>CANTUQ010000119.1:8232500-13245000 GCA_947683425.1 Excoecaria cochinchinensis
CGTGAGATGAGAGATGGAATCTTGATTTCTTAAAAACTCATTTATAAGCTTAAGTCATTAATAAGAGTGAAGTTCTGAACACCATCTCTAGTTTAGACCAATAGAGGTTAGAGACCTTTCCCAATTTCTTATAAATTGGGTGACGACTCCAAAATACCTCAAAGCTGCCTAAAGGCGTTGTGAGTCTAGATGATCATTTCTAATGTTCTATTAGAAAGGAGGCATCCAAGATGACTCATGATGCCCAAGATCAAAAAGACGTGAACCAATGCCTCGAGTCCTAAAAGCGGATTCAAAGAGGGCCTTTGCTAGGTTCAGCGCACGTCATAGTGGCGACTCCACTAGGGATAGTGATCGAAACACCACTTCAAAAGTGGCTTAAGTTAAAATTATAATTGAGTTGTTAAAAATAAAAAATTCCATTTCTAATCAAAATTGCATTGCATCCATTAGAGCCTTAGAATGATGTTAGTTGGTCTCTTATCTACCCCGGTGCATTCCTAAAACACGACCCTACTTTCACTCATTGTAGGGAAGTGCTCGAGATAATCACCAGCCTAAGTCTCGTACCATCAAATTGTATATAAAATGGAGACCCGATTGGTTGCTATGCTCATGATGAGCTAGACCCATTGGCAAGGACCATGCTTGGGTAGACCTAAAGTAACACCACCTTTGACCCATGTAATGGCAATAGATACTTCCACTAGGTGAAATGTACCATAATACTGGGCTTGTTATTTGGGACGTCATATATTCACCAAAATCAATTAAATTAAATGGTACTCATCAAAGGCTTTTATGCCCCGGTGGGCCCATCTTCATCTAGTTGAATTATTTAAATACATAACGGCCAAACACCCATACGTATGTACATTAGGCAAGAGATGTTATGCTGCCGGTTTTTCACCGCGTACTATACGTGTCCAATGGGTTCCCTATTAACCCTTGGATAAAGCCCACCTAGGAAAGAGACCACACTACCTCGTGTGTGGGGGAAATAAGGTTGGAAGGATTTATCTGCTTGCATGTGTTTGTCTATGCTGCACCAGCACGACCATGCATTGCACTTCAAATCATGCATCATCCTAACAAAGGTATGTTTTGCAGCCATCATAGATTCATCTAGGTGGTCTAGGGATTCCAGCAGATGGCTATCCAGAAAACCTATCTTTGAGTTCCCAAAAAGGGTATCAGTTTTGGGTTCATATTCACTTTCAGAGGGCAGTGATATTTTATCTTCAGATCTTTTAATAGAGTTTAGAATGGCTAATCTTTCAAGAGTGATAGAGGCGATATGTGCATTGATTATTGAGGAAGTAAGTAGGAGATTGGAGGAATTTGAGAATAGGATGATGGCCATAATGAGGGATCTAATTCCCGCTGGGCAGCTACTAACTGCTCCTATAGTAGGGCCAGAGAAATCAGACCCAGTTAGAAAGGATCCTTTGGTGATTGTACTCCCACCAGTGACTAAGCCTAGGGGTGGACCCAAACCTAAAATAAGGTTGAATAACTTGGTGACGGTTTCTTTGAGGAAGACCTAGAGAACTCAACCCAGTGAAGGGTGAAATGCCTCAAGTTGAGGAAGCAATATGGAAGAGGATAGAAGAGAGGTTTAAAAAGTTTGGAGCCCGGACAACGGCTATCACGGAGAATTTAGTCACCGCCGTAGCGCCACCTGCTGGGCAGCGGTCTATCACTCCTACCATGCCCCAAAAAGAGCATGATCCAATAAAAGAAGCATGCATACTACCCACTGAGTCTAGAGGAAAATCGCCTATTGCTCCGTCATATGAGTAAAAAGGTAAAGGGCATGCTTTAGAGAATGGGTTTTTTGCAGCGGCACGAGGCCTGAAAAGAAGGATGGATGTCCTCTAGGAAGAAATTTCGAAGGACAAACTTATGACTACCCTGGATACTCGCAAGGAAGTCTCGATGAACTTAGAAAAGAGAGGTAGACTGCATGGGTGTAACAGCCGTGTCGGCACTTGGGGAATAGAAGAAGTACTAGCTATCAGAACAGCCTAGAAGAGTGGTTTCGGCATAGGCAGATTTTTGCTTCAACCATTAGAGAGGAACCTACGACCAGGTTTGGCCAGGCCAACTAGAGGTCACAGGCAACTAAACCATCATCATCACACCGGCCATCAAATCGACAATTGCCTAGCCTCGAAAGGTCAGGTCCAGGACCCCGTTAATGAAGAGCAGCTGGCAATCCTCGAAGGAGGGAGTAATAGCATGGGAGGAAGTAATCATGAGAACTCGTGCCTTGATGACGACAATGTGAGAGATATTAGAGCCGCCAAGGTTTCAACCATTGGAACTACTCAAGGCTGCTATTCCATCTGGGATAAGTTTTTGTCTTAGCATCTCTTTCATTTCATTGATGAGGGAAAGTTACAGCCGAAGCCTGTGAGACTCACCAAGAGCCAGGGACATCCTAACTATTGAGCGAATAGATATTGTGCCTACCATCAGCATACTGGGCATGAGACTGATGGGTACCGAACTCTAAAGAAGATTATTCAAGGCCTCATTGATAAGGAGCTGAGAGATAGGGAAGGCGGTTCTCATGAATGATAATGGACCATTGACTATAACACCTGTGCTAGCGGAAATGAGAAGAAGACTATGTTTTAGATGCTTTATTTCTTTTTAATTCAAGAACTTCTTATAACAGTGTTGGTTATTTTAATATGATGAACAAATTTGCTTATTTGTATAGTGTTTCTGATGATTTCATTTCTCATGATCACGATGCATTCATTTTTTGACATTAATTCAATTAATACTACTGTATTTAATCTCAAAAACTTTGGAAAACGCAAAGAAAATCTTGATAGCATCAGATATAACTCCTATAGAGAGGGAAATTTAGAGAGAAAATAAATAAAATAAAGAAAAACTAGATGCAATTAGGAGATTTGATGAAAACTCACTAAGAGCACTAGAACCTTTCTGATTACCCGTCAAAGCGATCCCTGGATAAGGCTAAACCTAGAAAATGATTTAGGCAACCATTCTTTGTATAGCTCTCTAAATGACTATTTCCTACCCTTACTTTGCAATCGCTTGCTAGCCTGTTGAGCCCTTATACTGGTATGCTAAATGCGCATCGATTTTATTATTACACATGTTGAAACTACCCTTCGCCTAAAATGATTTTTACCTCCCCTTAGAAAAATGGCCGCTCTAGTAAGAATGGATGTACATCATTGACAATTCTTTGGGTTATCAAAAATTGCCCTGGTAAGGATGAGTTTACACTTTGGGAAGAGGGTTTTAGTCATGCGCAAGAGACATGAGCTCGCAAAAAAAAAAATAGAGCTCAAGATAGTAACCACTTGACGAGTTTCAATGATTATCTTTTTAATTTTTATTCTGATCTTGATGAGCTAAAATGTTATCGAGCCCAAATTCAAGAATACCTTTGTATATGCGACTGAGCTAAAAACAGGTTCACCCATCAGTCGAGTAAATATTACGGCCATTTTTCTCTAGCGACTTGATCCTTCTTTGACAATCATCTACCTAAGCCTAACATTACAACAAAAGTAAGACCTATTGATTCTTGGTTCAGTCTTATCCAATTAAGAGAGATGACCTTTTAATAAGGTTTGGTACGTAGGAAGAGGCATATGGTGTTTCTTGAGCTTCAAACGGGGATCCATGAGTGCGTTCATGCATTCGAGTTAAGTCTCGTCCCCAACGTTGCATCTAGAATCCGTGTCCAAAGAAAAAATATTAAGAGCTGAGAGAAAATATTCAATCAAGAAAATTCGAGAGGGCTGATTGATAATAGGAGTTTAATACTTTCAAGATCCTTCTCGAGATTAAATGAGGTTTTGTATTTTTGAGATTAATGCCAAATAATGATCATGTGTAATGAAATCAAGCTGAAACATGTGCATTTACGCCATAATATGTTGATATGATCAGAATAGTTCATTTTGCATACTCAAAGTCGTTTAGCACATGGTTACTATCTCTCCTCTGCTACTCTCGCTACTCAAGCGTTTCAGTCGACTCATCCTGCTATCAACTATGAAGCCAATTCTATAGCACCTTCATTATAAGAACCACACTCATACAACCATGATCCGAGACGTAAGTACATGCTGATCGTGCCAGAAAGATTTTTGGCAACAGATTTAGCCTTCTTTACAATCCAAAAAAAGGCCGTTAGAGATGAAAACCATAATTGGCTTTCTAAGCAAAAGTTAGGCCAAAGGGCAGGGTGAAAACTTGGGAACAAGTAGTCTATCCTACAAAAAAAATGAAGTGAATAAAAGCCGCTAGATTGGGTTGGGTCCATTTTGCAAAAAATAAGGCACAGGGTTATGTGAAAATCCGAAAGGATGCATTTCCCGCTAAGAAAAGCTAGTGTGAAAATCCATAAGGGACACACTACCTTAAAAGAATGAATACAGGTATCAAAAGAGAACCTCATGATCCCAAAGGCATGAAATGCAAAAGCAGCTTCAAAAGGCATCGATCCTATCGCAAATTGCAGCCAGACCGGCTATCATCTCTAAATCCACTTAGATGAATTCTTATCCTGCATTTCTGCATAACCCATGCATTTCATGTGCATGCTCATTATTTTTACTGCATGTTTGGTTTTTCAATTTTGCAGTGAGAGAGATTTGATGCGTATACCGACAAAAGGCGAGTGACGACATCAATCCAAATATCAATTCAAGCATCAATCCAATAATCAACTAAAAGCCTCTCAAGGGTGTGACACGCGCCGAACCCCGGGGCGCCCCGAACCGCCCGCTTTTAGGGCTTTCGGGAGAGGTTCATAAAAAGTTGCAGGTGAAATTGCAAGGGCATCTATTTTGGGCAACAAGGAGGTTTCACGGAGTCGCCACCCAATAGAACATTGGGAAAGTTTGTCTAGCCTCAGAGAGCCTAAGACAACACTGCTATGTCCATTATAGGCAAGCCGGAGGTGTCTTGGAGGCTTCCACCCTAATGATTGGATGGTCCTCTAGCCTTATGCTTGGGCAAACCACAGGTGTCTTGGAGGCGTCCACCCCAACAGAACATTAGGATGGCCCTCTCGCCTCGTGGCACCTAGGACTATGCAAGTTTAACCCTTTTACGGGACACAAGAGGTGTCTTAAAGGCCCCATCCCAACAAAACATTGAGATGGCCCTCTCGCCTCGTTGAGCCCAAAGACCAGAGAAGGTTCGGGACTTCCCATTTATTCATACCTTGGCTAAATTTATAGTTAAGTCTTGAATTTATTGTCATCCCATTTCTCATTCAATTTGATGCAGTTAAATTAAAGCGTAAATTATCCATTCAAGAGAAGCGGTAAATAAAACACAATTAAAATAAAGTGTGCAAAAATAAATTACAACAAAACTAGGGGCGGAATACAACCCCAATTATAAATTGCCAGCGATTCATGCATAAATCGGTATATATATTAGGAGTGAGGACATTGGTCCTCGCATGCATATTTATTACAAAATGGTTTTGAGGCATCAATTTTTAGTTGTTAGAAAATATGACGCACCCCGAACTGCCCGCCTTCAGGGCGATCGGGATGAGGTTCATGAAACTTGCAAGTGAAATTGCAAATGCATCCATTTTGGGCAACAAGGATGTTTCTTGGAGTCGCTACCTAATAGAACATTGGGAAAGGTCGTCTAGCCTCAATGAGCCTAAGACAGCGCTGCTATGTCCATTATAGGTAAGCCGGAGGTGTCTTGGAGGCTTCTACCCTAATGATAGGATGGTCCTTTAGCCTTAAGTTTTGGCAAACCAGAGGTGTCTTAGAGGCATCCACCCTAATAGAACATTAGGATGGCCCTCTCGCCTCATGGCGCCTAAGACTGTGCAATTTTGAGCCTTTTACGGGACACAAGAGGTGTCTTGGATGCCCCATCCCAATAGATCATTGAGATGGCCCTCTTGCCTCATTGAGCCCAAAGACCAGAGAAGGTTCGGGACTTCCCATTTATTCATACTTTGGCCAATTTTATAATTGAGCTTTGAATTTAGCATTTCATCCCTTTTCACATTCAATTCGGTGCAGTTTAATTAAAGCGTAAGTTATTCATTCAAAGGAAGCGATAAATAAAAGTATAATTAAAGTAAAGTGCATGAAAATAAATTACAATAAAACTAGGGGCAGAATACAACCCCCATTGTAAATAAAATACAAAGCATGCATAAAACGGGATATATATAAAAGATGAGGACATTGGTCCTCGCATGCATATTTATTATAAAATAATTTTGATGTGACCATTTTATTTTAGATGGAAAAATTGGGACATTGGTCCCATTTTATCAGAAAAGACTCAATTTATTAATAAAAATATTTTTAGTGATTTTCTTTTTAAACGTGCATAAAAATAAACAATTTTAAATAAATACACAAATACGACAAATAAATCAAAATAAAGGAAAATGAGGAATTTAAATATGCAAACCAAAGTGAGATTCTTAATCCCTCGATCTTTCGTCCATGGACAATGCTCAAATAAAAGAAGGCAAGTGTTATAGCCAAAAAGAAAAAGAAAATTAAAGTTAATAATTAAGTCAAATCGAATAAAATACAATAAAGTAAAATAAATCAATCAAATTAAATGAAATACATAAAGTAAAATAATGAACCAAATCAAATGAATCCAATTAACAAATATTTTAATTGAGCCAATCAAGAAAATAAATCAAATAAATAAAAAGAATAAAAATATACGAGTGTGAAAATGAATGGAATAATGTATGTGCGTGGACAAAAAAAATTAGCAACATAGCGTGATAGAACTAAAGATGCAAAATTGATTTGATTAAAATAGTTATTTAAATGTTATCATAATTAACATAAAATATTTACATGGAAAAAAGATCAGTCAAAATGAATTAATTAATTACATGTTAAAAATAATGAGGAATTGAAGCAAAATAAATTAATTACATGAACAAAAATAATATATAAACATATTAAATAAGACAAATATAAAAGCAATAGAACAAATAAACAAATAAATGTAAATAATAAAAATAATAAGAATATACATGTTAATAAATTAAATATGAACAAAATAATAAAACAATAAAAGATCAAACCCAGAATGTTCACACTCAGAGTTTCGGATTCGATGAAGGTAAAAATGATGATTAATTTCCTTATTCTTGATTTGCCAGATTAGAATTGAATAATAAAAATGTTGGAATTTTATTCCAAAGAAAAATATACTTAAAAAAAACTTGTTTTTAGAAAATGAAATGAAAAATAAGATTTTAGGAACAAACAATTATTTGGTTTGCCCCAAAATCCATTGTTCATCAAAAGGGATTCAAAATAATAATAAAAAAAACCTTGAGAAAATTTAAGTGAAAACAAATAAAAGGTTAAAAATTAATTTTGAGAGCAAATAATTATTTGATTTGTCTCAAAATCAAATCCATCAACAAAACTCTTTCTAAAAATATGTTGAGAAGAAATTCTATTAGAAAAAGGAAGAAGAATTGAACTACTTTTATTTTTTTTTGTTGGGGAAAAAACCAATCTAAGCTAGAGAGAATTTTTGAGAGGAAGAAGAATAGAAAACATGAAAAAAACCCTAAAAAATTCCCCCCTCGAAAAAATTTCATCATTTTCTTTTTATATGAAGAAAACATTAAAACCTAACTAATTAATGAAAAAATCTTAATTAAATAAGATATGAATTATTTAAAATTTTAAAAATTGAAAAAAGCCTCAAATCCCTTAAAAAATGGATAAAAAATTGAATTTTGTGGAAAAAAATCAGAAAAAATCCATTTTTTGGGCGAAAATGGCCATTTGCAGCGGAACAGGAGCGACCGACGCCCGTCGGCCCGCGCGACGGGTGTCGGTCGCATGCCCAGCACGGGGAGCAACGCACTGCATATCGGTCTGCGCGGGCGACGACCTGCGTGTCGCTCGTGCGCGAGTGACAGGCGCTAGCGCTCCGCGTGGGGCGCCGCGCAGCTCCCGCGCGCGGCCTCAGGTGCGCTGCCGCGCGTCAACATTCATGGAAAAAATATATATTTTTTTAAATTAACTAAAAAAACCATAATTTTCAAATCCCCTTTTTCAAATCTAATTTTCAAAATATTTTTTATTATTTTTTTTTTACTCTAAAATGCAAGTTTGACAAGGAAATCACCACTTTCAACCTTTTTGCCTGTGACAAGGCATCTTATCATCATTGGGTAACTCTGATCTGAGCTGCCTCAGGACCTAGTGTTTACAGAAAAATGGGACATTGGTCCTCAATTTATAAGAATCCTAATTTAATTAATAAAAATATTTAACTATTTTTATTAGTGAGATAATATAAAAAGGGTATTATTCACAACAACAATATAATAAAAAAGGATAAAGTCTAGAGAATGAATCCGGGAGAAGACCCGTAGGTCTTAGCAATAGCTTCTACACCAAATGGCTACAAATCCACCAAACAATTCAAAAAAATAAAAACTCACAAAAATAAAGGACACGTTAGTGTAAAGTTCAAGAACCAAAATAAATATGAAATTAAATGATAAGGAGGAAAGCGGAAGAAATTGCATAAGAAAACTATTTAAAATAAAAGAAAAGGAGAAAATGAATGAAATGGGGAAAGAAGGCCCAGGGACGGCCCAAAGCGTGTGACCGACAGGCGTCCCTGGGCGCAATAAACGGGCATAAGGGCAACCGTCGATGGCCCGTCGCTTGCTTGAGTGACGGCCGTCAGTGGTCTTTATGCCCGTCGGTCGCCACTATTCCCAAAAAGTAACCCAAAATTCAAATTTCCTATTTGTTTTAATTTGAATAAAAAAGGGATTTTTATGCAATAAATCACCAAAAATAAATCAAATTCAAAGTAATAGATCTAGAATGTTTACCCTCAGATTTTTACCTCGTGAAGGCGAACTTTGCAAGATTTTGACTCCTCAAGTTCTACAAGGATTGGATTGTGATCACGCGATCTGGAGAGATTTTTGATTGCAAAAATCTCACTTTGAAAAATAAACCAAGAGAAGGAAATTATTTTCTCTTTCTTGGAATTTTGACAGCGATGAATATCTGAATTAGCTAGATTGATGAAAACGAATGGATCTCGTTTCCTTGCATTAGCGTAATTCGAGAATAAAATAAAATAAAATAATAAGAAATTTTGAAAGAAAATTCTTTTTTGTAGAAGTTCAAAATGAAATCTCTATGGAAAATTGCTAAACTTTAGTTTTCTAATAAAAAGTTTTCTAATCAAGAATTTTTCAGCAAATTTTCCAATCTTGAAAACTGAATCCCCTTCCCCTATTTATAGATTTAGGAAAAAATTTCAAATAAGTTTAAATTTTAAATTTAGATTTGAAGAGGATTTTCCGAAATCAAATCAAAACTGAAAGATATTTAGAATGTTTCAAAATCAAATTCAATGTTTTAAAAATATTTGAAAGGATTTTGGAGATTTAAAAGATATTTTGGATATTTTGTAAATCTTCCCCAAATCTCACCCAAAATTTGGCAGTTAAGGCTGCCAAATAAACAACCGACGGGCGTCGATGGATGACCGATAGCCATCGGCGAAAAGGGCAATAGTGGTCATTTCACCGACGGCCTTACACGTGGCGCAACAGCCACTCGTGGGGCGTCACTCAGGCTGAGTGACGAGCACTGTTGAGGCGAGCGACGGGACCCAACCCGAGTGACAGCCAGTCACTCGACGCGAGAGATGGGTCCATTGTGCGAGCGATGGGTTATACCACTATAGACGGCCTAGCCGTCCGTGGACCAAAATTTCAATTTTCAAGGTTTTGACTCACCGAAATCTCCCGTTCACCGAAAAAACTTCCGATCCTCATAAAACTGGAGAATGAGCACCCACAACTTTCATCACTTATGCGAAACCAATGTTAGCTTCTTCATCGGGTAACTCTGATCTGGACTGCCTCAGGACCCGGTGTCTACAGTTGCCCCCAATTTTGGGGAAACTAGTACACTAGTATCTTGATGAGCCAAAATTTAGAGGAGAAAGGAAGAAATGTGTACGTAAGGCAGTCCTTACCTTCTTGAAGTTGCATGGAACCGAGTGGTCTCTCGTCTTCTTCCGGTGGGCCTCGTCTCGGTCTGCCCAGTAACTGAGAGTCATGGGAGGCAGTGTTATCCAACTACAACCCATTTGCAATTTGTTCTATTGTAGGTATACCGCTAGCCTCGTCTCGGCTTACACGGTGTGAGGTGCAGTGTTATCCAACTGCAACCCCATTGTGATTTGTCCTGCTGGCCTCAGCTCGGCTTGCACGGTGTGAGGAGTAGTGTTCTCTAACTACAACTCAATTGCAATCTATTTTATAGCATATGCCCCGCTGGCCTCATCTCGGCTTGCATGGTGGCTGTGAGATGCAGTGTTATCTAACCTCAATCCCTATTACGATTTATTTTATAGCTGGTGTCCCGCTAGCCTCATTTTGGCTTGCATGGTGTGAGGGATAGTGTTTTCTAAGCACCACTCGGTTGTGATTTTTTCTATCGTTGTGTCTTGCTAGCCTGATATCGGCTTGCACGGTGTGAGATGTCATGGGCGGTAATGCTCTCTGACTACAACCCACTTGCAACCTGTTCTATTGCTGGTGTCCCACTGGCCTAATCTCGGCTTGCATGGAATTTGAATTGTTTTGTTGTTGACCATCTTCAGGTCAGTGTGAATTCATGTTCCTGTGTTACAAAAGGTTTGATCAATTCATTGCAAGTTGATTTGTTCATTATCTTTTAAACAATTTTTGCGTTATTATTATCTTATTTTTCATTTTCTTCCATTTACTGTGTTATTAAACGTTAAAAAATCGTAAGCATGTTATTAACATGGCAGATATATAGGCTGAAATATAGATTTGACAAAATGTAAACATAAATGTTCTACTAATGGAAAATATATTTTGTACAAAAATACAATGAAATACAATAAGGATAAAACTCCCTAAACAGACTATAAGGGGCAGTAATCCGAGGGCTCATCTGGGTCCTCCTCATCATCCGACACATCCACTAGCTGGCTCTGTGATGTGGACACCGATGGCCAGTCCCTGGACGTGGAGGGTCGGCTAGGCGGCACTGGCGCTAGGGGTCTGAACGCGGCCTGGGCGTGAGGAGGGGCTGCGAGCGGTGCAGCCGCAGGCTATGGTCACGCAGGGTCTGCCTGCTAGAACTGTACCTATGTATAGCCATCTAGGAAAGGTTGGGCGCACACTCCCATGAACTCTAAGGTGTCTCTGATTACCCGTCCCAACTCCTGAAATTTGCTAGACAGCGTCACGGTCTTATCTCAGGTTGCACTCCTGATGCCCCCAAGTGTTGACTCTGTCTGCCCCCTAAATTCTCTGATGGACTGGGAGATGGGCGGAATGGCACCCTCCAGCTCCCCTACTTTGAATTTGAAGGAACTGACAGACTCGTCTAACATCTGGACAGCTACGTCCACCCTCTCGGCTGCAGCGCCATGGGAAGCCGTCAAGTCCCATCTCAGGTCCTCGATGAGCCTAGCCTGCTGTAGACACCGGGTCCTGAGGTAGCCCAGATCAGAGTTATACAATGATGATAAGATGCCTTGTCACAGGCGAAAAGGTTGAAAGTGGTGATTTCCTGTTTAAATTCGCATTTTAGAGTGAAAAAGTAAAAAAATAATAAAAAATATTTTGAAAATTAGATTTGAAAAATGGGGTTTAGAAATTGTAGTATTTTTAGTTAATCTTTAACAATGATAAAAAAAATTTTCCGAGCGTCGGCTGCGGCAGCGCCTCGCAGCAGTGCGCAGGCGCACGCGTGCGCTGGTGCAGCGCGCAGCAGCGCTCCGCGCGCGAGCGCGACATTGATTATGCTCGCAACGCGTGATTGTTCGTGTGAAGCCGTGCGTATTCGCGCACACGCTAGGCGAGCGCTCTAGCCCGGCGTGCGCTACGGACGCCCGTCGGGCGCTCCAACGGGCGTCCGTAGCCCCTGTTCCGCCGTAAAATGCCCATTTCACCCCAAAACTGATTTTTTCCGATTTTTTTCCACAAAATTCGATTTTTTATGACTTTTTTAAGGGATTTTCAGGTTTTTTTCAATTTTTAAAATTTAAAATTGTTAATATATGATTTTATTAAGTTTTATCCCTTTAATGAATATTATTTTCCTATTTTCTTCATATAAAAAGATGGAGATGAAAACCTAAAGGGGGGGGGGGGGATGGTTTCTAGGGTTTTTTTCATCTTTTTCTCTTCATCTTTCTCTCAATCTCTCCATAAAAAAAAATTCCAAATTTTCCCACAACAAAAAATTGAGTTCATCTTTTTGGTTCTTTTTTTCCAATAGAATTTCTTCTAAACACTTTTTAGAAAAGTTTTATTGATGCAATTTAATTTTGAGGCAAACATAATAATTGTTTGCTCTCAAAATTCATTTTTTAACTTGTTATTTGTTTTTAATTAAACTTTTTCATTGTTTTTTATTATTTTGAATCTTTTTTGATGAACAATGAATTTTGGGGCAAAACAAATAATTGTTTGTTCCTAAAATCTATTTTTTTCATTTAATTTTCTAAAAAACCATTTTTTCTCATAAATGATTTTTTTCCTTTGGAACAAACAAAATAATTGTTTGTTCTTGAGATCATTTTCATTCTTTTAATCAATAAAAATAATTTTTTAAGCAAAGAAATTAATTCTTTGTTCTTAAAGAATTGTTGATTTTCTTTCTTTATTTTTTAATCTTTTTTCTTGGAATAAAATTCCAACATTTTCATATTTCAATTCTAATCTTTCAAATCACGAATAAGGAAATCAATATCATTTTTAACTTCATCGAATCCGAAACTCTGAGGGTAAATATTCTGGGCTTGATATTTATTTTATTTTCTTTTATTTACTTTATTTATATTTAATTTATTAACATGTATATTTTTATTATTATTCTCGTTCATTTATTTATTCTATGTATTCCTATTATTAGTTTATTATCCTTCTCTTTCATTATTATTTTCATTACTGTTGTTAATATTATCATATTATTTTATTCATGTAAATATTGATTGTTTATTACTTTTAAAATGTAATTAATTTATTTCACTTTAATTTATCATTATTTTTAACATGTAATTAAATTAATTCATTTTGATTGATCTTTTTGCTATGTAAATGGTTTATATCATTTGTGAACATATTTAATTAATCATGTCATTCATTCTTTTATCATTGTTATTATTCTTTATTTATTTATTCATTTTCATTTTTCATTATTATCATGTTCATATTTTTACATATTAACTCATTAGCACGTTTCATTTATTCCAGTTAAATCATTTAATTCTTTTATCATTTAATGTATATTTTCATTTATTTTGATTTGTTAACCTTTTGATTCAATTATCATTCTTTCATATCACCTTGTTTTATTTTAATATGTCATTTATTTTATATTTAATTGATTTTAATTGATTCAATTACTAACATTATTTTATTTGTGTTTTATGATTATTTCACATCTCATTTTCTCTCTTGGACATTTTTGCGAGCACACGGAAAGATTCAGAAGGCTCGTTTGGGATCAAGTATTTATTTATTTCATTTATAATATTTTATTTATTTGGCTTTTCCATTTATTTTTCCATGTAATTTTCTTGTAAAATTGTTTATTTAGGCCCGCTAGAAAGAAAATCACTAAACCATTTTTATTAATTAATTTGGCATTTTTCCTAATAAAGATGGGACCAATGTCTCAATTTTCTCTATCAAAAATCATCACATCAAAATTGTTTCATAATAAATATGCATGCGAGGACCAATGTCCTCATCATTAATAAATACACCGATTTATGCATGATTTTTATTTTACTTACAATCGGGGTTGTATTCTGCCCCTAGTTTTGTTGTAATCTATTTTCATGCACTTTACTTTAATTATGCTTTGTTTATCGCTTCTTTCGAACGAATAACTTGCACTTTAATTTAATTGCACCGAATTGAATGAGGAATTGGATGAAACGATAAATTCAAAACTTGATTATAAATCTAACCAAGGTATAAATAAATGGGAAGTCTTGAACCTACTCTGGTCTTTGGGCTAAATGAGGAGAGAGGGCCACCTCGGTATTTTGTTGGGGTGGAAACCTCCAAGACACCACTTATGTCTCGTAAAAGGATCAAATTTGTATAGTCCTAGGCGCCACGAGGCGAGAGGGCCATCTTAATGTTCTATTAAGGTGGATACCTCCAAGACACCTCTGGTTTGGCCAAGCATAAGGCTAGAGGACAATTCTGTCGTTAGGGTGGATACCGCCAAGACACCTCCGGCTTGCCTATGATGGACATAACAGCGCTGTCTTAGGCTCACTGAGGCTAAACGACCTTTCCCAATTTTATATTGGGTAGCGACTTGAAGAAACCTCCTTATTGCCGAACATAGACGCACTTGTAAATACCTTACAAGTTTTCATGAATCTCCACCCGATTGCCCTAAAAGCGGGCCTTCGGGGCGCCCCGGGGTTCGGTGCGCGTCACAATGGCGACTCCACTGGGGACAATACTCGAGACTTTGCTTCGAATGTGCCTTGGTTAAAATTTACCATTGAGTTTTAATTTAAAAATTTCATCGTTTTTCGAAACCGCATTGCATCTCATTAGTGCCTTAGATCTATGCTAGTTTGGTCCCTCTCTCAACCCCGGTGCGTTCCCGAAGCACGACCCTACGTTCACTCAATGTAGGGAAGTGTTAAGGATAATCACCAGCCCAAGCCTCATACCATCATGGTATATTAAATGGAGACTCGATCGGTCAT
The DNA here is from genome assembly GCA_947683425.1 of Excoecaria cochinchinensis. Lineage (NCBI taxonomy): Eukaryota > Viridiplantae > Streptophyta > Magnoliopsida > Malpighiales > Euphorbiaceae > Excoecaria > Excoecaria cochinchinensis. The sequence goes on from CANTUQ010000119.1 coordinate 8,247,288, forward strand.
TACGCTCGTGATGAGCCAGACCCTTTGGTAGGGACCATGCTTGGGTAGCCCTAAAGTAACATCACCTTGACCAAAGCTCATGTAATGGAAATAGTTACTTCCCCTAAGTGGTATGAACCTTAATACTATGCTTGCTATGTGGATCATTATGTATTGGAAAAATCCAGATAATTTGATTTGGTCACCTAATCAAAGGCTTTCATGCCCCGATAGGCCCATGTCAACTTATTTGGACTGCCTAAATACATGATGGTTAAAACCCATGCGTATGTACATTAGCTAAGAGAGGTTATGCTGCCGGTTTTCCACTGAGCACCATGCGCGTCCATCGGGTTCCATGTTAACCCATGGATCAAGCCCACCTAGGACAGAGACCGCATGATCTCGTGTGTGGGGGCAATAAGGTTGGAAGGATCTATCTGCTTGCATGTGGTTGTGGATAATGCATTACATATTCGTGTTATTCATGCACAAATAAAATTTTTTATTTTTTTCCTATATATACATCTTATTCTTTGTATATAATTACTACGTGTACATATTATCCTGTGTATAGTTTTTTAAATGTTTGACATGTATCATTGTAATCTCTTTTAGTCACTGTATACCATTTGATGCATAGCACGGTCATGCATTACATATTATTCATACATCATTCTAACTCTTTGCTTTTTAGCCATTATAGACCATTTGCTTAGGTGGTTAGGGGATCCCAATAGTTGTCTAAGGAGCGATCAGAGTTCACGTGGGCTGATAAAGTTTTAGCGTTCTTACCAAAGCATCTAAAGGCATTAGAAATGGCTGGCCCTTTGCAAAAGAATGAAGAGACTCGTGCCCTAATTGCCCAGGAGTTGGATAAAAGGTTCGAGGAGCTTGAAACAAAGATGCTGGCCATGGTCAAAGAAAGGATGGATGCCATGGCACTTGTTCTGCAAGCTCAACTTATGGCAACAACTCTCAACCAAGGAAAGCCAGCCACAATCGAGAAGGCTCATACAGCGACGGCTCCCGTACCTCCTTTTCCTTCTGAGACTAGAGGTAAGAGGTCACTTGATTCCCCGGTTGAGCAAGGACGAAATAGGAGGCCTACTTTAGAACATGGCATTATGTCCGAAGGGGATGAAGACCCTGCAATCATGCGTACTCCAAAAGATGAAAGCTCAGGAGGCTTAACAATAGTAAGGTAAATGCTAAGGCTATAGAAGTGCCAGCCACTAGAACAACTCAGCCCCACCTCACTATCTCAAGTAGGCCTTTATCTTGGCACTTCACCTATCTCATCGAGAAAGGGAAGTTATAACCCTTGCCGACCGGGCCTGCCCAAAGTCAAGGATGCCCTAGATATAGAGCAGATTGGTACTGCGCGTATCACCAGTATTCAAGGCATAGAACGGACTACTGTCGTACCTTGAGAGATCGCATTCAAGAGCTGATACTAGGCCCAGAAAAGGAAGAGATTCTAGGAGCGCCAACCACAGAAGTAAAGCAAAGGCATTTTTCTAATTTGGGTATATCTTTGTCCTGGGTCCTCAAGAGGCTAATGAAGGAGGGGATATTACAGCCATTGCCAGCTAGGCCTGCTAGAAGCCAAGGACAGCCCGATCATAAAGGGGATGAGTATTGCGCCTTCCACCAACACACCGGGCATACCACAGATCATTGCAAGGCCTTAAGACATGCCATTCAAGATCTGATTGACTCCAAGCACATCTCTGACCCAAAAAAGCGAGAGGAAAAGAATAAGATTGACTAAGCGCCTAAGTGGGAAGGGAAGGATGGTTCCTAAGGACGATGGTGGACCATCGACTACAACGTCTGTGTTGGCATGAATGGAAATTGATTAGCTATTTAGAATGCTCTTTTGAACTTTTTAATAATGACATTCCGGTTTCATTAATAAGATGAACATCTTTGCTTACTTGTGTTATATCTCTAATGATTTCACTATGCATAATCATGAGTACGACTCATTCATATTTAACATTGATTTAATTGATGCTACTCTATTTAATCTTAGAAACTTTGGAAAGTCCAAAGAAAATCTTGATAGCTTCTAAAGTAACTCCTGAAGTGAGATCAAAATTTGAGAGAAATTCAAGAAAATATGAAAAAGGTCTTTGCCTTGACAATATGAAGACACGGTAAGACTTGATCATGGAATCACTAGGTACATCATTCAAACACACAACAATCATGAATCGGCCACGCAGAAGCTCAGAAGATTGAAGCTAGAAGGGGCAGAAAAGGTCAAAAAGAGGAATCCACAAGCAAAAATTAAGCCAAAATTGCTAGTCGTAGTTCAATACTAGTCTTGGTTGGTCAATGTTGTTCCAAATTGAGAAGAGGATGAGTGCGTGTATGTGTAAACTATTAGGATTTGAACAAAGCTTATCCTCAAAAGAACAAAAAGAAAAAAGAGAACAGAAAAAAAGAACAAAGGAAAAAAAAAGAAAAAGAGAAAAATAAAAAAATAAAAAAAAGAAGAGAAAAATAAAAGAATCAATATGTAAATTAGAAAACCATCATGGAGGGCAAGTTTTGTTCAAATCCCACTGATCTACACGTACCCGTACTTTGCCATTTTTCTTGACTTCCGAAAAAGGACCACGAGAATTATATCGACTTGCAATGGATATAGGTTGCTCGAGCTTGGAAATAGATATCATAGAGGAGGTGCGCCCTACAGCCCCAACGGACAGGGTCATGTCAAGATGGTCTTTCGCACAACGCAGGGTTAAAGGACAGAAGGACACCATATGGTTAAGGCTAGGAAGTTGCTCCAGGGGTATGACGTTAAAAGCCACAAGTCCACTCTGTATTGCCCTCAAACCAATAGGGCAGGAGAGACCGCTAACAAGAAGATCTTGATCAAGATGGCTCGAAACTATAAGGATTGGGCAGAGAAATGGCCTTTTGCACTTTGAGGCTAGAGAACCACCGTCGGAACCTCTACAAGAATCACCGCCTAGTTCTCAATACACAACATAGAAATAGTATGGCCGATCAAACTAGAGCTCAAATCTTTAAGAACAGTTATGACAGCCCAAGTTTGGGAAGCCGACAGGGCACAGCAACGGCAGCAGCCATTGAACAAGTCAGACAAGGACAGGTTACGAAATTACCGCCACAGTTTGATCCCTGAGAAAATACTCTGCTCGATCATCCAGGTAGGAAGCCAAAAAGCAACCGTGAAAAGAGGGAGATTCATTCTTTCAACAAATGAGTCCAAATGTTCCAGACAAATGAGGCAAGTTCAGGCCGATGTGAGAGGTCCCGTTGCTCTTCAGAGATCATCATCCAGGATAGCAGCAACAGACAGTGGTGAAGATGAGGTCCATGAACCGATCAATATCAATAGACTCAAAAAGGGTCCATGGCTAAAGACTTAAAAATAAAAAGAAGGGAATAAAAGCCCCGCGGGTCAAAAACCGAAAAAAGGCGGCCTTTCTAAAATTGGCGCCTCGTCAGGGTGAAAACAAAGGCATCCTGATCAAAATTAGAGGCTGAAGAGAAAATGCCCAATCAAGAAAACTCGAGAGGGCTGATTGGAGACGGGAGTTTGATGCTTACAAGATATACTCTGAGATTAGATATAGTTTTGCATTTTGAATCGATGCTAGATAATTATCACATGTAGAGAAATCATACTAAAATGTACACAATCTTTTCAAATACATGTGTTCATTATTTTCTAGTTAATTTATAAAAAGAGAAATGTTGTTCATTACTGAATGCATAAAATCTAAATGACTATGCTCTGCTACTACTCTCACTATCCAGATGTCTAAGTCGATGAGTTATGTTATCCACTGTGAGACTAAGCACCCACCTCTTGAGTTCATTAGGGGGAGTGAAAGAACAACCCCCGATAGATGGCATAATAGTCTTCATCGTCAGCTTGCCCAGAGGCTATAGCATATGGAGGTAAAAGCCGAAGACAAAGGTCCACTTTAGAAAGGTAGGGATGCCTCACTACGTCGTTAATCCCTCTGAACTATTGAACACAATAGGTGGTAGTGTAAAGGGCAGCTTCATGCAGCCCTGAAGAACTCGATCCTTATCTGCTACTTCACCCAATCTAGCAACACATTCATCAAGGAAGGCCATGGAATGCAATCGATGCCTAGAGAGAAATGCCTCAAAGAATAATTGCGGATTACTCTAGGAAGGGGCTTTGATGGCAGCTTCAATTTTTCTTGCAGCCGTACCTGAAAGGCAAGAGAGTCACAAAAAAAAGAAAAAAGAAAAAAGGTCGTTAGAGATGAAAACCGTGACTGGCTCTCTAAGCAAAAGTTATGCCAAAGGGAAAACCTGGGAACAGGCAGTCTGCCCTTCAAAAAATGAAATGAATAAAAGCTGCTGGATTGGGTTGGGTCCATTCCAGGCAAAAATTAGGCACAGGGTCTTGTGAAAATCCCTAAAGGGACGCATTTCCCACTAAAAAAAGCTAGTGTGAAAATCCACAAGGGACGTACTACCTTTAAAATAATGACCTTTGAAGCCTGGAGCGATAAGGCAGCGTTACTCTGAATAAATTTCCTTTAGGCAGGTGTTGCATAATGCAGAACTTAATTCAAAGTCATGGGGGCAAAATGCTCGTTGACCGGGGGGGGGGGGAGATACTTACAGGTCAGTTCTCTTTGAAAATGGGTCAGAGTCCATAAAGCCAAGACAACGCTTTTCTACATCCTTGGGAGCATAAGACAATGTGAGCAGCCGGGCAGTACCCTCAACGAATCCCTTAACCACCTGGGATGTGGACTATTCATTTTTGCATATCACATGCATGTCACGTGCATTCAGTCTCTTACACGTATAGATATGCACACACAGTTCTTGTACATTAATCCTTTGTATGTGTTTCTGTATATAATTTTGTATGTACATTTCACACACATAATTCCATACGCACACACAATCTTTTATATATATTGCTGTGTATAATTTTATATACATATTGACTAATTGCACAACATCCATTTTCGAAAATTCCTAATTACCCACCAATAAATTAACAAATTCTACTTAAAATTTTTCAATAGCCAACAAAACTCAATTATTATACCAATCATAACACAACACAACACAACAAATAAGTCAATTTAATTAACAGATCTCCCATTCTGTAATTTTATTAAAACAGTCTTTAACAAATTAATTTATGTATAAATTACTAGGAAAAATAAATTTGGTAGCCACTTACAAATTTTTTGCATATTTTTGGCCCCCTTCACCATCGCCGGAGCCTCATCAGAGCTCCATCGGAGGCATCGAAATCACCGGGAGAAAGATTGACGCGTCGGGGTTGCATTTGCAATGCTCATGCACCGTGAATGTCCTTCATTTCGCCGGAATCAATGCTGGAGATGTTGGTTCTCTTCTCCTCCGATCTGCTCATTGCCGGTGATTGAAGAGGATCCACAACCACCAAAAGATTTGTCTATCCGTCGTGAGTCCCACGGTGCCATTCGTGTTTAGTGGCAGGTTTGCTTTTGTTCGAGTTTAGTGGGGAGCACACAAGAAATATGGGCGGCCATTAACAATGGTCGCCAAGACATAATACATGAACAAGACATATGCAGCCATTCATAATGCATATCGTATTATACTTACATATATTAGTCATGCATTTAATTGATCACATTCACATTCATATATAATCATTCAATGATCAATGAGTAATTTGCACACTAACTAGTTCACCTGCTGATTCATAATAGTTAACAGTATAAAATCACATTTTCAACCATACTAATTCACATACTTATAACCACAATGGATTATGTTCAAACACAGTCACAATACGGTATACATATGAATAACTGCACATAATAGGCATGTTTGAGTCACATTAAACCCAACCAGAGATTTATAATCACATTCGAATTCATAATTGATTCACATGACCAAAATCTTACATATTCGGTTATCATATCCTCATATTCATATCGAATAAAGCAAATGAAATACCTGCTGACTCAAAATAGTGGATAACGAGTACTGAAAGGTACCTTACGGGTACGAATCGAACACATAATATAATGTACCACACAGGTACAACTCGGAAGGCAACATTTCATTGAACAGGACCTTAAACAAGATCCATACACATACACATAATAGGGGTTCGCGAGGAACCATTCGGGGACCTGATCAGGGTCTAAATCGTTCAAAGGGGCGCTGCAGCTACACATACATAGACTCTATTAGGCATGCCTAACTATCCACTAGACTGACTCTCGCAGGTCATGCATCATACAGATCATATTTCGAATCACTTAATTTACATCATTGAACATAATCAGCAATAGGTGAGACATATGAATAAGTTCATAAAATCAATCATGCATCATACAATTTACACTTAAGCATAACATAATAATCTTAGAGAAAGATCATCAGTATAGATATGCATAGTACATCCAATTATATTAGCATACTTCACAAAATAGTCCAATTATAAACCTAAAAGTGCCACAAGTTCGGAATTCAAACATTGAAATCACCAAAGAAAACTCATTCAATACAACACATCTGTCGCGCTCGCGACAGAGACCATAGTCTCTTCGCTGCGCGCGCGCGACGGACTTCGGGATTGCGGGAAGGAGAGAAAGGCCCGGCTCTGTCGCGCTCGCGATGTTGTCGCGATCGCGACAGAGGGCAAGCATTGCTATCGCGGGGTCGCGACAAGTCGCGTGCTCGCGATAGCACAGGCCAACAATATGCTCAGACAAGCTATTGCTGTTGCGGGGTCACGACAGCGTCGCATTCTCGCAACGGCACAGCATCAAAACCACAGGTCTCTGTCGCGCTCGCGACAGTGTCGCGATCGTGACAGAGTCATGATTTCGAAAATCTGCAGAATTTTGCAAGATCTTTCCTTCCTCAAACTCACCCACAAACACACGAAACACATCCAAAGGTCTCTTACCTCATCTCCAGCAAGTCACACCTCATTGACAACATAAATCCAACATTTGTATCAAGTATTTCAATAAAACATGCCATTAACAATACCCATATACACAATCTATAATAACAACATTATTCGTCAATCATCTCAATCGCACCCACATTAAATGCATTCATACCTATGGTACATCATGCTAAGGTTACTCATGAGACCACCACGTAATAGCACTCATCACTAAACAAACCTTTATGGAGTTATATCTATTATTAATTACTAGTTAAGTCACCAATCTTAATCATACTCATAAGTTATTCCCAAAGACAACTACTTATATACCCACTTAAATACCCTAAACATGCATAAGAACTGATGGGAAAGGTACGGGATTGATCCGGGTCAACCCTAGACTCAAAAATAGAGAAGAAAAGGCTCAAAACATGCTTTTCTATCGCGAGGTCGCGACCCTTATCGCGCTCGCGACAGAGGCTCGCCTCAGCAACCTTAACAGACTGCTTTTTACTACCAACTAGTGTCGTGAAAACCGACCTCTAAACCTCATTTTTAGGAAAATTGGTCTTCTTAACAAATGTTCCCCTACGTCTTAATTTCAAATGGAACAAGTTTCAGGTCAATTGGACATCTAGAACTCGAGATATGAATTCCGCAATCTATACTGGTCAAACAACCCGACACAAAAAGAGACACTACGGTGTTATCAAAAATTCAGGGTCTTAGAGCAAGAATTTGCCCAAGGCTATTTCTAAGACTTTTAAAGAGATGGAAGTAATGGTTCTAATGTAGCAAGAATCACATGATTCAGAGTTCTAAAACTCTATTTATAGCAAAAACGTTGCACAATGGTCAGATGAGAACGAAACAGGGTTTACCCAATCATACACTTCACTTTCAATTCTCACACACCTTCAACTTAAGCCACTTCATGCATTATCAATACATTTACCCAAACAAATACATGCATAAGAATCATATTAAACACTCAATTTACTGGAAATCATATACAAATATATATTCATAACTCAATAAGAATTTAGGAGAAAACCAATTAAAACTCAATTAAAGGAATCAACTCCCAAACCTCTTATTGCACAATAGTTGTTCTCTTCAAGCTTTAAATCTTATCTTTTCCTTTACTTTGCTTCTTCTTATCACCAATTACTTGCACAAACAAACCCATAATTCTTAATTCAAATCATAACTTAAACAAAACTAGAAGAAGAAAAAGAACTCAAACATAGGAACCCTAAAACCCCAACTTACCTCTATAATCTTACTTCCCAAGCTCCACCAAATCACTTCCAATTTACTCAAAACCAAAAGATTGAGCAAAGAAAGGGAAGAAAAGAAAAAGAAAATAGGGAATAGGGAGAATGAGAGAGCAAAAACGGGAACTCTTTTTCCCTAACACTTAGTCTTTCTTTCACATTAAATGCACACCTACCCAATGCCACTTGTCCACTTCCTATAGGTCCACATGATTCACTTTGACTTCTTAATTCAAGTCACCATACACATACACACACTAAATCACTTCTCATAAAATATCCTACATCCTTAGTTCCATACCCATAATCCACTTGATAATTATTTCTTTTATACCAATCTCTCCAAGGCACCATACTCATAAATCACTCAATGAAATCTCTTAGCCCATTAACATCCTACTACTATACACTACTAACACACCATAATAATTCCTTTACTTACTTTATTTAATTAATTTCCTTAGCAAATAAATCCTTATTATCCATATTACTCATGCATAAATTACCAAAATACCCTTCACTTAACCGACTTAGCTTGCCGATTCCGACTAGGCCCGATTTGGGGTGTTACAGCTCGCCCCTTCCGCCGTCTCTTCTCTCTCTCTCTCTCTCGCTTTTTCTTTCGATCTCTTTGCCCCCGATCTCCCCTATTTGTGTCTCTCTCTCCCTCTTTCTTTCAACTTCTCATAATCCCAATAAATCTAGCTTAATCTCAATAATCTGGATAATTCTAGACCCACATAATTTGTCACATGTTATAATTATTTATTTGTATATCTACTTCTATTTTCTTTTTTTTTTTTCCTTTTTTATTCTTGTTTTAACATTTTCTTATCCATTTACATGAAAACATACATTATATATATATATATATATATATATTTATATCTAAAATTAATTGAATAATTCAATTATATAGCTTTAAGGAAAATTCCACCTCTTATGCACCAAAATTAACCTTCGATGAATTTTTAGCATATCAAGTTATTAATAGAAACACTGAAAATTTTGGGGCATTACAATTCTTCCCCCCTTAAAAGAAATTTCGTCCTCGAAATTTCTCTGGACTAGTACAATATATCACGATTCATCCTTTCCATCAACTTGCATTCCCAAGGCAAGTTTGCAAAAAAATTAATTGTATTCTTCCATCTTAAAGAAGCCATTATCTCTTTGTCAATGATAATGCTTTATGTGCCATTTGTGAAGACAATAGAAGAAGGAAAAAGCCATTAAATAAAAAGACAATGTGCATAATTCTCCCTTTTTCTTTGTAGCACATGGAAATATTTAAAATTAACGACTTCTAACTCCACTTCAATAAGATCCAAGATATAGTGTTCCAAACTCCTTTAGAAGCAGGTGCTACATTCTCATAATATAAGTAGGGTGGCCCAATAGCAGCTTCTGGAAGTGTTCTCTGAGTTACAACCTCTAGATCAATGGGGATTGCAACTCTAATCATTTGATTTGGGAGGTGTAGCATCTCATCATCTCCAGGCAGCAGCTTCTTTTCCAACCTCATTTGCTTTTTCCTTTCCCACCTATCATATTCATAAAAACTCCTCTTTTTGTGTATAAGGTAATCAACATTAGACTGCCTGATCCTTGGCTGTTGATTAGGATGAAGATAAAACAAAGCATCTGGGTTCTGAAAAAAAACTTCTCTTCTAAAAAGGAAGCATCAGCTGCCTTCGCTATTTGGGCAGCACATATGAAATCTATAAGCTCTCTAGACCTATGCCTCGTCCTCAGAGTACCCCATCTTCACCAGAAACAACAAAATGCTCCCCTCATCATCAAGCTCAGATTTAACAATTTTTCTCATTTTCAGACCTTTATATCAGAAAATCATTGAGAAAGCTCCCATCATAATCTGAAGACCAGTAATCAGAATCAACATGCAGCTCTTCTTTATGTGATTTTTCTTCTTTTTTAACCACCGAGTATGCGAAGAAAGTCTCTAAAATTGAATCTGTATCTCTTTCCCCGATTTCCTGAATTATTTTCGACATCGTTTCCACATCAAGCCCCATTCCAACAAAATGATCAATTTACTTGGAGCTAGGAGAGCTAGCAGATGATCTTGTCGAACATTTAAGAAGTGTTTCAAGTGTCCAAAGCTGCACTTTCTTCTTCTTAACTTTACGCGTTACTCAGGCCCAAGTTGTATCATACTTAAGCCAATAACATATCCATTCTAAAATCATACCATTTCTTCATTTTCCACCTTTGGTATGTACACTCTACTCAAAGATCATTTGCATGCATGTCCTATTAATTACTTTCCTTAATCCTTACTTGACTCCTTATTAACCCCAATCTACTACTATCTTTCTATAGGCACATTTATCTCACTACTATACACTTACTATACATATCATGTCAGTTTCCTTTCAATTGGGGCATATACATGTAACCTGGTGTCTATTATAAATTACAACACGATGATAATGCAATGACTATATGATGTTTCATGTATGCAGTGTTATGCGAATGCACATTTCATATAATGACAATGCATATTTACCCATCCCATGCAGAGAATGTTTAATGATTGCCCCGCTATTAAGGATAACTGATAAGTACCTAAATTATTATCACTCGTTCATCATGTCACACCCCGTTTGCCCCCTAGTAGAATGAGCCATTGATGTGAGTATGTATTTGTATATGTTTGGTATACCATAAGTGCATTTTGAGAACATTGCATGTTTTGTGGGTTTATTATGGTGTGGGTGTGCATATAGAAATAAGGTGTGCATAGGTGGAGTTGTGATTATATGCATGTGAGCATATCATAATGTGTGTGTATTAGATGAGAAAATATTATGTGTGTTGCTCATACATGTGTAGGGTGCATTATTAGAGTATTTCATTGTGTGTGTGTGTCATGTGCATCTAGGGTGTGAGTGACTAATGCCCTCCACTAAGATATTGACAAGTGTAAAGGGGAGAAAAGAAAGGAAAGAGAAAGAGGAAAAAGGGAGAATTCAGATTTTCTAACCCATTTTCTCGTTCCCCTTCTCCTTCCTTCTTCTTCTTCCTCTTCACTCTTCTCTAAGTGTTTTGCTTGGCTTCAAGTTAGTGTGGTGGGAATTAATTACTCCTTGTGTTTGATTGGTAAGCTTTATGCTTTTTGTTTTGCTTTTGTTCAAAATCTTCTTCTTCTTCTTCTTCTCCTTATTTTTCTTGGGATTGGATTTGTAACTTAGGGTTGTGTTTGTGTATTGTGGTTTGATGCTTAGTTGAGCCTCCAAGAGATCCTAAAGGCAAGGAAGTTGTAGGATCTAGTGGAACCAAGTGATTGAGCTTCTAATTTAAAGGTTTGGGAATTTATGTGCCATTTTTGTGCATGTTCATGATTTTTGGTATCTTTGATGGAATTTCTGAAAATTTAATGTTTAAAGAGGTTCATGTTAGTATAAATGTTATGGGTTTTGTTTGATTTAAGTTGTGATGATTGATTATTGAATTTTGGAAGTAAAAATTGAAGTTGTTGGGTTTTTGCCTGGAAATCCCATGGCTCTGTCACGAGTCGTGACGACTGTCATGAGTCGTGACAGTAAGCCCCTGTCATGAGTAGTGACATCTGTCACGAGTAGTGACACCCGCTCCTTGTGAGAGGCTGGCTTTGTCACGAGTCATGACGACTGTCACGAGTCGTGACAGTAAGCCCCTGTCACGAGTAGTGACAGCCTCTTTTCCGCAGCATGTTTCTAAATGTCTTCTGTCTTGAATTTTGATGTTTTGATTCTTGTCCTTTGCTCATTTTTAACTTATGTTTTGGTTTTAATAGTTATTTAATGTCACCTCAGTTTTTAAATTATATTTAACAGTAATTATTGGTGTTGCATCGTATTATATTGAATATTATGTTTCGATTTTGGAATTTTTTATACTTGGCCTGCAAGAGTCAGTCTAGTGGATAGTTAGGCATGCCTAATAAAGTCTCTTAGCTGCAGCCCTTTGTTCAGCTTGGACCCCGATGAGGTCCCCATTTGGTTCCTCGCGAGCCCCTTTGTGTTCGGATCTTGTTTAAGATCCCCTTTGAAAATGTTTTGTGCAAATTAAAAGTAAAATTGATTTCTCGATTCGTACCCGTAAGGTACTGATTGTGACCGGCTCATACCCGTAAAGTACTGTTTGTTCACTTATTATCCACTACTTTGAGTCAGCAGGTACTTTGTCATTTGAATTGCTTTGCTAAGTATGAGATTATATGATCCGAATAGGTTATTAATGATGTTATGAAGGCAGTGTGCTTTATCAAATGTATTAATATATATATATATATATATATATATTTACATGTTCATATGTTTCTACTATCATCTAATGTGTATTTCTGATTATGCCATCAGTATGTGTTTGCCTTGATGATCATTGTGAATGGTTGTCCTTATACTATATGTGTGTTTCCCCACTAAGCCTTTATCGCTTAGCACGGTGTGTTTACCCGTGCAGGTGCGGAAGGATTTGCTTTGGGTGAGTCGCAACCATCGAAGGCAACACAGCTGGGTCTTTAGAGTAGGGCCTAATTTTGTATTTTGACAGTTCTTTTTGTATAGAACTCTTTGATGTCAATTTTGTATTAGCTTCCGCATATGTAAATCTATAATTTTAGATTTATAATTATCTTTTGTACCTTTGGGTTGATCAACAGTAATGTAATGATTTTCGTTATATTAATGCATGATCAGCTTATTTCATGAATGACTTCGTAAAGTTTTAAATTACCCTGTATTTCAGTATGTATGTTTATGTACGTATATTCTGTAGCTGCGTGGTGGCACCTCTACTCATACGGCATCTCACTCCTTATCGGATGGGATCGCCAAAGTACGGGTAAGGGGTGTTACAAGTTGTGTTATCACACCCCGTTTTCCCCCTAGTAGAATGAGCCATTGATGTGAGTATGTATTTGTATGTGTTTGGTATACCATAAGTGCATTTTAAGAACATTGCATGTTTTGTGGGTTTATTATGGTGTGGGTGTGCATGTAGAAATAAGGTGTGCATAGGTGGAGTTGTGATTATATGCATGTGAGCATATCATAATGTGTGTGTATTAGATGAGAAAACATTATGTGTGTTGCTCATACATGTGTAGGGTGCATTATTAGAGTATTTCATTGTGTGTGTGTGTCATGTGCATCTAGGGTGTGAGTGACTAATGCCCTCCACTAAGATATTGACAAGTGTAAAGGGGAGAAAAGAAAGGAAAGAGAAAGAGGAAAAAGGGAGAATTCAGATTTTCTAACCCATTTTCCCGTTCCCCTTCTCCTTCCTTCTTCTTCTTCCTCTTCACTCTTCTCTAAGTGTTTTGCTTGGATTCAAGTTAGTGTGGTGGGAATTAATTACTCCTTGTGTTTGATTGGTAAGCTTTATGCTTTTTGTTTTGCTTTTGTTCAAAATCTTCTTCTTCTTCTTCTTCTTCTCCTTATTTTTCTTGGGATTGGATTTGTAACTTAGGGTTGTGTTTGTGTATTGTGGTTTGATGCTTAGTTGAGCCTCCAAGAGATCCTAAAGGCAAGGAAGTTGCAGGATCTAGTGGAACCAAGTGATTGAGCTTCTAATTTCAAGGTTTGGGAATTTATGTGCCATTTTTGTGCATGCTCATGATTTTTGGTATCTTTGATGGAATTTCTAAAAATTTGATGTTTAAAGAGGTTCATGTTAGTATAAATGTTATGGGTTTTGTTTGATTTAAGTTGTGATGATTGATTGTTGAATTTTGGAAGTAAAAATTGAAGTTGTTGGGTTTTTGCCTGGAAATCCCATGGCTCTGTCACGAGCCGTGACGACTGTCATGAGTCGTGACAGTAAGCCCCTGTCACGAGTAGTGACAGCTGCTCCTTGTGAGAGGCTGGCTTTGTCACGAGTCATGACGACTGTCACGAGTCGTGACAGTAAGCCCCTGTCACGAGTAGTGACAGCCTCTTTTTCGCAGCATGTTTCTAAATGTCTTCTGTCTTGAATTTTGATGTTTTAATTCTTGTCCTTTGCTCATTTTTAACTTATGTTCTGGTTTTAATAGTTATTTAATGTCACCTCAGTTTTTAAATTATATTTAACTGTAATTATTGGTGTTGCATCGTATTATATTTAATATTATGTTTCGATTTTGGAATATTTTGTACTTGGCCTGCAAGAGTCAGTCTAGTGGATAGTTAGGTATGCCTAATAGAGTCTCTTAGCTGCAGCCCTTTGTTCAGTTTGGACCCCGATCAGGTCCCCGTTTGGTTTTCGCGAACCCCTTTGTGTTCGGATCTTGTTTAAGATCCCCTTTGAAAATGTTTTTTGAAAATTAAAAGTAAAATTGATTTCTCGATTTGTACCCGTAAGGTACTGATTGTGATCGGCTCGTACCCGTAAAGTACTGTTTGTTCACTCATTATCCCCTACTTTAAGTCAGCAAGTACTTTTTCATTTGAATTACTTTGCTAAGTATGAGATTATATGATCCGAATACGTTATTAATGATGTTATGAAGGCAGTGTGCTTTATCAAATGTATGAATATATATATATATTTACATGTTCATATGTTTCTACTCTCGTCTAATGTGTATTTTTGATTATGCCATCAGTATGTGTTTGCCTTGACGACCGTTGTGAATGGTTGTCCTTATACTATATGTGTGTTTCCCCCACTAAGCGTTTATCGCTTAGCACGGTGTGTTTACCCCTGCAGGTGCGGAAGGAGTTGCTTTAGGTGAGTCGCAGCCATCGAAGCCAACACAGTTGGGTCTTTAGTGTAGGGTTTAATTTTTTATTTTGACAGTTCTTTTTGTATAGAACTCTCTGATGTCAATTTTTTATTAGCTTCCGCATATGTACATCTATAATTTTGGATTTGTAATTATCTTTTGTACCTTTGGGTTGATCAACAGTAATATAATGATTTCCGTTATATTAATGCATGATCAGCTTATTTCATGAATGGCTTTGTAAAGTTTTAAATTACCCTGTATTTCTGTATGTATGTTTATGTATGTATATTCTGTATCTGTGTGGTGCCACCTCTACTCATACGGCATCTCACTCCTTATCGGATGGGATCGCCTAAGTACGTGTAAGGGGTGTTACAAGTTGTGGTATAAAAGCCTAGTTTAGGCATTTATAGGTGATTGTTTATGTGATGTTATGTGTGGATACGTCTATGTCTAGGGCTGTGTTGGCTGATACGGTTGTTCTCTTGTTTGTTAGATGGATTCTGATTCTGCTCATGGTGCGCTTGAGGAATCCGCTGAAAGTGTGAATCCTCCAGCTATAGATCCATCTGTTTCTATTTCTGTATCGGCTCAACGTGCTAGGGTCTAGCCCGAGGCCGCTGCCATGCCTTTTGAGGCGATGTTCAGATTGCATCAGGACATGGCTCGGGTTTTGGAGAGGGTGACTGCCCCTAAAGCTCCAATAGAGAGTTTAAGAAGAGCTGGTGTTGAAGATTTTTATGGGACCGGGCTTGATGAGTCAGAATTAGCTAAAAAGTGGCTAGATAAAGTAAAGAGGGCTTTAAAGGAAGTCAGATGTCCTCCCGATCAATAACCTCAATGTGTTGTGGCATTGCTTCAAGGATCGGCTTACGAATGGTGGGAGCTGGTATGTAGGCAACCTCAGATGCCTGATCCGGTTACATGGGAATTCTTCAGAGAGTAGGTCACAAAGAAGTATGTGACTCAGGCATATAGGGACGCAAGATGGGCACAGTTTCTAAGTTTAAAGCAGAGGGCCATGTCAGTTTCGGATTATGAAAAAGAGTTTAATCGGTTATCTCGCTATGCTCCGCGTGGGGTTATGACAGATGATTTCAAATGCAAGCATTTTGAAGCGGGGTTGAACGAGTCTTTGAAGATTGCTTTGATTTCTTTGATGTGTATGCCCGGGGTAAGTTATTATTAGATTGCAGAGGCTGCCATGAGGGCGGAGAATATGGAATTATTGCTTAGGGATAGAGCTCAGCGAAGGAATTCTGCACGGGGTGGTTCTTCCTCATCTTCGGGTAAGAGATCTAGGAACCCGCAAGACGAGCCATCAGCTGGTTCGGCTACTAGAGGTAGAAGGCAAGGTTCAACAGCGGTAGCTGGTTCTGACAGAGGTGGTAGATCTGATGCTGTACTTGTTTGTGCACATTGTAGCAAGGCTCACCGGGGTGAGTGTAGGTGGCTCACTGGTGGGTGCTTTAAGTGTGGGAGCACTGAGCACCGTCTGGCTAATTGTCCATAGATGAGCGTGGATTCGGGTCCTCAGAGAGGGGCTAGTGGAGTTGGATCTAATGCTACTCAGGCTACCCGTGGTAGGGGCCGAGGTAGAGGTCGAGGCGGTCAACCTAGAGATGGAGCTATTTCTGAGACTGTTGAGCATCCTCCACCTGTTGCAGCTAGAGCTTATGCAATTAGAGCCAGAGAGGAGCAGGATGCCCCTGATGTGATTGCTGGTAAGTTCCTACTCAATGACACTGAATTATATGCTCTAATAGACCCTGGTTCCACACACTTATATTTGTGCACGCATAAGATTATTGATAAGTTGCATGTGGTAGATCAATTAGACTGTGAGATATGTGTGACCAATCCATTAGGGCATAGTGTCAATGTGTGTAGAGTCTTTAGGAATTGTCCTCTGTTTGTGGAAGATGTAGAGTTCCCAGTGGATTTGATAGAGCTGCCGTTCCGAGAGTTTGACTTGATTTTGGGTATGGACTAGTTGGGCAAGCATCGGGCTGTGGTTGATTGTTATAGGAAGACCTTTGTGCTTCGGGATCGGAACCGAGCTCCAGTGTTTGTAAGAGGTTTGGGTGCGAGTTCTGTGAACAACGTGATTTCTGCAATTCAAGCCAAGAGGATTTTGAGGAAAGGTTGTGAGGCTTTTCTAGCAGTAGTTTTGGATTCCATGAGGGACCAAGTAAGAATTGAGGATATCCCTATTGTGCGGGAGTTTAGTGATGTTTTCCCAAGTGATTTGCCGGGTTTGCCTCCAGAGAGGGAAGTTGAGCTAGCCATAGAGATCATGTCGGGTACCACACCTATATCGAAGGCACCTTATCGGATGGCTCCTGTAGAGTTGAGAGAATTAAAAACTCAACTGCAAGAGCTATTGGATAAGGGGTTTATTTGACCTAGCATATCTCCATGGGGAGCTCCGGTTCTGTTTGTCAAGAAGAAGGATGGGTCTTTGAGGATGTGCATCGATTATAGGTAGATCAATAAAGTTACGGTGGAGAATAAGTATCCATTGCCTAGAGTTGAAGATTTGTTTTATCAGCTTCGGGGTGTAGGTGTGTTTTCCAAGATAGATCTTCGATCGGGGTATTATCAGCTTTGGGTTAAAGATGAAGATGTGGTTATGACCGCATTTCGGACTCGGTATGGCCATTATGAGTTCCTTGTGATGCCGTTTGGTTTGACTAATGCTCCAGCGGCATTCATGGATTTGATGAGCAGAGTGTTTAGGCCATACTTAGACCGATCTGTGGTAGTGTTTATAGATGACATCTTGGTGTATTCCAAGGATGAGACCGAGCATGAGGAACATCTCCGATTGGTTTTGGAAGTGTTGAGGGAACATCGGTTGTTTGCCAAGTTAAGTAAGTGTGATTTTTGGCTTCGGGAAGTGTCGTTCTTGGGCCATGTAGTTTCAGCCAAGGGTATCCAAGTAGATTCAGCTAAGATAGAGGAGATAGTTGACTAAAAAGCACCTAGGAATGTTCAGGAAGTGCGGAGTTTCCTTTGTTTAGCGGGGTACTACCGTCGGTTTGTTAAGAGTTTCTCTGTGTTTGCCGCTCCAATGACTAAGTTGTTGAGGAAGGGAGTTAAGTTCGAGTGGTCAAATAAGTGTCAGGCTTGCTTTGAGAGGTTGAAGCAATTGTTAGTCGAAGCTCCTATACTTACTCAACCCATCTCGAGTAAGGAGTTTGTTATGTATAGTGACGCTTCAGGTGTTGGTCTGGGATGTGTTCTGATGAAGGAAGGTAAGGTGGTGGCTTATGTGCCTCGGCAGTTAAAGGCACATGAGAGGAATTATCCGACGCATGATCTTGAGTTAGCAGCGGTCGTTTTTGCTTTGAAGATTTGGCGCCATTATCTCTACGGGGAGAAGTGCAGGATCTTTTCAGACCACAAAAGTTTGAGGTATTTCCTAACTCAGAAGGAATTGAATATGAGGCAGCGTCGATGGCTTGAGTTGTTTAAAGATTACGATTGCATTGTGGATTAACACCCGGGTAAGGCCAATGTAGTCGTAGATGCTTTGAGTCGAAAGTCAGTTTCTGCCTTATTTTTGAGACGGTTCAGATGGAGGTTTGGTTCAGATGGGGCTTTGATAGCTCAGTTGAGAGTCAAGCCTACCTTGAGACAGCGGATAGTTGATGCTCATAAGATGGATGCGAAACTTCAGAGGATTGTGCAAGAGGTTAGTCTGGGCAAGCAGTCAGAGTTCTCGGTTCTTGATGGAGCGCTTTTGTATACGAACCGTTTGTGTGTTCCGGATAATGAGGAATTGAGGAAACAGCTTCTGAGGGAGGCGTATAGCACGGTTTTCACCATGCATCCCGGGAGTAACAAGATGTATCGGGATATAAAGCAGTTTTATTGGTGGTCTGGTATGAAGAAAGATATAGTGGATTTTGTGTCCAAGTGCCTGATATGTCAGCAGGTAAAGGCTGAGCACCAAGTTCCTTCGGGATTGCTCACGCCTTTATCCGTTCTGGAGTGGAAGTGGGATGACATTGCTATGGATTTTGTTTCCGGTTTGCCCTTGACTCAGAAAAAGCATGATGCTATTTGGATTATTGTGGATCGACTCACAAAGTCCGCTCACTTCTTGTCGGTTAGGATGGATTACCAGATGGATAGATTGGCCAGTATCTATGTGGATGAGATAGTTCGGTTGCATGGAGTGCCTTTGTCCATAGTTTCAGACCGGGACCCAAGGTTCACATCTAAGTTTTGGAAAGAGTTGCAGCGAGCTTTGGGTACCAAGTTGAACTTCAGCAAGGCATTTCATCCTCAGACAGACAGTCAGTCCGAGCGAGTGATTCAGATCTTAGAGGACATGTTAAGGGCTTGTGTTTTAGACTTTCCGGGTAGTTGGGACAAGTATATATCGCTTATGGAATTTGCCTACAACAATAGCTATCAGTCCAGTATCGGTATGGCTCCTTATGAGGCTTTGTATGGACGTCAGTATAGGACTCCAGTTTGTTGGACAGAGTTGTCCAAGAGATCAGTGATTGGGCCAAATCTGGTTAGAGATACAGAGGAGAAGATCAGAATTGTGCAGCAGAATTTGAAGGCAGCCAAGGATCGACAGAAGTCTTATGCCAATCTGAAGAGGAAAGATGTGCGGTTTGAAGTCGGAGACAAGGTTTTCTTAAAAGTTTCTCCTTGGAGAAAAGTGCTTAGGTTTGGAAAGAAAGGAAAGCTTAGTCCTCGTTTCATTGGTCCGTATGAGGTGTTGGAAAAAGTCGGTCCGGTAGCCTATACGTTGGCTTTACCGATAGAGTTGTCATGGTTGCACGATGTGTTTCACGTTTCGATGCTTCATCGGTACCAATCAGATCCGTCGCACATTTTGTCCGCACAAGATGTACAAGTTCAGCCTGATTTCTCTTATGATGAAGAACCAAAAGCTATCTTAGCTCGGGAAGTGAGACAGTTAAGGAATAAGCAAATTCCATTGGTGAAGGTGTTATGGAATCACCACGGAGTCGAAGAAGCGACATGGGAACCAGAGGAGTTGATGAGAGCTCAGTATCCGCAGTTGTTAAGTTCAGGTGAGAATTTTGAGGATGAAATTCTTATTAGTAGGGGAGAGTTGTCACACCCCGTTTGGCCCCTAGTAGAATAAGCCATTGATGTGAGTATGTATTTGTATGTGTTTGATATACCATAAGTGCATTTTGAGAACATTGCATATTTTGTGGGTTTATTCTGGTGTGCGTGTGCATATAGAAATATGGTGTGCATAGGTGGAGTTGTGATTATATGCATGTGAGCATATCATAATGTGTGTGTATTAGATGAGAAAACATTGTGTGTGTTGCTCATACATGTGTAGGGTGCATTATTAGAGTATTTCATTGTGTGTGTATGTCATGTGCATCTAGGGTGTGAGTGATTAATGCCCTCCACTAAGATATTGACAAGTGTAAAGGGGAGAAAAGAAAGGAAAGAGAAAGAGGAAAAAGGGAGAATTCAGATTATCTAACCCATTTTCCTGTTCCCCTTCTCCTTCCTTCTTCTTCTTCCTCTTCACTCTTCTCTAAGTGTTTTGCTTGGATTCAAGTTGGTGTGGTGGGAATTAATTACTCCCTGTGTTTGATTAGTAAGCTTTATGCTTTTTGTTTTGCTTTTGTTCAAAATCTTCTTCTTCTTCTTCTTCTTCTTCTTCTCCTTATTTTTCCTTGGATTGGATTCGTAACTTAGGGTTGTGTTTGTGTATTGTGGTTTGATGCTTAGTTGAGCCTCCAAGAGATCCTAAAGGCAAGGAAGTTGAAGGATCTAGTGGAACCAAGTGATTGAGCTTCTAATTTCAAGGTTTGGGAATTTATGTGTCATTTTTGTGCATGTTCATGATTTTTGGTGTTTTTGATGGAATTTCTGAAAATTTTATGTTTTAAGAGGTTCATGTTAGTATAAATGTTATGGGTTTTGTTTGATTTAAGTTGTGATGATTGATTGTTGAATTTTGGAAGTAAAAATTAATGTTGTTGGGTTTTTCCCTGGAAATCCCGTGGCTCTGTCACGAGTCGTGACGACTGTCATGAGTCGTGACAGTAAGCCCCTGTCACGAGTAGTGACATCTGTCACGAGTAGTGACAGCTGCTCTTTGTCAGAGGCTGGATTTGTCACGAGTCGTGACGACTGTCACGAGTCGTGATAGTAAGCCCCTGTCACGAGTAGTGACAGCCTCTTTGCCGCAGCATGTTTCTAAATGTCTTCTGTCTTGAATTTTGATGTTTTAATTCTTGTCCTTTGCTCATTCTTAACTTATGTTCTGGTTTTAATAGTTATTTAATGTCACCTAAGTTTTTAAATTATATTTAACTGTAATTATTGGTGTTGCATCGTATTATATTGAATATTATGTTTCAATTTTGGAATATTTTATACTTGGCCTGCAAGAGTCAGTCTAGTGGATAGTTAGGCATGCCTAATAGAGTCTCTTAGCTGCAGCCCTTTGTTCAGTTTGGACCCCGATCAGGTCCCCGTTTGGTTCCTCGCGAACCCCTTTGTGTTCGGATCTTGTTTAAGATCCCCTTTGAAAATGTTTTGTGAAAATTAAAAGTAAAATTAATTTCTCAATTCGTACCCATAAGGTACTGATTGTGACCAGCTCGTACCAGTAAAGTACTGTTTGTTCACTCGTTATCCACTACTTTGAGTCAGCAGGTACTTTGTCATTTGAATTGCTTTGCTAAGTATGAGATTATATGATCCGAATACGTTATTAATGATGTTATGAAGGCAGTGTGCTTTATCAAATGTATGAATATATATATATATATATATATTTACATGTTCATATGTTTCTACTCTCGTCTAATGTGTATTTCTGATTATGCCATCAGTATGTGTTTGCCTTGATGACCGTTGTGAATGGTTGTCCTTATACTATATGTGTGTTTCCCCACTAAGCGTTTATCGCTTAGCACGGTGTGTTTACCCGTGCAGGTGCGGAAGGAGTTGCTTTGGGTACACAGCTGGGTCACTAGTGTTGGGCCTAATTTTGTATTTTGACAGTTCTTTTTGTATAGAACTCTCTGATGTCAATTTTGTATTAGCTTCCGCATATGTACATCTATAAGTTTTGATTTGTAATTATCTTTTGTACCTTTGGGTTGATCAACAATAATGTAATGATTTCCGTTATATTAGTGCATGATCAGCTTATTTCATGAATGGCTTTGTAAAGTTTTAAATTACCCTGTATTTCAGTATGCATGTTTATGTATTTATATTCTGTATCTGTGTGGTGGCACCTCTACTCATACGGCATCTCACTTCTTATCGGATGGGATCGCCTAAATACGGGTAAGGGGTGTTACACATCACCAATCCAAATCCTATTTTTTTATACCCAGGAATGCCTAAACCTTTGCTCTGATACTACTAAAATGTAACACCCTTAATTTATACACACATTACGGTTCCAACGTTACTGGATGATTACTTAATTGTCTTAAACTACTCTTAAGATCGATGCGAAATCCAGGTAAATTTTTTTTCCCTCACTATACCCAACTGTCCTATAACTATTTAGCTTTATTACTCATTCAATTCAAAATACAAATATGCCACTTAATTCTACCAACATTTCGGCAGAATTTTCTCTATAATATTGCCTATCCCCCTATAAATAGAAAGTCGTTTGACTTCAAATAAACATATATTCATTCACCGTACTCCAATTCAAACTCCAACACAAGTTTTCCCATCCTCCAATTTAATTTCATTCACAGTCATATAATAATTCACAAATATCATCCACTCAATACTTATATCAATTGTACAAAATACAAGGATCTAACATTAATACACTAACCATCTACTATAAATAAATGTCTGGTACAAACTCTTCGATACAATAATATTCTAATTATCTATGTAGTGTACATGAAAAAAAGATACAAGATTCAAATTGTCAATTCTCAGAAATTGCATTCTTATCACCTCCTTGTCATGCTTACCATCCAACATTTCTTCTTTGGAACAGTGCTGATACTCACTTTATTTTTATCTTACACCTGCACGAGGGTAAACCACATGCTAAGCTTTACGCTTAGTGGTGACTACCAAATTTACTTATCCAAAGCATAAAATATTAAATATACACATACAACTTAAACATACATACATTATAATATTTTTGTATTAAGGTAGCAAATTACTATATCTTTCCATATATCACGTTTCACAATTTATATATGTTAATTATCACTTAAGCATAAATTATTTATTTAGCTGCAAGTTAAATATAACTGCTTTGTAAAGTAAAACAACATATATGCAATACATTCAATATTTTCTCAAAAAGCTGAGACTTTATAAAATGTTTATAATTAAGTTTCCAACTCCATGACTGAGATCTCATTGCATTTTGATCATATATATAACACGTTTGTCATGCATCACTATACTAATTCCATGGATTAATAAACCGTCAATATGCTTATAACATAGCAATTAATGTTCATTCCTACATTAACATTTATTTTAGCTTTCATCTAATCCAATAATACCCACTACCATATATACATGTATGTAGTACACATTGATGAATATAAAGTTCATATAAATAAATAAAACCACTTCATCATATCACTAATTTCATAAGATCATTTACCAATACCATTTATTTAATTAAAATTTTTATCATAAAACTAACATTTGTTTCATAATTTAAGATATTAATATGCATTATTAACTTTTCAGCTAAATATATATATATATATATAAATATTCAACTTTAAATTCTTGACTCTTACCTATCAATTAACATCTCATTCATAACTTTACTACTTTATCATTTAACTTAACTTCTGTCATCAAGTTACTTTATATTTTCTTAATCCGTATTTACTCCATACTTACCATCTAACTATTTCGGTTATATAATTAACATGGATTGTAAAATTTATTATTTAAATCCACTAATTTACCCCACTTTACCTATTCATCAATTAATTCATTAAATCACACAATTATTTCACATTCACCAATTCTCTTTTTAATTTACTATTTTACCCCTAGTATTACTCCATAGAAATCTTCGAACTGCATACACGGGACCAATACACTCTAGAGTGATCTCCAAGAATCACTTGCACATTTACAATTCACTTCACTTTGCACTTTAACACTTTATCACATTTGCAGTGAACAATACACTTTAAACATTTAATCACTAAGGTAGACCATCGCGAATCTACCAAAACAAAGCAAGTTGCCATGACTTGCACCGCGGTATGGATGTCCCTATGGCTAGCCAACTATATCCTGAACTAGACTTCACTACCAGACTACTAAGGGCAAAAATCGTTGAATGTTATTTCAGTAAATTAAAACTTTTATCTTTACATTAAATTAAGATCAATATATATTTCAATCCAAAAATGTCAGAAGTAACCCCAATAACACAAGTTATCATTATCTCATACCACTCCATTTACTTACCACATTTCACTAATTTATGTTCACATGTCATTAATCATATATATATATATATATATGTATATATAAATACGCATTCAGCCACCACCGTTTCTTTTCGTTCCCATTCATTTCATTTCATCAAATTAACTTTATTTCATATTAACCCAATTATACATTATTGTTTATATTTGTATTCCCTATATTTATACCATTTAGTTCCTTACTTTCTGCTTATATCCATTTATCATCTAATGTGAAATTCATGACTATTTATTATCCCACATCGCCTTCTTTAAATCTTCCTACTTGTTTTCTTCATTTGAATAGTATGTTAATGTCTTTCCTTGCCTTATTTCACGCTGTTACACACATTGCATAAATCAAAAATTTACATGTTTAATTCACATACTTTTATATTATTTTTTATACGTGTTATCATAACATTAAATGAAATTGAACCTAAACTCGCTGTTTACATCTTTAAGGCCTAAGTACTAATACCATTCCTAAATTTTCAATTCTAACTCTTCATCCAATGGTCCTTGAACATAATTTAGCAAATCAAACCTTTATTTGTATTTTTATTTTACATCTATTTCTTTTACTCAAACTTGTTCTATTTACTTATTCACCCTAGATTCATTACTTCGACCTTACTCTGTTAAAATAACATATGTTGGGGTCATATTTCATACACTGAAATATTAAAAATCCTACATATATTAAATAGTTATTCATCTAACTTCCATACATTTTAAACCATATTAAATTTTTCACTTTCCTAAACCGAATTCCATTTATCCTTAACTAGTGTTAAATATATTACAAGAATTATAGGAACTTTATCTTTGCTTGATTATGTTCAACACGTAAGCACTATCCCATTTAAAATTTCATGAAGAAATTGTGGAATATAGAACTACTAATTAAAGGGTAACCTATAAGTAATGTTTCCAAAATATCACATTCAACAAGTAGCCAAAATATTCACCAATGGCTTAAAAATATCAAAACCAGTAAAGAAAAGCTTTGCCAGCCGTACCATACCATAAGCATAAAATTCACTTTTCTCTATTTATTTTTAATAATCATGCCGTTTTTAAATAAATAATTTGAAATCCTACTCACTAGAAGTCCTTAATCAAAAATAAAATAAGACCTGAAAACCAGCATTCATTAACAAATTTCTGTTAGCTTAAATTTAGCAATCATTCTCCATTTGCATGCCTAATATGTATATATATATATATATATATATATATATATATATATATATATATATATATATATATATATATATATATATATATATATATAAATACATATATATGTATATTTATATATTCATTTTATTTATGCATTCCATCTACATCATGCTACATAAATTTCATATTATAAATTTGTCTCCTATAATACATTATTATTATATCTAATCATGATCCCAAACTAGAAAGGCCACTTTAAATCCCTCATATTAACATATTGACAAATTGCACAGCATCCATTTTCAAAAATTCCTAATTACCCACTAATAAATTAACAAATTATACTTAAAATTTATCAATAGCCAACAAAACTCAATTGTTATACTAATCATAACACAACACAGCACAATAAACAAGTCAATTTTATTAACACATCTCCAATACTATAATTTTATTAAAACAATCTTTATCAAATTAATTTATGTATAAATTACTAGGAAAAATAAATTTGGTAGCCACTTATAAATTTTCTTCATATTTTTGGCCCCCTTCACCATCGTCGGAGCCTCGACAGAGCTCCACCGGAAGCACCGAAACCACTAGGAGAAGATTGACGCGTTGGGGTTGCTTTTTCGGTGGTCACGCACCGCGAATGTCCTTCATTTCGCTGGAATCGACGCCAGGGATCTCGGTTCTCTTCTCCACCGATTTGCTCATTGTCGGTAATTGAGGAGGATCCACAACCACCGGAAGATTCATTTGTTCGCCATGAGTCCCACGGTGCCATTCGTGTCATCGTTCTCCGTCGGAGCAGGCCGAAAAATGCCAGAGAAGCTCGCGGTTCTTCCTCCCATTTACCTAGAACGACGACGTCGCGATGGGAAAAGACGCCATGATTGACAACGGCGAGGAGCCTGATTGCTCGTCGTCGACCGTCGCCAGCCGTTCGCCCCTTCCACCGTGCTCCACCATCTCTTCTCTCTCTCTCTCTCTCTTTTTCTTTCGATCTCTTTGCTCCCGATCTCCCCTGTTATTGTCTCTCCTCCTTTTTCTTTCTACTTCTCATAATCCCACTAAATCTAGCTTAATCTCAATAATCTGGATAATTCTAGACCCACATAATTTGTCACATGTTATAATTATTTATTTGTATATCTACTTATATTTTCTTTTTTTTTCTTTTTTTTATTCTTGTTTTAACATTTTCTTATCCATTTACATGAAAACATACATTATATATATATATATATATATATATATATATATATATATTTATATCTAAAATTATTTGAATAATTCAATTATACAGCTTTAAGGAAAATTCCACCTCTTATGCGCTAAAATTAACCTTCGATGAATTTTTAGCATGTCAAGTTATTAATAGAAACACTAAAAATTTTGGGGCGTTACATTCGGGCTACCTAAACATCATCCCTACCAACAGGTCTAGACTAGGCATTATACACATCGTGACACCTTGCACCTTTCACTTTTGGTGCTATATTGTGAACAAGCATTATAATGCATGAGTTATGCCATGTATATATGAATCCTGCATTGTCTATGCTAGTCATTGTATGTACCAATGTATGTCTGGCATTTGCATACCATGCAAGTATACATACCCTGTAGAAGTCATTCGTCTCTTGTAACCATTTTCATCCCATGTCATGTGCATTATCTGTATATATTTTGCACTTTTATGTATGTGAGTTTTGCCATCTACATCTGCATCACATGCGTATTCCTATTATGCCATGTGCACATGCATCATGTATTATAAACATCCATTCTCATGTTATGCAATAATTTATACTTATGCCTTCATTATATGCTGTTTCCATGTACACTGTAAATTTATGTATGCACATCATTTGTCATGCATTGTTTACACATACGTACTCACTTATATTTTTTTTGCAGGTGTTGCACGCACACACGTCTTCGCACATATTTTGTGTACATATTTTTATACAATATGTTTTTACTCATGTTTTGCGCATATAATTCCTCACACACATTGCTAATATGCATGATAATATTGCGTACAACTTTCCATGTACATGGTCTTTAACACATAGTTAGTAAATATTAAAAAAAATGAAAAAAATTCTCTATTTGCTTAAACGATTTTGTGTATATACATTTTGATAGAATCAAAATTTTTTGTGTTAAGCCATACCCTAAAACGCTGGCATGTTTGCACCTTATTAAGGTACCTTTGATTCAAGGTTTGACTCTGCTTAATTATTCTCAACTATGAATGGATTTGATCTTAACTCTAGAAATCTGAGTTTCATTCCACTTTGAATTGAGTAAGGGGTATATATGTTTGGTCTTTAAGAGCTAGATCACGTGAAGATATTTGACCATACCATGTCATTTCTAAGTTCAGAGCACTTTTGGCCCGTTTTGAAAATAAACTGAAAAAGCTAGTTGCAATTAGGGGATTGGATGAAAACTCACTAAGAGCACTAGAACCTTTCCGATTACCCATCAAAGCGACTCCTGGATAAGGCTGAATCTGGAAAATGATTTAGGCACTATTTCTTTGTATAGCTCTTTAAATTACCATTTCCTACCCTTGCTTCACAATCGTTTGCAAACCCGTTGAGCCTTTATTTTGATATGCTAAATGCGTACTGATTTTATTATTACACACGTTAAAACTACCCTTCGCCTAAAATGATTTTGGCTTCCCCTTAGAAGAATGGCCGCTCTAGTAAGGATGGATGTACATTATGATATTTCTTTGGGTTGTCAAAACTTGCTCCGATGAAAGTGGGTTTACACTTCGAGAAGATAATTTCAATCATCGATAATTTTTTGGGATTATCAAAAATTGCCTCGGTGAAAGTGGGTTTACACTTCGAGGAGAGGATCTCGACCATTGATAATTTTTGGGTTACCAGAAATCACCCTGATAAGGATGGGTTTACCCATTGAAAAAAAAAGGAAAAAAAAAAATTCAATCATCAATAATTTTTGGGCTACACTTTGAGAAAGGGGTTAAAATCATCAATAAACTTTTTATGTAATTAGAGATATAAGCTTGCGGAAAAAAAAAAAAAAAAAGCAGCCCCCTTGGTGAGCTCAGTAGTTATCTTTTTTAGCTTAATTATTATACTGAGCTTAAGTGTCACCAAATCCAAATTCAAGAATATCTGCACAGTATACAATTGGGGTTGAGAATGGTGCTTTCATCCGTCGAATGAACGTTGTGGCCATTTTTCTCTAGTGACCTGATCCTCCTTTGATAGCCAATTACCTAAGCCTAACGTTACAACCAAAGTAAGACCTCTTGATTCTTAGTTTGGCCTTATCTAATTAGCAGAGATGACCTTCTAATAAGGTTTGGTACGTAGGAAGAGGCATATGGTGTTTCTTGAGCTTCAAGCGAGAAGCCATGAGTGCATTTATGCATTCGAGTTGAGTCTTGTCCTCGACATTGCATCTAGGATTTGCTTTTGAAAAATGAAAAATCTTGTTTTGGCCTTTTGCACATACACACAGAAATTGCATGGTATGCCTCATATTTACATGTTGGTTTAGTAAACCTTGATGTCTACATATTTATCTTCGTGCCCTTCATTGGGAATGACTCCCGAATTCTTTTGCTAAGATTGAATCAGTTGAGAATGTGGTTCATTCAGTATGCTCAAAGGCAGATAGAAACTCGAGTTTGAGGTACCTAATAGGTTGCACTCATTTTACAATCTTGGGGTATTTCTTATCACTACCCATGAAAATGATACTTCGCGTACTCTCCCAATAATATTCTTTGTACATATGCTTCCTGCAAATCTTTTTACGCATAACTGTAGCAAACATTCTTACAAAATAGTTTTACATATAGAATTCTTGGTGCATGTCTTTTAGCATAAGAGCTTTAGCGAATATATTTCATAAGTGCTTTTGACACACATGGCTCTTTATGGGCATATCCTTTGCCCACATCTCACATCCGCAATTTTCATTAACAATTTTTGCATGCATTCAGTACATACATGTATATAATTTTTCCTACACGTGTTCCATATACATAGTTGTAGGTGCACACATCGCACACATCCATTACTTCGCATAGCCTTCATGTATATAATGACTCCCACCTATCTTTGCATGTGATTCTTCACGCCTATGCCAGTGAATGGCTCTTTACCCTCATAGGTATGATCATTTGTATATATTTCGCGTTCATAATCCTCTTACATATGTTTGATCTTTCGCATGCATTTCTCGCTCATGATCATTTACAGACATTTTATGGGATATGATTCTTTGCACACATTCTATAATCGTTTATCATGTATGTGACTATGGCTTATATGTCATGTACGCAATTCTCTACATGCATATCATATTTGAAATCCATGCATAGTACACACACTACACACTTAAATTTTGTTCATGCATAACATCGCATGTCATTTTATACATGCATAGCTTTTAGATTTCATATATGCATAACTTTGTGTGCCATCTCAAACATACATGGCTTTTCGCATGCATTCCATGTATACATGGCTTCTCACATACATTCCATGCATACAAAGTGTCCTGTGTCCACTAGATGATGTATGTCAATCTCAACCTCGTGACTTCACATGTCGGCGTTTTTCAAGCCCTCTGAGGAGGCACATCCTTTAAGTCCTCTGGTGAGGCAAAATCTGAAAGTCCTCTGAGTAGGTGTAGACACCGGGTCCCGAGTCGAGTTTAATGTCAAAAAGTGATTTTGGGTCCTTAGTAATTCCCTCCGAAAAAATATATAATATAGATTAGGTAGGTAAAATTAGAAATTAATTATTAATGTTGGGTTAATGTAATTTATTAATATTGTAAGTTTAATTAGATAATTCAAATGCATGAAGGATTAAATATTAATTAGTTAATATGTAAAGTCTTTAATTAATTAGATAAATTATATGATATATTAAATAGATTATATTAAGATGTAAAATATGTAATGTAATTAATATGTAATGTTTAATGAATATGTAATGTTTAAATTAATTAATGTGTGTTATTAAGAAATAGAAAAATGGAGGAAATTACTTGGATAACCATTAGCCCTAATTTAGGGGTATAAAAAGAAAAGAATGAAGAGCAATTGGGAGGGCTCTCTCGGCAGATCAAGAAAGAAAAAGAAAGGAAAAGAAAAGAAAGAGAGAGCAAGAGGGTGAACACAGAAAGAGGGCCGGCCAAAGGAAGAACACAGGAAAACCAAGAAAGAAAAAGAAAAGAAAAAGAAAGAGAGAAGAGAGAGCATGAAACAGAGAGCAAGAAAGGCAAATAGAAAAGGAAAATAAAAGGGAAATAGAAGGCAAAGAGGACCAAACACACAGAAGAGAGGAGCAAACACACAGACCCACGACGCCGGAGAGAAGGGAAAAAAGAAGAAAAGAGAGAGGAAGGAGGCGAGGCCTCCGCCGGCCAGCCACGGCGCCGAACTGCCGCACGCGCCCCGCCGGAGTGAAGAGGAGACCCGGACGAAGCTGATGATGGTCGTCGATCAGCCGCAGTCGCCAGCGTGGAGGAGATCGGCGAGATAAGAGAGGACGCTGCCGACGTGACTTCCGGCCTATTCCGACGACCTTACGGCGCGTGACTGGCGGCGATGGACTCCCGGCGTTCCGATCTACCTCGCGGCGATGGAGGTGTCGACCACCGGCGGGCTCCGGCGAGGGAAATCCGGTGAGCCCTATTATATTTATTTATTTTAAATATATTATTATTATTATTATTATTATTATTATTATTATTATTATTATATATTTATTTATGTTTATTGATGTTGTTATTATTATTAATATTATTATTATTATTATTATTATTATTTATTTTCTGTTTATTAATATTATTGTTAATATTATTATTATTATTATTATTATTATTATTATTATTGGTATTTATTTATTATTATTATTTGATATTCTGTATTATATTTATTATTAATCATTCTGTATATTTATTATTATCATTTTATATTTATTTAATTTCTTTAAGTATTATCATTATTTTATCTATTTAATTTCTGTTGTTATTATTGTTATTATTATTGTTATCATTATTAATATTATTATTATTTGCATTATTGCTATTATTATCATATTATCAAATACTATTTATTATTAATATTATTATTGTATGATATTATTGTTAGCATTTTTATTTTCGTTGGATTATTATAATTGTCATCATATTTTACATCCATTAATTCTTCTAATTTAATTCATTTCATCGTTCATTTAACTATCTATTTATTTATTTATTCATTCATTTATTTATCATTTAAGTTAATTTAATCAATTATTGATTTTAATTATCTTCTTTCATTTATTTTACTTTATTCAATCACTCATTTGTTTATTTATTTATTCAATTGTTTACTTATTCACGATTAACCAATATCATTTTTTTATTTTAACTGCAATGTGGGAGGCATATGGTTCTTCTGAGAAGTATGATCGGAACAGGTAAATTAGGATGAATTTATTATTTATTATTTAAAATATGTAATTACTATTTTATTTCATTTTATGTACTTGTGGTCTGTAATAATAAAACGATTTTCGACTGCTCTTAAAAAGAACCACCACACAAATGTTTTCTACCAAATAAAATATTGGTTAATAAAACTGGACCAATGTCCTCATTTTCATCACGAGCCAAAAGATTTAACTTGATTTGAGAATTCTATACTTTTTTGTAAAATGAGTATTTAGGAACCAATGTTCCCGTCTAAATGAACATCCCGATTTTTGCTTGTTTTGTACCTTATTTATAATGGAGATTGTATTCCGCCCCTATTTTTATTGTAACTTAATTTTGTATATTTTATTTTAATAATGCTTTATTTATTAACGTTTTTGACATGAATGATTGTGCCTTTTAATTGATTGCATCGTATGGAAAGATGGTGAAATAATAAATTCAAAACTTAATTGTAAAATTAATCAATGTACGAATAAATGAGAAGTCTCGAACCTATCTCTGGTCTTTGGGCTCAACGAGGCGAGAGACCCGTTTCGATGGGATCTCCAAGACACCTTTTGTGTCCCATCAAAGACTTAATCAATGAATCCTAGGCTCCTTAGGGCGAGAGGTTTACCCTCCAAGACCCCTCTGGTTGGCCCAAAATGGATACTAAGCGCAGTTTTTGGCTCTCCGAGGCGAGAGAAACTTTCCCAATGTTCTATTGGGTGGCGACTCCATGAAACCTCTTTGTTCCCCAAAATAGACGCACTTGTAAATATCTTTACATGTTGCCAACGGATCTTCAATTGCCCGATTGCCCTCAAGTGGGCGGTCAGAGAGGCGGCCGCGGGGTCCGGCGCGCGTCACAGTAGGCAAAAATTCATTTGCATGCGCTTTTAATAATGAGAGTTCGTGCTTTGCAGCACGCTGTACGCGCTCATTGGGTTCCCCGTTAATCCATGGGTCAAGCCTACCTAGGAAAAGAGCCCACACGACCTCCTGTGTGATAAAAATAAGGTTGGGAGGAACTCATTTCTTGTGTTTTTATTTGTGCTTGCACATTCTTTTATGAGTAATAATAGTAAATAAGACATGCATTTTATCACATGTATAATTCTTTTCATACAATAATAGAACTTGTGCATTCTGTATATAAAATTACTTGTATCATAATTTGTGAATATGAACATAACATGTATTTGTCTGGCATATGCATACATAGCAGTGCTTGTCATGACTCACACTAATATTATGACATCCATAACATCCATCATGCACCATAGCCAGTACATACGGTATACGTCCCTGAAGGTACATATCGACATGCATTATAGCACACACAGGCATACTACCACCATGACATGCACAAAAAAAAAATCAAATCAAAATAATGCATTCATAATGTATCATAGGATGTACATATCAACATACTCACTTTGCATATGTGCATAAATATTGTGTGCTAGGGCACACACATACCGCTGCATATCA
Organism: Excoecaria cochinchinensis; assembly: GCA_947683425.1. NCBI lineage: Eukaryota > Viridiplantae > Streptophyta > Magnoliopsida > Malpighiales > Euphorbiaceae > Excoecaria > Excoecaria cochinchinensis. Next base: position 8,280,813 of record CANTUQ010000119.1, read on the forward strand.
TAGAGTACATATATCATGCACTACAGACATCTTGCATCTTTCACATTGCGTGCCATATTATGAACGTGCATTATCATGCATGCGTTATGCCATGCACATATGAATCTTGCATCATGCATGTCAGTCATTACATATATACCATACCATGTTTTTGTAGGCACACCATGTAAATACACATGTTTTGTAAACCTATTCATTTCTTGCAACCACTTTTGTCCCATCTCATGTGCATTATTTGTATATATTTTGCACTTTTATGTATGTGAGTTTTGCCATGTCTCGCGACTCATTGGTGCACATTATCTTGTCTAAGTCATGCCATGTTCACATGTACCATATATCATGAACATTCATCCCCACACTGTGCCATAGGTTGTACCCATGCTTTTATCATATACATGTACATTGCAAATTTATGCATGCACGTCATTTGTCATGCATTGTTCACACATTTACACTCACTTATAATTTTTCGTTAATATTTTACACTCACACATCTTTGCACATATTTCATGTACGCATTTTTATACAAAATGTTTTTACACATGTTTCGCACATATAATTCCTTACACGCATACACGACACTATTGCATACGCCATTCCATATACATGATTTCTAACGCATAGTTTGCACATTTCTTTTTTTAAAAAAAAAGTAAAAAAATGACAAAAAAAAATTCTATTTTCTTAAACGATTTTTGTGTATATACATTTCGATAGAATCAAAATTTTTTGTGTTAAGTCATACCCTAAAATGCTGACATGTTTGCATCTCATTAAGGTACATTTGATTCAAGGTTTGACTCTGCCTAATTAGTTCTCAACTATGAATGGATTTGATCTTAACTCTAGAAATCTGAGTTTCATTCCACTTTGAATTAAGTAAGGGGTAGATATGTTTGATCTTTAAGAGCTAGATTACATGAAAAAATTTGACCATACCATGTGATTTCTAAATTTCAAGCACTTTTGGCCCGTTTTTGAAAATAAAACTGAAAAACTAGTTGCAATTAGGGGATTGGATGAAAACTCGCTAAGAGCACTAGAACCTTTCTGATTACTCGTCAAAGCGACTCCTGGATAAGGCTGAATCTAGAAAATGATTTAGGCACAATTTCTTTGTATAGCTCTCTAAATGACCATTTTCTACCCTCATTTTAAAATCGCTTGCTAGCCTGTTAAGCCTTTATTTTGGTATGCTAAATGCGTACCGATTTTATTGTTACACACGTTAAAACTACCTTTCACCTAAAATGATTTTGGCTTCCCCTTAGAAGAATGGCCGCTCTAGTAAGGATGGATGTACATTATGACATTTCTTTAAGCTATCAAAACTTGCTCCGATAAAAGGGGGTTTACACTTCGAAAAGAAAATTTCAATCATCGATAATTTTTTGGGGTTACCAAAAATTGCCCCGATGAAAATGGATTTACACTTTGGGGAAAAGAGCCTCAATTTTTGACAATTCTTTGAGCTACCAATAATCACCTTGATAAGGATGGGTTTACCCCTTGAGAAAAATTTTCAATTATCGATAATTTTTGGGCTACACTTCTGGAAAGAGGTTTGAATCATCGATAAACTTTTTGTGTAGTTAGAGACATGAGCTTGTGAAGAGAAAAAATATCGGAATTGAAGAAAAAATAGAAAAAATAGAAGAAAAAAATAGAAGAAAAATAGTAGGGCCTAAGATAATACCCCTTGATGAGTGCAATAGCTATATTTCTTAGCTTAATTATTATATTGAGCTTGATAAGTCAGAGTGTTACCGAGTCCAAATTCAAGAGTATCTGGACAATATATAATTAGTCTGGAAATGATTCCATCATCCAAATGAACGCTGCGGCCATTTTTCTCTAGCGACCTGATCCTCCTTTGATAGCCAATTACCTAAGCCTAACATTACAACCAAAGTAAGACCTCTTGATTCTTGGTTTGGCCTTATCTAATTAGCGAAGATGACCTTATGATAAGGTTTGGTACGTAGGAAGAGACATATGGTGTTTCTTGAGCTTCAAGCAAGAAGCCATGAGTGCATTTATGCATTCGAGTTGAGTCTTGTCCTCGACATTGCATCTAGAATTTGCTTTTGAAAAATGAAAAATCCTATTTTGGCCTTTTGCACATACACACAGAGATTGCGTGGTATGTCTCGTATTTACATGTTGGTTTAGTAAACCTTGATGTCTACACATTTATCTTCTTGCCCTTCATTCGGAATGACTCCCGAATTCTTTTGCTGAGATTGAATCAGTTGAGAATGTGGTTCAGTCAGTATGCTCAAAGGCAGATAGAAACTCGAATTTGAGGTACCTAATAGGTTGCACTCATTTTACAATCTTGGGGTATTTCTTATCACTACCCATGAAAATGATACTTCGTGTACACTCTCAGCAACATCCCTTGTACATATGCTTTTTGCAAATGTTTTTACACATAATTGTAGCAAATATTCTCAATAAATAGTTTTACATGTACAATTCTTGGTGCATGTCTTTTGCATAAGAGCTTTAGCAAATACATTTTATAAGTGCTTTTGACGCATGTGGCTCTTTATGGGCATATCCTTTGCCAGCATCTTGCATCCACATTTTTCGCATGCACTACATATGTTTCATACACATAGTTGTATGTGCACACATCGCACACACCCAATTCCTTGCATAGCTTTCATGTATATAACGTATCCCACCTGTCTTTGCATATGATTTTTTTACATCTATGCCGATGAATGACTCTTTACCACCTGCATGATCATTTGCATGCATGGTCATTTGCACATAGTTTGTATACACAATCTGTTTGCATATATCTCTCATGCATGAACTTTTTGCATGTCTTTCTCATTCATGATCATTTGCAAACATGTTAGAATAACGATTCTTAGCATATGTTCCATAATCTTCCACATGGATATAAGCCATTGGCATATATAACATACATATAAGCATTTCAGGATCATAGTCCTTTGCATGTCATTTCATAAATGCATAGCCTTTCACATGCATTCCATGCATGCATGGTGTCCAACGCATGCTAGATAGCATACATCAGTCCCACATAGACAAGCTGACTTTTCCCAAAGTCCTCTGAGGAGGCAAAATCTTTAAATCCTCTGAAGAGGTAATTCTCCAAGTCCTCTGACGAGGCAAAATCTTTAAGTCCTCCGACGAATCAAACTTTCCAAATCCTCTGAAGATGCAATTCTCTAAGTCCTCTGAAGAGGCAATTCTCAAGTCCTCTGAGTAGACAAAATTCTCAAGTCCTCTGAGTAGGCAAAATCTCAAAGTCCTCTGAGTGGGCAAAATTTCTAAGTCCTCTGAGGAAGCAAAGATCTCAAAGTCCTCTGAGTAGGAAAGCAAGCCTATTCATGCATGCCATACCAGGGGCAAGCAGGTAAGTTTTTCTATCATAAGATGTACGCTCACACACATCACACGAAGTGTACAAAATTTGAATTCGAATGTATATATATATTTTGCACACATGCTCCCATACACACAATATTTTGTATATATTGCCATGTACGTGACTCAGGGGAAAGGTCCAAATAGAACCCATGCTTAAAGGTGATCCAAATGATGGGTTCAGCTCAACGTTGTCAGAAACTACCTAGAAAAGCAAGCCTATCCACACTGTGCCGGGGGGAAATTAGTGAGCATCAAAACCTCCCAGTGAGCATCAAAGTCTCTCGGTGAGCATCAAAGCCTCTCGGTGAGCATCCAAGTCTCCTAGTGAGCATCAACTAACAACGACCCCCATAGGCAGGTACTGCCATAGGTACGTGTCTCTTTTATAATTTACCCTACAAATTTGCGTTTTCCTTTTTTTGCAGAAAAAAAGAAAGTTCAAGAAAAACATCAGCTGTAGAGCAAATCGCAACCTAGACTGCACTTAGAGAACACTGCATCTCACAATCGAGGTTGTAGTTAGAGAGTACTGCACCTCACAAGGCGGGACTGCAGTTAGAGAACACTGCATCTCACAAATGAAGTTGTAGTTAGAGAACACTGCTCTTCACACCGAGATTGTAGCCAGAGAGTGCTACATCTCACAGTTCACGCGGCAGCCAGAGAGTGCTATGCACCTTGAAGATCGGATGGGGGTTAACAAGGGAACTTCACCAATCGAAGTTGCAGTTAGAGACCACTGCTCTTCACACCGAGATTGTAGCCAGAGAGTGCTACATCTCACAGTTCACGGGGCAACCAGAGAGTGCTACACACCTTGCAGCCGAATGGAGGTTAGCAGATCAGAAAACCGTACTAGCCAAATGGAGGTTAGCAGATCAGACTTTATACTAGCCAGATGGGGGGTTAGCCAGAGAATGCCAACAAGCAGAGACTGTGGTCAGAGAGTACCGCTTCTCAACAATCGAAGTTGTAGTTAGAGAACACTGCTCTTCATCCCGAGACTGTGGTTAGAGAACACCGCATCTTCACAAATCGAAGTTACAGTTAGAGAACACTGCTCTTCATCCCGAGACTGTGGTTAGAGAACACCGCATCTCACCAATTGAAGCTGCAGTTAGAGAACACTGCTCTTCACAATCGAAGTTACAGTTAGAGAACACTGCTCTTCACCTCGACACTGTGGTCAGAAAACACCGCTTCTCACCAATCGAAGCTGCAGTTAGAGAACACTGCTCTTCACAATCGAAGTTGCAGTTAGAGAACACTGCTCTTCACCTCGAGACTGTGGTTAGAAAACACCACTTCTCACCAATCGAAGACTGTGGTCAGAAAACACCGCTTCTCACCAATCGAAGCTGCAGTTAGAAAACACTGCATTTCACACCAGGATTGTAGTCAGAGAGTACTACATCTCACAACCGAAATTGTAGTCAGAGAGTACTACATCTCACAACCGAGATTACAGCCAAAGAGTGCTGCATCTCACAAACTCCGTGCAGGCCGAGATGAGGCTAGCGGAACACTGGTGGTAGAACAGACCACAGATCGAGATTATAGTCAGAGAGTGCTGCATCTCACAAACTCCGTGCAGGCCGAGACGAGGCTAGCAGAACACTGGCGGTAGAATAGACCACAGATCGAGATTACAGTCAGAGAGTGTTGCATCTCACAAACTCCGTGCAGGCCGAGACGAGGCTAGCGGAACACTGGTGGTAGAACAGACCACAGATCGAGATTACAGTCAGAGAGTGCTGCATCTCACAAACTCCGTGTAGGCCGAGACGAGGCTAGCAGAACACTCGTGGTAGAACAGACCACAGATCGAGGTGGTAGTCAGAGAGTACCACATCTCACCAAGCTTCGCGAGCCGTGTAACACCCCCTCTGCCGCCCCCGTTGGAAGGGCGCCGGCGGGCGCGCTACGCACGACGCTCACTCACGACGCGACAAAGCATACGGCGGAAGCATACATGCGCTAAGCGGAAGCATCACTAAATAAGGCGTTGAATAAACATAAAAGAATACTAGGAAACATACTTCATTACATAAATAATCAAAATACGAGTTATATACAATGGCCCAAAAGATTACATTTTTAAAATCTTTTACAAAAATAAAGAAATACATATACAAAAAGAATTACAGGAGAAGACAAAAATAAACTCGACTCCTATGTGTCCTGCCCGCAGATGCACGACTCGAGCACTCCCAGAAATCCTTCACGCTACCTGCATGGGATAAAAGCCCGTGCTAAGCGATAACGCTTAGTGGGGAGAAACAAGCACAACATAACACTATATAATAAACATGCACTAACATACATAATCCATCATGAATCGGAGTACAGAGATATAATATATTCAGGATAAAATAATACAATGCACTAAACTATTACACTGTTCGGAAATCACACTTTGATCAGAACACTCAATTTAGCACCACAAGACAGTTCACACAATAGCCTGAAATCAATGGTTGAGGATACGGGAACACGGCACGGGAGACCGAAGCCTCAAAAACACTTTAATACCCGAAGGAACCGTGGGAGACCGGAGTCTCAAAACATTTTATCACTACACGGAAGATGACCATCTCGGAGGTCGACCGCTTCGCCCAAACGGGGCGGACAGAACAGCTGAACACTAACCCCTTCTTAATCATGCTTAATTATCCTATACCTTGACACTTCAGGCTCGACAACACAATAACTCACCAGACAATACATAACAAAAACAATATTCAAATTAAGACTCTTATATAATATAAATCCATATCAAGGACATTAGTACAATAATATCACGAGTCAAAGGCACACACATATACCATGCAATAGTGAGAAACCGTGCAAAGTGGAAAAAAAGAAACACATTCAGAAATCAAAGCAAGCAGGAAGGGCCTCTGTCGCGATCGCGACAGAGCACGGGATACTTCCTCGTGAGGTCGCGCCAAAAGACCTCCTCGCGACGAAGCACTCGCGGCAGAACTCACGGGGCCGGGCTCTGTCGCGCTCGCGACAAGCGTCGCGATCGCGACAGTGACCAATTCCTTCCTCCTCGCGCGCACACTCGGCAGCTCGCCTGCGCGGAGGTTTCTACAACCGAGCTCTCTGTCGCGCTCGCGGCAATGCCGCGATCGCGACAGAGGGCTCTTCAAGAACAAGGGGCCAAGTCCGCCTTCTGTCGCGATCGCGGCACTTGTCGCGATCGCGACAGAACCCAGATTCGCCCAATTCTGCTCTTTTCCTACTCTTTACCCACGCAACTCTTCATACATACACACAACATGCCCAAAACACTTACCTCTCGCCTCCAGCACATCACCACATCATTTTCAAGCCATATAGTCATTTTTACACAATAATCAAATATAAATTCAACATGAAATCACTCACAACCAAACTCAAATACACTAATGTGGCATGTTCAAATTCCGGCAACACATAATATCCTCACTACATCACTAACACTTCACTAAATCACTACTCCAATTAAACAAGCATTTATAAAACACTTAAGATTATAAATGACTAGCAAACACAAGATAGAGTTGATCCAAGAAAGAATTTAGGGAAAACCACAATCCACAACACAACTCACAACACTTACATGCACTTAAACCCAATTTCACAACAACACTCAAGCACACAGCTCCCATTCCTGGAAAACGAAGCTTCAACCGAACTCCTCACGAATCCACTTTATCCTTGCCCTTGCTCTTCCTTCTCTCTTCCGATTCTTACACAATCCAACCAAATGCACTTAAATCAAAACCAATTACAACCAAAACCAGAAATCAAAGAACAAGAAACAAATACGAGACCCCAATCCGAACTCAACCACTTACCTTCAACACTTCTAGCTCAACCCTTCAAGAATCCCACTCAAAACTCAAGAAAACACAAGAAGAAAGAGGTGAGAGCAGCAAAATTGGAAGAAGGAGAGAGAGGAGGACGGAAATGAAGAGGAGAAGGAAGAAATGAGCTAGCTTCCACGGGAAGCTAGGCAATTTCTGCCCTTCCCTTCTCTCTCTCTTACTTTACATTAATTGCTCACCAACTCATGCCACTTGTCATAATCTTAGAGAATCAAACCATCAATCTTAACTCATCCACTCTTAGCACCATACACTAAACACACACAAGCTTTTCTTACACAAATATCTTCTAATGTACCAAACACAACCCACACCTTATAATTTCCAATAAATCCACTTGCCTCCACGGCACCATGCACCACAAACCACACAATAAAAACCTTAAGTCCATTAACACCCTACAACTATACACTATAAACACACACTAATATTCCCTTCACTTCACTTGACACTTAATTAATTAATTCCTTTAACACATACTTCCTTATTAACCAAATTCCTCTACTTAAATTACGAAAACGCCCTCACCTTACCGACTTACCTCGCAAATTCCGATCAGGCCCTATTTGGGTTGTTACAATCACTCCCCCTTAAGAAATTTCGTCCTCGAAATTTCCCCGCTAATCACTTAAATCCAAACAACCCAAACACAAACCGAAACTTAACTGAAAACTAATAGCATAACTTACCAGAAGGTCCCGCTCAATCTGCTATATCACCTAGTTGCATCGCATAAACTCTTGGACGCGAAGGCACTTCTTCTGTAGGTGGCTTCTGCACTGACTCTGGCGGCGCTTGCGCAGGACGTCCACTACCTCTTCCACTCTGATTCCCTCTCACTCTCTGACCACTAGCTCGACTCACTGGTCTATCCTGAAGCTCTCTTCGATCCGGACAATTCGCCACCATGTGCTCTTGGCTGCCACATCTGAAGCACGCTCCAGAGATCCTTCTACACTCGCCCCAGTGGCGCTTATAACAATGCTCACACTCAGGAATCACACTTCCCTTGCTAGCTACACTCCCAACTTCTGAACGTACCGGAACCGAACTCTTCCCACCTTGACCACTCGGAACTCCCCTCGACTTCTTGCCACTTCCAAACCCATCACTCGGTGCTTTCCTCTTGCTCTCAATCCTTTGCTTGATCACCTCAGACTCTTCTAACTTTATCGCCGCTGCCACAAGCTGATAATACCCCACGGGTTGCAAAACTGACAATGCCGACAACGGGCCTCGGAACACCTCACGCAATCCCTCTAGGAAATGCCGACTTCTAAACTCATCCGTCAACAAAGTCTCTGGCACATACTTACTCAACCGGCTGAATTCTTTATCATACTCACTCACGGTCATGTCTCGCTGCCTCAGACTGATAAACTCTCTCCACTTAGCTTCCTGATATGCCTTCGTCACATACTTCTGCTCAAATTCTTGCTTAAAGAACTCCCAAGTCAACTCGGCTGGTCGCTGAGGATTGCGCATCACCAATTCCCACCAATCATATGCTGGCCCTTGAAGCAACGACACTGCACAAAGCACCCTCTGTTCTGCAGGACATCTAATCTCTTGCAAAATCCGACCTACTCTCTTAAGCCAAAACTCGGCCACATCAGATTGGTCCAAAGCAGTCCCATGAAAATCCTCGGCTCCTCTCTTTCTTAGCAACTCAGTCGGGGCTTTAGGAGCAGTCAACCTCTCTACCAACTGAAGCAAACCTTGCAATAAGACCGGATTCTCCTGACCAAAACCCATACCAGGAATCTCCTCTCGCTGACGCTGCGGAGCAGGCTGCTCACCTCTCACTACACTTGCACTACCAACCGTCTCACCCACATGCTCACTTGGATCAGACTCCATCTAGACACTACACCAGACAAGACACATCTGCATTAGGCCACAACACCAAACCGACTCACATAAAAAGACTCAATACAAAACAGACAGAGGCAACAAGAACCGCCTAAACCGGCACTCTGATACCACTAATTGTAACACCCCCTCCGCCGCCCCCGTTGGAAGGGCGCCGGCGGGCGCGCTACGCACGACGCTCACTCACGACGCGACAAAGCATACGGCGGAAGCATACATGCGCTAAGCGGAAGCATCACTAAATAAGGCGTTGAATAAACATAAAAGAATACTAGGAAACATACTTCATTACATAAATAATCAAAATACGAGTTATATACAATGGCCCAAAAGATTACATTTTTAAAATCTTTTACAAAAATAAAGAAATACATATACAAAAAGAATTACAGGAGAAGACAAAAATAAACTCGACTCCTATGTGGCCTGCCCGCAGATGCACGACTCGAGCACTCCCAGAAATCCTTCACGCTACCTGCACGGGATAAAAGCCCGTGCTAAGCGATAACGCTTAGTGGGGAGAAACAAGCACAACATAACACTATATAATAAACATGCACTAACATACATAATCCATCATGAATCGGAGTACAGAGATATAATATATTCAAGATAAAATAATACAATGCACTAAACTATTACACTATTCGGAAATCACACTTTGATCAGAACACTCAATTTAGCACCACAAGACAGTTCACACAATAGCCTGAAATCAATGGTTGAGGATACGGGAACACGGCACGGGAGACCGAAGCCTCAAAAACACTTTAATACCCGAAGGCATCGCGGGAGACCGGAGTCTCAAAACATTTTATCACTACACGGAAGATGACCATCTCGGAGGTCGACCGCTTCGCCCAAACGGGGCGGACAGAACAGCTGAACACTAACCCCTTCTTAAGCATGCTTAATTATCCTATACCTTGACACTTCAGGCTCGACAACACAATAACTCACCAGACAATACATAACAAAAACAATATTCAAATTAAGACTCTTATATAATATAAATCCATATCAAGGACACTAGTACAATAATATCACGAGTCAAAGGCACACACATATACCATGCAATAGTGAGAAACCGTGCAAAGTGGAAAAAAAGAAACACATTCAGAAATCAAAGCAAGCAGGAAGGGCCTCTGTCGCGATCGCGACAAGTGTCGCACTCGCGACAGAGCACGGGGTACTTCCTCGCGAGGTCGCGCCAAAAGACCTCCTCGCGACGAAGCACTCGCGGCAGAACTCACGGGGCCGGGCTCTGTCGCGCTCGCGACAAGCGTCGCGATCGCGACAGTGACCAATTCCTTCCTCTTCGCGCGCACACTCGGCAGCTCGCCCGCGCGGAGGTTTCTACAACCGAGCTCTCTGTCGCGCTCGCGGCAATGCCGCGATCGCGACAGAGGGCTCTTCAAGAACAAGGGGCCAAGTCTGCCTTCTGTCGCGATCGCGGCACTTGTCGCGATCGCGACAGAACCCAGATTCGCCCAATTCTGCTCTTTTCCTACTCTTTACCCACGCAACTCTTCATACATACACACAACATGCCCAAAACACTTACCTCTCGCCTCCAGCACATCACCACATCATTTTCAAGCCATATAGTCATTTTTACACAATAATCAAATATAAATTCAACATGAAATCACTCACAACCAAACTCAAATACACTAATGTGGCATGTTCAAATTCCGGCAACACATAATATCCTCACTACATCACTAACACTTCACTAAATCACTACTCCAATTAAACAAGCATTTATAAAACACTTAAGATTATAAATGACTAGCAAACACAAGATAGAGTTGATCCAAGAAAGAATTTAGGGAAAACCACAATCCAAAACACAACTCACAACACTTACATGCACTTAAACCCAATTTCACAACAACACTCAAGCACACAGCTCCCATACCTGGAAAACGAAGCTTCAACCGAACTCCTCACGAATCCACTTTATCCTTGCCCTTGCTCTTCCTTCTCTCTTTCGATTCTTACACAATCCAACCAAATACACTTAAATCAAAACCAATCACAACCAAAACCAGAAATCAAAGAACAAGAAACAAATACGAGACCCCAATCCGAACTCAACCACTTACCTTCAACACTTCTAGCTCAACCCTTCAAGAATCCCACTCAAGACTCAAGAAAACACAAGAAGAAAGAGGTGAGAGCAGCAAAAATGGAAGAAGGAGAGAGAGGAGGACGGAAATGAAGAGGAGAAGGAAGAAATGAGCTAGCTTCCACGGGAAGCTAGGCAATTTCTGCCCTTCCCTTCTCTCTCTCTTACTTTACATTAATTGCTCACCAACTCATGCCACTTGTCATAATCTTAGAGAATCAAACCATCAATCTTAACTCATCCACTCTTGGCACCATACACTAAACACACACAAGCTTTTCTTACACAAATATCTTCTAATGTACCAAACACAACCCACACCTTATAATTTCCAATAAATCCACTTGCCTCCATGGCACCATGCACCACAAACCACACAATAAAAACCTTAAGTCCATTAACACCCTACAACTATACACTATAAACACACACTAATATTCCCTTCACTTCACTTAACACTTAATTAATTAATTCCTTTAACACATACTTCCTTATTAACCAAAATTCCTCTACTTAAATTACGAAAATGCCCTCACCTTACCGACTTACCTCGTAAATTCCGACCAGGCCATATTTGGGTTATTACAAGCCGAGACGAGACCAGCAAGGGCACATGTACCTATGCCAGCAAGGTAAGGTCCGGCATCCCACGTATGTAATTCTCTCTCTTCCTTCTTTGAATTTTGGCTCACCTAGGTGTCTATACACTAGCTTCTCCAAAATTGGGGGCAACTTTAGACAACGGGTCCCAAGTCGGGTTTAATGTCAAAAAGTGATTTTGGCTCCTTAGTAATTCCCTCCAAAAAAATATATATAATATAGATTAGGTAGGTAAAATTAGAAATTAATTATTAATGTTGGGTTAATGTAATTTATTAATATTGTAAGTTTAATTAGATAATTAAAATGCATGAAGGATTAAATATTAATTAGTTAATATGTAAAGTGTTTAATTAATTAGATAAATTATATGATATATTAAATAGATTATATTAAGATGTAAAATATGTAATGTAATTAATATGTAATGTTCAATAAATATGTAATGTTTAAATTAATTAATGTGTGTTATTAAGAAATAGAAAAATGGAGGAAATTACTTGGATGACCATTAGCCCTAATTTAGGGGTATAAAAAGAAAAGAATGAAGAGCAATTGGGAGGGCTCTCTCGGCAGATCAAGAAAGAAAAAGAAAGGAAAAGAAAAGAAAAAGAAAAGAAAAGAAAGAGAGAGCAAGAGGGTGAACACAGAGAGAGGGCCGGCCAAAGGAAGAACACAGGAAAACCAAGAAAGAAAAAGAAAAGAAAAAGAAAGAGAGAAGAGAGAGCAAGAAACAGAGAGCAAGAAAGGCAAATAGAAAAGGAAAATAAAAGGGAAATAGAAGGCAAAGAGGACCAAACACACATAAGAGAGGAGCAAACACACAGACCCACGAAGCCAGAGAGAAGGGAAAAAAGAAGAAAAGAGAGAGGAAGGAGGCGAGGCCTCCGCCGGCCAACCATGGCGTCGAACCGCCGCACGCGCCCCGCCGGAGTGAAGAGGAGACCCGGACGAAGCTGATGATGGTCGCCGATCAGCCGCAGTCGCCGGCGTGGAGGAGATCGGCAAGAGAAGAGAGGACGCTGCCGACGTGACTTCCGGCCTATTCCGGCGACCTTACGGCGCGTGACCGGCGGCGATGGACTCCCGGCGTTCCGATTTACCTCGCGGCGGTGGAGGTGTCGACCACTGTCGGCCTCCGGCGGCTCCGGCGAGGGAAATCCGGTGAGCCCTACTATATTTATTTATTTTAAATATATTATTATTATTAATTAATACTAATATTATTATTATTATTTTGGTTATTTATTATTATTATTATTATTCTATTTTATTATTATTATATATTTATTTATGTTTATTGATGTTGTTATTATTATGAATATTATTATTATTATTATTTATTTTCTGTTTATTAATATTATTGTTAATATTATTATTATTATTATTATTATTGGTATTTATTTTTTATTATTATTTGATATTCTGTATTATATTTATTATTAATCATTCTGTATATTTATTATTATCATTATATATTTATTTAATTTCTTTTAGTATTATCATTATTTTATCTATTTTATTTCTATTGTTATTATTGTTATTATTATTATTATCATTATTAGTATTATTATTATTTGCATTATTGCTATTATTATCATATTATCAAATACTATTTATTATTAATATTATTATTGTATGATATTATTGTTAGCATTTTTATTTTCGTTGGATTATTATAATTGTCATCATATTTTGCATCCATTAATTCTTCTAATTTAATTCATTTAATCGTTCATTTAACTATCTATCTATTTATTTATTCATTCATTTATTTATCATTTAAGTTAATTTAATCAATTATTGATTTTAATTATCTTCTTTAATTTATTTTACTTTATTCAATCACTCATTTGTTTATTTATTTATTCAATTGTTTACTTATTCACGATTAACCAATATCATTTTTTTATTTTAACTGCAATGCGGGAGGCATATGGTTCTTCTGAGAAGTATGATCAGAACAGGTAAATTAGGATGAATTTATTATTTATTATTTAAAATATGTAATTACTATTTTATTTCATTTTATATACTTGTGGTCTGTAATAATAAAACGATTTTCGACCGCTCTTAAAAAGAACCACCACACAAATGTTTTCTACCAAATAAAATATTGGTTAATAAAACTGGACCAATGTCCTCATTTTCATCTCGAGCCAAAAGATTTAACTTGATTTGAGAATTCTATACTTTTTTGTAAAATGAGTATTTGGGAACCAATGTTCCCGTCTAAATGAACATCCCGATTTATGCTTTTTTTATACCTTATTTACAATGGGGATTGTATTCCGCCCCTATTTTTGTTGTAACTTAATTTTGTATATTTTATTTTAGTAATGCTTTATTTATTAACACTTTTGACATGAATGATTACGCCTTTTAATTGATTGCATCATATGGAAAGATGGTGAAATAATAAATTCAAAACTTAATTGTAAAATTAATCAATGTACGAATAAATGAAAAGTCCCGAACCTATCTCGGGTCTTTGGGCTCAACGAGGCGAGAGACCCGTTTTGATGGGATCTCCAAAACACCTCTTGTGTCCCATCAAAGACTTAATCAATGAATCCTAGGCTCCTTAGGGCGAGAGGTTTACCCTCCAAGACCCCTCTGGTTTGCCCAAAATGGATACTAAGCGCAGTTTTAGGCTCTCCGAGGCGAGAGAAACTTTCCCAATATTTTATTGGGTGGCGACTCCATGAAACCTATTTGTTGCCCAAAATAAACGCACTTGTAAATATCTTTATAAGTTGCCAAAGGATCTTCAATTGCCCGATCGCCCTCAAGCGGACGGTTAGAGGGGCGGCCGCGGGGTCCGGCACGCGTCACAGTAGGAAAAATCTCAAAGTCATCCGAGTGGGCAAAAAATTTTCTAAGTCCTCTAAGGAAGCAAAGATCTCAAAGTCCTCTGAGGAGGTAAAATCTGAAAGTCTTTTGAATCGGAAGCAAGCCTATTCATACATGCCATACCGGGGGCAAGTAGGTAAGTTTTTCTATCATAAGATGTACGCTCACACACATCACTCGAAGTGTACAAAATTTGAATTCGAATGTATGTATACATTTCGCGCACATGCTCCCATACACACACACAATATTTTGTATATATTGCCATGTACGTGACTCAGGAGAAAGGTCCGAATAGACACCATACTTAAAGGTGATCCAGATAATGGGTTCAGCCCAACATTATTAGGCACTACCCAGAAAAGCGAGCCTATTCATACACGCCGTGCCGAGGGGCAACCGGGCAAGCAGCATAACTTTCAACCGATCTCTCCTCTTTAGAGGCTCAAAATCAAATTCTCTCAGTGAGTATCAAAGTCTTCCAGCGAGCATCAACCGACAATAACCCCGACAGGCATGTGCTGCCACAGATCAAGCATTATACTAGCCGAATGGGGGTTAGCAGATCAGACATTGTACTGACCGGATGGGGGTTAGCAGATCAGATATTGTACTGATCGGATGGGGGTTAGCAAGGAAATGCCAACAAGCAGAGACTGTGGTCGGATAGTACCGCACCTCAAAACCCATGGTGTAGTCAGAGAGCACTACACTCCTTGCAGATCGGATGGGGGTTAGCAAGGAATTTTCAACAAAACCGAGATTGTAGTCAGAGAGTGCTACATCTCACAGTTCATGCAGTAGTCAGAGAGTGCTACGCACCTTGCAGATCGAATGGGGGTTAGCAGGGGAACTTCACAATTGAAGTTGCAGTTAGAGAACACTGCTCTTCAAACCGAGATTGTAGTCAGAGAGTGCTACATCTCACAATTCATGCAGTAGTCAGAGAGTGCTACGCACCTTGCAGATCGGATGGGGGTTAGCAGGGGAACTTCACAATCAAAGTTGCAGTTAGAGAACACTGCACTTCACACCGAGATTGTAGTCAGAGAGTGCTACATCTCACAGTTCATGCAGTAGTCAGAGAGTGCTACGCACCTTGCAGATCGGATGTGGGTTAGCAAGGGAACTTCACAATTGAAGTTGCAGTTAGAGAACACTGCTCTTCACACCGAGATTGTAGTCAGAGAGTGCTACATCTCACAGTTCATGCAGTAGTTAGAGAGTGCTACGCACCTTGCAGATCGGATGGGGGTTAGCAGGGGAACTTCACAATCGAAGTTGCAGATAGAGAACACTGCTCTTCACACCGAGATTGTAGTCAGAGAGTGCTACATCTTATAGTTCACGCAGTAGTCAGAGAGTGCTACGCACCTTGCAGGTCGGATGGGGGTTAGCAGGGGAACTTCACAATCGGAGTTGTAGTTAGAGAACACTGCTCTTCACCTCAAGACTGTGGTTAGAAAGCACCGCTTCTCACAATCGGACTTACAGTTAGAGAACACTACTCTTCACCTTGAGACTGTGGTTAGAAAACATCGCTTCTCACAATCGAAGTTGCAGTTAGAGAACACTGATCTTTACCTCGAGACTGTGGTTAGAAAACACCGCTTCTCACAATTGAAGTTGCAGTTAGAGAACACTACTCTTCACCTCTAGACTATGGTTAGTAAATACAGCTTCTAACCAACCGAAGTTGCAGTTAGAGAACACTGCTCTTCACCTCGAGACTGTGGTTGGAGAACACCGCATCTCTCCAACTGAAGTTGCAGTTAGAGAACACTGCTCTTCACCTCGAGACTGTGGTTAGAGAACACCACATCTCACTAACCGATGTTGCAGTTAAAGAACACTGCTCTTCACCTCAAGATTGTGGTTAGAGAACACCGCATCTCACTAACCGATGTTGCAGTTAAAGAACACTGCTCTTCACCTCAAGACTGTGGTTAGAGAACACCGCATCTCACCCACCGAAGTTACAGTTAGAGAACACTGCTCTTCACCTCGGGACTGTGGTCAGAGAGTACCGCATCTCACCAACTGAAGTTGCAGTTAGAGAACACTGCTCTTCACACTGAGGTTGTAGCTAAAGAACGCTGCATCTCACCAGTACTACATCTCCCCAAAGCTGCGCGAGCCGAGACGAGGCCAGCAGAAGCAAGTGAGGTTGCTAGAGAACACTGCTCTTCACAACGAGGTCATAGCTAGAGAATGCTGCATCTCACTAACAACTTATAAGTCGAGACGAGACCAGTAGGGACACATACACCATTCTAAAGGTCTAAACACCGCACAGGTTATACACCCAAAGACGATAGGGGTTAATATGTCGATGAACAGACGTTAACCACCCCAACAGCTCCAACTTTATCCGGTTCAAGCGTCGTCTCCTCAGGTACGTACCTCTGCATCTCTTTTTCTCTTCCTCTCTGAATTTTGGCCTTTCTTCTTTGAATTTTGGCTCACCTAGGTGTCTAGGCACTAGCTTCTCCAAAATTGGGGGCAACTGTAGACACCGGGTTCTGAGTCAGATTTTGATGGCAATTTCGGGTCCTTGATAAATTCCTCCAAACAAAAAATAATAATAAATACATAAAATGTGTAGGTAATATTTAAAAATTAAAAAAATTAAAAAAAATTAGGATTAGTTTAATTTAATTAGATAAATTTAAAATTAATTATTTAGTTAATTAGTCAATATTATTAGTTAATTAATTAGTTATAGTTAATTAGTTAATATTTTAGGATAATTAAAATTGAAAAAAGAGAGAAAATAAATATAAGATTAAATTAAATAGGTATAAAATATAGAGTATTTAATTCATAGAGGGTTCCACCGGCCAGCCACGGCCGCCGATCGCTGCACGCGCCCCGCCACGGTGGAGAGGGGACCCGGACAAAGCCGATGGTGCTCGCCGATCATCCGTAGTCGCCGGCATGAGGGAGATCGAAGAGGGTGGTGGCGTGAGCTTCCGACGCGTTTTCCAGCAATGGCGAAGCTTCCTCCGGCGCGTGACCAACTTTGGCGGGTTCCTCAGGCGGCGATCTCTCCCCCGGTGAGGGAGGTGCTCATCACCGGCCACCCACAGCGTCTCCGGCGGCAAAAAAAAAACGGTAACCCCTATTTTATTAAATTTCTATTTATTTTATTATTATTATTATTATTATTATTATTATTATTATGTTTTAATTATTTAATTATTATTATTATTTAATTTTTTGTTTTATTATTATTATAATTATTGTTATTATTTATTTATTTATTATTAGTGTTGTTCTATTTTTAGTATTATTATTATAATTATTATTTAATTAATTATTTTACCTTATTATTATTATTATTATTATTATTATTATTATTATTATACATTTATTTATTTTCTGTTTATTAGTATTATATTATTATTATTATTACTAGTGTTATTATTATTTTTAGTATTTATTATTATTATTATTATATTATTATTATTGTTATTATTATTTCTTTTTATTTATCATTAGTATTATTGAGTTATATTAATTTTATTGTTATTAATGTTATTTATTTATTATTAGATTCATTATTGTATTTATTTGTTATTGGTTATTGTATTTTGTGATTATTTGCTATTATCATTATTAATGTTATTGTGTTGTGTTAGTATTATTATTATTATTATTATTTGATTTATTTATTGTTAATGTTATGGTATTATATTGTTATTTTTGTTATTGATGTTGTTTAATTTATGGTTATGGTTATTATTATTGTGTTTGCTACTATTATTGTGTATATTTAGTATATTATTATTTATTGTGTTTGGTTATTATCATTTTGATGTCATTATTATTATTGTTATTATTGTTGTTGTTGTTATTATTATTATTATTATTATTATTATTATTATTATTATTATTATTATTATTATTCTATTTTTTATTATTATTTAATATTAGTTTGTATTATCGTTATTATGTTTACATACTATTATCATTATTATTTATTTATTATTAGTATTTTTGTTATTAATATTATTTAATTTATATTTGTTTTACATTATTTATTATTACTATTATTATTATTATCATTGTTATTATTGGGTATATTTAGTTATTATTAATTATCATTGTGTTTTGTTGTTATTATTTTAATAATATTATTATTATTATTATTATCATCATTTTTATTCATGTTATCATTATTATTGCTATTATTATTATTATTAATATTATTATCTTTTATTATTATTATTATTATTATTATTATTATTATTGTTGTTGTTGTTGTTGTTGTTGTTATTACTATATTATTCTTTTGTTACTATTGTTATCATTATTATTTTTATTATTATTATCATTTTCTGTTTGTTTATTCATCATTATCATCTTACGGTAATATCCTTAGCATCCTTATTTTTATTTTCATTGGTCATTTTAATTGTCGTTTGTGCTTTTATATTCATTAATTCTTAATTTATTTCATTCAATTATTTATTTAGTCCATTATTAACTAACATTGTTTTCTGTCTTTACCATAATGCGAGGAGCATGTGGTCCACCTATGGAGTTAAGCGAAGTATGGTCGGGACAAGTGGATTAGAATTTATTTATTTTAAAATATGTAATTATTTTATTCTTTTTATTCGTTTATGGTCTGTAATAATAAAATGATTTTCGACCGTGCTCAAAAAGAACCACCACATAAATGTTTTCTACCAAAATGAAATTTGTTAATAAAACTGGACCAATGTCTTGGTTTTCACCCCAAAGCAAAGGTTTAAATCGATTTAAGAATTCTATGTTTTTTTAAAATAAGTAATTGGGAACCAATGCTCCCGTCTCAATGAATAGCCAGATTTATGCTTGTTTGGTACCTTATTTATAATTGGGGTTGTATTTCGCCCCTAATTTTATTGTAATTTACTTTTGAATGCTTTATTTTAATTTTTCTTTTATTTTTTGCTTTTACGTGAATGATTACCCCTTTTAATTAATTGCATCGTACGGAAAGATGGCGAACTAATAAACTCAAAATTTAATCGTAAAATTAATCAAGGTAGAAATAGATGAGAAGTTCCGTACCCAACTTTGGTCTTTGGGCTCAACGAGGCGAGAGGTCTATCCGATCACTCATTGGAATAAGACCTCCAAGACCCCTCTTGCATCCTATCAAACGACTCAATAAATCCTAGGCTCCAAGGGAGAGAGGCTCATCCTCCAAGACCCCTTTTGGTTGGCCCAAAATGGATACATGCGCTGTCTTAGGCTCTCCGAGGCGAGAGGAACTTTCCCAATGTTTTATTGGGTGGCGACTCCATGAAACCTATTTGTTGCCCAAAGTAGACGCACTTGCAATTTGTCGTAAGTTGTCAACGAACCTCACTTGCCCGATCACCCTTAAGCGGGCGGTCCAGGGGCGCCCATGGGGTTCGGCGCGCGTCACAGTGCCTTTAATTGTTATAACATGTTATCTGAATATATGTATGCCTTTTGTTATTGTATATTGTGTATTGTTTCCCCACTAAATGTTATCACTTAGCATGGGTTTTCCTAATCTGGGTAGGTTCTGAAGCGAAGTGTTCTAAAGGACAGCTCTACATAGACAATGGTCAATGCTAGGATTGTTTGTAGTGTAGGTTTTGAGTGATTTTGTATAATGTTATGTTGGCATGTAATTATTATTTTGGATAGTATAAAGTATGTAATGTATTAATTAACTAAGTCTGTAATATTAAGTATTTAAATGTGTATGTAAACACGTGTGTGCATGATTTGGCATGCGTTAAGTATAAGTGATCTGCTGCATGTGAATATGGTGTAGAAGCGAAATTCATTTATAAAGGTTTTCTGCATGTGTATAAACATTGTAAGTGCATGTGATTGTTTGTGTAATGGCCCAAATACCGGTCTAGAAGTGCCAGTGCATTATTCCAGTGTTACCATGATAATCGCAGTGTCAAACAGTGTAGGGAGTGAGTTTACCAGTGTCATATTTCAGTGTTAAGCGTGTTAAAATTATAGTGATTCCAGGTCAGGTGACATAGGGGTGGCTATACAGCGAACCCGACTGTTCGGCGCCTGAAAAAATTTAATTTTGCAAAAATGATCTGTGGGTTATAAGGAGTCCAGTGGTGAATTTGAAACTGAAAACGGAGCTAAATCAACCTCCGAAAGTAATTCTGAAGTTAGCCTCTAGTTCGGTTCAATTTGAACTGGGGTTTGACCGAGTGGTTATGAGAGGCTTATGTGGCCCAATAGAAGTTAAGTGTGCTAAATAATATAGTGGAAGTGATTTCTGTGAATTTTGATAGCCGTAGAGTTTTATTTTACGGCAGAAGGAAAATTGATCAAATCGGACCGGTTTAAGTGAGGCAGCGTCGATGGCTTGAGTTGTTTAAAGATTACGATTGCATTGTGGATTAACACCCGGGTAAGGCCAATGTAGTCATAGATGCTTTGATTCGGAAGTCAGTTTCTGCCTTATTTTTGA
Organism: Excoecaria cochinchinensis; assembly: GCA_947683425.1. Lineage (NCBI taxonomy): Eukaryota > Viridiplantae > Streptophyta > Magnoliopsida > Malpighiales > Euphorbiaceae > Excoecaria > Excoecaria cochinchinensis. The sequence continues at coordinate 8,302,024 of CANTUQ010000119.1, forward strand.
GACGGTTCAGATGGAGGTTTGGTTCGGGTGGGGCTTTGATAGCTCAGTTGAGAGTCAAGCCTACCTTGAGACAGCGGATAGTTGATGCTCAGAAGATGGATGCGAAACTTCAGAGGATTGTGCAAGAGGTTAGTCTGGGCAAGCAGCCAGAGTTCTCGGTTCTTGATGGAGCGCTTTTGTATAGGAACCGTTTGTATGTTCCGGATAATGAGGAATTGAGGAAACAGCTTCTGAGGGAGGCGTATAGCACGGTTTTCACCATGCATCCCGGGAGTAACAAGATGTATCGGGATATAAAGCAGTTTTATTTGTGGTCTGGTATGAAGAAAGATATAGTGGATTTTGTGTCCAAGTGCCTGATATGTCAGCAGGTAAAGGCTGAGCACCAAGTTCCTTCGGGATTGCTCACGCCTTTATCCGTTCCGGAGTGGAAGTGGGATGACATTGCTATGGATTTTGTTTTCGGTTTGCCCTTGACTCAGAAAAAGCATGATGCTATTTGGATTATTGTGGATCGACTCACAAAGTTCGCTCACTTCTTGCCGGTTAGGATGGATTACCAGATGGATAGATTGGCCAGTATCTATGTGGATGAGATAGTTCGGTTGCATGGAGTGCCTTTGTCCATACTTTCAGACCGGGACCCAAGGTTCACATCTATGTTTTGGAAAGAGTTGCAGCGAGCTTTGGGTACCAAGTTGAACTTTAGCAAGGCATTTCATCCTCAGACAGACAGTCAGTCTGAGCGAGTGATTCAGATCTTAGAGGACATGTTAAGGGCTTGTGTTTTAGACTTTCCGGGTAGTTGGGACAAGTATATATCGCTTATGGAATTTGCCTACAACAATAGCTATCAGTCCAGTATCGGTATGGCTCCTTATGAGCCTTTGTATGGACGTCAGTATAGGACTCCAGTTTGTTGGACAGAGTTGTCCGAGAGATCAGTGATTGGCCCAGATCTAGTTAGAGATACAGAGAAGAAGATCAGAATTGTGCAGCAGAATTTGAAGGCAGCCAAGGATCGACAGAAGTCTTATGCCAATCTGAAGAGGAAAGATGTGCGGTTTGAAGTCCGAGACAAGCTTTTCTTAAATTTTCTCCTTGGAGAAAAGTGCTTAGGTTTGGAAAGAAAGGAAAGCTTAGTCCTCGTTTCATTGGTCCGTATGAGGTGTTGGAAAAAGTCGGTCCGGTAGCCTATAGGTTGGCTTTACCGATAGAGTTGTCATGGTTGCACGATGTGTTTCACGTTTCGATGCTTCATCGGTACCGATCAGATCCGTCGCACATTTTGTCCGTACAAGATGTACAAGTTCAGCCTGATTTCTCTTATGATGAAGAACCAAAAGCTATCTTAGCTCGGGAAGTGAGACAGTTAAGCAATAAGCAAATTCCATTGGTGAAGGTGTTATGGAATCACCACGGAGTCGAAGAAGCGACATGGGAACCAGAGGAGTTGATGAGAGCTCAGTATCTGCAGTTGTTCAGTTCAGGTGAGAATTTCGAGGACGAAATTCTTATTAGTAGGGGAGAGTTGTCACACCCCGTTTGGCCCCTAGTAGAATAAGCCATTGATGTGAGTATGTATTTGTATGTGTTTGATATACCATAAGTGCATTTTGAGAACATTGCATATTTTGTGGGTTTATTCTGGTGTGGGTGTGCATATAGAAATATGGTGTGCATAGGTGGAGTTGTGATTATATGCATGTGAGCATATCATAATGTGTGTGTATTAGATGAGAAAACATTGTGTGTGTTGCTCATACATGTGTAGGGTGCATTATTAGAGTATTTCATTGTGTGTGTGTGTCATGTGCATCTAGGGTGTGAGTGATTAATGCCCTCCACTAAGATATTGACAAGTGTAAAGGGGAGAAAAGAAAGGAAAGAGAAAGAGGAAAAAGGGAGAATTCAGATTTTCTAACCCATTTTCCTGTTCCCCTTCTCCTTCCTTCTTCTTCTTCCTCTTCACTCTTCTCTAAGTGTTTTGCTTGGATTCAAGTTGGTGTGGTGGGAATTAATTACTCCTTGTGTTTGATTGGTAAGCTTTATGCTTTTGGTTTTGCTTTTGTTCAAAATCTTCTTCTTCTTCTTCTTCTTCTTCTTCTTCTTCTTCTTCTTCTCCTTATTTTTCCTTGGATTGGATTCGTAACTTAGGGTTGTGTTTGTGTATTGTGGTTTGATGCTTAGTTTAGCCTCCAAGAGATCCTAAAGGCAAGGAAGTTGCAGGATCTAGTGGAACCAAGTGATTGAGCTTCTAATTTCAAGGTTTGGGAATTTATGTATCATTTTTGTGCATGTTCATGATTTTTGGTGTCTTTGATGGAATTTCTGAAAATTTGATGTTTAAAGAGGTTCATGTTAGTATAAATGTTATGGGTTTTGTTTGATTTAAGTTGTGATGATTGATTGTTGAATTTTGGAAGTAAAAATTAAAGTTGTTGGGTTTTTGCCTGGAAATCCCGTGGCTCTGTCACGAGTCGTGACGACTGTCATGAGTCGTGACAGTAAGCCCCTGTCACGAGTAGTGACAGCTGCTCTTTGTCAGAGGCTGGCTTTGTTACGAGTCGTGACGACTGTCACGAGTCGTGATAGTAAGCCCCTGTCACGAGTAATGACAGCCTCTTTGCCGCAGCATGTTTCTAAATGTCTTTTGTCTTGAATTTTGATGTTTTAATTCTTGTCCTTTGCTCATTTTTAACTTATGTTCTGGTTTTAATAGTTATTTAATGTCACCTGAGTTTTTAAATTATATTTAACTGTAATTATTGGTGTTGCATCGTATTATATTGAATATTATGTTTCGATTTTGGAATATTTTATACTTGGCCTGCAAGAGTCAGTCTAGTGGATAGTTAGGCATGCCTAATAGAGTCTCTTAGCTGCATCCCTTTGTTCAGTTTGGACCCCGATCAGGTCCCCGTTTGGTTCCTCGCGAACCCCTTTGTGTTCGGATCTTGTTTAAGATCCCCTTTGAAAATGTTTTGTGAAAATTAAAAGTAAAATTGATTTCTCGATTCGTACCCGTAAGGTACTGATTGTGACCGGCTCGTACCAGTAAAGTACTGTTTGTTCACTCGTTATCCACTACTTTGAGTCAGCAGGTACTTTGTCATTTGAATTGCTTTGCTAAATATGAGATTATATGATCCGAATACGTTATTAATGATGTTATGAAGGCAGTGTGCTTTATCAAATGTATGAATATATATATATATATATATATTTACATGTTCATATGTTTCTACTCTCGTCTAATGTGTATTTCTGATTATGCCATCAGTATGTGTTTGCCTTGACGACCGTTGTGAATGGTTGTCCTTATACTATATGTGTGTTTCCCCACTAAGCGTTTATTGCTTAGCACGGTGTGTTTACCCGTGCAGGTGCGGAAGGAGTTGCTTTGGGTACACAGCTGGGTCATTAGTGTTGGGCCTAATTTTGTATTTTGACAGTTCTTTTTGTATAGAACTCTCTGATGTCAATTTTGTATTAGCTTCCGCATATGTACATCTATAAGTTTTGATTTGTAATTATCTTTTGTACCTTTGGGTTGATCAACAATAATGTAATGATTTCCGTTATATTAATGCATGATCAGCTTATTTCATGAATGGCTTTGTAAAGTTTTAAATTACCCTGTATTTTAGTATGTATGTTTATGTATTTATATTCTGTATCTGTGTGGTGTCACCTCTACTCATACGGCATCTCACTTCTTATCGGATGGGATCGCCTAAGTACGGGTAAGGGGTGTTACACATCACCAATCCAAATCCTATTTTTTTATACCCAGAAATGCCTAAACCTTTGCTCTGATACTACTAAAATGTAACACCCTTAATTTATACACACATTACGGTTCCAACGTTACTGGATGATTACTTAATTATCTTAAACTACTCTTAAGATCGATGCGAAATCCAGGTAAATTTTTTTTCCCTCACTATACCCAACTGTCCTATAACTATTTAGCTTTATTACTCATTCAATTCAAAATACAAATATGCCACTTAATTCTACCAAAATTTCGGCAGAATTTTCTCTATAATATTGCCTATCCCCCTATAAATAGAAAGTCGTTTGACTTCAAATAAACATATATTCATTCACCGTACTCCAATTCAAACTCCAACACAAGTTTTCCCATCCTCCAATTTAATTTCATTCACAGTCATATAATAATTCACAAATATCATCCACTCAATACTTATATCAATTGTACAAAATACAAGGATCTAACATTAATACACCAACCATCTACTATAAATAAATGTCTGGTACAAACTCTTCGATACAATAATATTCTAATTATCTGTGTAGTGTACATGACAAAAAGATACAAGATTCAAATTGTCAATTCTCAGAAATTGCATTCTTATCACCTCCTTGTCATGCTTACCATCCAACATTTCTTCTTTGGAGCAGTGCTGATACTCACTTTATTTCTATCTTACACCTGCACGAGGGTAAACCACATGCTAAGCTTTACGCTTAGTGGTGACTACCAAATTTACTTATCCAAAGCATAAAATATTAAATATACACATACAACTTAAACATACATACATTATAATATTTTTGTATTAAGGTAGCAAACTACTATCTCTTTCCATATATCACGTTTCACAATTTATATATGTTAATTATCACTTAAGCATAAATTATTTATTTAGCTGCAAGTTAAATATAACTGCTTTGTAAAGTAAAACAACATATATGCAATACATTCAATATTTTCTCAAAAAGCTGAGACTTTATAAAATGTTTATAATTAAGTTTCCAACTCCATAACTGAGATCTCATTGCATTTTGATCATATATATAACACGTTTGTCATGCATCACTATACTAATTCCATGGATTGATAAACCGTCAATATGCTTATAACATAGCAATTAATGTTCATTCCTACATTAACATTTATTCTAGCTTTCATCTAATCCAATAATACCCACTACCATATATACATGTATGTAGTACACATTGATGAATATAAAGTTCATATAAATAAATAAAACCACTTCATCATATCACTAATTTCATAAGATCATTTACCAATACCATTTATTTAATTAAAATTTTTATCATAAAACTAACATCTGTTTCATAATTTAAGATATTAATATGCATTATTAACTTTTCAGCTAAATATATATATATATAAATATTCAACTTTAAATTCTTGACTCTTACCTATCAATTAACATCTCATTCATAAATTTACTACTTTATCATTTAACTTTACTTCTGTCATCAAGTTACTTTATATTTTCTTAATCCGTATTTACTCCATACTTACTATCTAACTATTTCGGTTATATAATTAACATGGATTGTAAAATTTATTAATTAAATCCACTAATTTACCCCACTTTACCTATTCATCAATTAATTCATTAAATCACACAATTATTTCACATTCACCAATTCTCTTTTTAATTTACTATTTTACCCCTAGTATTACTCCATAGAAATCTTCGAACTGCATACACGGGAACAATACACTCTAGAGTGATCTCCAAAAATCACTTGCACATTTACAATTCACTTCACTTTGCACTTTAACACTTTATCACATTTGCAGTGAACAATACACTTTAAACATTTAATCACTAAGGTAGACCATCGCGAATCTACCAAAACAAAGCAAGTTGCCATGACTTGCACCGCAGTATGGATGTCCCTATGGCTAGCCAACTATATCCTGAACTAGACTTCACTACCAGACTACTAAGGGCAAAAATCGTTGAATGTTATTTCAGTAAATTAAAACTTTTATCTTTACATTAAAATAAGATCAATATATATTTCAATCCAAAAATGTCAGAAGTAACCCCAATAACACAAGTTATCATTATCTCATACCACTCCATTTACTTACCATATTTCACTAATTTATGTTCACATGTCATTAATCATATATATATATATATATATATGTATATATAAATACGCATTCAGCCACCACCGTTTCTTTTCGTTCCCATTCATTTTATTTCATCAAATTAACTTTATTTCATATTAAACCAATTATACATTATTGTTCATATTTGTATTCCCTATATTTATACCATTTAGTTCCTTACTTTCTGCTTATATCTATTTATCATCTAATGTGAAATTCATGACTATTTATTATCCCACATCTCCTTCTTTAAATCTTCCTACTTGTTTTCTTCATTTGAATAGTATGTTAACGTCTTTCCTTGCCTTATTTCACGCTGTTACACACATTGCATAAATAAAAAATTTACATGTTTAATTCACATACTTTTATATTATTTTTTATACGTGTTATCATAACATTAAATCAAATTGAACCTAAACTCGCTATTTACATCTTTAAGGCCTAAGTACTAATACCATTCCTAAATTTTCAATTCTAACTCTTCATCCAATGGTCCTTGAACATAATTTAGCAAATCAAACCTTTATTTGTATTTTTGTTTTACATCTATTTCTTTTACTCAAACTTGTTCTATTTACTTATTCACCCTAGATTCATTACTTCGACCTTACTCTGTTAAAATAACATACGTTGGGGTCATATTTCATACACTGAAATATTAAAAATCCTACATATATTAAATAGTTATTCATCTAACTTCCATACATTTTAAACCATATTAAATTTTTCACTTTCCTAAACCGAATTCCATTTATCCTTAACTAGTGTTAAATATATTACAAGAATTATAGGAACTTTATCTTTGCTTGATTATGTTCAACACGTAAGCACTATCCCATTTAAAATTTCATGAAGAAATTGTGGAATATAGAACTACTAATTAAAGGGTAACCTATAAGTAATGTTTCCAAAATATCACATTCAACAAGTAGCCAAAATATTCACCAATGGCCTAAAAATATCAAAACCAGTAAAGAAAAGCTTTGCCAGCCGTACCATACCATAAGCATAAAATTCACTTTTCTCTATTTATTTTTAATAATCATGCAGTTTTTAAATAAATAATTTGAAATCCTACTCACTAGAAGTCCTTAATCAAAAATAAAATAAGACCTGAAAACCAGCATTCATTAACAAATTTCTGTTAGCTTAAATTTAGCAATCATTCTCCATTTGCATGCCTAATATGTATATATATATATATATATATATATATATATATATATATAAATACATATATATATATATATATTCATTTTATTTATGCATTCCATCTACATCATGCTACATAAATTTCATATTATAAATTTGTCTCCTATAATACATTATTATTATATCTAATCATGATCCCAAACTAGAAAGGCCACTTTAAATCCCTCATATTAACATATTGACAAATTGCACAGCATCCATTTTCAAAAATTCCTAATTACCCACTAATAAATTAACAAATTATACTTAAAATTTATCAACAGCCAACAAAACTCAATTGTTATACTAATCATAACACAACACAGCACAATAAATAAGTCAATTTTATTAACACATCTCCAATACTATAATTTTATTAAAACAGTCTTTATCAAATTAATTTATGTGTAAATTACTAGGAAAAATAAATTTGGTAGCCACTTATAAATTTTCTTCATATTTTTGGCCCCCTTCACCATCGTTGGAGCCTCGACGGAGCTCCACCGGAGGCACCGAAACCACTAGGAGAAGATTGACGCGTTGGGGTTGCTTTTTCGGTGGTCACGCACCGTGAATGTCCTTCATTTCGCTGGAATCGACGCCGGGGATCTCGGTTCTCTTCTCCACCGATTTGCTCATTGTCGGTAATTGAGGAGGATCCACAACCACCGGAAGATTCATTTGTTCACCATGAGTCCCACGGTGCCATTCGTGTCATCGTTCTTCGTCGGAGCAGGCCGAAAAATGCCAGAGAAGCTCGCGGTTCTTCCTCCCATTTACCTAGAACGACGACGTCGCGATGGGAAAAGACGCCGTGATTGACAACGGCGAGGAGCCTAATTGCTCGCCGTCGACCGTCGCCAGCCGTTCACCCCTTCCACCATGCTCCAACGTCTCTTCTCTCTCTCTCTCTCTCTCTTTCTTTCGATCTCTTTGCTCCCGATCTCCCCTGTTATTGTCTCTCCTCCTTTTTCTTTCTACTTCTCATAATCCCACTAAATCTAGCTTAATCTCAATAATCTGGATAATTCTAGACCCACATAATTTGTCACATGTTATAATTATTTATTTGTATATCTACTTCTATTTTCTTTTTTTTTCTTTTTTTATTCTTGTTTTAACATTTTCTTATCCATTTACATGAAAACATACATTATATATATATATATATAAATATTTATATCTAAAATTATTTGAATAATTCAATTATACAGCTTTAAGGAAAATTCCACCTCTTATGCGCCAAAATTAACCTTCGATGAATTTTTAGCATGTCAAGTTATTAATAGAAACACTGAAAATTTTGGGGCGTTACATTCGGGCTACCTAAGCATCATCCCTGCCAACAGGTCTAGCTCATTAAGAGCGTAATAACCGGTCGGGTCTCCATTTAATATACCATGATGGTACGAGGCTTGGGCTAGTGATTACCCTTAACACTTCCCTACATTGAGTGAACGTAGAGTCGTGCTTCGAGAATGCACTGGGTTAAAAGAGGGACCAAACTAGCATAGATCTAAGGCTCTAATGAGATGCAATGCAGTTTTGAAAATGGATGAAATTTTTAAATTAAAACTCATTTGTAAGTTTTAACCAAGGTACTTTTGAAGCGAAGTCTCAAGTATTGTCCCCAGTGGAGTTGCTATTGTGACGCGCGCCAAACCCCGTGGTGCCCCGAATCGCCTGCTTATAGGGCTTTTGGGAGAGGTTCATAAAAACTTGCAGGTGAAATTATAAGAGTGTCTATTTTGGGCAACAAGGAGGTTTCACAGAGTTGCCACCCAATAGAATAGTGGGAAAGTTCGTCTAGCCTCAATGAGCCTAAGATAGTCCTGCTAAGTCTATTATAGGCAAGCCAGAGGTGTCTTGAAGGCTTCCACTGTAACACCCCAACACCCCTTGGGAGGATATCAGGGCGCTACACGAACACATACACACTGACACTAACACATGCATGTATAATAGCGGAAGCTAAAGCACAAATAAACGCAAAATAAGAAATAATAAATTAAAATAACTTTAAGGCCCAATAATATACATCTTGTAAATATTATGCATATTAAAAAAAGATCTTTTCTTTACATTATATGATCACTTGCTGTACAAATTTTACTATAGCCATTTACATATACAATTACATGATCTTCCTACACTTGTATTACATAATGATGTTACTCAAAACTTTAAAACTCTATTTTATACAAAAAGACCAAAACAAAAGCTCCTAGTGGCCATAACCCGCAGATGCGCTCTCCCAGATCCGATCCGGTAAACCTACACGAAAATAAACATCCGTGCTAAGCAATAACGCTTAGTGGGGATAAAAAATAATACAAAGGACTTCTTTTCGAAGTCACAAATAAATCACACAGTTCACATACTAGACATGTCATCACATAATGATAATTATATAAACTCATGCGTATAGCTTTCACACGTGTACAAATGAGATTCATATATCACTATTCTCATATGCCAATACATATATACAGAACAAAACTCTATTTTTTTACGTGTACACTAACACAACAAAGGCAAGCCTGAATTTCTTTTTATGGTGGATACAGGGAACTCTGGATACTATTTACAATATCTTACATGCAGAGACTTAACTCAAAATCATTTGAACACACAAGGTATTCAATCTCTGGGCACAATTAAGGCCACTCTAACAGTTGCACTCTAACCCATAATAAGCATGCTTACTATCCACTATAACGGTTAATCAGGCTCCAAGAAGTATCACAACTATACTCTATACCATTGTCAATTACAAAATACAACTCAAGTATAAACACATATTTCATATATGCATGTACACTATTCAAGTACATCCTACAAATACATTGTCTATTGTATGCACTCATAAGTTCACATATTATGATTCAATCATATATCACATGCCATTACATCATCTACTTATATTTGAAACACATTCATATACTCATTTCGTAATGTTAGACATGAGTTAAGTGGTAGGAACTTCCGGTGAAGTTCGAGATCAATTCGGGATGGAAAAAGGACCATTTCGGGTGAAAAATGAGGTTACACGGCGGTAAGGCACTCTATACCGCCGTGTAGGACGTGAAAATTGGGTAAATAAGGGACATAATGGTTTTACACGGTGGTATGGAATTCCTTACCCCCGTGTAAACCTATTTTGCCTCATTGGTTCAGGACAGACTGCAGGTCTAAACTTGCAGTGCATTTTACACATAGTTAGAGACATTTTCAGGTAAAACTTTCTTCATAACAATTGTTCCTTAGGATGTTAACTTTTAAATTGGACACCTATAACTCCAGATATGAGCTAAACAAGCTATATTGTTCCAGTAACCCGACCCAAACAGAGACACTTTGGTTTTTAAATTTTTCAAGGATCTTAAAGCCAGAATTGGCTTCCGGTTCTTCAAAGACAATTTTAGATCTATGTCTTATCTTTCTAATGGCAATAGAATCATTCAATTTAGAGGTCTAGAGCTCTACTTATGACAAAAACAATACACAAAAGTCTGATGAAAACTTAACAGAATTTTCCCAAAATCACACAAGCTATATAGAACCCATCTAACACATCCAAAAATCATGCAAAATCATCCAATACATAATCACAAAGATATATATACAAACATATATCATAAAATACTGTAAGCAATCAAAATGAATAACGTAAAATTCGCACACGATCCCTACCTCTAGGTGGCTCGATCACAGCTTTCTACTTGTTCCCGATCTTCTCTTTGCCCTTATTCAATCTCTTGTCCACAGCTTGAACAAACCATACCAAAATACTTGAGTTAATCCTCTCTTTACTTTAAATCAAAAACAGGAATTCAAACAGAAGCAGAAGACCAATACTAACAAATCATGCTACTTACCTTCTCAATACTTTCTTCAAACCAATCCAAGAGAGTTTCTTAATGAAGAATTAAAAGAGGAAGAAAAGAAAAGGAATGGAAGAGCAAAAGGGAGCATGACAGAAACTAAGGAAAAGAAAGAAAAGAAAACTAAAGGCCAAAAGCAAATTCAACATGGGAAAAGGAAGCAAGGCAACTGGTCCATCCTCATCCTAAAATTAATTGCCAAAAACGCAACTGTGTTTAATCCAAAAGCATAGCTGTGTTTTCCAATCCCTCATCCCACAACTAAATGCCCACAATAAATGCAACTTACCTCATAAATACATGTATATCTCTTTATAAATACATGTATATCCCTTTAGCCACATACTCCATTTTATTACGTATAAAACAAAACATGCCCATGCCACATATCACACCCCTACGATGCCATGTGTCAACCTCCTACGATGCCATGTGCCAAGAGCCCCATCAACCACACCCACAAAGACACAGTTGTGTTCTACCCAAAAGCACAACTGTGCTTTCATGCAAACTCACTCTTTTATACACACAAATCCTTGAATTTCCAAACAAAAATTTGCAATTCTTCCAGGGCCAAATTGGGTTGTTACATCCACCCTAATGATAGGACGGTCCTCTAGCCTCACGCTTGGGCAAACCAGAGGTGTCTTTGAGGCGTCCACCCCAACAGAACATTAGAATCGCCCTCTTGCCTCGTGGCGCCTAGGACTGTGCAATTTTAAGACTTTTACGGGACACAATAGGTGTTTTAGAGGCCCCATCCCAACAAAGCATTGAGATGGCCATCTCGCCTCATTGAGCCCAAAGACCAGAGAAGGTTCGGGACTTTCCATTTATTCATACCTTTGCTAAATTTATAGTTAAGTTTTGAATTTATCGTTCATCCCATTTCTCATTCAATTTGATACAGTTAAATTAAAGCGCAAATTATCCATTCAAGAGAAGCGGTAAATAAAGCACAATTAAAATAAGTATGCAAAAATAAATTACAATAAAACTATGGGCGAAATACAACCCCCATTATAAATTACAAGCGATTCATACATAAATCGGGATATATATTAGGAGTGAGGACATTGGTCCTCACATGCATATTTATTACAAAATGGTTTTGAGGCGTCAATTTTTATTTGTTAGAAAAATGGGACATTGGTCCTCAATTTATAATGTCACACCCCAAATTAGGCCTGGTTGGAATTGGCGCGTTAACTCGGGAATTTAAGGGTATATCAGTAATTTATGCTTGATAAAAAAAATTGGATAATAAGGATTTTATGGCAAAGTAATTAATTAAGGTTGTAAAGGGAAATGTTAGAGTGTGCTTGTAGCGTATGGAAGTAGGATATAAGTGGATTAAGGGGTTTTATAGTGTAGGTTGTATGTATGGTGCCATGGATGTAAGTGGGTTTTAAGGAATGATTTGGTGTGAGAGAGGTTTAGTGCCTTAAGATATTTAAGTGAGAGATCTTTAGTGTGTGGATGGTGTATGGTGCTTAGAGTGGAAAGTCAAGTGAGTGGGTTTTGTGGCCCAATATGAGCTTGCCATGTGGCAATGGTTGGTGGGAGCATTGAATGAGGAATTGAAGAAGTGGAGAGAGGGAAGGGAATCGTAGCTTCCCGTAGAAGCCATTTCTGTTTTGCCTTCTCTCTTCTCACGCCCTCTCTCTCAAGTTTTGCTTGTGGGATTTTCTTCCCTCTTTGATCTAGGGTTGAGTTTTGAAGGATTTTGAGGTAAGTGTTTGTGTTTGAGTTTGGGTTTCTCCATCTTTGTTTGTTCTTAGAATTCTGGTTTTGGATGTTTGAGTTTGGTTTGATTTATGTGTTCTTGGTTGGGTTTGTGCAAGCTTTGTGTACCAAGAGGAAGATTAAAGGCAAAGAGAAGGTTCAAGAGTGAAGATCAGCTGGGTTTTGGTCTACAAGAGGTTTGGGAGCTTTAATTGTGGTTGTGATTTGGATTTGAAGTTTTAGATTTTTGTCTCTGCTCTTTTCTCTTTCTGGGATCAAGTATGTGTTTGTAAAGTTTGATTTCTGAAATTTGAGTGATTTAGTATGTGTATATGCATGGTTTAATTTATTTACATGTGTTGGTAATCCATGTTATTGATTGAGATGAAATTATGTGAGGATTGGCTTTGCAATGTTTGAGTCTTTGCAACTCTGTCCCGTTTTTATTATACCTCTTTGTATTAATTTTCTCATAAGTAGAGTTTTATGCCTCCAAATCGTGTGACTCTTAAGCCATTAGAACCATGACTTCTATTTCTTTAAATGTACTAGAAATAGCCTTTGGCTAATTCTTGCTCTAAGATCCAGAAAATTGACCAAACTCGTAGTGTTTCTGTTTGGGTCGGGTTATTTGAACAGTCTGGGTTGTGGAGATCATATCTGGAGTTATAAATGTTATTTTGACCTGAAATTTGTTGCATTGGAATTTTAACATCCTAGGGAACATTTGTTAAGAAGGAAGTTTTGGCTAACAATGAGGTTTAGAGGTCGGTTTAGGCAATACGATTTGGGCTCGTTAAGCAGTCTCGTTTGGCTTTAGGGGTGAGCCTCTGTCGCGATCGCGACAGTGTCGCGACCTCGCGACAGAAAAATGTGTTTTTAAGCTTTTCTTCTTCATTTTGACCCCTTGGTTGGGTTGGGGTACTTGCTTTTCCTTCCCCTTCTTTAGGTCTAGTATTTTGGGTACGTTTTGCTTTCGAAGTGCATCCGAACTTCGATGTAACTGTCTAAAACTTAGTCATTTCTTATTTAGAGTTTGGAGATAGGATTAATGTTTGAGAATGGAATCATGGTATTTTTGATGTTCATAATAGTTTAAATGTTATGGGTTTGATTTAGATGATTAATGAAGCCTTGAATGTGAGCTATTGAACTTGATTGCGTTGAAGGACGATTTGTATTGATATTATAGATTGTGTAAATGGATATTGTTAGTGGCATGTTTTATTGAAGTTCTTGATATGAATGTTATGTTTATATTATCAATGATGTGTGGCTTGCTGGAGATGAGGTAAGAGACCTTTGGATATGTTTCGTGTGTTTGTGGGTGAGTTTGAGGAAGGAAAGATCCGGCAGAATTCTGCAGATTTTCGGAATCATGACTCTGTCGCGATCGCAACACTGTTGCGAGCGCGATAGAGACCAGTGATTCAGATGCTGTGCCATCGCGAGCCCGCGATAGTACTAACTTGTGTGCTCTCTGTCGCGAGCGCGACAACTGTCGCGATCGCGACTGAGCATGTTGTTGGCCTGTGCTATCGCGAGCATGCGACTTGTCGCGACCTCGCGATAGCAATGCTTGCCTTCTGTCGCGATCGCGACAATATCGCGAGCGCGACAGAGCCGGGCCCTTCTCTCCTTCCCGCGATCGCGAATTCCGTCGCGCGCGCGCAACGAAGAGACTATGGTCTCTGTCGCGAGCGCGACAGGCATCGCGAGCGCGACAAATGTGTTGTGCTTAATAAGTTTTCTTTGGTACTTCCAATGTTTGAATTCCGAACTTGTGATGCCTTTAGGTTTATACTTTGACTATTTTATAAAGTATGTTAATATAATTGGATATATTATGCATATCTATACTTATGATCCCTCTCTAAGATTATTATGTTATGCTTAAGTGTAAATTGTATGCTACATGATTGAGTTTATGAACTTATTCATACGTCTCACCTATTGTTGATTATGTATAATGATATAAATTAGGTGATTTGAAATATGATTTGTATTATGCTTGACCTGCGAGAGTCAGTCTAGTGGATAGTTAGGCATGCCTAAAAGAGTCTTCCGCTGCAGCTTCCGTTATCGTTTGGACCACGATCAGGTCCCCGTTTGGTTCCTCGTGAACCCCTTTAATGTATTTGGATCTTGTTTAAGATCCTTCCGAAAGAAAAATGTTTGTGAATGAAAATTGAAATGGTTTTCGATTTGTACCCGTAAGGTACTTTCCATAATCGGCTGGTACCCGTAAAGTACTTTCCGTTCACTCGTTATCCACTATTTTGAGTCAGCAGGTATTCTTTATGTTTTGCCTAATATGAACAAGAGAATGTGATATTCGATTAAGCACGATTCTGGGCACGCGAATCAGTTATGTATCCGAATGTGATTATGAATCTCTGAATGGGTTAAGTGTGACCTAAACATGTGAATTGGACATAATTATCTACACATATGGGTATATGCATAACATATTGTGAATGTATGGTATGCTAACGATTGTGAATATAGATACGGGAATTCAGATGTGTGTAACTGTGACCATGATCTTTTGAATGACATGAGTTCGATTAGTTATGTCTATTTTGAATGCTATGATTAGTAAGTATGTGCACAAACGTGATTTTGTACTTTTGGCGGTTATAGTGATTTATATGAATCAAGATCCGTAGCTAATGTGCTCTTGACCTTGGAATATATATATATATATATATATATATATATTGTGTTATGTTACGTGCCTCCTCTCTCTAGTTTTCCTATTGTAGTGATTTCAGCGTGTGGGCATGTATTTACATTTCATGGTATGATATAAGTATGTTTAGTTAACTAGCGTTCTTGGCATGATAATTGGGTGCGTATTGCCTGATAACTGTATTGCATGTGAATGGGTTTTCCGTTAAATGCATGAGTCCTTGGCATGATAGTCGTATGTGTATATGAACTTCCGAATGCATGGCTTTCCTATGCAGGCTTATTTATCCATCTTTTGTGATTATTTGTATATGCTATTTGTGTATGTAATTTGTTTTGGCGACCATTGTGAATGGCCGTCCATCTTGCTTGTGTGTTCTCCCCACTAAGCGTTTATCGCTTAGCACGAGCTCTTTTCCCGTGCAGGTGGCAGGTTGGGTTCGGTTCGAGTCATGCATCTGCAGGGTCGGCCACATAGGAGCTGTAGCGTTTTATTATTTTGTTCAGCTTCTGTATTTCAGATTCTGTAATTTTGTAGCCTTTTTCTTATGTATTTGGTTATGTAAAGGATATTATTGTAATTAAGTTTTCAGTTATTCCTCAGTTTTATCTTTCGCCTTATGCTTCCGCTGAGTGATTATATGTATGTATGTGAGTTAATGTATGTTCAGCTTTTGTTTCTTTAAAGTTTTAATTTACCCTGTATTTTGGTATGTATGTTTATGTATGAATGTATGTATATTCTGTATCTGCGTGGTGGCACCTTTACTCTTACGGCATCTCACTCCTTATCGGATGGGATCGCCTAAGTACGGGTAAGGGGTGTTACATATAAGAATCCCAATTTAATTAATAAAAATATTTAACCATTTTTATTAGCAAGATAATATAAAAAGGGTATTATTCACAACAATAATATAATAAAAAAGGATAAAGTCTAGAGAATGAACTCGGGAGAAGACCTTTAGGTCTTAGCAATAGCTTCTACACCAAATGGCTCCAAATCCACCAAACAATTCAAAAAAATAAAAACTCACAAAAATAAAGGATATGTTAGTGTAAAGTTCAAGAACCAAAATAAATATGAAATTAAATGATAAGGAGGAAAACGGAAGAAATTGTATAAGAAAACTATTTAAAATAAAAGAAAAGGAGAAATAGAATCAAATCGGGAAAGGAGGCCCAGGGATGGCCCAAAGCATGTGACCAACGACTATCCCTGGGCGAGACAGACGGGCATAAGGGCAACCATCGACGGCTCGTCGCTCGCTTGAGCGACGACAGTCGGTGGTCCTTATGCCCGTCGGTCGCCACTGTTCCCAAAAAGTAACCCAAAATTCAAATTTCCTATTTGTTTTAATATGAGTAAAAAAGGGATTTTTATGATAAATCACCAAAAATAAATCAAATTCAAAGTAATAGATCCAGAATGTTTACCCTCGAATTTTTACCTCATGAAGGTGAACATTGCAAGATTTTGACTCCTCGAGTTCTATAAGAATTGGATTGTGATCATGCGATCTGGAGAGATTTTTTGTTGCAAAAATCTCACTTTGAAAAATAAACTAGGAGAAGGAAATTATTTTCTCTTTCTTGGAATTTTGACAGCCACAAATATCTGAATTAGCTAGATTGATGAAAATGAATGGATCTCGTTTCCTCGGATTAGCGTAATTCAAGAATAAAATAAAATAAAAGAATAAGAAATTTTGAAAGATTTTTTTTTTGTAGAACTTCAAAATGAACTCTCTGTGGAAAATTACTAAACTTTAGTTTTCCAATAAAAAGTTTTCTAATCAAGAATTTTTCAGCAAATTTTCCAACCTAGAAAACTGAATCCCCTTCCCTAATTTATAGATTTAGGAAAAAAATTCAAGTAAGTTTAATTTTAAATTTAGATTTGAAGAGGATTTTCCGAAATAAATTGAAAACTGAAAGATATTCAAAATGTTTCAAAATCAAATTCAATCTTTTAAAAATATTTGAATGGATTTCGGAGATTTAAAAGATATATTGGATATTTTGTAAATCTTCCCCAAATCTCACCCAAAATCTAGCAGTTAAGGCTTCCAAATCAACGACCGACGGCCGTCGACAAAAAGGGCAACAGCGGTCATTTGACCAGTGGCCTTACACGTGGCATAACAGCCACTCGTGGGGCGTCGCTCGACCGAGCGAAGGGCATCACTTAGGCTGAGCAACAGGCGCTGCTCAAGCAAGCGACGAGACCCAACCCGAGTGACAGTCAGTCAATCGATGCAAGAGATAGGTCCATTGTCCGAGTGACGGGCTATACCAGGCCGTCTGTTGACCAAAATTTCAATTTTAAAGGTTTTGACTCTCCGAAATCTCCCCGTTCACCTAGAAAACTTCCGATCCTCATAAAACTGGAGAATGGGCACCCACAACTTTCATCACTTATGCGAAACCAATGTTAGCTTCTTCATCGGGTAAATCTAATCTGGACTGCCTCAGGACCCGGTGTCTACAAGGGGGCAATCAATCAAAGGGTTCACAGAGGGCACCAATTCAAATCTCAAAAGGATTAGCACGATGGCGGCACTACCATTCTACGGAAGGTTAGCATGACCACGACACTACCACTTTGCATCTTAGAAGGGTTAGCATGATGGCAGCACTACCACTTCACAGTTCCGAAGAACAACCCTGCACTTTGTAAGCCTAGAATGGGCTCGGTACAGCTCAGAAGAGCACCTCTCACACTTTGTAAGCCTAGAACAGGCTCTCACACTTTGTAAGCCTAGAACGGGCTCGGTGCAGCTCTGAAGAGCACCTT
This sequence comes from Excoecaria cochinchinensis, assembly GCA_947683425.1. Lineage (NCBI taxonomy): Eukaryota > Viridiplantae > Streptophyta > Magnoliopsida > Malpighiales > Euphorbiaceae > Excoecaria > Excoecaria cochinchinensis. The sequence goes on from CANTUQ010000119.1 coordinate 8,320,223, forward strand.
CCGCACTTTGTAAGCCTAGAACGGGCTCGATGCAGTTCAGAAGAACAACCCCGCACTTTGTAAGCCTAGAATGGGCTCGGTGCAATTCAGAAGAACAACACCGCACTTTGTAAGCCTAGAACGGCTCGGTGCAACTCAGAAGAGCACCTCTCGCACTTTGTAAGTCTGGAGCAGACTCGGTGCAGCTCAGAAGAGCAAATTTTCGCATTTTGTAAGTCTTGAGTAGACTCGGTGCATTCTCATGACCAGGATGATAGCTGCCTCAGGTACGCACTTCTTCTTTCTTTCTTTGAGTTTTGGCTCACCTAGGCACCCAGGCACTACATTCCCCAAAACTGGGGGCAACTGTAGACATCTGGTCCTGAGGCAGTCCAAACCGAAGTTACCCAGTGATGAAAATGATACCTGGTCATTGGTAGAAGATTGAAAGAAGTGATGGTTTTCTCGAAAAATATGTTTTCCGTTTTTAATTTTTGAATAGAAAAAAAGAGATGGAAAAATACGAGGGAGAAGGGGCATTGGGGGCCCTGTGCAGTAAGGCCGATCTCACCCATGTGAGATGAAGCCTCACATTTGTGAGGCCCATCTCACATTGGTGAGATGCAACCTCACTACGTGACGCCCATCTCTCGGGTGAGAGGCTGCCTCACGCGCTTCTCTTCCCCCCCCCCCCCCCCCCCCCCCACACGTCTCTCTTCCATTATTCAAAGGGATTTGGTTTGAAAGCATGGGTTTATGACTTATTTGGTGAGAAACAACCTAACCTTCTCTGAGATATAAAAATAAAAGTTAAGAAACTAGAGGAGATGATAAAAAAAAGAGGAAGAAGGAGGCCGAACTCAAAAAAGAAAAAAAAAAGAAAAACACAGAGAGAAAAGAAAACTTTGAGAGCAAGAAAATAATTCTTGTTTCTCAAATAGCTTCTGATATTGTCTCTTAAATCCAGGAAATCCATTCCTAGCGTTTGGGGATTCAATCACGTTTTGTTTTCTTCTCAACATAAACATTTTACCAAAAGCTTTTTAGCCTCTGTTTTAATCTTATCTTCAAGAAAAGCAAAAAAGGAAATCAGAACTTCATCATCTGCAGATCAAATATTATTCTGAGGGTAAATACTGAATAGCCATCTCTCTTTTTTTTTTATCTTTCTTTCTTCATTTTGCTGTGCTAGTTAACTCTGTTCATTGTACATATTATATATATATATATATATATATATTTCTTATTTGATCTTATTAACTTGTTTAGCGCATGTTTGTTGCTGTTATGATTAAATAAGCAAGTTTTATTGTATTGTCATGTATGTTTTGGTGGTATCTTGTTGTGTTTGTTAGCCTGTTATTAGTCCTCTATTTGTCCCTATTTTTAAGTTTGTCTGAGTTGAGCCTTTGTTTGTTTATGTCGTGACTGTCACACCCCAACCTATACTATGGAGACTTCTATTCGGATTAGAGGAAGAAGAATCCAAGATAGATAGGAGTGTCACATCCCACTAGAGTAAACAAGTAAACATCACATAAATAGAGTGACATATCCAGGATAATTAAAAACTTTGAAAGAAAGAAGAGTGATACATAAGTGTGTAAATATTTACATAGCTTAAAATATTACATCAGAATCTTTACCTATCATTACATATACCTATTACACAGTTATACAACAATTCTAAATTACAAAAGCTGAATAAGATACAGAACTTCTAGCTTCTATGTGGCCGACTCTGCAGATGCGCAACTTGAACAAAAGCAACCTGCCACCTGCACGGGGAAAAGAGCCCGTGCTAAGCAATAACGCTTAGTGGGGAAAATATACAGAAAATATAGACGGCCATTCACAACGGTCGCCCAAGTCTAACACATACACAATAGCGAATGTATCAAGTCCTAACAGATAATTATACATGCTTTATACAATAGCCACGTACTCAAATGTTCCTAACTGCGATCATATACTCATATGATTAACACACCCAATTATCATGTCCAGAACGTAAACACATTCTAATATACATGTTAATTTATCACATTACTATACAGAAATGTAGTGTCAACATTATAAGCCACACCGACTTCAATCACACATACTATATACAAGATCATTTACAGATAAGGACAAAAGTACAATATATAGGTTAGAGTTACATTAAGCCCACTTGGAGATTTGTAAGCACATTTACATTTCCCAAAATCATACTCATACCGATATCACATTCTTATATTCATAACTGGTTCATATGACCGAAATCTTATTATACATTCGGATATCATATTAGATAAAGCAAACGAAATACCTGCTGACTCAAAATAGTGGATAACGAGTACTGAATGGTACCTTACGGGTACGAATCGAACACATAATATAATGTACCATACAGGTACAAGTCGGAAGGCAACATTTCATTGAACAGGACCTTAAATAAGATCCATACACATACACATAATAGGGGTTCGCGAGGAACCATTCGGGGACCTGATCAGGGTCCAAATCGTTCAAAGGGGCGCTGCAGCTACACATACATAGACTCTATTAGGCATGCCTAACTATCCACTAGACTGACTCTCGCAGGTCATGCATAATACAAATCATATTTCAAATCACGTAATTTATGTCATTGTACATAATCAGCAATAGATAAGACATATGAATAAGTTCATAAAGTCAATCATGCATCATACAATTTACACTTACGCATAACGTAATAATCTTAGAGAAAGGTCATAAGTATAGATATGCATAATACTTTCAATTATATTAACATACTTCATAAAATAGTCAAAGAATAAACCTAAAGGCATCACAAGTTCGGAATTCAAACATTGGAATCACCAAAGAAAACTCATTCAACACCACACATCTGTCGCGCTCGCGATCCCTGTCGCGCTCGCGACAGAGACCATAGTCTCTTCGCTGCGCGTGCGCGACGAACTTCGCGATCGCGGGAAGGAGAGAAGGGCCTGGCTCTGTCGCGCTCGCGACGTTGTCGCGATCGCGACAGAGGGCAAGCATTGCTATCGCGGGGTCGCGACAAGTCGCGTGCTCGCGATAGCACAGGCCAACAAAGTGCTCTGTCGCGATCGCGACAACTACAGAGAGCACACAAGCTATTGCTATCGCGGGCTCGCGACAGCGTCGCGTGCTCGCGATGGCACAGCATTAGGATCACCGGTCTCTGTCGCGCTCGCGACAGTGTCGCGATCGCGACAGAGTCATGATTCCGAAAATCTACAGAATTCTGCGGGATCTTTCCTTCCTCAAACTCACCCACAAACACACGAAATATAACCAAAGGTCTCTTACCTCATCTCCAGCTAGCCACACATCATTGACAACATGAACACAACATCCATACCAAGAAATCCAAATAAATCATGCCACTAACAATATCCATATACACAAACTATAATATCAATACTAATCGTCATTCAACACAATTAAGTTCAATAGCTCACATTCAAGGCTTCATGCATCATCTAAATCAAAACCATAACAATTAAACTATTATGAACATCAAAAACACCATAATTCCATTTTCGAACATTAATCCTATCTCCAAACTCTAAACAAGAAATGACTAAGTTTTAGACAGTAATAACGAAGTTCGGATGCACTTCGGAAGCAAAACGTGCCCAAAATACTCAACCTAAAGAAGGGGAAGGAAAGGCAAGTGCCCCAAACCAACCAAGGGTCAAAAATGAAGAAGAAAAGCTTAAAAACACATTTTTCTGTCGTGAGGTCGCGACACTGTCATGCTCGCGACAGAGGCTCACCCCTGAAGCCAAACGGGACTGCTCAACGTGCCCAACTCGTATTGCCTGAACCGACCTCTAAGACTCATTTTTAACCAAAACTACCTTCTTAACAAATATTCCCTAGGATGTTACCGTTCACATGCAATAAATTGCAGGTCAAAAGGACACCTAAAACTCCAGATATGATCTCCACAACCCATACTGTTCAAACAACCCGACACAACAGGGACACTACATTTGTAATCAATTTTTCGATGTCTTAGAGCGAGAATTTGTCCAAGGCTATTTCTGAAAAATTTAAGGAATAGAAATCATGGTTCTAATGGATCAAGAGTCATACGATTCAGAGCTCTATAACTACACCTATGACAAAAATAATTCACAGAGGTCAAATAAAAACGGAACAGAATTGCCAAAATCACCATCAAACATCAAATTCAAAGGATTTCTCAAACTCATGCATTTCAATGCCAACTCACATATACATTTATATCAATCAATAACATGTATTACTAACACACATTTTCCCAAATTAATTCATGCATATCTCATCTCAAGTACTCAATTTCTGGAAAAATAACAACAAACACAATTACACACACTCATGATCCAAGGACAATTTAGGCAAAGACAACTCAAACTCAAATGTAAAATCAAAGCTCCCAAACCTCAAATGAAGCTTCAATCTTCTGTTTCAAACCTCCACCTTCTCTTTGCCTTTAATCTTCCTCTTGGTATCCAAAGCTTGCACAAAACCAAAACCCACAAATTACTCTTCCAAAATCCTATCTAAAAAAAAAATCAAAAGAAGAAGAGGAGGAAGAATGCAAACACAAGAACCCTAAAAACCCAACTTACCTCTTCTAACTTGATCTAAAACTCAATCAAAATCGCCCAAGCATGTGCCCAAACACCAACCACAAGAAAGGAAAGGAGAAAGTGTAGAAAAATGGAAAAGAATTGGGAAAGAAGAACTAAAGAAGAGAGGAGAACGGGGAGCATAATGGTTCCTGCGTTCTCTCTCCTCATTGTCCCTCTTTTTCTTTCTTTTCATTCAATGCACACCTACCCAAGCCATGTGTCCTAATCTTATTGGTTCCTTAATCCATCTTTTGACTTATTCCACCTTGCACCATACACCATACACACACAAACAATTCTTGAATAAATATCTTCGATACACCAAACACCACTCACACCATATCATTTCTTAACCCACTTACATCCTACTTCCATACACTTCAAGCACACTCTAACAATTCCTTATGAACCACTTGTCATCATCCTACAAACCCAAGTGTCACAATCTTATCCAATCACTTCCTAAATACCATACACATGTTCCACTAGATGATTTCTCACTTAACATCTTATTAATTAATTATTTTCTTTGCACTTTAGTCCTAATTAACCAAACTTTCTCAAGCACAAATTACCGAAATACCCTTCACTTAACTGACTTAACTTTTCGATTCCGACTAGGCCCGATTTGGGGTGTTACAAATCTACCCTCCTTAAAAGAATTTCGTCCTCGAAATTCACTTATATCCGATTTTCTGAATTTCAAAATTTTTATTACTAATATTCACACACAAACATCATATTGTCCAAGTCATTTTTTTTTTTACTAGTATGAGGACATATAGTAGAAATCCTTCTCACTAAATAAGCATCTCCAATTTGAGTTACAAATCGTTTGCATTCTATCACTATCATGTCAATCTTTTCACTTAACTCTTTCCTCATAACACTTCTCGTCTTTTAAATACATAATCGTTCACACATTCACTATACTCTTTCCTTGATCAAAATGACTATAACATTCTCTCCTAGATTACTAGTATCACTAGTCACAATTTGGTTTTCACTTTTAAACCCTCACATCGATCTTACAGTACCTATTATTTAATCATTTTATAAAGAAGTCCGTAATTCCATCCACTTACTTACTTATACTTACCCCTACTACTCTTGTTCCTAATAACAAATAGTACACGTACACCCTATCAGCTTTCTCTCAATCAAAACACATATACAAATGCTTTTCATGTATGGTCAAAGGGATGATGATGCAATGAAAATGTGATGGCTCATGTATGCAGAATGATGCTGAGGAGATGCAAGTAATTCTGTAATGATGCATTTAGTCCCATCCCCATGATTTAATATGCTTTTATTCAAAAACTTTTCTGGAGATAGCTGACAGGTATATAGAGTACTACCAAAACCTTATGGAATCTAAATACCCTTCTACCTCAGATTACTAAAATAACTTTACTCGAACACCTCAAAACAAAACTTACCAGAAGGTTCTACAGGCTCTGTCACTACACTACGGTGCTCAACAGGCCTTATTGGCCCACGAGTGGTTCTAAACAATTCCTCCATATCCTTCCTAGCTTGCCTAGCAAGATTCTCCCTTGACTTCGGACAATTGGCAAGCTGATGGGCTTTGCTGCCACATCGGAAGCAAGCTCTAGTGAGCTTCCGATAAGGACCCCAATGTTGCTTCTGACAGAATTGGCATACCGGAACTTCTCGAATCTTTTTACCCGCTAGTACCTCTTTACTCGACATTTTTCTCTTCTGAAATCCCTTCCGAGCGAAATCTTGAGGAACATGAGGGGTAGTCAACCTATCCAAAATCCGAACCAACCCTCGCACTAGAGCCCTATCGTCAGAAACAGAACCAGAATCCCTAGCCGGAGGACGTTCGGAAACACTCTGATTAACACTAACTGGATTTACACTTTCTGTCGTCTCATCCACCTTCTCACTAGGGCCAGACTCCATCTAACCATTAGACACACATAGGACAAAACACATCTGCATTAGGCCACAACACAAAACTGACTTATCTATAAAGACACGTCACATACCAACTAACATATAAAAAACCTGACACACAAACAAACAAAGGCAACCAAAACCGTCAAACCGCGCTCTGATACCACCTAATGTCACACCCCAACCTATACTATGGAGACTTCTATTCGGATTAGAGGAAGAAGAATCCAAGATAGATAGGAGTGTCACATCCCACTAGAGTAAACAAGTAAACATCACATAAATAGAGTGACATATCCAGGATAATTAAAAACTTTGAAAGAAAGAAGAGTGATACATAAGTGTGTAAATATTTACATAGCTTAAAATATTGCATCAGAATCTTTACCTATCATTACATATACCTATTACACAGTTATACAACAATTCTAAATTACAAAAGCTGAATAAGATACAAAACTTCTAGCTTCTATGTGGCCGACTCTGCAGATGCGCAACTTGAACAAAAGCAACCTGCCACCTGCACGGGGAAAAGAGCCCGTGCTAAGCGATAACGCTTAGTGGGGAAAATATACAGAAAATATAGACGGCCATTCACAACGGTCGCCCAAGTATAACACATACACAATAGCGAATGTATCAACTCCTAACAGATAATTATACATGCTTTATACAATAGCCACGTACTCAAATGTTCCTAACTGCGATCATATACTCATATGATTAACACACCCAATTATCATGTCCAGAACGTAAACACATTCTAATATACATGTTAATTTATCACATTACTATACAGAAATGTAGTGTCAACATTATATGCCACACTGACTTCAATCACACATACTATATACAAGATCATTTACAGATAAGGACAAAAGTACAATATATAGGTTAGAGTTACATTAAGCCCACTTGGAGATTTGTAAGCACATTTACATTTCCCAAAATCATACTCATACCGATATCACATTCTTATATTCATAACTGGTTCATATGACCGAAATCTTATACATTCGGATATCATATTAGATAAAGCAAACGAAATACCTGCTGACTCAAAATAGTGGATAACGAGTACTGAATGGTACCTTACGGGTACGAATCGAACACATAATATAATGTACCATACAGGTACAAGTCGGAAGGCAACATTTCATTGAACAGGACCTTAAACAAGATCCATACACATACACATAATAGGGGTTCGCGAGGAACCATTCGGGGACCTGATCAGGGTCCAAATCGTTCAAAGGGGCGCTGCAGCTACACATACATAGACTCTATTAGGCATGCCTAACTATCCACTAGACTGACTCTCGCAGGTCATGCATAATACAAATCATATTTCAAATCACGTAATTTATATCATTGTACATAATCAGCAATAAATAAGACATATGAATAAGTTCATAAAGTCAATCATGCATCATACAATTTACACTTAAGCATAACATAATAATCTTAGAGAAACGTCATAAGTATAGATATCCATAATACTTTCAATTATATTAACATACTTCATAAAATAGTCAAGGAATAAACCTAAAGGCATCACAAGTTCGGAATTCAAACATTGGAATCACCAAAGAAAACTCATTCAACACCACACATCTGTCGCGCTCGCGATCCCTGTCTCGCTCGCGACAGAGACCATAGTCTCTTCACTGCGCGCGCGCGACGGACTTCGCGATCGCGGGAAGGAGAGAAGGGCCTGGCTCTGTCGCGCTCGTGACGTTGTCGCGATCGCGACAGAGGGCAAGCATGGCTATCGCGGGGTCGCGACAAGTCGCGTGCTCACGATAGCACAGGCCAACAAAGTGCTCTGTCGCGATCGCGACAACTACAGAGAGCACACAAGCTATTGCTATCGCGGGCTCGCGACAGCGTCGCGTGCTCGCGATGGCACAGCATCAGGATCATCGGTCTCTGTCGCGCTCGCGACAGTGTTGCGATCGCGACAGAGTCATGATTCCAAAAATCTACAGAATTCTGCGGGATCTTTCCTTCCTCAAACTCACCCACAAACACACGAAATATAACCAAAGGTCTCTTACCTCATCTCCAGCTAGCCACACATCATTGACAACATGAACACAACATCCATACCAAGAAATCCAAATAAATCATGCCACTAACAATATCCATATACACAAACTATAATATCAATACTAATCGTCATTCAACACAATTAAGTTCAATAGCTCACATTCAAGGCTTCATGCATCATCTAAATCAAAACCATAACAATTAAACTATTATGAACATCAAAAACACCATAATTCCATTTTCGAACATTAATCCTATCTCCAAACTCTAAACAAGAAATGACTAAGTTTTAGACAGTAATAACGAAGTTCGGATGCACTTCGGAAGCAAAACGTGCCAAAAAATACTCAACCTAAAGAAGGGGAAGGAAAGGCAAGTGCCCCAAACCAACCAAGGGTCAAAAATGAAGAAGAAAAGCTTAAAAACACATTTTTCTATCGCGAGGTCGCGACACTGTCACGCTCGCGACAGAGGCTCACCCCTGAAGCCAAACGGGACTGCTCAACGTGCCCAACTCGTATTGCCTGAACCGACCTCTAAGACTCATTTTTAACCAAAACTTCCTTCTTAACAAATATTCCCTAGGATGTTACCGTTCACATGCAACAAATTTCAGGTCAAAAGGACACATATAACTCCAGATATGATCTCCACAACCCATACTGTTCAAACAACCCGACACAACAGGGACACTACATTTGTAATCAATTTTTCGATGTCTTAGAGCGAGAATTTGTCCAAGGCTATTTCTGAGACATTTAAGGGAATAGAAATCATGGTTCTAATGGATCAAGAGTCATACGATTCAGAGCTCTATAACTACACCTATGACAAAAATAATTCACAGAGGTCAAATAAAAACGGAACAGAATTGCCAAAATCACCATCAAACATCAAATTCAAAGGATTTCTCAAACTCATGCATTTCAATGCCAACTCACATATACATTTATATCAATCAATAACATGTATTACTAACACACATTTTCCCAAATTAATTCATGCATATCTCATCTCAAGCACTCAATTTCTGGAAAAAAAAAACAAACACAATTACACACACTCATGATCCAAGGAAAATTTAGGCAAAGACAACTCAAACTCAAATGTAAAATCAAAGCTCCCAAACCTCAAATGAAGCTTCAATCTTCTGTTTCAAACCTCCACCTTCTCTTTGCCTTTAATCTTCCTCTTGGTATCCAAAGCTTGCACAAAACAAAAACCCACAAATTACTCTTCCAAAATCCTATCTAAAAAAAAAAAATCAAAAGAAGAAGAGGAGGAAGAATGCAAACACAAGAACCCTAAAAACCCAACTTACCTCTTCTAACTTGATCCAAAACTCAATCAAAATCGCCCAAGCATGTGCCCAAACACCAACCACAAGAAAGGAAAGGAGAAAGTGCAGAAAAATGGAAAAGAATTGGGAAAGAAGAACTAAAGAAGAGAGGAGAACGGGGAGCATAATGGTTCCTGCGTTCTCTCTCCTCATTGTCCCTCTTTTTCTTTCTTTTCATTCAATGCACACCTACCCAAGCCATGTGTCCTAATCTTATTGGTTCCTTAATCCATCTTTTGACTTATTCCACCTTGCACCATACACCATACACACACAAACAATTCTTGAATAAATATCTTCGATACACCAAACACCACTCACACCATATCATTTCTTAACCCACTTACATCCTACTTCCATACACTTCAAGCACACTCTAACAATTCCTTATAAACCACTTGTCATCATCCTACAAACCCAAGTGTCACAATCTTATCCAATCACTTCCTAAATACCATACACATGTTCCACTAGATGATTTCTCACTTAACATCTTATTAATTAATTATTTTCTTTGCACTTTAGTCCTAATTAACCAAACTTTCTCAAGCACAAATTACCGAAATACCCTTCACTTAACTGACTTAACTTTTCGATTCCTACTAGGCCCGATTTGGGGTGTTACAGTGACTTCCCTGATCGAGTCGTGCTCTTGCTTTCTTTTCCTTTCCTTTCCGATTACGCCATTTTTTGTTCTTTTTCTCTGTTTCCCGATCGGATCCTAACATCCTAATCAGATTGTATTATTGGTTTTGTTTCCCGATCAGATAGTTCCTTTGTGTTTTGCCCATTCTTTCGCGTCGATGTCCCTCTATTTCTTAATCGGATTACATGATTTGTGCAGTGATTGCACGAGTCGTGCGCTCATCGTACGACTCATGCAACGCATGCACGAGACGTGCATGCAATGCATGATTTGTGCACTGCATGCACGAGTCGTGCATGCACTGCACGATTCGTGCAGTGCCCGATCTTTTCCCTCTTTTATTTTTTTTGGTCCCCTGTTTTGTCCGACCATCTGAGCGTAATATATATAACATAATATGATTTTCTTTGTTTTTATCTTGTATATTGCTGTCTCAATTCACTTTTGTTTGCCTACTTAATCTCTATTAATAATTGTTAAATGTCTTTGTTGGTTGTTGATTCATTTGTATATTTGGTTGCTGTTGTTCTTTGATTAGTGTAATTTTTATGAATTTAATTTAATCTGCTTTGTCTTTAATTATTCCCACTTAATTATTTATATTTAATTAGTTTAATTGATTATTATTTGATTGATCCATTAATCGTTTTAATTAATTATTTTATTCAATTAATTTATTTGTTCATTAGTTGTTTAATTTACTTTATAAACATTTTATTTATTTTGTTTTGTTGTCTCAAAATTATTTATCTTCACGAGTTACATTTTGTGCTCAGGTCGTGTTCTTGTTTCATGTGTCGTGATTGTCTGATTCCCCGTTCGGGTCATGCGTTTTTGCACAACTCGTGCCCCACGGTCAGCAACTTTCATGACTTGTGCATTCTTGCACAACTCGTGAATGTCTTGTGTGACTCGTGTAAGGATGCACGAGTCTTGCACTCACTATTTCCCATTTCCAATTTTGCATGTCCTTATCTCACTTGGTTAATTGCATTCACGAGAGTAGCCTTTTGTTTTGCATGATAATTTAATTGATTATGGCCATTTGTTGGTCATTTATTTACTTAATTATTATTTTTAACTTTCACTATTATATTATACATTTATTATTATATTATTAGGATATTTATGATTAATATTCCTATTGTCATTATTATTATTATTATTATTATTATTATTATTATTATTATTATTTGGGTACATGTGGTCTTGTCTTGCATGTGTCTTCCCTTTTTTTTCTTTATTCTTCATTTTTATTCCTATTAATACATGTCATTTAATCCATTTTATATTCTACTTGTGTAGTAACTTTATTTTATTATTCATTCATATTCATATTTACAGTGTTATTAATTATTTATTTATTTTTTAACTAATTCATTTATTTTGTTACTAACCACTTTTCTCTTTTTACTTTGTCAATTTAATAAATCCACGCACATGAGTGTTTTCTCACCAAATGGAGGATCGGGAAATTGAAGACTTTCAAATTGAGGGTTTGCATTTTAATTGTTGTATTTTTTATTATTATTATGTGTTGTATGTAAAAATGTATTTTATACCCGTCCGTATTATAGAAAATCATATTTTTTATAACAATTAATAACTTGATTTTTTATTAATAAAATGGACCAATGTCCTATTTTAACCAATAAAATTTCACTTTTAAATGGAGAACTAATTTTCATAAAATGGAATCACTCATCCCGATTTTTTCAATTAGTGCCTAAAAATAGTTCTCTATTTTTTAAGCTAATAAAAAGGAACCAATGTTCCTAAAATGTAATAATTAACCCGATTTATGTATGATACATTTTAATTACTCTTATATATTTTTGATTATTTTTATTCTTTTTTGGGCCCTTGTAATTAATTTTGGGGCAAATTTTATTTATTTATGCTTTTTTATTTATTTTTGGGGGATTATTCTGTCCCATTCAATTTCTTATTTGTAATTTATTTACTTATTTATTGCTTTATTATTTATTTATTTATTGCTTTATTTATCGCTTTCCAATGTGGTTGAGTTGCGCATTAAATTTATCGCATGATCGCGTAAGATGAGAGATGGAATCTTGATTTCTTAAAAACTCATTTATAAACTTAAGTTATTAAGAAGAGTGAAGTTCCGAACACCATCTCTGGTTTAGACCAATAGAGGTTAGAGACTTTTCCCAATTTCTTGTAAATTGGGTGGCGACTCCAAAATACCTCAAAGGTGCCTAAAGGCATTGTGAGTCAAGATGATCCTTTCCAATGTTCTATTGGAAAGGAGGCATCCAAGATGACTCATGATGCCTAAGATCAAAAAGACATGAACCAAATCCCTCGAGTCCTAAAAGAGGATTCAAAGAGGGCCTTCGCTAGGTTCAGCACGTGTCACAAACTCCTTTCCCTCCATTAAAATCCTAAAGCTGTCGAATATATTCATTAAGATCTACTTAAAATCTTGCTTCCTTTTTTTAATATAACCACATGAACATAGCCTAAATACTATAAAGTACCTATAGGAACCCTTGAATCAAAATAAAACCACCTATTTCACTTACCTGAATTTAACACCTTAACATAAAAGTATAGGTTTTCCCAACTTCTAACACACCAAATGGACTCCAATCACCATCACCAAGTTATAGAGGAGATGAACTTTTTTTAGGAGGCTTAGATTTGAGGTGAGATGGGGAGAAAATGGAAGAAAATGGAGAAAGAGAGGAAGAACTCAATTCGGCTAAAGGAGATGGAGGGGAATGGCACTTTTCAATGGTAACTATAAGTTCCTCCACTTATTTTCACTCTCAACCAATTCCATCATTCTTAAAATGTGAAAAATAACCTCCCTAAAAAGGGTCTTTTTTGCTTGAAAATTTTGGTTTTAGGTTGATCCCGTCGGTGAAATGAGGCCCGTCGCTCGCCCATACGGACGCCTGACCCTCATGCGAGTGGTACCTATCATTTGCGCTTGAGGGACACCCGTTGCTCACCCATGGGATGCCCATCCCTTAAGGCAGCGATGCCCGTCGCTCGAGTGGGATGGCCCGTCCCTCCTGCGGGCGATGACCATCGCTTGCTTCCGTCCCTCATATAACCGCCCACTGCTGAAGATGACCGAGGTTGTCCTGTGACTGATGGCCGTCAATCACTGATAGACACCCATTGGACTCCGATCTGTGGCGATTGGCAGGGATTTTCCAGGCAGATTTCATGGGATTTTAAGATTTTCTCAAATATTTGATTTGATTTGATGGATTTGATTTGATTTCCAGAATATTTCCCAAATATTCACCAAATATTTGGTTTGATTTTCAAATATTCTCCAAGATTTATCGATTTTGATTCGATTTTGTAAATCTTTTTTTAAGTCAAATTTCAAATTTAAAACTTCTTAAATCTTAATCTTAGTCTATAAATAGGGCCCTAAGATTCATTTTCAGGGGTTGGAGATTTTTATCGAAAAATTCTGGAAAATTATCTGAAAGTCTCAAAAGAATTGTCAAGAGTTTTCTTATTAATTTTCATGAAAATTTTATCAAATTCTCTCCCAAAACAAGGTGAATCCAAAAAAGTGAAATCAATTCGTTTTTATTCGATTCAGCCTTTCTAACATTCACAATTGCTACAAAAAATATCAAGGAAGAAAAATAAATTTTCTTTCTTGATTTCATTTTGAAAATTACAATTTTACGGTAAAAAAATTCCCTAAAATTGCACACCGCCAATTGATCCTTGTAGAATTCAAGGGAAAAGATCATGCGATATTCACCTTCAAAAGGTAATATTCTGAGGGTAAATATTCTGGACTGACTCCTAATTCATTTTATTGCCTTATATTAATTTATTTGTGGTTAATTGCTCCAAAAAAAGGGTTTAAATTGTAAAAGTAAAGTTTTCCGGACCAGGGACGACCGACGGGCTGAAGGTCCACCGACAGCCGTCGCTCAGCCGAGTGATGGGCTGTCACGGAGCTTATCTTTCACCCATTGGTCGACCCAAGGGCGGTCGTCGCTCGAGCGATGTGGGTCGTCCTTGGGCCTTCGTTTCCCTTTTCTTTATTCTTTCTTTCTACTTACACTTATTCTTGTTTTCTCTTATTTCTCAACGTGATTTCCTCCTTTTATTTACTTATTCATTTTTTATTTAATCATGCCTATCATCATTTAATTATTGTACTAATATGTGCTTTATTTTTGTGAGTTTAATGGTTTCTTTTGATCATGGGGTGCTAAGAAAGGAAATCCTGTAAAGGTGATTTGAGAATGCCAAATTGATTTTATTCTCCTTACCTTATGTCCAATCATTTTAGGTTTTAATTTTGAGTTGCTATAAATATTATTTTTAGGCTCGTTAACACTAAAAAATGGCAAATAATTTATACTAATAAGTGGAATTTTTCTAAAGAAAATAAGACCAATGTCCTGATTTTTTGTCCAAATAAAATAGATATTTTAGTATTATTTTTCTCTAAATATGCATGCGAAGACCAAAGTCTTCATCCTTAATCGAATATCCTGCTTTGTGTATGTTTTTCTTTTTTACTCATTTACAATAGGGGTTATGTTTTGCCCCTAGTTTTTTTGCAAGCTATTGTATTTTTTATTTACTTTATTTTGATCATACTTTATTTAATGCTTTCATTATATGATTGATCTAATGATTTAATTATTGCATTGAATTGAAAGAGAAAATGGAATGAAATATTAAATTCAAAACTCAATTATAATTTAATCGAGATATGAATAAATGGGAAGTCCCGAACTCTCTCTAGTATTAGGATAAATGAGGTTAAATGAACCTTTCCAACGTTCTATTAGAGAGGGAATTCTAAAATATCTCTTGTTACCCAAAATAGGCCCAAGTTGCATTGTCTTAGGCTCTATGAGCTTAGATGAACCTTTTCAATGTTCTATTGGAAAGGGAATTCCAAAATATCTATGGCTTGCCCAAAATAGACATATATGCATCATCTTAGGATTCATGAGATTAGATGAATTTTTCCAATATTCTGTTGGAAGGAGGATTCAAAAATATCTCTGATTGCCCAAAATACGCGCACATGCGTTGTCTTAGACTCAGTGAGGCTAGATGACCTTTCCCAATATTTTATTGGGTGATGACTCCAAAACAACTCCTTGTTGCAAAAAATAGACGCGCTTGTAATGTTTACAAGTTATGAACCTCTCTTGAATACCCTAAAACCGGGTTTTCGAGGCCCCCGAGGTGTGTCGCGCATCACAGTGGCGACTCCATTGGGGACACTTAAATGAGACTTCGCTTTGAAAGTACCTTGATTAAAACGTATAATTGTGTTTTAATTTAAAAATTTCATCCCTTTTCAAAATTGCATTGCATATCACTAAAGCCTTAGATCTATGCTAGTTTGCACCCTCTTTCAGCCCCGGTGCATTCTCAAAGCACGACCCTATGTTCACTCAATATAGGGAAGTGTTAAGGATAATCACCAGCCCAAGTCCCGTACCATTATGGTATATTAAATGGAGACCCGATTGGTCGTTATGCTAGTGATGAGCTAGACTCGTTGGGAGGGACCATGCTTGGGTAGACCTAAAGTATCATCACCCTAGCCAAAGCTCATATAATGAATGTAGATACTTCCCTTAGGTGGTAAAAACCACAATACTATGCTTGCTGTGTGGATCACTTTGTATTGGATGAACCCAAATAAGTTGGTTGGTCACCTAATCAAAGGCTTTTATGCCCCGATAGGCCCATGTCAATTTATTTGGACTGCCTAAATATGCAATGATCAAAACGCATATGCATGCACATTAGCTAAGAGAGGCTATGCTGCCGGTTTTTTGCCATGCACCATACGTGTCATTGGGTTCCCCGTTCACCCGTGAATAAAGCCCACTTAGGACAGAGACAGTATAACCTCGTGTGTGGGTGGAACAAGGTTGGAAGGGTATATCTGCTTGCATGTGGTTGTGAATGCTACATAGAACAATCACGCATCATATGTCATTCATGCATTGTCATACCCCGTTTGCCCCCTAGTAGAATGAGCCATGTTTGTGCATGTGCATTGTGTAAGTTTTGGCATGTGTAAGGGTATTTTGGGTAGAATTGCATGTTTTAAGAGTTTTGTTAGCATGTGGGTGCATGTGTGGTGTTAGGGTGTGAATTAGTTGGGTTGCACTTGGGTGTGTTTACTCATATGTTTGTAGAGTGTGTTTTGGGGTTGTGCTTGTGTGTGTGTGTTCACACACTTGTAGGGTATGCATTAGTTGGGAGAGTCTTGCATGTATGTGATGCATGTGCTTTGGGTGTGAGTGATCAAATCCCACTAATAGGGAAGTGACACTTGTCTAAGGTTATGAAAAGAAAAAGAAAAAGAAAAGAGAAGAGTGGGATGGCGATGGCTACCTTCATTCCCGTTTTCCCTTCCCCTCACTCTCTTCTTCTTCCTTTTCTCTTCCTCTAAGAACCATAGCTTGGAATCAAGGCTTGATTGGTGGGAATTGATCATCCTTTAGCATTTTAGAGGTAAGTCTATTGCATTTATTCTTCTTTTCTTCAATTGGTTCATCATCTTCTTCATATTTTCTGGATTTGGGTTTTAATCTAGAGTTTCTTTGTTGTGGGTTTTGTTGGGTTGTGCTTAGTTGAGCCTCCTCGTGAACTGAAGGGTAAAGAGAAGGCAGGATCTAGTGGATCTAAGCATTAGGAGCTAAGGATTTCAAGGTTTGGGAAATTTCCTATTTTTGTATGTAAATATGTTTATGTATGTGTTCTTGGTGATTTCTGGAAATTGGGTTGTGATATGCTCTTAATATGGCATGTATGCTATGGGTTTTTGTTTGGGTAGAGTAATTTTGCATGAGGATGGGATTATTGCAGTGATTTTGAGGATTGATGTGCTTTTGCTGCAAATTTATGGGTATTGAAAATTATTGGTATTGTGAGTTTGAATTGATGTTTGATGTGAAATTACTTGTTGATAAATGTTATATTGTGGTTATTGATGTTGATGGGTGGCTGGATTTGACGTAAGAGACCATTTGGATGTGATTTGTGTGTTTGTGGGTGTGTTTTGGAAGAGGAAGAAATCTGTAGAATTCTGCAGATTTTGGAAATTCCGACTCTGTCGCTAACGCGATAATGTCGCGAGCGTGACAGAGACCGATGATCTTGGCCTGTGCTGTCGCGAGCACGCGACCCTATCGCGAGCTCGCGATAGCAAAAGTGGTGTGTGCTCTCTGTCGCAAGCGCGATGGCGTCGCGATTGCAACAGAGTGTAATGCTGGCCTGTGCTTTTGCAAGACCTCAATGGCGATGTTTAGACTCTCTGTCGCTATCGCGACACAGTCGCAAGCGCGACAGAGCCCGGCTTTCCCTCCTCCCTGCGATCGCGAAGCCCATCGCCCGCGCGATGCGAAGAGACTATGGTCTCTGTCGCGAGCGCGACAGACGTCACGAGTGTGACAGTCTTGTTATGCTGAATGAGTTTGTCCTTGGTGTGTGTGGGTGTGGTTTTGAACTCTAGTTTTTTTTTGGGGTGCCTATAAGCTTTATATCTGTTAACTTATAATTTATACGAATGCGAATTCATGATATGAATATGCCTATATGTATGTAAATATGTATATATGTGATTTGGAATATTATGGAATGAATTGAATGGATTATGCATAACCTGCTAGAGTCAGTTCAGTGGATAGTTAGGCATGCCTAATAGAGTCTTATAGCTGCAGCCTCTATTCAGTTTCGACCCCGATCAGGTCCCGTTTGGTTCCTCGTGAACCCTTAATGTGTTTGGATCTTGTTTAAGGTCCCTTTAATAAAATGTTTTGTAAATGAAAAAGTAATTGGTTTTCGATTCATACCCATAAGGTACTGTCTGTAATCGGCTTATACCCGTAAAGTACTGTCCGTTCACTCGTTATCCACTACCTCGAGTCAGCGGGTGCTTAAATACTTTGAACTGTTTTGATAATTACGAGAGTGTATTATCCGAATATGTTTATAAATGTGATTTTATGAAGACAGTTATGTTATATCAAATGTATGACTCTATATGTTCGTATGTTCATACTCTTATATAATGTGTATTTCTGACTATGCCTTCTGTATGTGTTTGCTTGATGACCATTGTGAATGGCCGTCCATTTGAATTGTGTGTTTCCCCACTAAGCGTTTATCACTTAGCACGGTGTGTTTACCCGTGCAGGTACGGAAGGAGTTGCCTTGGGAGAGTCGTCGCGGCCAGGCCAACACAGCTGGGTTATAGTATAGGGCTTAATTTTGTAGCTTGATCATTCTTTTTGTACAGAACTTTCTTATGTTAATTTTGTATCAGCTTTCGCATATGTATAAGTGTATTTTTGGGTAAGTAATTATCTTTTGTACCTGTTGGTTGATCAAACAGTAGTGTAATGTTTTCCGTTATATTAATGCATGATCAACTTCCTTCATGAATGATTTTGTAATGTTTTTAATTACCCTGTATTTAGGTATGTATGTTTGTGTATGAATGTATGTATATTTTATATCTGTGTGGTGGTACCTTTACCCATACGGCATCTCACTCCTTATCGGATGGGATCACCTATGTATGAGTAGGGGGTGTTACAAGTTGTGGTATCAGAGCCCGGTTTAGGCGTTTCTAGGTGTTGTCAACGTGATGCTGTGTATAGATGTGTCTATGTCTAGAGCTGTGTTGGCTGATGCGGTTTTCCTTGTTTGCGTAGATGGCTTCTAATTCTGCTCGTGGATCACTTGAGGAGTCCGCTGAAAGTGTGAACCCTCAAGCTCGTGATCCTTCTGTTACAGTGTCAGCTCAAGCTGCTAGGGTCCAGCCCGAGGCCACTGCCATGCCTTTTGAAGCCATGTTCAGGCTGTCACAGGACATAGCGAGGGTCTTGGAGAGAGTGGTTGCCCCCAGGCCTCCCATGGAGAACTCAAGGAAAGCCGTGGCCGAAGATTTCTATGGAACAGGGTTGGATGAGTCAGAGGTGGCAGAGAGGTGGTTAGATAAGGTGAAGAGGGCTTTGAGAGAAGTTAGGTGTACTCCAGAGTTGCAAGCAGAGTGTGCCATGGCCTTGCTTCAAGGGTCGGCATATGAATGGTGGGAACTAGTGTGCAGACAACCTCAGATGCCTGATCCTATTACATGGGAATTCTTTGTTGAGGAATTCACAAAGAAGTATGTAACTCAGACTTACAAGGATGCGAGATGGGCACAGTTTCTGAGTTTGAAGCAGAGGGCTATGTTGGTTTCGAATTATGAGAAAGAGTTTAATCGGTTGTCCCGATATGCTCCGCGAGTGGTTATGACAGATGATTTTTGATGTAAGCATTTCGAGGCTGGCATGAATGAATCTTTAAGAGTAACTTTGATCTCCTTGATGAGCACGCCAGGGGTGAGCTACTATAAGATTGCAGATGCTGCCATGAGAGCTGAAAGGTCAAAGTCAGTTATGAGAGAGAGAGAGCTCGGAGGAGGAATCAGTCTCGGGGTGGTTCTTCTTCTTGTTCATCGGGTAAGAGAGAAAGGGATCCGCAAGATAAGTTATCATCTGGTTCAGCCGCGAGGGGTAGAAGGCAGGGTTCAGCAGCTGAGTCTGGTTCTGGCAGGTGTGGTAGATTTGAGCCTATGCCTATTTGTTTGCACTACATTAAGGCTCACCGGGGTGAGTGTAGGTGGCTCACTAGTGGGTGTTTTAGATGTGGGAGCACCGAGTATCGTCTAGCTAGTTGTCCACAGATGAGTGAGGATTCAAGTCCATAGAGAGGGGCTAGTGGAGTTGGATCTAGTGCTACTCAGGCTGCCCGTGGTAGGGGCCCAGGTAGAGGTCGAGGCGGTCGACCTAGAGATGGAGCTATTTCGGAGACAGTTGAGTGTCCTCCACCAGTCGCAGCTAGAGCTTATGCTGTGAGAGCTAGAGAGGAGCAGGATGCCCCTGATGTGATTGCTGGTAAGTTCCTACTCCATGACACTGAATTGTATGCTCTAATAGACCCTGGTTCCACACACTCATATTTGTGCGCGGATAAGATTATTGATAAGTTGCATGTGGTAGATCAGTTAGACTATGAGATATGTGTGACCAATCCATTAGGGCATAGTGTCAATGTGAGTAGAGTTTATAGCAGTTGTCCCCTGCTAGTTGAGGGAATTGAGTTTTTTGCAGACTTGATAGAGCTGCCTTTCAATGAGTTTCACCTGATTTTTGGTATGGACTGGTTGGGTAAGCATCGGGTTGTGGTTGATTGCCATAGGAAAACCTTTGTGCTCTTGGATAGGAACAGATTTCCAGTGTTTGTAAGAGGTTTGGGAGCTAGTTCTGTGAATAATGTGATCTCAGCGATGCAAGCCAAGAGGTTTATTAGGAAGGGTTGTGAGGCCTTCTTAGCTGTGGTTTTGGATTCCAAGAGGGATCAAGTAAGGATTGAGGATATCCCTATGGTGCGGGAGTTTAGTGATGTTTTCCCGAGTGATTTGCCTGGGTTGCCTCCGGAGAGAGAAGTTGAGTTAGCCATTGAGATTATGTTGGGTACCGCACCTGTATCGAAAACACCTTATTGGATAGCTCCTATAGAGTTAAGAGAACTTAAAACTCAACTACAAGAGCTATTGGATAAGGGGTTTATCCGACCCAGCATATCTGCTTGGGGAGCTCCGATTTTGTTTGTTAAGAAAAAGGATGGATCCTTGAGGATGTGTATCAACTACAGGCAGATCAATAAGGTTACAATGAAGAATAAGTATCCGCTGCCTAGAGTCGAGGATTTGTTTGATCAGCTTCGCGGTGCAGGTGTGTTTTCCAAGATAGATCTTCGGTCGGGGTATTATCAGCTTTGGTTCAAGGATGAGGATGTGCTTAAGACTGCATTCCGGACTCGGTATGGCCACTATGAGTTCCTTGTGATGCCATTTGGTTTGACTAATGCTCCAGCGGCATTCATGGATTTGATGAACAGAGTGTTTAGGCCATACCTAGATCTGTTTGTAGTGGTGTTTATAGATGATATCTTAGTGTATTCCAAGGATGAGAACAAGCATGAGGAGCATCTTCGGTTAGTTTTGCATGTTTTGAGAGATCATCAGCTGTTTGCTAAGCTTAGCAAGTGTGATTTTTGGCTTCGGGAAGTGTCGTTTTTGGGTCATATAGTTTCAGCTAAGGGTATGCAAGTGGATCCAGCCAAGATTGAGGCGATAGTTGATTGGAAGGCGCCTAGGAATGTTTAGGAAGTGCGGAGTTTCCTTGGTTTGGCGGGTTATTATCGTCGGTTTATTAAGGGTTTCTCTGTGATTGCCACTCCGATGACTAGGTTGTTAAGGAAAGGAGTTAGGTTTGAATGGTCAGACAGATGTCAGGCTTATTTTGAGCAGTTGAAAAAGTTGCTAGTTGAAGCTTCTATACTGACTCAACCCATCTCGGGTAAGGAGTTTGTTATGTATAGTGATGCTTCGGGTGTTGGTCTGGGTTGTGTTATGATGCAAGAAGGTAAGGTGGTAGCTTATGCTTCTCGACAGTTGAAGCCGCACGAGAGGAATTATCTGACGCATGATCTAGAGTTGGCGGCTGTGATCTTTGCTTTGAAGATTTGGCATCATTATCTGTATGGGGAGAGATGTAGGATATTTACGGATCACAAGAGTTTAAAGTATCTCCTCACGCAGAAGGAGTTGAATATGAGACAGCGTCGTTGGCTCGAGTTGTTTAAGGATTACGACTACATTGTGGATTACCATCCGGGTAAGGCCAATATAGTCGCGGATGCTTTGAGTCGGAAGTCGGTTTCTACTTTATTTCTGAGGCGGTTTAGATGGAGATTTAGTTCAAATGGAGCCTTGTTGGCTCAGTTAAGAGTGAAGCCTACCTTGAGACAGAGGATAGTTGATGCTCAGAGGGTTGATGAAAGGCTTCAACTGATTGTGCAAGAAGTTAGTTTGGGCAAGCAGTCAGAGTTTTTGGTTCAGGATGGGGTTCTTCTGTTTAGAAACCGTTTGTGTGTACCGGATAATGAAGAGTTAAGAAGACAGTTTTTGGGTGAGGTGCATAGTATAGTTTTCACTATACATCCTGGTAGTGAGAAGATGTACCGGGATATGAAGCAGTTCTATTGGTGGCTCGGTATGAAAAGAGACATAGTGGATTTTGTATCCAAGTGCCTGACATGTCAGCAGGTAAAGGCTGAGCACCAAGTTCCTTTGGGATAGCTCACGCCTTTGTCCGTTCCCAAATGGAAGTGGGATGACATTGCCATGGATTTTGTTTCCGGTTTGCCTTTGACTCAGAAGAAGCATGACTCAGTTTTGGTGATAGTCGATCGTCTTACGAAGTCAGCTCACTTCTTGCCAGTGAGAGTGGATTATTCGATGGACAGATTGGCCAGTATCTATGTGGATGAGATAGTTCAGTTGCATGGAGTGCCGTTGTCCATAGTTTCAGATCGGGATCCAAGGTTTACTTCCATGTTTTGGAAAGAGTTGCAGAGAGCACTGGGTACTAAGTTAAACTTCAGTACAGCGTTCCATCCTCAGACAGATGGCCAGTCCGAGTGAGTTATACTGATTTTAGAACATATGATGAGGGCTTGTGCCTTGGATTTTTCGGGTAGTTGGGACAGATATGTGTCGCTTATGGAGTTTGCCTACAATAATAGTTATCAGTCGAGCATCGGTATGGCACCGTATGAGGCTTTGTATGGCGGCAGTGTAGGACTCCAATTTGTTGGACCGAGCTATCCGAGCGATCAGTGATTGGGCCAAAATTGGTTAGAGATACAAAGGAAAAGATCAGAGTTATGCAGCGGAATTTGAAGGCAGCTAAGGATCGACAAAAGTCTTATGCCAATTTGAAGAGGAAAGATGTGCGGTTTGAAGTTGGGGATAAAGTCTTTCTGAAAGTGTCGCCTTGGAGAAAGGTGCTTCGGTTTGGGAAGAAAGGGAAGCTTAGTCCTCGCTTCATTGGTCCGTATGAGGTCTTGGCCAGAGTTGGTCCAGTGGCTTATAAATTGGCTTTGCCAATGGAGTTATTGAAGTTGCAAGACGTGTTTCACGTTTCGATGCTTCGTTGGTACCAATCGGATCCATCGCATGTTTTGTCAGTGCAAGAGGTACAAGTTCAGCCTGATTTTTCATATGATGAAGAACCAAGAGCTATTCTAGCCCGGGAAGTGAGACAGCTGAGAAGCAAGCAGATTCCTCTAGTAAAAGTGTTGTGGAATCACCATGGGGTTTAGGAAACGACTTGAGAACCAGAAGAGTGGATGAGAGTTCAGTACCCGCATTTGTTCAGATCAGGTGTGAATTTTGAGGACGAAATTCTTGTTAGTGGGGGAGAGTTGTCACACCCCGTTTGCCCCCTAGTAGAATGAGCCATGTTTGTGCATGTGCATTGTGTGAGTTTTGGCATGTGTAAGGGTATTTTGGGTAGAAATGCATGTTTTAAGAGTTTTGTTAGCATGTGTGGTATTAGGGTGTGAATTAGTTGGGTTGCACTTGGGTGTGTTTACTCAAATGTTTGTAGAGTGTGTTTTGGGGCTGTGCTTGTGTGTGTGTGTTCACACACTTGTAGTGTATGCATTAGTTGGGAGATTCTTGCATGTATGTGATGCATGTGCTTTGGGTGTGAGTGATCAAATCCCACTAATGGGGAAGTGACACTTGTCTAGGGTTAGGAAAAGAAAAAGAAAAACAAAAGAGAAGAGTGGGATGGCGGTGGCTGCCTTCATTCGCATTTTCCCTTCCCCTCACTCTCTTCTTCTTCCTTTTCTCTTCCTCTAAGAACCCTAGCTTGGAATCAAGGCTTGATTGGTGGGAATTGATCATCCTTTAGCATTTTAGAGGTAAGTCTATTGCATTTGTTATTCTTTTCTTCAATTGGTTCATCATCTTCTTCATATTTTATGGATTTGGGTTTTAATCTAGAGTTGCTTTGTTGTGGGTTTTGTTGGGTTGTGCTTAGTTGAGCCTCCTCATAAGCCGAAGGGTAAAGAGAAGGCGGGATCTAGTGGATCTGAGCATTAGGAGCTAGGGATTTCAAGGTTTGGGAAATTTCCTATTTTTGTATGTAAATATGTTTATGTATGTGTTCTTGGTGATTTCTGGAAATTAGGTTGTGATATGCTCTTAATATGGCATGTATGCTATAGGTTTTTGTTTGGATAGAGTAATTTTGCATGAGCATGGGATTATTGCAATGATTTTGAGGATTTATGTGGTTTTGCTGCAAATTTATGGGTATTGAAAATTATTGGTATTGTGAGTTTGAATTGATGTTTGGTGTGAAATTACTTGTTAATAAATGTTATATTGTGGTTATTGATGTTGATGGGTGGCTGGATTTGAGGTAAGAGACCATTTGGATGTGATTTGTGTGTCTGTGCTTGTGTTTTAGAAAAGGAAGAAATCTGCAAAATTCTGCAGATTTTGGAAATCCCGACTCTATCGTGATCGCGACACTGTCGCTAGCGCGACAGAGACCAGTGATCTTGGCCTGTGCTATCGCGAGCTCGCGATAATAAAAGTGGTGTGTGCTCTCTATTGCGAGCGCGACGGCGTCGCGATCGCGACAAAGCGTGATGCTGGCCTGTGCTATCGCGAGCCCGTGATCTATCACGAGACCCCGATTGCGATGTTTAGACTCTCTGTGCGACAGAGCCCGGCTTTTCCCTCCTCCCGGCGATCGCGAAGTCCGTCTCTCGTGCAATGCGAAGAGACTATGGTCTCTGTCGCGAGCGCGACAATCTTGTTATGCTGAATGAGTTTTTCCTTGGTGTGTGTGGGTGTGGTTTTGAACTCCAGTTTTTTTTTGGGTGCCTATAAGCTTTATATCTGTTAACTTATAATTTATATGAATGCGAATTCATGATATGAATATGCCTATATGTATGTAAATATGTATATATGTGATTTGGAATATTATGGAATGAATTGAATGGATTATGCATAACCTGAGAGTAAGTTCAGTGGATAGTTAGGCATGCCTAATAAAGTCTTATTGCTGCAGCCTCTGTTCAGTTTGGACCCCGTTCAGGTCCCATTTGGTTCCTCGCGAACCCTTAATGTGTTTGGATCTTGTTTAAGGTCCCTTTAATAAAATGTTTTGTAAATGACAAAGTAATTGGTTTTCGATTTGTACCCGTAAGGTACTATCTGTAATTGGCTCGTACCCGTAAAGTACTGTCCGTTCACTTGTTATCCACTACCTCAAGTCAGCAGGTGCTTAAATACTTTGAACTGTTTTGATAATTACGAGAGTGTATTATCCGAATATGTTTATAAATGTGATTTTATGAAGACAGTTATGTTATATCAAATGTATGACTCTATATGTTCGTATAATCATACTCTTATATAATGTGTATTTCTGACTATGCCATCTGTATGTGTTTGCTTGACGACTATTGTAAATAGCCATCCATTTGAAATGTGTGTTCCCCACCAAGAGTTTATCGCTTAGCACGGTGTGTTTACCCGTGCAGGTGCGGAAAGAGTTGCCTTGGGAGAGTCATCTCGGCCAGGCCAACACAGCTGGGTTATAGTTTAGGGCTTAATTTTGTAGCTTGATGATTCTTTTTGTATAGAACTCTCTTATGTTAATTTTGTATCAGCTTCCGCATATGTATAAGTGTATTTTTGGGTATGTAATTATCTTTTGTACCTGTTGGTTGATCAAACAGTAATGTAATGTTTTCCATTATATTAATGCATGATCAGCTTCCTTCATGAACGATTTTGTAAAGTTTTTAATTACCTTGTATTTAGGTGTTTATGTTTGTGTATGAATGTATGTATATTCTGTATCCGTGTGGTGGCACCTTTACCCATACGACATCTCACTCCTTATCGGATGGGATCACCTACGTATGAGTAGGGGGTGTTACATGCATCATCCTTAGCATATATGTTTTGTAGCCATCATAGATCTACCCAGGAGGTCAGGAGGTCCTCGTGGACGGCTATGCAAAAAACCATTATTTGAATTACCAGAAAGGGTTGAGTATTCAGACTCACTTTTTGAGAGTAGTCAAGCTACATCATCTCAGTTCTCTATAGATAGTGAAATGGCCAATCCATCAAGAGAAGCAGATGCCGCCAGGACCTTAATAGCTAAGGAAGTTGGCAGACGGTTCAAGGAATTTGTGAATAGAATGATGGCTATGATGGCGACAATGGCCCAGCCTGTCGTACAAAACCCGGCTACCCTCCTATGAGACAAAATGAACAGGAGGAGGCTAGAAAAGACCTGATTGAGGAGATTTATCCACCACCAGTGGATTTGAGGGCTACCACATCTGCAGGGTAGTGTGACGCCCGCCGAACCCCATAAGGCCCCGAAGACCCGCCCTTAGAGTTTTTGGGAGAGCTTCATAGAACTTGTAAGGTTACAAGGGCATCTATTTTGGGTAACAAGGAGGTGTTTTGGAGCCGCCACCCAATAAAACATTAGGAAAGGTCGTCTAGCCTTACTGAGCCTAAGACAGTGCATATATGTTTATTTTGGACACCTCATTCTAATAAAACACTGAAAGGATCGTCTAATCTCATGAAGTATAAGATGATGCATATACGTCTATTTTGGGAAAGCCAGAGATATTTTGGACACCTCCTTCCAATAGAACATTGGAAGGATCATCTAATCTCGTGGAGCCTAAGACCATGCAAATTGGGCCTATCTTGGGCAATAAGAGATATTTTGGACACCTCCTTCCAATAGAACATTGGAAGGATCATCTAATCTCGTGGAGCCTAAGACCATGCAAATTGGGCCTATCTTGGGCAATAAGAGATATTTTGGAGACCCTACCCCAATAGGACATTGAGATGGTCCTCTAACCTCATCGAGCCTAAGACCAGAGAAGGTTCAGGACTTTCCATTTATTCATACATTGATCAAATTATGATTGGATTTTAAAGATAAAATTTTATTATGTTTTCTCATTCATTTCAATACAATTAATTAAAGCGCAAGTCAACCATGTAATGAATGCGGTAAAAAGCAAGATTAAAATAAAGTAAATCAAAGTACATTAATTTACAATAAAACTAGGGGCGAAATACAACCCCCACTGTAAGTGATAATTTTTATTTAGATGGAAAAACTAGGACATTGGTCCCATTTTTATTAGAAAAAAATCATTTTAATTATGATACATATTTTTGTGGTTTTATTTTAAATGTGCATAAAATAAACAATTTTATTAGGAATTACATGGCAAAATAAAATAAAAAACCAAAATAAATAAAATATTATAAATAATGCAAATAAATGGTCAAACGAAACGAGACTCTTGAATCTCCCTATTTGCTCACGAGAATACCCAAAAAGGGAAAATGGATATTGGAGTCAAAAACAAATACAAGAAAAAAAATGAATGTTATTTATTAAATCAAGAAAGTCAATCAATTAAACAAATAAAATGATAAATAATAAAATAAATTAAAATAAGATGACATGAAAGATGACAAATGAATTAAAATGTTAATAAATTAAAATAAATGAAAAAATGCATTATGAATGACAAAGGAATTAAATGATATTATTAAAATAAATAAAATAACATGTTAATGAATTAATAATAATAATAATAATAATAACAACAACAACAACAACAATAAAAAATGAATAATAAAATAATAATAATAATAATAATAATAATAATAATAATAATAATAATAATAATAATAATAATAAAGATAAAAAAAGAAAGCAAAACAACAACAACAACAACAACAATAATAATAATAATAATAATAATAATAATAATAATAATAATAATAATAATAATAATAATAATAATAATAAATAAATAAATAAATAAAACAAACATATAAACAATTGAATAAATAACTAAATGAAAACAATAAAAATTTACATGTTAATCAATAAAAGAAAATAAAGAGTCTAAAATATTTACGCTCAGAATTTGGATTCAATGGAGGGAAAAAATGATTGATTTTCTTACTTTATTTTGCAAAATTAGAATTGAATATAAAAAAAAAATTGAAATTTTATTCCAAGAAATAAATTGCTTAAAAAATGATGAAAGAAAATAAAAATTGTAAAGAACAAAGAATGAATTTCTTTATCTAAAGAATGATTATTGATTAAAAAATTGATTTTTATTTGAAGAAAAAACAAAAAAAATAATAAAAGAGAAATAAAAATTCTTAAGAACAAAGGATGATTTTCATTGTCTCAAGGAAAATAATTGATTTGACTAAAATACTATAATTTCAAACTCTACTTTTTTATTACTTTTATTTTTTTTTGGTTCTAAAAAGCAATCTTGACAAGCAAATCATCACTTTCAACCTTTTTACCCGTGAACAGGCATCTAATCATCATTGTGTAACTCTGATCTGAACTGTCTCAGGATCTGGTATCTACTGTGACACCCCCGCCGCCGCCCCCGTTGGAAGGGCACCGACGGGCGCGCCACACGACGCTCACTCACGACGCGACGAAACATACAGCGGAAGCATACATGCGCTAAGCGGAAGCATTCAACAGCCAATAAGAGAAAGCATAGAAAATATACCACATTGCCATTAAAAATAGAATTTAAATCTGTACACAATAGCTCAAAAGATTTCATTAAAGATTCTTTTCAAAATTTACATAAGCCACTAAAATAAGAGAATACATATACAAAACGAATTACAGGAGGAGACAAAATAAATAACTCGACTCCTATGTGGCCAGCCTGCAGATGCGCGACACGAGCAACTCCCAAAAATCCTTCACGCTACCTGCACGGGATAAAAGCCCGTGCTAAGCGATAACGCTTAGTGGGGAGAAACAAACACAACAGAGCACTATACACGAAAACATGCACTAATATTCATAAAACAATATGAATCAGAGTACAGATATATAAATATATAATCAGGATAAGTAGTACATAACACTGAACCAAAATACTATTCAGAGTCACACAATAATCAGAACACTTCGCTAAACCGATACCAACCAGTTCACACAATAGCCTGAAATCAAAGGTGGAGGATACGGGAACACGGCACGAGAGACCGAAGCCTCAAAAAAACACTTTAATACCTGAAGGTAGCACGGGAGACCGGAGTCTCAAAACATTTTATCACTACACGGAAGATGACCATCTCGGAGGTCGACCGCTTCGCCCAAACGGGGCGGACAGTACCGCTGTATACTAACCCTTCTTAAGCATGCTTAATTATCCTATACCTTGACACTTCAGGCTCGACAACACACTCTCACATGACATTAGACAAACAAGACAATGTTCAAATTGTAACACCATTCATAAAAGCTGATCAACTGACAGATGCCAAAAGATGAATACAAAACCCAGAATACATGGTATCACGTACTAAAAATCATAATTAAACATTCATAAAACACGCATAACAGAAAGGATTTTATTGCAAAATAGGGTAGGTCACGGTGGTAATCAGATTGGTTGCCACCGTGACATACCAGAGATCCCTGGCAGAAAGCAAGTCTGGGGTACCTCACGGTGGTAACCAAAATGGTTGTCACCGTGACATACCAAGCAGTCAGACAGAATCAAAAGTTTGGATACCTCACGGTGGTAACCAGATTGGTTGCCACCGTGACATACCAAAGCAGTCAGACAGAATCAAAAGTTTGGATACCTCACGATGGTAACCAGATTGGTTGCCACCGTGACATACCAAACTTCACGGCAGAATGCATCTGGTTCGTGGCTCACGGTGGTAACCAGATTAGTTGCCACCGTGACCCATGCCCAGATGGGATTCCTCAGGGCAATTTCCAGGTCTTTCAAGCCAAAATCTCACAACCTTCACTTCAATCAACCAATTTCACACTCCAATAACAATAGAAACTCAATCCAAATATCAAAGAATCATACCATCAACAAATCTTACTCATGAATTCTAAGAGTAACATCACTACATAAAAACATAAAAAAAAATGAGTTCTAAACTCCACAAACTAAACTCAACCACTCAACCAATACAAACCCATAGCATATAAACCATATAAACATAACTCAATCAACAACTTCCAGAATATCTCATAAACACATAATTATACACACATTCACAATTAGGAAAAATCCCAAACAAACACTCAAGAACACAACTCCCAAACCTGGAAAACGAAGCTTCGAACCGAGTTTCCTCACGAATCCACTATATCCTTGCCCTTGCTCTTCCTTCTCTCTTCCGATTCTTGCACAACCCAACCAAGAACACTTAAATTCAAACCCACATCACATTCAAAACCAGAAATCAAAGAACAAGAAACAACATAAGAAACCCCAAACCGAACTCAACCACTTACCTTCAACAATTCCAGCACAAACCTTCAAGATCTCACTCACAACTCAAAGAAAACACAAGAGAAAAGAGATGAGAGCAGAAAAATGGAAGCAAGAGAGAGAGAGAGAGAGAGAGAGAGAGAACGGAAATTGAAGAAAGAAAGGGAGAAAATGGAGTAAGCTTCCACGGGAAGCTAGGAAAAATCTGCTCCCTTCTTTCCCTCTCTCCTACTTTCATTAAATGCTCACCAAACCTTTGCCACTTGTCTCAATCTTAGAGAATCAATCCATCAATCTTAACAACACCACTTATGGCACCATACTCTAAACACAAACCATAAAAACCCTTAGTCCACTTACACCCTACCACTTTACACTACAAGCACACACTAAACTTCCTTCTATTCAAAAACTCAATTACGCAAATACCCTTCTTAACCGACTTACCGCGCGAATTCCGCCCAGGCCCTATTTGGGTTGTTACATCTACAGTTGCCCCCAATTTTGGGAAAACTAGTATACTAGTATCTAGATGAGCCAAAATTCAGAAAAGAAGAAAAGAGATGTGTACCTGAGGCAGTCCTCACCTTTGTTGTGTTGAAAATTTGTGGCTTGTCACCGCTGAGCTGTAGTGTTATCCAACTGTGGCTCGTTCGCAATCATTATGCTGACCACCTCCGAGCCTGTACGGCACTTGATTACTGTTGGCGATCTGTCGTGTTATCCAACTATGGCTCGTTCACAATCATTCTGCTAACCACCTCCTGGCCTGCACGGCTATAGACACCGAGTCTCGAAGCAGCCCAGACCAGGGTTACCTAGTGATGAAAGTAATGCCTAAACACAGGCAAAGAGGTTGGAAGTGATGGTTCCCTCATCAAAGCCATTTTCTAAAATAAAAAATAATAAATAAAAATTAATAAGTTTTTTTAAAAAAGGGGTGTTCAAAATGATGTTTTCCTAGTAACATAAAGTAAATAAAAAAAAATTGAAAGTTCGCGGACACCGGCGATCACTGGGCCGAGCGCCCCGGCGCTGCGCGCCTCGCCCCCAATGCGCGCAATGCTCGCCTAGCTCGCCGTTCCTGCCAAGCTCTGCCAAAAATCCCTTTTTTTCACCAAAATCCAGGATTTTGAGGCCAATTTGGACTCTATATCAGTTTTTTGGGATAATTAATAATAAATCTGAATTTTATCATGGAAAAATAGAAAATTTTGATTAAAATTAATTTTTCTTTTCCTAATAGAATTAGGGCTTTTTTTATGAAGGATATAAATAGTTTGAGATGAAAAACCTGGTGGGCAGGGGGGGGGGGCCTCCATGATTTTTTACATTTTTTTTTAGAGAATTTCTTCTTTCTTTATTTTTGGATTTTTCTTCTCTAATTTTAAATTGAATTCTTTCAATTAACAAGGATCAATTGAGATTGAAAAAACAATTTTTAATTCTTAACCATCCAAATTAATTTATTTGTTTTCTTCATAACAAAGGAACTAATTTCACTTCTAAATCATCTTTTGTGGAGTTCTTCAAGGAGACTAACCATCATATTCCTTCCATCAAATCCAAATCTGAGGGCAAATTTTCTAGGCTCCAAAATAATTATTTTCATCTTATTCTCTTATTTATTATTTATTTAATTTGTTCATGTAAATATTGCTCTCTTAATTTTTTTTATTATTTTCAACATGAAATTAATTTATTTATTTTCTTTGATTTTATTTCTTTTTTTTGCCATTTAAATATTTATGTTAATTGTGATAACTTGTAAATAATTAATTTAATCAAATAAATTTTGAATCTTTAATTCAATCATGCTATTTTGCTAATTTAATCAAATTGTTTTCTTTTCCTTTTCTTTGCATGATGGCCACATGCACAGTGGCCATCTTTGCTTTATTTCTCTTTTAATTCTTATGCATGTATTCACGTGGGGCCAGCTTATTTTTTCCACATACACACACATTTATTCACTCATTCTCACATTTATATATTTTTATCCTTTTTATTTATTTGATTATTTATTCAATTGGCTTAGTTAGTATATTTGTTAGTTAAATTCATTTAATTTAATTTAATTCATTTTTTTATTTTATGTATTTTATTTGATTTGATTTAATTACTAACATTAATTTTCTTTTTCTTTTTATTTTTGGCTACAACACTTGTTTTCTCATTTGGGCATTATCCATGGGCAAAGATGGGGAATCAAGGAATTAGGAGCCTTATTTTGGTTTTCATATTTAAATTATGCATTTTCCTTTATTTTGATTTATTTGTTGTATTTGTGTAATTTACGCAAAGTTATTTATTTTTATGTATGTTTAAATAAAAAATCACCAAAAATATTTTTATTAGTAAATTGGGATTTTTCTAATAATATGGACCAATATCCTATTTTAACCAATAAAATCTCATTTTCAAAAAACAGTTAATTTTCACAAAATGGGATCCAATTATCCCCGCCTTTTCTAATATTGCCCAAAAGAACTCTTCGATTTTTAAGTGTGCATGAAGTAACTAATGTTCCTACTTCCAAATAATGACCCGATTTATGTATGTTATTTTGTTAATTGACTTTGTTTGATTTTCCATTTATCTCGAGGGATTGTATTTTTGTCCCGATTTTCATCTTGTAATTTATTGTAGCTTTTCTTTTAATTTTGGGAGATTGTTCTGTCCCATTTTTTTCATTTGTAATTTATCGCTTTCTTTACTGCTTTCCAAAATGCTTGAAATGCGCTTTAATTTTGGTGCATGATCGCGTAAGATGAGAGATGGAATTTCAGTTGTTAAAAACTCATTTATAACTTAACTTGAGACATTAACAAGAGTGATGTTCTGAATACCTTCTCTAGTTTAAGACCCCCGAGGTTAGATGACCTTTCATAATTTCTTGTAAATTGGATGGCGACTCCAAAATATCTCAAAGGTGCCTAAAGGTTTCATGGGATTAGATAAACTTCCCAATATTCTATTGGGTAAGAAATTCCAAGATATCTCGTGTTACCCAAAATCTAGACGCTAAACCCTTCTCGGACCCTTAAAGCGGGCTGGGTTCGGGCCGCGCGCGTCACAGTGGCGACTCTGCTGGGAATAATCAAAACTTTGCTTCGAAAGTGATTTAAGTTAGAATTATAATTGGGTTTTTAAGAACCAAAAATTTTTTTCTATTAAAATTGCATTACATTCGTTAGAGCCTTAAAACTATGCTAGTTGGTCCCTTATTTTACCCCGGTGCATTCTTGAAACACGACCCTACTTTCATTCATTGTAGGGAAGAGCTTAGGATAATCACCAGCCCAAATCTTTTACCATCAATGATATATCAAATGGAGACCCGATCGGTCTTTATGCTCGCAATGAGCTAGACCCATTGGCAGGGACCATGCTTGGGTAAACCTAAAGTAACACCACCCTTGACTAAAACTCATGTGATGGCAATAGAAACCTCCACTAGTTAATATGCACCCTAACAATGTGCTTGTTACGTGGGCTCTTATATATTGAACCACTTTGAACATATTAATTGGACACTCATCAAAGGTTCTCATGCCCCAGTGGGCCCATTTTTAATCTATTTGAAAGGTCCAAATACATAATGGCCAAAAACATACGCATGTGCTTTAAATTAAGAGTGTTATGTTGCTGGTTTTCCACCATGCACCATACGCGTCCATTGAGTTCCCCGCTGACCTATGGGTTAAGCCCACCTAGGAAAGAGACCGTATGACCTCCTGTGTGGAAGTAACAAGGTTGGAAGGATCTACTTGCTGTATGTGGATGTAAATGTCGCATAACACACGATCATGCATCACATATATCATTCATGCATGCCAAAATATACAATTTGATTTTATGTGAATATGCTCTATTCTGTACATATAATTTTCATAAAAAGAAAAGGAAGAAAAAAAACATATACATGTCACTTTGTGTGTGTACATCCTATTCAGTGCATATAGTTTTCACGAGCACATATGATTCTGCGTATAATTTTTTCCATGTATCACATATATCATTATAATTTCTTGATCTTTCAGCACGATCATGCATTACATGTCATCCATGCACATAAAATCATATGCATTTAATTTGGTGTGTGTACATTCTATCCTATGTATATAATATATCACATGTACATATCGTCCTGGGTATAAAATTTTTCCATGCATTGCATGCATCATCCTAACCCCTCTACAGTTCAGCCATAATAGACCATTTGCCTAAGTGGTTTTGGGGTCCCAACAACCACCTAATTAGAGGGCATTCTGTCTGTACAGCTAGGATAAGGATCGAAGGGCGGTTAATAGAAACTCAAATATTCGAAAATGGCCAATTTTCCACAACAGACTGAAGAGATTCATGCCTTAATTGCCCAAGAGATAGATGGAAGGCTTGAAGAACTTGAAAAGAGGTTATTGGCCACGATCAAGGAAAGAATGGATGCCATGGCCCTCGTTCTTCAAGCTCAGCTTATGGCGACTGCTCTTAACCAAGATGAGCCAGCCATAACCAAAAGGGCTTATGCAGCAACGGTCCTAATGCTTCCATCCACTTTCATGCCTAGAGGCAGGGTGCCTCTTGAATTAGCAGTTGGGCATGTAAGAAAGGAAAAAGGACTAGAGCCTTTACAATCAATACGCCGTTCTAGTTC
Source organism: Excoecaria cochinchinensis (assembly GCA_947683425.1). Lineage (NCBI taxonomy): Eukaryota > Viridiplantae > Streptophyta > Magnoliopsida > Malpighiales > Euphorbiaceae > Excoecaria > Excoecaria cochinchinensis. The sequence continues at coordinate 8,355,706 of CANTUQ010000119.1, forward strand.
CTTAAGCATGAAACATAAGCTAGTTGGTCTTGAAGAAGGAATTATGAAATCCAAGCTTGTAACTATCCAGGCACCTCTCAACATGACTATTACTGACCCTACAAGTCTAGGAGCTGATTGCGGTGATGATAATAGTGGTACCCGAAGGACAGAAAAGGTATCAGCAACTAAATCAGCTCAGATGCATTATTCTAATTTGGACAAGTCCTTGTCTTGGGTTTTTAAGAGGTTGATGAAGGAGGGGATACTATAACCAATGCTTACTAAGCCTGCTAGAAGTCAAGGTCATCTCGAAAATAAGGTAGATCAGTATTTTACCTTCCACCAGCACACTGAGCATTTGACAGACCATTGTCAGACTTTAAAGCATCAGGTTCAAGACTTTAATGATACTAAGCAGATATCTGACCTAGAAAACCAAAAGGGAAAGAATAAAACAGATAAAGTGCCCAAATGGGGAAGGTGGACGATTCTCGAGTATGATAATGAACCATTTGACTATGACATCGTTGTTGGGTTGGCAAGGATAAAAAATAGCTATTTAGATGTTCTTTTTTATTCTGAAACTATTTGATAATGACGTTTATAATTTTTCAATAAGAAGAACAATTTTGCTTATTTGTATAATGTTTCTAATGATTTCATTTCACATGATCATGATGCATTTATTTTTGCCATTAATTCAATTAATACGATAGTATTTAATCTCGGAACTTTTGAAAACATAAAGAAAATCTTCATAACATTTGACATAACTCCTGAAGAGAGGAAAATTCTAAGAGCTAAAAATAAAAAGAGAAAATAAAAATAGAAAATAATAAAAAAAAACTAGTTGCAATTAGAGGATTTTATGAAAACTCATTAAGAGCACTAGAACCTTTCTGATTACCCGTCAAAGCGATCCCTGGATAAGATGAAACCTAGAAAATGATTTAGGCAGCCCTTCTTTGTATAGCTCTCTAAATGACTATTTTCTACCTTTATTTTGCAATCGTTTGCTAGCCCGTTGAGCCTTTATGTGGGTATGCTAAATGCGTGCCAATTTTGTTGTTACACATCCTAAAACTACCGTTCACTTAAAATGGTTTTTGCATCCCCTTAGAAGAATGGGCCGCTCTAGTAAGGATGGATGTACATCATTGACAATTCTTTGGGCTATCAAGAAAATCGCCAAATAATGATCACGTGTCATAAAATCAAATTGAAATATATGCATTTATGCAATGACATATTGATGTGATCAGAGCAGTTCATTATGCATACTTAAACTTTTCTGGTTCTGATATAAAGATGGCACAGTATTACTATCTAACCTCTACTACCCTCTCCACTCAAGTCCTCCGGCTGATTCACTCTACCATGAATTCTAAAGTCAACCCTACACCACCTTCGTGAGGACAATCATGCTCATTCAACCACGATTTAAGGTGTCAGTACGTGTAGGTCACCCTCGAAGGATCTCCAATAATAGCTTCAGACTCTCTTACAGTTTCCTTAAAAAAAACAAAAAGAAAAAAGAAAGCCGTTAGAGATGAAAACTGTAATTGGCTCTCTAAGCAAAAGTCAAGCAAAATGATAGGGTGAAAACCTGAAAACAGGCAGTTTATCCTTCGAAAAAAAGAGAAGCTGCTGGAGTGGTTTGGGTCCATTTCAGGCAAAAAATAAGGCACAGGGCTAGGTGAAAATCGCAAATGGGATGCATTTCCCGCAAAGAAAAGCTAGTGTAAAAATCCACAAGGGATACACTACCTTTAAAATAATGACTTTTGATGCCTGGAGCAATAAGGCAACGTTACTTCAGATAATCTCCTTTCGGGCAGAGGGTGTATAATATAGGACGTGAGTCAGAATCCTAGGGGGCAAAATGTTGCACCAGCTTGTAGCAACAGGGTGTATACTCATTAACTAAGTGGCGAAGAGGCACATCGAATAGTATGAGTAGCACCCTCAGCGAGTCCCTTAACCACCTAGGAGGTGGTCTATTCATTTTTGCATCTCACGTGCATATCGCGTGTACGATCTTTCGTATATCTCTTTGCATAACCTGACACATGTATACCCTTTCATGATGCCCGCCATGCATATTTCACATATGCAATTCTTTGCGCACATTCCATGTACATAATTTCCACATACATATAACACATAATTCTTTGCGCACGTTTAACATGCATATCATAAGCATATATCACATGCATTCAGTTCTTTGCACATATAGTTGTGAACACATAATTTCAGTACATTAATTCTTTGCATCTGTATAGCTTTGCGTCTATATTTCACACACATTGCGCACACACAATCTTTTGTACATGCTTTTGTGTCAAACAACTTTACAGGGCTGAACCAGAGGGCAGTTTTGACAAGATGAAGATAAGATTAAGCCCACGCAAGTTAAAATCATGTGATCCCATAAAGAGGCATTCTAAGCCTCCCTATGAGCACAAAGCCCTCCTAAGAGGCATACAGGACCAGACGTGCCAATGGCGCACTATCCAGGCAAGAGTGATCTTGAAGAGCCCACCATCTATCTGTAGCTCACATTGAGGGAGATTATCTATCATGATCTTTATCTTCGTTTGTTTGTAATACTAAACAGAAATGTTCCGTATACAAATGATCTTTTATTTCTCTTATTTCTTTATTCATTTAACACACTATTGACGTGGCAAAAATGAAAGTAATATACATTATATAACAAACCATAAATGATAAAATGGGAAAATCAAATAATAACAATTGAACTCTCGCGAAAGATAAATGATCAAAATGATGAGATGATTTAACATTGTTTATTTTATTCAGGGAACAGGTTAGATACCTACAAGGCTGGGGTTATACACTGCTTGGTTAGATGCCGCAACGGAGGAGGTTAGACACCGCACCAATAGGTTAGATACCTACACGGCTGGGGCTATACACCGCTTGGTTAGATTCATAACAGAGGAGGTTAGACAACGCACCAACAGGTTAGATACCTACATGGCTCGGGCTATACACCACTTGGTTTGATGCCGCAACGGAGGAGGTTAGACACCGTACCAACAGGTTAGATACCTACACGGCTGGGGCTATACACCGCTTCGTTAGATGCCATAACAGAGGAGGTTAGACACCGCACCAACAGGTTAGATACCTACATGGCTAGGGCTATACACCGATTTTGTTAGATGCTGCAACGGAGGAGGTTAGATACCGCACCAACAGGTTAGATACCTACACGGTTGGGGCTATACACAACTTGGTTAGATGCCGCAACAAATGAGGTTAGACACCTCATCAATAGGTTAGATACCTACACGGCTGGTGCTATACACCGCTTGGTAAGATGCCACAACGAAGGAGGTTAGACAGCGCACCAACAGGTTTGATGCCTACACAGCTGGGGCTATACACTGCTTTGGTTAGATGCCACAATGGAGGAGGTCAGACACTGCATCAAGGTCAATTATGGACCGCAACGGCTGACACGAGACACCGCACAGGTTAGATGGCAAAATGACGAGGGTTAACACATCCACAAATAGACGGTAACTACCCCCAACAATTTTATTCAGATCGAAAGGACAGCTACCTCAGCTACGTGTTTCTTTCCTTTTTTCTCTGAGTTTTGGCTCACCTAGGCACCCATGCACTAGTTTCTCCAAAACTTAGGGTAATTGTAGACAACGGGTCCTGAGGCGGCCCAGACCAGGGTTACCCAGTGATGAAAGTAATGCCTGTTCACAGGCAAAGAGGTTGGAGGTGATGGTTCCCTCATTAAAGCCATTTTCTAAAACAAAAAATAATAAATAAAAATTAATAAGTTTTTTTAAAAAAAGGAGGTGTTGAAAATGATGTTTTCCTAGTCACATAAAACATAAAAAAAAAATTTAATTCGAAAGTTCGCGGCCACCTGCGCGTGCTGGGGCGAGCACCCCCGGCGCTGCGCTCGCGCCTCTCGTGAGCAAGGTGCGGCCGTGCCTCACCTCCTGAGCGCCGAGCGCCCGTCGCACCCACCCAACTCGTCGTTCGCGCCCAGTTTTGTCGAAAATCCATTTTTTTGACCCGAATCCGGGATTTTGAGTCCAATTTGGACTCTAAATCAGTTTTTTGGGATAATTAATAATAAATCGGGATTTTATACATTTTTTTAAGAGAATTTGTTCTTTCATCTTCTTTGGATTTTTCTTCTCTAATTTTAGCTTGAATTCTTTCAATTAACAAGGATCAATTGAGATTGAAAAATCAATTTTCAATTCTTAAGCATCCAAATTAATTTCTTTGTTTTCTTCATAAATAAAGGAATTAATTTCACTTCTATATCATTTTTTGTGGAGTTTTTCAAGGAGATTAACCATCATATTCCTTCCATCAAATCCAAATTTGAGGGCAAATTTTCTGGGCTCAAAAATAATTATTTTCATCTTATTCTAATATTTATTTATTTTGTTCATGTAAATATTGCTCTCTTGATTTTTTTTTATTATTTTTAACATGTAATTAATTAATTTATTTTGCTTTGATTTTTTTTCTTTTTTTTTTTGCCATTTAAATATTTATGTTAATTGTGATAACATATAAATAATTAATTTAATAAAATCAATTTTGCATCTTTAATTCAAACATGCTATTTTGCTAATTTAATTGAATTGTTTTCTTTTCATTTTTTTTTTGCATGATGGCCACGTGAACAGTGGCCATCTTTGCTTTATTTCTCTTTTAATTCTTATGCATGTATTCACGTGGGGCCAGCTTATTTTGTCCACACACACACACATATTTATTCACTCATTCTCACATTTATATATTTTTATCCTTTTTATTTATTTGATTATTTATTCGGTTGGCTTAGTTAGTATATTTGTTAGTTGGATTCATTTAATTTAATTTGATTCATTTCTTTATTTTATGTATTTTATTTGATTTGATTTAATTACTAACATTAATTTTCTTTTTCTTTATATTTTTGGCTACAACACTTATTTTTTTATTTGGGCGTTATCCATGGGCAAAGATGGGGAATCAAGGAATTAGAAGCCTTATTTTGGTCTGCACATTTAAATTTTGTATTTTCCTTTATTTTGATTTATTTGTTGTATTTGTGTATTTTATGTAAAGTTGTTTATTTTTATGCATGTTTAAATAAAAAATCACCAAAAATATTTTCATTAATAAATTAGGATTTTTCTAATAAGATGTACCAATGTCCTATTTTAACCAATAAAATCTCACTTTCAAAAGGGAGTTAATTTTGATAAAATGGGATCCAATTATCCTCGTCTTTTCCAATATTGCCCAAAATAACTCTTAGAGTTTTAAGTGTGCATGAAAAAACCAATATTCCTACTTCCAAATAATGACCTGATTTATGTATGTTATTTAATTAATTGACTTTCTTTGTTTGATTTTACATTTATCTCGAGGGATTGTATTTTTGTTCCAATTTTCATCTTGTAATTTATTTTAGCTTTTCTTTTAATTTTGGGAAATTATTCTGTCCCATTTTTTTCACTTGTAATTTTTATCGCTTTCTTTACTGCTTTTTAAAATGCTTGAAATGTGCTTTAATTTTGTTGCATGATTGCGTGAGATGAGAGATGGAATTTCAGTTGTTAAAAACTCATTTATAACTTAACTTACGGCATTAATAAGAGTGAAGTTTCGAACAACTTCTCTGGTTTAAGACCCCCTAGGTTAGATGACCTTTCCCAATTTCTTGTAAATTGGGTCGTGACTCCAAAATACCTCAAAGGTACCAAAAGATTTCATGGGGTTAGATAAACTTCTCAATATTCTATTAGGTAAGGAATTCCAAGATATCTCGTGTTACTCAAAATCTAGACGCTAAACCCTTTTTGGACCCTTAAAGCGGGCCAGGTTGGGGCTGCATGCATCACAACGGCATGTGATTGCTATCGTCGAGCTATTGTGTTATCCAACTGTGGCTCATTTGCAATCATTTTGCTAACCACCTCCAGGCCTGCACGGTATGTGATTGCTTGTGTCGAGCTATAGTGTTATCTAACTGTGGCTCGTTTGCAATCATTCTACTGACCACCTACGGGCCTGCATGGCATGTCATTGCTACCGTTGAGCTATAGTGTTATCAAACTGTGGCTCATTTGCAATCATTTTGCTAACTACCTCTGGGCCTACACAACATGTGATTTCTGCCATCGAGCTGTAGTATTATCCGACTGTGGCTCATTTGCAATCATTTGGCTAACCACCACATGGCCTGCGCGACGTATCCCTGCTACCCATATGTAGGCAATCCCATCCGACAAGGAGTGAGATGCCGTATGAGTAAAGGTGCCACCAAACAGATACAAAGCAAAACATACATTCATTCATATCATACATACTGAAATACAGGATAAATAAAAACTTTAAGGAAAAAGAAAGCCATAGCTGATCATGCATTAATATAACAAACCATCACAATAATGTTCTGATCAACTAGCTGAACAAAAGATATTACATAACCAAAATATAAGTACGAAAGCGGAAGCTATAACAAAACTGATACAAGAGAGTTCTATACAAAAAGAATCATTACAGATTACAAAATCTGAGCCCTACACTAAAACCTTCTGTGTTGGCTTGACGGCGACGACTCTCTCAAAACAAAACTACTTCCGCACCTGCACGGGTAAAAACACCGTGCTAAGCGATAAACGCTTAGTGGGGAAACACACATAAAATATGGATGGCCATTCACAATGGTCGTCAAGGCATAACACATTCACAATGGCAAAAATGCAATAGCTTAACATATTCCATATAAGCATGCTCACAACTTAAAAGCCAAACGTTTCGTATGTCAAATTCATTTTCATGCCAAACAATCCAACATCCATCTCATCATTATACTCATTCAGATATCACATTTATAGAGCCAATTCAGAACAGAGCAATTCAATCGAACACCTGCTGACTCGAGGTAGTGGATAACGAATGTACTGAAGGTACCTTACGGGTACGAATCGAATACTGAGGGTACCTCACAGGTACAAATCAAAAGTCATTTCATTTTTATCAAAACACAATATTTTTACTAAGGGGATCTTAAATAAGATCCTAATACTTAAGGGTTCGCGAGGAACCAAACGGGGGACCTGATCGGGGTCCAAACTGAACTGAGGGCTGCAGCTAAAAGACTCTATTAGGCATGCCTAATGTGACGCGCGCCGGATCCCCGCGGCCGCCCGCTCGACCGCCCGCACGTGGGCGATCGGGGCAATTGTGGGTCCGTCAACAGCTTGCGATAAATCGCAAGTGCGTCTATGTTGGGCAACAAGGAGGTTTCATGGAGTCGCCACCCAATAGAACATTGGGAAAGTTTCTCTCGCCTCGGAGAGCCTAAGACTTGCGCATTTTATCCATATTGGGCCATGAGGCCTAGGATTAACGTCTAAGTCTCGTGACACAAAAGGTGTCTTGGAGGATAACCTCTAGCCTCTTGAGCCCAAAGACCAGAGCAGGGTTCGGGACTTCTCATTTATTCGTACCTTGATTAATATTATAATTAAGTTTTGAATTCATTGTTTCATCAACTTTCCACACAATGCAATTTAAAATTAAAGGCGCAATCATTCATATCAAAAGCGGTAAATGTAAGCAAAATCCAAAATAAAGCATTCAAAAATAAATTACAATAACACTAGGAGCGGAATACAACTCCCATTTATAAAAGTGGAATACATGCATAAAACGGGTTATTCATTGATAGTGAGAACATTGGTCCTCGCATGCATATTTATTATGAAACAATTTTGATGTGATGATTTATTTGGGTATGAAAACTAGGACATTGGTCCCCTTTTATTTAGAAAAAGAATGTCAAGTTAATTAATAGAAACGTTTTAGTGATTTTCTTTTTAGCGAGCTCAAATAAAGAATTTTACAAGAAAGTTATATGGCAAAATTAAATAAAATATTACAAACAAAGAAAATAAATATATGAACCAAATGAGCCTTTTTGGACCTCCCCGATGTGCTCGCAAAAACGCCCAAGCGGAAAAAATGAGTTTAGACATAAAAACAAAGTACAAATAAAATAATGTTAGTGATTAAATCAATTAAATCAATTAAACATACAAAATAATGAATAACAAATGATATGAAAAGAATGATAATGGAATCAAAATGTTAATAAACTAAAATAAATGAAAAACATGCATTATGTATGACAAATGATTAAATGATGTGAATAAAATAAAATATGACATGTTACTTAATTAATATATGTAAAAATATGAACATGATGACAATGATGATGAAGATAAATGAATCAAAGAATACATAAAATGATAAAGAAAAGAATAATAGATTAAAACAATTAAAGAATGATGAAAACAATTAACTAAACAATACGATTAATTAAATATGTTCACAAATGATATAAACCATTTACATGGCAAAAAGATCAATTAAAATAAATTTATTAATTACATGTTAAAAATAATGATGAATTAAAGTGAAATAAATTAATTACATGTTAAAAATTAATAAACAATCAATATTTATGTGAATAAAAATCATATCATGTATAAACAATTAAATAGAACAAATATAAAATCAATACAACAAATTGAATAGATTAAAACAATAAATAGATCAATAAAAACAATAAAATATACATGAATGAATTAAATAAAATAGAAATTGAAATGGAGCCAAGAATATTTACCCTCAGAATATTGGATTTGATGAAGGAAAAGTGATGGTTGATTTTTTTGTTTGATGATTCACAATATTAGAGTGAAATATTATGAAAATGTTGGAATTTTATTCCAAGGAAAATGAAAATAAAAATGATCAAAAATTCTTTAAGAACAAAGAATTGATACCTTTGCCTAAAGAAATGATTTTGATCAAAAAAAAGTTTTATTGATTAAAATAAAGAAAGATTGATTGAAGTTTTATCAAATAAAAATTAGATTTTGATGACAAACAATTATTTTATTTGTCTCAAAATCAATTTTTTATCAAAAAGAGATTCAAAACAAAATCAATGAAAAAAAGTTTTATTGAACCCAAAATAAAAGAAGAAAAACAATTTTGAGAACAAATAATTATTCTATTTGTCTCAAAAATTAAATCAAACAACAAAACTTCCTCTAAAAAATATGTTTAGAAGAAATTATGTTGAAAAAAGAATGAAACAATTGATTTTCTTTTTGATTTTTGGTTGGGGAAAAAATCTGGAATTTTTGGTGGAAGAAGAAGAAGAAATCTGGAATTTTTAGGTCTAAAAAATGTGGAGAGGAGCAGAGAAGAGAGACTCCTTTGATTTCATCATAAACTATTTATAGGATAAAATAGGTTGCCCTAATTTAATTAAGAAAAAAACCTATTTTAACCCAAAATTATTTTATTTTTAATGATAAAATCAAGTTTTATTATTTAATTACCTAAAAAAATATTTTAGAATTTAATTTGAAGTCAAAAACCCCAAAAAAATGGGATAAAAAACGGATTTTTGGGTGAAAAAATCGGAAAAATGGCTGAAAAAGAGGAAAAGGGTATCAGACCCTGTACCGACGGCCAGGAGGCCGTCGCCACAAGGGACACCGCCCGTCGCTATAGAGCGACGGGCACTCACGCGGCGAGCAGGCGGGCTTCCGCGCGAAGCTCGGGCGGGAATCGCGCGCAGAGGCGCGCGGTGCGGCGCGCAACGCTGCGCGTCGCTCTTTAGCGACGCGCGGCATTGGCGATGCCGCGCGTCGCCAAATCGCGCCCAGCGCGCTGGGCGCCTAGGCGTCAGCGTGCTGGGCGCCAGCGCGCCTGCGCGCTGCCGCGCCCGACACTCGCGGTCCGAAAAAATTTTATTTTTTTTTTATTTTTTTTTTATTTTTAAAATTTTAAATTGACTAAAAAAACCATAATTTTAAACCCCCATTTTTCAAAATTAATTTTTTAAATATTTTTTTATCATTTTCTAATTTTTCACTCTAAAATGCAAATTTAACGAGAAAATCATCACTTTTAACCTTTTAAGCCTGTGAAGGCAATTATCATCATTGGGTAACTTCGACCTAGGCTGACTCAGGACCCGGTGTCTACAGTTGCCCCCAGTTTAGGGGAATCTAGTACACTAGTGTCTAGCTGAGCCTAAACTTAAAGAAGAAAAGGAAAGAGACGCGTAACTGAGTCGGCCGTCTTTCCGAACTGGAGAATTCTGAGATGGTGGTATGTTTTCGTTTGTTGAAGTGGTGCTATCTGTGAGCCCTTCGGTTGATTGCCCCCTGAGAAGTCTTCGTTTCATCGATCGTTTGCCCCCTGAGAGGTCTTCAGTTCATTGATTATTTGCCCCCTGAGAGGTCTTCAGTTCATTGATTGTTTGCCCCCTGAGAGGTCTTCGATTCATTGCCCCCTGAGAGGTCTTCAGTTTGCTGCTCCCTGAGAAGTCTTTGGTTCATCGATCGTTTGCCCCCTGAGAGGTCTTCAGTTTGCTGCTCCCTGAGAAGTCTTTGATTTTCTGCTCCCTGAGAAGTCTTCGGTTTGCTGCTTCCTGAGAAGTCTTCGGTTTGCTGATCGTTTGTTTGCCCCCTGAGAGGTCTTCAGTTCATTGATTGTTTGCCCCCTGAGAGGTCTTCGGTTCATTGCCATTTGCCCCCTGAGAGGTCTTCAGTTCATTGATTGTTTGCCCCCTGAGAGGTCTTCGATTCATTGCCCCCTGAGAGGTCTTCAGTTTGCTGCTCCCTGAGAAGTCTTCGGTTCATCAATCGTTTGCCCCCTGAGAGGTCTTCAGTTTGCTGCTCCCTGAGAAGTCTTCGGTTGATTGCCCCCTTGAGAGGTCTTCGATTTATTGCTCCCTGAGAAGTCTTTGCTTTCCTGCTCCCTGAGAAGTCTTCGATTTTCTGCTCCCTGAGAAGTCTTCGGTTTGCTGCTCCCTGAGAAGTCTTCGGTTTGCTGATCGTCTGCCCCCTGAGAGGTCTTCGGTTTGCTGCTCCCTGAGAAGTCTTCGATTTTCTGCTCCCTGAGAAGTCTTCGGTTTGCTGCTCCCTGAGAAGTCTTTGATTTGCTGCTCCCTGAGAAGTCTTTGATTTGCTGCTCCCTGAGAAGTCTTTGATTTGCTGCTCCCTGAGAAGTCTTTGATTTTCTGTTCCCTGAGAAGTCTTTGATTTACTGCTCCCTGAGAAGTCTTTGGTTGATTACCCCCTGAGAGGTCTTCGATTTATTACTCCCTGAGAAGTCTTTGATTTACTGCTCCCTGAGAAGTCTTTGGTTGATTACCCCCTGAGAGGTCTTCGATTTATTACTCCCTGAGAAGTCTTTGGTTGATTGCCCCCCGAGAGGTCTTCGGATGGTGCTTGGATTGATGATTAAGCTGGTATGTGGATTGATGATTTGATCGATGTCTGGATTGATGAATGTCTTGATGTTTTGATCGATGTCTGGATTGATGAATGAGTTGAGGTTTTGATTGATGATTTGACCGATGTCATCACTCGGCTTTTGTCAGTGTCCGCCTCAAGCCTTTCTTTCTGCAAAATAAGGAAACTAAACTATGCAAAAATGGTGAGCATGCAAGTGAAATGCATGAGTAATACAGGAATGCAGGATAAAAATTCATCTATGTGAACTTGAAGATGATAGCCGGGCTAGCTGCAATTTGCGATATAATTGATGCCTTTTGAGCTGCTTTTGAATTTCATGCCCTTTGGGATTGTGAGATTCTCACCTAGTACCTGTAGTCATTATTTGAAGGTAGTGCGTCCCTTGTGGATTTTCACACTAGCTTTTCTTAGTGGGAGATGCGTCCTTTGTGGATTTTCACATAACCCTGTGCCTTAATTTTTTTTTTTTTTGCCTGAAATGGACCCAACCCAATCCAGCGGCTTTTCTCTTTCTTAATTTTTTTTTGAAGGACAGACTGCCTGTTTTCAGGTTTTCACCCTATCCTTTTGCCTAATTTTTGCTTAGAGCGCCAGTTACGGTTTTCACTCTAACTGCTTTTTTTTTTTTTTTTTTTTTTTTGAAGATTGCTGAAGTTGTTGGCAAGAATCTTTCGGGAGTCTTTGGACATGGTTGCATGAGCTTGATTTTGCACATCTGATAGCATGATGAATCGGCTGAAGCGTTTGTGTGCTGAGAGTAGCAGAGGGTAGGCAGATACATGAGTTTGATCACACAGGGTACAATACTCTGATCACATCATTGCATAAATGCATGTGTTTCAATTTGATTTCATTAAACATGATCCTTATTTTTGGCATTGATTTTTAAAAAATACAAGACTTTAGACTTTAGCTAATCTTGAAAGCATCAAACTCCTGTTATCAATCAGCCCTCTCGGGTTTTCATGATTGAAGATTTTCTCTCAATTTTTTTCTTTTTTGAATGTGAATTCTAGATGCAACTTTGGGGACGAGACTTAACTCGAATGCATGAATGCACTCGTGGCTTCCCGCTTTAAGCTCAAGAAACACCATATGCCTCTTCTTACGTACCAAACCTTATTAGAAGGTCATCTTCGCTAATTGGATAAGACTGAACCAAGAATCAAAAGGTCTTACTTTGGTTGTAATGTCAGGCTTAGGTAGATGGCTGTCAAAGGAGGATCAGGTCGCTAGAGAAAAATGGCCGCAATATTTTCTCGACTGATGGATGAACCATTCTCAGCTCAGTTGTATATACAAAGGTATTCTTGAATTTGGGCTCGGTAACATTTCAGCTCATTGAGATCAGAATAACAATAAAAGGGTAATTATTGAAACTAGTCAATTGGTTACTGTTTTTGAGGTCTTTTGTTTTTTTTTTCTTTTTTTTCAAAGTGTAAACTCGCCCTTACCAAGGCAATTTCGATAACCCACAAAGAAATTGTTAATTGTCAAAACGTTCATCCATCCTTTTTAGAGCGGCCACTCTTCTAAGGGGAAGCCAAAATCATTTTAGGCGAGGGGATAGTTTTAATGTGTGTAATAACAAAATTGGTACGCATTCAGCATACCCGTATAAAGGCTCAATGGGCTAGCAAGCGATTGTGAAGTGAGGGTAGGAAATGGTCATTTAGAGAGCTATACAAAGAAAATGTTGCCTAAATCCTTTTCTAGGTTCCGTCTTATCCAGGGATCGCTTTGACGGGTAATCAGAAAGGTTCTAGTGCTCTTAGTGAGTTTCCATCCAGTCCCCTAATTGCAACTAGTTTTTTTATTATTTTTAATTTCCCTCTCTACAGGAGTTATGTTAGATGCTATCAAAATTTTCTTTGGGTTCCCCAAAGTTTTCGAGATTAACTACAGTCATATTATTTGAATTAATGCCAAAGTTAATTTGTTATGATCATGCAAAATGAAATCAATAGAAATGCCATACAAATAAGCAAAATTGTTCTCTTTATTACAAACAGAAAATAAAAAGTTCCAAAAATAAAAAGATTCCAGCATCCAAAAGCAATATCACTAGTGGACTGCAAGACACGATCATGTTTGCGGTGGAGGGACTGCGTTGTAGCCTGCCTTCTTCTTCTTTTCTCTCTTCTCAGGATCTGTGATCTGATTGGTGTCAATGAGATCCTGGATCTTGTTTCTCAGAATACGGCAATAGTCAGTCAAATGGCCAGTGTGCTGGTGGTAAGCGCAGTACTGATCACCTCTATGTCCCGGCTGTCCCTGACTCAAGGCTGGTCTGGGTGGCAAAGGTTGCAACTTGCCTTCTTTCATCAGTTTCTCCAGTACCCAGGATAGAGAGCGGCCTAAGTTGGAGTAATATCTTTGACCCTGCCCAACTCCAGTAGCTGAGACCTCTGCCGTCCTACCGTTTATGCTGTTGCTGCCCCCAGCACCTCCAGATTTGAATCCCGACTGGTTCCCATAGCCTTTCCCAGCAAAGTTATTTTGGCTTGCTTTCTTTGCCAGGTAAGCCGCCTCAACTTCTATAGCGATATCCTTAAGCGACTCCCAGTCCTTGAGCCCCTTAAAACTGAGCAAGTCCCTTAAGTAAGGGCATGAGTTTCTGATAAACAACCTGATTTGGTCTGCAGTGTCAGGCTTTCTCTTCATCTCCATGACCCTGTTTCTCCATCTTGTAAGGTACTCATGGAATGACTCATCATTCTTCTGCTGTAGAAGCTCGAGGTCTTTTAGGGTGACCTCCATCCTAGTGTTGCAGTCGTACTGCTTCATGAATTCTTCGGTCAAAAGGTCCCAGTCCTCTTTGGACCTCCTATCCAACCCGTGGTACCAGTCAACCGTCGGGCCCACCAGACTAAGGCAGAAATATTCCACCTTCTGCTTCTTGCTCAGCCCTGTGCCTTTCATGACCAAGGTGTACTGCTTGATGTGGGCTGATGGGTCCGAGGTGCCATCAAATTTCGGAAGCTCGGGCATCTTGAATCTTTGGGGCAGCAGCTCTTCATCCCCCAGATCTCTATCTTCTGGGTTGATCCCCTTGCCTGCTGACAGCATGCGGGTGATAGCTTCGATCTGTTGTCTCATACCTCTTAGAGCTTCATCCTCTACTCTGGGTGCTCTGGGCCTTGCAGCTTGGTGGACTATCGGCACCACTTCTTCTTCCTCCTCCATTAGGAAATCATCATTGGGATTGTGAATCCTTTCCCCTCTTGGCTCGATGGGTGCGGCAGCTCTGTGCTCATTGTTGGGTTGGCGAGCAGCAGCTCCAACGAAGGGAGCCTCCCCACCAGTAGGTGGTTCGGCTTGCCCCCGAGGAGGGGCTGCTTGTGGCTGTAGAGCAGCAGGCGGCTGTGGGGCTGCAGGTGGATGGGCAATCCTTTCAGCCATGGCACCCATCATATCCATCATTCTTCGTTCAAAATCCTCTAGCCTCCTAGCTAGTTCTTAAGTGGTCAAAACTCCAGGTTCTTCTGCCATTGATGATTCAAGAGAGGATTCACTGATTGATGGGAATGACTCAGAATCCCAGTCAGGCACTAGTTCCGGCAACTCAAAGATCAGATTTGTCCTTATTAACCGACCGTCGGAACCTCTAGTCCACTTAGATGAATCTATGATGGCTGAAAAAATTAGATTGTTAGGATGATGCATGAATGACATATACAATGCATGATAGTGAGCTATGCAACATTTACAATCACATGCAAGCAAGTAGAGCCTTCCAACCTTATTACTCCCACACACGAGGTAATGCGGTCTCTTTCCTAGGTGGGCTTGATCCATGGGTTAGCGGGGAACCCAATGGATGCGTATGGTGCTCGGTGAAGAACCGGCATCATAACATCTCTTATCTAATGTGTGAACACATGGGTTATGATCGTTATGTATTTAGGCAGCCCGAACAAGTTGACATGGGCCTATCGGGGCATGAAAGCCTTTGATTAGGTGACCAATCAGATTATTTGGGTTTGTCCAATACATAATGATCCATATAGCAAGCAAGGTATTACGGTTCATACCACCTAAGGGAAGTATCTATTTCCATTACATGAGCTTTGGTCAAAGGGTGGTGTTACTTTAGGGCTACCCAAGCATGATCCCTGCCGACGGGTCTAGCTCATCACGAGCGTAACGACCGATCGGGTCACCATTTTGATATACCATTAAGGTACGAGGCTTGGGCTGGTGATTATCCTTAACACTTCCCCAAATTGAGTGAAAATGGGGTCGCGCTTCGGGAACGCACCGGGGCTAAAAGAGGGACCAAACTAGCATAGATCTAAGGCTCTAATGAGATGCAATGCAGTTTTGAAAGAAGATAAAATTTTTAAATTAAAACTCAATTATGATTTTTAATCAAGGTACTTTCGAATTGAAGTCTCGAGTACGTCCCCAGTGGAGTCGCCACTGTGACGCGCGCCGGATCCCCACGGCCGCTCGCTCGACCGCCCGCACGTGGGCGATCGGGGCAATTGTGGGTCCGTCAACAGCTTGCGATAAATCGCAAGTGCGTCTATGTTGGGCAACAAGGAGGTTTCATGGAGTCGCCACCCAATAGAACATTGGGAAAGTTTCTCTCGCCTCGGAGAGCCTAAGACTTGCGCATTTTATCCATATTGGGCCATGAGGCCTAGGATTAACGTCTAAGTCTCGTGACACAAAAGGTGTCTTGGAGGATAACCTCTAGCCTCTTGAGCCCAAAGACCAGAGCAGGGTTTGGGACTTCTCATTTATTCGTACCTTGATTAATATTATAATTAAGTTTTGAATTCATTGTTTCATCAACTTTCCACACAATGCAATTTAAAATTAAAGGCGCAATCATTCATATCAAAAGCGGTAAATGTAAGCAAAATCCAAAATAAAGCATTCAAAAATAAATTACAATAACACTAGGAGCGGAATACAACTCCCATTTATAAAAGTTGAATACATGCATAAAACGGGTTATTCATTGATAGTGAGAACATTGGTCCTCGCATGCATATTTATTATGAAACAATTTTGATGTGATGATTTATTTGGGTATGAAAACTAGGACATTGGTCCCCTTTTATTTAGAAAAAGAATGTCAAGTTAATTAATAGAAACGTTTTAGTGATTTTCTTTTTAGCGAGCTCAAATAAAGAATTTTACAAGAAAGTTATATGGCAAAATTAAATAAAATATTACAAATAAAGAAAATAAATATATGAACCAAATGAGCCTTTTTGGACCTCCCCGATGTGCTCGCAAAAACGCCTAAGCGGAAAAAATGAGTTTAGACATAAAAACAAAGTACAAATAAAATAATGTTAGTGATTAAATCAATTAAATCATTTAAACATACAAAATAATGAATAACAAATGATATGAAAAGAATGATAATGGAATCAAAATGTTAATAAACTAAAATAAATGAAAAACATGCATTATGTATGACAAATGATTAAATGATGTGAATAAAATAAAATATGACATGTTACTTAATTAATATATGTAAAAATATGAACATGATGACAATGATGATGAAGATAAATGAATCAAAGAATACATAAAATGATAAAGAAAAGAATAATAGATTAAAACAATTAAAGAATGATGAAAACAATTAACTAAACAATACGAGTAATTAAATATGTTCACAAATGATATAAACCATTTACATGGCAAAAAGATCAATTAAAATAAATTTATTAATTACATGTTAAAAATAATGATGAATTAAAGTGAAATAAATTAATTACATGTTAAAAATTAATAAACAATCAATATTTATGTGAATAAAAATCATATCATGTATAAACAATTAAATGGAACAAATATAAAATCAATACAACAAATTGAATAGATTAAAACAATAAATAGATCAATAAAAACAATAAAATATACATGAATGAATTAAATAAAATAGAAATTGAAATGGAGCCAAGAATATTTACCCTCAGAATATTGGATTTGATGAAGGAAAAGTGATGGTTGATTTCTTTGTTTGATGATTCACAATATTAGAGTGAAATATTATGAAAATGTTGGAATTTTATTCCAAGGAAAATGAAAATAAAAATGATCAAAAATTCTTTAAAAACAAAGAATTGATACCTTTGCCTAAAGAAATTATTTTGATCAAAAAAAAGTTTTATTGATTAAAATAAAGAAAGATTGATTGAAGTTTTATCAAATAAAAATTAGATTTTGATGACAAACAATTATTTTATTTGTCTCAAAATCAATTTTTTATCAAAAAGAGATTCAAAACAAAATCAATGAAAAAAAGTTTTATTGAACCCAAAATAAAAGAAGAAAAACAATTTTGAGAACAAATAATTATTCTATTTGTCTCAAAAATTAAATCAAACAACAAAACTTTCTCTAAAAAATATGTTTAGAAGAAATTATGTTGAAAAAAGAATGAAACAATTGATTTTCTTTTTGATTTTTGGTTGGGGAAAAAATCTGGAATTTTTGGTGGAAGAAGAAGAAGAAATCTGGAATTTTTAGGTCTAAAAAATGTGGAGAGGAGCAGAGAAGAGAGACTCCTTTGATTTCATCATAAACTATTTATAGGATAAAATAGGTTGCCCTAATTTAATTAAGAAAAAAACCTATTTTAACCCAAAATTATTTTATTTTTAATGATAAAATCAAGTTTTATTATTTAATTACCTAAAAAAATATTTTAGAATTTAATTTGAAGTCAAAAACCCCAAAAAAATGGGATAAAAAACGGATTTTTGGGTGAAAAAATCGGAAAAAAGGCTGAAAAAGAGGAAAAGGGTATCAGACCCTGTACCGACGGCCAGGAGGCCGTCGCCACAAGGGACACCGCCCGTCGCTATAGAGCGACGGGCACTCACGCGGCGAGCAGGCGGGCTTCCGCGCGAAATCCGCGCGAAGCTCGGGCGGGAATCGCGCGCAGAGGCGCGCAACGCTGCGCGTCGCTCTTTAGCGACGCGCGGCATTGGCGACGCCGCACGTCGCCAAATCGCGCCCAGCGCGCTGGGCGCCTGGGCGTCGGCGTGCTGGGCGCCTGGCGCCTGCGAGCTGGGCGCCAGCGCGCTGCCGCGCCCGACACTCGCGGTCCGAAAAATTTTTATTTTTTTTTATTTTTTTTTAATTTTAAATTGACTAAAAAAACCATAATTTTAAACTCCCATTTTTCAAAATTAATTTTTTAAATATTTTTTTATCATTTTCTAATTTTTCACTCTAAAATGCAAATTTGACGAGAAAATCATCACTTTTAACCTTTTAAGCCTGTGAAGGCAATTATCATCATTGGGTAACTTCGACCTAGGCTGACTCAGGACCCGGTGTCTACACCTAACTATCCACTTACTTGACTCTAGCAGGTTATGCGTCATTCAAATATGCAAATCATATTTTAGAGTACAGTATATAATTCATCTGAAGAATCATGGTATCACTTATATCAAAGCATATAAAAGTATTACATGCATCATGGTATCTCTTGATTTCTGCCTCTCTGGCTGGTCACGAGGCGTGACTGGGAGTCACGACTCGTGACTGGCCTCTCTCTTGGCTAGTCACGCGACAGACACGACAGACAGAGAATAACGGGAAAAAAATTCAACAGTAAATTCGATTTTCCATTTCCCAGAATTCCAGAACTCAAAAATCAATCCCACATTTGAATCAAAACCATACAAATCTGTTCTTACCTTCCAGAAGACATCTCATACAATATAAACGACATAAGTACAACTCAATTCAGAAATTAAAACATCCAAATCAAGCATATATGCATTCAAGTTCTCAAGAACATAAACCCTAAATTACAGTAAACTCAAATCAAGCACAATTTCACAAACAAAAATCCCAAACCTGAGATTCTAAGCTTCAATCACTTAGCTCCACTACTCCCAGCAATCTCCTTGACCTTAGGATCGCGAGGAGCCACAGCTAAGCAACAACACATCGAAGAACAACCAAAATAAAAACCCTAAGTTAATCTAAACCCAAAGAAGAAGAAGATGAAAACAAATAGGAAACAAGATGAGGAATGTAAAAACTTACCGAAGAGGATGAAAAGAGATGATTAATTCCACCAATATAGACTTGAATCCACACCAGAGTTCTTATAGTGAAGAAAATGAAGAAGAAGAAGAAGATGAGGGGAAGAAGGGGAAAACGTGAATCTGGCCTTCCCCTTTCTTTCTTTCCTTTTTCTTTTTCTTTTCTTTGCCCTAAGCATGTGTCAATTTCCTATTGGTGGAACTAACCACTCACACCCAACAAGCAAACACTACTCACACACAATGCACTCCCAACTAATGCACACCCTACAATGGTATGAACACACACAGAATGCACTCCCATCTTAAAACACCTTAATATGTTATGCTCAAGTGCACGCAATCATTTTCCAATTAATTCACACACTAATGTCATACGTACAACCATATGCTAATAAACCCCAAAAACATGTATTTTACCGATAGACCCTTATGATATGCCGAACACATACAAATGCATGCTCACACAGACAGGCTCATACTACTAGGGGGCAAACGGGGTGTGACAGTTATCTTTGCTGGCGCTTATCCTGAACCTCTTTTCCTACAAAAAGGGGCAAAACAAATGTGCAGGGTATATAAAAGATATGCGTACCTATGGTAGTACATACCTGTTGGGGTCGATGTCAGACGGGTGCCCCCTGAAGGACAGTTGGTTGTTCCCTGGAGAAGGATTTGTGGAATATGAACATCTCCCACTTGATTTCATCTAGTCATTTTTCAGACTTCAAAAGTGTGGGTATCATCTTTTTGCAAAATTCAGATATCATCCTCTTAGAGATCCCTTACCGACTGTGATATACCAAATATCGATCCCTCTATCATCTCCAACCGGAGCCTCCTTATTTAAAATACCTTTGTATCTCTTAAGAGGGCTTTGGGCTCATAGGAGACTTTGAAAATCTTTGCTCACTGAGAGGCTTAGATGCTTGCTGAGAGACTTAGATGCTCGCTGTGAGGCTTAGATGCTCATTGAGTGGATTTGATGCTCACTGAGAGACTTTGATGCTCATTGAGAGACTTTGATTTCGAGCCTCCAGAGAGGAAAATGGGTTTGAGCCTCCTCAATGGAAAATTATATATGAGCCTCCAGAGAGGAAATTATATTTGAGCCTCCTCAGAGGAAATTAGATTCAACCCTCCTCAGAGGAAAATTATATTGGAGGTTTTGTTGCTTACCTGCAGGCGGATAGATTTCAATGTTTTTTGTGTCTCTTAAAATGATTTTTTTTTTATTTTTTTTGTAAATTTTTGGGATTTTCACATTTTGGATGTATTTGAATTTTTACAGTATGTTGGATTTTCAAGGCCTTGAAAATATCTTCTTTTTTTTGTTTTTCATTTTGTTTTGTTTTGTTCTGTTAAGAATTTGTGTTCTTTGTACATTTGAATTTTTATTTTTGTACACTTATTGTGTGGTATGTGTAAGCATACATCTTATGATAGAAAAACTTACCTGATTGCCTCCGGCATGATATGCATGAATAGGCTTGATCTTCTGGGTGTTCCTCTTTAGTGATTCCTTTTCCGAGAGGACTTCATCTTGATCTGATTATCCAACATGGATGACCATCGATATTGAGCTGTAATTGTACCTTGACCTGCTTTTGTATCTGATTGCCTCCAACTAAAGTACATGTGAGTAGTCCAGCTTCCCAAAGGATCTTATTTTCTATAGATTTGTATGATTCTAGATTGCCCTCAGCATGGTGTGCCAGGGTAGGCTTGTTCTTCTTGGTGTTCCCCCTCTGTACAGACTCACCCGATTTCATGCCGGATACAGTGGCCAATAATGTTAAGCTGAACCCATCTCTTGGATCATTCTTGTGCATGAAGTCTATTCGGACCTTTCCCTCTAAGTTATGTACACAACAATGTATACAAAAGATTGTGCGTGTATATGGAATTATGTATGTGAAATATTTACAAAAAGCTATATATAAGATTATGTACAAAAATTATGCGTACACAACTATATGTGTAAAGGATTGAATGTATGTGATATCTGCTTGTGATATGCATGCTAAACATATGCAAAGAATTATGCATTACATGCAAAAAAACATTATGTACACGGGATGTGCACGAAGAATTGCATATGTGAGATATATAAAAAGTTCATGCATGTGTGAATGAATGTTGGGCATCACGAAAGGCTATGGACGTGTAAAGTTATGCAAAGAGATATGCAAAAGATTGTACACGCGAGATGCACGTGATATGCAAAAATGGATAGACTACATCTTAGGTGGTTAAGGGATTCATTGAGGGTATTGCTCGTACTATCTGATGCCCCCCAGTGATATAGAAAAGTATCATCTTTGCTTAGGAATTCTAACCCATAATCCTTTTAGAGAAAACTGTTTCGTGTGCATCTTTGCCCCCCGGTCAACGAGCATACACCTTTTGCCATTAACTGTATAGCATTTTGCCCCCAGGACTCTGACCCATATCCAGCATTATGCACTATCTACCTGAAGGGAAGTTATTCAAACCACCTTATCACTCTAGGCATTAGAAGTCATCGTTTGAAGGTAGTGCATCCCTTGTGGATTTTCACACTAGCTTTTCTTTGCAGGAAATGCGTCCCTTTGGAGATTTTCACATAACCCTGTGGCTAATTTTTGCCTGCAATGGACCTAACCCATTCTAGCGGCTTTAGTCATTTTATTTTTTGTAGGACAAACTGCTTGCTTCCAGGTTTTCACCCTATCCTTTGACCTAACTTTTGCTTAGAGAGCCAATTACGGTTTTCATCTCTAACGGCCTTTTTTTTGTTTTCTTTTGAAGACTCTCCTACTTTCGGTATGGCTATGAGAAAATTTGAAGCAACTATCAGGACCCCACTTTTAGAGTGATCAGTAGTTATTTATTGAGGAATTTCCTTCACCGGCAACGGTTGTATTCGTTTGCATCCCCTGACGAAGGTGCTGCTAGACTAGGTGAGGTGGCGGATGAAGACATCAGCTTCATGTGACCCTAGCTCCTCCTTGACTTTGGATGTTTCTTCAAGATGTGACCCGTTATGTGGGCTCCGTGAGGCTTCCTTATACATTACTGCCCACTGTGCTTGACAGTTTGGAGGAATTCAAGATGTAGTGAGGCATTCCCTATCATTCCAAGGTGGCACCTTATCTTTGGCCTTTACCTCCAGGTACTATAGCCTCTGGACACATTTACCTGTATAGATTATTACACAACAGAATGGAGATCGCACCTTTGCTTCTTACGAGGGCCAACAAGAGGTTGGTGCTAAGTCTCGTCGTTGATAATAGGGCCCATTAACTTAGACATCTGGCCGATGAGAGCAGTAGCAGAGTGTAGTCATTTAGATTTCATACATTTAATGAAGAATAATGTTTCCCTTTTTATAAAAGAACCAAAAAATAATGAACTCTTGAGTTGAATTTATTTTGCAAAGATTGTGTACATTTCGGTATGATTTCTCAATACATGATCATTATCTAACATAGATTCAAAATGCAAAACTCACTTTTAATCTCAAAGTGGATCTTGTAAGCATAAAAATTCTATTTTCAATAAGCCCTCTCGGGTTTTTTTGATTGGACATTTTCTCTCGAGCCTCTAATTTTTGCCCAAGGTGCCTTTTTTTCGGTTTTCACCTTGACGAGGCACCCATTTTTAGCAAGGCCGCCTTTTTTTGTTTTTGACCCACGGGGCTTTTATTCTCTTCTTTTGATTTTTGGTCTTTAACCATGGAACCTCTTGAGTCTATCGATGTTGACTATTTCTTTGAAGTCATTTTACATCTCTGTCTGTTGTGGATCCCTTGGAAAATAATCTCTTAAGAACAAACAGACCTTCCTACGTTGGCCTAAATCTATCTTGTATGTCCAGAACACCTTATGTCATTTGCTTGAAGACTGAATCTCCCTCTTTCAGCGGTTGTCTTCTGACCTTCTTTCTAAATAATCGAGCAAGTCTTTTCTAGTAGATCTGGTTGTGATAATAGGCTTGCAATCTATTCTCGTCTAACATATTCAGCTGCTCCAATCGTTACTAGCCCAATTATTTTCTGGAATCTGGGCCCCCATGACTACCCTTAAAGACTTGAACTCCAGTTCAACCAGCAATACTGCTTCTGTCCCATATATTAAAGAGATAAATGTGACGCGCGCCTAACCCTGGGGCGCCCCAAAGACCCGCTTTTAGTGTAATCGGGATGAGGTTCATAAAAACTTTTAAGGTATTTACAAGTGCGTCTATATTGGGCAACAAGGAGGTGTCTAGGAGTCGCCACCCAATAGAAAATTGGGAAGGGTCATCTAGCCTCAACGAGCCTAAGACGGCACATACATATCCATTTTGGGTAAGCCAAAAGGATCTTGGAGATGCCAGCCCAATAGAACATTGAGAAGACCCTCTAACCTCGTGGAACCTAGGATTACACAGCGCGTAATTATCCATTTTGGGCAAACCAGAGGAATCTTGGAGTCACCACCCAATAGAACATTGGGAAGGGTCGTCTAACCTCTAGTAGCCTAAGATTATGTTAATTAGGCCTTTTGGTGGGAAACAAGATATATTTTGGAGATTCCATCCAATGGATCACTGAGATGGACCTCTAACCTCATTGAGCCCAATACCAAAGTGGGTTCGGGACTTCTCATTTATTTGTACCTTGATTAATATTATAATTAAGTTTTAATTTCATTGTTTCATCAAATTTCCATACGATGCAATTAATTAAAGCACCATCCATTCACATAGATAAAGCAGTAAATTAACGCAAAGTAAAATACGCAAAAATAAATTATAATAAAACTAGGGGCGGAATACAACCCCCATTATAAAACAATATGTAAATCATACAAAAAATGAGATATTCATTAAAATGAGGACATTGGTCCTGCTATGCATATTTATTACAAATCAATTTTTGAGAAGTGTCGATTTTATTGGCTAAAGAAAATAGGACTTTGGTCCCCTGACTTTCAGAAAATCCCAAATTAATTACTATAAAACATTTTACCATTTTACTTTAATGGGATTAAACAATCTTTATGGTAAAATAAATAAAATAAAATAAAACAACAAAAACAAGGGTAAAGAAAGAACCCGGATGGAAATCCTCAGATCGGCGCAACCACCATCATTAACAACCCCAACTCATCCGAAATGGTCAGATAAAAGCTCACAGAAATAAACATGTCAGCGTCAAAATCAAAATAAAATAAAATAAAGAAAAACAAACTCACAAGAGGTTTTAAAGAAAATGAGTTAAAAGATAAAAAAAATAAATAGAGTAAAGGATATAAGTTAAAAACATGAGAATTTGCCCAGGGATAGCCTTATGCATACCACCGATGGTGTCCCTAGTGTGACCGGCGGACGGAGTGGTGCATCATCTACGTCCCATCTCTCAAATTAGGGACGGGCGTAGGTGACCACTCTACATGTCGGTCACCCCCGATTTTAGAAAATAAAACTTCGAAATTTCACTTGAAATTCTTTGTCAAATAAATCAAAAATCAAAAATCAAAATAATTAATATAATTTAATTAAATTACACAAATATTAATCCAGAATGTTTACCCTCAGATTTTACCTTCTGGGTGGATATTAAAGGACTTCGGTCCCGCACGCTTCACAAGGATCGATTAAAAATAGATCAAGGAAAGAAAATTTATGTTTTTCTTTCTTGAAAATTTAACAGCAATTCAAATATTGGAATTAGTTGGGTAGATGGAAACGAACGAATTTCGTTACCTCAAATTAGCTTAATTCACAAGTAGAAATTGAGAAAAGACTAGATAGGTTGAAAGAATTTTTCGTAGAAGAAAAATCAACTAAAAAAAGATTCTTGAGAAAAAAAACTATTAAATTTAGATTTTGGTAAACTACTTCATAAAAAGATTTTCCTTTCAAAATTTGCTAACCCCTGTCTCTTAAATTAGTCCACTATTTATAGAGTTTTTCAAGATAATTTGGGATAAACATCAATTTAAAGTTTTAATTTTGAAAAGGATTTTTGAAATTCAATTTTTAGAGAAATTTAGTGACCTAATCCCATCCAAATTCGGAGGATCTTTTGTTCTTTAGATAAAGTTCACCAAAATTCGGCGTTATCTGATCTGATTAGGTACCGACGGCCGTCCCAAGATTACCGACGGGCGTCGGTAATAAGGGCACGCATGATAATCTGGACAAACAGACGGACACAGGCTCGAGGCTAGGGACGGCCGTCTCTATGCAGACACATGTCCGTCTCTCGTGTTACAGACGACCATCTCTACAATATAAGAGACGGCCCGTCTATACAAGAGACGGCCCGTCTCTCCATGCTAGAGACGGGGAACACGAAATAGCGACAGGCGTCCCAACTCCGACGGGCTTCCCGTCTGCGAGGCAAAACCACAATTTTCTAGCCTAATTTTCCAAACTTTTTCAAATCCTAACGCTATAGAGAGAAAGATTTTAATCCTTGTGAAACCGAAAGATGAAAACCTCCGAATTCCATCCATTTATCCGAAAATAGACACTTGATCTCTTCATCGGGTAACTCTAATCTGGACCGCCTCAAGACCTGGTGTCTACAATAAGGCATGGCTCCTGTAGAGGTTATGCTAATGGTTCTTTAGCCCCAAAGTGTAAAAGGCAACTTCTCTGCCCAATCCCTATAGTTCTAAACCATCTTAGATAGGATCTTCTTGACATTATTATTAGCCACCTCAACTGCCCCATTAGCTTGAGGGCAATATAGATAGGATTGATGATGCTTGATGCCATACTTCTGAAGCCACTTCCTAGTTTTAGCCATAAACTGCATCCCGTTATCAGACACGATGTGGTGCGAAAGACCGTATCAAATTCTTCTCAATGAACTTTGCCATACCCACATATCAATTATTTTCCTTCTTTTTTTCATTTTTTTTAAAAATTATTATTATTATTTTTTTTACAAGCTTTGTTCATATCTTGATACCTTTTTGCTCTTCTCGACTATCGGGATGATGCTGAATAACCAAGTCAGGTGTTGAATTTCAATAAGAAATTTGGCCTTGATTTTGCTTGTGGATCTCTTCTTTTGGCCTTTTCTGCCCATTCTGGCCTGAGTCTTCTAAGCTTTCGCTTGAATGTTCCATGATTGGGATATGTTGGAATGGTGTGCTCGGTGATTCCGCGATCAACTCCAAGCATGTCTTCATAGGTCCAGGCAAAGACTTTTTTTATATTTTCTTAAATTTCTCTTAAGTTTTGATCTCTCTTCAAGAGTTACATTAGATGCTATCAAGATTTTCTTTGGGTTTTCCAAAGTTTTGAGATTAAATGGAGTAGCATCAACTGAATCAATGTCAAATATGAATGAGTCATGCTCATGATTATGCATAGTGAAACCATAAGAAATATCACACAAGTAAGCAAAAATATTGATCTTATTAATGCAACTAGAATTAAAAATGTCATTTTTAAGTAGTTCAAAAATAAAAAGAACATCTAAGTAGCTAATATCTTCCTCTGCTGCTGACATAAATTACTTAAAAATCTTCTAACACCTCAGGCTCCCCTTTCTCTGGATAGTGCCCCCAAGATTAATGAAGTCATGGCCTTATAATTGCTTTATATCTTTCTCTTCTTCCTTGGACTCAAAATTTGATCAGCATCAACCCATTTCTGTATGCACTCTCTCAGAGCATGGTAGTAATCTATTTTATGTCCTGTGTGTTGATGATATGCACAATACTAGTCCGTTCTATGTCTTGGCCTTCCTTAGCTCGTGGCTGGCCTTTGCAACAGTGGTTTTAATTTCCCTTCTTTGGTGAAATGATCAAGATACCAAGATAATGGTTTACCTGAATTAGAATTGTAGTGCACATCTGTCTTAGCGACAAATGCTTTAGCCCTCTCGTTACCATCATTCTCGTTATTATTGCTAGAGCCCCCTTTAAGCTTTGTACCGCCATAACCATAGTTGGCGATAATTACCTTAATTGCTAAATGCTCCCCTTCTGCCTCGATGGCTAAATCTTTAAGGGATTCCCAATCTTTTAATCCCTTCAACTTGAGTGCCTCCTTCAGATATGGGCTGGCATTTCTGATAAACATCCTGGTTTGATCTATAGTATCGGGCTTTCGCTTCATTTCTATGACCTTATGTCTCCACTTGGTGAGGTACTCATGAAAAGACTCTTCTGGCTTTCCACATAGCAGTTCTAAATCCTTTAGGGTGACCTCCATTCTAGTATTGTAGTCATATTATGCCAAAAATACGTCTGTCAGCAAGTTCCAATCTTTCTTAATTCTTTGGTCAAATCCATGGTACCAGTCTACTGTGGACCCCATCAAACTTAGGCAGAAATATTGTACCTTTTGTCTCTTAGTCAGGGTTGTTTCCTTCATTACTAGGGAGTATTGCTTCATGTGTGCTGCGAGGTCTAAAGTGCCATCAAATTTAGGAATGTCAGGCATCTTGAAGTTCTGGGGAATTAGATCTTCGCCATCCAGCTCCTTTTCTTCAGGACTTATGCCTTTTCCTACTGCCAACAAGTGGGTCATAGCTTTATACTTCTCATCCATCTTTCTCCACATCATCTCTTCATGCTTAGGTGCCTTCCCCCTTATCATGGCTGGTTCCTCATTTTCTTCCACTAAAAAGTCATCTTCAGGCCCATAAGCCCCACCTCTTCTTTGCCCTGCAAGCGTCCCAACTGGTGGGCATACTACTACCGACAGGGGGAACGACTGGGTTTGGCCTGGCAAGGACTGCCATAGCTGCTGGTAGATTACCCATCATGGCCATCATCCGATTTTCAAACTCCTACAGCCTCCTACCAACTTCTTCGACAATCATAGCCCGGGTTGCATCTGCCTCTCTCGGTGAATTGGCCGTTTCTAAATATTTGAGTTTCTATTAACTGCCTTTGTTCCTGATCCTCGCTATTCAGACAAAAGTCCTATAATTAGCTGACTATCGGAATCCCAAAACCATTTAGGCACATGATATATGATGGCTGAAACATAAAGGGGTTCGGATGATGCATGCAATGCATGGAAAAAAATTACGTATAAGATAATATCTACATGTGAAAATTATATGCACAATAATAAAATATACACACACAAATGAAATATATATGCTTTTTTTTATTCTTTATTTTTATTCTTATTATTTTTTTTACGTGCATGAATGACACTCAATGCATGAGCATGTTGTGCAACATTCACAACCACATGCAAGCAAGTAGATTCTACCAACCTTATCACCCCCACACACGAGATCGTGCGGTCTCTTTCCTAGGTGGGATTGGCCCATGGGTCAGCAGGGGACCCAACGGATGAGCATGGTGCACGGTGGAAAATCGACAGCATAACCTCTTCTTAACTAATGTACATACGCATGGATTCTGACCATTGTGTGTTCAAGCAGTCCGAATAAATCGACATGGGCCTATTGGGGCATGGAAGCCTTTAATTAGGTGACGAACTGACTTATCTGGGTTTTTTTAATATATAATAGTCCATACAACAAGCATAATATTATGGTTCATACCACCTAGGGGAAGTATCTATTTCCATTACATGAGCTTTGGCCAGGGTGATGATATTTTAGGTCTACCCAAGCATGGTCCCTGCTAATGGGTCTAGCTCATCACGAGCGTAACGATCGGTCAGGTCTCCATTCAATATACCAAACTGTATGAGGCTTGGGCTGGTGATTATCCTTGACACTTCCCGTCAATGAGTGAACATAGGGTAGTGCTTCAGAAATGCAATGGGCCTAATAGAGGGTGCAAACAAGTATAGATCTAAGGCTTTAGTGATATGCAATGCAATTTCGAAAAGGGATGAAATTTTTAAATTAAAACTCCATTATATATTTTAACCAAGGTACTTTTGAAGCGAAGTCTCAAGTAGATCCACAGTACAATCGCCACTGTGACGCGCGCCAAACCCCGGAAGGCCCCGAAAAACCGCTTTTAGAGTTTTTGGGAGAGGTTCATAGAACTTGTAAGGAGTTACAAAAGCGTCTATTTTGGGCAACAAAGAGGTGTTTTGGAGTTGCCACACAATAAAACATTGGGAAAGGTCATATAGCCTCATCGAGCTTAAGACAGCGCATGTATGTCTGTTTTGGGCAATCAGAAATATTTTGGACACCTCCTTCCAACAGAACACTGGAAAGATCATCTAATCTCGTGACTCCAGACAATGCATATATGTCTATTTTGAGCAAGCCAGATATATTTTAGACTCCTCCTTCTAATAGAACACTGGAAGGATCATCTAATCTCATGGAGTCTAAGACCATGCAAATTGGGCCTATCTTCGGCAAAAAGAGATATTTTGGAGACCCCACCCCAATAGGACATTGAGATGGTCCTCTAACCTCGTTGAGTCTAGGACCAAAGAAGGTTCGGAACTTCCTATTTATTCATACCTTGATTAAATTATGATTGGGTTTTCAAGATAAAATTTCATTTTGTTTTCTCATTCATTTCATTGCAATTAATTAAAGCGCAAGTCAATCATGTAATGAAAGCGATAAAAAGTAAGATTAAAATAAAGTAAACCAAAGTATATTAATTTACAATAAAACTAGGGGCGAAATACAACCCCCACTGTAAATGACATGTAAACCATACATAAAACGGGGTATTTATTAAGGATGAGGATATTGGTCCTCGCATGCATACTTATAGAAAATAATTTTAAAGTGACAATTTTTATTTGGATGGAAACACTAGGACATTGTTCACATTTTTATTAGAAAAAATTTATTTTAATTAAGATAAATATTTTTGTAATTTTCTTTTAAACGTGCATAAAATAAACAATTTTATTAGGAATTACATGGCAAAATAAATGAAAAAGCCAAATAAATAAAATATTACAAATAACGCAAATAAATGGTCAAACCAAACGAGCCTTTTGGATCTCCCCATTTGCTCGCGAGAATGCCCAAAAAGAAAAAATGGATATTGGAGTAAAAAACAAATACAAGAAAAAAATGAATGTTAGTTATGAAATCAAGAAAGTTAATCAATTAAACAAATAAAATGATAAACAATAAACTAAAATAAAATAAGATGATATGAAAGATGACAAATGAATTAAAATGTTAATAAATTAAAATAAATGAAAAAAATTCATTATGAATGACAAAGGAATTAAATGATATGATTGAAATAAATAAAACAACATGTTATTGAATTAATAATAATAATAATAATAATAACAATCAAATGAATAATAATAATAATAATAATAATAACAATAACAATAAATAATGAATAATAAAATAATAATAATAAAGATAAGAAACGAAAGCAAAACAACAACAACAACAACAACAACAACAACAATAATAATAATAAATAAAACAAACATATAAACAATTGAATAAATAAATAAATAAAATAAAAATTTACTTGTTAATCAATTAAATATGAACAAAAAATAAATAAAATAAAATAAAAACTTTAGAATGTTTACTCTCAGAATTCGGATTCGATAGAGGCAAAAAATTTATTGATTTCCTTGCATTGTTTTACAAAATTAGAATTGAATATAAAAAAAATTGGAATTTTATTCCAAGAAATAAATTGCTTAAAAAATGATGAAAGAAAATAAAAATTTTCTAGAGCAAAAAATGAATTTCTTTGTCTAAAAAATGATTATTGGTTAAAAAAATTGATTTTTCTTTGAAGAAGAAACAAAAATATAATGAAAAAAATGAAAATTCTCAAAAACAAATAATAATTTTCTTTGTCTCAAGGAAAATAATTGATTAGAAAAAAATAAATAAAAAATCTCAAAAACAAAGAATGAATTTTTCTCTGTCTCAAGAAAAATTATAAATAAATAATTGAACTTTTTAACTTAAAAAAAAATTATTTTGAGGAGAAAACCTAAAAAAGATGTAAAGAGAATTTTGTTAAAAAAGAGAAGAAGAGAAAATAAAGAAAAAACCTAAAATGAATTCTCCTCTTTTGCCTTTACATCATTTTCTATTTATATGATTAAAAATAAAAACCTAATTAATTTTGGAAAAAACATTTAATTAATTTAAATATTATTTATTTATATTTTAAAAATGGAAAAAATATGAAAATCCTTGAAAAAAGGGATAACAAATCAATTTTGGGGTAAAAATCCCAAAAAAAGGCCAAAAATCATATTTTCGGCGGATTTGGGCTGATTCGGCGACCGACGGCCATCGGGGGGCGAGCGGGGCGCCTGCTGGTAGAGCACCGTGCGTAGGCGCGCGCCTCTATGTGCAACGTGCCGCTTGTGCGTACACGCAGGCAAGGTGCATTGCCGCAGAGCAGCGCCAATGCCCAAAATTTTGTTTTTTACTTTTTTTTTAAAATTTCAAATTTTACTAAAATACTATAACTTCAAACTCTACTTTTTTATTATTTATTATTTTTTATTATTTATTTATTTTTGTTCTAAAAAGAAATCTTGATAAGGAAATCATCACTTCCAACCTTTTTGCCCGTGAAAAGGCGTCTAATCATCATTGGGTAACTCTAATCTGGACTGCCTTAAGACATAGTATCTAAGTAACACCCCCTTCCCATACATAGGCGAACCCATCCGCAAAGGAGTGAGAACGCATATAAGCAGGGGTCTCACCAAGCAAAACGGCACAATAACATTCATACACATAATAACAACATACATAAATACAGCGAAAATTAAAACTTAAACCAAGCTGATCATTTACTTATAGATAGAATAATAATATTTAATACATAACTGTTCTAATACCAACATAATTACATCTTTCAAAGATACAAAGCGGAAGCTGAACAAAAGACTAAATACAAAGAGAGTTCACTATTACAAAAGAATCATAATACAAAAAGAAGCTAAGTCCTATCAACAATCCCACTATGTTGGCTTGACTGGCGGTGACTCTCCCAAAAGCTATAAGCCTTCCGCACCAGCACAGGTGAAACACCGTGCTAAGCGATAACGCTTAGTGGGAAAACAAACAACAATAGTATGGACAGCCATTCATAATGGTCTTCAAGGCAAAACACATTCATAATGGCATAAGCTGAATATCATAAGATATAATCATAAACGAATCACATTCATAACCATTCAAAGGTTCATAATCACATTCATATGTCAACTGATTCATATGCTCATAAATAGAGTCATTCAGATTCACAAACTTATAATCACAGTCATTCGGATTCACATTCTCATAATCATAACAGAACAAATCACAACACCTGCTGACTCACAGTAGTGGATAACGAGTGAACTCATGGCAGTACCTTACGGGTACGAATCGAAAAGCAATATCACATTTTTCTCATTTCAAAACATTTTATAAAGGGATCTTAAACAAGATTCAAGCACATTGAAGTTCGCAAGGAACTAAACAGGGACCTGATCAGGGTCCAGAATAGAACTGAGGGCTACAGCTACTGAACTCTATTAGGCATGCCTAACCATCCACTAGACTGACTCTTGTAGGTCATACATAATACAAATCATGCTCAAAACATAACATATAATTTACCATAAAGAAGTCATAATATTATACATATATAAGCCTATTTATTCCCATATAGTAGTAAAAACCCATGAATAAATGATATAAAATTCATTTTAAAAGAAAGGGCAAAATCGGAAAAATAGGGCATACAGGGGTCCCTGTCGCGAGCGCAACACTGAAGGCCTTGCGTGCGGGGAAAGGGGGCAAGGGCACGAGTCGTGCTGTGCCGGCATGAGTCGTGAACAACCTTCATGACTCGTGAAGGTTGTTCGCAACTCATGAACATAGTTCACGACTCGTGAACTTGGTTCACGACTTGTGAACATGATTCACGACTCGTGAATCTCTCAGCTTCCCCAGCCGACGTGTAATTTGCTGCACCACTCGCGCATGCCAAGGCTTCATGAGTCATGCTGCAAGATCATGAGTCTGACGCTTCTCACTCCTCAGTGCAACTATCGTGAAAACTGGATTTCACCATTCTATCGCACTCGCGAGGATGTCGCGCTCGTGACAGCATCGCGATTTCCTTTTTCCAGCCAAATGCAGGAAAACCCAGACTTCCAAAAATCAAATCAATTTTTAACCAAATTAAACCAAACCTCATCCTACCTTCAAATAAACCTTCCATGCATCACAAACAACATAAAACACAACTTTATCCACAATTATCACAATCAAATCATAGATTTACATAATCAAGATTCTCAAGAACACAAACCCAGAAATGTTAACAAAAATTCATCAAACTTCAAATTTGCTCAATACTTCAACATTCATGCATTATAACTCAGATCAAACCAAAACCCATAACATTAGCACTATAATAAGCCTCATCAAACATCAAATTTCCAAAATTCTCATGCAAAGGCACAAATCACAAATTTATATAAAAATTAATCAAATTCCCAAACCTGTAATTCCTATGCTCAAAATCAATGAGCACCACTCCCATTAGCCTTCTCCTTTCCCTTGGGATCACGAGGAGGCTCAACTAACAAGAACACCCAAAATCATAAAAACACAAAACTCTAAATTAAAACACATTCTAACAAAATCAAGAACAAGAGATGAAGAAGAAGAAACCCACTATCAACTTACCAATCAAGGCTTAAGGAATGATCAATTTCCACCACAAAACACTTGGATCCAAGCTAGGGCACACAAATGAAGAGAAAAGAGGAAGAAGAAGTAAAGAGAAGAGGAGGAAATGGGAAAAGCAACAAGAATGTCTGTCCCCTTTTTCTCCCTCTTCTATTTATACCTCTTTCCTAAATCCCTAGCCACATGTCACTCTATAGTTGGTGAAACTTGACCATTCACACCCAACAAACACACATGATACAATAGAAAAGACTAACTCTCATACTTCACACACTACAACCATATGAACATGTACACACTAACACAACCCGACACACACACCCACACCTTACTAACATATATGCACCCACACTCCAATAAAGCCCACAAAATATGCATTTTTCCCAAAATACCCTTCACACATGCCAAAACACTCACACATGCACACGTACACATGGAAATCATGGCTCAAACTACTAGGGGTAGAACAGGGTGTGACAACTCTCCCTTACTAATAAGAATTTTGTCTTCAAAATTCTCACCTAAACTGAACAACTGCAGGTACTGAATCCTCATCGTCGCCTCTAGTTCCCAAGTTGCTTCCTCAACTCCATGATGCTGCCAAAGAATCTTGACTAGAGGAACTTATTTGCTTCTCAACTGTCTCACTTTTTGAGTTAAAATAGCCTTAGATCTTCATCATAGGAGTAATCCGGCTGAATCTGAACATCTTAAACTGACAACACATGTGACGGATCTGATCTATATCGACAAAGCATGGAAAAATGGAAAACATCATGCATCTTAGCTAACTCCATCGGTAAAGCCAACCTATAGGCTACCGGACTAACTCCCTCCAAAATATCAAAAGGCCCAATGATCTGAGGGCTAAGTTTACCTTTCTTGCCAAGCCATAATACTTTCCTCCAGGGTGAAACCTTAAGGAAAACTTTGTCCCCGACCTCAAACCGAATATCCTTCCTTTTTAGATTGACATAAGACCTCTGCCTATCCTTAGCCACTTTCAGATTTCGCTGCACAACTCTGATCTTCTCTTCGGTATCCCTAATCATTTCTGGACCAATAAAAGATCGCTCGGTTAACTTTGTCCAACAAACCAGAGTCCTACATGGTCGACCATACACTATAAGAAATTTTATTTTTCGTGATAAATTTTTTAATGACGCATAAAATTTCGTCATTAATTATAACTTACAACGACAAATTTTTTAAAACGTCACCATATTATTTATTACTATTACAAAATTATTTTACGTCATTTTATGTTTTAATTTTCGTCACTAATAGATTAATTTTGTGACAAAAAATATATTTCGTCATGGTTTATTTAGGAGAGATAATTTTTCACCTTTTTTTTGGAGGAAAAAAATTTAATGACAAAATAATAGCTTATTGCAACGTATAAGATCGTCACAAAATATTTATTTTTTGTGACAAATTATTTTTGTCATAATTGAATAAATTAGTGATAATAAAATCATTTCGTCACAAATAACGTATCGATATAAAAAGAAATTCTAATTAATTTATTTTTTTGAAAAATTTTAGTTTAAAAAATAATTTTATTTATGATAAATAAATGTGTCATAAAAAATCAATATATTATAATGAGGTACAATTTCTTCACCTTTAATATGGAGGGAAAATTCCAACCATTTTCTTTTGGAGGGAAAAAAATAAGAAAAAAATGACTATTTACGACATATAAATTCGTCATTAAATACTTATTTTTTGTGACATGAATTGTTTTTATCTCAATTTAATAAATTAGTGACGATAAAATTATTTTGTCACGATAATGTTACTTCTGATAAATAAATATGTTACAAAAAATGAATATATTATAATAAAATACAATTTTCTCACCAATACAATTAATTTACGATAATAATACTTTTTTGTTACAGTTGGTCATAATGTTGATATATGACAAATAAATTATGTCATAAAAAATAATTGAATTTGATGCGGAATAGATTTTGAAATATTTTTTGTACCGGTTCGACCAGCTAAAAAATCTAAAACTTTAAGATGTCATAACTTTTTACTTAAGTTGAGTTATGGGAGCTACTGCATTTTAATTTGAACATATACCATTTCATCACTAAGCATGTTTGAGTCGAATTGTCATCTAGTAATAGTTTTAAAGGTCTATATATTTCTTTTAGTGAACTAACGTTGCGGTATAGTATCAAACCATATAATCATGCTTTTATTATTCCTTTTAGAAAACTAAATTTATCCCATTATTTCGGTAACAAAATAATAGTAAAATTTTTCTTCTTAATATGTCTCAAAATATAACATACTAGTTATTTATATCGCACCCATTAACTTAAAAATTATTGATTATATATATTTAATTTTTCAAGAATCAATAAATCTACAGATAATTTTTCACTACTTGTCAAATTAATTTAAAGTAATTTATAGTTTCAATATAATATGATAATATTAGTTATTATTTTCATTTTTACAATAACAATGATGGGAAATACAATTGATAAATAATTAATAAAATTATATTTTATAACAATAAAATTATTTTATTAATTATTTTGGGACTTTCACATCATTAGATGGGACCTCAACATCAGATCCAAGCCTACAGTCCTCGATAGCCAAATGATCTCAATCCCTCTCGATGATTCCCCTTTTCAGTATCTGTTTTCCCCATCCACCGCCATCCTTTGCAATTGCTGCCCTGAGGCACCGTGCAAGGCGCTCCACCGCTACCACCTACCCCTCTTCTTCTCGTCGCCATCTCTGCTCCCTCTGTTGGCAGCCGCCGTCGCTGGCCTTTCCTCTTCTTGTTCTTTCTTTTTCGTCGGCTTTTGCGTGGAGAGGTTGTAGCATTTTCCCCCTTAGCAGCCCTTTTCTTCAACCGTTGCCTCCACCCTTTCCTCCATCAGCTAGTCGCCGATCTGCTCTCTCTCTTCTCGATCTCCCTCTCTCTCAATCTCGCTTTTGCTCTCTATCTCGATCTCACTCTCCCTCACTCGATTTTGTGCCATGAATCAGGTATGTGTTTCTTTGCTCAAGATCTAGATTTGAAACTTGATTTTGATTTATCTCCCTAAACCAGTCGCTTATCTTGATTTTGTATCACTCTCTCCTCTTTTATCTCATCCTTCTCGCCGAGACTAAAGATTGGAGAAGTTCTCGAGTCTGCTCCCTCTTCTCCTCCTTCTTCATCCCCAATTACGGTACTATTTTATTTTTGTATTCAGATTTCTGGTTTTTATTTATTTATTTACATATTTTAATTTTTTTAATGAGCTTATTATTTGATTCCTCAGTTCGATTGTTTCATTTTTGTGCCCTTTTTCGGTTCAATACAATTTATTTTGAGATTGGACTGCCATAGATCTTCTTTCTAGTTATTTTCTCACAGGTATGATGAAAAATATTGTTATAAATTTATATCTTCTTTCACGCAGAAGATAATATTGATATTTGATCCTATCTTGAATTGACATTTCTTGAAGTAAAGGAAGTAATTTTGATGAATTCTTATTGTATTTGAATTTCTTTCCATATGATAATTAGATTGCTATTTTCTTGAAACTATATATAGATAGATGCTGTTGTTGTTACTTCCAGTGACTTTCTTAAAAAGTATTCAATCCAAGTAATCTAAAAGGATACTTTTTATGAAACTTTTTAGTAATCATTAGTTTCTGTTTGTGCATTTATGTGAAAAATAAGATGTTGTGAATTGCTTTCATTGCTCACTGATCCTGTTTTGTTCTGGTGACCACCACTTTTTAGGATTAGAGTTTCATATCCTTTCCAATGGGGAGCTCCTACTAGAATCTATTCTTTCTATTACTTGAAAAGTCCCCTGGTGCTTTCATTGCTGTTTCAAGGTATGCAAGTGACGTACTGTTGCCACCTTGTATACTAAGCTGAGGTATTGGTTGGCTAGTATAGGTTCTTTGATTGGTTGTATATTTTCTTATGTTTTGGCACTTTAAACCTCATTGCACTGTTGGACATTCTAGCTTTGACCTCTTTCTATTATTGCCTTTATCTAGGAAGTTAGCTTAAAAGTCTGTTCAAACTTAGTGGCTTAGGTTGCATGATTTTTGAATTGGCTATTTGATGTAATTTTCATTTGTCCTAATCTCAGGAAGTTGGAATTCTCTTCTCTGGGATATTTGGGAATGGATCATCAGTATCTATGTAAGATATTTGTTTGGCAGTATCTTCTTTCTCTTCAAAATAACAAATGTTCATTTTGTTCATACATAATTATACTTTGAATTGGCATGAGTAAGCTTTATTGGTATAACTGCAGTTAACACAACTAATCAGTGAAGGCTTATCTGCCTTTATGGACTTATTATACCATCTTACTTATTATTTTATTTATTATTTTATTTTATAATAAATTTAAAGAGCTAGAGTTTCAAAAAAGAAAAAAAACTAAACTCTCCCAATCTGTTGTAGGATGAATGGTTTGGGTTGGTTTTTAATAGGTAAACCATCAATTTTCATGTATATTGGGTTGGGTTGGTTTCATTTCATTTTTGAACCAACCCAACTCATGAATAGCCCTAGCCTGCCACATAATTGAACAATTACAAATCTTTTTTTTTTATTGGTTTTATTTGAAAGTGAAACTATTTTATTCATTTTTCTCAGATGCTTGTTGATAACATTTAACTTATTATATTTTATATTATAGAACAAGCCTGCAAGCTATGCTCCTTTTGTTTCCCCTTAACTTTAATTTTGCAAATATGTCTTTATTGATTGCGGTTAAAATGGACAATTTCTTTCTGCAGAGTGGAAAGTCTGCAGCTATATATGCTTGTGCTAAGGAGCAAGGGTTCAGAGTTTTGGAGGTGCAGCTTAAATTTAGTATACTCTTGTTGATTATATTCTACAATTTTCTTGTCCATCATTTGTGTTTATGTACATCGATTCCCAAGTGAAATCTCTTTTTAAGTACTATACAATTTAATGTATTTTTATGATATTATATTTTTTAAAATAATAGTGTTGGTTTATAATTATGTATATAAATTAAATTTTGGATGTTACAATAATAATAATTATAATAAAAATAAAATAAAATTATAAATAATAATAATAAAAATATTAAAATTAAATAATAATAATAATAATAATAAAAACAATAATAATAATATTTTTAGCGATGGATTATCTGTCGCTAATAAATTTTTAATATTTTCATGACTAATTTCGAAGGTTAATTAGCGACGGAATTTTAGTGAATAGC
This sequence comes from Excoecaria cochinchinensis, assembly GCA_947683425.1. NCBI lineage: Eukaryota > Viridiplantae > Streptophyta > Magnoliopsida > Malpighiales > Euphorbiaceae > Excoecaria > Excoecaria cochinchinensis. The sequence continues at coordinate 8,394,892 of CANTUQ010000119.1, forward strand.
GACTGTTTTTTCCATCGCTATTTTTAGCAACTAAAATATGGTTTAGTCGCAAATATGCTTGCGACAGTCGGAATAGCGACGGTTTGTCGTTTCGTCATTAAAATTAATTAGCGACAAAATTTGAGGAATTAGCGACGGAAATTGCCGTCACTTATTCCCCTTTTTTTGTACCTATAAGTAGAGTTTCGTCATTAAAAACATTAAATTAGTGAAGAATTTTAAATTTGTCATAAAAAATGTCAATTTTTTGTGACGATAAACAATATAATGTGATGAAATATAATTTTATTTGTGACATAATTTTTTTCATGAAAAATAAGAAATAAAGATGACGATAATCATTTTCGTCACAAAAAATATACTTACGGTGACAAATAACTAAATTGCCACAAAAACTTTTATGTTACGTGCCTACCGTTATGTTCTCTGTTACGATAAAAATTCGTCACCTTATCTTTTCAGTGACGAAAAATGAATTTTTCATGACAATTTTTTGCGTCATAAAATGTGTAATTTCTTGTAGTGATACAAAGCCTCAAACGGTGACATTCCAATGCTGGAATGAAAACTATTATTATAGGCAAACTCCATAAGTCGCACATACTTATCCCAACTGTTAGAAAAATCCAAAGTACAAGCCCGAAGCATATCCTCTAAAATCTGGATAACTTGCTAGGACTAACCATCTAACTAAGGATGAAATGCTATGCTAAAATTCAACTTGGTACCCAAAGCTCTCTGCAATTCCTTCTAGAACTTAGATGTGAACCTTAGATCTCTATCTGACACTATCGACAATGGCACTCCATGCAGTCGAACCACCTCATCCACATACACACTGGCTAACTTATCCATCGAGTAGTCCACTCCTACTGGCAGAAAATGAGCTGACTTTGTAAGCCGATCCATAACAATCCACACGGAATCATGCTTCCTCTGAGTCACTGGCAAACCCGACACGAAATCCATAGTGATACCATCCCATTTCCACATAGGAACGGATAAAGGAGTAAGTAATCCCAAAGGGACTTGATGCTCAGCCTTTACCGGCTGACACGCCAAACACTTTGCCACGAATTCCACAATATGTCTCCTCATCCCAAACAACCAGTAGAACTGCTTCATATCCCGATACATCTTCTCACTACCAGGATGCATAGTGAAGACCGTAGAGTGTGCCTCACTGAAAAGCTTCTTCATTAACTCATCACTCTCGGGCACACACAAATAATCCCTATACATAAGCACCCCATCCAAAACCGAAAACTCAGACTACTTACCTTGCTAAACCTCTTGCAAAACCCGCTGCAATTTCACATAATCCTTTTGAGCGTCCACAATCGACAGTCTCAAGGTTGGCTTCACTCTCAATTGGGCAACCAAAGCCCCATCTGAATCAAATCTCCATCTGAACTGCCTCAAGAATAAAGCCAAAACTGACTTCCTACTCAAAGCATCCGTAACCACATTAGCTTTACCCGAATGATAATCCATAATGCAGGCATAGTCCTTAAACAACTCCAACCATCAGCGCTATCTCATGTTCAACTCTTTCTGCGTGAGCAGATACTTCAAACTCATATGATCTGTGAAAAACCTACACTTCTCCCGATACAGATAATGCCGCCAAATCTTCAAAGCAAAGATCACAGCCGCCAATTCCAAATCATGTGTCGGATAGTTCTTCTCATGCAGCTTCAATTGATGAGATACATAAGCCACAACTTTCCCCTCTTGCATCAACACACATCCGAGTCCAATACCGAGGCATCACTGTACATTACAAACTCTTTACCCGAGGTGGGTTGAGTCAGTATAGGAGTTTCAACTAACAAACTCTTCAACCTCTCAAAGCACACTTAGCACTTATCCGACCATTCAAATCTGACTCCTTTCCTCAACAATATAGTCATAGGAGCAGCTATAACGGAAACACCCTTCACAAACCGATGATAGTAGCCTGCCAAACCAAGGAAGCTTCTCACTTCAGGAACATTCCTAGGCGCTTTCCAACCCACAATCGCCTTAATCTTAGCTGGATCCACTTGAATACCCTTAGTTGACACAATGTGACCCAAGAAAGACACTTCTTGAAGCCAAAAGTCACACTTGCTAAGCTTCACAAATAAATGGTGCTCCCTCAATACTTGCAGCACTAACCGAAGATGCTTTTCATGTTCATTCTCATCCTTCGAGCAAACCAAGATGTCATCAATAAACACTATTACGAATCAGTAAAGATATGGCCTAAACACTCGGTTCATCAAATCCATAAAAGTCGCAGGTGCATTGGTCAAACCAAATGCCATCACAAGGAACTCATAGTGGCTATATCGCATCCGAAATGCAGTCTTAACCACATCCGCATCCTGAATTCAAAGCTGATAATAACCCGATCGAAGATCAATCTTGGAGAAGACACCCGCACCTCTAAGCTTGTAACACCTCGAAATGGCCCTAGAAGAATTACAGAGTTTATTCGGAAAAAGTAAGTGTTGTGTGTGAGAGTTCTGTCGCGAGCGCGACAAGTGTCGCGGGCGCGACAGAACACTCCAGCAAGATGGTTGCATAAGTGGGATTTAAGAGACCTTGAGATGTGTATTGGACATATGGCACCGTAGAAGAGTGACAAGTGGCGACATAGGAGAGTGACAAGTGGCGACATATGAGAGTGACAAGTGGCGACATATGAAAGTGACAAGTGGCATTGTAGGAGTGTGCCAAGTGTCATTGTAGGGAAGTGACACATGGCTACAAGAGATAGTGACATGTGGCATAAGATATTATTTAGTGTGGCTTGGCTTAGCTTGGCTTGGCTTGGCTTGGCTTAGGATATGGATGGATTAAATGAGATGGTTGGCATTTATTTGGTTTGGTGAGCATTATGTGAGAAGGTTTGGATTTAGTTGACCGGCCATTTCCTACTCCCATTTCATTTTCTTCATTTGGTTTTTAATTTCCCTTTTTGTTTCTTTTGCTCTTAGTTGCCGTGCTCCACCTTCCTCTCTTTTCTTCTCTTTTTCATTTGCTCCTAAAGAGAATTATTTAAGTTGAGATGAAGAGAGTGAGTTAAGGGCTTGATTTGGTCTCTTCAAAAGGTAAGTTAGATTGATTTTCCGATCTGACCTCCTTTTTCTCTTTGTTGTGGATTTAAAGTAAAAAGAAAAGTAACCCAAGTGTTTTTGTGTGGTTTTGGTACAAGCTGGAGGCAAAGAGAAGATCAGAATGAGTAGAGAGCAGTGATCGAGTTCCTAGAGGTAGGGATCGAGTGCGATTTTATTTTCCTGGCATGTGATTGAATGATATGTGTTACTATGACATGATGTAAATGTATATGGTGAGCTTTAATTAGCTCCATCGTTCTTTTAGTGTATATTGGTTTATTGTTCATTTTGATTGCTTGCAGTGCTTATGACATGTGTATATATGTTTATAAGCATGTAACTTGATCATTTGAGTGTTTGTGTTGATAATAGAGTTTGATGTTGCGAAATTCTGCTTATTTGTCATCGGACCCCTGTGTATTGTATTTGTCATAAGTAGTGTTATAGAACTCCAATTGCGTTGATTCTAATTGCATCTGAAAGATAATAGTTTTATCTAAAAATGTCTAAGAGAGTGCTGGATCTAATTCTGGCTCTAGGTATCCTGAAAAGTAATTAGAACGTAGGTGACCCTGTTCTGGCGGGTTCACTGGAACAGCATAGATTGTTTGAATCATATTTAGAGTTCTAGATGTCCAAATGACCTGAAAATTGTCCCATTTGAATGATAAAATCCTAGAGAACAATTGTTAAGAAGAACACTTTTCCTAAAAATGACGTTTAGAGGTCGGTTTAGACGATACAAGATCAGGATAAAAAGCAGTCTCATGAGGCTCCTGAGGCGAGCCTCTGTCGCGAGCGCGACAGTGGTCGCGACCTCGCGACAGAACATCACAAATTAGGCACTTTTTTCTTCATTTTGAGCCTATGGTTGGCATGGGTCAACCCCTTGTCTTTCCCCTTAACGTTTTATACGTGATTCGGGCTCCTAAATGATTACAAACTAGTTGTTAACGGAAAAATACATATGAGTGTGATTAAAAATGGTAATTGAACTAATATAGTAACAATGTATAGTTGTAGGAAGTATAGTAAATGACATGGTAAATAGGTATGAACTTAGGAATTGTTATATAATGCATTAGAGTATAGAGAGCTTTTAAACAATCTGGCTTCTGTCGCGACCGCGACCTCTTGTCGCGATCGCGACAGTGGACTTGCCTTCCGTCGCGAGCGCGACCTCTTGTCGCGATAGTGACAATGAACTTGGCTTCTGTCGCGAGCGCGACTTCTTGCCGCAATCGCGGCAGTGAACCTCTTTGCATCTTGTTTTGAAGAGAGTGTTTTCTTCTGTCTTACTTTGCATGATTAATATGTTTATGCAATGAGTTGAATACATGTATATGAAGATGTTATATAAGAGTGCATACATGGAATTTAAATGTTACATGTTTTTAGTTGTTGAACAAGATTGTATATGAATTACATGCCTCTGAATTGGATAAATGCAGTTGAATTATTAGTTGATGAGTTGATATCTGTGTACAGTGTGTGTGAGTTGGTATTGAGCCTGATTACCGTTATAGTGGATAGATAAGCATGCTTATAAAGGGCTAGAGTGCAGCTGCTAGAGTTGGCCTTAATTGTGCCCAGAGTTCGGAATACCTCGTGTATTCCATAGAGTTTGAGTTAATTCTCCATATGTAAGATACTGTAATCAGTATCCAGAGTTACCCGTATCCACCATGAAAGGAATTCAGGCTTGTCTTATTAATGTGGTGCAGTGAACTTGAGATGATTATAGTGTTGCTTTGAATAAAGCTATAGTACATGAGAGTAATGTTTAATTACATGACAACTTATATACAAGTATATGTTTACACGCATGTGAACACATGATAGCGTATATTTGAATAAATGAGATGTACAAGTTATAGTGTGCATGAGACAGTGAAAGAGTAAATGTTACTTATATGTGAGTTCAGAGTACTTGATAATCAAGCATGCTACCTATACATGTATAAGAGTTATATGCATGAGATATATGATCGTATGAGTTATTTGTGACTTCGTAAAGAAGTCCCTTGCATTATTTTCATCCCCACTAAGCGTTAGCGCTTAGCACGGATGTTTATTTCCGTGTAGGTTACCGGTTCGGATCAGTGAGCGGACATCTGCGGGTCAAGGCCACTAGGAGTTTTGTTACAACTTTTTATAAGTTAGAGATAGAGTTTTATATTTTGAGTAACATCATTATGTAATAAAAGAGTGTAGTGGTTACATGTAAATATATATGTAAAGCTAAATGGAAACTGATGTAATATGAACATGTAAATGTATATGTAGTTAATATGAAATGCAAGTGGGCCCTAGTGTAGTATTTAATTACTCTTAAACGAATGTGTTTATGCTATCGCTTCCGCTAATGCATGTACAAGTATACGTAAGTGTCCGCGTAGCGCCCCGATATTCCTTACCGGGGGTATGGGGGTGTTACAAAGCTGATCAAACAAATCCTTGACTCTAGGCAAGGGATACTTGTTCTTCACTGTGACCTTGTTAATTTTCCTATAGTCGATACACATCCTCAAAGAGCCATCTTTCTTCTTGACAAACAACACCAGTGCTCCCCATGGAGATATGCTGGGTCTAATAAACCCCTTATCCAATAACTCTTGTAACTGAGTCTTAAGTTCCCTCAACTCTACAGGAGCCATCCGATAAGGTGCTTTCAAAATGGGTGAAGTACCCGGTAAATTATCTACGGACAACTCCACTTCTGTCTCGGGAAGTAACCTAGGCAATTCACTCGAAAACACATCTCCAAACTCCCTAACAACTGGGATATCCTCAATCTCAACCTGATCACGCTTAGAGTCCAGCACAACTGCTAAAAATGCCTCACATCCTTTCCTCATAAACCTCTTAGCTTGCATGACGAAAATCACATTACTCAAAGAACTCGAACCCAAACCTTTAACTACTATAGAAGACTGATCTCTATCTCGCAACACAACCGCCTTTTTATAACAATCCATTACAGCCCGATGCTTACGCAACCAATCCATAACCAGTATTAAATCAAACTCCCAAAATTGCAACTCAATCAAATCCGTAGAGAACTCAACACCCTGGACAAAAAAAGGACAATTCCTATGCACTCTACTCACATTCACACTATGCCCTAAAGGATTGGTCACACAAACCTCATAATTTACCTAATCAACATTATGCAACTTATCAAATAACTTACTCATGCACAAATATGAGTGTAACACCCCCATCGCCGTCCCTGTTGGAAGGACGCCGACGGACGCGCTACACGACGTTCACATAAACAGATATACACATGCACAATGCAGAAGCATACTTTCATACATAACAGGCATACAGAAATACGGATTAATTAAAAACTTACCTTACCTTGCGGCACAGACTGAACATGCAATCACTTATGCACACACAGACACTAAGCTGAAGCACACACAGAAGCATACATATGACCATTCAACGGAAGCATAATCGAAATAATAAAACAAAGGAATAACTAAACATAAGGACATACTAACTATTACATTCCCAAAAGAAAACTCAAGAACGAAACATAATAATTACATATACAATACTACCGAATACAAAAGCTGAAATACAGAAGCTGAACAAAACACAGAACTTCTAACTCCTACGTGGCCGACCTTGCAGAAGCGCGACTCGATCAGAACCAAACCTGCCACCTGCACGGAAAGGAAATCCGTGCTAAGCGATAAACGCTTAGTGGGGAGAACACACAAGAATATGGACGGCCATTCACAATGGTCGCCAAGGCATAACACATTCAAATGGCAAATGCGGATATTCATAGCATATCAATAATCAGGCTGCACAATAAAGGCATTCAATTGATAACTCACAAACAGACCATAAACTCATGTCCAGGATATACCAATACAGACATAATACGATATACGATACAAATATCATCATGCCGAACTACATACTATAACTCATGCATAAACCTACATGGGTATCAAATGATAGCATCTTACCATGCGGAGTCACAAGAGCTATACACATGCATTAATTATCACTAAGTACCCACGCCTGAACTGACAACCCAATCATCATGTTAAGCATACACACCAGTCAAATATCCTAAGGATAACATTTAGAGCATCACAATACCGCTGCGCAACTCTAATATAAATCATATCATGCGAAACACTCTAAAATCTGAGACTGAAAGCATAAGTACATAACATCACATTCATATCATCATCATGCAGAAAGTACAGTTAAACATTACATACTTACCGCCATAACTGCTTCGATTCACATGCTAATATATAACGAAACTATGCTGAAGTCATATACTTAAATACATCAGTCGAATTATTTCAAAGCATTCAGAAACTTATAACAAATCATATGATAAGTACAGATAATCATGTTAACTATAAAATCATGCTGACATAATACAGACATACATTCTGAAGCCCATAGTCACATTCATATACATATAAACTGATTCCTGAGATCTTTATCATAATCAAACGGATATCACATTCATATAGTCATTTCAAAGTAATACAAACCAGTAAAGCACCTGCTGACTCACAATAGTGGATAACGAGTGTACTGAACTGATTAGTACCTTACGGGTACAAGTCGAAAACCATTTTATTTATCACAAAAGCATTTTACTGATGGGGGATCTTAACCCGATCCAAATTCATTAAAAAGGATCACGAAGATCCGTACTGAGGGGGGGTTCGCGAGGAACCATACGGGGGACCTGATTAGGGTCCAATACGTTCAAAGGGCGCTGCAGCTACTGAAAGACTCTATTAGGCATGCCTAACTATCCACTAGACTGACTCTCGCAAGTCATGCATCAAACAATACACATTTCGAATCGCACAACGCATAAATATATATATACAAATATATATATACATCATGCATAAATCAGAGTACAATAGACATATAAATATGTTTATAAGGTTGGTCATATCTCATACATTCCCATTGCAAAACATAAGACAGTCAATATACTTAACATTTAAACACTGATCTAAAGCATGCCAAGAATCAGGTAAAGAAGCACTACCATGCCAATGATTATCAAAACATAATCCTAAACATGCATTAGGTGAAGATACTAAGCATAAACCATGCATAGTCCAAATTACATTTAGCATAACACATTGAGTTCCCAGGCTAAAGTATAATCATGCATTCAGACATTAATCATAATATTCAACTAAATATAGCACAGCATAATATTAATCATACCCCATTCAAGTCATATTCTGAAGCATGCAATAGGTCAATCAATCACATTTTATCACTACTCCAACTAGAGTATATCAAGAACACATGTGTAATCATATTATGCCAATGATCAAAAAACATATAATCTGAATCATGGATTGATACAATATTCTTAAACATGGCATGTTAATTTAGATAAGAATCCGATCCAGGACAGGCATAACATAATGCTGAACACAACTAAGATAGGCTAACCATTCAGATAGGATAGCACACAGTAGAGAAAGAAGTCATAAAAGCATTTGACAGTCATTTAATAAATAAACTGGTCACGGTGAACAGAGCACAACAGAAAAGTCATACAGGAGCATATAACAGTAAGACATAAATTATACAGCAGTGGAGACCCATACAGAAGAAATAGGAAATTCATTTTGGTTAAAACTGGGCGAAATCGGAAAAAGGAGCTGAAGAGGGGTCGGTCACAAGTCGTGTCATGACTCATGACTGACCTCACAGGAGGGTCACGGCGTGACCTAGTGTCACGTCTCGTGACCTGCTAGAGAGTCACGGGACGTGACTCTATGTCACGCCTGGCCTCACAAGAGTCACGCCGTGACTCTATGTCACGTGACGTGACTTCCCTCTCACAGAGAGAGGAGTCACGCATTGCCCTTACCAGAGTCACGCCGTGACTCTAAGTCACGAGACGTGACTTTCCTCTCACAGAGAGAAGAGTCACGCTTCGCAACTGGAGTCACGCTTCGCCATTCACAAGGGTCACGTCGTGACCCTAAGTCACGAGACGTGACTTTCCTCTCACAGAGAGAAGAGTCACGCTTCGCAAATGGGAGTCACGCTGCCCTTCACATGAGTCACGTCGTGACTCTAAGTCACGCGACGTGACTCGCTTCTAACAGAACACAAACTGGAACTGGAAATTCTACAGAGACGCGATTTTCCATTCCCAGTTACCCAGAACTCCAAGAACTCGATAAATTCATTTTCAATCTCATTCAAAACACCACCAAACTCATCTTACCTTTCAATCGATGTCCCAACCAGCATAAACAAGACAATTGCAACTTAATTCAACAATCAAATCATTAAAACCATGCTTAAACACATTTAATCCATTCTAGAGCATAAACCCTAAAAATTACAGTAGATTCAAAACACAAACTCAGAACTTCCAAATCAATACTTGTCATGCATTACTAACACATTTACTCACTTAATCATGCATGTACACATTCTAAACCACATCAATTTCCAGAAATGCAAACACATAAACATCCTAAGTGAGATTTAGGGCAAAAACATTAAGAAATCCAAATGCAGTAAACAGACCTCCCAAACCTCAAAATGACGATCCAAAAATCAAGCTTCAAAATCAATCCTCTATCCTTTCCTTGCCTTTACTTTGCTCTTTCTTACAATCCCAAGCTTGCACAAACAAAACCCACAATTATTCTTCAAACCCTAACTCAATAAAAACCAAAACCAGGAGAAGAAGATGAAGAAGAAGAACAGAACGTAAATCCAACTTACCTCTTCAAAGCAAAGCACAACCCAAGCCAACCACAACTCCAAGCCAAGGAAAATGAAAGGAAAAGCAGAGGAAGGGAGAAGAGAAGAAGAAGAAGAACGTGAGAGGAGGGGGACGGGAATGCAATCTGTGTTCCCTCTCTCTTCCACTTTCTTTTCTTCTTTTCCCCATTCACTGCCCACCTAACAGTCCACTTGGCAACATCCTATTGGACCCCAAACTCCACTTAGCATTTCAAACCATGGCACAATACTAGACTCATACCCAAACATTGCCTTAATAAATATCTTGTCTTAATGCTCTTTAGTCCTTAGACAAAATACAATTCACTCACTTACACAATTCTTTCTTTACCAACTTAATTATCTTAGCAATTAGGTCCTTAACACTCCAAATTCTCAAACACAATTTACTGAAATACCCTTCTGATCCCGACTTAGCATGCATAATCCGACCAGGGCTATTTTGGGGTGTGACAACTCTTCCCTCCTAAAAGAATTTCGTCCTCGAAATTCACAGCGAAATACTTACATCCACACAACCCAAGCAAACAAAACTTACTTAAACAAAAGCTTGCAAATTAACTTACCAGAAAAACCTACGGTCTCCTTCGAATCCTTGCTAGATGCTACAAACTCTGAAGACACTCGAGAAGATCTGAGCAAATCCTCCACATCCTTTCTAGCTTGCCCAGCTAGATTCTCACTCATCTTCTTAGGACAATCGGCAATCCGGTGTTCCATACTGCCACACCTGAAACAAGCACCTGAAAGCTTAAGACATGGACCACGATGTCGCTTCTGACAGTGCTGACATAAAAGCGATATCCACTTCCTACACTTAATCCCATGTTGCTTCTGACATGGTTGACACGCTGAAGGTTCTCGAACCCTCTTTCCTGTTGGCACTTCACTAACCGATCCTGTTCTCTTCTGAGGAACATGCTGAACAAAATCTTGAGAAACACGAGGAGCGGTCAATCTATCCAAAATCCGAATCAACCCTTGTACAAGAGCCCTATCATCTGAAACACCACCAGAATCTTCAACTGGAAGATGCTCTGAAACATCCTGATCAGCATTAACTCGATTCACACTTTCTGTTGTCTCGCCCACATTCTCACTAGGATCAAACTCCATCTAGACATGACACAAAACAAGACGCATCTGCATTAGGCCACGACACAAAACCGACTCTCATGCAAAGACTCAACACAAAACAAACAACACACCCAGAACCATCAAACCAGGGCTCTGATACCACTAACTGTAACACCCCCATCGCCGTCCCTGTTGGAAGGACGCCGACGGACGCGCTACACGACGTTCACATAAACAGATATACACATGCACAATGCAGAAGCATACTTTCATACATAACAGGCATATAGAAATACGGATTAATTAAAAACTTACCTTACCTTGCGGCACAGACTGAACATGCAATCACTTATGCACACACAGACACTAAGCTGAAGCATACACAGAAGCATACATATGACCATTCAATGGAAGCATAATCGAAATAATAAAACAAAGGAATAACTAAACATAAGGACATACTAACTATTACATTCCCAAAAGAAAACTCAAGAACGAAACATAATAATTACATATACAATACTACCGAATACAAAAGCTGAAATACAGAAGCTGAACAAAATACAGAACTTCTAACTCCTACGTGGCCGACCTTGCAGAAGCGCGACTCGATCAGAACCAAACCTGCCACCTGCACGGAAAGGAAATTCGTGCTAAGCGATAAACGCTTAGTGGGGAGAACACACAAGAATATGGACGGCCATTCACAATGGTCGCCAAGGCATAACACATTCAAATGGCAAATGCGGATATTCATAGCATATCAATAATCAGGCTGCACAATAAAGGCATTCAATTGATAACTCACAAACAGACCATAAACTCATGTCCAGGATATACCAATACAGACATAATACGATATACGATACAAATATCATCATGCCGAACTACATACTATAACTCATGCATAAACCTACATGGGTATCGAATGATAGCATCTTACCATGCGGAGTCACAAGAGCTATACACATGCATTAATTATCACTAAGTACCCACGCCTGAACTGACAACCCAATCATCATGTTAAGCATACACACCAGTCAAATATCCTAAGGATAACATTTAGAGCATCACAATACCGCTGCGCAACACTAATATAAATCATATCATGCGAAACACTCTAAAATCTGAGACTGAAAGCATAAGTACATAACATCACATTCATATCATCATCATGCAGAAAGTACAGTTAAACATTACATACTTACCGCCATAACTGCTTCGATTCACATGCTAATATATAACGAAACTATGCTGAAGTCATATACTTAAATACATCAGTCGAATTATTTCAAAGCATTCAGAAACTTATAACAAATCATATGATAAGTACAGATAATCATGTTAACTATAAAATCATGCTGACATAATACAGACATACATTCTGAAGCCCATAGTCACATTCATATACATATAAACTGATTCCTGTGATCTTTATCATAATCAAACGGATATCACATTCATATAGTCATTTTAAAGTAATACAAACCAGTAAAGCACCTGCTGACTCACAATAGTGGATAACGAGTGTACTGAACTGATTAGTACCTTACGAGTACAAGTCGAAAACCATTTTATTTATCACAAAAGCATTTTACTGATGGGGGATCTTAACCCGATCCAAATTCATTAAAAAGGATCATGAAGATCCGTACTGAGGGGGGGTTCGCGAGGAACCATACGGGGGACCTGATCAGGGTCCAATACGTTCAAAGGGCGCTGCAGCTACTGAAAGACTCTATTAGGCATGCCTAACTATCCACTAGACTGACTCTCGCAGGTCATGCATCAAACAATACACATTTCGAATCGCACAACGCATAAATATATATATACAAATATATATATACATCATGCATAAATCAGAGTACAATAGACATATAAATATGTTTATAAGGTTGGTCATATCTCATACATTCCCATTGCAAAACATAAGACAGTCAATATACTTAACATTTAAACACTGATCTAAAGCATGGCAAGAATCAGGTAAAGAAGCACTACCATGCCAATGATTATCAAAACATAATCCTAAACATGCATTAGGTGAAGATACTAAGCATAAACCATGCATAGTCCAAATTACATTTAGCATAACACATTGAGTTCCCAGGCTAAAGTATAATCATGCATTCAGACATTAATCATAATATTCAACTAAATATAGCACAGCATAATATTAATCATACCCCATTCAAGTCATATTCTGAAGCATGCAATAGGTCAATCAATCACATTTTATCACTACTCCAACTAGAGTATATCAAGAACACATGTGTAATCATATTATGCCAATGATCAAAAAACATATAATCTGAATCATGGATTGATACAATATTCTTAAACATGGCATGTTAATTTAGATAAGAATCCGATCCAGGACAGGCATAACATAATGCTGAACACAACTAAGATAGGCTAACCATTCAGATAGGATAGCACACAGTAGAGAAAGAAGTCATAAAAGCATTTGACAGTCATTTAATAAATAAACTGGTCACGGTGAACAGAGCACAACAGAAAAGTCATACAGGAGCATATAACAGTAAGACATAAATTATACAGCAGTGGAGACCCATACAGAAGAAATAGGAAATTCATTTTGGTTAAAACTGGGCGAAATCGGAAAAAGGAGCTGAAGAGGGGTCGGTCACAAGTCGTGTCATGACTCATGACTGACCTCACAGGAGGGTCACGGCGTGACCTAGTGTCACGTCTTGTGACCTGCTAGAGAGTCACAGGACGTGACTCTATGTCACGCCTGGCCTCACAAGAGTCACGCCGTGACTCTATGTCACGTGACGTGACTTCCCTCTCACAGAGAGAGGAGTCACGCATTGCCCTTACCAGAGTCACGCCGTGACTCTAAGTCACGAGACGTGACTTTCCTCTCACAGAGAGAAGAGTCACGCTTCGCAACTGGAGTCACGCTCCGCCATTCACAAGGGTCACGTCGTGACCCTAAGTCACGAGACGTGACTTTCCTCTCACAGAGAGAAGAGTCACGCTTCGCAAATGGGAGTCACGCTGCCCTTCACATGAGTCACGTCGTGACTCTAAGTCACGCGACGTGACTCGCTTCTAACAGAACACAAACTGGAACTGGAAATTCTACAGAGACGCGATTTTCCATTCCCAGTTACCCAGAACTCCAAGAACTCGATAAATTCATTTTCAATCTCATTCAAAACACCACCAAACTCATCTTACCTTTCAATCGATGTCCCAACCAGCATAAACAAGACAATTGCAACTTAATTCAACAATCAAATCATTAAAACCATGCTTAAACACATTTAATCCATTCTAGAGCATAAACCCTAAAAATTACAGTAGATTCAAAACACAAACTCAGAACTTCCAAATCAATACTTGTCATGCATTACTAACACATTTACTCACTTAATCATGCATGTACACATTCTAAACCACATCAATTTCAAGAAATGCAAACACATAAACATCCTAAGTGAGATTTAGGGCAAAAACATTAAGAAATCCAAATGCAGTAAACAGACCTCCCAAACCTCAAAATGACGATCCAAAAATCAAGCTTCAAAATCAATCCTCTATCCTTTCCTTGCCTTTACTTTGCTCTTTCTTACAATCCCAAGCTTGCACAAACAAAACCCACAATTATTCTTCAAACCCTAACTCAATAAAAACCAAAACCAGGAGAAGAAGATGAAGAAGAAGAACAGAACGTAAATCCAACTTACCTCTTCAAAGCAAAGCACAACCCAAGCCAACCACAACTCCAAGCCAAGGAAAATGAAAGGAAAAGCAGAGGAAGGGAGAAGAGAAGAAGAAGAAGAACGTGAGAGGAGGGGGACGGGAATGCAATCTGTGTTCCCTCTCTCTTCCACTTTCTTTTCTTCTTTTCCCCATTCACTGCCCACCTAACAGTCCACTTGGCAACATCCTATTGGACCCCAAACTCCACTTAGCATTTCAAACCATGGCACAATACTAGAGTCATACCCAAACATTGCCTTAATAAATATCTTGTCTTAATGCTCTTTAGTCCTTAGACAAAATACAATTCACTCACTTACACAATTCTTTCTTTACCAACTTAATTATCTTAGCAATTAGGTTCTTAACACTCCAAATTCTCAAACACAATTTACTGAAATACTCTTCTGATCCCGACTTAGCATGCATAATCCGACCAGGGCTATTTTGGGGTGTGACAATGAGTGTGTGGAACCAGGGTCAATTAGAGCATATAACTCAGTGTCAAAGAGTAGGACTTACCAGCAATCACATCCGGGGCATCCTGCTCATCCCGAGCTCTCATGGTATAAGCTCTTGTAACACCCCAAAACCACCCCAGTAGTTTGAGCCTGTCCGTGTCTGTATGTGTGTGTAATTTTATGTGTTTCATGTATGTGTTAAATTGGATTATTTATTTAAATAGAGTATGTGTGGGTGTAATAGTATGAGAAGAGGAGCTAGGTTAGTGTATGAGTGAATGTATGGTGGTAGGGTGTGAGTAAGTGAATAACTTTGTGTGTGTGTTAGAGTATGGGAGTAGGGTGTGTTAGGGGGAATTTGTCCTATAAAGAGAGTGATATGTGGCATAGATGATAAGTTAGCATTTAATGGGTTTGGTGAGAGAGAGAGAGAGCAGCCATTCTCTTCCTGTTTCCCGTTCTTCTTCCCTCCCTCACGCCATTTTCTTCTTTTCTT
The DNA here is from genome assembly GCA_947683425.1 of Excoecaria cochinchinensis. Taxonomy (NCBI): domain Eukaryota; kingdom Viridiplantae; phylum Streptophyta; class Magnoliopsida; order Malpighiales; family Euphorbiaceae; genus Excoecaria; species Excoecaria cochinchinensis. Next base: position 8,410,548 of record CANTUQ010000119.1, read on the forward strand.
CTTTCTTCTTCTTTGTTCTTTCTTTTCTTGGCCCGATCTTGCTCCCTCTCCTTTCCTTGAGTAGCTTGGGTTGTTTGGTTTGTGATTGTTGAAGCTCAAAGGTGAGTAAGGGTTATGGATGTCTTGACTTCTTCTTCTTCTTCCTCTTCTCTAGGTTAGGTTTATATATATTTATATGTGGGTGGTTTTAGAATTGATCTTGGCTGTTGTGGAATTGTGGTTCATAGGAGGCTCTTAGACCGGCGAAAGGGAAAGAAATCGCTAGCGGGAGCGGAGCTCACGAATAGGAGCAAAGGAAAGAAGGTTTGGGAACATTTGTTTCATATATGTATTTGTGATTTGAGTTGGATTTTGACACTTTTAGCTTTGATTGGAGTTACGAATTGAATATGTATAGTTTAAATTGGAATTAGCATGATATGTGAGGCTAGAGAATGAATATTGTTGAGGGATTTGCAAGAAATCATGTGAATAGTTGTAATTGTTGTTAAATGTGCTGTTTTGGGATTTCTTGGAATTGAGCATGTGTTTTGGCTTGATTTAATTGAAATAAATGGTGACAAAGCTGGGTTTTTAATTATGTTATGAGTTGTGGATGCTTGTGTTGCTTAATTTGGAGGTTTAGAATCAATTTTGGAAGTTTGGATGTGAATTGTATGAGATTTCTGCAGATTTTGGGCGTAAGAGCTGAAAAACCCGTGTCTGTCGCGAGCGCGACAGAGCACGGAGGTTCCAGCCCTCGCACCGGCGCGAGAGGTGTCGCGCCAAAGAACTCGAAGGAGCTCTCTGTCGCGAGCGCGATAACTGTCGCGAGCACGACAGAGTGTTCGATCTCCGAGCATGTGCTAGGCTCTATTCTGTCGCGAGCGCGACAACCCTCGCGAACGCGATAGAGAGCAGCACCCACGTCCTTTCGCGACCACGAGGTCACTCGCGATCGCGAGATGAAGCGGGGAAGTGTGTTTTGGCTTCTATCGCGAGCGCGACAGGCGTAACTTCCAAACTTGATTTCTTTTCCTTTTGCTTAATGACTTGATTCCTTTTGCATGCACTCTTTTATTAAAGCCTTGAATACTTATTTAAATGAATAATATGTATGTTAATTTGACAAGATTTCGTGTAACCTGCTAATGTCGGATAAGTGGATAGTTAGGCATGCCTAATAGAGTTATGTGTTGCTGCAGCTATGTGTACGATTTTGGACCTTGATCAGGTCCCCCGATCGGATCCTCGCGATCCTTCTATTTGAATCTTTCTTAAGATTCTATGTGAAAACAATTTGGAACAAAAATCAAAAGAATGTTTTGATACCTTCGGGTATCTATGTGTTTATAATACGATATTGATACTCTCAAGTATCTATATGTACTCGTTATCCACTCATTATGAATAAGCAGGTATTAGTGTGTCCTTGTACAAGAATTTTATGATGATAATATAAATATTTGAATTAACTATATATGATTCTATATCTGTAATTGTATCTTTATCATGTGCTTTCTGTTGCCGTCACTGTGAGTGGCAGTTATGCATTTGTATTTTTCCCCACTAAGCGATTTCGCTTAGCACGGGTGTTTATCCGTGCAGGTGTGGAAGGTTTTGGTGCGTATGGTCTGGGCGTGTCGCATCGGGAAGGCCAACGCAACTAGAGATCGAAGTTTTATAGTCTAGGCTTTCTTTTCTTTTGTATCAGATATATAATGTTTTGTTAGCCCTTCGAAACAATGTACTTTGGACTTTTGTTTATTGGTCCTTTTTTTTTTAATCTAATGTAAGATGTAAAGACCTCTTTGTATATAAATAAAAGTATTCACTTTGTTCAGTATCACTCTTCTTCCTTTTAAAGCTTAACTTATTCTTGATATGCCATTTTGTATGCGATGTTTTTATATTTGTACTAGTGGGATGTGACACTCCTATCTATCTGGACCCTTCTTCCCTCAATCCGAGTAGAAGTCTCCATGGTATAGGTTGGGGTGTGACATTAGGTGGTATCAGAGCTTCTGGGTTAGATGTTATTGGGTTTCAGTGTGTTAGTTAGTTTGTGGGAGTTGTGTTGGCCTGATGCGCACTGCGTTTATGTTTTGTAGTTATGGAGTCCGCTCGTGGATCACTTGAGGGGTCAGCAGAAAGTGCGAATCCCCAAGAGCAAGATCCCTCAGTTTTTGGTCCGGCTCAACCTCCTAGGGGACGACCTGAGGTACCTATGGGACCTTTGGAGGCGATGCTTCAGAGTATGACGAGGGTACTTGAAAGGGTAACAGCACCTAGTGCCCCTATTGAGAAGTTAAGAAAGCATGGTGCAGAGGATTTCTTTGGTACTGGCATAGATGAATCTAATAAGGCAGAGATGTGGATAGAGAAGACGTCCAGAGTACTTAGGGAGATTAGATGTCCACCTGAACAAGAAGTGGAGTGTGCGCTGTCTTTGTTGCAAGGCTCTGCTTATGATTGGTGGAGGCTAGTAGTTAGTCAACCGCAGGTTCCTGAACCGATTACATGGGAATTTTTTGAGAGTGAGTTCCAGAACCGGTATGTTGCTAAAGCATATAAGGATGCCAAGTGGGCGCAGTTTCTAACTCTCAAGCAAAGAACAATGTCTGTGGCCGAATATGAAGATGAGTTTAACAAGCTTAGTAAGTATGCACCGTCCAGGGTTCTCACAGAGGAGTTCAGATGTCAGCATTTTGAATCAGGCTTGAATGAGTCTTTGAAGGTGATGTTAATCTCTTTGATATCGGCTCCGAATGTGAAGTATTATCAGTTGGTTCAAGCAGCCTTGAGGGCAGAACGTTCTGAGAATATTCTGAGAGAGAAAGCTCAAAGAAGGAAGTCTGTAAGAGGTGGCTCTTCTTCAGGCAAGAGGCCGAGGGAGTCGCAAGGAAACTTTGCTGATGAGTCTGTAGCTAGTCCGGCCCCTAGAGGGAGAAGACAGGGTTCTTCCAGGGGAGCAGGCACAGGTAGAGGAGATAGCACTCCCCGATGTACTCATTGCAACAAACAGCATTGGGGTGAGTGCCGATGGTTAACAGGAGGTTGTTTCAGATGTGGTTCTATGGACCATCTTCTTGCGAATTGTCCAAGTCGGTATGGAGATCCTTCGGGGAAACAGGAAGGGAGCCGAGCTGGATCTAATGTACCTCAAGGAAGCCGTAATCGGGGTAGAGGAAGGGGTCGTGGTGGACGGCCTCGAGAGAGAGAACCCTCAGAATCAGTAGATTGCCCTGTGTCGACGGCTGGCAGGGCCTATGCTATGAAGGCCCGAGAGGAACAGAATGCTCCCGAAGTGATTGCCGGTAAGTTCTCTTTGTTTGGCTCTGAAGTTTATGCTTTGATTGACCCGGGCTCTACCCATTCTTATGTGTGTTCTGATAAGTTATAGGATAAATTGGGAAGTGAGGAGAAGATGGAATATGAGATTTGTGTATCTAGTCCTTTGGGTCAGAGTGTTATGGTTAATCGGGTGTGTCGGAAGTGTCCCTTAGAGATTCAGGGTACAGAGTTTGTTGTGGATTTGATCTGCTTGCCGTTTCATGAATTTGATATTATTTTGGGAATGGATTGGTTGGATAAACACCGCGCGGTAGTGGACTGTCATAGGAAGGTAATGGTTCTGAAGGGTAAAGATCAAGTACCTGTTATTGTGAAGGGAATTGGGAGCAGTTCTCTGCATTACGTGGTATCAGCTATGAAAGCCAGAAGATTTATCAGGAAGGGTTGTGAAGCGATTCTGGCTGTCGTTTTGGATTCTCGGAGGGGTCAAGTTAAGATTCAAGACATTCCTATTGTAAGAGATTTTGTAGATGTCTTTCCGGAAGAACTACCAGGATTACCTCCAGAGAGAGAGGTTGAATTGTCAGTAGAGATTATCCCAGGTACAGCTCTGATTTCTAAGGCTCCTTACCGAATGGCTCCAATGGAATTGAAAGAATTGAAAAGTCAGTTACAAGAGTTGTTATACAAAGGATTCATTCGGCCCAGTGTATCACCGTGGGGCGCTCTAGTGCTGTTTGTCAAGAAGAAGGATGGAACCCTACGGATGTGCATTGATTATCGACAGCTTAATAAAGTGACTATCAAGAATAAGTATCCACTACCGAGGATTGAAGACCTTTTTGATCAGTTGAGAGGAGCTGGGGTATTCTCTAAGATAGACTTGAGATCAGGCTATTACCAGTTGGGGGTTAAAGAAGCAGATGTGGCTAAGACGGCTTTTCGGACGCGTTATGGTCATTATGAATTTCTAGTGATGCCTTTTGGTTTGACCAACGCGCCTGCAGCCTTTATGGATCTGATGAACCGAGTTTTTCGACCGTATCTGGACAAGTTTGTCGTGGTATTTATTGACGACATTTTGGTATACTCCACAGATCGAAAAGAACATAAGGAACATCTTAGGTTGGTGTTGCAGATGTTAAGAGATCATCAACTGTATGCGAAACTCAGTAAGTGTGAGTTTTGGTTAAAAGAAGTGGCTTTCCTTGGACATGTGGTGTCAGTAGAGGGTGTACGGGTTGATCCAAGTAAGATTGAAGCAATTGTAAACTGGATGCCTCCGAAGAATGTACTTGAAGTGAGAAGTTTTCTGGGTTTAGCAGGGTATTATCGATGGTTTGTTCAGGGGTTTTCAGGGTTAGCCTCTCCTTTGACCAAGCTACTTCGCAAGGATGTCAAGTTTGTATGGACTGAAAAGTGTCAAGCCAGTTTTGATCGTTTAAAAGAGTTATTGGTTAAAGCTCATGTGCTCACACAGCCGGTTTCAGGTAAAGAGTACGCTATGTACAGTGATGCTTCGGGAATTGGCTTAGGTTGTGTTCTGATGCAAGGGAACAAGGTTATAGCCTATGCATCGAGACAGTTGAAGCCTCATGAGCGGAACTACCCAACTCACGATTTGGAGTTAGCAGCGGTAGTGTTTGCACTTAAAGTATGGCGGCACTACTTATATGGGGAGACGTGTAGGATTTTTACTGATCACAAGAGTCTCAAGTATTTGTTAACTCAGAAAGAGTTGAATTTGAGACAACAGAGATGGTTAGAGCTCTTCAAGGATTATGATTGTATTGTTGACTACCATCCGGGTAAAGCTAATGTAGTGGCTGATGCTCTCAGTAGGAAGTCTATGTCTGCGTTGCTAGCTAGCCGAGGCAGATGGAGGTTTGATTCTGAAGGTGCTTTGATTGCTCAACTTAAAGTTAAGCCAAGTTTGAGGTCGAAAATTGCAAAGGCTCAGTTAGGTGACCATGTGCTACAGCGTGTTTATCAAGTAGTGAAAGAGGGCAAGCGGACTGAATACTTGATAGAGGGTGAAGGAGTGCTTAGGCACGGTAATCGGTTATGTGTACCTAATGTGGGTGAGTTAAGGAAGAAGCTGTTGCAAGAAGCTCATTCATTAGTCTTCACTATGCATCCTGGTGGGGACAAGATGTATCAAGATCTGAAGCAGTTTTACTAGTGGCCAGGTATGAAACGAGATATAACAGAATTTGTTGCAAGATGTCTTACCTGTCAGCAAGTGAAAACCGAGCATCAAGTGCCATCGGGATTACTTCATCCCTTACCTATTCCTCAATGGAAGTGGGATGACATCACGATGGATTTTGTATCTGGCTTGCCTATGACCCAGCGTAAGCATGATTCAGTGTGGGTTATAGTGGATCGATTGTCGAAATCCGCGCATTTTCTGCCAGTACGATTGGATTATTCTATGGACAAGTTGGCAGAACTTTATGTAAATGAGATAGTCCGATTGCATGGGATTCCGTTATCTATTGTATCAGACCGAGATCCTCGTTTTACATCTAAGTTTTGGAAAGAGCTTCAGGCGGCTTTGGGAACTCGGTTAAATTTCAGCACCGCTTTTCATCCGCAGACCGATGGTCAATCAGAGAGGGTTATTCAAGTTTTGGAAGATATGCTACGGGGTTGTGTTCTAGAATTTTCGGGAAGCTGGGATCGGTATGTGTCTTTGATGGAATTCGCGTATAATAACAGCTATCAAGTGAGCATTGGTATGGCTCCTTATGAAGTATTGTATGGACGGAAATGTAGAACGCCAATATGTTGGACTGAATTATCAGAAAAGACTATGATAGGTCCGGATATAGTGCGGGATACCGAAGAGAAAGTAAGGGTTGTGCAACAGAACTTGAAAGCAGCTAAGGACCGACAACGTTCTTACGCTAATCTGAAGCGCAGAGATATTCAGTACGAAGTGGGTGATAAGGTTTTCTTAAAAGTGTCACCGTGGCAAAAGGTTCTTCGTTTTGGAAAGAAAGGCAAGTTAAGTCCACGCTTTATTGGGCCATACGAGATCCTAAGAAAAGTAGGTCCAGTAGCGTATCAGTTAGCTTTGCCTATGGAGTTAGCTAGACTACATGATGTTTTTCATGTATCTATGCTTCAGAGATATCGGTCAGACCCTTCGCATGTGTTACCAGTACAAGATGTCCGAATTCAGCCAGACTTTTCTTATGATGAAGAACCGAAAAGGATTTTGGATAGGGAAATTAGACAGCTCCGGAATAAACAAATACCATTGGTTAAGGTCTTATGGCAACATCATGGTATTAAAGAAGCCACATGGGAACCAGAGGAAGCTATGAGACTACAATACCCTCAGTTATTCGGAACAGGTAAGAATTTCGAGGACGAAATTCTGTTAAGTGGGGGAGTATTGTAACACCCCAAAACCACCCCAGTAGTTTGAGCCTGTCCGTGTCTGTATGTGTGTGTAATTTTATGTGTTTCATGTATGTGTTAAATTGGATTATTTATTTAAATAGAGTATGTGTGGGTGTAATAGTATGAGAAGAGGAGCTAGGTTAGTGTATGAGTGAATGTATGGTGGTAGGGTGTGAGTAAGTGAATAACTTTGTGTGTGTGTTAGAGTATGTTAGGGGGCATTTGTCCTATGGAGAGAGTGACATGTGGCATAGATGATAAGTTAGCATTTAATGGGTTTGGTGAGAGAGAGAGAGAGCAGCCATTCTCTTCCTGTTTCCCGTTCTTCTTCCCTCCCTCACGCCATTCTCTTCTTTTCTTCTTTCTTCTTCTTTGTTCTTTCTTTTCTTGGCCTGATCTTGCTCCCACTCCTTTCCTTGAGTAGCTTGGGTTGTTTGGTTTGTGATTGTTGAAGCTCAAAGGTGAGTAAGGGTTATGGATGTCTTGACTTCTTCTTCTTCTTCCTCTTCTCTAGGTTAGGTTTATATATATTTATAGGTGGGTGGTTTTAGAATTGATCTTGGCTGTTGTGGGTTTGTGGTTCAGAGGAGGCTCCTAGACCGGCGAAAGGGAAAGAAATCGCTAGCGGGAGCGGAGCTCACGAATAGGAGCAAAGGAAAGAAGGTTTGGGAACATTTGTTTCATATATGTATTTGTGATTTGAGTTGGATTTTGACACTTTTAGCTTTGATTGGAGTTACGAATTGAATATGTATAGTTTAAATTAGAATTAGCATGATATGTGAGGCTAGAGAATGAATATTGTTGAGGGATTTGTAAGAAATCATGTGAATAGTTGTAATTGTTGTTAAATGTGTTGTTTTGGGATTTCTTGGAATTGAGCAAGTGTTTTGGCTTGATTTAATTGAAATAAATGGTGATAAAGCTGGGTTTTTAATTATGTTATGAGTTGTGGATGCTTGTGTTGCTTAATTTGGAGGTTTAGAATTAATTTTGGAAGTTTGGATGTGAATTGTATGAGATTTCTGCAGATTTTGGGCGTAAGAGCTGAAAAACCCGTGTCTGTCGCGAGTGCGACAGAGCGCGGAGGTTCTAGCCCTCGCGCCGGTGCGAGAGGTGTCGCGCTAAAGAACTCAAAGGAACTCTTATAGTAGAAGTCTAATGAATCATTTCATGAGTACCTGACTCGGTATAGAAATTGGGTGATGGAAATGAAAAGGAAGCTAAATACCCAGGACCAGATATGGCTCTTTATCAAGAATGCTAGCCCATATCTCAAGGATGGGCTGAAGATAAAGGGTTTAAAAGACTGGGAGTCACTGAAGGATATAGCCATTGAGGCTGAAGTTGAGTATCTAGCGAGAAGGGCGAGTAGTGGGGCATACACCAGAAAGACCAGTGGTGGTTAGGGGGCAAGTAGAGCTGCAAGTTCCAACAGTGGCAGCAGAACAGGCAAGACGACCAAAGTTTCATCACTGGGTAACCCGAGTCTGGGCTGCCTTGAGACCCGATATCTATAGTTGCTCCCAGTTTTGGGGAAGCTAGTGCATGGGTGCTTAGGTGTGCCAAAACTCAGGGAAAAAGAAATAGACACGTACCTGAGGCTGCCACCTTCCCACTGTGTCGATGGAGTTGTGGCGGGTTTGGCTAATGCCAATTTGTTAATGTGTTAAGCTACGCTCTTGGTGGCTAATTGATGTCGCCTTGTTGGTGTGTTACATTCCTACTGATCTGATGGGGAATAGATGCCCCTTGAAGAGCTAATTGCTCCTTGGAAAGCAGTATTGTGATTACACATAGTCATTTCTTGACTTATGAATTGCAATCATTCTTGAATCTATCTAGGCCTTACAATGATTGTTATCCTCTTGAATTGCACTGAGTCATTTCAGACTTGCAAAATGTAGATGCCATCCTCTTAGATTTCACCGAGCCATCTCAAACTTACAAAATGCAGACATCGTCCTCTTGGATTGCACCGAGTCGTCTCAGACTTACAAAATGCAGACAACATCCTCTTGGATTACACCAAGTCATCTCAGACTTATGAAATACAAACATCATCCTATATCATCTCCAACTGGAGCCTTCTTCTTGCTTAAAAAGACCTCTATGCCTTTTAAGAGGGATTTGTGCTTATAGGGAGACTTTAAAAATTTACGCTCATTGAGAGACTTAGATTCTCACTGAGAGACGTAGACTTTGAGTCTTCTAATTGCCCCCGGCATGGTGTGCATGAATATGCTTGCTCTTTTAGATGTTCTCTTTGGTGTGGATCCACGGGATTCCTTTTCCATGGGGGCTTCATCTTAAATTGATTGTTTAGCGTGGATGAGCGCTGATGTTGAGCTGAAGTTGTCCTTTGGCCCACTTTTGCCTGTGAGGTTTATTTAGACATTTCCTACAAAGTTATGTGCACAAGAACATATACAAGAGATTATGTGTGCATGTGTGAAATATATACACAAGGCCATATACAAGAAACATGCGCAAAGGACTATGTGCTAATAGTTCTTTGTGCAAATTATATGCATGTGATATATGCGTGTTGCTATGCGTGTGAAATATGTGCAAAGACCTATATGCATCTTATGTATGCAGAAAATATGTACACGGAATGTGTGCCTTATGTGCATGGAATATAAACACTAGATGAGTGCAAAATTGCATATGCGAGATATGTGTAAGGGATCATGCGTGTGAATGCATGTGGGGCACCATGTATGCATCGAACGATGTATGCAAAGAAAAATGCAAAAGAATGTACTTGTGCTATGCATGTGAGATGCAAAGAGTTATGCAAATATGCAAAAGATCATTCATGCGTGATGCACATGAGATATTGTATGCAATTATGAAAAAGGTCGTACATGCGTGATGCACGTTAGATATTGTATGCAAATGTTTGCAAAGGATGTATGCATGCAAACATGGATAGGCCATATCCTAGGTGGTTAAGGAATTTATTAAGGGTACGACTCGGCTACCCATATTGTCTGATGCCCCCAAGGATCTAGAAGTGTCCTCTTTGCTTAGGAATTCTTACCCATAATCTTTTCAGAGAGAACCATCCAGTGTGCATCTTTGCCCCCAAGTCAATGAGCATGCGCCTTTTGCTATGAGCTGTACAGCATTTCCCCCCCAGGATTTTGACTCGTGTCCTATATTATGCACTATCTGCCTGAAGGGACATCATCTGAAGTAATGCCGCCTTATTAGAAGTCATTGTTTTAAAGGTAGTGCACCCCTTGAGGATTTTCACACTACCTTTTCTTTGCGGGAAATGCATCCCTTTGGGGATTTTCACATAACCTTATGCCTAATTATTGCCTGGAATGGACCCAACCCACTCCAGCGGCTTTTATTCATTCCATTTTTTTTTCTAGGATAGACTGCCTATTTGCAAGTTGTCACCCTACCCTTTGGCCTAACTTTTTCTTAGAAAGCCAATTACGGTTTTCATCACTAACAACCCTTTTTTTTTAATTTTTTTTGCTGTAGAGGCTAAAATCCTTTCACTTTTTGAATAGTGACTGTATGGATTTTGATTTTCCTCATGAATGTGCTAGCGACTAGCTCAAAGCCGATGATGGGGCGAGTCTACTGAAGTGCCAGGATGATGATAGCAATGGAGGCCATACATAGTAAATTGCACATATGTGAAGAAGAAGCAATGTGCTACTTCTTATGCTAGAACTTAAACCATTTTGAGTATGCGAAATAAAGTGCTCTGCTTATATTAATATATTATTACGTAAATGTGTATGTTCCAGTCCGGTTTAATCACACATGATCATCATTTGGCATTAATCTCAAAAAAAACAAAACCCTATCTAATCTCGAGATGGATCCTAAAAGCATCAAACTCTGATTATAAATCAGCCCTTTCGGGTTTTCATGATTGAACATTTTATCTTTGCCCCTAATTTTTGCCTAAGATACCCTTTTTTTGGGTTTCACCTTGATGGGGTGCCCAAATTTAGTAAGGTCGCCTTTTTTCAATTTTCAACCCGTGGGACTTTTTTTTGGAGCCTTTGCCATGGGATCTATTGATTCCTTTGAACTTACTTTCATCACTGTCAACCGGGATAGCTGTTCTTTCTGATAAGGCTTCACCTTGATCTGTGTGCAAACTGGAGCAAATAGTGAGCTCCCGTGTGGACCTTGACTATAAAAGCCTGTACCTTATTTTTGTTGATTTTGGTGCTCGATTTATGAAGTAGTCCTTAATGGTTGAGAATGGGTTACAAGTTAGCCTCCGATTTTTTCGGAACCTTCTTCACTTTGTTACCATTGCTTGAGCCTTGAATCTTCTCTCATTATTGCTGGTGAGGATGTCTGCCATTTCTGTTAGTAGCTTTTCTGACTTTGGCTTCTGTAACCTAGAGCATTTGGTCTAAGTTATTTGTATGCTAAGTTATCTTTTCATCAACTGCTCTTGAGCCACTTCCAAAAGATTAAACCAAAACTTCATTTTTTCTAAATAGTGACGAACTCTCCTCTTAAGTTTAATTGGAGGAGTCCATGCCTTGCTCCTTTTAGCCCCAGATGGTTAAAGGCCAAATTTTTTTACTGATTTTGTGGTGACTATCTCAAATGGTTAAAAGGAATTACGAGACTCGATTTCTAATGGGCCTTATATTTATCATTATTTTTTGCTTGCCACCTCGGATGGTCATCTTATGGCTGATCTTGCAGTCTTTCCTCACGGCAACTTCAGGCCTTCCCAAGTAATTATAAAGCTATTAGTTTCCTATTAGCTTACTCAATGTATATTACTTAGGATGTTTGCTTTACCTTCATTCCGATCTGTTCATATCTTTCAACTTTTGATTTGACCAACTTGTTATTTTAGCAGGTTGGAGCGGCATGTCTAAATAATGCGTTCATTGATTCCCGGGATATCATCCCCGGTCTAGGCTAAGGCTCTTTTATTTCTTTATTTTTCTTTTTTTTCCAATCTCTCAAATTTATCTCTCTTCAGGAGTGATATCAAATGCCAACAAGATCTCGAGATTAAATGAGGCAGTATTCGTTAAGTTAATATTAAATGTAAATGACTTGTGGTTGTGCATGCATAATGAAATCATGAGAGACATAAACAAAACATCATTAATATAATTAACAAAAATAGTACTGCATACATCAAGATTGAAAAGTTCAAATGTAAGAAGTACATCTACTAGAAGGTTTCCTCTCCTACTTCTTGCGGTGCTGTAGCTACCTTTTAAGACCCTTTATTAGCATCCCGAATTCCCCTTATAACTCACGCTTTCTTCTTTCGATGCTCTGGATCAGTAATCTATTTTCCATCAATGAGGTCTTGAATTTGGTTCCCCAGAGTTTGACATTCATCAGTGTCATGCCATGTATGCTGATGGTAGGCACAATACTGATCTGCTCGATGATCAGGACGCCCTGACTTTTGGCGAGCTTAGTAGGCATTGGCTGTAGCTTACTTTTCTTCATCAACCTTTTTAGTACCCAGGATAATGATCTGCCTAGGTTGGAAAAATGCCTTTGAGTCTATTATTTGAATCTTGACGAGGAGAATAGATTGAGAACATCTTGCTTCCAGATTATCTACTCTGAGGGTAAAGGATCTTGAACCCATTTTTATTATCTCATTTTACTTTTCTTGCATTAATGAATACATGAATAATGACTTAATGAATATGTGTTTTTAGATTTGAGATTTATATTTCTTTGATAAATTTTTCCAATCTTTATCTTGTTTTTGCCAAGAGAATGGATAAATGTATGTGATTTGGGTGTGAAAAATTAAGTTTTTAGTGTTTGTTTTTTTGGGAAATCTTGAAGTTTCCTGGAGGTTGCTCCATCCCCTCTCCCTTAGGGGCGGGAAAGAGGTGAGGGACGAGCTGGTCACCCCTCATAGCCAAGCTGCCCCTCACCCCCTATGGTGTCCCTTCATGCACCATTCTCTCGTTTTGGCTTGTTTTTAGCCATTTCGATGCATTTTTCGCATCCGTTTCTTTGATAACCTTTTCTTTTTTAGATAAAATTTTATTTTCTGCCTTATGATGTTTATTTCCCTTATTGTTATTTTATTTAGTTGATTTTAAAATTATTGCTAACATTTCTATTGTTGTTTCTATTTGGGTTTAAAAATGTGATTTTGTTTGTTTCAGCGTTTTGTGACCGAATGGAGGGGTCATGACGTGTAGAAGGCTATGTTATTTTAGTGAGATCTTACCTATCTCTTAGTTGAATGATTGTGTTGTAAATAAAATAATTTTATTTTATATACGTGTCATCACAACAATATTTTTTATGACTAAATTGGGATTTTTATTAATAAATTATGACCAATGTCCTTGATTTTAGCCAAGGAATACAAAAATGTCTTGAATTAAAATGAAGAGTTAATTTTTCTCAAAATGGACATAATTTGTCCCGATTTTCAAGCAAATAGTCGAAATAACTCTTCGATCCCCTTTCAAGTGAGCATGAAGGAACCAATATTCCTAAACCGAATAAATATCTCGATTTATGGATGTTACCCCTTTTCATTGATTTTACGCGATTGTTTAGCTTTATGTTTATATATCTTGTGGGCCCTTATAATTAATTATTTTTGGGGCAATTTTGTTTAGCTTTCCTTTCCGTTTGGGGATTCTATTTGTCCCAATTTCCATTTCAATTTTATTTAGATTTTCTTTTCATTTGGGGGATTGTATTTGTCCCAATTTCCATTTTGTAATGGAGTGGCTTATTGTGTTTACTGCTTTATTTAGCGCCTTATTTATAGCTTTTATTTACCGCTTTCTTGATGCTTGAATTGTGCCTTTAATAAATTGGATTAATCATGTGAGATGAGAGATGGAATTTTCTAACCCAAAAAACTCATTTATAACTAATCAAGACATTAATAAGAGTGGAGTTCTGAACTACTCTCTGGTTTAGACCATAGAGGTTAGACAACCTTTTCCAATTTCTCGTAAATTGGGTGGCGACTCCAAAATACCTCGAAGGTACCTAAAGATTTCATGGGACTAGATGAACTTCCCCACTGTTCTATTGGTTAGGGATTCCAAAATGTCTCACGTTACTCAAGACCAAATGATGCAAACCACCCCTCGAGTCCTAAAAGTGGGTCTCGAAAAGGGGAGCCTTCCCTAACGAGCCAGTTCGGCATACGTCACTATGGTGACTCTGTTGGGGACTTTGTGACTTTGCTCCGCAAGTGTCTTGGTTAAAATGTATAATTGAGTTTTTAAAACTAAAGTTCCATCTCTCTTCTAAAATTGCATTGCATCATACTAGAGCCTTAGAATATTTTATTGGGTGGCGACTCCATGAAACCTCTTTGTTGCCCAAAATAGACGCACTTGCAATTTGTCGCAAGCTATCAACGAACCTCACTTGCCCGATCGCCCTTAAGCGGGCGGTCCAGGGGCGCCCATGGGGTTCATCGCGCGTCACAGTGGCGACTCCGCTGGGGACTGGTTCGAGACTTTGATTTGAAAATACCTTAATTAAAATTTACAATTAAGTTTTAGTTTATAAATTCGCTTTCTCTCAAATTTGCATTACATCACATTAGAGCGTTAAATCTATGCTAGTTTGGTCTTTCTATCACCTCGGTGCATTCCCGAAGCACGACCCTATGTTCACTCAATGTAGGGAAGTGTTAAGGATAACCACTAGCCCAAGCCTTGTATCGTCATTGCATATCAAATGGTGACCCAATTGGTCGTTACGCTCATGATGAGTTAGACCCGTTGGCAGGGACCATGATTGGGTAGACCTAAAGTAACACCACCCATGACTAAAGCTCATGTAGTGGCTATAGATACTTACACTAGGTAGCATGCTCCATAATACAATGCTTGGGCTCATATATATCAAACAAATTCAATCATATTAATGGGGCACTCATCAAAGGCTTTCATGCCCCGGTGGGCTCTCTTTAGTCCGTTTGAAAGGTCAAGATATACAAGGGCCAAAATCCATGTGCCTGTGCTTTAATTTAAGAGTGTTATGCTGCCGGTTTTTCACCGTGCTCCATACGCGCCCATTGGATTCCCTGTTAACCCATGGGTCAACCCCGCCTAGGAAAGAGACCACACGACCTCGTATGTGGGGGCAATAAGGTTGGAAGGTTCTACTTGTTTGCATGTGGTTGTTTATGCTGCATAATTCACAATTATGCATTGTATATCATCATCCATGCATCATTCTAACAATTTGAATTTTTTCGCCATCATAGATTCATCTAAGTAGATTAGAGGTCCTGACGGTTGACTAATAAGAACGGACTAGCCCTTTGGATTGCTAGAAGTAGTGCTTGGTTGGGATTCTGAGTCACTCTCAACAACTAGTGAATCATCCACTATGGCAGAAGAGGCTGGGGCTTTGACCACTCAAGATCTTGCCAAAAGGCTAGAATATTTCAAACGGAGAATGCTAGATATGATGGGCGCTATGGTTGAAAGGGTTAATCATCATCCTGTTCCACAAGTACCGACAG
This sequence comes from Excoecaria cochinchinensis, assembly GCA_947683425.1. Lineage (NCBI taxonomy): Eukaryota > Viridiplantae > Streptophyta > Magnoliopsida > Malpighiales > Euphorbiaceae > Excoecaria > Excoecaria cochinchinensis. Next base: position 8,425,723 of record CANTUQ010000119.1, read on the forward strand.
TCCCTCCCCAGGGGCAAGTCAAACAGCCTGCTGGTGGGGAGGCTCCCTTTGTTGGAGTACCTGCCCGTCAACCTGTTAATGAGATTGAAGCTGCTACACTTGTTGAGCCAAGAAGGGCAAGGGTCCACAATCCCAATGAAGATTATGTGGAGGAAGATGAGGTCGAAGAGTTAGCAGCCCACCAAGCTGTGAGGGGTAGAGCACCCAAAGTGGAGGATGAGGCCCTGAGAGGAATGAGGCAGCAGATTGAGGCTATTACTCGTATGCTATCAGCTGGGAAAGGGATCAATCCCGAGGACAGAGATTTGGGAGATGAGGAATTGTTGCATCAAAGATTTAAAATGCCTGAGCTACCAAAGTCTGATGGTACTTCAGACCCTTCTGCCCATATCAAGCAATACACCTTAGCAATGAAGGGCATGGGGCTAAGTAAGAAGCAAAAGGTGGAGTATTTCTGACTCAGTTTAGTGGGTTCGGCAGTAGACTGGTATCATGGGCTGGATAGGAGAGCTAAGGAAGATTGGGACCTTCTAACTAATGAGTTTATGAGCAAAAATAGTAAATAAAACACATGCATTTTGTCTCATGTATAATTCTTTCCATACAATAATAGAACTTGTGCACTCTGTATATAAAATTGCTTGTTTCATAATTTGTGAATATGAACATAACATGTATTTATCTTGCATATACATACATAGCAGTGCATGTCATGACTCACACTAACATTATGACATCCATAACACCCATCATGCACCATAGCCAGTACATACGGCATACGTCCCTGAAGGTATGTATTGACATGCATCATATCACACCTAGACATACTACCACCATGACATGTACAAAAAAATAAAAATAATATATAGTCAACATAATGCATTTACCATGTATCATAGAATGTACATATCAGTATGCTCACATTACATATGTATATAAACATTGTGCGCTGGAACATACATATATCACTGCATGTCATAACATGCACACATTAGCATGCATCTTTAGACTAGGCATTATACACATCGTGACACCTTGCACCTTTCACTTTTGGTGCTATATTGTGAACAAGCATTATAATGCATGAGTTATGCCATGTAAATATGAATCCTGCATTGTCTTTGCTAGTCATTGTATGTACCAATGTATGTCTGGCATTTGCATACCATGCAAGTATACATACCCTGTAGATGTCATTCGTCTCTTGTAACCATTTTCATCCCATGTCATGTGCATTATCTGTATATATTTTGCACTTTTATGTATGTGAGTTTTGCCATCTACATCTGCATCACATGCGTATTCCTATTATGCCATGTGCACATGCATCATGTATTATAAACATCCATTCTCATGTTATGCAATAATTTATACTTATGCCTTCATTATATTTTGTTTCCATGTACACTGTAAATTTATGTATGCACATCATTTGTCATGCTTTGTTTACACATACGTACTCACTTATATTTTTTTTGCAGGTGTTGCACGCACACACGTCTTCGCACATATTTTGTGTACATATTTTTATACAATATGTTTTTACTCATGTATTGCGAATATAATTCCTCACACACATTGCTAATATGCATGACAATATTGCATACAACTTTCCATGTACATGGTCTTTAATACATAGTTTGTAAATATTAAAAAAAAAGAAAAAAATTCTCTATTTGCCTAAACGATTTTTGTGTATATACATTTTGATAGAATCAAAATTTTTTGTGTTAAGCCATACCCTAAAACGCTGGCATGTTTGCACCTTATTGAGGTACCTTTGATTCAAGGTTTGACTCTGCTTAATTATTCTCAACTATGAATGGATTTGATCTTAACTCTAGAAATCTGAGTTTCATTCCACTTTGAATTGAGTAAGGGGTATATATGTTTGGTCTTTAAGAGCTAGATCACGTGAAGATATTTGACCATACCATGTCATTTCTAAGTTCAGAGCACTTTTGGCCCGTTTTGAAAACAAACTGAAAAAGCTAGTTGCAATTAGGGGATTGGATAAAAACTCACTAAGAGCACTAGAACCTTTCCGATTACCCATCAAAGCGACTCCTGGATAAGGCTGAATCTGGAAAATGATTTAGGCACTATTTCTTTGTATAGCTCTCTAAATTACCATTTCTTACCCTTGCTTCACAATCGTTTGCAAGCCCGTTGAGCCTTTATTTTGGTATGCTAAATGCGTACTGATTTTATTATTACACACGTTAAAACTACCCTTCGGCTAAAATGATTTTGGCTTTCCCTTAGAAGAATGGCCGCTCTAGTAAGGATGGATGTACATTATGATATTTCTTTGGGCTGTCAAAACTTGCTCCGATGAAAGTGGGTTTACACTTCAAGAAGATAATTTCAATCATCGATAATTTTTTGGGATTATCAAAAATTGCCTCGGTGAAAGTGGGTTTACACTTCGAGGAGAGGATCTCGACCATTGATAATTTTTGGGTTACCAGAAATCACCCTGATAAGGATGGGTTTACCCATTGAAAAAAAAAGAAAAAAAAAAATCAATCATTGATAATTTTTTGGGCTACACTTTGAGAAAGGGGTTAAAATCATCAATAAACTTTTTATGTAATTAGAGATATAAGCTTGCGGAAAAAAAAAAAAGCAGCCCCCTTGGTGAGCTCAGTAGTTATCTTTTTTAGCTTAATTATTATACTGAGCTTAAGTGTCTCCAAATTCAAGAATATCTGCACAGTATACAATTGGGGTTGAGAATGGTGCTTTCATCCGTCGAATGAACGCTGTGGCCATTTTTCTCTAGTGACCTGATCCTCCTTTGATAGCCAATTACCTAAGCCTAACGTTACAACCAAAGTAAGACCTCTTGATTCTTAGTTTGGCCTTATCTAATTAGCAGAGATAACCTTCTAATAAGGTTTGGTACGTAGGAAGAGGCATATGGTGTTTCTTAAGCTTCAAGCGAGAAGCCATGAGTGCATTTATGCATTCGAGTTGAGTCTTGTCCTCGACATTGCATCTAGGATTTGCTTTTGAAAAATGAAAAATCTTGTTTTGGCCTTTTGCACATACACACAGAGGTTGCATGGTATGCCTCGTATTTACATGTTGGTTTAGTAAACCTTGATGTCTACATATTTATCTTCGTGCCCTTCATTGGGAATGACTCCCGAATTCTTTTGCTAAGATTGAATCAGTTGAGAATGTGGTTCATTCAGTATGCTCAAAGGCAAATAGAAACTCGAGTTTGAGGTACCTAATAGGTTGCACTCATTTTACAATCTTGGGGTATTTCTTATCACTACCCATGAAAATGATACTTCGCGTACTCTCCCAACAATATTCTTTGTACATATGCTTCCTGCAAATCTTTTTACGCATAACTGTAGCAAACATTCTTACAAAATAGTTTTACATATAGAATTCTTGGTGCATGTCTTTTAGCATAAGAGGTTTAGCGAATATATTTCATAAGTGCTTTTGACACACATGGCTCTTTATGGGCATATCCTTTGCCCACATCTCACATCCGCAATTTTCATTAACAATTTTTGCATGCATTCAGTACATACATGTATATAATTTTTCCTACACGTGTTCCATATACATAGTTGTAGGTGCACACATCGCACACATCCATTACTTCGCATAGCCTTCATGTATATAATGACTCCCACCTATCTTTGCATGTGATTCTTCACGCCTATGCCAGTGAATGGCTCTTTACCCTCATAGGTATGATCATTTGTATATATTTCGCGTTCATAATCCTCTTACATATGTTTGATCTTTCGCATGCATTTCTCGCTCATGATCATTTACAGACATTTTATGGGATATGATTCTTTGCACACATTCTATAATCGTTTATCATGTATGTGACTATGGCTTATATGTCATGTACGCAATTCTCTACATGCATATCATATTTGTAATCCATGCATAGTACACACACTACACACTTAAATTTTGCTCATGCATAACATCGCATGTCATTTCATACATGCATAGCTTTTAGATTTCATATATGCATAACTTTGTGTGCTATCTCAAACATACATGGCTTTTCGCATGCATTCCATGTATACATGGCTTCTCACATACATTCCATGCATACAAAGTGTCCTGTGTCCACTAAATGATGTATGTCAATCTCAACCTCGTGACTTCACATGTCGGCGTTTTTCAAGCCCTCTGAGGAGGCACATCCTTTAAGTCGTCTGGTGAGGCAAAATCTGAAAGTCCTCTGAGTAGGTGTAGACACCGGGTCCCGAGTCGAGTTTAATGTCAAAAAGTGATTTTGGGTCCTTAGTAATTCCCTCCGAAAAAAAATATATAATATAGATTAGGTAGGTAAAATTAGAAATTAATTATTAATGTTAAGTTAATGTAATTTATTAATATTGTAAGTTTAATTAGATAATTAAAATGCATGAAGGATTAAATATTAATTAGTTAATATGTAAAGTCTTTAATTAATTAGATAAATTATATGATATATTAAATAGATTATATTAAGATGTAAAATATGTAATGTAATTAATATGTAATGTTTAATGAATATGTAATGTTTAAATTAATTAATGTGTGTTATTAAGAAATAGAAAAATGGAGGAAATTACTTGGATGACCATTAGCCCTAATTTAGGGGTATAAAAAGAAAAGAATGAAGAGCAATTGGGAGGGCTCTCTCGGCAGATCAAGAAAGAAAAAGAAAGGAAAAGAAAAGAAAAAGAAAAGAAAAGAAAGAGAGAGCAAGAGGGTGAACACAGAAAGAGGGCCGGCCAAAGGAAGAACACAGGAAAACCAAGAAAGAAAAAGAAAAGAAAAAGAAAGAGAGAAGAGAGAGCATGAAACAGAGAGCAAGAAAGGCAAATAGAAAAGGAAAATAAAAGGGAAATAGAAGGCAAAGTGGAACAAACACACATAAGAGAGGAGCAAACACACAGACCCACGACGCCGGAGAGAAGGGAAAAAAGAAGAAAAGAGAGAGGAAGGAGGCGAGGCCTCCGCCGGCCAGCCACGGCGCCGAACCGCCGCACGTGCCCCGCCGGAGTGAAGAGGAGACCCGGACGAAGCTGATGATGGTCGCCGATCAGCCGCAGTCGCCGGCATGGAGGAGATCGGCGAGAGAAGAGAGGACGCTGCCGACGTGACTTCCGGCCTATTCCGGCGACCTTACGGCGCGTGACCGGCGGCGATGGACTCCCGGCGTTCCGATCTACCTCGCGGCGGTGGAGGTGTCGACCACCAGCGGGCTCCGGCGGCTCCGACGAGGGAAATCCGGTGAGCCCTGTTATATTTATTTATTTTAAATATATTATTATTATTATTATTATTATTATTATTCTGTTTTATTATTATTATTATATATTTATTTATGTTTATTGATGTTGTTATTATTATTAATATTATTATTATTATTATTATTTATTTTCTGTTTATTAATATTATTGTTAATATTATTAGTATTATTATTATTATTGGTATTTATTTATTATTATTATTTGATATTCTGTATTATATTTATTATTAATCATTCTGTATATTTATTATTATCATTTTATATTTATTTAATTTCTTTTAGTATTATCATTATTTTATCTATTTAATTTCTGTTGTTATTATTGTTATTATTATTATTATCATTATTAGTATTATTATTATTTGCATTATTGCAATTATTATCATATTATCAAATACTATTTATTATTAATATTATTATTGTATGATATTATTGTTAGCATTTTTATTTTCGTTGGATTATTATAATTGTCATCATATTTTACATCCATTAATTCTTCTAATTTAATTCATTTAATCGTTCATTTAACTATCTATTTATTTATTTATTCATTCATTTATTTATCATTTAAGTTAATTTAATCAATTATTGATTTTAATTATCTTCTTTAATTTATTTTACTTTATTCAATCACTCATTTGTTTATTTATTTATTCAATTGTTTACTTATTCACGATTAACCAATATCATTTTTTTATTTTAACTGCAATGTGGGAGGCATATGGTTCTTCTGAGAAGTATGATCAGAACAGGTAAATTAGGATGAATTTATTATTTATTATTTAAAATATGTAATTACTATTTTATTTCATTTTATGTACTTGTGGTCTGTAATAATAAAACGATTTTCGACTGCTCTTAAAAAGAACCACCACACAAATATTTTCTACCAAATAAAATATTGGTTAATAAAACTGGACCAATGCCTCATTTTCATCACGAGCCAAAAGATTTAACTTGATTTGAGAATTCTATACTTTTTTGTAAAATGAGTATTTAGGAACCAATGTTCCCGTCTAAATGAACATCCCGATTTATGCTTGTTTTGTACCTTATTTACAATGGGGATTGTATTCCGCCCCTATTTTTGTTGTAACTTAATTTTGTATATTTTATTTTAATAATGCTTTATTTATTAACGTTTTTGACATGAATGATTGTGCCTTTTAATTGATTGCATCGTATGGAAAGATGGTGAAATAATAAATTCAAAACTTAATTGTAAAATTAATCAATGTACGAATAAATGAGAAGTCCCGAACCTATCTCTAGTCTTTGGGCTCAACGAGGCGAGAGACTCGCTTCGATGGGATCTCCAAGACACCTCTTGTGTCCCATCAAAGACTTAATCAATGAATCCTAGGCTCCTTAGGGCGAGAGGTTTACCCTCCAAGACCCCTCTGGTTGGCCCAAAATGGATACTAAGCGCAGTTTTTGGCTCTCCGAGGCGAGAGAAACTTTCCCAATGTTCTATTGGGTGGTGACTCCATGAAACCTCTTTGTTGCCCAAAATAGACGCACTTGTAAATATCTTTACAAGTTGCCAACGGATCTTCAATTGCCCGATCGCCCTCAAGCGGGCGGTCAGAGAGGCGGCCGCGGGGTCCGGCGCGCGTCACAGTAGGCAAAAATTCATTTGCATGCGCTTTTAATAATGAGAGTTCGTGCTTTGCAGCACGTTGTACTCGCTCATTGGGTTCCCCGTTAATCCATGGGTCAAGCCTACCTAGGAAATGAGCCCGCACGACCTCCTGTGTGATAAAAATAAGGTTGGGAGGAACTCATTTCTTGTGTTTTTATTTGTGCTTGCACATTCTTTTATGAGTAATAATAGTAAATAAGACATGCATTTTATCACATGTATAATTCTTTTCATATAATAATAGAACTTGTGCATTCTGTATATAAAATTGCTTGTATCATAATTTGTGAATATGAACATAACATGTATTTGTCTGGCATATGCATACATAGCAGTGCTTGTCATGACTCACACTAATATTATGACATCCATAACATCCATCATGCACCATAGCCAGTACATACGGTATACGTCCCTGAAGGTACATATCGACATGCATCATAGCACACACAGGCATACTACCACCATGACATGCATAAAAAAATCAAATCAAAATAATGCATTCATAATGTATCATAGGATGTACATATCAACATACTCACTTTGCATATGTGCATAAATATTGTGTGCTAGGGCACACACATATCGCTGCATATCATAGGGTACATATATCATGCACTACAGACATCTTACATCTTTCACATTGCGTGCCATATTATGAACGTGCATTATCATGCATGCGTTATGCCATGCACATATGAATCTTGCATCATGCATGTCAGTCATTACATATATACCATACCATGTTTTTGTAGGCACACCATGTAAATACACATGTTTTGTAAACCTATTCATTTCTTGCAACCACTTTTGTCCCATCTCATGTGTATTATTTGTATATATTTTGCACTTTTATGTATGTGAGTTTTGCCATTTCTCGCGACTCATTGGTGCAAATTACCATGCTAGGTCGTCTTCACCTTACATCATGTATTCGTATCTTGTCTAAGTCATGCCATGTTCACATGTACCATATATCATGAACATTCATCCCCACACTGTGCCATAGGTTGTACTCATGCTTTCATCGTGTACATGTACATTGCAAATTTATGCATGCACGTCATTTGTCATGCATTGTTCACACATTCACACTCACTTATAATTTTTCGTTAATATTTTACACTCACACATCTTTGCACATATTTCATGTACGCATTTTTATACAAAATGTTTTTACACATGTTTCGCACATATAATTCCTTACACGCATACATGACACTATTGCATACGCCATTCCATATACATGATTTCTAAAGCATAGTTTGCACATTTCTTTTTTACAAAAAAAAGTAAAAAAAAAAAGACAAAAAAAAATTCTATTTGCTTAAACGATTTTTGTGTATATACATTTCGATAGAATCAAAATTTTTTGTGTTAAGCCATACCCTAAAATGCTGACATGTTTGCATCTCATTAAGGTACATTTGATTCAAGGTTTGACTCTGCCTAATTAGTTCTCAACTATGAATGGATTTGATCTTAACTCTAGAAATCTGAGTTTCATTCCACTTTGAATTAAGTAAGGGGTAGATATGTTTGATCTTTAAGAGCTAGATTACATGAAAAAATTTGACCATACCATGTGATTTCTAAATTTCGAGCACTTTTGGCCCGTTTTTGAAAATAAAACTGAAAAACTAGTTGCAATTAGGGGATTGGATGAAAACTCGCTAAGAGCACTAGAACCTTTCTGATTACTCGTCAAAGCGACTCCTGGATAAGGCTGAATCTAGAAAATGATTTAGGCACAATTTCTTTGTATAGCTCTCTAAATGACCATTTCCTACCCTCATTTTAAAATCGCTTGCTAGCCCGTTAAGCCTTTATTTTGGTATGCTAATTGCGTACCGATTTTATTGTTACACACGTTAAAACTACCTTTCGCCTAAAATGATTTTGGCTTCCCCTTAGAAGAATGGCCGCTCTAGTAAGGATGGATGTACATTATGACATTTCTTTAAGCTATCAAAACTTGCTCCGATAAAAGGGGGTTTACACTTCGAAAAGAAAATTTCAATCATCGATAATTTTTTGGGGTTACCAAAAATTGCCCCGATGAAAATGGATTTACACTTTGGGGAAAAGAGCCTCAATTTTTGACAATTCTTTGAGCTACCAATAATCACCTTGATAAGGATGGGTTTACCCCTTGAGAAAAATTTTCAATTATCGATAATTTTTGGGCTACACTTCTGGAAAGAGGTTTGAATCATCGATAAACTTTTTGTGTAGTTAGAGACATGAGCTTGCGAAGAGAAAAAAAAATCAAAATTGAAGAAAAAATAGAAAAAATAGAAGAAAGAAGAAGAAAAATAGTAGGGCCTAAGATAATACCCCTTGATGAGTGCAATAGCTATATTTCTTAGCTTAATTATTATATTGAGCTTGATAAGTCAGAGTGTTACCGAATCCAAATTCAAGAGTATCTGGACAATATACAATTAGTTTGGAAATGATTCCATCATCCAAATGAACGCTGCGGCCGTTTTTCTCTAGCGACCTGATCCTCCTTTGATAGCCAATTACCTAAGCCTAACGTTACAACCAAAGTAAGACCTCTTGATTCTTAGTTTGACCTTATCTAATTAGCGGAGATGACCTTATGATAAGGTTTGGTACGTAGGAAGAGGCATATGGTGTTTCTTGAGCTTCAAGCAAGAAGCCATGAGTGCATTTATGCATTCGAGTTGAGTCTTGTCCTCGACATTGCATCTAGAATTTGCTTTTGAAAAATGAAAAATCTTGTTTTGGCCTTTTGCACATACACACAGAGATTGCGTGGTATGTCTCGTATTTACATGTTGGTTTAGTAAACCTTGATGTCTACACATTTATCTTCTTGCCCTTCATTGGGAATGACTCCCGAATTCTTTTGCTGAGATTGAATCAGTTGAGAATGTGGTTCATTCAGTATGCTCAAAGGCAGATAGAAACTCGAATTTGAGGTACCTAATAGGTTGCACTCATTTTACAATCTTGGGGTATTTCTTATCACTACCCATGAAAATGATACTTCGTGTACACTCTCAGCAACATCCCTTGTACATATGCTTTTTGCAAATGTTTTTACACATAATTGTAGCAAATATTCTCAATAAATAGTTTTACATGTACAATTCTTGGGGCATGTCTTTTGCATAAGAGCTTTAGCGAATACATTTTATAAGTGCTTTTGACGCATGTGGCTCTTTATGGGCATATCCTTTGCCAGCATCTTGCATCCACATTTTTCGCATGCACTACATATGTTTCATACACATAGTTGTATGTGCACACATCGCACACACCCAATTCCTTGCATAGCTTTCATGTATATAACATATCCCACCTGTCTTTGCATATGATTTTTTTACATCTATGCCGATGAATGACTCTTTACCACATGCATGATCATTTGCATGCATGGTCATTTGCACATAGTTTGTATACACAATCTCTTTGCATATATCTCTCATGCATGAACTTTTTGCATGTCTTTCTCATTCATGATCATTTGCAAACATGTTAGAATAACGATTCTTAGCACATGTTCCATAATCTTCCACATGGATATAAGCCATTGGCATATATGACATACGCATAAGCATTTCAGGATCATAGTTCTTTGCATGTCATTTCATAAATGCATAGCCTTTCACATGCATTCCATGCATGCATGGTGTCCAACGCATGCTAGATAGTATACATCAGTCCCACATAGACAAGCTGACTTTTCCCAAAGTCCTCTGAGGAGGCAAAATCTTTAAATCCTCTGAAGAGGTAATTCTCCAAGTCCTCTGATGAGGCAAAATCTTTAAGTCCTCCGACGAATCAAACTTTCCAAATCCTCTGAAGAGGCAATTCTCTAAGTCCTCTTAAGAGGCAATTCTCAAGTCCTCTGAGTAGACAAAATTCTCAAGTCCTCTGAGTAGGCAAAATCTCAAAGTCCTCTGAGTGGGCAAAATTTCTAAGTCCTCTGAGGAAGCAAAGATCTCAAAGTCCTCTGAGTAGGAAAGCAAGCCTATTCATGCATGCCATACCGGGGGCAAGCAGGTAAGTTTTTCTATCATAAGATGTACGCTCACACACATCACACGAAGTGTACAAAATTCGAATTCGAATGTATATATATATATTGCACACATGCTCCCATACACACAATATTTTGTATATATTGCCATGTAAGTGACTCAGGGGAAAGGTCCAAATAGAACCCATGCTTAAAAGTGATCCAAATGATGGGTTCAGCTCAACGTTGTCAGAAACTACCCAGAAAAGCAAGCCTATCCACGCTGTGCCGGGGGAAAATTAGTGAGCATCAAAACCTCCCAGTGAGCATCAAAGTCTCTCGGTGAGCATCAAAGCCTCTCGGTGAGCATCCAAGTCTCCTAGTGAGCATCAACTAACAATGACCCCAATAGGCAGGTACTGCCACAGGTACGTGTCTCTTTTATAATTTACCCTACAAATTTGCGTTTTCCTTTTTTTTGCAGAAAAAAAGAAAGTTCAAGAAAAACATCAGCTATAGAGCAGATCGCAACCTGGACTGCACTTAGAGAACACTGCATCTCAAAATCGAGGTTGTAGTTAGAGAGTACTGCACCTCACAAGGCGGGACTACAGTTAGAGAACACTGCCTCTCACAAATGAAGTTGTAGTTAGAGCACACTGCTCTTCACACCGAGATTGTAGCCAGAGAGTGCTACATCTCACAGTTCACGCGGCAGCCAGAGAGTGCTACGCACCTTGAAGATCGGATGGGGGTTAACAAGGGAACTTCACCAATCAAAGTTGCAGTTAGAGACCACTGCTCTTCACACCGAGATTGTAGCCAGAGAGTGCTACATCTCATAGTTCACGCGGCAACCAGAGAGTGCTACACACCTTGCAGCCGAATGGAGGTTAGCAGATCAGAAAACCGTACTAGCCGAATGGAGGTTAGCAGATCAAACTTTATACTAGCCGGATGGGGGGTTAGCCAAAGAATGCTAACAAGCAGAGACTGTGGTCAGAGAGTACCGCTTCTCAACAATCGAAGTTGTAGTTAGAGAACACTGCTCTTCATCCCGAGACTGTAGTTAGAGAACACTGCATCTTCACAAATCGAAGTTACAGTTAGAGAACACTGCTCTTCATCCCGAGACTGTGGTTAGAGAACACCGCATCTCACCAATTGAAGCTGCAGTTAGAGAACACTGCTCTTCACAATCGAAGTTGCAGTTAGAGAACACTGCTCTTCACCTCGAGACTGTGGTTAGAAAACACCGCTTCTCACCAATCGAAGCTGCAGTTAGAGAACACTGCTCTTCACAATCGAAGTTGTAGTTAGAGAACACTGCTCTTCACCTCGAGACTGTGGTTAGAAAACACCGCTTCTCACCAATCGAAGACTGTGGTTAGAAAACACCGCTTCTCACTAATCGAAGCTGCAGTTAGAAAACACTACTTTTCACACCAGGATTGTAGTCAGAGAGTACTACATCTCACAACCGAAATTGTAGTCAGAGAGTACTACATCTCACAACCGAGATTACAGCCAAAGAGTGCTGCATCTCACAAACTCCGTGCAGGCCGAGACGAGGCTAACGGAACACTGGTGGTAGAACAGACCACAGATCGAGATTATAGTCAGAGAGTGCTGCATCTCACAAACTCCGTGCAGGCCGAGACGAGGCTAGCGGAACACTTGTGGTAGAACAGACCACAGATCGAGATTACAGTCAGAGAGTGTTGCATCTCACAAACTCCGTGCAGGCCGAGACGAGGCTAGCGGAACACTGGTGGTAGAACAGACCACAGATCGAGATTACAGTCAGAGAGTGCTGCATCTCACAAACTCCGTGCAGGCCGAGACAAGGCTAGCAGAACACTCGTGGTAGAACAGACCACAGATCGAGGTGGTAGTCAGAGAGTACCACATCTTACCAAGCTGCGCGAGCCGAGACGAGACCAGCAAGGGCACATGTACCTACGCTAGCAAGGTAAGGTCTGGCATCCCAGGTATATAATTCTCTCTCTTCCTTCTTTGAATTTTGGCTCACCTAGGTGTCTATACACTAGCTTCTCCAAAATTGGGTGCAACTGTAGACAACGGGTCCCGAGTCGGGTTTAATGTCAAAAAGTGATTTTGGCTCCTTAGTAATTCCCTCCAAAAAAAAATATATAATATAGATTAGGTAGGTAAAATTAGAAATTAATTATTAATGTTGGGTTAATGTAATTTATTAATATTGTAAGTTTAATTAGATAATTCAAATGCATGAAGGATTAAATATTAATTAGTTAATATGTAAAGTGTTTAATTAATTAGATAAATTATATGATATATTAAATAGATTATATTAAGATGTAAAATATGTAATGTAATTAATATGTAATGTTTAATGAATATGTAATGTTTAAATTAATTAATGTGTGTTATTAAGAAACAGAAAAATGGAGGAAATTACTTGGATGACCATTAGCCCTAATTTAGGGGTATAAAAAGAAAAGAATGAAGAGCAATTGGGAGGGCTCTCTCGGCAGATCAAGAAAGAAAAAGAAAGGAAAAGAAAAGAAAAAGAAAAGAAAAGAAAGAGAGAGCAAGAGGGTGAACACAGAGAGAGGGCCGGCCAAAGGAAGAACACAGGAAAACCAAGAATGAAAAAGAAAAGAAAAAGAAAGAGAGAAGAGAGAGCAAGAAAGGCAAATAGAAAAGGAAAATAAAAGAGAAATAGAAGGCAAAGAGGACCAAACACACATAAGAGAGGAGCAAACACACAGACCCACGACGCCGGAGAGAAGGGAAAAAAGAAGAAAAGAGAGAGGAAGGAGGCGAGGCCTCCGCCGGCTAGCCATGGCGCCGAACCGCCACACACGCCCCGCCGGAGTGAAGAGGAGATCCGGACGAAGCTGATGATGGTCGCCGATCAGCCGTAGTCGCCGGCGTGAAGGAGATCGACGAGAGAAGAGAGGACGCTGCCGACGTGACTTCCGTCCTATTCCGGCGACCTTACGGCGCGTGACCGGCGGCGATGGACTCGCGGCGTTCCGATTTACCTCGCGGCGGTGGAGGTGTCGACCACCGGCGGCTCCGGCGAGGGAAATCCGGTGAGCCCTATTATATTTATTTATTTTAAATATATTATTATTATTATTATTATTATTATTATTAATTAATTAATTAATATTAATATTATTATTATTATTTTGGTTATTTATTATTATTATTATTATTATTATTATTATTCTGTTTTATTATTATTATTATTATTATTATATATTTATTTATGTTTATTGAGGTTGTTATTATTATGAATATTATTATTATTATTATTTATTTTCTGTTTATTAATATTATTGTTAATATTATTATTATTATTATTATTATTATTATTATTATTGGTATTTATTTATTATTATTATTTGATATTCTGTATTATATTTATTATTAATCATTCTGTATATTTATTATTATCATTATATATTTATTTAATTTCTTTTAGTATTATCATTATTTTATCTATTTTATTTCTGTTGTTATTATTGTTATTATTATTATTATCATTATTAGTATTATTATTATTTGCCTTATTGCTATTATTATCATATTATCAAATACTATTTATTATTAATATTATTATTGTATGATATTATTGTTAGCATTTTTATTTTCGTTGGATTATTATAATTGTCATCATATTTTACATCCATTAATTCTTCTAATTTAATTCATTTAATCGTTCATTTAACTATCTATTTATTTATTCATTCATTCATTTATTTATCATTTAAGTTAATTTAATCAATTATTGATTTTAATTATCTTCTTTAATTTATTTTACTTTATTCAATCACTCATTTGTTTATTTATTTATTCAATTGTTTACTTATTCACGATTAACCAATATCATTTTTTAGCATATGGTTCTTCTGAGAAGTATGATCGGAACAGGTAAATTAGGATGAATTTATTATTTATTATTTAAAATATGTAATTACTATTTTATTTCATTTTATGTACTTGTGGTCTGTAATAATAAAACGATTTTCGACCGCTCTTAAAAAGAACCACCACACAAATGTTTTCTACCAAATAAAATATTGGTTAATAAAACTGGACCAATGTCCTCATTTTCATCTCGAGCCAAAAGATTTAACTTGATTTGAGAATTCTATACTTTTTTGTAAAATGAGTATTTGGGAACCAATGTTCCCGTCTAAATGAACATCCCGATTTATGCTTGTTTTGTACCTTATTTACAATGGGGATTGTATTCCGCCCCTATTTTTGTTGTAACTTAATTTTGTATATTTTATTTTCATAATGCTTTATTTATTAACGCTTTTGACATGAATGATTACGCCTTTTAATTGATTGCATCATATGGAAAGATGGTGAAATAATAAATTCAAAACTTAATTATAAAATTAATCAATGTACGAATAAATGAAAAGTCCCAAACCTATCTCGGGTCTTTGGGCTCAACGAGGCGAGAGACCCGTTTTGATGGGATCTCCAAACACCTCTTGTGTCCCATCAAAGACTTAATCAATGAATGCTAGGCTCCTTAGGGCGAGAGGTTTACCCTCCAAGACCCCTCTGGTTGGCCCAAAATGGATACTAAGCGCAGTCTTAGGGTCTCCGAGGCGAGAGAAACTTTCCCAATGTTCTATTGGGTGGCGACTCCATGAAACCTCTTTGTTGCCCAAAATAGACGCACTTGTAAATATCTTTATAAGTTGCCAAAGGATCTTCAATTGCCCGATCGCCCTCAAGCGGACGGTCAGAGGGGCGGCTGCGGGGTCTGGCACGCGTCACAGTAGGCAAAATCTCAAAGTCATCCGAGTGGGCAAAAAATTTTCTAAGTCCTCTAAGGAAGCAAAGATCTCAAAGTCCTCTGAGGAGGTAAAATCTGAAAGTCTTTTGAATCGGAAGCAAGCCTATTCATACATGCCATACCGGGGGCAAGCAGGTAATTTTTTCTATCATAAGATGTACGCTCACACACATCACTTGAAGTGTACAAAATTTGAATTCAAATGTATGTATACATTTCGCGCACATGCTTCCATACACACACACAATATTTTGTATATATTGCCATGTACGTGACTCAGGAGAAAGGTCCGAATAGACACCATACTTAAAGGTGATCCAGATAATGGGTTCAGCCCAACATTATTAGGCACTACCAAGAAAAGCGAGCCTGTTCATACACGCCGTGCCGAGGGGCAACCGGGCAAGCAGCATAACTTTCAACCGATCTCTCCTCTTTAGAGGCTCAAAATCAAAGTCTCTCAGTGAGTATCAAAGTCTTCCAGCGAGCATCAACCGACAATAACCCCGACAAGCATGTGCTGCCACAGATCAAGCATTATACTAGCCGAATGGGGGTTAGCAGATCAGACATTGTACTTACCGGATGGGGGTTAGCAGATCAGATATTGTACTAATCGGATGGGGGTTAGCAAGGAAATGCCAACAAGCAGAGACTGTGGTCGGATAGTACCGCACCTCAAAACCCAAGGTGTAGTCAGAGAGCACTACACTCCTTGCAGATCGGATGGGGGTTAGCAAGGAATTTTTAACAAAACCGAGATTGTAGTCAGAGAGTGATATATCTCACAGTTCATGCAGTAGTCAGAGAGTGCTACGCACCTTGCAGATCGGATGGGGGTTAGCAGGGGAACTTCACAATCAAAGTTGCAGTTAGAGAACACTGCTCTTCAAACCGAGATTGTAGTCAGAGAGTGCTACATCTCACAATTCATGCAGTAGTCAGAGAGTGCTACGCACCTTGCAGATCGGATGGGGGTTAGCAGGGGAACTTCACAATCAAAGTTGCAGTTAGAGAACACTGCACTTCACAACGAGATTGTAGTCAGAGAGTGCTACATCTCACAGTTCATGCAGTAGTCAGAGAGTGCTACGCACCTTGCAGATCGGATGTGGGTTAGCAAGGGAACTTCACAATTGAAGTTGCAGTTAGAGAACACTGCTCTTCACACCGAGATTATAGTTAGAGAGTGCTACATCTCACAGTTCATGCAGTAGTCAAAGAGTGCTATGCACCTTGCAGATCGAATGGGGGTTAGCAGGGGAACTTCACAATCGAAGTTGCAGATAGAGAACACTGCTCTTCACACCGAGATTGTAGTCAGAGAGTGCTACATCTTATAGTTCACGCAGTAGTCAGAGAGTGCTACGCACCTTGCAGGTCGGATGGGGGTTAGCAGGGGAACTTCACAATCGGAGTTGTAGTTAGAGAACATTGCTCTTCACCTCAAGACTGTGGTTAGAAAGCACCGCTTCTCACAATCGGACTTATAGTTAGAGAACACTACTCTTCACCTTGAGACTGTGGTTAGAAAACACCGCTTCTCACAATCGAAGTTGCAGTTAGAGAACACTGCTCTTTACCTCGAGACTGTGGTTAGAAAACACCGCTTCTCACAATTGAAGTTGCAGTTAGAGAACACTGCTCTTCACCTCTAGACTATGGTTAGTAAATACAGCTTCTAACCAACCGAAGTTGCAGTTAGAGAACACTGCTCTTCACCTCGAGACTGTGGTTAGAGAACACCGCATCTCACTAACCGATGTTGCAGTTAGAGAACACTGCTCTTCACCTCGAGACTGTGGTTAGAGAACACCGCATCTCACCAACCGAAGTTGCAGTTAGAGAACACTGCTCTTCACCTCGGGACTGTGGTCAGAGAGTACCGTATCTCACCAACCAAAGTTGCAGTTAGAGAACACTGCTCTTCACACAGAGGTTGTAGCTAAAGAACGCTGCATCTCACCAGTACTACATCTCCCCAAAGCTGCGCGAGCCGAGACGAGGCCAGTAGAAGCAAGTGAGGTTGCTAGAGAACACTGCTCTTCACAATTTAATTGCATCGTATGGAAATATGGCGAACTAATAAACTTAAAATTTAATCGTAAAATTAATCAAGGTAGAAATAGATGAGAAGTTCCGTACCCAACTTTGGTCTTTAGGCTCAACGAGGTGAGAGGTCTATCCGATCACTCATTGGAATAAGACCTCCAAGACCCCTCTTGCATCCTATCAAACGACTCAATAAATCCTAGGCTCCAAGGGAGAGAGGCTCATCCTCCAAGACCCCTTTTGGTTGGCCCAAAATGGATACATGCGCTGTCTTAGGCTCTCCGAGGCGACAGGAACTTTCCCAATGTTTTATTGGGTGGCGACTCCATGAAACCTATTTGTTGCCCAAAGTAGACGCACTTGCAATTTGTCGTAAGTTGTCAACGAACCTCACTTGCCCGATCACCCTTAAGCGGGCGGTCCAGGGGCGCCCATGGGGTTCGGCGCGCGTCACAGTGCCTTTAATTGTTATAACATATTATCTGAATATATGTATGCCTTTTGTTATTGTATATTGTGTATTGTTTCCCCACTAAATGTTATCACTTAGCATGGGTTTTCCTAATCTGGGTAGGTTCTGAAGCGAAGTGTTCTAAAGGACAGCTCTACATTGACAACGGTCAACGCTAGGATTGTTTGTAGTGTAGGTTTTGAGTGATTTTGTATAATGTTATGTTGGCATGTAATTATTATTTTGGATAGCATAAAGTATGTAATGTATTAATTAACTAAGTCTGTAATATTAAGTATTTAAATGTGTATGTAAACACGTGTGTGCATGATTTGGCATGCGTTAAGTATAAGTGATCTGCTGCATGTGAATATGGTGTAGAAGCGAAATTCATTTGTAAAGGTTTTCTGCATGTGTATAAACATTGTAAGTGCATGTGATTGTTTGTGTAATGGCCCAAATACCGGTCTAGAAGTGCCAGTGCATTATTCCAGTGTTACCATGATAATCGCAGTGTCAAACAGTGTAGGGAGTGAGCTTACTAGTGTCATATTTCAGTGTTAAGCGTGTTAAAATTATAGTAATTCCAGGTCAGGTGACATCGGGGTGGCTATACAGCGAACCCGACTGTCCGGCGCCTGAAAAAATTTAATTTTGCAAAAATGATCTGTGGGTTATAAGGAGTCCAGTGGTGAATTCGGAACTGAAAACGGAGCTAAATCAACCTCCGAAAGTAATTCTGAAGTTAGCCTCTAGTTCGGTTCAATTTGAACCGGGGTTTGACCGAGTGGTTATGAGAGGCTTATGTGGCCCAATAGAAGTTAAGTGTGCTAAATAATATAATGGAAGTGATTTCTGTGAATTTTGATAGCCGTAGAGTTTTATTTTACGGCAGAAGGAAAATTGATCAAATCGGACCGGTTTAAGTGAACTGATGTCTAAATGGAATTCGATTGAGTTAAAAATTTGTAGGGAGCCTATTTTCGACATCATAAGATAAATAGAATTGGTTAGAAGTGAAAATAATGATAGGAACATATTGATCCTTTGGAAAAGTGCAAATGAACCAAAAAATTGAAATTTTGGTTTAAATCGGTTGGAACACTTCGGTTGAACCGGTTCGGTTCATTAGGGGACTATAAAAGGAGAGATAGCCAAAGTTAGGATCTTCTTCTTCCTTCAAAACATAACCACTTTTCTCTCTCTTTCCTCCATTTTTATCTCTTCTACTGTAATTTCTCCCCAAATCTTAGCTCCCTAACTAAATTTCAACTCCTCTACAACATTTTGGAAGTGGTTTGAGTTCATTTGGTGCACTAGAAGTGGAGAAATCAAGTGAGCAAAGTTTAGGGTGAGTTTTTGGGTTTATGATTCAAGGGTTTTTAATTTGTTTCATTGGTCTCTATAGAGGTTTTTGGGCCTATAGAACACGTTTATGAGTTTAGATTTTACATTTGAAGCTTGGTTTTGATGATATATATGCTTTTATATTCGGCCATGGTAGGTTCTTCAAGGGAAAGGGAAGCTCCTCACACCTAAGTGAAAGATAATCAATCCTAGGGTGAAATAAAGCTTGAAAAAGAGTTTTGTGGTTACTATATCTATCTATTTCCTAATGTTCATGTTGATTTTTAGGTTATGTTTAAGGTTAGGTATATGATAATGAAGTGATTAATTAAATCTAACTTGATATTCATGCTTAGAAGGCTTAAATTAGTGTATAAACATGATTAGATGAAATTAAAAGAAAGTGGTATGAAATTCACTATAGAGGCCGAATGGTATACTTAAGATAAAATAAGGTTTTAATGAGATTTAAGGTATGAAATTAATGTTTATAACATGTATAATTAGTGCAATGTATGATTGAGTGAATAAAGAAATTAAAAGGAATCAAAATGAAGAAGTGATAATGAGGCCGACTAGTATATAAGGTAAGCTTAACATGAAATAAGTGCGATTGAGTGATTAAACGAAATTATAGTGCATGGTATAAAAAAGGTAACCTTGGCCGAATGGTATATCTAGTGATTTTGGTGTATATTTTGATGATATATATAATGTAATGGCATAAAGTGACTATATAATCATAAATGAGTGTGTATGCAAAGTGGTAAGTGAAATTGAGATGTATGATAAATTTTACATGTTGATATAAAGTGATAATTATATGAATTTTGAGAAAATATTGCCCTTAGCAGTTGTCTGGTAGTGAAATCTAGTTCAGAATATAATTGGCTAGCCATATGGATTTCACACCACGGTGTGAGTCATGGCGACTGATAAGTTGCAATTATATTAATATTTTAGATTAATTCTTGGCATAATTATGTGTTTTATTTATTTAATTTTAATATTAAATAGTTAGTTTTTGTCTTTTTATTAATTTTTAATGTTTTTATCATTTTTTAATAAATTTTGGGATGTTTTCAGGTGTTTTGTTTTAATCTAAATTGGAGGTTGGGGGTTGATTTTAGAAGAAATTGGTGAAAGAGGGCAAGATTTGCCTAAAGCACAGCCGTGCTTTTACAAAGCACAGCTGTACTTTTGAGGGAAGCGCACAACAGCAAGTGCAGGCCAGAAGCACGGCTGTGTTTCTATGAGAAACACAGTTGTGTCACGCAAGAGGAGGCGCGCGCGCACGGAGCAACTCGCTCAGAAGCACAGCTGTGCTTATGCGAGAAGCACAGCTGTGCTGCGCCTTTTTCCACTAGCTCGCGCTCACACGATGCAAACCTAGCACCCAATGTGTTCAAAAACACAGTTGTGCTTTACAAAGAGCAGCTGTGCTTTTCGTCAGGTTAAAAGGAAAATGCCGCTTCATCACCAGGGGGGCTGGTTGGATTTAGGATGAATTTCTTTTAGTTTCCAGTAGTCTTTTATTTTAATTTTAGGTTTTGATTTTCATTTTAAAATTTTATTTTTGATAGATTTAATTTTAGATTGCAATTTTGTTCTTAATTAATTTAGATAATTATTAGTTTAAATTTACATTTATGAGGATAGAATTTCCTAAGCATTTAATTTCATCCTTGAGTAATTTCTTGATGAACACTTTTATTTTTAATTGTTAATTAATTTTCTTGCTTAGCTTAGTTTTCTCCACCAAACAAACCGGGGATATCTCATATTCACTCATCTATAGATATTTAACGTGACAATCCTTTTTCCCTTGGGTACGATAACTCGGGGTCCTAATTATACCCCACTTTATTACTTGTCAATTCCGTACACTTACCGAATACCGATCAAGTTATTGGCGCAGTTGCCGGGGAAATACAGTGTTGTTTGTTTTATATCTTTAGTTGAGTTAGTTTGCGATTTTTATTTTTTTCTCTATTTTAATTTGGTGTTTATCATTGGAGGAAAATTTTGAGGTATTTTCATAATGATGCAAGATAGTGTTCAAGACTATGAGTTCGTCCTTTTGCGATGCCAAGTGAATGATATGATGAGAGAAATGCAAGAGTTACGACAATTATATACAACTTCACCAGTCACCTATTCACCATCTTTTGAAGATCCTTACTCTCCATGGGTATCACAAGAGTCTCGCTTTGCCCGTATCGAACATCTTCAAGACTACATATATTGTAGAGAGAAGCAATGCCAAGCAGAAAGGGGGGAGTTGTAGGCTACAATTAACTATCAAGAAGAGAGGATCAAAACTCAAGAGAATCTATTGAGAAGTCAAGCATTGGAGATCCAAAATTTGGAATCCAAGTTGGAGCTTTAAATTGTCTCTTCGGGTGATCAAAAAAATTGTGGTGAATTGAGTCATGCACCTATAAATACTATAGAGAATTTTGAAATTTTTGTGGATGGGTTGCATGAAGGAAAAAAGGAGCCAATCATTGTTGAAGACGAATCTTGTGTTTGTTTGGAAACTAAATTCAATTTTTCTGTACAGGGTAGTGCACCAAAGGAGCAAGAGTTGTGCGATTCTCAAATGGAAGCACTGGATTCAGTCCATTTGAAGAATTTATTTAGGCTGGAAGAGCTGGTGGAGTTCATTTATAGTGAACCCAAGGTGGATTCATACTTCATTGAAGACATGGAATTTCCCACCTTGGTGGCTTTCGATGATTTTCTCTTACTGATGGGGGAAAATGAGGAGCAAAAACCGGAAAAATTATTATTTGGTTCACAAGCTCGTCCACCCGAGAGTAACATGAGTCAAGCTGGGACTCGTTAAACCAGAACTTTTCGTCTTAACCCTTTCTATTTAATTATATGTCATTTATATGTGTTTTTGTGTTTTATGTTTTTAATTTTTAATTGATTATTTTTGTGTCTTTATAATTTTCCTTAAATTTTTGGTGTGTTAGAAAGTTAATTTGTTGTTTTCAATGTTTAATTTGTTGATTTTTAATTTTTGGTTTTAATTGGTTTTGGTTTAGTTTCTTGTTTTGGAATTTAACAGGGAGAACAACATGAAAAATTCAAAAATTTTGCAACCACAATTGTGCACTGAAGAAGTGGGGCAGTAGCATTTAACAGCTAGCTCACAGTGACAATTAAAATTGTTGTCACCGTGAGATGTGGTTCATCAGGACAATAGCGTCTGGTAAAATGCGAAAACATAGCTGTGCTTTTCGAAAGCACAGCTGTGCTTTTCGAAAGCACAGCTGTGCTTTCATTTAAAACACGCCGATATGTAGCGCTGTGAAAAAAACACAGCTGTGCTTCTTTCACAAAATTTCGGCGCTGTTCCCTCTCTTCTTCTTTTCTTTTCTCCTCTGTTTCCCCCTGTTCTTCAGCTAAAATATTTTTCTCAAAATTTTCTCTTTGATCTCCTTTGGAAACCCAAGCTCATCTCAGGTAGTTTTGATTTTATGCATTTTTATAGAGCTTAATGGAATTATTTTCATCTTATTTCTGCATTTTCCTTCTTTTATGCCGATTCTGATCTTCCCCAAAATATTTGCAAAAATTCCAGATTTTTAGGGTTGAGAATTAAGAGCTCTCTCTCTCTTTCCCGTTATTTATCTCCCAAATTTCTTAAGTTAGTAGCTCAATTCGACAGTTCTAGGTATGTAATTTCCTCATTGTTACGCATTCTATTTTCTCATTTTAGTGGACTGTGCTTGATCCTCAATTGGTAATTTTGTTGTGTTAGTTGTAATTTTTGATGTGTTTTGCTTCTTTGGGCCAACATGGACAGAAATGGGTGTTTAGGATTGGAAAGATCGTGCTTAAAAATCTAGTTGTAATCATGCTCACCAGCTATTTGATGAAATGCCTGAATGAGAAATTCATGTCAATTTTGGACTGATCATGTGATTAATTCAACATTTTTATCAATTTATTCTGCCCAGCTTTGTCCCTATGATCTGTTGAGGATATTTTCAAATTCATTTTCCATAAATCAAGTTGTTTATTCACTGCTGATTTGGAGCCTTCAACTATTGGAATTTATCTTAACATTTTGATATTGAGCAATTATTTTGAACCTAATTTCATATCTGTGTTCCTATTTAATTGCTCTTATAGCAGTGTTGAGTTGATGGATGCCATTAGAATTAAATTTGAGCTTAATAATCATTATGCTAGATGGGATGTGTTCCTGTGTTTTGTCTTGAAATGTGGCTTGCTAATATTGGGATTTTGAGCTATAGAATTCTGAACTGAATTGTTTTGAGATAATTGGGGCATTATGCATTTTATGAATATGGAAAGAAAATTTTACACGTTAAATTTAAATTGCTTGAGATTGTGCTTGGCATTTATTTTGTTTTAGAAGTATTTGCTGCTGCTTTTAGCTTTGTAGTTTAAATGCATGATATTGTGCTTGATTGAATTGAGACAAATGCATGTTTGCTAGTTCCCGACTTGATGGGATTAGGATGAGTTGTTTTGGATGCCAATTTTTTGCATTCTTATTTACATGCAACTTTGAATTTTTCCTACATATTTTTGCTGTGAATGACGCAGTGATTAAGTAAATTTTATATTTCTCTCTTTTATTTTCCATTAAATCGCATATATATTCTTTTTGGCATGTACACTTCACGGATTAATTACTTGTGCTTATTTTTATTTTCCACCTTGTGCTTTTCATTCTTAATTTCTTTAAATTCTAATTTGTGCAATCTTTCAATTGTCACTATATTTGTGCTTTGATTTTGTACTTCAATTTGTTTGTACAGTTGCCTTATGCTTAATTGTCTATATTTTGCATTTTTATTAGCTAGAAAATTCTATTTATTTTGCAAATTTCTGTTTTGAAGTTGTGGGTAGTTTTGTTATTATTCTTTCAATCTAGTCACATTTGTGGTTTGTACTTCATGAACCTAAGGATGTTTTGAATAAGGTTTATACTTTCTTTTTCAGGAACCATGGTGCACAACAGAGATGAGCAACCTTCAGAGCCCATTTAGCCTCCTGATTGGTTGACTCCAGCACAGCACACATTGTTCAACAAGCTAGCTGCAAAGATCATTATCTCTAGTAGGTTTATGAGTATGAAGACACTTATTGACCTGGGCATTCAAGAGAGGGTATTATCTTTGCTGAGGAACATTTGATGGGAGGAGTTCTTTTCTCTGAATGGTCCAACTCATCCTAGAATAACATTGGAGTTTCTTAGTACTTTTCAGTACTCTCCAAGGTTATCTAAGGATGATGTAAATACCATTCAGTTTAGAGTCAATAATACTCCCTATTTTCTATCGATTTCTGACCTGGCTAGATACTTGAGGTTGCTAGTGGATGGAGAGGTGCACATTGTGGGTGATTCAGCTGCACATTGGGCTATTATCGGGAAGCCCAATATGGACTTTCATGCGAGAAACACCAAGTTAACAAAGCTCTGCTCTCCAGTCTATCAGTACTTGCATAGAGTGATGACTTCTTCAGTGTTCATGTGACCAGGGTGTCCTAGCAATGTGACCACACCAGACTTATTTTTTCTTTATGCTATGGAGTCCGGCATCCGAGTCAATGTCGTACCTTGGTTGTGTAAGCAACTGAAGAGAGCTATAGCTACTTCAGGGAGGAGGATCGGGATTGGGGGATTGATCACATTGATTATGAGAGCCTTACATCTGCCTACTCCTGACATGGGACCAGCTTTGAGGTCATCGTACTTGATTGATGAGGAGGTAGTTATCAGGTGTAGGATTTCTATAGAGGATCCTTCTTCCAAGAGTGGATATAGACTTAGAAGAGCGGAGGAGATAGATGCCGATGACTCTGGTGATGATAGAGAGGGCAATTCTGACGATGGTGGCCACCAGCCAGTTGATCCCGATATTGATGCTCCACCACCACCTCCACCACGAAGAGCGACAGCCATTACTTCCAGTAGGAGGGTGAGACAGAGGAGTGACATTCCATTCTCCCCTCCAGATATAAGCCGCTATGCTCAGGGGCATGATGAGCCATCTTCTTCCACAGCCCCTCTACCCTCAGCTCCATATTTAGATGCTTCGATGGTCCAGACTTTGATTTTAGAGATGCAATTTATGACAGCATCAATAACGTGGTTTGAGACTTCTATCAGCATGCTTCAGACTTCTTTTAGTGAGTCAAGGAGGGAGCAGGCAGTCTTCTAGGAGAGGGTTTGGGAGAGATTGGATGAGTTGAGTGGAGGATTGGCGGAGGTCAGAGTAGCTATCTTTTAGAGTGACCAGTTGATCTCTGGCATGGACCTGTCAGTGCAGAGAGCTTGGGAGCATTTGTCTTCCATTGAGACTTAGATGGAGCAGGTGCGCCGAGATATGGTCCTAGGAGTTGAGCAGAGAGATACATTCTTGGGAACCTTTCAGCAGAGGATTATTGCACAGTTGGACAGGTTGAGCAGTGAGATTCATGGATTTTTTACACTTGTTTCCACTGTATTTCCTCCACATTTGAGATGACCACCACATTGATATATTGTATATCTTTCGGGAAGTGATTCTTTCATAACAGAATTTGTAATCTATTTATTTTATAGTTAATGAAATTGATGTAGTCAGGCAATGTATGATTTTATTTTACTTTGTTATATTTTTGAAATTGTGTGGCTGAGCCAATGCCGTGTGATAGGATAGACTTGTTATATATGTTGGCTATGAATCTCACAGCTTTCTGATTATTTCATTTTGCACAGTTATTATTGGATTTTTACACAGGTTTTGAGTTTTCTTTATTTTTGCACAGGTGGCATGTAGGAATTTTGGATTGTTTTTAGTTTTGCACAGTAATTGTTTTATGTTTGCTAGTTTGAGATGATTTTAATAATTTTTAAACTGTAATGAGCTTTTTGCACAGCAAGGGAAAATTTTTGAGAAATTTATTTGTGTACTTCATTTCTTTGCACTGAGGAAGTGCAACATTTTGAGTTTGTGGTGGAGTACCATTTCATATTTTTCAAACCAAAACCAGTTTTATTTTGTATGTGTCTTTTTAATTTGTTTTGTTTGAGTGGTTTTTAGTTAGTTTTGCTTTATTTGTGGCGTGTTTGTCCTAAGTTTGTATCTGAATATTTTTATGGTTATTTCTTTTTGATTTTCCTTCGATTTAAATTTATATTTCGTCCTAGTGATTCTCCATTGTGAATAATTTTGATATCAATCTTAGAAATTTGTGTTTCATTCAATTTTAAGTTGAGTGAGAAATAGTCCTGTTTGTATCATTGTTTGCTAGACTACATGTAAACCTTGATTATACTTTGCAATTTCTAAATTTTGAGCACTTTTGGCCTATTTTTTTAATTTGAGAAAAATCTAGTTGCAATTAGGGGATTAAATGAAAACTCACTAAGAGCACTAGAACCTTTCTGATTACCCATCGAAGCGACCCTCGGATGAGACATAACTTAGAAAATGATTTAGGCAACCCTTCTTTGAATAGCTACTTTAAATGAGTTTTCCTACCTTGATTTTATAGTCTCTTGTTAGCCCGTTGAGCCTATTATTTTAGTGTGCTAAATGCGTGCTTGTTTTATTGTTACACAAATTAAAAATACCTTTAGCCTTAAATAATTTTTGCCTCCCCTTTGAAGAGTGGCCACTCTAATAAGGTTGGGTTTGTATTTTGGGTAAAAAGGAGTTTAGTTTTTGTTAATTTTTAATGTAGATTTCTGTTTGAGAATTGATTGGTGTGTAATGGAGAGTTGAGCCCATTTAAAGATATGTGTTTGGGGTTGATAAAGAGGAATGTGATTTATGTGGCTTATTGGTCTTTTGAAAATTAGAGCTCAATTTTAGTTCTTGTTGATATTTTTGGATTTATTAAGTGCTTCATTAATTGTTAGTGGCTAGTTGTTTTTTTATGCTTCTCTACAAAAAAAAAAGAAAAAAAAAATTGAAAAGGAAGAAGCATTGCAAGTTTTTCCTAGCTAATTGAGCAAAATGTGAGTTTGGGGTACAATTTAGTAAAACTTGAACTAGTGCCTTGTGATGATCATTGTGGAATATTATGTGGCATTTATAATTTTGAGCTAAGTATGATGAGCTAAGGTGTCTTTAAATTCAATTTTATTTTGATGGTATGTAATTGAGCTGGGAATTTTCACTAGTCTTGTTGGGTTGTTGTGGTTTTGTTTAGGTAGTGGCCATTTTTCTCTAGTGACTTGATCTTTCTTTGTTAGCCAATTTACCTAAGCCTAACGTTATAACTAAAATGTAAGACCTCTTGATTCTTTATTTTGTCTTGTCCTATTTAGTGGAGATGACCTTCTATTAAGGTTTGGTACGTAAGAAGAGGCATATGTTGTTTCTTGAGCTTTGAGTGAAAAGCTATGAGTGCATTCATGCACTTGAGTTTATTCTTGTTCCCAGCGTTGTATCTAAAAATTTTGTTTTAAAAGATAAAAATTTTGTTTTGGCCCTTGGCACACACACACAGAAATTGTTTAGTATGTTCTTGTGTTTATTTGTTATTTAGTGAGTATTGGTATTTACAAGCCTATCTTCTTGTTCCTTAATTGAGAATGACTCCTTATTTTCTTTTGTTGAGATTGAAATGATTGAGAATGTGGTTCATTCAGTTTACTCGAGGACGAGTAAAGGCTTGAGTTTGGGGTAGTTGATAAGTTGCAATTATATTAATATTTTAGATTAATTCTTGGCATAATTATGTGTTTTATTTATTTAATTTTAATATTAATTAGTTAGTTTTTGTCTTTTTATTAATTTTTAAGGTTTTTATCATCTTTTTAATAAATTTTGGGATATTTTCAGGTGTTTTGTTTTAATCCGGAGCTAAATTGGAGGTTGGGGGTTGATTTTAGAAGAAATTGGTGAAAGAGGGCAAGATTTGCCTAAAGCACAGCCGTGCTTTTACAAAGCACGGCTGTGCTTTTGAGAGAAGCGCACAACAGCAAGTGCACGCTAGAAGCACGGCTGTGTTTCTACGAGAAACACAGCTGTGTCACGCAAGAGGAGGCACGCGCGCACGGAGCAACTCGCCCAGAAGCACAGCTGTGCTTATGCGAGAAGCACAGCTGTGCTGCGCCTTTTTCCACCAGCTCGTGCACACACGATGCAAACCTAGCGCCCAATGTGTTCAAAAACACAGCTGTACTTTACAAAGCACAGCTGTGCTTTTCGTCAGGTTAAAAGGAAAACGCCGCTTCATCTTCAGGGGGGCTGGTTGGATTTAGGATGAATTTCATTTAGTTTCCAACAGTCTTTTATTTTAATTTTAGGTTTTGATTTTCATTTTAAAATTCTGTTTTAGATAGATTTAATTTTAAATTGAAATTTTATTCTTAATTAAATTAGATAATTTGTAGTTTAAATTTATATTTTTGGGGATTCAAGGAGATTCCAAGGTTGATGAACAAGAGCTTTAAGATCTATTTTCTCTTTCATCAAGGGTGTATTCTAAATTTTGATTTTTCATATTTTATGTTTATATTCTTGATGTTAGAGTAGTTATTCTTGCTTAAGAGTTCTTGAATCATATTTGTATTTTGGATTTTTTGATTTAATGAATATTTTCATGATTTCTTTTATTTCTCTCATTATATTTTCTGCATTTATGATGATTATTGGATTTGATTATGATTTAGTCCGGAATGATGATTAATTTCAAATCTGATTTTTGTTGTAATTTGTTTTTGCTCTGTTCTTATATCTCTACATCTATCGATTTTGCTTGCTCCGGAATGGGACGCTTGATTTATAGATGTTAGCTTTATAATTTTCAGATATGTGAAGAATAGACAAGTAATAAAGTGGGGTATAATTAGGACCCCGAGTTATTGAACCCAAGGGAAAAAGGATTATCACGTTAAATATCTATAGATGAGTGAATATGAGATATCCCCGATTTATTTGGTGGAGAAAACTAAGCTAAGCAAGAAAATTAATTAACAATTAAAAATAAAAGTTTTCATCAAGAAATTACTCAAGGATGAAATTAAATGCTTAGGAAATTCTATCCTCATAAATGTAATTGGAAATTAGTAAAACAATATAAACATGAAATTCTGGACAACCCAACTAAACCCAAGCATCCCATTCCGGAGCAAGCTACTCTAATTACATAACGTCCCATTCCGGAACAAGCCATACAACTAGCCTAAGCACGTGTCTAAAGTCGTAGATTCGATTTGCTTTCCCATTCCGGAGCCAAACAACCCAAAACCCATCTATTCCTCACATATCTAAAAATTATAAAACTAACATCTATAAATCAAGTGTCCCATTCCGGAGCAAGCAAAATCGATAGATGTAGAGATATAAGAACAGAGCAAAAACAAATTACAACAAAAATCAGATTTGAAATTAATCATCATTCCGGACTAAATCATAATCAAATCCAATAATCATCATAAATGCAGAAAATATAATGAGAGAAATAAAAGAAATCATAAAAATATTCATTAAATCAAAAAATCCAAAATACAAATATGATTCAAGAACTCTTAAGCAAGAATAACTACTCTAACATCAAGAATATAAACATAAAATATGAAAAATCAAAATTTAGAATACACCCTTGATGAAAGAGAAAATAGATCTTGAAGCTCTTGTTCATCAACCTTGGAATCTCCTTGAATCCCCAAAAATATAAATTTAAACTACAAATTATCTAATTTAATTAAGAATAAAATTTCAATTTAAAATTAAATCTATCTAAAACAGAATTTTAAAATGAAAATCAAAACCTAAAATTAAAATAAAAGACTGTTGGAAACTAAATGAAATTCATCCTAAATCCAACCAGCCCCCCTGATGATGAAGCGGCGTTTTCCTTTTAACCTGACGAAAAGCACAGCTGTGTTTTTTGAACACATTGGGCACTAGGTTTGCATCGTGTATGCGCGAGCTGGTGGAAAAAGGCGCAGCACAGCTGTGCTTCTCGCATAAGCACAGCTATGCTTCTAGGCGAGTTGCTCCGTGCACGCGTGCCTCCTCTTGCGTGACACAGTTGTGTTTCTCGTAGAAACACAGTCGTGCTTATGGCGTGCACTTGCTATTGTGCACTTCCCTCAAAAGCACAGCTGTGCTTTGTAAAAGCACGGCTGTGCTTTAGGCAAATCTTGCCCTCTTTCACCAATTTCTTCTAAAATCAATCCCCAACCTCCAATTTAGCTTCGGATTAAAACAAAACACCTAAAAACATCCCAAAATTTATTAAAAAATGAAAAAAACATTAAAAATTAATAAAAAGACAAAAAATAACTAATTAATATTAAAATTAAATAAATAAAACACATAATTATGCCAAGAATTAATCTAAAATATTAATATAATTGAAACTTATCAGTGACTCATTATTGATAAGCCAATGAGGGCTTATCACAGTGTACAGTGATATTCAGTGTAAAGTGCAGTGCCGTGAAAATGGTTCTACTGGACTATTTTATAGTTAAATGGGTCTATGGGGCCCATGTCCCCCATATCCGATCAGTAGATTTTCTATCGGGTCAATACTAGGGGCATAATGGTAAATATATGATAAAAATGATTAAAATAGTGAAATTGGTGAAAATGAGTGAAAACATCACTAAAATGAAGTAAATAAAAAGTTTAGGGGTAAAACGTAAATTTTACTAAAAGTTGGTAAAAATTTATAAAAATAAGTTAACAGTGTAAGTGGAAGGGTAAAATGGTAATTTTGGTAAAAAAAGGAGTTAAAATTGTGAAATAGTGAAAAAGTGATATTATAGGGACTAAATTGCAATTTTGCCAAATTGTAAGTTAAATAGTGAAGAAATGAAGTTAAAAGGGTGTAATTATAATTAAATTAGTTAAATAAGGGTAAAAGTGGTAAAAGGAATTAAATAAGGTTAATAATGTAAAAATAGAATAAAAAAGGGCATTTTGGTAATTATGTATACTAGTGAGGACATAAGTGTAATTATGATAAAAGATGGGATATAAATGGTATGTGTAATTATGGGGACATAAAGGTAATTAAAGAAAAAGGAAAGGGCAAAATTAGAATAAGTGTAATAATGAAAATATAAGTGGCATTAAGTGAAAAGTGGGGATATAAGTGGAATTAATAGAAAAGATAAGGATAGAAATGGAAACCTCAGAAAAATTATAAGGGTAAAAATGTAATTTAGAAAAATAAAAAGTGGAATAAAAAGATTAAAATGTAATTAATGAAAAAAAATATTTAAGTGAGGTAATGGAATAAATAGTGTAATTAAGTAAATAAAAGTGTAATTAAGTGACTTAAATTCATAGTTATGTGATTAATTAAATGATGGAATAAATATGAGATTAATTAGGTGACTAAATATGAGAATTTAATATAAATTGATAATAAGTGAAAATAATAAATTTAAGTAATTATAGAATATTAATTTAATATAATTAGTTAGGGAATTTATAGATTGGTAACTACCACTGGGCATTCTAATGCTCAGCACGTATTTGTTTTTTACTGCGTGCAGGTACGCTTTAGGACCAGAGCAGCATACCTCAGTCACTTTGGAAGCGAGCTGAAGGAGTCAAAGATAATTTATTTTTGATGTATGTAATGGATTGTATTTTCGGCACGTATATACACTTAGACTAGTATTTGATTTTGGGCATGTAATGATGTTATATGTTATTTTATCTATGTGGATTATTTTGTGACTGTGTGATGAACGGCGGATGGGAAATGTATGGATATAGGATGATATTGTTGTTGTGCCCTTGCCGGGACTGTGGAGACTTCAATTTGCAGGTTTGAGTAGTGCAATTTACAAGCCGTTATAATGCCGAAATTTATACCGAATGACTAGTAAATAAGACAGTTATAGGTCATCGGTAACTAAGTAAATGCAAACGCAAATGTTAAAGGGTATGTAAAGTGAATAAGTGAATAAAGTGTTAAGTGAACTTAGTGTTAATAAATATGAGTGTAGGGAAAAAAATGACCCGTAATTTCATAAGTGAATGACAGTTAACCGATCATGGTAATCGCATAGTATCGCTAAGTCGGCAGTATACATATAGGGTATAAGGGTGTTACAGTTTGTGTGACAGCTGTTCTTGACTGCTTTATCTGAGCTAAGAGAGTTTTTGGGAAGCGGCATTACAAGTTGTGGTATCAGAACTTAGGTTTAGTCTTTTCTCGGAATTGGGTAAATTAGGAAGTGTATAGTTGTGTTGACATAATGCGGACGTCCTTGTTTATTTCTCAGAATTGATGGAACCTTATAGACGGGTCTTGAGGCAGTACAGATCAGAGTTACCTAATGAAGACATCAAGGTCTGTTTCCAGACAAATCGATGAAGGTTGTGAGTTTTCATTCTCCGGTTTTACAAGGATTGAGGATCTTTTCTCGGCCATAGAAGATTTTGGGGAATCGGGGGGAGAAAATATTTTGGAAATTGGGTTTTGCTCCACCGACAGGTATACTGTCGGTGTAAGCGACGCCCATCGCTCACGTAAGAGAACCATCTCTCGTGTTGAGCACCGGCTAAAGCTCACTTGTGGGGCCCCATCTCTCGCGGGAGCGACGCCCGTCGTTCACGTGAGAGACCCATCTCTTGCGACGAGCGCCGGCCGTCGCTCACTTATGGAGCCCGTCTCTCGCTTGGAGCGAAGACCGTCGCTCATGTGAGGGACACTCGTCCCTCGCAATTTCGTCTCTCATGAGGGACCCGCCGACCAAAAGACCAGGCATGCCCCCATCAGCGACGTCAATAGGTGCTCCACCAACGCTCGTCGATCGGTGGTCTGATGTTATTTGAGCGGGATTTTCCATATTTCTAAGGAGATCTCCCAATATTTCCAAGATATTTGTTAAATCTTTTCAAACCTTTTAAATCTTTTCAAATATTTTCAAATCGTGGATTTGATTTTAAGAATATTCTGAAAATCATTCGGCTTTGATTTTGGTTTCAGAAATATTTTTCAAATTTCAATTCTAAATTTGAATTTATTTGAATTTTCTTCTAAAACCTATAAATAGGGGTTGGGAGCTCATTGTTCGGGGAGGATTTTTGAAAAAAAAGATGAAAAGGATTTTAGCTATTCTTATAGAAAATTTTCATACAAAAAGTTCTTACTTTCATTTTCCCGAAAAATCATCATCAAATATTTTCTGAATAAAAAACGGATCCGAAGGAATGACACTAATTCGTTTCTATCGAATCCAACCATTTTAGTGTTCATAACTGCTATCAAAATATCTAGAAAGAAAAATATAATTTTCTTTTCTTGATTTGTTTTTGAAAAATGATTTTTATAGTCCAAAAATCTTCCAAAATCACATATCACGGATCTGTCCTCGTAGAACTCGAGGAACTAAAATCGTACAACATTCACCTTCAAAGGTAAAAATCCGAGGGTAAATATTCTAGATTTGTCATTTTTGTATTTAATCATTTCGTAATGATTGTACGCACAAAAATCTCATTTATTTAAAGCAAAATTAATTTTTATTTGATTTTTTTTATGTCTTTTCAAGATCTGGTGCGATCGTCGCTCACACAAGCAATGGGCTGTTGATGGACGCTGCTTTTGCCCATCGGTCAACCCAGGGATGACCGTCGCTCGCGTGTCTTGGCCATCCCTGTGCCTTTTCTCACCATTCTTTCTTTCTTTCTATTTGACTTATTTTCCCATCATCTTTTATGGCAATTTCTCATTGATTTTCCTTGTTATTTAATTTCTTGCACCTTATTTTACCCTTAATTTTGACACTAACATGATTTTTGTTTTTGTGAGTTTTATTTGACTTATTTAATGAATTTGGGGTTGTTGAAATGGAGGTCGCCACGGTGATCCAAGAATCTTCATCCAGGTCCATTCTTTTAACTTTACCTCATTTCTTTTATTTTATATATTATTATTGTAAATATTATTTTTATCTTGCTAATATAAAAATGGTTAAAAATTTATAGTAATTAAATTGGAGTTTTCATTAATAAATTGAGGACCAATGTCCTATTTTTTCAGCAAATAAAATCGACACTTTAAAATTATTTTGTAATAAACATGCATGCGAGGACCAATGTCCTCATCCTTAACATATATCCCGATTTATGTATGATCAACATGTTATTTAAAACGGGGGTTATATTCTGTCCTTAGTTTTGTTAGTTATTATATTCTAATTTATTTTTTATATCATCATTTTTGCTCCTATTTATCACTTCCCTTATATGACCAATGTACGCTTTAATTAACTGCATTAAATCGAATGAGAAATGGGATGAAACACTAAATTCAAAATTCAATTATAACTTTGATCAAGGTATGAATAAATAGGAAGTCCCGAACCTTCTCTGGTCTTAGGCTCAACGAGGTTAGAGGACCATCTCAATGTTTCATTGGGGTGGGGTCTCCAAAATATCTCTTGTTGCCTAAAAAAGGCCCAATTTGCATAATTCTAGGCTCCGCGAGGTTAGAGGACCATCCCAATGTTCTATTGGGGTAGAGCCTCCAAAATATCTCTAGCTTGCCCAGAATAGATGCATATGCGCTGTCTTATGCTCACTGAGGCTAGACGACCTTTCCAAATGTTCTATTGGATCCAAGAAACCTCCTTATTGCCCAAAATAGACGCACTTGTAATTTCTTACAAATTATCATAAACCTCTCCCGATCGCCCTAAAAGTGGGCCATTCAGGGCACCCCGGGGTTCGACGCGTGTCATAAACCTTCTCGTAATAAAAGTGAAGTGATTGCGGAGAGCGTGAATCCTCTTGAACCTGAAGTATCTAGGTCTGGTCAGTTTGGGCCAGCTAGTGTGGGGCATGAAGTCTCGGTGGTGCCCATGGAAGCCTTACTTAAAATGTCCCAGGACATGGCAAGCGTGTTAGATTGAATGACATACCAAAGGCACCACTAGAATCTCTGAGGAAACATAGAGCAGAAGAATTTCATGGAACTAGACTGGATGAGTCTGATAAAGCTTAATACTGGATTGAGAAGGTGCAGAGGGTACTTGGGGAGATAAGGTGCCCTCCTGACCAGCAAGTAGAATGTGTAGTATCATTGCTTCAAGGTGCTGCATATGACTGGTGAAAGCTAGTTCTAAGGCATCTAGCGCTGCCAACCCCAGTTACATGGGAATTTTTCAAGCAAGAGTTCCGTAATAAATATGTAACTAAGGAGTTCCGAGAAGCAAATTGAAAATAGTTCTTAAATCTGAGACAAAGAGCCATGTCAGTGCTAAAATTTCAGAAAGAATTCTGTAGATTGAGCAAGTATGCACCATCTGGCGTGTTAACTGAGGAGTTCAAATGTCAGCAATTTGAAGAGGGACTGAATGAGCAGATAAAGGCACTATTAATCTCTATGACTACAACACAGAATGTAAGTTACCATCAGATTGTACAAGCAGCTATGAGAACTGAAAGGTCAATGGAGATTCAGAAAGAGAGAATGTAAAGAAAGAATCCTAACATAGGTGGGTCACATTCAGGCAAGAGATCAAGAGATTACCACATGACTTCTCCAGCAGAGTCAGTTAATAGTCTAGCTACCAGGGGCAGGAGACAAGGGTCATCTTTTATATCGAGTACTAGCAGGGGTGCAACTGGTAATTGAAGTGAAGTGCTTAAGTATCCACACTGTTGTAAGCGACACGAAAGTGAATGTTGGAAGCTAACTGGTGCTTATTTCAGATGTGGAAGCACTAAACATTTCTTGGGTAATTGTCCACATGCATATGAAGCGACTGGGAAGCAGCAAGAGACTAGTCGAGGTGGTTCTAACTTGCCTCCAATTAACAAAGGAAGAGGAAGAGGATGTGGCAGAGGTGGCTAGTCTAGGGGTGGAACAGTGTCAGAATCAATGAATAGACCTCCAACTGCACCAGCAAGGGCTTATAGGATGAAGGCTAGAGAGAAGCAAGATGTGCCAGAGGTCATTGCAGGTACATTTCTACTTTATAATAAAGAAATGTTTGCATTGATTAACCCTAGGTCTACGCATTCTTATATTTGTTCCAAGGAATTATTTGATGAGATGTCTGCTATTGATTGTTTAAATTATGACATATGTGTAACTATTCCATTGGGGAATAGCGTGAATGTGAACATAGTGCATAGGAATTTCCCTTTAAAGATTCAAGGTCATGTGTTTCTTGTAGACTTGATTTAATTGCCTTTTGATGTGTTTGATTTAATTTTGGGTATGGGTTGGCTTAGTAAGTATCTGGCCATAGTGGACTGTAAGAAGAAAACAATTATACTTGGTAATCTAAAGGGGTCAAAGTGACTATAATGGGGGTATGTTCTAATCCTTTAGCCAATGTGATATTTGCTATACAAGCTTATCGCTGTCTGAGGAAAGGATATGAGGCTTTCCTAGCCATTATGTTAGACTAAAAAAGGGAGCCAATGAGAATTCAAGAGATACTAGTGGTAAGGGAATTTCCTGATGTGTTCCCAGAAGAGCTGGCTGGTGTACCACCAGTGAGGGAAGTGGAGTTGTTTATTGATATTATGCCCGGTACCGGACCTGTGTCTAAAGCACCTTATCGAATGGCTCCTACTGTATTAAAAGAATTGAAAACTCAGCTACAAGAACTGCTAGACAGGGGTTTCATAAGACCTAGTGTGTCTCCTTGGGGAGTGTCAGTGCTGTTTATAAAGAAGAAAGACGGGACTATGAGAATTTGTATTGACTATAGACAGTTGAATAAAGTGCCAGTGAAGAATCGGTATCTTCTACCGAGAATTGAGGATTTAGTTGATCAGTTCAAAGGGGCCGATGTGTTTTCTAAAATAGATCTGAAGTCTGGGTATTATCAGTTGCAAGTGAAGAAAGAGGATATACCTAAGATAGCATTTTGAACTCGTTATGGCCATTATGAATTTTTGGTATTGCTATTCGGGTTAACTAATGCACCTGCAGCATTTATGGACCTGGTGAATAAAGTGTTCAGCCTATATTTGGATCAATTTGTTGTAGTATTCATTGATGATATATTAGTTTATTCAAGAAATTAGAAAGAGCATAAGAGGCATTTAAGAACTATGTTACAAACTTTGACGGAGCATCGGTTGTATGCAAAATTCAGTAAATGTGAGTTCTAGCTTAAGGAAGTGTCCTTTCTAGGGCATGTTGTGTCTTTTGAGGGTATAAAGGTTGATCTAGCTAAAATAGAAGCAATTGTGAATTGGAAGCCACCTAAAAATGTACCTGAGATTCAAAGTTTCTTGGGATTAGCTAGGTATTACAAGCAATTTGTAAAGGGGTTTTCAGTAATTGCTTCTCCATTAACTAGATTGCTTCGTAAGGGGATTAAGTTTAAATGGTCAAATAAGTGTCAAGCGAGTTTTGAGCAGTTAAAGAGAACGTTGGTTTAGGCACCAATCTTCACTCAACTTATTTCTGGTAGAGAGTATGTTTTATACAGTGATCACTCTGGAGTAGGATTAGGTTGTCTATTGATGCAAGATGGGAAGTGTGACGCGCACCAAACCCCGGGGTGCCCCGAAAGCCCACTTTTAGGGCTTTCGAGAGGAGGTTCATGAAACTTGCAATCGATTTCGGGCAACAAGGAGGTTTCTTGGAGTCGCCACCCAATAGAACATTGGGAAAGGTCGTCTAGTCTCAGTGAGCCTAAGACAGCACTGCTATGTCAATTATAGGCAAGCCGAAGGTGTCTTGGAGGCTTCCACCCTAACGATAGGATGGTCCTCTAGCCTTACGCTTGGGCAAACTAGCAGTGTCTTGGAGGCATCCACCCTAATAGAACATTAGGATAGCCCTCTCGCCTCATAGCGCCTAGGACTGTGCAATTTTGAGCCTTTTTACGGGATACAAGAGGTGTCTTGGAGGCTCCATCCCAATAAAACATTGAGATGGCCCTCTTGCCTCCTTGAGCCCAAAGAACATAGAAGGTTCGGGACTTCCCATTTATTCATACCTTGGTTAGGTTTATAGTTAAGTTTTGAATTTATCGTTTCATCCCATTTCTCATTCAATTTAATGCAGTTAAATTAAGGCGCAGATTGTCCATTCAGGGAAAGCGATAAATAAATAAAGTATAACTAAAGTAAAGTGCATGAAAATAAATTACAATAAAACTAGGGGCGGAATACAACCCCCATTGTAAATAAAATACAAATCATACATAAAACCGGCTATTTGTTAAAGATGAGGACATTGGTCCTCGCATGCATATTTATTTTAAAACAATTTTGATGTGACAATTTTTATTTTGGATGGAGAAAATTGGGACATTGGTCCCATTTTTGTTAGGAAAGATTCCAAGTAAATTAATAAAAAATATTTTTGTGATTTTCTTTTTAGCGTGCCTAAAATAAATAATTTTATAAGAAAATTACATGGTAGAATAAATGAAAAAGCTAAATAAATGAAATATTACAAATAAAGCAAATAAATATTTAACCCAAACGAGCCTTCTGGATCTCCTTGTGAGCTTGCAAAAACGGCCAAGTAAAGAAAATGAGTTTTTGGAACAAAGATAAACACAAATGAAATAATGTTAGTAATTAAATCAATAAGATCAATTAAATGCATAAAATAATAAATAACAAATTAAAACAAATAAAATAAGATGACATCAAAAGAGTGATAAATGAATTAAAATGTTAATAAACCAAAATAAATGAGAAAAATGCATTATGAATGACAAAGGAATTAAAGGATGTTATTGAAATAAAATAAAACATATTAATGAATTAATACATAAAAATATGAACATGATAATAATAATAACGAATAATGAAAATAAACAAATAAATGAATAAACAATAAATATATAAGAATAACCATGAAAAAGAATGAGAAAGAAATGAATAAAAGAATGATGAAAATAATTAAATGAGTGACATCATTAATTAATGTTATCCTAATAAACATAAAACATTTACATGGCAAAAAAATCAATCAAAATGAATTAATTAATTACATGTTAAAATAATAGTGAGGAATCAAAGCAAAAATAATATATAAACATATTAAATAAAGTGAATATAAAATAATAGAATAAATGAATAAATGACAATAGTAAAAATATGCATGTTAATTAATTTAATATGAACAAAAATAAATAAAAGAGAATAAAAAAAGATCAAGCCTAGAATGTTTACCCTTAGAGTTTCGGATTCGGTGAAGGTAAAATGATGATTGATTTCCTTGTTTGTGATGTGCAAGATTAGAATTAAATATGATAAAATGTTGAAATTTTATTCTGAAAGAAATATCTTTGAAAAATGAAGAAAGGAAAATCAAAAATCCTTCAAGAACAAAGAATTGATCTCTTTGCCTAAAGAATTATTTTTTACTGATAAAAATGTTTTCAAGAACAAACAATTATTTTGTTTGTCTAAAGAAAAAAATCATTTATGAAAAAAACTTGTTTTTTAGAAAATCAAATGAAAATTGGATTTTAAGAACAAACCACTATTTTGTTTGCCTCAAAATCCATTTTTTCATCAAAAAAGAGTTTCAATAAAAATTATTTGAACAAAATTTAATTGAAAACAAAGAGCAAGTAAAAAAAATTGAATTTTGAGAGCAAATAATTATTTTATTTGCCTCAAAATTAATTTATATCAACAAAAATCCTTCTAAAAATATGTTTTTAGAAGAAATTCTATTGAAAAAAAGAAGAAGAAGAAGAATTGGATTTTTATTTTTATTTGAGGGGAAAACCTAGAGAGAATTTGTTGAAGAAGAAGAAGAGAAAAAACTAAAAAGTAAACCCTAAAAAAATTTCCCCACCCCCCCCCCCCCCCCCCCCCCTCGTTTCTCTTTCCATCATTTTCTTTTTATATGAAGAAAAAACAGAAAATAAAATTAATTAAGGGAAAAACTCAATCAAACCAGATATTAATTATTTTGAATTTTAAAAATGGAAAAAAATCTTTAAAAACCCTAAAAAATGAGATAAAAAACGGAGTTTTGGGTGAAAAATCGGGAAAAAATGATTTTGGGGTGAATCTGGCCATTTGTGGCAGAACAGGGGTGACCAACCCCCGTCGTCGCACGCGACTGGCATCAGTCATGCACGCT
Organism: Excoecaria cochinchinensis; assembly: GCA_947683425.1. Classification (NCBI taxonomy): domain Eukaryota; kingdom Viridiplantae; phylum Streptophyta; class Magnoliopsida; order Malpighiales; family Euphorbiaceae; genus Excoecaria; species Excoecaria cochinchinensis. The sequence continues at coordinate 8,466,339 of CANTUQ010000119.1, forward strand.
GGGCGCGGAGCTGCGCGCTGTGCATCGCTCAAGTGCGAGCGACGCGCAGCACCCGCTTGCCTGCGAGCTATCACGCGTTAACATTCGCGGAATTTTTTTTAAATTTAACTAAAAAATACTATAATTTCTAAACCGTATTTTTCAAATCTAATTTTCAAAATATTTTTATTATTTTTATTTTTTCACTCTAAAATGCAAATTTGACCAGGAAATCATCACTGTTAACCTTTTTGCCTGTGAGTAGGCATTTTATCATCATTGGGTAACTCTGATCTGGGTTGTCTTAGGGCCCGATGTCTACAGGAAGGTGGTGGCATATGCTTCAAGGCAATTATAGCCGCATGAGCATAATTACCCGACTCATGATTTGGAGTTAGCTGGACTAGTGTTTGCCTTAAAGATTTGGCGACACTACTTTTATGGTGAGAAGTGTAAGATCTTCACTGATCACAAAAGTCTCAAGTATTTGCTCACTCAGAAGGAGTTGAACCTAAGACAAAGGAGATGGCTCGAATTGTTCAAGGATTATAACTGCATTGTTGATTATCATTCGGGTAAAGCCAATGTTGTGCCAGATGCTTTGAGTAGGAAAACAGTTTCGGCTCTGTTGTTACAACAAGTGAAGTGGAGGTTTACTTCAGATGGAGCTTTGCTAGCTCAGTTAAAAGCAAGGCCTGTGTTGAGAGATGAGTTATTTGTTGCACAAAAAGTGATTCTAAATTGCAAAAAATATAGCAGTCAGTAAGAAATAGTGACAAGACTGATTATTCAGTGAATGAAGAAGGTATTATATTTTATAAGAATCGAATGTGTGTGGCCAGTGATAAGGAATTGAGAAAGAGGCATTTGCATGAAGCGCATTATATAGTTTTCACCATGCATCCTGGTGGAAATAAAATATATCAAGATCTAAAGCAGTTCCACTGATAGCCTGGTATAAAGAGAGACGTGGTAGAATATGTTTCAAAGTGTCTGATTTATCAGCAAGTGAAGGCGAAACATCAGGTTCCACGTGGTTTGTTGAGTCCTCTTTCTACTCCACAGTGGAAATGGAACAACGTTACCATGGATTTTATTTCTAGATTGCCTTTGTTGCCCAAGCAACATGATTTAGTATGGGTAATAGTGGATCGGTTCTTTAAGTCAGCTCACTTTATACCAGTTCGATTGGATTATTCCATGGATGGGTTAGCTGAGTTGTGAATAAAAGAGATTGTCAAACTACATGGTATACCCTTGATTATTGTGTCAGACAGGGATTCAAGATTTACTTCTAAATTCTGGAAGGGTTTACAAGCTGCATTGGGTACAAGATTGAAATTCAGTACAACCTTCCACCCACAGACTGATGGACAATCAGAAAAAGTCATTCAAGTATTAGAGGATTTGCTTCGAGCTTCCATTTTGGATTTTTCTAAAAATTGGGATAAGTACATTCCATTGATGGAATTTGTTTATAACAATAATTATCAAGTGAATGTTGGCATGGCGCCGTATAAAGTGTTATATGGTAGAAAGTGTCGATCACGGGTCTGTTAAACAAAGTGGAATGAGCACAACGTTATTAGTCCGGATTTGGTAAGGGATACTTAAGAGAAGGCAAAGGTGGTTCAGCAGCGATTGAAAGCTGCTAGTGACAGGCAGAAATCACATGCAGACTTGAAAACAAAAGACATTGAATTTGAGGTGGGTGATAAGGTATTCGTGAAAGTGTCTCCTTGGAGAAAGGTGCAACGTTTTGGTAAGAAAGGAAAGTTGAGCCCGAGCTTCATTGGGCCATATGAAGTGTTGGAAAGAGTGGGATCAGTAGCTTATCAGTTAGCTTTGCCTTTGGCTTTAGCTAAACTCCACGATGTCTTCCATGTGTCTATCCTTCGGAGATATCGTTCGGCCAAATCCCACATTATTTTAGTGCAAGACATACAAGTACAACCAGACTTTTCTTATGATGAGAAGCTAAAAACCATATTGGCAAGAGAAGTGAGATAGCTTCGTAGCAAACAAATTCCATTAGTGAAAGTGTTATGGCAACATCATGGAATCGAAGAGGCAACATGGGAATCGGAAGCAGTAATGTGAGAACAATATCCTCTCCTATTTGACTCAGGTATGAATTTCGCGGGCAAAATTCTTATTAGGAGGGGAGAGTTGTAATGGCCCAAAATATATCCTAGTAGTAAATTGGTCTAATTGTGTTAAGTGGGTAAAGTCAATTTGAATTGAGCTTAGCTGAGTACTTAAGTGTAAAGTTAGATGAGGACCCAATTCAATAAATAAATAACTTTAAGTGGCTAAATGGGAACTGTGCATGATTAAGATTAAGTGTGGCTAATTAGTGTTAATAGAATCCAGATTTTTACTAATGGAGATTAAGGAAAATTGAGTGGAATCCAAGTGTTTGTTTGTGGTGTAGCCAACCTATCTCTCTACATGCAATATAAACCATTGTGGAAAGAGAAAATCCACTCTTTACTTGTGCATTCCGGATTCTCTCTCAATTCTAGCATCCATCTTCTTCTTATTTTCATTTCGAAAACTATCTCCTTAGTTTGATCTCCATAGGATTCTATTGAAGGTAATTGAGGCATTAGGTTGCTAAGTTTCTATTTTAGCAAGGTAAGTGTTGGTTATTGGTTCTTCTTCTACTCTTTTCTTTGCAATTGGATTTAGAGATTGAATTGGTAATTGATCCATGGCTTCAAATTCTAGAATTTGGACATTGCTTATAGAGGTAGAAATAAAGAAAGTTAAAGGTGAGGAGAAGGTCGTTGATCATGGTGACAAGTGAGCTCTCTAGGAGCATAGGAGAAGAGGTTAGGGAAACTTGTAAATCTTGAGATTGTACTTTAGTTACTTAAATTCTGAATGTTTATTGATGGTATGTGTAGGCACCGGATCCTAAGTCAGCCAAAATCAGAGTTACCAAATCATGATTAGATGTCTATTCACAGACAAAAAAGTCAGAAGTGATGATTTCCTTGTCAACTTTGCATTTTAGAATAAAAAATAATAAAATGGTTTTAAAAATTAAATTTGAAAATTGGAGTTTGAAAATTATAGTATTTTAGTCAAAATCGTTATTTAAAAAAAATAAGTTTTTGGCATTTGCGGTAGCCCGCATGCGAGGGCTGGCAGTCCTAGCGCGCGATAGAGCGAGTGCACGCGCTGGCACTGGGCGAGCTCCCCACGCGTAGCTTGCGCGGTGGGAATCGCTTGCCCGCAAGCAACATGCGGAGCATCGTCCACAGGTGATCGGTGCACGGGGCATCGTTCCGCATGCTGTGCGCTCACAAGCGTGCCCGACGACGTCGGTCGCCCCTGGTCTGTCGAAATCGTGTTTTTCGCCCTTTTTCCGTTTTTTCTTATTGTTTTTACTTTTCACCTTTTTTTATGGGATTTTTAATAATAATTCCCATTTTTGAACCCAAATTAAGGGAAATTTAATAAAAATTCAATTTTTTTCCTTATTTAATTAGGTTTTCCATTTTTATTGGTAAAAATAGAAAATTATGGGAAGGAAAAAGGGGGATTTTCTTTTGGGCAATTTTTCTTCTCTCTTCTTGAGTTTTTGCAATTTTTCTTCTTCTTCTTCAATTATTTTTCTTCCTTTTACTTCAATAAAATTTCTTCTAAATATTTTAAATTGAATTTTATTGAAAAATAATTAATTTTGAGACAAAGAAAATAATTATTTGCTCTTAAAAATCCAATTTTCTCACTGGTTATCATTTTAATCTTTTTCTCTTCAATCGATTTCTTCCAGAGACTTACATTGATTTTTTGGATGAAAATTTGATTTAGAAACAATCGATCTCTTCAACAATGGATAACACGCCGACAACATAGCGACAACCACCCCAACAACATCACCAAGTTTTGAAAGATGGCTGCCTCAAGTAAGTGTCTCTTTCCTTCTTTTCTCTGAGTTTTGGCTCACCTAGGCACCCATGCACTAGTTTCCCCAAAACTGGGGGCAATTGTATACACTAGGTCCTGAGTCAGTGCAGATCAGAGTTACCCAATGATGATTAGATGTCTGTTCACAGAAAAAAAAAAAGTTGAAAGTGATGATTTCCTTGTTAAATTTGCATTTTAGAATAAAAAAAATTAAAAATATTTTAAAAATTAAATTTGAACATTATAGTGTTTTAGTCAAAATTATTATTAAAAAAAAAGGTTTTCGGTGTTTCCGGTAGCCCGCAGCCCTCATGCACGGCAGAGCCATGACATGCGATGGCACTGGGGGGGTCGTCGCTGCACATGTTGCACGCTGGGGGCGCGCACGCCCTGCCAGCGTGCGCATCCGATGCTCGTCGCACCCATCGACGGGCATCAGTTGCACCCGGTCTGCCGAAATCGTGTTTTTCGCCCTTTTTTTCTATTTTTTCTTGATTTGTTTTGACTTTTCACCCTTTTTTACGGGATTTTTAATGATAATTCCCATATTTGAAACCAAATTAAGGGGAATTTAAAAAGAAAATCAAATTTCTTCCTTAATTAATTAGGTTTTCCATTTTTATTGGTGTAAATAGAAAATTATAGGAAGGAAAAAGGGGGATTTTCTTTTGGGCAATTTTTCTTCTCTCTTCTTGAGTTTTAGCAATTTTTCTTTTTCTTCTTCAATTAGTTTTCTTCCTTTTATTTCAATAAAATTTCTTCTAAACATTTTAAATTGAATTTTATTGAAGAATAATTGATTTTGAGACAAAGAAAACAGTTTTTTATTCTTAAAAATCCAATTTTCTCACTTGTTATCATTTTAATCTTTTTCTCTTCAATTGATTTCTTCCATTGACTTACATTGAATTTTTTGATGAAAAATTGATTTTGAAACAAAGAGAATCATTCTTTGTTCTTGAAATCCAATTTTTTATTTGATTTCGTAAAAATAAGATTTTTACAATTTTTTAGAGAAAAGTTTTTGGATTATTTTGTGAACCAAAGCAAGAAAAATCAATCATCTTCACCTATTCCATCGAATTCGAAATTTGAGGGTAAACATTCTAGACTCGATCTCTTAATTTTATTCTTCTTTTATTTATTTTTGTTCATATTTAATTAGTAATCATGTAGATCTTTATATTTATTGTTTATTTGTTTATTTTATGTTATTTTAGATATAGATTTGATTTTTTTGATCTTTTTCTTTGTTACTTTTTCATTTATTTGATTATTCATTTTCTTTTATTTATCATTATTATTTATCATCATTATTTTTCATTATTATTATTATTTATTTAGTTACTTTTGTTGTTGTTGTTGTTGTTGTTGTTATTGTTGTTATTATTATTATTATTAGTATTATTATTATCATTATTATTGTTGTTGTGGTTGTTTTATTATCGTTTATTATTATTATTATTATTATTATTATTATTATTATTATTATTATTATTATTATTATTATTGTTGTTGTTGTTGTTGTTGTTGTTGTTGTTGTTGTTGTTGTTGTTTTATTATCGTTTTTATTATTATTATTATTATTATTATTATTATTATCATAATTTATTTTTTATTTATTTTAATTTATTATTTATTATTTTATGTGTTTAATTGATTTTCTTGATTTAATTACTAATATTAATTTTATTTGTGCTTGTTTTTTGTTTCAAATCTTTATTTTTCCTTGTTTGAGCATCCATGTGAACAAAAGAGGAGATCCAGGAATTTTGGTTGATTTACCATTTTTATGTTATTTGTATTATTTTTCCTCATTTGCCTTTTTAATTTATTTGTCTTGTAATTAGTAATAAAATAATTTATTTTATGCACGTTTAATTAAAAATCACAAAAATATTTATATTAATAAAATTGAGATTTTTTCTAATAAAATAGGACTAATGTCCTATTTTTTTCAATCCAAATAAAATTGTCACTTTAAAATCTTTCTTTCTAAACATGTATGCGAGATCCAATGTCCTCAAATTTAATGAATATCTCGTTTTATGCATGATTTGCATTTACTTTACATTGAGAGTTGTATTCTGCCCCTAATTTTATTGTAATTTATTGTATTTTTATTTATATTTTATATTTTGTTTTTATTTATCATTTTTATTATATGATTGATATGTGCTCCAATTATTGCATTTAAATGAATGAGAAAAGTGATGAAATATTAAATTCAAAACTTAATTGTAATTTAATCAAGGTATGAATAAATGGGAAGTCTCGAACTATCTCTAGTCTTAGGCTCAACGAGGTTAAAGGACCATCTCAATGTCTCATTGGGATGAGGTCTCCAAAATATCTCTTGTTGCCCAAAATAGAACTAATTTGCATTGTTTTAGGCTCCATGAGGTTAGAGGACCATCTCAAAGTCTCATTGGGATAGGGTCTCCAAAATATTTCTGACTTGCCCAAAATGGACATAGATTCACCGTCTTAGACTCAGTGAGGCTAGATGATGTTTCCCAATATTTTATTGGGTGGCAACTCCAAAACACCTCCTTGTTGCACAAAATAGATGCCATCGCAATCCTTTGCAAGTTTTTATGAACCTCTCTTGAATGCCCTAAAAGTGGGACATTTGGAGCCTCCCGGGGTTCGGCGCGCATCACAGTATGTATGAATTGGAATTGGAATTATGTATTTGTATGTCTTGTATGTGATAATTGTGCTTGAACCATAAATTTGGATATAAGTGTTTAGATGCAAAAACAATGAGGAAATGGACTATACAAGTCTATTTGATATGTGAGTTTCGGATTGAAATTGGTTTTTTAACTTGACATGGAAATATGTTTTGTCTGAATATGTCTAAGAGTTCAAAATGATCTTAATAGGATCACCAAAATGTATTTAAGGGGTCACTTATTGCATGTTATGATCTTTTGGTTATAACTTTTTGAGTAGCTGTAACACCTCCTACTACCACACGTAGCATTTCGAAGGTGAAGAGTTACGATGAGCAGAAGGTGCTACCAGACAAAGACACACACATGGCAAATGCAGAAATCAGAGTAATAAAATTCCTAAATAGAACCTCAGAACATGCACATCCTAAACTTATCTCACACAAACCATCATTAGCACTAAAGATCATTATATCTCAATACAATTGCTAAATAATAAACTTAATTACAAATCGACAATCAATAAAACATTCTATAACTTCTATCGACTCTTTGACCAAAGTCACAAAGAACCGCTGTGTGACTCTGATATCCTAACCTGCACGGACAAACAACCGTGCTAAGCGATAACGCTTAGTCGGGCAAAACAAATAATGGGCAGCCACTCACAGTGGTTGTCGAGGCAAACACATGTAAATCATTATATATATAAACACATAAGCATAAACTACAACGGTTAAAGCTATCATAAATTCATATTCTTTTTCTCATGCAAAAACATAAACATTTCCCTATATACATTTGTTTACATACCATAGCCAGAATTTACATTATTAACTAAGTAATTTACAATGACATTATACTTACTCATTGTTTGCTTTATTCATTTAATTAACTATGTGAATAGTTATACCTCTTAGGTTACCAAAGATACATTTGCTAATGGGGCAAATTAAGCCATATCGATTCCCATTATAGCTAACATTTCCAAAATCATGCAGATCAAAGTATCAGTACTTACGTTAGAACGTTTTATTTGTTTAAACAATTACTGTTCAAAACTAGACAAAACATTTAGATTTAGTTCGGGCTTGGAATGTAATTCCAAGCTTCCTATGTATCCCTATGGTTGGAAAATCAGAACCACGTAGTTTTACATAAACTTTACATAGATACCTGTCCCAGGCTTTATCCTAACTCACTTCCTAAGTCCAGTTATTTATCATGCATGCCACCTTATTTCCCTTTAACTATTAATCAGCATACAATTAATGTGTTCATTGAGAACCGGCAATTAATACACCAGAATTCCTTACCGATATACTTACATTGGTCATCCAAGCTAAGGTTCAGAAGACAAGCAAATACATAACGTACCTGTGTTCTCAGTTCAAACATGTAAACGAATATATGTATACATAGAATTCATTCATTGATTACTCAACTATAGAAAACATGCACATCACTTAGCTCAATTATTCTTTACAAAGACTTCATACTTAACTCTTAAACAGGTTAATAACATGCATCATCCACATATGATCTCTTATACAATTAGGACTTATGCATACACGCTAATCAGAACCAACAGTACTTGTTACTTCTCTTCTCATTTAATAGATATTGCCTTATTACAAAAAATGCATAGGTACACGAAGGTACCACTCTTCCACATGAGTGTCCATAAAGGATCTTGAACATAGTGCATAAAGCACTAGTCAAAAGGCATATATCACAAATGCATCAGATGTTTATTCACATAACTTTTGCACATCATTACAAAATTTATCGATTCATTCACATGCTCAGAAACATATCACAAACAAATAATAAACCTGCTGACTCACAGTAGTGGATAACGAGTAAACAGTGACGGTACCTTACGGGTACAAATCGAACAGTGACAGTACCTTACGGGTACGAATCGAACAATGATGGTACCTTACGGGTACGAATCGGGAAAACAATATCATATTTTCTCTTTTCAAAACAATTTACAAAGGGATCTTAAAGAAGGTCCAAACAAATAGAAGTTGGCGAGGAACTAAACAGGGACCTGATCAGGGTCCAAAACAGTACAGAGGCTGCAGCAAAAGGACTCTTTTAGGCATGCCTAACTATCTACTAGATTGACTCTTGCAGGTCATGCATAATACAAATCATGCTCAAAGCGGAACATATAATTTATCATGGAGAAATCATAATAGTACACATATATAAGCATAATTATTTCCGTACAGTGGTAAAACCCGAAAAGAAGTGATACAAAATTCATTTTTGGGAGGAAAGGCAAAATCGGAAAAATAGGGCATAAAAAGGGTCACTATCGAGATCGCGATGTATGTCCCGCTCGCGACAGTGAGCAGCCACAAAGGCTGTCGTGACCTCATGCAGGTGCGTGTGCTGGCAACAAGGGAGTGCCCAGCGGTGCGGCAGCTAAGGGTTCTGTCGGGATCGCGACAGTGGGCTTTGCCACGCCGCTCGGCCAAACTTCCCGCTAGGTCACGCGCAGGAGCTAGCTTCACCAAGCTCTGTCGCGACAATTTCGCGATCGCAACAGCATTGGGATTTTCCAGTTCTTGCGCGATTTTTTGCAGAATTTTCTAAAATCAAAGCACCCAAACCTTCAATCTCAACTACAACTCAACCCATACATCAACTTACCTCAAATTAACTTTCCATACGTTACAAGAGACATAAAATACAACTTTTCTAGCAATTAACCCAATCAAAAACATACTTGAACATAATCAACCTCTCAAGAATACAAACCCAGAATTTTCAACCAAAAACTCATCAAACTTCAAATTTGCTTCAATAGTTCATGCATAACAACTCAAATCAATTGAATACCCATAACATTAACATCATAATAAACCTCATCAAACATCAATTTTTCAGAATTTTTCATGTAAACACAAAATCACAAAATACACAAAATCAGTAAATTGCCAAACAAAATCCCAAACCTTAGCTCCTTGCTCATATTAGCTCACTTAGATGATCTTTCTTGCTCCCAAACTTATCCAAGATCTTACTCATCCATAACCCTCATCAAACACACAATCATAAAAACTCTAGATCAAAATCCAAACCAGCAAAGAAGGAGAAAAGGTGAAGAAGAAGAAGAAATCAACAATATATACTAGTCTAAGCTCAAGGGAATGATCAATTTCCACCACCACACTCTTGAATCCAAGCTAGGGCACACAAAATGGAGAGAAAAGAGGAAGAAGAGAAATAAAGAGGAAAAAGGAATGGGGAAAGAGACAGCAAATTGTTGTTCTCCTTTTCTCCCTCCTTCTATTTACATTCCTTCCTAAACCCTAACCCCATGTCACCCTCTCATTGGTGGAATTTGACCACTCACACCCTACCAACATGCACTACACCACACACAATGCTAACCTCACTAATTCACACCCTACTAACATATGAGCATGCACACACACTAACACAACCCACACACTTACATCCTACAACCATACATGCACTCACACTATATTAAAACCCACAAATAGATATTTATGTCAAATTCTCTTTTAAGTCCTCAAACTCTTATAACCTCAAACATTGATATTCATAAATTATTGATCCTACATATGGCCCACTAATTAATTCTTTATCCATTCAGTTAAATCCAAATTCCATACTTCCCAATTTTTACCATTGGCCACACTTATCGGAACTTTCACTTAAATTCTTAAATTGGCCGTCTGACATACAAAACACCTCAACTTGCACTACTTCGGTCGCTACTCATCCTCAATATGCACAAATCGTTCTGGGGTACTTTTCGGGGTGTGACAACTCCTCCCTCCTAAAAGAATTTCTTCCTCGAAATTCACTGACATTAGAAAAATTCAAACACTACACTCCAATTCACTATCATTTATACTGATCATTTCCGTATCGTCATATAACACTTACATTCTATACTTATAATACATACATTTCACTTATCCCACTACACCTTTACTTTTAATATACTTACTTGCTATTACTTATTCCCATCACTATAATCTCAAACCACTTCCTTAAAAATCCCAATAGCTATACGAATCATAACTTTCTCTTGTACATATCTAAATTCAAACTCATATAATTGATTTAAAGAAAACCCATAATCCTCTTTTCATTATCTTACACTCAAACCAATTACACTCATCGGAATAATCATTACTTAACCACTAATCGAAAAACCAAAGCACATATACTTCGCATATAAATCATCTAACTGACAATATCTTGTTACACTATTCGTAAATACTTCCAGATACATCTAGCACACATGCTACTTTCCTTACTAACCATACTCGTACCTTGTTCCAAAAAATCCTTTCACAATCATTAGCACAAAATTCCCTAATACTCTTTCTATTTCGCTCTAACTATACACACAGTACATTCTCTTTAACGAATGCTATGCCATTAAATCACACAAAATCTTGATATCAAAAATTCAATGTACACCCTGTCAGCTTTCTCTGTATCAAAACACATAGGCAACTATTTTTCATGTGCGGTCAAAAGATAATGATGCAATGAGGATGTGATGGTTCATGTATGCAAGATGATGCAGAAATGCAGTTGATGTTATAATAATGCACTTTTCCCATCCCATGGTTCAATATGCTTATTTGCAATTAAATTTTCTGGAGATAGCTGACAAGCATACCGAGCAACACCATAACCTTACAAAATCCACATACTCTTGCATCTCAAAATACCAAAACATCTATTCTTCCAAGGCGAACACATATTAATACACTTTAAAAACTTCTACAAAACTTCTCTTTAACCACATAGAATCAAAACAAAATTCCTCACAGACTCTCTGATAACTCGTCTAGCAAACACATACTAAAGTGCACATACATATAACAATTCAAGGCAGGTAGATCATGACCTACCGAGCCAACACCTAACTAAACACTTTATCAAGTCGGAAGGTTTTCCCTTTCCAAAACATATCTAAAGGACAAGCTCGTCCGCTTTGGCCAACGCTAAACTATACAGACACATTTCAGAACACTCAGTTAACTAGAACCGACTAAACCGGAGCTCTGATACCAAATTGTAACACCTCCTACTACTACATGTAGCATTTCGAAGGTGAAGAGTTACGGTGAGCAGAAGGTGCTACCAGACAAAGACACACACATGGCAAATGCAAAATTAAGAGTAATAAAATTCCTAAACAGAACCTCAAAACATGTACATCCTAAACTTATCTCACACACACCATTATTAGCACTAAAGATCATTACATCTCAATACAATTACTAAATAATAAACTTAATTACAAACTGATAATCAATAAAACATTCTATAACTTCTACCGACTCGTTGACCAAAGTCACAAAGAACTGCTGCGCGACTCTGATCTCCTAACCTGCACGGACAAACAACCATGCTAAGCGATAACGCTTAGTTGGACAAAATAAATAATGGGCAGCCACTCACAGTGGTTGCCGAGGTAAACACATGTAAATCATTATATATATATACACATAATCATAAAGTACACCGGTTAAAGCTATCATAAATTCATATTCTTTTTCTCATGCAAAAACATAAACATTTTCCTATATACATTTGTTTACATACCATAGCCAGAATTTACATTATTACCTAAGTAATTTACAATGACATTATGCTTACTCATTGTTTGCTTTATTCATTTAAATAACTATGTGAATAGTTATACCTCTTAGGTTACCAAAGATACATTTGCTAATGGGGAAAATTAAGTCATATCGATTCCCATTATGATTAACATTTCCAAAATCATGCAGATCAAAGTATCAGTACTTACGTTAGAACATTTTATTTGTTTAAACCATTACTGTTCAAAACTAGACAAAACTTTTAGATTTCAGATTTGGTTCGGGCTTGGAAGTGATACAAAATTCAATTTTGGGAGGAACGAAAAAATCAGAAAAACAGGGCATAAAAAGGGTCACTGCCGCGATCGCGACGTATGTCACGCTCGCGATAGTTAGTGGCCACAAAGGCTATCGTGACCTTGCGCAGGTGCGTGTGCTCATGACAAGGGAGTGCCCAGCGGTGCGGCAGCTAAGGGCTCTGTCACGCTCGCGACATACATCGCGATCGCGACAGTGGGCTTTGCCGCGCCGCTCAGCCAAACTTCCCGCTCGATCACGTGCAGGAGCTGGCTTCACCGAGCTCTGTTGTGACATCGCGATAATTTCGGGATCGCAACAGCGTCGGGATTTTCCAGTTCTTATGCGATTTTTTACAGAATTTTCCAAAATCAAAGCACCCAAACCTTCAATCTCAACTACAACTCAACCCATACATCAACTTACCTCAAATCAACTTTCCATGCGTTACAAGAGACATAAAATACAACTTTTCTAACAATTAACCCAATCAAAAACATACATGAACATAATCAACCTCTCAAGAATACAAACCCAGAATTTTCAACAAAAAACTCATCAAACTTCAAATTTGCTTCAATAGTTAAACATTCATGCATAACAACTCAAATCAATTGAATACCCATAACATTAACATCATAAAAAACCTCATCAAACATCAATTTTCCAGAAATTCTCATCTAAACACAAAATACACAAAATTAGTAAATTCTCTTTTAAGTCTTCAAACTCTTATAACCTCAATCATTGATATTCATAAATTATTAATACTACACATGGCCCATGAATTAATTCTTTATCCATTCAGTTAAATCCAAATTCCATACTTCCCAATTTTTACCATTGGCCACACTTATCGAAACTTTCACTTAAATTCTTAAATTGGCCGTCTGACATACCAAATGTCACACCCCAAAATAGCCCTAGTCGGATTGTGCATGCTAAGTCGGGATCGGAAGGGTATTTCGGTAATTTGTGTTTGAGAAATTTGGAGTGTTAAGGACCTAATTGAAAAGATAATTAAGTTTGTAAGGAAAGAAATGTGTATGTGAGTGAAGTGCTATTTGTTTAAGGACTTAAGAGTATTTTTGGTTTGGAAAAGTTGAGTGGATTGTGTGGTCCTATTAGGATCTGCCATGTGGATTGTTAGGTGGGCATTGAATGAAGAATAGAAGAAGAAGTAAGAGAGTGAGAGAGGAAAACACAGATTGCAACCCGATCTCCCCTCTCACGCCTGCCCTTCTTCTTCTCTTCTCCTTTCTTTGCTTTTCCTTTCTTTCACGTTTGGCTTGGAGTTGAGTTGGCTTGGATTGTTCTTTGTTTGAAGAGGTGAGTTGGTTTAAGATTTGTTACGTGATGTGTTTCTTCTTCTTGGTTTTACTTCGGTTAGGGTTTGAACTAAGGATCTGTGGGTTTCTTGTTTGTGCAAGTTTTGGATTGTAAGAAGAAGCAAAGCAAAGGCAAGGAAAGGATTGAGGACTGATCTTGAAGCTTAAAGTGTGATTTTGGATCTTCGATTCCAGGTTTGGGAGTGTTTGATTGCATGCAACGTTTTTGAACTTCTCTGTTCTTCAATCTCAGTTGATTGTCTCTGCCCTTCTTCTCACTAGGCTTATAAATGAGTTTGCTCTGCTTAATTTCTGGAAATGGGTGTGTTTGGTATGTGTATATGCATGATTATGTGAATAAATGTGTTAGTAATGCATGATAGGAATTGAATTGAAGTTCTGAGTTTAGGTTTTGAACTTACTGTTATTTGTTAGGGTTTATGTTCTTAAAGGGATTAAATATGTCTATACATGATTTTGGTTGATTTGATTGTTGAATTAAGTTGCAATTATCTTGTTTATGATGTTTGGAAGATCGACTGTAAGGTAAGATGAGTTTGGATGTGTTTTGGATCAGATTTAAAATGATTTTTATGGGGTTCTTTGAATTCTGGGTTGCTGGGAACAGGAAATTGTGATTCTGTGGAATTCCCGTTTCCAGTGTGTCGTGACTTCCTGTGAGAGACAAGTCACGAGACGTGACTTCCAGTCACGCCACGTGACTCTGTCTCCCAGTCACAATGCGTGACTTCTCGGCGGGCCGGATGAAAATCATCTGGTGTGACCCTTAGTCGCGAAGCGTGACTGCTTCTCTCTGTGAGAGGAGAGTCACGTCTCGTGACTTAGAGTCACGACGTGACTCTGGTAAAGGCAAGGCGTGACTCCAGTCGCGAAGCGTGACTCCTCTCTCTGTGAGAGGGAAGTCACGTCTCGTGACTTAGAGTCACGGCGTGACTCATGTGAAGGGCAAGGCTTGCGAAGCGTGACTGTTTCTCTCTGTGAGAGGAAAGTCACGTCTCGTGACTTAGAGTCACGGCGTGACTCTTGTGAAGCCAGGCGTGACAAAAAGTCACGTCCCGTGACTCTCTAGCAGGTCACAAGACGTGACACTAGGTCACGCCGTGACCCTCCTGTGAGGTCAGTCACGAGTCATGACACGACTCGTGACCGACCCCTCTTCAGCTCCTTTTTCCGATTTTGCCCAGTTTTAACCAAAATGAATTTCCTATCTTTTCTGTATGGGTCTTCACTGCTGTATAAACTATGTCATACTGTTATATGCTCCTGTATAGCTTTTCTGTTTTGATTTGTGCCCCGTGGCTAGTTTGTTATGAAATGACTTTCAAATGCTTTTATGACTCTTTTCTCTACTGTGTGATATCTTATCTGATTGGTTAGCCTATTTTAGTTATGTTTAGCATTATGTTATGCCTGTCCTTGATCGGGATCTTATCTAGAATAACATGTCATGTTTAAGAGCATTGTATCATTTCCTGATTTAGATTATGTGTTTTTTATCATGGGCATAATATGACTCTAAATGTGTTCCTGACATGCTTTAATTTGATGAGTATTGCTAAAATGTGATTAAGGGAATTATTGCATGCTTCTGAATATGACTTGTATGAGCTTTGATTGATATTATACTTTAGCTTTTGAACTCATTGTATTATGTTAAATGTAATTGGGACTATGCATGGTTTATGCTTAGTATCTTCACCTAATGCATGTTTAGGATTATGTTTTGATAATCATTGGTATGATAGTGTTTCTATACCTGATTCCTGGCATGCTTTAGAACAGTGTTTAAATGTTAAGTATATTGACTGTCTTATGTTTTGCAATGGGAATGTATGAGATATGACCAACCTTATGAGCATATTTATATGTCTATTGTACTCTGATTTATGCATGATGTATATATTTATATATATATTTATGCGTTGTGCGATTCGAAATGTGTATTATTTTATACATGACCTGCGAGAGTCAGTCTAGTGGATAGTTAGGCATGCCTAATAGAGTCTTCAGTAGCTGCAGCGCCCTTTGAACGTTTGGACCCTGATCAGGTCCCCCGTATGGTTCCTCGCGAACCCCCCCTCAGTACGGATCCTCGTGATCCTTTTTAATGTATTTGGATCGGGTTAAGATCCCCCATCAGTAAAATGCTTTTGTGACAAAATAAAGTGGTTTTCGATTTGTACTCGTAAGGTACTAATCAGTTCAGTACACTCGTTATCCACTATTGTGAGTCAGCAGGTGCTTTACTGGTTTGTATTACTTTGAAATAACTATATGAATGTGATATCCGTTTGATTATGATAAAGATCTCAGGAATCAGTTTATGTGTATATGAATGTGATATCCGTTTGATTATGATAAAGATCTCAGGAATCAGTTTATGTGTATATGAATGTGATTATGGGCTTCAGAATGTATGTCTGTATTAAGTAAGCATGACTTTATATTTAACATGATTATCCGTACTTATCATGTGATTGTTATAAGTTTCTGAATGCTTTGAAATGATTTGATTGATGTATTTAAGTAAATGACTTTAGCATAGTTTTGTTATATATGTTAGCATGTGAACCGAAGCAGCTGTGATGATTACTGTACTTTCTGCATGATGATGTTATGAATGTAATACTAAGTAGTTATGCCTTCAGTCTCCACTATCAGAGTGTTTTTGCATGATGCTTAATATATTAGAGTTGCGCAGCGGTATGGTGATGCTCTAAATGTTATCCTTTGGATATTTGACTAGTGTATGTGTTTGGCATGTCTAAGTATGTTCAATAGCTAGCACTCTCAACATGATGATTGGGTTGTCAGTTCCAGCACAGGTACTTAGTTATGTCATTCTGCTTGTGTAAGCTCATGTGATTCCGCACGGTAAGATGTTGATAATTGCTACCTATGGAGGTTTACGCATGTGTTATAGTATGTAGTTCAGCTTGATGATGCTTGTAATGTGTATTATAATATGTCTGTTTTGGTCTATTCTGGACATGAGTTTATGGTCTGTTTGTGAGTTATCGATTGAATGCCTTTATTGTGCAGCCTGATTATTGATATGCTATGAATATCCGCATTTGCCATTTGAATGTGTTATGCCTTGGCGACCATTGTGAATGGCCGTCCATATTCTTGTGTGTTCTCCCCACTAAGCGTTTATCGCTTAGCACGGATTTCCTTTCCGTGCAGGTGGCAGGTTTGGTTCTGTTCGAGTCGCGCTTCTGCAAGGTCGGCCACGTAGGAGTTAGAAGTTCTGTATTTTGTTCAGCTTCTGTATTTCAGCTTTTGTATTCTGTAGTATTGTATATGTAATTATTATGTT
Organism: Excoecaria cochinchinensis; assembly: GCA_947683425.1. Classification (NCBI taxonomy): domain Eukaryota; kingdom Viridiplantae; phylum Streptophyta; class Magnoliopsida; order Malpighiales; family Euphorbiaceae; genus Excoecaria; species Excoecaria cochinchinensis. Next base: position 8,483,488 of record CANTUQ010000119.1, read on the forward strand.
TCGTTCTTGAGTTTTCTTGTGGGAATGTAATAGTTAGTATGTTTTATGTTTAGTTATTCCTTTGCTTTATTATTTCGATTATGCTTCCATTGAATGGTTATATGTATGCTTCTGTGTATGTTTCAGCTTAGTGTCTGTGTGTGCATAAGTTATTGCATGTTCAGTCTGTGCCGCTAGGTAAGGTAAGTTTTTAATTAACCCGTATTTTCGTATGCATGTTATATTTGAATGCATGCTTCCGCATTAAGCATGTGCATATCTGTGTGAGTGAGCGTCGGTAGCGCGCCCGTCGGCGTCCTTCCAACGGGGACGGCGATGGGGGTGTTACACCAAACACCTCAACTTGCACGACTTCGGTCGCTACTCATCCTCAACATGCATAAATCCTTCTAGGGTACTTTTTGGGGTGTGACAGTAGCTATCCAATTGTGCTGAAATTAACATTATTTATTAGAAGGATGAATTGGTTAAAAATGGCATTTGAACAGGATTTTGAAGCCTTGAAATTGAATGAGAATATGACTAGTGAGCACAGATGTGCCTTGGTAAAATACAGTTGTGTTTTGGCATTATGGCATAGGTCACGGTGACAATTAGAATGGTTACCACCGTGAGGTATGCAAGTTTTGCATCCTGCCAGGTGAATTTGGTATGTTACGATAACAACCTAATTGATTACCACTATGAGATACCTTGATTTGCATTATGTTTTGGTGCATTTGGTATATCACGGTGACAACGAAATTGAATGCCACCATGAGATATCTTAAATTGGATGCCCAAAAGATTTTAGTATGTCACGGTCCATGAGGGACCTTGAATTGCTTTTTGTTTTGAGAATTAAGTCTTTGTCACGGTCACAACCAATTGGTTGTCACCGTGAGGTATTCCTGTTTTGCCTATTGAACTAAAAAACTTTACCAAATGTTATATACATGTAGAAGCAATAATTCAATCATGTTTAACATCATTTTATGAGGATTATTATATACCAAACACTATGATTTAATGAGATGAATTGCATGAGATAAGTGAATGTGGGCTTACTTGAAAAGCCTTGTGTTTGTCTAAACAATAAGTTACACTATATAAGTTCAAGTGCTATGCTATGAATGTTATAAAGCGCAAATAATCGAACATTAACTGGACTTAATATTTTTATCCTACGAGTCAAATAGTGGATAGATAGGTATGCCTATAGGGTCTAAGTGCTGTAGCCAAATGTGTCTAATTCCTTTTGGATCATCAATGCGAAATGAATCAATATTGGATTCTCTTATGCGAATATTTTTATGATTATTGATTACTTTTGTACCTTTGGTACCAATGCAAAAGAGTTGTATCTATGGATACTGATGCAATACTGTACCTTTGGGTAATGATGCGATACCAGTTATTCGCATTTTTGAGTTGCAGGCAAGGCTATAATAATAATTTTGTTAATAAATAGATAATGTGAATCTTATGATGTGCATGCGAAGATTATGTGGCATTGTGAACCTAAATGTGATTATTCCACAGAGCTTGTACACTAAGTATCTGCAGATCTAAAAATGCAACATGAAAGCTATTATGTGCATTTAATTATTATAACATGTTATCTAAATATATGTAATGCCTTTGTTATTATATATTGTGTATTGTTTCCCCACTAAGCATTATCACTTAGCACGGGTTTTCCTGATCCGTGCAGGTTTTGAAGTAAAGTGTTCTAAAGGATGGCCCCGCATTGATAAAGGTCAACACTAGGATTATTTATAGTGTAGTTTTTGAGTCATTTTGTATAATGTTATGTGGGCATGTAATTATTATTTTGAATAGCATAAAGTATGTAATGTATTAATTAACTAAGTCTATAATATTAACGAGCTCAAAATAATATTCAATGAATAAAAAATGAAAGTTACAATAAAAGAAAATAAGATAAAGAAATAAACCTGAGTAATGTCGTCAAATCATCTCGGTATTCCCCATTTTTTACCACTCCAAATCCAAGAAAAATAGTTAAATTGATAAGAAACAAAGAACATGTTAGTGTGATAATGAAACAATAAAATAGACATGACAAAAATATCTACAAAAAATTCATCATGGAAAATAAGAAATAATAAGCATGAAAAAGGGGTAAAAATGTAAAAAATGAGGGAGAGAAGCCCAAGGACGGCCTACATCATGCGAGCGATGGCCATCCTTAGACTGACCGATGGGCGGAGATGGAGTTCTGTGACGGCCCGTCGCTCGGGTTAGAGACGACAGTCGGTGGATCCTCTGCCCGTCAGTCACCCCTGGTTTAAAAAAAGACAAAATTCTGATTAACATCCAATTTTTGCTATTAACATTACCTTTTTGCATGATTAGGTACAAATAAATTAATATGAAATAAAAATTGAATTAGAGATTGGTCCAAAATATTTTCCCTCGGAATATTACCTTTTGAAGGCAAATGTCCCGTGATTTTTGCCCTTGAATTCTACAAGGATTGATCCATAATGTGCAATTTTGGGATTCTTACCTAAAAATTATATTTTTTAAATTGGATCAAGAAAAGGAATTATATTTTTCCTTCTCGATATTTTATAGCAATTATAAATGCAAAAAAAGAGGGTTAAACTGAATAAGAACAAAATGATTTCATTTTCTCGGATTCATCTTAGTTTTGAAAGAGATTTGATGAAAATTCTTAATGAAAAATAAGAAAAACCTCTTCTTGGAATTCTAGTAAGAAATCTTCAGTATTTAATAAAAATCGCTAACCTTGAATAATAATCCTTAGCTCCCTACTTATAGGTTAAGGAAAATAATTCAAATTCTTTTAAATTTTAAATTTGAAATTGAAAAAGATTTATGAAATCAGAATCAAAACTGACTGATTTGTAGAATATTTCCAAAATCCAATCCAAAATTTAAAAATATTTGAAAAGATTTAGAAATCCCTTAAAAATCTTAGAAGGATATCTTAAAAATCTTAGGAAAATCTTGGAAAATCTAGTGGGATCACACGCAGATCCCCGACTGACGAGCATCGGTCAGAGTTCGATGGGTGTTAGTCAAGGAGGCACGCCAAGCGGCGGGTACCTTGACAAGAGACGGGTAACGAGAGAAGGCCCGTCGCTTGCGAGGAACAGGTGCCTCTCGCGTGAGCAACGGGCATTGCTCCTTATGAGAGACGGGCCCTTTCATGCCAGCGACGACCATCTCCCCCGCGAGAGACGAGCCCTCTAATACGAGCGACGGCCGTCTCTCCTACGAGAGACGGGCTTCACCCGTACAAGGAGAGGCCATCTCTCGGAGCGAGTGACGGCCACACTATTGACCGAAGGGCACCCCGTCGATTAGCCAGAATCTAAATTTTTCCTCCTAGCAAGCCCCTCTTAATGCACAAAACTCCCTATTATAGCAAATCTTTAATCCTTGTGAATTCAAAGGGAAAAAGTACATAACCTTCATCCATTTGCCTGGAAATGGGCATTGATATCTTCATCGGGTAACTTTGATCTAGACTGCCTCAGGACCCAGTGTCTACACTATAGAAGTGGAAATGGCAAGAGGAAGAAGAAGTCAGATGGTATTCCTCATATTTTGGAGAGCTTCATGCCTGCATCCTCTATTTATGCTTACACTGGTGAGGCCGAGCCTCAGTAGGTCGATGGTAGGATCTTACTGGGATTCGAGATCTTCAACGATGTTTTTGAATGGGAAGTCGAAGTTATCAAATCTTTAGAAGGCTTTTAAGATGAAGAAGTCATGACCCAGTGTGACATTTGGGATAAGTCTGAGCCAGAAGAGATCATCACTGAGAAGCTTCTAGCCACCAAGTCGAAGGGAAAGGAGAAAGTTTAGATTGAAGTTTTAGAACCAGATTTGAAGATCCAGGACTTGAAGATTTCTAAGGTAGCAGTTGAACCTCCTCCAGGCGAAGACAATAGTGCACTATCGCTTGCGGCTTGGGAAATAAAGATGATAACTATTTAGATTCTCTTTTTATTCCAAAACTTTTTAATAGTGACAATGTTTGTAATTCTAGTTTTATTAATAATATGAATGACTTTGCGTATTTTTGTGATGTCTCTAATGACTTCATTTCGCATGATCACGAACATGATGCATTCATTTTTGACATTAATTCAACTGATACAACTATGTTTAATCTCGAGACCTTGGAAAACCCAAGGGAAATCTTGATAGCGTCCCACATAACTCCTGAAGAGAGAGTGAAATTTGAGAGAATACTAAAAAAATACAAGAAAATCTTTGCCTAGACTTATGAAGATAAGCCGGGGATTAACAGAGAGGTTGCTGAGCATGCCATCCCACTTACCCAAAGTGTAGACCAGTCAAGCGAAAGCTTAGGAGACTTAGGCCGGAATGGGTACAAAAGGTGAAGGTGGAGATCTATAACCAGATTGAGGCCAAATTTATAGTGGAAGTTCAGTACCCAACATGGTTGGCCAATATAGTCCCTGTAGCTAAGAATGATGGAAAATTGAAGATGTGTGTGGATTACCGGGATCTAAACAAGGCTTGTCCGGGGGACACCTTTCCCATATCGATGTGCGAGTGGATAGTGCAGCTACTTGCTTGTTGTATAGGTTCATGGACGGGTACGTCGGGTACAATAAGATCCTCAATAAGATAATAGATCGAATTAAGACTGCTTTCATTACTGAGTGGTGTGCATTTGAATATAGGGTTATGCCCTTCGGGTTAAAGAATGCGGGAGCGACTTACTGGAGGATGGTTATGAAGATTTTAAGTAATTTGATCGACAAGGAAGTTGAAGTATATGTTGACGACATGATGATCAAGTCCGCTACTAGGGAAGATCACTATGAGGCTTTAAAAAAGTTCTTCTAAAGGATTAATAAGTACGACCTCTGCCTCAAACCTAAGAAATGTGTCTTCAGAGTTACCTCGAGGAAGTTGCTGGGATATATAATGAGTCAAAGTGGATCTTGATAATTTCAAAGCATTCAGAGAAATGCTTATGCCTCAACAGGAGAAAGAAGTCAGAAGTTTCTTTGGAAAGCTTCAGTACATCAGTCGCTTCATTGCTAAGCTAGCTTCCGTATGTGAGATGATATTCAAGCTTCTCAGGAAGAATCAGCCAGTCAAGTGGAATAGTGATTGCCAGACAGCCTTCGATACTGTCAGGGACTACCTTTTGAACCCACCTGTTTTGAGACCACCACGATTTGCTAAGCCTTTAATCTTATATTTGGCCATAGAAGATAATTCAGTGGATGCCATGATGGCTCAGGAAGATGAGTTCGGAGTAGAGTCTTCCTTGTACTATCTCAGTAAGAAGTTTGTACCTTATGAGACTAAATATGCTGAGGTCAAGAAGATCTGCTTAGCAGTAATCTAGGCCTCTAAGATGTTGCAACATTACTTCCATTCATTTAGTGTACAGGAGATTTCCAAGCATAACCTACTCAGATACCTTCAAGAAGCACTTTCTTTACTAGGAAAGATGGGAAGATGGTTGCTACTATTGTAAGAGTTTGATATAGAGTATGTAACTAGGAAAACCGTCAAGGGAAAAGCTGTAGCTGAGTTCTTAACTGAACATCCTATTGAGGGAGACCAGTTTGAATACAATTTCCCAGATGAAGATGTCATAACCATAGTAGTACAAGGGTGGCAGATGTTTTTTGATGGGGCAGTTAACAGTAAAGGGGCAGGAACAGGGATTATTCTTACGACCTCAGATGGTGAGAAGCTACCATTAGTTAAAAAGTTGAGGTACAAGGCTACTAATAATGAAGTTGACTATGAGGCTTGTATCTATGGGTTATAATTGCTTGCCCTGGGGGCAAAGACCGCAAAAATCTTTGAAGATTCATCCTTAGTAATCCATCAAATCAGAGGGGAGTGGTCAGTTAAAGAAGAGAGGTTGTTGCCCTATGTAAAGTACCTGAGAATGTTAAGTAGCCAGTTTGAGACTTGCACTTTTCACTTTATCCTTAGAGATGAGAATCAATTGGCTAATCTGTGACGCGCGCCATGAACCAGTAAGGCCCTCATCGGGAATCCGCTTTTAGGATTCGAGGGATGGGTTCGCGTCTTTTTCGATCTTAAGTGTTATGAGATATTTTCGGCACCTCCTTTCACAATAGAACATTGAAAAGGACCATTCATCGCCATAACACCTTTAGGCACTTTTGAGGTATTTTGGAGTCGCCACCCAATTTACAAAAAAAATTGGGAAAGTTTAACCTCTTATCGGTCTAAACCAGAGATGGTGTTCGGAACTTCACACTTATTTATGTCTTGGTTAATTATAAATGAATTTTTTAATTATAAAATTTCATCCCTCTTCTCACACGATTAATTCAGTTTATTAAAGCGCATATCAATCACATATAAAACGACAAATAAATAAAAATAAAGATAAAATAAATTACAATAAAACTAGGGGCGGAATACAACCCCCATTGTAAATGAAATATAAATCATACATAAAACGGGGTATTTATTGATGTTGAGAACGTTGGTCCTCTCATGCACAATTAAAGAAAATCAAGTGACAATTTATTTTTGGATAAAAAAACTAGGACATTGGTCCCATTTTATTAGAAAACTCAATTTTATTTGTAGAAATATTTTTGTGTGATTTTTGATTAAGCGTGTATAAAATAAATGGTTCAATTAATTATTATATGCCCAATAACTCAATAAAATAAATAAAGGAAAAATAACAAGTACAATGAAAAACAACAACTCCTTGGATCTCCCCCTTCGTTCGCACGGGCGCTCAAACAGGGGAACGCAAGTATTTGGCACCGACAACAAATACAAACAAACTTAATCTTAGTAATCGAAACAAGAAATTCAATTAAAGCAAATAATAATAAATAAATTAAATGAAGCATGCATATTAGGTGATAAATAAGTTTAAATGACATATTTAAATGAATTAACACATTAGTAGATCAACATATAAAATATAAAGTAGAAATAATAATAATAATAATAATAATAATAATAATAATAACATAAAACAAAATAATAATAATAAACAAACATAACAATTAATTAACAATAACCATATAATAACAATAATAATAATAAAAATAATAAAACAGAAATTAAATAAATATATAATAATAATAATAATAATAATAATAGTAATAATAATAATAATAATAATGATAATAATAACAACATAACACAAAATACTAATAATAAACAAACATAACAATTAATTAACAATAATAAATAATAATAACAATAATAACGATAATAATAACGATAAACGATGATAGTAACAATAAATAACACTAATAACAATATACTAACGACATATATAATGACGATGATAACAAAAAATAAGTAAATAGGTAAATAATAATAATAATAATAATAATAATAATAAGAACAACAATAATATATAATAACAATGAAAATAATGATGAACAATGACAATAATGATAATAAGGATGAACAATTAAAAGAAAATGGGAACAAACAACGAAATTAAAAGTTAGATCTACATCTAAAAACAATATTAAAAGTTAGATCTACATCTAAAATGACATAAAATAAATAAATCAACAACAAATATGTAGATCTACATGTTTACTAATTTAAATATTAGCAAAAATGATAAAAATAAAAATTAAATCAAGAGATCGAGTCTAGAATGTTTACCCTCAGATTTGACTGACTTTAGGCCGGATGTTCGAATGCTTCGGCCCCATGTGCTTCACGAGAAGGCAAAATATCAAAAACGCAAATTTTTAATAAATAAAACTCTTGAAAAGATGAAAAAAAGGAATTTTTGTTTTTTATTTTTTTCTTTTCCCCCCTAAGATTTTTCAATCCCAAATCTTTTTCTCTCCTCTCTTTTTTTTTTCAAATGAAATGAAATCCTATTTATAGGCACGATAGACCGACGGGCTGCCCGCCCGTCGAGCCACCGACGGGTTGCCCGCTCGTCGAAAGTCACCGACGGGTTGCCCGCCCGTCGAGCCACCGACGGGCTGCCCGCTCGTCGAAAGTCATCGATGGGCTGCCCATTGCTCGAGTCACCGACGGGCAGACCACCCCTCGAGTGACCGACGGGCTGGCCGTCTGTGGAGCAAACATCCAAATTTTAAGTTAAAAACTCCCCCAAAAATTTTATTTTATTTTATTATATATATATATTAAAAAAAAAACGTGAATGAAAATCCTTGCTTCTCGTGAGCGTGAAGGGCCAAAATTCCCGAACTCTATCCGTTCTTTTAAAAATGGGCATCGTTTTCGTCATCGGGCAATCTCTGATCTAGACCGACTCAGGACCCGGTGTCTACAGTTGCCGAAAGAGAGAGCCCCCTTATTTTTGCTCATCTTGTTCTTTTTATACCCTCAAATTAGGGCTAAGGGTTATAATGGTAACTTCCCACTCAATTGTTTCCCTCATTTTCTCTATTCTTAATTAATTTAACTTAATTCAAATAACACATACATTAATTAATTAAACATACATATTAATTAAACTCTCTATTAATTAAACATTACACTAATTAATCCATTTAAATTATCATACATATATTTATTTTATCTAATTAATTACACACTTTAACTTTAATTTTACATGCATTTTAATTAACACGATAATATTAACCACTTAATTAACTAACAACATCAACTAATTAATTACCTAATTTCACACACACATATTTATATTTATATTTTTTTATTTTTTATTTTTTATTTTATTTTTTTATTTATATATATATTTTTTTTTATTTTTCGGAGGGAATAATCAAGGATCAAAAATCACCATTTTCATTTTATGCCAGGGTTCGGGACCCGGTGTCTACAGTTGCCCCCAATTTTGGAGAAGCTAGTTCATAGACACCTAGGTGAGCCAAAATTCAAAGAGAAAGAGAGAAGGGATTACATACCTGTGGCGGAGACCCTGCCTTCTTGCCGAGAAGTGATGATGTGGTGACTGCGTCGAGTCTGCTACAGACTTACAAAACGCAGGGTTGCTCTCTTGAGATGCGCTGAGTCTACTCCAGACTTACAAGGTGCTGATGTTCTAAAATTTGCCTACTCAGGGGTCTTCAAGATTTGCCTCCTTAGAGGACTTCGGGATTTTGCCTCCTCAGAGGTCTTTAGGATTCTGCCTCCTCAGAGGACTTTGAGGTTTTGCCTCCTCAGAGGACTTGAAGGTAACACTCCGAAGAGACTGAGAATGCCTTTAAAGAAGGACTTAAGGATAATGCTCCGAAGAGACTGAGAATGCCTTTAACGAAGGACTTAAGGATAATTAATTTGCCTTTAACAAAGGACTTAAGGATAATGCTCCGATGAGACTGAGAATGCCTTTAACGAAGGACTTAAGGATAATGCTCCGAAGAGACTGAGAATGCCTTTAACAAAGGACTTACAGATAATGCTCCGAAGAGACTGAGAATGCCTTTAACGAAGGACTTACAGATAATGCTCCGAGGAGACTGAGAATGCCTTTAAAGAAGGACTTAAGGATAATGCTCCGAAGAGGCTGGGAATGCCTTTAACGAAGGACTTATAGATAATGCTCCGAAGAGACTGAGAATGCCTTTAACAAAGGACTTAAGGATAATGCTCCGAAGAGACTGAGAATGCCTTTAACGAAGGACTTACAAATAATGCTCCGAGGAGACTGAGAATGCCTTTAAAGAAGGACTTAAGGATAATGCTCCGAAGAGACTAAGAATGCCTTTAACGAAGGACTTAAAGAGAATGCCTTTAAAGAATGACTTACAGATAATGCTCCGAAGAGACTGAGAATGCCTTTAAATAAGGACTTAAGGATAATGAATTTGCCTTTAAAGAAGGACTTAGGGATAATAAATTTGCCTTTAAAGAAGGACTTAAGGTTAATGCTCCGAAGAGGCTGGGAATGCCTTTAAAGAAGGACTTAAGGATAATTAATTTTGCCTTTAAAGAAGGACTTAGGGATAATGAATTTGCCTTTAAAGAAGGACTTAAGGTTAATGCTCCGAAGAGGCTGGGAATGCTTGTGAGATGAGCATGCTTTGGCTACAATCTCGATTTGGTGAAGTGCGGCATTCTCTGGCCATGAGATGCAGCATGCTTTGGCTACAAGCTCAATTTGATGAAGTGCGGCATTCTCTGGCCACAGCTTCGATTGGAGAGATGCAGCATGCTTTGGCTACAAGCTCGATTTGGTGAAGTGCGGCACTCTCTGACCACAACTTCGATTGGTGAGATGCAGCATGCTTTGGCTACAATCTCGATCTATGAGATGCAGTGTTCTCCAACTGCAGTCCAGGTTGCTATCTACTCTATCGCTGATGTTTTTCTTGAACTTTTTTTTTTTTGCAAAAAAAAGGAAAACGCAAATTCGTAGGGTAAATTATAAAAGAAATACGTACCTGTGGCGGTTTTGATCGAGAGGCTTTGATGCTTATTGGGAGGCTTTCATCGAGAGGCTTGATCGAGAGGCTTTGATGCTTATTAGGAGGCTTTGATCGAGAGGCTTTGATGCTCACTAATTGCCCCCCGGCACCGCGTGGATAGGCTTGCTTTTCTAGGTAGTGTCTGACAACGTTGAGCTGGACCCATCATTTGGATCACCTGCTTGCCCCCAGTATGGCATGCATGAATAGGCTTGCTTTCCTGCTCAGAGGACTTAAAGGGAGTTATCACTCTACGGTTTACGCGATTTCAGCCTTGCGCAGGCTTCATCTTAAATTTGTCCTGCCGAAGCTATCTCTTGGTTTGGCCTTTTCCTGCAAAGCTATGTATACAGGAATATACCAGAGACTGTATGCATGCGTAAAATGCTGTATGCAGATACGAGATGTATGCAAAAATGGATAGACCACGTCCTAGGTGGTTAGGGGTCCGTTCAGGACACGGCTTGGCATTGTCTGATGCCCCCAAGGATCTAGAAAAGCATCGTCTTCACTTTTTGGATTCTGGTCCATAATCTTTCTAAAGAGAACTGACCCGTGCACATCGTTGCCCTCTGGTCAATGAGCATTTTGCCCCCAAAACTTCAATTTGCGTCCTGAACCTCATGCCTAAAGGGAAGTTATTCAAAGTAATGCTGCCTTATCGCTCTAAGTGTCGGGAGTCATTAATTAAAGATAGTGCGTCCCTTGTGGATTTTCACACTAGCTTTTCTCAGCGGGAAATGCGTCCTTTCTTGGATTTTCACATAACCCTGTGCCTTATTTTTTGCCTGGAATGGACCCAACCCAATCCAGCGGCTTTTATTTATTTCATTTTTTGTAGGGCAGACTGCCTGTCCCCAGGTTTTCACCCTGCCCTTTGGCCTAACTTTTGCTTAGAGCGCCAGTCACGGTTTTCATCTCTAACGGCCTTTTTTTTTTTTTTTTTTTTTGCGAGAGAAGTTGGAGTTGTTGCGAAAGGTCTTTCGGGTATGATTGGCATGTGCTTATGTCTCAGATATTGGTTGTATGAGCTTGTAGGATTGGCTTCACAGTAGGTAGCAAGATGAGTTACCTGAAGCGCCTGAGCAGCGAGAATGATAGAGGGTAGATGATAACAATGTGCTAGTTTTATATCGGGCTCAGACAACTTTGAGTGTGCAAGATGAACTGCCCTGGTTATACCAATACATCTTTGCATAAATGCATATATTTCAATCTAATTTCATAACACATGATCACTATTTGGCATTAACTCGAAAAATATGAGACCTCATCTAATCTCGGGATAGATCTTGAGAGCATCAAACTCCTGTTATCAATCAGCCCTCGCGGGTTTTCTTGATTGAATATTTTCTCTTTTTTTTATTATTTTTTTTATTTTTTATTTTTTTTTTAATTTTTTTTAGCCTCTGCCATGGACCCTCCTTCAGTTTGTCAGTATTAGTTGAATTTGCTTTCATCTTTATCAGCCGGGGGGACTGCTGCTTCTGAGAGTGGCTCCTCTTGGTATCGAAGTCTTGGTCTTAGCCCTTGTGCAGACTAGTTGAGGTGATGGGTTCCTTATTTGGGGCTTGAATATGAAGTTTCACGTCCGGCCTTTATTGGCTTTGGCGGTTCGAACCCTGGGGTGGCCTTTCAATGGTTGGGATAGGGTGACAAATCGGGCTTGGATGATCTGGGATACTTTATCGGTTTTGGTGGTTTAAATCCTGGAATGGCCTTCCAACGGTAGGGGCTGGATGGATGGTTTGTGAATTAGCCTTTTAGGTCCTTTTCAAATTTCTTTTGGGCTTTCCCAACAAACCACTCCTTATCATCAATTTTTTTTTCATTAAGCACATCAACAGCTCTAGCAGCATCATCTGCATTCTCAAAGTTGACAAATCCAAATAAGATTTGAACAAAACTCGCCCCCAAATAGCATTCCCTTGCAAACTTCGTTCCAGTCATGAAGTTACACATACGTGCACTTTTCATCTTAACCACTGGGACCGTTGTGATTCAATCTAGTCAAGTATTGGGTTTTAGCAAGAAACTTGGCGATAAGGGTTCTGGATGGTCAAGGGTCAATCATAATCAATTTTGAGGGTGCACTTTTTCAAAGGGGGTCAGGAGGAAAGAGGTCATAGGGTTTGGTTCTGATGGGTCATATATTTCTCATGGGGGTCCTGAGTCTTATTTGTCCAACTTTTGATGTAGATTTCGGGGTTTGATCTTATTTGGTAGCGCCATATGCAACTTATATGTTGTGGATACAAAGAAATGGTTTTCAAAATTCGGTTCGTCGTCATGTTGGCATGTGAAAGTAGTACTGATCTCAAGAACGTTGTAGACACCGGGTCCTGAGTAAGCCTAGATCGAAGTTACCCAATGATGATAATTGCCTTCACAGGCTTAAAAGGTTAAAAGTGATGATTTTCTCGTCAAATTTGCATTTTAGAGTGAATAATTAGAAAATGATAAAAAAATATTTAAAAAATTAATTTTGAAAAATGGGGGCTTAAAATTATGGTTTTTTTAGTCAATTTAAAATTTAAAAAATAGAAAAAAAAAATAAAAAAAAATAAAATTTTTTCGGACCGCGAGTGTCGGGCGCGGCAGGCGCGCTGGCGCCCAGCTCGCAGGCGCCAGGCGCCCAGCACGCCGACGCCCAGGCACCCAGCGCGCTGGGCGCGATTTGGCGACGCGCGGCGTCGCCAATGCCGCGCGTCGCTAAAGAGCGGCGCGCTGCGCGCCGCACCGCGCGCCTCTGCGCGCGATTCCCGCCCGAGCTTCGCGCGGATTTCGCGCGGAAGCCCGCCTGCTCGCCGCGTGAGTGCCCGTCTCTCTATAGCGACGGGCGGTGTCCCTTGTGGCGACGGCCTCCTGGCCGTCGGTACAGGGTCTGATACCCTTTTCCTCTTTTTCAGCCTTTTTTCCGATTTTTTCACCCAAAAATCCGTTTTTTATCCCATTTTTTTGGGGTTTTTGACTTCAAATTAAATTATAAAATATTTTTTTAGGTAATTAAATAATAAAACTTGATTTTATCATTAAAAATAAAATAATTTTGGGTTAAAATAGGTTTTTTCCTTAATTAAATTAGGGCAACCTATTTTATCCTATAAATAGTTTATGATGAAATCAAAGTAGCCTCTCTTCTCTCCCCTCTCCACATTTTTTAGACCAAAAATTCCAGATTTATTCCCCAACCAAAAATCAAAAAGAAAATCAATTGTTTCATTCTTTTTTCAACATAATTTCTTCTAAACATATTTTTTAGAGGAAGTTTTGTTGTTTGATTTAACTTTTGAGACAAATAGAATAATTATTTGTTCTCAAAATTGTTTTTTAATCTTTTATTTTGGGTTCAATCAAACTTTTTCATTGATTTTGTTTTGAATCTCTTTTTGATAAAAAAATTGATTTTGAGACAAATAAAATAATTGTTTGTCATCAAAATCTAATTTTTATTTGATAAAACTTCAATCAATTTTTCTTTATTTTAATCAATAAAACTTTTTTTTTGATCAAAATCATTTCTTTAGGCAAAGGTATCAATTCTTTGTTCTTAAAGAATTTTTGATCATTTTTATTTTCATGTTCCTTGGAATAAAATTCCAACATTTTCATAATATTTCACTCTAATATTGTGAATCATCAAACAAAGAAATCAATCATCACTTTTCCTTCATCAAATCCAATATTCTGAGGGTAAATATTCTTGGCTCCATTTCAATTTCTATTTTATTTCATTTTATTTATTCATGTATATTTTATTGTTTTTATTGATTTATTTATTGTTTTAATTTATTCATTTGTTGTATTGATTTTATATTTGTTCCATTTAATTGTTTATACATGATATGATTTTTATTCACATAAATATTGATTGTTTATTAATTTTTAACATGTAATTAATTTATTTCACTTTAATTCATCATTATTTTTAACATGTAATTAATAAATTCATTTTAATTGATCTTTTTGCCATGTAAATGGTTTATATCATTTGTGAACATATTTAATTAATCATATTGTTCATTTAATTGTTTTCATCATTCTTTAATTGTTTTAATCTATTATTCTTTTCTTTATCATTTTATATATTCTTTGATTCATTTATCTTCATCATCATTGTTATCATGTTCATATTGTCATGTACTAATTAATTAACATGTTTGATTTTATTTTCATCACATCATTCAACCATTTATCACATATAATCCATGTTTCTCATTTTATTTTGGTTTGTTAATATTTTTGATTCCATCATCATTCTTTTCATATTATCTTATTTTATTTTAATTTGTTATTCATTATTTTGTATGTTTAATTGATTTAATCACTAACATTATTTTATTTGTATTTGTTTTTATGTCTAAACTCATTTTTCGCTTGGGCGTTTTTGCGAGCACATCGGGGAGATCCAAAAAAGGCTCGTTTGGTTTATTTATTTGCTTTATTTGTAATATTTTATTTAATTTTGCCATATAATTTTTCTTGTAAAATTCTTTATTTAGGCTCGCTAAAAAGAAAATCACAAAAACGTTTCTATTAATTAACTTGACATTTTTTCTAAATAAAAGGGGACCAATGTCCTAGTTTTTCATACCCAAATAAATCATCACATCAAAACTGTTTCATAATAAATATGCATGCGAGGACCAATGTTCTCACTATTAATGAATAACCCGTTTTATGCATGTATTTCACTTTTATAAATGGGAGTTGTATTCCGCTCCTAGTGTTATTGTAATTTATTTTTAAATGCTTTATTTTGGATTTTGCTTACATTTACCGCTTTCGATATGACTGATTGCGCCTTTAATTTAAATTGCATTGTGTGGAAAGTTGATGAAACAATAAATTCAAAACTTAATTATAATATTAATCAAGGTACGAATAAATGAGAAGTCCCGAACCCTGCTCTGGTCTTTAGGCTCAAGAGGCTAGAGGTTATCCTCCAAGACACCTCTTGTGTCACGAGACTTAGACGTTAATCCTAGGCCTCATGGCCCAATATGGATAAAATGCGCAAGTCTTAGGCTCTCCGAGGCGAGAGAAACTTTCCCAATGTTCTATTGGGTGGCGACTCCATGAAACCTCCTTGTTGCCCAACATAGACGCACTTGCGATTTATCGCAAGCTGTTGACGGACCCACAATTGCCCCGATCGCCCACGTGCGGGCGGTCCGAAAGGGCGGCCGCGGGGATCCGGCGCGCGTCACAGTGGCGACTCCACTGGGGACATACTCGAGACTTCGATTCGAAAGTATCTTGATTAAAAATCATAATTGAGTTTTAATTTAAAAATTTCATCTTCTTTCAAAACTGCATTGCATCTCATTAGAGCCTTAGATCTATGCTAGTTTGGTCCCTCTTTTAGCCCCGGTGCGTTCCTGAAGCACGACCCTATTTTCACTCAATTTAGGGAAGTGTTAAGGATAATCACCAGCCCAAGCCTCGTACCTTAATGGTATATCAAAATGGTGACCCGATCGGTCGTTACGCTCGTGATGAGCTAGACCCGTCGGCAGGGATCATGCTTGGGTAGCCCTAAAGTAACACCACCCTTTGACCAAAGCTCATGTAATGGAAATAGATACTTCCCTTAGGTGGTATGAACCGTAATACCTTGCTTGCTATATGGATCATTATGTATTGGACAAACCCAAATAATCTGATTGGTCACCTAATCAAAGGCTTTCATGCCCCGATAGGCCCATGTCAACTTGTTCGGGCTGCCTAAATACATAACGATCATAACCCATGTGCTCGCACATTAGATAAGAGATGTTATGATGCCGGTTCTTCACCGAGCACCATACGCATCCATTGGGTTCCCCGCTAACCCATGGATCAAGCCCACCTAGGAAAGAGACCGCATTACCTCGTGTGTGGGAGTAATAAGGTTGGAAGTATCTACTTGCTTGCATGTGATTGTAAATGTTGCATAGCTCACTATCATGCATTGTATATGTCATTCATGCATCATCCTAACAATCTAATTTTTTTCAGCCATCATAGATTCATCTAAGTGGACTAGAGGTTCCGACGGTCGGCTTATAAGAACAAATCTGCTCTTTGAGTTACCGGAACAAGTGTCTGACTGGGATTCTGAGTCATTCTCATCAATCAGTGAATCCTCTCTTGAATCATCAATGGCAGAAGAACCTGGAGTTTTGACCACTCAAGACCTAGCTAGGAGGCTAGAGGACTTCGAACGAAGAATGATGGAAATGATGGGTGCCATGGCTGAAAGGATTACCCATCCACCTGCTGCCCCACAGCCGCCTGCTGCTCTACAACCACAGGCAGCCCCTCCTCGGGGGCAAGCCGAACCACCTGCTGGTGGGGAGGCTCCCTTCGTTGGAGCTGCTGCTCGCCAACCCAACAATGAGCACAGAGCTGCCGCACCCATCGAGCCAAGAGGGGAAAGGATTCACAATCCCAATGATGATTTCCTGATGGAGGAAGAAGAAGAAGTGGTGCCGATAGTCCACCAAGCTGCAAGGCCCAGAGCACCTAGAGTAGAGGATGAAGCTCTAAGAGGTATGAGATAACAGATCGAAGCTATCACCCGCATGCTGTCAGCAGGCAAGGGGATCAACCCAGAAGACAGAGATCTGGGGGATAAAGAGCTGCTGCCCCAAAGATTCAAGATGCCTGAGCTTCCGAAGTTTGATGGCACCTCGGACCCATCCGCCCACATCAAGCAGTACACCTTGGTCATGAAAGGCACAGGGCTGAGCAAGAAGCAGAAGGTGGAATATTTCTGCCTTAGTCTGGTGGGCCCGGCAGTTGACTGGTACCACGGGTTGGATAGGAGGTCCAAAGAGGACTGGGACCTTTTGACCGAAGAATTCATGAAGCAGTACGACTGCAGCACTAGGATGGAGGTTACCCTAAAAGACCTCGAGCTTCTACAGCAGAAGAATGATGAGTCATTCCATGAGTACCTTACAAGATGGAGAAACAGGGTCATGGAGATGAAGAGGAAGCCTGACACTGCAGACCAGATCAGGTTGTTTATCAGAAACTCATGCCCTTACTTAAGGGACTTGCTCAGTTTTAAGGGGCTCAAGGACTGGGAGTCGCTTAAGGATATCGCTATAGAAGTTGAGGCGGCTTAACTGGCAAAGAAAGCAAGCCAAAATAACTTTGCTGGGAAAGGCTATGGGAACCAGTCGGGATTCAAATCTGGAGGTGCTGGGGGCAGCAACAGCAGAAACGGTAGGACGGCAGAGGTCTCAGCTACTGGAGTTGGGCAGGGTCAGAGATACTACTCCAACTTAGGCCGCTCTCTATCCTGGGTACTGGAGAAACTAATGAAAGAAGGCAAGTTGCAACCTTTGCCACCAAGACCAGCCTTGAGTCAAGGACAGCCAGGACATAGAGGTGATCAGTACTGCGCTTACCACCAGCACACCGGCCATTTGACTGACTATTGCCATATTCTGAGAAACAAGATCCAGGATCTCATTGACACCAATTAGATCACAGATCCTGAGAAGAGAGAAAAGAAGAAGAAGGCAGGCTACAACGCAGTCCCTCCACCACAAACATGATCGTGTCCTGTGGCCCACTAGTGATATTGCTTTTAGATGCTGGAATCTTTTCATTTCTGGAACTTTTTATATTACAATTTTCTATTTGTAATAAAGAGAACAATTTTGCTTATTTGTATGACATTTCTATTGATTTCATTTCGCATGATCATAACACACTTACTTTGGCATTAATTCAAATAATATGGCTGCATTTAATCTCGGAACTTTGGGAAATCCCAAAGACAATCTTGATAGCATCTGATATAACTCCTGAAGAGAGAGAGAGTCAGACAAAAAATGAAAATAAGAGAGAAAAACTAGTTGCAATTAGGGGACTGGATGGAAACTCACTAAGAGCACTAGAACCTTTCGGATTACCCGTCAAAGCGATCCCTGGATAAGACGGAACCTAGAAAATGATTTAGGCAACATTTTCTTTGTATAGCTCTCTAAATGACCATTTCCTACCCTTACTTCACAATCACTTGCTAGCCCATTGAGCCTTTATACGGCTATGCTGAATGCGTGCCAATTTTGTTGTTACACACATTAAAACTATCCCCTCGCCTAAAATGATTTTGGCTTCCCCTTAGAAGAGTGGCCGCTCTAAAAAAAAGGATGAACGTTTTGACAATTAACAATTTCTTTGTGGGTTATCGAAATTGCCTTGGTAAGGGCGAGTTTACACTTTGAAAAAAAAAAAAAACAAAAGACCTCAAAACAGTAACCAATTGACTAGTTTCAATAATTACCCTTTTATTGTTATTCTGATCTCAAGGAGCTGAAATGTCACCGAGCCCAAATTCAAGAATACCTTTGTATATACAACTGAGCTGAGAATGGTTCATCCACCAGTCGAGAAAATATTGCGGCCATTTTTCCCTAGCGACCTGATCCTCCTTTGACAGCCATCTACCTAAGCCTGACATTACAACCCAAGTAAGACCTCTTGATTCTTGGTTCAGTCTTATCCAATTAGCGGAGATGACCTTCTAAAGAGGTTTGGTACGTAAGAAGAGGCTTATGGTGTTTCTTGAGCTTCAAGTGAGAAGCCACGAGTGCAATCATGCATTCGAGTTAAGTCTCGTCTCCAATATTGCTTCTAGAATTCGCATTCAAAGAAAAAGATTAAGAGATGAGAGAAAATCGTCAATCATAAAACCCGAGAGGGCTGATTGATAACAGGAGTTTTGATGCTTTCAAGATCTATCTCGAGATTAGCTAAAGTCTTGTATTTTTTAAAATCAATGCCAAAATAATGATCATGTTTAATGAAATCAAATTAAAACACATGCATTTATGCAATGATGTGATCAGAGTATTGTACCCTGTGTGATCAAACTCATGTATCTGCCTACCCTCTGCTACTCTCAGCACACAAACGCCTCAGCCGATTCATCCTGCTATTAAATGAGAAGAATCAAGCTCATGCAACCATGTCCTAAGACTCCCTAAAGATTCTTGCCAACAACTTCAGCAATCTTAAAAAAAAAAAAAAAAAAAAACAAAACAAAACAAAACAAAACAAAAAAAGAAAGCCGTTAGAGTGAAAACCGTAACTGGCGCTCTAAGCAAAAACTAGGCAAAAGGATAGGGTGAAAACCTGAAAACAGGCAGTCTGTCCTTCAAAAAAAAAGAAAAAGAAAAAAGAGAAAAGCCGCTGGATTGGGTTGGGTCCATTCCAGGCAAAAAAAAAATAAGGCACAGGGTTATGTGAAAATCCGCAAAGGACGCATCTCCCGCTAAGAAAAGCTAGTGTGAAAATCCACAAGGGACGCACTACCTTCAAATAATGACTACAGGTACCAGGTGAGAATCTCGCAATCCCAAAGGGCATGAAATTCAAAAGCAGCTCAAAAGGCATCAATTATATCGCAAATCGCAGCTAGCCCGGCATCATCTTCGAGTTCACATAGATGAATTTTTATCCTGCATTCCTGCATTACTCATGCATTTCACTTGCATGCTCACCATTTTTGCATAGTTTAGTTTCCTTATTTTGTAGAAAGAGAGACTTGAGGCGGACACCGGAAAAAGCCGAGTGATGACATCGGTCAAATCATCAATCAAAACCTCAACTCATTCATCAATCCAGACATTGATCAAATCATCAATCCACATACCAGCTTAATCATCAATCCAAGCACCATCCAAAGACCTCTCAGGGGGCAATCAACCGAAGACTTCTCAGGGAGCAGAAAATCGAAGACTTCCCAGGGAGCAGCAAACCGAAGACTTCTCAGGGAGCAGCAAACCGAAGACTTCTCAGGGAGCAGTAAACCGAAGACTTCTCAGGGAGCAGAAAATCGAAGACTTCTCAGGGAGCAGAAAACCGAAGACTTCTCAGGGAGCAGAAAATCGAAGACTTCTCAGGGAGCAGACAATCGAAGACTTCTCAGGGAGCAGCAAACCGAAGACTTCTCAGGGAGCAGTAAACCGAAGACTTCTCAGGGAGCAGAAAATCGAAGACTTCTCAGGGAGCAGCAAACCGAAGACTTCTCAGGGAGCAGCAAACCGAAGACTTCTCAGGGAGCAGAAAATCGAAGACTTCTCAGGGAGTAGAAAACCGAAGACTTCTCAGGGAGCAGTAAACCGAAGACTTCTCAGGGAGCAGAAAACCGAAGACTTCTCAGGGAGCAGAAAATCGAAGACTTCTCAGGGAGCAGAAAATCGAAGACTTCTCAGGGAGCAGCAAATCTAAGACCTCTCAGGGGGCAAACAATCAATGAACAGAAGACCTCTCAGGGGGCAAACGATCAATGAACCGAAGACCTCTCAGGGGGCAATCAACCAAAGACTTCTCAGGGAGCAGCAAATCTAAGACCTCTCAGGGGGCAAACAATCAATGAACGGAAGACTTTTCAGGGAGTAGCAAATCTAAGACCTCTCAGGGGGCAAACGATAAATGAACTGAAGACCTCTCAGGGTGCAAACAAACGATCGATGAACCGAAGACCTCTCAGGGGGCAATCAACCGAAGGGCTCACAGATAGCACCGCTTCAACAAACAAAAACACACCATGGTAATAACTACCATCTCAAAATTCTCCAGTTCGGAAAGACGGCCGACTCAGGTACGCGTCTCTTTCCTTTTCTTCTTTGAGTTTAGGCTCACCTAGACACTAGTGTACTAGATTCCCCTAAACTGGGGGCAACTGTAGACACCGGGTCCTGAGTAAGCCTAGATCGAAGTTACCCAATGATGATAATTGCCTTCACAGGCTTAAAAGGTTAAAAGTGATGATTTTCTCGTCAAATTTGCATTTTAGAGTGAATAATTAGAAAATGATAAAAAAATATTTAAAAAATTAATTTTGAAAAATGGGGGCTTAAAATTATGGTTTTTTTAGTCAATTTAAAATTTAAAAAATAGAAAAAAAAAATAAAAAAAAATAAAATTTTTTCGGACCGCGAGTGTCGGGCGCGGCAGCGCGCAGGCGCGCTGGCGCCCAGCTCGCAGGCGCCAGGCGCCCAGCACGCCGACGCCCAGGCGCCCAGCGCGCTGGGCGCGATTTGGCGTCGCGCGTCGCTAAAGAGCGACGCGCAGTGTTGCGCGCTGCGCGCCGCACCGCGCGCCTCTGCGCGCGATTCCCGCCCGAGCTTCGCGCGGATTTCACGCGGAAGGCCGCCTGCTCGCCGCGTGAGTGCCCGTCTCTCTATAGCGACGGGCGGTGTCCCTTGTGAAGACGGCCTCCTGGCCGTCGGTACAGGGTCTGATACCCTTTTCCTCTTTTTCAGCCTTTTTTCCGATTTTTTCACCCAAAAATCCGTTTTTTATCCCATTTTTTTGGGGTTTTTGACTTCAAATTAAATTCTAAAATATTTTTTTAGGTAATTAAATAATAAAACTTGATTTTATCATTAAAAATAAAATAATTTTGGGTTAAAATAGGTTTTTTCCTTAATTAAATTAGGGCAACCTATTTTATCCTATAAATAGTTTATGATGAAATCAAAGTAGTCTCTCTTCTCTCCCCTCTCCACATTTTTTAGACCAAAAATTCCAGATTTATTCCCCAACCAAAAATCAAAAAGAAAATCAATTGTTTCATTCTTTTTTCAACATAATTTCTTCTAAACATATTTTTTAGAGGAAGTTTTGTTGTTTGATTTAACTTTTGAGACAAATAGAATAATTATTTGTTCTCAAAATTGTTTTTTAATCTTTTATTTTGGGTTCAATCAAACTTTTTCATTGATTTTGTTTTGAATCTCTTTTTGATAAAAAAATTGATTTTGAGACAAATAAAATAATTGTTTGTCATCAAAATCTAATTTTTATTTGATAAAACTTCAATCAATTTTTCTTTATTTTAATCAATAAAACTTTTTTTTTGATCAAAATCATTTCTTTAGGCAAAGGTATCAATTCTTTGTTCTTAAAGAATTTTTGATCATTTTTATTTTCATGTTCCTTGGAATAAAATTCCAACATTTTCATAATATTTCACTCTAATATTGTGAATCATCAAACAAAGAAATCAATCATCACTTTTCCTTCATCAAATCCAATATTCTGAGGGTAAATATTCTTGGCTCCATTTCAATTTCTATTTTATTTCATTTTATTTATTCATGTATATTTTATTGTTTTTATTGATTTATTTATTGTTTTAATTTATTCATTTGTTGTATTGATTTTATATTTGTTCCATTTAATTGTTTATACATGATATGATTTTTATTCACATAAATATTGATTGTTTATTAATTTTTAACATGTAATTAATTTATTTCACTTTAATTCATCATTATTTTTAACATGTAATTAATAAATTCATTTTAATTGATCTTTTTGCCATGTAAATGGTTTATATCATTTGTGAACATATTTAATTAATCATATTGTTCATTTAATTGTTTTCATCATTCTTTAATTGTTTTAATCTATTATTCTTTTCTTTATCATTTTATATATTCTTTGATTCATTTATCTTCATCATCATTGTTATCATGTTCATATTGTCATGTACTAATTAATTAACATGTTTGATTTTATTTTCATCACATCATTCAACCATTTATCACATATAATCCATGTTTCTCATTTTATTTTGGTTTGTTAATATTTTTGATTCCATCATCATTCTTTTCATATCATCTTATTTTATTTTAATTTGTTATTCATTATTTTGTATGTTTAATTGATTTAATCACTAACATTATTTTATTTGTATTTGTTTTTATGTCTAAACTCATTTTTCGCTTGGGCGTTTTTGCGAGCACATCGGGGAGATCCAAAAAAGGCTCGTTTGGTTTATTTATTTGCTTTATTTGTAATATTTTATTTAATTTTGCCATATAATTTTTCTTGTAAAATTCTTTATTTAGGCTCGCTAAAAAGAAAATCACAAAAACGTTTCTATTAATTAACTTGACATTTTTTCTAAATAAAAGGGGACCAATGTCCTAATTTTTCATACCCAAATAAATCATCACATCAAAACTGTTTCATAATAAATATGCATGCGAGGACCAATGTTCTCACTATTAATGAATAACCCGTTTTATGCATGTATTTCACTTTTATAAATGGGAGTTGTATTCCGCTCCTAGTGTTATTGTAATTTATTTTTAAATGCTTTATTTTGGATTTTGCTTACATTTACCGCTTTCGATATGAATGATTGCGCCTTTAATTTAAATTGCATTGTGTGGAAAGTTGATGAAACAATAAATTCAAAACTTAATTATAATATTAATCAAGGTACGAATAAATGAGAAGTCCCGAACCCTGCTCTGGTCTTTAGGCTCAAGAGGCTAGAGGTTATCCTCCAAGACACCTCTTGTGTCACGAGACTTAGACGTTAATCCTAGGCCTCATGGCCCAATATGGATAAAATGCGCAAGTCTTAGGCTCTCCGAGGCGAGAGAAACTTTCCCAATGTTCTATTGGGTGGCGACTCCATGAAACCTCCTTGTTGCCCAACATAGACGCACTTGCGATTTATCGCAAGCTGTTGACGGACCCACAATTGCCCCGATCGCCCACGTGCGGGCGGTCCGAAAGGGCGGCCGCGGGGATCCGGCGCGCGTCACAAACGTCCTTGTCAATTTTCAGCATGTCACACCAGGTCCAGGCAGAGGCCCTTCCTTTTTTATTTATTTTTTATTTTTTATTTTTTTTTATCTCTCAAAATTATCCTCTCCTCAAGAGTTATATCAGATGCTATCAAGATTTTGTTTGGATTCCCCAAAGTTCCGAGACTAGATGGAGCCGTATTAATTGAATTAGTGTCAAAATGAATGCATCATGACCATGTGAAATGAAATTATTAGGAATACCATACAAATAAGCAAACTTGTTCAATTTTATTGAAAATAACCAAACTGTCATAAGGAGTTCTTGAAACAAAATGAACCAAATGTCTAAAAACATAATCTTCTTCCCCACTCTCCCGACGAGTGTCAGCGACCTATTCATATCCATGTAGTTCTCGCAAAATATGCCACTATGCTGGATCAGACCCGATCACATATCTGGTAGAGGGACTGCATTGTAGGCTGGCTCTTTCTTCTTCTCCCTCCTTTCGGGGTCAGTAATCTGCTTACTGTCAATCAGATCCTGGATATGATGCCTCAGTCTTGCACAGTTGTCTGTCAGATGCCCGGTGTGCTGGTGGAATTCACAATATTCATTATCTCTATGCCCCGGCTGTCCTTGGGTTCTGACTGGCTTAGCGGGCAGTGGCTGCAACATCCCTATTTTCACTAGCTTCTTGAAAACCCATGATAGAGATCTACCCAAATTAGAATAATGCCTTTGATTCATTCTCACAGCTGGTACTCTCGTCTTCTTAGCATTGCCCTTATTGACGTTGTGGATACTTAGGTTTGCACTTTTTGGGGCATGCATACTCGCCGGATCTCCATCCTTTTCCAGCATAATGCCACATTCCAAAGTAGGCCTCTTACCACCCCTCTGTCCAACTGGTGAATCAAGTGGCTTCCTGCCTCCGCACTTGGAAGTACAAGGAGATGTTGCTGTAGTCAATGCATAGGCCTTCTCAACAGTAGCCATCATTTGAGATTGGAGAACTAGCGCCATGGCATCCATCCTTTCCTTAACTGCGGCCCATAACCTCTTTTCAAGTTCCTCGAGCCTTTTGCCCACCTCCCGGGCAATTAAGGCACAAGTCTCTTCAGTCCGTGAAGAATTGGCCTCTCTTAGTTCTTGGTCAGATCCCTCTCCTTTATCTTCTCCAACTTCTTCTTCGCTTTCGCTAGTGGACCAACAATCTATCATTGCTACGAGAACCCTCCTTTCGTCTATCTCAGGGTGAGCACCAGTGGCACTCTCATTTCCAAACAAGTCTTGCAGTACGTACCATTCAGGTAAGGCTGACCCAACCATGGCAATACAGGTTGACTTCTTATCCTCCTTTTGCTCAGGATTAGTGGTTTGTTTACTGTCGATCAAGTCTTGAATCCGATCCCTTAAAGGACGACAATAGTCTGTTCTATGCCCTGGTACTGGTGATATGCACAATACCAGTCGGTTCTATGCTCGGGCTTTCCTTGACTTGGGGCAGGCCCAGTTGGCAAGGGTTGTAACTTCCCTTCCTTGATGAGACGGGTGAAATGCCAAGATAATGGTCTGCCCAAGATAGTGAGGTGTTTAGGAGCTGTTCCCGTGGCTGAGACTTCTGCTACCTTAGTATTGCCCCCATTACTGCTGCCATCTCCCTTGCTTTTGCCCAAGGCTAGATTTGTAGATTTAGCTATATTGTCCAAATGCTCTGCCTCAACTTCAATGGCTATATCCTTTAAGGATTCCCAGTCCTTTAGCCGTTTCATCTTTAACCCATCTTTTAAATATGGACTAGCATTCCTGATGAATATCCTGATCTGGTCCGGAGTATCCGGTTTCTTCTTCATCTCCATTACTCGTTTCCTCCATCGGGTTAGGTACTCATGGAATGACTCGTCTGCCTTTTGGTACAGTAGCTCCAAATCTTTTAGAGTAACCTCCATCCTTGTACAACAGTCATACTGCCTCAGGAACTCTTCAGTCAATAAGTCCCAATCTTCTTTGGATCTTTTGTCTAACCCATGATACCAGTCCACTGCAGGGCCTGTCAAGCTCAGACAAAAATATTCAATCTTTTGCCTCTTTGTTAAGGTAGTGCCCTTCATTACCAATGAATACTGCTTCACATGTGTAGTGGGATCAGAAGTGCCATCGAATTTGGGAATATCAGGAATCTTAAAGTTCTGAGGTATCAAGTCTTCACTATCTAGCTCTCGGTCTTCAGGATTCATCCTTCCATCCACTTTCAACATCTTGGTCATAGCTTCAAACCTCTCTTCCATTTTTCTCCATATCTCATCCTCTAACTTAGGCGACTCCTCCTTTACTACCATCTGCTCTTCTTGCTCTTCCCATAAGTCACTCTCAGATTTGGGGTCTTCTTTGTGTTCAACAAGCATTGGCGCTCCTGGCTCAACCATGGGTGGATTAACTGCCACTGGGGGATCCTCTCTAGTAGCCCTTTGTTCATCTTGCCCCCAAGTCGGAGCGGTATCCTGTCGTCCCTTTGGTGGGGCTAAGGTAGTGGCAAGGTTGCCTATCATCGTCATCATTATAGCCTCAAACTCCTCCATCCTCTTCCCCACTTCTTCGGCAATCAATGCACGGGTAGCTTCGAACTCTCTAGAAGGATCAGCCATACTGGATGTTATTGAAGATGAAGTCTTGCTACTTTCTGAATCTGGCTCCAGAACTATTGCCCCTTTAAATAACTCAGAGATTAGGACTTCCTGATCAGCTGTCCACTAGTATCCCTAGACCACCCGGACGAATCTATGATGGCTGCATAACTCACTTTGTTAGGATGATGCATGAGTGATATATATACAATGTATGATCGTAAATTATGCAGGTGGTCCTAGATGAGAGAAAGATCAATAAATTACAGTGACATAATGTGATGCATGTAAAATGATATGAAGACAAAAGGATATTCACACACAAAATGAAATGCATTTTTTTTTTATTTTTTCATCATTTTTTTTTAATTTTTTTTTTTAATAATTTTTTTTTCATTTTTAATTTTATCATAAAAACATGCATGAATGACGTATACAATGAATGGTCGTGTGTTATGCAACATAGACACACACATGCAAGCAAGTAGATCCTTCCGACCTTATAACTCCCACACACGAGGTCAAATAGTCTCTTCCTAGGTGGGCTTGACCCATGGGTCAACGGGGAACCCAATGGGCACGTATGGTGTGCGGTGAAAAACCGGCAGCATAACACTCTTAATTTAAAGCACATGTGCATGAATTTTGGCCATTATATATTTAAGTAATTCAACTAAATTAAAATGGGCCCATCGGAGCATGAGAGCCTTTGATAAAAACCATTTAATTTGATTGATCTTATTTAATATACGATGGCCCACATAGCAAGCATAGTATTATGGTACATGTAACCTAGGGGAAGTATCTATTGCCATTACATGAGCTTTGGTCAGGGTGATGTTACTTTAAGGCTACCCAAGCATGGTCCCTGCACGACGGGTCTATCTCATCACGAGCATAACGACCGATCGGGTCACCATTTGATATACCATTTGATGGCACGAGGCTTGGGCTGGTGATTATCCCTAACACTTCCCCAAATTGAGTGAAAATGGGATCGTGCTTCACGAACGCACCGAGGCTAATAAAGGGACCAAACTAGCATATTCTAAGGCTCTAGCATGGATGCAATGCAATTTAGATGAGAGATGAACTTTTAGTTTTAAAAACCCAATTATACATTTTAACCAAGACATTTTCAGAGCAAAGTCACAAACAGTCCCCAGTGGAGTCGCCACTGTGACGAGCGTCGGAACCAGCAAGGCCCTCTTCGGGAATCCGCTTTCAGGATTCGAGGGATTGGTTCGCGTCTTTTCCGATCTTAGGTATTATGAGATATTTTCGGCACCTCCTTTCACAATAGAACATTGAAAAGGACCATCCATCGCCATAACACCTTTAGGCACTTTTGAGGTATTTTGGAGTCGCCACCCAATTTACAAGAAATTGGGAAAGTTTAACCTCTTATCGGTCTAAACCAGAGATGGTGTCCGGAACTTCACACTTATTGGTGCCTTGGTTAATTATAAGTGAGTTTTTAAATTATAAAATTTCATTTTTTATCTCACACAATTAATGCATTGAATTTAAAGCACACATCATTCACATATGTAGAGCGATAAATAAAATTAAAGATAGAAATAAATTGCAATAAAACTAGGGGCGGAATACAACCCCCATTGTAAACAAAATATAAATCATACATAAGACGGGGTATTTATTAATGTTGAGGACGTTGGTCCTCTCATGCATAATTAAAGAAAACCATTTTACAGTGACAATTTATTTTGGATGAAAAACTAGGACATTGGTCCCATTTTATTAGAAAACCCAATTTTATTTGTAGAAATATTTTTGTGTGATTTTTGTTTAAGCGTGCAAAAAATAAATGGTTTGATTAATTATTACATGCCAAATAACTCGATAAAACAGACAAAGAAAAAATAACAAGTACAATGAAAAATAACAATTCCTTTGATCTCCTCCTTCATTCGCACGGGCGCTCAAACAGGGGAACACAAGTATTTGACACCGACAACAAACACAAATAAACTTAATATTAGAAATCGATAAAATTATATAACCATAGAACTCAATAATAATAATAGTAATAATATTAAATAAAAATAATAATTATAATAATATTAATAAACAGAAATCAAATAAATAAATATATAATAATAATGATAATAGTAATAATAATAAAAATAAATATGAAAATGACAATGATAAATAATAAAAATAATATTAAAACAGAATAATAAATAAATATAAATAAATATATTAATAATAAAAATTCAGAAATTAAATAAATATACATATAATAATAATAATAATAATAATAAATATAAAAACAGAAAATAAATATATAATAATAATAATAATAATAATAATAATAATAATAATAATAATAAACAGAAAATAAATAAAATAATAATAATAATAATAATAATAATAATAATAATAATAATAATAATAATAATAATAATAATACAAAGAAATGGTTTTCGAATGCTTCGGCCCCACGTGCTTCACGAGAAGGCAAAATATCAAAAACGCAAATTTTTAATAAATAAAACTCTTGAAAAGATGAAAAAAAGGAATTTTTGTTTTTTCTTTTTTTCTTTTCCCCCCTAAGATTTTTCAATCCCAAATCTTTTTCTCTCCTCTCTTTTTTTTTTCAAATGAAATGAAATCCTATTTATAGGCACGATAGACCGACGGGCTGCCCGCCCGTCGAGCCACCGACGGGCTGCCCGCCCGTCGAGCCACCGACGGGCTGCCCGCTCGTCGAAAGTCACCGACGGGCTGCCCGCCCGTCGAGCCACCGACGGGCTGCCCGCCCGTCGAGCCACCGACGGGCTGCCCGCCCGTCCAGCCACCGACGGGCTGCCCGCTCGTCGAAAGTCATCGATGGGCTGCCCATTGCTCGAGTCACCGACGGGCAGACCACACCTCGAGTGACCAACGGGCTGGCCGTCTGTGGAGCAAACATCCAAATTTTAAGTTAAAAACTCCCCCAAAAATTTTATTTTATTTTATTATATATATATATTAAAAAAAAATGCGAATGAAAATCCTTGCTTCTCGTGAGCGTGAAGGGCCAAAATTCCCGAACTCTATCCGTTCTTTTAAAAATGGGCATCGTTTTCGTCATCGGGCAATCTCTGATCTAGACCGACTCAGGACCCGGTGTCTACAGTTGCCGAAAGAGAGAGCCCCCTTATTTTTGCTCATCTTGTTCTTTTTATACCCTCAAATTAGGGCTAAGGGTTATAATGGTAACTTCCCACTCAATTGTTTCCCTCATTTTCTCTATTCTTAATTAATTTAACTTAATTCAAATAACACATACATTAATTAATTAAACATACATATTAATTAAACTCTCTATTAATTAAACATTACACTAATTAATCCATTTAAATTATCATACATATATTTATTTTATCTAATTAATTACACACTTTAACTTTAATTTTACATGCATTTTAATTAACACGATAATATTAACCACTTAATTAACTAACAACATCAACTAATTAATTACCTAATTTCACACACACATATTTATATTTATATTTTTTTATTTTTTATTTTTTATTTTATTTTTTTATTTATATATATATATTTTTTATTTTTCGGAGGGAATAATCAAGGATCAAAAATCACCATTTTCATTTTATGCCAGGGTTCGGGACCCGGTGTCTACATAATCCTCTCGTGACGTTGGTATCCATGTGGGATAATCCGACAAGGGTTGCTATGAAACCCATTTTGATCTCTAGTTTAGAAAGCCCTATTTTGAAACCGAGCATGTGATGGAGGTTAAGGTTCCCGATGGAAACCCTTGGTACTATGATATTCAGAATTATTTAGAAAGGTCAGTTTTTCCAGAAGAAGCCACTGAGAAAGATCAAAGAATGATTCGAAAGTTATCTACTTAATTCATCAGTGTAGATGGCACTTTGTATAAGAGGCAAGCTGATGGTATCCAATTGAGATGTTTGATAGAGAAAGAGGCTGAAAGTGTTATGAAAAAGGTTCATGCCAGAGTCTGTGGAGCTCACATGAATGGCTTAGCTTTAGCAAAAAAGATCATACGCTAAGGATTCTATTAGCTCATGATGGATATGGATTGTTCAAAATATGTGAAGCAATGCCAGTTATGCCAGCAATACGTGAATTTGAGACATGTGCCGGTTTCGGAGGTTCATCGCTTGACGTCTCCATGGCCATTTGTAGCTTGGGGAATAGATATCATAGGCAAGATACGTCCTACAGCTTCTAATGGGCATAGGTTCATCATAGTCGCCATTGATTACTTCAATAAATGGGTCGAAACTGAATCTTTTAAGAAGATTGATGCCAGAGACATGGCCAGGTTCATCAAGCAGAATTTGATATGTAGATATGGCCTCCCACACCATATTGTGTCTAATAATGGGGTACAATTCTTAGCAAAAACTAAATAGGTGCTTCAGAAATACGAAATCCAGCATCATAAGTCTTCTCCTTACGGGCCTCAGGCTAATAGCACAGTTGAAGTAGAAAATAAGAACGTCAAAAAAATACTGGCCAAGATGGTACAGAGATACAAAGATTGGGTAGAGAAGCTACCTTTTGCACTCTGGGGTTATAGAACCACCGTCAGAACCTCGATAGGAGCAATGCCATTTTCTCTGGTATACGGAACTAAAGCGGTTTTGCCAGTTGAAATCAAGCTGAAATCATTAAGGGTACTCATGAAAGCTGAGATTTCGGAGGTAGAATGGGCACAACAGAAATTACTGCAGTTGAATCTATTGGATGAAGATAGGTTGCGAGCTTATTATCATAACCAGGTTTATCAGAAGAGGCTAGCTAGGTCATTTAGCAAGAAGGTATGAAAGCACTCGTTGAAAGAAGGGGATATGGTCTTCAAGATGATGAGGTCGGGAGTGCCAGGCATCTGAGTAAAATTTAGACCAACATGGGAGGGTCCATTTGTGCTGAAAATGTTGCTAACAAAGGGAGCAGCGACTTTAACAGACAGCAATGGGAATAAATTTAAAGACCCGATTAATTTTGACAGATTAAAAAGGTTCCATGGCTGAGGACTCAAAGTTAAAAGAAGAGAATAAATACCCCGCAGGTCAAAAATTGAGAAAAGGCAACCTTGGAAAAATTGGGCGCCCTGCCAGGGTGAAAACCAAAAAGGCACCCTAGACAAAAATTAAGGGCTGAGAGAAATGATCAATCGTGAAAACCCAAAAGGGCCGATTGGTAACAGGAGTGGGACGCTTAGAGAATTTATCCCAAGATTGGGTGTAGCTTGTATTTGCATGAATTTGGTCAAATGATGATCATGAGTGATGAAATCATATGGAGATGTACATGATTCCGCAAAGAAGAATTCATGTTGCATTATTTTTCAGTTCTTTTGTAAAAACAAGAAAAAACAGTGTCCTTTATTAAGTCCATCTGATCTAATGGTTATCCCCTTAGTATTTTTTAGTTCGCTAGATACCTAGGTCGATCGAGCCTATTATCAACAGCTTAAGAAAAATAAGAAGAAAGAAAAAGAAAAAAGGAAATATATAAAAATAAATAAAAATAAAAACAAATAATAATAAAAATCTGCTGAGTTGAATTGGGATCTCTTCAGGCAAAAATAAGGCATAAGGCTATGCGAAAATCCGAAAGGATGCATTTCCCATAAATAAAAGCTAGCATGAAAATCCACGAGGGTGCACTACCTTTTAAAAAATGACAAATGACACCGAGAGTGATAGGCAATGCTCATAGGCTCATATTTGAGACACTGACCCAGGCACAGTTCACCTCTAGCAGGTTCATGTCCAGGCCTTTCTTAGAGCAGATGTGCAGGTTGGAGGAAGTGAGCGGTTTATTAGAGGCAGCAGGTTGGACAGAGTTTTTTGACCAGCCTATCAGACGTACCCTGAGGTCACTAAGGAGTTTTTGGCCACTTTAGAGTATAAGGGGCTCCAGAGGATGGACATGGAGACTGGGACCGTGACTTTCCGGGTCAGAGATGGTAGGCATTCCATGAGCTGCAGACAGTTTGCCCTAGCGATGGCCCTCCCAATTAGTGATCATGTACAGACCCCAGATAGTTATGTTACATCGCAGTGCTGGGAGATGATCACATTGCTTCGTTTTGACCACAGCACAGGGAAGAGCACATTATTGGTCTCACAGGCCTATAAGTACATCCAGAAGGTCTTGGTGTAGACACCGGGTCCTGAGACAGTCTAAATCAGAGTTATCCAAAGATGATAAGATGCTTGTTCATATGCAAAAAGGTTAAAAGTGATGATTTCCTTGTCAAATTTGCATTTTAGAGTAAAATAATAATAATAAAAAAAAAATATTTTGAAAATTAGATTTGAAAAATTGGGTTTAGAAATTATAGTTTTTTAGTTAAATTTTAAAAAAAATAATAATAATTTCGCGAATGTCGGCGTGGCAGCGCGTTGCATGGAGAGCCATTGCGCGAGCGACGCGCAGCGTGACTCCCCCGTGCGCGCCGACGGGCTTCGGTTGTCCCAGTCCCGCCGAAAATGCCCAGTTTCGCCCAAAATTGATTTTGTTTCGATTTTTTCACCCAAATTTGATTTTGTTTATCCCATTTTTAGGGTTTTTAAGGGTTTTTTCCATTTTTAAAATTCAAAATAAATAATATCTGATTTAATTGAGTTTTTTTTCATTAATTAGTTAGATTTTCGTTTTTTCTTCATATAAATAGAAAATGATGAAACTAAGAAAGGGGGAATCAGTTTTTAGGTTTTTTTTAACTTTTCTCTTCTTCCTCTTCTCAATTTTCTCTCTAAAGTTTTCTTAGGTTTTTCCCCACATAAAAATTAAAAAGTTCAAGTCTTCATCTTCTTCTTTTTTTCCAATAGAATTTCTTCTAAGAATTTTAGATGGAATTTTTTTGATGAAAATTAATTTTGAGACAAATAAAACAATTTTTGCTCTCAAAATTCAATTTTTTACTTATTTGATTTATTTGTTTTCAATTACACTTTTTTTAAAGATTTTTTCTTTGAACATTTTTGATGAAAAAATTTGGTTTTGAGGCAAACAAAATAATTGTTTGCTCTTAAAATTCAATTTTTTCATTTGATATTCTAAAAGTAAGATTTTGTAACCTTTTTTTTTGGGAATAATTTTTAGTTTTTTCATTTTTCTTCCCTTTATTTATTCTTGAGACAAATAGAATGATTCTTTGTTCTTGAGAATTGTTACTTTCTTTCATCATTTTTAATCAAATTTTCTCTTTTGGGATAAAAGTCCAATTTTTATCATCTCTAATTCTGATTTTGCAAACAAAGCAAGGAAATCAATCAACTTTTTTCTCTCATCGAATCCGAACTCTGAGGGTAAACATTCTAGGCTCGATATCCTTTTTTATTTTCGCTTATTTATTTTTTGTTCATATTTAATTTATTAACATGTAAATTTTTACTTATTTGTTGTATTTATTCAATTGTATATATATTTGTGTTATCTAATTTATTTAATCAATTTGTTTATTTATTCAACTATTTATTTCATTTTAATTATTATTTTATTCAATTATTTTTATTTCTCCTACACAATTTGTTCTTTTTCATTTATTCAATTTTTTATCATTTTTTTTATTGTTATTGTTATTTATTCTATTATTTGCATATTTGATTTATGTAATATGTTTATATATTATTGTTATCATTATTATTATTATCATTATTATATATTATCATTATCATGTTTATATTTTTATGTATTAATTTATTAACATGCTTTATTCATTTCAATCACACCATTTGATTCTTTTGCCATTCATAATGCCTTTTTTCATTTATTTTAATTTATTAATATTTTAATTCATTCTTCATTTTGATGTCATATTATATTATATTATATTATATTATTTTATCTTATTTTATTATTTATTATATGTTTAATTGATTTAACTGACTTGATTACTAACATTATTTTTTTTGTATTTATTTTTAACTCCAATATCTATTTTCCCTTTTTGGACATTCACACGAGCAAATGGGGAGATCCAGGAGGCTCGTTGGGTTTGATCATTTTATTTTTATTATTTGTATTATTTGCTTTATTTGACCTTTTTATTTATGTTGTCAAATGTAATTCCTAATAAAATTCTTTTTTTTAGGTACGCTAAAAAGAAAATCACAAAAATACTTCTATAAATTAACTTGGAACCTTTTCTAATAAAAATGTGACCAATATCCTAGTTTTTTCGTCCATGATAAATTGTCACTTTAAAATTATTTTCTTTAATCATGCATGTGAGGACCAATGTCCTCATCCTTAATAAATAGCCCGTTTTATGTATAATTTATATTTTATTTACAATGGGGGTTGTATTTCGCCCCTAGTTTTGTTGTAATTTACTTTCATGTACTTTATTTTAATTTCGATCATGTTTACCGCTTTCCTTTTATGGCCAACTTGCGCTTTAATTAATTGTACTGAATGAGAAATGGGATGAAATGATAAATTCAAAACTCAATTATAACACTAATCAAGGTATGAATAAATTGAAAGTCCCGAACCTTCTCTTGTCTTGGGCTCAACGAGGTTAGAGCACCATCTCAATGTTCCATTGGGATGGGGTCTCCAAAACATATCTTGTTGCCCACAAAAAGGCCCAATTTGCATAATCCTAGGCTCCACGAAATTAGAGGACCATTCCAATGTTCTATTGGGATGGGGCCTCCAAAATATCTCAAGCTTGCCCAAAATGGATGCACATCCGTTGTCTTACGCTCACTGAGGCTAGACAACCTTTCCCAATGTTCTATTGGGTGGCGACTCTAAGAAATCTCCTTGTTGCCCAAAATAGACGCACTTGTAATTTCTTACAAGTTTTCATGAACCTCTCTCAAAGCCCTAAAAGCGGGCTGTTTGGGGTACCCCAGGGTTCGGCACGCGTCACAGTGGCCACTCCACTGGGGACAATACTCGAGACTTCGCTTCGAAAGTACCTTGGTTAAAACTTACAATTGATTTTTAATTTAAAAATTTCATCCTTTTTCGAAATTGCATTGCATCTTATTAGAGCCTTAGATCTATGCTAGTTTGGTCCATCTTTCAACCCCGGTGCATTCCCAAAGCACGACCCTACGTTCACTCAATGTAGGAAAGTGTTAAGGATAATCACCAGTCCAAGCCTCGTACCATCATGGTATATTAAATGGAGACTCGACTGATTGGTAGGGACCATGCTTGGGTAGCCCTAAAGTAACATGACCTTGGCCAAAACTCATGTAATGAAAATAGGTACTTCCCCTAGGTGGTATGAACAATAATACCTTGCTTACTAAATGGATCATTATGTATTGGACAAACCCAGATAATTTGATTGGTCACCTAATCAAAGGCTTTCATGCCCCGATAGGCCTATGTCAATTTATTCGGTTTGCCTAAATAAACAATGGTCAAAAGCTATGCATATGCACAATAGCTAAGAGAGTTTATGTTGCCGATTTTTTACCCTGCACCATACGCATCCGTTGGGTTCCCTCTTAACCCGTGGATCAAGCGCACCTAAGAAACAGACCGCACGACCTCGTGTGTGAGAGAGATAAGATTGGAAGGATTTGCTTGCTTGCATGTGGTTGTGGATGTTGTATTGCATATTTATGCCTTACATGACATTCATTTCACGTGTGTACATTTTATCCTGTGCATATAGTTTTTGCATGTACATATCACCCTATGCATAAATTTCTTCCATACGTTACATATATCATTCTAACCTCTTTGATCTTTTTAGCCATTATATGCCATTTATTGTACAACACGACCATTCGTAATATGTTATTCAGACATCATTCTAACTCTTTGCTTTTCAGCCATTATAGACCATTTACTTTGGTGGTTTAAGGATCCCGATAGTTGTCTAAAGAGTGATCAGAGTTCAAGTTGGCTTACAAAGATTTAGCATCCTTGCTAGAGCGTCCAAAGATATTAGAAATGGCTGGCCCTTCACAACAGACTGAAGAGACTCGTACCGTAATTATACAGGAGATAGATAGAAGGTTCAAAGAGCTTAAAAAAAAAGGTTATTGGCCATGCTTAAAGAGAAAATGGATGCCATGTGTAGACACCGGGTCCCGAGTCCGGCATAAAATGCCAATGATAATTTTGGATCCTTGATAATTCCCTCCGAAAAAAATAATATATGTGATAAATATAAATATGTGTGTGTGAAATTAGGTAATTAATTAGTTAATGTTGTTTGTTAATTAATTAGTTAATTTATTGGTTAGTTAATTAGTTAATATTATTGTAATAATTAAGATGCATGTAAAATTAAAAATTAATTAGTTAAAATGTAGAATGTTTAATTAATTAGATAAATTATATATTAAGTAGATTAATTATATCAATGTGTAATGTATGTAATGTTTAATTATATTAAGATGTAATTAATATGTAATGTTTAAATTAATTAATGTGTGTGTTATTTGAATTAAGTTAAATTAATTAAAATTAAGAAAAGAAGAAAAGGAGGGAATTAATGAGGAAATTACTTGGATACCCTTAACCCTAATTTGAGGGAATAAAAAGAAGAAGATGAAGAAAAACAAGGGGGCTCAGCAGATCAAAAGAAAGAAAAAGAAAAGAAAAGAGAGCAAGGCAAAGAAGAAGAAAGAAAAAGAAAAGAAAAAGAAAGGGAGAACAGAGAGTGGTGGCCGGCCATAAGACCAAGAAAGGAAAAAGAAAGGGAAAGGAGAGCAAGGAAATCCAGGAAAACCAAAAGAAAGAAAAAGAAAGTGAGAGCAAGAAGAGAAGACACAGGAGCTGAGGGCCAAGGAAAGCCAAAGAGAGAAAGAAAAAGAAATAAGGAAAAGAGAGAGGGACAGCCAGCCACTGGAGACCAACACCGGACCGGAGAAAGGAGAAAGAGGAGAGAGGAGAGAGAAAGGCGCCACCGCTTCCTCCGGCCAAACGCTGCCTCATAAGGCGGCACGCGCCCCACCATCAGCATCGCCGCCGCCGAACGAAGGTTCCGGTGCTCGCCGTTCCACCATCGGCGTCTTGCAGGGTGGCGCGTGGAGGAAGAAAACCGAGACCTTCCATGGCGTTTTCCGGCGATGGTGAACCACCTTCCGGCGCGTGAAGCCACCCGCTCCTCCTCCGGTGACCTGAGCTCCGATCTGGTGGCGGAGGTGACACTCACCCCTCCTCCGGCGACCCTCCGGTGAGGTAAACTCCACTTCCCCCTATTTTATATATTATTATTATTATTTATTATTATTATTATTATTATTATTATTATTATTATTATTATATTTATTTAATTTCTGTTTTTATTATTATTATTATTATTATTATTATTATTATTATTATTATTATATATTTATTTAATTTCTATTTTTATTATTATTAATATTATTATTATTATTGCTATTATATGGTTATTGTTAATTAATTGTTATATTTGTTTATATTAGTATTTTGTGTTATGTTAATATTATTATAATTATTATTATTATTATTGTCTAATTTGTGTTAATTTTATGTTGATGTTATTATTTAATTGATTTGTGATTATTTAATTTTATGTTTTATTATTATTATTATTATTATTATTATTATTATTATTATTATTATTATTATTATTATTATTATTATTGATTATTGTTATTGTTATTGTTATTTATTTATGCAATTATTTATGTATTTATTTATTTATTTAGAAATATGTAATTTTTATTTCATTCTATTTTATTATCTGAGGTCTGTAATAATAAAATAATTTTCGACCGCTCTTAAAAAGAACTACCACACAAATGTTTTCCACTAAAAAGAATGTTTGCTAAATAAAATTGGACCAATGTCCTATTTTTACCCGATAAAATCATGACATGAAAATTGTTTTCCATAATGAACGCATGCGAGGACCAATGTCCTTATTGTTAATGAATATCCCGTTTTATGCATGTATAACACTTTTATAAATGGGAGTTGTATTCCGCTCCAAGTATTATTGTAAATTTATTTCATGCTTTAATGCTATTTTATTTTATACTCTTAAATGGATGAATGCGCTTTAATTTAAATTGTATCGTGTGGAGAGAGAGCGAATCAATGTTAATTAAAATTTGATCATAAAATAATCGAGGTAGAAATAGATGAGAAATCCCGAACCCAGCTCTGGTCTTTGGGCTCAAAGAGGCTAGAGGTCTACCCTCCAAGACACCTTTTTGTGCCACGAGACTTTAGCGCTAATCCTAGGCTCCTTAGGGTGAGAGGTTTACCTTCCAAGACCCCTCTGGCTAGCCCAAAATGGATACCAACTGTCACACCCCAAATGTGGTCTAATTGGAATTGGCATTTTTTTAATAGGATAATTTAAGGGCAATTGGGTAATTTACTAGTGAAAGAGGATTAAATTGCAAGGAATTAAAAGTATTATTTATTGATTCTATTTTGGTGAGTAAAAAGAATTTATTAAGGATCTATGAGAAGATTGTGAGGAGCTGTTTGTAATTGGGATTAAAAGAACTGTGCATGTGTGCCAAGTGGAGAGGTGAGTGTGTGCACGTGGGTGAGGGAAAAGAGAGGTCTGAGGAATTTTTAGTTGGCTGGAAACAAAAGACCTGAAGTTTTCTCTCTTGCTCTCTCTCACGTAAACCACTCCTCTTCTCTTGTGTTTCTGTTCTTTCTTTTCCATCTGCATGTGTGTTCTTCTATTGTGGAGCTAGGGTTTGGATGTGATAGAAGCTTCAAAAGGTAAGTGGCTGTCAGTTTTTCCAGTGGTTCTCCATCTGCTCCTTA
Source organism: Excoecaria cochinchinensis (assembly GCA_947683425.1). Taxonomy (NCBI): domain Eukaryota; kingdom Viridiplantae; phylum Streptophyta; class Magnoliopsida; order Malpighiales; family Euphorbiaceae; genus Excoecaria; species Excoecaria cochinchinensis. The sequence goes on from CANTUQ010000119.1 coordinate 8,522,810, forward strand.
AGAAAGGATTTGCATTACTGTTTTTTTCTCTGGATTGATTTTTGGTTTTGTTTTATCGGATCATGAAATCTGCTGAAGAGAAGAAGACTGATAAAGGAAAAGGGAAGATTGTGGATTAAAGTACAGTGGACGTTTTGAACTTCATTTCCAGGTTTGGGAGTGTCTGTTCTTTCTCAATCTTGGATCCTGCTTGCTGTATATTGTCAATGTTGGCTATATGTGTTGTTTATTAAAATGCATTAAATATGTACTGTGTATACATGATTCCTGTAGATAAGAATGATGTTAAATATGCAAATGAGATGAAAATGCATGGGTTTGAATGTGGAAATCCTGGGAAGTTGATATTCTGGCATTGCCTCTGTTTTAATTGTAAAAAAATGTGTTATTTGTATTATAATTGCTGTGAATGTGCTCTGGAGACATGAAGGTATGTATTCGAATCATTATTGCATGAAAAATGGTTTTAGACAAAATGGGGTTTTGAGTTTTGGTTATACTCTGTTTCACATTTTTCTGGTTTCGACATTTTTCTGGAAATTTTGGAGTGTTGAGAAGGAGAAGCAGAAGTGAGGGAAGAGATCACGTGACGTGAGGGAGCATCACGCCGTGACCTCTTCTCTGAAGAAGGTCACGAGACGTGATGCTGCATCACGCCGTGACCTGCTTCCCCTCCCTGCGTGTCACGAGTCACCACTGCCCAGGTAACTCGTGACCTCTCCTCTCCTCTCAGGCGTCACGAGGCGTGACGGAGGGTCACGGCTCGTGACTGCCTTTGTTTTTCCTGGCACTCGCGTGAAGCCAGTGTCACGAGACGCCACTGCCTAGGTGTCTCGTGACTGGCCTTCCCTCCCTGCTGCCTTGTTTTCCAAAAAGTAAAGTTTTAAGCTTCTGGTTTTTAGGGGTTTTCACTGTATGACATATGCTTGGGTTTAAATATCTGTATATATATTTTTAATAATTGGTTAACATTGAGATTATATACATGATTAATAATTGATGTATATGATTTACTTGTTGATAAATTACATGAACATGGATGATTTCAATGTGAATTATATGTTCTTATTATCTCCTGTTTGTGATATTTATATATTCATATGTTTCTGAATTTGATCAATATACATGTTTACATGAATTATAAATGATTTTGAGTTGTGTCTTTTAGCCTGAATAAGTCATAGTAGTGGATAAGTAAGCGCTTACTTAGGTCAGAGTGTGTGTGCAGCTGCTATATGATAAAACGTTATACGTGGGTCCGTTTGGATCCTTGTTTCGATCCTGTATGGGTCTATATGGATTTAATGCGAGACTTCGATCTCTATATAAAAAGTACATGTTTGAGACTCATGTCTCTATATGCTTGGGATACTGTGTTCTATCAGTATCCAATTGACCGTATCCACTTCTAGAGAGTATTTTAGACTAATCAGGCTATATGTTTAAATGTGTTGCATATGTTGAGATGCATTTTTGGACACGATTGCAAGTATATGATGTACATGAATTCTTGCATAACTTTATGATATGCACCTTGTATCTGTATACTTGGAATAATGAGAATTATGAATTGAGTACTTAATTGCTTGTAATGTATATATATTTATGCATGTCAAGTAAGGAATTTAGAGATATGTTTACATGTAATTTAGATGCCTTTGATTTTGAATCATTAGATTATTGTATTGTCATAAATAGTGTATATGCATATTGTTCGTTTGTTTTGTTCCTCCCCACTAAGCATTATCGCTTAGCACGGGCTCTTTTCCCGTGCAGGTGGCGAGTTCGGTTTGGAGTGAGATATCTGCAGGTCGGCCACTAGGAGTCTTTTGGATGAAGTTATTTTTGAGTCTTCCGCTGTAATTTTGTACATGGCTTGTTAATAGCAAAGTGAATCTTTTGTAAAGGAACAAATATTATTTTTGTATATGTATTTGCTTACGAGCCTCTTTTTGTAAAAATGATATAGATATGATATATGTTATAGGATTTACTGCTATATAATTAAAAGTTTCTTTACATCTCATATTTTATTTTATTTATGAGTATGTTTTTGGATTCGTTTATATGTGTTTGCTCGCGTGGCACTCCGGTATCCTTCCAACGGGGATAACGGGGTGTTACAGCTTGGTATCAGAGCCCAGGTTTGGTGGTTCTGGGTTATGTTGTGATTGTTTGAGTGAAGAGTCGAGTCTATGCATGAGAGTCAGTTATGTGTCGTGGCCTAATGCAGATGTCTTGTGTTTTGTAGTGTTTGTATGGAGTCGGATCCAAGTGAGTATATGGGCGACACAATGGATAGTGTCTATGTGGGTCGTAGAGATAGTCCGATCAGAGGAGGTGATTCAGTGAGACAGGATAGGCATGAGCGGGAACCTGCACCAGCTGTGGGTGCAAATAGAGGAGTTGGTTTTGATCCAACATTAGTGCAAGGTTTGTTGCAAGTGGTTGATAGGTTGACTGCTCCTAAGGCACCAATTGAATTGTTAAGAAAAAGAGGAGCAGAGGATTTTCATGGGACTGCCTTAGATGAATCAGATGTGGCTGAGTTTTGGCTGAAGAGGGTAGGTAGGATTCTGCAAGAGATTAGATGTCCTGCAAATCAGAGAGCTTCATGTGCAGTATCGTTGCTCCAAGGATCAGCATATGATTGGTGGGAGCTTGTGATGAGGAATCCTCAGCGACCAGCTGAGTTGACATGGGAATACTTCAAGCAAGAGTTTGAACAAAAGTATGTGACGAAGGCTTACCAAGAAGCTAAGTGGAGAGAGTTCATTAGTTTGAAGCAGCGGGGAATGACTGTGAGTGAGTATGACAAGGAATTCAATCGGTTGAGTAAGTATGTGCCCGAACAGTTGTTGATTGGTGAGATCAGATGTAGGCATTTTCTTGAGGGACTTCGTGAGGTGTTCAGAGGTCCTTTATCTGTGATGATTGTATTGCAACCAGTGGGGTATTATCAGCTTGTGGCTGCAGCAATGAAGTTAGAAGAATCTGAAATGGTCAAGCAGAAGATAGCACAGAAGAGGAGAGCACCGGATGGGGGAGTTACGAGTACTAAGAAGGCTAAGGGTGCTCCAATTGAACAAGGAAATAGAGGGTCTATTCAGGTGCCTTCTGAAGTAGGAAGTGTGGCACTGCATGCTAGCAAGGGAAATCGAGCACCGGAGTGTGAACATTGTCATAGGTACCATTGGGGTACGTGCCGCAAGATTACCGGGGCATGCTTTAAGTGCGGGAGTATGGAACATCGGTTTGCAAGTTGCCCTGATTGACAAGAGGATCAGAATCAACAAGAAAGCAAAAGATCCAATGTCATTCGAAGCAATCGGGATGGAAGTAGAGCTCCGAGAGCACTATCTGAGACGGTGCAACGACCTGGTGCTACACAAGATCATAATAGGCATAGGGCATATGCTATGATTGCTGAAGATGCGACCGTTGTCGCGGGTCCTTCGGGTAAGTGTTTATATGTTAAGTTTTGTTCATTTCGGTTTTGGTATTTGAGTTGTATTTGATAAGCGAGGAAATTTCGAGGACGAAATTTTCTTAAGGAGGAGAGAGTTGTCACACCCCAAATGTGGCCTAATTGGAATTGGCATTTTTTTAATAGGATAATTTAAGGGCAATTGAGTAATTTACTAGTGAAAGAGGATTAAATTGCAAGGAATTAAAAGTATTATTTATTGATTCTATTTTGGTGAGTAAAAAGAATTTATTAAGGATCTATGAGAAGATTGTGAGGAGCTGTTTGTAATTGGGATTAAAAGAACCGTGCATGTGTGCCAAGTGGAGAGGTGAGTGTGTGCACGTGGGTGAGGGAAAAGAGAGGTCTGAGGAATTTTTAGTTGGCTGGAAACAAAAGACCTGAGGTTTTCTCTCTTGCTCTCTCTCACGTAAACCACTCCTCTTCTCTTGTGTTTCTGTTCTTTCTTTTCCATCTGCATGTGTGTTCTTCTATTGTGGAGCTAGGGTTTGGATGTGATAGAAGCTTCAGAAGGTAAGTGGCTGTTAGTTTTTCCAGTGGTTCTCCATCTGCTCCTTAAGAAAGGATTTGCATTACTGTTTTTTTCTCTGGATTGATTTTTGGTTTTGTTTTATCGGTTCATGAAATCTGCTGAAGAGAAGAAGACTGATAAAGGAAAAGGGAAGATTGTGGATTAAAGTACAGTGGACGTTTTGAACTTCATTTCCAGGTTTGGGAGTGTCTGTTCTTTCTCAATCTTGGATCCTGCTTGCTGTATATTGTCAATGTTGGCTATGTGTGTTGTTTATTAAAATGCATGAAATATGTACTGTGTATACATGATTCCTGTAGATAAGAATGATGTTAAATATGCAAATGAGATGAACATGAATGGGTTTGAATGTGGAAATCCTGGGAAGTTGATATTCTGGCATTGCCTCTGTTTTAATGGTAAAAAAATGTGTTATTTGTATTATAATTGCTGTGAATGTGCTCTGGAGACTTGAAGATATGTATTCGAATCATTATTGCATGAAAAATGGTTTTAGACAAAATGGGGTTTTGAGTTTTGGTTATACTCTGTTTCACGTTTTTCTGGTTTCGACATTTTTCTGGAAATTTTGGAGTGTTGAGAAGGAGAAGCAGAAGTGAGGGAAGAGATCACGTGACGTGAGGGAGCATCATGCCGTGACCTCTTCTCTGAAGAAGGTCACGAGACGTGATGCTGCATCACGCCGTGACCTGCTTCCCCTCCCTGCGTGTCACGAGTCACCACTGCCCAGGTAACTCGTGACCTCTCCTCTCCTCTCAGGCGTCACGAGGCGTGACGGAGGGTCACGGCTCGTGACTGCCTTTGTTTTTCCTGGCACTCGCGTGAAGCCAGTGTCACGAGACGCCACTGCCTAGGTGTCTCGTGACTGGCCTTCCCTCCCTGCTGCCCTGTTTTCCAAAAAGTAAAGTTTTAAGCTTCTGGTTTTTAGGGGTTTTCACTGTATGACATATGCTTGGGTTTAAATATCTGTATATATATTTTTAATAATTGGTTAACATTGAGATTATATACATGATTAATAATTGATGTATATGATTTACTTGTTGATAAATTACATGAACATGGATGATTTCAATGTGAATTATATGTTCTTATTATCTCCTGTTTGTGATATTTATATATTCATATGTTTCTGAATTTGATCAATATACATGTTTACATGAATTATAAATGATTTTGAGTTGTGTCTTTTAGCCTGAATAAGTCATAGTAGTGGATAAGTAAGCGCTTACTTAGGTCAGAGTGTGTGTGCAGCTGCTATATGATAAAACGTTATACGTGGGTCCGTTTGGATCCTTGTTTCGATCCTGTATGGGTCTATATGGATTTAATGCGAGACTTCGATCTCTATATAAAAAGTACATGTTTGAGACTCATGTCTCTATATGCTTGGGATAATGTGTTCTATCAGTATCCAATTGACCGTATCCACTTCTAGAGAGTATTTTAGACTAATCAGGCTATATGTTTAAATGTGTTGCATATGTTGAGATGCATTTTTGGACACGATTACAAGTATATGATGTACATGAATTCTTGCATAACTTTATGATATGCACCTTGTATCTGTATACTTGGAATAATGAGAATTATGAATTGAGTACTTAATTGCTTGTAATGTATATATATTTATGCATGTCAAGTAAGGAATTTAGAGATATGTTTACATGTAATTTAGATGCCTTTGATTTTGAATCATTAGATTATTGTATTGTCATAAATAGTGTATATGCATATTGTTCGTTTGTTTTGTTCCTCCCTACTAAGCGTTATCGCTTAGCACGGGCTCTTTTCCCGTGCAGGTGGCGAGTTCGGTTTGGAGTGAGATATCTGCAGGTCGGCCACTAGGAGTCTTTTGGATGAAGTTATTTTTGAGTCTTCCACTGTAATTTTGTACATGGCTTGTTAATAGCAAAGTGAATCTTTTGTAAAGGAACAAATATTATTTTTGTATATGTATTTGCTTACGAGCCTCTTTTTGTAAAAACGATATAGATATGATATATGTTATAGGATTTACTGCTATATAATTAAAAGTTTCTTTACATCTCATATTTTATTTTATTTATGAGTATGTTTTTGGATTCGTTTATATGTGTTTGCTCGCGTGGCACTCCGGTATCCTTCCAACGGGGATAACGGGGTGTTACACCAACGCGCAGTCTTAGGCTCTCCGAGGCGAGAGAAACATTCCCAATGTTCTATTGGGTGGCGACTCCATGAAACCTCCTTGTTGCCCAACATAGACGCACCTGCGATTTATTGCAAGCTGTCAACGGACCCACAATTGCCCGATCGCCCTCGAGCGGGCGGTCAGAGGGGCGACCGCGGGGATCCGGCGGGCGTCACAGTGGCGACTCCGCTGGGGACGATATGGTTTGAGATTTCAATTTGAAAATACCTCGTTTAACGTTTATGGTTAAAATTTAATTCATAAATTCGCTTTCTCTCATTTGCATTACATCTCATTAGAGATTTAGAATATGCTAGTTTGGTCCCTTTATTAGCCCCGGTGCGTTCCTGTAGCACGACCTCATTTTCACTCAATTTGGGGAAGTGTTAAGGATAATCAGCAGCCCAAGTCTCGTAGCATCAAGGTATATCAAATGGTGACCCGATCGGTCGTTACGCTCGTGATGAGCTAGGCCCGTCGGCAGGGATCATGCTTGGGTAGCCCTAAAGTAACATCACCTTTTGACCAAAGCCCATGTAATGGTAATAGAAACTTCCACTAGGTGACATGTACCATAATATCGTGCTTGCTATTTGGGCCGTTATATATTGAACAAAATCAATTGAATCAGATGATTTTCATCAAAGGCTTTCATGCCCCGATGGGTCCATCTTGATTTGATCGAATTGTTTAAATATATAATGGCCAAACATCCATGCACATGTGCTTTAAACTAAGAGTTGTTACGCTGCCGGTTTCTCACCGTGCACTATACACGTCCATTGGGTTCCCTGTTAACCCTTGGATAAAGCACACCTAGGAAAGAGACCGCACGACCCCGTGTGTGGGAGAAATAAGGTTGGAATGATCTATCTGCTTGCATGTGGCTGTGAATGCTGCACAACATGTACATACATCACATGTCATTCATGTCAAAAAAAAATTAATCAAAAAAAAATAAAATATATATAAATATATAAAATATAAAAAAATAAAAAATTCATTTCATATTGTGTGTATATATCCTTTTGCCTGCATATTTTTTTTCACATACATATACAATCACGTGTATATTTATTTTCATGCATTGCATTGCATCGCCTAATTGCAATTTATTGATTTTTTCACTCCATCTGCACAATTCACGATCATGCATTGTATATTGTCATACACGCATCATACTAACAGTTTAAATTTTTAGCCATCATAGATTCTTCCAAGTGGGTTAGAGGTCCCGACGGTCGATTAGTACGAACAGACTCGCCCTTTGGATTGTTGGAATTAGTGCTCGATTGGGATCCTGATACACTCTCGACATCTAGTACCCCATCCTCCATGGCGGACGAAACTGGAAACCCATCCACTCAAGACCTTGCCCGGAGGTTGGATGAATTTGAACGAAGAATGCTAGATATGATGGGCGCTATGGTCAAAAGAATTGCCCACCCCCCTGCTGCGCAAGCACCTCCTATTCTGCAGCCGCCCATTGCTCAACAAGTACCAGCAGTCCCTCCTCGGGGGCAAGTTGAACCGCCTGCTGGTGGGGAGGCTCCCTTCACTGGAGTGGCTGCTCGTCAACCCATTAATGTGAATGAAGCTGCACCTGTTGAGCCAAGAAGGGCAAGGGTTGATAATCTCGAGGAAGACTTTGTGGAAGAAGATGAGATGGAGGAAGTAGTTGCCCACCAAGCTGTGAGGGGTAGAGCACCCAAGATGGAAGATGAGGCTCTGAGGGCAATGAGATAGCAGATTGAGGCCATCACCCGAATGTTGTTAGCTGGAAAAGGGGTCAATCCTGAAGACAAAAATTTGGGAGATGAAGAATTGTTGCCCCAGAGATTTAAAATGCCTGAGCTGCCAAAGTTTAACGGTACTTCAGATCCTTCTGCGCATGTCAAGCAGTACACCTTAGTGATGAACGGCACAGGACTGAGCAAGAAGCAAAAGGTGGAGTACTTTTGCCTCAGCCTGTTGGGTCCTGCAGTGGATTGGTACCATGGGCTGGATAGGAGGTGTAAAGAAGACTGGGACCTGCTGACCGATGAATTTATGAAGCAGTATGACTGCAGCACCAAAATGGAGGTCACCCTGAAGGACCTCGAACTTCTACAGCAAAAGCCCGACGAATCATTCCACGAGTACCTCACAAGGTAGAGGAACAGGGTCATGGAGATGAAACGAAAGCCTAACACTGCTGATCAAATCAGGCTATTTATTAGAAACTCATGTCCTTACCTGAGGGATTTACTTAGCTTCAAAGGGCTTAGAGATTGGGAGTCATTAAAAGATATTGCTGTAGAAGCTGAGGGGGCTGTGACGCACGCCGGATCCCCGCGGCCGCCCGTTCGACCGCCTGTACATGGGCGATCGGGGCATTTGTGGGTCCGTTGACAGCTTGCGATAAATCGCAAGTGCGTCTATGTTGGGCAACAAGGAGGTTTCATGGAGTCGCCACTCAATAGAACATTGGGAAAGTTACTCTCGCCTCGGAGAGCCTAAGACTACGCTTGGTATCCATTTTGGGCCAGCCAGAGGGGTCTTGGAAGGTAAACCTCTCGCCCTAAGTAGCCTAGGATTAGCGCTAAAGTCTCGTGACATAAAAAGGTGTCTTGGAGGGTAGAACTCTAGCCTCTTTGAGCCCAAAGACCAGAGCTGGGTCCGGGATTTCTCATCTATTTCTACCTCGATTATTTTATGATTAAATTTAATTATCATCGATTCGCTCTCTCTCCACACGATGCGATTGATTAAAGGTGCATTTATTCATATTTGGAAAGCCTTAAATGAGCAAGATAAATATTGAAAGCAATAAATTACAATAATACAAGGAGCAGAATACAACTCCCTTTATAAATGTGCGATACATACACGAATCGGGGTATTGCTTATTTTGAGGACTTTGGTCCTCGCATGCATCATTATCAAAATTTTTATGTGATGATTTTGGATGGAGAAAATTTAGACATTGGTCCCATTTTTATTTAGAAAAAATACCAAGTTAATTAATAAAAATGGTTTAGTGACTTTCTTTCTAGCGGGCCTAAATAAACAATTTTACAAGAAAATTATATGGCAAAAATAAATAGGAAAAAGCCAAATAAGCAAAATATTACAAATAAAGAAAAATAAATATTCCGAACGAGCCTTTTGGACCTCCACGTGTGCTTGCGAAAGCGCCCAATCAAAAAATGAGTTTAGACATAAAAAAACAAAATACAAATAAAATAATGTTAGTAATTAAATCAATTAAACATAAAAAATAATTAATAACAAAATAAAATAAAATGAGATGATATGAAAAGAATGATAATGGAATCAAAATGTTAACAAACCAAAATAAATTAGAAACAAGCATTACATGTGATAAATGATTAAATGATGTGATGAAAATAAAATATAATATTTTAATTAATTAGTACATGAAAATATACACATGATGAAAAGTGAAAAATAATAAATGAATAAATAAACAAATAATAATAAATCAATCATGTAACAATGATAAAAAGAATAATAAAAATTAGTAAACAAATGAATGATGAAAATAATAATGATATATAACAAGGTTAATTGATGTGTTCATAATTAATATAAACTATTTACATGGCAAAAAGATTAATTTAAGTTAATTATTTGCATGTTAAAAATAATGAGGAATCAAAATAAAATAAATTATTTACATGTTAGGAATTAAAAGAAAACAATATTCACATGAACAAAAATAAAATCATATATAAACAATCAAATGGAACAAATATAAGATCAATACAAATGAATAGATGAAAACAATAAAAAAATCAATAAAAACAATAAAATATACATGAATAAATTAAATAAAAATATAATAGAATAGAAATTGAAATTGAGCCTAGAATATTTACCCTCCGAGTATTGGATTTGATGAAGGAAAAGTGATGATTTTCCGGAAAATTGCTTGAAAGAATAATTTAGCAATAAAATTAATTCTCTTTGTTTATGGAGAAAAACAAAGGAATTGATTTGTATGCTTAAAATTAAAAAAACTGATTTAAAAGTGATGATTGATTTCTTGTGTTTATGGAGGAAAAACAGAGAAATTAATTGGAATAGTTAACAATTGAAAATTGATCTTTCAATTTCAATTAAACCTTTTTAATAAAAAAGAAATCTGAAATTTTTAAAGAGAAAATAGAAGAAGAAGAATTCTGGAAATTTTTTAGGTCTAAAAAATGTGTGGAGGCTCCCCTTGATTTTATCATAAAGTCTTTATAAAATAAAATAGGTTGCCCTCATTTAATTAAGGAAAACAAACCTATTTTAACACAAAATTCTTTTATTTTTAATGATAAAATCAAGTATTATTAATTAATTATCTAAAAAAATATTTTAGAATTTAATTTGGACTTAAAAACCCTAAAAAAATGGGATAAAAAACGGATTTTTGGGTGAGAAAATCGGAAAAAGGGTGAAAAAAGTCAAAACTGGTGATTTCGGGCGGCTGTGGCAAAAGCACAGCTGTGCTTTCGGAAAAGCACAGCTGTGCTGTTTAGGCAGCAGCCTTTTTTTTAAAAAAAAATTTAAATTGACTAAAAACACTATAATTTTAAGCCCCCTATTTTTCAAAATTACTTTTTTAAATATTTTTATTATTTTCTAATTTTTCACTCTAAAATGCAAATTTGACGAGAAAATCATCACTTTTAACCTTTTAAGCCTGTGAAGGCAATTATCATCATTGGGTAACTTCGATCTAGGCTGACTCAGGACCCGGTGTCTACAGTTGCCCCCAGTTTAGGGGATTCTAGTACACTAGTATCTAGGTGAGGCTAAACTCAAAGAAGAAAAGGAAAGAGACAAGTACCTGAGTCAACCGTCTTTCCGAACTGGAGAATTCTGAGATGGTGGTTATTATCATGGTGTGTTTTCGTTTGTTGAAGTGGTGCTATTTGTGAGCCCTTCAGTTGATTGCCCCCTGAGAAGTCTTCGGTTCATCGATCGTTTGCCCCCCGAGAGGTCTTCAGTTCATTGATCGTTTGCCCCCTGAGAGGTCTTCGGTTCATTGCCCCCTGAGAGGTCTTCGGTTCATTGATCGTTTGCCCCCTGAGAGGTCTTCGGTTCATTGCCCCCTGAGAGGTCTTCAGTTCATTGCCCCCTGAGAGGTCTTCGATTCATTGATCGTTTGCCCCCTGAGAGGTCTTCGGTTCATTGCCCCCGGAGAGGTCTTCAGTTCATTGCCCCTTGAGAGGTCTTCGGTTCATTTATCGTTTGCCCCCTGAGAGGTCTTTAGTTCATTGCCCCCTGAGAGGTCTTCGATTTGCTGCTCCCTGAGAGGTCTTCGATTCATTGCCCCCTGAGAGGTCTTCGATTTGCTGCTCCCTGAGAAGTCTTTTGTTGATTGCCCCCAGAGATGTCTTCAATTTGCTGCTCCCTGAGAAGTCTTTGGTTGATTGCTTGGACTGATGTCATCACTCGGCTTTGGTCGGTGTCCGCATCGAATCTCTCTTTCCGCAAAATAGGGAAACTAAAATATGCAGGAAAAATAGTGAGCATGCAAGTGAAATGCATGAGTCATGCAGGAATGCAGGATAAAAATTCATCTATGTGGACTTGGAGATGATAGCCGGGCTAGCTGCAATTTATAATAGGATCGATGCCTTTTAAGCTGCTTTTGAATTTCATGCCCTTCGGGATTGCGAGATTCTCATCCGGTACCTGTAGTCATTATTTGAAGGTAGTGCGTCCCTTGTGGATTTTCACACTAGCTTTTCTTAGTGGGAGATGCGTCCTTTGTGGATTTTCACATAACCCTGTGCCTTATTTTTTTGCCTGGAATGGACCCAACACAATCCAGTGGCTTTTCTCTTTCTTCTTTTTTTTTGAAGGACAGACTGCCTGTTTTCAGGTTTTCACCCTATCCTTTTGCCTAGTTTTTGCTTAGAGCGCCAGTTACGGTTTTCACTCTAACGGCTCTTTTCTTTTTTTTTTTTTTTTTTTTTGAAGATTGCTGAAGTTGTTGGCAAGAATCTTTAGGGAGTCTTAGGACATGGTTGCATGAGCTTGATTTTGCACATCTGATAACAGGATGAATCGGCTGAAGCGTTTGCGTGCTGAGAGTAGCAGAGGGTAGGCAAATACATGACTTTGATCACACAGGGTACAATACTATGATCACATCATTGCATAAATACATGTGTTTCAATTTGATTTCATTAAACATGATCATTATTTTGGCATTGATTTTAAAAAATACAAGACTTTAGCTAATCTCGAGATAGATCTTGAAAGCATCAAACTCATGTTATCAATCAGCCCTCTCGGGTTTTATGATTGAAGATTTTCTCTCATCTCTTAATCTTTTTCTTTGAATGCGAATTCTAGATGCAACTTTGGGGACGAGACTTAACTCGAATGCATGAATGCACTCGTGGCTCCTTGCTTTAAGCTCAAGAAACACCATATGCCTCTTCTTACGTACCAAACCTTATTAGAAGGTCATCTTCGCTAATTGGATAAGACTGAACCAAGAATCAAAAGGTCTTACTTTGGTTGTAATGTTAGGCTTAGGTAGATGGCTATCAAAGGAGGATCAGGTCGCTAGAGAAAAATGGCCGCAATATTTTCTCGACTGGTGGATGAACCATTCTCAGCTCAGTTGTATATACAAAGGTATTCTTGAATTTGATTTGATAACATTTTAGCTCATTTAAGATCAGATTGACAGTTAAAAAGGTAATCATCAAAACTCGTCAAGTGGTTATTATTTTGAGCTCTACTTTTTTTTTAAGGAGCTCATATCTTTGGCGCATGACTGAAACCCTCTTCCCAAAGTGTAAACTCATCCTTACCAAGGCAATTTTGATAACCCACAAAGAAATTGTTAATTGTTAAAACGTTCATCCATCCCTGCTAGAGAGGCCACTCTTCTAAGGAGAAGCGAAAATCATTTTAGGCGAGGGGATAGTTTTAACATGTGTAACAACAAAATTGGCACGCATTTAGCATACCCACATAAAGGCTCAATGGGCTAGCAAGCGATTGTGAAGTAAGGGTAGGAAATGGTCATTTAGGGAGCTATACAAAGAAAATGTTGCCTAAATCATTTTCTAGGTTCCGTCTTATCCAGGGATCGCTTTGACGGGTAATCAGAAAGGTTCTAGTGCTCTTAGTGAGTTTCCATCCAGTCCCCTAATTGCAACTAGTTTTTTTTATTATTTTTAATTTCCCTCTCTACAAGAGCTATATCAGATGCTATCAAAATTTTCTTTGGGTTCCCCAAAGTTTCCGAGATTAACTGCAGTCATATTATTTGAATTAATGCCAAAGTTAATGTGTTATGATCATGCGAAATAAAATCAATAGAAACATTATACAAATAAGCATAAATTGTTCTCTTCATTACAAACCGAAAATTGTAACATAAAATGTTCTAGAAATAAAAAGATTTCAGCATCTAAAAGCAATATCACTAGTGGGCCACAAGACACGATCATGTTCACGGTGGAGGGACTGCATTATAACCTGCTTTCTTCTTTTTCTCTCTCTTCTCAGGATCTGCGATCTGATTGGTGTCAATGAGATCCTGGATTTTATTTCTCAGAATTTGGCAATGGTCAGTCAAATGGCCGGTGTGCTGGTGGTAAGCGCAGTACTGATCACCTCTATGTCCCGACTGTCCCTGACTCAAGGCTGGTCTGGGTGGCAAAGGTTGCAACTTGCCTTCCTTCATTAGTCTCTCCAGCACCCAGGATAGAGAGCGGCTTAAGCTGGAGTAGTATCTCTGACCCTGCCCAACTCCAGTAGCTGAGACCTCTGCCGTCCTACTGTTTCTGCTGTTGCTGCTCGCGGCACCTCCCGATTTGAATCCCGACTGGTTCCCATAGCCTTTCCCAGCAAAGTTATTTTGGCTTGCTTTCTTTGCCAGGTAAGCCGCCTCAGCTTTTATAACGATATCCTTAAGCGACTCCCAGTCCTTGAGCCCCTTAAAACTGAGCAAGTCCCTTAAGTAAGGGCATGAGTTTCTGATAAACAGCCTGATCTGGTCTGCAGTGTCAGGCTTCCTCTTCATCTCCATGACCCTGTTTCTCCATCTTGTAAGGTACTCATGGAATGACTCATCATTCTTCTGCTGTAGAAGCTCGAGGTCTTTCAGGGTGACCTCCATCCTGGTGCTGCAGTCGTACTGCTTCATGAATTCTTCGGTCAAAAGGTCCCAGTCCTCTTTGGACCTCCTATCCAACCCATGGTACCAGTCAACTGCCGGGCCCACCAGACTAAGGCAGAAATATTCCACCTTCTGCTTCTTGCTCAGCCCTGTGCCTTTCATGACCAGGGTGTACTGCTTGATGTGGGCGGATGGGTCAGAGGTGCCATTAAATTTCGGCAGCTCGGGCATCTTGAATCTTTGGGGCAGCAACTCTTCATCCCCTAGATCTCTGTCTTCTAGGTTGACCCCCTTTCCAGCTGAGAGCATGCGGGTGATAGCTTCGATCTGCTGTCTCATACCTCTTAAAGCTTCATCCTCTACTCTAGGTGCTCTGGGCCTTGCAGCTTGGTGGACTATCGGCACCTCTTCTTCTTCTTCCTCCATCAGGAAATCATCGTTGGGGTTATGAATCCTTTCCCCTCTTGGCTCGATGGGTGCAACAGCCCTATGCTCATTGTTGGGTTGGCGAGCAGCAGCTCCAACGAAGGGAGCCTCCCCACCAGCAGGTGGTTCGACTTGCCCCCGAGGAGGGGCTGCCTGTGGCTGTAGAGCAGCAGGTGGCTGTGGGGCAGCAGGTGGATGGGCAATCTTTTCAGTCATGGCGCCCATCATATCCATCATTCTCCGTTCAAAATCCTCTAGCCTCCTAGCTAGGTCCTGAGTGGTCAAAGCTCCAGCTTCTTCTGCCATTGATGATTCAAGATAGGATTCACTGATTGATGGGAATGACTCAGAATCCCAGTCAGACACTAGTTTAGATAACTCAAAGAGCAGATTTGTCCTTACTAGCCGACCGTCGGAACCTCTAGTCCACTTAGATGAATCTATGATGGCTGAAAAAATTAGATTGTTAGGATGATGCATGAATGACATATACAATGCATGATAGTGAGCTATGCAACATTTACAATCACATGCAAGCAAGTAAATCCTTCCAACCTTATTACTCCCACACACGAGGTAATGCGGTCTCTTTCCTAGGTGGGCTTGATCCATGGGTTAGCGGGGAACCCAATGGATGCGTATGGTGCTCGGTGGAAAACCGACATCATAACATCTCTTATCTAATGTGCAAGCACATGGGTTATGATTGTTATGTATTTAGGCAGCCCGAATAAGTTGACATGGGCGTATCGGGGCATGAAAGCCTTTGATTAGGTGACCAATCAAATTATATGGGCTTGTCCAATATATAATGATCCATAAAGCAAGCAAGGTATTACGGTTCATATTACTTAGGGGAAGTGACTATTTCCATTACATGAGCTTTGGTCATGGGTGGTGTTACTTTAGGGCTACCCAAGCATGATCCCTACCGACGGGTCTAGCTCATCACGAGCATAACGATCGATCGGGTCACCATTTGATATACCTTGATGGTACGAGGCTTGGGCTGGTGATTATCCTTAACACTTCCCCAAATTGAGTGAAAATGAGGTCGTGCTTTAGGAACACACCGGGGCTAAAAGAGGGACCAAACTAGCATATTCTAAGGCTCTAATGATATGCGAATGCAATTTTGAGAGAAAGCGAATTTATGAATTAAATTTTAATCATAAATGTTAAGCGAGGTATTTTCAAATCGAAATCTCGAACCATAAACGTCCCCAGTGGAGTCGCCACTGTGACGCGCGCCGGATCCCAGCGGCCGCCCGTTCGACCGCCCGTACATGGGCGATCGGGGCATTTGTGGGTCCGTTGACAGCTTGCGATAAATCGCAAGTGCGTCTATGTTGGGCAACAAGGAGGTTTCATGGAGTCGCCACCCAATAGAACATTGGGAAAGTTACTCTCGCCTCGTAGAGCCTAAGACTGCGCTTGGTATCCATTTTGGGCCAGCCAGAGGGGTCTTGGAAGGTAAACCTCTCGCCCTAAGTAGCCTAGGATTAGCGTTAAAGTCTCGTGGCACAAAAAGGTGTCTTGGAGGGTAGACTCTAGCCTCTTTGAGCCCAAAGACCAGAGCTGGGTCCGGGATTTCTCATCTATTTCTACCTCGATTATTTTATGATTAAATTTAATTATCATCGATTCGCTCTCTCTCCACACGATGCGATTGATTAAAGGCGCATTTATTCATATTTGGAAAGCCTTAAATGAGCAAGATAAATATTGAAAGCAATAAATTACAATAATACAAGGAGCAGAATACAACTCCCTTTATAAATGTGTGATACATACACGAATCGGGGTATTGCTTATTTTGAGGACTTTGGTCCTCGCATACATCATTATCAAAATTTTTATGTGATGATTTTGGATGGAGAAAATTGAGACATTGGTCCCATTTTTATTTAGAAAAAATACCAAGTTAATTAATAAAAATGGTTTAGTGACTTTCTTTCTAGCGAGCCTAAATAAACAATTTTACAAGAAAATTATATGGCAAAAATAAATAGGAAAAAGCCAAATAAGCAAAATGTTACAAATAAAGAAAAATAAATATTCCGAACGAGCCTTTTGGACCTCCACGTGTGCTCGCGAAAGCGCCCAATCAAAAAATGAGTTTAGACATAAAAAAACCAAATACAAATAAAATAATGTTAGTAATTAAATCAATTAAATCAATTAAACATAAAAAATAATTAATAACAAAATAAAATAAAATGAGATGATATGAAAAGAATGATAATGGAATCAAAATGTTAACAAACCAAAATAAATGAGAAACAAGCATTACATGTGATAAATGATTAAATGATGTGATGAAAATAAAATATAATATTTTAATTAATTAGTACATGAAAATATACACATGATGAAAAGTGAAAAATAATAAATGAATAAATAAACAAATAATAATAAATCAATCATGTAACAATGATAAAAAGAATAATAAAAATTAGTAAACAAATGAATGATGAAAATAATAATGATATATAACAAGGTTAATTAATGTGTTCATAATTAATATAAACTATTTACATGGCAAAAAGATTAATTTAAGTTAATTATTTGCATGTTAAAAATAATGAGGAATCAAAATAAAATAAATTATTTACATGTTAGGAATTAAAAGAAAACAATATTCACATGAACAAAAATAAAATCATATATAAACAATCAAATGGAACAAATATAAGATCAATACAAATGAATAGATGAAAACAATAAATAAATCAATAAAAACAATAAAATATGCATGAATAAATTAAATAAAAATAGAATAGAATAGAAATTGAAATTGAGCCTAGAATATTTACCCTCATAGTATTGGATTTGATGAAGGAAAAGTGATGATTTTTCGGAAAATTGCTTGAAAGAATAATTTAGCAATAAAATTAATTCTCTTTGTTTATGGAGAAAAACAAAGGAATTGATTTGTATGCTTAAGATTAAAAAAACTGATTTAAAAGTGATGATTGATTTCTTGTGTTTATGGAGGAAAAACAAAGAAATTAATTGGAATAATTAATAATTGAAAATTGATCTTTCAATTTCAATTAAACCTTTTTAATAAAAAAGAAATCTAAAATTTTTAAAGAGAAAATAGAAGAAGAAGAATTCTGGAAATTTTTTAGGTCTAAAAAATGTGTGAAGGCTCCCCTTGATTTCATCATAAAGTCTTTATAAAATAAAATAGGTTGCCCTCATTTAATTAAGGAAAACAAACCTATTTTAACACAAAATTCTTTTATTTTTAATGATAAAATCAAGTATTATTAATTAATTATCTAAAAAAATATTTTATAATTTAATTTGGACTCAAAAACCCTAAAAAATGGGATAAAAAACGGATTTTTGGGTGAGAAACTCGGAAAAAGGGTGAAAAAAGTCAAAACTGGTGATTTCGGGCGGCTGTGGCAAAAGCACAGCTGTGCTTTCGGAAAAGCACAGCCGTGCTTTGAAAAGCACAGCCGTGCTTTGAAAAGCACAGCCGTGCTTTGAAAAGCACAGCCGTGCTTTCAAAAGCACAGCCGTGCTTTTCAGGCAGTAGCTTTTTTTTTTTTTTTAATTTTAAATTGACTAAAAAACACTATAATTTTAAGCCCCCTATTTTTCAAAATTACTTTTTTAAATATTTTTATTATTTTCTAATTTTTCACTCTAAAATGCAAATTTGACGAGAAAATCATCACTTTTAACCTTTTAGGCCTGTGAAGGCAATTATCATCATTGGGTAACTTCGATCTAGGCTGACTCAGGACCCGGTGTCTACCGGGGCCTACCAGGTAAAGAACGCGAGTCAGAATAGCTCTCCTTGGAGGAACTTTGGAAATCAATTAGGGAATAGATCGAGTGGTGCTGGGGGCAAGTAACAGCAGAAATGGCAAGACAGCCGAAGTTTCAGCTACCGGAGTGGGACAAGGTCAAAGACACTTTTCAAATTTGGGCCGTCCTTTGTCCTGGGTATTGAAAAGACTGATAAAAGAAGGGAAGCTGCAGCCCCTACCTCCTAAGCCAGCCCAAACCCAAGGACAACCGGATCATAAAGATGATAAGTATTGTGCTTTCCACCAGCACACGGGGCATATGACGGACCGTTGTGCGAGGCTAAGACATGAAATTCAAGATCTTATTGACACGAAGCAGATCGCCGACCCTGAGAAGAGGGAGGAAAAGAAGAAGCCGGGCTACAACGCAGTCCCTCCACCGAATATGTGATCGGACCCAGTCCATCGGAGTGGCATATTTTGCAAGAACTACAAGGAGATATTATGTATTATGTCTCTGTATTTTGAGAACTCTTTATGACATTTTGGTTATGTTAATATGATGAACAATGTTTTGCGTACTTATATATTATTTCTAATGATTTCATTTCTTATGATCATGATACATTCATTCATTTTGACATTAATTCAATTAATACTACTACATTTAATCTTGGAACTTTGGAAAATCCAAAGAAAATCTTGATAGCATCTGATATAACTCCTGAAGGGAGAGAGAGTCAGAGAGAAAATAAAAATAAGAAAGAAAAAACTAGTTGCAATTAGGAGATTGGATGAAAACTCACTAAGAGCACTAAAACCTTTCTGATTACCCGTCGAAGCGATCTCTGGATAAGATAGAACCTGGAAAATGATTTAGGCAATCTTTTCTTTGTATAGCTCTCTAAATGACTATTTCCTACCCTTGTTCTGCAATCGCTTGTTAGCCTATTGAGCCTTTATGCAGGTATGTTGAATGCGTACCAATTTTGTTGTTACACACATTAAAACTATCCCCTCGCCTAAAATGATTTTGGCTTCCCCTTAGAAGAGTGGCCGCTCTAAAACTGATGGATGTACATTTGAACAATTCTTTGAACTATTAAAAAATTGCCTTGATAAGAGCAAGTTCAGACTTTGAAAAGAAGGCATGAGCTCAAAAAAAAAAAGAGAAGCGCAAGTAAAAAGAAGAAAAAGAAAAAGAAAAATGAAAAATCCAAAAAGAAAAGAAGAAGAAAGAAGAAAAAAAAAAGAAAAAAGAAGAGAAGCAAAAAAAAAAAAAAAAGAGCTCAAAATAGTAACCAATTGACTAGTTTCAATGAGTACCCTTTTTTATTCTGATCTCAAGGAGCTAAAATGTTACCGAGCTCAAATTCAAAAATTCTTTTGTATATACAACCGAATTGAGAACGGTTCATCCATCAGTCGAGTAAATATCGCGGCCATTTTTCTCTAGCGACCTGATCTTTCTTTAACAGCCATCTACCTAAGCCTGACATTACAACCAAAGTAAGTCCTCTTGATTCTTGGTTCAGTCTTATCCAATTAGCGGAGATGACCTTCTAAAAAGGTTTGGTACGTAAGAAGAGGCCTATGGTGTTTCTTGAGCTTCAAGCGAGAAGCCATGAGTGCATTCATGCATTCAAGTTAAGTCTCGTCTCCGACGTTGCTTCTAGAATTTGCATTCAAAAGATTAAATGAGAGCAGAGAGAAAATATTCCATCAGGAGAATCAAAAATAGAGCTGATTGATAACAGGAATTTGATGTTTTCATGATCTATCCGGAGATTGGATGAGGTTTTGTATCTTGAGATTAATGCCAAATAATGATCATATATTATGAAATCAAATTGAAATATGTGCATTTATGCAATGGTATTGATGTAACCAGAATAGTTCATCTGATGTACAAAAAAAAAGAAAGAAAAAAAGAAAAAGAAAAAGAAAATAGAAAAAAGAAAAAAATGGCCGTTAGAGATGAAAACCATAATTGGCGCTCTAAGCAAAAGTTAGGCCAAATGACAGGGTAAAAACCTAGAAATAGGCAGTCTGTCTAAAAAAAAAAGAAAAAAAAAAAGAAAAAGAAAAAGCTGCTGGATTGGGTTGGGTCTATTCCAGGCAAAAATAAAGCACAGGGTCATGTGAAAATCCGAAAGGACGCATTTTCCGCCAAGAAAAGCTAGTGTGAAAATCCACGAGGGATGCACTAAATAATGACTACAGGTTTCAGACGAGAACCTCATGATCCCCAAAGAGCATGAAATTCAAAGGCAATTCCAGAAGGCACTGATCTTACTGCAAATTGCAATCAAATCGGCTGTCGCCTCCAAATCCAATTAGAGGAATTTTTATACTGCATTGCTGCATATATATGCATACACATGCATGCTCACGAATTTTTCCTGCATATTTGCCTTTTTAAGTCTCGCAGAAAAAGAGACTCAAATACGAACACCGGCAGAACCCGAGTGGCGACATCATTCCAAGCATCAATCAAGACAAATCTTGAAGTCCTCTGAGGAGGCAAAAGCTCAAAGTCCTCTGAGGAGGCAAAATCTCCAAGTCCTCTGAGGAGGCAAAAGCTCAAAGTCCTCTGAGGAGGCAAAATCTCCAAGTCCTCTGAGGAGGCAAAACCTCAAAGTCCTCTGAGGAGGCAAATTCTCCAAGTCCTCTGAGGAGGAAAAATCTCAAAGTCCTCTGAGGAGGCAAATTCTCCAAGTCCTCTGAGGAGGCAAATTCTCAAAGTCCTTTGAGGAGGCAAAAGCTCAAAGTCCTCTGAGGAGGCAAATTCTCTAAGTCCTCTGAGGAGGCAAAATCTCAAAGTCCTATGACGAGGTAAATTCCCCAAAGTCCTCTGAGGAGGCAAAATCCCAAAGTCCTCTGAGGAGGCAAATTCTCCAAGTCCTCTGAGGAGGCAAATTCTCAAAGCCCTTTGAGGAGGCAAAATCTCAAAGCCCTCTGAGGAGGCAAATTCTCCAAGTCCTCTGAGGAGGCAAATTCTCCAAGTCCTCTGAGGAGGCAACACCTGTAAGCCCTCTGAGGAGGCAAATTCACGAAGTCCTCTGAGGAGGCAAATTCCCGAAGTCCTCTGAGGAGGCAAATTCTCCAAGTCCTCTGAGGAGGCGAAAATCCCAAAGTCCTCTGAGGAGGCAAAATCTCGAAGTCCTCTGAGGAGGCAAAATCTCTAAGTCCTCTGAGGAGGCAAAATCTCTAAGTCCTCTGAGGAGGCAAAATCTCAAAGTCCTTTGAGGAGGCAAATTCCCTACAGTCCTCTGAGGAGGCAAAATCCCAAATCTTAAAGTCCTCTGAGGAGGCACAATCTTAAAGTCCTCTGAGGAGGCACAATCCCAAAGTCCTCTGAGGAGGCATCTCTTTATCAAATCACCGAAGGGTTAGCACGATGGCAGCACTACCACTCTAAGGAGGGTTAGCACGACCACGGCACTACCACTTCAAAACCCCAAAGCCCTATGAGGAGGCAAATTTTGAAGACCTCTGAGGAGGCAGACCCCCAAAGCCTCTGAGGAGGCATCTCTTTATCCGACTCCCGATAAAAAGGCAAGGTCTCCGCCATAGGTATGTAATCCCTTCTTTCTTCCTCTTTGAATTTTGGCTCACCTAGGTGTCTATGCACTAGTTTCTCCAAAATTGGGGGCAACTGTAGACACCGGGTCCCGAGTCCGGCATAAAATGCCAATGATAATTTTGGATCCTTGATAATTCCCTCCGAAAAAAATAATATATGTGATAAATATAAATATGTGTGTGTGAAATTAGGTAATTAATTAGTTAATGTTGTTTGTTAATTAATTAGTTAATTTATTGGTTAGTTAATTAGTTAATATTATTGTATTAATTAAGATGCATGTAAAATTAAAAATTAATTAGTTAATTAATTAGTTAAAATGTAGAATGTTTAATTAATTAGATAAATTATATATTAAGTAGATTAATTATATCAATGTGTAATGTATGTAATGTTTAATTATATTAAGATGTAATTAATATGTAATGTTTAAATTAATTAATGTGTGTGTTATTTGAATTAAGTTAAATTAATTAAAATTAAGAAAAGAAGAAAAGGAGGGAATTAATGAGGAAATTACTTGGATACCCTTAACCCTAATTTGAGGGAATAAAAATAAGAAGATGAAGAAAAACAAGGGGGCTTGGCAGATCAAAAGAAAGAAAAAGAAAAGAAAAGAGAGCAAGGCAAAGAAGAAGAAAGAAAAAAAAAAAGAAAAAGAAAGGGAGAACAGAGAGTGGTGGCCGGCCATAAGACCAAGAAAGGAAAAAGAAAGGGAAAGGAGAGCAAGGAAATCCAGGAAAACCAAAAGAAAGAAAAAGAAAGTGAGAGCAAGAAGAGAAGACACAGGAGCTGAGGGCCAAGGAAAGCCAAAGAGAGAAAGAAAAAGAAATAAGGAAAAGAGAGAGGGACAGCCAGCCACTGGAGACCAACGCCGGACCGGAGAAAGGAGAGAGAGGAGAGAGAAAGGCACCGCCGCTTCCTCCGGCCAAACGCTGCCTCATAAGGCGGCACGTACCCCACCATCAGCATCGCCGCCGCCGCCGAACGAAGCTTCCGGTGCCTGCCGTTCCACCATCGGTGTCTTGCAGGGTGGCGCGTGGAGGAAGAAAACCGAGACCTTCCATGGCGTTTTCCGGCGACGGTGAACCACCTTCTGGCGCGTGAAGCCACCCGCTCCTCCTCCGGTGACCTGAGCTCCGATCTGGTGGTGGAGGTGACACTCACCCCTCCTCCGGCGACCCTCCGGTGAGGTAAACTCCACTTCCCCCTATTTTATATATTATTATTATTTATTATTTATTATTATTATTATTATTATTATTATTATTATTATTATTATTATATTTATTTATTTATTTTCTGTTTTTATTATTATTATTATTATTATATATTTAATTTCTGTTTTTATTATTAATAATATTATTATTATTATTGCTATTATATGGTTATTGTTAATTAATTGTTATATTTGTTTATATTAGTATTTTGTGTTATGTTAATATTATTATAATAATTATTATTATTATTAATATTATTATTATTATTGTCTAATTTGTGCTAATTTTATGTTGATGTTATTATTTAATTGATTTGTGACTATTTAATTTTATGTTTTATTATTATTATTATTATTATTATTATTATTATTATTATTATTATTATTATTATTATTATTATTATTATTATTATTATCATTATCATTATTGATTATTGTTATTATTATTGTTATTTATTTATGCAATTATTTATGTATTTATTTATTTATTTAGAAATATGTAATTTTTATTTCATTCTATTTTATTATCTGAGGTCTGTAATAATAAAATGATTTTTGACCGCTCTTAAAAAGAACTACCACACAAATGTTTTCTACTAAAAAGAATGTTTGCTAAATAAAATTGGACCAATGTCCTATTTTTACCCGATAAAATCATCACATGAAAATTGTTTTCCTTAATGAACGCATGCGACGACCAATGTCCTTATTGTTAATGAATATCCCGTTTTATGCATGTATAACACATTTATAAATGGGAGTTGTATTCCGCTCCTAGTATTATTGTAAATTTATTTCATGCTTTAATGCTATTTTATTTTATACTCTTAAATGGATGAATGCGCTTTAATTTAAATTGTATCGTGTGGAGAGAGAGCGAATCAATGTTAATTAAAATTTGATCATAAAATAATCGAGGTAGAAATAGATGAGAAATCCCGAACCCAGCTCTGGTCTTTGGGCTCAAAGAGGCTAGAGGTCTACCCTCCAAGACACCTTTTTGTGCCACAAGACTTTAGCGCTAATCCTAGGCTCCTTAGGGCGAGAGGTTTACCTTCCAAGACCCCTCTGGCTGGCCCAAAATGGATACCAACGCGCAGTCTTAGGCTCTCCGAGGCGAGAGAAACTTTCCCAATGTTCTATTGGGTAGCGACTCCATGAAACCTCCTTGTTGCCCAACATAGACGCACTTACGATTTATTGCAAGCTGTCAACGGACCCACAATTGCCCGATCGCCCTCGAGCAGGCGGTTAGAGGGGCGGCCGCGGGGGTCCGGCTCGCGTCACACTATGGCGCTGGTTCTTCAAGCTCAGCTAATGGCGGTAGCTCTTAACCAAGTAGAGCCGGCCACAGTCAAGAAGGCTTGTACGACGATAGCTGTAGTACATCCTTTTTCTTTCGAGACCAAAGAAAGGGGGCCATTTGATTCACCAATTAAGCAAGAAGGAAATATGAGGCCTACTCTAAAACATAGCATTGTGCCTAAAGAGGGAGGGGACCCCGCAATGACGCATATTCTGAAAAATAAAAGCCTAAGAAGTCACAACAATAGTGAGGCCATAGAAGTCTCAGCCCCTAGAACAGCTCGGTGCTACCTTACTATCTCGGGTAGACCATTATCTTTGCACTTCACCCGTCTCGTCAAGGAAGGGAAGTTACAACCCTTGCCAATCGGGCCTACCCCAAGTCAAGGACAACCTAGACACAGAGCAGATTGGTATTGTGCGTATCACCAATATTCAGGGCATAGAACAGATTACTTTTGTCCTCTAAGAGATCGCATTCAAGAATTGATACCGAACCCAAAAAAGGAGAAGATAATAAAAGCACCAACCGTGGAAGCAAATCGAAGGCATTTTTTTAATTTAGGTAGATCCTTATCCTAGGTCCTTAAGAGGCTAATAAAGGAGGGATGCTACAACCATTGCTGGCTAGGCCCGCTAGAAGCCAGGGATAACCCGATCACTAGGGGGATCAGTATTGTGCCTTCTACCAACACACCGTGCATACCACAGATGATTGCAAGACCTTGAGACATGCTATTCAAGATCTGATTGACTTTAAGCAGATCTCCGACCTAGAAAAATGAGAGGGAAAGAATAAGGCAGATTAAGTGCCTATAGTGGGAAAGGGAGGATGGTTCATGAGGATGATAATGGACCACCAACTGCAGCATCTGTGTTGATAAGAGCGAAAAATGATTAGCTATTTAGAATGTTCTTTTTATTTTTGAACTGTTTAATAATGATATCCTAGTTCCATTAATAAGATGAACACTTTTGCTTACTTGTGCAATATTTCTTATAATTTCACTATGCATAACCATGATCATGACTCATTCGTATTTGACATTGATTCAATTGATGCTACTCTGTTTAATCTCAGAACTTTGGAGAACCCAAAAAAAATTTTGATAGCATCTGTTATAACTCCTGAGGAGAGATTAAAATTTGAGAGAATGAAAAAAAAAAGTGTGAAAAAGTCTTTGCCTGAACCTATGAAGACATGCTAAGAGTTGATCGTAGAATCGCCAAGCACACCATTCCAACATATCCTGATCATGGACCAGCCAAGCAGAAGCCCATAAGACTTAGGCTAGAATGGGCATAGAAGGTTAAAGAAGGGATCCACAAGTAAAGATGAAGCCAAAATTTCTTGTCGAAGTTTAACACCCGACTTAGTTGGTCAGCATTATCCCAATAGTCAAAAACAGCAAAAAAGTATGAGCTATTAGGATTTAAACAAAGCTTGCTAAAAAAAAAGAAGAACATAAAAAAAACACAACAAAAAAATAATGAAAAAAAGGTAGAATGAAGGAAAAGAATCAATATGTAGATCTGGCAAAAAAAAAAAAAAAAGAGAAACTATTTGGTGGCAAGCTTTGTTCAAATTCCATTGATTTACACATGCCCGTACTTTGCCATTTTTCTTGACTTTCGGAAAGGACCAAAAGGATTCTATTGACTTACAATGCATACGGGTTGCTCGAGTTTAGGAATAGACATTATAGGGGAGGTGCGCCCTATGGTCTCCAATAGACAGGGTCATCGAAAAGAATTCGATATGTCGATATGGTCTCCCACACCATGCAGGGTTCAAGGACGGAAGGATAATTTATGGCTAAGGCTAGGGAGTTGCTCCAAAGGTATGGCATTAAAGACCACAAGTCCTCTCTGTAGTGCCATCAAACCAATGGGGCAGGAGAGGCTGCTAACAAGAAAAACTTGGTCAATATGGTTTGAAACTACACGTATCAGGCAGAGAAATGATCCTTTTGCACTTCAAGGCTAGAGAACCACTATCGGAACCTCTACAAGAGTCACATGGGGTAGAAGCAGTGATGGCCAGTCGGAGTAGAGCTCAAATCTTTAAGGACAGTCATGGAAGCCCAGATTCCAAAAGCTGACAGGGCACAACAATGGCAGCAGCAGTTAAACACATAAGATGAGGACATGTCATGGGATTACTGCCACAATCAAATATATCTAGAAGCACTCTGCTTTGTCATTTAGGAAGAAGGTCAGAAAGCATCCGATGGGAGAGAGAGATTCAGTCTTCAAGCAAATGAGTTCGAATGTTCCAGAAAAATAAGGCAAATTCAGACTAGTATAGGAAGGCCCATTTGTTCTATCGAGATTATTATCCAAAAGAGCAGCAACAGATAGCGATAAAGGTGACTTTAAAGAATCGGTCAACATTGACAGACCTAAGAAGTTTCATGGCTAAAGACTAAAAATCAAATGAAGAGAATAAAAGACCCGCGGGTCAAAAATAAAAAAAAGGCAGCCTTGCTAAAAATGGGCACCTCATCAGGGTGAAAACCGAAGAAAGGCACCCTAGGCAAAAATTAGAGGCTTGAGAGAAAACGTCTAATTAAGAAAACCTGAGAGGGCTGATTAGAGACAGGAGTTTGATGCTAAGAAGATATACTTTGAGATTAGATGTAGTTTTGCATTTTGAATCGATGTTAGATAATGATCATGTATAGAGAAACCATACTGAAATGTACACAATCTTTGCAAATACATGTGTTCATTACTTTCTAGTTCATTTATAAAAAGAGCAATATCGTTCATTGCTGAATGCATGAAATCTAAATGGCTACACTCTGCTACTGCTCTCACCATCTGGATGTCTAAGTCGATGAGTTCTAGTATCGATTGCGGGACTAAGAACCTACCTCTTGAATGCATTAGTTGGAGTGAAAGAACAACCCCCGATAGATGGCATAATAGTCTTCACCGACAGCTCGCCTAGAGGCCGTGATGTTTGGAGGTAAGAGCCAAAGATAAAGGTCCACCTTGGAAAGATAGGGATGGCTCACTACATCATTAATCCTTATGAACTATCGAGCACAATAGGTGGTAATGTAAAAAGAAGACTCATGAAGCCCTAAGGAACCCAATCCTCATCCACCACCTTACCCAATCTAGCAACACATTCAATAAGAGAGGCAAAGGAATGCAATCGATGCTTAGGGAGAAAATGCCTCAGTGAATAATTGTTGATTACTCTAAAAGGGGGCTCTAATAGTAGCTTCAACTTTTCTTGTAGTCATGCCCTTAGAAAAAAGGCTGTTAGAGATGAAAACCGTAATTGGCTCTCTAAGCAAAAGTTAGGCCAAAGGGCAGGGTGAAAACCTGAAAACAGGTAGTCTATGCTACAAAAAAAGATGATTAAAAGCCGCTAGAGTGGGTTGGATCCATTTCTGGAAAAAGTTAGGCATAGGGTTATGTGAAAATCTCTAAAGGGACGCATTTCTCGCTAAGACAGCTAGTGTGAAAATCCACAAGGGATACACTACCTTTAAAGCAATGACTTTTGAAGCCTGGAGCAATAAGGCGGCATTACTTCGAATAACTTCCCTTTAGGTAGGTAGTGCATAATGCAGAACTTAATTCAGAGTCCTGGGGGCAATATGCTCATTGACCGGGGGGCAAAGATGCGTTCAGGTCAATTCTTTTTGAAAAGATTATGGGTCAGAGTCCATCAAGCCAAGACGATGATTTTCTAGATCCTTGGGGGCATCAGACAATGTGAGCAGTGGAGCAGCACCCTTAATAAATTCCTTAGCCACCTAGGATGTGGTCTATCCATTTTTGCATCTTGCATGCATAAATCTCTTGCTAATCCCCCTGTATAGCTTTACACGTACATAGCCTTTTATGATGCCCGACATATATTCGCATATGCTTGAGCTTGGTATATAATCTTTGCATAATTCTTCGCACATGTTTTCAATCCTTTACACGTGTAATTGCGCACACATAATTTTTGTACATTAATTTTTTGCGTGTGTTTCCTGTATATATTTTTGTATGTAAATTTCACACACATTGATTCCATATGCACACACAGTATTTTGTATATGTTGTTGTGTACAAGACTTAGGGGGGAAAGGTTCGAATAAACCTCATGTTTAAAGGTGATCCAAGAGATGGGTTCAGCTCAACATCGTTGGACACTATATTCGGCATTAAATCAGGTGCATCTGTATAGAGGGGGAATGCCAAGGACAAATAAGCCTATTTATGCACACCATGTCGTGGGCAATCAGGTAAGTTTCTCTATTATAAGATGTATGCTCACACACATCACACAATAAGTGTACAAAATCTAACTTCAAATTTACAAATGGTACAAATTCTCAAACAAAAACAGCAAAAATAAACAGAACAACAAAAAAAATAAAAAAAACAAACAAAAATAAATGAAAATAAAAAGAATAAGCTATTTTCAAGGCCTTGAAAATTCAAGATACTATAAAAATTCAAATACATCCAAAATGTGAAAAACCCAAAAATTTACTAAAATCATGTTAAGAGACACCAAAGACATTAAAATCTAACTGCCTGCAAGCAAGCAACAAAACCTCCAATCTAATTTTACTCTGAGGGGGCTCCAATCTAATTTCCTTTGAGGGGTCTCAAATCCAATTTCCTCTCTGGGGGCTCCAGTCTAATTTTCCTCTGAGAAGGCTCAAACCTATATGCCTCTCTAAAGGCTCGACATCAAAGTATCTCACCGTTTCAAGAGGCATGCAGGTCTTTTTAACAAGGAGGCTCCGATTTGAGATGATAGAGGGATCGATATCTGGTATATCACAGTTGATAAGGGATCACTAAGAGGATGATGTCCAAACTTTGCAAAAAGATAATATCTGCACTTTGGAAGCCTGGAAAATGACTCGAGGCAATCAAGGGGAGGATGTTCATATTCCATAAATCCTTCTCTAGGGGAACAACCAACCGTTTTTCAGGGGGCACCTGTCTAACATTGACCCTAATAGGTATGTACAACCACAGGTAAGCATCTCTGTGACGTGCATCGAACCTAGCAAAGGCCCTCATTGAACCTGCTTTTAGGATTCGAGGGATTGTTTCACGTCTTTTGATCTTGTATGCCATGATGCATCTTGGATGACTCCTTCCAAATAGAACATTGGAAAGGATCATCTAGCTTCACTGCACCTTTGAGGTATTTTGGAGTCGCCACCCAATTTACAAGAAATTCAGAAAGGTCTCTAACCTCTTATCGGTCTAGACCGGAGATTGGTGTTCGGAACTTCACTCTTATTTATGCTTTGGTTAATTATAAATGAGTTTTTAACTTCCTAAAATTCTATCTCTTATCTCACATGACTTATGCATTTAATTAAAGTGCACTACAAGCATTCAAAAGCAATAAAAGGAAAGCGATAAAGAAAGCGGTAAATAAAGCAATAAAGGAAAGCAGTAAACACACCAAGCACACAATTACAAGGAAAATTGGGGCGGAATACAACCCCTTTAAAAGAGGATTAAAAGTGTAAATTGGGACCGAATACAATCCCAAAACTAAATAATGTTGCCCCAAAATTAATTACAAGTGCCCCAAAAGAAAATGAACATAAATTTAAAACAATCAAACAAAATCATAAGAAAAACATACATAAATCGGGGCATTCGTTTGTTTTAGGAACATTGGTTTCTTCGCGCTCGTTTGAAGGTTTAGGAACATTGGTTCCTTCGTGTTTATTTAAAGAGGGTTCGAAGAGTTATTTTGATCATTGGATTAAAAATCGGGATGAGTGATCCCATTTTTGGAGAAAATTAACTCTTCGTTTTATTCGTGATATTTTTCATTTCTTGGCTAAAAGGAGGAACATTGGTCCCAACTTTATTAGTAAAAATTCCAATTTAATTATAAAAGTATTTTTGTGACTTTTTATCACACGCGTGCATGAATAAAATAATTATTTACAAATAAACACAAAATACATAAAGGGGGTCGAAAAGATCTCACCACACCGACGCGGTCTCCTACACGTGGTGACCCATCCGGGAGGTCACCGGAATGCTCAAACAACGCGACTCAAATTAAATCTCTGACAGAAAAGCAACATCAAAAATATTAGTGATGATGATATAAGCAATTAATAAAATAACAATAACATGAATAATATTAATAATAACAGTGTAAATAATATTAACAGTTAATAAAAGATAAAAACAATAAAAGAATAACAAATAATAACTAAATGCAATAATAATAATAATAATAATAATAATGATGATGATGATGATGATGATGATGATGATGATTGTGATGATGATGTCAATGATGGTAAGAAAGGGGAATGTCGGCAACCAATGAAAGAAAGTAAGTTAAAATCCCAAATGTTAAACTAGAACTCACAAAAAATCAAATAAATAGCTAAATGAAAATGTTAAAATATTAGACAATAGAACATGATATTAATAACAAAAGGCAGAAACATTAATAACAATAAATAATGTACAAGAGAAAATAAATAAAGGAAAATGGTTCCAAGTGTTTACCCTCAGAATTTATAGATCGGAAAATAGGATGCCTTGATCCATCCTCTATGTCGCTTTTATGGTAATAAACACAAAGAAAATGTAAAAATTTGTGTTTTTGAGTAAGTTAACTCAAGAAAATATTTTTGGTGGAATGATTGAGCAAAGAAAATTAATTTTTCTTGCTCAAATCAAACCAAAAATGAAATATTTGTTAGAGAAGAAAAGATTGAAAAGGTGAAAAGTGTTTAAAGATTTTTTTGTTTTGAAAAATGGCTCTCGGCTGCTTTTGGTTGAGAGAAAATCCTTTCTCCTCTTTTCTTTGAATGAAAATTGGAGCTCACTTTGAAATGAAGGCAATAAATCCTTTTAATTCCTATCTTGTCTTAAAATCGAAAATGGACAGGCTTCCTTTCATTTTCCATTAACCAAGAATTGCATAAAAATGTGAAACAACGGAAAAAATCAGATTGGAAAAAAATAAGAAAACGCAGCAAAGAAAATGATCGCGGCAAAAAATGGTCGGGTGGAGGCTATCGCGCATGGTGAGGCACGCCCCATGGGCACCCGCCTCGCGGCAGGCGAGATGCGCCTGAGGGCGTGCATGCCCTTAGGCGCACGCCGGAGCGACCTGCACGCGGCTCGTGGAAAAAATGAAAAATAAAAAATAAAAAATAATAAAATAAAATAAAGAGTAAAAAGAGATAAAAAAAAATTTTTTTTAGAGGAACAAAGGAGATTTTTGACAAGAATGACATCATTTTCGACACCTTTACTTGTAGCAAGTATTATTTTCATCATCGGCTAATCCTGATCTTGGACCGCCTCGGGACTCGGTGTCTACAATCTCTTTTTATATACCCTGCACATTTTCTTTTCCCTTTTTTGTAGAGAAAAAAAAAAAGAAGAAGAGGTTCAGGATAAGTGCCAGCAAAGAAAACGACGAACGAGTTATCATGCCGACCCAAGGATGGTCAATGGTCAGGCACTGGGCAAACCGGATGGTGGTTAGCAAATCAAACACTACATCATTCAGATAATGGTTAATAGGTAGAAACTAAGCAGACCAGATGGAGGTAAGCAAATCAAAAGTTGTACCTTATAGGCCGGTTGGGGGTCGAAAAGTTGAAAATCACACATCTTGCAGATCGGATGGGGGTCGGCAAAAAAATCAAAAGTCATACCTTGCTTGCTGGATGGTGGTTAGTAAATCAAAAGACACGTCTTGTAGATCGGATGGGGATCAGCAAATCAAAAGTCATACCTTGCTAGCTAGATGGTGGTTAGTAAATCAAAAGACACGTCTTATTGATCGGATGGAGGTCAACAAACCAAAAGTCGTACCTTACAGGCCGGATGGGGGTCAAAAAGTTGAAAATCACACATCTTGCAGATCGGATGGGGTCAGCAAATCAAAAGCTGCACCTTGCAGGCTGGACGGGGGTCAGAAAATTGAAAATCACACATCTTGTAGATCGGATAGGGGTTAACAAATCAAAAGTTGCACCTTGCAGGCCGGACGGGGGTCAAGAAATTGAAAATCACACGTCTTGCAAATCGGATGGGCGTTAGCAAGATCATTTCGTGCCCGGAAGAGGCCAACAAATTAGAATATTCAATCACATGCCTTGCAGATCGGATGGGGGTTAGCGAGGACACTACGCTAGCCGAGACGAGGCCAGTAGAGCACATGCAGTAGAACAGATCGCAACGGGATTGTAGTTAGAGAACACTACATCTCACAGACACTGCGCGAGCCGAGATGAGGCCAGCAGAGCACATGCAGTAGAACAGATTGCTATGGAATTGTAGTTAGAGAACACTAAATCTCACAAGCACTGTGCGAGCCGAGACGAGGCCAGTAGAGCACATGCGGTAGAACAGATCGCAACGAGATTGTGGTTAGATAACACTGCATGTCAAAGACATTGTGAGAGCCAAGACGAGGCCAGCGGGACACCAGCGATAGAACAGATCGCAACGGGATGGTAGTTAGAGAACAATACATCTCACAGACACTGTGCAAGCCGAGATAAGGCCAGCGGGAGACCAGGGGTAGAACATATCTCAATGGGATTGTGGTTAAATAACACTGTATCTCACAGACACCGTGCAAGCCGGGATGAGGCCAGCAGGACACCAGCGATAGAACAGATCGCAACACAGGTTGTAGTTAGAGAACACTGCATCTCACAGACACCGTACAAGCTGAGATGAGGCCAACGGGACACCTGCGGTAGAATAAATTGCAACGGGATTGTGTTTAGATAACACTGCATCTCACAGATTCCGTGCAAGCCGAGACGAGGCCAGTGGGACACATGCAATAGAACAAATCGCAAGGAGGTTGTAGTTAGAGAACACTACCTCTCGCATCACTCAGACACTATGCAAGCCGAGGTGAGGCTAGCGGTGCACATGCAATAGAACAAATTGCAATTGGGTTGCAGTTGGATAACACTGCCTCTCACGACAGTCAGGAATCGTGTGGGCCGAGACGAGGCCAGTAGGATGAAGGTTATTGAATGAATCGTCAAAGGGTTGTGGTAAAATACACTACAACTCGGCAGCGAGGGGTTACCAGCTCGAACACCCAGCGAAAGGCAAAGGGCTGCCTCAGGTATTCATCTCTTTCCTTCTTCTCTGAATTTTGGCCAATCTAGGCACTAGTGCACTAGTTTCCCCAAAATTTGGGGTAACTGTAGACACCAAGTCGTGAGGCAGGCCAGATTAGAGTTACCCAATGATAATAAGATGCCTGTTCATAGGCAAAAAGGTTAAAAGTTATGATTTTCTTGTCAAATTCAACCAAATTTGATTTTTTTTTTCCAATTTTTTCACCCAAATTTAATTTTTTTTATACCATTTTTTAGGGTTTTTAAGGGTTTTTTCCATTTTTAAAATTCAAAATAAATAAATTTTGATTTAATTGATTTTTTTTTTACATTAATTAGCTAGGTTTTCATTTTTTCTTCATATAAATAGAAAATGATGAAACTAAGAAAGGGGGAATCATTTTTTAGGTTTCTTTAACTTTTCTCTTCTTCTTCTTCTCAATTTTATATCTAAATTTTTCTTAGGTTTATCCCCACATAAAAATTAAAAAGTTCAAGTTTTCATCTTCTTTCTTTTTTTCCAATAGAATTTCTTCTAAGAATTTTAAATGGAATTTTGTTGATGAAAATTAATTTTGAGCCAAATAAAACAATATTTGCTCTCAAAATTCAATTTTTTACTTTTTATTTGATTTATTTGTTTTCAATTACACTTTTTTCAAAAAAAAATTCTTTGAACATTTTTTATGAAAAAAATTGGTTTTGAGGCAAATAAAATAATTGTTTGTTTTTAAAATTCAATTTTTTCATTTGATATTCTAAAAATAAGATTTTGTAACCTTTTTTTTGGGAATAATTTTAGTTTTTTCATTTTTCTTCACTTTATTTATTCTTGAGACAAAGAGAATGATTCTTTGTTCTTGAGAATTGTTACTTTCTTTCATTATGTTCAATCAAATTTTCTCTTTTGGAATAAAATTCCAATTTTTATCATTTCTAATTCCGATTTTGCAAACAAAGCAAGGAAATCAATCAACTTTTTTCGCTCATCGAATCCAAACTCTGAGGGTAAACATTCTAGGCTCGATCTCCTTTTTTATTTTCGCTTATTTATTTTTTGTTCATATTTAATTTATTAACATGTAAGTTTTTATTTATTTATTTATTGTATTTATTCAATTGTATATATATTTGTGTTATCTAATTTATTTAATCAATTTGTTTATTTATTCAACTCTTTATTTCATTTTAATTACTTATTTTGTTCAATTATTTTTATTTCTCCTACACAATTTGTTCTTTTTCATTTATTTATTTTTAATCATTCTTTTTATTGTTATTGTTATTTATTCTATTGTTTTTATATTTGATTTATTTAATATGTTTATATATTGTTGTTATCATTATTATTATTATCATTATTATATATTATCATTATCATGTTTATATTTTTATGTATTAATTCATTAACATGCTTTATTCATTTCAATCACATCATTTAATTCTTTTGTCATTCATAATGCATTTTTTCATTTATTTTAAGTTATTAATATTTTAATTCATTCATCATTTTGATGTCATATTATATTATTTTATCTTATCTTATTTTATTGTTTATTATATGTTTAATTGATTTAATTGGCTTGATTACTAACATAATTTTTTTTTATTTGTTTTTGACTCCAATATCTATTTTCTCTTTTTGGACATTCACGTGAGCGAACGGGAGATCCAGGAGGCTAGTTGGGTTTGATCATTTTATTTTTATTATTTGTATTATTTGCTTTATTTGACATTTTTATTTATTTTGTCAAATGTAATTCCTAATAAAATTCTTTATTTTAAGCACGCTAAAAAAAATCACTAAAATACTTCTATTAATTAACTTGGAACCTTTTCTAATAAAAATGTGACCAATTTCCCAGTTTTTTCGTCCATAATAAATTGTCACCTTAAAATTAATTTCTTTAACCATGCATGTGAGGACCAATGTCCTTATACTTAATAAATACCCCATTTTATGTATAATTTATATTTTATTTACAATGAGGGTTGTATTCCGCCCCTAATTTTGTTGTAATTTACTTTCATGTACTTTATTTTAATTTTGATCCTGTTTACCGCTTTCCTTGTATGGCCAACTTGCGCTTTCATTAATTGCACTGAATGAGAAATGGGATGAAATGATAAATTCAAAACTCAATTATAAAGCTAATCAAGGTATGAATAAATGTGAAGTCCCGAACTTTCTCTGGTCTTGGACTCAACGAGATTAGAGGACCATCTCAATGTTCCATTGGGATGGTGTAGATATCAGGTCCTGAGGCAGCCCAGATCAGAGTTATCCAATGATGATAAGATGCCTTGTCACAGGCAAAAATGTTGAAAGTGGTGATTTTTTTGTCAAATTTGCATTCTAGAGTAAAAAAAATTAAAAATAATAAAAATATTTTTAAAATTAGATTTGAAAAATGGGGTTTAGAAATTGTAGTATTGTTAGTTAATTTTTAATAATAATAAAAAAAAATTCGAGCGCTGGCCACAGCGGCACCTTCCGGCAGCGCGCAGGTGCGCGCGTGACGGGCGAGGCGTTGCTTGCTCGTCTCGCTTGCCAGCCGCGCGCTCTAGCAGCCCATTGCTCAACAAGGACAGGCGTTGGTCGCCCATTTCTGCTGCAAAATGCCATTTTTGCCCCCAAAATCAGTTTTTTCCTATTTTTTCACCAAAATTTGTTATTTTATCCCATTTTTTAGGGTTTTTACCATTTTTAAAATTCAAATTAAATAATATCTGATTTAATTGAGTTTTTTTCCTTAATTAATTATTTTTTTCTTTTTTTTTCACATAAAAAGAAAATGATAGAAAGAGAAAAGGGGGGGAATTTTTTTTAAGTTTTCTTAAGTTTTTTCTTCTTCTTCTTCAACATTTTTCTCTAGATTTTTAGATTTCCCCAACAAAAATAAAAAGAGAAAAGTTCAATTCTTTTTTCCTATCTTTTTCCAATAAAATTTCTTCTAAGAAAATTTTAGATGGAATTTTATTGATGGAAAATCAATTTTTGAGTCAAATAAGGTGATTATTTGTTCTTATAAATTCAATTTTCATACTTTTGTCTTTAATAATTTTTTATCAATTAAGTTTTATCAATGATTTTTATTTGAATCCCTTTTTTGATAAGAAATTAATTTTGAGAGACAAATAAGATAATTGTTTGTTCTTAAAATCTAATTTTTTCCATTTGATTTTCTAAAAAATAAGTGTTTTTTTTTCATAAATGATTTTTTTTCTTGAGATAAATAAAAGAATTGCTTGTTCTTGAGATCATTTTTATTTTTATCAAAAAAAATCATTCTTTAGGCAAAGAAATCGATTCTTTGTTCTTAAAGAATTTTTTATTTTCTTTCATCATTTTTGCAATTTATTTCTTGGAATAAAATTCCAAAATTTTATCATATTCAACTCTAATCTTGCACATCACAAACAAGGAAATCAATCATCATTTTTACCTTCATTAAATCCGAAATTCTGAGTGTAACACCCCTTACCCGTACGTAGTAAACCATACCGTAATCTTGTGGTTCACGACGACGGTCAGGGTATTACCGACACAAACATGTAAATCTTATAAACTTTTAAGCTGCAATATGAGTTATAAAAATTTCTTTCATTAACGAAAACACATTATAATTAACTATAAATTTGTCATACATCCCATTAAATAGTATACTTCTTCAGAATTCACTATAGCTAGATCATTTACATAACCAATATTACTTTTACAAATACTTATAATTTAAAATTACAAATCTTGCGTACATTCCAAAGACTATACAGATCCTACCCTAAAATCTCTTCATAGTCTTGCATTGGCCTGGACTGCTATGGAAAGACTCTCAACGATTCGATTCATAGTATCTACGCGGATTAAAAGGAAATCCGAGCTAAGCATAAAGCTTAGTGGAAAACATATAAATATGGACGACCACTTAGAGTGGCCGTCAGATGAGTTCAAAGGAAAGCATAATATAGAAAATAAAATCATATCAATTATAAAAAATTAGATACTTTCAAGGAGATCATCAAAATAACCACTTACTTCGCATATCAACGTTAACAAATCAATTATACAAAAACACACCTTTTTTTTACATCTTATACATGTCACTTTGTGCACTTATTCACATTCCTTTCGGTTTCCAAAACTTATTTCACACATCTTGCTTAATAGATGCCTTAGTATGTAATTATTCAATCAACAAGGCATTTAGATTGCAATAACAAAATACATACTTTCATACAAGTTTTCAGATATGTATTCATCTATTCATAACTTATTGTATGATTCACATATTCTTGTTCATTTAATGCCTGCTAAGTCAAAGGGGTGGATAACGAGTAGCACATAGATACTCGAAGGTATTAACACTATTCTCATAACACATAGATACCCGAGGGTCCAACTCATAGAGACTGCAGCAACAGTAACTCTATTAGGCATGCCTAACTATCCACGATTCGACCAATGCAGGCTAACACATACTTGTTTCCTTTAATGACGTACATGTTATATTTTAATACTTTTCATAAATACATACACTTATTATTGTCACATAACAATCCTACACATTATTCATACATAGGCTAAAGCAATGGCTCATATAAAATATAACCAACCATAAGCTTTAATTGCAATCATCTTTTACTTTTAATACCTGCTTAACAATTTAATTCAACTGTAGCTTACATGGCATATCATATCCTAGTTTATACTATATGTCATATGTAAATCACAAGTCAAAACTCATGTTCAAAAGCTCAAACAACATACATTTATAGCATAGGAAAGAGTCGCACTCACGACTATAGTCGCGATCACAATAGAAAACTAGATGGCCTCTGTCGTGCTCGCGACACCAGTTGCGCTCGCAACAGAGCCAAACATGACACTCCTGTCGATTCTGAATTGAATACAACTTCACATAAAAATATACCCATTCTTATATTGTCCCTAAATAATTTCACAAACATTACTTTCCCCAAATTCATGCATTAAATTCAAGAACTTCAATGCAAGCATCTTAAACTATTCAATTTATTAAGGATCATTTATTATTTAGACAATCATATAAAAACCAGTTGATGTACGAAATATTCGTTTCCATCTTAATATCACATACAAATTTTAAGCTATAAATTATCCTACTCAAGACTTGAATCATTAATAGCTCTATAAACTTTTATAAACCGGCACATACATGTCACATTTCATTTTAACAAGTACTAAGGCATTTAACAAAATTCAGTTGATACATTATCTTCTATGTCTGAATAAGTTTTAATGCTTTGGTTCGGACTTGGAAGGATATCCCAAGCTTCCTATGTATCCCAAGGAATTGGGAATCAGACCCGTAGTTCTGAAAGATCAAAGTATAGTTTATAAAATTTTGCTTCAAATTTCCAAACAGAATTTAAATCAGGTTAATATTGAACAAATTCAAAGGTGTTCGACTCATTAAACTTTGAAATATCTTAATCAATATTCTTGTTGACAATCTTAGTCTCTTACATTCCTAAGTGATATCTATTTATTTAGTCTTTTACAAACTCCAAACATGTGATGAATATTTCTCATAAGGTTCCGATGAAGTTCGGGTGTATTTCGGAAGAGAAAACGCCACAAAATATACAAACTAGAAGAGGGTAAAGGTAGGCAAGGCTTCCTACCAACTAAGAGGTTCAAAAGAAGAAGAAAAACACTTGCCAAGCAGGTTCTATCACGCTCATGACCATGGTCGCGCTCGCAACAGAAGCTCGCTTCAGGTTCCTCATAAAGACAGGTCACAAGACTGCTTTTCGCTTCAAATATCAACTGCCTAAACAGACCTCTAAACCTCATTTTTAGGCCAAATATCCTTCTTAAAAAAATGATACTTAGGATGTTAGCTTCCATATAGAACAAATTTCAAGTCATTTGGACACTTATATCTTCAGATATGATCAAAACAACCTATACTTCTCCCCTGAACCCTGCCAAAGAAGATACCTCTACTTCATGACCATTTTTGGGACACTTAGAGCTAAAATTAGCTCAAGCTTATTTCTACTACACTTGTAGAAATATGTCTTAGCCTTCAAACAG
Source organism: Excoecaria cochinchinensis (assembly GCA_947683425.1). NCBI lineage: Eukaryota > Viridiplantae > Streptophyta > Magnoliopsida > Malpighiales > Euphorbiaceae > Excoecaria > Excoecaria cochinchinensis. The sequence continues at coordinate 8,562,634 of CANTUQ010000119.1, forward strand.
TACTAGTCTCATAAAATTTAGAGTTCTAAAACTCACAATACAACATAATAACCGAAGAAGCGTCAAGTGTGTTCTAACACAGTTTTCATCCAAAATCCTATTCACATGCACGGTTTAGCAATTTAAATCAACACTCACTACCATCATCATATATCATTACCAAAATATTCAAATAACTCATATAACACATGAACATATTGAAATTCATATATATATATATATATATAAAACTAAAAAGTTTCCAAACCTCTTTTCCTTGCTCCAAAATTGCTCAAATAATTGCACAATCCCCTTTTCCTTCTTACCCCTTCTTTAGCTTCTCTTGTTCCCTCCAAAAAAAACAACGAAAATTCAAAGTTACACAAACCCTTACTTATCTTTAAGGAGAAGAGCAGAGGAAGAGAGACAAACCAACCACTTGCCTTTCCTAACTCAAATCTTGCATCTAATTACTTAAACTTGGACAAATCCACCTTGGCTTGAATTGCTTGAATTGGCGTGAGAAAGGAGAAGGATATGCTCTCTCTCTTTCTTTTCCCTTTCATTTCCCGTCCAAGAATGGCCCTAGGAACGGCGAAAAGGGCTGACTTAAGGCCATTAGTCCATCCTTATCCTCATTTGCCATATGTCATAATTTGAGTGGACCCCTAAAAATTTTTATGCCAAGCTTTATATTTTAACCCCTTAACTTACCTTCTTTTCTTCCATTGGCATAGCACTTTTCTATTTAATACATTGGCCCACAAATCGAATTAATTCCATCAATTCAATCCATAATTACAAAATGACCAAAATACCCTTACCTTATACAAATAAAACCGATCACATCCTATATTACAATTAATCACTTCCATCATCCAATTACACATTTCTAATTACCAAAATAATTCTTTTCACGTCATTTAAGGCACAACGATATAATTGTTCAATTTACTGAGACTTGCCGAAACTTTTGAATTAATAACGGTTATGCCCCTTTTGGACACTTCCGTCCCTATCTCTAGCATATTTGGTTTCCGTTACACTCAAAACTTACCCTAATCCGGCTAGGGTATATTCGTGGTGTTACACTGAGGGTAAATATTTTGGGCTCGATCTTTTAAATTTTTATTATTTTGTTTATATTTAATTTATTAACACGTATATTATTATTATTTTTATTATTTTGATTTATTTATTTATTCTATTGCTTTTATATTTGATCATTTAATATGTTAATATATTATTTTTGTTCATGTAAATATTGATTTTTTATCATTTCTAACATGTAAATATTGATTTCTTATCATTTCTAACATGTAAATATTAATTTCTTATTATTGCTAACATGTAAATAATTTATTTTTGCTTTGATTTCTCATTATTTTTAACATGTAATTAATTAATTCATTTTAATTGATCTTTTTTGCCATGTAAATGTTTTATGTTAATTGTGATGACATTAATTAATCACGTCATTTATTTAATTATTTTCATCATTCTTTTATTCATGTTTTATCATTCTTTTTCATTGCTATTGTTATATACTTATTGTTTATTCATTTATTTATTTAATTTCATTATTCATTATTATTATTATTATCATGTTCATATTTTTATGTATTAATTCATTAACATTTTTTATTTATTTCAATCACATCATTTAATTCATTTGTCATTCATAATACATTTTTCTCATTTATTTTAAATTGTTAACAAGGTGATTCATTTGTCATTTTGATGTCATCTTATTTTATCTTATTTTATTTTATTTTATCATTTATTATATACTTAGTTGATTTAATTGATTTAATTACTAACATTATTTCATTGGTGTTTTATTTTTATTTCACAACTTATTTTCCCTTTTGGGCATTATTGCAAGCACACAAGGAGATCCAGAAGGCTCGTTTGGGATAAATATTTATTTGCCTTATTTGTAATATTTCATTTATTTTGCTTTTTCATTTATTTTGCTATGTAATCTTTAATAAAATTAGTTATGCACGTTAAAAAGAAAAACACAAAAACATTTCTATTAACTAATTTGGTATTTTTTCTAAATAAAAATGAGACCAATGTCCTAATTTTTCATACCCAAATAAACCATCACCTTTAACATTATTTTTTAAAAGTATGCATGCGAGGACCAATGTCCTCATTGTTAACAAATAGCCCATTTTATGTATGATTTGTATTTTATTTACAATGGGGGTTGTATTCTGCCCCTAGTTTTATTATAATTTATTTTCATGCACTTTTCTTTAATTATGTTTTATTTATTTATCACTTTTCCTGAATGGACAATCTGCACTTTAATTTAATTGCATTAAATTAAATGAAAAATGGGATGAAACGATAAATTCAAAACTTAACTATAAACCTAACCAAGGTATGAATAAATGGGAAGTCCCGAACCTTCTCTGGTCTTTGGGCTCAACAAGGTGAGAGGGCCATCTCAATATTATATTGGGATGGGGCCTCCAAGACACCTCTTGTGTCCCGTAAAAGGCTCAAAATTGCACAGTCTTAGGTGCCACGAGACGAGAGGGCCATCCTAATATTCTATTAGGGTGGATGCCTCTAAGACACCTCTAGTTTGCCCAAGCGTGAGGCTAGAGGACCATCCTATCATTAGGGTGGAAGCCTACAAGACACCTCCGGTTTGCCTATAATGGACATAATAGCGCTGTCTTAGGCTCACTGAGGCTAGATGACCTTTCGCAATGTTGTATTGGGTGGTGACTCCAAGAAACCTTCTTGTTGCCAAAAATGGACGCACTTGTAATTTCTTACAAGTTTTCATGAACCTCTCTCGATCGCCTTGAAGGCGGGCGGTTCTGGGCACCTCGGGGTTCGGCGCATGTCACAGTGGCGACTCTACTAGGGACAATACTCGAGACTTCACTTCGAAAGTACCTTCGTTAAATTTTACAATTGAGTTTTAATTTAAAAATTTCATCCTTTTTCAAAACTGCATTGCATCTCATTAGAGCCTTAGATCTATGCTAGTTTGGTCCCTCTATCAACCTTGGTGCATTCACACAGCATGACCCTACGTTCACTCAATGTAGAAAAGTGTTAAGGATAATCACTAGCATAAACCTCGTACCTTTATGGTATATTAAATGGATACCCGATCAGTCATTATGCTCGTGATGAGCTAGACCTGTTGGCAGGGACCATGCTTGGGTAGCCCTAAAGTAAAATTACCTTGGCCAAAGCTCATGTAATGAAAGTAGACGCTCCCCCTAAGTGGTATGAACCTTAATACTATGTTTGCTGTATGGATCGTTATGTATTGGGCGGACCCAGATATTTTAATTGATCACCTAATCAAAGGCTTTTATGCCCCGATAGGCCCATGTCAATTTATTCGGACTGACTAAATATGTAATGATCATAACCCATGCACCTGTGCATTAGTTAAGAGAGGTTATGCTGTCGGTTTGCCACCGTGCACCATACGTGCCCATCGGGTCCCCTGTTGACCCATGAGCCAATCCCACCTAGGAAAGAAACTATGACCTCATGTGCGGGAGTAACAAGGTTGGAAGGACATATGTGCTTGCATGTGATTTGTGGATGATGCATTGAATATTCATGTCATTCATGCACAAATAACCTTTTTTTATTTCCTCCCTGTGTATACATCCTATTTTTTGCATATAATTATTACATGTACACATCATCCTGTGTATAGTTTTTTAAATGTTTTCGCATGTATCATTGTAACCTCTTTTAGCCATTGTATACCATTTGTTGCATTACATATTATTCATGCATCATTCTAACTCTTTAATCTTTCAGCCATTAAAGACCACTTTCCTAGTTAGTTAGGGGTCTGACAGTCGCATTATCGGAGGGTTTTAATTAAGCAACCAGAATCAACGTCAAAGAGCAATTAACATGCATTCAAAAAATCTTCAAAAATGGCCAATTCATTGAGAGAGGCAGATACAACACGAGCCATGATTACCGAAGAAGTGGGCAGACGGAACAAAGAATTTGAGAACATAATGATGGCCATGATGGCGACAATGGCCCAGCCTACTGCACAGAACCCGACTGCTCCTCCTATGAGAAAAAAATGAACAAGAGGAGTCTAGAGAAGACCCACTTGAGGAGATTCACTCGCCACCAGTGAACTTAAGGGCTACCATACCGGGAGCCTAGAGAAGAGAGATAACCCATGGAGTAGAGGATGAATATGAAAAGCCCCTGTCAGTTAGAGGGAAAGTACCCCAAACAGAAGAAGCCATTTGGAAAAAAATAGAAGAGAAGTTTGAGGCGATGTCTCGAATGTTAATGATGGGAAAAGGGATGAACCCCGAGGATAAGGAGCTGGATGGGGAGGATCTAATCCCTCTGAATTTCAAAATGCCTGATGTCCCGAAGTTTAATGGCACATCGTACCCACCATGCATATTAAGCAATACTCCCTGGTGATGAAGGGACGATGCTAATAAAGAGGCAGAAGATTGAATACTTCTGTTTGAGTTTGATAGGTCTTACAGTGGACTGGTATCATGGGCTGGAATGAAGAATAAAGGAAGACTGGGACCTACTGACGGAAGAGTTGCTCCTACAATACGATTGTAGTACAAGGATGGAGGTCACTCTGAAAGATCTAGAGCTACTGTAACAAAAGCCAGACAAGTCATTTCATGAGTACCTGACCCGATAGAGGAACCGGGTAATGGAGATAAAGAAGAAGCCGGATACTCCAGACCAGATCAGGCTGTTTATTAGGAATGCTAGCCCATATTTGAAGGATGGGTTAGAGATGAAGGGTCTTAAGGACTGGGAGTCCCTAAAAGACATAGCCATCGAAGCTGAGGCTGAGCATCTGGATAAAATTGCTAAATCTGCAAACCTAGCCTTGGGTAAGAACAAGGGAAGCAGCAGTGGTAATGGGGGCAATACTAGGGTAGCAGAAGTCTCAACCATCGGAATGACTCCCAAACACCTCACTATCTCTGGCAAGCCATTATCTTGGCACTTCACCCATCTCATCAAGGAAGGGAAGTTACAACCCTTGCTAGCTGGGCCTGCCCCAAGTCAAGGAAAGCCTAGGCACAAAATAGACTGGTATTGTGCGTATCACCAGTACACAGGGCATAGAATAGACTATTGTCATCCTCTAAGGGATCACAGTCAAGAATTTGTGCCTAGTCTGGAGGAAGAAAGAAAGAATTAGAGTTGTTACAATGCCTTTCTTTTTTTAAAAGTGTATTCCTGAACTATGCACTTGTTTCTCTTTTCTATTTTAATAATATGGGCTTTTCTTATATATACATTATCATATCTTATCGCATCGAGTATAAATGATAATAATGATTAAGGCATTGGGTTAAACACTGCTTTATTCAATTTCAATAAATAGTAATCTTGGTTGCATCCAATTTGACTCCTGAAGCGAGATAAAATTTGAGAGAATAAAAAAAAGGAAAAAAAAAGGTCTGAAGAAGTCTTTGCCTGGACCTATGAATATGTGCCGGGAGATGATCATGAAGTCGTCAAGCACACTATTCCAATATACCCCGATCATGGACCAGTCAAGCAGAAGCTCAGAAGACCCAGGCCGGAAGGGCAGAAAAGGTCAAAAGGAGGAATCCACAAGCTGAGATGAAGCCGAATTCTTTATACAACACCCAGCTTGGTTAGTGTCATCCTAATAGTCAAAAAGAGCAAAAAAGTATGAGCTATCAGGATTTGAACAAAACTTATCCAAAAAAAAGAGAGAAACAAAAAAAAGAACAAAAGAAAAAGAATAAAAGGAAAGGAACAGGAAAAAGAACAAAAGAACAAAAGAACAAAAAAAGAGAAAAATAAAATACAAAAAAAAGAGAGAGAAGGAAAGCCATCCTGGGGGCAAGCTTTGTTCAAATCCCGTTGATCTACACATGCTCGTACCATGCCATTCTTCTTGGCTACCAAAAAAGGACTAAAAGACTGGTTAACAAATCGTTTAAGGGGTGTACTATACAAACGGTAAGTCGATGACATTCAGTTGAGATGCGTGGACGAGAAAGGAGCTAAGAGGGCTATTGAAGAAATTAATGCCAGAATTTGTATAGGCTATATGAACGGTTTAATGCTGACAGAAAAGATCAAGAGACAAGGGTTGGGCAGATAGCCACCATTGGAACCTCTACAAGAGTCACCTATTATTCCTCGACACAAGGGGCAGAAGTAGTATGGCAGATAGATGTAAAGCTTAAATCTTTAAGGATGGTCATAGAAGCCTAGATTTTAAAATCTGACAGACTGCAGCAACGATAGCAGCAGTTAAGTAAGTCAGATAAGGATAGGTCATGAGATTACTGCCACATTCATATCCATCAGAAAATACTCTGCTCCATCATTTGGGAAGGAAGTTAGAAAGCATCCGATGAAAGAGGGAGATTCAGTCTTCAAGCAAATAAGGCCAAATGTTCCAGACGAATGAGGTAAATTTAAGCCGATGTGAGAAGGTCCTTTTGCTCTTCAGAGATTGTTATCCAAGAGAGCAGCAATGGACAACAATGAAGATAACCTCAAAGAACCGATCAACATTGACAGACTCAAGAGGGTCCAGGGATAAGGACTAAAAAAGTCAAAAGAAGAGAATAAAAGCCCCTTGAGTCGAAAACCCAAAAAAGGCAGCCTTGCTAAAAATGGGCATCTCGTCAGGGTGAAAACCGAAAAAGGCACCCTGGCCAAAAATTAGAGGCTTGAGAGAAAATGTTCAATCAAGAAAACTCGAGAGGGCTGATTGATAACAGGAGTAGGATGCACCTAAGTGTTACTCATTGAGATTGAATAAAACTAGTATTTTTGTATCACATGTCTAGTCATTGTCATTCTTATTGCTATATGGTGCATAGAGATAGAAATGCATGCATAAGCTAGGTGTAAACACGCAATTAAACGGTTAAGAAAAACCTATTGCAGGCATAAGGACATATGCTGGAGAAATTCTCAAGGTAGTAATAACAATTATTTTGTGACAAATCTTCCTCCTACTCTTAAGAAAAAAAAAAGAGGCCGTTAAAGATGAAAACCTTGACTGGCTCTCTAAGCAAAAGTTAGGCCATAGGCCAAGGTGAAACCTAAAAACAGGTAGTCTGTCCTTAAAAAAAAATTAATAAAAGCCGCTGGAGTGGATTGGGACCATTCCATGCAAAAAAAAAAAAAATTAGGCACAACGTTATGTGAAAATCCCCAAAGGGACGCATTTCTTGCTAAGAAAAGCTAGTGTGAAAATCCACAAGGGACGTACTACCTTTAAAACAATGACTATTGATGCCTGGAACGATAAGGCGACATTACTCCGAATGACTTTCTTTTAGGCAGAACTTGATTCAGAGTCCTGAGGGAAAAATGCTCATTGACTGGGGGGCAAAGATGCACACGGGTCAGTTCTCTTTGAAAAGATTATGGGTCAGAGTCCATAAAGCCAAGACAATGCTCTTTTTGATCCTTGGGGGCATCAGACAATGTGAGCAGCCGATCAGTACCCTCAATGAATCCCTTAACCATCTGGGATGTGGTCTATCCATTTTTGCATATCACATGCATCTCATGTGCATTCAATCCTTTATGCATATAGATATGCACAAACAACTCTTTTACATTAATCCTTTGCTCATGTCTCATGTATATAGCTTTATGTGTACATTTCACACATATTACGCACACACAATCTTTTGTACATACTTTTGAGCCAATAACTTTATAGGGAAAAGGCTGAACCAAAGGACAACTTCGGCAAGATGAATTCAAGATAAAGCCCACGTAAGTCGAAATCATGTAAGCCCATGAAGGGATTATCTTTAAGTCCTTTCTAAGGCATTCTTAGTCTCTTCTGAGCATTATCTGTAATGCCCCCATACCCCCGGTAAGGAATATTGGGGCGCTATGCGGACTCTAACGTACACATACGCGTACACATGCATACACAATAGCGGAAGCGATAACAATAAATAATTAGAAATAACATGGGCCAAACAAAAAGCTCTTATAACATATATATAAACTGTACATATTACAAAAGTTTTATACTTATTACATATTCATTTTTGGTACATATACAAAACAGTTAACATATACATTATGATACTATACTTCCTATATACATAATGATGTTACTCAAAATGTGAGAAACTCTATCTAGTACAAAAGGATTTCTATAAAAGCTCCTAGTGGCCATGACCTGCAGATGTGCACCCTCTGATCCAATCCTGAAAACCTATACAGGAAAAACACCCGTGCTGAGCGATAATGCTTAGTGGGGATAAACAAAAGCAAAGACTTCGAACGAAGTCACAAATATATCACATGAATATCAATAGTCATGTCATTTACAAATAACCATATACACAACCTTATAACAGATAACATTCACTCTAATCCGTTCCATATGCAAATATCCAAACAATATGGCAAACTAATATCGATATCATGTCATGCTATATTCATATATATCCATATGAATCTTTATACGTATGCAAATCTCTACCACACTTCTTGTACACTACAGACCATACAGTAGCCTGAGAAACACGACAAAACATAAAGTAGCCTGAATTCTCATTAATTGTGGATATGGGTACATTACAAAATGCAAGACCGAAGTCTCAACACATTCTCTCTATCTCTATTAGAATGACCATCTCGGAGGTCGGCCACTTGGCCCAAACGGGGCCGTCATGGGTAGCTGCACTCGATATCCCTTTATAAGCATGCTTATCTATCCACTACTATGACATTTCAGGCTTGACTCAATAACTCAAAACAGAAATACTTACTACTACCAGGATCACAATTCAAAATACTATCATGTCAATAATTATCAATACAAAACTCTAATTATAATGTAAAGGAGGACCAAGTAAGCATACACTATGCAGTAGGGAGAAAACATGTAAAGCAAGATAGAAGAAAACATTTTTCAGAAATAGAACAGGGCGACAAGGGGTTCACTATCACGATAGCGATAAGAAGTCGTGCTCGCGGTAAAAGCCAGGTTCACTGTCACAATTGCGACAGAAGCCAGATTGCATAAAGACTCTATATACTATACCCAAATACAATACAATAACTCAACCATTAAACAACCATCCATATCACATGGCATGTCACTCTTATTTATGCTTTGGTTAGTTATAAATGAGTTTTTAAACTCCTAAAATTCTATCTCTTATTTCACACGATTAGTGCATTTAAATTAAAAGGCGCATCGCAAGCATGTAAAGAAAATTAAGAAAAGTGATAAAGAAAGTGGTAAATGAAGTAACTAAGGAAAGCGGTAAACACGCAAGCACACAATTACAAGAGAAGTTGCGGCGGAATACAACCCCATTGAAAGAAGATATAAATTGGGATGGAATACAATCCCAAATGGAAATTAAATAATGTTGCCCCAAAATTAATTACAAGGGCCCAAAGAGAAATGAACTTTAATTTAAACACTCAAATAAAATAAAACGTAAGAAAAACATACATAAATCGGGGCATTTCTTTGGTTTAGGAACATTGGTTCCTTCGCACTTATTTTGAAAATGGATCGAAGAGTTATTTGATTGCTAGTTTGAAAAAACCGAGATGAGTGATCCCATTTTGGAGAAAAAGCTGAACTCTTCGTTTTATTGTGATGTTTTACATTACTTGGCTAAAACGCGGGACATTGGTCCCAATTTTATTAGTGAAAATTCCAATTTAACTACAGAAATATTTTCATGACTTTTTTTATCTCACGCGTGTATAAATAAAATATTTATTTACAAACAAACACAACACAAAGGGAGAGAATAGGAAATATCTCACCCAACCGATGTGTTCTCCTATGCGCCATGACCCATCCGGGAGGTCACAGGAATGCCCGCATAATGTGACTCAAATTAAATCTCAAACAGAAAATAATATCAAAAATATTAGTGATGATGGCATAAGCAATTAATAAAATAACAATAACATGAATAATATTAACAATAATAGCGTAAATAATATTAACATGTCAATAAAAGACAATAACAATAAAAGAATAACAAATAATAACTAAATGCAATGGTAATAATAATAATAATAACAATAATAATAATAATAATAATAATAATAATAATAATGATGATGATGATGATGATGATGATGATGATGATGATGTCAACAGTGAAGAAAAATGGAGTAATAATAGCAACGACATAATAAAATGATAACAATATAAAATGGTAATGATAATAATGATATAAAACACATAAATAAAATATAATAATAAATAAATAATATAATGGTGATAATAGTAATAATAATGGTATATAACACATAAATACAACATAATAATACATAAATAATATGATAATAATAAATAATACTACTGCAATATGGTGATAATGTTAAATAATAAAGATAATAATAATAGAAAGGAAGATAGGGGCCAACAGCAAAAACAAATAAAGAGTAAAACCACAAAAGTCAAATAAGACAACCACAAAGAAACCAAACCAAAAAAATAAGCTTAAGGTGCCAACAGTAGAAAAATACTAGAAATATTAAGAAATAAACATGGCAAAGATAATGAAATCAACAAGATTAATAACCACAAAAGATAGATGAATAAGAAATTAGGCCAGTTCCAAAGTGTTTACCCTCAGAATTTATAGATCGGAAAATAGGATGCCTTGATCCGTCCTCCTTATTGATTTTTGTAGTGAAAAATATTTGAGGAAAATATAAAGATTTGTGTTTTGGCACAAATTAAATCAAAGAAAATATTTGGATGAAAATATTTTTGGTTGAAGCTTGAGCACAGGAAATTGATTTTCCAAGCTCAAGGTCATCCGGGAAACTAAAAAGAATGTTCTAAAAAAGAAGAAGAAAAATTTAAACTGGCTGTTGTTCTTTGGTTGAGAGAAAACCAAGTCTTTTCTTTTAAATGAAAAATGCAGCCCTTTTCCCTAAAAATGAAGGTAAAAGTCCTTTTAATCTTTTGTGTTTCTAAAATGGAAAAAGAACAAAATTAATTTCTTTATTTTATTTTTTCAAGGACACCAAAAGAGTGAAAGAAGCAGACTGAAAAAGAAAAAAATCAAAAATCGCAGGAAAACAGCGACCGCTGCCAAAACTGGCCGCGTGTGAGGTGGCAGGTGCGTGCCCCTTCGCCTTGGCGAGGCACGCTGCAGTGAGGCTTGTGCCTCGCTAGCGAAGCGCGCCCCTTGCAAGTATCGCGCGCAGCTATTGCAGCGAGCGCTGCAGCGCACACAACCCCTGCAGCCTGCAGGCGCGCGCAGCCTCCGCGACGGGCGCGGCCCATACGCATGGCATGCGAAATGAAAAAAATAAAAAATAATAAAATAAAATAAAATAAAATAAGAAACTAAATATAAATAGTAAAAAGGAATAAAAGAGAGCAAAAGAAACAAATTTTCGCACTGAAAATTTTGGAGGAACAAATGGATTTTTTTTTGACAAGGAGAACATCATTTTTGACACCTTTACTTGCAAGTATCATTTTCATCATCGGGTAATTCTGATCTTGGACCGCCTCGGGACCCGGTGTCTACAGTTGCCCCCAATTTTGTGGAACTTAGAACCTAGGTGCCTAAGTGAGCCAAAATTCAAAAAAGAAAAGAAAGAAGCGCGTACCTGAGGCGGTCGTCTTTCGAGGTTGTTGTGGGTAGTTACCGTCTGTTCGTCGATGTGTTAACCCCTGTTGCTTTGGCGTCTAACCTATATGGTGTCTAGCCTCGCTAATATGGTCTGTAATTGAGCTTAACGCGGTGTCCAACCTCCTCCATTGTGGCATCTAACCTGTACGGTGTATAGCCCCAGCCGTGTCGGTATCTAACCTATTGATGCAGATATCCTTATGGATTGAAAGGATTTGGAATATTTTGAAAAAAAGCTCAATGCTACGAAGGACAATGCTCCGAAGAGACTGAGAATGCCTTAAAAAAGGACTTAGAGATAATGCTCTGAAGAGACTGGGAATGCCTTGAAAAAGAACTTAGAGATGATGCTCCGAAGAGACCGAGAATGCCTTGAAAAAGGACTTAAAGATAGCGCTCCGAAGAGACTGGGAATGTCTTGACAACGGACTTAAAGATAATGCTCCGAAGAGACTGGGAATGCCTTGAAAAAGGACTTAAAGATAATGCTCCAAAGAGACTGGGAATGCCTTGAAAAAGGACTTAAAGATAATGTTCCGAAGAGACTGGGAATGCCTTGAGAAAGGACTTAAAGATAATGCTCCGAAGAGACTGGGAATGCCTTGAGAAATGACTTAAAGATAATGGGATGTAAGATGTATGTGCAAAGCTATACGTACAAATCATGCTGGGGATTGATGTGCGAAAATTATGTGTACACAACTATACGTGTAAAAGATTAAATGCACGTGATAAGTGCTTGTGCTATGCACGCTAGACATGTGCAGAGAATTATGTGTTGCAGGTACGCAGAGTTTATGTGCACAAAGAATTGCTTATGCAAGATGTATATAAAGCTCATGCATGTGTGAATGCACATTGGGCATCGCCAAATGCCATGCCCATGAGATGTATATGTATGCAGTAATGCAGGATAAGGATTCATCTGAGTGGATTTGGGAGGCAAAAGCCGGTTTGGTCGTAATTTTCAGCAGGATTGGTGCCCCCTGGAATTGCTTTTGAATTTCATGCCTTCGGGGATTACGAGGTTCTCTTCTGATACTTGTAGTCATTTTTTGAAGGTAGTTCATCCCTCGTGGATTTTCACACTAGCTTTTTTTAGTGGGAAATACGTCCTTGCCGAATTTTCACATAACCCTATGCCTTATTTTTTGCCTGGAATGGACCCAAACCCAATCCAGCGGCTTTTATTTATTTCATTTTTTATAGGACAGACCGCCTCTTCCAAGGTTTTCACCCTGCCCTTTGGCCTAGCTTTTGCTTAGAGCGCCAGTCACAGTTTTCATCTCTAATGGCCCCTTTTTTTTAGAGAAGTTGAAGTTGTCGCAAAAGATCTTCCAGGTATGATCGGCATGTGCTTATGTCTCGAATTATGGTTGTATGAGCCTGGCTCTTATCACGAAGATGCTGTAGAATTGGCTTCACAGTGGATAGCAAGGTGAGCCGACTGACATGCTTGAGCAGGTAGAGTACCACAGTGTAGATAGCACTAATGTGCTGATTTTATGCTGGAACTAGGCAACTTTGAGTATGTAAGATGAATTGCTCTGGTTGGAGGCTACACCCTCGCCTCCATAAGTGCTTGTAAGAGAAGAGTATCTAGCCCTGCAGTAGATAATAGGACCCATCGGCTTAGGCATCTGGTTGGTGAGAGCAGGAGTAGAGTAGTCCACTTAGATTTTACACATTCAGTAACGAATGGCGTTTCTCTTTTTATAAAAGAACTAGGAAATGATGAGTTGAACTACTCTTGTTTTATGTATTTACAAAGACTGAGTGCATTTCAGCATGATTTCTCCATAGATGCTCACCATTTAACATGGATTCGGAATGCAAAATTACACCTAATCTCGGAGGGGATCTTGTAAGCATCAGACTCCTATTTCCAATCAGCCCTTGCGGGTTTTCTTGATTGGTTATTTTCTCTCTTTTTTATTATATTTGTTTATTCTTTATTTAGCCTTTGCCATGGACCCTCCTTCAGTTCGTCGGTGTTGATTGAATTTACTTCCCTCTTCTTTAGCTAAGAAGGCTGCTCCTTCAGAGAGTGGTTCTTTTTCGTATCGAAATCTTGTTCTTGTCCCTTGTGCAGATTGGTTGAGGTGATGGGTTCCCAAGACCTATTTCCTTTTAACGTGCTTGACTCCTGTAGCCGTTGCTTCCATGACTACCCCTCAAAGATTTGACGTGCTTCAACGGGCAGTAATGTTTTCGCCTCATGCATCAAGGTGTAAAGCGTGACTCTTGTAAGGGTTCTAATTGCAGACCCCATAATGGGTCTACTCCATAACCTTCTTGGCCTTCCTCTCCTTTGGTAACTCAGTTGTATGTCATCAGCTCACCTCTCGTACTGCACACCCTTTATACTTATGGACTGGGTGGATGGCTCATGGATTAGTCTTCAGGTCTTTACAGTGCCCAAGAAGAATGGCAAAATATAGGTATGTCCCTCGCACTGCACACCTTCTACACTGATGAACTGGGTGGATAGCTTGTGAATTAGTCTTTAGGTCCTTTTCAGTATCTAAGAAGAATGTCAAAATGTAGGCATGTGTAGACCAACGGGATTTGAACAAAACTTGCCCCCAAATAGCATTCCCTTGCCCCCTAAATTTTTTCTTTTTTTTCCCAATTTTTTTTTTTACACCCTAATTTTTTCTCCCCATTTTTTTTACTCCCAATTTTATTTATTTTTTTTTACAAGCTTCGCTCAAATCCGGAAGTTTACACATACGCGCATTTTCTTCTTAACCATTAGGACCATTTTTGTTCAATCTAATCGGGCATTGTATCTCAGTAAGAATTTTGGTCCCATTCCTACTTATAGATCTCCCCTTTCGACCATTTTTACCCACTTTAGCTTGAGTCTTCTGAGCTTCTGTGTCACCTGTCCATGATTAGGATATGTTTGGCATAGCATGCTCGGCGGCTTCATGATCATCTTCTGACATGTCTTCGTAGGTCTAGGCAAAGACTCTTTATTTCATTTTTTTATTTTCTCTCTCTTTCATCTCTCTCTAGGAGTCATAACAGATGCTATCAAGATTTTCTTTGGGTTCCCCAAAGTTTCGAGATTAAATAGAATGGCATCGTTTGAGTCATTATTAAATGCAAATGTGTCATGATCATGCATAGTGAAATCACAAGAAATATCATACAAATAAATAAAACCACTCATTTCATTTAATAGAATCAGAATTAAAAGCACCGTCATTAAATAATTCAAAAATAAAAAGAACATCAAAAAAGCTAACACCCTCCTGTTTCCACTAACACAGCTGTTTTGGCCAATGGTTCATCACCATCCGCAGGAACCATCCTCATTCTCCACTTAGGTACTTAATTTGCCTTCCTCTCCTTCTTTTGCTCTTCTGGGTCAGAGATCTGCTTGCTATCAATGAGGTCTTGCATCTTGTCCCTCAAGATTCGGCAATGGTCTGTTAGATGCCCGGTGTGTTGATGGTAGGCGCAGTATTGATCGCTTTTATGCCTCGGCTGTCCTTGACTTAAAGCTGGTCTAGGTGGCAATGGTTGTAACTTGCCCTCCTTCATTAGTCTCTCCAACACCCAGGACAGAGGTCGGCCCAAGTTAGAATAGTGCCTTTGATCCATTTTCGTGGTTGACGCTTCCGTCCTCTTAGCCTTACCCTTAGTGTTGTTGTGGATGCTTGAACTCTCACTTTTCAGAGCATGTATTGTCACTAGATCTCCACCCTCTTTAGGCGTGATGTCATCGAGCGCCATGGCATCCATCCTTTCCTTAATTGTGGCCAATAACCTCTTTTCAAGCTCCTCGAACCTTCTATCCATTATGAAATCCTCATTAGGGTTTGGGATCCTTACTCTTCTTGGCTCAACTGGCACAGCAGCAGCTTTAGGCTCATTTACAGGTTGATGGGCGGCGACTCCAGCGAGGGGAGCCTCCCCACTAGCAGGTGGTTCGACTTGCCCCCGAGGAGGGGCTACTGGCGGTTGTGGAGCTACAGGTGCTTGTGGAGCAGGGGGCTGAGCAATCCCTTCGGCCATTGCTCCCATCATATCCAATATCCTTCGTTCAAATTCCTCTAGTCTCCTATCGAGGTCTTGAGTAGTCAAAGCTCCGGTTTCTTCTACCATGGAGGATGATTCATTAACTGTAGAGAGTGACTCGAAATCCCAAACAGGCACTAATTCTAGCAATCCAAAGGGCGAGTCTGTCGTCACTAGTCGGTCGTCAGAACCTCTAGTCCACTTGGATGAATCTATGATGGCTGAAAGATCAAGATTGTTAAAATGATGACATATACAATGCATGATCGTGCCATGCAAATGGTCTTTGATAAGTGCGAGATCAATGGATTACCACAATACGATGGGATGCATATATGCAGGAAGATATGTACATGTGAAAAATGATATGCAGATAAGAGGATATATACACACATAGCATGAGATTATACGCAGGATGATATGCACATGTGAAAAAAATAGCTGGCAGACAGAGGTATATACACACACAGCATGAGATTATACACAGGATGATGTGTACATGTGAAAAAATAGCGTGCAGACATAAAGATACATACACACATAGCATGAGATAAAACATATTATTATTTATATATACATGTATTTATTTTATTGACATGCATGAATGACATGCGATGCACGAGCATGTTGTGCAGCATCCACAACCACATGAAAGCAGATAGATCCTTCCAACCTTATCACTCCCACACACGAGGTCGTGCGGTCTCTTTCCTAGGTGAGCTTCATCCGAGGGTTAACAGCGAACCCATCGGACACGTATGGTGCACACTGGAAAACCGGCAGCACAACAGTCTTAATCTAATGCGCATTCGTATGGGTTTTGGCCATCACGTATTTGGGTAATTCAATTAAGTTAAGGTGGGCTCACTGGGGCATAAAAGCCTTTCATAAGGAACCACTTAATTTGCTTGATTTTGTTTAATACGTGATGGCCCACATCACAAGCATCGTATTAACAAGCATATCACCTAGTGGAAGTTTCTATTTGTCATTACATGGGCTTTGATCAATGGTGATTCATTAGGTCTACCCAAGCATGGTCCCTGCCAATGGGTCTAGCTCATCACGAGCACAGCAACCGATCGGATCTCCATTTGATATACCATTAATGGACGAGGCTTGGGCTGATGATTATCCCTAACACTTCCCTACAATGAGTGAAAGTAGGGTCGTGCTTTGAGAATGCACCGGGGTAGATAGGGGACCAACCAACATAATTCTAAGGCCCTAAAATGATGTAATGAAATTTCAAAAAGAGAAAGAATTTTAAAAACTCAATTATATTTTTAACCAAAACACTTTCAGAGCGAAGTCTCAAACAGTCCCTAGTGGAGTCACAATTGTGACGCGCACTGAACCCAGCAAGGGCCCTCGCGGAATTCGCTGTTAGGATTTGAGGGACTGGTTTGCATCTTTTTGATCATGGGCGCCATTAGACATCTTGGATCCTTCCTTCCCAATAGAACATTGGAAAGGAACATCTAGCCCCACGGCACCTTTAGGCACCTTAGAGGTATCATGGAGTTGCCACCCAATTTACAAGAAATTGGGAAAAGTCTCTAACCTCTTATTGGTCTAGACCAGAGATTGGTGTTCAGAACTTCACTCTTATTTATGGTTTGGTTAGTTATAAATGAGTTTTTAAACTCCTAAAATTCTATCTCTTATTTCACACGATTAGTGTATTTAAATTAAAAGGCGCATAGCAAGCATGTAAAGAAACTAAAGAAAAGCGATAAAGAAAGCGATAAATGAAGTAACTAAGGAAAGCGGTAAACACGCAAGCACACAATTACAAGAGAAGTTGGGGCGAAATACAACCCCATTGAAAGAAGATATAAATTAGGACGGAATACAATCCCAAATGGAAATTAAATAATGTTGCCCCAAAATTAATTACAAGGGTCCAAAGAGAAATGAACTTTAATTTAAACACTCAAATAAAATCAAACGTAAGAAAAACTTACCTAAATCGGGGCATTTGTTTGCTTTAGGAACATTGGTTCCTTCGCACTTATTTTGAAAAGGGATCGAAGAGTTATTTGATTGCTAGTTTGAAAAAATTGGGATGAGTGATCCCACTTTGGAGAAAAAGGAACTCTTAGTTTTATTGTGATGTTTTACATTACTTGGCTAAAACGCGGGACATTGGTCCTAATTTTATTAGTGAAAATTCCAATTTAACTACAAAAATATTTTTGTGACCTTTTATCTCACGCGTGCATAAATAAAATATTTATTTACAAACAAGCACAACACAAAGGGAGAGAATAGGAAATATCTCACCCAACCGATGTGTTCTCTTACGCGCCATTACCCATCCGGTAGGTCACAGGAATGCCCGCATAATGCGACTCAAATTAAATCTCAGACAGAAAATAATATCAAAAATATTAGTGATGATGGCATAAGCAATTAATTAAATAACAATAACATGAATAATATTAACAATAACAGTGTAAATAATATTAACGTGTCAAAAAAAGACAATAACAATAAAAGAATAACAAATAATAACTAAATGCAATGATGATGATGATGATGATGATGATGATGATGATGATGATGATGATGATAATAATAATAATAATAATAATAATAATAATAATAATAATAATAATAATAATGATGATGATGATGATGATGATGATGATGTCAACAGTGAAGAAAAATGGGGTAATAATAGCAGCAACATAATAAAATGATAATAATATTAAATGGTAATGATAATAATGATATAAAACAAATAAATATAATATAATAATAAATAAATAATATAATGGTGATAATAGTAATAATAATGGTATAAAGCATATAAATACAACATAATAATACATAAATAATATGATAATAATAAATAATACTGCTTCAATATGGTGATAATGTTAAATAATAAAGATAATAATAATAATAGAAAGGAAGATAGGGGCCAACAGCAAAAACTAATAAAGAGTAAAACCACAAAAGTCAAATAAGACAACCACAAAGAAACCAAACCAAAAAAATAAGCGTAAGGTGCCAACAGTAGAAAAATACTAGAAATATTAAGAAATAAACATGGCAAAGATAATGAAATCAATAAAATTAATAACCATAAAAGATAGATGAATAAGAAATTAGGCCGGTTCTAAAATGTTTACACTCAGAATTTATAGATCAGAAAATACAATGCCTTGATCCGTCCTCCTTATCGATTTTTGTTGTGAAAAATATTTGAAGAAAATATAAAGATTTGTGTTTTGGCACAAATTAAATTAAAGAAAATATTTTGATGAAAAAATTTTTGGTTGAAGCTTGAGCAAAGGAAATTGATTTTCCAAGCTCAAGATCATCCGGGAAACTAAAAAGAACGTTCTAAAAAAGAAGAAGAAAAATTTAAACTGGCTGCTGTTCTTTGGTTGACAGAAAACCAAGTCTTTTATTTTGTATAAAAAATGCAGCCCTTTTTCCTGGAAATGAAGGTAAAAGTCCTTTTTATCTTCTGTGTTTCTAAAATGGAAAAAGAACAAAATTAATTTCTTAGTTTTATTTTTTCAAGGACACCAAAAGAGTGAAAGAAACAGACTGAAAAAGAATAAAATCAGAAATCGCAGGAAAACAGCGACCGTGGCCAAAACTAGCAGCGTGTGGGGGGCCGAGGAGCGCCCAGTGGGGCGTGCGCCTTGCTGGCAAAGCAAGCCCCAGGGGGTGCGCGCGCACTCGGCGACGCGTGCCACAATATGGCGCGCCCGCTTCGGCGATGCGCACCCTTGTGGCCCCTATCGTGCCACGCTCGCGGCCCCTACCGTGCGTGCCTCCGCCGCGTGCACGCAGCCTCCACGACGGGCACAGCTCGTACGTGTGGCACGTGATACGAAAAAAATAAAAAAATAAAAATATAAAATAAAATAAAAAAAGAAACTAAATATAAATAATAAAAAGGAATAAAAGAGACCAAAAGAAATAAATTTTCGCACTGAAAATTTTGGAGGAACAAATGGATTTTTTTTGACAAGGAGAACATCATTTTTGACACCTTTACTGGCAAGTATCATTTTCATCATCGGGTAATTCTGATCTTGGACCGCCTCGGGACCGGGTATCTACTGTGGGGAATTGATTCATGCCATCCATGGGCTCTAAATCAAGAAGAAAATCACTCTTATGACCTATTCTATCGCGCTCGCGACCCCTGTCATGTTCGCGACGGTACCTACCCTCTACAAGATTGCTTTTCACATTAAACTTGAATCGCCTAAAACAACATCTAAATGTCATTTCTAGGCAAAACTTTCTTCTTAACAATTGTTCCCTAGGAAGTTATATTTCAAATGGGATAAGCGTTAGGTCAATTGGACGTCTATAACATCAGATATAATCTACACAATCGGAACTACTCAAATGAACCGGCCAAAGTAGAGACACCTTTGTTTTGGCCAATTGTCAGGGTCATAGAGCCAGAATTTTGTAACACCCCCAACTCATACGTGGACGAACCCATCCGCAATGGAGTAGGAAGCCGTACGAGTAGGTGTGTTACCGGACTGAAGCGAGACAAAGCATACTAAAATACGGAAGAATTTAAAACTTGAGGAGTAGATTTGGACATGCATATTCCGCAAATGTGCATACACTAAGCAAAAGCATACAGTTGTGAAAACTTACAAGCATACAATAGAAGTTATTCTCCAAACTTCACTATACAAATATTTACATGGCCCAGAATATTATATAAGTATCTTTACATATTATTACATATACATATTCATCAGAATTACAAAATTCAGGCTACAGAAATTAAACAAAATACATCACTTCTAACTCCTATGTGGCCGACTCTGCAGATGCGCGACTCGAACAGAAGCAAACCTGCCACCTGCACGGGAAAAGAACCCGTGCTAAGCGATAACGCTTAGTGGGGAAAACAAACATAATAATATGGACGGCCATTCACAATGGTCGTCAAGGCAAAATACATTCAAATGGCAATTGTGAATATTCAAAACATATATCTAAACAGACTTGCATAATAAAGGCATTCATTCGGAAACTCACACATATAATCATATACATATATCAGGAATGGGCCAAAACAGTCATAACCCAAAACACGACACCAATGTTATCATGCTGAGCCACATACCCAAGTAAACATCCAAAACACCACACTTCTGCTGCACAACTCTAATACATAGCATATCATGCTGTAAACACTCCCATAACGGAGACTGAAGGCATAATCGCATCACTTCACATTCATATCCAAAACCATGCAGAAAGTACGATTACATCTTATATACTTACCCTCACAACCGATCTGATTCACATGCTTGTACACAATAAAACCATGCTTAACTCATATACATAAATACATCGATCGAATCATTTCAAAGCATTCAGAAACTAATAACAAATCACATGCCAAGTACGGATAATCATGTTAACTGAAAAGTCATGTTTACTAAATACAGATTTACTTTCTGAAGCCCGTAGTCATATTCATATACATATAAACTGATTCTTACTCATTCAGATATCACATTCTGATGACTGTTTCAAAACAGAATAAAACAAACCATTAAAATACCTGCTGACTCATAATAGTGGATAACGAGTACGGAGGGAAAGACCTCATGAGGAAACACATAGCCCGATCTCTGACCGGGTAACCCTCAGAGGGAACACATAATATAATGTACCATACAGGTACAAGTCGAAAAGCAACATCATCTTTTTCCACATTCCAAAAACATTTCATATCAAAGGGTTCGCAAGGAACCAGTCGTGGGACCTGATCAGGGTCCAAGTCATTCAAAGGGCGCTGCAGCTACAAAGACTCTATTAGGCATGCCTAATTATCCACTAGACTGACTCTCGCAGGTCATGCATAATACAAATCATATTTCAAATCACATACTTTATATCATTGTACATAATCAGCAATAGTTGAGACATATGAATAAGTTCATAACGTCAAACATGCATCCTACAATTTACACTATGAACATAACATGATAATCTTAGAAAAGATCATAAGTATAAATATACATAATACATTCAATTATATTAACATATTTCACAAAATAGTCCAATTATAAACCTAAAAGTGCCACAAGTTCGGAATTCAAACATTGAAATCACCAAAGAAAACTCATTTAACATAACACATCTGTCGCGCTCGCGATGTCTGTCGCGCTCGCGACAGAGACAATAGTCTCTTCGCTGTGCGTGCGCGACGGTCTTCGCGATCGCGGGAAGGAGAGAAAGGCCCGGCTCTGTCGCGCTCGCGACAGTGTCGCGATCGCGACAGAGGACAAGCATTGCTATCGCGGGATCGCGACAAGTCGCGTGCTCGCGATAGCACAGGCCAACAATGTGCTCTGTCGCGATCGCGACGGTTGTCGCGCTCGCGACAGGGAGCAGACAAGCTATTGCTATCGCGGGCTCACGACGGCATCGCATGCTCGCGACGGCACAGCATCGACATCACCGGTCTCTGTCGCGCTCGCGACAGTGTCGCGATCACGACAGAGTTATGATTCCGAAAATCTGCAGAATTTTGCAAGATTTTTCCTTCCTCAAACTCACCCACAAACACACGAAACACATCCAAAAGTCTCTTACCTCATCTCCAGCCAGTCACACATTATTGATAACATAATCCAACATTCGTATCAAGTATTTCAATCAAACACGCCATTAACAATATCCATATACACAATCTATAATAATAACGTTATTCGTCAATCATCTCAATCGCACTCACATTAATTGCATTCGTACATATGGTACGTCATTCTAAGGTTACTCACGAGACCATCACATACTAGCACTTATTCATAAACAATCCTTCATAGGATTATATCTATGCTTAATTACTAGTTAAATCACCAATTGAAAATGTACTCCTAAGTTTTCCCAACGATAATTACTTGTATAGCCAATTAATTACCCTAAACATGCGTAATAACTGATGGGAAAGATACGGGATTGATCCGGGTCAATCCTAGACTCAAAAATATAGAAGAAAAGACTCAAAGCATACTTTTCTGTCGCGAGGTCGCGACCCTTGTCGCGCTCGCGACAGAGGCTCGCTTCAGCTCCCCTAACATACTGCTTTCTACCACCAGTTCGTATCATATAAACCGACCTCTAAACCTCATTTTTAGGAAAAGTGGTCTTCTTAACAAATGTTCTCCTACGTCTTAGCTTTCAAATGAAACAATTTTCACATCAATTGGATGTCTACAACTCCAGATATGGACTCCACAATCCGTACTAGTCAAACAACCCGACACAACAGGGGCACTACATTTGTAATCAATTTTTCGATGTCCTAGAGCGAGAATTCGTCCAAGGCTATTTCTGAGACATTTAAAGTAATGGAAATCATGGTTCTAAAGGTTCCATAATCACATGATTTGGAGTTCTAAAACTCACAGTACAGCCTAATTACTGAAGAGATGTCAAATGCATTCCAACCCAGTTTCACCCAAAAACCTACTCACATGCACAATTGAGCAATTAAACCCACACTCACTACCATCCTCATCTATCAACAACCACACAATCAAGAAACTTATACCATACATGAATATATGTATATATATAAATTCATATATATAAACATAAAGTTTCCCAAACCTGGATTTGCGATTCAAAACCTCAATCTTCAAGAACCCACTCAATCAAGCCTTAGCTCCTCTTCAAATCATTCAAAACTCGCACAAACAAACCCAATAATCACTAAACCAAAACTCTAACTTACTCAAATCGAAAGCAAACTAGAAGAAAAAGAAGTTCAAAACACAATAACCAAAACCTAACCACTTACCTCTTCAACCTTGCTCCCAAACTCTTCCAAAATAGATCCAACTCATACACAACCAAGAGAAAGAATGCAAGAAATGGGAAAGGGAAAAGAAAAGAGAGAGAACGGGAAGGAGAGGAGGGCCAAACGTGAATCTGCCCCTTTCCATTCTTCTTTTCCTATTTCTCTTTCTCATTTAGTGCACACACCAACCATTCCACTTGTCACCATCCTAAAGGTCCACTTGTCAAAATCTTCAATCCCACTTTGACTTACTCCTACATGCACCATACACTAAACACACACAATTAATTCTTGAATAAATATCTTCAATACACCAAACACCTCTCACACCATATCATTTCTTAGCCCACTCACATCCTACTTCCATATACTTCAAGCATACTCTAACAATTCCTTATAAGCCACTTGTCATCATCCTACAAACCCAAGTGTCACAATCTTATCCAATCACTTCCTACATACCATACACATGTTCCACTAGATAATTCATTCACTAAACTTATTTAATTATTTTCTTAGCAATTAAATCCTTATTATCCATATTACTCATGCATAAATTACCAAAATACCCTTCACTTAACTGACTTTGCTGCCGATTCCGACTAGGCCCGGTTCGGGGTGTGACAAATTTGCTAAAGGTCATTATGAGACTTTTATAGGTATTTAAGTCATGATTCTAAAGGCTCAATAATCACTCAATTTTGAGGTCTACAATTCCACTTATGACAAAAACATTATATGGAGGTCTGATGAAAAATGAACAGAGTTTTCCCCAAAATCATATCTTACACTCAAAAGCTATATGGCAATCATCCAACAACATCAACACACATGCACATGATCAAATTACATACTAATAAACATATATAAATAAATATAACATTAGAACACCGCAAGCAATCAAAATCAATAAAGTCAAAATTGCACACGATCTCGACCTCTAGGAAGCTCGATCCCGTCTCTCTAACCGGTTCCAATCTTCTCCTTTCCCTTATCCCTTTTCTTGTCCACAGCTTCAACAAAATTAGTCAAACAACCCATGAATCAATCTTAGTTTTTCTCTTTAAATCAAAAATAGAATCCAAGTAGAAGAAGAAGACCAATACTAACATTATCCACTTACCTCTACTCAAGAACCAACTCAAACCCTTCTCTTACTCTTCAACAAAACCAAGTAACTCACTTAAGGAACAATCAAAAGAGATGAAAAGAATAAAAGAAAGAAGAGAGAGTTGGCAAGGCAAGGGGGCACGGCATAAAACCAAAGAAAAAACAAAAAGAACAAAGGCCAAAAGCTAAGCAAAACTGAAGAGGAATAAAGGGGCAGCCGGTCAACCCTTATCCAAAGCCAACCCATACCCATAAATGTCACCAACTACCCTTAAATGCCACTAACCCAATTTGTTTACTCAAAACAAACAAGTCAAAGCCAAGTGTCACACTCCCTTGTAGCTATGTGTCAATACCCTATAATGCCACTTGTCAAACTCTTACGCCGCCACGTGTCCGATACATATCAAATGTGCCCAAACGTCCAACTCAGTTAGGCTTCCCGTGAAGCATTATATCGCGCTCGCGACACTGCCGCGCTCGTGATAGTACCCATACAGAAGCAACTTATTTATCTACTCAAAACAATTTTCTTATAGCAAAACTCTTAACCTTAATCAACTTCGAAACCCATTCAAATACACTCTCTTCTACACACAAATTCTAAAATTACCGCCCGAAATTTTGAAATTCTTCTAGGGCCAAATCGGGTCGTTACAAATCTCTCCCCTTAAGAAATTTCATCCTTGAAATTTTCTCGGTAATCATTTACATCCCAACCATCAAAATCGAACTCATGCGAAAACTTAACAATTCAAAAACTTACCGGAAGGACCTTCGGCCTCATTCATACCCTTGCTTGCTTGCAGTACTACATTCTCTCTTGATTTAGGACACTTGGCAAGAAAATGATCCTTGCTGCCACACCTAAAGCAGGCTCCCGTGATCTTCCTGCACTTGCCCTAGTGTTGCCTCTGACAATGCTGACATTTCAGTATCTCTCGAATTCTCTTGCCTGATGAAACTTCTCTAGCTAACACCTTTCTCTTCCTAACAAGATCCTGAGAAGCCTGAGAATCGGTCACTCTGTCCAATATTCGAATTAACCCTTGCATAATTTCTGAATTCTCATACCTTATACCTAAACCATCATCTTGCTAATGTTGTAGAACAGGCTGATCGACTTTTATCGGATACCCACTATCAGTTGTCTCTCCTACATTTTCACTCAGATCAGACTCCATCTATTTCTATACTCTACAAAACAAAAACAACATCTGCATTAGGCCACAACTCTAGACAAACTCTGATATTTAATCTATACTCTACATCTTATGGACCAGAACCTCTAACCTATGCTTTGATACCACTAAATGTAACGCCCCCATACCCCCAGGAAGGAATATCGGGGCGCTACGCGGACTCTAACGCACACATACGCATACACATGCATACACAATAGCGGAAGCGATAACAATAAATAATTAGAAATAACTTGGGCCAAACAAAAAGCTCTTATAACATATATATAAACTGTACATATTACAAAAGTTTTATACTTATTACATATTCATTTTCGGTACATATACAAAATAGTTAACATATACATTATGATACTATACTTCCTATATACATAATGATGTTACTCAAAATGTAAGAAACTCTATCTAGTACAAAAGGATTTCTATAAAAGCTCCTAGTGGCCTTGACCTGCAGATGTGCACCCTCTGATCCAATCTTGAAAACCTACACGAGAAAAACACTCGTGCTAGGCGATAAGGCTTAGTGGGGATAAAAAAAAGCAAAGACTTCGAATGAAGTAACAAATATATCACATGCATATCAATAGTCATGTCATTTACAAATAACCATATACACAACCTTATAACAGAAAACATTCACTCTAGTCCGTTCCGTATGCAAATATCCAAACAATATGGCAAAATAATATCGATATCATGTCATGCTATATTCATGTATATCCATATGCATCTCTATACGTATGCAAATCTCTACCACACTTCTTGTACACTACAGACCATACAGCAGCCTGACAAACACGATAAAACATAAAGTAGCCTGAATTCTCATAATTGTGGATACGGGTACATTACAAAACGGAAGACCAAAGTCTCAACACATTCTCTCTATCTCTATTGGAATGACCATCTCGGAGGTCGGCCGCTTGGCCCAAACGGGGCCATCATGGGTATCTGCACTCGATATCCCTTTATAAAACTGCTTATCTATCCACTACTATGACATTTTAGGCTTGACTCAATAACTCAAAGCAGAAATACTTACTACTACCAGGATCATAATTCAAAATACTATCATGTCAATAATTATCAATACAAAACTCTAATTATAATGTAAAGGAGGAATAAGTAAGCATACACTATGCACTAGGGAGAAAACATGCAAGGCAAGATAGAAGAAAACATTTTTCAGAAATAGAATAGGGCGGGAAGAGGTTCACTGTCGCGATCGCGATAAGATGTCGCGCTCTCGACAGAAGCCGGGTTGCATAAAGACTATATATACTATACCCAAATACATTATAATAACTCAAGCATTAAACAACCATCCATATCACATGGCATGTCATGTTCAACACTAACTCTTATGCCGTGGTATTATTTACCCCGATAGCTAATCTTATAATCATTTGACAATTCTAAACATGCATGGTATAGACCCCAAAATGTTTCAATGTAATACGGGTTCAATTCGGGAAGAAAACACATAAAAATATACAAATTAGTTGAGGGTAAAGGTGGGGAATTGATTCATGCCAACCATGAGCTCTAAATCAAGAAGAAAATCACTCTTATAACCTGTTTTGTCGCGCTCACGATAGTAGCTATCCTCTATAAGACTGCTTTTCATATTAAAATTCAATTGCCTAAACCAACGTCTAAACGTCATTTATAGGCAAAACTTTCTTCTTAACAATTATTCCCTAGATAGTTATATTTCAAATAGGACAAGTTTCAGGTCAATTGGACATCTGTAACGTCAGTTATGTTCTACACAATTGGAACTACTCAAATGAACTAGCCAAAGTAGAGACACCTCTGTTTTGGCCAATTTTCAGGGTCTTAGAGCCAGAATTTTCTCAAGGTCATTTCTGAGACTTTTATAGGTATTTAAGTCATATTATAAAGGCTCTATAATAACTCAATTATGAGGTCTAAAACTCCATGTATGATAAAAACATTATACAGAGGTCTGATGAAAAATGAACAGAGTTTTCCCCAAAATCATATCTTACACTCAAAAGCTATATGCCAGTCATCCAACATCATCAACACACATGCACATGATCAAATTACATACTCATAAACATATATAAATACATATAACATAAGAACACTGCAAGTAATCAAAATGAACAAAGTTAAAATCGCACACGATCCCGACCTCTAGGAAGCTCGATCCCGTCTCTCTAATCGGTTCTAATCTTCTCCTTTCCCTTGTTCCTCTTCTTGTCCACAACTTCAACAAAATCAGTCAAACAACCCATGAATCAATCCTTGTTTTTGACTTTAAATCAAAAACAGAAACCAAGTAGAAGAAGAAGACCAATACTAACATTATACACTTACCTCTACTCAAGAACACACTCAAACGCTTCTCTTACTCTTCAACCAAACCAAGTAACTCACTTAAGGAACAATCAAAAGAGATGAAAAGAATAAAAGAAAGAAGAGAGAGTTGGTAAGGCAAAGGGGCACAACATAAAACCAAAGAAAAAACAAAAAGAACAAAGGCCAAAAGCTAAGCAAAACTGGAGAGGAATAAAGGGGCAGCCGGTCAACCCTTATCTAAAGCCAACCCATACCCATAAATGTCACCAACTACCCTTAAATGCCACTAACCCAATTTATTTACTCAAAATAAACAAGTCAAAGCCAAGTGTCACACTCCCTTGTAGCCATGTGTTAATTCCCTACGATGCCACTTGTCAAACTCCTACGCCGCCACGTGTCCGATAAACACCAAATTTGCCCAAACGTCTAACTCAGTTAGGCTTCCCGTGAAGCATTATATCGCGCCTGCGACACTGTCACGCTCACAACGGAACCCATACACAAGCCACTTATTTATTTTCTCAAAATAATTTTCTTATAGCAAAACTCTTAACCTTAATCAACTTCGAAACCCATTCAAATACACTCTCTTTTACACACAAACTCTAAAATTACCGTAAGAAATTTCGAAATTCTTCTAGGGCCAAATCGGGTCGTTACATTATCTCTAAGTCCTTTTTTTAGGTATTCTCAGTCTCTTCGGAGCATTATCTTTAAGTTCTTTTATAGGCATTCCCAGTCTCTTCGGAGCATTATCTTTAAGACCTTTTTTAAGGCATTATCAGTCTCTTCGGAGCATTATCTTTAAGATCTTTTTTAAGGCATTCTCAGTCTCTTCGGAGCATTATCTTTAAGACCTTTTTTAAAGCATTATCAGTCTCTTCGGAGCATTATCTTTAAGACGTTTTTTAAGGCATTCTCAGTCTCTTCGGAGCATTATCTTTAAGATCTTTTTTAAGCCATTCTCAGTCTCTTTGGAGCATTATCTTTACATCCTTTTGTTAAGGCATTGTTAGCCTCTTCGGAGTATTATCTTTAAGTCCTTTCCTTAAGGCATTTCAAATCTTTTTCCAAGACGTTCCCAGTCTCTTCGAAGCATTAAGTTATTTTCAGAAAAATGTCCCTAATCCCTTCAATCCAAGGTGATCCAAGAGATGGGTTTAGCTCAACATTGTCAGGCACTATCTAGAAAAGCAAGCCTATTTATGCATGCCATACCGGGGGCAATCATGTAAGTTTCTCTATCATAAGAGGCACGTTCACACACATCACACAAAGTGTATAAAATCCAAATTCAAATGTACGAAGAATGCAAACTCTCAAACAAAAACAAAAAAACAAATCAAAAAACAAACGAGCAAAAAAAAAAAAAGAGGAAGATATTTTTAAGGACTTTAAAATCCAATATGCTGTAAAAATTCAAATACATTCAAAATGTAAAAATCGCCAAAATTTTACAAGAAAGAAAAGACAAAAATAAAAATAAAAACCAAAAATCATGTTAAGAGATCCCAAAGACATTAAAACTTATCCACCTGCAGGTAAGCAACGAAACTTCCAATCTAATTTTACTATGAGAAAGCTCAAAACTATTTTCCTCTCTAAAGGCTCAACATTAAATTTTCTCACCCTCTTAAGAAGTATGCAGGTCTTTTCAACAATGAGGCTACGTTGGAAATGATAGAGGAATCGATATCTGGCATGTCACAGTCGACAAGGGATATCTAAGAGGATGATATTCCACAAACTATTTTTCAGGGGAACAACCAACCATCCTTAGGGGGGCACCTGTCTGACATCGGCCCCAATAGGTATGTGCTGCCACAGGTATGCATCTCTTTTGCATACCCTGCACATTTGCTTTTCTTTTTTTTTTAGAAAAGAAAAAGAAGAGGTTCAGGATAGAACAGACACCATGCAAGCCGAGATGAGGGCAGCGGGATAGGTCAGCCACCGTGCATGTCGAGACGAGGACAGTGGGGCACACGTGATAGAATAGATCAGAACGAGATTGTAGTTAGAGAACATTGCATCCCACAGACACCGTGCAAGCCGAGATGAGGCCAGCGAGATAAACCAGCCACCATGCAAGCTGAGATGAGGATAGCGAGGCACACGCGATAGAACATATCGCAAATAGGGATTGTGGTTAGATAACACTGCATCTCACAGACACCGTGCAAGCCGAGATGAGGCCAGCGGGACACCTGCGATAGAACATATCACAACGGGATTGTGGTTAGATGACACTGCATCTCACAGACACCGTGCAGGCGGGATGAGGCCAACGGGACACAAGCGATAGAACATATCGCAAACAGAGGTTGTAGTTAGAGAACACTACTCCTCACACCGTGCAAGCCAAGATGAGGCCAGGGGGACAAATCGCAATGGGGTTGCAGTTGGATAATACTACACCTCGCACTGTGCAAGCCGAGAGGAGGCCAGCGGGACAATGTTGCGAACGAGCCACAGTTGCATAACACTACAGCTCAACGGCAACAAGCTGCAACCTTCCACACGGCAAAAGGGTAAGGGCTGCCACAGGTACGCATCTCTTTCCTTCTTCTCTGAATTTTGGCTCATCTAGGCACTAATGCACTAGTTTTCCCAAAATTGGGGGCAACTGTAGACACCAGGTGCTAAGACAATCCAGATCAGAGTTACCCAATGATGATAAGATGCCTTGTCACAGGCAAAAAGGTTGAAAGTGGTGATTTCTTTGTCAAATTTACATTTTAGAGTGAAAAAAATAAAAAATAAATAATAAAAAATATTTTTAAAATTAGATTTGAAAAATGAGGTTTAGAAATTGTAGTATTTTTAGTTAATTTTTAATAATAATAAAAAAAAATTTCAAGCGTCGGCTGTGGCGGCACCTTGCGGCAGCGCGCTAGCGTAGCGAGCAGCGCCTGTGCACGCTGCGAGGCGCTCCTGCGTGCGACGGGCAAGCTGTCGCTCACCCGTCTCGCTTGCCAGCGAGCTGGCAGCCCGTCGCTCTACAGCGACGCGCGTCGGTCGCCCATTTCCACTGCAAAATGCCATTTTCGCCCCCAGAATCAGTTTTTTCCCATTTTTTCACCCAAATTTGTTATTTTATCCCATTTTTTAGGGTTTTTTCCGTTTTTAAAATTCAAATTAAATAATATCTGATTTAATTGATTTTTTTCCTTAATTAATAATTTTTTTTCTTTTTTTCTTCATATAAAAAGAAAATGATAGAAAGAGAAAAGGGGGGGAATTTCTTTTAGGTTTTCTTAAGTTTTCTCTTCTTCTTCTTCAACATTTCTCTCTAGATTTTCAGATTTTCCCCAACAAAAATAAAAAGAGAAAAGTTCAATTCTTTTTTCCTATCTTTTTCAAGTAAAATTTCTTCTAAAGACATTTTAGATGGAAACTTATTGATGGAAAATCGATTTTTGAGACAAATAAAGTGATTATTTGTTCTTAAAAACTAAAATTTTCATACTTTTGTCTTTAAATAATTTTTTTTTCATTTAAGTTTTTTCAATGATTTTTATTTGAATCCCTTTTTTGATGAGAAATTACTTTTTAGACAAACAAGATAATTGTTTGTTTTTAAAATCTAATTTTTTCCATTTAATTTTCTAAAAAAGAAGTTTTTTTTTTCATAAATGATTTTTTTTCTTAAGACAAACAAAAGGATTGTTTGTTCTTGAGATCTTTTTTATTTTTATCAATAAAAATCATTTTTTAGACAAAGAAATCGATTCTTTATTCTTAAAGAATTTTTGATTTTCTTTCATCATTTTTGCAATTTATTTCTTGGAATAAAATTCCAATATTTTATCATATTCAACTCTAATCTTACACATCACAAACAATGAAATCAATCATCATTTTTATCTTCATCGAATTCGAAACTCTGAGGGTAAATATTCTGAGCTCGATCTTTTAATTTTTTATTATTTTGTTCATATTTAATTTATTAACATGTATATTATTATTATTTTTATTATTTTCATTTATTTATTTATTTGTTCTATTGCTTTTATATTTGTCACATTTAATATGTTAATATATTATTTTTGTTCATGTAAATATTGATTTCTTATCATTTCTAACATGTAAATATTGATTTCTTATTATTGCTAACATGCAAATAATTTATTTATTTTTATTTCTCATGATTTTTAACATGTAATTAATTAATTCATTTTGATTGATTTTTTTTTACCATGTAAATGTTTTATGTTAATTGTGATGACATTAATTAATCAGGTCATTTATTTAATTATTTTTATCATTCTTTTATTCATTTTTTTATCATTCTTTTTCATTGCTATTGTTATATATTTATTGTTTATTCATTTATTTGTTTATTTTCATTATTCATTATTATTATTATCATGTTCGTATTTTTATGTATTAATTCATTAACATTTTTTATTTATTTCAATCACATCATTTAATTCATTTATCATTCATAATATATTTTTCTCATTTATTTTAAATTGTTAACATGGTAATTCATTTGTGATTTTGATGTCATCTTATTTTATTTTATTTTATCATTTATTATATACTTAGTTGATTTAATTGATTTAATTACTAACATTATTTCATTGGTGTTTTATTTTTATTTCACAACTTATTTTCCCTTTTGGCCATTCTTGCAAGCACACGAGGAGATCCAGAAGACTCGTTTGGGATAAATATTTATTTGCTTTATTTGTAATATTTCATTTATTTGGCTTTTTCATTTATTTTGCTATGTAATCTTCAATAAAATTATTTATGCACGTTAAAAAAAATCACAAAAACATTTCTATTAATTAATTTGGTATTTTTTCTAAATAAAAATGGGACCAATGTCCTATTTTTTTATACCCAAATAAACCATCACCTGTAACATTTTTTAAAAAGTATGCATGCGAAAACCAATGTCCTCATTCTTAACAAATAGCCCATTTTATATTTAATTATGCTTTATTTATTTATTGCTTTCCCTGAATGGACAATATGCGCTTTAATTTTATTGCATTAAATTGAATGAGAAATAGGATGAAACGATAAATTCAAAATTCAACTATAAACCTAACCAAGGTATGAATAAATGGGAAGTCCCGAACCTTCTCTGGTCTTTAGGCTCAATGAGGCGAGAG
This sequence comes from Excoecaria cochinchinensis, assembly GCA_947683425.1. Classification (NCBI taxonomy): domain Eukaryota; kingdom Viridiplantae; phylum Streptophyta; class Magnoliopsida; order Malpighiales; family Euphorbiaceae; genus Excoecaria; species Excoecaria cochinchinensis. Next base: position 8,595,872 of record CANTUQ010000119.1, read on the forward strand.
GGCCATCTCATTGTTCTATTGGGATGGGGCCTCCAAGACACCTCTTGTGTCCCGCAAAATGCTCAAAATTGCACAGTCTTAGGCGCCACCAGGCGAGAGGGCCATCCTAATATTCTATTAGGGTGGATGCCTGCAAGACACCTCCGGTTTGCCCAAGTATGAGGCTAGAGGACCATCCTATCATTAGGGTGGAAGCCTCTAAAACACCTCCGGCTTGCCTATAATGGACATAGCAGCGCTATCTTAGGCTCACTGAGGGTAGACGACCTTTCCCAATATTATATTGGGTGGCGACTCCAAGAAACCTCCTTGTTGCCCAAAATGGATGCACTTGTAATTTCTTACAAGTATTCATGAACCTCTCCCGATCGTCCTGAAGACAGGCGGTTTTGGGCGCCCCGGGATTTTGCGTGCATCACAGATGGGGTCTCCAAAATATCTCTTGTTACCTATAAAAAAGCCCAATTTGCATAATCCTAGGCCCCACGAGATTAGAGGACTATTCCAATGTTCTATTGTGATGGGGCCTCCAAAATATCTTCGGATTGCCCAAAATGGTTGCACATGCGCTGTCTTAGGCTCACTGAGGCTAGACGATCTTTCCCAATATCCTATTGGGTGGCGACTCCAAGAAACCTCCTTGTTGCCCAAAATAGACACACTTGTAATTTCTTAAAAGTTTTCATAAACCTCTCTTGAAAGCCCTAAAAGCGGGCTGTTCGAGGTACCCTGGTGTTTGGCTCGCGTCACACTTGGGTAGTAGTTATTTGGGCTGGATGGGGAGTCCAGGGGGTATAAATGCTACGAAAAACTGGGCTCTATGGGCTATGGCTACCGAGACACAGCTTAATATCAACCATGAGATACTATAAGGCTTGTTCAGATAGGGACGAGGGTCCAAATCACAGATATGCATAGGTAGAGTTGTCACAAAGATATTGCTCTATCTAGGGTATGACCCCAGTGTATTCGGGCCACCATTTGATGTGGATATTTATGTGGATTTAGCAACTGCAAGAGCTATAGGCATGGTTGAGCAGATACCGGGTTGCCCTGGAGTGTACTGGTTGCTTACGATCGTAGAGACCAGACAGTTTTATGGCCTAGCCCCACTTCCAGCTGTTAGGCCAGGTGGAGAGCACCATTAGCCAGAGGATGAATAATATCCCCCACAGCCAGGGGTAGAGCCTAGCACACCGCATAGTGGTTCTGGTACTGGTATGGATGTAGATTATTTACTAAGCACTCTACCACCCCAATTGCTCCCTCCGTATGATCATATGCCATTTCCTCCTATCGTACATGGCTAGGGTGTAGACCTTGACACATATGAGAGGTTTCACCCTTAGAAAGGTCCCCCCGAGAGCCCAGTAGAGGGTAGGGACAGTCTAGCTTAGAGACTCTTATTCGGTCTATGCACACAGACAAAATGGTAGCTTTAGCTGCCCATAGCCAGCACATGGATGATAGACTTATGGCGATGGACTAGCGCATTGATGAGGGGTTTGGGTTTGGTCATTTGGGTCGGCATATGGACCGATTTGAGGAGTCCATGAGGGCTTCCCACATAGCAGCTGCACAGAGGGTGGATGAGGCCCTAGAGGTGGTAGATGAGACTACCGGCATGACGAGGCTAGAGGTTGAGATGTTGAGGGGGCTGATCCCCGGTATCGCATAGTCAGTGATAGACCTGCGAGAGAGTACAGATACCAGGCTCACCGAGGCGAGTCGCTACATTGTCGGGCATACCCAAACCCTCGAAGTGTTTGGGGTATGTATTAATGAGTTGAATGAAATGGTTAAACTGTCGTTCGACCTTTCCATGAGGGACGATTGGGTATGAGGATTCAAGAGCCCCAGATGCTAGTCCCTAGATCTCCGCCAGTAGAGATAGCTGATCAGCCAGCCGCCTTTGCAGGACCAGATGTGCCAGCCCACTGACTATCTATAGTTGATATTCAAGGAGACCACCTATCATGATTTCTAGATTTGTTCTTTTTTTTGGAACAAAATGAATATATTATGTATGATGATCTTTTGTTTCCTTTACTTATCTTTTTCTTTAGCACACTTTTGACATGGCAAAGATAAAAATAATATATATGAGACGACAAACCATAAATGATAAAATGAGACAATGAGATAATCATAATTGAACCTTCGTGAAAGGTAAATTGTCAAAATGATCATCATGATAAATTGATTAACGGAGTTTGTTTTATTCAGGGAACAACCGAGGCTATGCTATCGAACAACTCCGTGCTTTGTAAGTCTGGAGCAGACTTGGCGCATTGCCATTTGAGGATGGCAACCGTACTTTATAAGTTTGGAGCAGACTCGGTGCAGTTCATGAGAACAATGCTCGCATTTTTTAAGTCCGAAGTAGACTCGGCGTATCGCCATTTGAGGATGGCACCCGCACTTTGTAAGTCTGGAGTAGAATCGGATTAGTTCAAGAGAACAACCCACATTTTGTAAGTCCGAAGCAGACTCGGCACATTGCCATTTGATGATGGCACCCGCACTTTATAAGTCTAGAGCAAACTCGGTGTAGTTCAAGAGAACAATTCCTGCATTTTGCTAGTCCAGAGCAAACTCGATGCATCGCCATTTGAGGATGGCACCCGGACTTTGTCAGTCTAGAGCAAACTTGGTGTAGTTCAGGAGAAATGCTCGTTAAGTTTGGAGCAAACTCGGTGCCTCGCCATTTAAGGATAGTACCCGCGCTTCGGAAGTCTTGAGAAGACTCGGTGCAATGCAGAAGGATGACAATCGCTCCACGGTTTAGATGGTGACATAAAGAGATGATTTCCTTCTCGTAGCAACAGGAAGCTCACCGCCTTAGGTACGCGCTTCCTTACTTTCTCTGAATTTTGTCTCACCTAGGCAACTACATGCTAGTTTCCCCAAAATTGGGGGCAATTGTAGACACAGGGTCCCGAGGCAGTCCAAGATCAGGATTACCCAATGATGAAACTGAAGACTGATTCATAGGCAAGAAATTGGGGATTGATCATCTCCTTGTCAAATTCTTTTATTTGTTTCAAAGTGCTTTTAATGTTTTTTTTTTGAAGAGAAGTTTTTTTTTGAAAAAAAAATAATAATAGATAGTTTTTTGGGAAAAAAGGGTTTTTTTTGGGTTTATATGCAGAGGGTGTGTGCATCGGTCTTGCTAGGGGAGGAACATACGGGTGGGGAGATGCCCTTGCCGTGTGCCCGCGGGCGAGGGGCACTGTCAATTGCCGTACGGGAGCACCCACCCCTCGTGACCGGCCAGTCACGTGGCAGCCCCTCGTGCGAGGGGCGACCTTCGCATGCAAAGCCGTCCCTGAAAGCGGGCAGCCACGCGGCAGCCTTACGCAAGGTCACCCCGCAGGCACAGCCTACTCGCACGAGGCTTTTACTTAAGTTAGGTCGCTTCTGCGAGGGAGGTAGCCATGCGAAAACCATGTGCGAGGCAAGGAGTGTTTGAACAAAAAACTTGGGATTTCTTGAGAGAAAGAAACCCACTTTCTTTGAGAGCAAAAATTTATTCTTTGATTTTCTTGAATATAGAAAAACATTTGTTGAGCTTGGATTTAACTTGAGGAAGGGAAAATCAATTCCCTTAGCTTGGGTTTCTCATAAAAAAAAAAAATATTTTTGAGTTTTTGTGTTCTTAAGTTTTTTTTAGATAAAAACTTAGGATTTTTTTTGAATCTTGATGAGGAGAATAGATTGAGAACATCTTGCTTCCAAATTATCTGCTATGAGGGTAAAGGATCTTGAACCCATTTTTATTATCTCATTTTATTTCCTCATTTTACTTCTCTTTCATTAATGAATACATGAAAAATGACTTAATGTATATGTGTTTTCAGATTTGAGATTTATATTTCTTTGATACGTTTTTCCAATCTTTATCTTGTTTTTGGCATGAGAATGGATAAATGTATGTGATTTGGGTGTGAAAAATCAAGTTTTTAGTGTTTATTTTTTGGGAAAATCTTGAAGTTTCTCGGAGGTTGCTCCATCCCCGGGAAAGAGGTGAGGGACAAGCTAGCCACCCATCATGGCCAAGCTGCCCCTCACCCCCTATGGTGTCCCTTCGAGCACCATTCTCCCATTTTGGCTCGTTTTTAACATGTTCGATGCATTTTTCGCGTTCATTTTTGTGATAACCTTTTCTTTTTTAGCTTAAATTTTATTTTCTACCTTATGATGTTTATTTCACTTATTTTCATTTTTATTTAGTTGATTTTAGAATTATTGCTAACATTTCTATTGTTGTTTCTATTTGGGTTTAAAAATGTGATTTTGCTTGTTTGAGCATTTTGTGATTAAATGGAGGGGTCATGACGTGTAGGAGGCTATGTTATTTCGGTGAGATCTTACTTATCTCTTAGTTGAATGATTTTGTTTGTTTGTAAATAAAATCACAAAAATAGTTTTATGACTAAATCAGAATTTTTATTAATAAATTGGGACAAATATCCTTGATTTTAGCCAAGGAATACAAAAAAGTCTTGAATTAAAATGAAGAGTTAATTTTTCTTAAAATAAGAGTAATTCGTCCCGATTTTCAAGCAAATAGCCGAAACAACTCTTCGATCACCATTCAAGTGAGAATGAAGGAACAAATATTCCTTAACCGAATAAATATCTCGATTTATGGATGTTACCCCTTTTGATTAATTTTGCATGATTGTTTACCTTTATGTTTATATATCTTGTGGGCCATTGTAATTAATTGTTTTTGGGGCAATTTTGTTTAGCTTTTCTTTCCATTTGGGGATTGTATTTATCCCAATTTTCATTTCAATTTTGTTTAACTTTTCTTTTCATTTGGGGGATTGTATTTATCCCAATTTCTATTTTGTAATGGTGTGGCTTTGTGTGTTTACCGCTTTATTTACCGGTTTATTTATAACTTTCATTTACCACTTTCTCGATGCTTGAATTGCACCTTTAATAAATTGCATTAATCGTGTGAGATGAGAGATAGAATTTTCTAATCTAAAAAACTCATTTATGACAAATCAAGACATTAATAAGAGTGGAGTTCTGAACTACTCTTTGGTTTAGACCATAGAGGTTAGATGATATTTCCCAATTTCTCGTAAATTAGGTGGTGACTCAAAAATACCTTGAAGGTGCCTAAAGGTTTCATGGGACTAAATGAACTTCTCCAATGTTCTATTGGGTAGGGATTCCAAAATATCTCGTGTTACCCAAGAACAAATGATGCGAAGCCCTGTGACGCGCCACTATTATGCGCGCAGATTATATCATTAATCCAGACATATTCTATAGTCATTTAATATTAATCATTTAATATTTATCTTTAATTACATTATGCTTATATATAATCCTTAAATCTAATTATTTCATTTTTTATTCATATTATTCATTTAATATAATTTCTTTAACATACTACACATGATTATCTTGTTCATATTTCTATTATTCTTATTATTATGGTATTTATTATTAATATTTTTAGTATTACTATTATTATATTATCTAATATTAATACTATTTTTCTTTTTTTTTTTTACATTCAATAATTTCATTACTAATAATATTCTTATCAAATTTGCCATTTAATCCTTATTTTAAGTTAATATTATCAAAATTATCATTTAATCCTTAAATTTTCCTCTAATTCCAATTTTTCTCTTCAATGTCTCATATTTACCATTTTGTCATTTAATTTTATTTTCATCCACAAACCTTTCTTTTTACATCAAAATTTCCTTTTTGATCCTTATAAATTTATTTCATGCTTATTTCACATTTAGACTTTTTTTTTAAATACTTTTATTTATTATTTATTAATTTACTTATTAACTTATATTTTTACATTTTTAACCCTATTCCTTACATAATTACAATTTGCTCCATTTAACTCCTAATTCTGTGCATGTTCACTATTTCAATTAATTTTCTCTATATTTGCTACATATTTTCTCATTTAATCTTATTTTCTCTTTTTGCCCCTCCAATTTAATTTTCTTCCACATAATTTGGTCCCATAACATTCTTTATTCATTCCTCACTTAACTTCACCATTATTTCATATAAAACGCGCGCCCGTGCACACACACACACACACATATAAATATATATTCATCCTTTATCAACATGTATATAATGCTTTGATGAACTATAATATATTCAATTAATTCTTAAAAATTCTAATTAAATTTGTACTAGCTTAATTTTAGTCCTATTTTTATTTTCTTACTTAAAATTCATTCAAAAATAAAAAAAAATCACATTATTTTTTTCTAGGGTACCATTCAGCCATGGTGTCCTTAATTCTTCTAAATTTATTTTATTCATATTTTTCCAATCTATACCTCCTTTTTCTACCTGAATTTCATATTTTCATACTTAAATCATATCATTCATGTATATTCTTCATGCACACATACATACATACATATGAACATAATTAAAAATAATGGAAAGCAAAAAAATTTGCCTCAAACCTTATTTTTCTCTTTTTCCTAGCTTACTCTTCTCCTTCCTTGCCTTTTCGTTTGTCCTTACTTGATTCTCCCTGCACTTCCTCCTTGTCCAAAACCATTCATGAATTCTTTCCTCAATTTTCTTTTGAATTTGTGCTCTACACCTTTCCTTCAAACTTTTATCCCTTTCCTTTACTTAAAATATGCTCTTGAGGTTGCTAACAACGAATTTAGGGCCTTAGAATTACTTAGGGTATATAGTTTGGGTGAGATTTGGTGAGAATATGGAAGAAATTCAATGAATAAAATGGAAAGGAAACATTCGGCCAAGAGGGATTGAGAGAGTGGATGAATGTTCAAGAGAATTCTAATTTTTAAGGCTTATATACCCTTCCTAAATGGGTCAAATTAGGTCCAACTAATTGGGTCCAACCATGTTAAGCCCATTAGCCAATTTCTTAATTCTTTTGGGCCCACTTATTTTTCTACAACTTCTCTTTCACCATTTCCTATAAAAATATGTCCATAATTACCAAAAAATATTTTTTAGGCTACACGAATATTTTTGGGTCAATCAGACATCATTTATCTGTCCAATAAATTTTTACTAGTCTGATAAATCATTTTTCTGTGTCATCGTAAAATTAATTTTTCATTACTAAATAATCCCCCATAATAATTAGAGTGACTTCATATATTTGAATAATATTTCAGAGGCCTCTAACAATATTTTCAAGCCTGATCAAAGTTAGGTCAGATCGATTTTACTATTTAGATCGAACCGTGACTTATTTTTATTTCTGACTTTTAAAGGCCTATTTGACCTTGATTTCATCCCAAATTATATCTTCGGACTCCTTATAACTTGTACTTTCCAATGGTCAAATAAAATATTTTTCTACTTTGGGTGGTAATATTCACCCCGGATGTTACTATTCACAGCCCGAAAAATACTATTCATGAAAGTTGAAATTTTAGGCCATTACATTTCTCGACTCTTGCCTTGGGCACTGAGCAAGTACATTGTTTGCTTCCTTTTATTCAATGCGTGACTATGCTTTGTCATGCGTTCTAATTTGATTATGCTATTTAAGTAATAATGATAATTAAGACACAAACATTCAATTCAACAACCATGCTTCTCCATTAAATCTTAGCAAGTGACATTTTAATTGCATAAACTCAAGGTATCAATCAACCTTTAAAGGTTTTCTTGATTGAATATTTCCCTCAACCTCTAGTTGTAGCCCTAGCGAGGTGCCCATTCTCGCCTAGGTTGCCTTTTCATATTTTTGACTCGTGTGACTGATATTTCTCTTGATTATCTCTTATTTGAGTCTTCCTTTTATTTGCTGATTGCATCAACTAGTCACTTAGATTGCCTCAAGAGGGCAGCTGAGCTATCTTTGACTTTGGTTTTATCACCAGTTGAAAGGATAGTACCCACCAATTGCAGTAACCCTTTAAGGATGAGTGATTCTCATCAGCTTGGTTTGTGTTCTTTTGAATTGGGCTGTAAAAGATCTTATCTACTTGTGGAGCAAAGTCTCCTTCTTTAGGTGGTCTTCATTTTTAACTTACTTATTGATGAGGCTATTTTCTTACCCACTCCACTTTTATAATCTCGACTTATAATGAGAACTATTCCTGTTGAAATTTTGATTACAGTTTGCATAAGCTAGCTCTTATGACCGAACTCTTTGTGTCTTCACTTAACCATAGTGTTCTTCTCCTTTGTCCCATATTGATTTGTTTTTGTTTTTTTTTTCTTTCCTTTTATTCTTTGTTTTTCCTTTTTTTAGTTCATCCATCTAAATCCTCTCATCTTGATGCCTTGTATGCAGGTTCAATTTTGTGTAACAACCCAAAGTAGACCTTAGTAGAATTATAAGGATTTTGCATTGGAAAAGGGTATTATTGTAATTATGCAATTGAGAAATTGGATCTAAGTGAGGACTAAATTGAAAGAATAATTAAAGTTATTAGTGAAAGATTTTAATTAAGTAACTAAAAGGGAATTGAGCAAGGATTTAAAGGAGAAAAGCCAAGGATTTGTTTATTTGACCAATGAGGAAGTGATATCTAAGCTTGGGTTGTTGCAGAGTATTAAATGAAAGAAAGAAGAAGGAAAGAGGGAAAAAATCAGATTTATTGGCTGTCCCATTTTCTTTTTCATGCATTCACTGTTCTCTCTTTCTTCTGCATCTTTTCATTTCTTGCTTCCTCTCTTTCTCCTTGGGTGTAGTTTCTAGATCTTTGGTTGGTTTTGGAAGGTAATTGGTTGGATTTTTTTATTTTTGGGTTGCAAGTCTTCTTCTTCTCCTCCTTTTTCAGTTTTGTTTGAGTAGTTAAGTGTTTGGATTAAGAGTTTTGTTTTGGATTTGAATGTTGTTGCAAGAATCTGAAGAGAGAAGGATGACCAAGGTCAAAGAGAAAGTTGGTTATTGAAGAAGAGTGGCTTAAAGCTTCAATTTTGAAGGTTTGGGAGTTTATATGGTTTTGTGGTATTTTGTGATTTTGGTTTAATCTGGAAACATTGAGTTAATAAGATTGTTTTTATACATGTTGTGAGTTGAGTTTTGAAGTATCCATGTTATGTTATGAGTAATTTGGTAAATGAGAGTTCAAATATGAAATTGTATGATTTTATGAGCATTTTTTAGTTGTATTTCAATTTGTGCATTTTGCCAATTCAAATGTTTCTAACAAATGTTATTTGTTGTTATTATTATAAATAACATGTTCACAATGCATATGATTAATGGATTGAATTTACTTACATGATAATAGATGGTTGTGTTGAGATAGAAATGGAGATTAGTAAATTAGCATGTTAGAATTCTGTAAAAAACTGGGTTTTTTGTTGATTTACACAGCATTAAGGGATCCCATAGCGCCGTGTGATCGTATTCTGGAAATGAGACTTTGCTTGTCCATTCAGCCACATGGCGGTAAGGATATCCCATACCGCCGTGTAATTGCTCTCTGGATTAGTTTAATTTGTTGGCTCTACATGTTACACGGCGGTCAGGCTTTCTTTACCACCATGCCGTGTGGGATGTCTTACATGGCAGTGGGGATTTGCCATACCACCATATAAACCCTATTTCTCACCAAATGTTATTTTTAATTGAATCCTTTGTAAGGTTTTTCACTTATATGTTCTTAAATAATAAGGTCTAATCTTGGTAAATTGATATGTATATGATTCGTACGTTTACTCAATTGATTAGTTGATACATGAAATAAATGATTATGCTTGAATTATGCTCTAGTATATGGAAATGATTTTAGAACATTTGTATTTAGTTTGAGCCTGATTAGTCATAGTAGTGGATATATAAGCATGCTTATTAAGGGTTAAAGTGTGAGTGCAGGTACTACATGTTGGCACCATAAAAGGCCCCGTTTGGGTCTATATGATTCGAGACTTCGGTCTTCCCTCCTACCTTCTGGTATACATGATTCGAGAAGCATGTCTCTATATGCTTCCGATACTGTGTCCTATCAGTATCAATAGTACTCGTATCCATTATTTTTTTTGTGTAATCAGGCTAATATATGTTTCTAATGATATGAGAATTGGGTATATGCTACATGTTTATGACCATGAGATGACAAGATATGTTATTTTAATGTGTTTATAGTATATTGATATTTTAGTTGCTTTATACTTGTGTATATGCACATGATGGATAAGTAACGTTATATATATATATGTGTGTGTATATGTAAATGACATGATGTACAACTAAAATTTTGCTTGCTTGTTATGATGTTGTGCTAAGCTAAATGGTTTGTTCTTGTGGTTATTTATATATACATATCTATGTCTTGTTTTGTGTTCCTCCCCACTAAGCATTATAGCTTAACACAGGTATTTTCCCGTGTAGGTGGCAGGATGGAGTTTCGGGTGGGCATCTGTAGGTCGGCCACTAGAAGTTAATAGATTAAGTCCTTTTTGTCTTTTATTATTACATTTGTATATGTATATGTTTTGTACATGAATATTGATTTGATCAATGTAATTTTTTGTAAAGGAATATTTCAGTTTATGTTTATGAAAAGATTTACAAATATACTTTTATAATATTTGTATAATTATATTATATGATGTTTTTTATCTCCTTTTTAGTTTAATGTTTTCACTTTTGTTATGTGTGCATTCATTTGCATCTGTGTGTGTAGCGCTCCAGTACCCTTCCAAAGGGAGGGTATAAGGGTGTTACAATTTTTGGTATCAGAGCCTGATTTAAGAGGTTCTAGTCTATAAGATGATAGAGTAGAGAGTATATGCATGCAAGTCTGTCTAGAGTTGTGGCCTAATGCAGATGTCATCTTGTGTAGTGTATAGATGGAGTTTGATCTGAGTTAGAATGTGGGTTAGAGAAGACGGATAGGATACTACAAGAGATCAGTTGTCCTCCGAATCAGTGAGTAGCTTGCACTGTATCGCTTTTACAAGGATTGACATATGATTGGTGGAAGCTTGTGCTTTGTAATCCTCTAAGACCAGTTGAGATGACTTGGGAGTTCTTCGTATAAGAGTTCTAAAAGAAATACGCTATTAAGGCCTATCGAGAGGCAAAGTGGAAGGAATTTATAAGTTTGAGGCAAAAGAATATGTCGGTCAGTGACTATGAGAGGGACTTTAGTCATTTGAGTAAGTATATGCCAAGTATATTATTGACTGAGGACTTCAAATGTCGGCATTTCGAAGATGGTTTAAGAGAAGTAATTAGAGGTCCGTTGTTGGCTATGGCAGTTATGCACCAAGTTGGATATTATCGGTTAGTGGTAGCGGCAATGAAGTTGGAAGAGTCAGAACTAGTAAAGCAAAGAAGAGAGCAGAAAAAGAGAGTACCGGATAATGGGACCATTGGTAATAAGAGAACTAGAGATGTTGCGAGTGGACAAGTCCATAGAGGAATGTTCCAAGTGCCTTCGGAGGTAGGAAGTGTGGCTCCACCCTCTAGTAGGGGAAGTTGAGCACCAAAGTGTGAGCATTGCCAGAGGTGGCACTGGGGTACATGCCGGAAGATCTTGGGAGCGTGCTTTAAGTGTGGTAGCATGGAGCACCGATTTGCAAATTGTCCGGAACGTATGGAGAAGAAGGACCAACAAGAGAGTAGAGCTAGTTGCGATAGAGCTAGGGTAATAAGAAGTCGTAGAGGTAGAGGAAGAGCCTCTCAGGCACAATCAGTAACCATGGAGCAACCGGCTGCTACTGGGGGTTTCGCGAGGGTATATGCGATGATAAGAGAGGATGCGGAAGAACTAGCAGGCCCTTCCGATAAGTCTTGATTTGTTAAGTTTTCGGATAAGTTTTGTTTTGGTAGTTGGTTTGCACGTTACTACCGTGGAAATTTTGAGGACATAATTTCTTAAGGGGGAGAGATTTGTAACAACCGAAAATAGACTCTAGTAGAATTACAAGGATTTTGCATTGGAAAATGGTATTATTGTAATTGTGCAACTAAGAAATTGGATCTAAGTGAGAACTAAATTGAAAGAATAATTAAAGTTATTAGTGAAAGATTTAACTTAAGTGACTAAAAGGGAATTGAGAATGGATTAAAAGGAGAAAAGCCATGGATTTGTTTATTTGACCAATGAGGAAGTGACACCCAAGCTTGGGTTGTTGGGAAGCATTAAATGAAAGAAAGAAGAAGGAGAGAGGGAAAAAATTAGATTTGTTGAATGTCCCATTTTCTTTTTCCTGCGTTCCTTGTTCTCTCTTTCTTCTTCCTCTTTTCATTTCTTACTTCCTCTCCTTCTCCTTAGGTGTAGTTTCTAGAGCTTTGGTTGGTTTTGGAAGGTAATTGGTTGGATTTTTTTTATTTTCGGGTTGCAAGTCTTCTTCTTCTCCTCCTTTTTCAGTTTTGTTTGAGTAGTTGAGTGTTTGGATTAAGAGTTTTATTTTGGATTTGAATGTTGTTTTCAAGAATCTGAAGAGAGAAGGAAGACCAAGGGCGAAGAGAAAGTCGGTTCTTGAAGAAGAGTGGCTTAAAGCTTCAATTTTGAAGGTTTTGGCGTTTATATGGTTTTGTGGTATTTTGTGATTTTAGTTTAATCTAGAAACATTGAGTTGATAAGTGTGTTTTTATGCATGTTGTCAGTTGAGTTTTGAAGTATGCATGTTGTGAGTTGAGTAATTTTGCAAATGACAGTTCAAATATGAAATTGTATGATTTTCTGAGCGTTTCTGAGTTGTGTTTCAGTTTGTGCATTTTTCCATTTCAAATGTTTCTAACAAATGCTATTTGTTGTTATTATGATAAATAACATGTTCAGAATCCATATGATTAATGGATTGAATTTACATGCATGATAATAGATGGCTGTCTTGAGATAGAAGTGGAGATTGGTAAATTAGCATGTTAGAATTCAGCAAAAATCTGGGTTTTTTGTTGATTTACACGGCGGTAAGGGATCTCATACCGCCATGTGATTCTATTATGGAAATGATACTTTGCTTGTCCGTCCAGCCACATGGCGGTAAGGATATCCCATACCGTCGTGTAATTGCTCTCTGGATTTGTTCAATTTGTTGGCTTGACATGTTACATGGCAGTCAGGCTTTCTTGACCACTGTGTGGGACATCTTACACGGCGGTAAGGATTTGCCATATCACCATGTAAACCCTGTTTTTCCCCAAATGTTATTTTTAATTGAATCCTTTGCAAGGTTTTTCACTTATAAGTTATATGTTCATGAATAATAAGGTCTAATCTTGGTAAATTGATATGTATATAATTCGTATGTTTACTCAATTGATTAGTTGATACATGAAATAAATGATTATGCTTGAATTATGCTCTATTATATGGCAATGATTTTAGAACATTTTTATTTAGTTTGAGCCTGATCAATCATAGTAGTGGATAGATAACATTTCTATTGTTGTTTCTATTTGGGTTTAAAAATGTGATTTTGCTTGTTTGAGCGTTTTGTGATCGAATGGAGGGGCCATGATGTGTAGGAGGCTACGTTATTTTGGTGAGATCTTACTTATCTCTAAGTTGAATGATTGTGTTTGTTTGTAAATAAAATCACAAAAATATTTTTATGACTAAATCGGGAATTTTATTAATAAATTAGGACCAATGTCCTTGATTTAAGCCAAGGAATGCAAAAATGTCATGAATTAAAATGAAGAGTTAATTTTTCTCAAAATGGGACTAATTTGTCCCGATTTTCAAGCAAATAGCCGAAACAACTCTTCGAACCCCCTTTCAAGTGATCATGAAGGAACCAATATTCCTTAACCAAATAAATATCACGATTTATGGATGTTACCCCTTTTGATTAATTTTGCATGATTGTTTAGCTTTATGTTTATATATCTTATGGGCCCTTGTAATTTATTATTTTTGGAGCAATTTTGTTTAGTTTTTCTTTCCATTTGTGTATTGTATTTGTCCCAATTTTTATTTCAATTTTGTTTAGTTTTTCTTTTCATTTGGGGGATTGTATTTGTCCCAATTTCCATTTTGTAATGGTGTGGCTTTATGTGTTTACCGCTTCATTTATAACTTTTATTTACCACTCTCAAGATGCTTGAATTGCGCCTTTAATAAATTGCATTAATCGTGTGAGATGAGAGATGGAATTTTCTAACCTAAAAAACTCATTTATAACAAATTAAGACATTAATAAGAGTGGAGTTCCGAACTACTCTCTGGTTTAGACCATAGAGGTTAGACGACCTTTCCCAATTTCTCATAAATTAGGTGGTGACTCCAAAATATCTTGAATGTACCTAAAAGTTTCATGGGAGTAAATGAACTTCCCCAATGTTCTATTGGGTAGGGATTCCAAAATGTCTCGTGTTACCAAAAATCAAATGACGCGAACCACTCCTCGAGCCCTGTGACGCGCCACTATTATGCGCGCAAATTATATCATTAATCTAGACATATGCTATAGTCATTTAATGTTTATCTTTAACTACATTATGCTTATATATAATCCTTAAATCTAATTATTTCATTTTTTTATTCATATTATTCATTTAATATAATTCTTTAACATACTACACATGATTATCTTGTTTATATTTCTATTATTCTTATTATTATGGTATTTATTATTAATATTTTTAGTATTACTATTATTATTACCATTATTAATATTAATACTATTTTTCTTTTTTTTTTTTACATTCAATAATTTCATTACTAACAATATTCTTATCAAATTTGCCATTTAATCCTTATTTTAAGCTAATATTGTCAAAATTATCATTTAATCCTTAAATTTTCCTCTAATTCAAATTTTGCACTTCAATGTCTCATATTTACCATTTTGTCATTTAATTTTATTTTCATCCATAAATCTTTCTTTTTACATCTAAATTTCCTTTTTGATCCTTATAAATTTATTTCATGCATATTTCACATTTAGACTTTTTTTAAATACTTTTATTTATTATTTATTAATTTACTTATTAACTTACTATTTTTACATTTTTAGCCTATTCCTTAGGTAATTACAATTTGCTCCATTTAACTCCTAATTCTTTGCATGTTCACTATTTCAATTAATTTTCTTTATATTTGCTACATATTTTCTCATTTAATCTTATTTTCTCTTTTTGCCCCTCTAATTTAATTTTCTTCCACATAATTTGGTCCCATAACATTCTTTATTCATTCCTCACTTAACTACACCATTATTTCATATAAAGCATGCGCGTACACACACACACACACACATAAATATATATTCATCCTTTATCAACATGTACATAATGCTTTGATGAACTATAATTTATCCAATTAATTCTTAAAAATTCTCATTAAATTTCTACTAGCTTAGTTTTAGTCCTATTTCTATTTTCTTACCTAAAATTCATTCAAAAATAATAAAAAAAAATCACATTATTTTTTTCTAGGGTGTCATTCAGCCATGGTGTCCTTAATTCTTCTAAATTTATTTTATTCATATTTTTCCATTCCATACCTCATTTTTCTACCTCAATTTCATACTTAAATCATATCATTCATGTATATTCTTCATGCACACATACATACATACACATGAACATAATTAAAATAAATGGAAAACAAAAGAATTTGCCACAAACCTTATTTTTCTCCTTTTCCTAGCTTACTCTTCTCCTTCCTTGCCTTTTCCTTTGTCCTTACTTGATTCTCCCTGCACTTCCTCCTTGTCCGAAACCATTCATGAATTCTTTCCTCAATTTTCTTTTGAATTTGTGCTCTACACCTTTCCTTCACACTTTTATCCCTTTCCTTTACTTAAAATATGCTCTTGAGGTTGCTAATAACGAATTTAGGGCCTTAGAATTACTTAGGGTATAAAGTTTGGGTGAGATTTGGTGAGAATATGGAAGAAATTCAATGAATAAAATGGAAAGGAAGCATTCGGCCAAGAGGGGTGAGAGAGTGGATGAATATTCAAGAGAATTCTAATTTTTAAGGCTTATATACCCTTCTTCAATGGGTCAAATCAGGTCCAACTAATTGGGTCCAACCATATTAAGCCCATTAGCCAATTTCTTAATTTTTTTGGGCCAAATTATTTTTTGCTCATTGAGGATAGACGACCTTTTCCAATATTTTATTGGGTGGCGACTCTAAGAAACCTCCTTGTTGCCCAAAATAAACGCCCCTGTAATCTCTTACAAGTTTTTATGAACTTCTCTCAAATACCCTAAAAGCGGGTCTTCCGAGCTCCCGGGGTTCGGGGTTCGGGGCACGTCATAGTGGCAACTCCGCTGGGGCTTAAATGAGACTTCGCTTCAAAAGTACCTTGATTAAAACATGTAATTGAGTTTTAATTTTAAAATTTCATCCCTTTTCAAAATTGCATTGCATATCACTAAATCCTTAGATTTATGCTAGTTTGGTCCCTCTTTTCCTGGTGCATTCCCGAAACATGACCCTACGTTCACTCAATGTAGAAAAGTGTTAAAGATAATGACCAGCCCAAGTCTAGTATCATATGGTATGTTAAATGATGACCCGGCCGGTCGCTATACTCGTGATGAGTTAGATCCATTGGCAAGGATCATGCTTGGATAGTCCAAAAAGTATTATAACCTTTGACCAAAGCTCATGTAATGGAAATAGATACTTCCACTAGGGAGCATGCGCATGCGCCATAATACGTTGCTTGTGGAGTGGGATTTTGTGTATTGAACAAATCCAAATAAATTTAAATCTTCGCTCATTAAAGGTTTTCATGCCCTGAAAGGCGCGTTTTGGTTTACTTGGATTATTTAAATACACGGTGGCCAAAAATTCATCTGTATGTGTTTTTTTTTAGTAAGAGGGATTGTGTTGTTGGTTTTTTGCAGCACACTACACGCGTCCATTGGGTTCCCTGTTAACCCATGGATTAAGCCCGCCCAATGCATCTGTGTCTATTTTGGGTAAGTCAAAGATATTTTGGAGTCCTCATCCTAATGATTAGGATGGTACTCTAACCTTATGGAGCCTAAGACAATGCAAATTGGGCAACAAGAGATATTTTGGAGACCCCACCCTAATAAGACATTGAGATGGTCCTCTAATATTGTTGAGTCTAAGACTAGAGATGGTTTGGGACTTTCCATTTATTCATACCTTGGTTAAAATTATAATTGAGTTTTGAATTTAAGATTTCATCCCTTTTCTCATTCATTTAAATGAAATAATTAGAGCGCATATCAATCACATAATAAAAATGATAAATAAAAACAAGATAAAAAAGGTAAATAAAAATACAATAAATTACAATAAAACTAAGGGCAGAATACAACCCCCAATGTAAAGAAAATGAAATCATACAGAAAATGAGTTATTTATTAAGGATGAGGACATTGGTCCTCGCATGTATACTTAAAGGAAAAAGTGTTAAAGGTGATGGTTTATTTGGGTTAAAAAAACTAGGACATTGGTCCCATTTTTATCAAAAAAAAATTCAAGTTAATTAATAGAAGCATTTTTGTCAAAACAAAATGAGCCTGCTGGATCTCCCCGTTTGCTCTCCAGAATACCCAAAAAGGGAAAATAGATATTGGAGTCAAAAAAACAAATACAAAAAAATTAATGTTAGTTATTAAATCAAGAAAGTTAATCAATTAAACAAATAAAGTGATAAATAATAAACTAAAATAAAATAAGATGACATGAAAGATGACAAATGAATTAAAATGTTAATAAATTAAAATAAATGAAAAAAAATGCATTATGAATGACAAAAGAATTAAATGATATGATTGAAATAAATAAAACAACATGTTAATGAATTAATACATAAAAATATAAACATAATAATAATAATTAAATGAATAATAATAACAATAATAACAATAAAAATGATAAAATAATAATAATAATAATAATAATAATAATAATAATAATAATAATAATAATAATAATAATGATGATGATGATGATGACAAGAACGAAAGCATAATAATAATAATAATAATAAACATATTAAACAAAACAAATATATAAACAATTGAATGAATAAATAAATGAAAACAATAAAAAATTACATGTTAATCAATTAATTGTAAACAAGAGATAAAAAATAATACAAAAAAATAAAACAAATAAAATTATGAAATCGGGCCCAAAATTTTTACTTTCAGAATTCGAATTCGATGGAGAGAAAAAAGTAATTGATTTCCTTGCTTTGTTTTGCAAAATTAGAATTGAAGATAATAAAAATTGAAATTTTATTCCAATAAATAAATTTGCTTAAAAAATTGATAATAAATTTTCAAGAACAAATAATGAATTTTTTGTCTAAATAATTATTATTAATTAAAAAATTGATTTTTATTTAAAGAAGAAACAAAAATATTAAAAGAAAAATGAAAATTCTCAAAAACAAAGAATGATTTTTCCTTGTCTCAAGGAAAATAATTATTCAAAAAAATAAATAAAAATCTCAAGAATAAAGAATAATTTTAATATCTCAAGAAAAATTATTAATAAAGAATTAAACTTGCACAAATTTTTATTTTGAGTAGAAAGCATAAAAAGATGTAGAGAGAATTTTTCGTTGAAGAAGAAAAGAAGAGAAAAATGAAAAAAACCTAAAATGAATCCCCCCTCTTTTCCTTCCCATAATTTTCTATTTATATTAATAAAAATGGAAAACCTAATTAATTAAGGAAGAAAATTAAATTTTTATTAAATTGCCTTAATTTGGGTTCAAAAATGGGAATTATCATTAAAAATCTCGTAAAATATGTTGAAAAGTCAAAAAAAATAAAGAAAAAACGGAAAAGGGGCAAAAATAGCATTTTCGGCATACTAGGGCCCAGTGCGCAGAGCGACGCCCCGCGCGGCGCTCGCGTGCAAGTGATGCTCCACATGTCGCTAGCGCAACGCCCGCGTGCAGGCGCTGTGCCTGCACACCTGCGAGCTACTGTAGCGCGCCGCCTAAGCGGCTGACGTCCGAAATTTTTTTTTTTAATTTCAAATTTAACTAAAATATCATAATTTCAAAATCCCTTTTTCAATTTTTATCTTTATTTTTATTTTTAAAATTTTTTATTTTTTTGTTCTAAAAAGCAAGCTTAACAAGGAAAATCATCACTTCCAACCTTTTTGCCCGTGAACAGGTATCTCATCATCATTAGGTAACTCTGATCTGTGCTGCCTCAGGACCTGATGACTACACCAGTGCTTGCATAACCAGTCCATGCCCAGACTCAAGTGAAACTCACGGAAAGGTAGACTAATCAAATCCACCAAAAACTCTATGCTTTGTACCACAAGATGACTATTCGCAAACACTCTACTCACATTGACACTATACCCTAAAGGACTGGTCATACAAATCTCATAATCTAGCTGCTCCATACAAGGCAATTTAGCACACAAATATGAGTGTGTGGATCCAGGGTCTATTAGAGCATACATTTCAGTGTCTTGGAGTAGGAACTTACCAGTAATCACTTCAGGTGCGTCTTGATCCTCCCGAGCTCACATAGCATAAGCTCTTGCTGGTGCCACCGGTAGACGGTCCACTGTTTTAGAAGAGGTACCATCTCTAGACCAACCACCTCGACCTCAACCTCTACCATGACCTCTACTGGCATAAGGGGCATTAGACCCCGCTCTACTCACTTCTTGCCTCCCTTGCACATTCTCAGACAGATTCGGACAATTGGCCAAGAAATGATCTGTACTGTCATACCTAAAGCAACCACCCGTCAACCATCGATATTCACCCTGATGGCGCTTACTACAATGAGAGCACTCCGACACTACATCACTTCGACCACCAGAACCTCCTCTACCAGTACCAGAAACATGAGAATTCTACCTCTTGAAGTAGGGCTAGGAGTAGACTCATCCAGAGAGTTCCCTTGGAAACCCATAGACCTCTTCGTAGAAGATAAACCTCCACGAGAAACATTTCTCTTCTATGCTCTATCCCTCAAAATTGTCTTTGAACGTTCCGCTCGCAAGGCTGCTTGCACAATCTGATAATAGCTAACCGACGGAGAACTCATCAACGAGATCAACATTGCCCTTAGTATCTCATTTAAGCCCACTTCAAAATGTTGACATCTAAATTCTTTTGTAAGAACACCCGGAGGAGCATACTTACTAAGCTGGTTAAATTCCTTCTCATATTCAGCAACCGATAAAGCTCTCTGCTTTAAGCTCAAAAACTATGCCCATCGACTGCCTTCTATGCCCTAGTAATATACTTGTTATGGAACTCTCTCTCAAAAAAATCCTATGTGACTGGGTTAGGCAATTGAGGTTGACTCATAACTAATCTCCACCAATCATAGGTGGAACCCTGCAAAAGCGAAACGACACACTCCACTTTCCTATCCGCAGGGCAATAAATCTCTTCTAAAACCCTCTTCACCTTCTCAATCCTTAACTCTGCCTTATCAGACTCATCCACTCTTATCACATAAAAGTCTTCAGCTCTAGACTTCCTTACACTCTCAATCAGAGCTCTTCTGGCTGTCACCCTCTCTAAGACTCGAGCTATATCCTAAGATATCTTTAACATAGCCTCGAAAGGCATGGCTGGAGCCTTAGGTTGCACCTTAGCTGACTGAGTAGGACTAGACACAGATGGATCTTGCTCTTGTGGATTCGTACTTTTTGCTGAACCCTCGAGGGACCCACACGCAGACTCCATCTAACAATAAAACACAAAATATCTGCATCAGGCCAACATAATCCTAGACAAAAGTCTATTCTACGGTGGCTCAGAAAAACTAAACCTAGGATTTGATACCAATAAAATTATGATACCCCATACCTATACATGGTAGAGCTCACCTGCTTGGAGGAGTGAGTGCCCGTATAAATAAGGGTGTCACCAAACAAAAGAACCATACATAACAAAAGCGTGCAAAAATAATAATAAAATAGAGTAAAATAAAACTTAACTTCTCAATCCCATTCATTGATATAAGGAAGTATTCATTACAACAGGGGCACAATATCAACCTTACTTAATTACAAAAATTACTAAACTGAAAGTATTACAAAAATCATGTACGTAGCAAAAGGCTTTACATTAGAGAACACAATAGAAAAAGTCTCTATCTCTAGCGTGTTGGCTCTAGTGACCGCGGATCCGACTCCTCAAAAACTCTGACGGCTTCCACACCTGCACGAATGAAACACCCGTACTACGTAATAACGCTTAGTGGGGAAAACAAAAGATGAACGACCACTCATAGTGGCCATCAAGGCAAAGCACATACATATGGCACACACACATTTATGGTACAATCATGTCAAACTTATATCAATTTACATTCGTAATCACTTCCTAGACTATCAACATTCTTATTTCATCATGATAACAATTTACATTATTCCACAAACATATCAAAATCAAAGGTATGCCTACAAACTCAGAGTAGCGGATAATGAGTGAATACATTAACACCCATGGGTATGAACAAAAGTAACTTCTATCATTTCCTTTCAAACATATTTTCACTTTAGGGGATCTTAAACAAGATTCAAACACATCAGGATCACGAGGACCCAAACAGTGACCTGATTAGGGTTTAGAACATTAAGGGGCTGCAGCTTATAGAACTCTATAGGCATGTCTATCTATCAACTAACTTGACTCTTGTAGGATAGGCATAACTCAACACAATAAACACATAAAGAAGATATTGAAGTACATAATAATTCATACTTAACTGCATTTGCAAAGCATGAGTGAGCAACCATGCAAAAATACATAAGACAAAAATTATAAGATAGCAGAACAGGGGATGGTCGCGCTCGCGATAGTGGCAAAATTTGCCCAATGCCGCACTTGCGACAGCATCTGTGCTCATGCGAAGAAGGCTTGGCAAGCCTCTGTCACGCTCATGACAGAGGGCTGGAAAACTCACTATCACGTTCGCGATAGAAATCGGCCCTGTAGCTGCTATACAACCGAGCTCTCTATTGTTCTTGCGATCGAAGTCCCACACGCGACAGAGGGACCCCTCAGAAGGAGCTCGGATGATCGGGCTCTATCGGGCTTGCAACGAGTATCGCGCTCGCAATAGAGTTGGGTTTCCAACTCCTTTAGTCGAAATCTGCAGAAACTCCACAACCAAACCATCCCCAAACTTGCAATCAAACCATGAAACTTCAATCCAAAAATCAACAAGCATTCAAAACATGTTATACGAAATAAAACCCAAGTTTTATGCTAATCATCAAGAGCTAAAACATCTAAATAAGTAATTGAATTCCACAATTCTTCAAATCCAAAAATTATGTCAAAAACCAAGCTTAATCTCAATTCCACCGCCACAATCAATAATTTCTACTTCAACTCATCATCATACACTTCGATCATATATATTTATGCACAATTTCAAACCAATAACTAGAAATCAACTAGAATTCAAGAAAATCAATCATGAAAATCACACAATTCCCAAACCTTGTAATCCCAACCTCTAAAGAATCAATTCGCTGAACTCCCACCAATAATCTCCTTTCCTTTAGGATCCTTAAGAGGAATCTTAGCTACAATAATCCAAACACACAAAAATTCAAAAACCCTAAACACATAAACACACACACACACCCAACACGAAACAAACAGAAGAAGAAGAAGAAGAAGAAGAAGAAGAGCAACATACTTACTGGATTAGCTCTAGAATTTGCTAAACCCAAACACAAATCATAAACTAAAAGAGATTCAAGTGAGCAAGAAGGAAGAGAAAAGCAAAGAAGAAGAAAAATTGCATGAGGAGGAAACGGGAGAGGGGCAGAATTGCTCTCTCTCTCTCATTTTCTCTCTCCTAGGCTTATAGAGCCACCTTCTTACCACTTGTCACAAGGTTGTGGTGAATTTGGCAAATTCCCCTTCTAATACTTCTTAATCTCCCAACAACACAATTATACCACACAATTATAATATAACACTTAATCACACACTTAAAACTTAATAAATCATGCGATAAAACCCTAACACACACACACACACATGCTCAAACTACTAGGGTGGAAATTTGGGTGTTACAATTCTCAGATGCTGCTCATGTTCCTTCTCATTCCTTGAATATACAAGAATGTCATCAATGAACACCACTACAAACTGATCCAAATACGACCTGAACACTCTATTCATCAAATCCATGAATGCTACAAGTGCATTAGTTATCCCGAATGCCATTACTAGAAATTCATAATGACCATATCGAGTCCTGAATGCAGTTTTAGGAACATCCTCCTTTTTAACTTGCAACTGATAGTATCCGGATCTCATATCTATCTTAGAGAACACACCAACTCCTTTCAACTAGTCAAAAAAATCCTCAATCCTCAGCAAAGGATATCTATTCTTCATTGTCACTTTATTAAGCTATCTATAATCAATGCACATTCTCATCGTCTCATCCTTCTTCTTAACAAATAACACTGGCTCTCCCCAGGGTGATACACTTGGTCTTATAAAATACCTATCTAACAACTCTTACAACTGAGTCTTTAATTCTTTCAACTCAATAGGAGCCATTCGATAAGGTGTCTTAGACACAAGTGCTGTACCAGGCACAATCTCGATTGACAGCTCCACTTCTCTTAAAGGTGGTATACCAGCCAACTCTTTTGGAAACACATTAGAAAATTCCCTCACTACTGGTATATCCTGTATTCTAACTTGTTCTCTTTTTGAATCCAATTCTAGGGCTAAGAAAGCCTCACATCTCTCCTCAGACACTAATACGCTTGCATAGCAGAAATCACATCTACTAAGGGATTAAACTTCACACTATTCACAGTTACCTTAGATTGTCCTGAACTACCAAGCATAACTGTTTTCTTTCTACTGTTAACTACAGCTCGGTGCTTACTCAACCAATCCATACCCAATATCAAATCAAATTCATCAAAAGGCAACTCAATCAAATATACAGGAAACACTTGACCTTGCACCACTAAAGAGCAACCTCTTTATACTTTATTCACATTAACACTATTCCCTAATGGGCTAGTCACACATATATCACAATCTAAGTGATCAACAGCAGTCATCTTATCACATAATTTCTTAGAACACACATATGGATACGTAAACCCAGGGTCAAATCAATGTAAATATTAGTATATCAAAGAGTAGAAATGTACCAGCTATGACCTCTGGCACATCCTGCTCCTCACAAGCCTTCATTGCATAAGCCCTTGCTGGTGTTGTAGGAGGCCAATCAATAGTTTCCGACACTAGACCACCTTTAGACTAGCTACCTCTGCCACATCCTCTACCTCTTCCTCGGTTCACTAAAGGCAAATTAGATCCTCCCCTACTAGCTTCTTGCTGATTCTCTGTTACCTCATAGGCCTTAGGACAGTTAGCCAGGAAATGCTCAGTACTCTCACATCTGAACCAAGCACCAGTTAACTTCCAACAATTGCCTCTATATCGCTTGCAGCTATGGGGACACTCAGGCGCATCATTTCTATTACCAATTACACCTCTGCCCGTACTAGATGCATATGAAGATCCTTGCTTTCTGCCTCTAGTAGTTGGGTTACTAGTTGACTCAGCTGGAGGTGCCGCTAGGGTATCTCTCGATCTCTTCCCCAAATGTGCCCCACCTCTATTAGAATTCCTCCTCTGCATTCTTTCTCTCTGAATCTCCTATGATCTTTCCACTCTCCTAGTTTCCTGAACTATCTGATAATAGCTCATAGTCTGTGAAGTGGTCATAGAGATCAGCAATGCCTTAATTGGCTCATTTAATCCTTCCTCAAACTGCTGACATCGAAACTCTTCTATAAGCACTCCCTCAAGTTCATACTTGCTGAGCCTACATAACTCCTTCTCATACTCATCTATCGATAATGCTCTCTGCCTTAAATTTAGAAACCACTTCCAATTAGCTTCTCGATATGCCTTAGTGATGTACTTATCACGGAACTCGTGTACAAAGAATTCGCAAGTCATCGGGTTCGGAAGCATTAGATGCCTTAAGACCAACTTCCACCAGTCGTAGGCTGATCCTTACAGCAGAGATACCACATGTTCCACCTTCTATTCAGAAGGACATTTAATCTAACCCAGTACCCTTTGAACTCTTTCAATCCAATACATAGCTTTAATCGACTCATCCAAACTAGTGCCATAAAATTCTTCTACACAATGCTTTCTCATAGATTCTAATGGTGCTTTTGGTGTTATCATACGATCATGCACCCTCGCCATGTCTTGCAACATTTTGAGTAAAGCTTCCATTGGAACGATTGGAACATCACATCATACACTTGCTGGTATAGACTGACCAGACTTAGACACTTCAGTTTCTCAGGTATTCACGCTTTTAGCGGTCTCTCCTCTCTCATCGTGAGAAGGATCCATCGATCTAATAAATACACAAGGATGTCCGCATTAGGTTAACACAACTATGCACATCCTATTCTACACTATGCCCAGAAATGACTAAACCTAGGCTCTGATACCACAACCTGTAACGCCCATTCCCGACCACTCACTTAGCTTCAATAGAGTGGTCAAGATCGGTCGTCACGCACAACATACACATACACATCACATAGCATAAACACATGTAGAATCCTAAACTAATAAATTTCATTCACATGCGGTGGAATCAATTACAAAATGCATACTCAGACTCATGTATATTGTCCACTTATATTACATATCCTATTTAGTTAGTACATCACTTCTTTTTACATGCCAAAAACAATAACTTTAATACAAGTTACAAAATGCTAAAAACCTACACTAGTAACGGAGCCTAGTGTGTTGGCCAAAACTGATGTGGGACCGTCCTTCAAGTTCTCTTCAATTCAGAACCTACACGGATTGAAAACCTGCGCTAAGCAATAGCTCTTAGTTGGGAAACAACATAGAGTAAACAACATACAATATCCATATATATATATATAACATGCTTTGAGCAATAAGAAATACATACTTAGCAATCATGCCTCATCATACACATACTCTATAAACATAGCATAAAGTAGGTTTCAATATACATATTGCATCATTAGCAAAACAATCGTATAACGCATCACATTCACATTCTCTTATCGCATACAATTCACATTATTCATTATTCATTAATTTGCCTTGCCTACAATTCATAGACGCAGATAATGGGTATCGCATCAGTACTCGAGAGTATATCAATCAATTTTGTATCCTAAGATACACACTTTTGTATTAGTACCAGTAGGTACAGAAATAATTAATAGGATATCATATGTAAGGGAACCCAAGAAGGATTCAATACGCATTGGGGATTCCAAAGGAATCAGACGCTTCAACTGCAGCACTTAGACCCTATAGGTATGCCTATCTATCCACTACTCGATTGCATGCTAAATTATTAATTCGGTTAATGTTCATGTTATCACAGAGTATAACATCTATAGATTAAATAGGCAATATCACATCACTTAATAACTTACTTACCCATATGGCTTATTTCACAATTCACACATCACCGTATGTGTATTCACATGGTATAACACATTAATAACTTTCATATGCATATTCATTCATTAGTCAAACACATTAGTTCAACCAACATAGGTTAACTATAAAGCCTTCACAATACATAGGAGTGTCGCGCTCCCAACAGATTCAAACATTCCCTTCTGTCTCACACGCGACAGAACTAACCGATCATTTCTATCGTGCTCGTGGCAATGCCCGCACCCGCGACAGGACACAGCCTAACATCTTTGCCCATCAGAGAACTCTGTCGCACCCGTGACCCCTTTTATGCTCGCGACAGAGCCTGAACTTTGTGTTTAAAGCTCCACTCTACATGCTTCTTGTTCATACACTTTGCTACAATCACACATATGACTTCCGAAACCCATCCTAACATTGTTTCCTGCTATCATGCCCTTCTAACCAATTATTTATCTACATGTTAAGTCTACAATGGCACAATTCTAATTATTTTTTATCTTAAGTTAGAGAAGTTATGGCAAATGGAACATCACTTGCTCTAAAAGCCCTCCTACAGATTTTAGTTGCACTTAAGCACACTTTGAAGACTATAAGGTCCTCAAATCAACCTGACCATTTCTAACACATTTATAGGCACATCTCTTAGGAACCTAATCCTTTTAGTCTCAATCAATTTGGAGCTATACAATGCAGGTTATAACATAGACACAACCAGTAGGTCATTTACTCTCAAAATCCAGTTTTACACTATCAAGCTACTCAAGCTTGAATTCAACTCAATTGGGATATTCATTACTTCCAATTCACACAAAACATCCTGACATACACATACCTCATCGGCCCATCAATTCCACATAAGATACTCATTTACATACTATTTTCATGGCAGTTCTCAAGTTCCTTAAAAACAGAACAACATGCTTTATTCAACAATTATGGCAATTAACTAACTCATCAGCTCATCATTTCAATTCAACATATATCACCACATAATTAGACATTTTCTAATCATTTAAACACACAATTCAATCATGCATCTCAGAGTCCATATTATATCAAAATAATACACAAAAGCAGTGTTTCCCAAACCTCACTATCCTTTGCTCCTTTGAGCTCGCTTAGCACTTGGTTCTCCCACTTTCTCCTTTCCTTTATCTTTTGTTGGTTCAATCATTACATTCATAGTCCAATTTTCAGAATTGGAACACAAAATCATTTCTCAACTCAAATCAAAAGAAAAGGAGAAGAAGAAGAACAATCTAAACTAACTACTTACCTTGATTAGATGAATTCACAACACAATACACATCTTACTTAACCCAATTAAGCAGAAATTCAGATGGAATAAGCTAAAAAAAAAGAGAAGAAACGAGTGAAGAAGAAGATCAAGTAAGAATGGCCGGTCAACATGCAAATTTTGCACTTTCTCTCTCATCCTCCACCTTATATTGCATGTGAAATGATGAGGTGGCAAAAGGAAAAGGTTACACTCGGAATTCCACTACACCAACTCCCTTAATCATGATTAGTTTAATTTAATTACACTTGGTGATAATTAATCCAACTTCTAATCTTAATCATGCTCAATTACCAATTAGCCACTTAACTTATTTATTCAGTGCAATTAGAACCTCAATTCATTTACTCTTAAGTCCAAAAATTAGCAAACTCAAAATTAAAGTTACCCAATTACCCTAATTATGCCAAATTACTACTAGGGTATAATTCAGGCCATTACACTGGTCACTTTTCCCCTTTTAACTTACTCTTTGGCTTATTACTATTTTAACCTTTAACTTTAACATTGTTCACTAACCCTCTCATCCAACCTCTTCACTTTCATTTATGCTCTATCCTCATTTCTTATAACTAATCAATCCTATCACTTCATTTACTTTACTAAATACATTTTACCCTACAATACATTTTGCTTCTATATTACCTTTACTATCATGCACTTCATTTATTCTGTATCCTTCTATAATGCATTTTACCTTAACTAATTCCTCAATTCCATTTAACTCACTCACTAACCTTAATTAGTGTCATTTGTACTTGTCAATCCGTACTAAGTCTTTTCTTTTTAACTTGATCACGCAATCACTCATTTGGTTATTTTCATTCATTAATCCTATTATTTAACTTAATTATTCCGTTTTCACTTTATTTATGGTTTTGCCCTCTATTGCTCACTCACTTACAATTATGACATTAACCCATTTATTTCACTCAATTAAGCACTATTATCATTTCACTTTTCATTTTATTCTATTGGATATTGTCAATATGGCAAACTTTCATTTTAGTCCCTAACCTTTCAATTAATTACAAACTTTGCCATTTTTTCATCATAATTACACTTTTGCCACTAGGTCATTTCTCTTATCACTATGAATCATTTATTTGGCTTACAAATTGCATTTTAGTCCTCATATTAGCATTTTCACATTTATTTACTTTTTAACTTATAATTTGCCAATTAGTCTTCGAACTAATTTTTTTACGGTAAATTACATTTTGATCCTTAAACTTTTATTTTCTTTCATATAAGTCATTTCTTATTCAAATTATCATTTCCACTTCAATTTTTTTTTATATATCTTTAAGTCATTTTACTAGTGTTACTCACTTAACTTATTATTTGGGTAAATTACCTTTTTACCCTAAACTTTTCGTTTCTTTTCAATTAAGTCCTTTTTCATTTAAACACTTTTTTTCATCACTTTTACTTTTTCATATCACTTTTACAATTATGCCCCCAGTATCACTCCGGTAGAAATCTATGAACTGGATAAACAAGGTGTGGATCCCGTGGTCCACAACAATATAGAGTGACCCCAAAGGACCACTTAATAATATCACTAAACATTTTATCACTTTATGACATTTCACTTTTCACTTTGGTAGTCCATCATTGGCCTACCCAGTGGAATCATCATAACCCCACAACAATACAGTATCCCTATGGCTAGCCACTATATCCTGAACTAGATCAACTACTAGATACTAATAAGGGCAATTACTATCTCAATAGACTTTCAAATCCACTTTTCAGGTTTAATCAGTTTCACTTACATTTACGGTTCATTTCCATTTCACTTTACCAGCTATACAACATATTCATCAATGTTGTACATTTCCAATTATATACTTATTTTACTTAATAATTATACTTTGATCATTTAAATGGCTATAAAATCATTTCAAGCCACAATCATTCTTTAATCATTAATTATGATTCAGTTATTTACGTAACAATTTAAATTATTTCAAATTTTGGCATTATTTCCCACCATGGACAAAACGGAAAAATAATCTCAAAATATTCAATTAAATTCTTATAATTTCAATTGAATGCATATACTCTCAAATTACATACATAGTCATTTTATGGCTTAAATATCATTAAATATACTAATTACATCTTTGATTTATTAACTCAATCATTCAATTTTTGTGCAATTCTATTCATTATACCTTCTAATTCATTCATTTATCAATTTTTCTATCTTATCTAGCATGTATACAACCTAATACCCCATATTTTCTTTCTTGAACCATTCGGCCACACCATAATTTTTCTCTCACATATCCTTTATCACTCAACCATCACTTATTCCTCTAGATTAAGCCTCAATCCAAATGTATAAACACTTTAATTTCATCTAATTACTAAGTATACCATACATATACCTAAATATACCATTATGCCTCATTATCACTAAAACTCACAATTAGTTTTCTTTCAATTTAGTCATTATAATTAACTTATTTAACTTCCTTAACCTCAATTATCACCTCAATTTCAAAACTCATGCATTTTACACATAACTACTATTCAACATAATACAAAACCTTAATTTCCATCTGAAAATTCTTGGATTGAGTAATCAAAAACCTCAAATCCATGATCTAGCCTTCATATCCTCCATAATTCTTGTCTTGACCTTTGAAATAGCTTTTCCCCTCAATTCCTCATCCATGGTAAAAAATACAGCACAAACAAACACTCATCAATTTTTTTCTTTTATGCAATATAATCTCATACACACTCTTAATACACTCTAATCTATCACTTAAAACTAATAGATTAAATTAAAACAATCTAAATCTCTTACCTCCATTTGAGGACATAAGCTTGAATCCTTGATTTTCCTTGCCTTTAACCCACCAAATGGACACTAGAGTATGCTATAATCTCAAAAAGGGGCTGAATTAACTTTAGAATACTTGATTCTAAAGAGAAATCAAGCAAAGATTGAAGAAAATGAAGAGAAAAGAGAGAGGGAGTGACTTCGGCCAAAGGAGAGGAAGAAAAGAGCTAAGGAGATAAGGGTTATTCACCCACCAAATCTGCCATTTAATGGCTTTTATAGTGGACCAAAATTAGTTCAACCAATGGTCCAACCTATAAAATCCAAATAGCCAATCTAAGCCCATTTGATAATTTCCTATGGTTTTCTCACTTTCTAAGTCCAATTTATTCCAAATTTGATTCCATAATTTATATCCTATGAAAGCTAGCTGGAGAAAAAATTTCACCTCAATCAGAGTCCATTTCCATTCCGGTTCAATCAAATCAGTCCAGTTAGCAAATTTTCAGTGTCCTCAAAAAATTACCTTTTCACTACAAAAAATTCCTAAATATCACCTCGAGTTAATCTAGAAATTTTGATCAATTTTGGGAATCATTTACTATTTTTAAAGCCTCGGTCAAACCTCCTGTCAACCTGAGTACTATTTAAACTAAAATCATATCTTTTTCTTATTTTCTAAGTATAACTCCTCATAAAAATGACTCCATAACACTTAATATATATTTATTAGTCTCTAATAATATTTTTTGACCAATCGAAAACCATTTCTCGGTCTGATAATTAATTATCAGTCCGATACTCTAATTTTTTAGTGTCACCAAACTTTAATTTTTCATTACTATATGATTCTAATCATCAATATGAGCACATTATATTTTCATATCATTTTTTTGAGATCCGTAGCTCAAGATATGGTTCGATCAATTTCAAGTCAGAATCGGTCAAATCGGGCTGAAAAATCTTTAGACGCCCATCCGAAGCTTCAGACAGCCTGGCCGTCCCTCACCACTGAAGGCCTGGCCATCTGTCTCCCAACCGACACCCGTCTATCCACAGACGGCTGTCGGTCACGATAGACGGCCCAAACCCCATTTTTCCACTATTTTGTATTTTTCGGACTCGTTTGACCTCCGATTGGTCTCAAATTTTTGCCTATAAACTCCTGCTGATATGCTCTATCTAATGATATAATAAAATATTTTTTAACTCTGGAAAGTACTATTCATCTCGATATCACTATTCACTCTCAGAAAATACTATTTACGGCTAACCCGGTACTAGAGTCATTACAGGTTTTGACTTTACCGTTCCATGTCCAGTTACCATGCAATACATCCTTTCACAACACTTATATTTCATTCATGAATTGAATGTGGACTATTATCAATTCATTCATGAACTTATCATATTTTATATTTATGTTTATTCCACAAATGCCTTTGTGAATCTCATTCACCTTACATTTTACTTTGGTGAAAGATTCAAGGACAAAGACCATAGGACTACAATAAGATAAAACTACCCACAACATCTAGGATGGTAAATCCTCTATCGATTACTCAACTACCTCCATATAGTTCATCCTACTTCCAATCACCAAGCTATGTATACCTCTTTATGGGGTAAAAGCATAGGAATTAAAGTGTAAGACTTGCTACCTGAGATAACCTTTGTGCAATCTCAAGTCTAATGATAAATGCACAACTAACATGATGAGATGCTCCACTAATATCGATGAGTATCTATGTGAAGTTTATCATGGCGGGTCTTTAATGTATTTATTTTTCTAACAAGTATCCACATTTAATTCTGATCAACTCATAATCATAGATATTAAGAGCTATTACTTGATCCAATAAAGTAGTATAATATGTGCTAGTCTATCCGGATTAATAATGTTCTATCTTGTTATTCCCATGATTAGGGATAATTCAGGTACTAACACATTTGTATACAATAGGCATCCCATATTATAAACTTTTCATGATTAACTTTGTACTATGTTTATATACTAAGGATTTCATAAGTATAAATATGCAGATGTATTTAAACATTAGCATTAATAAATGAAAAAATACCTTTTTAAAAAAACTAATAATGTTTATTTATAGAAATCATCCTTATCATACATAGACTTTAGGGCATATATCTAACAAGTTACTGTGTGACGTGGCATTTAGTAATTCTCATTAGATGTCAAGTTTAGCAAGATCCATATTGCTAATGCATATGTTCTATTTGTATTCTACAATGGTACTCTAGCAAGAAGGGATCGAGCTACACAAAGCAAAGATTTCTCTATACTAACTAGTAATACCAAAAACATAATGCAGTGAAGAAAAAAGATTATATTTAAAAAAAAAGGAGACATAGTAATAGAGACAGAGCAATGAAGCACAAAAAATTAAAGCAACCAATAATAGAGAGCCTAAAGTGAGTTTGAGCTTGTGATTTTTCTTTAATTGGCCCAGGCCCTGATCTATTGAGAGATGAGTTTTATGATAATGATGAGAAGGATGCCGTTATTGGAGATGATAAAGCTAAAGGAGCTCCTAAGTCTGTGAAAGTTATTTCGGTCACCATCCCCTAGAGCAATATAATTTATTCTTTCTCCATTAAATGCAATAAACATGTGATCAGATTTTCTTCTTGAATTATGTATTGAAGGAATTTTGTAATGTTAATTATTTTTTATGCAAAGTTGCTGTTAGTTTATGTGAAAATGCAAAAAAAGGAGATTTTAGTTCAACATTTGGTACTTAATGAAGAATTTGACTACCCATTTCATTTCTAGATGGAAATTCAAGCAAGGATTGTTAGAAATTTTATTTAATAAATGCACCAAAATAAAAGATACACATCAAATTAATAGTAAACTCAGCAAGAATTTCAAGCAAAGTAGTAAAAATAAAAATTAAATCGGGAAAAAAGATTAAAATGGCATGTGAATTTGTGAATTGAAACAAGCTAATTTGCGTTGTTGCGTTATCTTTTGAGAGAAAATGGTCGATCTGCACTGAGTATTAATCAACTACTCCCTCTCACAAGATATTCCAGTCCATTAAAATTCTTGTCTGCAACTAAGATTTTTTCTAACTGTTATTCTCAATTATCATATAATAACTAACTTGATGAATAAACACAGCAAAATGGAATTTTTGTTTTATTTTTAAATTGAAATGGCAAATGTTTATGTTGAGTAAAATGACTTTTGCTTTGTAATTTCTTGCATTTGTCTTATCCTTTGTGAATAGAAAAATATGTTTTATATGAAGATATTAATATTAGTGTTAGGAAAAAAAATTAGGAGGAACATTTGAGAAAATACAGCCACTAACACATGTAATGTTGTAAACTAAGCTATTTTCCTATAGTTTAAAAAATCACTCTTTTACTCATTTAAAATAAAATTTTTAATCAATAAAAATTCTAATAGGATCAACACCTTATAATCAAACTTTTGATTCATTTTCTATGTTACTTTTATTTGACATTGCGTTCCTGGGGTTTGTGGTTGCATTCAATAAAGATAGAGAATTTCAAAGTTTTTTGTTGATAGTTGTGTGCTTCTTTATGTTTCAATAGCAATTTGGAGAGTCTACTTCAAGAGAAAACTCGAAGATGTTGCCCGAGATTTGCCTAGGCTGGTTGTTGGCAGAGGTGGAAAATGGGCTAGTTGGGCTGGTTTGGGTTAGATCATAAATTGTTGGGTCATAAATGGCTAGTCACAAATGGGCGAGTGTTATAAATTGACAAATGCCTAAATGGGTTGGATGGGTTTGGGTTGACCCATGTTTTTAATGAAAAATAATTCTCGATATAATAACGGCATACTAAAATGACAACTATAAAAAAATATTGGCCTAAATGGGTTGAGTGGAGGCCCAAATGGGTCGAGATTTGGGTTAACTCATTTGACCTATTTTTTTTAATGAAAAATAATTCTCCATATAATAACGGGGATACTAAAACGATGACTATAAAAAATGTTGGCCTAAATGGGTCGGGTGGAGTGTGACAGGCACCGAACCCCGTGGGCCCCGAATACCCACTTGTAGAGTATCAGGAGACGTTCATGGTACTTATAAAGATTACAAGGGCGTCTATTTTGGACAACAAGGAGGTGTTTTGGAGTTGCCGCCCAATAAAATATTGGGAAAGCTCATCTAGCCTTGGTGAGCTTAAGACAAGCGCATGCATCTATTTTGGGCAACAAGGAGTATCGTGGAATTCCCATCCCAATGGTACATTGAGATCGTTCATCTAACCCCGTTGAGCCTAAGATGACATACATCGGTCAATCTTGGGCAGCAAGAGATATTTTGGAGTTCCCACCCCAATAGAACATTAGAATGGTCCGTCTAACCTCATTGAGCCTAAGACCAAAGAAGGTTCGGGACTTTTCATTTATTCATACCTTGATTAAATTATAATTGAGTTTTAAATTTGAAATTTTATTCCTTTTCTCATACATTTTAATGCAAAAATTAAAGCACATATCAATCACCTTGTGAAAGCTGTAAATAAAAGCAATCTAAAACAAAATGGATAAAAATACAATAATTTTACAACAAAACTAGGGGCGAAATACAACCCCCACTGTAAATGAAATATAAATCAAACATAAAATAGGTTATTTATTAAGGATGAGGACATTGATCCTCGCATGCATACTTAAAAAGAATAACATTGAAGGTGACAATTTATTTGGATGGAAAAACTAGGACATTGGTCTTATTTTATTAAAAAAAATCCAAATTAATTAATATAAATATTTTTTATGATTTTCTTTTTAACGTGCATAAAAAATAATATTATTGAAAATTATATAACAAATAAACTAGAAAGACCAAATAAAGAAAATAGTAAAAATAATAAAAATAATGAGTCCAACCAAACGAGTCTCTTGGATCTCCTCGTTTGCTCGCGAGAATGCCCAAACAAGAAAAACAAGTATTGGGATTAAAACAAACACAAATGAAACCATTGTTCGTAATTAAATCAATTATCAATTAAAACATATAAAAAAGATGAATAAAATAAAATGGAATAAAATACATCATAAATGACAAATAAATTAAACGATGTGATGAAATAAATAAATTAACTTATTAATAAATTAATACCTAAAGCATAAAAAATTATAATGATAATAATAATAGTAATAATAAAAATAATGATGATAATAATAATAATAATAATAATAATAATAATAATAATAATAATAATAATAATAATAATAATAATAATAAAAAGAAGAATGAACAATTAAGTAATAAAAAAAGAATAAAAGATTTAAAAAAATATTAAATCTATATATAAGATCACATGAAATAAATAATAAATAAATAATAGATCAAGAGATTTACATAATGACTAATAAAATATGAACAAAAAAATAAATAAAAGAAAATAAAATAAGGGATCAAACCAGAATGTTTACCCTCAGAAATCGAATTCGATGGAGAGAAAATATGATTAATTTCCTTACTTTGATCTGCAAAATTAGAATTAAAAATAATAAAATCAAAATTTTATTTCATGAAAGAAAATTTGCTTAAAAAGAAATAATGAAAAAAATAAAAATTCTCAAGAACAAAAAATTAATTTTTTTGTCTCAAGTACGATTATTGATTAAAGAAAAATAAACAATTCTCAAGAACAAAGAATTATTTTTCTTTGTCTCAAGCAAAATTATTGATTAAACAAAAATAAACAATTCTCAAGAACAAAAAATTAATTTTTTTTGTCTTAAGAAAAATTATTGATTAAGAATGGAGTTTTAAACGTTAAGAAATTTTATTTGGAGAAGAAAACCCAAAAAAGATGTAGAGAGAATTCTATTCAAGAAAAAGAGAGGAGAAAATAAGAAATTTTAACCTAAAAAAATTCCCCCTTTTTCTCTTTCTATAATTTTCTATTTATATGATTTTTTAAGAAAACCTAATTAATTAAGGAAAGAAATTGAATTTTTATCAAACTCCCTTTTATTTGGGTTCAAAAATGGGATTTGTCTTTAAAAATCTCGGAAAATGTGATAAAAAAACCCCGAAACGGCAGAATAGGGGCGACCGAAGGGCGTGCCTGGCGAGCGATGCCCATTGGACGCGCGTGGGCTGCACGCTACACGCTGGCAGGCGACGCCCGCATGCGAGCTTTGCGGGTCGCGCTGTGCACAAGCGAGTGATGCCTGTGTGCATGCTTCGCGTAGCGTACTACACGCAGGCGAGGTGCTCCAGCGACTAAATTTTTATTTTTTTAAAAAAAGTTATTTTGACTAAAATACTATAATTTCCAAACCCATTTTTTATTTCATTTTTATTTTAAAATTTTTAATTTTTTATCTCTGAAAAGCAAACTTAACAAGAAAATCATCACTTCCTACCTTTTTTCCTGTGAACAGGCGTGAATTTTTATCATTGGATAACTCTGATCTAGGCTATTTCAGGACTCGGTGTCTACAATTGTCCCCAATTTTGGGGAAATTAGTGCACTAGTGTCTAGATAAGCCAAATTCAAAGAAGACGGAAAGAAATGAGTACGTGAGGCAGTCCTTACCTTTTTGTTGTGTTGAAGATAGTGGCTTGTTACCGCTGAGTTGTAGCGTATTCTACCATAACCCTTTTGCAATCATTTTGCTGACCACCATCTGGCCTGCACAGCATGTCCTTGCTAAACACCATCCGATTTGCATGGCATATCATAGCTGCCGTTGAGCTGTAGTGTATTCTACTACAACCCATTTGCAATCGTTTTGCTAACCACCATCCGACCTGTACGGCATGTCCTTGCTAACCCCCATCCAGTCTGTAATGCATCTGAACGCTGCCATTGAGCTACAGTGTATTCTACTATGACTCGTTTGCAATTGTTTTGCTGACCAGCATCCGGCCTGCAAGGCATGTCCTTACTAACTCCCATCCGGTCTGTAAGACATATGATCGTTGTCATTGAGCTATAGTGTATTCTACCACAACTCGATTGATATACCACATTTATCTTGCTAGACACCATCTAGCCCACACGGTACACTCTTGCTAACCCCCATCTGGTTTGCAAAGCATCTGATCGTCGTTGAGTTGCAGTCTACTCTACTATGACCCATTTGATATACTGCATTATCTTGTTGACCACCATCCGGCCTGTACGGCATATCGTTGCTAACCCCCATCCGGTCTGCAAGGAACATGAACATTGTCATTGAGTTGTAGTGTACTCTACTGTGACTCATTTGATATATCGTATTTATCTTGCTGGCCACCATCCGGCGTGCACGGTATACCCTTGCTAACCCCCATCCGGTCTGCAAGGCATTTGATTGTCATTGAGTTGCAGTGTACTCTACTGCGACTCAATTGATATACCGCATTTATCTTGCTAGCCACCATCCGGCCCACACGGTATGCCCTTGCTAGTCCCCATTCGGTCTGCAAGGCATCTAATTGTTATTGAGTTGCAGTTTACTCTACTGCAACCCATTTGATATACCTCATTTATCTTGCTGGCCACCATCCGGCCTACATAGCGTACCCTTTCTAACCCCCATCCGATCTGCAAGGCACGTGATCATTGTTGTTGAGTTGCAGTGTACTCTACTACGACTCAATTGATATACCGTATTTATCTTGTTGGCCACCATCCAGCCCGCAAGGTATACCCTTACTAACCCCCATCCGGTCTACAAGGCATATGATTTGATATACTGCATTTGTCTTGCTAGTCACTATCCAACCTGCACGGCATACCCTTGCTAACCCCCATCCGATTTGCATGGCATTTAATTTGTTATCATTTTTACTGGTGCTTATCCTGAACCGCTTTTCCTACAAAAATGGGCAAAACGAATATGCAGGGCATAGGAGAGAAATGCATACCTGTGGCAGCACGAGTGTCCCCTGAAGGGCAATTGGTTATTCCCTGGATAATGATTTGCAAAATATGAATGTCATCCTTTTGGATTTTCACCGAGTCATTTCTAGACTTATGACATGCAGATATCATCCTCTTGATCGTACCGAGCCATTTTCTAGACTTCCAAAGTGCAGACACCATTCTCTTGATTACACCGACTGTGATATACCAGATATCGATCCATCTGTCATCTCTAACCAGAGCCTCTTTGTTGAAAAGAAACCCGTATGCCTCTTAAGAGGGCTTTGTGCTCATAGGGAGACTTTGAAAATTTATGCTCACCGAGAGGCTTAGATGCTCACTGAGAGACTTAGATGCTCACTGAGAGACTTATATTGCTCACTGAGAGATTTAGATGCTCACTGAGAGGCTTTGATTGCTCACTGAGAGGCTTTGATTGCTCATTGAGAGACTTAGATGCTCACTGAGAGACTTAGATGCTCACTGAGAGACTTAGATTTTGAGCCTCCTGAGATGAAATTAGATTTGAGCCTCCTTAGAGGAAATTAGATTTGGCGTTTCGATGCTTGCATGCAGGCGGATAGATTTTAGAATTTTTAGCATTTCTTAAGAGGATATTGGTTCTGATTTTTTTATATAGTTTTTTAAAAATAAAGTCCTTGGTTTTTTTCTAAAAAAACAAAAGTTTCAAATTTTTTATTTTTTTTGAATTTTTACAACTGTGATATTTTTTTCATGTGAATTTACACCTCAGGTGCATTCTGCATTTTTGCAATTTTTTGGTTTGATCTTGAATCTGCTCTTAGGTGAACCTTACATTTTAAGTGTTTTTTCTAGCCTTTACATTTTTTGATAAAGAAACTTACCTGATTGCCCCCAGTATGGTGTGTGTGAATAGGTTTGCTCTTTTAAATGCCCTCTTTGACACGAGTCTGTATGATTCTTTTTCTATGAGGACTTCATCTTGATCTCTGATTGTCCAGTGTAAATGAGCGCCGATGTTGAGCTGAAGTTGTACCTTGGCCCACTTTTGCGCGTGAGGTTTATTCAGACATTTCCTGCAAAGTTATATATACAAGAACATATACAAGAGATTATGTTTGTATGTGTGAATTATATGTGCAAGGCTGTATACAACAAACATGCACAAAGAATCATGTCCCAATAACTATTTGTGCAAATTACATGCATGTGATGTATGCATGAAGCTATGTGTACGAAACATGTGTGAAGACCTGTATGCATTACATGTATGTAGAAATTATGTACACAGAATGTGTGCCTTATGTTCATGACATGTATACCTGGAATATGAACACCGGATGAATGCAAAAATTACATAAGCGAGATACGTGCAAGGGATCATGTGTGTGAATGCATGGGGGGCACTGTGTATGCATGGAACAATGTATGCAAAAGAAATATGCAAAAAATTATACTTACGCATTGTAGAAACTGGGTCCCGAGGCAGCCCAGGTCAGGGTTACCCGATGATGAAATTAGATGAACAGGCAAAAATATTGGAAGTAATGGTTTTCTTGTCAAAATTTGCAAAAATAAAAAAAAGTAGAATAAAATGAATTTGAAAATTATAGTGTTTTAGCCAAAGTTTGTATTTTTAAAAGTTTTGAAAAAAAAATGGCCGAAAATCGGCCGTCGACGAGCTCGGCAGCGCCCAGTGCACAGCACGAGCTGGGCACTGCACTTAGCCAGTGCGAGCGATGCCCTAGGCGCCACCCGCAGCATGCGCGTGCGCAACGACGGGCGTCGTTCGGCCCTGTTGCGCGCCCAGCGTGCCCCTGACGCCCCCATGTGCGTTTTTTGGCCAAATTTTATTTTTTTTTCATTTTTTTTGTAGAATTTAATTTTTAAAACCTTTTTTTCTTCTAACCTTTCAAATCCTTTGGTTTTTTTTTTGTGTTAATGGGAACTAAATTGATTTAATTTCTTCAACAAAAAATCTGATTTTTGGGAGGCATAAAATAATTTTTAGAGAGAGAATTTGGGGGATTTATCTTAAAAAAAAAAAATTCTTCTTCTTCTTCTTCTCCTTCTCCTTCAAGAACAAATTCTCCAAATATTCTAATTTTATTTTCTAAGTTAATTATTAAGATAAAGAGAACAATTCTTTATTTTTGGGAATTTTCTTCTTCTTTTTTTAATAATTTTTCCTTGAAACAAAAAGTTAATTATTTATTTTTGAGATAAAAAATTTTTTCTATATTTTATTTTTCTAATCTTATTTTTACAAAATAAAGACAAGAAAATTGATCATCTACCTTCATTCATCAAATCAAATTCTAAGCGTAAATATTCTGCGTTCAATTTTTAATTTAATTTTTATTATAATTTTTGTTTATAACTAGTTAGCAACCATTTAGATTTTGAAATCTATTGTTGTTTTTTTAATTTTTTTTGTTTTTACGTGATTTAGTCACAAATTTAATATTTTAACATATTTTTTTTAATCTTGTTTATTTATTTAATTGTTCACCTTTTGTTGTTGTTCTTGTTGTTGTTGTTGTTGTTGTTGTTGTTGTTGTTATTATTATTATTATTATTATTATTATTATTATTATTATTATTATTATTATTATTATTATTATTATTATTATTATCACTACTATTGTTATTATTATTGTTATTCTTATTTACTATTATTATTATTATTATTATTATTATTATTATTATTATTATTATTATCATTTATGTTTTTACGCATGTTGAATTGTTAATATGTTGAGTTATTTATTTTATTATGTCATTTAATTAGTTTTGTCACTCATAATGCATTTTATTTTATTTATTTTAATTCATTTTCATGTGTTATATGTTTAATTCATTTTTTATTACTAACATCACTTTTTGTTTGTGTTTTTTTTATTTCAATACTTATTTTTTTATTCGTGAGCTTTTCCAATGGCAAGTGGGAGCTCATGGAGATTTGAAGACACCATTTTGGTGGAATTTATCTTTTTTATCTTTTTTATTATTTTTTTCATTATTTTGCTTTTATTTATTTTTATTATGTAATATGTAATAAATTTTATTTATTTTTATGCACGTTAATTAAAAATCACAAAAAAAGTTTTATATTAGTAAATTGGGATTTTTTTTAATAAAATGGGACCAATGTCCTAATTTCAACCAATAAAAACTCAATTTAAGAAAGAAGAGTTAATTTTCTCAAAATGGGATCACTTATCTCAATTTTCCTAATAATGCATAAAAACAACTCTTCGATTTTCTAAGTGAATATGAAGGAACCAATGTTCCTATCTTAAATAATATCCCGATTTATGAATGTTTATGTATTTACTTTGAGTTTTTTTTATTTATGTTTTATTTGATTTTATTTGGGCGATTGTATTTTTTGTCCCAAATTTTTAGCCTTTTTATTTTAGAGGATTGTATTTTGTCCCAATTTTTATCTTTCTTTAGTTTGCTTTCTTTACCGCTTTCTTTACTGCTTTATCTGTGTTTTATTTTTAATGCATAACTGCGTGAGAAGAGAGGTGAAATTTTTAAAATTAAAATCCATTTATAATTAACCAAGGCATTAATAAGAGTAAAGTTTCGAATCTTTCTTTGGTTTTGGCCCCCGAGATTAGACGAACTTTCCCAATTTCAAAGGTGCCTAAAAGGCTTCATGTGAATAGATGATCTTTCCAGTATTCTATTGGAAGGAAGTGTCCAAAATATCTCATGATTATCCAAGATCAAAATACGCGAACCCTCTCAGGCCCTAAAGACGGGTTTTCGAGAATCGGTCGGGTCCGGTGCACGTCACAGCGGCGACTCCACTAGGGACTTTGAAACTTTTCTCCAAAACTGTCTTGGTTAATAATATAATTGGCTTTTTTATAAATTAAAATTCTACCTCTTTTCGAAAATTTTCATTGCATCCATGCCAGAGCCTTAGAACTATGCTCGGTTGGTCCCTCTTCTTAACCGCAGTGCATTCCCGAGGCACAACCCTACGTTCACTCAATATGGGAAAGTGTTAGGGATAATCACCAGCCCAAGGCTTGTACCTTATGGTGTATTAAATGGAAACCCAATCGGTCGTTATGCTCATAATAAACTAGACCTGTTGGCAGGGACCATGCTTGGGTAGCCCTAAAGTATCACCACCTTTGACCAAAGCTCATGTAATGGCAATAGATACTTTCACTAGGTGAAATGTACCGTAATAACATCCTTGCTATGTGGGCCATTATATATTGGACAAAATCAGTTAAATTAAATGGTCTTTCTATCTAAGGCTTTCAT
The DNA here is from genome assembly GCA_947683425.1 of Excoecaria cochinchinensis. Classification (NCBI taxonomy): domain Eukaryota; kingdom Viridiplantae; phylum Streptophyta; class Magnoliopsida; order Malpighiales; family Euphorbiaceae; genus Excoecaria; species Excoecaria cochinchinensis. The sequence continues at coordinate 8,638,477 of CANTUQ010000119.1, forward strand.
ACCCTGGTGGGCCCATCTTAATTTAATTCAAGTGTTTAAATACATAATGGCCAAAAATCTATATTTATGTACATTAGGCAAGATATGTTATGCTGCTGGTTGTCCACCGTGCACCATTCTCATCCAATGGGTTCCCTATTAACCTTAGGATAAAGCCTACCTAGGAAAGAGACCAATTGACCTCGTGTGCGGGAGTTAAAAGGTTGGAAGGATATATTGGCTTGCATGTGGTTGTAGATGTTGCATTGCATATTCATGCATTACGTGTCATTCATGCACATAAAAACATAAAAAAACATAAAAGATTAGTTTCTTTCGTATGTGTATATATCCTTTTGTGTACATATTATTTTCACATATACATATCACCTTATGTATAATTTTTTATATGCATCACATGTGTCATTATAATTCCTTGATCTTCCAATCGTTGTGGACCATTCGCATAGTACGATCATGCATTACATGTCATTCATGCATCATTTTAACTCCTTGATTTTTCAGCCAGTGTATACCATTTGCCTAAGTGGTTTTGGGGTTCCGACAGTCACCTAATTAGAACACCTTTTGTTTGAGGCCAGGACCAGGATCAAGGGCAGTTAGTAAAAATTCAAATATTCGAAAATGGCCAATTCTTCACAACGGACTAAAGAGACTCTTGCCCTAATAGCCTAAGAGATAGATGGAAGATTCAAAGAGCTTAAAAAGAGGTTGTTGGCCATGGTTAAGGAAAGAATGGATGCCATGGCACTCATTCTTTAAGCCCAGTTTATGACGACTGCTCTTAACCAAGTTGAACCGGCCACAGTCCAAAAGGCCCGTATAATGATAGCTATAGTGCGTCCATTTCCTTTCGAGGCTAGAGGCAAGGAGCCACTTGATTCATTGGTTGAGCAAGGAGGAAATAGGAGGCCTACTCTAGAATATAACATTATGCTTGAAAAAGGTGGAGATCCAGTGAGGACACAGGCTCTGAAAAATGAAAGCTCAAGTATCCACAACAACAGTAAGGGCAATGTTAAGAGGGCAGAAACACCAACCATGAAAATGAATCAATGGCATTATTCTAATTTGGGTAGATCTTTGTTTTGGGTTCTTAGGAAGTTAATAAAGGAAGGTAAGCTGCGGCCACTGCATGCTAAGCTCGCCAGAAACCAAGGATAGCCCAATCACAAGGCGAATCAGTATTGTGCCTTCCACCAGCACACCGGGCATACCATAGATGATTGTAAGACCTTGAGACATGTTATTCAACATTTGGTTGATTCCAAATAGATCTCTGACCCAGAAAGGCAAAAGATAAAGAATAAGAAGGATTAAATGCATAAGTAGGAAAAGAAAACGGTTCCTAAGGATGATAATGAACCATCGGCCACAACATCTGTGCTAGTGAAAGCAAGAAAAAGATAGCTATTTAGATGTTCTTTTTGTTCTAAAACTATTTGATAATGAGATTTTTAAGTTCTAGCTTTTATTAAATAAAAGAATGGTTTTGCTTATTTGTGTGATATTTCTTGTGATTTGACTATGCATAATCATGACAGACTCATATTTGACACTGATTCAATTGATGCCATTTCATATAATCTCGAAACTTTGGAAAACCCAGAGAAAATCTTGATAGTATTTAATGAAACTCCTGAAGAGAGATTAAAGTTTTAGAGAATCTATAAAAAAGAGATATATGAAAAAAGTCTTTGCCTGGACCTATGAACACATGCCGGGAGATGATTGTGAGGTCGCCGGACACGCTATGTTGACATATCCCAATCATGGACCAATCAAGTAGAAATTCAAAAGACTCAAGCTAGAAGGGGCAGAAAAGGTTAGAAGGAGAGATCCACAAGTAGAAATGGGGCCAAGTTTCCTATTGAAGTACAACGCCTGACTGGCTTGGTCAACGTTGTCCCCAATAGTTAAGAAGAGTAGTGCATGTGAGCTATCAGGAGTTGAACAAAATTTATCCACAAATATATATATATATATATACAAAAAAAATAGAAGGAAAAGAATTGATGTGTAGATATGGCCGAAAACTGTTGACATGGGGCAAAGGAAAGTCATCCTTGGGGCAAATTTGTTCAAATCTCGTTGATCTACACATACCCGTATTTGCCCTTCTTCTTGGCTACCGTAAAGGACCAAAAGACTAATCCGCAAAGTTAAGATGTGTGGACAAGGAAAAAGCTAAGAAAGTCATAGAAGAAGTTCATGCCGGAATCTGCAGAGCCCATATGGACGATGAAATGCCGACAAAAAGATCATGAGACAAGGATTCTATGGACTTACAATGGATACGGATTGCTCGAGCTTGGGGAAAAGACATCATAAGGGAAGTGCGCCCTATAGCTTCCAACGGACATAGGTTCACCATAGTTGCTATCGCCTACTTCACCAAGTGGGTAGAAGCCGAGTCCTTTAAGAAAGTTGACGCTCGAGATATGGATGAGTTCATCAAAAGGGATCTGATGTGTCGATATGGTCTTTCATATCGTGTTGTGTCTAATAATGGGGTGCAGTTTATGGCTAAAGCTAGGAAGGTGCTCCGGAAGTATGGCACTGAGCATCATAAACCCTCTCTATATTGCCCTAAAGCCAACAAGGCAGCAGAGGCTACTAACAAGAATATTAAGAGAAGATCTTGGTCAAGATGATTAAAAACTATAAGAATTGGGCAGAGAAATCACCTTTTGCACTTGGGGCTAGAGAACAACCATTAGAACCTCTACAGGAGCCATGCCTTATTCCTTGGCATATGGGGCAAAAGCAATACTACTGGTTGAGGTAAAGTTCAAATCTTTAAGGATAGTCAGGGAAACCCAGATTCTAGGAGCTTATTGGGCACAGCAACGGTTGCGGCAGCAGTTGAACATGTTAGAAGAGAATAAGTTGCGGACTTATTATCATAGCCAAATCTATCAGAAAAGACTTGCTCGGTCATTTGGAAAGAGAGTTAGAAAGCACCCACTGAAAGAGGGGGATTTAGACTCCAGGCAAATGAGACCAGATGTTCCAAGCATACGAGGTAAATTCGGGCCAACATGGGAAGGCCCATTTGTTCTTAAGAAGTTATTGTCCAAGGGAGTAGCATTTCCGGCAGACAGTGATGGAAACAAGTTCGAAAAACCAGTTAGCATCAATAGATACAAGAAGTTCCATAGCTAAAGACCAAAAATCAAAAGAAGAGAATAAAAGCCCCGCGGGTCAAAAACTGAAAAAAGGTGGCCTTGCTAAAAATGGGTGCCTCGTCAGGGTGAAAACTGAAAAAAGCCGCCCTGGGCAAAAATTAGCGGCTTGAGAGAAAATGTCCAATCAAGAAAACCCGAAAGGGCTGATTGGAAACAGGAGTTTTGATTCTTTCAAGATCTACTATGAGATTAAGTGTAATTTTGCATTTTAAACCTATGTTGAATAATGATCATGTGTAGAGAAATTATGCTGAAATGTATGCAATTTTGCAGAAAGATATAAAACAAGGGCAATTCAACTCATGTGTTCATTATTTTCTAGTTCTTTGATAAAAAGAGAAACATCGTTCATTATTGAATGCATTTAATCTAAATAATTATGCTCTGCTACTGCTTTCACCGACCAGATGCCTAAGTCGATGGGCCCTGTTATCAATCATAAGACTGGGCCCTCACATCTTGTATGCACTTGTGGAAGAAAAGGGGCAATCTCCGATCAGTGATATAACAGTCTTTCCAAGTAGCTATGTCCGAATGATATGGTACCTAGAGGTAAAAGTCAAAGATGAAGGACCACCTTGAAAGGATAGAGGATGTCTCACAACATCTTGAATCCCTCCTAACTGTCGAGCATAGTGGGCGATAATGTAAAAGATAGCCTTACGAGTCCTAGCCCAAGGGAGAACTAGGGGTGTATGAAGCTGATATCCTCATCTGTTGGCTCGCTTAATCTAGTAGCACCTTTGTCGAGAGATGCAAATGGATGCAACCATTATCGGGGAAGGAAATGCCTCAATGGATAAATACTGATCGCCCTAGGAGGTGACCCTAATAGCAGCCCTCACTTCTCTTAAAGTCACACTAAAAAAAAAGGCCGTTAGAGATGAAAACCATGACTGGCTCTCTAAGCAAAAGTTAGGCCAAAAGGTAGGGTGAAAACCTGGAAACAGGTAGTCTGTCCTACAAAAAATGAAATGAATAAAAGCCACTGGATTGGGTTGGGTCCATTCCAGGCAAAAATTAGGCACAGGGTTATGTGAAAATCCCTAAAGGGACGCATTTCCCACAAAGAAAAGTTAGTGTGAAAATCCATAAGGAACGCACTACCTTTAAAACAATGACTTCTGATGCTTAGACTGATAAGGTGGCATTATTTCTCCGTTCAGCCAGATAATGTTTAATTTAGGGATACGAGTCAGAATCCTGGGCGTATGCTCATTGACTAGGGGTCAAAGATGCACACTTGGTGGTTCTCTTTGAAAAGTTTACGGGTCAGAATCCCTAAGCCAAGATGACACTTTTAGATCCTCAGGGAGCATCAAACAAGGCGAGCGGCCAAGCCGTATCCTCAACGAACCCCTAACCACCCAGGACTCGGTCTATCCATTTTTGCTTGCATTTTATTACATTTCTTTTTGCAAACATCTGCATATGACCTTTTACGCATGCATGCACAATATCTTGTATATTTTAGTGCACACAACTTTGCAGGAAAAGTCCAAATGAAGGCCACACACGTAAAAGCTGGTTAAGGACAGCTTCAGCTCAACATTAACATTCACCCGAGCAAGACGATTAAGTCAAAATGAAGTCTACGCAGGTTTAGATCTTAAAGTCCTCTGTGGAGGCAAACCTTTAAGTCCTCTGAGGATGCAAAATTTCCAGGACCTCTTAAGAGGCAAATCTCGAAGTCCTCTGAAGAGGAAGATTTTTGATTCCTCTTAAGACGCAAATCACATTTTTCGCACTTTGTAGTCTTGTCAGCGACTCGGTGCAGTCCTCTGAGGGGAACATTTCCCGCACTTTGTAGTCTTGTCAGCAACTCGGTGCAGTCCTCTAAGGAGGACATTCCCTCATACTTTATAGTCTTGTCAGCGACTCGGTGCAGTCATCTGAGGAGGACATTTCCTGCACTTTGTAGTCTTGTCAATGACTCGGTGCAATCCTCTGAGGTGGACATTTCTCACACTTTGTAGTCTTGTCAGTGACTCAGTGCAGTCCTCTGAGGGGACATTTCTCGCACATTATAGTCCTGTCAGCGACTCGGTACAGTCCTCTGAGGGGGACATTCCCTCGCAGTTTGTAGTCTTGTTAGCGACTCGATGCAGTCTTCTGAGGAGGAAATTTCTTGCACTTTGTAGTCTTGTCAGCGACTCGGTGCAGTCCTTTGAGGAGGAAATTTCCCACACCTTATAGTCTTGTCAGCGACTCAGTACAGTCCTCTGAGGAGGACATTTTTCGCATTTTATAGTCTATTTAATGGCTCGGTGTAGTCCTCTGAGGAGGAAATTCCCTCACACTTCGTAGTCTTGTCAACGACTCGGTGTAGTCCTCTTAGGAGGATATTTCCCTCGTACTTTATAGTCCTATCAGCAACTCGGTGCAGTCCTCTAGGGGGACATTCCCTCGCACTTTGTAGTCTTGTCAGCAACTCGGTGCAGTCCTCTGAGGAGGACATTTTCCTCACACTTTGTAGTCTTGTCAGCGACTCGGTGCAGTCCTCTAAGGAGGACATTTCTTATGTTTTGTATGTCTGGAGCAGACTCGACGCATTGCCATTTAAGGATGGCCCTTTCACTTTGTAGTCTATTTAATGGCTCGGTGAAATTCTATAATGTATGTATTTTGCAGTCTATTTAATGGCTCGGTGCAATCCAAGAGGATGATAGTCACTTTGTAGTCTATTTAACAGCTCGGTGCAATCCAGAAGGATGACTCTCACTTTGTAGCCTATTTAACGGCTCAGTGATATTCAAGAATGCCCACCCTTTGTAGTCTTGTCAGTGACTCGGTGCGATCTGGAAGGATAATATTCACAATCCAAATGACAACACTGTTCTCCAAGGAGCAGCCGGTTCTTCTGGAGGCTGCCTCAGGTACGCGTCTCTTTCTTTCTCTGAATTTTGGCTCACCTAGGCACCCATACACTAGCCTCTCCAAAATTGGGGGCAGCTATAGAAATCAGATCCCGAGGCAGCCCAAATCAGGGTTACCCGATGATGAAATTAGATGCCTGTTCACAGACAAAAATGTTGGAAGTAATGGTTTTCTTGTCAAAATTTGCAAAAATAAAAAAAAAATTGAATAAAATAAATTTAAAAATTATAGTGTTTTAGCCAAAGTTTATATTTTTAAAAGTTTTGAAAAAAAAAATCGGCTTATATTTTTAAAAGTTTAAAAAAAAAAAAAATCGGCGAAAATCTGCTGTCGACAAGCATCGGCAGTGCCCAGAATGCGCTGGGCGTGTGCTGACGGGCGTCGCTCGGCCCTATTGCACGCTCAGCGTCCCCCCGACGCCCCCATGTGCATTTTTTGGCCAAAATTTTTTTTTTTTTTTCATTTTTTTTGTAAAATTTAATTTTTAAAACTTTTTATCTTCTAACCTTTCAAATCGTTCACTTGTTTTTTTTATGTTAATGGGAATTAAATTGATTTAATTTTTTCAACAAAAAATTTGATTTTTGGGAGATATAAAATAATTTTTAGAGAGAGAATTGGGGAGATTTTTCTTAAGAAAATTTTTCTTCTTCTTCCTCTTCTTCTCCTTCTTCAAGAACAAATTTTCTAAATATTCTAATTTTATTTTCTAAGTTAAATCTTGAGATAAAGAGAACAATTCTTTGGAATTTTCTTCTTCTTTTTTTAATAATTTTTCCTTGAGACAAGGAAATTAATTTTTTGTTCTTGAGATAAAAATTTTCTTTTATATTTTATTTTTCTAATCTTATTTTTGCAAAATCAAGACAAGCAAATTGATCATCTACTTTGATTCATCAAATGAAATTCTGAGAGTAAATATTCTGGTTTCAATTTTTAATTTACTTTTTGTTTATAATTAGTTAGCAACCATGTAGATTTTGAAATCTATTGTTATTTTTTTTTTTTTTTTGTGTTTATGAGATTTAGTCATAAATTTAATATTCTAACATATTTTATTTTATTCTTGTTTATTTATTTGATTGTTTATCTTTTGTTATTATTATTATTATTGTCTACCATTATTATTATTATTATTATTATTATTATTATTATTATTATTATTATTATTATTATTATTATCATTTATGTTTTTATGCATGTTGAATTGTTAATATGTTAAGTTACTTATTTTATTATGTCATTTAATTAGTTTTGTCACTCATAATGCATTTTATTTTATTTATTTTAATTTATTTTCATGTGTTATATGTTTAATTTATTTTTTAGTACTAACATCACTTTTTGTTTGTATTTTTTTTATTTCAATACTTATTTTTTTTGTGTGAGCTTTTCCAATGGTAAGTGAGAGCCCATGGAGATTTGAAAACACCATTTTGGTGAAATTTATCCTTTTTAGCATTTTTATTATTTTTTTCATTATTTTATTTTTTTATTTTTATTATGTAATATGTAATAAATTTTATTTATTTTTGTGTGCGTTAATTAAAAATCACAAAAAAATTTATATTAATAAATTGGGATTTTTTTCTAATAAAATGGAACCAATGTTCTAATTTCAACCAATAAAAACTCACTTTAGGAAAGAAGAGTTAATTTTCTCAAAATGAGATCACTCATCCCGATTTTTCTAATAATGCATAAAACAACTCTTTGATTTTCTAAGTGAATATGAAGGAACCAATGTTCCTATCTTAAATAATATCCCCAATTTATGAATGTTTATGTATTTACTTTGAGTTTTTTTATTTATGTTTTATTTTATTTTATTTGGGGGATTGTATTTTTTGTCCCAAAATTTTAGCCTTTTTATTTTGGGGGATTGTATTTTGTCCCAATTTTTTATCTTTCTTTAGTTTGCTTTCTTTACCGCTTTCTTTGCTACTTTATCTGCGCTTTAATTTTAATGCATAACCACGTGAGAAAAGAAGTGAAATTTTTAAAATTAAAATCGATTTCTAATTAACCAAGGCATTAATAAGAGTAAAGTTCTGAATCTTTCTCTAGTTTTGACCCCTGAGGTTAGACGAACTTTCTCAATTCCTTATAAATTGGGTGGCGACTCCAAAATACCTCAAAGATGCCTAAAAGGGTTCATGGGATTAGATGATCTTTCCAGTGTTCTATTGGATTGAGGTGTCCAAAATATCTCATGATTGCCCAAGATCAAAAGACACGAACCCTCTCGGGCCCTAAAGGCGGGTTCTCGGGAACAGGTCGGGTCCAGTGCACGTCACACACTTTAAAGGTTATATGCAAATATTCGCAAAAGAGCTGTATTAGCAAAAATACATGCAGTAACAGGTAAACCATGTCCCTAGTGGTTACAATGTTCATCGAAGGTATGACTTGGCCACTCATCCTATCTGATGCCCTGGTCATTGGGCGTGTGTTTTCTTTTTCATTTTTTTTCTTATTTTTATTTTTATTCTTTATACATTTGAATTTGGATTTTTGTACACTTATTGTGTGGTGTGTGTGAGTGTAGATCATATGATAGAGAGACTTACCTAATTACCTGTAATAACCCAAAAAGGGCCTAGTCGAAATCTGCGTGGTAAGTCGGAATATTTAGGGTATTTCAGTAAATTGAGTAAGAGGAAAATTGGATAATAAGGATTTTAATAGCAAAGAAATTAATTAATTAAGTTAAGAGGAGGAATTATGTGGTTTGCTTATGGTGTATGGAAGTAGGGAAATTGTTGGGAATTAATCTAGTGTGGTTTGTGTGTACGGTGCCTTGTATGTAAAGTGTTTTATGGGAAGTGATTTAGTGGAATTTGGTTTTGGTAACAAGGATGTGGATATTTTTGTAGGAGGTGATTGTGTGTGTGTTGTGTATGGTGCATATAAGGAATAAGTCAAAGATGGATGCTGGAACCTATAGGAGCTTGACACTTGGCTTGGTGGGTGAGAACATTTAATGGAAAAGGAGGAGAGAGACAAGGGAGGGCTGTTTTGAGGAAGCTTCCCGTGGAAGCTACCCCTCTTGCCTTGATTTTCATTTTCCCGTCCCTCCTCTCTCTCTTGCTTCCATTTCCTGCTCTCATCTCCTTTCTCTTGCGTGCTTCTTTGAGCTTTGAGTGGGATTTCCTGAAGTTTTAAGCTAGGTTCATGAAAGGTAAGTGCTTGAGTTTGAATTGAGGTTCCTTTATTTACTTCTTGTTCTTTGAATTCTGGTTTTTGAAGTGTGAGTTTATGGTTTGATTTAAGTGTGTTGTGGCTGGGTTTTGTGCAAGAATTGGAAGAGAGAAGAAAGAGCAAAGGCAAGGATAAAGTGGTGTCTTGAAGAGTGAAGATTGAAGCTTCATTTCAGGTTTGGGAGTGTTTTGTCGTTGTTCTTTTCTTGGATCATTCTTTGTTATGCTTTAATTCATGATAATTTTGAGTGTTGATTTATGTGTAAATGCATGTGTATGATTGAGCTAGAGTATTGGTTTGGTATGATTTTAAGTTTTAGTGACTTGTATGTGAGTTCGGTAGTAGAATTTCAAGTGTTAGTGAAGAACATGATTTGTGTGCTTTAGAGATTTAATTGTGAATTCTTGTGCAAATTAGTGAGAATTGAGTGTATATTGATGCTTAACATGTCTTGGGTTGCATTCGACTCATGAGGTAATTGTTTATGCGTGATTGAAGGAGTGGTTTTGAAAGTTGAATTGTGAATAGTGTGGGAAAGTGCAAAATTGGGCAAATTCTGGGTTCTGTCGCGATCGCGATGACTGTCGCGAGTGCGATAGAATGTGAAATGGTCCCTTGCCACTGAGAAGCCCTCTATCGTGAGCGCGACATAGATCTCAATTGGCCGAGTCCTCAACGCGAGCATGCGGTCGAGCGTGCGCGCGAGGAGGAAGCGGCCAGTCTCTGTCGCGAGCGCGACAGAGTCGATTTTGTATGAGTCTGCCGAGCATGCTTCATCACCATCGCCTCCTAGCGCGAGCCCGTGATGAGGTACCCTGTGTTTTGTCATGAGCATGACGCCTGTCGTGATCGTGATAGAAACCGTTCCTGCCTTCCCTGTTTTCTAAATGTGATTCTTTTGTTCCACTTTGCACGGTTTCTCACTATTGCATGGTACATGATTGAGTTTATGTCTTGTTGACCTTTTTATACTCGTGTCGTTGTAGTGAATTAATATGATGTTGGGATTTTGATATGAGTTTTGTGTAGTAAGTGTTGTGATTGATGAGTGAGTTGTTGAACCTGAAGTGTCAAGGTAGTGGATAATTAAGCATGCTTAAGAAGGGTTTGTGAGTGCAGCTGCCCGTGTCCGCCCCGTTTGGGCGAAGCAGTTGAACTCCGAGATGGTCATCTTCCATGTAGTGATAAAATGTTTTGAGACTCCAGTCTCCCGCACTGCCTTCGGGTAATAAAACTATTTTTGAGGCTTCGGTCTCCCGTGCCGTGTTCCCGTATCCTCCACCATTGAAATATAGGCTATTGGTTAAAGTGTTTGGCATTGGTTTAGTGAAGTGTTTGTGTATTGCGTGATTGATGGTTTTGGTAATTACTTCGTGCTTGTTGGTTTCAATTCTGATCTCATATAGTGATATATTTATGTATATATATATTTCTGTCTTCTAGTGCTTATTGAATGTTGAATGTTGATGCATGTTTACATTCATGTGCTGAGGCATGTTATTATTGTATAGCGTTCTGTTGTGTTTTGTTCCTCCCCACTAAGCGTTATCGCTTAGCAGGGGTTCTTGTCCCGTGTAGGTGACAGGATTTTGGGAGTTTGCTAATGTCGCGCATCTGCAAGTCGGCCACATAGGAGTAGAGTGTTTTTGTCATCTCCTCCTGTAATTCTTTTTGTAAATGTATTACTTTTGGTATTGTGGCTCATGTAACTTTTTGTATAGGAAATGATGTAATCTTTTGGATATTGTATATAAGGATGTTTTGATTTTATGATATATAGTTTTCTGTTATTATTGCTAGTGAATACTTCCGCTCAGTGTATGTATGTATGTTGTAAGTGAGCGTCGGGTAGCGCGCCCACCGGCGCTCTTCCAACGGAGGCGATGGTGGGGGTGTTACATTACCGGCAACTAAGGTATGTGTGGGCAGTCCAACTTCTCGAAAGGTCTTCTTTTATGTAGATTTGTATGATACTTGATTCAGCATAGTGCGCCCAAATAGGCTTGTTCTTCTGGGTGTTCCCCCTCTGTACAGACTCACATGATTTTATGCCGTATACAGTGGCTGATAATGTTGAGCTGAATCTATCTCTTGGATCACTTTTGTGCATGAGGTCTATTTGGAACCTTCCCATAAAGTTATATGAACAACAATGTATACAAAATATTATGTAAGTGTATGGAATTACGTGTGTGAAATATATACACAAAGCTATATACACAAAATATGCCAAGGATTAATGTACAAAAATTATGTGAACACAACTATACGTGTAAAGGATTAAATGCATGTAATATGTGCTTGTGATATGCATGCTAAACATGTGCAAAGAATTATGTGTTACATGTATGCCGAAATTATGTACACGAAATGTGCATGAAGAATTGCATATGTAAAATATATACAAAGTTCATGCATGTGCGAAATACATGTTGGGCATCGTGAAAGGCTATGCACGTGTAAATTATGCAAAACGATGTGCAAAAGATTGTATATGCGGGATGCACATGAGATGCAAAAATGGATAGACCATATCCTAGGTGGTTAAGGGACTCATTGAGGGTACTGCTCATGCTGTCTGATGCCCCCAGTGATCTAGCAGAGTATCATCTTAGCTTAGGAACTCAGACCCACAAGCTTTCTAGAGAGAATTGTCCGGTATGCATCTTTGCCCCCCTGATCAATGAGCATGCGCCTTTTCCTATGTTCCATACAGCGTTTTGCCCCCAGAACTCTGACTCGTGTCCTGTATTATGCACTATTTTGCCTAAAGGGAGGTTATTCAGACCGTCTTATCACTTTGGGTATTGGAAGTCATCTATTGAAGGTAGTGCATCCCTTGTGGATTTTTACACTACCTTTTCTTTGCAGAAAATGCGTCCCTTTGGGGATTTTCACATAACCCTGTGTCTAATTTTGCCTGGAATGGACCCAACCCGCTCCAGTGACTTTTATTCATTTCATTTTTTTGTAGGACAGATTGCCTGTTTTTAGGTTTTCACCCTATCCTTTGGCCTAACTTTTGCTTAGAGAGCCAGTTACGGTTTTTATCTCTAACGGCCTCTCTTTTTTTTTTTTAAATATGAATGAGTCATGATCATGATTATGCACAGTGAAATCATCAGAAACATTGCACAAATAAGCAAAACTAGTCATTTTATTTAATAAAAACTAGAATTAGAAACATCATTATTAAATAGCTCAAAAATAAAAAGAACATCTAAATAACTATCATTTTCTGCTCCTGCTAACACAGATGTTATCGTCGATGGTCCGTTATCATCCTCAGGAACCATCCTCCCCACCTCTTAGCTCCTCATCAATAAGGTCTTGAACTTGTCTCCTTAGAGTTCGACACTATGCTGAAGGTAGGCCCAATACTGATCAGCTCGATGATTGGGATGCCGATGGCTTCTGGTATGTTTTGCAGGTTTCGGCTATAACTTCCCCTTATTAATGAAATGAAAAAGGAGCTCAGATAAAGGCTTATCCAAGATGGTATAGCAGCCTTGAGTAGTTCCAATGGTTGAAACCTTGGTGGCTCCAACATCTCTCACACTGTTACCACTGAGACTCGAGCTCCCATGATTACCTCTTCCTATGACATTGCTACCTTTTTCAAAGATCACCAGCTGCTCATTATTAATAGGACCCTGGACTTGACCTTTTAGGATTTGGCCATTGTCCATTAGATGTCTAGCATGCTGATGACACTTCTGTTGCCCTTGATCTTTAGCTGGCCTAAATGACCATGGTCGCAGGTTCCCCTTTAGTGCTTGAGGCAAAGATCTATCTATGCCAAAAAAATATTTTTGGGTTGTTCTAGTCACTGATACTTCTCCCGTCCCCCGAATGCCAATATAGCTATCACACCTATATGGTTGACTTTTTGTTTCCAAGTCCATAGCGACCTTCTTGCGAGCAGCCAGGGTAGTTGCAAGTTTGGACTTTAAAATCTCTTCTTCGAGGACGTCCATCCTTCTTTTCAAGCCCCATGTCGCTACTAAAAACCTGTAGACACTAGGTCCTGAGGCAGGCCAGATCAGAGTTACCCAATGATGATAAGATGCTATGCCACAGGAAAAAAAGGTTGGAAATGGTGATTTCCCTATAAAATTTGCATTTTAGAGTGAAAAATTAAAAAATAATAAAAAAATATTTTAAAAATTAAATTTAAAAAATGGGGTTTAGAAATTATTGTATTTTTAGTTAAATTTTTATAAAAAAAAAAATTCGAGAACGTCGACGCGCGACAATTCGTAGGCGCGCGCCTGTGCCTGCGAACAGCGTTGCACGCGCGACGACGAGCTGCGCGCAGCTCCGACCGCGATCGCGGGCGCCGACGCCCATCGCGCGCGCTAACGGGCATCGATAGCCCATTTCTCGCCCCTGTCAGCTGCAAAACGCCCATTTTTGCCCGAAATTCATTTTTTTTCGATTTTTTCACCTAAAATCCGTTTTTTATCCCATTTTTTCAGGTTTTTTAAGGATTTATTCAATTTTTAAGATTCAAAATAGGGAATATCTGATTTAATTAGGTCTGATCCCTTTAATTATTATTTCTTTCCTATCTTCTTCACATAAAAAGAAAAAGATGAAAAAATCAAAGGGGGAATATTTCTAGGGTTTTTTTTTTCTTTTTCTCATCATCTTCCTCTCAAAAAAGCTCTCTAAAATTTTCAGATTTTTCCCAAGCAAAAATCAAAAGAGAAAAGTTCATCTTCCATTCTTTTTCCAACATAATTTCTTCTAAACATATATTTAGAAGGTGTTTTGTTATTTGATTTAATTTTTGAGACAAATACAACAATTATTTGTTCTCAAAATTCTTTTTTAAACCTTTTATTTGTGTTCAATAAAACTTTTTCCATTAATTTTCTTTTCAATCTCTTTTTGATGAAAAATTAATTTTGAGACAAACAAAATAATTGTTTGTTATCAAAATCTAATTTTTTCATTTGATTTTCTAAAATAAGACTTTTAATCATTTTTTTCCTTGATACAAACAAAGTGATTGTTTGTTCTTGAGATCATCTTTTCATTTTTTTTAACCAATAAAAATTATTTTTTGATCAATATTATTTCTTTAGGCAAAGAAATCAATACTTTGTTCTAAAAGAATCTTGATCATTTTTCAATCTTTTCCGGCATAAAATTCCAACATTATCATATTTAACTCTAATCTTGCACACCACAAACAAGGAAATCAATATCATTTTTACCTTCATCGAATCCGAAACTCTGAGAGTAAATATCTGGGCTAGATATTTATTTTTTCTTTTATTTATTTTGTTTATATTTAATTTATTAACATGTACATTTTTATTATTATTCTCATTTATTTGTTTATTCTATGTCTTGTAGGTTTATTCCATTTAATGTTTATATTATTATATTTATATAATATTATTGCTATTATTAGTTTATTATCATTCTCTTTCATTATTATTTTCATTAGTGTTGTTAATATTATCATATTATTTTATTTGTATTCATGTAAATATTGATTTTTATTATTTTTAACATGTAATTAATTTATTTCACTTTAATTCATCATTATTTTTAACATGTCATTAAATTAATTCATTTTGATTGATCTTTTTGCCATGTAAATGGTTTATATCATTTGTGAACATATTTAATTAATCATGTCATTCATTTAATTATTTTCATCGTTCTCTTATTCATTTTTATCATTTTTTTTATCATTGTTATTATTATTTATCTATTATTGTTTGTTTATTTATTTATTTTCATTTTTCATTCTTATCATATTCATATTTTTACATATTAATTCATTAA
The DNA here is from genome assembly GCA_947683425.1 of Excoecaria cochinchinensis. Lineage (NCBI taxonomy): Eukaryota > Viridiplantae > Streptophyta > Magnoliopsida > Malpighiales > Euphorbiaceae > Excoecaria > Excoecaria cochinchinensis. Next base: position 8,653,545 of record CANTUQ010000119.1, read on the forward strand.
CATGTTTTATTTATTTCAATTACATCTTTTAATCCATTTGTCATTCATAACATATTTTTCTCATTTATTTTAAATTGTTAACATGTTAATTCATTTGTCATTTATATATCACTTTATTTTATTATTTAATTAATTTTAATTGATTCAATTACTAACATTATTTTATTTGTGTTTTATGATTATTTCACATCTCATTTTCCTTCTTGGGCAATTTTTGCGAGCACATGGGGAGATCCAGAAGGCTCGTTTGGGATTAGGTATTTATTTGTTTCATTTGTAATATTTTATTTATTTGGCTTTTCCATTTATTTTGCCATGTAATTTTCTTGTAAAATTGTTTATTTAGGCCTGCTAGAAAGAAAGTCACTAAACCATTTTTATTAATTAATTTGGTATTTTTTCCTAAATAAAATGGGACCAATATCCTAGTTTGTCACACCCAAATTTACCATCACCTCTAACGTTTTTTTTAAGTATACATGCGAGGACCAATGTCCTCATTCTTAATGAATATCCCGATTTATACATGATTTGTATTTCATTTACAATGGGGGTTGTATTCCGCCCCTAGTTTTATTGTAATTTATTTTCATGCACTTTACTTTAATTATGCTTTATTTATTTATCGCTTCCCTTGAATGGACGATTTGCGCTTTAATTTCACTGCATTAAAATGAATGAGAAATGGGATGAAACTTTAAAATTCAAAGCTCAATTATAAACTTAACCAAGGTATGAATAAATGGGAAGTCCCGGACTCACTATGGTCTTAGGCTCAACGAGGTTAGAGGACCATCTCAATGTTTCATTGGGATGGGCCTCCAAAATATCTCTTGTTGCCCACCAAAAGGCCCAACTCGAATAATCCTAGGGTCCATAGGGTTAGAGGATCATTCCAATGTTCTATTGGGATGAGGTCTCCAAGATCCCTCTGGCTTGCCCAAAATGGATATAATGCGTCGTCTTAGGCTCACTGAGGCTAGACGACCTTTCCCAATGTTCTATTGGGTGGCGACTCCAAGAAACCTCCTTGTTGCCCAACATAGACGCACTTGTAATTCGTTACAAGTTTTAATGAACCTCTCTCGAAAGCCCTAAAAGAGGGTCTTCGGGGCGCCCCCGGGTTTCAGCGCGTCTCACAGTGGCGACTCCACTGGGGACAATACTTGAGACTTCGCTTCAAAAGTACCTTGGTTAAAATTTACAATTGAATTTTAATTTAAAAATTTCATCCTTTTTCAAAACTGCATTGCATCTCATTAAAGCCTTGGATCTATGCTAGTTTGATCCCTCTATCAACCCCGGTGCGTTCCCAAAGCACAACTCTACGTTCACTCAATATAGGGAAGTGTTAAGGATAATCACCAGCTCAAGCTTCGTACCATCATGGTGTATTAAATGGAGACCCGACCGGTCGTTACGCTTGTGATGAACTAGACCCGTTGGCAGGGACCATGCTTGGGTAGCCCTAAAGTATCATCACCTTGGCCAAAGCTCATGTAATGGCAATAGATACTTCCTCTATGTGGTATGAACCATAATATCTTACTTGCTGTATGGATCATTATGTATTGGACAAACCCAGATAACTTGACTGGTCACTTAATCAAAGGATTTCATGCCCCGATAGGCCCATGTCAACTTATTCGGACTGCCTAAATACATGATGGTCAAAATTCGTGCGTATACACATTAGCTAAGAGAGGTTATGCTGCTGATTTTCCACTGAGCACCATGCGCATCCATCGGATTCCCTGTTAACCCATTGATCAAGCCCACCTAGGACAGAGACTGCACGACCTCATATGTGGGGGTAATAAGGTTGGAAGGATCTATCTGCTTGCATGTGGTTGTGGATGATGCATTGCATATTCATGTCATTCATGCACAAATAAAAATTTTTATTTCCTCTTCATGTACATACCTTTTTCTTTGCATATAATTATGTACATATCGTCTTGTGTATACTTTTTCACATGTCTCACATGTATCATTCTAATCTCTTTTAGCCATTGTATACTATTTGTTACACAGCACGACCATGCATTGCATATTATTCATGCATCACTCTAACTCTTTAATTTTCAGCCATTGTAGGCCATTTGCTTGGGTGGTTTAGCGATCCCGATAGTTGTCCGAAGAATGATCAGAGTTTGGATTGGCTGACAGAGACCTAGCATCTGAAGGTATTAGAAATGGCTGGCCATTCAAAACAGAATGAAGAGACTCGTGCCCTGATTGCTAAAGAGATGGATAGAAGGTTTGAGTGCTGGAAAAAAGGCTATTGGTTGTAATTAAAGAAAGAATGGATGCCATGGCATTAGTTCTCCAAGCTCAGCTTATGTCAACATCTCTTAACCAAGTGAAGCCGGACACGATCGAGAAGGCTCATACAGCGATGGCTGCAGTACCTTCATTTCCTTCTGAGACCAGAGGTAAGAGGTCACTTGATTCACCAGTTGAGAAAGGACGAAATAGGAGGCCTACTTTAGAACATGGCATTATGTCCGAAGAGGATGAAGACCCTGCAATCATGCGTACTCCAAAAGATGAAAGCTCAGGAAGCCATAACAACAGTAAGGCAAATGTTAAGGTTACAGAAGTCTCATCCACTAGAGCAGTTCAGTCCCACCTCACTGTTTCGGGTAGGCCATTATCCTGGCACTTCACCCGTCTCGTCAAGAAAGGGAAGTTACAACCCTTACCGACTGGGCTTGCCCCAAGTAGTATAGGGTAGATTGGTACTGCGCGTATCACCAGTATTTGGGGCATAAAATAGACTATTGTCTTCCTCTGAGAGATCGCATTCAAGAACTAGTGCCAGACCCAGAAAAGGAAAAGACTATAGAAGCGCCAACCATGGAGGTGAGTGTGACGCGTGCCGAACCCAGCAAGGGCCCTCGCTTTGAATCCGCCTTTGGGATTCGAGGAATTGGTTTGCGTCTTTTGATCATGGGCGCCATGAGACATCATCGGTGTATTCCTCCCAATAGAACATTGGGGAGAATAACCTAGTCTAATGACACCTAAAGGCACTTTTGAGGCATTTGGAGTTGCCACCCAATTTGCAAGAAATTGGGAAAAAGTCTCTCACCTCTAACGGTCTAAACCAGAGATATGGTGTCCGGAACTTCCCTCTTATTTATGCCTTGGTTAATTATAAATGGGTTTTTAACCTCTTAAAATTATATCCCTCATCTCACGCGATTGATGCATTTAAATTAAATAGCGCATTCTAAGCATATGAAAGCGATAAAAGGAAAGCGATAAAGAAAGCGATAAATGAAAATAATAAGCACACAAGCACACAATTACAAGAGAAATAGGGGTGAAATATAACCCTAATAAAAGGAAATTAAAAATGTTAATGGGATGGAATACAATCCCCAAAAATAAATAAAGGTGCCAAAATTAATTACAAGGGCCCAAAAAGAAAAGAGCTTAAATTTAAAACACTCACACAAAATAAGAAAAGGCATACATAAATCGGGGCATTATTTTGGGAATATTGGTTCCTTCGCACTTGGTCGAAACTTAGAAACATTGGTTCCTTCGCATTTATTTGAAGAGGGTTCGAAGAGCCGTTTTGGTTGTTTGATGATAACGGGGATGAGTGATCCCATTTTTAGAGAAAATTGACTCTTCGTTTTATTTGTGATATTTTTATTGTTGGGCTAAAATAAGGGACATTGGTCCCAATTTTACTAGTAAAAGACCGAATTAATTATAGGAATATTTTTGTAATTTTTTATCCAACGCGTGCACAAATAAAATAAATATTTACAAATAAGCACAAAACACATAAAGAGAGGGTTGAAAGGATCTCACCAAGCGGACTCATCTACGTGCTGCGACCCAACAGGGGAGCTGCGGGAAAGCTCACACAGTGCAACCTAAAACAAATCTCAGACAAAAATAATATCGAAAACATTAGTAAATGCTCTAATAAAACTAATCGAATAAATAATAATGAAACAATGATAACAATAATAACCATGATAATAATAATAATAATAATAATAATAATAATAATAATAATAATAATAATAATAATAATAATAATAATAATAATAATAATAGACATGGCGAACATAGCATGATGATAAAAATGAACAATAACAACGCCAATAATAACATCACAACACAGAAAATTAAGGATGATGATGATAATAATAATAATAATAATAATAATAATAATAATAATAATAATAATAATAAAAATAATAATAATAATAATAATAATAATAATAATGATAACATAATGATAATAATAGTAACAACGAAAATAATGGATAAATGCCATAATATAATAATATTCATAACATAATAATATTAATAACAAATAAACCGAATAATAGTGATAATAATGAGATAATAAAAATTAGCAATTCTAGCAATAATCATGATAATGCTTCAATATAATGGCAAGCGCAAACAACAACAACAACAATAATAATAATAATAATAATAATAATAATAATAATAATAATAATAATAATAATAATAATAATATGGATAAAACAAGCGTGTAATAATAATAATAATAATAATAATAATAATAATAATAATAATAACCATAGGAAGAGGAGGGCAAACGGGGACACCCAGCAAAAGGCAAAATAGACTCACAAAGTAAAATAAAAGTCCACTAGAAAGTCAAGTCAAAAATAAACAAACCCAAAAAATGTCAACAGTAGAAACAAAACTAAAAAAGGGGGGTTAGGAATAAACAATATGCACAATAATAATAACAAGAATAACAAAATTAACAATAACAAACAACAAATAAAATTAAATGAGGACGGGTCCAAAGTGTTTACCCTCAGAAGTTTTAGATCGGAAATAGGATGTCTTAATCCGTTCCCCTTGTCGATTTTTGATGATAATAATATTCAAAATAAGTATAAAAATCTGTGTTTTAAATAAATTAGTTCAAGAAAATATTTTTGGTGGGATGAATAAGCCAAGAAAATTAGTTTCTCTTACTCAAATCAAACCCAAAATTAAGTATTTTAGAGTAATAAAGACTAAAACTTGAGAAGAAAAAACTTAAAGATTTTTGAAGAAGAATTTTAGAAGAAGAAAATGCTTCCTGGAGAGTGAAAAATGCTAGAGAGAAAAGCCAAAAAAAAAAAAATCCCCTTGTAAAATGTTGCCGTCCCCCAAAAAATGAACGAGGAATCCCTATTAATTTTCAGTGTTGGCCAAAAACGGAGAAAGACAAAATGATCTCTTAATTTTGTTGTTCCAAAATTAGCATAAAAGGGTGAAAACTGAAGAAAACAGACTGAAAATGCAGGAAAACGACGCTTCGAAGGAGAGTGCGCACGCATGCCCACGTGGAGAGAAGGCCGCGCGTGCTCCCCTGGCACCGTGCGCGCGGTGCGCTACGTGCTGCCGTACGCGATGTTGCGCGCGCGGAGACCTCCTCCGCTCACGCAGGACAACTGTGCGCACGGCACAGCTATCCGCGCGGCACAGCTGTGCACGCGCGGCTGTGTGCCGCGCACACCGACTTGCCGTGCGCGCAATTTCGCACCCAGTGGGACCCGCCCGCATGCGAAAACAGACAAAAATAAAAACAAAATAAAATAAAACAGAAATAAAATAAATAGATAAACAAATAAAAGTAAATGACTAAATAAAATAAAATAAGATAAAATAAATATTTTTGGCTTTTGGGTTTTTCTCTCTAGCTTTTCACTCTCCAAGAATTTGCTTTCCTCTTCAAAAAAAAAGCTCTTCAAAAAATTCTCAAGTTCTTTTTTCTTTTTCTCATGTTTTAACTTATTCATTTTTCTTCAAAAATATATTACATTTCTTGACTGATTTGAGATTGGAAAATTAATTTCCTTTGCTCAAATCATTTCCCAAAAATATTTTTTTATCAAAATGTTCTCTTAATTTTATTTTAAAATATCAATTTTCACATTTTATTCAAACATTCATCACCACAAATTCGACAAGGAAAATACATCGAGACACCGTTTCTCCAATCTAAAAAAATTCTGAGGGTAAATATTCTTGAACTTGTTCTCATTTATTTTTTTTTGCATATTATTTGTTATTGGTAATATTATCATCATGTCTATTATTTACTTTTAGCATTTTGATGTGTTAATATCACTATTAATATATTATTTATTTGCTTTAATTTGATTTTTATGTTCATTCACTATTATTATTATTATTATTATTATTATTATTATTATTATTATTATTATTATTATTATTATATTGTTACTATACTTGTGTTCATCTCTAATATAGTTATTAATACCATGTTACCATTACCATTATTATTATTATTATTATTATTATTATTATTATTATTATTATTCTCATCATTTTTATTGTTACTATTGTGCTATTATTATTATTATTATTATTATTATTATTATTATTATTATTATTATTATTATTATTATTATTATTATTATTCTCATCATTTTTATTGTTACTATTGTGCTATTATTATTATTATTATTGTTGTTGTTGTTGTTGTTGTTATTATTACTATTTTATTGTTGTTACTATGCCATGATTATTTGCTGTTACCATCGCTATAATTTTATTATTGTCATAATCTTGTCTTTATTTGATTAATTTCTAGGATTATTACTAATATTTTTTATGTTAATTTTTGTCTGAGATTTAACTTGAGTCGAGTTATTTGAGCATCCCCGCGACTCCTCGGATGGGTTGCGACGTATGGAGGATTACACCGGTTTTGGTGAGATCTTTCTCAACTCTCTCTTTATTTTGTGTTATTTGTAAATAATTATTTTACTCATGCACGCGTGCGATAAAAAATCACAAAAATATTTCTATAATTAAATTGGGATTTCCACTAATAAAATTGGGACCAATGTCCCTTGTTTTAGCCTAATAATAAAACTATCACAATTAAAACGAAGAGTCAATTTTTTCCAAAAATGGGATCACTCATCCCCGTTTTCATCAAACAACCAAAACGACTCTTCGAACCCTCTTCAAATAAACGCGAAGGAACCAATGTTCCTAAATATTTGAATAGGCACGAAGGAACCAATGTTCCTAAAACAATGTCATGATTTATGCATGTCTTTTTATTTTGATCTTGTGTGAGTGTTTTAAGTTTATGTTCATTTCCTTTTGGGCCCTTATAATTAATTTTGGGGCAACTTCATTTATTTTGGGGATTGTATTCCGTCCCCATTTATATTCTTAATTTTCTTTTATTGGGGTTGTATTCCGCCCCTATTTCTCTTGTAATTGCGTGCTTGCGTGCTTATCGCTTTATTTATTGATTTCCTTTTACTGCTTTTGGATGCTTGAGATGCGCTTTTACTTTTAATGCATTAATCGCGTGAGGTGAGAGATATAATTTTAAGAGGTTAAAAACCCATTTATAATTAACCAAAGCATAAATAAGAGGGAAGTTCCGGACACCATATCTTTGGTTTAGACCGTTAGAGGTGATAGACTTTTTCTCAATTTCTTGCAAATTGGGTGGCGACTCCAAATGCCTCAAAGGTGCCTTTACGTGTAATTAGACTAGGATGTTCTCCCCAATGTTCTATTGGGAGGAATACACCGATGATGTCTCATGGCACCCATGATCAAAAGACGCAAACCAATTCCTCGAATCCCAAAGGCAGATTCAAAGCGAGGGTCCTTGTTGGGTTGGTCCGGCGCGCGTCACAGTGGCGCGCCAGGCGCGCGTGTTCCCCTGGCACCGCGCTCGCAGCTCTGCGAGCGCGGTGCGCTGAGACCACGCCCGGAGCCTTTCCCCGCGCGCAGCACAGCTGTGCCCATGGCACAACTGTCCGCGCAGCATAGCTGTACGTGCGGCACAGCTGTGCACGCGCGGCTATGTGCCGCGCACACCGACTTGCCGTGCACGCAATTTCGCGCCCAGTGGGACCCGCCCGCATGCGAAAACAGACAAAAATAAAATAAAATAAAATATAATAAAATGGAAATAAAATAAATAGATAAACAAATAAAAGTAAATTTCTAAATAAAATAAAATAAATAAAAAACGACATCAAAAATAAAAATAAAACAAAGGAAGTTCTCGACAAGGGGAGCATTTTTCTGACACTTTCACTGGCAAGTATCGCTTTCATCATTGGATAATTCTGATCTTGGACCGCCTCGGGACCCGGTGTCCATAGTTGCCCCCAATTTTGGGGAACTTAGAATCTAGGTGCCTAAGTGAGCCCAAAATTCAGAAAAGAAAAGAAAGAAGCCGTACCTGAGACTGCTGTCTTCCCGGATCGCTAGTGAAATCATTTCCTTAAGTCGCTGTATAGACTGAGGGACAATTTTCATCCTTCTGGGTGATGCGCTGAGCCTGCTCCAGACTTACAAAATGCGAGGATTGCCCTTCTGGGCTGCACCGAGTCTGCTCCAGACTTACAAAGTGCGAGATTGCTCTTCTAAACTGGTAGTGGTGCGCCGAGCCTGCTCCAGACTTACAAAATGCAAGATATATCCTCCGTAGAGGATTGCACCGAGCCGCTGACAAGGCTACAAAAAGCCCAGGAAATATCCTCCGCAGAGGACTGCACCGAGCCGCTGACAAGGCTACAAAAAGTGCAGGAAAAATCCATCGCAGAGGATCGCACCGAGCCGCTGACAAGGCTACAAAAAGTGCAGGAAATATCCTCCACAGATGATCGCACCGAGCCGCTGACAAGGCTACAAAAAGTGCAGGAAATATCTTCTGCAGAGGATCGCACCGAGCCACTGACAAGGCTACAAAAAGCGCAAGAGATGTCCTCTGCAGAGGAATGCACCGAGCCGCTGACAAGGCTACAAAAAGTGCAAGAGATGTCCTCCGCAGAGGAATGCACCGAGCCGCTGACAAGGCTACAAAAAGCGCAAGAGATTTCCTCCACAAAGGAATGTACCGAGCCGCTGACAAGGCTACAAAAAGCGCAAGAGATATCCTCCGCAGAGGAATGCACCGAGCCGCTGACAAGGCTACAAAAAGCGCAAGAGATATCCTCCGCAGAGGAATGCACCGAGCCACTGACACGGCTACAAAAAGTGCAGGATGTCCTTCTGGATTGCTCTCCTGAGCTGGGTGTTCATTTAGATATTTTCTACAAAATTATATGTACAGAAGTATATACGAAAAGTTGTATGCATGATGTGAGATGCATGTATATGCAGCAATGCATGATAAGAATTCATCCGAGTGAATTTGGAGGTGACGGCCGGTTTGGTAGTAACACGCCACGGGATCGATGCCCTCTGGGATTGCTTTTGAGTCTCATGCCTCTGTCGGATTATGAGGTTCTCTTCTGATACCTGTAGTCATTATTTGAAGGTAGTGCGTCCGTTATGGATTTTCACACTAGCTTTTCTTAGCGGAGAATGCGTCCTTGCCGGATTTTCACATAACCCTGTGCCTTATTTTTTGCCTGGAATGGACCCAACCCAAGCGGCTTTTATTCATTTAATTTTTTATAGAACAGACCGCCTGTTCCTAGGTTTTCACCCTACCCTTTGGCCTAAGTTTTGCTTAGAGCGCCAGTCACGGTTTTCATCTCTAACGGCCTTTTTTTTGGAGAAGTTGGAGTCGTTGCGAAAAATCTTTCGGGTATGATTGACATGTGCTTATGTCTCAGATTATGGTTGTATGAGCTTGGTTCTTTATCGGGGAGGTGCCATAGGATTGGCTTTACAGTTGGTAGCCAGATGAGTTGAGTGAAGTGCCTGAGTGGCGGGAATGGTAGAAGGTAGGTGGTTATTGTAAAAGTTCTTTTAGGTATAATCGGCGTGTATTTGCGTCTTAGGTTATGGTTGTCTGAGCTTGGTTTCTATCATGAGGGTGCTACAGAATTGGCTCCACAGTTGATAGCAGAAGTAATTGGCTGAGTGCCTGAGTGGCGAGAGTGGCAGAGGGTCGATAGTACCAATGTGCTGATTTTATGCTGGAACAAGACAACTTTGAGTGTGCAAAAAGGAACTGTCTTGATCACAGACTGCACCCTTGCCTCCATAAGTGCATGTAAGAGGAGGGTACTTAGCCCTACAGTAGATAATAGGATCCCTCGGCTTAGGAATCTGGTTGGTGAGAGCAGGAGTAGAGTAGCCACTTAGATTTTACTTTTTATAAAAGAATTAGGAAATGATGAGTTAAACTGCTTTCGTCTTATGTATTTGCAATGACTGTGTGCACTTTAGCATGATTTCTCCGTACATGATCACCATTTAACATGGATTCAGAATGTAAAATTACATCTAATCTTGGAGTGGATCTTGTAAGCATCAGACTCCTGTCTCCAATCAGCCCTCGTGGGTTTTCTTGATTGAATATTTTCTCTCTTTTTTTATTATTATTTATTATTATTATTTTTTTTTATGTTTTTTTTAGCCTCTGCCGTGGACCCTCCTTCATTTCGTCGGCGTTGAATTTGTTTCCCTTGCTGTCTGATGGGATGTTGCTTCCTTGGATAACAACTTTTCAAGAATGAATGGGTATTCATATGTTGGTCCGAATTTACCTCGTCCGTCTGGAATATCCGGACCTATTTGCTTCCGTCTGGAATACCCGGACCTATATGCTCAAAGACCAAATCTTAGTCTTTCTGTGGGTGCTTTCTGACTTTCTGTCCAAATGATCAGATAAGGTGTTTTCTGATAGATCTGATAGCGATAGTAATCCCGGAACTCGTTTCCGTTTGACGTGCTTAGTTGCTGTAGCTGTTGTGTCCACAACTGCCCCTTAAGGATCTAACATGCTTCAACGGGCAGTAATGTTTTCACCTCACGCGTCAAGGTATAAAGCGTGACTCTTGTAAAGGTTATAATTACATACCCCAGGATGGGTCTACTCCGTGACCTTCTTGGTCTTCCTCTTGTTTGTATGTTATCTATATGTCATCAGCTCATCATCTCGTACAGCACACCCTTTATACTTACGGACTGGGCGGATGGCTAATGGGTTAGTTTTCAGGTCCTTTCAGTGGCAGGAATAAGCAGCAACAACACAAGAATATCCCTCGCATTACGCATCCTCTATATTGATGAACTGATTGGGTGGCTTGTGGTTCAGTCTTTATGTCCTTTTCAGTAGCTAAGAAGAATGGCAAAACACAGATACGTGTAGACTAACGGGACTTGAGCAAAGCTTGCCCCCAAATAGCATTCCCTTATCCCCTGAACAATTCACTCTTTTCTTCTCTCTTTTTTTTTGTTTATAACCTAATTTTTTTCTTTTCTTTTTATTTTATTTTATTATTATTTTTTTTGCTTTTTTTTTTGCTCCCCATTTTTCTTTTAGCAAGCTTCGTTCGAATCCTAAAGTTTACACATATGCGCACTTTTCCTTTTAACCATTGGAACCATCGTTGTTCAATCTAATTGGGTGTTGTATTTCAGTAAAGATTTTGGTTCTGGTTCTGCTTGCGGGTTCCCCTTTCAACCATTTGTGTCTATTTCGGCTTGAGTCTTCTGAGATATGTTGGCACCTGTCCGTGATTAGGATGTGTTTGTCATAGCATGCTCAGTGGCTTCATGATCATCTTCTGGCATGTCTTCACAGATCCAGGCAAAGACTTTTATTTTATTTTATTTATTTTCTCTCTTTTACTCTCTCTTCAAGAGTCATAACAGATGCTATCAAGATTTTCTTTGGGTTCCCCCAAAGTTTCGAGATTAAAAGAAATGGCATCAATTGAATCATTATTAAATATGAATGTGTCATGATCATGCATGGTGAGATCACAAGAAAATATCACATAGATAAGTAAAACATCCATTCTACATTAGAGTTAAAGAGTTAAAGCATCATCATTAAATAGTTCAAAAATAAACAAGAGCATCTAAACAGCTAACATCCTCCTTTCTTGCCAACACGGATGCTGTAGTCTACGGTCTACTATCACTTTCGGGAACCATTCTCCTCACCTCTCAACTCCTCATTAATAAGGCCTTGAATACGCTTTCTCAGAGTTCGACACCCATCAGTCTAATGCCCAGTATGTTGATGGTAAGCACAATACCAATCTGCTCGGTGACCGGGATGCCCTTGGCTCCCGGTGGGTTTTGCAGGTTTCGACTATAGCTTCCCTTTTTTGATGAAGTGAAAGATGTGCTCAGGTAAAGTCTTTTCCCAAATGGTATAGTGATCTTAAGTAGTTCCAATGCTTGGAAGCTTGGTGGCCTCAACATCTCTCACACTATTATCACCGAGACTCGAGCTTTCCTGATTGTCACCCCCAATGACGTTGCCCCCTCCTTCGAAGACTATCAGCTGTTTGTCATTAACATGATCCTGGACTTGACCTTTCGGGGTTTGGTAATTATTCCTCAGATATCTAGCATGTCGCTGACACCTCCTATGCCCTCGATTTCTGGCTGGGTTGGCTAACCATGAGCGCAGGTCCTCCTCCGCTGCTTAAGGAATAGATCTGTCCATGCCGAAATAACATTTTTGAACTGTTCTAACCGTCGGGGTTTCCTTTGTCCCGGCAATTGCAAGTTTAGACTTTGAAATTTCTTCTTCGAGGATGTCTATCCTTCTCTTCAGGCCCCGTGTCATTATCAGAAACCCATTCTCCGGGACCTACCTCTTGCCTTTTCATTCAGCTGACGGAGTAAAAGGTGGCTCTCCTCTAGACTCAGTTGGTTGCAGGTATACTCCCTTAGTCGGATCATGCTCTTTTTGCAACATTATTGGAGCCGTAGGCTGTTGTTCGGCAGGTGGCACCACGGCGGCGATTACATTCCCCATAGTAGTCGTTGTCTGAGCTTTGAACTTTTCAACCCTACCTTTTATCTCCTTTACTGTATTATCCTCTCCCTTGGGGACTCCGTTCATCACAGTCTGAGGAATTACTTGCTCATCCTCTTCCTCCACCATGAGATCATCTTTCAGGTCAAGAATTCTTTTCGGCTCGGGAGGTATCGCTGCTCTGGGCTCAACATCTGGTTGTCGTACGGTAGGGACTGCTATAGGAGCCTCTTCTATAACAGGCAATTCAACTTGTTCAACAGCAGGGGCCACAGGCGGTCGGCTAGCATTTGGTGTCATTTGAGCAGCGATATTTTCTATCATGGCCAATATCCTCCTTTCAAAATCCCCAAGCCTCTTATCTAGATCTTGCATCGTCAAAGCACCGATCTCTTGTGGTAGTTCTACCATCGAAGATGATTCACTAGTCGCTGAGAGTGGCTCAAAATCCCAAACATGCACTAATTCTAGCAATCTAAAGGGTGAGTCTATCGTCAGAACCTCTGGTCCACTTGGATGAATTTATGATGGCTGAAAGGTCAAGTTGTTAGAATGATGCATGAATGATATGTATAATGCATGATCGTGCTGGTGCAAATGCGAGATCCGTGGATTACCACAATACAGTGGGATGCATGGAAGAAACCACACGCGGGATGATATGTACATGCGTAAAGAATAATATGCAAATGAGAAGATATATACACACACAGCATGAGATTATATGCAAGATAATGTGTACATGTGAAGAATAGCATGCAGACAGAAAAATTCAAACACACATGGCATGAGGTAAAATATATTATGATTTATATATACATGCATTTATTTTATTGACATGCATGCTCAGTATCCACAACCACATGCAAACAGATAGATCCTTCCAACCTTATCACTCCCACACACGAGGTCGTGCGGTCTCTTTCCTAGGTGGGCTTCATCTGAGGGTTAACAGGGAACCCGTCGGACACGTATGGTGCACGGTGGAAGACCGGCAGCATAATAGTCTTAATCTAATGTGCATTCATATGGGTTTTGACCCTTACGTATTTGGACAATTCAATCAAGTTAAGGTGGGCTTACTGAGGCATGAAAGCCTTTGATAAAGAACCACTTAATTTGCTTGATTTTGTTTAATATGTGACAGCCACATCACAAGCATCGTATTAAGGAGCATACCACCTAGTGAAAGTTTCTATTTGCCATTACATGAGCTTTAGTCAAGACGATGATACTTTAGGGCTACCCAAGCTTGGTCCCCGCCGATGGGTCTAGCTCATCATGAGCGTAGCAACCAATCGGGTCTCCATTTAATATACCAAAAGGTACGAGGCTTGGGCTGGTGATTATCCTTAACACTTCCCTACAATGAGTGAAAGTAGGGTCGTGGTTCGGGAACACACCGAGGTAAAGAAGGACCAACTATCATAAGTTTAAGGCTCTAAAATGCAATGCAATGCAATTTCGAAAAGAGATAGAATTTTAAGTTTTAAAAACTCAATTATATTTTTAATCAAAGCACTTTCAGAGCGAAGCTTCAAACACAAAGTCCCCAGTGGAGTCGCCACTGTGACGCGCGCCGAACCCAGCAAGGACCCTCGCTTTGAATCCGCCTTTGGGATTCGAGGAATTAGTTTGCGTCTTTTGATCATGGGCACCATGAGACATCATCGGTGTATTCCTCCCAATAGAACATTAGGGAGAACAACCTAGTCTAATGACACCTAAAGGCACCTTTGAGGCATTTGGAGTTGCCACCCAATTTGCAAGAAATTGAGAAAAAGTCTCTCACCTCTAACGGTCTAAACCAGAGATATGGTGTCCGGAATTCCCTCTTATTTATGCTTTGGTTAATTATAAATGGATTTTTAAATTCTTAAAATTATATCCCTCATCCCACGCGATTGATGCATTTAAATTAAATATCGCACTCCAAGCATACGAAAGCGATAAAAGGAAAGCAATAAAGAATGTAACACCCCCTACATCCCCATTGGAAGGACGCCGGAGAGTGCTACTGACTCTCACTCACACACATGCGCACATGCACTAAGCGGAGGTATACATTCATACATAAAAACATCCGGAGATACAACGGAAATTAAAATTTTGACGAAACAGTAGTTGAACATACATTAACTCACATACATACATATAATCATTCAGCGGAAGCATAAGACGAAAGATAAAATGAAAGAATAATTGAAAACTTAATTATAATAAGATCCTTACTTATAATTACATATACATAAGACTAGAGAAAAACAAAAGCCAAAATAGAGAGGTTGAGCAAAATACAAAACTCCTAACTCCTATGTGACCGACCTTGCAGATGCGACTTGAACCGAACCATACCTGCCACCTGCACGGGAAAAGAACCCGTGCTAAGCGATAACGCTTAGTGGGGAAAATACAAAAGAAATATGGGCAGCCATTCACAATGGTCGCCAAGGCATAACACATGCAGATGGCAAATGCGGACATTCATAACACATATATAGTCAGGCTTGCATAGTAAAGGCATTCATTCGAAAACTCACATCCATATACTTATCGAGGTATCAAGTATCAGAACCTCACCGTGTAAAGTCACAAGAGATATTACACAAGCAACTATCATGCCAAAGTACCCATGCATTAACGGAAAACCCATTCACTAGCAACACAATTACCACATACTAACGCACCCAGCTATCATGCTAAGAACACTAGCTGTCTAAACATACATTTGTCATGCCATAACACACATTAGCCGAACCCAAGGGAAGACGTTAAACACCACACTTCCACTGCACCACTCTATCACATAAAATATCATGCCTTGAAATGTAAACACATGACCACACGCCGAAATCACTACAATAGGAAAACTAGAGAGAGAACACATAACATAACACAATATTTATAACATTCCATGGTCAAGAGCACATTCATACGTATCTTGATTCACATACTTCACCATAACAGTCAATAGTACAAAATCACGTTCATGTACATACTTATTAACCATAACATTCAGTAATTCAAGTTTGCATTCATATACCTATTAATTCATATGCTTATAAACATAACTAATCAGATTCACACACTCATCAGCATAACATAATAAACTATAACCATGGCATTCAAGAGATTATGATCGCAGTTGTACACATTCAATTCACATACTTATGTTCAAAACTGATTGTATACGAACACATTCTCAATATGATATATGTTGATAATTATGCACAATACACATGCTTAAGTCACATTCAACCCATTCAGAGATTCATAATCACATTCGAGTACATAACTGATTCACATGCCCAGAATTATGCTCATTCGAATATCACATTCTCTTAATCATATCAGATAAAACAAACAGGATACCTGCTGACTCAAAATAGTGGATAACGAATGAACTGACAGTACCTTACGGGTACGAATCGAATACTGACATCACCTTATGGGTGCGAATCGAATACTGACATCACCTTACGGTTGCGAATCGAATACTGACATCACCTTACGGGTGTGAATCAAATACATTAAAGGGTTCGCGAGGAACCAAACAGGGACCTGATCAAGGTCCAAATGTCCAAAGGTGCTGCAGTTAAAGAGGCTCTATTAGGCATGCCTAACTATCCACTAGACTGACTCTCGCAGGTCATGTGTAAAATAATTAACGTTTCGAATCGCATAATGCATATATATATAGATGTATTAACATGCATAAACCATAGTATAATAGACATAGAAATATGTTCATAATGTCAGTCATGCATCATACAATTTACATTGCAAAGCGTATAATATAATTCATGCCAATACACTATACCCATATCTTTATTCTATAGCACCAGGTTCAAGTAGGGGAACACTTGTCACACCCCAAATCGGGCCTAGTCGGAATCGGCAAGCTAAGTCGGATAAGTGAAGAGTATTTCGATAATTTGTGCATGAGGGAATTTGATGATAAGGACTTAATTGCAAAGTAATTAATTAAATAAGTTGAGTGGGGGAAATTATTTGGTGCGTATGTGGTCTATGGATGTAGGGTGTTTTGGTTGTGATTTTATCTAGTGGATTGTGTGTAGTGTGCTAAAATGGTAAATATCTAGTTGATAATTATCAAGTGAGGTATGTGTATGGTGCCTTGGTTTTTTAAAGTCAAAGGAAGAATTGTTGGTCCAATGAGAGCTTGCCAAGTGGACTTGGTTGTTGGGCATTGAATGTGAAAAGAATAAAAGAGAGAGAAAGAGAGAGAGGGAGAGAACACAGAAATTTGCATTCCCGTTCTCTCCTCCCTCTCACGTTTTCTTTCTTCTTCCTTTCTTCATTTTCGGTTCTACCTCTTTGCTTCTCTTTTGGCTGGAGTTTGTGCATGCTAAGAGGTGCTTTGATTGAGTTTTGGAACAAGATTAAAGAGGTTTGTGTTTGGGTTTTGATCCTACATCTGGTTCTTCTTCTTCTTCTTCTTCTTCTTCTGGTTTTACTAGTTTTGAGTTAAGGTTTGGTTGAGTAATTATTGGATTTGTGTTTGTGCAAGTTGGTGTTGACAAGAGGAAGCTTAAGGGCAAGGAAAGGATTGAAGATTGAAGCTAGAGGAGTGATTTTGGAGTTTCAATTTTCAGGTTTGGGAATTTTTGTGTTAATTTGTGTGTTACTAATTCATAATTGATGAATTGAATTTTCAGATGTGTTAGATTATGTGCTATGTGGGTTTGAATTAAATTGGGTGAAGTGATTGTGCCAAATGAGTTGTTTGAAGCACATAGAATTTTAAAGTGTAAATCTGCCTAGGTGGGTCTGATTGACCTTTGGTCATTATTTTTAGCATAAGTTGAGTTTTACAACTCAAAAATACATGATTCTAGTTGGGTTAGAACCATGACTTCCATTCCTTTAAAGTCTCAGAAATGACCTTGGGCAAATTCTTTCTCTAATATCCTGGAAATTTACCAAAACCGTAGTGTCTCAGTTTGGGTCGGGTTACTTGAACACTATAGGCTGTTTAGATCATATCTGAAGCTGTAGATGTCCAATTGATCTGAAATTTGTTGCATCTGAACTTTAACATCCTAGGGAACATTTGTTAAAGGAATTTTTTCCTAAAAAGGTCGCTTACATGTCGGTTAAGGCTGAACAAAAACGTGTAGTAAAGCAGTCCTGAGTTTTGGCTTCTATTTTGCAAATTTTTGGTATGTCACAGTCACAATGAATTCATTGCCACCGTGACCAATGCCCAGAGAAGGCAGAATGCTTATTTTTGGACCTCATGGTCACAATGAATTCATTACCACCGTGACCCCTTCTGTTTTGACCATTTTATGTGTTTTTCTTCCCGAATTGAACCCGTTTTGCACCGAACCTTTCTAGGATCTATCCAATGCATGTTTAGGACTATTAAATGAGTATAAGAATAGTTATCACTTGAAAAATAAACATGAATAGGATTAAGATTGATAGCAAACTAATGAAGTAATGATGTGTAATTGTATGTTATAGAATCAAGTCAAGTTTAATGACATTATTGAGGATTTTAATACCTTAATCTATATGAGCATGTATAATATGAACAATGTGTACATAATTATGAATTGATATTAAGTTATACACACATGAAGGATATCAAATAAAATGGGTTTGCTTAATGTGAATATGTATAGATGTGATTTGTAAATTATGCGCCATGATGTGAAGGGTATTTTAACTTAGCCAAAGAATAAGTAACGTATGCTATATTGTATGTTATAGTTTATTGAATACTATCGGGTTATGCATGTCTTATTTATGATTCATTGAGATGAATGTGAGTATAATGATGTATTACACTTGGAAACATGATTTAAATGATGCATGACCTACTAGAGTCAAGTAAATGGATAGTTAGGCATGCCTAATAGAGTCTCTTAACTGCAGCACCTTTGGACGTTTGGACCCTGATCAGGTCCCTGTTTGGTTCCTCGCGAACCCTTTAATGTATTCGATTCGCACCCGTAAGGTGATGTCAGTATTCGATTCGCACCCATAAGGTGATGTCAGTATTCGATTCGTACCCGTAAGGTACTGTCAGTTCACTCGTTATCCACTATTTTGGGTCAGCAGGTATTCCGTTTGTTTGATTGATATGATTAAGAGAATGTGATATCTGAATGATCGTAATTCTGGGCATATGAATCAGTTATGTATTCGAATGTGATTATGAATCTCTGAAGGGGTTGAATGTGACTCAAGCATGTGTATTGTGTATGGTTATCCACATGTATCATTTGTGAATGTGTTTGTATACAGTCAATTATGGATATAAGTATGTGAACTAAAATGTGTATGACTATGAACATGATCTCTCGAATGCCATGGATGTAGCTATTATGCTATATTTATGAGAACGTGAATCTGACTAGTTAGTTTATAAGCATATGAATTAATATGTATATGAATGTGATTCTGTACTGTTATCTATTATGGTAGCATATGAATTAGTATACATAATAAGGCGATCTGGACTATAGAATGATCACTTATGTATTATTTGGGGTGCAACGCATGTGAATCGGCTTCGGTAAGTGTATGTGTGGTATTGGATGATGATGAGGCGAATGAAAGTGTATAAGAATCTGACTTGGAATTAGAGTATACTCTGAATGTAATGGTTTGCTATATGTTCCTTGTTCTCGACTATTGTTGTATATTCGGCATGTTGTCATGTGTCTTCGTTCATAGCATGATATTCTATGTGATAGAGTTGTGCAGTGGAAGTGTGGTGTTTGATGTCTTCCCTTGGGTTCGGCTAATGTGTGTTATAGCATGACAATTGTATGTTTAGATAACTAGTGTTCTTAGCATGATAGCTGGGTACTTTATTATATGGTAATTGTGTTGCAAGTGAATGGGCTTATCTGTTAATGCATGGGTACTTTGGCATGATAGTTGCAGGCGTAATATCTCTTGTGATTGTACACGGTAAGGTTCTGATACTTGATACCTTGGTAAGTATATGGATGTGATTTTTCGAATGAATGCCTTTACTATGCAAGCTTGACTTTATATGTGTTATGAATGTCCGCATTTGCCATTTGCATGTGTTATGCCTTGACGACCATTGTGAATGGTTGTCCATTTTCGCTTGTGTGTTTTCCCCACTAAGCGTTTATCGCTTAGCACGGGTTCTTTTCCCGTGCAGGTGGCAGGTTTGGTTCCGTTCAAGTCACGCATCTGCAAGGTCGGCCATTTAGGAGTTAGAAGTTTTGTATTTTGCTCAACCTCTGTATTTTGGCTTTTGTTTTTCTCTAGTCTTATGTATATGTAGTTATAAGTAAGGATCTTATTGTAATTAAGTTTTCAGTTATTCCTCCGTTTTATCTTTCGTCTACGCTTCCGCTGAATGATTATATGTAGTTATGTAAGTTAATGTATGTTCAGCTACTGTTTCGTTAAAATTTTAATTTCCGCTGTATCTCCGTATGTTTTTATGTATGAATGTATGCTTCCGCTTAGTGCATGTGCGCATGTGTGTGAGTGAGCGTCAGTAGCGCTCTCCGGCGTCCTTCCAATGGGCACGTAGGGGGTGTTACAACACTATTATACCAATACTTAACAATGCAAAGTCTTAATCATGCAATGATACAATTTACACTTAAGCATAACATAATATTCTTAGAGGAGGATCATAAGTACAGATATGCATAATACATTTCACATTTAATATTACATGCTCATGATAAACAACCATGAAATTGGCATTTATAACTCACTCGATTTCAGATAGCAATATGCGATATCACCCACAACAATTAACATTAATAAATCACATCAAGCAATCTCACTTCATTCGATAACCTTTAAATGTGTATAACTTAATCTCAACTCATAATTATGCTTACTTATTCATGTTACACATGCTCATACAGATTAAGGTATTATAATCCTCAATAATGTCATCAAACTTGACTAGATTCTATAACATACAATTACACATCATTACTTCATTAGTTTGCTATTAATTTTAATCTTATTCATGTTTATTTCCCAAGTGATAACTATTCTTATACTCATTTAATAGTCCTAAACATGCATTGGATAGATCCTAGAAAGTTTCGGTGTAATGTGGGTTCAATTCGGGAAGAAAAACACTTAAAATGGTCAAGATAGAAGGGGTCACGATGGTAATGAATTTGGTTGCCACCGTGAGGTCCAAAACTAAGCATTCTTCCCAGCATTTTCATATATCACGGGGGTAATGAATTTGGTTGCCACCATGACCTACCAAAAGTTTGCAAAACAGAAGCTAGAATTCCAGACTACTTCATAACTCCTTTTTGTTCAGCCTAAACGGACATCTAATGACATTTTTAGGCAAAACTTTCTTCTTAATATTTGTTCCCTAAGATGTTAACTTTCAAATGCAACAAATTTCAGATCAATTGGACATCGACAGATTCAGATATGATCTAAACAACCTATAGTGTTCAAGCAACCCGACCCAAACAGAGACACTACGGTTTTGGTAAATTTCCAGGATCTTAGAGCAAGAATTTGCCCAAGGTCATCTCTGAGACTGTTAAAGGCATGGAAGTCATGGTTCTAATGGTTCAAGAATCACATGATTTAGAGATCTAAACTCTACTTATGATGAAAAAAATATACGGAGGTCAGATGAGGATTGAACAGAATTGCCAAACTCACCATAAAACATCAAATTCAAAGGAATTCCCAACTCATGCATTTCAATACCAACCCTCATATACCTTTATCTCAGTCAATAATATGGATTACTAACACAATTACCTAAATTAATTCATGCATAAACTCATACCCAACACACTCAAATTTCTAGAAATCACACACAATTACACATTCATAATCCAAGAAGAATTAGGGCAGAGACAAATTAAAACTCAAATGTAGAAATCAAACTCCCTAACCTCTTATTGCACAATTAGCTGCTCTCTTCAAGCTTCAATCTTCAATCTTCTCTTTTCCTTTACTTTACTTCTTCTTATCACTAATTACTTGCACAAATAAAACCCACAATTCTTAATCCAAACCCCAATTCACAATCAATCAAAACCAAAAGAAGAAGAAAGAGAACCATATGCAGGAAACCCTTAAAACCCAAACACATACCTCTTAATCTTGTTCCAAAACTCAGAAATCCAACTTCAAATCTTGAAGATCCACGTTGAGCACACACACAAGAGAGTAGCGAGAGAGCAGAAAAGTAAAGAGAGGGAAAAAGGAGAAGAGAAAAACGTGAGGGAGAAGCCAAAAATCTGCTCTCCTTTCCTCATCTCTTCTTTAATGCTCTTCCATCTACCCATCCTATGTGTCATGCCCCCATTGGACCAAACATTCCACCTTTGACTTACCAATCCATGGCACCATGCTCTTACCTCACAATATAATTCTTAGGTAGATATTTACCATCCTTAGTACCATACACACAAACCACTAGATAAAACCACAACAAACACCCTACATCCATACACCACATGCACACCAAATAATTTCCCCCACTTAACTTATTTAATTAATTACTTTGCAATTAAATCCTTATTATCCAATTACCTCATACATAAATTACTGAAATACCCTTAAGTTCCCGACTTAACATGCCAATTTTGACCAGGCCTGATTTGGGTTATTACAATGAAAGCGATAAACACACAAGCACACAATTACAAGAGAAATAGGGGTGGGATATAACCCCAATAAAAGGAAATTAAAAATGTAAATGGGACGGAATACAATCCCCAAAAATAAATAAAGTTGCCCCAAAATTAATTACAAGGGCCCAAAAAGAAAATAGCTTAAATTTAAAACACTCACAGAAAATAAGAAAAGGCATACATAAATTGAGGCATTATTTTGGGAACATTGGTTCCTTCGCACTTGGTCGAAACTTATGAACATTGGTTCCCTCGCATTTATTTGAGGAGGGTTCGAAGAGCTGTTTTGGTTGTTTGATGAAAACGGGGATGAGTGATCCCATTTTTGGAGAAAATTGACTCTTCGTTTTATTTGTGATATTTTTATTATTGGGCTAAAATAAGGGACATTGGTCCCAATTTTATTAGTAAAAGACCGAATTAATTATAGGAATATTTTTATGATTTTTTATCTCACGCATGCACAAATAAAATAAATATTTACAAATAAGCACAAAACACATAAAGAGAGGGTTGAAAGGATCTCACCAAGCCGGGGAACTCATCTACGTGCTGCGACCCAACAGGGGAGCCGCGGGAAAGCTCACACAGTGCAACCCAAAACAAATCTCAGACAAAAATAATATCGGAAACATTAGTAAATGCTCTAATAAAACTAATCGAATAAATAATAATGAAATAATGATAACAATAATAACCATGATAATAGTAACAACAATGATAATGATAATAGTAATAATGATAATAATAATAATAATAATAATAATAATAATAATAATAATAATAATAATAATAATAATAATAATAATAATAATAGACATGGCGAACATAGCATGATGATAAAAATGAACAATAAAAACGCCAATAATAACATCACAACACAGTAAATTAAGGATAATAATAATAATAATAATAATAATAATAATAATAATAATAATAATAATAATAATAATAATAATAATAATAATAGTAGTAGTAGTAGTAGTAGTAGTAACAACGAAAATAATGGATAAATTCCATAATATAATAATATTCATAACATAATAATATTAATAATAAATAAACCGAATAATAGTGATAATAATGAGATAATAAAAATTAGCAATTCTAGCAATAATCATGATAAAGCTTCAATATAATGGCAAGCGCAAACAACAACAACAATAATAATAATAATAATAATAATAATAATAATAATAATATGCATAAAACCAGCGTGTAATAATGATAATAATAATAATAATAATAATAATATGCATAAAACCAGCGTGTAATAATAATAATAATAATAATAATAATAATAATAATAATAATAATAATAATAATAATAATGATAACCATAGGAAGAGGAGGGCAAACGGGGACACCCAGCAAAAGGCAAAATAGACTCACAAAGTAAAACAAAAGTCCACTAGAAAGTCAAGTCAAAAATAAACAAACCCAAAAAATGTCAACAGTAGAAAAAAACTAAAAAAGGGGGGTTAGGAATAAACAATATGCACAATAATAATAACAAGAATAACAAAATTAACAATAATAAATGACAAATAAAGTTAAATGAGGACGAGTCCAAAGTGTTTACCCTCAGAATTTTTAGATCGGAAATAGGATGTCTCAATCCGTTCCCCTTGTCAATTTTTGATGATAATAATATTCAAAACAAGTATAAAAATCTGTGTTTTAAAAAAATTAGTTCAAGAAAATATTTTTGGTGGGATGAATAAGCCAAGAAAATTAGTTTCTCTTGCTTAAATCAAATCCAAAATTAAGTATTTTAGAGTAATAAAGACTAAAACTTGAGAAGAAAAAGCTTAAAGATTTTTGAAGAAGAATTTTAGAAGAAGAAAATGCTTCCTGGAGAGTGAAAAATGCTAGAGAGAAAAGCCAAAAAAAAAAAAATCCCCTTATAAAATGTTGCCGTCCCCCAAAAAATGAACAAGGAATCCCTATTAATTTTCAGTGTTGGCCAAAAATGGAGAAAGACAAAATGATCTCTTAATTTTATTGTTCTAAAATTAGCATAAAAGGGTGAAAACTAAAGAAGGAGACTGTGCACGCATGCCCGCGTGAAGAGAAGGCCGCGCGTGCCAAGAAGCGCGCGGGTTACCTTAGCACCGCGCGTGCGTTGCCTCGGCAGTGCGCGCGCCAAGCGGGCTTGCTCCCCTGACACTGCGCGCATAGCTTCGTGCGCGCGGTGCGCTGAGACCGCGCGCGTGGCTCCGCGCATGCTGCCCTCGGCAACGCGCGCGGAGCCCTTCCCCGTGCGTGATGCTGCGCGTGCGGATACCTCCTTCGCGTGCGCAGCACAGCTGTGCACACGGCACAACTGTGCACTCGCGCCGTGCGCGCAATTTCGCGCCCAGTGGGACCCGCCCGCATGCGAAAACAAACAAAAATAAAAACAAAATAAAGTAAAACGGAAATAAAATAAATAGATAAACAAATAAAAGTAAATGACTAAATAAAATAAAATAAGATTAAATAAAATAAAATAAATAAAAACGACATCAAAAATAAAAATAAAACAAAGGAAGTTCTCGACAAGGGGAGCATTTTTCTGACATTTTCACTGGCAAGTATCACTTTCATCATTGGGTAATTCTGATCTTGGACCGCCTCGGGACCAGGTGTCCATAATGAGGCAAAGGTATTTTTCTAATTTTGGTAGATCTTTGTCCTGGGTCCTCAAGAGGCTTATGAAGGAGAGGATGCTACAACCATTGCCGGCTAGGCCAGCTAGAATTCAGGGACAGCCCAATCATAAGGAATATGAGTATTGCGCCTACCCCCAACACACCGGGCATATCACAGATGATTATAAGGCCTTAGGACATGCCATTCAAGACCTAATTGATTCCAAGAAGATCTTTGATCCAGAAAAGCGAGAGGGAAAGAATAAGATAGACTAAGTGCCTAAGTGGAAAGGCAGGACTGTTCTTAAAGATGGTGATGGACCATTGTCTGCAACAGTTATGTCGACAAGAACGGGAGTTGATTAGCTATTTAGAAAGTTCTTTTTATTTTTGAACTATTTAATAATGACATTCTGATTTCATTAATAACATGAACATTTTTGCTTACTTGTGTGATATCTCTTATGATTTCACTACGTATAATCATGACTCATTCATATTTGATATTGATTCAATTGATATTACTCCGTTTAATCTTACAACTTTAGGAGAACCCAAAGAAAATCTTGATAGAATCTATTATAACTCCTGAGAAGAGATCAAAATTTGAGAGAATTAAAATAAAATGTGAAAAAGTTTTTGCCTGAACCTATGAAGACATGCTAAGAGTTGATCACGGAATCGCCAAGCACACTATTCCAAATATCCCAGTCATGGACCAGTCATGCAGAAGCTCAGAAGATTGAAGCTGGAAGGGGCAGAAAAGGTCAAAAAGGGGAATCCACAAGCAGAAATGAAGCCAACATTTCTAGTCGAAGTTCAATGCCAGTCTTGGTTGGTCAATGTTGTACCAAATCGATAAGAGGAGGAGTGCGTGTATGTGTAAACTATTAGGATTTGAACAAAGCTTATCCTCAGAAGAACAAAAAAAACAACAAAAACAAAAAAAAAAAAGAACAAAGAAAAAAAGAGAAAAATAAAATATAAAAAAGAAGAGAAAAATAAAAGAATCAATATGTAGATTGAAAAATCATCACGGGGGGGCAAGCTTTGTTCAAATCCCACTGATCTACGTGTGCCCATACTTTTCCATTTTTCTTGACTTCCGAAAAGGACCACAAGAATTTTATCGACTTGCAGTGGATATAGGTTGCTTGAGCTTGAAAATAGACATCATAGGGGAAGTGCGCCCTATAGCCCCAACGGACAGGGTCATGTTAAGATGGTCTCCCACAGCACGTGGGGTTCAAGGACAGAAGGATGATTTATGGCTAAGGCTCGGAAGTTGCTACAGGGGTATGACATTAAAGACCACAAGTCTTCCCTATGTTTCCCTCAAACCAATGGGGCAGGAAAGGATACTAACAAGAAGATCTTGATCAAGATGGCTCGAAGCTACAAGGATTGGGCAGAGAAATGGCCTTTTGCACTTTGAGGCTGGAGAACCATCATTAAAACCTCTACAAGAGTCACCTTTTATTCCTCGATACATGGGGGCAGGAGTAGTATGGTCGATCAAAATAGAGCTCAAATCTTTAATAACAGTCATGAAAGCCCAAATTTCAAAAGCCGATAGGCCACAGTAATGGCAGCAGCAATCAAACATGTTAGACAAGGACTGGTCATGGGATTATTACCACAGTCAGGTCTATCAGAAGAAACTCTACTCGATCATCCTGGAAGAAAGGCAGAAAGCACCACTGAAGGAGGGAGATTTAATCTTTAGGCAAGTCCAAATGTTCTAGACAAATGAGGCAAGTTCAAACTAGTGCAGGAAGGCCTATTTGTTCTTGGGAGGTTATTGTCCAAGGGAACAGAGTTTCCAACAAACAGCGATGAAGACTACTTCGAAGAACTGGTCAACATCGACAGGCCCAAGAAGTTTCATGGCTAAAGACTAAAAATCAAAAGAAGAGAATGAAAGCCTCGCGGGTTGAAAATTGAAAAAAGGCGGCCTTACTAAAAATGGGCGCCTCGTCAGGGTGAAAACCGAAAAAAGGCATTCTGGGCAAAAATTAGAGGCTCGAGAGAAAATATCCAATCAAGAAAACCCAAGAGGGCTGATTGGAGACAGGAGTTTGATGCTTGCAAGATATACTCTGAGATTAGATGTAGTTTTGCATTTTGAATCAACGTTAAATAATGATCATGTATAGAGAAATCATACCGAAATGTGCACAATATTTGCAAATGCACGTGTTCATTATTTTCTAGTTCATTAGTAAAAAGAGAAACATTGTTCATTGCTGAATCCATGAAATCTAAATGACTACACTCTGCTACCCTTCTCACCGTCCAGATGTCTAAGTTGATGAGTTATATTTTCAATCGCAAGACTAGTCACCTACCTCTTGAGTGCATTAGTGGGAGTAAAGGAACAGTCCCCAACGGATGGTATAATATTTTTCACCGGTAGCTTGCCTAGAGGCCATGATATACGGAGGTAACAGCCGAAGCCAAAGGTTCACCTTAGAAGGACAACGATGTCTCACTATGTTGTTAATCCCTCTAAATGACCAAGCACAATGGGTAGTAATGTAAAAGGCAGCCTCAGAAGCCCTAAACAACCTAATCCTTATTCGCTACCTTACCCAATCTCGCAACAAATTCATCAAGATAGGCCATAGAATGCAACTGATGCTAAGGAGAAAATGTCTCAGAGAATAACTGCTGATTACCTAGGAAGGGACTTTAATATTAGCTTCAACTTTTCTTGCAGCCGTACTGGAAAGGCAGGAGAGTCTAAAAAAAAAGGCCGTTAGAGATGAAAACCGTGACTAGCTCTCTAAACAAAAGTTAGGCCAAAGGGCAAGGTAAAAACCTAGGAACAGGCAGTCTGTCCTACAAAAAAATAAATAAAAAAAAAGTGGCTGGAGTGGGTTGGGTCCATTCCAGGCAAAAATTAGGCATAGGGTTATGTGAAAATCCCTAAAGGGACGCATTTCCCACAAAAAAAAGCTTGTGTAAAAATCCACAAGGGACACACTACCTTTAAAATAATGACCTTGGAAGCCTGGACCGATAAGGTGGCATTACTCTAAATGACTTTCCTTTAGGCAGAACTTGATTCAGAGTCCTAGGGTAAAAATGCTCATTGACCGGGGGGGCAAAGATACGTACGGGTCAGTTCTCCTTGAAAAGATTATGGGTCAGAGTCTATAAAGCCAAGACAACGCTTTTCTAGATCCTTGGGAGCATCAGATAATGTGGGCAGCCAAGCAGTACCCTCAACGAATCCCTTAACCACTTGGGATATGGTCTATTCATTTTTTCATATCACGTGCATTCAATCTTTTACACGTATAGATATACACACACAATTCTTGTACATTAATCCTTTGCATGTGTTTCTTGTGCATAGTTTTGTATGTATAGTTCACACACATAGTTCCATATGCACACAAAGTGATACAAACGAAGTGATTGTTTGTTCTTGAGATCATCTTTTCATTTTTTTAACCAATAAAAATCATTTTTTGATCAATATTATTTCTTTAGGCAAAGAAATCAATTCTTTGTTCTAAAAGAATTTTGATCATTTTTCAATCCCTTTCGGAATAAAATTCCAATATTATCATATTTAATTCTAATCTTGCACACCACAAACAAGGAAATCAATATCATTTTTACCTTCATCAAATCCGAAACTCTGAGGGTAAATATTCTGGGCTTGATATTTATTTTTTCTTTTATTTATTTTGTTTATATTTAATTTATTAACATGTATATTTTTATTATTATTCTCATTTATTTATTTATTATATGTCTTGTAGGTTTATTCCATTTAATGTTTATATTATTATATTTATATAATATTATTGCTATTATTAGTTTATTATCATTCTCTTTCATTATTATTTTCATTACTATTGTTAATATTGTCATATTATTTTATTTTTATTCATGTAAATATTGATTGTTTATTATTTTTAACATGTAATTAATTTATTTCACTTTAATTCATCATTATTTTTAACACATAATTAAATTAATTCATTTTGATTGATCTTTTTGCCATGTAAATGGTTTATATCATTTGTGAACATATTTAATTAATCATGTCATTCATTTAATTATTTTCATCGTTCTCTTATTCATTTTTATCATTCTTTTATCATTGTTATTATTATTTATCTATTATTGTTTATTTATTTATTCATTCTCATTTTTCGTTATTATCATGTTCATATTTTTACATATTAATTCATTAACATGTTTTATTTATTTCAATTACATCTTTTAATCCATTTGTCATTCATAACATATTTTTCTCATTTTTTTTAAATTGTTAACATGTTAATTTATTTGTCATTTTGATATCACTTTATTTTATTATTTAATTGATTTTAATTGATTCAATTACTAACATTATTTTATTTGTATTTTATGATTATTTCACATCTCATTTTCCTTCTTGGGCAATTTTTGCGAGCACACGGGGAGATCCAGAAGGCTCGTTTGGGATTAAGTATTTATTTATTTCATTTGTAATATTTTATTTATTTGGCTTTTCCATTTATTTTGCCATGTAATTTTCTTGTAAAATTATTTATTTAGGCCCGCTAGAAAGAAAGTCACTAAACCATTTTTATTAATTAATTTGGTATTTTTTCCTAAATAAAATGGGATCAATGTCCTGGTTTTTCACACCCAAATTTACCATCAGCTCTAACGTTTTTTTTAAGTATACATGCGAGGACCAATGTCCTCATTCTTAACGAATATTCTGATTTATACATGATTTGTATTTCATTTATAATAGGAGTTGTATTCCGCCCCTAGTTTTCTTGTAATTTATTTTTATGCACTTTACTTTAATTTTGCTTTATTTATTTATCACTTCCCTTGAATAGACGATTTGCACTTTAATTTCACTGCATTAAAATGAATAAGAAATGAGATGAAACTTTAAATTCAAAGCTCAATTATAAACTTAACTAAGGTATGAATAAATGGGAAGTCCCGAACTCACTCTGGTCTTAGGCTCAACGAGGTTAGAGGACCATCTCAATATTTCATTGGGATGGGCCTCCAAAATATCTCTTGTTGCCCACCAAAAGGCCCAACTCGAATAATCCTAGGCTCCACGGGGTTAGAGGATCATTCCAATGTTCTATTGGGATGAGGTCTCCATGATCCCTCTGGCTTGCCCAAAATGGATATAATACGCCGTCTTAGGCTCACTGAGGCTAGACGACCTTTCCCAATGTTTTATTAGGTGGCGACTCCAAGAAACCTCCTTGTTGCCCAACATAAACGCACTTGTAATTCGTTATAAGTTTTAATGAACCTCTCTCGGAAGCCCTAAAAGCGAGTCTTCAGGGCGCCCCGGGATTTAGCGTGCGTCACAGGTAAGGATTGTAACTTCCCTTTCTTGATGAGACGGGTGAATTGCCAGGATAATTGCCTACCCGAAACAGTGAGGTGGTACTGAACTGCTCTAGTGGCTGGGACTTCTGCAGCCTTAGCATTTGCCTTACTATTGTCGAGGCCTCCTGAGCTTTCATCTTTTGGAGTACACATGATTGCAGGGTCTTCATCCTCTTCAAGCACAATTCTATATTCTAAAGTAGGCCTCCTATTTCCTCCTTATTCAACTGGTGAATTAAGTGGCCCCTTGCCTGTCATTTCGAAAGAAAATAGAGGTACTGCAGCTGTCGCTGTATGAGCCTTCTCGACTGTGGCCAGCTTTACTTGGTTGATAGTTGTTGCCAAAAGCTGAGCTTGGAGAACCAGGCATCCATTCTTTTTTTTATCACAGCCAGCATCCTTTTTTCTAACTCTTCAAACCTTTTATCTATCTCCTGGGCAATCAGGGCGCGAGTCTCTTTTGTCAATTGTGAAGGGCCAGCCATTTTTAATGCCTTTAGATGCTTTAGTAGGAATGCTAAAACTTTGTTAGCCCACGTGAACTCTGATCGCTCCTTAGACAACTATTGGAATCCCTAAACCACCCAAGCAAATGGTTTACGATGGCTGAAAAGCAAGGAGTTAGAATGATGCATGAATAATATGTAATACATGATCATGCTGTTCAATAAACGGTATACAATGACTAAAAGAGATTACAATGATACATGTGAGACATGTGAAAAATTATACACAAGACGATATGTACATAATAATTATACGCAAAGAATAAGATATATACATGAGGAGGAAATAAAAAATTATTTGTGCATTAATGACATGAATCTGCAATGCATCATCCACAACCACATGCAAGCAGGTAGATCCTTCCAACCTTATTGCCCCCCACACACGAGGTCGTGTGGTCTCTGTCCTAAGTGGCTTTGATCCATAGGTTAACAGGGAACCCTATGGATGCGCATGGTGCGCGATGAAAAATCGGTAGCATAACCTCTCTTAACTAATGCGCAGGCGCATGAATTATGATCATTGTTTATTTAGGCAGCCCGAATAAGTTGACATGGGCCTATTGGGGCATGAAAGCCTTTAATTAGGTGACCAATCGAATTATTTGGGTTTGTTCAATATAAAATGATCCATATAGCAAGCAAGGTATTATGGTTTATACCACCTAAGGAAAGTATCTATTTTCATTACATGAGCTTTAGTTTAGGTGATGATACTGTAGGGCTACCCAAGCATAGTCTCTTCCAACGGGTCTAGCTCATCATGAGCGTAACGATCGATTGGGTCTCCATTTAATATACCATAATGGTATGAGGCTTAGGCTGGTGATTATCCTTAACACTTTCATACATTGAGTGAACATAAGGTCCTACTTCGGGAACGCACCAGGGTTGAAAGAGGGACCAAACTAGCATAGATCTAAGGCTCTAATGAGATACAATGCAGTGTCAAAAAAGGATGAAATTTTTAAATTCAAACTCAATTATAAATTTTAACCAAGGCACTTTCGAAGCGAAGTCTTGAGTATTGTCCCCAGTGAAGCCACTGTGACGCGCGTCGAACCCCATGGCTCCCCGAAGTATGACCCTACATTCACTCAATGTAGGAAAGTGTTAAGGATAATCACCAGCCTAAGTCTCATACCATCATGGTATATTAAATGGAGACCCGATCGGTCGTTACGCTAATGATGCGCTAGACCCATTGGCAGGGACCATGCTTGGATAGCCCTAAAGTATCATCACCTTAACTAAAGCTCATGTAATGGAAATAGATACTTCCCCTAGGTGGTATTGTGACGCGCGCCAAACCCCGGGGCGCCTCGAACCGCCCGCTTTTAGAGCTTTGGGGATGAGGTTCGTTAAAACTTGTAAGGTATTTATAAGTTGCATCTATTTTGGGCAACAAGGAGGTTTCTTGGAGTCGCCACCCAATAGAACATTGTTACAGGTCCTCTAGCCTCAGTGAGCCTAAGACGGTGCATAATATCCATTTTGTTACACTGGAATGACCCTCTAACCCCGTGGAGGCTATGATTGTAAATTTAAGTCTTTTGGTGGGACACAAGAGGTGTCTTGGAGATCCCATTCCAATGAAATATCGGAATGGCCCTCTCGCCTCGTTGAGCCCAAAGACCAGAGATGGTTCAGGACTTCTCATTTATTCATACCTTGGTTATTTTATAATTAAGTTTCTAATTTAAGTTTTCATCCCTTTTCTCATACATCTCGATGCAATAATTAAAGCGCAGGTACTCCACTCAAGGAAAGCAATAGACAAAAGTGTAAATAAAATAAAGTACATAAAAATAAATTACAATAAAACTAGGGGTGGAATACAACCCCCATTGTAAATAAAATAAAAATCATACATAAATCGGGGTATTCGTTATGGTGAGGACATTGGTCCTCGCATGTATACTTATTATGAAATAATTTTGAGGTGATGATTTTGGATGGAGAAAATTGAGACATTGATCCCATTTTTATTAGGAAAAATACCAATTTAATTAATAAAAAACGTTTAGTGACTTTTTTCTAGGGGGCCTAAATAAACGATTTTATAAGAAAATTATATAGCAAAAATAAACGAAAAAGCCAAATAAAAATGATACAAATAATAAAAATCAAAGAAAAAGACCCCGCCAAATGAGCCTCCTTGGAACTCCTCGGGTACTCGCAAAATGTCCAAAAGGAAAAATAAGATGTGAAATAAAAATAAAACACAAATAAAATAGCGTTAGTAATTGAATAAATCAAATATAATAAATAATAAATAAGGTGATTAAAATAAAATAAAACATGTTAATAAATTAATACAAGAAAATATGAACATGATAATAATAATGATGAATATAAACAAATCAACGAATATATAAAATAATGAAGAAAAGAATAATAAAAATGAATAAATGAAAGAATGATGAAAACTATTAAATGAACAACATGGTTAATTAGTATAATCACAATTAATATCAAAACATTTATATGGTAAAAGTATCAATTAAAATGAATTAATTAATTATATTTAAAAATAATGAGAAATCAAAGTAAAGTAAATTGATTACATGTTAAAAATAATAATGAATCAATATTTACATGAATAAGAATAATATAATATAATATATAAACATATTAAATAAAACAAATATAACAATAATAAAATAAACAAATAAATGAAAATAATGAGTAAATTAATAAAAACAATAAAATATACATGAATAAATTAAATATAAACAAAATAAAAGAAAATAAAAATCAAGCCCAGAATATTTACCCTCAGAGTCGGATTCGATGAAGGTAAAGTGATGATCTCCTTGAAAAATTGCTTGAGAAAATAATTTAGCAATAAAATTAATTACCTTTGTTTATGGATGAAACAAAGAAATTAATTTGAATGCTCAAGAATAAAAAATTTGATTTGAAAGAGAGAATTAATTTCTTATGTTTATGGAGACAAACAAATAAATTAATTGGAATAATTAAGAGTTGAAAATTAATTTTCCAATCTCAATTAAACCTTATTAATTAAAAGAGAAATATGAAAATTTTTTGAAAAGAAAAGAAAGTAAATCCAAGAAGAAAGAATGCAGAAAATTCTGATGTGAAAAAAAATAATGGAGGCTTCCTTTTAGGTTTTCATCATAAAGAATTTATAGGATGAAAAAATGATGCCCTAATTCAATTAGGGAAAATAATTTTATTTTAACACAAATTCATTTATCTTTAATGATAAAGTCAGGTTTTATTAATTAATTATCTAAGAAAATATTTGAGAATTTAATTTGGACTCAAAAACCTTCATTTAGGGTGAAAAAACACGTTTTTAGGGTGAAAAATCGGAAAAAAATGAAGAATAAGATATTTTAGCGACGGCCAGGAAGGGACAGACGCCCATCGCTATTGAGCGACGAGCTGCGTGCGCTGGCTGGCAAGACGGGCGAGCGACGGCTCGCCCATCGACCCTGCGCGCAAGCGATGCCTCGCGCGATCCGCAGGAGCGCTCTGCGCGAAGGCGCAGCGCCCGCGCGCCTGCGCGCTGTCGTACAGTGGCACTCGCGGTTTTTTTTAATTTTTATTTTTTCCAAAAATATTGTAATTTTTAAGCCCCATTTTTTAAATCTAATTTTTAAAATATTTTTTTTATTATTTTCCAATTTCTCACTCTAAAATGCAAATTTGACGAGGAAATCATCACTTTTAACCTTTTTAGCCTATGAAGGCAATTGTCATCATCAGGTAACTTCGATCTAGGCTGACTCAGGACCCGGTGTCTACAGTTGCCCCAAGTTTAGGAAAATCTAGTACACTAGTGTTTAGGTGAGCCTAAACTCAAAGAAGAAGTAAAGAGATGCGTACCTGAGGCAGCCCTTACCTTTCCGAAGTGGGGAACCTGTGGTGGTAGTTGTGGCCATGTTGTAGGCGTGTTATTGTTTGTTGAAGCGGTAGTGCCATGGTCGTGCTAACCCTCCGTAGAGTGGTAGTACTGCCATCGTGCTAACCCTTCGATTTGATGAAGTGGTAGTGATGTGGTCGTGCTAACCCTCCGTAGAGTGGTGGTGCCGCCATCGTGCTAACCCTTCGATTTGATGAAGTGGTAGTGTCGTGGTCGTGCTAACTCTCCATAGAGTAGTAGTGCCACCATCATGCTAACCCTTCGATTTGATGAAGTGGCAGTGTCGTGGTCGTGCTAACCCTGCATGGAGTGGTAGTGCCGCCATCGTGCTAACCCTTCGATTTGATGAAGTGGTAGTGTTGTGGTCGTGCTAACCCTCCGTAGAGCCGCCATTGTGCTAACCCTTCAATTTGATGAAGTGGTAGTGCCGTGGTTGTACTAACCCTCCGTAGAGTGGTAGTGCCGCCATCGTGCTAACCCTTCGATTTGATGAAGTGGTAGTGCTATGGTCGTGCTAACCCTCCGTAGAGTAGTAGTACTGCCATCGTGCTAACTCTTCGATTTGATGAAGTGGTAATGCCGTGGTCGTGCTAACCCTCTATAGAGTGGTAGTGCTGCCATCGTGCTAACCCTTCTGTGATGGTTGCCCCCTGAGAGGTCTTGGGTTGAGATCTGCCCCTTGAGAGGTCTTTGGTTGAGATCTGCCCCCGGAGAGGTCTTTGGTTGAGATCTGCCCTTGGAGAGGTCTTTGGTTGATTGTTTGGGCTGATGTCATCACTCAGCTTGTGTCTATGTCCGCATCAAATCTCTCTTTCTATAAAATAGGGAAACTAAAATATGCAGGAAAAAATAGTGAGCATGCAAGTGAAATACATGAGTCATGCAGAAATGTTGTATAAGAATTCATCTATGTGGACTTGGAGATGATAGCCGAGCTAGCTGCAATTTGCAATAGGATCAATGCCTTTTAAGCTGCTTTTGAATTTCATGCCCTTTTGGGATTTTAACATTCTCATCTGATACCTGTAGTCATTATTTGAAGGTAGTGCATCCCTTGTGGATTTTCACACTAGATTTTCTTAGCGGGAAATGCGTCCTCTGCGGATTTTCACATAACCCTGTGCCTTATTTTTGCCTGGAATGGACTCAACCCAATCCAGCGGCTTTTTTTTTTTCTTTTTTCTTTTGAAGGACAGACTGCCTATTTCCAGATTTTCACCCTATCCTTTTGCCTAATTTTTGCTTAGAGTTCCAGTTACGGTTTCACTCTAACGGCTTTTTTTTTTGTTGCTGAGGAGGCTGAGGATATTGCCCAAGAATCTTTTAGGAGTCTTAGGACATGGTTGTATGAGTTTGATTCTTCACACTTAATAGCAGGATGTGTCGGCTGAAGCATTTGAGTGTTGAGAGTAGCATAGGGTAGGCAGATACATGACTTTGATCACACAGGGTACAATACTCTGATCACATCATCGCATAAATGCATGTGTTTCAATTTGATTTCATTAAACATGATCATTGTTTGGCATTAATACAAGACTTCAGCTAATCTCGAGATAGATCTTGAAAGCATCAAACTCCTGTTATCAATAAGCCCTCTCGGGTTTTCATGATTGAATGTTTTCTCTCATCTCTTTATTTTTTTCTTTGAACGCGAATTCTAGATGCAACTTTGGGGACGAGACTTAACTTGAATGCATGAATGCACTCGTGGCTCCTCGCTTTAAGCTCAAGAAACACCATATGCCTCTTATTACGTACCAAACCTTATTAGAAGGTCTTATTACGTACGAAACCTTATTAGAAGGTCATCTTCTCTAATTGGATAAGACTGAACCAAGAATCAAGAGGTCTTACTTTGGTTGTAATGTTAGGCTTCGGTAGATGGCTGTCAAAGGAAGATTAGGTCGCTAGAGAAAATATGGCCGCAATATTTACTCAACTGATAGATGAACCATTCTCAGCTCAGTTGCATATATAAGGTATTCTTGAACTTGGGTTCGGTAACATTTTAGCTCCTTATGATCAAAATGACAGTTAAAAAGGTAATCATCGAAACTCGTCAAGTGATTACTATTTTGAGCTCTATTTTATTTTATTTTATTTATTTATTTTTGTTTGAGCTCATGTATTTGGCGCATGACTGAAACCCTCTTCCCAAAGTGTAAACTCATCCTTACCAAAAAATTGATAAAACGTACATCCATTCCTTCTAGAGCGGCCACTCTTCTAAAGGGAGGCAAAAATCATTTTAGGTGAGGGGATAGTTTTAACATGTGTAACAACAAAATTGGCACGCATTTAGCATACCTCCATAAAGCTCAACGGGCTAGTAAGCGATTGCAGAATAAGGGTAGGAAATAGTCATTTAGAGGGCTATACAAAGAAAATGTTGCCTAAATCATTTTCTAGATTTCGTCTTATCTAGGGATCGCTTTGATGGGTAATCAGAAAGGTTTTAGTGCTCTTAGTGAGTTTCCATCCAATCCCCTAATTGCAATTAGTTTTTCTTTATTATTTTTTCTCTGAATTTCGCTCTCTACAGGAGTTATATCAGATGCTATCAAGATTTTCTTTGGGTTTCCCAAAGTTCTGAGATTAACTGCAGTCATATTATTTGAATCAATGTCAAAGTAAATGCATTGTGATCATGTTAAATGAAATCATTAGAAACACCATACAAATAAGCAAAAATTGTTCTATTAAAATAACCAAACATTGTCATAAAAAATTGTTCTCGAAATAATAACAAAGATTGAAAAGAAGGAACATAATCTTCATTTCCACTCTCACTAGTGGATTAAGAGGACCCGATTGTAATCATGGTGGAGGGACCGCGTTGTAACCTGCCTTTTTATTCTTTTCTCTCTTCTCAGGATTCGTGAGCTGATTGGTATCAATGAGATCCTGGATCTTGTTTCTCAATGTTCGGCAGTAATCCATCAGGAGGCCGGTGTGCTGGTGGTAGGCACAGTACTGGTCTTCTATGTGCCCTGGCTGCCCTTGATTCATAGCCGGTCTAGGCGCTAAAGGATGCAGTTTGCCCTCTTTCATCAACCTCTCCAGCACCCAGGATAGAGAGCAGCCTAAGTTAGAGTAGTATCTCTGGCGCTGCCCAACTCCAGTGGCTGACACATCGGCTGTCTTGCCATTTCTATTATTGCTGCCCCCGGTACCTCCTGATTTGAATCCCGACTGGTTCCCATAGCCTTTCCCAGCAAAGTTATTTTGGCTTGCTTTTTTTGCTAAGTAAGCTGCTTCAGCTTCTACAGCGATATCCTTGAGCGACTCCCAGTCCCTGAGCCCCTTAAAGCTAAGCAAATCCCTCAAATAAGGGCAGGAGTTTCTGATGAATAACATGATCTGGTCAGTGGTGTCAGGCTTCCTCTTCATCTCCGTGACCCTGTTCCTCCATCTGGCGAGGTACTCATGGAATGATTCGTCGCTCCGTTGCTGTAAGAGCTCAAGGTCTTTTAGGGTGACCTCCATCCTATTGCTGCAGTTGTACTGCTTCATGAACTCTTCGGTTAAAAGGTCCCAGTCCTCCTTGGACCTCCTATCCAACCCGTGGTACTAGTCAACTGCCGGGCCCACCAGACTAAGGCAAACATATTCCACCTTCTGCTTTTTACTCAACCCTATGCCTTTCATGACCAAGGTGTACTGCTTGACGTGGGCGGATGGGTCAGAGGTGCCATCAAATTTCGGTAGCTCGGGCATCTTGAATCTTTGGGGCAGCAGCTCTTCATCCGCTAAATCTCTGTCTTCTGGGTTGACCCCCTTTCCAGCTGACAGCATGCGCGTGATTGCCTCAATCTGTTGCCTCATCCCCCTTAAGGCTTCGTCTTCCCCCCTGGGTGCCCTGGGCCTCACAGCATGGTGGACTATTGGCTCTTCATCTTCCTCCTCAATCCATCAGGAAATCATTATTGGGATTATAAATCCTTTACCCTCTTGGCTCGATGGGTGCGACAGCTCTGTGATCATTGTTGGGTTGGCGAGCAGCAACTCCAACGAAGGGAGCCTCCCACCAGCAGGTGGTTCGGCTTGCCCCCGAGGAGGGGCTGCCTGTGGCTGTAAAGCAACAGGTGTATAACACCCTGAAGTGGCCCTAGTAGGATTACAGAAATTTTGGGTTCAATAAATTAAGTGTTGAGTATGAGAGTTCTATCGCGAGCACGACAAAACCCTCCTGTGGTAGGTCAAATAAATTGGAATTTTAACAAGTGGATTGTAGGAGAGCGAAATATGGCATTGTAGGGATGTGACAAGTGGCAAGAAGTTATATGATTTAAATGAATTAAAATAGAACAATGACTATAGGATAAAAGATTTTTATCTTGGTTGAAAAGATTTTTATCTTGGTTGAATTAAGAGGGGATAAACATATATTTAATTAAATAGGTGGCATTTATGAGCATAGTTAATTTTGGGATTAACATTGACCAGCTGCTCCCTTTTTTTTTCTCACATTGATTCTTGCTTTGGCCTATTGTTCTTCCTTTCTTTCTCCTTTTCTTTGGTTTTTACCTTGTCCTCCTTGCTTTGCCATCTCTTCTCTTTTTCTCTTCATTTGCTTGGTTCTTTGGGAAGAACCACTTGGATTGGTTAAAGAGAGTGTAGAAGGGGCTTGATTAGGTCTCTTCAAGAAGGTAAGTTGGATTTATTCTTTGATCTGACCTCCTTTTTCTTTCTGTTTCTGATTTAAAGTAAAGAGAAGAGTAACTCTAGTGTTTTGAATGGTTTGTGCATGGAAGCTGTGGACAAGAGACTGAATAAAGGCAAAGAAAAGGTCAGAGCTGAATAGAGAGCTGAGTTCAAGTTTCCTAGAGGTTAGGATCGTGTGCGATTTTATTATTTTTGTGTGTGTTGTTGATTTAAATGTTTTAATAGAAACATATTTGAATAAAGAAATGTATGTGGAGCTTGAATTAGCTCAATTGCTTTTTAGTGTAAATTCATTTTGATTTGTGTAATTTGAGTGTAATTCTAGTCATGAGCATGATTTATAGGGCATTTGTATGCTAAAAAAGGAGTCTATTGCATGTGGAAGTGATGGAGTTGGTTTGGGTTTTAGAAATAAGGGACAATTACGTGTTTAGAGGGAAGGAAGTGACTCTGTCACGAGCGCGACTTGAGTCGCGATTGCAACAGAAACACGTTCTTCAGAAATTTTGGCATTATCCGAGTCGTGTCATGTAGCACGACTCGGAGAGAGAAAAGTGGGAGCACAAGACGTGCTCCAGTTGAAGGAAGGAGTGAGCACGAGACGTGCTCACAGAGAGAGGGAAGTGAGAGCACGAAACGTGCTCCAGTTGAGTAAGGGAGTGAGCACGAGTCATGCTCAAGGAGCACGAGTCGTGCTCATGCTCTCTCCTTCTCTGTTGGTTCTGTTTTGATCTGTTGGTTCTGTTTTGAGTTGATATATGTCTATATGAGTTTTGTATATCACCATTTGGTTAAAGTTTGGTTTAAAATTATCTTTTAAACCTCTTATAGGGTTAATACAAGTTAAATGAACATGATTAATAAATTTGTACATGAATTAAATAATTCTGAGTTTGATTAATGTACTTGAATTATAGACTATAGGTTGTCAGTAGTGCAAAGTAGCATAATTGAGTTATTTATTGAGCCTGATTACCATTATAGTGGATAGATAAGCATGCTTATAAAGGGTTAGAGTGCAGCTGCTAGAGTTGGCCTTAATTGTGCCCAAGGTTTTAAATACCGTGTGTATATTCCATAGAGTTTGAGTTAATTCTCCATATGTAAGATACTATAAACAGTATCCAGAGTTACCCGTATCCACCATGAAAGGAATTCAGGCTTATTAATATAGTATAGTAAACATGGAAAGATTAAAAGTATTGCTCTGAACAAATGTTATAGTACATGAGAATAATGTTTTAAATACATGACAGTTTTATATACAAGTATATGTTTACATGAACGTGGACACATGATTATTGTATATATATATATGAATAAATGATCTGTATAAGTGGGAAAGTTATATGCATGAATTATTTGAATAGTGTTATGTGAAATGTGTGATTTATTTGTGACTTCGTAAAGAAGTCCTTTGCATTATTTTCATCCCCACTAAGTGTTATCGCTTAGCACGGATATTTATTTTCGTGTAGGTACAGGTTCGGACCAATGAGAGTGTGCATCTGCAGGTTAAGGCCACTAGGGAGTTTTGTTCATCTTTTTGTATAAGATAAAAATAGAGTTTTATGATATTTTTAGTAACATCATTATGTAAATGTATATGTATAGAAATGAATATAGTAATCACATGTAAATGTATATGTAAAGCTAAATGAAAACGGGTTGTAATATGAACATGTATAAAGATATATATATGTGTGTGTGTGTGTGTGTGTGTGTGTGTGTGTGTGTAGTTAATATGGAATACATGTTGGGCCCTAGTGTAGTATTATTTTATTTTTTACTCTTAAAATGATGTGTTTAATGCTACCGCTTTCGCTAGTGTATGTACATGTACATGTATATGTAAGTGTCCGTGTGGCACCCCGATATCCTCCCAAGGGATATTGGGATACCCTCATCCAGCTAGTCTATGCCACGACAACGCGCGCCGAACCTCGGGGAGCCCCGAAGAGCCGATTTTAGGGCTTTCGAGAGAGGTTTATTAAAACCTGTAACGAATTACAAGTGCGTCTATGTTGGGCAACAAGGAGGTTTCTTAGAGTCCCCACCCAATAGAACATTGGAAAAGGTCGTCTAGCGCCTAAGACAGCGCATATATATCCAATTTGGGCAAACCAAAGGGATCTTGGAGATATCACCCCAATAGAACATTGGGATGACTCTCTAACCCCGTGGAGCCTAGGATTATTCGAGTTGGGCCTTTTGCTGGGCTACAAGAGATATTTTGGAGGCCCATCCCAATGAAGCATTGAGATAGTCCTCTAACCTTGTTAAGCCTAAGACCAGAGTGGGTTCGGGACTTCCCATTTATTCATACCTTGGTTAAGTTTATAATTGAGTTTTGAATTTAGAGTTTCATCCCATTTTCCATTCATTTTAATGTAGTTAATTAAAGGGCAGGTTGTCCACTCAAGGAAAAGTGATAAATAAAACATAATTAAAGTAAAGCACATGAAAGTAAATACAACAAAACTAGGGGCGAAATACAACCCCCATTGTAAATGAAATACAAATCATGTATAAATCGGGATATTCGTTAAGAATGAGGACATTGATCCTTGCATGTATACTTTAAAAAAAACGTTAAAGGTGATGGTAAATTTGGGTATGAAAAACCAGGACATTGGTCCCATTTTATTTAGGAAAAAAAATACCAAATTAATTAATAAAAATGGTTTAGTGACTTTCTTTCTAGCGGACCTAAATAAACAATTTTACAAGAAAATTACATGGCAAAATAAATGAAAAAGGCAAATAAATAAAATATTACAAATGAAACAAATAAATACTTAATCCCAAACGAGGCTTCTGGATCTCCTCGCGTGCTCGCGAAAATTCCCAAGTAAGAAAATAAGATGTAAAATAAAAATAAAATACAAATGAAATAATATTAGTAATTAAATCAATCAAATTTAATAAATGATAAAAGAAAATAAAAGGAAATGATTAAAATAAAATAAAACATGTTAATAGATTAATACAAGAAAATATGGACATAATGATAATCACAATGGAGATGAACAAATCAATGAATATATAAAATAATAAAGAAAAGGATAATAAAAACGAATGAATTAAAGAACGATGAAAACGATTAAATGAACAATATGATTAATTAATATAATTACAATTAATATAAAACATTTACATGGTAAAAATATCAATTAAAATGAATTTATTTAATTACATGTTAAAAATAATGATGAATTAAAGTAAAATAAATTAATTACATGTTAAAAATAATAAACAATCAATATTTACATGAACAAGAATAAAATAATATATTAACATATTAAATAAAACAAATAACATAAATAAATGAAAATAATAAAAATATACATGAATAAATTAAATATGAACAAAAATAATAAAAGAGGAAGATTGAGCCCAGAATGTTTACCCTTAGAGTTTCGAATTCGATGAAGGTAAAAATGATGATTGATTTCCTTATTCTTGATTTGTAAGATTAGAATTGAATAATAAAAATCTTGGAATTTTATTCCAAGGAAAAAAATAGGCTTAAAAAAATGATCAAAAAGTTTTTTTTAAGAACAAAGAATTGATTTATTTATCTAAAGAATGATTTTTGATCAAAAAATGATTTTTATTGATTAAAAGATAAAAACGTTCTCAAGCACAAACAATTGTTTTGTCTCAAGAAAAAAGAAAAAATCATTTATGAAAACAAACTTATTTTTAAAAAAAACAAATGAAAAACTAGAATTCAAGGACAAACAATTATTTGATTTGTCTCAAAATCTAATTTTCATCAAAAAATGGATTCCAAGAAGAAATCATTGAAAAATATTTAATTGAAACAAATAATAGGTTAAAAATCTGAATTTTGAGAGCAAATAACTAGTTTATTTGTCTCAAAATTGAATCCATCAACAAAATTCCACCCAAAAATAAGTTTAGGAGAAATTGTGTTGAAAAAAGAATGAAAGATGAACCTTTTTTCCTTTTGATTTTTGCTTGGGGAAAATCTGGAAATTTTTGAGAGAGTTTGAAAGGAGGAAGAAGAGAAAAAGATCAAAAAAAGACCTAGAAAAAATCCCCCTTTTGATTTTTTTCATCTTTTTCTTTTTATCTCAAGAAAATAGGAAAAATAAAATAATTAAAGGGATAAATCCTAATTAAATCAGATATTTTCTATTTTGAATTTTAAAAATTAAAAAAAGCCTCAAATTCCCTTAAAAAAGGGATAAAAAATCGAATTTTGTGGAAAAAAAATCGGAAAAAATCAATTTTGGGGTGAAATTGGCCATTTGCGGCCGAACAGGGGCTACCGACGCCCGTCGGCGCTCGCCCAGCACGCGCGCAGCGCGCTAGCAGGCGAGAGCCTATCGCGTGTGCGGAGCACCATGCGATGGCGCTCCCGCATCGCAGCACCTCGTGCGCGCACAGGTGCCCCCGCGGCCGACGCTTAGAATTTTTTTTTTAATTAAAGATTAACTAAAAATACTACAATTTCTAAATCCCATTTTTCAAATCTAATTTTCAAAACATTTTTATTATTTTTTACTTTTTCACTCTAAAATGCAAATTTAAACAGGAAATCACCACTTTCAACCTTTTTGCCTGCAAGTAGGCATCTTATCATCATTGGGTAACTCTGATCTGGGCTGCCTCAAAACCCGGTGTCTACAGTTACCCACAATTTTGGGGAGACTAGTGCACTAGTGCCTAGATGAGCAAAAATTCAGAGAAGAAAGGAAAGAGATGCGTACCTGTGGCAGCACTTACCTTTTTGCCGTGTGAAATGTTGCGACTTGTTTCCGTTGAGCTGTAGTGCTATCCGACTATGGCTCGTTTGCAATCTTTTCTATAGCATTGTCCTGCTCGCCTCTGGTCGGCTTGCACGACACCTGTGAGATGCGGTGTCCTCTAACCACAATCTCATTGTGATTTGTTCTATCGCGTGTGCCCCACCCGTCCTCATCTCGGCATGCACGGTGGTTGATCCGTCCCACTGGCCTCATCTCGGCTCGCACGGTGTGAGGTGAAATGTTGTCTAACT
Organism: Excoecaria cochinchinensis; assembly: GCA_947683425.1. Classification (NCBI taxonomy): domain Eukaryota; kingdom Viridiplantae; phylum Streptophyta; class Magnoliopsida; order Malpighiales; family Euphorbiaceae; genus Excoecaria; species Excoecaria cochinchinensis. Next base: position 8,698,029 of record CANTUQ010000119.1, read on the forward strand.
GCATCCTCTGTTGTGATCTGTTCTATCGCATGTCCCCCACTAACCTCATCTCGATCTGCACGGTGGCTGGTCTGTCCCGCTAGCCTCATCTAGGCCTGCGCAGTGTGAGGTGAAGTGTTGTCTAACTGCATCCTCTGTTGCGATCTATTCTATTGCTGGCCCCCCGCTAACCTCATCTCGGCTCGCACGGTGTGAGGTGAAGTGTTGTCTAACTGCATCCTGTGTTGCGATCTGTTCTATCGCATGTCCCCCGCTAACCTCATATCGGTCTGCACGGCGGCTGGTCTGTCTCGCTAACCTCATCTCGGCCTGCGCAGTGTGAGGTGAAGTGTTGTCTAACTGCATCCTCTTTTGCAATTTGTTCTATCGCATGTCAACCGCTAACCTCATCTCGGTCTATACAGTGGCTGGTCTTTCCCGCTAGCCTCATCTCAGCCTGCGCGGTGTGAGGTGCAGTGTTGTCTAACTGCATTCTCTATTTGCGATCTGTTCTATCGCATGTCCCCCGCTAACCTCATCTCGGTCTGCACGGCGGCTGGTCTGTCCTGCTAGCCTCATCTCGGCCTACACGGTGTGAGGTGAAGTATTGTCTAACTGCATCCTTTGTTGCGATCTGTTCTATCGCATGTCCCCTGCTAACCTCATCTCGGTCTGCACGGTGGCTAGTCTGTCCCACTAGCCTCATCTCGGCCTACACGGTGTCTGTGAGATGCAGTACTCTCTAACTACAACCTCTGTTTGCGATCTATTCTACCGCTGGTGATCCGCTAGCCTCGTCCCGGCCTGCACGGTGTCTGTGAAATGTAGTGTTCTCAAACTACAATCCCGTTGTGAGATACAGTGTTCTCGAACTGCAATCCCGGCTGCGATCTGTTATACCGCATGTGTTCTGCTTGCCTCATCTCGGCTCGCGCAGTGTCTGTGAGATATAGTGTTCTCTAACTACAATCCTGGTTTGAAATCTCTTCTATCGCTTGTGTTCCGCTGGCCTCGTCCCGGGCTGCACGCAGTCTGTGACTTGCTAACCACCATATGGCTAGTACAATTTTTGATCTGCTAACTCCCATCCGGCTAGTACATTATCTGATCCACTAACCCCCATCCGGCTAGTGCATTATCTGATCTGCTAACTCCCATCCGGCTAGTACATATTCTGATCTGCTAACCTCCCATCAGGTTAGTACGATGTTTAACCTCATCCGGCTAGTGCAATGTCTGATCTGCTAACCCCCATTTGGCTAGTATAATGTCTGATCAGCTAACCCCCATTCGGCTAGTGCAATGTCTGATCTACTAATTCCCATTTGGCTAGTGCAATGTCTGATCTGCTAACCCCCATCCGGCTAGTGCAATGTCTGATTTGCTAACCCCCATTCGGCTAGTGCATTATCTGACTGTCGACCATTCTTGGGTCGTTATGGTGACTCGCTTATCATGAACCTTTTTTCTACAATAAAGGACAAAGCAAATATGCAGGGTATATAAAAGAGGTACTTACCTGTGGTAGTACATACCTATTGGGGCCGATGTCAGACGGGTGCCCCCTGAAAGACGGTTGGTTGCTCCCCTGGAAGATAATTTGTGGAGCGTCATCCTCTTGGCTTTTTGGCTAAGTCTGTTCTAAACTTCTAAAGTACGGGTGCCGTTCTCTTGATTGTACTGACTATGACATGCCAGATATCGTCTCCTCTATCGTAGGCTCCTTGTTAAAAAGACCTGCATACTTCTCAAGAGGGTGAGAGAATTTGATGTTGAGCCTCCGAGGCAGAAAAAAGATTTGAGCTTTCTCAAAGAAAAATTAGATTGGAAATTTTGTTGTTTGCTTGCAGGCGGATGATTTTTCTATTTTTTTTTCGTCTTTATTTCTGTCTTTTTGTTATTTTGTTTCTTTTGTGTTTTCACATTTTTGGATGCGTTTGAACTTTTACAGTATATTGGACTTTCAAGGCCTTGAAAATATATTCTTCTTTTTATTTTGTCTTTTTTTGTTTGAGAATTTGTATTCTTGTACATTTGTTTTGTTTGAGAATTTGTACATTTGGCTTTTTGTACACTTATCATGTGATGTGTGTGAGCGTACATCTTATGATAGAGAAACTTACCTGATTGCCCCCAGCATGGCATGCATGAATCTGACAATGTTAAGCTGAACTCATCTCTTGGATCATCTTTAAGAATGAGGTCTATTCGGACCCTTCAACTGAGCCATGTACATATACAAAACACTGTGCATGTGCGTGAAATCATGTTTGTACAACATACATACATTTGAATCCGGATTGTGTGAGGTGTGTGAGCGTACAACTTATGATAGAGAAACTTACCTGTTTGCTCCCAGCATGGTGCGCATAGAAAGGCTTATTCTTTTACCTCTTGGGAGCAGGTCCTTGAGATTCTTCTTTTATGAGGACTTCATCTTGACTATTGTGTGATGTGTACAAGCATACATCTTATGGTAGAGAAACTTACCTTGCTGCTCCTGGCATGGTGTGCATGAGTAGACTTGCTCTTTTAAATGTCTTTCTAGGAGCAGGTCCTTGAGATTCCATTCTAGTGAGGACTTCATCTTGACTTGATTGTTCGGCATGGATGAACGCTAATGTAGAGTTGAAATTGTACCTCAGCCCATTTCTACATTTGATTGCCTCCAATTAAAGTATGCGTGGGTAGTCTGGCTTTTCAATGGACCTTATTTTCTGTGGATTTGCGGGATTTCGAATTACCCTCAGCATGGCGTGCATGAATAGGTATGTCCTTCTGGGCATTCCACCTCTGTACATACGCACTTGATTTTATGCCAGATACAGTGGCCGATCATGTTGAGCTAAACCCATCCCTTGGATCATCCTTGCTCATGAGGTCTATTCGGACCTTTCCTTCTGAGTCATGTGCACAACAACATATACAAAAGATTGTGTGTGCGTATGGAACTATGTGTGTGAACTATACATACAAAACTATGCACAAGAAACACATGCAAAGGATTAATGTACAAGAATTGTGTGTGCATATCTATACGTGTAAAAGACTGAATGCACGTGACATACATGTGATATGCAAAAATGAATAGACCAAATCCCAGGTGGTTAAGGGATTCATTGAGGGTACTGCTCGGCTGGCAACATTGTCTAATGCTCCCAATGATCTAGAAAAGCGTTGTCTTGGCTTTACGGACTCTGACCCATAATCTTTTCAAGGAGAACTGAACCATACGTATCTTTGCCCCCCGGTCAATGAGCATTTTTGCCCCAGGACTCTGAATCAAGTTCTGCCTAAAGGAAAGTCATTCGGAGTAATCCCGCCTTATCGGTCCAGGCATCAAAAGTCATTGTTTTAAAGGTAATGTGTCCCTTGTGTATTTTCACACTAGCTTTTCTTAGCAGGAAATGCATCCCTTTGGGAATTTTCACACAACCTTGTGCCTAATTTTTGCCTGGAATGGACCCAATCCACTCCAGCGGCTTTTATTCATTTCATTTTTTTGTAGGACGGACTGCCTGTTCTCAGGTTTTCACCCCGTCCTTTGGCCTAACTTTTGCTTAGAGCGCCAATTATGGTTTTCATCTCTAACGGGCTTCTTTTTTTTTTTAGACTCTCTTGCCTTTCAGGTACGGCTGCAAGAAAAGTTGAAGCTACTATCAAAGCCCCTTCCTAGAGTAATCCGCAATTATTCTTTGAGGCATTTTCTCCTTAGCCATCGATTGCATTCCTTGGCCTCCCTTGATGAATGTGCTGCCAGATCGGGTTCTTTAGGACTTCATGAGGCTGCCTTTTTACTTTACCTACCCATTGCGCTTGATAGTTCAGAGGGATTAACGATGTAGTGAGGCATCCCTATCTTTCCAAGGTGGACCTTATCTTTGGCTTTTATCTCTAGATACCATAGCCTCTGGGCAAGCTGCCAGTGAAGACTATTATACCATTCGTTGTGGATTGTTCATTTACTACCACTAATGCATTCAAGAGGTAGGTGACTAGTCTTGTGATTGAAAATATAACTCATCAACTTAGACATCTGGACGGTGAGAATGGTAGCAGAGTCTAGTCGTTTAGATTTCATGGATTCAGTAATGAACGATGTTTCTCTTTTTACTAATGAACTAGAAAATAATGAACACATGTATTTGCAAATATTGTGTACATTTTAGTATGATTTCTTTACACATGATCATTATCTAACATCGATTCAAAAATGAAAAACCGCATCTAATCTCAGAGTAGATCTTGCAAGCATCAAACTCCTGTCTCCAATCAGTCACCGTGCATGCCAAGACGAGGACAGTAGAGCACACGGGATAGAACAGATCGCAACGGGATTGTGGTTAGAGGACACCGCATCTCACAGACGCCGTGCAAGCCAACCGAAGGCGAGCAGGACAATGCGACAGAAATGATTGCAAATGATTCACAGTCGGATAGCACTACAACTCAATGGCAACAAGTCATAACATTCCACATGGCAGAAAAAAGGTAAGGGCTGCCTCAAGTACGCATCTCTTTCCTTTTTCTCTGAATTTTGGCTCATCTAGGCACTAGTGCACTAGTTTCCCCAAAATTGGGGGCAACTGTAGACACCGGGTCCTAAGGCAGCCCAGATCAGAGTTACCCAATGATGATAAGATGCCTTGTCACAGGCAAAAAGGTTAAAAGTGGTGATTTCCTTGTAAAATTTGCATTTTAGAGTGAAAAATAAAAAAATGATAAAAAATATTTTAAAAATTAGATTTGAAAAATGGGGTTTAGAAATTGTTGTATTTTTAGTTAAAATTAAAATTTAAAAAAGAAATCGCTAATGTCGACGCGCCGCAGCGCGCAGGCTCGCGCCCGTGCCTACACGCGGAGCCCGCTCGTCGCGCATGGGGTGACGAGCTGCGCGCAGCTCTACGCGTTATTGCGGGCGCCGATGCTCGTCGCGCGCGCTGACCGGCATCAGTAGCCCATTTTCGCCCATCTGCTGCCGATTTCGCCCCAAATTGCCTTTTTTTCGATTTTTTCACCTAAAATCCATTTTTTATCCCATTTTTTCAGGTTTCTTAAAGATTTATTCAATTTTTAAAATTAAAAATCGATAATATTTTATTTATTAGATTTTATCCCTTTAATTATTTTGGTTTTCCTATTATCTTCAAATGAAAAAGAATAAGATAAAAAAAGAAAGGAAGGAGAGATTTTTTTCTAGGGTTTTTCTCTTGATCTTTTTCTCTTCTTCTTCCTTTCAAACTCTCTCAAAAAAGTTCCAGATTTTCCCCAACAAAAATAACAAAGATAGTTATTGTTCTTCTCTTTTTTCTAACACAATTTCTTCAAAAGCATATTTTTTGGATGGAATTTTGTTGATGGATTGTTTTTGAGACAAATCAATCAAATATTTGCTCTCAAAATTCAGCTCTTTAACCTTTTTATTTGATTTCAATTAAGTTTTTTTCAAGGTCTTTCTTGGATCCTTTTTTTTTTATGAACAATTGATTTTGGGGAGTAAACAACATATTTGTTTGTTCTGAAGATTTAAATTGTTTATTTGATTTTCTAAAAATAAAATCTTTTCACAATTAATTTTTTTTCTTGAGACAAATAAAAATCATTGTTTACTCTTGAGAACATTTTTATTTGTTTAATCAATAAAAGTCATTTTTTAGGAAAAGAAATTATTTTTTTGTTCTTAAAGAATTGTTGATTTTCTTCCATCATTTTTTCAAATATATTTTTTCTTGGAATAAAATTCCAACATTTTTATATCCCAATTCTAATCTTGCAAACCAAAACAAGGAAATCTGTCATCATTTTTACCTTCATTGAATCCGAAACTCTGAGGGTAAACATTCTGGGCTCAATCTTCCTCTTTTATTATTTTTGTTCATATTTAATTTATTCTTGTATATTTTTATTATCTTCATTTATTTATGTATTTTATTTATTTTATATTTGTTTTATTTAATATATTTATATGTTATTTTATTCTTGTTCATGTGAATATTGATTTCTTTTAATTCTTAACTTGTAATTGATTTATTTTGCTTTAATTTATCATTATTTTTAACATATAATTAATAAATTCATTTTAATTGATATTTTTACCATGTAAATGTTTTATATTAATTGTAATTATATTAATTAATCATGTTGTTCATTTAATTGCTATCATTATTATGTTATTCATTTTTTATCATTCTTTTATCATTGTCATTGTTATTTATTCATTCATTTGTTTATTTTCATTATTTCATCATTATTATTATCATGTTCATATTTTTTACATATTAATTCATTAACATCTTATATTTTATTCCAATTACATCTTTTAATCCATTTGTCTTTCAACATACATTTTTTATTTATTTTAAATTGTTAACATGTTAATTCATTTATCATTTTGATATCACCTTATTTTATCATTTATTATATTTTTGATTCAATTACTAACATCATTTTATTTGTGTTGTGTTTTTATTTCACATCCTATTTTTTCTTCTTGGGCATTTTTTGCGAGCACACGAGGGGATCCAGAAGGCTCATTTGGGTTAAACATTTAATTGCTTTGTTTGTAATATTTTATTCATTTGGCTTTTCCATTTATTTTGATATGTAATTTGCCTATAAAATTGTTTATTTTAGGCACTAGAAAGAAAATCACTAAACCATTTTTTATTAATTAATTTGGAATCTTTCCTAATAAAAATGGAACCAATGTCTCAGTTTTCTCCATCCAAAATCATCACATCAAAATTATTTCATAATAAATATGCACGCAAGAACCAATGTCCTCATCATTAATGAATATCCCGATTTATGCATGATTTGTATTTTATTTACAACGGGGGTTGTATTCCGCCCCTAATATTGTTGTAATATATTTGCATATACTTTACTTTACGCTTTTATTTATCGCTTTTCCTTGAATGGATGACATGTGCCTTAATTAAACTGCATAAAATGATTGAGAAATAGGATGAAACTTTAAATTCAAAGCTCAATTATAAACTTAATCAACGTATGAATAAATGGAAAGTCCCGAACCCACTCTGCTCTTAGGCTCAACGAGGTTAGAGCGCCATCTCAGCATAGAGCCTCCAAGATATCTCTTGTTGCCCATCAAAAGGCCCAATTTACATAATCCTAGGCTCCAAGGGTTAGAGGGTCATCCCAATGTTCTATTGGTATGAAGCCTCCAAGATATCTCTGGCTTGTCCAAAATGGATGTATATACGCCGTCTTAGGCTCACTGAGGCTAGACGACTTTTTCCAATGTTCTATTGGGTGGCGAATCTAAGAAATTCTCTGAAACCTGCCACTTGCCTTTTCGTCCAAATGACGGAGCAAAAGGCGATTCTCCTCTAGACTTAGTTGGTGGTAGGCATACTTTCTTAGTTGGATTATGCTCTCTTTGTGACACGATAGCCTGTTGCCTGGCGAGTGGCGTCATTATGACGGTAAAATCCTTCATCATAGATAACATCCGATCTTCAAACTTTTCAAACCTTTGACCAACTTCCTCAATGATCATAGCCCGGGTTACATCTACCTCTCTTGGTGGATTAGCCATTTCACTATCTACTAAAAACTGTGAAGGGGATGATTTGCAGCTTTTTTAGGGTGACTCTAAACCTGCGTATGCTACCCTTTCTGACAATTCAAAAGAAAATGGATTTCCAATTAGTCATCCGCCAGGATCTCTAGACCACCTAGATGGATCTATAATGGCTGCAAAACATGGTCTATTAGGATGATGCATGAATGACATATGATACATGATCGTGCTATGCAAATGATCCTCAATGACTAAAAGATCAAGAGATTATAATGATACACATGATGCATGGAAAAAATTATGCACAGGATGATATGTACATGTGAAAAATAATATGCACACAAAAGGATATACACAATCAAGAAGGAAATTAATTTTTTATTTTTTATTTTTTTTATATTTTTTATGTTTTTTTATGTGCATGAATGACACGTAATGCATGAATATGCATTGCAACATCCACAACCACATGCAAGCAGATAGATCCTTCCAACCTTATCACTCATACACCGGAGACCGTGCGATCTTTTTCCTAGGTGGGCTTGATCCATGGGTTAACGGGGAACTCAATGGATGCATATGATGCATGGTGGAAAACTGACAGCATAACATCTCTTGTCTAATGAGCATACGTATGGGTTATGATCATTGTATATTCAGGCAGTCAGAATAAGCTATCATGGGCCTATCGGGGCTTGAAAGACTTTGATTAGGTGACCGACCAACTTATCTGGGTTTGTCCAATACAAAGTGATCCATACAGTAAGTATAGTATTAAGGTTCATACCACCTAGGGGAAGTATCTACTTTTATTATATGAGCTTTGGCCAGGGTGGTGATACTTTAGGTCTACCCAAGCATGGTTCCTGTCGACAGATCTAGGTCATCACAAGCATAACGACCAATCGAGTCTCCATTTAATATACCATAATAGTACGAGGCTTGGGCTGGTGATTATCCTTAACACTTCCCTACATTAAGTGAAAAAGGGTCGTGCTTCGAAAAAGAACCGGGCTTGAAAGAGGGTGCAAACTAGCGTAGATCTAAGGCTCTAGTAAAATGCAATGCAATTTTAAAAAGGGATGAAATTTTAAATTAAAACTCAATTATATGTTTTAGCCAAGGTACTTTTGAAGCGAAGTCTCGATAGTCCCCAGCGGAGTCGCCACTATGACACGCGTCGAGCCGTGTGGACCTCAAAAATTCACTTTTAGGGTATCAGGAGAGGTTCATGGTGCTTATAAAGATTACAAGGTCATCTATTTTGGGCAACAAGGAGGTGTTTTGGAGTTGCCGCCCAATAAAATATTGGAAAAGCTCATCTAGTCTCGGTGAGTGTAAGACAAGCGCATGCATATATTTTGGGCAACAAGAAGTATTTTGGAAGTCCCATCCTAATAGTACATTGAGATGGTTCATCTAACCTCATTGCGCCTAAGATGACATATATCGGTCTATCTTGGGCAGCAAGAGATATTTTGGAGTTCCCACCCCAATAGAACATTGGGATGGTTCGTCTAACCTCATTGAGCCTAAGACTAGAGAAGGTTCGGGACTTTCCATTTATTCATACATTGATTAAATTGTAATTGTGTTTTGAATTTAAACTTTCATTCCTTTTCTCATACATTTTAATGCAAAAATTAAAGCACAGATCAATCACCTTGTGAAAGCAGTAAATAAAAGTAATCTAAAACAAAATGGATAAAAATACAATAATTTTAAAACAAAACTAGGGGCGGAATACAACCCCCACCGTAAATGAAATGTAAATCATACATAAAACAGGATATTTATTAAAGATGAGGACATTGTTTCTCGCATACATACTTAAAAAGAATAATATTGAAGGTGATAATTTATTTGGATGGGAAAACTAGGACATTAGTCCTATTTTATTAAAAAATATCAAAGTAATTAATATAAATATTTTTTATGATTTTCTTTTTAACGTGAATAAAAAAAATAATATTATTGCAAATTATATGGCAAATAAATTAAAAAGACCAAATAAAGAAAATAATACAAATAATAAAAATAATAAATCCAACCGAACGAGTCTTCTGGATCTTCTCGTTTGCTCGCGAGAATGCCAAACAAGGAAAACAAGTATTGGGATCAAAACAAACACAAATAAAACCATTTTTAGTAATTAAATCAATTATCAATTAAAACATATAAAAAAGATGAATAAAATAAAATGGAATAAAATACATCATAAATGACAAATAACTTAAATGACATGATGAAACAAATAAATTAACTTATTAATAAATTAATACGTACCAAAGCATAAAAAATGAAAATCATAATAATAATAATAATAATAATAATAATAATAATAATAATAATAATAATAATAATAATAATAATAATAATAATAAAAAGAAGAATGAACAATTAAATAATAAAAAAAGAATAAAAGATGTAAAAAAGATATTAAATCTATATATAAGATCACATGAAATAAATAAATAATAGATCAATAGATCTACTTGATGACTAATAAAATATGAACAAAAAAATAAATAAAAGGAAATAAAATAAGGGATCGAACCAAAATGTTTACCCTCAAAACTCAGATTTGATGGAGGAAAAATATGATTGATTTCCTTGCTTTGATCCGCAAAATTAGAATTAAAAATAATAAAATTGAAATTTAATTCCTTGAAAAAAAATTTGCTTAAAAAGAAATCATGAAATAAATAAAAATTCTCAAGAACAAAGAATTAATTTCTTTATCTCAAGGATGATTATTGATTAAAGAAAAATAAATAATTTTCAAAAACAAATAATTATTTTTCTTTGTCCCAAGAAAAAATTATTGATTAAACAAAAATAAACAATTCTCAAAAATAAAGAATTATTTTTGTCTCAAGAAAAATTATTGATTAAGAATTGAATTTTTAACCTTAAAAAATTTTATTTGGAGAAGAAAACCCAAAAAAGATGTAGAGAGAATTCTATTCAAAAAGAAGAGAGGAGAAAATAAGAAATTTTAACCTAAAAGAATTTCTCCTTTTCTCTTTGTGTAATTTTCTAATTATATGATTTTTTTGTGAAAACCTAATTAATTAAGGAAAAAATTAAATTTTATTAAATTCCCCTTTATTTGGGTTCAAAAATGGGATTTGTCTTTAAAATCTCGAAAAATATGATAAAAAAACCCGAAAAAACGTGAAAAATGTTTTTTCGGCAGAACAGGGGCTACCGACAGGCGTCTTGGCGAGTGATGCTTGTCGAACGAACTCGGGCGATGCCCACACGCACGCTCTGCAGGCTGCGCTGCGTACAGGCAAGCGATGCCCGCGTGCGCACTCCACGTTTCGCGAGGCGCACCTTGGCGCTGCCAATATGCAGCGTTGATGATCGAAATTTTTTTTTCTTATTTTTTTAAAAACAGTTTTGACTAAATTACTATAATTTCCAAACTCATTCTTTATTTCATTTTTATTTTAAAATTTTTTATTTTTTATCTCTAAAAAGCAAGCTTAACAAGTAAATCATCACTTCCAACTTTTTTCCCTGTGAACAGACGTGAATTTCATTATTGGACAACTCTGATTTGGACTGTCTCAGGACACAATGCCTACAGTGGAGGTCCAAATGGGCTGAGATTTTAGTCAACCCATTCGATCCATCTTTTTAATGAAAAATAATTCTCGATATAATAACGAGTGGAGGCCCAAATGGGCCAAGATTTGGGTCAATCCATTTGACCCATTTTTTAATGAAAAATAATTTTTAATATAATAACGGGATACTAAAATAAATACTATAAAAAATATTGGCCCAAATGGGCTGAGATATGGGTCAACCTATTTGACCCATTTTTAAAGAAAAATAATTTTTGATATAATAACAAAATACTAAAAGGACTAATATAAAAAAAAAATTATTCTCAATATAATAACGGGATACTAAAATGATTATTATAAAAAAAATTGGTTCAAATGGATCAGGTGACCCAAATGGATGGATGGAGGTTGTGACGCGCCAAAACCCGCTTATGTCTCCTGGATGGCCCACTTTTAGGGTTCGAGAAGGGTTCACGTCTAGATCTTGGGCAACATGAGATATTTTAGAATTCCATTCCCAATAAAATATTGGAAAGTTCATCTAATCTCATGAAACCTTTAGGCACCTTTGAGGTATTTTGGAGTTGCCACCCAATTTATAAGAAATTGGGAAAGGTCATTGTGACGTGCAAGGAACCTTGATCGGCATCCAGGTCACTCTTGGAGGTCCACTTTTAGGACTCGAGATTGGATAGAGGTTCGTTAGAACTCGAGAAAGCTAGTTCGCTTTACAATGGACAGGGATTCACCCCCATTCCATTATTGGCAATCAACCTACAAGGGCGCCTATTAGGTATCATAAGGCAGGTATCATGGAGTCACCACCCAATAAAATATTGAGAAATGAATTCTAACCTTATGAGGCCAAAAAAAGAGAGAGTTCGAGACCTAACTCTTATTTATACCTTTGGTTAATGTTATACGAATGAGTTTTTAGAGTTAATTGTTTTATCTCCCTTCTCACATGATCATGCAATAAAATTAAAAGGCATTTCAAGCATTTTTTGAAAGCAATAAATAAAGCAATAAATAAATTACAAGTGAAAAATATGGGACAGAACAATCCCCCAAAGTAATAAAAGCATAAATAAATAAAGAATAAAATTGCCCCAAAATTAATTACAATGGCCCAAAATAAATAAATACATAAGAAAGAATAAAATAAAATATATCATACACAAATCGGGACATTTATTAGATTTTAGAAACATTGGTTCTTTCGCTAACTTAAAAAATCTGAGAGTTATTTTTGGGCGATAAAAATGATAGGGATAATTGCATCCCATTTTATGAAAATTAACTCTCTTTTGAAAATGAAGGTTTATTGGGTAAAATCAGGACATTGGTCCTATTTTATTAACAAAAATCCCAATTTTTATTATTTTAAAAAAAAAACATGATTTTCTATAAACAAGCGCGTTTAAATACCATTTTTGCATAAAATATACAAAACAATAAAATAAGGAAAAGACATAAATTAAAATGCAAACCAAACTTGAAGGTCTAATTTCTTGATTCTCCGACTTGCCTAGGAGCATTACCCAAAGTAATATAAGTGAGTTTGGTAGACAACAAAAACAAGAATAAGAAATAATATTAGCAAATTGAATCAAGTGAACAAAATATGATATAATAAAAATAAAGAATTAAATGAAGTATATACAGTAAACAACTCCAATTGAGAAAAGCTTTTATAATTACCACGAAAAATAATATTTGATAAAGACTGAAAATTAATAAAGTAAGTCAATGGCCAAAATAAAATCAAATGGAAAGCAGAATTACTACTAAATATTCTATAGATCTAAATTAGATTGCATGCATCATGTAAATAAATTAATTAAACTAAACTAAATTCAAGCTGATTATAATAGACAACAACAAACAAATTAATTTAATTTACAACAATTTACAATCAGAAAAACAAATGAACGACAAAAATAGGAAAAGAGAAAGAATTGGCTTAAGCCCAGAAATTTACCCTCAGAGGGTTTGATATCTAGCTGCAAGAGACGAAAGTGATGATTTCCTGTTGATTGCAAAAAAAATAAAGAAAATTGAAGCTCGAAAACTTTTTATTTCTAAAGAAATCGGATGATGAGAACTGAAACTAAAACACAAAAGAATTAATTTTCCTTAGCACTAGAATTAGTCTTAGAATTTTCCAAAAACTTAAGAAAATATTTCCTCTCTTTTTCAATTTTTTCAGTCACCGTTCAAACGCTCTCCCCTTTTCTGGTTTGATATTTAATTTTTATATCATCCAAAAACTTAGGTTTTCTGGAGTCCTAATCGTATTCCAAATCCTTTTTTCCTTTTTTTAAAAATCCAGTTTTATTCTTTAGAAAAAATAAAGAAAGAATTAGAGTTTAATTTTAACTGAAATTCAGTAAAAAAATAGTGAAAAAATAGAGATCGCACGAGGTAAGAGACGCGTGAGGTGCGGTCCTCGCGCTGGAGGCCGTGCCTCGCGTACGCGAGGGGTGGCCTCACGGAAGGCCGCACATCGCGAGGTGTAGGCTTCAGGCTGTACATCGCGATGTGCGGGCTCCAGGCCGAGCCTCGCATACTACCTCACAGATGGCCACACATCGCGAGGTGTGGGCTCCAAGCCGCACCTCCCATGCAGCCTTTGCGGGAGGCCGCGCTTCGCGTGCGGCCTCTCGAGGGGGAGGTTGCATGTTGTGCACGCGCTGTGCCTCGCTCGCTGCCCCCGGGTGCTGTGCCTCGCGCATGATGCCCATAGGAGCCGCTTCGCGGGCACTGTGCAGCCCGCAGCGGCAGGACACACGAAAACTCTATAAACAAAATAAAAATTTTTTATTTAAAAAGAAGGTTTCGACAAGGAAATCATCACTTCTAACCTTTTTACCTAGGAACAAGCATCATTTTCATCACTAGATAACCTTGGTCTGAGCTACCTCGAGACCTAGTATCTATAGTCATCTAACTTCGGGGGTCTTAAACCAGAGAAGGTATTCGAAACTTCACTCTTATTAATGTCTTAAGTTAAGTTATAAATGAGTTTTTTAGTAATTGAAATTCTATCTCTTGCCTCACGCGATCATGCAATAAAATTAAAGCGTATTTCAAGCATTTTTGGAAAGCAGTAAAGAAAGCAATAAAAAAGGCTATAAATAAATTACAAGTGAAAAATGGGACAGAACAATCCTCAAAATAAAAGAGCATAAATAAATAAATGAATAAAATTGCCCCAAAATTAATTATAAGGGCCCTCAATAAATAATACACAAAAAGGAATAAAATAAAATGCATAATACACAAATTGGGACATTTATTAGATTTTAGGAACATTGGTTCCCTTGTGTTAACTTAAAAAGTCTTAGAGTTATTTTGGGTGATAAAACAGGGATAATTGGATCTCATTTTATGAGAATTAACTCCCTTTTGAAAATGAAGGTTTATTGGCTAAAATCAGGACATTGGTCCTATTTTATTAATAAAAAACTCAATTTCTATTATTGTAAAAAAATATCAGTTTCTTTAAAATAACGCATCTAAATACCATTTTACATAAAACATACAAAACAATAAAATAAGGAAATATAGGAATTAAAATGCAAACCAAATTTTGAAAGCTCCTAATCTCTTGATTCTCCAGCTTGGCCAAGAACATTACTCAAAGTGGAATAAGTAAGTTTGGCAAACGATAAACTTAAGAACCAAAAAAACAATGTTAGCAAATTAAATAAAATATGACATAATAGAGAAAAGCAGTTAAATGAAGCAAATATAACAAATAATTCTAATTGAGGAAAATATTTATAATCACTACAGAAGAATAATGTTTGATGAAAAGCACTGTAAATTAGCAAAGTGGATTAATGACCGAAAGTAGAATCAAATGAAAAACACAAAATCAATATTAGATATCCTACAGATTCAAATTAAATTCCATGCATTATACCAATAATTAATTAGATTAATCCATACAATCCACTTGTTACTCCTCAATTAGTTAAGTGAATTCAAGGTTTGTAAAGGTAAGTGAATAGTTCTCCTTCTTCTTCTTCTTCTTCTTCTTCTTCTTCTTCTTCTTCTTCTTCTTCTCCTTCACATGAATGGTTTGAGTGTGGCTTTGAGTTTAATTCTGATTTTTGGTTTGACTTGTAGTGGAGAAAATAAAAGAAGCCAAAGGAAAGGAGAAAGCTAGTGGAAGTGCAGCCAATTGAGCTAATAGGAGCAAAGGAAGATAAGGTTTGGAAATTTGTGATTTTGTATGGAATTATTGAATTGATGTGTTAGGATGTTTGTATTTTGAAGTTGAGGTTGATAGGATTATATTATTTGTGTTTGGATTGTAATTTAAAGTTGTGGTATGTAAATTGGGTTAAAAAGTGGAAAGCAGAGCATGGCTGAGTTTTTCCAGAAAAGCACAGTTGTGCCACGGAAAACACAATTGTGTTCTAGTGTTAAAGTATATTTTTGTTGATTCACATGGCGGTCATGAAATTTCATACTACCGTGTAGTCATGTTTTTCTTGATGATATTGGTATGTCTGGCAGATCACACAGTGGTAAGGATTTCCCTGCATGTGACAGCCTACACAGCGGGTAGGAGTTTCCTTACCGCCGTGTAAATGCATTATGCCTAGCATGCTGAAGATTTAGCCTTTCACACGGTGGTTAGGATTACTCTTACCGCCGTGTGACTGTATTCTATTTGGAAATTCTAGAATTCCTACATTTTACACTGTGGTCAGGTTTATTATTACTGCCGTGTAAATGCATTCTATTTCCTAGAGTTTCAAACTTTGGCATTTCACACGGTGGTCAGATTTATTCTTACCGCCGTGTGGCATGTTTTACATAGCAGTCAAGATTGTTCTTACTGCCATGTAACTGCCTTCTGTTTGATAAAGTTCAGTTTTCAAGATTTTATACGACAGTAAGGGTTTTCATAATCGTCATGTAACCCCTGTTTTCCAAGTTTGATTTATAACATAATTGCCTTTGTTTGAGTTAAGCATTGCCATAATCATGCAATAATATGGTTGATACATAATGAATGATGTCTAAAATGTAAAGTTTCATATAATATATATTTGAATTGCATATATTATTACCAATGGTTTAAGATAATAATTACAATTAGTACTGAATGCGTATTGCTTTGTTATGTGAATAAAATGATTATTGTATAATTAGCCTGCGATAGTCGAGTTGCGGGTAGGTAGGCATGCCTATACGATTTAGTTGCTGCAACCTATGCATTTTCTAGATCCTGATTAGATCGCTATGCGTTCTAGACTTTGATCAAGTCCCTATGCGTTTGGATTCCTTTGAATCCCTATGTGTTTGGATCTTGCTTAAGATCCCTATGCGTTTTTTTTTTCAAAAGAAAAACAAAATAATTTTTTTTGCACCTACGAAAACCTATGCGTTATCAGCCATTTATCCACCACATTGAATATGCAGGCATAATTATGTGTATAAGTAAGAATTGGAACAAATTGAAATATACGAATTGATGCATATAATTCGATGTATGGAAACTGTGATGTGAACTCATGATACCTTTTGCTTTATTTTTCTGTATGTTATGAATTATGATAATATGTACATATGTTACATGTGTATATGTTTTGCATTGATGACCACTGTGAGTGGTTGTTCATTACATGTTTTTCCCACTAAGGCTTAGCGCTTAGCACAGGTGTTTCATCCGTGCAGGTATAAAAGTAAGAGATTTTGAAAGGATAAATCTGCAGCCTCAAGAGCCAACACAATAGGATGAGCTTTTATATGGGTCCTTAAGTTTTGGATTTGTAATTTTTGTTATAATATTTTGAATTGTATTAAGAGACATAGTATGTAGTACTTTAACTTAGATATTTATGTAAAGATTTGTCATATTGTATATTAGAGTGATGTTCATATTTTTGTAAATGGATGAATGGATGATGTAACTAATTTGGAAGGAAATTTTATAACCCCAACTTTATTATAAGTTTGTGATTAAGTTTTCTCTTATATGATGTGCATGCTTTATCTTTGTGTAGTAACCCTTACCTGTCATGGTAACTTACCTCTTCAGGATGTGGTTCACTATGTACGAGTAAGGGGTGTTACACATATCCCCATCATCAAGATCCAGATCTCCAACTCTTCTCTTCATTCTCTCTATCTTTTTTATCTGTCTTCTCTTCCTCTTATACTCCTTCTCCTTGCAAACCCCAAATCCCTTTCCACATCCCAATTCGAATCTCCCAATCAAACCCGAAACCTCCTTTCTCACTTCCCTTGACCATTTTCTCATTGTGAGAGCTCCTAGATCCCCTCCTACTCACGATGATATTGTTCATCAAGTGATTGAACAGGGTTGGATGGAGAGAGAGAGAAAGAGAAGGGGGGCACAATAACGTTAAAATGAAGGGGAACTAGAGGCCCGTTAGGCATTTGCAAAATGCCCCAAAGAGGTTTAGTTTTAAAGGGTGGGTTTTGGGTGGGCTTAAATGGGCAGGGGGGGTTTGGTTCTATTTTATTGGACAGGTTGGGCGAAATTTTTGGGCTTGGGCTAAATTTGACAGGTTTAGACTTGTTGCTGGCTCTTTTTTGCATTTTCTTCCTTATTTACTTTTGAAGAGAGAATTTTGATTGAATTATTTTCGCCCAATGTTAGTAAAATATGACAGGACCGATCGATCGAATTAGTTTAACAGCAAACAGATTGTTGATTTGACATATAAAATCGAATTGATTGAAAATGGTTGAATCAGAAAATCGATTTGAACCAGAAAAAAAACCAAAATTTTTGTCCAAAATATTCTTACAATATTTTTTTTGCTAGAAAAAAATAAAATAAAAATATAAATACAAAAGAATTGGAATTTATTCAATTTTGATGAATTTTTTTACGAATAAAATAAAAAATATAATTTATATTTGATGTTTTTTTAAAATGAAGGGAAAATAACATGCCATATGCATATATGGAGGTAACAAAATCGGGTTATATGCTACCTACCTCTTGTAGCGCAGATGTAAAGCGGAAGCATAAACAAGGATCCCTTCTGGCAGCTATCTACAAGCGGGATAACAGTAACTTGATCACAAAATAAAAACCACGTGGCACGCAAAAACAACGAGAGGTAAAACCGACAGAGTTTTGGTATATGGAAATTCTCTTCTTATTTTCTCATTAGAAAACTAGCCTATTTATATGGGTTTTCCTCCCAAAATAGGTTAATGCACCATTAACTCCCAATTAGAGAGTTATTTCCTTTTAATGTGCATTAAGGGGGAAGTTACATATGGTAACTTCCCTTTTCCTTTAAGAGGGAAGTTACATATTGTACCTTCCTATCTTAAAAGCCTTTAATTAGAGGAAAAATCCATTAATTAAAACACCTAATATTAAACTCATTTTATATCTGTGAAATTCCCATCTAGATCTGGATCCGGGTCCATATCGGGAGTCATGGGCATATTCAGACTCCAACATCTCCCACTTGCACATGGCAGAATGATTTTCAGTCGAGTTCTCCAGTTATATAGGTAGATAAATCGTGTGACCAGCATACATCGAGAGCACTAGTGTTATACATCTATTACAGATATATAGTGTCTCGAAAAGACGAGATCCTCTTATTCACGTATGCCAAATCCTAAATTTTCATCTCACATTCACTACTTTAACTTATGATCTCATAAAAAAATAATTTTCATGTTCACTATTATGTTTCTACTTATAGAGACCATAATAGGCTAGCCGGTGAACCACGAAATAATTGAATGTAATCTAAAGGCTATCTTTCCCTCTTACTTTATGCCATCCATCAAGATTCAGCTTATTTTTCCAGCTAGGTTCGCCAAGCCCAAATTCTTCCATGACCTTTTGGAGGCTAACTAAGCTAGCGACACTGAACCATATTTCAGGGATAAGTTAAGGGTTCTGAGGGTCGAAATATGGTAGGGTCTCACAATAGGAAAAGTTGAGATCAATAATATTGACTTCCCATCCCTTGGTCACATAAGCACACATGGTATAAAACATGTGTTATGGCGTTCATTCCTTCCCTTAAAGGAGCGCATGTCTTACTGTAACACCCCCTACCCACACGTAGGATAACTCATTTGCGAAGGGAATGGGAACCCGTATGGACAAGGGTGTCACCAAACAAAGCAATACAATATACATATACAAATATGGAAATAATAAAAGAAAATAAAACTTGAGAACTCAAAGATCATTCATTGATATCAAAGGGGTTCATTACAAAATGTACTGTACATAACTTATATTACAAAAATTCTATCTTCCAAAATACATAGCGGAAGCATTACAAAAGAATAAATACAATAAGAGAGCCCAAAAGATTACAAAAAGAGCCTAAATACAAAACTAAGCAATAGCACTTCGATCCTTCTTTGTTGGCTGGACCTGCGGAGACTCTCCCAAAAACTCGAAACCTTTTGCACCTGCACGGATTAAACACCCGTGCTAAACGATAACACTTAGTGGGGAAAACACACAATAATATGAATGGCCATTCACAATGGTTGTTAAGGCAGAACACATACAACATGGCACAAGCTTATAATCATATATAATTAAATCATAGCTTAATCATCATCAATTATATTCAAAAGCTCATAATCAAAAGTTACATATCATACTGATTTCACATACTCATTATCACAATGAAACAAACGCCTGCTGACTCACAATAGCGGATAATGAGTGTATAAATTGGGGTACCCGAGGGTACAATCGAAAAGCAATATCTTTAATTTTCTCATTCAAAACATTTTCATATTGGAGGATCTTAGACAAGATTCGAGCACATTGAGGATCATGAGGACCCAAACGGGGACCTAATCAGGGTCCGAAACACATTAGGGCTGTAGCTACTTAACTCTATTAGGCATGCCTAACTATCCACTAATTTGACTCTTGCAGGCCATACATAAATCATCAAATCATATTCATATTGTTCATAAAATCATCCATGCATAAGTCTAAAAGCTCCACAAGTTCAGAAAATAAATATCAAGAACACAAAACAAATCACATTTGAAAAGCAGGAGGTGTCGCGCTCGCGACAGGGGCAAAGCTCCCTGAGCGTAGCGCTCGCGACAAGCCTCGTGCTCGAGCGCAAAGGATCAGATTGGTTTCTATCGCGCTCGTGACAGAACACGCCCAATATCGCTATCGTGATCACGCACTCGCACGCGCGGTCGCGATAGCGCTGCCCAACCTTAGCTCGGCACCATGCATTCTGTCGCACTGGCGACAGCATGCGCATTTTGCTGCTCGGCAGAATAGAGCTCGACCACTTGCGAGATACTGGAATCACTAAGCTCTGTCGTGCTCGTGACAGATGTTGCTCTCATGAAAATGTCATGTTTTCTAGTTCTCATGCAAATCTACAAAAATTCAACTCCTCCAAGAAATTTACCCAAATCTCCAGTTCAACCCAAACCTCAACACAACTCAAATTAAAGTTTCAAATCATTATAAACAATACAAAACCCAACTTTTATATCAAAAATCATGATTAAATCATTCAATTAACATAATCAAAATCTTTAATTTAACAAACCAAAAATTTTACTTCAAAACTTCAATCAAAACCATATTTTGGTTCAATACTCCACATCCAAAGCATCTCAACACAAATTACTCAAAACCCAAAACATTTAGACAAACTTAAACAACTTAAACCTCATAACTTTCTAGAAATTCAGCTCAAAACCAAGATAATAAAATAAAATACAAAATCATAAATTTCCCAAACCTTAATCTCCTTTGCTCCTAATCAAAGGGCTCCACTTCCACTATCTTCTCCTTACCCTTAGGTTCTCCAGGAAGCACTTCTGATCAAGAATACCAACAATCACTCAAAATTCAAAAACCCTAACTCAAGAACACACACTAACAAAAATCAAAGGAAAAGCGGAAGAAGAAAAAAACCCAATTAAAATCCAACTAAAACTTACCAATAAGACTCAAGAATTGCTAAATCCCACCAATGATTGAGGTCACAAGAAGATGAATCAAGAAGAAACAAAAGGAAGAAGAAGAAAGAAGAAGAAATGGCGTGAGGGGGAGGAAGGAACGAGAGAGGGCAAGGGATAACTGCCTCTCTTTCTCTCTCCTTGACTTTATAGCCTCCCTCAATTGGCACATGGCATCAATTAATTGGTGGAACCTAACAACTCATACCCTACCAACTTCTACATCACTATACCCACTTCTAACTCCACTAACTCATATATTAACTCCCTATATACACACACACTCTAACAATGCCCAATAAACATGCATATAACTCAAATTAAATAACATATGTCAAAATACACATACATAATCACACGCAACATGGCTCAAACTACTAGGGTAGGAAACGGGGTGTTACAACTCTCCACTACTAATAAGAATTTTGTCCTCAAAATTCTTACCTGAACTGAACAACTAAGGATACTGAGATCTCATCACAGACTCTGGTTCCCAAATTGCTTCCTCAACTCCATGATGCTGCCATAACACTTTAACCAGAGGAACTTGCTTACTTCTCAACTGTCGCACTTCTCTGGCTAGAATGGCTTTGGGCTCCTCATCAAAAGAATAATCTGGTTAATTCCTTATATCCTGAACCGATATCACATGCAATGGATTTGATCTATAGCGGCGAAGCATAAACACATGAAAAACATTGTGCATTTTAGCCAATTCCATCGGCAAAGCCAACTTATAGGCAACAGGACCAACCTTTACTAACACTTCATAGGGTTCGATAAATCTGGGACTCAGTTTACCCTTCTTGCCAAAATGCAGCACTTTCCTCCAAGGCGATACCTTAAGGAACACTTTGTCTCCAACCTCAAACTGAATGTCCTTTCTCTTCAAATTAGCATAAGAGCTCTGTCTATCTTTGGCTATTTTTAGATTCTGCTGAACCACTCAAATCTTCTCTTCTATATCTCTTACCATCTTAGGCCTAATAAAAGAATGCTCAATCAGTTCTGTCCAACAAATTGGAGTCCTACACTGTCGTCCATAAAGAGCTTCAAATGGTGACATTCCAATACTCGACTGATAACTATTGTTGTAGGCAAACTCCATGAGCGACACATACTTATCCCAACTGGCTAAAAATTCCAGAGCACAACATTAAAGCATATCCTCCAAAATCTGTATAACCCGCTCTAATTGTCCGTCTGACTGAGGATGAAAAGCCGTACTGAAATTCAATCGAGTACCCAAAGCTGTTTGCAACTCTTTCCAAAACTTTAATGTGAACCTTGGATCCCGATCTAACACTATCGACAATGGAATACCATGAAGTCTGACCACTTCATCCACATAAATACTTGCCAATTTATCCATTGAATAATCAATTCTAACTGGCAGAAAATGCGCTGACTTGGTGAGTCGATCCATAATAACCCAAATCGAATCATACTTCCTCTGAGTCATAAGCAAGCCTAATACAAAATCCATCATGATGTCAGAAAATACTTGCCAATTTATCCATTGAATAATCAATTCTAATTGGCAGAAAATGCGCTGACTTGGTGAGTCGATCCATAATAACCCAAACCAAATCATACTTCCTCTGAGTCATAGGCAAGCCTGATACAAAATTCATCATGATGTCATCCCATTTCCACTGAGGAATGGGTAAAGGATTGAGCAGTCTCGAAAGAACTTGATGCTCGACTTTTACCTACTGACAAGTTAAATACTTGGCCACAAGCTCCACAATGTCTCTCTTCATCCCAGACCACCAATAGAACTGCTTCAAATCTCTATACATCTTCTCACTACCAGGCTGCATAGTGAAGATCGTAGTGTGTGCTTCAAGCAAAAGCTTCCTCTTTAGCTCATCATTCTCAGGCACACACAAACGATTTCCAAACATAAGCACCCTGTCTAAAACCAAAAACTCACTCCGCTTACCATTCTGAACTTCCTGCAAAACTCGCTGCAATTTCACATCATCTTTCTAGGCATCAATAATCAATTTCCTCAAAGACAGTTTAGTATTCAATTGGGCAACTAAAGCCCCTTCTAAATCCAATCTCCATTTATAATACTGCAATACCAAAGCTGACATCGATTTTCGACTCAAAGCATCGGCAACCACATTTGCTTTACCCGGATGGTATTCCAAAATGCAATCGTAGTCCTTAAATAGTTCCAACCAACGGCGCTGCCTCATATTCAATTCTTTCTGTGTGAGGAGATACTTCAAACTTTTGTGGTCCGTGAAGATCCTACGTCTCCCCGTATAGATAATGCCGCCAAATTTTAAGAGTAAAGATCACAACCGCTAACTTTAGATCATGCGTTGGATAATTCTTCTCATGAGGCTTTAATGACGAGATGCATAAGCCATCACTTTACCTTCTTGCATCAAAACACAGCCAAGCCCAACTCTAGAAGCATCATTGTACATCACAAACTCCTTACCCGAAGTGGGTTGAGTAAGTACAGGTGCTTCGATCAATAACCTCTTTAATTTCTCAAAACACGACTGGCACTTATCAGACTACTCAAATTTGACCCCTTTCCTCAAATGTCTAGTCATAAGAGCAGCAATAACCGAAAATCCCTTAACAAACTGGCGATAATACCCAACCAAACCTAGGAAACTTCTCACTTTAGGTACATTCCTAGGCGCCTTCCAATTCACAATCGCTTTAATCTTAGTTGGATCAACTTGAATACCTTTAGCCGAAACAATATAACCTAAAAAGGACACTTCTTTCAGCCAGAAATCACACTTACTCAACTTCGCAAATAGATGATTATCTTTTAGAACCTAGAGTACTATCTAAAGATGCTCTTCATGCTCACTCTCATTCTTCGAGTTAACTAGAATTTTGTCAATAAATACTATAACAAATCGGTTGAGATATGGCCTAAACACTCTATTCATCAAATCTATAAAAGCCACAGGTGCATTGGTCAACCCAAACGGCATTACAAGAAACTCATAGGGGCCATATCGCGTCCGAAATGCAGTCTTAACCACATTTACATCTTTAAACCGCAACTGATAATACCCAGACTAAAGATCAATCTTAGAAAAGATTCCCGCACCTCTAAGTTGATCAAATAAATCCTCAATCCTAGGCAACGGGTACTTATTCTTCACAGTAACCTTATTAATCTGACGGTAATCGATGCACATTCTTAACGCCCCATCCTTCTTCTTTACAAACAAAACTGGAGCTCCCCAAGGAGATATGCTGGGTCTAATAAAGCCTTTATCCAATAGCTCTTGTAATTGAGTTTTAAGTTCTCTCAATTCTACAGGAGCCATTCGATAAGGTGCTTTAGAAATGGGAGCAGTACCCAGCACTATCTCTATGGACAACTCCACTTCTCTCTCCGGAGGTAACCCAGGCAACTCACTAGGAAACACATCCTCAAACTCCCTAACCACTGGGATATCCTCAATCTTAACTTTACTATGCTTAGAGTCCAATACCAAAGCCAAAAAAGCCTCACAACCTTCCCTCATAAATCTCATAGCTTGTATGGTAGAAATCACATTCCCCATAGAACCCGAGCCTAAACCTGAAACAACAACCGGAGACTGATCTCTATCCCGCAACACAACAGTCTTCCCATGATAATCTACCACTGCCCGGTGCTTACTTAACCAATCCATTCCCAAAATCAAATCAAATTCCTGAAAAGGCAAATCAATCAAATCTGCTGGGAACTCTATACCTTGAACTAGGGGTGTACACGGTTCGGTACAATTCGGGGATTTCCAAATCTCCGTATTGTATTGAAATTTCGGTTCCTAAAAATTTCGGTACAATTCGGTTCTTATAAATTTCGGTACAATTCGGTACGGTTTTTTTAATTTTCGGTACAGTTCAGTTCGGTTTTTCGGTTCTTTCGGTACAAAATAAAACAATACAATACAATACGGTATTTCGGATAATTTTAATAATTTATTTTTTAAAATATTTTAAAAATTATCAATTCTTTAAATTTAAATTTTAATTCACTCCAAAAACTCAAAATAAAATTTTCAAATTTTATTCTTAATAATATTGCTTTACAACTAAAATATTATTGACATTATTTTTAATAATCCTTGATGATGATTGGTGTGTTAATCATATATTAATTAAGTTTCTGATAATAAAAATTATACATATTATTATCTTCAATAATATATGAATTTATAAAAATAAATTGGTTTTGTTTGCAATTTATATAGAAACACTTGAGGTAGATTATTTATACATTTCATTATGTCAACCAAAAAGTGCGTAGTAAAATAAAATAAAAATTTAATAGTAATGGCAAAAGTTTTGACATATATTAATTCATATTATAGTAGTAGAAGTAAATTCTAGTTATTTTTTTGGATATATAGAGACTTTAAACTATATATAAAATGTGTACTATGTTTATAATTTTGACATATATATTAAATATAAGAGTTTTTGACTAAATATAATATTTTATCCGTGTTCAATTACTCATATAGATAATTAGATGTTGTGCTAGATATAAATGGGTATTAGTTGAGTGATATTAAATATAAATCAAATTAATTAATAAGAAAATTACATACTCATATAATTAGTTATATATATAGCTTTAGCTAGTTATATTTAGAGAATAGAAGATGGCTTTATGAACTATGATTATGTTTAGGATTTATTCACATTTATTATCTTGACTCAATTATTATATTCAATTTCATTAAATTTGGCTTAACAGTTAAGAGATTGTTAATTGCTATTATAGTCAATAGTTATATTATAAGGGTGAATGTGAAATGCAGCCATCTTTTTATAGGTTTTGTAGTTTAATATAATATATAATTAATAATACATATTGAAAATTGAACAATTACTTTATTTCTTAATTTTCTTTTATTAAATTATCCATATATAGAACAATTTTCATAAAAAATAAAATATTGTGATAATGAAAAACCAACATTTTTATAGTACTAATTACTAAGCTAATTAAATTATTCGTAAGATTATTATATTCTTATATATTTATATTAATTGGTAAAATTTCATTGATACAATAATTGTATATAATTATACTATTAAAATACATAATCAATTACTCAAATAAATATTATCCCAAAAATAGATGAGTATTGGTTGAGTGATGCTAAAAATAAATTGAATTATTGATAAGGTGATTAATATTATATACCCGTACATTTACATCAATTGGTAAAATTTCATTTTTAATACATGCTTATTTATAAATAGATTTTTAATTTACATACACATAGAAAAATTGTGACGAAAATAGATAAATATTAGTTGAGTGACACTAAAAGTAAATAAAATTAATTGCATATTCATATATATATAGTAATTAAATTTATCAAATTAATAATTAAAATATCTATTTTAATTTATTAACTATTTATTATATTAATTTAATGCATTAAAATATTTAATACAAATAATTATGAAACAAAATTTATATAATAAATATATAATATAAATTATAAATAATATTTATATATAAATTGCTAGTATTATATATAATAAGTAATAAATATCGGTTCTTTCGGTCCAATTCGGTTCCAAAACAGTTCGGTACTGTTCAATACGGTTCTCAGTCCAGTTCCAGTACAATTCAGTTCGGTCCTAGTCAAAAAGTCAACGGTACAATTCGGTTCGGTTCTAGTCAAAAAAGTCAACGGTACAATTCGGTTCTGGATCTTTTTCTTCGGAATTTCGGTTCGGTACAGAAAGATCCAGACTCGTGTACACCCCTACCTTGAACCAATAGAGGACAGTTCCTAAACACTCTACTCACATTGATACTATGCCCTAAAGGACTGGTCACATAGATCTCATAATCTAACAGATCAACTTTATACAACTTATCAAATAACAAATCAGAGCACAAGTATGAGTGTGTGGAACCAGGATCTATTAGAGCATACATCTTAGTGTCAGTGTGACGCGCGCCCTAGGTGATCCATGGTTTGCTGAACTTATAGCTTGTCTGCTGTACCATTCCCCCTGAATCCTGAGGATCGTCGACAAGCTCTCTGAAAGAGACGTCCGGTGTATATCCCTTGCCCCCTGGTCAATGATCATTTACTTGGGATTCTATTTCATGTTTTGTGTTGTGTGTTGTCTGACTGACAGAAGATTATCTTGAAATAATGCCGCCTTATCGCTCCAGGCATTGAATGTCATTGTTTTAAAGGTAGTGCGTCCCTTGTGGATTTTCGCACTAGCTTTTCTTTGCGGGAAATGCGTCCCTTATGGGATTTTCACACAACCCTTTGCCTAACTTTTGCCTGGAATGGACCCAACCCAATCCAGCGGCTTTTGTTTATTTTATTTTTTGTAGGGCAGACTGCCTGTTTCCAGGTTTTCACCCTGCCCTTTGGCCTAACTTTTGCTTAGAGAGCCAGTTACGGTTTTCATCTCTAACGGCCTTATTTGTTTTTTTTTTTTTTTTTTTAGAGAAGGTTATCACCAAAGCTTCTATTAAGAGCAAATAGGACATATCTGATGAGCGATAATCATTAGATGAAAAATTGATATAACTCTTCTTGAGACAGAACTGAAAGATCAATGAAAATATATTCTTTTATTCCTTGCAAAATTGTGTACATTTCTATATGATTTCATCATGCATGATTTTTCATTTGACAAGAATTCAAAAGCATGTGACTACACCTAATCTCGGAGTGGGTTTTGTCAGCATCAAACTCCTGTTATCAATCGGCCCTCTCGGGTTTTCTCGATTAAATATTTTCTCTTGGCCCTTAATTTTTGCCCAGGATGCCTTTTTTCGGTTTTCACCCTGACAGGGCGCCAAATTTTAGCAAGGCCGCCTTTTTTTCGGTTTTCGACCCGCGGGGCATTTATTCTCTTCTTTTTATTTTTTATCTTTAGCCATGGAACCTTTTAAGTCTATCGACATTGATCGGGTCCTTGAACTCATTCCCATCGCTGTCTGCTAAAATTGCTGCTCCTTTTGTTAGCAACTTTTTCAAAATGAATGGACCTTCCCAGGTTGGTCTGAATTTTCCTCGTATGTCTGGCACTCCCGGCCTCATCATCTTAAAGACCAAATCCCCTTCTTTCAACGGGTGCTTTCGTACCTTCTTGCCAAAGGACCGAGCTAGTCTTTTCTGATAAACCTGATTGTGGTAATAGGCTCTCAACCTATCTTCATCCAATAGATTCAACTGCAACAATCGCTGTTGTGCCCATTCTGTCTCCGGAATCTCGGCTTCCAGGACTACTCTTAATGATTTCAGCTCAATTTCAACCGGCAGGACTGCTTCAGTTCCGTATACTAGAGAGAATGGTGTTGCCCCCGTAGAGGTTCTGACTGTTGTTCTATAACCCCAAAGTGCAAAGGGTAACTTTTTTACCCAATCCTTGTAGTTCTGAACCATTTTGGACAAAATTCTCTTCACATTCTTATTCGCCGCTTCAACTGCACCGTTTGCTTGAGGACGGTAAGGAGAAGACTTATGATGTTTGATCCCATATTTCTGGAGCATCTGTTTAGTCTCTGCAAGGAATTGTACCCCATTATCAGACACAATGTGATGTGGGAGACCATATCTGCATATCAAATTCCGCTCAATGAATTTAGCCATATCCCTTTCATCAACCTTCTTGAAAGATTCAGCCTCAACCCACTTAGTGAAGTAGTCAATGGCAACTATGATAAATCTATGCCCATTAGAAGCAGTAGGATGGATTTCGCCTATGATGTCTATTCCCCATGCTGCAAATGGCCATGGAGATGTTAAGTTATGTAACTCTGAAACTGGCACATGCCTCAGATTCGCGTACTGTTGGCATAACTGGCATTGCTTCACAAATTTTGAACAATCTGTATCCATTGTGAGCCAATAAAACCCTTGGCGCATGATCTTCTTTGCTAAGGCTAAGCCATTCATGTGAGCTCCACAAACCCCGGCATGAACTTCTTCCATAACTCTTTTAGCTTCTTTCTCTGCCAGACATCTTAACTGGATACCATCAGCTTGCCTTTTGTATAAAGTGCCATTAACACTGATGAATTGAGTGGATAACTTCCTGATCATTTTTTGGTCCTTCTCAGTGGCTTCCTCTGGAAAGACTGATCTCTCTAAATAATTCTGAATGTCATAATACCATGGATTTCCATCAGTGGCCTCAATGTCCATCACCTGTTCCGCTTCAAAACCAGGTCTTTCCGAACTATATATCAGCACGGGTTTCATCGCAACTCCTGTTGGGTTGTCCCACATAGACACTAAAGTTGCTAGAGCATTAGCTAACTGATTTTCGTCTCTGGGGATGAAGTGAAAAGTGCAAATCTCAAATCGGCTGCTCAACGCTCTCAAGTGCTTTACATAAGGCAACAGCCTTTCTTCCTTGACTAACCACTCTCCTTTAATTTGATGAATTACCAAGGAGGAATCCCCAAATACTTCTGCGGTCTTTGCCCCCAGAGTTAGCAATGCTTCCAATCCAAAGATGCAAGCTTCGTATTCTGCTTCATTATTGGTAGCCTTATACCTCAGCTTCTTAGCCAATGGTAACCTTTCACCATATGGGGTCGTAAGAATAACTCCTACGCCTGCCCCCTTATTATTGACTGCTCCATCAAAGAATAACTGCCACCCTTGCACTGCTATGGCCGTGACGTCTTCATCTGGGAAGTTGTATTCAAATTGATCTCCCTCAATAGGATGCTCGGCTAAGAACTCCGCTACAGCTCTTCCCTTAATGGTTTTCCTGGTTATGTACTCAATGTCAAATTCCTGCAACAGCAGTAACCATCTTCCCATCTTCCCTAGTAAAGAGGGTGCTTCTTGGAGGTATCTGAGCGGATTATGTTTGGCAACCGTTTGTACCTTGAAGGAATGAAAGTAGTGTCGCAACTTCTTAGAAGCCCAGATAACTGTTAAACAAATCTTTTCTACCTCCACATATTTGGCTTCGTAAGGCAAGAATTTCTTGCTAAGATAGTAAACGGCAAACTCTACACCAAAATCATCTTCCTGAGACATCATAGCACCCACTGAGTTATCTTCCATAGCTAGGTACAGGATTAGTGGTTTGGCATGGCGTGGTGGTCTTAACACCGGAGGATTTAACAAATACTCCTTAATGGTGTCAAAGGCCAATTGACAGTCATTGTTCCATATCACCGGCTGATTCTTCCTAAGAAGCTTGAAAATAGGCTCACATACTGAAGCTAGCTTGGCAATAAATCGGCTGATGTACTGAAGCTTTCCTAGGAAACTTCTGACGTCCTTCTCCTTCTGGGGCACTGGCATCTCTCTTATGGCTTTGACTTTATTGGGATCTACCTCGATTCCCCTCTGGCTTACTACATGTCCTAACAACTTTCCTGATGTAACTCCAAAAATGCACTTCTTGGGATTGAGGCGCAAATCATACTTGCTAATTCTTTGAAAGAACTTTTCTAAAGCCTCAAAATGGCCTTCTCTGGTAGCTGACTTAATCATCATGTCATCGACGTACACCTCCACTTCTTTGTGGATTAAGTCATTGAGAACCTTGGTCGCCATCCTCTGATAGGTTGCTCCTGCATTCTTCAACCCAAAAGGCATAACCCGATAGGCATATGTCCCCCACTCGGTGATAAAGGCTGTCTTGATCCGGTCCACTATCTTGTTAAGGATTTGATTGTACCCTGCGTACCCATCCACAAAGCTATACATCATACAAGCAGCAGCACTATCTACTAGCACATCAATATGAGGCAGTGGGAAATCATCTTTAGGGCAAGCTTTGTTCAGGTCTCGATAGTCGACGCATACTCGAACCTTACCGTCTTTCTTAGCTACAGGAACCACATTAGCTAACCATGTTGGGTATTGAACCTCTATCAGGAACTTAGCCTCAATCTGCTTATGGATCTCCTCTTTCACTTTCTGTGCCCATTCTGGCCTAAGCCTCCGAAGCTTTTGCTTGACTGGTTTAAACTCTGGGTAAGTTGGGATGGCATGTTCGGCAACATCTCGATCTATTCCCGGCATATCCTCATAGGTCCAGGCAAAGACTTTTTCATATTTTTTTAATATTCTCTCAAATTTTATTCTCTCTTCAGGAGTTATGTCTGATGCTAGCAAAATTTCCTTTGGATTTTCCAAAGTTCCGAGATTAAATGCAGTTGTGCCAGTTGAATTAATATCAAAAATGAATGCATCATGCTTATGATCATGCGACATGAAATCATCAGAAACATCACACAAGTAAGCAAAGTTGTTCATCTCATTAACATAATCAGAAACATTAACATTGTCCTCAAAGAGTTCTGGTATAAAAAGAGAATCTAAATGACTATCAACTTCAGTCGACGCCGATGCTGCAGCTGACTGTGCTTTGGCTTCTTGATTTGGTGAAATCTTGAGATCTTTAATCTTCGGCTCTGGCTCCACTATCTTCTCCTTCCCCTTAAGTCTGGTGGCTAACAGTTTATCAGTTACAATCTCTTCGGGCTCATCTCTGTCCCAGATGCTGCATTGGGTCATAATCTCCTCATCCCAAAAGTTCTCTACAGCTTTAACAACTCCGATCTCCCAATCAAAGACATCGTTGAAAATTTCAAATCCAGGGATAACCTTCCCATCTACCCACTGCGGTTCTTCTTCTCCAGTGTAGGCACAAACCGATGATGATGGCACAAAGCTCTCCGAAATATGGGGAATCTTCCCTGACCCTTTCTTCTTACCATATTCTCCCACACACGTGGTAATGCGGTCTCTTTCCTAGGTGGGCTTGATCCATGGGTTAACGGGGAACCCAATGGACACGTATGGTGCGCGGTGAAAAACCGGCAGCATAACAGCTCCTATCTAATGTACATACGTATGGGTGTTTGGCAATTATGTATTTAAACAATTCAACTTAACTAAGATGGGCCCACCAGGGCATGAAAGCCTTTGATGAAGACCATTTAATTAAATTGATTTCGTTTAATATATGATGGCCCATATAGCAAGCATAGTATTACGGTACATTTCACCTAGTGGAAGTATCTATTGCCATTACATGAGCTTTGGACAAGGGAGATGTTACTTTAAGGCTACCCAAGCATGATCCCTGCCGACGGGTCTAGCTCATCACAAGCATAGCGACCGGTCAGGTCGTCATTTTGATATACCATTGAGGTACGTGGC
Organism: Excoecaria cochinchinensis; assembly: GCA_947683425.1. Taxonomy (NCBI): domain Eukaryota; kingdom Viridiplantae; phylum Streptophyta; class Magnoliopsida; order Malpighiales; family Euphorbiaceae; genus Excoecaria; species Excoecaria cochinchinensis. The sequence continues at coordinate 8,730,278 of CANTUQ010000119.1, forward strand.
TTGGGCTGGTGATTATCCTTAACACTTCCCCAAATTGAGTGAAAATGAGGTCGTGCTTCGGGAACGCACCGGGGCTTGAAAAGGGACCAAACTAACTTAATTTAAAGCTCTAATGAGATGATATGCAATTTTGAGATAAAGCGAATTTATGAATTAAATTTTAACCATAAATGTTAAACGAGGTATTTTCAAATTGAAATCTCGAACCATATCGTCCCCAGTGGAGTCGCCACTGTGACGCGCGCCCTAGGTGATCCATGGTTTGCTGAACTTATAGCTTGTCTGCTGTACCATTCCCCCTGAATCCTGAGGATCGTCGACAAGCTTTCTGAAAGAGACGTCCGGTGTATATCCCTTGCCCCCTGGTCAATGATCATTTACTTGGGATTCTATTTCATGTTTTGTGTTGTGTGTTGTCTGACTGACAGAAGATCATCTTGAAATAATGCCGCCTTATCGCTCCAGGCATTGAATGTCATTGTTTTAAAGGTAGTGCGTTCCTTGTGGATTTTCGCACTAGCTTTTCTTTGCGGGAAATGCGTCCCTTATGGGATTTTCACACAACCCTTTGCCTAACTTTTGCCTGGAATGGACCCAACCCAATCCAGCGGCTTTTGTTTATTTTATTTTTTGTAGGGCAGACTGCCTGTTTCCAGGTTTTCACCCTGCCCTTTGGCCTAACTTTTGCTTAGAGAGCCAGTTACGGTTTTCATCTCTAACGGCCTTCTTTGTTTTTTTTTTTTTTTTTTTTATATAAAATACCCTCAACCTAAAACACACTTTTTCTTCTTCAAAATAATTTAAAAAATATTTTTAAAATATTTTTAAAATACCCTTTTTACTCACCGAAAAGACAAGGAAAATCACTTCTGAGCTCCAATCTTTTTGCCTATAAGCCGGCATAGCTAAATTTCATCATCGGGTAATCCTGATCAAGGCTACTCGGGACCCGGTGTCTACAGTCACAGAGTAGAAACTTACCTGCAATCACATCAGGGGCATCTTGCTCATCCCGAGCTCTCATCGCATAGGCCCTTGCTAGCACCATCTGAGGACGATCTACTGACTCTGATGGAGCACCCTCTCTAGGCCGACCACCTCGACCTCTACCTCTGCCTCTACCACGACTAGCTTGAGGAGCATTAGACCCCGATCGACTAGCTTCTTGCTGATCCCTAGTGTTCTCACTCAACTTTGGACAGTTAGCCAGAAAGTGATCGGTGCTTCCACAACAAAAACATCCCTTATGGCACTTAGTACAGTGAGAACACTCAGGCACCACTTCACCTCTTCCACTAGAACTACCTCTACCAGCACTCGAGCCAACTATAGATCCCTGCCTCCTACCCTTCAAAGCAGGACCTGTAGAGGACTCATCCTGCGGGTTTCTCGATCTCTTACCCGAGGATGAACCTCCACGAGGGGGATTCCTTCTCTGAGCTCTCTCCCTCAAAATAGATTCAGACCTCTCTGCCCGCACAGCTGCTTGGACGATCTGATAATAGCTGATAACAGGAGTACTAATCAAAGATATGAGCATGGCTCTCAAGGACTCGTTCAACCTGGCCTTGAAATGCTGACACCGAAACTCTTCTGTCAAAACACCCGGAGGAGCATACTTCCCAAGCCGATTAAACTCCTTCTCATACTCCAAAACTGACATAGCCCTCTGCTTCAAACTTAGAAATTGTGTCCACTTAGCCTCCTTATAAGCCTTGGTCACAAACTTACTCATAAATTTTCATTCAAAAAACTCCCATGTGACCGGATCTGGCAACTAGGGATGCCTATGGACCAACTTCCACCAGTCATAGGCCGATCCTTGGAGCAAGGCAAAACCACATTCAACTTGCCTCTCAGGAGGGCAACGAATCTCCTCAATAACTCTCTCTACCTTCTCGATCCACTTTTCTGCCAACTCAGACTCATCTAAGCTCGTTCCAAAGAAATCTTCTACCCCAGCTTTCCTCATGCTATCTATCAGGGCCCCCGGAGTAGTAACCCTTTCTAAGACTCGAGCCATGTCCTGAGATATCTTCAGCATAGCCTCAAAAGGAATGGCTGCGGCCTCAGGCTGCACCCTAGTTGGCTGAGCCAGACTAGACACTGACGGATCTTGCTCTTGGGGATTAGCACTCTCAGCTGACCCCTCGAGTGATCCACGCTCAGACTCCATCTAAAACAACCACAAAGACATCTGCATTAGGCCAACAAAGTCCTAAACATATATCTATACTCTACAAATACCCAGAAATGCCTAAACCTAGGCTCTGATACCAAAAATTGTAACACCCCTATCCATACATAGGAGAACTCATTCGCAAAGGGAATGGGAACCCGTATGGACAAAGGTGTCACCAAATAAAGCAATACAATATACATATACAAATATGGAAATAACAAAAGAAAATAAAACTTGAGAACTCAAAGATCATTCATTGATATCAAAGGGGTTCATTACAAAATGTATTGTACATAACTGATATTACAAAAATTCCATCTTCCAAAATAAATAGCAGAAGCATTACAAAAGAATAAATACAATAAGAAAGCCCAAAAGATTACAAAAAGAGCCTAAATACAAAACTAAGCAATAGCACTTCGATCCTTCTGTGTTGGCTAGACCTGTGGAGACTCTCTCAAAAACTTGAAACCTTCCTCACCTGCACGGATGAAACACCCATGCTAAGCGATAATACTTAGTGGGAAAAACACACAATAATATGAACGGCCATTCATAATGGTCGTTAAGGTAGAACACATACAACATGGCACATGCTTATAATCATATATAATTAAATTATAGCTTAATCATCATCAATTATATTCAAAAGCTCATAATCAAAATTTACATATCATACTGATTTCACATACTCATAATCACAACGAAACAAACGCCTGCTGACTCACAATAGCGGATAGCGAGTGTATACATTGGGGTACCCGAGGGTACAATCGAAAAGCAACATCTTTAATTTTCTCATTCAAAACATTTTCACATTGGAGGATTTTAAACAAGATCCAAGCACATTGAGGATCACGAGGACCCAAACGGGGACCTGATCAGGGTCCAAAATACATTGGGGATGCAGCTATTGAACTCTATTAGGCATGCCTAACTATCCACTAATTTAATTCTTGCAGGCCATGCATAAATCATCAAATCATATTCATATTGTTCATAAATTCGTCCATGCATAAGTCTAAAAGCATCCCAAGTTCGAAAAATAAATATCAAGAACACAAAAGAAATCCCATTTGAAAAGCATGAGGTGTCGTGCTCGCGACAGGGGCAAAGAACTCTGAGCACCGCGCTCGCGACAAGCCTCACGCTTTTGTGCAAAGGAACAAATCAGTTTTTGTCGCGCTCTCGACAGAACACGCCTAGTATCACTATCGCGATCGTGCAGTCGTGACAACGCTGCCCAACCTCAGCTCGGCACCACGCATTCTGTCGCGCTCGCGACAGCATGTGCATGCTGCTACTCGACAGAACAGAACTCGGCCACCCGCAAGATGCTGGAATAATCGAGCTCTGTCGTGCTCACGACAGGGTCGCATTTTCCAGTTCTCACGAAAATCTGCAGAAATTCAACTCCTCCAAAAAATTTACCCAAATCTCCAATTCAACCCAAACCTCAACACAACTCAAATTAAAGTTTCAAATCATCATAAACAATACAAAACCCAACTTTTATACCAAAAATCACGATTAAATCATTCAATTATCACAATCAAAATCTTTAATTAAACAAACCAGAAATTTTACTTTAAAACTACAATCAAAGCATATTTCGGTTTAATACTCCACATCCAAAGAATCTCAACACAAATTACTCAAAACCCAAAACATTTAGACAAACTTAAACAACTTAAACCTCATAAATTTCCAGAAATTCGGTTCAAAACCAAGACAATCAAATAAAACACCAAAATCATAAATTTCCCAAACCTTGGTCTCCTTTGCTCCTAATCAAAGGGCTCCACTTCCACTAGCTTCTCCTTACCCTTAGGTTCTCTAAGAGGCACTTATGATCAAGAATACCAACAATCACTCAAAACTCAAAAACCCTAACTCAAGAACACACATTAACAAAAATCAAAGGAAAAGAGGAAGAAAAAGAAAACCCAATTAAAATCCAACTAAAACTTACCAATAAGACTCGCAAATTGCTAAATCCCACCAATGATTGAGGTCACAAGAAGATGAATCAAGAAAAAACAAAAGGAAGAAGAAGAAAGAAGAAGAAATGGTGTGATGGAGAGGAAGGAACAGGAGAGGGGAAGGGACAGCTGCCTCTCTTTCTCTCTCTTTGACTTTATAGCCTCCCTGACTTGCCATATGGCATTAATTAATTGGTGGAACCTAACAACTCACACCTTGCCACCTTCTACCACACTATACCCAAGTCTAACTCCACTAACTCACACATTAACTCCCTACATACACACACACTATAACAAAGCCCAATAAACATGCATATAACTCAAATTAAATAACACGTGTCAAAATACACATACATAATCACACGCAACATGGCTCAAACTACTAGGGTGGGAAATGGGGTGTTACGCTTACATTTAAAAATTTATATATATAACACCATACAGAAGCGTAAGGTCGCGATGCACCGAAACATCCAACTTTAGTCCACTTACTTAAAGACTACTTCTGGCCATTTCAGACAGAACATGCCAGTTACGTTTAACTTACCATCTGATTCCATATAATCCTTATTTGGATCTTAATCCAAAGAATACAACTCTATATATGTCTTTATCTCACACCTTAACAACACAAATCTTATAATTTCTGCAAGACGGCACTTTTATTTTGAATAAGCTCTCGAGTATTCTCATATGTTCAAAAATCATCTCTTCTTAATCTTTGCTAACTCATTGACAAAACTAAGGTAAACACCCTTGTGAGTGGGCTACTTCTCTGTCCGATATGCTCAATCTCATACAAATAACAATAAATATTTACTCATAAACATTCACACTCACGTATTGCCAATAATGAACTTAATTATTATTCATAAATAATAATTTTAAGGGATTACATAAAATAAAAACAGTACTACTCAATTTCTACGCAAACCCTGAGATCTAATATGCCTCTTAAACACATTTCTAGCTATTGGTTTCTTTAATGGATCTGCTATCATATCATGTGTAGAAATGTACTGTAAGTTCACATCTCCTTCTATAACAATGTCTTTTGTATATTGATACTTAATGTCGATATGCTTGGTCCTACTATGAAATTTTGGATCTTTCATATAAGCTATCAATGATTGACTGTTACTATAGACAATCATCGGTTCCTCTGAGGCAGTTACTCTTAGTTGGTCCATAAACCGTTTTAACCAAACTGTCTCTTGTACTGCAGCTGTAGAAGCGACACATTCAGCTTCCATCGTTGATATGGTCACACAAGTTTATTTCTTACTACTCCATGAGATGGCACCCTTACCAAGCAAGAATATGAATCCTGAAGTGGATTTTCTATCATCCACATCTCCTGCCCAATCAGCATCTGTATATCCTTTCAAATGTAGATCCTTGCCTTGATAACATAGAGAATAATCTGCTGCCAGAATTAACCTTATGGACATAAATCTTACAACTGGTGAGAAAGTCTCCTCGTAGTCAATTCCTTCCTGTTGTGTAAACCCCATAGCTACTAGCCGAGCCTTGTATCTTTCGATACTACCATTAGCTTTTTGCTTCACCTTGAGAATCCACTTATTCCCAATTAGTTTGCGTCCTTCGGGTAGATCAACCAATTCCCAAACATGATTTGATCTCATAGATGCCATTTCTTCTTCCATTGCTCAAATCCATTTTTCTTTAGATGGGCATGAAAGAGCTTCTTGAACATTTTTAGGCTCTTACTCATATTGTGGGGCAACTAAAAGAGCTTTGTTCGAGCCTTCGATCTCAAATCGTCAGCAAGGAACACTTCTCCTTTTAGATTTGTACAATTCTGAATCTTGATAAACATGTCTCATATATTCATCATAATTTGGAATGCTCCCACTGGAGTCAAGAATACTCCCACTAAAATCAGGGTCTCAAACATCCGGATCATTTGGTGGAGGAAGGTCTTGACCCTTTTATTCTAATTTCCTCCCACTCGGATGGAGTGATTTTGATAGTTCTTCTTCTTCCTGTGTTTCATAAAAACTGAAATCTTGATTCACTTCGCCCAATTTTGGAAATTCATCCTCTAAGAATATGATATCTTGTAATTCAAATTCTGTCACTGTACCATTTTCCTGTTCACCCATGAAGACGTATCCTTTTGATACTTCAGAATATCTCACAAAGATACTCTTTTTACCTCTTGGTCCCAATTTACCAAATTTACTTGAGATATCATGAACGTAAGCACTGCAACCCCAAGATTGTAAATGGCTTAGATCAGGTTGTCGACTAGTTCACATCTCGTAAGGCGTGGATGTGACAGATTTGAAGGGCACGCTGTTTAGAACATATGTAGCAGTTAATAGAGCATCTCCCCAATAGGAGATTGGCAAATTTGCCTCTGCCATCATAGATCTAACTATTTCAAGGAGAGTCTTGTTTCTCCTTTCGGCAACACCATTTTGTTGTGGAGTTCTAGGAATGGATAACTGATGCTCAATCCCTTTTCATCACATAAAGTTTTAAATTAATCTGAAAGATATTCCTGACCTCGGTCAATTCTCAAGGCTTTAATCTTTTTGTCTAATTGATTCTCAACAAAATTCACATAAGTCTTGAAGCAACCCAATGCTTCTGACTTATGAGAAATCAAATAGATATGACCATACCTAGTATAGTCATCTATAAATTTGATGAAATAATAGGCCCCATGCCTTGCCCTCACATTCATCGGACCACATATGTCAGAATGAACTAATTGCAATGGAATTACGGCTCTAGTTCCTTTTCCCAATGGTTTTCTAACCAATTTCCCTTTTAAGCAGTGCTCACACGTAGGTAATTCAACCTTATTTTGGCTAACCGACTCATTCAATCTTTCCCTATGTGGTTTAATCTTGCATACCATAATTTCACATGATTCTCATAACTATGTGAAGTAGAATACATAAAGGAAAAACTTGCTTTATTCATAAAGTCAGGATCAATATCCAAAACTATCAAACTGTTCAAAATGAAACCATAACCATAAAAAATACCATCCAAACTTAAGCTTACACTGTTATCCTTAAAATATAAATCAAAACCAAGATTCATTAAAATAAGAATAGAAACTAAATTCTTTCAAATGTCTGGGGCGTAGAGCACATTATGTAAGAGTAGGGTTCAGCCTTTATGCAAGACTAATCTACATGTGCCAATCCCTTGTACTGCCACTCTGGCATCGTTTCCTACATAAATCCATTTTGCTCCACTGGGTATTCGTCGAAATTCAACAAAGGCATCTCAATCTTTTGTTACGTGGTCTGTTGCTCCTAAATCTACCACCCACAAAAGATGAAATTCAGTTAATAACACAGAACTAGATACACAAATTTCACTCACTCTTGAGTTAGAATAGTGTACTTATTTAGGCACAGTGCAGTCTTTTGCATAGTGACCCTTTTGTTGCCAATTAAAACATTTCACTCTTGAAACATTCACTTTCTTTTTGCCTTTGGACCTCTTTGAATTATGTTCTTTCTTTGGCAACTTATTTTTCTTGGCTTATTCTTTACCTTGACCTTTGAAGCTTTTCTTCTTGTTCTGGTTTGAACTCATCCCACCAGAATGGGACCGTGCCATATGTACTTCGGCATTGACCTTGTTCAATGCCAATCTATTTTCTTCAAGCTCCAGGTGATGAGCAACATTCTCAAATGTCTTAATGTTGTACATGTGAGTTAGTTGCATTTGCATATGCTCCTAACTCTTTGGTAAGGAATGGATGATAGCTTAAACCTGTTGCTCATTGGTCAACTTATGACCATATTCACTAAGCTCACTAATCATATTCTCCATCTCTCTTAGATGTTTTCGCATAGGGTGATCAGGCTTTTTCTGATAGGTATCAAATTTGATCGTCAGTGATCAGAGTTTGGTCAGAGTCACACTTCCAAATTTCTCCCGCAACTCAATCCACAGATCCATTGCATTCTGATACTTGCAAAATTGCTTAGTGAGATCATCTTCCATCGCACTCAGCAAGATGATCCGAGCAATAGAATTATTTTTCTTCCATGCCACATAAGCATCTCGATCCAGCCTATGTTGGGCCGTATTGCCATCCTCAGGTTCAGCCATAACCGAACTTAAGGTTTTGAGGGCCTCCTGCTGCTCAAGCACATACTCGATTTTCATACTCCAGATTTCATAATTTTTGCCATTCAATTTCAAGTCCTTATTCAGCTCAGCGATAATGGATTTGGAAGCAGTAGCCATTTGGATCATCAGATCTCTAATGGAACAAAAAATTGCATAAAATTAAAGGAGATTAGTCAATACATGCTATTTACTATGCATCTGAAATAAAAACCTAGTAAAGTTTTTTATTAGGATTCAATTTGAAAAGCCTACTAATAGTATCCAATTACCCTCTAAGTCCTAATATCCATCCTTACAAATTAAAATTTCATGTATAGTAAATATGAATTATTGGATTGTTAAGTTCTCGAACTTAAGAGGGGAATCATATTGATTTAAATTTATTAAGTCTCTACTTAATAAATATGCAATCATTTTACTCATAAAATATTGCAAGACAATTAACAGTTAAATAAACACATTTATTATAAAATTAAAAGCCAACATAATAAATAAACGCATTCATTCAACCAATATTTAAAATCCAATAATCCAAAATATAACACTCATATCAAAAAGTAATAAGAAATATAAGTCTTATTAAAATAAAAAAAAATGCTAACTTCATAAACCTTTGACACACATGTCAACTAGATAATAAGTGAAGATTTCACAAAATCTTCATATGGACTGGGGTTGACATAACGACCCTCCTGAACAATAGAGAAAGTACACCTCTAGACCACTCACGAAGCCATGGACGATTCACGTTACGTCCACTTCTTAAGGTCATCACATATTTAGTGTCCGACCTGTACACTCCTCTTTTAGCAGCCTTCAAGATAAACCGGATAATAGCCTATTTATAAGATCCAACTCCCGAGTCCCATACATGTATCATCAAGTTTCTCAGAACCGGATGATGATCAAGAGAGCCGATCATCACCTTAATTATCTTTGTATTATCTCTTCCTCTGCCCAAACCACCTATCTAGATGCACTCTTTCATCTGTTCATTCATAAATACGATATTATGCACTATTGCATCAAGGTCATCAACTCGGATATCCTTGCGCATCCTGATATTTCGGACTTCATGCACTTTTTCATTCATCCTAGCAATACCCTGAGGAGTACGAGGAACCATAGAAGTTCTTATCATCACCATTTCTGTAACACATCATAGAAACAAAAAGTAGTTAATGCACTCATGTATAAACTCATATGATTGAAATACATTTCAATCAATAATAAGGACATATCCATAAAATTTTTCAAAAAATATTTTTCAAAATTAATTAAAGGCAGAAAACACATTTTCCACAATTTTATAATATTTTTAATAATTTAAAAATAAGAATTTATATTTTGGTCATTAAAAATTTTTGGAAAAATAACCAAAAAATCGGAAATATTTTGAAAGATGGTTTTGTAAAAAATGGGAGCTGATTCGGTGGTCAGAGAAGGCCGTACGCGCCTACGCGCATCGCAAGTGAGAAGGATGGCGCGCCATCACGCGAACCACATACGTCTCCCACTTGTCCTGCCACGTGTCACAATCACAACGTGACACGTGTCAAAATCTGGTTGGTCCACCTGTCACCAACGTGCAAACGGTGGACACGTCATCGCCATGTTGCCCGACACCTGTCGGACACATGGCAACAACCGATTGGGACACGTGGCAGTAGTGACACGTCACTGTGCTTTCATGGCCCGACACGTGGCACAAATTCATTCATCCACGTGTCACCACCAGACTAGTCTGCGTGGCGCCCACATGGCTCCTTGTGGACACTCATCGCCACATGGCATAATCTGGGTCAGCCATGTGGCAGAATCCGATTGGGCCACGTGTCCACAGTGAAGCATCATTGTGGACCCGCATTTGCAGGTGTGTAGGCCACCGCCCACGCCCACGCGCCCAACGTCTGGCGGCGCGTGGCTTCTTCCCGACGAATTCTGAGCTCCAGATTTCTGCCGGTGGGGGATTTTTGGGGTCTGTGATTTCAATGGTATGGTCAAATTTCACAAATCTCAATTTTTAGTATAGCGTTTTGAACACCCATGTTCAACATATACACGATTTTAAACCCGAAAAATATATACAAATATATATTTTAACACAAAAAAAATATATTGTGTTTATGCATCCTAGATCTACCAATTTTATACATAAAATTTTAGATCCAATTTTAGCCACATGACAGGACGCCAAAAATATTTGCTCTGGTACCAATGAAGGCAAAATAAAATGCCATATGCACATATGGAGGTAACAAAATCGGGTTATATGCTACTTACCTCTTATAGCGCAGATTTAAAGCGGAATCGTAAATAAAGATTCCGTCTGGCGTCACTGGTCTGGCAAATATCCACAAGCAGCAACTTGATCACAGTTTAAAAATCACTTGGAGCGCAAAAATAGCGAGAGCTAAAACCGACAGACTTTCGGTATATGAAAATTCTCTTCTTGTTTTCTCATTCGAAAACTAACCTATTTATAGGGGTTTTCCTCCCAAAATAGGTTAATTCACCATTAACTCCCAATTAGGGAGTTACTTCCTTTTAATGTGCATTAAGGGCTTTACCTTTAAGAGGGAAGTTACATATTGTAACTTCCCATCTTAAAAGCCTTTAATTAAGGAAAAATTCCTTAATTAAAAGACCAAATATTAAACTCATTTTATATCTGTGAAATTTCTATCTAGATATGTATTTGGTTTCATATCGAGAGTCATATGCGTATCCAGACTCCAACATAAAATATTTGTGATTTATTATTAATGAATTTATTTTTTTAAAGTATTTTTATTTTTTTATATAGTGATATTTTCATAATATTTATAAAATCATAAATATTATATTTTTTAAAAAAGAGATATTCTGATCAAACTACTTTATTCGATCCGATTTTAATAACATTGTGATCATCATTGATGAATTTTGAAATGGATCTTCAACTTTCCAAGGGAAATTGGAGCCAATAGAAATGATTCTTGATTGTTCAGAAAAATCTTTGGCTTGGATCTTGAAAAATGCTTGAATTTAAGTTTGGGTTCTGGGTAGTTGAACACTTGGATTAATAGTTATATTTATTCTGAAGAGTTGAATAATGTTATAATTTAGACTAAGTTGCATCAGAGTCTAATTTTACATCCTCTTCTGTAAATATATTTATTTTTGGAGGAATTGTTTTCTTGTCATTATTTTTTTAATGGTTGCTTGAAAGGAAATATTGCCATTATAAATAAGAAACATATAGGTAAAAGAAATTAAAAAATATATTCGACAGAAGTTCGCGCAAGTCAATGACCTATCACAAAAGTAATCACAATATAAATTTTTGTTTCCGGAAGAATTAGAAATTGAATCCTTACAAAATACTAGAATCTCAATAATCTTATCGAAATTTTGTTTCTAGCAGAGTTTTAATCTTGGCCCGTGTCAATACTAAGCTTACACATGTCATGATTGTTTGTTAAAGTATTGTTTTTTGGACAACAGACTCCTCCAATTGCCAGTAAATTAATTGCAAGAATTGGACGGTTGCGGTGCAAATAGAATATTTTGCTGGATGCGTATGGCAGCGGAGGTAAAATATGGCCGTATGGAATGAACACCTACTAAAATATATGATTTTATAATTTATTAAATTAACACGTCATATATATATATATATATATATATATATATATATAGTAAAGTTTTTGGGATGGTTTTAAGAGATTCTCATACAAGATAATTAATTATCTTTTTTTATTAATTTATTGATATGTTAATATAAGCTAAGATAAATTAAAAAATTGTCCTTTTAATTATTTTTTATCAAATTAAATTTTTAGTTTGAATAAAACACAAACAACACTATGGTTTATAATTATCACATAATATATTTATGTTTAACGTATTATTTGTTGTTAAACTGGCAAAAGCCGTGGCAGTGGTGGAAGATTAAGGGTTCGTTTGGTAATGTTGTGTGTTTTGAGTTTTTTGTTTTTTGAAAAATATAATATGTTTTTAATATCTAGTTACCTATTATTTAAAAATTATTTTATATTTTAAAAGTCTGTTATATATAGTATATTCTAAAACTCTATCATATTCAGAAAGATCAATTTTAATGTTATAGTCACTAAAACTAAAATTCAAATATAAATATTGTAACAACCCGATTTGGCCTTGGAAGAATTATAAAGTTTTATTCGAAAATCCAAGGATTTGTGTGTATAAAAGAGTGAGTTTGCATGAAAGCACAGCTGTGCTTTTGGGTAGAACACAGCTGTGTTTTTGTGGGTGTGGTTGATGGGGCTCTTGACACATGATATCGTAGGAGATTGACACTTGGTTTGTTTAAATACATGTATTTATCAAAGAGATACATATGAATTAAAAGAATTAAGTGGCTAAAGAGATATAAATGTATTTAATTTTGGAAAGTGGGAATTTAATTAAAGTAAGTGGCATTAATAAGCATAATTAAGTTTGGATGAGCATTGACCATCTACTCATTTTCTTTCTTTTCTTTTTCTTCCCACGTTGGTCTTGCTTTATGGCTTATGGCCTTCTTTCCTTTTTCCTTTGCTTTTGTGCCGTGCTCCCTCTCTTGCTCTTTCCTTTGCTCTTTCCTTTGTTCTTTGATTTGTTCTTAAGAGACTCCCTTGGATTGGTTTGAAGAGAGTATTGAGAAGGTAAGTAGCATGATTTTAGTATTGGTCTTCTTCTTCTGCTTTTGGTTTTCTGTTTTTGATTTAAAGTGAAGCCTATGGTTAAGTGTTCTTTTGATTGATTTATGCATAAAAGTTGTGGACAAGAGATTGGACAAAGGCAAGGAGAAAATTGGTACTGAGTAGAGGACAGAGATCGAGCTTTCTAAAGGTTGGCATCGAGTGCAATCTTATTGTTTTTGCATTGTTTACATGAAACATGTTTGGATAGAGACATGTTTGAATAAAGATATGCATGATGAGCTTTGATTAGCTAAATTGTTTAGTGTATGTTCATTTTGATTGCTTGTAGTGGTTTCATAATATATGTGTTTATATGTTAAGATACATGTGTATATATGTTTAAGAGCATGTGACTTGATCATTTGAGTGGGTGTTGATGTTATTAGATGGGTTATCAAATAGTTGTGATAATAAAGTTTGGTTTTGACAAATTCTGCTTGATTTTAATCTGACCTCTGTGTAATATTTTTTCCATAAGTAGATTGAGCCATTAGAACCATGGTTTCCATGCCTTTAAAAGTCATTGAAATGGCCTTGAGCAAATTATTGCTCTAAGACCCTGAAAATTTGTTAAAATCGTAGTATCTCTGTTTAGGTGGGTTCTCTGGAGCAGCATGGGGTTTTTAGGTCATATCTTTTGATATAAATTTCCAAATGACCTGAAATTTATCCTATTTGAAAGCTAACATGCTAAGAAACAATTGTTAAGAAGGAGGTTTTGCCTAAAAATGTCATTAACTATGTGGAAAATGCGTTGCAAGTTTAGACCTGCAGTCTGTCCTGAACCAGTGAGGCAAAATAGGTTTACACGGGGGTAAGGAATTCCTTACTGCCGTGTAAAACCATTCTGTCCCTTATTTACCCAATTTTCACATCCCACACGGCGGTATGGAGTGCCTTACCGTCGTGTAACCTCATTTTTCACCCGAAATGGTACTTTTTACCTCCCGAATCGAACCCGAACTTTACCCGAAGTTATTATCACTTGTCTAACTTGTGTCTAACATTATTAAATTGGTATATGAATGTCTTTCTAATTAAATTACATGTAAATGATGGTATGATATAAGAGTTTATGAATGAAATTAAATGTTATATGCTTTTTAATTATTAAACATGATTTGCAATGTGTTATTGATTATATATGTTTGAATCATGTTATAATATTTGAGAGATAGAATGTATATGATAGAGTGTATAGAGTTTATATGTTCAGCCTAAAGAGTCATAGTAGTGGATAGGTAAACATGCTTATAAAGGGTTACTGCACAGCTGCTACCGACCGCCCCGTTTGGGCGAAGCGGCTGACCTCCGAGATGGTCATACAGATATAGATATAGTACATGTTTTGAGACTTTGGTCCTCTGTTTACATAGCGTCTGTATCCACAACTAAAGGATTTCAGGCTATTCTTATTTTATGTGTTGAAGTGTATAAGAGTTAATGTATAAGTTTTGTTCTGTATATTTGCCTTTTGTTATGGTATATGAGATTATGCATATATGACCTGTATGCGAAAATGATCTGTAAATGAATAAGCTCATATGCATGTGAACATAAGAATGCATAAACTATGTGAATACTGATGTTGTATTGAGCATGATGGTATAAATGATGCATGTGATATGTGTGCGACTTCGGTAGAAGTCCTATGCTTTATTTTCATCCCCACTAAGCGTTATCGCTTAGCATGGATGCTTATTTCCGTGTAGCTTCAGGTTCGGACCAGTGAGAGCGTGCATCTGCAAGTCAAGGCCACTAGGAAGTTTTGTTCATCTTTTTGTATAAGATAGAAATAGAGTTTGTGATGTTTTGAGTAACATCATTATGTGATAAAAGAGTATAGTTGTTACATGTAAAGTTTATTATAATATATGTACTGAAACAAATATGTAAAGTAAAACGACATTAGTTTTGTAATATGTATAATATGTGTAAAATGCATGTTGGGCCCAAGCGTTATTTTATTTTTATTATTGTCTATTGATGTGTATTTTGTTATCGCTTCCGCTGGTATACGTATATGTACGCGTTAGAGTTCGCTTAGCGCCCCGATATCCTCCTGAGCGGTGTTGAGGTGTTACAAATATTCAATTTTTTTTGGCATGAGCACCTCTCCATAATAGGTTATTATATATACATTCAATAGCTCTTGCATGAAATTAATAAAATAAGTGTTTATTATAATATAATATAACAAATAACATGTTTGAGAAAAGCCTGTTATAAGTGAACATGAAAAGAAAGTTAAATGTTGTCTGTCTTACCTTATAGTAAGTTCTTTTGTTTCGTATCCTTTCTTGTCCTTTTTGTTCTTTTCGATCATGAGTTCTCAAAGCAACAATGTTGACATCATAAATGAGCAGTACGCTCATCTTTCTGTATCTGATGAGGGAAATGATGGGCTTATCATTGTGGATGAAGATGTAGCAGAACAATCCATTGACCTCTGCTAGAGTTTAGTGGGTCGCTTCTTTACTAAGAAGATCATCAATATTCTGGCCATGAAGCAAACCTTGGATGCCTTATGGAAACCAAGTATGGGAGTATTCATCCAAGATTTAGGTCTGAATCTCTTCATATTCCAATTCTTTCATGAACGGGATATTCAGAGAGTCATTGAAAGTGGTCCTTGGACCTTTGATAATCAGCTATTGCTAGTGAATCGTATTAAGCCAAATGAACAACTAGAATCTATTTCTCTAAATCAAATTATCATTTGGGTGCAAGTGTATAAACTTCCGATTGGCTTTAGATCAGTTCAAGTAGCTAAAAGCATTGGTAAAAATTTGGACGAGTTTATAAGTGCTGATCAGAAGGATTTCTCTGGAGATTGGAGGAATTTTATGCGTATAAGTGTGGCTCTTGATGTTCATCAACCCATTAAGCATGAGATGCGTATAAAGAAGTCGAGAGGAGAGTCGGTGGTTCTGAAGTTTAGATATGAGAGGCTTCCAACTATATGTTTTATTTGTGCTATGCTTGGTCATGGGGAAAGGCAATGTCCTATGCTGTATCAAGAATCTTCAAAAAACCTTCCTCGATGGCTTGACGAAACCATCAGAGCCTCTAATAGAAGGCAACCACCATTCTTTTGCAATCAATGGCTACATGATGCCCTTTCTATCTTACAGTCGAAGCAAACAGGGAAGGAATCAGAGGGAGAAGCCATGGCAGTTGATGCAGTTGAATTGGGCAAGACCAAAATTCACGGAGTTAATGGGGGATTAATGGCTGAGAATGAGGCACTGACCACAGCTTTCACGAAAGGAAAGGAGATCATAGTGGCTGAAAATATAGGAGATGAAGGAGTTATTATCACTGATTCTAAATGACATAGAATAGAGCTTGGCTTAAATGGAGACAGGATTGATAATGGGCTTGAATCTGGCCCAACTAACTCTACCCAATCAGATTCAAAAAACTTCTTAGAGGCAGGCCTTGGTCACCAGTCCTACCTATCAAAATGAATTGTATAAGCTGGAATTGTCGCGGGTTGGGAAACCCAAAAGCAATTCAAGCTCTTAGGGACCTTGTTAGGATCAAAAAGCCCAATCTTGTGTTTCTTGTTGAGACTTTCTATAGTAGGGATCATGTAGATAAAGTTAGGAAGTTATTGGGGTTTGATGGGCTGTTCAGTGTGAATCCAGTGGGTCGTAGTGGAGGCCTGGCCCTTATTTGGAGAAATAAACAGGAGGCCAGGCTTATTAGTTATTCTAGGAAGCATATTGATGTTGAAGTGTGTGTCAGCGACACTATGAACTAGAGATTAACAGGTTCTTATGGCGAACCTCGTAGGAATGTCAGACATCTTTCTTGGGTTCGCTCCTTAGCTTCTAAGTCTCCTCTCCCTTGGTGTGTGATTGGCAATTTTCATGATATTACTGCTCCCATGGAAAAATAAGGCAGAAATCCCCAGCCAGCTTAGCTTATGGATGGTTTTAGTAAAGTTATTGAGGATGCAAGTTTAGTAGATCTGGGTATGACTGGGTATGACTTCACTTGGTTTCGGGGAAATGGGCCGAATGGTTTTATTGAAAAGCACCTTGATCGAGCTTTAGCTACTACAAGTTTGATTTCTAAATTTCCATGGTTCCAGGTTAGTAATTTAGATGAATCTTCACCAGACCATAATTCGATCTTCATGAAGCTGCATGCTCTATTCCATATTCAGAATACGAGAAGATTTCGCTTTGAGAATGCTTGGAATAGAGAGCACCAGTTCAAGGAGATTGTAAAGCAAGCCTAGAACTCAGATGCTATTGGTTCTTTTTTTTTTAAGAAGCGCATTTGTAGTGAAGCCCTTTCAAACTGGGGGCAGATGATAACAGGGGACTTTAAGGCCAAGCTTAAGGCTATTAGGAACAATATGAAACAAGCTAGATTAAATGGAGTAATGCAGGATTTATTGGATGCCAAAAAATAATACGTGGATATTCTACGGCAACAAGAAATCTTTTGGAAATAGAGGGCGAAGTTACTTTGGCTGAAAGACGATGATTATAACTCTAAATTCTTCCATACGATGGCATCCAAGAGAAAATGGAAGAATCAAATTATCCAATTAAAAGACCCAACAGATAATGTTTGTTCTTGGAATAATGGTTTGGAAGATACTATCCTCAATTACTTCTAAAATATTCTTTCTTCTTCCAACACCTCTACTGGTATTATAACATCAAGCATCAGACATCGGGTTAGTAAGTCTCATAATAGTCATCTGCTTCAGGCTTTTACTGAAGAGGATGTTAAGTATGCTATGTTTAATTTACACCCAGATAAGGCGCTTGGAATTGATGGAATGAATGCCGAGTTTTATAAAAAATGTTGGGATATTGTAGGGCGAGATGTTTCTAAGTTGTATCTTAGCATTATTAACAGTTGTGCAATGCCTGAGAATTTAACAGACACTATTATTGTGCTTGTCCCGAAAAAACAAGCAGTGGAAACAATGTCTGATCTGAGACCTATTGCCTTATGCAATGTGCTTTATTATGTTGTTGCTAAGATGTTTGCCAGCCAGTTAAAAGTGATTCTTACTAATATTATTTCCAAGAACCAAAGTGCATTTGCCCCTATAGACTTATATCAGATAACTTTATCCTTGCTTATGAGGTTATGCATCACATTAAATGGAAAACTAGAGGGAAAGAGGGGTTAGCGGCTTTGAAGTTAGACATGAGTAAGGCTTACGATAGGATGGAATGGCATTTTTTGAAGGAAGTGCTGTTTAAGATGGGGTTTAATGGGAAGTGGATTGATTTATTAATGATGTGTGTCCAATCGATCAGATATTTGGTTTCTACTGATCATGATTTACTAGGTCCTATCTCTCCTAGCAAGGGTTTAAGACAATGAGACCCCTTATCTCTATACCTCTTCATTATATGTGCAGAGGTTCTTTCTAATATGCTGCAACTTTATGAGGAAAGGGGTATTATTTATGGTTGTAAGGTAGCATAAAGATCTCCTTCGATCTCCCATCTGTTTTTCGCGGATGACAGTTTTATTTTCTTTAAAGCCAACCTTCAAGAATCTCAAGTAGTGAAACATATCCTGGATATATATACTCTTGACTCTGGTCAACTTATCAATTTTAACATGTCTTCCTTGAAGTTTAGTGTTAACACCTCTTCTGCCAATAAAGATCTAATTTGTTCTTGCCTCTCTATAAATTCGCAGGCTTCACACGGTTCCTATTTGGGACTGCCATCCTTGATTACTAGAGATAAAAAAGAAGTCTTTTCTTACATTGAGCATAAAATCAGGAAAAGGGTTAGTGGTTAGAATAGGTCTCTGTTATCTTGAAGGGGGAAAGAGGTGCTAATTAAATCGGTTGCTCAGTCTCTGCCATCCTATACTATGAGTGTTTTTCTCCTCTCGCAGGGGCTATGTTCCAAGGTTGAAAGGCACTTAAATTCCTTTCAGTGGGGCACCAAGGGTGGTAGTAATCAAGGCATCAACTGGATGGCATGGGATAAATTGTGTAGACCAAAAATCCATGGAGGACAGGGCTTTCGGTGCTTCAGAGACTTTAATCTTGCTTTATTGGGTAAATAATGTTGGAGGCTTCTTGTGGATGGTACTTCTCTTATGGTGAGGGTCCTTAAAACCAAGTACTTTCATAACTCTAGTGTGACGCGAGTCGGACCCCGCATGCCGCCCCTTTGACAGCCCGCTTTAGGGCGATCGGGCAATTGAGGATCCGTTGGCAAACTTGTAAAGGTATTTACAAGTGCATCTATTTTGGGCAACAAGGAGATTTCATGGAGTCGCCACCCAATAAAACATTGGAAAAGTTTCTCTCACCTCAGAGAGCCTAAGACAGCGCATGTATCCATTTTGGGCCAACCAAAAGGAGTCTTGGAGGATGAACCTCTCTCCCTTGGAGCCTAGGATTTATTGACTAAGTCTTTGAAAAGGACACGAGAGGTATCTTGGAGGTTCCAATGAGTGATCGGAAAGACCTCTCGCCTCGTTGAACCCAAAGACCAGAGTTGGATTTGGGACTTCTCATCCATTTCTACCTTGATTAATTTTACAACTTAGTTTTGAGTTTACTAGTTCACTCTCTCTCCACACGATGCAATTTAATTAAAAGCGCAATTATTCATATCAAAAGCGTAAAAATAAATAAAGCAAAAATGGACGTTCCAAAATAAATTACAATAATACTAGGAGCGGAATACAACTCCCATTTATAAAAGTGCGATGTATACATAAAACGAGGAATTCATTTATTTTGAGGACTTTGGTCCTTGCATGCACTTATTATGAAAACAATTTTTTATGTGACATTTTTTATTGGCTAAAATAACACTTTGGTCCTTTATTTGCAAAAATCACCAAATTAATTAATATAAAACATTTGTCCATTTTATTTAACGCAAAATAAGACAATCTATACAAGCATAATGATAAATAAATAAATAAATAAATAATCAAGAAATTAAATTAAATAAATAAATGGCAAAAAGGGGGAAGGACTAAACCAACTGGAGTCTTCCACATTTGCTCATGGCGACCTCCTCTCAAGCTCAAATCATCTCAATGACCAAAAATTAGAATCTCACAAAATAATCAACAATATTAGTATTTAATAAATAAGCTAGAATAAATGTAAATGAAGATTAAAAATCAAAAATAAATAAAAACTATTAATATTCTACTTTTTACAAAAAAAGAAAGGATTTTGAAGACTAAATAATAAAAAAAAGGAAAAATAATGAAAAGGAGTACATTGCAAAGGAAATAAAATAGCTTAAAAAATGGAAACAGAACACAGGGACGGCCACAAAAACTCTACAGACGGGCGTCCGTTGGGGTGACCAGCGGGTAATAAGGTGCGCCGTTACGCGCTATCGCTCGACAGAGAGACAGGCGTCGGTGACCTTATTGCCTGTCGGTCACCTCTATTTCTCAAAACAACAACAAAAACGTAACCAAATAATTTTCCTCAAAACAAGAACCGAAAATAATTAAAATAAATCAAACAGAACGTGTGTCCAGGATATTTACCCTCGGATTTTACCTTTTAGGATGGATTTTCGGATGGTTCGAGTCCCGCACGTTTCACGAGAAATAAGCAAAAATCAAGAAAAAAAACCTGGATTTTTCTTTCTTGAATAATCGTAAAATATTTAGATGTTGGAATTTATGAATATTGACGGGAAACCAATTGATTTTAGCTCCCTTCAATTAGTTAAATTCTCCAAATCCAAAATGAAAATGAAAATGAAAATTAGGGAATTTTAATGAGATAAAAAAGAGTGGAATTAAATAATCAGAAAGGGGTTTTTAGGGTATACTGTAGCTAAAATCGTCCACCCCCGCCAACCCCAAAAACGGGTGAAAAATAGCTTTATATAGATTTTGAATGACCGACGGCCGTCTGAGCCATACCGACGGACGTCTGAAGCCACAGACGGGTGTCGGTTAAATCCAAATCCCAATAGGAAATCGAATTTAATGGGCGGGCATCGGTGTACTACAGACGGGCGTCGGGGCTCTCCATCGAGAGACGGTCATTCCGTGACCGACAGGCTGGCCACTTGTAGAGGTGAACTTCCTTTTTTCAAGCCCAAAACCCCAATTTTCCTTTTCTCATTAATGCAAATAAAAAACCCACATTTCTCATGAATCTAGAGGACCAAAGTCTCTGAACCTCATCCATTCTTTCGGAAACGGACATCGATCTCTTCATCGGGTAATCTACGATCTGGACTGCTCTGGGACACGGTGCTTACAGTTACCCCCAATTTTGGGGAAACTAGTACGCAAGTGCCTAGATGAGCCAAAATTCAGAGAAAAAAGAAAACCAAAGGAAGAATAGCATACCTGAAGCAATCCTTACCTTTCGCGTTCCTTGCCGGGTAGACCTCGTCTCAGTCTGCTCAGCGAAGAGTGAATTTGATATAGGTGCCCCCTACCGGACTCGTCTCGAGCTGTAAGGTGTTGGTGGGATGTAGCGTTCTCTAGCTATGACCTCGGTGTGAAGAGCAGTGTTCTCTAATTGCGACTTCGATTGTGAAGTTCCCCTACTAACCCCCCATCCGATCTGCAAGGTGCGTAGTACTCTCTGACTACCGTGTGAACTGTGAGATGTAGTACTCTCTGACTACAATCTCGGTGTTATTGATCTGTTAGCCTCATCTCGGCCTGATTGTCCCTGGCATAACATGAATGAAGAGGTTTGCTTTTCTGGGCAGTTTTGATAAGGTTAAGCTGAACCCACTTCTCGGATCATTTCGGGTTGAAGGGATTTGGAATATTTTTGAAAATAATTTGATGTCCCGAAGAGACCGAGAAAGCCTGTGAGAAAAGTCTTAAAGCTAATGCTCCGAGAGACTGAGAATGCCTTTTGGACAAGGATTTAAAGAGAATGCTCCGAAGAGACTAAGAATGCCTTATGAACAAGGACTTAGAGAGAATGCTCCGAAGAGATTGAGAATGCCTTTGAGAAAGGTCTTAAAGATAATGCTCCGAAGAGACTGAGAATGCCTTTTGGACAAGGACTTAAAGAGAATGCTCCGAAGAGACTGAGAATGCCTTATGAATAAAGGACTTAGAGAGAATGCTCCAAAGAGACTGAGAATGCCTTATGAACAAGGACTTAGAGAGAATGCTCCGAAGAGGCTGAGAATGCCTTTGAGAATGGTCTTAAAGATAATACTCCGAAGAGACTAAGAATGCCTTTTGGACAAGGACTTAAAGAGAATGCTCCGAAGAGACTGAGAATGCCTTTGAGAAAGGTCTTAAAGATAATGCTCCGAGGAGGCTGAGAATGCCTTTTGGACAAGAGACTTAAAGAGAATGCTCCGAAGAGACTGAAAATGCCTTATGAATAAGGACTTAGAGAGAATGCTCCGAAGAGACTGAAAATGCCTTTGAGAAAGGTCTTAAAGATAATGCTCCTGTCACACCCCATAAGTGGCCTAATTGGAATTAGTGATTTTTATTGGACAATTAAGGCTAATTGGGTAATATTCAAGTAGAAAGGAGGATTTAATTGCAAGAATTTAATTGAAGTAATTACATATTTTTTAGTTAAGTGAGTAAAAGGTATATTGGCAGGGACTTAATTGGTAAAAGTGGATTAAGTGGGTCTGTGTTTTTGTGCATGTGTGCCATGTGGAAGGAGGATGTGCACGTGGAGGGGGAAAGGAAAAGTCTGAGAAAATTTAGTTAGTTGGAAAACAAAGAACTGAAAAAGGTTTTCTCTTTCTTTTCTGGTTCTCTCTCACGCGAAGCACATTCTGCCTTTTCTTCTTTTTTCTGTTCTTTCTATTATCTGCATGTGAGTATTGCTGTTGAGGAACTAGGGTTTGGTTTGGAAAAGAAGCTACAGAAGGTAAGAGGCTATGGTTTCGGGTGGTTCTTCTTCTCATTTGAGTTACTTTGAGATTCTGTTTTTGGATTTTTGACTGTGGTTTTAATCTGTTTGCAAGCTCCTGAGGATAAAAGGAAGGAGAAGGGAAAGGGCAAGGTTGTGGATTGAAGAGGATACAGTGGACATTTTGGGATTTCATACAGGTTTGGGAGTGTGTATGCTTTTCTCGTTTTGGATCCTAGTTACTGTTCTAATGTGAATGTTAGTATGTGTATTTGTTTACCTAAATGCATGAGAAATGTACTGTGTTTACATGATTTAGGTGGAAAGGAATAACATGAGTTGGTAAATGAATTGATTAAGCATTAGTTTGAATGAGGAATTATGGAATATTGACCTTCTGGTTTTGTCTCTGTTTTCACACTTAAAATACATAGTTATATTATAATTACAGGAAAATGAGTTCTTGAGTCTTGAGGGTATGTGTTTGAATGATTAATACATGAAAAATGGTTTTGGGAAAGCTGGGGTTTTGAAATTAGGAAGTACTCTGTTTTCTGGAATTTTCTGGGTTTTCTACGTTTTTCTGGGATTTGGTTTTGAGAAGATGATGAAGTTTGAGAAGAGAGGCAGAAGTGTGAGGAGAAGGTCACGAGACGTGACTGGTGGTCACGCCGTGACCCCCTTCTCGGTTGAAGGTCACGAGGCGCGAAGCAGCTTCACGCCGTGACTCCTTCTTTGCTGAAGGTCACGTGGCGTGAAGCGGCATCACGCCGTGACTTTCGCCTTTCCTGTGCGACTTCTCCCTCTCCTCTCATAGGCGTCACGCGACGTGACTGGTGGTCACGCCGTGACTGCCTTGCCTTGCCTTGCTTTGCCTTGCCGTGCTCCTCTGCCTGGCGCTCGCGTGAAGCTGGAGTCACGGCGTGACTGGAGGTCACGACGTGACCAGCCTTCCTTCAGTTGCCTGTTTTCTTAAAAGCATGATTTTTAACTTCTGATTTCAAGGGTTTTACACTACATGGCGATTAATTAGTTTTAAAATCTGATTGTATTTTAATAATTGCATAATATTGGGTTTTGTATACATGATTAATAATTAATATACATGATTTACATGTTTATAGTTTATTTAATAGGGACTTTTTCAATATGAGCTATTTGTTCTTATTACCTCCTGTAGTTAATAGTTATATGTTTAAATGTTTCTGAATTTGATTATTATACAAGTATACATGATTTATAAGCTAGTATTTAATGAAATTCTCATGATTTGATACATGAATTATTGAATTGTATTCTTTGAGCCTGAATAAGTCATAGTAGTGGATAAGTAAGCGCTTACTTAGGTCAGAGTGTGTGTGCAGCTGCTATATGATACAAATGTTATATGCGGGTCCGTTTGGATCCTTGTTTCGACCATGTTTGGTCTATATGGAAATAAAGCGAGACCTCGGTCTCTATATGAAAAATACATGTTTGAGACTCATGTCTCTATATGCTTGGGATATTGTGTTCTATCAGTATCCAAATGACCGTATCCACTTCTTAGGTTTATACCAGACTAATCAGGCTACGTGTTTATATGTGTATATGTATTGTATAGGTTGAGATGTTTATTAACAAGATTAAATGGATATGATGCATATGAATTCCTGTATAACTTGATGATATGCACCTTGTATATTGATTATAGTATTGTTGCACAAATGTTATATGTATATTGTTATTTTGTTTTGTTCCTCCCCACTAAGCGTTATCGCTTAGCACGGGCTCTTTTCCCGTGCAGGTGGCGAGTGCAGTTCAGAGTCGGATATCTGCAGGTCGGCCACTAGGAGTCTTTTTGGATGAAGTTGTTTTATTTTTGAAGTCTTCCGCTGTAATTATTTTTGTATATGGCTTGTAATTAGCAAAATGAATCTTTTGTAAAGGAACAAGTATTCTTTTTTGTATATGTATTTGCTTACGAGCCCTTTTTGTAAAACGATACTGATATGTATATGTATATGTTAAAGGTTTTTCTATAAACGATTTAAAAGTTTCTTTACATATTATCTTTTGTTTTATTTTATTAGCATGTATTTGGATTGGTTTATATGTTTGCCCGCGTGGCACTCCGGTATCCTTCCAACGGGGATGGCGGGGTGTTACAGCTCCGAAGAGACTAAGAATGCCTTTTGGACAAGGACTTAAAGAGAATGCTCCGAAGAGACTGAGAATGCCTTATGAACAAGGACTTAGAGAGAATGCTCCGAAGAGACTGAGAATGCCTTATGAACAAGGACTTAGAGAGAATGCTCCGAAGAGACTGAGAATGCCTTTGAGAAAGGTCTTAAAGATAATACTCCGAAGAGACTGAGAATGCCTTTTGGACAAAGACTTAAAGAGAATGCTCCGAAGAGACTGAGAATGCCTTATGAACAAGGACTTAGAGAGAATGCTCCGAAGAGACTGAGAATGCCTTATGAACAAGGACTTAGAGAGAATGCTCCGAAGAGATCGAGAATGCCTTTGAGAAAGGTCTTAAAGATAATGCTCCGAAGAGACTGAGAATGCCTTTTGGACAAAGACTTAAAGAGAATGCTCCAAAGAGACTGACAATGCCTTATGAACAAGGACTTAGAGAGAATTTGATAAAGGACTTTACAAGTTACCACATGGTTTCAGCTTGTGCATGTTTCTTCTTGACTTCATGATGCCAAAGCTATCGCTTGGTTTGGCTTTTTTTTTTCTTTTCTGCAAAATCATTAGCACGAAGGCATATACAAAAGATTGTGTGTGCATAATGTGCGTGAAATGTATACATAAAACTATATACATGAATCACAAATAAATGATTAGTGTACAAAATTATGTGTACACAACTATATTGCATGAAGGATTGAATGCACGTGATATACTAGAGGATATGCAAAAGATCTATGCACGTCAGATGCATGTGAGATGCAAAAATAGATAGACCACATCCCAGGTGGTTAAGAGGTTCGCTGCGGGCATTGTTCGGCTGGTCCCATTGTCAGATGCCCCTAAAGATCTAGAAAAGTATTGTCTTGGCTTCGGGGATTCTGACCCGGAATCTCTTCAAGGGGAACTGACCCGTGTGCAATTTTACCCCCCGGTCGAATGAGGATTTTGACCCCCAGGACTCTGAATCAAGTTCTGCATTATGCACCACTTGACCAAAGGGAAGTTGTCCGGTATAATGTCGCCTTATCGCTCCAGGCTTCAAAAGTCATTGTTTTAAAGGTAGTGCGTCCCTTGTGGATTTCCACACTAGCTTTTCTTAGTGGGAAATGCGTCCCTTTTGGGATTTTCACATAACCCTGTGCCTAATTTTTGCCTGGAATTGACCTAACCCACTCCAGCGGCTTTTTTTTTTCAGGGGTAGGAGGAGGATTTGTCATATGAAACATCGTTATTAATGCCTCGATAATTGCCCCAACATATGTCCTTATGTCTACAACAGGTTTCTCTTAACCGTTTAATTGCATGTTTATGCTTAGCTTATGCACGCATTTCTATTTATATGCACCATATAGCAATAAGAATGATCACGACTAGACATGTGATACGAAAACACCAGTTTTATTCAATCTCAATGAGTAACACCTTAGGTGCATTCGACTCCTATTATCAATCAGCTCTCTCGGTTTTTTTTTTATTGAATATTTTCTCTCAGCTCTTATTCTTTGAACGCGGATTCTCGATGCAACGTTGGGGATGAGACTCAACTTGAATGCATAAATGCACTCATGGCTTCTCGCTTGAAGCTCAAGAAACACCATATGCCTCTTCTTACGTACCAAACCTTATTAAAAGGTCATCTCCGCTAATTGGATAAGATTGAACCAAGAATCAAGAGGTCTTACTTTGGTTGTAATGTTAGGCTTAGGTAGATGGCTGTCAAAGAAGGATCAGGTCGCTAGAGAAAAATGGCCGCAATATTTACTCGACTGATGGATGAACCGTTCTCAGCTCATTTGCATATCCAAAGGTATTCTTGAATTTGTGCACGATAGCATTTTAGCTCATTAAGATCAGAATAACAGTTAAAAAGGTAATCATCAAAACTCGTCAAGTGGTTATGTGACGCGCGTCGGGCCCCGCGTGCCGCCCGTACGACCGCCCGCTCGAGGGCGATCGGGGCATTCGTGAGTCCGTTGGTGTGACGTGCGCCGAACCCAACCCAGCAAGGGCCCTCGCTTTGAATCCGCCATTGGGATTCGAGGTATTAGTTTGCGTCTTTTTGATCATGGGCGCCATGAGACATCATCAGTGTATCCCTCCCAATAGAACATTGGCGAGAACAATCTAATCTAATGACACCTAAAGGCACCTTTGAGGCATTTGGAGTCGCCACCCAATTTGCAAGAAATTGGGAAAGGGTTTCTCACCTCTAACGGTCTAAACCAGAGAAATGGTGTCCGGAACTTCCCTCTTATTTATGCTTTGGTTAATTATAAATGGGTTTTTAATTTCTTAAAATTATATCTCTCATCTCACACGAGCGATGCATTTAATTAAATAGCGCATTGAAAGCACGTAAAGAAAATAAATAAAAGCGATTAATAAAGTAAATAAAGAAAGCAATAAATGAAAGCGGTAAACACGCAAGCACGCAATTACAAAAGAAATAGGGGCAGAATACAACCCCCATTGAAAGGAATTGAAGATATGAATAGGACAGAATACAATCCCAAAAAATAAATAAAGTTGCCCCAAAATTAATTACAAGGGCCCAAAAAGAAATGAACTTGAATTTAAAACACTCACACAAGATCGAAATAAAAAGACATGCATAAATCGGGACATTATTTTAGGAACATTGGTTCCTTCGCATTTGTTCGAAATTTAGGAACATTGGTTCCTTCGTATTAATTTAAAGAGGGTTTGAAGAGTCGTTTTGGTTGTTTGGTGAAAACCGGGATGAGTGATCCCATTTTTAGAGAAAACTAACTCTTCGTTTTATTGTGATATTTTTGATATTTGGCTAAAATAAGGGACATTGGTCCCAATTTTATTAATGAAAATTTCGAGTTAATCATAAAAGTATTTTTGTGATTTTTTATCGCACGCGTGCACAAATAAAATAATTATTTACAAATAAACACAACAAAAGGATGGGGAATTAGAGAGATCTCACCGAATCGATGTGTCCGTCTACGCATCGCGACCCATCCGGGGAGTCGCGGGGCGCTCACGTAGCCCGACTCAAATTAAATCTCGGACAAAAATTAACATCAAAAT
The DNA here is from genome assembly GCA_947683425.1 of Excoecaria cochinchinensis. Lineage (NCBI taxonomy): Eukaryota > Viridiplantae > Streptophyta > Magnoliopsida > Malpighiales > Euphorbiaceae > Excoecaria > Excoecaria cochinchinensis. Next base: position 8,758,355 of record CANTUQ010000119.1, read on the forward strand.
ATATTAGCAAACATTCTGAAAATTAATCAAATAAAGGCGAGGTAACAATAATAATAAAATTATGGCGATGGTAACAACAACAATAATAATAATAATAATAATAATAATAATAATAATAATAATAATAATAATAATAATAATAATAATAACAACAACAACAATAATGGGCAATGATAATAAATAATAGTGAAATTATAGCAAATAATTATGGCAACAATAATAAATGATAATAATAATAGTAATGGTAACAACATAATAATGGGGACATTTTTATAATTAGTGTGTTTAAAAAAAATAATTAGAGTTTTGGGGTTTGTTAAAACTTATTTGGAAAAATAGGGTATTTTGCCCATTTCCGCAAGAAATTCTTGCGGAAATGGGCAACCCACTTTTACTTTTTTTGTTTTTTTATGGGGAAAGCTGCATTTTGTAGCTGTCCCCCAATCCATTTCCGCAACACATTGTTGCGGAAATGGATTGAATTATTTTTTTTTTTTTAATTTTTTTTTTATTTGTAAAGGGGAAGCTGCAATAGCTTCCCCCTGCCCAACTGGCTGCCGGTTGCCCCCCCCCCCCCCCCCCCCCCCAAAATAATAAAATTTCACTTTTTTTTAATAAAATAATATAAATTCAATTTTATTTTTTATTTTATTAATATGAATAAATATTTTTCTTACTAAATTCAATAAATAGGATAAAAAAATTGTAGTTTAATAACAATTTATTAAAATAAAAAATTAGTAATATTTATTCAATTGCCATACTAGGAGTGTTGTACGATCACGATACAGCGAAGAGCACCGTACTGGTGTCTCAGGCACTCCGGTATTTGCACAGAGTGCTTTCCAGTTCGTACCTCGGTCGAGCTGGTAATCCAGGGTCGCTTAACGCGGCCGAGATCTGGAGCCTCTGGGCTATGGTGGCAGGCCAGCGTCTCAACATTAGCCACGAGATCTTGGCCAACTTGACTAAAGTCAGCAGAGGGATGACGCCGGTGGTGATGGTGGGAGGAGTCATCACCTGTTTGCTTTTGAGACTGGGGGTTAACCCCGAGAGGTTGAGAGGACCCTTGCCAGAGGGGATCCATGTAGATGCCGCGGCGGCAGTGCAGATGGGGATGATCGCCCCGATATCTGGCCAGGCAGAGGCCTACAGGGTATTGACCATCCATGAGACCCGGCAGATGTTCAACCTTCCACCCTTGGGGGCAGATCCTGATCAGCCAGAGCATCAGCCTCCTCAGCCTCCACAGCCCGAGCCTCAGCTAGAGCCTCAGCCACAGCCCCAGCCTCAGCCGGAGCATCAGCCTCCTTAGCCTCCTCAGCCGCAGACGGTGCCTCCACCACAGCAGCAGGAGCCACCTAGGACCCCCTCGGACTTCGACTTTGAGATCACGATGGACGACCTCTTTGCTGCTTCACCAGCATCCAGAGCGCCGACTCCAGTCCCATCACCGAGCGCCAGGGTACAGAGGTCTATCCACGGGCCCTCCGAGAGATACCATCCGTACTCCTGAGGCGACCCAGGGGCATCCACCTCTTCGGCACCACCACCAGAGCCAGCACCGCAACAGCCTGTGCAGCCAGACTTCTCTCAGCTCCTCACCTCCATGTTTACAGCCTTAGAGCGGCGGCAGGACGAGAGGGACAGGGCTATCCACGAGAGGTTGGATCGCTAGCATGCTGCCATTCAAGAGCAGTCCCAGTCGGTGGAGCGTTTAGCTCGGGAGCAGGCGGGCTACATTGAGCATACGACGCGGGAGCAGGCTCGAGCCTGGGATATTTTCAGGGATGAGCAGGCTCGGACCTTAGGGGCCTTCAGAGGGGAGCAGTTGAAGCTGATTGAGCAGATTGCTCAGGGGCAGAGGGAGTTGAGGCAGCAGCTCGCTCATGATCTGGGGACGTCACAGGACCAGGCGTCTCAGAGGGTCGATATGACCCTACAGATGATTGATGAGTCACTTAACTCTCTGAGATCCCGCGTCCAGGCGATGGAGGGGATACTCCCCCCTCTTTCTCAGACCATGAAGGAGTTTAGGGAGCAGACGGAGCAGAGCCTGGAGCAGAGGAGAAAGGCCGCCAGCGAGCAGACCATTCAGTTGAGCCAAGCCTTCAAGAAGTTGGGAGACAAGGTTTCTGAGACCTTAGGGTTTATGAGTACCTGCACCCAGCCCTTTTTGGACGGCTACGCTCAGATCCATTTCAGGCGGGCCCATGATCACGAGGTAGGATCCTCCACAGCTCCACCACCACCTCCGGCACGTCCACCTCCTCCAGGGACCGTGCATATATCGGATGACGAGGATCCCGATGAGCCCTAAGACTACACACCTCTCTGATCTTCAGGGAGTTATTTTTGTATCTTTTGTATATTTATAGTTTGTATATGCACTGTACAAAAATGACATTTCTAGTGAAAACTTTTGCTTCATTATTGCATGATCATTCGATTGTTAATTGTTTAGTCACATCACAGAAGGTGTATGTCCTCATATTTACTTATGTGTCGATAAAAATGACAATATAACAAAATAAGACAAAACAAAATGAAATGATGAATGATGATAATCAATAACATCTCAATAAAAAAAATGAATAAAAGATGAAACATGGCATAGCAAATAAGGCAAAATCGCGCCATTAAATAAACAGGATAAAAGATGACCACTCAAGCACAAGCTAACAAAATCTTTTATCACACAGGTACAGAGACAGATCGAAGCTGCAGTTGAAGAAACACTGCACTTCACCAAATCGGGATTGTAGCCAGAGAGTGCTGCATCTCACAGTTCACGAGGCAGCCAGAGAGTGCTACGCACCTTGCAGATCGGATGGGGGTTAGCAAGGGAACTTCAGATCGAAGCTGTGGTTAGAAAAACACCGCTCTTCACATCGGGATTGTAGCCAGAGAGTGCTGCATCTCACAGTTCACGCGGCAGCCAGAGAGTGCTACGCACCTTGCAGATCAGATGGGGGTTAGCAAGGGAACTTCAGATCGAAGCTGTGGTTAGAAAAACACCGCTCTTCACATCAGGATTGTAGCCAGAGAGTGCTGCAACTCACAGTTCGCGCGGCAGCCAGGGAGTGCTACGCACCTTGCAGATCGAGAGGGGGTTAGCAAGGGAACTTCAGATCGAAGTTGCAGTTAGAGAAACACTGCTCTTTGCTTCGAGTTCGTAGCTGGAGAATGCTACGTCTCACCAACACCTACAAGTCGGGACAAGATCGGTAGGGGTATCTTCGCATCGCCGAACAGACCGAGACAAGGTCTTCCAGGAAAAAGGCGTGGAAGGTAAGAACCATCACAGGTACGCCTTCTTTCTTTCTGTCCTTTCTCTGAGTTTTGGCTTATCTAGGCGCTTGTGCACTAGTTTCCCCAAAACTGGGGGCAACTGTAAGCACTGTGTCCCGGAGCGGTCCGGATCAGAGGTTACCTTATGATGAAATCAATGTCCGAGCCTGTATGAGGGGCTGGATTTAGAGGTTTTAGTCCCACGTTCCAGGAGAAGTGAGGCTTTTTACAATTCCCGGGCAGAGGGGGAGAAAATAGAGGTTTTTTTCGAGTCAAAAAGACTTTTTGTCCTCCACAGACGGCCAGCCCGTCTGTGAAGTCGGCCCGTCGCTCCGAGTCACCGACGGCTCTGGGTATTTTCCGACGCCCGTCGGAAAGTCACCGCCCTTGTCAGAATGCCGCCTGGTTTCTCGGAGCACGCAACCCTTCCGACGCCCGTCGGTGGATGTGGCAGGGCCGTCGGCTCGATGCAGTCCTCTGCGGAGGATATCTCCTGCACTTTTTGTAGCCTTGTCAGCGGCTCGATGCAGTCCTCTGCGGAGGATATCTCCTGCACTTTTTGTAGCCTTGTCAGCGGCTCGGTGTAGTCCTCTGCAGAGGATATTTCCTGCACTTTTTGTAGCCTTGTCAGCAACTCGGTGCAGTCCTCTGCGGAGGATATATCTCGCATTCTATAAGTCTGGAGCAGACTCGATGCATCACCATCAGAAGATGAAACCCTCACACTTTGTAAATCTGGAGCAGACTCGGTGCAGCTCGAAAGAGCAATTCTCGCATTTTGTAAGTCTAGAGCAGACTCAGCGCTTTCTTGTGACCAGGAAGACAGCTGCCTCAGGTGCGTGCTTCTTCTTTCTTTCTTTGAGTTTTGGCTCACCTAGGCACCCAGGCACTACGTTCCCCAAAACTGGGGGCAACTGTAGACACCGGATCCTAAAGCAGCTCAGACCGAAGTTACCCGATGATAAAAATGATGCCTGTTCACAGGCAATTAGACAAATGGAAGTGATGGTTTTCTCGAAAAAAATATTTTTTATTTTACTTTATTTAAAAAAAAAAAGAAAAAAAAAAGGGGGTGAATTGAGTTTTGGGGGGCCTGTTGGGTGAGGCCCATCTCACTTTGGTGAGATGCTACCTCACCACGTGAGGCCCAGCTCACAGGAGAGGGGAGCTCTCACCTGCCTCATGTGTGTTCTCCCTCTTAAATGTCTTTTCTCCATGTTTTCCGCGGATTTGGTTTGAAAATGGAGTTTTATGATGGATTTGGTAAGAAAATGGACGGATCCTGTCAAATAACATGAAAAGAGTTAAAACAAACTGGGAGAGAAGGAGGAGAAAAAAAATTATTGGAGGAGCGCAAGAATTATGAGGAAGAACAAAAAAGAAAGGAGAATACAGAGAGAAAAGCTTGAGGAGAAAGGAAGAACAACTAAAAAAAATATTCTGGAATTGTTTTGAGAGCATTCTGAGTTTGATTTTGAGTAAAAAGAAAGGAGTTTGTAGTACTTGAAAACCCATTGCTTTGGTTTTTGCTGGAGCATAACTTCTACTAAACGTTTTTGGAATCTCTTTTTTTTTTTAACTTCCATTCCAAGAAAAGCAACGAGGAAAACAGAAGCTTCATTTGCAGATCAGAGATCAAATATCTGAGGGTAAATACTTACTAGCTACCTCTGTTTTATTTTCTTTCTCTTTTCTTTCCTTCTGTTTACCTCTTCTTCTTCTTTGTTTTGTTAAACCAGTAAGTGTTACCCTTTGTATATATTGTATATATTGTATTGTTTGATCTTTTTAATCTGCTCGTTGCATGTATATTGTTGTTATGATTAAATGAATGTGTATATTGCTTCATAATGCATGTTTGATCACGTGATTTTGTGTTTGTCAAGTCTGTACCTCTGTTTTTTCGTTTCTTTAAGTCAGTGATTTTGTTTTTGTTTGATTCGTTGTTTTCGATCCGATTTTCGCTTCTATTATTGCTTGTATCGTTTGTTCCGATCAGATTTCATGCTTCCCGATCGGATTGCGTCATCATTTTTCCTGTTCCAGATCGATCGGACGTATCGGAGAAAATCTCAATTCCAATCGGACATTCGCGACTCGTAAAGCACATTCACGAGTCGTGAGTGGCGTTCACGACTCGTGAAACAATTTCACGAGTCGTGAACGCCATTCACAAGTCGTGAGTGGTTTTGTTCTCTTTTCCCTCTTTACAATTCCACTTCTTTCCCATTTCCATTTCCAATTCTATTTTCCTTACTTTGGCCACATTTGGTCTTTTAGTCTAGCCATTATCACATGACTTGCTGGCTTATTTACTTTAATCTTCATCCTTTAGTTCACGTGGTGCTTTAATTTAGCTTACCTTGATTTTCATTCTTTATGTTATTTTGTCCCTTTTTGTTTTGTTATTTTATATTATTTCATTTTATCATTATTATTTATTTAGCCTAATTATCATTAATATCTCATATTATTTTTTTTCAAAAGTTATTATTATTATTATTATTATTATTATTATGTATTTAACATATCTCTTAGTATTGCTATCATCTTTCTTATTATTATTTGATTAATTTGTTAATCACTTTAATTAGTTATTTTTATTAAGCTAATTTTAGTTAATTAATTAATTTATTTATATTATATCAATTATTTAATTTACTTTATTAACATTTTACTTCGTTTATTTATGGCTTAAATGCTTGTATGATTGTGTGAATTACACGTGTGCTCGGACCGGGAGATTAAAGTCCATCAAATTTAAGGGTTTGCATTTTAATAGTTGTATTATTTTTATTATATTATTTTTTATGTATTGTATGTAAAATGTATTTTTTATTATTATCCGTATTACAAAAAATCACGTTTTTCAGATAAATAATAATTTGAAACTTTTCCTAATAAAATGGACCAATGTCCTATTTTAACCAATAAAATTATACTTTCAAATGGAGAACTAGTTTTCATAAAATATGATCACTCATCCCTATTGTTTTCGATCAATATCCTAAAAATAGTTCTCCAATTTTTCTAATAAATAAAAAGGAACCAATGTTCCTAAAATTAATGACCCGATTTATGTATGATTCATTTTAATTACTTTTATGCATTTTAGTTATTTTTATTCTTCTTATTTGGGCCCTTGTATTTAATTTTGGGGCGAATTTTATTTATTTATGCTTTCTTATTTTATTTTGGGGGATTGTTTTGTCCCATTTCCTTTTATTTATTATTTTTTTTGGGGGATTGTTCTATCCCAATTTCTATTTTGTAATTTATTTATTTACTGCTTTATTTATCGCTTTCATATATGAATGAATGCGCTTTAAATTTATTGTATTATCGCGTGAGATGAGAGATGGAATTTTGGTTTCTTAAAAACTCATTTATTAACTTAAGTCATTAATAAGAGTGAAGTTCCGGACACCATCTCTAGTTTAGACCAATAGAGGTTAGAGACCTTTTCCAGTTTCTTGTAAACTACATGGCGACTCCAAAATACCTCAAAGGTGCCTAAAGGTGTTGTGAGTCTAGATGACCCTTTCCAATGTTCTATTGAAAAGGAGGCATCCAAGATGACTCATGATGCCTAAGATCATAAAAGATGCGAACCAATCCCTCGAGCCCCAAAAGGCGAGTTCAATGAGGGCCTTGCTGGTTCGGCGCAAATCACAGACACCGCACAAGCCAAGATGAGGCCAGCGGGAGACACGCGATAGAACAAATTGCAGCTGAGTTATACTTAGATAACACTACCTCTCACGACAATCAAACACCATGCAAGCTGAGATAAGGCCAGCAGGACACATGCGATATAACAGATCGCAGCTGAGTTATAGTTGGATAACACTACCTCTCACAACATTCAGGTACCGTGCAAGCCAAGACGAGGCTAGCGGTACATACACAATAGAACAAATTGCAATCGGGTTGTGGTTGGATAACACTGCCTCTCAAGACAGTCAGACATTGTGCAGGTCGAAACGAGGCCCGCAGGATGAAGGTGGTTAAAGGAATCATCAAAGGGTCATGGTAAAATACACTACAACTCTACAGCGAAGAGTTACCAGCTTAAACACAACAGCGAAAAGGTAAGGACTGCCTCAGGTGCGTATTTCTTCCCTTTTTTCTCTGAATTTTGGCTCATCTAGACACTAGTGTACTAGTTTCCCCAAAATTGGGGGCAACTGTAGATACCGGGTCCTGAGCCAGTCCAGATCAGAGTTACCCGATGAAGGTATCAATGTCTTTTTTTAGGCAAATGGATGAAATTTGTGAGTTTTCATTTCTGGACATCAGGAGGAGTTCCTTTGTTGAGAATCTGGTTTTTAATCCACCAACGGGCATGCCGTCAGTCAGAGGGACGCCCATCACAAGTTCCCAAATACAACCCCCTCTCGCATGAACGACGCCCGTCTCTCACGCGGAGCAGGCCCGCCTCTCGCGGGAGCGATGCCCATCGCTCGCTTGAGAGACTCGTCCCTCATGACGAATGCCGACCGTTGCTCGCTGCAGAGGCCTTCTCTCGAGTTGAGCGATGCTTGTCGATTGCACAAGAGATGCCTGCCTCTCGCGAGCAATGGCTGTCTCTTGGTCTCCGTTTCTCGTGGGTGGTCCATCATCCAAAAGAACAAGGGTACCCCCATCACCGACGGCCGTCAGTCCTCCACCAATGCCCGTCGGTCGTTGATCTGCCACTGGTTTGGGCAGGATTCCCCAGATTTTTCATATCTTCTTAAATATATTTCAAGATTTCCAAATATTTCCCAAATCCTTTCAAATATATTTTCAAGATTTCCAAATATTTCCTAAATCTTTTCAAATATTTTCAAATTTTGGATTTGATTTTGAGAATATTCTGTAAATCAGTCGGTTCTGATTTTGATTTCGAAAATTTTTTTCAAATTTAAATTCTAAATTTGAATTTATTTGAATAATTTTCCTAAACCTATAAATAGGGGAGGGAGGCTCATTAATCGAGGGTTAGCAGTTTTTTACAAAAAATGAATTAACAATTCTTTATTTTTTCAGATTTTTATCAAATATTCTTCGAATTAAGGCAAATCTGGGAGAATAAGACAAATTCCTTTCTATCCGATCTAGCCCTTTTAGCATCCACAATTGCTACCAAAACGTCGAGAAAGAAAAATATAATTTTCTTTTCTTGATTTGTTTTCGAAAACACGATTTTTACAACCAAAAATCTCCTAAAACTACACATCACCAATCAATCCTTGAAGAACTCGAGGAACAGAAATCATGCGACATTCACCTTCAGAGGTAATATTATGAGTATAAACATTCTAGACCAACCTCCATTACATTTAATCATCTCATATTGATTTTACCCATAAAATCTCATTTTATTTAAAATGAAAAGTTTTTTATTCGATTTCCTTCTTTTCTGGGTCTGAGACGACCAACGGGCAGAAACTCCGCCGATGGCCGTTGCTCAGCCGAGCGACGAGCCATCGAGGGATTTTACCTCCGCTCGTCGGCCGGCCCAGGGACACCCGTCTCTCGTGCTATGGGCCGTCCCTGGGCCTTTCCCCCTTCATTTCTTCCTTTCTTTTACCACTTATTTTTCTCATTATTTTTATGATAATTCTTCATGGATTTTTTTATCATTGTTTATTTTTCACGTTTATTTTATCTTAATTGTGGCACTAACATGATTTTTGTTTTTGTGAATTTTGTTGCTTTATTTGATGGCTTTGAGTTATTAAATGGAGGACACCGCAATGATCTGAGAATCTTCACTCGGGTTTATTCTTTTACCCTTATCCCTTTTTATCTCATGTATCATTATTATAAATATTATTTTTTTTCGCCAACACACAAAAACTGTTAAATATTTATGGTAATTAAACTGGGATTTTTCATTAATAAATTGAGGACCAACGTCCTATTTCTTTCATGAAATAAAATTGACGCTTTAAAATCATTTTTTGTAAATACACATGTGAAGACCAATGTCTTTATACTTAACTGAATATCCCGCTTTGTGTATGTTTCTTTTTTTTGCTCATTTACAATGGGGGTTGTATTCTGCCCCTAGTTTCTTGTAAGCTATTGTATTTTTGATTTACTTTATTTCGATCGTACTTTATTTAATGCTTTCATTACGTGACTGATCTGACGCTTTAATTATTGTATTTAACTGAATGAGAAAATGGAGTGAAATGTTAAATTCAAAACTCAATTATAATTTACCCAAGGTATGAATAAATGGGGAGTCCCGAACCATCTCTGGTCGTAGGCTCAACGAGGTTAGAGGACCATCTCAATATTTTATTGAGATGGGGTCTCCAAAATATCTCTTGTTGCCCAGAATAGGCCCAATGTGCGTTGTCTTAGGCTCCATGAGATTAGATGATCTTTTCAGTATTTTATTGGAAAGAGGTGTCCAAAATATCTCTGACTTGCCCAAAATAGACATATATGTATCATCCTAGGCTTTACGAGATTAGATGATCCTCCCAATTTTCTATTGGAAGGAAGTATCCAAAATATCTCTGATTGCCCAAAATAGACATACATGCGCTGTCTTAGGCTTAGTGAGGCTAGACGACCTTTCCCAATGTTTTATTGGGTGGCGACTCCAAAACACTTCTTTGTTGCCCAAAATAGACGCCCTTGTAAATCTCTTACAAGTTCCATGAACCTCTCCCGAATGCTCTAAAAGCGGGCTTTCGGGGCTTCTCGGGGTTCGGCGCGTGTCACAATAATGCTCTTATTTCTAGCTGTTCCTTGTTTTTTGATGTTGACAATGTTATTAGTGATTGCAAACTTATTGTGGATAGCTTATCTAATGTCCACTTTAGTTTAGTTAAAATATCTGCGAACTCTGCTGCTCATAATCTAGCTAGAGCATCGTGTTCCATGCCAGGTGTTGTTTATTGGGATTTAATATATATATATATATTGTTGAAATAACTACCAAAAAAAAATTCAAATGCCAAGTCCATAATTCCACCAAAACTAACTAAATTATCAATTTTTATTCAAACATAATTAGTTTTTTTATTATTAGTAAATATCAATTATTTATAAATATGCATTGTAAAAATAATAAAATAATTGCTACAGCAAATGTCAACAAAGAATTGAAAAATATATTTTTTTAAAAAAAGTTAAATAGGCCATACTCAATAGAAAAAGGAAAGCCATTTTGATGTTTTGGGAATCCTATAGAATCGCTTCCATTTAATTCAATATCAATCGAACACGTTTAGATTTTTTTTTTCTTAAAAAAATAGAAATCCAAAAACAACAATCACTTCGAACATACCCTAAGATTTTTATTTATTGAGCTAATAATGGTTTAGTTAATTGGTATCTTCCTCAACATTTACTCAAAGATAAACATGTTTTAGATATTACTTTTTAATTGTTGGAAAAACTTTGTATATTTCTTTTGGCTTAAGATGAAAACATGATATAACCACCTTAATTAGGTACGCACTATGCACTGTATAGTTTAATATGCACTCAAGGATAACATGTGATAATATGTGATTCAATAAATTTTAAAAATCAATTATTTTTTTCTATAAAAAGAATAGTTAAAATAATAATTTTCTCTCTCTTTATTTTTGCAATTATAACAAAACTAAAAAAGGAAACGAAAATGCAAAGAAAAAAGAATAAGGCAATAAATAGCGTGTAGAAGTATAGAAAATCAATTATTTCTCTCTAGAAAAAGAACAATTAAAATAATTGTTGTAAATAAATTGAAAGATAAAAGAATATATATATATATATATATATATATATATAACAAGAAAAATAAAGAATAGAGAGAAATTTTTATTCTATTCTTATTATTGTGTGTTTATAAATAACTGCAATGGTCATATATGTAAGTACAAAGATTTGGTCCATATAAAAAAATTTAACCTATATAAGAAACAAATAAATTTAGGAACAAAACAAGTTATATAGGAAATAATTAATATATGAATATAGGTAGTTATCCAAATATGAATATTTCACAACACTTTTTTTTGGATGATTATACACTATGAGCAAAACTCGTTAGAACATTCATAGAAAAACCCAATAGGAAAAAACCTTAATTAAGAAAAAAAAAAGTACAATGTATATTTTTCTTCCCATTATAATAATATCAATACACAATTTAAAACTTGTGCATGTAGAGTTCTAATATATCACATTATAAGATTTTTTTTTTTTTCTAAAAATAAGGCACATATCTTCTAGATATGCTAACTATACATCTTCTGGATATATTATGTATGAACTGAAAAATAATAGCTAAAACTTATTTTTCAAAATTACTCGTTGTACCTTCATAAGCATGTACAAGTTCATCTCCACATCTTTCATTTATTTAAGAAGGAAAATTTTATAAAACTTAATAATACAATCATACGTACAATAGGTACATAATAAATGTACTTTCATATAAAATAATTTATCTATTCTCAAATGGTTTTTTTAACCATTACGTGATAAATGTACTTTCATATCATATAATTTATTTATTCTCAAATGGTTTTCTTAACCATTCTTAATTTTTCTATTAATTATCAGCTACTTCTAGTAGAACAAATTAGTAATACAATACTAATAATTATCATTTCTTTGAAATATCATTTATATGGCTATAATTTTATATTGCTCCATTCACTTCAGGGAATGAAATAAATATAATAAAATAATTTTCATAACATATATACAACATAATCATATAATAGCTATTACAAACGAATGCATTTAGTAATTTAATTTAAATATTTCTAAAGTAATACTTACAAATAAATGAAAATAATTAAAATTTCCAAAAAAAATTATACGATTATATAGAAAATTAAAATCTTTAAAACAATATGTAATTTTAAGTAACAATTTGACAATTACATTATAATGCACGATTACATAATACATCATTAGCAATAATAGCAACAATATATGATCAAGAAATATGTTGTACCTAGTGACTTTACAGCTATTGGGGTACTCAATGAAAAATAATTTATAAACATGTAATCACTTTATAAAAAATTATACTTTAATCAAATAGTATTCGATCTTTAAGTCAATACAAAATTTTAATTTCCCATATTTGTTAAAGTATTTTAAACTTTTTAAGAGTTTCAATAACAATCAAAATCATAAATAAATTATAATATTTCAAAATTATATACACATAAAATTTAATACATATTTGTATTAAACAAAATTTTCAGAAATATTTATATGTTTCATGCATGATAAATCATTCGGTGATTTTATGTAATAATTTCATTATTAAATAGGAAAATAGCATCAATTATTTACATACTAATATATTGCCATATTGATAAATACTTTAAAATTATTGCATCCATATTTATTATAAGAAAATATATTTTTTCATAATATATGCTAATTTATTGCAATAAATATCATAAAATAAGTAATGTTTTATGATTTCATTGTACATTGAATGAATATCGTGTGCACCACATTGGCATCATATTTTTCAATATTCGAACTATAGGTTCAAAACTTCATATTATAAAATTGAATGCAATTAGTATCTGTATTTTTTAATAGATTTAATTTTAAGATCCTTACTATGTTGAAAATATCAACATTAATATTTTTATGCAGAAATGTTGTCAACAACTTTAACTTTTTCGGTTTCTTTTAATGACATAACATATTGACATTTCTTATTTAATTTCAAGTACTTGAACCACTTCAGAGATTTTAAAATTAGTTATGTCATATGTCTTTTTAGGGGTACCTGCCTCCATAATATGACCATATGAATTTATTTGCTCCTTGTTATTCAAAAGTTTTATTTTTATTTGGAACCAAATAATTTATCCTACAAGGCAAATTGTCCTACTGGCACATTATTTTGAATTGGAGCATTTGCAACTAATATATATGAGATTTAATAAATCTTTAACAAATACATTAGCATCATAGTTAAATAATCTTTTGAACTTCAGGTTCATGATATGAGGATCTAAATTACATGTAATGTATTTATTATTTTATTTTTCAACTGCTTATTTCCCTTGATGTTAGGAAAATTATTTAATCAAAATGTGATTTTTAACTAAAAATTGTAATAGAGGAATTTAATGATCTTTATTGGCATAATGCATGTAAGTATTGCTTAAAGCAATATTATATATCCCTATATAAAAATATGAGTACTAATAAAAATGTCTAGCAATTAATTAGAGACATTCAATAAACATTTTTGCTAGACCTATGAGTATGAATATGTATAACGGGCTTATAACAATCATTTACCCGCAACATACAATAGCATTAACAAGAAACATGTCTTGATTGCATAATCTGGAAGTTGTGCACTTAATTTGAATAATCTCACAAATTATAAGTTGTGAGTTGATAATAAATACACACGTTACCATTTATTAATGCATTTTTCAAAAGTTATAAAACATTTGAGTAGTTAACATGGTGGATAGTGGGCCTATATATATTATCTTTATTCATTCTAGAATGAAGGGAATTCATTTTTTTTCAAGAATAAATAGCTTATGAGAATTTTTTAAATTGAATAAAAGAAAATTCTTGTTCTCTATATGAATTCTCAATAATTTATGCACTATATTTGATCCGGTATAGTCAAACCAATCATGCCAAGTATTCAATTGCCATTCAATTAGTAAACTTCAGTTTTACTATTTTATTATATCAAATATTTATATTAATTGATAAACATCAAGTTTCTTAATATTAATATCAATCAGTTAGTAAACTTCGAGTTTACTAATATTTGTATCTATCAATAAACTTCAAGTTTACTGATATTAGTATCCATTAATTGGTAAATTTTGGATTTACTAATATTTGTATAGCAGTTAGTAAATTTCATGTTACTAATATTTCTATATATTGTCATATACATATTTCAATATTCTAATCTCAATTTCAAAATGATATCTATATCAGCGAATATCTTTTAAATTAATAAGTTTCTTTGAGAGATATTGGACAAATAATACTCCATATAATAAATTTCATTTGGGTAATGACTTTGTAACTCTTCAGAAGCTTTCAAAATTATTTTGTATTACCCATTAAGATAATAAAATGACAAAAATATAAATATAACAAATCAAAATATTACTTTGCATAAATTATATTCAACCTATATTATATATAGGATCAAAGTATAATGAAGCAACGATCAATTTATAACTATGTAAAATAAATCTTTAAAATCATGTTAACATCCACAGCAAAACCAATGCCAATGGACAATGCCATTCTATTTTTTTTCAACATATTAATTAATTTATTAACTCATGAGAATTAAAATAATTCAAAATTTATAAATTGAACTTACTTACCATTTAATTCATTAGAGCCGGGTTGTAGTAAACTACCAGCTTCCAATTATCAAAACTTATAGTAGAGACTTAATCGTACTGATAACGTGTTACAAATAAATTAAAAGATAAAAGAACATACAAAACAAGAAAAATAAAGAATAGAGAGAAACTGTTATTCCCTTTTATTATTGTGTGTTTATAAACAACTACAATGATAATATATATAAGTACAAAGATTTGGTCCATATAGAAAAATTTAGCCTAAATAAAAAATAAATAAATTTAGTAACAAAATAAGTTATATAAAAAATAATCAATATGAGAATAGAGGTAATCATCCAAATATGAATATTTCACAATAATAATAATTTTGTTGTAGCATATTGGAATATTCCTATTGGATGACTACCTTTAGTTCTAATTAGACTTTAAGTCTAATTAGTATTATATTTCTAATCAAATTCTATTACTATGTCTTTGCCCCTATAAGTATGCTAGTTGTGAGCTATTAAAGAAACATAACAATAATTATCAAAAAATATATATTTCTCATTCCTCTCTATTTATGCTTTATTTTTATTTTAATTTATAACACGTTATCAGCATAATCAAGTCTCTACCATAAATTTTGATAATTAAAAAATGGTGTTTTACTACAACCCGGCTCGAAGGAATTAAGGCTTTAATTTCAAGAATTAGATGGTACGTAAATTTAATCCGTAAATATTGAATTGTTCTAATTTTCACGAATCAATTAAATTGATTATAGATTGAGCTATGGTATAATGAATTGTATAATTTTTTATTGTAATACAATTATTTGAAAGCTCCTGAAGAGCTGTAATGCCATTACCCATATACAATTTGTTATGAAATATATTTTTTTCAATATTTCTCAAATAAATTTATTAATTTCTAAAAGATATTCGTTGAAATAGATACCACAATGAGATTGAGATTAGAATATTGAAATATATATATATATATGTGTGACAATATTTGTATCGAAAAATTATTCTTGAAAATTATTTGATTTTACTAACAAATAGAAATATTAGTAACCTGAAATTTACTAACTATTATACAAATATTAGTAACCTAAAGTTTACTAATTAATTGATACTAATATCAGTAAATTTGAAGTTTATTGATAAAAATAAATATTAGTAAACTCGAAATTTACTGACTGATTGATATTAATATTAAGAAACTTGATGTTTATCAATTGATATAAATATTTGATATAATAAAAATAGTGAACCTGAAGTTTACTATCAAATGACAATTGATTACTTGGCATTAGGGGTGTTACCGGTCCATGAGTCCCCAAAAAAACCAGTTCAGTAAATTCGGTTTTATGAAAACACTAACCATTAACCAATCTATTACTATCGGTTAATCAATCTATCGATTTCGAATTTTTGGATCGGTTAATCAATATTTTTTGGTTAACCATTATAATTATAAAATACATTCATAAAAAAATTAAAACTAGAAAACAAATATAATTCAATATAGTAATTAAATATAATGTTCAAACTACAATTATAAACTAAAAATGTTCAAAATATTTGAAAATTAAAATTACAAACCGAAAATTTAATGATACAACTAGTTAAACAAAAAAATTTCACACATATTGTATTATACACATACACATGTATATATACATATATACATGTGTGTGTGTGTATATATATATATAATTTAATATAGGGTTTCATTTTATTTTTTTAAAACTTTTTATATATATAAAAAATTATATAAAATCTATCGTTTAACCGAAATCGAAACCGAAAATACATGTGAAAAATTGTATAAAACCGATTGGTTAATTAAAATCAAAACCGAAATATATATAATTATACAAAATCGGTTGGTTAACCAAAACCGACAGTTTTTTGGAACTAAAAATCGAAATCAAAATTCATAAAAACTATGAACCATTAACCATAAAAATCGGTTCGGTTAACCTATTTTTCATCGATTTCGGCTCGATTTGTCTGTTAACCAAGTCCATCAACTTTTTTGAACACCCCTACTTGGCATGATCGGCTTAACTATTCTGGATCAATTATAATGCATAAATTATTGAGAATTCAGATATATTAGAGAACCAGAAGTTTTTTTAATTCAATTTAAGAAATTCTCATAAGCTAATTGTTCTCAAGAAATATTACTAAAGTATTGCTTGCTAATAAAGGGACTGAATTCCCTTCATTCTGGAATGAATAAAGATAATATATGTGGGCCCACTATCTACCATGTTAACCGATCAAATGTTTTATGATTTTTGAGAGATGCTTCGATAAAATGGTAAAATGTGTATTTATTATCAACTAATAACCTGTAGTTTATGAGATTATTCAAATTAAGTGCACAACTTCCAAATTAAGCGATCAAGACATTTTTTTTGATAATGCTAGTAATAAAATATTGCAGGTAAATGATTGTTATAAGCCCGATGTACATATTTATATTCAAAGGTCTAGCAAAAATATTTATTACTGATTAATTGCTAGATATTTTTAAGAGAACAACAATACTCCTATTTTTATATAGGGATATTATTGCTTGGAGCAATACTTACATGCATTATGCTAATAAAGATCATTAAACTCCTCTATTGCAATTTTTAGTTAAAAATTGCATTTTTGATTAAATAGTTTTTCTAATATCAGGGGAAGTAAGTAGCTAAAAAAATAGAATAATAAATACATTACATGTAGTTTAGATCCTCATATCATGAACCTGAAGTTCAAA
The DNA here is from genome assembly GCA_947683425.1 of Excoecaria cochinchinensis. NCBI lineage: Eukaryota > Viridiplantae > Streptophyta > Magnoliopsida > Malpighiales > Euphorbiaceae > Excoecaria > Excoecaria cochinchinensis. The sequence continues at coordinate 8,775,736 of CANTUQ010000119.1, forward strand.
TTATGATGTTAATGCATTCATTAGTGTGTAAAGATTTATTGAATCTCATAAGTATCGGCTGCAAATACTCCAATTCAAAGTAATGCCCCAGTATAACAATTTGCCTTGTAGGGTAAATTATTCGGTTCCAAATAAAAATAAAATCTTTGAATAACAAGGAGTGAATAAATGAATATGGTCATATTATGGAGGCATGTGCTCCTAAAAATATATATGACATAACTAATTTCAAAACCTCAGAGTTGGTTCAAGTACTTGAAATTAAATAAGAGATCTCAATATATTATGTCATTAAAAGGAACCGAAAAACATAAAGTTGTCAATAATATTTCTGATGTTGATATTTTCAACATAGTGAGGATCTTGAAATTAAATTTGTTGAAAAATATGGATACTAATTGTATTTAATTTTATAATATGAATTTTTGGACCTGTAGTTCAAATATTGAAAAATATGATGCCAATGAATGCACATGATATTCATGCAATGTATTATTTTATGACTTTTATTGCAATGAATTGGCATTTATTATGAAAAGATATATTTTCTTATAATAGATACGGACGCAATAATTTAAAAGTATTTATCAATCTGACAATATGTTAATATGTATATAATTGATGTTATTTGCCTATTTGATAATGAAATTATTACATAAAAATCCCTAAAAGATTTATCATGCCTGAAACATATATAGATATTTTTTAAAATTTTTGTTTAATACAAATATGTATTAAATTTTATGTGTATGATTTTGAAGTATTATAATGTTGCATATTATCATGATTTATTTATGATTTTGATTGTTATTTAAACTTTTAAAGAGTTTGAAATATTTTAACAAATATTAAAAATTAAAAATTTTGTATCGACCTGAAGATCGAATACTATTTGATTGAAAATATAATTTTTGGTAAAGTAATTACATGTTTATAAATTATTTTCCATTGAATACCCCAATGGTTGTAAAGTCACTAGAGACAACATATTTTTTTATCATATATTATTGCTATTATTGCTATTGATTTATTATGTAATCATGCATTATAAGATAATTGTCAAATTGTTACTTAAAATTACATATTGTTTTCTATATAATCATATATTTTTATTTGAGAAATTCAATTATTTTTAAGTATTGTTATAGAAATATTTGAATTAAATTACTCAATGCATTCTTTTATAATAGCTATTATATGATTATGTTGTATACGTGTCATGAAAATTAATTTATTGCATTTATTTCATTCCCTGAAGTGAATGAAATAATATAAAATTATAGCCATAGAAATGGTATTTTCAAGAAATGACAATTATTATTATTATATTACTCATTTTTAACCACCAGAAGTGGCTAATAATTAAAAGAGAAAAATAAAAATGGTTAAGAAAACCATTTGAAAATGAATAACTTATTCATTATATAATATGAAAGTATATTTGTTACGTACCTATTGTGCGCATGATCATATTATTAAGTTTTTCTCCATCTTAAAGAAATGAAAGACGTGGAAATGAACTTGTACATGCTTGTGAAGGTACAACATGTAATTTTGGAAAATAAGTTTTAGTTGTTATTTTTCAATTAATGCATAATATATCCAGAAGATATGCTATCATATCCAGAAGATATGTGGCTTATTTTTAGACAAAAAATCTTATAATATGACATATCAGAACTCTTTATGCACAAATTTAAAATTGTGTACTGATATTGTTATAAGGGGAAGAAAAATATACATTGTACTAATTTTTGCCTTAACTAAGGTTTTTTTCCTTTGGATTTTCCTATTAAGGTTTTTAATAAGGCAACTCATAATGTATCTTAAAGATATTGTATACTCTTTTTCCCTTCACCAAGTTTTTATCCCACAGAGTTTTTCCTAGTAGGATTTTTAATGAGGCACAATATGTATTAATGGATATTCAACGGGAAGTATGCATTACGAATCCCATGATTATGAATATCCATAACCCCTTAAGATTGATAACATGGCTTATCAAAAGAAAAAGGTAAACAATAATTATCCATGTAAGACATATTACAATATTATCAATTAATTTAAAGTCCACCAGAAGTGTGACGGATTTTTTAGTGAAAATAGATATGAGAATAATTCCATTTCTCTATGCATTTTTATTAAGAAGATAAATTTTGGATTTGCCATAGTTACAGTTTATGTTGATGACTTAAATATAGTAGGGACTCCAAAAGAGATCTCTATTACTGCAAAATATTTGACAAAAGAGTTTGAAATGAAATATCTCGAAAAAATCAAATTTTGTTTTGGGTTTCAAGTTAAATATTTGCCAAAAGAAATTCTTGTGCATCAAGCAACTTATATAGAGAAAATCTTAAAACAATTTTATATGGATAAATCATATCCATTAAGTATTCCAATGATTGTTAATGTCAAGAAAGATCCTTTCGTCCACAAGAAGATAACGAAGAGGTTGTTGGCCCTGAAGTACCATATATCACTACAATAGGTGCACTTTTATATCTTGCAAATAGCATTAGATTAGATATAACCTTTGCAATTAATTTGCTAGCAATATTTAATTCTACACCAACTCGAAAACACGGGAATGGTGTAAAACATATTCTACGTTAACTTCGTGGCATTTTTGACATGGATTTATTTTTTCCAAAAATAGCAAAGTTAGAATTAGCAGGGTACGCTGATGTCGGATACCTATCAGATTCTCATAAAACTCGGTCACAAATAGATTATGGGTTCACGTATATTGACATTGCTATTTATTGGTGATCTATAAAGCAAACAATCACTGCTACTTTCTCAAATCATTTAGAAAAATTAGCCATTCATGAAGCAAGTCGTGAATGTGTGTGGTTGAGGTCCATGACTCAACACATTAAAGGAGCAAGTGCATTAGTGGTGGAGAACAAGCCAATAAAATTATATGAGGATAATGCAGCATGTATCTCACAATTCAAAAACGGCTATATCAAAGGAAATAGAACCAAACATATATCACCAAAATTCTTCTACATTCATGAACTTATCAAGGAAAGACAAATTGATGTTTGCAAAGCTCGCTCAAGTGACAATCCAGTAGATTTGTTCACAAAAGCCCTACTAAATTCAATTTTCAAAAAACATGTATACAATATTATAATGCGCCAATTGAAAAATTTAGTTTGATTCATTTTATTTTTTGAGAGAAAGTATTTGTGAATATTGTACTCTTTTTCATTCGCTAAATTTTTATCCCACTGGATTTTTCTTAATAAAATTTTAACGAATCATGTTCATAGTGTATAGTCATCTAAGAGAAAATATTGTGGAATATTGGAATATTTCTATTGGATGACTACCTTTAGTCCTAATTAGACTTTAAGTCTAATTAGTATTATATTTCTAATCAAATTTTATTATTGAGTTTTTGTATCTATAAATATGCTAATTGTGAATTATTAAAGAAACACAACAATAATTATAAAAAAATATATATTTCTCATTTTTTTCTATTTCTGCTTTAATTTTACTTTTATTTATAACAATATATATTTTCGTTTTACAATTATTTTAAGACGAAAAAAGAAAATGAAAATGCAAGGAGAAAAGAAGAGGACAATAAGACAATAAATAACGTGTAGACGCGGAGAAAATGTCGTAAAGCAAAAGGGGCATAGCTCATCGGTTGCCTGTTAAATATTCTATAAATTTGAACGATCAGATTTTAAAAAGATAGTATATAATGGTGCGTATAGAACGGGTGCAGAGGATCCAAACCCAAAGCTATTAGAATTTGAAATTCAAATCATGTTTGGTTCTGAATGAAATCCAATCTCACGCACCATCTTTAAAAACAAAATCCTCAACAGCCGCTCTTCCAACGGTCGCTTTTTCCTCAAACAGATCCTCTTTTTCTCCTTTCCCTTATTTTTCGCAGTTTGAAACATCAGACTTTCCAATTTTCTCCAAAATTTTGGAAACATTACCATACGGAATTTTTGTTACCAATTCAGGTTTGTCGTCAGATCTCTGCTCATATATTTTCTTTCTGTTCAAAATATTGCTAATCGAGGGAAAAAAAGAGAAATCTAATTGATGTAATTTGTTTGATGAACTCAGAGATTACGAGAATTTTGTCACACATGTCCAATCTTCAGAATGATCCATTTCTCCAAGTGGAAACTACCTGTGGATCGCTTCTTTATGAGTTGCAGGTCTCTAAGACTTTTTTTTTGGGTAATTTCTTTTTATCTTTTGCGCATTGCAGATAATGATTTTATTTTTTTCTTGTTCTATCTTGAAAAATTAGATAATTTGGGATGAGGTTGGGGAGTCAGACGTTGAAAGGGACAAAATGCTGCTTGAGCTTGAACAAGAATGTCTCGAGGTATACAGAAGAAAGGTGGATCGGGCAAACAAGAACAGAGCTCAGCTAAGGAAAGCAATTGCTGAAGCTGAAGCTGAACTTGCAGCTATCTGCTCTGCCATGGGAGAGCGTCCTGTACATATTAGGCAGGTTGGGGTTGTGTAATAATCGCCTTCTTTCTTTTTTCTTACTTTTTCCCTAAAAAATCCCTTTTTGCTGTTGGAGGTTTTAATTTGGTTTAGTTCTAACTAAAATTTTCTATATTGGTCGTTTAATTATATATAAGGTAGGAAACAATTTCGTATATTGGTTCAATGCTTGCTAGAAAAGATAGGATTACCCTAATATATGTTGACACTAATCCAATTGCTGCAATTCCTGTGATGCAACTAATCTGAAGATATCTAAAAATGCTTCTGCTGAGCTTTTGATATTTTCTGTATGAAGTTATAAATTTTAAGACCAGCAATCTGATGGAAAGATGTTAAAGAGCCTAACTTGCGATCAAAATAAGGTTAAAGCAAAAACATGGAACGCAGTATTTCTCTAAAAGGTGTTGAAGTTTAGTGAAATCAGCTTGTTGCTTTTGTTTCTTCTAAAGCCTAGGAAATTAGAGGTTGTTCTCCCTATATCAATCTTTTTTCTTTATATCTCTCTTTCTATTTCAGGCTGATCAAAATGCTGGAAGCTTGAAGGAAGAACTTCAAAAGATTCTTCCCCAACTTGAGGAGATGCGGAAGAGGAAATCAGACAGAAGAAATCAATTCCTTGAAGTTCTAGAGGAAATACAGAATATCTCAAATGAAATACATGGATATGCTGATTGTGTAGCTTTGGATGAAGCTGATCTGTCCTTGAGAAAACTTGAAGAATTGCATAGACAGCTGCATACGCTTCAAAAAGAAAAGGTCTATGGTCATTCTCATTTTCCTTCATGCTCAGTGTTTACTGCTTACCTTTTAAACCAACTGATTGATGTTTTTTCTCTGCAGAGTGATCGGTTGAAGCATGTTCAAGAGCATCTAGATACTTTAAACTCACTTTGCTCAGTGCTTGGTATGGATTTTAAGCACACTGTTACTGAAGTTATTCCAGGTTTTGGTGACAATGAAGGATCAAGGAACATAAGCAATAATACAATTCAGAATTTGTCTTCTGCCATTCTTAAATTGCGAGAGATAAAAATACAAAGAATGCAGAAGGTAAGTATGTATTTATATTAATGTATGTTTCATTGAAAACATTAGCTTTTTCATTGATAAAATTATGCCTTGATCAATGGCAGCTCCAAGATCTTGCCAGTACAATGTTGGAGTTGTGGAATTTGATGGATACTCCAGTTGAAGAGCAGCAAATGTTTCAGAATGTTACATGTAATATTGCTGCTTCAGAACCTGAAATTACTGAACCACACACTCTATCTGTTGACTTCATCAATTATGTGGGTAGCAATCATTTAAATAATGCTCGTATATACTTGATTTATGTGATTGTGTCGGTTTGACTTTTGGTTCAGCATTAATAATTTTATGTGAATATAACTTGCAGGTTGAAGCAGAAGTCTGTCGATTAGAAGAGCTGAAATCAAGCAAGATGAAAGATCTTGTTCTAAAGAAAAGGTCAGAACTGGAAGAGATCTGCAGAAAGACGCATATGGTTCCAGAAGCAGATACTGCAATTGAATATGCTGTAGAAGCCATAGAGTCTGGTACTACTTTTCATAGTATCATTGTAACATGTACTAATCATTTCTGTATTAATTTTAACCCTTGTTTTGTCCATAATTATGAAGGGAATGTGGACCCTGCCAATTTACTTGAGCAGATTGAACTTCAAATTGGTAATGTGAAGGAAGAAGCATTTTGCAGGAAGGAAATACTTGAAAAGGTTGAGAAATGGATAGCTGCATGTGAGGAGGAGTGCTGGCTTGAGGAATATAACAGGGTCAAGTATCCAGAAGAACTCTTTTCCTATGTACTGCATTTCTTAATTTCTTGCTCAACTGTTGTCATTTGGTGGTTGTGTTACAGGATGATAACCGATATAATGCAGGGAGAGGAGCTCATCTTACTCTCAAGCGTGCTGAGAAAGCTCGTGCTCTGGTTAATAAGCTTCCAGGTGTGTCCTGTATTTTGCTGCCTTTGTATTTAGATTGGTCTATCAGGAATTATGCAGATACTTTTGGGTTTTCTATTCATTTGTTTGATAAAGCTACAACTTGCAAATATAAACCTTCATCATGATCTGTTTTTAATAGCACAATCTCATAATAACTTGTAATTTTCATGTTGGTCCAGGTATGGTGGAGGCTCTGGCTTCAAAAACCGTGGCATGGGAAAAGGAGAGAGGCATGGAGTTTTTATATGATGGAGTAAGTCTACTAGTTCTTTCTTACGGTTTTTAGGTCCTGGCTCTTGAATTTCACTCATTTCTTGGACACCAATATTTGGTAAATTTGTGCGAATAAATTTGCTGAAACACATGTGTATTTCCAGATTCGCCTTCTTTCCATGCTTGAAGAGTACACAATATTACGACAGGAGAAAGAGGAAGAAAGGCGGAGGCAAAGGGTAAGGGCTTACCATTTACTCCGCCATAGCATATCTTATCAATCTCTTTTAATTGAGATTGCATGTGTATCATTGATGTACACCTGAAATGCTAGCGCTGACCTGTCTTGGCTGTTTCTCTGTACAGGATCAGAAGAAATTGCAGGGACAGTTGATAGCAGAACAGGAGGTACTTTATGGGTCGAGACCGAGCCCTTCAAAGACTCAGAGTGTGAAGAAAGCTCCTAGAGTGTCAACCGGAGGTGCCAGCAACAGAAGACTCTCCCTTGGAGGAACCATGCTTCAAACTCCGAAACCTGATTCAACTCACACCAGCAAAGTTGCTACACCTCATTTACGTCCAGGCAAGAAAGTTGACCGAATGCACCAACATGATCCCTTGAATAACCGGCATGATGATGGCTTTGCAGCACTTTCAGCAGGTACGTTCTTTGAGAATGTGAAGATACAAATTTACTAAGGAGTTGGTAGTCCTCAAGATCCTTGCTAAATATTTTTTATTTCATTTTCGTTTTTGTCTTTGTTGAAGATGATATAAATGAAACTGAGCAATAACGGCTCGCCATCTCCCACGGGGTCTGGGAAGAACATCAACTGGTTCTTCACAATTTTCTAATTATTGATTGTTGAAGTAGGTTCTGCCTCTAAATTTTTTTGTTGACTTTCAACTAAATTTTTTACCAAAAAAAAAGACACAGAACTCTTCTATATGCAAAAAAAAATTGTTCTACTAAAAGACAACCATGAAACGTCTAAAAATTTGCATTTATGCCACAATGATAAGGAAGCTAACCATTTGAAAGAAATTTGAAAATGCAAAGAAATATTCTGAGTGCTACAATGGTAGCTTAATTGCACTAAGGGCGTGTCATTGATTGTTTTGAATTTCCAATGTTCTTTGGTTAATTTTGCTTTTAATTTCCTTTTGACTGTTATATAGGTAGGAGAGGGTTGGATATCGCTGGTCTTCCTTCAAAAAAACATCCCTTCAGTACTGCAAATGCTCACGAACCAGAGTCGCCAATGCTGCGGAAACCTTTCTCACCTATTTCTTCCACAGGATCATCAAAACTTAACATATTAGAAGATGCAACAGCAGCACATGGCGAGACTATTAAGAAGATAGTTGCAACTAGTGAACTGTCATATGCTACTACTCCTTTGAGAAACTTAGTGGCAGATGAAGAGAATAGGACTCCTAAGACAATGCCTATCCTTGTGCCAACAACACCTTCAACACTGTCTATCCCTATGCAGATGGCTATGACCCCAGCACCAGTTCTAGTTCCATATGCTGCTCGTCCAACAGAAGAGGTTCATGAAGAAATTGAATATTCGTTTGAAGAAAGGAGAGCTGGATTTGTTCTTCCCACTGCTCATACTAGGTCTGTACATGTTTGATGTTGTTAAAAGTTTGACTGTTGTATCGCAAGTTTGATTTCTTTTTCTGAAATCTTCGGACTTTTTATGGGGTAAGTCAACTGTAATTGGCTTTGACTATAGTGTATATAGTCCACGGGCACGGAACGTGGACTGTTTAATATACTTATCAATGTTAAAATTGAACATCCTTTAAATTTCCATGTTGACACTTGCTTTCTATAAATTTTGTAATTAGTCCAAAGAGTCTTGTTTAACAGCACTATTTATTAGTCCAAGTTGTGGCGTGGTTTCTCAATTAAGAATTTATGTAAAAAGCAATGTTTTTGGGTCATAGTTGGCTTAATTTCACCGGTGGTCTTTCAACTGTCGTAAAAGTAATATTGCATTTATTATTTTTGGTTTTATAATAATAAAATAAGTCAATTACAATTTTACAATAATAATGTAAAAAATGTCAAAAAAATCATTTCGATCATATAGTGCGCACGTTAATGGTACAGATTATTCACTTGTAATTCTCATTTTTGCTTGAACTTAATCCTTTGTACATTGAATGCACAATTTTGACTTTTTTCACGGTTTTGAATTGATTGAATTATGTTTTCTTACACACTAAATGACCATAATGGTTTTTTTTTGACATTTTTAATTTTATTGTTATAAAATTATGCTTGACTAATTTTATTGTTACAAGAGTTAATTTCATCAATGTTTATTATTTTTCTATTCATAACCATAAAGTAATTTAAGTATAATTTTGTAACAATAAAGTAAAAAATGCCGAAAAAATATTATTTCGATCACCTCATGCATGCATTAATGATGCATATTCTCCATTTGCCTTGAACTTGGTCCCTTGTACCTTGAATGCACAATTCTACCATTCTTCACAGTAGGGGTGTGCAACGGTCGGTTCGGTTCAATAACCGAACCGAAAAAACGATAACCGAAATATTGTAATTTATATAAACCAAACCGAAATTATATGAAAACCGAACTAATATCGAACTGAAATTTTCGGTCGGCTTGGTTCGGTTAACCGAAAAACCAAAAATCTAAAATTATAATTAAAAAAAATTATCAAAAAAATTATACAAAATTATAAATCATAAAACTAAAATTAAAAAAAATAAAATTGAAAAATATACATATATAATTTAAGTTCAAGCCCCTTAAATTGATAAAAAAAATGCAAAAATAATTTTTTTATATAAAAATTGGATAAATAATATATAAATTTAAAATTTCGGTCGGTTCGATTTTTGCCTTTCAAAACCGAACCGAACCGAAATAACCGATTTATATATAAATTCAAAACCGAAACCGAACCGAATTAAAAATATTGGTCGGTTTGGTTCAGTTTTTCGGTTTTAACCGAATTTTGCTCACCCCTACTTCACAGTTTTGGGATTAGTTAAATTCTATTTTTTCACACATCTGGTGACTGGAATGATGATCCGTGGTTATTATTTTTCTATTCATAACCATAAAGTAATTCAAGTATAATTTTGTAACAATAAAGTCAAAAATGCTGAAAAAAATATTATTTCAATCACCTCATGCATGCATTAATGATGCATATTCTCCATTTGCCTTGAACTTGGTCCCTTGTACCTTGAATGCACAATTCTACCATTCTTCACAGTTGTGGGATTAGTTAAATTTTATTTTTTCACACACCTGGTTACTGGAATAGTGTTTTCCCATTATTTTTGACTTTATTGTTAGAAAATTGTATTAAAATTATTTTGTTGTTACAAATCGAAAAATAGTGATTACCATGTTACTTGAGTAAGATTTGAATTGCTACGGATGAAATTAACCATTGTTATGAATCGAAAAATAATGACCACAACGCTATTTGCGCGAAATTTGAAAAAACACGGATAAAATTAACCCGTCATAATGGGATGATTTTAATTGGATTCAACATGATTTTTTCTTCTTTTTTTATTAATACAATTATTTATAATAAAAAAATTGAAAATCTAGTATCGACAACACTATATAGAAAAAGCATAATACATTAAAAATCCTATATGATCAAACATCAACATAAAGACAAACAATTAATTATAGAAAACTGGAGTCATTTCTAGAAAGTTTTTGTAAATTGGAAAATATTTATGTTGGATAATTTCGCTAAATAGAAAACTGAAAATAAATTTTTTGTTCTCTAAATTTAATAAGAAGTTGGAAAACATATTGTAGATATAACGTCCCGAAAGTCGGGTTAGTCGTAAATAATATTTTCTGAGGTCAATCAGTGAACCCGGGGTGAAAATTTCATCTGTGGGTAGGAAATATTTTATTTGATCATCAGAAAGTACTGGTTATGACGAATCCGTAGGCGAAAATTTGAGGTCGATCAGAAATCAAACGAGTCTGGAATGGTCGAAACAGTGGAAAAAGGGGCATTTGGGTGTCTGTCGCAACAGACGAGTCTCTATAGGGCGACAGACGGCCAGGCCATCGGTGAGGCATGGCAAGGCCGTCTATGACCTCAGACGGGCGTCTGATGGCTCCTCCAGTTTGAACTGACCTAATTTTTTACTATGTATTGACAGGACCATATATTGGGCTACAGATCTCAGAAAAATATTGTAAAAATATGGACGTGCTCGTTTTAATGAGTAGAATCAATTGGTAAAAAGAAATTAATATTTTGACGACAATGAAAAGTCAACTATCGGACAGGGTAAATACTTATCGGACCAGGAAACGGTCTCCGATTGAACTGAAATTTTAAGTGTAAGCTATTAAAAATATATTATGAATTATAGAATTGAAATTGAGTAAAATAGAAGTTGGGAAGTGAGAAAATTAAATTGTGATTTGCATAAATGGGTTTTTAAATTTTGTTGGGCTAAGAGTTAATGTCAACCTAACCTCACCTACCACTATAAATAGTTGATTAAATGCAGAAATTGTTGGAAGTCCCTCATGTTTCTTCCTCCTTCTTCGTTTCCCTTGTAAGCTGAATGATGTTCTTCATTTTTCTCTCCATTGTTTCTTCAATTTTCTCCATCAATCCTTCAATTTCAAGCCCCTCAACTAAAATTAAACCCTTTTTCTACTAATTAGTAAGTGATAGACTTCATTTGGGTATGAAAAAGTGGAAGGAATTGAGCATTTAAAGTGAGGGGTATAAGTTGAGGTAAGTAAAATTGATGAAATTAATTTAATTTAATGGTTCAACTAAGTAGTTTAGGATGTGTATAAGTTATTTATGTTGTTAGATTTGATTATTGAAGCAAGAATTTGATGGATTTTTCTTTGATGGATTTCAGCCAATGTAGAGGAAAAGAGAGGAGAGGGTTGTTCAAAGGGGAAAGGCAAGGAGAAGGAAGTTTTGGAGGCCTAGAGAAGTTGTTTGATGTTTGTGATTACTAAATTCAATTATTTTCCTTAAAATTGCTTGAGTTTAGGTTATGTCCTAAATTGAATTGTGTGAAATTAAAATTAACTTGATAATTGCACATTAAGATATTAGAAATGAATTTAGAAAGTAGAATTTGGAAGAAAATAAATTTGTAAGGGGAAAATCATGAAGTGCTAAATGGTACATGTATAGTATATGTAGGTATAATTGTTATTTAATGCTAAATAATAATGTTTGCATATGAATTGAAGTGCAATTGGTAAATTGAATGTGACGTTAGTTATAAAGAATTTATGATTGAAATTGAATTAATGAGTAAATTCTGATTAAAAGTGAATTGGAGATATCATAAGTGATAAATTATTTAAATGAGAAGAATTGAAATGGACTAACTGAAAGAATTATACCGGCATGAATTTTTCTGCCTTTAGTAGTATCTGGTAGTTGATCTAGTTCAGAATATAGTGACTAGCCATAGGGATACTGTAACACCCCGAAATGTACCCAAGAAGGATTTGTGCATTTTCGCGGATTTCGACGATTGAAATCGTGTGATGTGATGGTCGAAGTGATTAAGTAGTAGGAAAAGATATGATTAGAATCAAGAAAAAGAGAGCCAAGGGTATTTCGATAATTTCATATATATATGGATTTAACTGAGTGAAATAAATAAATAAGAGGGCTGAATTTTGAGAATGGATCATTTATATGTCGAATGTATGTGAGTTGTGGCATTAGGTATGTAAAAAGGACGAATTCGGTATTAACGTAAAAGTTTCGGCAACTGCGGCCAACTCTGGAAATTTAAAAGGTATTAATTTAGGACTTAATTGAAGGGAGTAAGATTTAATTGTGGGCCAATGTAAAGTTATATTTATGTATTATGTGAAGGAAGGATTACAAAGGAGTTAAGGGACCAAAAGGGAGAATTGTCATAAAAATCTTTGGAGGGCCAATAGGAAGTAGACATGTGGCATATGGGATAAGTTTGAGTTATTTTAGGAAAGGGATATCAGATTTCTGCACTTCCCCTCTCCTCCCTCACGTGAATTTCCTTTGGTCTTCTTCTCTCCCTCTTCTTCTTCATCTCACGCCAACCCTCCCTCTCTTCCCTTGCAAGCCCAAGCTATGAGTATTAGAAAGTGCAGCTCAAGTGTTTGAAGGAGAGATTTGAGTTAGAAGGGTAAGTAGGAATTCTCATCTCTAGAATTTCATCTTGGTTTCATTAAAAATATGGAGTGATATTCTATGTTTTTATGAGGAAATTGGAGGGACAAAACTGAAGAGTGAGTACGAAAGCAAGAAGTGCCACCATTGAAGCTATTGGAGCAAAGGAGTTAAGGTTTGGGAAAATTTATATGCTTTGAAGTGATTCTTAATTATTGATTTGTGTATGAATGAGTTTCTGTTTTGAAGTGTATTTTATTTAAAATTTGATTGGTTGTGTTGATATGGTTGTGTGGATTGGCTTGGGTTTAGCGAATTTGAATTTTCTGGGGGTACTCTGTCCAGATTCCACTGGACCTCTAGTGTTCGTTTTAGTTATAAGTCAAGCTATAGATGTCCAAATGAGATGATAATAGTTCCATTTGAAAGATAATTCATTTATCTAAAATTATCTCTGAAGGACCGGAACCTAATTCTGACTCTAGGACCCTTGAAAATGGTAAAAACCGGGGTGTTTGTACTTAACGGGTTTACAGGAGCAGTGTAGGTTGTGTAGCTTATATCTGGAGTTTTAGATCTCCAATTGATCTGAAAATTGTCCCATTGGAACGATAACATCCTAGTGAACAATTCTTATGAAGACCACTTTGCCTAAAAATGTGGTCTAGAGGGTGGTTTTGGCGATACAAGTTTAGGGTAAAAAGCAGTCTCGTGAGGCACCAGAGGCGAGCCTCTGTCGCGATCGCGACACAGGTCGTGACCTCGCGGCAGAACAATGCATATAAGGCTTTTTCTTCTTCTTTTTGAGCTCCTAGTTTCCATGGGTCAACCCCTTACCCTTCCCCTTAGCTTATTATGCATGTTTGGGGTTAGCAAATGACTATAAAGTCGTTATCAACGGGGAAATGCATTTGAGTATGTTTAAGATTGGTAATTTAATTAATAAAGTAACAATGTATAAATGTATTAAGGATTGTAAGTGGTGTGATAAAAATGTATGAACCTATGAGTGCATATATATGAGGATGTGATATAAGAGTTTATGCGTGGAATTTAAATGTTACATGCTTTTAGTTGTTGAACATGATTGATAAAGACTGTATATGAATTAAAAGCCTCTGAAGTTGATGAGTGCACTTGAATTATAATCCATACTTGGTATCAAAGTAGAGTATAATTGAGTTGCGGTCTTTTGAGCCTGATTACCGTTATAGTGGATAAATAAGCGTGCTTATAAAGGGTTAGAGTGCAGCTGCTAGAGTTAGCCTTAATTGTGGCCCATTTGTATAAGACCGAAAAAAGTCTGCGAGTCTTTAATGATTCAAGACTTGAGGAGATTTATTTATAGTTTAGAATTTATATGAGATGTTAAGAATGAAGTAAATGATGGAATTAAGTGTGTCGTAAACCAAAATTAAAATGAACCTTTCGTATCTCGACGACTTTTAATTGGACTATTTAGTTACGAAATGACTCTTAGGCAATTGAGTAGTTTGGGATATTTGTGTTGGAACTCTTGGATTCAATACACGAATTTAGGAAAATAATATTTAAGAAAATTAGTTATGGACATGACAAAAGTAAGTATGTTTCTATGAAGTGTATGCAAGTGAGAGAAGAAAGAAGGATGATGTTTAGCTCTGTCGCGAGCGCGATAGAGATCATCTGATTTTATCGTGGTCGCGACTCAGGTCGCGAGCGCGATTCCTAGTGTTTGGTTGGGCTCTGTCGCGAGCGCGACAGAGGCCATTTAACTTTTTGTCGCGATTGCGACAAGGGTCGCGAGCGCGATTCCTTTCTATGCCATGAATAGATGATTGATTGAGCTATTTGACATGAGTTTTGGCTTGTGATTCACATGTGACATAGTGTGTAATTTAAGATGTGCGATACCATGCAAGTTATAGTTATAATAATTTGTGGAGCATGTACTAAAATTAAATGTGATTTTAATTAAAGGTTACAGATTGTTATAATTAAGTGAACCATTATTTTTATGAACAATTTATGTATCGGATTATTATGCGATTATAATAAAAGTATGTACTTTTGAAAAAGATTTTATATTATAGCATGAGCATTTCTAAAAGAAACAAGTAAGTTTTAGCCTGCATTAGTCGAGTCGTGGATAATTAGGCATGCCTAATAGAGTTACGTGTAGCTGCAGCCATGTGTACAATTTGGACCCTGATCAGGTCCCCCGATTAGATCTTCGTGATCTTTCTGTTGAATCTTACCTAAGATTCTATGTGAAAATACTTTGGAACAAGAATAAACAGATTGTTTTGATACCCTCGGGTATCTATGTGTTATGAGAATATTTTTGGTACCTCCGGGTATCTATGTGTTACTCGTTATCCACCCTTTTGACTTAGCAGGCATTAACGAGCATAATTATGTGAACTGAATGATACGTGTGAATTGATAAAGATATGTTAAGCTTTGTATAAATTTATGCACTCAATGAGAATGTGATCACCTTGTGCGATAAGACTTATATTGTGGCATGAGTTGCGCTTCGCGCATCTATGGTTTTGGGTCCAATGGGATCCCTATGCGTAAATGTGGTAATGTCTTTAATAGTTCATATGCTTCAGCTTTGATTATTTTCTTTGTACTATTAACATAAGTTAATGATACGATAGTAATGCATCAATTTGAAGGAAGTAATTAAACGAAAGTGATTATATATATATGAGATACATTTATATGCTTTGAACATGAAGTTAGATCATTAGCGGCTTAATCATGACCTCCTTGATATGTGAGAATTATTGTAATTAGAGATCTGAGTATAGGCTGAACAAAATGATGTGTATGACATGCGATATATGAGTAACAAAACATGAAAAGCATGTATCACGCAAGACTGTCACCCCCTGTTTAATCTTATAAATGATTGTGATTCAAATATTCTAATTATGATCAATTATGTATATATGTGTTAAATGACTTGATGTTGGTTATCTATTGTGTGTTGTGACTGACGACCGTTATGAATGGTCGCCCATACTATGTGTTTTCCCCACTAAGCTTTGTGCTTAGCATGGGTTTTTATCCATGCAGGTTTGGAGTTAGTCGTGTCCCCGAGGATAATCCGCAACAGTCTGGCCATCCAGTCCGTAGTAATAGCTAGTGTTTAGGAATTATAGTCTACCTTTTTAATGTAATTCTTAATGAGCATTGTATTGAAGCGATTGGGATGTAATAAAATATTATGAACAATGTAATGATAAGTATATGAATGACTTTTGTGTTTGTGGATGTTTGTATGTTTTGAGAAAATTTTTGATAGTTCTGCTTATATTACTGTTCCCGGCTTGCTTTGCCGTAGCATTCCTCACCCATCGTCACATACTGTCTATGTTTTCCATACAGTATGCTATACGTGGGTGAGGGGTGTTACAAATACTGTACTGTTGTGGAGCATGACGACTCCATTTGGGTAGGGCAATGACGGACTATCATAGTGAAAAGTGATAAAGTGTTCTATTCAGTGATATTGTGGAGTGGTCCTTCGGGGTCATTCTTTACTGTTGTGGACCACGAGATCCACACCCTGTTTGTCCAATTCTTAGATCTCTACCCGAGTGATACTAGGGACAACATAATGGAACTAAATTAAAATTGAATAACTGAAAAATGATATGGAATAGTAAAAGTGGTAACGATAGTTATAAAATAAATTATTATGCATGTGTGTGTGAATAAATAATTAGTGGAAAGTTTTGAATTGGTAATCATCACTGAGCATTTTTAATGCTCAGCACGTAGTTTTATTGACTGCGTGCATGGTATAGCGGGTTTTTGCAAGGAGTAAGCATACCTCGAGATTTTGGAGTTGCAGAAGTATAACTAGTACATAATCCATTTTGTATAAATTTTGGGATATGTATACGGATTATTGTAACTCTTTTGGATATTGTAATAGCATGTATGTGAATAGATGTTTATGGTTATATGTAATCGATATATATTGACAGTTTGGATTTGGCGGATGGGATGTATTATAATTGTGCCCAGGATGGGCTATGTATTGACTGTTTTGCAGTGTGGTTTATCAATATTATAGCTGTTATACCGTTGATTTAATTTTAGGCAATTATTGACCTTTAACACTACTAAGTCATTTATGAGAATAACAAGATTTAATTAAGTAAGATAATTGAAGGGATATATTGGGTTAAAAAAAAATTTACCCCGAATTTTTCCATGGTAGTCGAGCGCTCTTATCGGGTTATAGGGATGAGGATAGTAAGGGTGTGACGATAGATGTTTTCTAAATTTTCTTTTATAAAAATAAAATTACTTTTATTTAAAGGTGAGCATGAATTGATAATATTTTGCCAGAGCTTCTTGAGGTTGATGCCCTTTCTAGGCTCTTCACTTCTGTAACAACCCAAATAGGGCCTGGTCGGAATTTGCGTGGTAAGTCGGTAAGTGAGGGTATTTTCGTAATTTAAGTATGAGGAAAATAAGATAATAAGGAATTATGTGTTAAAGGAATTGATTAATTAAGAGAAGAGGAAATAATAGTGTGTGCTTATAGTGTATGGTTGTAGGGTGTAAGTGGACTTAGGGATTTTATTGTGTGGTTTGTGGTGCATGGTGCCTAGGATGAAAAGGGTTTCTAAGAAATCATATGGTGTGAGTGAGTTTTGGTGCATTGAAGATATTTGTGTAAGAAAGGCTTGTGTGTGTTTAGTGTATGGTGCCAAGAGTGGTTATGTTAAGATAGATTGATTGATTCTCTAGGAGTGTGACAAGTGGCTTGGAGGTTGGTGAGCATTTAATGAAAAGTAAGAGAGAGGGAAGGGAAGGGCAGAAATTTGCCTAGCTTTCCGTGGAAGCTATCTCATTTCTCTCTTTTCTTCTTCATTTCCCATTCTCCCCTCTCTCTTGCTTCCATTTTTCTGCTCCCATCTCTTTTCTCTTGAGTTTTCTTGGAATTTTGAGCTAAGTTCTTGAAGGATTGTAAGAGGTAAGTGGTTTGGAGTGCTTTGGGTATTTCGGTTCTTCTTTCTTCTTCTTTTTCTGGTTTTGATTGTGGTTTTGGGTCTGATTTGAGTGTGTTGTGGCTGGGTTTTGTGCAAGCATCGGAAGAGAGAAGGAAGATCAAGGGCAAGGATAAAGTGGTTTCGTGAGGGGCATGGTTTGAAGCTTCGTTTTCCAGGTATGGGAGCTGTGTTCTTGAGTGTTTATTTGGGAATGGGTTTTGAAGGCATGCAAGTGATTGGGAGCTATGTTGTGGATTTTGTGTTTTTCCCCTAATTTCCTTCTTGGATTGACCCTATGTTGTGATTGCATGTCATTGGTAATATTGAGTGTTCATGAATGCATGTTTAAATTTAGTAGTGATTTATAGTGAAGTGTTATTGATATAGTGAGGATATTATGTGTTTTCGGATTTTGAACATGCCATGTTAGTGTATTTGAGTTGGCTGTGAGTGATTTTATGTTGAATTGATGTTTGTATATTGTGTAAAATGGTTTTATGTGGCTTGAGAATGATGCGGTGATGTGCTGGAGGCTTGAGGTAAGTGCTTGTGCATGTTGTGTGTATGTATGAAGATTTGTGTGTGAATAGTGAAGGAATAAGTACAGACTTGGGCGAATCAGGGTTCTGTCGTGAGCGCAACAGAAGGCGGACTTGGCCCCTTGTTCTTGAAGAGCCCTCTGTCACGATCGCGACGTTGTCGTGAACGCGACAGAGAGCTCGGTAGCGAAACCCTCCGCGCGGGCGTGCTGCCGAGCGTGCATGCGAGGAGGAAGGAACTGGTCTCTGTCGCGAGCGCGACCCCGTGAATTTCTGCCGCGAGTAGGCCCCCTGGCGCGACCTCGCGAGGAAGTACCCCATGCTCTGTCGCGAGCGCGACACTTATCACGATCGCGACAGAGGCCCTTCCTGCTTGCCCAGTTTTCTGAATGTGTTTCTTTTGTTCCACTTTGAACGGTTTCTTACTATTGCATGAAATATGTTTGTGCTTATGACTCGTGATATCAATGTACTAGTGTTTTAGTTAGGAATTTATTTAATATTAGAATCATGAATTGAATCTTGCTTTTGATTGTGTAAGGTCGAGTGAATGAATGTGTTGTCGAGCCTGAAGTGTCAAGGTATAGGATAATTAAGCATGCTTAAGAAGGGTTAGTGTACAGCTGTTCGGTCCGCCCCGTTTGGGCGAAGCGGTCGACCTCCGAGATGGTCATCTTCCGTGTAGTGATAAAATGTTTTGAGACTCTGGTCTCCCGTGCTACCTTCGGGTATTAAAGTGTTTTTGAGGCTTCGGTCTCCCGTGCCGTGTTCCCGTATCCTCAACCATTGATTTCAGGCTATTGTGTGAACTGTCTGGTATTGATTTAGTGAAGAGTTCTGATTATTGTGTGACTCTGAATAGTGTAATGGTTAGTGTTTTGTATTATTTATCCTGAATATATATATTTATATCTCTGTACTCTGATTCATTATGAATTATGTATGTTAGTGCATGTTTTCTTGTATAGTGTTCTGTGGTGTTTGTTTCTCCCCACTAAGCGTTATCGCTTAGCACGGGCTTTTATCCCGTGCAGGTAGCGTGAAGGATTTTTGGGAGTTGCTCGTGTCGCGTATCTGCAGGCAGGCCACATAAGAGTCGAGTTATTTATTCCTGTCTCCTCCTGTAATTCTTTTTGTATATGTATTATTTTGTAAAGGATTTTAAGTTGTAATCTTTTGGGATATTGTATATAGTTTTGTATTTTTGTTTTTATAGTAATGAAGTATTTTTCTATGATTTTTATTATTGGTTATTGAATGCTTCCTCTTAGCGCATGTATGCTTCCGCTGTATGTTTCGTCGCGTCGTGTAGAGCGCCCGCCGGTGCCCTTCCAACGGGGGCGGCGGTGGGGGTGTTACAACTTCTCTATTCGGCCATCCAATCAGGTACTTCAGTCTGGCCGCCAATCGGTCGAATATCCTTTCATCTGCTTGATCGTCATCGTCTAGTTGGATGTTTTGATTTGCCCTATTTATCAAGTCAAGGAAATCTATTGGTGGCGGAGTCATGATGTTATTGAATAGTGGGTGACTATTTCCACCCTTAGCTAATGCGTGACTTGCTACATCAGGGTTTAGGTTCCTAATCTCTGATGCCAGCATTTGGAGCCTGTCAATATAGTCTCGAAGACTTTCATTGGGTTCCTATCTCAAGTTGCATAGGTCATTGACCATTTTAGGCATTCTGATATGTACAATAAACCTTGTCATAAAGAGATCAAGGATTTGTCTGAAAGAGGTGATTGATTCTGGAGAAAGATCATGGAACTAATCTAAGGCATTACCTACAAAAGTTATAGAGAAAACTCTACAAAAAAAATCCTATCATCATTCGAGTGCACTTGAATTTGGATCAAATATTCAGAGATGTAGCATTTGGGATTAGATTTTCCAATGTATCTGGGCATTCTTATTTCTTTGAATCTAGTAGATAGCTCAACTTACCTAATTTCTTGGTAAAAGAGAGAGACAGTGTTGCCATAAAAAAAGGGCTTCTTGGATTGCCCGCGTAACACCCTAAAATTTTCAGTGGTTCTAGAAAATTCATCGAAGGTTAACTTTTGACTTGCTTGACTTGGAATTTTCTTTAAAAGTCATATAATTAAATATTTGGATAATTTAGTTAAATAAAAGATAATATATATAAAAGTGTATTTAAATAGACAAGTAAACAACAACAACAGCAACAACAACAACAACAAGAATAATAATAATAATAATAATAATAATAATAATAATAATAATAAAACATAAATAAAATAAACGTATATAATTATATATATAGATAAGTAAATGATAAATAAAATAAAATGAATACAATAATAACATTATAAGTCTAGAATTGTCTAAACAAATGGAGAAAGAAGAGGAAAGATAGAGAGAGGGGAAATAAAAACTATAAACTGGGAAAGAGAGCAGGAGAGATCGGATCTGAAATAGGACATCGACAAAAAGAGAGAGAGAGAGAGAGAGCGACGAAGGGGCAGACCGGAGGTGATGACGGCGACGAAACTATCAGTGAACCTGGCAGCGTCGTTTAGTCCGTCTTTCTCCTCCCCCCCGGTTCACGATGGCAAACCCAATTTTGAGAGAGGAAGCTGAACCTTCTCTCTTCTTTTTCGGCCAACTCCAGTGACTGGTGGTGACACGCAAGGCATTAAACGACTCCTGATGTCAAGGCGAGTCTTTTAGTGTAACCCCCGCCTCCTCACTCGCCGGTGATAGTGAGATTAGAGTTGGGGTGAACCGAGACTTCTGAGGGTGATTTCGGTAAAATGGCTTGGCATACTGGTGCGTGAGCATCGGCAATGGAGTTTTGACACCATGCGCTTCAGTCCGGAAGTGTTGGTGTCTCCGGTGTAGCTCTGGCGAGTCTCAGGTGATCGATAAAGGGGACCAAAATGGCAAAAAAATCGTAAGTGACTACCAAAATTACTTTTCCATACGATTTTTATATAAATTAAATTTGTTAGGGACTGTCAGTATGTTAGAATATGTTTGTTAGTTAAATTGACTTGTTTGTTGTATTGGTTGATGAATTGGCTTGGCTAAATTGAAATTAAATTAATATATTCAAATTTCTGGGTGAATGAAAAAAATAGGGAAGTTGTAAATTATCTTGTATTTGATGAATTGGTACTGAAATTGCAAAAGTAGAAGAAATATAGATTAATTTGCACGTTAGGATTCAAATAGTAAATAATTTTATGATTGTTAAATCTTGATATGTGAATTGGCATTATATTTATATTATATTTGTTAAGATGTGATGGATTAGTGGATATTTGGATGTTAAATTGAAAATTTAATTATGATTATTTAGAGGTTGAACCAATGACATTTCTCCAATATTGGTTGAATGTATGTGTGACGTGCGCCGAACCTAGCAAAGGCTCTCGTTTGAACCCGCTTTTAGGATTCGAGGGATTGGTTCGCGTCTTTTGATTTTAGGTGCCATGAGAAATTTTGGATGCATCCTTCCCAATAGAACGTCGGAAAGGATCATCTAGCCTCACAGCGCCTTTAGGCACCTTTGAAGTATTTTGGAGTCGCCACCCAATTTACAAAAAATTGGGAAATGTCTCTAACCTCTATTGGTCTAAACCAGAGATGCTGTTCGGGACTTCACTCCTATTTATGTTTTGGTTAATTATAAATGAGTTTTTAATTTCCTAAAATTCTATCTCTTATCTCACACGATTAATACATTTAAATGAAAGCGCATCGCAAGCATCAAGGAGGCAATAAATGAAAGATATAAAAAAAGCGGTAAATAAAATAGTAAAAGAAAGCAATAAACACGCCAAGAACACAATCACATGAGAGATAGGGGCGGAATACAACCCCTAATGAAAGAAAGTTAAAAAATTAAATTGGGGACGGAATACAATCCCAAATGAAAAGATAATTTTGCCCCAAAAATAATTAATTACAAGAGCCCAAAAATATATGAACATAAATTTAAAATAAGCAAATAAATTCAAACATAAAAAAAAGACATACATAAATCGGGGCATTTGTTTGGTTTAGGAACGTTGGTTCTTTTACGCTTACTTAAAGAGGGATCAAAGAGTTATTCGATTGTTGGATTGAAAACCGAGATGAGTGATCCCATTTTGGAGAAAATTTGACTCTTCGTTTTGTCGTGACATTTTATATTCCTTAGCTAAAATAAGGGACATTGGTCCCAATTTTATTAATAAAAATCCCGATTTAGTTATAAAATATTTTCATGATTTTTTACCGCATATGTGCATAAATAAAATATTTATTTACAAACAAACACGACACAAAAAGGGAATAGGAAAGATCTCACCTAAACGACATGATCTCCTACATGTAGTGACCCCTCCGTGTGGTCACGAGAACGCTCACATAAGGAAATTCACATTTAAATCCCCAAACAAAAAATAACATTTAGAGATATTAGTAATAATCCTATAAACCAATTAAATAAAAACAAAATAAATATGGGACATATTAACTTAACATGCAAACAATTTACATGCAAAGAAAATTAAAAGGACAAGTCATGCCAAAAATAAGAATGATGACAAAACAATGGCAACAATAAAATTGTGATGATATATAATGACAATAATAATCTTGGCATAATAGCACTAATCAAATAATAATAATAATAATAATAATAATAATAATAATAATAATAATAACACAATAATAACGGTAGCATAAATAATGATAATATAAACTAAACATAAAACAATAATACTAATAGTAATAATACCATGAAATAATAATAATAATAGTAATAATAATAATAATAATAATAATAATAATAATAATAATAAAGTGATAATAGACATGGTGATAATAGTGACATAATAATAATAATGATAACATTACACAACAAAAATAATAACAATAATGATGATAATATAAATGAACATGAAATGATGGTAATAATAATAATAATAATAATAATAATAATAATAATAATAATAATAATAGTAAGATGACAACAGGATAATAACCTAATAATAATGAAGAAGAGAGTGAAATGGCAACGGGAATCACAAAGAAGTCAAATTAAAACAATGAACAACCTATCAACGGTAATAATAATCACACGAAAAATGCTAGAAATAACTGATGAACATGTGTATAACAACAGAAAATAATATTATTAACAACAATGAATAATGAACAAAATAAATGGGGACGGGTCCAGAAATGTTTACCCTCAGAATTTATAGATCGAAGAAAATGGTGTCCGGATCTGTCCGCCTTGTCGAATTTATGGTGATAAAAACCCGAAAAAAATATAAAAATCTATGTTTTTAAATAAATTAGCTCAAGAATATATTTTTGGTGGGATGATTGAGCAAAGAAAATTAATTTTTCTAGCTCAAATCAAACCAAAGATGAAATATTTCTTAGAGAAGAAAAGATTCAAATTTGAAAAATGTTTTCTTTGAGTTTTTGGAGATAGCTCTCATCTGCCTTTTGCTTGAGAGAAGAAAGCCTTTTTTTTTGGAAAAAATATGCAACACCCGTACAAATTAAAACAAAGAATCCTTTTGTTTCCCTGTCCTGTCCCAAAATGGAAAAAGACAAAATGCTCTTTTCTAATCTCAGTAACCAAAAATATCACTAAAACATGAAACAAATGTAACGGACTGAGAAAAATTGACCAAGAGAAGTGCAGGTGAAAATGACAGCATGAAAGAGGGAAGGGGCAAAAATGCCCGCAGGTGGACAGGCGACGTGCGGCCCTGGCGACATGCGCCCATGCGGGTGCACGTTGCCAGGTGGGGCGCACGTCGCGCCCGCAGGTGAGCGCCGTTGTAACACCCCCATACCCCCGGTAAGGAATATCGAGGCGCTATGCGGACACTTGCGTATACATGTACATGTATTAGCGGAAGCGATAGCATAAACAATCCATTTAAAGTTAATTAAATACTACACTAGGGCCCACTTGCATGTTATATTAACTACATATACATTTGCATGTTCATATACATTTACATATACATTTGCATGTACCTTTACTTGTGATTTTTTTTCTACTTATATTACATAATGATGTTACTCAAAAATGTAAAGCTCTATCATCAACACAAACACTCAAATGATCAAGTTACATACTTATAAACATATATACACATGTCATGAGCACTGTAAGCAATCAAAATGAACATCTTGAGCTAATTAAAGCTCATCAAGCATCTCTTTATTTACACATGTCTTTGTTCAAGCATTTCTCATATAAACACATGCAAAGTTAACACAGTCACACTCGATCCCTACCTTAGGTGGCTTAACCGCTTCTCTCTAATCGATTCAGAGCTTCTCCCTTTCCCTTCACTAGCCTCTTATCCACATCTTTCACAAATCACATAGAAAACACTTGGGTTACTCTTCTTTTTACTTTAAATCAAAATAGAAACAAAGTAGTAGAAGAAGACTAATGCTATCATAATAGTACTACTTACCTCTTCTCAAAATCCACTCTCTTTATCCCAACCTAAATGATTCTCTTTAGGAGCAAATGGAAAAGAGAAGAAAAGAGAGGAAGGTGGAGCATGGCAAAACCAAGGAAAAGGAAAAAAGAGGAAAGCCAAAAGCAAAAGGGCCAAAAGCTAGGAAATGAATAAAATGAACAAATGTTGGCCGGTCAAACCCAAAGAAGCCAAATCCTCTCACATAAGTGCCACCAAACCAAATAAATGCCAACCACTTCAATTAATCCATCCATATCTTAAGCCAAGCCAAGCCAAGCCAAGCCAAGCCAAACCAAGTGTCTCTTCCCTATAATGACACTTGGCACACTCTTACAATTCCACTTGTCACTCTCATATGCCGCCACTTGTCACTCTTTTATGATGACACTTGTCACTCTTCTATGATACCATGTGTCAACTCACTACAACTCCAAGTCTCTTAGTCCCACTTATGCACACATCTCGCGAGGGGTTTCTGTCGCGCTCGCGACAGAACGCTCATGCCCGCACTCACCAGCTGAAGTTCGAAAACCGCTGGAGGGCTCTGTCGCGCCCGCGACACTTATCGCGCTCGCGACATAACTCTCGCACCTAAACTTACATTTTTCGAACAAAACTCCGTAATTCTTCTAGGGCCACTTTGGGGTGTTACAAATCTCTCCCCCTTAAGAAATTTCATCCTCGAAATTTCCTCGCTAATCACTGATACACACAGGTAAATCTTTAAACAAATCTCCAAATCGCTATCACTTATACCATATAACTATCAAATCGTACACACTTCACACTTTCCTTAACACACTGCACTCTAATCCATACACTTCTTCTAAGCACTAGTCACTCGATGTATATCCCGTCAGCTTTTCTCAATGAAACGCATACAATGATGCTTTTTCACATACAAATGAGGGATGCGAATGGAATGGCTATGTAATGATTCGTGTATGCAAGATGATGCAAAAATGCAATGTAGGCTACTGTAATGCACTTTTCCCATCCCCATGTTTCACTATGCTCATGTCAAATGATTTCAAGAAGATAGCTGACAGGAATACAGAGTGTCACCTCAAACTCTTACCAATTTACATCTGCTGCTGTCTCTTCTACGCTCTCACGCGAGTCGGACTCCATCTATACTTTACACAAACGACATCTGCATTAGGCCACAACTCTAGACAAACTATGACATTTAATCTATACTCTACATCTTATAGACCAGAACCTCTAACCTATGCTCTGACACCACTAAATGCATATTTATCTTCTTATTCCTTTTTAATTAATCCTAATCTCCTTTAACTTAATCCTAGTCTCACATCTACAAGGGTTGGCCACATAGAAGCTAGGAGTTTTGGATTTTGTCCAGCTTCTTTATCAGGATTTTGTAATTCTGTATAAAATGTGTATGTAATAGCATGTAAAGATACTTATGTAATATTCTGGACCATGTAAATATTTGTTATTGAGAACTTCCTCTATTTTATCTTCTGTCTGTAACTTCTATTGTATGGTGGTAAACTTACACATCTAAATGTTTCTGCTTGGTTTACGTGCGTTGTGAAGTATGTATGTTCAGTTTTATGTCTCAAGTTTTAAATTCTTCCATATTTTTTATACGCTTTGTATCGCTTCTGTCCGGTAACACACCGACTCGTACGGCTCCCTACTCCCTCATGGACGTTCCCGTACGAGTACGGTTCGCTACTCGCGCGACCGCAATCCGTGCGCGCGATGCCCAAATGAAAAATAAAAAAAGCAAAAAATAAAATTAAAAGAATGCAAATTTTTGAAAAAATTTTTTTAGAGGAACATAGGAGATTTTCGACAAGGAAAACATCATTTTTGACACCTTTACTTGTGGTAAGTATCATTTTCATCATCGGGTAATCCTAATCTTGGATTGTCTCGGGACCCGGTGTCTACAATTGTCTCCAATTTTGGTGAACTTAGAACTTAGGTGCCTAGGTGAGCCAAAATTCAGAAAAAGAGAGGAACGAAGTGCGTACCTGAGGCGGTGACCTACCTGCTGTGTTGTCGTCCTCGATTGCTGTGATCAGTTCCTTTCCAGCTTGTCGGCATTCGAAATTATTGCCGTGTTATGTGATTGATGAACGTCAGCTTATCGACGCGTGAAACCATAGTTGAGTTGCGTGATTGATGAAATACCAACTTTTCGATGTGTGAAACCACGGTTGAGCGACTGATAAACACCAGCTTGTCCATGTGTGAAGCTCCAGACTTTGAAGAACGTGATTGATGAAATACCAGCTTGTTGGTGTGTGAAACTACGGCTGAGCGACTGATAAACACCAACTTGTCAGTGTGTGAAGCCTCCAGACTTTGAAGAATGTAATTGATGAAACACCAGCTTATCGGTGTGTGAAACCACAGTTGAGCGACTGATAAACACCAGCTTATCGGTGTGTGAAGCCTCCAGACTTTGAAAAACGTGATTGATGAAACATCAGTTTGTCGGTGTGTGAAACCACGGCTGAGCGACTGATAAACACTGGCTTGTCGGTGTGTGAAGCCGTTAGACTTTGCCTGCGAAGTTAAAAGAAATCTGTATGCAAGGGTAAGTTATGCATGTGAACATGCATATGCTATGCAAGATGCAAGTGAAACCATTCGCCCGAGCGGCCCAGGCATTGAGGTGCGATAACCACGGTTGCAATGATTCAGGGCCCGGTTTGCTCGATCATGCCCCCAATGATCTGGAAGTGTTATCTTAGCCTAGCGACTCTGACCCATGTCTTGAATTATGCGTCATCTTGTCTGAAAGGGATTGCCTGAGGTGATGTCGCCTCATTGCTCCAGACATCAGAAGTCATTGATTAAAGGTAGTGTGTCCCTTGTGGATTTTCACACTAGCTTTTCTCAGCGGGAAATGCGCCATTTTCAGATTTTCACGTAACCTTATGCCTTATTTTTTCCCTGGAATGGAACCAACCCAATCCAGCAGCTTTTATTCATTTTATTTTTTTTACAGGGCAGACTGTCTGTTCCCAGGTTTTCACCCTGTCCTTTGGCCTAATTTTTTGTTAGAGCGTCAGTTACGATATTCATCTTTAACAGCCTCATTTATTTTTTTATGGATAAAGCTCCTCGCCAGCTATAGCAATGATAAATTGTGTGCATTCAATGGGAAGCGATGTATTACCTTCTCGGAGAAAACTATTGACTTTTATTGAACGAGAAGAATTACTCTAAGCATACAATTGCATACATGTACATGTTTTGGTGCGATCTCATTACACATGATCATTATCTAAAATTAAGCTCAAAATACCATACCACATCTAATCTCGAGATGGATCTTGAAAGCATCACAACTCCTGTTATCAATCAGCCCTCTCGAATTTTCTTGATTGAACATTTTCTCTCAAGATTTCTTTTTTGTGCTATTATTATATATTTTTTTTAGCCTTTAGCCATGGAACCTTTTCAATCTATCGACGTTGATCGGCTCCCTGAATTCATTTCCATCACTATCTATCAGGATCGCGGCGCCTTTAGACAAAAGCCTTTTCAGAACGAAGGGGCCTTCCCAAGTTGGTCTAAACTTGCCTCAAAGATCCAGAACCCCTGGCCTCATCTGCTTGAAAACCAGATCCCCTTCCTGTAACGGGTGTTTCCTTACTTTCTTCCCGAATGATCGAGCCAGTCTCTTTTGATAGATCTTGATATGGTAGTATGCTCGCATCCTATCTTCGTCTAACAGGTTCAACTATAGCAATTGCTACTGTGCCCATTCTGTTTCTGGTAACTTGGCTTCCATTACCACCCTCAGGGACCGAAGTTTGATTTCTACTGGCAGAACTGCTTTTGTACCATAGACCAAGGAGAAAGGTGTAGCTCCTGTAGAAGTTATGGCAGTGGTCCTGTAGCCCTACAGGGCAAATGGCAGTTTCTCGGCCGAATCTTTATATATTTGCACCATTTTAGCCAGTATCCTCTTGATGTTTTTATTGGCTGCCTCGACCGCCCCATTAGCCTATGGTTGGTAAGGAGAGGATTTATGATGTTAGATGGCATATTTCTTGAGTATTTGCTTGGTCTCAGCTTGGAACTGTACCTCATTATCTGACATGATGTGATGCGGGAGCCCGTACCTACAAATCAGATGTCGTTCAATAAATCTAGCCATTTCTCGGGCGCCCAGCTTTTTGAAAGATTCAGCTTCTACCCACTTAGTGAAGTAGTCAATGGCGACCACGATGTATTTCCCCTATTATGTTAATCCCCCGAGCTGCAAATGGCCATGGAGATGTGAGGTTACACAATTCTGAAACTGGCAGGTGTCTTAGATTGGCATACTATTGGCACAGTTGGCATTGCTTCACATACTTGGAACAATCTGTGTCCATTGTCAGCCAGAAGAACCCCTATCGCATGATTTTCTTTGCCAGAGTTAGGCCATTCATATGGGCTCCACAGACCCCTGCATGGGTTTCCTCCATAACCCTCTTGGCTTCCTTCTCATCCAAACACCTTAGCTGTATGCCATCAGCTTGCCTCTTGTACAGCACACCCTCTACACTAATGAACTGGGTGGGCAGTTTGCGAATCAGTAAACTCTTCTGGGAATACTAACTTTTCCATATAATTTTGGACATCGTAGTACCATGGCATTCCGTCAGTGGCCTCAACATCCCTGACCTGCTCAGTCTCAAAGTATGGCTGGTCTGAACTAGAAATGAGCATAGGCTTCATGGCTATCCCTTCTGGGTTATCCCACATAGACACCAGAGTAGCTAGGGCATCCGCTAATTGATTCTCATCTCGAGGCACATAGTTAAAAGTGCAAATTTCAAACTAACCACTTAGTTCATTCAAACACCTCACGTAGGCTAATAGTCGCTCTTCCTTGATGGACCATTCACCCCTGACTTGATGGATTACCAAGGATGAGTCTTCGAAGACCTCTACTACTTTTGCCCCCACCGTTGAGAGTGCTTCCAACCCGAAGATGCAGGCTTTGTACTAAGCCTCGTTATTGGTGGCTCTATATCTCAATTTCTTAGCTAAGGGGAGCTTCTCACCCTCTGGGGTTACTAAAATTACCCCTATTCTGGATCTTTTGTTATTCACCGCCCTGTCGAAGTACATCTGCCACTTTTTCACTGTGATAGCTGCCACGTCCTCATCTGGGAATTCATACTCAAATTGGTCACCTTCCACCGGATGGTCGGCTAGGAATTTCGCAACTGCCCGACTCTTAATGGTCTTTCTGGTGATGTACTCCACATCGAATTCCTGTAGTAATATCAGCCACCTCCCCATTTTTCCTAGCAAAGAGTGTCCTGAAGGTATCGAAGAGGGTTTTGTTTGGCGACCGCCTGCACTTTGTAAGAATGGAAGTAGTGACTCAGTTTCTTTGAAGCCCAGATTATAGCCAGACAGATCTTTTCCACTTCGACATACTTGGCCTCATAAGGAAGGAATTTTTTACTGAGATAGTAAACTGCAAATTCAACCCCGAATTCATCTTCTTGGGCCATCATAGCACCTACAGAGTTTTCCTCTATTGCTAGATAAAGGATTAATGGCTTAACTAGCTGTGGTGGCCACAGAACTGGAGGATGTAGAAGGTAATTCTTAATAACATTAAAAGCTTTTTGGCAGTCATCATTCCACCAAACTGGCTGATTCTTTTTGAGGAGCTTGAAAATTGGTTCGCATACCGAGGCAAGCTTGGAAATGAACCTACTGATGTACTGCAGTTTGCCTAAAAAACTCCTAACTTCCTTTTCCTTCCGAGGCATTGGCATCTCTCTAATTGCCTTGACCTTGTCGGGGTCCACTTCAATTCCCCTCTGACTCACCATGTGGCCCCAACAGCTTACCTGAGGTAACTCCAAAAATGCATTTCTTGGGGTTGAGGCGAAGATTAAACTTGTCAATCCTCTGAAAGAACTTCTCTAAAGCCTCGAAATGCCCCTCACGAGTGACCGACTTGATCATCATATCATCGACATATACTTCCACCTCTTTGTGGATCAAGTCATCAAGGATTTTAGTAACCATCCTTTGGTACATTGCCCCTGTGTTTTTTACTCCAAAAGGCTTGACTCTATAAGCGAACATACCCCACTCAGTGATGAATGCTGTCTTAATTCGATCCATAATCTTATTGAGGATTTCATTGTACCCCGCATACTGTAGACACCGGGTCCCGAGGCGGTCCAAGATCAGAATTACCTGATGATGAAAAGGATAATTGCCACCAGTAAGGTGTCGAGAATGATGTCTTCCTTGTCGAAAGCTCCCTTTATTCCTCTAAAAACATCGATTTAAAATTCGCGTCGCTATTTTTTGTTTGTTTATTTTCACTTTTATTTTTATTTTTTTATTTTTATTTTTTTTGGTCCGCATGTCAAGCGGGCAGGTCGCGCTGACGCGGGAGCTGTGTGCGTCCGCGAGCGCTGCCGAAGTAGCGTGCGCAGCGCCCCATTGGTGCGCGTCTCCCTACGGGAGCGTGCGCCACATTGGGGGCGCGTCTCCCTGCAGGAGCGCGCGCCCCTGGGGGTGCGCGTCACCTGCCTCACATGCTGGCATCTTTGCCCACCAAGTCCCTTTTGCTTTCTGCATTTCTTGGTCATTTCTCAATCTATTTTTACAGGTGTTTTTCACCTTTTCGTGCTATTTTTGATTAACTAATATTGAAAGCTCTTCTGTCTCTTTCCATTTTCGGGCGAGACAACAAATCAAAAGGAAAATTGGTCTTCATTTCTAGGGGGCTGCATTTTTCATAAGGAAAAAAGAGACTTGGTTTTCTCTCAACCAAGAACAACAGCCAGGATTTTCTAAGCAAAAATCACAAGAAATCTCCTAGCTTAAAATTTTCTTCTTCTTTTTTCAAGAATATTTTTAGTTTCCTGGATGATCTTGAGCTTGGAAAATCAATTTCCTTTGCTAAAGCTTCAACCAAAAATGTTTTCATCAAAATATTTTCTTTGATTTAATTTGTTCCAAAACACAAATCTTTATATTTTCTTCAAATATTTATCACCATAAATTCGACAAGGAGGACGGATCAAGACACCGTTTTCTCACATCTACAATCTCTGAGGGTAAACATTTTTGGACATGTCCTTATTTATTTTTGTATATCATTTATTGTTGTTAATATTATTATATACATGTTGTTATCATTTATAATTTGTTTCTAGCATTTTTGATATGATTATTATTGTTGACATATTAGGTGGTTTTCAACTTCCTTTTTTTTGTTGTCCTAATTTTGCCACTGTTGTCGTCTATCTTCTTCTCCTTATCATTTTTATTATTGTTACTATTATCATTATTTTCATTATCTCATGGTGTTAATATTATTAGTATTTTTATTCCATGTACATTTTATATTATCATTATTTGTCACTATGATTTTGTTTGTGTTGTTATTATTATTATTATTATTGCTCTTATGTTGCTGCTGCTGCTGCTGCTACTACTACTACTAATACTATTATTATTATTATTATTATTATTATTATTATTATTATTATTATTATTATTATTATTATTATTATTATTATTATTATTATTATCATCATGTTATATTCACTATTGTTTATTATCATTGTCCATTATTATTATTATTATTATTATTATTATTATTACTATTATTATTTTGTTGCGTTGCATCATTATTTATTATTGTTCCCAATATTCATTTTATCTTCACTTGATTAATGTTTTTAGAATTATTACTAATATCTCTTAATGTTATTTTTTTGGTGCGAGATTTAAATGTGGCTTGCCTTGCATGAGTGTCCCCGTGACCATACGGATGGGACACGACGCGTAGGAAACCTGCATCGCTTGGGTGAGATCTTTCCTATCCTTTTACGTGTTGATGTTTGTTTGTAAAATAAATATTTTATTCATGCACGCGTGAGGTAAAAAATCACAAAAATACTTTTATAATTAAATTTGGTTTTTACTAATAAAATTGGGACCAATGTCCCTCATTCTAGCCAAGTAATGGAAAATACCACAATAAAACGAAGAGTTAAGTTTTCTCCAAAAATAGGATCACTCATCCCGATTTTTAATCCAATGATCAAAATGACTCTTCGAACCCTCTTTAAATAAACATGAAGGAACCAATGTTCCTAAAACAAACGAATGCCCCGATTTATGTATGTTTTTTTATGATTTTGTTTGACTATTTCAAGTTTATGTTCATTTTCTTTTGGGCCCTTGTAATTAATTTTGGGTCAACATTATTTAGTTTTGGGATTACACTTTTAATCTTCTTAAAAGGGGTTGTATTCCGCCCCAGTTTTCCTTATAAATTCATGCTTGGTGTGTTTACCGCTTTCTTTACAGCTTTTTATTTATCACTTTTGAATGCTTGTGATGCGCCTTTTAATTTAAATGCATTAATCGTGTGAGATAAGAGATAAAATTTTAGGAAGTTAAAAACTCATTTATAATTAACCAAAGCATAAATAAGAGTGAATTTTCGAACACCAATCTCTGGTCTAGACCAATAAGAGGTTAGAAACTTTTTCCAATTTCTTATAAATTGGGTGGCGAATGATACCTCAAAGGTGCCTAAAGGCATCGTGGGGCTAGATGCTCCTTTCCAATGTTCTATTGGGAAGGAAGCATCGAAGATGTCTCATGGTGCCCATGATAAAAAAGACGTGAACCAATCCCTCGAATCCTAAAAGCGGGTTCACCGAAGGCCTTTGCTAGGTTCGGCGCGCGTCGCAGGGGCGACTCCACTGGGGATCATTTGAAACTTCGCTCCAAAAGTGTTTTGGTTAAGATATATAATTGAGCTTTTAAAACTTAAAATTTTGTCTCTTTTCGAAATTGCATTACATTATTTTAGGGCCTTAGAACTATGTTAGTTGGTCCCCTATCTACCTGATGCATTCCCGAAGCACGACCCTACTTTCACTCATTGTAGGGAAGTGTTAAGGATAATCACCAGCCCAAGCCTTGTACTATTAAATGTATATCAAATGGAGACCCGATCGGTCACTATGCTCATGATGAGCTAGACCCATTGGCAGGGACCATGCTTGGGTAGACCTAAAAAAATCACCATCGACCAAAGCCCGTGTAATGACAAATAGAAACTTCCATTAGGTAATATGCTCCTTAATACGATGCTTGTGATGTGGGCTGTAACGTATTAAACAAAATCAAGCAATTTAAGTGGTCCTTTATTAAAGGCTTTCATGCCCCGATAAGCCCACCTTAACTTGATTGAATTGTCCAAATACGTAATGGCCGAAACTCATACGTATGTACATTAAATTAAGAGTGTTATGCTGCCGTTTTTTACCGTGCACCACACGTGTCCGATGGGTTCCTTGTTAACCCTCGGATGGAGCCCACCTAGGAAAGAGACCGCATGACCTCGTGTGTGGGAGTGATAAGGTTGGAAGGATCTATTTGCTTGCATGTGGTTGTGGATGCTGCACAGCATGCTCATGCATCACATGTCATTCATGCATATTAAAAATAATATATATATATATATATATATATATATATATATATGCATTTTATTTTTGTGTGTGTGTATCCTTTTGTTTGTGTATTATTTTTCGCATGTACATATCATCCTACATACAATTTTTCTCATCCATCACATCATATAATTGTAATCTATTGATCTTTCACTCATCGAAGACCATCTGCATAGCATGATCATGCATTACATCTCATCCATGCATCATTCTAACTCCTCAATTTTCAGCCACTGAGTACCAATTGCTTGGGTGGTCTAGGGATCCTAGTGGAGGACTGATTGGAAATCCAGTAACTGAACTGCCAAGGTTATCGTTCGTATTGGATTCAGGTTGGGACAAAAAGTTTAGATTCTTCTTCAGAATAATTTTCTGGGTCGGTAATGGCAGATCTACCACAAAAAATGGGTGCTTTGATGACACAAGCTTTGGACAAAAGATTTGAGGATTTTGAGAGGAATATGTTAGCTATGATGGGGAGCATCATCGCCTAGGTGGCACTAAGTGCTGAGCAACCATCGTGGCTCCTACTGTGGAGCAAGTTGAAACCCCTATTATAGGGGAAGCTCCTATAGCAGCTGCCACTGTGCGACAACCACCTGTCGAGCCTAGAGCGGTGGCACCTGCTGAGCAGAGAAGGGTGAACATTTTAGACCCGATAGATTACTTCGTAGAGGAGGAGGAGGATGAGCCAGTAATTCCTCAAGTTATGAGGGGAAGAGTCCCCATTGTGGAGGATGATATGGTAAAGAAGATGGAGGAAAACATTGAGGCTATCTCCCGCCTACTGTCAGCTGAAAAGGGGGTCATCCCCAAAAACATAGATCTGGAAGAGGAGGAGCTACTACCCCAGAGGTTCAAGGTGCCGGATTTGCCAAAGTTCGATGGTACTTCAGACCCTTCTGCACACGTTAAGCAATATGCCTTGATTATGAAAGGCACAAGGCTGACGAAAAAGCAGAAGGTGGAGTATTTCTACCTCAGTCTAATGGGGCCGACAATCGACTGGTACCGCGGGTTGGATAGAAGGTCTAAAGAAGATTGGGATTTGTTGACAGAAGAATTCCTTAAGCAATATGACTGTAGTACCCAGATGGAGGTTACCTTGAAAGACCTTGAGCTATTATACCAGAAGCCTAGCGAGTCCTTCCATGACTATCTCACTAGGTGGAGGAATCGGGTGATGGAGATGAAAAGGAAGCCTGATACGACAGATCAGATCAGGCTGTTCATTAGAAATGTAAACCCGTACTTAAGAGAAGGGCTCAAGATAAAAGGGTTAAAAGATTGGGAGTCTTTAAAGGACATCGCCATAGAGGCAGAGGGTGAACACATGGCTAAGAAGGCGAGTGGTGAAAGGTTTATTAAGAAGAGCTATAACAGTCAGGGGGCGAATAAGTGGGCAGGATCCAGTAGTGGCGATAGGACTGGAAAGACGGCTGAGGCATTAACTGTAGGGTTGAACCAAAGGCACTTTTTGAATTTGGGCCAACCTTTATTCTGGGTGTTAAAGAGACTGGAAAAAGAGGGGTAGCTATAACCTCTGCCGCCTAAGCCAGCTAAAACTGAAGGACAACCGGGTCATAAAGACGATGAGTATTGTGCTTTTCACCAACATAGGGGGATATAACGGACCGATGTGACTAAGGCATGAAATTCAGGACTTGATCGACAGCAAGCAGATCAATGATCCTGAAAAGAGGGAAAGTAAGAAGAAGTCTGCTCATAATGCCATGAATGGTTCAAGCTTGCCTGAATGGTATGTACTGTAAGACTTGTTTGGTAACCAACAAATCGCCACCACCCACCCTGGGACAAGTGAAGGAGGGGTTTCTGTAGCGATAATAGATTATTGGTCGACCAGTGAGAGTGGGGAGGGAGATAAGGAAGGAAAACCACAGGGGTTGGACTAGGCATTGAAGAT
Source organism: Excoecaria cochinchinensis (assembly GCA_947683425.1). Taxonomy (NCBI): domain Eukaryota; kingdom Viridiplantae; phylum Streptophyta; class Magnoliopsida; order Malpighiales; family Euphorbiaceae; genus Excoecaria; species Excoecaria cochinchinensis. Next base: position 8,812,004 of record CANTUQ010000119.1, read on the forward strand.
GGCTGGCCCTTCGCGACATGGTGAAGGGAATCGTGCCTTGACGGCCCAAGAGATGGATAGAGGGCTTGAGGAGCTCGAAAAAAGGTTGTCAGCTATGATTAAGGAAAGAATAGATGCCATGACGCTAGTCCTGCAAGCCTAATTTATGGCGACTACCTTCAATCGGGTTGAGCCGGTCGCTGTTGAGAAGGCCCGTGCAGCGATGACCGCAGCATTTCCTTATACTTCCTAGTTTAGAGGCAAGGATCCACTTGAGTCACCAGTTCGATAAAGAGGAGATAAGAAGCCCATTCTGGAGCATAACATCATGCCCAAAGGGCGTGATTCGGTGAGGATGCATGCCCTGAAAAATGTGAGCCCAGGTATCTGCAGCGACAGTAAGGGCAATGTTAAGAAGATGGGAGTGCCCACCACGAAAATGAATCGAAGGTGCTATTCTGATTTGGGTAGATCCTTGTCCTAGGTTTTTAAGAAGCTAATGGGAAAAGGGATGTTATAGCCATTGCCTCCTAAGCCTGCCAGAAGCCAGGGCAGCCCAACCACAGAGCGGATCAATATTGTGCATTCTACCAACACACGGGACATTTGATAGACTACTGTCGGACATTAAGGGACCAGGTTCAAGGTCTCATTGATAGTAAGTGGATCTCTGACCTAGAAGAGAGGAAGAAGGAGAGGAAGACAAATTGAGTACTTAAATGGAAGAGGAAGACGGTCCTCGTAGATTATGATGAGCCATTGGCCAAAGTGTCTGTGCTGGTGGAAACAGGAAGAGGATAGCTATTTAGATGTTCTTTTTATTTCTTGAACTATTTAATGACGATGTTTTAATTCTGGTTTTATTAAATGAAATGAACAATTTCACTCATCTATGTGATGTTTTTTGCGATTTCACTATGCATAATCATGACACATTCATATTTAATAATGATTCAAATGATGCCATTCCATTCAATCTCGGAACTTTGGGGAACCCAAAGAAAATCTTGATAGCATCTGTTGTGACTCCTAAAGAGAGATTAAAAAGAGAGAAAGAGAAAAAAAAGAGCCTTTGCCTGGACCTGGTATGACATGCTGAAGATTGACAAGGACATTCTTGAGACCAATGCTACTTCCATGTGCCAACATGACGACGAACCGAATTTTGAAAGCCATTCTTTTCCACCCCCAACATCTGGGTTGCATATGATGCTACCAAATAAAATCAAACTTCAAGAGCTACACCAGGAGTTAGACAAATAAAACTCAAGACCTTCACGAGGAAAATATAACTCATCAGAATTGAACAACGTGACCCCTTCCTCCTAACCATTTGAAATGTGTACCCCAAAACCAATCAAGACTGACCTTTAATCGTCCATTACCCTTACAGCCATATGCAATCAAGCTGCGGAGGCGGCGCGCGCCCCCGAGCGCTGTCGAAGCAGCGTGCACAGCACCCCATTGGGGCGCGTCTCCCCGAGGGAGCGCACGCCACCTACCCCACACGCGGGTATCTTTGCCTGCCCAGTCCCTTTCGCTTTTTGCATTTCCTGGTCATTTCTCAGTCCGTTTTTACCGGTGTTTTTCACCTTTTCGTGCTATTTTCGATTAACTAATATTGAAAGCTCTTCTGTCACTTTCCATTTTCGGGCGAGACAACAAATCAAAAGGAAAATTAGTCTTCATTCTTAGGGGGCTGCATTTTTCATAAGTAAAAAAGAGACTCGATTTTCTCTCAACCAAGAATAGCAGCAAGGATTTTCTAAGCAAAAATCACAAGAAATCTCCCAGCTTAAAATTTTCTTCTTCCTTTTCAAGAACATTTTTAGTTTCCCGGATGATCTTGAGCTTGGAAAATCAATTTCCTTTGCTCAAGCTTCAACCAAAAATATTTTCATCAAAATATTTTCTTTGATTTAATTTGTTCCAAAATACAAATCTTTATATTTTCTTCAAATATTTATCACCATAAATTCGACAAGGAGGACGGATCAAGACATCGTTTTCTCACATCTACAATCTCTGAGGGTAAATATTTTTGAACCCGTCCTCATTTATTTTTGTATATCATTTATTGTTGTTAATATTATTATTTTCATGTTATTATCATTTATAATTTGTTTCTAGCATTTTTTATGTGATTATTATTGTTGACATATTAGGTGGTTTTCAACTTCCTTTTTTTTGTTGTCCTAATTTTGCCACTGTTGTCGTCCATCTTCTTCTCCTTATCATTTTTATTATTTTTACTATTATCACTGTTTTCATTATCTCATGGTGTTAATATTATTAGTATTTTTATTCCATGTACATTTTATATTATCATTATTTGTCACTATGATTTTGTTTGTGTTATTATTATTATTATTATTATTGCTCTTATGTTGCTATTATTATTATTATTATTATTATTATTATTATTATTATTATTATTATTATTATTATTATTATTATTGCTCTTATGTTGCTATTATTATTATTATTATTATTATTATTATTATATTCACTATTGTTTATTATCATTGTCCATTATTATTATTATTATTATTATTATTATTATTATTGTTATGTTGCATTGCATCATTATTATTATTGTTATTATCATTATTTACTATTGTGGCCAATATTCATTTTATCTTCACCTGATTAATGTTTTTAGAATTATTACTAATATCTCTTAATGTTATTTTTTGGTGTGGGATTTAAATGTGGTTTGCCTTGCATGAGTGTCCCCGTGACCACGCCGATGGGTCACGACACGTAGGAAACCTGCATCGCTTGGGTGAGATCTTTCCTATCCTTTTACGTGTTATGTTTGTTTGTAAAATAAATATTTTATTCATGCACGCGTGAGATAAAAAATCACAAAAATACTTTTATAATTAAATTGGATTTTTACTAATAAAATTGGGACCAATGTCCCTCATTTTAGCCAAGTAATGGAAAATACCACAATAAAACGAAGAGTTAAGTTTTCTCCAAAAATGGGATCACTCATCCCGGTTTTTAATCCAATGATCAAAATGAATCTTCAAACCCTCTTTAAATAAACACGAAGGAATCAATGTTCCTAAAACAAACGAATGCTCCGATTTATGTATGTTTTTTTATGATTTTGTTTGACTATTTCAAGTTTATGTTCATTTTCTTTTGGGCCCTTGTAATTAATTTTGGGGCAACATTATTTAGATTTGGGATTGTATTCCGTCCCAATTTACACTTTTAATCTTCTTAAAAGGGGTTGTATTTCGCCCCAGTTTTCCTTGTAATTGCGTGCTTGGTGTGTTTACCGTTTTTTTAAAGCTTTTTATTTATCACTTTTGAATGCTTGCGATGCGCCTTTTAATTTAAATGCATTAATCGTGTGAGATAAGAGATAGAATTTTAGGAAGTTAAAAACTCATTTATAATTAACCAAAGCATAAATAAGGGTGAAGTTCCGAACACCAATCTCTGGTCTAGACCAATAAGAGGTTAGAGACTTTTTTCAATTTCTTGTAAATTGCGTGGCGACTCTATAATACCTCAAAGGTGCCTAAAGGCGTAGTGGGGCTAGATGCTCCTTTTCAATGTTCTATTGGGAAGGAAGCATCCAAGATGTCTCATGGTGCCCATGATAAAAAAGATGTGACCCAATCTCTCGAATCCTAAAAGCGGGTTTAACGAGGGCTTTTGCTAAGTTCAGCGCGTGTCACACATACCCATCCACGAAACTGTACATCATGTAAACAGTCGCACTATCGATTAGCACATCAATGTGGGGCAAAGGAAAGTCATCTTTTGGGCAGGCTTTATTTAGGTCCCAGTAATCAACACATACTCGAACCTTTCCATCCTTTTTGGCTAGAGGCACAACATTAGCTAACCATGTTGGGTACTGAACCTCTACCAGGAACTTGGCTTCAATCTGCTTGTGCACCTCTTCCTTTACCTTTTCTGCCCACTCTGGTCTTAGCCTCATGAGCTTTTGCTTAACTAGCTTGCATTCTGGATAGGTAGGAATGGCATGTTCGGCCACTTCCTGGTCGATCCCTGGCATGTCTTCATAGGTCCAGGCAAAGACTTTTTCATATTTTTTCAAAATTCTCTCAAATTTTATCCTCTCTTCATGTGTCATGTCAGATGCTATCAAGATTTCCTTTGGATTTTCCAAAGTCCCGAGATTAAATGAGGTACTGTTAGTTGAGTTAACATCAAATATAAATGATTCATGTTTGTGATCATGCATAATGAAATCATGAGAAACATCGCACAAGTAAGCAAAGTCATTCATCTCATTGACAAACTTAGAGTTACAAGCATAATTGTCAAACAGTTCAGGGACAAAAAGTACATAAAAAAACTATCATTAACATCTTCTATTGCCGCCGACGCTGAAGTAGATGGCCTGTCGTCTTGGTTGTCAGCGATCTTCAAGTTCTCCAATTCTGGCACCGCCACCTCATCTTCCATTTTTCCTTTGCCTTTCACCCGGGTGGCCAGCAGACTGTCAGTGATGATCTCTTTAAGAACTTCTCGATCCCAAGCCAAACTTTGGTTGACGACCTCTTCATCCTAGAAGCTCTCTACTATTTTAACCATTTCGTTAGACCAGTCATAAATGTCATTAAAGATCTCAAAACCCGGGGTGATCTTGCTGCCAATCCACTATGGCTCGGCTTCTCCACAATAAGCGCATGCCGATGCAACCGGTACAAAGCTCTCTAAAATGTGCGGGATCCCTACAGGCTTGCCCCCAAGTTTGTTCTTCTTGGCTTCGGTGGTGTAAGCCAAACCTCTTCTGTCCTTTTCCCCCCTTGTGGCGACAACCGTCTGAGGCCCTTGCGATTCTTTGCCTAAACCGGCCCCCGGGAGGAAATTCATTTTCTTCATCTTGTTGACCACCTGAGGGCTCGCAACTAGACCATCCTCTTCATTTACCGCGGCCACATGGAACCCACTGAAAGGTTGACTAGAAATTTTGAGGACTGATACTTGGTTATCATTAGCTGCCTTGACTGTCACTACTTAGCCCTCATAAGGGATCTTGATCATTTGGTGGAGGGTGGATGGAACCCCTCCAAGCTTGTGAAACCAGGGCCACCCTAGTAATATCGCGAAGTTGGCTGGTATAGGCAGAATGACAAACTTAAAAGTCCCGGCAGCCTGCCTCCTTGAATTGTCGTAGGCGGTGATGGTTAAGTCAGATATGCTCAGCATGTTTTCATCCAAGCCAAAGGCCGGGAGCGCAACCAAGGGGCACACATTTATAGAGGAGCCGTCATCTACCATCACATAGGTGGTATACTTGCCGTTGATCTAAGCCTTAATGTATAAAGGGCGATTGTGTTTTTAGCCCTTTGGTGGTAAATCCGCACCAAAATAAACCAAAATTTCCCCCGAGCTCCCTTTGACTAAACCCAGCAATTCAGACGGTGAGATGGTGGTGGCAATAGTCGACTCACATAAGGCTTCCACCAACTTCTGCCTATGTGATGGAGATTGTCTTAACAAATCCCAGATGGATATCTGTGCCGTTGTCTTCTTCAGCTGTCTCACTAACCCATCCTCCTCCGGTTCCCTTTCTGTGGGTGTAGGCATTAGATCTTGAGGCCTTTCTACCTCTGAAATCATCCTACCACTTTGGGTTACAGCTTCTACCTCTTGTACCTCCTCTTTATCTACGGAATTCCACACGTCCTCAGGCTCATCAACTTTTCCATCCTCGCCTTCACTGGTCGAATCCCAACATCCTATCATGCCGGCCTGAGGCTTCTCTTCACTAACCCCCTACTCGAGAGGGGCAACAGCCACATAATCATTACCATAAAGGTCCCTTAACACATACCATTCTGGTAGACTTGAACCTCTCATAAAAATAGGTGGAGGAACAGCATTACACCAGGCCATCTTTTTCTTTTCTCTCTTCTTAGGGTTGGAAATCTGTTTACTGTCGATGAGATCTTGGATCCTGTCCCTTAAGGTTCTGCAATAGTCAGTGAGATGGCCGGTGTGCTGTTGAAAAGCACAATACTGATCCCCCCTATGGTTTGGCTGGCCATGAGTCTTAGCCGGCTTGGCTGGCAGTGACTGAAGCTTTCCTTTTCTCATCAACCTCATTAAGACTCAAGACAACGATCTTCCCAAATTAGAGTAGTGCCTCTGGCTAAAATTAGTGGCTGAAACTTCTGCCGTTTTGCCCACTCTATTACCGCTGCTTCCTATGCCACTCAATCTACTTCCTCTTTGGGGCCCATAGTTCTTCCAGGCAAAACTGTAATTGCTAGCTTTCTTCGCCAGGTAATCTGCTTTAGCCTTTATGGCTATATCCTTCAAGGATTCCCAATCCTTGAGCCCCTTCATCTTAAGCCCTTCCCTCAAATACGAGACTCGCATTCCTGATGAACAATCTGATTTGATCGGAGGCATCAGGTTTTCTCTTCATTTCCATAACTCGATTCCTCCATCGAGTAAGGTATTCGTGGAAAGACTCGTCAAACTTCTACTGCAGTAGCTCAGATCTTTTAGCGTCACTTCCATTTGGGTACTGCAGTAGTACTATCTAATAAATTCTCTTGTTAACAGATCCCAGTCTTCCTTTGACCTCCTATCCAATCCGTTGTACCAATCAATCGTCGGCCCTTCAGACTAAGGTAAAAGTACTCCACTTTTTTTATTTCTTTATGAGCCCTGTGCCCTTCATGATCAGGGCGTACTGTTTAATATGTGCCGAGGGGTCCGAAGTACCGTCAAACTTTCATAAATCCAGCATCTTGAACCTCTGGGGTAGCAACTCTTCCTTACCCAGGTCTATGTCTTTGGGGATAACCCCTTTTCTGGCTGACAGCAGGCGCATGATAGCCTCCATCTTTTCTTCCATCTTTCTTACCACATCATCCTCTAACTTGGGGACTCTACACCTCACAGCTTGAGGGACTATCGGCTCATCTTCCTCTTCCTCCAAGAAGTCATCCCTTGGATCTAAAATCCTAACCCTTCTCTGCTTAGTTTGTCCTGCCATTCTAGGTTCAACGGCTGGTTATTGCACAACAACAGTTGGCATGGGAGTCTCCCCCACAATAGGTGTTTCAACTAACTCAACAACCGGAGCTACAGATGGCTGTCCAGCATTTGGTGCCATCTGAGCGACAAGGTTACCCATCATAGCTAGCATCTTCCTTTTGAAGTCCTCCAACCTCTTGTCCAAATCTTGTGTTATCAAAGCACCCGAATCTTGCGGTAAATCTGCCATCACTGACCTAGAGGATTATTCCGAATAAGAGTCTGAGTTACTAACACATCTGAACCCGGTGCAAGTTCTAACCTTGATAGCCCAGCTACTGGATTTCTGACTAATCTTCCACTAGGATCCCTGGACCACTCGAATGGATATATGATGGCTGAAAAAATCCAGTTTATTAGCATGATGCATAGATGGCATTAAGAATGCATGGTCATGTTGATGCAGCATCCACAATCACATGCAAGCAAACAGATCCCTCCAAGCTTATTTCTCCCACACACAGGGTAGTGCGGTCTCTTCCCTAGGTGGGCTTAGTCTATGCGTCAACAGGGGACCCTATGAACGCGGGAAGTGGACGGCGAAAAACTGGCAGCATAACACCCTTAATCTAATGCGCACTCTATGAGTTTTGGCCATTACATATTTGAACATTTCAATCTCATCAAGATGGGCTTATCGGGGTATGAAAGCCCTTGATAAGAGACCACTTAATTCGCTTGATTTTGTTTAATATGTAATAACCCACATCACAAGCATCATATTAAGGAGCATATCACCTAGTGGAAATTTCTATTTGTCATTACATGGGCTTTGGCAAATGGTGATGATACTTTAGGGCTACCCAAGCATGGTCCCTGCCAACGTGTGTAGCTCATCATGAGCATAGCGACTAATTGGGTCTCCATTTGATATACCTTTAATGGTATGAGGCTTGGGCTGGTGACTATCCCTAACACTTCCCTACAATGAGTGAAAGTAGGGTTGTGTTTCAGGAATGCACCGGGGTAAGATAGGGACCAACTAAGATAGTTTTAAGGCTCTAAGGTATGCAATGCAAATTTTGAAAAGTGATAGAATTTTAAGTTTTAAAAACTCAATTATAAATTTTAACCAAAACACTTTCAGAGCAAAGTCTCAAATAATCTCCAGTGGAGTCGCCACTGTGACGCGCACCGAACCTAGCAAAGGCCCTCGTTTGAACCCGCTTTTAGGATTTGAGGGATTGGTTTGCGTCTTTTGATCTTGGGTTTCATGAGATATTTTGGATGCCTCCTTCCCAATAGAACATTAAAAAGGATCATCTAGCCTCACGGTGCCTTTAGGCACCTTTGAGGTATTTTGGAGTCGCCACCCAATTTACACAAAATTGAGAAATGTCTCTAACCTCTATTAGTCTAAACCAGAGATGGTGTTCGGGACTTCACTCCTATTTATGTTTTGGTTAATTATAAATGAGTTTTTAATTTTCTAAAATTCTATCTCTTGTCTCACACGATTAATGCATTTAAATAAAAGCATATCGCAAGCATCAAGGAGGCAATAAATGAAAGATATAAAGAAAGCGGTAAATAAAGCAGTAAAAGAAAGCAATAAGCATGCCAAGCACACAATTACAAGAGAGATAAGGGCGGAATACAACCCTTAATGACAGAAGGCTAAAAAAGTAAATTGGGAATGGAATACGATCCCAAATGAAAAGATAATATTGCCCCAAAAATAATTAATTACAAGGGCCCAAAAATATATGAGCATAAATTTAAAACAAGCAAACGAATTCAAACATAAAAAATGACATACATAAATCGGGGCATTCATTTGGTTTAAGAACGTTGGTTCCTTTACGCTTACTTAAAGAGGGATCGAAGAGTTATTCAATTGTTGTATTGAAAACCGGGATGAGTGATCCCATTTTGGAAAAAAATTAATTCTTCATTTTGTCATGACATTTTTATATTCCTTGGCTAAAACAAGGGACATTGGTCCTAATTTTATTAATAAAAATCTCAATTTAGTTATAAAATATTTTCATGATTTTTTACTGCACATGTGCACAAATAAAATATTTATTTAGAAATAAACACGACATAAAAAGGGAATAGGAAAGATCTCACCCAAACGACATGATCTCTTACACGTAGTGACCCCTCTGTGTGGTCACGAGAACGCTCACATAAGGAAATTCACATTTAAATCCCCAAATAAAGAATAACATTAAGAGATATTAGTAATAATCCTAAAAACCAATTAAATAAAAACAAAATAAATATGGTACATATTAACTTAACATGCAAACAATTCACATGCAAAGAAAATTAAAAGGACAAGTCATGCCAAAAATAAGAATGATGACAAAATAATGGCAATAATAAAATTGTGATGATAATGACAATAATAATCATGGCATAATAGCACCAATCAAATAATAATAATAATAATAATAATAACACAATAATAACGGTAGCATAAATAATGATAATATAAACTAAACATAAAACAATAATACTAATAGTAATAATACCATGAAATAATAATAATAATAATAATAATAATAATAATAATAATAATAATAGTAAGATGACAACAGGATAATAACCTAATAATAATGAAGAAAAGAAAGAAATGGCAACGGGAATCACAAAGAAGTCAAATTAAAACAATGAACAACCTATCAACAGCAATAATAATCACATGAAAAATGCTAGAAATAACTGATGAACATGTGAATAACAACAGAAAACAATATTATTAACAACAATGAATAATGAACAAAATAAGTGGGGACGGGTTCAAAAATGTTTACCCTCAGAATTTATAGATCGAAGAAAATGGTGTCCGGATCCATCCTTCTTGTCGAATTTACGGTGATAAACACTCGAAGAAAATATAAAAATCTATGTTTTTAAATAAATTAGCTCAGGAATATATTTTTGGTGGGATGATTGAGCAAAAAAAATTAATTTTTCTTGCTCAAATCAAACCAAAGATGAAATATTTCTTAGAGAAGAAAAGATTCAAATTTGAAAAATGTTTTCTTTGGGTTTTTGGAGATAGCTCTCGTCTGCCTTTTGCTTGAGAGAAGAAAACCCCTTTTTTGGAAAAAATATGCAGCTCCCCTACAAATGAAAATAAAGAATCCTTTTATTTCCCTGTCCTGTCCCAAAATGGGAAAAGACAAAATGCTCTTTTCTAATCTCAGTAACCAAAAATATCACTAAAACATGAAACAAATGTAACGGACTGAGAAAAATTGACTAAGAGAAGTGCAGGTGAAATGACAGCACGAAAGAGGGAAGGGGCAAAAATGCCAGCAGGTGGACAGGAGACGTGCACGCAAGGGGCAAGGGCATGCGTCGGCCCTGGCAACGTGCGGCCCTGCGGGCACGCGTCGCCCCTAGCAACGTGCGCCCCTAGTTACATACGCCCATGCGGGCGCACGTCCCGCGCCTGTGGGCTCCCGTCATCCCTCGCGCGCGATTGTAGTCCGCGCACATAGCTCCCAAATGAAAAATAAAAAAATCAAAAAAAGCAAAAAATAAAAATAAAAATAAAAATGAGAGCAAAAATGAAAATATTTGAAAAAAATTTTTTAGAGGAACAAAGGAGATTTTCGAGAAGGAAAATATCATTTTTGACACCTTTACTTGTGGTAAGTATTATCTTCATCATCGAGTAATCCTGATCTTGGACCGCCTGGGGACCAGGTGTCTACAGTATGTGTAAGGCCCTGACTTGTACCCTGATAATTTTGAACACCATTGCGGTACAAGAGTGGCCTAAGTTGTGTATTTGGTTAAGTATTTGTGTTTGGGATATAACCGGTATTAATTGAAAAGTCAGGGTTAAAATTGGCATTTAACCCCTATGGACTTAAATGCATGAAATAAGAAGTTTGATATGCTAATGTCTGAATTATATTAATTAGGAAGGCAAATGCATGAATTAATGGGAGGTTATGGACTAAGTTAAAAGTCAATTTGTTATCCAATCATAAGTTGATATGTGGAGATATTGACCAATAAAAACTAGACACCATGCATGAGTGGATGAGGAAGAACTTCATGGCTATAAAAAGCCATGAAGTCGGTGGATTGAGAGGAAAAAAAATCTGGCCTTCCTCCTCCCTCTTGGCAGCCATTCTTCCACTTAAATAATCCACAAAATCTTCCATTAAATTTCTGCTTTTGAGCTCTTGAAGTTAAGCAAATTAATTCTTGTGTATTGCAAGTCATCAAGGTAAGAGTTTTTGGTTTAGTTTCTTCTTCTTCTCTATCCGTGGGTTTTGGGAATTAAATTTATGGTTTGTTATGTGATCCTTGAATCATGATGTGTTTTGTAGAGGTATAAGTCATTGGAAGCAAGGAGAAAGAGGTAGAAGAGAAGAGAAGGCCAAGTGAGTCAAGAAAAGAGCAAGGAGAAAGGTTTGGGAACCGGGTTTGTTTTATAAGTAATAGATTATGATTTATGTAATCTTAAATGTATATGAATGATACATGTTAATTTGAGTTGATTTGTGGCGGTTGAATTGGTGGAAATAGTTGATATGGGTATATAGATGGAATAGGGGGAAATTCTGTCAAATTTTCATTAGACACCATGGCACTATTTTGACCATACACTAAGTTATAGAACTCCGAATTGTATGGAATTTGCGCCATTGGAAAGATAAGACACATACCAACAAATGTATTATAAATAGCTATGATCTAATTTTGGCTTTGCGTACCTCAAAATTGGACAAAACAAAAGGGTATCTGTTCTGGCCGGGTCAAGGGAGCAGTTTGGATTATTAATGCCATTTCTAGACTTATAGTGCTTCAAATGATATTAATAAAAATTATAATGAAACTAGACATCTAGGAGAACAACTTTAATGAAAAGAGTATGGTCTAATTGTGTCCCTATTGTTCCCAGTAATTTCTCAAATTTGGGACACAATTCTATCCCTGGAAGTTAGTTCGGAACAATGTAATGTTAAGGCCATAACTCCTAAGATATAGCTCTAAATTATCTAAAATTTGTACCATTATAAATATAACATCTAGGGTAAGATTTGTTAATAAGACCACATTGTCAGAAAATGTCATTTTCTAGCTCATTTTGGACGCGCAAAGTTGGGGTTGAAGTCTACCTAAGTGCAGACTTGGTACTGTGCCGACTAAGCACCAAAGGCTGCTGTGCCGACTCGACACAGCCAGCCTCTATCATGAGTCTTCACATGGGTATTGACTTCAGCCCTCCCCTTTTTCTTTTTATTTGTTAGTAATGCATTTCTTTTCCTTTCTAATAAACAATGGTGCACTTTCTTGCACAAATAAGACAAACCAAGGAAATTATGAGATGTTATATATATATATATATGTAATTATTCATGGGATAAGTGTAACTGTATGATAACATAGGCAGTGTGTGACAATGAGTGGAGGGTGTTACCAGATGGAGACACAAACATAGCAATAACAGAAACAAATAATAATTTTTTTTTAAATCAAAACAATTTCGATACGCGTCGCATACATATACATCTTTTGCATAACACTATTCATTTTAATCATATTACAACTTATCATTTATTACATAACAATACTTAATCACATTACAAATATCAATAATAAATTTCATATAACAACTTCTACTGACTTGTTGGCCAACACTACTATGGAATGCCCGGACAATACTTCTATCTCCTTAACCCGCATGGACAAACACCCGTGCTAAGTGCAAAGGCTTAGTGGGGAAACAATATAATGAATAGCCACTAACAGTGGTTGTTGATGCAAAACACATGCATAAGTAACATATATATAAAGTACATAAGGTAAAAGATACCATAGGTTCACATCATAATTCTCATGCCAAAACATATGCAAATTATTGAGTACATTTATCTTGCATATATTAAGCATAATATATACAATTCTAATCTATTGTTCTTAAACTAATTTCAAATCCAAAATCTATCTTTATTTAGCACATTCACGTATAAACAATCTCATTACAATTACATAAACACCCTACCATTCAATGATATTGCTTAAGCATTTTCTGCTGTTAGTTCCTCTTAAAACACATATTTTCATATTAATTGTCAATTTAGAATCCTAGAAATTTTCATCTCTAACATGCATTCCAAATTCACACCTATAAACAATCTCATTACTTACAAGTGAATACATTCAATTAGTTCCATTCATAAAACTGTTTAGAACTCTTAAACATATATCAATCTTTTAAGATTTGGTTCGGGCTTGAAATGGATATTTCAAGCTTCCTACATATCTCAAAGGTTGGGAATCAGAACCACATAGTTCTACTCATTAATCTACAATATACAATTATTTCCATATAAAGAAGTCATACATATACGATGTTCATACTTTTATCATAAAACATACACTCATATTAGCTATCAACCCAGAACCCCAGAATTTCTTATCACATCGTACATTTCGGTTTCCCCCGTATAAATACTTTCATTATATACAAATGAACACATCAAAATAAAACACACATTGGTTACTGAATCACAATAAATACAACTGTTAAACACTTTCACCAATTTCCTATCATGCCTTCATATAAGTAATCATATTCATAATCTTTAAACATAATAATAGAATACACTACACATCATATCACAGAATTTGTATATCATATACTAATCATTTCATATTCTCTTTATTTTACTTATCTCCTGCACTTACAAAGAGGCAAGTAACAGGATACAGAACACATAAGTACCCGAGGGTACAATTTACATAATGCATAGGGATTCATATCTAGAATCCAATAGAGGGAAAATCCACAACGGGAATTCCAAACATAATGCATAACATACATATGGTTCCATTTCTTAATTATACACATAATTATGGCTGCACTTACAAAGTAGTGGATAACGGGTTACAGAATGTGTAGGTACCCGAGGGTACAGTACACATAATGCATAGGGATTCACATCCGGAACCCAAACAGAGGGGAATCCACAATCGGAATTCCAAATAGAGGGGGATCCTTAACTCGGAATCCCAACAGAGGGCTGCAGCAATAGAAAACCCTATAGGCATGCCTATCTATCCACGACTTGACTGACGCAGGTTAAACATATAATTATATCATTTAGTGATACACATGTTATTTTAACGCGTTCTTAGAAGCACATACTTTTATTGTGGTCACATAATAATCATGCATTTATTCACATTGGTCATACTTATTATATTAAAAAATAATCATGTGCATAATTCACTTATAAATCAAAGCAATAGCTCATACAAAATATAACAGACAATAATATTTCTTGACATACAGTAGTGTCGCGCTCGCGACAGAGACCAGTTCTCTTTAGGTCACGCTCGTGACCCTAAATCGTGCTGAGGACAGACACCAATTCTCCTCTGTCGCATTTGTGCTAAACCTCGCACTCATGACAGAACTCAACCATGTGATTTTTGCTTTACGGAACCCTCGTGCCGCGCTCACGACAGAGAGTAATTTCAGTTCAAATCTCCTCTTCACTTACCTCAATTCATGCACTTTTCCCATACCTCAAATGTTGGACACATAAATCCATATTCAAAACATTAATCAATCGACTTGCAGAAATGTAATGGCCCAAATGCCGGTCTAGACGTGTCAGTGCATTATTTCAGTGTTACCATGATAATTGCAGTGTCAAACAGTGTAGGGAGTGAGTGTATCAGTGTCGGAGTTCAATGTTAAGTGTGTTAAAAATATAGTGATTCCGGGACGGGTGACATTGGGAGGGCTATACAGCGAAGTCGACTATTCGGCGCCCAAAAAATTCTAATTTCGTGAAAATGATATGTGGGTCGTAAGAAGTCTAATGGTGAAATTGGAACTGCAAATGGAGCTAAAACCACCTGCGAAGGTCATTCTGAAGTTGGCCTCCAGTTCGGTTCAATTTGAACCGGGATTTGACTGAGGTTTGACCAAGGGTTTATTAGAGGTTTAAATGGCCCAATAGATGTTAAGTGTGTTAAATAAGACAATGGAAGTGATTTCTGTGAATTTTGACAGCTTTAGGGTTGTATTTTACGGCAGAATGAAAATTGATCGAATCAGACCGATTTAAATGAACCGGTGCCCAAATGGACTCCGATTAAGCTAAAAATTTGCAGGGAGCCTATTTTGATGTTTTAAGATCAATGAAATTAGTTAGAAGTGAAAATAATGAGAGGAATATATAAATGCTTTGGAAAAGTGTAAATGAACCGAAAAACTAAAATTTTGGTTTATTTTTATTGGACCACTTCGGTTGGACAGGTTCGGTTCAAAAGGGGCTATATATAGGGAGAAATGGCTGGATTTATCTAGAAAAATCCAGCCAAAGTTGGGATCATCTTCCTCCCCCAAAATATAACCTCTTTTCTCTCACTTTCTTCCATTTTCATCTCTTCTACTCCGATATCTCTCCAAATCTTAGCTCCCTAACTAAATTTCAGCCCCTCTACAATCCTATAGCAGTGTTTGAAGTTCATTTGGTGCACTGGAAGTGGGTGAAGTCAAGAGATCAAAAGTTAGGGTGAGTTTTTAGGTTTTTGATTCAAGGGTTTTTAAATTATTTTATTGGTCCTTATAGAGCTTTTTGGAGCTGTAGAACATGATTATGAAGTTAGATTTTACATTTGAAGCTTGGTTTTGATGATATGGATGTTTTCCTATTCGGCCATTGTAGGTTATTCAAGGGAAAGGGAAGTTCCTCACGTTAAGGGGGATGATAAACAACTCTAGAGTAATATAAAGCTTGGATTTGAGGTTTGTGGTTACTAAATATACCTATTTCCTAATGTATAAGTTGATTTTTAGGTTATGTTTAACTGTAGGTATAAGATAGAGTTGTGATTAATTAAATCTAACTTGATATTCATGCTTAGAAGGCTTAAATTAGTTTATAAACATGATTAGATAAAATTAATACAAAGTGATATGAAAATCACTCTAGAGGCCGAATGGTATACCTAAGATAACATGAGGTTTTAATGAGTTTTAAGGCATGAAATTTTATAACATGTATAATTAGTGTAATGCATGATAGAGTGAATAAAGAAATTAAAAGAAATCATAGTGAAGGAATGATAGTGAGGCCGAATGGTATTAAGTGGATTATAATGGAATATATGATGATATATGGCATGAAAATGGTATACATGATGTGTATAACATGAAATAAGTGTAATTGAGTGATGAAGAGAAATTATAGTGCATTATATGGAATTTTGAACTCTTGGCCGAATGGTACATGTGAGTTTATATATGTGTATTTTGATTTTATATGTAATATAATGGCATATTATGACTATATGATGATAAATGAGTGTGCATGCAAATTGGTACGTGAAAATGAAATGTATGATAAATTATGCATATTGACATAATAAGATAATTATATGAATTTTGAGATAATATTGCCCTTAGTAGTTGTCTGGTAGTGAAATTTAGTTTAGGATATAATTGGGTAGCCAAAGGGATTCCACACCGCGGTATGAGTCATGGCGACTCATTATTGATAAGCCAATGAGAGCTTATCACAGTGTACAGTGATATACAGTGTGTAATGTAGTGCAATGCAGTGAAATTAGTCCTGCTGGGACCATTTTATAGTGAAATGGGTCTGTGGCGCCCATGTCCCGCATATCCGTTCAGTAGATTTTCTACCGGATCCATACTAGGGGCATATTGGTAAATGTGTGATAAAAATGAGTAAAATAATAAAATTGGTGAAAATGAGTGAAAATAGAACTAAAATGAAGTAAATAGAAAGTTTAGGGGTAAAACGGTAATTTTTCTAAAAGTTGATAAAAAAGTGGTGGAAATAAGTTAAAAGTGTAAATGGAAGGGTAAAATGGTAATTTTGGTAAAATATGACGCTTAAATAGTAAAACAGTGAAAAAATGATAAAATAGGGACTAAAATGTAATTTGGCTAAATTGTAAGTTAAAGAGTGGAAAAATGAAGTAAAAAGGGTATAATTGTAATTAAATAAGTTAATTAAGGGTAAAAGTGGAAAATAAGCATAAATGAAATTATTAGTGTAAATATTTAATAAATAAGGGTATTTTGGTAATTAAGTGTTAAATGAGGACATAAGTGTAATTAAAGTGGAAAATGGGATATAATGGGTATTAATGTAATTGTAATGACATAATGCTAATTAATGAAAAAGAAAGGATATTGTGGGAATTAATAGAAATGTTAAGGACATAAGTGGAAATAAGAGAAAAAGATTAATTAGTGATTAAAATGTAATTAATTGGAAATAAAGAATTAAGTGTGCTAATAAAATAAATAATGCAATTAAGTAAATAAAAGTGTAAATAAATGATTTAATCTATAGTTATGAGAATGATTAAGTGATTAAATAAATAATAATGTGATTAATTAAGTGAAATAAGAAGAAATAATAATAAGTGAGAATAATAAGTATATGTATTTATAATATGTTAATTAAATAAGATTAGTTATGTAATTTTTAGATTGTAACCACCACTGGGCATTCTAATGCTCAGCATGTAGTTGTTTTTGACTGCGTGTAGGTACCCCATCGGATTGGAGCAGCATACCTTGGTATTTTGGTGGAGCAAGCTAAAGGAGCAAAAGCGGATTTTATTTTGTTTGTATAATGGATAAATTGTGGCATGTATATACTTATCTAGTATTTGATTTTGGGTATGTAATGATGTTATATGTTATTTTATCTGTGTGGATTATTTTGTGACTGTGTGATGAAAGACGGATGGGAAATGTATGGATATAGGATGATATTGTTGTTGTGCTCTTGCCGGGGCTGTGGAGATGTCAATTTGCAGGTTTGGGTAGTGCAATTTACTAGCCGTTATACTGCCGAAATTTATACCAAATGAATAGTAAATAAGACAGTTATAGGTCATCGGTAACTAAGTAAATGTAAATGTTAAAGGGTATGTAAAGTGAATAAGTGAATAAAGTGTTAAGTGAACTTAGTGTTAATCAATATGAGTGTAGGGAAAAAAAATTGACCCATAATTTCGTAAGTGAATGACAGTTAACCGATCATGGTAATTGCATAGTATCGCTAAGTTGGCAGTATACGTATAGGGTATAAGGGTGTTACATTTATTTTGGTATCAAAGCAAAGGTTTAGGCGATTCTAAGTCAAACCAAAGGTGAGACGCGGCCTGTCACACCCCGTTTACCCCCTAGTAGAATGAGCCATCTGTGTGTGCATCCTTTGTGTGTGTCTTGGCATGTGTTAAAGGACATTTTAGGTAAAAATATGTGTTTTAAGGGTTTTATTAGCATGTGGATGCATGTATGTTATTAGGGTGTGAATTAGTTGGGATATGCTTGTGTGTGCATGAGCATACCATTGTAGGGTGTGAATTAGTTGGGAGTGCATTGGGTGTGTGTAGTGCATGCTTGTAGGGTATGAGTAGTGGAGTTGGGTTTGTATGCTTTACTCATACATTAGTAGGGTGTTTTAAGTTGAGAGTGCATTGTGTGTGAGTAGTGTATGCTTGTTGAGTGTGAGTGGTCAAGTTCCACCAATCTTAGGGTGACACGTGGCTAGGATTTTTGGAAATGGGTGTGAAAAAGAAAGAGAAAGAAGGGCAGCCACTCCTACTGCCTCTTGCCTCGTTTTCTCTTCTTCATTACTCCTTCTTCCTCTTTTTCCCTTCCCATTTGTGTCCTGGTATTTGATTCAAGTGATTTGTGGTGGATTTTGATCGCTCCTTAACCTACGCTAGGTAAAGTTTTCTGCATTTTCATCATCTTCTTCATACTGTTCATTTCTTCTTTGCATTTCTAGATTGGGTTTTAATTTAGGGTTTTTGTTTGTGTGTTCTTGGTGTGTCGGTTGTTAGTCGAGCCTCCCCATGACCCGAAAGGCAAAGAGAAAGCTGGAAGTAGTGGAACTAAGTGACTGAAGCTAGGATTAAAGGTTTGGGAATTTTGGCATTTCCTGTGTTCTTATATTGTTTGCTCCTTTTGTTGGCAACCTGCTGTGTTGATAATGCATGCTGGGATTGAATGAATGGGTTTTGATTGTGGTTAATGCCTGATGATTGAAACCTGGAAAATAGAGTTGATGTGAATGTGAGCTTACTGTTATTTTTTCTGGATTTTGATATTCTGAGTTTTGATTTGTTTATCCTCTGTCTTGGGATGGGTAATTTTTGAGGAAGTGATTTTGTATTGTTTATGTTGGTTTTTGCGTGCTTGAGGAAGCTAATTTCAGGTAAGAACGATTTGGATTTAAGATGGGATAAAATTCTGGGTTCTGTCAAAATTTCACGATCTTAGGGTTATGAGTCGGATCGGGAGATTGGGGTCTCGTGACTCCAGTCACGAGTCGTGACTTCCAGTCACGACACGTGACCCTGATCTCCCAGTCACGACACGTGACCTTAAGGAGATTCGACTGGCTGGAAGGCCAGTCACGGGTCGTGATCATCAGTCACGAATCGTGACTGTCCTGGAGACCAGTCACAAGTCGTGATCTAAGGTCACGACTCGTGACCGTCCTGTGAGACCAGTCACGAGTCGTGATCTAAGGTCACGAGTCGTGACCGTCCTGTGAGGCCAGTCACGAGTCGCGATATGACTCGTGACCGACCTCCGTTCGGCCTATTTTTCTGAAATTGCGCAGTTTTAATTAAAATGAATTTCATATCTCTTCTGAATGGACTTACACTACTGTATGATACATGTCATGCTTTTATATGCTTTTATATGACTAATACCACGATTTCTTCAGATGAATTGTATGTTGTACTTTGAATATAATTATGTGTTATCTTTGGAAACATGATTTGAATGATGCATGACCTGCTAGAGTCAAGTAAGTGGATAGTTAGGCATGCCTAATAGAGTCTCTTAGCTGCAGCTCTCAGTTCTGTCTGGACCCCGATCAGGTCCCCGTTTGGTTCCTTGTGAACCCCTCAGTATTTGGATCTTGTTTAAGGTCCCCCCTATAAAAAATGTTTTGAATGCGACAAAAAAATAAAATGGTTTTTGATTCGTACCCGTAAGGTACGCTATGCGTTCGATTCGTTCCCATAAGGTACGCTATGCATTTACTCGTTATCCACTATTGTGAGTCAGTAGGTGCTCTTTTTGTTTTGTTCCATTTTGATACGATTACAAGAATTTTGGTATTCGGATGCGTATAATGATAAGTATGAGAAATCAACTGAAGTGTAAGTGAATGTGGATGTGAACTTCTAAATGCATGTCTTTATTATGCAAGTATGATTATATAGCTAATATCATTATTCGCATTGGTCATATTGTATGTGTATGGCATAGACGACCATTGTGAATGGCCGTTCACTCTTTTGTTGTGTGTTCCCCACTAAGCGTTTATCGCTTAGCACGGTGTTTTATCCGTGTAGGTGCGGAGGATGATGTTCTTTTGGGAGAGTCTTCGCCAGTCAAGCCAACACAGAGGGATTAGTGTTAGGGCTTTATTTTTGATAGCATGACTGATTCTTTTGTATCGGAACTCTCTTATACCATTATTTTTGTAAAGCTTCCGCATTTGTATACTTTTGGGTTATGTAATTATCTTATTCTGACTTTTGATCATGACATCTTTGTAATGGATTTTGTTATTGTAATGATGGAATATTCTGATGCTTAGGAAAAGTTTTAATTTCCTCGTAATGATGTATGGTTATTATGTATGAATGTATGCTTTGTATCTTTTTATGCTTGGTGACACACCAGGCTCATACGGCTTCTCACTCCTAGAGGATGGGTATGCCTACGTATGGGTAGGGGGTGTTACAGTTTTTGGTATCAGAGCCTAGGTTTAGGCATTTCTGGGTGTTGTTGTGGTGTTGAGGTGCATAGATGTGTATATGTCTAGATCTGTGTTGGCTGACGCGATTGTCTTCTCGTTGTTTTAGATGGCTTCTAACTCTGTTCGTGGATCACTTGAGGAGTCTGCCGAGAGTGTGAACCCTCAAGCTGTGGATCATTCATTTTTCGTGTTGGCTCAACATGCTAGGGTCCAGCCCGAGGCCACTGCCATGCCTTTTGAAGCTGTGTTTAGGCTATCTCAGGACATGGCTAGGGTCTTGGAGAGAGTGACTGCTCCTAGAGCCCCTATAGAGAACTTGAGAAGGGCTGGTGTTGAAGACTTCTATGGCACAGGATTGGATGAGTCAGAGTTGGCTTATAAATGGGTAGACAAAGTGAAGCGTGCTTTGAGAGAAGTCCGGTGTCCTCCTGACCAGCAGGCAGAGTGTGCAATGGCTTTACTGCAAGGGTCCGCTTATGAATGGTGGGAATTGGTTTGTAGGCATCCTCAGCTACCCGATCCGATTACTTGGGATTTCTTTGAGGGAGAGTTCACGAAGAAATACATAACTCAGACCTATAAGGATGCTAGATGGGCACAGTTTCTGAGCTTGAAACAGAGAGCTTTGTCGGTTTCGGAGTTTGAGAAAGAGTTCAACCAGTTGTCTAGGTATGCTCCAGTAGGTATTATGACTGATGAGTTCAGGTGCCGTCATTTTGAGGCAGGGTTGAATGGGTCTTTGAGGGTTATGCTGATTTCCCTGATGAGCACACCAGGGGTGAATTACTACCAGATAGTAGATGCTGCTATGAGGGCGGAGAGATCAAAATCTGTGCTGAGAGAGAGGGTTCAGAGGAGGAACCCTTCTCGCGGAGGATCTTCTTCTTCATCCTTGGGTAAGAGATCAAGGAACCCGCAGGATGAGTCATCATCTGGTCCAGCCACTAGAGGCAGGAGACAGGGTTCTGCAACTGTGTTAGGTTCTGGTAGAGGTGGTAGACCTGAGGCTACATCGGTATGTCCTCATTGCAGTAAGACTCACCGGGGTGAGTGTAGGTGGCTCACTGGTGGGTGTTTCCGGTGTGGGAGCACTGAACATCTTCTGGCCAGTTGTTCGAGGTTGTATAAGGATTCGGGTTCACAGAGAGAGGCTAGCAGAGTGGGTTCGAATGCTACACAGGCTGCCCGTGGTAGAGGCCGAGGTAGAGGTCAAGGCGGTCGACCTAGAGAGGGTGCTGCATCAGAGACAGTGGAGCGTCAGTTACCAGTCGCACCTAGAGCCTATGTTGTGAGAGCCAGAGAGGAGCAGGATGCACCTGATGTTATTGCTGGTAAGTTCCTACTCCATGACACTGAATTGTATGCTCTAATTGACCCTGATTCCACACACTCATACTTGTGAACAGATAAGATTGTTGATAAGTTGCATGTGGTTGATCAGTTAGATTATGAGATATGTGTGACCAGTCCATTAGGGCATAGTGTCAGTGTGAGTAGAGTCTATAAGAATTGTCCTTTGTTAGTTGAGGGAGTTGTGTTTCCAGTGGATTTGATTGAGTTGCCTTTCAGAGAGTTTGATTTGATTCTGGGTATGGACTGGTTGGGTAAGCATCGGGCTGTAGTTGATTGCCATAGGAAGACAGTGGTGTTTCGGGATAGAGGTTAGTCTCCTGTGTTAGTGAAAGGATTGGGTGCTAGTTCTTTGAATAATGTGATTTCAGCTATGCAAGCTAAGAGGTTCATTAGGAAGGGTTGTGAGGCCTTCTTAGCAGTTGTGTTGGATTCCAAGAGGGATCAAGTTCAGATTGAGGACATCCCGGTTGTGCGGGAGTTTAGTGATGTGTTTCCGAGTGAATTGCCGGGTTTGCCTCCTGAGAGAGAAGTTGAGTTGTCCATAGAGATTATGCCGGGTACCACTCCCATATCGCAAGCACCTTATCGGATGGCTCCTGTAGAGTTGAGAGAACTCAAAACTCAGCTACAAGAGCTATTGGGCAAGGGGTTTATTAGACACAGCATATCTCCATGGGGAGCTCCGGTTTTGTTTATCAAGAAAAAAGATGGATCTTTGCAGATGTGTATTGATTATAGGCAAATTAACAAGGTCACAGTGAAGAATAAGTATCCTCTGCCTAGGATTGAGGATTTGTTTGATCAGCTTAGAGGTGCATGTGTTTTCTCAAAAATTGATCTTCGGTCAGGGTATTATCAGCTTCGGGTTAAGGATGAGGATGTGGTTAAGACTGCATTTCGGACTCGGTATGGCCACTATGAGTTCCTTGTGATGCCGTTCGGTTTGACCAATGCTCCAGCGACATTCATGGATTTGATGAACAGAGTATTTAGGCCATACTTAGATCGGTTCGTAGTGGTGTTTATAGATGATATCTTGGTGTATTCCAAGAATGAGAGTGAGCATGAAGAACATCTCCGGTTGGTTTTGCAAGTATTGAGAGAGCATCGGTTGTTTGCTAAGCTTAGTAAGTGTGATTTTTGGCTTCGAAAAGTGTCATTTTTGGGTCACATTGTTTCGGCTAGAGGTATCCAGGTGGATCCGGCCAAGATTGAGGCGATAGTTGATTGAATAGTGCCTAGGAATGTTCAGGAAGTGAGGAGTTTTCTGGGTTTGGCGGGTTACTACTGTCGGTTTGTTAAGGGTTTTTCAGTGATTGCTGCTCCGATGACGAGGTTGTTAAGAAAAGGCCTCAGGTTTGAGTGGTCGGATAAGTGTCAGGCTTGTTTTGAACGACTGAAGCAGTTGCTAGTCGAGGCTCCTATACTTATTCAACCCATCTCGGGTAAAGAGTTTGTCATGTATAGTGATGCATCGGGTGTCGGTCTTGGGTGTGTACTGATGCAGGAAGGTAAGGTTGTGGCTTATGCTTCTCGACAGTTGAAGCCACATGAGAGGAATTATCCGATGCATGATTTAGAGTTAGCGGTTGTGGTTTTTGCTTTGAAGATTTGGCGCCATTATCTGTATGGGGAGAAATGTAGGATCTTTACGGACCATAAGAGCTTAAAGTATTTCCTCATGCAGAAGGAATTGAACATGAGGCAGCGCCGTTGGCTTTAGTTGTTTAAGGACTACGATTGCATTGTAGATTACCATCCGGGTAAGGCCAATGTAGTCACTGATGCTTTGAGTCAGAAGTCGATTTCAGCCTTGTTCTTGAGACGGTTTAGATGGAGGTTTGATTCAGACGGAGCTTTGGTTTCTCAGTTGAGAGTGAAACCTTCTTTGAGACAGAGGATTGTGGATGCTCAGAGGGATGATGAGAGGCTGCAGCGGATTGTGTAGGAGGTTAGTTCAGGTAAGCAGTCAGATTTCTCAGCTTTGGATGGAGTGTTGATGTATAGGAACCGCTTGTGTGTACCGAAAAATGAGGAGTTGAGGAGACTGCTTATGAGTGAGGCGCATAGTACGGTTTTTACTATGCATCCTGGCAGTGAAAAGATGTATCGGGACATGAAGCAATTTTATTGGTGGTCCGGTATGAAGAGGAATATTGTGGATTTTGTGTCCAAGTGCTTGACATGTCAGCAGGTAAAGGCTGAGCATCAAGTTCCTTCGGGATTGCTCACGCTTTTGTCCGTCCCCGAGTGGAAATGGGATGACATTGCCATGGATTTCGTTTTTGGTTTGCCGTTGACACAGAGGAAGCATGATTCTGTATGGGTGATTGTGGATAGGCTTACGAAGTCAGCTCACTTCTTGCCTGTGAGAGTGGACTATTCAATGGACAAGTTAGCCAGTATCTATATAGATGAGATAGTTCGGTTGCATGGAGTGCCGTTATCCATAGTATCAGATCGGGACCCAAGGTTCACTTCGAAGTTTTGGAAAGAGTTACAGAGAGCTTTGGGTACCAAGTTAAACTTCAGTACGGCATTCCATCCTCAGACAGATGGTCAGTCCGATCGAGTCATTCAGATTTTGGAGGATATGTTGAGGGCGTGTGCTTTGGATTTTCCGGGTAGTTGGGATAGATATATGTCGCTTATGGAGTTTGCCTACAATAATAGCTATCAGTCGAGCATCGGTATGGCACCGTATGAGGCTTTGTATGGTCGGCAGTGTAGGACTCCGGTTTGTTGGACTGAGCTATCCGAGCATTCAGTTATTGGGCCAAAGTTGGTTAGGGATACCGAGATAAAGATCATAGTTGTGCAGCGAAATTTGAAGGCGGCCAAGGATCGACAAAGTTCTTATGCCAACTTGAAGAGGAAAGATGTGCAGTTTGAGGTCGGGGACAAAGTTTTCCTTAAGGTTTCGCCTTGGAGGAAAGTGCTTAGGTTTGGTAAGAAAGGCAAGCTTAGTCCTCGCTTCATTGGTCCTTATGAGATTTTGGCTAAGGTTGGCCCGGTAGCCTATAGATTGGCTTTACCAATGGAGTTAGTGAAGTTGTACGATGTGTTCCATGTTTCGATACTTCGTCGGTACAGGTCAGATCCGTCACATGTTCTTTCGGTTCAGGATGTGCAAGTGTAGCCAGATTTTTCTTATAATGAGGAACCAAGAGCCATTCTGGCTAGAGAAGTGAGACAACTGAGGAGTAAGCAAATCCCATTGGTAAAGGTGTTATGGAATCATCATGGAGTCGAGGAAGCGACTTGGGAACCAAAAGAGTCGATGAGAGCTCAGTATCCACATTTGTTCAGTTCAAGTGAGAATTTCGAGGACGAAATTCTTATTAGTAGGGGAGAGTTGTCACACCCCGTTTACCCCCTAGTAGAATGAGCCATCTGTGTGTGCATCCATTGTGTGTGTCTTGGCATGTGTTAAAGGACATTCTAGGTAAAAATATGTGTTTTAAGGGTTTTATTAGCATGTGGATGCATGTATGTTATTAGGGTGTGAATTAGTTGGGATATGTTTGTGTGTGCATGAGCATACCATTGTAGGGTGTGAATTAGTTGGGAGTGCAATGGGTGTGTGTAGTGCATGCTTGTAGGGTATGAGTAGTGGAGTTGGGTTTGTATGCTTTACTCATACATTAGTAGGGTGTTTTAAGTTGAGAGTGCATTGTGTGTGAGTAGTGTATGCTTGTTGAGTGTGAGTGGCCAAGTTCCACCAATCTTAGGGTGACACGTGGCTAGGGTTTTTGGAAATGGGTGTAAAAAAGAAAGAGAAAGAAGGGCAGCCACTCCTACTACCTCTTGCCTCATTTTCTCTTCTTCATTACTCCTTCTTCCTCTTTTTCCCTTCCCATTTGTGTCCTGGTATTTGATTCAAGTGATTTGTGGTGGAATTTGATCGCTCCTTAACCTACGCTAGGTAAAGTTTTCTGCATTTTAATCATCTTCTTCATACTGTTCATTTCTTCTTTTCATTTTTGTTTGTGTGTTCTTAGTGTGTCGGCTGTCAGTCGAGCCTCCCCGTGACCCGAAAGGCAAAGAGAAAGCTGAAAGTAGTGGAACTAAGTGACTGAAGCTAGGATTAAAGGTTTGGGAATTTTGGCATTTCCTGTGTTCTTATTGTGTTTGCTCCTTTTGTTGGCAACCTGCTGTGTTGATAATGCATGCTGGGATTGAATGAATGGGTTTTGATTGTGGTTAATGCCTGATGATTGAAACCTGGAAAATAGAGTTGATGTGAATGTGAGCTTACTGTTATTTTTTCTGGATTTTGATATTCTGAGTTTTGATTTGTTTATCCTCTGTCTTGGGATGGTTAATTGTTGAGGAAGTGATTTTGTATTGTTTATGTTGGTTTTTGCGTGCTTGAGGAAGCTAATTTCAGGTAAGAACGATTTGGATTTAAGATGGGATAAAATTATGGGTTCTGCCAAAATTTCACGATCTTAGGGTTATGAGTCGGATCGGGAGATTGGGGTCTCGTGACTCCAGTCACGACACGTTAAGGAGATTCGACTGGCTGGAAGGCCAGTCACGGGTCATGATCATTAGTCACGACTCGTGACTGTCCTAGAGACCAGTCACGAGTCGTGATCTAAGGTCATGACTCGTGACCGTCCTGTGAGACCAGTCACGAGTCGTGATCTAAGGTTACGAGTCGTGACCGTCCTGTGAGGCTAGTTACGCACGAGTCATGATAAGACTCGTGACCGACCTCCGTTCGGCCTATTTTTCAGAAATTGCCCAGTTTTAATTAAAATGAATTTCATATCTCTTCTGAATGGACTTACACTACTTATGATACATGTCATGCTTTTATATGAGTAATACCACGATTTCTTCAGATGAATTGTATGTTGTACTTTGAATATAATTATGTGTTATCTTTGGAAACATGATTTGAATGATGCATGACCTGCTAGAGTCAAGTAAGTGGATAGTTAGGCATGCCTAATAGAGTCTCTTAGCTGCAGCCCTCAGTTCTGTTTGGACCCCGATCAGGTCCCCGTTTGGTTCCTCACGAACCCCTCAGTATTTGGATCTTGTTTAAGGTCCCCTCTGTAAAAAATGTTTTGAATGCGACAAAAAAATAAAATGGTTTTTGATTCGTACCCGTAAGGTATGCTATGCGCTCGATTCGTACCCGTAAGGTACGCTATGCGTTTACTCGTTATCCACTATTGTGAGTCAGCAGGTGCTCTTTTTGTTTTGTTCCACTTTGATACTATTACAAGAATTTTTGTATTCGGATGCGTATAATGATAAGTATGAGAAATCAATTGAAGTGTAAGTGAATGTGGATGTGAACTTCTAAATGCATGTCTTTATTATGCAAGTATGATTATATAGCTAATATCATTATTCACATTGGTCATATTGTATGTGTATGGCATAGACGACCATTGTGAATGGCCGTTCACTCTTTTGTTGTGTGTTCCCCACTAAGCGTTTATCGCTTAGCACGGTGTTTTATCCGTGCAGGTGCAGAGGATGATGCTCTTTTGGGAGAGTCTTCGCCAGTCAAGCCAACACAGAGGGATTAGTGTTAGGGCTTTATTTTTGATAGCATGACTGATTCTTTTGTATCGGAACTCTCTTATACCATTATTTTTGTAAAGCTTCCGCATTTATATACTTTGGGTTATGTAATTATCTTATTCTGACTTTTGATCAGGACATCTTTGTAACGGATTTTGTTATTGTAATGATGGAATATTCTGATGCTTAGGAAAAGTTTTAATTTCCTCGTAATGATGTATGGTTATTATGTATGAATGTATGCTTTGTATCTTTTTATGCTTGGTGACACACCCGGCTCATACGGCTTCTCACTCCTGGAGGATGGGTACACCTACGTATGGGTAGGGGGTGTTACACGGCCACTTGAGCCGCGTCTCGACGCCGAGGCGCCCATCTATGCGAGCGTGCATCCCCTCCCTCACACGCAGGTATATTTGTCTGCCCAGTCCCTTTCGCCTGCATTTTCTGCATTTCCTGCGTTTTCTCAGTCCGATTTTTCCGCTTCTTTCACGTTTTAATGCTATTTTCGATTAACTAATTTTGAAAGCCAATTTGTCTTTCTCCATTTTGGGACAATCCAACAAATCAATTAGGGTCCGTGGTCTTCATTTTCAAGGATCGGCAAATTGTTTTCAAAGAATTTCCAGTCGTGGATTTTTCTACACCAAGGAAAATCAATTTCCTTGGTTGTTCATTATCCTCGCCAAATATTTTCTCAAGCTTTCTTCTCAAGTTTAGATTTTTTTTTTTAAATATGTTGTGTTTTATCACCAAAAATTGACAAAGGGAGCGGATTCAGACATCCTTTCTCTTCAATCTACAACTCTGAGGGTAAACACTTGAGCCTTACTCACAGTTTAATTTGAACAGCTTTCACTATTATTTTCTACCATTATTACTATGTCCATGGTTTATTTTTAATTTTTTTCGTGTGATTACCACGTTTAACATGCCATGTGATTTTAAGTAGTTTTTTTTGTCTCATTTTCCACCCCTGTGCACGCCATGTTGACATATTGCTTGTTCCTTTTTAATTTGATTCCTTTATGCCTTCACTTGACTAGCATCTCTTATTATTATTATTATTATTATTATTATTATTATTATTATTATTATTATTATTATTATTATGCTACACTTATTTATTTATTTATTTATTTATTTATTATTATTATTATTATTATTATTATTATTATTATATATCTATTATTATTATTATTATTATTATTATTATTATTATTATTATTATCATGTTACGTTTAGTTATTTTATAATTTTATTATTATTTATTACTTAATATTATATCATTATTATTATTTTATTTATTATTGACCATGATATTATTATTATTATTATTATTATTATTATTATTATTATTATTATTATTATTATTGTTATTATTATTATTTGTTCATTATTATGTTATATTTATTTGTTTCATGTCATTATTATTATTATCATTTTATATTGTTATCATTATATTACATTATTATTATTATTATTATTATTATTATCATCATCATTTCATTTTGCCATCATTTTTATTATTATCCTTTTCTTCGGCTTGATATATTTTTAATTCCTTTTACATGAAAATTGTTTGTTCATTAAATTAATTTTCTCAATATTTATTTCATCTTTACTTAATTCTAGAATCATTACTAATATTTTTGATATTAATTTTTTGCCTGAGAATTAAATTTGGGATGCACTGTGCTCCCCTGTTGGGTCACGACACGTAGACGAACACTCCGGTTTGGTGAGATCCTTCCGACCCCTTTTGTTATGCGTTTAGTGTTTGTTTGTAAATATTTATTTTATTTGTGCATGCTTGCGATAAAAAATCACAAAAATATTTCTATAATTAAATTGGGATTTTTACTAATAAAATTGGGACTAATGTCCCTTGATTTAGTCAAGAAATGAAAAATATCACAAACAAAACGAAGAGTTAGTTTTCTCTAAAATGGGATCACTCATCCCTATTTTTCAACTCAACAATCAAATGACTCTTCGAACTCTCTTTAAATAAACGCGAAGGAACCAATGTTCCGACCCAAAATGAATATCCTGATTTATGTATGTTTTCCTTGCACTTGATTTTGTTTGATCGTTTTAAAGTTTAAGTTCATTTCTTTTTAGGCTCTTGTAATTAATTAAGGGGCAATATTATTTAATTGTGGGGATTGTATTATGTCCCCATTTATATTTTTAATCCTCTTTCATTGGAGTTGTATTCCATCCCTATTTCCCTTGTAATTGCGTGCTTGGTGTGTTTATGGCTTTCTTTTATCGCTTTCTTTAGCTACTTCATTTGCCGCTTTCTTTATCGCTTTTCTTTATTTTCGTTACATGCTTTTTGTGCGCCTGTAATTTAAATGCATTGATCGTGTGAGAAGAGAGGTAGAATTTTAAGAAATTAAAGACTCATTTATAATTGACCAAAGCATGAATAAGAGGGGAGTTCCGAACACCAATCTCTGGTCTTGACCAATAAGAGGTTAGAGACCTTTCCCAATTCCTTGTGAATTGGGTGGCGACTCCATGATACCTCAAAGGTGCCATGGGGCTAGATCTTCCTTTTCAATATTCTATTGGGAAGGAAGCATCCAAGATGTCTCATGACGCCCATGATCAAAAAGACGCGAACCAGTCCCTCGAGCCCTAAAAGGCGGGCTCCGCGAGGGCCCTTGTTGGGCTCGGCACGCATCACAGTGGCGACTCCGCTGGGGAACTTGTTTGAGACTTCGCTTTGAAAGTGCTTTGGTTAAAAATATAATTGGGTTTTTAAAACTTAAAATTCTATCTCTTTACGAAAATTTGCATTGCATTTTAGAGCCTTATAATTATGTTAGTTGGTCCCCTATCTACCTCGGTGCGTTCCTAAAACACGACCATGCTTTCACTCATTGTAGGAAAGTGTTAAGGATAATATCCAGCCCAAGTCTTGTGCCATTAAAGGTATATCAAATGGAGACCCGATCGATCACTATGCTTGTGATGAGCTAGACCCATCGGCAGGGACCATGCTTGGGTAGCCCTAAAGTTTCATCACCTTGACCAAAGCCCATGTAATGGCAAATAGAAACTCCCCCTAGGTAGCATGCTCCTTAATACGATGCTTGTGGTGTGGGTCGCTACGTATTAAGCAAAATCAACAAAATTAAGTGGTCTATTATCAAAGGCTTTCATGCCTCGGTAAGCCCATCTTAATGAGATTTAAGTGTCCAAATACGTAGTGGCTAAAGCTCATGCGAATGTACATTAGATTAAGAGTGTTACGCTGCCGGTATTTTGCCGTGCACTATGCTCGTTCATAAGGTCCCCTGTTGACCCATGGACTAAGCCCACCTAGGAAGGGACTACTTGACCTCGTGTGTGGGAGAAATAAGGTCGGAAGGATCTGCTTGCTTGTATGTGGTTGCGAAATGCTGCATAACTCACGATCATGCATTGTAACTTTCATCCATGCATCATTCTAACAATCTGAGTCTTGCAGCCATCATAGATTCGTCCAAGTGGACTAGAGGTTCTGCCGACCGGCTAGTGAGAACAGACTCACCCTTCGGATTGCTAGAACTAGTGCCTGTTTGGGATTTTGAGTTACTCTTAACGTCCAGTGAATCATCCTCGATGGCAGAAGAGACCGAAAACCTAACTACTCAAGACCTCGCTAGGAGGCTAGAGGATTTTGAGTGGAGAATGCTAGAAATGATGGGAGCAATGGCCGAAAGGATTGCTCAGCCCCTTGCTCCACAAGCACCTGTTGCTCCACAACTGCCGGTAGCCTCTCCTAGGGGGCAAGCCAAACCGCCTACTAGTGGGGAGGCTCCCCTCGTTGGAGTTGCTGCCCATCAACCTATAGATGAGCCTAAAGCTGCTGCTGTGCCCGCTGAGCCAAGAAGGGCAAGGGTCCCTAATCCCAATGAGGATTTTCTGATGGAAGAGGATGTTGAGGAGGTAGGAGCACATCAAGCCGTGAGGGGTAGAGTGCCCAGGGTAGAAGTTGAGGCCATGAGAGGAATGAGATAGCAAATTGAGGCAAGCACTCGCCTACTGACAGCTGGTAAGGGAATCAACCCCGAGGATAGAGATTTGGGGGATGAGGAGCTGCTGCCCCAAAGATTTAGGATGCATGAGCTACCAAAGTTTGACGGAACATCGGACCCATCTGCGCACATCAAGCAATACACCCTGGTGATGAAGGGCACAGGGCTGACTAAGAGGCAAAAGGTGGATTATTTCTGCCTCAATCTAGCGGGTCCGGCAATAGACTGGTATCATGGGCTGGATAGGAGATTCAAAGAGGACTGGGACCTCCTGATCGATGAATTCATAAATAGAATGGAGGTCACCCTGAAGGACCTCGAGCTTTTACAACAAAAGAGTGATGAGTTGTTCCACAAATATCTCACTAGGTGGAGAAACAGGGTCATGGAGATGAAGTGGAAACCCAACACCGCTGATCAAATCAGATTGTTCATCAGGAACTCCTACCCTTACTTGAGGGACTTGCTCAGCTTCAAGTGGCTCAGGGATTCGGAGTCGCTCAAAGACATTATTGTAGAGGCTGAGGCAACTTACCTGACAAAGAAAGCAAGCCAGAATAACTCTATTGGGAGAATCTTTGGGAACCAGTCAGGGTACAAGTCAGGTGGGGCTGGAAACAGTAATGGCAGAAATGGTAAGATAGTTGAGGTTTCAGCCACCGGAGTAGGACAAGGTTAGATGTATTACTCTAACTTAGGCCGTTCTCTATCCTGGGTACTGGAGAGGTTGACTAAAGAAGGTAAGCTGAGACCACTAACACCTAGACTAGCTGCGACTCAAGGACAGCCGGGACATAGGGATGACCAATACTGTGCCTATCATCAGCACACTGGACACCTGACAGATTACTGCCGAACTTTGAGGAAAAAGATCCAAGATCTTATTGACACAACGTAGATCACGGATCCTGAGAAGAGAGAGAGGAAGAAGAAGGCAGGCTACAATGCAGTCCCTCCACCAGAGATGTGATCGGGCCTAACCCACCTGAGTGATATATTTTGTCAGAGCTACCAGAAGGCTATGTTTTTATTGTTGTTTATTTTTAGAACTCTTTACGAAAATTTGGTGATTTCAATATGATGGACAATTTTTGTTTATTTGTATGGTGTTTCTAATGGTTTCATTTCTTATGATCACGAGGCATTCATTCATTTTTGGCATTAATCAAATTAATATGACACCATCTAATGTCGAAACTTTTGGGAATCCAAACAAAATCTTGATGGCATCCGATATAACTCTTGAAGAGAGGATAATTTTGAGAGACAAAAAAAAAAAAAAGCTTTTGCCTTGACCTGGGACGACATGCCAAAAATTGACAAGGACATTCTTGAGACCATGCTACTTCCACATGCCAACATGACGACGAACCATTCCTATGCATCCATAACATTTGGGATGCATATGATGCTGCCAAATAAAATCAAACTTCAAGAGCTACATCAGGAGTTAGACGAGTGAAACTCAAGACCTTTACGTGGAAAATATAACCCATTAGAACCGAACAGCGTGACCCCTTTCCTCCCAACCATTTGAGATGCGTACCCTAAAATCAATCAAGAATGACCATTAACTATCCGAAACCAAAATTCTTACTGAGATGCAGTGCCTGACTAGATTGAATAACAATGGTCCCAATGGTTGAGAAGAAAAGTGCGCATATATGTAAACTTCAGGATTTGAGCGAAGCTTGAAAAAAAAAAAAATAATAAAAAAATGAAAAAAAATTTTGGGTAAAAAAAATAAAAAAAAATTTAGGGGGCAAGGGAATGCTGTTTAGGGGCAAGCTTTGTTCAAATCCTACGGATCTACACATACCCGCATCTCGCCATTCTTCTTTTACCACTGGAAAAGACCTAAAGACCAATCCATAAGCCATCCACCCAGCCCATCAATATAAAGGGTGTGCTGTATGAAAGGTGAGCTGATGACACGCAGCTGAGATGCCAAACAAAAGGAAGGACAAGAAATTTATGGAGCAAACCCATTCTGGGATCTGCAATTGGAACCCCTTATAAGAGTCACGCCTTACTCCTTGATGCATGAGGCAAAAACACTACTGCCCATTGAAGTACGCCGAAGTCATGGAAGGAACAGCTACAGCAGCTAAGCACATCAAGCAAAAGTGGGTTTTGGGATTATTTTTTGCAACCAGGTCTATCAGTAAACACCTCATCTGGTCATTTGTGTAGAAAGTTAGAAAGCACCCACGAAAAAAGTGAGATTTGGTCCTCAATCGAATAGGTCCGAGTATTCCAGACAGACGAGGAAAATCCAGACCAACATATGAAGGCTCTTTTGTTCTTGAAAAGCTATTACCTAAGGAAGCAGCATTCCAACAGACAGCAGGGGAAGCAAGTTCAAAGAATCAGTCCGCACCGACGAACTGAAGAATGGTCCATAGCAGAGGCTAAATAAAAAACATATTAAAAAATAAAAAAAATAATAACAAAAAAGAGAGAAAATATTCAATCAAGAAAACCCACGAGGGTTGATTGATAACAGGAGTTTGATGCTCTCAAGATCTATCCCGAAATTAGATGAGGTCTCATATTTTTTCGAGTTAATGCCAAATAGTGATCATGTGTTATGAAATCAGATTGAAATATATGCATTTATGCAAAGAATGAAATCAGATTGAAATATATGCATTTATGTAAAGATGTATTGGTATGACCAAAGCAGTTCATCTTGCACACTCAAAGTTGTCTTGGTCCGGCATAAAACCAGCACATTGTTACTGTTTACCCTCTACCATTCTCGCTACTCAGGCACTTCAGTCAACTCATCCTGCTATCAACTGTGAAGCCAATTCTATAACACCCTCATGGTAAGAACCAAGCTCGAGCAACCATAATCTAAGATGCAAATGCATGCTGACTATACCCTGAAAGATCTTTCGCAAAAACTCCAACTTCCCCCACAAAAAAAAGAGGCCGTTAGGGATGAAATCGTGACTGGCGCTCTAAGCAAAAGTAGGCCAAAGGGCAGGGTAAAAACTTGGGAACAGGCAGTCTGTCCTATAAAAAATAAAATAAATAAAAGCCGCTAGATTGGGTTGGGTCCATTCCAGGCAAAAAAAATAAGGCATAGGGTTATGTGAAAATCTGAACATGACGCATTTCTCGCTAAGAAAAGCAAGTGCGAAAATCCACAAGGGACGCACTATCTTAAAATAATGACTACAGGTATCAGAGGAGAACCTCATGATCCCCTAAAGGCATAAAATTCAAAAGTAATTCCAGAGGGCACCGATCCTACTGCAAATTACGACCAAACTAGCTATCGCCTCCAAAATCCACTTGGACGAATTCTTGTCTTGCATTCCTGCATACATATGCATCTCATGTGCATGCTCACCACTTTTTCTGCATATGTTGCTTTCTAAGTCTTGCAGAAAGAGAGAATCAATGCCAACACCAACAAGAGCCAAGTGGCGACATCAATCAAAACAAACAATTAGCCAAAGACCTCCTAGGGGACACTGCTTCGGATCTCAAAAGGGTTTGCACGATGGCGGCACTACCATTCTACGGAGGGTTTGCACGACCACGGTACTACCACTTCAAAAGGGTTTGCACGATGGCGGCACTACCATTCTACGGAAGGTTTGCACGACCACGGTACTACCACTTCAGAAGGGTTTGCACGATGGCGGTACTACCATTGTACAGAAGGTTTGCACGACCACGGTACTACCACTTCAAAAGGGTTTGCACGATGGCAGCACTACGATTCTACGGAAGGTTCGCACGACCACGGTACTACCACTTCCGAAGGGCTTGCACGATAGCGGCGCTACCATTCTACGGAAGGTTTGCATGACCACGGCACTATCACTTCAGAAAGGTTTGCACGATGACGGCACTACCGCTCCACGGAGGGTTTGCACGATCACGGCACTACCGCATCAACAAAAGACAATATGCCGACAATATGGCGACAACCACTCCAACAATACCGCTAGTCTGGGAAAGCGACCGCCTTAGGTACGTGTCTCTTCCCTTCTTTTCTGAATTTTGGCTCACTTAGGCACCTAGGTTCTAAGTTTCCCAAAATTGGGGACAACTATAGAAACCAGGTCCGGAGGCAGTCCAAGATCGGAATTACCCGATGATGATAGCGATACCGACTCATAGGCAAAGGTGTCGAAAATGATGTTTTCCTTGTCGAGACCCTCATTATTTTTAAATAAAAATAGACAAATAAATACATCTAAAAAATTATTATTAAAAAAAATAATATTATTAGGAAGTATTATTATATATATCAAGATTTTGATTAAAAAAAAAAGAAGAAAAGCAAAAGTTGAAAACGTGGGAATTGCATTTAATTAAAATGCAAAGTGGCCAAATATGGCCACTTTATAAATGGCCTCGTCTCACCTGGTGAGACGCGAGGCCACTTATAAAGTGGCCTAAAGTGGCCGCGTCTCACAAAAGGTGAGACGCGGCCACTTGAGGCACGTCTCGATGCCGAGGCATGCGCCCATGCGAGCACGCGTCCCCTGCCTCACACGCGAGCATATTTGTCCGCCCAGTCCCTTTCGCCTGCATTTTTTGCATTTCCTGCATTTTCTCAGTCCGATTTTTCGGCTTCTTTCACGTTTTAATGCTATTTTTGATTAACTAATTTTGAAAGCCAATTTGTCTTTCTCCATTTTGGGATAATCCAACAAATCAAATATGGACCGTGGTCTTCATTTTCAAGGATCGGCAAATTGTTTTCAAAGAAAAAAAAGAGAAAACTGTTCTCTCAAAAACAAAAGAAGAACAGCAAAAAAGGTTTTAAGTTTTTTTAAAAAAGCTGAGATTTTTAGTTCTTCTTCTACTTGATTTCTTCAAAGAATTTCCAGTCGTGGATTTTTCTACACTAAGGAAAATCAATTTCCTTGGTTGTTCATTATCCCCGCCAAATATTTTCTCAAGCTTTCTTCCTCAAGTTTAGATTTTTTTTTTTAAATATGTTGTGTTTTATCACCAAAAATTGACAAGGGGAGCGGATTCAAACATCCTTTCTCTTCAATCTACAACTCTGAGGGTAAACACTTGGGCCTTACTCACAGTTTAATTTGAACAGCTTTCACTATTATTTTCTACCATTATTACTATGTCCATGGTTTATTTTTAATTTTTCTCGTGTGATTACCACGTTTAACATGCCATGTGATTTTAAGTAGTTTTTTTTGTCTCATTTTCCACCCTTGTGCACGCCATTGTTGACATATTGCTTGTTCCTTTTTAATTTGATTCCTTTATGCCTTAACTTGACTACCATCTCTTCTTCTTCTTCTTCTTCTTCTTCTTCTTCTTATTATTATTATTATTATTATTATTATGCTACACTTATTTATTTATTATTATTATTATTATGATGTTTGTATTTATATCTATTATCTATTATTATTATTATTATTATTATTATTATTATTATTATTATTATGTTATGTTTAGTTATTTTATAATTTTATTATTATTTATTACTTAATATTATATCATTATTATTATTTTATTTATTATTGACCATGATATTATTATTATTATTATTATTATTATTATTATTATTATTATTATTATTATTATTATTATTATTTGTTCATTATTATGTTATATTTATTTGTTTCATGTCATTATTATTATTATTATCATTTTATATTGTTATCATTATATTACATTATTATTATTATTATTATTATTATTATTATTATTATTATTATTATTATTATTATTATTATTATTATTATTATTATTATTATTATTATTATTATTATTATTATTATTATTATTATTATCATCATCATCATCATCATTTCATTTTGCCATCATTTTTATTATTATCCTTTTCTTCAGCTTGATATATTTTTAATTACTTTTACATGAAAATTGTTTGTTCATTAAATTAATTTTCTCAATATTTATTTCATCTTTACTTAATTTTAGAATCATTACTAATATTTTTGATATTAATTTTTTGCCTGAGATTTAAATTTGGGATGCACTGTGTGAGCTTCTCCGTGGCTCCCCTGTTAGGTCACGACACGTAGACGAACACTCTGATTTGGTGAGATCCTTCCGACATTTGTTATGCATTTAGTGTTTGTTTGTAAATATTTATTTTATTTATGCACGCGTGCGATAAAAAATACAAAAATATTTCTATAATTAAATTGGGATTTTCACTAATAAAATTAGGACCAATGTCTCTTAATTTAGCCAAGAAATGAAAATATCACAAACAAAAGGTAGAGTTAGTTTTCTCTAAAATGGGATCACTCATCCCTGTTTTTCAACTCAACAATCAAATGACTCTTCGAACCCTCTTTAAATAAACGAGAAGGAACCAATGTTCCGACCCAAAATGAATATCCCGATTTATGTATGTTTTCGTTGAACTTGATTTTGTTTGATCATTTTAAAGTTTAAGTTCATTTCTTTTTAGGCCCTTGTAATTAATTAAGGGGCAATATTATGTAATTGTGGGGATTGTATTCTGTCCCCATTTATATTTTTAATCCTCTTTCATTGGAGTTGTATTCCGCCCATATTTCCCTTGTAATTGCGTGCTTGGTGTGTTTATCGCTTTCTTTAGCTACTTCATTTGCCGCTTTCTTTATCGCTTTTCTTTATTTTCGTTACATGCTTTTTGTGCGCCTTTAATTTAAATGCATTGATCGTGTGAGATGAGAGGTAGAATTTTAAGAAATTAAAGACTCATTTATAATTGACCAAAGCATGAATAAGAGGGGAGTTTCGAACACCAATCTCTGGTTTTGACCAATAAGAGGTTAGAGACCTTTCCCAATTCCTTGTGAATTGGGTGGCGACTCCATGATACCTCAAAGGTGCCATGGGGCTAGATCTTCCTTTCCAATATTCTATTGGGAAGGAAGCATCCAAGATGTCTCATGACGCCCATGATCTAAAAGACGCAAACCAGTTCCTCGAGCCCCAAAAGGCGGGCTTCGCGAGGGCTCTTGCTGGGTTCGGCGCGCATCACACCACTCATCATGTGATGGTTGACTGTAAAAAGAAAGAGAGTGACTATTAAGACTTCAGATGGTCGAGAAATAACAGTGGTGGGCCAAAGACCCGATTATCTA
The DNA here is from genome assembly GCA_947683425.1 of Excoecaria cochinchinensis. Classification (NCBI taxonomy): domain Eukaryota; kingdom Viridiplantae; phylum Streptophyta; class Magnoliopsida; order Malpighiales; family Euphorbiaceae; genus Excoecaria; species Excoecaria cochinchinensis. The sequence goes on from CANTUQ010000119.1 coordinate 8,850,818, forward strand.
TTAGACGTCATCTCAGCCATAGCAGCAAAGCGGTTGATTAGAAAAGGTCAAGAGGTATATTTATGCTATGCAGTGGAAGCAAAGAAGGGGACGCCTAAGCTATCAGATGTGCCTACAGTGTGTGAGTTCCCAGATGTGTTTCCAAAAGATCTTCCAGGCTTGCCACTTGATCGAGAGATTGAATTCTCCATTGATGTAGCCCCGGGAACTGCACCAGTTTCCATTGCTCCATATAGAATGGCGCTAGTAGAGTTAAAAGAATTGAAGATTCAGCTACAAGAATTCCTTGAGAAAGGCTTCATAAGGCCTAGTGTATTGCCATGGGGAGCTCCAGTGTTGTTCATGAAAAGGAAAGATGGAACTCTTCGATTGTGTATTGATTACAGGCAGCTGAATAAATTGACAATCAAGAATAAATATCCATTACTACGTATTGAAGATTTGTTTGACTAGTTGAAGGGTGCAAGTGTGTTTTAAAAGATTGATTTGAGATCAGGATATCATCAATTGAAGATTAAAGAAGCCGATGTGCCTAAGACAGCCTTTCGCACCCGATATCGACATTATGAGTTCTTAGTGATGCCTTTTGGACTCACGAATGCACCAGTAGCTTTTATGGACCTTATGAACAGGATCTTCCATCCATATCTATATCAGTTCATAGTGGTCTTTATTGATGATATTCTGGTGTATTCAAAGACTCTAAAAGAGCATGACAAACATATGAGAATTGTGCTGTAGACCCTAAGAGATAGGAAGCTGTATGCCAAGTTCAGTAAGTGTGATTTATGGTTGAACGAAGTATCTTTCCTTGGACATATAGTGTCAGCAGAAGGTATTAATTGGATCCTAAGAAGATTGAAGTAGTGCTGCAGTGGAGAACACCCAAGAATGTCGCTGAAATTAGAAGTTTCTTGGGTTTAGCAGGCTACTACAGAAGGTTTGTTAAAGGATTTTCTATTATTGCATCACCTTTAACACGCCTATTGCAAAAGAAGGCAAAATTTGAGTGGACAGAAAAGTGCCAAGCCAGCTTTGATCAGTTTAAGAGAATGTTGACAGAAGCTCCAGTGTTAACTCAACCCGAATCAAGCAAAGACTTCACCATCTATAGTGATGCATCTTTGAATGGTTTGGGTTGTGTGCTGATGCAAGATGAGAAAGTGATTGCTTATGCCTCCCGCCAGCTTAAGAATCATGAAATGAACTACCCCACACATGATCTTGAGCTAGCAGCGATAGTGTTTGCACTACTTTTATGGTAAAAAGTGTTATATCTTCACAGATCATAAAAGTTTGAAATACTTGCTCACACAGAAGGAGCTAAATCTCAAACAGCGAAGATGGCTTGAATTGATAAAGGATTATGAATGTTTCATTGATTATCATCCAGGGAAGGCTAATATAGTGGCTGATGCACTTAGCAGAAAGTTCATGGCAGCATTGAAAGCTATGAATGTGAAGCTTGATGTAGCTGACAGTGGAGCATTGATAGATGAGTTACAAGTCAAGCCTGACTTTATGCAGCAAGTTAAAGCCGCTCAGAAGCAAGATGACAAATTGATGGCAGTGATAGATCGAGTGAAGAATAGTGGCAGTGATGATTATACAGTAGCCCCAGATGGTAGTGTATATTACAAACAAAGGTTATGTGTGCCAAATCAACCAGAATTAAAGAAAAGGATCTTGACAGAAGCAGACCACAGTAGTTATGCTATGCACCCAGGGGGTAAAAAGATGTATCAAGATTTGAAGATGCATTATTGGTGGCAAGGAATGAAGCGGGATGTATCAAATTTTGTGGGTAAGTGTCTGATATGTCAGCAAGTGAAGACAAAACACTAAGTGCCATTCGGGTTACTTCAACCTATCATCCATACCCGAATGGAAGTGGGACCAAGTGACAATGGATATTGTGACTGGGTTACCTATCACCCGAAGGAAGCATGATGCAATTTGGGTGATTATTGACAGACTTACTAAATCTGCCCATTTCTTACCAGTGAGGATGGATTTTCCATTGACTCAACTGGCAGAATTGTATATCAATGAGATAGTGAGATTGCATGGAGTACCCACCTCCATCATTTCAGACAAAAATCTTATGCTAACTTGAAGAGAAAAGACATAGAGTTCCAAGTGGGTGATAAAGTGTTTTTGAAGGTTTCTCCATGAAGCGGGTTCTCAGATTTGGGAAGAAGGGTAAGTTATCACCCAGATTCATTGGGCTATATAAAGTGATTCAACGAGTGGGACTAGTGGCATATAGGCTAAAGCTTCCACAGGCCTTGGAAAGGATTCATGACGTATTCCATGTGTCGATGCTGAGAAGATATCGATCCAATCCAAGCCATGTGATTGAACCAGAAGAAGTGCAAGTGCCAGTGCAAGCTAACTTATGAAGAATATCCAGTGAAGATCTTAGGTAGAGAGATCAGACAACTCAGAAACAAGCAGATTCCCTTAGTGAAAGTGCTCTAGAATCATCGCAACGTGGAAGAAGCGACATGGGAGCATGAAGCAACCATGGAACGGTAGTATCCACAGCTTTTTCATTCAGGTAAATTTCGAGGACGAAATTTTCTTTAGGGGGGTAGAATTGTAAAGGCCCAAATGCCGGTCTAGAAGTGTCAGTGCATTATTTCAGTATTACCATGATAATCGCAGTGACAAACAGTGTAGGGAGTGAGTTTACCAGTGACGGAGTTCAGTGTTAAGTGTATTAAAAATATAGTGATTCCGGGACGAGTTACATCGGGTGGTTATACAGCGAACCCGGCTGTCCGGCGCCCAAAAAATTCTAATTTTGCGAAAATGATTTGTGGGTCGTAAAGAGTCTAGTGGTGAAATCGGAACTGAAAACGGAGCTAAAACGATCTCCGAAAGTCATTCTGAAGTTGGCCTTCGATTGGTTCAATTTGAACTGGAATTTGACCGAGGGGTTACTAGAGGTTTAAATGGCCCAATAGATGTTAAGTGTGTTAAATAAGACAATGGAAGTGATTTATGTGAATTTTGACAGCTTTAGAGTTGTATTTTATGGCAGAATGAAAATTGATCGAATCAGACCGATTTAAGTGAACCGGTACCCAAATGGACTCCAATTGAGCTAAAAATTTGCAAGGAGCCTATTTTTGATGTTTTAAGATCAATGAAATTAGTTATAAGTGAAAACAATGAGAGGAACATATAGATACTTTGGAAAAGTGTAAATGAATCGAAAAACTGAAATTTTGGTTGGACCGGTTCGGTTCATAATGGGGCTATATATAGGGATAAATGGCTAGATTTCTCTAGAGAAATCCATCCAAAATCGGGATCATCTTCCTCCCATAAAACATAACCTCTTTTGTCTCTCTTTCTTCCATTTTCATCTATTCTACTCCAATTTCTCTCCAAATCTTAGCTCCATAACTAAATTTCAGCTCCTCTAAAATCCTATAGTAGTGTTTGGAGTTCATTTGGTGCACTAGAAGTGGGTGAAGTCAAGAGATTAAAAGTTAGGGTGAGTTTTTAGGTTTTTGATTCAAAGGTTTTTAAATTGTTTTATTGGTCCCTATAGAGGTTTCTGGAGATGTAGAACATGATTATGAAGTTAGATTTTACATTTGAAGCTTGGTTTTGATGATATGGATGTTTTCCTTTTCGGCCATGGTAGGTTCTTCAAGGGAAAGGGAAGATCCTCATGCTAAAGGGGAAGATAAGCAACTCTATCGTAATATAAAGCTTGGATTTGAGGTTTGTGGTGATGAAATCTACCTATTTCCTAATGTGTAAGTTGATTTTTAGGTTATGTTTAAGTGTAGGTATAAGATAGAGATGTGATTAATTAAATATAACTTAATATTCATGCTTAGAAGGCTTAAATTAGTGTATAAACATGATTAGATGAAATTAAAACAAAGTGATATGAAAATCACTATAGAGGCCGAATGGTATACCTAAGATAAAATGAGGTTTTAATGAGTTTTAAGGCATGAAATTAAAGTTTATAACATGTATAATTAGTGTAATGCATGATAGAGTGAATAAAGAAATTAAAAGAAATCATAGTGAAGGAATGATAGTGAGGCCGAATGGTATTAAGTGGATTATAATGGAATATATAATGATAAATGGCATGAAAATGGTATACATGATATGTATAACATGAAATAAGTGTAATTGAGTGATTAAGAGAAATTATAGTGCATAATATGGAATTTTGAACTCTCGGCCGAATGGTACATGTGAGTTTATATATGTGTATTTTGATTTTATATGTAATATAATGGCATATTATTACTATATGATGATAAATGAGTGTGCATACAAAGTGATAAGTGAAAATGAAATGTATGATAAATTATGCATATTGACATAATAAGATAATTATATGAATTTTGAGATAATATTGCCCTTAGTAGTTGTCTGGTAGTGAAATCTAGTTGAGGATATAATTGGCTAGCCAAAGGGATTCCACACTGCGGTATGAGTCATGACGACTCATTATTGATAAGCCAATGAGAGCTTATCACAGTGTACAGTGATATGCAGTGTATAATGTAGTGCAGTGCAGTGAAATTGGTCTTGCAGGGACCATTTTATAGTGAAATGGGTCTGTGGGGCCCATATCCCACATATCCGGTAAGTAGATTTTCTACCGGGTCCATACTAGGGGCATATTGGTAAATATGCGATAAAAATGATTAAAATAATGAAATTGGTGAAAATGAGTGAAAATAGAACTAAAATGAAGTAAATAGAAAGTTTAGGCGTAAAATGGTAATTTTTCTAAAAGTTGATAAAAAAGTGGTGGAAATAAGTTAAAAGTGTAAATGGAAAGGTAAAATGTAATTTTAGTAAAATATGATGCTTAAGTAGTGAAACAGTGAAAAAGTGATAAAATAGGGACTAAAATGTAATTTGGTTAAATTGTAAGTTAAAGAGTGGAAAAATGAAGTAAAAAGGGTATAATTGTAACTAAATAAGTTAATTATGGGTAAAAGTGGAAAATAAGCATAAATGAAATTATTAGTGTAAATATTTAATAAATAAGGGGTATTTTGGTAATTAAGTGTTAAATGAGGACATAAGTGTAATTAAAGTGGAAAATGGGATATAATGGGCATTAATGTAATTGTAAGGACACAATGGTAATTAATGAAAAAGAAAGGATATAGTGGGAATTAATGGAAATGTTAAGGACATAAGTGGAAATAAGAGAAAAAGATTAGTGATTAAAATGTAATTAATGGGAAATAAAGAATTAAGTGTGCTAATAAAATAAATAATGCAATTAAGTAAATAAAAGTGTAATTAAATGATTTAATCTATAGTTATGAGAATGATTAAGTGATTAAATAAATAATAATGTGATTAATTAAGTGAAATAAGAAAAAATATTAATAAGTGAAAATAATAAGTATATGTATTTATAATATGTTAATTAAATAAAATTAGTTAGGAAATTTTTAGATTGGTAACCACCACTAGGCATTCTAATGCTCAGCACGTAGTTGTTTTTGACTCCGTGTAGGTACCCCATAGGACTGGAGCAGCATACCTCGGTATTTTGGTAGAGCAAGGTAAAGGAGCAAAAGTGGATTTTATTTTGTATGTGTAATGGATAAATTGTGGCATGTATATACTTATCTAGTATTTGATTTTGGGCATGTAATGATGTTTTATGTTATTTTGTATGTGTGGATTATTTTGTGACTGTGTGATGAAAGGCGGATGGGAAATGTATGGATATAGGATGATATTGTTGTTGTGCCCTTGCCGGGACTGTGGAGATATCAATTTGCAGGTTTGGGTAGTGTAATTTACTAGCCGTTATATAGCCAAAATTTATACCAAATGAATAGTAAATAAGACAGTTATAAGTCATCGGTAACTAAGTAAATGTAAATGTAAATGTAAATGTTAAAGCGTATGTAAAGTGAATAAGTGAATAAAGTGTTAAGTGAACTTAGTGTTAATAAATATGAGTGTAGGGAAAAAAATTGACCCGTAATTTCATAAGTGAATGACAGTTAACTGATCATGATAATTGCACAGTATCGCTAAGTCGGCAGTATACATATAGGGTATAAGGGTGTTACAAGAAAAGTGCAAAATGAGTAGTTAAAAGGGTAAAACAGTGAAAGGTTACGGTGGGTAAGGGTCCGTACCAACAGAGAGGCCTCAAAGAAAAGAAAGGCCATCACCCAACCTGTTCTGCCACAAGCGCGACCCTAGTCGTGAGCGTGACAGAGGTCCCTAAAAGGCAACTCGTGTAGAAATAGGGCACTAAAGACAGCTTCCCTAACTCCAACTTGTATTGCCTAAACAAACCTTTAAACCTCATTTTTAGGCAAAACTCCCTCTTAACAATTGTTCCTTAGGATGTTAAGTTTCAAATGGTGCCAATGTCAGGTCAAATGGACATCCAATACGTTAGATATGTTCTAAACAACTTGTGCTACTCTAGTGAACTAGCCAAAATAGAGACCCCTCTGTTTTGGCCACTTTTAAGGATTTTAGAGCCAGAATTTGCTCAGGATCATTTCTAACTTTTGTAGATAGGGAAGTATTGGTTCCGACGACACTAGAATCACTTAATTTGAAGTTCTCAAACTCTACTTATGACCAAAACATCACACGGAGGTCTGTCAAAATTTGAGCAGAGTTTCCCCTAGAAACTCAAGCTCCCCAAACTCAACGAAATCCACACAACAAATCAACTCAAGTAACCCAAATCAAAAAATACATATCAAAAATAAAACTCAACAATATATATATATATATCAAAGCACATAGATTTCCCAAACCTCATTTGATGGCTTTGTCCTCTCTATTTGTACTTTCTTTCTTGCTTTCCCACTCTTTCTTGGTCATCGTCATCCAAATCCCTCATCAAATCCATACATATCATAAATTAGTACTCTTAACCCTCTAAGAAGGAATTAATGAAATATGAGACTTATTCTTACCTTTACAAACTTATAAACACTCTAAAACCCTTTTCTCCACACATGGCTTCATTGGAGTAACATTTTTGTGTAAATAGGAAGAGAAAATTTCAGTAGGATAAAGGAAGAAGATGGATGCCCTTCTCTTCCTCTCATGGCCGGCCAAAAAAATAATGGCCTAAAAGTAGCCAAAATGGCTTAAATATGGCCATTAATTCAATCTTATCCCCAATGCCAACTGTCTCCCTCTTATTGGTCCAAATTAGATTTTTACGTCAAACTTCCTTTTCAATTCTTCAATTCTTGTTTCTTCTTGCATTTGGCATATAATTTTATTATTCTCAACATTGGCCCACATAATTAATTAATTCCTTCAATTTAGTCCATAAATATGAAATACCCAAATTACCTTCAGTCTTTTTAATTAATACCGAACACGTCCTCAACTGCATTTAACCATTTTAATCTGTCAATTACACATTTTAATCACTTTTATACTCCAAATACTTATGAATCCGACTAGGGTACATGTCGGGCCCTTACAATAAGTACTTTAATTTAATATTGCATATATAAGTATACATAAAATAAATATTGTGTTGCATATGAAATAAACATTGTGATTTAATAAAGTGGTATTATTTTTATATTATGTATAATTATTATAAGAATTTAATATATGATTTTAATTATAAATTTATGTGGATTTATTTGCATAAACTAAAAATATTCATGGGATTATATTATGAATTTATATATGCAATTTTATTGGATATGATCGAAATTGAATAGTTTATTATGATTGGTTCTTAAATGATAAAATTTTAGTGACCGAATACTCTTAGTATTGCAATTTAAGAAAATTGACTTAAATGAACAATAGTCTGCAAATATCGATATGTGGATAGATAGGCATGCCTATAGGGTCCTTTATTGCTGTAGCCTTTTATTGGGATCCCTATTGTGGATCCCTCTATGTGTTTGGATCTCGATTGTGGATCCCCCTTTGTATTTGGATTTTGGTTGTGGATCCCTATGTGTTCTGTTAGATCCCGAGTAGGATCCATTTGTTTAATGGTACCCTCGGGTGCTTATGCATTCTAACCTGTTATCCACCTTTTTGGAAAGGCAGGCTCTACATGATTAAAAGACTATACGTGAGTTTAGAAAAATATAATGATGCATATGAGATATGTGATTAAGTGAACATGATTTAAGGTGAAGAATTTTGATGAATACCATGTAATGATTATTTGTTATGCTTACTATATATGTTATTATTCTGTTATAAGTATGCTTTATGTGTATATTGATATGCATTGACGACCACTATGAGTGGTTGTCCATACATGTTTTTCTCTACTAAGCCTTTGCACTTAGTATGGGTGTTTTCTCCGTGCAGGTTTGGATAATAGTTGATTTTTAATGACTGTCTTGCATCGCTAATGGCCAACACACGATAGGGCACGCGTTCTTTATAGGTTTTTGTTTTGACATAATATCGTATTATAAATAGTGATTTGTAATATGTAATATGGACGAAGCAACTTAAATATAGTTTAAGAACATAAAAGGCTGTATGAATTTAAAGATTATCTTTGTAATTACATATGGATATGTATATGAATGATCGCATATGAAATTATACTTTAATTTAATGTAAGAAATTTTATAATTCTGGGCGCATGTAAGTTCGATATTTGTGTGGCAACCTTCACTGGGCATAGTAATTCACCCTTTTACGGTAAATTCTTCTACATACGGGTAAGGGGTGTTACAGTATGTAAGCCCATAAATTGTGTTAGGCTGTAAGTGAAATTAGAAAATTTTTAAATGGTTTATAAGAAATATAGATAAAAAGGAAATGGTTAAACAATATAAAAACTTTAATGTAGATTTATTAAATATATTATGGTATTAGTTAAGTAAGGAATTTAGAAAAGGGAAGCTGCTGTGCAAGTTATAAAAGTTCATGGAATTTAGTTATAAAATAAAAGAAAGGTAATTAGATAGTGATTAAAGGACTTTTTAATGTTCCATTAGATAATGTGTTGCTTAAATTGAATTTTCTTCAAGTTAAACAATAAGTTTAATTTAAAAAATTTAGGTAAACTAAAATTTGAGATAAAAGAAGTTATACGTTTTAAGGTAATTAAGTTAAAATATTAAAATGATTCTAAGCTAGAAATAAATGTGTATTTCAATTGAGTGAAATTCGAATTAAACTAATTAGGTATGTCCTAAAATGTAATTATTGAGGAAAAGACAGGATTAGTGGTTAGTTGAAATTTTAGATTAGTTGATTGAACATAAATTGTTAATTCTTCCTAATATGGTAGGGCATGTATATTATGTTTAAGTAAGATTTATGCATGTCTGTGTTTGTATTACAAAATGTATCCATGAACGGGGCATTTTTTTATAATTTTAATGCTTATATATATATATATATATATATATATATATATATATATATATATATATATATATATATATATATATATATATATGTATGTATATGTGGATGGGAATAACATGGGTTAAATGGAGTTAATTATATTAATATGAACTTCAGGTTAATATAAGGTGTATAGAGTGGGGAAATCGATGGGAAAGCATTATGCAAGTATGTGAACAATATATATATATATAAATACATATAAGTATACAAGTGTTTTAAAGGAATTGATGGCATAATTAAGTAAGGAATAACTCAAGGATATGATGGAATTAAATGGTTGGACCAAAAGTGGAATTTAAGTGATAATATTGTTAATGGCCTTATGATGTGGCCTAATCGATATAAGTGTAAAGAAACTAAATTATGTGATAAAATTGTTACATAAATATGATAAGTGATAAAATGTGATATGTACATGTTATGCTATATGAAAGAAAGGAATGAAAATTACGTCTCTGGGTATGAAATAAGGCTAATGTAAAGTATAATGTGTGATAAAATAAGTAAGAAAAGATAAAAGAATATTGCCCTTAGTAGTTTGGTAGTCAAATCTAATTCAAGATATAAATGGCTAGCCATAGGGACACATATACCGCGGTGCAAGTCATGGCGACTCGCTTGGGTAGACTAATAGCGATCTACCATAGTGATTCAATGATTATAATGCTCAGTGATTATAGTGCTCCAGTGACAGTGGCAGTGATACGGGTGGTCCTTCAAGATCACTCCTTAGTGTTCTATTCCATGTATATGGTTCAGAGATTTCTACAGGATATTACTAGGGGAAAACATAAATACTAAATAAGGAAACAAAAGAAAAAGGATAAATTAATAAATTCAAGCAAAAAAATATTAAATTTGAAGTAAGATAGGAAAACAAAGAATAAAATAAAAATTTAAGTGCAAAGACAACAGCTACTTGTTAATACTATAGATAAGAAATAAAATGGTAGTTTTATAAAAAAAAATCTTAATTAAATAAATGATATTAGGAAATGATTGTATAGACTAATAGTATAATGGAATAACTGTATGTTTGTATATAAATTATATGTAATATATATACATTAGTGGTGTTTATAGTATAAGATAAGAGGTGAAATAATTCTTGATGTGCACATGAGATAGTTAATGCTCTAATATATTTATATTAGCTATTTAGGAATCTATAAAATAAGCATAGATATTTATAATAAGTATGACCTAAAATGTAACGAGATTTGGGTTTTAGTGTAATGGCCCAAAATTGCCATAACTGGCATGTAATGCCCTAGATATTGGGTTAGTAGCGATCAGTAAATTATGTAGAGTGCATAGTGTGTTTGGGGTGTGATAATACTAGTATTTATACACTGAATTCCATTAGAACTAAGAGGTTAAACGTGTTAAGGCGAGAGAAATTTTAGGATGGGTGATTTACTGGGAAGTTCTCTAGGTAAAAAGTGCACCCGGAGGAGAAAATATTTTATTGGTCCATTGGAAAGTACAAGTTATAAGGAGTCCAAAGATATAATTTGGCGTGAAAAAGACGTCATATAGGTCTTCAAAAGGAAAAAATAAGAAAGCCTCTGGTTTGATTCAAATAGTAAACAGGTTTGACCGAAATTTGACCGAGACTTTAAAAATAATAAATGACCTCTAAAAATTTATCTGAAGGCATAGATAGACTCAAAATAATGTATAAACAATTTGGTAGTGAAAAAGTAATTTTATGGTAATATGAAAAGAATTGGTGAATTGGGCCGGTTCAATTGAACAGGACTGAAAATAGATCCCGATTGAGATGAAACCAAGGTGAAATGAGCTATTAAGAGTAAAAAGGAATTTAAGGATAAAAAGGAAGTTAAGGTCAATTGAACCGGTTTAACTAGTGAATCGAACCGGTCGAACAAGTTTGATCGATTTGACCGAACTACAAGTGATGCTACGGACCTCAAAACAATTATGTGAAAGCATGGATGTGCTTTAAATAATATGGAGAATCATATAGTGATGAAAAATAATTTTATGGTGAAACAGAAAATTGGATTATCGGAGTGGTAAGAAATTACCTGACCGGAAAACGGTCTCCAATTGACCTGAAAATATTCATGGAGCTTAATAAATATATTTGGAGAATTTTAGAATCATTTTTGGGAGAAATTGAACTTGGGAAGTAAAATAAATAAATTGAATTTGCCTAATGGGCCTAAATTACCTAATTGGGCTTTTGGGTTGGTCCAAAGTGGTTGGACCATGGTTTGGCCCATTTAGTGAGGTTATATAAAGGCTGAAATATCAGAAAACCCTAGAGAATTCAACAAAGTTCTCCATCTCTCTACATTTTTCGTTTTGGCCGAATTTCTTTCTTTCTTATCCATGGATTTTCTTCATTTCTCTTCCATGGTTTCCACTAAATCCAACATTTCCAAGTAATTTTTAGCCTCTCTTTTCAATGATAATGGTCTCTAAAGTTCATTTGAAGTGAAAAAAGTGGAAGAAAGTAAATGAAAAAGTTATGTGCTAAAAATGAGGTAAGTGATTTTGGGTTCTATAATTTATTTCAAAGGTTCAAATAGGTAATTTTAGGTGTGTAGAGTGTGTTTATGTGGTTATATTGAATAAATGAAGTGAAATAATGGTGGTTTTATTGGTATACACATTCAGCCACTTTAGGGGATTTAATGAAGGAGGGTATTTCTATAACAACCCAAAAAGGGGACTAGTAGGAATTGCATGGCTAATTGGATAATTAAGGGTATAATTGTAATTGGACAAGTAAGAATTGGATTATTTAAGGACTAGATTGAAAGAGTAATTGAAGATTAGAAAGAAAGAATTGTTTTAGTGATTATAAGGTAATTGGACAAGGACTTATTAGAGATAAGCCAAGGAGTTGATAAGTTGGACCAATGTAGCATTGAGCTTTGTTATATGTATGATTTGTTAGATGTATTTTAACTTATGGAAGTTGAATTGAGGATTTGTATGAGTTTAGAATTTAATTTTGGGTTTGTTGTCGTGGTTGTGATTTCTTGCCAATTAAATTATTTCTAGTTAGTGTAAATTGTTATGTATATGATGATAAGCATGTTTTGAAGTGATATTGATGTTTGGTTTGAGTTGTATACTTGAAGTTTTTAGTTTTGATGGTTGTGGTTTGAGGGAGAAAGGAGTAGATCAGTAGCAGGGGTGAGGAGCTTGTCTTTATTCTGAGCACGACTTCGGTCGCAAGCACGATAGGGAGCTCGATAGCCGAGCTCCTGCCTGGCCGGGCTTCCTCGCCAGTGCGCCAGTGTGCACGAACGTGAGGGTGACCTACCGCTCTTTGTCGCGAGCGCAACTCTGGTTATGAGCGCGATAGAGACCTGCTTTTGTGCATTTCACGAGCATAAAGCTTGTTGCGGGCGCGACATTGGGCGAGCTTCGCCTCCTGTCATGGGTGCGATGGGTCATTGCGAGCGCGACCCTCCTCGGAGCTCCTAAAATGTTTTATTTGTTGTACTTTGCATGGTTTCTCACTCTTGTTTGGGTTGTGATTTTAATTGTTCAAGCTAGTGTTTTGTACTTTAAATATGCTTGCATTGATATTCATTTATGTTTAATAGTGTTATTATTGGTTATTGTAATGTTTGAGTGTATTAGTTAAGTGTAATTGCGTAAGCCTGAATGGTCATAGTAGTGGATAGACAAGTATGCTTATAAGGGCTAGTAATTGCAGCTGTTAGTGTTTGACCCCGTTTGGGTCTAGTATTGGCCTGTATGGGTCTAGTTTTTGATATCTTTGGGTATCCAAAAGTTTTAAAAATATTTTGAGACTTTGGTCTCCAGTGTTCGATACTGTTCGCAGTATCCAATGTACCCGTATCCACCACCCATGTAAATTCAGGTTAGTGTATTAAGATTGTACTTGGTTGATGCTCGGAGATATGTATATGTATATGAGAATTGCTAATAGTAGAGTTTGCCTTGATATTATCTCTGATAATCATTTTGTGTTTAGTGAATATGTTTATAGCATTAATTGCTTTATTATTGGAGTGACTAAAGTATGTTGTTGCATATGAACTTTGCATGCTCTTCTTATGCTTATTCTTGAGTGAATGTTATTATGTGTGTCTATGTTTTTGTTCCTCCCCACTAAGCATTATTGCTTAGCACGGGTGTTGTTTCGTGTAGGTGGCAGGTTCGTTCTTCGGTGTGGAGCATCTGCAAGTCGGCTACTAGGAGTTAGAGTTGATTTATTTTTGCACTTTGCTCTTGTATTTTGTATATGCTTTTGTATAGAATTTTTTTTTGTATAAGTTATGTATATGTAGTGGTTATAAGGATCTTTATGTAAGTTTGTGGATAATGTATATTTTTGATTTATGTATTAAGTTACTCGATTTTGTCTTAATTTACTGCTTCCGCTTTAGTAAGATGAGTACGTTTTGTCCCTATGTGTGTGTGGCACCTCGATATCCTCCCAAGGGGTATTGGGGTGTTACAGTTTCAAAGGATTAAAGTAAGGAAAATGAAGTTTAAGGAGTCGAGATCAAGAATAAAAGGTTAGTGGATATAGTATCCCTCAATTTCCATGAGTTTTGTATGGATATATAGTTATGTATGTTATATAATTATGTGTATATTGTATGTTAAATTAAAATAAACCTTATAAACATGTTTAGGGATGTTAGAAATGATGATTTGCATGCTTAAATCAAGAAGAAATAAAATATATGCTAGGAACATAATGGAGGTCGAATGGTTACTTAGTGTATTCTTAGGTATATTTTATGATTTAATGCAAATAAATTGTATAAACATGTTAATTAAGGTATAAACTAGCTTAGTTAATGAAAATGGGGTGAAGAATAAATTTTGTAGGTGAAATTGGTTAAGTAGCCGAATAGTATATATGAGTAAAATAAGGTATATTTTGAGTTTTTATTAAGTATTAAGGTATAAAATGAATATATGATGAAAAATGAATGTATGTTAATTAATTGGGAATTTTTGGAATTAAATTGAATATTTTCTAGTTGATAATTATGTTACGTTTAGAATGAAAAATATAGAATGAGATATGTTTAACTGATTTTATGGCATATTTAATGTTAAAATTGAATAATAAGTGGTTTGCAATTGATTTGATGGAAAAAGAATGAAGCGGAAATAGTTATGTTATATTGGTCATATATGGTATCTTGATGTTTAATAATATGAATAAAATGTATGTTATGTATTTAATGAAAATTAAATTAAATGAAATGTAAAAGGATTTTGTGCAATTTATTAATCTAACTATGAATTATAATAATTGAAATGGTAATGTGAAATGGAAGGATATGTATGACATGAGTAAGTGCATGTCCATGGGTATGGAAAGGCATGTATGATATGGTATGTGATATAAAATGATATTATGAATAAAGAAAGTGAATTGAAAATGAAATGTGCATACATGATTAATTGTATATATGAGATGATTATGTGTGTAATGACCCGAAATCTACCCTATAAACATTCTGGCTTAATTGGGGTAATTGGACAAGTTTGATTTAGGGTTTCTAATTTTGGACCTAAGTGTAATTTGAAAAGAGGACTTAGTTGCAAGAAACAAAATAGTTAAGTGACTAAAGTGTAATTGTGCATGATTAATTAAGGGAAGGATTAATTAGTGCTAAGTGGGATTAGTTTAACCTAATCTAATGTGAGTGCTTTCCATGTGTTGAGAGCTGACATTGGCAACTCATCAACTACATGCAATATAAATGGTTTGAGAGGCAGATTTGCCTCGCTTGTGTTCTCCTTGTCTGGCCACTCTCTTTGCTAATTCATTTCTTTTGTTCTTCTTCTTTTTTCGTGCTTCACCATCTTCAGTCTTTAGTTCATCAATTTCTGTTGATTGGTTGATTGAGTTGATTTCTTAGCTGAGTGGTGCTCTTGGCTAAGCAAGGTAAGTTATAGTGCTAGATTGTTCTTCATCTTTCTTCTTCTTTTTCTATGCTGGATTGGAATTAATCACTTGTTCAATTCTGGAAATTGGAGGTGTATTGTAGTGGAAGAAATCAGAAAAGATAAGGGAAAGGAGAAGATTGGTGAGCCAAGTGCCAAGTGCTAAGCGAGCTCTTTGGAAAAGGAGTTTGATGTAGCACCCTTATTACTTCCATACACTACATATGTCACATTGCTTTAACGATTACTATAATTGTCTAGCTATTGTCTAATCGATACTTATGGCAAATGTGGTAATTTTTTTTTCTTTTCTTTTCAACTTATTCTTTCATTTATCCTTGTAAAACTTTCATGTCATTAACATGTCACATTCAATCTAGACCAATCATCACATTTATGGTATCACATTATTCAATAACAATCTATCATGTACATAATACATAGTACATACTCAATGCTAAAATCTTGCATATACATGCCACTAACAATAACAAATGTACTATTTTTAACTTCAATCCAAAGGTTCGATCTGATCTCGAAGCTGATAGCACGCCTGCTCCTCAGACGACTCACTCCATATCTAGACGTAGTCAAATAAACAACGTGCTGAGCATTAAATATGCTCAGTGGTGATTGCAAATCTAAAAATTTCCAATTCTAACTTAGGTACACATATATATGCACACACATACATGCACATCACTTTAATCCTCACTTTTAGACTAAATAATGTCCCATTACTATTTAGTCCCTCATTTTATTTACATTCCTGAATTTACTCTTCATTTTACTTTAATTACTATTTGACATATTTCCTATTTTCACTCTTAACATATTATCTTAATTGTAACATATTCACTTTAGCCCTTTAACTTACCCTTTGACTTATTACCATTATTTTAACATTTTTCACTTATCTTATCTTATCTTATCATCTAACTTCTCTTCTTCTTAATTGCACCCTAACCCCATTTCTTATAACATAACCATTCTATTCCTTTACTTTTAAATCTTTGCGTTTTA
Organism: Excoecaria cochinchinensis; assembly: GCA_947683425.1. Lineage (NCBI taxonomy): Eukaryota > Viridiplantae > Streptophyta > Magnoliopsida > Malpighiales > Euphorbiaceae > Excoecaria > Excoecaria cochinchinensis. Next base: position 8,867,156 of record CANTUQ010000119.1, read on the forward strand.
TACCTTTCACTTCCTTTACTTTAATTAATGCATTTTACACTATAATACATTTTACTTCTATAATACATTTACTTTAATACCTTCACTTCATTTCACTTCATTCCTTCAGTATCAATTTCAATTCAGTTCAGTTTAGTTCATTTTAATATCACATGTGATAACATTTCTTTACCACATTTGACACAATTTCCATATCAATTTGATTTTGGATGTTTTTCAATAAATTATCTTACTTTATTTGATTTAATAATTTAGTCACTTATTTCCTTTTTAAATCTTCATTTCCTATTACAATTACATTATTTATTTTTAAATAAGTGGCAATTTACATTTTTGCCCCTAAGGTAACTTAATTACCAATAAATCCTTTAAAGTCCATTATATTATAATTATGCCATTTACTTTCAATTATTTACCATAATGCCATTACTTATTCAATTAATGCTATTAATTCAATATTCATTCATCAAGTTACTCTTTGATCCTCAATTTTTCAATAAATTACTAAAATACCCTTTGATTCATTTTATTCACTAATTTGCCACTAGTTCTACACTTTGCACTAGTGAAGTCACTATTCCTTTGTAAAATTAGGATTTAGTCATCTTTTCCTTACTTTCATGTCTATTTTACATATTAATCCCTATTAAGCCATTACATTGCTATTAGATCCATTAATCATTCATTTGACTAACGAATTACATATTAATCCTTAAATTAATATTTTTACGTTAAATTATATTTTAGTCCTTAAACTTTGCACTCTTTACATAAATGTCGTTTTAAATTTTATTTTTCTCTTACATATCACTTATTACTTACTTTCACACACAATTACTGTTTTGCCCCTAAACTTTTATCAAATTACAACTTTGTCCTTCTATTAACGTTCATTTACAATTTTGCCATTAATTAGCTAAATTCCCACATTTATTCACTTCTTAACTTATAATTTATCAATTAGTCTTCTAACTAATTATTTTCACAGTAAATTATGTTTTAGTCCTTGAACTTTTTATCTTATTTCGTGTAAGTTCTTATTCATTCAGATTCTTGTTTTCACATTTTCATATCAATTTTACTATTCTTACCCATTTAACTTATTATTTGGGTAAATTACCTTTTTCATCCTAAACTTTTCATTTCCTTCCATTAAGTCCTTTTCCATACAAATTTTCATTTTCACTTTACTTTTTACATTTTCATGTCATTTTTACAATTTTGCCCTTAGTATAATCCCGACAGAAAATCTGCAGATTGGATATATGGGACGTGGGCCCCATAGGCCCACTGTACTGAGGAATGACCTCGAAGGACCACTCCATCACTTTCATATAACATATAACGTGTAACGTATAACATGTAACATATAACAATGCACTATGGGAGACCATCGCGAATCTGCCATAATAAAGTAAGTCGTCATGACTTGCACCGCGGTATGGGTGTACCTATGGCTAGCCAAACATATCCTGAACTAGATTTAGACCTCCAGACACTACTAAGGGCAATACTTTCTCAATTATCTTTTAAATTCACTTTTCACATTTTAACACTTTCACATACGTTTACATTTCATTCACTTCTTTATCATTTTAATACATTAATGAATCACTATTCTTATCATTTAAGCACAATTCTCATCATATACTTATTATACATAAGTATACTCAATACAGTAAGTGGCCATAAATTCATTTCAAGGCCACTTTCATTCCTTCCTTATCATTTCAATTTCAAATTTTTTCATTTAACCAAAAATAACATCAATATACGTATAATTTTAATTATTTCAATAATTACCAATATTTTCCACCATGGACATAATGGAAAAATATTCTCAAAAATGCTTAATTAATTTCTTATAATTTCAATTAATTTCACACACTTTCAAATCACATACATAATCAATTTGTGGCCTTAATACCATTAAATGGACTAATTATATCTTTGATTTATTAAATCAATTATTCGATTTTCATGTATTTTTTTTCATTAAACTCTCTCTTTCACTTCTAATTCATTCATTTATCTAATTTATCACTCATATATCATGTATATCATATAACCTACCACAATTTCTTTATTAAACCATTCGGCCACCCTTAGCATTTTACCCTATCATTTTATTTTTCATTCATTTCTTACTTCTTCCACTAAACTAAGGCTCAATTCACATGTGTATACCTTTTAATTACATGTAATCACTAGGTATACTATAAATATACCTAATTATACCGTTATGTTTTAGTATGAGCAAGATTTACACTTGATTTTCTTTCACTTCAATTATTCTAATTAGCTTAATTACCCTCCTTAAACTCAATTATCACTTCAATTTCAATTACGCATGTATTCTACACATATTCACCATATAAACATAATACAAAACCCTAATTTTTACATGAAAATACTTAGATAATGTAATCACAAACCTCATATCCTTGCTTTAACCTTCACAACCTCCTTAATCCTTGCCCTTAACTTTTGAAAGCCCTTTTTCCCTTGATTTCTCCTCCATGGCCGAAAATTCAAGGAAATAAAACACTCATCAATTTCCTTCTTTTATCAAATATAACTTCACAAAGACACTCAACACACCATAATCTATCATCTAAAACCAACAAATCAATTTAAATTGACTTATTCCTCTTACGTCCATTTGGAGACATAACCTTAGATCATTATTTTTTCTTACTTGTATTCCACTAAATGGATATTAGAGGCTACTATATTCTCATAGAGGGGCTGAATTACATTTAAAATGCTTGAATTTAGAGAGAAATAGAGCAGGAATTGAAGAAATTTGAGAGAGGAGAGGAAGAGAGGATTTCAGCCAAGCAAGAGGAAAGAAGAGCTGGAGGAGATAAGGATTATCCACCTACAAATCTGCCATCTAATTGCTTTTATAGTGGATCAAAATGGTTCAACCTTGGTCCAACCAATGGTCAAACCTATAAGGCCCAAATTGCACTTGTAAGCCTATTATGCAATTTTCTTTGGTTTTCTCAATTCCTAATCCCAATTCATTCTGAATTTCATTCCATAATTCATAACATGTGAAAAGTAGGTTGTACACAAAATTTTAACTCAATTAGAGTCCATTTTCGGTTCGGTTAAATCAAATCGATCCGATTAGCAAATTTTCAGTGTCCCCAAAAAATTCCCTTTTCACTACCAAAAAATCCTAAATATCATTTAGAGTTGATATGTAATTTTTGATCAATTTTGGAAATCATTTGCTATTTTTAAAGTATCGGTCAAATCTTTGGTCAACCTAAGTACTATTTAAATCGAAATCGTATCTTTTTCCTTACTTTATATGGTTAATTCCTCCTAAAAATGATTCTATAATTCTTAACATATATTCATTAGACTCCAAGTATATTTTTGGGTCAATCGGAAACCATTCCTCGGTCCGATAATTATTTATCAGTATGACATTCCAATTTTTTTGTGTCACCAAAAATAAATTTGTCAATATCATATGATTTTACTCATCAATATGAGTACGTTCATATTTTTCGATTATTTTTCTGAGGTCTGTAGCATATTCTAAGGTCTGGTCAAACTCTCGGTCAACATAGTTTTTATCAGAGCCGAAGCCGTTACTTTTTCTTATTTTTGACTTTTAAGCTTTTAACCTCAAATTCACTCCAAATTTTTACCCCAGACTCATCATGACTTATATTTTCCAACCATCAAATAAAATATATTTCACTTTTTGATGTACTTTTCGCCCGTGAAGCACTATTCACTATCGAAAAATACTATTTATGGCTAGCCCGATATTTAGGCCATTACATTTGAGGTTTGGGAAAACTACGTGTTTATGTGCTAAATTGTTAGTTGATATATCTGAAATGTATAATTATGTTGTGTGTTGAATGAACTAAAAATATGAATTTGTTATATTAAATTGATTGCTATGAGTTTATTGATTAATAAGCATGAAATTCTATTTTTAGAAGATTGAGAAATTGCTGTGTAATTGTGAATTAATGAATACCTAATGTAAAATTGAATGTGCTAAAATGTTCATGCATGTGTATAGGTGGTTTAGATTGAGTTTGGAGAATTAGCTATGCCAATTTAGTTGATTTCAAGCTTGATGAGCTTGATAGGGTAAAACTAGTTTTGAAATGTATTTTGACATATTTGAACCGTTTATGTCATAAATTGAGTTTTACAACTCTAAAATGAATAAGGTTAATTGGATTGAAATCATAATGTCTATGTTTATAAATGTTTTAGAAATAGTCCTTTTGTTTTGAGGACTCTAATGTCTTCAAAATTGTCGATAAGTGTAGTTAAAATTCTGTAGGAAGGCCCTTAGAGAAAGTTGTGTTCCCTTAGTCATAACTCCTTAATTTTGAGTCTAAATGTGTTGTGATTTGTCCTATTGTGAAGTTAACATGTAGATGAACCTTTAGTTAGAAAACTATGTTGGCTAAAAGTGGCATTTTGGTTTGTTTTAGAAGTTATATATATATGGTAGTAGGAAAGGGTTTGAAAGAGGTAGGTTAAATGCTTTTGTTTTCTATTTTGCCTCAGAAATTGCATATGTCACGGTCACAACCATTTACCGTGAGGTATGCCTATTTTCTATTCTGCCTCAAATTGTTCATATGTCACGGTCACAACCATTTGGTTGTCACCATGAGGTACTACCGGTTTGCATTCTGTTTTGAGTTTTGCATATGTCACGGTCATAACCATTTGGTTGTCACCATGAGGTGCCTGAATTTTAGGTAATTCTTTATGAAACTCCATCTATTGTTGTATGAGTGTATAAAATGGAATTCAACCAAGTTTAGCAAAATTTAATGGAATCTATAATGTGTTAATCCATGCGAATATGTATAATGAAGTGTGGGCTTGTTTGATAAGCCATGTGTGTATGTAAGATATCTAACAATATTATATTGTTTCATGTGGATATATGGTAATTATTAATGTGGCAAATCAGGTGAGTATATGTCTATATATCTCGTTTGTATGAATATAATAATGAGTGCGAGATTGATAATAAGTTATATGCGTATGGAAATGAATAATGTGTGACTTATTCAATAATTGTTTTACGCAGCATCATAGATGTTATAAAATATGTTAATGCAAACAAATAATTGGGTTAATAATTTAACCAGCAAGTCGAGTAGTGGATAGATAGGCATGCCTATAGGCTCAAGTGCTGCAGTTGAAGCGTTTCATTCCGATTTGGAATCCCCAATGCGTATAGAATCCCATTTGGATTCACAAAAGTGCGTTTCTTTGGATACAAATATGAAAGTGTGTATCTTCGGATACTAATGTGTAAAGTGGTACTTTTACATACTAATGTGATATCCCGTTATCCACTACTAAGAGTATTCAGGCAAGGTGAGAAATGAATGATGAACTATTAATAAGTGATGTGAACTTTATACGCTATGAGAACAGTATGTGATATTAGGCAAAGTAATAAATGAATGATGAATTGTCAACAAAGTGATATGAACTTTATGTGTTATGAGAACAATTAAATGAGTACTGAACTGATAATAAAGCAATGTGAACTTATGTGTGATGTGAATGATGTGCAATATCAAAGTGTGAGCATATGATAATATTTGTATGTAAAGATATGATAATTGATATAACATGTGAGTACATTTCTATGAAACACATACATGATGATGTTCTATGCCATACGTGTATATCACTAAGAAGTATGTGTATAATGATGATAATCAAAGTTTGCTATGAATGGATATTGTATATTGTTTCCCCACTAAGCGTTATCGCTTAGTACGTGTGTTAATTCGTGCAGGTTTCGAAGTGAAGCGTTATTGAAGGACGGTCCCGCATATTCTCTGGTCAACACATTAGGTGTAACACCCCATACCTATACATAGGGGAGCTCACCCGCATAGAGGAGTGAATGCCCATATAGATAAGGGTGTCACCAAGCAAAACAAGACATGCATAACGAAAGCATTCAATAAATAACATAAAACCGAGTAATTAAAACTTTATATCTCAACAAAAGGCCAACAGAATTCCTCAAATCTCATTCATTTATATAACAAAATATTCATTACAAAAAGGGCGGTACAATATCATCCTTACATACTTACAAAAGATTACATAATTACAAAAGCCATGTACATAACTAAACGGTATACAACAGAGAATCAAAATACAAATACAAGTTACATAATTCTCTCTCTAATGTGTTGGTTCTAATGGTTGCGTATCGGACTCCCAAAAACTCTGATAGCTTCCACACCTGCACAGATGAAACACCCGTACTAAGCGATAATACTTAGTGGGAAAAATAAAAGATGAACGACCACTCACAGTGGCCGTCAAGGCACAAAACATACATATGGCAAATACAAAAGTATACATATATCCATATAAGAACATAATACTTATATCATACCTTAAATTCACAAGCGATACTTAACATAATTTCATTCATATAACATCATATGACAAATTTGCATTCATAAGATAATCAAAGATATGCCTGCATACTCAGAGTCGCAGATAACGAGTGAACACATTCATACCCGTGGGTATGAACAAAAGCAACTTCTTTCATTTTCATTCGAAAACATTTTTACATTGAGAGATCTTAAATAAGATCCAAACACATCAGGATCACGAGGAGCCAAATGGTGACCTGATTAAGGTCCAGAACACAAAGGGGATGCAGCTAACAGAACTCTATAGGCATGCCTATCTATCCACTAACTTGACTCTTGCAGGCTAGGCATAATTCAACACATTGAGCATATATTGAAGATATTGAATAACATGATAATTCATACATAAGGGCAATTGCAATACATAAGTGAGTAACCATGCAAAATGGCATAAAAACAACTAGCATAAAAGAACAGGGGACAGTCGCACTCGCAACGGAAGGGGCAGAAAGGCTTCTGTTATCGCGCTCGCAACAGATGGGGCAGAAAGGCTTCTATCGTGCCTACGACATAGTCGTGCTCGCGACAGAAGTGGCAAAAAGGCTTCTGTCATACCGTGACATAGACACGCTTGCAACAGAAGGCACTCCCCAGTGGGAGCCTGAAAGATCGGGCTCTATCGCGCTCGCCACAGAGTTCGATTTCCAACTTCTTCAACCAATCTGCAGAAATTCTTCCAAAGCCAAACCATCCCCAACTTGCAATTCACTCAACAAACTTCAACACAATCCTCATCAAGCATTCAAAACATGTTATACAACCTAAAACCCAAGTTTTATGCTAATTAACATGAACTTAAAACATCAAAATAAGCAATTCAAACCAAGGATTCTTCAAACCAAGAATTTTGCCTAAAAACCATATCAAATCATACCCAAACTCAATTCCACTAACCATAATAACAATATCACTTCAATATATCATCATACACTTCAATTAAGCACAAATATATACATTTTCACTCTCAAGTTACAGAAATCTAAATAGGAAATTTCAAGATAAAAAATATGCAAAATCAATCAATTTCCCAAACCTTAAATTCCTTAGCTCTAAGGGATCAATGAGTTGAACTCCTGTAATAACTCGATTTGGCCCTAGAAGTTTCGGCAATGTTTTTGGCAGATTCTGATAAGTAAAAGAGTGAATCTAGATGTGAATATGCGAGTTTGCAAGTTATTAAAATTATAAAGTTTTGATTATACTAGTATGGATTTGAAAAGAAGAGGGTGTGGCTCTAGTGTGGGTTCTGTCGCGAGCATGATAGTGTCGCGGGCTAGACAGTGTCGCGGGCGCGACAGAATGCTTCACGTGAAGCCTATTTGAGTTGGATTATTTGATGTGTTATAGACACGTGGCGGCGTAGGGGTTTGACAAGTGGCATTGTAGGAGGCTGACACATGGCTACAAGGGAGTGTGACACTTGGCATTTGACTTTTGTTTTAAGTAAATGAATATATTTATTATGGTGATTAGTAGCACTAATGAGGGTTAGTTGGCATTTATGGGTTTTGGATGCGCTTTGACCAGCTGCCCTTGGGTTTCTCTTTAGTTTTCTTTGCTTTTAGCATTTAGTCTTTTGCTTTTCTTTGGTTTTGGCCGTGCTCCTCTTGCCTTGCCATTTCCTTTTCCTTTTCTTCTTCATTTGCTTTACTATTTGAGAGAACCACTTGGGTGGGTTGAAGAGAGTGTGTTAAAGGTAAGTTTGGTTGGTTTTCCGATCTGACCTCTTTTTTCTTTCTGTTTTTGATTTAAAGTGAAAAACAAGGTTTGATTCTTGGATTGTCTTTGTATGATTCTATTGTAGCTATGGACAAGAAATTGGATAAAGGCAAAGAGAAGATCGGAACGAGTAGAGAGCTGTGATCAAGCTCCTAGAGGTCAGGATCGTGTGTAATTTTAATTTTAGTCTATTTTGATGGCTTGCAATGTTTGGTGATATAGGTGTACATATGTTTATGATATATGTGTGTATATATGTTTACGAGTATGTGACTTGATCATTTGAGTGTGTGTTGATGATAAAGTTTGGTTTTGGCAATTTCTATTCAGTTGTCATCTGACCTCTGTATAATTTTTTTGTCATAAGTAGAGTTTTAAACCTCTAAATTGAGTGATTATTGATCCATTATAACGCTGAATTCTATGCATATAAATGTCTCAGAAATGACATTGAGCAAATTCTTGCTCTAAGACCCTGATAATTGGCCAAAATAGAGGTGTCTCTATCTTGGCCGGTTCATTTGACTAGTTCAGATTATTTAGATCATATCTGATGTTATAGATGTCCAATTGACCTGCTAATTGTCCCATTTGAAATTTAACATCCTAGGGAACAATTGTTAAGGAGATACTTTTTCCTAAAAATGACGTTTAGATGTTCGTTTAGGCTGTACAAAATAGAGTAGTGAAGCAGTCCTGAGTTTTCGCTTCTGTTTTGCTATTTCGGGTATGTCATGGTGACAACCAATTGGTTACCACCATGACCAATGCCTAGACAAGACAGAATCAAATGTTTTTGGACCTCACGGTGACAACCAATTGGTTACCACCGTGACCATCCCCTGATTTGCATATTTTGAGTGTTTTTCTTCCCGAAATGCACCCGAACTTCGTTGTAAGTTCCTATAGCTTGTCCAACTCATTTCTAACCTTATGAAATGAGTATGTGAGTGTTGCTCAATTGAAATTATAGGTAATTTAAAGCTTGGCATAAGAGTCTAATAATGGGAATTAAATGTATCCTTGCTTTTCAATTGTTGAACATGACATGGCGTGTGATATTGATCATGTATGATTGAGGTATGATATAATGCTTGGGTGATTGTAGTGCATATGATATAGTATGATTGAATCATAATGTGTGAAGTCTATGAACATGTAAGATGAATTGTGCATTTGATTAATTAGTAATGTAGAGTGCAAAGATTCATTGATATTATATTGCTACATGTGAGTATATGCATAGGGTATATGTATGCACATGGTTTGCTCAATTCATATGTAAATAGTGTATAACATTTTGGAATGAACAGTAGAGTACATGCAATGTATATGATTCAGTGTATAGAGTCTATATGTTAAGCCTGAAGAGTCATAGCGGTGGATAGATAAGCATGCTTATAAAGGGTTACCGCGCAGCTGCTACCGACCGCCACGTTTGGGCGAAGCGGTCGACCTCTGAGATGGTCATATAGATATAGATATAATACATGTTCTAAGACTTCGGTCCTCTGTTTATATAGCGCCCGTATCCAAAACTAAAGGATTTCAGGCTAGTCCTGTTTTATGTGTTGAAATGTACAAGAGTTGATGTATAAGTCTTGTTCTGTACATGCCTTTGCTTGAGTATGGGAATATGTATATATGACCTGTAAATGAGTAAAAGTTTACGTGCTTGGGAATGTGTGCTTAATAGATCATGTGATTAATGTTTTAACTTGAGCATGGTTATAAATGATGCATGTGATATGTGTGCGACTTCGGTAGAAGTCCTTTACTTTATTTTCATCCCCACTAAGCGTTATCGCTTAGCACGGATGTTTATTTTCGTGTAGGTTTACAGGTTTGGATCAGTGAGCGGGCATCTGCGGGTCAAGGCCACTAGGAGTTTTGTTTTAATCTCTTTTTGTATAAGATAGAAATAGAGTTTGTGATGTTTTGAGTAACATCATTATGTAGATAGAAAGTACAGTGTTTATATGTAAATGTTAACTATTTGGTATATGTACCGAAGATGTATATGTATAAAGCTTTTGTAATATGTACAGTTTATATATATGCTATAAGAGCAGTTTGTTTGAGCCCAAGTTATTTCTATTCATTTATTTTATCGCTTCCGCTATTGTGTATGCATGTGTACGAGTATGTGTGTGTTTGGCTTGTGGCGCCTTGATATTCCTTACCAGGAGTATGGGGGTGTTACAACTCCCACCAACAATCTCCCTCCCTTTAGGACCTGGAACAACTATATGTGAGTATATGCATAGGGTATATGTATGCACATGGTTTGCTCAATTAATATGTAAATAGTGTATAGCATTTTGGAATGAACAGTAGAGTACATGCAATGTATATGATTCAGTGTATAGAGTCTATATGTTAAGCCTGAAGAGTCATAGCGGTGGATAGATAAGCATGCTTATAAAGGGTTACCGCGCAGCTGCTACCGATCGCCACGTTTGGGCGAAGCGGTCGACCTCTGAGATGGTCATATAGATATAGATATAGTACATGTTCTGAGACTTCGGTCCTCTGTTTATATAGCGCCCGTATCCAAAACTAAAGGATTTCAGGCTAGTCCTGTTTTATGTGTTGAAATGTACAAGAGTTGATGTATAAGTCTTGTTCTGTACATGCCTTTGCTTGAGTATGGGAATATGTATATATGACCTGTAAATGAGTAAAAGTTTACGTGCTTGGGAATGTGTGCTTAATAGATCATGTGATTAATGTTTTAACTTGAGCATGGTTATAAATGATGCATGTGATATGTGTGCGACTTCGGTAGAAGTCCTTTGCTTTATTTTCATCCCCACTAAGCGTTATCGCTTAGCACGGATGTTTATTTTCGTGTAGGTTTACAGGTTTGGATCAGTGAGCGGGCATCTGTAGGTCAAGGCCACTAGGAGTTTTGTTTTAATCTCTTTTTGTATAAGATAGAAATAGAGTTTGTGATGCTTTGAGTAACATCATTATGTAGATAGAAAGTACAGTGTTTATATGTAAATGTTAACTATTTGGTATATGTACCGAAGATGTATATGTATAAAGCTTTTGTAATATGTACAATTTATATATATGTTATAAGAGCAGTTTGTTTGAGCCCAAGTTATTTCTATTCATTTATTTTATCGCTTCCGCTATTGTGTATGCATGTGTACGAGTATGTGTGTGTTTGGCTTGTGGCGCCTTGATATTCCTTACCAGGAGTATGGGGGTGTTACAACTCCCACCAACAATCTCCCTCCCTTTAGGACCTGGAACAGCTATTTTACGATTTTTTACCCATTTTTTCGATTTTTTTCATCCTAAATCAAGGTTTTTGAGTCCAAATAAAATTCTAAAATATTCTTTTTGATAATTAATTAATTAAACTTGATTTTATCCCCAAAAATGAAGGAATTTGTGTTAAAATAAAATTCTTTTCCTTAATTGAATTAGGGCATCATTTTTACATCCTATAAATACTTTATGATGAAAACCTAAAAGGGGGGAGCCACCATTCTGATTTTTTACACCAAAATTTCCAGATCTCTTCTTTAATTTTTCTTCAAAAATTTCATGATTCTTCTTTCAATTTCTTTCAATTAATTTCTTTGTTTTTGGCTCCAAAAATTAATCATTCATTTCCAAATCAATTTTTTTTTCAATTTATGCATTCAAATTAATTTCTTTTGTTTCCTCCATAAACAAAAGTAATTAATTTTCTTGCTAAATCATTATATTTTCAAGCAACTTTTCCGGGAAATCATCACTTCACTTTCGTCGAATCCAACTCTGAGGGTAAATATTCGGGCTTGATTTTTATTTTCTTTTATTTTTGTTTATACTTAATTTATTCATATGTATTTTATTGTTTTGATTGATATATTTTATTGTTTTCACTTATTTACTTGTTTTATTATTATTATATTGATTTCTTTAATTTCTTTATATGTGATTTTATTTTTATTCATATATTCCTTTTGATTCTTAACATGTAAATAATTTATTTCACCTTGATCACTTATTATTTTTAACATGTAATTAATTAATCTAATTTTAATTAATCTTTTTGCCATGTAAATAGTTTCTTTTAATTATGAACACATCAATTAATCATGTCATTGTCTTAATTATTTTTATCATTCTTTTGTTTACTGACTTTTATCATTCTTTTTATCATTGTTATATGATTTATTTATTATTATTTATTTATTTATTCATTTATTATTTTTCACTTTTCATCATTATTTTCATCATGTATTAATTAATTAACATGTTTTATGTTATTTTCATCACATCATTTAATCATTTGTCATATATAATGCATGTTTCGCATTTATTTTGGTTTGTTAACATTTTGATTCAATTATCATTCTTTTTATGTCATCTTATTTTATTTTATTTGTTATTCATTATTTTGTATATTTAATTGATTTAATTGATTTAATTACTAACATTATTTTATTTGTATTTTTTTTTTATGTCTAAACTCAATTTTTGCTTGGACATTTTTGCGAGCACACGGGGAGATCCAAAAGGCTCTTTCGGATTATTTATTTTTTTATTTGTAATATTTCTCTTATTTGGTTTTTTTCATTTATTTTTGCCATGTATATTTTCTTGTAAAAGTGTTTATTTAGATCCGCTAGAAAGAAAATCACAAATGTTTTTTTATTAATTAAATTGGTATTTTTCCTAAATTAAATGGGACCAATGTCCTTGTTTTTCTCCATCTAAAATAAAGCCATCACATCAAAATTATTTTGTAATAAATATGCATGCGAGGACCAATGTCCTCATTCTTGATGAATATCCCGATTTATGCATGTTTTGTACTTTATTTACAATGGGGGTTGTATTCCGCTCCTAGTTTTATTGTAATATTTTTACATGTGCTTTATTTTACTTATGCTTTTACCACTTTTCTTAAATGTATGTTGTGCGCTTTAATTTATTGCATCGAAATGTATGTAAAATGGGATGAAATAATAAATTCAAAACTCAATTATAAACTTAACCAAGGTATGAATAAATGAGAAGTCCCGAACCATCTCTTGTCTTTGGGCTCAACGAGGCGAGAGGACCATTCCGATGTTTCATTGGAATGGGATCTCCAAGACACCTCTTGTGTCCCACCAAAAGACTCAATTTATAATCCTAGACTCTATAGGGTTAGAGGGTCATTCCAATGTTCTATTAGGGTGAATGCCTCCAAGATCCCTTTGGCTTGCACAAAATGGATATTATGTGCCGTCTTAGGCTCACTGAGGCGAGATGAACTTTTCCAATATTTTATTGGGTGGCGACTCCAAAAAACCTCCTTATTGCCCAAAATAGACGCACTTGTAAATACCTTACAAGTTTTCATGAACCTCATCCCGATCGCCCTAAAGCGGGCCCTCGGGGCATCCTACGAGGTTCGGCGTGCATCACAGTGCGGTTCAAGCAAAAGCTTCCTCTTCAACTCACCATCTTTTGGCACACACAAAAGATTTTTAGAACTTAGCACCCATTCCTCAAAAGAAAAATCAGTTTGATTCCAACTTTGGGCTACTTGTATACTTGCTGCAATTTTGGATCATCCCTCTGAGTATCAATAATAAGCTGCTTAAAAGAAGGCTTAGCTTTTAGCTGGTCAATCAAAGCTCCATCAGAACCAAATCTCTATCTACCCCGATGCAAAGATAAAGCTGAGATTGACTTCCTACTTAAGGCATTTGCAACTACATTCGCCTTACCTGGGTGGTAATCTATAATACAATCATAATCCTTAAAAAGCTCTAACCACCACCTCTGCCTGAGATTTAGCTCTTTCTGAGTTAGGAGATACTCTAAGCTCTTGTGATCAGTAAAGATCCTATAAGTCTCTCTATATAGATAGTGTCGCCAAATCTTGAGAGCAAACACAATTGTTGCTAACTCCAAGTCATGCGTCGGGTAATTCTGTTCGTGAGGCTTCAATTGCCTAGATGCATAAGCTATCACCTTCCCCTCTTGCACCAAGACACAACCGAGTCCAATGCCCGAAGCGTCACTATACATAGTATACTCTTTACCCGAGATGGGTTGAGTAAGTACAGGAGCCTCAACTAACATCCTCTTTAGCTGATCAAAACTCGCTTGGCATTTTTCGGACCACTCAAACTTAACTCCTTTTCGAAGAAGCTTTGTCAAAGGAGAAGCAATAACCGAAAACCCTTTCAAAAACCACCTGTAATAACTAGCTAAACCGAGAAAACTCCTCACTTCTAGCACATTCCTCGGTGGCTTCAAATTTACAATTGCCTCAACCTTAGACGGATCCACTCAAATACCTTCCAAGGAAACAATATGTCCAAGGAAAGACACATCGTTCAACCAAAAATCACACTTGCTAAGCTTAGCATAAAGCTGATGATCTCTTAACACTTGAAGTACCAAACGCAAATGTTCCTCATGTTCATTCTCATTCCTCGAGTATACTAGAATATCATCGATGAACATAACCATAAATTGGTCAAGATATGGCCTAAACACTCGATTCATTAAATCCATAAAAGCTGCTAGCGCATTCGTCAATCCAAATGGCATTACTAAGAACTCATAATGGCCATATCGTGTCCGAAAACCAGTCATAGCCACATCCACATCCTTAACCCGCAACTGGTAATAACCTGACCTCAAATCTACCTTAGAAAACACTTTGGCTCCCCGAAGCTGATCAAATAAATCCTCTATCCTTGGCAATGGATACTTGTTCTTCATAATGACTTTATTGATTTACCGGTAATCAATACACATCCTTAAGGTGCCATCCTTTTTCTTAACAAATAAAACCGGAGCACCCCATAGAGAAATGCTAGGCCTGATAAGGCCTTTGTCAAATAGCTCCTGTAACTGAGTTTTTAACTCTCAATTTCACAGGAGCCATTCAATAAGGAGCTTTAGAAATAGGAGTAATGCCTAGCATAATCTCTATGGATAGCTCCACCTCTCTCTCTGGTGGCAAGTCAGGTAACTCTTCAGGGAACACATCCACAAACTTCCTCACCATTGGAATATCTTGAATCTTAACTTGACTCCATCTAGAATCCAAAACCAAGGCCAAAAATGCCTCACACCCCTTTCTCATAAAACGTCTTACTTGCATAGATGAAATCACGTTACCCAAGTGATTAGATTCCAAACCTCTCACAACCACTACAGACAAGTCATTCTTGAGCACTACTGTCTTTCTATGAAATCCACTACTGCTCGGTGCTTGCATAACTAGTTCATACCCAAAATCATATCAAACTCATGAAAAGGCAAACTAATCAAATCCACAGGAAACTCTACACCTTGCACCAATAGGGGACAATTCTTATACACTCTACTCACATTGACACTATGCCCTAAAGGACTGGCCACATAAATCTCATAATCTAATTGATCCACATTAGGCAACTTAGCACACAACTTATCAGAACACAAATATGAGTGTTTGGACCCAGGGTCTATTAAAGCATGCAATTCAGTGTCAAAAAGTAGGAACTTACCAGCAATCACTTTCGGTGCATCTTACTCTTCCTGAGCTCTCATAGCATAAGCACTCGCTGGTGCCACTTGTGGACGATCCACGAACTCAGATGAAGCTCCATCTCTAGGCCATCTATCATGACCTCGACCTCTACCACGACCTCGACTAGCCTGAGGGGAATTAGACCCTGCTCTACTAACTTCTTGCCTATGTTGGATATTCTCAGAAAAATTTGATTAATTGGCTAAGAAATGATCGGTGCTGCCACACTTAAAAAAACCACCCGTCAACCAATGACATTCGCCCCGATGGTGCTTACCACAATGAGAACACTTTGGTACTACATCACCTTGGCCACCAGAACCACCTCTACCAGTGGCAGAACCTTGAGAAGACCCTTGTCTTCTACCTCTGAAAGCAAGGCTAAGAGTAGACTCATCTAGAGAATTCCCTTGAAAACCCCTTGACCTCTTCCTAGAGGATGAACCTCCCCGAGGAGCATTTCTCTTCTGAGCACTTTCCCTTAAAATAGTTTTCGAGCGTTCCGCTTGCACAATTTGGTAGTAGCTAACCGCTAGGGAACTCATCAAAGAGATCAACATTGCTCTTAGAGTCTCATTCAAGCCTTCTTCAAAATGCTGACACTATAAATCTTCTGTAAGAACACCCAAAGGCGCATACTTACTAAGCCGAAACTCCTTCTCAAAGTTGGCAACTGACAAAGCTCTTTGCTTAAAGCTCAATAACTGTACCCATCTAGCCTCTTTATATGCCCTAGTCTCGTACTTATTGTGAAATTCCCTCTCAAAGAACTCCCATGTGAAGTAACCTAGCGAAACCTTGCAAGAGTGAAACCGTACATTCCACTTCTCTATCGAGAGGACAATGAATCTCTTCCAAAACCCTCGTTACCTTCTCAATCCATAACTCTGCCTTATCGGACTCGTCCAAACTTATCCCATAAAAGTCCTCAGCTCTTGACATCCTCACACTCTCAAATGGAGCTCTCGGGGCCGTCACCCTCTCTAAGACTCGAACCATATCCTGAGATATCTTTAACATAGCCTCAAAAGGCATGGCTGGAGCCTCAGGTTGCACCCTAGCTGGTTGAGCTGGAACAAACACAAATGGATCTTGCTTTGGGGATTCGCACTTTTTGCTAACCCCTCGAGGGACCCACGCGTATACTCCATCTAACAACAAACACAAGATATCCGCATCAAGCCAACACAATCCTAGATAAAATTTTACTCTATGGTCGCCCAGAAAAGTCCAAACCAGGCTCTAATACCAATAAAATTATAACACCCCATATCTATATGTAGGGGAGCTCGCCCGCATAAAGGAGTGAATGCCCGTATAGATAAGGGTATCACCAAGCAAAACAAGACATGCATAATGAAAGCATTCAATAAATAACATAAAACAGAGTAATTAAAACTTTATATATCAACAAAAGGCTAACATAATTCCTCAAATCTCATTCATTTATATAACAAAATATTCATTACAAAAAGGGGGGTACAATATCATCCTTACATACATACATAAGATTACATAATTACAAAAGCCATGTACATAACTAGAAGGTTTACATCAGAGAATCAAAATACAAATGCAAGCTATAAAATTCTGTCTCTAATGTGTTGGCTCTGATGTCTGCGGATTGGACTCCTAAAAACTCTGATAGCTTCCACACCTGCACAGATAAAACACCCATGCTAAGCGATAACACTTACTGGGGAAAACAAAAGATGAACGACCACTCACAGTGGCCGTTAAGGCATAATACATACATATGACACATATAAAAGTATACATATATCCATATAAGAACATAATACATATATCATACCTTAAATTCACAAGTGATACTTAACATAATTTCATTCATAAAACATCATAAGAGAAATTTGCATTCATAAGATAATCAAAGATATGCCTGCAAACTCAGAGTCACGGATAATGAGTGAACACATTAGTACCCGTGGGTATAAACAAAAGCAACTTTTTTAATTTTCATTCGAAAACATTTTTACATTGAGGGATCTTAAACAAGATCCAAACATATTAGGATTGCGAGGACCCAAACGGTGACCTGATCAGGGTCTAGAACACAAAGGAGCTGCAGCTAACAGAACTCTATAGGCATGCCTATCTATCCACTAACTTGACTCTTGCAGGCTAGGTATAATTCAACACACTGAGCATATATTAAAGATATTGAATAACATGATAATTCATATATAAGGGCAATTGCAATACATGAGTGAGTAACCATGCAAAATGGCATAAAAATAAATAACATAAAAATACATGGGACAGTCGCGCTCACGATGGAAGGGGCAGAAAGGCTTCTGTCACAGTTGCGATAGAGTCGCACTCGAGATAGAAGGGGCAGAAAGGCTTCTGTTGCAGCCGCGACATAGTCGCATATGCGATAAAGGGGTAGGAAGGCTTCTATCGCACTCATGATAGAAGGGGTAGAAAGGCTTCTATCGTGCCTATGACATAGATGCGCTCACAACAAAAGGCACTCCCCAGTAGGAGCACGAAAGATCGGGGCCATCGCGCTTGCAACAGAGTCGGGTTTCTAGCTCCTTTAACCAATCTGCAGAAATTTTTCCAAAGCTAAAGCATCCCTAACTTGTAATTCACTCAATAAACTTCCACACAATCCTCATCAAGCATTCAAAACATGTTATACAACATAAAACCTAAGTTTTATGCTAATTAACATGAACTTAAAACATTAAAATAAGCAATTCAAACAAAGGATTCTTCAAACCCAAAATTATGCCTAAAAAAAATATCAAATCATATCCAAACTCAATTCCACTACACATAATAACAATATCACTTCAATTCATCATCATACACTTTAATTAAGCACAAATATATACATTTTAATTCTCAAGTTACAAAAATCTAAATAGGAAATTTCAAGATGAAAATATGCAAAATCACGCAATTTCCCAAACCTTAAATTCCTTAGCTCCAAGGGATCAATGAGCTGAACTCCCACTAACAATCTCCCTCCCTTTAGGATCCTTAGGAGGAATTTTAGCTACAATAACCCAAAATACACAAATTGCTCAACTCAAGCACAGCCACAATACACACATACACAACCTAAATGGAAACAAAAAGGAGAAGAAGAAGAAGAAGAAAAACAACACACTTACTTGATTAGTTCTTGAATTTGCCAAACCAACCGAAGAACAACTTGAAGAAATTATCTAGGGTAAGGGGAAAGAAGAAGAAGAAGAAGAAGAAGAAGAAGAAGAGAGGAGAAACATGAAACAAAGCAGAATCTGTACTTTCACGTTTCTCTCTCCTAGCTTATAAAGCCAAACCAAACTTCTCCCTCTCTCTTTTCCACTTGTCAATAGATCAAGGGTGGGTTTGGTAAATTCCTCTTATAATACTTCCTATTCTCCCAAGAACACAATTACCACACAATTAAAATATAACATACAATTATAACATTAAATAACCCCTCCCCCCACCATGCACACACTAGCTCAAAACTACTAAGGTAGGAATCGGAATGTTACATTAGGGTCTGCTATTTGTGTAGATTTCTTTCGTAACATGTGTAATGTAATCACTAGATTTGGCATGTAAAAGAGAAATGATGTAATAATGAGTTTTGTAATATAAGTTAAGAACATGTAAAGTAAGTTGATAGCTAATGTTATGTATATAAAGAATGAGTTCTAGAAATGTATTCTGTTACATTTGAAAGAAATTTGTTAATTTAGGATTTTATATTTGACTCAGTTGTATGTGCATGTGCTATGTGTGTGGCGATGCTCTTCGATTGCAAGTGTGAAGTTATCATGCGGTAGGGGAGGGGCATTACAGGCAGTGGTATCGGAGCCTAGGTTTAGTCATTTCTGAATAAAGTGTAGAATAGAAATGCATATATTTGTGTTGACCTAATGCGGACGTCTTTGTGTATGTATTAGATTTATCGAAATAAAAGTGTTTGAAAACGAATAAGGTGTATAGTTAAAGAATTAACCAAGTAGATTATGATCTACCAATTCTGAGATCTTTTATTTGTATAAGATCTTAAATATGTATACTAGATGAGTTATAAGAGATTCTGCTAAGAATTCTCTTCAACATGGTATGGATTCTTGGAAGGGGTTTCAGTGTAAAGTTCTAAGTTTTGTTATTAGACGACCATCCCTTGGGAAAAGACACTCTTTAATTATTTCTCTATCCCAATTTATGTGTGATACAGCAGGAATAGTGTGCTTTATAAGGCATGGATAATTCTGGAATTAAGAATAATGTGGAATATAAGGGAATACGGTGATGTTCTATACACCTGTCAGCTATCTAATTGGAATCATTTGAACATGAGCATGTTGAAACATGGGGATGGGAAAAGTGCATTATTATCACATAAATTGCATTTTTGCATCACTTTGCATATATAAATCATCATATATCCATTTCAATCACATCAGTGTGAAAAACATTTGTGTATGTGACCCACTTGGAGAGAAAGCTAATGGGGTGTACATTGAGTGTTTGGTGTTAAAAGGGGCTTATTAAGGAAGAGTGAAGTGTTTGTTAATGAAAGTATAAAGTAGGAATAATCAAAGCTAAGAAGATGAAGTCATTTTTGAAATTTATATAAGAGAGTGTGACTAAGATTTTGAATGAAGAATGAGTAATATGAGTAAAGGAAGTAATGGGTGTATTTTGTAAATTTGATGGGTCAAGGAATTGTATAGTGAGAGAATATAAGTAAAATTGTTAAATGTGAAGTATATACATTTGGGATTCAGAATAGTGATAAAGATAGCAATTGCTCTGATGATTATGATTGACCTAGAAGTAATTTAATGGAAGGATAATTATTTGGGGTTTGATTAAACCAATTTTTCATAAGTTTGAGAATGATTCTGGAAAGAAAATAGTCGTGCTTAGAAGTTCAGAACAGTTTAGGGTGATTGTGAAGGGTGTGCATTTTAATCCTTTATTAGATGTAATTTCTGCTACGCAAGCTTATCGGTGTTTGAGGAAAGGATGTGAAGCTTTCTTAGCTCTTGTGTTAGATTCGAAGAGGGAACGAGTTAGAATACAGGATTTACCAGTATTGAAAGAATTTCTTGAAGTGTTTCCAGAAGAGTTGACTGGTTTACCACCTGATAGGGAAGTGGATCTGTCGATTGAGATTCTGTCGGGTACTGCACCGGTCTCTAAGACACCTTATTGTATGGCTCCTACTGAGTTGAAAGAATTAAAGACTCAGTTGTAAGAGTTATTTGATAAGGGTTTTATATGCCGGTTTGTATCACCCTGGGGAGTTCCAATTCTGTTTGTTAGGAAGAAGGATGACACGATGAGAATGTGTATTGATTACCGATAGCTTAACAAGGTAACAGTGAAGAACAAATATCCTTTATCGAGGATTAAGGATTTGTTTGATCAGTTGAAAGGAGCTAGTGTGTTTTCAAAGATCGATCTGCGATCAAGATATTATTAGTTACAAGTGAAGAAGGAAGATATTCTAAAGACTGTATTCAGAACTCGATATTGTCAGTATAAATTCCTAGTAATGCCATTCGAGTGGACCAATGTGCCTGTAATATGCATGGATTTGATGAATTGAGTGTTCAGGCCATTTTTGGATCAGTTTGTTGTGGTGTTTATTGACGACATATTGGTGTATTCGAAGGATGAGAAGGAATATGAACAACATTTGAGAATTGTGCTTCAGACCTTGAGGGAACAACAATTGTATGCTAAGCTTAGTAAATGTGAGTTCTGGCTTAAAGAAGTATCTTTCTTGCGTCATATTGTCTCTTCTAAAGGCATTTAATTTGATCCAGCTAAGATAGAAGCAGTTGTGAATTAGAAACCGCCCAGGAATGTGCCCGAGATTAGAAGTTTCTTTTGTTTAGAGGGTTATTTTTGGAATTTTGTAAAAGGGTTTTTCTATTATTGTCTTTTCACTCACCAAGTTGCTTGGTAAAGGGGTTAAGTTCATATGGTCAGATAAGTGTCAAGCTAGTTTTGAATAGTTGAAGAAGATGCTAGTTGAAGCATCGATTATGACCTAACCCATTTTAGGTAAAGAGTACACTATGCATAGCGATGCTTCTAGAACTGGATTGGGATGTGTACTGATGCAGGATGGGAAAGTGATAGTTTATGCTTCGAGACAATTGAAACCACATGAACAGAATTTCCCAACTTATGATCTTGAGTTAGCTTCTATAGTTTTTGTGTTAAAGATTTGGTACCGTTATTTGTATAGTGAGAGATGTAATATTTTTACTTATCATAAGAGTCTCAAGTATTTGCTTACTCAAAAAGAGTTAAATTTTAGACAGAGGAGATGGCTTGAGCTGTTTAAAGATTATGACTGTATTGTGGATTACCATCCTGGCAAAGCTAATATAGTAGCTGATGCTTTGAGCAGAAAGTCAGTCTCAGCTATGATATTACAACGTGGCAAATGGAGATTTGCATCTGATAGACCTTTAATGGCCCAGTTAAAAGTAAGACCTAGTTTGAGGAATAAGATAGTGGATGCACAGAAAGATGATCCTAAGTTGCAACAAATTCTGCAGTCAGTCAAGAAGGGTGACAAGACTAACTATTCAGTGAATAAAGGAGTTCTGTACTATCAAGATCGATTGTGCGTAGCAAATAATAATGAGTTGAATAAGAAGCTTTTGCATAAAGCTCATAATATGGTCTTTACCATGCATCAAAGTGGCAATAAGATGTATCGAGATTTGAAACAGTTCTATTGGTGGCCTGGTATGAAGAAAGATATGGTTGAGTATGTTTCTAAGTATTTGACTTGTTAGCAAGTGGAAGCGGAACATCAAGTTACATTGGGTTTGTCGAACCCTATTCCGATTTCATAGTGGAAATGGGATAATATTACCATGGATTTTATCACAGGTCTTCCAATGACATCTAAATAGCACGATTCTGTGGGGTGATCGCTGATCGGTTTTCCAAGTACGCCCATTTTATACCGATTTAACTCGATTACTCTATGGATCATTTAGCTGAACTGTATGTAAATGAGATTGTGCAATTTCATGGTATTCCTTGATCCATTATATCTGATCGAGACCCAAGGTTTACTTCAAAGTTCTAGAAAGGACTGCAATCTGCAATTGTACACGATTGCATTTTAGTATAGCTTTTCATCCTCAAACTGATGGACAATCAAAAAGAGTAATTCAAGTGTTAGAAGATTTGCTTTGAGCTTGTGTTTTAGACTTTTCTAAAAGTTGGGATAAGTACATTCCATTTATGGAATTTGCATATAACAACAATTATCAAGTGAGTATCGGTATGACACGTTATAAGCTCTTTGTGGTAGGAAATGTCGAACTCCTGTGTTGGACAGAGTTGAACGAGCATAAGATAATTGGTTCTAATCTAGTAAGAGATATTGAAGATAAAGCAAAGATTATTCAACAGCGGTTGAAAGCTACAAGTGATAGGTAAAAGCTTTATGTGGATTTGAAGAGAAAAGATATAGAATTTGATGTGGGTGATAGTTTTTTTTTTAAAGTGTCTCATTGGAGAAAAGTGTTCGGTTTGAAAAGAAAGGGAAATTGAGTCCGAAATTTAGTAGACCATATGAAGTGCTAGAAAGAGTTGAGATAGTGGCATATCGGTTAGCCTTACCTCCAACTTTGGCTCAGCTTTATGATGTATTCCATGTGTCTATGTGTGATGCGCGACGAACCCCGTGGGCCCCGAAAACCCGCTTATAGGGCTTTCAAGAGAGGTTCATAAAAAATTGTAAGAGATTACAAGGGCGTTTATTTTGGACAACAAGGAGGTTTCTTGGAATCTCCACCCAATAAAACATTGGGAAAGGTTATCTAGCCTCAATGAGCCTAAAATAATGCATCTGTATCTATTTTGGGCAAGCTAGAGATATTTTGGAGTCCCCACCCCAATAAGACATTGAGATGGTACTCTAACCTCATGGAGCCTAAGACATTGCAAATTAGGCCTATTTTTGGCAACAAGAGATATTTTGGAGAAGCCACCCCAATGAGACATTGAGATGGTCCTCTAACCACGTTGAGCCTAAGACTAGAGATGGTTCGGGACTTTCCATTTATTCATACCTTCATTAATTTATAATTGAATTTTAGAGATAAAATTTCATTCCTTTTCTCATTCACTTTCATGCAATTAATTAAGGCACAAGTCGATCATACAACAAAAGCGGTAAATAAAAAACAAGATTAAAATAAGATAAAAGAAGACTCAATAAATTACAACAAAACTAAGGGTGAAATACAACTCCCATTGTAAATGACATGTAATCATATAGAAAACGGGGCATTTATTAGGGATGAGGACATTGGTCCTCCCATGTATATTTACAAAAGAATAATTTTAAAGTGACAATTTGTTTTGGTAAAAATTAGGACATTGGTCCCATTTTATTAACAAAACTCCAACTTAATTAATATAAATTTTTAGCCATTTTCGTGTTAACGGAATAAAATAATATTTACAATAAATGGAAATTGAAATAAAGAGGAGTAGGGTAAAAGAATAAACCCGAATAATGTTTTCAGATCATCGCAGTGTCCTCTATTTTTAAAAACCCAAATCCAATTAAGAAACAACAAAGCTCACAAAACAAAAATCATGTAAGTGCAATAATCAACAATAAAATAGACATGAAAAGTAAATAATGATAAAGAATCGATGAAAAATCAATCATGGAAAATAAGAGAAAAAATAAGAATAAAAGATAGAAGAAAATGAAGAGGGAAGACCCAGGGACGGCCCATGGAGCACGAGTGACGGCCGTCCCTGGGTCGACCGACGCGTGGAGTCCGAACTCCTCGATGATCCATCGTTCAATTGAGCATGGCCGTCTGTGGAGCCTCGGCTTGTCAGTTGTCCCAGACCCTGAAAAACAAGGAAAATTAACTAAAAAACTTGTTCTATTTTGAATAAAATGGAATTTTATGCGTGAAATCAATATGAAAGGATTAAATGCAGAAGAGGATGATCCAAAATGTTTACCCTTGGAATATTACCTTCGAAGGTGAATGTCGCGTGATTTCTGTCCCTTGAATTCTATAAGGATTAATCTGTGATGTGTAATTTCAGGAGATTTTTGACTACAAAATCGTACTTTTTAAAAACAAATCAAGAAAAAAAATTATATTTTTCCTCTTGATGTTTTGGTAGCAATTATGAATGCTAAATATGGCTAGATCGAATAGAAACGAATTAATCTCATTCCTTCAGATTCGCCTTAATTTAAAGAATATTTGATAAAAGTTTGATGAAAATAAAAGCAAGAACTTTTTTTTGATAGAAAACTCTCTATTTTATCAAAATTGCTAACCTTGAATAATGAGCCTCAATCCCCTATTTATAGGTTAAGGAAAATAATTCGAATAAATTCAAATTTGAAATTTAAATTTGAAAAAAATTTCTGAAATCAGAATTAAATCCGAATGATTTACAGAATATTCTCAAAATCAAATCAGAGATTTGAAAATATTTGAAGAGATTTGGAAGATATAGGAAATCTAGGAAATATATTTGAAAAGATTTGGAAAATATTGGAAAATCTTTGAAATATATTTGGAAAGATATGAAAATCTTTGAAATATATTTTATATCTTTGAAAAATCTGGAAAGTCCTGTTCAATCTTGTAGCAGATCAACGACCGACGGGCGTCAGTAAAGGACCGATGGGCATCGCTCATGGGAACACTCTCGGTCTTTTGAGCGGCGGACCACTCCATGAGAGGTGAGTACCGAGAGATAGCCATCGCTCACGAGAGGCAGGCATCTCTCGCACGATCGACGGGCATCTCTCAGCCCAAGAGATGGTCCCCCGCCTGCGAGCGATGGTCGGCGCTCGTCGCAAGAGACGGGCCTCTCACACGAGAGACGGGCGTCGCTCCTGCGAGAGACAAGCTCCTCCCACAAGCGACAGGGATTGCTCCTGCGAGAGACGAGCCCGTCCCGCTCGAGCGATAGGCGCTGCTCGTGCGAGGGGGGTCGTCCTTTGGAAGGAACGATGGGCATCCCTCCTGACCAACGGGCCCCCCGTCAGTGGAGCAAAGACAAGATTTTCTAAAGACAAACCCCTCCTGAAGCCATGAAATCTCCTATCATTAAGAAAAATCCTCAATCCTTATAAATCCGTAGAGTGAAAACTCACAACTTTCACCCATTTACCCGGAAATAGGCATTGATATCTTCATCAGGTAACTCTTATTTGGACTACCTCAGGACCCGGTGTCTACAGTTGCCCTAAATTTTTGGGAAACTAGTACACTAGTTTCTAGATGAGCCAAAACTCAGAGAAGAAGGAAAGAGATGCATACCTGAGACAGTCCCTTACCTTCTAAGGTATGTTCAAGCTGGTGACCCCTTGCTACCGAGTTGTAGTGTATTTTACTGCAACCCTTTGAGGATTCATTTTGCCACCTTCATTTTACTAGCCTCCTCTCGGCCTGCACGATATCCGACTGTCGTGAGATGCAGTGTTACCCAACTACAACCCAATTGCAATTTGTTCTATCGCATGTGCCCCGCTAGCCTTGTCTCATCTTACATGGTGTCTGAATGTCAGGAGAAGTAGTGTTCTCTAACTACAACCCAATGGTGATTTGTTCTATCGCATGTGTCCTGCTGGCCTCGTCCCGGCTTGCACGGCATCTGAATGTCTTGAGAAGTAGTGTTCTCTAACTACAACCCAATGGCGATTTGTTTTATCGCATGTGTCCCGCTGGTCTCATCCCGGCTTGCACGGTGTCTGAATGTCATGAGAAGTAGTGTTCTATAACTACAACCCAATTGTGATTTGTTCTATCGCATGTGTCTTGCTGGCTTTGTCCTAACTTGCACGGTGTCTGGTCTGCTAACCATGCTTGGGTCGGCATGGCGCTATGTCCCTGTGGTTATAAAAGATTTTATTAATTCATTGTAGATTAATTCGTTCCAAATGTAATTTCATAAAGTTTTTTTATGTTGTCTTTTATTTTCGTCTTTTTTACTTATTGTGTTATCAAACATTTTGCAAGCATAAGTAAGATGTTAGTAATAATGTAAATATACAAGATGAAACATAAATTTAACAAAATTTAAGTTTCACTAATAAAGCATAGACTTTGTACAACAAATATATAAGTACTGCAAAATACAGTCCCTGAATATACTAGAGAGGGTGATAATCTCAAGGCTCCTCCAGGTCATCCTCATCGTCTGATACATGTATCGGCTGACTACAGGATGAAAATGCGGATGGCCTAGCTTTGGATGCAGAGAGCTAACTGCGAGGCGCCGAGCGCCCGACCCTAGGATCTAAGTGCGGAGGGATGGTGACTGGTGTGGATACTGGCTGTCTCGCCAAGGGGGTAGCCTGCTGGAACTGAACCTGAGCATACCCATTCAAGAAAGGCTGAGCACACACCCCAATGAACTCCGGTTTGTCTCTGACCACACCGCCCAGCTCCATAAAGGCCCTCGACAGCCTCGTGGTCTGGTCTCTGGCTGCGTCCCTGGTGTCTGTGAGCTTGGTCTCCATCTGCTCCCTGAACTCCCTGATGGATGCAGATACAGGCGGTATGGTACCTGTAAGCACCGTGTCCCGAGGTGGTCTGGATTAGAGATTAGGAATCAATGTCCAAGTCCATACAAACGGTTGAGATTCGGAGGTTTTGGTCCCCTGCTTCACGAGAAATGTGTTCTTTCAGTCTTCGTAGGAAAGAGGGAGGAAATGGGGAAATTTTGGGTCAAAAAGATGTATTTTCTCCACCGACGGTCTGCCCGTCTGTCAAAGGTAAGACCGTCGCTTTGGGTCACAGACAGCCTATGGGATTTTTCGACGCCCGTTTGAGGGACCTGATCTTCCGGAGCACGCAACCTAATTTCCCGGAGCACGCAACCTCTCCGACGCCCGTCGGTGAGAATTACAGGCATGTCGGTTGAATCCTTGTGTCAGTAGGATTAAACCGACGCCCGTCTGTGGAACCGACGCCTGTCGGTCGCCCCTGGTCTATAAAGGCTTTCATTTCCCACCTAGAAAGGGGTTGGAGAAAATTTCTAAAGGGGAAACTCTGTCAAAATTAACACTTATTTTCTCTCTCCTCCAGCAAATACAAATCTTAAGAAATTTCTTTTAGTTTAAGAATCAAACCATTAAAAAGGAGCTAAATCTAATTAGTTTTCCTAAGGTTTTGATTCCAAAATTCAGTTTTTTGAAGGATCAAGAAGGAAACAATCTATTTTCCTCATTCTTGATCTTTCATTTTATCTTCTTGTGGAGCGTGCGGGACTCTAATCGACACCAAAAATCCAACCAAAATATTATCTGAGGATAAATATTCCGGACTTCTTCATCTTATTACTTCATCTTTATTTTTATTCTTGTTTTTTTGACTTTTTGCTTTTATCTTTCTTTATTTTGATCCTTTTCATCTCGTTTTTGTGGTAAAAATCTATTTTTCCTTTGAAAAATTAGTTTCGCTGTCAGTTTTTCAGAGACAGTGGTGACCGACGTGGTATATGTTTCACCGACGCCCGTCAGTCACCCCACCCACAGACGCCCTCTCTTGAGTGAGTGACGGGGCATGTCGGTCACCTTGACAGACGCCCGTCGGTCACTCGGCAGTGGTCGTCCCTGGGTTCTGTCTCCATATTTTCAAACCCCCTTTTCTTTTTTTTCTATCTCTCTCAAGTCTTAGAGCTTTATTTATATTGCGTTTTTTGTATATTAACATCCATTAACCTTTTGTGAGCATATATGATTTTCTTGGACTGTTCTGAGGTCAAGGGGCAATCTACCATGCTCGGAGGATTCCGTCTGGTTTAGTTTTCTAATCTTTTAGTTATTTCATTCATTTGTTTATTTATTAATTATTTTATGTACATGAATATACCTTTTGTATCTCGCTAAATATAAAAATTGATGAATGTTTTATATTTAATAAAGAGAGATTTTCATAAAATTAAGGATCCAATGTCCTATTTTTCATCCAATGAAAAATTCCCACAATAAAAATATCATTTTATAATTAATGCATGCGAGGACCAAAGTCCTCAAAATAAATAATCTCCCGTCTTATGTATGTATTGCACATTTATAAATGGGAGTTGTATTTCGCCCCTAGTGTTATTGTAATTTTTTTTATTTAATATTCATTTATTTATCTATCGCTTTAACACGTGAACAAAGTGCGCTTTTAATTAAATTGCATCGTGTGGAGAGAGAGTGAATTAATGAGTTCAAAATTTAATCATAAAATGATCGAGGTAGAAATAGATGAGAAGTCCCGAACCCAGCTCTGGTCTTTGGGCTCAAAGAGGCTAGAGGTCTGTCCGATCACTCATTGGAACTAAGACCTCCCAGACACCTCTTGTGTCACGAGACTTAGACGTTAATCCTAGGCTCCTTTGGGAGAGAGGTTTACCCTCCAAGACCCCTTTGGTTGACCGAAAATGGATAAAAAGCGTAGTCTTAGGCTCTCCAAGGTGAGAGAAACTTTCCCAATGTTCTATTGGGTGGCGACTCCATGAAACCTCCTTGTTGCCCAAAATGGACACACTCGCAATTAATTGCAAGCTCCCAACGGACTCACAAATGCCCCGATCGCCCTCTAGTGGGCGGTCGCATGGGCAGCACACGGGGCCCGGCGCGCGTCACAGTACCCTCTAACCTCTCTACCCAAAATCTGAGAGCAGTGACAGACTCATCAATCATCTGGACTGCGTCATCTACCCTCTGGGCCGCCACATCATGGGAGGCACCCAAACTATGCCTCAGGTCCTCAATGAACCTCCCCTGCTCCTCTATAAGCATCTCCTGCTGGCCCAAACGCTCAAGCATAACCCGGTCCCTCTCCTCATACCGATCGAGTTGCTCAAGGAGGGCTCGATCTCTCTCCTCCTGTAGACGCTCCATGGCAATTAGAATGGCGGTCATAGCTGCAATGATATCAAGCTGGGCCGACTGTGGAGGTGGGGATGGAGTGGGTTGTGCTGGCTTTGTACTGTACTCTGGGGGAGGTGTTATGGAGGTGGATGCCCCTGGGTGTCCTGACCTGCTATATGGATGGAACCTCTCAGTCTCCCAGAGTACGGACCGCTGGACTCATGATAGTGGCGGTGGAGTAGGACTCTAAACTCTCTGCGATGGAAGGGTGGCTATCAGCTCATCTACACTGAACTCAAAACCCATATCAAATAGGATCTGGGGCTGCTCCTCCTCCAGCTGCGACTGATATGAGGGTATCTGTGTGGGCTATGACCCCTGAGACTCGGTCTGCTGTGGAGGTTGCTCCTCCATTTGGGGCTCCTCCTCTACTGGCTGGAGTGGAGGGAGACCGAACATGCACCTGGTCTCTGGTATGGAAAGCAACCAGTACTCCTCTGGCCGATCAGTCACCTTTTGACTCCATTTATAGATCTTGGATTACCTACCCGACCTAAATAAGAGTTGGAGAGCACTCTATGTATATACCGTAGCACCTGAGATGAGAGTACCATACTCTTGGTCGTATCATGGTCATACGGCACTCTCGGCATAGCAATAATCTGCCAATGCTGCCTCCTGACCACTCTCTGTGGAATCATCCCATCATCCCCATAAGGAAGCCCCATGGCCTCTGTGAATGTCCAGCGCGTGATGTTATGATGTTGACCTCTAACCCAGAACTGAATAACACCCTCCTCGGTGCTCGACCTCTGGAATCCCCCATAGTGAAGAGTGGCTAAGAACTCCCTGACGATTTCAAGATGAGTCTGGAATGAGGGCCATAGGAACTCTGTGCATCCTGCTACTGCTGCTAAGGCATCAACCTCCTCGAGCATCCCCATACTCTATAGGAACGGTCTGGAGATGAAATGACTGGCTCTAAACTGCACATGTGCCAAGGTTCAGAATCTCATCCTGGCCTTATCGCTCATCCATATGGGAGCTTGAGGCTTGGCCTGGTCGTGAAGGACATTGAGTTATGGAGTCATCCTAAAAAGAGGAAAAGTTAAATTTACATTATCATTGCAAGCGAGCCGATCAAAAGATTAAAAATTTTACAAATTTCTGCAGCATTTCGGCTAAAATGTGCCTACCAAAATAAAATTTTGGTAGCAACCGGCACGGATGTGCCTACCCAGAAAATTCTAAGATATTTGGGTAGAATCTCGGCAAGGATGTGCCCAACTCCCTGCATAAAAAAAAGAACAAACCAATGGCACAGGCCTTAGACCCCAAGCAACAATTTCATTATTTTATTATGCGCTTTGCTTAGTTCAAATTGGTTGCAAAATGGGATCAGGTCCGCAAGCGAATTGTTCTCTTTTCATTTGTCCATTATTTACTTTTATTATAAACATGGTCTACATTTCATATACTGTACAAAAACGTCCAAACTAAAAAGGCAGAGTTTGGTCCTACATTTTGACAATATTCACTAGTCATGCATTTCACATGCAAATTTGCTTAAAAAAAGAAATAAAAAAGACTAGAAATAGGCTAAAAAATAATATGACAAATTTGCAAAAGAAGTAGTTCTAAATGTGCGTGGCGGTGCAAGGATCGTTTTTGTGCAAGTGGTGCGCAAAACGGATCGAAAATGAGTGAGAAAAGGGGCAAAAATCGTAAGGGGGCATCGGCTTGCGAAGAAGGAAGGAAGAAGAAGAAAGAAAGAAACTAAAGGTGTGTCACTGGGCACTCCTTTTATAATTTTTGATGACCGACGGGTAGCCCGTCTGAACACCGAGAGACGGGCATCCTGTCGATCATTAAAAATTCCGGTTTCATTAACTTTTCTTCCTCGTTCCACTTTCTCATTAATTGATTAATTAACTAATTAACTAATTAATGAACCCTTTTTTTTATGCAAATACCCCCTGAATATCTTGCTCCGATTTTCATGTCTACTCCTCGTCTCTTTGCAAAATTTCCTTCCCTATAAAGAAAATAGAAATATGCGAGAATTATTTTATGCGTGTGACATGCATGAAATATACAAGAAAATAGATTTACCACGAGTCAACTAGGTTGACCGACGGGATCCCCGTCGGGATACCGACAGACGAGCATCCCATCGGTCGATGCTTCCCTTTAAATAGCCCTTTGTTCCTTGAACTTTGTGCACTTCAACCTCGCGAACCTCTGCCAGAGCTTCTTTTCTAGGTTTTCCTTTCTTTTTTCCATATTTTTCCTTGTCAGTTTTAATTTTCTAGTCGCAATATTTAGAAAATGTCTTCATCTATCCCTCACCAAGATGTACCACGTTCTGGACAACCCCCAAACTTGGGAAAATACCACCCTATCCCTATTTTCTGGCTTTAAATTTTTGAGAAGAGTCAGGGTAGACCAAAACCTTCTTCTGGATGCGGCTCACTTCTGGGACCCACATTTTCATGTCTTTAGGTTCACCTATCAGGTATTATGCCCTTTACCTGAGGAATTCGCTGTTATCGTTGGTGTGAGGATTCCGTTTGGCACCCCTCCTTGTATTCCGACTTGTGGTTTTGTACGTACGAGGGACATCGCACAGACATTGGGTGTTTCTTCTGCCGTTGCCACTTAGCTGGCCCCTTAGGGAGCGACCTTTGCTCTAGAACCGTTGGTCGAGGTGCTGGAGGGCTGTCCTCATATATCTACCTATCAAGCCAGTGTTGTCTTATTATTCTGCCTCTCTAGGTTTTTTACGGTGACTTCTCGGGATTTGATCGGCGACTTTCGGCTATTCGAGATAGTAGATGGCATCCATCACGGGCTTACCCCATTTCCTTTGATTCTAGCTGAGACGATCCTGAGTTTAGACTCTGTCTATGTCAACCCTTCTGTTGCCTTTACTGGGAGCCCCTTAGTACTCCAAATATGTCATTGTTTTTGAAGGTAGTGCGCCCCTTGTGGGTTTTCATGCTGGCTTTTCTTAACGGTAGATGCATTCTTTCGGATTTTCACATAACCCTATGCCTTATTTTTGCCTGGATTGGACCCTACCCATTCCAGCAGCTTATCTTAATTATTATTATTATTATTATTATTATTATTATTATTATTATTATTATGGCTTCAATCCTGCAGATTTGGCTATAGGAGAAACTAAAGATTTTATCGGAACCTCCTCCCAGGGTGATTGGCCAATATTCACTGAGGCATTTGTTACCTCAGTAGAGATCGTATACTTTTGCCTCTCCCGACGAGGGTGTTACCAGATTCAGCGAGATGACAGATGAGGACATCAGTTTTATGAGCTCCTGGCTTCATGTTACCGCTGTGACCGCTGACGGTTCCTCGGGGTGTGTTCTAATGTACGAACCACAGGAGGTAACTTTCTATATCACTTCTCGTTGCACCCAACAGTTTGGGGTAACTCAGGACGTCGTGAGGCTCCCTTTAGCCTTTTAGGGCAGCGTTTTATCTTCAGCCTTCACATCTAGATATTACTCCCTCTGCGCAAGGCTGCCAGTGAAGAGCATCCCATCCTCTACCAGAGATTGCTCCACTACTTCCACTAGTGCTTACAAGAGATGGGTGCTCAGCCCTACTATTGACAATCAGACCCATCAGCTTAAGTGTCTGGCCGGAGAGAGCAGTAATAGAGTATAGTTCAGATTTGCATGCATTTTGAGCAATGTGTTTCTTTTTAAAACAGAACTAGAAAATAATGAAAATGAATAAATTCATTTTTATTTCTTTTTGCAAAATTGTGTACATTTCAGTATGATTTCACAATACATGATCACCATTTAATACCAATTCAAAATGCAAAGCTACAATCATTCCTGGAACAGGTCTTAATAGAATTAAACTCCTGTTACCAATCAGCCCTCTGGTGGTTTTTTGATTGAACATTTTCTCTCAAACCTCTAATTTTGACCCAGGATGCCTTTTTTCGATTTTCACCCTGACGAGACACCCAATTTTAGCAAGGCCACCTTTTTTCGATTTTTGACCCATGGGGCTTTTATTCTCTTCTTTTGATTTTTAGCCTTTAGCCATGGAACCTCTTGAGTCTATCAATATTGATCGGCTCCTTGAACTCATTGCCATCGCTATCTGCCAGAATTATAGCTCCTTTTGACAATAGCTTTTTGAGGATGAAAGGACCTTCCCATGTTGGTCTGAACTAACCCTTTATATCTGGAGCCCCTGGTCTCATTTGCTTGAAGACCAAATCTCCTTCCTTCAACAGGTATTTTTGGACCTTCCTTCCGAATGACCTAGCAAGACTTTTATGATAAATCTAATTATGAAAATAGGCTCTCAACCTGCTCTCATCTAGCATGTTTAGGTGTTACAACTACTGTTGTGCCTCCACAGCCTCCGAAATTTTGGCCTCCATAATGACCCTCAATGATCTAAGATCTATTTTAACTGGCAACACTACTTCCATCCCATATACTAAAGAATATGGTGTGGCTCCTGTACAGGACCTGACGATAGTTCTATAACCCAAAGTGTAAAAGGCAATTTTTCTGCCCAATCTTTATAGTTCTGAACCATTTTGGCCAAATTTTTCTTGACATTCTTATTGGCGGCTTCCACTGCCCCGTTGGCTTGTGGGCGATATGGAGAGGATTTATGATGCTTGATGCCGTATTTTTGAAGCAACTTCTTTGTCTCAGCCATGAACTAGACCCCATTATTGAACACAACGTGATATGGGAGACCGTATCTGCATATCAGATTCTTTTCAATGAACCTAGCCATATCCCGAGCATCGACCTTCTTAAAAGACTCAGCCTCCACCTACTTAGTAAAATAATCGATAGCGACTATGATGAATCTATGTCTATTAGAGGCCGTAGGGTGTATCTCTCCTATAATGTCTATCCCCCAAGCTGCGAACGGCCAAGACGACGTCAAACCGTGTAATTCCAAAACTGGTAAGTGCCTTAAGTCTGCATGCTACTGACACAATTGACATTGTGTGATGTGTGCTGAACCCCGGGGCGCCCCGAAAACTCGCTTTTAGGGCTTTTGAGAGAGGTTCATTAAAACTTGTAGGAAATTACAAGTGCATCTATTTTGGGCAACAAGGAGGTTTCTTGGAGTTGCCACCCAATAGAACATTTGGAAAGGTCGTCAAGCCTCAGTGAGCCTAAGACAGCGCTGCTATGTTCATCATAGGCAAGCCGGAGGTGTCTTGGAGGTTTCCACCCTAATGATAGAGTGGTCCTCTAGCCTCATGTTTGGGCAAACCAGAGGTGTCTTGGAGGTATCCACCTTAATAGAACATTAAGATGTCCCTCTCGCCTCGTGGCGCCTAGGACTGTGTAAGTTTGAGCCTTTTTTAAGGGTCACAAGAGGTGCTTTGGGGGTTTCCACCCCAACAAAATGCCGAGGTGGCCCTCTCGCCTCATTGAGCCCAAAGACCAGAGTAGGTTCGGGACTTTCCATTTATTCATACCTTAATTAAGTTTATATTCAAGTTTTGGATTTATCGTTTCATCCCATTTCTCATTCAATTCGGTGCAATTAAATTAAAGCGCAAATTATCCATCCAAGGGAAATAATAAATAAAAGTAGCATTAAAATAAAGCATTTAAAGATAGATTACAACAAAACTAGGGGCGGAATACAACCCCCATTGAAAATAAAGTGCAAATCATACATAAAACGGGCTATTTGTTAAAGATGAGGACATTGGTCCTCGCATGCATACTTTAAAAAATGTTAAAGGTGATGGTTT
Organism: Excoecaria cochinchinensis; assembly: GCA_947683425.1. Classification (NCBI taxonomy): domain Eukaryota; kingdom Viridiplantae; phylum Streptophyta; class Magnoliopsida; order Malpighiales; family Euphorbiaceae; genus Excoecaria; species Excoecaria cochinchinensis. The sequence continues at coordinate 8,902,522 of CANTUQ010000119.1, forward strand.
ATTTGGGTATGAAAAACTAGGACATATGTCCCATTTTTATTTAGAAAAAATACCAAATTAATTAATAAAAATGTTTTTGTGATTTTCTTTTTAGTATGTCTAAAATAAACAATTTTATTAAAGATTACATGAAAAATAAATGAAAAATCCAAATAAAGGAAATATTACAAATAATCAAAATAAATATATAATCCAAACGAACCTTCTGGATCTCCCCGTGTGCTCGCAAAAATGCCCAAGCAAAAATGAGTTGTGAAATAAAAAAAATAAAACAAAAATGAAATGATGTTAGTAATTGAATCAATTAAATATAATAAATGATAAACTAAGGTGATATCAAAATGACGAATGAATTAACATATTAACAATTTAAAATAAATAAAAAATGTATTTTGAAAGACAAATGGATTAAAAGATGTAATTGGAATAAAATATAACATGTTAATGAATTAATATGTAAAAATATGAACATCATAATAATGAAAAATGAAAATGAATAAATAAATAAACAATAATAAATAAATAATAATAACAATGATAAAAGAATGATAAAAATGAATAAGAGAATGATGAAAATAATTAAATGAGTGACATGATTAATTAAATATGTTCACAAATGATATAAACCATTTACATGGCAAAAAGATCAATCAAAATTGAAGGGAAATTATACGCATATAATTAAATGGAGGTAACATTAAATAAATGTACCTACCTCTTGTAGCGCAGAAACTCGTTGCGGAAGTGTCTACCAAGATCCCGTTTGTTTTTGGTCACTGGTCTGGCTTTTACCCACTCGGGGTAAGAGCAGCTAGATCATAATCTAAATGCCCCTGAAAATAAGACAAAAAACTGTGAGTGGGAACGAGCAGCCTTGCGGCATATACGTTTTCTCGTTACCAAATTATGAGGACCTCACCTCTATTTATAGAGGTCCTAATGTCTAGAGACCTAACTCTAGTTTAACTCAGACTCTTTCTGAGATAATATTTGGTAATTTAATTTAGATTAAATAACTCAATTTAATCTGGATAGGAACTCAATCTTTTATAGAGTCATGGGCGTATCCCAACTCTATCATCTCCCACTCGCACATGACGGAACGCATTCCAGTCTTAATATTCAGTTATACTGGCAAATAGAATGTGTGACCAGCATACCTCGAGAGCACTAGTGCTATACACGTGTTAGGGATATATAGCATCTCGGAAAACAAGATCCTCTTCTTCACGTATGCCTAACCCTAGATTGCCTTCTCACATTCACTGTTTTAACTTATGATCTCATAAAACAATTTTTGTGTTCACTATTATATTTATACTCATAGAAACTATAATAGACCGGCCAGTGAACTATGAAACCTTATGAAAGTGATCAGAAGGCTATCTTCCCCTCTTACTGTATGCCATCCATCATGATTCAACTCACTTTTCTAGTTAGATCCGCCAGGCCTAAATTTTTTCCGGACCTCTTGGAAACTAACTAAGCTAGCCACATTGAACCATACTTCAGGGATAAGTTAAGGGTTCTGAGGGTCGAAATATAAATAGGGTCTCACAATAGGGAAAGTTGAGATCAGTAATATTATTAAATTCCCATCCCTGTGGTCACATAAGCACACACGGTATAAAACATGTGTTTTGGCGTTCTTTCCTTCCCTTAAAGGAGCGCATGTCTCACATTTTGATAATGTGTATATTAAACACCATACAGAAGCGTAAGGTTGCGATGCACCGAAGCACCCAACTTTAGTCCGCTTACTTAAGGACTACTTCTGGCTTTTTAGACAGAACATGGTAGTTACATATAACTGACCATCGGATTTCATACAATCCTTATTTTGGATCTCAATCCAAAGCATACAACTTTATGCATGTCTTTATCTCGCACCTTAACAAGACTCATTTTGTAATTTCTGCAAGACGGCACTTTTATTTTGAACAGGCTCTCGAGCTTTCTCATATGTTCAAAAATCGCCTCATCTTAGTCTTTGCCAACTCATTGACAAAACTAAGGTAAACACCCTTGTGAGTGGGCTACTTCTCTGTCCGACATGCTCAATCTCATATCAATAACAGTAAATATTTACACATAAACATTCACACTCATGTATTGCCAACAATGAACTTTAGTTATTATTTGCAAATAATAACGTTAAGGGATTATATAAAATATAATAGTACCAGTTAAATTCTACGCAAACCTCGAGATCTAATGTGTCTCTCAAAACACATCTCTTGTCATAGGTTTACTCAATGGATCTGCGTGCGTAGAAACGTACTGTAAGTTCACATCTCTCCTTGTGCAACAATATCTCTTGCGTATTGATACTTAATGCCGATACGCTTAGCTCCACTATAAGCTATCAACGACTGACTGTCACTAAAGACTGTCATTAATACCTCTAAGACAGTTACTCTTAAATGGCTCATAAACCATTTCAGCCAAACTGTCTCCTGTACTGCAATTGAGGAAGTGACAAATTCAACTTCCACTATTGATAGGGCTACACGGGTTTAATTCTTGTTACTCCTCGAGATGGCACTCTTGCCAAACAAGAATTTAAACCTAAGGTGGATGCCTTCTCATCTACATCTCCTACCCAATCAACGTCTCTGTATTCTCTCAATGCAGATCATTTTCTTAATAATAGAGAGAATAGACTTCAGTACCTCTAAGGTATATAAGTATCCATTCAATTGCTTCCAATGTCCTTTGCCTGGGTTAGATTGATATCTATTTACCATGCCCACTGCATAACATATATCATGTCTTGTATACAACACTGCATACATAACACTACCCATGGCACTATCATATATATTGAATGCTCCTCACACGTTCAATTTTTTTGACCTCATAGGACACACATCTTTGCTAAGAAACTGATTCTTGGCAATGGGGTAATCTATGAGTTTGCAGTATTGCATATTAAATCGCTCAAGGTCTTTGTTGATATATTTCTCTCAAGAAATAGACAACAATATTCTTAAATGATCTCTTCAAATCATAACTTCAAGAATGTAATATGCACAACTCATATTCTTTGTCTCAAAGTTGGACGATAACCAATCTTTGATTTTATTTACGTACCATTTATCATTTTCAGCTTTAACTATGTCGTCTACATACAATGCCAAAATGATGAATTCATTTTCAGAGCTTTTACTATAAACACAATGATCTTCATCAATCATGTTGAACACATTCGACATGATTATATGATGAAGTCTCAAGAACTATTGTGTTGAAGACTGTTTAAGGCAATAGATTGAACACATCAATCAGCAAACCTTATGTGTGCTGCCTTTTCCGATGAAACGTGTAGATTGTTTCATCCATTTCTCCATTGAGAAAAGCAGTCTATTCATCCACTTGATGAAGCTCTACATTCAAACTCGCCACTGTGGCTAGAATGAACCTTATGGACTTAAATTTTACAACATATGAGAAAGTCTACTCATAGTTAATCTCTTTCTATTATATGAACCCCTTAGCGACTAGCCGAGCCTTATTTCTTTCGATACCTCTTTTAGCCTTTCACTTTACTTTGAGAATACATTTATTCTCAATTTGTGTCCTTCCAGTAGATCAACTAGTTCTCAAACATGGTTTGATCTCATGGATGCCAATTTCCTTTTCCATTGCTTTAGTCCATTTTTCTCTTAAATGGGCATGAAAGAGCTTTTGAATAGGTTTTATGCTCTTTCTAGTCTTGTGGGATAACCAAAAGGGCTTCGTTCAGAACTTCAATTTTAAATTATCGGCATAAAACACTTATCCTTTTAGATTTTTGCAGTTCTGAATCTTGATAAACATATTTATCGTGATTCACAATGCTCCCACTGAGATCATGTCCCATACTCTCACTGGAGTTAGGAATACTATATTCTTTGACTCCCACTGGAGTTAAGAATGCTCCCACTCGAATCAGGTCTCGAACATCCGGATCGTTTGGAGGATGAAGGTATTAACCTTCTTCCTTTAACTCCCTCCCACTCGAATGGAGTGATCCTGATAGTTCCTCTACCTGAGATTAATAGGAAGTGAAATCTCAATTCACTTCATCCAACTTAAAAAATTTATTCTCTTAAGAATGTGACGTCTAGTGATTCAAATTTTATCATTATGCCATTTTCTTACTGACCCATGAAAATGTATCCTTTTGATACTTCAGAATATCTCACATAGAGACTCTTCTGCCTCTTGGTCTCAAATTTACCAAATTGAGGTATCATGGACGTAAGCATTATAACCCAAAAGTTATAAATGGCTTAGGTCAACTTGTCGACCATTTCACAACTCATAAGTTGTGGTAATGACAGATTTGGAGGGCATACAGTTCAGAACATATGTGGTAGTCAATAAAGCATCTCCCCAATAGGAGATAGGCAAATTTGCCTCTGCCATCATAGATCTAACCATATATATAGGAGAGTCTTATTTCTCCTTTCCTCAACATCGTTTTGTTGTGGATTTCAAGGAATGAACAACTGATATTCAATCCTTTTTCATCACATGAAACTTTAAGTTTATCTGTAAGATATTACTGACCTCTGTCAGTTCTTAAAGCTTTGATCTTTTTATCTAATTGATTCTCAGCTATACTCATATAAGTCGTGAAGCAACTCAATGCTTCTGACTTGTGAGAATTCAAATAGACATGACTATACCTAGTATGGTCATATATTAATGTGATGAAATAGTAGGCCCCATGCCCTACCCTCACATTCATTTGACCACATTCGTCAGAATGGACTAACTGCAATGGAAATTCGCTTTAGTTCCTTATTCGAATGATTTTCTAACTAGTTTTTCCTTTTAGGCAATGCTTACATGTAGGTAATTCAACCTTATTTAAATCGCCTACTAAACCTTCTTGACTAACTGACTCATTCGGTTTTGTCCAATATGGTTTAATTTAGCATACCATAATTTCACATTGTTCTCATAACAATGCGAAAAATAATAAATTAAAGGAAAATAGTCATGGTCCACATCCATAATAGAAATCATTCAAGCATAAGCATACACTGTTATCCTCAAAATATAAATTGAAAACAAATTTCAATAAATCAAGAACAGAACCTAAATTTCATAACAAAGGTATCTCAATCCCTTGTTATATAGTCCATTGGTTCTAAATCTATCACCCACAAAGGATGAAATTTAGAACTAGATACATAAATTCCACTCACTCTTGAGTCAGAATAGTGTATCTTTAAAGACACAATGCAGTCTCTTTGCATAGTATCCTTTTAGGCAATTGAAACATTTCACTCTTGAATTGTTTACCACCCATTTGCCTTTGGACCTTTTGTGATTCTATTCCTTTTGCTTTTCAGGCTCTCAAGCCTTTTTCTTACCTCTATTGTTGAAGCTTATTTTATTGTTCTAATGAGAACTCATTCTATTAGAACAGGACTGTGCCATATGCACTATGACATTGACCTTAATCATTGTCAGACAGTCCCTTCTAAGCTTCAAATGACAAGCGACATCCTCAAATGTCTTTTTGCTTATCTATGTGAGTTAGTTGCATCCTCACATGCTACCAACTCTTGGGTAAAGAACGGATAACAGTTTGGACCTTCTACTTATCAGTCACTTATGACTACTAAGCTCATTTTGCTCACTTTTCTTTTTCATCTCTCTTAGATGTTTTCGCATCGAATGATCAGACTTTTCTGATATGTATCAAATTTGATCTACAATGATTGGAGTTTATTCAGAGTCACATCTTTGAATTTCTCCTGCAAACCGATCCACAGATCTATTGCATTTTGATACTTACGAAATTGCTTAGTGATGTGATGCGACATAGGCATCTTGGTCCTGCTTATGTTGGAATATAGCGTCATCCTCAGGTTCAGCCATAACCGAACTTGAGGGTTCAAGAGCCTCTTGCTCTTTAAGCACATACTGGATCTTTGTATTCCAGTTTTCATAATTATAACTTAGAAGCAACATCCATTAGGATCCTCTGATCTCAAATGGATCAATATTGCACATTTTTAAAAGAGATAAGGCAACACATGCAATTTATTATGCACCTGAAATAGTAACCTAGTAAAATTTTCTATTAGGCTCAAATTCGAAAAGGCTACTTATAGTATCCAATTACCCTCTAAGTCCTAATGTCCAACCTTATAGGTTAAAATTTCATGGATAATAATTCTGAATTATTGGATTATCAAGTTCTCAAACTTATGAGGGGATCTTTATTAAGCCTTTACTTAATAAGCATGCAATCATTTTACTCATAAAATATCGCAAGGCAATTAACAATTAAAATAAACTCATTTATTATAAAGTTAAATGCCAACATAATAAGTAAATAAACACATTTATTTAACCAATAATTAAAATCCAATAATTCCAAAAATAAGACACTCATGTCAAATATTAATAGGAAACATAAATCCTATTTAACAAAAATAAACGCTAACTCAAATTGACATTTATGTCAACTATTTTAAAAGTCTAGATTTCATAAAATCTTTTTTGATAATGGGATTATTTCTTTGACCAATTTCATCAATTCATCAGACAACTCATATGTCCATTGATGAAGCCATGGACGATGCGCACTCCGTCCATTTCTCAATACCATCACAGATTTTTAGTGTTACTTTTCAACACTTCTCTTTTTGGTAACTCAAACCAAAATTTTATTTTCATACTCGGACCACCAGTTCAAATGCACTCTTGCATTTGTTCTCACACATATATTTTATGATGCACTGTTGTATCAATGTCATCAGCTCAAAACTTCCTTCGCATTTTCATGTTACTTATTGATTGCACCCTTGCAATTCTTAAAATAACCTATGCGTTTCATAAGGAAGTACCAGTGCCCTTATTTAACTTTTCTGTAACATATTACAGGTAAAATTTATACACTCATGTATAAATACACATAATTGAAACGCATTTAAATCAATAAATAAGGACAACATCTTAAAAAAATTTTCAAAATACTTTCAAAAATTAATCGAATGCAGAAAACACATTTTCTACAATTTTTAATATTTTATTTTGAAATTAAACACATTTAAATTTCAAAAATTACAAAATATATTTTCTGGTCATTAAAAAATTTTGAAAACATAACCAAAAAATTAGAAATAATTTTTAAAAATTATTTGACAAAAATCGGAGCTGAAATGGTGGTCGGAAAACACCGCACGCGCCCACACGAGGGAGATAGACGCGCCCACAGGCCTTCACGCGCGGCCTCCCACTCGACCAGATACGTGTCACAACCACAGCGTGCCACGTGTCTTCATCCAGTCATGCCACGTGTCTGAAAGCTATTGGTCCAGCTAGTGCCACGTGGCGGTGTCTCATTTGTCTACGTGTCACGCATGACACGTCAGCATTGCCACGTGGCAGACCTCGGTCTGACACGTGGCGACCCCTAATTGGGCCATGTGTAATTGATGCCACGTCATCAATAACACACGGCATGATACGTGGCACCACCTCATTGGTCCACGTGTCTCTCCTTGGTTGGGCCATGTGTCAGCTGTATGACACGTCATCATGACACGTGGCACGACCTCGGTCAGCCACGTGTCATCCTCTAATTTGCCCACGTGTCCGCCCCATGTGGCATGGCCTCTGCCATCCACGTGGCGCTCGGCCATTGGGCCACGTGTCAGCAGTAACGCAATACTACTGACACGTGGCACGCGCATGTGGGCCACCGCCCACGCGCACGCGCCGAACGAGTTGGAGCGCGTGTGCTCCACGCGCCGCCTTGCCGACCGTTTCTGACTCTCCGATTCCGGCCGGTGGGGGGTTTTCAGGGTCTGTGAATCCAATGGTGAGGTCAAAAATAAAAAATCCCGACTTCTAGTTAGCCATTTAGAACACTCATGTTCGTCCCCTCGGGTTTCGGTGTACAAATACACAAAATCGAGCCGAAATATACACGCATATATATTTTTCACACAAAAAAATAAATTTTTGTTGTGTTATATGCATCCCAGATCTAATAATTTTACACATAAAATTTTAGATCAGTTTAGCCACATGCCAGGACGCAAAAACCACGGCTCTGATACCAATGAAGGGAAATTATACGCATATAATTAAATGGAGGTAACATTAAATAAATGTACCTACCTCTTGTAGCGCAGAAACTCATTGCGAAAGTGTCTACCAAGATCCCGTTTGTTTTTGGTCACTCGTCTGGCTTTTACCCACTCGGGGTAAGAGCAGCTAGATCACAATCTAAATGCCCCTGAAAATAAGACAAAAAACTGTGAGTGGGAACGAGCAGCCATGCGGCGTATACGTTTTCTCGTTACCAAATTATGAGGACCTCACCTCTATTTATAGAGGTCCTAATGGCTAGAGACCTAACTCTAGTTTAACTCAGACTCTTTCTGAGATAATATTTGGTAATTTAATTTAGATTAAATAACTCAATTTAATCTGGATAGGAACTCAATCCTTTATAGAGTCATGGGCGTATCCCAACTCTATCAAAAATGAATTAATTTAATTACATGTTAAAAATAATGATGAATTAAAGTGAAATAAATTAATTACATGTGAAAATTAATAAACAATCAATATTTACATGGATAAAAATAATATATTAACATATTAAATGAGACAAATATAAAAGCAATAGAACAAATAAATAAATAAATGAAAATAATAAAAATAATAGTAATATACATGTTAATAAATTAAATATGAACAAAATAGAAATAAAAGATTAGGCCCAGAATGTTTACCCTCAGAGTTTCGGATTCGATGAAGGTAAAAATGATGATTGATTTCCTTATTCTTGATTTGTAAGATTAGAATTGAATAATAAAAATGTTGGAATTTTGTTCCAAGGAAAAATATACTTGAAAAAAAACTTGTTTGTAGAAAATCAAATGAAAAAAATAGATTTTGATAACAAAAAATTGTTTTGTTTGTCTCAAATTTATTTTTTCATCAAAAATAGATTAAAAAAAAAATCAATGGAAAAAGTTTAATTGAACACAAATAAAAAGTTAAAAAAAGAATTTTGAGAGCAAATAATTGTTGTATTTGTCTCAAAATTAAATCAACCAACAAAACCCCTTCTAAATATATGTTTAGAAGAAATCCTATTGGAAAAAAAAATGAAAAAGATGAACTGAATTTTTTTTTTCTTTTTTTTGGTGGGGAAAGTCTGAAAATTTTTAGAGAATTTTTGAGAAAGATGAAGAGAGAAGATGAAGAAAAAAAACCCTAGAAAAAATCCCCCCTTTTTTCTTTTTTTTATCTTATTCTTTTTTTATTTGAAGATAATAGGAAAACCAAAATAATTAAAGGGATAAAATCTAATAAATCAGATATTATCTATTTTGAATTTTAAAAATTGAATAAATCCTTAAAAAAACTGAAAAATGGGATAAAAACGGATTTTAGGTGAAAAAATCGAAAAAAGGCAATTTGGGGCGAAATCAGCAGCAGATGGGCGAAAATGGGGTATCGACGCCCGTCAGCACGCGCGATGGGCGTCGGCTCCCGCAATCATGCGCGGAGCTGCGTGCAGCTCATCGCCTCGCTGCGATGCTGCGCGCGAGCGACGAGCACTCTGCGAGCAGGCACAGGCGCACCCCTGCGCGCCTGCCGCAGGAGCGCTGCCATGCGTCGACGTTTGCGAATTTTTTTTTTAAATTTAAAATTTAACTAAAAGTACAATAATTTCTAAACCCCATTTTTTAAATTTAATTTTTAAAATATATATTTTTATTATTTTTTAATTTTTCACTCTAAAATGCAAACTTTACAAGGAAATCACCACTTTCAACCTTTTTGCCTGTGGCAAGGCATCTTATCATCATTGGGTAACTCTGATCTGGGTTGCCTCAGGACCCGGTGTCTACACATTGTTTTACGTACTTTAAGTAGTCCGTATCCATAGTAAGCCAGTAGAACCCTTATCTCCTGATTTTCTTGGCCAACATCAAACCATTCATGTGGGCTCCACAAACCCCAGTATGAGTTTCCTCTATTACTCTTTTGGCCTCTTTCACATCTAGGCACCTTAATTGAACATCGTCAACTTGCCGTTTATACAACACTCCATCTATGCAAATGAACTGAGTAGATAACTTATGGATCTACCTCTGGTCTTTTTTGGTAGCCTCTTCTGGGAACATAGCATTTTCCAAGTAATTCTTGATATTATGATACCATGGCTTTTCGTTCATGACTTCCATTTCCATGACATGATTGGACTCAAAACTAGGCCTCTTAGAACTAGAAATCAACACCGGCCTCATAATTATCCCCTCCGAGTTATCCCATATTGATACTAGAGTTGCAAGCACATTGGCCAATTGATTTTTGTCCCTCAGAACAAAGTGGAAGGTGCATACTTCAAACTGATTACTCAAATCCCTTAAGTGTTTCACATATGGTATTAGCCTTTCCACTTTAACAGCCACTTGCCCCGAATCTGATTGATTACTAGCGATGAATCTATAAATAGCTCTACGCTTTTTTCCCCCAAGGCTATTAAGGCTTCTAATCCAAAAGTGCAAGGTTCGTAGTCGACTTCATTGTTATTGGCCTTATATCTCAATTTCATAGCCATCGGGAGTCTTTTATCATCCGGGATTGTTAGAATGATTTCTACTCCTACCCCTTTACTATTTACCGCCCCGTTAAAGTGTAATCGCCAACCTTGTACTGTGATAGCTACCGCATCTACATTTGGGAAGTTAAACTCATACAAATCTCCCTGAATAGGGTGTTCAGCTAGAAACTCTATTACTGCACGTCCCTTAATGGTCTTCCGAGTGATGTACTCCACATTAAACTCCTGCAATAACAACCCATCTCCCCATTTTCCCTAACAAAGATGGAGCCTCCTGTAGGTATCTAATAGGATTTTGCTTCGCCACTGCCTGTACCTTATTTGAGTGGAAATAGCATCTCAACTTCTTGGAGGCCCATATTACCACGAGGCAAATCTTTTCTACTTTTGCGTACTTGACCTCATAGGAAAGGAACTTCTTGCTAAGGTAGTAGACTACAAACTCCACTCCGAACTCATTCTCCTGAGCCATTATGGCGCCTATAGAACTGTCTTCTATAGCTAAATATAGAATAAGTGGCTTGACTGGTTGCGGTGGTCTCAGAACTAGGGGACTCAGCAGATATTCCCTAATGGTATCGAAAGTTTTCTAGCAATATTCATTCCATACTACAGGTTGGTCTTTTCTGAGCAACTTGAAGATCGGCTCGCAAATTGAAGTAAGCTTGGCAATAAACCTACTGACATACTGCAACTTACCTAAAAAACTTCGAACGTCCTTTTCTTTCTGGGGTACCGATATCTCTCTGATGGCCTTGACCTTGTCCGTGTCAATCTCAATCCCTCTTTGGCTGACTACATGTCCTAATAATTTCCCTGAAGTGACACCGAAAATGCATTTCTTGGGGTTCAATCATAGATTATACTTACTAATCCTCTGAAAGAACCTCTCTAGAGCCTCAAAATGACCATCTCCAATGGTTGACTTGATCATCATATAATCCACGTATACTTCTACCTCCTTGTGGATCAAGTCATTTAGGATCCTCGTTGCTATTCTATGATAATTTGCGCCCGCATTCTTTAAACTAAATGGCATTACCCTATAAGCAAAGGTCCCCCACTCAGTGATAAAGGCTGTCTTGATTCAGTCACTATTTTATTAAGAATCTTATTGTAGCCTACGTAACAATCCACGAAGCTATACATCATGCAAGCAACTGCACTGTCTACTAACACGTCAATGTGAGGCAGTGAAAAGTCATCTTTTGGACAAGTTTTGTTTAAATCTCAATAGTCCACACATAAGTGTACTTTGCCATTCTTCTTGGCTACTGGGACGACATTGGCCAACCAGGTTGGATATTGCACTTCAATCAAGAATTTGGCCTCAATTTGTTTATGAATTTCTTCTTTCACTTTCTTTGCCCATTCTAGCCTGAGCCTCCTAAGCTTCTGCTTGACTGGCTTATGGTCTGGGTATGTTGGGATGGCATGTTCTGAGATTTTGCGATCTACTCCCGGCATATCCTCATAGGTCCAGGCAAATACTTTTCATGTTTTCTTTAAAATTCTCTCAAATTTTCCTCTCTTTTCAGGAGTTACGTTAGATGCTATCAAGATTTCTTTTGCGTTTTTCGAAGTTCCAAGATCAAATGGAGTAGCATCAGTTGAATCAATGTCAAATATAAATGAATTATGATCATGATTATGCATAATGAAATCATCAGAAACATCGTACAAGTAAGCAAAATTGTTCATATTATGAATAGAACTAGAAATGCCATCAATATTATTGAAAAGTTCAGGTGCAAAAAGAAAATCTAAACTATCTTCTTCTTCTTTTTCTGCCAATAGAGATGTTGCAGTTGACAGCTTTGAATCACACTAGCATTTTGGAGGCACTGCAGTAACCCCATGTATGGCTTCACTCTGTTTCTCTGCAGCTTCGTCCTTCATCTTTGCTTTTCCTTTCACTTGGGCAGTCATCACTTTCTCAGAAATGATCTCCTCGGGTGCTTCGCGGTCCCAAACTATCTCCTTGGTCACAATTTCTCATCCCAAAAACCCTCTGCTGGCTTGATCAATCGAATGTCCCAATCAAAGACATCATTGAAGACCTCGAAACCCAGCATAATTTTTCCATCGACCCACTACGGTTCTGCTTCCCCCGTGTAGGCACATGCTGAAACTGCCGGAACAAAACTTTCCTTGATATGGGGGATCTCATCCACTGACCTCATGCCCTTCTTCACAACACCTTTATATCCTAGGCCCCTCCTATCCTTCTGGCCTCTTGTGGCAATAGATGACGGCATTCCCTATGAGTTTTTACCCAAACCTGCACCAGGGAGGAGCGACATCCTCTTCATCATGTTTAACACTTAAGGGCTCCCTTCGATATGCTCTTCCCTGTCTATTGCAGCGATATGAAACCTGCCAAAGGGCTGTCTTGCAATTTCTAGTAATGAGACCTGATTCTCCCTTACAGGATTTATGGTCATTACCTGTCCCTCATGGGGAATCTTAACCATCTGGTGCAAAGTGGAGGGCACGCCTCCCACCTTATGGAACCAGGGGCCTGCTTAAGAGGGCTGATAAATTGGCAGGAATAGGAAGGACCACAAATTCCACTTCAGTTTCAACTGGCCCCGTCTTGACCACTATCTTGAATGTCCCAAATGTCTGTCTCCGAGAATTATCACAAGCCGTGATCGTCAGATCGGACTTGGTCAACATATCTTTCGTTACTTTGAAAACTACCACTGCCACCAGTGGGCATACATTGATTGATGAACCATCATCAACTATGACACATGTTGTGTGTTTATACTTAATCCGAGCCCTTATGTACAAGGGGCGATTAGATTGCGGCTTCTGCCGGTAAGTCAGCACTTGAAAACGCTACATTTTCTCCAGCACCCCCTTGACTATGTCTAACAACTCCGTAGGTGAGATGGTTGTGGCCACTGTGGTCTTGCATAAAGCCTCCACCAACTTCTGCCTACACGAGGGAGACTGTCTTAACAAGTCCCAATAGAAATTTAAGCCGGCGTCTTTTTCAGCTGCCTCATTATTAGATCCTCCTCCAGCTCTTTTTCCTTTTGACCTACCATGGGATCTTATGGCCTTTTAACTTCCAAAACTACCCTTCCGTTTCGGGTCACTGCTTTGACCTTTCTTCTTTCCTCTCTTCTCATCTTCCTCCTCCGAACCCCATGGGTTGGGAAATCCTTCAACTTAAGAATTTTGATTTTTATCTCCACTTTCATCAGTGGACCAGCAATCGATCATTGCCACGGGAATCCCCTTTTCACTTACCTCATGGAGGTGCATGATAGCAGCATTAGCATCTATGCTGTATAAATCTTCTAACACAAACTATTCGGGCAAACTGGACCTGATCATGAACACTGGCAGGTGCACATTATTATACCCGGGCTTCTTCTAGTTCCCTCTCTTTTCCAGATCTATGATCTGCTTGGAATCGATTAGATCCTGAATTGCATGCCTTAGTACCTTATACTCATCAGTCGTGTGCCCAGTATGCTGGTGATATGTGCAGTACTCCTCATCCTTGTGCCCTAGCAAACCCTACGTCCTAGCTGGTTGGGGTGGTAAAGGCTACAGTTTTCCCTCCTTCATCAACCTCTTGAGTACCCATGAGAGAGATATCCCTAGATTAGAGAAATGCCTCGGAGCAGTATTCGTAGCTGAAACCTTAGCTGTCTTTCATGTGCCACTGCTGGAGCCTATTGGCCTACTTGCCCTCTGGCTGCTTCCACCTTTCTTGGCATAACCCTCATTATTTTCCCTTCTCACAAGGTACTATCCCTCAGCCTTGATGGAAATATCCTTTAGCAATTCCCAATTTCTTAGACCCTTAATCTTTAGTCGATCCCTCAGATACGGACTAGCATTCTTGATGAAAAGTCGGATCTGATCTTGAGTATCTGGCTTTCTCTTTATCTCCATCACCCGATTTCTCCATCGGGTCAGATACTCATAAAATGACTCACTGGACTTCTATTACAGCAATTCAATTCCAAGTCTTTCAGGGTCACCTGCATCCTCGTGCTATAGTCATATTGCCTGAGGAACTCTTATGTTAACAGATCCTAATCTTCCTTAGTCCTCCGATCTAAACTATGGTACCAATTCACTGTCGGGCCAGTTAAGCTCAAATAGAAGTATTATACCTTCTACCTCTTCATCAAAGTAGTACCCTTCATTACTAACGAGTACTATTTTATATGGGCGGTAGGATTAGAAGTGCCATCAAACTTTAGGACGTTCGGCATTTTGAAGTTCATAGGGTTTAGATCCTCTCCCTCGAATTGTTTGTCTTCATGGTTCATCCCTCACCCTCAAGTCAATATTCTCAACATTGCCTTAAATTTCTCCTCCGTCTTTTTCCAGATGGCCTTTTCAGTCTGTGGCGCCTTTCCCCTTACTGATACTGGTTCCTCATATTCATCATCTTCCCAATCCTCATCCATCTTACAAGCAAGCTGTGACGCGCACCAAACCCCAGGTCGCCCCGAACGCCCGCCTTTATGATGATCGGGAGAGGTTCATAAAACTCGTAAGAAATTACAAGTGCATCAATTTTGGGCAACAAGGAGATTTCTTAGAGTCGCCACCCAATAGAACATTGGAAAAGGTCGTCTAGCCTCAGTGAGCCTAAGACGGCACTGCTATGTCCATTTTGGGCAAGCCAGAGGGGTCTTTGAGGCCCCATCCTAATAGAACATTAGAATGGCCCTCTTGCCTCGTGGAGCCTAGGACTATGCAAGTTGGGCCTTTTTCAGGACACAAGAGGTGTCTTGAAGGCCCCACCCCAATAGAACATTGAGGTGGCCCTCTCGCCTCGTTGAGTCCAAAGACTAGAGAAGGTTCGGGACTTCCCATTTATTCATACCTTGGTTAAAGTTATAATTGAATTTTGAATTTAGCGTTTCACCTCATTTCTCATTCAATTTAAATGTAATTTAATTTAACGCGCATGTCAATCATATAATAAAAGCGGTAAATAAAAATGAAATTAAAATAAAGCACATGAACATAAATTACAACAAAACTAGGGGCAGAATACAACCCCCATTTATAAATAAAATACAATTCATACTTAAATCGGGCTATTTATTAAAGATGAGGGCATTGGTCCTCTCATGCATAATTAAAGAAAATAATTTTAAAGTGATAATTTATTTTAGATGAAAAAGGTAGGACATTGGTCCCCTTTTTTTTTAGAAAAATCCAATTTTAATTAATAGAAATATTTTTGTAATTTTTTAAATAACGTGCAAAAAAAAAAATTTATTACAAATTACATATTAGAAATAAAATAAACCTAACATAATAAAAAATACAAATAACAAATTAAACCCAAAGGGTATCTCTGAATCTTCATGGGCTTCTACTTGCCATTGGAAAAACTCACACATAAAAAATAAGTATTGAAATAAAAAAAGACAAATAAAAGTGATGTTAGTAATAAAAAATTAATTAAACATATAACATATGAAAACGAATCAAAATGAATAAAATATATCATGCATGACGAATTAATTAAATGACATAATAAAATAAGCAACTTAACAAATTAACAATTTAACATGCATAAAAAAGTATAAAATAATAATAAAATTTAACATATATAAGAATATAAATAAAAATAAATATAAAATTCAGCATGTATAAAACATAAATCATAAAATTCAACATGTGAGAAAATATGAATAATAATGAATAAAAATAATAAACAAGAGTATATAAAAATAATACTAATACTAATGATGGTAGTAATTACAATAATAATAATAATAATAATAAAGCACAATAACAACCAAAAAATGTGAACAATCAAATAAACATGTAAGAATAATAAAAAATAAAATAAATATAACATGTTAAAACATGATAAATAATAGTACTAGCAAATAATAATAATAATAACATATAAGATGAACAATTAAATAAGAACACAAAAAATAAGAAGTAAAATAATAGATCAAAGAGAATTTACATGATAATTAATTAATTGGAAACAAAAAATTAAATCAAAAATTAAATTAAGAATTAAGCCAAGAATGCTTACCCTCAAAATTTAGCTTGATGAAATGAAGGTAAGATGCAATTCCTTGTCTTGATTGTAAGAATATATTGAAAAAAATCAAATATTGAAGATGAATGTTTACTCAAGAACAAATAATTGATTTATTTATCATAAAGTAAAGAATTGTTAAATGAAAAGAAAAAAATTTCCAAGAACAAAAAATATTCTTTTTGCCTTAAGAATTATTTTGGAAAAATCCTTTAGAAACTTGAGAGAATTTGTTTTTGAGGGAAGAAAGAAGAATAAAATAATTTTACTAAAGAAAAATTCCCCTAATTCTCTCTCCAAAAATCATTTATACCTCCCCAAAAAATTCAGATTTTAATTGAAGAAAATAAATTAATTTAATTCCAATAAACACTAAAAACTGAGAATTTGAAGAGTTGGAAAATAAAAGGTTTTAGGATTGAATTCTAAAAAAAAATGAAGAAAAAAGCATTAAAAGTGAAGAAAAAAGGCCAAAAACTCAAAAAAAATAAAAAACGGGCGAAAAGGAGGCGACAGGGGGCGAGCAATGCCCAGCACGCGAGCGAGCGGGCCCAATGCGCTGTCACAGCCCGACATTTGATGATTTTTTTTTTAAATTTTCCTAAGAAACTATAATTTCAAAACATACAATTTTTGTCTCAAAATAATTTTTTAAAACATTTTTAAAATACATTTTTATTTATTTCTAATAAATCCATCTGACAAGGAAATCGTCACTTCCAACTTTCATTTTTGCCTATAAACAGGCACACTTAATTTCATCATTGTGTAATCCTGATCTAGGCTGCTCGGGACCCGGTGTCTACACAGGCCCTCTTCTCTGTCCTGCCAACATATTGGCCCTTAAGTCCACCGGTGGTGGATGAACCACTTCTTATGGGTCCTCTTTAACCTCCTCCTGCTCATTTTGTCTCATAGGGGGAGGAGCTGGGTTTTGTGGTGCGGCAGGCTGGGCCATTATTGCCATCATGGCCATCATTCGATTCTCGAACTCCTCAAACCGTCTACCCACTTCTTCGGCTATCATGGCCCTGTGGCGTCTGCCCCTCTCGGTGAGTTAGCCATTTCCTTGTGCAAAGAGAACTGAGGGGATGTAGTGTGACTGCTTTTTAAAGGTGTGTCAGTACTCTACCCTTTCTGGTAGTTAAAAGAATGAATTTTTGCGTAGTCGCCCCCGAGGACCTCTTGACCACCTGGGTAGATCTATTATGGCTACAAAACACATCAGGTTAGGATGATGCATGAATTCCATAAGATGCATGATCGTGCTATGCAGCATCCACAATCACATGCAAGCACATAGATCCCTCCAACCTTGTCACTCCCACACATGAGGTCATAGTCTCTTTTCTAGGTGGGCTTCGTCCATGGGTTAACATGAAACCCGATGAACGCGCATAGTGCACGGTGGAAAATCGGTAGCATAACCTCTCCTAACTAATGTACATACGCATGGGTTGTGATCGTTGTGTATTTAGCCGGTCCGAATAAATTGACATGGGCCTATCGGGGCATGAAAGCCTTTGGTTAGGTGACCAATCAAATTATTTGGGTTGGTCTAATACATAATGATTTATACATCAAGCAAGGTATTATGGTTCATATGACCTAGGGGAAGTATCTATTTCCATTACATGAGCTTTGGCTAGGGTGATGATACTTTAGGTATACCCAAGCATAGTCCCTACCAACGGGTCTAGCTCATCATGAGCATAACAACCGATCGGGTCTCCATTTAATATACCAAAGAGTACGAGGCTTGGGCTTGTGATTATTCTTGACACTTCCCTATATTGAGTGAACATAGGGTCGTGCTTTGGGAATGCACAGGACTGATAGAGGGTGCAAACTAGCATAAATCAAAGGCTCTAGTGATATGCAATGCAATTTCAAAAAGGGATGAAATTTTTAAATTAAAACTCAATTATATATTTTAACCAAGGTACTTTCGAAGCGAAGTCTCGAGTAGTCACCAGTGGAGTCACCACTGTGATGCGCGCTGAACCCCGTGGGCCCCGAAAACCCACTTTTAGGGCTATTGAGAGAGGTTTATAAAAAATTGTAAGAGATTACAAGGGCATCTATTTTGGACAACAAGGAGGTTTATTGGAGTCGCCACCTCAACCCATTTTGTCAAGTAGTCGATGGCGACGATGATAAATCTATGCCCATTGGAGGCCGTGGGGCGTATTTCTCTAATAATAGCGATTCCCCAAGCTGTGAATGGCCAAGGCGACGTTAGACTGTGTAACTCCGAAACTGGCAAATGCCTCATATTTGCATACTATTGACACAACTGACATTGTTTTACGTATTTCGAGCAATCCGTGTCCATGGTGAGCCAATAGAACCCTTATCTCATGATCTTTTTGGCCAGTATTAAGCCATTCATGTGGGCTCCGCACACCCCAGCATGGGTTTCCTCCATCACATTTTTAGCTTCTTTCTCATCTAGACACCTCAGCTGAATGCCATCAGCTTGTCATTTGTACAACACCCCGTCTATAGAGATGAATTGAGGGGAAAGCTTGTGTATCAGCCTTTGATCCTTATTGGTAGCCTCTTTTGGGAATGTCGCATTTTCTAGATAATTTCTGATGTCATGATACCATGGCTTTCCGTCTGCTACTTCTATTTTCATCACTGGCTTGGACTCAAAGCTAGGCCTCTTAGAACTAGAAATCAAAACTGGCTTCATAACCACACTCTTTGGGTTATCCCATATTCACACTAGAGTTGCGAGTGCATCGGCTAATTGATTCTCATCCCTCAGAACAAAGTGGAATGTACATACGTCGAACTGATTGCTCAAATCCTTCAAGTGTTTGACATACGGCATCAATCGCTCTTCTTTAACGGCCCACTAGCCACAAATCTGATTAATGACCAGAGATGAATCTCCGAATACCTCCACGTTCTTTGCCCCCAAAGCTATTAATACTTCCAACCCGAAGGTGCATGCTTCATACTCGGCTTCATTGTTGGTGGCCTTATATCTTAGCTTCTTAGCCAATGGGAGTTTTTTGTCATCTGGGGTTATTAGAATAATTCCTACTCCTGCCCCCTTGCTGTTTACAGCTCCGTCAAAATGCAACTGCCAACCTTGAACCGTGATAGCCGCAAAGTCCTCATCTGGGAAGTTGAATTCATATTAGTCTCCTTGAATCTGGTGTTCAGCTAGAAATTCCGCCACCGCATGCCCCTTAATAGTCTTTAATGCACTCAACGTCAAACTCCTGTAATAGCAACAACCACCTCCCCATTTTTCCAAGTAAGGATGGAGCTTCCTGCAAGTATCTTAGAGGATTCTGTTTTGCTATTGCTTGTACCCTATAAGAGTGGAAGTAATGTCTCAACTTCTTAGAGGCCCAAATTACCGTGAGGCAAATTTTCTCTACTTCTGCATACTTGACCTCATAGGCAAGGAACCTCTTACTGAGGTAATAGACTGCAAATTCTACCCCAAAATCATCCTCTTGAGCCATCATGGCACCTACAGAACTATCTTCAATGGCCAAATACAGAATAAGCATCTTGACTGGCTATGGTGGTCTCAAAATCAGTGGATTCAGCAAATATTCTCTGATAGTGTCAAAAGTTCTCTGACAATCTGTGTTCCACACTACAGGTTGGTCTTTTCTGAGTAGCTTGAAGATCGGCTTGCAAATCGAAGTAAGCTTGGAGATAAACCTGCTGACATACTGCAACTTACCCAGAAAGCTTCTAACATCCTTTTCCTTCTGTAGCACCGGTATCTCTCTGATGGCCTTGACCTTATCTAGGTTGATCTCAATTCCTCTCTGGCAAACCATGTGTCCTAACTGTTAGTGGTTATGCCCTAGGCCAAACATTTGGACCTTGTTGTAATCAATACATTTTCATTTATATAATGGTTTTCTTCACATTGATATTATTGGCATGTTACATTATTGTAATGTATATGAATAACAATGTTATTCATGTTGTCCCTAGTCATTTATCAATAAAGGGCATAAAGATAAATTAAGACTAGTATAGATTTGCATTGATAATCATGGGATGATTATATATGTTGATATAAATCAAATCTATAGGTACTTGCTAGAGAACAAAGTATTGGATAGACCCACTATAAGATCAATTCATGGGATAGTGTCATAAGTGATCTTATAATAGATATGTTATTGAATCCTTTGACCTGAGGTTATCATAGTTTCCTACATAAGGATCATTATGTTTTGACATAATCAAACGTTATCTTTAATCGGATAATTATAAAGTTTATGATCGGACATAATGAGAATTATGCGGAGGAAAGTGAACAATCAAGATGGAATTTGTCCCTCTCTAATGAGAGAGATATCTATTGGGCCCCTCAATAAGTAGGACTGTAAAATGCATGGCCGTGCTCAAATGAATTGATAGTGTCATCAATATCATTTGAATTTATCAGTCTACTTAGTGATCGGGAAATTAAATGTTTGAACAATATAAGTTTGACATGTACCATGACTTATGTTCAAATAAGGTATCGTGTGATAAAAGGATAATAACATGTTCTATTGACAGGTTAAAATCGGACTAACGATATTTATATTATTTGGGTAGTCATAATGTCTTGCTAGAGACCAATTATGACTTGTGGGCTTATTATGGGATAAGGCCCACTGCCAACATAATATAAACCTATTGGGTCATACACCAAGACCAAAATGAACAATATGGATTTTATTGGGCTATTGGGCTATTATCTCTTGTTATTAACTCTTATCAAAACTCAATTTCCGTTTTTCAAAAGGAATGAGAGTTTTAAGGTGGTTAAAAACATTGGATACCAACATTGGATATCAACATAGGATACCAACATTGGATACCCTAGCTAGCTTAACTTCTTATTGAGAAGAAGAAAAGAAAAAACTCTAGCTAATTTTCCGAAAAAAAAAAACACAGCCACCATTGTTCTTCCTTGAGAAGGAAAGAAAATCGTAAAATCCATTCGCATCTAAAGGGAACTAGCAACCCTGCGACTTCGGTTCATTTTGTTCGTGCGTGTGGATACCAGTAGAGGACGTTCGTGTTAAAGGCAGCGTCTTCAGTTCGATTTAAAGGTGTTTAATTAGAATTTCCACACTGAAAAGGTTAGTAAATCTTATCACTTCCATTTGAATCAATCGAAATACATGGATCCTGTTTTTCGGGTTTTATTTTTCGCTGCGTTTAATTTGCATTATTCTGCTTAAAACCCAACACTAACAGCTTCCTTGAGGTGACTCTAAAGATACCCTTCTTGGGGTTTAAACGTAAGTTGTAATTACCGATTCTTTAAAAGAACTTTTCTAGAGCCTCGAAGTGACCTTCTCTTGTGGCTGAATTGATCATTATATCATCCACGTAAACTTCTACCTCCTTGTGGATCAAGTCATCCAGAATCCTTGTTGTGTAACACCCCCATACCCCCGGTAAGGAATATCGGGGCGCTACGCGGACACTTACGTATACATGTACATGCGTTAGCAGAAGCGATAGCATTATACATATCAAATTAAGAATAATAAAATAAATTACTACTACACTAGGGCCCAACATGCATTTCATATCAACTATACATATGTACTTCTTTCTCTTTATACATGTTCATATTACACTCTGTTTTCATTTAACTTTACATATACATTTACATGTGATTCTTTAACTTTTATTACATAATGATGTTACTCAAAACATCACTAGCTCCGTATCTAATCTATACAAAAGACCTGAATAATACTCCCTAATGGCCTTGAACTGCAGATGCTCGCTCACTGTTCCGAACCTGTAAACCTGAGTCACAAATAGCTCACACATATGTCATATAACAAAAATCAAGTAGTTCATGCATATAGCTCTGATACTTGTATAGGTTTCATGTTCAAATATCAAATACTATGAGTTCACATGCATATAACATCTACTCTTTTACTTATTCATGTACACTACAACTTGAGTTATGATCTAAACAACCTATACTGTTCAAGTAACCCGACCCAAACAGATACACTCCGATTTTTAGCATTTTCGAGGATCATAGAGCCAGAATTAGCTCTAGATCCCTCTTAGACATTTTTAGCTATGGATCTTATCTTTCAGATGCAATTTGACTCAACACAAATGAAGCTCTGTAACTCTACTTATGACAAAAACCATATTCAAAGGTCTAATAAAACCCAAACAGAATTTCTCTAAAATCACTCTTTACACACAGAACCATATGAAACCCATTTAACACATGATCACAAACATGTACACATATATCATGAGCTCACTACAAGCAATTAAAATAAAATTCGCATGCGATCCCTACCTCTAGGAAGCTCGAACTAAGCTCTCTATTCAGCTCCAACCCTTTCCTTTACTTTATCCCATTTCTTGTTCATAGCTTCCACAAATCACATAGAAAACATTTTGAGTTAGACTTTTTCTCACTTTAAATTAAAAATAGAAAGAAAAAGGAGGTCAGATCGGAAAACAAATCCAACTTACCTTTAGAAGAGACCTAATCAAGTCCTACTATGCTCTCTTTAAGCCACTTCAAGTGGTTTTCTCAAAGAACTAAGCAAATGAAAAAGAAAGGAGCAAGAGAGAGACAAAGCAAGGTGAACGGCTGACCAAAGAAAGAAACTCAAGAACAAGAGGGCCAAAACTAACGTAAAAGAAGAAGAAAGAAGCAAATGGTCCATGTAAATCCAAAATTAATTATGCTAATAAATGCCATCTACCAATTAAATACATGCTTATCGTCTTTTTTGTTCTAATCTCTTTTTATTTTATGTAATAATATCCAACTCTTGCCACATGTCACTCTCTCTTGTAGCCACTTGTTATGCTCCTACGTCGCCACGTGTCACTCTCCTACGATGCCATGTGTCCAATACACATCTCAAGGTCTCTTAACACCCACTTATGCACACATCTCGCGAGGGGGTTCTGTCGCGCTCGCGATAGAACGCTCACGCCCGCACCAAGCAGCTGAAGTTCAAAAACCGCTGGAGGGCTCTGTCGCGCTCGCGATAGAACTCTCGCACATAAACTTACCTTTTTCGAACAAAACTCTGTAATTCTTCTAGGGCCACTTTGGGGTGTGACATGTTGCCATCTTTGATAAGTCACGCCTGCATTCTTCAAACCGAAAGGCATTACCCTGTAAGCGAATGCCCCCCACTCTGTGATGAAAGCTGTTTTAATCTGGTTGGCTATCTTATTGAGAATCTGATTGTAGCCTGCATAACTGTCCACAAAACTGTACATCATACAAGCGGCTGTGCTATCCACTAGCACGTCTATGTGGGGCAATGGAAAGTCATCCTTTGGACAAGCCTTATTCAGGTCTCGATAGTCTACACATACCCTTACCTTGTCATTTTTCTTGGCTATCGGGACAACATTGGCCAACCAGGTTGGGTGCTGTACCTCAATCAGGAACTTGGCTTCGATCTACTTATGGATCTCCTCTTTCACCTTGTCTACCTATTCTTGCCTGAGCCTCCTCAGCTTCTGCTTGACAGGCTTACAGTCTGGGTATGTCGAGATGCCGTGTTCTATGATTTCTCGGTCCACTCCTAGCATATCTTCGTAGGTCCAGGCAAAGACTTTTTCATGTTTTCTTAATGTTCTCTCAAACTTTTCTCGCTCTTTAGGTGTTATGTTAGATGCTATTAAGATTTCTTTCGGGTTTTTCGAGGTTCCAAGATTAAATGGAGTAGCATCAGTTGAATCAATATCAACTATAGATGGATTATGATCATGATCATGCATAATAAAATCATCAGAAACATCACACAAGTAAGCAAAATTGTTCACTTTATTGATAGAACTGAAAACGTCATTAATATTATTAAAAAGTTCTGGAGTAAAAAGAAAATCTAAACTATTCTCTTCCTCCTCTTCCGTCGGCACAACTGTTGAAGCTGATGGCTCTGCATCAATTTGGCTTTTTGGAGGCTCTACAGCGACCCCCTATGTGGCTCCTTCTACCATTGCCTTCCCCTTCAGCTGGGTAGTCACCAACCTCTCAGTGATAACTTCTTCCGATGCTTCTCGGTCCCAAACTGTTTCCTTGATTATGATTTCTTCATCCCAAAAGCCCTCTGCTAGCTTGATCAATCCGATGTCCCAATCGAAAACACCACTAAAGACCCCAAACCCCGGTACAATCCTTCCATCAACTCACTGAGGCTCAGCTTCCCCCATGTAGGCACACGCTGTAGTGGCTGGTACAAAGCTCTTCCTGATGTGGGGGACTTCACCCACCGGCTTCTTACCTTTCTTCAAGGCACCCTTATATCCGAGGCCCCTCCTATCCTTTTGGCCTCTACTAGCAATGGTCATTAGTGATCCCTAGGAGTTCTTACCCAGACCTACGGTAGGGAGGAATGACATCCTCTTTATCATAAACTTGGGGGCTTCCATCTACCCACTCCTTCCCATCTATCACAGTAATGTGGAATCCACTGAAAGGTTGCCTGGTAATCTCCAATATAGAGACCTGGTTCTCCCTTGCAGCCTTTATGGTCACAACTTGCCCCTCATGAGGAATCTTGACCATATGATGTAGAGTAGAGGGGACTCCTCCCAGCTTATGGAACTATGGTCTTCCCAAGAAGGCTAAAAAGTTGGCGGGGATAGGTAGGACCACAAACTCCACTTTCGTTTCCACCAGTCCGGTCTTGACTACCACTTTAAACATGCTAGAAGCATGCCTTCATGAGTTATCATAAGCCGTGATCATTAGACCAGACTTAGCTACCATGTCCACATTCACCCCGAAATCTACCATTGCAACTAGCGGGCACACGTTAATTGATGAACCATCGTCCACCATAACACAAGCCGTGTGCTTTTAGTTGATCTGTGCCCGTATGTACAACGATCGATTATTGTTGTAGCCTTCTGCCTGCAGGTCAGCGCTTGTAAAAACCACATTGTCCCCAGCTCTTCTTTTCACCACGTCCAGTAGTTCTATGGGCGAGACAGTCGTGGCCACTAGCGTCTCACATAAAGCCTCCACTAATTTCTGCCTGTTGGATGGGGACTATCTCAAAAGATCCCATATCAAAATTTGAGCTGGTATCTTTTTCAGTTGCTTCATGATTGGATCATCTTCCATCTCTTTTTCTTTTTGGCCAACTGTCGGATCTTGTGGCCTTTCTACCTCAGGAGCTACCCTTCCACTCCAAGTCACAGCACCTACCTTCTTCTTCTTCTCTTTTCTCTCTTTTTCCTCCTCCTCCGAACCCCAAGGGTCGGGAAACACTTCATCCTCAGAAATATTATCATCTTTATTTCCACTATTATCAGTGGACCAGCAGTCGATCACTGCAATGGGAAGTGTCACACCCCAACCTATAACATGGATACTTCTACTCGTGATTAGAGCTAGAAGGACCCAAGATAGATAGGAGTGTCACACCCCACTAGTACAAACATACGAACATCACATACAGAATAATATATCCAGCGTAAATAAAAACTTTAAAAGAAAGAAGAGGAATACAGAACAATAGGAACACTTTTATTAATATACAGAAATAGTTCTTTACATGTTACATCAGATTACAAAAAGAACCAATTTACAAAAGCCCAACATACGTAGTTCAAAAGGGCTAACAAAACATTATACTATTACAAAAGAAGGAAAGCCTAAACTATAAAACTTCTGAACTCTAGTTGCGTTGGCCTTCCCGATGCGACACGCCCAGAACCCTCGAACCAAAACCTTCCACACCTGCACGGATAAACACCCGTGCTAAGCGAAATCGCTTAGTGGGGAAAAAAATACGGAATGCATGACCGCCACTCACAGTGACGGTAACAGAAAACACATGATGACAATACAATTATATATATATAGATATATCATCATACATAGCCAATTCATTTATTTGCATTCTCATTCAGAATTCTTGCACAAAGGCACTCAATAACACCTGCTTAATCATAATGAGTGGATAACGAGTACACATAGATACTTGAGAGTATCGGTTCTATATGATAAACACATAGATACCCAAAGGTATCAAACATTCTTTTTATTTTTATTCCAAGTTGTTACACATAGAATCTTAAGAAAGATTCGACAGAAGGATCGCGAGGATCCAATCGGGGGACCTGATCAGGGTCCAAATCGTACACATAGCTGCAGCGGCACATAACTCTATTAGGCATGCCCAACTATCCACTTATTCGACATTAGCAGGTTATGCAAAATCTTATCACATTTCCATACATATAATTCATGTAAAGAGACAATCAAAGCTTTAATGAAAACTGCACACAAAAGAGATTAAGTCATTAAGCAACAAGGAAAAGAAATCACATTTGGAAGCTGCGTCTGTCGCGCTCGCGACGGTTGTCGCGATCGCGACAGAGACCAAACACATCTCCCCGCCAAGTCTCGCGGTCGCGAGAGGACAAGGCATCACCCTCTGTCGCGCTCGCGACAGAAGACAATCTTCCTATTCTATCGCGCTCGTGACTACTGCGCGCTCGCGACAGAGGGGAGTCCTGCATTCACTCGGAGGTTGAGCGCTCTGTCGCGCTCGCGACATATGTCGCGGTCGCGACAGAGAGTTCCCTATCGAGCTCTTGGCGCGACACTTCTCGCGCCGGCGCGAGGGTTGAAAGCTCCGCGCTCTGTCGCGCTCGCGACAATGTCGCGATCGCGACAGACACGGGTTTTTCAACTCTTACGCCCAAAATCTGCAGAATTCTCACACAATTCACATCCAAACTTCCAAAATCGATTCCAAACCTCAAAATTCAGCAACACAAGCATCCACAACTCATAACATATTTAAAAGCCCAACTTTATCACCATTTATCTCAATTAGATCAAATCAATTTCATGTCCAATTGCAAGAATTTCCAAAACATCACATTTAACAATAATTTCAACATTCACATAATTTCTCACAAATCTTATAACAATACTCACTCTCCAGCATCTCATATCATATTTACTTCAAATCCAATCATACATACACAACTCATGACTCTAATCCAAGCCATAACACAACTATTCAATTCAAATTACAAATATGTGTACAAAGACAAAATTCCCAAACCTTCTCTCCTTAGCTCCTAATCGCGAGCTCCGCTCCCGCTAGCAACTTCCTTTCCTTTTGCCGGTCTAGGAGCCTCCTCTGAACCACAAACCCACAATAAACAGGATCAATTCCACGATAACCCATATGTATACATATACAACTACCCAAACCTAGAGAAGAGCAAGAAGAAGAATCTAAAATACCCATAACCCCAACTCACCTTTAAGCTTTAAATCCACAAGCCAAGCAACTCTAATTACTTCAAATGAAGAAAAGGGAGCAAGATCAGGCCAAGAAGAAGAAGAAAGAAGAAGAAGCAAGAAGAAAAGAGGAAATGGCGTGAGGAAAAGAGGATGATCGGGAAAACAAAAGGGAAAGGCTGATTTCTCTCTCTCTCACCAAACCCATAAATGCCCATTTATCCTCTTTGCCACATGTCACACTCTCCTTAAGCCACATGCCATCTAACACATCCTACTCCCATACTTGCCTATACACACTAAACTAACTCCTATTCACACATTTACTTCCATACACTCCCACATACTCTAATCTAATTTCCTCTTCTCACTAATACACACACACATGTACAATAAATAAATCCATAAATAAATAATCCAATTTAACACATACATAAAAATACACACATATATACACGGACAGGCTCAAACTACTGGGGTGATTTTGGGGTGTTACAGGAAGCCCTTCTTCACTTACCTCATGGAGGCTCGTGATAGCAATGTTGGCATCGATGCCGTATAAGTCTCTCAATACAAACTATTTGGGCAGACTAGACTCGATCATAAATACTGGCAGGGGCACATTATTATACCTAGATTTCTTCTGATTTCATCTCTTTTTGGGGTCTTAATCTATTTTGAATCAATTAAGTCCTAAATTTCATGTCTCAGTGCCTTGTAGCTATCAGTTGTGTGTCTGGTGTGCTGAAGATATGCGCAGTACTCATTGTCCTTATGCCCTGGCATACCCTGAGTCCTGGCTAGTCGAGCCGGCAAAGGCTGCAACTTCCCTTCCTTCATCAGCCTTCGAAGTACCCATGATAGAGACCTTCCTAAATTGAAAAAATGCCTTGGGGCAGTATTGGTGGCTGAAACTTTCGTTGTCTTCCTCGTGCCACTACTGGGGCTTGTGACCTACCTGCCCCCTGGCTACTACTGCCCTGCTTTGCAAAGCTTTAATTGTTCGCCCTTCTCGAAAGGTACTCTCCCTCTGCCTCAATGGCGATGTCTTTCAAAGACTCCCAGTCTCTCAGTCCCTTCTTCTTTAGTCCATCTCTCAGATACGGGCTCGCATTTTTAATGAACAATCGTATCTGATCTTGAATATCTGGTTTGATTTTCATTTCCATTACTCGGTTCCTCCATTGGGTTAGATACTCATGGAAAGACTCGCCCGCCTTTTGCCGCAGGAATTTCATGTAACGCCCCCATACCCCCGGTAAAGGATATCGGGGCATTACGCAGACACTTACGTATACATGTACGTGCATTAGCGGAAGCGATAGCATAAACACATCCATTTAAAAGTAATTAAATACTACACTAGGGCCCACGTGCATTTCGTATTAACTACATATACATTTACATGTTCATATTACATTTGTTTCCATTTAGCTTTACATATACATTTACATGTACCTTTACTGGTGATTTTTATACTTCTATTACATAATGATGTTACTCAAAATGTAAAACTCTAACTCTTTCTTATACAAAAAAGTATAGCAAAAACTCCTAGTAGCCTTGACCGACAGATGTCCGCTCACTGCTCCGAACCTATAACCTACACGGAAATAAACATCCGTGCTAAGCGATAACGCTTAGTGGGGATGAAAATACTACAAAGGACTTCTTTACGAAGTCACAGATAGATCACACATTTCATATGACAAAATTAAATATCACATGCTCTGAACTCATATATAAGTAACATCTACTCTTTCACTAATTCATGTACACTACATCGTGTACATTTCGTTTATTCAAATATATATTATCATGTAACCACATTCATGTCAATACACTCATGTAATCATGTACTTGTATACAGAACTGTAATGTACTTAAACATTACTTTCATGTACTATAGCTTTATTCAAAGCAACACTATAATCATCTCAAGTTCACTGCACAACATTTAACAAAATAAGCCTGAGTTCCTCTCATGGTGGATACGGGACGCTCTATAAAAAAACATTTTCGGTAAACCGAAGTCACAAAACATTTTCATATATCTCTATTAATGACCATTCTCAGAGGTCGACCCACTTCGCCCAAACGGGGCGGAACATGGGCAGCTGCACTCGGTAATCCCTTTATAAGCATGCTTATCTATCCACTATAACGGTAATCAGGCTCAATACCAACTCACGCACTATAAACAGATATCAAGTCACCAACTAAAATTCAAGTGCATTTATCAAATTCAGAGACATGTAATTCATATACAATCTTGTTCAACAACTAAAAGCATGTAACACTTAAATTTATTACATAAACATATAAATCATGCAAAGCAAGACAGAAGAAAACACTCTCTTCAAAACAAATAAAACAGGATGCGAAGAGGTTCACTGTCGCGATCGCAACAAGAAGTCGCGCTCGCGACAGAAGCTAAGTTCATTGTCGCGATCGCGACAGAACATAGATTACAAAAAGGCTCTAGACTCTATACCAAATGCATTATATAACAATTCCTAAGTTCATACATATTTATCATGTCATTTACTATACTTCCTACAACTATACATTGTTACTTTATTAGTTAAATTACCATCTTTAATCATACTCATATGTATTTTTCCATTAACAACTAATTTGTAATCATTTAGGAGCCCTAATCATGTATAAAACGTTAAGGGGAAAGGCAAGGGGTTGACCCATGACAACCACGGGCTCAAAATGAAGAAAAAAGAGCTTAATATAGGTTGTTCTGTCGTGAGGTTGCGACCTGTGTCGCGCTCGCGACAGAGGCTCCGCTTTGGTGCCTCACGAGACTGCTTTTTACCCTAAACTTGTATTGTCTAAATGAACCTCTAAACATCATTTTTAGGCAAAACGTTCTGCTTAACAATTCTTCTCTAGGATGTTAGCGTTCAAATGGAACAAGTTTCAGGTCGTTTGAACATCTATAACAAAAGATATACTCTATACAAGCTATATTGTTCCAGTGAACCCGCTAGAACAGGGTCACCTACGTTTTAATTACTTTTTAGGATACTTAGGGCCAGAATGAGATTAAGAACCCTCTTATACATTTTTAGATACGGATCGTATCTTTCATATGCAATTGGAAACAACACAATTGGAGTCCTATAGCTCTACTTATAACAAATACTATACACTGGGGTTTAATGACAAATAAGCAGAATTTCGCAACATCAAACTCTATTATCAACACAAACACTCAAATGATCAAGTTACATACTTTAAACATATATACACTTATCATGAGCACTGTAAGCAATCAAAATGAACATCTTGAGCTAAATAAAGCTCATTAAGCATCTCTTTTTTTCCACATGTCTTTGTTCAAGCATTTCTCATATAAACACATGCAAAGTTAACACAGTCACACTCGATCCCTACCTCTAGGAACTCGATCACAGCTCTCTACTCATTCCGATCTTCTCTTTTCCTTTATCGACTCTCTTGCCTTCAGCTTGCATCAAAACCACACACAAAGACACTTGGGGTTACTCTTCTTTTTACTTTAAATCAAAATAGAAACCAAGTAGTAGAAGAAGACTAATGCTATCATAATAGTACTACTTACCTCTTCTCAAAATCCACTCTCTTTATCCCAACCTAAATGATTCTCTTTAGGAGCAGATGGAAAAGAGAAGAAAAGAAAGGAAAGTGGAGCACGGCAACTAAGAGCAAAGAAAACAAAAAGGGAATTAAAAAGCCAAATGAAGAAATTGAAATGGGAGTAGGGAAAGTGGCTGGTCAACTAAATCCAAACCTTCTCACATAATGCTCACCAAACCAAATAAATGCCAACCATCTCATTTAATTCATCCCTATCTTAAGCCAAGCCAAGCCAAGCCAAACTAAACCAAGTGTCTCTTCCCTACAATGACACTTGGCACACTCCTACAATGCCATTTGTCAAACTCTTATGCCGCCACTTGTCACTCTTCTACGATGCCACTTGTCACTCCCTACAACTCCAAGTCTCTTAGTCCCACTTATGCACACAACTCGCGAGGGGGTTCCGTCGCACTCATGACGCTTGTCGCGCTCACGCTCGCACTAACCAGCTGAAGTTCGAAAACCGCTGGAGGGCTCTATCGCGCCCGCGACACTTGTCGCGCTCGCGACAGAACTCTCGCACATAAAACTTACCTTTTTCGAACAAAACTCTGTAATTCTTCTAGGGCCACTTTGGGGTGTGAGAAATCTCTCCCCCTTAAGAAATTTCGTCCTCGAAATTTCCCCGCTAATCACTTGTAGGTAAATCTTTAAACAAATCTCTAAATCGCTATCACTTATACCATAAAGCTATCAAATCGTACATACTTCACACTTTTCTTAACGCACTGCACTAAAATCCATACTTCTTCTAAGCATTAAACACTCAATGTATATCCTATCAGCTTTTCTCAATGAAGCGCATACAATGATGCTTTTCACATACAAATGAGGGATGCGGATGAAATGGTCATGTAATGATTTATGTATGCGAGATGATGCGAAAATGCAATGTAAGCTACTGTAATGCACTTTTCCCATCCCCATGTTTCACTATGCTTATGCTCACACGGTTCAAGGAGATAGCTGACAGGAATACAGAGTGTTACCTCGAACTCTTACCAATTCACATCTGTCGCTGTCTCTTCTACGCTCTCACGCGAGTCGGACTCCATATATACTTTACACAAACGGCATCTGCATTAGGCCACACTCTAAGCAAACTCAAATACATATACATAACTATACTCTATCACCTTCTAGTCCCGAACCAATTAACCTAGAGCTCTGATACCACTAAATGTAACACCCCCATACCCCCGGTAAAGGATATCGGGGCGTTACGCGGACACTTACGTATACATGTACGTGCATTAGCGGAAGCGATAGCATAAACACATCCATTTAAAAGTAATTAAATACTACACTAGGGCCCACTTGCATTTCGTATTAACTACATATACATTTACATGTTCATATTACATCTGTTTCCATTTAGCTTTACATATACATTTACATGTACCTTTACTTGTGATTTTTATACTTATATTACATAATGATGTTACTCAAAATGTAAAACTCTAACTCTTTCTTATACAAAAAGGTATAGCAAAAACTCCTAGTGGCCTTGACCTGCAGATGTCCGCTCACTGCTCCGAACCTGTAACCTACACGGAAATAAACATCCTTGCTAAGCGATAACGCTTAGTGGGGATGAAAATACTACAAAGGACTTCTTTACGAAGTCACAGATAAATCACACATTTCATATGACAAAATTAAATATCACATGCTCTGAACTCATATATAAGTAACATCTACTCTTTCACTAATTCATGTACACTACATCTTGTACATTTTGTTTATTCAAATATATATTATCATGTAACCACATTCATGTCAATACACTCATGTAATCATGTACTTGTATACAGAACTGTAATGTACTTAAACATTACTTTCATGTACTATAGCTTTATTCGAAGCAACACTATAATCAGCTCAAGTTCACTGCACAACATTTAACAAAACAAGCCTGAGTTCCTCTCATGGTGGATACGGGACGCTCTATAAAAAAACATTTTCGGTAGACCGAAGTCACAAAACATTTTCATATATCTCTATTAATGACCATTCTCAGAGGTCGACCCGCTTCGCCCAAACGGGGCGGAACATGGGCAGCTGCACTCGGTAATCCCTTTATAAGCATGCTTATCTATCCACTATAACGGTAATCAGGCTTAATACCAACTCACACACTATACACAGATATCAAGTCACCAACTAAAATTCAAGTGCATTTATCAAATTCAGAGACATGTAATTCATATACAATCTTGTTCAACAACTAAAAGCATGTAACAATTAAATTCATTACATAAACATATAAATCATGCAAAGTAAGACAGAAGAAAACACTCTCTTCAAAACAAATAAAACAGGATGCGAAGAGGTTCACTGTCGCGATTGCAACAAGAAGTCGCGCTCGCGACAGAAGCTAAGTTCATTGTCGCGATCACGACAAGAAGTCGCGCTCGCGACAGAACATAGATTACAAAAAGGCTCTAGACTCTATACCAAATGCATTATATAACAATTCCTAAGTTCATACATATTTACCATGTCATTTACTATACTTCCTACAATTATACATTGTTACTTTGTTAGTTAAATTACCATCTTTAATCATACTCATATGTATTTTTCCATTAACAACTAATTTGTAATCATTTAGGAGCCCTAATCATGTATAAAACGTTAAGGGGAAAGGAAAGGGGTTGACCCATGCCAACCATGGGCTCAAAATGAAGAAAAAAGAGCTTAATATAGGTTGTTCTATCGCGAGGTCGCGACCTGTGTCGCGCTCGCGACAGAGGCTCCGCTTTGGTGCCTCACGAGACTGCTTTTTGCCCTAAAATTATATCGTTTAAATAAACCTCTAAACATCATTTTTAGGCAAAACTTTCTTCTTAACAATTGTTCTCTAGGATGTTAGCGTTCAAATGGGACAAGTTTCAGGTCGTTGTAACATCTATAACAAAAGATATGCTCTATACAATCTATACTATTCCAGTGAACCCGCTAGAACAGGGTCACCTACGTTTTAATTACTTTTTAGGATTCTTAGGGCCAGAATGAGATTAAGAACCCTCTTAGACATATTTAGATACGGATCTTATCTTTCATATGCAATTGGAATAAACACAATTGGAGTCCTATAGCTCTACTTATAACAAATACTATACACTGGGGTTTAATGACAAATAAGCAGAATTTCGCAACATCAAACTCTATTATCAACACAAACACTCAAATGATCAAGTTACATACTTTAAACATATATACACTTATCATGAGCACTGTAAGCAATCAAAATGAACATCTTGAGCTAATCAAAGCTCATCAAGCATCTCTTTATTTCCACATGTCTTTGTTCAAGCATTTCTCATATAAACACATGCAAAGTTAACACAGTCACACTCGATCCCTACCTCTAGGAATCACAGCTCTCTACTCATTTCGATCTTCTCTTTTCCTTTATCGACTCTCTTGCCTCTAGCTTGCATCAAAACCACACACAAAAACACTTGGGGTTACTCTTCTTTTTACTTTAAATCAAAATAGAAACCAAGTAGTAGAAGAAGACTAATGCTATCATAATAGTACTACTTACCTCTTCTCAAAATCCACTCTCTTTATCCCAACCTAAATGATTCTCTTTAGGAGCAAATGGAAAAGAGAAGAAAAGAAAGGAAAGTGGAGCACGGCAACTAAGAGCAAAGAAAACAAAAAGGGAATTAAAAAGCCAAATGAAGAAATTGAAATGGGAGTAGGGAAAGTGGCCGGTCAACTAAATCCAAACCTTCTCACATAATGCTCACCAAACCAAATAAATGCCAACCATCTCATTTAATTCATCCCTATCTTAAGCCAAGCCAAACCAAGCCAAGCCAAGCCAAGCCAAGCCAAACTAAGCCAAGTGTCTCTTCCCTACAATGACACTTGGCACACTCCTACAATGCCATTTGTCAAACTCTTATGCCGCCACTTGTCACTCTTCTACGATGCCACTTGTCACTCCCTACAACTCCAAGTCTCTTAGTCCCACTTATGCACACAACTCGCGAGGGGGTTCCATCGCGCTCGCGACAGAACGCTCACGCCCGCACCAACCAGCTGAAGTTCAAAAACCGCTGGAGGGCTCTGTCGCGCCCGCGACACTTGTCGCGCTCGCGATAGAACTCTCGCACATAAAACTTACCTTTTTCGAACAAAACTCTGTAATTCTTCTAGGGCCACTTTGGGGTGTGACATTTCAGGTCCTTCAAAGTCACCTCCATTCTCGTACTACAGTCGTACTATCTGAGAAACTCTTCTGTAAGCAAATCCCAATCCTCCTTTGTCCTCCGGTCCAATCCATGATACCAATCAACTGCTGGGCTAGTTAAACTCAGAAAAAAGTATTCAATCTTCTGTCTCATTGTTAAAATAGTACCCTTCATTACCAATGAGTATTACTTTATGTGAGCAGTGGGATCGAAAGTACCATCAAATTTGGGGACGTCCGGCATCTTAAAATTCATTGGGATCAAATCCTCCCCCTCTAATTCCTTATTCTCAAGGTTCATCCCTCGCCCCCTCATCAACATCTTTGCCATTGCTTTAAATTTCTCTTTCATCTTCTTTCATGTGGCTTCTTCATTCTAAGGTGCCTCCCTCTTCCTGACACCATTTTTTCATACTCATCCTCTTCCCAGTCATCATCTATCCTCTGGGCTGGCCTTCTCCTCTGTGCCCCTGATGTTATAGCTCTTAAGTCTACTGGTGGTCGGTGCATCTCTTCTTGTGGGTCTTCTCTGACCTCCTCCTATTCATTATTTCTCATACGAGGAGGAGGTGGGTTCTGTGGAGTCGGTGGTTGAGCCAAGTTGGCCATCATAGCCATCATCCTATTCTCAAACTCTTCGAACCTTCTGCCTACTTCCTCAGCTATCAAGGCCTTGGTGGCATCTGCCCCTCTTGGTGAGTTTGCTATTTCTTCGTGTATAGAGAACTGAGATAAAGTAGCGTAGCTGGTTACTAAAGGAGTGTCTGGATACTCCACCCTTTCTAGTAGCTCAAAAAAGGATTCGTGACTAGCCGTCCCTAAGAAGCTCTTGACCACCCAGGCGGATCTATGATGGCTGCAGAACATATCGGTTCAGGATGATGCATGAATTCCATAAAATGTATAATCGTGCTATGCAACATCCGCAAATCACATGCAAGCACATAGGTCCTTCCAACCTTGTTACTTCGGCACACGAGGTCATAGTCTCTTTCCTAGGTGGGATTGGCCCATGGGTTAACAGGGAACCCGATGGACATGTATGGTGCGCGATGGAAAATCGGCAGCATAATCTCTCCTAACTAATGCACAGACGCATGGGCTATGATCATTGTGTATTAGGCAGTCCGAATAAATCGACATGGGCCTATCGGGGCATGGAAGCCTTTGATTAGGTGACCAATCAAATTATCTGGGTTTGTCCAATATACATTGATCCATACAATAAGCATAGTATTAAGGTTCATACCACTTAGGGGAAGTAACTATTTCCATTACATGAACTTTGGCCAAGATAATGATACTTTAGGTCTATCCAAGCATGGTCCCTGCCAAGAGGTCTAGCTCATCACGAGCGTAATGACTGATCGGGTCTCCATTTAATATACCAAACGGTATAAGGCTTGGGCTTGTGATTATCCTTAACACTTTCCTACATTGAGTGAACGTAAGGTCGTTCTTCGGGAATGCACCGGGGTTGATAGATGGACCAAACTAGCATAGATTTAAGGCTCTAATGAGATATAATGCAGTTTCAAAAAAAAATGAAATTTTTAAATTAAAACTCAATTAATACCTTACAAGTTTTAATGAACCTCATCCCCAGTGAAGATTTAGGGACAAAATCGTAAAAATTGGTCCCCAATGGAGTCACTACTGTGATGCGCGCTAAACCCCGAGAAGACCCGCTTTTAGGGTTTTCGAGAGAGGTTCATTAAAACTTGTAAGAGATTACAAGTGTATCTATGTTGGGCAATAAGGAGGTTTCTTAGAGTCACCACCTAATAGAAAATTAGGAAAGGTCATCTAGCCTCAGTGAGCCTAAGACAATGCATATGCATCCATTTTGGGCAAGCCAGAGATATTTTGGAGTCCCCACCCCAATAGAACATTGGAGTGATCCTCTAACCTCGTGGAGCCTAGGATTATGCAAATTGGGCCTTTTTATGGGCAACAAGAGATACTTTGGAGACCCCATCCCAATGGAACATCGAGATGGTCCTCTAACCTCGTTGAGCCTAAGGCCAGAGTAGGTTCGGGACTTCTCATTTATTCATACCTTGGTTAATATAATAATTGAGTTTTGAATTTATCATTTTATACAATTTCTCATTCAATGCAATTAATTAAAGCGCAAGTCATCCATATAAGGAAAGCAGTAAATGGGCATAAAATAGAAAATTATGAACATAAATTACAACAAAACTAGGGGCGGAATACAATCCCCACTGTAAATAACGTGCGAATCATATACAAATCGGGAAATTCATTAAGGATGAAGACATTGGTCCTCGCATGCACATTTATAAAAAATACAAGTTTAAAATGTCAATTTTATTTGGCTAAAAAATAGGACATTGGTCCTCAGTTATTAATAAAAATCCCAATTCAATTACTATAAAATATTTGACCATTTTATTTTAGCGGGATTAAAATAATATTTACAATAATAATAAATAAATAAGATAAAAAGGGATAAGGTTAAAGAAAGAACCCAGGTGAGGATCCTCAGATCAGTGTAATGGCCACCATTTAACAATCACAAATCCATCAAAAATAATCAAACAAAACTCACAAAAAAACAATAATCATGTTAGTGTCAAAATTAAGAGCAAAATAAAATGCTAGAAGTTAATAACAATAAAAATCCATGAGAAATTACCAAAATGAATGATGGGATAACAAGTATTAAAGAAAGAAGAAAAGAGGAGAAAAGAAGGCCTAAGGACGGCCCCATACTCACGACAGACGGGCATCCTTGGGTTGGCCGGCGGACGGAAGAAGACATAATCAACGGCTCGTCGCTCTGTCAATGACCCTTTAGCCCTTCGGTTACCCCAGATTTTGTGAAAGAAGAAAAAATTCCAAAAAATTAATTTTGATCTTTTAATAAATAAAAATTTTATTTATAAATTAGTGCAAAATAATTAAACTACACAGATAATAAATCCAGAATTTTTACCTTCAGATTTTACCTTCAAAGGTGAACGTTGAGTGATTTCGGTTCCTCGAGTTCTACAAGGACTGATCTGTGATTGCGTGATTTCAGGAGATTTTTTTATTACAAAAATCATATTTTGAAAATAAATCAAGAAAAGAAAATTATATCTTTCTTTCTTGAAATTTTGACAGCAATTAGATATTGTAAATAGCTAGATCGATGGAAATGAATGGATTTCGTTACCTCGGATTAGCTTAATTCGGAAATAAAAATGAGAGAAAGAAGAAATCTTGAGAGAGAATTCTTGTACAAAAGCAAAAATAAAATCTCTGTGAAAAACTGCTAAGATTTAGTTTCCTTCCAAAATTTCTAGCCCTAAATTTTCTAACCCCGAATAATGAGGTTTAATCCCCTATTTATAGAGTTTAGAAGATAATTCAAATAAATTTAAATTTAAGATTTAAATTTGAAAAAGATTTCCAAAATCAAATCGCAACCGTATGATTTACAGAATATTTTCAAAATCAAATCTAATATTTAAAAATATTTGAAAGGATTTAATAGATTTGGATAAGATTTAGAATATATTTTGAAAATCTTAGGAAAATCTGGAGAATCCAGTGGTTATGATAACCAAATCACCGACTGATGGCCGTCGTTGGACTACAGATGGGTGTCGGTGAAAGAGGTATACGCGGTCATTTAACTGGCAGATGACACAAGGGACGCGGGAGCCGAGCGACGGCTGTCTCTTACGAGAAGCAGGCGTCGCTCAATTGCGAGAGATGGGCCCCACTTTAGAGCGACAGCCTGCGCTCGTCGCGAGAGACCAGAGCGACGGGCGTCCCACCACCGACAGGTATCCCGTCTGTTGACCCAAATTTCCATGTTAAAAGTTTTGACCATCCGAAACCTCCTGTTACTGAGAAAAATCCTCAATCCTTGTAA
Source organism: Excoecaria cochinchinensis (assembly GCA_947683425.1). Classification (NCBI taxonomy): domain Eukaryota; kingdom Viridiplantae; phylum Streptophyta; class Magnoliopsida; order Malpighiales; family Euphorbiaceae; genus Excoecaria; species Excoecaria cochinchinensis. Next base: position 8,942,151 of record CANTUQ010000119.1, read on the forward strand.
AATTAAGGATGAAAACTCCCGATTTCCATCAATTTGTCTAAAAATAGATGTTAATCTCTTCATTGGGTAACTCTGATATGGACTGCCTCAGGACCCGATGTCTACAGTGACAATATATCCTTAATATATCGATCAATGTATGATATAATTGGCTAGCCATAGGGACATTATAGTGTACCACGGTAGGGAGTCATTGCGACTCGCAATTGTAGGCCAATAACGGTCTACTTATAGTGTCATAATGTTAAATGTTTAATATTAAAATGTACATGTTATTAGTGGTTATGCCCTAGGCCAAATATTTGGACCTTGATGTAATGATTACATTTTCATTTATATGATGGTTTTCTTCACATTAATATTATTAGCGTGTTACATTATTGTAATGTTTATGAATAACTATGTTATTAATGTTGTCCCTAGTCATTCATCACTAAAGGGCATAAAGATAAATTAAGACTAGTATAGATTTGCATTGATAATCATGGGATGATTATATATGATGATATAAATCAAATCTATGGGTACTTGTTAGAGAACAAAGTACTGAATAGACCCACTGTGAGATCACTACATGGGATAGTGTCATAAGTAATCTTATAATAGATATATTATTGAATAATTTGACCTGTGGTTATCATGGTTTCCTACAAAGGAACATTATATTTTGACATAATCAAACATTATCTTTAATCGGATAATTATAAAGTTTATGATCGGACATGATGAGAATTATGCAGAGGAAAGTGAATAATCAAGATAGAATTTGTCCCTCTCTTATGAGAGAGATATCTATTGGGCCCCTCGATAAGTAGGACTGTAAAATGCATGGCCGTACTCGAATGAATTGATAGTGTGATCAATGTCATTTGAATTTATCAGTCTACTTAGTGATCGGGAAATTATATGTTTTAACAATATAAGTTTGACATGAACTATAACTTATGCTCAAACAAGATATTATGTGGCAAAAGGATAATAGCATGTTCTATTATCAGGTTAAAATCGGATTAACGATATTTATATTATTTGGGTAGTCATAATTTCTTGCTAGAGACCAATTATGATTTATGGGCCTATTATGGTATTGGGCCCATTGCAAACTTAATATAAACCTATTGGGTCACACACCAAGACCAAAATGAACAGAATGGGTTTTAATTAGGGTATTTCGAAATTATAATATGGATATTTATATTTAATTTCGAAATCATATATGTGTGTGTGTGTGTGTGTGTGTGTGTGTGTGTGTGTGTGTGTGTGTGTGTGTGTGTGTATGTGTGTATGTATATATGTATGTATATATATATATATATATATATATATATATATATATATATATATATGTATGTATATATATATATATCTGTATATATATATGCGTGTGTATATATATATATGTGTGTGTATATGTGTGTGTATATATATATATATATATATATATATATATATATATATATATATATATATATATATATATATGTGTGTGTGTGTGTGTGTGTGTGTGTATGTATGTATATGTGTGTGTATATATATATATATATCTTATTTTGAATAAGAGATAATATCCCTAATTTATCTCTTTAGGGTTCAAAAATTTATACATATATATGTGTGGATATATCTTAATAATAACTTAGCCTTAATTTTCGTTTTTCTAAGAGAAAATAGTGAGTGGCCGTCATTCTTGAGAGAGACAAGAAACCCAGCTGCCATATTTTAAGAAAGAAAAAAATAAAATCCAGTCGCACGTAAGGGAGCTAGCAACCCTGCAATTTTTGTTCATCGGTTCGTGCATGTGGATACTGATAGAGGGCATTCGTGGTTGTAACAGCACCTACAATCAAATATAACTAATAGTTAGTTTGTTTTTAGCACACCAAAAGGTCGGTAATCTTAATCCCTCCTTTTGAATCAATTAAAAATACATAAATCCTTTTTGGGTTTCGATATATTTTCAGCTACATTTAATTTGAATTATTGCGATGAAACCCAACACATGTATTGTCGTCGGAGAGCAATCTAGCCCCTAAGTGGTCACTCCGACACTACCGAATCGCAATCTGGTCCCTAAGTGGCCACTTCGGTAGGTTTAGGGCTTTGGAACCCTGTCCTGCATATCCAGTCTAGTGATTTTCTACTGGATGATTCTAGAGGCAAATTAAAGAAATGGATTAAAATGAGATTATTTGAAAAATATAATGAAAAAGGGGTAATACAGGAAAAGTAATTAATTAAATGATTATATAAGTAATTAAGTGATAAGATAAAGTTTAAATGTGAAATCATCTCTAAATATGAGATTTAGGGACAAAATCGTAAAAATTGGAATTTAAATGATTAAATTAGAGTTAATATGAAAATCATAGTGAAAAATAACATAAATGAAAGAAATAAAAAGTTTAAGAGTAAAATGATAAATTAGTACCTAAATGAATTAATAAGAGTATTTAAGAAGAAAAATGGAATAAAAGGTTAATAATGTAATTAGGTCACACTTTAGGGACTAAAATTTAATTAAACATGAAATTTATATTTTGAATATTAATTAGTAATTTGTATGTTAAATGACAAATTAAATGTGAATTTAAGAATAACCAGTGGTATTTCCATAAATGTTTGAAAATAAAGGATTAAAGTGTAATTTTGTCACGAAAATAATGTTGTAAGGAGTAAATGGTAATTTGAATGTCATGTAATGAAATAAATGTGAAGCTAAGTTTAAAATAGTGCCATAATTGTAAATAAGTATTAATGGAGGGAAAAAATGTAAATTAGTAAAAGTTTAGGGATTAGAACATACATTGACATTAATAGTGTAAATTAAATGGATATCTAATGGCACAATGGCAAATAAAGTGAAATAGAACGGTAAATTCATAGTAAAGTTCTTAGAAGGACTTTAATGATATTATATTATAGTGCATGACTATTGAATGTAATTATAAGGACTAATGAAATTAATTGTGTAATATATATCAAAATGAAAATACCAAAAGTATTTAATTAATAATAATGTGGAATAATAAATGTGATGATAATAATAATAAATTGTAATATGGTTAGTAAGGTAGTGTTAATATGAAAGAGAATAATGGTAGTATTATAATGTTAATGGAGAAAGTAATAATTATAGAAATGGACATATGAAGTGTAAATGACAGTAATCAATTACGGATCGCATTAATGTTAATATTAATGTAAATATGGACAAGATAAACAATAATTATACTGGTAACTGGAACCATAATTCTAAAGTGTAATAGCAGGAAACATAGTGATAATTGGATTAAATAGAATATGTAGTAAACATTAAGATAAAACACAAGTTAAGTAAAAGTTTGAAAGAATTAATGTTCTTACAGTGCATAGATGAAGTATGTTTGTGTGTGCATGCATGTGTGTATAGATTGGAAAGTTTGGAATATGTATCCACAACTGGACATTTTTAATTCTTAGCACATAGTGTGGTTACTCCGTGTAGGTTATAGAAAGTAGAGAAATTGTAGTGGCCAAGGATTTACTGATGATCGAAAGAATATTCAACAACAATGATAAAGGTGTAGGCATGGCATGTATATGATCGCAATGGCTGAACACGAGATTGTATAGGATAGGTATATGAATCGTATGTCAATATGTCTATTATATTGTCGTATCTATATGAATGTTATTGTTGTAAAAAAAAAATATTTACCCACTGGAACTATCGAGTACATTGTAGCATATGTTAGTATAGCATTGTGACATCCGATATCCATGCCATTTAAAGGTATAGGTATGACGCACACCGAACCCCGTGGTTCCCGAAGGCCCGCTTTTAGGGTCCGAGGGAGGTTCATCAAACTCATAAAGTTTGATCATTTCGTAACGAACAGAGAATCACCCTGTAGACACTGGGTCTTGAGGCAGTCCAGGTCAGAGTTACCCGATGAAGAGATCTATGTTGGTTTCCGGATAAATGGATGGAATTCGGAGATTTTCGTCTTTCGGTTTCACAAGGATTAAAACTTTTTCTCTATAGCGTGAGGTTTTGAAAGAGTTTGGGAAATTTTGGTTGAAAATAGAAGTTTTGCTCCACAGACGGGATGACCGTGTGAGGTAGGGATGCCCGTCTCTACTTGGGGTGATCCCTGTCTCTATGCATAGTAGGGACAGCCCGTCTCTAGCTAGGGATGGACACGTGTCTGAGTAGGGACGCCCGTCCCTAGTCCCGCGTTACAGCCCGTCTGTAGCTAGGGACGGACACGTGTCTGAGTAGGGACGCCCGTCCCTAGTCCCGCATTATGGCCCGTCTGTATCCAGATTTCCATGCGTGCCCTTAGTAGGGACGCCCATCGATAGTTGCAGGGATGCCAGTCGGTAGTGGATCTGATCAGATAACGCCGGATTTGATAAAATTTTATCTAAAATCTTTGAAATGGGGATAGATGTTGGTTAAAAATCTCCTTTTAGAATTCAAACTTTAAACTGATGCTTATCTTATTTTTTATCTCCAAAATTCTATAAATTGGGAAGAATAATTCATTTTTGGGGGTTAGAAAATTTAACAAATTTGGTTTGGGAAAAAGTGACAAATTTTTGGGGGAGAAAATTAACCACTTTTTAAGAGATTGGAATTTTTTTAGAAAAGGTTTTTTTGTGAGCAATCTACCAAAAATCTATAAAATTTCTATTTATTTTTAGGATTTTGTTTTGATAAAAATTCTTCCAATTAATTGATTTGCTCAAATTCTTCTTACGAATTAAGCCAATTTGAGGTAACGAAATTCATTCGTTTCCATCAATACAGCTAATTCAAACATTTGATCACTACTAAATTTTCAAGAAGGAGAAATACAAATTTTCTTACTTTGATCTAATTTATTTGATCCTTGTGGAGCGTGCGGGGACTGAAACCATTCGATATTCACCCGAAAAGGTAAAATCCGAGGGTAAATATTCTGGATTAATACTTGTGTGATTTGATTAGCTTATATTAATTGTTTTCATTTTTTTCTTTTTTTATTTTTTAACTCATTTCTTTTATAAGTTTCCTATTATTTTTCTTTTCTTTACTTTATTCACCAATTTCGACACTGACATGTTTATTCCTATGAGTTATTCTCTGACAATTTGGATTTGGAGTTGTAAACGATGATGGTCGAGCCAATCTGAGGATTTCCATACGGGTTCTTTCTTCACTCTTGCCTTTTATTCATGTTATTATTAAGATTATTTCAATGTCGTTAAAGTAAAAAGGGCCAAATATATTATAGTAATTAATTTGGCATTTTTCCTAAATAAAAATGGGACCAATGTCTCAATTTTCTCTATCCAAAATAAAATCATCACATTCAAAAGTGTTTTATAATAAATATGCATGCGAGGACCAATGTCCTCATCATTAATGAATACCCCGATTTATGCATGATTCTTATTTTATTTACAATGGGGGTTGTATTCCGCCCCTAGTTTTATTGTAATTTATTTTGAGAATGTTTATTTTAATAATGCTTTACCTATTGCTTTTGACGTGAATGATTACGCTTAATTAAATGCATCGTGTGGAAAGTTGGTGAAACAATGAATTCAAAACTTAATCATAATATTGATCAAGGTATAAATAAATGAGAAGTCCCGAACTCACTCTGGTCTTTGGGGCTTAATGAGGCGAGAGGTCTAGGACTTCCAAGACACCTCTTGAGTCTCACCAAAAGACTTAAATTTACAAATCCTAGGCTCCAGGGGGTAGAGGCTGAGACCTCCAAGATCTCTCTGGCTTGCCCAAGATGGATATATATGCGCCGTCTTAGGCTCGCTGAGGCTAGACGACCCTCCCCAATGTTCTATTGGGTGGCGACTCCAAGAAACCTCATTATTGCCCAAAATAGACGCAGCTTGTAAATACCTTACAAGTTTTAATGAATCCCATCCTGATCGCCCTGAAGCGGGCTGTCGGGAGGCCACAGGGTTCGGTGCGCATCACAGTGGCGACTCCACTGGGGATATACTCGAGACTTCGATTCGAAAGTACCATGGTTAAAAATTATAATTGAGTTTTAGTTTAAAAATTTCACCTTCTTTCAAAACTGCATTGCATCTCATTAGAGCCTTAGATCTACGCTAGTTTGGTCCCTCTTTTAGCCCCGGTGCGTTCCCGAAGCACGACTCTACGTTCACTCAATGGAGGGAAGTGTTAAGGATAATCACCAGCCCAAGCCTCGTACCATCATGGTATATTAAATGGTGACCCAATCGGTCGTTACGCTCTTGATGAGCTAGACCCGTTGGCAGGGACCATGCTTGGGTAGCCCTAAAGTAACACCACCTTTTGACTAAAGCTCATGTAATGGAAATAGTTACTTCCCCTAGGTGATATGAACCTTAATACTTTGTTTGCTATATGGATCATTTTGTATTGGACAAACCCAAATAATCTGATTGGTCACTTAATCAAAGGCTTTCATGCCCCGATAGGCCCATGTCAAATTATTCGGGCTGCCTAAATACATAACGATCATAACCCATTCGCTTGTGCATTAGTTAGGAGAGGTTATGCTGCCGATTTTTCACCGAGTACCATGCGCGTCCATCGGGTTCCCTGTTAACCCATGGATCAATCCCACCTAGGAAAGAGACTATGGCCTCGTGTGCGGGAATAACAAGGTTGGAAGGACCTATGTGCTTGCATGTGGTTTGTAAATGTTGCATAGCACGATCATGCATTTAAGCACATTCATACATCATCCTGACCCTTTGTGTTTTTTAGCCATCATAGATTTGCCTAGGTGGAAAAGAGGGTCTCGGGGGCGACTACGCAGAAATCCATTCTTCGAGTTACCAAAAAGGGTAGAGTATCCTGACACTTCTTCTGAAACCAGTTACGCTACTTCAGCTCAGTTTTCTTTACCTGAAGAAATGGCAAATTCACCAAGAGGGGCAGATGCCACCAGGGCAATGATAGCAGAAGAAGTGGGCCGAAGGCTTAAAGAGTTTGAGAACCGTATGATGGCGATGATCGCCGCTTTGGGTCAGCAAGCGGCCCCACAGAACCCACCACCTCCTCCTATGAGAAATAATGAGAGGGGGGAGGTCAGAGAAGACCCCCAAGAGGAAATTCGCATGCCACCAGTAAACCTAAGAGCTACTATCTCAGGGGCACAAAGGGGAAGACCAGTCCCAAGGCTAGATGATGATTGGGAAGATGAAGAATATGAGGAGCGTATGTCTGAGAAAGGGAAAGCCCCTCAAACTGAAGAAGCCATCTGGAAGAAGATGGAGGAGAAATTTGAAGCAATGACAAGAATGCTAACAAAGGGTCGAGGAATGAACTCGAAAGATAAGGAGTTAGAAGGAGAGGATCTAGTCCCAATGACCTTTAAAATGCTGGATGTTCTGAAGTTTGATGGCACTTCCGACCCCATGGCACACATAAAACAGTACTCGCTGGTAATAAAGGGAACCACTTTGACAAAAAAGCAGAAGATTGAGTACTTTTGCTTGAGTTTGATTGGCCAGGCAATAGATTGGTACCATGGGCTCGATCGTCGAACCAAGGAGGACTGGGATTTATTAACGGAGGAGTTTTTAAGGCAGTACGACTGCAGTACAAGGATGGAAGTGACCTTGAAGGTCCTAGAGCTATTACAGCAGAAGGGAGGCAAGTCCTTCCATGAGTATCTAACCCGGTGGAGGAATCGAGTGATAGAAATGAAGAGGAAACCGGATACTCAGGATCAAATACGGATATTCATAAAAAATGCGAGATCGTATTTGAGTGAAGGATTGAGGATGAAAGGATTGAAGGACTGGGAGTCTCTGAAGGACATCGCCATTGAGGCCGAGGGGGAGTACCTTGTTAAGAGAGCAGCTAATGAGAACTATCCCAAAAGGAGTGGCAGTAGCCAGGGGGCAAGTAGACCAATAGGTTTCACTAGTGGCGCCTGGAAGACTGCTGAGGTATCAGCTGCTAATGCTACCCCAAGGCATTTTTCCAATCTTGGAAGGTCTTTATCATGAGTGCTGAGAAGACTGATGAAGGAGGGTAAGTTACAGCCTCTGCCACCCAAGCCTGCTAGAACTCAAGGCATGCCAGGACATAAGGATGATGAGTATTGTGCATATCATCAACACACTAGGCAAATAACTAATAACTGTAAGACGTTGAGGCACGCAATCCAAGATCTAATTGACTCAAAATGGATCACCGACCCAGAGAAGAGAGGAGGTCAAAAGAAGGCTGGGTACAATAGTATGCCCCCACCAGTGAATATGATCGGGTCCAGTTTACCCAAAAAGTTTGTGTTAAATGAATTATACGGTAACGATACCCAAACTGCTGTCCCGAACCTCCATGAGGGGAGTGAAGAAGGGCTTCCCGCTGCAGTGATCGATTGCTGGTCCACTGATGATAGTGGAACCGAAAATGATGATTCTGAAGTATTTTTTGACCTATGGAACTCGCAGGAGGAAGGAGAAGAAGCAAAGAAGAAAGAAGTAGGAGCTGTGACCTGGAGCGGAAGGGTAGCCCTAGAAGTTGAGAAGCCCCAGGAGCCGGTTGAAGGCAGAAAGGGAAAAGAGCCGAAAGAAGATCCGATTGTTAAGCAACTAAAAAAGACGCCGGCTCAGATCTCCATATAGGATCTTTTAAGACAGTCGACATCGCATAGGCAGAAGGTGGTAGAGGCTTTATGCGAGGCAACTGTGGCAACAACTATCTCGCCTACGGAACTTCTGGATGTAGTAAAAGGATGATCAGGAGAAAATATTGTTTTTACCAGTGCTGATTTGCCGGCAGAAGGCCGCAACCATAATCGCCCTCTGTATATAAGAGCACAGATTAACCAAAAGCACACTGCTTGCGTAATGGTAGATGATGGCTCTTCAATAAATGTGTGCCCACAGGTGGCAATGGCGGCTTTTGGGGTAACAGAGGATATGTTAGCCAAATCTGATCTCACCATCACGGCATATGACAACTCGCGTAGACATGCTTCGGGGACATTCACGGCAGTAGTGAAGAGGAGGCCCGTAGAGTCAGAAGTGGAGTTTGTGGTACTGCCTATACTCGCCAATTTCTTAGCTCTTCTAGGTAGACCATGGTTTCATAAGTTGGTGGAGTCCTCTCTACACTTCACCAGATGGTAAAGATATCTCATGAGGGCCGGATTGTGACTATAAGGGCTGCACGATAGAATCAGGTTTTAGTACTGGAGATTGCTAGGCAGCCGTTTAGTGGGTTTCATGTTGCCATGATAGGCGAGGAAGAGCAGAAGGAAGAAAGCCCCCAGGTACTGAATATGATGAAAAAGATGTCGTTCCTTACTAGCGCAGGACTGGGCAAGAATTCTCAAGGGATGCCAACAGCTGTTACCACTAAGGGCCAAATGGACAGAAGGGGTCTAGGATACACAGGTGTTGTAGAAAGGGGTGAGAAGTCAAAAATGGACATTCCTCATATCCGGAAGACTTTTGTGCCAGCGACCGTAGCATGTGCCTATATAGGGGAAGATGAACTACAGTGGCTGGATGGAAGGTTTGTGCTAGGGTTCGAGGTCTTCAATGATGTCTATGACTGGGACATTGGATCGATCAAGCCAGCAGAGGGCTTTTGGGATGAAGAAATCATGACTAGTAGGACAATTTGGGACCGTGAGATGCCTGAAGAAGTAATGACTGAGAAGATGGTAGCCACACAGCTGAAGGGGAAAGCAAAGGTAGAGGAAGCCATGCAGGAATTGATTAGGAGCCTCCGAAGAGCCAAAGTGATGCAGGACCATCGACCGCGACAGATACGCCAGCAGAGGAGGAAGAGGAGAATAGTTTAGATTTTCTTTTTGCTCCAGAACTTTTCATTGATGTTAATGACAATTTCAATCTTATTAATAAATTGAATGATTTTTCTTACTTGTGTGATGTTTTCGATGATTCACTATGCATGATCATGATCATCCATCCATTTTTGATATTGATTCAACTGATGCTACTCCATTTAATCTTGGAACCATAGAAAATCCAAAAGAAATTTTGATAGCATCAAGTATAACTCCTGAAGAGTGAGAAAAATTTGAGAGAATCTTAAAAAAATATGAAAAAGTATTTGCCTGGACCTATGAAGATATGCCAGGGATCGATCGGGAAGTTGCAGAGCACGCTATTCCTACATATCCTGACCACAAACCCGTTAAATAGAAGCTAAAAAGGCTTAGGCCAGAATGGGCGGATAAAGTGAAGGAGGAGATTCACCAGCAAATCAAAGCCAAATTTTTGGTTGAGGTGCAATATCCAACTTGGCTGGCCAATGTTGTCCCCGTAGCCAAAAAGAATGGCAAGGTAAGGGTGTGCGTAGATTATCGAGACTTGAATAAGGCCTGTCCAAAAGATAACTTTCCATTGCCCCATATAGATGTGCTGATAGACAACGCCGCTGCTTGAGAGATGTATAGCTTTAGAGATGGTTATGCGGGCTACAATCAAATTGTCAATAAAATAATTAATCGAATTAAGACAGCGTTCATCACAGAGTGGGGGACCTATGCTTGTCGAGTAATGCCTTTTTGCCTGAAGAATGCAGGAGCCACTTATCAGAGGATTGCAACAAAAATCTTGAATGACCTGATCCATAAAGAACTGGAGGTATACGTGGACGATATGATGATCAAGTCAGCCACTAGAGAATGTCATTTTGAAGCCCTGGAAAAGTTCTTCTTAAGGATAGACAGGTATAATCTGCGGTTAAATCCTAAGAAATGTATCTTTGGTGTTACCTCAGGGAAGCTTCTAGGACACGTGGTTAGCCAGAGGGGTATTGAGATTGACCCGGACAAGGTTAAAGCCATCAGAGAAATGCCAATACCGCAGAAGAAAAAGGATGTGAGAAGTTTTTTGGGTAGGTTGCAATATATCAGTAGGTTTATTGCCAAGCTTACTTCAATCTGTGAATCGATCTTCAAACTACTCAGAAAAGACCAACCAGTAGTATGGAACGAAAACTGTTAAAAGGCTTTTGATACTGTCAGAGAGTATCTGCTAAATCCACCAGTGTTGAGACTGCCGCAGCCAGTCAGGCCATTGATTTTATACTTAGCTATAGAAGATAGTTCTGCAGGTGCCATGATGGCTCAGGAGAATGAATTTGGAGTGGAATTTGCTGTTTACTACCTTAGCAAGAAGTTCCTGGCCTATGAGGTTAAGTATACAGAAGTAGAAAAGATTTGCCTTGCGGTAATCTGGGCTTCTAAGAAATTAAGGCATTACTTTTATGCCTATAGGGTACAGGCAGTAGCGAAGCAGAATCCTTTGAGGTACTTACAGGAAGCTCCATCTTTACTTGGGAAAATGGGAAGGTGGTTATTGTTGCTACAAGAATTCGATGTGGAGTATATTACTCGAAAAACTATCAAAGGGCGTGCAGTGGCTGAATTCCTGGCAGAACACCCAATTCAAGGGGACTCGTACGAGTTTAACTTTCCAGATGAGGAAGTGGCAGCCATCGAAGTTCAAGGTTGGCAATTGCACTTTGACGGAGCCGTGAACAACAAGGGGGCAGGAGTAGGGATCATTTTAACAACCCCGAATGATGAGAAGCTCCCTTTGGCCAAGAAATTAAGGTTCAAGGCTACAAATAATGAAGCTGAGTATGAAGCATGTGCCTTTGGGTTAGAGGCATTGATAGCCTTAGGAGCAAAAAATGTGGAAGTGTTTGGTGATTCCTCCTTGGTGGTCAATCAAATCCGAGGTGAATGGGCCGTCAAAGAAGAGAGGCTAATGCCATACATCGAGCACTTGAGAGACCTGAGTAGTCAATTTGAAGTATGTACATTCCGTTTTGTTCTGGGGATGAAAACCAATTAGCCGATGCACTTGCTACTCTAGTCTCAATGTGGGACAATCCCGAAGGGGTGGTTATGAGGCCAATTTTGATTTCTAGCTCTGAGAGACCTAGCTTCGAATCTAAATCAGTCACGGAGATAGAAGTAGCGGATGGGAAGACGTGGTATTATGATATCAAGAACTATCTAGAGAATGTGATGTTTTCGGAGGAAGCTACTGAGAAAGATCAGAGAATGATTCGCAAGCTATCTACCCAGTTCATCTGCATAAATGGAGCATTGTACAAACGACAGGCGGATGGTATCCAGTTGAGGTGTTTGGATGAGAAAGAGGCTAAGAGGGTGATGGAGGAAACTCACGTTGGAGTATGTCGGGCCCATATGAATGGGTTGACATTAGGCAAAAAGATTATGACACAAGGATTCTTCTGGCTCACAATGGATAACGATTGCTCGAAGTATGTAAAGCAGTATCAGTTATGCCAGCAGTATGCAGATTTAAGGCACCTGCCAGTTTTGGAATTACATAATCTAACGTCACCTTGGCCGTTCGCAGCTTGGGGGATTGATATTATTAGGGAAATACGCCCCACGGCCTCCAATGGGCATAAATACATTATCGTCGCCATCGACTACTTTACCAAGTGGGTAGAAGCTGAGTCCTTCAAGAAAGTGGATGCTCGGGATATGGTAAAATTCATAGAGAAGAACTTGATATGTAGATATGGCCTTCCACATCATGTGGTATCTGATAACGGGGTCCAGTTCATGGCCGAAACGAAGAAGTTACTCCAGAAGTATGGCATCGACCACCATAAGTCTTCTCCGTATCGTCCTCAAGCTAACGGGGCAGTTGAAGCCACCAACAAGAATGTCAAGAGGATCCTGGCTAAGATGGTCCAGAATTATAAAGATTGGGCAGAAAAGTTGCCTTTTGCACTATGGGGATACAGAACAACCATCAAAATTTCAACAGGAGCCACTCCTTATTCCTTGGTATATGGGACGGAAGCAGTATTACCGGTCGAGATCGAACTTAAGTCACTAAGGGTGATAATGGAATCAGAGATTCCGGAGACCGAATGGGCGCAGCAGCGGTTGCAACGCTTGAACATGTTGGATGAGAACAGGTTAAAAGTCTACTATCACAACCAGATCTACCAAAAGAGGCTTGCTAGGTCTTTTGGAAAGAAAGTTAAGAAACATCCGTTGAAGGAGGGGCATTTGGTATTCAAACAGATGAGGCCAGGAGCACCGGATATCAGAGAAAAGTTTAGACCAACGTGGGAAGGACCGTTTATCCTCAAGAAGTTGCTATCCAAAGGAGCTGCGATTCTGTCGGATAGCGATGGCAATGAATTCAAAGAACCAATCAATATTGATTGACTCAAAAGGTTCCATGGCTAAAGGCTACAAAATCAAAAGAAGAGAATGAAAGCCCCGTTGGTCGAAAATCGAAAAAAGGCGGCCTTGCTAAAATTGGGCGCCTCGTCAGGGTGAAAACCGAAAAAAGGTATCCTGGGCAAAATTTAGAGGCTTAGAGAGAAAATATCCAATCATAAAAACCCGAGAGGGCGGATTGGGGACAGGAGTTTGATGCTGTTAGGATTTGGTTCCATGAATGAATGTAGTCTTGCATAATTGAATTAGTGTAAAAAACGATCATGTATTCTGAAATCGTACTGAAATGTACACAATTTTGTGAAATAAAATAAGACTTGACTTATTCATTTATATCATCATCCAATTCTGCTTTAAAAAGAAAACATATTGCTCAAAATGCATGTAAAGCTGAACTATGCCCTACTACTACTCTCGCTAGCCAAATGCCTTAGTCGCCGTGTTCGGTTATCAGATGACGGGCTAAGTATCCACCTTTTCTACGCGCTGGTAGAGGCGACAGAGTGGTTCCCGAAGGGAGGTATGATAGTCTTCAGTGGAAGTTGGCTCCAGAGCTTATGATAGCGGGAGGCAAAAGCCGCAAAAAGGACTCCACCTCGAAAGGATAGAGGAAGTCTCACCACATCCTGAGTCATTCCAAGTTGACGAGAGCAGCGGGCTGTGATGTAAAAGGTTGCCTCACGAAGTCCGCATAGGGGAACGCATCCTAAAGACCCATCAATAACTGCACTGGATAATGGAAGCCAAGCGTGCATAAAGCTAATATCCTCATCTGATATCTCTCTGAATCTGGTAATGCCTTTGTCAGGGGTCCCGAGTAGGTACAGACGCTGGCGAGGAAGAAAATACTTCGCTGAATACTGACTAATGATTCTAGGAGGGGGTTCTGACAGCAGCTTTAATTTCTCTTGCAACCAAATCTGAAAGAAGAAGCAAGGAAAAATAAAAGCCAAAGAAAATAAGATAAAAGGCAAAGAAAAGCCGCTGGGGTAAGTAGGATTTACTTCAGGCAAAAATTAGGCATATGGTTGTGTGAAAATTCGAAAGGACGTACTTCCCGCTAAGAAAAGCTAGTGCAAAAATCCACAAGGGACGCACTACCTTTAAAACAATGACGTACCTGGAGTAATAAGGGGCTCCTAGAGAATGAAGTGGTAGGCCTGGTACAGACAGCGTCCAAACCCAAGATAGTCTCGGCCAGAATAAGTGGAAAAGGGGTCAGCCCATGACAGACGACGGTCTCCAAGCAGCTCCTCTGAAGTCATGACCAAGTACTTCATCAGATAGAAAAGAAAGATGACACTTACTCTGTATGAAGGGAGGTTAGAGAATTCACCCAGTGCTTCAATCAAAGGTTCTAAGGAAAATACAGGGCCCTGAGGAACTAGACAAGCAGCATCAGAATGAGCTATACTTAAGGAAAGGGCAATATCCCGAGTTTGAACCAAACCACAGTGAGGAACACAGGGTAAAGCACTAGGAGGATACCAGCTCCCGATAATGGCAGCAAGTTCCTCAGGCAGGGGGCACATTTCCTGGTAGGTGAACCTAAAAACGTGAAAGCGAGGGTCCCAGAAGTGGGTCGCAGCCAAAAGGAGGTTGTAGTCTATTCTGATTCTGCGTAAAAATTTCAATCCAGAAAGGGGGGCAAGAGTGCTGTTTTCCCAAGTTTGAGCATCGTCTAAGATATGGTGCATTTGGAAAGAAAAGGAGAATTCATTTCTCTGTGACTAAGGTCGAGGTCGCTAAGGGAAATAGACAAGGGGAAAAGAAAAAAAACTGAGGAAAGGAACCTGCTATGAAGCTAAAATGAGAGAAAAGGCACGGAATCCAAGAAAATGATGAATTTTATAGGATTGACCTACCGACGGCTAGCCCGTCCCTAACTTAGACGGTGATCCCGTCTGTAGTTGTCCACCTGGCTGTCTTTACATCGTGCATATCACACGCATTAATTAGGTAATTAATGAGGGTTAAATGCAGAATCTAGAGAGATAGACGGCATGCCCGTCGGTAGCTGTATAGACGTAAAGCCCGTCGGTACTTAAATTCTATATAAGGACGCAGGTACCGATGGACAATCGCTTTCTTCCCTTTTCTTCTTCACACCGACGCTCTTCCCTTCTTCTTCAGTTACATTTTATCGTTTTTGCTTTTTCGGTTGGTTTCCTTTGCACCAGTGTTTAGTCCTTTCTTCTTCATTGAGTCTCAACTTCCAGGTTAGTAAAATTCTTCTAGTTTTTATTATTATTTATTTTATTTTATGGTGAGTAATTTAATTTAATTTTATTTTTTTGGATTAGTATAGTTAGGCTAATTGATGTAGTACAATTTGAAAATGCCATTTATTTTTTTTTTATGCTTTAAGCAATAAGTTAACACATAGAATAATAATATGCTGTTCTTCAGTTTAGATAAAATGCATGAATATATGCTATTTTCAGAACAATTAATGATAGATGCATATTTATTTTTATTGAGTTTTTTTTAGATATTCAGGCATAGCCTTAGGAATACATGCATTTTGAAACTAATACTAAGAATTAGGAAGTAAAACAAGTGTGAATATGTTGCACTGTATATGTTGCACTGTTGCTTAGGGCCTGAGGCTTGTTTTTTTGTTTTCTCATGCAGGAGGTTGGGCACACCCTTGCCGGGGTGCTGCCCAAATTTTTTTAATTTTTTTTCGGTTTAGACACGACCCCGTCGAAATGCTGCCTAAAGTTTTGTTATTATTTCCTGAGTATAGTCCATTTATGACTATGATACCAAAACTAATTGTTTACTTTATTTTTAGGATGCCACCGCGACGTTATGCTCCGCGCGATCTGCCTGAGCCTCAGGCCCCGAATTGGATGAATGTCGAGGCCAGACAGAGGTATGCAGCGCTGGCTCAGATGCAGTTCCGAGCTAGCCATTTTATTTCTATGCCGTTCCTTGAGGCTCTCGGGATGGCCGACGAGGTCGATATTTGATGGCAGGAGCGAGATGGACTGAGTTTCTGATGCCTGCTTTCCAGACTCACCCAAAGATAGTTCGGCAGTTTCTTGTTACGTTACAGTACGGGGGGTACCAGAGATCCGACACAGAGGAGGGTGTTATCTAGTTTTGGATTGAGAGGCACCATTATAGCATTACCCGTCAGCAATTTACAGAGGTTATGGGGCTTCCATTCGGGCAGGATTTTACAGTGCCCCATAGAGCAGTTAGACGCCACCATTGGGCAGTCATTGCGTTGCCGGGAATACGGCAAAGAGCACGGTACTCACGTCACAGGACTTTCGATATGTTCACAGAGTTTTATCCAGCTCCTATTTGGGATGAGCTGGTAACCCAGGGTCTCTCAACGCCATTGAGATTTGGAGTTTATGGGCCATGGTGGCAGGCCAACAACTCAACATCAGCTACGAGATTTTGGTTAACATGGTGAGAGTATCTAGGGGGGCAGCCCCTGTAGTGTATGTTGGTGGAGTCATTACTTGACTACTTTTGAGTTTGGGTATTCATCCAGACATCCTGGGGCAGGCCTTGGATGAGAGCATTTATGCGGACGCTCCGGCAGCTATTATGATGGCTATGATATTGCCGATACCGGGTCAGGCCGAGGCGTACAGACTCCGCACCATTCATAAGACCAGACGTGCATTTAGCCTGCCCTCACTAGAGCCAGTAGAGGAGCAGCCTCAGGAGCACCCTCAGATGGAGCAGCCTCAGATGGAGCACCAGCCTCCCGAGCCCCAGCAGCACTAGGAGGAGCATTCGGGTACACCCTCTGATATAGGGATTGAGTTCACCATGGATGAGCTATTTGCTACTCCTCCAAGGCAGAGAGTACAGAGTCCTACTCTGCCTCCGCCAGAGGTTCAATCCATATGCTAGAGCAGGGGACCCGGGGGCATCTACTTCTACAGCTCCACCTCCAGAGTGGGCACCAGAGTCAGCTCCCCCTCCATTCACACCATCGCCTCACCCTGCACAGCTAGATTTTTCTGCGATTTTGACCTCTATGTTCGCATCCTTTGAGCACAGATAGGAGGAGAGAGACAGGGCTTTTCTCGGGTAGCTCGGGGAGCGAGATACAGTCATCTTAGACCGTCTAGATCAGCAGCAGGGTATTATCTAGGAGCAGGTGTAGACACCGGGTCCCGAGTAGCCTTGATCAGGATTACCCGATGATGAAATTTAGCTATGCCGGCTTATAGGCAAAAAGATTGGAGCTCAGAAGTGATTTTCCTTGTCTTTTCGGTGAGTAAAAAGGGTATTTTAAAAATATTTTAAAAATATTTTTTAAATTATTTTGAAGAAGAAAAAGTGTGTTTTAGGTTGAGGGTATTTTATATAAAAAATTAAAAAAAAGGGTGAAAAATGATGGAAAAATGTTGAAAATATAATAGGGGAAAATAATCGCGACGAAAAGGCGACGGCCAAGGGCCGTCGCGAATTTCCGTGCGCTCCGCGCGAGCGACGCGCAGGGCGTCGCTCGCCCCGCGCACGTCGTGCGCGAAAACTCCGCGCAAATCGCGCAGAAACGTGCGCGACGCGCACGATCTCTCGCCGAAATCGCCCCCATTTTGCCCACTTCGCCCATTTTCGACCCCCACTCGATTTTCAACCATTTTTGGACGGTTTTTGGGGTTTTTTGGGTAGTTTTTGATGGTTAAAAACACTGAAAAAATTGAGAAACAGAGAGGACGAATGAGGAACATTTTTGGAGAAAAAAACTGAATTTTGGAGCTTTGAGTTGAGAGAAAAAAATCCATCTTACACACTTATTTCCAAGAGCTTTTCTTCAAGTTTTCAAGCTATTTTCTAAGGATTTTCACAAGAGAAGACAAGGAATTCAACACTTCTATCTTCAATTCTTCAAAACTGAATTTGAGGGTAATTATTCTTGGTTTTACTCATTAATTATCTTGTTAATTTCATTTATTTTTGCTTTCAATTAACATATTAAACATGTAAATTCTCTTAGTCTCCATATTCTTCTTCTTATTTTTTATCTTCAATTATTCATATAACAAATAAGTTTTTTTTAAATTCTATTATCTCTTTTTCATGTCAAATTATTCTTTGTTCATGTAATTATGCATGTTTTAGGTTGTAAATACCTTTAATTTCTTAATGCTATATCATGTTTATTATTATGCTTTCTTTTGCATGAATGAGTGTTATAGTCATTACTTTATGCTAGTTATGCATGTCAAGTGGAATTATTCTCATGTTACACATTTATTCATGTCTTAACTATAACAAAATTGATTGTCACTAACCTTCCATGTATGTTAATAACTATTATTAATAAGTTGCATATGCCATGATACTTCATCACCTTATGCATGTTAAATTGCATCTTAATCACTTTATGCATGTTAAATTGCATCATAATTATTTTTTATGCATGTTATAGTATCTTATGCATGTTATATGGTCATTGTACATATTACCTTTTATGTTGTATTATTTCGTTGGCCTAATCACTAACATGAATTTCTTTTTGATTTTTGGTTGCACATCATTGTTTTTACTTTCAATTGAGCATCCATGCACACGAAGGAGGAGTTGCGGGGTTTGGTATTTCCTTTATACATTTTTAATTCTCATTTCGTTTATATTTTTAATTTCCTTGTATATATTCATTGAATAAAATGTTTTCCTATGCGCACCTAAATAAAAATCACAAAAATAGTTTTACTAAATTAGTTTAGATTTTTCATAATAAAATGGGACCAATGTCCTAGTTTTCATCCCAAATAAAATTACCACATCCAAAATATTTTCTTTAATTGAGCATGCGGGGACCAAAGTCCTCATAGTTAATAAATTCCCCGGTTTTATGTATGTTTGCACTTTTAAATGGGAGTTGTATTCCGCTCCTTGTATTATTGTAATTTATCGCTTTGACATTTATTTTGCTCATTTATTGCTTTCAAAATGTGAATAATTGCGCCTTTTAATCAACTGCATAGTGTGGAGAGAGAGCGAACCAATGACATTAAAATTTGATCATAAACTTATTGAGGTAGAAATAGATGAGAAATCCCGGACTCAGCTCTGGTCTTTGGGCTCGAGAGGTTAGAGGTTATCCTCCAAAATACTTCTTGGGTCACGAGACTTTAGCGCTAATCCTAGGCCTCATGGCTCAACATGGATACCAAGCGCAGTCTTAGGCTCTCCGAGGCGAGAGTAACTTTCCCAATGTTCTATTGGGTGGCGACTCCATGATACCTCCTTGTTGCCCAACATAGACGCACTTGCGATTTATTGCAAGATGCCAACGGACCCGCAATTGCCCGATCGCCCACGTGCGGGCGGTCATAGGGGCGACGCTCGGGATCCGGCGCGCGTCACAGTGGCGAGTCCACTGGGGACGATATGGTTCGAGATTTCAATTTGAAAATACCTCGTTTAACATTTATGGTTAAAATTTAATTCATAAATTCGCTTTATCTCAAAATTGCATATCATCTCATTAGAGCTTTAGATTAAGTTAGTTTGGTCCCTTTTCAAGCCCCGGTGCGTTCCCGAAGCACGACCTCATTTTCACTCAATTTGGGGAAGTGTTAAGGATAATCACCAACCCAAGCCACGTACCTCAATGGTATATCAAAATGACGACCCGATCGGTCGCTATGCTTGTGATGAGCTAGACCCGTCGGCAGGGATCATGCTTGGGTAGCCTTAAAGTAACATCTCCCTTGTCCAAAGCTCATGTAATAGCAATAGATACTTCCACTAGGTGAAATGTACCGTAATACTATGCTTGCTATATGGGCCATCATATATTAAACGAAATCAATTTAATTAAATGGTCTTCATCAAAGGCTTTCATGCCCTGGTGGGCCCATCTTAGTTAAGTTGAATTGTTTAAATACATAATTGCCAAACACCCATACGTATGTACATTAGATAGGAACTGTTATACTGCCGGTTTTTCACCGCGCACCATACGTGTCCATCGGGTTCCACGTTAATCCATGGATTAAGCCCACCTAGGAAAGAGAACGCATTACCACGTGTGTGGGAGATACAAGGTTGGAAAGATCTATATGCTTGCATGTGTTTGTCTATGTTGCATCAGCACGAGCATACATTGCATTTTAATCATGCATCATCTTAACAATCTTTGCATTTCAGCCATCATAGATTCTCCTGGGTGGTCTAGAGGTCCCGACGGACGGTTAAGAAGGACGCCGCTTTTGGGGTTAACTGAGTTAGTGTCAGATCAGAGTTCAGAGTCAGTCTTAGAAGGAAGTGTGTGGTTTTCTTCTGAATCATCAACAGAAGTAAGCATGGCTAATCCATCAAATGAGTCTGATGCAACCCGGGCAGTAATCGTTGAGGAGGTAGGAAAGAGAATGGAGGAATTTGAAGCCCGAATGATTGCAATGATGGGCAATCTTGCCACCACCATAGCTGGGCAACAAGCTGCTGCTGCCCCTATCCGAGTACCAGCTGAACAAGAGGTTGTAAGAGAAGAACGTCCTGTTGCAATTAACCAACCAGTGGTTGACCCACCTGTTGTCGAGCAAAGAGTGCCTGCACCTATTGAGCGCAGAGAGGGCCCCAGGTCTGAAGCTGAATTTGGGGAAGATGAGCTAGAGGAGCATAAAGTAGCTAAAGAGAAGTCGCCAAAACTGGATGAGGCAATGTGGAGGAAAATGGAAGAAAGATTTGAGGCCATGGCAAGGATGATGACCGTGGGAAAAGGAATGAACCCGGAAGACCGAGAGCTGGATGGGGATGACCTGATTCCCCAGAATTTTAAGATGCCGGACATTCCCAAATTTGATGGCACCTCTGACCCTGCCGCACACATCAAGCAATACTCGCTGGTCATGAAGGGAATGACCTTAACAAGAAAGCAAAAGATAGAGTATTTCTGCTTGAGTCTCACAGGAGCTGCTATTGATTGGTACCATGGGCTTGACAGGAGATCCAAGGAGGACTGGGACTTGTTGACCAAAGAGTTCCTTAAGCAGTACGATTGCAGTACCCGAATGGAGGTCACTTTGAAAGATCTCGAGTTGTTACAGCAAAAGGCTGGGGAGTCCTTCCACGAGTACCTTACTCGGTGGAGAAACCGGGTTATGGAGATGAAACGCAAACCGGACACTTCTGATCAGATTCGGCTATTCATTCGAAATGCCAGTCCTTACTTGAGAGAGGGGCTGAAAATGAAGGGACTCAAGGATTGGGAGTCTTTGAAGGACATTGCCATAGAAGCGGAAGGAGAATATTTATCCAAGAGGGCAAATAGTGAGTCCTATGCCCGGAGGGGATACAACAATCAGGGGACGGCCAAACCAGTAGGTTCAAGCAGTGGTAACAGAGTTGGGAAGACTGCCGAGGTGTCTGCAACCGGCGTAAGTCAGAGGTATTTCTCCAACTTGGGTAAGCCTTTATCATGGGTGCTAAAGAGGCTAATAAAAGAAGGAAAACTACGGCCCCTATCACCTAAGCCGGCCAAGGCCCAAGGACAGCCAGGGCACAAAGAGAATGAATACTGCGCATTCCACCAACATATCGGGCATTTGACGGATGAGTGTATAACGCTAAGACATCGGGTCCAAGATCTAATTGACAACAAGCAGATCACCGATCCTGAGCAGAGAGAAAGCAAGAAGAAGTCTGGTTATAACACAGTGCCACCTCCAGTCTTTATGATCGGATCGAGCCTACCAGAATGGTATGTGATGCAAGACCTATATGGAAATGAGTATGTCGCTATTACTCGCCCTGCAGTGAATGAAGAAGGGGTTTTCGTGGCAGCGATAGACTGTTGGTCCACTAGTGAGAGTGGAGATGACGAAGATGAGAAAATTGGAGAGTTTACGGATCCGTGGGATTCAGAGGAAGAAGAAAGAGTAGAAGCAGTAACAAGAAGTGGGAGGGTCATTCCAGAAGCTGAGAAGCAGCAGGACCCAGCACAAGAAATCGCAGAGAAAGAGCCGGAAGAAAATTCAATAGTGAAGCAACTGAAAAAGACCACGGCTCAGATATCTATTTGGGACCTCTTGAGACAGTCCCCCTCGCACCGACAGAAGTTAGTCGAAGCATTGAGCGTATCCACCGTAGCAACTACAATCTCTCCATCCGAGCTTTTAGACCTTGTAAAGGGGGGATCCGGGGAGAAGTTGGTTTTTTCTGATGCGGACCTACCAACAGAGGGTCGCAGCCACAACCGACCTTTGTACATCAAGGCACAGATCAATGGTAAACACACCGCTTGTGTCATGGTTGATGACGGGTCATCGATAAATGTCTGCCCTTTGGTGGCACTTCAGGCCTTTGGGATGGATGAGAGTATGTTAAGCAAATCTGACCTGACCATCACTGCCTACGACAACTCCAGGAGGCAAGCATCGGGAATTTTCAAAGCTTTGGTAAAGACAGGGCCTATTGAGACAGAAACGGATTTTGTGGTTCTGCCGATCCCAGCAAACTTTTCAGCTCTACTTGGTAGACCGTGGTTTCACAAGTTAGGGGGAGTGCCATCTACCTTACACCAGATAATTAAAATACCCCATGAAGGAGAAGTAGTGACCATTAAAGCAGCAAGAGAGAACCAAGTGTCTGCCTTGGAGATCTCTAATCAGCCATTCAGTGGCTTTCATGTATCGATGATCGGAGAAGAGCAAAACCTAGAAGGTAGCCCTCAAGTGGTGAATATGCTGAAGAAGATGCACTTCCTCCCAGGGGCTGGTTTGGGAAAAGAGTCACAAGGGCTGCAGAATGCTATCACTACACGTGGTCAGAAAGATCGAAAGGGGTTGGGCTACAAAGGAGAATATGGTAAGAAGAAAGGGTCAGGGAAGATTCCCCATATTTCGGAGAGCTTTGTGCCATCATCATCGGTTTGTGCTTACACCGGAGAAGAAGAGCCGCAGTGGGTAGATGGGAAGATTATCCCTGGATTTGAAATTTTCAATGATGTCTTTGATTGGGAGATCGGAGTTGTTAAAGCTGTAGAGAGCTTTTGGGATGAGGAGATTATGACCCAATGCAGCATCTGGGACAGAGATGAGCCCGAAGAGATTGTAACTGATAAGCTGTTAGCCACTAAGCTCAAGGGGAAGGAGAAGATAGTGGAACCAGAACCGAAGATAGAAGATCTCAGGATTTCACCAAATCAAGAAGCCAAAGCACAGTCATCTGCAGCATCAGCGTCGACTAAAGTTGATAGTCATTTAGATTCTCATTTTATACCAGAACTCTTTGAGAACAATGTTAATGTTTCTGATTATGTTAATGAGATGAACAACTTTGCTTACTTGTGTGATGTGTCTGATGATTTCATTTCGCATGATCATAAGCATGATGCATTCATTTTTGATATTAATTCAACTGGCACAACTGCATTTAATCTCGGAACTTTGGAAAATCCAAAGGAAATTTTGCTAGCGTCAGACATAACTCCTGAAGAGAGAATAAAATTTGAGAGAATATTAAAAAAATATAAAAAAGTCTTTGCCTGGACCTATGAGGATATGCCGGGAATAGATCGAGATGTTGCCGAACATGCCATCCCAACTTACCCAGAGTTTAAACCAGTCAAGCAAAAGCTTCGGAGGCTTAGGCCAGAATGGGCACAGAAAGTGAAAGAGGAGATCCATAAGCAGATTGAGGCTAAGTTCCTGATAGAGGTTCAATACCCAACATGGTTAGCTAATGTGGTTCCTGTAGCTAAGAAAGACGGTAAGGTTCGAGTATGCGTCGACTATCGAGACCTGAACAAAGCTTGCCCTAAAGATGATTTTCCACTGCCTGATATTGATGTGCTAGTAGATAGTGCTGCTGCTTGTATGATGTATAGCTTTGTGGACGGGTGCGCAGGGTACAATCAAATTCTTAACAAGATAGTGGACCGGATCAAGACAGCCTTTATCACCGAGTGGGGGACATATGCCTATCGGGTTATGCCTTTTGGGTTGAAGAATGCATGAGCAACCTATCAGAGGATGGCAACCAAGGTTCTCAATGACTTAATCCACAAAGAAGTGGAGGTGTACGTCGATGACATGATGATTAAGTCGGCTACCAGGGAAGGTCACTTTGAGGCATTAGAAAAGTTCTTTCAAAGGATTAGCAAGTATGATCTGCGACTCAATCCCAAGAAGTGCATTTTTGGAGTTACATCAGGAAAGTTGTTAGGCCATGTAGTAAGTCAGAGGGGAATCGAGGTAGATCCCGATAAAGTCAAAGCCATAAGAGAGATGCCAGTGCCCCAGAAGGAGAAGGACGTTAGAAGTTTCCTAGGAAAGCTTCAGTACATCAGCCGATTTATTGCCAAGCTAGCTTCGGTATGTGAGCCTATTTTCAAGCTTCTTAGGAAGAATCAGCCGGTGCTATGGAACGATGACTGCCAATTGGCCTTTGATACCATTAAGAGGTATTTGTTAAATCCTCCGGTGTTAAGACCACCACGCCGTGCCAAACCATTAATCCTGTACCTGGCTGTGGAAGATAACTCAGTGGGTGCTATGATGTCTCAGGAAGACGATTTTGGTGTAGAGTTTGCCGTTTACTATCTTAGCAAGAAGTTCTTGCCTTACGAAGCCAAATATGTGGAGGTAGAAAAGATTTGTTTAGCAGTTATCTGGGCTTCTAAGAAGTTGCGACACTACTTTCATTCCTTCAAGGTACAAACGGTTGCCAAACATAATCCGCTTAGATACCTCCAAGAAGCACCCTCTTTACTAGGGAAGATGGGAAGATGGTTACTGCTGTTGCAGGAATTTGACATTGAGTACATAACCAGGAAAACCATTAAGGGAAGAGCTGTAGCGGAGTTCTTAGCCGAGCATCCTATTGAGGGAGATCAGTTTGAATACAACTTCCCAGATGAAGATGTCACGACCATAGCAGAGCAAGGGTGGCAGTTATTCTTTGATGGAGCAGTCAATAATAAGGGAGTAGGCGTAGGAGTTATTCTTACGACCCCAGATGGTGAAAGGTTACCATTGGCTAAGAAGCTGAGGTATAAGGCTACCAATAATGAAGCAGAATACGAAGCTTGCATCTTTGGATTGGAAGCATTGCTTGCTCTGGGGGCAAAGACCGCAGAAGTATTTGGGGATTCCTCCTTGGTAATTCATCAAATTAAAGGAGAGTGGTCAGTCAAGGAAGAAAGGCTGTTGCCTTATGTAAAGCACTTGAGAGCGTTGAGCAGCCAATTTGAGATTTGCACTTTTCACTTCATCCCCAGAGACGAAAATCAGTTAGCTGATGCTCTAGCAACATTAGTGTCTATGTGGGACAACCCAACAGGAGTTGCGATGAAACCCGTGCTGATATATAGTTCGGAAAGACCTGATTTTGAAGCGGAACAGGTGATGGACATTGAGGCCACTGATGGAAATCCATGGTATTATGACATTCAGAATTATTTAGAGAGATCAGTCTTTCCAGAGGAAGCCACTGAGAAGGACCAAAAAATGATCAGGAAGTTATCCACTCAATTCATCAGTGTTAATGGCACTTTATACAAAAGGCAAGCTGATGGTATCCAGTTAAGATGTCTGGCAGAGAAAGAAGCTAAAAGAGTTATGGAAGAAGTTCATGCCGGGGTTTGTGGAGCTCACATGAATGGCTTAGCCTTAGCAAAGAAGATCATGCGCCAAGGGTTTTATTGGCTCACAATGGATACAGATTGTTCAAAATTTGTGAAGCAATGCCAGTTATGCCAACAGTACGCGAATTTGAGGCATGTGCCAGTTTCAGAGTTACATAACTTAACATCTCCATGGCCATTTGCAGCATGGGGAATAGACATCATAGGCGAAATCCATCCTACTGCTTCTAATGGGCATAGATTCATCATAGTTGCCATTGACTACTTCACTAAGTGGGTTGAGGCTGAATCTTTCAAGAAGGTTGATGCAAGGGATATGGCTAAATTCATCGAGCGGAATTTGATATGCAGATATGGTCTCCCACATCACATTGTGTCTGATAATGGGGTACAATTCCTAGCAGAGACTAAACAAATGCTCCAGAAATATGGGATCCAACATCATAAGTCTTCTCCTTACCGTCCTCAAGCGAATGGTGCAGTTGAAGCAGCGAATAAGAATGTGAAGAGAATTTTAGCCAAGATGGTTCAGAACTACAAGGATTGGGCAGAAAAGTTACCCTTCGCACTTTGGGGATATAGAACAACAATCAGAACCTCTACGGGGGCAACACCATTCTCTCTGGTGTATGGAACTGAAGCAGTCCTGCCAGTTGAAATTGAGCTGAAATCATTAAGGGTAGTCCTGGAAGCCGAGATTCCTGAAGCAGAATGGGCACAACAACGTTTGTCACAGCTAAATCTGTTGGATGAAGACAGGTTACGAGCCTATTACCACAACCAAGTTTATCAAAAGAGGCTGGCTCGGTCGTTTGGCAAGAAAGTATGAAAGCACCCGTTGAAGGAGGGGGACTTGGTCTTTTAGATGATGAAGCCAGGAGTTCCAGACATACGAGGAAAATTCAGACCAACCTAGGAAGGACCTTTCATTTTGAAAAAGTTGCTAACAAAAGGAGCAGCGATTTTAGCAGACAGCGATGGGAATGAGTTCAAGGACCCGGTCAATGTCGATAGACTTAAAAGGTTCCATGGCTAAAGACCAAAAATAAAAAGAAGAGAATAAATGCCCCGCGGGTCGAAAACCGAAAAAAGGCGGCCTTGCTAAAATTGGGCGCCCTGTCAGGGTGAAAACCGAAAAAAGGCATCCTGGGCAAAAATTAAGGGCCAAGAGAAAATATTCAATCGAGAAAACCCGAGAGGGCCGATTGATAACAGGAGTTTGATGCTGACAAAACCCACTCCGAGATTAGGTGTAGTCACATGCTTTTGAATTCTTGTCAAATGAAAAATCATGTATGATGAAATCATATAGAAATGTACACAATTTTGCAAGGAATAAAAGCATATATTTTCATTGATCTTTCAGTTCTGTCTCAAAAAGAGTTATATCAATTTTTCATCTAATGATTATCGCTCATCAGATATGTCCTATTTGCTCTTAACAGAAGCTTTGGTGATAACCTTCTCTAAAATAAAAAAAAAAAAAAAAAAAAAAAACAAAGAAGGTCGTTAGAGGTGAAAACCGTAACTGGCTCTCTAAGCAAAAGTTAGGCCAAAGGGCAGGGTGAAAACCTGGAAACAGGCAGTCTGCCCTACAAAAAAAAAATAAAATAAACAAAAGCCGCTGGATTGGGTTGGGTCCATTCCAGGCAAAAGTTAGGCAAAGGGTTGTGTGAAAATCCCATAAGGGACGCATTTCCCGCAAAGAAAAGCTAGTGCGAAAATCCACAAGGGACGCACTACCTTTAAAACAATGACATTCAATGCCTGGAGCGATAAGGCGGCATTATTTCAAGATGATTTTCCGTCAGTCAGACAACACACAACACAGAACATGAAACAGAATCCCGGGTAAATGATCATTGACCAGGGGGGCAAGGATATATACCGGACGTCTCTTTCAGAAAACTTGTCGACGATCCTCAGGATTCAGGGGGCATTATAGAGCCGGCAGCCTACAACCTCAGCGAACCATGGACCACCTAGGGCACAGTCTATACATTGTTGCAAGCATTTGCATTCCATATCATGCACACATGATTTCTTGTATATCCCTATGCATACAATCTTGCAGGAGAAATCGGCGGGGGACACCAACAAAAGCCGAGTGATGACACTAGTCCAAACATCTAAAGGAGCAAAAAAAAAATAAAAAATAAAAAAATAAAAAATAAATCCACAGCGGTTAGCATGATGGCGGCACTACCCACAAGAGGTTAGCACGACCACGGCACTACCAATTCACAGCGGTTAGCACGATGGCGGCACTACCCACAAGAGGTTAGCACGACCACGGCACTACCAATTCACAGCAGTTAGCATGATGGCGGCACTACCCACAAGCGGTTAGCACGACCACGGCACTACCAATTTACAGCAGTTAGCACGATGGCGGCACTACCCACAAGAGGTTAGCACGACCATGGCATTACCAGCTACAACCAAAACACGGCAACAACAATCATCATAACTCCATCCAGCAGGAAGATCGTCGCTTCAGGTACGCGTTTCTTTTCTTTTCCTGAATTTTGGCTCACCTAGGCACCCATGCACTAGTCTCTTCAAAATTGGGGGCAACTGTAGACACCGGGTCCCGAGTAGCCTTGATCAGGATTACCCGATGATGAAATTTAGCTATGCTGGCTTATAGGCAAAAAGATTGGAGCTCAGAAGTGATTTTCCTTGTCTTTTCGGTGAGTAAAAAGGGTACTTTAAAAATATTTTAAAAATATTTTTTTAATTATTTTGAAGAAGAAAAAGTGTGTTTTAGGTTGAGGGTATTTTATATAAAAAATTAAAAAAAAAAGGGTGAAAAATGATGGAAAAATGTTGAAAATAAAATAGGGGAAAATAATCGCGACGAAAAGGCGACGGCCAAGGGCCGTCGCGAATTTCCGTGCGCTCCGCGCACGGAGCGCGCGCTCCGCGCAGGGCTTCGCTCGCCCCGCGCACGTCGTGCGCAGAAACTCCGCGCAAATCGCGCGGAAACGTGCGCGACGCGCACGATCTCTCGCCGAAATCGCCCCCATTTTGCCCACTTTGCCCATTTTCGACCCCCACTCGATTTTCAACCGTTTTTGGACGGTTTTTGGGGTTTTTTGGGTAGTTTTTGATGGTTAAAAACACTGAAAAAATTGAGAAACAGAGAGGAAGAATGAGGAACATTTTTGGAGAAAAAAACTGAATTTTGGAGCTTTGAGTTGAGAGAAAAAAATCCATCTTACACACTTGTTTCCAAGAGCTTTTCTTCAAGTTTTCAAGCTATTTTCTAAGGATTTTCACAAGAAAAGACAAGGAATTCAACACTTCTATCTTCAATTCTTCAAAACTGAATTTGAGGGTAATTATTCTTGGTTTTACTCATTAATTATCTTGTTAATTTCATTTATTTTTGCTTCCAATTAACATATTAAACATGTAAATTCTCTTAGTCTCCATATTCTTCTTCTTATTTTTTATCTTCAATTATTCATATAACAAATAAGTTTTTTTTAAATTCTATTATCTCTTTTTCATGTCAAATTATTCTTTGTTCATGTAATTATGCATGTTTTAGGTTGTAAATACCTTTAATTTCTTAATGCTATATCATGTTTATTATTATGCTTTCTTTTGCATGTATGAGTGTTATAGTCATTATTTTATGCTAGTTATGCATGTCAAGTGGAATTATTCTCATGTTACACATTTATTCATGTCTTAACTATAATAAAATTGATTGTCACTAACCTTCCATGTATGTTAATAACTATTATTAATAAGTTGCATATGCCATGATACTTCATCACCTTATGCATGTTAAATTGCAACTTAATCACTTTATGCATGTTAAATTGCATCATAATTATTTTTTATGCATGTTATAGTATCTTATGCATGTTATATGGTCATTGTACATATTACCTTTTATGTTGTATTATTTCATTGGCCTAATCACTAACATGAATTTCTTTTTGATTTTTGGTTGCACATCATTGTTTTTACTTTCAATTGAGCATCCATGCACACGAAGGAGGAGTTGCGGGGTTTGGTATTTCCTTTATACATTTTTAATTCTCATTTCGTTTATATTTTTAATTTCCTTGTATATATTCATTGAATAAAATATTTTCCTATGCGCACCTAAATAAAAATCACAAAAATAGTTTTACTAAATTAGTTTAGATTTTTCATAATAAAATGGGACCAATGTCCTAGTTTTCATCCCAAATAAAATTACCACATCCAAAATATTTTCTTTAATTGAGCATGCGGGGACCAAAGTCCTCATAGTTAATAAATTCCCCGGTTTTATGTATGTTTGCACTTTTAAATGGGAGTTGTATTCCGCTCCTTGTATTATTGTAATTTATCGCTTTGACATTTATTTTGCTCATTTATTGCTTTCAAAATGTGAATAATTGCGCCTTTTAATCAACTGCATAGTGTGGAGAGAGAGCGAACCAATGACATTAAAATTTGATCATAAACTTATTGAGGTAGAAATAGATGAGAAATCCCGGACTCAGCTCTGGTCTTTGGGCTCGAGAGGTTAGAGCTTATCCTCCAAAATACTTCTTGTGTCACGAGACTTTAGCGCTAATCCTAGGCCTCATGGCTCAACATGGATACCAAGCGCAGTCTTAGGCTCTCCGAGGCGAGAGTAACTTTCCCAATGTTCTATTGGGTGGCGACTCCATGATACCTCCTTGTTGCCCAACATAGACGCACTTGCGATTTATTGCAAGATGCCAACGGACCCGCAATTGCCCGATCGCCCACGTGCGGGCGGTCATAGGGGCGGCGCTCGGGATCCGGCGCGCGTCACAGCAGGGGAGGCTTATTGACCATTTGAGACAGGAGCAGGAGAGACTCGTGGGTCAGCTGAGGCAGGAGATGAGGGCCTCCCAGGATGAGGCGATTTAGAGGATAGATGCATCTATACAAGTGATGGATGAGTCAGTTGAGGCTCTCAGATTCAGGATCCAGGTCTTAGAGGGTACCATACCTCCCATCGCCCAGTCCATGCGAGAGTTTAGAGAGCATACAGAGGATAGGCTGAAGAGTATGGGGACTACCTCTACTGATGCGCTGCAGTTTATGATGGTATACGCCAAGCCTTTTCTTGATGGATATGCTCAGGTCCAGGTCCAGCAGCAAGACCCAGCGAGAGCGCAGCCGTTATTAGTACCAGTGGCTGTACCTCCAAGATACCAGCGACAGGCCAGAGCCTCGACTGCTCAGTATGCCTGACCATCAGCCCATCCCATGCAGTCATCTGCTCCAAATGCGGGACCATCTGCTTCTTCATCACAAGGCCAGCCGGTTCACATATCAGATGATGATGATGATCCAGAGGAGCTCTCAGATTATACGCCATTATAGATTGTTCAGGGAGTTCTTCTAGCTTTGTATTTATACTTTTTGTTGTAATCACATCTGTATATTGTACAAAATTTAACCTTTTAGTAGAAAAACATTTATGGATTAACTTGAAAAATTTGCATGTTATTTCTTTATGATTTAAATTTCTTAAAAAAAAAAGAAAAGAAAAAAAAGAGAGAGAAAAGAAGGAAAAAGACAATTGATCATATAGTAAACAGGATGATAAATAATAAAGGGCAACAAAAAAATGTTCATAAATCTATCAATCAAGTTAATTTGCACGAGAATTAACAAGAGTCTCTTACAATACAGGAACATGGTTTCACACCAATTCGAAAATGACCAGTAGTCAAAAGGAAGGATAAACAGATCAAACATTAAGTTTTTCAAGATCGCATTCAATATTAGATGAGAATCATCAGATCAGAATCATACCTTGCCGATTGAATGGAAGTTAGCAAGGAAAATTTGCGAACTTAAAGCGGGACTAACGATATAAATCAGACACCGTGTATGCCGAGACAACGATAGCGAGGTACACATGATAGATTGGATCGCAGTTTGTAAGTTGGAGCAAACTCGGTGCAGCTCAGGAGAGCAATCCTCGCGTTTTGTAAGTTCGGAATAGACTCGGCGCATCACCATCCTCACTTTGTAAGTTGGAGCAAACTCGGTCCAGCTTAGGAGAGCAATCCTCACATTTTATAAGTCTAGAGCAGACTCAGCGCATCACCATCCGCACTTTGTAAGTTGGAGCAAACTCGGTGCAGCTCAGGAGAGCAATCCTCGCGTTTTGTAAGTCCGGAACAGACTCGACGCATCACCATCTGCACTTTGTAAGTTGGAGCAAACTCAGTGCAGCTCAGGAGAGCAATCCTGGCGTTTTGTAAGTTCGGAACAGACTCGACGCATCACCATCCGCACTTTGTAAGTTGGAACAAACTCGGTGCAGCTCAGGAGAGCAATCCTCGCGTTTTGTAAGTCTGGAGCAAACTCGGCACATCACAATCCGGAATTTGTAAGTTGGAGCAAACTCGGTGCAGCTCAGGAGAGCAATCCTCGCATTTTATAAGTCTGGAGCAGACTCCACGCGTCGTCACTTCTATGACAAAAAGGTAGGGACTGTCTCAGGTATGCATCTCTTTCCTTTCTCCTCTGAATTTTTGCTCATCTAGACACTAGTGCACTAGTTTCCCCAAAATTGGGGGCAGCTGTAGACACCGGGTCTTGAGGCAATCCAGGTCAGAGTTACCCGATGAAGAGATCTATGTTGGTTTTCGGATAAATGGATGGAATTCAGAGATTTTCATCTTTCAGTTTCACAAGGATTAAAATCTTTTTCTCTATAGCGTGAGGTTTTATTTTGGTTGAAAATGGAAGTTTTGCTCCACAGACGGGATGATCGTCTAAGTTAGGGATGCCTATCTCTACTTGGGGTGATCCTCGTCTCTATGCATAGAAGGGACGGCCCATCTCTAGCTGGGGATGGACACGTGTCTGAGTAGGGACGCCCGTCCCTAGTCCCGCGTTATAGCCCGTCTGTAGCTAGGGACGGACACGTGTCTGAGTAGGGACGCCCGTCCCTAGTCCCGCGTTACGGCCCATCTGTATCCAGATTTCCGTGCGTGCCCTTAGTAGGGACGCCCGTCGGTAGTTGCAGGGATGCCCGTCGGTAGTGGATCTGATCAGATAATGCCGGATTTGATAAAATTTTATCTAAAATCTTTGAAATGGGGATAGATGTTGGTTAAAAATTAAATTTTAAACCTCCTTTTAGAATTCAAACTTTAAACTGATGCTTATCTTATTTTTTATCTCCAAAATTCTATAAATTGGGAAGAATAATTCATTTTTGGGGGTTAGAAAATTTTACAAATTTGGTTTGGGAAAAAGTGACAAATTTTTGGGGGAGAAAATTAACCACTTTTTGAGAGATTGGAATTTTTTTTAGAAAAGGTTTTTTTGTGAGCAATCTACCAAAAATCTATAAAATTTCTGTTTATTTTTAGGATTTTGTTTTGATAAAAATTCTTCCAATTAATTGATTTGCTCAAATTCTTCTTACGAATTAAGCCAATTTGAGGTAACGAAATTCATTCGTTTCCATCAATACAGCTAATTCAAATATTTGATCGCTATTAAATTTTCAAGAAGGAGAAATACAAATTTTCTTACTTTGATCTAATTTATTTGATCCTTGTGGAGCGTGCGGGGACTGAAACCATTCGATATTCACCCGAACAGGTAAAATCCGAGGGTAAACATTCTGGATTAATACGTATGTGATTTGATTAGCTTATATTAATTATTTTCATTTTTTTCTTTTTTTATTTTTTAACTCATTTCTTTTAAAAGTTTCCTATTATTTTTCTTTTCTTTACTTTATTCACCAATTTCGACACTGACATGTTTATTCCTATGAGTTATTCTCTAACAATTTGGATTTGGAGTTGTAAACGATGATGGTCGAGCCAATCTAAGGATTTCCATACGGGTTCTTTCTTCACTCTTGCCTTTTATTCATGTTATTATTAAGATTATTTCAATGTCGTTAAAGTGAAAAGGGCCAAATATTTTATAGTAATTAATTTGGCATTTTTCCTAAATAAAAATGGGACCAATGTCTCAATTTTCTCTATCCAAAATAAAATCATCACTTTCAAAAGTGTTTTATAATAAATATACATGCGAGGACTAATGCCCTCATCATTAATGAATACCCCGATTTATGAATGATTCGTATTTTATTTAGCCCTAGTTTTATTGTAATTTATTTTGAGAATGTTTATTTTAATAATGCTTTACCTATTGTTTTTGATGTGAATGATTACGCTTAATTAAATGCATCGTGTGGAAAGTTGGTGAAACAATGAATTCAAAACTTAATCATAATATTGATCAAGGTATAAATAAATGAGAAGTCCCGAACTCACTCTGGTCTTTGGGGCTCAATGAGGTGAGAGGTCTAGGACTTCCAAGACAGCTCTTGAGTCTCACCAAAAGACTTAAATTTACAAATCCTAGGCTCCAGAGGGTAGAGGCTAAGACCTCCAAGATCTCTCTGGCTTGCCCAAGATGGATATGTATGCGCCGTCTTAGGCTCGCTGACGCTAGACGACCCTCCCCAATGTTCTATTGGGTGGCGACTCCAAGAAACCTTATTGTTTCCCATAATAGACGCAGCTTGTAAATACCTTACAAGTTTTAATGAATCCCATCCTAATCGCCCTAAAGCGGGCTTTCGGGAGGCCACGGGGTTCGGCGCGCGTCACACACCCCTAGTTAATTGCTAATGATTATATTATAAGTGCATCTATTTTGGGCAATTGGAGGTATTTCGGAGTTGCCATCTAATAGAACATTAGAAAAGCTCATC
Organism: Excoecaria cochinchinensis; assembly: GCA_947683425.1. NCBI lineage: Eukaryota > Viridiplantae > Streptophyta > Magnoliopsida > Malpighiales > Euphorbiaceae > Excoecaria > Excoecaria cochinchinensis. Next base: position 8,976,676 of record CANTUQ010000119.1, read on the forward strand.
TAACCCCTTGAGGCCTAAGACAAGAGAGTGTTCAGGACATTGCTCTTGTGTCTATTTTGGGTGACAGAAGGTATTTTGGAATCACCGTCTAGTAGAACACTGGAAAGGATCATTGTGACGCGCGCGGAACCTCGGGTGCCCCGAAAACTCGCTTTCAGGATTTTTTGAGAGAGGTTCATAACACTTGTAAGAAAATTACAAGGGCATCTATTTTGGACAACAAGAGATATTTTGAAATTTGCATCCCAATAGAACACTGGAAAGGTTCATCTAACCTCATGAAGCCTACAACCGGAGAGAGTTCGGGACTTTACTCTTATTCATATCTTAATCAAAGTTATAAATGAGTTCTGAATATAAAATTCCATTCCTTTTCTCATACGATTTATGCAATTATTAAAGCGCAATTCAAGCACACCATGAAAATAATAAATAACATAATCTTAAAATAAAATAATGAAAGTACATTAACTTACAATAAAAATAGGGGCGGAATACAACCCCAAATAGAAATAGAAAATCATACATAAAATGGGACATTTATTCGAATTGAGAACATTGGTTCCCTCTTATACATAATTATAAAAACAACCTTTAGGCGATATTTTGGAGGAAACCAAGACATTGGTCCTTTTTTTAAAGAAAAATCTTGTTTTAACTAGAAAAATCTTTAAATGCCTTTAGGTTAACGAACATAAAAACAACATTTATTATGATTAATAAAAATCTAAAAGATTAATTAGCATAAAAAAAAGAGTGAAAAGGATGAACCCAAGCAATGTCTCCAAATCACATCTCACCTAAATCCTCCACATTTGGCATCTAACACTCAACAAATGAAAACTCACAAAAAACAACAAAATAAATATGTTAGCAACATCACAATAAAATATCAGAAAGCTAAAAAGTAATAAAACAGTAGGAAATATTAAATTAACATGCCTAAAATTATAAAAAGAAAACATAATATGAAGAAAGAGGTTAAAATATAAAAAAAGGAAGGGGAAAAGACCCAGGGACAGCCCAGGAGCTAAGAGGGACGGCCGTCCCAGAGGTGACCGACGGGCTGAATAAGCCTTCCACTATGTCCCGTCGCTTGCTTTGAGCAACGGCCGTTGGTGTGACCTTCTTCCCGTCGGTCATCTCCAGAATTTGAAAGTAACAATAAAACTCCATAACCAAACGTTTTAAAACTCAAATTTCTTACTTTTTATGGATCTTAGGCCATTATTTCACACATTTTTGTCAAATAATCACCAAACAAAGAAAATTTAACACGAAAATAATACAATTACCAAGAAAACAAACTAATTTACATCTTAAAGCCAAATCACAAATTTCAATGTCAAATGTTGAAGCTAATGCAATAATGGCTACTTTGATCCCAGAATGTTTATCCTTAGATGTTGATCTCCGAAAGGTAATGAATATTGCAGATCGCCTCGAATTACACAAGAATTGCTTGAATTGAAAATCACTTTCTCTCTCTAAGAAGCTTCTTTTCAAAGATAATGGAATTTATGTAGGAATAAAACCAAGAAAAGAGAAATAATTTCCATTCCTCAATTAATTCTTACAGAATAAATAAAGAAACGAATCTAAGGAGAAAAGTAATAATTTGCTTTGAAAAATTGATTTGTTCTCTCTCTAAAAACCTCTCCAAATTTTCTCCCTCGAAAAGACTTTTTTTTCAATGCCCTTCTTCATTTTATTTATAGGCTAGCATTAGAATTTGAGATAAATAAAAACTCTTTTGATTTATAGTCTAGAATTATCTTTAAAGATAAATGTAAATATTTATAATTATCCTTATAGATAAATACTAAATATGTGATTTATCCTTAGAGATAAAATCAGGTAATTAAAAATTATCCTTAAAGATAAAGATTAAATGTAACATTTATCCTTGAAAATTAGAATTTAAAACCATCTATGTTGAGGGAAAAAGAGAAATATCGTTATCAGGTTATGACCGACGAGAATAATTCGGTCAAGGGATGGTCGTTGGTGAAAAAATACTAAACATCCATTCTCACTAATGGAATGACAGACGGGCTTCCCGTATATGGGACGGGCATCCCTCATACATGAGCGATGGGTAACCTCTCGTGCGAGGGACAAGCATCCCTCGGGCGAAAGGCAGACTCAGCCCATCCCATGCGACGTGCATCCGTGCCTCAACTTATTCGAAGGGTATCACTGATGATCAACGGGCATCGATTGATAAAAAAATGATTTTTTCCAAGAAAGAAAACTTTTCTAAAATATGGTAGAGACCAAAAGACTTTCAGTTAGAAGTAGATCTTGACGGCGACAGGTTACCCGTCGCTCGTGTATGAGGGATGCCCGTCCCTTATACGGGTAACCTGTCACCGTCAAGATATCGGCATATGATTATAGCCATCGGGCTGTAGGCAGATGATTGTCTCCATTACTCGCTTTGTAGACCACAATTTGTCTGTTCGGTATGTGATTATCGCCTTTGAGACATCGGCATATGATTGTCACCGTCAAGCCGTAGGCATATGATTGTTGCTACGACTCATTTTGTAGACCATAGTTGTTCTTTTCGGAATATGATTGTTGCCATACAGATATCACTATATGATTGTCGCCATCGAGCCGTAAGCATATGATTATCGCCACAACTCGTTTTATAGACTTTCTTTTGGTGTGGGTTATAATTATCGCTACTGAGTTATCAATATGAGTTTTGACTTTTGTGTCGTGATATAGACTGTCGGAATGTAATTCCTATAATTTCAAAGAATCTTGTTAATTTATTATATTAACCGGATCCTTTTAAATCATAAATTTAACGTCTTTTCTTTTCTCATGAACATATTTTTCATTTACTTTTCATTTTTATTTACTATTTTGATGCATCAAGTGCTTTTAAGGCAAAATAAAATTTGAACACAATGTAAACTCAACTAAATAACAAAAGTTTTTGTACATCAAAATTTACAAATACAAATCTCCCTGAATAATGCACTACAAAGGAGAGTAATCAGTAGGCTCGTCCGGGTCCTGATCACTGTCGGACACATGTATGGGCTGAGCACTAGATGACGATAGCCCTACACTAGAGGAAGATGGCCCAACTCTAAAGGATGAAGGCTGGCCTCTGAAAGTCAAAGGATCGACTCTGGAGACCGGAGGCTAATGGGTGATGTCCACCGGTGGAGATCGATGCGGTGTTCGCGGCCATGCGAGCGGAGGATGCTGGATTTCAATCCAGGCATATCCGTCAAGGAATGGCTGTGCACAAGTCTTAAGGAAGTCTTAGAACTTGCTGACCACCCCTACTAGCCCTGTGAAGGGCCGTACCTGCTCTATGGTCTGGCGCCTGGCAGCATATCTAATCTCAGTGAACCTACCCTCTATTTGTTCACATAACTCCCTGATGGTCCCGGATATCGCTGGTATAGAAGTCTCTAACACCTCGACTCATAACCTGAGAGAAGTGACAGACTCATCGATCAGCTGGATAGCCTCATCGATGCTCTGGACTACCACTACCTGAAAAGCACTCAAACCCTGCCTCAGCTCCTCTATGAGCCTCTCTTGCCTTTCCAAGTGCTAGTACACTATCTCTCTCCTCCATGAGCTGCTCCATGGCGGCAAGGGCAGTAGTCACTACTGAAATGATCTCCTGTTGTGCAAACGGAGAAGGTGACTGTGTGCCAGGCCTTGACGGCTCTACATGGGGCTTTGGTGGTGGAAGAGCAGTAGATGTGGATGCCCCCGAGTGTCCAGACCGGCTGTAAGGGTGATACCTCCTCTTCACTCGTATATCTAGTCTTTGAACTGATGCCGGTGGAGGCACAGGACTCAGTATCTCCATATAACCCTACTGGGAGGCTGGAGTGCGGATCATCTCATCCAAATCTATGTCCATGTCTTTATCTTGGGGGGTCTGGGGCTGCTCCTCCTCAGGCTGATGCTGCTAGTGTAGGCGGTCCTCCTCGGGTTGGGCCTCCCCCTCCTCTGGATCCTCTGGTGCAGGATGGAGTGGAGGTAGGTGAAAGAAATGTCTGGTCTCTGCCACTGTAAGGAGCCTGTACTCATCGAGATGCGCTGGTATCAGAGACACTGTAATACCCTTATCGCTTCCATACAATACATATATTGCATTGCTTATACTATTGTTAGGATTGTTTAATCAAAACTTATAACAATTGCGGTAAATTTTTTTTTTCCATCCTTTAACTTATAACATCATTTATCTTTTTAACTGTCACGCTACTAATAAGTTTTATGCGATCTAGTCCAGACATTTCATTTAACTTATCGTGTCATTCAATAATATTCTAAAACATTTAACATGTCCACAATATGCATTACATAATCATTTTCAAACTGTTATATATACATGCCGATTAACCTATATCTTATTAGCCATAGTAAACTTAACTGTCTTATTTACTATTCACTTATTCAAAATTGGGCAGCATAACGACTATAATTGTAATGGCCTGAATATCGGGACAGTAGTAATCAGCAAAATTTGTAGAATATGTAGTTTGAATTTTAGGTAAAAATATCAGTAATTGGGACCTAAAAGATAAAGAAGAAGAAAGGTTAAATGTGCTCAGGTGAGGGAAGCCCCTGATGGGTGACTTCCTGGAAACCCAGAGGTGAAAAATATTTTATTTCACCATTGGAAAGTACAGGTTATTACGACTCTGGTGGTATAATTTGGAGTGAAAATGATGTTTTCGAAAGTCAAACTGACGAAAAGCCTTCGATTCGATTCAAATAGTAACTAGGTTTGATCGAGACTTTAAAGATAGTAAATGACCTTCGAAAAGTTATCTGAAGGCAAAAATGGACTCAAAAAAGTGTGTAGAACATTTTGAGAGTAAAAAAATAATTTTATGATGATACTGAAAATGAGTGAATCGGACCGATTTAATTGAATCGGACTGGAGATGAATCCTGATTAAGGTGGAACAGAGGTCAAATGAGTTATTAAGAGTAAAATAGAAACTAAGGATGAAAGGTAAACTGAATCGGTTCAACCAGTGAACCGAACCGGACAGGTCGGACCAGTTGACTTTAGTTTGACTAGTTTGACCAAACTTTAACCGGACTATAAATGGAGTTATAGGCCTTGAAAAAATTATCTGAAAGCATGGACTTACTTGAAATATTATGAAGAATTAAATGGTAATGAGAAATAAATTTTACGGTGAGACAGAAAATTGATTTGTCGGACTGGTAAGAAATTATGGGACCGAAAAACGGTCTCTATGTGACACCCCTTACCCGTACAGTAGGCGATCCCATCCCATGAGGAGTAAGATGCCGTACGAGTCAGGGTGCAACCAAACAAAGCAGAGAACAAAGCATAGATAAACATACACAAAACCAGGATAATTAAAAACTTTTGCGAAGATATGAAAAATAAAGCTGATCATGCATTAATATAATGGAGATCATTACATTAATGTTCTGATCAACAAAGAGATACAACAATTAATTACAAATCCCAAAATTTCATAAACAAAAGCGGAAGCTATTACAAAACCAATATAAGAGAGTTCTATACAAAAAGAATCTCAAAATACAAAACTCAGTCCTATTCTAAACCCTGCTGCGTTGGCATGGACTGCGGCGACTCTCCCAAAGCAACTCCTTCCGCACCTGCACGGGTAAACACGCCGTGCTAAGCGATAAACGCTTAGTGGGGAACACACATATATTATAGGACAACCATTCACAACAGTTGTCAAGGCAAAACACAAGCGTTCATCATGAATACCATACACATAACATATCAATTGCATAAGCATGCGTATATTCTAAAGCCATACATTCAGAAGCTAATAACAATACTCATATTCCCATAACAGATTATACTTTACATTTATGAGTTAACACATGTATCACATACATTTCCTCATAACACAATTCATACAAAGCACCTGCTGACTCGAGGGAGTGGATAACGAGTATACGGACAATACTTTACAGGTACGAGCCGATACGGACAGTACTTTACGGGTACGAGCCGATAAATCAAGATACTTTTACTTTCACCAAACATTTTCAAAAGGGATCTTAAACAAGATCCGAACACATAAGGTTCGCGAGGAACCGAACAGGGACCTGATCGGGGTCCAAACTTATCAAAGGGTTGCAGCTATAAGACTCTATTAGGCATGCCTAACTATCCACTTTCTAGACTCTAGCAGGTCATGCATAAACCATTCAATACATTTCATAATATTCCAAAATCATCATCATACATGTACATTGTCGTATCATGGATCTGCATTCATATAATTCATAAGATATCAAGCATAAATCTCATAGATATTAAAGGAAACTGGAGTTCAAACCCACACACAACAAAAGAAAAATCATTCAGCATACAGGGACCTGTCGCGCTCGCGACAGAGACCGAAGTCTCTTTGCTGCGCGTGCTCGATAGATTTCGCGACCGCAAGGAGGAAGGAAGGGCCAGGCTCTGTCGCGATCGCGACGGATGTCGCGATCGCGACAGAGAACAAATATTGCTGTCGCGTGCTCGCGATAGTAATTAGCCAGCATCGCGCTCTGGCACGATCGCGACGGGTGTCGCGCTCGCGACAGAGGGTGCTCAACACTTCGGCTATCGCGGGCTCGCGACGGATGTCACGTGCTCGCGATAGCGAACCTCCGAAATGCCGATCTCTATCGCGCTCGCAACATCGTCGCGATTGCGACAGCGGGTGCTCAACATTTCGGCTATCGCGGGCTCGCGACAGCGAAGCTCCGAAACGCCGATCTCTAACGCACTCGCGACATCGTCGCGATTGTGACAGCGTCGGGTTTTGCAAAATCTGCGGAATTCTACAGATTTTCTTCCTCCCTCTCTCAACCACAAACACAAAACTCATCCAAAAACCTCTTACCTCAAACTCAGCCATCCATTAGCATCAATAACCATAATATAACATTAATCAACAAGAAATTTCACACAATTCATTAATTTAAACCTCCAATTTCAAGAATCATCCAAAACCCCAATTTATGCACAAAACCACATCAATTCCAACATTATCACAAGTAACTCATACTCTTGCAAGATCCACATTTAAAAACGCAAACCCATAGCATATACATCAAAATAAAGAACATATAACAACCTAATTCTAAGAAATCAACAAATCTCATACATAAACATATATATACATGAAAACCAAGAAATTCCCAAACCTTAAAATCCTTAGCTCCTGTTGCTTGGATCCACTAGTTCCAGCCTTCTCTTTGCCCTTTGGCTCGCGAGGAGGCTCAACTAAGCACAAACAAGCACCCAAACATCAAAACACAAACCCTAACTTAGATCCAACCCAAGAAGAAGAAGAGAAAATGCATGAATAATACAATGAAGAAGCAAGAACTTACCAAGAATGATGTAAGGGAGTAATTAATTCCACCACTTGAGCTTGAATCTAAGTAGAACACTTAGGAGAGTGCAAAGGAGGAAGAAGGAAGAAGAAGAGAAAACGGGAAAAATGGGTTTCAAAATCTGATTTTCCCTTTTTCATTTTCTCTTTCCCCTCTTTCTTTCCCCTTTACACATGTCAACCATCTAGTCGAGGAGATTACTTACTCACACCCTAACTAAGTGTATCATATGCACACAATGAAACACCCTAATAATGCACCCTACACATGTATGAGCAACACACACCACAATAACCCACTAGTGCATATCCTACTATGGCGCACTCAACCACACACAATGCAACTCCCATGCACACACACTACAATGGTGCACTCATGCACACACAAACCTGTCCCAACTAATTCGCACCATAGTGCTACACATGCACACACGCACCAGAAAAACCCAAAATCATGCAATATTACCAAAATGCCCTTATGATCATGCCAAAACACATACAAATACATACACATACATGGCTTGTTCTACTAGAGGGAAAACGGGGTGTGACAACTCTTCCCTACTAACAAGAATTTTTTCCTCGAAATTCTCACCTGAACCGAACAACTGCGGATACTGAGCTCTTATCGACTTCTCCGGTTCCCATGTCGCTTCCTTGACCCCATGGTGATTCCACAAAACCTTGACCTAAGGTATCTTCTTGTTCCTCAACTGTCTTACTTCCCGAGCTAAGATAGCTCTCGGCTCCTCATCGTAGGAAAAATCAGACTGCACTTGAACCTCTTGAACCGACAACACATGAGAAGGATCCGATCTATACCGACGGAGCATCGAAACGTGAAACACATCATGAAGCTTCGATAATTCCATCGGCAATGCTAATCTGTAAGCTACTGGACCCACTCTTGCCAACACCTCATACGGACCAATAAAGCGAGGACTAAGCTTTCCTTTCTTCCCAAACCGAAGCACTTTTCTCCAAGGAGAAACTTTAAGAAAGACTTTGTCCCCAACTTCAAACTGCACATCTTTTCTCTTCAGGTTGGCATAAGACTTCTGTCGATCCTTAGCTGCTTTCAAGTTTCGCTGCACAACTCTGATCTTCTCCTCTGTATCTCTAACCAGATCTGGCCCAATCACTGACCTCTCAGATAACTCTGTCCAATAAACTGGAGTCCTACACTGTTGTCCATACAAAGCCTCATACGGTGACATACCAATACTCGACTGAAAACTATTGTTATAGGCAAACTCCATCAGTGATACATACTTATCCCAACTACCCGAAAAATCCAAAACGCAAGCCCTTAACATATCCTCTAAGATCTGAATCACTCGCTCGGACTGACCATCTGTCTGAGGATGAAATGCCATACTGAAGTTCAACTTGGTACCCAAAGCTCATTGCAACTCTTTCCAGAACATAGATGTGAACCTTGGATCCCGATCTGAAACTATAGACAAAGGCATTCCATGCAACCGAATAATCTCATCCACATAGGTACTGGCCAAACTATCCATCGGGTAATCCATCCTAACCGGCAAGAAGTGAGCGGACTTTGTGAGTCGATCCACAATAACCCAAATAGAATCATGCTTTTTCTGAGTCAAGGGTAACCCGGAAACAAAATCCATAGCGATGTCATCCCACTTCCACTCGGGAACGGACAAAGACGCGAGCAATCCCAAAGGAACTTGATGCTCAGCCTTAACCTGCTGACATGTCAAGCACTTGGATACAAAGTCCACTATATCCTTCTTCATACCAGACCACCAATAAAATTGCTTCATATCCCAATACATCTTGTTACTCCCGGGATGCATGGTGAAAATTGTACTATGTGCCTCAACCAAAAGCTGTCTTCTTAACTCTTCATTATCCGGAACACACAAACGGTTTCTAAATAGAAGAACCCCATCCTGAACTGAAAACTCTGACTGCTTGCCTAAACTGACTTCTTGCACAATGCGCTGAAGCTTCTCATCAGCCTTCTGAGCATCAACTATCCGCTGTCTCAAGGTAGGCTTGACCCTAAACTGAGCTATCAAAGCCCCATCTGAACCAAACCTCCATCTGAACCGTCTCAAAGATAAGGCAGAAACTGACTTTTGACTCAAAGCATCTGCGACTACATTGGCCTTACCCATATGGTAATCCACAATGCAGTCGTAGTCCTTAAACAACTCGAGCCATCGACGCTGCCTCATATTCAGTTCCTTCTGAGTCAGGAAATACTTCAAACTCTTGTGGTCCGTAAAAATCCTGCACTTCTCTCCATAGAGATAATGACGCCAAATCTTCAAAGCAAAGACAACCGCTGCTAACTCAAGATCATGCATTGGATAGTTCCTCTCATGTGGCTTCAACTATCGAGAAGCATAAGCCACAACCTTACCTTCCTGCATCAGAACACATCCCAGACCAACACCTGAAGCGTCACTATACATAACAAACTCCTTACCCGAGATGGGTTGAGTCAGTATAGGAGCTTCGACCAACAACTACTTCAACTGCTCAAAACAAGCTTGACACTTATCCGACCACTCAAACTTAACTCCTTTCCTCAGCAACTTAGTCATAGGAGCAGCAATCACAGAGAAACGTTTAACAAACCGATGTTCCTAGGCGCTTTACTCCTGAACATTCCTTACCTCCTGAACATTCCTAGGCGCTTTCCAATCAACTGTCGCCTCAATCTTAGATGGATCTACTTGAATACCCTTGGCTGAAACTATGTGGCCCAAAAATGACACTTCCCGAAGCCAAAATTCACACTTACTCAACTTGGCAAACAACCGATGTTCCCTCAACAGCTGCAAAACCAACCGAAGATGTTCCTCATGCTCGGTCTCATTCTTGGAATACACCAGGATATCATCTATAAACACCACCACAAACCGGTCTAAGTATGGCCTAAACACCCTGTTCATCAAATCCATGAATGCCGCTGGAGTATTAGTCAAACCAAACGGCATAACAAGGAACTCATAATGGCCATACCGAGTCCAAAATGCAGTCTTAACCACATCCTCATCCTTAACACGAAGCTGATAATACCCCGACCGAAGATCTATCTTAGAGAAAACACCGGAACCTCGAAGCTGATCAAACAAATCCTCGACTCTGGCAACGGATACTTGTTCTTCACTGTGACCTTGTTAATCTGCCTGTAATCGATACACATCCTCAAGGATCCATCCTTCTTCTTAACAAACAGAACTGGAGCTCCCCAAGGAGATATGCTGGGTCGAATAAACCCCTTATCCAATAGCTCATGTAGTTGAGTTTTAAGTTCTCTCAACTCTACAGGAGCCATCCGATAAGGTGCTTTCGATACAGGTGCGGTACCCGGCATAATCTCTATGGCTAGCTCAACTTCTCTCTCAGGAGGCAAACCAGGCAAATCACTTAGAAAAACATCACTAAACTCTCGCACAACAGGGATGTCCTCAATCCTAACTTGATCCCTCTTGGAATCCAAAACTACAGCAAGAAAAGCCTCACAACCTTTCCTCAAAAATCTCTTGGCTTGAATCGCAGATATTACATTGTTCACAGAACTCGCACCCAAACGTCTCACAAACACTAGAGCTCGATTCCTATCCCGAACCATGAAGGTCTTCATATGACAATCAACTACAGCTCAATGCTTGCCCAACCAATCCATACCCAAAATCAAATCATAATCTCTGAAGGGCAACTCCTATAAACTCTACTCATACTGACACTATGCCCTAAAGGATTGGTCACACATATCTCATAGTCTAACTGATCTGCCACATGCAACTTATCACTAATCTTATCCGTGCACAAATATAAGTTTGTGGAACCAGGATCTATTAGAGCATATAATTCAGTGTCATGGAGTAGGAACTTACCAGCAATCACATCAGGGGCATCCTGCTCCTCTCTGGCTCTAACTGCATAAGCTCTAGCTGCAACTAGAGGAGGACGCTCAACAGTCTCAGAAACAGCTCCATCTCTAGGTCGACCGCCTCGACCTCTACCCCGGCCTTTACCACGGGCAGCCTGAGATGCATTAGATCCAACTCCACTAGCTCCTCTCTGTGGACCCGAATCCTCACCCAACTGGGGACAACTAGCCAGACGGTGCTCGGTGCTCCCACACTTAAAGCACCCACCAGTAAGCCACCTACACTCACCTCGGTGAGCCCTGCTGTAATGCTCATAAATAGGCGTAGCATCCGATCTACCACCTCTGCCAGAACCAGATACTGCTGCTGAACCTTCCCTTCTTCCTCTGGTAGCCGAACCAGCTGACGGCTCATCTTGCAGGTTCCTAGATCTCATACTCGAAGATGAGGAAGAACCACCTCTTGCAGAATTCCTTCGCTGAGCTCTCTCTCTAAGCAAAGATTTCGACCTCTCCGCCCTTATGGCAGCCTCTGCAATCTGATAGTAACTTAGCCCAGGCATACACATCAAAGAAATCAAAGCAATCTTCAAGGACTCGTTCAACCAGGCTTCAAAATGCTTGCATCTGAAGTCATCTGTCATAACCCCATGCGAAGCATACCGAGATAACCGATTAAACTCCTTCTCATAGTCCGTGACTGACATGGCCCTCTGCCTCAAACTCAGGAATTGTGCCCATCTTGCGTCCCTATAAGCCTGGATCACATACTTCTTAGTGAACTCCTAACTGAAGAAATCCCACGTAACTGGATCAGGCATCTGAGGACGCCTACACACCAACTCCCACCATTCGTGAGCCGACCCCTATAGCAATGCCACAGCACACTCAGCTTGCTGATCGAGAGGACACCTTACTTCCCTTCAAGCTCTCTTTACCTTGTCAAGCCACTTCTCTGCTAACTCAGACTCATCAAGCCTAGTCCCATAAAAATCCTCAAAGCTCTTCTTAAACTCTCTATCGGAACTTTAGGGGCAGTCACCCTTTCCAAAACCCGAGCCATGTCCTGATGCAATCTGAACATTATCTCAAAAGGCATGGCAGCGGCCTTGGGCTGGATCCTAGCACGTTGAGCCGATACCGAAATAGAAACAGACGGGTCTACAGCTGGAGGATTCACACTTTCAGCGGATTCCTCAAGCGCACCGTGAGCAGAATCGGAATCCATCGAACAAACAAGAGGATAGCCACATCAGCCAACACAACCCTAGACATAGACATATCCACACATAGCATCACACAGACAATCACCCAGAAATGCCTAAACCAGGCTTTGATACCACAACTTGTGACACCCCTTACCCGTACAGTAGACGATCTCATCCCATGAGGAGTAAGATGCCGTACGAGTCAGGGTGCAACCAAACAAAGCAGAGAACAAAGCATAGATAAACATACACAAAAGCTGGATAATTAAAAACTTTTGCGAAGATATGAAAATGAAAGCTGCATTAATATAATGAAGATCATTACATTACTGTTCTGATCAACAAAGAGATACAACAATTAATTACAAATCCCAAAATTTCATAAACAAAAGCGGAAGCTATTACAAAACCAATATAAGAGAGTTCTATACAAAAAGAATCTCAAAATACAAAACTCAATCCTATTCTAAACCCTGCTGCATTGGCATGGACTGCGGCGACTCTCCCAAAGCAACTCCTTCCGCACCTGCACGGGTAAACACACCGTGCTAAGCGATAAATGCTTAGTGGGGAACACACATATATTATAGGACAACCATTCACAATGGTCGTCAAGGCAAAACACAAGCGTTCATCATGAATACCATACACATAACATATCAATTGCATAAGCATGCGTATATTCTAAAGCCATACATTCAGAAGCTAATAACAATACTCATATTCCCATAACAGATTATACTTTACATTTATGAGTTCGCACATGTATCACATACATTTCCTCATAACACAATTCATACAAAGCACCTGCTGACTCGAGGGAGTGGATAACGAGTATACGGACAGTACTTTACGGGTACGAGCCGATACAGAAAGTACTTTACGGGTACGAGCCGATAAATCAAGATACTTTTACTTTCACCAAACATTTTCAAAAGGGATCTTAAACAAGATCCGACTACATAGGGGTTCATGAGGAACCGAACGGGGACCTGATCGGTGTCCAAACTTATCAAAGGGCTGCAGTTATAAAACTCTATTAGGAATGCCTAACTATCCACTTTCTATACTCTAGCAGGTCATTCATAAACCATTCAATACATTTCATAATATTCCAAAATCATCATCGTACATGTACATAATCATATCATGGATCCGCATTCATATAATTCATAAGATATCAAGCATAAATCTCATAGATATTAAAGGAAACTGGAGTTCAAACCCACACACAACAAAAGAAAACTCATTCAGCATACAGGGAGCTGTTGCGCTCGCGACAGAGACCGAAGTCTCTTTGCTGCGTGTGCCCTTTGTAGTATTTTGGTAGTTAAGTCTAGTTTAGGATATGTTGGCTAGTCATAGAGACATAAGACTGCGGGTGTGAGCATGATGTCTCACTTTTTTGTAGGCCAATGACGGTCCTACCTCACTGTATTTAAAAGTTAAAAATATTTTGAAAAGTATTTAAAGATAAGGGTGGTCCCTCGGGATTCCTCTAGTATATATTAAAGACTGAAGTGATCTTTCGGGGTCCTTCAGGTTATTCGAGCCTTTAGGGGTTCACGTCTCGTTTATACTTGTCATAGATGTCTGCCAGTACTGTATAGGGGGTAAATTGGTAAAATTGAGGTTAAAATGTTTAAATTGTGATTAAAGTGATATTTGTGTGAAATAGGGACATAATTGGAATTTTCAAAAAAAGTTTGAGTGTATAATGGTAATTATGATCATAAGTATGTTAATAAGGGTAAAAATGTAATTAAATGATTAAATATGGAAATTAGTCACTTTATAAGGACTAAAATGTAATTTGGCATGAAATTTGTAATTCGAAGGTAAAATCATAATTTGCATGTTAAATAATGTAAAATGGTAAAATAAAAGGAACTAGTGGCATTTTAGTAATTTTGGTAAAGTTTAAGGACCTAACTGTAATTTTGCCATATTTAGGAACAAAATGGAGAATATGGACTTTAATGCATGTTAGATGTGTAAATGCCCTTAATTAAGTGATTTAATGGTAATTTGCTTGTTAATTAATGAAATAAATAAATTGATAAATTAATTTGGTGGCATATTTATAAATATGAAAATTTAGGGGTAAAATTATATTTAATAATAACTAAAGGACCTAAACAGAAATATGATATAATATGAGGACCTAAATGAAATTATGTAATTTTATGTGCACTTTATATGTTTATTTCCTTAAATGAGTGATTTAATTGACATTAAGAATATTTTTGCATGTGTAGAAATTAAATGAATTAAATATTGGGATAATTGATATTAAATGTATTATTTATATTCATGAGGCATGCATGTGAATTTAGTTATATGGATAGTTAATTATACTAAGTGCATGAATGCGTTTAAATAAAGATTATAAAGATTATAAAGCTTATTACATGTAAATAATTGAACGAAGTAAATAATTGTTCAAGGGCAAAATTGTAATTTTAGTAATGTTTAAAGGACCTAAGTATAAAATAGTAAAATAATAATGATTTTATAAGGACTAAGTGGCAATTGCATGATAGATAATAAATAAAGACGATAATAAGTAAATTAATGGGTAAATAAGTGGGAATGATAGGTAATATTGTAAATTAGTGAAAAGTTTAGAGATTTAAATTGCAATTGATGATAGTAATGTAAATTTTGGGATTAAAATGTGATTGATAATTATTATGAAGGATAAATGTATTATTGAAAATAAATGAAGAAATTCATGATTTAATAATAGGAATAATTATAATGATAGTATTAATGTTGATATTAGTTTATGTCAATATTAGATTAATGTACTTGTACATGTATATAATTGTTAATGTTAATAATAATTATGGCAATAGTCAAAATAATACTAATTGTAATAATGAGCAATGCCAATGCTGGTAAAAAGATGATCAGGTTAATATATATATATATAGGTAAGTGAATTATCAGAAATAAATAAAAGATAGTGTAAGATAATTAACAAGTAGCATAATAAAAGATAGTGTAAGATAATTAACAAGTAGCATAATTGTGAGCTAGTTATGTGAAAATAAAATAAATGGAATTTAAAGTCTTTAGTATATAGCACACATGAAAGTAAAAATATTAATAGATAATCGAAAGATTATTGGAAGCTTAGGGCAGTAATGAGTTATAAAACCTTATAACTGAAGAAATTTAGGACAGTCAGAAAAATGTTAAAAGCTAATGAAGAAACAATGTTAATTGTGGCGATGATAATATTAATAAAATGGGTAATTCAGACGTTGCTATTAATAACGGTATCATTGATCACACAAATACTGAAATAAATTATGAAATGGTTATTAATAGGAATTCTAAGTATATAGATAAGTAAGTGTTTTGACAGACAGTATTGGTAATTTAAAGATATTATAAATATAGCTGACTGAAATTAAATAGGAAACAATGTAAATGTATTTTGATTACAGCTTTAATTAATCATGGTGTTGTAAAAGAAACAATTAAATGAAAAATAGTAACGTAAAGCATAAAAAGATTAGTATTAATGGAATAGAACAAGGGGCATAATAAATGAGCGATAACTGTTTTAGCTAATAATTCAGTAACTAATAATGTACCCAAATATGACCGAAAATTTAATAGTGGACTGAAAGTAAAAGTAATAATGTTAAGGATAACAGTGCAGTCAAAAGTAATGTTAATAACTGGAATGAAAATATTATGGTATAATTACTGAATGACACAAAAGATACAATGATAAGCAACTGAAATAAAGTACTGAATAAGATATTATTGTATGACATAAATTAAGTAAATTTAAAGATTGCAATGTTCATATAGTATAAGTAAATAAAATGTTTGTGTGCTCATGTGCATTATTTTAGTCATGGAAAATTTAGGATATGTATCCACCACTGGGCATTTCAATGCTCAGCGTATAGTGTTGTTGCTGCGCGCAGGTTGTGAAGATAGGAAGTTTTTAAGTGGCCGAAATATCGATGGTAGTCTAGTTATGGATCAAATGCAGATATGTAAGCATAGGTATAGCATGTATACGATTTTTAGTGGACTACTTTATTATTGTTTCTACTTTTGCTTATGGGTATAATTGATATTCAAATGCAAAATATTTTTATTGAACTGTGCATTATATCATGGTCTTGCGTCGTCAGTATTGATGAGATTGCTGTGGTATCTATTTACTGTACGTATAGTATAGAGTGTTAAGGGTGTTACAATAACATTAACTACACAAAAACCTACAATTCAACAACAACACAGCCCAATTTAAGGGCACAACAATCATAACTTAATAACAATTCTGTAGGCACTGGGTCCCGAGATAGCCAAGATCAAAGTTACCCGATGAAGATACTGGTAGTGAATTCGTAGGCTGTCGTCCTTGAAATTTGTAAATTTTCAGGATATTGGTGACCAAAAACCCTTTTTTATCGAAAAAGAGCTTTTTTAGTCCAAGAAAATGGAAAATTTGTTTTCTGGGTTGACCGATGCCCGTCGATCAATGGGTGCCCATTGCTTGTGTTCGAGCGACGACAATCACCCACGTGCGCAGGGCCAGTCACCCGTACAAGCGAGCGGCGCTCATCGCTTATGGGAGCGGGTGCCCATCGCTCAAGTGCACGAAGAGCACCTTTCCTTCGCACGAGCAGGTGCTTGCCGCTCAAGTTACCAGCATGCCCCTTTGACAAATGACCGTCGGTGGGCCGGGCCACACCCGTCAGTCAGGCCCTAGCAGCGCATTTATGGATAAAATCTCATTTTCTTTTTGATTATCTTTAAAATAAATATCTAAGATATGATTTTATCTTATAAAATCAAATTTGAATTCAAAAACACTACAAAAAAATAAGAAATTAGCGACGAAAATTTTCATCACTAATTCCATAAATTCCGTCACTAATGACTTTTAGTGACAAAACGACTAACTATCGCTAATCTGGCCGTCACAAGAAATTTTGCCACTAAAATATAAAACAGTCGCTAAAAATAGCGACAGCAAATTCCGTCGCTAAAAATAAAATATTTCGTCGCTAAATAACCCACAAAGTAGTCGCCTTAAATATTAAAAAATATTAGCGACCAAAAATTCCATCACTATTTTGTCGTAAAAATTATTAAATTTTTATTATTATTTTTAAATTAATTTAATTTATTATTATTATTATTATTATTATTATTATTATTATTACAATATCAAAAATTTAATTTATATAAACAATAATTATGCAATATTATTAACAATACTATTAATTTAAAAAATATAATATCATAAAACTATATTAAATTATACAATACTCAAAAAGCACTAATTTAAACTAAATAGTGCTACTACAATACTATTAATTAAAAAAATATAATATTATAGAACTACATTAAATTATACAATACTTAAAAGGCACTAATTCAAACTAAATAGTGCTACTTAGAATCACCGCTAATAAGGTGTTTCACAATATGCTTAAAAAAAAAATTAAAACTTCATAATAACTTTTTAAACTCTTTATCATTTCTCACAAGCAGCAACCAAGAATGCACATGCCTTTCATGTTGTTACCTTTAGCACCATTTTATCAAACTCTGTAACACTCCGTTTTCACCCTAGTAGTTTGAGCCTTGTGGTGTGCGATTTTGTATGTATATTATCTTAGCATGTGTTATTTGAGTTAAGTTTATTATGTGTTTGTATGGGGTTAGGGTGTGTGTGGTAAGGTTGGTTTTGGGTGTAGTGTGAAGGATGGTAGTAGGGTGTGGTTAGAAAATTCTCCAATCGTAGGTTGCCATGTGGTAAGTGGGGAGATATATATATATATTGTGGAGAGAGAGAGAGAGGCAGCTGTTCCTTTTGTTTTTCCCTTTTCTTCTTCGCTTCTTCTTCCTCCTCATGTTGCCCATCTTCTTCTTTTCCTTCTCTTTGTTTCCTCTTGATCTTTCCCCTGTGATTGCAAGTATTGATGGGTTTTAGTAATATTAAGGTGTTTTGGTAAGTTTTTAATTAGTTTTTTTTCTTTATTTTCTTTTCCCTTTCATTTGGTTATTATGTGCTTTTGGGTTAGGGTTTTGAATTCTGTAATTATTGGGTGTGTTGCTCAGAAATTCCTCCTCAAGAGCCTAAGGGCAAAGATATAGCAAGTGAAAGTGGAGCGCCTTGATTGGAGCCTACTAATTCGAGGTTTAGGATTTATGTGCCTTTTGATGCATTTCTATGATTTTTGTATTTTTGATTGGTTTTCTGGAAAATTGGCAATTAATGAGGTTTACGTTGGTATAATTGTTGTGGGTCTTGATCAATTTTTGTGAAGAAGCTTTGATTGTGATTTGTTGGATGAAATTTTGCATTTGATTGAGATGTTGGAAGTAAATAGCTGGTTTTTGATTTAGAGAAATTGATGATATTCAATGTATGATTTAATTGAAATTATTGGTATAAAAGTAGTGTTTTATGTTGTTTATAATGGATGGAAGGTTTGATTTGAGGTAAGTTGAAGTTTGTGTTGATTTGAATAAATTTGGATTTATTTTTGAAGTTCTGGGTTTTCTACGTTTTGACTGAGATTTGGAAGACACGACACTATCGCAAGCGCGATGCTCCTCGCGAGCGCGACAGAATCGAGTATTCCAATTCTCTCGTTAGCTGGATTTCTAGTGCAGGGAAGAGTTGCTCCGAGTCGTGAAGGGCAGCATGACTCGGAGGGGGATCGTGAAGCTTTCTTGAATCGTGAAGCTCTTCACGTGTCGTGAAAGCTAGTACGACTCATGCTCTAAAGGAGAGCCTCGTCGTGAGTCATGCACAAGGACACGAGTCGTGACAGGGTGCTTTGACACGAGTCGTGACAGCATGCACGACTCGTGTCCGCCTTCTTTTGTGCTTAGCATATCTAGCCACTCTCGCAAGTGCGATCGTGACCCTTCCTGCCTGCCCTGCTTTCTGAAAATGATTTTCAAGTATTATTTATATGGGTTCTCACTACCGTTTGGTACATGACTTTGTTTAAGCATGTATAACATTATGGTTTCCTTATTATAAGTTATATGTTATGGTATGAATATGGATTGTATTATGCATGGCCTACAAAAGATAATTTAGTGGATAGTTAGGCATGCCTAATAGAGTTCAGTAGCTGTAGGCCTATTGTGTTTCGGACCCTGATCAGGTCCTTAATTGGATCCTCGTGATCCTTCTATCTTGGATCTTCTTTAAGATCCCATGAGAAAATGTTTTTGGAAACAAAAAGAAAAGAATGATTTTGATACCTTCGGGTATCCATGCGTTAATAAAGAATTATTGATACCCTCGGGTATCTATGCATATACCCGTTATCCATAATTTTGTATGAGCATAATTATTTCGAATGATATGTATTGTTATGATTTCGTTTAAAGTATGTGAATATATGAGTATGATGATGCAAACGTACATACATGTTCCGAATTGCTTATTAGATTTCATTATTCTGTATGCGCCATGAGTATGTGATTTATTATTGACGTCCACTATGAGTGGTCATTGTTCATTTGTGTTTTTCCCACTAAGCGTTATCGCTTAGCACGGGTATTTCATCTGTACAGGTGTGAAGGATGTCGGAGTTTGTGGGCTGGTTGATCCGTTTTAGGAGGGCCAACACAACCGAGAGAAAGTTTTGTAGTATAGGAATGTGTACTTTTTGTATTATGTATCAGATTAAGTGTTTTGTAATGATGTAATTCTGATGTAAACTTCGTATTGTATTTTGATATGCAATTTCAGATATGTATATTATTTGTTGTGCTGAGGCAAGTTTATACCTCTGTAAGTTAAGATATTTTCTATATATTAATAAAAGTCAGTATTTTTTTTTTGGTATATTAGTTGGTACCTCTGTTGCTTTGAGAATTTTAATTTATTCTATTTTTGTTGAATGTTTAAGTCTTTGTTTGTTATGTATGAGCATTTGTGTGACAACCCTCATCTATCGGGGTCCTTCTTCCTCCATGAGGAGTGAAGTTCCCGATATATAGGTAAGGGGTATTACAAACTCCAATACCTATAAATTCCCATTAAAATTTTCAAATTATTAGATATCAAAACATAGGATAATTAATATAATCTCAATTTTCTATGAACATGTCCTATATTAATTATTATCACTGTATAAATATTCATAATTCAACTAATACACCAAATAAAATTGCCAAAAACATATTACCAACTTAAAGTTAAGTAATTCAAATGAGAAACCTATAATCATTGAACAGGATCACACTAATTTTACTTTCCAAAACCATCTTAAGTGTTAAAAAATAAATGTGCTTGACCAAAAGAGAAAACAAAAGAAAAGAAATGGAAAGGAAAGGAAAATGTGTGGCATCAATCCTAATTTCACCAATCCTCCATTGCGTAGCACCAATCCTCCATTGCATAGCACTGACTTTTACATTTGTATTATTCAACGTTTAAGATAGAGTGTACATTTAGTGTTGTGTTGGCATGATGTGGATTGTTGAGTATGTTTTGTATTCAGATGGAGTCTGCTCGTGGATCACTTGAGGGGTCAGCCGAGATTGCAAATCCCCGAGCACAAGATCCATCTATTTTTGGTTGGGTTCAGCTAGCTAGGGTGCAGCCTGAGGCCCCAGCGGTTCCCTTTGAGGCCATGCTTAAGATCTCTCGGGATATGGACAGGGTTCTGGAGAGAGTTACGGCACCTCGAGCTTCGATTGCGAACATGAGGAAATTTGGAGCAGAGGACTTTTATGGGACAAGCTTTAGATGAATCTGATAAGGAGGAGAGGTGGATTGAGAAAGTGAGTCATGTTATAAGGGAGATTCGGTGTCCTCTGAAGAGAGAGGTTGAATGTGTGGTGTCCCTGTTGTAGGGCTCGGCTTATGATTAGTGAAGATTAGTGCTTAGGCATCCTCAGCTTCCTGAGCCAGTGATGTGGGAGTTTTTCGAACGAGAATTCCACAGCAAATATGTAACCAAGGTATATAAAGAGGCCAGATGGACGCAGTTTTTGAGTCTCAGGCAAAGAGTGTTGTCTGTGGCAGAATATGAAAAGGAGTTTAATCAACTCAGTAAGTATGCACCTCGAGTAATTCTCATTGAGGAGTTTAGATGCCAACATTTTGAGGTGGGTTTGAATGAATCCCTGAAAGTTATGTTGGTTTTCTTGATGTCTTCACCGGATGTCAGTTACTATCAAATTGTGCAGGCAGCTTTGAGAGCAGAGCGCTCTGAAAATATTATGAGAGAGAAGGCCCTAAGGAGAAGTCTTCTCGAGGAGGTTCCTCTTCCGGAAAGAGAATGCGAGATTCCCAAGTGAATCCTGTTGGGTTTCGTCGGATTAAATCAACATTAAACGCAGCGGAAAAATTCGAAACCCGAAACAGGATCCAAGTATTTTCGATTAATTCAAAAGGAAGAGATTAAAATTACTAACCTTTAGAATGAAATTAACTCCTTTTGATTCGGACTGAAGACGCTGCCTTTAACACGAACGTCCTCTATCGGTATCCACACGCACGAACAAATGCACAGAAGTCGCAGGGGTGCTAGCTCCCTTGAATGCGAATGGATTTTCTTTACTTTCTTTCTCAAAGAGTAATGGTGGCTGGTTCTGTTTTCTTTTCTTTCTTTCTCAAAGAAGAACGATGGCTGCTGTTTTCTTTTTCTTTTTTAAAGATGAAGCAGATCGCAGCCACTCTTTAGAACTTGTTATATAAGAATAACGTGATTGAAGGTTATTTTATCAGGGTTAAACTCTTTTTCCTTAACATATATATCTCATATATAACTGTATGTATATTTTCAAATCCTTTTCCTCTTAGGAAAAGATAAATGAGGATATTATCTCTTAATTCAAAATTAAGATATAATATATATATATATATATACATATATTTATATATATATATATTTATTTATTTATTTATTATTCTAAATAATAAGAAATAATATATTAATACATATTATTATCTCATATTCAAAATAAGAGATATTTATATGCATAAATATATATATATATATATATATGTAATTTCGAAATTAAATATAAATACCTATATTTATATTTTATTCCGAAATAACCCAATAAAATCCATTCTGTTCATTTTGCTCTTGGTGTGTGTACTCGTTATCCACTATCTTGATATAGTAGGTGCAAAAGTGTTATTGGATGTTATGCATAAGTTATGAATTATTGCTTATTAAGAATAATATAATTACAGTGCTACTACGCATTAGCTTGATTTATGGCATCTTATCAAGTAACTGTGCCATTCGTTTGTGATTGTTCGTTAATGCCACTGTGAGTGGCGGTATTGCATTTTGTTTTTTTTCCCCACTAAGCGATTTCTCTTAGCACGGGTGTTTTATCCGTGCAGGTGTGGAAGATTTTGGTATGCACGGTCAAGGCGTGCCGCATCGGGAAGGCCATCACAACTAGGGATTGGAGTTTGATAGTATAGGCTTTCCTGTCTTTTGTATAAGATGTTATATTTTTGTGTGCCCTTTGAAACAATATTCTTTAGGCCTTTCTATATATGAAATCTTTTGTAATATGTACAGACGTTGTTTATGAATATATATATAATAGAAAGAAAGAAAAGAATTTATCCTGTTCAATACCGCTGTGCTTAGCTTTTATAAGCTTTACATTATCTCTGTATTATCTGTTTACTTACTGTGATCGAATGTTTTGGTATGTGTAATATGACACTCCTATCTATCGGGACTCTTCTCCCCCCTAACGGGGTAGAAGTCTCCTTGGTATAGGTTGGGGTGTGACATTTGGTGGTATCAGAGCATTTGGTTTGGATGTTTCTAGGTCTAAGTATGTTAGTGAGTCTGTTAGAGTTGTGTTGGCCTGATGCGTATTGCGTCTATGTTTTGTAGTTGATGGAGTCCTCGCATGAGACGCCGGAGGGTTCAGCTGGGAGTGTGAATCCTCCTGAGCGAGATCCATCAGTTGGGGGTCCGGCTCAGCCTCCTAGGGGGCAACCTGAAGTGCCTGTGGTTCCGTTTGAGGCGATGCTTAAGGTTTCACAGGATATGGCTAGAATGTTTGAAAGAGTGACAGCACCGGTAGCACCTATTGAGAAGCTGAGAAAGCATGGAGCGGAGGATTTCTTTGGTACGGGTTTGGATGAGTCTGATAAAGCGGAGATGTGCATTAAAAAGGTAAAAAGGGTGTTAAGGGAGATTAAGTGCCCACCTGACCGAGAGGTGGAATGTGCTGAGTCTTTGTTGCAAGGCTCTGCTTATGATTGGTGGAGGTTAGTGACTAGTCAACCTCAGATTCCTGAACCTAGGACCTGGGAGTTCTTTGAGAACGAGTTTCAGGATCGGTTTGTGACTAAGGCTTATAAAGACGCCAAGTGGGCGCAGTTTCTAAGTCTGAAGCAAAGGACGATGTCAATGGCTGAGTATGAAAATGAGTTCACTAAGCTTAGCAAATATGCACCGCCAAGGGTTCTTACATATGAGTTCAAATGTCAACACTTTCAGTTAGGGTTGAATGAATCCTTGAAAGTGATGTTAGTTTCTCTGATGTCGGCCCCGAAGTACTATCAGTTGGTTCAAGCAGCCTTGAGGGTGGAGCGTTCAGAGAACATCTTGAGAGAGAAAGCTCAGAGAAGGAAGTCTTCTAGGGGTGGATCTTCTTCTGGGAAAAGACCCAGGGAGTCGCAAGGAAACCCTGTTGACGAGTCTGTTGCTAGTCCGGAGGGCTCTTCTAGGGGATCGGGCGCAGGTAGAGGTGATGGTACTCCTCGATGTGCCCATTGTAATAAGCTACATTGGGGCGAGTGTCGGTGGTTAACGGGAGGTTGTTTTAGATGTGGTTCCACGGACTACTTCCTTGTGAATTGTCCAAGTCGGTATGAGAGTCCTTTGGGGCAACAAGAAGTTAGTCGAGCTGGGTCTAATATACCCCAAGGTAGCCGTAATAGAGGTAGAGGAAGGGGTCGTGGTGGACGGCCTCGTGAGCGAGAATCCTCCGAAACAGTGGACTGTCCTGTGCCGACGATTGGTAGGGCTTATGCTATGAAGGCCCGAGAGGAACAGAATGCCCCAGAAGTGATTGCCGGTAAGTTCTCTTTGCTTGACTTTGAAGTTTATGTTTTGATTGACCTGGGTTCCACCCATTCTTATGTATGTTTTGGTAAGATATGGGATAGTTTGGGAAATGAGGAGAAGTTGGGGTATGAGATTTGTGTATCTAGCCCGTTGGGACAAAGTGTTATGGTAGATCGGGTATGTCGAGCGTGTCCTTTAAAGATTCAGGGTATAGAGTTTGTTGTGGATTTGATCTGTTTGCCGTTCCATGAGTTTGATATCATCCTGGGTATGGATTGGTTAGATAAGCACTAGGCCATAGTGGATTGCCATAGAAAGGTGATGGTACTGAATAGTAGGGATCAATCGCCTGTGTTTGTGAAGGGTATTGGGAGCAACTCTTTACATAATGTGATTTCTGCAATGAAAGCGAGAAGGTTCATTAGAAAGGGGTGTGAAGCGTTTTTGGCATTGGTGTTAGATTCTCGGAGAGGACAAGTGAAAATTCAGGACATTCCTATGGTCAGAGATTTTGTGGATGTTTTTTCGGAAGAATTACCTGGATTACCTCCTGGAAGAGAGGTTGAACTGTCAGTAGAGATTGTGCCAGGGACAGCTCCAGTTTCTAAGGCTCCTTACCGGATGGCTCCGGTGGAATTAAAAGAGTTGAAAAGTCAGTTGCAGGAATTGTTGGATAAAGGGTTTATTCGGCCTAGTGTATCACCATGGGGTGCTCCAGTGTTGTTTGTTAAGAAAAAATATGGAACGTTACGAATGTGTATTGATTATAGAAAGATTAATAAGGTGCCTGTAAAGAATAAGTATCCCCTACCAAGAATTGAGGATCTCTTTGATCAGTTGCGAGGAGCTGGTGTGTTCTCCAAGATTGACATGAGATCGGGTTATTATCAGTTGAGGGTAAAAGAGACAGACGTAGCGAAGACGGCTTTCCGGACGCGTTATGGTCATTATGAATTTCTAGTGATGCCTTTTGGATTGACCAACACGCCTGCAGCCTTTATGGATTTGATGAACAGAGTTTTTCGACCGTATTTGGACAAGTTTGTTGTGGTGTTCATCGATGATATTCTAGTATACTCAAGAGATAGAAAGGAACATGAGGAGCATCTTCGGTTAGTATTGCAAATGCTAAGAGATCATCAGCTTTATGCGAAACTCAGCAAGTGTGAGTTTTGGTTAAAGGAAGTGGCTTTTCTTGGACACGTAGTTTCAGAAGATGGTATACGAGTGGATCCAAGTAAGATTGAAGCAATTGTTAATTGGATGCCTCCGAAGAATGTACCAGAGGTTAGAAGTTTTCTAGGTTTGGCAGGTTATTATCGACATTTTGTTAAGGGATTTTCAGTGTTAGCCTCTCCTTTGACTAGGCTACTTCGGAAGGAAGTTAAGTTTGTGTGGTCTGAAAAGTGTCAAGCCAGTTTTGATCAGTTGAAAGAGATGTTAGTTAAAGCTCCTGTGCTTACACAGCCAGTTCCGGGTAAGGAATTTATCATGTAAAGTGATGCTTCCGGGATTGGTTTGGGTTGTGTTTTGATGCAAGAGGGTAGAGTTGTGGCCTATGCGTCGAGACAGTTGAAGCCTTATGAGCAGAACTACCCAACTCATGATTTGGAATTAGCAGTAGTAGTGTTTGCGCTTAAGGTGTGGCGGCATTATTTGTATGGATAAACATGCCGGATTTTTACCGACCACAAGAGTCTCAAGTATTTGTTGACACAAAAAGAACTGAATTTGAGACAACGAAGATGATTAGAGCTATTTAAAGACTATGATTGTATCATCGATTATCATCCGGGCAAGGCTAATGTGGTGGCAAATGCCCTCAGTAGGAAATCTATGTTTGCAATGCTCCTTAGTCGAGGTAGATGGAGGTTTGATTGTGAAGGTGCTTTAGTTGCTCGGCTTAAAGCTAATCCAAGTCTGAGGCAGGAAATTGTGAAAGCACAGTTAGATGATCATGCGTTACAGCGGGTATGTCAAGTAGTGAAAGATGGTAAGCAGTCCGAGTATCAGTTTGATAGTGATGGAGTGCTTAGGCATGGAGACCGTTTGTGTGTACCCGATGTGGGCGAGTTAAGGACAAAGCTATTGCAAGAGGCTCACTCATCGGTCTTCACCATGCATCCGTGAGGTGACAAAATGTATCAGGATCTGAAACTGTTTTATTAGTGGCCAGGCATGAAAAGAAGTATAACGGAGTTTGTTTCAAAGTGTCTTACGTGTCAGCAAGTGAAAACGGAGCATCAAGTACCATCGGGATTACTTCATCTTTTACCCATTCCTCAGTGGAAGTGGGATGATATCACGATGGATTTTGTATCTGGTTTGCCAATGACACAGCGTAAGCATGATTCTGTGTGGGTTATAGTGGATCGGTTTTCCAAGTCAGCACACTTTTTGCCAGTTCGGTTGGACTACTCTATGGACAAGTTGGCTGAGCTTTATGTGAATGAAATAGTTAGACTTCATGGGATTCCGCTATCCATTGTATCTGATCGAGAACCCCGTTTTACGTCCAAGTTTTGGAAGGAACTCCAGGCAGCTTTAGGGACTCAGTTAAACTTCAGTACTGCATTCCACCCACAGACCGATGGGCAGTCAGAAAGAGTTATCCAAGTGTTAGAAGATATGCTACGAGGTTGTGTTTTAGAGTTCTCGGGAAGCTGGGATCGATATGTATCTTTGATGGAGTTTGTTTATAATAATAGTTACCAGGTGAGTATTGGTATGGCTCCTTACGAGGTATTGTATGGGCGAAAGTGCAGGACACCAGTTTGCTGGACTGAATTGTCAGAAAAGGCTTTGATAGGTCCGGATATAGTAAGAGATACTGAAGAGAAGGTAAGGATTGTTCGACAGAATCTAAAAGCAGCTAAAGATAGACAGTGCTCTTATGCCAATCTGAAGCGCAGAGATATCCAGTATGAAGTGGGTGATAAGGTTTTCTTGAAAGTGTCACCGTGGCGAAAAGTTCTTCGTTTTGGAAAGAAAGGCAAGCTAAGCCCGCGCTTTATTGGGCCATATGAGATTTTAGGAAAAGTGGGTCCAGTAGCGCATCGGTTAGCTTTGCCCATGGAGTCAGCCAGACTGCATAATGTCTTCTATGTGTCAATGCTTCGTCGATATCGATCAGACCCTTCTCATGTATTATCAGTGCAAGATATCCGGGTTCAGTCAGATCTTTCGTATGATGAAGAGCCAAAAAGGATCGTGGATAGAGAAATCAGACAGCTTCGGAATAAGCAGATACCATTGGTTAAGGTCCTATGGCAGCATTACGGTGTTGAGGAAGCTACGTGGGAACCAGAGGAAGCTATGAGATTACAGTATCCTCAGTTGTTTGGAGCAAGTGATAATTTTGAGGACGAAATTCTGTTAAGTGGGGGAGTATTGTAACACCCCAACACCGCCCTGGTAGTCTGAACCTGTCTGAGTCTGAATGTGCCTGTTTGTATCTATGTGTGTGTGCGTACTTGTGTGCATTTTTATGTTGCATGCATGCTAATTTATTTAAGTATGTGTTTATGTTTGTAATGCTTGAGGTGAGGAGTTGCTAGTGTGTGTGCTTAAGGATAGGGAAGTAGGGTGTGAATAAGTGATAATAATTGTATGTGAGTGAGAGTATGGGAGTAGGGTATGCATGTAGGATCATTTCTTATGAGAGAGTGACACATGGCAAGTGGATAGGGTTGAATTAGTGGGTGATGAAAGAGAGGACAGCTGGAAATCACTTTGTTTCTTCTTCCTTTTCCCGTTGCCTTCCTCTCCCTCACGCCATTTTCATCCTCTTTTCCTTTTCTTCACCTTTCCTTCTCCTTCCTTACATATTTCTACTCTTCTCTTCTTCATTGGGTGATTGTTTAGCTGGGTTGCATCTCATAAGTTCAAAGGGTGAGTTTAAGTTAGTAATATCTTAGATTCTTTTCTTCCTCCTCTCTAGGTTTGATTTTTCACTTATGTGTTAATTGTTAGAATTAAACCTGGGTGTGTTTGATTTATGGTTCAGAGGAGCTTCCTAGAACACCTAAGGGGAAAGAGAAAGCGAGTGGAAGCAGAGCTCACGACTAGGAGCGAAGGAAATCAGGTTTGGGAAGGTTTGTGTATTTTGGGATTTTGTTTGCGAAATTTGATTGAATTTGAACTTAATGTAATTTTTAGGGTTTGTGTTCTTGAAGGACTCAGATGTGTTTATGCATGATTTTGGTTGTGATGATTGTGGAATTAAGTTGTTTTTATGTCATTAATGATGTATGGAAGATCTACTGGAAGGTAAGATGAGATTTGAATTGTTTTGAGCCATTTTGGAGTTAATTCTGGGAATTTTGGGAATGGAAATTCATGATCATGGTGAATTTCCCATTCCCAGTGTGTGTGTGTGACGTGACCAGCCAAGAGAGGCCTGTCATGAGTGGTGACGATCGTCACGACTCGTGACAGAGGAGGCCTGTCACGAGTGGTGACATCCGTCACGACTCGTGACTAGCCAAGTGAGGTCTGTCACGACTCGTGACAGAGGAGGCCTGTCACGAGTGGTGACATCTGTCACGACTCGTGACCGGCCAACCTTGTTGGTCACCACCCATTTTATGGAATTTTTGCTCAGTTTTAACTTAAATGAATTTCTTATCTCTTCTGAATGAACTTATACTATTGTATGATACATGTCATACTTTTATGTGCTTTTATATAAGTGATACCATGATTCTTTAGATGAATTGTATGCTGTACTCTGAAATATGGATTGAATGGTTTATGCATGACCTGCTAGAGTCTAACATGTGGATAGTTAGGCATGCCTAATAGAGTTATGTGTAGCTGCAGCCATGTGTACGATTTGGACCCTGATCAGGTCCCCTGAATGGATCTTCGTGATCTTTCTGTTGAATCTTCCCTAAGATTCTATGTGAAAATACTTTGGAACAAGAATAAAAAGATTGTTTTGATACCCTCGGGTATCTATGTGTTATGAGAATATTTATGGTACCTCCGGGTATCTATGTGTACTCGTTATCCACTATCTTGATATAGCAGGTGCAAAAGTGTTATTGGATGTTATGCATAAGTTATGAATTATTGCTTATTAAGAATAATATAATTACAGTGCTACTACGCATTAGCTTGATTTATGACATCTTATCAAGTAACTGTGCCATTCATTTGTGATTGTTCGTTAAGGCCACTGTGAGTGGCGGTATTGCATTTTGTTTTTTTTCCCCACTAAACGATTTCGCTTAGCACAGGTGTTTTAGCCGTGCAGGTGTGGAAGATTTTGGTATGCACGGTCAAGGCGTGCCGCATCGGGAAGGCCATCACAACTAGGGATCGGAGTTTGATAGTATAGGCTTTCCTGTCTTTTGTATAAGATGTAATATTTTTGTGTGCCCTTTGAAACAGTATTCTTTGGGCCTTTGTATATATGAAATCTTTTGTAATATGTACAGACGTTGTTTATGAATATATATATAATAGAAAGAAAGAAAAGAATTTATCATGTTCAATACCGCTGTGCTTCTCTTTTATAAGCTTTACATTATCTCTGTATTATCTATTTACTTGCTATGATCGAATGTTTTGGTATGTGTAATGTGACACTCCTATCTATCGGGACTCTTCTCCCCCCTACCGGGGTAGAAGTCTCCTTGGTATAGGTTGGGGTGTGACACAACCACTTTCAAGAACAGAATAGATTACGATAGCTATGTCTGGAAGAAGGTATCACAAGAAACAAAGAATTTTTATTTTGAAGAATTCAAGGTAATAAATTATGATAACATTTATTACAGCTCAAATTATAGTTTACACTTACTTACAATTTGTTTTTTGTTCATTCTCATAAGAAACAATTGTACTGGGACTCGGAGTTTGACGACATCATGTATTCTGTGTGGGAGAGTCGTGCTCGAGCACATTATAAGGACTTAGTGTGCTTGCTACAAACTAGTGGTGTACGACCTCGTTACATAACTGAAGATATATGGGCACACTAAGAACAGTATTGGACGATGCCCGAGGCCCTTTCCATTTCAGAGCAAAATTCTAATAATAGATGGGGAGGACCTGAGGGAGTCAGTTCATGCTTGCATACTGGAGGATCAATGTCCTATCGGGAACATGCAGATAAACTTGTAAGTATTACAAAATATTACTGTTATTACTGTAATTAATGTTATTAATGTTTAAGATTTATCTCATTAACATAGTGGAGGATGGGAATGCTAATTGTGTGAGTAGTTTGCATTGTTGTTGGATGTTGAATGCAAGCATAACAATAAATTTGAAGTGTTTTTTTATCTTTGTGTACAGGAGGTATGGTTAAAATATAGGGGAAACTCTGCCGAAATTTTAGTAAAAACTTGTACGAATACTCAATAAATTATAGTTCACCTATAATTCTTTTTATGTTTGCAGGAAGGATCGATGGATATTACTAAAATATTACTGCCATTACTGTAATTAATGTTATCACTATTTAAGATTTATCTCATTAACATAGAGGAGGATGGGAATGTTAATTGTGTGAGGAGTTTGCATTGTTGTTGGGTGCAAGCATAACAATAAATTTGAAGTGTTTTTTTTATCTTTGTGTACAGGAGGTATGGTTAAAATATAGGGGAAACTTTGTAGAAATTTTAGTAAAAACTTGTACAAATTCTCAATAAATTATAGTTCACCTATAATTCTTTTTATGTTTGCAGGAAGCATCGATGGGTAGACCGCCTACCAATGGTGAGGTCTTTTTACACACCCACACCAAAAATCATGATGGTCAAACGTTCGTCAATTCTCGGTCAAGACTTTTACATATATGTCAAAATTATTATAATTTACAAATATTTAATATTAGTTATTATTAGTCGTTACTTATTGTAAAATATTTGTTTTACAATAGGAACAAGTTCAAGAGACAATTCAGCAACGTTCATAGAATTTCGATAATGTTGATGCGAATCAAATTTATTATGAAGTGGCTGGTGGTAGAGCCCAATGAGGATGGGTATTTGGCTTAGGTTCTTTGGCCAAGTCCTGTTACTCGCATTTCGCAAGCTCAAGTACAGCCGCATTTAATAGACGATCTGCCTCTAGGGAAGTACATGAACTTCGAAATACTGTTAGTGAGCTGAGATCTGAATTGCAACAATCACAAGCTCGGTGGCAAGACTCAGAAGCTCGGTAGCGACAATCTGTCGACTTCATATCTTAGCTACGCAATGAGATGGCTAATTTGAGAGGTATGGTTGCCTCATCATCGCAGCAGTCTGATCATACTCGTCAGCCGCCGCCGCCACCAACATCACCTTAGTTAGGATTTTGTAACAGACATATGTAGCTATTATGATCTTGCTAAATAATTATTAACTTCACGATTAGTACAATTATTATATTCAATTATTATTGGATATTAAAATTTAGATATTATCTTCATTTTTTCATTATTTTGCAATTAATATTACATGTTAAATCTACAGCATGAAATAAATAATTAAAAAATAAAATTTAAATTTTTTATTAAATTTCTCGACGGAAATAGACTTTCCGTCAGAATTATTCCAGATGAAAATTCTATTTTTGTCGTTAATATTACCGACGAAAAGTCTATTTCCATCGGGAAAAATTTACCTACGATTATTATCCCGACGAAAATTTTTTTCGTCGGCAAATTAGTTTCCCGATGGAAATTGTTTATTTTTCGTCGGGAATTTCCATCGAGAAATCATTTTTTCCTTGTAGTAAGGGTCGGGTATTGGAAGAGGTGGTTCGGGTGGTAGAGGCGATGGAGCGCTACAGTGTTCCCACTGTAGTAAGCGCCATTGGGGCGAATGTCGCTAGTTGACTGGGGGATATTTTAGATGTGGGAGCACATACCATTTTCTAGCTAGTTTCCCGAACTTGTATGAGAATACTCAGGGTCAACAAGAGGCTAGTCGAGCGGGGTCGAATGTTCTTTAGGGCAGTCGTGGTAGAGGTAGAGGACGGTCGTGGTGGATGGCTTCGGGAAAGAGAATCTTCTGAGACAATAGATCGCCTTGTAGCAACAGCAAGAGCCTATGTTATGAGAGGCCAGGATGACCAGGACGCGCCGAAAGTGATTGCCAGTAAGTTTCAACTCCTTAACACTGAAATGTATGCTCTGATAGACCCAGCAAGAGCCTATGTTATGAGAGGCCAGGATGACCAGGACGCGCCGAAAGTGATTGCCGGTAAGTTTCAACTCCTTAACACTAAAATGTATGCTCTGATAGACCCAGGTTCCACATATTCTTATTTGTGTTCTGATAAACTATGTTATAAATTGTCTAATGAGGATAAATTGGATTACGATATATGTGTGACCAGTTCGTTAGGGCAATGTGTTAACATGAGTCGGGTGTTTCGAAATTTCCCTTTGGTAGTGCAAGATAAGGAATTTTCAGTAGATTTAATTAGTTTGTCATTTCATGAGTTCGACCTAATCTTGGGTTTGGATTGGTTATCCAAGCATCGAGCTATAGTTGATTTCCATAGGAAGACAGTCATGCTCAGAGATAGTGATCAGTTACTAGTGATTGTGAAGGGTTTGGGATGTAATTCTTTGCACAATGTGATTTCGGCTATGAAGGCGAGACGGTTCATGAGGAAGGGATGTGAATCATATTTTGCCTTAGTTTTGGATTCTAGATGAGGGCAAGTAAGAATTCAAGATATTCCCATAATAAGAGAATTTGTAAATGTGTTTCTGGAGGAATTACCGAGTTTGCCTCCGGAAAGAGAAGTGGAATTATTTGCAGACATTGTGCCTAGTGCAGCTCCAATTTCTAAGGCTCCTTATAGGATGGCTTCGGTGGAATTAAAAGAATTTAAAAATCAGTTGCAAGAGCTATTAGATAAAGGTTTCATTAGACCAAATGTGTCCCTTTGGGGTGCTCCGAGTTTATTTGTTAAGAAAAAGGATGGTACCTTGAGAATGTGTATTGATTACCGGTAAATTAACAAGGTCAAAATTAAGAACAAGTATCTGTTACCACGGATCGAGGACCTTTTTGATCAATTAAGAGGAGCAGGAGTGTTTTTTTAGATAGATTTGAGATCAGGTTACTATCAACTGAGAGTTAAGGATGCGAATGTTGCGAAGACAGCTTTTCGGATGCTGTACAGTCACTATGAATTCTTAGTGATGCCATTTAGTTTGACTAATGCACCCGCAACTTTTATGGATTTAATGAATATAGTATTCGGACCGTATCACGACCGTTTTGTTGTAGTGTTCATCGATGATATTCTGATTTATTCGAGGAATGAAAGGGAACATGAGGAACATCTTCGGATAGTGTTACAAGTTTTGAGAGACCATCAGCTCTATGCTAAGCTTAATAAGTGTGATTTTTGGTTAAAAGAGGTAACATTCCTTGGGCATATTGTTTCAGCTGAAGGTATTTGGGTAGACCCATCAAAGTTGAAGCGATTGTGAATTGGTTGCCACCTAGAAGTGTGCCAGAGGTGAGAAGTTTTCTTGGTTTAGCGGTTATTATAGGCGATTTATTAAGGGATTCTTAGTGTTGGCTTTGCCTTTAACTATGCTTCTCCGGAAAGAGGTTAAATTTGAATGGTCCGATAAGTGCCAAGCAAGCTTTGACCAATTGAAGAATATGTTGATTAAGGATCCTGTGCTTACTCAACCCGTTTTGGGTAAAGAATATACTATGTACAGTGACACTTCAAGCATAGGACTTAGATGTGTTCTGATGCAAGATGGCAAGGTGATAGCTTATGCTTCTAGACAGTTGAAGCCCCATGAACAGCACTATCTGACACACGACTTGGAGGTAGCAGCGGTAGTGTTTGCTCTTAAGGTTTGGCGACACTATTTGTATGGGAAAACCTGGAGAATCTTCACGGATCACAAGAGTTTGAAATATTTGCTTTCTTAGAGGGAATTAAATTTGAGACAACGGAGATGGTTAGAATTGTTTGAGGACTATGATTGTATTATGGATTATCATTCGGGAAAGAAAATGTAGTGGCATAACCTTTAAGTAGGAAGTTAGTTTCGGCCCTATCTCTAAGTAGGAGAAGATGGAAATTCAATTCGGAAGGAGCACTGATTGCTCAACTGAAGGTTAGACCGAGTTTGAAGCAACTGATTATAGATGCGCAGATGGGTGACCTAGTATTGCAGCGTACTTTTCACGTGGTAAGACATGGTGGTCAGATTGAATTTTTTATGGATAGTGAAGGAGTGCTCAGACATGGAAATCAGTTGTGTGTGCCTAATGTAAGTGATGTGAAGAAGAAGCTTTTGTAAGAAGCTCATTCTACAGTTTTCACAATGCTTTTGGGAGGAGATAAAATGTATAAAGATCTCAAACAGTTTTATTGGTGGCGGGTATGAAGAAGGACATCGTGGATTTTGTTTTCAAGTGTCTAATCTGCCAGCAAGTGAAAGTCGAGCATCAAGTCCCATCGGGTTTGCTTAATTGCTTACCCATTCCTCAATGGAAGTAGGACGATGTTACAATGGATTTTGTATTTGGTTTACCGCTGATGCAGCGTAAGCATGATTCGATTTGGGTTCTAGTCGACCGGTTATCTAAATCAGCACATTTCTTACCGGTTCGGTTAGACTATTCCATGGATAAGTTAGCAGAGATATATGTGAATAAGATAGTAAGACTTCACAGAGTTCCGTTATCTATTGTATCTGACCGAGATCTAAGATTTACATCGAAGTTCTGGAAAGAATTACAATCAACTTTGGGTACTCGTTTAAATTTTAGCATTGCATTTCATCCTCAGACCGATGGTCAGTCTGAAAGGTTATTCAGATCCTTGAGGATATGCTTCGGGGGTATGTGTTGGAGTTGTCAGGTAGTTGGGATAAGTATGTGCCTTTAATGGAATTTGCGTACAATAACAGTCATCAAGTGAGTATTAGAATGACTCCCTATGAAGTTCTTTATGGACGAAAATGTAGAACTCCAGTGTGTTGGACCGAGTTATCGAAATGATCTATTGTGGGTCCAAAGATAGTTAAAGACACTGAAGAGAAGGTCAGAATAGTGCAATGGAATTTGAAGGCAGCCAAGGATAGACAACCATCCTATGCCAATTTGAAGCGAAGGGACATTCAATATGAAGTTGGCAACAAGGTGTTTTTAAAAGTATCACCTTAGCAAAAGGTTCTTCATTTCAGTAAGAAAGGAAAATTGAGCCAACGGTTTATTGGACCTTATGAGATCTTTGAAAAGATTGGCCCAGTGGCTTATAGATTAGACTTGCTGATGAAGTTAGCTAAATTACATGATGTATTTCATGTGTCCATGTTCTGTCGCTATCGATCGGATCCATCTCATGTGTTATCAATTCAGGATATTTGGATTCAGCCAGACTACTCGTTTGATAAAGAACTGAAGGAAATTTTGGCTAGAGAGGTGAGACAGCTCCGAAGCAAGCAAATCCCTTAAGTTAAGGTACTGTGGCGGCATCACGGGATAGAAGAAGCAACTTGGGAACTGGAAGAAGTTATGAGATCTCAACATCCTCAGTTATTTGATTTAGGTGAGAATTTCGAGGATGAAATTCTGTTAAGGAGGGGAGTATTGTAACACCCCGTTTTCACCCTAGTAGTTTGAGCCTTGTGGTGTGTGATTTTGTATGTATATTATCTTGGCATGTATTATTTGAGTTAAGTTTATTATGTGTTTGCATGGGGTTAGGGTGTGTGTGGTAAGGTTGGTTTTGGGTGTAGTGTGAAGGATGGTAGTAGGGTGTGGTTAAAAAATTCTCCAATAGTAGGTTGCCATGTGGCAAGTGGGGGGAGATATATATATATTGTGAAGAGAGAGAGAGAGGCAGTTGTTCCTTTTGTTTTTCCCGTTTCCTCTTCGCTTCTTCCTCCTCATGCTGCTCATCTTCTTCTTTTCCTTCTCTTTGTTTCCTCTTGATCTTTCCCTTGTGACTGCAAGTATTAGTGGGTTTTTAGTAATCTTAAGGTGGTTTGGTAAGTTTTTAATTAGTTTTTTTCTTTATTTTCTTTTCCCTTTGATTTGGTTATTATGTGTTCTTGGGTTAGGGTTTTGAATTATGTAATTATTGGATGTATTGCTCAGAAATTCCTCCTCGAGCGCCTAAGGGCAAAGATATAGCAAGCTGAAGTGGAGCGCCATGATTGGAGCCTAGGAATTCGAGGTTTGGGATTTATTTGCCTTTTGATGCATTTCTATGATTTTTGTATTTTTGATTGGTTTTCTGGAAAATTTGGTAATTAATGAGAATTACTTTGGTATAATTGTTGTGGGTCTTGATCAATTTGTGTGAAGAAGCTTTGATTGTGATTTGTTGGATCAAATTGTGCATTTGATTGAGATGTTGGAAGTAAATAGCTAGTTTTTGATCTAGAGAAATTGATGATATTCAATGTATGATTTAATTGGAATTATTGGTATAAAAGTTGTGTTTTATGTTGTTTATAAGGGATGGAAGGTTTGATTTGAGGTAAGTTGAAGTTTGTGTTGATTTGAATAAATTTGGATTTGTTTTTGATGTTCTGGGTTTTGTGCATTTTGGTTGAAATTTGGAAGACACGACACTGTCGTGAGAGCGATGCTCCTCATGAGCATGACAGAATTGCGTCTTCCAATTCTCGCATTAACTAGATTTCTAGTGCAGGGAAGAGTTGCTCTGAGTTATGAAGGGCAGCATGACTCGGAGGGGGAGCGTGAAGCTTTCACGAGTCGTGAAGGTCTTCATGAGTTGTGAAAGCTAGCACGACTCATGCTTTGAAGGAGAGCCTCGTCATGAGTCATGCACAAGGACACGACTCGTGATAGGGTGCTTTGACACGAGCCGTGACAGCATGCACGACTCGTGATAGGGTGCTTTGACATGAGTCGTGACAGCATGCACGACTCGTGTCCACCTTCTCTTGCGCTTAGCATATCTAGCCACTGTCATGAGCATGACAGTGACACTTCCTGCCTGCCTTGCTTTCTGAAAATGATTTTCAAGTATTATGTATATGGGTTCTCACTCCTGTTTGGTACATGACTTTGTTTAAACATGTATAACATTATGGTTTCCTTATTATAAGTTATATGTAATGTTTTGAATATGGATTGTGTGACGCGCGCCGGATCCCGAGCGCCGCCCTTTCGGACCGCCCGCACGTGGGCGATCGGGGCATTTGCGGGTCCGTTGGCATCTCGCGATGAATCGCAAGTGCGTCTATGTTGGGCAACAAGGAGGTATCATGGAGTCGCCACCCAATAGGACATTGGGAAAGTTACTCTCGCCTCGAAGAGCCTAAGACTGCGCTTGGTATCCATTTTGGGCCAGCTAGAGGGGTCATGGAAGGTGAACTTCTCACCCTAAAGAGCCTAGGATTAGCGCTAAAGCCTCGTGACCCAAGAAGTATTTTGGAGGATAACCTCTAACCTCTCGAGCCCAAAGACCAGAGCTGGGTCCGGGATTTCTCATCTATTTCTACCTCAATTAGTTTATGATCAAATTCTAATGTCATTAATTCGCTCTCTCTCCACACTATGCAGTTGATTAAAAGGCGCATTTATTCACATTCGGAAAGCCGTAAATGATCAAGTAAATAATGAAAGTAATAGATTACAATAAATACAAGGAGCGGAATACAACTCCCTTTTATAAATGTGCGAAGCATGCATAAATCGGGATATTGCTTATTTTGAGGACTTTGGTCCTCACATGCATCGTTATTAAAATTGGGGATTTTTATTTGTGATGATCTTTTTTGATGATGGAAATAGGGCATTGGACCCTTGTTTTGTGTAAACCTCATTTATTAATATAAAACCATTGAGTCATTTTTATACATCAACGGGATATGAAAGGAGTACATCCATATACATAAGATAATCAATAAAAGAAATGAAACAAGAGGATTAGGAAACTAAACCGGACGAGATCCTCCAAACATGGTAGATAGCCGCTCAAGCTCGAGATAATCCAGGAGGACCGATGTACACTCACAGAAAGTTAAGAGAGGTTAATATACATAAAATTAACACATAAGCAGTCAAGGAGACTTGGAAGAGATAAAAAAGGTTTAAAAGGAGGGAGATAGAACCCACCGACGGCCTTCCTGGTTTGACCGACGGGCGTCGGTTCGGGTATCCGATATGCCCGTTTGTCACTCAAGGAGGGGCGTCTGTAGGTGGGTGACCGACCGGCATCGGTGATAAAGATGACCCGTTGGTCACCTCTGTCTCCGAAAAAAACAGATTAGAGAGGGAGAGAAAAAAAACCTTTTCAAAATCAAAAAAAGAATTTTATCCCAAAAAGTGATAAGGGAGTCAAGATAAAAGAAAATAATGATAGATATTCAAAAATTGTACAAAATGAGAAATAAATATGGAGGAATAATCCGGAATATTTACCCTCAGATAATCGCTTCAGGTGAGATTCTTGTGTCGGTTAGAGCCCCGCGCGTTCCACGAGAAGCAAAGATGAAAGACTAAAGAGAGAAAATGAGATATTTCACCTTCAATCCCTCAGAAAATCGATTTTGGAGTCAAAATCTAAAGAAAACTAATTAGCTTTTAGTTCCCTTTGATTGATTTGATCCTTGACTCAATAGATTTCTTTAGAAAAAGTGTTTTTGGAAGAGAGAGAAAATGTGATTGAAATTGGGCAGAGTTTCCTCTTCTGAAAATTTTTCCAACCCCTTTCAAATGAAAATCCGGAGCTTTTATGGCCAGACACGACCGACGGGCGTTAGTGTATGGGGGCGGGCGTCGGAAGAATCCTTCTGACATAAGGATTCATCCGACGGCCCTGCCACATCCACCGACGGGCGTCGAAAGGGTTGCGTGCTCCGAGAACCAGGCGGCATTCTGACAGGGGCGGTGACTTTTCGACGGGCGTTGGAAAATACCCAGAGCCGTCGGTGACTCGGAGCGACGTGCCGACTTGACAGACGGGCTGGCCGTCTGTGGAGGACAAAAAGTCTTTTTGACTCGAAAAAAACCTCTGTTTTCTCCCCCTCTGCCCGGGAATTGTAAAAAGCCTCACTTCTCTTGGAACGCGGGACTAAAACCTCCAAATCCAGCCCCTCATACAGGCTCGGACATTGATTTCATCATAGGGTAACCTCTGATCCGGACCGCTCCGGGACACAGTGCTTACAGATTGTATTATGCATGGCCTGCAAAATACAATTTAGTGGATAGTTAGGCATGCCTAATAGAGTTCAGTAGCTATAGCCCTATTGCATTTCAAACCCTGATCAGGTCCCCAATTGGATCCTCACGATCCTTCTGTCTTGGATCTTATTTAAGATCCCATGCGAAAATGTTTTTGGAAATAAAAAGAAAAGAATGATTTTGATACCTTCAGGTATCCATGCGTTAATAAAGAATTGTTGATACGCTCGGGTATCTATGCGTATACTTGTTGTCCACTGTTTTGTATGAGCAGGATTATTTGGAATGATATGTATTGTTATGATTTCGTTTAAAGTATGTGAATATATGAGTATGATGATGCAAATGTACATACATTTTCCGAATTGCTTATTAGATTTCATTATTCTTTATGCGCCAATGAGTATGTGATTTATTGTTGATGTCCACTGTGAG
The DNA here is from genome assembly GCA_947683425.1 of Excoecaria cochinchinensis. NCBI lineage: Eukaryota > Viridiplantae > Streptophyta > Magnoliopsida > Malpighiales > Euphorbiaceae > Excoecaria > Excoecaria cochinchinensis. The sequence goes on from CANTUQ010000119.1 coordinate 9,016,801, forward strand.
TGGTCATTGTTCATTTGTGTTTTCCCCACTAAGCGTTATCGCTTAGCACGGGTGTTTCATCCATGCAGGTGTGGAGGATGTCGGAGTTTGTGGGCAGGTCGATTCGTTTCAGCAGGGCCAACACAATCGAGAGAAAGTTTGTAGTATATGAATGTGTACTTTTTGTATTATGTATCAGTTGAAGTGTTTTGTAATGATGTAATTCTGATGTGAACTTCGTATTGTATTTGGATATGTAATTTCAGATATGTATATTATTTGTTGTGCTGAGGCACGTTTGTACCTCTGTAAGTTAAGATATTTTTTATATATTAATGGAAGTAAGTATTTTTTTTTTTTGTATATTAGCTGGTACCTCTATTGCTTTGAGAATTTTAATTTACTCTATTTTGTTGAATGTTTAATTCTTTGTTTGTTCTGTATGAGCGTTTGTGTGACAACCCTCATCTATCAGGGTCCTTCTTCCTCCATGAGGAGTGAAGTTCCCGACGTATAGGTAAGGGGTGTTACAAACTCCAATACCTACAAATTCCAAATAAAATTTTCAAATTATTAGATATCAAAAAATAGGATAATTAATATAATCTAAATTTTCTATGAACATGTCCTATATTAATTATTATCACTGTACAAATATTCATAATTCAACCAATACACCAAATAAAATTGCTAAAAACATATTACCAACTTAAAGTCAAGTAATTCAAGTGAGAAACCTATAATCATTGAACAGGATGACACTAGTTTTACTTTCCAAAACCATCTTAAGTGGAAAAAATAAATGTACTTGACCAAAAAAGAAAACAAAAGAAAAGAAATGGAATGAAAAGGAAAATGTGTGGCATCAATCCTAATTTCACCAATCGTCCATTGCACAGCACCAATCCTCCATTGCACAGCACTAACTTTTACATTTGCATTATTCAACATTTAAAAGAGAATAAATTAGCTTTTACCAATCCTTCTAGTTAGCAATTAAGCATCAAAACAAAGTAAAATTGCAAGATTTCAGGGAATTAAAATTTGGGAAAGGCATGCTGGAATCAGTAATACAATTTCGTTTTAAGAGGCATAGTTGTTTTTTTTATGTTGCACTTGAGCAATACGATCACATGCATATCATCTCCCAATTACCATTATAATATATGAGCATTGGCTTTAGTTAAAAACTAGCTCAATTATAGGGGGTCAAGATTACTACACTCTGAAGTATGAATAGCACTGTAGTTTATACTCCCGAGCAAAGCAAGGTTAAAGATTAGATCAAATCAGTCAGCACATTTATTTGTACAAGAAAAAAGATTTCAACCACTAATTATCCAAATTGGGCCCCTCAATCCCAATCTAGCAAGTGAGCTAAAAGTGTAAAAGTCTTTGGAAGGATAAAAAAATGTTAGATTGGTTTAAAAATGATTAATTTCCTAAATATACATATTATTTGAAACTTGTACCAACCATAAAAATCTAAGAAAATCACTATCAATGTCCCCAATGTCACAAAATACCCAGTTAATGCTTATCTACTTCATTTTGTTTATATGCCAACTAATCAAATTCTACGTACACAGTCAGACAGCCCCTTCATCAAAGATAGCTACTTTTTTTATTCAAGATAGGAAAGTTAGCATCCAAACACTAGTTACCTCTAAAAATCATTCTCCCTCTAATACAAGAGCAGTTTGAAAAGTCAATGGAAAAGCCTAGTACTCTTAAATGCAATAAGGAAAGGAAAATAATGAACTCTGCAAACAAGAGAGGATTAAATAAATAACAAAAAAGGGTTTAAAGATATATTAAACTGCATAAGCTCACAATTAGCTCTCGCTTCGGTAAAACACTAACAATCAAGCAGAAGTATTAAAATGATCAGCGCAATAAAATCATCAAGTAGCATGAAGTCCATTTAATGTATACACAAGATGCTTAATGGAACCACCCAAAAAAAACAAGCAATTTATGATTCTTTGGCAATTAAGGGCAATAAAATTCACTATTCGAAACAAAACACCATTGTTCTCTGTGAAACATTTATCAAACAGGTGGCCCACAATAAAAGCATCATCTCTATTGAGCTAAACAACCACATACAAAAATGAGTGTAGTGTGTGGTTATTTAATTGTATCATAAAGATAAAATCTGACCTAGAGATTTCCCTTCGGTTTTGATTGTGGATTAGTTTTCCTGGCAGATGAACGCCTGGTCAACAGGAGTTGATCGGTGGTGTTTGCGCCACCAACGGACGTCGGAGTTGGCCGAAACGATGAAAAGAAGCTTCGATTTCTCTCCTGGAAGCGAGAGAAATGACGCCGGGGATGGAGGAGAAATCAGCCAGTCTTGTCGGCGCTGCAGTCGCCCTCAGTTTTTTGTCGTTGGTCGTCGCTAATCCCCCCTCCTTTCGCTGAGCTCCGCCGGTCTCTCTCTCTCTTCCTCTCTTTCTTCCTCTCTTTCTTTCTTCCTCGGTCTCCCAATTCCCCTATTCTTCCGCTTCTTCCACTCTTTTCTTTTTCCTTCATTTCATTTAATTCCTCATTATAGACCTAAGGTAATTTTATATATTATTATTATTATTATTATTATTATTATTATTATTATTATTATTGTCTATTTACTTATTTATATGTATACATATATTTATTTAATTGACTATAATTTATCTAATAATTAATTATATAATCTTTAAAGAAAATCTATATAATTAATTATATATACTTATTTATATGTATACATATTGTTTACTTGTCTATTTACATATAATTGCATTTCTTTATTATTATCATTTACTGACGCAACAAAAGTATCCGAAATAGTATTGTTCTTATTCAAATTCCAAAAGTCCCTTTCAAAGTCGGTTAACAAACAATTTATATGAAAGAAATGAATAAAATTACGAAAATGCCACTGAACTTCAAACTGAAAAACGAAAGCGTAAACGTTATTTTTTAAGGCTCGAAATGGTTGTTACGGGGTGGGGGGCACCAGCCCCTATAAAATGCAACCGGCTCGAAATGAGTTTTTCGGAAATATATTATAATAAGCGATTGGACACATGTAGCAAAAGTTATGGCCCGTTCAACTCGCTCCAAATACTGAACGCCCAAGTCGACCACATCATTTATTTTAATCAATGAAAGTACTAAAAAAATTATTAAATTTTGTTTAAAATTGTTTTAATTATATATTTTCAAGATTAAATGTTAATCTTATCGGAATTAGTAAAAGAAATGAATTTCAATATAATTTCATGTGTAAAGCAAAAATATTAAAAATAATAACCAAATATTTAAGTATGTAACTTTATGTATTAATTTATGCCTAACATACATATATTAATTTATTTATTTTAATTATGTAAAAATCATGCCTAACATACATATATTAATTTATGTATTTTAATTTAATCATTTAGTCAAAGTTATTAATTCAAAACCCATAAAGATTATCAATACATATTTCTTAATAAATTTCTTTATTAATATTAGTTTCAGTTCATCCATATAATATTTTCATTAAATTTTTAAATAATTGAATAATAAAAAAATTATTTTAGACAAATTAAAAATAGAATTAAAATTTATTTTAGATAAATTAAAATTCATGTGTAAAGCAAAAATATTAAAAATAATTCATAAACATAAGTATGTATGCATACTTTTATTAATACTATAATCAATTTTACTGACGAAATAGTGACGGATTATTTCGTCGCTAAAGTATTCTGAAAATTATTTTTTAAAAAATTTGAAAAAATTTTAGCAACAGAAATTTTTGTCGCTATTCAGTCGCTAATTTAATTGTGTTTAGCGACAAAAATTTCAGTTGCTAAATCGGTCGCAAATAAAATCGCTAAAATTGCCTCCAAATTTAGCGACAAATATTGCCGTCGCTATTTTAGTGACAATGTTTTTAGTTGTTAATTAGTCGTAAAAATTAGCGACTTCTATTTTAGTCGCTAAATTAGTCGCAAAAAATGCTCCATAAATTGCCGCCAAAATTTAGTGACGATTTCTTTTTCCGTCGCTAAAATTGAAAAAATAGTTTTTCACGACTAATTCTTAATTTCGTCGCAAATCAGTCGCTAATTAGAGATGGAAAAGTGTCCGTCGCTGATTTTAGTCGCTAATTTGAGTTTTTTTTGTGGTGAAAGATTTTATTTTATCTCCAAATCTAATTTGAATTAAAAATTATTTGATTTTATATCCTAAAATCTAATTTGAATTCAAAAATATTTGATTTTATCTTCTAAAATCTAATTCGAATTCAAATAGATTTGATATATATTTTTAAAGATAATTTGAACTTTAAAAAGATTTGAATTTTCTCTCCTATCCTCAATTAGCTTATAAATAGCAGGTTTAGGATCAAGGTTAGGGGTTTTGTATTTTTCAGGTTAGAAAAATTTCTTAAAAGACAAGAGGCTTTCTTTCCATTTTTCCTTCAAAATTCTTGGAAACAAATTAGGAAAGTTCGAGGAAGTAAAAATAATTTTCTTTCTTCGACTTATTCCTTCTCAAATTTGAAATTGACTACAAAGGACAAATTTGAAATTAAGAAAAATAAATAAATAAATTATTTTCTCTTGGTTTATCTTCTTAGAATTTCAAATCATTCAAAAGGAGCAGTTTTATTAAAGAAATTGTCCTAAAACCATTTTTATTTGTCAGCCGGTGCTTGCAGAAATCAAGGGAACTTCACGCGACTTTTACCTTCTGTAAATCAACATTCTGTGGCTAAATATTATGAATTAGCCCATTTTATCGTTTTATTTATTTTATTGACATTTTATTACATGAGAAATGAATTAAAAGTGAAAATCTTGAATTTTGATTGACTTTTCCCATTTTTTGAGGTCTGTAGATGACTAAAGGGCTGAAAGCCTCACCAACGGCCATCAGTAAAGTGAGCAACAGGCCGTAGCGGGGAATCCATTCGGGCCGTCAGTCACCCCAGGGATGCCCGTTGCTCGCCCGGTCTAGCCTCCCCTAGGCTTCTTTCCTCCATTTATTTATTATTTCCTTTGTTCCTTCTTTAAAACATTATTTCTTTTTTTAAGGTAATTTATTTGTCTTTTGTTATTCCAATCAGTTGTTTTAATTTTGTTAATTTTATTATTATTATTTCTTTTTATTATTTTGGCCTAACGTGTTATTTGTATTTTTGTGAGTTTCTTTATTTTATTGAGCATTGGGTGATGGAGAAAGGGAACTAATTAGAATGACATGAAAACATCAATAAAGTTCATTTCTTCTACCCTGTTTTCTCTCATTTAATTTTCCTTTAACTTTATTTGTTGTAAATATTATTTCTGAGCTCACTGATACAAAAAAGGCAAAGGATTTCCATAAACAAACTAGGTTTTTTTTAAATAAAAATAGGACTAAAATCCTTATTTTCCTATCCAGATAAATTGTCACTACTGATGCCATTTTTTAAAGCATGCATGTGAGGACCAATGTTCTCGAACCTAACGAATATCCCGTTTGATGATTGATTTCTTTTTCCACTCATTTACATTAGGGGTTGTATTCCTCCCCTAGTTTTATTGTAATTTATTGTATTTTTATTTAATTTATGAATTATCCACCTTTATTTATCGCTTTCCATTATGTGATTGACCTGTGCTTTAATTACTTGCACCTAAACGTATGAGAAAAGGGATAAAATCTTAATTGTAAATCCAGCCAAGGTATGAATAAGAGTAAAGTCCTAAACTCTCTCTATTCTTAGGCTTTATGAGTTTAGATGAACCTTTCCAATGTTCTATTGGGAAGGGAATTCCAAAATATCTCCTGTTGCCCAAAATAGACTAGCTTGCATCATCTTAGGTTTTGCGAGATTATATAAATTATTTCCAATGTTCTATCGAAATGGGAAGTTCAAAATATTTCTCATCGCCCAAAATAGACCAATATGCACCGTCTTAGGCTTCATGGGATTAGATGAACCATTTTCAATGTTCTATTGGATTGGGAATTCTAAGATATCTCTCGTTGCCCAAAATAGACATATATGCACTCTCTTAGGCTCTTTGAGGCTAGATGAACTTTCCTAATATTTTATTGGGTGATTGATCGGTATTCGGCAAGTGTACCGAATCGACAAGTAATAAAGTGGGGTATAGTTAGGACCCCAAGTTATCGTACTCAAGGGAAAAAGGATTGTCACGTTAAATATCTATAGATGAGTGAATATGAGATATCCCCAGTTTGTTTGGTGGAGAAAACTAAGCTAAGCAAGAAAATTAATTAACAATTAAAAATAAAAGTGTTCATCAAGAAATTACTCAAGGATGAAATTAAATGCGTAGGAAATTCTATGCTCATAAATGTAATTGGAAATTGGTAAAACAATATAAACATGAAATTCTGGACAACCCAACTAAACCCAAGCGTCCCATTCTGGAGCAAGCTACTTTAATTGCATAACGTCCCATTCCGGAACAAGCCATACAACTAGCCTAAGCACGGGTCTAAAGTCCTAGATTCGGTTTGCTTTCCCATTCCAGAGCCAAACAACCCAAAACCCATCTATTCCTCACATATCTAAAAATTATAAAACTAACATCTATAAATCAAGCGTCCCATTCCGGAGCAAGCAAAATCGATAGATGTAGAGATATAAGAATAGAGCAAAAACAAATTACAACAAAAATCAGATTTGAAATTAATCATCATTCCGGACTAAATCGTAATCAAATCCAATAATCATCATAAATGCAGACAATATAATGAGAGAAATAAAAAAAATCATGAAAATATTCATTAAATCCAAAAATCCAAAATACAAATATGATTCAAGAACTCCTAAGCAAGAATAACTACTCTAACATCAAGAATATAAACATAAAATATGAAAAATCAAAGTTTAGAATACACCCTTGATGAAAGAGAAAATAGATCTTGAAGCTCTTGTTCATCAACCTTGGAATCTCCTTGAATCCCCAAAAATATAAATTTAAACTAAAAATTATCTAAATTAATTAAGAACAAAATTACAATTTAAAATTAAATCTATCTAAAACAGAATTTTAAAATGAAAATCAAAACCTAAAATTAAAATAAAAGATTGCTAGAAACTAAAAGAAATTCATCCTAAATCCAACTAGCACCCCTGGTGATGAAGCGGCGTTTTCCTTTTAACCTTATGAAAAGCACAACTGTGTTTTTGAACACATTGGGCGCTAGGTTCGCATCGTGTGCGCGCGAACTGGTGGAAAAAGGCGCAGCACAACTGTGCTTCTCGCATAAGCACAGTTGTGCTTCTGGGCGAGTTGCTCCGTGCGTGCACGCCTCCTCTTCCGTTACACAGCTATGTTTCTCGTAGAAACACAGCCGTGCTTTTGGCGTGCACTTGTTGTTGTGCGCTTACCTCAAAAGCACAGCTGTGCTTTGTAAAAGCACGGCTGTGCTTTAGGGAAATCTTGCCCTCTCTCACCAATTTCTTCTAAAATCAACCCCCAACTTCCAATTTAGCTCCGGATTAAAATAAAACACCTGAAAACATCACAAAATTTATTAAAAAATGATAAAAACATTAAAAATTAATAAAAAGACAAAAACTAACTAATTAATATTAAAATTAAATAAATAAAACACATAAATATGCCAAGAATTAATTTAAAATATTAATATAATTGCAACTTATCAACTATCCCAAACTCAAATTTTTACTCGTCCTCGAGTAAACTGAATGAACCACATTCTCAATCATTTCAATCTCAACAAAAGAAAATAAGGAGTCATTCTCAATTAAGGAACAAGAAGATAGGCTTGTAAATACCAATAATCACTAAATAACAAATAAACACAAGAACATACTAAACAATTTCTGTGTGTGTGTGCCAAGGGCCAAAATAGAATTTTTATCTTTTAAAACAAAATTTCTAGATACAATGCTGGGAACAAGAAAAAACTCGAGTGCATGAATGCACTCATGGCTTTTCACTCAAAGCTCAAGAAACACCATATGCCTCTTCTTACGTACCAAACCTTAATAGAAGGTCATCTCCACTAAATAGGACAAGATAAAACAAAGAATCAAGAGGTCTTACATTTTGGTTGTAACGTTAGGCTGAGGTAAATTGGCTAACAAAGAAAGATCAAGTCACTAGAGAAAAATGGCCACTACCTAAACAAAACTACAACCACCCAACTAGACTAGTGAAAATTCCCAACTCAATTACATACCATCAAAATAAATTTGGTCTTAAAGACACCTTAGCTCATCAAACTTAGCTCAAAATTATAAATGCCACATAATATTCCACAATGATCATCACAAGGCACTAGTTCAAGTTTTACTAAATTTTGTACCCCAAACTCACGTTTTGCTCAATTAGCTAGGAAAAACTTGCAATGCTTCTTCCTTTTCAAATTTTCTTTTTTCTTTTTTTTTAGAGAAGCATAAATAAATAACTAGCCACTAACAATTAATGAAGCACTTAATAAATCCAAAAATATCAACAAGAACTAAAATTGAGCTCTAATTTTCAAAAGACCAATAAGCCACATAAATCACATTCCTTTTTATTAACCCCAAACTTATATCTTTAAATGGGCTCAACTCTCCATTACACACCAATCAATTCTCAAACAGAAATCTACATCAAAAATTGAAAAAAACTAAACTCCTTTTTACCCAAAATACAAACCCAACCTTACTAGAGTGGCCACTCTTCAAAGGGGAGGCAAAAATTATTTAAGGCTAAAGGTATTTTTAATATGTGTAACAATAAAACAAGCACGCATTTAGCATACTAAAATAATAGGCTCAACGGGCTAACAAGAGACTATGAAATCAAGGTAGGAAAAGTAATTTAAAGTAGTTATTCAAAGAAGGGTTGCCTAAATCATTTTCTAAGTTATGTCTTATCCGAGGGTCGCTTCGATGGGTAATCAGAAAGGTTCTAATGCTCTTAGTGAGTTTTCATCTAATCCCCTGATTGCAACTAGATTTTTCTCAAATTAAAAAAACAGGCCCAAAGTGCTCAAAATTTAGAAATTGCAAAGTATAATCAAGGTTTACATGTAGTCTAGCAAACAAAGATACAAACAGGACTATTTCTCACTCAACTTAAAATTGAATGAGACACAAATTTCTAAGACTGAGATCAAAATTATTCACAATTGAGAACCACTAGGACGAAATAAAAATTTAAATCGAAGGAAAATAAAAAAGAAACAACCATAAAAATATTCAGATACAAACTTAGCACAAACACGCCACAAACAAAGCAAAACTAACTAAAAACCACTCAAACACAACAAACTAAAAACCACTCAAACAAAACAAAACTGGTTTTGGTTTGAAAAATATGAAATGGTACTCCACCCCAAACTCATAATGTTGCACTGTCCTCAGTGCAAAGAAATGAAGTACACAAATAAATTTCTCAAAAATGTTCCCTTGCTGTGCAAAAAGCTCATTGCAGTTTAAAAATTATTGCAATCATCTCAAAATGGCAAACATAAAATAATTACTGTGTAAAACTAAAAACAATCCAAAATTCCTACATGCCACCTGTGCAAAAATAAAGAAAACTCAAAACCTGTGCAAAAATCCAATAATAACTGTGCAAAATGAAATACTCAGAAATCTGTGAGATTCATAGCCAACATATATAATAAGTCTATCCTATCACACGGCATTGGCTCAGCCACACAATTTTAAAAATATAACAAAGTAAAATAAAATCATACATTGCCTGACTACATTAATTTCATTAACTACAAAATAAATAGATTATAAAATCTGTTATGAAAGAATCACTTCCTGAAAGATATACAATATATCAATGTGGTGGTCATCTCAAATGTGGAGGAAATATAGTGGAAATAGGTGTAAAAAATCCATGAATCTCACTGCTCAACCTATCTAACTGTGCAATAATCCTCTGCTGAAAGGCTCCCAAGAATGCGTCTCTCTGCTCAGCTCCTATGACCATATCTCGGCGCACCTGCTCCATTTGAGTCTCAATGGAAGAAAAATGCTCCCAAGCTCTCTGCACTGACAGGTCCATTGTAGACACCGGGTCCCGAGTAGCCTTGATCAGGATTACCCGATGATGAAATTTAGCTATGCCGGCTTATAGGCAAAAAGATTGGAGCTCAGAAGTGATTTTCCTTGTCTTTTCGGTGAGTAAAAAGGGTATTTTAAAAATATTTTAAAAATATTTTTTAAATTATTTTGAAGAAGAAAAAGTGTGTTTTAGGTTGAGGGTATTTTATATAAAAAATAAATAAAAAAAAAGTGAAAAATGATGGAAAAATGTTGAAAATAAAATAGGGGAAAATAATCGCGACGAAAAGGCGACGGCCCCGTGCGCTCCGCGCGAGCGATGCGCAGGGCGTCGCTCGCCCCGCGCACGTCGTGCACGGAAACTCCGCGCAAATCGCGCGGAAACGTGCGCGACGCGCACGATCTCTCGCCCCTGACGCCGATTTCTCGCCCCACTTCGCCCATTTTTCGACCCAAACACGATTTTTAGCGGTTTTTGGACGGTTTTGGGTGGTTTTTGGGTAGTTTTTGATGGTTAAAAACACTAGAAAAATTCAGAACAGGGGGAGGACGAGTCAGGAACATTTTGGAGAAAAAAAACTGAATTTTGGAGCTTTGAGTTGAGAGAAAAAAATCCATCTTACACACTTGTTTCCAAGAGCTTTTCTTCAAGTTTTCAAGCTATTTTCTAAGGATTTTCACAAGAGAAGACAAGGAATTCAACACTTTTATCTTCAATTCTTCAAAACTGAATTTGTGGGTAATTATTCTTGGTTTTTACTCATTAATTATCTTGTTAATTTCATTTATTTTTGCTTCCAATTAACATATTAAACATGTAAATTCTCTTAGTCTCCATATTCTTCTTCTTATTTTTTTTATCTTCAATTATTCATATAACAAATAAGCTTTTTAAATTCTATTAATCTTTTTTTCATGTCAAATTATTCTTTGTTCATGTAATTATGCATGTTTTAGGTTGTAAATACCTTTAATTTCTTAATGCTATATCATGTTTATTATTATGCTTTCTTTTGCATGTATGAGTGTTATAGTCATTATTTTATGCTAGTTATACATGTCAAGTGGAATTATTCTCATGTTACACATTTATTCATGTCTTAACTATAATAAAATTGATTGCCACTAATCTTCCATGTATGTTAATAACTATTATTAATAAGTTGCATATGCCATGATACTTCATCACCTTATGCATGTTAAATTGCATCTTAATCACTTTATGCATGTTAAATTGCATCATAATTATTTTTTATGCATGTTATAGTATCTTATGCATGTTATATGGTCATTGTACATATTACCTTTTATGTTGTATTATTTCGTTGGCCTAATCACTAACATGAATTTCTTTTTGATTTTTGGTTGCAAATCATTGTTTTATTCTCATTTGAGCATCCATGCACATGAAGGAGGAGTTGCGGGGTTTGGTATTTCCTTTATACATTTTTAATTCTCATTTCATTTATATTTTTAATTTCCTTGTATATATTCATTGAATAAAATATTTTCCTATGCGCACCTAAATAAAGATCATAAAAATATTTCTTACTAAATTAATTTAGATTTTTCATAATAAAATGGGACCAATGTCCTAATTTTCATCCCAAATAAAATCATCACATCTAGAATATTTTCTTTAATTGTGCATGCGGGGACCAAAGTCCTCATAATTAATAAATTCCCCGGTTTTATGTATGTTTGCACTTTTAAATGGGAGTTGTATTCCGCTCCTTGTATTATTGTAATTCATTGCTTTACTTGCTAATTTATGGTTTTCCTAACATGAATAAATGCGCCTTAAATTAATTGCATTGTGTGGAGAGAGAGCGAATTAATGACATTTAAAATTCAATCATAAATTAATCGAGGTAGAAATAGATGAGAAATCCCGGACCCAGCTCTGGTCTTTGGGCTCGAGAGGTTAGAGGTTCTCCTCCAAAATACTTCTTGTGTCACGAGACTTAGACGTTAATCCTAGGCCTCATGGCCCAATATGGATAAAATGCGCAAGTCTTAGGCTCTCCGAGGCGAGAGAAACTTTCCCAATGTTCTATTGGGTGGCGACTCCATGAAACCTCCTTGTTGCCCAACATAGACGCACTTGTGATTTATCGCAAGCTGTTGACGGACCCGCAATTGCCCGATCGCCCACGTGCGGGCGGTCATAGGGGCGGCGCTCGGTATTCGGCGCGCGTCACAGTGGCGACTCCGCTGGGGACGATATGGTTCGAGATTTCAATTTGAAAATACCTCGTTTAACATTTATGGTTAAAATTTAATTCATAAATTCGCTTTATCTCATAATTGCATATCATCTCATTAGAGCTTTAGATTAAGTTAGTTTGGTCCCTTTTTCAAGCCCCGGTGCGTTCCCGAAGCACGACCTCATTTTCACTCAATTTGGGGAAGTGTTAAGGATAATCACCAGCCCAAGCCACGTACCTCAATGGTATATCAAAATGACGACCCGACCGGTCGCTATGCTTGTGATGAGCTAGACCCATCGGCAGGGATCATGCTTGGGTAGCCTTAAAGTAACATCTCCCTTATCCAAAGCTCATGTAATGGCAATAGATACTTCCACTAGGTGAAATGTACCGTAATACTATGCTTGCTATATGGGCCATCATATATTAAACGAAATCAATTTAATTAAATGGTCTTCATCAAAGGCTTTCATGCCCCGGTGGGCCCATCTTAGTTAAGTTGAATTGTTTAAATACATAATTGCCAAAACACCCATACGTATGTACATTAGATAGGAGCTGTTATGCTGCCGGTTTTTCACCGCGCACCATACGTGTCCATCGGGTTCCACGTTAATCCATGGATTAAGCCCACCTAGGAAAGAGACCGCATTACCACGTGTGTGGGAGATACAAGGTTGGAAAGATCTATCTGCTTGCATGTGTTTGTCTATGTTGCATCAGCACGAGCATACATTGCATTTTAATCACGCATCATCTTAACAATTTTTGAACTTCAGCCATCATAGATTCTCCTGGGTGGTCTAGAGGTCCCGACGGACGGTTAAGAAGGACGCCGCTTTTGGGATTAACAGAGTTAGTGTCGGATCAGAGTTCAGAGTCAGTCTTAGAAGGAAGTGTGGGGTTTTCTTCCGAATCATCAACAGAAGTAAGTATGGCTAATCCATCAAATGAGTCTGATGCAACTCGGGCAATAATCACCGAGGAGGTAGGAAAGAGAATGGAGGAATTTGAAGCTCGAATGATTGCAATGATGGGCAATCTTACCGCCACCATAGCTGGGCAACAAGCTGCTGCTGCCCCTATCTGAGTACCAGCTGAACAAGAGGTTGTAAGAGAAGAACGTCCTGTTGCAATTAACCAACCAGTGGTTGACCCACCTGTTGTCGAGCAAAGAGTGCCTGCACCTATTGAGCGCAGAGAGGGCCCCAGGTCTGAAGCTGAATTTGGGGAAGATGAGCTAGAGGAGCATAAAGTAGCTAAAGAAAAGTTGCCAAAACTGGATGAGGCAATGTGGAGGAAAATGGAAGAGAGATTTGAGGTCATGGCAAGGATGATGACCGTGGGAAAAGGAATGAACCCGGAAGACCGAGAGCTGGATGGGGATGACCTAATTCCCCAGAATTTTAAGATGCCGGACATTCCCAAATTTGATGGAACCTCTGACCCTGCCGCACACATCAAGTAATACTCGCTGGTCATGAAGGGAACGACCTTAACAAGAAAGCAGAAGATAGAATATTTCTGCTTGAGTCTCACAGGAGCTGCTATTGATTGGTACCATGGGCTTGACAGGAGATCCTAGGAGGACTGGGACTTGTTGACCGAAGAGTTCCTTAAGCGGTACGATTGCAGTACCCGGATGGAGGTCACTTTGAAAGATCTCGAGTTGTTACAGCAGAAGGTTGGGGAGTCCTTCCACGAGTACCTTACTCGGTGGAGAAACCGGGTTATGGAGATGAAACGCAAACCGGACACTTCTGATCAGATCCGGCTATTCATTCGAAATGCCAGTCCTTACTTGAGAGAGGGACTGAAAATGAAGGGACTCAAGGATTGGGAGTCTTTGAAGGACATTGCCATAGAAGCGGAAGGAGAATATTTATCCAAGAGGGCAAATAGTGAGTCCTATGCCCGGAGGGGATACAACAATCAGGGGATGGCCAAACCGGTAGGTTCAAGCAGTGGTAACAGAGTTGGGAAGACTGCCGAGGTGTCTGCAACCGGCGTAAGCCAGAGGTATTTCTCCAACTTGGGTAAGCCTTTATCATGGGTGCTGAAGAGGCTAATAAAAGAAGGAAAACTGCGGCCCCTATCACCTAAACCGGCCAAGGCCCAAGGGCAGCCAGGGCACAAAGAGAATGAATACTGCGCATTCCACCAACATACCGGGCATTTGACGGATGAGTGTATAACGCTAAGATATCGGGTCCAAGATCTAATTGACACAAGCAGATCACCGATCCTGAGCAGAGATAAAGCAAGAAGAAGTCGGGTTATAACACTGTGCCACCTCCAGTCTTTATGATCGGATTGAGCCTACCAGAGTGGTACGTAATGCAAGATCTATATGGAAATGAGTATGTCGCTATTACTCGCCCTGCAGTGGATGAAAAAGGGGTTTCCGTGGCAGCGATAGACTGTTGGTCCACTAGTGAGAGTGGAGATGACGAAGATGAGAAAAATGGAGAGTTTACGGATCCGTGGGATTCAGAGGAAGAAGAAAGAGTAGAAGCAGTAACAAGAAGTGGGAGGGTCATTCCAGAAGCTGAGAAGCAGCAGGACCCAGCACAAGCAATCGCAGAGAAAGAGCCGGAAGAAAATTCAATAGTGAAGCAACTGAAAAAGACCACGGCTCAGATATCTATTTGGGACCTCTTGAGACAGTCCCCCTCGCACCGACAGAAGTTAGTCGAAGCATTGAGCGTATCCACCGTAGCAACTACAATCTCTCCATCTGAGCTTTTAGACCTTGTAAAGGGGGGATCCGGGGAGAAGTTGGTTTTTTCTGACGCAGACCTACCAACAGAGGGTCGCAACCACAACCGACCTTTGTACATCAAGGCACAGATCAATGGTAAACACACCGCTTGTGTCATGGTTGATGACGGGTCATCGATAAATGTCTGCCCTTTAGTGGCACTTCAGGCCTTTGGGATGGATGAGAGTATGTTAAGCAAATCTGACCTGACCATCACTGCCTATGACAACTCCAGGAGGCAAGCATCGGGAATTTTCAAAGCTTTGGTAAAGACAGGGCCCATTGAGACAGAAACAGATTTTGTGGTCTTGCCGATTCCAGCAAACTTCTCAGCTCTGCTTGGTAGATTGTGGTTCCACAAGTTAGGGGGAGTACCATCCACATTACACCAGATAATTAAAATACCCCATGAAGGAGAAGTAGTGACCATTAAAGCAGCAAGAGAGAACCAAGTGTCTGCCTTGGAGATCTCTAATCAGCCATTCAGTGGCTTTCATGTATCGATGATCGGAGAAGAGCAAAACCTAGAAGGTAGCCCTCAAGTGGTGAATATGCTGAAGAAGATGCACTTCCTCCCAGGGGCTGGTTTGGGAAAAGAGTCACAAGGGCTGCAGAATGCTATCACTACACGTGGTCAGAAAGATCGAAAGGGGTTGGGCTACAAAGGAAAATATGGTAAGAAGAAAGGGTCAGGGAAGATTCCCCATATTTCGGAGAGCTTTGTGCCATCATCATCGGTTTGTGCTTACACCGGAGAAGAAGAACCGCAGTGGGTAGATGGGAAGATTATCCCTGGATTTGAAATTTTTAACGATGTCTTTGATTGGGAGATCGGAGTTGTTAGAGCTGTAGAGAACTTTTGGGATGAGGAGATTATGACCCAATGCAGCATCTGGGACAGAGATGAGCCCGAAGAGATTGTAACTGATAAGCTGTTAGCCACTAAGCTCAAGGGGAAGGAGAAGATAGTGGAACCAGAACCGAAGATAGAAGATCTCAGGATTTCACCAAATCAAGAAGCCAAAGCACAGTCATCTGCAGCATCAGCGTCGACTAAAGTTGATAGTCATTTAGATTCTCTTTTTATACCAGAACTCTTTGAGAACAATGTTAATGTTTCTGATTATATTAATGAGATGAACAACTTTGCTTACTTGTGTGATGTGTCTGATGATTTCATTTCGCATGATCATAAGCATGATGCATTCATTTTTGATATTAATTCAACTGGCACAACTGCATTTAATCTCGGAACTTTGGAAAATCCAAAGGAAATTTTGCTAGCGTCAGACATAACTCCTGAAGAGAGAATAAAATTTGAGAGAATATTAAAAAAAATATAAAAAAGTCTTTGCCTGGACCTATGAGGATATGCCGGGAATAGATCGAGATGTTGCCAAACATGCCATCCCAACTTACCCAGAGTTTAAACCAGTCAAGCAAAAGCTTCGGAGGCTTAGGCCAGAATGGGCACAGAAAGTGAAAGAGGAGATCCATAAGCAGATTGAGGCTAAGTTCCTGATAGAGGTTCAATACCCAACATGGTTAGCTAATGTGGTTCCTGTAGCTAAGAAAGACGGTAAGGTTCGAGTATGCGTCGACTATCGAGACCTGAACAAAGCTTGCCCTAAAGATGATTTTCCACTGCCTCATATTGATGTGCTAGTAGATAGTGCTGCTGCTTGTATGATGTATAGCTTTGTGGATGGGTACGCAGGGTACAATCAAATTCTTAACAAGATAGTGGACCGGATCAAGACAGCCTTTATCACCGAGTGGGGGACATATGCCTATCGGGTTATGCCTTTTGGGTTGAAGAATGCAGGAGCAACCTATCAGAGGATGGCGACCAAGGTTCTCAATGACTTAATCCACAAAGAAGTGGAGGTGTACGTCGATGACATGATGATTAAGTCGGCTACCAGGGAAGGTCACTTTGAGGCATTAGAAAAGTTCTTTCAAAGGATTAGCAAGTATGATCTGCGACTCAATCCCAAGAAGTGCATTTTTGGAGTTACATCAGGAAAGTTGTTAGGCCATGTAGTAAGTCAGAGGGGAATCGAGGTAGATCCCGATAAAGTCAAAGCCATAAGAGAGATGCCAGTGCCCCAGAAGGAGAAGGACGTTAGAAGTTTCCTAGGAAAGCTTCAGTACATCAGCCGATTTATTGCCAAGCTAGCTTCGGTATGTGAGCCTATTTTCAAGTTTCTTAGGAAGAATCAGCCGGTGCTATGGAACGATGACTGCCAATTGGCCTTTGACACCATTAAGAGGTATTTGTTAAATCCTCCGGTGTTAAGACCACCACGCCGTGCCAAACCATTAATCCTGTACCTGGCTGTGGAAGATAACTCAGTGGGTGCTATGATGTCTCAGGAAGACGATTTTGGTGTAGAGTTTGCCGTTTACTATCTTAGCAAGAAGTTCTTGCCTTACGAAGCCAAATATGTGGAGGTAGAAAAGATTTGTTTAGCAGTTATCTGGGCTTCTAAGAAGTTGCGACACTACTTTCATTCCTTCAAGGTACAAACGGTTGCCAAACATAATCCGCTTAGATACCTCCAAGAAGCACCCTCTTTACTAGGGAAGATGGGAAGATGGTTACTGCTGTTGCAGGAATTTGACATTGAGTACATAACCAGGAAAATCATTAAGGGAAGAGCCGTAGCGGAGTTCTTAGCCGAGCATCCTATTGAGGGAGATCAGTTTGAATACAACTTCCCAGATGAAGATGTCACGGCCATAGCAGTACAAGGGTGGCAATTATTCTTTGATGGAGCAGTCAATAATAAGGGAGCAGGCGTAGGAGTTATTCTTACGACCCCAGATGGTGAAAGGCTACCATTGGCTAAGAAGTTGAGGTATAAGGCTACCAATAATGAAGCAGAATACGAAGCTTGCATCTTTGGATTGGAAGCATTTCTTGCTCTGGGGGCAAAGACCGCAGAAGTATTTGGGGATTCCTCCTTGGTAATTCATCAAATTAAAGGAGAGTGGTCAGTCAAGGAAGAAAGGATGTTGCCTTATGTAAAGCACTTGAGAACGTTGAGCAGCCAGTTTGAGTTTTGCACTTTTCACTTCATCCCCAGAGACGAAAATCAGTTAGCTGATGCTCTAGCAACTTTAGTGTCTATGTGGGACAACCCAACAGGAGTTGCGATGAAACCCGTGCTGATATATAGTTCGGAAAGACCTGGTTTTGAAGCGGAACAGGTGATGGACATTGAGGCCACTGATGCAAATCCATGGTATTATGATATTCAGAATTATTTAGAGAGATCAGTCTTTCCAGAGGAAGCCACTGAGAAGGACCAAAAAATGATCAGGAAGTTATCCACTCAATTCATCACTGTTAATGGCACTTTATACAAAAGGCAAGCTGATGGTATCCAGTTAAGATGTCTGGCAGAGAAAGAAGCTAAAAGAGTTATGGAAGAAGTTCATGCCGGGGTTTGTGGAGCTCACATGAATGGCTTAGCCTTAGCAAAGAAGATCATGCGCCAAGGGTTTTATTGGCTCACAATGGATACAGATTGTTCAAAATTTGTGAAGCAATGCCAGTTATGCCAACAGTACGCGAATTTGAGGCATGTGCCAGTTTCAGAGTTACATAACTTAACATCTCCATTGCCATTTGCAGCATGGGGAATAGACATCATAGGCGAAATCCATCCTACTGCTGCTAATGGGCATAGATTCATCATAGTTGCCATTGACTACTTCACTAAGTGGGTTGAGGCTGAATCTTTCAAGAAGGTTGATGCAAGGGATATGGCTAAATTCATCGAACGGAATCTGATATGCAGATATGGTCTCCCACATCACATTGTGTCTGATAATGGGGTGCAATTCCTGGCAGAGACTAAACAGATGCTCCAGAAATATGGGATCCAACATCATAAGTCTTCTCCTTACCGTCCTCAAGCGAATGGTGCAGTTGAAGCGGCGAATAAGAATGTGAAGAGAATTTTAGCCAAGATGGTTCAAAACTACAAGGATTGGGCAGAAAAGCTACCCTTCGCACTTTGGGGTTATAGAACAACAGTCAGAACCTCTACGGGGGCAACACCATTCTCTCTGGTGTATGGAACTGAAGCAGTCCTGCCGGTTGAAATTGAGCTGAAATCATTAAGAGTAGTCCTGGAAGCCGAGATTTCGGAGACAGAATGGGCACAACAGCGATTGTTGCAGTTGAATCTATTGGATGAAGATAGGTTGAGAGCCTATTACCACAATCAGGTTTATCAGAAAAGACTAGCTCGGTCCTTTGGCAAGAAGGTACGAAAGCACCCGTTGAAAGAAGGGGATTTGGTCTTTAAGATGATGAGGCCAGGAGTTCCAGACATACGAGGAAAATTCAGACCAACCTGGGAAGGACCTTTCATTTTGAAAAAGTTGCTAACAAAAGGAGCAGCGATTTTAGCAGACAGCGATGGGAATGAGTTCAAGGACCCGGTCAATGTCGATAGACTTAAAAGGTTCCATGACTAAAGACCAAAAATAAAAAGAAGAGAATAAAATGCCCTGCAAGTCAAAAACCGAAAAAGGCGGTTGTGCTAAAATTGGGCGCCCTGTCAGGGTGAAAACCGAAAAAAGGCATCCTGGGCAAAAATTAAGGGCCAAGAGAAAATATTCAATCGAGAAAACCCGAGAGGGCCGATTGATAACAGGAGTTTGATGCTGACAAAACCCACTCCGAGATTAGGTGTAGTCATATGCTTTTGAATTCTTGTCAAATGAAAATCATGTATGATGAAATCATATAGAAATGTACACAATTTTGCAATGAATAAAAGAATACATTTTCATTGATCTTTCAGTTCTGTCTTAAAAAGAAATATACCAATTGTTCATCTAATGATTATTGCTCAGTCCCTTCATCGGATATGTGCTATTTGCTCTTAACAGAAGCTTTGGTGATTAAAAAAAAAAAAAAAAAAAAAAAAACAAAACAAAACAAAGAAGGCCGTTAGAGATGAAAACCGTAACTGGCTCTCTAAGCAAAAGTTAGGCCAAAGGGCAGGGTGAAAACCTGGAAACAGGCAGTCTGCCCTACAAAAAATAAAAATAAAAATAAAAATAAAAATAAAAATAAAATATAAATATAAAATAAACAAAAGCCGCTGGATTGGGTTGGGTCCATTCCAGGCAAAAGTTAGGCAAAGGGTTGTGTGAAAATCCCATAAGGGACGCATTTCCCGCAAAGAAAAGCTAGTGTGAAAATCCACAAGGGACGCACTACCTTTAAAACAATGACATTCAATGCCTGGAGCGATAAGGCGGCATTATTTCAAGATGATCTTCCGTCAGTCAGACAACACACAACACAGAACATGAAATAGAATCCCAAGTAAATGATCATTGACCAGGGGGCAAGGGATATACACCGGACGTCTCTTTCAGAAAGCTTGTCGACGATCCTCAGGATTCAGGGGGCATGGTACAGCAGACAAGCTATAAGTTCAGCAAACCATGGATCACCTAGGGAGCGATCTATACATTTTGTAAGCATTTGCATTCCATAACATACACACATGATTTCTTGTATATTCCTATGCATACAATCTTGCAGGAGAGATCGGCGGGAAACACCCACAAAAGCCAAGTGATGACACTAGTCCAAACATCTAAAGGAGCAAAAAAATAAAAAATAAAAAATAAAAAATAAATCCACAGCGGTTAGCATGATGGCGGCACTACCCACAAGAGGTTAGCACGACCACGGCACTACCTATTCACAGCGGTTAGCACGATGGCGGCACTACCCACAAGAGGTTGGCACGACCACGGCACTACCAATTCACAGTGGTTAGCACAATGGCGGCACTACCCACAGGAGGTTGGCACGACCACGGCACTACCAATTCACAGCGGTTAGCACGATGGCGGCACTACCCACAAGAGGTTGGCACGACCACGGCACTACCAATTCATAGCGGTTAGCACGATGGCGGCACTACCCACAAGAGGTTAGCACGACCACGGCACTACCTATTCACAGCGGTTAGCACGATGGCGGCACAACCCACAAGAGGTTGGCACGACCACGGCACTACCAATGCACAGCGGTTAGCACGATGGCGGCACAACCCACAAGAGGTTGGCACGACCACGGCACTACCAATGCACGGCGGTTAGCACGATAGCGGCGCCACCCACAAGAGGTTAGCGCACCTACGGTATTACCAGCTCCAACCAAAAGACAGCAGCAGCTATCATCATAACTCCATCAAGCAGGAAGATCGCCGCTTCAGGTACGCGTTTCTTTCCTTTTCCTGAATTTTGGCTCACCTGGGCACCCATGCACTAGTCTCTTCAAAATTGGGGGCAACTGTAGACACCTGGTCCCGAGTAGCCTTGATCAGGATTACCCGATGATGAAATTTAGCTATGCCGGCTTATAGGCAAAAAGATTGGAGCTCAGAAGTGATTTTCCTTGTCTTTTCGGTGAGTAAAAAGGGTATTTTAAAAATATTTTAAAAATATTTTTTAAATTATTTTGAAGAAGAAAAAGTGTGTTTTAGGTTGTAAAAATATTTTTTAAATTATTTTGAAGAAGAAAAAGTGTGTTTTAGGTTGAGGGTATTTTATATAAAAAATAAAAAAAAAAAAAAGGTGAAAAATGATGGAAAAATGTTGAAAATAAAATAGGGGAAAATAATCGCGACGGCCAAGGGCCGTCGCGAATTTCCGCGCGCTCCGCGCGTCCGACGCCCTTGGCGTCGGGCGCTCCGCGCGAGCGACGCGCAGGGCGTCGCTCGCCCCGCGCACGTCGTGCGCGGAAACTCCGCGCAAATCGCACGAAAACGTGCGCGACGCGCACGATCTCTCGCCCCTGACGCCGATTTCTCGCCCCACTTCACCCATTTCGCCCATTTTTCGACCCAAACACGATTTTTAGCGGTTTTTGGACGGTTTTGGGTGGTTTTTGGGTAGTTTTTGATGGTTAAAAACACTAGAAAAATTCAGAACAGGGGGAGGACGAGTCAGGAACATTTTGGAGAAAAAAAACTGAATTTTGGAGCTTTGAGTTGAGAGAAAAAAATCCATCTTACACACTTGTTTCCAAGAGCTTTTCTTCAAGTTTTCAAGCTATTTTCTAAGGATTTTCACAAGAGAAGACAAGGAATTCAACACTTCTATCTTCAATTCTTCAAAACTGAATTTGAGGGTAATTATTCTTGGTTTTACTCATTAATTATCTTGTTAATTTCATTTATTTTTGCTTCCAATTAACATATTAAACATGTAAATTCTCTTAGTCTCCATATTCTTCTTCTTATTTTTTTTATCTTCAATTATTCATATAACAAATAAGCTTTTTAAATTCTATTAATCTTTTTTTCATGTCAAATTATTCTTTGTTCATGTAATTATGCATGTTTTAGGTTGTAAATACCTTTAATTTCTTAATGCTATATCATGTTTATTATTATGCTTTCTTTTGCATGTATGAGTGTTATAGTCATTATTTTATGCTAGTTATACATGTCAAGTGGAATTATTCTCATGTTACACATTTATTCATGTCTTAACTATAATAAAATTGATTGCCACTAATCTTCCATGTATGTTAATAACTATTATTAATAAGTTGCATATGCCATGATACTTCATCACCTTATGCATGTTAAATTGCATCTTAATCACTTTATGCATGTTAAATTGCATCATAATTATTTTTTATGCAGGTTATAGTATCTTATGCATGTTATATGGTCATTGTACATATTACCTTTTATGTTGTATTATTTCGTTGGCCTAATCACTAACATGAATTTCTTTTTGATTTTTGGTTGCAAATCATTGTTTTATTCTCATTTGAGCATCCATGCACATGAAGGAGGAGTTGCGGGGTTTGGTATTTCCTTTATACATTTTTAATTCTCATTTCGTTTATATTTTTAATTTCCTTGTATATATTCATTGAATAAAATATTTTCCTATGCGCACCTAAATAAAGATCATAAAAATATTTCTTACTAAATTAATTTAGATTTTTCATAATAAAATGGGACCAATGTCCTAATTTTCATCCCAAATAAAATCATCACATCCAGAATATTTTCTTTAATTGTGCATGCGGGGACCAAAGTCCTCATAATTAATAAATTCCCCGATTTTATGTATGTTTGCACTTTTAAATGGGAGTTGTATTCCGCTCCTTGTATTATTGTAATTCATTGCTTTACTTGCTAATTTATGGTTTTCCTAACATGAATAAATGCGCCTTAAATTAATTGCATTGTGTGGAGAGAGAGCGAATTAATGACATTTAAAATTCAATCATAAATTAATCGAGATAGAAATAGATGAGAAATCCCGGACCCAGCTCTGGTCTTTGGGCTCGAGAGGTTAGAGGTTCTCCTCCAAAATACTTCTTGTGTCACGAGACTTAGACGTTAATCCTAGGCCTCATGGCCCAATATGGATAAAATGCGCAAGTCTTAGGCTCTCCGAGGCGAGAGAAACTTTCCCAATGTTCTATTGGGTGGCGACTCCATGAAACCTCCTTGTTGCCCAACATAGACGCACTTGTGATTTATCGCAAGCTGTTGACGGACCCGTAATTGCCCGATCGCCCACGTGCGGGTGGTCATAGGGGCGGCGCTCGGGATCCGGCGCGCGTCACATCCATGCAAGAGATCAACTGGTCACTTTGAAAGATAGCTGCTCTGACCTCTGCCAATCCTCTACTCAACTCATCCAATCTCTCCCAAACCCTCTCCTGGAAGACTGCCTGCTCCCTCCTCGAATCACTAAAAGAAGTCTGAAGCATGCTGATAGAAGTCTCAAACCGCGTCGCGTCATTGATGTTGTCATAGACTGCATCTCCAAAATCAAAGTCTGGACCATCGAAGCATCTAAATATGGAGCTGAGGGTGGAGGGGCTGTGGAAGAAGACGGCTCATCATGCCCCTGAGCATAGCGGCTCATATCTGGAGGGGAGAATGGAATGTCACTCCTCTGTCTCACCCTCTTACTGGAAGTAGTGGCTATCGCTCTCCGTGGCGGAGGTGGTGGTGGAGCATCAATATCGGGATCAACTGGCTGGTGGCCACCATCGTCAGAATTGCCCTCTCTATCATCACCATTGTCATGGGCATCTATCTCCTCCGCTCTCCTAAGTCTATATCCACTCTCAGAAGAAGGATCCTCTATATCAATCCTACACCTGAGTACTACCTCCTCATCAATCAAGTACAATAACCTCAAAGCTGGTCCCATGTCAGGAGTAGGTAGATGTAGGGCTCTCATAATCAATGTGATCAATCCCCCAATCCCAATCCTCCTCCCTGAAGTAGCTGTAGCTCTCTTCAGTTGCTTACACAACCAAGGTACGATATTAACTTGGATGCCAAACTCCATAGCATAAAGAAAAAATAAGTCTGGTATGGTCACATTGCTAGGACACCCTGGTCGCATGAACACTAAAGAAGTCATCACTCTATGCAAGTACTGATAGACTGGAGAGCGGAGCTTTATTGACTTGGTATTTCTCGCATGAAAGTCCATATTGGACTTCCTGATAATAGCCCAATGTGCAGCTGAATCACCCACAATGTGCACCTCTCCATCCACTGACAACCTCAAGTATCTAGCCAGGTCAGAAATCGATAGAAAATAGGGAGTATTGTTGACTCTAAACTGAATGGTATTTACATCATCCTTAGATAACCTTGGAGAGTACTGAAAAGTACTAAGAAACTCCAATGTTATCGTAGGATGAGTTGGACCATTCAGAGAAAAGAACTCCTCCCATCCAATGTTCCTCAGCAAAGATAATACCCTCTCTTGAATGCCCAGGTCAATAAGTGTCTTCATAATCTTAAACCTACTAGAGATAATGATCTTTGTAGCCAGCTTGTTGAACAATGTGCGTTGTGCTGGAGTCAACCAATCAGGAGGCTGAATGGACTCTGAAGGTTGCTCATCTCTGTTGCGCACCATGGTTCCTGAAAAAGAAAGTATAAACCTTATTCAAAACATCCTTAGGTTCATGAAGTGCAAACCACAAATGTGACTAGATTGAAAGAATAATAACAAAACTCACCACATCTTCAAAACAGAAATTTGCAAAATAAATAGAATTTCCTAGCTAATGAAAATGCAAAATATAGACGATTAAGCATAAGGCAAATGTATAAACAAATTGAAGTACAAAATCAATGCACAAATATAGTGACAATTGAAAGATTGCACAAATTAGAATTTAAAGAAATCAAGAATGAAAAGCACAAGGTGGAAAATAAAAATAAGCACAAGTAATTAATCCGTGAAGTGTACATGCCAAAAAGAATATAGATGCGATTTAATGGAAAATAAAAGAGAGAAATGCAAAATTTACTTAATCACTGCGTCATTCACAACAAAAATATGTAGGAAAATTTCAAAGTTGCATGTAAATAAGAATGTAAAAAATTGGCTTCCAAAATAAGTCATCCTAATCCCATTAAGTCGGGAACTAGCAAACATGCATTTGTGTCAATTCAATCAAGCATAATATCATGCATTTAAACTACAAAGCTAAAAGCAGTAGCAAATACTTCTAAAACAAAATAAATGTCAAGCACAATCTCAAGCAATTTAAATTTAACGTGCAAAATTTTCTTTCCATATTCATAAAATGCATAATGCCCCAATTATCTCAAAACAATTCAGTTCAGAATTCTATAGCTCAAAATCCCAATATCAACAAGCCACATTTCAAGACAAAATGCAGGAACACATCCCATCTAGCACAATGATTATTAAGCTCAAATTTAATTCTAATGGCATCCATCAACTCAACACTTCTATAAGAGCAATTAAACAGGAACACAGATATGAAATTAGGTTCAAAATAATTGCTCAATATCAAAATGTTAAGATAAATTCCAACAGTTGAAGGCTCCAAATCAGCAGTGAATAAACAACCTGATTTATGCAAAATGAATTTGAAAATATCCTCAATAGATCATATGGACAGAGCTGGGCAGAATAAATTGATAAAAATGTTGAATTAATCACGTGATCAGTCCAAAATTGACATGAATTTCTCATTCAGGCATTTCATCAAACAGCTGGTGAGCATGATTACAACTAGATTTTTAAGCACGATCTTTCCAATCCTAAACACCCATTTCTTTCCATGTTGGCCCAAAGAAGCAAAACACATCAAAAATTACAACTAAAACAACAAAATTACTAATTGAGGATCAAGCACAATCCACTAAAATGAGAAAATAGAATGCGTAAGAATGAGGAAATTACATAATTGGAACTGTCGAATTGAGCTATTGACTTAAGAAATTTGGGAGATAAATAACGGGAAAGAGAGAGAGTGCTCTTAATTCTCAACCCCAAAAATCTGGAATTTTTGCAAATATTTTGGGGAAGATCAGAATTGCCATAAAAGAAGGAAAATGCAGAAATAAGATGAAAAGAATTCCATTAAGCTCTATGAAAATGCATAAAATCAAAATTACTTGAGATGAGCTTGGGTTTCCAAAGGAGATCAAAGAGAAAATTTTGAGAAAAATATTTGAGCTGAAGAACAGGGGGAAATAGAGGAGAAAAGAAAAGAAGAAGAGAGGGAACAACGCTGAAATTTTGTGAAAGAAGCACAGCTGTGTTTTTTTCACAGCGCTACATATCGGCGTGTTTTAAATGAAAGCACAGCTGTGTTTTCGTGTTTTACCTGATGCTACTGTCCTGATGAACCACATCTCACGGTGACAACAATTTTAATTATCACTGTGAGATAGCTGTTAAATGCTACTGCCCCACTTCTTCAGTGCACAATTGTGGCTGCAAAATTTTTTAATTTTTCATGTTGTTCTCCCTGTTAAATTCCAAAACAAGAAACCAAACCAAAACCAATTAAAACCAAAAATTAAAAATCGACAAATTAAACATTGAAAACAACAAATTAACTTTCTAATACACCAAAAATTTAAGGAAAATTATAAAGACTCAAAAATAAACAATTAAAAATTAAAAACATAAAACACAAAAACACATATAAATGACATATAATTAAATAGAAAGGATTAAGACGAAAAGTTCTTGTTTAATGAGTCCCAGCTCGACTCATGTTACTCTCGGGTGGACGAGCTTGTGAACCAAATAATGGTCTTTCCGGTTTTTGCTCCTCATTTTTCCCCATCAATAAGAGAAAATCATCGAAAGCCACCAAGGTGGGAAATTCCATGTCTTTGATGAAGTCTGACTCCACCTAGGGTTCACTATAAACGAACTCCATCGGCTCTTCCAGCCTAAACAAATTCTTCAAATGGACAGAATCCAGTGCTTCCATTTGAGAATCGCACAACTCTTGCTCCTTTGGTGCACTACCCTGTACAGAAAAATTAAATTTAGTTTCCAAGCAAACACAAGATTCGTCTTCAATAATGATTGGCTCCTTTTTTCCTTCATGCAACCCATCCTTAAAAATTTCAAAATTCTCTATAGTATTTATAGGTGCATGACTCAATTCACCACCATTTCTTTGATCACCCAAAGAGACAATTAAAAGCTCCAACTTGGATTCCAAATTTTGGATCTCCAATGCTTGACTTCTCAATAGATTCTCTTGAATTTTGATCCTCTCCTCTTGATAGTTAATTGTAGCCTGCAAATCCCCCCTTTCTATTTGGTATTGCTTCTCTCTACAATATATGTAGTCTTGAAGATGTTCGATACGGGCAAAGCGAGACTCTTGTGATACCCATGGAGAGTAAGGATCTTCAAAAGACGGTGAATAGGTGATTGGTGAAGTTGTATGTAATTGTCGTAACTCTTGCATTTATCTCATCATATCATTCACTTGGCATCGCAAAAGGACGAACTCATAGTCTTGAACACTATCTTGCATCATTATGAAAATACCTCAAAATTTTGCTGCAAAGATAAACACCAAATTAAAACAGAGAAAAAAATAAAAATTGCAAACTAACTCAACTAAAGATATAAAACAAACAACACCGTATTTCCCCGGCAACGGCGCCAATAACTTGATCGGTATTCGGCAAGTGTACCGAATCGACTAGTAATAAAGTGGGGTATAATTAGGACCTCGAGTTATCGTACCCAAGGAAAAAAGGATTGTCACGTTAAATATCTATAGATGAGTGAATATGAGATATCCCCGGTTTGTTTGGTGGAGAAAACTAAGCTAAGCAAGAAAATTAATTAACAATTAAAAATAAAAGTGTTCATCAAGAAATTACTCAAGGATGAAATTAAATTCTTAGAAAATTCTATCCTCATAAATGTAATTGGAAATTAGTAAAACAATATAAACATGAAATTATGAACAACCCAACTAAACCCAAGCGTCCCATTCCGGAGCAAGCTACTCTAATTGCATAACGTCCCATTCCGGAACAAGCCATATAACTAGCCTAAGCACGGGTCTAAAGTCCTAGATTCGATTTGCTTTCCCATTCCGGAGCCAGACAACCCAAAACCCATCTATTCCTCACATATCTGAAAATTATAAAACTAACATCTATAAATCAAGCATCCTATTCCGGAGCAAGCAAAATCAATAGATGTAGAGATATAAGAACATAGCAAAAACAAATTAAAACAAAAATCAGATTTGAAATTAATCATCATTCTTGACTAAATCATAATCAAATCCAATAATCATCATAAATGTAGAAAATATAATGAGAGAAATAAAAGAAATCATGAAAATATTCATTAAATCCAAAAATCCAAAATACAAATATGATTTAAGAACTCCTAAGCAAGAATAACTACTCTAACATCAAGAATATAAACATAAAATATGAAAAATCAAAGTTTAGAATACACCCTTAATGAAAGAGAAAATAGATCTTGAAGCTCTTGTTCATCAACCTTTGAATCTCCTTGAATCCCCAAAAATATAAATTTAAACTAAAAATTATCTAAATTAATTAAGAACAAAATTGCAATTTAAAATTAAATCTATCTAAAACAGAATTTTAAAATAAAAATCAAAACCTAAAATTAAAATAAAAGACTGCTGGAAACTAAAAGAAATTCATCCTAAATCCAACTAGCCCCCCTGGTGATGAAGCGGCGTTTTCCTTTTAACCTGACGAAAAGCACAGCTGTGCTTTGTAAAGCACATCTATGTTTTTGAACACATTCGGCACTAGGTTTGCATCGTGTGCACGCGAGCTGGTGGAAAAAGGCGC
Organism: Excoecaria cochinchinensis; assembly: GCA_947683425.1. NCBI lineage: Eukaryota > Viridiplantae > Streptophyta > Magnoliopsida > Malpighiales > Euphorbiaceae > Excoecaria > Excoecaria cochinchinensis. Next base: position 9,045,958 of record CANTUQ010000119.1, read on the forward strand.
AGCACAGCTGTGCATCTGGGTGAGTTGCTCCGTGCGCGCGCGCCTCCTCTTGTGTGACACAGCTGTGTTTCTCGTAAAAACACAACCGTGCTTCTGGCATGCACTTGCTGTTGTGCTCTTCCCTCAAAAGCACAGCTGTGCTTTGGGCAAATCTTGCCCTCTTTCACCAATTTCTTCTAAAATCAACTCCAACCTCCAAATTTAGCTCCGGATTAAAACAAAACACCTGAAAACATCCCAAAATTTATTAAAAAATGATAAAACATTAAAAATTAATAAAAAGACAAAAACTAACGAATTAATATTAAAATTAAATAAATAAAACAAATAATTATGCCAAGAATTAATCTAAAATGTTAATATAATTGCAACTTATCAGTGATGACTCCAAAACACCTCTTGTTGCCCAAAATAGACACCTTTGTAATCTTTACAAGTATTATGAATTCTCTTGAATGCCTTAAAAGAGGGTTTTCAGGGCCTCCGGGGTTCTGCGCCATCACAGTGGTGACTCGACTGGGGACCTATAAGACTTCGCTTCGAAAGTATATTAGTTAAAACATATAATTGAGTTTTAATTTAAAAATTTCATCCCTCTTTGAAACTGCATAGCATGTCATTAGAGCCTTAAATCTATGCTAGTTTGGTCACTCTCTTAACCCCGGTGCATTTCCAAAGCGCAACCCTACGTTAACTAAATGTGGGAAAGTGTTAGGAATAATCACCAGCCCAAGCCTAGTACCATTTCGTATACAAGTGATGACCTAACCGGTCGTTATGCTCACGACGAGCTTAACCCATTGGCAGGGATCATTCTTGGGTAGACCTAAAGTATCATCACCCTGACTAAAGCCCATATAATGGAAATAGACACTTTCCCTATGCGGTATGAACCTTAATACCATGCTTGCTATATGGATCATTATGTATTGGACAGAACCAAATAAATTGGATGGTCGCTTAATCAAAAGGCTTTCATGCCCCGATAGGCCCATGTTGATTTATTTGGATTGCCTAAATACACAATGATCAAAATCCATATGAGTGCACTTTAAATTAAGAGGTGTTATGCTGCAAGATTTTCACCGTGCACCACACGCGTCCATTGGGTTCCCTGCTAACCCATGGGCCAAGCCCACTTAGGAAAGAGATAGCATGACCTCGTGTGTGAGAGTAATAAGGTTGGAAGGATCTACTTGCATGCATGTGGTTGTGGATTTTGCACAGCATTCTCATGCATTATGTGTCATTCATGCATGTAAAAACAAGTAAAATATACTAAAATATAATAAAATAAAAAACATGTACATTTTATTTCGTGTGTGTACATTCTATTCTGTACATATAATTTTCACATGTATATCATCTTGTGCATATGCTTATTCCATGCATCACGTGCATCATTCTAACCTTTCGACTTTGTAGCCATCATAGATCCATCCAGGTGGTCCAGGGGTCTCGACGGATGACAGGTTGGAAATCCATTCTTTGAATTGGTACAAAGGGTAGAATACTCAGAGCCACTCTCCGAAAGCAGTGAAGTTACCTCCTCCCAATTTTCCATAGAAAGCGACATGGCAAACCAACCAAGAGAAGCAGATGCCACTCGAGCCATAATTGCTGAAGAGGTAGGAAAAAAGCTAGAAGAGTTTGAAAATCGAATGATGGCCATGATGGGCAATCTAATAGTAGCCATGGCACCCCCTGTTGGGCCAAATCCAATTGTTCCCCCTATAGGATAGAATGAATGGGAGTCAGTTAGGGAGGACCCCCCTAGAGGAGATATGTCCACCACCAGTGGACCTCAGAGCTACTGTAAAACCACAAATGGACCTTAGTAGAAATTACAAGGTTATTGCATTAGAAAAAGGGCATAATTGTAATTGTATAAGTAAAAGATTGGATTTGATGAGGACTAATTTGAAAGGAATTAAGGTATTAAGAGAAAGAATTTATTTTAGTGACTTAAAGGATAATTGCCATGGACCAAAGAGATAAAAAGACAAAGATATTTTAAATAGACCAATTGGATTGTGACACCAAGAGAGGGATTGGTAGGGAGTAATTAATGAAAGGAAGAAAAGAAAGCAAGGAAGAGAGAGAGGGAAATCAGATTTCCTGTTCCCTCTTCCCTGCATTCCCTTTTCTTCTTCTTCTTCTTCTTCTTCTTCTTTCATTTGTTGCTCCTAGCTTCCCCTCTTGATTGGATTTTCAAGTCTTGAGTTGGATTTAAGAGGTTCAGTGGTTGTTGCAAGGTAAGTAGAGTTGAGATTGTTTCTTTCCTTCGCGTTCTTCGTTTTGGATGAGTTATGGATTTGTGGGTTTTTGTTGAATGTGTGTTATGGTTGGTTTGATTGCAAGAAATTAGTGATAAGAGGAAGAGCAAAGGAAAGGAGAAAGTCGGATCTTGAAGAGAGTGGTCTTAGAGCTCCATTTTGAGGTTTGGGAGTTTGTATAAATTGGTTAATTGTGCTTTGAATTTTTATGATAAATCTCTTGAAATTTAGATGCAAAATATGTTGATTATGCACTTTTTAAGTTGAGTTTGATATATGTATGATAAATTAGTTTTAATTTGGCATATTGTGACGCGTGCCGAACCCCGTGGCCTCCCGAGGGCCCGCTTTAGGGCGATCAGGAAGGGTTCATAAAACTTGTAAGGTATTTACAAGTGCGTTTATTTTGGACAACAATGAGGTTTCTTGGAATCGCCACCCAATAGAACATTGGGAAGGGTCGTCTAGCCTCGTCGAGCCTAAGACGGCGCATACATATCCATCTTGGGCTAGCCAGAGAGATCTTGGAGGTCTCAGCCTCTACCCCCTAGAGACTAGGATTTGTATATTTAAGTCTTTTGGTGAAACTCAAGAGGTGTCTTGGAAGTCCTAGACCTCTCGCCTCTTGAGCCCCAAAGACCAGAGTGAGTTCGGGACTTCTCATTTATTTATACCTTGATCAATATTATAATTAAGTTTTCAATTCATTGTTTCACCAACTTTCCATACAATGCATTTAATTAAGGCGCAATCATTCACGTCAAAAGCAATAAGTAAAGCATTATTAAAATAAACATTCTCAAAATAAATTACAATAAAACTAGGGGCGGAATACAACCCCTGTTGTAAATAAAATACAAACCATGCATAAAACGGGGTATTCATTTGGAATGAGGACATTGGTTCTACCATGCATATTTTATTACGAAAAATGATTTTTCATGAAGCGTCAATTTTATTGACTAAAACGGGACATTGGTCCACAATTTCTGAGAAAATCCCAAAGTTAAACTGTTAGAAATCTTTTGGCCTTTTTTTCTTTAACGACATTAAAACCATTTCCATAATAACATAAATAAACGATAAGGGTAAAGAAAGAACCCGGGTGGAAGTCCTCAGACTGACGCAACCCCCATCTTTCAGAACTCCAACTCCAAATGGTCAGAAAATAACCCATTGGGATAAACACGTTAGCGTCAAATAGCGTGAAACAGTGCCTTTAGGCACATTTGAGGTATTTTGGAGTCGCTACCCAATTTATAAGAAATTGCGAAAGGTCTCTAACCTCTAATGGTCTAAACCAGATATGGTGTTCGGGACTTCACTCTTATTAATGACTTAAGGCTATAAATGAGTTTTTAAGAAATCAAAATTTCATCTCTCATCTCACGCGATTATGCATTGAATTTAAAGCGCATTTGCAAGCATATTGAAAGCGGTAAATAAAGCAATAAATAAATAAATAATAAGGCAATAAGTAAATAAATAAATTACAAATAAAAAATTGAATGGCACAGAACAATCCCCCAAAATAATGAAGCGTAAATAAAACTTGCCCCAAAATTAATTACAAGGGCCCAAAAAAGAAAACAAATAAACACATTAAAAATAAATAAAAATGCAACATAGATAAATCGGGTAATTTATTACGTTTAGGAACATTGGTTCCTTTGTTATTAACTTAAAAATTAGAGAACTATTTTTAAGGCATTGATTGGGAAAAATGGGATGAGTGATCCCATTTTATGAAAATTAGTTCTCTATTTTATAGTGAGATTTTATTAGTTAAAATAGGACATCGGTCCAATTTATTAGTAGAAATTCCCCAAGTTATTAGTTATTAAAAATGTGATTTTCTATAATGTGGATAATAGAAAATATATTTTACATACAACACATCAAATAATAGAATAAAAGAAAATACAAAATTTTAAATGCAAACCCTAAATGTGAAGGCCTCTAATTCTTTGATTCTCCGACTCGAGCACGAGTGTAACTCGCAAAGATAAATAAATTTGAGACGACAAAACAAAAATCAAATAAATGTTAGTAAAGTAATTAAATGAATAATATATGAACAAACAATTAAATAAAAACTAATAAATAAACTAATTAAGTAAACCAATAAAAATAATTAAAACTTGATAAATAATATAACAATAGCATTAATAATTATTAATAGAGATGAATTGAATAAAAACTAAAAAATTAATAAAATGAATAAAGACAGAAATTAATAATGAAAAATAGAGCAAATTATATTACATCACATGCTTTTTTGGCAACTTCTTACGTTCGCGTACCTGGAAAAAAGTACATATAAGGCGCTACGAAGAGGTAGCATGGCTACTCAAAAACCCTATTCTGTGTACGCTCGAGTAAAACAGGAGAGAAGATGCTCGGATAATGAAGAGATGAAGGAGGAAGAGATCGGGCATGTACATGCACGAGTCGTGCAATACATTCACGACTCGTGAATGCATTGCACGAGTTGTGCAATGTATGCACTATTTGTGCAGTCCAATCGTGAAAACATGGCTCTCTTCAATAACGTCCGATCGAGAAAAGGGATTCAACGGCACTATCCGATCGAGAAAAAATGAAATCCAACCGGAGAAGCAAGACTCAAGCAAAAATAAAGGTAAAATCCGATCGACAACCACAATCCAAGCAAAACAAAACTTACGATTCCAACAAGCAGAAAAATAGGGGTAAACTGAGGACTAAAAATAGGTTAATAAACACGACATCATGCGATCAAAACATGCGTAACAAAGCAATGAACATGCTTAATGAAACATAACGGCAACAAACATGCGATCAATGGGTTAATAAGATCAAAGGAATAGCATATATAATATATACTATATATACAATGAACAGAACTTACTGACTCAGCAAAATAAAGAAAAGAAGTAACAAGAAAGAAAGAAAACGAAGAAAAGAAAAAGAAGATGAAAAGAAGAGAATGCTAATCAATATTTACCCTCAGATATTGATCGTTGATATGCAAATGAAAGGTTTTTTGTTTCCCCCTTTGCTCTTCTTGAGATGGTGATTAAAACAGAGACTCAAAAAAATTTTGGTAAAATGTTTATGTTGAGAAGAAAACAAAATGTGATTGAATCCCCCAAACACCAGGAATGGATTTCCTGGATTTAAGAGACAATCCCAGAAGCTATTTGAGAAACGAGAATTATTTTCTTGCTCCTCAAGTTTTCCTCCTCTCCCTGTGTTTTTCTTCTCTCTTTTTTTTAGATCAACTCCAATAATTTCCTCTTTTTCTTTAGCTTTCACTTCTCTTTAATTATATTTGACAGGATTAGTTCGTTTCTTACCCAATCTAACATAAATCCACGTTTTTTCAAACCAAATCCCTTGAAAACAGGGAAAAGAGATGTTAGGGGACAGTGGGGCGCGTGAGGCTGCCTCTCACCCAAGAGATGGGCCTCACACAGTGAGGCTCCATCTCATATGGGTGAGATGGGCCTCACCCCACAGGCCCCTAGGAAATGGCCCACCTTTTTTTAAAAAAGAAAAAAATGAAAAATATTTTTTTAAGAAAACCATCACTTCTATCTGCCTCTTGCCCATGAATAGGCATCATTCTCATCATTGGGTAACTTCAGTCTGAGCTGCCTCAGGACCCGGTCTCTATAATTACCTTCAAGATTATAAGGATGCCTTCCAAGTAATACGGAAGATAATCCTAAAGAGCACTTGAAGGCAATCACATTGAGATCAGGTAAAACCTACACCCATGAATTTGTTTCTTCTAACAAAGATGAGGTTTTGAAAGAAAATGAAATGAAGAAAGAAAATGGACATTCTGTTGCGAGCACGATGCCTGTCGCGAGCATAACAGAGGGGAAACAACCCAATATAGCAAGCGCGATCCCATCATAAGCGCGCCAGAGGAGAAAGGACCTTCTGTCACGAGCGCGACACTAGTCGCAGGTGCGATAGAGGAGGCAACTAAGGCTAATATTCCAAAAGTTTTTCAACCTCGTCCACCATTTTCGCAATTTCTCAAGCAGTAAAACAATGATAAGTAATTTCAAAGTTTTCTTGATAAATTAAAGCATTTGCATATTTATTTAAATTTTATTGAGGCTATAACTAAAATTCCTAACTATGCTAAGTTTCTAAAGGATTTAATTTCTAAGAAAAAGAGTTGGGAAGATTTATCTACTGTTGAATTGACTGAAGCATGTAGTTCAGTAATCACTAATAATGTGCCTACAAAGTTTGAAGATAATGGGAGTTTTACTATTCCTTGTACTTTGGAGGATAATGAATTTCCTAAATGCTTGTGTGATTTAGGGGCTAGTATTAATTTTATGCCATTGTCAATCTTTAAAAAGTTAGGATTAGAAGATGTTAAGTCTACTTTAATGCTCTTGCAATTGGCTGACCAACCAATTAAAAAACCATATGGCATACTAGAGGATGTGCTAGTTAAAGTAGATAAATTCATTTTGCTCGCGGGTTTCATGATTTTTGATTTTGCTTATGACATTAAATGCCCTTTGATTTTAGGAAGACCATTCATGCAAACTGGTAGAGCATTAGTTGATGTTTATGAAGGGACTTTATTTTTAAGAGTAGGGGAGGATAGCATAGAGTATCACATGAAAAAAGCACTCATATACCCAATGGATGAAAATATGTGCATGAAAATTGATGTTATTGATGCTTGTGTGCTGCAAGTTTTTGATGATGCATGTCACACCCCATTTGCCCCCTAGTAGAATGAGCCTGTCTGTCTGTCTGTATGTGTAAGCATTCGCATGTGTTCAGCATTTCATAAGGGTAATTTAGTAAAATATATGTTTTTGGGGTTATTATTATGTGGGTGCATACATGGCATTAGTGTGTTTAATTAAATGAGATATACTTGTGTGCATGTGTTCATACCATTGTAGGGTATGCATAAGTTAAGAGGGTTTTAGGTGTGTGTAGTATAGGTTATTTTAATGTGAGTGATTAGTTTCACCAATAGGAAATTGATACACATTTAGGATAAAGAAAAGAAAAAGAAAAGGGAATGAAAGAAAAGGGACTTAGAGATTTACGTTTCTTTTCTCACTCACTTTCTTCTTCTTCACTTTCTTTATTTCAAGTACTGTATTGTTGATTCAAGGTCTTATTGGTGAAATTAATCCTCTCCTTGCATTCTCTCTAGTAAGTAATTGAATTCTCCCATCTAGTTGTTTCATTTACTTCTTCTTTTTCCTTAGGTTGAGATTTAACTTAGGGTTTGTTTTGTGAATGTTCTTGTTGTGATGTGTTTAGCTGAAGCTCCTCGTGATCCAAAGGGTAAAGAGGTTGCTGGACCTAGTGGAGCTAAGTGATAGAAGTTTAGAATCCAGGTTTGGGAATGTCTACTGTGAAATTGTGTGATTTCGATTTTACTGTAAAATTCTAGGGTTTATGTTCTTGTAAGTTTGAATGCATATGTTCTTGATTTGATTTGATTAATTAATTGATGAATTGAATTGTATAATTGTTGCCTATGTTGTCTGAGATGATTTCTGGAAGGTAAGAACAGGTTTGTATGGTTTTAAATCAAATTGGGATTGAATTCTTTGTTCTGAAAATTCTGGAAATTCGAGGTACAGTAGTAGTTCTCCCTCTGTCACGTGACTCGCTACGAAGGAAGGCAAGTCACGAGACGTGACCCTCGGTCACGCCGTGACCTGCCTGCTGAGAAGCCAGTCGCGTGACCAGCTGAAGAACAAGCAGGTCACGTGACGTGATCTTCGGTCACGTCGTGCGACCTGCGAAGGCGATGCGTGATCTGCGAGATCACGTAATGTGATCTGCGAGGGAGTAGCACGTCACGAGACGTGACGTCCAGTCACGCCGTGACCTGTGAGAGCGTTGCGTGATTTGTGAAGATCACGCAACATGACCGGCGAGGAACAAGCAAGTCACGTCGCGTGACCCTCGGTCACGTCGCGTGACCTGCCTGTTGGGAAGGCCAGTCACGCCTTGTGACCAGCCAATCTCGCCCGTTCCTCCGTTCAGCTCATTTTTCCGAAATTTCCTAGTTTTTAACTCAGAAATGAATTTGGTATTTCTTCTGAATAGACTTTACTGTTGTATGATGCATGTCTTACTGTTTGATGCTTTGATATGCGTGATACCATGATTTTCTAACGAATTATATTCCGTACTCTGAAATGTGATCTGAATGTCGCATAACCTGCTAGAGTCGAGTAAGTGGATAGTTAGGCATGCCTAATAGAGTCTTTAGCTGCAGCCCTCAGTTCAGTTTGGACCCCGATCAGGTTCCCGTTTGGTTCTTCGCGAACCCATCAGTATAGGATCTTGTTTAAGATTCCCTCAGTATATATATAAATAACATGTTTTGATAAATGATATAATATTTGATTTGTACCTGTGAGGTACCCTCAGTATTCGATTCGTACCCGTAAGGTACCTTCAGTACACTCGTTATCCACTGTCTAGAGTCAGCAGGTGTTCTTTATTTGTTAATTAGAATTGTTCTGATCTGATTTGACTACCATATGGAATTTCTGAATAAGTTAATGATGAAACACATGCTGGATTATTCTGTAATGATTATGATTGTGAGATATTGACCATATGGCCTTTATACGTGAATACGTTTATATGTATTATGCTAACCTTTGTATATTGCCATTCTGAATGTGACATGTTTAGGCGACCATTGTGAATGGCCATCCATAATTTATATGTGTTTTCCCCACTAAGCGTTTATCGCTTAGCACGGTGTTTTACCCGTGCAGGTGCGGAAGGAGTTCTGCTTTGTGAGAGTCGCCGTCATCAAGCCAACACAGAAGAGTTTTTAGTGTAGGGCTATTTTTGTATCAGTGATGATTCTTTTTGTATAGAACTCTCATGTATCAGTTTTGTATCAGCTTCCGCTTTTGTATCTATATTTGGTATATGTAATATTATTTTGTATCAGCTTGCTGATCAGAACATTATTGTAATAGTTTATTATAGTAATGCATGATCAGCCTATGCTTTATTTTTCTGTAAAGTTTTTAATTATTCTGTATTTTCTGAATGTATGTTATGAATGATTGTATGTTATACTTTGCACTTGCTTGGTGGCACCTTTACTCATACGGCATCTCACTCCTTCTCGGATGGGATTGCCTACGTATGGGAAGGGGGTGTTACAATGCAGGTCAAGAGGAGGTCAATCTTGATGAGGATGTTAATAAGAAGGAGGCGCAAGAGAGCTCAAAGCCAAAACTTTTGTATAGAAATTAGGCACCTTTTTTGTAACACCCCGATACCCCCATTGGAAGGATATCGGAGCGCCACACACTCAGAACACAAACAGACACAAAAAATATACATACATAAGTGGAAGCATACATAGACATTAGACGACATTGGACAAATGAAAATCTTAATACATATATATACATCATGTAACACCTCTTACCCGTATGTAATAAACCATACCGATGGTTCACGACGGCGGTCGAGGGCATTACTGCCACTATATGCAAAATTGATAAACTTCCAAGCTGAAAACTGAGTTATAAAATTTCTTTCATTAGTGAAAACACATTTATAGTTAACCATAAATTCATTACACAAACATATTACAAAAGATACTTTCTCAGAGTTTACTATAGATACATTAATTACATAACCAATCGTGCTTTTACAAAACTTATAATTCCAGAATTCCAAATCTGACATACATTCTTAAGCCTAAACATTTCCTATCCTAAAATTTCTTCATAACCTTGCATTGGCTAGGATGCTGGGGAAAGACTCTTGAGCGATCCAAGCAATAGTACCTACATGGATTAAAAGAAAATCCATGCTAAGCATAAAGCTTAGTGGGAAACACATAAGTATAGACGACCACTGGGAAAATCCGTCGCAAAAGGCTCAAACAAAGGCATAATATAGAGAATATAATCATATCAATTATAATTCGGATGCTTTTCAAAAGGTTATTAAACATAAACACTTACTTTGAAAATTGACCTTACTAAATCACTTACACATGATCACACTTTTTCACATCTTATGCATATCACTTTGTTCACTTGTTCACAATTGCTCAGATTCCCAAAATTCATTTCACCCATCTTGCTTATGACACAATCAAATGTAGAAATTCCATAAAATAAATCAATACATAGAAGTACAATAATCACATTATTTCATATGCTCACATATTGTATATCAGCCATCACAATACACATTATTTCGAAATTCTCATTTAACAATATTAAACCTGCTTAACCAAAACAGTGGATAACGAGTACGCATAGATACCCGAAGGTATCAACACTATTCTCATAACACATAGATACCCATAGGTATCAAAACAATCGTTCATATTTGTTCCAAAAACATTTTCGCATAGATTCAATACACAGGGATCATGAAGATCCAATCGGGGGACCTGATCAGGGTCCAAATCGTACACTAGCTGCAGCAACACTAACTCTATTAAGCGCCTAACTATCCACTTATTTGACTTTAGCAGGTCTTGCATCGTATCAGTCATGTACCAAGGTATAATATATAATTATTCATATCAAGGAACTATAATAAAATGCCCACATAACCCAAACATGTTCCAAAACTATAGCATGCACTACAATTCACAATAACCCTTATTTTACCAAGTTAAAATACCATTTAATATCATTTGCTAATTAATAACACATAAAATAAGACTAAAGAACCCAAAACAAAGGAAAAAGGATTGAAAAAGACACAATTGAACTTTATAAAAATTGGGAGACAGAAGCAGATTACAAGGCGGTATGGCAAGAGCCTTACCACCTTGTAAAAGGCACACGGCGGTATGGTATTGCCCTTACCGCCGCGTAACCTGACAGAGCTACGTTCCAAAATGCAATCACACGGGGGTAAGGAAATCTTTACCGCCGTGGGACTCATCGGGAACCCAGAATACAATAATCCTTCAATTCAAAAACCTCAATACAACTCAACTTAATCTTTCATAGCATAGAATATAATTCAATCTGCAACTCGAGCATTAATTTCTTCACTAAATCAAGCAAGTAATTACCATTTAATTCGAGATTCCTTAAAAACCAGACATTCTATTAAAACTTATACCATACTCATGCTTTAGCTTAATTGTAAATAACTTATACATCTTAACTTAAGACCCCCAATAGACATGACAATTAGAGCAAGAACACAATCGATAGCATATTAATTAAGCACACAAATACTCACCTGATGTCTCCACTATTGGTCTCCATACAAATAGGAAGTCATCAGTTCAATACGTTAAATCACAATTATTATTATTATCATTTACATAACATCTATATTTTATTAACACCTATGTCAATTCACGCATTCATAGAACGTTAAGTCATATTCTCATAAATCTCTCTCGCTTATGAAATGACCCTAGCTTCCTCATATACAATCTAACGTCATTATACAACTACCTATAGTTCATATCCTTATTAAAGAAACTCATTCCATTTGTTATATTCCACATGTATACTTAATTTCAATTCATTATTATACATACTTATTCATACTACACATACCTATATAGATGAAGGTGTCAAACTCCCTAAACGTCATAAACTTAACTTCATTCAATTCCATACAATTACACATCATCGTGTCATTAGGTTGCTGTTAATCCTAATCCTATTTAGGTGTATATTCCAAGTGGTAACTATTCATATATCCATTTCATAATGCTAAAAATAAGATGGACAAACTATAGGAACTTCTGGGGAAGTTCGAGGTTGATTCGGGAAGGAAAAATACCATTTAGGCTGAAGGTTAAGGTCACATGGTGATAGGACATTCATTCTCACCATGTAGGACACTAAAAATAGGTATTTGGGGGATATAATCGTTTTACATGACGGTGAGGAATTCCTTACCGCCGTATAAACCCATTCTGCCTCACAACGTGAGGCAGACTCTAGACAGACTACTGGTCCAAAATTGTAATGCATTTTACACATAGTAAAAGACATTTTCAGTCTAAAATCTCTTCATAAAAATTCTTCTTAGGATGTTATCTTTCAAATGGGACAAATTTCAAGTCAATTGGAAATGTATAACTCCAGATATGAGCTAAACAATCTGTACTCTTCCAATAACCCATCACAAACAGAGACACTTTGGTTTTTAATGTTTTCAGAGGTCTTAAATCCAAAATTGACTTCTGGTTATTTTTAGACAATTTTAGATACAAGTCTTAGATTTCTAGTGGAATTGGTTTCATACCATTTGGAGTTCTAAAACTCCAAATACAGCCCAATAACCGAAGAGGGGTCAAGTGTGTTCTAACACTGTTTTTACCAAAATCATATTCACATGCATATTTTAGCAATTTAGAACCAACACTCACTACCATCATCATATACCATCACAATGACATTCAAATAACTTAAATAACAAATAAATACATTCAAAACCGAACATAAATAAAAAGTTTCCAAACCTCTTGAAGACACCCAATCACTTCCTTTACTTCACTCCCTATTTCTTTCTTCTTTTTCTTGGGCCGGACGTTCCTCAACCAAAATACTTCCAAATTTACATTAAAAATATACTCCATCTTATACTTTCAATTCTTAAATAAAAGAAGAAGGATAGAGATGATAACAAAAGCTAAATCTTACCTTTCTCTTTATAAACTACATCAACAATTGACTTGAACACCCTCTCCTTTAGTGGCCACCTTATGCATGAGTTGGAAGAAGAAAAGATAGGTTGTTCTGCAGTCTAAAAGGAGTGGACGGATGCTCCTCTCTTTTCCCTCATGCTAATCATATAAACTTGGCCTACAATGAGCCACATGTCAAGCTCCTATTGGGTACACTTAGATTTTTTTATATTTAATATCAATTTAGTCCTTTATTCTTTTGTGTCTTCATACATTTGACAAATAACTATTTCCAATTAAAACATTGGCATACAAATCTTCTTAATTTTTTTATTTAAGTCACAATTTGGCAAATTACCAAAATACCCTTAACTTTTCACCTAATACCGATGACGTCCTTTACTACACTTAACCATTTTGATTATCCAATGACACATTTTTAATTACCAAAAATAATTCTTTTCATGTCATTTAAGGCATGATGATATAATCGTCCCATTAACCGAAACTCACCGAAACTTTCGAATTAATGACGATTGTATCCTTTTTGGCACTTCCATCCCTATTTCTAGCACATTCGATTTCCATTACACCCTAAACTTATCTTGATCCTACTATGGTGTATTTCGAGGTGTTACAATTCTCTCCTCCTTAAAGAATTTCATCCTCAAAATTCACTTATATCCGATTTTCTGAATATCAAACTTTCTATCACTAACATGTACCCAAATATCATTCTCAATTCACCCTATCAAGTTTCCACCAAATTATTCCTTATCCCATTTCAACATAATCAAGACATACACATATTCCAAATACTCAATTCCTTATATGCCTTAACATACACTTTTATCCTATTCTTATTATGTCAACCTTTTTACATAGCTCCTTTCTCATAAAACATCTTATCTTCTCACGACAGGGTCATTCACACATTCACTAAACTCTTTCCTTGATTAAAATAATTATAACATTTCCCTTCTAAATTATCAGTATCATTTGTCACAATATGTCTATTACTTCTGAAACATCACATATATCTTACAGTACTTATTATTTAACTATCTTGCACAAAAGTTCACAATTTTATCCACTCTTATAAACCAGTTCCAATCTATAGCCAAATAATCAATCTAATTAGATACAGCTCCATTCCTTTCCACAATATGTTGAAACCTTACCCCATTCTATACCTTAATTCATTAACAAAGAAGGGTCAAACCTACAAATTCTATAGAATCAAATCTCTTACTTATACTTATACACTTTCAGTAATCCTTCATTTTTTTTTCAAGTTTGAATCTCTAATTCCTTATTATCCTTACTCAACTTTGTTACACTTCATGTACATTTTGTCAGCTTCTTATCACTTGAGGCAAATGCACATATCTGATGTTCATTAAGAAGGAACAACAGAGGTAAATGTAATGGATGCTGTATGATTTATGTATGCAAAATGATGCAATGCATTAATGCAGTTCAGATAATGGCAATGCAAGTTGCCCAACTCCCATTATGTATCATATTCAAATAGTTGCTCTCAACAGTAAAGTAGCTGACAGGTGTACAAAATGTAACAATCCTCAAAAATACTTCCAATTGTCAAAAATCCAGCACTATCTACTCCTTTATTCCATTTTTTTTCCCCTCAGGAAAAACTTATACATAATTGATGTTGTACTATAGACAATCTCTAACTAGACTCTCTATAGCTACATCAAAAACCTTAATAACAGGGAATGAATCTAAGATAGACGGATCATAACTTATCATATATTACACTTAACCGTCTCATTGATGATATCATCAACATCTATGCATTCCTACCGCAACACTAATACAAAACCAGGACCTTCGCATTTGGCTAATGCAAGAACTATACAAACTCAACTCTAAACTCTAGTCGCCCAGAACCGACTAAACCTATGCTCTGATACCACTAAATGTAACACCCCTTACCCGTACGTAGTAAACCATACCGTGATCTGATGGTTCACGATGATGGTCGAGGGCAATACCACCACAATATGCAAAATTGATAAACTTCCAAGCTGAAAACTGAGTTATAAAATTTCTTTCATTAGTGAAAACACATTTATAGTTAACCATAAATTCATTACACAAACATATTACAAAAGATACTTTCTTTGAGTTTACTATAGATACATTAATTACTAACCAGACGCACTTTTACAAAACTTATAATTCCAGAATTCCAAATCTGACATACATTCTTAAGCCTAAATAATTCCTATCATAAAATTTCTTCATAACCTTGCATTGGCAAGGACTGCTACGGAAAGACTATTGAGCGATCCAAGCAATAGTACCTACATGGATTAAAAGAAAATCCATGCTAAGTATAAAGCTTAGAGGGAAACACATAAGTATAGACGACCATGAGGAAAGGCTGTCGCAAAAGGATCAAACAAAGGCATAATATAGAGAATATAATCATATCAATTATAACAATTGGGATGCTTTTCAAAAGGTTATTAAAAATAAACACTTACTTTGAAAATTGACCTTACTAAGTCACTTACACATGATCACACTTTTTTCACATCTTATGCATATCACTTTGTTCACTTGTTCACAATTGCTTAGATTCCAAAAATTCATTTCACCCATCTTGCTTATGACACAATCAAATGTAGAAATTCCATAAAATAAATCAATACATGGAAGCACAATAATCACATTGTTTCATATGCTCAAATACTATATATCAGCCATCACAATACACATTATTTCGAAATTCTCATTTAACAATATTAAACCTGCTTAACCAAAACAGTGGATAACGAGTACGCATAGATACCCGAAGGTATCAACACTATTCTCATAACACATAGATACCCGTAGGTATCAAAACAATCTTTCATATTTTTTCCAAAAACATTTTTGCATAGATTCAATACACAGGGATCACGAAGATCCAGTCGGGGGACCTGATCAGGGTCCAAATTGTACACTAGCTGCAGCAACACTAACTATATTAGGTATGCCTAACTATCCACTTATTTGACTTTAGCAGGTCTTACATCATATCAGTCATGTACTAAGGTATAATATACAATTATTCATATCAAGGAACTATAATAAAACACCCACATAACCCAAATATGTTCCAAAATTATAGCATGCACTACAATTCACAATAACCCTTATTTGACCAAGTTAAAATACCATTTAATATCATTTGCTAATTAATAACACATAAAATAAGACTAAAGAGCCCAAAACAAAGGAAAAAGGATTGAAAAAGACACAATTGAACTTTATAAAAATTGGGAGACAGAAGCAGTTTACACGGCGGTATGGCAAGAGCCTTACCCCCTTGTAAAAGGCACACGGCGGTATGGTATTGCCCTTACCACCGTTTAACCCGATAGAGCTACGTTCTAGAATGCAATCACACGAGGGTAAGGAAATCTTTACCACCGTGGGACTCATCCGAAACCCAGAATACAATAATCCTTCAATTCAAAAACCTCAATGTAACTCAACTTAATCTTTCATAGCATAGAGTATAATTCAATCTGCAACTCGAGCATTAATTTCTTCACTGAATCAAGCAAGTAATTACCATTTAATTCGAGATTCCTTAAAAACCAGACATTCTATTAAAACTTATACCATACTCATGCTTTAGCTCAATTGTAAATAACTTATACATCTTAACTTAAGACCCCCAATAGACATGACAATTAGAGCAAGAACACAGCCGATAGCATATTAATTAAGCACACACGTACTCACCTGATGTCTCCACTATTGGTCTCCATACGAATAGAAAGTCATCAGTTCAATAAGTTAAATCACATTTATTATTATTATCATTTACATAACATCTATATTTTATTAGCACCTATATCAATTCACGCATTCATAGAACGTTAAGTCATATTCTCATAAATCTCTCTCGCATATGAAATGACCCTAGCTTCCTCATATATAATCTAACGTCATTATACGACTACCTATAGTTCATATCCTTATTAGACAAACTCATTCCATTTGTTATATTCCACATGTATACTTAATTTCAATTCATTATTATACATACTTATTCATACTACACATACCTATATAGATGAAGGTGTCAAACTCCCTAAACGTCATTAAACTTAACTTCATTCAATTCCATGCAATTACACATCATCATGTCATTAGGTTGCTATTAATCCTAATCATATTTAGGTGTATATTCCAAGTGGTAACTATTCATATATCCATTTCATAATGCTCAAAATAAGATGGACAAACTATAGGAACTTCTGGGGAAGTTCGGGGTTGATTTGGGAAGGAAAAATTCCATTTAGGTGGAAAGTTAAGGTCACATGGTGATAGGACATTCATTCCCACCATGTAGGACACTAAACATAGGTATTTGGGGGATAGAATCGTTTTACATGGCGGTGAGGAATTCTTTACCGCCGTGTAAACCCATTCTACCTCACAACGTGAGGCAGACTCTAGACAGACTACTGGTCCAAACTTGTAACACATTTTACACATAGTTAGAGACATTTTCAGGCAAAATTCTCTTTATAAGAATTCTTCTTAGGATGTTATCTTTCAAATGGGATAAATTTTTGCTCAATTGGACATCTATAACTCCAGATATGAGCTAAATAATCTGTACTGTTCCAATAACCCGTCCCAAACAGAGATACTTCGGTTTTTAACGTTTTCAGAGGTCTTAGAGCCAAATTTGACTTCCAGTTATTTTAGAAAATTTTAGGTATAAGTCTTAGCTTTCTAATGGCACTAGTTTCATACCATGTGGAGTTCTAAAACTCCAAATACAGCCCAATAACCAAAGAGGGGTCAAGTGTGTTCTAACACTATTTTTACCCAAATCCTATTCACATGCATATTTTAGCAATTTAGAACCAACACTCACTACCATCATCATATACCATCACAATCACATTCAAATAACTTTAATAACACATAAATACATTCAAAATCAAATATAAATAAAGAGTTTCCAAACTTCACTCCCTATTTCTTTCTTCTTTTTCTTGGGCCGGATGTTCCTCAACCGAAACACATCAAAATTTATATTAAAACTATACTCCATCTCATACTTTCAATTCTTAAACAAAAGAAGGAGGATAGAGATGATAACAAATGCTAAATCTTACCTTTCTCTTTATAAACTACATCCACAATTGACTTGAACACCCTCTCCTTTTGTGGCCACCTTATGCATGAGTTGGAAGAAGAAAAGAGATAAGAAAAGATTGGTTGTTCTTCAGCCCAAAAGGAGTGGATGGCTGCTCCTCTCTTTTGCCTCATGCTAATCATATAAACTTGGCCTACAATGAGCCACATGTCAAGCTCCTATTAGCTACACTTATATTTTTTTATGTTTAATATCAATTTAGTCCTTTGTTGTTTTGTTTCTTCATACATTTGACAAATAACCATTTCCAATTAAAACATTGGCATACAAATCTTCTTAATTCTTTTATTTAAGTCACAATTTGGCAAATTATCAAAATACCCTTAACTTTTCACCTAATACCGATGACGTCCTTGACTACACTTAACCATTTTGATTATCCAATGACACATTTTTAATTACCAAAAATAATTCTTTTCAAGTCGTTTAAGGCACGATGATATAATCGTCCCGTTAATCGAAACTCACCGAAACTTTCGAATTAATGACGATTGTATCCTTTTTGACACTTCCGTCCCTATTTCTAGCACATTTGATTTCCATTACACCCTAAACTTATCTTGATCCCACTAGGGTGTATTTCGGGGTGTTACACATCATCTGAATATTATATAAGATTCTTACATACGAAGCAAAATACATAACCTATACAAAAATATTCTATACAAGAGCAAAAACCAAAAATACAGGAGCTGAATAAAAAAAGAAACTCTAACTCCTAGAGGCCGACCTTGCAGATGCGCGACTCAAACCGAACAAAGCGGCCACCTACACGGGAAAATAACCCATACTAAGCCATAACTCTTAGTGGGGAGGAATAAAGACAAAGAGCACTATACAATAATATCAATCAAATACATATATAAATAAGAATCAATAGACTGAATTCTCTAAGTAGCAGAAAACAGAGATACATAAATCATATTCACTATAAAAACAGTATGCATAAAACAAATGCACTAACTGAAGTCACTCATAAAGACACAATACTTCACTGAGCAAAAATCAACACCTCATATAATAGCCTGAATTTCACCGATAGTGGATACGGGAACACTACATGACACGGGATACTGTGAATAGTATAAAAGTGAGAGACCGGACCTCAATCACACACTACACTACAATGGAGAACGAAGCCTCAAAAAACATTTTATCCCTCACTTAAAGGACCATCAAACGGGGCCATCATAGGCAGCTGCACTCTTATATCCTTTTATAAGCATGCTTATCTATCCACTACCATGACACTTCAGGCTCAACTCACTTAATCTAACATAACACTAGACAGTACCAAACCATAAGTCAGAACACTAACATAGCAATAATCGCTAAGTCAAACCATATCAGAATTAAAATCAAAACACTATCACACCAGTAAACACTAACTCAAGGTATAAGAAATAGGAATCAAAACACTATCATATCATAATTATTTACAAAATTCAAGAACAATATCACTAACAGGGCATAAGCAAAAACATGAGCCATGCAATAGTGAGAAACCTTACAGAGTGGAATAAGAAATCAATTTCAAAATCAGACTAGGGCAGGGAGGAGGTTCACTATCGTGATCGCAATAAGAAGTTACGCTCACGATAGAAGCTAGGCTGCACTGTAGGAGAAAGGACATTGCACGACTCATGCTCTTGTGCACGACTAGTGCTCATGTGCATGACTCGTGCTCCTGGTGCACGTCTCGTGCACCTCTATACCACTCGTGCACAGCCACACTCTCCTCTCCGAGTCGTGCTGGCTTTTATAACTCGGAGCATGTAGTCCCTTTGCAACTCGCACAAAATGACCGAGAGATGCCGAAGAAATCCGTCTCTATTGCGCTCGCGATAGAATCGTATTTTTCCCCAGAAACGCTCTTCTTCTGCTCTATTTTCAAAACCAAACATGCCCACATCACTCAAAGTTGCAAGAACTCTTAACTAAGCACTCAATACCTTCCAAAACATGCTTATAATAAAAAATACACTCACTTTACACTAACTTAAACAATAAATTCAACTGAGAGACCAAAAATGTCAAACAAGAACATCAATATCAGAACTTACTCTAATTCATGCATGTTCACTACAAAACTCACATACATTTATCTTAATCACGAAAGTGTATCGCTAACAAAAATCACCCAACAAACTCATGTATAAACCCATACAAAGCACTCAAAATTTCTAGAATTTAGACACAGTACACACACAAATTTGATCCAAAAGGAGAAGAAGGCAGACAAAACTGCCAAACCAAACACAGTCAAAACACAAAGCTCCCAAACCTCTTGAAGTCCAAAACCAAGATGCTCTTCAACCTTGCACCTTCTCTCTGCCCTTACTCTTCTTCTTGCCACCAAGTTCTTGCACAAATAAATCGAGAAGTCACTTAACAAAAACGCTAACTTTCCAAAATTAGAAGCAAAACTAGAAGGAAATAAAAATCAAAGCACATATAACCAAAAACCCAACCACTTACCTCTTCAATCTTGCTCCCAAACTCTACCAAATTAGCTCCTGCTCACACATAACCAGGAGAGGAAGAGCAAGAAACGGGAAAAAGAAAGAAAAAGAGAGAACGGGAAGACGAGAAGAGGGCAGGAACGGGAACACCGCTTTCTGCCCTTCCCTCTCTTTCTTTTCCTTTTCTTATTTCCACAATTAATGCTCCTCACCTCCCTGCCACATGCCAAGCCCTTATTGGCTCACAACAAAATATCTTTACTTATTTCCTTTTGGTCCTTGGCTTTTCTCTTTTCACACCTTGACAATTACCAATTGGTCACAAAAACAAAAATTATATCTTTCAATTAACTCCTCAATTACTCAATTAACTCCAATTCCACTAACCAAAATTACTGAAATGCCCTTAAATGTCCACTCAAATACTCAACTTCCAACTAGGCCCGATTTGCGTTGTTACAATCTCTTCCCCTTAAGAAATTTCGCCCTTGAAATCTTCCCGCTAACCACTCATATCCAACAACCCAAAAATAGAACATTAAATGAAAGCTTAACAATATAAACTTACCGGAAGGACCTGCAGACTC
This sequence comes from Excoecaria cochinchinensis, assembly GCA_947683425.1. Taxonomy (NCBI): domain Eukaryota; kingdom Viridiplantae; phylum Streptophyta; class Magnoliopsida; order Malpighiales; family Euphorbiaceae; genus Excoecaria; species Excoecaria cochinchinensis. The sequence continues at coordinate 9,067,119 of CANTUQ010000119.1, forward strand.
CTTCACTTCCTTCTCGATCACTGCAAAGGCTCTAGCTAAGCCACTCGGAGTTCCTTGATCCTCAAGATCCACTGCTGACATTCAGTCGACTACACTTCCCTTCTGCTTGCTTGCAAAGCCAAGTTCTCTCTCTTCTTAGGACAATCTTTGAGCCGATGTTCCTTGCTTCCGCACTTGAAACAAGAGCCCGTGAATTTTCGACACTCACCCCAATGTTGCCTTTGACAGTGCTGACATTTCAGTATACTCCGACCTTTCTTTCCCACTGCCACGTCTCTACCCGATAATTTTCTCTTTTAAGGCAATTTCTGAATAGAACCTTGAGAAACCCGAGAAGCAATCAATTGGTTCACTAACTGTAGCAACACTCGCGCTAACGTCTCATCATCGAGAATGGGACCAGAATCTTCAACTGAAGGATGCTCAGAAAATATATGATCAACTCCGACTGGGTTTACACTTTTCGTTGTCTCACCCACATTCTCACTCAAATCAGATTCCATCTAGACACTACACAAGACACATCTGCATCAGGCCACGACACAAAATCAACTCGCATGCAAAGACTCGACACTAAAAAAATCAGAGACAACCAGAACCGTCTAAACTGGCACTCTGATACCACTAAATGTAACACCCTGATACCCCCGTTGGAAGGATACCGGAGTGTCACACACTCAGAACACAAATAGACACAAAAAATATACATACATAAGTCGAAGCATACATAGACATTGGACAAAAGAAAATATTAATACATATAAATACACTATCCGAATATTACATAAGATTCTTACATACGAAGAAAAATACATAACCTATACAAAAATATTCTATACAAAAGCAAAAACTAAAAATACAGGAGCTGAATACAAAAAGAAACTCTAACCCCTAGTGGCCGATCTTGCAGATGTGCGACTCGAACTGAACAAACCTGCCACCTACACGAGAAAATAACCCATGCTAAGCGATAATGCTTAGTGGGGAGGACCACATACAAAGAGCACTATACAATAATATCATGCAAATACATATATAGATAAGCATCAATAGACTGAATTCTCTAAGTACCAGAAAATAGAGATACATAAATCATATTCACTATAAAAATAGTATGCATAAAACAAATACACTAACTAAAGTCACTCATAAAGACACAACACTTCACTGAGCAAAAATCAACACCTCATATAATAGCCTAAATTTCATCGACAGTGGATACGGGAACACTACACGACACGGGATACTGTGAACAGTATCAAAAGTGAGAGACTGGAGCCTCAATCACACACTACACTATAATGGAGACCGAAGCCTAAAAAAACATTTTATCACTCACTAAAAGGACAATCTCGGAGGCCGACCAAAAGACCCAAATGGGGCTATCATAGGCAGCTGCATTCTTATATCCCATTATAAGCATGCTTATCTATCCACTACCATGACACTTCAGGTTAAACTCACTCACTCTAACATAACACTAGACTGTACCAAACCATAAGTCAGAATACTAACATAGCAATAATCGCTAAGTCAAACCATATCAGAATTAAAATCAAAACACTATCACACCAATAAATACTAATTCAAGGTATAAGACATAGGAATCAAAACACTATCATATCATAATTATTTACACAATTCAAGAACAATATCACTAACAAGGTATAGGCAAAAACATGACCCATGCAATAGTGAGAAATCTTGCAGAGTGGAATAAGAAATCATTTTCGAAATCAGAGCAGGGAGGAGGTTCACTATCGCAATCGCGACAAGAAGTAGAAGCCAGGTTGTAGTGAAGGAGAAAGGACATTGCACGACTCGGGTACTTGAGCATGACTCGTGCTCTTGGGGCATGATTCGTGCACACCACCCCCTTGAGCCTCAAAAAGTCAATGACATCTAAATTTCAGCCCCAAAATGGATTTCTATATTATATATGATATTTTAGTAGATTTTTTATCTCCCATATCATGATACTAGTTTCCCACGGCCTATAGGAACCAGGCTATCGATTTGACGCAGCTAGACCGCTTTGCCCCTAAGTCCTATCCTACTAGCTCTCGTGCACCTTTGCACGTCTCATGTACCTGTGCACGATTCATGCACCTGTGCACGTCTCGTTCACCTGTACACAATTTGTGCACCTGTGCATGACTCGTGCATAGCCACACTCACCTCTCCGAGTCGTGCTAGCTTTCACGACTTGGAGCACGCAGTCCCTTTGCAACTCGCATAAAGCAACCTAGAGATGCTGAAGAAATCCTTCCCTGTCGTGCTCATGAAAGAGTCATATTTTTCCCCAGAAACACTATTCTTCTGCTCGATTTTCAAAACCAAACATGCCCACATCACTCAAACTTGCAATAACTCTTACCTTAGCACTCAATACCTTCTAAAACATGCTCATAATAAAAATACACTCACCTTACACTAACTTAAACAATATATTCAACTGAGAGACCAAAAATGCCAAACAAGAACATCAATATTAGAACTTACTCTAATTCATGCATGTTCACTATAAAACTCACATACATTTATCTTAATCACTAACGTGCCTTGCTAACAAAAATACCCAACTAACTCATGCATAAACTCATACAAAGCACTCAAAATTTCAAGAATTTAGACACAATACACACATAAATTTGATCTAAAAGGAGAAGAAGGCAGACAAAACTCCCAAACCAAGCACTGTCAAAACACAAAGCTCCCAAACCTCTTGAAGTCCAAAACCAAGCTACTCTTCAACCTTGCACCTTCTCTTTGCCCTTACTCTTCTTCTTGCCACCAAGTTATTGCACAAATAAATCCAGAAGTCACTTAACAAAAACCCTAACTTTCTAAAATCAGAAGCAAAACCAGAAGGAGATGAAGATCAAAGCACATACAACCAAAAACCTAACCACTTACCTCATCAATCTTGCTCCCAAACTCTACCAAATTAGCTCCAGCTCACACATAACCAGGAGAGGAAGAGCAAGAAATAGGAAAAATAAAGAAAAAGAGAGAACGGGAAGAGAAGAAGAGGGCAGGAACGGAATCACAGCTTTCTGCCCTTCCTTCTCTCTTCTTTTCCTTTTCTTATTTCCACAATTAATGCTCCTCACCTGCCTGCCACATGCCAAGCCCTTATTGGCTCATAACAAAAAAATCTTGACTTATTTCCTTTTGGTCGTTGGCTTTTCTCTTTTCACACCTTGACAATTACCATTTGGTCACCAAAACAAAAATTATATCTTTCATTTAACTCCTCAATGACTAAATTAACTCCAATTCCACTAACTAAAATTACTAAAATGCCCTTAAATGTCCATTCAAATACGCAACTTCCAACTAGGCCTGATTTGGGTTGTTACAATCTCTTCCCTTAAGAAATTTCATCCTCAAACTTTCTCCGCTAACCACTCATATCTAACAACCCAAAAATAGAACATTAAATGAAAGCTCAACAGTACAAACTTGCCGGAAGGACCTATAGACTCCTTCACTTCCTTCTCGATCACTGCAAAGGCTCTAGCTAAGCCACCCAGAGTTCCTTGATCCTCAAGATCCACTGCTGACGTTCGGTCGACTACACTTCCATCTCTACTTGCTTGCAAAGCCAAGTTCTCCCTCTTCTTAGGATAATCTCTGAGCCGATATTCCTTGCTTTCGCACTTAAAATAAGCGCCCGTGAGTTTCTGACACTCACCCCAATGTTGCCTTTAATAGTGCTGACATATCAGTATACTCCTACCTTTCTTTCCCGCTGACATGTCTCTACCTGATAATTTTCTCTTTTGAGGTAATTTCTGAACAGAACCTTGAGAAGCTCAAGAAGCAATCAATCGGTTCACTAACTATAGCAACACTTGCACTAATGTCTCATCATCGAGAACGGGACCAAAATCTTCAACTGAAGGACGCTCAAAAACATTCTGAACAACTCCGACCGGGTTTACACTTTCCATTGTCTCGACCACATTCTCACTCGGATCAGACTCCATCTAGACACTACACAAGACACATCTGCATTAGGCCATGACATAAAATTGACTCGCATGCAAAGACTCGACACTAAAAAAATCAGAGACAACCAGAACCGCCTAAATCGACACTCTGATACCACTAAATATAACACCTCGATACACCATTGAAAGGATACCGGAGTACCACATACAAAGAAAATAAACAGACACAAAAAATATACATATATAAGCGGAAAGCATACATAGACATTGGACAAAAGAAAATCTTAATACATATATATATATATCATTCGAATATTACATAAGATTCTTACATACGAAGCAAAATACATAACCTATACAAAAATATTCTATACAAGAGCAGAAACCAAAAATACAGGAGCTGAATATAAAAAGAAACTCTAACTCCTAGTGGTTGACCTTGCAGATGCGCTACTCGAACTGAACAAAGCTGCCACCTACACGGGAAAATAACTCGTGCAAAGCGATAACGCTTAGTGGGGAGGAATAAAGACAAAGAGCACTATACAATAATATCATGCAAATACATATATAAATAAGCTTCAACAGACTGAATTCTCTAAGTAGCAGAAAATAGAGATACATAAATCATATTCACTATAAAAACAGTATGCATAAAACAAATACAATAACTAAAGTCACTCATAAAGACACAACACTTCACTGAGCAAAAATCAACACCTCATATAATAGCTTGAATTTCACTGACGGTGGGTACAGGGAACACTACACGACACGAGATACTACGAACAGTATCAAAAGTGAGAGATTGGAGCCTCAATCACACACTACACTACAATGGAGACCGAAGCCTCAAAAAACATTTTATCACTCACTAAAAGGACAATCTCGTAGGTCGGCCGAAAGACCAAAACGGGGCCATTATAGGCAACTGCACTCTTATATCCCTTTATAAGCATGCTTATCTATCCACTACCATGGCACTTCAGGCTCAACTCACTCACTCTAACATAACACTAGATAGTACCAAACCATAAGTCAGAACACTAAAATAGCAATAATCGCTAAGTCAAACCATATCATAATTAAAATTAAAACACTATCACACTAATAAACACTAACTCAGGGTATAAGAAATAGGAATCAAAACACTATCATATCATAATTATTTACACAATTTAAGAACAATATCACTAACAGGGCATAAGCAAAAACATGAGCCATGCAATAATGAGAGACCACGTAGAGTGGAATAAGAAATCGTTTTTAGAATCAGAGCAGGGCAGGGAGGAGGTTCACTGTCGCGATCGCGATAAGAAGTCATGCTCGCGACAGAACCTAGGTTGCACTGTAGGAGAACCAAGATTACACGACTCGTGCTCATGTGCACGACTCGTGCACTTGAGCACGACTCGTTCTCTTGGTGCACGATTCGTGCAACTGTGCACGACTCCTGCACACGCACACTTGCCTCTCCGAGTCGTGCTGGCTTTTATGACTCGAAGCAAGCAGTCCCTTCGTTACTCACTCTGTCGCGATCGTGACAAGCATTGTGTTTGCGACTGAGTCATATTTTTCCCTAGAAATGCTCTTCTTCTGCTCTGTTATTAAAGCCAAGCATGACCACATCACTCAAATTTGTAATAAGTCTTACCTCAGCACTCAATACCTTCCAAAACATGCTCATAATAAAAAATACACTCACTTTACACTAACTTAAACAATAAATTCAACTGAGAGACCAAAAATGCCAAACAATAACATCAATTTCAGAACTTACTCTAATTCAGCCATGTTCAATACAAAACTCACATACATTTATCTTAATCATTAACATGCATTGCTAACAAAAATCACCCAACTAACTCATGTATAAACTCATACAAAGCACTCAAAATTTCCAGAATTTAGACACAGTACACACACAAATTTGATCCAAAAGGAGAAGAAGGCAGGCAAAACTCCCAAACCAAACACAGTCAAAACACAAAGCTTCCAAATCTCTTGAAGTCCAAAACCAAGCTGCAATTCAACCTTGCACCTTCTCTTTGCCCTCACTCTTCTTCTTACCACCAAATTCTTGCACAAATAAATCTAGAAGTCACTTAACCAAAACCCTAGCTTTCCAAAATCAAAAGCAAAACAAAAAGGAGATGAAGATCAAAGCACATACAACCAAAAACCTAACCACTTACCTCTTCAATCTTGCTCTCAAACTCTACCGAATTAGCTCCAGCTCACTGTAAGCACCGTGTCCCGGAGCGGTCCGGATCAGAGATTACCCTATGATGAAATCAGTATCCGAGCCTGTATGAATGGTTTGGATTTGGAGGTTTTAGTCCCATGCTCCACGAGAAATAAGTCTTTTCACCTTTCATAGGCAGAGGGGGAGAAAACAGGGAATTTTTGAGTCAAAAAGGTTTGTTTTCCTCCACAGACGGCCAGCCCATCTGTGAGGGCCAGCCCGTCGCTTAGGGTCACAGATGGCCTGAGGTATTTTCCGACGCCCGTCGGAAGGCACCGCCTCTGTCAGAGCGCGGCCTGATTTCCCGGAGCACGCAACCTTTCCGACGCCCGTCGGTAGAAGTGGCAGGGCCGTCAGATGAATCCTTATGTCAGAAGGATTCTTCCGATGCCTGCCTCCATACACCGACGCCCGTCGGTCGTGCCTGGCCTATAAAAGTTTCGGATTTTCACCTAAAAAGGGTTCCAAAAAAATTTTTAAGAGGGGAAACTCTGTCGAAATTCAAGCACATTTTCTCTCTCTTCCAGCAAACACATTCATCAAAGAATTTCTCTTAATTAGAGGATCAAATTATTAAAAAGGAACTAAAACTAATTAGTTTTCTTTAAATTTTGATTCCAAAGTCAATCTTTTGAGGGGTTTGAGAAGGAAATAATCTATTTTCCTTTTTTCGATCCTTCACTTTGCTTCTCGTGGAACGCGCGGGGCTCTAATCAACATCAAGAATATCATTAAAGGATTATCTGAGGGTAAGTATTCCGGACTCATTCTCCATATCATTTCATCTTTGCTCCTTATTTTGTTGTTCTTCCAATTTTTGTCATTATTTTTCTTTATTTTGACTCTTTTTATCTTATTTTGTGATAAAACCCCCTTTTTGGCTTTAAAAAAGAGTTTTCTTTTACTGTTTTTTCGAAGACAGTGGTGATCGACGGGTCATCTACTTCACCGACGCCCGTCGGTCACCCCACTCACAGACGCCCCTCTCTTGAGTGACCAACGGACATGTCGGTCATTTTGACTGACGCCCGTCGGTCACCCAATAGAGGCCGTCGCTGGGTCTTGTCTCCACGTTTTTGAATCTTTTTCTATTCCTTTTAAGATTTTTGCCTCTATTTATGTTGAGTTTATATATATATTGACATCATTTAACTTTCTGTGAGAATATATTGATTCTCTTGGACTATCCTGAGCTCGAGAGGCTATCTACCATATTCAGAGGATTTCGTCCAGTTTAGTTTCCTAACCTTCTTGGTCATTTTCTTTATTCATTTATTCATTAATTGCTTCTATGTATATGAGTATGCCTTTTTCTCTCCCGCTTAAGTATAAAAATTGATAAAAGTTTTATATTCAATAAAATGAGGTTTTCATAAATGTAAGGACCCAATGTCCTATTTTTATCCAATAAAAATCCTCACAATAAAAACATCCAATTTTAATAATGATGCATGCGAGGACCAAAGTCCTCAAAATAAGCAATGCCCCGATTCGTGTATTTATCGCACATTTACAAAAGGGAGTTGTATTCCGCTCCTTGTATTATTGTAATTTATTGTTTTTGCTATTTACTTGCCCATTTATGGCTTTCCAAATATGAATAAATGCACCTTCGATTAATTGCATAGTGTGGAGAGAGAGCAAATTAATGATAATTAAAATTTGATCATAAAATAATCGAGGTAGAAATAGATGAGAAATCCCGGACCCAGCTCTGGTCTTTGGGCTCAAAGAGGCTAAAGGTCTACCCTCCAAGACACCTTTTTGTGCCACGAGACTTTAGCGCTAATCCTATGCTCCTTAGGGCGAGAGGTTTACCTTCCAAGACCCCTCTGGCTGGCCCAAAATGGATACTAAGCGCAGTCTTAGGCTCTCCGAGGCGAGAGAAACTTTCCTAATGTTCTATTGGGTGGTGACTCCATGAAACCTCCTTGTTGCCCAACATAAACGCACTTGCAATTTATTGCAACCTTTCAACGGACCCACAAATGCCCCGATCGCCCTCAAGCGGGCGGTCCCATGGGCGGCCGCGGGGATCCGGCGCGCGTCATAGTGGCGACTCCACTGGGGACGATATGGTTCAAGATTTCAATTTGAAAATACCTTGTTTAACATTTATGATTAAAATTTAATTCATAAATTCGCTTTCTCTCAAATTTGCATTCACATCTCATTAGATCCTTAGAATATGCTAGTTTGGTCCCTCTTTTAGCCCCGGTGCGTTCCTAAAGCACGACCCCATTTTCACTCAATTTGGGGAAGTGTTAAGGATAATCACCAGCCCAAGCCTCGTACCTTAATGGTATATCAAAATGATGACCCGATCGGTTGTTATGCTCGTGATGAGCTAGACCTGTCGGCAGGGATCATGCTTGGGTAGCCTTAAAGAAATATCTCCCTTGTCCAAAGCTCATGTAATGGCCGTAGTCACTTCCCACAAGTGATATGAACCCTAATTCCATGCTTGCTGTATGGATCCTCGTGTATTGGGTGAGTCCAGATATCTCACTTGGTAACCTAGCCAAAGGCTATCATGCCCCGGTAGGGCCATGTCGAAATTTTTGGAACGTCCAAATACATGACGATCATTATCCATTTGCTTGTACATTAGCATAGGAGTGTCATGATGCCGATTTTTTGTCGTGCGCCATGCGTGTCCATTGGGTCCCTCGTTGACCCTTGGGCTAATCCCGCCTAGGAAAGAGACTGCACGACCACGTGTGTGGGAGAAATTAGGGTGGAAGGACCTACTTGCTTGCTTGTGCTCTGTGAATGTTGCATATCACGACCATGCATTACACCTGCATTTCATGCATCATATCTAACGCCTTGTCCTTGCAGCCATCATAGATCTGCACAGGTGGACTAGATCACCTACCGGACGATTGATCCGAGTTCCTGCTTCTGAATTATCAGATAGAGAGGGCCTACCAGAAATTTTACCAGAAGTCAGCCATACCGTATCTAAGATGGCAAACTCACCTAGGGGGGATGACGCCACCAGGGCCATGATTGCAGAAGAAGTGGGCCGACGATTTGAGGAATTTGAGGGCAGAATGATGAATATGTTGACTGCTCTGGCACAACAGAATGCTCAGCAGAATCCTCCTCCTCCTCCCGTGAGACAGAATGAGCCAGAGGAAGAAAGAGCTGAGAGACGAGAAGAGCCCGTTCGGCCGCCGCCAGTAGAGCTGAGGTCAGTAGCTTCGGGAGAGCAGAGAAGAAGGCCAGTACTGAGGATTGATGATGATAGGGATATCGAAGATGACAAGATGAGCATCGCATCTGAGAGAGGGAAGGCACCTCATACTGATGATTTCATTCTAAAAAAAATGGAAGAGAGATTTGAAGCCATGGCCCGTACGCTGAGTAGAGGTCAGGGAATGAATCCAGAGGACAAGGAATTGGAGGGAGAAGACTCGATTCCTTACAACTTCAAGATGCCAGACGTGCCGAAATTTAATGGTACTTCTGATCCGACTGCGCATGTGAAGCAATATTCTCTGGTTATGAAAGGGACCACGTTGTCTAAAAAGCAGAAGGTAGAATACTTTTATCTGAGTCTAACCGTTCATGCCATCGACTGGTATCATAGTCTCGATCGCCGGACTAAAGAAGATTGGGATCTTCTCACGGAGGAGTTTTTGAGACAGTATTATTGTAACACCAGGATGGAGGTGACTCTTAAGGATCTTGAACTGCTCCAGCAGAAGGCCTGGGAGTCTTTCTATGATTATCTCACCCGCTGGCAAAACCGAGTAATGGAAATGCGGAGGAAGCCAGACACCCAGGACCAGATCCGTTTGTTTATCAAGAACGCAAGCCCGTACTTGAAGGATGGTTTGAAGATGAAAGGGTTGAAGGACTGGGAGTCTCTTAAGGATATAGCCATTAAAGCGAAGGGAGAGTTTTTGGCTCGAAAAGTTAACAATGATAATTTTGCGAAGAGAGCTAATACCAGTCAAGGAACCAGTAGGCCAGCGGGTCCCAGTGGTAGCACCAGAAGAACAGTTGAGGTGTTTGCTACTGAAGCAACCACCCAGAGGAAGTTTTTGAACTTGGGAAGACCACTGTCTTGGGTCTTGAGAAGGCTGATGAAGGAAGGGAAATTGCAGCCCTTAGCTCCTAGGCTTGCTATGACGCAAGGGAAGCTTGGGCACAAGGATAATGAATTTTGTGCATTTCATCAACACTCAGGCCATCTAACAGACAAGTGTAAGGCGCTGAGGCACTCTATCCAAGACCTGATTGATAGCAAGCAAATTTCTGACCCTGAGAAGAGGGAATCTGAGAAGAAGCCCGGTTATAACGCCGTGCCACCACCAGTGTTCAGTTATAACGCCGTGCCACCACCAGTGTTTATGATCGGATCTAGCTTGCCAGAGTGGTACGTGCTGCAAGATTTATATGGGAGTGAGAGTATTGCTGTCGTTCATTCCGAGGATAGGGAGGAGAAAGCAATCATGGCGACCCTTGATTGTTGGTCAAGCAGCGAGAGCGGTGGAGAGGCCGAAGAGGAGGAAGAGATGAACCTTGATTTGTGGACATCTGATGAGGATGAAGAAGAGATAGGGGCTATAACAAGAAGTGGGAGAGTGGTCCCTGAGATTACGAGGTTACCTGAGCCAGCGTAGACGCCAACGGAAAAAGAGCCAGAGGAAAATCAGATTGTTATGCAGTTGAAGAAGACTGCAGCTCAAATATCCATCTGGGATCTCTTGAGACAATCCCCTTCTCATAGGCAGAAGGTAGTAGAGGCTTTGGTTGACGCCACGGTCGCCACCACAATTTCCCCATCAGAGCTTTTGGGTCTAGTTAAGGGAGGATCGGAGGAGAGATTGGTTTTTTCTGACGCCGACCTACCGGTCGAAGGCCGCAATCATAACCGACCCCTGTACATCAAAGCATAGATTAACGATAAGCACACCGCTTGTGTTATGGTGGACGATGGGTCTTCTATCAATGTGTGCCCTTTGATAGCTCTTCAGGCTTTTGGTTTAAATGAGGATATGCTCAGTGGATCAGATCTGACTATCACAGCCTATGATAATTTAAGGAGGCAAGCCTCGGGAACATTCAAGACCCTGGTCAAGACGGGACCCATTGAGGTGGAAGTAGAATTTGTGGTTCTGCCCATTCCAGCTAACTTCTCAGCCCTGCTCGGGAGACCCTGGTTCCACAAGTTAGGAGGAGTGCCATCCACGCTGCATCAAATGATAAAGTTCCCACATGAAGGGGAGGTGGTGACTATTAAGGCGGCCAGGGAGAATCAGGTCTCAGCGCTTGAAATTGCTAATCAGCCATTTAGTGGCATCCACGTGTCCATGATAAGAGAAGACCACAGGTCAGTGGATAACCCAGCTGTGGTTAATATGATGAAAAAGATGCACTATCTCCCTGGGGTTGGTTTGGGCAGAAACTCTCAAGGGCTGCAGACTGCGATCACCACTTGAGGTCAGAAGAACCGGAAGGGTCTGGGGTACAGAGGTGGTTTTGGCAAGAAGAAGACGGCAAATAAGATCCCTCTCATTTTAGAAAGCTTTGTGCCCGCATCCTCAGTATGTGCTTATACGGGTGAAGATGAGCCGCAATGGGTGAAAGGGAGAATTGTTCCCGGATTTGAGATCTTTAACGATGTATTTGACTGGCATGTCGGGTTTATCAAGACCGCTGAGAACTTCTGGGATGAAGAGGTCATGACTCAGTGCATTACTTGGGACAGATGCGAGCCTGAAGAGGTCGTTACCAAGAAGATGTTAGCTGCCAAGCTGAAAGGGAAAGAGAAGATAGCAGAGATAGAAATGAAGATGGGGGATTCGAAGATTTCCTCAGACATACCTGAAGGGCCTCTGCTGAATTAGGAAGCCAATGAACAAGCGGCAACAGCATCAACCTCTGGAGAGGCAGAAGACTCTAGCTTAGACTGTCTTCTTATTCCGAAACTTTTTTATGGTGTAAATGACAATTATAATATTATTAACAAGGCAAATGATTTCTCTTACTTGTGCGATGTTTCCAATGATTTCAACATGCATGAACATGATCATATTCCATCAATTTTTGACATCGATTCCACTGATACAACGCCTTTTAATCTTGGAACCTTGGAAAATCCGAAAGAAATTCTAATAGCATCAAATATAACTCCTGATGAGAGAAAAAATTTTGAGAGAATAATAAGAAAACATGAAAAAGTCTTTGCCTGGACCTATGAGGACATGCCAAGAATTGACCGAGACGTAGCAGAACATGCTATCCCGACTTATCCAGACTATAAGCCTATGAAATAGAAGTTGAGAAGGCTCAAGCCAGAATGGGCTGACAAGGTCAAGAAAGAAATTCGGCAGCAGATAGAAGCCAAGTTCCTTGTTGAAGTGTAGTATCCTACATGGTTGGCAAATGTGGTCCCTGTAGCGAAGAAGAATGGAAAGGTCAGGGTGTGTGTGGATTATCGAGATCTGAACAAGGCCTGCCCTAAAGATGATTTTCCACTACCCCATATCGATATGTTGATAGACAGTACTGCCAACTGCGCGATGTATAACTTTGGAGATGGTTATGTGGGCTACAACCAGATCCTGAACAAAATAGCTGACCGGGTTAAGACTGCCTTCATCATAGAATGGGGGACCTACGCCTACCGAGTCATGCCTTTCGGCCTGAAAAATACAAGGGCCACATACCAGAGGATGGCAACCAAGATTCTGAGCGATTTGATCCACAAAGAAGTAGAGGTGTATGTCGATGACATGATGGTCAAATCAGCCACCCGAGAGGGACACTTTGAAGCTCTAGAGAAGTTCTTCACCAGGATTGACAAGTATAATCTGTGACTCAACCCCAAGAAGTGCATTTTCGGAGTGACTTCAGGAAAACTATTGGGACATGTCGTCAGCCAGAGGGGGATAGAAATTGACCCGGATAAGGTGAAGGCCATCAGAGAGATGCCCGTGCCGCAAAAAGAGAAGGATGTGAGGAGCTTCCTGGGCAAGCTGCAGTACGTCAGCCGATTTATTGCCAAGCTCACTTCGATATGCGAGCCTATTTTTAAACTGCTCAGAAAGAATCAACCTGTGGTCTGGAACGAAGGCTGCCAGAAAGCCTTTGACAGCATCAGGGAATATCTGTTGAATCCGCCAGTGCTAAGGCTGCCGCAACTAGTCAAACCACTTATCCTGTATCTGGCAGTAGAGGGCAGTTCTGTGGGCGCCATGATGGCTCAAGAGGATGAATTTGGGGTGGAATTCGCAATTTATTACCTCAGCAAGAAGTTCCTGGCTTACGAAATAAAATAGGCTGAAGTAGAGAAAATCTGCCTCACAGTGATTTGGGCATCAAAGAAACTGAGACATTACTTCCACTCATACAAAGTTCAGGTAGTAGCCAAGCAGAATCCGTTAAGATATTTGCAAGAAGCGCCGTCTTTGCTCGGTAAGATGGGGAGGTTGTTGCTCTTGCTACAGGAGTTTGATGTGCAATACATCACTCGCAAAACTATTAAGGGGCGAGCCATAGCCGAATTTCTTGCTGAGCATCCTATTCAAGGAGACACTCCCGAGTTCACCTTTCCGGATGAGAGCATAGTCGCGATTTCTGTCCAAGGATGGCAGTTAAACTTTGACGGGGCAGTGAATAATAGAGGGGCCGGAGTTGGAATCATTTTGACAAGCCCAGATAGTGAGAAACTCCCCCTAGCCAAGAAGCTGAGGTACAAAGCAACCAACAATGAATCCGAATATGAAGCATGCACTTTCGGGTTGGAAGCCTTAGCTGCATTGGGGGCAAAGAATGTAGAAGTTTTTGGTGACTCATCCTTGGTGATTAATCAGATCCGAGGTGAGTGGGCTGTAAAAGAAGAGCGGCCGGTACCCTATGTTGAATATTTGAAAGAGGTATGTGGGCAGTTTGAAACTTGCACTTTCCACTTCGTGCTGAGAGATGAGAATCGTCTAGCTGATGCATTGGCAACCTTAGTGTCGATGTGGGATAATCCTGAAGGAGTAGCTATGAAGCCAGTGCTAATTTGGAGTTCTGAGAAGCCCAGCTTCGAGATCAAGCCTGTAATGGAAGTGGAAGTGGTAGATGGAAAACCATGGTACTTCGATATTATGAATTACTTGGAAAACAATAAGTTCCCAGAGGAAGCTACTGAGAAAGATCAGAGGATGATCCGAAAACTATCTACTCAGTTCATATCCTTAGAAGGGGTGCTGTATAAAAGACAGTCAGACGGGATTCAGCTCAAGTGCTTGAATGAAAAAGAAGCCCGCAAAGTGATGGAGGAGACCCATGCAGGCGTCTGTGGGGCTCACATGAATGGTTTGACCTTGGCTAAGAAGATCATGAGACAAGGCTTCTATTGGCTTATGATAGACAATGACTGCTCGAGGTATGTCAAGCAATGCCCGTTATGCCAACAATACGCAGATTTAAGACACCTGCCAGTATCAGAGCTACACAACCTGACATCACCTTGGCCTTTCGCTGCTTGGGGGATAGATATCATTGGAGAGATTCGCCCTACGGCATCCAACGGGCACAGATACATCATAGTCGCAATTGACTATTTTACCAAATGGGTAGAGGTAGAATCCTTCAAAAAGATTAACGCAAGAGATATGGCCAAGTTCATAGAGAGGAATCTGATCTGCAGATATGGCCTCCCTCATCACATAGTGTCTGACAATGGGGTGCAGTTCATGGGGGAAACCAGGAAGCTCCTCGAGAAGTATGGTGTCGAATATCATAAATCCTCTCCCTACCGACCACAAGCAAATGGAGCAGTAGAGGCCACTAATAAAAATAAGAAGAAGATCCTGTCCAAGATGGTCCAAACCTACAAAGATTGGGCTGAAAAGCTACCCTTCGCCCTGTGGGGATATAGGACGACGGTAAGGACGTCTACAGGCGCTATGCCATTTTCCCTGGTATACGGAACGGAAGCAGTATTGCCAGTTGAGATAGAGCTCAAATCACTGAGGGTGGTCATGGAAGCCCAAGTTCCGGAGGCCGAATGGGCTCGGCAGAGGCTACAGCACTTAAACTTATTAGATGGAAGTAAGCTGAAAGCTTATTATCTTAGCCAAATCTACCAGAAGAGATTAGCCAGGAATTTCGGGAAGAAGGTGAGAAAGCATCCGCTGAAAGAAGGGGACTTGGTGTTCAAGCAGATGAGGCCAGGCATACTAGATATCAGAGGGAAATTCAGACCAACCTGGGAGGGGCCGTATATCCTTAAAAAGTTGTTGTCCAAAGGAGCTGCAATCTTGTCGGATAGTGATGGAAACGAATTCAAAGAGCCGATCAATGTCAACAGACTCAAAAGGTTCTATGGCTAAAGACCAAAATAAAAAGAAGAGAATAAAATGCCCCGCAGGTCGAAAACCGAAAAAAAGGCGGCCGTGCTAAAATTGGGCGCCTCGACAGGGTGAAAACCGAAAAAAGGCACCCTGTGCAAAAATTAGAGGCATGAGAGAAAATGTCCGATCGTGAAAACCCGAGAGGGCCGATTGTTAACAGGAGTTGATGCTATTAAAATTTGGTTTCATGTATTAATAGGGCGTACGCGGTTGAGTAAATGTCAAAACTAATCATGTATGCTAAAATTATATGGAAATGTACACAATTTAGTGAAATAGAGTGAATATTATTCTTTTCATTTTTGTCATTTTCTAGTTCTGCATTAAAAGGAAATGTAACACTAAAAGAAATACATGTGTAAGCTAAGCTAAGTCCTGCTGCTGCTCTCGCCGACCAGATGCTTGAGCCCTCGTGCCCTGTTATCAGATGTTGGACTAAGGATCCACTTCTTGTATTCGCTTGTTCAAGACACAGAATGATTGCCGAACCTTGGGATAACAGTCTTAACCGGCAGCTTGCTCCACAGCTCATGATATCGAGAAGCAAACGCAACCGAAAGGGCTCCTCCCCGGAAAGATAAGGGAACCCTCACCACATCCTGGGTCATCCCGAGCTGATGCGTACATCGAGAAGTGATGCAGAAGGTGGCTCGACGAAGCCCACAGAGGGGAACACACCCCGATGGCCCATCAATGACCACATAAGACAGTGGGAGCTAGGCAAACGTAAAACTGATATCGTCATCTGATAGCTCGCCAAATCTGGTAATGCCTGCACCAGCAGTGGCACACCCGTACAGTCGTTGACGTGGAAGAAAATGGCTCGGCGAATACTGTGGGATAACCCGAGGAGGTGGCTCAGATAGCATCCTCAGTTTCTCTTGCAGCTAGATTTGAAAAAAAAAAAGAAGAAAAAAAAAGAAAGAAAAAAAAAGCCGCTGGAGTAAGTAGGGTTTACTTCAGGCAAAAATAAGGCACAGGGTTGTGTGAAAATCCGAAAGAACGCACCTCCCGCTAAGAAAAGCTAGTGTGAAAATCCATAAGGGACGCACTACCTTTAAAATAATGACGTACCTGGAGCAATAAGGGGCTGCCGGTAATGGTGGTGGTGGATCCAGAGCTCACAGCGTCCAAGCCTATAATGGTCTCAGCCAGAATGAGTGGTAAGAGTGATAATCCCAAATGAAAGTCGCTCAGAACTCCGAACAAGAGAGGGTCACCTGTCAGACCCCCTGGGACAACAGTGAGGAAGTTCACCATGTAAAACAGAAATACGATGCTTACCC
Organism: Excoecaria cochinchinensis; assembly: GCA_947683425.1. Lineage (NCBI taxonomy): Eukaryota > Viridiplantae > Streptophyta > Magnoliopsida > Malpighiales > Euphorbiaceae > Excoecaria > Excoecaria cochinchinensis. Next base: position 9,083,965 of record CANTUQ010000119.1, read on the forward strand.
GGTAGGTGGGGATGTCGGTGAACTGACCCAGAGCCTCGATCAGTGGTCCCAGAGCAAAGGAAGAACCTGGAGAAATCAGCCGGACGGCCTCAGAAGAAGGCATACCAAGAGCCATAGCTATGTCTCGAGTCTGAAATAGGCCGCAACGGGGGACGCAAGGCAGAGCACTAGGAGGGAACCAGGCTCCAAGAATGGTAGCTAACTCTTCAGGTAAAGGGCACAATTCCTGGTAGGTGAACCGGAAACGTGAAACCGGGGATTCCAGAAGTGGGCCGCCGCCAGAAGGAGGTTCTGATCGACTTTGACCCGGCACAGGTATTTCAGCCCAGACAGAGAGGAAAGGGCGCCTTCTTCCCAAGTGTGTTTGTCATCTAAGATACGGTGCATGTTTTGGGCTAGAGAGGAAGACATGCTAAGAAAGATGAAAGGCTCAAGATGTTGGAAAGTGAAGAGACATAAGAGGAGCAAAATTTTGTAAGAATTTATAGGAAGGTGTCACCGACGGCCTACCCGCCTCTCCTAAGAGACGGCCTGCCCGTCGGTAAAGATCCACCTGGCAGATGCATACGTCAGCATTGCATTCATCACATGCATTAACTCGCATTTATTGAGAGACAGACGGTCAGCCCGTCGGTCGCTCCTACAGGCGCCCTGCCCGTTGGTCATGAAATTCTATATAAGGGCGAGTGACAGACGGTGCAGCGCCTGCTGTCCCTTTCATTTTCTCTCTCAAACGGTTTTTTTTTGCTTTTTTTAGTATTTTTCAAGCATTTCTTCTTCTTTTTTTGCGATTTCTTCGTTTTTCGCGTTCTCCACTCACCGAACGCTCAGACATTCATTTTTTCTTCAGTTTTTCTACACTTCTCGCGACTACAAGTACGTAAATAACTACTTTTTTGAATTAATTTAATTTATTTCTTCATTTTTTCTTCCTTTAACCTTAGAAATGGTTAGGATGCTTTAGATGCCTTAGAAATTTAGGGAGAATGCTGCCCGTTTTCTTTATTTATTACTTTTTATAGTGCAATTAATCCGAACCTTTACATGATCACATAGGAATAGAATTTTTCTATAACTTTGTTGCTTTAGAATTATACTCTCTAGCGCATTATTCTATGTTGTTGAGGCCTGAGGCCATTATTTTTGTGTTGCTGGGGACACACTCTTGCCGGGGTGCGTCCCAAATGAAAGTCGCTCAGAACTCCGAACAAGAGAGGGTCACCTGTCAGACCCCCTGGGACAACAGTGAGGAAGTTCACCATGTAAAACAGAAATACGATGCTTACCCGGTAGGTGGGGATGTCGGTGAACTGACCCAGAGCCTCGATCAGTGGTCCCAGAGCAAAGGAAGAACCTGGAGAAATCAGCCGGACGGCCTCAGAAGAAGGCATACCAAGAGCCATAGCTATGTCTCGAGTCTGAAATAGGCCGCAACGGGGGACGCAAGGCAGAGCACTAGGAGGGAACCAGGCTCCAAGAATGGTAGCTAACTCTTCAGGTAAAGGGCACAATTCCTGGTAGGTGAACCGGAAACGTGAAACCGGGGATTCCAGAAGTGGGCCGCCGCCAGAAGGAGGTTCTGATCGACTTTGACCCGGCACAGGTATTTCAGCCCAGACAGAGAGGAAAGGGCGCCTTCTTCCCAAGTGTGTTTGTCATCTAAGATACGGTGCATGTTTTGGGCTAGAGAGGAAGACATGCTAAGAAAGATGAAAGGCTCAAGATGTTGGAAAGTGAAGAGACATAAGAGGAGCAAAATTTTGTAAGAATTTATAGGAAGGTGTCACCGACGGCCTACCCGCCTCTCCTAAGAGACGGCCTGCCCGTCGGTAAAGATCCACCTGGCAGATGCATACGTCAGCATTGCATTCATCACATGCATTAACTCGCATTTATTGAGAGACAGACGGTCAGCCCGTCGGTCGCTCCTACAGGCGCCCTGCCCGTTGGTCATGAAATTCTATATAAGGGCGAGTGACAGACGGTGCAGCGCCTGCTGTCCCTTTCATTTTCTCTCTCAAACGGTTTTTTTTTGCTTTTTTTAGTATTTTTCAAGCATTTCTTCTTCTTTTTTCGCGATTTCTTCGTTTTTTCGCGTTCTCCACTCACCGAACGCTCAGACATTCATTTTTTCTTCAGTTTTTCTACACTTCTCGCGACTACAAGTACGTAAATAACTACTTTTTTGAATTAATTTAATTTATTTCTTCATTTTTTCTTCCTTTAACCTTAGAAATGGTTAGGATGCTTTAGATGCCTTAGAAATTTAGGGAGAATGCTGCCCGTTTTCTTTATTTATTACTTTTTATAGTGCAATTAATCCGAACCTTTACATGATCACATAGGAATAGAATTTTTCTATAACTTTGTTGCTTTAGAATTATACTCTCTAGCGCATTATTCTATGTTGTTGAGGCCTGAGGCCATTATTTTTGTGTTGCTGGGGACACACTCTTGCCGGGGTGCGTCCCATTTATGCACATATATTGTTGTTGAGGCCTGAGGCCTGTTTTATGCCTTTTTATGCAGGAGGTTGGGCACACCCTTGCCGGGGTGCTGCCCAAATTTTTATTATTTATTCTAAAATTGAATATTTTTGTGTATAATGCATGCCTTGGGGCCTGGAAAGCCCATTTTTATTCGCTCTAAATATTTCCATGCCAATTGCATGTTTCTTTTGTCTTCATATGTGCAAGGCATGTTGGGCAACCTCCTTTGATAGAACGTTCGCCCCTTTTTATTTATTATCAGTTTTTTATCTCGTTTTCGAGCCGCCATTGCCCTGGTGAGGCCTAAATGGGCTTTCACCTTGAGAATAAGTCTAATAATGCTTGTTTTGTCAAATTTTCGCTATCTAATTTTTCTCCTTTACAGGATGCCTCCGAGACGCAGAGCACCGCAAGCCCAGTCCGAGGTCGTAGTTCCGGGTTGGATGGATGATGAGTCAGCTCAGAGATATAGAGCGTTGGCTCAGGTAGAGCTTCGAGCCAGCCGCTTCGTGTCCTGGCCGTTCCTAGAGGCCCTTGGGATGGCCCCAGAGTTTGATATGCTCGTCGAGGGTGCCGGGTGGACAGAGTTCCTTGACCCCTCTTTCCAGACTTTTCCAGAGGCTACTCGCCAGGTCCTAGCCACCCTCCGCTATGGCGGTTTTCAGAGGTCGAATACCGAGCCAGGGGTGGTCCAGTTCTGGTTCGACGGCGACCATTACAGTATTACCAGGCAGAGATTCACACAGGCCATGGGGCTCCCCATAGAGGAGGGGGTCAAGATCCCACGGCGAGTGGTGAGACACGCCTACTGGGCGGCCATTGCCCTACCGGGAGTGCTGTATGATCATGATACAGCGAAGAGCACCGTACTGGTGTCTCAGGCACTCCGGTAGCTGCTAATCCAGGGTCGCTTAATGCAGCCGAGATCTGGAGCCTCTGGGCTATGGTGGCAGGCCAGCGCCTCAACATTAGCCATGAGATCTTGGCTAACCTGACTAGAGTTAGCAGAGGGCTGACACCGGTGGTGATAGTGGGAGGAGTCATCACTAGGTTGCTTTTGAGGTTGGGAGTTGCCCCAGACAGGTTGAGAGGACCCTTGGATGAGGGGATCCATGTGGATGCCGCAACAGCAGTGCAGATGGGGATGATCTCCCCGATATTAGGGCAGGCAGAGGCCTACAGAGTGCTGTCCATTCACGAGACCCAGCGGATGTTCTCACTTCCACCTTTGGGTCTAGATCCAGACCACCCGGAGCAGCCAGAGCAGCAACCTGCTCAGCCAGAGCATCAGCCTCCACAGCCCGAGCCTCAGCCAGAGCATCAACCTCCACAGCCCGAGCCTCAGCCGGAGCAGCAGCCTCCGCAGCCTTCCCAGCCTCAGACAGCGCCACCGTCACCGCAGCAGGAGCAGCCCAGGACTCCATCGGATTTTGACATGGAGTTCACTATGGATGAGCTCTTTGCCGCGTTACCGGCATCGAGAGCATCGACTCCTATCCCGTCGCTGAGTGTCAGGGTATAGAGGACTACCCACGGGCCCCCCGAGAGAGATCATCCTTATTTTTGAGGCGACCCAGGGGCATCCACCTCCGCAGCACCGCCGCTAGAGCCACCACAGCATTAGCCAGCACAGCCTGACTTCTCTCATCTCCTCACTTCCATGTTCACAGCCCTAGAGCGACGACAGGATGAGAGGGATAGAGCTATACACGAGAGGTTGGACCGCCAGCAGGCTGCTATTCAGGAGCAATCCCAGTCTGTAGAGCGGCTAGCCTAGGAGCAGGCCGGTTACATCGAGCACACTGCACGAGAGCAGGCTCGGGCCATAGAGGCCTTCAAAGATGAGCAGGCTCGAGCCATAGAGGCCTTCAGAGTTGAGCAGGCAAGGCTGATCGAGCTGGTCGCCCAGGGTCAGAGGGAGCTTAGGCAGCAGCTCGCTCATGATTTGAGGGCATCTCAGGACTAGGCATCTCAGAGGGTTGACATGACCCTACAGATGATCGACGAGTCACTCGACTCTCTGAGATCCCGTGTCCAGGCGATAGAGGGGATACTCCCACCCTTGTCTCAGACCATTTTGAGCTTTTCACCACTTTTTATTTAATGTACCTATATTTTTAGCCATAATTTCCATTTTTGTACCTTAAACTCTTCTTTTGGAACCTTGATGTGGGAAATGAAGTATTGCCTTGGCATGTAAGAAAAAATTATTCTTAGTTCTAAGCATGGTCTTAGCTGAAGTCCCTTGAACATAAAAGTCCACTAGAGTTGATTGGAAAAGAAAGAAAAAAATAAACAAGTTTTAAAAAAGAAAAGAAAAGAAAATAAGAAAAACAAGTGGGATGAAGCATAAAATGCACCCATTGCTTGAAGAAAAAAAATTCAATCTTGAAATAAGCATACAAGAACTAGTGGAATAAGTGGTTATTAAAAAGGGATTTTAGGTTGAAGTTAGGCATAAGTTGTATCATGTTAAGTATTTTCTTGTAAGTCTTATGTGTTTTGGGCAATTGCTTTACTTATTCCACACAAATGAGCTACTTAATCAAAATTATCCTACCTTTACCTAAGCCAAGTTACAACCTTTTATAAGACCCTTTTGATTTTATGCATTACTTTATGCTAATGGTGGAGATTTTTACTTAAGCTTATGGTGTGTTATGGTGTATGAGAAAATTTGAGTGAAACACTAGCCACTAAACACTTAAGTGGTGTGAGGTTAATCTTTATGAGTATGTGACTCTGCATTATATTCCATTTAGCTTGCTAGATTACATGTTGTATGAAATGTGGATTTTAAGGAATATACACTCTTGTACTTTGCATTCTCATGATTATCTTATTAATGGTACATGAATGTTAAAACTAGTGGATCCTTGATATTGTTTGGGTAATTATTGGCATGGACTGACAATTGCATGTTGAGGGCTTTTCATTGGCCATTTAAGTGTGATTCCCAAGTATAAGGAGTTCCATCCATGTATGTTTGTTTGTTGTTTTAGTGTTTCTGTTTGCATTTGAAAGTGTGCTTAAGGACAAGCAAATATTTTGTGATTAAAATCATGTTTATTTGTGGTTAGTTGTGTTAGAATTAGGTATATTTTATGTTTTGTGAGTGTAGGAGAAAATGGAGAAAACATTGGAAAAAAGGTGCAAATTAAGAAAGAAAAGATGGTACTCGCAGGCGAGACAGGCGTCGCGAGCACTACCTAAGGTGCCCAAGAAGAAGGGAGAAAGAAGAAAATAAGTTGAGCAAAAGGAGTGCCGCATTCTGTCACGAGTGCGACGGTCCAAAGAGAAAGAAAGGAGTCAACAAAGCTGTAGAAAGTCAAGAAGAGAAATTCGTGTTCTGTTGCGAGCGCGACAGAACTAGCTATTGGGTAGTTTATTTCGAATAGTTGTTTCAAGCCTCACATATTTTCACCAAGTCTTGTGTACTCTTGAAGAGACACTTGAAGAGGCATCAAGTTTGGGGACATATTTAAGAAGGAAATGGCAGAACAATTGGGTTGTTGAATTTTTTAGAGAAGAATAATTTAATTTCTCAGATTGTAAAAAGTTAATAACAATTTTAAAAAGGAAATCATCACTTTTAATATTTTTGCCCGTGAACAGGTATCTAATCATCACTAGGTAACCCTGATCTAGGCTGCTTTAGGACCCGATGTCTACACCGGGCTAGTTGTAATTTGTGGTAGGACCGATGCCTTTTGGAATTGCTTTTGAATTTCATGCCTTTGGGTTTTTGAGGTTCTCTCCTAATACCTGTAGTCATTTTTTTTAAGGTAGTACCAGCAGCTTTTTTTTTAGACATACTGCCTATTTTTAGGTTTTCACCCTGTTATTTGGCCTAACTTTTGCTTAGAGAGTTAGCTACGATTTTCATCTCTAACGGCCTTCTTTTTTTTTATTTTATTTTTTTTTACAAATTGTAAGAAAGGCTAAAGCTATCATTAGAGATCTTCCAAAAACGATCAGCATGTACTTACGCCTTAAACCATGGCTTTATGAGCTTGATTCTTCTCATAAAGGTACTGTAGAATTGGCTTCACAGTTGATAATAGGATGAATCAGCTAAAGCACCTGAGCAACTAGAGAAGCAGAGTGTAATGGATGTAATACTGGGTTAGTCATGAATAATATTTTTCGAAGGTGAATAGTGTACTTGGGGTAGAAATTACATCCGAGGCCAAAAAATATTTTATTTAAACATCAAAAAATACAAGTCACGATGAGTCCGAGGGTAAAATTTGGAGTGAAAATGAATTCAAATAAGTCTTTAAAAGTCGAAAATAAGAAAAAGTCTCAGCCCATTTTAAATAGTACCCAGTTTGACCAAAATTTGACCAGACCTCTAAAAATAGTAAATGACCTCAAAAAATTACTTTAAAGGTATAGAGATACGTAGAATCATATTTAGAATTTTTTGATAGTGAAAAAGGAATTTTACGGTAACACTAAAAATTATAGAATCGAATCGGTTTGAGTGAGCCGGATTAAAAATAGTCTCCGATTGAGCTAAAAATTTTTGTGGAAGCATAATTATATATTTTAAGAATTATGTAATTGATTTTGGGAAAATTGAGCTTAAGAAATGAGAGAAATAATTTAGGGTTACAAAATGCGTTTAAAAATAAAAAAAAAATTGATTAGAAATTGTTGGGCCACTGGGATTGGGCCAAGCCCAGCCCATCAAGACCTTTACATAAGCTGCAAAGACCAGATTTCTCTAGAAAAATCTACAAAATTACAGCAGCCTCGCCCTCCTTCTTCTTGGCTGAATTCATCTACTCCATCTCTTCACCAATTTTCTTCTTCTCTTTCCAAATCTCTCCTCAAATCCAAGCCTCCCTAGTAAATTTTAGCTCCTCTATAATATTATAGCATCCATTAGAGTCCATTTGGAGTGTTAAAAGTGTGCAAAATCAAGTGATTAAAGTTTAGGGCACAAATTAAGGTAAGAGAAATTGAAGTTTTTAAATTAGTTTAAAGGTTCAAATAGGTAAATTAGGGTTTTTAGAACATGTTTATGTGATTATACTGCAAAAAGGAAGCTAGGATTTGATTGAATCTTAATGTATAATTTTAGCCACAATTAGGGAACAAGGAAGGAGAAAGCTTTTCAGGGGGAAAAGGCAAGGAAAAGCAAGTTCAAGAAGAGTAAATCAAGAGTATAAGGTTAGTGGTTATAAAATCCATTTATTTCCATTGATTTAGATTGAGTTTAGGTTATGTTTGAATGGTGGGTATATGTTAAATGTGTGTAAAATTGAAATAAACCTTGTAAACATGTTAGAAATGATGATTTGAAAGCTTAAACCAAGACAAAAATAAATATATGGTATAGACAAAATGGTGACCAAATGGATTACATGGGTATATTAGGGTATACTTTGTGTTTAATTGCAAAATAATAGTGTATACATGTAAATTAAGATATAAATTAACTTAAATGATGATAAATGAGTGAAAGAAAAATTTAATGGTAATTATATAAGGTTGGCCGAATGGTTAGTATAGGAAAATTAATGTATAATTTGATTAATTATTAAGTATAATAGCATAAAATGAATATATGATAGGAATTGAGTATATAGTAATTTATTTGGAATTAATTGAATACACATGAATATTTTACAATATAATAATGTATTATGTTTATATTGAAAATCATGATAAATGTGTATTTTAATGTAATTATGGCATGAATGATGATAGAAATATTTAAGTAGTGGAATGAAGTTCTTTTAGTAGGAAAAGAATGATTTATGTGTGAAATGGTTCATTAGCCTAATGACATGCCATATTTAATTAATGACATAATTTATTATATATTGAATATTTAATTGAAATTGAAGTAATGATATGTTTTATTCGCCCTTAGTAGTAGTTTGGTGGTCAAATCTAGCTCAAGATATAGTTTGCTAGCCATAGGGACACTTATATCGCGGTGTAAATCATGACAACTCACTATTATTAGGCCAATGACGGTCTACAAAATGAATGAATGTTGAAATGTTAAATGTAAATGAAATGGAATGTAAATGTATGGGTGATCTTTCAGGATCACTTTAAAATGTTGTGGATCTTTGGGGTCTACGTCCCGTGTATCCAGTTCAGAGATTTCTACCGAATTGATACTAAGGGAAAAATGGTAATAATGAGTAAATCAGAGTTAATATAAGAAAAAAGTTGTAGGGACTAAATTGTAATAATTTCAATAGTTGTAGGGACTAAATGGTAAAAATGTAAACAAGTTAGTTAATAAGTTTAAACAATTGAAATAGAGATTAATTGGTAAAATACATTAATTAATAATTGTTTGAGGACTAAAATGTGATTTAACATGAAAATGATAATTTGAGAATTAAATGTTAATTTGTAGGTCAAATAATAAATTAATGTGGGAATTAGGTTAAATAGTGGCATTTTTGTAATTAATATTAAAAAGAAGGGTAAATGGTAAATTAATGAAAGTTCAGGAATTAAATTGTAAATTGATCATAATAGTCTTAAATTAAGAATTTAAGTTTAATTGAGTAATGATATAAGGATTAATTGAGTAAATAAGTAGTAATTGGTAATTAAATAGAATAATAATAACAATAATAATAATAATAATAATAATAATAATAATAATAATAATAATAATAATAACTTATATATATATATATATATAGTAAACTAATTGTTGGTGGTTATTAAAAGATTAAAATGTAAATCAAGAAATGAATTAAATGTATATTTTTGCATGCGCCTAATAAAGATTTGGTAATTTAAATAAGTTAAACTTTGAATGTGTATATAATTAAAGTTAGTGAAAATCTTTGGATTTGTAACCACCACTGAGCGAATTTAATGCTTAGCATGTAGTTTTCTAATGATTGCATGTAAGTACTGGTTAGGAGTTGGAGCAAGCATACTACATTTTGGGAGCCATCTTGGACGAGAACTATATAAAGAATATTCTGTATGTATAAGGTTAATGGCATGTATATGTAATCATATGGATTTATAGATATGTAATTATGGCATGTATATGGACTTTATTAAACTATTTGGATGACTTTAGACAGTAATTGATGATGTGGCATGTTTGGCTGTAATATAAGTATATTATGGGGTATATTGTTGTTGTGCCCTGTAAGGGCTGTGAATTGTTTGGTTTGCAGAATGGGTAGGTTAAAATTATAACCGTCATACTACCAAAATATTTACCGAATAAATAGTAAATTAATATTAAAAAGAAGTGTAAATGGTAAATTAATGAAAGTTTAGGGATTAAATTGTAAATCGATCATAATATTCTTAAATTAAGAATTTAAGTCTAATTGAGTAATGATATAAGGATTAATTGAGTAACTAAGAAGTAATAATAATAATAATAATAATAATAATAATAATAATAATAACAATAATAATAATAATAATAATAATAATAATAATAATAAGAAGAAGAAGAAGAAGAAGAATAGTATTAACTTATATATATATATATATATATATATATATATATATATAGTAAACTAATTGTTTGTGGTTATTAATAGATTAAAATGTAAATCAAGAAATGAATTAAATGTATATTTTTGCATGTGCCTAATAAAGATTTGGTAATTTAAATAAGTTAAACTTTGAATGTGTATATAATTAAAGTTAGTGAAAATCTTTGGATTTGTAACTACCACTGAACGTATTTAATGCTCAGCATGTAGTTTTTTAATGACTGCGTGTAAGTACTGGTTAGGAGTTGGAGCAAGCATACTACATTTTGGGAGCCATCTTGGACGAGAACTATATAAAGATTATTCTGTATGTATAAGGTTAATGGCATGTATATGTAATCATATGGATTTATAGATATGTAATTATGGCATGTATATGGACTTTATTAAACTATTTGGATGACTTTAGACAGTAATTGATGATGTGGCATGTTTGGTTGTAATATAAGTATATTGTGGGGTATATTGTTGTTGTGCCCTGTAAGGGCTGTGAATTGTTTGGTTTGCAGAATGGGTAGGTTAAAATTATAACCGTCATACTACCAAAATATTTACCGAATAAATAGTAAATTAATATTAAAAAGAAGTGTAAATGGTAAATTAATGAAAGTTTAGGGATTAAATTGTAAATCGATCATAATATTCTTAAATTAAGAATTTAAGTCTAATTGAGTAATGATATAAGGATTAATTGAGTAACTAAGCAGTAATAATAATAATAATAATAATAATAATAATAATAATAATAATAATAATAATAATAATAATAATAATAATAATAATAATAATGATGATGATAATAAGAATAAGAATAAGAATAAGAATAGTATTAACTTATATATATATATATATAGTAAACTAATTGTTTGTGGTTATTAATAGATTAAAATGTAAATCAAGAAATGAATTAAATGTATATTTTTGCATGTGCCTAATAAAGATTTGGTAATTTAAATAAGTTAAACTTTGAATGTGTATATAATTAAAGTTAGTGAAAATCTTTGGATGTGTAACCACCACTGAGCGTATTTAATGCTCAGCATGTAGTTTTTTAATGACTGCGTGTAAGTACTGGTTAGGAGTTGGAGCAAGCATACTACATTTTGGGATCCATCTTGGACGAGAACTATATAAAGATTATTCTGTATGTATAAGGTTAATGGCATGTATATGTAATCATATGGATTTATAGATATGTAATTATGGCATGTATATGGACTTTATTAAACTATTTGGATGACTTTTGACAGTAATTGATGATGTGGCATGTTTGGCTGTAATATAAGTATATTGTGGGGCATATTGTTGTTGTGCCCTATAAGGGCTGTGAATTGTTTGGTTTGCAGAATGGGTAGGTTAAAATTATAGCCGTCATACTACCAAAATATTTACCGAATAAATAGTAAACTAGATTGTTATAGGTTATCGGCAAGATTAAATCACATGGTTATTTGAATGGAAATTGGTCAACTAAATATTTAAAAGATAGAAAAAAAAAATGTATACCTGTATTTACATTGATAAGCTTCATTTAGTATGCAAACAATCATGGTCATTGCACTATGGCCGTTGTATTAAGTTAAACGTACATTAGAAAATATTGTTATAAGGGTGTTACATTTTATTGGTATCAGACTATGGTTTAGGCAATTCTAAGATCGGAGTGGGTTAAAGGATTTGATTGAGTGCATATACATGCCAATTGATGTTTGAGAAGTTTTATAAGACTAATTTGTGCTTGCTCCTTTTTGTTATAGTGAGATATGGCATCTGAGGAAGGACATTGTGAGGGTGATGTTGAAAGTGCTGCTTTGGTTAGTGCTGGGCGAGCTGAGATGCTGCAGCCTCAAGCTACTCCACTATTATACCACCACCTCCTCCACCTTAGCCTGATTTCTTGAATTTGATGGTGAATTATATTCAACAACGATTACAGGTTCAATAAGTTCAGCCGCCACAGCCTCAGATGCCAGATCAGCCCCCAGCTCCACCAAAAAGAAAACTGATATTGGAGCAATTGAAAAGAATGGGAGCAGAGGATTTCTTTGGGCTAGATCCATTGACTCCAGAACAAGCAGAGGAATGGTTATTCAGAATAAAAAGACCATATGAAATCACTCATAGCCCACTAAAGGAGATGTTTGAGGGGACAGTTGCTTTACTTCAAGGCCCTGCATATATATGTTAGGATTCAATTCGAAAGCACACTCTAGAGGATCAGTTTACATGGGAGTATTTTCTAGCTCAGTTTGAGAAAAAGTTTTTATGCATAAAGCTTTTATGCAAGATACTTTCTTGAGGCTTAGACAGGGCAATAAGACAGTTGCTGAGTATGAGCGTGACTTTAAGCGCCTGAGTTCTTATCTGGATGATACTCTAAGAACAGAAGATAGATTGATGCAGAGATTTGAGCGGGGTTTGCATAACTGCATCGGACCGATTATAGGTTCTTAGAGGCACCCCTATATGAGATCGCTAGTTGAAGCAACTATGAAAGTTGAAATAATTTAGACAGATAAAGCAAAAAGACAGACTCGGTTCCAACAAAAAAGGAAATTGGGTCAATCCAGTGGTGTAAGAAGTCAAAGTAAGAAATCCAAAGGGCCACCTCCTTCGCAGAGTCGTGGATCTATGGCTCCAGGTCACAGTCAGTGCTCATATATTTTCCTAGCAAATTTAATTGAACTACCTTTCTGAGGATTTGATGTTATCTTGGGAACGGATTGGTTGTCTGGTCATTAGGCAACTTTTGATTGTAAATGAAAAAGGATGACACTTAAAACTCCAGATGACCAAGAGATTACTGTTGCAGGTGAAAGGACAATTTCCTTTCTGATGTAATTTCTACTACAACTGCAAAATGACTTATAAGAAAGGGATGTGTTGCGTACTTATGTTATGCAATGGAGGTTAAAAAGGAAGCCCTAAAAGTTACGGAGGGGTTAATAGTGTGTGAGTTTCTAGATGTCTTTCCTAAAGAACTGCCAGGCTTACCACCTGGCAAGGAGGTTGAGTTCACCATTGAAGTAGCTCCATGCACTGCATCCATTTCCATTGCTCCTTAAAGAGTGGCACCAAAAGAACTCAAAGAATTAAAAGTTCAACTGCAGGAGTTGCTTGACAAAGGCTTCATCAGACCTAGTTTTGCACCCTTGGGAGCACCAGTACTTTTTGAAAAGAAGAAAGATGGGTCACTCAGGTTGTGTACTGATTATAGACAGCTGAATAAAGTGACAATCAAGAACAAATATCCACTTCCAAGGATTGAAGACTTGTTTGATCAACTGAAAGGCGCAGGTGTGTTTTCAAGGATCAATTTAAGATCAAGTTATCATCAATTAAGGTAAAAGAAGCATATGTGCCTAAGACTGCTTTCTATAGTCGATATGGCCATTATAAATTTCTGGTCATGCCACAGTAACTTTGATGGACTTAATGAATAGGATCTTCTATCCTTATTTGGATCAGTTCGTGGTGGTTTTCATTAATGATATCCTAGTGTATTCGAATACTCCAAAAGATCATGACAAGCATCTTCGATAGTCCTGCAGACTTTGAGAGATAAGCAGTTGTATGCCAAGTTCAGTAAATGTGAATTCTGGCTGAATGAAGTCTCCTTTCTAGGCCATGTGGTGTCGATTGAGGGTATAAAGGTAGATTCTAAAAAGATTGAAGCAATCTTACAATGGAGAACACCTAAAAGTTTTATAGAAATCAGAAGTTTCCTGGGTTTAGCAGGTTAATATAGAAGATTTATAAAGGGTTTATCCACTATTATAGTGCCACTAACCCGATTGCTACAAAAGTATGTTAAGTTTAAATGGACTGATAGATGTCAGGAAAGCTTTGACAAGCTTAAGAATATGTTAATAGAAGCTCCGGTATTGACACAACCTGAATCAGGTAAAGACTTTGTAATCTACAACGATGCTTCTAGGAATGGGTTAGGCTGTGTACTGATGCAGGAAGGCAAGGTGATTGGTTATGCCTCCCGACAGCTCAAGACTCATGAAAAGAACTATCCCATGCATGATCTTGAACTTGCAGCCATTGTATTTGCACTAAAGATTTGGAGGCATTACTTATATGGAGAGAAATATTACATCTACACAGATCATAGAAGTATGAAATATTTGCTTACACAAAAGGAGCTCAATTTGAGACAAAAGCGCTGGCTTGAACTCATAAAAGCTTATGATTGTCTCATTGACTATCACCTAGGAAAGGCAAACCCTCAACAGGAAATTTATGCCAGGTAATTCTATTATTGCAAATAATTTCTTTTAATTTATATTAAAAGTGTAAATGACTAAAGATAGTGTGTGCATCCCTTCGAGTTATGAAAGTCAGATTGGGCGTGGCATAAGATGGAGCATTGATAGCTAAAATGCAGGTGAAACCGAATTTCCTTCAATAAGTAAAAGCTGCCCAGAAAGAAGATGATCACTTGTCCACTATTATAAATTGGGTAAAGGATGGTGATGATGGTAACTACTCATTGGGAACTGATGGAAGCCTATATTACAAATAGAGATTGTGTGTACCTGATCAAGCTGAACTGAAGAAAAATATCTTAACAGAAGCTCATCACAGCAGTTATGTAATGCATCCTGGTGGTAACAAGATGTATCAGGACCTGAAAACGCAATACTAGTGGTGAGGTATGAAACGAGATGTGACAGAGTTTTGAGCAAGTGTTTGATTTGCCAGCAAGTGAAAGCAGAACATCAAGTATCATCGGGTTTGCTTCAGCCTATATCAATACTAGATTTAAAATGGAACAGAGTGCCTATGGATTTTATAACTGGGCTTCCACTTACTAGAAAAAAGCATGACGCCATTTGGGTAATTATTGATAGGCTTACCAAATCAACTCACTTTTTACCTGTCAAAATAGACTATCCATTAACCAGTGCAACGCGTGGCGTACCTCGCTTAGTAATTTTCTCGGAGGGGCTGCTTTTTGGGTCCGAGAGGATTCATGTCTAGATCTTGTGTAACATGAGATATTATGGAATCCCTACCTAACAGATTATTAGGGAAGTTTATCTAATCTCATGAAACCTTTAGGCACATTTGAGGTATTTTGGAGTCGCCACCCAATTATAAAATTAGGAAAGTTCATCTAACCTCTGGGGTCTAAACCAGAGAAAGATTTAGAACTTCACTCTTATTAATGTCTTAGTTAATTATAAATGAGTTTTTAATATTAAATTTACATCTCTCTCACATGTCATACAATTAAATTAAGGCACACATCAAGCATCGAGAAAAGCGGTAAAAAACAATAAACAAATAAAAATAAACTACAAAAATAAATTACAATATGAAAATCTGGAACAAAAATACAATCTCCCAAATTACAAAATTAAAATAAAATAAATAAAACACATATGTTAAACGAGGAATTATTTACAGTAGGAATGTTGGTTCCTTCATGCACACTTAGAAAAATAGAAGAGTTATTTTTAGTATTATTGAGAAAACCATGATAAGTGATCCCATTTTGAGAAAATTAACTCTTCTTTTAAAGTGAGATTTTATTACTTAAAAATTAGGACATTAGTTCCATTTTATTATAAAATGCCCAATTTATTAATACAAATATATTTTTTGTGAGTTTTCAATTAATTGCGCATAAAATAAATAATTTTATTAAAAGTCAAATCAAAATAAAAATTAAAACAAAATAAATAAAAATGAAAAAATAATAAATCAAACCGATGGACTCTAAAATCTCATTCGTCTCGACAATCCCTATGTTTAGCAATGCTAAAAAATGAAGGTGTTTTAGACCAAATAAAACACAAAAATAAAATAACATGTTAGTAATGATCCATATTAAAATTAAATCAAATACAATTAATTAATTAATAAAAAAGAAATAAATAATTATTTAACAATACAATAAGATAAATATGGCAAAATAATAATTAATACAAATAAAAAATAAAATGAATTAAATAGTATGCATTAATGTAAATGAAGAAAATAAATAAAGAAAATAAAAGAATAAAAGTAAATGAAATCGAAAATAAGCGTGCATAAATGAAGGAAAAGTATGCCAATAATGGGGGTTAATTTCTTCAGTGGTCACTCAATTTTGCGCTTATAACCAATTGATCATTAAACTTCAATTTATAACAAAAAAAATAACTCATCTATTATTTTGTAACAAAAAAATCACAATGATCGAAAATTGTGTTTGCCGGTAACCGGCGCGTGATCTGCTAGGCGGAGTTCAATGCCACGTCAGAAATTTTACCACGTTGGATTAGGGTTTAAATTCTATGGTGGTCACTCAACTTTGTACCTTGTAATTATGTGGTCACTAAACTTCAATTTATAACGAAAAAATAATTCATATATTATTTTATACAAAAAAAAAATCATAATGACCGAAAATTGTGTTCACAAGCAACTGGCACATGACCAAAAATTATATTCGCCACCGGATTTCTATACAATAGTAAGAAGATCGAAGTTCTCTTCATAATTCTGATCTAATCAATGCGTTTGCATTGTTGAAAATAATAATAAATTGTGTTATTTAGCCTCGCTGAGTAGATAGGGATTGTTGGGTCTATGCTGATACAGTTATGAAAAAGACAAAGACACTAGAGAACCATAAAACTTATTTGGCCTCGCTGATCAGATAGTGAGAGAGAGAGAGGCGAGAGAGGTGGAGAGAAATCGAGAGCAGTAAAAACTTATTTTTTTTAATCATAATGCCACGTCGGATCTAGTCAGATCCAACATGGCAAAATTTTTGATGTGGTATTGGATTTCGCCGTGCAGAACACACGCCAGTTGCTGGCGAAAATAAGTTTCAGTTATTGTGGTTTTTTTATTACAAAATAATAGATAGGTTATTTTTTCGTTACAAATTGAATTTTAGTTACTACATCGTTACAAGGCAGAAAGTTAAGTGACCACCACAGAAATTAACTCCAATAATGGTCAATGTATGAAAAGCCATGCAAAAATATGAAATAAAAGAAACTTATTAATATAACAATGACCCACATATAAACCATGCAAAAATGCAATGAGATAATAATAATAATAATAATAATAATAATAATAATAATAATAATAATAAATCAAATTAAATGAAACAAATGTATAAACAATTGGATAAATAAATAAAATAAAATAATACAGAAAGTAAAGTAAAAGGGAAAACAAAATCACATCAAACAAATAAATACATAATAGATCTAAAAATATACATGGTGATTAATGGATTATAAATAAAAAATAATAAAAATAATGCAATAAACAAAAATAAAAATAAAAGATCAAACCCAAAATATTTACCCTAAGAATTTGGTTTCAATGGAGGGAAGAAAATTAACGATTTTCTTAACTATATTCATGAGAATTAAATCAAAAATATAAGAAAAATCTAAACTTTCTCTCTAGAAAAATAATTGTAAAAAACTTATTTAAAGAAAAATAAAAAATGAAAAAAGAGCAAAGAATTTTTTTATTTGTCGTAAAATCAATTTTTTTACTCAGAAAAATTCAATATCAAAATTCCTTTTATAAGAAATTTTCTTAAAGAAGAAGAAGAAAATAAAATAAAAAATGCAGAATTTTTGAAGAGGAAATGGGACTTTACCAAAAAAATCTCCCTTTTTCTTTCTTTCTTTTTCTTTTTATATGACTTTAGAAAAAAAAAAACCTCTTTAATTCAGGAAAAAATTTATATTTAAATCAAATTCTTCCTTCCTTTAATTTAATCCAATATTATCTAGATCAATCCCCTAAAATTAGCCTTAAAATCCTCTTTTTAAAAGTCCATAGAAATCTCCTTTTTTGGGGGGGGGGGGGGGGGGGGGGGGGGGGGGGTGGGGAAACGGAAGAAAGAAGATGCAGGTGACGAGGGGATGGTAGGCCGCCCCTCACAGGTTGCCCCTCGTAGGCCATGCATGGGTTTTTAGGTGAACCAAAACTTAGAGAAAAGGAAAGAGACGTGTACCTAAGGCGACCATCTTCCTGTGTGTGAATGGAGTTGTGGCGGGTTTGACTAATGCCAGTTTGTTGACGTGTTAAGCTATGCTTTCGGCATCTAATTGGCGTCGCCTTGTTGGTGTGTTACATTCTCGTTGAGTTGATGTCAGATGGATGCCTCCTAAATGATTAGTTATCCCCTGAAGGATGGATTGCCCCGCAAAGGACGTTTGTTCCCTAGGGAACGGTGTTGTGAATATCATCGTCTTGGATTGCATTGAGTCATTTCTAGACTTCCAAAGTGCGGATATCATCCTCTTGGATCACACCGAGTCATTTCTAGACTTACAAAGTGCAGATATCATCCTCTCAGATCACACCGAGTCCTTTTTAGACTTACAAATTGCGAATATCATCCTCCTAGATCGCACCAAGTCATTTTTAGACTTACAAAGTGCAGATATCATCCCCTTGAATTGCATCGAGTCATTTCTGTACTTATAAAGTGCAAATATCATCCCCTTGGAATGCACCAAGTCCTTTCTAGACTTACAATGTGTGGATATCATCCTCTTGGATCGCACCGAGTCATTTATAGACTTACAAAGTGCGGATATCATCCTCTTGGATCGCACCGAGTCATTTCTAGACTTACGAAGTGCGGAAGCCATTCTCTTGTATCGCACCGAGTCATTTCTAGACTTACGAAGTGCGGAAGTCATCCTCTTATATTGCACCGAGTCATTTCTAGACTTACGAAGCGCGGATATCATCCTCTTGGATTACACCGAGTCATTTCTAGACTTATAAAGTGCAGATGCCACCCACTTGGAGATCCCTCACTGACTATGATATACCAAGTACCGATCCCTCTATCATCTCCAACCGGAGCCTCCTTCTTGTTGAAAAAGACTTATATGCCTCTTAAGAGGGCTTTGTACTTGCAGGAAGACTTGATTGAAAATTATGCTCACTGAAAGGTTTAAAATTCTCACTGAGAGACTTATTGCTCTCTGAGAGACTTAGATCCTCGTCGAGAGGGCTTAGATGCTCACTGAGAGACTTAGATGTTTACTGAGAGGCTTAGATGCTCGCTAAGAGACTTAGATGCTCACTGAGAGACTTAGATTTTGAGCCTCCTAAGAGGAAATTAGATTTGAGCCTCTAAAGAGAAAATTAGATTTGAGTCTCTAAAGAGGGAATTAGATTTGAGTCTCCTTAGAGGAAAAAAAAAAGATTTGAGCCTCCTCAGAGGAAAAATAAATTCAAGCCTCGATAAGAGGAAAATTTGATTCAAGCCTTGATGAGAGGAAATTAGATTCAAGATGTTGGCCCGTAGGCGAATGGATTTCAATGTCTTTGGCGTTTCTTAAAATGGTTTTTTTTTTTTTTTTTGCTTTTTCTGCCTCTCAAGGGGGCCCTTTGTATTTGTTTTGATTTTTTCTCTCTTCTTATTTTTTGTAAATTTTTGGGATTTTCAAATTTTGAATGTGTTTGAATTTTTACAGTATGTTGGATTTTCAAGGCCTTGAAAATATCTTCTTCTTTCTTTTTCAAGAATTTGTTTTCTTTGTACATTTGAATTTGGATTTTTGTACAGTTATTGTGTGGTGTGTGTGAGCATATGTCTTACCTGATTGCCGCTAACTAAGGTGCGTGTGGGCAGTCTAGCTTCTCGAAGGGTCTTCTTTTCTATAGATTTGCGTGATTCTTGATTGCCCTCAGCATGGTGTGCCCGAATAGGCTTGTTTTTCTGGGTGTTCCCCCTCTATACAGACCCAATTGATTTTATACCGACCACAGTGGCTGATAATGTTGAGTTGAATCCATCTGCTGGATCACCTTTGCGCATGAGGTCTATTCAGACCTTTCCCTCAAAGTTATGTACACAACAATATATACAAAAGATTATGTATGCGTATGGAATTATGTGTGTAAAATATATACACAAAGCTATATACACGAAACACATGCAAAATATTATGTACAAAAATTATGTGTACACAACTGCATGTGATATGTGCTTTTCATATGCATGCTAAACATGTCCAAAGAATTATATGTTACATGTATGCCGAAATTATGTACACGGGATGTGTGCAAAGAATTGCATATGCGAAATATTTACAAGGTTCAAGCATGTGTGAATGCATGTTAGGCACTGTGAAAGGCTATGCGCTTGTAAAGTTGTGCAAAGTGATATGCAAAAGATTGTACATGCGGAATGCACGTGAGATGCAAAGAGTTATGCAAATATGTAAAAGATTGTACATGCGTGATGCACGTGAGATATTGTTTGCAAATGACGTATGCATGCAAAAATGGATAAGCCATATCCTAGGTGGTTAAGGAATTCAATGAGGGTACAACTCCGCTGCCCATACTGTCTGATGCCCCCCAGAATCTAGAAGTGTCATCTTGGCTTAGGAATTCTAACCCATAATCTTTTTAGAGAGAATCGTCTGGTGTGCATCTTTGTCCCCTGATCAATGAGCATGTGCCTTTTGCTATGAGTTGTACTGCATTTTGCCCCCAGGACTCTGACTTCATTATGCACTATTTGCCTAAAGGGAGGTTATTTGGACCGCCTTATCTGTTCGACTATTAGATGTCATTTATTGAAGGTAAAGCGTCCCTTGTTGATTTTTACACTAGCTTTTCTTTGCGAGAAATGCGTCCTTTTAGAGATTTTCACATAATCCTATGCCTAATTTTTTCCTAAAATGGACCCAGCCCACTCCAGCGGCTTTTATTCATTTCATTTTTTTCTTATAGGACAGACTACTTGTTTTCAGGTTTTTACCCTGCCCTTTGACCTAACTTTTTCTTAGAGAGCCAGTTACGATTTTTATCTCTAATGGGCTTTCTTTTTTCTTTTAAAGGGTAGGATTTGTCACATAAAGTGTTGTTATTACTGCCTTGAGACTTGCTCCAGCACATGTCCTTATGCATGCCACGGGTTTCTCCTGACCATTCAATTGCATATTTATACCTACCTTATGCATGTGTTCCTATTTATATGCACCATAGAGCAACAATAATAATCATAACTAGACATGTGATGCAAAAATATAGGTTTTATTCAATCTCAAGGAGTAACACCTTGGGCGCATTCGACTCTTGTTATCAGTTAGCCCTCTCGAGTTTTCTTGATTGAATATTTTCTCTTAGCCTCTAATTTTTTAATAGGGCACCTTTTCCAAGTTTTCGCCCTAGCGGGTTGCCCAATTTTAGCAAAGTCACCTATTTTCGGCTTTCAACCTGCGAGGCTCTCTTTTTCTTCTTTTGCCTTTGTTGTGGATTCTTCTTTAGTCTATCAACCTCTACTAATTCCGTTGAATTCACTTTCATCATTGTTAGCTGGGACAGCTGCTCCTCCTGACAATGCCTCTTCAGCTCAAAAGGCTTAATCGTGACCTTTGTGCAAACTAGCTGAGACAGTTTGCATCTCTATTTAGAACCAAACTATGAAATCCCGCACCTTGCTTTTGTCGGCTTTGGTGGCTCAATTTTTGAAGTAACCCTTAATGTTTGAGATTGAGTTATATGTTAGCCTCAGATAGCTTAGGACAAAACTACGGGGGTTTTTTTTTTCTTTTTTCCTTTTTCTTCTCTTTTTGTTTTGTTTTTGTTTTTTTTTTTTTTGTGTAGGCCCAAAGCTATGTTCGTCTTGAATTTGATAGTCCAGTTTATGAGAAAGCTCTTCAATTATTGGAGCTTGGTTTTGTTTGGCTGTATTGTATTCGTCCTAGATGCTGAAGAAGCAAAGGAGTGGCTTTTAAAATTTCGATTGCGGTTAGGTTGACAAATTGAAGCAGACTGTCCTAGTATGTCATCCTAGGTCTAGGCAAAGGCCTTTACTCTTTTTTTCATCTTTTCTTTTTTTTATCTCTCAAATTTTATCTCACTTTAGGAGTTAGGTTGGACACAGCCAAGATTATTTTTTTTAAACTGAATAAAATAGTGTTTATTGAACCAATGCCTTGATCATGATTATTACTATGCATGATGCGATAAGATATTACAATGCATACATAAGAAAAGCCTATACTATTAATATAGTTAGAGAAACAAGTGCATAAATGTAGACACCGGGTCGCGAGGCAGTCCAAGATCAGGATTACCCGATGATGGAAAGATACTTGCTACAAGTATAGGTATTGATAATGATGCTTTCCTTGTCAAAAATCCCCTTTGTTCTTCTAAAAATTTTAATTCAAAAATTTGCATTTTTTAGTCTAATTTTTATTTATATTTATTTTTATTTTTATTTTTATTTTTTATTTGTGTGCCCCACGTGCGAGTTGGGTCATACGCGTGTGGGCTATGCCAGTACGGGAGCCACGGGCACTATGTGCATGCGCAGGCTCAGCATGCGCCTACAAGTGCGGCGTGCGCCTGCTTAGCGACGTGCGCCTGCAGGGCCTCACGTCGCTAGGGGCAATGCACCCCCGCAGGGCCGCACGTCGCCAGGGGCGATGTGCACCCTGCCCCTCACGTGCCCGCAGGGCCGCACGTCGCCAAGGACGACGCGTTCCCTGCGCCCGCAAGGCCATAATCGCCTGGGGTGACACACGCCCCTAGGTGACGCACGCCCCCTAGGCGCATATCGCCCAGGGCGACCTACAGGCAGCCCCGAGCCTGCCTCTGCCCCTTCTCGCGCTGTCGTTTTCACCTGATTTCTTGGTGAATTTTTCAAGCTGTAAAAATGGGTTTCTTGTTTTTATGTTATTTTTGAACAGGGGAATTAAAAGAGCACTTGTCTTTCCCTATTTTGGGACAAAGACAGAAAATTAAATAGGGTTTTTGGGATTCATTTTAGGGACGAGAATTTTATTCAAAACAAGGAGTTTTAGTTTTCTCTAAAGAAAACCTCTTTCTTCTTCACAAAAATTTTTAAGCATTTTCTCAAGTTTTAATCTTTTCTTCTCTAACAAACATTTCATCTTGGGTTTGATTTGAGCAAGAAAAATTAATTTTCTTTGCTTATTCATCCCACCAAAAATATTTTCTTGAGCTCATTTATTTAAAAACATAGATTTTCATATTCTTTTCGGGTGTTTATCACCATAAATTTGACAAGGAGAACAGATCAAGGCATCTTATTTTTCGATCTATAAATTTTGAGGGTAAATACTTTGGACCCGTTCTTGTTTTATTTTCACATGTTATTTACTACTATTAATGTTGTTTTCTACCATTATTATCATATTTATTGTCCAACATTTTAATGATGCTATTTGCTACTGTTGGTATTTCATTTTTAGTTCCTTTTTATTTGTTTTCCTTGGGATTTCTTAAGTTCTCATCAGCCTCCTTCTCCTTATTATTATTATTATTATTATTATTATTATTATTATTATTATTATTATTATTATAGTTTCCCTGTTACCACTACTACTACTACTACCACTATTATTATTATTATTATTATTATTATTATTATTATTATTATTATTATTATTATTATTATTGTTGTTATTATTATTTTATGGTATTATTATTATTAGTGCTATTATTTTATGTTTATCATGTGTTATCATTAAATATTATTTTGATTTTGTTATTATTTTTATATTATTATTATCATTATTATTATTATTACTGTTAGTATTAGTATTATTTTAGGATATTATTATTATTAGTATTATTACTTCATGTTTATTTTATATTATCATTATTATTGTTATTATTATTATTATTATTATTATTATTATTATTATTATTATTATTATTGGTGTCCTGTTATCATTATCAATATTATTATTATTATTATTATTATTATTATTATTATTATTATTATTATTATTATTATTATTATTATTATTATTATTATTATTATTATTGATGTTAACTTTTATTATTATTATTGCTTTGATATTTGCATGACCCCTTTTTATTTACTTTGCATGTAAGTTATTTGTATATTAAATTAACATGTTATATATTTATTTAGTCTTTATTTGATTAATTTTTAGAATTGTTACTAATGTCTTTTAATATTATTTTTTGGTGTAGGATTTAAATGTGGTTTTTTTGGTGTGGGATTTAAATGTGGTTAGCCTTGCATGAGTGTTCCCGTGACAACATGGATGGGTCATGACGCGTAGAAAACTCGCTTCGCTTGGGTGAGGTCTTTCCTATCTCTTATATGTTTATGTTTACTTGTAAAATAAAATGGTTTTATCTTGTGCAAATGTGCGGTAAAAATCACAAAAATACTTTATAACTAAATTGGAATTTTATGAATAAAATTGGGACCAATGTCCCTCATTTTAACCAATTAATATAAAATGTCACGAATAAAATGAAGAGTTAAGTTTTCCAAAAATGGGATCACTCATCCCGATTTTTCAAACCAACAATTGAATAACTCTTCGATCCCTTTTTAAAATAAGCACGAAAGAACCAATGTTCCTGAACCAAACAAATGCCCCAATTTATGTATGTTTGACTTCATTTGTTTTTTTTTAAATTTATATTTATGTATTTTCTTTTGGGTCCTTATAATTAATTTTGGGGTAACATTATTTAATTTCTATTTGGGATTGTATTCTGTCTCAATTTACATTTTTAATCTTCTTTTATTGGGGTTATATTCCGCCCTAACTTCCCTTATAATTGTGTGCTTGGTGTGTTACTGCTTTCCTTTACTGTTTTATTTATCATTTTATTTATTGCTTTCCTTTATTGCTTTTGAGTGCTTGTAGTGCGCTTTAATTAAATGCATAAATCGTGTGAGATAAGAAATAGAATTTTAGGAAGTTAAAAACTCATTTATAATTAACCAAAGCATAAATAAGAGTGAAATTTCGAACACCAATCTCTGGTTTAGACCGATAAGAGGTTAGAGACCTTTCCCAATTTCTCGTAAATTGGGTGGCGACTCCAAAATACCTCAAAGGTGCCTAAAGGTGCCGTGAGGCTAGATGATCCTTTTCAGTGTTCCAATGGGAAGGAGGCATCCAAGATGTCTCATGGTAGCTAAGATCAAAAAGACCCAAACCAATCCCTTGAATCCTAAAAGCGGGTTCAAGCGAGGGCCTTTGATAGGTTCGGCGCTCGTCACAGTGGCGACTCCACTAGGGACTGTTTGTGACTTTGCTCTGAAAGTGTTTTGGTTAAAATATATAATTAAATTTTTAAAACTTAAAATTCTATCTCTTCTCGAAAATTGCATTGCATTTTAGAGCCTTAGAATTATGTTATTTGGTCCCTTATCTACCTCGGTGCATTCCTAAAACACGACCCTACTTTCACTCATTGTAGGGAAGTGTTAAGGATAATTACCAACCCAAGCCTCATATTGTTAAAGGTATATCAAATGAAGATCTGATTGGTCGCTATGTTCATGATGAGCTAGACCCGTCGGCAGGGACCACGCTTTGGTAGCCCTAAAGTAACATCACCCGTGACCGAAGCTCATGTAATAGCAAATAGAAACTTCCACTAGGTGAAATGTACCATAATACCATGCTTGCTATTTGGGCTGTCGTGTATTGAGCAAAATTAATTAAGTTTAATGGTCTTCATCAAAGGCTTTCATGCCCCGTTGGGTCCATCTTGATTTGGTTGAATTATTTAGATACATAATGGCCAAACACCCATACGTATGTACATTAGGCTAGAGCTGTTATGATACCGGTTTTTCACCGTACACCATATGTGTCCGATAAGTTCCCTGTTAACCCTCGGATGAAGCCCACCTAGGAAAGAGACTATATTACCTCGTGTGTGGGAGAAATAAGGTCGAAAGGGTCTATTTGTTTGCATTTGTTTGTCTATGCTGTACCAGCACGGTGCATCATCCTAACAAATGTGTGTTTTGCTGCCATCATAGATCCGTCCAGGTGGTTTAGAGGTCCTGACGGTCGACTAAGAAAGATTTCCCCAGAGCTAGTGTCAGATCAAAGTTCGAATTCATCAATAAAGACGAGAATGTCGGATCCATCAAGTGGTATAGATGCAACTAGGGCAATGATCATCAAAGAAGTGGGGAGAAGGTTGGAAGAGTTCGAGGCTAGAATGATGGCGATGATGGGTAACCTTGCCACTACCTTGGCCCCACCTGCTAGGCAGCAGACTGCCGCTCTAATTAGGGAGCAAGATGAATAAGGGACTATTACAGAGGATCCCCCAGCGGCAATTGATCCACCTGCAGTTGAGCCAAAAGCACCAGCGCCTGTTGAATATAGAGAGGGCCCCAAATCTGACATTGATGAATGGGAGGAGCCAGAGGAATTGGTGGCAGTGAAAGGAAAGTCACCCAAGCTAGAGGATTTAATATGGAGAAAGACGGAGGAGCGGTTTGAAGCCATGATAAGGATGTTAAAGGTAGGAGGAGGAATGAACCCTAAAGATCAGGAGCTGAATAGTGATGATTTGGTCCCTTAGAATTTCAAAATGCCTGACATTCCCAAGTTCGATGGCACTGCCGATCACACTGCACACATTAAACAGTACTCGCTGGTGAATAAGGGTATTACCTTAACAAAGAGACAAAAGATCAAGTACTTTTGTCTGAGCTTAACCGGCCTGGCAGTAGATTGGTATCATGGGCTAGACCGAAGGATGAAAGAGGATTGGGACTTACTGACCGAGGAGTTTCTCAGATAGTATGATTGTAGTACAAGCATGGAAGTAACTTTGAAGGACTTGGAACTGTTGTAACAAAAGGCGGGCGAGTCTTGATGGAGAAATAGGGTAATGGAAATGAAAAGGAAGCTAGACACTCAGGATCATATACGTCTGTTCATCAAAAATATAAGCCCATATCTGAGAGATGGACTAAAGATGAAAGGGTTGAGAGACTGTGAATCCTTAAAGGACATTGCTATAGGGGCAGAAGGAGAATATATAGCCAGGAGGGCGAACAGTGAGGCTTATGCCAAGAAGGGCTATACTAATAAAGGGGGAACCAAGCTAGTAAGCTCCAGCAGTGGCAATAGGAGTGGAAAGATGGCTGAGGTATCGACAATAAGTGTCAGTCAGAGGTACTTCTCAAATTTGGGCCAGCCTTTATCTTGGGTATTGAAGCGATTGATGAAAGAGGGAAAGCTACAACCCCTGCAACCTAGGCCAGCCAAAACCCAAGGACATTCGGGGCATAAAGAGCATGAATATTGTGCTTTCACCAATATACCGGGCATTTGACAGACAATTGCACGATGCTGAGGCACCAGATTCAGGATCTGATCGACAGTAAGCAGATCACTGATCCTGAGTGAAGAGAGGGTAAAAAGAAGTCCAACTACAATGCTATGCCGCTGCCTGTTTTTATGATTGGGTCAAGTCTACCCTAGGTATGTCCTACGAGACTTGTATGGGAATGAATATGTTGCTATCACTTGCCCCGTGGCAAGGGAGGAAGGGATGCCCGTGGTAGCAATAGACTGTTGGTCCACCAGTGAGAGTGGAGAAGAAGATGAGGATGAAGAGGAAGAAGAAATACATGCGGATCCATGGGAGTCAGACGGAGAAGGGAAGGAAGTAAGGGCTGTGACAAGAAGCGGGAGAGTAGTCCCAGAAATGGAAAGGTCGCAAAACCCAGTGCAAGCACCAGTAGAAAGGGAGCTGGAAGAGAATTCCATAGTTAAGCAATTGAAAAAGACCATGGCTCAAATATCCATATGGGACCTTCTGAGACAGTCCCCTTCCCACAAGCAGAAGTTGGTAGAAGCTTTGAGTGAATCTACCGTGGCCACCACGATTTCTCCATCCGAGTTGTTAGACCTTGTTAAAGGAGGATCAGGAGAGAGATTAGTGTACTCTGATGCTGACTTACCGGTTGAGGGCCGCAATCACAATCGCCCACTGTACATCAAGGCACAAATAAACGGCAAGCATACCGCTTGTGTCATGGTTAATGATGGTTCATCCATAAACGTCTGTCCTCTAGTGGCACTTCAAGCTTTTGGATTAGATGAGAGCATGCTTAGCAAGTCCGATTTAACCATCACAGCCTATGATAACTCTCGCAGACAAGCGTCGAGAACCTTCAGAACCCTGGTTAAGACTGGACCCGTTGAAACGGAGGCAGAGTTTGTGGTGTTATCAATCCCAGCAAATTTCTCAGCTTTACTCGAAAGGCCGTGGTTCCATAAATTAGGGGGAGTGCCGTCTACCTTACACCAGATGATTAGGATATCGCATAAAGGGACTAGAGAAAACCAAGTTTCTGCCTTGGGGATTTCTAACTAGCCATTTAGCGATTTCCATGTATCAGTAATAGGGGAAGAGCAGGGTTCGGTGGATAGCCCCCAAGTGGTAAATATGATGAAGAAGATGCACTTTCTCCCCAAGGCCGGTCTGGGTAAAAACTCACAAGGGCTGCAGTTCGCTATTACGACGCAAGACCAGAAGGATCAAAAGGGCCTGGGGTATAAAGGCAAGCGAGGCAAGAAGAAGGAAATGTCAGAGGAGATCCCCTATATTTCAGAGAGTTTTATTTTGGCATCCTCTGTTTGTGCGTACACCGGAGAAGAAGAGCCTCAATGGGTGAACGAAAAGATCATTCCAAGATTTGAAATCTTCAACGATGTCTTCGACTGGGAAGTGGGAGTGATCAAATCTGCAGAAAACTTCGGGGATGAAGAGGTTATGACACAGTACAGTGCCTGGGATGGAGATGGGCCCGAGGAGGTTATCACAGAGAAGCTATTGGCCACCTAGCTGAAGGGGAAATGGAAGATGGCAGAACCAAATTTGAAGATTGAGGGTCTGAAAATTTCACCAGAGCTGGTTGAGAAGCCTCCACCAAGTCAAGAGGACAAGGCGCAGTCGGCTGCAACGTCAGCGTCGACAGATGATGAAGGCAATAGTTGTTTAGATAGTCTTTTTTATGCCAGAACTCTTTTATGATGACAATGTTAATGTTGCCGATTATGTTAATGAAATGAACAACTTTGCTTACTTGTGTTGTGTTTCTGATGATTTCATTTCTCATGATCATGAACATGATGCATTCATTTTTGATATTAATTCAACTAGCATGACCGCATTTAATCTCGGAACTTTGGAAAACCAAAGGAAATTTTGATAGCATCAGACATAACTCCTGAGGAGAGAATAAAATTTGAGAGAATTTTAAGAAAATATGAAAAGGTCTTTGCCTAGACTTATGAGGACATGCCGGGAATTGATCGAGACATTGCCGAACATGCCATCCCAACTTACCCAGATTCTAAACCAGTCAAGCAAAAGCTCAGAAGACTTAGGCCAACATGGGCATAAAAGGTTAAAGAAGAGATCCATAAGCAGATTGAGGCTAAGTTTCTGGTAGAAGTTAAATACCCGACCCGGTTAGCTAATGTAGTTCCTGTGGCTAAAAAGGATGGAAGGTCCGAGTATGTGTGGACTATCAGGACCTGAACAAAGCCTGCCCGAAAGACGATTTCCCTTTGCCTCATATTGATGTGCTGATAGATAGTGCAGCCGCCTATATGATGTGTAGTTTTGTGGATGGGTACGCTGGGTACAATCAAATCCCCAATAAAATTATGGATCGAATCAAAACAGCCTTCATCACCGAATGGGGTACTTTTGCCTATCGGGTTATGCCTTTCGGATTAAAGAACGCAGGAGCAACCTACTAAAGAATGGCCACTAGAAATCTAAGTGACCTGATTCACAAAGAGGTGGAGGTGTATGTTGACTCGACACGATGATCAAATCAGCTACTAGGTAAGGTCACTTCGAGGCTTTGGAAAAGTTCTTTCAAAGGATCGATAAGTATAATCTGCACCTCAACCCCAAGAAGTGTATCTTTGGAGTTACTACAGGTAAGCTATTGGGCCATGTGGTAAGTCAAAGAGGAATTGAAGTGGATCCTGATAAGGTCAGGGCCATTAGAGAGATGCTAGTACCCCAAAAAGAAAAGGAAGTTAGGAGTTTCCTAGGAAAACTTCAGTACATCAGTCGGTTTATCGCTAAGCTAGCTTCAGTATGTGAGCCCATCTTCAAGCTTCTCATGAAGAATCAACCGGTGGCGTGGAATGATGATTGTCAATTGGATTTTGATACTTTTAAAGATTATCTCTTAAATTCGCCAATCCTAAGACCGCCACATCGGGCGAAGCCACTGATTCTCTATTTAGCAATAGAAGATAGCTCAGTGGACGCTATGATGGCCCAGGAGGATGAATTTGGAGTGGAATTTGCTGTCTATTACCTTAGTAAGAAATTCCTGCCGTATGAAGCAAAATATGTCGAAGTAGAAAAGATTTGCTTGGTAGTAATTTAGGCTTCCAAGAAGTTGCGACATTATTTTCACTCTTTTAGCGTGCAAGCGGTTGCTAAGCATAACCCGCTTAGGTACCTTCAGGAGGCACCCTCTCTACTGGGAAAGATGGGAAGATGGTTATTACTATTGCAGGAGTTCGATATCGAATACATTATCAGGAAAACCATTAAGGAAAGGGTTATAGCTGAGTTCCTGGCTGGACACCCCATTGAGGGAGACCCGTTCGAATACAACTTCCTAGATGAAGATGTCACGGCCATAACAGTACAAGGGTGGCAGATGTTTTTTGATGGGGCAGTTAACAGAAAAGGGGCAGGAGCAGGGATTATCCTTACAACCCCGGATGGTGAGAGGCTTCCATTAGCCAAGAAGTTGAGATACAAAGCGACCAATAATGAAGCTGAATATGAAGCTTGCATCTTCAGATTGGAAGCATTGCTTGCTCTGGGGGCAAAGACTGCAGAAGTCTTTGGAGATTTGTCCCTGGTAATTCATCATATCAGAGGGGAGTGGTTAATCAAGGAAGAGAGGCTGTTACCTTATGTGAAACACTTGAGAATGCTTAGTAGCCAGTTCGAGGCTTGCACCTTTTACTTCGTCCCCAGGGATGAAAATCAGTTGGCTGGTGCTCTCACGATGTTAGTGTCCATGTGGGATAAACCAATAGGGGTTGTTATGAGGCCTGTGATGATCTCTAGTGCGGAAAAGCCTTGCTTTAAAACTGAGCAAATATTGGACATCGAGGTCGCCGATGGAAAACCTTGGTATTATGATATTCAGAATTACTTAGAGAAATTAGTTTTTCTAGAGGAAGCCACTAAGAAGGACCAAAGAATGATTAGAAAATTTTCCTCCCAATTTATCAGTGTAGACGGGACTTTGTATAAGAAACAAGCGGATGGAATCCAATTAAGATGCTTGGCAGAGAAAGAAGCTGAAATAGTTATGGAAGTGGTACATGCCGGTGTTTGCGGGGCTCACATGAATGGCCTAGCCTTAGCAAAAAAGATCATGCACCAAGGATTTTATTGGCTCACAATAGATGCAGTATTACAAAAAGAACTTAGATACAAAAC
Organism: Excoecaria cochinchinensis; assembly: GCA_947683425.1. Classification (NCBI taxonomy): domain Eukaryota; kingdom Viridiplantae; phylum Streptophyta; class Magnoliopsida; order Malpighiales; family Euphorbiaceae; genus Excoecaria; species Excoecaria cochinchinensis. The sequence goes on from CANTUQ010000119.1 coordinate 9,115,232, forward strand.
TAAGCTATAACACTTCGATCCTTCTGTGTTGGCTGGACCTGCATGGACTCTCCCAAAAACTTGACACCTTTCGTACCTGTACGGATGAAGAACCCGTGCTAAGCGATAACGCTTAGTGGGAAAAACACACAATAAAATGAACAACCATTCACAATGGTCGTTAAAACAGATCACATACAGTATAGCACATGCTTATAATCATATATAATTAAATCATAGCTTAATCATCATCAATTATATTCAAAAGCTCATAATCAAAATATCTATAATAAAACTGATTTCACATACTCATACTTACAACAAAACAAATGCCTGCTGACTCACAATAGAGGATAACGAGTGAACACATTGGGGTACCTGAGGGTACAATCGAAAAGAAACATCTTAAATTTTCACCTTCAAAACATTTTCACATTGGATGATCTTAAACAAGATCAAAACATAATGAGGATCGCGAGAATCCAAACGGGGACCTGATCAGTGTCCGGAATACATTGGGGCTGCAGCTACTAAACTCTATTAGCCATGCCTAACTATCCACTAATTTGACTCTTGCAGGCTATGCATAAATCATCAAATCATATTCATATTGCTCATAAAATCGTCCATGCATAAGTCTAAAAGCATCCCAAGTTCGAAAAATAAATATTGAAAGCACAAAACAAATCCCATTTTGAAAATTAGGAGATATCGCACTAGAGACAGGGGCAAAGCTCCCTGAGTGCCGCGCTCGCGATGAGCCTCACACTCACGCGGAAAGGAACATATCAGTTTCGGTCGCTCTCGCGACAGAACGCGCCCAGTATTGCTATCGCAATCGCGCACTCGCACGCTCGGTCGCAATAGCGCTGCCCAACCTCAGCTCGTCACCATGCATTCTATCACGCTCGCGATAGCATGCTCGTGCTGCAGCTCGGCAGAATAGAGCTCGGCCACCCACGAGATGCTAGAATCATCGAGCTCTGTCGCGCTCGTTACAGGGTCACGTTTTCCAGTTCTCACACAAATCTGTAGAAAATCAACTCCTCCAAAAATTTACCCATATCTCCAATTCAACCCAAACCTCAACACAACTCAAATTAAAGTTTCAGATCGACATAAACAACAAAAAACCCAACTTTTGTATCAAAAATCATGATTAAATCATTCAATTAACATAATCAAAATCTTTAATTAAACAAACTAGAAATTTTACTTCAAAACTTCAATCAAAAGCATATTTTGGTTCAATACTCCACATCCAAGGCATCTCAACACAAATTACTCAAAACCCATAACATTTGGACAAACTTAAGCAACTTAAACCTCATAAATTTCCAGAAGATCAACTCAAAACCAAAGCAATCAAATAAAACACCAAAATCATAAATTTCCCAATCCTTGATCTCCTTAGCTCCTAATCAAGAGCTCCACTTCCACTTGCCTTCCCTTAGGGTCTCTAGGAGGCATTTCTGATCAAGAACACTAACAATCATTAAAAAATCAAAACCCTAACAGATAGCTTCACTAACAAAAATCAAAGAGAAAAGATGAAGAACAAGAAAGAAACTAACTAAAACTTACCAAAAGACTAAAGGATTGCTAAATCCCACCAATTAATGAGGCCATAGGAAGATGAATCAAAAAGAAATAAAAGGAAGAAGAAGAAAGAAGAAGAAATGGTGTGAGGGGGAGGAAGAAACCGAAGAGGGGCAAGGGACAACTGCCTCTCTTTCTCTCTGCTTGGCTTAAATATCCTCCCTCACTTGCCACATGGCAAACTCTCATTAGTGGAATTTAACCCTTCACACCCTACAACCATCCTCTACACTACACCCAAGTCTAACCACCCTAACTCACACACACCAACTTAATACATACACTCACACTCTAACAAACCCAATAAACATTCATAAAACTCAAATAAATAACACATGCCAAAAATACACATACTTGCATACAATATGGCTCAAAATACTAGGGTGGGAAACAGTGTGTTACAACTCTCCCCTACTAACAAGAATTTCGTCCTCGAAATTCTTACCTAAACTGAATAACTGAGGATACTGAGATCTCATCACAGACTCTGGTTCTCAAGTCGCCTCTTCAATTCCATGATGCTGCCACAACACTTTAACTAGAAGAACTTGCTTGCTTCTTTTGCATTAGTATCACAAATTACTTTCTCCTTTAATATTCAACATAATAATTTATAATTAATATACCAATAGTTCTTTAACTCCAAATTAAATATGAATGATTTGCAAGGTAAAATCATTTTTATGCAATACATTCAATATCCTTTTAAAATACTGAATTTATTTTCCTAAAACATTTATATTTAAGTTTCTAAATTCATAGTCGAGATCTACTAGCATTTGACAATGTGCAAAAGACGCTTATCATGCATCATTGAACAAATTCCATGGATTGTCAAACAGTCAATATGTTCATAACATAGCAACTACTATTTCATTTCTATCTTAACAGTTATTCTAACTTTCATCTAATACAATAATACCCACTACAATATATATATATATATATATATATATATATATATATATATATATATATACTTGCAGTACACATTGATGAATAATAAGTTCATATAAATACACAAAGCCACTTCATCATATCGCCACTTCATAAGATCATTTATCAATACCCTTTTAGTTAATTAAACTTTCTAGCAATATATATATATATATTAAACTTTAAGTTCTTCATTATTACCTTTTATTTGCCATTTTATTCTTAATTTTGCTACTTTAACACTTTACTTATCATTAAATTACTTCATATTTTCTTAATCCACATTTTCTCCATACTTACCATTTGACTTCTCAAATTATACATTTAATATGGATTACAAAATTTATTATTTAAACCCACCAATTTACCTCGCTTCATTTATTCCTTGTTAAATTCCTTGATTCACAAATTATTTCACATTCATCAATTCGCTTTGCAATTTATTATTTTGCCCATAGTACAATGCTAGCAGACTCTAAGCACAGGATAAACGGGATGTGAGTTCACAATAACCTGGAGAGATCTCTGAGAGATCACTCCAGTCTTTCAAACCTGAAGGAACCCCAAAGGATTACCCCCAGTCTTTCAGATACCAGTGGAGTCCTGTGTGACCACCACTGTCTTTAAATACAGTACAATACACTTCAGATCTTCAGATATTCAGATATTCCGATACAGAAGTAGGACCATCATTGGCCTACTAAAAAGTGATATTCAGATACAGATATTCAGATATTCAGATACAGAAGTAGGACCATCATTGGCCTACTAAAAAGTGAGTCGCCATGCTCACACCCGCGGTCTTATGTCCCTATGGCTAGCCACTATATCCTGAACTAGACTTGACTACCAGCTCATCGAATAGGGCCACATTATTGAATGTTATTTAAATAAATCAAAATTTGATCTTTACATAAAATAAGATCAATATACATTTCAATCCAAAAAGAAAATGTGAAAATTAAATCTCAGTATCATCCATCATCTTTTTCTCATAACATTCCATTTATTCATCATATTCCATTGATTTAGCTTCACAGAGTTATAACATATCTCAAATATGCGAGTATACGTTCAGCCACCACCCTTTCTTTCCATTCTCATTCTCCTTCATTTATTTCATCAATTTAAGTTTATCTGATATAGAACCCATAATACATTACTGTTATATAGGTACTTAATGTTTTTCACACATTTTATTACACTTCTTATATTTCTTCCATTTACAAATACTGTTCTAGTTTCCCAGTTACAGACAATTTTTCGATTCTTTTCATTCAACCCAAAATTCTGTAAGTCTTAATTTAATCTCAAATCAACTATGCCAAAACTCATTACAATACAGCCAACAAATCAAATAAAACCAGCAACGTATTATTCACATTGTAACACCCCAAATCGGGCCTAGTCGGAATCGAAAAAATAAGTCGGTTAAGTGAAGGGTATTTCGGTAATTTATGCATGGGTAATATGGATAATAAGGATTTATTTTCTAAGAAATTAATTAAATAAATTAAGTCAATGAATTATTATGGTGTGCTTGTAGTATATGGTAGTAGGATGTTTGTGGGCTAAGAGATTTTATTGTGTGGTTTATGAGCATGGTGCCTTGGAGATATTTGCATAAAAGAAATAATTATCAAGTGGATTATGGGTATGGAACTAAAGATGTAGGATATTTTTTTGAGAAGTGATTTAGTGTGTGTATGTGTATGGTGATTTGAATTGAGAAGTCAAAGTGAATCATGTGGACCTATAGGAAGTGGACAAGTGGAATTGGTAGGTGTGCATTAAGTGTGAAAAGAAAGACAAAGTGAAAGTAAGAGGAGTCCACGTTTTTTTTGCCCTTTCATCTTCCCGATTCTCCATTTCTTTTCCTTTTCTTCCATTTTTTTGCTTAATCTCTTGGTTTTGAGTGAATTTGAAGTGACTTGGTGGAGCTTGGGAAGTAAGATTGAAGAGGTAAGTTGGGGTTTTTAGGGTTCCTACATTTGAGTTCTTTTTCTTCTTCTAGTTTTGTTTAAGTTATGGTTTGAATTAAGAATTCTGGGTTTGTTTGTGCAAGTGATTGGTGATAAGAAGAAGCAAAGTAAAGGAAAAGAGAAAATTAAAGCTTGAAGAGAGAGAGCAGCTATTGTGCAACAAGAGGTTTGGGAGTTGATTCCTTTAATTGAGTTTTAATTTGTCTTTACCCTAAATTCTTCTTGAGTTATGAATATACATTTGTATATGATTCTAGTAAATTGAGTGTTTTGATATGAGTCTTATGCATGTATTTGTTTGGGTAAATGTATTAATAATGCATGATGTGGTTTAAGTTGAAGGTGTGTGAGAATTGAAAGTGAAGTGTATGATTGGGTAAACTCTGTTTCGTTCTCATCTGACCCCTTTGCAATGTTTTTGCATAAGTAGAGTTTTAGAACTCCGAACCATGTGATTCTTGCTCCATTAGAACCATTACTTCTTTTTCTTTAAAAGTCCTAGAAATAGCCTTGGGCAAATTCTTGCTCTAAGACCCTGAAATTTGGATAAAGCCGTAGTGTCTCTTTTTGTGTTGGGTTGTTTGACCTGTATGGCTTGTGGAGAGAATATATGGAGTTCTCGATGTCATTTTGATCTGAAATTTGTTTCATTTGAACGTTAACATCCTAAGGAACATTTTTTAAGAAGGAAGTTTTGGCTAAAAATTAGGTTTAGAGGTTTTTTAGGCAACAAAAGTCAGGGCCGTAAAGCAGTCTGTTAAGGTAGCTGAGGCGAGCCTCTGTCGCGAGCGCGACAAGGGTCGCGACCTCGCGACAGAAAAACATGTTTTGAGCCTTTTCTTCTCTATTTTTGAGTCTAGGGTTGACCTGGATCAATTCTGTACCTTTCCCATAAGTTATTATGCATGTTTAGGGTAATTAAATGGCTATATAAGTAATTATCGTTGGGAAGAATTTAGGAGTATGATTAAGATTGGTGATTTAGTTATGTAAATATTTACACATTTATGTATCTTTCTTATTAGGTTTCTGTTGTATGATTATAAGTATGCATGTGTGTATGTTTTCTCGTAGTGTATGTGCCTTGGCATAATATGTACGTTCAGCTTCCTCTCTTTAAATTTGAAATTCTTCTGTATTTTTTTATATACTTTGTATTGCTTCTGTTCAGTAACACACCTACTCGTACGGCTTCCTACTCCTTTGCGGATGGGTTCGCCTACGTATGGGTTGGGGTGTTACACACATACTAATTTACTAGTTCATGAAAACATTTTAGCATCCGAATATAGACATACGTGTGTGTGTGTGTATATATATATATATATATATATATATATATATATATATATTTACCTTCAGCCACCACTCTTTCTTCCGATATCCATTCACCTTAACCCAACCATATAATTTCGTCATACTGTTAAGTTATTTGTCGCCACTCATAGTGTATGATACGTACTAATAAGTTTCAATTTGTCTTATCTATTTAGCTTGGTCTTTCACCTAACTTTAATTTCTCTCATATTGTAAGTCATGTGTATGTATTTATCATAATTCATTTAATTAAGTTGAACCGTTATTTTATTATTTAATTCTATTAGACCAAAATACTGTTACTATTTCTAGCCTTATTTCTAATCTCTTCATCAAGCGTTCCTTGTATAAAGTGTAACAAATTATACCTTTACTTTTTATTTTATTTATACATACCACGCATGTAAAAATTTTCCTAAATCTTAACATTTCCAGAATTAACTCCAGTTATCTTTAACTTCTAATTCACATACTTACATTATTATAAATTATTCCCATGCTTCTATAATTTAACTACTACTATCTTAAAGAAATCAATCAATATTCATTAGTTAAATCCAAACAGACTAATTAACTCTAAACATGCTATAATATTCATTAACCAATATTATACATCTCACTGTAAATATAATTTCATTCATTGTCAAACTTCACCAAATCCAGTTATAAACTTGGCCATCATCCTCATTCACAACTAGCCATTTAATTGTCTCAATGGAATAATTAAAAGAGTAAAACTTACTGCAGAAATCTCATTAAAACTGTAACAACTTATAAACAATTCAACAACCATCCAATCCTTACCAGCATATCTTCAGACACACACAAAGCAAAGACATCATAATAAAAAGATAATTTCATACATCATACTTGAGTTCAGTTTTATCACTTAACAAACTAAACTTTTCTTCAACACAGCCAAAATTCATAGATTAATTCTTTAATTTAATATTTATTTAGAAAAATATAGGCAACTACGGTGATTAATAATGCTATAAATTTTAAATTCATTAACAATACGATTTATTCCAACAATCAAGACAAGAAAATCAACTTTTAATATACTTTCATATTCTGAAACTTGTAAAAACAGTCTCTAGAATTTTGAATTTATAAGAAATCATGTAGATAAATAATTTTGGTAGTCACATACCTATTTTCTGCAATTTTTTTTTTTTGGTCCTTTCCCTGTCACCGGAGATTCGCCAGAGCTCCACCGGAGGCGCTGAGACCATCAGAAGAAAGCTCGCCACGTCGGGATTGCCGTTCCGGTTGTCACGCGCTGAGACTGCCCTCCGTTTCGTCGGAATCGTCGTCGACAGTTCAGTTTCTCTTCTCCTCCGATCTGTTCGTCGCCGGCGAGTGAGGAAGATCCATGGCCACCGGAAGCTTCGTCTGGCAACCAGGAATCTCACGGTGCTGCTCGTGTCGTCATTCGCCGTCGGAGCTCGCCGAAAAACGCTGAGGAAGCTTCGGTTCCTCTCTCGCTCTCCTGGAATGACGCCACGGTGAATCGGAGGAGAACGCTACGGGAACGGTGCGGCTGCGTGCGTCGGTCCGATCGCCACCCCAGTCGCCGTCAGTGGTCGCCGACAGCCTTCCGCCGCTCCCTCTCCCTCTCTTGGTCTCTCTCTTTCTTTCCCGATTTCCCCTCCCATTTCATGACTTTAATTAATATTTTCTAACCTAATTACATGTAAACATACCTATATGTTGATACATATATTTGTCCAATAATTTATTTGAATAATTAAATTGAATAGTTTTAAGGAAATTTCCACCTCTTATACGCCAAAATAAAAATTTTGATGAATTTTTAACGCGTCAAAATATTAAATAAAAACACTAAAATTTTTGGGGCATTACAGTCTAAGAGATCCATCTTTCTTTTTCACGAACAACACTAGAGCTCCCCATGGTGATACACTAGGCCTTATGAATCCTTTCTCAAGCAATTCTTATAGCTAAATCTTCAATTCTTTTAACTCTGCTGGCGCCATTCTATATGGAGCAATGGAAATTGGTGCAGTTCCTGGGGCTACATCAATGGAGAATTCGATCTCTCGATCAGGTGGCAAGCCTGGAAGGTCTTCTGGAAATACATCGGGGAACTCACACACTATAGGCACGTCTGATAGATTAGGCGTCCCCTTCTTTGCTTCCACTGCATAGCATAAATATGCCTTATAACCTTTTCTAATCAACCGCTTTGCTGCAATGGCTGAGATGATGTCAGATAGATAGGCTGGTCTTTGGCCCACCACTATTATCTCTCGATCATCTGAAGTCTTAATGGCCACTCTCTTTCTTTTACGGTCAACCATCACATGATGAGTGGCTAACCAATCCATTCCCAATATGACATCAAACTCTTTGAAGGGTAATTCAATCAGATTGGTGGGGAAAACATAGTTATGTACACTGATAGGACAATTTCTATACACTCAATTCACTATTACACTATGACCCAATGGGTTGCTCACTAGGATATCATGATCTAGGGTAGAACTATCTAACCCATTTCCCCATGCAATATATGTGCTGATATATGAATGTATGGACCCGGGATCTATAAGTGCATACACTGAATCAGAGAATATGGAAAATTTACCTACGATCACATCTGGAGCATCCTCAAGATCACGGGCCCTCACTGCATAAGCTCAACTCGAAGGGTGACTTTGTCCCTAAGATGGTGGTAGAGATCTGGCTGTAGTGTGGGAGGCTGTCCTCCTGCCTCTCCCTCTAGGTGTTGAAGAACCTACTCCTTGTGCTGGGGAGGTCACTGACTGTGGCGCTGCATCTGGGCAATCTTTGACTAAATGTTCCTTTGCCCGCACTTAAAACATGCACCTGACAGGTATCTACACTCGCTTAGGTGTGACCTACCACAATGGTCACACTACTGGGACACTCCTCTACCTCTGCCTCAGGGTGCAATCCCCACAGAAGATTCTGGGACATTACTGTCGGCCGGTTTTTTCTGACTGTGAGCCGATGCTGCAGATCCCCTACTCTGGGATGGTGGCCCTCTAGATCTCTTACTCTGGTTTCCTGCTCTACTGGACTGGCCTGGTTTCCTTTTCTATTAAAACCGTGCCTGTCTCTCTACCTCATCCATCTAGGATGCTTCCACTTTAATAGCTGCTACAGCCAAAGATCTCAAGTTTGGATGATTCTGGCCACTGACTATTTGTTTGATTTTATTGTGAAGGCCACGCTCAAATCTTTCCATCAATCTAGGTTCTGTCCTCAGCACATCATCAAGGTAGCCACTTAATTTCTCAAATTCTCTTTCATACTCTACTACAATTCTATTGCCCTGCTTCAATCTCCAGAAAGCGTCTTGCATAGCAACTTTATATTCAACACCTATATACTTCTTTTCAAACTGGTAAATGAAAAACTCTCATCTTTTTAAATTGCTCCAAGATAGGCTTTTTCTGTACTGGAGCTACTTATGGCACTAGCACTGGCTGCTATAGTTGTTGCTGTTGCTGTTGATGTTGTTCCATCTCAATATGAATTCGGTGTCTAATGTAGTCCATCATCATAGTTAAAAACTCAGGTTGAGGTGGGGGAGGTGGCAATGAAGAAGTCGAATGCTGTCGTGGAGTCCCAATTCGACCCATACTGGTCGAGGCTCCACTCTCACCGTCCCCAACACTGAAGCTTCTATCAGATGCTATTTGATCAATATAACAAGGAGCAAGCATACATCAGTGCTATAACAAAATATTCACTACCATTGGCATGTATATACAATCACTTAACAATTCCCACTCCGATCTTAGAATTGCCTAAACCTTAGCTTTGATACCAAAATAAATGTAACACCCTTATACCCTATACGTATACTGCCGACTTAGCGATACTGTGTGATTATCATGTACGGTTAACTGTTATTCACTTATGAAATTACGGGTCAAATTGTTTTTCTACACTCATATTTATTAGCACTAAGTTCACTTAACACTTTATTCACTTATTCACTTTACATACCCTTTAACATTTGCATTTGCATTTACTTAGTTACCGATGACCTATAACTATCTTATTTACTATTCATTTGGTATAAATTTTGGCAGTATAACGGCATGTAAATGGCACTATCCAAACCTACAAATTGAAATCTCCACAGCCCCGGCAAGGGCACAACAACAATACCGTACTATATCCATACATTTTTCATCCGTCGTTCATCACACAGTCACAAAATAATCCACACAGATAAAATAACATATAACATCATTACATGCCTAAAATTAAATACTAGATAAGTATATACATGCCACAAATGTCCATAATATGCTAATATTCATCATATAATTCACTTAAAGTCACATTATACTATTCGGCCATAACACTCACTCATTCATTATGGTTTCTCTTAACTCTTCTTTTCACTCAATCATGCATTACACTTGTTAAACGTGTTATAAACATGAATTTCATGCCTTAAAACCCATTAAAACATCATGGTTTCTTAAGAACACCATTCGGCCACTATTACACTTTTCATACCACTTTGATTTAATTTCACTTAATCATGTTTATACACTATACTAAGCCCACTAAACATGAATATGAAGTTAGATTTAATTAAACACATCATTATCACATACCTAACCTTAGACATAACCCTAAAATCAATATAAACATTAGGAAATAGGTAGATTTAGTAACCACCAACCTCTTTTTCAAGCTCTATATCACTCTATGATTGCTTATCTTCCCCTTTGGCATGAGGATCTTCTCTTTCCCTTGAAGAACCTACCATGGCCGAATAGAAAAACATCCATATCATCAAAACCAACCTTCAAAAGTAAAATCTAACCTCATAAATGTGTTCTATAGCCCTAAAAACCTCTATAGGGACCAATAAAACAATGTAAAAACTCTTGAATCAAACAAAAACTCACCCTAACCTTTAATCTCTTGATTTCACCCACTTCTAGTGCACCAAATTAACTCCAAACACTGCTATAGGATTTTAGAGGAGCTTAACTTTAGTTAGTGAGCTAATATTTGAGAAGAAATTAGAGTAGAAGAGAAGAAAATAGAGGAGAGAAGTGAGAAAACCATACGGTTTTGAAAGGGAGGAGAGATGCTGACTTTGGATGGATTTCTGTAGAGAAATCCAGCCATTTCTCCCTTTGTATAGTCCTATAATGAACCGAACCGGTCCTACCGAGGTGGTCCGACCGATTTAGACTAAAATTTCGATTTTTCGATTCATTTGAACTTTTTCAAAGTATCTATATGTTACCCTTAATATTTTAACTTCTAACCAATTCCATTGATCTTAAAACATCAAAAATAGGCTCCATGCAAATTTTCAGCTCAATCAGAGTCCATTTGGGCATGGGTTCACTTAAACCGGTTCGATTCGATCAATTTTCCTTCTACTGTAAAACACAACTTTAAAGCTGTAAAAATTCACAGAAATCACTTCCATTACATTATTTAACACACTTAACTTCTATTGGGCCACATAAGCCTCTCATAACCCCTTGGTCAAACCTTGATCAAACCCCGGTTCAAATTGAACCGAACCGGAGGCCAACTTCAGAATGACTTTCGGAGGTCGCTTTATCTCCTTTTTCAGTTTCGATTTCACCACTAGACTCCTTATGACCCAGAGATTATTTTCGCGAAATTAGAATTTTTCGAGCGCCGGACAGCCAGGTTCGCTGTATAGCCACCTCGGTGTCACCTGACCCGGAATCACTATAATTTTAACACACTTAACACGGAAGTTTAACACTGGCAAACTCACTCCCTACACTTTTTGACACTGCGATTATCATGGTAACACTGGAATAATGCACTAACACTTGTAGACCGATATTTGGGCCATTACATATCACATTTTGGGAGTCATCTTGGACGAGAACTATATAAAGAATACTTTGTATGTATAAGGTTAATGGCATGTATATGTAATGATATGTATTTATAGATATGTAATTATGGCACGTATATGGACTTTATTAAACTATTTGGATGACGTTAGACAGTAATTGATGATGTGGCATGTTAGGCTATAATATAAGTATATTGTGGGGTATATTGTTGTTGTGCCCTATAATGGCTGTGAATTATTTGATTTGCAGGATGGATAGGTTAAAATTATAGCCGTCATACTGACGAAATTTTTACCAAATGAAGAGTAAATTGGACTGTTATAGGTCATCGGCAAGAATAAATCACTTGTTTATTTGAATGGAAATTGATCAAGTAAATATTTAAAAGATAGAAAAAAAAATTTAAATCCATGTTTACATGGATAAACTTCATTTAGTATGCAAACAATCATGGTCATTGCACTGTGATGGTCATATTAAGTTAAACGTACGTTAGAAAATATTGTTATAAGGGTGTTACACAGAGGGTAGATGTTGCTCGAATATTGGAACTAGATAACTTTGATCAAGCAAAATGAACCGTTCTGGTCATATCAGTATATCACTACATAAATGTATATGTTTCAATTTGATTTCATCACACATGATCCTTATTTAGCGTTAACTCAAAAAATACAAGACCTCATATAATCTCGGGATAGATCCTATGAGCGTCAAACTCCTGTTATCAATCAGCCCTCTCGAGTTTTCATGATTGAAGATTTTCTCTCAGCCCTTAATTTTTGCCGAGGTTGCCTTTTTTCGGTTTTCACCCTAGTAGGGTGTCCAATTTTAGCGAGGTTGCCTTTTTCGATTTTCAACCTGCGAGGCATTTTTTGTTTCTCTTTTTTTAGACTTCGCCATAGGATCTCCTTCAGTCTGTTGACGTCTATTTCCTCCTTTGGACTTACTTTCATCATTGTCAATCAGGACGGTTGTTCCTTTTAACAATGCTCTTTTTGACCCCTGTGCAAACTGGCTGAGACAGTGAGCTCTTCGTTTGGAACTTAGCTGTGAAAGTCTGTACACTTTTTTTTTCTTTGGTGGTTCAATTTCTGAAGTAGTCCTTAACGATTGAGATTGGGTTACAAGCTAGCCTCATATGATTTAAGACAAAGCTGTGGGTTTTTTTTTTTTTTGTGAAGGCCCAAAGATTTATTTGTCTAGCTTCTGACATAGCTCCTTAATAATCAAAACTTGGTTTCGTTTGGCCGCATTGTATGTGTCCTAGACGTCGAGGAAGCAAAGAAATGGTTTCTGAAATTTTGCTTGTTGTCATGTTGGCAAATTGAAAAGCAGTGCCTTTGTCAATTTCTAGAGTCATTCCAGGACCGAGCAAAGGCTTTTCCTTTATCATTATTATTCTTTTTTTTTAAGAATCTCTCATTATTTTTCTCTCTTCAAGAGTCATATCAGATGCTATCAAGATTTCTTTTGAGTTTTACAAAATCTCGAGATTAAATACATTTGTATTAGCTGAATTAATGTCAAAAATGAATACATCATGAGCATATGAAATGAAATCATCAGAAACATCATACAAATAAGCAAAATTGTTCAGTTTATTGAAATAACTAATATTGCAAACATTGTCATAAAAAAAGAAGTTCTTGGAATAAAAAAATTAAACATCTAAAAAAAAATTATCTTCTTCTTGTTTTCTTCATCTTCTTCTCCACTCTCTCAATAGTGGATCAACAATCTACCGCCGCCACGAGAATGATGTGCTCATTTCCAAATAAATCTTGCAACCCATGCCATTCGGGTAGACCAAACCCAATCATATACACAGGTGGGGGAATGCATTATTGCCTGACTTCTAATTCTTTTCTCTCTTTTAAGGATCCGTGATCTGTTTGGAGTCAATGAGATCTTGGATCTTCTTCCTCAAAGTTCGAAAATAATCTGTCAAATGCTCGGTATGCTGGTGGTAGGCGCAATACTGATCAGCTCTGTGCCTCAGCTATCCCTGATTCATAGCTGGCCTATGTAGCAATAGTTGCTGGTTAGCCACCTTCATCAATCTCTCTAATACCCAGGATATGGACCAACCAAAATTAGAATAGTACCTCTGGCCTTGTCCAACTTCGGTAGCTGAAACTTCGGCCGTCTTACTATTTTTGTTGTTATTGCTCCCAGCACCACCTGACTTGTCCCCTAATTGGTTCCCATAGTTTTTTCCAACAAAACTATTTTGGCTTGCTTTCTTTGCTAGGTAAGCCCCCTCGGCCTCTATAGCGATGTCTTTAAGTGACTTCCAATCTCTGAGCCCTTTAAAGCTGAGTAAGTCCCTTAGGTAAAGGCTAGAGTTCCTGATGAACAGTCTGATCTGGTTGGCAGTGTCAGGCTTATTCATCCAATGACTCATCATTCCTTTGCTGTAAGAGTTTAAGATCCTTTAAGGTGACCTCTACTCTTGTGTTGCAGTCATACTACTTCAAGAACTCTTTATTCAAAAGGTCCCAATCCTCCTTGGACCTCCTGTCCAACCCGTGATACTAGTCTACTGCCAGACCCACCAGACTAAGACAGAAATATTTCACCTTTTGCTTTTTAGTCAACCTTGTGCCCTTCATCACTAGGGTATACTATTTAATGTGTACAGGTGGGTCCAAAGTACCATCAAACTTCGGTAGCTCAGGCATCTTGAACCTTTGGGGCAGCAGCTCTTCATCCCCCAAGTCTCTATCCTCGGGGTTGATCCCCTTTCCAGCTAATAACAAGTAGGTGATCGCCTCGATCTGTTGTCTCATTTCTCTCACTGCCTCATCCTCCACCCTGGGTGCTTTACCCCTCACAGCTTGAGGTGCTATTTGCGCTTTATGTCCCTCCTTAATCACAAAATCCTCATCGAGATTAGGGATCCCTACCTTTCTTGGCTCAACTGGCGCAGCAGCTCTATGCTCATTTAAAGGTTAGCGGGCAGCATTACCTACGATGGGAGCCTCCCCGCTTGCAGGAAGTTCAACTTAACCCACAGTAGAATCTATCGGTAGTTATGGAGTAATAAGTGGTTGTGCAGTGGGAGGATGTGAAATCCTTTTAGCCATGATGCCCATCATCTCCAACATTCTCCGCTCAAAATCCTCTAATCTCCTTGCAAGGTCTTGAGTGGTCAAAGCCCCAGTTTCTTCTGCTATTGATGATTCTAAGGATGATTCACTGGTCATTGAGAGTGACTTAGAACCCCAATCAGACACCAATTTTGGCAACTCAAATAGTAGATTTGTACTTACTAGCCGACCTTCAAGACCCCTAGACCACGTAGATGAATCTATGATGGCTGTAAGATTCAAACTGTTAGAATGATGCATGAATAACATATATGATGCATGATTGTGTGGTATGTGACATTCACAACCACGTACAAACAAGTAGATCCTTCTAACCTTATTGCTCCCACACAAGAGATAATGCGATCTCTTTCCTAAGTGGGCTTAATCCATAGGTTAACGGGGAACTGAACGGACGCTTATGGTGCACGATGGATAACCGGCAGCAAAACATCTCTTAATTTAAAGCACATAAGTATGAGTTTTATCCATTATGTATTTGAGCACTTCAATCAAATTAACATAGGCTCACCGGGGCATGAGAGCCTTTGATAAATGTCCATTTAATTTAGTTGATTTTACTCAATATATAGTGGCCCACATAGCAAGCACATTATTAAAGTACATGTCACCTAATGGAAGTTTCTATTGCTATTACGTGAGCTTTACTCAAAAGTGATGATACTTTAGGACTATCCAAGCATGATCCCTCCCAACGAGTCTAGCTTATTACCAGCATAACAACCAATCGGGTCTTCATTTGATATACCATGATGTTATGAGCCTTGGACTGATGATTATCCTTAATACTTTCCCACATTGAGTGAACGTAGGGTCGCGCTTTAGGAACGCACCGAGGCAAATAAGGGTTCGTCTAGCTTAGTTCTAAGGCTATAGTATGGATGCAATGTAATTTTTAGAAAAGAAATAGAATTTTAATTTTAAAAGCTCAATTATATTTATTAACCAAAATACTTTTGAAGCAAAGTCTCAAAGTTCTCCAGTGGATTCGCCACAGTGACGCGCGTTGGAACCCGCTTATGTCCCCGGAGGCTAGCGGGTTCGTGCCTAGATTTTGGGTAACATGAGATATTTTGCAATCCTTACCCAAAAAAAATGGGAAACTTCATTTAATCCCGTGAAACCTTTAGGCACCTTTCAAGTAGTTTGGAGTCGCCACCAAAAAAAATTGGAAAAGTTAATCTAACCTCAGTCGTCTAAACCAGAGAGTAGTTCAGAACTTCACTCTTATTAATGCCTTGGTTAATATTATAAATGAGTTTTTAATTATTAATTTTTCATCTCTTTTCTCACACGCCATACAATTTAATTTAACGGCACATTAAGCATAGGAAGAAAGCGATAAATAAAATAATTAAAATACAAAATAAATTACAAAATAAAATTGGGACAAAAATACAATCCACTAAAATATAAAATTAAATAAATAAAATTAATTAAATAAATAGCATACATAAATCGGGGTATTTATTTAAGAATAGGAACACTAGTTACTTTATGTTCACTTAAAAAATCGAAAAGTTATTTTTTAGTATTATTGAGAAAACAGGGATGAGTGATCTCATTTTATGAAAACTAACTCTCCTTTTGAAAATGACATTTTATTGACTAAAATTGAGACATTAGTCCCATTTTACTAGAAAAAATTCCAAATTTATTAATATAAATATTTTTGCGATTTTCTTTATTAATCGCGCATAAAATTAATAATTTTATTACAAATTACATGACAAAATAAATAAAAAGTAAAATAAAGAAAAATAGTAAAAATAATATATCAAGCAAAATAAATCACCTGAATCCCCTCCTTTAATTACAAGAGTGCTCAAACAAGGAAAAAATAAGTATTGAAATCAAAAATAAAAACAAATAAAATTAATGTTAGTAATTAAATCAAAATATCAATTAAACACATAAAATAATAAAAAATAAATTAAAATGAATAAAAAATAAATTATGTGACAAAAAAATGCTAAAAAATGCAAAAATGATCAAAAGTAAAAAATATTGAAAACAGATCAAAGGAAGTGAAAACAGATGAAAAAGGATAAAAAAACAATCAAGGGACGAGAGAAGGCTGTCCCTTACCTTCTTCCCGTCTCTCATTTGCAGGGATGGGAAAAATCCAATTTTTAAGATTTTTCTTGAAACTTTATGCAAAATATTATTTCATATGATTTTTACATAATTCTACGTGTTATTTATGCAAAAATATTTAAAATAACTTAAATCTCATGCAAGAAATAAGAAAATCAAACAAATAATTACACAAAATAACAAATCCAAAATCAATATTCAATGAAAAAATAATGAAAAATAACCAAAAAATTAATAAGAGAAAATTGGCTTTTGGCCCAAAAATTTACCTTCAAAATTCAGATTCCATGGAAGGAAGTGAAATGTTTGATTTCTTCTTCAAGATTCGCAAAATTAAAATTAAAAAAAATGGAGCTTTATCTTAAGAAAGAAAACTCAAGAAAAAATTGCTTAAAAAATAATTGAAGAAAATATAGATTTTCAAGAATAAAAAATTATTATTTTTTTTGTCTCAACATAATTACACAAAATAACAAATCCAAAATCAATATTCAATGACAAAATAAAGAAAAATAACCAAAAAATTAATAAGAGAAAATTTGCTTTTGGCCCAAAACTTTACCTTCAAAATTCAGATCCCACGGAAGGAAGTGAAATGTTTGATTTCTTCTTCAAGATTCGCAAAATTAAAATTAAAAAAAAATGGAGCTTTATCTTAAGAAAGAAAACTCAAGAAAAAATTGCTTAAAAAATAATTAAAGAAAATATAGATTTTCAAGAACAAAAAATTATTATTTTTTTTGTCTCAAAAATGATTTTTGATTAAGAAAAATTAATTTGGAACCTTAGAAAATCTCTTGAAGAAGAAAAAAAATCCAAAAAAAATTCAAAAAAAAATATTTTCTTGGAGAAGAAAACAAAAATTGGAACCAAAATGTCTCTCCCTTTTTCTCTTTCTTTCTTTTTCTATTTATACGACTTTAGGAAAAAATCTAATTAATTTAGGAAAAGAAATTGAATTTTAATTAAATTCTACCTTACTTAAATGTAAAAATCTGGATTTATTGTCAAAAATCCCAAGAAAAATGATTTAAAATCAAATTTGGACTCACAATCTCAATTTTTGGGGAAAGAAATTGATTTTCGGTAGCCTGGCGGCGAGGGACATCCACCCCTGGCGAGGAGCGGGCAAGCCGTGCACAGTGCTCGGGGCAATCGCCCCAGCGAGATCGCACACTTGGCCCGCGAGGGGCGCTTGCCCTTACGCGCTGGCGGCCTCAAACCTCCGAAATATTTTTCTTTTTTAACTTTTTTTTAGGAAAGGGAACCATTATTTTCAACCTAACTTTTATTTTCTTTTTTTTTTTAATACCATTTTGGCAAGAAAACCATCACTTCTAAATTTTTTACCTGTGAACAAACATTTATTTAATCGCTGGATAACCCTGATCTAGGCTGTTTCGTGATCCGGTATCTATAGTAGGTTATATTTATATCCGTTATACTGCCAAAATTTTATCCACATGAATAGTAAGTAAGATAGTTATTGGTTATTAGCATTGGTGTTAATAAGGAAATTAATAGAGTGTAATAAGATGATCAAAGTTAAGATTAGGATATGTAATTGAGTTTAAAAGTCAAAAAGAAAAATTTTACCCGTTTTAACAATTAACCAGTTATCAATGCACTTGAAACAATCAAGGTAATCGTCTAAGAAGAATAACCTTTACGTACAGTACGGAGTGATAAGGGTATTACAATACATACTAGTCCAAGCATTAAAACAATTAATTCTAACTAATTATACTAATATCATTTACATTACTATTATTAACATAACCATTATTATTATTATTATTATTATTATTATTATTATTATTATTATTATTATTATTTAATCTTCATGTCCATATTTCTTCTATATTACACTTATTAACTACAATTTTCATCAAATTACAATTTAATCCCTTTAGTAAGCATATTATAGGCAATTTACACTTTAATCCCTTAATTCCATCCAAATTATGATTTTGCCCTCTATTATCTCTATAATTACAATTATGCCATTTCTTAACTATATTTCACACTAAATTCATTATTTATTATGTAAAATATCGTTTAGTCCCTAAATGTCATTTTTATATAAAATTACCTTTTTATCCCTTATTTTATCACCATTGTACCTAATTTACCATTTGCTCACTTATTTTTCCATGTTTACCCTTTAATCTTAATACTTTATGCAATTACCATTTTACCCTTATTTCTTTTAAATCTTTGCAATTTAGTCCTTTCTCACTCTATTTTCCCTTATTAGTACTTATTCACTCATTTTAATTCTTTTTCATTGTTTTGCCCCTAATATCAATTCGATAGAAATTTTCAAACCGGATACACGGGATGTGGCCCCCATAGGTCCACTACACTATAAAGTGATCCCGAAAGACCACCCAAGCATTATCATTGTAAATCACTGTACAATATAAGCATTGTATCAATATGGTACACCGTCATTAGTCTACCCAAACGAGTCGCCATTATTCATACCACGGTATGGTGTCCCTATGGTTAGCCAATAGCAATATCGAATTTTATTGAAGAAAATAATTGAAAAATCAAGAAATTTTTCTGAAAAAAAAAAGTAAAAAAAAAATTGAAGGAAATCCAGCGATAGAACCTGGAGTGAAGTAATGCTTGAATCACGACTTTTGGCTTCAATCCTTTCCTTGCTAGTCACTCCTCAGCGACTAGGCTGGAGGCGGGTGGCGGAACCCAACAAAAACCCAATTAAAAGATATATTTAAGGAAAAAAACTAGGCACACAAAGATAATAGAAGCAGAAGACGAACCTGATGAAGGGCATTCACAGTAGTGAGAATAGTGGATGGATGCGAGTAGACGGTGATAATAGAGGACAAAAACAAGGAGGCGATGGTCCAATGAATACTGGGTCTGAGATTGAGAGAGAGAAAGAGAGCATTTTGATGGCAAGATAGATTGGGGGTGAGACAGAGATTGTTTTGATTTAGGGTTTTCTCTATTTTTTTCCCGATGAAATTGCAAATTCCGTAGGTAATTACCTATGGAATTTGCAATTTCGTTGAGAAATAAAATATTTGCTGACGAAATTACTAACCCCGTTGGTAATTATTCCTTACGAAATCTCCTATACTGGCATATTAAAAATTTTCCAACCGAAAATGTATTACCGTAGGAAATTGTTTCATCTGTGAACAATTACCTACGAAAAAGTTTATTCTGTCAAAAAATATTATATTTTTTGATGGAAAATATTTCTTTGTAGGGAAAATTTTCCTATCCTACGGAACTTACAATTCCGTCGGTAAATAAAACAAATTTCCCAACGGAATAGTATTACCGTAGGGAATTCTTTTAACTTCTCTAAATGCCCTACGACAATGTGTATTCCATCACGAAATACAATATTTTTGGACGAAAAATGCTATTCCATAGGCAAAATTTTCCTACATAAATGACTATACCGTCGGTAAATTGAAGAATTCCTGACGAACTAATAACTCCTTAGTTAATATTTTAATCCTTGAAAATTTACCTACAGAATATTTCATTTCATCGATAATATTCCTACAGAAATTTACTTCCATCAAAAAATTTCATAGGAAATTTTTGCTGGGAAATATTGGCACCTAAATTTACGACGGATTCACTATTCCATCGCTAAATGCCGTTGGCAATAAAATTTAGCTCTATTTTTTTAACGAAAAACTACTGATTCTTTTTTCGTTGCAAAATAATTTTTCCCTACAACTTTACCTAAGGAAAATAAATTTCGTTGGTAATTAAATATGAATTTTTTTTGGTCAAAAATTATCGTAGTAATTTTTATACTTTCTTGTAGTGTAAGTATTTATAAACTACAATATTAATTTAAATAATATTTAAAGTTAGATAAAATAATTAAGATTAAAAAATTTTTTTTATTTGTATGAAACTTTTGATAATAAAAATTATTCGTTTCCTGGGATACTTTCTTCCATAAATAACCCTCATAATCTATCTTCTCCTTGAACTTCTATGAGATCGAGCGAGAGCACTTTCCTGATAGAACCAACCTAATAGCCAAGCAATTTTAGAAGCTTTTTCAAATTAAATACTATAACATAAATATAAACTTATACATTAATCACTCACTCATTATCTAAAATTGTAACACCCCTTATTCGTACGTAGTAAACTACCATGACAGGTGAAGGATGCCACACGATAACTACAGTATTCAATTACATTTATTGTTATGTTCATAATTATAAAATTTTCTTTTACATTATAGAACCACATCCACATAACACATTTAGCGAGGTTACAATCTTATTAGAAATATACATTATATATAGGACTATACAAATTCAAAAGCTGTCCACTTTATATAAATTACATACATAAGTCTTTCCTTTACAATAAAAGATTTTGTTTACATTACAATATGTGATATAAAAGCTATTTAAGAGACTCCTACTAACTTATTGGCCTCGACAAATGCGAAATTTCCTTGACGACTTATCTATCTTCGTGACCTGCATGGATGAAACGTGCGTGCTAAGCACAAATGCTTAGTGGGAAAAAAGCAAATGATATGGATGACTACTCACAATAATCATCAACCAATACACACAAATATCTGCTTATAATTATTCACATTCATAATACTTAAACATGACAAAAGCATACATTAAACATATACATGCACTTACACATTTACATATCATACATGCTTGCTCAGTTTAGAACAGACATTCATAATACTACACATAGGAAGTATATACTCACATATATAATTGTATCCATTCAATGTTGGTTGCGATGTCATACTCTTAACGTGCGAATTTCAAAATTATTGATTGTCTCTATATATATATGTATATAGAAAACCTACATCAAAACATAAGGATATCCTTTAAACATTTACAAATTACATAGTCTAATTCACTCATTTAGAGTTAGCACATAAATGCACCTAATAACATACATTTCATATCACTAACGTTTTATCACACTTATCATAGAGAAAACATACAAATATCCCTTCATGAATAGATTACTCGATTCATTAATCAAAACATATTTCCATTAGCAACTGTATATCCATAGTAATTTACTATATATGTGCAAATGAAGGAGTACATAATAGCCAACTATTTATTTTATACAAGTAGCACTAATAATTTCATACTTATTTCATGAATTTTATAAACGTAATGATAAATAAAATTCTCAAGTTGCTATCTTATAAGCATACGAGCTTGTTATTAATAGAATGTCCTTATTTCTTTACTACATTAAAGTGTATAACATTATTTGTAGCTTAGTCATAACTTTATTGTATATGTAATAATCATTTTGTTGGCACCTTATAAATTATCATCAATGTCACATTTTTATAATGTTTACATACGTAGTTAAGCAAGTCTATAACTAATCATCATTAACATTAGTATACACTTGTGATACATCATTTTTTATCCTTTCATAACACATGCCATTATAAAGATCAAAGGTTCATAGCCATTACTTAACACATTCTTTTTAACAGTTTGCCTGTATTTTCAAGGTGGTGGATAACGGGAAAAAATGCATAGGTACCCGATGGTACTTCCACATGTTATGCATAGGGATCCAAACGAGATCCAATAAGACATAAGGACCCAAATGGGGTCCAAAAATGCATAGGGATCCAAACGAGATCCAATAACACATAGGCTGCAGCAACAGAGGTCCTTATAGGTGTGCCTATCTATCCACGGCTCGGTTAATGCATGCTTTCACTCATATTGATGTTCATACTTATGGCACTTTAATCAATAAGACACATATCACATTCACAGTCATTTGTTATGATTGAATAATGATCATATACATTTAAAACTCGTATCACATAATTGATATAAAGTATTTCTATTTAGTACATCATATTAAACAAATGTCTCTTCTTAATACTCCATATAATTCCATACAATATATTAGCATAAACTCATTGAACACTATTTTTCACTACTAGACAATACCCAAAATCATTTCAATCTTATACATGCACATATAAACCATGTTAAGGCTGAAAGACTCATTTCGTATTCACACTACTGTCTTATGTACCACCACATATTTACATACAATACATACATATACATATATGTATTACTTACACAAACATTTACATTGAATGCAATATACAATGTATATCCATACACTTAAATACAATTCATCAATATTTCATATATATATACTTGTGTGAATCTCTTATAGTGTCACTATGCTTCCATTCAATACTTTACTTAGGATTACCTTTATTCACATTTGAGCACAATTAATAGTTAAGGGTCATATGATTATTAATTCAAAACTCTTATTAATGACTCATATTTTATTAACATATAATCAATTATTTAAATCTTAATCTATTCCTCAAGTGTAATCATATCATGTTAACTTATATGTATAACATTAATATAGTATAATATCATAGCATTAGTTTATACCTATATATTTTACTTCATTTACAAATATGTCACATTTAATAGTTCACATGCATATTTACTATTTCCAACTGGTAACCATTCATATACTCATTACATAGTCTTAGATATGTGTTGGATAAGTTTTGGAAAGTTTCGATGAAGTTCGGGTTTGATTCGGGAAGAAAAGTATACAATATAGGCTAAAAATTGAGGTCATATGGTGGGCAAACATTCTTGCCTGCCGTGTGGGGCATCAAAAATGTTGCTACAGTATCTATAATACTTTTACACAACGGGTAGGAATTCTTACTAGTCATTTAAACACATTCTGCCCACTCTACACAGGGCAGACTCCAACTTCCAACTTGTTCTATATTTATAAGCTAGTAAACGTCATTTTCAGCCAAAATGGTCTTCTTAACAAATGACACCAATTTCATATCATTTGGACTAATATACTAAGAGGTATGGCCTTAAAATTATAGGCTTCTCCAAGACAATTTCTAATGATAGAATTGTGCCCTAAATTAGAAAAATTACTGGGAACAATAGAGACACAATTAGACCATGCTCTCTTCATGAAAGTTTCGCTCCTAGCTGTCTAGTTTAAGTAGAATTTTGATTCCTAGCAATTAGATCACTATAACTCAAGAAATAGCCTCAACAATCCATATTTCTCCCTTGACCCGGTTAGAATATATGCCTTTCTATTGGGCTCAATTTTGAGGTACATAGAGCAAGATTTAGCTCCTAACTTATTCTAGACATTTATAGACACATATCTTAGGGTTCATATGAAACTAGAATCCCAATTTTGAGTTCTATAACTCCATTTATAGCTAAAAAACCAACTCAAGGTCAAGGGTTACTTTGGACAGAACTTCCCCTTACACACTCTACCACCAAAATACACATTCTCAATCAAACTCACAATCACAATACAACTCAAATCATCTTCTAATATCAATATGGCATTAAAGATCATCTCAAAATATTCAAATCATGTACATAAAAAATAAGAAATTCCCAAACCTCATATATGGGTCCTTTCTTCAAACTTGTCTTTATTTCACTTCAAGCCTCACTTCAACTTCCTTCTTCTCTTGGTTGGATTTCCTCATCCATTTCCATCAAAATTCCACATCAAAATTTATATTCAATCACATATTTTTAATTCTTAAGCAAAAGAAGAGAAGATGATAACAAAGAAAGTTTAAATCATACCTTTCTTTTCATAAATTCACATCAAACTTTGCTTGATCTAATTATCCCTAAAATGCAAGTTATAGAAGAAGCAAGAAGAAAAAAGGGACAAGATTTTTGGCTGAATTTCTAGCCACAATGGCCGGCCACCATTCCCTCTTTCACTTATATATCTTGTTTGTATGGTTTAGAATCTTACACTTGTCATGCTCCCATTGGTTGCTTTTGCAAATATCATTTTTGGTCCTTAGCTTATCTTTTAATCCTGCTTTAGCATACAATAAACTCTTATTAATGTGTTGGCCCACCAAATTAATTATTTAAATGCAATTTAAGTCATAAATAAATAAATGTCCAACTTGTCGCAACTTCTCATTTAATGACGGTTGCATCTTTTTCAACATTTTCATCACTTAATCACGCATATTTGGTTTTTTATTTTACTATAACCATATGCCTTAATACTATTAGGATGTATTTTGGGGCCTTACAACAATAGTAATGTAGATCCTTCCATCAACACCAATTGCTCCAAAACTAAGGACTTCCGCTACATCTGTCCCTAATATCTGTGATGGTATAGATGCACTGTCTGTTGTAGGAGTAGACGTTGCTTCTATAGTAGGTGATGTAGTAGCAAGGGTGATAGCAGATGTAGTAGCATGGGATGGGAAACCCTAAGGTAAAGAAGCTATTTGTTCACCGGGTACTTTTAATGGTGGTAACCTAATCATTAGGGGTAGAATATTAGAATTCTTTTTGTTCAGTAGCATTTTTTTAACTTGAAATAAATAACTTAATGAAAGAAAAATATTAAATGGCATGAAATCTCTTTTCTAATTTCTTGTTTCCAATAACATTTTCAGTTATAGACTTAGAGTTAGTATTAGTCATTATGTCTATTCACTTTTTTTTTTTAAAACAAAAAGAACAACATTTACAATATTTAATAATATAGATATAAATTTAATAATATACTCATTAATGATATACTTAGTACTATGAAAAAATAAATATTTAGTGCAGTTTATGAATGTATAATCTCTAATTTGAATATTACAATTATAATTTGATATTTTAGTTAACTACTATAATTACTATTTAATTTATTATTTTATTAATTATGTAATATTATATATATAATTACTTAGTGCTATGGAAGAAAACTTTTGATTTGAATAATACAGAATATACACACATACAAGAAACAAGCTGGAAAAGCTATAATTTGATGTTATTAATTTCTTGCTCTACCCATCTCTAACTAAATTTTTTTTAAGTCTTTCTTGGAACTGTAATATTGTGTGCTTCCTTTACAACTCAATTAATGTATTTCATTTTTTTTTCTCTTCATGGCTACCATCTAATCTTATACCCAATTATTAGTACACTTATATCCTGACTTTTCTCTATCCTTAGTTTTCTTATAATTTTGACATTGGGCAAACGAAATATAAATGTGAAAATGCACCAAAAGGAAAGCCATCTTGCTTGATTTCTCTTTTGTTAACGAGCTTCGATAGAAAAATACTCGATCCTAAATCAGCAATTTAATAATAGAACTAATTCAACCATCTAAAACCACAAAAAGCAAAATAAATCAATCGAAATTAATAACATTCCGTAGCTAATTTCCATCAAAAATTTTTGCCAGTAAAAATTACTTTCATTTTTTTACAACGGAAGACCATGAATTCTTTTTTCCATCACAAAAAATCTTTTTTCCTTACAATTTTACCTAGTGTATTCCATCGATAAATAACTATGAAATTTTTTTCATTGAGAACTTCTTTCCATTAAAAAATTATCATAGTAATTTTTTCATTTTGTTGTAGTGAACACCACAATGTTTTTTCGAATGTTCTAGTGTCTCCCAAGTAAACAATCTATCAGTTTCTACTTCCACCATAGTGAATACTTCACCCCCTATATAACAATTCCATGGGTCTCCATCAAAAACCCCACCAAAGTGCATGAGAATTATAATAAAATCATCCGCTATGACTTCAACACTTGTAATTTGTTGTATATATACATATGCAAATATCGACAAAATAATCAACATACATATTCAAAACATAATATTTTCAAGAAATTAATTTAAAAGCTATTTTAAAACTACTAAAAATGGGTATATTATATTATATTATATTATATTATTTAGTTTCTTTTGAATATTCGATTAAATCACAAATTAGGACCACAACCATAAGATCACTATATTAAATCAAAGAACAAGAAGACATAACTTTCTTTTAAAATACAATCATTTCCTGCTCCTTTATTTTATGTCGTGACCCTTAAATTTTTCCTTTAGGCATTAAGTAGGTGTCATTTTTATCTTTATTTTTCAGAAACCTCATTAAATTTTATTTGTGGACAGGGAAAATACCAGTCAAGATGGCCGATTTTTCTCTTCTTTATATTCATAAATTAGCACCTTATGCTCAAACTCAACCTTATGGTTTCAAATAATTAAGAGTCCTATAACTAGGAGTGAGCAAAAAAACCGTTGAACATTATTAACCGACAAAACGAACCGAAACTGATTCGAAAAATAGGTTAACCAAGCTGAAAATTTTGATTTATGGTTAGTGTTTTATTGAAATTTCGGTTTCCGTTTCGGTTTCAGTTTTCGATTTCAAAAAACTGTCGATTTCGGTTAACCGACCGATTTTTTATATTTTTTTTAAATACATATATATATATATATATATATATATTAAGAAAATGAAAACACAATTGAATAAACCTTAAATATCATCTCGCTGCCTCTCCCTCTCGAGACAGAAATGGCCTCTCCCTCTCTCTCGAAATTGGCAACTAGTCTTTGTTTCGCCAGCCGCCTGTTGCCGGTATTTTATTTACACTACAAAAAAAAGTCAATTAGCGACGGTATTTTCCATTGCTATTAATGAATATTTTGTCGCTAATTAAATTTAGGGACAAAACGACTAATTGTCGCAATTTGCACTGTCTCAAGCGTATTTACGACCAAAGCATAAAACCATCGCTAAACATAGCGACGGCCAAAACCATTGCTACAAACAGTAAATCCGTCGCTAATAATCCCTAAAATTGGTCGCCAAGAGATTTAAAAAATTATTAGGGACGGAATTTTAATATTTCTAAAATTTCACATGAAAAAAGGGAATTAGCGATGACAAATTTCGTCACTAATTGTACAAATTCAGTCTCTAATTTAATTTTAATATTTTTATAATATAATAATAATAATTTAATTTTAATATTTTTTTAATTAATAATAATAATTATTATTATTACTATTATTATTATTATTATTAGCAATTTAATTTTGTTATTGTTATTATTATTATTATTATTATTATTATTATAACATCCAAAATTTGAGGTTTATATGCACAGCAAATAATAGACACACAAGTTGAACCAAAATAAATAAATAAACAAATAGAAAGCAATCAAAAGGGAAAATGTACCCACTAAGGTATTCGAATGAAGGTAGGAAGAGAAGTGGAAGAAGGAACGGAATATTCCAGTTACGTACTATCAAGTTATAACTCTATTTAGAATATGAACTTTGACATATGGAAATGTTGGATTAAATGAATAAACAAATATGAAATCCAATAACTAAGTCAAAATATGCTAACAAACTAACAACTCAGGTTTCACTACATAGTATAATCCTCAGCTTTTCCCAAGCATTGGAACCCATTGGAACTGCACCCTGAGATAGAAGAGTTTTCCATACAGATTCAGCAGCAGCCGGTGACATCAATAAGGAATAACCTTTTTCATACATGATATTTTCAATCCCACAGTCAATGGCATTCCATTTACCTGAAATTAAATAAATGTTACATTTTTGGGAAAAAGACAAATGAAAAATAATATGCAACCAAAGAAAAACAAACAGGGAGACAGATAGGAAATAAGGAAAGATTTAATGGTAAAAACATGAAATTTCTCCTTTTCATATCAATGGGAAACCAATTTATGCTTTTCATTTTTGGAATAATGATAGTTTTTTCCATCTTTCTCAGTAGTGTTCTTGCACAACAAAAAAACAGGAAATTAGCAACGGAAATTTGCGTCGCTAATCCCTCAAATTTCGTCGCTAATTAATTTTTGCGACAAAATGACTAACCGTTGTTATTTCAACCGTCGCAAGAGATAATCCCTCAAATTAGTCAAGGTAAATATTAAAAATTTATTAGCAACAGATAATCCGCCGCTAAAAATATTAAATTCTTTTTATTATTTTTTATTTTTATTATTATTATTATTACATCCGATTTAATAATGCACATACTATCGCTAATTTAATTTTAATATTTTATTATTATTATTATTATTATTATTATTATTATTATATACAATTTTATTTTTTTGTTATTATAATTATTATTATTGTAACATCCAAAATTTAATTTATATACATAACAATAAACCAATACTATTATTTTAAAAAATAT
The DNA here is from genome assembly GCA_947683425.1 of Excoecaria cochinchinensis. Lineage (NCBI taxonomy): Eukaryota > Viridiplantae > Streptophyta > Magnoliopsida > Malpighiales > Euphorbiaceae > Excoecaria > Excoecaria cochinchinensis. The sequence goes on from CANTUQ010000119.1 coordinate 9,144,219, forward strand.
AATATCATAAAAATACATTAAATTGTATAGTGAAATCACAGGTGAACAAAATTTGTTTCTGTTAAGATTTTCTAAATTCTGATACACATATGTAAAGAGATTCAAGGATGGAAGGCCAAACGCAATAGACGTTAACTCCAATATCAACAAAGGAAAGAGAGGTAACTGTGACGCGCGCCGAACCCCGGGTCGCCCCGAACTCCCGCCTTTAGGGCGATCGGGAGAGGTTCATAAAACTTGTAAGAAATTACAAGTACGTCCATTTTGGGCAACAAGGAGGTTTCTTGGAGTCGCCACCCAATAGAACATTATGAAAGGTCGTCTAGCCTCAGTGTGTCTAAGACAGCGCTGCTATGTCCATTTTGGGCAAGGCAGAGGGGTCTTAGAGGCCCCATCCTAATAGAACATTAGGATAGCCCTCTCGCCTCGTGGAGCCTAGAACTATACAAGTTAAAGCCTTTTTACGGGACACAAGAGGTGTCTTGGAAGTCCCATTCCAATGGAATATTAAAATAGTCCTCTCGCCTCATTGAGCCTAAAGACCAGAGATAGTTCGGGACTTTCCATTTATTCATACCTTGATTAAGTTTATAATTGAGTTTTGAATTTAGCATTTCATCCCATTTCTCATTCAATTTAAATGCAATTTAATTTAACACGCATGTCAATCACATAAAAAAAGCGGTAGATAAAGTAAATAAAAGTGCATAAAAATAAATTACAATAAAACTAGGAGCGAAATACAACCCCCATTGGTAAAAAAAATACAATTCATACATAAATCGGGTTATTTATTAAAGGTGAGGACATTAGTTCTCTCATGCATAATTAAAAAAATAATAATTTTTAAAGTGACAATTTATTTTGGATGAAAAAGCTAGGACATTGGTCCCCTTTTTATTTAGAAAAAAAAAACAAGTTAATTAATATAAATATTTTGTGATTTTTTAATTAACATGCATAAAAAATAATTTATTACAAATTATATGTTAGAAATGAAATAAACCCAACATAATAAAAAAAATACAAATAGCAAATTAAATCCCAAGGAGTATCTCTGAATCTTCATGGGCTTTCACTTACCATTGGAAAAATTCACACATAAAAAATAAGTATTGGAATAAAAAAAACAAACAAAAGTGATGTTTGTAATAAAAAATGAATTTAATCATACAACATAAAAAAAAATAAAATGAAGCCAATAAAGATGCATCATGAGTGACAAATTAATTAAATGACATAATAAAAATATGCAAATTAACCAATTAACAATTCAACATGCATAAAAAGTATAAAATAATAACAAAATTTAACATACATAAAAATATAAACAAAAATAAATATAAAATTCAGCATGTATAAAACATAAATCATAATAATAAAATTCAACATGTGTGAAGATATGAGTAATAATGAATAAAAATAATAAACAAGAGTAATAAAAATAATACTAATACTAATGATGGTAGTAATTACAATAATAATAACAATAATAATAATAATAATAATAATAATAATAAAGCACAATAACAACCAAGGAATATGAACAATCAAATAAACATGTAAGAATAATAAGAAATAAAATAATAAAACATGTTAAAACATGATAAATAATAAAAAAACAATAATAATATATGAACAACAATGAGGATAATGATAATCATAAAAATAGAAACAAAAGATGAATAATCAAATAAAGAGCAAAATAATAATAATAATAATAATAATAATAATAATACTATGAACAATTAAATAAGAACACAAGAAATGATAAGTAAAAAAAAATAATAGTTCTATAATATGAACAACTAAATAAGAACACAAGAAATGAGAAGTACAATATAATAGATCTAAAAGAATTTACATGATAACTAATTAATTGGAAACAAAAAAATTAAATCAAAAACTAAATTATGAATTGAGCCAAAAATATTTACCCTAAAAATTTAACTTGATGAAATGACGGTAAGATCCAATTCCATGTTTTGATTGTAAGAATATATTAGAAAAAAAAATATTGAAAATGAATTTTTACTCAAGAATAAATAATTGATTTATTTGTCTCAAATTAAAGAATTGTTAAATGAAAAGAAGAAAATTTCCAAGAACAAAAATTATTCTTTTTGCCTTAAGAATTAACTTGGAAAGATCCTTTAGAAATTGAGAGAATTTGTTTTTGAGAGAAGAAAGAAGAAGAAGAAAATAACTTTCTAAAGAAAATCCCCCCAAATTCTCACTAAAAAACCATTTTATATTTCCAATTAAAACCAGATTTTTAATGGCAAAATAAAAATAATTGAATTCTAATAACAGCCAAAAACTGAAGAATTTGGATAGTTACAAGATAAAAGGGTTTTAGAATTAAAATTATGCAAAAACAAATGAGTTAAAAACACTTAAATATGAAGAAAAACGAAAATCGGCAGCTGAAAGGGCGAACGGGCGCGACAGGGGGAGAGAGACGCCCATCGACGCGCCTGACGGTCGTCTCCCCCGCGCAGCAGCACGCTGCGCTGTGCGCGGTCGATGCCCAGCGCGTCACTCGCGCAAACGCGCCCTGCGTGCTGGCCTGCGCACTGGGGCGCTGCGACTCGAGCCCGGCGCTGCCGCAGCCCGACATTTGCGCTAATTTTTTTTTTAATTTTCTATAAAACACAATAATTTAAAAACTAACTTTTTTTATCCCAAAATAATTTTTAAAATATTTTTAAAATACATTTTTATTTATTCCTAGCAAATCAAAACGACAAGGAAATTATCACTTCCAACTTTCATTCTTTTTGCCTATAAATCGGCACACTTAATTTCATTATTAGGTAATCCTGATCTAGGTTACTTGGGACTCGGTGTCTACAGTTGCCCCCAATTTTGGGGAGTCTAGTGTGTGGGTGCCTAGGTGAGCAAAAATTCAGGAAAGGGAAAGAAACGCGTACATGAGGCGACAACCTTCCAGCTGCTCCCTCGGGAACAATGTTGTGATTCATCCTCTTAAGTTGCACTGAGTCGCTGACAAAACTACAAAATGCCGGGAACCATCCTAAGACGGTGATGCGCCAGGTCTGCTACAGACTTACAAAACGCGAGAAATGTCCTCTTTAGAGGGCCGCACCGAGTCTGCTACAGACTACTAAAAGTGCAAGAGCCATCCGCAAATGGTGATGCGTCGAGTCGCTGATAAGACTACAAAACGCAAGAGATGGACTGCACCGAGTCGCTGACAAGACTACTAAAAGTGCAGGTGCCATCTGCAGATGACGATGCGCTGAGTCACTGATAAGACTACAAAAAGCACAAGAGGAAGACTGCACCGAGTCGCTGACAAGACTACAAAAAGCGTAAGAGGAGGACTGCTCCGAGTCGCTAACAAGACTACTAAAAGTGCAGGTGTCATCCACAGATGACGATGCGCCGAGTCGCTGACAAGACTACAAAAAGCGCAAGAGGAAGACTGCACCGAGTCGCTGACAAGACTACTAAAAGTGCAGGTGTCATTCGCAGATGACGATGCGCCGAGTCGCTGACAAGACTACAAAAAGCGCAAGAGGAGGACTGCACCGAGTCGCTGACAAGACTACTAAAAGTGCAAGTGTCATCCATAGATGACGATGCACCGAGTCGCTGACAAGACTACAAAAAGCATAAGAGAAGGACTGCACCGAGTCGCTGACAAGACTACTAAAAGTACATATGCCACCCGCAAATAGCGATGTGTCGAGTCACTGACAAGACTACAAAACGCTGGAGATATCCTCCTCAGAGGATTGTACCGAGTCTGCTACAGACTACTAAAAGTGCAAAAGTTATTCTCTTGAGCTGCACTGAGTTTGCTACAGACTACTAAAAGTGCAAATGATGTCCTCCTCAGAGGACCGCACCGAGTCTGCTACAGACTACTAAAAGTGCAGGAAAAGAGATTTGTCTCTTAAGAGACCTTGGAGAAGTGCCTCTTAAGAGGTCTTGGAGAACTGCCTCTTAAGAGGTCTTGGAGACTGCCGGCGTAGATTCTATCTTGACCTGATTGTCCAGCAAGGGTGAGTGTTAACGTTACTGTCCTTAACTTGCTTTTATGTGTGTGGCCTTCATTTGGACTTTTCCTGCAAAGCTATGTGCACAAGAATATATACAATAGATTGTGCATGCAAGTGTAAATGGCCATATGCAGATGTTTGCCACAGAATGGTATGAAATGCATGCAAAAATTGATAGACCATGTCCTGAGTGGTTAAGGGTCCATTGAGGATATGGCTTGGCTGCTCCACCATGCCCCCTGAGGAACTAGAAATGGCATCTTGGCTTAGGGACTCTGACCCATAAACTCTTTAGAGAGAACCGTCAGGTGTGCATCTTTGCCCACCAGTTAATGAGCAAATGCCCGGGATTCTGACTCATGTCCTGAATTATGCCTTATCTGGCTCAAGGGAAGTCATCCAAAGTAATGCCGCCTTATTGCTCCAAGCATCGAAAGTTATTGTTTTAAAGGTAGTGCGTCCCTTGTGGATTTTCACACTAACTTTTCTTTGTGGGAAATGCGTCCCTTGGGGGATTTTCACATAACCCTTTGCCTAATTTTTGCCTAGAATGGACCCAACCCAATCCAGCGGCTTTTATTTATTTTATTTTTTTATAGGGCAAACTGCCTGTTTCCAGGTTTTCGCCCTGCCCTTTGGCCTAACTTTTGCTTAGAGAGCCAGTTACGGTTTTCAACTCTAATGGCCTTTTTTTTTAAAGGTTAAAATCCTTTTCGCTTTTTGAATAATGGTCATATGGATTTTGTGCTGACGAATAGCTCGAAGCCAATATCGGGGCAAGTTTGCTGAAACATCAAGATGAAGATGGCAATGAGGGTCACTTATAGTAAATTGCACATATGCAAAGAAAAAACAATGCGCTACTTTTTATACTGGAACTTAAACCATTTTGAGTATGCAAGATAAAGTGCTTTGCTTACATTAAAATATTATTGCATAAATGCATATGTTCCAGTCTGATTTCATCATGCATGATCATCATTTAGCATTAATCTCAAAAATATAAGACCCTATCTAAAATCTAGATGGATCCTAAAAATATCAAACTCTTGTTATCAACCAGCTCTCTCGAGTTTTCCTGGTTGAAAATTTTCTCTCTTCCCTTAATTTTTGCCCAGAATGTTTTTTTTTCTTATTTTCTTTCTTTAAGCACATTCTAGATGCAACGTTGGGGATGAGACTCAACTCAAATGCATAAATGCACTTGTAGCTCCCCATTTGAAGCTCAAGAAACACCATATGCCTCTTCCTACGTACCGAACCTTATTAGAAGGTCATCTTCGCTAATTAGATAAGAATGAACAAAGAATCAAAAGATCTTACTTTGGTTGTAATGTTAGGCTTAGCCAGATGGCTATCAAAGGAGGATCAGGTTGCTAGAAAAAAATGGCCGTAATTTTACTCGACTGATGGGAGAACTATTCTCAGCTCAATTATGTACTATAAGGGTATTCTTGAATTTGGGTTTGATAATACTTTAGCTCATCAAGCTCAGAATAATAATTAAGTTAAAAAGATAACTTTAGCTCAAAATTTAACCTGATGAAATGAAGGTAAGATCTATAATAATAATAATAATAATAATACTATGAATAATTAAATAAGAACACAAGAAATGAGAAGTAAAAAAGATAATAGATCTATAATATGAACAACTAAATAAGAACACAAGAAATGAGAAGTAAAAAATAATAGATCTAAAAGAATTTACATTATAACTAATTAATTGGAAACAAAAAAATTAAATCAAAAATTAAATTATGAATTGAGACAAGAATACTTACCTTCAAAATTTAACTTGATGAAATGAAGGTAAGATCCAATTCTTTGTTTTGATTATAAGAATATATTAGAAAAATAAAATATTGAAAATGAATTTTTACTCAAAAACAAATAATTGATTTATTTGTCTCAAAGTAAAGAATTGTTAAATGAAAAGAAGAAAATTTCCAAGAACAAAAATTATTCTTTTTGCCTTAAGAATTAACTTGGAAAGATCCTTTAGAAATTGAGAGAATTTGTTTTTGAGAGAAGAAAGAAGAAGAAGAAAATAATTTTCTAAAGAAAATCCCCCCAAATTCTCACGAAAAAATCATTTTATATTTTCAATTAAAATCAGATTTTTAATGGAAAAATAAAAATAATTTAATTCTAATAAGAGCCAAAAACTGAAGAATTTGGATCGTTAGAAGATAAAAGGGTTTTAGAATTAAAATTATGCAAAACAAATGAGTTAAAAACACTTAAAGATGAAGAAAAATGGAAATCGGCAGCTGGAAGGGCGAACGGGCGCGACAGGGGGCGAGAGATGCCCGTCGGCACGCCCGACGGGTGTCTCCCGCGCGCAGCAGCGCGTTACGACCTGGACATCGCCTGCGCGCGTCGCTCGGGCTGGGCGAGCGCTCCCTGCGCACTGGGGCGCTGCCGCAGCCCGACATTCGCGTGAATTTTTTTTTTTTAATTTTTTATAAAACACAATAATTTAAAAACTAACTTTTTTTATCCCAAAATAATTTTTAACATTTTTAAAATACATTTTTATTTATTCCTAACAAATCAAAACGACAAGAAAACTATCACTTCCAACTTTCATTCTTTTTGCCTATAAATCAGCACACTTAATTTTATCATTGGATAATCCTGATTTAGGCTACTGGGGACCCGGTGTCTACAGTAACCCAACATAGAAAATGAAATTTAAACTCTATTCCATCAAATTAACTAGTGTATCATACAAAACTGTTTCTTTAATTTGATATTGACACCTCAAAATGATCATAAAGTTAAAAAAAAAAAAGAAAAAAAGTGAGAAATGTTTTTTTTAACTTAAACAAAATGGGATAGAAAAAAAAAGGAAAGAAAAATACATACACGTACACTGTGAAATAAAAAGTTAATACATGGCCTTTCTATTCAACAGGGCTGTGCAGAAAACTAGAACCTTCTGAATTCTTGAGAACAAATACTCAAAAACTCTAGGCGTCATTCCAAAGTTAATAATGTGCCTTCGTGTGCCCCCCTCAATGTCTCCAAGCATGGCATGCATCTTCCCACTTCCAGTCTGTGTATATAAGCATGGATTGTGGAAATAAAAATTTACACTTTACATCTATCATATATTATATAACTTTTCTTTAAATTCGCTGTCATATGGATATCACTCCACAGAAAACTATCACTTGTCATACTCAATTATTTTTTCAGTCTTATATATACTAAACAAGGTATTGATACATTTGGGGAAAAACTACAATAATGAAGTGCAGAATGAATTTAAAACTGTAGTTGAAACCTCCCTTGGCCATATGCAAACATACAGCTATTGTAACCTCCCATACAATTATCCACCATAGGCAATCCAGCCACCTTGAACAGCCTTTCCTGTTAACTTGCACAATTTTAAAATCCACAGAATAACAAATGCAACTAATTATAATTAAGGCAATTTAGAATGGCATTAGAAATCAAATCCAACGGATATGAAAAAAACTTTACCTGACTAACGCTCTCATCGGCTATAATATCAAAGGTGAAGCGCGACTCAGGATGCCCTGTCCAAGTGATTGTCTGACAGCTTTCTTCAATTTGTTTCAAGTATTACTGTCTTTGTATAACATATATGGTAACCCAATATAGAAAATGAAATTTTATCAGATCTAATGCCAAATGATCATAGCTTGAGGCATTTGTATGGTATCAAGCAGTTCGCAAGCCGAAGTGCCATTCAAATATTTCTCAAATCCATGCCATTATTAACAAAGCGCTCACTAACGACAAAAAAACTCCATAGAGGATCCAGGGATTACAGAGCATATCCAATTATCCAGAATTCAACTTAGAAGGCGAATTCAACTTAAAAGGCGTTATTTAGTTAAATTCAAAAATTCGATCCGCTTATCCAAAACTATATCAATAAATCATCGAGGAAGAAGTAAAATTACGTCAGATTTAATTAAAATCAAACAACAAATCCACTTAATGAATAAATTCGAATGGGATAAGGGACAAAAGTGAAACTCAATGCCTAAAATTAAAATTAGAGAAACAAAAGATACCTAATAAAATTTAGAGAGATAAAAGATACCTTACGAACGTAACCTCCTCTCCGATCTGCTCTTCGTAGGCTAGTGAGGGAGATCCATGGATACCGAAAGACTCGCCTCGCCACCAGGAGTCCTGCGCCACCACGCGTGTTGCTATCGGCCACTGGAGTTGGCCGAAAACCGTGAGAGAAGCTTTAGCTTTTCTTTCTCAAAATCGGGGCAAAAGGGATGGGATCGGAGGGCGAGCTCGCTGGGGCTGGCTGGCGTAATGGAGGTTGTCGGTCGCTTGCCATTGGTCGTCACCGGCGCCGCTCTCCGCCACGCGCTCTTTCTCTCTCTCTCTCTCTAATTTGCTCTCCCGTGTTCTCCCCGTTTTTCTTTCCGACTCTTTTCTTTTTTCATGTCTTTCCCATTTTTACATTTTATTCACTCTCTCTCTCTCTTTAGGGAAAAATATAGACTATTATTATTATTATTATTATTATTATTATTTGTTTATAATTTATTTATCTATTTAAATATTCATACATTTAGTTATCTATCTTAATTTATTTGGTTGTTCTATATACATCTATATACATTTATTTAATATTATTATTTACTTTTCTATTTACATATATTTGAATTTATTTATTATTATCATTTACTTGTCTATTTAAATATACTTGAATATATATAAATCTTTTATGTAACTAAATTATCCGAATATTTAATTATATAATTTTAAAAAAATTATATATAATTTATTTATTTGTATATATAATTTATTTTGTCAAATTTATTAATTCAAAATCCAAAAATTTCTTTATTAATATTAATTTCAGTTCATCTATCTAATATTTTCATTAAATTTTTAAATAATTGAACAATAAAAAATTTATTTTAGACAAATTAAAAATAAAATCCATAATATAAAATTATTACAAGCCAAAAAAATAAAATTAAAAAATTTATCTTAATCAATAAAAGTACTAAAAAAATTATTAAATTTAGTTTACTATTATTTTAATTATATAATTTTAAGATTAAATGTTAATCTTATCGAGATTAGCAAAATGGCTGAATTTCAATATACTTTCATGAGTAAAGCAAAGATATTAAAAATAATTAATAACCATAACTATATATGCATATATTTATTAATATTATAATGCTTAGTAAAATCAATAATCAAAATGATGTATTTTTTTAAAAAAAATTAATTGAAAATAGAGACCGATTATTGGTCGCTATTCTATTGCTAAAATATAACTTCAATTTCTAAAAATTATTTTCATAATTAAAAAATTTGAAAACCGTCGCTATTTCATCGATAAAATTTACACCAAATTTGTATTTTCGCGACAGACTTGAAAAACCGTCGCTAAATTCCATCGCAAAAAAAGGCACCATCAATTGCCACAAAAAATTAGCAACCGTTTCTTTATTTCCGTCGCTAAAATTGAAAAAATGGATTTTTGCGATAGATTTAAAAAATTGTCGCCAATCCGTCGCTAATTAGCGACGAAAAATTGTCTATCACTAATTTCAATTTTTTTTGTAGTGTTGGTTCATCCACATAATCCATCTAGTCAAATCCCAATTGAGTAATGAATAAATAAAAAATTCAAAAAATAAAGCCTCATCTATTGTCATGTTAATTCCAGAGAAGTATGTGCAATATCAAACAAATAGCAAGTTCCATCGACAGTAACCAGAGGTTTCAAAATCAAAATTCAAAATTTCCCTTTTTTATTATTTAACTCAAGTAGCGGATAAGTAATTGGTTGAACTAAACTTAGCTACTGAGAAAATTTAGCATGTAAATAAAAATTAAACTACTTACTACCTGTTTATTCAATTTATCAACAACCAAACAAAAGCTAAGAAATTAAGCAAAAATACTAAAAAATAGAACTTCAAAATCATCAAGAACATAATCAATAATCAAAAATCCCAAACAAATAGAACAAGAAACAAAACCCCCAAAATCCCAATGCATAAAAATTTGATTTCAATTGCTTTTTTAAACAAAGAATAAGATAACAAGTAGCAGAGAATAAAATATTCGAAGTATCGGAGCCAGGGTAGAAGTGGATCTTTGCCGGATCTACACGGTTGACTGGAGGTGCACCAGATCTTCGGCTATTGCTGGCTTGCAGTTGATGGATGCATAACGCGACAAGCTGGGGTGAGAGCTACTGGCGACCACGACGTGACAACAGAGAAAGAAGAGAGAAGGAAGTTTAGAGACTAGCGGCAATGAAGGGATGGTGGAGACTGCGAGGGAATGAGAGAAGCAAACGGGGGCTGCTGGAAAACAAAGGAGGAGATCGGGACTAGGAAAGAGAAGAAAAGAAAAGGAAAGAAGAAGAAGGGAAAGGGAAAACCCAAAATGACACTGTTTTAGTGGAAAAGGAAATATTTTTTTATTTTTTTTTTCAAATAACGACTAAATTAGCGATTAAAACACCACTGTTACTAAATTTGATTAAATAAATATTTCACATTTAGCGACAATCAAAATTCATCGCTAAACAGTAGCAAAAAAATGTGCTAAAATTTCAATCCAAATTTAGAGACCAATATGTATTTTGCTATTTAGTCACTAAATTTTAACATCAATTAGCAACTACAATTCAGTCGCAAAAATTGAAAATTTTTTAGCGGCAAATAAAACCGTCGCTAATTTTGTCACCAAAAAGTTAACACAAATTTGCTGCCAACATTTAGCGACTATTTTTTTTTCGTCGCTATTTCGTTGCTAAATTTGCCACCAAATTGAAAAAATGATTTTCACGACTAATTCTAAATTCTGTCGCTAATCCGTCGCTAATAAGCGACAAAAATATTGCCGTTGCTAAATTGTATTTTTTTGTTTTAGTGTTAATTCCCATAATGTGTGCAATATTTCATTGATCCAGCATTATTTTTACAGTTGAATTGAGATTTAATTACCTTTTACTTCATGTTTTTCTATTTACATTTTAACTTATGGTTTCAACACTAATTAATTTGTGTTTTTTTTATTTTTTCTTTAAATTGCAGAGTCAACTTGTGATACAATTGATCATAATGCGATTCAAGTTAATGACTAGGTCAAAGATATTGTGGCCTTATATTGAACTATATTTTTATGTGAATTTTATTTGTTGAACTAGTTTGATTATTAAATATCTAGTTTTTAATTTTAATTTTCATATACTTCGAACATTTTTAGTTTATTTGTAGTTCGAACATTATATTTAATTATCATGTTAAATTTCGTTATTTTTTTATTTTAATTTCTAATTATTTTCAACAATTTAATTTTTTTTTGAATACATTTTATAATTATAGTGGTTTACCGAATAAATATTGGTTAACCAGTCCGAAAATCTAAAAATGATGGATGGGCTAACCGATAGTAATGGACTGTTTAATGGACTGAAATTTTAGAAAAATAATATTAATGGGCTGATTTTTTTAAAGTTCTTAGACGGTTAACCGATTTATACTCACCCCTACCTATAGCAATCAAAACCCAGAAAAACCAATGAATATCTTTGAATAATATATATTATCTGGGCGGGATTTTAGCATTGTTTTGAAAATTGGATCGGACTGGTCGGTTGAACTGGTTCAACTGCGAACCAAATAGAGAACCGATTCAATCCAATATAAAAACTATAACAGATAAAAAATCGGATTGCACAGTGAAAAATCGGGTTGAACCGAAAAATTTTGGTTAAACCGAGAAAAATCAAATATATTCTAAATTATATTTTTATAAAATATATTTTTATAATACAAGTTAATAGTTTTTGAATATTGTTCGATTAAAAATTTATATTTGATGATAAAATTAATTTATATTAATATTAAACTTGATAAAATTGAACATTATGTGAAATTGTTTTCATTATATTTTTATTTTATATTTTTTTAGATATTTAATAACTAAATAATTTAAATGTAAAGGAATATTGAAAAAAAATGAATATGAACATGATAATCATAAAAATAGTTAACGTCATAAAAGTAAATTTTACAATTGAAAATAAAATTAAAAAATTTATGAATTCAAAATTACATTTTTCTTATAAATTCAAATATTTAACAAAAAAATTCAATTGTTGTGGTTAATTTTTTACTATTATTACTAAAAAAGTAGTAAAATAAATAAAAAATGATTAATATATTGATATTTAATAATTAATAGGTTGTTTAAATACATTTTTATATACTAAATTTTTAATTTTTTATTAATAATTATATTTAAAAAAAAAGATAAAAACTCCGAGTCAACCCGATCGAAACAGTTGACTCCTAACCCAGTTAGCAGACCGAGTCGATGTCCGGTCCGATTTTAGAAACATTGGATTTTAGATGTGCTGAGTCTCCATGTGTTCCAAATATGTAGAGTCTCCACGTCAGCCAATTTTAATTGACAAATCACCCATGTGGGCCCACTAATAGCCACATAAGCTTTTTCCGTTAATATTTAACAGAAAATTGGATGGAGATTGGAGAGGCAAGATTGTAAAGGTATATTAACCTTGTTGTTTTGATTGTTAAATTTTAAACCATGGGGTTTTAATTGTGAATTCCTAAATTAATCGTGATAGAGTTGGGATACGCCCGTGACTCTATAATGGATTGAGTTCCAATCTAGAATAAATTGAGTTATTTAATCTGATTTAAATTACCAAATCCTATCTTAGAAAGAGTCTGAGTTAAACTAGAGTTAGGTCTCTAGTTTTTAAGATCTCTATAAATAGGGGTGAGGTCCTCATTATTTGATAACGAGAAAATGAACACGCCGAAAGGCTACTTGTTCCCGCTCATAAGTTTTCTGTCTTAATTTTTAGGGGCATTTAGATTGTGATCTAGCTGCTCTTATCCCGAGTAGGTAAAAGCCGGACCAGTGACCAAAAACAAACGGGATCTTGGTAGACGCTTCACAACGAGTTTCTGCACTACAAGAGGTAGGTACATCTATTAATGTTACCTTCGTATAAATTATATTTGTTATAATTTTTCATAATCCATCATTGATATCAGAGCCATTATTTTTGTGTCCTAGCATGTGGCTAAATAGATCTAAAATTTTATATGTAAAATTATTAGATCTGGGATGCATTGAACACAACAAAAATTTGTTTTTTGTGTGAAAAATATATATGCGTGTATATTTCGGCTCGATTTTGTGTATGTGTACACTGAAACCCGAGGGGACGAACATGAGTGTTCAAAACGGCTAACTAGAAGTCGTGATTTTTGATTTTTGACCTCACCATTAAATTCACAGACCCTGAACCCCCCCCCCTCGGTCGGAACCGGAGCGTCAGAATCGGTAGGGAAGGCAGCGCGTGGACTACACGCGCCACATACATTCGGCGCGTGTGCGTGGGCAGTGGCTGACACACGTGTCGCCATGTGTCAGCTGTGAGGCGTCACGCTGACACGTGGCCCAATCGCTGAGGGCCACGTGGAAGGCTGAGGCTATGCCACGTGGTAAAATGAGTGGGGTGGACATATGGACCAACCAGAGGGTGACATGTGAAAGACTGTGGTCATGCCACGTGTCCTAATCAGATGGTGCCACGTGGCCCAATCAAGGGTGGCCACGTGTCAGACCGATGTCTGCCATGTGGCAATGTTGACGTGTCATGTGTGACACATGGTCCAATGAGGCACCACCACGTGGATGACACATGTCATGCCACGTGGCGGTGACGTGTAACAGGGTGCCACGTGTGCGCCAGGTGGAACAGTAGGAATCAGACACGTAGCACATTATGGTGTTGACACGTGTTTGATCGAGTGGGAGGCCGCGCGTGTGGCACGTGAAGGTGCATGAGCACGTCTACCTTCCTTCTGTCGGCGCGTGCGACGTCCTCCGATCGCTGTTTCAGCTTCGATTTTTGTCAAATAATTTTTTAAAATTATTTCTGATTTTTTGGTCATGTTTTCAAAATTTTTTAATGACCAGAAAATATATTTTGTATTTTTTGATATTTAAATGTGTTTAATTTCAAAATAAAATATTAAAATTGTACAAAAAGTGTTTTCTGCATTCGATTAATTTTTAAAATATTTTTGGAAATTTTTGAGATTCTGTCCTTATTGATTGAAATGCGTTTCAATCATGTGTATTTATACATGAGTGTATAAATTTTTTCTGTAATATGTTATAGAAATTTTAAATAAGGGCACCGGTTCTTTCTTAAATTGCGCATAGGTTGCTTTGAGAAATGCAAGAGTGCAATCTATAAAGCAACATGAGAATGCGAAGGAAGATTTGAGCTGATAATATTGATGCTATAGTGCATCATAAAGTATATGTGTGAGAACAAATGCAAGAGTGTATTTGGACTGGTGGTCTGAGTATGAAAATGGAACTTTGGTTCGAGTTAATAAATAGCAAGTGTTGAGAATCAATACTAAAATCTGTGATGGTATTGAAAAATGGACGGAGCGTGAATCGTCCATGGTTTCATCAATTGACTTATAAGTTGCTTGATGAAGTGATAAAATTGGTCAAAGAAATAATCCTAATAATTAAAAATATTTTATGAAACCTGGACTTCTATAATAGTTGACATATGTGTGAATTTGAGTTGGCGTTTGTTATTATTAAAATAGGATTTACGTTTCCTATTGATATTTGACATGAGTGTCTTATTTTTGGGATTATTGGATTTTATTTATTGGTTAAATAAATGTGTTTATTTACTTATTATGTTGGCATTTAACTATATAATAAATGAGTTTATTTTAATTGTTAATTGCCTTGCGATATTTTATGAGGAAAATGATTGCATGCTTATTAAGTAAAGGCTTAATAAAAATCCCCTCATAAGTTTGAGAATTTGATAATCCAATAATTCAGATTTATTATGCATGAAATTTTAACCTATAAGGTTGGACATTAGGACTTAGAGGGTAATTGGATACTATAAGTAGCCTTTTCGAATTTGAGCCTAATAGAAAATTTTACTAGGTTATTATTTAAGGTGCATAATAAATTGCATGTGTTGCCTTATCTCCCGTAAATATTTGCAATATTGTTCCATTTGGGATCAAAGGATCCTAATGCATGTTGCTTCCAAGTTATAATTATGAAATCTGGAATACAAAGATCCAGTATGTGCTTGAAGAGCAAGAGGCTCTTAAATTCTCAAGTTCAGTTATGGATGAATCTGAGGATGACACTATAACCCAGCATAAGTAGGACCGAGATGCCTATGTTGCATCATATCACTAAGCAATTTTGCAAGTGTCAAAATGCAATGGATTTGTGGACCGCTTTGCAAGAGAAATTCGGAGAAGTGACTCTGAATAAGCTCCGATCATTGAAGATCAAATTTGATATATATCAAAAAAAGTCTGATTATTCGATGAAAAACATCTAAGAGAGATGAAAAAGGAAAAGTGAGTTTAGTGAACTAAGTCATAAGTGACTGATGAGCAGTAAGTCCATACCGTTATCTGTTCTTTACCTAAGAGTTGGTAACATGTGAAGATGCAACTAACTCACATGGATAAGCATATAGACATTTGAGGATGTCGCTTGTCATTTGAAGCTTAAAAGGGACCGTCCGACAGTGATTAAGGTCAATGTCATAGTGCATATGGCACAGTCCTGTTCTAATAGAATGAGTTCTCATTAGAACAAGATAATAAGCTTCATCAATAGGGTAAAGAAAAGGCTTGAGAGCCTAAAAAGCAAAAGGAATAGAATCATAAAAGGTCCAAAGGCAAAAAGGAGATAAACTTTTCAAGAGTGAAATGTTTCAATTGCCTATAGAAATGACATTATGCAAAGAGATTACATTGTGCCTATAAAGATGCACTATTTTGACTCAAGAGTGAGTGAAATTTATGTATCTAAGTCTGAATTTCATCCTTTGTGGGTGATAGATTTAGAACCAATGGACCGTGTAACAAGGGATCGAGATACCTTTGTTATGAAATTTGGGTTCTGTTCTTGCTTTATTGAAATTTATTTTCAATTTATATTTTACGAATGACAGTGTATGTTTATGCTTGAATGATTTCTATTATGGTTTTGGTTATGGATGTGGACCATGACTGTTTTCCTTTAATTTATTATTTTTCACATAGTTATGAGAACAATGTGAAATTATGGCATGCTACAATAAACCATATTGGACAAAACCGAATGAGTCGGTTAATCAAAGAAGGTTTAGTAGGCGATTTAAATAAAGTTGAATTGCCTATATGAAAGTACTGCCTAAAAGGAAAAACTAATTAGAAAATCATTTGAATAAGGAACTAAAGCCAAATTTCCATTGCAATAGTTCATTCTGACGTATGTGGTCAAATGAATGTGAGGGCAAGGCATGGGGCCTACTATTTCATCACATTTATAGATGACTATACTAGGTATGGTCATGTCTATTTGTTTTCTCACAAGTCAGAAGCATTGAGTTGCTTCAAGACTTATATGAGTACAGCAATTAGATAAAAAGATCAAAACTTTAAGAACTGACAGAGGTCAGTGATATCTTACAGATAAATTTAAAGCTTCATGTGATGAAAAAGGATTGAACATCAGTTATTCATTCTTAGAAATCCACAACAAAACGGTGTTGAAGAAAGGAGAAATAAGACTCTCCTATATATGGTTAGATCTATGATGGCAGAGGCAAATTTTCCTATCTCCTATTGGGGAGATGCTTTATTGACTGCCACATATGTTCTGAATTGTATGCCCTCCCAATCTGTCATAACCACAACTTATGAGTTGTGAACGGGTCGATAAGCTAACCTAAACCATTTACAACCTTTGGGTTATAATGCTTACGTCCATGATACCTCAATTAGGTAAATTTTGAGACCAAGAGGTGAAAAGAGTATCTATGTAAGATATTCTGAAGTATCAAAAGGATACATTTTCATGGATAAGCAAGAAAATGGCATAATGACAAAATTTGAATCACTAGATGTCATATTCTTAAGAGGATGAATTTTCAAAGTTGGGCGAAGTGAATTAAGATCTCACTTTTGATTAATCTCAGGAAGAGGAACCATCAGGATCACTCCATCCGAGTGGGAGGGATTTAGAGGAAGAAGGTTAAGACCCTTATCCTCCAAACGATCCGGATGTTCGAGACCTGATTCGAGTGGGAGTATTCTTGACTCCAGTGGGAGAAAAGAATATGGTATTTCTGACTCAGTGGGAGCATGGAACATAGTCCCAGTGGGAGCATTATGAATCACGATGAATATATGAGACATGTTTATCGTGATTCATAATGCAAAAATCTAAAAGGATAAGTGTTCTATGCCGACGATTTAAAATCGAAGGTTTGAGTGAAACCCTTTTGGTTATCCCACAAGATAAGAAAGAGTTTAAAAATATTCAAAAGGCTTTTTCATGCCCATCTAAGGAGAAATGGATTAAAGCAATGGAAGAAGAAATGGCATCCATGAGATCAAATCATGTTTGAGAACTAGTTGATCTATTGGAAGGACACAAATTGAGAATAAATGTATTCTCAAAGTAAAGCGAAAGGCTGAAAGAGGTATCGAAAGATATAAGACTCAGCTAGTCGCTAAGGGGTTCATATAATAGAAAGAGATTGACTATGAGTAGACTTTCTCATCTGTTGTAAGATTTACGTACATAAGGTTAATTCTGGCCATAGTCGCGAGTTTGGACCTAGAGCTTCATCAAATGGATAGAAAGACTGCTTTTCTCAATAGAGAATTGGATGGAACAAACTATATGTTTCATCAAAAAAGGCAGCAAACATAAGGTTTGCTAATTGATGAGTTCAATTTATGGCCTTAAACAGTCTTTAATACAATGGTACTTGAGACTTCATCATACAATCATAATGAATGTGTTCAATATGATTGATGAAGGTCATTGAGTTTATAGTAAAAGCTCTGAAAATGAATTTATCATTTTGGCATTGTATGTAAACGACATATTTAAAGCTGAAAATGATAAATAGTACGTAAATGAAATCAAATATTGGTTATCGTCCAACTTTGAGACAAAGGATATGGGTCATGCATATTATATTCTTGAAGTTAAGATTTTAAGAGAATGTTTAAGAAAATTGTTGTCTGTTTGTAGAGAGAAATATATCAACAAAAATCTCGAATGATTTAATATGCAAAACTATAAACTGATAGATAACCCCATTGCCAAGAATCAGTTTCTTAGCAAAGATGCGTGTCCCAAGATGCTAGCAAAAAGAACATATGAGGAACGTTCTATATGCCAGTGCCATGGGTAATCTTATGTATGCAGTGTTGTATACAAGACATGATATATGCTATGCAGTAGGCATGGTAAATAGATGTCAATCTAACCCAGGCAAAGCACATTGGAAGCAATTGAAAGGATACTTATATACCTTAAAGGTACTGCAAACTATTCTCTCCATTACAAGAAAAGGATTTGCATTGAGAGAATACATAAACATTGATTAAACAGGAAATGTGGATGAGAGAAAATCCACCTCAGGTTTTATATTCTTGTTTGGCAAGAGTGCCATCTCGTGGAATAACAAGATTTAAATCTGTGTAGCCCTATCAATAGTGGAAGTTGAATTTGTCACTTCCTCAATTGCAGTACAGGAGACAATTTGGTTTAAATGGTTTGTGAGCCATTTAAGAGTAATTGTCTCAAAGGTATCAGTGACAGTCTAAAGTGACGGTCAGTTGTTGATGGCTTATAGTAGAGCTAAGCATATCGGCATTAAGTATCAATATAAGAGAGATATTGTTGCATGAAGAGATATGAACTTGCAGTACGTTTCTACGCAAGCAGGTTCATTGAGTAAACCTACAACGAGAGATGTGTTTTGAGAGACACATTAGATCTCGAGGTTTGCGTAAAATTTAATTGGTACTGTTATATTTTATATAATCCCTTAATGTTATTATTTGCGAATAATAACTAAAATTCATTGTTGGCAATACATGAGTGTGAATGTTTATGTGTAAACATTTACTGTTATTGATATGAGATTGAGCATGTCGGACAGAGAAGTAGCCCACTCACAAGGGTGTTTACCTTAGTTTTGTCAATGAGTTGGCAAAAACTAAGATGAGGTAATTTTTGAATAAATCAGAATGCTCGAGAGCCTGTTCAAAATAAAAGTGTCATTTTGCAAAAATTATAAGATGAGTCCTATTAAGGTGCGAGATAAATACATACATAAAGTTGTATGCTTTGGATTGAGATCCAAAATAAGGATTGTATGAAATTCAATGGTCAGTTATATGTAACTCCCATATTCTGTCTAAAAAGCCAAAAGTAGTCCTTAAGTAAGCAGACTAAAGTTGGGTACTTCAGTGCGTCGCAACCTTACGCTTCTGTATGGTGTTTGACATACACATTATTGAAATGTGAGACATGCGCTCCTTTAAGGGAAGGAAAGAACACCATAACACATGTTTTATACCGTGTGTGCTTATGCGACCATAGGGATGGGAATTTAATAATATTATTGATCTCAACTTTTCCTGTTGTGAGACCCTATTTATATTTCGACCCTCAGAACCCTTAACTTATCCCTGAAGTATGGTTCAATGTGGCTAGCTTAGTTAGTTTCCAAGAGGTCTGGAGAAAATTTAGGCCTGGTGGATCTAATTAGAAAAGCAAATTGAATCATGATGGATGGCATACAGTAAGAGGGGAATATAGCCTTTTGATCACTTTCATAATGTTTCGTGGTTCACCGGCATGCCTATTATAGTTTCTATACTAGCGATAGAGTATTATAAAAGTGACAGTTGTAATTTAGTTTAGTTCAAAGAAATAGAGATTTAGTGATTTTATAAATTGTTATATATCAATTTTGTTTTCATAGCCATGTAATTATAATTTTCAAAGTTCGATAACGAACATGAATATAGTTATCTAAGGGACAAAGATTAGATTAGGGTGTTTAGAAAAATTATTTACCAAAATAGGGTGTTTTAAATAGTATTTTTGAAAATAGATTTTTTTTCAATGTTGCAACTCATATCTTGGGACTGCTGTTGCTGCTCTGACGCCGCATCAGAGTAGTAGCTAATTTAGTTTAGTTTTTTTATTTTAATAAGTTTTTTTTATTTGATTAACAAAATTGTACTTAAAGCATATTAACAAAACAAATCATGCTTCCTTGTCAAAATAAATTGTTGGAGTCGGGATGCGCCCATGACTTCTCGGGTTGACCCGGAATATATATGTATCGGACCGGGAATACTACTAATATGGAAGAATTCCATATTAGGAGAAAACCAAGGGATTATGCCCCTTGAATTTCCTCTAATCCTACAACTTCCCCTTTAATGTGTAATTAAAGGGGGTAACTCCCCTAATGGGAGTTAATGTCCTACTTATGGTGCATTCATCTCCTTTGGGAGATGAATGCCTATAAATAGGCCCCCTCCTCCTTTGAGGAGTGGATGAGAAAGTCTCTAGATACCGAAACTCTGTCGGTTTCACACCTCACCGGTTTTGTACTCCAAGTGGTTTTTAGACTGTGTACAAGCTGCTGTCATCCCGTTTGTGGATATCAGCCAGACCAGTGACGCTAGAAGGGATCCTTGTAATTGCTTCTGCCAAAGTATCTGCGCTACAAGAGGTAGGTAGCATATAACCCGTTTATGTTACCTCCATATATACATGTGGCATGTTGGTATATAAATCCTTCATTGGTATCAGAGCCAATATTTTTGGCGTCCTAGCATGTTGCTAAAACTGGATCTAAAATTTTATGTGTAAAATTAGTAGATCTAGGATGCATGAACCCGATATACATTTATTTTGTGTTAAAATATATATTTGTATATATTTTTCGGGTCTAAAAATACGTGTATGTGTACTGTAAATTGAGGGGATGAATATAGGTATTCAAAACGCTAGACTTAAAATTGAGATTTATAATTTTTGACCATACCATTGAAACCACAGACCCCAAAAACCCCCACCGAAAAAAAATTTGGAGACCAGAATACGTCGGGAAGGCGGCGCGTAGCATGCACGCGCCGCTAGACCAAGGGAGCGTGCGCGTGGCCCACGGGTCCACAGCTGTGGACACGTGGCCCAATGGGATTCGGCCACGTGGCTGACCCAGGTCATGCCACGTGGAAGAAAGGTTCCACCAGGCACCACGTGGACCACTCCGGGGGTGACACGTGGACGAATGGGATCGTGCCACGTGTCGTGCCATGTTAGCGAGTGATGTGTCAACACCGCCACATGGCCCAATGGACCGATGCCACGTGGCTGACGTGTGTCATGTCACGTGGACGCTGACGTGTCCACCTCTGCCATATGGCAGACAGGTGGACCAACCATAACGTGACATGTGGCACAGTAGGGTTGTGCCACGTGGCGGGGTAGAAGGGGTGCGTGCGTGGGCGCGTGAGGGCGCGTGTTCGCATGACTCCCTCCCCTAGCGGCGCGTGTGAGCGCGTGCAGCCTCCTCCAACCACCATTTCAGCTCCAATTTTTTGCGAAACCATTTTTCAAAATTTTTTTTATTTTTTGGTCATTTTTCCAGAATTTTTTGATGACCAGAAAATAAATTCTTATTTTTAAATTATTAAAAATATTATAAAAATTATGGAAAATGTGTTTTCTGCCTTTAAATTATTTTGAAAAATATTTTTGAAAATTTTTGTGGATCTCTCCTTATTGTTGGTTGAAATGAGTTTCAATCATATATGTTTATACATGAGTGTATTAACTATCTTTTTATTTCTGTGATGTGTTACAGAAATGGTAATGATAAGGACTCCGTTTGTTCCTTCGCACTCCGTTTGAGATTGCTTTAAGAAATGTAAAAGTGCGTTTAGTAATGATATTGATGCAATAGTGCATCACATAATGTTTATGCATGAAGAAATGCAGGAGTGTATTTGGTTAGGTGGTTTATGTATGGGAAAGGATGATAGAGTACTGATCAAAGCATTGGCTGACTCTTTTGTGTATCATCCAGAACTCAGGGAGTTATTGGAAACTACCTGGTATATTGGAGATAGAATTTATAGAAAATCTATCATCCACTTTTTGGCTAGAGTTGCCAAAAGAGGAGTGTTGAGGAGCAACACTACATCTGTGATGAAATTGAGAAGTGGACGTAATGTGCATCATTTATGGCTTCATCAACGAACTTATGAGTTACCTGATGAATTAATGAAGATGGTCAAAGAATCAGTCCCGGTGTCAAGAAAGATTTTGTGAAAATCTAGACTTATATATTAGTTGACATGAGTGTCAATCTTGGTTAGCGTTTAATTTTATTAAATGGGATTTATGTTTCCTATTGTTATTTGACATGAGTGTCATATTTTGGATTATTGGATTTTTTATATTGGTTAAATGAATGAGTTTATTTATTATTATGGCATTTGACTTTATAATAAATGTGTTTATTTAACTGTTAATTGCCTTGCATTATTTTATGAGTAAAATGATTGCATGTTTATTAAGTGGAGGCTTAATAAATTTAAACCAATATTATCCCCTTCTTAAGTTTGAGAACTTAATAATCCAATAATTTAGATATACTATGCATGAAATTTTGACTTGTAAGGTTGGACATTAGGACTAAGAGGATAACTGGATACTATTCGTAGCCTTTTCGAATTGAAGCCTGATAGAAAACTTTACTGAGTTATTATTTCTGATGCATAGTAAATATCGTGTATTGCCTTATATCCTTTAAAATTGTGCATTTTTGTTCCATTTGAGATCAGAGGATCCTAATGGATACTGCTTCCAAATCAATTATCGTAGAACTTAATACAAGTATTAAGATGAATGGTGACGATTGTGAATTTTGGAGTATGAGAATCCAGTGCGTGCTTGAAGAACAAGAGGTTTTTAGACCCTTAAGTTTGGTTATGTCTGAACCTAAGAATGGCACTACATCACAGTATAGGCGAGACCATAATGCCTATGTGGCATAGAAAAAGAAGAATTTCACTGCTCGTGTCATCTTGCTAAGTGCAATAGATGATATCACTAAGTAGTTCAGCAAGTATCAAAATGCAATGAATCCGTGAATCGCTTTGCAAGAAAAGTTTAGAGGTGTGTCTCTAACTAAGTTTTTTTTATCATTGATGATCAAATTTGATACTTATCAGAAAAAGTCTGATTGTTCGATGCGAAAACATCTATGAGAGATGAAAATGATTAGTAAGCTTAGTGAGATTGGTCGTAAGTTGACTGATGAGCAATAGGTCCTAACTGTTATCCGTTCCTTACCCAAAAGTTAGGAGCATATAAAGATGCAACTAACTCAAACGGACAAGCATTGAGACATTTGAGGATGTCGCTTGTCATTTGAAGCTTAAATAGGACTATTTGGCACTGATTAAGGTAAATGTCATTGTGCATATGGCACAGTATTATTCTGGTGAAATAAGTTCTAACTAGGATAAGATAAGAAGCTTCAAAAGTAGGATAAGGAAAAAAGGCTCAATAGCCTTAAAAAGCAAAGAAAGAACAGAATTTTAAGAGGTCCAAAGGCAAGAAGACGGTAAATGTTTCAAGAGTGAAATATTTTAATTGCCAACGGAAAGGTCACTATGTAAGAGGTTGCACTGTGCCCAAACAGATACAATATTTCGACTTAAGAGTGAGTGAAATTTGTGTATCCAACTCAGAATTTCATTCTTTGTGAGTGATAGATTCAAGAGCAAAGGATCATGTAATAAGGGATCAAGATACCTTTGTTAAGAGTTCTGTTTCTGTTCTTACTTTATTGAAATTTGTTTTCAATTTATGCTTTGAGGATAATGGTATATGCTTATACTTAAATGATGATTATGATGGTTCTGGTTAAATGCTGAATGATTTCATTGTTATGGATGCGTACCATGACTATTTGAGGAAAATAATGAGAAAATCATTCGATAAAGGAAATAGAGCCAAATTTCTATTGCAGTTAGTTCATTCTGATGAATGTGGTCAAATGAATGTGAGGGCAAGGCATGGGGCCTACTATTTCATCACCTTTTATGGATGACTATACTAGGTATGGTCATTTCAATTTGATTGCTCACTAGCCTAAAGTATTGTGTTGCTTCAAGATTTTTATGAACTTAGTTGAGAATCAATTAAACATAAGGATTAAAGCTTTGAGAACTGACTGAGGTCAAGAAAATCTTTCATATGAATCTAAAGCTTTATGTGGTGAAAAAGGGATTGAACATTAGTTGTTCATTCTAGAAATTCACAACAAAACGGTGTTGCAAAAAGGAGAAATAGGACTCTCCTAGATATGGTTAGATCTATGATGGCAGAGGCAGATTTGCCAGTCTCCTATCGGGGAGATAATTTAATGACTGCCACATATGTTTTTAAAGGGTTGATTTCACCCATGGTCACTCAACTTATCACTTATCGCGCAAAAGTAACCGACTTTTCTTTTCTTACTTAAATGTCACTGAACTTTTAACATTATTGCACAAAAGTCATGTTGACCGGAATTCGGCGACGACTCTTACCGGATTGATAAGTTCAACAAATGCTACATTTAAATTAATTTCACTCACGGTCACTAGACTTATCATTTATCTTGCAAAAGTAATTAACTTTTTTTTTCAACTTAAATGTTACTGAACTTTTAACATTTTTACAAAAAAGTCATCAATCCGGCAAAGGTCGTCGCCGGATTCCGGTCAACATGACTTTTGTGCAATAATGTTAAAAGTTCAGTGACATTTAAGTAAGAAAAAAAAAGTCGGTTACTTTTGCGCGATAAGTGATAAGTTGAGTGACCATGAGTGAAATTGACCCTGTTTTTAAACCATGTGCCTTCTATCTCTGTCACATCTATAACTTATGAGTTGCGAACTGGTCAATAAGCTGACTTAAGCCATTTACGACCTTAGGGTTATGCTGCTTACGTCCATGATACCTTATGTAAAATTGGTTAATTGGGACCAAGAGATAAAAAGAGTATCTATGCGAGATATTCTGAAGTATCAAAAGGATACATTTTCATGGGTGAGCAAAAAAAAAATGGCACTGTGACAGAATTCAGATCACGAGTCATCATATTCTTAGAGAATAAATTTTCAAAGTTGGGCAGGGTGAATTAAGATTTCACTTTATATTAATCTCAGGAAGAGAATACCAGGATCACTCCATCCGAGTGGGAGGAAATTAGAGGAAAAGGTCAAGGCCTTCATCCTCCAAATGATCCGAATGTTCGAGATCCTGATTTAAGTGGAAGTATTTTTCACTCCAGTGGGAGGAAAGAATATGGTATTCCTAACTCCAGTGGGAGTAAGGGAACATGGTTCCAGTGGGAGCATTTTGAATTACAATGAATATATGAGACATGTTTATCAAGATTCAAAATTGCGAAAATCTAAAAGGAAAAGAGTTATGCGCCGACGATTTGAGATCTAAGGCTCGAACAGAGTCCTTTTAGTTGCCCCACAAGATGAGGAAAAGCCTAAAAATATTCGAGAGGCTCTTCCATGCCCATCTAAGGAAAGTGGATTAAAGCAATGGAAGAATAAATGGCATCCATGAAATCAAATCTTGTTTGAGAACTGATTGATTTACTGAAAGGACACCAATTCGGAATAAATGGATTCTCAAAGTAAAGCGAAAGACTAAAAGAGGTATCGAAAGATATAAGACTCGGCTAGTCGCTAAGGGGTTTATACAATAGAAAGAGATTGACTATGAGTAGACCTTCTCATCTATTGTAAGATTTACGTACATACGGTTAATTCTGGCCATTGTGGCGAGTTTGAACCTAGAGCTACATCAGATGGATGTAAAGACTACTTTTCTCAATGGAGAATTGTATGAACAAATCTACATGGATCAATCTATAGGTTTCATTGAAATAGGCAGCGAACATAAGGTTTGCAGATTGAAGAGATATATCTATGGCCTTAAACAGTCTTCAACACAATGGTCCTTGAAACTTCATCATACAATCATGTCGAATGTGTTCAATATGATTGATGAAGACCATTGTGTTTATAACAAAAGCTCTAAAAGTAATTTTGTCATTTTAACATTGTATGCAGACGACATAATAATAGCTGAAAATGACAAAAGGTACGTAAATGAAATCAAAGAATGGTTATTGTCAAACTTTGATATGGGTCTAGCATATTATATTCTTGAAGTTAAGATTTCAAGAGATCATTCGAGAAGGTTGTTGTTCTTTTCTTAAGAGAAATATATCAACAAAGACATTGAATGATTTAATATGCAAAACTGCAAGCCCATTGATACCCCTATTGCTAAGAATCAGTTTCTCAGCAAAGAGATATGTCCTAAGATGCTGAAGGAGATGGAACATATGAGGAATGTTCCATATGCCAGTGCTGTGGGCAATCTTATGTATGCAATATTGCATACAAGATACGATATATGCTATGCAGTGGGCATAGTAAGCAGATATCAATTTAACCTAGGCGAAGCATATTAGAAAGCAGTTAAAAGGATACTTAACTATCTCAAAAGTATAGCTGATTATTCTTTATATTTTTGAGACAAGGGTCTGCGATTAAGAGAATACAGAGATATTGTTTGGGCAGGAGATGTGGATTAGAGTAAATCAACTTTAGGTTTTTTATTCTTGCTTGGCAAGGGTGCCATCTCATGGAGTAGCAAGAAACAAACCTGTGTAGCCCTATCAACAATGGAAGCTGAATTTGTCGCTTCCTCAGCTGTAGTATAAGAGACAGTTTGGCAAAAATGGTTTGTGAGCCATTCAAGAGTAACTGCCTCAGAGGTACCAATGGTAGTCTACAGTGACAGTCAGTCGTTGATAGCTTATAGTAAAGCTAAGCATATTGACATTAAGTATTAATACATGAGAAGTATTATTGCACGAGGAGAAGTGAACTTACAGTACGTTTCTACGCATGCAGATCCGTTGAGTAAACCTATAACGAGAGATGTGTTTTGAGAAATACATTAGATCTCGAGGTTTGCATAGAATTTAATTGGTACTGTTATAATTTATACAATCCCTCAACGTTGTTATTTGCGAATAATAACTAAAGTTCATTGTTGGCGATATATGAGTGTGAATATTTATGTGTAAACATTTACTGTTATTTATTTGTGATTGAGCATGTCAGACAGAAAAGTATCCCACTCACAAGGGTGTTTACCTTAGTTTTGTCAATGAGTTGGCAAAGACTAAGATGAGGCAAATTTTGAACATATGAAATTGCTCAAGAGCCTGTTCAAAATAAAAGTGTCGTCTTTCAGAAATTATAAGATGAGTCTTATTAAGGTGTGAGATAAAGACATACATAAAGTTGTATGCTTTAGATTGAGATCCAAATAAGGATTGTATGAAATCCGATGGTAAATTATATGCAACTACCATGCTTTGTCTTAAAAGCCAGAAGTAGTCCTTAAGTAAGCGAACTAAAGTTAGATGCTTCGGTGCATCGCAACCTTATGCTTCTGTATGGTGTTATATAGATACATTTTTAAATGTAAGACATGCGCTCCTTTAAGGGAAGGAATGAACACCATAACACATGTTTTATACCATGTGTGCTTATGTGACCAAGGGATGGGAAATCAATATTATTGATCTCAACTTTCCCTATTGTGAGACCCTACCATATTTCGACCCTTGGAACCCTTAACTTATCCCTGAAGTATGATTCAGTGTGGCTAGCTTAGTTAGTTTCCAAGAGGCCATGGAATAATTTCAGTCTGGCGGACCTGACTAGAAAAGCGAGCTGAATCTTGATGGATAGCATATAGTAAGAGGGGAAGATAGCCTTTTAATCACATTCAATTATTTCGTGGTTCACCGGCATGCCTATTGTGGTTTCTATGAGTAGAGACATAATAATGAACACGAAAATTGTTTTATGAGATCATGAGTTAAAACAATGAATGTGAGAAGGCGGTCTAGGGTTTTGGCATACGTGTATAAGAGGATCTCGTCTTTTCGAGACGCTATATATCGCTAACAGGTGTATAGCACTAGTGCTCTTGATGTATGCTGGTCACACGGTCTATCTGCCTGTATAACTGGAGAACTCGACTGAAAATCGTTCAATCATGTGCGAGTGGGAGATGTTGGAGTCGGGATGCGCCTATGACTTCTCGGGTTGACCCGGAATATATATGTATCGGATCGGGAATACTACTAATATGGAAGAATTCCATATTAGGAGAAAACCAAGGGATTATGCCCCTTGAATTTCCTCTAATCCTACAACTTCCCCTTTAATGTGTAATTAAAGGGGGTAACTCCCCTAATGGGAGTTAATGTCCTACTTATGGTGCATTCATCTCCTTTGGGATATGAATGCCTATAAATAGGCCCCCTCCTCCTTTGAGGAGTGGATGAGAAAGTCTCTAGATACCGAAACTCTGTCGGTTTCACACCTCGCCGGTTTAGTACTCCAAGTGGTTTTTAGACTGTGAACGAGCTGCTGTCATCCCGTTTATGGATATCAGTCAGACCAGTGACGCTAGAAAGGATCCTTGTAATTGCTTCCGCCAAAGTATCTGCGCTAAAAGAGGTAGGTAGCATATAACCCGTTTATGTTACCTCCATATATGCATGTGGCATGTTTGTATATAAATCCTTCATAAATAAATTCAGCTTGTACTTCAAGCTTTATATATATGCTTTGACTTCATCTTTAAATATGTGAAATGGAAAAAAAATAGATGGATCCAATAACTTTTTTTTTTTAATATAATATAATACAAACTATGTTTTATTTTAAATGGAATTTTTATGTTTTATTTTAAATTTTGTTACCACTCTATATAATTTAAATGGAATTTGTATTGAACACTACAAAAAAAATTGATTTTACCGACGGATGTATATTCCGACGGTAAAATTAGTATAATACCGACGGATTACCGACCAAATTTAAAATGTGTAGGTAAAAAATCCAATTTGATGAATGCCGACATTTTTACCGACGAAAATAATTTTTCGTCGCTATTGTTGGCGGGAAATGTTGGCGCCAACTTTTAGTGACCGATTTACCAACGGTGATTTCCGTCGGTAATTTTTTTTCCCATTTAATTCATGTACTGACGGAATTTTCGTCGGAAATACAAGCCTTTTTTTTACCGACGGATTTTGCGACGAATTTGATGTCCGTCGGTAAGTAACTGCAAAAAATCTTGGGGTTAAGTTATAGCTACGGTTTGCGTTCGTCGGTAAGGATTAAGAAAATATTTTATATTTAATATTAATAAAATATACAATAAACAAATTTAGGGCAAAAAAACCCCACTTGTCTGATCAAGTTCCTTTTTTCATAAATATCCCTTCTGTTTAGCTTTTCTCCTCAGTCGCGCCAACACCCATCCTCGCCGTCTCAACAGCGAGGTTACACCCACCGGCCAATCACCACCGCCGCCCTAACACCTTCCGTGCAATCTCCCTCCGTAACTTATAAAATTGTATTTTTCAAAGCTCTTCTATTCCTAAGTTCGATTGTGGCCTGTGTTCCATAGAGTTGGGGGTCGGGAGAAGTGCGGTAAGTAGTCTACCTTTCACTTTAAATTTATTGTGATTTAGTAAAGAAAACTAAGTTATTCAGTATCTAGGGCTATTGTATCTATTCTCTCTCTCTGTGTTTTTTCTTTGGAATAAACTTGTTATGTTTATTTGTTTGTCGAGTTGATTTGGTAGAAATTTAAGTAGGTTCGATGCTGAGAAGTCTTTACCGCACTCTTGCCTCTGGTTGCCATCATACCCCTTTTTGATGCTTGTTTCCTTTACCTAGGCTGGCTAGAAATGTTTGAGGACCTTCTTCTGCGTGGCTCTGTTTTTCCTGCTTTGAGTTGTGATTGGAATTATAAAGTTTAGCTTTCTGTTTTTCGTGATTAGACTCCATCGATGGTAGTAGTGAAAAAAAGCAAAGGAAATGAGGGTTATTATAGTGAAGAAGAGGGTTCAGAGGAAGAGAAAAGACCTGCAAATTTTCCATTGGATAAAGGGTGAAATGGCTCTCTCTCTTTCTCCTGAGGCTTCTGCTAGGCGTTGCAGCAGCAAAGGCAGGGGCGCAATCTTGATCCTGTTATTGGGATTTGCTGCCATTTCTGTAGGTCATTTTACTAGATTCTTGTTGCTTTCCTCCTATCATTCAACTGATTTTTTTATTAGGAGCTAATTAGTGTATTGGTTATGTCTACATTTGAGTTGCAATTAGTGATGATGATGGTGATTTATTGGCAAAAGAATTTTGCTGCCATTTCTGCAGGTCATTTTACTCCATTATTACTAGCTTTCTTCTTTTCATTTATCTGATTTTTAATTAGGAGCTAATAGTGTACAAGTTATATGTGCATTTAAGTTGCTATTAGTGATGATGATGATGATTTATAGGCAAAAGAACTTTGCTGCCTTTTCTGCAGGTCATTCTAAATTATTATGTAATAATTGTAAAAAAAAAAACTTTAGTTTAATATTAATTAATAGGATAAAAAATTGCAAACAAAATTCCTACAGTGTATATAATAATTCCAGTAAAAATTGTGTGATTTTGGACAAAATGAAGAGGACCAGCTTTGGCTGTTTTGTTTTGGAACCGAATTCATGTGAAAATCTTTTACATGATTTTGAGTCATGTAATAAGTAGTTTCTTTGGCTCATCATACCCATTTGTTCATGTTTTTGGATTGTTTTGGCTTGTACTCATCTCAGCTTCTATGTTGTTTTTATTACTTTCTTGGTAGTTTTCGGCTTGGCATTCTTGAAAAATATAAAAATCATACTTTTAATCAAGAAAAGGGAGTTTGGACAATGGAGATATTGAAGAGCGGTTTCTCTGTTCTGGAATTCCAGATCTGAACACATGCATGGGCATGCACTTATCTCAATCCATCATCATTATATATATCCTTTTCTTCTTTAATTTTTCTCTTTTTGTTTCAATTTTTTTTTTTAAAATGCTTGTTCAGCTTTATTCATGTTCATTATATTAATTAGGGCCTTTAGTTCATTTCTCTTTATTTAGTTCTTTTGCTTGCTTGACTAAAGGGTGAAGAGCAAAAGAAATTGGATGTGCTTTCAAACGAAGTGTTTATTAAGGCTTTAGTAAGCAGCGGTCGAACAGTAAGCTGCAGAATCACAATCTTTTAAGTTATATCAGCTTATAAAAACTTCACGAATTATGACTTTCTCTAACAGTCTATTATCTTGTGATAGTGCATCCTTGTGTCAGAAGAAGATGAGGAGGCAACTTTTGTGGAGGCTTCTTTGCGTGGAAAGTATTTTCCTGTACTCTCACTTGTTAGTAGTTATTTTAGCCTGTACTGTTTCAGATCATTCATTTATTTTTAATTGTAGACTATGTTTTAATGTATCTTATACGGATATGTTATTCATACGGGCAGGTACTGATTTTTTTATTAGGAGCTAATTAGTGCACTAGTTATGTGTGCATTTGAGTTGCTATTAGTGATTATGTTGGTGATTTATAGGAAAAATAAACTTGCTGCAATTTCTGCAGGTATTGTTAGTTTTCCTTCTAATCATTTAACTGATTTTTATTAGGAGCTAATTAGTGTACTAGGCATGTGCTCATTTGAGTAGTTAGTAGTGATGATGATGATGACGACGACGGTGATGATGATTTATAGGCAAAAGAAATTGTGTGGAGAAGAGGATTGTAAAAGATGCAGTAATCTCGATCCAGATCAACCATGCATAGGTTAGCTTTGATTTCAAATCATAGTCTACAATCGGCAAGTGGTTTATTTACTATCTATTGATTGTTTTCCTATCTTTTTGCCTTCAACAGGAAAAACAGATTGCTCAGTGTGCCATTCCACAAGTGGTGTTTTCTGCAGGGCCTGTCTCATGGTTATATGGCGAAGGTAATTCCTACAAATCCTTCCACATTCTTCCCTCTAGAGACTTGAAGAAACTCATTATTTGATTATAAATATGTGTAACAACTATGCATATTCTGCAAAATAGTTTATATAATGCCCCTAAAGTGAACTAAAATCAATCATGTATTCTAAAAATTTGGTGTGATGTTTGGCTAGAACTGGAGGAGGTAAGGGAGAACAAGGAATGGATGTGTCCTCATTGCGTAGAGAAAAGAGGAATTAACCCTTATTGGATATGTAACAGGTATGTGAATCCTTTTTTCCCCTTGAAATTGCAGAGTCACAGTTGATGAGTTTTCTTTGATTCTTAGCATCTTTCATTTCCTAAATGCAGTTCATTGTGCTTAAATAAGAGAAAGATGGCCCCAACTGGGATAGCAATATATAGAGGTTAATCTTCCATTCTCTTATTTTTCTAGTTACAGAATTTTGAGTATCATGTTTAGTAGGGATATGCAAAACAAAACCGAAAACAAAGACCGAACTGAACCATGGTTGATTTACAAGTAAAAAAAAAAACTAACCGATCGAATTTTATTCACATTTTTAAAGCCGATAACATTAAAATATCTCCACATTTATATTAGATAAAACATTGGATTTTACTCATACATTTCAAATCACCTTATTTCTTAGTACATTAATAAATAAATCACAATAATATTGCCCACCCATAAAATTTCACACATTATGTATGAGAAGTATAAACAAATAGCTTCCTCATTTTTCTATCTTACTAATTTCATTCTTCTAATTATATGTTAAAAGATGGGGAAAAAAATAAAGTAATAAGTGATTTTTAGTTTTAATACATAGATTACTTAAATGAACTTCTAATAAAAGCATTTGCCTAAGTAATTATAATTCCATAAAACTTTTGTCTGGAAGAAATTAAACAGAAGTTACCCCAACAAATATATATATATATATATATATATATATATATATATATATATATATATATATATATATATATATATATATATATATATATATATATATATAAACAATGTAAACGTAACGGAGTTTATTTCATCTGTTAAGGGGACCAAAACCGATGATTTGAAGACGTGAAAGTAGGGCAACGCGTCCACTACGATGACTGATTTTAAGTCTTACCTTTGGATTCTTGACCAACATACTAACTGTGTTTCTTCTTATTATTGGTGAAATGATAACTTAGAACACTGCTACAAAATAAGATTATCTTAGATAGAGATCATAGTTGGAGTTTCATTAATCAAGTAGCTAAAATCCTTCAATGCTTAATTAAATACCTTAAAATCCTTAATCTTTACTTACCAATATATATACTATCCACTAATGCATTTCAAAACCTTCTGCAAACTTAAATTTAATTAAAGAGATAAATCTTCACAACATTATTCTACTGTAATTACCACTCCATCATCTATTTCTGATATTCATTATGATAACCTTGGTAACATGATGAGTAGAACTAATTATGATGTTCTTTTTATATTAGGTGCATGGGAATGTTAAGGAGGAGACAGTGTACAATTGTGAATCAGATGTTGAAGATATTTTGCTGTTGACAGGAAATCAAGTGTAAGAATTTTGAAGCAATTCAAGTTAATGCATATATGCCTAGCTTGATGGATGTTCTCACAGATAAATTGACAGAAAAATTGACCGATATTGGTATTGCTTGCATTGCAGTTAAAAATATATAATTTTTTGTATAACTGTAAAATATTGTGCACTATACAAATATATTTGCACAATAGTTATGATGTCTATTATTTTTGTTATATATTAAAATTATCAATTAATATATTTTTTTAATTTAAATTTTAGACTTTTTTTTATTGAAGTTATTGTGTTTAATTTGGGATTTGCAAACAGGAAATATATTATTTTTGCAAGAAATTATGAAAAAAATTATTCAAAAAAATTAATATTACCGACAACTTACCGACGGAAAAATCCGTCACTCTCATTTTAATTGTATTAATATTTTTACTAAATAATATTTGCCTACAACTTTACCGACGGAACAAATCCGTCGCTATTTATATTAAAATTAAATAATAATTTATTAATTAAATTTACCGACGGTTTACCGATAGAATAATCCGTCGGTAAACGGTCAACACGACCAAACAGGCGACGGTTTTTTAAATAAAATTACCAACGGAATTTTATTAACGATTCCGTCGGTAATATCCGTCGGTAAAATTACCAACCGAATTATCCGCCGGTAAATTGGTACCTACTTACGTTTTAGGGATGGATTTATTCCGTCGGTAAAATAAAAAAATCCGTCGGTAAGGTTATTTTTCGTCGGTAAAAGTCTAAAATCCGTCGGTAAAATCCGTCGATAAAATGCATTTTTTTTGTAGTAGAATATTTTCTTTTTTCAATTTATATGTGCTATGTTAAAATTTTTATTTTATGATTTCCGTTTAATTGAGATATTTAGTACTATAAGCTATATTTTAAATTAATCATCTTCTTAATTATTTCTTATTTTATAATTTTCTATTAATTATAATATTACTCCATGATATTTCTATTTTGTGATTTTCTACTTTTTTTTTTTTTTTAGAAAAGCTTGAGCTTGCATTAAACTTGCTGAATTGAATGAGAAATACAATATGGGACCGAGTTCCATTTTGTGATTTTTTTATTAATTATATCTTTTTCAGCATTTTTTTCATAATTATTTACTATAATTATATTTGATATTAAATATTTTTATAGGTAAATGAATATAAAATATTTTACCGCACACCATATCTGTACTTATATTATATTATATTAAAAATTCCATTTTTTATTATTTCACAGGGGGCGATTCATTTAAATCATTTTTTAAAA
The DNA here is from genome assembly GCA_947683425.1 of Excoecaria cochinchinensis. Classification (NCBI taxonomy): domain Eukaryota; kingdom Viridiplantae; phylum Streptophyta; class Magnoliopsida; order Malpighiales; family Euphorbiaceae; genus Excoecaria; species Excoecaria cochinchinensis. The sequence continues at coordinate 9,178,949 of CANTUQ010000119.1, forward strand.
TATTTTACCACATACTATATATGTAACTTAAATCATTAAAAAAAAATGGGTTTTTTAATATAATATAATATAAGTACAGATATGGTGTGGGGTAAAATATTTTATATTCATTTACCTATAAAAATATTTATATCTAATATAATTATAGTAAATAATTATGAAAAAAAAAATGCTGAAAAAGATATAATTAATAAAAAAATCACAAAATGGAACTCGGTCGCATATTATATTTCTCATTCGATTCAGCAAGTTTAATACAAGCTCAAGTTTTTCTAAAAAAAAAATAGAAAATCACAAAATAGAAATATCATGGAGTAATATTATAATTAATAGAAAATTATAAATTAAGAAGATAATTAATTTAAAATATAGCTTATAGTACTAAATATCTCAATTAAACGGAAATCATAAAATAAAAAATTATTAAATAATTTTAACACAGCACATAAAAATTGAAAAAAGAAAATATTCAATACAAATTCCATTTAAATTATATAGAGTGGTAACAAAATTTAAAATAAAACATAAAAATTCCATTTAAAATAAAACATAGCTTGTATTATATTATATTAAAAAATAAAAGTTATTGGATGCATCTATTTTATTTTTTCATTTCATAAAGGTGAAGTCAAAGTATATATATATATATATAAAACTTGAGGTACAAGCTGAATTTATTTATTTTAACAAGGATGCATGATTTGTTTTGTTAATATGCTTTAAGTATAAATTTGTTAATTAAATAAAAAAAAAAAGAGAAAAGCTTAATAATGTCGCCGCTGTTAGCTGCGGCGTTATTAAAAAAAAAAAATCAAAACTAGCTGCTGCTTTGATGCAACGTCAAAGAAGCAGCAGTCTTACAACAATGAGCTGTTATATTGAAAAAAAAATTATATTTTGAAAAATATTATTTAAAACACTGTAAATTATTTTTCTAAACACTCTAATTTAATTTTTGTCCCGTTATCTAACCTAATTCTTAGGAAAAAAGGGCCCACGGGTCTCAAAGTAAATTATAGTTGTCATTTATTTTCATCTTTTTTGTCCACTTCATCATGTTGATGTGACACTTTCTCCAACTCATAATTTTATGTGGCAAACTGGCTGAATATCTTCTAAAAAAACTTTATGCTTGTATGATTTTCTAGCGGTGGATTTTCTATTTTCTTTTCATTTTTACTTTATTGAAAAAATAAATAGAAATATTATAATTTTTGGGTTACAAATCTTTTTTTCTTTTATATAACATTATGACTACAACTTTCAAAATTGAATGACCATAAATGTAATAACCTATAAAATGTATATTGGCTAAAAAAACCAGGTTTCTGAATCAGACCATGCTTCCAAATTGAACCATACAAATTAAGTTGCTAACCATTTCTGCACAATAGTAAAAGGTGATCAACTAATTAAGGTTCATTGTTGTCAAAGTTACATAAGTACTAATGAATATAAAGTGATAGAGTTTGGGTACGCCCATAACTCTATAATGGATTGAGTTTCAATTCAGATAAAATTTAGCTATTTAATCTGATTAAAATTACCAAATCTTATCTCAGAAAAAGTCTGAGTTAAATTAGAGGTAGGTCTCTAACTTTTAGGATATCTATAAATAGAGGTGAGGTCCTCATTATTTGCTAACGAGAAAACGTATACGCTGCAAGACTGCTCGTTTCCACTCACAAGTTTTCTGTCTTAATTTTTAGGGGCATTTAGATTGTGATCTAGCTGCTCTTATCCCGAGTGGGTAAAAGCCGGACCAGTGACAAAAAACAAACGGGATCTTGGTAGACGCTTCCGCAACGAGTTTTGCGCTACAAGAAATAGGTACCATTAATTAATGTTACGTCAATATAAATTATATTTGTTATAATTTTCTGTAATCCTTCATTGGTATCAAAGCCGTTATTTCTGCGTCCTGGCATGTGACTAAATAAATCTAAAATTTTATATGTAAAATTATTAGATCTGTGATGCAATGAACACAAAAAAAATTTAATTTTTGTGTGAAAAATATATATGCGTGTATATTTCGGCTCAATTTCGTGTATGTGTACACCGAAACCCGAGTGGACGAACATGAGTGTTCAAAACGGCTAACTAGAAGTCAAGATTTTTAATTTTTGACCTCACCATTGGATTCACAGACCCCGAAAACCCCCCACTGGCCAGAACCGAAGTGCCAGAAGCGGTCAGCAAGGCGGCGCATGTACTACACGCGCCGTAATACGTTCGGCGCATGTGCGTGGGCGGTGGCCCACACGTGCGTCGCCACGTGTCAGCAGCATTGCATCACTGCTGACATGTGGCCCAATGGCCGAGCATCACGTGGAAGGCTAAGGCCATGCCACGTGGCAAATGAGTGGGGTGGACACGTGGACCAACCAGAGGGTGACACGTGGAAGACTGTGGTCATGCCACGTGTCTCAATCAGATAGTGCCACGTGACCCAATTAGGGGCCGCCACTTGTCAGACCGAGGTCTGCCACGTGGCAATGCTAACGTGTCATGTGTGACACGTGGTCCAATGAGACACCGCCAGGTGGATGACACGTGTCATGCCACGTGGCGGTGACGTGTATCAGGGTGCCACGTGTGCGCCAGGTGGACTAATAGGAATCGAACACGTGGCGCGATGTGGTGTTGACACGTGTCTGATCAAGTGGGCGGCCGCGCGTGAAGGTGCGTGAGAGCGTTAACCTCCCTCCTGTTGCGCGTGATGGTGCGTGCGACATCCTCCGACCACCATTTCAGCTCCGATTTTTGTCAAATAATTTTTTCAAAATATTTTTGATTTTTTGGTCATATTTTCAAAATTTTTTAATGACCAGAAAATAAATTGTGTATTTTTTTTATATTTAAATGTATTTAATTTCAAAATAAAATATTAAAAAGTGTAAAAAATGTGTTTTCTGCTTTTGGAAATCTTTTAAAATTTTTTTGAGGTTCTGTCCTTACCTAATGATTGAAATGTGTTTCAATCATGTGTAATTATAGATGAGTGTATAAATTTTTTCTGTAAATATGTTACAGAAATGTTGAATAAGGACGGTAGTTCTTCCTTAAATTATGCATAGGTTGCTTTGAGAAATGCAAAAGTGTAATCAATAAGTAACATGAGAATGCGAAGGAAGATTTGAGTTGATGACATTAATGCAATAATGCATCATAAAATACATGTGTGAGAATAAATGCAAGAGTGCATTTGAACTGGTGGTCTGAGTATGGAAATGAAACTTTGGTTAGAATTGCCAAAAAGGCAAGTATTGAGAAGCAACACGAAAAATCTGTGATGGTATTGAGAAATGGACAGAGTACGTATTGTCCATAGTTTCATCAATTGATTTATGAGTTGCTTGATGAAGTGATAAAATTGGTCAAAGAAATAATCCTAATAATTAAAAAGATTTTATAAAATCTGGACTTCTATAATAGTTGACATATGTGTCAATTTGAGTTGGCATTTGTTATTATTAAAATAGGATTTATGTTTTCTATTATTATTTGACATGAGTGTCTTATTTTGGGATTATTGGATTTTTGGTTAAATAAATGTGTTTATTTACTTATCATGATGGCATTTAACTTTATAATAAATGAGTTTATTTTAATTGTTAATTGCCTTGCGATATTTTATGAGTAAAATGGTTGCATACTTATTAAGTAAAGGCTTAATAAAGATCCCCTCATAAGTTTAAGAACTTGATAATCCAATAATTCATATTTATTATGCATGAAATTCTAACTTGTAAGGTTGGACATTAGGACTTAGAGGGTAATTGGATACTATAAGTAGCCTTTTCGAATTTGAGCCTAATAGAAAATTTTACTAGGTTATTATTTCAGGTGTATAATAAATTGCATGTGTTGCCTTATCTCCCGTAAATATGTGCAATATTATTCCAGTTGAGATCAGATGATCTTAATGGATACTGCTTCAAAGTCAATTATCGCTCTTAATATAGATATTAAGATGAATGTTGACAATTATGAAATCTGGAATACGAAGATCCAGTGTGTGCTTAAAGAGCAAGAGGCTCTTGAACTCTCAAGTTCGGTTATGGCTGAACCTGAGAATGGCACTACAGCCCAACATAGGCGAGACCAAGATGCCTATGTGGCATGAAAAATTAAGAATTCCACTGCTCATATCATCTTCCTAAGTGCGATGGAGGATGACATCACTAAGCCATTTCGCAAGTATCAAAATGCAATGGATCTGTGGATCGCTTTGCAGGAGAAGTTCAGAGATGTGACTCTGAATAAGCTCCGATCATTGACGATCAAATTTGATACATATCAGAAAAAGTCTGATTATTCGATGCAAAAACATCTAAGAAAGATGAAAAAGGAAAAGTGAGCTTAGTGAACTTAGTCATAAGTGATTGATGAGCAGAAGGTCCAAACTATTATCCGTTCTTTACCCAAGAGTTGGTAGCATGTAAAGATGCAACTAACTCATATGGATAAGCATAAAGACATTTGAGAATGCCACTTGTCATTTGAGGTTTAAAAAGGGACTGTTTGGCAGCGACTAAAGTCAATGTTATAGTACATATGGCACAGTCCTGTTCTGATAGAATGAGTTCTAACTAGAACAACTAAAGAAGCTTCAACAATAGGGATAAGGAAAAGGCTCGAGAGCCTGAAAAGTAAAAGGAATAAAATCACAAAAGGTCTAAAGGTAAAAAGGAGGTAAACGTTTCAAGAGTGAAATGTTTCAATTGCCTAAAAGGACACTATATAAGAGACTGCATTATGTCCAAAAAGATACAGTATTTGACTCAAAAGTGAGTGTAATTTATGTATCCAGCTCTGAATTTCATTCTTTGTGGGTGATAAATTCAAAACCAATGGACCATATAACAAGGGATCGAGATGTCTTTGTTATAAAATTTAGGTTCTGTTCTTACTTTATTGAAATTTGTTTTCAATTTATATTTTGAGGATAATAGTGTATGCTTATGCTTGAATGATTTCTATTATGGTTCTGGTTATGGATGTGGACCATGACTATTTTCCTTTAATTTATTATTTTTCACATTGTTATGAGAATAATGTGAAATTATGGCATGCTACAATAAACCATATTCGACAAAACCGAATGAGTCGGTTAGTTATACAACGTTTAGTAGGCGATTTAAATAAGGTTGAATTACCTACATGTAGCATTGCCTAAAAGGAAAAACTAGTTAGAAAATCATTCGAATAAGGAACTAAAGCGAATTTACATTGTAGTTAGTCCATTCTGACGTATGTGGTCAAATGAATGTGAGGGTGAGGCATGGGGCCTACTTTTTCATCACATTTATATATATGACTGTACTAGGTATGGTCATGTCTATTTGATTTCTCAATAGTCAGAAGCATTGAGTTGCTTCAAGACTTTTATGAGTTTAGTTGAGATTCAATTAGATAAAAAGATCGAAACTTTAAGAACTGACAGAAGTCGGCAATATCTTACAGATAAATTTAAAGTTTCATGTGATGAAAAAGGATTTAACATCAGTTGTTCATTCTTAGAAATCCACAACAAAACGGTATTGAGGAAATGAGAAATAAGACTCTCCTATATATGGTTAGATCTATGATGGCAGAGGCAAATTTTCCTATCTCCTATTGGGGAGATATTTTATTGACTGCCACATATATTCTGAACTGTATGCCCTCTAAATCTGTCACTTTCACAACTTATGAGTTGTGAACTGGTCGACAAGCTGGCCTAAACCATTTACAACTTTTGGATTGTAATGTTTGCATCCATGATACATCAATTTGGTAAATTTGAGATCAAGAGGCAAAAAAAGTGTCTATGTGAGATATTCTTAAATATCAAAAGGATACATGTTTACGGATAAGCAAGAAAATGGCATAATGATAGAATTTAAATCACTAGACGTCATATTCTTAAGAGAATAAATTTTCAAAGTTGGCTGAAGTGAATTAAGATTTCACTTTCTATTAATCTCAGGAAGAGAATATCAGGATCACTCCATTAGAGTGGTAGGGATTTAGAGGAACAAGGTTAAAACCCTTATCCTCCAAACGATTCAGATGTTCGAGACACTGATTCAAGTGGGAGTCTTCTTGATTCTAGTGGAAGTAAAGGATATGGTATTCCTGACTCCAGTGGGAGTATGAAACATGGTCCCAGTGGGAGCATTATGAATCACGATGAATATATGAGACATGTTTATCAAGATTCAGAACTGTAAAAATCTAAAAGGATAAGTGTTTCATGCCGACGATTTAAAATCGAAAGCTTGAACGAAACCCTTTTAGTTACCCCACAAGACAAAGAAAGAGCATAAAAATATTCAAAAGGCTTTTTCATGCCCATCTAAGAAAAAATGGATTAAAGCAATGGAAGAAAAAATGGCAACCATGAGATCAACCCATGTTTGAGAACTAGTTGATCTACTGGAAGGACATAAATTGAGAATAAATGTATTCTCAAAGTAAAGTGAAAGGCTAAAAGAGATATCGAAAGATATAAGACTCGGCTAGTCGCTAAGGGGTTTACACAACAGGAAGAGATTGACTATGAGTAGACTTTCTCATCTGTTGTAAGTTTTACGTACATAAGGTTGATTCTGGTCATAATGGCAAGTTTGAACCTAGAGTTTCATCAAATGGATGAAAAGACTTCTTTTCTTAATGGAGAATTGGATGGAACAATCTACATGTTTCATCGAAAAAGGCAGCGAACATAAGGTTTGCTGATTGATGAGTTCAATCTATAGCCTTAAACAGTCTTCTATACAATGGTACTTGAAATTTCATCATACAATTATAACGAATGTGTTCAACATGATTGATGAAGATCATTGCATTTATAGTAAAAGTTCTGAAAATGAATTTATTATTTTGGCATTGTATGTAGACGATATACTCAACGCTGAAAATGATAAATGGTACGTAAATGAAATCAAAGATTGGTTATCATCCAACTTTGAGATAAAGGATATGAATCAAGCATATTACATTCTTGAAGTTAAGATTTTAAGAGATTGTTTGAGAAGATTATTGTTTGTTTCTCGAGAGAAATATATCAACAAAAATCTTGAGCGATTTAATATGCAAAATTGTAAACTCATAGATTACCCCATTGCCAAGAATTAGTTTCTTAGCAAAGATCTGTGTCCTATGATGCCAGAATAAATGAACGTATGAGGAGCGTTCTATATATGATAGTACCCTGGGTAGTCTTATGTACATGATATTGTGTACAAGATATGATATATGCTATACAGTGGGCATGGTAAATAAATATCAATTTAACTTAGGCAAAGCACATTGGAAGCAATTGAAAGGATACTTATATACCTTAAAGGTACTGCAGACTATTCTCTCTATTATCAAGAAAATGATCTGCATTGAAAGAATACAGAGATGTTGATTGGGTAGGAGATGTGGATGAGAGAAAATCCACTCCAGGTTTCATATTTTTGTTTGGCAAGAGTATCATCTCGTGGAGTAACAAGAAATAAACCTGTGTAGCCCATCAATAGTCGAAGTTGAATTTGTCATTTCCTCAGCTGCTGTACAGGAGATAGTTTGGCTGAAATGGTTTGTGAGCCATTTAAAATTAACTGTCTCAGAGATATCAGTGACAGTCTATAGTGACAGTCAATCGTTGATAGCTTATAGTAGAGTTAAGCATATCGACATTAAGTATCAATATACGAGATATATTATTGAACGAGAGATGTGAACTTACAGTACGTTTCTGCGCATGCAGATCCATTAAGTAAAACTATAACGAGAGATGTGTTTTGAGAGACAAATTAGATCTCGAGATTTGCGTAGAATTTAATTGGTACTGTTATATTTTATATAATCTCTTAACGTTATTATTTGCGAATAATAACTAAAGTTCATTGTTGGCAATACATGAGTGTGAATGCTTATTTGTAAACATTTACTGTTATTGATATGAGATTGAGCATGTCGGACAGAGAAGTAGCCCACTCACAAGGGTGTTTACCTTAGTTTTGTTAATGAGTTGGCAAAAACTAAGATGAGGCGATTTTTGAACATATGAGAATGCTTGAGAGCCTGTTCAAAATAAAAGTGCCGTCTTGCAGAAATTATAATATGAGTCTTATTAAGGTGCGAGATAAAGACATACATAAAGTTGCACTACAAGAAAAATGGTTTTTAACGAAGGGAAATCTGGTCGTTAAAAGTCAAAATCCGGTCGTTAAAAATCAATAACGACCGGAAAATCCGGTCGGTAAAAGCCCCTTCGTTAAAGGTATAGACGACCGGATTTTGAATCCGGTCGTTATTATCTTTAAAGACCGGAATGTTTCCGGTCGTTAAATACTGATTTTTAACGACCGGATTTTCCCTTCGTTGATTGTATTCACTTTTAATGAAGGGAATTCCGGTCGTTGAAAATACTTTTTAACGACCGAATTTTCCCTTCGCTAATTGTATTCACTTTTAACGAATGAAAATCCGATCGTTAAAACCTCATTTTAGTGACCATATTTTTTTCGTTGAAAGAAAATTTAATTATTAATAATAAATTTTCAAAATAAATAAAATATTTTATTTGAATATTAACAGTACACATCATTCACACACACACATATCCAAAATTTAATAAATAGTATTTTTATATATTGCAAAATACCAATTACAAAATATATTAATATTTCGGAATTGTTCGACGTTCTATTTGTCATGTACAAGTTTGTTTAGAGAAACAAAACCTATATATACACTTTTTTATTCACCTAAAGTCTTCATAAGAATGTATAATCAATGTCATGGCTAGCCCTATTGCTATTCCCATTGCTGAGGCTGCTGCCAGCATTGATGCCACCATGCTGCTCTTCTTCTTTTCTCTTTTTGCTTCTGCCTTCTTCTCCATGCTGCACGTCACCCTACTGCTCCCTCTTCTTCCTATCACTGCCAACCCCATCCACCAATACTTAATTCATCTGATGTATTTAATATTGAAGCTATAATTTTGCATGTGCCAAAGTAAAGAATCAATAATAGAAATTGCTGGTCATCCACTCCTGTTCAAACATACCAGGTTTTAGCTTTTCATTAGTCATCATATGGATGTGAAGTTCAAATCCCAGTTGGAGTTTCTATCTAAAAAAATTTGTTTATTTTTTTATGACAATGAGCTTTAGTGGTATTGAAGAAAATAGACTTAAAGTCTAAATTAACATGTCGAATACATGCAGAAATAAATACACTTATGTCTAAGTTAATTGGTAGTCATTAATCTAGATCATGATTTCAGTACGAAGAATATTTTATATGTATATAAAGGGAAAATAGAGAATCGTAAGTTAAAAAAAAATGAATACCATCTAGTTTATGAAGAGCCTTCTTGATTTCAGTCTCGCAGCCAGCACAATCCATCTGCACTCTCATTTCTGTGACCTGAGAAACAAAACAAGAAATTCAGATAATAATTTTATTTTGGGAATATAATTTGTTCCTATAAAATACGTACATTTTGCAAACCGTTGAACAACAATAATGGGTCAAAAAGAAAAATGGTGTTTATTGATTCATAGGAAAGATAAGAAAATAAGATAATGGTATGGTATATATAGGACCTGTCAATTCCCAAATCTTTCATTTTCTGATCTACTTCAATACCATCGCCAAGCGATTTCTTCATATCAAATATTAACTTCATTTCAGCACTAACATCAACTCCCAGGCTCGAAGGCTTCTCCAACATTATTCCTCTTATGCCGCCACTAACATAAGCTGTTTAATGATGACTCTATCAGATAATTAGTTAACATGCATAACATTTTTACATTTAGGTCCAACCCTAACGATAAAACCAATCAAATCGATCCCAACTTTTCATGATAATATTAATTCAAACCCTCCCATCTAAGATTAACAAATGTTTGATGCTTACCAGTTGAGATATGCAAGAAGAGTTTAAGTTTGTTGCATTTCTTTGCAAAGTCTAACAGACGAACTGGTCCTTCAATGTTTGTGTTTACAGCAACATCATACCTATATGATTGTTCACAATCAATTAATTAAATCATAAAAAATAGAATAAAACTCTAATGTTATAAATACCTTTCATCAAATCTTGTAGTGGCTGCTGAATTAATAATTATGTGGACTTGATTGGAAATTTGATTGGAAGTGTGAGCATCCATCCCTAAATTATTTTCACATACGTTCCCAGCCACTGCTACTAACTTGCTTCTCATGAATGCTTCATATGATTTTCCATGAGTCTTTTCAAGGCATTTAAAAAATTCGTCCTCTATGAACTATCCAAAAATCAAACAATTCTCCATTCAAATTAGACTTATTTTCAACTGAATCGGATTTTCAGATAAATAAAATTCAATTGAATTGTTATCTTTAGAAAAATGGCAAATTAATAAAATAAAATAACAAGTACTTCATTTTTGAGTCTTTGTATAACAGCATCTTCGTCTTTTCCCTTGATCATCAGAAATATTTTTCCCACTTCCGGAACCGTCCGCAAAATTTTCTCAATCAGCACTGCAAAATAAACCAAACAATTAATCAAAATAGCCTACCTCTATGCTTCTTTTTACCTGCTACTATTAACCTCTCACATTTTTGAACTACAGCACCTAGTAGTTTTCCAGGAGACAATCAAGAATACAGAATATATGCTCACCTTTTTAAGGTCAGCAAGAGTATAAGCAAGTTCAGAGAGAGATGTCTATTAGATACTATCAAGTGCAATATGAACAGCAAGAAGTTCAATTAGAGAGTGATAGCCATTATCCAATCACACTGTAAACTCAAAATTTGCACAAAATCACTAGACAGATGCAAAATAAATAAATATATATATATATATAAATGGATGTTAAAGGCACAGCAGAATTTCTTACCTCATTTATAGATAACTAAAAGGCCTAACATTGATGTCTGGAAGTGCCCTAATGAACCATATTGAAAATGCACATAATGTAGCAAAAATTTCGACAAGATTCCGTAAGTTCAATAAAAGGCAATTTATAATATAAGAGCAGTTTGCATTTATAATTTATAATTATTTATATTTCAAAAGGTAAAAACATAAGTTATGACACATATCAAGTAAAATAAAATGAAAGAAACAGCATAGTTACAGGGCACTAGAAAACAGAGTGTGCCTGAAGAGAAAATACAGCTCATCAAACCAAGCATAATTTTCACCAATACTCAATCAAGTCAATAAAAAGTTACAGCACATCAAACCCAAACTAAAAACCAGGACATCTCTTGATATAGGTATTTAGATATAATCACAAAATGGATTGTGCACTGCCTTTCAGTTACTCTAAACTCTTCACACAATTCAATATATATGTGTAAGCTCAAAATTTTATTTACTAGAAAAACTGAAGATTCATGATAATGTTTGTATCCAGATTAAATATTTATTCTACAGAAGATTTAAAGACTAGTGAAAACTAAGTCCTTGCTCCTTTGATAAAATCAAGTCATCAAACTTAACATAGAGGACACACCTTAGCCACAGGACAACAGCCAGAAAATCCCAGATTATCCATAGCATTTACACAGAGCATAAACTATAATATGTTTTATTTTCAACATATCTGAGCGTAAATGTGATCATTTAACAAGCATGTTTTGTTGAGCTTGATTCATCAATATATTTTCATAGTCAAATCCAGAGAAAAAAACAGTATACACAGCTTCTATCCCAAACTTGTTCTCCTTCTAAATACGATCACGAAAAAAATAAAAATGAAAGAAACAATCTTGATTGAGAAGATAACAAATTCAGAATATTAAAACCTGAGATTTGGAGCCAGCAACAAGAAGATTATCAGTGGAACCTCCAAAAAGTAAAGCTAAAAATCTCTTCTTCGCTACTTATAGATGAAACCTGAGAATTTATGCAAAACCAGCAAGTAACAGGTACGATTTTGAAATGAAAAAAAATCAAAATATCAAAAAGGCCCAAAAAATTTAGCAGGGATTAACTTTCGAAGAAATGAGAACCAAATAAAACCAAATTGCTTACCCATTGTACTTGATCGATTAGCCCAACAGAAACGCAAATGGTTCTTTAATCACAAAGAAGAAAACAGAATCAATTTAGATGATTACTTGAGAATGCGATAAGATGGAGAAAAAATGACGAGGTTGGAAATGGTTGGAGAAGTGATTATTGACTCTAGTGGAATTGAATCAATGATTCGACGGGAAGAAGATTAGAAATAAAGAGATATTCAATTGGTAACAAAAGAGAAAGAAGGTTTTTGCAATTTCTCACCTGTAATCAACAATTGCACAGCGCCCCATCGATTGAACCAGCAAAAATTAAATCTAGATCTTACAAAACCAAGAAAATTATAGCAGCTATGACATAAACCAAGCGAGATCGGGAGCAATCCAGGTTTCTACTGCTACCATTTCTATTAGGTTTAGTTTAGTTTAGGTGTGGAAGATAGAAAAGGGATTGCATTTTCTGCAGATAGGAAAAGGGTTCGTATGTTTTTGCTATTTCTTCATCGTCTTGGTTAGGGATTTTTTTGCTGTTTTTTTTGTATATGTGTCGCATTTTTGTGTTTTATTTTTTTCAAATAATGGAAAATTATTTTGGAGGTAAAGTATCCTAAGGTTCCGCCAAATTTTTTAGGGTAATAACCACCGGAATTTTAGTTTTTCAACGACCGGATTTAAACCCGTCGTTATATAGCAATAAAATTTAAGAACTAACGACCGGATTAATTTTCCTTCGCCATTTGTATATTTTAACGACCGAATTTTCATCCCTTCGCTAAATTTTGGTCGTTAAAAATTAATTTTCTTGTAGTGTTGTATGCTTTGGATTGAGATCCAAAATAAGGATTGTCTGAAATCCGATGGTCAGTTATATGTAACTACTATGTTCTATCTAAAAAGTTAGAAGTAGTCCTTAAGTAAGCGGACTAAAGTTGGGTGCTTCCGTGCATCGCACCCTTATGCTTCTATTTGGTGTTTGATGTACACATTATGAAAATGTGAGACATGCGCACCTTTAAAGGAAGGAAAGAACACCATAACACATGTTTTATACCGTGTGTGCTTATGTGACCATAGGGATGGAAATTTAATAATATTAATGATCTCAACTTTCCCTATTGTGAGACCCTATTTATATTTCGACCCTTAGAACCCTTAACTTATCCCTGAAGTATGGTTTAATGTGGCTTGTTTAATTAGTTTTCAAGAGGTCCGGAAAAAGTTTAGGCCTGGAGGATCTAATTAGAAAAGCGAGTTGAATAATGATGGATGGCATACAGTAAGAGGGGAAGATAGCCTTTTGATCACTTTCATAAGGTTTCGTGGTTCACCGGCTAGCCTATTATGGTTTCTATGAGTAGAAACATAATAGTGAACACGAAAATTATTTTATGAGATCATTAGTTAAAACAGTGAATGTGAGAAGGTAATTTAGGGTTAGGCATACGTGAAAAGGAGGATCTTGTTTTTTTAAGACGCTATATATCCCTAACAGGTATATAGCACTAGTGCTCTTGAGGTATGCTGGTCACACAATCAATCTGCTAGTATAACTGAAAATTAAGACTGTAATGCGTTCCGTCATGTGCGAGTGGGAGATGATAGATTTTGGGTACGCCCATGACTTTATAATGAATTGAGTTCCAATTCGGATTAAATTGAGTTATTTAATCTGATTAAAATTATCAAATCTTATCTTAGAAAGAGTTTGAGTTAAACTAGAGTTAGGTCTGTAACTTTTAGCATCTCTATAAATAGAGGTCAGGTGCTCATTATTTGGTAACGAGAAACGTACACGTCGCAAATCTACTCGTTCCCACTCACAAGTTTTCTGTCTTAATTTTCAGGAGCATTTACATTGTAATCTAGCTGCTCTTATCCCGAGTGGGTAAAAGCCAGATCAATGACAAAAAACAAACGGAATCTTAGTAAACGCTTCCGCAACGAGTTTTTGCGCTATAAGAGGTAGGTATCATTTATTAATGTTACGTCCGTATAAATTATATTTGTTATAATTTTCCGTAATCCTTCATAAAGTTTTTTCGATAAAAAAAAAAATATAAACATACAGATTTGTGTTTCAGAAAAATAAAAAACAAAATCCAACAACAAGAAACAACACCAACAACAACAATGATAATACTAGAAAAACAATGATAATACTAGAAAATGAAAGAAGAAATTAACATTTATTAATAATTTGGTAAATGCAGATGGCGTTATTCCAATTTAGAAACTAAAGATTCCACCAAAGTTGTTACATGGAAGGAAAATTAAATGGATATGAAATAATTAATAACTTTACTTGATGGCAAGGAGTTGGAGTCAAAGGACGAGATCTGCAAGAAGAGAAGCAAAAGGTTAAATAAATACTTGATTTTCTTCACCGTTGGTATATCCAGCATAAGTATTCCTTCATAAATGCCCCAAGCGGACCAAATAAAAAAAGAGACTAACTAGCTAAATTTGGAATTAAAACATTTTATTTGATTGTGATAGATAAAATTTTAGCATCAAGAGAAGCTATTACCCATCATAAAAAAATGTGCTGATCTAGTTCAAACGTTTGATTTAAAGATACTATCAGTTTAAACTCAAACAATCTGCTACCGCTACCCTTTACCGCTGACTCTCTGCCGTTATACACAAAACGCTGCAATATTTTGTTGCAATATATATATATATATATATATATATATATAATAAATTGCAGATTTTGTAGATTAATTTCAAGAAAGAGGCAAACCTATCCAAGGAAAAAGGCCAAATCCAATATTCTCGAGCCCCATTGAGAATCAAGAAAGAATTGTCAGACCTGAAAATATAGGACCATTAACACTATAAGTCCAGAACTAACATGTGTGCTAATTAAGCTTATAGAATAACAAGAAGAAAAACAGCAGATGTGGCAGTAAAAATGTTATGATTCAATTTTATTACAAAATAATAAGGACCTTATAATTTTCGGGTTATTCTTTAATATGGCTCAGAAATTCCCTGTGGTAAGAGGGTCATAATCATATGCTTCACCAGCTTTAACAAATCTACCTTTCACCCGTTTTCTGGTATCAGCTCTGGCTTTTCGAGAAGCATATCTTATTTGCTTACCAAACCTAAAATGCATAAAAACTTTTATAATTATGAGTTAAAACAAATTTTAATAATATTTTCTTTTTCTTTAAGGACTAACAAAAGAATGTGTGTTGGAGCAGTTAGGGCTCATACGTCCTTGTTTTCTTCTTTTCATTGTATCTCATCTTAGCCTTGTCCCTAGCTTGTGGGCAGCTAGTCTCCAAATTTAATTCCCAGGGTGATTCAGTAGCCAAAAACAAGGGTGATAATCCACAATCTTGATAGTCAGCGGGGGCGCTACTTTCACCGGTGATGTTCGATAATGACAGAGACATACTTGAATGAACTTGTCCAGTATTAGCTGGGAATCCAATATTGATGTTTCTGTTGCAATTTGGATTCATAAATAAGCAATTGTTATTGCTCCCACTCATTGCCTGTATCACACTAGCTGATCCTGATTGGAAAGTTATGCAATCTTGCTGTCCTGATGATGATACCTAAAAAGAAAATACAGCACGTAGTCACCAATTATTCTAAAGAAAACAATTCAAATTATATGAGAAATAAGCGAAGTTTGAAAACCTCTATTGCATTCTCAACAGGACCATTAGACTCGGTGACTGATAAATTTTTCTCCATTAAAATGCAATCTTTTCCTACATCATTTAGCTGATTATATCTGTTGTGACTTTGCGAAGAACAACCGAATATCTCATCGCCATTTTCAAAGTTCAATGCTATATCGTCCATGTTGAGACCTTCACAGATATCTTCGCCATTATGGACTTCGAGATCCTTAAAGTTGGAACAGCAGCCCTGCAACAAGATTTTTATTATACTATATATTTTGTATATTTGACTTTTTTTTTTCAAATGAAAGAAGCAATGTCTAATTATAGCTCCAAATGTCGTGAGAAGGAACAGAATCCAAAACCTCACTCAATTTTAATTGATTGCTCAGTACAACCCTTTGTGGTTGTATTTGACATTTTCCATTTCCTTTTGGCTTAGCTTCATGCAATTAATTTTTTTCTTAAATGAGCCATTATATCTGGTTTTTTCCCTTTACTAGCATTGCATAAACTAAATTTTGTGTTATGCTTGGCCCTTGTTGCTAGCAAACAGCTGTTATGGAGCTAACAAGGAGGATAAGCTCCAAGCCAGCATTTGGTTGCCGCATCCGCACAAAGGGTGTTAAGTGAAACGGGAAGTGACTTTATTGAAATTTAATGAAAAAAAAAAAAGTACAGTGAACAATTTAAGGAATAAAAAGTGAGGATGTGTAAGTGAAAAACATATATAAGTACAAGGGGCATATTATATATTAAACCAAATTAATAATTACTATGTATTGAGTAAATTAAAGAATTGGATTGAAATATTTGCCATACCTTTTCCATGTTAGATTCCTCAGGCAAAAGAGACATTTGATCTCTACCATAAGACAAACAATTTTGATCTGGTTGGATGATATTCTGCTGTCCTATCCAGGATTCTATTTCATTTGACTTGCTAGTTACCAATCCAAAAGAGGACCCTTCATTCTCATGATTTACTGGAACAGAATTACATAATGCAGGATCAAAACCAGTAGTAGAAGATGGCGATTCAAGAACCGAGGACCATATTCTTGAAAATTCTGCTAAAGAAGGTCCTCCTGTATAACAACTCAATGGTTGAATGTTATGACCCAAGCTTGAACACCCATTTCCGTTCCAATCACAGCTTTGACATGTAGATAATTTCTCATCCATGCAACGCACACTCGCGGGCTGCGAATTGCATTTGTCGCAGAGAAGAGAACGAGGATGCCTTCGAGATAATGAATTCGCAGAATGTACAATCCCATCACATTGTAAGCACAACCTTGCAGAATCTGATTTGCAGTAAACTACTGCCCTTACCAACGCACAAAACTCACATAATGGTTCCATATTTACCTTTCTTTTATACCCAAATTATCAAATAATTATTCCTCCTACCTATGCTACTTACACAGCTATTCGGAGCGAGAATTCGGCTTTAAAAACCTTAACCCTCCATATTAAAAATTTCTCTAACCCTTCACGAAAGAGAAAAAAAAAGTGTTATTAGAGTTTAATTAAGTACAGTAACTATGCTTCGAATTAACCCGCTTTGAAAACTCGTGCTTAGAACATTAATGAAAGAAAGAGAACATTTGAAATAAAAAGGAAAACTCGGTACATACCACCAAAAGATTGCCGAATTCCCGCCACTTACTTGTTTAAATAAGAATCAGCCAATATCACGAAACATAAAATCCATCAATGACAATATTTTGAGAGAGAGGGAGAAGTTTATTTTTGAAGAAAAACAAACACTACAGAGAAGAAGAAGGTTTGCAAAGAGAACTTGGTTTTTCTTTCGTGTAGTGAGACTTTGAAGGAGAAGTTGTAATAGAGGGTTATTTATTCATGTTTTTCCTAGGATTAATGTGTAATTGCCACGTGGGTAAATGTGGGCTTTGGAGAAATGATTCTGTGCCCAGGTGGAGAAGTTCATTTTCGGGATGTTTATGATCTGGTATGGTCACCCTTACTAGTCGGATTCTCGTTTCGAATGATGGCAAGATTGTAAATATGTGAAAGAGTCAGGTTTGCTTACTTTAAAAATTGGCCACGAAGTGATGGCCACGTAATAGCGTTAATTATGTAATTCCGTATCTGAAGATCTGAATTGAAAACGTTGCCATTATGTGTAATAAGCTTTTGATTACGTTTTTGTGGTGGAGAACATTGTTAATTGCTGACATGGCCGCCTTTCTTCAATGGTTTTGGTTTCAAAACACTTGCATGTACTTTCTTAAGCAACTAAAATACTTCATTCTCTCCACTTTTTCTTTCCTCAATCACACTTGGATTAAAGAGAGTTTAATTTCCTTAATTAATCAAAGAATTAAAAAAAAAGAGAAATTAATTTCATAATTTCTCTTTTGTAATTGGTTTCCCAAGATTAGTAAAAGCAAATTTGAAACTGACACTAAACTCTGATATTTTTTTTAAAGTTCCATTAACAACTATATATATATATATATATATATTTTCAGGCTGTCAAATTTAGCTAAATTCAAAAATTCTGATCAAATCTGTCTAATAAAATAGATATAAACTCAATCCAACTCAAGAGATATTCAATTGAGCCCATCAAAAAATAATCCACTTAAAAATTCAACCCGTTTGTACCCGTTTCCTGTGCCCAACGGATCTGTGTTTGCACTTACCAATTTTTCGCCAAACACTCTCTTTTCTTCCTCTCTTACCTCCCTCTACTGTTTGCCCTTCTGTGTCAGTTACAGGATGAGCCAGTGCAATTAAAAACCGCTACCTCCATTTTGGCGTTCTTGATCACACGGGTGCGATCCAAGGTAGCTTGAGGAACAACCACCGTGACAGAAGGATCACTGGTGACGATATTACTTGGATGCCTATGGTGACTTTTATGGTCATCTTCGCCGCCTTCGTCGTCGGTGGAAGTGGCGAAGGCGGAGGATTTAAGCGGAGGAGCACAAGCCGAGAAACACGGAGATGAGTGGATAATAAATCCATGTTAGGTAATCTCCTTGCTTCAATTATGTGCAAGTCAAGGTCTCCATAAAAAATCATTTCCCGATCACCACCTGAGATCTCCGCCATGGTACCCAACTCTAAACAAAAATAAGCAAAGTGAATTGCACAACTTTGTGAATAATAAGCAGATGGGTACTGAAAAGTTTTCACAAATTTAAAGATGGGTAGTTAAATTGCACATCTTTATGAGCAATAACAAAATGGGTAGTGAAAATTACACAAATTTATAAGAAATAAGCTAATGGGTAGTGAAAATTACACAGATTTATTAAGAAATAAGCAGATGGGTAGTGAAGATACACAACTTTATGAAAAATAAGAAGAAGGGTGATCAATAAAAAGGAGGAGAAATGCAGAGAAATGAAGAAAGGAATGTGAACAGGAACAATCAAGTGATGAGTTTGCTTGTAGCAGAGGTCTCCTCCTGCAAAATGGTTGGCTTAGAGATTTAGTGAATATCAAAGGAACAAATTACGTACTAATGGGCTTGAGATTTTCTTTGCAGATAAGACCAATGAAAGATTGATGAAGATGGTATAATGAGAAAGAGACAAAGTGGGGCCTGAAAGAGAATGATTTGTTCGAAGAAATTATGGCAGTTACAAAAGAAAGAAGTTTCAGTTTCAAAGTTTCATACATAATTACTAGGTTCTATGTTTTACGTCTTGTCTCTACTCTCGACTCCAAGTCTAATGGCACTTGAATGCATTCATAATGTGGTGATTATAAATTTTTTTAATTATAAATTTAATTTAAATACAAAAATGTTATTTTGGTAAGAAAGATGTCTTAATTTTTTTAAGATACATGAGGGGAAATTAGATGTTTTTAAGAATACTTTTGCTGCAATATTAGGTATGATTAGTTTCATCTATATTTTGGCTTATTTAGTCAATCACCAGATCTATTTAGTTCAATATTTTTTTTATGGCTCTTTCAGTATCCCTTTATTATATTAATAATTATTTTCATTAAAAAAATTGATCAAATGTGTCACAACCCATCTTGGCCACAAAGCAATCCATCTAGACCAAGATGTAGTAAAAATATAAGTCGATCCAAATTTGCCAAACCTGTTTGTACATTGAGCTATTTATGATATAGAAATATATATATACATATATTCTCATTTTTCATGAGGTTGATGAATATCTTTGTGGTTTGAGGGAAATTAAAAAAAATAATAATAATAATTTTTTCAAATCATTTCCTTTTATCATTTTCTATTCGATCATAGTAAAATCCAAAATTTACTTCTCTTTAATTATTTCTCCTTTCTCTTTACTTTTCCCGAAAACAAATAAAAGATTACTGTATTTTGTTGATGTATGGAATGTGGAATACTATATGTATATAGTTATGTTATTAGAATAGGAATAATACATAAAAATACATTTAAAATTGGCAAAATTATTTAGGTGCATACCTCAATTTTTATAAATTTCATTTTACACACCTGAAAAAAAAAAAAAAAAAACTATTGTCGACCTAAACTTGGAAAGGTGTATGTATTCTGATGTTGACAAAGTGTACCTATTATCCTTTAATTCTTTTGGCACTTTAATTTTCTTATTAAATTCGCGTGATATTGACAAAATTGTACTTATTACTCCTTAAATTTAATGTGATAGATTTTGGGTACGCCCATGACTTTAATTTGGATTAAAGTCCAATTCAGATATAATTAAGTAATTCAATCTGATTAAAATTATTAAATTATATCTCAGAAAAAGTCTGAGTTAAACTAGAATTAGGTCTCTAGTTTTTAAGATCTCTATAAATAGATGGGAGATCTCGGAATTTGGTAATGAGAAAACGTATATGCCGTAAGACTGCTCGTTCGCACTCACAGTTTTTTGTCTTAATTTTTCAAGGGCTTTTAGATTGTGAAATAGCTGCTGTTATCCCGCATATAAATAAAAGTCAGGCCAGCGACCAAAAACAAACGGGATCCTTTTATACGCTTCCGCAATGAGTTTCTGCGCTATAAGAGATACGTTCCATTTATTAATGTTACCTCCATATAAATTATATTTGTTATAATTTTCATATCCAGCATTGGTCTCAGAGCCGTTGTTTTTGCGTCCTGGCATGTGGCTTAATAGATCTAAAATTTTATGTGTAAAATTATTACATCTGGGATGCAATAAATAGAACAAAAATTTAATTTTTGTGTGAAAAATATATATACGTGTATATTTCGGCTCAATTTTATGTATGTGTACACTGAAACCCGAGGGGACGAACATGAGTGTTCAAAACGGCTAACGAGAAGTCAGGATTTTTTATTTTTAACCTTATCATTGTGTTCACAGACCCAAAAACCCCCTACCGGCCAAAATTCGGAGTCCTAATTCAGCCGGGAAGGTGTCGCGTGGGCCCGTGTATGTCGGACACATGTCACGTTGTGGTGTTGACACGTGTCTGACCAAGAGGGAGTCGTGCGCGGAGGCATGTGAGCGCGTCCTCCTCTCTCTCGTAGGCACATGCGGTGAGCTCCGGCCTCCAAATCAGCTCCATTTTTTTGCAAAAATATTTTCCATAATATTTCTGATTTTTTGGTCAATTTTTCAAAACTTTTTAATGACCAGAAAATAAATTGTGTATTTTTTGATATTTAAATGTGTTTAATTTTAAAATAAAATATTAAAAATGTGTAGAAAATATTTTTTCTGCTTCCAAAAATTTTTAAAAATATTTTGAAAATTTTTTGAGGTTCTGTCCTTACTTATTGATTGAAATGTGTTTCAATCATCTGTATTTATACACGAGTGTATAAAAATTTTCTATATTATGTTACAGAAATGTTGAATAAGGACACTAGTTCTTCCTTAAATTGCGCATAAGTTGCTTTGAGAAATGCAAGAGTGCAATCTATAAGTAACATCAGAACGCGAAGGAAGATTTGAGCTGATAATATTGATGCAATAGTGGATCATAAAGCAAATGTGTGAGAACAAATGCAAGAGTGCATTTGGACTGGTGGTCTGAGTATGAAAATGGAACTTTGGTTAGAGTTGCCAAAAGGGCAAGTGTTGAGAAGCAACACTAAAATTTGTGATGCTATTGAGAAATGGACGGAGCATGCATCGTCCATGGTTTTATCATTTGACTTATGAATTGCTTGATGAATTAATAAAATCGGTCAAAAATATAATCCTAATAACTAAAAATATTTTATGAAATCTGGACTTCAATAATAGTTGACATAAGTGTCAATTTGAGTTTTCGTTTGTTGTTATTAAAATAGGATTTATGTTTTCTATTAATATTTGACACGAGTGTCTTATTTTGGGATTATTGGATTTTACTTATTGGTTAAATAAATACGTTTATTTATTAATTATGATGGCATTTAGCTTTATAATAAATGTGTTTATTTTAATTGTTAATTGCCTTGCGATATTTTATAAGTAAAATGATTGCATGTTTATTAAGTAGAGGCTTAATAAAATCCACTCATAAGTTTGAGAACTTAATAATCCAATAATTCAGATTTATTATATATGAAATTTTAACCTGTAAGGTCGGACATTAGGATTTAGAGGGTAATTGGATACTATAAGTAACCTTTTGGAATTTGAGCCTAATAGAAAATTTTACTAGGTTGTTATTTCAGGTGGATAATAAATTGCATGTGTTGTCTTATCTCCCTTAAATATGTGCAATATTATTCCATTTGAGATCAGAAGATCTTAATGGATGCTGCTTCCAAGTCAATTGTCACCCTTAGCAAAGATATGAAGCTAAATGGTGATAATTATGAAATCTAGAATACGAAGATCCAGTGTGTGCTTGATGAGCAAGAGGCTCTTGAACTCTCAAGTTCGGTTATGGTTGAACCTGAGGATGGCACTATAGCCCAGCATAGGCGGGACCAAGATACCTATGTGGCATGGAAAAATAAGAATTTCACTGCTCATATCATCTTCCTAAGTGCAATGAAAGATTATATCACTAAGCAATTTCGCAAGTATCAAAATGCAATGGATCTGTGGATCGCTTTGCAGGAGACGTTCAGAGATGTGATTCTGAATAAGCTCCGATCATTGACGATCAAATTGGATACATATCAGAAAAGTCTGATTATTCGATGCGGAAACATTTAAGAGAGATGGAAAAGAATAAGTGAGTTTAGTGATTTTAGTCATAAGTTGACTGACGAGTAGCAGGTCCAAACTATTATTCGTTCCTTATCCAAGAGTTGAAAGTATATAAGGATGCAATTAACTCATGTGGGCAATGTAAAAGGATGTTGTTTATCATTTGGAGCTTAAAAGGGACCGTTTGGCAGCGACTAAGGTCAATGCCATAGTGCATGTGGCACAGTCCTGTTCTGGTAGAATAAGTTCTAACTAAAATAACAAAAGAAGCTTCAACAATAGGGATAAGGAAAAGGCTAGAGAGCCTGCAAAGCAAAAGGAAAAACAGAATCACTAAAGGTCCAAAGGCAAAAAAGAGGTAAACGTTTCAAGAGTGAAATGTTTCAATTGCCTATAGAAAGGACACTGTGACATGTGCCGGAACCCAGCAAGGGCCCTCAAGGTGAATCTGCCTTTGGGATTCGAGAGACTGGTTCGTGTCTTTTGATCATGGGCGCCATGAGGCATCATGAGTGTATCCCTCCCAATAGAACATTGAGAAGAAACACCTAGCCTAATGGCACCTATAAGCACCTTTTGAGGTATCATGGAGTCGCCACCCAAATTCACAAGGAATTGGGAAAGGTCTCTAACCTCTTATTGGTCAAGACCAGAGATTGGTGTTCGGAACTCCCCTCTTATTCATGCTTTCGTTAATTATAAATGAGTTTTTAACTTCCTAAAATTCCATCTCTCATCTCACACGATCAATGCATTTAAATTAAAGGCGCACCAAAAACATTTAAAGAAAATAAAGAAAAGAGATAAAAAGTGATAAATAAAGCGGTAAAGAGAAAGCGGTAAACATGCAAGCACACAATTACATAAGAGATAGGGGCAGAATACAACCCCTAATGAAAGAGAGCTAAAGGTGTAGGTTGGGACGGAATACAATCCCAAACTTAAATAATATAAAGTTGCCCCAAGATTAATTACAAGGGCCCAAAAGGAAATGAACATAAATTTAAAACACTCACACAAGATTAGAATAAAAGGACATACATAAATCGGGGCATTATTTTAGGAACGTTGGTTCCTTCGTGCCTATTTGAAGGTTTGGGTACATTGGTTCTCTCGCGTTTATTTAAAAAGGGTTCGAAGAGTCGTTTTGGTTGTTTGATGAAAACGGGGATGAGTGATCCCATTTTTGGAGAAAATTGACTTTTCGTTTTAATTGTGATGTTTTTATTGTTGGGCTAAAACAAGGGACATTGGTCCCAATTTTATTAGTAAAAAAAATAATTTAGTTATAGAAATATTTTTGTGACTTCTTATCCCACGCGTGTATAAATAAAATAAATATTTACAAATAAACACAAACACATAAACAGAGGGTTGAAAGGATCTCACCAAACTGAAGTGTTCGTCCACGTGTCGCGACCCATCTGGGGGAGTCGCGGCGACACTCACATAACGCGACCCAAATTAAATCTCAAACAGAAAATAATATCAAAAACATTAGTAATAATTCTAGAAATTAATCAAATGAAGACAAGATAATGACAACAATAAAAATTATAGTGATGGTGGCAACAAATAATCATGGCATAGTAACAACAATAAAATAATAATAATAATAATAATAATAATAATAATAATAATAATAATAATAATAATAATAATAATAATAAGATAGTAACAATGATGGTAATATCATAATACTACTAGTAATAACAATATCATAGAACAATAATAATAATAATAATAATAATAATAATAATAATAATAATAATAACAATAAGATAGTAACAATGATGGTAATAGCATAATACTACTAGTAATAACAATACCATAGAACAATAATAATAATAATAATAATAATAATAATAATAATAATAATAATAATAATAATAATAATGGGCTATAACAATAAAAACTAGCAAACATAAAATAAGCTCAAAATAAGTTATAATATAAAGATAATAATAGTAATAAGAATGACAACAACATAATAATAATAATAGCAATAATAAAAATTATAATGAATAATAATAATAATAATAATGATAATAATAATAAATATTAAAGACAAATAGTAATAGTGGCATCATATATTAAGACAAATAACCACAATGACAACATAAAAGCAAACATAATACTAATAATGATGATGATAATAACAGTGAATGGACATAAAAATCAAATTAAAGCAAACAAATAATATATTAATGGTGATATTAACACCTTAAAATGCTAAAAATAAATAATAGACATGGTAATAGTAGCAAAAATAATAATATTAACAACAATAAATATTATGAAAAAAAATTAAATGAGAACAAGTCCAAAAATGTTTACCCTCAGAGTTGTATGGATTGAAGAGTGAGGTGTCTAAATATTGCTCTCCTTGTCGGTAGGAAAAAAGGTAGAAAATGTTTGAAATAAAAATCATAGTTAAAAGGATAAACTTGAGAAATTATAAGTGAGGATGATGAACAACCAAAGAAATTGATTTTCTTGGTGTAAAATAAATCCCCAGTCGAAGATATCTTTTAGAAACAATCAAGAAGAAGAATAAAAAGCATAACTTGAAAAGAATTGAAAAAAGACTCCTTTTTTTTGAAGAAGCTGTGTTGTTCTTGAGAGAAAATTAGAGAGTATTTTCTTGGATTAAAATTGCTGTCCCCTGAGAATGAAGACCAAGTCTCCATTTCAGTTATTGGATTGTCCCAAAATGGAGAAAAGCCAAATGAGCTTTTAATTTTTGTTAATCGAAAATATCATAAAACTGTGAAATAAACGAAAAAAATAGACTGGAAAACAGACTGAAAAATGCAGGAAAACCAGCGAAAACGATGAAAAAGTGGCCGCGTGAACAAGGGAGAACGCGCGTTGCCTCGGCAGCGCGTGCAGAGCCCCCACACGTGCTGCCCTTGGCAGCGCGCGCGTTTTGCTAGCACAGTGTGCGCACGCGTGCGCCCAGCGGCAAGCGATCGCGTGATGGCCACTTTGCCATCACGCGGCCACAAATGGAAAGTGGCCACTTATTCCACATTTCTCAAATCCTTTTTTTTAAACCTTTTAAATTCTTTTTTTTTTCAATTAAATTAATTAACTAATTTAATTTCTCCCCTTTTTTTAGCATAAAAAATAACACTTCCTAATAATATTGTTTTAAAAATTAATTTAATTAATTAATTTTTTTATGATAATATATTTTTATATATTTATTTATTTTTTATTTAAAAATAATGAGGGTCTCGACAAGGAAAATATCATTTTTGACACCTCCACCTGTGAGCCGGTATCACTTTCATCATCAGGTAATTCTGATCTTGGACCGCCTCGGGACCCGGTGTCTACAGATACTATGCAAGAGACTGCATTATGCCTAAAAAGATGCACTATTCTAAATCAAGAGTGAGTGGGATTTATGTATCCAGTTCTAAATTTCATCATTTGTGTGTGATAAATTCAGAACTAATGGACCATATAATAAGAGATAGAGATGTCTTTGTTATCAAATTTAGGTTCTGTTCTTACCTTATTGAAATTTATTTTTAATTTATATTTTGAGGATGACAGTGTACACTTATGCTTGAATGATTTCTATTATGGTTTTGGTTATATTCTGAATGATTTTATTGTTATGGATGTGGACCATAACTATTTAAATAAAACTAATTTTTCCTTTAATTTCTTATTTTTCACATTGTTATGAGAATAATATGAAATTATGGAATGCTAAATTAAACCATATTGGAACAGACCAAATGAGTTGGTTAGTCAAAGTAGGTTTAGTAAGTAATTTAAATAAGGTTGAATTGCCTACGCGCGACCATTGCCTAAAAGGAAAAACTAGTTACAAAATCATTCTTAAAAGGTACTAGAGCCAAAATTTCCATTGCAATAGTTCATTCTGACGTATGTGATCAAATGAATGTGAGGGTGAGGTATGGGGCCTACTATTTCATCACATTTATAGATAACTGTATTAGGTATGGTCATGTCTATATGATTTCTCACAAGTCAGAAGCATTGAGTTACTTCAAGACTTATATGAGTTTAGTTGAGAATCAATTAGACAAAAGAATCAAATCTTTAAGAACTGACAGAGGTCGGTGATATCTTATAGATAAATTTAAAGATTTATGTGATGAAAAAGGACTGAACATCAGTTGTTCATTCCTAAAAATCCACAACAAAATGGTGTTGCGGAAAGGAGAAATAGGACTCTCCTAAATATAATTAAATCTATGATGGTAGAGGCAAATTTGCCTATCTCCTATCGGGGAGATGTTTTATTGACTGCCACATATGTTCTGAACTGTATACCCTCTAAATCTGTCACTTTCATAACTTATGAGTTGTTGACTGGTCGACAAGCTGACCTAAGCCATTTACAACTTTTGGGTTGTAATGCTTGCGTCCATGATAACTCAATTTGGTAAATTTGAGACCAAGAGGTGAAAAGAGTATCTATGTGAGATATTTTAAAGTATCAAAATGATACATTTTCATGGATAAATAAGAAAATGGCATAATGACAGAATTTGAATCACTAGATATGATATTCTTAAGAGGATGAATTTTCAAAGTTGGGCGAAATGAATTAAGATTTCACTTTTGATTAATCTCATAAAGAGGAACCATCAGGATCACTCCATCCTAGTGGGAGGGATTTAGAGGAAGAAGGTTAAGACCCTCATCCTCTAAACGATCAGGATGTTCGAGACTTAATTCGAGTGGAAACATTCTTGACTCCCGTAGGAGGAAAGAATATGGTATTCCTGACTCCAGTGGGAGTATGGAACATAGTCCTAGTGGGACCTTTTTGAATCACGATAAATGTATGAGACATGTTTATCAAAATTTAGAACTGCAAAAATCTAAGTGGATAAGTGTTTCATGCCAAAGATTTAAAATTGAAGGCTTGAACGAAGCCCTTTTGGTTATCCCACAAGATAAGAAAGAGCATAAAAATATTCAAAAGGCTTTTTCATGCCCATTTAAGAAAAAATGGATTAAAACAATAAAAAAATGGCAACCATGAGATCAAAACCATGTTTGAGAACTGGCTGATCTAGTGAAAGGACACAAATTGGGAATAAATGGATTCTCAAAGTAAAGCGAAAGGCTGAAAGAGGTATCGAAAGATATAAGACTCAGCTAGTCGCTAAAGGGTTTACACAACAGGAAGAGATTGACTATGAGGAGACTTTCTCACATCTATTGTAAGATTTATGTCCATGAGGTTGATTATGGCCATAGTGGCGAGCTTGGACCTAGAGTTTTATCAAATGGATGGAAAGACTTCTTTTCTCAATGGAGAATTGGATGGAACAACCTATAGGTTTCATCGAAAAAGGCAGCGAACATAAGGTTTGCTGATTGATGAGTTCAATTTGTGGCCTTAAACAGTCTTCAACACAATGGTCCTTGAAACTTCATCATACAATCATGTCGAATGTGTTCAACATGATTGATGAAGATCATTGTGTTTATAGTAAAAGCTCTGAAAATGAATTTATCATTTTGGCATTATATGTAGATGATATACTTAAAGCTGAAAATGATAAATGGTACGTAAATGAAATCAAAGATTGGTTATCGTCCAACTTTGAGACAAAGGATATGAGTCATGCATATTACATTCTTAAAGTTAAGATTTCAAGAGATCATTCGAGAAGATTGTTGTTTGTTTCTTGAGAGAAATATATCAACAAAGACCTTGAGTGAGTTAATATGCAAAACTGCAAACTCATAAATTACCCCATTGCCAAGAATTAGTTTCTTAGCAAAGATATGTGTCCTAATAAGCCAAAAAAAAAAGAACGTATGAGGAACGTTTGATATGCTAATGTCATGGGTAGTCTTATGTATGCAGTGTTGTATACAAGATATGATATATGCTATGCAGTGAGCATGGCAAACATATATCAATCTAACCCAGGCAAAACACATTGGAAGCAATTAAAAGGATACTTATATATCTTAAAAGTACTACAGACTATTCTCTCTATTATCAAGAAAATGATCTACATTGAGAGAATACAGAGACGATGATTGGGCAGGAGATGTGGATGAGAGGAAATCCACTCCAGGTTTCATATTCTTGTTTGGCAAGAGTGCCATCTCATGGAGTAACAAGAATTAAACCTATGTAGCCCTATCAATAGTGGAAGTTGAATTTGTCACTTCCTCAATTGCAGTAAAGGAGACAATTTGGATTAAATGGTTTGTGAGCCATTTAAGAGTAACCGTCTCAAAGGTATCAGTGACAGTCTATAGTGACAGTCAGTCGTTGATATCTTATAGTAGAGCTAAGCATATCAACATTAAGTATCTATATACGGGAGATATTGTTGCACAAGGAGAGATGTGAACTTACAGTACGTTTCTACGCATATAGATCCATTGAGTAAACCTATAATGAGAGATGTGTTTTGAGAAACACATTAGATCTCGAGGTTTAAGTAGAATTTAATTAGTGCTGTTATATTTTAGAATTTAATTAGTGTTGTTATATTTTATATAATCCCTTAACGTTATTATTTGTGAATAATAGCCAAAGTTCATTGTTGGCAATATATGAGTGTGAATGTTTATGTGTAAACATTTACTGTTATTGATATGAGTTTAAGCATGTTGGATAGAGAAGTAGCCCACTCACAAGGGTGTTTACCTTAGTTTTGTCAATGAATTGGCAAAGACTAAGATGAGGCGATTTTTGAACATATGAGAATGCTCAAGAGCCTGTTCAAAATAAAAGTTCCATCTTACAGAAATTATAAGATGAGTCTTGTTAAGGTGTGAGATAAAGACATACATAAAATTGTATGCTTTGGATTGAGATCCAAAATAAGGATTGTATGGAATCCGATGTTAAGTTATATGTAACTACCATGTTCTGTCTAAAAAGCCAGAAGTAGTTCTTAAGTAAGCGGACTAAAGTTGGGTGCTTTGGTGCATTGCAACCTTAGTTTCTGTATGGTGTTTGATATGCACATTATCGAAATGTGAGACATATGCTTCTTTAAGGGAAGGAAAGAACGCCATAATACATGTTTTATACCATGTGTGCTTATGTGACCAATGGGATGGGAATTTAATAATATTATTGATCTCAACTTTTCCTATTGTGAGACCCTATTTATATTTCGACCCTTAGAACCCTTAACTTATTCCTGAAGTATGGTTCAATGTGGCTAGCTTAGTTAGTTTCCAAGAGGTCCTAGAAAAGTTTAGGCCTGGAGGATCTAACTAGAAAAGCGAGTTGAATTATGATGGATGGCATACAGTAAGAGGGGAAGATAGCCTTTTGGTCACTTTCATAAGGTTTCGTGGTTCACTGGCTAGCCTATTATAGTTTCTATGAGTAGAGACATAATAGTGAACACGAAAATTATTTTATGAGATCATGAGTTAAAACAGTGAATGTGAGAAGGCAATCTAGGGTTAGGTATATGTGAAAAGGAGGATTTTATTTTTCAAGATGCTATATATCCCTAATAGGTGTATAGCACTAGTGCTCTCGAGATATATGCTGGTCACACAATCTATCTGCCAGTATAACTGAAGATTAAGACTGGAATGCATTCCGTCATGTGCGAGTGGGAGATGATAGAGTTTGGGTACGCCCATGACTCTAATTTGGATAAAGGTCCAATTCAGATAGAATTAAGTAATCCAATCTGATTAAAATTACCAAATCCTATCTCAGAAAGAGTATGAGTGAAACTAGAGTTAGGTCTCTAGCTTTTAGGATGTCTATAAATAGATAGGAGATCTCAGAATTTGGTAACGAGAAAACGTATACGCCGCAAGGCTTCTCATTCCCGCTCATAGTTTTTTGTCTTAATTTTTCAGGGGCTTTTAGATTGTGGAATAGCTGCTGTTATCCCGCATGTGGATAAAAGCCAGGCCATTGACCAAAAAAAAATGGGATCCTTATATACGCTTCCGCAATGAGTTTCTGCGCTACAAGAGGTAGGTACCATTTATTAATGTTACCTCCGTATAAATTATATTTGTTATAATTTCCATATCCAGCATAATGAAAAAAAATTAATGTACCAACAAATTCAAGAGAGTAAAAGTTACATTAAGGAGTAATATGTACAATTGCTAAAATTCAGTTGGATAATAAATTAACATTGTCAACTTTAAGTGTGCATAACATTCATAAAGTTGAAATATGAACTAAAAATTTTTTTGCGTTCAAGTGTTTGTTGGTTTAAAGAGCTAATTTATAGGTTTTGATACAGGTCTAGTTTTCAAGTTTTGATGAAAAGTACTCTATCAACTACAGAACATATGAGTTCTACATCTATCAGAACACACTTACAGTATCAAGGTTATTTTGGAAATAAAATTATAAAATCATCATTGAAAGATTCACAAACTCACCAGCACGTTAATTGCATTATTCTCTGCATTTAAAATATATTTAATCACATCTTTATTTAAATCAAATTTGTTTCATTCCTAAAGTTAAAATTCCACAATTATTGTCATTTGAAAAAGGAAAGAGAGTTTTTTTGTTGAATTTGACTTTCTTATGTAAGGAAACATAAAATCTGGAAAATTATTCTTTCAAACAGCTCTTTATTAACTAAGGAAACAGAAAATTAAGAATCTTCTAGTTTGGAAACATTTTCAAAAACTTGTTTACATCTAATAGCTATAATTCTTCTATTATATAAATGAGTCTTGTTGGTTTGTTCAATCAAGTGAGTAAAAAACGTTTTTTTTCTACTTATTTTTTTTGCAAGTTTTTCATTCCTTCATGTGCATTCACGATCACATCTCCTCAATATGATTATAGTTTCTATTGTAATCATGTTAGTAAGGCTATTCAAATATGTGAGGTTAGGTTGCTAGAACCTAAGAAAATAAAGTAGCAAGTGTTTAGATTATTTTACTTTGTCAAAAGGGCTAAGTGTTTTGATCATTTTACTTGAAAAAAACAATCAAGTGTTTTTGATTTTTTCACTTGGGAAGAAAACTTGGCTAGTTACATGTAACAGGCTTTTGACTCTTGCCCATAAATAAAATCACATTAGAAAGAGATAAACTCTTAAGACGAATTGTCTTAAGGAGAGGATTTAGGCAATGGCCGAACCTCTATAAATCGCGGTGTTAAATTTCTCTATCACTTACTCTATTTTTATTTTGTGCTTTATAATTTTTATGCTAAAATTGTCTACTTCATGTTAAATAGAAAGGAGTTCATAAATTATGCCATGCTTTAGAAAAATAGGTTGAATATTAATTTTGTGAATTGATCTATCAAATTAAAACACAATCTTTTCTCACTAGATACTTTGTTCGTACATCAATATTTTGAGATTTATCAAATATATGAAATTAATTTATGGTTAGTATATCAAGCTGCTCATGTTTGTTTTCATTTGGCCAGAATTATGAAATGATGTATTCACCCCCCCTCTAGATCATATATTTGGAACTTGCATTTAGCATCAGAGCAAGTCTCATTTTTTCTTTGCAAGTTTAACAAACTAGAGAGATCCAAAGATGGCTAGAACAAATTGTCTGAACACAACTTTTGCTGAAGGACAATCATCAACACGTCCTTTTTTCATTTTGGAAAGCTATGATGAGACACTTCATTCAAATGCAAGACATGAAGAGCGGGAAGATGGTGACAAATGGTTTTAGTCCACCAACAAAAGTTAAGAATGGAACTGAAGTTCCTGAGGCAGAAAATGAATATTCAAAAACTGATACTTTAAATATTCAAAGAAATTCAAAAGCAATGAGTTTATTATATTGTTTTTTTAGATGCTAATGAGTTTAACAGAATTTTAGCTTGTGACACTGCCAAGGAAATCTGGGATAAATTGGTGGCAACCTATTAGGGAACTAGTCAAGTGAAGGATTCTAGTTTGCATGTTTTAATGTGTGACTATGAATCTTTCAAAATGAAATCTAACAAAACAATTTCTGAAATGAGTGACAGGTTTTTCAAGATTACAAGTTCTATGAAAGGTCTTGGAAAGATAATAAGTGAGGAAAGAATAAATTAAAAATCTGACTAGATTACTGAACTCGAACTGGCATGAAAAAGTGGCTATTTTACTAGACAAAGATTTAAGTAATTTTTCGTATGATGATCTTATAGGACCCTTACTATCTTATGAACTTGTGATGCAAGGTCAGGAGAATGAAGAGAAGCAGAAAGGAGTTGCTTTAGCACCTAATTCAAGTAAAAATACTTTTGAAGAAGAATTTACTATGATCACTCAAAAATTTCAGAAATTCTATAAGAAGGAAATGAAACGTGGAAGATTTCAAAAGAAGGTACATAACAATAATAAAGTTGAAAATTCTTAATAGAATTATGGAGAACTGGTGTGTTATCACTTCAATAAGCCCGGACACATCAAGACCAAATGTCCTATTTTGAAAAAGAAAGACAAAAACCTAAAGAAGAAAGCAATGGTGGCAACGTGGAGCAACATTTATGACTCCAGAATCTCATTATTAAACAGTTCAAAAATAAAGGAACATTCTAAATAGCCAATCTTTTTTCGTTTTTGCCAACACAGATGTTGCAGTCAATGGTCCATTATCATCCTTAGGAACCATCCTCCCTTTCCCACTTAGGTATTTAATCTGTCTTATTCTTTATCCTTCGCTCTTCTTGGTCAGAGATCTATTTGGAATCAATCAGATCTTGAATAGCATGTCTCAAGGCCTTGCAGTCATCTGTGGTATGCCTGGTATGCTGGTGGAAGGCACAATACTGATCCTCCTTGTGATTGGGCTGTCCTCGATTACTAGCAGGTCTAGCTGACAATGGTTATAGCATCCCCTCCTTCATTAGCCTCTTAAGGATCCAAGACAAGGATCTGCCCAAATTAGAATAATGCCTTCGATTCACTTCCGTTGTTGGCACTTTTACTATCCTTTCTTTTCCTGGATCCAGCATCAATTCTTGAATACGTTCTCTCAAAGGATGACAATAGTCTGTTCTATGCCCTAATACTGGTGATATGCGCAATACCAATCTGTTCTGTGTCTAGGCTGTCCTTGACTTGGGGCAGGCCTGGCCGGCAAGGGTTGTAACTTCCCTTCCTTGATGAGACGGGTGAAGTGCCAGCCTTCCCGAGATAGTGAGGTGGGACCGAGTTATTTTAGTGGTTGAGACATCTGTAGCCCTAACATTTTCCTTACTGTTGTTGTGGCTTCCTAAGCTTTCATTTTTTAGAATATGCGTCACTGCGGGGTCCCCACCCTCTTCAGGCACAATGTTATATTCTAAAGTAGGCCTCCTATTTCCTCCTTGCTCAATTGGTGAATCAAGTGGCCCCTTGCCTCTGGTTTCGAAAGGAAATGGAAGTACTACAGCCGTCGCTGTACGAGCCTTCTTGACCGCGACCCGCTCCACTTGGTTAAGAGTGGTCGCTATAAGCTGAGCTTGAAGAACCAGGCCATAGCATCCATTATTTCTTTAATAATGGCCAACAACTTTTTTTCAAGCTCTTCGAACCTTTTATCCATCTCCTGGAGAATTAGGGCACGAGTCTCTTCAGTCTATTTTAAAAGGCAAGCCATTTCTAATACCTTCAGACACTCTGGTAAGGACGCTAAATCTTTGTCAGCTAACCCAAACTCTAATTGCTTTTTAGACAAATATCGGGATCCCTAAACCACCCAAGCAAATGGTGTAATGCCCTAATGCCCCTTGGGAGGATAAGGGAGCGCTACGAGACAATCATGTCATTAACTAAATCCATTTAGCCTCAAATACCTACTTATTATCACTATTCACTACCACTATAAGATCACTATTGATATTAGCATACATTAATAATCACTAAGCCATTCACTTGCACTAGTTCATTATAGTTACATATTACAATACAAAATTACATATACAATTATGCTTATCTTGTACAAAAATTGGATCTCTAACTAAGCAATATCATTACAAAATTATCAACCTAGTAGACAACTTCAAGCTCCTATAGTGGCTTGCAGAAAATTGTCTTCAAAATACATACTCTAAGATATAACCTACACGGGGACAAACACCCGTCCTAAGCAATAACGCTTAGTGGGGATGCAAACAAAATAATACTAATACAAGCATTCACGTACAAATATTTAACAATAACTTGTTACAATCAAACAATAAGCACTCATACATTAGTTCAATAATATGTCAACTATTCAATGTTCCATGCCACGCAATAGCAATATTCGATAGTTTATTATTTACAATAACAAATACTAATATTCATTGGCAGCAGAAGGCTTCGATATCATAACTATAATAGCATGTAATACAATAACAATATCACTACACTATGGCACAACCAACCACTAACACTGAACATTATAGTACAATCTTATATTTACACATAGGTATACAACAATATCAATAAACATACCATAACATGTTCTTTATAGTTAGCCTCTATCATACAGAAGTGGATATGGGTACAATAGATATTAAACACTAGAGACCGAAGTCTCAAATACCAGATCACTGGATACACGTCGGTATCAATCACTAGACACCTGTCGGTGCCATACTAGCAGCTGCGAATCACTAGCCCTTCATAAGCATGCTTATTTATTCACGACTCGATTATAAGCTTAATGGTTTATTCACTCAACATACATTCATTCACATAGCATTATTTATTCATATAATATTAACCATTTGCATAGTAATACTCATTCGCGTAGTGTTGCTCATTCTCACAGCAATGTTCGTTCGCATAGTAAAATATTCACATTAGATCATGCCTTTAGTACACAATTGATTTGATAAGCATTTTTGCATTCAATTTAAAGTTTCACTATAATGCTATTAAGCTTAGTTAAGTTTTAGCTTATTCATGCATCCTTTAATCTCATAGTATTTAAAAGAAAAAGTAGAATTAAGATACCTCACGGTGACAACCAAGTGGTTGTGACTGTGACATGCAAAAAATACTCAAAACTGAATATACAACTTCATATCTCACGGTGATAACCAATTGGTTGTGACTGTGACATATGGAGAGATTCCAGAACATAATGTAAATTAGGTTATCTCACGGTGGAAACCAAAATGCTTGTCATCGTGACATACCAATTCCATCCAGACAGAATGCAATCCTTACATACCTCACGGTGACAACTGATTGGTTGTGACCATGACCTATGCAAAAATGCCAATACACAGCTGTGTTTCGTTAAAACGCAGTTGTGTTATAAGCACATTTCACACTCTGAAATCCACATCTTACTTACATAACTTCAAGTCCACATGCCATTACAAATTACACTTTCCACACACTTATGGCTATGTAATACTCACTCATTTCATGGTTCTCATGCCATTAACATATCAATGATCATCATTAAACAATTACTTATCCTTGTTAACAATCAACTTTCATAATTAATATTCCACTACTCATCTTGCATTAGTCTCAATTTGAGGCATAACATCAACACTATACACAACAAGCACTTTCACAAATACTCTAAACATGCATCAATTCAAATCCATCCCAACAAAACACACATACAATACACTTAAAATTTCAAGTAAGTCCCAAACCTCTTGGAGCACTCCTTCACTTCACAACTAGGTGACCTTTTCTTTACCCTTAGCTTTTCTACTAGCCTCTCCAACTTACAGCCACATGCTAACACATTCAAAATAGAATTAACACTATGAACAGAAAATCAATCAAAAGAAGAAGGAGAAGGAGATGACAAACACTAGACTCATTCATACCTTTTTAGCTTAATGATTGACCTCCTTAGTTAATGCAACCCAATCTCAACATGCAAGTGAGGAAGATGCAAATGGAACAAAGAGGAAAAGAAAAAGGATTGAAGAATGAAGGGAGAAGGAGTAGAATTAAGAGAGAGCTGGATCAAGAGACCAAAGCAGATTTTTCCCACTAATTCTCTCTTCAAGACACATTTATATGCATGGCAAAAAGGAGGTGTCAAGCTATGAATTAATCTTGGCTAGGTGTCACTAATGCAACGCAACACTTGGATTCCTCTAATCCAAGATTAAGGTTAATTAATCCCACTTAATTAATCTTAATCTTCCACTTACACTAATCACACACAATTACACTTTGGTCACTACATTATATTTAATTCTTGCAACCAAGTCCTTAAATGCATATTTTTAGTTACAATTTAGTCCAAATCTGTAAACCCTAGTGTGACGCGCGGCGGATCCCCGCGGCCGCCCATTGGATCGCCCGTTCGAGGGCGATCGGGGCATTTGTGGGTCCGTTGACAGCTTGCAATAAATCGCAAGTGCGTCTATGTTGGGCAACAAGGAGGTTTCATGGAGTCGCCACCCAATAGAACATTGGTAAAGTTACTCTCGCCTCGGAGAGCCTAAGACTGTGCTTTGTATCCATTTTGGGCCAGCCAGAGGGGTCTTGGAAGGTGAACCTCTCGCCCTAAGGAGCTTAGGATTAGCGCTAAAGTCTCATGGCACAAAAAGGTGTCTTGGAGGGTAGACCTCTAGCCTCTTTGAGCCCAAAGACCAGAGCTGGGTCCGGGATTTCTCATCTATTTCTACCTCAATTTTTTTTGTGATCAAATTTTAATTGTCATTAATTCGCTCTCTCTCCACACGATGCAATTAATTGAAGGTGCATTCATTCACATTTGGAAAGCCATAAATGGGCAAGTAAATATCAAAAGCAATAAATTACAATAATACAAGGAGCGGAATACAACTCCCTTTTGTAAATGTGCGATACATACACGAATCGGGGCATTGCTTATTTTGAGGACTTTCGTCCTCGTATGCATCATTATTAAAATTGGATGTTTTTATTTGTGATAATTTTTATTGGATAAAAATAGGGCATTGGACCCTTGCGTTTATACAAACCTCGTTTCTATTGAGTATAAAACATTGATCCTTTTTACACTTAACGAGATATGAAAAGAGTATATCCATATACATAAAATAGTCAATGAATAACAAATGAAGGAAATAATCAAGAAGATTAGGAAACTAAACCGGACGAAATCCTCCGAATATGGTAGATAACCCCTCAAGCTCAGGATGGTCTCGGGAAATCAACACATTGCTCACAGAAAGTTAAAAGGTGTCAATATAAAAAGAATCAACATAAATAAAGTCAAAGGGACTTAAAAGAGAGAAAAAAGATTTGAAGGTGTGGAGACAGAACCCAGCGACGGCCTTTCTTAGGTGACCGATGGGCGTCTGTCAAATTGATTGACATGTCCGTCGCTCACTCAAGGGGAAGAGCGTCTGTGAGTGGGGTGACCGACGGGCGTCGGTATAGAAGATGGCCTATCGGTTACCACTATCTCCGAAAACACAGTAAAAATGACTCTTTTTTAAAAGTCAAAAAAAGATTTTTTAACACAAGATGAGATAAAGAGAGTTAAAATAAAAGAAAATAATGACAAAATTGAAAGAATCAACAAAATGAGAAGTAAATATAAAATGATATCGAGAAGGAATCCAGAATATTTACCCTCAGATAATTGCTTTGGGTGAGATTCTTGTGTTCATTAGAGCTCCGCGTGTTCCACGAGAAGCAAAGATGAAGGATCAAAGAAAGGAAAAATGGACTATTTCCTCTTTAACCCCTCAAAAGATTGACTTTGAATCAAAATCTAAAGAAAACTAATTAGTTTTTTAGTTCCTTTTGATTGATTTGATCCTCCTTTAAAGAGATTTCTTTATGAAATGTGTTTGCTGGAAGAGAGAGAAAATATGCTTAAATTTGGGCAGAGTTTCCCCTGTTAAAAATTTTTGGAACCCTTTTCTAGTGAAAATTTGGAGCTTTTATAAGCCAGACACGACCGACGGGCGTCGGTGTATGGAGGAGGGCGTCGGAAGAATCCTTCTGATACAAGGATTCGTCCGACGGCCCTGCCACATCCACCGACGGGCGTCGGAAAGGTTGCGTGCTTCGGGAAACCAGGCGGCGCTCTGACAGGGGCAGTGATTTTTCGAAGGGCGTCGGAAAATACCACAGGCCGTCTGTGACCCTAAGCGACGGGCTGACCTCACAGACGGGCTGGCCGTCTGTGGAGGAAAAACATACCTTTTTGACTCGAAAAAAGCCCCTGTTTTCTCCCCCTCTGCCCACGAAAGGTAAAAAGACTCACTCCTTGTGGAACGCGGGACTAAAATCCCCAAATCCAAACCATTTATACAGGCTCGGATACTGATTTCATCATAGGGTAACCTCTGATCCGGACCGCTCCGGGACACGGTGCTTACACCTAGTTTCTCTTTTACTCAATTATACAAATCACACTCAGTACTACTAAGGTGATTTTTGGGATGTTACAAATGGCCTACAGTGGCTGAAAAGCAAGGAGTTAGAATGATGTATGAATGATATGCTATGCATGGTCGTGTTGTGCAACAAATGGTATACAATGGCTAAAAAGATCAAAGAGTTTAGAATGATGTATGCAATGCATGGAACAGATTTATGCACAAGGTGATATGTACATGCGAAAACTATATGCACAGGATAAAATGTACGCATGCGAAATAAAATGTACATGTTTTTTTTATGCATGAATGACACATAAGCATAAATATAGAATGCAACATCCACAACCACATGCAAGCAAGTAGATCCTTCTAACCTTATCTCTCCCACACATGATGTCATGCAGTCTGTTTCTTAGGTACGCTTGATCCATGGGTTATCAAGGAACCCGATGGACGCGCATGGTGCAGGGTGGAAAACCTGCAGTATAACCTCTCTTGAATAATGTGCATACGTATGGGTTTTTATCATTGTGTATTTAGTCAGTCCGAATAAATCAACATAAGCCTATCGGGGCATGAAAGCCTTTGAATAGGTGACCAGTTAAATTATCTAAGTTTGTCTAATACATAATAATTCATACAGCATGCATAGTATTATGGTTCATACAACCTAGGATAAGTATCTATTTTCATTACATGAGATTTGGCTAGGGTGATGATACTTTTAGGCTACCCAATCATGGTCCCTGCCAACGGGTCTAGCTCATCACGAGCGTAATGACCGGTTGGGTCTCCATTTAATATACCAAACGGTATGGGGCTTGGGCTGGTGATTATCCTTAACACATTCCTACATTGAGTGAATGTAGGGTCGTGCTTCAGGAACGCACCGGGATTAAAAGAGGGACCAAACTAGCATAGATTTAAGGCACTAATGATAAGCAATTCAATTTCAAAAAAAGGTGAAATTTTAAATTAAAACTCAATTATATGTTTTAACCAATGTACTTTTGAAGCGAAGTCTCAAGTAGTCCCTAGTGGAGTCGCCACTGTGACGCGTGTTGAACCCCGAGTGCCCCAAATGGCCGATTTTAGGGCGTTCGAGAGAGGTTCATGAAACTTGTAAGAAATTACAAGTGCATCTATTTTTGGCAACAAGGAGGTTTCTTGAAGTCACCACCCAATAGAACATTGGGAAAGGTCGTCTAGCCTCAGTGAGCCTAAGACAGCATTTGCGTCCATTTTGGGCAAGCCAGAGATATTTTGGAGTCCTCACCCCAATAGAACATTGAGATGATACTCTAACCTTATGGAGCCTAAGACAATGCAAGTTGGGCCTATTTTGGCAACAAGAGATATTTTGGAGACCCCACCCCAATAAGACATTGAGATGGTCCTCTAATCTCATTGAGCCTAATACCAGAGATGGTTCGGAACTTTCCATTTATTCATACCTTGATTAAATTATAATTGAATTTTGAATTTAATATTTCATTCATTTTCTCAAACAATTTTAATGCAATAATTAGAGCGCACGTCAATCACATAATGAAAGCGGTAAATGAAACAAGATTAAAATAAAGTAAATAAGAATGCAATAAATTACAACAAAATTAGGAACGGAATACAACCCCAATTGTAAATAAAATTTAAATCATACATAAAATGGGATATTTATTAAAGATGAGGACATTGGTCTTCGCATGCATAGTTAAGGAAAATAATTTTAAAGTGACAATTTATTTGGATGGAAAAACTAGGACATTGGTCCCATTTTTATTAAAAAAAGTTCAAAGTTAATTAATAGAAATATTTTTGTGATTTTCTTTTTAGCGTGCCTAAAATAAACATTTTTATTAGGAATTACATTTGACAAAATAAATAAAAAGCCAAATAAAGTAAATAATACAAATAATAAAAATAAATAATCAAACCAAACGAGCCTTCTGGATCTCCCCGTTTGCTCACGAGAATGCCTAAAAAGGGAAAATAGATATTGCAGTCAAGAACAAATACAAAAAATTAATGCTAGTAATCAAATCAATTAAATCAATTAAACATATAATAAATAATAAAATAAAATAAAATAAGATGACATCAAAATGACAAATGAATTAAAATGATAATAAATAAAATAAATGAAAAAAATGCATTATGAATGAGAAATGAATTAAATGATATGATTGAAATAAATAAAACAACATGTTAATAATAATAATAATAATAATAATAATAATAATAATAATAATAATAATAATAATAATAATAATAATAATAATAATAAAATAATTATAATAATTAAATTATAATAATAATATATAAACATATTAAATAAAACAAATATACAAACAATAGAATAAATAAATAAATAAATAAATGAAAACAATAAAAATTTACATGTTAATCAATTAAATATGAACAAAAATAAATAAAAAAATAAAAAAAAAGATCAAGTCTAGAATGATTACCCTCAGAGTTCGGATTCGACGAAGGGAAAAAAGTGATTGATTTCCTTACTTTGTTTTGCAAAATTAGAATTTAAAATACTAAAAATTGGAATTTTATTCCAAGAAATAAATTGCAAAAAAATGAAATAAAATAAAAATTCTTAAGAGCAAAGAATGATTTTTTTTGTTTAAAGAATGATTATTAATTAGAAAATGATTTTTATTTGAAAAAGAAATAAAAAAAATAATGAAATAAAAATGAAAATTCCCAAGAACAAAGAATGAATTTGTTTGTCTCAAGGAAAATAATTGATCAAAAAAACTAAATAAGAATCTCAAAAACAAAGAATCATTTCTCTTTGTCTCAAGAAAAGTTATTAATTATAAAGAAATTAAATTTTTTAACTTTAAAGCCTTTTAATTTTGAGGAGAAAACCTAAAAAATGTAGAGAGAATTTTGTTGAATAAGACAAGAAGAGAAAATGAAGAAAAAAAAACCCTAAAAATGAAATCCCCCCGCATTCTCTTTCATCTCTTTCTATTTATATCAACAAAAAAAAAGGAAAACATAATTAATTAAGGAAGAAACACTTAATTAATTCAAATATTATTTATCTATATTTTAAAAATGGAAAAAATCATGAAAAACCTTAAAAAGAGGGATAAAAAATCAAATTTGGTGAAAAAATCCCGAAAAAATCAATTTTGGGCCAAAATAAGCATTTTCTGTGGAACTGGGGCGACCGACTCCCATCGGTGCGCGCGGCGGGCATCCGGCTAGCTCGCGCGCTTGTGTGCGGGCGACGCTCTACGCATGGCTCTCGTAGGCGCCGTGCGCTGCGCCTGTGAGCTGCCGCAGCGTGCCGACGTCCGATTTTTTTTTTTTAAATTTCAAATATAATTAAAAACACTATAATTTTCAAACTCCATTTTTTAAATTTAATTTTTAATATATTTTTTTATTATTTTTTTATTGTAAAATGCAAATTTGATAAGGAAATCATCACTTTCAACTTTTTTGCTTGTGAACAAGCATCTAATCATCATTGGGTAACTCTGATCTGGGCTGTCTCAGGACCCGGTATCTACAGTCATTAAGAATTTTGGTGGCATTCTCTGATAGGTCACTCCGGTGTTTTTTAACCCAAAAGGCATAACCTTATAGGTGAAAGTACCCCATTCCGTGATGAAAGCTGTCTTGATCTGATCTACTATCTTGTTAAGCATCTGGTTATACCCAGTGTATCCATCCACAAAACTTTAAATACTGCAGGCGGTAGCACTATCCACTAGGACATCTATGTGAGGCAAAGGAAAGTCATCATTCGGGCAAGCTTTATTTAGGTCTCGATAGTCAACACACATCCGAACCTTTCTGTCCTTTTTGGCCATGGGGATAATATTAGCTAACCACATTGGGTATTGAACCTCCACCAAGAACTTAACCTCAATCTGTTTGTGCACCTCCTCTTTTACCTTTTCTGCTCATTCTGGCCGGAGCCTTCTGAGGTTCTGTTTGACTGGCTTGTATTCTGGATAGGTTGGAATGGCGTGTTCAGCAACTTCTTGATCAATCCCCGGCATGTCCTCATAGGTCCAGGCAAAGACTTTTTCATATTTTTTTAATATTCTCTCAAAATTCTTCCTCTCTTCAGGAGTTATATCAGATGCTATCAGGATTTCCTTTGGGTTTTCCAAAGTTCCGAGATTAAATGAGGTAGTATTAGTTGATTTAATGTCAAATATGAACGATTCATGTTCGTGATCATGCATAATGAAATCATGAGAAGCATCACACAAGTAAGCAAAGTCATTCATCTTATTGAAATATTCAGAATTACAAGCATAATTGTCAAATAGTTCGGGAATGAAAAGTACATCTGAAAAGTTTTCAATAACATCTTCTGCTAATGCTGGCGCTGAAGTCGATGGTCCACCATTTTGATTTTCTGCAATCTTCAGGTCTTCAAATTCTGGTATTGCTAACTAAACTTCTATAATTTCCTTGCCCTTCACCCAGGTGGGCAACAGACCATCAGTGATGACCTCTTTAGGAACTTCCTGATCCCATACCGAGCTTTGACTGAGGATCTCCTCGTCCCAGAAACCTTCTACGGACTTGGCCATTCCGTCGGACCAATCGAAAACATCGTTGAAGATCTCAAAACCCGGGGTGATCATGCCATCAATCCACTACGGCTTGACCTCCCTACAATAGGCACATGCTGATGCAGCTGGCACGAAACTCTCTAAAATATGAAGGATCTCTATAGGCTTCTTCTCAAGCTTGTTCTTTCTAGTTTCAGCAGTATAACCCAACCCTTTTCTATCTTTTTGCCTCTTTGTGGTGATGGGTGCCTGAGGCCCTTGTGAGTTCTTGCCTAAGCCAACCGGTAGTTCATCATTTTCATCATATTGATAGCCTGAGGGCTCTCCACGAAACCAATCTCTTCATTCATCATGGCGATATGTAATTCGCTAAAGGGCTAGTTAAAAATCCCGAGGACCGACACTTGATTGTCACTGGTCGCCTTAATGGTCACAACTTGGCCCTCATGGGGTATTTTGATCATTTGGTGGAGGGTGGATGGGACCCCTCCCAACTTATTAAACTA
The DNA here is from genome assembly GCA_947683425.1 of Excoecaria cochinchinensis. Lineage (NCBI taxonomy): Eukaryota > Viridiplantae > Streptophyta > Magnoliopsida > Malpighiales > Euphorbiaceae > Excoecaria > Excoecaria cochinchinensis. Next base: position 9,223,025 of record CANTUQ010000119.1, read on the forward strand.
TGGCCTCCCTAGTAGCACAACAAAGTTGGCTTGGATAGGCAGGACAACAAATTCAACTTCAATCTCAACTGGCCCAGTTTTCACCTGCACCTTGAAAGTCCCAGCGACTTGCCTCCTGAAATTGTCATAAGCAGTGATGGTTAGGTCAGATCTACTTAACATGCTCTCATTCATCCCGAAGGCAGAGAGTGCCATAAGCGGGCACACATTAATGAAAGACCCATCATCCACCATGACACAGGCCGTGCGCTTGCCATTAACTTGAGCTCTGATGTACAGGGGGCGATTATGGTTGCGACCCTCAATTGGTAAGTCGGCATCAGTATAGACTGTATTCTCCCCAGATCCCCATTTTACCATATCTAATAGCTCGATGGGTGAAATGGTGGTGGCGACTGTTGATTCACACAAGGCTTCCACTAACTTCTGCCTGTGACTCGGAGACTGCCTTAGTAGGTCCAAATCGATATCTAAATTGGTGTCTTCTTCAACTGCTTTATTGCGGGGTCCTCTTCCAGCTCCTTTTCCATGGGTGCTTGACCCAAATCCTACTATCTCTTGACCTCGGGAACCACACTTCTACTTCTTGTGATAGTCTGCACTTCCTGTGCCTTCCCTTCACCCTCAGAATTCCACAAGTCTTTTGGCTCATCAACTTCCTCAACCTCGCTCTCACTAGTCGAATCCTAACAATCTATTGCCACCACAACAATCCCTTCTTCACTTGCCTCAGAGCAAGTGATAGCAACGTACTCATTACCATATAAGTCTCGCAATACATACCACTCAGGCAAGCTTGACCCAATCATGAAGACTGGTGGTGGCATGGCATTGTAACTGACCTTCTTCTTGCTTTCCCTCTGTTCAGGATCAGTAATTTGCTTACTATTAATCAAGTCTTAAATCTCATTCCTTAGTCTCGCACAGTGGTCTATCATGTGCCCAGTGTGTTGGTGGAATGCACAGTACTCATCATCTTTATGCCCTGGCTGTCCTTGAGTTCTGACTGGCTTGGATGGCAGGGGTTGTAGCTTTCCCTCTTTATTAGTCTCTTTAATACCCACGATAAAGGTCGGCCCAAATTTGAAAAGTGCCTTTGGTTTGCCCCGTAGTCGACACCTTGGCTGTCTTCCCAGTCTTGTTGCCACTGTTGGAGCCTACCAACTTATTTGCCCCCAGACTGCTATAGCCCTTCTTGGCAAAGGCTTCACTATTCGCTTTACTAGCCATGTACTCGTTTTCTACTTCTATGGCAATTTCCTTCAGAGACTCCCAATCCTTCAGCCCTTTCGTTTTAAGTCCTTCTCTCAAGTATTGGCTCGCATTCCTAATGAATAGCCTGATCTGATCTGACATATTAGGCTTCCTTTTTATCTCCATAACTCGATTCTTCCATCGAGTAAGATAGTCATGGAAGGACTCACCATGCCTCTGCTGCAAAAGCTCAAGGTCTTTTAGTGTTATTTCTATTCTGGTGCTACAGTTGTATTGCTTCATAAACTCCTCCGTCAATAGATCCTAATCTTCCTTGGACCTCCTATCTAACCCATGGTACCAATCGACTGTCGGACCCATCAAACTAAAGCCAAAAGTACTCCACCTTTTGTTTCTTTATCAGCCCCGTGCCCTTCTTACTCAAGGTATACTGCTTAATGTGCGCAGAGGGGTCTGAAGTACCGTCAAAGTTTGGCAAGTTTGGAATCTTAAACCTCTGGGGCAATGGCTCTTCATCACCCAACTCTATGTCTTCAGAGTTGATCCATTTCTCGGCTGATAGTAGACGTGTAATTGCGTTAATCTTTTCTTCCATCTTCTTCACCACATCATCCTCTACTTTAGGAACCTTATTTCTCATAGCCTGAGGAACTACTAGTTCATCCTCCTCCTCCACTATGAAGTCATCTCTTGGATCAGGAACCCTCATCCTTCTCTGCTCTATTGGTGCTGGTGCTCTGGGCTCAATGACCGGTTGTTGTACTGTAGTGATTGCTATAGGAGTCTCCCCCACAACAAGCGGTTCGACTTATCCCACAGCAGGAGCTACAGGTGGCTGCCCAGCACTTGGTGCCATTTGAGCAAGAATATTTCCCATCATGCCTAACATCCTCCTCTCAAAATCCTCAAGTCTTTTATCTAGGTCCTGTACTATCAAGGCACCGATTTCTTATGGTAAATCTACCATTACGAACCCTAAAGATTGTTCTGAAGAGAATTCTGAGCCTTCGTCCCAATCTGAACCACTTAATTCATTTAATTTTATTCAATATATGATGGCCCAAATCACAAGCATCGTATTATGGTTCATTTCACCTAGGGAAAGTATTTATTGCTATTATATGAGCTTTAGTCACGGTGATGTTACTTTAGGGCTACCCAAGCATGGTCCCTGCTAATGTGTCTAGCTCATCACGAGCGTAACGATCGATCCGGTCTCCATTTGATATACCAAAAGGTATTAGGCTTGGTCTGGTAATTATCTTTAACACTTCCCTACAATGAGTGAACATAGGGTCGTGCTTCGGGAACGCACCGAGGTAGAATAAGGGTAAAACCTAGCATAATTCTAAGGCTCTAAAATGATGCAATGTAATTTTCGAAAAGAAATAGAATTTTAGGTTTTAAAAAACACAATTATACATTTTAATGAAGACACTTTCAGAGCAAAGTCACAAAGTCTCCAGCGGAGTCGCCACTATGACGCGCGCCAAACCGGGAAGGCCCTCTAAAGAGCCCACTTTTAGGGCTCGAAGGATTGGTTCGCGTCATTTGATCTTGGGTAACATGAGACATTTTAGAATCCCCACCCAATAGAACATTGGGGAAGCTCATCTAGCCTTATGAAACCTTTAGGCACCTTTGAGGTATTTTGGAGTCGCCACCCAATTTATAAGAAATTGGGAAAAGGTCATCTAACTTCTATGGTCTAAACCAGAGAAGGTGTTTGGAACTCCACTCTTATTTATGCGTTGGTTAATTATAAATGAGTTATTAGACTTGAAAATTCCATCTCTCTTCTCACGCGATTAGTGCAATTTATTAAAAGCGCATTTCAAGCATTAAGAAAGTGATAAAATGAAAGCTGTAAAGAAAGCGGAAAATAAAGTGGTAAACATGCCAAGCACACAATTACAAGATAAAAATTGGGACAAAATACAATCCCAAAATGAAAAAGAAAGCTAAAATAAAATTAAAATGGAAATTAGGAAATAATACAATCTCTAAATGAAAGAAAGCTAAATAAAATTGCCCCAAAAATAAATTATAAGGGCGCACAAGATATATGTGAACGAAAAGTTTAAACAATCAAGCAAAATTAATCAAATGAGGAGACATACATAAATCGGGATATTTATTCGGTTTGAAAATATTGGTTCCTTAACGCTCACTTAAAGAGGGATCAAATAGTTATTTTGGCTATTGGCTTGAAAATCGGGATGAGTGATCCCATTTTTAAGAAAACTTAATTCTTTATTTTAATTTGTGACATTTTGTATTCCTTGGCTAAAATCGAGGGCATTGGTCTCACTTTATTAGTAAAAAATCCCAATTTAATTATAAAAATATTTTCGTGATTTTTTTTATCATACATGCGTACAAAATAAAATATTTGATTTGCAAATAAAACACAATCACATAAATAAAAGACAGGTAAGATCTCACCGAAAAAAGGTTTCCTACGTGTCGTGATGTTAGTGGTTATGCCCTAGGCCAAATATTTGGACCTTGATGTAATCATTACATTTTCATTTATATAATGGTTTTCTTCGCATTGATATTATTGGCATGTTACATTATTGTAATGTTTATGAATAACAATGTTATTCATGTTGTCCCTAGTCATTTATCAATAAAGGGCATAAAGATAAATTAAGACTAGTATAGATTTGTATTGATAATCATGGGATGATTATATATGTTGATATAAATCAAATCTATAGGTACTTGCTAGAGAACAAAGTACTGGATAGACCCACTATAAGATCACTTCATGGGATAGTGTCATAAGTGATCTTATAATAGATATGTTATTGAATCATTTGACCTGAGGTTATCATAGTTTCCTACATAAGGATCATTATGTTTTGACATAATCAAACATTATCTTTAATCAGATAATTATAAAGTTTATGATCGGACATAATGAGAATTATGCGGAGGAAAGTGAATAATCAAGATGGAATTTGTCCCTCTCTAATGAGAGAGATATTGTAAGCACCGTGTCCCGGAGCGGTCCGGATCAGAGGTTACCCTATGATGAAATCAATGTCCGAGCCTGTATGAGGGGCTGGATTTGGAGGTTTTAGTCCCGCGTTCCATGAGCAATGAGGTTTTTTACAATTCCTGGGCAGAGGGGGAGAAAACAGAGGTTTTTTTCGAGTCAAAAGACTTTTTGTCCTCCACAGACGGCTAGCCCGTATGTGAAGTCAGCCCGTCGCTTCGAGTCACCGACGGCTTGTGGTATTTTCCGACGCCCGTCGGAAAATCACCGCCCCTGTCAGAATGCCGCCTGGTTTCCCGGAGCACGCAACCCTTCTGACGCCCGTCGGTGGATATGGCAGGGCCGTCGGACGAATCCTTGTGGTAGAAGGATTCTTCCGACGCCCGCACCCATACACCGACGCCCGTCGGTCGTGTCTGGCTATAAAAGCTCCGAATTTTCATTTAAAAAGGGTTGGAAAAAATCTTCAAAGGAGGAAACTCTGCCCAATTTCAAGCAAATTTTCTCTCTCTTCCAACAAAACACATTTTCTAAGGAAATCTATTTAACCAAGGATCAAATCAGTCAAAAGGAACTAAAAGCTAATTAGTTTTCTTTAGATTTTGACTCCAAAATCGATTTTCTGAGGGATTGAAGAAGAAATATCTCATTTTCTCTCTTTAATCTTTCATCTTTGCTTCTCGTGGAACGCGCGGGGCTCTAACCGACACAAGAATCTCACCCGAAGCTATTATCTGAGGGTAAATATTCCGGATCCTTTCTCCATTTCATCTCATATTTATTTCTTATTTTCTAGAATTTTTTTGAATATCTGTCATTACTTTCTTTTATCTTAACTCTCCTATCTCCTTTTGGGATAAAACCCACTTTTCTTGACTTTGAAAAGGTTTCTCTTCATTCTGTCTTTTCGGAGACAGAGGTGACCGACGGGTCATCTTTATCACTGACGCCCGTCGGTCACTCCCCTACAGGCGCTCCTCCTTGAGTGATAAACGGACACCTCGGTTACCTTAACCGACGCCCGTCGGTCAGCTAAGGAAGGCCGTCGGTGGGCTATGTCTCCCTCTTTTTAAATCATTTTCCATCTTTTTCAAGTTTTTTTGGCTTTACACATATTGATTTTGTGTATATTGACATCTCTTAACTTTTTATGAGTGTATATTGATTCTCCTGGATTATCCCGAGCTTGAGCGGCTATCTACCCTATTTGGAGGATCTCGTCCGGTTTAGTTTCCTAATCCTCTTGTTTTATTTCTTTCATTGATTATCTTATGTATACGGATGTACTCCTTTCATATCCCGTTGATGTACAAAAATGACTCAATGTTTTTATATTTAATAAAAAGAATGTTTACTAAATAAAACTGGACCAATGTCCTATTTTATCCAATAAAATCATCATAAACAAAAATCTCCAATTTTAATAATGATGCATGCGAGGACCAAAGTTTTCAAAATAAGCAATGCCCCGATTTATGCATGATCCGCACATTTACGAAAGGAAGTTGTATTCCGCTCCTTGTATTATTGTAATCTATTGCTTTCATTATCTATTTGATCATTTATCGCTTTCAAGATGTGAATAAATGCGCCTTTTAATCAAACTGCATAGTGTGGAGAGAGAGCGAATTAATGATATTAAAATTTGATCATAAAATAATTGAGGTAGAAATAGATGAGAAATCCCGGACCCAGCTCTGGTCTTTGGGCTCAAGAGGTTAGAGGTCATCCTTCAAGATACTTCTTGAGTCACGAGGCTTTAGCGCTAATCCTAGGCTCCTTAGGGTGAGGAGTTCACCTTCCATGATCCCTCTGGCTGGCCCAAAATGGATACCAAGCGCAGTCTTAGGCTCTTCGAGGCGAGAGAAACTTTCCCAATGTTCTATTGGGTGGCGACTCCATGAAACCTCCGTGTTGCTCAATATAGACGCACTTGCGATTTTATTGCAAGATACCAACGGACCCGCAAATGCCCCGATCACCCCCGTGCGGGCGGTCCGGAAGGGCAGCGCGCGGGGTCCGGCGCGCGTCACAGTGGCGACTCCGCTGGGGACGTTTATTGTTCGAGGTTTCGATTTGAAAATACCTCTTTTAACATTTATGATTAAAATTTAATTCATAAATTCACTTTCTCTCAAAATTGCATTGGCATATCATTAGAGCCTTAGAATACGCTAGTTTGGTCCCTCTTTTAGCCCCGGTGCGTTCCTGAAGCACCTCCTCATTTTCACTCAATTTGGGGAAGTGTTAAGGATAATCACCAGCCCAAGCCACGTACCTTAATGGTATATCAAAATGATGACCCGATCGGTCGCTACGCTCTTGATGAGCTAGACCCATCGGCAGGGATCATGCTTGGGTAGCCTTGAAGAAACATCTCCCTTGACCAAAGCTCATGTAATGGCTGTAGTTACTTTCCACAGGTGAAATGAACCATAATTTCATGCTTGCTGTATGGATCCTCATGTATTGGGTGAGTCCAAATGTCTCGCTTGGTAACCTAGCCAAAGGCTATTATGCCCCGGTAGGGCCATGTCGAAATTTATGGAACGTCCAAATACGTGACGATCATTGTCCATCCGCTTGTACATTAGCATAGGAGTGTTATGCTGCCGGTTTTTCGCCGCGCACCATACGCGTCCATCGGGTCCCTCGTTGACCCTTGGGCTAATCCCACCTAGGAAAGAGACTGCACGACCACGTGTGTGGGAGAAATAAGGGTGGAAGGACCTACTTGCTTGCTTGTGCTCTGTAAGTGTTGCATATCACGATCATGCATTATACCTGCATTCCATGCATCATTCTAACTTTTGTCCGTGCAGCCATCATAGATCTGCCCAGGTGGACTAGATCACCAACCGGGCGACTGATCCGAGTTCTTACTCCCGAGCTGTCAGATAGAGAGGGCCTACCGGAAATCTTATCAGAAATCAGTGGTACAGTATCTCAGATGGCAAACTCGCCTAGGGGTGAAGACACCACCAGGGCCATGATTGCGGAAGAAGTGGGCCGCCGTTTTGAGGAATTCGAGGGAAGGAGAAGATAGCAGAATTAGGGCTGAAATGGGAGATTTGAGGATTTCTCCCGACATGCCTGAGGGGCCTCTGCTAAATCAGGAAGCTAGTGAACAAGCTGCAACAGCATCAACCTCGGGAGTGGCGGAAGAAGACTCTAGTTTAGATTGTCTTTTTATTCCAGAACTCTTTTATGATGTAAATGATAGCTATAATATTATTAATAAGATAAACAATTTCACTTATTTGTGCGATGTTTCTAATGATTTCAACATGCATGAACATGATCATATTCCATCAATTTTTGACATTGACTCCACTGGCACAACGCCTTTTAATCTTGGAACCTCGGAAAATCCGAGAGAAATTCTAATAGCATCAAGCATAACTCCTGAGGAGAGAAAAAATTTTGAGAGAATAATAAGAAAACATGAAAAAGTCTTTGCCTGGACCTACGAGGACATGCCGGGAATTGACCGAGACGTGGCGGAACATGCCATCCCAACTTACCCAAATTGCAAGCCTGTGAAACAAAAGTTGAGAAGGCTCAGACCAGAATGGGCTGATAAGGTTAAGGAGGAAATTCGATAGCAGATTGAAGCCAAGTTCCTCGTAGAAGTGCAGTATCCTACATGGCTGGCAAATGTGGTCCCTGTAGCAAAGAAGAACGAAAAGGTCAGGGTGTGTGTGGATTATCGAGATCTTAACAAAGCCTGCCCTAAAGATGATTTTCCACTACCCCATATTGATGTATTGATAGACAGTGCCGCTAGTTGCGCGATGTACAGCTTTGGAGACGGTTATGTGGGCTACAACCAGATCCTGAACAAGATAGCTGATCGGGTTAAAACTGCCTTTATCACAGAGTGGGGGACCTATGCCTATCGGGTCATGCCTTTCGGCCTGAAGAATGCAGGGGCCACATATCAGAGAATGGCGACCAAGATCTTAAGCGACCTGATTCATAAAGAAGTGGAGGTGTATGTCGATGACATGATGGTCAAATCAGCCACCCGAGAGGGACACTTTGAAGCTCTAGAGAAGTTCTTCACCAGGATCGATAAGTATAATCTGCGACTTAACCCCAAGAAGTGCATTTTTGGAGTGACTTCAGGGAAGCTATTGGGACATGTCGTCAGCCAGAGGGGAATAGAAATTGACCCAGACAAGGTGAAAGCCATCAGAGAGATGCCTGTGCCACAAAAAGAGAAGGATGTAAGGAGTTTCCTGGGCAAGCTGCAGTATGTCAGCCGGTTTATTGCCAAGCTCACTTCGATATGCGAGCCTGTTTTTAAGCTACTTATAAAGAATCAGCCTGTAGTCTGGAACGAAGACTGCCAAAGAGCCTTTGATAATATCAGGGAATATCTGTTGAATCCGCCAGTGCTAAGGCCTCCACAACCGGTCAAACCGCTTATTCTGTACCTGGCAGTAAAGGACGGTTTAGTGGGCGCCATGATGGCTCAAGAGGATGAATTTGGGGTGGAGTTTGCGATTTATTACCTCAGCAAGAAGTTCTTGGCTCATGAAATAAAATATGCTGAAGTAGGGAAGATCTGCCTCGCAGTGATTTGGGCATCAAAGAAGCTGAGGCATTACTTCCACTCATACAAAGTTCAGGCAGTGGCCAAGCAAAATCCGTTAAGATATTTGCAGGAGGCACCGTCTTTGCTTGGAAAGATGGGGAGGTGGCTGCTCTTGCTACAAAAGTTTGATGTGCAATACATCACCCGCAAGACTATTAAGGGGCGAGCCGTAGCCGAATTTCTTGCTGAACATCCTATCCAAGGGGACACCCCCGAGTTTATCTTTCCTGATGAGAGCATAGGCACGATTTCTGTTCAGGGATGGCAGTTGCACTTTGACGGGGCAGTGAATAACAGGGGAGCCGGAGTCGGAATCATCTTGACAACCCCAGATAATGAAAAACTTCCTCTTGCTAAGAAGCTGAGATACAAAGTAACCAACAATGAAGCTGAATATGAAGCTTGTGCTTTCGGGCTAGAGGCATTAGCTGTGTTGGGGGCAAGGAACATAGAGGTATTTGGTGACTCGTCCTTGGTAATAAACCAGATCCGAGGTGAGTGGGCTGTAAAAGAAGAACGACTGGTCCCCTATGTTCAATATCTGAAAGGGATGTGTGGGCAGTTTGAGACTTGCACTTTCCACTTTGTGCCCAGAGATGAGAACCGTCTGGCTGATGCATTGGCAACCTTAGTGTCAATATGGGATAACCCTGAAGGAGTGGCTATGAAGCCGGTGCTGATTTCGAGCTCTGATAAGCCTAGTTTTGAAACCGAGCCTGTAATGGAAGTAGAGGCGTCAAATGGGAATCCATGGTACTTTGATATCATGAATTACTTGGAAAATAATAAATTTCCAGAAGAAGCCACTGAAAAAGACCAGAGGATGATACGTAAGTTATCTACTCAGTTCATATCCTTAGAAGGAGTGTTGTACAAAAGACGGTCGGATGGGATTCAGCTCAGGTGCTTGAATGAAGGAGAAGCCCGCAAGATAATGGAGGAAACCCATGCAGGTGTCTGTGGGGCCCACATAAATGGTTTGACCTTGGCCAAGAAGAGCATGAGACAAGGCTTTTATTGGCTTACGATAGACAGTGATTGCTCAAAGTATGTCAAACAATGTCAGTTGTGCCAACAGTACGCAGACCTGAGACACCTGCCGGTATCAGAACTACATAACCTGACATCACCTTGGCCGTTTGCTGCTTGGGGGATAGATATCATTGGAGAGATTCGCCCTACGGCGTCCAATGGGCACAGATACATCATAGTTGCGATCGACTATTTCACCAAATGGGTCGAGGCAGAATCCTTTAAGAAAATTGACGCAAGGGACATGGCCAAGTTCATAGAGAGGAATTTGATCTGCAGATATGGTCTCCCTCATCACATAGTGTCTGATAATGGGGTGCAGTTCATGGGAGAAACCAAAAAACTTCTCGAGAAGTATGGTGTCGAGCATCATAAATCCTCTCCCTACCGACCGCAAGCGAATGGAGCAGTAGAGGCCGCAAATAAGAATGTGAAGAAGATCCTGTCCAAGATGGTCCAAACCTACAAGGACAGGGCTGAAAAGTTACCCTTTACCCTGTGGGGATACAGAACGACGGTAAGGGCATCTACAGGCGCTACACCATTTTCCCTAGTATACGGAACAGAAGCAGTATTGCCAGTAAAGATAGAACTTAAATCACTAAGGGTGGTCATGGAGGCCCAAATCCCGGAAGCCGAATGGGCGCAGCAGAGGTTACAGCACTTGAACTTACTGGATGAGAGTAGGCTGAGAGCTTATTATCATAATCAGATTTACCAGAAGAGATTGGCAAGAACTTTCGGGAAGAAAGTGAGGAAGCATCCGCTGAAAGAAGGGGACTTGGTGTTCAAACAGATGAGGCCAGGGATACCAGACATCAGGGGGAAATTCAGACCTACCTGGGAAGGGCCGTATATCCTTAAGAAGCTGCTGTCCAAAGGAGCTGCAATCTTGTCAGATAGCGATGGGAACGAATTCAAAGAACCGATCAATGTCGACAGACTCAAAAGGTTCCACGGCTAAAGACCAAAATAAAAAGAAGAGAATAAAATGCCCTGCAAGTCAAAAACTGAAAAAAGGCGGCTATGCTAAAATTGGGCGCCTCGACAGGGTGAAAACCGAAAAAAGGCATCTTGTGCAAAAATTAGAGGCATGAGAGAAAATGTCCGATCGTGAAAACCCGAGAGGGCCGATTGGTAATAGGAGTTGATGCTGTTAAAATTTGGTTTCATGTATTGACAGCGCGTAAGCAGCTGAGTAAATGCCAAAACTGATCATGTATGCTGAAATTATATGAAAATGTACGCAAATTCCTGAAATAGAATGAATATTATTTTTTCATTTTCGTCATTCCCTAGTTCTGCATTAAAAAGAAATGTAGCACCAAAAGAAATACATATATAGGCTAAGCTAAGTCCTGCTGCTGCTCTCGCCGACCAAATGTTTGAGCCCTCGAGTCCTGTTATTAGACGCTGGACTAGGGATCCACTTCTTGTACTCGCTAGTCGAAGACGCAGAATGATTGCCAAACCTCGGGATAACAGTCTTCACGGGTAGTCTACCCCACAACTCATGATACCGAGAAGCAAACGCGGCCGAGAGAGCTCCTCCTCGGAAAGACAGGGGAACCCTCACTATATCCTGGGTAGTCTCGAGCTGTCGTGTACATCGAGAGGTGATGCAGAAGGTGGCTTGACGGAGGCCGCAGAGGGGAACACAACCCGATGGCCCGTCGATGACCACATGAGACAGTGGGAGCCAGGCAGACGTGAAGTTGATATCGTCATCTGACAGCTCGCCAAACCTGGTAATGCCTTCACCAGCAGTGACACACCCATACAGTCGTCGACGAGGCAGGAAATGGCTCGGCGAGTACTGGGGAGTAACGCGAGGGGGTGGTTCAGACAGCATCTTCAGTTTTTCTTGCAGCCAGATCTGAAAAAAAAAGAGAGAAGAAGAAAAAAAGAAAAAAGAAAGAAGAGAAGAAAAAAGAAAGAAGAGAAAAAAAAGAAAGAAAGAAAAAAGCCGCTAGAGTAAGTAGGATTCACTTCAGGCAAAAATAAGGCACAGGGTTGTGTGAAAATCCGAAAGGACGCACCTCCAGCTAAGAAAAGCTAGTGTGAAAATCCATAAGGGACGCACTACCTTTAAAATAATGACGTACCTGGAGCAATAAGGGGCTGCCGGTAAAGGTTGTAGTGGACCCAGAGCTCACAGCGTCCAAACCCAGAATGGTTTCAGCCAGGACAAGTGGTAGGGGTGATAGTCCCAGATGAAAGTCGCTCAAGATTCCGAACAGACGAGAGTCACCTGTCAAACCTCCTGGAACAACAGTAAGGAAGTTCACCATACAGAATAAGAATGTGATGCTTACCCGATATGTGGGGATGTCAGTGAACCGATCCAGAGCCTCGATCAGTGGCCCCAAAGAAAAGGAAGAGCCCGGAGGAATCAGCCAGATGGCCTCGGAGGAAGGTATGCCCAGAGCCATGGCTACATCCCGGGTCTGGAATAAGCCACAGCGGGGGACACAAGGCAGAGCGCTAGGAGGGAACCAGGCTCCCAGAATGGAAGCTAACTCTTCAGGCAAAGGGCACAGTTCCTGATAGGTGAACTGGAAGACGTGAAACTGGGGGTTCCAGAAATGGGTCGCTGCCAGGAGGAGGTTCTGGTCGATTTTCACCCGGCACAGATATTTCAGCCCAGACAGAGAAGAGAGGGCGCCTTCTCCCCAAGTATGTTTGTCGTTTATGATACAGTACATCCTTTGGGTAAGAAGGGAAGTAATTTTGAGGAAGATGAAAGGCTCAAATGTTGGAAAATGAAGAGACAAGAAGAACAAGAAAATTTTGTAAGATTTTATAGGGGAGTGCCACCGACGGCCTACTCGCCCCTATACATAGATTGTCTGACCGCCTCTCTAAAGAGACGGCCTGACCGCCTCTCCACAGGGACGGCATGCCCGTCGGAGGGAAGTCCACCTGGCACACGCATACGTCAGCATTGCATTCATTACGCGCATTAACTCGCATTTATTGCATGACAGACGGCCAACCCATCGGTCGCTTGTACAGACGCCCTGCCCGTTGGTAAAGAAATTCTATATAAGGGCGAGTGACAGACGGTGCAAACGCTGCTGTCCCTTTCATTTCTTCTCCCAAACCGTTTTTCTTTGCGTTTTTTGGCATTTTTTCAAGCATTTCTTCATATTTTTTCGCGATTTCTTCATATTTTCGCATTTTCTACTCACCGGGCGCTTTGATATTCATATTTTCTCCAGTTTCTACACTTCCCGCGACTACAAGTAAGTAAATAATTACTTTCTTTTGAGTTTTATTTAATTCATTAATTCATTTCTTCTCCTTTCAACTTTAGAAAATTCCAAATGCTTTAGGAATTTAGGGGGAATGCTGCCCATTTTTTTATTATTTATTAGTGCAATTAAACCTGATTTCTGCATGATCACATAGAAATAGAATTTTTCTATAATTTTGGTGCTTTAGAACTACGTCTCTTTAGCGCACCATTATGTGCATATACTGCTTTTGCGGCCTGAGGCCATTATTTTGTGTTATTGGGGGCACACTCTTGCCGGGGTGCGCCCCATTTACATGCGTGTATTATTGTTGAGGCTTGAGGCCTATGTTTTTGCCTTTTTATGCAGGAGGTTGGGCATACCCCTGCCGGGATGCTGCCCAAATTTTTATCATTTACTCAAGAATTGATTTTTTTCTTGTATAATGCATACCCTGGGACCTAGAAGGCCCATTCTTATTCACGTTAATTATTTTCACGGTAGTTGCATGTTTGCTTTTGCCATGATGCGTGCGAGCCATTTTAAGATACTTCCTTAGACTGGATGTTTGCTCTTCTCATTTTTTTTGTACCCTTATCAATTTTTTTATCTTGTTTTGGGCTGCTATTGCCCCGGTGAGGCCCAAATTGGCCTTCGCTTTGAAAATAAGTTTAAAAATAGTTATTTTGCCAAATTTCCGATGTTTAATCTCTTCCCTTTTGCAGGATGCCTCCTAGACGTAGAGCGCCGCAGGCCCAGCCCGAGCTTGTAGCTCCGGATTGGATGGATGATGAGTCGGCTCAGAGGTATAGAGCGTTGGCTCAGGTAGAGTTTCGGGCCAGCCGTTTTGTATCTCGCCCATTTCTAGAGGCCCTAGGGTTGGCCCCAGAGTTTGATCTACTTGCCGAGGGTGCTGGTTGGACGGAGTTCCTTGAGCCCTCCTTCCAAACTTTTCCAGAGGCTACCCGCCAGGTCTTGGCCACTCTCCGCTATGCCGGCTTTCAGAGTGCAGATACCGACCCAGGGGTGATTCAGTTTTGGTTCGACGACGACCATTTCAGCATCACCAGGCAGAGGTTTGCTCAGGCCATGGGGCTCCCTAGAGAGGAGGGGGTCGAGATCCCGCGGCGAGCGGTGAGACGCGCCCATTGGGCGGCCATTGCCATACCAGGAGTGCTGGACTAGGGATCCACTTCTTGTACTCGCTAGTCGAAGACGCAGAATGATTGCCAAACCTCGGGATAACAGTCTTCACGGGTAGTCTACCCCACAACTCATGATACCGAGAAGCAAACGCGGCCGAGAGAGCTCCTCCTCGGAAAGACAGGGGAACCCTCACTATATCCTGGGTAGTCTCGAGCTGTCGTGTACATCGAGAGGTGATGCAGAAGGTGGCTTGACGGAGGCCGCAGAGGGGAACACAACCCGATGGCCCGTCGATGACCACATGAGACAGTGGGAGCCAGGCAGACGTGAAGTTGATATCGTCATCTGACAGCTCGCCAAACCTGGTAATGCCTTCACCAGCAGTGACACACCCATACAGTCGTCGACGAGGCAGGAAATGGCTCGGCGAGTACTGGGGAGTAACGCGAGGGGGTGGTTCAGACAGCATCTTCAGTTTTTCTTGCAGCCAGATCTGAAAAAAAAAGAGAGAAGAAGAAAAAAAGAAAAAAGAAAGAAGAGAAGAAAAAAGAAAGAAGAGAAAAAAAAGAAAGAAAGAAAAAAGCCGCTAGAGTAAGTAGGATTCACTTCAGGCAAAAATAAGGCACAGGGTTGTGTGAAAATCCGAAAGGACGCACCTCCAGCTAAGAAAAGCTAGTGTGAAAATCCATAAGGGACGCACTACCTTTAAAATAATGACGTACCTGGAGCAATAAGGGGCTGCCGGTAAAGGTTGTAGTGGACCCAGAGCTCACAGCGTCCAAACCCAGAATGGTTTCAGCCAGGACAAGTGGTAGGGGTGATAGTCCCAGATGAAAGTCGCTCAAGATTCCGAACAGACGAGAGTCACCTGTCAAACCTCCTGGAACAACAGTAAGGAAGTTCACCATACAGAATAAGAATGTGATGCTTACCCGATATGTGGGGATGTCAGTGAACCGATCCAGAGCCTCGATCAGTGGCCCCAAAGAAAAGGAAGAGCCCGGAGGAATCAGCCAGATGGCCTCGGAGGAAGGTATGCCCAGAGCCATGGCTACATCCCGGGTCTGGAATAAGCCACAGCGGGGGACACAAGGCAGAGCGCTAGGAGGGAACCAGGCTCCCAGAATGGAAGCTAACTCTTCAGGCAAAGGGCACAGTTCCTGATAGGTGAACTGGAAGACGTGAAACTGGGGGTTCCAGAAATGGGTCGCTGCCAGGAGGAGGTTCTGGTCGATTTTCACCCGGCACAGATATTTCAGCCCAGACAGAGAAGAGAGGGCGCCTTCTCCCCAAGTATGTTTGTCGTTTATGATACAGTACATCCTTTGGGTAAGAAGGGAAGTAATTTTGAGGAAGATGAAAGGCTCAAATGTTGGAAAATGAAGAGACAAGAAGAACAAGAAAATTTTGTAAGATTTTATAGGGGAGTGCCACCGACGGCCTACTCGCCCCTATACATAGATTGTCTGACCGCCTCTCTAAAGAGACGGCCTGACCGCCTCTCCACAGGGACGGCATGCCCGTCGGAGGGAAGTCCACCTGGCACACGCATACGTCAGCATTGCATTCATTACGCGCATTAACTCGCATTTATTGCATGACAGACGGCCAACCCATCGGTCGCTTGTACAGACGCCCTGCCCGTTGGTAAAGAAATTCTATATAAGGGCGAGTGACAGACGGTGCAAACGCTGCTGTCCCTTTCATTTCTTCTCCCAAACCGTTTTTCTTTGCGTTTTTTGGCATTTTTTCAAGCATTTCTTCATATTTTTTCGCGATTTCTTCATATTTTCGCATTTTCTACTCACCGGGCGCTTTGATATTCATATTTTCTCCAGTTTCTACACTTCCCGCGACTACAAGTAAGTAAATAATTACTTTCTTTTGAGTTTTATTTAATTCATTAATTCATTTCTTCTCCTTTCAACTTTAGAAAATTCCAAATGCTTTAGGAATTTAGGGGGAATGCTGCCCATTTTTTTATTATTTATTAGTGCAATTAAACCTGATTTCTGCATGATCACATAGAAATAGAATTTTTCTATAATTTTGGTGCTTTAGAACTACGTCTCTTTAGCGCACCATTATGTGCATATACTGCTTTTGCGGCCTGAGGCCATTATTTTGTGTTATTGGGGGCACACTCTTGCCGGGGTGCGCCCCATTTACATGCGTGTATTATTGTTGAGGCTTGAGGCCTATGTTTTTGCCTTTTTATGCAGGAGGTTGGGCATACCCCTGCCGGGATGCTGCCCAAATTTTTATCATTTACTCAAGAATTGATTTTTTTCTTGTATAATGCATACCCTGGGACCTAGAAGGCCCATTCTTATTCACGTTAATTATTTTCACGGTAGTTGCATGTTTGCTTTTGCCATGATGCGTGCGAGCCATTTTAAGATACTTCCTTAGACTGGATGTTTGCTCTTCTCATTTTTTTTGTACCCTTATCAATTTTTTTATCTTGTTTTGGGCTGCTATTGCCCCGGTGAGGCCCAAATTGGCCTTCGCTTTGAAAATAAGTTTAAAAATAGTTATTTTGCCAAATTTCCGATGTTTAATCTCTTCCCTTTTGCAGGATGCCTCCTAGACGTAGAGCGCCGCAGGCCCAGCCCGAGCTTGTAGCTCCGGATTGGATGGATGATGAGTCGGCTCAGAGGTATAGAGCGTTGGCTCAGGTAGAGTTTCGGGCCAGCCGTTTTGTATCTCGCCCATTTCTAGAGGCCCTAGGGTTGGCCCCAGAGTTTGATCTACTTGCCGAGGGTGCTGGTTGGACGGAGTTCCTTGAGCCCTCCTTCCAAACTTTTCCAGAGGCTACCCGCCAAGTCTTGGCCACTCTCCGCTATGCCGGCTTTCAGAGTGCAGATACCGACCCAGGGGTGATTCAGTTTTGGTTCGACGACGACCATTTCAGCATCACCAGGCAGAGGTTTGCTCAGGCCATGGGGCTCCCTAGAGAGGAGGGGGTCGAGATCCCGCGGCGAGCGGTGAGACGCGCCCATTGGGCGGCCATTGCCATACCAGGAGTGCTGTACGATCACGATACAGCGAAGAGCACCGTACTGGTGTCTCAGGCACTCTGGTATTTGCACAGAGTGCTTTCCAGTTCGTACCTCGGTCGAGCTGGTAATCCAGGGTCGCTTAACACGGCCGAGATCTGGAGCCTCTGGGCTATGGTGGCAGGCCAGCGTCTCAACATTAGCCACGAGATCTTGGCCAACTTGACCAGAGTCAGCAGAGGGATGACGCCGGTGGTGATGGTAGGAGGAGTCATCACCCGTTTGCTTTTGAGATTGGGGGTTAACCCCGAGAGGTTGAGAGGACCCTTGCCGGAGGGGATCCATGTATACGCTGCAGCGGCAGTGCAGATGGGGATGATCTCCCAGATTCCAGGCCAGGCGGAGGCCTACAGGGTGTTGACCATCCATGAGACCCGACAGCTATTCTCGTTTCCACCCTTGGGTGCAGATCCTGATCACCCGGAGCACTCGGAGGAGCAGCCTCCACAGCCCGAGCCTCAGCCCGAGCCTCAGCCAGAGCCTCAGCCACAGCCAGAGCCCCAGCCTCAGCCGTAGCATCAGCCTCCTCAGCCTCCTCAGCCGCAGATGGTGCCTCCACCACAGCAGCAGGAGCCACCTAGGACCCCCTCGGACTTTGACTTCGAGATCACGATGGACGACCTCTTTGTCGCTTCACCGGCATCCAGAGCGCCGACTCCAGTCCCATCACCGAGTGCCAGGGTACAGAGGTCTATCCATGGGCCCTCCGAGAGATACCATCCGTACTCCCGAGGCAACCCAGGGGCATCCACCTCCTCGGCACCACCATCAGAGCCAGCGCCGCAGCAGCCTGTGCAGCCGGACTTCTCTCAGCTCCTCACCTCCATGTTTACAGCCTTGGAGCGGCGACAGGATGAGAGGGACAGGGCTATCCACGAGAGGTTGGATCGCCAGCAGGCTGCCATTTAGGAGCAGTCCCAGTCGGTGGAGCGTTTAGCTCGGGAGCAGGTGGGCAACATTGAGCACGCGACTCGAGAGCAGACTCGGGCCATGGATGCCTTTAGGGATGAGCAGGCTCGGGTCCTGGAGGCTTTTAGAGGGGAGCAGATGAGGATGATTGAGCAGATTGCTCAGGGGCAGAGGGAGTTGAGGCAGCAGCTCGCTCATGATTTGAGGACGTCACAGGACCAGGCGTCTCAGAGGGTCGATATGACCCTACAGATGATTGATGAGTCACTTGACTCTCTGAGATCCTGCGTCCAGGCGATGGAGGGGATTCTCCCCCCTCTTTCTCAGACCATGAGGGAGTTTAGGGAGCAGACGGAGCAGAGCCTGGAGCAGAGGAGAAAGGCCGCCAGCGAGCAGACCATTCAGTTGAGCCAAGCCTTCAAGAAGTTGGGAGACAAGGTTTTTGAGACTTTAGGGTTTATGAGCACCTGTACCCAGCCCTTCTTGGATGGTTACGCTCAGATCCATTTCAGGCGGGCCCATGATCACGAGGCAGGACCCTCCACAGCTCCACCGCCGCCTCCGGCACGTCCACCTCCGCCAGGGACCGTGCATATATCGGATGACGAGGATCCCGATGAGCCCTCAGACTACACACCTCTCTGATCTTCAGGGAGTTATTTTTGTATCTTTTATATATTTATATTTTGTATATGCACTGTACAAAAATGACATTTCTAGTGAAAACTTTTGCTTCATTATTGCATGATCATTCGATTATTAATTGTTTAATCACATCACAGAAGGTGTATGTTCTCATATTTACTTATGTGTCGATAAAAATGACAATATAACAAAAAATAAAATGAAATGATGAATGATGATGATCAATAACATCTCAATAAGAAAAAATGAATAAAAGATGAAACATGGCATAGCAAATAAAGCAAAATCATGCCATCAATAGACAGGATAAAAGATGACCACTCAAGCACGAGCTAACAAAGTCTTTTGTCACACAGGTACAGAGGAATACCGGTCCGAACATAGATATCAATTAAAAAGACCTCTTTTGGAACGAGGAACCCGGCGGGGTTTCCTCATCTTCACCAGATCGAGACTGTAGCCAAAGCTGCTGCATCTCACCAGATCGAGACTGTAGCCAAAGCTGCTGCATCTCACCAGATCGAGACTGTAGCCAGAGCATGCTGCATCTCACCAGATCGAAGCCGTGGTCAAAGTATACCGTACTTCACCAGATCGAGACCGTAGCCAAAGCTGCTACATCTCACCATATCGAGACTGTAGCCAGAGCATGCTGCATCTCACCAGATCGAGACCGTAGCCAAAGCTGCTACATCTCACCAGATCGAGACTGTAGCCAGAGCATGCTGCATCTCACCAGATCGAAGCCGTGGTCAAAGCATACCGCATCTCGCCCGATCGAGACTGTAGCCAGAGCATGCTGCATCTCACCAGATCGAAGCCGTGGTCAAAGCATACTGCACTTCACCAGATCAAGACTGTAGCCAGAGCACGCTGCATCTAACTAGATCGAAGCTGCGGTCAAAGCATACCGCACTTCAAACCGGGGTTGTAGCCAAAGCATGCCGCATCCCACCAAGTACCTACCGGTCGAGATAAGGCTGATGGAAATATCTTCGCATCGCCGAGCAGATCGAGACAAGGTCCACCCGGCAGAAGGCACGGAGGGTGAAAAGCCGTCGCAGGTACGCTTCCTTTTCCGACCTTTCTCTGAGTTTTGGCTTATCTAGGTGCTTGTGCACTAGTTTCCCCAAAACTAGGGGCAACTGTACGCACCGTGTCCCGGAGCGGTCCGGATCAGAGGTTACCCTATGATGAAATCAATGTCCGAGCCTGTATGAGGGGCTGGATTTGGAGGTTTTAGTCCCGCGTTCCATGAGAAATGAGGTTTTTTACAATTCCTGGGTAGAGGGGGAGAAAATAGAGGTTTTTTTCGAGTCAAAAGACTTTTTGTCCTCCACAGACGGCCAGCCCGTCTGTGAAGTCGGCCCGTCGCTTTGAGTCACCGACGGCTTGTGGTATTTTTCGACGCCCGTCGGAAAATCACCGCCCCTGTCAGAATGCCGCCTGGTTTCCCGGAGCACGCAACCCTTCCGACGCCCGTCGGTGGATGTGGCAGGGCCGTCGGACGAATCCTTGTGTCAGAAGGATTCTTTCGACGCCCGCACCCATACACCGATGCCTGTCGGTCGTGTCTTGCTATAAAAGCTCCGAATTTTCATTTGAAAAGGGTTGGAAAAAATCTTCAAAGGAGGAAACTCTGCCCAATTTCAAGCAAATTTTCTCTCTCTTCCAACAAAACACATTTTCTAAGGAAATCTATTTAACCAAGGATCAAATCAGTCAAAAGGAACTAAAAGCTAATTAGTTTTCTTTAGATTTTGACTCCAAAATCGATTTTCTGAGGGATTGAAGAAGAAATATCTCATTTTCTCTCTTTAATCTTTCATCTTTGCTTCTCGTGGAACGCGCGGGGCTCTAACCGACACAAGAATCTCACCCGAAGCTATTATCTGAGGGTAAATATTCCGGATCCTTTCTCCATTTCATCTCATATTTATATCTTATTTTCTAGAATTTTTTTGAATATCTGTCATTACTTTCTTTTATCTTGACTCTCCTATCTCCTTTTGGGATAAAACCCACTTTTCTTGACTTTGAAAAGGTTTCTCTTCATTCTGTCTTTTCGGAGATAGAGGTGACCGACGGGTCATCTTTATCACCGATGCCCGTCGGTCACTCCCCTACAGACGCTCCTCCTTGAGTGACAAACGGACACCTCGGTTACCTTAACCGACGCCCGTCAGTCAGCTAAGGAAGGCCGTCGGTGGGCTCTGTCTCCCTCTTTTTAAATCATTTTCCATCTTTTTCAAGTTTTTTTGGCTTTACACATATTGATTTTGTGTATATTGACATCTCTTAACTTTTTATGAGTGTATATTGATTCTCCTGGATTATCCCGAGCTTGAGCGGCTATCTACCCTATTTGGAGGATCTCGTCCAGTTTAGTTTCCTAATCCTCTTGTTTTATTTCTTTCATTGATTATCTTATGTATACGGATGTACTCCTTTCATATCCCATTGATGTACAAAAATGACTCAATGTTTTTATATTTAATAAAAAGAATGTTTACTAAATAAAACTGGACCAATGTCCTATTTTATCCAATAAAATCATCATAAACAAAAATCTCCAATTTTAATAATGATGCATGCGAGGACCAAAGTCCTCAAAATAAACAATGCCCCGATTTATGCATGATCCGCACATTTATGAAAGGGAGTTGTATTCCGCTCCTTGTATTATTGTAATCTATTGCTTTCATTATCTATTTGATCATTTATCGCTTTCAAGATGTGAATAAATGCACCTTTTAATCAAACTGCATAGTGTGGAGAGAGAGCGAATTAATGATATTAAAATTTGATCATAAAATAATTGAGGTAGAAATAGATGAGAAATCCCGGACCCAGCTCTGGTCTTTGGGCTCAAGAGGTTAGAGGTCATCCTTCAAGATACTTCTTGAGTCACGAGGCTTTAGCGCTAATCCTAGGCTCCTTAGGGTGAGGAGTTCACCTTCCATGATCCCTCTGGCTGGCCCAAAATGGATACCAAGCGCAGTCTTAGGCTCTCCGAGGCG
This sequence comes from Excoecaria cochinchinensis, assembly GCA_947683425.1. Classification (NCBI taxonomy): domain Eukaryota; kingdom Viridiplantae; phylum Streptophyta; class Magnoliopsida; order Malpighiales; family Euphorbiaceae; genus Excoecaria; species Excoecaria cochinchinensis. The sequence goes on from CANTUQ010000119.1 coordinate 9,244,891, forward strand.
AGAGAAACTTTCCCAATGTTTTATTGGGTGGCGACTCCATGAAACCTCCGTGTTGCTCAATATAGAAGCACTTGCGATTTTATTGCAAGATGCCAACGGACCCGCAAATGCCCCGATCGCCCCCGTGCGGGCGGTCCGGAAGGGTGGCGCGCGGGGTCCGGCCCGCGTCACAGATATCTATTGGGCCCCTCAATAAGTAGGACTGTAAAATGCATGGCCACGCTCGAATGAATTGATAGTGTCATCAATGTCATTTGAATTTATCAGTCTGCTTAGTGATCGAGAAATTATATGTTTGAACAATTTAAGTTTGACATGAACCATAACTTATGTTCAAACAAGATATCGTGTGACAAAAGGATAATAACATGTTCTGTTGTCAGGTTAAAATCGGACTAACGATATTTATATTATTTAGGTAGTCATAATGTCTTGCTAGAGACCAATTATAACTTGTGGGCTTATTATGAGATTAGGCCCACTGCCAACATAATACAAACCTATTGGGTTACACACTAAGACCAAATGAACAAAATGGATTTTAGGTTATTTCGGAATAAAATATAAATATGGGTATTTATATTTAATTTCGAAATTACACATTTATATATATATTTATATACATATATATATCTCTTATTTTGAATATGAGATAATAATATGTATTAATATGATATTTCTTATTATTTTGAATAAGAAATAAATAAATAAATATATATATATATACATATATAATGAAAATATCTCATAATTTTGAATTAGAGATAATATCATTTTTAAGTGTTTAAAACTTATTTTACATGTATATAGATACAGGTTAATAAAAGAAGTCTAACCTAATAAAAACTCTATTCACGTTTTTCAATGTGATAGAGGTTAGAGTGGCTGTATTCTTCTAGTTTAGAGAATAAGAAAGAAAAACAAAACCCAGCCACCGTTCTTCTTTGAGAAAGAAAGAAAAGAAAAATCCATTCGCACCCAAGGGAGCTAGCACCCCTGAGAACTTTTATTCATCGGTTCATCATGTGGATACCGGTGGAGGGTGTTCGTGATTGAAGCAACACCTAAAGTCCGAATTAAAGAAGTTAATTTTGTTCTAAAGGTTAGTAAATTTTAATCTCTTCCTTTTTGAATCAATCGAAAATACTTGGATCCTGTTTCGGGTTTCAATTTTATTCCGCTGCGTTAATGTTGAATTAATCCGATGAAACCCAACACGTGATCCCTCCGTTTGGTCACGGAGATGCTCGAACAAGCAACACCACATTTTACCCAAACACGAAAACCGCCAATAAAAATATTAGTAATAATTCTAACATTAAACACATAAAGATAAAGACAAGAGAAATATAAAACGTGGTTAGCGTGCATGCAGGAAACAAGATAGGTTAATTCACATACATTAAATACATAGGCAAACTCACATGCAATAGGATTGAAACTTAATCATGCAAAAATATAATAATAATAACAATGACAATGATCACAATAAAATAACGACAACAGTAATAATACGATAATAATAACTTCATTAATAACAATAATATTAATAATAACCTTAATAAAATAATGACAATAGTAATGTCAAACACAAATGTATAATAACATTAATAATAATAATAGTAATAATAACAATGATAATAGTGGCAAGAATAATAATGTTAACCGTAAAAATAAGAACAATAAATAATAATAGCAATAATGTTAGCACTAAACCAATGAAACTAAGTGAAGGAAAAAGGAGAAAACAAACGAAGATGCAATAAATAAAAAATATCAGCATTTAAACATAGAAGGAACATTACAAGAGCCATGCAAAAAAATAAATAAATCTCAAACCCAGCAAAAAGGAGACATGCATTCACCAAACCATCACTCATGCATTAACCAAAATCGTAAAGAATAAAATAAAATATGATGATAAAAGATAAGTCCAAGAATCTTTACCCTCAGAATTTATAGAGTGGAGAAATGATGTCTCAACCTGTCTCCCTTGTCAAGTTTTGTAGTGATGAACACCAAAAATACCCAAGAAAAACCTAAGTTTTCAAAAAAAAAAAAAATCAAGAAAATGATTTTAATGGAGTGCTCAAGCTGAGGAAATTATTTTTCCTTACTCAAGTCAATCCAAGAACAAAAACCTTTTTAGGAAGAAGAAGAATTAAATCTCAAAATTTTCAAGAAGAATGCCTTGTTTTTTTGCTTTCTCGTCTGCCTTTTTTTCTCTAAGGAAGAAGCCCCTTATCAAATGAAAAATTTCTCTCCTTATTTTTCCTCATATCCCGTAAGGGGAAAGACAAAAGCTACATTCCTAATTTTTCCAAAAATTAATAAAACATAAAAAAAAAGATTTTACAGTCCCAAAAATTAGTCTTTTCGCAGGCGGGAAAGGGACAGCACGGCAGGGGAATGGCCCGCAAGTGGATGGCCGCACCTTGCGAGGTGTGGCCTCACGGGAGGCCGCACACAGAAAGCCACTTGCGGCCTAGAGGCCGCACGCAGAAGCTGGGAGGTGCGGCCTCGTGGGAGCCTGCACGCGGGCACTGCATCTCGCACACCACATAAGCCACTTTGGTAGCAGGCCACCGAACCCCTAAACCAAAATAAAATTTTTTCGACATCAAAAATTTTTATATATTTTTTTCCAATATAAAAATTTGTATACATTTTTATTTATTTAAAAGGAAGGGCCTCGATAAGGGAAACATCAGTTCTAAGCAAACAAGCAATCATTTTCATCATCGGGTAATCCTAATCTTGGACCGCCTCGGGACCCGGTGCCTACACTTATACTTGTGATCATATACCCTTTCTCATTTTGTAATTTCTTGCTCAATTTTCAAATGCCTTGAATGCCTCACTTTTGTGAGTAAAAAATAATATCCAAGTATACCTTGTGTAATCATCTACTATAATAAATACGTAAACTTTTCCACCAATACTTGCAGGACTTATTGGTCTAAACAAGTGTAAAAGATCCAATGCTTTCTTGGATGAGATTTCACCATTTAACTTATGGAAAGTTCTAGTCTATTTCCCTAGTTGACATGCCTTACAAACATAATTTCTCTCAAAATTCATCTTTGGTAGCCCTTTAACAAGATTTTTCCTAGCAAGCTTCCCCATGGCATGAATGTTAGCGTGTCCAAGTTTCTTGTGCCAAAGTACACTTAAATTTTCTTTTATTATTAAGCACTTTAGATCACTTTCTTGAAGCTCTTCTATATTGACTTGATAAATGTTTCTAGATCTGTGTCCTGTTAGAACTGACTAATCTGTTCCAACATCTTCTACTCTGCAGTGATCCTTTTCAAAAATCACTCTTCTGTTTCTATTATAGATTTGGCTGATACTCAACAAGCTGAACTTTAATCCATCAACAAGTGCGACATCTTCTATTTTTTGATTAGAACCAATAGTTCCTATTCCAACGATTTTCCCTTTTCTGTTATCACCAAAACTAACTTTTCCACCATCTCTCATGGTTAATTTTGAAAACTTTGATATGTTCCCAGTCATGTGCCTAGAGAATCCACTGTCCAAATACTATTTTTCTGATCTGGAGCTCTTAAGGTAGATCGGCAAGGAAATCATACAGATTTAGGTACCCAATCTTTCTTGGGTCCTTATGGGTTAGTTACTGCATACACATTATTTTTAACAACCCATATATGTTTTCCAGAACTAGCATATTTCTTATAATAGCAAAATTTAGAGACATGGCCTTTTTTGCTACAATAAAAGCAAGTGACAGAATTGCTAGAAAAATTGTTCATGTAATAATTATTCTTATATTCCTTTTTATGAACATGCTTCTTTTTATTCGTGTGATTATACTTAGATGTGCTAGCATGCAAATTTTTATCTTCTTTTTCAACACATAAACAAACTTTCTTTCCTTTACATTTTTATTGCAGTACCATGTATTCTTTTCTAATTCTGAAAGTTCATTTTTCACATCTATTTCTTTCTATTTTACATGCTCAAATTCTTATCTTAATGCATCATGCTCTTTTCTTAATGCAATATGATTCATTTTAAACATGCGATATTTACGATGTACTTTTTTAAAACATAACAGCGGGTTTTCATATTCATCTCCATTAGCATCAAAACTAGATTTAGAGTCAAAACATGTTACCTCATCTATTTCATCTTCGTTGTCTATTTGACTCTTATTCTGTTCATTAACAGTGTGACTTTTCTAATCTCCCTCAATAGACATGTTGTCCCTCATGATCAGAAATAGCCATTAGACTAACTTTATCTGAATCTGCATCTGATTCTTCTGCACTGTTGCTTGAGTCTTCACTATTACTCCATGTAGCCTTCATAGCCTTCTTCTTGTACATTTTCTTCAAATTTGGGCATTTAGATTTGATATGTCTAGGCTTTTTGCACTCGTAACATACAACATCTCCAGCAGATCTGGAGCTGCTATCTATTTTCTGGTGAAAGTATTTTTGCTGTCACTTCTAAACTTAGCTTTGAGAGTAAGAGCTTTTTGTTTTCTTTCTTTCTCTTTTTCAGTATCTTGTGACTTAATATAAAGCTCATGAGAAATAAGTGAGCCACAAATAGTATCAAAATTAAGAGTGCTAGGATCTTTATCTAATAGAATAGAAGCTTTAGCTTCCCATCTAGGTGTAAGACATCTGACAAGCTTAGCAATTTTATTTTCTTCAATAAGTTTGTGACCAAGAGCTTTAATTTCATTAGTTAATTTAATGTACCTGTTAATTACCTCAGCCACAGTATCATCTGGCTTCATTTTGAAAGCTTCATAATCCACCATGAGCACGTGTAGTCTAAATCCCTTTACTTTATGGGGTGGGTTCCATCATACGTCGCTTCAAGGTTATTCCATATTTCCTTTGCTGTATCACAACCAGAGACTCTATTAAATTCATTAGTATGTAAAAAACATAATCGAACACTCAATGCTTTTGATTTCAGTTGAACTTTTTTCTATTTATCTTCAATAGGCTCTGTGACACGCGTCAAACCTAGCGAAAGCCCTTATTTGAACCCGATTTTAGGATTTGAGGGATTGGTTCGCGTCTTTTTGATCTTAGGTGCCATGAGACATCTTGGATGCCTCCTTCTCAATAGAACATTGGAAAGGATCATCTAGCCTCATGGTACCTTTGAGCACCTTTGAGTATTTTGGAGTCGCCACCCAATTTACAAGATATTGGGAAAGGTCTCTAACCTCTTATTGGTCTAGACTAGAGATTGGTGTTCGGAACTTCACTCTTATTTATGCTTTGGTTAATTATAAATGAGTTTTTAACTTCCTAAAATTCTATCTCTTATATCACACGATTCATGCACTTAATTAAAGTGCACTATAAACACACAAAAGCAATAAAGAAAGCGAAAAATAAAGCAATAAAGGAAAGCAGTAAACACATCAAGCACACAATTACAAAAGAAATTGGGGTGGAATACAACCCCAAGCAAAAGAAGGTTAAAAATGTAAGTTAGGACGGAATACAATCCCAAATGAAATTAAAATAACATTACCCCAAAATTAATTACAAGGGCCTAAAAGAAAACACATGAATATAAATTTAAAACAAACAAATAAAGCCAAACATACATAAATCGAGGCATTTGTTTGGTTTAGCAACATTAGTTCCTTCGCGCTTATTTTAAAAAGGGATCGAAGAGTTATTCGATTGCTAGTTTGAGAAACCGGGATGAGTGATCCCATTTTTGAAGAAAATTAACTCTTCATTTTATTGTGTCATTTTACATTCCTTGGCTAAGATGAGTCATTGGTCCCAATTTTATTAGTAAAAATTCCAATTTAATTATAAAAATATTTTTGTGATTTTTTTATCTCACACGTGCATAAATAAAATATTTATTTGCAAATAAACCCAATACAAAGAGAGAGAATAGGAAAGGTCTCACTGAACAACGTGGTCTCCGACGCGTTGTGACCCACCCGGGAGGTCATAGAACGGACAAAAAAAATAATGTTAAAGATATTAGTAATAATTTCAAACGGATTAATCAAATGAATACCGAATAAATATAAGACATGTTGATTTAATGTACAAATATTTACATGCAAATAAATTGACACAAGTCATGCCAAAAATAAAAACTATGGCGAAAAGGGAAAAAATATAATCATGATGACAATAACATAATAATAATAATAATATCAACAGAGCAAATAAACATGAAATAATAATATTGATAATAACAATAAATAACAATAATAATATGAGAAAATAATAATAGTCACAATAATAATCATAACAATAGCATTAACACGATAATAATAATAATAATAATAATAATAATAATAATAATAATAATAATAATGATATAAAATAACAATAACAAAATACAACAATAAATAATAATAATAATAATAATAATAATAATAACAACAACAACAACAACAACAACAATAATAATAATAACAATAACACAAGCAAAAATAATAATAATAATAATAATAATAATAATAATAATAATAATAATAATAATAATAATAATAATAATAATAAAATAAGATAAGCATGAAATAATAATACTAACAATAAATAAATAAGATAACAATAATGACAACAATATATCATAGTAATAATAATAATAATAATACAACCATGTAATGATGATCATAATAATAATAATAATAATAATAATACAACATTATGGCCAAGTTGACAGCAAACATAAATATAATAATAATAATAATAATAATAATAATAATAATAATAATAATAATAACTTCAAACGGCAAATGTAAACACAACAACAATGATAACTAAAAAATACCAATAGTAATATTACCAACAGTGGTCAAAACAACATCAAAATGCTAAAGATAAATGATAAATAGGAAAATAGTTGCTAAAATATTAATATTGAAAATAAATGAGTGAAAAACAAAATTAAATGAGAACGGGTCCAAGAATATTTACCCTCAGAATTTATAGATCGGAAAATAGGATGCCTTGATCCGTTCTCCTTGTCGAAATTTATGATAATAAATACGAAAATATTTGGGAAAAATCCTAGTTTTAACAAACAAAAATTCAAGAAATTATTTTTGGTTGGATGATTAAGCAAAGAAAATTAATTTTTCTTGCTCAAATCAAACCAAGTATGAGATATTCTTTGGAGAAGAAATAAAATTAAAAAGTGAAAAATGTTTAAAGATTTTTCTTTCAAGATGCTCTCGGCTGCTCTTTTGCTTGAGAGAAGAAAACACTTTTCCTTTTCCTTTGGAAAAAATATGCAGCTCCCCTAGAAATGAAGACAAAGAAACCTTTTGTTTCCCTGTCTTGTCCCAAAATGGGAAGAGACAAAGTGTTATTTTTAATCTCAGTAAACAAAAATAACATAAAAACATGAAAACCAATTTTTACAGACTGAAAAATTGACCAAGAAAATGCAGGACGAAAGTGACAACGCAAAGGGGCAGAAATGCCCGCGCGAAGCCCCGTGATGCGCGCCTCTATGGGTGTGCATCGTGCCAGGCAATGCGCGCCCGAGAGAGGGCGCGCATCGCCTAGCGAGGCGCACCCCAGGAGGGCATGTGTCGGCCAGCGAGGTGCACCTTGAGGGGGTGCGCCCATCGCCTGGCGAGGTGCGCACTGCCGGAGGGGCACCCGTGCCCTCTCGGCAGCGAGCGCGGGTAGCTTCAGCAGCGTGCGTGCCTGCAGGCGCACGCCGCCCCTGCGCGGGTGCCCTCTTGGCAGCGAGCGGGCGTAGCTTCCGCAGCGTGCGTGCCCGCAGGCGCATGCCACCCCCACGCGGGCGCAGCCTGCACGCGTGGCACACGAAAAAAAAGTAAAAATAAACATAAAAACAAAAATAAAAATGAAAATGAAAAGAAATAAAAATAAGAGTAACAATGCGAATTTTTGAATTAAAAATTTTTGAGAGGAACAAAGGAGATTTTTGACAAAGAAAACATCATTATTGACACCTCTACTTGTGGCAAGTATCATTTTCATCATCTGGTAATCCGGATTTTAGACCGCCTCGGGACCCGGTGTCTACAGTTACCCCCAATTTTGGGGAACCTAGAGCTCAGGTACCTGGGTAAGCCAAAATTCAGAAAAGAAAGGAAAGAAGCGCATACCTGAGGTGGTTGTCTTCCCAGTCACGCTAATAAAATCATCTCCTTAAGTCACCGTATAGACTAAGGAACGATTTTCATCCTTTTGGGTGATGCGTTAAATCTGCTCTAGACTTACAAAATGCGGGAGTCACTCTTTTAAGCTGCACCGAGTCTGCCCCAGACTTACAAAGTCCGAGGGTTCTATCTTCTGATGATGGTGTGCCAAGTCTGCTCCAGATTTACAAAATATGAGGATTGCTCTTCTGAGCTGCACCGAGTCTGGTCCAGACTTATAAAGTGCGAGGGTTGCATCTTCTGATGGTGGTGCGCTGAGTCTGTTCCAGACTTATAAAATGCAAGGATTGCTCTTCTGAGTTGCACCGAGTCTGCTCCAGACTTACAAAATGCGAGGATTGCTCTTCGGAGCTATACCGAGTCTACTGCAGACTTACAAGTGCGAGAGTTCCATCTTCTGATGGTGGTGCACCGAGTCTGCTCCAGTCTTACAAAATGCGAGGATTCCTCTTCTGAGCTACATCGAGTCTGTTCCAGACTTATAAAGTGCGAGGGTTCCATTTTCTGATGGTGGTGCATCGAGTCTACTCCAGACTTACAAAATGAGAGGATTGCTCTTCTGAGCTGCATCGAGTCTGCTCCAAACTTACAAAGTGCGGGGGTTCCATCTTTTGATGGTGTTGGTTCTTACTTAGATATTTCCTGCAAAGTTATGTGCACAGAAGTATATACAAGAAATTGTATGTATATGATATGAGATGTAAATGCTTGTAAAAAAATGGATAGACCATGTCCTAGGCAGTCAAGGGTCCGTTAAGGATGCGGCTTGGCTGCTCCACCATGCCCCCAAGGATCTAGAAGAGTTTATCTTGGCCTTAGGGATTCTAACCCAAAACCCGCTATGAAAGACACGCTAAGCGTGCATCTTTTACCCACCAGGATTCGGACCCATGTCCTGCATTATACACTATCTGCTGAAGGGAGATCATCTGTAGTAATGTCGCCTTATCGCTCTGGGCATTGAAAGTCATTATTTTAAAGGTAGTGCATCCCTTGTGGATTTTCACACTAGCTTTTCTTAGCAGGAAATGCACCCTTTTCGGATTTTCACATAACCTTATTGTGACGTGCGCTGAAACCAGCAAGGCTCTTATTGAATCCGCTTTTAGGATTCGAGGGATTGGTTCGCGTCTTTTATGATTTTGGGCATCCTGAGTCATTTTGGATGCCTCCTTTCCAATAGAACTTTGGAAAGGATCATCTAGACCCATAACTCCTTTAGGCACCTTTTGAGGTATTTTGGAGTCGCCACCCCAATTTACCCAATTTACAAGAAATTGGGAGAGGTCTCTAACCTCTATTGGTCTAAGCCAGAGAAGGTGTTCAGAACTTCACTTTTATTAGTGACTTAAGTTTTATAAATGAGTTGTTAAGAGATCTAAATTCCATTTCTCATCTCGCGCGCTAATGCAATAAATTAAAGCACACTCATTCACATTAAAAAGCGATAAATAAAGCGGTAAATAAATAAATTACAAAATAGAAATTTGGGACAGAACAATCCCCTAATAATAAATAAAGTAAATATATAAAATAAACAAATAAATAAACACACAAAGAGAATTAAAATGCAACATATATAAATCGGGTTATTCATTAAATCTTAGGAGCATTGGTTCCTTTTTATTTAGAAAAATCGGAGAACTATTTTTAGGATATTGATTGGAAAAAAATACTGGGATGAGTGATCCCATTTTATAGAAAACTTAGTTCTCCATTTGAAAGTGAGGTTTTATTGGCTAAAACAGGACGTTGGTCCATTTTATTAGGAAAAACTCCAAATTATTAATTATATAAAGGACACGATTTTCTTTAGCGCGGATAATTAAAACAATATATTTTACATACAATATAAGAAAAATAATATAAAAGAAAATACGAAATCTAAAATGCAAACTCTAAATCTGGTGGTCTTTGATTCTCCATCTTGAACCCAAACATACATCTCGCACGAATAAATATAGTTGGAGGCAACCAAACAAACACAAGGAAAATAAAATGTTAATAAATTAAGTGATTAATACAAAATGAACAAATAAAGTAATTAACTAAGATTAATTGAATAAGATAAATTATTAAAACAATTAATAAATTAATTAAACGACAAATAAATAAACCAATTAAATATGGACAATTGATTAAATAGGAACAATTAACTACAAAAAATGCATTAATAAAAAAAGTGAAATACATGGGGCAAAAATAACATGCGGGAAAATAAAATAAATGCGAAAAAACTGAGTGGAGGGGAAAACACAGCTGTGTTTTCAAAGGAAACATAGCTGTGTTTTCACAGTAGGGGGACGGGCGACACAAAGAAAAGATTAAAGAGGCGGGAGCAAGACAAAACGAAAAAGCACAGCTGTGTTTACAAAGGAACACAGCTGTACTTTTCAACTAAATCAGAAACACAACTGTGTTTCAAGTGAAACACAGCCGTGCTTTTGCTCTGGTAAGCAAAAACACGCCCCTTCCCCATGAAAAACACTGGTTTTGAATCCAAACATTAAAATTGACCAAACTTTAAACATATAGCATGCATTAACAAGGATAAAACATACTGAATCCAATAATTAAAGCATGAGCAAGCATATGAATAGAAAACCAGTAAAATGAGAAAATATAAATAAACTAAAAATGAAGGATGACCAAAACACAATTAGAGAAAGGAATGAGCAAAAGAACCAGGGATGAACTGAGCCAAATGAGACTGAAATGAACCTGACCAATGAAACAAATCGTGACATGCTTTATATAATACACACGGACAAACGAGCAAAACAAAAAAGGGGACGAACAAGACAAACTCGTGCTCTTCTTGCACGAGTCACATAAGGAGGGCACGACTTGTGCCCTCTTTACACGAGAAGTGCAAGGAGAGCACGACTCATGTTCCTCTTGTACGAAGCGTGCAAGAGCCAAAAAAAGGCGAGGATAATAGACAAAGTGACAGAAGAAAAGGGGCTCAACACGAAAAGAATGGGAGGATCTAGAGCACGATTCAGACGAAGAAACTCGACTCGGACAACATGAAAAAAAAGTGATTCAAACCAGAAGAAGAGATGAACCAGACGGTCAGAAGACAGGGACAAATAGAGAACACTAAAAGACCAACAAACCTGACATGATAAGCTTAAAACAAGCAAAATATAACCACTAACATGCTAATATAATCACAATATCCATAAACATGCAATAAACAAACTGATAAAATCAAACATGACACCTATATACAATATATATAATAAGCATGAACAACTGACACAGCCAAACGTAAAAAAGGTAAAACAACAAGAGAGAAAGAAAGAAAAGGAAAGAAAATAAAGGCTATTCAGTATTTACCCTCAGAATTTTGATTCTTTGATTGGCAAACGAAGTTTTATGTTTCCTCCTTTGATTTTCTTGAAACTGAAGTTAAAAACCAAGATTTTTAAAACTCCCAGCAAAACGTTGAAGAAAAAGAAGCAAAGTAATGAACTTTCTCACACGAAGTTCCTTTCTTTTTCACTCAAAACCAAACCCAGAAACCTTGTTTTGCTCTCTAATCTTCTCTCTCTTTTTTCTGTGTTTTTCATTTTTTTCTCTTTTCAATAATGCTGTCCCCAATAATACTCTCCCCCCCAATAATACTCTCCCCCTTTCCTCCAGTTTTTTTCAACTCTTTAAATGCAATTTGACATGATTAGATCATTTCTTACCAAATCCATCCTAAATCCTTGTTTTTCAAACCAAATCCTGAAAACCAGGAAGAGAGAGGCGCTGGAGGAGAGAGGCACACGTGAGGCCACTCTCACCAAAGACGTGGGCCTTAGGCAGCAAGGCTGCCTCTCACTCATATGAGATGGGCCTCACAAACATGAGGCCCCATCTCATAAGAGTGAGATGGGCCTTGATGCATTAGGGCCCCAAAACTCCAAAACACACAAAAATTAATATTATTTATTTATTATTATTTTTTTTAGAACAAAGAAAGTAATATATATATATATCTTTTTTTAAATAGAATTTATAAATAATATTTTTAAATAAAGAAAAAAAAATGTTATTATTATTATTATTACTATTATATTATATATATTTTTTGAGGAAAACCTTCACTTCCACTTGCCTATTCGCCCGCGAACAGGCATCATTTTTATCATTAGGTAACTTTGATCTGAACTGACTCAGGACTCGGTGTCTACAGTTGCCCCCGATTTTGGGGAACGTAGTGCCTGGGTGCCTAGGTTAGCCAAAACTCAAAGAGAGAAGAGAAGAGACGCGTACCTGAGGCAGCTGTCTTCTCGAACTGGGTGATGCGCTGAGCCTGTTACAGACTTACAAAATGCGAAGTTACTCTTTCGAGTGGAGTTGTTCTTCTAGAACTGCACTGAGCCGAGGCTTACAAAGTGCGGGGGTGTCTTTTTGGACTACTCTTCTGAGCGGAGTTGTCCTTCTAAAACTGCACCGAGCCGAAGCTTACAAAGTGCGGGACATCCTTCTGGACTGCTCTTCTGAGTGGAGTTGTTCTTCTAGAACTGCACCGAGCTGAAGCTTACAAGGTGTGGGATGTCCTTCTGGACTGCTCTTCTGAGCGGAGTTGTTCTTTTAGAGCTTCACCGAGCCAAAGCTTACAAAGTGCGGGATGCCCTTCTAGACTGCTCTTCTGAGCGGAGTTGTTCTTGAAGATTTCCTGGAAAGCTATGTGCATGGAAGTATATATAAGAAATTGTATTCATGATATGAGATGTAGATGTTTGTAAAAATGGATGACTATGTCTTAGGTGGTCAAGGGTCTGTTAAGGATACAGCTTGGCTGCTCTATCATGCCCCCAAGGATCTACAAGAGTGCCATCTTGGCTTCAGGGACTCTGACCCAAACCTGTTCTGACAGATTTGTTAGGCATGTATCTTCCCTCTGTCGACGATTATATACCCAAGGTTCTGACTTATGTCCCTACCTCTGAAGTAATGCTGTCTTATTGCTCCGGGTATCAAAAGTCATTATTTTAAAGGTAGTCCGCCCCTTGTGGATTTTCACACTAACTTTTCTTTAGCGGGAAATGCGTCCTTTCGGATTTTCACATAACCTTGTGCCTTATTTTTTGCCTGAAATGGACCCAACCCAATCCAGTGGCTTTTATTTTATTTTATCCCTTTTTTTATAGGATAGACTGCCTGTTTCCAGGTTTTCACCCTGTCCCTTGGCCTAACTTTAGCTTAGAGCGCCAATTACGGTTTTCATCTCTAATGGCCTTCTTTCTCTTTTCTTTTTCTTGTTTTTTTTCAAAAAAAAAAAATAAAGATTCACAAACAATAGTTATTGGATAGATCAATGATATATTGCTTTGAAGAAAAAATTACAAGACCAATGAAAATGCGAATGAAACTCTTTAATTCATTGCAAAATTGTGTATAGTTCTATATGATTTCATCATACATGATCTTCTTTTGACAAGAATTCAAAAGCACAAGACTACACCTAATCTCGGAATAGATCTTGTAAGCATCAAACTCCTATTATCAATCGACCCTCTCGGGTTTTCTCGATTGAACATTTTCTCTCGGCCCTTAATTTTTGCCCAGGATGCCTTTTTTCGGTTTTCACCCTGACAGGGCACCTAATTTTAGCAAGGCAGCTTTTTTTCGGTTTTTGACCCGTGGGGCAATTATTCTCTTCTTTTTATTTTAGCCTTTAGCCATGGAATCTTTTTAATCTATCAACATTGACCAGTTCTTTGAACTCATTCCCATCACTGTCTGTTAAAATTGCTGCTCCCTTTGTCAATAACTTCTTTAGCACAAATGGACCTTCCCAGGTTGACCTGAATTTTCCATGTATGTCCGGCACCCCTGGCCTCATCATCTTAAAGACCAAATCCCCTTCTTTCAATGGATGTCTCCGTACCTTCTTGCCAAAGGACCGAGCTAGCCTCTTCTGATAAACCTGATTGTGATAGTATACCCGCAACCCATCTTTATCAAATAGATTCAACTGCAATAGTCGCTGCTGTGCCCATTCTGTCTCCGGAATCTCAACTTTCATGACTACCCTCAAAGATCTCAGCTAAATTTTGACTGGGAGAACTGCTTCAGTTCCATATACTAAAGAGAACGGCATCGCTCCCGTAGAGGTTTTAATTGTGGTTCTGTAACCCCAGAGTGCAAAAGGTAGCCTTTCTGCCCAGTCTTTATAGCTCTAAACCATCTCGACTAATTTTCTTTTAACATTCTTGTTCGCCGCTTCAACCGCACCATTTTCTTAAGGTCGATAAGGAGAAGACTTGTGATGTTGGATTCCATACTTTTGGAGTATCTGTTTGGTTTCTGCTAAAAATTGTACCCCATTATCAGACATAATGTGGTGTGGGAGGCCATATCTGCATATCAAATTCCGTTCAATGAACTTAGCCATGTCCCTAGCATCAACCTTCTTGAAAGATTCAGCTTTAACCCATTTAGTAAATTAATCGATGGCGACCACAATAAATCTATGCCCATTATAAGCTGTGGGACGTATCTCGCCTATGATGTCTATCCCCCAGGCTGCAAATGGACATGGAGATGTCAGATTATGTAGTTCTGAAACTGGTACATGCCTCAAATTCACGTATTGCTGGCATAACTGGCATTGCTTCACATATTTTGAACAATCTGTGTCCATTGTGAGCCAATAAAATCCCTGGTGCATGATCTTCTTTGCTAAAGCCAGACCATTCATGTGAGTTCCACAAACACCAGCATGAATCTCTTCTATAATCCTTTCGGCTTTTTTCTCCGCCAAACATCTCAACTAAATTCCATCTGCTTGCCTCTTATACAAAGTTCCGTCCACACTGATGAACTGAGAGGATAACTTTCTAATCATTCTCTGGTCTTTCTTAGTGGGTTCTTCTGGAAAAACTGACCATTTTAAGCATTTCTGAATATCATAATACGAAGGCTTCCCATCAGCGACCTCAACATCCATTATCTGCTCGATTTTAAAATAAGGCCTTTTCACACTAGAGATCAGGACAGGTCTCATAGCAACCCCCGTTGGATTATCCCACATTGACACTAATGTTGCAAGAGCATTAGCTAACTAATTTTCATCCCTGGGAATGAAGTGAAAAGTGCAGGTCTCAAACTGGCTACTCAACATTTTCAAGTGCTTCACATAAGGCGACAACCTCTCATCCTTAACTGACCGTTCCTCTCTGACCTGATGAATTACTAAGGATGAATCTCCGAAAACTTTTGTGGTCTTTGCCACCAGAGCAAGCAATGCTTCCAATCCGAAGATGCAAGCTTCATATTTCGCTTCATTATTGGTCGCCTTGTACCTAAACTTCTTGGCTAATGGTAGCTTTTCACCATCCGAGGTTATAAGAATAATCCTTGCTCCTGCCCCATTTCTGTTAACTATCCCATCAAAGAACATCTGCCACCCTTGTACCATTATGGCCGCGACATCTTCATCTGGTCTCCCTTAGTAGGGTGTTCAGCCAAGAATTCAGCCACAACTCTTCCTTTAATGGTTTTTTGGGTAACGTATTCAATATCGAACTCCTGCAATAGTAATAACCATCTTTCCATCTTTCCTAGTAGAGAGGGCGCCTGATGAAGGTACCTAAGCGGGTTATGTTTAGTAACTGCTTGCATGCTGAAACAGTGAAAGTAGTGTTGTAACTTCTTAGAAGCCCAAATTACTGCTAAGCAAATTCTTTCCACTTCAACATATCTGGCTTCATATGGCAGAATTTCTTGCTAAGGTAATAAACAACAAACTCCACTCCAAATTCATCCTCCTGGGCCATCATGGCGCCCACTGAACTGCCTTCTATTGCTAAGTACAGGATTAGCGGCTTGGCACGGCATGGGGGTCTTAAGACAGGTGGATTTAGAAGATAGTTCTTAATAGTATCAAAGGCTGGTTGGCAATCATCATTCCACACCACCGGTTGGTTCTTCCTAAGAAGCCTGAAGATAGGCTCACGATAAACCGACTGATGTACTGAAGTTTTCCTAGGAAACTCCTAACCTCGTTCTCTTTCTGGGGCACTGGCATCTCTCTAATTGCCTTGACCTTATCAGGATCCACTTCTATTCCTTTTGACTTACCACATGGCCCAATAGCTTACCTGAGGTAACTCCAAAAATGCACTTCTTAGGGTTAAGGCGCAGGTTGTACTTACTGATCCTTTGAAAGAACTTTTCCAGAGCTTCAAAGTGGCCTTCTCTAGTGGCTGACTTAATCATCATGTCATCTACATATACCTCTACCTCCTTGTGAATTAAGTCATCTAGGATTCTTGTTGCCATTCTCTAATAGGTTTCTCCCGCATTCTTCAAACCAAAAGGCATAACCCGGTAGGCAAATGTTCCCCATTCTGTGATGAAGGCTGTCTTAATTCGATCGATTATCTTATTGAGGATCTGATTATAACCTACATAACCATCCACGAAACTATACATCATACAGGCAGCTGCACTATCTACTAGCACATCAATGTGAGGCAGTGGAAAGTCATCTTTTGGACAGGCTTTGTTCAAGTCCCGATAATCCACACACACTCGGACCTTTCCATCCTTCTTAGCCACAGGAACTACGTTAGCTAACCAAGTCGGGTACTAAACTTCCACTAGAAACTTAGCCTCAATCTGTTTATGGATCTCTTCTTTCACCTTTTGTGCCCATTTTGGCCTAAGTCTTCTGAGTTTTTGCTTGACAGGTTTAGACTCTGGGTAAGTTGGAATAGCATGCTCGGCTACCTCCCGATTAATTCCCAGCATGTCCTTATAAGTCAAGGCAAAGACCTTTTTATATTTTCTTAAAATTCTCTCAAATTTTATTCTCTCCTCAGGAGTTATATCTGATGCTATCAAAATTTCCTTTGGGTTTTCCAAAGTTCCAAGATTAAACACAGTTGTGCTAGTTGAATTAATATCAAAAATAAATGCATCATGTTTATGATCATGAGAGATGAAATCATCAGAAAGATCACACAAATAAGCAAAGTTGTTCATATTATTAATATAATCAGAAACATTAACATTGTCTTCATAAAAAAGTTCTGGCATAAACAAACCATCTAAATGACTATTGTCTTCTTCTTCTATTGATGCTGATGTTGTAGCAGACTGTGCTTTGGTCTCTTGGCTTGATAAAGGTTTTTCAGCTACTCGGGTAAAATCCTCAGATCTTCAATCTTTAAATCTGGCTCTACCATCTTCTTTTTCCCTTTCAATCGGGTGGCTAATAGCTTCTCAATAACGATCTCCTCGGGTTCTTCTCTGTCCCAAATACTACACTGTGTCATAATCTCCTCATCCTAGAAATCCTCTGCAGATTTGATTACTCCAACATCCCAGTCAAAGACATCACTAAAGATTTCAAACCCTGGAACAATCTTTCTATTCACCCATTGAAGCTCTTCCTCTCCGGTATAAGCACATACTGAAGATGCAGGAGCAAAAGTTTCTGAAATATGGCGGATCTTTTCTAATTTCTTCTTCTCTCCATGTTCACCTTTATACCCCAAACCCTTTCGATCTTTCTAGCCTTGAGTAGTGATAGCAGATTGCAGCCCTTGCAAATTTTTACCCAGACCAGCTCCTAGAAGGAAGTACATCTTTTTCATCATATTTACCACCCGAGGGGTCCCCGCTGAACTTTGCTCTTCTCCTATCATGGACACATGAAAGCCACTAAATGGCTAGTTAGAAATTCCCAAAGCAGACACTTGGTTTTCTCTGGTCGCCTTAATAGTCACCACTTCTCCTTCATGTGGTATTTTAATCATCTGGTGTAGGGTAGATGGCAACCCTCCTAATTTATGGAACCACCGCCTTCCAAGTAGAACTAAAAAATTGGCTAGGATTTGTAAAACCACAAATTTTGCTTCCATCTCGATAGGTCCCATCTTAACCAAAGCTCTGAAAGTTCCCGAGGCTTGTCTTCTAGAATTATTATAGGCTGTGATGGTCAAATCAGACTTGCTAAGCTTGCTTTTTTCCAACCCAAAAGCCTGAAGTTCCACCAAAGGGCAGACATTTATATATGATCCGTCATCCACCATGACACAAGCGGTGTGCTTAGCATTAATTTTTGCCTATATGTACAGCGGCCGGTTGTGATTATGGCCCTCAGTTGGTAGGTCAGCATCTGAATAAACCAAACTCTCTCCTGATCCCCCTTTTACCATCTCTACCAATTCGGATTGAGAAATTGTAGTGGCCATGGTAGATTCACTTAAAGCCTCGACCAACTTTTGTCTATGTGAAGGAGACTGTCTTAAAAGGTCCCATATGGATATTTGAGCCGTTGTCTTCTTCAACTATTTTACTATTTGATTCTCTTCTGGCTCTCTTTCTACTGATGCTTATGCTGGTTCCTGGGACCTCTCTACTTTCGGGACCACTCTACCACTCCTCGTCATAGCCTTTACTTCTTTCCCTTCTCCATCTGATTCCCATAAGTCTATAGACTTTTCTTCTTTCTCCTCATCTTCGTCTTCCTCGCCACTCTTACTGGTGGACCAACAATCTATCGCCCCTACGGTCATCCCTTCTTCATCAACTCTAGGATGGGTGATGGCAACATATTCATTCCCGTACAGATCCTGCAAAACATACCATTCGGGCAGACTTGACCTAATCATGAAAATGGGTGGTGGCACAGCATTATAGTTGGAATTTTTCTTACTCTCTCTCCATTCTGGGTCAGTGAGCTATTTGCTATCGATCAGATCTTGAATCTTGTGCCTCAGCGTCATACAATTGTCTGTTAGATGTCCAGTATGCTGGTGATAAGCATAATATTCATTCTCTTTATGCCTCGGCTGTCCTTGGTTCCTAGCTAGCCTGGGTGGTAGGGGCTGCAGCTTCCCCTCTTTCATTAATCTTTTTAACACCCACGATAAAGGCCGACCCAAGTTTGAGAAGTATCTCTGACTCACGCCCATTGTCGATATCTCAGCTGTCTTCCCACCTCGATTTCCACTACTGGAGCTCGCTGGCTTGATTGCCCCCTGATTAGCATAGCCCCTCTTGGCATAAGCTTCACTATTGGCCTTTCTCAAAAGGTATTCTCCCTCAGCCTCAATAGCGATGTCCTTCAAGGACTCCCAGTCTCTTAATCCCTTCATCTTTAATCCATCCCTCAAATACGGGCTCGCATTTTTGATGAATAACCGAATCTGTCTTGAGTATCTGGTTTGTGCTTCATATCCATAACTCGATTTCTCCAACGAGTGAGGTACTCATTAAAAGACTCCCCCGCCTTTTGCTGCAATAGCTCCAAATCCTTCAGGGTTACTTCCATTCTCGTACTACAATCATATTATCTGAGAAACTCCTCTGTCAATAAATTCCAATCCTCCTTTGTCCTTTGATCTAGCCCATAGTACCAATCTACAGCCGGGCCGGTTAAGCTCAGGCAAAAATACTCAATCTTTTGTCTTTTAGTTAAAGTAGTACACTTCATTGCCAATGAGTACTGCTTTATGTGTGCGGTGGGATCAGAAGTGCCATCAAATTTAGAAATATCAGGCATCTTGAAGTTTTGAGGTATTAGATCATCACTATCTAGTTCTCGATCCTCGAGATTCATCCCTCCTCCTACCTTCAACATTCTCGTTATAGCTTCAAATTTTTCCTCCATTTTTCTCCACATTGCATCTTCCAACTTGGGTGATTTTCCCTTTACTACCACCTATTCCTCTTGCTCCTCCCACAAGTCAACAACAGATTTCGGGCCTTCCCTATGCTTAATAGGCGCTGGCACTCTTAGCTCAACCACAGGTGGGTCAACTACAGCCGGTGGATCCTCTCTGGCAACCTCTTGTACATCTTGTTATCTAACTGTTAAGTGCATAATATTGCATATTTTAACATGTTTTTCATCACTTTCATGCATTTAATTTTAGCTTAAATTAGTACTTTTTACTTGTTTTATGATTTTGGTCTTTGCAGGGTCAAAATGGTAAAAAGGAAACAAATTAAAGCTAAAGGGTGTGAATTTGGAACAGCCATGAAAGTGCAAAGAATTCTGAAGTGAAAAGCTGATCTTGGGCTTAGCCTTGCCCAAGGCTAAGGGGCAAGGGCAAGGAGCCGCCTTGCCCAAGGCTAAGGGGCCAGACGCGACAGCAGATGCAAATTTAGGGTTTTTAACTTAAAAGTTGACCTAGCCGCCAGCTGGTCTTCATCAGATATTTAGGGATAATTAAGCTGTAATTAAGGGGATAATAGGCAGTATTTTTAGGAAAATTAAACTGCTTTTAATGTTTTTATTTTATTTTCCAAGTTTGAATAGGAATAAACTACTTACCTAAATATTTTAGGTTTTCTTTTAAAAGGGATAGAGAAAAAACGTGAAGGGGAACTTTGGCAGCCGTCGCAGCCTCTGTTCTTCCATTCTCTGTGTTAGGAATTTGTTTAAAATTATTTTGTTTTTATTCTTGGCCATGATTGGCTAAACTTTTATTCTAGTTAAAGGTTTAATTCAAAGTCAGGATTCTTCATTACTGTGAGATTGTTTTTGCTTAATCTTCTCTTTAATTTATATGATGTTCATGTTATTTACTGTGGCTTAGAGAAACTATATCTCGATTGTTATTTATTATTTGCACAATAAAGGCCTGTTGTTCATTTAATTAAATAGCATATAGCTAATTGAAATTGTCAAATCCGTAATTGTTTGATAAAATCAATAACAAGTGGTAATCAGTGTAGCTTCCTCACAAGGGCTGTTACATTGAGTAAGTGCATGATTTGGTCTGAATCGGTCTCACGTGAGGTCGGTTGGCTTAGGTCAGGTCTTTCTATTTCTTAATGCTGTCAATAAATTAAATCCTTGCGCGTGTTAAGGGTTGTTTATTGGTTAGGAATTAATTACAGTCTTACTTGATTGATTCATTAATACGGAAAGATTAGGTCGGGAGGGCGAAGCCGACGGCTATAACTGATCCATTGCATGATTTTAGAGTATCTTTTCGTCCATGATCAGTAAATTGAATCTTGTGCTGCGAATACCTTTAACTGGAGTTTTTCATCCTTTATTTTATTTTTATTTATTTTTCTGTATTTTATTTGTTATTATTTTAATTCTGTGTTTTTATTCTTAATTTACAGAACCCCCCTTTTTATTTTTATTGTTTGTTTTTGGTTAATTAAAAGAATTAAAACTCGACCAATCCCTGTGGATTCGACCCTACTCATCGCTATTTACAAGTTAATTTAAATTCAGAGTAGGTATTTTATTTTTGTTGGTTTCGACACCCATCAAATTTTGGCGCCGTTGCCGGGGATTGGTGTCTGTTAGTTTTAATTTTTTTTATAACTGAATAAATGTATTCTCTTGATTTTATTATTCGGACTTTGGCTGCAAGAATTAAGCAACGGGATGAAACTTATTACCATGAGGATTATTACGAACCTGAAGGATTTCCAGGTCCACCACAATAGAGTTATGATCCATATGCGCAAACTGAAAATTCATGGTGGACGGGCCAATCAGACTTCAGTTATGGAGCAAGGCATCAATATTCACCAAAGCCCTCTCAACCGGATCCTAAACAAGGTAGGAGTCTTGAAGATATTGTTCATTCTTTAAACTCTAATATGCAGGATCTTCAGCAGCTTGCAAAAGAAACAAATTTAAGATTTCAGAATTTGGAGACACAAATGAGCCAAATAGCACAATCTTTAAATAGAATAGAGTCCCAAGGACGTTTGCCCTCACAAACTATAGAGAATTTGATGCAAAATGATATGAGTGCAATCACCTTGAGAAGTGAAAACGAGCTGGAACAGCCCCTGCCAAGTGAAAGTGGCCAGAATAATGAGGAAGAAACTGAAAAAGAGATGACAATTGTGAAAGATGAACAACCCAAGGAGGACATTTCAGAACAGCTCCCCAATTTTATCATTCAACCCCCTTTTCCAGAAAGACTTGTAAAATCTAAGAAGAAAAAGGAAGAGAGTGAGATTTTTGAGATTTTTCGCAAAATTGAGGTAAATATTCCTTTACTTGATGCAATTAATCGAATGCCTCAATATGCTAAATTTCTTAAGAATTTGTGTGCTAATATGAAAAAGTTAGTTGGTAATGAAAGGGTGAGTATGGGAGAAAATGTTTCTGCGATAATTCAAAGGAAGCTACCTCCAAAAGGTAAAGACCAAGGTATGTTTGCTATCCCCTGTACTATAGGCAATGTTCTGATAAAAAGAGCTGTGTGTGATTCAAAAGTTTCAATAAATATTATGCCATTGCCTATTTATTCTTCTTTTCATGTTGGTCCATTAAAAGAGACAAATGTAGTACTTCAACTTGCTGATAAGTCTTTTGTTTACCCTGAAAGAGTATTAGAAAATATTTTGGTAAACATTGATGGATTAGTTTTTCCTGCTGATTTTTATGTGCTTGACATGGAGGATGATAAATTCTCAAATTCTTCAGATATCTTGTTAGGGAGACCATTTCTTAGTACAGCCAAAGCAAAAATTGATATGCATGAGGATACACTCAGTATGGAGTTTGATGAAGAAATTGTTAAATTTTATGTTCTTGATACTAAGAAAAACTCTACTGATATGTCTAATATTTTTAAAGTGGATGCTGTTGAACCTTCAGTTAATGAATATTTTGAATTGGATGGTAATTTTAATAATTTGAATTCTTCATTTTATATGGATACCATGTTCAAAAATTCTGATAAATTTGAGAAAAAATTGGTAATTGATATCAACTTGCAGGAAGTGATAAATGGAAGAACACTAAAATGGGATTTGAAACCGGATTGAGACAAGTCTGAAAACGTCTAGGCAAAGACGTTAAACAAAAGCGCTTTTAGGAGGCAACCCACTTCTTAGCCTTGTTCAAGACTAAGCAGATACTATTTAGATTTAATTTCAGTTTTATTCATTTTATTTTAGTTTACTGCCTTCTTTTTCCTGTTTTCCTTCTGATGATTAACTTTGTTAACCCTTGCATAAACAGGTAGTGTTTGGACAACTTGAGATTGGTCGAGTTACTTTTTGGGCATATAGAATTTACTCATCCAGGAAATATAATGTCAATTTCATGAGAAATAAGTAGTAAAGGGTGATTTTAATGGAGTTTTCGATGGGTCTTAATTTAATTTTTTTGAACTACAGGCTACCTTCATTTTATTCTGGGTTTAATAGATTTATTGGGTTATTGAGTTTCAATTCTTGGGCCTTTATCCTACTATGGGTTTTAATCTTTAGTTTTAATTCAATTGTATTATTATTTTAATTCAATTGTATTAATTTATATTTTTACCCATTTGCTATTAGTTTGTCTGTGTAATTACTTTCATCTTTAACCCAATAGATTTACTAACTCCTTTTTAATTTTTACTACATAGACCCTTCAACAGCCACCGACGACCACCATCAACCGCCGCCTTCCATCCACCGCCGGTCGTCGCCCAAGCTCCCCACACCGGCCACCGTCGCACGACCAGCAGCCTCCATCCCCGCAAGCTCCGCCGCCAACTCTCCCAACCACCGTCGCGATGATCTCCCCCATAACCTCACCACCCGATCTCCTCACCAACGGTTTCCAAAACACCGCTCTAGTCATCGAGCCAACCTCCAGCCGTCGCCGTCTCCATCGCAACTGCAGATCGGGGTTAATTCTTCTTCGCGCGCAAATCAACGGCCAGACCCTCCACTGCGCGCAGCACCAGCCTCCATCGGACCCCGTCATTGTCGCCGATCACCACCCAGCAATGATTCCATCTCCTGCATAGGCCAGTGACAAAGCCCAAAGTCTGCAAGCAGAGCAAAACAAAGAAAGCAGAGCAACCCTGCTCAAACAGGGCAGTATCTCTACTCCATCTTTTTGTTTAATTTTTGTGTCCCTCTTTGCCCCACTATGTTGTGTCATTCCGCATTGGGGACAATGCGAGGAGAAAGTGTGGGGGAGGAGTTTGATTTAGAAGTGTTGAGTTTGTGATTATTGGTGTTGGTTTGTTAATGTTACTGTTAGTATTGTTTTGTTGGAATATTAATTGTTGGTATGGTGCATAAATAGCCGTTTTGATGTCGGTTTAGTTGATATTTGAGTAAAGAATTTCTACTGAATTTTTGATATGTTTTGCTGCTGATTTTGATGGTGATTTAAAGTTGGTTTTGCTGCTGAATTTTTGCATCTAATTGGTTAGAAACGTGCCTATTTTAGGGATGTTGGAAAATAATTATTTTGAAAATAATGTGCATATAGAGGTTGATTTGCCGTTTTGATGGTAATGGGCTGATGATTATTGTGAAAATTTTCAGTTAGTCATGCTATTTTAGTGCTTAATTGTTAATGATTATGCTGTAATTCTGTTTAGTTGGTTGATTCTATGCAAATTTTTGATATATCTACTTCTATGAAGTATTTCTGGTAACCATTTGTGGCAGAGTTGTGCATAAGTTTTGGGTTAGAGTTTAATTTGGAGTTTACCTGAAAATGGCTTAAATTGATGCATTGGGCATGATTTTTGTGCATAAATATTGTTATCTTTATCGAAATTTTATAGCTTGCCCCCTTGTTCAATATTGTATTCATCTTGTCCTTGAATATCTGTTAAGTTTCATTCACGATCATAGGGAAAATTGTTTGCCTAAATCAGTTCCAAAATCATTTAGTTTTTGATGAATCAGTTTGTTAGGCAAAGTTTGAATAGTGTTCATGATTATTTATCCATTTTCATGCAATTTATGATGATCTTAATTATCTTTTGAATTAGAAATATCAGGGTTCAATTCTTAAGGTGAAACATAAACTTTTGCATGTGTTGAAATTGGATTCTTTGTATTTTAGAAACTTGTTAAAACTATTTTTGACACTTGTTTGGTATGTTTGCTTATGGATTGAGGAATTTGGTTATCAGGAAAAATAATAAAATAAAATAAATTTTACTCCGCTGTCCGCTAAAAAAAAAAAAAAAGGCGGTTAAGAGTAGAGCTAGTAGCCACTTGAAACTGTGTGATCTGAGTAACCGGGTGTATGCGGGTCAGAACCGGGTACCCTCGTGTAAAAAGGATCTCTACATTTCTTGTAAGCATTTTAATCTTTTCTTTGACTGGAAAGACCGGGTGTATGCGGGTCAGAACCGGGTGCCCTCGTGTCCACTACAGTCTAAGAAAAAGAAAATGAAAAAAAAAGGAGAAAGAAAGAGATTGAAATGAATTTCCTGGTTTTCCTTGTTCCCTTTTCTATTGATAATTGTGAAAAAAACTGAAGTGTCTAATTTGGTTTGACAAGTTTTCTTTTATACATTGATTTAATCTTAAATTGGGATATAAATTTAGTGTGTTTAATGATTATGAACCTTGTTGTATCTAATTTGAAAAGGTAGTTGAGATACCCATGTCTTGATATGATTTTGTGGTAAATTATTTTTGGATTTCTATCTCTATCTTGCCTTGCATTTTGATTTATTGGGAACTTATGGGATTGGAATTTGATATTTGGGTGAATGAACTTTTGAAAGGATTGTGCTTGAGATTTAATTTATGCTTGAGGACAAGCATGGGATAAGTGTGGGGGAATTTGTTAAGTGCCTAATATTGCATATTTTAACATGTTTTTCATCACTTTCATGCATTTAATTTTAGCTTAAATTAGTACTTTTTACTTGTTTTATGATTTTGGTCTTTGTAGGGTCAAAATGGTAAAAAGGAAACAAATTAAAGCTAAAGGGTGTGAATTTGGAACAGCCATGAAAGTGCAAAGAATTCTGAAGTGAAAAGCTGATCTTGGGCTTAGCCTTGCCCAAGGCTAAGGGGCAAGGGCAAGGAGCCGCCTTGCCCAAGGCTAAGGGGCCAGACGCGACAGCAGATGCAAATTTAGGGTTTTTAACTTAAAAGTTGACCTAGCCGCCAGCTGGTCTTCATCAGATATTTAGGGATAATTAAGCTGTAATTAAGGGGATAATAGGCAGTATTTTTAGGAAAATTAAACTGCTTTTAATATTTTTATTTTATTTTCCAAGTTTGAATAGGAATAAACTACTTACCTAAATATTTTAGGTTTTCTTTTAAAAGGGATAGAGAAAAAACGTGAAGGGGAACTTTGGCAGCCGTTGCAGCCTCTGTTCTTCCATTCTCTGTGTTAGGAATTTGTTTAAAATTATTTTGTTTTTATTCTTGGCCATGATTGGCTAAACTTTTATTCTAGTTAAAGGTTTAATTCAAAGTCAGGATTCTTCATTACTGTGAGATTGTTTTTGCTTAATCTTCTCTTTAATTTATATGATGTTCATGTTATTTACTGTGGCTTAGAGAAACTATATCTCGATTGTTATTTATTATTTGCACAATAAAAGCCTGTTGTTCATTTAATTAAATAGCATATAGCTAATTGAAATTATCAAATCCGTAATTGTTTGATAAAATCAATAACAAGTGGTAATCAGTGTAGCTTCCGCACAAGGGCTGTTACATTGAGTAAGTGCATGATTTGGTCTGAATCGGTCTCGCGTGAGGTCGGTTGGCTTAGGTTAGGTCTTTCTATTTCTTAATGTTGTCAATAAATTAAATCCTTGCGCGTGTTAAGGGTTGTTTATTGGTTAGGAATTAATTACAGTCTTACTTGATTGATTCATTAATACTGAAAGATTAGGTCGGGAGCGCGAAGCCGACGGCTATAACTGATCCATTGCATGATTTTAGAGTATCTTTTCGTCCATGATCAGTAAATTGAATCTTGTGCTGCGAATACCTTTAACTAGAGTTTTTCATCCTTTATTTTATTTTTATTTATTTTTCTGTATTTTATTTGTTATTATTTTAATTCTGTGTTTTTATTCTTAATTTACAAAACCCCCCTATTTATTTTTATTGTTTGTTTTTGATTAATTAAAAGAATTAAAACTCGACCAATCCCTGTGGATTCGACCCTGCTCATCGCTATTTACAAGTTAATTTCAATTCAGAGTAGGTATTTTATTTTTGTTGGTTTCGACACCCATCACTAACTAGAGCAGCAGCCTGTTGCCCCGCCAATAGGGCCAAGGTAGTGGCAAGGTTGCCTATTATGGCCATCATCCTGGCCTCAAATTCCTCCATTCGCTTCCCTACCTCTTCGGCAATCATTGGCCTAGTTGCATAAGAACCACTCGATAGATTAGACATACTTGTTTTAACTGATGACTCAGAAGACAAAATCTCACTACCCTCTGAAAAGGAATCCGAACTCTAATATGAAACCAACTCTGATAATCCCAAATGTGAAACCTTTTTCAAACGACCGTCGGGACCTCTAAACCACCTGGGTGAATCTATGATGGCTGCAAAACACATCTCTGTTAGGATGGTGCATGACTTGAAGTGCAATGCATGGTCGTGCTCGTGCAACATAGACAAACACATATAAGCAAATAGATTCTTCCGACCTTATTCCTCCCACAAACGGGATTGTACGATCTCTCTCCTCGGTGGGCTTTATCCAAGGGTTAACAGGGAATCCATTGGACACGTATAATTCACGGTGGAAAACCGACAGCATAACAACTCTTGCCTAATGTTCTTCGCATGGGTGTTTGGCCATTATGTATTTAAATAATTCAACCAAATTAAGATGGGCCCACCAGGCATAAAAGCCTTTGATGTAAGGCCATTTAATTTAATTGAATTTATTCAATATATGATGGCCCAAATCGCAAGCACAATATTATGGTACATTTCACCTAGTGAGAGTATCTATTGTCGTTACATGTGCTTTGGTCGAAGATAGTGTTATTTTAGGCCTACCCAAACATGGTCCCTACCGACGGGTCTAGCTCATCATGAGCATAGTGACCAATCGGGTCTCCATTTGATATACCAATTGATGGTATGATGTCACACCCCATTTGCCCTCTAGTAGAATAAGCCATCTATGTGTGCATGCATTGTGTGTGTTTTGGCATGTGATAAGGGCATTTTGGGTAAAAATGCATGTTTGTGGGTTTTGTTAGTATGAGGGTGCATGTATGGTAGTAGGATGTGAGTAAGTTGGGTTATTTTTATGTGTGCTTGAGCATACCATAGTAGGGTGTGTTTATCTTTATGTACGAGTGACGCATGTGTTTTGGGTGTGAGTGACCAAATCCCACTAATAAGGAAGTGACATTTATTTAGGGTTAGGAAAAGAAAAAGAAAAAGAAAGAGAAAAGGGGGAAAGGGTAGATGGCTACCCTCATTTTCACGTTTTCCCTTCCCCTCACTCTCTTCTTCTTCCTTTTCTCTTCCCCTAAGAACCCTAGATTGGATTCAAGGGCTGCTAGGGGGAATTGGTCATCTCATTGTGTCTCTTTTGGTAAGTTTCTGCTTTCTTCATCTTGTTCTTCCTTGTTCATCTTCTTCTTCATTTTTTGGGTTTGGGGTTTTGATCTAAGGTTTGTATTTTGTGTGTTATTATTAGTTGGTTGGTTAGTTGAGCCTCCCCGTGACCCGAAAGGCAAGGAGAAGGCTGGTACTAGTGGAGCTCATTAGATTTGGAGCTAAGGAGATAAGGTTTGGGAATTTCTATTATTTTGATGTTCATATGTTCAAATGTGTATGTGCATGAGTTTCTGGAATTTTGGATGTGTAAATGGACCTATATTGGCATGCATGTTATGGGTTTTTAGTTCTGATAAATGATTATGCATAACTGCGGATTTATTGAAGTGATTGTGAAGTTGAATGAGTTGTGCTGCAAATTTTCAGATTTTGTGATTCTTGGAATGTTATTGTGTAAATTGATAGATTGATGGGAATTGATTGTTGAAATGTGTTGTATCGTGTTGTTTATGGTGTTTAGAGACCCCAATTTGAGGTAAGTTTGGGTTCAAAATGATTTGGACCAAAATGGCTTTGATTTGGGGAAAAATTCTTGGTTTCTGCATTTTGCTGGGAATTGGGAGTCTCATCTCTGTCGCGAGCGTGATAGATAGGAACTTTACATTCTCGTGTAAAATCTCACTGTAGCTTGCCTGTGTCCGACTCGGATGGAGAAGCACGACTCGTGCTCCTTTGGCATGCAAGTCGTGCATCTCAGCTGGACGTCTCTGTGGCGTGCTGTGGAGCACGACCGAAGAGAAACAACATGGACACAAGTCGTGTCCCTCATCACGGCTCGTGCTCATGTCGTTTCCTCTGTATGTCATGCTTGAGGAGCACGACTGGGATAAGCCATTGACACGAGTCGTGTCCCTCAGCACGACTCGTGTTCATGGTTCTTCTGTCGTGAGCGCGACAGAGGCCCTGATCTGCCCTATTTTCCCGCGTGCCCAGTTTTCCAAAAAAAAATGAATTTTAAATGTCTTTTTCATGGTTTATCCTTACTATATGCTCTATGAATGTGTTTATATGTCTATTATATTATGAATTATACATGATGAATTATATGTTGTACTCTAAAACATGATTTGGTTTATACATGACCTGCTAGAGTCAAGTAAGTGGATAGTTAGGCATGCCTAATAGAGTCCTTTAGCTGTGCCTCAGTTTCATTTGGACCCGACCAGGTCCCCGTTTGGTTCCTCGCGAACCCCTCAGTATTTGGATCTTATTTAAGGTCCCCTCCATAAAATGTTTTGTAATTGATAAAATGAAATGGTTTTCGATTCATACCTGTAAGGTACTGTCAGTATTCGATTCGTACCGGTAAGGTACTATCCGTATACTCGTTATCCATTATTGTGAGTCAGCATGTGTTCTGTTTGCTTTATTTTGCTCCGATGTGATCAAACGAATGTGATGTTCGAATGAGTATTATAATGAGATGAATGATCAGTTAATGTAATTATGAATGTGAATATAGACGTGAGCACATGTTACCAAAAGTATGGCTTTTATATGCAAGAATGTATATTTACTTGCTATGATTATCTGTATTTACCATTGTGAATGTGTTATGCCTAGATGACTAATGTGAATGGCCGTCCATACTGCTTGTGTGTTTCCCCACTAAGCGTTTATCACTTAGCACGGTGTTTTTACCCGTGCAGGTGCGAAAGATGTTTTGTTTTGGGAGAGTCGCCGTCAATCAAGCCAACACAGGAAGGTTAAGTGTAGGGCTTAGCTTTTGTAATCATTGATGATTCTCTTGTATAGAACTCTCATGTATCAATTTTTGTAGTAGCTTCCGCATTTGTATATGTTGGATATGTAATTATCTCTTGTGTCAGCAAGTTTGATCAGAACATTATTGTAATGATTTTTGTTATATTAATGTATGATCAACTGTTGCTTCTGTTTGTTCGCAAAGTTTTAATTACCCCGTATTTATGTATGTATGTTATGAATGAATATATGATTTGTATTATATCTGCGTGGTGGCACCTTGACTCATACGGCATCTCACTCCTTATCGGATGAGATCGCCTACGTATGGGTAGGGGCTGTTACATACGAGGCTTGGGCTGTTGATTATCCCGAACACTTCCCTACGATGAGTGAAAGTAGGGTCGTGTTTTAGGAACGCACCGGGGTAGATAAGGGACCAACCAACATATTCTAAGGCTTTAATGTATATAATGCAATTTTGATTAGAAATATAATTTTTGATTCTTAATAACTCAATTATAATTTTAACTTAAGTCACTTTTGAAGTGAAGTTTCTATCTTCCCCAGTGGAGTCGCCACTATGACGCGCGCCGAAACAAGCAAGGCCCTTAATGAATCCGCTTTTAGGATTCGAGGGATTGGTTTGCGTCTTTTATGATCTTGGACATCCTGAGTCATTTTGGATGCCTCCTTTCCAATAGAACATTGAAAAGGATCATCTATACCCACAACGCCTTTAGGCACCTTTTGAGGTATTTTGGAGTCGCCACCTAATTTACAAGAAATTGGGAGAGGTCTCTAACCTCTATTGGTCTAAACCAGAGAAGGTGTTTGGAACTTCACTTTTATTAATGACTTAAGTTTTATAAATGAGTTGTTAAGAGATCTAAATTCCATTTCTCATCTCACGCGGTAATGCAATAAATTAAAGCGCACTCATTCACATTAAAAAGCGATAAATAAAGCAGTAAATAAATAAATTACAAAATAGAAATTTGGGACAAAACAATCCCCCAATAATAAATAAAGTAAACATATAAAATAAATAAATAAATAAACACATAAAGAGAATTAAAATGCAACATACATAAATCGGGTTATTCATTAAATTTTAGGAGCATTGGTTCCTTTTTATTTAGAAAAATCGGAGAACTATTTTTAGGATATTGATTGGAAAAAAATTGGGATGAGTGATCCCATTTTATAGAAAACTTAGTTCTCCATTTGAAAGTGAGGTTTTATTGGCTAAAATAGGACATTGGTCCATTTTATTAGGAAAAACTCCATATTATTAATTATATAAAGGACACGATTTTCTTTAGCGCGAATAATTAAAATAATATATTTTACATACAATATAAGAAAAATAATATAAAAGAAAATACGAAATTTAAAATGCAAACTCTAAATCTGGTGGTCTTCGATTCTCCATCTCGAACCCAAACATACATCTCGCACGAATAAATATAGTTGGAGGCAACCAAACAAACACAAGGAAAATAAAATGTTAATATATTAAGTGATTAATGCAAAATGAACAAATAAATTAATTAAATAAGATTAATTGAATAAGATAAATTATTAAAACAATTAATAATTAATTAAACGACAAATAAATATACTAATTAAATATGGATAATTGATTAAATAGGAACAATTAACTACAAAAATGCTTTAATAAAAAAAGTGAAAATAAATGGAGCAAAAATAACATGCAAGAAAATGAAAGAAATGCGAAAAAACTGAGTGGAGGTGAAAACACAATTGTGCAACACGAAGAAAAGAAAGAAGAGGCAGGAGCAAGACAAAACGAAAAAGCACAGCGGTGTTTACAAAGTAACACAGCTGTGCTTTTCAACTAAAGCAGAAACACAGTTGTGTTTCAAGTGAAACACAGCTGTGCTTTTGCTCTGTAAAGCAAAAACACACCCCTTCCCCACGAAAACACTAGTTTTGAATCCAAACATTAAAATTCACCAAACTTGAAACATATAGCATGCATTAACAAGGATATAACATACTGAATCCAATAATCAAAGCATGAGCAAGCATATGAATAGAAAACCAGTAAAATGAGAAAATATAAATAAACTAAAAATAAAGGATGACCAAAACACAATTAGAGAAAGGAATGAGAAAAAGAACCAGGGATGAACTGAGCCAAATGAGACTGAAATGAACCTGACCAATAAAACAAATCGTGACATGCTTTATATAATACACTCGGACAAACGAGCAAAACTAAAAAAGGGGATGAAGAAGACAGACTCGTGCTCTTCTTGCACGAGTCACATAAGGAGAGCACGACTTGTGCTCTCTTTGCACGAGAAGTACAAGGAAAGCACAACTCGTTTTCCTCTTGTACGAAGCGTGCAAGAGCCAAAAAAGGCGAGGAGAATAGACAGAGGGATAGAAGAAAAGGGGCTCAACACGAACAGAATGGGAGGATCTAGAGCACAATTCAAACGAAGAAGCTCGACTCGGACAGCATGAAAAAAAAACGTGATTCAGACCAGAAGAAGAGATGAACCAGAGGTCAAAAAATAGGGACAAACAGAGCACACTAAAAGACCAACAAACCTAACATAATAAGCTTAAAACAAGCAAAATATAACCACTAACATGCTAATATAATCACAATATCCATAAACATGCAATAAATAAACTAATAAAATCAAACATGACACCTATATACAATATATACAATAAGCATGAACAACTGACACAGCCAAACGTAAAAAAAGGTAAAACAGTAAGAGAGAAAGAAAGAAAAGGAAAGAAATTAAAGAAAGCGAGAGTTGGCTATTCAGTATTTACCCTCAGAATTTTAATTCTTTGATTGGCAAACGAAGTTTCTAGTTTCCTCCTTTGATTTTCTTGAAACTGAAGTTAAAAACCAAGATTTTTAAAACTCCCAGCAAAACGTTGAAGAAAAAGAAGCAAAGTAATGAACTTTCTCACACCAACTTCCTTTCTTTTTCACTCAAAACCAAACCCAAAAGCCTTGTTTTGCTCTCTAATCTTCTCTCTCTTTTTTCCGTGTTTTTCGTGTTTTTCTCTTTTCAATAATGCTCTCCCCAATAATACTCTCCCCCCAATAATACTCTGCCCCTTTCCTCCAGTTTTTTTCAACTCTTTAAATGCAATTTGACATGAATAGATCATTTCTTACCAAATCAATCATAAATCCTGGTTTTTCAAACCAAATCGTGAAAATCAGGAAGTGAGAGGTGCTGGAGGGGAGAGGTACACGTGAGGCCACTCTCACCAAAGACGTGGGCCTTAGGCAGCAAGGCTGCCTCTCACTCATGTAAGATAGGCCTCACAAACGTGTGGCCCCATCTCACAAGAGTGAGATGGGTCTTGATGCATTAGGGCCCAAAAACTCCAAAACACACCAAAAATAATATTATTTATTTATTATTATTTTTTTAGAACAAAGAAAGTGATATATATATATATATCTTTTTTTTTTAAATAAAATTTAAAAATAATATTTTTAAATAAAGAAAATGAAAAAAAAAAACTTTATTATTATTATTATTACTATTATATTATATATTTTTTTCAGGAAACCAGCACTTCCATTTGCCTATTCGCCCGTGAACAGGTATCATTTTCATCATTGGGTAACTTTGGTCTGAACTGCCTCAGGACTTGGTGTCTACACCCGTGCATTATTTGTTTTTGCCTAGAATGGACCCAACCCAATCTAGCGGCTTTTGTTCATTTCATTTTTTGTAGGACAGACTGCCTGTTTCCAGGTTTTTACCCTGCTTTTTGGCCTAAATTTTGCTTAGAGCAGCAATTACGGTTTTCAATTCTAACGGCCTTTTTTTTTCACAACTATGAGAGCAGGTCATTATCGGAACTTCTACCGAGGGTGATCAACATATATATGCTTCGACGCTTTTCGATGAACACAATTAAACAATGGTCATTAGATAGATGATATATTTCTTTTTAAGATAAAACTAAAAATCGATGCAAACTGAATTCTTTCATTCATTGCAAAATTGTGTACATTTCTATATGATTTCATCATACATGATCCTCATTCGACAAGAATTCAAAAGCACAAGACTACCCCTAATCTCAGAATGGATTCTGTAAGCATCAAACTCCTGTTATCAATCGGCCCTCTCGGGTTTTCTCGATTGAACATTTTATCTTAAGGTTTCTATTCCTTTCTATTATTATATATTTTTTTAGCCTTTATGTAACACCCCCACCGTCGCCCTCATTGGAAGGGCACCGGCGGGCGCGCTACCCGACGCTCACTCATAACATACATACATACATATACTGAGCGAAAGCATTCACTAACAATTATAACAGAAAACCATATATCATATAATTAAAATTTCCTTTATATACAAAATCCAAAATATACATCAAAAGTCTATACAAAAAGATACATAAGCCAATATACTAAAAAATATATTACATTTACAAAAAGAAATACAGGAGGAGATAACAAAACAACTCTACTCCTATATGGCCGACCTGCAGATGCGTGACGTGAGCAAACTCCCAAAAACCTGTCACCTACACTAGACAAGAACCCATGCTAAGCGATAATGCTTAGTGGGGAGGAACAAACACAACAGAACACTATACAAGACTATCATGCATTAACATACACAATTCACTATGAATTAGAGCACAGAGATGTATAATATTCAGAGTGAAATAATAGAAAGCACTAAACCATTTCACTATCCAGAATCACACAATAATTAGAACACTTTACTAGACACATACCAAACACTTCAAACAATAGCCTGAATTTCACTGGTGGAGGATACAGGAACACGGCACGGGATACCGAAGCCTTAAAACAGTTTTTAATACCCAAAGGTAGCGCGAGAGACCGGAGTCTCAAAACAGTTTATTACTACACGGAAGATGACCATCTCGGAGGTCAACCGCTTCGCCCAAATGGGGCGAACACGGGCAGCTGCACTCACAAACCCTTCCTAAGCATGCTTAGTTATCCACTACCTTGAAACTTCAGGCTTGACAACTCACACTCAATCACAACAATCACTACACAAGTCTCAAATCAGAACTCCAACATCAAATTAATCCATTAAAATGACACTAAAATAAAAGGTCAACAAGACATAAACTAAATCATGTACCATGCAATAGAGAGAAACCGTGCAAAGTGGAACAAAAGAATCACATTCTGAAAAATAGGGCAGGCAGGAAGGGCCTCTGTCACGATCGCGACAGGTGTCGCGCTCGAGACAGAGTACGGAGTACCCCATCGCGAGCTCGTGCCAGAAGGCATGCTCGGCAGACTCACACAAACCGACCTCTGTCGCGCTCGCGATAGAGACCGGTTCCTCCCTCCTCGCGCGCACGCTTGGCAGCATGCTCACACGGAGGATTCGTCCACCGACCTCTCTGTCGCGCTCGTGACAACGTCGCGATTGCGACAGAGGGCTCTCCAAGAACAAGAGACCATTCCGCATTCTGTCGCGCTCGCAAGAGAACCCAGATTTGCCCAATTCTGCACTTTCCCGCATTATTCACAATTCAACTTTCAAAACCACTCATTCAATCATACATAAACACTTACCTCATGAATCAAATGCAACCCAAGACATGTTAAGCATCAATATACACTCAATTCACACTAATTTGCACAAGAATTCACAATTAAAACACTAAAGCACACAAATCATGTTCTTCACTAACACTTGAAATTTTACTACCGAACTCACATACAAGTCACTAAAACTTAAAATCATACCAAACCAATACTCTAGCTCAATCACAACACATGCATTTACACATAAATCAACACTCAAAATTATCACGAATTAAAGCATAACAAGGAATGATCCAAGAAAAGAACAACGGCAAACACTCCCAAACACATTCAAATTAAAGCTCCCAAACCTGGAAATTGAAGTTTCAATCTTCAACTCTTTAAGACACCACTTTATCCTTGCCTTTGCTCTTTCTTCTCTCTTCCGATTCTTGCACAAACCCAACCAAGAACACATTCAAGTTAAACCATGGATTAAACACACAAAACCAGAAACAATGGAGGAGAAGAAGAACCCACTGAATTAACCAAAAATCCAAGCACTTACCTTCAA
This sequence comes from Excoecaria cochinchinensis, assembly GCA_947683425.1. Classification (NCBI taxonomy): domain Eukaryota; kingdom Viridiplantae; phylum Streptophyta; class Magnoliopsida; order Malpighiales; family Euphorbiaceae; genus Excoecaria; species Excoecaria cochinchinensis. The sequence continues at coordinate 9,281,176 of CANTUQ010000119.1, forward strand.
CAATCAGCCCTTCACTCAAGAAATCCAAGTCTCAAAGCTCAAGGAAAACACAAGAGAAAGGAGATGAGAGCAGAAAATGGAAGCAAGAGAGAGAGAGAGGACGGGGAAATCAAAAACAAGGGAGGAGGGGAATAGCTTCCACGGGAAGCTTCACTAAAATCTACTCTCCCTTCCCTCTCTCCTCCTTTTCCATTCAATGCTCACCTACCCATATCCACTTGTCACAATCCTAGAGAACCAAACAATCCACTTTGACTTATTCCTTCTTGGCACCATACTTAACACACACACTAAACTCTCTTACATAAATATCCACATCCTTGTTACCAAACCCAAATTCCACTAAATCATTTCTCATAAAACACTTTACATACAAGGCACCATACACATAAAACACTAGATTAATCCCAACAAATACCCTACTTCCATACACCATATGCACACCATATAATTTCTCCTCTTAACATACATAATTAATTTCTTTGCACTATAATCCTTATTACCCAAATTTTCTCTTACTAAAATTATTGAAATACCCTTACTTTTCTGACTTACCACGCAGATTCCGACTAGGCCCTTTTTGGGTTGTTACAATGACTCCCCCTTAAGAATTTTTGTCCTCAAAATTTCCCCGCTAACCACTTATATCCAAACAACCCAAAACTCCAACCGAACTTAACAAAAGCTAATAACACAACTTACCAGAAGGTCCTGCTCGATCCGCTACATCCTCTCCTAGCATTGCATATACTCGCGGGCGCGCATACACTTCTTCAGTTGGTGGCTTTTGCACTGACTCATACGGTGCCTGAGAAGGTCGTCCGCTGCCCCTACCACTCTGGTTCCCTCTCGATCTCTGACCACTAGCTCTACTCTCGAGTTGACCCTAAAGCTCTCTTCGATCCGGGCAATTAGCTACCATATGCTCTTGACTCCCACATCTAAAGCATGCTTCAGAGATCCTTCTACACTCGCCCTAATGGCGCTTATGACAATGCTCGCACTCCGGGATCGCATTTCCTTTACTAGAGGGTGGCGCTACTATACCGACTTCCGAACTCACCGGAACCGAACCCTTCACACCTTGGCCACTTAGAATTCCTCTCGACTTCTTACCACTTCCATGATCACTATCCGGTGCTTTCCTCTTATTCTCGATTCTTTGCTTGATCACCTCGGATTCCTCTAACTTGATCGCCGCTGCCACTAGCTGATAGTACCCTACTGGTTGCAAGACTGACATTACCAACAAAGGACCTCTGATCACCTCACGCAATCCCTCTTGAAAGTGCCTACATCTAAACTCATCCGTCAGCAATGGCTCGTGCACATACTTGCTCAACCAGCTAAACTCCATTTCGTATTCACTTACGGTCATGCCCCTCTGCTTCAGACTGATGAACTCTCTCCACTTGGTTTCCCGATATGCCTTCGTCACATACTTCTCGAATTCTTGCTTGAAGAATTCCAAGTCAACTCGGCTGGTCGCTGTGGATTTCGCATCACAAGTTCCCACCAATCATACGCTGATCCTTGTAGCAACGACACTGTACAAAGCACCCTTTGATCTGCAGGACATCTAATCTCTTGCAAAATCCAGCCTACTCTCTTAAGCCAAAACTCGGCCACATCAGATTAATCGAAAGCAGTCCCATGAAAGTCTTCTGCTCCTCTCTTTCTTAACAATTCAGTCGGAGCCTTAGGAGCAGTCAACCTTTCCACTAACTGAAGTAAACCTTGTACTAAAGCCGAATTCTGATGACCAAAACCCATACCAGGAATCTCTTCTTGCGAACGCTGCGGAGCAGGTTGCTCAACTCTCACTACACTCGCACTACCAGCCGTCTCACCCACATTCTCAATTGGATCAGACTCCATCTAGACACTACACAAGACAAGACACATCTGCATTAGGCCACGACACAAAATCGACGCTCATGCAAATACTCGACACAAAAAAAAATAGAGGCAACCAGAACCGCCTAAACCTCGCTCTGATACCACAAACTGTAACACCCCCACCGTCGCCCCCGTTGGAAGGGCGCCGACGGGCGCGCTACCCGACGCTCACTCATAACATACATACACTGAGCGGAAGCATTCACTAACAATTATAATAGAAAACCATATAGCATATAATTAAAATTTCCTTTATACACAAAATCCAAAATATACATCAAAAGTCTATACAAAAAGATACATAAGCCAATATACTAAAAAATATATTATATTTACAAAAAGAAATACAGGAGGAGATAACAAAACAACTCTACTCCTATGTGGCCAACCTGCAGATGGGCGATGAGAGCAAACTCCCAAAAACCTGCCACCTACACGGGACAAGAACCCGTGCTAAGCGGTAATGCTTAGTGGGGAGGAACAAAGAAAACAGAACACTATACAAGACTATCATGCATTAACATACACAATTCACTATGAATCAGAGCACAGAGATGTATAATATTCAGAGTGAAATAATAGAAAGCACTAAACCATTTCACTATCCAGAATCACACAATAATTAGAACACTTCACTAGACACATACCAAATACTTCAAAAAATAGCCTAAATTTCACTGGTGGAGGATAAGGGAACACGGCACGGGAGACCGAAGCCTCAACACAGTTTTTAATACCCGAAGGTAGCGTGGGAGACCGGAGTCTCAAAACAGTTTATCACTACACGGAAGATGACCATCTCGGAGGTCGACTGCTTCGCCCAAACGGGGCGGACACGGGCAGCTGCACTCATAAACCCTTCTTAAGCATGCTTAATTAACCACTACCTTGACACTTCAGGCTTGACAACTCACACTCAATCACAACACTTACTACACAAGTCTCAAAGCAGAACTCCAACATCAAATTAATCCACTAGAACGACACTAAAATACAAGGTTAACAAGACATAAACTCAATCATGTACCATGCAATAGAGAGAAACCGTACAAAGTGGAACAAAAGAATCACATTCAAAAAAATAAGGCAGGCAGGAAGGGCCTCTGTCGCAATCGCGATAGGTGTCACGCTCGCGACAGAGCACGGGGTACCCCATCACGAGCTCGCGCCAGAAGGCTTGCTCGTAATGAAGCACGCTCGGCAGACTCACACAAACCGAGCTCTGTCGCGCTCGCGATAGAGACCAGTTCCTCCCTCCTCGCGTGGAGGATTCGGCCATCGAGCTCTCTGTCGCGCTCGCGATAATGTCGTGATCGAGACAGAGGGCTCTCCAAGAACAAGGGACCATTCTGCATTCTATCGCGCTCGCGACGGAACCCAGATTCGCCCAATTCTGCACTTTCCCGCATTATTCACAATTCAACTTTCAAAACCACTCATTCAATCATACATAAACACTTACCTCATGCATCAAATGCAACCCAAGACATGTTAAGCATCAATATACACTCAATTCACATTAATTTGCACAAGACTTCACAATTAAAACACTAAAGCACACAAATCATGTTCTTCACTAACACTTGAAATTTTACTACTGAACTCACATACAAGTCACTAAAACTTAAAATCATACCAAACCAATACTCTAGCTCAATCACAACACATGCATTTACACATAAATCAACACTCAAAATTATTATGAATTAAAGCATAACAAGGAATGATCCAAGAAAAGAACAACGGTAAAACACTCCCAAACACATTCAAATCAAAGCTCCCAAACCTTGAAATTGAAGCTTCAATCTTCAACTCTTCAAGACACCACTTTACCCTTGCCTTTGCTCTTTCTTCTCTCTTCCGATTCTTGCACAAACCCAACCAAGAACACATTCAAGTTAAACCATGGATTAAACACACAAAACCAGAAATAATGGAGGAGAAGAAGAACCCACTGAATTAACCAAAAATCCAAGCACTTACCTTCAACAATCAGCCCTTCACTCAAGAAATCCAAGTCTCAAAGCTCAAGGAAAACACAAGAGAAAGGAGATGAGAGCAGAAAATGGAAGCAAGAGAGAGAGAGAGGACAGGGAAATGTAAAACAAGGGAGGAGGGGAATAGCTTCCACGGGAAGCTTCACTAAAATCTACTCTCCCTTGCCTCTCTCCTCCTTTTCCATTCAATGCTCACCTACCCATATCCACTTGTCACAATCCTAGAGAACCAAACAATCCACTTTGACTTATTCCTTCTTGGCACCATACTTAACACACATACTAAACTCTCTTACATAAATATCCACATCCTTGTTACCAAACCCAAATTCCACTAAATCATTTCTCATAAAACACTTTACATACAAGGCACTATACACACAAACAACACTAGATTAATCCGAACAAATACCCTACTTCCATACACCATATGCACACCATATAATTTCTCCTCTTAACATACATAATTAATTTCTTTGCACTATAATCCTTATTATTCAAATTTTCTCTTACTAAAATTACTGAAATACCCTTACTTTTCTGACTTACTATGCAGATTCTGACTAGGCCCTTTTTGGGTTGTTACACTTTAGCCATGGAACCTCTTTAATCTATCGACGTTGATAGACTCCCTAAATTCATTTCCATCACTATCTATTAGGATCGCGGGTCCTTTACACAAAAGCTTTTTCAGAATGAAAGGGCCTTCCCAAGTTGGTCTAAACTTGCCTCGAAGGTCCGGAACTCCTGGCCTTATTTCCTTGAAGACCAAATCCCCTTCCTTTAGCAGGTGTTTTGTGACTTTCTTCCCAAATAATCAAGCCAGTCTCTTCTGGTAGATCTAGTTATGGTAGTATGCTCACATTCTATCTTCGTCTAACAGGTTCAACTGTAGCAATCGCTGCTATGCCCATTCTGTTTCTAGTAACTTGGCTTCCGTTACCACCCTCAGGGACTGGAGTTCGATTTCTACTGGCAAAACTGCTTCTGTCCCATAGACAACAGAGAAAGGTGTAGCTCCTGTAGAAGTTTTGGTAGTGGTCCTATAGCCCCACAAGGCAAATGGTAGTTTCTCGGCCCAATCTTTATATGTTTGCACCATTTTAGCCAGTATCCTCTTGATGTTCTTATTGGTTGCCTCGACCGCTCCGTTAGCCTGTGGTCGGTAAGGAGAGGATTTATGATGTTGGATGGCATATTTCTTTAGCATCTGGTTGGTCTCAGCTTGGAACTGTACCCCATTATCCGACATGATGTGATGCAGGAGCCCGTACCTACAGATCAGATGTCGTTCAATAAATCTGGCCATTTCTTGGGCACCCAGCTTTTTGAAAGATTCAGCTTCTATCCACTTAGTGAAGTAGTCAATGGTGACCACGATAAATCTATGCCCGTTAGAGGCTTCGGATGTATTTCCCCTATGATGTCAATCCCCCAAGCTGCTAATGGCCATGTAGATGTGAGGTTGCACAATTCTGAAACTGGCAGGTGTCTTAGATTGGCATACTATTGGCACAGTTGGCACTGATTCACATACTTGGAACAATCTGTATCCATTATTAGCCAGAAGAACCCCTGTCGCATGATTTTCGTTGCCAGAGCTAGACCATTCATATGGGCTCCACAGACCCCTGCATGGGTTTCCTCCATAACCCTCTTGACTTCCTTCTCATCCAAACACCTTAGTTGTATGCCATTAGCTTGCCTCTTGTATAGCACACCATCTACACTTATGAACTGGGTGGATAGTTTGTGAATCATCCTTTGGTCCTTTTCAGTGGCCTCTTCTGCAAACACTGACTTCTCCAAATAATTCTGGACATCATAATACCATGGCTTTCCATTAGTGGTCTCAACATCCCCGACCTGCTCAGTTTTAAAGTATGGCTAGTCTGAATTAGAAATAAGTACAGGCTTCATGGCTATCCCTTCTGGGTTATCCCCCATAGAGACCAGAGTGGCTAGGGTATCCGCTAATTAGTTCTCATCTCGGGGTAAATAGTTAAAAGTGCAAATTTCAAACTGACCACTTAATTCCTTCAAACACCTTACATAGGGTAATAGTCGCTCTTCCTTGATGGACCATTCACCCTTGACCCGATGGATTACCAAGTATGAGTTTCCAAAGACCTCTACTACTTTTACCCCCACCGCTGAGAGTGCTTCCAACCTGAAGATGCAGGCTTCGTACTCAGCTTCATTATTGGTGGCTCTATATCTCAATTTCTTAGCTAAGGGGAGCTTTTCACCATTTGGGGTTACTAAAATTACACCCGTTCCGACTCCTTTGTTATTTACTGCCCCATCGAAGTACATCTGCCACTTCTGCACTGTGATGGCTGGCACATCCTTATCTGGGAATTCATACTCAAATTGGTCACCTTCCATCGTATGGTCGGCTAGGAACTCTGCAACTGCCCGACCTTTAATGGTTTTTCTGGTGTTGTACTTCACATCAAATTCTTGTAGTAATATCAGCCACCTCCCCATTTTTCCTAGAAAAGAGGGTGCCTCTTGAAGGTATCGAAGAGGGTTTTATTTGGCGACTGCCTGCAGTTTGTAAGAATGGAAGAAACGCCTTAGTTTCTTTGAAGCCCAGATTATTGCCAGACAGATCTTCTCCACTTTGACATACTTGGCCTCATAAGGAAGGAATTTCTTACTGAGATAGTAAATCGCAAATTCTACCCCGAATTCATCTTCCTGGGCCATCATAGCGCCCACAGAATTCTCCTCTATTGCTAGGTAAAGAATTAATGGTTTGATAGGCCGGGACGGCCGTAGAACTGGGGGGTGCAGAAGGTATTCCTTGATAATATCAAAATCTTTTTAGCAGTCATCGTTCCACCTGACTGGCTGATTCTTCCTGAGAAGCTTGAAGATGGGTTCACATACCAAAGTTAGCTTGGTAATAAACCGACTGATGTACTGAAGTTTTCCTAGGAAACTTCTAACTTCCTTCTCTTTCGGGGGCACTAGCATCTCTCTAATGGCTCTGACCTTATCAGGATCTACTTCAATTCCTCTTTGACTTACTACATGGCCCAATAGCTTATCCCAGGTGACCCCAAAGATGCACTTCTTGGGATTGAGGCGCAGATTATACTTATTGATCCTTTGAAAGAACTTTTCCAGGGCCTCAAAGTGACCTTCTCTGGTAGCTGACTTGATCATTATGTCATCAACATACACCTCCACCTCTTTGTGAACCAGGTCATTCAGAATTCTAGTGGCCATTCTTTGGTAGGTTGCTCCTGTGTTCTTTAATCCGAAAGGCATAACCTGATAGGCAAAAGTACCCCATTCGGTGATGAAGGCTGTTTTGATTCTATCCACAATTTTGTTAAGGATTTAATTGTACCCAGCGTACCCATCCACAAAACTGTACATCATACAGGCAGCTGCACTATCTATCAGCACATCAATATGATGCAAAGGGAAATCATCTTTCAGGTAGGCTTTGTTCAGGTCCCGATAGTCCACACATACTCGGACCTTTCCATCCTTTTTAGCCATAGAAACTACAATAGCTAACCAGGTCGGGTATTTAACTTCTCCCAGAAACTTAGCCTCAATCTGCTTATGGATCTCTTCTTTCACCTTTTGTGCCCATTTTGGCCTAAGCCTTCTGAGCTTTTGCTTGATTAGTTTAGACTCTGGGTAAGTTGGGATGGCATGTTCGGCAATGTCTCGATCAATTCCTGGCATGTCTTCGTAGGTCCAGGCAAAGACTTTTTCATATTTTTTCAGAATTCTCTCAAATTTTAGTCTCTCCTCAGGAGTTATGTCTGATACTATTAATATTTTCTTTGGGTTTTCCAAAGTTCTGAGATTAAATGCAGCCGTGCTAGTTGAATCAATGTCAAAAATGAATGCATTATGTTCATGATCATGAGAAATGAAATCATCAGAAAGATCACACAAGTAAGCAAAGTCATTCATTTCATTAATATAATTAGCACCGTTAACATTATCATCAACAAAAAGTTATGGCATAAAAAGGCTATCTAGGTGACTATTGTCTTCATCTTTTATCACTGCCGATGTTATGGCCGACTGTGCCTTGGCTTCTTGGCTTGGTGGAGGCTTATCAACTACCTCCGGTGGAATCTTCAGATCTCCAATCTTCAAATCTGGCTCTGCCATCTTCTCTTTACCTTTCAGTCGGGTGGCTAACAGCTTATCAGTGATGATCTCCTCAGGCTCATCCCTATCCCAAACACTGCACTACATCATAATATCTTCATCCCAAAAGTCCTCTGCAGATTTGATAACTCCAACATCCCAGTCGAAGACGTCATTAAAGATTTCGAAACTTGGAATAATATTTCCGTTCACCCATTGAGGTTCTTCCTCTCCAGTGTAAGCACAGACCGAAGAGGCCGGAATAAAACTTTCTGAAATATGGGGGATCCCCTTTGACATCTTCTTCTTACCATGCTCACCTTTATAGCCCAAACCCTTTTGATCTTTCTGGCCTAGTGTAGTGATAGAAGATTGCAGACCTTGCGAGTTCTTACCCAGACCAGCTCCTAGGAGAAAGTGCATCTTCTTCATCATATTTATTGCTTGAGGGCTATCCACTAGACCCTGTTCTTCCCCTATTACTGATATGTGGAAGCCGCTAAATGGCTGGTTAGAATCCCTAAGGAAGACACTTGGTTTTCTCTCGCAGGTTTAATAGTCACCACCTCTCCTTCATGCAGTATCGTGATCATCTGGTGTAAGGTAGACGGCACTCCACCCAATTTATGGAACCACAGCCTTCCGAGTAAAGCTGAGAAATTCGTTGGGATTAATAAAACCACAAACTCTGCCTCCATTTTAACAGGTCCAGTCTTAACCAGGGTTCTGAAGGTTCCCGATGCTTATCTTCGAAAGTTATCATAGGCTATGATGGTTAAATCGGACTTGCTAAGCATGCTCTCATCTAATCCAAAAGCTTGAAGTGCCACTAGAGGACAAACATTTATGGATGAACCATCATCAACCATGATACAAGCAGTGTGCTTGCCATTTACTTGCGCCTTGATGTACAACGGCCGGTTGTGAGTGCGGCCCTCAACCGGTAGGTCAGCATCAGAGTACACTAATCTCTCTCCTGATCCCCCTTTAACAAGGTCTAACAACTTGGATGGAGAAATCGTGGTGGCCACGGTAGATTCACTTAAAGCTTCTACCAACTTCTGCCTATAGGAAGGGGACTATCTCAGAAGGTCCCATATGGATATCTGAGCCATGGTCTTTTCAATTGCTTGACTATGGAATTCTCTTTCGGCTCCCTTTCTGTTGGTGGTTGCACTAGGTCCTGCGACCTTTCCATTTCTGGGACTACTTTCCCGCTTCTTGTCACAACCCTTACTTCCTTCTCTTCTCTGTCTTACTCCCACGGATTCGCAAGTATTTCTCCTTCCTCTTCATCTTTATCTTCTTCTCCACTCTCACTGGTGGACCAACAGTGTATTGCTGCCATGGGCATCCCTTCCTCACTTACCGCAGGTCGAGTGATAGCGACATATTCATTCCCATACAAGTCCTGTAGGACATACCACTTGGGTAGACTTGACCCAATCATAAAAATAGGTGGTGAAAGGCGCAATATTCATGTTTTTTATGCCCCCGACTGTCCTTGGGTCTTGGCTGGCCTAGGTTACAGGGGTTGTAGCTTTCCCTCCTTTATTAATCACTTCAATATCCAGGACAAAGGCCGATCCAGATTTAAGAAGTACCTCTGACTGACCCCTGTTGCCGATACCTCAGCTGTATTCCCACTTCTATTGCCACTGCTAGAGCTCGCTGACTTGGTTGCCCCCTGACTAGTGTAGCCCTTCTTGGCATAAGCCTCATTGCTTGCCCTTCTCAAAAGGTACTCTCCCTTAGCCTCGATAGCGATGTCTTTCAAGGACTCCCAGTCTCTCAGTCCCTTCATTTTTAGTCCATCTCTCAAATACGGGCTCTCATTTTTTATGAACAGACATATTTGATCCTGATTATCTGGCTTCCTTTTCGTTTCCATTACCCTGTTTCTCCATCGAGTCAAATACTTGTGGAAAGACTTGCCTGCCTTTTATTGTAATAATTCCAAGTCCTTCAAAGTTACTTCCATTCTTGTACTACAATCATACTATCTGAGAAACTCCTCTGTCAGCAAGTCCCAATCCTCTTTCGTCCTTTGGTCTAGTCCATGATACCAATCCACTGCCGGGCCAGTTAAGCTCAAATAAAAGTACTCGACCTTCCTTCTCTTTGTTAAGGTAGTACCCTTCATCACCAGCGAGTACTATTTAATGTGCGCAGTGGGATCGAAAGTGCCATCGAACTTGGGAATGTCAAGCATTTTGAAATTCTGAGGGACCAAATCATTACTATCTAGCTCCTGATCTACAGGGTTCATTCCTCCTCCTACCTTCAACATCCTTGTCATGGCTTCAAGCCACTCTTCCATCTTTCTCCACATTGCATCCTCCAGCTTGGGCGACTTTCCTTTTACTACCATCAGTTCCTCTGGTTCCTCCTATATGTCAATCTGAGATTTAGGGCCGTCTATACGTTCAACAGGCACTGGCGCTCTTGGCTCAATTACAGGTGGATCAACTGCCGCTGGGGGATCCTCTCTAACAGCCCCTTGTTCCTCTTGCTCCCTAATTGGAGCGGCAGTCTGTCGCCTAGCAGGTGGGGTCAGGGTAGTGGCAAGGTTACCCATCATCGCCATCATTCTGGCCTCAAACTCTTTCAATCTTCTCCCCACATCTTCGGCAATCATCGCCCTAGTTGCATCAGAACCATTGGATGGATCAGACATGCTTGTCTCTATTGATGATTTAGAAGGCAATATCTCACTCTCCTCTGAAAGGGAATTCGAACTCTAATCTGACACTAGCTCTGGGGAAGTCTTTCTTAATCGATCGTTGGGACCTCTAAACCACCTGAACGAATCTATGATGGCTGCAAAACATACCTTTGTTAGGATGATTCATGATTGAAATGCAATGCATGGCCGTGCTGGTGCAGCATAGACAAACACATACAAGCAGATAGATCCTTCCAACCTTATTTCTCCCACAAATGAGGTAACATAGTCTCTTTCCTAGGTGGGCTTTATCCAACGGTTAACAGGGAACCGATTGGACGAGTATGGTGCACGGTGAAAAATCGGCAGCATAACGCCTCTTGTCTAATGCACATACATATGGGTGTTTGGCCATTATATATTTAAACAATTCAATTAGATTAAGATGGGCCCACCAGGGCATGAAAGCCTTTGATAAAAGACCACTTAATTTGCTTGATTTTGTTTAATACGCAATAGCCCACATCACAAGCACCGTATTAAGGAGCATTTCACCTAATGGAAGTTTCTATTTGCCATTACATGAGCTTTGGTCAAAGGTGGTGTTACTTTAGGTCTACCCAAGCATGGTCCCTGCCAATGGGTCTAGCTCATCACGAGCATGACGACCGATCGGGTCTCCAATTGATATACCATTAATGGTACAAGGCTTGAGTTGGTGATTATCCTTAACACTTCCCTAGAATGAGTGAAAGTAGGGTCGTGTTTCGGGAATGCACCGAGGTAAGATAGGGGACCAACTAGCATAATTCTAAGGCCCTAAGATGATGCAATGCAATTTTCGAAAAGTGATAGAATTTTAAATTTTAAAAACTCAATTATACATTTTAACCAAAACACTTTCAAAGAAAAATCACAAATAGTCCCCAGTGGAGTCGCCACTGTGACGCGTGCCGAACCTAGCAAAGGCCCTCATTTGAACCTGCTTTTAGGATTCGAGGGATTGGTGTGACGCACGACGGATCCCCGCGGCCGCCCGTTCGACTGCCCGCATGTGGGCGATCAGGGCACTTGTGGGTCTGTTAACATCTTGCAAATAAATTGCAAGTGTGTCTATGTTGGGCAACAAGGAGATTTCATGGAGTCGCCACCCAATAGAACATTGGGAAAGTTACTCTCGCCTCGGAGAGCCTAAGACTGCGCTTGGTATCCATTTTGGGCCAGCCAGAGGGATCATGGAAGGTGAACTTCTCACCCTAAAGAGCCTAGGATTAGCGCTAAAGCCTCGTGACCCAAGAAGTATTTTGGAGGATAACCTCTAACCTCTTGAGCCCAAAGACCAGAGCTGGGTCCGGGATTTCTCATCTATTTCTACCACATTTATTTTATGATCAAATCTTAATATCATGAATTCGCTCTCTCTCCACACTATGCAATTGATTAAAAGGTGCATTTATTCACATTTTGAAAGCGATAAATGATCAAATAGATAATGAAAGCGATAAATTACAATAATACAAGGAGCGGAATACAACTCCCTTTCATAAATGTACGAATCATGCATAAATCGGGGCATTGCTTATTTTGAGGACTTTGGTCCTTTCATGCATCATTATTAAAATTGGAGATTTTTGTTTATGATGATTTTATTGGATAAAAATGGGGCTTTGGCCCCTTTTGCATTTTGTACAAAACCTCATTTTTATTTAAGTATAAAATCGTTAGATTATATTTATACATTAACGAGATATGAGAAGAATATATCCATATACATGAAATAATCAATGAATAACAAAATGAAGGAAATAATCGAGAGGGTTAGGAAACTAAACCGGATGGAATCCTCCGAATATGGTAGATAGCCGCTCAAGTTGTGGCAGTCCAAGAGAAATCATATATACACCCATAGAAAAGTTGAGAGATGTTAATATACATAAAATTAACATGTAGGAAACCGAAAGGATTTGAAAAAGATAAAAAAAAATGATTTAAAAGGATGGAGGCAGAATCCACCGATGGCCTTCCTTAGATGACCGACGGGCGTCGGTTAAGGTGACCGACATGTCCGTCTGTCACTCAAGGAGAGGCGTCTGTAAGTGGGGTGACCGACGGGCGTCGGTGATAAAGATGACCCGTCGGTCACCACTGTCTCCGAAAAAAACAGAAGAGAGAAAACTTCTTTTCAAAGCCAAAAAGTTTTATCAAAAAACCATATAATAAGAGCCAAAATAAAAGGAAAGAAAATGACAAAATTGAAAGAATCAACAAATAAAGAATAAATATGAAATGAAATGGAGAAAGAATCCGTAATATTTACCCTCAGATAATCGCTATGGGTGAAATTCTTGTGTTGATTAAAGCCCTGCGCGTTCCACGAGAAGCAAAAGATGAAGGATCAAAGAAAGAAAAATGGCCTATTTCTTGCCCAACCCCTCAAAAGATTGATTTTGGAATCAATATCTAAAGAAAACTAATTATTTTAGTTCCTTTTTGATTGATTTGATCCTTGATCAAATAGATTTCCTTTGTAAATGTGTTTTGTTGGAAGAGAGAGAAAATTTGCTTGAAATTGGGCAGAGTTTCCCCCTTTGAAAAATTTTCCAACCCTTTCTATTGAAAATTCGGAGCTTTTATAAGCCAGACACGACCGACGGGCGTCGGTTTATAGGGGCGGGCATCGGAAGAATCCTTTTGACACAAGGATTCGTCCGACGGCCCTGCCACATCCACCGACGGGCGTCGGAAGGGTTGCGTGCTCCGGGAAACCAGGCGGAATTCTGACAGGGGCGGTGACTTTCCAATGGGCGTCGAAAAATACCACAAGCCGTCGGTGACTCGAAGCAACGGGCTGACTTCACAGACGGGCTGGCCGTCTGTGGAGGACAAAAAGCTTTTTGATTCGAAAAAACCTCTGTTTTCTCCCCCTCTGCCCAGGAACGGTAAAAACCCTCATTTCTCGTGGAACGTAGGACTAAAACCTCCAAATCCAGCCCTTTATACAGGCTCGGACACTGATTTCATCATAGGGTAACCTCTGATCCAGACCGCTCCGGGACACGGTGCTTACAGTTGCCCCCAGTTTTGGAGCAACTAATGCACAAGCGCCTAGATAAGCCAAAACTCAGAGAAGGTTAGAAAGGAAGCGTACCTGCGACGGCTTTTCACCCTCCGTGCCTCATGCCGGTTAGACCTCATCTTGATCTATTCGGCGATGCGAAGATACTCCCATCGGTCTCATCTCTACCTGTAGGGCTCAGCGGGACGCAGCATGCTTTGGCTACAGTCTCGATCTGGTAAAGTGCGGTATGCTTTGACCACAGCTCCGATTTGTGAGATGCAGCATGCTTTGGCTACAGTCTCAATCTGGTGAAGTGCGGTATGCTTCGACCACAACTTCGATCTGTGAGATGCAACATGCTTTGGCTACAGTCTCGATCTGGTGAAGTGCGGTATGCTTTGACCATAGTTTCGATCTGTGAGATGCGGCATGCTTTGGCTACAGTCTCGATCTGGTGAAGTGCGGTATGCTTTGACCACAGCTTCGATCTGTGAGATACAACATGCTTTGGCTACAGTCTCGATCTGGTGAAGAGGAGACCCCGCCGGGTTCTTTGTCCCCAAAAGGGATCCTTTTGAATCGATGCCTATGTTCAGATCGGCATTTCTCTGTACCTGCGTGATGAAAGATTTTGTTAGTTCATGTTTGAGTGGTCATCTTTTAACCGGTCTATTAATGGCGCGATTTCGCTTTATGTTCTATGCCATGTTTTATTTTTCATTTTTTCTTATTTGAGTTGTTATTCATCATTTTTGTTTCGTTTTTGTTATATTGTCATTTTCATTGACATATAAGTAAATATGAGAACATACACTTTCTGTGATGTGATGAAACAATTAACAATCGAATGATCATGCAATAATGAAGCAAAAGTTTTCACTAGAAACGTCATTTTTGTACAGTGCATATATAAAATGAAAATGTACAACAGATACAAAAATAACTCCCTGAAGATTAGAGAGGTGTGTAGTCGGAGGGCTCATCGAGATCCTCGTCATCTGATATGTGCACGGTCCCGGGCGGAGGTGGAGCTGGCTGAGCCGTGGAGGGTCCTGCCTCGTGATCATGGGCCCGCCTGAACCGGATCTGAGCATAGCCATCCAAGAAGGGCTGGGTACAGGTGCTCATAAACCCTAAGGTCTCAGAAACCTTGTCTCTTAACTTCTTGAAGGCTTGGCTCAACTGAATGGTCTGCTCGCTGGAGGCCTTTCTCCTCTGCTCTAGGCTCTGCTCCATCTGCTCTTTGAACTCTCTCATGGTCTGAAACAGAGGTGGGAGGATCCCCTCTATCGCCTGGACGCGAGATCTCAGAGAGCCGAGCGACTCATCAATCATCTGCAGGGTCATGTTAACCCTCTGAGACGCCTGGTCCTGTGACGTCCTCAAATCATGAGCGAGCTGCTGCCTCAACTCCCTCTGGCCCTGAGCGATCTGCTTAATCAGCCTCAACTGCTCACCTCTCGAGCCTGCTTATCCCTGAAAACATCCAAGGCTCGAGCCTGCTCCCGAGTCGTATGCTCAATGTAGCCGGCCTGCTCTCGGGCTAAGCGCTCCACCGACTGGGACTGCTCCTGAATGGCAGCCTGCTGGCGATCCAACCTCTCATGAATAGCCCTGTCCCTCTCATCCTGCCACCGCTCTAAGGCTGTAAACATGGACGTAAGGAGCTGAGAGAAATCAGGCTGCGCAGGCTGCTGCGGTGCTAGCTCTGGCGATGGTGCCGAGGAGGTGGATGCCCCAGGGTCGCCTTGGGAGTACGGGTGGTATCTCTCGGAGGGCCCGTGGATAGACCTCTGTACCCTGGCGCTCGGTGATAGGGCTGGAGTCGGCGCTCTGGATGTCGGTGAAGCGGCGAAGAGGTCGTCCATCGTGAACTCGAAGTCAAAGTCCGAGGGAGTCCTGGGCTGCTCCTGCTGCTGTGGTGGTGGCACAGTCTGTGGCTGAGGAGGCTGAGGAGGCTGATGCTCTGGCTGAGGTTCAGGCTGAGGCTGGGCCTCTGGCTGCGGCTCGGGCTGTGGAGGCTGCTCCTCCGGGTGGCCTGGGTCTGCACCCAAGGGTGGGAGTGAGAACATCTGCCGGGTCTCATGAATGGTCAGCACCCTGTAGGCCTCTGCCTGGCCCAAAATCGGGGAGATCATCCCCATCTGTACTGCCGCTGTGGCGTCTACATGGATCCCCTCTGGTAAGGGTCCTCTCAACCTCTCAGGGTTAACCCCCAACCTCAAAAGTAACCGGGTGATAACTCCTCCTACTATCACCACCGGCGTCAATCCTCTGCCGACTCTGGTCAAGTTGGCCAAGATCTCGTGGCTAATATTGAGACGCTGGCCTGCCACCATGTCCCAGAGGCTCCAGATCTCGGTCGCGTTAAGCGACCCTGGATTACCAGCTCGACCGAGGTACGAACTGGATAGCACTCTGTGCAAATACCGGAGTGCCTGAGACACCAGTACGGTGCTCTTCGCTGTATCATGATCGTACAGCACTCCCGGTAGGGCAATAGCCGCCCAATGGGCGCGTCTAACAGCTCGCCGCGGGATCTCGACCCCCTCCTCCGTAGGGAGCCCCAGGGCCTATGCAAATCTCTGCCTAGTGATACTGAAGTGGTCGCCGTCGAACCAAAACTGAACCACCCCTGGGTCGGTATCTGCACTCTGAAAACCGGCGTAGTGAAGAGTGGCCAGGACCTGGCGAGTAGCCTATGGAAAAGTCTGGAAGGAGGGCTCAAGGAACTCTGTCCAACCAGCACCCTCGGTAAGTAAATCGAACTCTGGGGCCAACCCTAGGGCCTCTAAGAACGGTCGGGACACAAAGCGACTGGCCCGGAGCTCTACCTGAGCCAATGCTCTATACCTCTGAGCTGACTCGTCATCCATCCAATCCGGAGCTACAAGTTCGGGCTGGGCCTGCGGTGCTCTACGTCTAGGAGGCATCCTGCAAAGGAGGAGAAATTAGACAACGAAAATTTGACAAAACAAATATTATCAGAAAAAACCTCTGTTTTCTCCCCCTCTGCCCAGGAACGGTAAAAACCCTCATTTCTCGTGGAACGTAGGACTAAAACCTCCAAATCCAGCACTTTATACAGGCTCGGACACTGATTTCATCATAGGGTAACCTCTGATCCGGACCGCTCCGGGACACGGTGCTTACAATTGGTTCACGTCTTTTTGATCTTGGGTGCCATGAGACATCTTGGATGCCTCCTTCCTAATAGAACATTGGAAAGGATCATCTAGCCTCATGGTACCTTTGGGCACCTTTGAGGTATTTTCGAGTCGCCACCCAATTTATGAGAAATTGGAAAAGGTCTCTAACCTCTTATTTGTCTAGACCAGAGATTGGTGTTCCACTACAAGAAATTACACCGTTTAAAACGCAAAAAAATTGTCATGAAAAATTCAATTTTTGTTATTGAAAGGATAAGATGACGAATTTTTATCGTCATAGAGAACGTAACGGTAAGCACGTAACATAAAATTTTGCGTGACAATTTAGTTATTTATCACCTTAAGTATCATTTTTTGTGACGAAAATGATTATCGTTACCTTTGTTTCTTACTTTTCATGAAAAAAATTGTGTCATAAAATATTGTTTATTGTCACTAAAGATTAGCATTTTTTATGACAAATTTAAAATTTGTCATCAAATTAAGTATTTTTAATGACAAAACTCTATTTATAATTAGAACCATTAAGCATTAGTTATTGTCATCATAAATAAATGTAATTTTCGTCATAAAATAATACATATCGTCACTAAATCTCATACTTTAAATGACGATAAATGATTTCGTCATTAAATTAATGTATATTAATGATGAATATAATTTTTCATATTATTGTACAAATTAGTGACATAAATATAGATAAAAATAATTATCACAAAAAGACAGTTTTAGTGACAAACTTTTTATTGTCATTAAATAACACTTTTTTATGACAATATTAATATTGTAATTATGAACATTATATCGTCATTTATGAACTAACAAGTCGACAAATTGTGACAAATATACTTCTCATATATGTGTTGCACTAAAAATGACATTTTAAAATAAATGTTATACAATCAATTTACTTTATAAAAAAAATTGTCAATCAACTAATATAAAAGTATTTATTTAAACAAAAAGTTCAATTAAATAAAAAGATAATACTTAATGCAAAAAGAAATTAAAATATCCTAATTCATAATTCAAAAATAAGTAGTTAATAGCCTTGCTGACCTAATGGAATCCTAGTCCAGAAATTGGTATGCGATCTCACAAAAGATGTCTCGTGAGTAAGCTAGAATCTTAAAAGATCTGGAAATAAAATCAATGTCCAATTAAGAAAATGAGATGACTTACAGACTCGGTTATTAAAAAAGAGGACAATCATATATGAGAGAAAAAGCTAAAGCATTCAGGCTGTAACACGGAGAGTTTAGTATATACCATCTTAAAACTCATAATCATAGGAAAGAATCTCTAACTCCCATTCTTTCCAACCTTGAATCTATACAAAATAATCTTGTATGCATCACAAATATGAGATTTGCATTGACTAGGGTAGTAAATTTTAATTCCAACATTAAAGAAAGGCCTTTATGAATCACTTTATGTTTAAATTGACAAAACAATACCATGCTATGTCAAAAACAGGATAAGAACTTCTAATTTATGCAATAACGCAGTATGGCAAATAGCTAGAGAATAGTTTCATTCAGCATATAAGAAATTAGGATAGGAACCAATGAAGGAGTAAAAGGAAGTGGTTCAGATATATACAAAATTATATAAACCACAAATCCTATAAATTAGTATATATAAAATATTCAGTTCTAAATATCTAGAATCTTAATTCAACATTCCAAACATAAAAAAACATAATTAAAGTTCATTTCATTTCTCCGGTTTATAGAGTAACATGTAGGGTAGAACTGGCCCACATTTAAAGATGTACAATTATATCATGCTTTGATGATTTATTGGTCCAACAAACAAAATACAACATCTAGATGCTTGAAATTTTTAAATTTTATTTTTAGTTTGTCTAGCAACCACTCACCTTCCACTATTTGGGAAAATGTTCTCTGCTTTGTTGAGAGTAAAACATTCATCAAGAGATTACCACATATGCAAGTTTATAACAACAAAAAATCAATACATGCAAAAACAAAAAAGTAGAAAAAGAGTGTATTTTAAACCTAGAGATTTGGGCTCTTAAGTCACCTCATAAAGAGTTTATACATAAGAACCATCTCGAGACAGCAAAAATTTGGTAAGTTACAATATTATGGCAACACTCTGCTAGAAAATTTCTTTTAATGGTGCCATTATGCTATTAACAAGATGCCACTTAAGATGCTGACTTTAGTTCAAATTTTCCTTCGCTATCTTTTTCTATTCATCTCTTACTTTTATTATTGCTCTTCCTCCGGTCATGTTATAAACATGCATCTGAAAAATATGAACTTCTCACAGCCAATGGGTTCTCTTGGTGAACCATAACACAGAAAACTGTAAAAGAGTGTTAAGGTCACAGAGTGACATGCATAAATATATTGGCCAAACTCCCATCAAAAGTGTCAATATCAGAACTAGTTCTCTTCAATTGCACTTTGGCATTATTCTGAAACCAGTTTTTCCTTTATAAGAAAACACCTCCCAAAACAACTATGCGGAGACCAACATTGGAAAACAGTTAACAAATATAGGCCAGTTCAAGATGGGTGTACCTTAGCTCAGTTTTAGAATGTGCTGCATCAGTTCGAATTAATGCATGTTGAACTATTATTAGTTGAGTTTCTTTGATATTGTATATTGCATGCCCACATATATATCCTATTGGCCAACATTTTGTAACAAGAATCAAATTACATGACTCCAAAAACTTAATGCAACGTAAAAAGACCAACAAGAATTCACATTCTCACCGTAAAGATTTTTCATTGCAAATATATTTTTCTTCAATAGGAACATGTGAAGAACACATACTAACCGGCTATGCTATAAACCTTTGCAACGAAGCTTAATACCCCAGTTGCACGATTGTCTTCAACAATTCATTGAAGCAAGCACTTGATTTCTTGAGAATGCTAGATAGCTTTGCATTATTTGACCTTTTCAGAGATTTGAATCTCACACAAATTAAGGTTAAGTTTGATAACCTGATTATGCGTAATTTAAAATTTCAAATTAGAGCTTCTTATTTTGGTTGATTAAAATAGTGTTTACAATGTAATTCTCTAAAAATGCATGAAGAAATTTTCCTCTTCAGATATAACTTTCATGAAAAAGAAAAAAAATCAGTTAATGTGTGAACAAAGTGAATTATACTAAATGGTTCAGGTTAACCTTTGTACTCTTAGCAGCTAAAGCAATTAGTATGATCATTATTCATTAGCTATCCCCTTTAACACTACAGCTACACAGGCCAAAATCCATCATTACCACCACTGCCACTCCTATCAACATCATCATTATTTTTAATCACCAGCGTCTCTGCTACCACAACCATCATCATCACCAAATATGTAACACTTTCATTGTTATTATTAATGTCACCTCCATCACCACGCTCATAGTTCTTACTTAATCTAACATCACCATTACCACCCTTCTTTATAAGGCCCTCAATGTTTAAAACAAAATTCCACAACACAAAAACTGTTAAAGTCACATATTTTAGTTTAAGCCATCTAATGCAGAAAAAATAGAGACTGAAGTATGAAAAATTAGGAACAATAAAAGCTAAAGAGAAAGTGAGATAGAAAGGCGTACGAGCTTCTTCGTCTCTCAGCCGAGGCTGAGAACCACCACCAGAAGGTGGACCAAAGTGGAGTGATATGAGCTTAATTAGCTCATAATTAAACTATATTTTGTGGTTATAAGTAATGTTTTGAGTGTTTTTATTTGTAGGAATTAGGTATGTTTTATGTGTTTTGTTAAGTTTTGTGTGTAGGAGACAAATGGAGAAAGTATGGAGTTAATGGAGAAAATATGGAGCAAAATGGAGAGAAGAAGAAGAATTGAGCCAAGGCAGAAGAGTCTCTGTCGCGATCGCGATGGGTGGCGCGAGCGCGACAGAGCGCGCTAAGGAGGATCAAGAGAAGAAGAGAAAAGAGAAGAGAAGAGGAGCTGTCGCGACCAAGGGAAGACGTCGCGAGGTCGCGACAGGGCGCGGAGAAGGCACACGCGAGGAAAGGCGAGCGAAAGAGAAGGCGTGCTCTGTCGCGAGCGCGACAGGCGTCGCGATTGCGACAGAGGGATCCGTTAGACACTAAAGTTCAAATTTGAACTTGAAAAGTTGTATCTTTCCTCCAACAATTACAACCTTTGTAGAAGGGCATCTGAAGGGGCATGAGCTGATATTTTAAATACTATTCTCAACTGTAATTAAAGTATGTTAGACTTAGAATTGAACATTTGAATATTTTTCTGCAAGTTAGAATAATTTTCTTTAGTTTTTCTTAAGTAGAGTTTATGTGTTGAAGAGAAGGTATTATACAAGGAAGAGGACTACAATTGGTGACTTGAAAAGGGTTGAGAAATCTCCTTCTTCAATTCTTATCTTTTAATTCTTCTTTGTAATTTTTATGATGTAAATTCTGAATTTGAATGTTTATATTAAATATTTTATTGTTCATATTAATTCAAGTTTTCTTAATTGTAGAATTTCTCATTAGTACATTATTTATGATCATTATAAGTTTGAGTTTAATTGAGAAATAAATTTATTCTTACAACTAATTGGAAATTCATCATAAAGATATTGTTTGAGAAATCATAATATTAAAATGGTTGCTATAGGTTGTGTTTTATTCCTAAGATTTGCATGTATAATCATCTAGTTCTTAAATGAAAGTTTGGAATTAGACTTGTATGTGTATGTTTTGGGCAGTCTTACTTATATTGAGAAAGTAAGTAGGAAATTCATTCAACTTGGCTTACAAGAAAAGAATGCTAAAATCATTAAGAACAATTAATTCAAGTTCCATCTTTATATCTAGCATCATTAATCTTTTCTATCTTCTTGGATTCACACGAACTTGACTTAGTTAGGTTACATGTTAGATTAATTTAGAATCACTTTTCCATCAATTTATTATTGTAAACAAGATTAAAATCAATTAGTAATAGTGTGTAAAAACGTTCCTTGTGGGATCGACATCTTAAGTACTATTGCGGTACACCGTATACTTGCGGTTTGTAGTATCAATAGAAAATGCACAACAAGATTTTGGTGCCGTTGCCGGGGACCGGTTGTTTGCCATTATGAAAATTGATTTATGATTTTGGATTACAATATTTTGTTTTGTTTTAATTTGTTTGTATGTTAAATTAATTTTGTGTTTTGTTTTTGTTTTACAGGATTTGAGAAGTTCATGCCTAGTACAAGGAGTTCTTTAGAAGAGCTTGAGCCTTTAAATCCTGAAATTGAGAGGTTTTTATTGAGTAACCGAAAATCAAATAAAAAGAAGAATAAAAATAGGAAATCAATTGGGATGGCTGATGAAAATTCACCAAGATTGATGGACTTTGCCACACCTGCTTTGAGTGGTGCTCAACAAGGAGTGGTAAGACCAACGGTAAATGCCAATCAATTTGAAATTAAGCCTTCATTGTTACAAATGATTCAAAATAGTATACAATTTTATGGTTTGGCAAATGAGGATCCAAATGCTCATTTGGCCAATTTTCTTGAGATTTGTGATACCTTTAAGATAAATGGGGTTTCAAATGATGCAATCAAGCTTAGGCTTTTTCCATTCACATTGAAGGATAAAGCAAAGGCTTGGTTGAATTCATTGACAAGGGGTTCTATAACTACTTGGGACCAATTGGCCCAAGCATTTTTATCAAAATATTTTCCCTTGGCCAAAATCGCAAAAATCATAAAGGATATCACCACATTTGTTCAAAATGATAATGAATCATTATATGAGGCTTGGGAAAGATTCAAAGAATTGCAAAGGATGTGTCCACACCATAATTTTCCAAGAGAGCTTTTGATGCAAACATTTTATAATGGAGTTAATCCTACCATAAGAGGTACTATTGATGCTGCTGCTGGTGGATCTTTAATGAGAAAAACAATTGATGCAGCATATGAGCTTTTGGAAGAAATGGCAATGAATAACTGTATGTGGCCTCCTGAAAGAGTAAGAGAGTATAATAATTCTAATGTTAGGGGGATACATTCAGTTGATTCTATGGTTGCATTACAAGCTCAAGTTGAGGCTTTAACTCATAGAGTTAATAGCCTAGGCATGGGAGGTACTGTATCAAATACATGTAATGTGTGTGGTCAAAATGGGCATGATAGTGGAAACTGCACTTTAGGCATAGCTAATAAAGAGCAAGTTAATTTTCTTCAGAGCCAAAGTCGTGAAAATCCTTATTCTAATACCTATAATTCTGGTTGGAGAAACCATCCTAACCTTTCATGGGGGAATAATAATGTTAATAACCAAAATAGGGGAGTAGGATATCAACAACCACAAGATAGGTTTGGTGCTTTTGAAGGAAAACTTGATAAGTTTATTGAGGAAATTAATTATAAGATGAATTTTCAAGATGAAAGCCAAAAGAAACTTGAGGCAAAAATTGATCAAATCACTAAAAATCATGCAGCCTCTATTCATAATCTTGAGGTTCAAATAGGCCAACTTGCAAATTCTTTACCTTCTAGAAATTTAGGATGTCTTCCAAGCAATACTGAGGAGAATCCTAGGGAGCATATTAAGCCATGATTTATTTAGTTCTTTTTATTTAGGTTACTTAGTTATATTGTTTTTATTTATGTTTTGTACTTTGTTTTTAAATTTGTTTATATAGTTTTAATTTTTTTTTCATGCTACTAATATATTTGTTTTATTTCACAGCTAATTTAGTAAGATTAGATTTGTTTGATAAATATATAAAAAATAAATAAATAAAAAAAAGAAGCAAAGAAAAATATAAAAAAAATAAAATTTGTGCAGACGTTGCTTCTGTCGCGATCGCGACAGAAGGCGATGAAGCAAAAACAAGCGAGAAATTTCTGCAGGGCGCACGACGTGATGTACTTCACGTGACGTGCTGATCTGCGGAGTGGACTTCGCCCAGGTAAGTGCAGAGTGTCACGGCGTGACATTGCCTCACGTCGCGAGATGAGAGGGACTTTGCGCAGGTAAGCAGGAAGCGTCACGCGACGTGACGTTGGTTCACGTCGTGATGGTGTTTTGCCATTCAGGGGTATATCAGGTAAGCTTTAAATTCTTTCTTTTCTTTTCTTTTATTTTCTGATTTTACTTATTATTTGGTTTTATTTTCTTTTCTTTTCTGATTTACATTACTTTAATTAAACATTTAAGCTTTTAAACACAAGAAAAGAATAAAAATTTTAAAAGCGGGAACTCTAATTTTTTTTAAAACCCTAACGTCGTGACTTTTCCTCTTCTATTTCATTTCACTGTTCTTTTACTTTCTCTAACACAGGTCACGCCACTTTTCCTATTTCGTTTCTTCTTCAACCTTTCCTCTTCTGTTTCTTTTCGTTTTTCTAGTTTGTCTCTCTTCTATCTTTTACATACCAGCACCCTATTTCTTCTCTTTTCGGGATTTTCACTTGAATTGCAGGTTTGTTAGTTTATTTTCATTTTTCTTTTCTTCTTTACCTAGCACATTACATTTCGGCATTTTTCTTCAATAACAGAGTTGCATTTTGCTATAAGTTTATTATCTGTTTCATATCTGTTTCTATTTCTTTTTCTTCTGTCTATTTGCATTTTCCTTTAGTGTATTTCGGTTGCATATATGTATAACTAAATCACATTTCATTTGTAATTTTTCTCTGTTTACATTACTTTTTCTTTATTCTTTTCTGTTTTCCTTTAGTGTGTTTGTTTTTGTTAATTTCATTCATTTGTGTTCAGTTTACTTCTCTATATTTTTCATTCTTGTTTACTCAACACAAGCAAAAATGGTGAGGACAAAGAACCCAACTGTTTTTCGAACTGACCAAGAAGAGCAGGAAGCTACAGAGGAAGTGAATATTGCTGCTCACTATGGTGCTCTATTTCCCATTTTCTCTGTAGATGAAGGCAGTAGGTATTTACTACTTCGTAATAGGCATTTGATGCACTGTAAGTTTTTTCCTGACTCTTTACTTAATCAAATTGGTATGTTAGAAGTAGTTAATGACATGTTGAGGGTATGTGGGTTGTTTAAATTTGCTTCTATGCATGAAAATGTGCGTCCTGATTTAGTTTTAGAATTTTATACCACATTAAAAAAGAATGATGATAATGAGAATTGGTTAGACTTTAGGATGGTTGGTACACCTTATACTTTAACCTATTTTATGATGAATAGGATATTTAGATTTTCTCAAGCTGGTTTGACCGAGCCACCTAGATCTTTTAAGCCTCATGAATTTTGGACATTTTTAACTGATTTGCAAACTCGTTATAGAGCTAGGGATGCTAAATCCATGTTTATTAAAGATTTAAGGTATTGGATTTTGCATAGGATTTTAGCTTCTTTGGTTTTTAATAGGTCCGAATTCAATAGAGTTTCATATAATGAGTTGTTTTTGATGTGGTGTGTACATAAACGCAAGGACGTATGTTGGCCTTTTTGGATAGTAAGTCAATTGTTGCAATGTGTACATAAGCATGATTCGCCTTTAACACATGGACATGTTATTTCTAGTATTGCAACTAATTTAAATGTTGATCTTGATGCTTATTATAGAGTTTTTCCTTGCCATTATTTTAATAAGACTATGTTAGTTCGTGGAGAGGTTGTTGGCAATAATTTTTAGGAAATTCCGGCACGTGCTCGATCATGTTGGAGGGATATTGCTGGAAATGCTGCGCCACAAGTTGAGGAACAAGAAGAAGTAGAGGGTGAGGAGCAATCTAGTGGTGATGCTTCAATGCCTGAGGTTCCTACTGCTCCTGAAGTTGGCTCATCTAGCCAAAATATGCCAGAAATGTTTGATCAAATTCTTAGCAACTTGCACCATATACAAGATCAACAAACCATTTTAGCTAGAAGACAACGAAGGTTGGAGTACAAATTTGACAACTTCATCACCCAAGTTGGGTTTCGGGTTCCTTCACCTCCACCATCACCATGATAGGGGAGTTTTCTTTATCTTCATTTCATTTATTTCTTTTTACTTGTTTTTGTGTGTCATTCCTACACATTGAGGACAATGTTGGTTTTAAGTGTGGGGGAGTGATTGTGTTATGTGTTGTGATATTTGTGATTGTTTTTGTGAGTTTGTGTATGTATTATGTTATGTATTACGTTTTTATATTTCAATTAGGCTTTTAAGTAAACTTTATTATGAAGCATTGTTTATTTGGTGTATTATATAAGGTTGTTAAGTCATTTATCTTTGATACTCATTTTTATCAGTTTTTCAAAACTTTTTAGCATGTATTTTAAGTTTTTCAAGTTATTTTGTTTTACTTATTTCACCATTATAGATTATTTAGTCTTTCTAACTAACCATGTTTTTAAAGATAGAATTTACTCATTTAGTTTATAATTTTCAATTTCTAGTTGTTTAAGGAAACTATAGCTATAATACTTACCTTTTATCTTTTCAATAATGGATGAGGACTAAATTTAAAAAGAAAAGTTAAAAGTGGGATGGAGCATAAAATGCACCCACTAAAGTCATAAAAAAAAATGAAAGCAAGATATATATCAAAAATTACAAATATATGGGATGGAGCGTAAAACGCACCCATATACTTTCTCTTGCTAGAAATAAAAAAGAAAAATCAAAGAAAAAGAAAAAGCAAAGTCTAAAAATGCCATGAGATTGGATTAAGGGTAAGTGAGCTCAAAATGTCCTAAGTACAACTAGTAGCTTGAGAATTTAAACTTTATGATTAATTTTCTTTCTTTATTTCATGTTTAGTTTTAATAGACTTCATACTCTTTATGTTGGCATTAGTAAAGTTTAGTAATTTGTTGAATTTGGGATGCATACTTTTAAATTTTGACTTACTGATTTTATTTTATTATGAGTATATGAGATATTTTGGTTCTTTTCAATTCTATTACATGTGCTAAATAACAGTGTTTTGTAGTAATTTTTATTGGTTATTAAATTTTCTTATTTCTTTGATCTTGCTTGAGGACAAGCAAGGGTTTAGTGCGGGGGAATTTGATAGGAGCTAAATTGAACTATAATTTAGTATATGTTTAGTATGAGTTTAATTAATTAATTATATAATTAAGTGAATATTTGATGTTATATGTGTTAGTTTATGTATATTAGTATTAGTCTGTTAGTTTGTGTGTTTACTGTCATTTGTAGGTGAAAAATGAAGAAAAGAGCAGATGAAGAAGTTAATAGAATGAGATGATCGTGAGAGAGGAACTGATCACGCCGTGACTATGAGTCACGTGACGTGACTTGCTAAGAGGAAAGACGAGGAAGGAGGAAAAGAAGAGAAAGAAGCTGAGAAGAGATGAGTCACGCCGTGAGCCAAGGTCATGAGACGTGACTGAAGAAGAGAAAGAAGAAAAAGAGAAAGAAAAGAAGGGAAGGACTGAAAGAAGAAGAGTCACGGCGTGAGCAATGGTCACGTGACGTGATGCCACAGAGAGGCCAGGAAAGAAAGGGAAAAGAGAAGAGAAGAGAACGGAGGCGAGGCAACGCGACGTGAGCGCCAGTCACGCCACACGCGAGGAAGGCACGCCGTGATGGGGAGTCACGCGACGTGACTGGCCAGAGAGGGAAGCGAAAACCGAGAGAAAGAAGGAAGAAAGAAAATGGGCAAGCGCGTTCTGTCGCGATCGCGACACCGTTGCGAGCGCGACAAAGGCGACCGTTGGACGGTTTTGGGCCAAAAATCACATGAAAAGTCACCATCTTTCACCCAAAGTTGCAATTATTCCCAAGGGACATCTTCAAGGGACACAAGCTTTCAATTATATTCTATAAATATGTAGTTTAACTGTAAATTTCAAGAGACAATAATATTAGATGAAATAAAATTTTAGTTAATCAATTTTCTGTATTTTCTTTAGTTTATTTTCTTACTTATTTTTTATGTATTGAAGAAGAAGATCAAGGAGGAGAAAATCTATTTCAAGAGATTGAGAAAAGGGTTGAAGAACTTCTATCTTAATTTCTTAGTTCTAATTCTTCTCCAATATTTTTGTGAATATCATTTTAATGAACTTGCATATTATAATTCTTTCTATGTCTATCTACTTTCATAATCTTTCATTGTAGATTCTTTATTAATATCTTTTGCATGATTTTTACAAGTTAAAGTAATTCGAGAGTTTGCTTTATCCGACATTTAATAGAGATTCATTATCAAGGTATATTTGAGAGATTGGTATATTGAGATAATTGCTATAGGTTAGTGTTTATTCTTAAAATATGTAATTAGAAACCTCTAATTCATTAATGAAAATTGTGAATTAGAATTTTAATTATATGTTTTAGGCATTTTAATTCATGTCGAGAGAGTGAGTTAAAAGTTTATTCTAACTTGGCTTGCATAAAAAGATGAAAGATGTTAATCTAAATGATGGAATTAAGTTCATTGTTTTTAATTCTTCATGATTTATTTTATCTTCTTTTGACTATCATTAACTAGATTTAATTAGTTTACATGTTAGATTAAATTAAAACCAACTCTACCATTAATTAATCATTGTAAACAAGATTAAAATCAATTAGTAATAGTGTGTAATACGTTCCCTGTGGGATCAATATCTAAAGTACTATTGCGGTACACCGTATACTTGCGGTATGTTGCATCATTAAATCTTCTTTCTCTATAGATTTTCTAAAGAGAAAAAGCTAGCCTGCATATCACGTCTCTATTCTTCCTAAATCACATTTTTTTCAAGCTAATCCCTCACTTTCTTATTTTAATTTTTTGCTTGAAGGAATGGCGGCTCATAGTGGCTGGCAGAGAGGGAGACGACGAAGAGAGAAATGCTGAAGGGAAAAAATATAGCAATAAGGAGGGCTACTAAAATCAACGAAAAAGAAAGAAAGGAGGGAGAAGAACTTACCGACGGCGACTAGTTCAGATTGGAAG
The DNA here is from genome assembly GCA_947683425.1 of Excoecaria cochinchinensis. Lineage (NCBI taxonomy): Eukaryota > Viridiplantae > Streptophyta > Magnoliopsida > Malpighiales > Euphorbiaceae > Excoecaria > Excoecaria cochinchinensis. Next base: position 9,309,975 of record CANTUQ010000119.1, read on the forward strand.
AGGCCACAGAAAAGGCGAAGTGCAGGTAGGGGAGGATTCGCGAACCAGCTGGAACCCAGAAGAAGGAAAGGAAAAAAAGAAAAGGATATGCATTTTTGGCAGTCCCCTACGGGCAAAACGACGTCGTTCTAACATAGGATGGGCTAATTTTTGTCCAAAATTTCTTTTTGGTCCTCCACCCAGTATTTCTTAATTTTTTTTTTATAGCTTATCTCAGCCTAAAATTTAATACAGTAAATTGATGGATTTATCGACTATGCTATTTGGATAACCGGATTCAGGGCGTTCCATTAGTTGTAGCACATTTTTATTACAGTCGATTATTACAAAATATTATGGTCGTACAAACTGATTATATTAGTAATAAACTTATATTTCATTACAATATATTCATTTTTTTAACATATTTGTTTATTATAAATTTAATTATTTTTTATGACATAAATTATTTGTCATATATTAATATTACAACCAATTATGACAGAATATTATTATTGTCATAAATTGATTGTACTGGTAACGAAATTGTATTTCGTCATAATATATTCATTTTTTGTGACATATTTATTTATCATAAATAAAATTATTATGACGAAATAATTTTATCGTCACTAATTCATTAAATTGTGACAAATATAATTCATGTCACAAAAAAATAAGTATTTCATGACGAATTTATGTGTCACAAATAGTTATTTTTTTGTTATATTTTTTTCCCACCAAAAGAAAAAGGTTGAAAATTTTCCCCCCATATCAAATGTGACGAAATTGTACCTCATCAAAGTATATTCATTTTTTGTGACACATTTATTTGTCATAAATAAAATTATTTTTTAAACTAAAATTTTTTGAAAAAAAATAATTAAATTTTTTTTATATCGATATCTTATTTGTGACGAAATGATTTTATTGTCACTAATTTGTTTAATTATGACAAAAATAATTCATCACAAAAAAATAAATATTTTATGACAATTTTATACGTTGCAATAAGTTATTATTTTGTCATCAAAGTATATTCATTTTTTGTGACACATTTATTTATCATAAATAAAATTATTTTTTAAACTAAAATTTTTTGAAAAAAATAATTAAATTTTTTTTATATCGATATCTTATTTGTGACGAAATAATTTTATTGTCACTAATTTATTTAATTATGACAAAAATAATTCATCACAAAAAATAAATATTTTGTGATGATTTTATGCGTTGCAATAAATTATTATTTTGTCATTAAATTTTTTCCCTCAAAAAAAAATGTGGGAAATTTTCCCTCCTAAAGAATCTATGACGAAATATATTATTCATCACAAAATTAATCTATTAGTGACGAAAATTAAAATATAAAATGACGCAAGATAATTTTGTCACAGTAATAAATAGTATGGTGACGTTTTAAAAATTTTGTCATTATAAGTTATAATTAGTGACAAAATTTTAGGCGTCATTAAAAAATTTGTGACAAAAAGTAAAATTTCTTGTAGTGTTCGGAACTTCACTCTTATTTATGCTTTGGTTAATTATAAACGAGTTTTTAACTTCCTAAAATTCTATCTCTTATCTCACACGATTCATGCACTTAATTAAAGTGCATTACAAACACTCGAAAGCAATAAAGGAAAGCTATAAAGAAAACGATAAATAAAGCAATAAAGGAAAGCAGTAAACACATCAAGCACATAATTACAAGAGAAATTGGGGCGAAATACAACCCCAAGCAAAAGAAGGTTAGAAATGTAAGTTGAGACGGAATACAATCCCAAATGAAAATTAAATAATATTGCACCAAAATTAATTAAAAGGTCCCAAAAGAAAATACATGAATATAAATTTAAAACAAACAAATAAAGTCAAACATACATAAATCGGGGCATTTGTTTGGTTTAGGAACATTGGTTCCTTTGTGCTTATTTTGAAAAGGGATCGAAGGGTTATTCGATTGCTAGTTTGAGAAACCGGGATGAGTTATCCCATTTTTGGAGAAAATTAACTCTTCGTTTTATTGTGTCATTTTACATTTCTTGGCTAAAATGAGGGATATTGGTCCCAATTTTATTAGTAAAAATTTCAATTTAATTATAAAAATATTTTTGTGATTTTTTTTATCTCACGCATGCATAATTAAAATATTTATCTACAAATAAACACAACACAAAGAGAGGGAATAGGAAAGGTCTCACTGAACAACGCGGTCTCCTACGCATTGTGACCCACCGGGAGATCATGGAAATGCTCACACAATGCGACTCAAAATAAATCTCAGACAGAAAAAATAATATTAAAAATATTAGTAATAATTCCAAACGAATTAATCAAACGAACGCGGAATAAATATAAGACATGTTGATTTAATGTACAAATATTTACATGCAAATAAATTAACACAAGTCATGCCAAAAATAAAAACTATGGCAAAAAGGGAAACAATATAATCGTGATGACAATAACATAATAATAATAATATCAACAGAGTAAAACAAACATGAAATAATAATATTGATAATAACAATAATAATATGACACAATAATAATAGTCACAATAATAATCATAACAATAGCATTAACACAATAATAATAATAATAATAATAATAATAATAATAATAATAATAATAATAATAATAATAATAATAATAATAATAATAATAATTGCACAATAATAATAATGATAATAATAATAATAATGATATAAAATAACAATAACAAAATACAACAACAACAACAACAACAACAACAATAATAATAATAATAATAATAATAATAATAATAATAATAATAATCGCAATAACAATAACACAAGCAAAAATCATAATAATAATAAAATAAGATAAGTATGAAATAATAATACTAACAATAAATAAATAAGATAACAATATATCACAGTAATAATAATAATAATAATACAACCATGTAATGATGATGATGATGATAATAATAATAATAATAATAATAATAATAATAATAATAATAATACAACATGGTAGCCAAGTTGACAGCAAACATAATAATAATAATAATAATAATAATAATAATAATAATAATAATAATAATAATAATAATAATAATAATAATAATACAACATGGTAGCCAAGTTGACAGCAAACATAATAATAATAATAATAATAATAATAATAATAATAATAATAATAATAATAATAATAATAATAATAATAATAATAACTTCAAACGGCAAAAGTAAACACAACAACAATGATAACTAAAAAAATAGTAATAGTAATATTACCAACAGTGGTCAAAACAACATCAAAATGTTAAGGATAAATGATAAATAGGAAAATAGTCGCCAAAATATTAATATTGACAATAAATGATTGAAAAACAAAATTAAATGAGAACCAGTCCAAGAATATTTACTCTCAGAATTTATAGATCGGAAAATAGGATGCCTTGATCCGTTCTCCTTGTCGAAATTTATGATAATAAACACGAAAATGTTTGGGAAAAATCCTAGTTTTGAAAAACAAAAATTCAAGAAAATATTTTTGGTGGGATGATTAAGTAAAGAAAATTAATTTTTTTTTACTCAAATCAAACAAAGTATGAGATATTCTTTGGAGAAGAAATAAAATTGAAAAGTGAAAAATGTTTAAAGATTTTTCTTTTAAGATGCTTTCGGTTGCTCTTTTGCTTGAGAGAAGAAATGTAACACCCCTTACCCATGTATAGCATACTGTATGGTAACATAGGCATTACGCTACGATGAGTGAGGAATGCTACACGCGATAACACGCAGGACACCATAATACAAGCAGAACTATATAATTTTTTTCTAACATAGACATTCGCATAATACAAAAGACATTCATATACTTGGCAATACACTCCTCACTAACATTTTATTACATCCCAATTGCTTAATACAATACTAATAAAGAATTACATTACAACAATTATCTAAAACCTCTAAATAATAAATACTACTACGGACTTGTTGGCGAGACTGCTGCGGATTGTCCTCGACGACACGACTAACTTCAAACCTGCATGGATACACACCCATGCTAAGCATAAAGCTTAGTGCGGAAAACACATAGTATGGACAACCATTCACAATGGCCGTCAGTCACCACACACAATAAATATCCAAAATCAAATCATTTAATAAATACATAAAATTGATCATAAACAGAATATTTTAATCATAATCATTTATAAGGTAAAACAGGGTAACAATCTTAATCAATACATGCCTTTCATATCTTATTATTCATATGTCTTAAGTCACACATATCATTGTATTTAGCCTATAAACATTTCTCAAACTACAATAATTCTCGCAAATCAAAGAGTCACGAATAGTCGCTAATAATCTAACTTCATGTTCCAGTATATAGATGCATACTATACATATAGTTACTTTCATTTAATCACTTATTTCAAATTGTTGCATTACCTTTATGACATTAACTCATGTTAATATTTCAAAAGGAAATAACCAAAGCTAGACCATGTAAACTTTAAAAGACGGTACCACATTGTCGCATAAGGATTCTACAGGATCCAAACACATAGGTGTGCGAAGTGCAAACTCATGCCATATATATATAAGTCACAGTGTATAATGTGATCACATTCTCATTGAGTGCATAACCTCACACAAATCTTCACATGTCTTTATCAATTCACACTTATTGTTAATTCACATAATTATATTCGTTTAATGCCTGCTAAGTCAAAGGGGTGGATAACGAGTAACACATATATACCCGAAGGTATTAACACTATTCTCATAACACATAGATACCCGAGGGTATCAAAACAATCTTTTAATTTTGTTCCAAAAACATTTTCGCGTAGATTCAGTATAAAGGGATCATGAAGATCCAGTCGGGGACCTGATCAGGGTCCAAATCATTTAGTAGCTGCAGCAACAGTAACTCTATTAGGCATGCCTAGCTATCCACGACTCGACTAGCGCAGGCTAACACGTACTTGTTTCCTTTAGAAGTATATACTTTTATTATAATTGCATAATAATCCGATACATAAATTTTTCATATAAAATATAACAATTCCTAGCCTTTAATTATAATCACATTTAATTTTAATACATGCTCCACAAATTATTACAACTATAACTTGCATGGTATAGCATATCTTAAATTATACACTATGTCACATGTAAACAACAAGCCAAAACTCATGTCAAATAGCTTACTCGATCATCTATTTATGGCATAGAAAAGAGTCGCGGTCGCGACAGAAAGTTAAATGGCCTCTGTCGCACTCGCGACACCAGCCGCGCTCGCGATAGAGCCAAACCATACACTAGGAATCGCGCTCACGACCTGAGTCGCGACCGCGATAAAACCAGATGACCTCTATTACGCTCGTGACATCAGTTGCGCTTGCGACAGAGCTAAGCATCACCCTTCTTTCACCTCTCACTTGCATACCCTTCACATAGAAACATACTTACTTTTGTCATGTCCATAACTAATTTTCTTGAACATTATTTTCCCTAAATTCGTACATAACCCAAGAATTCCAACACAAATATCCCAAACTACTCAATTGCCTAAGAATCATTCCGTAGTTAAATAGTCAAATTAAAAATCGTTTGAAATACAAAAGGTTCATTTCAATTTCGGTTTACGACACACTTAATTCCATCATTTTCTTCATTCTTAACATCTCATACAAATTCTAAACTATAAATAAATCTCCTCAAGTCTTGAATCATTAAAGACTCACAGACTTTGTAGGTCTTACACAAATGTGCCACAATTATTCTTAACAAACACCAAAGCACTAGTAAGGTTCAATTGATGTCCGATTAAGCTTCTACGCTTTGGTTTGAACTTGAAAGAGTTTTCTAAACCTCCTATATATCCCGAAGGGTTGGGAATCCAAACCCCATAATCCTATTAGCTCAAAATGAAAGTTATGGAATTCCACTTTAAACTGCCTAACATAATATAAATTAGGTTTATAAAGAACATACTCGGAAGTGTTTGATTCATCAAACCTCTCAATAACGAAGTCAATATTCTTATTTATAACCTTAGACAATTGTATTCCTAAGTGATATCCATTTATTTGCTCATTTCCAAACTTTAAACATATGATGAATATGTCTTGAAAGGTTCCGAGGAAGTTCAGGTGTGTTTCAGGGTGAGAAACATGACAGATTACACATCCTAAAGAATAGGAAAGAGGGGCAAGGATTCAAACCAACTATGAGGCTCAAAATGGAAGGAAAAACCTTCCACAAATAGGTTCTGTCGCGCTCACGACAGAGAGCTTCACCAACTGCCCTATGAAAACAGACTTACGAGACAGTTTTTCGTATTTGACTTTGTATCGCTTAAACGACCCACTAAACCTCATTTTTAACTAAAACGACCTTCTTAAAAAATGTTTCTTAGGATGTTAGCTTTCAAATTCCACCAATTTCAGATCAATTGGACATATATAACGCCACATATAAGCTACACAACCTACACTGCTCCCGTGAACGCATCTAAACACAGGCACCCCGGTTTTTACCATTTTCAGGGATCTTAGAGCCAGAATGAGATTCCGATCCTTCAGGGACAATTTTAGGTATATGAATTATCTTTCAAATGGCACTGGTCTCATACCGTTTAGACATCTATAACCGGACTTGTAGCTAAAACAAGCACTAAAGGTCCAAGGAAATCTGGACAGAGTCTCCCCAGAAAATTCAGGTTCTCCAAATCTAAGCGAAACCACACAACCACATCAACACAACCCATCAAGATTTAAGCGAAATACTCTTCAAGACAGAAACTCATCCACACACAATCAATAAATAAGAATTCACATTAAAACATATAAATTTCCCAAACCTCAAACTCCTTTGCTCCATTCAGCTTAAGGATTGCACTTCCTTGCTTCCCTACTCTTCCACTCTCACAATCATCCAATTCCTCAAATAAACCATACCAAAATTTACGTTACCCATCACCCCAAAATTAGGAATTCAAAACCAAAGAGAAAGAATAAGAGAAGAGAGAGATAAATTAACATTAACCATACCTTAATCATGCCTAGAAATTCACTTGATCCATCCAATCTCCTGGCAAACCAAGTAAACAAAGAAAGCTAAAGAAGAAGAAGGAGGAAAACGTGGCTGTCCTCAAATTTCTAGCAAAAAAAAATGTTTGGTCTCACTTCTTTCTTCAATATTAAATCCTAACTTATCCTCAATGCTAAGTGGCACCATCCTATAGGCCAAGTTTAGATTTTTTTTTTTTACAATTCCCCTTTTTGGTCCCTTAACTCCTTTTTAATCTTTCCTTGGCATAATACATAATTATCATTCTTACATTAGCCCACAATTAAGTCTTTACTCACTTCCAAAAAGTCCCAAATTAATACTTTACAATTTTTAGAATCGGCCGCACTTGCCGAAACTTTTGCACTAATACCAAATTTGTCCTTTCGACACACCTAATACCACAACTCACATACATTCGGCATATAAATGATCCATTCTCAAAATTTAGCCCAATATTTATTTATTCCACTCAGTTAAATCCATATATGTGAAATTATCGAAATACCCTTGGCTCTCTTTTTCTTAATTCTGATCATATCTTTTCCTCCTACTCAATCACTCTGACCATCACATCACACGATTTCGATCATCAAAATCTCTAAAAATATACAAATCCTTCTAGGGTACATTTCGGGGTGTTACAAGAAAACCCTTTTCCTTCTCCTTTGGAAAAAATATGCAGCTCCCCTAGAAATGAAGACAAATAAACCTTTTGTTTCCCTGTCTTATCCCAAAATGGGAAGAGACAAAGTGTTCTTTTTAATCTCAGTAACCAAAAATAACATAAAAATATGAAAACCAATTTTTACAGACTGAAAAATTGACCAAAAAAATGCAAGACGAAAGCGACAGCACAAAGGGGCAAAAATGCCCGCACGAAGCCCCGCGACGCGTGCCCCTATGGGCGTAGCTCGCACGCGTGGCACGCAAAAAAAAGTAAAAATAAACATAAAAATAAAAATGAAAAGAAATAAAAATAAGAGTAACAATACGAATTTTTGAATTAAAATTTTTTTTGAGGATTAAAAGAGATTTTCGACAAGGAAAACATCCTTATTGACACCTTTACTTGTGGCAAGTATCATTTTTATCATCGGGTAATCCTGATCTTGGACCGCCTCGAGACTCGATGCTACAGGCTCCTTTTTGGTTTTCTGAACCGTAATGCTTGTTCCTCTAGCTTGTTCAACTATTTTTGTTGGAGGCTGATATCTTTCTTCTATTATTTCCCAGCAATCCATATCTTGAGATTGGATAAAATGTCACATTACCGCTTTCCAGAATGGATAGTTGTCTCCACAAAACATAAGTGGTTTGTAGGCAGAATGCCCTTCTTTAAATGGATTAGCAATAGGAGGATTTTCAGAACTTGATGCCATCTTACGAATCACTCAAGATTGTTAAATCTTAGGAGAATGAGATTTGCTCTGATACTAATTATTGGTCCCGATGACACACAAGAGGGGGAGGGGGGTGAATTGGGTGTTCTAAAATTTTAGCTCAATTTGTGGCGGAACAGAACAGAAGTGATCTAGTGGAGTTTTCTGGTTTCAGCAGAACTGAAAGATATGCAATGGATGATTGCAAGATGTGATGATTGACAAAGTATGTAAAACAATCCTTTTAAAATAGATTTAAACCTTGCAGTGAATGAATGTAAAATAACATAAATGGTTTTAAAAGATTTCTTTTAAATCAACACAAAATTTAACAAAACATAATAGTTAAAATCTTTTAGAAATAGAACAGAGAAGAGGGAAGAAGAATGAGATCAACACAAATGATTTATAGTGGTTTGGCTTAGCTGCCTACATCCACTCTTCAAGACACCATCTTGAGCTTATCTCTCCACTAACAACTCTTTTAATGGGTAAGAGTTAAAGCCAATATACAATCCTAGTATATTTTCTACCCATAGTCTTTTTTCCAAGTAAAAGATGTAAACACTTACTAGAATTTCCTAAGGTTATAGCCAACCCTTTCTCACAATCTTTTACAAAGATACCTCACACAAGAATTACAACAAAAATGCTATAATCTAGTTGAGGAGGACGATAATTAATGAAGAACAAGATGTGGAAAATAGCTTGAATAAGATGAAAGCTTGTATCTCAAGAGATATAAATGTTTTCCAACTTCTCTAAACCTTTTGGAACCAAAAACAACTTCAATTTATAGCCAAAAACTCAATATAGTCGTTGCTGTTAAAAAATTAGCCGTTATGTGTAAGATAGATTTGCCAAAAAAAAAATAGCCGTTATTTTGTCTTTTTTTGAAAGACAGAGCTGTTGATCTGTCAGCTATTCTGCTACGACAGAACATAAAACTTTTCAAAAATATTTTCTAGTATTCTTTGTGCTTAACTTTTCAAAGTACTTTATAACAGGCTTTTAAAAGAATATTTGACAAATTACAGAGAATCATTTTAGAATACCTTTAGAAAACATCTTTTATGTTTATAATAAAACATATTTTTTGGTTGCAGCAGAACACGTTTTCTGTTTGCAATAGAACACCATTTTGGAACACATTTTAATGCATGTAAAGTTATTTTTATGCAAGGGAAGAGTTTTAAGATGCATGAACATATATATAAAGCTTCTCAAAAAATTTTACAGAATTAATACCCTAACTTGTTGAATTTCCAATAGAACTTGAAACTCTAAGTTCTCCATGTAATTGGCTTGCATCCCTAGTCTTAATCTTGCTCATCTTAGTGGAGATTGAGCTGAAATATAAGAAAATAAGTAGAATTTGTACAAAGTTTATTCAAGGTTTAATTATCATCAAAATTGAGATGTAGCATTGAGCCAACAAATCATTTATCTACTTAAATACCTATATTATTTAATAATTACACTTAAGTCCTTCAATTTGCCATACAATTGTAAAATTACAATTAGGTCCTCAACTTTTACTAAAATTACGATTATGTCTCCAATTTCTTCTTATGTACCAAAATGCCCTTATTTATACTTATTTTTCATCTAAGTTTTTATTTAACTTACAAATTTACACTTTAGTCCATAAATTACCACTTTTGCGCCAAATTACATTTTAGTGCCTCAACTTTGAAGTCTTTACACTATTATCCTTTTAATTATACATTTCACTTAATTAACACTTATTTTAGCTACTTAGTGTAAAATTACCGTTTTGCCCCTAAACTTTTTATTTCTTCAATTTAGTCCCTTTTTCACTTAAATCTTCTTATATCACTATTTTAACCATTTAAAATGTATTTTTACCATAATGCCCCTAGTATACACCCGGTATCTCTTAATTAGATACACAGGATGCAGAACACGGGATCCACTACACTAAAGAGTGATCCCGATGGTACCACTCATCAGTGTCACTGCATTCACTATTCACTTTTATACACTGTACACAGAGATAGACCGTCATTAGCCGATCGGTTATGACTCATCATGACTCGGACCGCGGTGTGAAATTCCTATGGCTAGCCAACTATATCCTTAATTAGATTTCACTACCAGACTATTACTAAGGGCAATTAATATCAAAATTTCACTTATATCATATAAAATATCAATACATACCATTTTAACACTAACTATAACATAGTCCACAATTTACATCACACATATCACTGTTTTCACTTTTCATATAATAGATTAACTTGTAAAATTATGTTCAATTATAAACCCATTAATTCCAATAAAGCTAATACACACTCAATTGTCATTATAAATTCAATTCATGCCATCATACTTGATAAAATATCAAAATACACCTAGATATCCTACCCAACACCATTCGGCCCAATTATTAAAATTTCACCATATTTATTTTTCATTCCACTTCTCACTCAATTTGTTAAATTACATGTTATACACTTCAAATGCACCAATTATAAGCTTAAAACACCAAAGTAATTCAATAATTTCCTTAGGTATCAATTCGGCCAAGGTTAGGTTTCTTCTTTAAAATTTTATCTTCTCATTTTAAACACATACATAATCATTTTTAACCTTCCTAATCATGATTATAAGATTAGATTCAATTGTTCATGCAATTGTCATATTTATACATTAAAACATATCCTAAATCCAAACTAAATCAACGAAAATAATAGGATTTTGTAACCACAAACCTCAAATTGTTGCACTAGGCTTCTCAGGCTTCTTTTTCCTTGCCTTTAGCCCTTGAACCTCCTTCCTTACCTTGTTCACCTAAGGTAGGCTGAATACATCCATCAAGATTCCATCAATTCTATGCTTTCTTTTTGCAATACAATTACATAAATATAATCTAAATACCCTAAATTACCTATTAGAACCCTTAAACCAATTTAAAATCATAAATTTCTCTTATTTCAATTTTATGCCCTAACTTTGATCCTTTGAAAAGTCCCACTTGTACAACTCACAATAGACTCTAGAGGTTGCTAATAGATGATAGGGGAGTTGGATTTTACTTGGAAAGCTTGGATTTGGGGAGAAATTAGAAGAGGAAGGAAGAAAAATGGAGGAGGAGATAGAGAGAATGGTTCGGCCTAGGGGAGAGAGGGAGGAGCTGCTGGTGAAATGCAGATTTCTCTAGAGAAATCTTTAAGGGAGACCTTATATAGGTGGGCAAATGGGTTGGGCTTGATCCAATTAACTTGGGCCAACCCAATCCAAGCCCATTTAGGTTATTATGCCATTTTCCAACCGAAAAAGAATTTTTGTCACTCCCCATAATTATTTTCTCCCAAAATCAATTCCATAATTCATAAAATATATAATTTAGCCTCCACATAAAATTTTAGCTCAATCGGAATCCGTTTTCAGATCTAGTTCAGTTTAACCGGTTTGAATCGTCAATTTTCAGTATTACAGTAAAATTTACTTTTAACTATTAAAAATTTATAAATATTAACTAGAGTCCATCCATACCTTCTAAATAATTTTTGGAGCTCAATTGCTAATTTTAGAAATTCGGTCAAACTTGGTCAACCATTCCCTAATTATAACAGGCTGAGTTTTTTTTCTTATTTTTGACTTTTGAAAACCTATTTGATCTCAAATTCACTCCAAATTTTATCACTAGACTCCATATAATTTGTATTTTTTTTTGTCAAATAAAATATTTTTCAGTTTTGGATCCCTAGGAGGTCACCCATCAGTGGCTTCTCTAGGGCCCACTTGTTTAACCTTTTTACTCTACTGTATTTTAGGGCACAATCACTGTTATTTTTACATGAAAATCACACTATAGACTCTATAGAATTCACTAATCACTACTAACTTAGTATTTTTGGCTATTATAAATCTCCCCCACTAAAAGAAAATTCCATGCTCGAAATTTTACCTGTATTAAAAAGCTGGGGGTATTACTATTGCATTGTCATTTCTAGTTCCCATGTCGCTTCCTCCACATTATGATGATTCCATAACACCTTCACAAGAGGAATCTGCTTGTTTCTAAGCTACCTGACTTCTCTTGATAAAATCTTCACTAAATATTCTTCATCAGTCATGCTAGGCTGATCTTGAATCTCTTCTGGTTTGATCACATGGCTTGGATCTGATTGGTACCTTTATAGCATTGACACATGGAAAACATCATGCATCTTTTCTAAGGCTTGAGGTAATTTTAGTCTATAAGGCATTGCTCTTACTTTCTGCATAATTTCATAAGGCCCAATAAATCTCGGACTCAGCTTATTTTTCTTCCCAAATCTTAAAACACTCTTCCATTGTGACACTTTCAGAACTACTTTTTCTCCCACTTGGAACTCTATATCTCTTCTTTTCAAATCGGCATATGATTTCTGCCTATTGTAAACATCGGGTCCCGAGGCAGCCCTGATCAAAGTTACCTGATGAAAATATCAGTACCTGTTTCATAGGTAAAGGAGTGAGGTTGTATGCTTCCACCCTTTGATTTCACAAATTGAAAGGATATTAGTTGCCAAACATTCCTTTTTTATCTCTTTTATTTCAGAAAAATCCCTTTTTCTAAAAGAAAATTGTATTTTGGTTGGCTGACGCTCGTCGGTCAACTAGGTGCCCGTTGCATGCACCGAGCGATGGCCTCTGGCCATTCCTCATCCGAAGGACACCTGGCCTGCGCGTAATTGAGCGCCCATCGCTCGCAGTTGAGGGATGCCCATCCCTCTCGCACGATCGGGTGCTCGCCGCTCGGAGGGTAAGGCTGTCCGCTTGACCAACGGTCATCCCTCGTTTGAGGGGCGCCTGTCGGTCAGAGCCTGGTGGCGACTTGGTGGATAAATTCAAAATTTTTAACGTTTATACTGAGGATAAATATCAAAATATTTGATTTTATCTTATAAAAGATAATTTGAATTCAAAAAAATTTAATTTTATCTTCTAAAAGATAATTTAAATTCAAAAAAAATTGATTTTATCTTTTAAAAGATAATTTGACTTTTAAAAAAATTTAAAATCTATCTCTAAAATATAATTTGAATTTTAAAAAGATTTGATTTTTTATCTTTATCTTTTAATCAAAAAGTTAGCCTATAAATAGCAAGCTGAAGATAAAAAATGGTGTGTTAGAGAGTTTTTGGAAAAAAATCAGTTTTCATAAGCAAAAGTTTTTCTTTTTCCATATTGAATTTTCTTTTGAAACTTTTCGAAAAAAATTAGGAAGAACTCAAGAAAGTGAAATCAATTCTCTTTACTCGATCCATCCTTCTAAGATTTGAAATTATTACAAAAGACAAAAGTGAAATCGGGAAAGAGAAATCAATTCTCTTCTCTTGATTCACCTTCCTAAAAATTTCAAATTATTTTGAAAAGAACAATTTTTTTAAAGGAAATTGTCTTCAATAATTTTCATTGGTCAATCGATCCTTGTAACATTCAAGGGGAATCTACACGACTTTCGCCTTCCGAAGATCAACATTCCAAGGGTAAACATTATGGAATAACCCTTCTTGTAGTAATTTCAATACCTTGATGTGAGATATATAAACTAATTTCTAAACATAAATTAATTCATTTTATCCCTTTATTTGCTTCATTGGTAATTTATTGTATGAAAAATGAATTAAAAATGTGAAAGCTTGGATTCTAATTATTTTTTCTCATTTTTTGGAGTCTGGAGATGATTGACGGGCTAAAGGCCTTACCGACGGCAGTAGTTCAAGCGAGAGACATGTTGTCACAAGGCGCCCATTCCTCTCGTCGGTCATCCTAGGGACGACCGTCCCTCCCCCCTCCTTGGCCATCCCTGGACCTCTTCCTTTCTTTCTTTGATTGTTTTTAATTCCCATTTGTTGCCTTGTTTTACTAATTTTAAGTGACTTATTTTGACACCTTTTTTATTGTTTTATCATTTATTTTTACTTCTGATGTTTTATTCTAATGTTGCTCACATTTTATCTAGTTGTTTTTTTTCAGTTACACTTGGCTGAATATTGGATGCTAAAAAGGAGGATTAACTGGGATGATTTGGAAGCATCGCTTCGATTCATTTTCGTTCCCCTTTTTTCATTTGAGTTATTTAATCCTTTTAATTTTTATTTGCTATTATAAATGCCGTTCTTATGTTCATTATTTACGGGCTCAAGGCTATACCGATGGCCGTAGTTTAAGTGAGCGACGGGTCATCGTAAGGCACCCCATCCTCCCCGTCTATCATCCTAGGGACAATCGTCCCTTCCCCCTCCTTTGCCGTCCCTGGACTTCTTCCTTTCTTTCTTTGATTGTTTTTAATTCCCTTTTTTTGCCTTGTTTTGCTAATTTTAGGTAACTTGTTTTGACACCTTTTCTATTGTTTTATCATTTATTTTTGCTTCTGACGTTTTATTCTAATGTTGCTCACATTTTATCTGGTTGTTTTTTTTGAGCTTCACTTGGTTGAATATTGGATGCTAGAAAGGAGGATTAACTGGGATGATTTGGAAGCATCGCTTCAGTTCATTTCCCCTTCTTTTCATTTGAGTTATTTAATCCTTTTAATTTTTATTCGCTATTATAAATGCCGTTCTTATGTTCATTAACGTGAAAAGCACTTAAAGATTTCTACAAATAAATAAGGTTTTCTTAAATACAATAGGACCAATCTCCTAATTTTCCCTCCAAACAAAATCGTCACTTTAAAATCATTCTTTTAAGCATGCATGCGAGAACCAATGTTCTCATCTTGAATAAATGCCCCATTTTATGCATGATTTATATTTCCTTTTTATTGGGGGTTGTATTTCGCCCCTAATTTTATTGTAAATTAATGTACTCTTATTTACTTTATTATAATGTTATGTTATTTTTAGTTTTTATTATGTGATTGGACTGTGCTTTAATAATTACATTAAATTATATGAGAAAAGGAATGGAATTTTAATTTCAAAAACTCACTTGTAACTTTGACCAAGGTATGAATAAGAGTAAAGTCCCGAACTCTCTCTAGTCTTAGGCTTCATGAGTTTAGATGAACCTTTCCAATGTTCCATTGGGAAGGGAATTCCAAAATATCTCTTGTTGCACAAAATAGACTAATACGCATCATCTTAGGCTTCATAAGGTTAGATGAACCTTTCCAATGTTCTATTGGGATAGGAATTCCAAAATATCTCTTGTTGCCTAAAACAGACATATACACATTGTCTTACGTTCGGTGAGGCTAGATGAACTTTCGCAATGTTCTATTGGGTGGCGACTCCAAAACACCTCTTGTTGCGCACAATAGATGCCCGTGTAATCCTTACAAGTTATATGAACCACTCTCGGACTCCCTAAAAGCGGGTTTTTGGGGCCTCTGGTGTTTGGCGTCACAGTGTAGACTCCACTGAGGACAATAGGAGACTTTACTTCAAAAGTACCTTGGTTAAAATGTATAATTGAGTTTTAATTTAAAATTTCATCCTTTTTCAAAAAGTGCATAGCATTTCATTAGAGCCTTAGATCTATTCTAGTTTGGTCCCTCTTTTAGCCTTGGTGCGTTTCCAAAGCACGAACCTATGTCCACTCAATGTGCGAAAGTGTTAGGAATAATCACCAGCCCAAGTTTAGTATCGTTTGGTACATGAAATAATGACCCAATCGGTTGCTATGCTCAGGATGATCTAGACCCGCTGGCAGGGATCATGCTTGTGTAGCCTAAAAGTATCATTACCTTGACTAAAGCCCATGTAATGATAATAGATACTTCCCCTAGGTGGTATGAACCTTAATATCATGCTTGCTATATGGATTATTATGTATTGAATATACCCAGATAAATTGGATGGTCACTTAGTCAAAGGCTCTCATGCCCTGGTAGGCCCATTTTGATCTATTTGGACTATTTAAATACACAATGATCAAAAGCCATGTGTGGGCACTTTATATTAAGAGGTGTTATGCTGCCATTTTTTCACCATGCACTATATGCATCCATTGGGTTCCTCGATGACCCATAGGCTAATCCCACCTAGAAAAGATACAACATAACCCCCTGTGCGGAAGTGATAAGGTTGGTAGGATCTACTTACTTGCATGTTATTATGGATTCTACATAAAAGCACGATCATGCATCATCCAAACAGGCTATATTTTGCATCCATTATAGATCCATCCAGGTGGTCCAGAGGTCTCGGTGGATGACTAGTTAGAAATCCATTTTTTGAATTGCCTGAAAGGGTAGCATACTTAGGCTCAGAGTCACTCTTAGAAAGCAGTGAATCTACCTCTTCCTAATTCTCAATAGAAAGCGATATGGCAAACCCACCAAGAAAAACAAATGCAACTCGTGCCATGATTACCGAGGAAGTAGGTAGAAGGCTAGAGGAATTCAAAAATTGAATGATGGCCAAGATGAGGAATCTAACAACAACAATGGTACCACCTTGCTGGGCCAAACCCAGTTGCCCCTCCTAGAGGATAAAATAAGTGGGAGGCGGTTAGGGAAGATCCTCCTGAGGAGGTACGTCCACCACTAATTGATCTTAGAGCCAATACACCTTCGGGCTGGAGAATAGGCGGGGCCTTCAGGCTGGAAATTGATTTTGTAGAAGATGAGTGTGAAGAACCCGTAGTGGAAAGAGGAAAGGCACCATAGATAGAGGAGGTTATGTGAAGGAAGATGTAGGAGATATTCGAGGCAATGTCTCGTATGCTGACCATGGGAAAAGGAATAAATCCCGAAGATAAGGAGCTAGATGGTGAGGATTTAATTCCCCAGAATTTTAAGATGCCTGATGTACTGAAGTTTGATGGTATATTGGACCCCACAACACATGTGAAACAGTACTCCGTAGTAATGAAAACCCTGATAAAAAGGCAAAGGATAGAGTATTTTTGTCTAAGCTTGATAGGGCCTGCGGTCGGCTAGTATCACGGGCTTGACAAAAGAACGAAAGAGGATTGGGATTTTCTTATAGAGGAATTTCTCATACAGTACGATTGCAGTATGAGGATGGAGATAACTCTGAAGGATTTACAATTGTTACAACAAAAATTAGGGGAGTCATTTCACGAGTACTTGACGCGATGGAGGAACCGTCTGATGGAGATAAAGTGGAAGCCGAACACTTCAGATCAGATCAGGCTTTTTATCATAAATGCCAGCCCATATTTGAAAGATGGGTTAAAGTTGAAGGGATTAAAGGAGTAGGAGTTTCTAGAGGATATAGCTATAAAAGCTGAGAGTGAATACTTGGCAAGGAAGACAATTAACGAGGCCTATGCCAAAAGGAGCAATAGTAATTAAGGAGCTAGCAGACCAGCGAGCTCTAGCAGTGGTAGTAGGATAGGCAAGACAGCCGAGGTTTTAGCCATAGGAGTCAGTTAGAGGCACTTTTCTAACTTAGGGAGGTCTCTCTCATGGGTGTTAAAGAGACTAATGAAGGAAGGGAAGTTACAACCTTTAACGCCTAGACCTGCCCTAAGCCAAGGACGACCGGGGCATAAGAATGACGAGTTTTGTGCTTACCATTAGCACACCGAGTATACTACGGACAATTGTAAGACACTGAAGCATGCCATTCAGAACCTAATTGACTCCAAATAGATTATTGATATAGAAAAGAGAGGTAGCTAGAAGAATTTTGGGTATAATAATGCTCCCCCACCTATTTTCATGATTGGGTCTAGTCTGCCACAATGGTACATTGTAAAAGACTTGTATGATGGAGAAGACATTGCTATCATGCGCCTTGAGAAAGCAAGTGAGAAAAATGGATTCTCGTGGCAACGATCGATTGGTGGCCCACTAGTGAGAGTGGAAGTGAAGATGAGGATGAGGAACCTGTTGATTTATAGGGTCTAGAAGATGAGAGAAAAGAGATCCAAGTAGTGACCCAAAGTGAAAGGGTAGTTCTGGAAGTAGAAAAACCGCAAGGTCCAGTGGCAGTACATGTGGAAAAGGAGTCAGAAAAGGACCAAGTAATGAAGTAGTTAGAAAAGACTCCGGCCCAGATATTGATTTGGGATTTGTTGAGGCAATCCCCATCTCATAGGCAGAAGTTGGTAGAGGCCTTATGCGAGTCGACTGTTGCAACCACCATCTCCCCAACAGAGCTATTAGATATTGTAAAAGGGGGTGTTGGAGAAAGTTTAGTTTACTTAGATATTGATTTGCTGATAGAGGGTCGTAATTATAATCGCCCTCTATATATAAGGGCACAAATCAATGAAAAGCACACCGCTTGCATTATGGTAGACAACGGTTCTTCCATAAATGTGTGCCCTATGGTGGTGATGTTAGCTTTTGGAGTGGCAGAAGATATGTTAAGCAAAACAGATCTCACAATCACTGCTTATGACAACTCCCGAAGGCAAGCTTCAGGGACCTTCAAAGCAAGAATTAAGACTGAACCGATAAAGATGGAGAATGAGTTTGTAGTCCTTCCTATCCCAGCCAATTTCTCAGCATTGTTGGGTAGACCATGGTTCCACAAGTTGGGAGGGTGCCATCTACCTTGCACCAGATGATAAAGATCCCATATGAAGGGCAGGTGGTGATGATTAGAGCGGCTAGGGAAAATTAGGTATCCATCTTAGAGATTACAAGGCAACCCTTCATCGATTTTCATTTGGCCGTGGTAAATGGAGAAGACGATATTACAGGGAGACCTCAAGTGGTGAATATGCTGAAGAAGATGTCTTTCCTTCTTGAAGATGGTTTGGGTAAGAACTCCCAGGGGCCACAAGTTGTAACACCCCCTACCCATACGTAGAAGAACCCATCCGCAATGGAGTGAGAACCTGTATGAGCAAGGGTGTCACTATAGACATCGGGTCCTGAGATAGCCTAGACTGAAGTTACCCAGTGATGAAAATGATGCTTGTTCATGGGCAAAAGAGACAAATGGAAGTGATAGTTTACTCGGAAATGCTTTTCATTTTTTTTTTAAAATATACAGGAAAAGGGTTTTCTAGGGCCTGTGGGGTAAGGCACATCTCACCCATGTGAGATGAAGCCTCACGTTGTGAGGCTCATCTCACGTTGGTGAGATGCAGCCTCACCGCGTGAGACCCATTTCACAGCCCCATGCTCCAGCACGTCCCTTCTCCCGTTTTTCGTGGGGATTTGGTTTGAAAACATGGGTTTATGTTGGATTTGGTAGGAAACAAACTAATTTTATCAGAGATATTAAAAGAGGAGTTAAAAAGCTGAAGCGATGGGGCGGGGGGATTTTTTAGAGAGCATTTTGAAAAAGGAAAGAAACACAGAGAAGAGTTTTGAGAGCAAGAAAATAATTCTCGTTCCTCAAAAAGCTTCTGATATTGTCTCTTAAATCTAGGAAATCCATTCCTGGTGTTTGGGATTCAATCACATTTTGTTTTCTTCTCAACATAAACATTTTACCAAAAGCTTTTTAGTCTCTTCATTAATCTTATTTTCAAGAAAAACAAAGGAGGAAAACCAGAACTTCTTCACTTGCAAATCTAAAGTCAATATCTGAGGGTAAATACTGGGATAAACCTTCTCTTATTTTATTTCTTTCTTTTTATTTCTTATTTTATTTTGCCAAGTGTTCTTCATTTGTACATACTCTGTATATATTTATTGTTTGATTTTATTGATCTGTACAATGTATGTTTGTTGTTGTTTATTATCAGACATCAGCCTAAAATATTTATTATGGTTAATCGGCATGTTTGTTGTTCTTTTATGCATGTTTGATGGAATAATGCCATATTTATTTAGTCTGTTAACGTTACCCTATTCGCCCCTATTTTCTGTTCGTCTGAGTCGTGAACTTCATTTTTCTTGTTTGAGTCATATTTTCTCTCTGATCGAGTCATGTCTTTGATTTTCTGCACGAATCATGAGCTTTTGTCCGAGTCGTGGTCCTGCTTCGCGTGTCGTGATTGTCCAATTGCCCGTTTGAGTTGTGTGTTTTCTGCACGACTCGCGCCCCTCACAGCGGCCATCATGACTCGTGCATTTTTGCACGAGTCGTGAAGGCCTTGTGTGACTCGTGCAAGAATACACGAGTCTTGCACTCACTGTGTCCCATTTCCATTTGCATGTTTTATTTAATTGCATTGCATTTTCTCAATTTTGGGCCAATTTACAGTGATTTTTGTCCTTTAGCCTTCCTTTCCACGTGATTCACTTAGTTAATTTATTGTTTATTTTTTTTATTGTTATCTTTATTTGGCCTAATTATTAGTATTATTTTATATCAATATGTTTTCAGAGATTATGACTATTATTATTTTATTAATATATTTCTTAGCATAGTTGTCATCTTTCTTATTAATATATTTGCAAATATTATTATTATTATTATTATTATTATTATTATTATTATTATTATTATTATTATTATTATTATTATTATTATTATTATTATTCTTATTGTTTTAATTAACTTTACATGTATATTTTCATGGCTTGAACCATTCCTACAGTGCCTTCTTATTACTTTCCATGTATACTATTTGCGTGGGCCATGCTAATCCTTTATTCTTTTGCTTCTTTTTTTATTTTTGCATGCATTTTTTACCTGTTCCTTTAGTCACACATGCAATAATGCACCAATGCATTTATTCATCGTGTTCATTCTAATTTATTTTTTGATATTGTTCTATCCCATTTTTTTCGTTCTGTAATTTATTTTTGGGAGATTGTTCTGTCCTAATTTTTGTTCATAATTTATTTATTTACTTACTTCTTTATTTATCGCTTTCAATATGCTTGCAAATGTGCTATAAATTCAATGCACAGTGAGATGAGAGATGGAATTTTAATTTCTTAAAAACTCAATTATAAACTTAACTTAAGTCATTAATAAGAGTGAAGTTCCGAACACCATCTTTGGTTTAGACCAATAGAGGTTAAAGACCTTTTCCAATTTCTCGTAAATTGGGTGGTGACTTCAAAATACCTCAAAGGTGTCCAAAAATATCACTGTAGATTGGGCTAAATAAAGATAACAACCTACAGTGATATTATTCCAAAGGTGCCCAAAAAATAATAAAAACAATAATAATAATAATAATAATAATAATAATAGTAATAGTAATATTTGAAAATATATTAATAAGAAAGATGACAACTATACTAAGAAATATATTAATAAAATAATAATAGTCATAATCTTTGAAAACATATTAATATAAAATAATAGTAATAATTAGGCTAAATAAAGATAACAATAATAAAATGTAATAAAATAAAATAAATAGTAAATTAGCTAAGTGAATCACGTGGAAAGGAAGGCTAAAGGACAAAAATCACTGTAGATTGGCCCAAAATTGAGAAAATGCAATGCAATTAAAGAAAACATGCAAATGGAAATGGGACACAGTGAGTGCAAGACTCATGTAAAAATGCACGAGTTGTGATAGCTCCTGTGAGGGGATGGCTCGTGCGAAAAACGCATGACTCCAACAGGCAATCGGACAATCACGACACGTGAAGCAGGAGCACGACTCGGACGAAAGCTCACGACTCGTGCAAGAAATCAAAGACATGTCTCGATTAGAGAGAAAATACGACTCGGACAAGAAAAATGAAGTTCACGACTCAGATGAGCAGAAAATAGGGGCGAACAGAGTAACGTTAACAAACTGAATAAATATGGCATTATTCAATCAAAACATGCATAAAAGAACAACAAACATGCCGATTAACCATAATAAATATTTTAGGCTCATGTTCGATAATAAACAGCAACAAACATATGATGTACAGATCAATAAAATCAAATAATAAATATATACAGAGTATGTACAAATGAAGAACACTTGGTAAAACAAAATAAGAAATAAAAAGAAAGAAGGAAAATAAGAGAAGGTTTATCCCAGTATTTAGCCTCAGATATTGACTTTAGATTTGCAAGTGAAGAAGTTCTGGTTTTCCTCCTTTGTTTTTCTTGAAAATAAGATTAATGCAGAGGCTAAAAAGCTTTTGGTAAAATGTTTATGTTGAGAAGAAAACAAAATGTGATTGAATCCCAAACACCAGGAATGGATTTCCTGGATTTAAGAGGCAATCTCATAAACATTTTGAGAAATGAGAATTATTTTCTTGCTCTCAAAACTCTTCTCTTTGTTTCTTTCCTTTTTCAAAATACTCTCTAAAAAATCCCCCCCCCCCTAATCGCTTTAGTTTTTCAACTCCTCTTTTAATATCTCCCGACAGGATTAGTTCGTTTCCCACCAAATCCAATATAAACCAATGTTTTAAAACCAAATCCCCATGAAAAATGGGAGAAGGGACGTGCTGGAGCATGGGGCATGTGAGGCAGGTGAGATTTTCATCTCACCTGTGAAATGGGTTTCACCTGGTGAGGCGGCATCTCACCAACGTGAGATGGGCCTCACAACGTGAGGCTTC
Source organism: Excoecaria cochinchinensis (assembly GCA_947683425.1). NCBI lineage: Eukaryota > Viridiplantae > Streptophyta > Magnoliopsida > Malpighiales > Euphorbiaceae > Excoecaria > Excoecaria cochinchinensis. The sequence continues at coordinate 9,332,765 of CANTUQ010000119.1, forward strand.
ATCTCACATGGGTGAGATAGGCCTTACCCCACAGGCCCTAGAAAACCCTTTTCCTGCATATTTTATTTTTTTAAAAAAAATTAAAAGCATTTCCGAGTAAACCATCACTTCCATTTGTCTCTTTTGCCTGTGAACAGGCATCATTTTTATCACTGGGTAACTTCGATCTGGGCTGTCTCAAGACCCGGTGTATACATTTGCCCCCAGTTTTGGGAAGCGTAGTGCCTGGGTGCTTAGGTGAGCCAAAACTCAAAGAAAAAGAGAAGAGATGCATACCTGAGGCAGCCGTCTTCTTAAACTGGGTAATGCGTCGAGTCTGCTCCCGACTTATAAAACACTATATTTGCTCTTCTGAGCTGCACCGAGTCTGCTATAGACTTACAAAGTGCGGGGATTCCATCTTTAGATGGTGATGCGTCGAGTCTGCTCCAGACTTACAAAATGCGAGGATTGCTCTTATGAGCTTCATCGAGTCTGTTCCAGACTTACAAAGTGCGAGGGTTCCATCTTCAGATGATGATGCGCCGTGTAACACCCCTACCCATACGTAGGCGATCCCATCCGATTAGGAGTGAGATGCCGTATGAGCAAAGGTGCCACCAAAAACTTACAAAGAAAAACATACATTCATCCATACCATACATACTGAAATACGGGATAATTAAAAACTTTAAAGGAAACGAAAGCAATAGCTGATCATACATTAATATAATAAACTAGCTGAAATAAAAGATATTACATAACAAAAATATAAGTACAAAAGTGGAAGCTATAACAAAACAGATACAGGAGAGTTCTATACAAAAAGAATCATTAGAGATTACAAAAACTGAGCCCTACACTAAACCTTCTGTGTTGGCTTGACGGCGGCGACTCTCTCAAAGCAAAACTCTTTCCGCACCTGCACGGGTAAAAACACCGTGCTAAGCGATAAACGCTTAGTGGGGAAACACACATAAAATATGGACGACCATTCACAATGGTCGTCAAGGCATAACACATTCACAATGGAAAAATGCAATAGCTTTAACATAATCCATATAAACATGCTCACAATTTAAAGCCATACATTCCGCATTTCAGATTCATATTCATGCCAAATAATCCAAAATCCATCTCATCAATTATACTCATTCAGATATCACATTTATATAGCCAATTCAGAACAGAGCAATTTAATCGAACACCTACTGACTCGAGGTAGTGGATAACGAGTGTACTGAAGGTACCTTACGGGTACGAATCGAATACTGAGGGTACCTCACAGGTACAAATCAAAAGTCATTACATTTTTATCAAAACACAATATTTTTACTGAGGGGATCTTAAACAAGATCCTAGTACTGAGGGGTTCGCGAGGAACCTAACGGGGGACCTGATCGGGGTCCAAACTGAACTGAGGGCTGCAGCTAAAAGACTCTATTAGGCATGCCTAACTATCCACTTACTTGACTCTAGCAGGTTATATGTCATTTAAATCATATTCCAGAACATAACATATAATTCATCTGAAGAATCATGGTATCACTCATATCAAAGCATATAAATGTATGACATGCATCATACAGCAGTATAAGTCCATTTGAACGGGGGTGACCGACAAGGTGGGCTGGTCACGGGTCGTGACTGGCATCACAACTTGTGACTGGCCTCTTCCTCTGGCTGGTCACGAGTCGTGACTGGGAGTCACGTCTCGTGACTAGCTTCTTCTAGTCACGGGTCGTGACTTGCCCCTTACCTCTTGCTGGTCACGAGTCGTGACGGGGAGTCACGTCTCATGACTGGCTTCTTCTTTGGGCTAGTCACGGGTCGTGACTGGTAGTCACTACCCGTGACTGCCTTCTCAGGCCAGTCACGAGTCGTGACTGGGAGTCACGCCTCGTGACTGCCTTCCTCTTGGCTGGTCACGAGCTGTGACAAGCTGTCACAACTCGTGACTGGCCTCTTTCTGGCTGGTCACGAGTCGTGACTGGGAGTCACGTCTCGTGACTGGCCTCTCTTCTTGGCTAGTCATGCAACAAACATTCTGGAAATGGGGAAATTCAATAGTAACGCGATTTTCCCATTTCCAGAATTCCTAGAACTCAGAAATCAATCCCAAATTTAATTCAAAACCATACAAATCTGTTCTTACCTTCCAGAAGACATCCCATACAATATAAACAACATAAATACAATTCAATTCAGAAATTCAAACAGCCAAATCAAGCATAATTGCATTCAAGCTTCTCAAGAACATAAACCCTAAAAATTACAGTAAATTCATATTCAAACAATTAACTCAAGCAAAAGTCCCAGACCTGAAATTCAAAGCTTCAATCACTTAGCTCTGCTAGTCCCAGCAATTTCCTTGCCCTTAGGATCGCGGGGAGCCTCAGCTAAGCACAACAAATCACAGAGCATCCAAAAATAAAACACTAAGTTAAATCTAAACCCAACGAAGAAGAAGATGAAACAAATGGAAAAGAATACATTAACTTACCAAAAAGGATGCAAAGAGATGATTAATTCCACCAATAAGACTTGAATCCACACTAGGGTTTTTAGGATGAAGAAAATGAAGAAGTGTGACGCGCGCCGGATCCCGATGCGCCGCCCTTTCGGACCGCCCGCACGTGGGCGATCGGGACATTTGCGGGTCCGTTGGCATCTTGCAATAAATCGCAAGTGCGTCTATGTTGGGCAACAAAGAGGTATCATGGAGTCGCCACCCAATAGAACATTGGGAAAGTTACTCTCGCCTCGGAGAGCCTAAGACTGCGCTTGGTATCCATTTTGGGCCAGCTAGAGGGGTCTTGGAAGGTAAACTTCTCGCCCAAAAGAGCCTAGGATTAGCGCTAAAGCCTCGTGACCCAAGAAGTATTTTGGAGGATAACCTCTAACCTCTCGAGCCCCAAAGACCAGAGCTGGGTCCGGGATTTCTCATCTATTTCTACCTCGATTAATTTATGATCAAATTTTAATGTCATTAGTTCGCTCTCTCTCCACACTATGCAGTTGATTAAAAGGCGCATTTATTCACATTCGGAAAGCAGTAAATGAGCAGAATAAATATCAAAAGCGATAAATTACAATAACACAAGGAGCGGAATACAACTCCCTTCCATAAATGTGCGATTCATACACAAATCGGGGCATTGTTTATTTTGAGGACTTCGGTCCTCTCATGCATCATCATTGAAAATGGGATATTTAATATGTGATTATTTTTATTGGATGAAAATAGGGCGTTGGACCCTTTTTACATTTTTATGCAAAACTCAATTTTGTTTAAGTACAAATCGTTGATCTATTCTTACATTTAACGGGATAAAAGAGCTTATTCATGTACATAAAATAATCAATGAATGAAAGAGCGAGAGAAATAAATCAAGAGGTTTAAGAAAACTAAACCAGACGAAATCCACCATGCATGGTAGGCAACCGCTCAAGCTCGAAATTATCCAAGAAGACCAATATACACTCACAAAAAGTTAAGAGATGTTAACATTCATAAAATTAACACATAAGAAATCGAATAGACTGGATAGAGATGGAAAATGATAAAAAAAAATGGAGGCAGAACCCACCGACGGCCTTTCCTGGTTGACCGACGGGCGTCGGTTTGGTTAGTCGCTATGCCCGTTTGTCACTCAAGAATGGGCATCTGTAGGTGGGTGACCGACGGGCGTCGGTCATAAAGATGACCCGTCGGTCACCTCTATCTCCGGAAAACAGAAAGGAGGAAAGGGACTTTCGAGATAAAAAACAAGTTTTATCCAAGAAGGAGATGAGGGAGTCAAAATGAAGAAAAGTAATAACACGTATTCAAAATTTTCACGGGATGAATAAATAAATGATAAATAATTAAATATGAGATAAAAATGGAGAGAGAATCCGAAATATTTACCCTCAGATAGTTGCCTTGGGTAGAATTTTGATGTCGGTTAGATCCCCGCGCGTTCCACGAGAAAGTAAGAGAATGAAAGATTAGAGGGAGAAAATAAGCTATTTCACCTCCGATCCTTCAGAAAGTCGATTTAGGAGCCCAAATCTAAAGACTAATTAGCTTTTAGTTCCTTTGATCGATTTGATCCCTGATTAAGTAAAGTTCTTTGGAAAATGTGTGTTTTTGGAAGAGAGAGAAAATGTGCTCGAATTTTGGCAGAGTTTCCCCTTCTGAAAAATTTTCCAACCACTTTTGAAGTGAAAATCCGGACCTTATATAGCCAGACACGACCGACGGGCGTCGGTGCGTAGGGGCGGGCGTCGGAAGAATCCTACTGACACAAGGACACTTTCGACGGCCCTGCCACATCCACCGACGGGCGTCGGAACGGTTGCGTGCTCCGGGAAACCCGGCGGCTCCTGACAGGGGCGGTGACTTTCCGACGGGCGTCGGAAAAAACCCTGAGCCGTCGGTGACTCGAAGCGACGGGCTATCTCCACAGACGGGCTGGCCGTCTGTGGAGGACAAAAAACCTTTTTTACTCAGAAAACTCCCGTTTTCTCCCCCTCTGCCCCTGAAGTGTAGAAAAACCTCATTTCTCATGGAACGTGGGACTAAAACCTCCAACTTCAGCCTCCTGCACAGGCCTTGAATATTGATTTCATCATAGGGTAACCTCCGATCCGGACCGCTCCAGGACACGGTGCTTACAGTTGCCCCCAGTTTTGGGGAAACTAGCGCACAAGTGCCTAGATAAGCCAAAACTCAGAGAAAGGTTGGAAAGAAAGCGTACCTTCGGCGGCTTTTCACCTTCCATACCTTTTTGCCGATTAGACCTCATCTCGATCCGTAGGGCTTGGTGAGATGCAGCAAGCTTTGGCTTCAATCTCGATCTGGTGAAGAGCAGCGTTTCCTCAACCGCAGCTTCGGGGTGAAGAGTAGTGTTTCTTCAACTGCAGCTTCGATCTGATGAAGAGCGGTGTTTCTTCAACCGCAGCTTCGGGGTGAAGAGCAGTGTTTCTTCAACTGCAGCTTCGATCTGGTGAAGAGCGGTGTTTCTTCAACCGCAGCTTCGGGGTGAAGAGCAGTGTTTCTTCAACTGCAGCTTCGATCTGGTGAAGAGCGGTGTTTCTTCAACCGCAGCTTCGGGGTGAAGAGCAGTGTTTCTTCAACTGCAGATTCGATCTGGTGAAGAGCGGTGTTTCTTCAACCGCAGCTTCGGGGTGAAGAGCAGTGTTTCTTCAACTGCAGCTTCGATCTGGTGAAGAGCGGTGTTTCTTCAACCGCAGCTTCGGGGTGAAGAGCAGTGTTTCTTCAACTGCAGCTTCGATCTGGTGAAGAGCGGTGTTTCTTCAACCGCAGCTTCGGGGTGAAGAGCAGTGTTTCTTCAACTGCAGCTTCGATCTGGTGAAGAGCGGTGTTTCTTCAACCGCAGCTTCGGGGTAAAGAGCAGTGTTTCTTCAACTGCAGCTTCGATCTGGTGAAGAGCGGTGTTTCTTCAACCGCAGCTTCGGGGTGAAGAGCAGTGTTTCTTCAACTGCAGCTTCGATCTGGTGAAGAGCGGTGTTTCTTTAACCGCAGCTTCGGGGTGAAGAGCAGTGTTTCTTCAACTGCAGCTTCGATCTTGGAGTGTGAAAACTCCGCTGGTTTCCTTGTTTCGAAGGAGACCTCCTTAATCGATGTCCGTGCTTAGGTTGGTATTCCTTTATACCTGTGAGATAAAAGATTTTGTTAATTTATGTTTGAAAGGTCATCTTTTGACCTGTTATTGATTATTATTCTTTTGTTGTTTGTCTTTCTTTCGTGTTATTTTTTTATTGTCATTTTTATCGACACATGAGTAAATATGAGAATATACACTTCCTGTGGTGTTATTTAAGTAATTAATCGAAAAGAAAAACATGCAAATAATGAAGCAAAAGTTTTCCACTAGAAATGTCATTTTTGTACAATGCATATACAAAATACAAGAGATACAAAAATAACTCCCTGAAGCTCAGAGAGGTGTGTAGTCTGAAGGCTCATCGGGATCCTCATCATCTGATATATGCACGGTCCCTGGCGGAGGTGGACGGGCCTGAGGTGGTGACGGAGCTGTAGAGGGTCCTGCCTCGTGATCATGGGCTCGCCTGAACTGTACCTGAGCATAGCCATCTAAGAAGGGCTGGGTACAAGTGCCCAGAAACCCTAAGGTCTCAGAGATCTTTTCCCCCAACTTCTTGAAGGCTTGGCTCAGCTGAGTGGTCTGCTCAACGGCGGCTGCTCTCCTACGCTCTAAGCTCTGCTCCGTCTGCTCCCGGAACTCTCTCATGGTCTGGGAGAGAGGAGGGAGAATCCCCTCTATCGCCTGGACGCGGGATCTCAGAGAGTCCAGTGACTCGTCAATCATCTGAAGGGTCATGTCAACCCTCTGAGACGCCTGGTCCTGCGACGTCCCCACATCATGAGCGAGCTGCTGCCTCAACTCTCTCTGCCCCTGAGCAATATGCTCAACTAGCCTCATCTGCTCTCCCCTGAAGGCCTCCAGAACTCGAATCTGCTCATCTCTAAGGGCATCCATGGCCCGAGTCTGCTCCCTCGCTGCATGCTCCATGTAGCCTGCCTGCTCTCGGGATAGGCGCTCCACTGCCTGAGACTGCTCCTGGATAGCAGTCTGCTGGCGATCCAACCTCTCATGAATGGCCCTATCCCTCTCATCCTGTCGCCGCTCAAAGGCCGTAAATATGGAGGAGAGGAGCTGGAAATAGTCTGGCTGAGCTGGCTGATGTGGCGCTGGCTCTGGCGGTGGTGCCGAAGAAGTGGATGCCCCAGGATCGCCTCGGGAGTACGGATGGTATCTCTCGAAGGGCTCGCGGGCAGGCCTCTGTATCCTGGTACCTGGTGACGGGGCCGGAGTCGGGACCCTAGACGCCGGTGAAGAGCCGAAGAGCTCGTCCATCGTGACCTCAAAATCAAAATCCATGGGGGTCCTAGGAGGCTCCTGGTGCTGTGGCGGAGGCACTGCCTGGGACTGAGGAGGTGGAGGAGGCTGGTGCTCCGGCTGAGGCTCAGTCTGTGGAGGCTGTACCTGCGGAGGCTGAAGCTGTGGCTCGGCCTGTGGCTCGGGCTGTGGAGGCTGCTCCTCCTGGTGCTCTGGGTGATCAGGATCTGCCCCCAAGGGTGGAAGCGAGAACAACCGCCGGGTCTCATGGATAGTCAACACCCTGTAGGCCTCTGCCTGGCCAGAAATCGGGGAGATCATCCCCATCTGAACCGCTGCTGCAGCATCTACATGGATCCCCTCCGGTAGAGGTCCTCTCAGTCTCTCGGGTGCAAACCCCAATCCCAACAGTAATCGGGTGATGACCCCTCCTACCATCACCACCGGTGTCGACCCTCTGCCCACTCTGGCCAGGTTGGCCAAGATCTCGTGGCTAATGTTGAGACGCTGGCCTGCCACCATAGCCCAGAGGCTCCAGATCTCGGCCGCATTAAGCGACCCTGGATTACCAGCTCGACCGAGGTACGAGCTGGAAAGCACTCTGTGCAGATACCGGAGTGCCTGAGACACCAGTACGGTGCTCTTCGCTGTATCGTGATCATACAGCACTCCTGGTATAGCAATAGCCGCCCAATGGGCGCGTCTCACCGCTCGCCGCGGGATCTCAACCTCCTCCCCCGAAGGAAGCCCCATAGCCTGAGCGAACCTCTGCCTGGTGATGCTGACATGGTCGCCATCAAACCAAAACTGTATCACCCCCGGGTCAGTATCTGCGCTCTGAAAGCCTGTGTAACGGAGAGTGGCCAAGACCTGGCGGGCAGCCTCTGGAAATGTCTGGAAGGCAGGCTCAAGAAACTCTGTCCAACCCGCTCCCTCGGCAAGTAAATCGAACTCCGGGGCCAACCCGAGGGCCTCTAAAAAAGGGCGAGATACAAATCGGCTGGCCCGAAACTCTACCTGAGCCAACGCCCTGTACCTCTGGGCGGACTCATCATCCATCCAAGCCGGGGCCTCAAGCTCGGGCTGGGCCTGTGGTGCTCTGCGTCTGGGAGGCATCTTGCAATCCGGAGAAGTGTAGAAATTAGGGAAATACAAATATCCGAGCACCGGGTGAGTATATAATGCGAAAAAACGAAGAAATCGCGAAAAAATAAGAAGAAAAGACTCAAAAAACGCCGAAAACTACTTAGAAACCGCTTGAGAGAGGAAGGAGAAAGGGACAGCAACGTTTGCGCCGTCTGTCACTCGCCCTTATATAGAATTTCGTGACCGACGGGCAGGGCGTCTGTAAAAGCGACCGACGGGCTGGCCGTGTGTCGTGAAATGAATGCAATTTGATTTCGTGATGAATGCGATGATGACGCGTGTTTCTGCCCGGTGGACTTCCGACGGACGGGCCGCCTCTATGGAGGGACGTTCAAGCCGTCTCCGTAGAGAGGCGGGCAGACCGTCCCTGTAGAGGGGCGGGTAGGCCGTCGGTGACCTTCTCCTATAAAATCTGCAAGATTTTCTTGTCTCTTCATTTTCCAGCACCTTTGGCTTTCATTCTTCTCAAAATGTTCTCCCCTCCTGCTCAAAGGATGCACCATATCTTAGATGACAAACACACTTGGGGAGAAGGCGCCCTTTCCTCTCTGGCTGGGCTGAAATATCTGTGTCGGGTGAAAATCAACCAGAACCTCCTCCTGGCGGCGACCCACTTCTGGAACCCTCGATTTCACGTCTTCCAGTTCACCTATCAGGAACTGTGCCCTCTTTCTGAAGAATTGGCTTCCATTCTGGGAGCCCAGTTCCCTCCTGGCGCCTTGCCTTGCATCCCCCGCTGCGACCTACTTCAGACCCGAGACGTAGCCCTAGCCCTGGGGATATCCCCCTCGGCGGTCAACCGGCTGATTCCTCTGAGTTCCTCCTTTTCTCTGGAGCCCCTGATCGAGGCCCTAGATCAGTTCACTGACATCCCCACCTATCGGGTAAGTATCACGTTCCTATTCTGCATGGTGAACTTCCTTACTGTTGTTCCAGGAGGCCTGACAGGCGACTTTCGTCTGCTTGGAGTTCTGAGTGACTTTCATCTGGGATTGTCCCCTCTACCACTTGTTTTGGCCGAAACCATCTTAGGTCTGGACGCTGTGAGCTCTGGGTCCACTACAACATTTACCGGTAGCCCCTTATTACTCCAGGTACGTCATTATTTTAAAGGTAGTGCGTCCCTTATGGATTTTCACACTAGCTTTTCTTTGCGGGAGGTGCGTCCTTTCGGATTTTCACACAACCCTGTGCCTTAGTTTTGCCTGAAGCAAACCCTACTTACTCCAGCGGCTTTTTTTTTTTTTTTTTTTTTTTTCAGATCTGGCTACAGGAAAAACTGAAGATGCTGTCTGAACCACCTCCCCGAGTCATTCCGCGGTACATGCCGAGCCATTTCTTGCCTCGTCGGCGACTGTATGGGTGTGCCACGACTGGTGAAGGCATTACCAGGTTTAGTGAGCTGTCCGATGACGACATCAGTTTTACATCCGCCTGGCTCCCGCTGTATCATGCGGTCACCGATGGGTCATCAGGTTGCGTCCCCCTCTGCGGCCTCCGCCAGGCAACCTTCTGCATTACCTCGCGATGTTCACGGCAGCTTGGGATGACCCAGGATATAGTGAGGGTTCCCCTTGCTTTCCGAGGAGGAGATCTCTCGGTCGCATTTGCTTCCCGGTATCATGAGCTATGGGGCAGATTACCTGTGAAGACTGTCATCCCGAGGTTTGGCAATCATTCTGCATCCTCAACCAGCGGGTACAAGAAGTGGATCCTCAGCCCAACCTCCGATAATAGGACTCGAGGGCTCAAGCATCTGATCGGCGAGAGCAGCAGCAAGACCTAGTTTAGCCTACATGTGTATTTTTTGCTACATTTCTTTTTAATGCAGAACTAGAAAATGACAAAAGTGAAAAGAATAATATTCATCCCTTTCACAAGTTTCGTGTGCATTTCTAGATAATTTCAGCATACATGATCAGTTTTGGCATTTACTCGGCTGCTTATGCACTATCAATACATGAAACCAAATTTTAACAGCATCAACTCCTGTTACCGATCGGCCCTCTCGGGTTTTCACGATCGGACATTCTCTCTCATGCCTCTAATTTTTGCACAGGATGCCTTTTTTTCGGTTTTCACCCTGTCGAGGCGCCCAATTTTAGCACAGCCGCCTTTTTTCGGTTTTCGACATGCGGGGCATTTTATTCTCTTCTTTTTATTTTGGTCTTTAGCCGTGGAACCTTTTGAGTCTGTCGACATTGACCGGCTCCTTGAACTCGTTCCCATCGCTGTCTGATAAGATTGCAGCCCCTCTGGACAACAGCTTCTTAAGGATGTACGGCCCTTCCCAGGTAGGTCTAAATTTCCCCCTGATATCTGGTATTCCTGGCCTCATCTGCTTGAACACCAAGTCCCCCTCTTTCAGCGGGTGCTTCCTCACCTTCTTTCCGAAAGTTCTCGCTAATCTCTTCTGATATATCTGATTATGATAATAAGCTTTCAGCCTACTCTCATCCAGCAAGTTCAAGTGCTGCAATCTCTGCTGCGCCCATTCGGCTTCCGGGATTTGGGCCTCCATGACCACCCTTAATGATTTAAGCTCTATCTCCACCGGTAATACTGCTTCTGTTCCGTATACCAGAGAAAATGGTGTAGCGCCCGTAGATGATCTTACTGTCGTTCTGTATCCCCACAGGGCGAAGGGCAACTTTTCAGCCCAATCTTTGTAGGTTTGGACCATCTTGGACAAGATCTTCTTCACATTCTTATTGGCGGCTTCCACTGCTCCATTCGCTTGCGGTCGGTAGGGAGAGGATTTATGATGCTCAACACCGTACTTCTCAAGAAGTTTTCTGGTCTCTCCCATAAACTGCACTCCATTATCAGACACTATGTGGTGAGGGAGACCATATCTGCAGATCAAATTCCTCTCTATGAACCTGGCCATATCCCTTGCGTCAATTTTCTTGAAAGATTCTGCCTCCACCCATTTGGTGAAGTAGTCGATCGCGACTATAATATACCTGTGCCCATTGGACGCCGTAGGGCGAATCTCCCCAATGATATCTATCCCCCAGGCGGCAAACGGCCAAGGGGATGTTAAGTTATGTAGCTCTGATACCGGCAGGTGCCTCAGATCCGCGTACTATTGGCACAACTGACATTGCTTGACATATTTTGAACAATCAGTGTCCATCGTAAGCCAATAAAATCCTTGCCTCATTATCTTCTTGGCCAAGGTCAAACCATTCATGTGGGCCCCGCAGACCCCTGCATGGGTTTCTTCCATTATCTTGCGCGCTTCTCTCTCATTCAAACATCTGAGCTGGACCCCATCTGACCGTCTCTTATACAGCACCCCTTCCAAGGATATGAACTGAGTAGATAACTTACGTATCATCCTCTTATCTTTTTCAGTGGCTTCCTCTGGAAATCTATCGCTTTCCAAGTAATTCATGATATCAAAGTACCACGGCCTCCCATCTGACACCTCTAATTTCATTACAGGCACGGTTTCAAAGCTGGGCCTATCAGAGCTCGAAATCAGCATCGGCTTCATGGCCACTCCCTCAGGGTTATCCCATATTGACACTAAAGTTGCCAACGCATCAGCCAAACGGTTCTCGTCTCTTGGCACGAAGTGGAAGGTGCAACTCTCAAACTGCCCACACATCCCTTTCAGATATTGAACATAGGGGACCAGTCGCTCTTCCTTAACAGCCCACTCACCTCGGATCTGGTTTATTACCAAGGACGAGTCACCAAATACCTCTACATTTCTGGCCCCCAACACAGCCAAAGCTTCCAACCCGAAAGTGCATGCTTCATACTCAGCTTCATTGTTGGTTGCTTTGTATCTTAGTTTCTTAGCGAGAGGAAGTTTCTCATTATCTGGGGTTGTTAGGATGACTCCGACTCCGGCTCCTTTGTTGTTTACCGCCCCGTCAAAATGCAACTGCCATCCTTGAACAGAAATCGTGCCTATGCTCTCGTCAGGAAAGGTAAATTCGAGGGTGTCCCCTTGGATAGGATGCTCAGCAAGAAATTCGGCTACAGCTCGCCCCTTAATAGTCTTGCGGGTGATGTATTGCACATCAAACTCTTGTAGCAAGAGCAACCACCTCCCCATCTTTCCAAGCAAAGATGGTGCCTCCTGCAAATATCTTAAAGGATTCTGCTTGGCTACAGCCTGAACCTTGTACGAGTGGAAGTAATGCCTTAGCTTCTTCGATGCCCAAATCACTGCAAGGCAGATCTTCTCTACTTCAGCATATTTTATTTCGTAAGCCAGAAACTTCTTGCTGAGGTAATAAATTGCAAACTCCACCCCAAATTCATCCTCTTGAGCCATCATGGCGCCCACGGAACCGTCTTCTACTGCCAGGTACAGAATAAGCGGTTTGACAGGTTGCGGAGGTCTTAGTACTGGCGGATTTAACAGGTACTCCCTGATATTATCAAAGGCTCTCTGGCAGTCCTCATTCCAGATTACGGGCTGATTCTTCCTAAGCAGCTTAAAAACAGGTTCACATATCGAAGTGAGCTTGGCAATAAACCGGCTAACATACTGCAACTTACCCAGAAAACTCCTTACATCTTTTTCCTTTTGTGGCACAGGCATCTCTCTGATAGCTTTCACCTTATCGGGGTCAATTTCTATCCCCCTCTGACTGACGACATGTCCCAACAGCTTTCCTGAAGTCACCCCGAAAATGCACTTCTTGGGGTTAAGTCGCAGATTATACCTGTCGATCCGGGTGAAGAACTTCTCTAGAGCTTCAAAGTGCCCCTCTCGGGTGGCTGATTTGACCATCATATCATCAACATACACCTCTACTTCTTTGTGAATCAGGTCGCTTAGGATCTTGGTCGCCATCCTCTGGTACGTGGCCCCCGCATTCTTTAAGCCGAAAGGCATAACCCGATAGGCATAAGTACCCCACTCTGTGATGAAGGCAGTCTTGACCCGGTCAGCTATCTTGTTCAGGATCTGATTGTAGCCCACATATCCATCCCCAAAGCTGTACATCGCGCAGTTGGCGGCACTGTCTATCAATACATCAATATGGGGCAGTGGAAAATCATCCTTAGGATAGGCTTTGTTAAGATCTCGATAATCCACGCACACCCTGACCTTTCCGTTCTTCTTAGCCACATGAACCACATTCGCCAGCCAAGTAGGGTACTGGACTTCCACCAGAAACTTAGCTTCGATCTGCTGTCGGATTTCCTCCTTAACCTTATCAGCCCATTCTGGCCTCAGCCTTCTCAACTTCTGCTTCACAGGCCTGCAATCTGGGTAAGTCGGGATGGCATGCTCCGCCACGGCCCTGTCAATCCCCGGCATATCCTCGTAGGTCCAGGCAAAGACTTTTTCATGTTTTGTTATTATCTTCTCAAAATTTTTTCTCTCCTCAGGAGTTATGTTTGATGCTATTAGAATTTCTCTCGGATTTTCCGAAGTTCCAAGATTGAAAGGCGTTGTGCCAGTAGAGTCAATGTCAAAAATTGATGGAATATGATCATGTTCATGCATGTTGAAATCATCAGAAACATCGCACAAATAAGTGAAATTGTTCATCTTATTGATAATATTATTGTTATCATCTACATCATAAAAGAGTTCTGGAATAAAAAGACAATCTAGGCTAGAGTCTTCCTCTGCCGCTCCCGAGGTCGACGCTGTTGCAGCTTGCCTATCGACTTTCTGATCTAGCAGAGGCCCTTCAGGCACGTCGGAAGAGATCTTCAACTCCTCCACTTCCAGCTCTAAATCTGCTATCTTCCCTTTCCCTTTCAGCCTGGCAGCTACCATTTTCTCAGTAACGATCTCCTCAAGCTCGCACTTGTCCCAAGTGATCCCCTGGGTCATGATTTCTTCATCCCAAAAGCCCTCAGCGGTCTTGACAAATCCGATGTGCCAATCATATACATCATTAAAAATCTCAAAGCCAGGGACAATCCTCCCATCTACCCACTGCGGTTCATCTTCACCAGTATAAGCACATACTGAGGATGCGGGGACAAAGCTTTCTGAAATGTGGGGAATCCTGTCTGTTACCCTCTTCTTGCCAAAACCACCTCTGTACCCCAGACCTTTACGGTTCTTCTGCCCTCGAGTGGTAATCGCGGTCTGCAGCCCTTGGGAGCTTCTACCCAAACCAGCCCCAGGAAGATAGTGCATCTTCTTCAACATACTAACCACAGCCGGGCTACCTCCTGATTCGTGCTCTTCCTTTATCATAGATACATGAAAACCACTGAATGGCTGATTGGCAATTTCTAGCGCTGAGACCTGGTTTTCCCTGGCCGCCTTGATGGTCACCACCTCCCCTTCGTGCGGGAATTTTATCATCTGATGCAGTGTGGATGGCACTCCTCCTAATTTATGAAACCAGGGTCTCCCTAGCAAAGCCGAGAAATTAGCAGGAATGGGCAGAACCACGAATTCGACTTCCACTTCGATAGGTCCTGTCTTGACCAAGGTCTTGAAGGTTCCCGAGGCTTGCCTCCTTGAGTTATCGTAGGCCGTGATAGTCAGGTCGGATTCGCTGAGCATGTCCTTGCTTAAGCCAAAAGCTTGCAAAGCTATCAAAGGGCATACATTGATAGAAGACCCATCGTCCACCATAACGCAAGCAGTGTGCTTGCCGCTAATCTGTGCCTTAATATATAAGGGTCGGTTATGATTACGGCCTTCTGCCGGTAAGTCAGCATCGGAAAAGATCAACCTCTCCTCGGATCCTCCCTTGATTAGACCCAAAAGCTCTGATGGGGAAATAGTGGTGGCAACTGTGGCCTCAACCAAAGCCTCCACTACCTTCTGCCTATGAGAGGGAGACTGCCTCAACAAATCCCAAATGGATATCTGAGCCGTGGTTTTCTTCAATTGCTTTATAATCTGTTCCTCCTCTGGCTCTTTCTCTGCCACTGGTTGTACTGGCTCAGGTAGCCTTGCAATCTCGGGGATCACCCTTCCGCTTCTAGTGACAGCGCTTATCTCCCCATCTTCTCCATCGGAGCCCCACAGATCAAGGTTCAATCCTTCTTCATCATCGGCTTCTCCCCCGCTCTCACTGCTAGACCAGCAATCAAGAGTCGCCACAACTGCTTTCTCCTCATCTTCCCCATCGGAACTACCGACAGCAGATTCCTCATTCCCATATAGATCTTGTAGCACGTACCATTCCGGCAGGCTAGATTGGATCATAAACACAGGTGGGGGTACGACATTATAACCAGGCTTCTTCTCAGCTTCCCTCCTCTCAGGGTCAGAGATCTGTTTGCTATCGATCAAATCTTGAATGGAGTGCCGAAGTGCTTTGCATTTATCAGTGATATGGCCCGAGTGCTGGTGGAATGCACAGAATTCGTTGTCCTTATGTCCCGGCTTCCCTTGTGTCAAAGCCGGCCTAGGAGTTAGAGGACGCAATTTTCCCTCCTTCATCAGTCTCTTCAAGACCCAGGATAATGGTCTCCCTAAGTTCGAAAATTTCCTCGGGGTGGCCACCTCAGTAGCAGACACTTCACTCATCCTTCTATTGCTATTACTGGGACCTGCCGGCCTGCTGGCTCCTTGACCAGGGTTAGCCCTTTTGGCAAAATTATCATTGTTAGCTTTTCGGGTCAAGAACTCCCCTTCCGCTTCGATGGCTATATCCTTGAGAGACTCCCAGTCCTTTAACCCCTTCATCCTCAGTCCCTCCTTCAAGTATGGACTCGCGTTCTTAATGAAAAGACGAATCTGATCTTGGGTATCAGGCTTTCGGCGCATCTCCATCACTCGGTTCCGCCATCGGGTAAGGTACTCATGGAAGGATTCTCCGGCCTTCTGTTGGAGCAGCTCAAGATCTTTCAGAGTCACCTCCATTCTGGTATTACAATCTTACTGTTTCAGAAACTCCTCAGTGAGCAGATCCCAATCTTCTTTAGTGCGGCGGTCAAGGCCGTGATACCAATCTATGGCATGAGAGGTCAAACTCAGACAAAAGTATTCCACTTTCTGCTTCTTAGACAATGTGGTCCCCTTCATGACCAGAGAATATTGCTTCACATGTGCAGTAGGATCAGAAGTACCATCGAACTTCGGCACGTCCGGCATCTTGAAGTTATAAGGGATCGGGTCCTCTCCGTCCAGCTCCCTATCCTCAGGATTCATCCCGTGAGCTCTACCTATCATACGAGCCATGGCCTCGAACCTCTATTCCATCTTTTTTAAAATAAAATCATCAGCCTGAGGTGCCTTCCCCTTTTCGGATGCCACGCTCAACCTATCATCCTCGATATCTCTATCGTCATCAATTCTCAGCACTGGCCTTCTTCTCAGCTCTCCCGAAACCACTGATCTCAACTCTACCGGTGGCGGCCTAACGGGCTCCTCTCGCCTTTCAACCCTTTCTTCTTCAGGCTCATTCAGTCTCACTGGAGGAGGAGGAGGAGGATTCTGGGGAACATTCGGCTGAGCGTTCTGCTGCGTCAAGGCCGCCAACATATTCATCATCCTTCCCTCGAATTCCTCAAATCGACGGCCCACTTCTTCGGCAATCATGGCCCTGGTGGCGTCTTCCCCCCTGGGTGAGTTTGCCATACGAGATACCGTGCCACTTACTTCTGATAAGATCTCCGGCAGACCTTCTCTATCTGACAGCTCAGGAGTAAGAACTCGGATCAATCGCCCGGTCGGTGATCTAGTCCACCTGGGCAGATCTATGATGGCTGCAGGGACAAAAGTTAGAATGATGCATGAAATGTATGTATAATGCATGATCGTGATATGCAACATTTACAGAGCACAAGCAAGCAAGTAAGTCCTTCCACCCTTATTTCTCCCACACACGTGGTCGTGCAATCTCTTTCCTAGGTGGGATTAGCCCAAGGGTCAACGAGGAACCCAATGGACGCGTATGGTGCGCGGCGAAAAACCGGCAGCATAACACTCCTATGCTAATGTACAAGCAGATGGATAATGATCGTCACGTATTCGAACGGTCCATAAATTTCGACATGGCCCTACCGGGGCATGATAGCCTTTGGCTAGGTTACCGAGCGAGATATTTGGATTCACCCAATATGTGAAGATCCATACAGCAAGCATGAGATTATGGTTCATTTCACCTGTGGAGAGTGACTACAGTCATTACATGAGCTTTGGACGAGGGAGATGTTTCTTTGAGGCTACCCAAGCATGATCCCTGCCGACGGGTCTAGCTCATCACGAGCATAGCGACCGATCGGGTCATCATTTTGATATACCATTGAGGTACTTGGCTTGGGCTTGGTGATTATCCTTGACACTTCCCCAAATTGAGTGAAAATGAGGAGGTGCTTCAGGAACGCACCGGGGCTAGAAGAGGGACCAAACTAGCTTATTCTAAGGCTCTAATGATATGCAAATGCAAATTTGAGAGAAAGCGAATTTATGAATTAAATTTTAATCATAAATGTTAAAAGAAGTATTTTCAAATCGAAATCTCGAACCATAAACGTCCCCAGTGGAGTCGCCACTGTGACGCGCGCCGGATCCCGATGCGCCGCCCTTTCGGACCGCCCGCACGTGGGCGATCGGGGCATTTGCGGGTCCGTTAGCATCTTGCAATAAATCGCAAGTGCGTCTATGTTGGGCAACAAAGAGGTATCATGGAGTCGCCACCCAATAGAACATTGGGAAAGTTACTCTCGCCTCGGAGAGCCTAAGACTGTGCTTGGTATCCATTTTGGGCCAGCTAGAGGGGTCTTGGAAGGTAAACTTCTCGCCCAAAAGAGCCTAGGATTAGCGCTAAAGCCTCGTGACCCAAGAAGTATTTTGGAGGATAACCTCTAACCTCTCGAGCCCCAAAGACCAGAGCTGGGTCCGGGATTTCTCATCTATTTCTACCTCGATTAATTTATGATCAAATTTTAATGTCATTAGTTCGCTCTCTCTCCACACTATGCAGTTGATTAAAAGGCGCATTTATTCACATTCGGAAAGCAGTAAATGAGCAGAATAAATATCAAAAGCGATAAATTACAATAACACAAGGAGCGGAATACAACTCCCTTCCATAAATGTGCGATTCATACACAAATCGGGGCATTGTTTATTTTGAGGACTTCGGTCCTCTCATGCATCATCATTGAAAATGGGATATTTAATATGTGATTATTTTTATTGGATGAAAATAGGGCGTTGGACCCTTTTTACATTTTTACACAAAACTCAATTTTGTTTAAGTACAAATCGTTGATCTATTCTTACATTTAACGGGATAAAAGAGCTTATTCATGTACATAAAATAATCAATGAATGAAAGAGCGATAGAAATAAGTCAAGAGGTTTAAGAAAACTAAACCAGACGAAATCCACCATGCATGGTAGGCAACCGCTCAAGCTCGAAATTATCCAAGAAGACCAATATACACTCACAAAAAGTTAAGAGATGTTAACATTCATAAAATTAACACATAAGAAATCGAAGAGACTGGATAGAGATGGAAAATGATCAAAAAAAACGGAGGCAGAACCCACCGACGGCCTTTCCTGGTTGACCGACGGGCGTCGGTTTGGTTAGTCGCTATGCCCGTTTGTCACTCAAGAATGGGCGTCTGTAGGTGGGTGACCGACGGGCGTCGGTCATAAAGATGACCCGTCGGTCACCTCTGTCTCCGGAAAACAGAAAGGAGGAAAGGGACTTTCGAGATAAAAAACAAGTTTTATCCAAGAAGGAGATGAGGGAGTCAAAATGAAGAAAAGTAATAACACGTATTCAAAATTTTCACGGGATGAATAAATAAATGATAAATAATTAAATATGAGATAAAAATGGAGAGAGAATCCGGAATATTTACCCTCAGATAGTTGCCTTGGGTAGAATTTTGATGTCGGTTAGATCCCCGCGCGTTCCACGAGAAAGTAAGAGAATGAAAGATTAGAGGGAGAAAATAAGCTATTTCACCTCCGATCCTTCAGAAAGTCGATTTAGAAGCCCAAATCTAAAGAAAACTAATTAGCTTTTAGTTCCTTTGATCGATTTGATCCCTGATTAAGTAAAGTTCTTTGGAAAATGTGTGTTTTTGGAAGAGAGAGAAAATGTGCTCGAATTTTGGTAGAGTTTCCCCTTCTGAAAAATTTTCCAACCACTTTTGAAGTGAAAATCCGGACCTTATATAGCCAGACACGACCGACGGGCGTCGGTGCGTAGGGGCGGGCGTCGGAAGAATCCTACTGACACAAGGACACTTCCGACGGCCCTGCCACATCCACCGACGGGCGTCGGAATGGTTGCGTGCTCCGGGAAACCCGGCGGCTCCTGACAGGGGCGGTGACTTTCCGACGGGCGTCGGAAAAAACCCTGAGCCGTCGGTGACTCGAAGCGACGGGCTATCTCCACAGACGGGCTGGCCGTCTGTGGAGGACAAAAAACCTTTTTTACTCAGAAAACTCCCGTTTTCTCCCCCTCTGCCCCTGAAGTGTAGAAAAACCTCATTTCTCATGGAACGTGGGACTAAAACCTCCAACTTCAGCCTCCTGCACAGGCCTTGAACATTGATTTCATCATAGGGTAACCTCCGATCCGGACCGCTCCAGGACACGGTGCTTACAGTTGCCCCCAGTTTTGGGGAAACTAGCGCACAAGTGCCTAGATAAGCCAAAACTCAGAGAAAGGTTTGAAAGAAAGCGTACCTTCGGCGGCTTTTCACCTTCCATACCTTTTTGCCGATTAGACCTCATCTCGATCCGTAGGGCTTGGTGAGATGCAGCAAGCTTTGGCTTCAATCTCGATCTGGTGAAGAGCAGCGTTTCCTCAACCGCAGCTTCGGGGTGAAGAGCAGTGTTTCTTCAACTGCAGCTTCGATATGATGAAGAGCGGTGTTTCTTCAACCGCAGCTTCGGGGTGAAGAGCAGTGTTTCTTCAACTGCAGCTTCGATCTGGTGAAGAGCGGTGTTTCTTCAACCGCAGCTTCGGGGTGAAGAGCAGTGTTTCTTCAACTGCAGCTTCGATCTGGTGAAGAGCGGTGTTTCTTCAACCGCAGCTTCGGGGTGAAGAGCAGTGTTTCTTCAACTGCAGATTCGATCTGGTGAAGAGCGGTGTTTCTTCAACCGCAGCTTCGGGGTGAAGAGCAGTGTTTCTTCAACTGCAGCTTCGATCTGGTGAAGAGCGGTGTTTCTTCAACCGCAGCTTCGGGGTGAAGAGCAGTGTTTCTTCAACTGCAGCTTCGATCTGGTGAAGAGCGGTGTTTCTTCAACCGCAGCTTCGGGGTGAAGAGCAGTGTTTCTTCAACTGCAGCTTCGATCTGGTGAAGAGCGGTGTTTCTTCAACCGCAGCTTCGGGGTGAAGAGCAGTGTTTCTTCAACTGCAGCTTCGATCTGGTGAAGAGCGGTGTTTCTTCAACCGCAGCTTCGGGGTGAAGAGCAGTGTTTCTTCAACTGCAGCTTCGATATGATGAAGAGCGGTGTTTCTTCAACCGCAGCTTCGGGGTGAAGAGCAGTGTTTCTTCAACTGCAGCTTCGATCTGGTGAAGAGCGGTGTTTCTTCAACCGCAGCTTCGGGGTGAAGAGCAGTGTTTCTTCAACTGCAGCTTCGATCTGGTGAAGAGCGGTGTTTCTTCAACCGCAGCTTCGGGGTGAAGAGCAGTGTTTCTTCAACTGCAGCTTCGATCTGGTGAAGAGCGGTGTTTCTTTAACCGCAGCTTCGGGGTGAAGAGCAGTGTTTCTTCAACTGCAGCTTCGATTTTGGAGTGTGAAAACTCCGCTGGTTTCCTTGTTTCGAAGGAGACCTCCTTAATCGATGTCCGTGCTTAGGTTGGTATTCCTTTATACCTGTGAGATAAAAGATTTTGTTAATTTATGTTTGAAAGGTCATCTTTTGACCTGTTATTGATTATTATTCTTTTGTTGTTTGTCTTTCTTTCGTGTTATTTTTTTATTGTCATTTTTATCGACACATGAGTAAATATGAGAATATACACTTCCTGTGGTGTTATTTAAGTAATTAATCGAAAAGAAAAACATGCAAATAATGAAGCAAAAGTTTTCCACTAGAAATGTCATTTTTGTACAATGCATATACAAAATACAAGAGATACAAAAATAACTCCCTGAAGCTCAGAGAGGTGTGTAGTCTGAAGGCTCATCGGGATCCTCATCATCTGATATATGCACGGTCCCTGGCGGAGGTGGACGGGCCTGAGGTGGTGACGGAGCTGTAGAGGGTCCTGCCTCGTGATCATGGGCTCGCCTGAACTGTACCTGAGCATAGCCATCTAAGAAGGGCTGGGTACAAGTGCCCAGAAACCCTAAGGTCTCAGAGATCTTTTCCCCCAACTTCTTGAAGGCTTGGCTCAGCTGAGTGGTCTGCTCAACGGCGGCTGCTCTCCTACGCTCTAAGCTCTGCTCCGTCTGCTCCCGGAACTCTCTCATGGTCTGGGAGAGAGGAGGGAGAATCCCCTCTATCGCCTGGACGCGGGATCTCAGAGAGTCCAGTGACTCGTCAATCATCTGAAGGGTCATGTCAACCCTCTGAGACGCCTGGTCCTGCGACGTCCCCACATCATGAGCGAGCTGCTGCCTCAACTCTCTCTGCCCCTGAGCAATATGCTCAACTAGCCTCATCTGCTCTCCCCTGAAGGCCTCCAGAACTCGAATCTGCTCATCTCTAAGGGCATCCATGGCCCGAGTCTGCTCCCTCGCTGCATGCTCCATGTAGCCTGCCTGCTCTCGGGATAGGCGCTCCACTGCCTGAGACTGCTCCTGGATAGCAGTCTGCTGGCGATCCAACCTCTCATGAATGGCCCTATCCCTCTCATCCTGTCGCCGCTCAAAGGCCGTAAATATGGAGGAGAGGAGCTGGAAATAGTCTGGCTGAGCTGGCTGATGTGGCGCTGGCTCTGGCGGTGGTGCCGAAGAAGTGGATGCCCCAGGATCGCCTCGGGAGTACGGATGGTATCTCTCGAAGGGCTCGCGGGCAGGCCTCTGTATCCTGGTACCTGGTGACGGGGTCGGAGTCGGGACCCTAGACACCGGTGAAGAGCCGAAGAGCTCGTCCATCGTGACCTCAAAATCAAAATCCATGGGGGTCCTAGGAGGCTCCTGGTGCTGTGGCGGAGGCACTGCCTGGGACTGAGGAGGTGGAGGAGGCTGGTGCTCCGGCTGAGGCTCAGTCTGTGGAGGCTGTACCTGCGGAGGCTGAAGCTGTGGCTCGGGCTGTGGAGGCTGCTCCTCCTGGTGCTCTGGGTGATCAGGATCTGCCCCCAAGGGTGGAAGCGAGAACAACCGCCGGGTCTCATGGATAGTCAACACCCTGTAGGCCTCTGCCTGGCCAGAAATCGGGGAGATCATCTCCATCTGAACCGCTGCTGCAGCATCTACATGGATCCCCTCCGGTAGAGGTCCTCTCAGTCTCTCGGGTGCAAACCCCAATCCCAACAGTAATCGGGTGATGACCCCTCCTACCATCACCACCGGTGTCGACCCTCTGCCCACTCTGGCCAGGTTGGCCAAGATCTCGTGGCTAATGTTGAGACGCTGGCCTGCCACCATAGCCCAGAGGCTCCAGATCTCGGCCGCATTAAGCGACCCTAGATTACCAGCTCGACCGAGGTACGAGCTGGAAAGCACTCTGTGCAGATACCGGAGTGCCTGAGACACCAGTACGGTGCTCTTCGCTGTATCGTGATCATACAGCACTCCTGGTATAGCAATAGCCGCCCAATGGGCGCGTCTCACCGCTCGCCGCGGGATCTCAACCTCCTCCCCCGAAGGAAGCCCCATAGCCTGAGCGAACCTCTGCCTGGTGATGCTGACATGGTCGCCATCAAACCAAAACTGTATCACCCCCGGGTCAGTATCTGCGCTCTGAAAGCCTGTGTAACGGAGAGTGGCCAAGACCTGGCGGGCAGCCTCTGGAAATGTCTGGAAGGCAGGCTCAAGAAACTCTGTCCAACCTGCTCCCTCGGCAAGTAAATCGAACTCCGGGGCCAACCCGAGGGCCTCTAAAAAAGGGCGAGATACAAATCGGCTGGCCCGAAACTCTACCTGAGCCAACGCCCTGTACCTCTGGGCGGACTCATCATCCATCCAAGCCGGGGCCTCAAGCTCGGGCTGGGCCTGTGGTGCTCTGCGTCTGGGAGGCATCTTGCAATCCGGAGAAGTGTAGAAATTAGGGAAATACAAATATCCGAGCACCGGGTGAGTATATAATGCGAAAAAACGAAGAAATCGCGAAAAAATAAGAAGAAAAGACTCAAAAAACGCCGAAAACTACTTAGAAACCGCTTGAGAGAGGA
This sequence comes from Excoecaria cochinchinensis, assembly GCA_947683425.1. Lineage (NCBI taxonomy): Eukaryota > Viridiplantae > Streptophyta > Magnoliopsida > Malpighiales > Euphorbiaceae > Excoecaria > Excoecaria cochinchinensis. The sequence goes on from CANTUQ010000119.1 coordinate 9,355,966, forward strand.
AGGAGAAAGGGACAGCAACGTTTGCGCCGTCTGTCACTCGCCCTTATATAGAATTTCGTGACCGACGGGCAGGGCGTCTGTAAAAGCGACCGACGGGCTGGCCGTCTGTCGTGAAATGAATGCAATTTGATTTCGTGATGAATGCGATGATGACGCATGTTTCTGCCCGGTGGACTTCCGACGGACGGGCCGCCTCTATGGAGGGACGTTCAAGCCGTCTCCGTAGAGAGGCGGGCAGACCGTCCCTGTAGAGGGGCGGGTAGGCCGTCGGTGACCTTCTCCTATAAAATCTGCAAGATTTTCTTGTCTCTTCATTTTCCAGCACCTTTGGCTTTCATTCTTCTCAAAATGTTCTCCCCTCCTGCTCAAAGGATGCACCATATCTTAGATGACAAACACACTTGGGGAGAAGGCGCCCTTTCCTCTCTGGCTGGGCTGAAATATCTGTGTCGGGTGAAAATCAACCAGAACCTCCTCCTGGCGGCGACCCACTTCTGGAACCCTCGATTTCACGTCTTCCAGTTCACCTATCAGGAACTGTGCCCTCTTTCTGAAGAATTGGCTTCCATTCTGGGAGCCCAGTTCCCTCCTGGCGCCTTGCCTTGCATCCCCCGCTGCGACCTACTTCAGACCCGGGACGTAGCCCTAGCCCTGGGGATATCCCCCTCGGCGGTCAACCGGCTGATTCCTCTGAGTTCCTCCTTTTCTCTGGAGCCCCTGATCGAGGCCCTAGATCAGTTCACTGACATCCCCACCTATCGGGTAAGTATCACGTTCCTATTCTGCATGGTGAACTTCCTTACTGTTGTTCCAGGAGGCCTGACAGGCGACTTTCGTCTGCTTGGAGTTCTGAGTGACTTTCATCTGGGATTGTCCCCTCTACCACTTGTTTTGGCCGAAACCATCTTAGGTCTGGACGCTGTGAGCTCTGGGTCCACTACAACATTTACCGGTAGCCCCTTATTACTCCAGGTACGTCATTATTTTAAAGGTAGTGCGTCCCTTATGGATTTTCACACTAGCTTTTCTTTGCGGGAGGTGCGTCCTTTCGGATTTTCACACAACCCTGTGCCTTAGTTTTGCCTGAAGCAAACCCTACTTACTCCAGCGGCTTTTTTTTTTTTTTTTTTTTTTCAGATCTGGCTACAGGAAAAACTGAAGATGCTGTCTGAACCACCTCCCCGAGTCATTCCGCGGTACATGCCGAGCCATTTCTTGCCTCGTCGGCGACTGTATGGGTGTGCCACGACTGGTGAAGGCATTACCAGGTTTAGTGAGCTGTCCGATGACGACATCAGTTTTACATCCGCCTGGCTCCCGCTGTATCATGCGGTCACCGATGGGTCATCAGGTTGCGTCCCCCTCTGCGGCCTCCGCCAGGCAACCTTCTGCATTACCTCGCGATGTTCACGGCAGCTTGGGATGACCCAGGATATAGTGAGGGTTCCCCTTGCTTTCCGAGGAGGAGATCTCTCGGTCGCATTTGCTTCCCGGTATCATGAGCTATGGGGCAGATTACCTGTGAAGACTGTCATCCCGAGGTTTGGCAATCATTCTGCATTCTCAACCAGCGGGTACAAGAAGTGGATCCTCAGCCCAACCTCCGATAATAGGACTCGAGGGCTCAAGCATCTGATCGGCGAGAGCAGCAGCAAGACCTAGTTTAGCTTACATGTGTATTTTTTGCTACATTTCTTTTTAATGCAGAACTAGAAAATGACAAAAGTGAAAAGAATAATATTCATCCCTTTCACAAGTTTCGTGTGCATTTCTAGATAATTTCAGCATACATGATCAGTTTTGGCATTTACTCGGCTGCTTATGCACTATCAATACATGAAACCAAATTTTAACAGCATCAACTCCTGTTACCGATCGGCCCTCTCGGGTTTTCACGATCGGACATTCTCTCTCATGCCTCTAATTTTTGCACAGGATGCCTTTTTTTCGGTTTTCACCCTGTCGAGGCGCCCAATTTTAGCACAGCCGCCTTTTTTCGGTTTTCGACATGCGGGGCATTTTATTCTCTTCTTTTTATTTTGGTCTTTAGCCGTGGAACCTTTTGAGTCTGTCGACATTGACCGGCTCCTTGAACTCGTTCCCATCGCTGTCTGATAAGATTGCAGCCCCTCTGGACAACAGCTTCTTAAGGATGTACGGCCCTTCCCAGGTAGGTCTAAATTTCCCCCTGATATCTGGTATTCCTGGCCTCATCTGCTTGAACACCAAGTCCCCCTCTTTCAGCGGGTGCTTCCTCACCTTCTTTCCGAAAGTTCTCGCTAATCTCTTCTGATATATCTGATTATGATAATAAGCTTTCAGCCTACTCTCATCCAGCAAGTTCAAGTGCTGCAATCTCTGCTGCGCCCATTCGGCTTCCGGGATTTGGGCCTCCATGACCACCCTTAATGATTTAAGCTCTATCTCCACCGGTAATACTGCTTCTGTTCCGTATACCAGAGAAAATGGTGTAGCGCCCGTAGATGATCTTACTGTCGTTCTGTATCCCCACAGGGCGAAGGGCAACTTTTCAGCCCAATCTTTGTAGGTTTGGACCATCTTGGATAAGATCTTCTTCACATTCTTATTGGCGGCTTCCACTGCTCCATTCTCTTGCGGTCGGTAGGGAGAGGATTTATGATGCTCAACACCGTACTTCTCAAGAAGTTTTCTGGTCTCTCCCATAAACTGCACTCCATTATCAGACACTATGTGGTGAGGGAGACCATATCTGCAGATCAAATTCCTCTCTATGAACCTGGCCATATCCCTTGCGTCAATTTTCTTGAAAGATTCTGCCTCCACCCATTTGGTGAAGTAGTCGATCGCGACTATAATATACCTGTGCCCATTGGACGCCGTAGGGCGAATCTCCCCAATGATATCTATCCCCCAGGCGGCAAACGGCCAAGGGGATGTTAAGTTATGTAGCTCTGATACCGGCAGGTGCCTCAGATCCGCGTACTATTGGCACAACTGACATTGCTTGACATATTTTGAACAATCAGTGTCCATCGTAAGCCAATAAAAGCCTTGCCTCATTATCTTCTTGGCCAAGGTCAAACCATTCATGTGGGCCCCGCAGACCCCTGCATGGGTTTCTTCCATTATCTTGCGCGCTTCTCTCTCATTCAAACATCTGAGCTGGACCCCATCTGACCGTCTCTTATACAGCACCCCTTCCAAGGATATGAACTGAGTAGATAACTTACGTATCATCCTCTTATCTTTTTCAGTGGCTTCCTCTGGAAATCTATCGCTTTCCAAGTAATTCATGATATCAAAGTACCACGGCCTCCCATCTGACACCTCTAATTCCATTACAGGCACGGTTTCAAAGCTGGGCCTATCAGAGCTCGAAATCAGCACCGGCTTCATGGCCACTCCCTCAGGGTTATCCCATATTGACACTAAAGTTGCCAACGCATTAGCCAAACGGTTCTCGTCTCTTGGCACGAAGTGGAAGGTGCAACTCTCAAACTGCCCACACATCCCTTTCAGATATTGAACATAGGGGACCAGTCGCTCTTCCTTAACAGCCCACTCACCTCGGATCTGGTTTATTACCAAGGACGAGTCACCAAATACCTCTACATTTCTGGCCCCCAACACAGCCAAAGCTTCCAACCCGAAAGTGCATGCTTCATACTCAGCTTCATTGTTGGTTGCTTTGTATCTTAGTTTCTTAGCGAGAGGAAGTTTCTCATTATCTGGGGTTGTTAGGATGACTCCGACTCCGGCTCCTTTGTTGTTTACCGCCCCGTCAAAATGCAACTGCCATCCTTGAACAGAAATCGTGCCTATGCTCTCGTCAGGAAAGGTAAATTCGAGGGTGTCCCCTTGGATAGGATGCTCAGCAAGAAATTCGGCTACAGCTCGCCCCTTAATAGTCTTGCGGGTGATGTATTGCACATCAAACTCTTGTAGCAAGAGCAACCACCTCCCCATCTTTCCAAGCAAAGATGGTGCCTCCTGCAAATATCTTAAAGGATTCTGCTTGGCTACAGCCTGAACCTTGTACGAGTGGAAGTAATGCCTTAGCTTCTTCGATGCCCAAATCACTGCAAGGCAGATCTTCTCTACTTCAGCATATTTTATTTCGTAAGCCAGAAACTTCTTGCTGAGGTAATAAATTGCAAACTCCACCCCAAATTCATCCTCTTGAGCCATCATGGCGCCCACGGAACCGTCTTCTACTGCCAGGTACAGAATAAGCGGTTTGACAGGTTGCGGAGGTCTTAGTACTGGCGGATTTAACAGGTACTCCCTGATATTATCAAAGGCTCTCTGGCAGTCCTCATTCCAGATTACGGGCTGATTCTTCCTAAGCAGCTTAAAAATAGGTTCACATATCGAAGTGAGCTTGGCAATAAACCGGCTAACATACTGCAACTTACCCAGAAAACTCCTTACATCTTTTTCCTTTTGTGGCACAGGCATCTCTCTGATAGCTTTCACCTTATCGGGGTCAATTTCTATCCCCCTCTGACTGACGACATGTCCCAACAGCTTTCCTGAAGTCACCCCGAAAATGCACTTCTTGGGGTTAAGTCGCAGATTATACCTGTCGATCCGGGTGAAGAACTTCTCTAGAGCTTCAAAGTGCCCCTCTCGGGTGGCTGATTTGACCATCATATCATCAACATACACCTCTACTTCTTTGTGAATCAGGTCGCTTAGGATCTTGGTCGCCATCCTCTGGTACGTGGCCCCCGCATTCTTTAAGCCGAAAGGCATAACCCGATAGGCATAAGTACCCCACTCTGTGATGAAGGCAGTCTTGACCCGGTCAGCTATCTTGTTCAGGATCTGATTGTAGCCCACATATCCATCCCCAAAGCTGTACATCGCGCAGTTGGCGGCACTGTCTATCAATACATCAATATGGGGCAGTGGAAAATCATCCTTAGGACAGGCTTTGTTAAGATCTCGATAATCCACGCACACCCTGACCTTTCCGTTCTTCTTAGCCACAGGAACCACATTCGCCAGCCAAGTAGGGTACTGGACTTCCACCAGAAACTTAGCTTCGATCTGCTGTCGGATTTCCTCCTTAACCTTATCAGCCCATTCTGGCCTCAGCCTTCTCAACTTCTGCTTCACAGGCCTGCAATCTGGGTAAGTCGGGATGGCATGCTCCGCCACGGCCCTGTCAATCCCCGGCATATCCTCGTAGGTCCAGGCAAAGACTTTTTCATGTTTTGTTATTATCTTCTCAAAATTTTTTCTCTCCTCAGGAGTTATGTTTGATGCTATTAGAATTTCTCTCGGATTTTCCGAAGTTCCAAGATTGAAAGGCGTTGTGCCAGTAGAGTCAATGTCAAAAATTGATGGAATATGATCATGTTCATGCATGTTGAAATCATCAGAAACATCGCACAAATAAGTGAAATTGTTCATCTTATTGATAATATTATTGTTATCATCTACATCATAAAAGAGTTCTGGAATAAAAAGACAATCTAGGCTAGAGTCTTCCTCTGCCGCTCCCGAGGTCGACGCTGTTGCAGCTTGCCTATCGACTTTCTGATCTAGCAGAGGCCCTTCAGGCACGTCGGAAGAGATCTTCAACTCCTCCACTTCCAGCTCTAAATCTGCTATCTTCCCTTTCCCTTTCAGCCTGGCAGCTACCATTTTCTCAGTAACGATCTCCTCAAGCTCGCACTTGTCCCAAGTGATCCCCTGGGTCATGATTTCTTCATCCCAAAAGCCCTCAGCGGTCTTGACAAATCCGATGTGCCAATCATATACATCATTAAAAATCTCAAAGCCAGGGACAATCCTCCCATCTACCCACTGCGGTTCATCTTCACCAGTATAAGCACATACTGAGGATGCGGGGACAAAGCTTTCTGAAATGTGGGGAATCCTGTCTGTTACCCTCTTCTTGCCAAAACCACCTCTGTACCCCAGACCTTTACGGTTCTTCTGCCCTCGAGTGGTAATCGCGGTCTGCAGCCCTTGGGAGCTTCTACCCAAACCAGCCCCAGGAAGATAGTGCATCTTCTTCAACATACTAACCACAGCCGGGCTACCTCCTGATTCGTGCTCTTCCTTTATCATAGATACATGAAAACCACTGAATGGCTGATTGGCAATTTCTAGCGCTGAGACCTGGTTTTCCCTGGCCGCCTTGATGGTCACCACCTCCCCTTCGTGCGGGAATTTTATCATCTGATGCAGTGTGGATGGCACTCCTCCTAATTTATGAAACCAGGGTCTCCCTAGCAAAGCCGAGAAATTAGCAGGAATGGGCAGAACCACGAATTCGACTTCCACTTCGATAGGTCCTGTCTTGACCAAGGTCTTGAAGGTTCCCGAGGCTTGCCTCCTTGAGTTATCGTAGGCCGTGATAGTCAGGTCGGATTCGCTGAGCATGTCCTTGCTTAAGCCAAAAGCTTGCAAAGCTATCAAAGGGCATACATTGATAGAAGACCCATCGTCCACCATAACGCAAGCAGTGTGCTTGCCGCTAATCTGTGCCTTAATATATAAGGGTCGGTTATGATTACGGCCTTCTGCCGGTAAGTCAGCATCGGAAAAGATCAACCTCTCCTCGGATCCTCCCTTGATTAGACCCAAAAGCTCTGATGGGGAAATAGTGGTGGCAACTGTGGCCTCAACCAAAGCCTCCACTACCTTCTACCTATGAGAGGGAGACTGCCTCAACAAATCCCAAATGGATATCTGAGCCGTGGTTTTCTTCAATTGCTTTATAATCTGTTCCTCCTCTGGCTCTTTCTCTGCCACTGGTTGTACTGGCTCAGGTAGCCTTGCAATCTCGGGGATCACCCTTCCGCTTCTAGTGACAGCGCTTATCTCCCCATCATCTCCATCGGAGCCCCACAGATCAAGGTTCAATCCTTCTTCATCATCGGCTTCTCCCCCGCTCTCACTGCTAGACCAGCAATCAAGAGTCGCCACAACTGCTTTCTCCTCATCTTCCCCATCGGAACTACCGACAGCAGATTCCTCATTCCCATATAGATCTTGTAGCACGTACCATTCCGGCAGGCTAGATTGGATCATAAACACAGGTGGGGGTACGGCATTATAACCAGGCTTCTTCTCAGCTTCCCTCCTCTCAGGGTCAGAGATCTGTTTGCTATCGATCAAATCTTGAATGGAGTGCCGAAGTGCTTTGCATTTATCAGTGATATGGCCCGAGTGCTGGTGGAATGCACAGAATTCGTTGTCCTTATGTCCCGGCTTCCCTTGTGTCAAAGCCGGCCTAGGAGTTAGAGGACGCAATTTTCCCTCCTTCATCAGTCTCTTCAAGACCCAGGATAATGGTCTCCCTAAGTTCGAAAATTTCCTCGGGGTGGCCACCTCAGTAGCAGACACTTCACTCATCCTTCTATTGCTATTACTGGGACCTGCCGGCCTGCTGGCTCCTTGACCAGGGTTAGCCCTTTTGGCAAAATTATCATTGTTAGCTTTTCGGGTCAAGAACTCCCCTTCCGCTTCGATGGCTATATCCTTGAGAGACTCCCAGTCCTTTAACCCCTTCATCCTCAGTCCCTCCTTCAAGTATGGACTCGCGTTCTTAATGAAAAGACGAATCTGATCTTGGGTATCAGGCTTTCGGCGCATCTCCATCACTCGGTTCCGCCATCGGGTAAGGTACTCATGGAAGGATTCTCCGGCCTTCTGTTGGAGCAGCTCAAGATCTTTCAGAGTCACCTCCATTCTGGTATTACAATCTTACTGTTTCAGAAACTCCTCAGTGAGCAGATCCCAATCTTCTTTAGTGCGGCGGTCAAGGCCGTGATACCAATCTATGGCATGAGAGGTCAAACTCAGACAAAAGTATTCCACTTTCTGCTTCTTAGACAATGTGGTCCCCTTCATGACCAGAGAATATTGCTTCACATGTGCAGTAGGATCAGAAGTACCATCGAACTTCGGCACGTCCGGCATCTTGAAGTTATAAGGGATCGGGTCCTCTCCGTCCAGCTCCCTATCCTCAGGATTCATCCCGTGAGCTCTACCTATCATACGAGCCATGGCCTCGAACCTCTATTCCATCTTTTTTAAAATAAAATCATCAGCCTGAGGTGCCTTCCCCTTTTCGGATGCCACGCTCAACCTATCATCCTCGATATCTCTATCGTCATCAATTCTCAGCACTGGCCTTCTTCTCAGCTCTCCCGAAACCACTGATCTCAACTCTACCGGTGGCGGCCTAACGGGCTCCTCTCGCCTTTCAACCCTTTCTTCTTCAGGCTCATTCAGTCTCACTGGAGGAGGAGGAGGAGGATTCTGGGGAACATTCGGCTGAGCGTTCTGCTGCGTCAAGGCGGCCAACATATTCATCATCCTTCCCTCGAATTCCTCAAATCGACGGCCCACTTCTTCGGCAATCATGGCCCTGGTGGCGTCTTCCCCCCTGGGTGAGTTTGCCATACGAGATACCGTGCCACTTACTTCTGATAAGATCTCCGGCAGACCTTCTCTATCTGACAGCTCAGGAGTAAGAACTCGGATCAATCGCCCGGTCGGTGATCTAGTCCACCTGGGCAGATCTATGATGGCTGCAGGGACAAAAGTTAGAATGATGCATGAAATGTATGTATAATGCATGATCGTGATATGCAACATTTACAGAGCACAAGCAAGCAAGTAAGTCCTTCCACCCTTATTTCTCCCACACACGTGGTCGTGCAATCTCTTTCCTAGGTGGGATTAGCCCAAGGGTCAACGAGGAACCCAATGGACGCGTATGGTGCGCGGCGAAAAACCGGCAGCATAACACTCCTATGCTAATGTACAAGCAGATGGATAATGATCGTCACGTATTCGAACGGTCCATAAATTTCGACATGGCCCTACCGGGGCATGATAGCCTTTGGCTAGGTTACCGAGCGAGATATTTGGATTCACCCAATATGTGAAGATCCATACAGCAAGCATGAGATTATGGTTCATTTCACCTGTGGAGAGTGACTACAGTCATTACATGAGCTTTGGACGAGGGAGATGTTTCTTTGAGGCTACCCAAGCATGATCCCTGCCGACGGGTCTAGCTCATCACGAGCATAGCGACCGATCGGGTCATCATTTTGATATACCATTGAGGTACTTGGCTTGGGCTTGGTGATTATCCTTGACACTTCCCCAAATTGAGTGAAAATGAGGAGGTGCTTCAGGAACGCACCGGGGCTAGAAGAGGGACCAAACTAGCTTATTCTAAGGCTCTAATGATATGCAAATGCAAATTTGAGAGAAAGCGAATTTATGAATTAAATTTTAATCATAAATGTTAAAAGAAGTATTTTCAAATCGAAATCTCGAACCATAAACGTCCCCAGTGGAGTCGCCACTGTGACGCGCGCCGGATCCCGATGCGCCGCCCTTTCGGACCGCCCGCACGTGGGCGATCGGGGCATTTGCGGGTCCGTTAGCATCTTGCAATAAATCGCAAGTGCGTCTATGTTGGGCAACAAAGAGGTATCATGGAGTCGCCACCCAATAGAACATTGGGAAAGTTACTCTCGCCTCGGAGAGCCTAAGACTGTGCTTGGTATCCATTTTGGGCCAGCTAGAGGGGTCTTGGAAGGTAAACTTCTCGCCCAAAAGAGCCTAGGATTAGCGCTAAAGCCTCGTGACCCAAGAAGTATTTTGGAGGATAACCTCTAACCTCTCGAGCCCCAAAGACCAGAGCTGGGTCCGGGATTTCTCATCTATTTCTACCTCGATTAATTTATGATCAAATTTTAATGTCATTAGTTCGCTCTCTCTCCACACTATGCAGTTGATTAAAAGGCGCATTTATTCACATTCGGAAAGCAGTAAATGAGCAGAATAAATATCAAAAGCGATAAATTACAATAACACAAGGAGCGGAATACAACTCCCTTCCATAAATGTGCGATTCATACACAAATCGGGGCATTGTTTATTTTGAGGACTTCGGTCCTCTCATGCATCATCATTGAAAATGGGATATTTAATATGTGATTATTTTTATTGGATGAAAATAGGGCGTTGGACCCTTTTTACATTTTTACACAAAACTCAATTTTGTTTAAGTACAAATCGTTGATCTATTCTTACATTTAACGGGATAAAAGAGCTTATTCATGTACATAAAATAATCAATGAATGAAAGAGCGATAGAAATAAGTCAAGAGGTTTAAGAAAACTAAACCAGACGAAATCCACCATGCATGGTAGGCAACCGCTCAAGCTCGAAATTATCCAAGAAGACCAATATACACTCACAAAAAGTTAAGAGATGTTAACATTCATAAAATTAACACATAAGAAATCGAAGAGACTGGATAGAGATGGAAAATGATCAAAAAAAACGGAGGCAGAACCCACCGACGGCCTTTCCTGGTTGACCGACGGGCGTCGGTTTGGTTAGTCGCTATGCCCGTTTGTCACTCAAGAATGGGCGTCTGTAGGTGGGTGACCGACGGGCGTCGGTCATAAAGATGACCCGTCGGTCACCTCTGTCTCCGGAAAACAGAAAGGAGGAAAGGGACTTTCGAGATAAAAAACAAGTTTTATCCAAGAAGGAGATGAGGGAGTCAAAATGAAGAAAAGTAATAACACGTATTCAAAATTTTCACGGGATGAATAAATAAATGATAAATAATTAAATATGAGATAAAAATGGAGAGAGAATCCGGAATATTTACCCTCAGATAGTTGCCTTGGGTAGAATTTTGATGTCGGTTAGATCCCCGCGCGTTCCACGAGAAAGTAAGAGAATGAAAGATTAGAGGGAGAAAATAAGCTATTTCACCTCCGATCCTTCAGAAAGTCGATTTAGAAGCCCAAATCTAAAGAAAACTAATTAGCTTTTAGTTCCTTTGATCGATTTGATCCCTGATTAAGTAAAGTTCTTTGGAAAATGTGTGTTTTTGGAAGAGAGAGAAAATGTGCTCGAATTTTGGCAGAGTTTCCCCTTCTGAAAAATTTTCCAACCACTTTTGAAGTGAAAATCCGGACCTTATATAGCCAGACACGACCGACGGGCGTCGGTGCGTAGGGGCGGGCGTCGGAAGAATCCTACTGACACAAGGACACTTCCGACGGCCCTGCCACATCCACCGACGGGCGTCGGAATGGTTGCGTGCTCCGGGAAACCCGGCGGCTCCTGACAGGGGCGGTGACTTTCCGACGGGCGTCGGAAAAAACCCTGAGCCGTCGGTGACTCGAAGCGACGGGCTATCTCCACAGACGGGCTGGCCGTCTGTGGAGGACAAAAAACCTTTTTTACTCAGAAAACTCCCGTTTTCTCCCCCTCTGCCCCTGAAGTGTAGAAAAACCTCATTTCTCATGGAACGTGGGACTAAAACCTCCAACTTCAGCCTCCTGTACAGGCCTTGAACATTGATTTCATCATAGGGTAACCTCCGATCCGGACCGCTCCAGGACACGGTGCTTACAGTTGCCCCCAGTTTTGGGGAAACTAGCGCACAAGTGCCTAGATAAGCCAAAACTCAGAGAAAGGTTTGAAAGAAAGCGTACCTTCGGCGGCTTTTCACCTTCCATACCTTTTTGCCGATTAGACCTCATCTCGATCCGTAGGGCTTGGTGAGATGCAGCAAGCTTTGGCTTCAATCTCGATCTGGTGAAGAGCAGCGTTTCCTCAACCGCAGCTTCGGGGTGAAGAGCAGTGTTTCTTCAACTGCAGCTTCGATATGATGAAGAGCGGTGTTTCTTCAACCGCAGCTTCGGGGTGAAGAGCAGTGTTTCTTCAACTGCAGCTTCGATCTGGTGAAGAGCGGTGTTTCTTCAACCGCAGCTTCGGGGTGAAGAGCAGTGTTTCTTCAACTGCAGCTTCGATCTGGTGAAGAGCGGTGTTTCTTCAACCGCAGCTTCGGGGTGAAGAGCAGTGTTTCTTCAACTGCAGCTTCGATCTGGTGAAGAGCGGTGTTTCTTTAACCGCAGCTTCGGGGTGAAGAGCAGTGTTTCTTCAACTGCAGCTTCGATTTTGGAGTGTGAAAACTCCGCTGGTTTCCTTGTTTCGAAGGAGACCTCCTTAATCGATGTCCGTGCTTAGGTTGGTATTCCTTTATACCTGTGAGATAAAAGATTTTGTTAATTTATGTTTGAAAGGTCATCTTTTGACCTGTTATTGATTATTATTCTTTTGTTGTTTGTCTTTCTTTCGTGTTATTTTTTTATTGTCATTTTTATCGACACATGAGTAAATATGAGAATATACACTTCCTGTGGTGTTATTTAAGTAATTAATCGAAAAGAAAAACATGCAAATAATGAAGCAAAAGTTTTCCACTAGAAATGTCATTTTTGTACAATGCATATACAAAATACAAGAGATACAAAAATAACTCCCTGAAGCTCAGAGAGGTGTGTAGTCTGAAGGCTCATCGGGATCCTCATCATCTGATATATGCACGGTCCCTGGCGGAGGTGGACGGGCCTGAGGTGGTGACGGAGCTGTAGAGGGTCCTGCCTCGTGATCATGGGCTCGCCTGAACTGTACCTGAGCATAGCCATCTAAGAAGGGCTGGGTACAAGTGCCCAGAAACCCTAAGGTCTCAGAGATCTTTTCCCCCAACTTCTTGAAGGCTTGGCTCAGCTGAGTGGTCTGCTCAACGGCGGCTGCTCTCCTACGCTCTAAGCTCTGCTCCGTCTGCTCCCGGAACTCTCTCATGGTCTGGGAGAGAGGAGGGAGAATCCCCTCTATCGCCTGGACGCGGGATCTCAGAGAGTCCAGTGACTCGTCAATCATCTGAAGGGTCATGTCAACCCTCTGAGACGCCTGGTCCTGCGACGTCCCCACATCATGAGCGAGCTGCTGCCTCAACTCTCTCTGCCCCTGAGCAATATGCTCAACTAGCCTCATCTGCTCTCCCCTGAAGGCCTCCAGAACTCGAATCTGCTCATCTCTAAGGGCATCCATGGCCCGAGTCTGCTCCCTCGCTGCATGCTCCATGTAGCCTGCCTGCTCTCGGGATAGGCGCTCCACTGCCTGAGACTGCTCCTGGATAGCAGTCTGCTGGCGATCCAACCTCTCATGAATGGCCCTATCCCTCTCATCCTGTCACCGCTCAAAGGCCGTAAATATGGAGGAGAGGAGCTGGAAATAGTCTGGCTGAGCTGGCTGATGTGGCGCTGGCTCTGGCGGTGGTGCCGAAGAAGTGGATGCCCCAGGATCGCCTCGGGAGTACGGATGGTATCTCTCGAAGGGCTCGCGGGCAGGCCTCTGTATCCTGGTACCTGGTGACGGGGTCGGAGTCGGGACCCTAGACGCCGGTGAAGAGCCGAAGAGCTCGTCCATCGTGACCTCAAAATCAAAATCCATGGGGGTCCTAGGAGGCTCCTGGTGCTGTGGCGGAGGCACTGCCTGGGACTGAGGAGGTGGAGGAGGCTGGTGCTCCGGCTGAGGCTCAGTCTGTGGAGGCTGTACCTGCGGAGGCTGAAGCTGTGGCTCGGGCTGTGGAGGCTGCTCCTCCTGGTGCTCTGGGTGATCAGGATCTGCCCCCAAGGGTGGAAGCGAGAACAACCGCCGGGTCTCATGGATAGTCAACACCCTGTAGGCCTCTGCCTGGCCAGAAATCGGGGAGATCATCCCCATCTGAACCGCTACTGCAGCATCTACATGGATCCCCTCCGGTAGAGGTCCTCTCAGTCTCTCGGGTGCAAACCCCAATCCCAACAGTAATCGGGTGATGACCCCTCCTACCATCACCACCGGTGTCGACCCTCTGCCCACTCTGGCCAGGTTGGCCAAGATCTCGTGGCTAATGTTGAGACGCTGGCCTGCCACCATAGCCCAGAGGCTCCAGATCTCGGCCGCATTAAGCGACCCTAGATTACCAGCTCGACCGAGGTACGAGCTGGAAAGCACTCTGTGCAGATACCGGAGTGCCTGAGACACCAGTACGGTGCTCTTCGATGTATCGTGATCATACAGCACTCCTGGTATAGCAATAGCCGCCCAATGGGCGCGTCTCACCGCTCGCCGCGGGATCTCAACCTCCTCCCCCGAAGGAAGCCCCATAGCCTGAGCGAACCTCTGCCTGGTGATGCTGACATGGTCGCCATCAAACCAAAACTGTATCACCCCCGGGTCAGTATCTGCGCTCTGAAAGCCTGTGTAACGGAGAGTGGCCAAGACCTGGCGGGCAGCCTCTGGAAATGTCTGGAAGGCAGGCTCAAGAAACTCTGTCCAACCTGCTCCCTCGGTAAGTAAATCGAACTCCGGGGCCAACCCGAGGGCCTCTAAAAAAGGGCGAGATACAAATCGGCTGGCCCGAAACTCTACCTGAGCCAACGCCCTGTACCTCTGGGCGGACTCATCATCCATCCAAGCCGGGGCCTCAAGCTCGGGCTGGGCCTGTGGTGCTCTGCGTCTGGGAGGCATCTTGCAATCCGGAGAAGTGTAGAAATTAGGGAAATACAAATATCCGAGCACCGGGTGAGTATATAATGCGAAAAAACGAAGAAATCGCGAAAAAATAAGAAGAAAAGACTCAAAAAACGCCGAAAACTACTTAGAAACCGCTTGAGAGAGGAAGGAGAAAGGGACAGCAACGTTTGCGCCGTCTGTCACTCGCCCTTATATAGAATTTCGTGACCGACGGGCAGGGCGTCTGTAAAAGCGACCGACGGGCTGGCCGTCTGTCGTGAAATGAATGCAATTTGATTTCGTGATGAATGCGATGATGACGCGTGTTTCTGCCCGGTGGACTTCCGACGGACGGGCCGCCTCTATGGAGGGACGTTCAAGCCGTCTCCGTAGAGAGGCGGGCAGACCGTCCCTGTAGAGGGGCGGGTAGGCCGTCGGTGACCTTCTCCTATAAAATCTGCAAGATTTTCTTGTCTCTTCATTTTCCAGCACCTTTGGCTTTCATTCTTCTCAAAATGTTCTCCCCTCCTGCTCAAAGGATGCACCATATCTTAGATGACAAACACACTTGGGGAGAAGGCGCCCTTTCCTCTCTGGCTGGGCTGAAATATCTGTGTCGGGTGAAAATCAACCAGAACCTCCTCCTGGCGGCGACCCACTTCTGGAACCCTCGATTTCACGTCTTCCAGTTCACCTATCAGGAACTGTGCCCTCTTTCTGAAGAATTGGCTTCCATTCTGGGAGCCCAGTTCCCTCCTGGCGCCTTGCCTTGCATCCCCCGCTGTGACCTACTTCAGACCCGGGACGTAGCCCTAGCCCTGGGGATATCCCCCTCGGCGGTCAACCGGCTGATTCCTCTGAGTTCCTCCTTTTCTCTGGAGCCCCTGATCGAGGCCCTAGATCAGTTCACTGACATCCCCACCTATCGGGTAAGTATCACGTTCCTATTCTGCATGGTGAACTTCCTTACTGTTGTTCCAGGAGGCCTGACAGGCGACTTTCGTCTGCTTGGAGTTCTGAGTGACTTTCATCTGGGATTGTCCCCTCTACCACTTGTTTTGGCCGAAACCATCTTAGGTCTGGACGCTGTGAGCTCTGGGTCCACTACAACATTTACCGGTAGCCCCTTATTACTCCAGGTACGTCATTATTTTAAAGGTAGTGCGTCCCTTATGGATTTTCACACTAGCTTTTCTTTGCGGGAGGTGCGTCCTTTCGGATTTTCACACAACCCTGTGCCTTAGTTTTGCCTGAAGCAAACCCTACTTACTCCAGCGGCTTTTTTTTTTTTTTTTTTTTTCAGATCTGGCTACAGGAAAAACTGAAGATGCTGTCTGAACCACCTCCCCGAGTCATTCCGCGGTACATGTCGAGCCATTTCTTGCCTCGTCGGCGACTGTATGGGTGTGCCACGACTGGTGAAGGCATTACCAGGTTTAGTGAGCTGTCCGATGACGACATCAGTTTTACATCCGCCTGGCTCCCGCTGTATCATGCGGTCACCGATGGGTCATCAGGTTGCGTCCCCCTCTGCGGCCTCCGCCAGGCAACCTTCTGCATTACCTCGCGATGTTCACGGCAGCTTGGGATGACCCAGGATATAGTGAGGGTTCCCCTTGCTTTCCGAGGAGGAGATCTCTCGGTCGCATTTGCTTCCCGGTATCATGAGCTATGGGGCAGATTACCTGTGAAGACTGTCATCCCGAGGTTTGGCAATCATTCTGCATCCTCAACCAGCGGGTACAAGAAGTGGATCCTCAGCCCAACCTCCGATAATAGGACTCGAGGGCTCAAGCATCTGATCGGCGAGAGCAGCAGCAAGACCTAGTTTAGCTTACATGTGTATTTTTTGCTACATTTCTTTTTAATGCAGAACTAGAAAATGACAAAAGTGAAAAGAATAATATTCATCCCTTTCACAAGTTTCGTGTGCATTTCTAGATAATTTCAGCATACATGATCAGTTTTGGCATTTACTCGGCTGCTTATGCACTATCAATACATGAAACCAAATTTTAACAGCATCAACTCCTGTTACCGATCGGCCCTCTCGGGTTTTCACGATCGGACATTCTCTCTCATGCCTCTAATTTTTGCACAGGATGCCTTTTTTTCGGTTTTCACCCTGTCGAGGCGCCCAATTTTAGCACAGCCGCCTTTTTTCGGTTTTCGACATGCGGGGCATTTTATTCTCTTCTTTTTATTTTGGTCTTTAGCCGTGGAACCTTTTGAGTCTGTCGACATTGACCGGCTCCTTGAACTCATTCCCATCGCTGTCTGATAAGATTGCAGCCCCTCTGGACAACAGCTTCTTAAGGATGTACGGCCCTTCCCAGGTAGGTCTAAATTTCCCCCTGATATCTGGTATTCCTGGCCTCATCTGCTTGAACACCAAGTCCCCCTCTTTCAGCGGGTGCTTCCTCACCTTCTTTCCGAAAGTTCTCGCTAATCTCTTCTGATATATCTGATTATGATAATAAGCTTTCAGCCTACTCTCATCCAGCAAGTTCAAGTGCTGCAATCTCTGCTGCGCCCATTCGGCTTCCGGGATTTGGGCCTCCATGACCACCCTTAATGATTTAAGCTCTATCTCCACCGGTAATACTGCTTCTGTTCCGTATACCAGAGAAAATGGTGTAGCGCCCGTAGATGATCTTACTGTCGTTCTGTATCCCCACAGGGCGAAGGGCAACTTTTCAGCCCAATCTTTGTAGGTTTGGACCATCTTGGATAAGATCTTCTTCACATTCTTATTGGCGGCTTCCACTGCTCCATTCGCTTGCGGTCGGTAGGGAGAGGATTTATGATGCTCAACACCGTACTTCTCAAGAAGTTTTCTGGTCTCTCCCATAAACTGCACTCCATTATCAGACACTATGTGGTGAGGGAGACCATATCTGCAGATCAAATTCCTCTCTATGAACCTGGCCATATCCCTTGCGTCAATTTTCTTGAAAGATTCTGCCTCCACCCATTTGGTGAAGTAGTCGATCGCGACTATAATATACCTGTGCCCATTGGACGCCGTAGGGCGAATCTCCCCAATGATATCTATCCCCCAGGCGGCAAACGGCCAAGGGGATGTTAAGTTATGTAGCTCTGATACCGGCAGGTGCCTCAGATCCGCGTACTATTGGCACAACTGACATTGCTTGACATATTTTGAACAATCAGTGTCCATCGTAAGCCAATAAAAGCCTTGCCTCATTATCTTCTTGGCCAAGGTCAAACCATTCATGTGGGCCCCGCAGACCCCTGCATGGGTTTCTTCCATTATCTTGCGCGCTTCTCTCTCATTCAAACATCTGAGCTGGACCCCATCTGACCGTCTCTTATACAGCACCCCTTCCAAGGATATGAACTGAGTAGATAACTTACGTATCATCCTCTTATCTTTTTCAGTGGCTTCCTCTGGAAATCTATCGCTTTCCAAGTAATTCATGATATCAAAGTACCACGGCCTCCCATCTGACACCTCTAATTCCATTACAGGCACGGTTTCAAAGCTGGGCCTATCAGAGCTCGAAATCAGCACCGGCTTCATGGCCACTCCCTCAGGGTTATCCCATATTGACACTAAAGTTGCCAACGCATCAGCCAAACGGTTCTCGTCTCTTGGCACGAAGTGGAAGGTGCAACTCTCAAACTGCCCACACATCCCTTTCAGATATTGAACATAGGGGACCAGTCGCTCTTCCTTAACAGCCCACTCACCTCGGATCTGGTTTATTACCAAGGACGAGTCACCAAATACCTCTACATTTCTGGCCCCCAACACAGCCAAAGCTTCCAACCCGAAAGTGCATGCTTCATACTCAGCTTCATTGTTGGTTGCTTTGTATCTTAGTTTCTTAGCGAGAGGAAGTTTCTCATTATCTGGGGTTGTTAGGATGACTCCGACTCCGGCTCCTTTGTTGTTTACCGCCCCGTCAAAATGCAACTGCCATCCTTGAACAGAAATCGTGCCTATGCTCTCGTCAGGAAAGGTAAATTCGAGGGTGTCCCCTTGGATAGGATGCTCAGCAAGAAATTCGGCTACAGCTCGCCCCTTAATAGTCTTGCGGGTGATGTATTGCACATCAAACTCTTGTAGCAAGAGCAACCACCTCCCCATCTTTCCAAGCAAAGATGGTGCCTCCTGCAAATATCTTAAAGGATTCTGCTTGGCTACAGCCTGAACCTTGTACGAGTGGAAGTAATGCCTTAGCTTCTTCGATGCCCAAATCACTGCAAGGCAGATCTTCTCTACTTCAGCATATTTTATTTCGTAAGCCAGAAACTTCTTGCTGAGGTAATAAATTGCAAACTCCACCCCAAATTCATCCTCTTGAGCCATCATGGCGCCCACGGAACCGTCTTCTACTGCCAGGTACAGAATAAGCGGTTTGACAGGTTGCGGAGGTCTTAGTACTGGCGGATTTAACAGGTACTCCCTGATATTATCAAAGGCTCTCTGGCAGTCCTCATTCCAGATTACGGGCTGATTCTTCCTAAGCAGCTTAAAAATAGGTTCACATATCGAAGTGAGCTTGGCAATAAACCGGCTAACATACTGCAACTTACCCAGAAAACTCCTTACATCTTTTTCCTTTTGTGGCACAGGCATCTCTCTGATAGCTTTCACCTTATCGGGGTCAATTTCTATCCCCCTCTGACTGACGACATGTCCCAACAGCTTTCCTGAAGTCACCCCGAAAATGCACTTCTTGGGGTTAAGTCGCAGATTATACCTGTCGATCCGGGTGAAGAACTTCTCTAGAGCTTCAAAGTGCCCCTCT
The DNA here is from genome assembly GCA_947683425.1 of Excoecaria cochinchinensis. Taxonomy (NCBI): domain Eukaryota; kingdom Viridiplantae; phylum Streptophyta; class Magnoliopsida; order Malpighiales; family Euphorbiaceae; genus Excoecaria; species Excoecaria cochinchinensis. The sequence continues at coordinate 9,375,076 of CANTUQ010000119.1, forward strand.
CGGGTGGCTGATTTGACCATCATATCATCAACATACACCTCTACTTCTTTGTGAATCAGGTCGCTTAGGATCTTGGTCGCCATCCTCTGGTACGTGGCCCCCGCATTCTTTAAGCCGAAAGGCATAACCCGATAGGCATAAGTACCCCACTCTGTGATGAAGGCAGTCTTGACCCGGTCAGCTATCTTGTTCAGGATCTGATTGTAGCCCACATATCCATCCCCAAAGCTGTACATCGCGCAGTTGGCGGCACTGTCTATCAATACATCAATATGGGGCAGTGGAAAATCATCCTTAGGACAGGCTTTGTTAAGATCTCGATAATCCACGCACACCCTGACCTTTCCGTTCTTCTTAGCCACAGGAACCACATTCGCCAGCCAAGTAGGGTACTGGACTTCCACCAGAAACTTAGCTTCGATCTGCTGTCGGATTTCCTCCTTAACCTTATCAGCCCATTCTGGCCTCAGCCTTCTCAACTTCTGCTTCACAGGCCTGCAATCTGGGTAAGTCGGGATGGCATGCTCCGCCACGGCCCTGTCAATCCCCGGCATATCCTCGTAGGTCCAGGCAAAGACTTTTTCATGTTTTGTTATTATCTTCTCAAAATTTTTTCTCTCCTCAGGAGTTATGTTTGATGCTATTAGAATTTCTCTCGGATTTTCCGAAGTTCCAAGATTGAAAGGCGTTGTGCCAGTAGAGTCAATGTCAAAAATTGATGGAATATGATCATGTTCATGCATGTTGAAATCATCAGAAACATCGCACAAATAAGTGAAATTGTTCATCTTATTGATAATATTATTGTTATCATCTACATCATAAAAGAGTTCTGGAATAAAAAGACAATCTAGGCTAGAGTCTTCCTCTGCCGCTCCCGAGGTCGACGCTGTTGCAGCTTGCCTATCGACTTTCTGATCTAGCAGAGGCCCTTCAGGCACGTCGGAAGAGATCTTCAACTCCTCCACTTCCAGCTCTAAATCTGCTATCTTCCCTTTCCCTTTCAGCCTGGCAGCTACCATTTTCTCAGTAACGATCTCCTCAAGCTCGCACTTGTCCCAAGTGATCCCCTGGGTCATGATTTCTTCATCCCAAAAGCCCTCAGCGGTCTTGACAAATCCGATGTGCCAATCATATACATCATTAAAAATCTCAAAGCCAGGGACAATCCTCCCATCTACCCACTGCGGTTCATCTTCACCAGTATAAGCACATACTGAGGATGCGGGGACAAAGCTTTCTGAAATGTGGGGAATCCTGTCTGTTACCCTCTTCTTGCCAAAACCACCTCTGTACCCCAGACCTTTACGGTTCTTCTGCCCTCGAGTGGTAATCGCGGTCTGCAGCCCTTGGGAGCTTCTACCCAAACCAGCCCCAGGAAGATAGTGCATCTTCTTCAACATACTAACCACAGCCGGGCTACCTCCTGATTCGTGCTCTTCCTTTATCATAGATACATGAAAACCACTGAATGGCTGATTGGCAATTTCTAGCGCTGAGACCTGGTTTTCCCTGGCCGCCTTGATGGTCACCACCTCCCCTTCGTGCGGGAATTTTATCATCTGATGCAGTGTGGATGGCACTCCTCCTAATTTATGAAACCAGGGTCTCCCTAGCAAAGCCGAGAAATTAGCAGGAATGGGCAGAACCACGAATTCGACTTCCACTTCGATAGGTCCTGTCTTGACCAAGGTCTTGAAGGTTCCCGAGGCTTGCCTCCTTGAGTTATCGTAGGCCGTGATAGTCAGGTCGGATTCGCTGAGCATGTCCTTGCTTAAGCCAAAAGCTTGCAAAGCTATCAAAGGGCATACATTGATAGAAGACCCATCGTCCACCATAACGCAAGCAGTGTGCTTGCCGCTAATCTGTGCCTTAATATATAAGGGTCGGTTATGATTACGGCCTTCTGCCGGTAAGTCAGCATCGGAAAAGATCAACCTCTCCTCGGATCCTCCCTTGATTAGACCCAAAAGCTCTGATGGGGAAATAGTGGTGGCAACTGTGGCCTCAACCAAAGCCTCCACTACCTTCTACCTATGAGAGGGAGACTGCCTCAACAAATCCCAAATGGATATCTGAGCCGTGGTTTTCTTCAATTGCTTTATAATCTGTTCCTCCTCTGGCTCTTTCTCTGCCACTGGTTGTACTGGCTCAGGTAGCCTTGCAATCTCGGGGATCACCCTTCCGCTTCTAGTGACAGCGCTTATCTCCCCATCATCTCCATCGGAGCCCCACAGATCAAGGTTCAATCCTTCTTCATCATCGGCTTCTCCCCCGCTCTCACTGCTAGACCAGCAATCAAGAGTCGCCACAACTGCTTTCTCCTCATCTTCCCCATCGGAACTACCGACAGCAGATTCCTCATTCCCATATAGATCTTGTAGCACGTACCATTCCGGCAGGCTAGATTGGATCATAAACACAGGTGGGGGTACGGCATTATAACCAGGCTTCTTCTCAGCTTCCCTCCTCTCAGGGTCAGAGATCTGTTTGCTATCGATCAAATCTTGAATGGAGTGCCGAAGTGCTTTGCATTTATCAGTGATATGGCCCGAGTGCTGGTGGAATGCACAGAATTCGTTGTCCTTATGTCCCGGCTTCCCTTGTGTCAAAGCCGGCCTAGGAGTTAGAGGACGCAATTTTCCCTCCTTCATCAGTCTCTTCAAGACCCAGGATAATGGTCTCCCTAAGTTCGAAAATTTCCTCGGGGTGGCCACCTCAGTAGCAGACACTTCACTCATCCTTCTATTGCTATTACTGGGACCTGCCGGCCTGCTGGCTCCTTGACCAGGGTTAGCCCTTTTGGCAAAATTATCACTGTTAGCTTTTCGGGTCAAGAACTCCCCTTCCGCTTCGATGGCTATATCCTTGAGAGACTCCCAGTCCTTTAACCCCTTCATCCTCAGTCCCTCCTTCAAGTATGGACTCGCGTTCTTAATGAAAAGACGAATCTGATCTTGGGTATCAGGCTTTCGGCGCATCTCCATCACTCGGTTCCGCCATCGGGTAAGGTACTCATGGAAGGATTCTCCGGCCTTCTGTTGGAGCAGCTCAAGATCTTTCAGAGTCACCTCCATTCTGGTATTACAATCTTACTGTTTCAGAAACTCCTCAGTGAGCAGATCCCAATCTTCTTTAGTGCGGCGGTCAAGGCCGTGATACCAATCTATGGCATGAGAGGTCAAACTCAGACAAAAGTATTCCACTTTCTGCTTCTTAGACAATGTGGTCCCCTTCATGACCAGAGAATATTGCTTCACATGTGCAGTAGGATCAGAAGTACCATCGAACTTCGGCACGTCCGGCATCTTGAAGTTATAAGGGATCGGGTCCTCTCCGTCCAGCTCCCTATCCTCAGGATTCATCCCGTGAGCTCTACCTATCATACGAGCCATGGCCTCGAACCTCTATTCCATCTTTTTTAAAATAAAATCATCAGCCTGAGGTGCCTTCCCCTTTTCGGATGCCACGCTCAACCTATCATCCTCGATATCTCTATCGTCATCAATTCTCAGCACTGGCCTTCTTCTCAGCTCTCCCGAAACCACTGATCTCAACTCTACCGGTGGCGGCCTAACGGGCTCCTCTCGCCTTTCAACCCTTTCTTCTTCAGGCTCATTCAGTCTCACTGGAGGAGGAGGAGGAGGATTCTGGGGAACATTCGGCTGAGCGTTCTGCTGCGTCAAGGCGGCCAACATATTCATCATCCTTCCCTCGAATTCCTCAAATCGACGGCCCACTTCTTCGGCAATCATGGCCCTGGTGGCGTCTTCCCCCCTGGGTGAGTTTGCCATACGAGATACCGTGCCACTTACTTCTGATAAGATCTCCGGCAGACCTTCTCTATCTGACAGCTCAGGAGTAAGAACTCGGATCAATCGCCCGGTCGGTGATCTAGTCCACCTGGGCAGATCTATGATGGCTGCAGGGACAAAAGTTAGAATGATGCATGAAATGTATGTATAATGCATGATCGTGATATGCAACATTTACAGAGCACAAGCAAGCAAGTAAGTCCTTCCACCCTTATTTCTCCCACACACGTGGTCGTGCAATCTCTTTCCTAGGTGGGATTAGCCCAAGGGTCAACGAGGAACCCAATGGACGCGTATAGTGCGCGGCGAAAAACCGGCAGCATAACACTCCTATGCTAATGTACAAGCAGATGGATAATGATCGTCACGTATTCGAACGGTACCGGGGCATGATAGCCTTTGGCTAGGTTACCGAGCGAGATATTTGGATTCACCCAATATGTGAAGATCCATACAGCAAGCATGAGATTATGGTTCATTTCACCTGTGGAGAGTGACTACAGTCATTACATGAGCTTTGGACGAGGGAGATGTTTCTTTGAGGCTACCCAAGCATGATCCCTGCCGACGGGTCTAGCTCATCACAAGCATAGCGACCGATCGGGTCATCATTTTGATATACCATTGAGGTACTTGGCTTGGGCTTGGTGATTATCCTTGACACTTCCCCAAATTGAGTGAAAATGAGGAGGTGCTTCAGGAACGCACCGGGGCTAGAAGAGGGACCAAACTAGCTTATTCTAAGGCTCTAATGATATGCAAATGCAAATTTGAGAGAAAGCGAATTTATGAATTAAATTTTAATCATAAATGTTAAAAGAAGTATTTTCAAATCGAAATCTCGAACCATAAACGTCCCCAGTGGAGTCGCCACTGTGACGCGCGCCGGATCCCGATGCGCCGCCCTTTCGGACCGCCCGCACGTGGGCGATCGGGGCATTTGCGGGTCCGTTAGCATCTTGCAATAAATCGCAAGTGCGTCTATGTTGGGCAACAAAGAGGTATCATGGAGTCGCCACCCAATAGAACATTGGGAAAGTTACTCTCGCCTCGGAGAGCCTAAGACTGCGCTTGGTATCCATTTTGGGCCAGCTAGAGGGGTCTTGGAAGGTAAACTTCTCGCCCAAAAGAGCCTAGGATTAGCGCTAAAGCCTCGTGACCCAAGAAGTATTTTGGAGGATAACCTCTAACCTCTCGAGCCCCAAAGACCAGAGCTGGGTCCGGGATTTCTCATCTATTTCTACCTCGATTAATTTATGATCAAATTTTAATGTCATTAGTTCGCTCTCTCTCCACACTATGCAGTTGATTAAAAGGCGCATTTATTCACATTCGGAAAGCAGTAAATGAGCAGAATAAATATCAAAAGCGATAAATTACAATAACACAAGGAGCGGAATACAACTCCCTTCCATAAATGTGCGATTCATACACAAATCGGGGCATTGTTTATTTTGAGGACTTCGGTCCTCTCATGCATCATCATTGAAAATGGGATATTTAATATGTGATTATTTTTATTGGATGAAAATAGGGCGTTGGACCCTTTTTACATTTTTACACAAAACTCAATTTTGTTTAAGTACAAATCGTTGATCTATTCTTACATTTAACGGGATAAAAGAGCTTATTCATGTACATAAAATAATCAATGAATGAAAGAGCGATAGAAATAAGTCAAGAGGTTTAAGAAAACTAAACCAGACGAAATCCACCATGCATGGTAGGCAACCGCTCAAGCTCGAAATTATCCAAGAAGACCAATATACACTCACAAAAAGTTAAGAGATGTTAACATTCATAAAATTAACACATAAGAAATCGAAGAGACTGGATAGAGATGGAAAATGATCAAAAAAAACGGAGGCAGAACCCACCGACGGCCTTTCCTGGTTGACCGACGGGCGTCGGTTTGGTTAGTCGCTATGCCCGTTTGTCACTCAAGAATGGGCGTCTGTAGGTGGGTGACCGACGGGCGTCGGTCATAAAGATGACCCGTCGGTCACCTCTGTCTCCGGAAAACAGAAAGGAGGAAAGGGACTTTCGAGATAAAAAACAAGTTTTATCCAAGAAGGAGATGAGGGAGTCAAAATGAAGAAAAGTAATAACACGTATTCAAAATTTTCACGGGATGAATAAATAAATGATAAATAATTAAATATGAGATAAAAATGGAGAGAGAATCCGGAATATTTACCCTCAGATAGTTGCCTTGGGTAGAATTTTGATGTCGGTTAGATCCCCGCGCGTTCCACGAGAAAGTAAGAGAATGAAAGATTAGAGGGAGAAAATAAGCTATTTCACCTCCGATCCTTCAGAAAGTCGATTTAGGAGCCCAAATCTAAAGAAAACTAATTAGCTTTTAGTTCCTTTGATCGATTTGATCCCTGATTAAGTAAAGTTCTTTGGAAAATGTGTGTTTTTGGAAGAGAGAGAAAATGTGCTCGAATTTTGGCAGAGTTTCCCCTTCTGAAAAATTTTCCAACCACTTTTGAAGTGAAAATCCGGACCTTATATAGCCAGACACGACCGACGGGCGTCGGTGCGTAGGAGCGGGCGTCGGAAGAATCCTACTGACACAAGGACACTTCCGACGGCCCTGCCACATCCACCGACGGGCGTCGGAACGGTTGCGTGCTCCGGGAAACCCGGCGGCTCCTGACAGGGGCGGTGACTTTCCGACGGGCGTCGGAAAAAACCCTGAGCCGTCGGTGACTCGAAGCGACGGGCTATCTCCACAGACGGGCTGGCCGTCTGTGGATGACAAAAAACCTTTTTTACTCAGAAAACTCCCGTTTTCTCCCCCTCTGCCCCTGAAGTGTAGAAAAACCTCATTTCTCATAGAACGTGGGACTAAAACCTCCAACTTCAGCCTCCTGCACAGGCCTTGAACATTGATTTCATCATAGGGTAACCTCCGATCCGGACCGCTCCAGGACACGGTGCTTACAAGAAGAAGAAGAGAAGAAACGTGATGGGAAGAAGGGAAAACGTGAATATGTCATTCCCCTTCTTTCTTTCCTTTTTCTTTTTCTTTTCATTTGCCCTAAATATGTGTCAATTTCCTATTGGTGAAACTAATCACTCACACCCAACAAGCATGCACTACACATACCCAATGCATTCCCAACTAAAAGCACCCTACAATGGTATGCTCAAATGTACATAACTATTTCCCATCTAATTCACACCCTATTGTCATACACATAACCATATGCTAATAAACCCCAAAAAATGCATTTTACTAAAATACCCTTATGATATGCCGCACGCATGCGAATGCTTACACATACAGACAGGCTCATTCTACTAGGGGCCAAACGGTGTGACACGCCGAGTCTGCTCCAGACTTACAAAATGCGAGAATTTCTCTTCTTAGCTATGAAGTGGTAGTGTCATGGTCGTGCTAACCTTCCATAGAATGGTACTGCCACCATCGTGCTAACCCTTCTGAGATTTGAAGTGGTAGTGTCGTAGTCGTGCTAACCTTCTGTAGAACGTTAGTGTCGCCATCGTGCTAACCCTTCTGAGATTTGAGGTGGTGCCCCTTAAGAGGTCTTTGGTTGATTACCCCCTGAGAGGTCTTTGGTTGATTCTTGGATTAACGTTTGAATTGATGCGTGGATTGATGTCATCACTCGTCTTCTGCCGGTGTCTGCATCGAATCTCTCTTACTACAAAATTGAAAAACCAAATATGCAGGAAAAATAGTGAACATGCACATGAAATGCATGAGTTATGCAAAAATGCAGGATATGAATTCATCTAAGTGGACTTAGAGATGACAGCCGGTCTGCAAGCAATTTATAATTGGATCGATGCCTTTTGAAGCTGCTTTTGAATTTCATGCCTTTGGGATTGCAAGGTCCTCATTTGATACCTGTAGCCATTGTTTGAAGGTAGTGCGCCCCTTATGGATTTTCACACTAGCTTTTCTTAGCGAGAAATGAGTCCTTTGCAAATTTTCACATAACCCTGTGCCCTATTTTTGCCTGGAATGCATCCAACCCAATCCAGTGGCTTTTATTCATTTCATTTTTTTGTAGGATAGACTGCCTATTTTTAGGCTTTCACCCTGCCCTTTAACCTAACTTTTGCTTAGAGCGCCAATTACGGTTTTCATCTCTAATGGTCTCTTTTTTTTCAGATTGTAAAGAAGGCTAAAGCTATTGCCAAAAATCTTTCAGGCTCGATCGGCATGCACTTACGTCTTGGATCATGGTTGTATGGGCTTAACTCTTATCATGAAGGCACTGTAGGATTAGTTTCATAGTTGATAACAGGATGAGTGGGCTGAAAGACCCAAGCGATGACAGTGGCAGAGGGTAGATAGTAACAATGTGCTAAATGACTCTGAGTATGCAAAATGAACTACTCTGATCATGTCAACATATTATGGCGTAAATGCACATGTTTCAGTTTGATTTCATTACACATGATCATTATTTGGCATTAATCTTCAATAACACAAAACCCCATCTAATCTCAGGATGGATCTTGAAAGCATCAAACTCTTGTTATTAATCAGCCCTCTTTGATTTTCATGATTGCATATTTTCTCTCAGCTCTTAATTTTTTCTTTGAACACGGATTCTAGATGCAACATTGGGGACGAGACTTAACTCAAATGCATGAACGCACTAGTGGCTCCCCACTTGAGGTTCAAGAAACACCATATGCCTCTTCCTATGTACCAAACTTTATTAGAAGGTCATCTCTGCTAATTGGATAAGACTGAACTAAGAATTAAGAGGTCTTACTTTGGTTGCAATGTTAGGCTTAGGTGGATGGCTGTAAAAGTAGGATCGGGTTGCTAGAGAAAAATGGCTGCAATATTTACTCAACTGATGGGTGAATCGTTCTCAGCTCAGTTGCATATACAAAAGTATTCTTGAATTTGGGCTCGGTAACATTTTAGCTCATCAAGATCAGAATAACAATTAAAAAGGTAATCGTTGAAACTCATTTAAGTGGTTACTATCTTGAGCTCTATTTCCTTTTTTCTTTTTTTCTCTTTTTTTTCTTTTCCTTTTTCTCTTCTTTTTAGATTTTTTTTTTTACCATGCCAAGTTTGTGAATAATTAAATCCTCTTTCCTATGTGTAAACTCAACCTTGTCTGGGTGAGCTTTAATAGCCCAAAAGATTATCAATGAAGTATATCCGTCCTTATTAGAGCAACTATTCTTCTAAGGGGAGATAAAAATCATTTTAGGCGAAGGGTAGTTTCAACATGTGTAACAACAAAATCGGTATGCTTTTAGCATACCAAAATAAATGCTCAATGGGCTAGCAAGCGATAGCAAAACAAGGGTAGGAAATGGTAATTTAGAGAGCTATAGAAAGAAATGGTTGCCTAAATCATTTTCTAGGTTCCGCTTTATCCAAGGATTGCTTTAATGGGTAATTAGAAAGGTTCTAGTGCTCTTAGTGAGTTTTCATCTAATCCCCTAATTGCAACTAGTTTTTCTTTTATCACTTTTTCCTATTTTTATTTTTAGCTCTCAGAATTTTTCGCTCTCAAGGAGTTATATCGGATGCTATCGAGATTTTCTTTGGGTTTTCCAAAGTTACGAGATTAAATGTAATCGTATTAATTGAATTAAAATTAAAAAATAAATGCATCGTGATCATCAGAAAAGAAATTATTAGAAACACTGTACAAATACGCAAGATTGTTCATTTTATTGAAATAACCAACATTGCAAATATTATCATAAAAAGTGTTCTTGGAATAAAAAGCAACTAAAAACATATTCCTCTCCTTCGATTATATTTATGGTGGGGGCACTGCATTATACCCTGCTCTCTTCTTCTTCTCCCTCTTCTCAGGGTCAATGATCTCCTTAGAATCAATAAGATCTTGAATTTTTTTCCTCAGGGTTCGGTAGTAATCTGTCAGGTGCTCAGTGTGCTGATGGTAGGCGCAGTACTAATCATCTCTATGCCCAGCTATCCCTGATTCGCAGCTGGACTAGGTGGCAGCGGTCTCAGCTTACCCTCCTTTGTTAATTTCTCTAAGAACCAGGATAGAGAGCGGCCTAAATTAGAATAGTACCTCTGAGTTTGCCCAACCTCTGTAGCTGAAACCTCATCAGTCTTACCATTCCCATCATTACTGCCCCAAGCACTGCCTAATCTGTACCCCGACTGGTTCCTAAAATTTTTCCCAGCAAAGTTACCTTGGCTTGCCTTCTTGGCTAGGTACTCACCCTCTGCTTCGATAGCAATGTCCTTTAAGGACTCCCAATCTCTCAATCCATTCATCTTTAGTCCATCTCTCAAGTAAGAGCTAGCATTCCGAATGAACAATCGAATCTGATCAGGAGTATCAGGTTTGTGCTTCATCTCCATAACTCGGTTCCTCCACCGAGTGAGATACTCATGAAAAGACTCCCCAGCCTTCTACTGCAGTAGCTCCAAATCCTTTAATGTGACCTCCATCCTGGTACTACAATCATATTGCTTTGGGAACTCTTCAGTCAAGAAGTCCCAATCTTCTTTGGACCTTCTGTCCAACCCGTGATACTAGTCAATGGCAGCCCCTATGAGACTTAGGAAAAAGTACTCTATCTTCTGCTTCCTTGTCAAAGTTGTCCCCTTTATGACCAGTGAATATTGCTTGATGTGCACAACAGGGTCAGAAGTGCCGTCAAGCTTGGGGATATCGAGCATCTTGAAGTTCTGAGGGATCAAATCATCACTATCCAGCTCCCGATCCTCAGGATTCATTCCTCTTCCTACCTTTAACATCCTCGTCATAGCTTCAAACCTCTCTTCCATTTTTCTCCACATTGCATCCTCTAGCTTGGATGACTTTCCTTTTACTACCATCGGTTCCTCTTGCTCCTCCCATAAGTCAATCTCAGATTCAGGGCCTTCTCTATGCTCGACAGGCACTGGTGCTCTTGGCTCAAAAGCTGGTGGATCAACTGCTGCTGGGGGATCCTCTCTAGCAGACCCTTATTCATCTTGCCCCCCAGCTGGAACAGCGGCAAGTGGGGCTAGGGTAGTGGTAAGGTTGCCCATCATTACCATCATCCTGGCCTCAAACGCTTCCATTCTTTTCCCCAATTCTTCGGCAATCATTGCCCTAGTTGCTTCAGAACCACTTGCTAGATTAGACATGCTTGTCTCTATCGATGATTCAGAAGATAATATCTCACTACCTTTTGAAAGAGAATCCAAATTCTGCTCTGAAACCAGCTCTGAAAATCCCAAGAGTGTAATCTTTCTTAACCGACTGTCAGGACCTCTAAACCACCTGGATGAATCTATGATGGCTGGAGAACACACCTCTGTTAGGATGATGCATGATTTGAAGTGCAATGCATGGTCGTGCTGATGCAGCATAGACAAACACATGCAAGCAAGTAGATCCTTCCGACCTTATTTCTCCCACACACGCGGTCGTGCGGTCTCTTTCCTAGGTGGGCTTTATCAAAGGGTTAACAGGGAACCCATTGAACACATATAGTGCATGGCAAAAAATCGGCAGCATGATATCTCTTGCCTAATGTACATTCGTATGAGTGTTTAGCCATTATATATTTAAACAATTCAACTAAATTAAGATGCGCCCACCGGGGCATGAAAGCTTTGATGAAGAGCATTTAATTTGATTGATTTTGTTCAATATATGACGGCCCAAATAGCAAGCGCGGTATTATGGTACATTTCACATAGTGGGAGTATTTATTGCCATTACATGGGCTTTGGTCAAAAGTGGTATTACTTTAGGTCTACCCAAACATGGTCCCTGCCAACGGGTCTAGCTCATCACGAGAATAGCGACCAATCGGGTCTCCATTTGATATACCATTTGATGGTACGAGGCTTGGGCTGGTGATTATTCTAAGCACTTCCCTACAATGAGTGAAAGTAGGGTCGTGCTTTAGAAATACACCGGGGTAGATAGGGGACCAACTAACATAATTCTAAGGCTATAGTGGATGCTATGCAATTTCGATTAGAAATGGAATTTCTGATTCTTAACAACTTAATTATAATTTCAACTTAAATCACTTTTGAAGTGAAGTTTCGATCATCCCCAACGGAGTCGCCATTGTGACGCGTGTTGAACCTAGCAAAGGCCCTCATTGAGCCCGCTTTTAGGCCTTGAGATCATGAGGCTAGATGATCCTTTCTAATGTTCTATTAGGAAGGAGGCACCCAAAATGACTCATGATGCCCAAGATCAAAAAGATGCGAACCAATCCCTAGAACCCTAAAAGCGGGTTCAACAAGGGCCTTTGCTAGGTTCGGCGCGCGTCACAGTCACCAAGCAAAACGATACAATAACATTCATCCACATAATATAAACATACATATATACAGTGGAATTTAAAACTTTAAAACCAAACTGATCATTCATTCATAGATGCAATAATAATATTTATTACATAACCGTTTTGATATTGCCACAATAATTACATATTTCAAATTTACAATGAGAGTTCAATATTACAAAAAGAATCATATAACAAAGGCTAAGTCCTAACATCAATTCCCTCTGTGTTGTCTTGACTTGCGGTGACTCTACAAAAGCTAACCACTATCCGCACCTGAATGGATGAAACACTCGTGCTAAGCGAGAACGCTTAGTGGGGAAACAAACAACAATAGTATAGACGACTATTCACAATGGTCATCGAAAACACATACATAATGACATATGCTGATAACCATATAAGATATGATCATAATAGAATCACATACACAACATTCGGAAGTCCATGCTCACCTTCGTATAAATATAAATTCACATACTTATAATCATAGCCGATCGGATTCCTCATTCTCATAAGCATACACAACCAACAACACACCTGCTGACTCATAATAATGGATAAAGAGTGAACACATGGCGGTACCTTACGGGAATGAATCAAACTGAATGCAAGGCAGTACCTTACGGGTACGAATCAAAAAGCAACATCACATTTTCTCATTCAAAAACATTTTACAGAGGGGATCTTAAACAAGATCCATACACATTAGGGATCGCGAGGATTCAAACAGGGACCTGATCAGGGTCTGAATAGAACTAAAGGCTGCAGCTATAGAACTCTATTAGGCATGCCTAACTATCAACTAGATTGACTCTCGCAGGTCATGCATAACATAATTCATGTTCCAAAGCGTAACATATAATTTATCATGAAGAAATCACAATATTGCACATATATAAGCATATTTATTCCCATACAGTAGTAAAAACCCAAGTAGAAAAGATATGAAATACATTTTAGCAAAACAGGACAAAATCCGAAAAACAGGGCAGGCGAAGGCTCACTGTCGGGATTGCAATAGTGGCCAATAGGCCAACCGCGAAGAACGAGTGAAGGACACGACTCGTGCAGGTCGACACGACTCGTGTCGATGCCTCTCTTGGCCGAAAGGCCGATTGGGAAAAGAAAATAAAGGGGCACAAGTCGTGCCGATCGGCACGACTCGTGCTGATGCTGCATAGCCGGTGACGAGTCGTGCTTGCGTGCACGACTCGTGACTTGGGTTACCAGCCTATACGAATCGTGCTTTTCCCAGGGCATTCCGATTGGACCTCCCCATCTTCCATTCAACAGCCGAGCACTCCATTGCGCAAGCGACAGAGTGCCATGGCACTTTCGATCAGAAGATGGTAGTTTGGTCGAAACACTGGACTCACGGATCTTTGTCTCATGACAGAGAGTCATGTTCCAATCTATAGAAAATCTGCAGTACTCCTTTGGTTCCAATCCTGCCCAAAACTTAAAAAATCCAACTGAATTCCACCTTACCTCAAATCGGGCATTTCCCAGCACAACCAACAACATAAACACAACTTTTACACAATCAATATAATCAATTAATGAATTAACCAAAAACCAGAATCCCGACAGTAGCAAACCCAGAAAATCACAGAAAAATCCATCCAACTCAAACTTATTACCATAATTATCATTCATGTATCACAACTTAAATCAACCAAAACTCATAACATTTCACTCACATGAACCTCATTAAACATTCAATTTCCAGAAAATCAACTAAAAGTATAAAACCAAGAGAATGCATAAAAACACATAACTTCCCAAACCTGAAAATCTTATGCTCCTAGATGCAAGCTTCACTCCCACTTGCCTTCTCTTTCCTCTTGGGATCACGAGTAGGCGCTTTTAACCTAGGAACCCAAGAAGAACACACAAACTCATAAAATCTCTAAGTTAAAATACATTCTAACAGACCAAGAGAAGGAGAGGAAGAAGAAGAGAAAACCCAACCAAAACTTACCAAACAAACTTGAGAGATGATCAATTTCCACCAAAATCACTTGGATCCTAGCTAGGGCTCACTAGAAGAGAGAAGAGGAAGAGGAGATAAAGAGAGGAGGAAGAATGGCAAGGGCAGCAAAATGGCTGCTCTCTTTTCTCTCCTTCACTTTATTCCCACTTGCTAAAACCCTAGCCACATGTCACCCTAAGATTAGTGGAACTTGACCACTCACACCCAACTAACATGCATGACAATAGACACACAAGACTAACCCCACTAATACACACACTACTAACATACATGCACCCACACTCTAATAAAGCCCACAATGAATACCCTTAACACATGCCAATCACACCCACACATGCACACATACACATGGCTTAAGCTACTAGGGGTAAATCGGGGTGTGACAACTCTCCCTTATTAACAAGAATTTTGTCCTCGAAATTCTCACCTGAACTGAACAACTATGGATACTGAACCTTAACGCCACCTCTGGTTCCCAAGTCGCTTCCTCAACTCCATAATGGTATCAAAGAACCTTAACTAGAGGAACTTGCTTGCATCTCAACTACCTCACTTTCCGAGCTAAAATGGCCTTTGGCTCCTCATCATAAGAATAATCCGACTGAATCCGAACGTCTTGAATCGACAGCACATGCGATAGATCTAATTGGTACCGTCGAAGCATGGAGACATGGAAGACATCATGCATCTTAGCTAACTCCATCGGTAAAGCCAACCGATAGGCTACCGGACCAACTTTCTCCAAAACCTCGAAAGGCCCAATGAACTGAGGACTAAGTTTACCATTCTTGTCAAACCACAATACTTTCCACCAAGGTGAAACCTTAAGGAAAACTTTGTCCCCGACCTCAAACCAAATATCCTTTCTCTTTAGATTAGCATAAGACCTCTGTCTATCATTAGCCACTTTCAGATTTCGCTGCACAACTCTGATCTTCTCCTCGGTATCCCTAATCATCTCTGACCCAACAAAAGACCACTTGGTCAACTCTATCCAACATACTAGAGTCCTACATGGTCGACCATACAAAGACTCCAAAGGTGACATCCTGATTCTCGACTGATAGCTATTATTGTAGGCAAACTCCATAAGCTGCACATACTTGTCCCAACTGCCAGAAAAGTCCAAAGCACAAGCCCGAAGCATATCCTCAAAAATCTGGATAACCCGCTAGGACTGCCCATTTGTCTGAGGATGAAATGCTGTGCTGAAATTCAACTTAGTACCCAAACAATCTACAATTCCTTCCAAAACTTTGATTTGAACCTTGGATCCTGGTCGGACACTATAGACAACGGTACACCATGCAGTCGAACTACCTTATCCACATAAACACTGGCTAACTTATCCATCGAGTAGTCCACTCTGACCGGCAGAAAATGATCTCACTTGGTAAGCCAATCCACAATAACCCAAACTGAATCATGCTTCTTCTGAGTCACTGGCAAACCCAACACAAAATCCATGGCAATGTCATCCCATTTCCACTGGGGAAAGGATAAAGGAGTGAGCAATCTCGAATGGACTTGATGCTCAGCCTTTATTGCTGACAAGTCAAGCACCTTGCCACGAATTCTACAATGTCTCTCTTCATCCCGGACCACTAGTAGAACCGTTTTATGTCCCGATACATTTTCTCACTACCAGGATGCATAGTGAAGATCGTAGTATGTGCCTCACTCAAAAGCTTTTTCCTTAACTCATCACTCTCGGGCACACACAAATAGTTTCTATACATAAGCAACCCCATCCAAAATAGAAAACTCGGACTGCTTACCCGATCGGACCTCTTGCAAAACCTGCTGCAATCTCCAATCATCCCTCTAAGCATCAACAATTAACTGTTTCAAGGTTGGCTTCACTCTTAATTGGGCACCAGCACTAGCTGAATCAAATCTCTACCTAAACTGTCTCAAGAACAAAGCTGAAACCGTCTCCCTACTCAAAGCATCCGCAACCACATTTGCTTTACCTGAATGATAATCCATAATGTAGTCATAATCCTTCAACAACTTTAACCATCAGTGCTGTCTCATGTTCAACTCTTTTTGCGTGAGGAGATACTTTAAACTCTTATAATCCGTGAAAATCCTACACTTCTCCCCATACAGATAATGTCGCTAAATCTTCAAAGCAAAGATCACAGCCGCCAATTCCAAATCATGGGTCGGATAGTTCTTCTCATGAGGCTTTAACTGACGGGACACATAAGCCACAACTTTACCCTCTTGCATCAACACACATCCGAGCCCAACACCTGAAGCATCACTGTAAATTACAAACTCCTTACACGATCGGGGCTGAGTCAGTACAGGAGCTTCAATTAACAACCTCTTCAGCTTCTCAAACCATGCTTGACACTTATCCGACCATTCAAATCTAACTCCTTTCCTCAATAATCTGGTCATAGGAGCAGCAATGACTAAAAAACCCTTCACAAACCGACGGTAATACCCTACCAAATTGAGGAAACTTCTAACTTCCAAAACAATCCTAGGCGCTTTCCAATTCACAATCGCCTCAATCTTAGCCGGATCCACTTGAATACCCTTAGCTGACATAATGTGACCCAAGAAAGACACCTCTCGAAGCCAGAAATCACACGTACTAAGCTTCGCAAACAAACGGTGCTCCCTCAACACTTGTAGAACTAACCGAAGATGCTCTTCATGCTTACTCTCATCCTTCGAATACACTAAAATATTGTCAATGAACACTACTACAAATCGGTCGAGATATGGCCTAAACACTCAGTTCATCAAATCCATAAAAGTCATAGATGCATTGGTCAACCTGAACGGCATCACAAGGAACTTATAGTGGCCATACCATGTCAAAAATGTAGTCTTAACCACATCTACATCTTTCACCCGAAGCTGATAGTAACCCGATCAGAGATCAATCTTGGAGAAAACACCCACACCTCTAAGCTGATCAAATAAATCCTCAACTCTAGGCAAATGATACTTGTTCTTCACTGTGACCTTATTAACTTGCCTATAGTCGATGCACATCCTCAAGGTACCATCCTTCTTCTTAACAAACAACACCGGAGCTCCGCATGGAGATATGCTGGATCTAATAAACCCCTTATCCAATAACTCTTGTAGCTAAGTCTTAAGTTTCCTCAACTCTACAAGAGCCATTCGATAAGGTGATTTCAAAATGGGCAAAGTACCGGGGACTATCTCTATGGACAACTCCACCTCCCTCTCTGGAGGTAACCCAGGCAATTCACTCGGAAACACATCTCCAAATTCCCTAACAATTGTCATATTCTCAATCTTAACCTGATCATGCTTAGAATCCAACACCACTGCTAGAAATGCTTCACAACCTTTCCTGATAAACCTCTTAGCTTGCATAGCAGAAATCACATTACTCAAGGAACTCGAACCCAAACCTTTAACCACAATAGAAGACTGATCTCTATCTCGCAACACAACTACTTTCCTATGACAATCAACCACATGCCGATGCTTAATCAACCAATCCATACCCAAGATCAGATCAAACTCTCAAAATGGCAACTCAATTAAATCCGCAGAAAACTCAACACCTTGAACCAAAAGAGGACAATTCCTATACACTCTACTCACATTGACACTATACCCTAAGGGACTGGTCACACAAACCTCATAATCTAACTGATCAACATCATGCAACTTATCAAATAATTTACTCGTGCACAAATATGGGTGTATGGAACCAGGGTCAATTAGAGCATACAACTCGGTGTCAAAGAGTAGGAACTTACCAAAAATCACATCCGGGGCATCCTGCTCACCCCGAGCTCTCATAGCATATGCTCTAGCTGAAATTGTCAAAGGCCACTCAACAGATTCTAATGGAGCTCCCTCTCTACACCGACTGCCTCGACCTCTACCTCTGCTTCTAGTCCGACTAGATTGTAATGCATTAGATCCAACTCTGCTAGCCTCATGTTGATCGCCAGAAGCCTTACTCAACTTAGGACAATGAGCCAAATAGTGATCAGTGCTCCCACATCGGAAACAACCACTCGTAAGCCACCTACACTCACCCCTGTGGCGCCTGCTACAGTGAGAATACTCGGGCAATGCCTCAGTCCTACTATCCGAACCACCTCTACTAGAACTCAGACTCATAGCAGAACCCTGCCTCCTGCCCTTCGTAGTCGAACCTAAAGAAGACTCATCCTGCGGGTTCCTAGACCTCTTACCCGAAGATGATGATGATCCTCCACGAGGGGGATTCCTCCTCTAAGCTCTCTCCCTCAAATTAACTCTGATCTCTCAGCCCGCACTGTCGCCTGAACAATCTGATAATACCTAATACCCGGAGTACTCATCAATCAAATCAGCATAGCCCTCAAGGACTCATTCAAACCAGCCTCAAAGTGCCTACACTGAAACTCTTCTGCCAGAACACCCTCTGGAGTATACTTCGCAAGATGGTTAAACTCTTTCTCGAACTCAGAAACTGACATAGCTCTCTGCTTCAAACTAAGAAATTGAGCCCACTTCGCATCCCTGTAATCCTGAGTCACATACTTACTGGTAAACTCCCTCTCAAAGAACTCCCAAGTAATCGGGTCAGGAAACTGGGGATGCCTACGGACCAACTTCCACTAATCATAGGCGGATCCCTGCAACAATGCCATAACACACTCTACATGCCTATCAGGAGGGCATCGAATCTCATTAAGAACATGCTCTATCTTCTCTATCCACTTCTTAGCATACTCAGACTCATCCAAACTAGTCCCATAAAAATCCGCTGCACCAGCTTTCCTCATACTCTCAATAGGCGCTCTCGGAGCTGTCACTCTCTCTAAGACTCGAGCTATGTACTGAGAAATCTTAAACATTGCCTTTAAGGGCATGGCTGTGGCCTCAAGCTGAACCCTAGGTGTTTGAGCTGAAACAGACACTGAAGGATTTACTGCTTGAGGATTTACACTCTCAGCGGACCCCTCAAGCGACCCACGCACCGAATCAAAATCCATCTAAAATAAATACAAAAATAACTGCATCAGCTAACACAGTCATAGACATATATCTATACACAATAACACCTAAAAAATGCCTAAATCGGGGCTCTGATACAAAAAACTGTAACACCCCCTACCCATAAGTAGGAGAACCCATCTGCAATGGAGTGAGAACCCGTATGAGTAAGGGTGTCACCAAGCAAAACGATACAATAACATTCATCCACATAATATAAACATACATATACACAGCGAAATATAAAACTTTAAAACCAAACTGATCATTCATTCACAGATGCAATAATAATATTTATTACATAACTGTTATGATATTACCACAATAATTACATATTTCAAAATTACAATGAGAGTTCACTATTACAAAAAGAATCATCTAATAAAGGCTGAGTCCTAACATCAATTCCCTTTGTGTTGGTTTGACTTGCGGTGACTCTCACTAAAAGCTAACCACCATCCGTACCTGCACGAATGAAACACCCGTGCTAAGCGATAACGCTTAGTGGGGAAAGAAACAACAATACTATGGAGGGCCATTTACAATGGTTATCAAGGCAAAGCACATACATAATGGCATATGTTGGTAACCATATAAGATATGATCATAATAAAATCACATACATAACGCTCGAAAGTCCATGCTCACTTTTGTATGCATATAAATTCACATACTTATAATCATAGCTGATCGGATTACTCATTCTCATAAGCATACACAACCAACATCACACCTGCTAACTCATAATAGTGGATAACGAGTGAACACATGGCGGTACCTTACGGGTACGAATTGAAAAGTAACATCACATTTTCTCATTTAAAAACATTTTACAGACTGGATCTTAAATAAGATCCATATACATTAGGGATTGCGAGGATCCGAACGGGGACCTGATCGGGGTCCGAACGGAACTAAAGGCTGTAGCTATAGAACTCTATTAGGCATGCCTAACTATCCAATAGACTGACTCTTGCAGGTCATGCATAACACAATTCATATTCCAAAGCATAACATATAATTTATTATGAAGAAATCATAATATTGCATATATATAAGCATATTTATTCCCATATAGTAGTGAAAACCCAAGTAGAAAAGACATGAAATACAATTTAGCAAAACAGGATAAATTCAAAAAAATAGGGCAGGCGGAGGCTCACTGTCGTGATCGCAAAAGTGGCCAGCAGGCCAATCACGAAGAAAGAGTGAAGGACATGAGTCGTGTACGTCGACATGATTCGTATCGATACCTCTTTTGGCCAAAAGGCCGATCGGGAAAAGAAAATAAAGGGGCACAAGTCGTGCCAATTGGCACGACTCATGCTGATGCTATATAACCGATCACGAGTTGTACTTGCATGCACGACTTGTGACTTGGCTTACCAGCCCGCACGAATCATGCTTTTCCCAGGATGTTTCGATCATATCTGCCCATCTTCCATTCGGCAGTCGAACACTCCATTGCATATAGAGGCACAATAAGTAAGAAGACAACATGTGAGATTCCTCACATTACGAAGAGTTTTTTATCGGCCGCCTCAATGTATGCTTATGCTGGAGAAGCTAAACCCCAGTTGATTGATGAGAGAATCGTGTTAGGATTTGACGGTTTTAAATCTATCTTTGATTGGGACATTGGAATTATTAAGCCAGTAGAGGGCTTTTAGGACAAAGAAATCATGACCCAAGGCATTATTTAGGACTGAGACGGACCTGAAGAGATCGTCACTGAGAGGTTGATGGCCACCTGAGTGAAGGGTAAGGAGAAAGCAAGAGATGAAGCTGCATGTTCAAAAAAGCAAGATAAAGTTCCATAGGGGGTTGCTGTAGAGGCTCTAAAAAGCCATGATGTTACTCAACTGTCGGTTGCAATGGATGCGTCGACAGAGAAAGAAGACAATAGTGATTTAGATTTTCTTTTAATTCCAGAACTTTTTGATAAGTTTTATGATGTTTCTGATTCTATAAATAAGATGAACAATTTTGCTTACTTGTGTGATGTTTCTAATGATTTCACTATGCATAATCATGATTATAACTCATTCATATATTTGACATTGATTCAACTAATGTCACTCCATTTAATCTCGGAACTTTGGAAAATCCAAAAGAAATCTTTATAGCATCTAACATAACTCCTGAAGAGAGATTAAAATTTGAGAGAATTTTTAAAAAATATGAAAAAGTCTTTTCCCGGACTTACGAAGACATGCCAGGAGTCGATCGTGAAGTCACCAAACATGCCATTCCAACATATCCTGATCATAAACTAGTTAAACAAAAACTCAAAAGACTTAGGCCGGAATGGGCAGAGAAGTTTAAAGAAGAAGTTCACAGACATATTGAGGCAAAGTTTCTTATTAAAGTGCAATACCCGACTTGGTTGGCCAAAGTTGTTCCAATAGATAAGAAGAACTGAAAAGTATGTTTATGTGTAGATTATTGGGATCTGAACAAAACTTATCCAAAAGATGACTTTCCTCTACTTCACATCGATGTTTTAGTCGATAGTGCTGCAACTTGCATGATGTACAGCTTTGTGGATAGATAGGCCGGGTATAATCAGATCCTTAACAAGATAGCTGATCGAATTAAGATAGCCTTCATCACCGAATGGGGTACATTCGCATATAGAATAATGCCCTTTGGTTTGAAGAATTCGGGTACAACCTATCAACCGATGGCTACTACGGTCCTTGAAGTCTTTGCTTGGACTTATGAAGACATGCCAGGAGTCGATCGTGAAGTCATCGAACATGCCATCCCAACATATCCTTATCCTAAATCGGTCAAACAAAAACTCAAAAGACTTAGGCCGAAATGGGCAGAGAAGTTTAAAGAAGAAGTTCACAAACATATTGAGGCCAAGTTTCTTATTGAAGTGCAATACCCGACTTGATTGGCCAAAGTTGTTCCAGTAGATAAGAAGAACTAAAAAGTACGCGTATGTGTAGATTATCGGGATCTTAATAAATCTTTTCCAATAGATGACTTTCCTTTGCTTCACATTGATGTTTTAGTAGATAGTACGGTAGCTTGCATAATGTACAGCTTTGTGGATAGATAGGCCGGGTATAATTAGATCCTTAACAAGATAGCTAATCGAATTAAGACAGCCTTCATCACCGAATAGGCCACATTCGCATATAGAGTAATGCCCATTGGTTTGAAGAATGTGGGCGCAACTTATCAAAGGATGGCTACTAAGATCCTCGATGACCTGATCCATAAGGAGGTGGAAGTATATGTTGATGATATGATGATCAAGTCGGCTACTAGGGAAAATCATTTCGAGGCTCTAGAAAAGTTCTTTCAAAGGATCGACAAGTACAATTTGTGATTGAATCCTAAGAAGTGCATTTTCGAGTCACTTTGGGAAAACAGTTGGGACATGTAGTAAGCCAAAAAGAGATTGAAATCGAACTGGATAAAGTCAAGGCCATTAGGGAGATGCCGGTACCCCAAAAGAAAAAGATGTCAGAGGCTTCTTGGCAAAGTTGCATTATATTAGTAGGTTTATTGCCAGGCGCACTTCAATTTGTGAGCCGAGCTTTAAGCTGCTCAGGAAAGACCAGCCTGTAATATGGAATGATGATTATCATAAGGCTTTTGACATTATTAATGAATACTTGTTAAACCCCCCAGTTTTGAGACCACCTCAGCTAGTCAAGCCTATGATCCTATACCTGGTGATAGAAGATAGTTCTGTAGGTGCTATTATGGCTCAGGAGGATGAGTTCGGAGTAGAATTTGAGGTTTATTATCTTAGTAAGATGTTTATTTTTTAAGAGATCAAATATACTAAAGTCGAAAAGATTTCCCTAGCAAGGATTTGGACCTCTAAGAAGTTAAGACACTACTTGCATTCCTACAAGGTACAAGCTGTCGCTAAGAAGAATCCTCTCAAGTACTTGCAAGAAGCTCCCTCTTTGTCGGGAAAGATGGGAAGATGGTTAGTGCTCCTATAAGAATTTGATGTTGAATATGTCACCTGAAAAACTATCAAGGGATGCACAGTAGCAGAATTTTTGGCTAAGTACCTAATCGAAGGAGATCTAATTGAGTTTAATTTTCCAGATGAGGACATTACAACCATTACAGTGCAGGGTTGGCCATTCCATTTTGATGGAGCAGTTAATAGTAAGGGGCAGGGGTAGGATTCATTCTCATAACCCTGGACAGTGAAAAACTTCCATTAACAAAGAAGCTAAGGTACAAGGCTACTAATAACGAAGCCGAGTATGAGACCTGTATTTTCGGATTAGAAGCTTTGTTAGCCTTGGGGGCAAAGAACATGGAGGTTTTCGGGGATTCATCACTGGTAATCCATCAAATTGAGGAAAGTGGTATGTTAAGGAAGAACAATTGATGCCATACATAAACCACTTAAAGATGTGGTGCAATCAATTTGAGGCACGTACATTTCACTTTATTCCTAGGGACGAAAACTAATTGGCAGATGCCCTCACCACCTTGGTATCCATGTGGGATAAGCCCACATGAGTTGTAATGAAACCTGTGTTAATCTCAAGTTCAGAAAAGCCCAATTTTGAATTAGAACAAATAGTAGAAATTGAAGTTTTCGATGAGAAGCCGTGGTATTATGACAGTCGAAATTACTTAGAAAAGATGGTATTTCCAGAAGCAGCCACTGAAAATGACCAAAGGTTGATCCAAAAACTGTCTACTCAGTTTATTTGTATAGATGGTGTGTTATAAAAACAACAGGTCGATGGCATTCAACTAAGATGTTTGGACGAGAAAGAAGCTAAGAAGGTTATGGTTGAAACTCATGCTAGGATCTGTGGAGCCCACTTGAACGGTTTAATGCTAGCAAAAAAGATAATGCGGCAAGGCTTTTACTGGCTTACAATGGATACGAATTTCTCTAAATACGTGAAGCAATGTTAATTGTGCCAACAGTATGCGGACATGAAGCATTTACCAGTTTCAGAATTGCACAACTTAACATCACCTTGGTCGTTCGTAGCCTGGGGAATAGATATTATGGGAGAAATACACCTTAAAGCCTCCAATAGACATAGGTTCATTGTGGTTTCCATCGATTACTTCACTAAGTGGGCAGAGGCTGAATCTTTCAAGTAGATCGATGCTAGAGACATGGCCTAGTTCATTGAAAAGAATTTGATATGTAGATATGGTCTCCCACACCACATTGTGTCCGATAACGGGGTGCAATTTATGGCTAAAACTAAGAATTTACTCTAAAAGTATGGCATTGGGCATCACAAGTCTTCCCCATATTGCCCGCAGGCCAATGGGGCAGTTGAAGTGGCTAATAAAAATTTCAAGAAGATCTTGTCCAAAATGGTTCAAAACTACAAGGATTGTGCAGAGAAGTTGCCTTTTGGACTCTGGGGCTATAGAACCACCATCAGAACTTCCACGGGAGCCACATCTTATTCTTTAGTATATAGATAGAAGCGATACTTTCAGTAGAAATAGAGCTCATGTCTTTAAGGGTAGTTATGGAAGCCGGGATCTCGAAAGTTGATTAGGTGCAGTAACGATTGCAGCAGTTGAACATGTTAGATGAGAACGGGTTGCGGGCTTATTTTCATAACCAAATCTATCATAAAAGACTTGCTTGATCATTCGAGAGAAAGGTCAGAAGGCATCCACTGAAAGAGGGAGATTTAGTCTACAAGCAAATGAGGCTAGGTGTTCCAGACATATGGGGTAAATTTAGGCCAACATAGGAAGGTCCATATGTTCTTAAGAAGTTGCTATTTAAGTGAGCTGCAATTCTAATAGACAGTGATGGAAACGAGTTCAAAGAAATAGTTAATGTTGACAGACTTAAAAGGTTCCATGGCTAAAGACTAAAAAAAAATCAAAAGAAGAGAATAGAAGCCCTATGGGTCAAAAACAAAAAAAAAAGGCGGCTTTGCTAAAAATGGGCGCCTCGTCTGGGTGAAAACCAAAAAAATTCACCCTGGACAAAAATTAGAGGCTTGAGAGAAAATGTCCAATTAAGAAAACCCAAGAGAATTGATTGGAAATAGGAGGTCGGTGCTTTCAAGATCCGTTTTGAGATTAAGTGCGATTTTACATTTTTGAATCTATGTTAAATAATAGTCATGTATGGTGAAATCATACTAAAATGTACACAATTTTGCAAAAGATATAAAATAGAAACAATTCAACTCGTGTGTGCATTATCATCTAGTTCTTTTATAAAAGGAAAAAATATAATTCTTTATTGAATTTGTGTAATCTAATAAATATGCTCTACTACTTCTCTCGCCAGCCAGATGCCTAAGTCAATGGGTCCTGTTATCAACTGCAGGACTAATCACCCACCTCTTGTATGCACTTATGGAAGCAAAGATACAATTTCCAATCAGTGTATGTCTAGAGGCTATGGTACCTGGAGGTGAAAGCCGAGGATAAGATGCCACCTTGGAAAGATATAGGGTGCCTCACAACATCTTAGCTCCCTTTGAACTGTCGAGCATAGCGAGCGGTAATATAGAATGTAACCTCATTAAGTCCACAAAAAGGAACGCATCCTGAAGAACCATCCAGAGTCACAGAAGAAAGGGGGTAGCCAAGGCACATGAAATTGATGTCGTCATCTGCCACTTCACCCAATCTAGCAGCACCTTTGTCGGGAGATGCAAAGGAATACAACCACTGCCTAGGAAGAAAATGCCTCAGTGAATAATTGCTTATTACCCTAGAAGGAGGGTCCAATAGCAGTTTTAGTTTCTACTGTAACCATATCTAAAACAATAAAAATTAAGGAGATTAGAAATACTCATGTGTAGGGGACCAAGTTATTTTCAAGTGTCATGTGAAGAGTTGACTGATTTTACAATTTGCAATAAAGTATTGAGCCTTTGACTATCCTATACTTTGTGATTTGAAAAAAACACCGTTGGAATGGTTAGGGACCACTATAGGCAAAAATAAGGCAAGGGATTATGTGAAAATCTGAAAGGACACGTTTCTCGCTGAGAAAAGCTAGTGTAAAAATCCACAAGGGACGTACTACCTTTTAACGCATGGGGCTGCAGCACTGAACCCTATAGGCATGCCTAACTATCCACTACTTGACTCGCAGGCTTAAGTTATTGACAAATTATCCAATACACTTTTCACTTTACACATTTGCATTAGCACATAGCTAACATTTCACTTGCATATTCAGTATGCTTTCAAATTCAATCTTCTCATATAATATTTACATAACTGATCATATTCAGAAGTCACCATGTTTGTATGCATTTGTAGATCACTTAACACACATACAATACTTACTCATGTTGTCCTTTATTTCAACTCAAAACCTTGCCATTTGAATGGCCAAACACATTAGGATCATATTGCCAAAACAGGGTGGGTCACGGTCACAATGGATTTCATTGTCACCGTGACATATTGAAGTCCAAAACAGAATGCAAATTGGGGACATGTCACGGTCACAATCAATTTCATTGTCACCGTGATGTGTTCCCAACTCTCGGCAGAATGCAACCTGAGGGTATGTCACGGTCACAATGAATCTCATTGTCACCGTGACATATTCTCATTTGCAAAACAGAATGCCTTCCTGGGTAGGTCACGGTCACAATGAATTCCATTGTCACCGTGACATACCAAATTCCTCTAGGCAGAATTGAACTCAGCATATGTCACGGTCACAATCAATTTCATTGTCACCGTGACCTATGCAAAAATACCAAAAACACAGCTGTGTTTATCACTAGCATGGCTGTGCTTTTTCAGTCCAATTCTCCTTTTACGCCTAGACTTCAAATCTCCTTCTTATTTGTTTGGCAATCAACCCAAATACACAACCACACAATCAATAACACATACCTGATTTTCCCTTCTTGTTTGGCACTCAATAATAGTACAAATCATAATCATTCTCAAGCACTTTATCACAGTCATATTGCTACTATAATCATACAATTTAGCATCACATAATTCATGCTCAAACTTCAATTTCACATATCTTGCAATTCATTTCAAAACTCTATTTAACCAACACTAATCACATAATCACACAATTAGGGTTTGTTCCCAAACCTCGTCTCCTTAGCTCCTAATTTCGACGGACGCTCGGCTCGCCGATTACAACCTTTCCTTTATCTCTTTTCACTTCTTCAGCTAACAAAACAACACAGATGCTCAAGCTCAAACTCAAACCGATAATACCCCATCCAAACTAGCTCAACCAAGAAGAAAGAGTAGAAGATGAGAATATGCACTTATTCACTTACCTCTTAGGTTTAACCCTCAATTCTTGAGCAACTTAACAACAATATGCTTACCCTTCTTTAACACTCACTCCCACGCAAGAAAGAAAAGAGAAGAACACAGAAAATTGCTAGATTACACAAATGAAACTCTTCCCTTCCCTTAACTCACTCTTGCATGCAAAGGTGTAGGTGGCATCCTCTCAAGAAGCCACACGGAAACCACTTCCTCTAATCTGCCTCCACTTTCCATTAAATCAAGTTATTTTATTCTTAATTAATCCTTCCTTAAACTAGCTAATCAGCCTTTAACTCATGCTTAGTATTCATTCGTAATTACCACTTAAACCCTTAACAATACTTCTTTCTTTCAATTAAATCCAATCCTACACTTCAATTACACTTTCACCCCAATTAGACCAATTACAACTAGGGTACAATTCCGGCCATGACAACATGAATCAAACCACAGCTCGGGATGTAAGGTGGTATGCCGAGAGGAAACATTGTTCTGATGATGGCAGCGAATTCTTCAGGCAGGGGTCATAATTCTTAATAAATAAATCTGAAAACATGGAACCGGACCCAGAAGTGAACTGCAGTCAATAGAAGATTCTTGCCCACTTTAACTCTCTTCTGAAATTTCAAGCCAAATTAAGGGGTCAAGGTGGTATTTTCCCAAGTTCGGGAGTCATCTAGAAAACGGTACATTTTGTTAAGAGCTGGCGTTGACATTTTCTGGATCTTTGGGCAAAAAAATTGAATATAAGCGAAAAAAGAAGAAAGAAATGGTAAAGAAAAAGAAGAAAAGAGGTAAAAAAAAAACCTAGAAAAGGGGGCTTTGACTAAAACAAAAAGAAGTAGTGCACGAAATTCAAGGAGAAGAAAATTATTTAAAGAAAGTAACGACTGACGGGCGTGGCTCGAGCGAGTCACGGCCAGCTGTGACGTGCGCCAAACCTCGTGGCCTCCCGAAAGCCCGCTTTAGGGCGATCAGGAAAGGTTCATAAAACTTGTAAGGTATTTACAAGTGCGTCTATTTTGGGCAACAATGAGGTTTCTTGGAGTCGCCACCCAATAGAACATTGGGAAGGGTCGTCTAGCCTCAGCGAGCCTAAGACGGCGCATACATATCCATCTTGGGCTAGCCAGAGAGATCTTGGAGGCCTCAGCCTCTATCCCCTGGAGCCTAGGATTGTAAATTTAAGCCTCTTGGTGAGACTCAAGAGGTGTCTTGGAAGTCCTAGACCTCTCGCCTCATTGAGCCCCAATGACCAGAGTTAGTTCGGGACTTCTCATTTTTTCATACCTTGGTTAAGTTTATAATCGAGTTTTAAATTTATTATTTCAACCCATTTCACATACATTTAATGCAATTAATTAAAGTGCACAACATACATTTAAGAAAAGCGGTAAAAGCATAAGTAAAAATATTACATGTAAAAATATTACAATAAAACTACGGGCGGAATACAACCCCCATTGTAAATAAAATACAGATCATGCATAAATCGAGATATTCATTAATGGTGAGGACATTGGTCCACGCATGCATATTATTATGAAACAATTTTTATGTGATGATTTTGGATGGAGAAAATTGAGACATTGGTCCCATTTTTATTTAGAAAAAATACCAAGTTAATTAATAAAAATGGTTTAGTGACTTTCTTTCTAGAGGGCCTAAATAAACAATTTTACAAGAAAATTATATGGAAAAAATAAATAGAAAAGCCAAATAAACAAAATATTACAAATAAAGAAAAATAAATATTCCGAGTGAGCCTTTTGGACCTCCCCGTGCGCTCGCAAAAATGCCCAATCAAAAAAATAAGTTTAGACATAAAAAACAAAATACAAATAAAATAATGTTAGTAATTAAATCAATTAAATCAACTAAATATACAAAATAATGAATAACAAATTAAAATAAAATAAGATGACATGAAAAGAATGATAATTGAACCAAAATGTTAACAAACCAAAATAAATGAGAAACATGCATTATATATGATAAATGATTAAATGATGTGATGAAAATAAAATAAAACATGTTAATTAATTAATACATGAAAATATACACATAATGAAAATAATGATGAAAAGTGAAAAATAAATGAATAAATAAACAAATAATAATAAATAAATCATGTAACAATGATGAAAAGAATAATAAAAATTAGTAAACAAAAGAATGATAAAAATAATTAAAACAATGACATGATTAATTGATGTGTTCATAATTAAAACAAACTATTTACATGGCAAAAAGATTAATTTAAGTTAATTAATTATTTACATGTTAAAAATAACGAGGAATAAAAAAAAATCATTTACATGTTAGGAATTAAAAGAAAACAATTTTCACATGAATAAAAATCAAACCATATATAAACAATTAAATAGAACAAATATAAAATTAACAAAACAAATGAATAAATGAAAACAATAAATAAATCAATAAAAATAATAAAATATACATGAATAAATTAAATAAAAATAAAAAAATAAAATAAAAATTGAGTCTAGAATATTTACTCTCAGAGTCGGATTCGATGAAGGAAAAGTGATGATTTTTATTGGAAACTTGATTGAAAAAATAATGTAGCAATAAAATTAATTCTCTTTGTTTATAGGGAAAACAAAGGAATTAATTTGTATGCTTAAAATTGAAAAGAAATTGATTTTAAAGTGATGATTAATTTCTTGTGTTTATGTAGGAAAAACAAAGAAATTAATTGGAATAATTAAGAATTGAAAATTGATTTTTCAATTTTAATTAAACCTTATTAATTAAAAGAGAAATCTGAAATTTTTTGAAGAGAAAATAGAAGAAAAAGAATTCTGGAAATTTCAGGTCTAAAAAAAATGTGTGGAGGCTCCCTTTGATTTTTCATCATAAAGTATTTATAAGATAAAAAGGTTGCCCTAATTTAATTAAGGAAAACAAATTTATTTTAACACAAAATTCTTTTATTTTTAATGATAAAATCAAGTTTTATTAATTAATTATCTAAAAAAATATTTTAGAATTTAATTTGGACTTAAAAATCCAAAAAAATTGGGATAAAAAACGGATTTTTTGGTGAAAACATCGGAAAAAAATGTGAAAAATCGGAAAAGAGGGTATCAGACCTTATAGCGACGGGCAGGACAGGAGGGAAGTCCATCGCTATAGAGAGACGGACTTCCTGCAGCCAGCTCTGCGCGGAAACCGTGCGTAGAGGCGCGGAAATCACGCGCTCCAGCCCGCTGTGCGGCGCGCAGCGCTCACAACGTTGCGCGTCACTTTTTAGCAACGCGCAGCATTGGCGACGCTGTGCATTGCCTCTTCGTGCCCAGCGCGCTGGGCACCTGGGAGCCCGCGAGCTGGGCGCCAGCGCGCTGCCGCGCCCGACACTCGCAATCCAATTTTTTTATTTTATTTTATTTTACAAAAATACTATAAATCTAAACCCCATTTTTCAAATTTAATTTTTTAAAATATTTTTTTATTATTTTTCAATTTCTCACTCTAAAATGTAAATTTTCAAGGAAATCATCACTTTTAAACATTTTGCCCGTGACAAGGCATCTTATCATCATTGGGTAACTTCGATCTAGGCTGACTGAGGACCTGGTGTCTACAGTTGCCCCCAGTTTAGGGGAATCTAGTACACTAGTGTCTAGGTGAGCCTAAACTCAAAGAAGAAAAGGAAAGAGACACGTACATGAGTCAGCCCTTACCTTTCCGAAGCGGGAAACTTGTAGTGGTGGTTGTTGCCATCTTGTGGGCGTGTTGAAGCGGTAGTGCCGTGGTCGTGCTAACCCTCCGTAGAGTGGTAGTGCCGCCATCGTGCTAACCGTTCAGATTTGATGAAGTGGTAGTGTCGTGGTCGTGTTAACCCTCCGTAGAGTGGTAGTGCCGCCATCGTGCTAACCCTTTTGTTTTGATGAAGTGGTAGTGTCGTGGTCGTGCTAACCCTCCGTAGAGTGGTAGTACAGCCATCGTGCTAACCCTTCGATTTGATGAAGCGGTAGTGTCGTGGTCGTGTTAACCCTCCGTAGAGCAGTAGTGCCGACATCGTGCTAACCCTTCGATTTAATGAAGCGGTAGTGCCGTGGTTGTGCTAACCCTCCTCAGAGTGGTAGTGCCGCCATCGTGCTAACCCTTCTGTTTGATGAAGTGGTAGTGCCGTGGTCGTGCTAACCCTCCTCAGAGTGGTAGTGCCGCCATCGTGCTAACCCTTCTATTTTAATGAAGTGGTGCTGTCTATGAGCCCTTTGAGAAGTGGTTGCCCCCTGAGAGGTCTTGGGTTGAGATCTGCCCCCTGAGAGGTCTTTGGTTGATTACTTCAATTGATGATTGGATTGATACTTGGATATTTGTTTTTTGCTGTTTGCCCCCCTGAGAGGTCTTTGGTTGATTGTTTGGGCTGATGTCGTCACTTGGCTTTTGTCGGTGTCTGCATCAAATCTCTCTTTCTGCAAAATAGGGAAACTAAAATATGCAGGAAAAATAGTGAGCATGCAAGTGAAATGCATGAGTAATGCAGGAATGCAGGATAAGAATCATCTATGTGGACTTGGAGATGACAACCGGGCTAGCTGCAATTTGCAATAGGATCGATGCCTTTTAAGCTGCTTTTGAATTTCATGCCCTTTGGGATTGCAAGATTCTCATTCGGTACCTGTAGTCATTAATTGAAGGTAGTGTGTCCCTTGTGGATTTTCACACTAGCTTTTCTTAGTGGGAGATGCATCCTTTGCGGATTTTCACATAACCCTGTGCCTTATTTTTTGCCTGGAATGGACCCAACCCAATCCAGCGGCTTTTTGTTTTCGAAGGACAGACTGCCTGTTTTCAGGTTTTCACCCTATACTTTTGCCTAATTTTTGCTTAGAGCGCCAATTACGGTTTTCACTCTAACGACTTTTTTTTTTTTTTTTGCTGTTGATTTCTGAAGAGGCTGAATATATTGCCCGAGAATCTTTCAGGAGTCTTGGCATTTGATAGCAGGATGAGTCGACTAAAGCACTTGCAGTAGATGACTTTGACCACATAAGGTGAGCTGCTATGATTACATCAATAAATCATTGCATAAATGCATGTGTTTCACTTTTATTTCATTAAATATGATCATTGTTTGAAATTAATCTCAAGGAATACAAGACCCCAGCTAATCTCAGGATAGATCTTGAAAGCATCCAACTCTTGTTATCAATCAGCCCTCTCGGGTTTCATGATTGAAGATTTTCTCTCATCTCTTAATTTTTTCTTTGAACGTGAATTCTAGATGCAACTTTGGGGACGAGACTTAACTCGAATGCATGAATGCACTCGTGGCTCCTCGCTTTAAGCTCAAGAAACACCATAAGCCTCTTCTTACGTACCAAACCTTATTAGAAGGTCCTCTCCGCTAATTGGATAAGACTGAACCAAGAATCAAGAGGTCTTATTTTGGTTGTAATGTTAGGCTTAGGTCGACGGCTGTCAAAGGAAGATCAGGTCGTGAGAGAAAATATGGCCGCAATATTTACTCGACTGATGGATGAACCATTCTCAGCTCAGTTGCATATATAAAGGTATTCTTGATTTTGGGTTCGGTAACGTTTTAGCTCATTAAGATCAGAGTGACAGTTAAAAAGGTAATCATCGAAACTCGTCAAGTGGTTACTATTTTGAGCTCTATTTTATTATTATTTTCTTTACTTTTTTTTTTGAGCTCATGCTTTGGCGCATGACTGAAACCCTCTTCTCAAATTGTAAACTCATCCTTACCAAGGAAATTTTTGATAACCCAAAAAAAAAATTGTTAAAACGTACATCTATCCCTTCTAGAGCGGCCACTCTTCTAAGGGGAGGCAAAAATCATTTTAGGCGAGGGGATAGTTTTAACATGTATAACAACAAAATTGGCACGCATTTAGCATACCCACATAAAGGCTCAATGGGCTAGCAAGCGATTGCAAAATAAGGGTAGGAAATGGTCATTTAGAGAGCTATACAAAGAAAATGTTGCCTAAATCATTTTCTAGGTTCCGTCTTATCCAGGGATCGCTTTGATGGGTAATCAGAAAGGTTCTAGTGCTCTTAGTGAGTTTTCATCCAATCTCCTAATTGCAACTAGTTTTTTTTTCTTTTTTTTTTTAATTTCCCTCCCTACAGGAGTTATATCAGATGCTATCAAGATTTTCTTTGGGTTCCCCAAAGTTTCGAGATTAACTGCAGTCATATTATTTGAATTAATGCCAAAGTAAATGCAGTGTGATCATGTTAAATGAAATCAAATAGAAATATCATACAAATAAGCAAAAATCGTTCTATTGAAATAACTAAACATTATCATAAAAAATTGTTCTCAAAATAATAACAAAGATTGAAAAAGAAAGAACATAATCTTCACTTCCACTCTCAATAGTGGATTAAGAGGACCCGATCATCATCATGGTGGAGGGGCTGCGTTGTAGCCTGCCTTTTTCTTCTTTTCTCTCTTCTCAGGATCCGTGATCTGATTGGTGTCGATGAGATCTTGGATCTTGTTTCTCAATGTCCGGCAGTAATCTGTCAGGTGGCCGGTGTGCTAGTGGTAGGCGCAGTACTGGTCTTCTCTGTGTCCTGGTGCCCTTGATTCATAGCCGGTCTAGGTGCCAAAGGCTGCAGCTTGCCCTCTTTCATCAGCCTCTCCAATACCCAGGATATGGAGCAGCCTAAATTGGAGTAATATCTCTGGCGCTGCCCAACTCCAGCCGCTGAAACTTCGGCTGCCTTGCCATTCCTATTATTACTGCTCCCGGCACCTCCCGGTCTATGCCCAGACTGGTTCCCAAAGCCTTTCCCAGCAAAGTTACTTTGACTTGCCTTCTTCGCTAGGTAAGCCGCCTCAGCCTCTATAGCGATATCCTTGAGCGACTCCCAATCCTTGAGCCCCTTAAAACTAAGTAAGTCCCTTAAGTAAGGGCATGAGTTTCTGATAAATAGCTTGATCTGGTCTGTAGTGTCAGGCTTCCTCTTCATCTCTATGACTCTGTTCCTCCATCTGGTGAAGTACTCATGAAATGACTCATCGCTCCTTTGCTGTAAGAGGTCAAGGTCTTTTAGGGTGACCTCTATCCTGGTGCTGCAGTCGTATTGCTTCATGAATTCTTCGGTCAAAAGGTCCCAGTCCTCCTTGGACCTCCTATCCAACCCGTGGTACCAGTCAACTGCCGGGCCCACCAGACTAAGGCAGAAATATTCCACCTTCTGCTTCTTGCTCAGCCCTGTGCCTTTCATGACTAGGGTGTACTGCTTGATGTGGGCGGATGGGTCAGAGGTGCCATCAAATTTCGGCAGCTTGGGCATCTTGAATCTTTGGGGCAGCAGCTGTTCATCCCCCAGATCTCTGTCTTTTGGCTTAACCCCCTTTCCAGCTGAGAGCATGCGGATGATAGCTTCAATCTGCTGTCTTATTCCTCTTAAAGCTTCATCCTCTACTCTGGGTGCTCTAGGCCTCGCAGCTTGGTGGACTATCGGCACCTCTTCTTCTTCCTCCTCCATCAGGAAATCATCGTTGGGATTATGAATCCTTTCCCCTCTTGGCTTGATGGGTGCGGCAGCTCTGTGATCATTATTAGGTTGGCGAGCAGCAACTCCAACGAAGGGAGCCTCCCCACCAGCAGGTGGTTCAACTTGCCCCCGAGGAGGGGCTGCTTGTGGGGGTAGAGCAGCAGGCGGCTGTGGGGCAGCAGGTGGATGGGCAATCCTTTCAGACATGGCACCCATCATGTCTAGCACTCTCCGTTCGAAGTCTTTTAGTCTCCTAGCTAGGTCTTGGGTGGTCAAAGCTCCAGGTTCTTCTACCATTGATGGTTCAAGAGAGGATTCATTGATTGATGAGAATGACTCAGAATCCCAGTCAGACACTAGTTCCGGTAACTCAAAGAGCAAATTTGTCCTTACTAGCCGACCGTCGGAACCTCTAGTCCACTTAGATGAATTTATGCTGGCTGAAAAAATTAGATTGTTAGGATGATGCATGAATGACATATACAATGCATGATAGTGAGTTGTGCAATATTTACAATCACATGCAAGCAAGTAAATCCTTCCAACCTTATTACTCCCACACACTAGGTAATGCGGTCTCTTTCTTAGGTGGGCTTGATCCATGGGTTAGCAGGGAACTCAATGGATGCGTATGGTGCTCGGTGGAAAACCAGCATCATAACATCTCTTATCTAATGAGCATACATATGGATTTTGGCCTTTATGTATTTAAACATTTCAACTAAATTAAGATGGGTCCACCGGGGCATGAAAGCCTTTGATAAAAGCCCATTTAATTGGGTTGAATTTGTTCAATATATAATGGCCCACATAGCAAGCATTGTATTAAGGTACATGTCACCTAGGGGAAGTATCTATTGCCATTACATGAGCTTTGGTCATGGGTGATGATATTTTAGGGTTACCCAAGCATGGTCCCTGTCGACGTGTCTAGCTCATCACGAGCGTAATGACCGATCGGGCCACCATTTGATATACCTTGATGGTACGAGGCTTGGGCTGGTGATTATCCTTAACACTTCCCTACATTGAGTGAACGTAGGGTTGTGCTTCAGGAACGCACCGGGGCTGAAAAAGTGACCAAACTAGCGTAGATCTAAGGCTCTAATGAGATGCAATACAGTTTTGAAAAAAGGTGAAATTTTTAAACTAAAACTCAATTATAATTTTTTAATCAAGGTACTTTTGAGTCGAAGTCTAGAGTATGTCCCCAGTGGAGTCGCCACTGTGACGCGCGCCGAACCTCGTGGCCTCCCGAAAGCTCGCTTTAGGGCAATCAGGAAAGGTTCATAAAACTTGTAAGGTATTTACAAGTGCTTCTATTTTGGGCAACAATGAGGTTTCTTAGAGTCGCCACCCAATAGAACATTGGGAAGGGTCGTCTAGCCTCAGCGAGCCTAAGACGGCACATACATATCCATCTTGGGCTAGCCAGAGAGATCTTGGAGGCCTCAGCCTCTACCCTCTGGAGTCTAGGATTGTAAATTTAAGTCTTTTGGTGAGACTTAAGAGGTGTATTGGAAGTCCTAGACCTCTCGCCTCATTGAGCCCCAAAGACTAGAGTGAGTTCGGGACTTCTCATTTATTCATACCCTGGTTAAGTTTATAATCGAGTTTTAAATTTATTATTTCATACCATTTCACATACATTTAATGCAATTAATTAAAACGCACAACATACATTTAAGAAAAGCGGTAAAAGCATAAGTAAAAATATTACATGTAAAAATATTACAATAAAACTAGGGGCGGAATACAACCCCCATTGTAAATAAAATACAGATCATGCATAAATCGAGATATTCATTAATGGTGAGGACATTGGTCCTCGCATGCATATTATTATGAAACAATTTTTATGTGATGATTTTGGATGGAGAAAATTGAGACATTGGTCCCATTTTTATTTAGGAAAAATACCAAGTTAATTAATTAAAATGGTTTAGTGACTTTCTTTCTAGCGGGCCTAAATAAACAATTTTACAAGAAAATTATATGGCAAAAACAAATAAAAAAGCCAAATAAATAAAATATTACAAATAAAGAAAAATAAATATTCCGAGCGAGCCTTTTGGACCTCCCCGTTTGCTCGCAAAAACGCCCAATCAAAAAAATGAGTTTAGACATAAAAAACAAAATACAAATAAAATAATGTTAGTAATTAAATCAATTAAATCAACTAAACATACAAAATAATGAATAAAAAATTAAAATAAAATAAGATGACATGAAAAGAATGATAATTGAACCAAAATGGTAACAAACCAAAATAAATGAGAAATATGCATTATATATGATAAATGATTAAATGATGTGATGAAAATAAAATAAAACATGTTAATTAATTAATACATGAAAATATACACATGATGAAAATAATGATGAAAAGTGAAAAATAAATGAATAAATAAATAAATAATAATAAATAAATCATGTAACAATGATAAAAAGAATAATAAAAATTAGTAAACAAAAGAATGATAAAAATAATTAAAACAATGACATGATTAGTTGATGTGTTCATAATTAAAACAAACAATTTACATTGCAAAAAGATTAATTTAAGTTAATTAATTATTTCCATGTTAAAAATAACGAGGAATCAAAATAAAATCATTTACATGTTTGGAATTAAAAGAAAATAATATTCACATGAATAAAAATCAAATCATATATAAACAATTAAATAGAACATATATAAAATCAACAAAACAAATGAATAAATGAAAACAATAAATAAATCAATAAAAATAATAAAATATACATGAATAAATTAAATAAAAATAAAAAAATAAAATAAATTTAGCCTAGAATATTTACCCTCAGAGTCGGATTCGATGAAGGAAAAGTGATGATTTTCTTGGAAACTTGATTGAAAAAATAATGTAGCAATAAAATTAATTCTCTTTGTTTATGGAGAAAACAAAGGAATTAATTTGTATGCTTAAAATTGAAAAGAAATTGATTTCAAAGTGATGATTAATTTCTTGTGTTTATGGAGGAAAAACAAAGAAATCAATTGGAATAATTAAGAATTGAAAATTGATTTTTCAATTTTAATTAAACCTTATTAATTAAAAGAGAAATTTGAAATTTTTTGAAGAGAAAATAGAAGAAGAAGAATTGTGGAGGCTCCCTTTGATTTTTTATCATAAACTATTTATAAGATAAAAAGGTTGCCCTAATTTAATTAAGGAAAACAAATTTATTTTAACACAAAATCCTTTTATTTTTAATGATAAAATCAAATTTTATTAATTAGTTATCTAAAAAAATATTTTAGAATTTAATTTGGACTCAAAAACCCAAAAAAAATGCGATAAAAAACGGATTTTTGGGTGAAAAAATCGAAAAAAAGGGTGAAAAATCGGAAAAGAGGATATCAGACCCTATAGCGACGGGCAGGACAGGAGGGAAGGCCGTCGTTATAGAGAGACGGGCTTCCTGCAGCCAGCTCCGTGCGGTGCGGCGCACAACGCTGCGCGTTGCTTTTTAGCGACGCGCAGCAAGCCTCTTCGCGCCCGCGCGCTGGTTGCCAGCAGGCTAGGCGCACCACGCAGGCGCGCCGCCGCGCCCGACACTCGTGATCCGATTTTTTTTTTTAATTTACAAAAATACTATAAATCTAACTCAGGACCCGGTGTCTACACCAGGCCATCGATTAACCTTTGACTGCCTGGGTGGAGTTTCATCCGCATGGTTTAAGTATTTCACATGCATAAATCTTTTACGTGTATTTGTGTTATTTTAGTTTAGTATGGAAACAAATTTGATGGATGCAATCATACATTGAAAATCGGGAGCAAGACATTCAGCAAATATTTTAAAATTTTCAGGTGAAAAAAAAAAATTAAAAATTCGAAATTACCGATGGGCTTGTGGGATTGCCCGTCGCTCACTCTATAGACGGCCTACCCGTTGGTAATTAAAAATTATATATAGCGGGCTATTACCTGTCGGTTCACTTTTTTCTTCTTCTCTTTTTCTTCTTTCTTCTCCCTCTACGCGAATCGAGGCATAACTTTGGTTTTTTTGCATTTTCTTGGTCATTTGTCATCTGTTTTGCGTGCCATTTGAGCCAAAATGTTCCCCTCATAGTCACTTACATTCAGGACTAATGTTTTACATTTAGTTTGAGTTTTTTTTTAA
This sequence comes from Excoecaria cochinchinensis, assembly GCA_947683425.1. Taxonomy (NCBI): domain Eukaryota; kingdom Viridiplantae; phylum Streptophyta; class Magnoliopsida; order Malpighiales; family Euphorbiaceae; genus Excoecaria; species Excoecaria cochinchinensis. The sequence continues at coordinate 9,414,070 of CANTUQ010000119.1, forward strand.
TGTAGTTCATCGATTCACAGGTTGGTTTTTGGCAACTTATCTCTTTTTCTTTGAAATTCTCTCTTAATTTTTGTGTTTTAGATGTATTGTAGATATGCTTACTTGGAAATGTAAATAAAACTAGGTTACTCCAATCTATACTTTGCACACTACTAGTTAAATGAAAATTATATCAAGTAGTGAACAAAAAAAAAAAGTTATTATTAATTATTTTTGGGAGAATAATTCTATTTCTGTAACCTCAAGTTGGACTTATTAGGAGTAGGATAAAATGGTAAAGTAGAATTTTTTGTTTTCGTCTTTATGTTTTGATAAAATGATTGCCCCTGTAAAATTGTTGCTGGGGCCTAAGGCCTGTCCCTTTTAGTGCTTTTCATGTAGGAAGTTGGGCACATCCTTGCCGGGATGTTGCCAAAATTTTTCTAGGTTAGGCATATCCTAGTCGGAATGTTGCCGAAATTTGTAAAAATTAGAGATATAGTTAGTTTACTTATAACTATCATGCATTAAAGCAAAGCTAACTCTTTTTTTTTCTATAGGATGCCCCCTAGAAGAAACGTCCTTCAGGACCAGCTCGAGCCTCAGGCTCCAGCATGGATGACTCTGAATATGAGGGAGAGATTTCAAGACCTAGCCTACATCCAGTTTCGTGCCAGCAGATACATCTCCAGGCCCTTTCTCCAGCGTATGGGGATATTAGATGAGGTTGAGGTACTTTTAGAGGTAGCGAGGTGGACTGAGTTTCTTAGACCGTCACTCCATACTCACCCAGAGATCGCGAGGGAGTTTTTAGCCACGTTTCACTATAGAGTATTTTAGAGACCGAACACTGAGGAGGGTGTCATATAGTTTCAGTTCCGACGAGATCACTTCAGCATCACCCGTAGAGTTTTTGCCTAAGCGATGTGACTTCTGTCTTGGGCGGACGTGATGATACCATAGAGGGCTATCCGGAGAAAGCATTGGGAGGCCATCACATTGCCAAGAGCTCCCTACGACCATGATACGATGAAGAGTACTATGCTCTCATTGCAGGCCTTGAGGTATGTCCACAAAGTACTATCCAGCTCCTACTTGGGCTGAGCTGGGAATCTGGGGTCAGTCAATGGCACTGAAATATGGAGCGTGTGGGCGATCGTGAAAGGCCGGTGACTCAATATTAGCAATTAGATCTTGGCTAACCTGGTGAGATTGGCATGTGGGACAACGCCCTTCATATGTGCTGGTGGGGTGATCACTAGGCTGCTTACATATCTGAGAGTGCCTTTAGCAGACTTTGGGCCTCCGTTGGATAAGGATGTACATGTGGGTGTAGCTACAGCCTAGACCATGGGGATGATAGCTTAGATACACGGTCATCCAGATGAGTATAGACTACTTACAGTGGTAGAGACCAGGCGCCTCTTTCATCTCCCTCCACTCCAGCTAGCTGCGAACATTTAGGGGAAGCCCTAGGGGGAGAAGCAGCCTCCATAGTAGCCCCACTCAGAGGAGGAGCAGCCTCACACTCATCAGGACAAGGAGTTTGGCATAGATTTAGATGATCTACTGTGCACTCCAGTGTCACAGCGAGCTCAGAGCCACATGCCCTCGCTGCCTTAGGTTCAGTGCCCCAAGTCTCGGGAGGCCAAGAGATTCCACCCTTCCAACCAGCTTAGGCACTCGGGGGCATCTACATCCATTGCTCCTCCACTACCAGATTCCCGTGCAGAGTTGGTGCAATCTAGTGCACAGTCACCATCTTCATCCGTATAGTAGGACAATATCTCAACGGTTACCGTTGCCCTCACTGCCATGGATCGACGCATAGAAGAGAGAGATAGGATGATAGGTGAGGGCCTAGATAGATAGGAGAGGTTGATAGAGGACTTGAGACAAGGTCTGAGTGCCTCTCAGGAGGCTCCAGCCCAAAGGATTGATGAGGCTGTTCAGATGGTTGATGAGTCTGTTACTTCTCTTCAGTTCTGGGTGGAGGTTTTAGAGGCTTCTATACTAACCATCTCTAGGTCTATCAGAGAGTTGAGAGAGCATATGGAGGTAGGCTTGTAGGGATTAGGGATGCCTCCAAACACCAGAGATCGGAGCAGACACAGGTTTTCTCGGAGCTAGCAAGTGTGATCAGCATGTTCCTAGGGTTCCTCAAGATTGTGCTTAGCCTTTTCTGTATGGGTACGCCCGGATCTAGTTTCAGCACCCTCCACGAGTAGTGCCATTGACCACGCCACGATCTCCACTAGTAGTTATCATTCCTCAGCAGCAAGCCACGAGAGCCTTGCCCTCAGCATCCAGGGATCAACCCTCCTCTTTTAGAGCTTGTAACACCCCCAACTCCCACACGTAGCATATCGAAGGATGAAGAGCTACAATGAGCAGAAGGTGCCACCAGACAAGGACACACCTAGCAAAGCAGAAATCAAAACAATAAAATTTCCAAAATCATAACCTCCAAACATGCACGTCCTAAATCTATGTCATCCACACACCATTATTTTCACTAAAGATTCTTACAATTTATTACAAATGCTAATAAATAAACTTAATTACATGTCGAAATCAAAAACACTTCCTATAAAAATCTAGCGACTCGTTGGCCAATCCTTAGCAGACCGCTACGCTACTCTGACCTGCTAACCTACATGGACAAACAACCGTGCTAAGCGATAATGCTTAGTCGGGTTAAACAAATAATGGGCAACCACTCATAGTGGTTGCTAAGGTATACATATACAAATCGATAGATATATGTATAGAGACATAAGCATAAAGGAAACTGGCTTCAGATAATGTGAACTCATATCGTTACTTTCATACGAAGACTTAAACAATTTTAATATGCAGGTTCATTCATATACCATAACCAGAAACTACTATGTTACATTTTATTTAACCAAGTCGTTACTTGTTTAAAACTAAACAAAATGTTTCATTGTTCAAAACTGAACAAAACACTTTAGTTCTTCGATTTGGTTTGGGGTTAAAATGTTATTCCAAGCTTGCTACGTATCCCTATGGTTGGGGAATTAGAACCACATAGTTCTACAGAAAACTTTAACACATATGTTACATAATTAATCCTAACATGTTTCCTAAACCCAGTTATCCATATTATGTTTAACACATTATTTTTCTTTACTTACCATTCAATATAACATCATCATATTCATCACAATCAATAAACAATACACACGAATTACTTACCAATATACTTACAGTAATAATCCAGGCTAAAATCCACAAGGTAGATAATACATAACATACATGTATTCTCACATTAAATATATAAACGAATACATTCATAATGCTCATTCACCAAGTTCTTAACTATAGCAAAATGTATAACAAATATCTCAATAGGTTTTGACAAAGATTTCATGTAAACAATCATACTCTGAAATTTTGAACAGATTAGTAACATGCAATATCCACATACGAGTTCACATGTAGTCAGTATACATTCATACATACTTACCAGAATAATATTATCTGCTAAATTTCTCTTCATTTAATTGACATTTAGGTATCCGAAGATGCCACACAGTTCCACATACGAGTCCGTGAAGGATCAAGAACACATTAGTGCGTGAAGCACAAGCTTATCATTTCAAGAACCACTTTTAAACACTTGATTCACATATCTCTATGTACACTATCACAGAACTTATTAATTCATTTAATTGCCAGCTAAGTCAAAGGGGTGGATAAGCGAGTGAACACATGGCGGTACCTTACGGGTACGAATTGAACTGAACGCATGGTGGTACCTTACGGGTACAAATCGAACTGAGCGCATGCAGGTACAAATCGAAAAGCAAAATCGCATTTTCTCATTCAAAAATATTTTACAGAGGGGATCTTAAACAAGATCTATACACATTGAGGTTCATGAGGAACCAAACAAGGACTTGATCAGGGTCCAGAACAGAATAGAGGGCTGTAGCTAACAGAACTCTATAGGCATGCCTATCTATCCGCGACTAGACTAATGCAGGCTAAATTCCCGTATCATTATTAAATTCTTTCACACTTTACACATATGTACCCATTTCATCAAACACTAGCATTATTCTTTTATGATCACATAGATACATGTATCAATATATAGATGCTTATCATATGCACTAATTTCATTTATTGTATTCAAACTAGTCATGTGCAGTTTCATAGATTAAGATATTCGCATGAACATATTAAACATAATCATGTCATTATTCATTATGCATTCACTTATTTTCATATCACATGTACCAATGATATTTATCATATGCATATGAACATATTGAATATAGCTACATTATTAACATCATGCACTCATATAGACTTAACAAATAAATTAAAATACTTTATGCACAAACAGCCATTAAATAATAATGGTAAACAAAAGTCTCATAATTGAATTACTAACATGCATAGAAGCATTTGAATAATTTACAGATTTAAGTACACATTTTAATTTATAGAGACATAACACAAGTGAGAAACCATGAAAAGGATAAGATTTTCAAAATATTTTAGAACAGAGAGGTCTATCGCGCTCGCGATAGACGAGTCCCAGGAGGCGATCAAGAGTCGTGCTAAGGCAAATCTATCAGGGCATAATAAAAGAACTGAGAAAAGGGGCGGGAGTTGTTACGACTCGTGCTTGCAACCACGAGTCGTGCTTCTCAGCACGAGACATGCTCCCTGTCACACCCCGTTTGCCCCCTAGTAGTATGAGCCATGTTTGTGCATGTACATTGTATGAGTTTTGACATGTATAAAGGGGCATTTTGGTAAAAGTGCATGTATATGGTTCTGTTAGCATGTGAGTGTGTGTATGGTGATTATGTGTGACCTAGTAGGATTGTGCTAGGGTGTGCTTGCTCACATAGTTGTAGGATGCGAGTGAGTTGGGTGCGATTGCATGTGCATAAGTGTAACATAATAGCGTATGTCTAGTGGGAGAGCATTGTGTGTGTGTGTTCACACACTTGTAGGGTATGCATTAGTTGGGAGAGTCTTGCATGTATGTGATGCATGTGCTTTGGGTGTGAGTGATTAAATCCCACTAATAGGGAATTGACACCTGTTTAGGGTTAGGAAAAGAAAAAGAAAAGAAAAGAGAAGAGTGGAAAGGGTGGTGGCTGCCTCCATTTCTCGTTTCCCCTTTCCCCTCACTCTCTTCTTCTTCCTTTTCTCTTCCTCTAAGAACCCTAGCTTGGAATCAAGGCTTAGTTGGTGGGAATTGATCATCCTTTAGCATTTTAAAGGTAAGTCTATTGCATATGTTCTTCTTTTCTTCAATTGGTTCTTCATCTTCTGCCTTGCATTTTTTGGGTTTGGATCTAAGTTAGGGTTTTAAGTTTATGTGCTTTGATGGTTGGATGCTTAGTTGAGCCTCCTCGTGAGCCAAAGGGTAAAGAAAAGGCAAGACCTAGTGGATCTAAGCATTAGGAGCAAAGGATACAAGGTTTGGGAAATTTCTTGTTTTTGTATGTAAATATGTTCATGTATGTGTTCTTGGTGATTTTTGGAAGTTGGGTTGTGATATGCTCTTGATATGGCATGTATGTTAAAGTAAGTTTGCATGAGCATGGGATTATTGTAGTGATTGTGAGGATTGATGTGGTTTTGCTGCAAATTTATGGGTTTTGAAAATTTTTGGGATTGTGAGTTTGAATTGATGTTTGGTGTTAAATTACTTGATGATAAATGTTATATTATGGGTATTGATGGTGATGGGTGGCTGGAATTGAGGTAAGAGGCCATTGGATGTGATTTGTGTGTGAGTTTTGGGAGAGGAAGAAATCTGCAGAATTCTGCAGATTCTGGAAATCATGACTCTGTCGTGATCGCGACAGAGACCAGTGATCTTGGGCTACGCTATCGCGAGCTCGCGATAGCAAAAGTTATTGTGTGCTCTCTGTCGCGAGTGCGACAGAGCGCAATGCTGGCCTATGCTATCGCGAGCTCGCGATAGCGATGTTTTGGCTCTCTGTCGCGATCGAGACAGGGTCGGGAGCGCGATAGAGTCAGGCTTTTTCCTCCTTCCCACGATCAAGAAGTCTGTCACGCGTATGCAGCAAAGAGACTATTGTCTCTGTCGCGAGCACGACAGACGTCACGAGCGCGACATCCTTGTAATGTTGAATGAGTTTTCCCTTGGTGTGTGTGTGGTTTTGAACTCCAGTTTCTTTTGGTGACTATAAGTCTTACATCTGTTAACTTATGAATTGTACAAGTGCAAATCCATGATATGAATATGCCTATATATATATATAAATGATTTTAGGATACTAAGGAATGAATTGAATGGATTATGTATAACCTGCTAGAGTCAGTTTAGTGGATAGTTAGGCATGCCTAATAGAGTCTTATAGCTGCAGCCTCAGTTCAGTTTGGACCCTGATCAGGTCCCCGTTTGGTTCCTCGCGAACCCTTAAATGTGTTTGGATCTTGTTTAAGGTCCCTTAATAAAATGTTTTGTAAATGACAAAGTAAATGGTTTTTGATTCGTACCCATAAGGTACTGTCAGTAATCAGTTCATACCCGTAAAGTACTTTCCGTTCACTCGTTATCCACTACCTCGAGTCAGTAGATGCTTAACTACTTTGAATTGTTTTGATAATTATGAGAATGTATTATCTGAATGCGTCCAATGATGAGATTATATGAATGCGGTTATATCATATCAAATGTATGATTCTATATGTTCGTATGTTCATATTTGTAACTAATGTGTATTTCTGATTATGCCATTTGTATGCGTTATGCTTGGCAACCATTGTGAATGGTCATCCCTCTCATATGTGTGTTTCCCCACTAAGCGTTTATCGCTTAGCACGGTGTGTTTACCCGTGCAGGTGCGGAAGGAGCTTTGCTTTGGGAGAGTCACTGCAGTCAAGCCAACACAGCAGAGTTTAGTGTAGGACTTGATCTTTTGTAGTCTTAGATGATTCTTTTTGTATAGAACTCTCGTATGTTAGTTTTGTAATAGCTTCCGCATTCGTATATGTATATTTTTGGTTATGTAATTATCTTTTGTACCTTTGGGTTGATCAAACAGTAATGTAATGTTCTCCATTATATTAATGCATGATCAGCTTCTTTCATGAATGGTTTTATAAAATTTTAATTACCCTGTATTTCAAAAATGTATCTTCGTGCATTATTGTATGTTTATCCTGTATATATGTGGTGACACCTTTACCCATACGGCATCTCACTCCCTTTTCGGATGGGATCGCCTACGTATAGGTGGGGGGTGTTACACTCCCCCAAGCCGAATGGCTTTCATGCCGAACGGAAACCCCTATCGAGAGAAATCACCAGCACGAGTCATGCTCCACCAGCATGAGATGTGCTTTCGAGCCGAACGGGCTTCCAGCCGAATGAGCTCCCAGCCGATCGGGCTCCCAGCATGAGACCTGCTTCACAGCATTAGACCTGCTTCACAGCACGAGTCGTGCTCCTAAGCCATGCCGATCGGGATCTCACACGCCAAACAAATCCTCATGTGGAGTAGGCTCTCATGCCGAGCGAAATCCTTATGCCGAATCTTGAAGTTTGACACGACTCATGCATTCCTTCGCTAAAAACTTGGCCGATCAAGAGGCGCTGGAATCACTGGGCTCTGTCAGGATCGTGACAGAGTCGCGCTCGTGATAGAGTTGCATTTTCAGATCTCCAACGAACTACAGAATTCCTTTCCTTACAAACTCATACCCAAAAGCTCCTAATCAATTCAAATGTTAACATAACTCAAATGACTCATTCAAAACCTCATAATCAACATGAAACCCATAACATTTGAACAAATTTAAGCTACTTAAACTCCATAAATTTCCAGAAAATCCAATCAAAAACAAAAATCAGAATATGCATAAAAAATAACAAAATCCCTAACCTTAACTCCTTTGCTCCTAATCGCTTTCCTTGGTTGATCTTTCTTTTTCCAAAACCCATCTAAAGTCTATCTCATCCAAAATCCTCAACAAAACACATAAATTCACAAAACATAAATCTAGGGTTCCAAAAACTACTCAAAGAAATGGAAACAGGAAATTAAACTTAAACTTACCTCTTCAAACTTAGCTCAAACCTCATACAAAACACCCATCACCTTGCAATAACTCCAGCCAAAAGAAGATGGATCAAGATAAAACTAGAGGAAGAAGAAGAAGAGAAGATGAAGTACCATGAAGAGGAGAGAACGGGAGAATAAGGCAGCTAAAAAATGCTTCTCTCTCTTTCTCTCTCTTTGCTATTTATACCCCTCTCTAATTCCTTGCCACATGTCATCTTTCCATAGGTCAAATTTAGATATTTGTGTCCAATTCTCCTTTTAATCCTCCAACTTCTCATATCCTTATGCATGGAGATTTTATAAGTTAATAATCCTTCACATAGGCCCACATAAATAAATTTTATTCTTTCAATCATGTTCGAATTTCATACTTCACAATTTTACCATTGGCCGCACTTGCCGAAACTTTTACTTAAATCCTTAATTTGTCCATTTGGCAATACCTAACTCGTCAAATTACACAACTTCGATCAGTACTCATCCACAATATGCTCAAATCCTTCTAAGGTACTGTGACGCATGCCGAACCTAGCAAAGGCCCTTGTTGAACCCGCTTTTAGGGCTTGAGGGATTGGTTCGCGTATTTTTTATCTTGGGTGCCATGAGACATTTTGGATGTCTCCTTCCCAATAGAACATTGGAAAGGATTATCTAGTCTTACGACTCCTTTAGGCACCTTTGAGGTATTTTGGAGTCGCCACCCAATTTACAAGAAATTGGAAAAGGTCTGTAACCTCTATTGGTCTAAACCAGATATGGTGTTCGGAACTTCACTCTTATTTATGTCTTGGTTAATTATAATTGAGTTTTTAATTTCCTAAAATTCTACCTCTTATCTCACACGATTAATGCATTTAATAAAAAAGCGCATCGCAATCATCAAGAAAGCGAGAAATAAAAGACTGTAAAGAAAACGGTAAATAAAGCGATAAAGAAAAGCAATAAACACACCAAGCACACAATTACAAGAGAAATTGGGGCAGAATACAACCCCAAATAAAAGAAGATTAAAAATGTAAATTGGGATGGAATACAATCAAAAATGAAAATTAAATAATATTGCCCCCGAAAGAGAATACATGAACATAAATTTAAAACAAGCAAACCAAATCTAACATAAAAAAAAGACATACATAAATCGGGGCATTCGTTTAGATTTGGAACATTGGTTCCTTTACGCTTAGTCAAAAAAGGGGATCGAAGAGTTGTTATTTCATTGCTAGTTTGAAAAACCGGGATGAGTGATCCCATTTTTGGATAAAATTTACTCTTCGTTTTATTGTGATATTTTACATTTCTTGGCTAAAATGAGGGACATTGGTCCCAATTTTATTAGTAAAAGTTCTAATTTAATTATAAAAATACTTTTGTGATTTTTTATCTCACGGGTGCATAAATAAAATATTTATTCGCAAACAAGCATAACACAAAGAGAGAAAATAGGAAAGGTCTCACCCAACGACACGATCTCCTACACGTAGTGACCCCTCCGCATGGTCACGAGGATGCTCACACAATGCAAGTCATATTTTAATGTCAGACAGAAAGTAATATTAAAAATATTAGTAATAATTCTAAACAAAATTAATCAAGTAAAGACAAAGTAAATAAAGGACATATTAATTTAGTACACAAATAATTTATATGCGAAAATAAATTAAAATGAGTCAAGCAAAAACTTCAAGGATGGTGATACAAATAATGGCAACAGAATGGTAATAACAATAATAAAATCATGGTAACAATAATGACAATATTCATGGCAATAGGATAATAATAATAATAATAATAATAATAATAATAATAATAATAATAATAATAATAATAATAATAATAATAATAATAATAATGATGATAATAATAATGACAAATGGTGACAATAGACACAAACATAATAATAATAATAATAATAATAATAATAATAATAATAATAATAACAATAATAATAATAATAATAATAATAATAATAATAATAATAACAGCAACAATAACAACAACAACAACAACAACAATAGTGAAGAAGAGCAACGGGAGTCACAAAAATCAAATTAAATCACAAATAGTATGCCAACAATAATAATCATATTAGAAATGCTAGAAATGAATTATAAATATGGTAATAATAACAGAAAATAATAATAGTAATAATAATAAATGATGAACAAAAATAAATGAGAACGGTTCGAAAAAATGTTTACCCTCAGATTTTATAGATCGAAAAATAGGATGATTGATCTGTTCTCCTTGTCGAATTTATGGTGATAAACTCCCGAAAGAAGTATAAAAATCTATATTTTAAAATAAATTAACTCAAGTAAATATTTTTGGTAGGGTGACCCAAGAGAAAGAAAATTGATTTTCCTTGCTTAGATCAATCCTCCAATGAAAAATATTTTTTGCAAAAAAATAGAAGGAGAAAAGAAGATTCAAACTTGAAAATCGTAGCATTTTTTTTTCTTGCTTTGAAAATACTCCCGGCTGTCCTTTTGTTCTTGAGAGAAAATTCTCTTTTTTTGTGAAAATTACAGCTCTTCTGTAAATGAAGACCACTCTTCATTTTGATCCTCAGGATTGTCTCAAAATGGGAAAAAACAAAATTTTCTTTCAATTTTGTCTCCCCAAAAATTGCACAGAATTGTGAAAGAAACGAAAAAAATAGACTGTAATTTGACCAGGAAACGCAGAGGAAAGCGACCGCACGCAAAGGGGTAAGAATGCCTGCTGGTGGAGGGATGTGACGCGTGCCTGAGAGGGAGCGTGCATCGTGCGGCAAGGCACTCCCCAAGCGGGCGCGTCACCCAGCGAGGCGCGCCCCAAGCGGGTGCCCGTCCCCTTGGCAGTGCACGCCCGAGCGGGCGCGCGCACGCACTGCGCTGGCACGGCCCTCAAATAAAAATAAAATCAAATGGAACAAAAAGGAATAAAAATAAGAATAGAAATGTGAATTTTTGAATCGAAATTTTCAGAGGAACAGAGGGAATTTTCGACAAGGAAGGCATCATTTTTGACACTGTTACTTGTGGCAAGTATCACTTTCATCATCGGATAATCCTGATCTTGGACCGCCTCAGGACCCGGTGTCTATAGGTACATTTCAGTGTGTGACAATTCTTTCCTCCTAAAATAATTTCATCCTCAAAATTCACTTACATCGGAAAAATCCAAATGCCATATTCCAAATCACTATCATTCACACCGATCATTTCCGTATCATCATATGACACTTACGTTTTACACTTATAATACATACATTTCACTTATCCCAATACACCTTTACTTATAATATACTTACTTGATATAACTTATTCTCATCACTATACTCTCTAACCATTTTTCTTTAATCCAAAAAGGTTACGCAATGCATAACTTTCTCTTGTCCATGACTAAACCCAAACTCATAAAATCGATTTAAAGAAATCCCATAATTCCCTTTCCATTATCTTATGCTTAAATCGATCACATTCATCAGAACAATCATTACTTTAACTACTACTTAGAAACCCAAAGCATATACTGACAAAATTTGCTACACAATTCCTCATTACTTCAAAAACATTCGGTACATACGCTGCTTTCTTTATTGATAATACCTGTATCTTACTCCAAAAATCCTTTCACATTCATCAGTACAAAATTCCAAAATACTTTTCTATTCCGCTCTAGCTACAGACACAGTACATTCTCCTTAACAATTGCTATGCTCATAATTCACATAATTAGTCTCAATATCAAATACTCAATGTACACTTTGTCAGCTTTCTCTCCATCAAAACGCATATGCGAATGTTTCTCACATGTGATCAAAGGGAGGATGATGCAATAGTTCATTTACGCAAAATAATGCAGATATGCGATTGATGCTATGATAATGCACTTTTCCCATCCCCATGATTCAATATGGTTATTTTTAATTATTTTTTTTTGGAGATAGCTGACAGGCATACCGAGCAACACCATAATCTTACAAAATCCGCATACTCTTCCATCTAGAAATACCAAAACATTTATTCTTCCAAGGTAACCACATATTAATACACTTCAAAAACTTCTACAAACCTTCTCTTTAACCATATAAATCGAAACAAAATTCCTAATAGAATCTCTGATAACTCATCCAACAAACACATTCCAGATTGCACATACACAAAATAATTCAAGGCAGGTAGATCGTGTAACACACCGAATATGCCCTAGTCGGATTAGGAAAAGTTTAGGGTGTAACGAAAATCGAATGTGGTTGAACTAGGGACCGAATTGTTAAAAAGGACGCAACCGTCATTAATTTGAAAGTTTCGGTAAGTTTCAATAAATTGCACCCTAAATGACATGAAAAGAATTATTTTGGTGACTAAAAATGTGTAATTGGATGATGGAAGTGATTAATCATAGTAAAAAAATATGACTAGTTTTATTTGTATAAGGTAGGGGTATTTTGGTCATTTTATAATTATGGATTAAATTGAATGAATAAGTTAAGTTATGTGGGCCAATATATGTAATGGAAAAGTTGAATGCCAATTGGAGGAAAAGAAGTAAGATTAAGGACTAAAAGATAGGTTAGACACATAAAAATCTTTACGGGACTAATGAAAAGGTGACATGTGGCAAATGAGGATAAGGATGAAGTTAATGGCCTTAATTCAGCCTTCTGACTTCATTTTTGCCATCCTTGGACGAGAAAAAGGGAGAGGAACAACCTCTTCTCCTCCTACCTCACGCCATCTTCAGAAATCAAAGCTCAATGTAGGTTTAGTCCAAGCTTCAAATAATAGGACGCAAGATGTGGTTGAGATAGGTAAGTGGTTAGTCCTTTTCTCTCTTTCTCCCCTCTTTTCCTCAAAAATAAGTAAGGGTATGTGTAACTCTGAACTTTTGGTTGTTTGTTTGGAGCAAACAAGAGAGTTAAAGAAGGAGTATGGAAGAATAAAGGTTGTATAGCCATTGGAGCAATTAGGGAGCAAATGAATAGAGGTTTGGAAACTCTTTCGTTATATATATGAATTTGTATTTGATTATGTGTTATATGAGTTATTTGAATGTTTTGATGATGATATATGATGATGGTAGTGAGTGTTGGTTTAAATTGCTAAACCGTGCATGTGAATAGTTTTTTGGGTGAAAACTGTGTTAGAATACACTTGACTCTTCTTCAGTTATTAGGCTGTATTGTGAGTTTTAGAACTCCAATTGATATTAAACTAGTGTCGTTTGAAATTTAAGACATATTACTACAAATATCTAAGAAATAGTCTTGAGCTTAATTTATCTCTATGTGCCCCAAAAATGGTCATGAAGAAGAGGTATCTTCTCTGGCCGGGTTCAGGGGAGCAGTATAGGTGGTTTTGATCATATCTAATAATTTAGGTGTCTAAACGACATGAGACTTGTTCCATCTTAAATTTAACATCCTAGGGATCATTTTTTAAGAGGATGTTTGGTCTAAAAATGAGGTTTAGAGGTTGGTTTAGGCGGTCGAAGTTTGAATTGGAAAGCAGTCTTGTAATTTGCTCTTGTGAGAAACCTGAAGCGAGCTTCTATCGCGAGCGCGACAGAATCTGCTTGAAAAGTGTTTTTCTCCTTATTTTGAACCTTTTGGTTGGTAGGAACCCTTGCCTACCTTTACCCTCTTCTAGTTTGTATATTTTATGATGTTTTCTCTTCCGACATACACCCGAACCTCATCGGAACCTCATAAGACATATTTGTTATATGTTTAGTGTTTGTAAAAGAGTAAATAAGTAGATATCACTTAGGAATATAAGAGACTAAGATTGTAAATAAGAATAATGACTAAGGTATTTCAAAGTCTAGTGAGTAGAACACCTTTGAATTCGTTCAACATTAACCTGATCTAAATTTTGTTAAGAAATTGGAAGCGAAATTCTATAAACTGTACTTTGATCTTGCGGAACTATGGGGTTCTGATTCCCAACCCTTTGGGACACGTAGGAAGCTTGGCATATTCTTCCAAGTCCAAACCAAAGCACCAAACTTATTCAGACATAAAATATAGTGTTTCAACTGAATTCGGTTAGACACCTTGATACTTGTTACAAATAAATGTGACAGGTAGGTGTCGATTAATAAAAGTTTATGGAGTTATTAATGACTCAAATCTTGAGTAAGATGATGTATGGTTTAAAATTTGCACGTGATATTCAGATGGAATTGAATGAATGTTTAGGTGTGTCTTAACTTAAGTTGAATGGATATTTCGTATATCAAATATCAAACAGTTTTATACGATTGACTAAGTAATAATTAATCCTTAATAAATTGAATAGTACAAGTTCCTTATGTTGGAATTCTTGAGGTTAACGCATGTGGATGAAGAAGTCATGTTTATAAAATTATTTGTGGATAATTTATGATTAAATAAGTGGGATGCTTGATATTGTCGCGGCGCGACAGAGGCCATTTAGTTTTTTGTCACGAGCGCGACAGAGGCCATTTAGTTTTCTGTCGCAAGCGCGACAAAGGCCATTTAGTTTTCTATCGCGATTGCGACTAAGGTCGCGAGCGCGACTCTCCCCTATGTTATAAATGCATATTGTTAAGCTGTTGAACATGAGTTTGGACTTGTGATTTACATATGACATAGTGTATAAATTAAGATATGTTATACCATGCAAGTTATCGTTGAATTAAATTGTTGAGCATGTATTAAAATTAAAATGGGATCGTCATTAAAGGTTATGGATTGATATATTTTATATGAACCATTGCTTTAATTTATGAATAAATTGTGCATAGGATTATAATGCGATTATAATAAGAGTATGTGCTTTTGGAAAAGATATTAAAGTATAGCATGAAGATTATTAAAGGAAACAAGTATGTGTTAGCCTACATTAGTCAAGTCGTGGATAATTAGGCATGCCTAATAGAGTTAGTGTTCTTGCAGCTAGTGTATGATTTGGACCCCGATCAGGTCCCCCGACTGGATCTCCGTGATCCCTGTGTACTGAAAAGATAGTGTTGATACCTTCGGGTATCTATGTGTTATGAGAATAGTGCTAATACCTTCGGGTATCTATGTGTTACTCGTTATCCACCCCTTTGACTTAGCGGGCATTAAATGAATAAGAGCATGTGAATTAAACAGTAAATTATGAAGGGATATATCTATGTGAAGATTTGTATGAAAGTGTGTATTTTATTATTGTAATCTAAATTCCTTGTTGATTGAATAAATTACCTGATAATGCAACTGCTAGGCAAGATGTGTGACATGAATTGTGGAAACCGAAAGGAAAGTGAATAAGTGTACAGGTGACATGTACAAGATGTGAAAAAGGTGTGTATGTGTATAATTGATTTGTTAACATTGATATGCAAAGTAAGTGACTATTTTGACACTCTCCTTGAAAATATCTAATTTGTTATTCTTGTTATAATTATATTTTCTATATTATGCTTTTCTTTAAACTTAATTGACGGCTAGTCCTAGTGGTTGTCCATATTTATATGTGTTTCCCACTAAACTTTATACTTAGCATGGATTTTCTTTTAATCCGTGTAGGTACTATTACTCGGATCGTTCGAGAATCTTTCCGCAACATTCCAGGCTAATGCAAGCTTTAAAAGAGATATTAGAATAGGATTTATATAGTCTTCAGAATATACGCAAGTTTTGTAATTTTAAACTATGAGTTTGTAAAAGTGATATTGGTTATGTAAATGATCTATCTATAGCGAATTCTGAAGAAGTTTATTTTATAATGTGAATGTGTAATGAATTTATGGTTAACAATAATTTGTTGTTGAAAATGAAAGGAATTTTATAACTGATATTTCAGTCTAAAGATTTATAAGTTTCACATGTGTACTTCGGTAATGCCCTTAACCGTCGTCGTAGACCACCGGTTCACTGTATGGTTTATTACGTACAGGTATGGGGTGTTACATTTAGTGGTATCAGAGCATAGGCTTAGTTGGTTCTGGACGACTAGAGTTTAGAGTTCAGTCTGTATAGTTTTTGCATTGGCCAATGCGGAGGTTTTAATTTTGTATAAGTGTTGCGGTAGGAGTGGATAGACATTGATGACACCAGCAATGAGACAGCTAAGTGTGAGATGTGATAAGTTGTGATCAGTTTATTGTGAATCCGTTTACTATTATTAAGGTGTTGGATGTGGCTGTAGAGATTCTGGTTAGAGATTATGTACAGTATAATATAAGTTATGTATAAGTTTTCCCTGAGGGAAAATGTGGAATAAAGGATTAAATAGTGCTGGATTTCCTATAATTAGGAGTATTTCGAGGATTGTGACACTCTGTACACCTATCAGCTACTTTACTGATGAGAGCAAGTATTTGAATGTGATACATCATGGGGGTTGGGCAACTTGCATTGCCATTATCTGAACTGCATTTGTCACACCCCAAATCGGGCCTAGTTGGAATGTCCATGCTAAGTCGGGATGAGTAAGGGTATTTTGGTAATTAGTGCATGTGAAATTGGATTTATTAAGGACTTAATTGAAGAGATTAAATTAATAAGATGTTCAGTGAGGAGATTACCTAGTGTGTATGTGTGTGTATGGTGTTTGAGTGTATAAAGTCAAGATATTTATGAGTGAGAGCCAATAAAATTGTGCTAAGTGGGCTTGTAATATTATGACATGTGGACCTATAGTAAGTAGACAAGTGGATTTGGTAGGTGTGCATTAAATGAAAAGAAAGGAAAAGATGGAGAGAGAAGGCAGGAACAAGTCTGCCCCCCCCCCCCCATTCTCCTCTCTTCTTCGGTTCTTCTTTCTCATTTTCTTCCCGATTTTCTGTACTTCCTCCTTTTCTTTCTTATGGCTGGTGTTTGGGCACATGATTGGGTGATTTTGGTAGAGATTTGGGGCAAGATTAAAGAGGTAAGAGTTAGTTTTGGTTTGCATGTATTTGGGTTTTCCTCTCCTTCTGTTTTACTTTTGATTTGGGGCAAGTTTTGGTTTTGGATAAGTAATTTTCTGGGTTTTGGGTGTGTGCAAGCTTTGGATGGCAAGAGGAAATTGAAGGGCAAGGAAAAGAATGAGGATTAAAGCTTGAAGAGGATAGTGGGTTGTGCTTCATAGAGGTTTGGGAAACTCTCTATTATATATATATGAATTTTTTTGTATATTCATGTGTGATATAAGTTTCTTGAATGTGTTGTTGATGATATTTGATGATGGTAGTGAGTGTTGGTTTAAATTGTTCATTTGTGCATGTGAATAGGATTTTGGGTGAAAAACTGGGTTAGAATGCAGTTGACCTTTCTTCGGTTATTAAGCTGTATTGGGAGTTATAGAAACCAAATGGTATGAAATCAGTACCGTTGGAAAGCTAAGATATATTCCTACAAATGTGTTAGAAATAAGTTTGAGCTAATTTTAACTCTAAGTGTCCCAAAAGTGGTTAAGAAGTAGAGCTATCTTCTCTGGCCGGGTTCAGGGGAGCACTATAGGTTGTTTAGATCATATCTGAAGCTATAAATGTCCCATTAATCTGAAATTTATTGCATTTAAAAATTAACATCTTACGGAACAAATGTTAAGAAGGATGTTTTGCCTAAAAATGTCGTTTAGATGCTCGTTTAGGCTGATCCAAAAGGATTTGTGAAGCAGTCCTGAATTCTAGCTTCTGTTTTGCCAACTTTTGGTAGGTCACGGTGGTAACCAAATTCATTACCATCGTGACATATGAAAATGCTGGGTAGAATGCTTAGTTTTGGACCTCAAAGTGGCAACCAAATTCATTATCACCGTGACCCCTTCTGTTTTGACCATTTTATGTGTTTTTCTTCCCGAATTGAACCCGTTTCACACCGAAACTTTTTAGGAACTATCTGATGCATGTTTAGGACTATTAAATGAGTATAAGAATAGTTATCACTTGGAAAATAAACATGAATAGGCTTAAGAATAATAGCAAACTAATGAAGTAATGATGTGTAATTGTATGTATTAGAATCAAGTCAAGTTTAATGACATTATTGAGCATTATAATACTTCAATCTATATAAACGTGTATGATATGAACAGGTATGCATAGGTATGAATTAAGATCTATGTTACATACACATGAAAGACATCACATGAAATGAGTTTGCTTAATGAAATATATATATATATGGGATATGAGCAGTGAATGTGTGATTGAAGTAATGGCCTAACAGTATTATATGATGCATGCATTGATAATAAATGTTATTAGAATGTATTGGTATGCAAGATAGCTATGATGCCATTATGGTTCATGTGGATATTTGAGTGATTATATAGTATGATATGATAAAGTGTCTGGAATAGCATTCTGTTCTGGGCAGTGGGTATGTCACGGTGACAGCCTAATGGGTTACGACCGTGAGGTACCCCATTAGTGCATTCTGTTTTGGGGTGTGTGTATGTCACGGTGACAACCTAATGGGTTACCACCGTGAGGTACCCTAGACTTGCATTCTGCCAAGATCCTAGGTATATCACGGTGACAACCAATCTGGTTACCACCGTGACCTACCCTATTTTTGCAATAAAATCTTATTTATTTCAAATGATTTAGGGATGTTAAATTATTGATTTTAGCACACATTGTCACTTATTATGAGTTGTATACTAGTAATATGGATGATATTTGCATGTACTGATTTATCAAAGTATGTGAATGCTTTGCTTGTTATAATTGAACTGTGGACGTTAATTGTGTAATTTAGCCTGCGAGTCAACTAAGTGGATAGTTAGGCATACCTAATAGAGTCTCTTAGCAGCAGCCCTCAGTTGCGTTTGGACCCTGATCAGGTCCCCTGTTTGGTTCCTTGCGAACCCTTTAAAGTATTCAATTCGCACCCGTAAGGTGATGTCAGTATTCGATTTGCACCCGTAAGGTGATGTCAGTATTCGATTCGTACCAGTAAGGTACTGTCAGTTCACTTGTTATCCACTATTTTGAGTCAGCAGGAATCCTGTTTGTTTTATCTGATATGATTAAGAGAATGTGATATTTGGATGAGCATAATTCTGGACATGTGAATCAGTTATGTACTCGAATGTGAATATGTATTTCTGAATGGGTTGAATGTGACTCAAGCATGTGTATTGTTCATGATTATCAACATATATTATATTGTGAATGTGTTCGTATATGATCAGTCATGGACATAAGTATGTGAATTGAAAGGTGTACAACTGTGATCATGATCTCTTTAATGCCATGGTTATAGTTTATTATGTTGTGCTGATGAGCATGTGAATCCGATTAGTTATGTTTATGAGCATATGAATTAATAGGTATATGAATGCAAACTTGAATTACTGAGTGCTATGGTTAATAAGTATGTATATGAACGTGATTTTGGTGCTATCGACTGTTATGGTGAAGTATGTGAATCAAGATACGTATGAATGTGCTCTTGACCATGGAATGTTATAAATATTGTGTTATGTTACGTGTTCTCTCTCTTGCTTTTCATATTGTAGTGATTTCGGCGTGTGGTCATGTGTTTACATTTCAAGGCATGATAATTAGTAGCTATGCATGTGAAATCTCTGACATCTGATGCCCGTGAGTTCGGTAAGTGAAAGTTAATTTGTATGTGTAATTGCATGATATCGCTCGTATCCTGTATGGTATTCTGTCTACTTTGGTTGCTTTAGTATGATTATAGAAATATGGTAACCGCATAATTATGATAATGGAAAGAACAATAAGGTAATGTGTACATGAATGTCGTTATGATCTTCTGAATGCATGATTTTTATGCAAGCATGTATATCTATCTGTTAGGACTATATGCATTTCCTATTATGAATGTGTTATACTTTGACGACCATTGTGAATGGCCATCCATGTTGCTTGTGTGTTCTCCCCACTAAGCGTTATTGCTTAGCATGAGTTCTTTTCCCGTGCAGGTGGCAGGTTTGGTTCAGTTTAAGTCACGCTTCTGTAAGGTCGGCCACATAGGAGTTAGAAGTTTTGTATTTTGTTCAGCTTCTATATTTCGGATTTTATAATTTTGTAGTCCTTTGTATATGTAGTTACATGTAAGGATCTTATTGTAATTAAGTTTTTAGCTATTTCTCCGTTTTATCTTTCGTCTATACTTCCACTGAATGATTATATGTATGTATGTGAGTTAATGTATGTTCAGCTACTGTTTTATTAAAATTTTAATTTTCGTTGTATCTCCGTATATTTTTATGTATGAATGTATGCTTCCGCTTAGTGTATGTGTGCATGTATGCGAGTGAGCGTCGGTAGCGCTCTCCGGCGTCCTTCCAATGGGGACGTAGGGAGTGTTACATTTAGTGGTATCAGAGCCCAGGTTTGGCGGTTCTGGTTGTCTTGTTTGTTAAGTGTCGAGTCTTTACATGCTAGTCGGTTATGTGTCGTGTCTTTGTATGAGAGTCAGTTTTGTGTCGTGGCCTAATGCAGATGTGTCCTGTCTTGTGTCGTGTCTAGATGGAGTCTGATCCTAGTGAGATTGTGGGCAAGAAACCAGAAAGTGTGAACCCAGTTAGTGCTGATCAGAATGTTTCCGAGCGTCCTCCAGTTGAAGATTCTAGTCCTGTTTCTGAGGATAAAATTTTGGAGATTCACCGAAGTGTTATTGGTAAGGAGAAACATAGATATGACGAACATCTTTTAAGTATTGAAGGATTTATGTAGCAATCGGCGAAAGTTAGTTAGTTTATGTGTAAAGTGTTTGGGCTTTGATTTTAGTCAGGCAGTTGAGTAATGATCATTCTGATGAATGTGTTTGATTCGAATATAAGAAAGTGATTTAAGGGTGCAATGGTGTCGATAAGTGTAAGCGAGTGAGTAGTTTGAGAGTGAAGTGTATGAGTTTGTTGGTGACATGGTGGAATGTAATGTTGGGAATTCTTTTCGGTTTAAGTGAATTTCGAGGACGAAATTCTATTAGGAGAAAAGAGTTGTCACACCCCAAATCGGGCCTAGTTGCAATGGGCATGCTAAGTAGAGATGAGTAAGGGTATTTTGGTAATTAGTGCATGTGAAATTGGATTTATTAAGGACTTAATTGAAGAGATTAAATTAATAAGATGTTAAGTGAGGAGATTACCTAGTGTGTATGTGTGTGTATGGTGTTTTAGTGTATGAAGTCAAGATATTTATGAGTAAGAGCCAATAAAATTGTGCTAAGTCGGCTTGTAATATTATGACATGTGGACCTATAGTAAGTAAACAAGTGGATTTGGTAGGTGTGCATTAAATGAAAAGAAAGGAAAAGATGGAGGGAGAAGGCAGGAACAAGTTTGCCACCCCCCCCCCACCCCGCCCATTCTCCTCTCTTCTTCGGTTCTTCTTTCTCATTTTCTTCCCTATTTTCTGCACTTCCTCCTTTTCTTTCTTGTGGCTGGTGTTTGGGCACATGATTGGGTGATTTTGGTAGAGATTTGGGGCAAGATTGAAGAGGTAAGAGTTAGTTTTGGTTTGCATGTATTGGGGTCTTCCTCTCCTTCTGTTTTCCTTTTGATTTGGGGAAAGTTTGGGTTTTGGATAAGTAATTTTTTTGGTTTTGGGTGTGTGCAAGCTTTGGATGGCAAGAGGAAATTCAAGGGCAAGGAAAAGAATGAGGATTAAAGCTTGAAGACGATAGTGGGTTGTGCTTCATAGAGGTTTGGGAAACTCTCTATTATATATATATGAATTTTTTGTATATTCATGTGTGATATAAGTTTCTTGAATGTGTTGTTGATGATATTTGATGATGGTAGTGAGTGTTGGTTTAAATTGTTCATTTGTGCATGTGAATAGGATTTTGAGTGAAAAACTGGGTTAGAATGCAGTTGACCTTTCTTCGGTTATTAAGCTGTATTGGGAGTTGTAAAACTCGAAATGGTATGAAACCAGTACCTTTTGGAAAGCTAAGATATATTCCTACAAATGTTTTAGAAATAAGTTTGAGCGTATTTTAACTCTTAGTGTCCCAAAAGTTGTCAAGAAGTAGAGCTATCTTCTCTGGCCGAGTTCAGGGGAGCACTATAGGTTGTTTAGATCATATCTGAAGCTATAGATGTCCAATTGATCTGAAATTTGTTTCATTTGAAAGTTAACATCTTAGGAAACAAATGTTAAAGGAAGTTTTGGCTAAAAATGTCATTTAGATGCCCGTTTAGGCTGAACAAAAAGGAGTTGTGAAGCAGTCCTGAATTCTAGCTTCTATTTTGCCAACTTTTGGTAGGTCACAGTGGTAACCAAATTCATTACCACCATGAAATATGAAAATGCTGGGCAGAATGCTTAGTTTTGGACCTCACGGTGGCAACCAAATTCATTACCATCGTAACCACTTCTATTTTGAACATTTTATGTGTTTTTCTTCCCGAATTAAACCCGTTTCACACTGAAACTTTTTAGGAACTATCCGATGCATGTTTAGGACTATTAAATGGGTATAAGAATAGTTATCACTTGGAAAATAAACATGAATAGGATTAAGATTAATAGCAAACTAATGAAGTAATGATGTGTAATTGTATTTATTAGAATCAAGTCAAGTTTAATGACATTATTGAGCATTATAATACTTCAATCTATATAAACGTGTATGATATGAACAGGTATGAATAAAGATCTAAGTTATATACACATGAAAGACATCACATGAAATGAGTTTGCTTAATGAAATATATATATATATATATATATATATATATATATATGGGATATGAGTAGTGAATGTGTGATTGAAGTAATGGCCTAACAATATTATATGATGCATGCATTGATAATAAATGTTATTAGAATGTATTGGTATGCAAGATAGCTATGATGCTATTATGGTTCATGTGGATATTTGAGTGATTATATAGTATGATATGATAAAGTGTGTGGAATAGCATTCTGTTTTGGGCAGTGGGTATGTCACGATGACAACCTAATGGGTTACCACCGTGAGGTACCCCATTAGTGCATTCTGTTTAGGGGTGTGGGTATGTCACGGTGACAACCTAATGGGTTACCACCGTGAGGTACCCTAGACTTGCATTCTGCCAAGATCCTTGGTATGTCACGGTGACAACCAATCTATTTACCACCGTGACCTACCCTATTTTTGCAAGAAAATCTTATTTATTTCAAATGATTTAGGGATGTTAAATTATTGATTTTAGCACACATTGTCACTTATTATGAGCTGTATACTAGTAAGATGGATGATATTTGCATGTACTGATTTATCAAAGTATGTGAATTCTTTGCTTATTATAATTGAACTATGGACATTAATTGTGTAATTTAGCCTGCGAGTCAACTAAGTGGATAGTTAGGCATGCCTAATAGAGTCTCTTAGCTGCAGCCCTCAGTTACGTTTGGACCCTAATCAGGTCCCCTGTTTGGTTCCTCGCGAACCCTTTAAAGTATTCGATTCGCACCCGTAAGGTGATGTCAGTATTCGATTCGCAACCGTAAGGTGATGTCAGTATTCGATTCGCACCCGTAAGGTGATATCATTATTTGATTCGCACCCGTAAGGTGATGTCAGTATTCGATTCGTACCCGTAAGTTACTGTCAGTTCACTCGTTATCCACTATTTTGAGTCAGCAAGTATCCTGTTTGTTTTATCTGATATGATTAAGAGAATGTGATATTTGGATGAGCATAATTCTGGACATGTGAATAAGTTATGTACTCGAATGTGATTATGAATCTCTGAATGGGTTGAATGTGACTCAAGCATGTGCATTGTACATGATTATCAACACATATCATATTGTGAATGAGTTTGTATACGATCAGTCATGGACATAAGTATGTGAATTGAAAGGTGTACAACTGTGATCATGATTTTTTGAATGCCATGGTTATAGTTTATTATGTTGTGATGATGAGCATGTGAATCCGATTAGTTATGTTTATAAGCATATGAATTAATAGGTATATGAATGCAAACTTGAATTACTGAATGCTATGGTTAATAAGTATGTATATGACCGTGATTTTGGTGCTATCGACTGTTATGGTGAAGTATGTGAATCAAGATACGTATGAATGTGCTCTTAACCATGGAATGTTATAAATATTGTGTTATGTTATGTGTTCTCTCTCTAGCTTTTCCTATTGTAGTGATTTCGGTGTGTGGTCATGTGTTTACATTTCAAGGCATGATAATTAGTAGCTATACAATCTCTGACATCTAATGCCCGTGAGTTCGGTAAGTGAAAGTTAATTTGTATGTGTAATTGCATGATATCGCTTGTATCCTGTATGGTATTCTGTCTGCTTTGGTTGCTTTAGTATGATTATAGAAATATGCTAACCGCATAATTATGATAATGGAAAGATCAATCAGGTAATGTGTACATGAATGTGGTCATGATCTGAATGCATGATTTTTATGCAAGCATGTATATCTATCTGTTAGGACTATATGCATTTGCTATTATGAATGTGTTATACTTTGACGACCATTGTGAATGGCCGTCCATGTTGCTTGTGTGTTCTCCCCACCAAGCGTTATTGCTTAGCACGGGTTCTTTTCCCGTGCAGGTGGCAGGTTTGGTTCCGTTTAAGTCACGCATCTGCAAGGTCGGCCACATAGGAGTTAGAAGTTTTGTATTTTATTCAGCTTCTGTATTTCAGATTTTATAATTTTGTAGTCCTTTGTATATGTAGTTATATGTAAGGATCTTATTGTAATTAAGTTTTCAGTCATTTCTCCATTTTATCTTTCGTCTACACTTCCACTGAATGATTATATGTATGTATGTGAGTTAATGTATGTTCAACTACTATTTGGTTAAAATTTTAATTTTCGTTGTATCTCTGTATGTTTTATGTATAAATGTATGCTTCCGCTTAGTGTATGTGTGCATGTATGCGAGTGAGCATTGGTAGAGCTCTCCGGCGTCCTTCCAATGGGGACGTAGGGGGTGTTATAGCATTAATACATTGCATCATATTGCATACATAAATCATTCAGCATCCATTACATTTACCTCTATTGTTCCTTTTTAATGAACATCCGACATATGCATTGTCCTCAAGTGACAGGAAGCTGACAGAATGTACATTGAGTGTAACAAAATTGAGTAGGTGAGGAATTAGTTCAAAAAAAACAAGAGAAGATAGAGAGAGTGAAGGATCACTGAATGTGTATAAGTATGAGTAAGAGTAAGAGATTTAGGTCTATAGAATTGGTCGGCTTGGCCCTTCTTTGTTAAGGAATTAAGGTATAAATGGGATAAGATTTCTATTTATTTGGAAAGGAATGGAATTGTATCCGATTAGATTAACTTATTGGTTATAGATTTGAACATGCTTGTAAGAGTGAATAAAACTGTGAACTTTTGTGCAAGATAGCCAAATAATAAATACTGTAAAATCTATGTGATGTTTCAGAAGTGATAGCCCATCATAATTAGTGATACTGGTAATTTAGGAGGGAACTGTTATAGATTGTTTTGATCAATATAGGAGTTTAGTGAATGTGTGAGCAATTCTGTATTTAAAGGACGAGATGTTTTATGAGGAAGGAGCTAAGTGAAAAGATTGACAGGATAATTATAGAATAAAGGTAATTATATAAAGTTATATGATGAATTGAATATTGGGCGTATCTGTATGTCATGATTGTATTAGAACTTGAGTAAGGAATAATTCGATGAAAGAGGTTATATGTACATATGATTTGATAGGGTGGATTAAGAATGACATTTGAGATCCGATAGTAATAAAATGTAAGCGAATTGTAACTTAAACATTGAAGAGCTTTATAAATTATACTATATGACTAGAAGTAATAAGATGGATTATGTGCGAGGTAAAGCGTAAATATTGCATGATAAGTATACTGTTAGTGTGGGTGAATGTAGTGATAAAGATTTTGATATTCAGAAATCGGATATAAGTGAATTTCGAGGACAAAATTCTTTTAAGGAGGGTAGTTTTGTAACACCCCGAATATGCCCTAGTCGGATTAGGGTAAGTTTAGGGTGTAACGGAAACCGAATGTGGTTGAACTAGGGACGGAAGTGTTAAAAAGGACGCAACCGTCATTAATTTGAAAGTTTCGATAAGTTTCAA
Source organism: Excoecaria cochinchinensis (assembly GCA_947683425.1). Taxonomy (NCBI): domain Eukaryota; kingdom Viridiplantae; phylum Streptophyta; class Magnoliopsida; order Malpighiales; family Euphorbiaceae; genus Excoecaria; species Excoecaria cochinchinensis. Next base: position 9,440,149 of record CANTUQ010000119.1, read on the forward strand.
TAAATTGGACAATTATATCATCGCGCCCTAAATGACGTGAAAAGAATTATTTTGGTGACTAAAAATGTGTAATTGGATGATGGAAGTGATTAATCATAGTAAAAAAATGTGACTAGTTTTATTTGTATAAGGTAGGGGTATTTTGGTCATTTTATAATTATAGATTAAATTGAATGAATAAGTTAAGTTATGTGGGCCAATGTATTTAATGGAAAAGTTGAATGCCAATTGGAGGAAAAAAAGTAAGATTAAGGACTAAAAGATAGGTTAGACACATAAAAATCTTTTGGGGACTAATGAAAAGGTGACATGTGGTAAATGAGGATAAGGATGAGGTTAATGGCCTTAATTCAGCCTTTTGACTTCATTTTGGCCATCCTTGGATGGGAAAAAGGGAGAGGAACAACCTCTTCTCCTCCTACCTCACGCCATCTTCAGAAATCAAAGCTCAAGGTAGGTTTAGTCTAAGCTTCAAATAATAGGACGCAAGATGTGGTTGAGATAGGTAAGTGGTTAGTTCTTTTTTCTCTTTCTCCCATCTTTTCCTCAAAATGAAGTTAGGGTATGTGTAACTCTGTACTTTTGGTTGTTTTTTTGGAGGAAACAAGAGAGCTAAAGAAGGAGTATAGAAGAATAAAGGTTGTATAGCCATTGGAGCAATTAGGGAGCAAATGAATAGAGGTTTGGAAACTCTTTCGTTATATATATGAATTTGTGTTTGTTTATGTGTTATATGAGTTATTTGAATGTTTTGATGATGATATATGATGATGGTAGTGAGTGTTGGTTTAAATTGCTAAACCGTGCATGTGAATAGGATTTTGGGTGAAAACTGTGTTAGAATACACTTGACCCTTCTTCAGTTATTAGGCTGTATTGTGAGTTTTAGAACTTTAATTGATATGAAACTAGTGCCGTTTGAAAGTTATGACATGTTACTACAAATGTCTTAGAAACAGTGTTGAGCTAATTATATATCTAATTGTCCCAAAAATGGTTATAAAATAGAGGTATCTTCTCTCGCCGGGTTCAGGGGAGTAGTATATGTGTTTTTGATCATATCTGATTATTCAGGTGTCTAAACGACATGAGACTTGTTCCATCTTAAAGCTAACATCCTAGGGATCATTTTTTAAGAGGACATTTGGTCTAAAAATGAGTTTCAGAGGTTGTTTTACGCGGTTGAAGTTCAAAGTGGAAAGCAGTCTTGTGATTTGCTCTTGTGAGAAAACTGAAGCGAGCTTTTGTCGCGAGCGCGGCAAAATCTGTTTGTCAAGTGTTTTTCTCCTTCTTTTGAACCTTTTGGTTGGTAGGAACCCTTGCCTACCTTTACCCTCTTCTATTTTGTATATTTTATGATGTTTTCTCTTCGGACATACACCCGAACTTCATCGGAACCTCGTGAGACATATTTGTTTTATGTTTAGTGTTTGTAAAAGAGTAAATAAGTAGATATCACTTAGGAATATAAGAGACTAAGATTGTAAATAAGAATAATGACTAAGGTATTTCAAAGTGTAGTGAGTCGAACGCCTCTGAATTCGTTCAACATTAACCTGATCTAAATTTTGTTAAGAAATTGGAAGCGAAATTCTATAAACTTTACTTTAATCTTGCGGAACTACGGGGTTCTGATTCCCAACCCTTTGGGATACGTAGAAAGCTTGGGATATTCTTCCAAGTTCGAACCAAAGCACCGAACTTATTCAGACATAAAAGATAATGTTTCAACTGAATTCGGTTAGACACCTTGATACTTATTACAAATAAATGTGACAGGTAGGTGTCGATTAATAAAAGTTTATGGAGTTATTAATGACTCAAGTCTTGAGTAAGATGATGTATGGTTTAAAATTTGCATGTGATATTCAGATGGAATTAAATGAATGTTTCGGTTTGTCTTAACTTAAGTTGAATGGATATTTCGTATATCAAATATCAAACGGTTTTATATGATTGACTAAGTAATAATTAATCCTTAATAAATTGAATAGTACAAGTTCCTTGTGTTGGAATTCTTGAGTTTAACGCATGTGGATGAAGAAGTAATGTTTATAAAATTATTTATGGATAATTTATGATTAAATAAGTGGGATGCTTGATTCTATCGCGAGCGCGACAGAGGCCATTCAGTTTTCTATCGTGATCGCGACTAAGGTCGTGAGCGCGACTCTCCCCTATGTCATAAATGCATATTGTTGAGCTGTTGAACACGAGTTTGGACTTGTGATTTACATATGACATAGTTTATAAATTAAGATAAGTTATACCATAACTTGTTGAATTAAATTATTGAGCATGTATTAAATTTAAAATGGGATGGTCATTAAAGGTTATGGATTGATATATTTTATATGAACCATTGCTTTAATTTATGAATAAATTGTGCATAGGATTATAATGCGATTATAATAAGAGTATATGCTTTTGGAAAAGATATTAAAGTATAGCATGAATATTATTAAAGGAAACAAGTATGTGTTAGCCTGCATTAGTCGAGTCGTGGATAGTTAGGCATGCCTAATCGAGTTAGTGTTGCTGCAGCTAGTGTATGATTTGGACCCCGATCAGGTCCCCCGAATGGATCTTCGTGATCCGTGTGTACTGAAAAGATAGTGTTGATACCTTTTGGTATCTATGTGTTATGAGAATAGTGCTAATACCTTCGGTTATCTATGTGCTACTCGTTATCCACCGCTTTGACTTAGCGGGCATTAAATGAATAACGGTATGTGAATCAAACAGTAAATTATGAAGGGATGCATCTATGTGATGACTTGTATGAAAGTGTGTATTTTATTATTGTAATCTAAATGCCTTGTTGATTGAATAAATTACCTGATAATGCAACTGCTAGGCAAGATGTGTGACATGAATTGTGGAAACCGAAAGGAAAGTGAATAAGTGTACAGGTGACATGTACAAGATGTGAAAAAGGTGTGTATGTGTATAATTGATTTGTTAACATTGATATGCAAAGTAAGTGACTATTTTGACACTCTCCTTGAAAATATCTAATTTGTTATTCTTGTTATAATTATATTTTCTATATTATGCTTTTCTTTAAACTTAATTGACGGCCAGTCTTAGTGGTTGTCCATATTTATATGTGTTTCCCACTAAGCTTTATACTTAGCACGAATTTTCTTTTAATCCGTGTAGGTACTATTACTCGGATCGTTCGAGAATCTTTCCACAGTAGTCCAGGCCAATGCAAGCTTTAGAAGAGATATTAGAATAGGATTTATATAGTCTTTAGAATGTACGCAAGTTTTGTAATTTTAAAATATGAGTTTGTAAAAGTGATATTGGTTATGTAAATGATCTATCTATAGCGAATTCTGAAGAAGTTTATTTTATAATGTGAATGTGTAATGAATTTATTGTTAACAATAATGTGTTGTTGAAAATGAAAGGAATTTTATAACTCATATTTCAGTCTAAAGATTTATAAGTTTCACATGTTTACTTCGGTAATGCCATTAACCGTCGTCGTAGACCACCGGTTCACGGTATGGTTTACTACGTATAGGTAAGGGGTGTTACAGATCGTGACCTACTGAGCCAACACTTAACTAAACACTTTATAATTTCGGAATGTTTCCCTTCCCAAAACATATCTAAAGGATAAGGTCATCCGCTTTGGCCAATGCTAAACTATACAGACGCACTTCAAAATACCTAGTTAACCAGAACTGACTAAATCGAAGCTCTGATACCAAATTGTAACACCCCCAACTCCCACACATAGCATATCAAAGGATGACGAGCTATAGTGAGCAGAAGGTGCCACAAGACAAGGACACACATGGTAAAGCAAAAAGCAGAACAATAAAATTTCTGAAATCATAACCTCTAAACATGCACGTCCTAAATCTATGTAATCCACACACCATTATTCGCACTAAAGATTATTACAATTTATTACAAATGCTAATAAATAAACTTAATTACATGTCGAAATCAAAAATACTTCCTATAAAAATCTAGCGACTTGTTGGCCAATCCTCAGCAGACCGTTGCAGTACTCTGATCTCCTAACCTACTCGGACAAACAACTGTGCTAAGCGATAATGCTTAGTCGGGCTAAACAAATAATGGGCAGCCACTCACAGTGGTTGCCGAGGTATACACATACAAATCGATAGATATATGTATACAAACATAAGCATAAACGAAACTGGCTTCAGATAATGTGAACTCATATTGTTACTTTCATATGAAGACTTAAACAATTTTAATATGCAGGTTCATTCATATATCATAACCAGAAACTACTATGTTACATTGAACCAAATTGTTATTTGTTTAAAACTAAACAAAATGTTTCATTGTTCAAAATTAAACAAAACACTTTAGTTCTTCGATTTGGTTCGGGCTTGAAATGTTATTCCAAGCTTGCTACGTATCCCTATGGTTGGGGACTCAGAACCACATAGTTCTGCAGAAAACTTTAACACATATGTTCCATAATTAATCCTAACTTATTTCCTAAACCCAGTTATCCATATTATGTTTAACACATTATTTTTCTTTACTTACCATTCAGTATAACATCATCATATTCATCACAATCAATAAACAATGCACACGAATTACTTACCAATATACTTACAGTAATAATCCAGCTAAAATCCACAAGGTAGATAATACATAACATACATGTATTCTCATATTAAACATATAAACGAATACATTCATAATACTCATTCACCAAGTTCTTAACTATAGCAAAATGTATAACAAATATCTCAATAACTCGTGACAAAGATTTCATGTAAACAATCATACTCTGAAATTTTGAACATATTAGTAACATGCAATATCCAGATACGAATTCATATGCAGTTAGTATACATTCATACACACTTACTAGAATAACATTATTTGTTACATTTTTCTTCATTTAACTGACATTTAGGTATTCGAAGATACCACATAGTTCCATATACGAGTCCGTGAGGGATCCAAAACACATTAGTGCATGAAGCACAAGCTTATCATTTCAATAACCACTTTCAAACACTTGATTCACATATCTCTATGTACACTATCATAGAACTTATCAATTCATTTAATTGCCTACTAAGTCAAAGGTGTGGATAAGCAAGTGAATACATGGCGTACCTTACGGGTACGAATCGAACTGAACGCATGGCAGTACCTTACGGGTACGAATCGAAACGTAAAATCACATTTTCTCATTCAAAAACATTTTACAGAGGGGATCTTAAACAAGATCCGTACACATTGAGGTTCGCGAGGAACCAAATAGGGACCTGATCAGGGTCCAGAATAGAATAGAGGGCTGCAGCTAGCAGAACTCTATAGTCATGCGTATCTATCCACGACTCAACTAACGCAGGCTAAATTCCCATATCATTATTAAATTCTTTCACACTTTATGCATATGTACCCATTTCATCAAACACTAGCATTATTCTTTTATGGTCACATAGATACATATATCAATATATATATTCCTATCATATGCACTAATTTCATTTATCGTATTCAAACTAGTCATGTGCAGTTTCATAGATTAAGATATTCGCATGAACATATTAAATGTAATCATGCCATTATTCATTACGCATTCACTTATTTTCATATCACATGTACCAATGATATTTATCATATGCATATGAACATACTGAACATAGCTATATTATTAACATCATGCACTCATATAGACTTAACAAATAAATTACAGTACTTTATGTACAAACAGCCATTAAATAATAATGTTAAACAAAAGTCTCATAATTGAATTACTGACATGCATGAAAGCATTTGAATAATTTACAAATTTAATTACTCATTTTAATTTATAGAGACATAACACAAGTGAGAAACCATGCAAAGGAGAAGATTTTCAAAACATTTTAGAATAGAGAGGTCTGTCGCGCTCGCCACAGATGATTCCCAAGAGGTGATTATGAGTCGTGCTCACTGTCACGACTCATGAAGGCAAATCTATTAGAGCATAACAAAAGAAAAAAGAAAAGGGGCGGGAGTTGTCATGACTCATCTTGCCAGCACGAGTCTTGCTTCCCAGCATGAGACATGCTCCCCTAAGCCGAACGGCATTCATTCCGAATGGAAACCCCTACCGAGCGGAATCACCAGCACGAGTCGTGCTCCACTAGCATGAGACATGCTTCTGAGCCGAACAAGCTTCCAGGCGAACGAGCTCCCAGCCGGTCGAGCTCCTAGCACGAGACGTGCTTCACAGCACGAGTCGTGCTTCCTTGCCATGCTGATCGGGATCTCATGTGCCAAACAAATCCTCATGCCGAGTAGGCTCTCATGCCGAGTCATGAAGCTTGACATGACTCGTGCATTCCTCCGCTCAAAACTTGGCCGATCGGGAGGTGCTAGAATCACTGGGCTCTGTCGCAATCGTGATAATGTCGCACTCACGACAGAGTCACGTTTCCAAATCTCCAACGAACTGTAGAATTCCTTTCCTTACAAACTCATACCCAAAAGCTCCTAATCAATTCAAACTTTAACACAACTCAAATGACTCATTCAAAACCTTATAATCAACACGAAACCCATAATGTTTGAACAAATCTAAGCAACTTAAACTCCATAAATTTCCAGAAAATCCAATTAAACACCAAAATCAGAATATGCATCAAAAATAACAAAATCACTAACCTTAACTCCTTTGCTCCTAATTGCTTTCCTTGGTTGATCTTTCTTATTCCAAAGCCCATCCAAAGTCTTTCTCATCCAAAATCCTCAGCAAAACATACAAATTCACAAAACATAAATCTAGGGTTCCAAAAATCAATCAAAGAAATGGAAAGAGGAAATCAAACTTAAACTTACCTTTTCAAACCTAGCTCAAACCTCAAACAAAACACGCATCACCTTGAAAAAACTCCAGCCAAAAGAAGATGGATCAAGATAAAACCAGAGGAAGAAGAAGAAGAGAAGAGGAAGTAGCATGAGGAGGAGAGAACGGGATAATAAGGTAGCTAAAAAATGCTGCTCTCTCTTTCTCTCTCCTTGCTATTTATACCCCTCTCTAATTCCTTGCCACATGTTATCTTTCCATAGGTCTAATTTCGATATTTGTATCGAATTCTCCTTTTAATCCTCCAACTTCTCATATCCTTATGCATGGAGATTTTATAACTTAATAATCCTTCACATAGGCCCATATAAATAAATTTTATTCTTTCAATCATGTCCGAATTTCATACTTCACAATTTTACCATTGGCCGCACTTGCCGAAACTTTTACTTAAATCCTTAATTTGTCCATTTGGCAATACCTAACTTGTCAAATTACACAACTTTGTTCACTACTCATCCATAATATACCCAAATCCTTCTAGGGTACATTTTGGGGTGTGACAGAGCTGGACCATCAACTTTTAGGACAGGGCCATCTTCATCTAGTGCTCATTCGATCCATGTATTAGAAGCGATCAGGATCCAGATGAGCCATCGGATTATTCTCCTCTTTAGCACATATTTAGGGATATTTACATTTTGTTAAAATTTCATTTTCTTTAGTGATATTTACATTTTGTTAAGATTTCATTTTTGCTTTGAAAATACTTGACGCATCAAAATAATATGATAAAAGAATGTAAGGAAAAAAAAACAAGAAAGGTAAAGGATGAATAATAATAAGAGAAAATAAAAGATGTAAAATTCATGCTTTAAAAGGATCCAGTTAATACAACAAATTAATAAGATTCTTTGAAATTACAGGAAATACATTCCAACAGTCTACGTCACGACATAAAAGTCGAATTCATCATAACTCAGTAGTGTTAATGATAGGCTACATGAGAGGAAAGTGTTATGCAAAATGAGCAGTGGCGATAATCATATAACTACTGCTCGATAGCGATAATCATATGCCATATAGATCAACTGTAGTATGCAAAATAAGCGACGGTGACAATCATATGCCTACTGCTTGATGGTGACAATCATATGCCATACAAATCAACCGTAGTCTACAAAATGAGCGATGGTGACAATCATATTTCTACTGTTCAATGGCGATAATCACATATTGATGTCCCGAAGGCGACAATCATATGCTAGACGGACAAATTGTAGTCTACATAATGAGTCACGACAACAATCATATGCTTATGGCTTGACGCCGATAATCATAAGCCAATATCTTGACGACGATAATCAAATGCTGGATAGATTACCAGTGATTCGACGGCGATAGTCATATGCTGGACGGATCAAAAATAGTCCTTCAAAAGACCCGCTGGAGACAATCATATGCCAAAGTCCCGCAAGTGATAATCATATGCTTAGAAGGATTAACTGAAGTCTTCAGAACGACTCAGTTGCGACATTCATAGGCCACAATCCACGATCTTTAATTCTCTACCAACACAACAAAAGGAAATGACTGCTTTAGGTATGCATTTCTTCCCTTATCTCTGAATTTTGGCTCATTTAGATTCTAGTGCAATAGTTTCCCTAAAATTGGGTGCAACTATAGACACCACATCTCGAGATAACCCAGATTAGAGTTACCCAATAAAGATATCGATACCTATTTCACAGGTAAAGGAGTGAGGTTGTGTAATGACCCCAATACTAGGTCAGCCGTAAATAGTATTTCCTGATAATGAATAGTAAAATTGAGATGAATAGTACTTCTCAAAGTCAAAAAAATATTTTATTGGACCATTGGATAGAGCTCGTCAGCACGAGTCTGTAGGCAAAAAATTGAGGTTAAGCAGAGGTCAAACGAGTCTAGAATGGCCGAAACAGTGAAAAATGAGAGGTTGGTCGTCTGTCGCGATCGATGGTTGTCTGTGGTGACAGATAGGCGTTAGTGGGGTGAGGGACGGCTAGGCCATCGGTGGAGTTCTCTAGCAGGCGACTGCAGGTGAAATCAGCCCGGTTTGATCAATTTTGACCCAAAAATTTACCGGACCATATCTTGAGCTACGAACCTTAGAAAAATATTCTAAAAAAATGGTCATGCTCATATTAATGAGTAAAATCTAATGGTACAAAAACTTGGAATTTTTGTGACTTTAAAAATTTGGCTATCGGACAGATAAATAATTATCGGACAAAAAAATAGTATCTAATTGAGCCAAAAATATTCATGGAGCCTAATGAATATCTATTGAGAATTATGGAGTCACTTTATGATGAATTAAACTTTGAAAGTAAGGAAAAAGAGATGATTTCGGTTTAAATAGTGTTTTAATGACCAAAGGTTTGACCGAGGCTTTAAAAATAGTAAATGATGTCCAAAATTGATGAAAATTTTCAGATTGACTTTAGATGATATTTAGGAATTTTTGGTAGTGAAAAGAGCATTTTTTGAGGACATTGAAAATTTATTGATTAGACAGGTTTGTTTGAACCAATCTTGAAATAGACTTTGATTAAAATGAAATTTTGTGTACGGTTTAGTTTTTATATGATATGAATTATAGAATCAAATTTGGAATGAATTGGAGTTGGGAAATGAGAAAACCAAAGAGAAGAAGAAAACCAAACTCAATCTTACCTTTAAAACTTGACCAAGCTTAACAATCAAATAAGCCCACTTGAAGCCAGTCTAGCTAACTCTAAAGATGAAGGATTGGTGTGATGAAATGAGATGAAAAAGAAAGGAGGAACAAATTGCAGATTTCACTTTGGATGGCTGGCCACTTGAAGAGCAAAAGAGACAAAACCAACCTCCCAACACTTATATATGCATGCAATGAACAAGGTGGCAAGCTCTTGGCTCAACACATAGATTCCACTTACTCTTTAATTAGGACTAATTAATCTAACTTAACTTAATTAATCCTCACTTAACACTAATCATGCAAAATTACACTTTAGTTACTTAACTTATTTATTTCATGTAATTAGGTCCTTAATTCTCAATTACACTTTAGTCCGAAAATTATAAATCCTAAATCAAACTCACCTAATCACCCTAATAATGCACAAGGCTACTAGGGTGTATTTTGGGTCACTACAGTTCTGCCTTCACTTGTTGACATATGCTTTAAAATGCTGTCATATCTCGCTTCAACCCTGGCCACTAATAGTGCATCTTTAAATCCTGTTACATCTTGTTACCTCCTAGATGCATAGCATAACTACTATGATGGGCTTCTGTCAAAATATTCTTCTTTAACTCTGCTTGATCAGACACACATAATCTTTGTTTATAGTAAAGACTACCATCAGAATCTAAAGTGTAATCACTACTATCACCATCTCTCACCCAGTCCCTCAAGTTAGATAAACGATCATCTTGTCTCTGGGTGGCTTTCACTTTCTATATAAAGTCAAGGTTCATTTGCATTTCTGCTATTAATGCTCCATTATCTGTCACACTAAATCTCACATTCATAGCTCGCAAATGCTGCCATAAATTTCCCACTGAGTGCGTTAGGCACAACATTTGCTTTTCCCAGATGATAATCGATGAAGCATTCATAGTCTTTTATAAGTTCAAGCCATCTTCTCTACCTAAGGTTAATCGCCTTCTGAGTGAGCAAGTATTTCAGACTTTTATGATTAGTAAAGATGCAGCACTTTTCACCATACAAATAATGCCTCCAAATGTTCAATGCAAATACAATGGCTGCCAACTAAAGATCATGAGTAGGATAGCTCTTTTCATGATTCTTAAGCTGTCAGGAGGAATAAGTAAGCACCTTGCCTTCCTGCATCAAAACACAACCCAATCCATTCATGGAAACATCACTGTAAATTGTAAAGTCTTTGAAACTCTGGTTGAGTTAGCACTGGGGCTTCAGTCAACATGCTCTTTAAATTCTCAAAACTAGTTTAGCACTTGTCCACCCATTCGAATTTAACCTTCTTCTACAAAAGGTGAGTCAAGGGTGCTGCAATGGTGGAGAAGCCTTTAACAAATCTTCTATTGTAACCTGCTAAACCTAAGAATTTCTGTGACATTCTTGGGTGTCCTCCACTGCAATACCGCTTCTATCTTTTTAGGATATACCTTGATACCCTCTGCTGACACTACATCGGGCAGAAAAGATACTTCATTCAGCCAAAAATCACACTTACTGATTAGCTTACAACTGTTTCTCCCTTAATGTCTGCAAAATAATTTGCAAAATGCTGATCATGCTAATATCATCAATAAAGACTACCACAAATTGATCCAAGTAAGGATGGAAAATTTGGTTCATAAGATCCATAAAAGCCGTTGGTGTAACACCCCAATACCCCCGGGAAGGAATATCGAGGCATCACACGGTAACCACACATACATACATGCATATACCAATTTAAACTCTAAGGCGGAAGCAATAACAATAAATAATTAGAATATCTAAAGCCAAACATACATCTCTTATAATATATAAACTGTACATATCACAAAAGCTTTACACTTATTACATATTCATTTTCGGTACATATACAAAACTGTTAACATTCACACTATGATACTATACTTTCTTATATATATAATTATGTTACTCAAAACATAAGAAACTCTATCTTATATAAAAAGTTCTTCAACAAGCTCCTAGTGGCCATAACTCGCAGATGCAAACTCTCTAATTGCGTCCTGTAAACCTACACGGGAAAACACCCGTGCTAAGTGATAACGCTTAGTGGGGATAAATAGAAACAATAGACTTCGATTGAAGTCACAGATATATCAAAGACATATCGATAGTCATGTCATATACAAATAGTCATATACACAACCTTGTAAGCAAATACCATTATGCTTCAATTCATTCGTATGCAAAAATCCATATATGGTAAACGATATCGGTAACATGTCATATTATATTCCTATACATATACAAGTCTCTACTTCACCTCTTGTAGACTAAAAAAAATACACATTAGCCTGAATTCTCAACAATGGTGGATACGAGTACTATGGGTACTATTTAAACTTTAGAGAAATAACTCAATAGTGTTGAATACTCTAGGTATTCATCAAGTAGACACAACTAAGGTCACTGTAGCAGCCACCTCTATCCCTTTATTAGCATGCTTATCTATCCACTATAATGACCATTCTGGCTTAACATAAAAACTCTATATACTATACCAAATGCATTACAATAACTCAAACATTATAAAACAATCAATATCACATGGCATGCCGTGTTCAACACTTAAAAAAGCATAAATACACTTAGTTCCATTCTTAAACTCTTATGTCGTAGCATTATTTACCCAGATAACTAATCTTGTAATCATTTGATAATCTTAAACATGCATTGTATAGACCTCGAAATGTTTCAGTGCAATACGGGTTTAATTCGGGAAGAAAAACACATAAAAATATACAAATTAATTGAGGGTAAAGGTGGGGAATTGATTCATGCCAACCATGGGATCTAAAGCTAGAAGAAAATCACTCTTATGACCTGTTCTGCCATGCTCGCGACCCCTTTCACGTTCGTGACAGAAGGCTCCAAAGGAACTTCACGAGACTGCTTTTCACGTTAAATTTGCATCACTATAAGAAAACTGATTTTTAATGACCAAAATTTAGCGAAGGGAAAAAAATCCGGTTGTTAATTTTTAAATTTTATTGCTATATAATGAGGGGTTTAAATCTGGTCGTTGAAACACTAATATTCCGGTCGTTATTGCCCTGAAAAATAGTGGCGGGACTTCTTGATGGTTTACCTCCAAAATAATGCTTCATTATTTGATAAAAATAAAACACAGAATTGCAATGCCCACACAAAATGGCGCCACTTCAAACCATTTACCTCAAAAAATAACCTAAAATCACAAATTACATTTTCCCATCTGCGAACTTCTTCATCTCTACCTCGCATCGCCCCCTCCATCGCGCATCCCCCTCGCGAAGCACCAGGAGCCAGATCCGGTGTCGCCCCCTACTCTCGTCGCCGCTCACTACCACCCCACCATCGGAGATCCGGCTCGCGACTGTCGTTGCCTCACACACTGTCTCGGTCACTGTCAGTTTGCCGCCGTCGCCTGTCACAGCTCGCCTCTCGCTGCCGTCACCGATCACCCCTTGTCTTTTGCTTGCCGGCGACTCCTCCCTCTCTCGCACTGGTCAGTGTTCTCCATCTTTCTATCTTAAGTTTTTATTTATTTATTTATTTTTGTTTTATTTTATCATCATTTAAAACATGGCCTTCCTCTTCTTTCTCAACAATCTTTCGGAGAATCATGTTTTGTGCATGAGAGTCACTTTGACTATTCAAGTTTCAATGAAAAGGATTAGTATGTTAAAATTAGGGAGTTTAGATTCTTTACTGTTTCTAAAAGCTCCTTTCATGCAGAATTGCCATCTATACTAGCTTTAAGAATGTAATGGCATAAAATGTTATTATTGTCATAAATTTGCAGATCTTAAGGGCAGGACATATTTTAAGATTCTAGCTCTGGAAGAGGTGGAGAACCTCAGAAGTGAAAGAGCAGAGAAGCAGGTACTATGGCACTGCTGAATTTGCAAAATTGCTATAAGAATCACCTGTATTGTTGTATTCCGCCCTCTTTCATTTGATAAAAGGGTTTGGACATTAAATAACTTTCACGGCTGATAAGTTCTATTGGATATGCAAATTTTCCTGGATTTAATTATTTTCTGTATCATATCTTAAAAAATTAGCGGGGTTCTTCGTGTGTTACTGTTCAATTCTATGTCTTTGTTTAAATGCAGTTCTTACAGTTCTCAATGCTTTTCGCGTTCTTCAGGTGAACAAGGAATGATAGATGATGCTCAAAAAGTACTGGAAGACTTATATTGAGTGATGGTATATATTTTTGCGTAAGCTAAGCAGACTAGTAGTGACTGCATAGCAAACCATCTGGTAATAGTAAATATCTGTCATTTTTTTTCTCTCAGCTGGAAGTGAGCATGCTTGGTTTTTTACTTTCTCCTACTGAATGTAATAGAAATATAAGAAATGAGAATGAGATATAGTGTGTAGGTGTTTTGTTTTACATTTGTTTGTGTTAATTCTGGTTTGTTCCAGCTTTTGTTAAACTGACAGAACAGAGTTCCATCTGATAGTGTTTGAGATAGTTTGATTGCTAAAATGTTGAAGTTGTAAGTAAAAAAAAAAAAATTTAAAGTTGCATTGTGATGTTTCCACCAAGCAGCTTCTTAATTGTTTACTTCCGAAGATGCAATATATTAGGGCAAGAAACAGCAATTATGGAAAGTCTGTGTGCTCTACATTTTGACATCTACAACTGAGGATTTGCCTTGCTTTTGTGAATTACTGTTACCAATATAATTTGAGTTAATGGCAAAAAAAAAAAAAATCCAAATTTGTGAATGGGATTTAGCATAGCAAGTGATTGGATTTTAGTGTTAGAGAAGTCAAAAGTGGGTGTTTTTTATTTTTTTGATTGAAGACTATTTATGTCAGATTCATCTTTGAAGTAAAATTGCCTTCAACACATTATGGTATATTGGCATAATGTATTTACCTTATTGTGTTAGAAATAAATGTATCTAATTTTCTTTGCTTTTGTTTTTCTTCCTTGTTTAGTTTTTGTTTATTGAAACACAAAGCAAAAATAAAATTGCAACTTTTGTCTTTTTGATTTTTTTTTTTTTGGTCATTAGATCAATTTAATGAATAAAATAATTAATCAGTTCCATGAATCTCACTTTGCTATAGCATAAGTGGATTATCAACTTATCCATATATATTATATTATATATTCTCCTATTAATAGTAAAAAATAATAATTAATTTTATTTATAAAAGTAGTAAAAGTTACCTTACAATACTGAAACAGGTATTTAAACAAAGACATTGAGTTTGGCCATGGTTACTACACAGAATCTTTCAACAGGGACCTACAATTTTAATATTCAAATAGCTTGACATTCCTCTATTGTCCACCCCTCATTGTTGTGTTTAGCATTTGTGATAGTATTGACATTTTTGTTGCTATAGGTTTATTTTTGTAGATAAGCTTGGTGTACTATTTATTTGCATGCAATATTTAAGCTTGGTTTATGAATTTAGGTTATTATATCTGTTCATTCAATAGAATTGGAGAGAATTTTATCGATTTCCCAGAATGTTGGTTTATATGTTATTGCCATAATGCTATTTCAGGTGTCATTCAATTTGTTAGTAGTAATTTCCCGAGCTATAGGTTCTTGTTTCAATATTGGCTATTTACTATATCATTCTGGATATCCAAGTAAACTTTCTTTTCTTTTATTTTTTCCCATATGAAACATTGTGGCCACTGATGGTACTTACCTGGTTGTACCACTATATTAGGTCTCCATACATTTTTGCTATTAGTGTTCTTGTTATTATTAAGTATTCTTGACTGTTTAATAACTCCCATCAGATTTTTGTGTACGGAATTTGTGTATGGAATCCCCATCAGTTGTTGAATGATATTGGCTTTAAAACTAAAGTTACTCTCAATGATGCTCTGGAGATTTTAAGAGCATGGAAGGAATCAGATAAACCTTTCAAAGCCAGGTACTAGATTACTTTTGTTATTGAAGGTGCTTAGCTAATCATGTACCTTAGGAGTATTCTCAATACGTGTTTATTATCCTGTACGATCTTTTTCTTTTCATTTTACTTGATTGTGATGCTCATATTTTAAGTAAATGAAGATGCCTACATGAATTTGTGAACCATTCTGCTATATTCCAATGATGTCCCTCTGCTTGAATTTCTTATACTCATGTTAAGTTCACATTATTTCTCATTATTGAATCTAATATTTGTTAGTAATTTGCTTCATGTCCTTGAAATGACATTTTCTTGAGCAGCATAGTACAAATGTCCAAATTATACTCATTTATTTGGGATGTAATGACTGCTTTAAGGAAGCAAGTTTCAGAGGCACTCCATTCTATGCCATATATTTTTGTTCCATGTGAAATTGGTTAAAGGCATAAGGATCTGGTGTCGGGTGTATTCCCATCTGAGGAAGAAGTTTATTGGCACAATCCAACTGCCTCTGTTGACCTTATGAAGGAGATTTATTCTCAGCATGGCTTGACCAATGTGCCACAGCATCCCTTAATACGGGCATTATGCAATGTCTATGCAGGTCTTCATGACTTTTTTGTTAAAGAGTGTGGAGTGCATGAAGTTCCTTCTTGTTGTGGCTATTTTGATATTTTGCATTAGTTTCTTCACTTGTTATATTATTGGTAATAATTTTTTTTATGTATTTTTATTTCTCTTTTTCTTTGTTGCTCTTTTTAGGTCATGCCTGGTAAATATCGGTGAAGCTGCTGCTAGTCTTGAGGTTCATTATGCATTATTCTAAAGAATATAGGTGAATAGAAAATGGTATAGATAGATTTTTCTGAGCAAACTAGTACATGACAGATAGAATGTCAAATAATTTTGAAATATCGATATATTTTGTAACTAATATTTTGTAATTTATGAAAAGACTATTTATTATAATTTTGGACATATGTGTATGTGTGAATGATGTAACAAGTAATACTCAAATAAAATATTTTATTTATTTTGAAAATTTAATATTAGTGGCCGAATTTCCTTTCAACGAAGAAAAATCCGTTGATTAAACAAAATCTTTAACGATCGCAATTCCTTTTTTTTAAAATGAAATACATATAACGAGAAAAAAATCGGTCGCTAAAAGATATTTTTAACGACCGAAAATCCTTTCGTTGGAAGTGAATACAATTAGCGAAGAGAAAATCCGGTTGCTAAAAGATATTATTAACGACCTAAAATTTTTTCATTGAAAGTGAATACTTTTAGCGAAGGGAAAATCCAGTTGTTAAAACGTATTTTTAACGACCGGAAATCCTTTCGTTGAAAGTGAATACAATTAGCGAAAGGAAAATTCGGTCGCTAAAAATCGCTATTCAATGACCGAAAACGTTCCGGTCGTTAAAAATATTAACGACCGGATTTTGACCGAATTTAAAATCTGGTCGTCTATACTTTTAACGAAGGGGCTTTTACCGACCAGATTGTTCGGTCGTTAAAAGTTTTTAACGACCGAATTTTGACTTTTAACGACCGGATTTCCCTTCGTTAAAGGGCATTTTTCTTGTAGTGTATCGCCTAAACCCACATTTAAACGTCATTTCTAGGAAAAACATCCTTCCTAGAAATTGTTCCCTAGGAGGTTATATTTCAAATGGAATAATTTTTAGGTCAAATAGAGATCTGAAACGTCAGATACAGCCTGAACAAGCTATACTGTTCCAATGAACCCACCGGATTAGAGACACTTATGTTTGGCCAATTTTCAGGGTCTTAATGCAAAAATTTGCTCAAGATCATATTTTTTAATTTTATAATTATTGAAGTCATGATTCTAGAGGCACAACAACCACTCAATTTTAAGGTCTACAACTCAAATTATGATAAAAACATTACACGGAGGTCTGATGAAAAATGAACAGAGTTTCCCCAAAATCATATCTTACACTCAAAAACTAAATGGCAATCATCTCATGTCATCAACCCACATGCAAATTATCACATTACATAATCATAACCATATACACACATATATATACATACATCATAAGAACACAACAAGCAATCAAAATGATTACACACGATCCCGACTTTTAGATAGCTCAAATACTAATCTTTACTCGGTCCCAACATTCTCCTTACCTTTATCCAGTCTCTTATCTACAGCTTCAATAAATCACACAAAACAATCCAAGAATCAATCCTTTTATTTCGCTTTAAATCAATTACTCAAACCAAGCAGAAGAAGAAGACCATCAATAACAAAATCACACTACTTACCTCTTCTCAAGAACCAATTAACCCTTATCTCACACCCTTCAAACCATTCCAAGTGACCCACTTAAGGAGAAAACCAAAAGAGAAAGAAAAGAGAAGGAGCACGACAAAGCCAAGAGCAAAGAAAGCAAAAGAAGAACAAAAGGCCAAAAGCAAAAATTGCAAGGAGAAAGAGAAAGGGAGTGGCCGGTCAGCCCAAAGAAAGCCACAACTCACATTAAAGCCCAACAACTAGCCTTTAATGCACTAACCATCATAAATACATTTGTTAGCTTTAAACAAAACTCATTAAATCAAAATAATACACTCCCTTGCTGCCATGTGTCAACCTCCTACAATGCCACATGTCAAAAACCCAATTCAAAGCCCTTTATAAAACTCACATAAGCTAGCTGTCCACCGGAGGGTTCAGTCGCGCTCGTGACAGAACTCTCACACACACAAACTCTCTTAATGTTGATACAATTTGACAAAAATTTTGCCAAAACCTCTAGGGTCCAAATCGGGTCGTTACAAATCTCTCCCCCTTAAGAAATTTTATCCTTGGAATTTGTCCCGCACCACATAGCATATTCTATTAAAAATTCTTGTATACACAACCAAAACAATGTAAAATATCAAAAGAACTTACCAGAAGAACCAGCAGGGGCATCTACAGCTTCTGCAACCATTGCGTAGGCTCATGGTTGTCCCTGGATAGGAAATAGCTTTTCTACCATTTTCGATGGCGGTCTATTCATTCCACTTCTACCTCTTCCACTTCTGCCGGTTCCAGATGCATTCACTCTACCTTTACTTGCTTATAAGTCTATATTCTCCCTCGACTTGGGGCACTTGGCAAGCATATGCTCCATGCTGCCACACCTGAAACAAGCTCCGGTGAGTTTCCTACACTCACCTCAGTGGTGCCTCTCGTAATGAACACACTTAGGCGCTACCTCCCTCTACTGGCAGGGGGCACTACCTCCCTCTACTGGCAGGGGGCACTACACTCCCAACTGACGGTAGCACATGCACTAATTCTTGTTGATCTCTTCCTCTCATCACTTCTCTTGCTCTTTTACCAGAACCTTCATTTCCTTTCGGGAACTTTCTCTTTTGCTCTCTCTTCTGCTTCAACAACTCCAAATCCTCTAATTTCATGGCTGCTAGTACCAATCTATAGTAATTCACAGGTTGCAAAGCAACCGTGGTAGACAGAGGTCCTCTAATACTTTCTCTTAGCCCATCCTCAAACTATTAGCACTTGAAATCCTCTGTTAACAGAATATCAGGCACATATTTACTCAACCGGATAAACTCTTTCTCATATTCTCCTACTATCATATTCCTTTGTTTAAAGCTCACAAACTCCTTCCACTTTGCCTCTCTATATGCTTTAGTTACATATTTTTCTTTAAACTCATGGACAAAGAAGTCCCAAGACAAATCTACTGGCCTCTGTGGGTTTCTTAGTACTAACTTCCACAAGTCATATGCTGCACACTGCAGCAATGACACAGTACAAGCTACTCTATAATTCTGTGGGCAATTAATCTCTTACAGTATCCTTCCTATTCTCTCGAGCCAAAACTCTGCTATATCAGATTGGTCCAATGAGGTTCCATTAAACTCTTCAGCTCTTCTCTTTCTTATGAGATCAGTTGGTGCCTTAGGAGATGTCAGTCGATCTAAAATCTGCACTAGCCCTTGCATCAGTATCGGGTTATCTTGAACAGGATCAGCTCATTCCTCTCTAACTTGTTCTTGCACAAGCGGATCCCCACATGCTGCATTCATACTACCCGTCATCTCTCTTACATTCTCACTCGTGTCGGACTCCATCTATACTCTATAAAACAAATAACATCTGCATTAGTCCACAACTCTAGACAAACTCTAACATTCAATCTATACTCTATATCTTATAGACCAGAACCTCTAACCTATGCTCTTATACCACTAAATATAACACCCTAATACCCCTGGGAAGGAATATCGGGGAATCACACGCTAACCACACAAACATACATACATGCATATACCAATTTAAACTCTAAGGCGGAAGCAATAACAATAAATAATTAGAATATCTTAAGCCAAACATACATCTCTTATAATATATAAATTGTACATATTACAAAATCTTTATACTTATTACATATTCATGTTCGGTACATATGCAAAAAAGTTAACATTTACACTATGATACTATACTTTCTTATATATATAATTATGTTACTCAAAACATAAGAAACTCTATCTTATACAAAAAGTTCTTCAACAAGCTCCTAGTGGCCATGACTCGCAGATGCAAACTCTCTAATCGTGTCCTATAAACCTACACAGGAAAACACCCGTGCTAAGCGATAAAGCTTAGTGGGGATAAACAGAAACAATAGACTTCGATTAAAGTCACAGATATATCAAAGACATATCGATAGTCATGTCATATACAAATAGTCATATACACAACCTTGTAAGCAAATACCATCATGCTTGAACCCATTCATATGCAAAAATCCATATATGGTAAACGATATCGGTAACATGTCATATTATATTCCTATACATATACAAGTCTCTACTTCACTTCTTGTACACTAAAAAAAATACACATTAGCCTGAATTCTCAACAATGGTGGATACGGGTACTATGGGTACTATTTAAACTTTAGAGAACTAACTCAATAGTGTTGAATACTCTAGGTATTCATCAAGTAGACACAACTAAGGTCCAGCCGCCTCTATCCCTTTTTAAGCATGCTTATCTATCCACTACTATAACCATTCAGGCTTAGCATACAGACTCTATATACTATACCAAATGCATTATAATAACTCAAACATTATAAAACAATCAATATCATATGGCATGCCGTGTTTAATACTAAAAAAGCGTGAATACACTTTGTTCCATTCTTGAACTCTTATGCCGTAGCATTATTTACCCAGATAACTAATCTTATAATCATTTGATAATCCTAAACATGCATTGTATAGACCCCAAAATGTTTCTGTGCAATACGGGTTCAATTCGGGAAGCAAAACACATAAAAATATGCAAATTAATTGAGGGTAAAGGTGGGGAAATGATTCATGTCAACCATGGGCTCTAAATGAAGAAGACAATCACTCTTATGACCTGTTTTGTTGCGCTTGTGACCCCTGTCGCACTCACAACAGAAGGCTCCAAGAGGAACTTCACTAGAATGCTTTTCACCTTAAATTTGTATCGCCTAAACCAACATCTAAATGTCATTTTTAGGCAACACATCCTTCTTAACAATTCTTCCCTAGGAATATATCTTTCAAATGGTATGAGATTCAGGTCAAATTGATATCTACAACGTGAGATAAAGCCTAAAAAGACTATATTATTCTAATGAACCAACCAGATTAGAGACACTTGTGTTTGTCTAATGTTCAGGGTCTTAGAGCAAGAATTTTCTCAAGGTTATTTCTGTGACTTTTATATGTATTGAATTCATGATTCTAGGGGCGCAACAATCACTCAAATTTTAGGTCTATAACTCAACTTATGAGAAAACATTACACGGAGGTCTGATGAAAAATGAACAGAGTTTCTCTAAAATCTCATCTTACACTCAAAAACTATATGGCAATCATCTCATGTCATCAACCGACATGCAAATGATCACATTACATAATAATAACCATATACACATAGATATATACCTACATTATAAGAACATAGCAAGCAATCAAAATGATCACACACGATCCCGACCTTTAGGTAGCTCAAATACTGCTCTTTACTCGATTCCAACCTTCTCCATGCCTTTATCCAGTTTCTTATCCACAGCTTCAACAAATCATACAAAACAATCCAAGAATCAATCCTTTTATTTCACTTTAAATCAATTACTCAAACCAAGTAGAAGAAGAAGACCATCAATAACAAAATCACACTACTTACCTCTTCTCAAGAGCCAATCAACCCTTATCTCACACCCTTCAAACCATTCCAAGTGACCCACTTAAGGAGCAAACCAAAAGAGAAAGAAAAGAGAAGGAGCACGGCAAAGACAAGAGCAAAAAAAGTAAAAGAAGAACAAAAGGCCAAAATCAGAAATTGCAAGGAGAAAGAGAAAAGGAGTGACCGATCAACCCAAAGAAAGCCACAACTCACATTAAAAGCCCAACAACTAGCCTTTAATGCACTAACCATCATAAATACATTTATTAGCTTAAAACAAAACTCATTAAATCAAAATAACACACTCCCTTGCTGTTATGTGTCAACCTCCTACAATGCCACATGTCAAAAACCCAATTCAAAGCCCTTTATAAAACTCACATAAGCTGGCTGTCAGCCAGAGGCTTTAATCGCGCTTGAGACGCCAGTCGCGCTCGCGATAGAACTCTCAGAGACACAAACACTCTTAAACTTGATATAATCTGACAAAAATTTTACCAAAACTTTTAAGGTGAAAATCGGGTCGTTACAAATCTCTCCCCCTTAAGAAATTTTGTCGTCGAAATTTCCCCTGCACCACATAGCATATTATATCAAAAATTCTTGTATACACAACCAAAACAATGTAAAATACCAAAAGAACTTACCAGAAGAACCAACAGGGGCATCTATAGCTTCTGCAACCATTGCGCAGGCTCATGGTTGTCCCTCGGTAGGAAATGGCTTTTCTACCATTTTCGATTGCGGTCTATTCATTCCACTTCTACCTCTTCCACTTCTGTCGGTTCCAGATGCATTCACTCTACCTTTACTTGCTTGTGAGGCTATATTCTCCCTCGACTTGGGGCACTTGGAAAGCATGTGCTCCATGCTGCCACACCTAAAATAAGCTCCGGTGAGTTTCCTACACTCACCCTAGTGGTGCCTCTCGTAATGAACATACTTAGGCGCTGCACTTCCTCTACTAGCAGGTGGCACTACACTCCCAACTGACGGTAACACTGGTGCTCCCCAAGGTGAAGTATTAGGCCTAATGAAGCCTTTTTCAAGCAACTGTTGTAATTGATCCTTCGATTCTTTCAATTCTGCTGGGGCCATCCTGTATGGAGCAATGGAAACTAGTGCAGTACCTGGAGCTACATCAATGGTGAACTCAATCTTCCTACCAGGTGGCAAGCCTGGAAGTTCTTTAGGGAAGAGATCTTGAAACTCACACACAGTAGGCACATCAGTCACCTTGGGATTTTCCTTCTTAGATTCAATTGCATAACATAAGTAAATAATACATCCCTTCCTTATCAGCCGTTTTGCTGTAGTAGCGGATATTACATCAGAAAGATAATTTGTTCTTTCACCCACTACTGTAATCTCCCGGTCATTTGAAGTTTAAAGTGTTGCCCTTTTTCGCTTACAATCAACCATCACTTGGTGAGTGGATAACCAATCCATACGCAGTATGACATCAAACTCTTGAAAGGTAAGTTCAATTAAGTTGAATAGGAAAACACATGCTTGTGCACTAATGGGACAATCTCTACACACTTTGTTCACTATAACACTATGCCCCAAAGGATTGCATACTAAAATATCCTAGTCTAAAAGTGAGTCACTCAACCCTTTACCCCGTACAACGTCAGTGTTAACATAAGAATGTGTGGAACCCAGATCAATAAGTGCATACACTGAATCAGATAGTAGGGAAAATTTACCTATAATCACATCAGGTGCATCCTCTTAATCTTTGGCCCTTACTACATAGGTACATCCTACAACACATCCCTGACCCTGAGATGATTGTGGAGGAGGTCTAGCTGTAGGATTAGAGGTTGTTCCTCTATCCCTACCTCTGGCTGCTGAAGTCCCTAAACCTAGGGCAGGAGAAACGGCTGATAATGACAAGACATTTGGACAATCTTTCACCAAATGTTCCTTAGATTCACATTTGAAACATGCACCTGATAAATATATGCACTCTCATGGATGAGACCTGCCACAATAGTCACAAGTCTGTGCAGTACCCAGGCCTCTACCTCTAGGCGTACTACCCACTGAAGTTGCTGGTGCACCACTATCTGCAGAGTTCTTCTGACAGTGCTCTGGAGCTACTAAAGTACTGTAACACCCCCTTCCCATACGTAGGCGTTCCCATCCGATAAGGAGTGAGAAGCCGTATGAGACAAGGTGTCACCAAACTGATACAAAGTAAAGTATACATCCATTCATAACATACATTCAGAAATACAGAATAATTAAAAACTTAACAAGCAGAAAGCAAAAGCTGATCATGCATTACTATAATTAAACTATTACAATAATGATCAGATCAACAAGCTGATATAAATAATATTACATATACAAAATATAGATACAAAAGCGGAAGCTGATACAGAGAGTTCTATACAAAAAGAATCAATAATTGATACAAAACTGAGCCCTACACTAATCCCTTCTGTGTTGGCTTGATATCGGCGACTCTCTCTAGCAAAACGCCTTCCGCACCTGCACGGGTAAAAACACCGTGCTAAGCGATAAAACGCTTAGTGGGGAAACACACATAAATTAATGGACGGCCACTCACAGTGGTCGTCAAGGCATAACACATTCACAATGGCAGAATGCAAGGCCTGTTGCATAAATCATATAAGCATGCCCGTAATTAAATACCATACTTTCAAAATCTCACATGCATTACAGAATCAACCATCATGTATTTTATCATTAAACTCATTCAGATATTTCATTCGAAGCCATATTAGATCAGAACATTTCCATTAACATTCAAAGAATACCTGCTGACTCTAGACAGTGGATAACGAGTGTACTGAGGGTACCTTACGGGTACGAATCGAATACTGAGGGTACCTCACAGGTACAAGTCAAATATTATATCATTTATCAAAACATGTTATTTATATACTGAGGGAATCTTAAACAAGATTCTATACTGAAGGGTTCGCGAGGAACCAAACGGGGACCTGATCGGGGTCCTAACTGAACTGAGGGCTGCAGCTAAAGACTCTATTAGGCATGCCTAACTATCCACTTACTTGACTCTAGCAGGTTATGCGTCACACTGATCACATTTCAAGATATAGCGTATAATTTATCAGAAAATCATGCCATCACGCATATCGAAGCATCAAACAGTAAGACATGCATCATACAACAGTAAAGTCCATTCTGAAGAAATAACAAGTTCAGTTCTGAGTTAAAAACCAAGAAATTTCGGAAAAACGAGCTGAGCGGAGAAAACTGGCGATTCAACAGGCAGGTCACGGCGTGACCGAGGGTCACGTCTCGTGACCTGCTTGTTTCCCGCAGATCTCATTGCGTGATCCTCGCGGATCACGCTTATGCAGGTCACGGCGTGACCTAGGGTCACGCGACGTGACGCTGCTTCTCCCTCGCAGATCACGTTGCGTGATCTGCCTCTGCCTTCGCAGGTCGCACGACGTGACCGAAGATCACGTCGCGTGACTTGCTTGTTCTTCAGCTGGTCACGCGACTGGCTTCTCAGCAGGCATGTCACGTCATGACCGAGAGTCACGCGACGTGACTTGCCTTCCTGCGTAGCAAATCGCGCGACGAAGAACAGTACCTAAATTTCCAGATTTTCCAGAATTTCCAGAATCAAGAATTCAACCCCAATTTGATTAAAAACCATTCAAACCTGATCTTACCTTCCAGAACTCATCTCAATTCACATAATCAATACACATGCAACTCAATTTAGCATTTAAACAATCAAATCAAGACTAATTGATTCAAACTCTTCAAAAGCATATAAACCCTAGAATTTACAGTAAAACATCAAAATCGCACAAATCAATATTCCCAAACCTGGATTCTAACTTCTATCACTTAGCTCCACTTGGTCCAACAACCTCTTTTCCCTTTGGATCACGTGGAGCCTCAACTAGAACACAAACACAGTAAATTCAACCCTAGGTTAAACCTAAACTCAAGGAAGAAGATGAAGATGCAATTTACAGTAAAACAAAGACTAGATTTTGCACTTACCAAGCTAAGAAATGCAAGGAGAGGATTAACTTCACCAATAAGAACTTGAATCAAAACACAGTACTTGGAAATAAAGAAAGTGAAGAAGAAGAGAGAGTGAGTGAGAAAAACGTGAATCTGTAAGTTTTCTTTTTCCTCATTCCCTTTTCTTTTTCTTTTCTTTATTCTAAATATACATCAAACTCCTATTGGTGACACTAATCACTCACACTAAAATAACCTACACTACACACACCTAATGCACTCCTAATTAAATACACCCTACAATAATATGAGCATAAGCACACAAGTGATTCCCAACTAATAACACCCTAATATAGTATGCTCAAGTGCACACAAGTATATCTCATTTAATTAAACACACTAATGCCATGTATGCACCCACATAAAAATAAACCCCAAAATCATACATTTTACTAAAATACCCTTATGAAATGCTGAACACATGCGAATGCTTACACATACTGACAGACAGATAGACAGATAGACAGACGGACAGACAGGCTCATTCTACTAGGGGGCAAATGGGGTGTGACAACTCTCCCCTACTAATAAGAATTTCGTCCTCGAAATTCTCACCTGAACTGAATAACTGTGGATATTGAGCTCTCATCGACTCCTCTGGTTCCCAAGTCGCTTCCTCGACTCCATGATGGATCCACAACACTTTAACCAAAGGAATCTGCTTATTCCTCAACTGTCTCACCTCTCGAGCTAGAATAGCTCGCGGTTCCTCATCATAAGAGAAGTCTGGCTGAACCTGGATATCCTGAACTGACAGAACATGCGAAGGATCTGATCTGTACCGACGAAGCATCGAAACGTGAAACACATCATGTAACTTTGCTAACTCCATCGGTAGCGCTAATCTGTAGGCTACAGGTCCCACCTTAGCCAAAATCTCATAAGGTCCAATGAAACGAGGACTCAGCTTACCCTTCTTTCCAAATCGAAGCACTCTCCTCCAAGGAGAAACTTTAAGGAAAACCTTGTCCCCGATCTCAAAATGCACATCTTTTCTTTTCAAATTGGCATAAGACTTCTGTCGATCCTTTGCTGCCTTCAAATTCCGCTGCACTACTCTGATTTTCTCTTCAGTATCTCTAACCAAGTCGGGTCCAATCATAGATCTCTCGGATAGCTCGGTCCAACAAATCGGAGTCCTACACTGACGACCATACAAAGCCTCATATGGTGCCATACCAATACTCGACTGAAAACTGTTGTTGTAGGCAAACTCCATCAATGATACATATCTGTCCCAACTGCCCGGAAAATCCAAAGTACAAGCCCTCATCATATCCTCCAGAATCTGAATAACTCGCTCTGACTGACCATCGGTCTGAGGATGAAACATTGTACTGAAGTTCAACCTAGTGCCCAAAGCTCTCTGTAACTCCTTCCAAAACTTGGAAGTAAACCTCGGATCTCGATCTGACACTATGGACAAAGGCACACCATGCAGTCGAACTATCTCATCTACATAGATACTGGCTAATCTGTCCATGGAGTAGTCCACTCTAACTGGCAAGAAGTGAGCTGACTTCGTAAGCCGATCCACAATAACCCAAACCGAATCATGCTTCCTCTGAGTCAAAGGCAAGCCAGAAACAAAGTCCATGGTGATATCACTCCATTTCCACTCAGGAATGGATAAAGGCACAAGCAAACCTGAAGGAACCTGATGCTCTGCCTTCACCTGCTGACAAGTCAAGCACTTGGAAACAAAATCCACTATATCACGCTTCATACCAGACCACCAATAGCATTGCTTCATATCTCTGTACATCTTCTCACTGCCCGGATGCATAGTAAAGACTGAACTATGCGCCTCACTCAAAAGCTGTCTCCTCAAATCCTCAGACTCTGGCACACACAGGCGATCTCTGAACATAAGTACCTCATTCTGAACTGAGAACTCTGACGGCTTACTCGATCTAACCTCATGCACAATCCGCTGAAGCCTCACATCATCTCTCTGAGCATCCACAATCAACTGTCTCAAAGTAGGCTTCACACGCAACTGGGCAAGCAAAGCCCCATCAGAACCAAATCGCCATCTGAAACGCCTCAAGAACAAGGCTGAAACTGACTTACGACTCAAAGCATCTGCAACTACATTGGCCTTACCAGGATGGTAATCCACAATGCAGTCGTAGTCCTTAAACAACTCAAGCCATCTGCGCTGTCTCATGTTCAACTCTTTCTGTGAAAGGAAGTACTTCAAACTCTTGTGGTCCGAGAAGATCCTACACTTTTCCCCATACAAGTAATGACGCCAAATCTTCAAAGCAAAGATTACAGCTGCCAACTCTAAATCATGCGTCGGATAGTTCTTCTCATGTGGCTTCAACTGGCGAGAAGCATAAGCCACTACCTTACCCTCCTGCATAAGCACACAACCAAGACCAACTCCAGAAGCATCACTGTAAATAACAAACTCCTTACCCGAGATGGGTTGAGTAAGGATAGGAGCCTCAACAAGCAACTGCTTTAACCGATCAAAACAAGACTGACACCTGTCTGACCACTCAAATCTAACTCCTTTCCTCAACAATCTAGTCATAGGAGCAGCAATCACAGAAAATCCCTTAACGAACCGACGGTAGTAACCTGCTAAACCGAGGAAACTCCTCACTTCCTGAACATTACGAGGCGCTTTCCAATCAACAATCGCCTCAATCTTAGCTGGATCAACCTGAATACCGCTAGCTGAAATAATGTGACCCAAGAATGACACTTCTCGAAGCCAGAAGTCACACTTGCTAAGCTTAGCAAACAAATGATGCTCTCTCAACATCTGCAAAACCAATCTGAGATGCTCCTCATTCTCACTCTCATTCTTGGAATACACCAAGATGTCATCAATGAACACTACTACAAATCGATCTAAGTATGGTCTAAACACACGGTTCATCAGATCCATAAAAGCCGCTGGAGCATTTGTCAAACCAAACGGCATCACAAGAAGCTCATAGTGGCCATACCTAGTCCGAAATGCAGTCTTCACCACATCTGCATCCTGAACACGAAGCTGGTAGTACCCTGATCGAAGATCTATCTTGGAAAATACACCCGCACCTCGAAGCTGATCAAATAAATCCTCAATCCTAGGCAAAGGATACCTGTTCTTCACTATAACTTTATTAATCTGGCGATAATCAATGCACATCCGCAGGGATCCATCTTTCTTCTTGACAAACAGCACTGGAGCTCCCCATGGAGATATGCTCGGTCTAATAAACCCCTTATCCAATAACTCTTGTAGCTGAGATTTAAGTTCCCTCAACTCTACAGGAGCCATCCGATAAGGTGCTCTCGAAATAGGTGCAGTACCCGGCATGATCTCAATGGACAACTCAACCTCTCTCTCAGGAGGCAAACCAGGCAACTCGCTCGGAAACACATCCCCAAACTCTCGCACTATAGGAATATCCTCAATCTGAACCTGATCCCTCCTGGAATCTAACACAACAGCTAGAAAAGCCTCACAACCTTTCCTGATGAATCTCTTAGCTTGCATCGCAGAAATAACATTATTCACTGAACTAGCACCCAAACCTTTCAGAAACACAAGAGACTGACTTCTATCCCGAAGTACCACTGTCTTCCTATGGCAATCCACTACAGCCCGATACTTACCCAACCAGTCCATACCCAGAATCAAGTCAAACTCTCTAAAGGGTAACTCAATCAGATCCGCTGGAAGCACAACTCCCTCAACAATCAGAGGACAACTCCTAAAAACTCTACTCACACTGACACTATGCCCTAATGGACTGGTCACACAAATCTCATAATCTAACTGATCAACTGAATGCAATTTATCAATAACTCTATCTGTGCACAAATATGAGTGTGTGGAACCAGGATCAATTAGAGCATACAACTCAGTGTCATGGAGTAGGAACTTACCAGCAATAACATCAGGCGCATCCTGCTCATCTCTGGCTCTCATAGCATAAGCTCTAATGGCACCCTGAGGAGGATGCTCAACAGTCTCAGAAGCAGCACCATCTCTATGCCGACCATCTCTACCTCTACCTCGGCCTCTGCCACGGGTAGCCTGTGAAGCATTCGAACCGACCCTACTGCCCTCTCTCTGGGAACCTGAATCCTCCTGTACTCTCGGACAACCGGCCAACCGATGCTCAGAACTCCCACACCTGAAGCATGCACCAGTGAGCCACCTACACTCACGTGATGTGAGGTCTTCCCGATTCTTCTGTTTTGCTTCTGTTTTTCTCTCCCAAGCGTCCAGTTTTTATAAAATGTTTTCCAAACGCTTTTTAATGGTATTTTTCTTCGGCTGTGTATTATATTATCTTGCTCTACTGTATGATATGATTGAGTATTCCAATTTATTTGGTACTAATATTATGTTATCTATAATAAGTTATTCCGGTATTTTGAAATAAGTTTTGGATTATAATGATCCTATTAAATGACTGTGGGATTTTAACAGTATGGTTTGGACTGTAATATGTTTATTATTGTGATATGTATTGAACGTCATATTTTGAATGCGAAGGATTTATAAAGGTTAACTTTCTGACTGTTAGTTCTTAAATATGTTCTGTCTTAATGTGAATCATGTTATGCATATCTTTAGTCTGCTTCTTCTTTAAGAATAATTTGCTATGCTTAAGATTATGTAGTAACTTTCCCCGATTTAGATGATGCGTCTGTGGTCATTAGCATAATATGTTTCCACATGTGTTCCTGATATGCTTTAGTAAATTAAGTAGGGATAAAATACGGTTGATTGACCTATTGCATGTTTCAGAATATGACTTGAATGAGGTATGATTGATATTATGCTATGCTATATTTATTTGAATAATATGGTTAATGTCTGAATGCATAATTATGCTTTAGCCTGGGAGTTCAAAGTGTTATGTTTAAATGTAATTTGGACTATGCATGATTTATACTTAGTATCCTCACCTAAACGCATGTTTAGGATTATGTTTTGATAATCATTGGCATGGTAGTGCTTCTTTACCTGATCCTTGGCATGCTTTAGAACATTGTTTAATGTTAAAATATATTGACTGTATTATGTTTTGCAAAGGGAATTGTATGAGATTTGATCAACTTTATGAGCATATGTATATGTCTATTGTACTCTGGTTTATGCATGATGTATATATATAATTATGCGTTATGCGATTCGAAGTGTGAATTGTTTTATGCATGACCTGCGAGAGTCAGTCTAGTGGATAGTTAGGCATGCCTAATAGAGTCTTTCAGTAGCTGCAGCGCCCTTTGAACGTATTGGACCCTGATCAGGTCCCCCGTATGGTTCCTCGCGAACCCCCCCCCCCCCCCCTCAGTGCGGATCCTCGTGGTCCTTTTTAATGAATTTGGATCGGGTTAAGATCCCCCATCAGTAAAATGCTTTTGTGACAAAATAAAGTGGTTTTCGATTTGTACCCGTAAGGTACTAATCAGTTCAGTACACTCGTTATCCACTATTGTGAGTCAGCAGGTGCTTTACTGGTTTGTATTACTTTGAAATAACTATATGAATGTGATATCCGTTGATTATGATAAAGATCTCAGGAATCAGTTTATGTGTATATGAATGTGATTATGGGCTTCAGAATGTATGTCTGTTTTAAATAAGCATGACTTTATATCTAACATGATTATCCGTACTCGTCATGTGATTTGTTATAAGTTTCTGAATGCTTTGATTATGATGCGACTAGAGAATTTATGTATATGACTTAAACATGTTGTTAATATATTAGCTTGTGAACCGAAGCAGCTGTGATGGTAAGTATGTGATGATTACTGTACTTTCTGCATGATGATGATATGAATGTAATACTAAGTGGTTACGCCTTCAGTCTCCGCTATCAGAGTGTTTTTGCATGATGCTTAATGTATATTAGAGTTGCGCAGCGGTATTGTGATGCTCTAAATGTTATCCTTTGGGTATTTGACTAGTGTATGTGTTTGGCATGTCTAAGTATGTTAAATGGCTAGCATTCTTAACATGATGGTTTGGTTGTCAGTTCATGCATGGGTATTTAGTTATGTTAATTGCATGAGTAAAGCTCTTGTGACTCTGCACAGTAAGATGTTGATATTTGCTACCCATGTAGGTTTATGCATGAGATATAGTATGTGGTTCAGCATGATGATGCTTGTAATGTGTATTGTATTATGTCTGTTTTAGTCTATCCTGAACATGAAGTTATGGTTCGATTGTGAGTATTGAAATGAATGCCTTTAATATGCAAGTCTGATTATTTATATGTTATGAATATCCGCATTTGCCATTTGAATGTGTTATGCCTTGGCGACCATTGTGAATGGCCGTCCATATTCTTGTGTGTTCTCCCCACTAAGCGTTATCGCTTAGCACGAATTTCCTTTCCGTGCAGGTGGCAGGTTTGGTTCTGTTCTAGTCGCGCTTCTGCAAGGTCGGCCACGTAGGAGTTAAAAGTTCTGTATTTTGTTCAGCTTTTGTATTTCAACTTTTGTTTTCGGTAGTATTGTATATGTAATTATTATGTTTCGTTCTGGAGTTTTCTTTTGGGAATGTAATAGTTAGTATGTCCTTATGTTTAGTTATTCCTTTGTTCTATTATTTCGATTATGCTTCCGTTGAATGGTCATATGTATGCCTTTGTGTATGCCTTTGCTTAGTGTCTGCGTGTGCGTGAGTTATTGCATGTTCAGTCTGTACCGCAAGGTAAGTCAAGGTAAGTTTTTAATTAATCCGTATTTCTGTTTGCATGTTATGTATGAAAGTATGCTTCCGCATTGTGCATGTGTATATCTGTATATGTGAGCGTCGTGTAGCGCGTCCGTCGATGTCCTTCCAACGGGGACGGCGATGGGGGTGTTACAGTTAGTGGTATCAGAGCCCAGGTTTGATGGTTCTAGGTGTGTTGTTTGTTATGTGTTGAGTCTTTGCATGATAGTCGGTTTTGTGTCGTGGCCTAATGCAGATGCGTCTTGTTTTGTATCATGTCTAGATGGAGTCTAATCCTAGTGAGAATGTGGGCGAGACAACAGAAAGTGTGAACCGAGTTAATGCTGATCAGGATGTTTCAGAGCATCTTCCAGATGAAGATTCTGGTCGGGTTTCTGAGGATAGGGCTCTTGTACAAGGATTGATTCGGATTTTGGATAGATTGACTGCTCCTCGTGCTTCTCAAGAAGTTGTGCGGCATGTTCCTCAGAAGAGAAAAGGATCGGTTAGTGAAGTGCCAGCAGGGAAGAGGGTTCGAGAACCTTCAGCGTGTCAACAATGTCAGAAGCAACATGGGATCAAGTGTAAGAAGTGGGTACCGTCAGTATGTCAGCACTGTCAGAAGCGACATCGTGGTCCATGTCGGAAGCTTTCAGGTGCTTGTTTCAGGTGTGGCAGTATGGAACACCGGATTGCCGATTGTCCTAAGAAGATGAGTGAGAGTCTAGCTGGGCAAGCTAGAAAGGATGTGGAGGATTTGCTCAGATCTTCTCGAGTGCCTACAGAGTTTGTAGTATCTAGCAAGGATTCGAAGGAGACCGCAGGTTCTTCTGGTAAGTTACGTTGCAAGCTTTTGTTTAAGTAAGTT
This sequence comes from Excoecaria cochinchinensis, assembly GCA_947683425.1. Taxonomy (NCBI): domain Eukaryota; kingdom Viridiplantae; phylum Streptophyta; class Magnoliopsida; order Malpighiales; family Euphorbiaceae; genus Excoecaria; species Excoecaria cochinchinensis. The sequence goes on from CANTUQ010000119.1 coordinate 9,473,397, forward strand.
TTGTTTGTTTGGGTTATTTGGATGTAAGTGTTTCGCTGTGAATTTCGAGGATGAAATTCTTTTAGGAGGGAAGAGTTGTCACACCCCAAAATAGCCCTGGTCGGATTGTGCATGTTAAGTCGGGATCGGAAGGGTATTTCAGTAAAATTGTGTTTGAGAATTTAGAGTGTTAAGGACCTAATTGAAAAGATAATTAAGTTTGTAAGAAAGAATTGTGTAAGTGAGTGAATTGTATTTTGTCTAAGGACTAAAGAGCATTAAGACAAGATATTTATTAAGGCAATGTTTGGGTATGACTCTAGTATTGTGCCATGGTTTGAAATGCTAAGTGGAGTTTGGGGTCCAATAGGATGTTGCCAAGTGGACTGTTAGGTGGGCAGTGAATGGGGAAAAGAAGAAAAGAAAGTGGAAGAGAGAGGGAACACAGATTGCATTCCCGTCCCCCTCCTCTCATGTTCTTCTTCTTCTTCTCTTCTCCCTTCCTCTGCTTTTCCTTTCATTTTCCTTGGCTTGGAGTTGTGGTTGGCTTGGGTTGTGCTTTGCTTTGAAGAGGTAAGTTGGATTTACGTTCTGTTCTTCTTCTTCATCTTCTTCTCCTGGTTTTGGTTTTGATTGAGTTAGGGTTTGAAGAATAATTGTGGGTTTTGTTTGTGCAAGCTTGGGACTGTATGAAGAAGCAAAGTAAAGGCAAGGATTGAGGAGTGAAGCTGGAAGCTGTGTTTTTGGAACGTGATTTTGAGGTTTGGGAGCTCTGTGTTCTTTATTTTGGTTTTAGGTTTTTGTCTCTGCCCCATTTTCTTCTTGGATTATGAATGGTTTTTGGTGTTTGATTTCCAGTAATTGAATGATTGAGATGAGTTTATGCAAGTCGTGTTTTGGGTACTGTATTTGTATGCATGACTTTGAATCAAAGAACAGATTGATATATTTGGAACTTACTGTAATTGTTTTTAGGGTTTATGTTCTTAATTGGATTAACTATGTTTATGCATGGTTTTGATTGTTGAATTAAGTTGCAATTATCTTGTTTATGCTGTTTGGGACATCAATTGAAAGGTAAGACGAGTTCTGGAGGTGTTTGAATTAGATTGAAAATAGTTTTTATCGAGTTCTTTGAATTTCTGGAAAAGGATGGAAATCTGCATGTTTTCGATTTCGGGGAAGAAGAAGAGGGCAAGAGAAGTAGCTCACGTGACGTGAGCTAGGCTCACGTTATGTGAGCAGATGGCTCACGTTACGTGAGCAATGCTCACGACGTGAGCAGCCCTCACGTGATGTGAGGTCTTCCCGGTTCTTCTGTTTTGCTTCTGTTTTTCTCTCCCAAGCGTCCAGTTTTTATAAAATGTTTTCCAAACGCTTTTTAATGGTATTTTTCCTCGGCTGTGTATTATATTATCTTGCTCTACTGTATGATATGATTGAGTATTCCAATTTATTTGGTACTAATATTATGTTATCTATAATAAGTTATTCCGGTATTTTGAAATAAGTTTTGGATTATAATGATCCTGTTAAATGACTGTGGGATTTTAACAGTATGGTTTGGACTGTAATATGTTTATTATTGTGATATGTATTGAACGTCATATTTTGAATGCGAAGGATTTATAAAGGTTAACTTTCTGACTGTTAGTTCTTAAATATGTTCTGTCTTAATGTGAATCATGTTATGCATATCTTTAGTCTGCTTCTTCTTTAAGAATAATTTGCTCTGCTTAAGATTATGTAGTAACTTTCCCCGATTTAGATGATGCGTCTGTGGTCATTAGCATAATATATTTCCACATGTGTTCCTGATATGCTTTAGTAAATTAAGTAGGGATAAAATACGGTTGATTGACCTATTGCATGTTTCAGAATATGACTTGAATGAGGTATGATTGATATTATGCTATGCTATATTTATTTGAATAATATGGTTAATGTCTGAATGCATAATTATGCTTTAGCCTGGGAGTTCAAAGTGTTATGTTTAAATGTAATTTGGACTATGCATGATTTATACTTAGTATCCTCACCTAAACGCATGTTTAGGATTATGTTTTGATAATCATTGGCATGGTAGTGCTTCTTTACCTGATCCTTGGCATGCTTTAGAACATTGTTTAATGTTAAAATATATTGACTGTATTATGTTTTGCAAAGGGAATTGTATGAGATTTGATCAACTTTATGAGCATATGTATATGTCTATTGTACTCTGGTTTATGCATGATGTATATATATAATTATGTGTTATGCGATCCGAAGTGTGAATTGTTTTATGCATGACCTGCGAGAGTCAGTCTAGTGGATAGTTAGGCATGCCTAATAGAGTCTTTCAGTAGCTGCAGCGCCCTTTGAACGTATTGGACCCTGATCAGGTCCCCCGTATGGTTCCTCGCGAACCCCCCCCCCCCCCTCAGTGCGGATCCTCGTGGTCCTTTTTAATGAATTTGGATCGGGTTAAGATCCCCCATCAGTAAAATGCTTTTGTGACAAAATAAAGTGGTTTTCGATTTGTACCCGTAAGGTACTAATCAGTTCAATACACTCGTTATCCACTATTGTGAGTCAGCAGGTGCTTTACTGGTTTGTATTACTTTGAAATAACTATATGAATGTGATATCCGTTGATTATGATAAAGATCTCAGGAATCAGTTTATGTGTATATGAATGTGATTATGGGCTTCAGAATGTATGTCTGTTTTAAATAAGCATGACTTTATATCTAACATGATTATCTGTACTCGTCATGTGATTTGTTATAAGTTTCTGAATGCTTTGATTATGATGCGACTAGAGAATTTATGTATGTGACTTAAACATGTTAATATATTAGCTTGTGAACCGAAGCAGCTGTGATGGTAAGTATGTGATGATTACTGTACTTTCTGCATGATGATGATATGAATGTAATACTAAGTGGTTACGCCTTCAGTCTCCGCTATCAGAGTGTTTTTGCATGATGCTTAATGTATATTAGAGTTGCGCAGCGGTATTGTGATGCTCTAAATGTTATCCTTTGGGTATTTGACTAGTGTATGTGTTTGGCATGTCTAAGTATGTTAAATGGCTAGCATTCTTAACATGATGGTTTGGTTGTCAGTTCATGCATGGGTATTTAGTTATGTCAATTGCATGAGTAAAGCTCTTGTGACTCTGCACAGTAAGATGTTGATATTTGCTACCCATGTAGGTTTATGCATGAGATATAGTATGTGGTTCAGCATGATGATGCTTGTAATGTGTATTGTATTATGTCTGTTTTAGTCTATCCTGAACATGAAGTTATGGTTCGATTGTGAGTATTGAAATGAATGCCTTTAATATGCAAGTCTGATTATTTATATGTTATGAATATCCGCATTTGCCATTTGAATGTGTTATGCCTTGGCGACCATTGTGAATGGCCGTCCATATTCTTGTGTGTTCTCCCCACTAAGCGTTATCGCTTAGCACGGATTTCCTTTCCGTGCAGGTGGAAGGTTTGGTTCTGTTCGAGTCGCGCTTCTGCAAGGTCGGCCACGTAGGAGTTAAAAGTTCTGTATTTTGTTCAGCTTTTGTATTTCAGCTTTTGTTTTCGGTAGTATTGTATATGTAATTATTATGTTTCGTTCTTGAGTTTTCTTTTGGGAATGTAATAGTTAGTATGTCCTTATGTTTAGTTATTCCTTTGTTTTATTATTTCGATTATGCTTCCGTTGAATGGTCATATGTATGCCTTTGTGTATGCCTTTGCTTAGTGTCTGCGTGTGCGTGAGTTATTGCATGTTCAGTCTGTACCGCAAGGTAAGTCAAGGTAAGTTTTTAATTAATCCGTATTTCTGTTTGCATGTTATGTATGAAAGTATGCTTCCGCATTGTGCATGTGTATATCTGTATATGTGAGCGTCGTGTAGCGCGTCCGTCGGTGTCCTTCCAACGGGGACGGCGATGGGGGTGTTACACCACTCGTAATCCAGAAATGAAATTTCTAATCCAAACAGCCTCTTTTGCAGCCTCACTCGCTGCAATATACTCAGATTCTGTAGTTGAGTCGGCGACGGTCTCTTGCTTTGAGCTTCTCCAGCTGACAGCACCACCGTTTAAAACAAAAACAAATCCAGATTGCGATCTTGAGTCCTGAGTACTGGTTTGAAAAGCAGCATCGGCATAGCCTTGTATGACGAGCTCTTCCTGACCACCATACACCAAGAAGTGATCCTTAGTCCTTCGTAGGTACTTTAGAATCCCTTTTACAGCAGACCAGTGCTTTTCACCAGGGTCTTGCTGAAACCTACTGGTTATACTCAGTGCATGAGCAACATCCATCCTAGTACATAACATAGCGTACATGATAGATCCAATATCAGATGCATATGGGATTCTACTCATGTTGTCCCTTTCCTCTTTGGTTTTAGGGCACTGTTCTTTAGTTAAAGGAACTCCCAAAGCCAAAGGTATGTACCCTTTCTTTGAGTCTCCCATACTAAAATGCTTTAGTACCTTGTCTATGTACTTTTCTTGACTTAGTCCCAATAGCCGATTCGATCTATTTCTGTAGATCCGAATGCCAAGTATTGTCTCAGCTTCACCTAAGTCTTTCATTGAGAAACATTTCCCCAACCATTGCTTAACCTTTTGCAATGTTGGAATATCATTCCCAATGAGAAGGATGTCGTCCACATACAGGACCAGAAATACTACTATGCTCCCACTAACCTTCTTGTATACACAAGGCTCATCTTCGTTCTTGACGAAGTCAAATTCTTTGACTGCCTCATCAAAACGAAGATTCCAACTTCGGGATGCTTGCTTTAATCCATAAATGGATCTCTGAAGCTTGCAAACCTTCTTAGGATGCTTGGGATTGACAAAACCTTCAGGCTGTGTCATAAACACCTCCTCTAGTAAATTTCCATTGAGGAAAGCAGTTTTGACATCCATTTGCCATATCTCATAATCATGATATGCAGCTATGGCAAGCAAGATCCTAATGGATTTGAGCATGACTACAAGCGAAAAGGTTTCATCATAGTCTACACCATGAGTTTGTCAAAAACCTTTTGCTACTAGTCTACCTTTGTAGGTCTTATCAGCTTTGAGTTTAAATAGCCACTTGCATTCAATTACCTTAGCACCTTCCGGTGGATCAACCAAGGTCCAAACCTGGTTATCGTACATTGATTGCATCTCGGATTTCATGGCTTCAAGCCAATTTTTCGAGTCTGGGCTTTCAATAGCTTCTCGGTAGGTAGTAGGATCCTCACGATCTACTAACTCAATAGTGTCACTGTCAGTGATTAGAAATCCATATCTCTGAATCTCCTGACGTACCCTACCAGACCTTCTAGGTACTTGTGTAATGGGTTCTTGTTCCACAAGTGGTTGTGAACTTGATCCCATTTCCAACTCATCCTCTATAGGAATTTGTGGCACTTGAATTTCTCCAAGTTCTACTTTACTCCCACTATCTTTCATGAGAAGGAACTCCTTTTCCAAGAAGACAGCCTTGCGAGCAACAAATACTTTGTTCTCGGCTTGTGAGTAAAAGTAGTATCCCTTTGTTTCTTTGGGATAACCCACAAATAAGCAGACAGTGGATTTGGACTCTAGTTTGTCAGATGTTAATTTCTTAACATGTGCTTCACAGCCCCAAATCCTAAGAAATGACATATTGGGTTCTTTCCCAGTCCATACCTCGTATGGTGTCTTCTCAACTGCTTTAGTTGGAGTACGGTTTAGTAGAAACGCAGCAGTTTCTAATGCATAGCCCCAAAAAGAGATAAGAAGATTTGCTTGACTCATCATAGATCGAACCAAGTCCAATAGAGTTCGATTTCTCCTTTCGGACACACCATTCCATTGTGGTGTTCTAGGAGGAGTGAGCTGTGAAATAATACCACACTCCTTTAGATGACAGTCAAACTCTTGGCTTAAGTATTCGCCACCTCGATCTGACCGAATGGCTTTTATACTTTTGCCAAGTTGGTTTTCTACTTCGGTTTTAAACACTTTGAATTTCTCAAAAGTTTCAGATTTATGCTTCATCAGATAGACATATCTATATCTACTGAAGTCATCTGTGAATGTCACGAAGTAGCTAAAACCACCTCTGGCTTGTGTACTTAATGGTCCACATACATCGGTATGTATTAGCTCCAATAAGCCATTAGTCCTCTCACCTTTCTTGTTAAAAGGACTCTTTGTCATTTTTCCATGCAAACATGGCTCGCATGTATCATAAGATTCTAAGTCGAATGACCCAAGCACTCCAGTTTTGTGGAGTCTTGAAATGCGTTTTTCGTTTGTATGTCCCAAACGACAATGCCAGAAGTAAGTAGGGTTCAATTCGTTTGATTTAACCCTCTTTGTATTAATGTTGTATATGGACTCTTTGTTTTGTAAATCAAGGATATAAAGGCCATTTTGCAACATGGCATTGCCATATGAAATGCCTTGGCGACGAATATGAGCATTGCCATTTTTAATAACAAAATCAAATTCATCCAAATCCAACAATGAAACTGAAATAATGTTTCTGCTCATAGCAGGTACATAATAACAATTTTTCAAAACTAAACAAAGTCCGGAAGGTAAAGTGAGTTGATAGTCGCCTATCTCCATGGCAGCAACTCGTGCTCCATTCCCCACACGGAGGTCCACTTCATTCTTCCCAAGTAACCTCCTATTTCTTAGCCCCTGCACATTTGAACAAATGTGAGAACCACAACCGGTATCTAGTACCCAAGTGGTAGAAATAGAAAGGTTAATTTCAACAACAAAAATACCTGAACTGGACGCCTTGGCTCCATTCTTTTTTTGTTCTTCCTTGAAGAGAGCACAGTTCTTCCTCCAATGCCCTATTTTGTTGCAGTGGAAGCAAGTGCTCTCGCTCTCCTTGAGCTTTTGTGCCTTGGGCTTGGATTGGGCCTGAGGTGTACTCCCATTTGACTTGAGCCGAGTCAGGTCATTCTTGGGTTTTGCCTTTCCCTTTCCTTTTCCCTTAACGGGTCCCTTCTTGATGCCCCCTTGAACCATCAGTACGGGATTGGTCTTTCGAATGTTTTCTTCAGCATTCTTAAGCATCCCATGAAGCTCAGTAACTGACTTGTTCATCGCATGCATGTTATAATTCATTACAAATGGATCATAATCATCAGCCAATGATCCTAAAATCAAGTCAGTGGCCAATTCCTTTGGTACTTGTACCTCAAGCTTCTCAAGAGTATCAAGATACCCTTTCATCTTGAGTACATGCGTACTAACAGGAGTACCTGCAGCCATCTTACAAGAAATTAAGGCCTTAGTTGTCACAAACCTCTCGTGACGAGCTTGCTCTTGGAACATCTCCTTTAAGTGCACCATGATCGCATAAGCCTCTTGGTCCATAAATTGCTTTTGCAAGTCAGGCACCATAGTTGCTAGCATCAAATAGGTCACATCATTGGAGTCGCTCTTCTTGGTCTCAAAAGTTTCCCTTTGAACCGCAGAGGCGTTCCTACCAGGTTCTTGAGGCAAGGGTGCATCCAAAACATACGACTTTTTCTCTTGCTTAAGAACTATCCTTAAGTTTCGAGACCAGTCTATGAAATTGGTGCCATTCAATTTGTCCTTTTCAAGGACCGATCGCAATGAGAAATTTTTGTTTGAAGATGCCATTTTTCAATCTACAATAAAATTTAGCAAGATTAAATGAGGTCTTATTAATAATCCCACAAACCGAATTAATATCCCTTTAAATAATTCGCGTTAGTGATTTAATGTGGGCCAAGATCCACTTTTCACAACAACCTTATTAGTCAAGCTGAGCTTGTACACCTAACAAGTTAAGTTACTTAGGTAGGATAACTCCAATCATGACTCGTACATGACTCTTGGATCAAATGGGCTAACATCTTAAGATGTTATAGCACAAACCCATTTATTAGTTGCCTAGGTCCGGGCATCCCTTTCCATGTTAAGTCCAACCTACATTCACAACTCATGCCTCACAAAGATAATCGGGCGCATCTAGGACTCCTAGTCTACGTCACCGATGATCGATGCCTTGACATGTTTCGAATTAGGAAGGCAACTTTGTGACTTACTATTTTAGGGATTCATTTTATTACGGCTTACATGGCATACGCTTTGTCATCCATTCATAGCATGCATATATATAAATAATTGCATAAAGTAAAGCGTGACAAACATGGGCCCATAAAACCTACAACTAAGATTCTATACTATTACACAAGAATCTTCGAGTTGGGCTTCACCACTCCGGTGGGCTTCATCTTGATTTACAAAGTCTTCAAGTAAATTCTATTCTAAGAAATAAATGAAACTTTTACAATAATACATAATGGCTCGCAGGCCATAATTAATTACAAAAACCCAGGGCCCATGAATGCACCATGCATATCCATTCATCATACCAAACAAGCAAATAAATATACATAACATTCATGGATTAAAGAAAGTCCAATTTTAATTAATTTAGCCAAGCCCATTAATGGAAATTGTGTACTTGAACCTTTAAGAGATGACCCCATGATGGGCCTGGGCCGAGGCCCAATGGACTAAATCCTCTTATTGAATAAGTTCTCTTAAAAGCCCAAAACACAAACTAGTTAGATTTGTGCTATAAATCAACTCTAGTATAATTTCCAATTTTTCCATTTTTAATTTTATGTCATATTGCCCATAAACATTAAAAAAAACATATATAATATATACCGACATGAATTAAAACATGAAGAACATATATATGATACACGGCATACATATAAAAACAAACAAATAACAAAACTAGTTGTTTAATGCTTATGTGATGCCACAAAAAAAATGCACAAACCCTTAAATCAATTTTATGAGTCAATTAATAATTCAAATAAGGTCATAAAAATGATTTAATATATTGTACCAATCTGATCTAAATGTGTTTTTACCATTTTAATCAAATCAAAACAAACAATGTTGATTAAACATGTAACAAACACAAACTAGTCATTGTTTTAAGTGATATTAAAATTAATCAATTAAATTGTCATCGACCAGAATTAAAACCAAATTTTAAAAATGTCCAGACCTGATATTTAATCATTAAAAACCACTTACAAACATGCCAAAAACGTTTTTACATTTAATATTCAAAACTAGTTTTTAAACTAACAATTAACATGCCAAAAAGCACCAAGTTTTAATATTAACATATACCATCAGGTATTACCAATTAAATCTGACCAATAACAGCTCCTAGAACATCTTAGGACAGTATATTAACATGTCATATTAATTATAATACCTATCTAATCAATTAAAATCGTTTTTACACCAAAACAATGCAAAAAACTCAAAACAGAAAATTTCAGCATTGCATGTATTAAAAGTAACGATTTTTAATTAATTATTTCATGCATCTAAAGCACTAAAATAAGCGTATTTAGGCTCTGATACCACTTAAGGAATAAGTCATGGTATGTGTATGTAGATAACGCAGCGGAAAAATATCGAAAAACGATCATACACATCAAACAAATCCACGACAAGAATCGAAACATGCACTTTTAGGGTTTTTAAAAACTTACAACTTTAGATGCCTATTCCGAAATGAATTTGATGATGACCAGCAACTAAGATGATATTGTCCACCTTTGATCTTCACCACCAATGCCAAGGAATAGCCTTTGCGCCAATCCTCTCTATGCTCACACACACACTTTCAAGCAAGGCTTAAAACCGAGAATGCTAGCTCTCAATATAAGTATTTTGTAATGGCAAGGGTTATAGCTACAAGATTTTTTGATCTTGCACTTTCTTTTGGTGCTATTAATGCCTAATCACACAAGAAAGCAAGAAAGAATTCTTCTACTTATGTATTTCGGCCAAGAAAAGATTTTTTGAGAGAGAGAGAGGGAAGTTCACGCCTACTATCTCTTTTCACTAGGGTTTTTCTTTTCAATCTTTATCCTCATCTTATGGCAAGTGTTTATTCTGAATTTTACCACCTAAAAAGTAGTTTATTCAACCTAAAACACTTCCTATAGATAAGTAACAAACATTAATTTAAACCCTTTTGAATTTAAAATTCAATTAGGATTTAATACTCAATTAACTTAATCAATATTATTAAATTAATTGACATTAAACCATGTGGGCCGAAATCTTCCTCTCTCATGGACCAAGGTCCAATAGCAATTTAATACCCATTACATACATTAGCTTGAAGCTCCGGTCTAAGGTCGTGCTTCGGGAACGCATCGGGGCTTGAAAAGGGACCAAACTAACTTAATCTAAAGCTCTAATGAGATGATATGCAATTTTGAGATAAAGCGAATTTATGAATTAAATTTTAACCATAAATGTTAAATGAGGTATTTTCAAATTGAAATCTCGAACCATATCGTCCCCAGTGGAGTCGCCACTGTGACGCGCGCCGGATCCCGAGCGCCGCCCCTATGACCGCCCGCACGTGGGCGATCGGGCAATTGCGGGTCCGTTGGCATCTTGCAATAAATCGCAAGTGCGTCTATGTTGGGCAACAAGGAGGTATCATGGAGTCGCCACCCAATAGAACATTGGGAAAGTTACTCTCGCCTCGGAGAGCCTAAGACTGCGCTTGGTATCCATGTTGAGCCATGAGGCCTAGGATTAGCGCTAAAGTCTCGTGACCCAAGAAGTATTTTGGAGGATAACCTATAACCTCTCGAGCCCAAAGACCAGAGCTGAGTCCGGGATTTCTCATCTATTTCTACCTCAATAAGTTTATGATCAAATTTTAATGTCATTGGTTCGCTCTCTCTCCACACTATGCAGTTGATTAAAAGGCGCAATTATTCACATTTTGAAAGCAATAAATGAGCAAAATAAATGTCAAAGCGATAAATTACAATAATACAAGGAGCGGAATACAACTCCCATTTAAAAGTGCAAACATACATAAAATCGGGGAATTTATTAACTATGAGGACTTTGGTCCCCGCATGCTCAATTAAAGAAAATATTTTGGATGTGGTAATTTTATTTGGGATGAAAACTAGGACATTGGTCCCATTTTATTATGAAAAATCTAAACTAATTTAGTAAAACTATTTTTGTGATTTTTATTTAGGTGCGCATAGGAAAACATTTTATTCAATGAATATATACAAGGAAATTAAAAATATAAACGAAATGAGAATTTAAAATGTATAAAGGAAATACCAAACCCCGCAACTCCTCCTTCGTGTGCATGGATGCTCAATTGAAAGTAAAAACAATGATGTGCAACCAAAAATCAAAAAGAAATTCATGTTAGTGATTAGGCCAACGAAATAATACAACATAAAAGGTAATATGTACAATGACCATATAACATGCATAAGATACTATAACATGCATAAAAAATAATTATGATGCAATTTAACATGCATAAAGTGATTAAGATGCAATTTAACATGCATAAGGTGATGAAGTATCATGGCATATGCAACTTATTAATAATAGTTATTAACATACATGGAAGGTTAGTGACAATCAATTTTATTATAGTTAAGACATGAATAAATGTGTAACATGAGAATAATTCCACTTGACATGCATAACTAGCATAAAATAATGACTATAACACTCATACATGCAAAAGAAAGCATAATAATAAACATGATATAGCATTAAGAAATTAAAGGTATTTACAACCTAAAACATGCATAATTACATGAACAAAGAATAATTTGACATGAAAAAGAGATAATAGAATTTAAAAAAAAACTTATTTGTTATATGAATAATTGAAGATAAAAAATAAGAAGAAGAATATGGAGACTAAGAGAATTTACATGTTTAATATGTTAATTGGAAGCAAAAATAAATGAAATTAACAAGATAATTAATGAGTAAAACCAAGAATAATTACCCTCAAATTCAGTTTTGAAGAATTGAAGATAGAAGTGTTGAATTCCTTGTCTTCTCTTGTGAAAATCCTTAGAAAATAGCTTGAAAACTTGAAGAAAAGCTCTTGGAAACAAGTGTGTAAGATGGATTTTTTTCTCTCAACTCAAAGCTCCAAAATTCAGTTTTTTTTTCTCCAAAAATGTTCCTCATTCGTCCTCTCTGTTTCTCAATTTTTTCAGTGTTTTTAACCATCAAAAACTACCCAAAAAACCCCAGAAACCATCCAAAAATGGTTGAAAATCGAGTGGGGGTCGAAAATGGGCGAAGTGGGCAAAATGGGGGCGATTTCGGCGAGAAATCGTGCGCGTCGCGCACGTTTCCGCGGGATTTGCGCGGAGTTTCCGCGCAAGACGTGCGCGGGGCGAGCGACGCCCTGCGCGTCGCTCGCGCGGAGCGCACGGAAATTCGCGACGGCCCTTGGTCGTCGCCTTTTCGTCGCGATTATTTTCCCCTATTTTATTTTCAACATTTTTCCATCATTTTTCACCTTTTTTTTATTTTTTTTTTTTATATAAAATACCCTCAACCTAAAACACACTTTTTCTTCTTCAAAATAATTTAAAAAATATTTTTAAAATATTTTTAAAATACCCTTTTTACTCACCGAAAAGACAAGGAAAATCACTTATGAGCTCCAATCTTTTTGCCTATAAGCCGGCATAGCTAAATTTCATCATCGGGTAATCCTGATCAAGGCTACTCGGGACCCGGTGTCTACATATTCATCATTGCTTTACTATACTTATCAGATATACATATTAATCATGTTTCTACAATCATGCCTTTTAACCCTCAAAAGCGTGCACATAATATTGTCATGACATCCACACATCTTGATTTCACACAATTTATACTCATACTGAAGAATCATATTCACGTAATCGCATCGCATGACAATTCTTAACACATCTCATTCATATTCTCATTGTTATAGCATTCTTTACATTATCACAATATTATTGTTATTATTAACTTTGCCTGCAACTCAAAAATGCGGATAACGGGTATCGCATTGGTACCCCATGGGTACATTAATCACATTGGTATCCATAGATACATCACATTCGCATTGGTACCCTAAGGTACAGAATCCACATTGGTACCATCATGGTACATTATCCACATATAGAAATCCAACAAGGATTATACACATTGTTTTCGCATTATGATTCCCAAGGAATGAGACACATTGAACGCATTGGGCTGCAGCACTTTGACCCTATAGGCATGCCTATCTATCCACTACTTGACTCGCAGGCTAATTATTATTTCCAATTATCTCTCTATCATTCACGATTCGCATTGTTCATATAGTCATATGAAATAGCTCATAATTCATAATAGCTCACATATGTTTGTAAGCATACAATCATGTTTACATTCCTCTCCAAAGTACACATTCATATAGTTCATAATCACTTCACAAGCTAAAAGCATTTAATCACATTTATCATTATCACAATATACAATCACTCATTTATCCGCATGAACCAATATAACATCCTTAAATATCTTGCATAATAATTCATTCTAGTAACCTCTATATCAATTTATACATCATATAATAATGCTAGGCCAATACTTCAATCACACATTCATTGAACATATCACATTTATTCATATTCACATTAAGCAAACTCATTTCATTTAATATCCTTCATGTGTGTATAACTAAATCTCAATTTATAATTATTCATACTTGTTCATATCATGCATGCTTATTTAGATTAAAGTATTGTAATGCTCAATAATGTCATTATACTTGATTTGATTCTATTTTATACAATTAGACATGATTACTTGATTAGTTCGCTATTAATTTTAATCCTATTCATGTATATTTTCCAAGGGATAACTATTCTTATACTCATGTTATAGTCCTAAACATGAATCAAATAGATCCGAGAAAGTTTCGGCGCAATACGGGTTCAATTTGGGAAGAAAAATTCATAAAATGGTCAAAACAGAAGGGGTTACGGTGGTAATGACTTTGTTGTGACCGTGAGGTCCATAAATAGGCATTCTTCCTTCTATAAACATATGTCACGGTGGTAATGAATTTGGTTGCCACCGTGACATACCAAATTTTAGCAAAACAGAAGCAAAACTGAAGACTGCTTCACTACTTCTTTTTGTTCAACCTAAACCGACATTTAAACAACATTTTCAGGAAAAACCTCCTTCTTAACAATTGTTACCCAGGAAGTTGACTTTCAAATGAAACAAATTTCAGGTCAATTGGACTTTTAAATCAACAGATATGTATTAATCAATATAGACTATTCTAGTGAGCCCATCAAGGTAGATTCACGTCTGTTTTTGCCATTGTTTAGGCTCTTAGAGGCAGAATTTGTTCATAGTTATTCTCATACTTTTATAGGTATGGAAGTCATGGTTCAAAAGGTGCAAGAATCACTCATTTCAGAGTTATTTAACTCTAGTTATGATCAAAATATTACATAGAGGTCTATGGGATATATGTAGAATCTTTCCCTAAAACTAGGCTTCATGCTTTGGTTTGATCTCATAGCAATTCAAACCACGATTTCTGTAACACCCCGAAATAGCCCTAGAAGAATTATAGAATTTTGGTTCAAGAAAGATTAGTGTTGTGAGTGTGGGTCCTGTCGCGAGCGCGACAAGCGTCGTGGGCGCGACAGAACCACTTCGGTGATAGGGTAATTAATTGGCCTTTGTAAATTGTAGCTTTGTAGGAGAATGACATATGGCTTTGTAGGGAAGTGACAAGTGGCAATAGATTAACTTATGTTAAGAGTGATTAAGAGTTAAAAGAGGATGAGGATGTAATTATTTGGGTAGATGGCATTTATTACCATAGTTAATTGTTGGATTGACTTGGACTATCTGTTTCTTTCTTCTTCTTTCACGTGAGTTTTCTTTCTTTTCCCTTATTCTGCTCTTTCTTTCGTTCCTTCTTCTTCTTCTTTACACTATTTTGAGTGATTCATTTGGGTTGGCTTTGAGAGGGGCTAGTAGAGCTTGATTAGGTCTCCTAAGAAGGTAAGTAATGCTATTTAGTTAGTATTGGTCATCTTCTTTTATTTTATTTCTGTTTTTCATTTAAAGTAAGAGAGAAGAGTAACTTTGGTATTTTGAATGGTTTGTGTATGGAAGCTGTGGACAAGAGGCCCAATAAAGGCAAATAGAAGGTCGGAGCCGAGTAGAGAACGCGGTTCAACGTCCTAGAGGTAGGGATCGTGTGCGGTTTTTCCTATTTTGCATGTGTTGTGACTTTGAATGTGTTAATAGAGATTTAGTTGTATAAAGAAATGTACTTGGAGCTTAAATTAGCTCAATTGTTTTTTTTAAGTGTGTGTAAAATCCTTTTGATGGCTTGTAGTGTTTCAATGTCTAAAGTGATTATGTAATTTGAGTGAAAACTTAGTTATGAGTATGGTTTATAGGGCAATTACATGTTAAAAGAGGAGTGGTTGCAGGTGAAAATAAAAGAGTTGGTTTGAGTTTAACTGTGTGTGGTTTTTGCCTTTGGAATTGGGGAACACGCTTCTGTCGCGAGCGCGACACAAGTAGCGATCACGACAGAATCGCGTCTTTTATTTATGTAGGAAACGAGTTGGAAATTTGATTTTCAGAGTTATGAGGAGAGAGTCACGAGACATGAGGGTAGGTCACGACTCGTGACCCTTGGGCGAGCCTCGTAGTGAGGCGTGCGATGGCATCACGTCTCGCAATGCCTCTCTCAGTTGCTGTGAGAGTTCAGTCACGAGACGCGACGAGCAGTCACGCCGCATGACCTTCCTCTGGCGAGGCGTGAGATGGCATCACGACCCGTGATGCCCTCTCTCTGTTGTGAGGATCCTGTCACGAGTCGTGATGGGCAGTCACGACTCGTGACCCCTTCCTTCCTGGCGGGCATGAAGCGAAGCAGATCGTCACGAGCCGCAATCGCGTGTGCGACTCGTGACGGCTCCGTTTCCTTAGGCTACTGTCGCGAGCGCGACACAAGTCGCGATCGCGACAGTGAGCCTTTTTCCGCCTGTTTTGTCTTGTTTTGGTCTTTTGCTCCTGTTTTGAGTTATTAAAGGTCTAAATGGGTCTTGCATGTTATCATTTAGCCTGTGTTTGATTTAAATTATCTTTTAAACCTCTTACATGATTAGTAATAATTAAATGTACATGATTAGTAAAAGTTATACATGAATTAAATGCACTTGAATTATAGTAGATGAGTTGATATCAGTGTACAGTATATGAGTTGTTAGAGCCTGATTACCGTTATAGTGGATAGATAAGCATGCTTATAAAGGGCTAGAGTGCAGCTGCTAGAGTTGGCCTTAATTGTGCCCAGAGTTCGGAATACCTCGTGTATTCCATAGAGTTTGAGTTAATTCTCCATATGTAAGATACTGTAAACAGTATCCAGAGTTACCCGTATCCACCATGAAAGGAATTCAGGCTTATTGTTATTGCTAGTGTATAGTGAACATGAAATGATTGTATGTAGTGTTACGAATAAAAGTTAAAGTACATGAGAATAATGAAACGGGATAGTTGTGTATACAAGTATATGTTTATATGAATTGGAATACATGATTTACATGAGTGTGAAAATATATGCATGTGTGCTTTGACAAATATATGTGGTGTATATATAATTTATTTTGAGACTTCAAAAGAAGTCCCTTGCATTGTTTTCATCCCCACTAAGCGTTATCGCTTAGCACGGATGTTTGTTTCCGTGTAGGTTACAGGTTTGAATCAGAGAACGTGCATCTGCAGGTCAAGGGCCACTAGGAAGTTTTGCTATATCTCTTTGTATAAATTAGAAGTAGAGTTGGTGATGTTTTGAGTAACATCATTATGTAATAAAGAGTATAGTTGTTCTATGTAATCTTTAAAAGTATATGTATATGAAAAAAAAAAGAGTGAACTTGAATAAGTATAAAGCTTTTGGTAAAATGTAAAGTTTACATTTATAATAAAAGTAATTTTGTCTGGGCCCAACTTATTTCTAATTGTTTATTATTTATTGTTACCGCTTCCGCTAGTGTATGTATATGTATGTGTATACGTATGTGCCCACGTGGCGCCCCGATATTCCTTACTGGGGGTATGGGGGTGTTACAATTTCAACTCACATCACTTACATATTTCAACTATAGCCTCTATCAATTAGCACATAAACACATACAAATTCTCAAATACACAACAATGCATCTTTTAATCATAAAAGTCCCAAACAACCCAACACATACACTCAAGCAACTTAACACATAAACACATCTTTCCCAAACCTTCTCTCCTTAGCTCCTTAGAAGTCACTTAGTCTCTTGATCAATCACCTTCTCTTTTCCTTTAGTTCCCTTCACTTCCTCAACTACAATTCCAAACCAAATTTCCAGAATTGGATACCAAGTATCAATTCCAGTTCAACCAAAAGAGAAAGGGTAGAAGTAGAAGAATAATCCAATAGTTAAACACTTACCTTGTCAAAGTAGAACCTTAGCAATCCAATTCAAATATCATCTATCTTCAGCAGAATCCTTATGATTATCACTTAAGTAATATCTTACGAATTGAAAAGAAGAAGAAGATGAGTATTTGGAGAGGGTTAATTCAGAAATGCACATGCAAGAGTGAGCTTTCTCTTCCCACCATGAGGTGCAATTACTGCATGCAATAGGTTAGGTTGGCAATGCCACAGCTGGACACATGGATTCCATTATAATCCCTTAATTTTCATTAATAAAAATCTAGATTCCATTAACACTAATTAACCAAACTTAATCCTAGGCATGCACAATTCCACTTTAGCCACTTATAATTATTTTAACCACTCAATTAAGCCCTTATTTCACTTACATTTGAGTCCTAAATCACACACTCTTCAAATTCTCTTTCCCATTTACCACAATTAATCTAATATTCTACTAGGGTGCAATTCGGGATATTACATATTTAATGCTTAGCATGTAGTTTCATTTGACTGCGTGTGGGTACTTCTTAGGACGTGAAGCATAGGCAAACCTCACAAATTTTTGGAGCTATATTGTAGAATTTAATTTAAAGGAATTAAAGTACGATTAAGTATTTTGGGCGTGTATATGAACTATAATAGTACGGTTTGAGTATTGATTTGTTTAGACTGGTATCGGTCTAGTAATATTTTGTAATTATATTTATCTGTCTAATATGTCTGTGAGTGGGTTAACGGCATGCTTTATGACCTATAGAAATTAGATTAATATAAATGGTTAACTGGTAATGTAAAATGTGAAGTTGCATGTTAAGGGAAAAATGACTAAATGAATAGTAACTTAGGACAGTTATGGGTTAATCAGCAAATTAGATAAAAAGTTAAAATGTGGTTAGTAAATTAGAGGATAATTGGTTACTATCTCTATACATAGATAGTTAAAGTATGGTACAATCAATATAAAAAAATGTGTATCGGATTTTAATTAATAGATTGATTAGTAATCTAGTTACTTTTACTTATACACTGTACACTGAGATAGACCGTCATTAGCCTATCGGTTGTGAGTTATCATGATTCGACCCGCGGTGTGGAATACTATGGCTAGCCAACTATATCCTAAATTAGATTTCACTACCAGAGTATTACTAAGGGCAATTAATATCAAAATTTCACTTATATCATATAAAATATCAAAACATACCATTTTAACACTAACTATAACATAGTCCACAATTTACAAAAGGGATCAAAACAAAACTCCTAGTGGCCTTGACATGCAGATGTCCACTCACTGATCCGAACCTGTAACCTACACGGAAATAAACATCCGTGCTAAGTGATAACGCTTAGTGGGGATAAAATAATGCAAAGGACTTCTTTACGAAGTCACAAATAAATCACACATTTCATATGACAAAATGAAATATCACATGCATATAGCTCTTATACGTATATAGGTTGCATGCTCAAATATCAACTACTCTGAATTCACATATAAGTAACATCTACTCTTTCACTAATTCATGCACACTACATCTTGTACATCTCATTTATTCAAATATACATTTTCATGTGACCACATTCATGTCAATACACTCATGTAATCATGTACTTGTATATAGAACTGTAATGTACTTAAACATTACTTTCATGTACTATGGCTTCATTCGAAGCAACACTATAATCATCTCAAGTTCACTGCACAACATTTAACAAAACAAGCCTGAGTTCCTCTCACGGTGGATACGGGACGCTCTATAAAAAAACATTTTCGATAGACCGAAGTCACAAAACATTTTCATCTGTCTCTATTAATGACCATTCTCGGAGGTCGACCCGCTTCACCCAAACGGGGCGGAATGTTGGCAGCTGCACTCTCTAATCCCTTTATAAGCATGCTTATCTATCCACTATAACGGTAATCAGGCTCAATACCGACTCACACACTATACACGGACATCAACTCATCAACTAAAATTCAAATGCATTTATCAAATTCAAAGACATTTAATTGATGTACAATATTTAATAATCATCATATACATGTGTTCAACTCATTACATAAACATATAAATCATGCAAAGCAAGACAGAAGAAAGCACTCTCTTCAAAACAAATAAAATAGGATGCGAAGAGGTTCACTGTCGCGATCGCAACAAGAAGTCGCGCTCGCGACAGAAGCTAAGTTCATTGTCGCGATCGCGACAAGAGGTCGCGCTCGCGACAGAAGATAGATTACAAAAAGGCTCTATACTCTATACCAAATGCATTGTATAACAATTCCTAAGTTCATACATATTTATCATGTCATTTATTATACTTCCTACAACTATACATTGTTACTTTATTAGTTAAATTACCATTTTTAATCATACTCATATGTATTTTTCCATTAACAACTAATTTGTAATCATTTAGGAGCCCTAATCATGTATAAAACGTTAAGGGGAAAGGCAAGGGGTTTACCCATGCCAACTATGGGCTCAAAATGAAGAAAAAGAGCTTAATATAGGTTGTTCTGTCGCGAGGTCGCGACATGTGTCGCGCTCGCGACAGAGGCTCCGCTTTGGTGCCTCACAAGACTGCTTTTTACCCTTTGTATCGTCTAAATGAACCTCTAAACGTCATTTTTAGGCAAAAAGTTCTTCTTAACAATTGTTCTCTAGGATGTTAAATTTCAAATGGGACAAGTTTCAGCTCGTTTGGACATCTATAACGAAAAATATGGTCTATACAAGCTATACTGTTCCAGTGAACCCGCCAGAACAGGGTCACCTACGTTTTAATAACTTTTTGGGATACTTAGGGCCCGAATTAGATCAAGCACCCTCTTAGACATTTTTAGACACGAATTTTATCTTTCATATGAAATTGGAATCAACCCAATTGGGATCCTATAACTCTACTTATATCAAAAACTATACACAGGGGTTTAATGATAAATAAGCAGAATTTCGCAACATCAAACTCTATCATCAACACAAACACTCAAATGATCAAGTTACATACTTTAAACATATATACACTTGTCATGAGCACTGTAAGCAATCAAAATGAACAATAAACCAATATACACTAAAAGAGCAATTGAGCTAGTTAAAGCTCATCATATACATCTACATCCAGTCATGGTTCCTTTTAAACACATATCATTCAATCACATGCCAGGAAAACAAAATCGCACTCGATCCCTACCTCTAGGAACTTGATCACAGTTCTCTACTCGTTCCAATCTTCTCTTTTCCTTTATCGACTCTCTTGCCTCCAACTTGCACCAAAACCACACACAACACTTGGGGTTACTCTTCTTTTTTACTTTAAATCAAAAATAGAAACCAAGTAGTAGAAGAAGACTAAATAATAGTACTACTTACCTCTTCTCAAAATCCACTCTCTTTATCCCAACCTAAATGATTCTCTTTAGGAGCAAATGGAAAAGAGACAAAGAAAGGAAAGTGGAGCACGGCCAAACCCAAGAAAAGGAAGAAGAAAGAAAGCCAAAAGCAAAAGGGCCAAAAACTAGGAAATGAATAAAATGAATGAATGTTGGCCGGTCAAACCCAAAGAAATCAAATCCTCTCACATAAGTGCCACCAAACCAAATTAATGCCAACCACTTCAATTAATCCATCCCTATCCCAAGCCAAGCCAAGCCAAGCTAAGCCAAGCCAAGCCAAACCAAGCCAAACCAAGCCAAGTGTCACCCTCTCAAGTTGCCATGTGTCTAAACCCTACGATGCCACTTGTCAAGCTCTTACGCCGCCATGTGTCACTCTCCTATGACACCATATGTCAACTCACTATAACTCCAAGTCTCTTAGTCCCACTTATGCACACATCTCATGAGGGGGGGTTCTGTCACGCTCGCGACACTTCTCGCGCTCGCGACAGAACACTCACGCCCGCACCAACCAGCTGAAGTTCGAAAACCGCTGGAGGGCTATGTCGCACCCGCGACACTTGTCGCGCTCGCGACAGAACTCTTGCACATAAAACTTACATTTTTCGAATAAAAACTCTGTAATTCTTCTAGGGCCATTTTGGGGTGTGACAAGCCTAGCGGGACAGACCAGCCGTCGTGCAGACCGAGATGAGGTTAGCGGGGCACCAGCGATAGAACAGATCACAACAGAGGATGGAGTTAGAGACACTTCACCTCACACCGCACAGGCCGAGATGAGGCTGGCGGGATAGACCAGCCGCCATGTAGACCGAGATGAGGTCAACGGGGGACAGCGATAGAGCAGGTCGCAACAGAGGATGCAGTTAGACAACACTTCACCTCACGCCGTGCAAGCCAAATGAAGGCAAGCGGGATAATGCGACAGAAAAGATTGCAAATGAGCCACAGTTTGACAGTCCTACAGCTCAACAGCAATAGGTCGCAAACATCCCACACAACAAAAAGGTAAGAGCTGCCTCAGGTACGCTTTTCTTCCCTTCTTTCTCTGAATTTTAGCTCACCTAGGCACTTGTGCACTAGACTCCCCAAAATTGGGGGCAACTGTAAGCACCATGTCCCGAGGCGGTCCAGATCAAAGATTACCCGATAAATAAATCAATGCTCGATTCTGAATAGAAGGATGAAATTCGGAGATTTCGGTCCTTTGAGTTCACGAGAATTAAAGGTTTTTGTTTGCGGTAGAAAGAAGTGAAGAATCGGGAGAATTTTGGCTTAAATTTTGAGTTTTCTTCCATGGACGGTCAGACCGTCTGTCGAGGGACATCCGTCGGTTGTAGCGGCAGCCCGTCTCACTCATCATGAGGGATAGGCCATTTGTGAGTTTACCAATGGACATGTGTCTGAACCAACGAACACGTGTCCGTTGGCATGTGCCCGTCGGTAGGTCAGACGCCCGTCATTTAAATCCTATTTCCTAGTGGATATGGGATTTAACCGATGCCCGTCGGTCGTGTTTTTCTATAAAAAGGGAAATTTCACACTATTTTGAGGTCGGAAAAAATTTCATTTACCCATATATAGAAAAATCCGGTTTTCACTCCAAAAACTCAATAAGTCTCTTTCTTTGGTTTTGTTTTCTCCTCGTGAAGCGCGTGGGACCAAATCCAACCGAACTTTCATCCGAAGGATAAGATCCGAGGGTAAATATTCTGGACATGCGTTTTTTTTAGTTTATTTAGTTATTTTTTTCTGTTTTCTTTATTTATTATTCTTATATCTTTATTTTGACTTTTGGTTAATTTTGGATTTTTGGTACTAACATGTTTCATCCATTTTTGTGAAATGCCATTTTCTTATTTTTTGGCGAATCGAGTATGAGACAACGGTCGCCGTTCACACCCCGGAGAACTCATTTTGGTCTAATTCTATAACTTTATTCCTTTCATTTATTTATTTATTTATTTATTTATTCTTAGTCTTTATTTCATGTAAATCATTTTGTTTCGCGCAAAATAAAAATAAACAAATGTTTTATAGTAATTAATTGGAATTTTTAACAAAGTCAAGGACCAATGTCCTATTCTTCTTATCCAAAGAAATCTATCACCAAAAACTATTTTTGTAAAATGAAGGACCAATGTCCTCATAATTAATTCCCGGTTTCATGTATGGTTTGTATTTTAAAATGGAAGTTGTATTCTACTCCTAGTGTTATTGTATTTCATTTTCTTTATTTTATTTATTTATCGCATTCAACATGGATAATTGCACCTTAATTAAATTGTATTGTGTGGAGAGAAAGTGAATTAATAAACTCAAGATTTAATTGTAAAATTAATCAAGGTATAAATAGATGAGAAGTCCCGAACCCATCTCTGGTCTTTGGGCTCAAAGAAGCGAGAGGTCTATCCGATCACTCATTGGAATGAGTCCTCTAAGACACCTCTTGTGTCCCATTAAAGACTTATAAATCCTAGGCTCCCAAGGGTTAGAGGGTCACTCCCAATGTTCTATTGGGGTGAATGCCTCCAAGACCCCTTGGTTTGCCAAAAATGGATACATGCGCTGTCTTAGGCTCTCCGAGGTGAGATGAACTTTCCCAATGTTTTATTGGGTGGCGACTCCATAAAACCTCTTTATTGCCCAAAATAGACGCACTTGCAATTCGTCGCAAGTTGTCAACGAACCTCACTTGCCCAATTGCCCTCAAACGAGCGGTCAAGGGGCGCCCATGGGGTTCGGCGCGCATCACACCCCGCTGGTTGAAAATCAAAAAAAGGCAGCCTTGCTAAAAATGGGTGCCTCGTCAGGGTAAAAACTGAAAAAAGGCACCTTGAGCAAAAATTAGAGGCCTGAGAGAAAATGTTCAATCAAGAAAACCCGAGAGGGCTAATTGATAACAGGAGTTGAATGCACCTAAGATATTACTCATTGAGATTGAATAAAACTAGTATTTTTGCATCACATGTCTAGTCATGGTCATTCTTATTGCTATATGGTGCATATAGATAGAAATGCATGCATAAGCTAGGCATAAACATGTAATTAAATGGTTAAGAGAAACCTGTTGCAGGCATAGGACATATGCTGGAGCAAGTCTTAAGGCAGTAATAACAATTTTTTGTGTGATAAATCCTCCTCCTACCCTTAAAAAAAATGGAAAAGAGGCCATTAGACATGAAAACCGTGACTGGCTTGCTAAGCAAAAGTTAGGCCAAAGGGCAGGGTGAAAACCTGAAAGCAGGCAGTCTATCCTACAAAAAATGAATAAAAGTTGCTGGAGTGGGTTGGGTCCATTCCAGGAAAAAATTAGGCACAGGGTTGTGTGAAAATCCCCAAAGGGACACATTTCCCACTAAGGAAAGCTAGTGTGGAAATTCACAAGGGACGCACTACCTTTAAAACAATGAATTTTGAAGCCATGAGTGATAAGGCAGCGTTACTCCGAATAACTTCCCTTTAGGCAAGTAGTGCATAACGCAGAACTTGATTCAGGGTCCTGGGGGCAAAATGCTCATTGACCGGGGCGCAAAGATGCGCACGGGTCAGTTCTCTTTGGAAAGATTATGGGTAAGAGTCCCTAAAGCCAAGACGACACTTTTCTAGATCCTTGGGGACATCAGACAATGTGAGCAGCTGAGCAATACCCTCAACGAATCCCTTAACCATCTAGGATGTGGTCTATCCATTTTTGCATCTTGCATGTATGATGTTTTACATATTCCCCTGCATAACTTTACATGTGCATAGCCTTTCATGATGCCTGACATGCATTCACACATGCTTGAACTTTGTATATATTTTGCATATGCCATTCTTCACGCACATTCCATGTACATAATCTTTGCATACATGTAATGCATAATTCTTTGCACATGTTTAGCATCCATATCATAAGCAGATCACGTGCATTCAATCCTTTATGCATATAGTTATGTACACATAATTTTTGTACATTAATCCTTTGCATGTGTTTCCTGTATATAGTTTTGTATGTATGTTTCACACACATAATTCCATATGCACACACAATCTTTTGTATATGCTCTTGCGCCAATAATTTTATAGGAAAAGACCGAACCAAGGGATAGCTTCGGCACGATGAAGTCAAGAAGAAGCATGCATAAGTTAAAATCATGCGGTAGCTTGTTACGTCCTTTATCAAGGCATTTTAAGTTCTTTTTTAAGGCATTCTCAGTCTCTTCGGAGCATTATCTTTAATTCCTTTTTCACAGGCGTTCTTAGCCTCTTCGGAGCACTATCTTTAAGTCCTTTTTCACAGGCGTTCTCAGCCTCTTCGAAGCACTATCTTTAAGTCCTTTTCTATAGGCATTCTCAGTCTCTTCGGAGCATTATCTTTAAGTCTTTTTGCCAAGGCATTCTCAGTTCCTTCAGAGCATTATCTTTAGGTCTTTTTTTCGAGGCATTCTTAGCCTCTTCGGAGCATTATCCCTTAAGTCCTTCTTCCAGGACATTCCAAATCTCCTCAAAGTATTAAGTTTTTCTAAATATTCCAAATTCTTTCAATCCAAGAGAATGTCTACACTTTATAGCCTAGATAACGGCTTGGTGAATTTCAAAGACATCCGTGTTTTGGAAGTCTGGAAATAACTTGGTGAAAATCTAAGAGGATGATATTCCGTCAACCAATCTTCAAGGAGAAACCAATAATCCTTTAGGGGGCACCCGTCTGACATAAACCCTAATAGGCATGTACTGCCACAGGTATGCATCCCTTTTATAAATCCCACACATTTGCTTTGCATTTTTTGTAAAAAAAAAAAAGAGGTTCAGGATAAGCGCCAGAAAGGACAACAACGAGCGAGTCACCATGCCAACCTAAGGATGGTCAATAATCAAATATTATACTAACTAGATGGTGGTTAGCAGATCAAATATTATACTGATCGGATCATGGTTAGCAGATCAGATATTGTACTAGCCGGATTGTAACAACCCAAAATGGGCCTAGTCGGAATTGGCATGCTAAGTTGGGATTTTAAGGATAATTCGGTAATTTGTGCTTGTGGAAATTTGAGTATTGAGGACATAATTGAAGAATTAACTAAAGTTCAAGTGAGGAATTATTGTGTTAGGGAGTGAAGTGTAAGTTTGCCAAGGATTTAAGTAGGATTTGCCAAGGATTAAAGAGTAATAAGACAAGATATTTTGATTTGAGCCTATGGGAGTTTGCCATGTGGCTTGGTGGGTGTGTGCAATTAATGGGGAAAGAAGGAAAAGGAAAAAGAAAGAGAGAGAGAAGGGCAGATCATGTTCCTGCTCTCTTTTCTCCTCCTCTTCCTACTTTCTCTTTTTCTTTCTTTTCCCGTTTGTTGCTCTTCATCCCCTGGTTCTGTCTGTGAGCTGGAGTTGATTAGGAAGAGTATTGGAGTAAGATTGAAGAGGTATGTATTTGGGTTTTGGGGTTTCCTGCATTTGGGTTTCTTTATCTTCTGGTTTTGTTTGATTTGAGTTAGGGTTTGGATTAAGATATTAGTGGGTTTTGTTTGTGCAAGTGATTGGTGATAAGAAGAAAGATAAAGGAAAAGGGAAGGTTCAAGGTTGAAGAGAATAACTGGGTTGTGCTTCAAAAGAGGTTTGGGAGCTTTATTTTTGTTATTTCTTGTTTGGTTTGGTTTGGAAGTTTGGGAGTTTACTTCTGCCTTCTTTCTCTTTTTGGATCAAGTCAGTGTGTGTGTGTTGATGTCTGAAATTTTGAGTGACTTGGTATGTGCATATGCATGAATTAATTTGGGAGAATGTGTTATCCGAATGAGCATGATAATGATTTCAGAAATCAGTCAATATGTATATGAATGTGGATATGAGCTTCTGAATGTATGTCTTTATTCTGCAAACATAATTATATATCTGACATGATTACCGGCATATGTCATATCGTATGTGTTCGCTTTGGAGACCATTGTGAATGGCCGTCCACTCTTTTATTGTGTTTCCCCTGCTAATCATTTATCGCGCAGCATGATACTTTATCCGTACAGGTGCTTTGTTGTTATAAATATAAGAATGTGAATGTTATGCTTATGGTAATGTGAATTCGTTCGGTTATGACTAGAGGTATGTGAATATGATTGTGATTATGAACTCTCGAATATTATGAATGTAGTGTCATATTATATTTTTCTCGGGCTTATGTTGTTATAGTAATTTCGGCATGTTGGCATGTGTTTGCATTTTATTGTATGCTAATATATGTATTAGTATCGTGATGTGGGAGTGTTATACAATAGATCTTGTGCATCAGTTCCAGCTAATGTATGTGCATTTTGTACCATAGCTGCATGTTGTATAATTAGTGATTATGTTATGATATGTCTATGATGATTTTGGTATGCTATGTATGGTATCTTGCCAATTGCCTCGGTAAGTATTTATGTAATGTGTTATGGTTCCTTTTTAATCTTGTGTATCGGTTTGCGGTTAATGTTTCGATATAATTATTATTATCATATTATAACTGCTTGTTTAGATATCTTAGTGTTTGCTCATTTTGTATTTTTTGATTCTGACATTTTAGTGAACCTGGTATATGCATGCAATTTATATGTATTGTGCATGATTATAGTCGTATAGTGTCCTTTTACTTTTGTTACTCCCCACTAAGTGTTATCGCTTAGTACGGGTTCTTTTCCCGTCTAGGTGGCAGGTTTTTAGTTTTCGCTCGAGTTGCGCATTTGCAGGGTCGGCCACGTAGGAGTTAGAAGTGTTTTGTTTTGTAGTTTCCAGCTCCTGTATCTTTTGGATTCTGTATTTCTGTATCTGTTTGTATATGTATTTATATGTTAAGATTTGAAGGTTGTAATTGGAGATGTAATTATTCTGTTTTCCAGTTGTGATCAGGCTATTCTTGTAATGAATGTTGTTATATTAATGCATGATGATGATGTTTCTTTAAAGTTTTTATTTTCGCTGTATTTCCATATGTTTTTTTGTATGAATGTATGCTTTGTATTGATCTGTTTGGTGTGACACCTTTGCTCCTACGGCATCTCACTCCGATTCGGATGGGATCGCCTACGTATGGGTAGGGGGTGTTACAGTTTGTGGTATCAAAGCGCCGGTTTGGCGGTTCTGGTTGCCTTTGTTTGTCTTAGTGTCGAGTCCTTACATGCGAGTCGATTTTGTGTCGTGGCCTAATACAGATGTGTTTTGTGTCATGTCTAGATGGAGTCTGATCCGAGTGAGAATGTGGGCGAGACAATGGATAGTGTGAACCCCGTTAGAGCTGGTCATAATGTTTTCGAGCATCCTTCGATTGGGGATTCTGGTCCTATTTTCGATAATAGGATATTAGTGCAAGGGTTGATTCGAATTTTGGATAGATTGACTGCTCCTCGTGCTTCTCAAGAATTTGTTCGGAATGTACCTCAAAAGAGAAGAGTGTCGAGTAGAGAAGTGCCAGCAGGAAAGAAGATTCGGGAAACTTTGATATGTCAACATTGTCAGAAGCAACACTAGAGCCATTGTAATAAAGTTAGGGGAATGCCGTTATGTCAGTACTATCAGAAGCGACATCGGGGCTTGTGTCAAATGATAACTGAAGCTTATTTCAGATGTGGCAGCAAGAAACACCAAATTGTTGATTGTCCTAAGATGAGTGAGAATCTAGCTCAGCAGGCTAGAAAAGATGTCGAGGAATTGCTCAGAGCTTCTCGAGCGCCCGAAGAGTTTGTAGCGTATGGCAAGGATGCGATTAAGCCCACAGGTTCTTCTAGTAAGTTGCATTGTAAACTTTTATTTAAGTTGGTTTTGTTTGTTTGGGTTGTTTGGATGTAAGTGTTTATCGGGGAAATTTGGAGGACGAAATTTCTTAAGGGGGAGAGATTGTAACAACCCAAAATGGGCCTAGTCGGAATTGGCATGCTAAATCGGGATTTTAAGGATAATTCGGTAACTTATGCATGTGGAAATTTGAGTATTGAGGACCCAATTGAAGAATTAATTAAAGTTTAAGTGAGGAATTATTGTGTTAGGGAGTGAAGTGTAAGTTTTCCAAGGATTTAAGTAGGATTTGCCAAGGATCAAAGAGTAACAAGACAAGGTATTTTGATTTGAGCCTATGGGAGTTTTCCATGTGGCTTTGTGGGTGTGTGTAATTAATGGGGAAAGAAGAAAAAGAAAAAAGAAAGAGAGAGAGAAGGGCAGATCACGTTGCTGCTCTCTCTTCTCCTCCTCTTCCTACTTTCTCTTCTTATTTCTTTTCTAGTTTCTTGCTCTTCATCCCCTGGTTGTGTGTGTGAGCTGGAGTTGATTGGGAAGAGTATTGGAGCAAGATTGAAGAGGTATGTGTTTGGGTTTTGGGGTTTCCTGCATTTAGGATTATTCATCTTCTGGTTTTGTTTGAATTGAGTTAGGGTTTGGATTAAGAGATTTGTGGGTTTTGTTTGTGCAAGTGATTGGTGACAAGAAGAAAGATAAAGGAAAAGGGAAGGTTCAAGCTTGAAGAGAATAGCTGGGTTGCGCTTCAAAAGAGGTTTGGGAGCTTTATTTTTGTTATGTCTGGTTCGGTTTGGTTTGGAAGATTGGGAGTTTGCTTCTGCCTTCTTTCTCTTTTTGGATCAAGTCAGTGTGTGTGTGTTGATGTCTGAAATTTTGAGTGACTTGGTATGTGTATATGCATGAATTAATTTGGGAGAATGTGATATCCGAATGAGCATGATAATGATTTCAGAAATCAGTCAATATGTATATGAATGTGGATATGAGCTTCTGAATGTATGTCTTTATTCTGCAAACATAATTATATATCTGACATGATTATCCGCATATGTCATATCGTATGTGTTCGCTTTGGCGACCATTGTGAATGGTCGTCCAGTCTTTTGTTGTGTTTCCCCTGCTAATAATTTATCACGTAGCACGATGCTTTATCCGTACAGGTGCTTTGTTGTTATAAATATAAGAATATGAATGTTATGCTTATGATAATGTGAATTCGTTCGGTTATGACTAGAGGTATGTGATATGATTGCGATCATGAACTCTCGAATATTATGAATGTAGTGTCATGTTATATGTTTCTCAGGCTTCTGTTATTGTAGTAATTTCGGCATGTTGCCATGTGTTTGCATTTTATTGTATGCTAATATATGTATCAGTATCATGATGTGGGAGTTCTATGCAATTGATCTTGTGCATCAGTTCCAGCTAATGTATGTGCATTTTGTACCATAGCTGCATGTTGTATAATTAGTGATTATGTTATGATATGTCTATGATGATTTTGGTATGCTATGTATGGTATCTTGCAGATAGCCTCGGTAAGTATTTCTGTAATGTGTTATGGTTCCTTTTTAACCTTGTGTATCGGTTTACGGTTAATGTTTCGATATTATTATTATCATATTATAACTGCTTGTTTAGATATCTTAGTGTTTGCGCATTTTGCATCCTCTGATTCTGACATTTTAGTGAACCTGGTATATGCATGCAATTTATATGTATTGTGCAAGATTATAGTCATATAGTGTCCTTTTGCTTTTGTTCCTCCCCACTAAGCGTTATCGCTTAGCATGGGTTCTTTTCCCATGTAGGTAGCAGGTTTTTGGTTTTCGCTCGAGTTGCGCATCTACAGGGTCGGCAACATAGGAGTTAGAAGTGTTTTGTTTTGTAGTTTCTAGCTCCTGTATCTTTTGGATTTTGTATTTCTGTATCTGTTTGTATATGTATTTATATGTTAAGATCTAAAGGTTGTAATTGGAGATGTAATTATTTTGTTTGCCAGTTGTGATCTGGCTATTCTCGTAATGAATGTTGTTATATTAATGCATAATGATGATGTTTCTTTAAAGTTTTTACTTCCGCTGTATTTTCGTATGTTTTTTTGTATAAATGTATGCTTTGTATCGATCTGTTTGGTGTGACACCCTTGCTCCTCCGGCATCTCACTCTGATTCGGATGGGATCGCCTACGTATGGGTAGGGGGTGTTACACGGATGGTGGTTAGCAGATCAAATTTTATACTGACTGGATGGTGGTTAGAAGATCCGTTATTATATTGACCGGATGCTGGTTAGCAGATCAGATATTATACTGACCGGATGGTGGTTAGCAAATCAGATATTGTATTGACTGGATGGTGGTTAGCAGATCAGATATTGTATTGACCGGATGGTAGTTAGCAGAAAAGATATTGTACTAGCCAGATGGTGGTTAGCAGATTAGATATTGTACTGACCAGATGGTTATTAGCATATCAGATATTGTACTGACCTGATGGTGGTTAGCAGATATTACACTGATCGGATAATGGTTAGCAGATAAGATATTACACGGATCGGTTAGAGGTTACCAAGGTTATGCTGTGTAAGCCTAGAAGCGGCTAGCAAGACAGAACGTTCAATCACATGCGATAGAACAGATCGCAACAGGATTGCAGTTAGAGAACACTGCATCTCACAGATACTATGCAAGCCGAGACAAGGCCAGCAGAGCACATGCGGTAGAATAAATCGCAACGGGATTGTAGTTGGAGAACACTACATCTCACAGACACTGCGCGAGCCGAGACGAGGCCAACAGAGCAAATGCGGTAGAACAGATCACAATAGGATTGTAGTTAGAGAATACTGCATCTCACAGACACCGTGCAAGCCGAGATGAGGCCAGCGGGACACCTGCGATAGAACAGATCGCAACGGGATTGTGGTTAAATAACACTGCATCTCACAGACATCGTGCAAGCTGGGATGAGGCTAGTAGGACACCATCGATAGAACAGATCGTAACGGGATTGTGGTTAGATAACACTGCATCTCACAGACACCATGCAAACCGGGATGAGGCCAGTGGGACACCAGCGATAGAATAGATCGCAATAGAGGTTGTATGAACACTGCATCTCACACACACCGTGCAAGCCGAGATGAGGACAACGGGGCACACGCGATAGAACAGAGCACAATAGGGTTGCGGTTAGAGAACACCGCATCTCACAGATATTGTGTAGGTAGAGATGAGGCCAGCGGGACAAATCAGCCACCGTGCAAGCCGAGATGAGGACAGCGGGGCATACACGATAAAACAGATCAACACTACTCTTCACACCGTGCAAGCCGAGATGAGGCCAGCAGGACAAATCGCAATGGAGTTACAGTTAGATAACACTGCACCTCGCACGATGCAAGCCGAGCGGAGGCCAGCAGGACAATAAGATAGGATAAGCTGCGAATGAGCCAAAGTTGCATAACACTACAGCTCGATGGTAACAAGCCGCAACCTTCCACACGACAAAAGGGTAAGGGCTGCCACAGGTACGCATCTCTTTCCTTCTTCTCTGAATTTTGACTCATCTAGGCACTAGTGCACTAGTTTTCCCAAAATTGGGAGCAATTGCAGGCACCGGGTCCTGAAACAGCCCAGATCAGAGTTACCCAATGATGATAAGATGCCTGTTCACAGGCAAAAACGTTAAAAAGTGACGATTTCCTTGTCAAATTTGCATTATAGAGTAAAAAACTTAGAAAAAATAAAAAATATTTCGAAAATTAAATTTGAAAAATGGAGTTTGAAAATTATAGTATATTTAGGTAAATTTGAAAATTTATAAAAAAAAAAACGGATGTCGGCCCGCGGAGCGCCAGCACGAGCGACGTACTGGGCGTCGCTCACCTGCCAGTGCGCAGCGGGCACACTGGAAGCCCATTGCTCGCCAGCGGTGTATTTTTTGGCCTTTTTCATGATTTTTTTCCCAAAATTAATTTTTATCTCATTTTTGGTATTTTTAAAATTAATAAATTATTTACCTTATTTTATTTATTTTATTTATCCGTAAGATAAATATCAAAGATTTAATTTTTTCTTTTAAATTCTAATTTGAATTTTTTATTTTCTAAAATGAAGTTTGAATTCAAATGGTTTTGATATATATCTTTAAAGAAAATTTTAATTTTAAAAAGGATTTGATTTTTAAATTTAAATTTTAAAAAGGATTTGATTTTTAAATTTAAATTTTAAAAAGGGTTTGATTTTTAAATTTAAATTTTAAAAAAATTTGAATTTTTTATCTTTATCCTCATTTACCTATAAATAAGAGGCTGAGGATCGAGAAAAGGATTCAGATTTTTTTCTTCTCTTCTTCTTGATTAAAGGAATTCTCTCTACACTTTTGTCTTTAGTTTTCTTTTTCTTCGAATAAAAGTTTTTAGATTTTAAACTTCAATTTCTTATCAATAATTTCTTAAGTCAAAGAAAATAATTATTTGCTCTTGAGAATTTTTGTTTTCTTCCATTTTCTAAGCAGTTTTCTTTTTTGAAATAAAACTCCAACTTTTTATTTTCAATTCTAATTTTGTGGATCAAAGTAAGGAAATCAATCATATTTTCCCTTCATCAAGCTCGAATTCTGAAGGTAAATATTCTGGGTCCAATCCTACTTTTCTTTTATTTTTTACTTTATCAACATATAAATATTTATATCTGTTGCTTATATATTTATTTTATTTATGATATTTCCTTTTATGACCATTATTTTATTTTATTATCCCACTCATATGTTATTTGTTTTTATTATGAGCTTATTTATTTCTACTGAGTATGGGGCATTGAGAAGGGGAGCCCGCTAGGATGATTCGGTGACACCAATTTAGTTCATTTTCTTTACCCTATCTCCTTTTAGTTTATTTTCATTTCCAATTTATTGTAAATATTATTTCAAGCCCGCTAATATAAAAATGGCTAAACTGCAGAACTCTCAATCCCCAATGTCCCCAACATGCAAATCATCCATCTAAAGTCAACCCAAGAATAAATAGGCATTCAAATCATGTTATACCACATAAAACCCACATTTTACACTAATAAATCAAGGATTAACTCAACAAAATAATCAATTCAATCAAAAGTTCTTCAAACCTAGAATTCTGCACAAAATCAAGTAAAATATGTTGGGTTTCGTTGGATTAATAGAACATTAACGCAGCGGAATAAAATTGAAACCCGAAACAGGATCCAAGTATTTTCGATTGATTCAAAAGGAAGAGATAAAGATTAACTGACCATTAGAACGAAACAACTCTTTAATTCGGACTATAGGTGCTGCTTTGATCACAAACACCCTCTATAGGTATCCACACGCACGAACAAATGATCAGAAGACGCAGGGGTGCTAGCTCCCTTGAATGCGAATGGATTTTGAAAAATTCTTTTTTTCACAAAGAAGAAGGAGGCTCGGGTTATATTTTCTTTCTTATTCTCTGTATCCCATGTACAACCACTTTTCAATCTCTTGTTATATGAAAATAACTTGATTGAAGGTTTTTGATAAGGGTTAAAACTCTTTTCCTTAACATATATATCTCATATATAACTGTATGTATATATTCAAATCCTTTTCCTCTTAGGAAAAGATAAATGAGGATATTTTCTCTTAATTCAAAATTAAGAGATAATATATATATATATACATATATTTATATATATATATATATTTATTTATTTCTTATTCAAAATAATAAGGAATAATATATTAATACATATTATTATCTCATATTCAAAATAAGAGATATATATATATGTATATAAATATATAAATATAAATATGTAATTTCGAAATTAAATATAAATACCTATATTTATATTTTATTCCGAAATAACCTAATAAAATCCATTCTGTTCATTCTGCTCTTGGTGTGTGACCCAATAGGTTCATATTATGTTAGCAGTGAGCCTAATCCCATGATAGGCCCACAAGTCATAATTGGTCTCTAGCAAGACATTATGACTACCCAAATAATATAAATATCGTTAGTCCGATTTTAACCTGACAATAGAACATGTTATTATCCTTTTGTCACACGATATCTTGTTTGAACATAAGTCATGGTTTATGTCAAACTTAAATTGTTCAAACATATAATTTCTCGATCACTAAGCAGACTGATAAATTCAAATGATATTGATGACACTATCAATTCATTCGAGCACGGCCATGCATTTTACAGTCCTACTTATCGAGGGGCCCTATAGATATCTCTCTCATTAGAGAGGGACAAATTCCATCTTGATTATTCACTTTCCTCCGCATAATTCTCACTATGTCCGATCATAAACTTTATAATTATCCGATTAAAGATAACGTTTGATTATGTCAAAACATAATGATCCTTATATAGGAAACTATGATAACCTCAGGTCAAAGGATTCAATAACATATCTATTATAAGATCACTTATGACACTATCCCATGAAGTGATCTTATAGTGGGTCTATCCAGTACTTTGTTCTCTAGCAAGTACCTATAGATTTGATTTATATCAACATATATAATCATCCCATGATTATCAATGCAAATCTATACTAGTCTTAATTTATCTTTATGCCCTTTATTGATAAATGACTAGGGACAACATGAATAACATTGTTATTCATAAACATTACAATAATGTAACATGCCAATAATATCAATGTGAAGAAAACCATTATATAAATGAAAATGTAATGATTACATCAAGGTCCAAATGTTTGGCCTAGGGCATAACCACTAACAATCTCCCACTTGCACTAGGCCCAATCATACATATATCTAATACCCATTGACCTAGTATGTCCATCATGTTTGGCTTGTGGGAGAGCTTTGGTAAGTGGATCGGCGATGTTATCATCAGTAGGTACTCTGCATATCTTGACGTCTCCTCTCTCAATTATTTCTCGAATGAGATGAAAACGCCTGAGTATATGTTTTTATCTCTGGTGAGATCTAGGCTCCTTAGCCTGTGCAATAGCACCATTGTTGTCACAATAAAGATCCACTGGGTTGCTGATACTAGGTACTACTCCCAATTCAACAATGAATTTCTTGATCCATACTGCTTCTTTAGCTGCATCTGATGCTGCTATATACTCATCTTCTGTTGTAGAATCAGCGACAATGCTTTGTTTAGAACTTTTCCAGCTTACAGCACCTCCATTTAACACAAACACATATCCTGACTGCGATCTAAAGTCATCTTTGTCAGATTGGAAGCTTTCATCTGTATAACCATTTATTACTAGCTCATCTTCCAATCCTCCATTTATTAAGAATGCATCTTTAGTTCTTCTTAAGTACTTAAGAATATTCTTAACAGTTGTCCAGTGACTTTCACCGGGATCTGACTGGTATCTGCTCGTCATGCTCAAAGCATACGAAACGTCTGGTCGAGTGCATAACATGGCATACATGATTGATCCTATAGCCGAAGCATAAGGAATCATACTCATGCGTTCTCGCTCATCAGATGTCATTGGACATTGAGTCTTGCTAAGAGTAATGCCATGAGACATTGGCAAAAATCCTCTCTTGGAATTTTGCATACTGAATCTATTTAGCACCTTATCTATATAAGTGCTTTGACTCAGACCAATTATCCTTTTAGATCTATCCCTATAGATCTTAATCCCAAGGATATAAGCAGCTTCGCCCAAATCTTTCATTGAAAAAGATTTCCCTAACCATTCTTTTGTCTTTTGCATGATAGGGATGTCATTTCCAATGAGTAATATGTCATCGACATATAACACAAGAAACATCACAATGCTCCCACTAACCTTCTTGTATACACAAGGTTCATCCTCATTTTTGATAAACCCAAACTCTTTGACTGTTTCATCAAAACGAAGATTCCAGCTCCGAGAAGCTTGCTTCAATCCATAAATGGATCGTTGCAGCTTACATACCTTCTTAGAATTCTCAGGATGGACAAAACCCTCGGG
The DNA here is from genome assembly GCA_947683425.1 of Excoecaria cochinchinensis. Lineage (NCBI taxonomy): Eukaryota > Viridiplantae > Streptophyta > Magnoliopsida > Malpighiales > Euphorbiaceae > Excoecaria > Excoecaria cochinchinensis. Next base: position 9,509,851 of record CANTUQ010000119.1, read on the forward strand.
TTGTGTCATGTACACATCCTTAAGTAAGTTTCCATTAAGAAACGCTGTTTTGACATCCATTTGCCATATCTCATAGTCATAATATGCAGCAATGGCAATAAGAATTCTTATAGACTTAAGCATTGCGACTAGTGAAAAGGTTTCATCATAGTCAATACGATGAGTTTGTTTGAATCCTTTTGCAATAAGTCTTGCTTTAAAGGTATTTACTTGGCCATCCATGTCGGTTTTCTTTTTGAAGACCCATTTGCACCCAATGGTTTTAATTCCTTCAGGAGGATCAATTAAGTTCCAAACTTGATTATCATACATGGGTTGCATCTCAGACTTCATGGCTTCTAGCCATTTCTGAGATTCCGGACCTGACACGGCATCTTGATAGGTAGTAGGCTCATCTTGATCCATGAGCATCACTTCACGACTATCTGTCATGAGAAATCCATATCTCTCGGGTTGAAGTCGTATCCTATCAGATCTACGTGGTACTTGTGTAACAGGTACAGGTTCCACAACAGGTTGTGAAACTTGTTGAGTTTCCACATAAAACCCACATTTTACACTAATAAATCAAGGATTAACTCAACAAAATAATCAATTCAATCAAAAGTTCTTCAAACCTAGAATTCTACCAAAAATCAAGTAAAATCCTACCCAAATCTACTTTCACTTCAAAAATCACCAAGGTCACTTAAATTCAACAAAACACACTTCAGTCAAATACACATATACACACTTTCACACTCAATTTCCAGAAATTTAACAGTAAATCAATAATAGATCAAAATTATGCAATTACAAACAAATTTCCAAACCTTAGTTTCCTAAGTTCCTCTAAGATCACTTGGCTGAAGATCCTCCTAACTTCTCCCTTCCTTTAGCCTCCTTAGCAGGTATTTCTGATCACCAAATCAACCAAACACCATAACACACAACCACTCAAAACCCACACAACACCAAAGAAAACTGGATGAGGAGGAGAGGAAGAAGATTATCACTTACCACTAAGCTGGAATTTGCCCAATCAACCAAAGATCACAACCAAATGGAAGAGAGGATGAACAAGGAGAAAAGAAGAAGAGAGGCTGGAGAGAGGGGAAGAAAGGGAAAGGGAAACGGGATTCAGCTCCTATTCTCTCTCTCTCTCTTTCATTTTTCCTCTCTTAGTCAACTATCCCTATCTCCTCATTCTCTCTCCTCCACATGTCACTCACATGTGGTGAATTTGGCAAATCTCACCACTAATCTCCTTTTTCTTCACAACCTCACTCCAAACCCAACTAAGAACATTAAACCACAATTACCCTTCTAAGCTAACTAAACCATGCAATTAAATCAACAACAACAACAACAACAACAACAATAATAATAATAATAATAATAATAATAATAATAATAATAATAATAATAATAATAATAATAATAATAAGCTCATACCACACAACACTCAAAACCCCTAGGGTACCAGACAGGGTGTTACAAATCTCCCTCCCTCCCCTTAAGGAATTTTGTCCTCGAAATTCTCGCCTGAGCCAAACAATTGAGGATGATGAGATCTCATAATCTCTTCTGGTTCCCAAGTTGCTTCTTTAATCCCGTGATGTTTCCATAATACTTTAACCAAAGTGTTCTTATTCCGGAGTTGTCTCACTTCCCAAGAAAAATTTTCTTTCAGTTCCTCATAATAAGAATAATCAGGCTAAACTTCTACATCTTGAATCGATAGTACATGAGATATATTTGATCTACACCGACGAAGCATTAACATGTGAAATACATCATGTAGCTTAGCTAATTCCTTCAGTAAAGCCATCCGGTAGGCAACTGGTCTGATTCGATCCTGAATCTCATAAGGCCCTATAAATCTTGGACTCAACTTTCCCTTTTTACCGAAACGGAGAACTTTACGCCAAGGTGACACTTTCAGAAAAACGTTATCCCCAATTTCATATTGATCATCCTTCCATTTCAAATTGGCATAGGATCTCTATCTATCTTTGGCTGCTTTCAAATTCTGTTGCACTAATTTGATCTTCTCTTCAGTGTCTCTAACTAATTTCGGACCCATCATAGAACGTTCTGATAACTCAGCCTAACAGACTGCAGTCCTACATTTCCGTCCATACAGAGCTTCATAAGGAGCCATTCCAATGCTCACTTGATAACGGTTGTTATATGCAAATTCCATCAGCGATACATACTTATCCTAACTTTTCGCAAAATCCAACACACACCCTCGAAGCATATCTTCAAGAATCTGGATGACCCTCTCTGACTGACCATCGGCCTGAGGGTGAAATGTAGTACTGAAATTCAGATGAGTACCCATAGCAGACTGTAGCTACTTTCAAAACTTTGATGTAAACCTTAGATCTTGATCAGACATAATTGACAATGGAATGCCATGCAATCGGACCATTTCATTTACATAAATCTCGGTGTGACGCGCGCCGGACCCCGATGAGCGCCGCCCTTCCGGACCGCCCGCACGTGGGCGATCGGGGCATTTGCGGGTCCGCTGGCATCTTGCGATAAATCACAAGTGCGTCTATGTTGGGCAACAAGGAGGTATCATGGAGTCGCCACCCAATAGAACATTGGGAAAGTTTCTCTCGCCTCGGAGAGCCTAAGACTTGCGCATTTTATCCATATTGGGCCATGAGGCCTAGGATTAGCGCTAAAGCCTCGTGACCCAAGAAGTATTTTGGAGGATAACCTCTAACCTCTCGAGCCCAAAGACCAGAGCTGGGTCCGGGATTTCTCATCTATTTCTACCTCAATTAGTTTATGATCAAATTTTAATATCATTAGTTAACTCTCTCTCCACACTATGCAGTTGATTAAAAGGCGCATTTATTCACATTTTGAAAGCAATAAATGAGCAAAATAAATATCAAAGCGATAAATTACAATAATACAAGGAGCGGAATACAACTCCCTTTTGTAAATGTGCGGATCATACATAAATCGGAACATTGCTTATTCTGAGGACTGGTCCTCGCATGCATCATTGTTTAAAATTGGATGTTTTCATTGTGATAATTTTTATTGGATAAAAATAGGACATTGGATCCTTAAGTCTTATAAAAACCTCATCTTATTAGATATAAAACATTTGTGTGGTAGTTCTTTTTAAGAGCGGTCGAAAATCGTTTTATTATTACAGACCACAAATATATAAAATAGAATAGAATAGTGATTACATATTTCTCGAATAAATAAATTCTAAATGAATAAAATTAGAATTAATGGATGCAAAACATGATAACAATTATAATAATCAAATGAAAATAATAATGCTAATAATAGTATCATAAAATAACAATGAATAATAAATGAACATAAAATAATGATAGTAATTATGAATGGATAAAATAATAAAAATAGCACTAATGCAAATAATAATAATAATAGAAATTAAATAGATAAAAATAATGATAAATAATAATATAATAGAAATTAACACAATCACCAAAAACAGAATAATAAATATTAAATAAAATAAAAACAGAATTATAAATAATTATTAATAATATAAATAATAAATATATTAATAATAATAATATTAATATAATATGACAAAAAATTAAATAAATAATAAAATAATAAAAAACAGAATATTAAATAAATAATAATAATAATAATAATAATAATAAATAAATAAATATAAAAAAAGGAAAAAGAGACTTACCGGTCGCCGGAGCTTCGCCGGAGGGGAGGTGGTCGACACCACCTATGCCGGAAGGTAGATCGCCGTACGCTGAGTTCCCCGACGGTGTCGACGCGCCGGACGACGAAGCAGGCTCGCCGAAAAACGATTGCAAAGCCACTGCCCCTCTCTCGCCGATCTGGCTTTTTCCAGCGAGTGGCGGTGGCTGGTCGATGCCGGCTGATGCGCCTCGGTCTCCTCTGCATGGTGGTGGTGTGCGTGTCGCCGTGGACGGTGGCGGTTGGCCGACGGGAGCCTCGCCTTCTCCCTTTCCTCTTTTTCTCCTTTATTGTTTCTTCCCGCCGATCTCCTCCACGCCGGCGCTGATGGCTGATCGGAGACCGTCTTTCGGTGCGCCGGGGTCTGCTCTCCACCGTGGCGGGGCGCGTGCGGCGGTTCGGCGCCGGAGCTGGCCAGCGGAGGCCTCGCCTCCTTCCCCCTTTTCTTTCCCTTTTCCGGCGTCGTTCTCCCTTGGCTGGTCTGGTCCGCTCCTCCCTTGGCTGGTCCGGTCTGCTCCTCCCTTCTCCCTTTCTTTTCTTTTCCTTTCTTTTTCTTTTCTTTTCCTTTCTCTCTTCTCTTGATCTGCCGAGCCCCCCTTTTCTTGGTCTTCTTCTTTTCTTCTTATACCCTCAAATTAGGGTTAATTAGGGGCACAATGGTAATTTCCTCCATTTTTCTATTTTCTGATTTTTTTGTTTTGATTTTAATTGATTTACTTAAACTAAACCACCAACTAATTAAATACTCTATATTTTTAATATCTATTTAATCTAATTAATCTACCTAAATTATCACATCTAATTAATTATCACATTTTAATTATCCTAAAATATTAACTAATTAATTAATTTATCTTACAATATTAACTAATTAAATTAAACTAATCATAATTCTTGATTTATCTAATTAAATTAACCTAACCTCAATTATTAATTTAACCTACCTATTTTATATCGAATATATATTTTTTTGGAGGAATTATCAAGAACCCGAGATTGCCATCAAAATCTGACTCAGAACCAGGTGTCTACAGTTGCCCCCAATTTTGGAGAAGCTAGTGTATAGACACCTAGGTGAGCCAAAATTCAAAGAAGAGAGAATTACACACCTGGGGATGTCGGACCTTACCTCGCCGGCGTAGGTACATATGGGTGGTCAGTCTCGTCTCGACGGGTTTTCGCTGGCCTCCGCAGCTTTGGTGAGATGTAGTGCTCTCTGACTACAACTTTGATCTGTGGTCTATTCTACCACGAGTGTTCCGCTAGCTTCGTCCCGGCCTGCACGGAGTTTGTGAGATGTAGCATGCTTTGGCTACAATCTCGATTTGGTGAAGAGCAGTGTTTCTTTAACTGCAGCTTCGATCTGTGAGATGCAGCATGCCTTGGCTACAACCTCGGTTTGGTGAAGAGCAGTGTTTCTCTAACCGCAGCTTCGATCTGTGAGATGCAGCACTCTCTGACTACAATCTCGGTTTGGTGAAGAGCAGTGTTTTTCTAACCACAGCTTCGATCTGTGAGATGCAGCACTCTCTGACTACAATCTCGATTTGGTGAAGAGCAGTGTTTCTCTAACCGCAGCTTCGATCTGTGAGAAGGGCAGTGTTTCTTCAACTGCAGCTTCGATCTGGTGAAGGGCAGTGTTTCTTCAACTGCAGCTTCGATCTGGTGAGATGTGAGATGAGGAGACCCCGCCGGGTTCCTTGTCCCAAAAGGGATCTTTTTAATCGATGTCTGTGATTAGATCGGTATTTCTCTATACCTGTGACGGCTTTTCACCCTCCGTACCCTTTTTCCGGTTAGACCTCATCTCGATCTGTTCGGCGATGCGAAGGTACCCCCATCGGTCTCATCTCGACCTGTAGGGCTTGGTGAGATGCAGCACTCTCTGGCTACAATCTCGATCTGGTGAAGTGCGGCACTCTCTGACCACAGCTTCGATTGGTGAGATGCTGTGAGATGCAACATGCTTTGGCTACAACCTCGATCTGGTGAAAAGTAGTATTCTCTAACTATAACTTCGATTTTTGAGAAGCGATACTCTCTGACCACAGTCTCTGCTTGTTGGCATTCTCTGGCGAACCCCCCATCCGGCTAGTATAAAGTCTGATCTGCTAACCTCCATTCGGCTAGTATAAAGTCTGATCTGCTAACCTCCATTTGGCTAGTATAAAGTCTGATCTGCTAACCTCCATTCGGCTGCAAGGTACGTAGCAGTCTCTGACTATTGTGTGAACTGCGAGATGTAGCACTCTCTGACTACAATCTTGGTGTGAAAAGCAGTGTTCTCTAACTGCAACTTCGATCGTGAGATGCGGTGTTCTCTAACCACAGTCTCGAAGTGAAGAGCAGTGTTCTCTAACTACAACTCCGATCATGAGATGCGGTGTTTTCTAACCACAATCTGTAGGTGAAGAGCAGTGTTTTTCTAACCGCAGCTTTGATTGTTGAGGAGCGGTACTTTCTGACCACAATCTCTAGGTGAAGAGCAGTGTTTGTTTTTCTAACCGCAGCTTCCACTTCTGCTGGCCTCATCTCGGCTTGCGCAGAGTTGAAGAGATGTAGCGCTCTCTGGCTACAAATTCGATGTGAAGAGCAGTATTCTCTAACTGCAATTTTGATTTTTGAGAAGCGATACTCTCTGACCACAGCTTCAATTGGTGAGATGCAGCACTCTCTGGCTACAATCTCGATCTGGTGAAGTGCGGCACTCTCTGACCACAGCTTCGATTAGTGAGATACAGCACTCTCTGGCTACAATCTCGATCTGGAGAGCAGTATTCTCTAACTGCAATTTTGATCTATGAGATGCGGTACTTTCTGACCACAGCTTCAATTGGTGAGATGCAGCACTCTCTGGCTACAATCTCGATCTGGTGAAGTGCGGCACTCTCTGACCACAGCTTCGATTTGAAGTTCCTCTGCTAACCCCTATTCGATCTGCAAGGTGCATAGCACTCTTTGGCTGCCGCGTGAACCGTGAGACAAGGTACTCTCTGACCGTGATCTTGATGTGAGGAGCAGTGTTCTCTAACTGCAACTTCAATTTGTGAGATACAGTGTTCTCTAACTGCAGTCCCGCCTTGTGAGGTGCAGTGTTCTCTAACTACAACCTCGATTGTGAGATGCAGTGTTCTCTAACTGCAGTTCTGGTTGCGATCTGCTCTATCGCTGATATTTATCTTGAACTATCCTTTTTTCTGCAAAAAAGAAGATGCAAATTTGTAGGGTAAATTATAAAAGAGATACGTACCTGTGGCAGTACCTACTTATTGGGGTCATTGTCAGTTGACGCTCACTGGGAGACTTTGATGCTCACTGGGAGGTTTTGATCGAGAGGCTTTGATGCTCATTGGGAGGCTTTTGATACTCACTAGGAGGTTTTGATCGGGAGGCTTTGATGCTCACTGAGAGGCTTTGATCAAGAGGCTTTGATGCTCATTGGGAGGCTTTGATCGAGAGGCTTTGATACTCATTGGGAGGCTTTTGATCGAGAGGCTTTGATGCTCATTGGGAGACTTTTGATGCTCACTAATTGGCCCCCGGCACAGCGTGTATAGGCTTGCTTTTCTGGGTAGTGTCTGACAACGTTGAGCTGAGCCCATCATTCGGGTCACTTTTAAGCATGGGTTCTATTTGGACCTTTCCCCTGAGTCACGTACATGGCAATATATACAAAATATTGTGTGTGTATGTGAGCATGTGTGTAAAGTGTATATATACATTTGAATTCGAATTTTGTACACTTTGTGTGATGTGTGTGAGCGTACAACTTATGATAGAAAAAACTTACCTGCTTGCCCCCGGCATGGCGTGCAGGAATAGGCTTGTTTCCTGCTCATAGGCTTTCAAATTTCGCCTCTTCAGAGAATTTTGAGATCTTTGCTTCCTCAGAGGACTTAAAAATTTTGCCCACTCAGATGACTTTGAGATTTTGCCTACTCAGATGACTTTGAGATTTTGCCTACTCAGAGCTCTCAGATTTTGCCTCGCCTCTTCGGAGGACTTAGAAATTTTGCCCCCTCAGAGGACTTTGAGATTTTTTTCTTTTTATGCCTCTTCAGAGGACTTTGAGAGGAGTGTCGAGCACCATGTATGCATGGAATGCATGTGAGAAGCTATGCATGCAAATGTTCAAGCATGAGAAATGTATGCAGAGGGATAAGAATCGCCTTTTGAGAGGACTTAGAGAACTGATTGCCCCGGAGAGGACTTAGGTTGATTAAGAATCGCCTTTTCAGAAGGCTTGAGAATTGCCTTTTGAGAAGGCTTTGGAAGTTCGCCTCTTGAGAGGGTTTAGAGATTTGCCTCTTGAGAGGGCTTTGAGATTTGTCAGCTTGTCTATGTGGGACTGATGTATACTATCTAGTGTGTGTTGGACACCATGTATGTATGGAGTGCATGTGAAAGGCTATGCATTTATGAAATGACATGCAACGGACTATGATCCTGAAATGCTTATGCGTATGTCATATATGCCAATGGTTTATATCCATGTGGAAGATTATGGAACATGTGCTAAGAATCGTTATTCTAACATGTTTGCAAATGATCATGAATGAGAGAGACATGCAAAAGTTCATGCATGATAAATATATACAAGGGATTATGTATGCAAACTATGTGCAAATGACCATGCATGCAAATGATCATGCATGTGGTAAAGAGTCATTCATCGGCATTGATGTAAAAAAAAAATCATATGCAAAGACATGTGGGATATGTTATATACATGAAATCTATGTAAGGAATTGGGTGTGTGCGATGTGTGCACATACAACTATGCGTATGAAACATATGTAGGAAAAATCACATATATGTGTATTGAATGCATACGAAAAATGTGGATGCAAGATGCTGGCAAAGGACATGCGTCAAAAGCACTTATGAAATGTATTCGCTAAAGCTCTTATGCCAAAAGACATGCACCAAGAATTGTACATGTAAAACTATCTATTGAGAATATTTGCTACAATTATGTGTAAAAACATTTGCAGAAAGCATATGTACAAGGGAAGTTGCTGAGGTACAAGCAAAGTATCATTTTTATGAGTAGTGATAAGAAATACCCCAAGGTTGTAAAATGAGTGCAACCTATTAGGTACCTCAAATTCGATTTTCTTACTGCCTTTAAGCATACTGAATGAACCACATTTTCAACTGATTTAATCTCATCAAAAGAATGCGGGAGTCATTCCCAATGAAGTGCAAGAAAGTAAACATGTAAGTATCGATGTTTACTAAATCAGCCTGTGAATACGAGGCATACCATGCGATCTCTGTGTGTATGTGCAAGGGCCAAAACAGGATTTTTCATTTTTCAAAAGCAAATTCTAATTGCAACTTTGGAGACGAGACGAGACTCGAATGCAAATGCACTCGTGGCTTCCCGCTTGAAGCTCAAGAGACACCATACGCCTCTTCCTACGTACCAAACCTTACTAGAAGGTCATCTCCGCTAGTTAGATAAGGCCAAACCAAGAATCAATAGGTCTTACTTTGGTTGTAACGTTAGGCTCAGGTAGGTGGTTATCAAAGGAGGATCAGGTCACTAGAGAAAAATGGCCGCAGCGTTCATTCGACAGATGGAAGGACCATTCCCAACTCCAATTGTATACTATCTAGATACTCTTGATTTTGAATTTGGTAATACTTGATCTCATCAAGCTCAGCATAAAAATTAAGCTAAAAAAGATAGCTATTGAAACTCATCAAGGGGTATTATCTTGGACCCTACCATTTTTCTTTTTTTTTCTTCTATTTTTTTGTTTTTTTTTTTTTTGCTTCTTTTTTCTGTTTTTTTTTTTTTTCGTGAGCTCATGTCTCTAACTACACAAAAGGTTTATCGATGATTCAAACCCCCTTTCCAAAAGTGTAGCCCAAAAATTATTGATGATTGAAGATTTTTCAAGGGGTAAACCCATCCTTATCAGGGTGATTATTGGTAGCTCAAAGAATTGTCAAAAATTGAGGCTCTTTTCCCCAAAGTGCAAATCCCTTCTGATCAGGACGATTTTTGATGGTCCAAAGAATTGTCAATGATCAAACCTCAAAGATCATCAATGATTAAAAAATCTCTTTCAGAAGCGTAAACCCACTTTCGTCGGGACAAATTTTTTTTTTTTTGATAGCTCAAGAGAATATCGTAAAGTGCATCCATCTTTACTAGAACGGCCATTCTTCTAAGGGGAAGCCAAAATCATTTTAGGCGAAAGGTAATTCTAATGTGTGTAACAACAAAACTGGCACGCATTTAGCATACCAAAATGAAGGCTCAACGGGCTAGCAAGCGATTATAACACGAGGGTAGGAAATGGTCATTTAGAGAGCTATACACAGAAATGGTGCCTAAATCATTTTCTAGATTCAGCCTTATCGACGAGTCGCTTTGACGGGTAATCAGAAAGGTTCTAGTGCTCTTAGTGAGTTTTCATCCAATCCCCTAATTGCAACTAGTTTTTTCAGTTTTATTTTCAAAACGGGCCAAAAGTGCTCTGAACTTAGAAATGACATGGTATGATCAAATATTTTCATGTGATCTAGCTCTTAAAGATCAAACATATATACTCCTTACTTAATTCAAAGTGAAATGAAACTCAGATTTCTAGAGTTAAGATCAAATCCATTCATAGTTGAGAACTAATTAGGCAGAGTCGAACTTTGAATCAAAGGTACCTTAATAAGGTGCAAACATGTCAGCGTTTAAGGATACAGCTTAACACAAAAATATTTTTAATCTATCAAAAATGTATATGCACAAAAATTGTGTAGGCACAAAGAATTTTTTTTTCTCCTTTTTTTTTTTATAAAATATGCACAAACATTGCAAATCATGTATATGGAATGGCATATGCAATAGCATCATGTACATTAGCAATGCACGTAAGGATCTGTATGTGCGAAACATGTGTAAAAACATTTGTATAAAAGTGCGTACATGAAATATGTGCAAAGGTGTGTGTGTGTAAAACACCTGCGAAAAAATGTGAGTGTGTAAACACTGCATGATAAATGATGTGCATGCATAAATTTGCAATGTGCATGCATACGATGAAAGCATGAGTACAACCTATAGCACAGTATGGGGATGAATGTTCATGATATACGGTACATGTGAACATGGCATGATTTAGACATGATAGAGATATGCATGCAAGATGACGACGTGATGTAGGATGAAGATGATCTGGCACGAAAATGTGCGCCAATGAGTTTGAGGAGTGGCAAAACTCACATATATAGAAGTGCAGAACATATACAAATAATGCACATGAGATGGGACACAGCATGAGAATGATTGTGTACAGTGAGCGGAGTATGCGTGCAATACGAAGCATGCAATGAAAGTGTCTGTATGAAACAAATAGCGTTCACAAAGTATGTGTATTTACATGGTATGAGCATACAAGACATGCATTGGTATATACAATGACTAACATGTATGATGAAGAAATTATATGTACACGGCATAATTCATGTATGATAGTACATGTTCATGATATGGTATACAATGTGAAAAATGCAAGGTATTTTCTGTGTTTGATGTCTAGTCTAATGAAGTATGTTAATGTGTACACACTATGACATGCAGCAGTATATGTATGTTCCAAGGCACAATGTTAATGTACATGTGTAATGTGAGCATACGGATATTTACATGCTATGACACATGGTGAATGCATTTTTTTGATTTGATTTTATTATCTTATACATGTCATGGTGGTAGTATGTCTGTGCGTGCTATGATGCATGCCAATACGTACCTTCAGGGATGTAGGCTATATGTACTGATTATGGTGCATGAATAATGCGCAATACATGGTCATATTGTTCAACAAATAATATATAACGTCTAACAGAAATTACAATGATACATTGAGATATGTGACAAATTATACGCAGTATAATATGTACATGTAATAGTTTTATGCACAGGAAAGTACGTATATAGAGGAAATAATAAAAAATTATTTGTGTATGAATGATACATTGAAACTCAAGAAAAACTATACACAGGATGATGAACAATCCTTCAGCCATAGCGCCCATCACATCTAGCATCCTTCGTTCGAAATCTTCTAGCCTTCTGACCAGATCTTGAGTAGTCAAAGTTCTAGACTCTCCTGTCACAGTGGATGATTCACTGATTGTTGAGAGTGACTCAGAATCCCAACCAAGCACTATTTCTGGCAATCCAAAGGGCTAGTCTGTTCTTATTAGTCAACCGTCAGGACCTCTAATCCACTTGGATAAATTTATGATGGCTGAAATATTCAAATTGTTAGAATAATGCATGGATGATAATATACAATACGTGATTATAAACAATCACATGCAAGCAAATAGAACCTTCCAACCTTACTGCCCTCACACACGAGGTCGTGCGGTCTCTTTCCTAGGCGAGATTGGCCAATGGGTTAACAGGGAACCCAAAAGGCGCGTATGGTGCGCGGCGGAAAACCGGCAGCATAACACTCCTATGCTAATGTACAAGCGGATGGATAATGATCGTCACGTATTCGGACGCTCCATAAATTTCGACATGGCCCTATCGGGGCATGATAGCCTTTGGCTAGGTTACCAAGCGAGATATTTGGACTCATCCAATACGTGAGGATCTATACAGCAAGCATGAGATTACGGTTCATTTCACCTGTGGAAAGTGACTACAGCCATTACATGAGCTTTGGACTAGGGAGATGTTTCTTTGAGGCTACCCAAGCATGATCCCTGCCGACGGGTCTAGCTCATCACGAGCGTAGCGACCGATCGGGTCACCATTTTGATATACCATTGAGGTACGTGGCTTGGGCTGGTGATTATCCTTAACACTTCCCCAAATTGAGTGAAAATGAGGAGGTGCTTCAGGAACGCACCGGGGCTAGAAGAGGGACCAAACTAGCGTATTCTAAGGCTCTAATGATATGCAAATGCAAATTTGAGAGAAAGCGAATTTATGAATTAAATTTCAATCATAAATGTTAAAAGAGGTATTTTCAAATTGAAATCTCGAACCATAAACGTCCCCAGCGGAGTCGCCACTGTGACGCGCGCCGGACCCCGATGAGCGCCGCCCTTCCGGACCGCCCGCACGTGGGCGATCGGGGCATTTGCGGGTCCGCTGGCATCTTGCGATAAATCACAAGTGCGTCTATGTTGGGCAACAAGGAGGTATCATGGAGTCGCCACCCAATAGAACATTGGGAAAGTTTCTCTCGCCTCGGAGAGCCTAAGACTTGCGCATTTTATCCATATTGGGCCATGAGGCCTAGGATTAGCGCTAAAGCCTCGTGACCCAAGAAGTATTTTGGAGGATAACCTCTAACCTCTCGAGCCCAAAGACCAGAGCTGGGTCCGGGATTTCTCATCTATTTCTACCTCAATTAGTTTATGATCAAATTTTAATATCATTAGTTAACTCTCTCTCCACACTATGCAGTTGATTAAAAGGCGCATTTATTCACATTTTGAAAGCAATAAATGAGCAAAATAAATATCAAAGCGATAAATTACAATAATACAAGGAGCGGAATACAACTCCCTTTTGTAAATGTGCGGATCATACATAAATCGGAACATTGCTTATTCTGAGGACTGGTCCTCGCATGCATCATTGTTTAAAATTGGATGTTTTCATTGTGATAATTTTTATTGGATAAAAATAGGACATTGGATCCTTAAGTCTTATAAAAACCTCATCTTATTAGATATAAAACATTTGTGTGGTAGTTCTTTTTAAGAGCGGTCGAAAATCGTTTTATTATTACAGACCACAAATATATAAAATAGAATAGAATAGTGATTACATATTTCTCGAATAAATAAATTCTAAATGAATAAAATTAGAATTAATGGATGCAAAACATGATAACAATTATAATAATCAAATGAAAATAATAATGCTAATAATAGTATCATAAAATAACAATGAATAATAAATGAACATAAAATAATGATAGTAATTATGAATGGATAAAATAATAAAAATAGCACTAATGCAAATAATAATAATAATAGAAATTAAATAGATAAAAATAATGATAAATAATAATATAATAGAAATTAACACAATCACCAAAAACAGAATAATAAATATTAAATAAAATAAAAACAGAATTATAAATAATTATTAATAATATAAATAATAAATATATTAATAATAATAATATTAATATAATATGACAAAAAATTAAATAAATAATAAAATAATAAAAAACAGAATATTAAATAAATAATAATAATAATAATAATAATAATAATAATAAAAAATAAATAAATATAAAAAAAGGAAAAAGAGACTTACCGGTCGCCGGAGCTTCGCCGGAGGGGAGGTGGTCGACACCACCTATGCCGGAAGGTAGATCACCGTACGCTGAGTTCCCCGACGGTGTCGACGCGCCGGACGACGAAGCAGGCTCGCCGGAAAACGATTGCAAAGCCACTGCCCCTCTCTCGCCGATCTGGCTTTTTCCGGCGAGTGGCGGTGGCTGGTCGATGCCGGCTGATGCGCCTCGGTCTCCTCTGCATGGTGGTGGTGTGCGTGTCGCCGTGGACGGTGGCGGTTGGCCGGCGGGAGCCTCGCCTTCTCCCTTTCCTCTTTTTCTCCTTTATTGTTTCTTCCCGCCGATCTCCTCCACGCCGGCGCTGATGGCTGATCGGAGACCGTCTTTCGGTGCGCCGGGGTCTGCTCTCCACCGTGGCGGGGCGCGTGCGGCGGTTCGGCGCCGGAGCTGGCCAGCGGAGGCCTCGCCTCCTTCCCCCTTTTCTTTCCCTTTTCCGGCGTCGTTCTCCCTTGGCTGGTCTGGTCCGCTCCTCCCTTGGCTGGTCCGGTCTGCTCCTCCCTTCTCTCTTTCTTTTATTTTCCTTTCTTTTTCTTTTCTTTTCCTTTCTCTCTTCTCTTGATCTGCCGAGCCCCCCTTTTCTTGGTCTTCTTCTTTTCTTCTTATACCCTCAAATTAGGGTTAATTAGGGGCACAATGGTAATTTCCTCCATTTTTCTATTTTCTGATTTTTTTGTTTTGATTTTAATTGATTTACTTAAACTAAACCACCAACTAATTAAATACTCTATATTTTTAATATCTATTTAATCTAATTAATCTACCTAAATTATCACATCTAATTAATTATCACATTTTAATTATCCTAAAATATTAACTAATTAATTAATTTATCTTACAATATTAACTAATTAAATTAAACTAATCATAATTCTTGATTTATCTAATTAAATTAACCTAACCTCAATTATTAATTTAACCTACCTATTTTATATCGAATATATATTTTTTTGGAGGAATTATCAAGAACCCGAGATTGCCATCAAAATCTGACTCAGAACCAGGTGTCTACACTCGGCCAACTGATCCATTGGATAATCAAGATGGACTAGCAAGAAATGAGCTAATTTTGAGAATCTATTGACTATCACCCAAATGGCATCGTGCTTTCACTGAGTCAATGGAATACCCGATACAAATCCACAGTGATATTGTCCCATTTCCGTTAGGGAATAGGTAAAGTATTGAGCAATCCGGATGGGACTTGATGTTCGGCCTTTACCTGCTGACATGTTAAACACTTAGAAACAAAATCCACTATATCTCTTTTCATCCCGGGCCACCAATAAAAAGGTTTCAAATCACAATACATTTTATCACTTCCAGGATGCATTATGAACATCATAGTGTGTGCCTCTAGTAAAAGCTTTTTCTTCAACTCACTATCACTAGGCACACACAACCGATTCCTAAAACTTACCACCCCATTACTTACTGAATAATCAGTCTGATTTCCACTCTGTGCTAACTGTAAAGCTTGTTGCAACGTAGGATCAGACATCTGAGCATCAACAATTAATTGCTTCAAACTCAGCCTAGCTCTCAGCTAGGCAATCAGAGCCCCATCAGAATTAAATTTCCATCTCCTACACTGCACTGCTAAAATCGAAACCGACTTCCTACTCAATGCATCTGCAACCACATTCGCTTTTCCCGGATGATAATTTATAATGCAATCGTAGTCCTTGAGCAATTCTAACCATCTCTGCTGTCTCAAATTCAACTCTTTCTGTGAAAGTAGATATTTCAAACTCTTGTGGTCGGTGAAAATTCTACAAGTTTCTCCATATAGATAATGTTGCCATATCTTAAGGGTGAACACCACTGCAGCTAATTCCAAATCATGCGTCGAATAGTTCTGCTCATGAGACTTCAATTGCCTGAACGCATAAGCTATCACCTTCCCGTCTTGCATCAAAACACAACTAAGCCCAATACTTGATGCATCACTGTACATAACATACTCTTTACCTGAAATTGGTAGAGTAAGTACAGGTGCCTCGACTAATCTACTCTTTAGCTAATCAAAACTTGATTGACACCTGCTGGACCATTCAAACTTAATTCCTTTCCATAGAAGCTTGGTCAAAGGTGCAGCAATGACTTAAAATCCTTTCACAAATCATCTGTAGTAACCAGCCAAACAAAGAAAACTCCTTACTTCTGATATATTCCTAGGTGGTTTCCAACTCACAACTGCCTCAACCTTTGATGGATCCACTCGAATACCTTCAACGGAAACAATATGCCCTAGGAAAGACACTTCTTTTAACCAAAATTCACACTTGCTTAACTTAGCAAAAAGCTGATGGCCTTTCAGTACTTGCAACACAATACGAAGATGCTCCTCATGCTCACTCTCATTCCTAGAATACACCAAGATGTCATCGATGAATACAACTACAAATCGGTCGAGATATGGCCTGAACACCTCATTCATCAAATCCATAAAAGCCGCTGGACCATTAGTCAAACCAATCGGCATCACTAAAAATGCATAATGTCCATATCGTGTCCGAAAAGCTATCTTAGGCACATCCACATCCTTAACCCTCAACTGGTAATACCCTGACCTCAAATCTATCTTAGAGAACACTCTTGCACCTCTTAACTAATCAAATAAGTCCTCATTTCTCGGCAACAGTTACTTGTTTTTCACGGTAACCTTGTTTATTTGCCGATAGTTAATAAACATCCTTAACGTACCATCCTTTTTCTTAACAAATAAGACCGAAGCACCCCATGGGGAGACACTCAGTCTAATAAAGCCTTTATCTAACAGTTCTTGCAACTGACTTTTTAATTCTTTCAATTCCACAGGAGCCATTCGATAAGGGGCTTTAGAGATAGGAGTAGTACCCGATAAAATACAGATAGCTCCACTTCTCTCTCAGGTGGTAACCCCGGTAATTCCTTCGGAAACACCTCCACAAAATCTCTTACTACAGGAATATCTTGAAACTCTACCTGATTTCTCCGAGAATCCAAAACCAAAGCCAAAAATGCTTCACATCATTTCCTCATAAACTGTCTTGCCTTCATAGCTGAAATCACATTGTGCAAAGAATCAAAGCCTATACCTCTTACTACCACCGATAATTGATCACAATCTTTAAGCACTACCATCTTCCTATGACAATCAACCACAGCCTGGTGCTTACATAACCAATCCATACCCAAGATTATGTCGAACTCATGAAAAGGTAGACTAATCAGATCCACTGGGAACCCTTTTCCTTGCACTACAAAAGGACAATTTCTAAAGCCCTTACTCACATTAACACTATGCCCTAATGGACTGGTCACACAAATCTGATAATTTAATCAGTCAGCACTAGATAAATTATCACATAATTTATCAGAGCACAAATAAGAATGTGTGGAACTAGGATGTATCAGAGCATACACTTCAGTGTCAAATAGTCAAAATTTACCTACAATCACTTCCGGCGCATCATGCTCTTCTTGAGCTCTCATTGTATACGCCCTAACTGGTGCCACTGTAGGACGATCTACTGTCTCAGAGAAAACTCCATCTCTAGGCCGTCCCCCATGACCTAGTCCTCTACCTCGACCCCGACTACCTTGAGGGGTATTAGATCTCGCTCGACTAGCCTCTTATTGTCCTTGGGTATTCTCATACAGATTTGGGCAATTAGCCAAAAGATGATCCGTGCTTCCACATCGAAAACACCCTCCTGTCAACCAATGATACTCTCCCTAATGGCACTTACTACAATGTGAACACTATGGCACCCCATCGCCTCTATCGCCCGATGCACCTCTACTTCCACCAGACCCTTGAGAAGATCCATGCTTCCTTCCTCTCATAGTAGGACTAGCAGAAGTTTCATCCTGAGCATTCACTGGAGGATTCCTTGATCTTTTCCCTGAGAATGAGCCTCCACGAGAGGGATTCCTCCTTTGAGCTCTTTCTCTCATAATAACCTCAGAACGTTCCGCTCGCATAGCTGCCTGAATAATCTGATAATAACTCACATCGGGAGAAGACATCAAGGAAATCAACATCACTTTAAGAGACTCATTCAAACCTGCTTCAAAATGCTGACATCTAAACTCTTCAGTGAGAACTCCCGGTGGTGCATACTTACTAAGCCTGCTGAATTCTTTCTCATACTCCGCCACCGACAGAACTCTTTGCCTAAGACTAAAAAATTACTTCCACTTAGCCTCCTTATATGCCTTCGTCACATACTTACTATGGAATTCTCTCTCAAAAAACTCCCAAGTCACTGGATCAAGAATCTGAGGATGCCTAAGAACCAATCTCCACCAATCATATGCTGAACCCTACAGAAGTGATACTACACATTCCACTTCTCTATCCGGAGGGCAACGGATCTCCCGCAACACCCTACTAACTTTCTCAAACCACATCTCTCCCTTATCAGATTCATCTAAACTCATCCCATAAAATTCCTATGCTCCAAACTTCCTCACATTCTCAATCGGAGCTTTAGGTGTAGTAACCCACTCTAGAACTCTGGCCATATCTTGAGCATTGCATGAAAAGGAATCGCCGGGGCCTCAGGCTGTACCCTAGCTAGGTGAGCAGGACCAGAAACTGACGGGTCATGCTCTCGGGGATTCGCACTCTCGACTGACCCCTCGAGGGATCCACGAGCTGACTCCATCTAACTATAAAACATAAGGATATCCGCATCAGACCAATACAATCTATGTAGCGGCCCAAATACCGTCTTGGAAGTGTCGATGAATAATTTCAGAGATACCATGACGATCGCAGTATCGAACAGTGTAGGGAGTGAGTTTACTAGTATTAGAATTTACTGATAAGTGTGCTAAAAATATAGTGATTTCGGAACGAGTAACACCGGGATGACTATACAGCGAACCCGGCTATCCGCAGCCCGAAAAATTCTGATTTCGCAAAAATGATCTGTGAATCGTAAGTAGTGTAGTGGTGAAATCGGAACTCAAAACGGAGGTAGCACGACCTCTGAATGTCAATTTGAAGGAAGCCTCCGGTTCAATTCAAATAGTAATCAAGTTTGACTGAAGCTTGATCGAGACTCTAAATATAGTACACAACTTCTGAAAAATTATCATAAGGTATAGGTGGACTCAGAATAGTGTGTAAAACAGTTTGGTGGTGAAAAAGAAATTTTATGGAGACATTGAGAAATTAGTGAACTGGACCGATTTAATTGAACCGAACTGAATAGTGACCCTAATTGAGATGGAACCAAGGTCTAATGGGTTTATAGGAGTGAAATTGATACTAAGGGTGAAAAGTGAACCGAACTGGTTCAACCAGTGAACCGGACCGGACCAGTTGACTTTTGGTTTACTAGGTTTGACTAAAGTTTGACTGAGCTCTAAATGGAGTTATGAACCTTAGAAAAATTATCTAGAAGCATGGTTGTGCTTGGAATATTATGGAGAATCAATTGGTAAAGAAAAATAAATTTTACGGTAAGACAGAAAATTGAGTTATCGGACTGGTAAGAAATTTGCGAACCGGGAAACGGTCTCCGATCGAGCTAAAATTTTACATAGAGCTTAAATTATATATTTTGAGAATTATGAAATTAATTTTGTGAGAAATTAAGTTTGGAAAGTGAGGAAAATAATTTTTGGATGGAAAATGGGCTTGAATTGTTTGGGCCACTTTTATTAGGCTTGGCCCGGCCCATTATGTAACACCCCCATACCCCCGGGAAGGAATATCACGCCCATTATGTAACACAAAATCTCTTACTACAGGAATATCTTGAATCTCTACCTGATTTCTCCGAGAATCCAAAACCAAAGCCAAAAATGCTTCACATCCTTTCCTCATAAACTGTCTTGCCTTCATAGCTGAAATCACATTGTGCAAAGAATCAAAACCTATACCTCTTACTACCACCGATAATTGATCACAATCTTTAAGCACAACCATTTTCCTATGACAATCAACCACAGCCTGGTGCTTACATAACCAATCCATACCCAAGATTATGTCGAACTCATGAAAAGGTAGACTAATCAGATCCACTGGGAACCCTTTTCCTTGCACTACAAAAGGACAATTTCTAAAGCCCTTACTCACATTAACAATATGCCCTAATGGACTGGTCACACAAATCTGATAATTTAATCAGTCAGCACTAGATAAATTATCACATAATTTATCAGAGCACAAATAAGAATGTGTGGAACTAGGATGTATCAGAGCATACACTTCAGTGTCAAATAGTCAAAATTTACCTACAATCACTTCCGGCGCATCATGCTCTTCTTGAGCTCTCATTGTATACGCCCTAACTGGTGCCACTGTAGGACGATTTACTGTCTCAGAGAAAACTCTATCTCTAGGCCGTCCCCCATGACCTAGTCCTCTACCTCGACCCCGACTACCTTGAGGGGTATTAGATCTCGCTCGACTAGCCTCTTATTGTCCTTGGGTATTCTCATACAGATTTGGGCAATTAGCCAAAAGATGATCCGTGCTTCCACATCGAAAACACCCTCCTGTCAACCAATGATACTCTCCCTAATGGCACTTACTACAATGTGAACACTATGGCACCCCATCGCCTCTATCGCCCGATGCACCTCTACTTCCACCAGACCCTTGAGAAGATCCATGCTTCCTTCCTCTCATAGTAGGACTAGCAGAAGTTTCATCCTGAGCATTCACTGGAGGATTCCTTGATCTTTTCCCTGAGAATGAGCCTCCACGAGAGGGATTCCTCCTTTGAGCTCTTTCTCTCATAATAACCTCAGAACGTTCCGCTCGCATAGCTGCCTGAATAATCTGATAATAACTCACATCGGGAGAAGACATCAAGGAAATCAACATCACTTTAAGAGACTCATTCAAACCTGCTTCAAAATGCTGACATCTAAACTCTTCAGTGAGAACTCCCGGTGGTGCATACTTACTAAGCCTGCTGAATTCTTTCTCATACTCCGCCACCGACAGAACTCTTTGCCTAAGACTAAAAAATTACTTCCACTTAGCCTCCTTATATGCCTTCGTCACATACTTACTATGGAATTCTCTCTCAAAAAACTCCCAAGTCATTGGATCAAGAATCTGAGGATGCCTAAGAACCAATCTCCACCAATCATATGCTGAACCCTACAGAAGTGATACTACACATTCCACTTCTCTATCCGGAGGGCAACGGATCTCCCGCAACACCCTACTAACTTTCTCAAACCACATCTCTCCCTTATCAGATTCATCTAAACTCATCCCATAAAATTCCTATGCTCCAAACTTCCTCACATTCTCAATCGGAGCTTTAGGTGTAGTAACCCACTCTAGAACTCTGGCCATATCTTGAGCATTGCATGAAAAGGAATCGCCGGGGCCTCAGGCTATACCCTAGCTAGGTGAGCAGGACCAGAAACTGACGGGTCATGCTCTCGGGGATTCGCACTCTCGACTGACCCCTCGAGGGATCCACGAGCTGACTCCATCTAACTATAAAACATAAGGATATCCGCATCAGACCAATACAATCTATGTAGCGGCCCAAATACCGGCTTGGAAGTGTCGATGAATAATTTCAGAGATACCATGACGATCGCAGTATCGAACAGTGTAGGGAGTGAGTTTACTAGTATTAGAATTTACTGATAAGTGTGCTAAAAATATAGTGATTTCGGAACGAGTAACACCGGGATGACTATACAGCGAACCCGGCTATCCGGCGCCCGAAAAATTCTGATTTCGCAAAAATGATCTGTGAATCGTAAGTAGTGTAGTGGTGAAATCGGAACTCAAAACGGAGGTAGCACGACCTCTGAATGTCAATTTGAAGGAAGCCTCCGGTTCAATTCAAATAGTAATCAAGTTTGACTGAAGTTTGATCGAGACTCTAAATATAGTACACAACTTCTGAAAAATTATCATAAGGTATAGGTGGACTCAGAATAGTGTGTAAAACAGTTTGGTGGTGAAAAAGAAATTTTATGGAGACATTGAGAAATTAGTGAACTGGACCGATTTAATTGAACCGAACTGAATAGTGACCCTAATTGAGATGGAACCAAGGTCTAATGGGTTTATAGGAGTGAAATTGATACTAAGGGTGAAAAGTGAACCCAACTGGTTCAACCAGTGAACCGGACCGGACCAGTTGACTTTTGCTTTACTAGGTTTGACTAAAGTTTGACTGAGCTCTAAATGGAGTTATGAACCTTAGAAAAATTATCTAGAAGCATGGTTGTGCTTGGAATATTATGGAGAATCAATTGGTAAAGAAAAATAAATTTTACGGTAAGACAGAAAATTGAGTTATCGGACTGGTAAGAAATTTGCGGACCGGGAAACGGTCTCCGATCGAGCTAAAATTTTACATAGAGCTTAAATTATATATTTTGAGAATTATGAAATTAATTTTGTGAGAAATTAAGTTTGGAAAGTGAGGAAAATAATTTTTGGATGGAAAATGGGCTTGAATTGTTTGGGCCACTTTTATTAGGCTTGGCCCGGCCCATTATGTAACACCCCCATACCCCCGGGAAGGAATATCACGCCCATTATGTAACACAAAATCTCTTACTACAGGAATATCTTGAATCTCTACCTGATTTCTCCGAGAATCCAAAACCAAAGCCAAAAATGCTTCACATCCTTTCCTCATAAACTGTCTTGCCTTCATAGCTGAAATCACATTGTGCAAAGAATCAAAACCTATACCTCTTACTACCACCAATAATTGATCACAATCTTTAAGCACAACCATTTTCCTATGACAATCAACCACAGCCTGGTGCTTACATAACCAATCCATACCCAAGATTATGTCGAACTCATGAAAAGGTAGACTAATCAGATCCACTGGGAACCCTTTTCCTTGCACTACAAAAGGACAATTTCTAAAGCCCTTACTCACATTAACACTATGCCCTAATGGACTTGTCACACAAATCTGATAATTTAATCAGTCAGCACTAGATAAATTATCACATAATTTATCAGAGCACAAATAAGAATGTGTGGAACTAGGATGTATCAGAGCATACACTTCAGTGTCAAATAGTCAAAATTTACCTACAATCACTTCCGGCGCATCATGCTCTTCTTGAGCTCTCATTGTATACGCCCTAACTGGTGCCACTGTAGGACGATCTACTGTCTCAGAGAAAACTCTATCTCTAAGCCGTCCCCCATGACCTAGTCCTCTACCTCGACCCCGACTACCTTGAGGGTTATTAGATCTCGCTCGACTAGCCTCTTATTGTCCTTGGGTATTCTCATACAGATTTGGGCAATTAGCTAAAAGATGATCCGTGCTTCCACATCGAAAACACCCTCCTGTCAACCAATGATACTCTCCCTAATGGCACTTACTATAATGTGAACACTATGGCACCCCATCGCCTCTATCGCCCGATGCACCTCTACTTCCACCAGACCCTTGAGAAGATCCATGCTTCCTTCCTCTCATAGTAGGACTAGCAGAAGTTTCATCCTGAGCATTCACTGGAGGATTCCTTGATCTTTTCCCTGAGAATGAGCCTCCACGAGAGGGATTCCTCCTTTGAGCTCTTTCTCTCATAATAACCTCAGAACGTTCCGCTCGCATAGCTGCCTGAATAATCTGATAATAACTCACATCGGGAGAAGACATCAAGGAAATCAACATCACTTTAAGAGACTCATTCAAACCTGCTTCAAAATGCTGACATCTAAACTCTTCAGTGAGAACTCCCGGTGGTGCATACTTACTAAGCCTGCTGAATTCTTTCTCATACTCCGCCACCGACAGAACTCTTTGCCTAAGACTAAAAAATTACTTCCACTTAGCCTCCTTATATGCCTTCGTCACATACTTACTATGGAATTCTCTCTCAAAAAACTCCCAAGTCACTGGATCGAGAATCTGAGGATGCCTAAGAACCAATCTCCACCAATCATATGCTGAACCCTACAGAAGTGATACTACACATTCCACTTCTCTATCCGGAGGGCAACGGATCTCCGCAACACCCTACTAACTTTCTCAAACCACATCTCTCCCTTATCAGATTCATCTAAACTCATCCCATAAAATTCCTATGCTCCAAACTTCCTCACATTCTCAATCGGAGCTTTAGGTGTAGTAACCCACTCTAGAACTCTTGCCATATCTTGAGCATTGCATGAAAAGGAATCGCCGGGGCCTCAGGCTGTACCCTAGCTAGGTGAGCAGGACCAGAAACTGACGGGTCATGCTCTCGGGGATTCGCACTCTCGACTGACCCCTCGAGGGATCCACGAGCTGACTCCATCTAACTATAAAACATAAGGATATCCGCATCAGACCAATACAATCTATGTAGCGGCCCAAATACCGGCTTGGAAGTGTCGATGAATAATTTCAGAGATACCATGACGATCGCAGTATCGAACAGTGTAGGGAGTGAGTTTACTAGTATTAGAATTTACTGATAAGTGTGCTAAAAATATAGTGATTTCGGAACGAGTAACACCGGGATGACTATACAGCGAACCCGGCTATCCGGCGCCCGAAAAATTCTGATTTCGCAAAAATGATCTGTGAATCGTAAGTAGTGTAGTGGTGAAATCGGAACTCAAAACGGAGGTAGCACGACCTCTGAATGTCAATTTGAAGGAAGCCTCCGGTTCAATTCAAATAGTAATTAAGTTTGACTGAAGTTTGATCGAGACTCTAAATATAGTACACAACTTCTGAAAAATTATCATAAGGTATAGGTGGACTCAGAATAGTGTGTAAAACAGTTTGGTGGTGAAAAAGAAATTTTATGGAGACATTGAGAAATTAGTGAACTGGACCGATTTAATTGAACCGAACTGAATAGTGACCCTAATTGAGATGGAACCAAGGTCTAATGGGTTTATAGGAGTGAAATTGATACTAAGGGTGAAAAGTGAACCGAACTGGTTCAACCAGTGAACCGGACCGGACCAGTTGACTTTTGGTTTACTAGGTTTGACTAAAGTTTGACTGAGCTCTAAATGGAGTTATGAACCTTAGAAAAATTATCTAGAAGCATGGTTGTGCTTGGAATATTCTGGAGAATCAATTGGTAAAGAAAAATAAATTTTACGGTAAGACAGAAAATTGAGTTATCGGACTGGTAAGAAATTTGCGAACCGGGAAACGGTCTCCGATCGAGCTAAAATTTTACATAGAGCTTAAATTATATATTTTGAGAATTATGAAATTAATTTTGTGAGAAATTAAGTTTGGAAAGTGAGGAAAATAATTTTTGGATGGAAAATGGGCTTGAATTGTTTGGGCCACTTTTATTAGGCTTGGCCCGGCCTATTATGTAACACCCCCATACCCCCGGGAAGGAATATCACGCCCATTATGTAACACAAAATCTCTTACTACAGGAATATCTTGAATCTCTACCTGATTTCTCCGAGAATCCAAAACCAAAGCCAAAAATGCTTCACATCCTTTCCTCATAAACTGTCTTGCCTTCATAGCTGAAATCACATTGTGCAAAGAATCAAAACCTATACCTCTTACTACCACCGATAATTGATCACAATCTTTAAGTACAACCATTTTCCTATGACAATCAACCACAGCCTGGTGCTTACATAACCAATCCATACCCAAGATTATGTCGAACTCATGAAAAGGTAGACTAATCAGATCCACTGGGAACCCTTTTCCTTGCACTACAAAAGGACAATTTCTAAAGCCCTTACTCACATTAACACTATGCCCTAATGGACTGGTCACACAAATCTGATAATTTAATCAGTCAGCACTAGATAAATTATCACATAATTTATCAGAGCACAAATAAGAATGTGTGGAACTAGGATGTATCAGAGCATACACTTCAGTGTCAAATAGTCAAAATTTACCTACAATCACTTCCGGCGCATCATGCTCTTCTTGAGCTCTCATTGTATACGCCCTAACTGGTGCCACTGTAGGACGATCTACTGTCTCAGAGAAAACTCTATCTCTAGGCCGTCCCCCATGACCTAGTCCTCTACCTCGACCCCGACTACCTTGAGGGTTATTAGATCTCGCTCGACTAGCCTCTTATTGTCCTTGGGTATTCTCATACATATTTGGGCAATTAGCCAAAAGATGATCCGTGCTTACACATCGAAAACACCCTCCTGTCAACCAATGATACTCTCCCTAATGGCACTTACTATAATGTGAACACTATGGCACCCCATCGCCTCTATCGCCCGATGCACCTCTACTTCCACCAGACCCTTGAGAAGATCCATGCTTCCTTCCTCTCATAGTAGGACTAGCAGAAGTTTCATCCTGAGCATTCACTGGAGGATTCCTTGATCTTTTCCCTGAGAATGAGCCTCCACGAGAGGGATTCCTCCTTTGAGCTCTTTCTCTCATAATAACCTCAGAACGTTCCGCTCGCATAGCTGCCTGAATAATCTGATAATAACTCACATCGGGAGAAGACATCAAGGAAATCAACATCACTTTAAGAGACTCATTCAAACCTGCTTCAAAATGCTGACATCTAAACTCTTCAGTGAGAACTCCCGGTGGTGCATACTTACTAAGCCTGCTGAATTCTTTCTCATACTCCGCCACCGACAGAACTCTTTGCCTAAGACTAAAAAATTACTTCCACTTAGCCTCCTTATATGCCTTCGTCACATACTTACTATGGAATTCTCTCTCAAAAAACTCCCAAGTCACTGGATCAAGAATCTGAGGATGCCTAAGAACCAATCTCCACCAATCATATGCTGAACCCTACAGAAGTGATACTACACATTCCACTTCTCTATCCGGAGGGCAACGGATCTCCCGCAACACCCTACTAACTTTCTCAAACCACATCTCTCCCTTATCAGATTCATCTAAACTCATCCCATAAAATTCCTATGCTCCAAACTTCCTCACATTCTCAATCGGAGCTTTAGGTGTAGTAACCCACTCTAGAACTCTGGCCATATCTTGAGCATTGCATGAAAAGGAATCGCCGGGGCCTCAGGCTGTACCCTAGCTAGGTGAGCAGGACCAGAAACTGACGGGTCATGCTCTCGGGGATTCGCACTCTCGACTGACCCCTCGAGGGATCCACGAGCTGACTCCATCTAACTATAAAACATAAGGATATCCGCATCAGACCAATACAATCTATGTAGCGGCCCAAATACCGGCTTGGAAGTGTCGATGAATAATTTTAGAGATACCATGACGATCGCAGTATCGAACAGTGTAGGGAGTGAGTTTACTAGTATTAGAATTTACTGATAAGTGTGCTAAAAATATAGTGATTTCGGAACGAGTAACACCGGGATGACTATACAGCGAACCCGGCTATCCGGAGCCCGAAAAATTCTGATTTCGCAAAAATGATCTGTGAATCGTAAGTAGTGTAGTGGTGAAATCGGAACTCAAAACGGAGGTAGCACGACCTCTGAATGTCAATTTGAAGGAAGCCTCCGGTTCAATTCAAATAGTAATCAAGTTTGACTGAAGCTTGATCGAGACTCTAAATATAGTACACAACTTCTGAAAAATTATCATAAGGTATAGGTGGACTCAGAATAGTGTGTAAAACAGTTTGGTGGTGAAAAAGAAATTTTATGGAGACATTGAGAAATTAGTGATCTGGACAGATTTAATTGAACCGAACTGAATAGTGACCCTAATTGAGATGGAACCAAGGTCTAATGGGTTTATAGGAGTGAAATTGATACTAAGGGTGAAAAGTGAACCGAACTGGTTCAACCAGTGAACCGGACCGGACCAGTTGACTTTTGGTTTACTAGGTTTGACTAAAGTTTGACTGAGCTCTAAATGGAGTTATGAACCTTAGAAAAATTATCTAGAAGCATGGTTGTGCTTGGAATATTATGGAGAATCAATTGGTAAAGAAAAATAAATTTTACGGTAAGACAGAAAATTGAGTTATCGGACTGGTAAGAAATTTGCGAACCGGGAAACGGTCTCCGATCGAGCTAAAATTTTACATAGAGCTTAAATTATATATTTTGAGAATTATGAAATTAATTTTGTGAGAAATTAAGTTTGGAAAGTGAGGAAAATAATTTTTGGATGGAAAATGGGCTTGAATTGTTTGGGCCACTTTTATTAGGATTGGCCCGGCTCATTATGTAACACCCCCATACCCCCGGGAAGGAATATCACGCCCATTATGTAACACAAAATCTCTTACTACAGGAATATCTTGAATCTCTACCTGATTTCTCCGAGAATCCAAAACCAAAGCCAAAAATGCTTCACATCCTTTCCTCATAAACTGTCTTGCCTTCATAGCTGAAATCACATTGTGCAAAGAATCAAAACCTATACCTCTTACTACCACCGATAATTGATCACAATCTTTAAGCACAACCATTTTCCTATGACAATCAACCACAGCCTGGTGCTTACATAACCAATCCATACCCAAGATTATGTCGAACTCATGAAAAGGTAGACTAATCAGATCCACTGGGAACCCTTTTCCTTGCACTACAAAAGGACAATTTCTAAAGCCCTTACTCACATTAACACTATGCCCTAATGGACTGGTCACACAAATCTGATAATTTAATCAGTCAGCACTAGATAAATTATCACATAATTTATCAGAGCACAAATAAGAATGTGTGGAACTAGGATGTATCAGAGCATACACTTCAGTGTCAAATAGTCAAAATTTACCTACAATCACTTCCGGCGCATCATGCTCTTCTTGAGCTCTCATTGTATACGCCCTAACTGGTGCCACTGTAGGACGATCTACTGTCTCAGAGAAAACTCTATCTCTAGGCCGTCCCCCATGACCTAGTCCTCTACCTCGACCCCGACTACCTTGAGGGGTATTAGATCTCGCTCGACTAGCCTCTTATTGTCCTTGGGTATTCTCATACAGATTTGGGCAATTAGCCAAAAGATGATCCGTGCTTCCACATCGAAAACACCCTCCTGTCAACCAATGATACTCTCCCTAATGGCACTTACTACAATGTGAACACTATGGCACCCCATCGCCTCTATCGCCCATTGCACCTCTACTTCCACCAGACCCTTGAGAAGATCCATGCTTCCTTCCTCTCATAGTAGGACTAGCAGAAGTTTCATCCTGAGCATTCACTGGAGGATTCCTTGATCTTTTCCCTGAGAATGAGCCTCCACGAGAGGGATTCCTCCTTTGAGCTCTTTCTCTCATAATAACCTCAGAACGTTCCGCTCGCATAGCTGCCTGAATAATCTGATAATAACTCACATCGGGAGAAGACATCAAGGAAATCAACATCACTTTAAGAGACTCATTCAAACCTGCTTCAAAATGCTGACATATAAACTCTTCAGTGAGAACTCCCGGTGGTGCATACTTACTAAGCCTGCTGAATTCTTTCTCATACTCCGCCACCGACAGAACTCTTTGCCTAAGACTAAAAAATTACTTCCACTTAGCCTCCTTATATGCCTTCGTCACATAATTACTATGGAATTCTCTCTCAAAAAACTCCCAAGTCACTCGATCAAGAATCTGAGGATGCCTAAGAACCAATCTCCACCAATCATATGCTGAACCCTACAGAAGTGATACTACACATTCCACTTCTCTATCCGGAGGGCAACGGATCTCCCGCAACACCCTACTAACTTTCTCAAACCACATCTCTCCCTTATCAGATTCATCTAAACTCATCCCATAAAATTCCTATGCTCCAAACTTCCTCACATTCTCAATCGGAGCTTTAGGTGTAGTAACCCACTCTAGAACTCTGGCCATATCTTGAGCATTGCATGAAAAGGAATCGCCGGGGCCTCAGGCTGTACCCTAGCTAGGTGAGCAGGACCAGAAACTGACGGGTCATGCTCTCGGGGATTCGCACTCTCGACTGACCCCTCGAGGGATCCACGAGCTAACTCCATCTAACTATAAAACATAAGGATATCCGCATCAGACCAATACAATCTATGTAGTTGCCCAAATACCGGCTTGGAAGTGTCGATGAATAATTTCAGAGATACCATGACGATCGCAGTATCGAACAGTGTAGGGAGTGAGTTTACTAGTATTAGAATTTACTGATAAGTGTGCTAAAAATATAGTGATTTCGGAACGAGTAACACCGGGATGACTATACAGCGAACCCGGCTATCCGGCGCCCGAAAAATTCTTATTTCGTAAAAATGATCTGTGAATCGTAAGTAGTGTAGTGGTGAAATCGAAACTCAAAACGGAGGTAACACGACCTCTGAAAGTCAATTTAAAGGAAGCCTCCGGTTCAATTCAAATAGTAATCAAGTTTGACTGAAGTTTGATCGAGACTCTAAATATAGTAAACAACTTCTGAAAAATTATCATAAGGTATAGGTCGACTCAGAATAGTGTGTAAAACAGTTTGGTGGTGAAAAAGAAATTTTATGGAGACATTGAGAAATTAGTGAACTGGACCGATTTAATTGAATTGAACTGAATAGTGACCCTAATTGAGATGGAACCAAGGTCTAATGGGTTTATAGGAGTGAAATTGATACTAAGGGTGAAAAGTGAACCGAACTGGTTCAACCAGTGAACTGGACCGGACCAGTTGACTTTTGGTTTACTAGGTTTGACTAAAGTTTGACTGAGCTCTAAATGGAGTTATGAACCTTAGAAAAATTATCTAGAAGCATGTTTGTGCTTCGAATATTATGGAGAATCAATTGGTAAAGAAAAATAAATTTTACGGTAAG
Organism: Excoecaria cochinchinensis; assembly: GCA_947683425.1. NCBI lineage: Eukaryota > Viridiplantae > Streptophyta > Magnoliopsida > Malpighiales > Euphorbiaceae > Excoecaria > Excoecaria cochinchinensis. Next base: position 9,540,554 of record CANTUQ010000119.1, read on the forward strand.
ACAGAAAATTGAGTTATCGGACTGGTAAGAAATCTCAAACCACATCTCTCCCTTATCAGATTCATCTAAACTCATCCCATAAAATTCCTCTGCTCCAAACTTCCTCACATTCTCAATCGGAGCTTTAGGTGTAGTAACCCACTCTAGAACTCTGGCCATATCTTGAGCATTGCTTGAAAAGGAATCGTCGGGGCCTCAGGCTGTACCCTAGCTAGGTGAGCAGGACCAGAAACTGACGGGTCATGCTCTCGGGGATTCGCACTCTCGACTGACCCCTCGAGGGATCCACGAGCTGACTCCATCTAACTATAAAACATAAGGATATCCGCATCAGACCAATACAATCTATGTAGCGGCCCAAATACCGGCTTGGAAGTGTCGATGAATAATTTCAGAGATACCATGACGATCGCAGTATCGAACAGTGTAGGGAGTGAGTTTACTAGTATTAGAATTTACTGATAAGTGTGCTAAAAATATAGTGATTTCGGAACGAGTAACACCGAGATGACTATACAGCGACCCCGGATATCCGGCGCCCGAAAAATTTTGATTTCGCAAAAATGATCTGTGAATCTTAAGTAGTGTAGTGGTGAAATCGGAACTCAAAACGGAGGTAACACGACCTCTGAAAGTCAATTGGAAGGAAGCCTCCGGTTCAATTCAAATAGTAATCAAGTTTGACTGAAGTTTGATCGAGACTCTAAATATAGTAAACAACTTCTGAAAAATTATCATAAGGTATAGGTCGACTCAGAATACTGTGTAAAACAGTTTGGTAGTGAAAAAGAAATTTTATGGAGACATTGAGAAATTAATGAACTGGACCGATTTAATTGAACTGAACTGAATAGTGACCCTAATTGAGATGGAACCAAGGTCTAATGGGTTTATAGGAGTGAAATTGATACTAAGGGTGAAAAGTGAACCGAACTGGTTCAACCAGTGAACCGGACCGGACCAGTTGACTTTTGGTTTACTAGGTTTGACTAAAGTTTGACTGAGCTCTAAATGGAGTTATGAACCTTAGAAAAATTATCTAGAAGCATGTTTGTGCTTGGAATATTATGGAGAATCAATTGGTAAAGAAAAATAAATTTTACGGTAAGACAGAAAATTGAGTTATCGGACTGGTAAGAAATTTGCGGACCGGGAAACGGTCTCCGATTGAGCTAAAATTTTACATAGAGCTTAAATTATATATTTTGAGAATTATGAAATTAATTTTGGGAGAAATTAATTTTGGGAAGTGTGGAAAATAATTTTTGGATGGAAAATGGGCTTGAATTGTTTGGGCCACTTTTATTAGGCTTGGCCCGGCCCATTATGTAACACCCCCATACCCCCGGGAAGGAATATCAGGGTGCCACGCGGACACTTACGTATACATGTATATATACATATACTAGCGAAAGCGATAGCGATAGCATTAAACACATCCATTTGAGAGTAATAAAATAAAATAATACTACACTAGGGCCCAACATGTATTTCATATTAACTACATATATACATATTTATCTTTATATATGTCCATATTACAATTTGTTTGCTTTTAACTTTACATATACATCTATACTCTTGTATCACATAATGATGTTACTCAAAACATCACAAACTCTATTTCTATCTTATACAAAAAGATATCCAAATAAAAGCTCCTAGTGGCCTTGACCTACAGATGCCCGCTCATTGATTCGAACCTGTAAACCTACATGGAAATAAACAACCGTGCTAAGCGATAAGGCTTAGTGGGGATGAAAATAATGCAAAGGACTTCTTTTCGAAGTCACACATAGATCACACATTTCATATAACAATAATCAGATAGCTCATGCATATAACATTAGCCATATGTTCACATTCATGCAACATTTACTTGTACACAGGACTATCATGTACTCAAAATATTAATAACACTAATCAAATACTTCATGCATATAACCTTTTTACTTGTACAGATCATTTATTCAAATATATTCAATAATCATGTGTCCACATTCCTGTAAACATGTACTTGTATATACAACTGCCATGTACTTTAAACATTATTCTCATGTACTATAACATTTATTCAGAGTAATACTCTTAATCATTTCAAGTTCACTACACAACATTAATAAGCCTGAATTCCTTTCATTGTGGATACGGGTAACTTTGGATACTGTTTACAATATCTTACATGTGGAGAATTAACTCAAACTCTACTTAATACACAGGGTATTCAAAACTCTGGGCACAATTAAGGCCAACTCTAGCAGCTGCACTCTAACCCTTTATAAGCGTGCTTATCTATACATTATAACGGTAATCAAGCTCAACAAACAACTCACATATTCTATACACAGATACCAATTTATTAACTATAATTTAAGTGCATTAATCAAATTCAGAGGGATTCAATTCATGTATAATCTTTATTAATCACGTCCGTTTAACTAGTATTAACCATGCAAGAGGTTTAAAAGATAATTTTAAACCAAACACTGACCAAAAGGTGATATACAAAACTCATATAGACACTTATCAACTCAAAACAGAAGCAACAAATCAAAACAGGAACAACAAAAAAGGAGAGAGCATGAGCACGACTCGTGTTCACTCCCTCATCTGACTGGAGCACATCTCGTGCTCCCTCTTCTTTTCTTTCTGGTTGAGCATGACTCGTGCTCCTGCTCCCTCTTCTTTCTCTCCTGGAGCACGTCTCATGCACCCTCTCCCTTTTCTCTCTGGTTGAGCACGACTCGTGCTCATGAGCATGACTCATGCTCCTCCTTCCTTTTCTCTCTGAGACATGCTACACAACATGACTAGGACAACACAAAACTTTTGAAGAATGTGTTTCTATCGTGTTCGCGACCACTGTCGCGCTCGCGACAGAAGGCTCCGTCAGGAACCTTTACGAGACTGCTTCTTACCTCAAACTTGTATCGTCTAAACCGACCTCTAAACGTCATTTTCAAGCAACACTATATTCTTAACAATTGTTCCCTAGGATGTTAAATTTCAAATGGGACAAAGTTTAGGTCAATTAAACATCTATAACTTCAGATATGAGCTAAACAAGCTATATTGTTCTACTAACTCGACCCAAACAGAGACACTTCGGTTTTTAACATTTTCGAGGTTTGTAGAGCTAGTATTAGCTCTAGCTCCCTCGTAGACATTCTTAGATATGGATCTTAGGGTGCAAATGAAATTTGAATCAACTCAATTGAAGCCCTATAACTCCACTTATGACAATAATATCGAACAGATGTCCGACGAAAACTGAACATAATTTCCCCAAAATCACACTTTACACACAAAAGCTATATGAAAACCATCTAACACATCCAAAACTCATACAATATGATCCAATACATAATCACAAACATATATACATACATATATCATGAGAGCACTACAAGCAATCAAATGATCAAAATAAGATTCGCACACGATCCCCACCTCTAGGAAGCTTGAACTCTATGCTCTATTTAGCTCCAACTTTTCCTTTTCTTTATCCAATCTCTTCTTCTTAGCTTCCACAAATCATATAGAAAACACTTGAGTTAAACTTCTTCTCACTTTAAATCAAAAACATAAAGAAAAAGGAGGTCAGATCGAAAAATCAACCAAACTAACCTTCTCAAGGATCAAATCTATCTTTCACAACTCTCTCTTCAACTAACCCAAGAGGCTCACTCAAAGAGCAAGGCAATTGAAGAAGAAAAGAAATGAAAGAAAGAACAAGAGAGGGAGGGCGGCAGAAAACCAAAGAAAGAAGAAAAGAGAAAAGTAAAATCAAAGGCCAATTGATCCAAGGCAAAGCAAAACCAACGTGAGAAGAGAAGAGAAGCAGTTGGTCAATCCTCATCCAAACCCTTTACTTCTATTCAAAGTCCACCAAACTCAATTAATGCCACTTACCCTTCATAAATGCATGTATATCTCTTTTAGACACATGTCACCCTCCTACGATGCCACGTGTCAAATTCCTATACCGCTACGTGTCCAATACACATCAAATAATCCAACTCAAATAGGCTTCCCGTGAAGCATTTTGTCACGCCCGCAACACTGTCGCGCTTGCGACAGAACCCACACCAAGCCACTTACTCAAATACGCTCTCTTATACACACAAACTCTTGAATTCCTGAACAAAAATTTTAAAATTCTACTAGGTCCAAATCGGGTTGTTACACATTAAGACCCTTATATAAGCTAAAAATATCAGATTTTTCTAGAGAAATCTTCACAAATCCAGCAGCCTCTCCACTCCTCTTCTTGGCCGGATTTCACCCTCTCTCTTTCTCTTAAATTTTCTTCTTCTTTCTTCAAAGTTCTCCCTAAATCCAACCTTGCTATGTAAAATACAACCCCTATTTTCATTGATAATGGTTTCAAAACCTCATTTGGAGTGAAAAGTGGGAAAAACCAAGTGTTCAAAGTTATACCCTAAAAGTGAGGATTTTTTTGGAGAAGATGGAGTTTTAAGGAGATAAGGCATGGAAAGCAAGCTTAAGTGGTAGAGAGCATGGAAATAAGGTTAGTGGATACAATATCCTTTCTTTTCCATGGTAGAGGCATGATTTTAGGTTATGTTTGTATTGTGTGTATGTGAAAAATGCATGAATAATTGAATCTAACTTAATATATGTGATTAGTGGACCTAAAATAGTGTAAAAGTATGATTAGATGAAATTAAAACTAAGAGGTATGAAAAACCTAATGTAGGCCGAATAGTATATTATGGATTTTATGAAGATTAAATGAAGTTTATGGCTTATAATTGATGGTTATTATATGTATAACATGTTGAAGGCATGATAGAGTGATTAAAAAAAAATTAAAGAACACATAAAGAAAATCTAATATTGTGGCCGAATGGGATATTAAATAAAATAATGAGGTATGTTGTGTAACATGGCAAATAAATGATGTTTATGACTAATAAAATATGTAAATTAAATGATTGAATGATTAAGTTGAATTAAAGTGAACTAAAGAGAAAGATAGTGTAGTGGTCGAATGGTATATCAAGGGTTTATTTAAGATATGTGATGAATTATGACATATAAATTATATTTATGGTATGTTTAATATATAAAGAGTATGAGTGAGTGATTAATTAAAATTAAAGTGCATGACGTGGAAAAGTGACTTGTTGGCCGAATGGTAATCTAAGTGATATAAGTGTGTATTTTGACAATTAACGGAATGTGATGGCATAAAGTGATTAAGTGATGATAAATGAGTGTGTATGCAAAATTTCAAGTGAATATGAGATGTTGGCTGAAATATGTATGTTGATACAAAGTGAATTTTAAGTGATTTCAAATAGTATATTGCCCTTAGTAATTGACTGGTAGTCAAATCTAGTCTAGGATATAATTGGCTAGCCATAGGGATTCCACACCGCGATACGAGTCATGGCGACTCGATATTGATAAGCCAATGACGGCTTATCTCAGTGTTCAGTATAGTGCAGTGCAGTGAGAAATGGTTCTATTGGGATCGTTTCATAGTGTAATGGGTCTGTGGGGCTCATGTCTCGCATATCCGATCAGTAAATTTTCTATCGGGTCCATACTAGGGGAACAATGATAAATATGTGATACATATGGTTAAAATAGTGATAAAAGTGAAAAATGGACTAAAATGTGATAAATAGAAAGTTTAGGAGTAAAATGGTAACTTTGTAAAAAGTTCATAAAAAGTGAGAAAGTTAAATGAATAGTGTAAGTATAAGGGTAAAATTGTAATTTTGATAAATTATGAGAAGGAAATAGTAAATTAGTGGAACAGTGATAAAATAAGGACTTAAATGTAATTTAGTTAAAATATAAGGTTAAAAATGGAATATAAGTGTGCAAAGGGTAAAATAGTAATTAAAATAAGTAAATAAGGGTAAAAGTGTAAAATGAAAAATATGTAAGGTTAAAAGGGTAAATAATGAATAATGAAGGGCAAAGTGGTAATTAATGTGAAAGTCAGGACATAAAAGGAATTAGTGTAAAAGAGAGGACATAAAAGGAATTAGTGTAAAAGAGAGGACATAGATGTAAATAAGCTAAAGAAAGGATATAGATGGAATTAATGTAATTGTGGGGACATAAATGTCATTAATGAAAAAGATAAGGGTATAATTGGAAACTATGGAAAAAGAATAAGGATTTAAGTGTAATTAAAGAAATAATAAGTTTAATTAAAGGATTAAAATGTAATTGTAAGCACCGTGTCTCGAGGTAGTCCGGATCAGAGATTACCCGATGAAGAAATCGATGCCCGAGTCCGAATGAACGGTTGGGATTCAGAGATTTTGGCCCTCTAGATTCACGAGAAATATGTTTTCTGTATTCCCGACAAAGAGGAAAAGAGAATTGGGAGTTTTAAGGTAAAAAAGGAAGTTTACCTCCACCGGCGGCCAGCCCGTCGATAACGGCATGCCCGTCGCTCGATGGAAAATCCCAACGCCCGTCTGTGGCTTCAGGCATCCGTCAGTATGATTCCGACGGCTGTCTATATTTCAAGGCCTATAAAAACCTTTTTTTCACCCGTTTTGGGGGTTGGTCGGGTAATTGGACGAATTTACATCCTTTTCTACCGAAAAACACATTTTCCAGCATTCTTGTTTTTTTCATCTCAAGATTTCTCCATTCTATTTTTGATTTTGTGAATCAAAATTAATTTAAAGGAGCTAAGAATTGATTAGTTTCTAAGAATTTTGATTCCAATATTTGTGCATTTCGTGAAAACCAAGAAAGAAAAATTCAAACCCTTCTTTTCTTGGTTTTTACCCATTTCTAGTGAAGCGTGCGGGATCCGAATCATCAGGAATCCAACCTAAAAGGTAAAATCCGAGGGTATATATTCTGAACATCCACCGCATTTAGTTTATTTTAATTATCTTGCCTATTTTTGGACTTTTGTGTTGAAAAATTATTTTGTTTGAGAAAATTTGGTTTTTACTGTTTTTTTGAAGAACAGTAGCGACCGATGGGTCATAAGGCCATTGACGCTCGTCGTTCGTTTGAGAGACGGCGCGTATGTGACACGTTACTTCCCCTCGGTCATCCAAGGATATGCCCGTCTATAGGATGAACGACGACATGCAATCCGTCGGTCACTTCCAGCGACGCCCATCTGTCATTTGTTAGAGGCCGTCCCTAGGATCTGTCTGCAATTCTCAAAACCTTTTTCCTCATTTTCTTTCTATTATTTATTTCTATTTATTTCTAAATTTTTCTCTTCTGTCTTTTATCAACAGTTTTATTCTTATTATTTTAGTTCTGAATTTTAACCTTTATTTTCATTAATACTATTAATGTTTTGTTTTTTTAACATTATTGATTATTTTGTGAGATTATTTTCATGTCTTTGGGATAATTTGGAGCTTAAGAGGAGTTTTGCCATGGGAGACTCCATTTGGTTTACCTCTTTACCCTTTATTTATTTATTTGCTTATTTAATAATTTATTTATTCCTTTTTTGATTATTTCGTGCTCACAATGTATCGTTTTATTCCGCATTAAATAAGAATGGATAAATATTTTATAGTAAATAAAATTGGGATTTTTTATTAACTCAAGGATCCAATGTCCTAATTTCCATCAAATAAAAATATCCACGATAAAAACTAGTTTCTTTTATAATAAGTACATGTGAGGACCAAAGTCCTCAAAATAAATGAATTCCCCGTTTTATGTATGTACTGCACTTTTACAAAGGGGAGTTGTATTCCGCTCCTAGTGTTATTGTACTTATCTTTATAGTCCCTTTTTTTGTTACACTTTATTTATTTATTCATTACGCTTTTGACGTGAATAAGTGCGCCTTTAATTAAATTGCATTGTGTGGAGAGGGAGCGAATTAATAAGTTCAAAATCTAATCGCAAAATTATTCAAAGTAGAAATAGATGAGAAGTCCCGAACCCAGCTCTGGTCTTTAGGCTCAATGAGGCGAGAGGTCTTTCCGATCACTCATTGGAACCTCCAAGACACCTCTTGTGTCCTTTTCAAAGACTTAATCAATAAATCCTAGGCTCCAAGGGAGAGAGGTTCATCCTCCAAGACCCCTTTTGGTTGGCGCTAAATGGATGCATGCGCTGTCATAGGCTCTCCAAGCCGAGAGGAACTTTCCTAATGTTTTATTGGGTGGCGACTCCATGAAACCTCCTTCTTGCTCAAAATAGACGCACTTGTAAATACCTTTACAAGTTGCCAACGGATCCTCAATTGCCCGATCGCCCTCAAGCGGGCGGTCGCAGGGGCGACACGCGGGTTTGGCGCGCATCACAGTGGCGACTCCACTGGGGACTCTGGTTTGAGACTTTGATTTGAAAATACTTTGTCAAAATTTATGATTAAATTTTAGTTTATAAATTCACTTTCTTTCAAATTTGCATTTACATCCCATTAGAGCCTTAGACTATGCTAGATTGGTCCTTTTTAAACCTCGATGCATTCCCAAAGCACAACCCTATGTTAATTCAATGTAGGGAAGTGTTAAGGATAATCACCAGTCCAAGCCTCGTACCACTTGATATATAAAATGGAGACCCAATCTGTCGTTACGCTCGCGATGAGCTAGAACCGTTGGCAGGGACCATGCTTGGGTAGACCTGAAGTAATATCACCTTTGACTAAAACTCATGTAATAGCCGTAGATACTTCCCCTAGGTGATATGAACCGTAATACCGTGCCTGTTGTATGGGTCCTTATGTATTGGGTGAGTCCAAATGTCTTGCTTGGTTACCTAGCCAAAGGCTTTCATGCCCTGGTAGGACCACGTCGATATATTTGGACTACTTAAATACCTAATGACCATTTCCCATGCGCTTGTGCATTAGTTTAGGAGTGTTATGTTGCCGGTTTTTCACCACTCACCATGCGTGTCCATCGGGTTCCCTGTTGACCCATGGGCTAATCCTGCCTAGGAAAGAGACTACAACCACGTGTGTGGAAGTAATAAGAGTGGAAGGACTTATCTGCTTGTATGTGATTTCTGGGTGTTGCATATCACGATCATGCATTTTATTTGCACTCATGCATCATTCTAACTCTTTGTTTCTACAGCCATCATAGATTTTCCCAGGTGGACGAGAGAACCGCGGGGCGATTCATCCGAACTTCGGTGTCTGAATGACTAGAAAGGGAGAGCTTCTTAGAGAACTATCCAGAGACCAGCTATACCGCATCAAAGATGGCTAACTCGCCAAGGGGAAATGATGCCACTAGGGCTTTAGTTGCTGAAGAGGTTGGTAGGAGATTTGAGGAATTTGAAGGTCGGATGATGAATATGCTGGCCGCAATGACCCAGCGTGCTACTTCGCAAGACCTACCTCCTCCTCCCATGAGACAAAATGAACGGCGGGAGGACAGAGAAGAGAGGCAGGAAGAGATCCGACCACCGCCGGTGGATTTGAGGTCAGTAGCATCGGGGGTTCAGAGGAGAAGACTAGTTTAGAGGTTAGAGGATGACCGCGTGGATGAGGATTATGAAGATAGTGTTGTGTCGAAAAAGGGGAAGGCGCCCCAGTCAGAGGAGATCATGTGGAGGAAAATGGAGGAAAAATTTGAGGTAATGGCCCGGATGCTGAGTAGAGGTCAGGGAATGAATCCCGAAGATAAAGAGCTAGAGGGGGAGGATCCTATTCCTTACAATTTTAAAATGCCAGATGTTCCCAAATTCGATGGCACCTCCGACCCAACTGCCCATGTGAAGTAATACTGGTTGATCATGAAGGGGACAACCTTGATGAAGAGACAAAAGGTGGAGTATTTTTACTTAAGTCTGACTGGTCCGGCTATAGATTGGTACCATGGTCTTGACTGTAGAACCAAAGAAGACTGGGATTTGCTGATGGAAGAGTTCTTGAGGCAATATGATTATAACACAAGGAAAGGACGTGACCCTCAAAGATCTAGAGTTGCTGCGGCAAAAGGATGGTGAATCCTTCCATGAGTACTTGACTCGCTGGAGGAACAGAGTGATGGAAATGAGAAGGAAGCAGGAGACTCAGGGCCAGATTAGATTATTCATCAAGAACGCAAGCCCATACTTGAGGGAAGGGTTGAAGATGAAAGGATTAAAAGACTGGGAGTCCTTGAAGGATATAGCCATTGAAGCGAAAGGAGAGTACCTGGCCTGAAGAGCAAATAGTGATAATTATGCCAAGAGGGGGAATGGTAGCCAGGGGGCAAGTAGGCCGGTGGGTCCCAGTGGTAGCACCAGAAGAACGGTTGAGGTGTTTGCTGCTGACACAACCACAAGACATTTTTCAAACTTGGGGAAATCCTTGTCATGGGTTCTGAGGAGGCTGATGAAGGAAGGAAAATTACAGCCATTGCCTCTTAGACCTCCTAGGACACAAGGAATGCCGGGTCACAAGGAGAATGAGTATTGTGCTTACCATCAGTACACGGGTCATGTAACGGACAACTGTAAGGCTTTGAGGCATGCAATCCAAGACCTGATCGATACAAAGCAGATTACAGACCCTGAGAAGAGGGAAGGCCAGAAGAAAGCCGGATATAACAAGGTGCCCCCACCCGTATTCATGATCGGATCCAGTTTACCGGAGGAGTTTTTCTTGAATGAATTATAAGGCATCGATGTAAACACTGTTGTCACGAGCCTCTGTGAGGTAAGTGAAAAAGGGATGCCCGCTATAGTGATCAATTGCTGGTCCACTAGTGAGAGTGGAAGTGATGATGATGAAGCTACTGAGTTTCCTGACCCATGGGGTTCAGAGGAGGAGGAAGCGGGAGAGCGCAAAGGAAAAATGAAGGTAGGAGCGGTAACCCGCAGTGGGAGAGTAGTGCCGGAAGTGGCAGCGCCTCAAGAGCCAGTGGAAGGTCAAAAAGAGAAGGGAAAGGAGCCAAAAGGAGATCAGATAGTCAAACAGTTGCAGAAGACACCAGCCCAGATTTCCATTTGCGATTTACTGAGACAGTCCCCTTCTCATAGGCAAAGATTGGTAGAGGCTCTATGCGTGACGACTATGGCTACAACGATTTCGCCCACTGAGCAGCTGGAAGTGGTGAAAGGAGGGGCTAGAGAGAGTGTGTTGTTCACGAATGCTGATTTACCCATAGAAGGCCGCAACCACAATCGCCCCTTGTACATTAGGGCTCAAATCAATCAGAAGCACACTTCTTGTGTGATGGTGGATGATGGGTCGTCGATTTATACATGCCCTCAAGTAGCCATGGCAGCCTTTAGAGTGACGGGGGACATGCTAGCCAAATCAGATTTGATGATCACAGCCTATGACAATTCTCGTCGGCATGATTCAAGGACTTTCAAGGCGTTGGTCAAGACAGGGCCAGTGGAGACTGAGGTAGAATTCGTAGTCTTGCCCATTCCTGCCAAGTTTTCAGCATTGCTGGGGAGACCGTGGTTCCACAAGTTGGGAGGTGTTCCCTCTACTCTCCACCAAATGGTCAAGATACCACATGAAGGACAAGTGGTGACCATCAAGGCTGCAAGAGAGAATCAAGTGTCAATACTCAAGATAGCGAGGCAGCCTTTCAGTGGATTCCACGTGGCCATGATCAAAGAGGAAGGGACAATAGAAGGAAGCCCATAAGTGCTAGCTATGATGAAGAAGATGGCGTTCCTCCCGGGTACTGGATTGGGTAAGAATTCCCAAGGGATGGCAGAGGCCATCGCCACTAAAGGTCAGAAGGATAGAAAGGGCCTGGGCTATAAAGGAGGAGTGCAGAGAGGACTGAAGCCAGCAGAGGGGATTCCCCACCTTTGGGAAAGTTTCGGGACTGCAACAGCACTTTGCACTTACACCGGGGAGGCCGAGACTCAGTTAGTCGAGGGAAGGATTGTGCCAGGTTTTGAGGTATTCAGTGATGTTTATGACTGGGATATCGGGATATTCAAGCCAGCTGATGACTTTTGGGATGAAGAGGTCTTGACCAACAGAGCTATCTAGGACAGGGAAGAGCCTGAGGAAGTGGTGGCCGAAGCTATGTTGGCCGCTCATGTAAAAGGGAAGGTGAAGATGGAAGAAGCTACTCAAGAGGTGGATGAAGAACCTCTGGTCAACCCAGATGAGGCAAGACCGTCGGCATTAGCAGACCCAGCGGGAGATGAAGAAGAGACAGGTTTAGATTGTATTTTCATTCCTGAACTTTTTAATTATGTAAATGACAATTATAATTTTATTGATGAAATGAATGATTTTGCTTACTTGTACGATGTTTCTGATAATTTCAACATGCATGATCATGATCACATTCCATCCATATTTGATATGGATTTTACTGATACTACCCCATTTAATCTTGGAACCCCAGAAAATTCGAAAGAAATCTTGATAGCATCAAACATAACTCCTGAGGAAAGAGAAAAATTTGAGAGAATAATAAAAAAATATGAAAAAATCTTTGCCTGGACCTATGAGGATATGACGGGAATCGATCATAACGTAGCAAAACACGCCATTCCAACTTATCCAGACCACAAGCCTGTGAAACAGAAGCTGAGAAGACTTAGGCCGGAATGGGTAGATAAGGTGAAAGAAGAGATTCGGAAACAAATTGAAGCTAAGTTTTTGGTAGAAGTACAGTACCCCACATGGTTAGCCAATGTAGTCCCTGTGGCCAAAAAGAACGGAAAGGTGAGGTTATGCGTGGATTATCGAGATCTGATTAAGGCTTATCCGAAGGATGATTTCCCACTGCCCCATATTGATGTATTGATAGACAGCGCCGCCAATTGCGTGATGTATAGCTTTGGGGATGGTTATGTGGGCTATAACCAGATCCTCAATAAGATAATTGATCGGATCAAAACGGCTTTTATCAAAGAATGGGGGACATATGCTTATAGAGTGATGCCTTTTGGTTTGAAGAATGCAGGGGCTACCTACCAGAGGATGGCGACAAAGATCTTCAGTGACTTGATCCATAAAGAGGTGGAAGTATATGTAGATGACATGATGGTTAAGTCAGCCACCAGGGAGGGCCACTTTGAAGCATTAGAGAAGTTTTTCGCCAGAATAGATAAATACAACCTGCGGCAAAATCCCAAAAAGTGCGTCTTCGGAGTAACTTCAGGAAAGTTGCTAGGACATGTGGTCAGCCAAAGGGGGATCGAAATCGACCCGGATAAGGTCAAAGCTATTAGGGAAATGCCAGTGCCACAAAAGGAAAAGGATGTGAGAAGTTTATTGGGCAAGTTAGAATATGTTAGCCGATTCATTGCAAAGTTCACCTCGATATGCGAGCCAATTTTCAAGCTGCTTAGAAAGAATTAGCCTGTCGTATGGAACGAGGACTGCCAGAAGGCCTTCGACAGCATCAGAGAGTATTTACTGAACCCACCAGTACTGAGGCCGCCATAACCAGTCAAGCCGCTCATTGTGTATTTGGCAGTGGAATATGGCTCCGTAGGTGCCATGATGGCTCAGGAAGATGAATTCGGAGTGGAATTCGTAGTCTATTATCTCAGCAAGAAATTCCTCGCTTACGAGGTAAAATATGCAGAAGTAGAAAAGATTTGCCTCGCCGTGATTTGGGTATCCAAGAAGCTGAGACACTATTTCCATTCATACAAAGTACAGGCAGTGGCAAAGCAGAACCCTCTAAGGTATTTGTAAGAAGCACCATCTTTGCTCGGGAAAATGGGAAGGTGGTTGCTGTTACTACAGGAGTTCGATATCGAGTATATTACTCGAAAAACTATCAAAGGGCGGGCAGTAGCCGAGTTTCTAGCCGATCATCCCATCCAGGGAGATTCACTTGAGTTCAATTTTCCTAATGAAAACGTAGCGACGATCTCTGTTCAAGGTTGGCAACTGCACTTTGACGTGGCTGTTAACAATAAGGGAGCAGGAGTAGGAATCATCCTGACAACCCCGGATGACGAAAAACTCCCTTTGGCCAAAAAGTTGAGATACAGGGCCACTAATAACGAAGCTGAGTATGAGGCGTGCACTTTTGGACTGGAAGCTTTAATTGCCCTGGGGTCAAAGGACGTGGAGGTGTATGGAGATTCATCCTTAGTAATCAACCAGATTCGGGGAGAGTGGGCTATCAAGGAAGAGCGTTTAGTGCCGTACGTCGAATATATGAGGGAGCTATGTAGTCAGTTTGAGACTTACACGTTCCATTTCATGCCAAGGGATGAAAACCGTTTGGCTGAGGCACTGGCAACCCCGGTGTCAATGTGGGGCAATCCGAAAGGAGTAGCCATGAAACCAGTTCTAATCTCGAGTTCTGAGAGGCCTAGCTTCGAGGTCAAACCGATAATGGAAATAGAGATAGCAGACGGAAAGCCGTGGTATTTTGATATCATGAATTATTTGGAAAGCACGAAATTTCTGGAAGAAGCTACTGAAAAAGACCAAAGAATGATCCGCAAGTTGTCCACTCAATTCATATGCATAAACGGAGCATTGTACAAGAGGCAGGCCGACGGTATTCAGCTCAGATGCCTGGATGAAAGGGGGGCCCAGAAGGTGATGGAAGAAACTCACGCAGGTGTATATGGAGCTCATATGAATGGTTTGACACTAGCCAAGAAAATCATGAGACAAAGATTCTACTGGCTCACTATGGATAATGATTGTTCAAAGTACGTGAAGCAGTACCAGCTATGCTAGCACTATGCGGATTTGAGACACTTGCCTGTGTCAAAACTACATAACTTAACGTCGCCTTGGCCGTTTGCAGCCTAGGGAAAAGATATCATTGGGGAGATCCATCCTACAGCATCTAATGGGCACAGATATATCATAGTTGCTATCGACTACTTCACCAAATGGGTAGAGGCAGAGTCCTTTAAGAAGATTGATGCACGGGATATGGCAAAGTTCATTGAGAAGAATCTGATTTGCAGATATGGCCTCCCACATCATGTAGTGTCTGATAACGGTGTCCAATTTATGGGAGAAACGAGGAAGCTGCTTGAGAAGTATGGGATTGAGCACCATAAGTCTTCTCCATACCGACCACAGGCCAATGGAGCAGTAGAGGCTGCTAATAACAATGTCAAGAAGATTCTAGCCAAAATGGTCCAGACCTACAAAGATTGGGCAAAAAAGCTACCTTTCGCGCTGTGGGGTTATAGGACAACGGTTAGAACATCTACGGGTGCTACGCCGTTTTCTCTGGTGTATGGGACAGAAGCAGTGCTGCCAGTGGAGGTAGAGCTTAAGTCACTCAGGGTGGTCATGGAAGCCTAGATTCCTAAGGCTGAATGGGCGCAGTAAAGGTTGCAACATCTGAACCTGCTGGATGAGAGCAGATTGAAAGCCTACTACCACAACCAGGTCTACCAAAAGAGACTCACCCGGTCCTTTGGGAAGAAGGTTAAGAAGCATCCATTGAAAGAGGGTGACTTGTTATTCAAACAGATGAGACCTGGGACACCGGATATCCGAGGGAAGTTCAGGCCAACCTAGGAAGGGCCGTTCATCCTCAAGAAGCTGCTGTCCAAAGGAGCTGCAATTCTATCGGATAGTGATGGCAATGAATTTAAGGAACCGATCAATATAGACAGACTCAAAAGGTTCCACGGCTAGAGACTAAAAATAAAAAGAAGGGAATAAAATGCCTTGCGGGTCGAAAACCGAAAAAAGGCGGCTTTGCTAAAATTGGGCGCCTCGACAGGGTGAAAACCGAAAAAGGCATCCTGTGCAAAAATTAGAGGCATGAGAGAAAATGTCTGATCGAGAAAACCCGAGAGGGCCGATTGGTAACAGGAGTTGATGCTATCAAGATTTGGTTTCATGAATTAATAGGGCGTACACAGTCGAGTTAGTGTCAAAAATTGATCATGTATGCTGAAATTCTGTGGAAATGTACACAATTTTGTGAAATAAAACAAGAATTATTCTTTTCATTTCCGTCATTTTCTAGTTCTGTTTTGAAAAGAAACATAATGCCCAAAGGGTGTACATGTGTAAGATAAGCTAGGTCCTAACGCTACTCTCGCCGGCCAAATGTTTAAGTCCTTGTGTCCTGTTGTCAGATGCCGGGCTGCATCTCTTATATTCGCTGGTGGAAGCCACGGAATGTAACACCCCCATACCCCCGGTAAGGAATATCGGGGCGCTACGCGGATGCTTACGTATACATGTACATGCATTAGCGGAAGCGATAGCATATAAACACATCCATTTAAAGTAATTAAATACTACACTAGGGCCCACTTGCGTTTCATACTAACTACATATACATTTACACGTTCATATTACATATGTTTCCATTTAGCTTTACATATACATTTACATGTAACAACTATACTCTTATATTACATAATGATGTTATTCAAAATGTAAAACTCTAACTCTTTCTTATACAAAAAAGTATAGCAAAAACTCCTAGTGGCCTTGACCCGCAGATGTCCGCTCACTGATCCGAACCTGTAAACCTACACGGAAATAAACATCCGTGCTAAGCGATAACGCTTAGTGGGGATGAAAATAATGCAGAGGACTTCTTTCCGAAGTCACACATAAAGCACACATTTCATATGATAAAATTAAATATCACATGCATATAGCTCTTATACATGTATAGGTAGCATGATCAATTATCAAGTACTATGAACTCACGTGCATATAACATGTATTCATTTACTTTTTTTTTATATACACTACAACTTGAACATATCATGTATTCAAATGTACGCTATCATGTGTCCATATACATGTAAACATGCTCATGTAATTATACACTTGTATACAAAGCTGTCATGTAATTAAACATTACTCTCATGTACTATGGCTTCATTCGAAGCAACACTATAATCATCTCAAGTTCACTGCACAACATTTAACAAAACAAGCCTGAGTTCCTCTCATGGTGGATACGGGAAGCTCTATAAAAAAACATTTTCGATGGACCGAAGTCACAAAACATTTTCATCTATCTCTATTAATGACCATTCTCGGAGGTCGACCCGCTTCACCCAAACGGGGCGGAACGTTGGCAGCTGCACTCTCTAATCCCTTTATAAGCATGCTTATCTATCCACTATAACGGTAATCAGGCTCAATACCGACTCACACACTATACACGGACATCAACTCATCAACTAAAATTCAAGTGCATTTATCAAATTCAAAGACATTTAATTGATGTACAATCTTTAATAATCATCATATACATGTGTTCAACTCATTACATAAACATATAAATCATGCAAAGCAAGACAGAAGAAAGCACTCTCTTCAAAACAAATAAAACAGGATGCGAAGAGGTTCACTGTCGCGATCGTGACAGGAAGTCGCGCTCGCGACAGAAGTCAAATTCATTGTCACGATCGCGACAAGAGGTCGCGCTCGCGACAAAAGCTAGATTACAAAAAAAAAAGCTCTATATTCTATACCAAATGCATTATATAACAATTCATATCACAGGGCATCACATGGTCAACGCTAACTCTTATGCCGTAGCATTGGTTACATAGATAACTAATCCTATAATCATTGTTTAATCCTAAACATGTAAAGTATAAATCACGGAAACATTCCGGGGTAATACGGGTTCATTCCGGGGAGTAAAACATCAACAAAATATACAATCTAGTCAAGGGGAAGGGTTAGGGGTTGACCCATGGCAACTAGGAGCTCAAAAAGGAGAAGAAAAAGCCTAAAATGAGGTGTTCTGTTGCGAGGTCGCGACATGTGTCGCGCTCGCGACAGAAGCTCCGCTTTGGTGCCTCACAAGACTGCTTTTTACCCTAAACTTGTATCGTCTAAATGAACCTCTAAACGTCTTTTTTTTTGGAAAAACATTCTTCTTAAAAATTGTTCTCTAGGATGTTAGCTTTCAAATGGGACAAGTTTCAGGTCGTTTGGACATCTATAACAAAAGAGATGGTCTAAACAACATATACTGTTCCAGTGAACCCGCCAGAACAGGGGTCACCTACGTTTTAATAACTTTTTGGGATACTTAGAGCCAGAATTAGATCAAGCACCCTCTTAGACATTTTTAGACACAAATCTTATCTTTCATATGCAATTGGAAGCAACCCAATTGGGATCCTATAATTCTACTTATAACAAATACTATACACTGGGGTCTAATGACAATAAGCAGAATTTCGCAACATCAAACTCTATCATCAACACAAACACTCAAATGATCAAGTTACATACTTTATACATATATACACTTGTCATGAGCACTGTAAGCAATCAAAATGAACAATAAACCAATATACACTAAAAGAGCAATTGAGCTAGTTAAAGCTCATCATATACATCTACATTCAGTCATGGTTCCTTTTAAACACATATCATTCAATCACATGCCAGGAAAACAAAATTGCACTCGATCCCTACCTCTAGGAACTCGATCACAGCTTTCTACTCGTTCCGATCTACTCTTTGCCTTTATCGACTCTCTTACCTCCAGCTTGCACCAAAACCACACACAAAATACTTGGGGTTACTCTTCTTTTTACTTTAAATCAAAATAGAAACCAAGTAGTAGAAGAAGACTAAATAATAGTACTACTTACCTCTTCTCAAAAATCTACTCTCTTCATCCCAACCTAAATGATTCTCTTTAGGAGCAAATGAAAAAGAGAAGAAAAGAGAGGAAGGTGGAGCACGGCAACTAAGAGCAAAGAAAACAAAAAGGAGAATTGAAAGGCCAAATGAAGGAATTGAAATGGGAGTAGGGAAAGTGGCCGGTCAACTAAAGGAATTAACAAATTAATTACCCACTAACCACATTAAAAGCCAACCATCTCATTTAATCCATCCCTATCCTAAGCCAAGCCAAGCCAAGCCAAATCAAGCCAAGCTAAGCCAAGCCAAGTGTCTCTCCCCTACAATGACACTTGGCACTCTCCTATAATGACACTTGTCAAACTCTTATGCCGCCACTTGTCACTCTCATATGCCGCCACTTGTTAATCTTCTACGATGCCACTTGTCACTCTTCTATGGTGACACTTGTCACTCCTCTACGATGCCACTTGTCACTCCTCTACGATGCCATGTGTCAACTCCCTACAACTCCAAGTCTCTGAGTCCCACTTATGCACACATCTCACGAGGGGGTTCTGTCGCACTCGCGATGCTTGTCGCGCTCGCGACAAAACGCTCACACTCATACCAACCAGCTGTCATTGGGGAACCGCTGGAGTGTTCTGTCGCGCCCGCGACACTTGTCGCGCTCGCGACAGAACGCTCGCGCACAACACTTATTTTTCCGAATGAAACTCCGTAATTCTTCTAGGGCCACTTTGGGGTGTGACACGGAATGAGCTCCAAATCGAGGTATGACGATCTTAACTAAAAGTTGGCTCCACAGCTCATGATAGCGAGAAGCAAAAGCAGCAGAAAAAGCTCCTCCCCGAAAGGATAATGGGACCCTCACCACGTCTTGGGTCATCATGAGCTGACGAGCACATTGAGCCCTAATGCAGAAGGTGGCCTGACGAAGCCCGCATAGAGGAACGCACCTTGATGATCTGTCAATGACTGCATGAGACAGAGGGAGCCAAGCAAACATGAAACTGATGTCATCATCTGATAGCTCACCAAATCTAGCGGTGCCTTCATCAGGAGTTGTGAAAGAATACAACCGTCGACGCGGGAGGAAGTGTCTCGGCGAGTATTCTGCGATGACTCGGGGAGGTAGCTCTGACAGCATCTTCAGTTTCTCCTGCAACCATAACTAAAAAAAAAAGCCGCTGGAGTAAGTCGGGTTTACTTCAAGCAAAAATTAGGCATAGGTTTGTGTGAAAATTCGAAAGGACGCATTTCCCGCTAAGAAAAGCTAGTGCGAAAATCCACAAGGGACGCACTACCTTTTAAAACAATGACGTACCTGGAGTAATAAGGGGCTTCCGGTGAATGAGGTGGTGGATCCAGAGCATACAGCATCCAGGCCCAGAATGGTTTCGGCCAGAATAAGGGGAAAGGGGGATAATCCGCGGTGAAAGTCATCTAGAACCCCAAACAGGCGAAGGTCGCCAACCAAGTCCCTTGGAGCTGCGGTCAAGAAACTCATCATACAGAATAAGAACACAATGCTTACCCGATATGTAGGGACATCAGAAAGTATGTCTAGAGCCTCGATCAATGGCTCTAATGGAAAGGTGGGACCCTGTGAGACCAGCCGAGCGGCCTCGGAAGGAGCTATGCCCAGAGATAGGGCGATATCCCGAATCTGAATCAGACCACAGTGAGGGACGTAGGGCAGAGCATGGGGAGGATACCATGCTCCAGTGATAGCAGCGAACTCCTCATGCAGGGGGCACAACTCCTGATAAGTAAACTTTGAAACATGGAAGTAGGGATTCTAAAAATGGGTTGCAGCTAGGAGTAAGTTGTGGTCTATTTTGGCTCTCCGTAAGTGTTTTAGCCCGGACAGAGTAGTAAGGACGTTATTTTGCCATGTGTGAGCGTCATCCAAGATGTGGTACATCTTATGGAAAGGACGAGAAGTCATCCTTTAAAAGTCAAAAACTGAAGATAAAAAAGGGTCAAAATAAGAAAAAGGCACAAATCCCAATGAAAATTGGTCAAATTTGTAGGAACACTCCACAGACGGCCTACCCGTGCCTCAGTGGCGGTGGCCTACCCGTCGGAAGTCATCCACCTGGCAGATGCATGCATCATCATTGCATTTATCACGTGCATTAATTACGCATTAAATGAGGGAATTTTGAAAGACAGACAGTCAGCCCGTCGGTCGCTCCTGGAGGCGCCCAGCCCGTCGGTCACGAAAACTATAAAAATGAGCAAAGACCGACGGACAGGCAGTTTTTGGTGTTTGTCTTTTTTTTGCTTTCCTTCTTCAAACCATCCCTCATTACGGTTTTCTCACTTTTTCTTCATCTTTTCACATTTTTGTCTTGCATTTTCACATTCCTTACGCTACCGGACACCCAGTGAAGTATATTTTTCGCGTTTTCGTCATTTTTCTACCAATTATAGGTTAGTAACCATTTTTTTGTTATTTTCTTCTAATTATCTTCTTCTTCTTCTCTTAAGTTCAAGAAAATAAGTTTATTTTTTCCATTTTGTTTATTGCTGAGGATTGTTGTTAGTATATATATTGTGCCTTAATAATTAGCCTTAAGTGTTGTTTAAATAATTAATTTTGGGTGTATATTTTTCCTCAGTTACACTGTTAGACAACTCTACATGAAACTTTTGTTGCCTTGAATTCTAATAAAGCATGCTTGCATAAAAATGAGAAATCCTTATGCATGTATTAATTGTGAAATCAGTAAATGTTGTGCTGCTGTTGGGGCCTGAGGCTTGTGATTTTCTTATTTTTCATGCAGGAGGTTGGGCACATCCCTCCCGGGGTGCTGCCCAAATTTTTATTTTTATTTTATTATTATGATTGGTTATTGGGGCCTGAGGCCTATCGTTATTTTTCCTTTCCTAATGCAGGGGGTTGGGCACATCCCTGCCGGGATGCTGCCCAATTTTTATGTTATTATTATTTCTATTTTTATTTTTATCCTATTTCTTTTCCGGGTTAGACCCTCCTTGTCGGAAGGATGCCTGATTTGCCTTATGCAAGAAATCAGGTCTATTTATGGCCGTTATGTTAAATTAATTGCATAACTTCTTTCGTGTAGGATGCCTCCATGACGATGTGTCCCACAGGGCCAACCTGAACCACAGGCTCCAGGTTGGATGGACCCCGAGGCTGCACAGAGATACAAAGCACTGGTTCAGGTAGAGTTCCGAGCCAGTCGCTTCATTTCTAGGCCATTCCTAGAGGCCTTGGGGATGGCCGAGGAGATTGACATACTTCTGGAGGGTGCAGGCTGGACGGGGTTCTTGACACCGGCCTTCCAGACACATCCAGAGGCGGTGTGGCAGGTCCTGGCCACATTGCACTATGGAGGATACCAGAGATCCGATACTGAGCCAGGAGTGATACGGTTTTGGTTCGATGGTCAACAGTTCAGCATCACGCGTCGGCATTTTCCAGAGGCTATGGGACTCCCATGGGGTGACGGAGTGATGGTGCCCCAGCGAGCAGTGAGACGCGCCCATTGGGCGGCCATAGCCCTACCCGGAGTGCTGTATGACCATAATACAGCAAAGAGTACCGTGTTGATTTCACAGGCGCTCCGGTACTTGCACAGAGTACTTTCCAGCTCGTACTTCGAACGGGCTGGTAACCCAGGGTCGCTTAATGCGTCAAAGATCTGGAGCCTCTGGGCCATGGTGGCAGGCCGACGTCTCAATATTAGCCATGAGATATCGGCTAACATGGTCAGGGTTTCTAGGGGAACAGCCCCAGTGGTGATCATCGGCAGAGTTATTACCAGATTACTCCTGGGATTGGGAGTCACCCCGAACAGACTTGGGGGTGCCTTAGATGAGGGGATATACGTAGATGCTCCAGCCACTGTACTGATGGGGATGGTGTTGCAGCTAGCAAGGCAGCCTGAGGCATTCAGACTCCTTACCACACACGAGACTCGGTGAGCCTTTGCACTCCCTCCGCTAGCACCAGTGCAGGAGCATCCAGAGCAGGCACCAGCACAGGAGCAGGCACCGCCACAGCCGCAGGAGCAGCAGCCCCTACACTCAGAGTATCTAGGGGAGCAGCCTCCCCAGCACCAAGGCTATTAGGAGGAGCAGCCACAGCTACAGCCAGAGCAGGAGCAGCCCAGGACGCTATCGGACTTTGAGGTGGAGTTCACTATGGATGACCTGTTTGGCACTCCTACAGCATCGAGGGTGCCGACCCCCACTCCTCCTCCAGCTACGAGGGTACAGCGAGCCATACTCAGGCAATCAGAGAGGTTCC
The DNA here is from genome assembly GCA_947683425.1 of Excoecaria cochinchinensis. Lineage (NCBI taxonomy): Eukaryota > Viridiplantae > Streptophyta > Magnoliopsida > Malpighiales > Euphorbiaceae > Excoecaria > Excoecaria cochinchinensis. The sequence continues at coordinate 9,563,308 of CANTUQ010000119.1, forward strand.
ACCCCTACTCTAGACGCGACCCGGGGGAATCTACCTCCACAGCTCCACTACCAGAGCAGACTCTGGAGCCAGTTCAGCTTTAGTCATCACAGCCAGACATCTCCTAGTTCATGGTCTCTATGTTCGCCGCATTTGAGCGTAGGCAGGACGAGAGGGACAGGGTCCTCCATGAGCAGTTTAGAGAGAGGGACAGACTCACTCAGGAGAGGCTGGACCAGCAGTAGGCCATAATCCAGGAGCAGGCGAGCATTATTGAGCGCATGCGCCAGGAGCAGGCCGGGCTTGTTGAGCATATGGTCCGAGAGCAGGCTAGGATCGTGGAGCGTATGAGTCAGGAGCAGGCTAGGCTCATAGAGCACATCGTGCAGGAGCAGGAGGGCCCCACAGAGCAGCTCAGGTAGGAGTTGAGGACATCCCAGGACCAGGCGGCTCAGAGGATCGACATGACTCTTCAGATGATAGATGAGTCACTTAACTCTCTTAGGTCCAGAGTCCAGGGATTGGAGGGGACCGTTCCTCCCCTAGCTCAATCCATGCGGGAGTTCAGGGGGCAGACAGAGCAGAGATTAGAGAGTATGAGGACCGATTCGGTTGAGCAGACTCGCTAGTTGAGCAGGGCCTTCAAGGAGCTAGGGAGGATGATCACAGACACCTTGGGCTTCATGACAGTATGTGCGTAGCCCTTCCTGGACGGGTATGCTCAGGTACAGTTTCAGTCACAGAGTTCTGAGAGACCATAGCCTCGATCCGTGCCAGTGACAGTTCCTCCTAGGTTCCAACCCATGGTCAGAGTATGGAACTCTCAGCGGCCCGACCCAACAGGTCCTTCTAGCCAGCCTTCTACTTCTGGAGCTGGACCTTCTGCATCTCAACCTCAGCCTCAGCCTGTTCCACCTCAACCTCAGCCTGTTCCACCTCAGCCTCAGCCTCAGCCGATGTATCTGTCTGATGATGAGGATGATGACCTCGACGAGGAGCTCACGGATTATCCGCCATTATAGTCATTCAGGGAGTTGGGATGGCATTTTTGTATTTTGTTTCCTTTTATATAATATTTATTATCAGTGCACTTGTATATACATTATACAAAAATGGAGTTTTAGTGGAAAAAACATTTACTTTTAGATTTACATATTTTTATTTCTTTTCTATCTTTATTTGCGATTTATTTGTATTAAGGATGGTTGTAAACTTTTCTGTTTATCTACTTTAAAACTACATGACCACAAGAAATAATGCATAGAAAATAATGATAAATAATAAATGGTAATCCAAAATCATTTATGAGCATACCAAGCAAGAATCACTTATATATGAATTAAAAAAAAATAATTCTTTGTCACACAGGAACATTACTTAATATTGATCTAAGCACAGACATCAATCACATTGGAGGATGGACACATCAAGCATTATGTCCTCCAAAATCGTACTCCAACGGGCATTCACTTTGCAGATCGGATGAGGATTAGTAAGGGAATTGCCAACAAGCTGAAACTGTGGTCAGAGAGTACCGCACAGAGAGCACTACATGCCTTGCAGATCGGATGGGAATTAGCAAGGAATTTCTAACAAAACCAAGATTGCAGACAGAGAGTGCTCCATCTTACAGTTCACGCAGTAGCCAGAGAGTGCTACGCACCTTGTAGATCGAACAGGGGTTAGCAGGGGAACTTCACAACCGGAGTTGCAGTTAAAGAACACTGCTCTGCACCTCGAGATAGTGGTTAGAGAACACCGCATCTCACAAACGAAGTTGCAGTTATAGAACACTGCTCTTCACACCGGGATTGCAGTTAAAGAGTGATGCATCTCACCTTCCCCGTGCAGGCCGAGACAAGACTAGCGAAAGACCATGCAGACAAAGATGAGGTCAGTAGGGTACCAGTGATAGAATACATCGCGGCGGGACTGTGGTTAGATAACACTACATCTTGCAACTGGGATTGCAGTCGAAGAGTACTGTATCTCACATCCCCCTGTAGGCCGAGACGAGGCCAGCGGAAGGCCATGCAGACCGAGATGAGGTTAGTAAGGCAACTGAAGCTACAGTTAGAGAACACTGCTCTTCACAGCAAGGTTGTAGCTAGAGAATGCTACATCTTATCAACCCCTTGCAGGTCGAGACGAGATCGGCAGGGACATACATCACTATCCGCTGAGCAGACCGAGACAAGGTTTACCCAGCAAGAAACACGGAAGGTAAGGATTGTTTCAAGTATGCTATTCTTCCTTCTGTTTTCCTTTTTCTCTGAATTTTGGCACATCTAGGCACTTGTGCACTAGTTTCCCCAAAATTGGGGGTAACTGTAAGCACCGTGTCCCGAGGTAGTCCGGATCAGAGATTACCCGATGAAGAAATCGATGCCCGAGTCCGAATGAACGGTTGGGATTCAGAGATTTTGGCCCTCTAGATTCACGAGAAATATGTTTTCTGTATTCCTGACAAAGAGGAAAAGAGAATTGGGAGTTTTAGGGTAAAAAAGGAAGTTTACCTCCACCGGCGGCCAGCTCGTCGATAACGGCATGCCCATCGCTCGATGGAAAGCCCCGATGCTCGTCTGTGGCTTCAGGCGTCCGTCGGTATGATTTCGATGGACGTCGGTATTTTAAGGACTATAAAAACCTTTTTTCACCCGTTTTGGGGGTTGGTCGGCTAGTTGGACGAATTTACATGCTTTTCTACCTAAAAACACATTTTCCAACATTCTTTTTTTTTCATCTCAAGATTTCTCCATTCTATTTTTCATTTTGTGAATCAAAATTAATTCAAAGGAGCTAAGAATTGATTAGTTTCTGAGAATTTTGATTCCAATATTTTGTGCATTTCGTGAAAACCAAGAAAGAAAAATTCAAACCCTTCTTTTCTTTATTTTTACCCATTTCTCGTGAAGCGTGCAGGATCCGAATCATCAGGAATTCAACCTAAAAGGTAAAATTCGAGGGTAAATATTCTGGACACCCACTTCATTTAGTTTATTTTAATTATCTTGCCCATTTTTGGACTTTTGTGTTGAAAAATTATTTTGTTTGAGAAAATTTGGTTTTTACTATTTTTTTGAAGAACAGTAGCGACCGACGGGTCATAAGGCCACCGATGCTCGTCGCTCATTTTAGCGACGGCACGTATGTGACGCGTTACTTCCCGTCGGTCATCCCAGGATATGCCCGTCTATAGGATGAATGACGGCATGCAATCCGTCGGTTGCTTCCAGCGACGCCCGTCTATTATTCATTAGAGGCCGTCCCTGGGATCTGTATGCAATTCTCAAAACCTTTTTCCTCATTTTCTTTCTATTATTTATTTCTATTTATTTCCAAATTTTTCTCTTCTGTCTTTTATCAACAGTTTTATTCTTATTATTTTAGTTCTGAATTTTGACCTTTATTTTCATTAATACTATTAATGTATTGTTTTTTTAACATTATTGATTATTTTGTGAGATTATTTTCATGTCTTTGGGATAATTTGGAGCTTAAGAGGAGTTTTACCATGGGAGACTCCATTTGGTTTACCTCTTTACCCTTTATTTATTTATTTATTTATTTGCTTATTTAATAATTTATTTGTTCATTTTTTGATTATTTCGTGCTCACAATGTATCGTTTTATTCCACGTTAAATAAGAATGGTTAAATATTTTATAGTAAATAAAATTGGGATTTTTTATTAACTCAAGGATCCAATGTCCTAATTTCTATCAAATTAAAACATCCACGATAAAAACTAGTTTCGTTTATAATAAGTACATGTGAGGACCAAAATCCTCAAAATAAATGAATTCCCCGTTTTATGTATGTACTGCACTTTTACAAAGGGGAGTTGTATTCCGCTCCTAGTGTTATTGTACTTATCTTTATAGTCCCTTTTTTGTTACACTTTATTTATTTATTCATTACGCTTTTGATGTGAATAAGTGCGCCTTTAATTAAATTGCATCGTGTGGAGAGGGAGCGAATTAATAAGTTCAAAATCTAATCGTAAAATTAATCAAAGTAGAAATAGATGAGAAGTCCCGAACCCAGCTCTGGTCTTTGGGCTCAATGAGGCGAGCGGTCTTTCTGATCACTTATTGGAACCTCCAAGACACCTCTTGTGTCCTTTTCAAAGACTTAATCAATAAATCCTAGGCTCCAAGGGAGAGAGGTTCATCCTCTAAGACCCCTTTTGGTTGGCCCAAAATGGATGCATACGCTGTCTTAGGCTCTCCGAGGCGAGAGGAACTTTCCCAATGTTTTATTGGGTGGCGACTCCATGAAACCTCCTTGTTGCCCAAAATAGACGCACTTGTAAATACCTTTACAAGTTGCCAACGGATCCTCAATTGCCCGATCGCCCTCAAGCGGGCGGTCGCAGGGGTGGTACACGGGGTCCGACGTACGTCATAGTAATTAGTGAATAATATGATTTTAGATAAGTAATTATGTGATTAAATTGTTGAATTTAAATGAGTAAGTATGATTAATGCTTTAATAGGAATAATAATAAACTAAAAAGTGGTATTAAGAGTAAATAGTGGTACAAGTGTAATTATAGCAAATTGAAGTGGTAAAAATTGGAATTTAAGGAAAAGCAAAGTATAAAGTGTAATTTGGATTGAAGTATTATGGTAAGAATTAAATGATGAATTATATGACAAAATAATGAACAAATATAGTAATGTAATTAAGTAGTGGCATTTATGTAAAAGAAATCAATTAAGAATAAGAATGTGTATTAATAAAGTGTAGGAACCAAATTGTAGAATTATTATGTTGAAGTTAGTTAGTGGATTAAAGTGTAAATTAGTAGATGATATGGATAATAAACATATATATAATTGATACTTGATGAATGAATGATTTGTGAAGCATAGAAAAATTATTGCATAAATAATGTTAAATAAATAATAATTATAATTGATTTGTACATACATAGTGAATGTGAATGTATGTGTAATTTGATGATGTTTGGAATAATTATGTGATTATGAATAAGTGGCAATGAAAGATAAAGAGGTAAGATGGTAATATTGTGAATGAGTAATTAAGTGGAAATTTAATTGTAATTGACTATTATAAGATAAAGTTGAGACTTAAATGTAAGTAATAAGAAATTGACTAATAGTGAAGTGAAGAAAATATTGATTTAAATATACATAAGTCAATAAGGGGATGGCACGAAAATAATTAGACCAATAATGTAAATAGTGATGATAATAGTGATACAGGTACAATGGAAATTAATGAACAACGAGCATAATAATAGTATTAATTTAGTGAAATGTTCGAAGAATAAATCGAAAATTTATTATGAAGAGATAATTAAGGGGCCATAGTGAATTAAATTACAGTGCAAGATTTTGTGAATAAGGTTATAAAGAATTAATGAAATTGATGGTGTATTTTACTAAGTAATAATATAGAAAAAGTTTAAATAGAAGTAATGGTAAATAATAAATGAAAATTTAAAAATGATAGATGTTAGTGTGAGTAATAAGAAGGTGATAAAATGAAAGAAATTTGTAGATCCGTTATAATGATAATTGTATAAGTGAATAGAATTTAAATGGAAGGTATGTATTAATAATAAGACTGTAAGTATGAAGACATTGTCAGTAAATATAGAAACAACATTGATTAAGAAATAAATAAGAAAATAGTGATCGAATAATCAGTATTCAAGTAACCTAGTGACTGAATTCTAGTGTATTCATTCAGTGATAAAATAATTCATACATGAGTAGCGATAAATAACTTTACGAAAGAGTTGATGTAGTGGAAAGGCAAGAAAGTCAAAAGGGAAAGTTAATCACATAAAGTAAGTTATAAAAGTAAATTAATGTTTCAAATACTAAAACAATGACTAATTGATAAGTAGTTACAAAGATAAATATAAGATAATGTCAAGGGATAGAAATGAAAATCGATTGATAAGTGATAAATGAATCGTAGTATTATAGTATTAAATAATTACTAATAATAAATAAATAATTGATAATCGAATTGAACAGTGTTAAGTCATAAGAATATTAACAAGAGATGAAATGATAAGTGGTTTGTCACACCCCATTTGCCCCCTAGTAGGATGAGCCTGTCTGTCCGTCTGTCTGTCTGTCTATCTGTCTGTCAGTATGTGTAAGCATTCGCATGTGTTCAGCATTTCATAAGGGTATTTCAGTAAAATGTATGATTTTGGGGTTTATTTTTATGTGGGTGCATACATGGAATTAGTGTGTTTAATTAAATGGGATATACTTGTGTGCATGTGTTCATACCATGGTAGGGTATGCATAAGTGAAGAGGGTTTTAGGTGTGTGTAGTGTAGGTTATTTTAGTGTGAGTGATTAGTGTCACCAATAGGAGTTTGATGTATATTTAGAATAAAGAAAAGAAAAAGAAAAGGGGATGAGAGAAAAGAACTTACAGATTCACGTTTTTCTCACTCACTCTCTCTTCTTCTTCACTTTCTTTATTTCCAAGTACTGTGTTTTGATTCAAGGTCTTATTGGTGAAGTTAATCCTCTCCTTGCATTTCTTAGCTTGGTAAGTGCAAAATCTAATCTTTGTTTTACTGTAAATTGCATCTTCATCTTCTTGCTTGAGTTTAGGTTTAACCTAGGGTTGAATTTACTGTGTTTGTGTTCTAGCTGAGGCTCCACGTGATCCAAAGGGGAAAGAGGTTGCTGGACCAAGTGGAGCTAAGTGATAGAAGTTAGAATCCAGGTTTGGGAATATTGATTTGTGTGATTTTGATGTTTTACTGTAAATTCTAGGGTTTATATGCTCTTGAAGAGTTTGAATCAATTAGTCTTGATTTGATTGTTTAAATGCTAAATTGAGTTGCATGTGTATTGATTATGTGAATTGAGATGAGTTCTGGAAGGTAAGATCAGGTTTGAATGGTTTTTAATCAAATTGGGGTTGAATTCTTGATTCTGGAAATTCTGGAAAATCTGGAAATTTAGGTACTGTTCTTCGTCGCGTGATTTGCTACGCAGGAAGGCAAGTCACGTCGCGTGACTCTCGGTCATGACGTGACATGCATGCTGAGAAGCCAGTCGCGTGACCAGCTGAAGAACAAGCAAGTCACGCGACGTGATCTTCGGTCACGTCGTGCGACCTGCGAAGGAAATAGGCAGATCACGCAACGTGATCTGCGAGGGAGAAGCAGCGTCACGTCGCGTGACCCTCGGTCACGCCGTGACCTGCATGAGCATTGCGTGATCCGCGAGGATCACGCAACGCAATTGGCGAGAAACAAGCAGGTCACGAGACGTGACCCTCGGTCACGCCGTGACCTGCCTGTTGAGTCGCCATTTTCTCCGTTCAGCCCGTTATTCCGAAATTTCCTAGCTTTTAACTCAGAAATGAATTTGGTATTACTTCTGAATGGACTTTACTGTTGTATGATGCATATCTTACTGTTTGATGCCTCGATGTGCGTGATGGCATGATTTTCTGATGAATTATACTCTATATCCTGAAATGTGATCAGTGACGCATAACCTGCTAGAGTCAAGTAAGTGGATAGTTAGGCATGCCTAATAGAGTCTTTAGCTGCAGCCCTCAGTTCAGTTTGGACCCCGATCAGGTCCCCGTTTGGTTCCTCGCGAACCCTTCAGTATAGAATCTTGTTTAAGATTCCCTCAGTATATAAATAACATGTTCTGATAAATGATATAATATTTGACTTGTACCTGTGAGGTACCCTCAGTATTCGATTCGTACCCGTAAGGTACCCTCAGTACACTCGTTATCCACTGTCTAGAGTCAGCAGGTATTCTTTGAATATTAATGGAAATGTTCTGATCTGATATGGCTTTGAATGGAATATCTGAATGAGTTTAATGATGAAATACATGTTGGTTGATTCTGCAATGCATGTGAGATTCTGAAAGTATGGTATTTAATTACGGGCATGCTTTTATGATTTATGCAACAGTCCTTGCATTCTGCCATTGTGAATGTGTTATGCCTTGACGACCACTGTGAGTGGCCGTCCATAATTTATGTGTGTTTCCCCACTAAGCGTTTTATCGCTTAGCACGGTGTTTTTACCCGTGCACGTGCGGAAGGCGTTTTGCTAGAGAGAGTCGCCGATATCAAGCCAACACAGAAGGGATTAGTGTAGGGCTCAGTTTTGTATCAGTTATTGATTCTTTTTATATAGAACTCTCTGTATCAGCTTCCGCTTTTGTATCTATATTTTGTATATGTAATATTATTTATATTAGCTGGTTGATCTGAACATTATTGTAATAGTTTAATTATAGTAATGCATGATCAGCTTTTGCTTTCTGCATGTAAAGTTTTTAATTATTCTGTATTTCTGAATGTATGTTATGAATGGATGTATACTTTACTTTGTATCTGTTTGGTGACACCTTGTCTCATACGGCTTCTCACTCCTTATCGGATGGGAACGCCTATGTATGGGAAGGGGGTGTTACATGGTTAAAGTTAATAACGTAATAGTTAAATATAGTAAAGGCGATAGTGAAAGGGACAGTGCAAGTGAAAGTGCTAGTGATATTGATAACAGTGTATAAAATGAATAGTAGAAGTTCAATGATAATGAGAGAAACAAAGATAATGAACATCGTAAAAGTATATAATAATCATTCCAAAGTCTCAGAAATTAATGCTCTTATAATTTAAATAAAGCAAAAGAAGATTATGTGTGTGTGCATGTATGTCATATTAGTATGGAAAATTTAGGATATGTATCCACCACTGGGCATTTTAATGCTCAACGCGTAGAATGTCAGAGCAGGTTATGGTAGATTTTAATGTGGCCAAAGATATAGTATCGATTGGACGAAAATTTTGGCAGCAAGGATCGATGTTTGGCATGGCATGTATACGACTGCAGAGAAGAGATACAGGGTATATGGTATTGTTCTGTTTTAGTGTGTGTGTGTTTGTGTTAGTAAAAAAAAAAAAATTCTACAGAATGATCGAGTGCATTTTAGTGCTTGTCAGTGCAGTGTCGTGATATCCGGTATCCGTATCATTTATGGGTAGAAGGGTGTTACAATCTAAATGCATACTCTATTATACACTCGCCCATAAATGACTAAACCTAGACTCTGATACTAATAAAATGTAACACCCCATACCTATACGTAGGGAAGCTCGCTCCACAAGGGAAGTAAGTGTCACGGTAGGCAAGGGTTGTCACACCTAAAGAACAAAGCATGCAAACTAACGCATAAAACTTAAAACATAAAATCAAAAATACAATAAATTAAAACTTTTCATAATATAAAACATAAAAGAGAATTGCTAACAGAATTACAGAAATCTCTTCATTAATATACCAAAATATTTAGTACAAAACTGAGGTACAAAATCATCCTTCAAGGGTAAGAACATCTAAAACTGAAAATATTACAAGCCAGAAGATAACAAAAGCTTTACATCAGAAACTAAAATACAAATTACAAAATACAAAATCCTATACTACAAAACTATCTCTTTATTGTGTTGGCACTAAAGGTTGCGGATCAGTTCTCCCAGAAACTCTATCTGCTTCCACACCTGCACAGATGAAACACCTGTGCTAAGCGATGACTCTTAGTGGGGAAAATTAATAATGAACGACCACTCACAGTGAACGTAAGGATGCACTTCACATACAGATGGCACATACATTACAATAACATGTTATTTGATCATCCAATAATACACATACATCATATTTAACAACTCTATCAGAATTTATTGCATACATATTAACCCATTCTGAACACAACAATGCACATTACTTTACAGATACATATACTTTACAGATACATATAGGTAAGATAACCTGCACATTCAAAGTAGCGGATAACGAGTAAACGTATAGATACCCAAAGGTACCAACAATTCTTTTCTAAATGCTTAGATACCCAGAGGTATCAAAAACCACTTCTTTTCTTTTTATATTCAAAACATTTTCACATGGGATCTTAAACACGATCAAAACTCATAGAGATAGCGAGGACCCAAACGGGGGCCTGATCAGGGTCCAAAACGCATGGCTGTAGCTAACTGAACTCTATAGGCATGCCTATCTATCCACTGACTTAACTCTTATAGGCTAGGCATAAATCACACAAACCAACAATATTGCGAAGGTATTTAATAACATGGTAGTTAATTTATAAGTGCAATTTAAAAGTATGACAGAAAACATGCAAAAAGATACAAACGAATAACATAAAAGACTAAGGAACTATCGCGCTCGAGATAGAAGGGGCAGGAAAGCTTCAGTCGTGACCGCAACATAGTTGCACTCGCGACAAAAGGGGCATGGAAGATCACTATCGCACTCATGCGTAAGGTTACATTCACAACAGCCATCATTGCTGCACAAGCTTGGCAACCAAGCCCTCAGTCGCGCTCGCGACAGAGTCAATTTTTCCAGCTCCAACAGCTGAAAATCTGCAGAACTCTCAATCCCCAACATCACCAACATGCAAATAATCCATCTAAACTCAACCCAAGCATTAATAGGGATTCAAATCATGTTATACCACATAAAACCCACATTTTACACTAATAAATCAAGGATTAACTCAACAAAATAAGCAATTCCATCAACAGTTCTTCAAACCAAGAATTTTTCCCAAAATCATGTAAAATCATACCTAAATCCACTTTCACTTCAATACTCAACAAGCTCACTTAAATTCCACAAACCACACTTCAATCAACCACACATATACACACTTTCACACTCAATTTCCAAACATTAAACAATAAATCAATAATAGATCAAAATTATGTAATTACAAACAAATTCCCAAACCTTAGTTTCCTAAGCTCCTCTAAGATCACTTGGCTGAAGATCCTCCTACCTTCTCCCTTCCTTTCGCCTCCTTAGCAGGTATTTGTGATCACCAAATCAACCAAACACCATAACACACAACAACTAAAAACCAACAACACCAAAGAAAATGGGGATGAGAAGAAGAAGAAGAAGATTATCACTTACCACTAAGCTTGAATTTGCGCAATCAACCAAAGATCACAACAAAATAGAAGAGAGGATGAACAAGGAGAAAAGAAGAAGAGAGGCTGGAGAGAGGGGAAGAACAGGAGAGGGAAATGGGATTCAGCTCCTATTCTCTCTCTCTCTCTTTCATTTTTTCTCTTTTAGTCAACTATCCCTATCTCCTCATTCTCTCTCCTCCATATGTCACTCACATGTGGTGAATTTGGCAAATCCCACCACTAATCTCCTTTTTCTTCACAACCTCACTCCAAACCCAACAAAGAACATTAAACCACAATTACCCTTCTAAGCTAACTAAACCATGTAATTAAATCTAAAACAACAACAACAACAACAACAACGACAATGACAACAACAACAACAACAACAACAACAACAACAACAATAATAATAATAATAATAATAAGCTCATACCGTACAACACTCAAAACCACTAAGGTACCAGACAGGGTGTTACAATTATTAACATTAACATACATATAGTACATATCCCCATCAATTATGATCACAAATCACACTACATGCACTTCGACCTAACAATATTATACACTCACAAATTCACATAAATACACAAAGTTGACTATCAATCGCTTGTTTGATAACTATTTCTAATCTTGCCTGCAGTTCTACAGTAGTAGATAACGGGATTGTCACTCTGATATTCATAGATACCTTTCTACTAGTATCCGTAGATACTATTATATCAATCTAGTATCCGTAGATACTTTTATCACAATCTGATACCGTAGATACCTATATAATGCATTAATATCCGAAGATACTTTTATTGCAATCTGGTATCCATAGATACCTATATATATATAAAATTATATTCACTTGCTTTTGGCTGCAGCACTTTAGACCCTATAGACATGCCTATCTATCCATAACTCGACTTGCAGGCTACACAATTGACTCAATAACTTAAATCAAATTCTTATAACAAAAACCTTCGCAAGGTTGTGTAAAATAAATATCAAATAGCACATAATACTATTCACTTTCATATGCATATAACTTATTTTCAATCTCACATTTCATCATTTAATTCATACAAATAGTTTACACACACACACACATATATAGACACATGCTTACCTGAACTATCACATTATTAGACTCCATGTACATAAGAAATTCATAAGCTCAAGCCTTAAATCACAATTTTCATTACCATATATATAATCACTCATATATCCACATGAACCAATATAACATCATTAGATATCTTGCATATTAATACATTCTAGTACCATCCATTTCATATCAATTCATGCATCATATAATAATGTTAGGCAATCGCCTCAATCACAAATTCATTGAATATATTTATACTTAACCTTACTTTTCGCATAACAACCACATCGGTAATCTTTCTTGCATAACATTATCATAATCAATTTAACACTTACATTTTCGATTATTCCATAATAATAATTGAACATGTCACATTTACACATATTCAGTATAATCATATAGCCATGCTATTATAGATCTTATTCGCTTCAATCCCTAAAATATACATCTTTACTTTTTTAGTTTGCTATTAATCTTAATCCTATTGATGTGTATTTTCCAAGTGATAACTATTCTTATACTCATTTAATAATCCTAAACATGCATCGGATAGATCTCGGAGAGTTTTTGTAACACCCCAATACCCCTTGGGAGGATATCGGAGTGCCACGCAAACACATTCGCAAATAAGCATACACATATATACACAATAGCGAAAGCATTATTGGAAAGAAACATCATTAATATAATAAAAACACTTCTAGGGCTAAACGTACTACTCATATAAATATAAATAAATTACTGACGTTATAAAAATATCGCTATCCATATTACACGGTCATATAATTACAGTTAACATTTACACTTCATTTACTCTATTTCTCTTTTTACACATAATGATGTTACTCAAAACAACAGAAACTCTATCATATACTTAGAGTTCATTCCAGCTCCTAGTGGCCAGCAGATTAACAAAACTCTATACTAGTCCGAACCTGTACAGCTACATGAGAAAACACCCATGCTAAGCGATAACAATAAGTAGGGATAAACGAAACAAAGGACTTCTATCGAAGTAACAAACATATCACACACTGCATATCATAATATCATATACTCTTTATGCATATATGTTCTCACTCAAATACTTTACATGAATAATAAACATGATCATGTAAACATCATCGTGTATGATAACAATACACTATCTCATTCATGTAGTCATGTACATATATTTCTTTTATGTAGTTACTTTTCATGTAGAGGCTTAGATATAACTAACTTCCACTACATCTCATATACACTATAGAACATTTATTAGCCTGAATTCCATTAATTGTGGATATGGGTACTGTAGATTCCGATTTACAGTATCGAACATGTAGAGACCTAACTCAAAGTCATTTGAATACACAAGGTATTCAATCTATAGGCACAATTAAGGCCACTGTAGCAGCCGCGCTCTATTCCTTTATAAGCATGCTTATCTATCCACTGCTATGACCATTCAGGCTTATACATATATCCTCTATACACTATATCATATACATTATAATCACTCAAGCATTTTATTATGATTCAATCATATATGGTCAATATTGCATGCCATCTCATGTTCAACAATTAAAAAGCATGTATACATTTAACTCCTTTAATAACTATTATGCCATAGCATCATATACATATAATTTCAATTGAAAAACATTCATATACTCATTTTATAATGTTAGACATGAGTTGGAAGAGCTATAAGAACTTACAATGAAATTCGGCTGCATTTCGGAAAGAAAAACACTCAAAATATGCAAAGCAGGGGATTATCACGGTGGCAACAACTTGGTTATTACCATGAGGTACAAAAATATTCAATTCTGCCTTGTCTTGGCATTGGTCATTGTGGCAACAACTTGGTTGTGATCGTGACATATCAAAATTAGCAAAACAGAAGCAAAAACTTAGGACTGCTTCACTATACTATTTTGTTTAGCCTAAATCGACGTCTAAACCTCACTTTTTTGAAAAACTTCCTTCTTAACAAATGTTCCCTAGAATGTTAAGTTTCAAATGGAACAATGTTAAGGTCATTTGGACATCTAAAACGTCATATATGATCTAAAAAATCCATACTGCTCCCATGAACCGGCCAAGGCAGAGACACCTCTATTTTTGCCACTTTGAAGGGTCTTAGAGCAAGAATATTCTTATGGAAATTTCTAGGACTTTTATAGTTATGGAATTCATGGTTCTAACAGCTTAAAAAGCACTCAATTTGGAGTTGTTAAACTCCACTTATGACTAAAACATCATACGAAAGTCTGGTGAAACATGTGCAGAGTTTTCCAAAAATTTAGGGTTTCTACTTTGTAGTCAAAAACTATATGGCAATTAATCTAACATTATCAACACAAATATATACACATGTTAAACTATGACATCTATCAATTTACACTTAATCACATATAATTTCTCAATTATACAATCACGTATCAATCAAACAATCAAGTATAATAACTGCTCAAACACGCATCTAACAAAACCACACACGATCCCAAAATTAATTGCCAAGTTGTTATAAATTAACTTAATACATAACCGTACTATAGTCATATTATTTCCCATAAGCAATAACTCAGAAATTCACATATAATACCAAATAACACTGTTGCACCTGCTATATCAAAACAGTGGATAACGAGTACGTGTAGATATCCGAATGTATTAACAGTATTCTCATAACACATAGATACCCGAGGGTATCAAAATAATCTTTTAATTTTGTTCCAAAAACATTTTCGCGTAGATTCTGTACACAGGGATCACGAAGATCCAATCGGGGGACCTGATCAGGGTCCAAATCACACACTAGCTGCAGCAACACTAGCTCTATTAGGCATGCCTAACTATCCACTTATTCGACTCTAGCAGGTCATGCATAATCCAAGGCATATTTCATCTCACAACATATAAACACATTCATATATATATAAACTATACACAATTCTAGAAGTAATGCAAATTTGAAAGTTAAATATTACATTCATATAAGGGAAGTCAAAAAGAAAAGCTGAAGGGTGTCGCGCTCGCGGCGAACCTCGCTCCCGTATGGAGATGAAAACAATTCTCACTGTCGCGCCCGCGATAGTGAGTACCCGCAAGAGCTGTCGCGGGCTCACGACAGAAGCTTGGCCACATGCTAAGCTCTCTGTCGCGCTCGCGACAAGGAGTTCCCGCTGCGCACGCCCGGCCGCTCGCAGCTCGGTGCGCGCGATGGGACAGAGATCACTGAGCTCTATCGCGACATCGTCGCGCTTGTGACAGAGTCAGGATTTCCACTCCCAATGCCAAAATCTGCAGAAATTCATTCTCCACTTTCACCCATTCATTCATGTGATTTGAAAACTCAGTTCTAAGTAAAATCCTTCAATCAAACCACTATGTACAACATAAAACATAACCTTTAAACTCAAAATTTTTCATTAAATCAAACAAATCACAAAATCAAATCCAAAAGTTCTAAAACCAGCAATTTCTAAGAAAACATGCAAAATTTCCATAATTGAACTATATCCTTCACAACCCATGGCTCTCAACTCAAATTAAACAATACCCATAACTCATAGAAACCAAAACACACAATCAACCTCATTAATTTCAATCATAACACAAAAATCATCAAAATGCACAAAATACACAAACGTTCCCAAACCTCAAGAATGTGGCGTCTCAATCTCGAACTCCACTACCACTCACGATCTCCTTGCCCTTCGATTCTTTAGGAGGATTCTCTGAACCATGAAACCCATAACACGGAAAAAATTCCAAATCCTAACTTACAATTACAAAACTCATTTAAAGAAAGATAAGGAAAACAAGAAAACCAATACCCCAACACTTACCACACCAGCTTAGACTACCCCAAACTCACTTGAATTTGCAGCAAAAAGAAAGAAAGAATTCAAGAAAAAATGAAGAAGAAAGGAAGAGAAGAAGCAAGGCAATGGGAAAGGGAAGAAGAAGAAAGAGAAACGTGAAGAGGAAATGGGACTTAGCTGAAATATCTCTCTCTCTTCCAATACTTATCTTCTCTTTGACTTTTCTTGCCACATGTCACATTCTTAAAAGATAAACACACTCAACTCTCCTCCTCTATCACTTACCCCATTTTAATCTCCTATTACACTCACTCACACCTAACTATAGCCCACAACACACACACACTACTCTAATACACTCACTCACTCACACTAAAATACAACCCAACTAAAGCATAATAACAAATTAATTTAATCAAAAATAAACACATGCTTAAAATAAATCACGCATATTTACATGCACACAAGGCTCACTCTACTAGGGTGGTTTTGGGGTGTTATAGCTGCTACACCCATGTAGTCAACCTCTCTTTTTTAAGTTCACAGAGACTTCCTTGCGAGCAGCTAGGGTAGTCACAAGTTTGCCCTTTGAAATTTCTTCTTCGATGATGTCTATCCTTCTTTTCAGGCCTCGTGCCGCTGCTAGAAACCCATTCTCTGAAGCATGCCCTTTACCTTTTGCTCAGATGATGGAGCAACAGGCGACTCTCCTCTAGACTCAGTGGGTGGTATGCATACTTCCTTAGTTGGATCATGCTCTTTGCCCGAAGGGTGGCATCACTGCAGCAACTAAATTCTCCATAATAGTCATCGTCCAGGCTTCAAACTTTTCAAACCTCCCTTCCATCTTCTTCCACATTGCCTCCTTAACTTTCGGCGTATTGCCCTTTATTGAGACCAAGTCCTCTTCAAATAAATCACTGTCAGAATCTATGACCCTCTTGGGTTCGGGTGTGCCCCTGAGCTCAGCCATTAGTGGGAGTAAGATCACTGGAGGATGCTCCCTAACCGGATCTAACTTCTCTTGTCCGAATGCAGGAACAACTAGTGGCTGCTCGGCGGGTTAGGTTTTCATAGCAGTCATGTTCCTCATCATGGTTATCATCCTATTCTCAAACTGTTCTAATCTCTTACTTACTTCCTCAGTAATCAAAGCACGTATTGCCTATGTCTCCCTTAAAGGATCGGCCATTTTGTTGAAAAAAAATCTGATAATTAAGTCTCAATGCCCTCTGAGAGTGAATCTGAACCCCAAACTAATACCCTTTTTGGCAACTTGAAGATAGATTTTCGCCGTCCACTAGGATCCCCAGACCACTTAGATGAATCTATGATGGCTGAAAGATTCATATTGTTAGAATGATGCATGAAAGACATATACAATGCATGATCGTGTGTTATGAAAAATTCATAACCATATACAAGCAAGTAGATCCTTTCAACCTTTTGACTCCAGCATACGAGTTCAATTAGTCTCTTCCTAGGTGGGCTTAATCCATGGGTCAACAGGGGAACCTATGAACGTGCGTAGTGCACGGCATAAAAGCTGTTAACATAACGTCTCTCAAAATGCGCATACGTATGAGTTTTGGCCATTATGTATTTAAACACTTCAATCAAATTAAGGTGATCCCACCGGGGCATGAAAGCCTTTGATGGAAGTCCACTCAATTCGTTTAATTTTGTTCAATACATGACGGCCCACATCACAAGCATTGTATTACGGTTCCTTTCACCTAAAGGAAGTATCTATTGCCATTACATGAGCTTTAGTCAAGGTGATGTTACTTCAGGGCTACCAAGCATGGTCCCTGCCAATTGGTCTAGCTCATCATGAGCATAACGACCGATCGGGTCTCTATTTGATATATCATGATGGTACAAGGCTTGGGCTGGTGATTATCCTTAATACTTTCCTACATTGAGTGAACATAGGGTTGTGCTTTGGGATCGCACCGGGATAGAATAAGGGTATAAACTAGCATAATTTTAAGGCTCTAAAATGATCCAATGCAATTTTCGAAAAGAGATTGAATTTTAGGTTTTAAAAACTCAATTATGTATTTTAACTAAGTCACTTTCAGAGTAAAGTCACAAAGATCCCCAGTGGAGTCGCCACTGTAACGCTCACCGAACCAAGAAGGCCCTCTTGAGTGCCCGCTTTTAAGGCTCGAGGGATTAGTTCGTGTCATTTGATCTTAGGTAACATGAGACATTTTGGAATTCCCACCCAATAGGACATTGGGGAAGGTCATCTAGCCTCATGAAATCTTTAGGCACCTTTTAGGTATTTTGGAGTCATCGCCTAATTTACAAGAAATTGGGAAAGGTTATCTAACCTCGGGGGTCTTAAATTAGAGAAGGTGTTCGAAACTTCACTCTTATTAATGCCTTAAGTTATAAATGAGTTTTTAGATTAGAAAATTCTATCTCTCTTCTTACACGATTAATGCAATTTATGTAAAGGCGTAGTTCAATAATCGAAAAAAGCGGTAAATGAAAGCTATAAATAAAGCGGTAAACACACAAAGCCATGCCATTCATGAAGGAGAAATTGGGACAGAATACAATCCCCAAATGAAAGAAAGCTAAGTAAAATTTTCCCAAAAGTAATTAATTATAAGGGCCCACAAGATATATATAAACATAAAATTAGACAATAAAGCAAAATTAATCAAAAGTGGAGCCATGTATAAATCGAGATATTTATTTGGTTTAGGAACATTGGTTCCTTCATGCTCACTTAAAGAGGGATCGAAGAGTTATTTCGGCTATTGGCTTGAAAACCGTGATGAGTGATCCCATTTTTAGAAAATTTAACTTTTCATTTTAGCTCATGACCTTTTGCATTCCTTGGACAAAAACGAGGACATTGGTCCCGATTTATTAATAAAAATCCCAATTTAATTGTAAAAATATTTTTGTGATTTTTTAACTGACACGCATATAAACTAAAACTATTTTACAAATAAGAAATAATCACACAAATAAAAGGATTTGTAAGGTCTCACCCAAGCGATGTATCCTCCTACGCTTCGTGACCTTTCGACTTGGTCACGAAGGCGCTCATGCAAACATGGTCACATTTTAAACTCCAAATAAGAAAAACAACAATAAAATGTTAGTAATAATTCGAAAATCAACCATATAAACATAAAGGCAAAAGAAATATAAAACATGGTTAACATGCATTTAGGAAATGAAAAGGGTTAAATTGAGTACATCAGTTTAATACACAAACAACTCACATGCAAAAAGGATTAGAAATTAGACTTGTAAAAATATAATAATAATGACGATAACAAAACAACAACAACAACAACAACAACAACAACAATAACAACAACAACAACAACAACAACAACAACAACAACAATAATAATAATAATAATAATAATAATAATAATAATAGCAATATAAAATGACAAAAGTGGGCTAATAAAATTAAAGAGGTAGACAGGAAGAAAACGAATAAACATGCAATAGAAAATAGTGACATTTAAACATGAAAAGAATGGAAGAATTAGCATAAAAATCATACCGAAAGAAATAAGCAAAAAAATCCGATTTTTCACACCCAAATCATATATATTTACCCATTTTCATACCAAAAACGAAATAAAAATCGAAAAATCATATTAGGAGAACAAACCTCAAAAACACATGTTCACAGATACAAGAAAAAACAAAATGAAATAAATAAAACGATATTAGATCATAATAGTAGATCCAAGAATCTTTACCCTCAGATTTGATTATATTGAAAACAAGGTGTTTCAATTCAACTCACTCGTCAAAGTTTAAAATAGATTCGAAATAACTCGAAAAAACTCAAAAAACTCAAACGAAAATGATTTTTTTGATTTGGCTGTTTGATAATAAACCCAAGGTAAGGGAATGGATTTCCATATCTTAAGCTAAGCTCAAACTCCAAATGTTTTTTGGGTTACAGAAAATCGAAGGAATAAAGAAACTTTTTGAAAGATTTTTGATTTTTTTTTCTCAAGAACACTCTCATGTTTTCGCTTTTCCGCTGCTCTCTCTTTTTTCTGTCCAAAAAACTCCCCCTCTGTTAAATGAATATTTTCTCTTCTTTATTTTTCCCTTTCCGCTCAAAAAAGGAAAGGATAAAAATCCCTTTCCATTGCTCTTACTGTCACACCCCATTTGCCCCCTAGTAGAATGAGCCTGTCTGTCTGTCTGTATGTGTAAGCATTCACATGTGTTCGGCATTTCATAAGGGTATTTTAGTAAAATATATGTTTTTGGGGTTTTGTTAGTATGTGGGTGCATACATGGCATTAGTGTGTTTATTAAGTGAGAAATATTTGGGTGTGTGTGTTTATGCCATTGTAGGGTACTTTAATTATAAGTGCATTAGGTATGTGTGATGTGTATGGAATTTAAGTGTGAGTGGTTAGCTTCACAAATAGGTAATGGACACTTACTTAGGGTAAAGAAAAGAAAAAGAAAAAGGAAAGAAAGAAAAGGAATTGGCAGATTCACGTTCTTTCTTCACTTGTCTTCTTCTTTTTCCTTTCCTTTTTCCCTAAGGGCTCTTGTGTGTGGATTCAAGATTTTATTGGTGAAGTTAATCTCTATTGGCATTCCCTAGCTTGGTAAGTGCATATTCTTGTCTTTATCTTGCTGTAATTCTTCATCTTCTTCTTCTTCCTTAAGTTTAGGCTTAACTTAGGGTTTACTTTGTGAATGTTCTTGTTGTGATGTTTTTAGCTGAAGCTCCTCGTAATCCAAAGGGTAAAGAGGTTGCTGGACCTAGTGGAGCTAAGTGATAGAGGCTTAGATTTCAGGTTTGGGAATTTTTGATTGTGGTTTGTGTGATTTTAAGTTTACTGTAAAATTTAGGGTTTTTATGTTCTTGATGAATTTGAATGCAAATACCCTTGATTTGGTTGACTGAATACTGGTTTGAGTTGTTTATATGTTGTTTGAATTGTTTGGGATCTTTCTCGAAAGGTATGAATTGATTTGTATGGTTTTAAACCAAATTTGGATTGATTTTATTGTTCTGGAAATTCTGGAAATCGAGTTCTGTCAAAAATCCCGTTTTTCCTGATGCTGTCGCGCGACTCGCCAAGAAGAAAGGCAGGTCACGAGACGTGACCTCAGGTCACGTCGCGTGACCTGCCAGCTTGAGGCTGGTCGCGGGTTGTGGTTGCCTGTCACAACTCGTGACCAGTTGAGATGAAGCCAGTCACGAGATGTGACTCCCCGTCACGCCACGTGACCGGCTGAGGGAAGGCAAGTCGCGTAACAGCTAAAGTGAAGCAAGTCACGAGACGTGACGACCAGTCACGTCGCGTGACCTGCGAGAGTGCTGAAGCAAGTCACGAGACGTGACGTCCAGTCACATCGCGTAACCTGCGAGGACGCTGCGTGATCTGCGAGATCACGTCGCGTGATTTGCGAGAGATATCATCTGATCCGCGAGGAGCAAAGCAAGTCACGAGACGTGACCCTCAATCACGTCGCGTGACCTGCCCTGTTAGGAGGCCAGTCACGCCTTGTGACCAGCCAATCTCGCCCGTTTCCCCGTTCTGCTCTTTTTCCGAAATTTCCCAGCTTTCGACTCAAAAATAAATCTAGTATTTTCTTCTGAATGAATTTATACTGTGGTATAATGCCTGTCATACTTGTATATACTCTGATTTGAATAATACCATGAATTTCTGATGAATAATATTATGTACCCTGAAATGTGATCTGTTTGACGCATAACCTGCTAGAGTCAAGTAAGTGGATAGTTAGGCATGCCTAATAGAGTCTGTTAGCTGTAGCCCATAGTTCTGTTTGGACCCCGTTCAGGTCCCCGTTTGGTTCCTCGTGAACCCTTTTATGTATTGGATCTTGTTTAAGGTCCCTTTTAAAAATATCTATGAAAGTTAAAGTATAATGGTTTAATCGATTCGTACCCGTAACGTACTGTCTGTAATCGGCTCGTACCTGGAAAGTACTGTGTGTACACTCGTTATCCACTATCTAGAGTCAGCAGGTGTTCTTTAAATGTTTATTTGAACTGCTTTGATCTGATTTGGCTATAAAAGGATTATCTGAATGAATATGATTATGAAATACTGATTGTATGGCTTTATTACATGAGCATGTTTGTATGGATTATGTTATAGCCTTTGTATTCTGCCATTGTGAATGTGTTATGCCTTGACGACCATTGTGAATGGCCGTCCATTATTTATATGTGTTTCCCCACTAAGCGTTTTTCACTTAGCACGGTGTTTTTACCCGTGCAGGTACGGAAGGAGTTTTGCTTTAAGGGAGTCGCCGTCATCAAGCCAACACAGAAGGGTTTTAGTGTAGGGCTCAGTTTTGTATTAGTGATGATTCTTTTTGTATAGGACTCTCTGTATCAGTTTTGTTTCTGCTTCCGCATTTGTAATTATATTTTGGATATGTAATATTATTTTGTTTCAGCTTGTTGATCAGATCATTATTGTAATAATTTATTATAGTATTGCATGATCAACTTTTGCTTTCTGCATGTAAAGTTTTTAATTATTCTGTATTTCTGAATGTATATTATGAATGGATGTATGTTTTGCTTTGCTATTGCGTGGTGATACCTTGACTCATACGGCATCTCACTCCTTATCGGATGGGATCGCCCACATATGGGAAGGGGGTGTTACAGTTTGTGGTATCAGAGCATAGGTTTAGGCATTTCTGGGTGTTGTTGTGATTGTTCTGAGTTTCTTAGATGTCTATGTGTCTAGTTCTGTGTTGGCTGATACGGTTGTTTCTTGTTTGTTTAGATGGCTTCTAATTCTGTCCGTGGATCACTTGAGGAATCCGCCGAGAGTGTGAATCCTCCAGCAGTGGATCCGTCTATTTCTGTTACTGTGTCGGCTCAGCATGCTAGGGTCCAGCCTGAGGCCGCAGCCATGCCCTTTGAGGCTATGTTTAGACTGCATCAGGACATGGCTAGGGTTTTGGAGAGAGTGACTGCTCCTAGAGCACCCATGGAAAATTTGAGAAGGGCAGGAGTTGAAGATTTTTATGGCACTGGTTTGAATGAATCTGAGATGGCAGAGAGATGGTTAGATAAAGTAAAGCGTGCTTTGAGAGAGATTCGGTGTCCTCCTGACCAGCAGGTAGAGTGTGCATTAGTTCTTCTGCAGGGGTCTGCTTTTGAGTGGTGGGAATTAGTTTCCAGGCATCCTCAGCTACCGGATCCGATTACCTGGGAGTTCTTTGAGGGTGAGTTCACAAAGAAGTACATTACTCAGACTTATAGAGATTCGAGATGGGCGCAGTTTTTGAGTTTGAAACAGAGGGCCATGTCTGTAGCAGATTATGAGAAGGAGTTCAACATGTTATCTCGCTATGCCCCATGTGGAGTTATGACTGATGACTTTAGATGCAAGCATTTCGAGGCAGGGTTAAATGAGTCTCTGAAGATTGCTTTGATTTCTCTGATGTAACACCCCAAATCGGGCCTAGTCGGAATCGAAAAGCTAAGTCAGTTAAGTGAAGGGTATTTCGGTAATTTGTGCTTGAGAAAGTTTGGTTAATTAGGACTAAAGTGCAAAGAAAATAATTAATAAGATGTTAAGTGAGAAATGTCATGGCCGGATTTGTACCCTAAGAGAATTAACCTAATTTGGCATGTGTGTGTAGGATTGGACTTAATTGAAAGAAAGAAGTTTAGTTAAGGGATTTAAATGGTAATTATGAATGTTTGTGCTAAGCATGAGTTAAAGGCTAGTTAATTAGTTAATGGAAGGATTAATTAAGAATATAATAACTTTGATTTATTGGAAGTGGAGGCAGACTTGAGGAAGTGGTTTCCGTGTGGCTTCTTGAGAGGTTGCCACCTCTTCCTTTGCATGCAAGTGTGGGTTAAGATGAAAGAGTTTCATTTGGTAACCTAGCTAATTTCTGTATTTTGGCTTTGGCTTCCTTCTTGTTTCCGTGAGTGAGGATGAGAGAGTGGTTTAGTGGCTAATGGTAATTGTGTGCATATAGCTAATTGGATCAAGAATTGAGGGTTAAACCTAAGAGGTAAGTGAATAAGTGCATATTCTCATCTTCTACTCTTTCTTCTTGGTTGAGCTGGTTTGGATGGGATATTATTGGTTTGAGTTTGAGCTTGAGCATCTGTGTTGTTTTGTTAGCTGAAGAAGTGAAGAGAGATAAGGGAAAGGCTGTAATCGGCGAGCCGAGCGTCCGTCGTAATTAGGAGCTAAGGCGACGAGGTTTGGGAACAAACCCTAATTGTATGAATATGTGATTAGTGTTGGTTAAATAGGGTTTTGAACTGAATTGCATGATATGTGAAATTGAAGGTTGAGCATGAATTATGTGATGCTAAATTGTATGAGTATAGTAGCAATATGATTGTGATAAAGTGTTTGAAAGTGATTATGATTTGTACTATTATTGAATGCCAAACAAGAAGGGAAAATCAGGTATGTGTTATTGATTGTGTGGTTGATGTATTTGGGTTAATTGCCAAAAGTGAGAATGAGATTTGAAGTCTTAATGAGAAGGAAGAAATGGACTGAAAAACATAACCATGTTATGGTGTTTTTGCATAGGTCACGGTGACAATGAAATCCATTGTGACCGTGAGGTATGCTTGAGTTAAATTCTGCCTAATGGATTTTGGTATGTCATGGTGACAATGAACTTCATTGTGACCGTGAGGTACCCAAGGGAGCATTCTGTTTTGCAAAGTGAGAATATGTCACGGTGGCAATGGGATTCATTGTGACCGTGACATACCCTCAGGTTGCATTCTGCCGAGAGTTGGGAACACATCACGGTGACAATGAAATTGGTTGTGACCGTGACATGTCCCCAATTTGCATTCTGTTTTGGACTTCAATATGTCACGGTGACAATGAAATCCATTGTGACCGTGACCCACCCTGTTTTGGCAATATAATCCTAATGTGTTTGGTCATTCAAATGGCATGGCTTTAAGCTGAAATGAAGGACAGCATGAGTAAGTAATGTATATGTGTTAAGTGATCTACAAATGCATACAACTATGATGACTTTTGAATGTGATAAGTTATGTTAATATTAAATGTGAAGACTGAATTTGAAAGCATATTGAATATGCAAATGAAATGTATGGCTATGTGCTAATACAAATGTGTAAAGTGAAAAGTGAACTGAATAACGTGTTTAAACAACTTAAGCCTGCGAGTCAAGTAGTGGATAGTTAGGCATGCCTATAGGGTCAAGTGCTGCAGCCCCATGCGTTAAATGTGTCTGATTCCATGGGAATCACAATGCGATTATCCTTACTGGATTGTGTTATATGTGGAATGATGAAAAGTACCAGAAGGTACTAATGTGATATGAAGCACCAGAAGGTGCTAAATGTGAAAAAGTAGTCTCGATGAGATTACTGGTATCTGAGAGATACCGATGCGATACCCGTTATCCGCGTCATTGAATTGCAGGCAAAGTGGCAAAAAGGCTAATTGGTTAATCGGCTAAAAGTTAATTAAATACAAACAGAAGTGATTGTGATACAAGGAAGTATGGAAATGTAAATAAGTAATTGATGCCTTATGATTGAATATAGTAATGGTTAATCTGGCATGATTATTAGCATGTTATGTATGATAATTCTGATGTGTGATAAATTATATGCTGTATGTATGAGTTCCCCACTAAGCGTTATCGCTTAGCATGGATTTACTCTAATCCGTGCAGGTACGGACGAGAGGTGACTGAAGGACGTCCCCCGCATTTTGGTACGGTCAACAATAGGAAGTATATAGTGTAGGTTTGGGGGTTTGTTATTTGGGACTTTTGTATAAGTTTTATATGGTTAATATGTATTTTGAATATGTAAAGGCATGTAATAATGTAGTAATCACGGATGTAACCTCCCACATGTATGAGTGTCATGTGAATGGCTAAGGCGTGTGACTAATAGTAGTTGGCATGTGATGCATGAATTAAAACAGTGTGTGATGAAATTTTATTATTCAGTTTCCGCATGTGTTTCTGTGTGTGTGTGCGACCTTCTCTAACTAAGATTAGCTGAGCTAGTTTGTCGTTAGGGAATGGGCGTCACAAGTTGTGGTATCAGAGCCTAGGTTGAGTCTTTTCTGGGAATTGGGTAGATAAGATGTGTATAGTTTGTTGACCTAATGCGGAAGTCCTTGTTTAATCTGTGTAGTAAGATGGATTCTGGAAGGCATACCGGTGAGGAATCTGCCGAAAGTGTGAATCCTCGTGAAGCTGAGGTGACAGGGTCTGGGCAGTCTAGATCGGTTGGCTATGGGAATGAGATTCCATTTGGGCCTATGGAAGCCATGATGAAAATGACACAAGATATGGCGAGAGTGATGGAATGTATGATGGCGCCAAGAGCTCCAATAGAATCTTTGAGGAAGCATGGTTTGGAGGAATTTCATGGAACAAGGTTAGATGAGTCAGAAAAAGCAGAGTACTGTATTGAGAAGGTGGAAAGGATTCTTAAGGAGATACGATGTCCTCCAGATCAGTGGGTTGAATGTGTGGAGTCATTACTCCAAGGTCCTGCATATGATTGGTGGAAGCTGGTCCTGCAGAATCCGATGCTTCCTGAACCATTAAACTGGGAGTTCTTTGCAAAAGAATTCAAGAACAAGTATATTACTAAAGCACATCGAGAGGAAAATTGGAAGAAGTTCTTGAGTTTGAGACAGAGGACTATGACAGTGGCGGAGTATGAAGCAGAATTATGTCGCTTAAGCAAATATGCGCCGAAAGGTGTGTTAACTGATGTGTTGCGATGTCAACAGTTTGAGGATGGATTGATTGAGGAAATTAAAGCTTTGCTGATTTCTTTAACAACAGAGCAGAATATAAGTTACTATCGAATTGTACAAGCAGCTTTGAGAGCTGAAAGGACTTTGGGAGCCCAAAGAGAATGGAGACAAAGGAAGAATGCGAATAGAGGTGGTTCCCAGACGGGGAAAAGATCAAGAGATTCTCATGTGGCATCACCTGCGGAATCAGGGTTCAGTTCTGCAGCGAGAGGTAAGAAATGAGGCGCTCCCTCAGCATCTGGTTCTGGAAGTGGAACATCTGGTAATAGAAGTGAGGTTCATGAGTGTCCTCATTGTGGTAAGAGGCATAGAGGAGAATGCTGGAGAGTGTCGGGTGCTTGTTATAGATGTGGGAGCACTGAGCATTTCATTGCTAATTGCCCGAATACCTATGAGATGTCAGGAAATCAACAAGAGCAGAGTAGGGGTGGTTCAAACTTGCCTTCTACGAATAGAGGAAGAGGAAGAGGACGTGGCAGAGGTAGTCAGTCCAGAGGTGCAGTCGATTCTGAGATTGTGGATAGACCTGATGAGGCTCCAGTGCGGGCTTATGCTATGAGGGCACGAGAGGATCAGGACGCGCCTGAGGTGATAGCAGGTACTATTCTACTTTGTGGTGTGGAAATGTTTGCACTTATTGATCCTGGTTCAACTCATTCATATGTATGTGATAAAAAGATATGTGAAAAGATGCCTAAAGTTGAATGTTTAAAATTTGATATATGTGTGTCTAGCCCTTTGGGAGGTAATGTTAATGTGAACAGAGTGTATCAAAACAGTGCATTAGAAGTTCAAGGTAGTGTGTTTCCAGCGGATTTGATTGAACTACCGTTTGATGAGTTTGATTTGATTCTGGGTATGGATTGGTTAACTAAGTATGATGCGGATGTTAAGTGTAAGAAGAAAATGGTTATACTCTTTGATGGTAAGGGAAACAGAGCGACAGTGAGAGGAGTGGGCACTAATCCTCTTGTGAATGTGATATCTGCTATGCAAGCCTGTCGGTGTATGAGAAAAGGATGTGAAGCTTATTTGGCCCTGGTATTAGATAGTAAGAGAGAACAGGTAAAGATGCAAGAGATACCAATAGTCAGAGAGTTTCCTGACGTGTTTCCTGAAGAATTGAGCGGTGTACCACCAATAAGAGAAGTTGAGTTATCAATTGACGTGGTACCAGGAACTGTACCGGTATCTAAGGCACCCTATAGAATGGCTCCAACTGAGTTGAAGGAATTGAAGGAGCAGTTGCAATAATTACTGAACAGGGGTTTTATTAGACCTAGTGTTTCTCCTTGGGGAGCACCAGTGTTATTTGTTAAAAAGAAAGATGGTACAATGAGAATGTGTATCGATTATTGACAGCTGAATAAAGTAACAGTAAAGAATAGGTATCCTTTACCTCGAATTGAAGACTTGTTTGATCAGTTAAGGGGAGCCGGGGTATTCTCAAAGATTGACTTGCGTTCAGGGTATTATCAGTTGCAAGTGAAGAAGGAAGATGTACCTAAGACCGCGTTTAGAACTCGTTATGGGCATTATGAATTTCTAGTAATGCCATTCGGGTTAACCAATGCGCCAGCTGCATTCATGGATTTAATGAATCGGGTGTTCAGACCGTACTTGGATCAGTTTGTGGTTGTGTTCATAGACGATATTCTGGTGTATTCAAGAAATGAAAAGGAACATGAACAACATTTGAGAGTTGTACTTCGGACTTTGCAAGAACATCAGCTGTTTGCCAAACTCAGTAAGTGTGAGTTCTGGCTCAAAGAGGTATCATTTTTGGGTCATGTGATCTCATCTGAAGGAGTTAAAGTGGATCCAACTAAGATAGAAGCAATTGTGAATTGGAAACCGCCTAAGAATGTGTTAGAAATTCGCAGTTTCTTAGGGTTGGCTGGATACTACAGAAGGTTTGTGAAAGGATTTTCAGTAATAGGTTCACCGTTGACAAGATTGTTACGTAAAGGAGTGAAATATGAGTGGTCTGAAAGATGTCAAACAAGTTTCGATCGGTTAAGGAAGATGTTAGTAGAAGCACCGATTCTTACACAGCCTATGACTGGTAAAGAGTATGTATTGTATACCGATGCTTCAGGTGTCGGATTGGGTTGTGTATTGATGCAAGAGGGGAAGGTGATAGCGTATGCGTCAAGGCAATTGAAACCGCATGAGCAGAATTATCCGACTCATGATTTGGAATTGGCTGCAGTAATGTTTGCTTTAAAGATTTGGCGACATTACCTGTATGGTGAGAAGTGTAGGATTTACACGGATCACAAGAGTTTGAAATATCTGCTTACACAGAAGGAACTGAATCTGAGACAGCGAAGGTGGCTCGAGTTGTTTAAAGATTATGATTGTATTGTGGATTATCATCCGGGAAAAGCTAACGTAGTGGCCGATGCTTTGAGTAGGAAGTCAATTTCGGCATTACAGTTAAAGCAGATTGAGTGGAGGTTTTCTGCAGATGGAGCTTTATTAGCACAGTTGAAAGCAAGACCGGTTCTGAAAGATGAGTTAATAGTTGCTCAGAGAAGTGATGGGAGATTGCAACAAGTTCTGCAGTCAGTTGGGGTTATGGATAAGACTGACTATTCAGTGAATGAATATGGAATACTGCTGTATAAGAATAGAATGTGTGTGGCCAACGATAAAGAATTAAGAAAGAGATTGATGCACGAGGCTCATAATACAGTTTTCACTATGCATCCAGGTGGAAACAAGATGTATCAAGATATGAAACAGTTGTATTGGTGGCCAGGGATGAAGAAGGATGTAGTGGAATATGTGTCTAAGTGTCTTGTCTGTCAACAAGTTAAGGCGGAGCATCAAGTGCCCCAGGGAATGTTGCATCCACTCCCTATTCCCCAATGGAAATGGGATAATATCACGATGGATTTTGTTACTGGATTGCCTCTGACCTCAAGACAACAAGACGCAGTATGGGTTATTGTGGACAGGTTTTCGAAATCAGCTCACTTTATACCTGTTCGGATGGATTATACTATGGAAAAGTTGGCTGAATTGTATGTAAGGGAAATTGTTCGATTGCATGGGATACCTTTGTCTATTATTTCTGATAGGGATCCCAGATTCACTTCTAAATTTTGGAGGAGTTTACAGGCAGCGTTGGGTACAAAATTGAATTTCAGTACTGCTTTCCATCCACAAACCGATGGACAGTCGAAAAGAATTATTCAGGTTTTGGAAGATTTGATGCGAGCGTGTGTTTTGGATTTCTCTAAGAGTTGGGATAGGTATCTTCCACTTATGGAATTTGCTTATAACAACAGTTATCAGACCAGTATTGGTATGGCACCGTATGAAGTTTTGTATGGAAGGAAATGTCGTTCACCGATTTGCTGGACAGAATTGAATGAAAGCAGAGTCATAGGGCCAGATTTGGTTCGTGATACAGAAGAGAAAGCTAAAATCGTACAGCAAAGATTGAAGGCAGCAAGTGACAGACAGAAGTCGTATGCTGATTTGAAGAGAAGAGATATTGAGTTCAGTGTAGGTGATAAAGTGTTTCTGAAAGTGTCTCCTTGGAGGAAGGTACTGCGATTTGGTAAAAAGGGGAAGCTGAGTCCAAGATTTATTGGGCCATATGAAGTGCTTGAAAGAGTAGGTTTTGTAGCTTATCGGCTAGCTTTGCCTCCGACTTTGGCTAAGCTACATGATGTGTTCCATGTGTCTATGTTAAGAAGATATAGGTCAGATGATTCCCATGTGCTATCTCTACCAGAAGTGGAAGTGCAGTCAGATTTCACTTATGATGAAAAGCCAATAGTGATCTTAGCAAAAGAAGTAAGGCAACTTCGGAACAAGCAGATACCACTTGTAAAAGTACTCTGGCAGCACCATGGTGTTGAAGAAGCAACTTGGGAACTAGAAGCGGCTATGCGAGAACAGTATCCACAACTATTTCACTCAGGTATGAATTTCGAGGACGAAATTCTTTAAGGAGGGGAGAGTTGTCATGGCCGGATTTGTACCCTAAGAGAATTAACCTAATTTGGCATGTGTGTGTAGGATTGGACTTAATTGAAAGAAAGAAGTTTAGTTAAGGGATTTAAATGGTAATTATGAATGTTTGTGCTAAGCATGAGTTAAAGGCTAGTTAATTAGTTAATGGAAGGATTAATTAAGAATATAATAACTTTGATTTATTGGGTGGCTTCTTGAGAGGTTGCCACCTCTTCCTTTGCATGCAAGTGTGGGTTAAGATGAAAGAGTTTCATTTGGTAACCTAGCTAATTTCTGTATTTTGGCTTTGGCTTCCTTCTTGTTTCCGTGAGTGAGGATGAGAGAGTGGTTTAGTGGCTAATGGTAATTGTGTGCATATAGCTAATTGGATCAAGAATTGAGGGTTAAACCTAAGAGGTAAGTGAATAAGTGCATATTCTCATCTTCTACTCTTTCTTCTTGGTTGAGCTGGTTTGGATGGGATATTATTGGTTTGAGTTTGAGCTTGAGCATCTGTGTTGTTTTGTTAGCTGAAGAAGTGAAGAGAGATAAGGGAAAGGCTGTAATCGGCGAGCCGAGCGTCCGTCGTAATTAGGAGCTAAGGCGACGAGGTTTGGGAACAAACCCTAATTGTATGAATATGTGATTAGTGTTGGTTAAATAGGGTTTTGAACTGAATTGCATGATATGTGAAATTGAAGGTTGAGCATGAATTATGTGATGCTAAATTGTATGAGTATAGTAGCAATATGATTGTGATAAAGTGCTTGAAAGTGATTATGATTTGTACTATTATTGAATGCCAAACAAGAAGGGAAAATCAGGTATGTGTTATTGATTGTGTGGTTGATGTATTTGGGTTAATTGCCAAAAGTGAGAATGAGATTTGAAGTCTTAATGAGAAGGAAGAAATGGACTGAAAAACATAACCATGTTATGGTGTTTTTGCATAGGTCACGGTGACAATGAAATCCATTGTGACCGTGAGGTATGCTTGAGTTCAATTCTGCCTAATGGATTTTGGTATGTCACGGTGACAATGAACTTCATTGTGACCGTGAGGTACCCAAGGGAGCATTCTGTTTTGCAAAATGAGAATATGTCACGGTGGCAATGGGATTCATTGTGGCCGTGACATACCCTCAGGTTGCATTTTGCCGAGAGTTGGGAACACATCACGGTGACAATGAAATTGGTTGTGACCGTGACATGTCCCCAATTTGCATTCTGTTTTGGACTTCAATATGTCACGGTGACAATGAAATCCATTGTGACCGTGACCCACCCTGTTTTGGCAATATAATCCTAATGTGTTTGGTCATTCAAATGGCATGGCTTTAAGCTGAAATGAAGGACAGCATGAGTAAGTAATGTATATGTGTTAAGTGATCTACAAATGCATACAACTATGATGACTTTTGAATGTGATAAGTTATGTGAATATTAAATGTGAAGATTGAATTTGAAAGCATATTGAATATGCAAATGAAATGTATGGCTGTGTGCTAATACAAATGTGTAAAGTGAAAAGTGAACTGAATAACGTGTTTAAACAACTTAAGCCTGCGAGTCAAGTAGTGGATAGTTAGGCATGCCTATAGGGTCAAGTGCTGCAGCCCCATGCGTTAAATGTGTCTGATTCCATGGGAATCACAATGCGATTATCCTTACTGGATTGTGTTATATGTGGAATGATGAAAAGTACCAGAAGGTACTAATGTGATATGAAGCACCAGAAGGTGCTAAATGTGAAAAAGTAGTCTCGATGAGATTACTGGTATCTGAGAGATACCGATGCGATACCCGTTATCCGCATCATTGAATTGCAGGCAAAGTGGCAAAAAGGCTAATTGGTTAATCGGCTAAAAGTTAATTAAATACAAACAGAAGTGATTGTGATACAAGGAAGTATGGAAATGTAAATAAGTAATTGATGCCTTATGATTGAATATAGTAATGGTTAATCTGGCATGATTATTAGCATGTTATGTATGATAATTCTGATGTGTGATAAATTATATGCTGTATGTATGAGTTCCCCACTAAGCGTTATCGCTTAGCATGGATTTACTCTAATCCGTGCAGGTACGGACGAGAGGTGACTGAAGGACGTCCCCCGCATTTTGGTACGGTCAACAATAGGAAGTATATAGTGTAGGTTTGGGGGTTTGTTATTTGGGACTTTTGTATAAGTTTTATATGGTTAATATGTATTTTGAATATGTAAAGGCATGTAATAATGTAGTAATCACGGATGTAACCTCCCACATGTATGAGTGTCATGTGAATGGCTAAGGCGTGTGACTAATAGTAGTTGGCATGTGATGCATGAATTAAAACAGTGTGTGATGAAATTTTATTATTCAGTTTCCGCATGTGTTTCTGTGTGTGTGTGCGACCTTCTCTAACTAAGATTAGCTGAGCTAGTTTGTCGTTAGGGAATGGGCGTCACAAGAAATCATTTAGTGGAACATGTGTATGGTATTTAGGAAGTGATTGGATAAGATTGTGACACTTGGGTTTGTAGGATGATGACAAGTGGTTTATAGGGAATTGTTAGAGTGTGCTTGAAGTGTATGGAAGTAGGATGTAAGTGGGTTAAGAAATGCTATGGTGTGAGTGGTGTTTGGTGTATTGAAGATATTTATTCAAGAATTGTTTAAGTGTGTTTGGTGTATGGTGCATGTGTGAGTAAGTCAAAGTGGGCTTGTAATATTGACATGTGGGCCTATAGTAAGTGGACAAGTGGCTTTGGTAGGTATGCATTTAGTGTTAAAGTGAGACTAAGTGTAAGGAAAAATGAGTCCCCGTTTTTGGTCCTCTCATCCTCCATATTCCCCATTTTCTTTTCCTTTTCCCTTTCTTTGCTCAGTCTCTTGGTTTTGAGTGAATTAGAAGTGATTTGGTGGGGCTTAAGAAGTAAGATTGAAGAGGTAAGTGGTTAGTGTTTAGTTATTTATGCTTTGATCTTATTTTCCTTCTAGATTTACTTTTAATGTGGGGTCTAGGATATGGATTAAGGATAATTTTCTGATTTTCATTTGTGCAAGTGGTTGGTGATAAGAAGAAGCAAAGTAAAGGCAAAGAGAAGATGGAGGTTTGAAACAGAAGATTGAAGCTTCATTTGAGGTTTGGGAAACTTTATTTTTATATATATGAATATATATATATATATATATATATATATATATATATATATATATATATATATATATTCATGTATGTTATAAGTTTCTTGATTGTGTGGTTGTTGATAGATGATGATGGTAGTGAGTGTTGGTTTAATTGCTCAACTGTGCATGTGAGTAGGTTTTTGGGTGAAACTGGGTTAGAATGCGCTTGACCTTTCTTTGGTAATTAGGCTGTATTGGGAGTTTTAGAACTCCAAATCATTCGATTCTTGAACCATTAGAACCATGAATGCCATTACTTTAAATGTCTCAGAAATAGCCTTGGACATATTCTCGCTCTAAGACATCGAAAAATTGATTACAAATGTAGTGTCCCTGTTGTGTCGGGTTGTTTGACCAGTATGGGTTGTCGAGTGCATATCTGGAGTTTTAGACATCCAATTGATGTGAAACGTGTTTCATTTGCAAGCTAAGACGTAGAAGAACATTTGTTAAGAAGAAAACTTTTCCTAAAAATGAGGTTTAGAGGTCGGATTTCACAACATTAGTTTGTAGTAAAAAGCAGTCTGTTAAGGGAGCTGAGCCGAGTCTCTGTCGCGAGCGCGACAAGGGTCGTGACCTCGCGACAGAAAAACATATTTTGAGCCTTTTCTTCTCTATTTTTGAGTCTAGGATTGACCCGGATCAATCCCGTATCTTTCCCATTAGTTATTATGCATGTTTAGGGTAATTAATTGGCTATATAAGTAATGATCGTTGGGAAAAACCTATGAATATGATTAAGATTGGTGATTTAACTAGTAATTAAGAATAGATATAACTCCATGAAGGTTTGTTTATTGATGAGTGTTATTATGTGATGGTCTCATGAGTAACCTTAGCATGATGTACCATATGTAGGGATGCATTTAATGTGGGTGCGATTGAGATGATTAACGAATAATGTTGTTATTATAGATTGTGTATATGGATATTGTTAAGGGCATGTTTTATTGAAATACTTGATACGAATGTTGGATTTATGTTGTTAATAATGTGTGACTGGCTGGAGATGAGGTAAGAGACGTTTGGATGTGTTTCGTGTGTTTGTGGGTGAGTTTGAGGAAGGAAAGATCTTGCAAAATTCTGCAGATTTTAGGAATCATGACTCTGTCGCGATCGCGACACTGTCGCGATCGCGACACTGTCGCGAGCGCGACAGAGACCGGTGATTCTGATGCTGTGCCATCGTGAGCACGCGACACTAGCGCGACCCCGCAATAGCAATAGCTTGTCTGCTCTCTGTCGCGAGCGCGACAACTGTCGCGATCGCGATAGAGCACATTGTTGGCCTGGGCTATCGCGAGCACGCGACTTGTCGCGACCCCGCGATAGCAATGCTTGCTCTCTGTCGCGATTGCGACAACATCGCGAGCGCGACAGAGCCAGGCCCTTCTCTCCTTCCCGCGATCGCGAAGTCCGTCGCCCGCGCGCAGCGAAGAGACTATGGTCTCTGTCGCGAGCGCGACAGATGTGTTGTGTTGAATGAGTTTTCTTTGGTGATTCCAATGTTTGAGTTCTGAACTTGTGATGCCTTTAGGTGTATTCTTTGACTATTTTATGAAGTATGTTAATATAATTGAATGTATTATGCATATCTATACTTATGATCTTTCTCTAAGATTATTATGATATGCTTAAGTGTAAATTGAATTTATTCATATGTCTCACCTATTGCTGATTATGTATAATGATATAAATTATGTGATTTGAAATATGATTTGTATGATGCATGACCTGCGAGAGTCAGTCTAGTGGATAGTTAGGCATGCCTAATAGAGTCTACGTATTTGTAGCTGCAGCGCCCTTTGAACGATTTGGACCCTGATCAGGTCCCCGAATGGTTCCTCGCGAACCCCTATTATGTGTATGTGTATGGATCTTGTTTAAGGTCCTGTTCAATGAAATGTTGCTTTTCGACTTGTACCTGTATGGTACATTATATTATATGTTCCCTCTGAGGTTTACCCGGTCAGAGATCGGGCTATATGTTCCCTCATGAGGTCTCCCCCTCAGTACTCGTTATCCACTATTTTGAGTCAGCAGGTATTTCGTTTGCTTTATCTGATATGAACATGAGAATATAATATCCGAATATATAAGATTTCGGTCATATGAACCAGTTATGAATATAAGAATGTGATATCAGTATGAGTATGATGTTGGGAGATGTGAATGTGCTTACAAATCTTCGAGTGGGCTTAATGTAACTCTAACCTGCATATTGTACTTTTGTCCTTATCTGTAAATGATCTTGTATATAGTATGTGTGATTGAAGTCGGTATGACATATAATGTTGACACTACATTTATGTATAGTAATGTGATAAGTTAACATGTATATTAGAATGTGTTTATGTTCTGGCATGATAATTGGGTATGTTAATCATATAAGTATATGAATATGATAAGAAACATTTGAATGCACAGTTATTATATATAAGCATATATATTTCTCGGTAAGAACTGTGTGTGTATGAGATTTGTGTGTGTTATGCCTCGACGACCATTGTGAATGGCCGTCCATATTATTATGTTTGTTTTCCCCACTAAGCGTTATCGCTTAGCACGGGTTCTTTTCCCCGTGCAGGTGCCAGGTTTGCTTCTGTTCGAGTCGCGCATCTGCTGAGTCGGCCATATAGGAGCTAGAAGTTTTGTATCTTGTTCAGCCTTTGTAATTTGGAATTTTTGTATATCTGTGTAATATGTATATGTAATAATAGATAAAGATTCTGATGTAATATTTCTACTCTATGTAAATATTTACACACTTATGTATCACTCTTCTTTCTTTCAAAGTTTTTAATTATCCTGGATATGTCACTCTAATTTTGTGATGTTTACTTGTCTGGACTAGTGGGATGTGACACTCCTATCTATCTTGGATTCTTCTTCCTCTAATCCGAATAGAAGTCTCCATAGTATAGGTTGGGGTGTGACATCTGATGTGTATACCTGGGGTCAGTTATTATCAGATTGTAGAGGCTGCTGTGCGAGCTGAGTTATCAGAGACTGTCTTGAGAGAGAGAGCTCAGAGGAGGAGTTCTTCTCGTGGAGGATCTTCTTCGGGTAAGAGATCTAGGAACCCGCAGGATGAGTCGGCATCTGGTCCGGCTTCTAGAGGTAGACGACAGGGTTCTGCAGCTGTGTCAGGTTCTGGTAGGGGAGGTAAATCTGATGCCATACCTATTTGTGAGAATTGCAGCAAGGCTCACCGGGGTGAGTGTAGGTGGCTCACTGGGGGATGTTTTAGATGTGGGAGCACTGAGCACCGTATGGCTAGTTGTCCCCAGTCGATTGAGGATTCAGGACCTCAGGGAGGAGCTAGTAGGGTTGGTTCGAATGCTTCTCAGGCTACCCGTGGTAGAGGCCGAGGTAGAGGTAAAGGTGGTGTCACGCCCAGTTCCACTCGCTAAAGCTGATGAGGCTATAACGATAGGAAGTGACCGCGCACGCAAAATTACTTACATATGCTGAACTTAAGGTGATCATAAAAACCGGTACAAATAAATTTTTATCTATACTTATTCATGCCATCCATATGCAGCACACATAAACATATATTTCACCATAAACATGCTAGGTTGTTATCCTTATAGTTACATGCCAACATACTTGTACGTTACACATAAACTTATATATCACATGAGCATACAGCTTTGCTTACTTTCCATTTTGCATATACTATGTTATTATCTTATGCTTACAAGCCAAAACATGCTTTGTACATACGACACGCATATCCCAAAGGATAACCCAACCTATACTAATCCTAGTGTTGACCTTTGACCTGCGGAGTCTTCCTTCGAATACCTACTTCCGTACCTGCACGGATTAAAGAAAACCCTTGCTAAGCGTTTTACGCTTAGTGGGGAACTCACACATAACAAGCAATATGGTACATTAACATACGCATCAGCAACAGATAAGATAAGCATATTTAGCATCTCAATTCATAACATATATTCATGCCAATTAAACTATGCGGTCATATTACCATTTATCACATAAGTTAATTTTTCATCCCATTATTACCACACACATTTATTTCCCTTTTTCGTTTATCTAGATTATTTTGCCTGTAGTTCAAAGTCATGGATAACGGGTAAATTTCAGACAGAATTATAGGTACCTCAAAGGTACTTCTTGTAAACAGAAATAGGTACCTCAAAGGTACTTCTTGTAAACAGAATTTTCAGTCATCTTAGTACCCCTCGGATACATTTATTCTTGTAAATCAGGGAATCCCGCAAGGATTAATTCATAATGATTCCATCGGAATCAACTTACTTACTTAAGCTGCAGCACAGGGACCCTATAGGCATGCCTACCTATCCAATACTTGACTGGCAGGCTTAAGTTGTTTAATTATGTCATTCATTTCACATTGATCAATCTTCATAGCACATATATCATTTATGACCACATTCTCTTTTACAAATGCACTTTAACCCATCAACTCTTTACATCACTTAGTTAAGTTCAAGAATCATCATGTCATAAGCATATACACATCATTTGAGCATAACATCGCTTTCACACATATGCATATTGTTAATTTGTTAAGTAAATTACAAATCTTAATCATGCTCATAAGTTCTCCCCATGATAACTACTTTTGTGATCATTTAATAACCCTAAACATGCATAATAAGTTGAGGGGAAAGTTATGGGCTTGACCCATGCCAACCATATGCTTTAAAACATAAATATAAGTCACTTTAAGCATTTTTCTGTCGCGAGGTCGCGACGCTGTCGCGATCGCGACAGTAGCTCACCTTGGGAGCCCTACGAGACTGGGTTTTACACCCATATTGCATCGCGAAAAACGACCCCTAGACGTCATTTTTAGGCAAAGTTGTCTTCTTAACAATTGTTTCCCTACGTCTTATCTTTCAAATGGGATAAGTTTTAGGTCATTTGGATTCCTAAATTAAGAGATATATATTAAAAACTACAGACTGTTCAAACCAACCAAGCTAGTCAGATACATGTCCGGTTTTTGCCATTTTTGAGCATATTAATGACAGAATAAAATTATGGTCATTCTTATACTTTTGTAGGCACAGCAGTCACGGATCTAATTAATCAAGAATCACTCAATTTGGATTTTTCAAACTTTATTTATGACAAAAACACTACCCGGAGGTCAGATCACATATAAACAGAACCTTTCCCTTAACCAAGGTTTATACTTTAATTGAGCTCATAACAACTCAATCATCAACTCCAATACAAATCAACCATATAATTCAACTATATCATCTTTCAAATCATGTACACCATAATCATATATAAGTTTCACAAAAACAAGCATACAATTCACACATTTAGATTAGTTCCCAAACCTCACACTCCTTAGCTCCTAATGGGGTTGTTGTTCACTTGTTTCCCCAACCTTAGCCTTGCCTTTGATTCTCTTCTTTTCTTCAGCTAGCAATCAGAAATCCATTACACACAACTCCACAACTTGTTCTCAAACACTAAATCCAGAAATCAGATA
Source organism: Excoecaria cochinchinensis (assembly GCA_947683425.1). NCBI lineage: Eukaryota > Viridiplantae > Streptophyta > Magnoliopsida > Malpighiales > Euphorbiaceae > Excoecaria > Excoecaria cochinchinensis. The sequence continues at coordinate 9,602,633 of CANTUQ010000119.1, forward strand.
AAGAAGAAATACATATATCAAACCCTTTACTTACCTTCCCAACTTAATCTTAATTCCTGATTTCTTACAATTCTTTCTTACACACATCAAACTCCAGTTCACTTCATTCACTCTCACCACTCACTTTCTCTCTCACGAAATGAAGAAGGAAGAAGGCTCAATATTGGAATAAAGATGCAGAAAATAATTAATGCTAAGTGATGATGAGTCCACCTCAAAAACCACTGAACTTTCCCTCTCCACTTAAACAATTAATGCTAAGTGATGATGAGTCCACTCATCACAAACCCACAGCAAAAGCCACTAAGAAAAACTGCTCCCCATTAGCTTCCACTATACTTATTTTATTCTTCTCAACTTCCAGCAATTCCCACTAAAAATCTGCTTCCATTAACTTATAATTATCCATTATTTTATGCCTTAATCCTTATTAATTAACTTAATTAGTCATCCACTTAATTAAGCATGCATAATATCATTTCAATCACTTACATACTTGTTATTTTAGCAATTAGGTCCTTCTATAAATTTCAGATTAATCCACATTCATAATTAATTGCTTAAACACCACTTAAATCAGAAATTACCCCTTAACACATACACATACATACTTCACATGTCTTACCGAAACAACTAGGGTGTAATGCGGCCATTACAACTCTCCCCTCCTTAAAGAATTTCGTCCTCGAAATTCATACCTGCGTCAAACAAATGAGGATGTTGTTCACGCATAGCAGCTTCTGGTTCCCAAGTTGCTTCTTCTACTCCGTGATGTTGCCAGAGTACTTTAACAAGTTGTATCTGCTTATTTCTAAGTTGCCTTACTTCTCGTGCTAGAATTGTCTTTGGTTTTTCATCATAGGAGAAATCCGGTTGCACTTCTACTTCTTGTACAGACAACACATGAGATTTATCTGATCTATATCGTCTCAGCATAGATACGTGGAACACATCATGTAACTTGCTTAATGCTGGAGGCAAAGCTAAACGATATGCCATAGAACCTATTCTTTCCAAAATCTCATAAGGTCCAATAAACCTTGGACTTAATTTCCCTTTATTACCAAACCTCAATACTTTCCTCCAAGGCGACACCTTCAGAAATACTTTATCGCCTACTTGGTACTCAATGTCTCTTCGCTTCAAGTCAGCATAAGATTTTTGTCTATCACTTGCTGCTTTTAGCCTTTGCTGAATCATCTTAGCTTTTTCCTCAGTATCTCTCACAAGATCCGGCCCAATAATTCTATTTTCATTCAACTCTGTCCAACATACTGGTGTACGACATCTTCTTCCATACAGCACCTCATATGGCGCCATGCCAATGCTGGTTTGATAACTATTATTATAAGCAAACTCCATGAGTGGAAGGTATTTGTCCCAACTCTTGGAGAAATCCAGAACACATGCCCGCATCAAATCCTCTAAAATCTGAATAATTCTTTCCGATTGCCCGTCTGTCTGTGGATGGAAAGCTGTACTGAAATTCAACCTTGTTCCCAAAGCAGCTTGTAACCTCTTCCAAAACTTGGAAGTAAACCGGGGATCCCTATCAGACACAATTGTCAAAGGTACTCCATGAAGACGAACTATCTCTTTAACATACAGATCAGCCAACTTATCAAGAGAATAGTCCATCCGAACTGGAATGAAATGTGCTGACTTTGAAAATCTGTCCACAATCACCCATACTGCATCTTGCTGTTTTGAAGTTAAAGGCAATCCTGTGACAAAATCCATTGTGACATTATCCCATTTCCACTGTGGAATAGGAAGTGGATTCAACATCCCTTGAGGTACTTGATGCTCTGCTTTAACTTGCTGACAAGTAAGACATTTAGATACATACTCAATTATATCTTTCTTCATACCTGGCCACCAATACAGTGGTTTCAGATCCTGATACATTTTATTTCCGCCCGGATGCATAGTGAAAACTGTGTTATGTGCTTCATGAAGCAATCTTTTCTTCAATTCTTTATCATCAGCCACACATATCCTGTTCTTATACCGTATTACTCCATTTTTATCCACCGTATAATCACAGTTATCACCTTTGCCAACTGACTGCCATACTTGCTGTAACTTAGAATCATTTTTCTGAGCTACTAATAGATCATCTATCAATACAGGTCTTGCTTTTAAATGAACAAGCAAAGCTTCATCAGCTGCACATCTCCATCTTACCTGTTTCAATTGCATCGCTGAAACTATCTTCCTACTTAATGCATCCGCTACCACATTTGCTTTTCCCGGATGATAATCTACTATGCAGTCATAATCTTTAAACAACTCTAACCATCTTCTTTGCCTCAAATTCAACTCCTTTTGGGTAAGCAGATATCTCAAACTTTTGTGATCGGTGTAGATTTTACACTTCTCACCATACAGATAATGTCGCCATATCTTTAAGGCAAACACTATTGCAGCCAATTCTAAATCATGAGTTGGATAATTCTGCTCATGCGGCTTTAGTTGCCTGGATGCATAGGCTACCACCTTTCCATCTTGCATAAGCACACATCCTAATCCCACTCCAGAGGCATCTGTGTACAACACATACTCTTTACCAGACATAGGTTGCGTAAGAACCGGGGCCTCTACTAACATCTTTTTCAACTGATCAAAACTCTGCTGACATTTTTCAGACCACACATACTTCACTCCTTTTCGTAGCAACCTGGTCATAGGTGAAGCTATCACTGAAAATCCTTTCACAAACCTTCTGTAATATCCTGCCAAACCCAAGAAACTACGAACTTCAAGCACATTCCTAGGTGGCTTCCAGTTCACAACAGCTTCTATCTTAGCTGGATCCACTTTAATCCCCTCAGAAGATATTATATGACCCAGAAAAGATACTTCCCGCAACCAAAATTCACATTTACTCAACTTGGCATACAACTGATGTTGCCGTAGCGTCTGAAGTACCATTCTTAGATGTTGCTCATGTTCTTTCTCATCCTTGGAATAAACCAGAATATCGTCAATGAACACCACTACAAACTGATCAAGATAAGGCCTGAATACTCGATTCATCAAGTCCATAAATGCAGCAGGCGCATTTGTCAACTCGAATGGCATTACTAAAAATTCATAATGTCCATACCGAGTTCTGAATGCTGTTTTAGGTATATCTTCTTTCTTTACTTGTAACTGATAATACCCAGAACGCAAATCAATCTTAGAGAACACACCTGCTCCTCTTAACTGATCAAACAAATCTTCAATCCGTGGCAAGGGATACCGATTCTTCACTGTCACCTTATTCAGCTGTCGGTAATTAATACACATTCTCATCGTGCCATCTTTCTTCTTAACAAACAAAACAGGTGCTCCCCATGGTGACACACTGGGTCTTATAAAACCCCTATCTAACAATTCTTGCAATTGAACCTTCAGTTCCTTCAATTCTGTTGGAGCCATTCTGTATGGTGCCTTAGACACTGGTGTCGTTCCCGGTAACACATCAATAGATAATTCTACTTCCCTTAGTGGTGGTATACCACCCAATTCTTCTGGAAACACATCAGGAAACTCCCTTACAATCGGTATATCTTGCAGCTTCACATTCTCTCTCTTATTATCCAAAACCAAAGCAAGATAAGCTTCACATCCTTTTCTTAAACATCGACTGGCTCGCATCGCAGTTATCACATTCACAAGAGGATTAATACAAACCCCTTTTATTGCCACTCTATTCCCTTTGTCATCACTAAGCATCACAATCTTTCTTTCACACTTCACATCAGCGTCATACTTAGTTAACCAATCCATACCCAAAATCAAGTCAAACTCATCAAAGGGTAACTCAATCAAATCTGCAGGAAATTCATAACCTTGCACTCGTAATGCGCAATTCCTATGTACCCGATTCACATACACAGAACTCCCCAGAGGACTTGTTACACATATATCATATGCTAAACATTCAGCTTTAGACATTCTTTCACTTATCTTATTAGAACATACATATGAATGAGTAGATCCAGGATCTATAAGAGCAAACATATCCATATCATAAAGTATAAAAGTACCTGCTATCACTTCTGGTGCATCTTGCTCTTCACGAGCCTTCAGGGCATAAGCACGGATAGATCCCGCACCTGACCTGTCTACATTTTCAGAATCAACTGCCCACCTTAACTGATTTCCTCTATCACGTCCTCTACCTCGTCCTCTGTTAACTGAAGGCATATTTGAACCACATCTACTTTGCTCCTGCTGATTACTCACTGCTACATGTGGTTGAGGGCAATTGGCAATAAAATGTTCCGTGCTTCCACATCTAAAACAAGCACCTATGACCTTCCGACACTCACCCCAATGTCTCCTCCCACAGTGAGGGCTTTCAGGTATATCAATTCGACTATTGGCTGTTCTTCGACTCTGATGAGCTACTGGGGGTTTTCCCCACTTCTTTCCTCTTACTGCAGAACCATATCTAGATTCCTCTGGTGGTGCCATGACAGAATTTCGTGGCCTTTTCCCGCATTGTATCCTCCTCTATTGGCACTTCTTTTCTGTCTCCATTCCCTCTGAGCCTCAAGATTCTTTTTAGCTCTTAAAGCTGCCTGTACTATCCTGTAATAACTCACATTCTGATCTGTAGTTAATGAAATCAGCAATGCCTTTATTTCCTCATTTAGTCATTCCTCAAATTGCTGACACCTCAATCCCACAGTCAGGACATCTTTTGGAGCATACTTACTCAATCGACAAAATTCTGCTTCGTACTCAGAAACAGACATGGTTCTCTGTCTCAGACTTAAGAATTTCTTCCAATTTGCCTCTTGATATGCCTTGGTGAGAAACTTTTGCCTGAATTCACTTTCAAAGAAATTCCAATCCACCGGATCAGGAAGCTCAGGATTCTGTAATACCAACTTCCACCAGTCATAAGCAGCGCCCTGAAGCAAAGACACAACACACTCAAGCCACTGATCTTGAGGACACCGTATCTCCTTGAGAATTCTCTCTACCTTCTCAATCCAGTATTCCGCTTTTTCAGATTCATCTAACTTTGTCCCAAAGAACTCTTCAGCTCCATGCTTTCTTAAGGACTCTGTTGGTATTCTAGGTGCCATCATACGCTCCATAAACCTTGCCATATCCTGTGTCATTTTTATCACTGCTTCCATGGGTCCCGCTAACATCTCATCTCCATGTCTAGCTGGCCCAGATTGTCTAGTGCCCGTCCTCTCAGCTTCACGAGGGTTCACACTTTCAGCTGTTTCCTCTTGACGATCAGGATTCATCGTAAAATCTACAAAAATTTAACCAAGGACTTCCGCATTAGGTCAACATAACTATACACATCCTATCTACCCATTATTCCCAGAAAAGACTAAACCTTTGCTCTGATACCACAACTTATCACGCTCAGTTCCACTCGCTAAAGCTGATGAGGCTATAACGATAGGAAGTGACCGCGCACGCAAAATTACTTACATATGCTAAACTTAAGGTGATCATAAAAACCGGTACAAATAAATTTTTATCTATACTTATTCATGCCATCCACATGCAGCACACATAAACATATATTTCACCATAAACATGCTAGGTTGTTATCCTTATAGTTACATGCCAACATACTTGTACGTTACACATAAACTTATATATCACATGAGCATACAGCTTTGCTTACTTTCCATTTTGCATATACTATGTTATTATCTTATGCTTACAAGCCAAAACATGCTTTGTACATACGACACGCATATCCCAAAGGATAACCCAACCTATACTAATCCTAGTGTTGACCTTTGACCTACGGAGTCTTCCTTCGAATACCTACTTCCGTACCTGCACGGATTAAAGAAAACCCGTGCTAAGCGTTTTACGCTTAGTGGGGAACTCACACATAACAAGCAATATGGTATATTAACATACGCATCAGCAACAGATAAGATAAGCATATTTAGCATCTCAATTCATAACATATATTCATGCCAATTAAACTATGCGGTCATATTACCATTTATCACATAAGTTAATTTTTCATCCCATTATTACCACACACATTTATTTCCCTTTTTCCTTTATCTAGATTATTTTGCCTGTAGTTCAAAGTCATGGATAACGGGTAAATTTCAGACAGAATTATAGGTACCTCAAAGGTACTTCTTGTAAACAGAAATAGGTACCTCAAAGGTACTTCTTGTAAACAGAATTTTCAGTCATCTTAGTACCCCTCGGATACATTTATTCTTGTAAATCAGGGAATCCCGCAAGGATTAATTCATAATGATTCCATCGGAATCAACTTACTTACTTAAGCTGCTGCACAGGGACCCTATAGGCATGCCTACCTATCCAATACTTGACTGGCAGGCTTAAGTTGTTTAATTATGTCATTCATTTCACATTGATCAATCTTCATAGCACATATATCATTTATGACCACATTCTCTTTTACAAATGCACTTTAACCCATCAACTCTTTACATCACTTAGTTAAGTTCAAGAATCATCATGTCATAAGCATATACACATCATTTGAGCATAACATCACTTTCACACATATGTATATTGTTAATTTATTAAGTAAATTACAAATCTTAATCATGCTCATAAGTTCTCCCCATGATAACTACTTTTGTGATCATTTAATAACCCTAAACATGCATAATAAGTTGAGGGGAAAGTTATGGGCTTGACCCATGCCAACCATATGCTTTAAAACATAAATATAAGTCACTTTAAGCATTTTTCTGTCGCGGGGTCGCGACGCTGTCGCGATCGCGACATTAGCTCACCTTGGGAGCCCTACGAGACTAGGTTTTACACCCATATTGCATCGCGAAAAACGACCCCTAGACATCATTTTTAGGCAAAGTTGTCTTCTTAACAATTGTTTCCCTACGTCTTATCTTTTAAATGGGACAAGTTTCAGGTCATTTGGATTCCTAAATTAAGAGATATGTATTAAAAACTACAGACTGTTCAAACTAACCAAGCTAGTCAGATACATGTCCGGTTTTTGCCATTTTTGAGCATATTAATGACAGAATAAAATTATGGTCATTCTTATACTTTTGTAGGCACAGCAGTCACGGATCCAATTAATCAAGAATCACTCAATTTGGATTTTTCAAACTTTATTTATGACAAAAACACTACCCGGAGGTCAGATCACATATAAACAGAACCTTTCCCTTAACCAAGGTTTATACTTTAATTGAGCTCATAACAACTCAATCATCAACTCCAATACAAATCAACCATATAATTCAACTATATCATCTTTCAAATCATGTACACCATAATCATAAATAAGTTTCACAAAAACAAGCATACAATTCACACATTTAGATTAGTTCCCAAACCTCACACTCCTTAGCTCCTAATGGGGTTGTTGTTCACTTGTTTCCCCAACCTTAGCCTTGCCTTTGATTCTCTTCTTTTCTTCAGCTAGCAATCAGAAATCCATTACACACAACACCACAACTTGTTCTCAAACACTAAATCCAGAAATCAGATAAAGAAGAAATACGTATATCAAACCCTTTACTTACCTTCCCAACTTAATCTTAATTCCTGATTTCTTACAATTCTTTCTTACACGCATCAAACTCCAGTTCACTTCATTCACTCTCACCACTCACTTTCTCTCTCACGAAATGAAGAAGGAAGAAGGCTCAATATTGGAATAAAGATGCAGAAAATAATTAATGCTAAGTGATGATGAGTCCACCTTAAAAACCACTGAACTTTCCCTCTCCACTTAAACAATTAATGCTAAGTGATGATGAGTCCACTCATCACAAACCCACAGCAAAAGCCACTAAGAAAAACTGCTCCCCATTAGCTTCCACTATACTTATTTTATTCTTCTCAACTTCCAGCAATTCCCACTAAAAATCTGCTTCCATTAACTTATAATTATCCATTATTTTATGCCTTAATCCTTATTAATTAACTTAATTAGTCATCCACTTAATTAAGCATGCATAATATCATTTCAATCACTTACATACTTGTTATTTTAGCAATTAGGTCCTTCTGTAAATTTCAGATTAATCCACATTCATAATTAATTGCTTAAACACCACTTAAATCAGAAATTACCCCTTAACACATACACATACATACTTCACATGTCATACCGAAACAACTAGGGTGTAATGCGGCCATTACAGGTGGTCAGCATAGAGATGGAGCTGCATCTGAGACTGTTGAGCGTCCTCCTCAGGGTGCCGTTAGAGCTTATGCCATGAGAGCCAGAGATGAGCAGGATGCGCCTGATGTTATTGCTGGTAAGTTCCTACTCCATGACACTGAGTTATATGCTCTAATTGATCCTGGTTCCACACACTCATATTTGTGCACGGATAAAATTGTTGATAAATTGCATTCTGTTGATCAGTTAGATTATGAGATTTGTGTGACCAGTCCATTAGGGCATAGTGTCAGTGTGAGTAGAGTTTTTAGGAGTTGTCCTCTGATTGTTGAGGGAGCTGTGCTTCCAGCGGATTTTATTGATTTACCTTTCAGAGAGTTTGATCTGATTATGGGTATGGACTGGTTGGGTAAGCATCGGGCTGTAGTTGATTGCCATAGGAAGACAGTTGTGCTTCGGGATAGAAGTCAGTCTCTTGTGTTTCTGAAAGGTTTGGGTGCTAGTTCGTTGAATAATGTGATTTCTGCGATGCAAGCTAAGAGATTTATCAGGAAAGGTTGTGAGGCTTTTCTAGCAGTTGTGTTAGATTCTAAGAGGGATCAGGTTCCGATTGAGGACATTCCTGTAGTGCGGGAGTTTAGTGATGTGTTCCCGAGCGAGTTGCCTGGTTTGTCTCCTGAGCGAGAGGTTGAGTTGTCCATTGAGATTATGCCAGGTACTGCACCTATTTCGAGAGCACCTTATCGGATGGCTCCTGTAGAGTTGAGGGAACTTAAATCTCAGCTACAAGAGTTATTGGATAAGGGGTTTATTAGACCGAGCATATCTCCATGGGGAGCTCCAGTTCTGTTTGTTAAGAAGAAAGATGGATCATTGCGGATGTGTATTGATTACCGGCAGATTAATAAAGTTACTGTGAAGAACAAGTACCCTTTGCCTAGGATTGAGGATTTATTTGATCAGCTTCGAGGTGCGGGTGTCTTCTCCAAGATAGATCTTCGATTAGGGTACTATCAGCTTCGAGTTCAGGATCCAGATGTGGTTAAGACTGCATTTCAGACTAGGTATGGCCACTATGAGTTTCTTGTGATGCCGTTTGGTTTGACAAATGCTCCAGCGGCTTTTATGGATCTGATGAATCGTGTGTTTAGGCCATACTTAGATCGATTTGTAGTAGTGTTCATTGATGATATTCTGGTGTATTCCAAGGATGAGAGTGAGCATGAGGAGCATCTCCGATTAGTTATGCAGATGTTGAGAGAGCATCAGTTGTTTGCTAATCTTAGCAAGTGTGATTTCTGGCTTCGAGAAGTATCATTCTTGGGTCACATTATTTTAGCTAGAGGTATTCAGGTAGATCCAGCCAAGATTGAGGTGATAGTTGATTGGAAAGCGCCTCGGAATGTTCAGGAAGTGAGGAGTTTCCTCGGTTTAGCAGGTTACTATCGTCGGTTTGTTAAGGGATTTTCTGTGATTGCTGCTCCGATGACTAGATTGTTGAGGAAAGGAGTCAGATTTGAGTGGTCAGACAGGTGTCAGTCTTGTTTTGATCGGTTAAAGCAGTTGCTTGTTAAGGCTCCTATCCTTACTCAACCCATCTCGGGTATGGAATTTGTCATTTACAGTGATGCTTCTGGAGTTGGTCTTGGATGTGTGCTGATGCAGGAAGGTAAAGTAGTGGCTTATGCTTCTCGACAGTTGAAGCCACATGAGAGGAATTATCCGACGCATGATCTTGAGTTGGTAGCTGTGATCTTTGCCTTGAAGATTTGGCGTCATTACCTGTATGGGGAAAAGTGTAGGATCTTCTCGGACCACAAGAGCTTGAAATACTTCCTTTCACAGAAAGAGTTGAACATGAGACAGCGGCGTTGGCTTGAGTTGTTTAAGGATTACGACTGCATTGTGGATTACCATCCTGGTAAGGCCAATGTAGTCGCCGATGCTTTGAGTCGGAAGTCAGTTTCAGCTTTGTTCTTGAGGCGTTTCAGATGGCGATTTGGTTCAGATGGGGCTTTGCTTGCCCAGTTGCGTGTGAAGCCTACTTTGAGACAGAGGATTGTGGATGCTCAGAGAGATGACCAGAGGCTTCAGCAGATTGTGCAAGAGGTTAGATTGGGTAAGCCATCAGAGTTCTCAGTCCAGGATGAGGTACTTATGTTCAGAGATCGCTTGTGTGTGCCAGAATCTGAGGATTTGAGGAAACAGCTCATGAGTGAGGTGCATAGTTCAGTCTTTACTATGCATCCGGGCAGTGAGAAGATGTATCGAGACATGAAGCAATTCTATTGGTGGTCCGGTATGAAGCGGGATATAGTAGATTTTGTTTCCAAGTGCTTGACTTGTCAGCAGGTAAAGGCTGAGCATCAGGTTCCTTCGGGTTTCCTTATGCCTTTATCCATTCCTGAGTGGAAATGGAATGATATCGCCATGGACTTCGTTTCTGGTTTGCCTTTGACACAGAGGAAGCATGACTCAGTTTGGGTTATTGTGGATCGGCTTACGAAATCAGCTCACTTTCTGCCAGTTAGAGTGGACTACTCCATGGACAGATTGGCCAGTATCTATGTGGATGAGATAGTTCGGTTGCATGGTGTGCCTTTGTCCATAGTTTCGGATCGGGATCCGAGGTTTACTTCCATGTTTTGGAAGGAGTTACAGAGAGCTTTGGGCACGAGGTTGAACTTCAGTACAGCATTCCATCCTCAGACCGATGGTCAGTCAGAGCGAGTTATTCAGATTCTGGAGGATATGATGAGGGCTTGTGCTTTGGATTTTTCGGGTAGTTGGGACAGATATGTATCGTTGATGGAGTTTGCCTACAACAACAGTTTTCAGTCGAGTATCGGTATGGCACCATATGAGGCTTTGTATGGTCGTCAGTGTAGGACTCCGATTTGTTGGACCGAGCTATCCGAGAGATCTATGATTGGACCAGACTTGGTTAGAGATACTGAAGAGAAGATCAGAGTGGTGCAACGGAATTTGAAGGCAGCCAAGGATCGACAGAAGTCTTACGCCAATATGAAAAGGAAAGATGTGCATTTTGAGATCGGGGACAAGGTTTTCCTTAAGGTTTCACCTTGGAGGAAAGTGCTTCGGTTTGGCAAGAAAGGCAAGCTTAGTCCTCGTTTCATTGGACCTTATGAGGTTTTGGCTAAGGTAGGACCTGTAGCCTACAGATTGGCGCTACCGATGGAGTTAGCAAAGTTGCACGATGTATTCCACGTTTCGATGCTTCGTCGGTATAGATCAGATCCTTCGCATGTTCTGTCAGTTCAGGATATCCAGGTTCAGCCAGACTTCTCTTATGATGAGGAACCGCGAGCTATTCTAGCCCGAAAGGTGAGGCAGTTGAGAAATAAGCAGATTCCGTTGGTTAAAGTGTTATGGATTCATCATGGAGTCGAAGAAGCGACTTGGGAACCAGAGGAGTCAATGAAAGCTCAGTATCCGCAGTTATTCAGTTCAGGTGAGAATTTCGAGGACTAAATTCTTATTAGTAGGGGAGAGTTGTCACACCCCATTTGCCCCCTAGTAGAATGAGCCTGACTGTCTGTCTATATGTGTAAGCATTCGCATGTGTTCGGCATTTCATAAGGGTATTTTAGTAAAATATATGTTTTTGGGGTTTTGTTAGTATGTGGTTGCATACATGGCATTAGTGTGTTTATTAAGTGAGAAATATTTGGGTGTGTGTGTTTATGCCATTGTAGGGTACTTTAATTATAAGTGCATTAGGTATGTGTGATGTGTATGGAATTTAAGTGTGAGTGGTTAGCTTCACCAATAGGTAATGGACACTTACTTAGGGTAAAGAAAAGAAAAAGAAAAAGGAAAGAAAGAAAAGGAATTGGCAGATTCACATTCTTTCTTCACTTGTCTTCTTCTTTTTCCTTTCCTTTTTCCCTAAGGGCTCTTGTGTGTGGATTCAAGATTTTATTGGTGAAGTTAATCTCTCTTGGCATTCCCTAGCTTGGTAAGTGCATATTCTTGTTTTTATCTTGCTATAATTCTTCATCTTCTTCTTCTTCCTTAAGTTTAGGCTTAACTTAGGGTTTACTTTGTGAATGTTCTTGTTGTGATGTTTTTAGCTGAAGCTCCTCGTGATCCAAAGGGTAAAGAGGTTGCTGGACCTAGTGGAGCTAAGTGATAGAGGCTTAGATTTCAGGTTTGGGAATTTTTGATTGTGGTTTGTGTGATTTTAAGTTTACTGTAAAATTTAGGGTTTTTATGTTCTTGAAGAATTTGAATGCAAATACCCTTGATTTGGTTGACTGAATACTGGTTTGAGTTGTTTATATGTTGTTTGAATTGTTTGGGATCTTTCTCGAAAGGTATGAATTGATTTGTATGGTTTTAAACCAAATTTGGATTGATTTTATTGTTCTGGAAATTCTGGAAATCGAGTTCTGTCGAAAATCCCATTTTTCCTGATGCTGTCGCGCGACTCGCCAAGAAGAAAGGCAAGTCACGAGACGTGACCTCAGGTCACATCGCGTGACCTGCCAGCTTGAGGCTGGTCGCGGGTTGTGGCTGCCTGTCACAACTCGTGACCAGTTGAGATGAAGCCAGTCACGAGACGTGACTCCCCGTCACGCCACGTGACCGGCTGAGGGAAGGCAAGTCGTGTAACAGCTAAAGTGAAGCAAGTCACGAGACGTGACGACCAGTCACGTCGCGTGACCTGCGAGAGTGCTGAAGCAAGTCACGAGACGTGACGTCCAGTCACGTCGCGTGACCTGCGAGGACGCTGCGTGATCTACGAGGGACGAGGCGTGATCAGCGAGAGATGTCATCTGATCCGCGAGGAGCAGAGCAAGTCACGAGACGTGACCCTCAGTCACGTCGCGTGACCTGCCCTGTGAGGAGGCCAGTCATGCCTTGTGACCAGCCAATCTCGCCCGTTTCCCCGTTCTGCTCTTTTTCCGAAATTTCCCAGCTTTCGACTCAAAAATAAATCTAGTATTTTCTTCTGAATGAATTTATATTGTGGTATAATGCCTGTCATACTTGTAAATACTCTGATTTGAATAATACCATGAATTTCTGATGAATACTATTCTGTACCCTGAAATGTGATCTGTTTGACGCATAACCTGCTAGAGTCAAGTAAGTGGATAGTTAGGCATGCCTAATAGAGTCTGTTAGCTGCAGCCCATAGTTCTGTTTGGACCCCGTTCAGGTCCCCGTTTGGTTCCTTGCGAACCCTTTTCTGTATTGGATCTTGTTTAAGGTCCCTTTTAAAAATATCTGTGAAAGTTAAAGTATTATGGTTTAATCGATTCGTACCCGTAACGTACTGTCTGTAATCGGCTCGTACCCGGAAAGTACTGTCTGTACACTCGTTATCCACTATCTAGAGTCAGCAGGTGTTCTTTAAATGTTTATTTGAACTGCTTTGATCTGATTTGGCTATAAAAGGATTATCTGAATGAATATGATTATGAAATACTGATTGTATGGCTTTATTACATGAGCATGTTTGTATGGATTATGTTATAGCCTTTGTATTCTGCCATTGTGAATGTGTTATGCCTTGACGACCATTGTGAATGGCCGTCCATTATTTATGTGTGTTTCCCCACTAAGCGTTTTTCGCTTAGCACGGTGTTTTTACCCGTGCAGGTGCGGAAGGAGTTTTGCTTTGAGGGAGTCGCCGTCATCAAGCCAACACAGAAGGGTTTTAGTGTAGGGCTCAGTTTTGTATTAGTGATGATTCTTTTTGTATAGGACTCTCTGTATCAGTTTTGTTTCTGCTTCCGCATTTGTAATTATATTTTGGATATGTAATATTATTTTGTTTCAGCTTGTTGATCAGATCATTATTGTTATAATTTATTATAGTAATGCATGATCAGCTTTTGCTTTCTGCATGTAAAGTTTTTAATTATTCTGTATTTCTGAATGTATGTTATGAATGGATGTATGTTTTGCTTTGCTATTGCGTGGTGATACCTTGACTCATACGGCATCTCACTCCTTATCGGATGGGATCGCCCACGTATGGGAAGGGGGTGTTACACTTACGCAGGCACTGGCGGCAGGCCACCGAAAACCCTATAAGATAAAAGAAAATTTTTAAAAAAACTTTTTTATTTAAAAAGAAGGATTTTCGACAAGGGAATCATCAGTTCTAACCATTTTTCCTGTGAACAAACATCATTTTCATCATTGGATAATCCTGATCTTGGACTACCTTAGGACCCGATGTTTACAAGAATCAATTTTTTATGTTAACACAAAAAATGAGTAGAAGAAGAAAAAGAGCAATCAAGTTAACCAGTTACCTTGACTAATAGCAATTACAGCACAACATAAAATCACTTGAACAAATCAACAGAAATGCAATGGCTTAAACTAAAGAAGGGAAAAAGAACAAGGAAAGAGCAGAAATGGAAGAAGGTTGCCGAATCAAAAAGAGAAGAAAGAATGGATCAAAATATGTCTTTTCCCACTATTTAAATTGCATTCAACTAGGTGTGTTAGCATAGCAAACCAACAACACTTGGAATCCACTACAACTCTACCAATCCATGATTAGCTTAAGCAAACCTCCACTATCACTAATTAATCCTCACTTAAACTTAATCACGCACATTAACACTTTAGCCACTTAAACTTATTTACTTTATTCAATTAGGTCCTTGATTTCTCAATTACACTTAAGTCCAAATTAGAAATCCCAACTCAAGCTCATCTCATTACCTTAGTTACGCCAAATACTACTAGGGTATATTTCAGGCCCTTACAGTAAATACTCATGTAAAAATCATATTAGGCCTAATGCAGGAAATGTAATGAAATAAACTGTCAGAGATAAAATCCCAAAAAAATTGTTAGGGATAAAATCCCACTAATAACTGTCGGCAGTAAACTACCGTGGAGCCCCAATAACTGTAACTATCAAGAGTGATACTCCCAAGAACTATAAAGAGCCAAGACTCTACTATCTATAGCTATAATTTCATGCTCAAATATCATGCAAGAGCCGAATAAAATATTTTAGCATATACTTTACACATATGCATAGGCATATACATATATATATACATACATATTTCACATGAGCACAATCTAGTCCATAAGATAGTTTCATCCATAATTGTTCATCTCTTTCATTCTTTATTTCATTTACATTCTTATGGCATTTATAACATGTTTCCATCGATAATTCTTCAAGATTTCCTAAACTAGCAAAATTTTTCATACTTACATAATGTATACAAATTGGGGCTTTAACACCAAATTAACCTTCTACTCATCTCATTTTCTTTTTCCATATTTGTATTCCATGATTACACGTAAATTCATTTTGTATCAATTACTTATCAATTTGTCATCTTTCATCACTTTTCCTTAATGTCATTTGATTAATTCTCTCTCTCTCTCTCTCTTTTTAAGCAATATCACATCATTTTTTATTCTAATTAAAAAAAACGTACATAATATCCTCACATTTATGCATTTGGCTAAGGCTTTAACTGCCACAATTGATATTCCATTCTTAAGTTCAAGGTAATTAATTACTATTCATGACAAAATTAACTTAATTATGGAAAAATATTTAAATTTTTTTACATTATATATATATATATATATAAGTATAGATACCGGGTCTCGAGACAGCCCAGATCAGAGTTACCCGAATGAAGATATTGGTATGAGTGAGGTTGTATGCTTCCACCCTTATATTTCACAAATTTAAAGGATATTGGTGGCCAAAAATCCCTTTTTTATCTCTTTTATTTCGAAAAAAGCCCTTTTACCTAAAAAAATTGTATTTTGGTTGACCAACGTCTGTCAGTCAACCGGGTGCCCGTCGAATGCGTTATCACCCAAGGGATGCCTACTCCTAGCTTAATCGAGTGCACGTCGCTCACCCTTGAGGGGTGCCCGTCCTTCCTGCATGACCTGGTGCCTGTCGCTCGAAAGGCGAGGCTATTCGCTTGACCGACGACCGTCCCTCGATCGAGGGGTGCCCGTTGGTCGAAGCCTTGTGGCAATTTGGTGGTTGTCTTGTGGATAAATGCAAAATTTTAAATGTTTATCCTTAGAGATAAACTATAAGTATTTGATTTCGTGTCTAAGGATTATTTGAAATCACTTTATCTTTATGGATAAATCAAATATTTGATATTTATCTTTAAGGATAAATATAAAAAAAATTTATTTTATCTTCTAAAAGATAATTTGAATTCAAAAATATTTAATATTATTTTTTAAAAGATAATTTAAAATAAAAAAAGATTTTATTTTATCTTTTAAAAGACAATTTGAATTAAAAAAAATGATTCTATCTTCTAAAAGATAATTTGAATTCAAAAACATTTGACTTTATTTTCTAAAAGATAATTTGAATTTTAAAAAGATTTGATATCTACCTGCAAGGATAATTTGAATTTTAAAAAGATTTGATATTTTTTTTATCTTTATCTTTTAATCAAAAGTTAGCCAATAAATAGCAGGCTGAAGATCGAGAAAATGGGTTGGAGATTTTCTGGAAGAAATTCGATTTTCATAAGCAAAAGTTTTCTTTCCATGTCAGATTTTCTTTTGAAACTCTTTAAAAAAGAATTAGGAAGAACTCGAGAAAGAGAAATCAATTCTCTTTACTCGATCTATCCTTCTAAGATTTGAAATTATTGCAAAAGTGAGATCAAGAAAGAGAAATCAATTTTCTTTTCTTGATTTATCTTCCTGAAAATTTCAAATTATTTTCAAAAGAGCGATTCTGGTAAAGCAAATTGTTGTCAATAATTTTCATTAGTCAACCGATCCTTGTAGAATTGAAGGGAGATCTATACGACAAAGATCAATTTTTTGAGGATAAACATTCTGGATTAACCATTCGTGTGATAATTTCAATACCTTGACATGAGACATATAAATTAATTCATTTTAATTAATTCGTTTTATCGCTTTATTTGCTTTATTAGTAATGTATTGCATGAAAAATGGTTTAAAAATGTGAAAGTTTGGATTTTAGCCGATTTTCCTCATTTTTTGAGATCTGGCAGTGACCGACGGGCTAAAGGGCCTACCGACAGTGTCTCTTCCTCCCGTCTGTCATCATAGGGATAGCTGCCCTTGCCCCTCCTTGGCTGTCCCCGAGGTCTTTTCTTTTAATTTTTTTTTTGTTTTAATTCCTTTCCTTTACTGTTTGTTTCTACTAACTTTAGGTAATTCATCTCAATCTTTTCTACTATTTCAATTATTTATTTTATTTCCAATGTAATGGCCAGAATATCGGGTCAATAGTGATCAGTGAAATCTATAGAGTATGTAGTGTGATTTTCAGGTGGAAATATTAGTAATTGTGTGCAAAACAACAATAAAGAAGAAAGGTTAAATGTGCTAAAGTCTGTGAAGCCCCTGATGGGTGACCTGCCGGGAAGCTAGTAGGAAAAAATATCTCATTGTACTATTAGAAAGCGCCTGTTAAATGGAGTCTAGTGATGTAATTTTGAGTGAAAATGAGGTCAAATAGGTCCCTGAAAGTCAAACTGAAGAAAAGCCTCTAGTTCGATTCAAACGGTAACTAATTTGATCCAATTTTGACTAAAACTTTAAAGATAGTAAATGACCTCTAAAAAGTTATCTGAAGACATAGATAGACTCAGAATAGTGTGTAGAACAGTTTGGTAGCAACAAAGTAATTTTACAGTGACATTAAAAATTTGGTAAATCAGACCGGATAAGGAGTCTCATTAAGAAGAAACTAAGGTCAAATGGGCTATTAAAAGTGAAAATGATGTTATGGATGATAAGTGAACCGAACCAGTCGGACCAGTTGACTTTGGTTTGACTGTGGATCTTAGAAATATTATCTAAAAGCATATATTTTCTTGAAATATTATGAAGAATTAAATATTAGTAAAAAATAAATTTTACGATGAGATAGACTATTGAGTTAGCGAATTGATAAGAAATTATGGGAAACGGTCTCTGATTGAGCTAAAATTTTATGTGGAGACTAAATTATATATTTTAAGAATTATGGAATTTATTTTGAGTGAAATTGAGCTTGGAATGTGAGAAAAATTATTTTGGATTAGAAAATGGGCCTTTGGGTTGGCCCAATTGGTTGAACCAAGCCCAAGCCCACTCAAGACCCCTATATAAGGCTGAAATATATCCAATTTTCTAGATTTCTCTTCAGCCTTCTCGTCCTCCATCTTTGCCGAATGGTATCTTCTCTCTTTCTCTTTAATTTTCTTCATTCTTCTTCCATGCTCTCATCAAATCCAACATCCTAAGTAAAATCCAGCCTCTCTTCTCATTGATGAGGGTCTCAAAAGCTCATTTGAAGTGAAAAGAAGTGGGAAAAACTAAGTGTTAAAGGTTATGTCTCAAAAATGAGGTAAGTGATTTAGAGTTCTATAATTTTATTTAATAGTTCAAATAGGTATTTTAGGTATGTAGATGATGTTTATGTAATTATATTGCAAAAAGGAAGCAAGATTTTGAGTAAATCTTGATGAACATATTCAGCCACCTTAGGTTTTCAAAAGGAAGGAAGTTGTTTCATGGGTTAAAAGCTATGAAAAGGAAGCCTAAGGAGTGGAGATAAAGGAAATAAGGTTAGTGGATACAATATCCTTCTTTTTCCATTAAGGATGCATGATTTTCGGTTATATTTAAGCATAAAGTATGTGAAATATGCATGTAAAATTAAATCTAACTTGATAATTATGATTAGTGGGCTTAAATAACTGTATAAATGTGCTTAAGATAAATTAAAACGTCATGGTATGGAAATTCTAACTTAGGCCAAATGGAAACATAAGGAATACTTAAAGATTCTTAAGTGTTTATGGCATATAAATGATGTTTATAATGTGTATAAATTATGTAATGTATGATGGAGTGATTAAAGGGATGAAAAACAAATATAGTGAATTAATGTAGTGATGGCCGAATGGAGTATTAAAGGAATTAATGAGGTATGTTGGTTAATAAGGCATGTAATTGATATTTATGATAAATATAACATGAAAATGACATGAAAGAGTGATTAAGTGAATTAGAAATGATTATAGTGTTAAATGAATACCTTGGCCGAATGTGATATATGGGATTATTAATGTGTATTTTGATGTTTAATTACTTATAATAGAATAAAATGACTAATTAGTGATAAATGAGTTTGTATGCAAAAATTTTAAGTGAATATGACATCTTGGCCGAATTATGTATGTTGACATAATGTGAAATTTAAGTGAAATTATGATGATATTTGCCCTTAGTAGTAGTCTGTTAGTGAAATCTAGTGCATGATATGATTGGCTAGCCATAAGGATTGCACACCGCGGTACCAGTTATGGCGACTCGCTATTGATAGGCCAATGACGGTCTGTCACAGTGTATAGTGAATGAAGTGATCAGTGTAGTGCAGTGCAGTGATAAATGGTCCTATTAGGATCATTTCGTAGTGTAGTGTGTAGCGCCCCAATACCCCTTGGGAGGATATTAGGTTGCCACAACGCATACACATATAGAACACTCATGCGGAAGCCAAAATAAAATCATACAATCACAAGCAGCGAAAAAATTGTCTTTAATATAACTAAAACATGCTAATAAGCAAACCCTTATATTCATTTATATATATTCAAAATGAAACTGTTCTTTTACATATAAGCATTCTTTAACATTTACATATTGGTTACAAAAATTATTCTTTACTTTATCATATACATCTCGCATACAAAATTGCTTTACATTTCATATGCCATGCTATACAAAAAACTCTAGAACATGTATACAAAATTATGCCATATACAAAAACTTCAACTTATACTCCTAGTGGCCATGACCTTACAGATGTGCAACCTTCTGGACCTGTAAACCTACACGGGAAAACACCCGTGCTAAGTGAAATCGCTTAGTGGGGATATCACATATAATATAGACTTCTAATAAAGTCACATGCATCACTTAATCAACCATTAAGCATGCCAACATTTGATTCATATAGCAATGAAGCAACTTCTAACAAACACATATAGCATCATGTACAAGTTCATATAATCCATATCATGTTCATGTTCTTTTAATAAAACTATGGCATATACATTTAACATGTGTCATCTCAATTGCAACTCAAACTATGCTTGAATACATAAGCTATGTTCATGTACATATAGACATTTACACATATCATTTCGTAGCATGTAACATGTAAACTACCTTGTCTTTCCCACTCATGCCATCTACATCATTTCATATACATGTCATTTATTATATCATAACTTTACCTTTCTTATACTGTCATTTATACATCTAGGCATTTAGCTTATGCATAACATTTCTTATATATGTAACAGCATCTCTTGTACATGTAATAGCAATTCATATATTTTTACATTTTACATTTAGCCCATTGTCATAACATAAGTGGATACGGGTACAAGTAAATACAAAATAATGGTACCAAAACATATAAAGACCGTAGTCTCAAATCATCTAGAGACCGTAGTCTCGAACATCTAGATACTTTACAAGTATCAACATCTAGACATTCGTCGCTGCCAATATCTAGACACCCGTCGGTGCAAAACATCTAGCAGCTGCAAATCATCTAACCCTTTATAGGCATGCCTATCTATCCACTTGTATGAACATCTAAGGCTTATACCCATTACTCTTATCAAGACATGTTCATTTAATCATATATATTAACACATTCTTATTTATGTGCATTGCATACATGGTTCA
This sequence comes from Excoecaria cochinchinensis, assembly GCA_947683425.1. NCBI lineage: Eukaryota > Viridiplantae > Streptophyta > Magnoliopsida > Malpighiales > Euphorbiaceae > Excoecaria > Excoecaria cochinchinensis. The sequence continues at coordinate 9,623,478 of CANTUQ010000119.1, forward strand.
CCATGCTCAAAATATTCCAAACATATGCTTGTGTATACGCATTCGCATTCATGATTTATCATACTTAATTATTCATTGCTCCCATATAATTATACACATTAACATATATGATTCATCATGCTTAGAACACTTCTAGCGCATACATATTTATGCGCAATAGCATACATAGTTCATCATGCTTAAAATACTCATTTTATAATGATAAACATGAATTGGACAAGCTATGGGAACTCATAGTGAAGTTCGGGTGCATTTCGGGAAGAAAAACACCCTAAATTCACAAAATAGGGAAGGGTCACGGTGGCAACCATTTGGTTGTGACCGTGAGGTCCATTTTTATGCAATTCTACCTACCTCGGATATTGGTCACGGTGGCAACCATTTCGGTTGTGACCGTGACATACTAAATCAAGCAAAATAGAAGCTAAACATCGAGACTGCTTCACTCCACAATTTTGTACAGCCCAAACCGATGTCTTGCACTCAATTTTAGGAAAAGGTCCCTTCATAAACGTTGTTTTTTTTTTTATGTCTTATCTTTCAAATGGGATAAGTTTCAGGTCAATTGGATTTAAAATGAAGAAGTTATGGCCAAAGGAACACAATTGGTTCCAGAAGCCCTCCTACAGAATTTTAACTACGGTTATGGTCAATTTGGAAGACCTTAGAGTCCTCAAATAAATAGAGCTATTTCTACAACATTTAAATCCACGGATCTTATGGTTCTAATAAAATTTGTCTCACCCCTTTTAGAGTTGTAAAACGCATTTTATACCATAAAAACTTCACGAAGGTCAATATAGGCTTCAAAGACAGGTTAACACAATCAAGCTTGTCAAGCTTGAAAATAGCCAACTTGGCCAAACCAATACACCCAATTCAAACTATAGCTTGTATACACATATGTGAACATTCAACTAAGTCAAGATCAACACGCATGCCATTATCTATAGTTTACATAACCAATAGTTTAGAGCTGGTTCACTTATGATGCTAATTCCATGGTTCATTACTCATCACATATCAATACACATTCAAATACACTTCCATCAAAAGTACATAATCATGCTCAATTCTAGAAATCACATATTCAATATTAATAACACAACTAAGCTAAAGTAGTCATCACATACACTTGAGCAAAAATTAACACACATAACACACATATATATATCCCAAACCTCAAAATAGGTTACTGGCCACTCTCTTCTTATCTAGAGCTTCTCCTTTCCCTTTGCCTTGCTCTTGTCCAAATCTTACACAAACAATTAACAAAATTCTCTTAGTCCATTACTCATAATCCACATTCAAATCAATCTCAAAGAAAAGGGAGTAGAAGAAGAGATAGTCAATAACCAACAATTCACTTACCTTCTTCACTTAATTCTTCTTCAAACCGACCCAATGCAAATTTCTAGATTCAAGCATTAATAAACCAAGCTTAACTCACAAAATGAAGAAGATGCATTTCAGAAATGTAAAGAGAGAGGAATGGCCGGTCACTTTATTCTCAAATCCCATTTTCTGCCCTTCATTACACCTATATTTGCATGCAGAAGATTGGCTGGCTCAAGGAGTAATCCACACGTGAATTTCACTTTTAAGCCACTCCAAAATTGCACCTCAATCCATGACATTTATCCATTAAGTCCCTCTCTAACTTTCTGCCTTTTAATTTTCAACTTTCTTTCTTTCAATCACATCCTTGCACATGCAGTTACTCACTTAATCCAATCTCATTTGTACCCTAATATGCAATTGACACTGCAATCCAACTAGGGTACATTTTGGGTATTACATAGTGGATCTGTGGGGTCTACATCCCGCATATCCAGTCAATAAATTTTCTACCGGGTGTATACTAGGGGGTACAATGGTAATTAAGTGACAAAATTGATTTAAAATAATGATAAATAAGAAAATAAGTAAAAATGGGAATAAATTGGAAAAAATGGAAAGTTTAGGGGTAAAATGGTAAATTTACACTAAGTATGTAAAAAGTGGTAAAGTTAGGTAAAAAGTGTAAACACAAGGGTAATTTGGACAAAATATAAGGTTAAAATGGTAATTTAGCATAAAAGTGGTAAATTAGGGACTAATGTGTAATTTGGTAACTTTATAAGGTTAAAAGTGGAATATAAGTGTAAGGAAGAACAAATCAGTAATTAAGAATAAACAAAAGGGGTAAAAGTAGAAAATAAGAATAAGTAAGGCTAAAATTATAAATTAAGTATATTTAAGGGTATTTTTGATAATTAAGTGCAAAATGAGAAAACGAATGGAATTATTGAAAATAAGGGACATAGATGGAATTATTGTAAAAGTGGGGACATAGATGTAATTATAAGAAAAGTTAAGGACATAATTGGAAATTAAGAAAAAAGAATAAGGACTTAAAAGTAAATAATGAAATGGTAAGTTTAATGAAAGGATTAAAATGTAAATATTGAATAATATGATTTAATGAGTGACTATGTAATTAAATTTATGAAATTATTAGCTAAATATGGTTAATGATTTAATAGAAAATAATAATAATAATAATAATAAATTTAAAGTGAAATTAAGATTAACTAGTGGTATATTTGTAATTATAGTAAATTGGAGTGGTAACATTGGAATTGAAGGATAAAATAAGGGTTAAAGTATAATTTGATTTAAAATGTTATAGTAAGGCCTAAATAGTAATTTGCATACCAAATAATAAATTAAGGTAATAATGGAATTAGTTAGTGGCACTATTGTAAATATGAGACTATTAAGGGTAAAATCGTAAATTATATGAAGTTAGGGACCAAATTGTAAATTTACAATATTAAGGTTAATTAAGGGATTAAAGTGAAATCAATTAATGATGTAAGAATAAATGTGTAATTGACAATTAGTGAATGAATAATTAAGAATTATAGAATATTATTGTATAAAAAAATTATTATTAGATGTATAATGGTTTTTAATTGATATATATATATAATGATTATGGATATGGGTATAACTTGATTAAGTTTAAGATAATGATGTAATTATAGATAAGTGACAATGAAGGTTAGAAGGTAAATTAATGGCATTACTGTAAATAAGTGATTAAGTAGGGACTTAAATATAATGTTAGGACTTAAATGTAAAGTAATGAGAAAATCTGCTATTAAGTGAAATTATGGAAACATTGATTTTGGATATATATTGGTAAATTAGGGAATGACACATGAATTAATAAAGCCAACAATGTAATTAATGATAATAATATTAATAAGGTAAAATAGAAAAGTAAATTTGTACTTGTGATAATTATAGAGGATTTAATTGTGAATTAAATTATAGTAAGTTTGTAAAAGGGGGCTTAGTAAATTAATCTATAGTGCAGGGTTATTGAATAATAGTTTATAAATAATAGATAAAATTAATTGCGTTGTTTTGCTAAGTTAGAATATTAAAAGTGTTTAATTAAGTATAATGGGAGATAATAAATGTAAGGGTAATGGTAATAGTTTGTAGGGTGATTTAATAGGAAAAGTGTTAATATAAAAAGAAATTACTAGACTCATTATAATGCTAATTATATAAGTAAATGAAGTTCAGAAAGAATTTTACGTATGAATAATGAAACTGTAAAAACAATAATAATGTAAAATGTGGATTAGATAATTGATAAAATTAATGTAAAACCTATATTATTGATTAATTGATATGGAACCTTTAGAGTAAAAAATAGAAATAGTATTGATTATGAAAGAAATAAAAGGATAATGATGGAATAATAACTATTCAAGTAAGCTAGTGTTTGAATCATATTGTTAACCATTTAAGAATAAATACGACTAGTAATTGATTAAAGTTAAGTGACCTAATGAAAATTGGAGGGTTAATTACTTCGGTGGTCACTGAACTTTAAGGGTTGCAACGATTTGGTCACTAAACTTCAATTTGTAACAATAAAATAATACATCTATTATTTTATAACGAAAAAATCAAAATGATCGGAAATTCGGTTTCAGCGGCAAACGGGAGCTGCTTGAAAACATTGAAAATTGATTTTTTTTTTTTACCATAAAGCCACGTCGGATCCATGTCAGATCCGACGTGGCAAAAAATCTAACGTTCATTCTGCTATATAGGTCACGTGTTGGTTGCCATTTCCGATCATTTTGATTTTTTCGTTACAAAATAATAGATGTATTATTTTATTGTTACAAATTGAAGTTTAGTGACCAAATCGTTACAACCCTTAAAGTTCAGTGACCACTGAAATAATTAACCCGAAAATTGGATATAATGAAAGTTATTAATTGCATTAAACTGTATGAGAAAAGGAATTGAATTTTAATGTCAAAAACTCACTTGTAACTTTGACCAAGGTATGTATAAGAATAAAGTCCCAAACTCTCTCTGTTCTTAGATTTCATGAGGTTAAATGAATCTTTCCAATATTCTATTGGGAAGGGAATTCAAAAATATCTCCTATTGCCCAAAATAGACTTATACTGTAACAACCCAAAAAGGGCCTAGTCAGAATTCATGTGCTAAGTCGGGAATAGCTGATGTTTATATTGGCCGTGCATCTCAAAGGGCCAAAGCTTACTTGGCCGTGCATCTAACTCACATGGCATGCACATGGCCGTGCATCTCAAAGGGGCAAAGTCTGATGTATATATTGCTTATGTATATTTATTTATTAAATTGGTTATTATTAGTTATCTTTAGCTAGTTATCTTTACTTGTATATTTATCTTATTCTTAGCTGTCAACTTGTTTTCATAGGTTAGACAGTTTTGTATCCCTTATCTTTTTTCATGTATATAGAGCCCAAACGGGGGATTAATAAAAGAACAGAGTTTTCATCTCAAAACTTTTCATGGTATCAGAGCCTAGTTAACTCTGTTAGCTAAAAAAAAATCATGGGAGATGAGGGAAAGAAACCAGTGACAGTGTCACCATACACCTTGTCTACAAGTGATAATCCTGGAAATATAATCACCCAGGTGCAATTGAGAGAAGATAACTATGATGAGTGGGCTCGAGCAATTCGAACTGCATTGCGAGCCAAGAAGAAATTTGGTTTTATCGATGGAACCGTACCCAAAGAGGATTCAAATGAATTAGAAGATTGGTGGACTGTAAATTCCATGCTTGTGTCATGGATATTGAATACAATTGAGCCAACTGTGAGATCTACTTTGACCAATATGGAGATTGCAAAAGATTTATGGGAAGATATTAAAGATTGTTTTTCGGTAACTGATGGTACACGAGTGCAGCAGCTGAAAACAGAACTTGCTAATTGCAAACAACAAGGAATTTCACTCATGAATTACTACACAAAATTGAAGCAATTGTGGGAAGAATTGGCAAATTATGATGTCATTTCTATGTGTAAGTGTGGAGGTTGTAAGTGCAATATTGCAGTTGAATTGACTAAGAAACGAGAAGAAGAAAAACTTCATCAATTTCTGATGGGGTTAGATGATGCATACAGAATAGTTCGATCAAATATCTTGAGTACTACTCCATTGCCTAGTGTGAGTAAGGCGTATTCTTTGATGTGTCAAGAGGAAAGGGTTCGGAGTATTTCAAGAAGTAAAGAGGAAAAGAGAGATGCTGCCAGCTTTGTGGCTCAAACCAATGCTGGAACAAAAGATAAAAATGTTGTTTGCAAACATTGTAACGGAGAAGGGCACGATGCTGAAGGTTGTTTTCAATTGATTGGGTATCCTGATTGGTGGGGTGATCGACCTAAAATATCTGGTCGAGGTAAAGGGCGAGAAAGTGGAGGAAGGGGACGTGGAAAGAATTCAGGAAGAGGACGCAGTGGAGCACGAATCAATGCTACTCAAGTAATTGCGCAATCTGATGAGGAAACGAAAGATTTTACAACTCCTAGAGATTTGTCAAGTGAACAGTGGGCAGCAGTTCTAAGTTTGTTGAACACTTGCAAATCAGGAAGTGAGGAGAAGATGACTGGTAAGGAAAATTCTCATTGGATAATTGACTCCGAAGCTACACAACATATGACAGGAAACTCAAGATGTTTAACTAATCTGAAAAAGATATTAGGTTGCCCAATTGGCTTACCTAATGGAAATCAAGTACTGGCATTGCAAGAAGGATCGGTTTGTATGGGAAAGCACATACAATTAGAAAAAGTTCTTCATGCTCCAGGATTAAATTGCAATCTAATTTCTGTTTCATAATTGCTTGATGAATTGAACTGTAATGTGTTATTCACTGATAAGCTTTGTTTAATACAGGACCGCACTTCGAGGATGGTGATTGGAGCGGGTGAACGATGCAAGGGGCTATACTACTTCAAGAAGAAGTCACCAATTCAAGTATTCAAAGCTAGGAAATTGGATTTGCATGATCTTTGGCATAGGAGGATGGGACATCCATCTTCAAAAATAGTAGGTTTAATTCCTGGAATCAGAAATCAGTTAGGTTCAAATAAAACTTGTGATGCTTGCTTCAAAGCTAAACAAACTAGAGAAGTGTTTTGTTCTAGTGAAGGTAAAGCTAATGAAATTTTTGAACTGATTCATTGTGATCTGTGGGGACCTTATAGAGTCCCTAGTTCATGTAATGCATCCTACTTTCTTACAATTGTTGATGATTTTTCAAGATGTGTATGGATATACTTGATGATAGATAAAACTGAAGTAGGACGGATTTTGCGAGATTATATCGCTATAGTTAAAAGGCAATTGGATAAGAATGTTAAAATAATTAGAAGCGATAATGGCACTGAGTTTGTAGGTTTGAGAAGCTATTTTTTAGAAAATGGGATGATTCATCAAACTTCGTGTGTGGGAACTCCGCAACAGAATGGGCAAGTGGAACGGAAACATCGTCACATTCTTAATGTGGCTAGAGCTTTGAGATTTCAAGCTAATCTGCCTATTGAATTTTGGGGTGAATGTGTGTTGACTGCTGGATATCTAATTAATCGAACTCCTTCTCAACTACTAGAAGGGAAAACACCTTATGAACTTTTATATGGCAAGTCTTCTACATATAACTACATTCATACATTCGGATGCTTGTGCTATGCAAAGAACTTGAATAGAGAAAAAGATAAATTTGCTAGTAGGAGCTATCGATGTATCTTTGTGGGATATCCTTTTGGCAAGAAAGGTTGGCGATTATTTGATTTGGATACAAGAAAATATTTAGTATCTAGAGATGTCGTGTTTTGTGAAGATGAGTTTCCATATGCAGCTGATAATACACAAATTAGCAAGCATAATCTCAATTTTAAGCAAGTTCAAGTGAATGAATGCTTTGAAGAAGAAGCTGAAGGTGAGAAAGAAGAAAAAGAAGCTGGCCAAATTGACCATGTTAGAGAACATAATGAATACTTGACACATGTACAAGATGATATTACTGAAGTGAGGGAGGGAGATGTAGCATTAGAGCCTGGGTCAGAGAATGTAGAGGGGCAGTAGAAGGATTGATAGAACTTGGGCGTGGACTTCGCTCAAAACAAGTTTCTACACGGCTAAAGGATTTTGTGACTTATACGGCTCAGCACATTAGCCCCTCTACATGTTCATCCAAACCAATCCCATTCTCAGGTATGTCCTATGACTTAGCTAAATATGTGAATTATACAAAATTTTCACCACAACATCAAGTTTTCCTGGCAGCCATAACAACAAACATAGAGCCCAAATTTTATCATCAAGCAGTAAAAGATGTTAGATGGAGAGAAGCTATGAAAAAGGAGATTGATGCACTTGAAAAGAATGGGACTTGGACTCTAGTCGATATACCACAAGGGAAGAAAGCCATCGGAAGCAAATGGGTGTACAAAATTAAGTATAATTCTGATGGAACAGTTGAGAGATACAAGGCACGTCTGGTGATTCTTGGCAACAATTAAGTGGAAGGAATAGACTATAATGAGACATTTGCGCCTGTTGTAAAAATGGTGACAGTGCGTACATTCCTTTCTGTTGCAGCAGCTAAAGGATGGGCATTTCATCAAATGGATGTTCATAATGCATTTCTACATGGAGACTTGACTGAAGAAGTTTACATGAAAATGCCACCTGGATTTCATCCTCAAAAGCCTGGAAAAGTGTGCCGATTGAGGTAGTCTCTTTACGGATTGAGACAAGCTCCTCGTTGTTGGTTGGCAAAATTGGCTGAAGCATTGCAACGGTATGGGTTTTCTCAGTCTCATTCAAATTATTCATTATTTACTTTGACTCAATGAGAGATGCATTTGGTTGTGATAGTTTACGTTGATGATCTTATCATTGCTGGAAATACAACACATTTAATTGACAAATTTAAATCGTACTTGAGTCAGTGCTTTCATATGAAGGATTTGGGTGTTTTGAAATATTTTTTGGGTGTTGAAGTAGCAAGAAATGATGAAGGAATATTTCTATGCCAACGAAAATATGCGTTGGACATAATTAGTGAAGCTGGTTTACTGGGTGCTAAGCCATCGAATTTTCCCATGGAACAGAATCATCATCTCGCGCTAGCCAAAGGTGAATTGATGGAGGATCCTGAAAAATTTCGTCGTTTGGTGGGACGCTTAATTTATTTGAGTCTAACTAGACCTGAGTTATCGTATAGTGTTCATATTTTAGCACAGTTTATGCAACAACCGAGGAAAGAACATTGGGAAGCAGCTTTGCGTGTTGTTAGATACTTGAAAGGAAGTCCTGGGCAAGGAATTCTTCTTAAAAATGATTGTAATCTTGAGCTAACAGCTTACTGTGACTCAAATTGGGGAGGTTGTCCATTAACTCGACGATCGCTCACAGGTTATTTTATATTCCTCGGAGGCTCACCAATTTCCTGGAAGAACCAAGAAACAACACACTGTTTCTAGATCATCAGCCGAAGCAGAGTATCGTTCCATGGCTGCAACCATCTGTGAAATCAAATGGCTCAAAGGATTCACTACAAGAAAATTGACTTTTAACGACTAAAATTTAACGAAGGGATAAAAATTCGGTTGTTAAAATATACAAATAACGAAGGGAAATTAATCTGGTCGTTAGTTCTTAAATATTATTGTTATATAACGAGGGGATTAAATCCGGTCGTTAAAATAATAAAAGTCCGGTCGTTAAAATTTACAAATAACGAAGGGAAATTAATCCGGTCGTTAGTTCTTAAATTTTATTATTTTATAGCAAAGGGATAAAATTCGGTCGCTAAAAAATTAAAAATCCGGTGGTTAATGGTGTAAAATAATTGGCGGGACTTCATCTTTAACTCCAAAATAAAACATGGATAAATACAACCCTAAAAGTTAAAATGACCCATCCCCTTCTTCCAATTTGCATACGAAATACATTTTGTCTCTCACAGTAGACGGTGCCCCCTTGTGCCTGGATCGCCGGACCGCCTCGCCGCCTCAGAGCCATCACGAGTCACGTTTGCATTGCGTCTGCCTTGCCTCGCGTCGCGTCAGCCTCGCCTCACCACCTCTCCTCGCCCCTGTCGCGCGTTGCATTTGCCTATTTGTGACGCGCGCCGGATCCCCGCGGCCGCCCCTTTGACCGCCCGCTCGAGGGCGATCAGGCAATTGTGGATCCGTTGACAGCTTGCAATAAATTGCAAGTGCGTCTATGTTTGGCAACAAGGAGGTTTCATGGAGTCGCCACCCAATAGAACATTGGGAAAGTTTCTCTCGCCTCGGAGAGCCTAAAACTGTGCTTAGTATCCATTTTGGGCCAGCCAGAGGGGTCTTGGAAGGTAAACCTCTCGCCCTAAGGAGCCTAAGATTAGCGCTAAAGTCTCGTGGCACAAAAAGGTGTCTTGGAGGGTAGACCTCTAGCCTCTTTGAGCCCAAAGACCAGAGCTTGGTCCGGGATTTCTCATCTATTTTTACCTCGATTATTTTATGATCAAATTTTAATTATCATTGATTCGCTCTCTCTCCACACGATGCAATTTAAATTAAAGCGCATTCATCCATTTAAGAGCATAAAATAAAATAGCATTAAAGCATGAGATAAATTTACAATAATACTAAGGGCAGAATACAACCCTCGTTTGTAAATGTGCGATACATGCATAAAACGGGTTATTCATTAACAATGAGGACATTGGTCTTCGCATGCATTCATTATGGAAAACAATTTTTATGTGATGATTTTATTGGGTAAAAATAGGACATTGGTCCAATTTTATTTAGTAAACATTTCATTTTGGTATAAAACATTTGTGTGGTGGTTCTTTTAAGCACGGTCGAAAAATCATTTATTATTACAGACCTCAGATAAATAAAATAGAATGAAATAAAAATTACATATTTCTAAATAAATAAATAAATGAATACATAAATAATTGCATAAATAAATAACAATAATAATAACAATAATCAATAATGATAATAATAATAATAATAATAATAATAATAATAATAATAATAATATTAAAACATAAAATTAAATAATCACAAATCAATTAAATAATAACATCAACATAAAATTAACACAAATTAGACAATAATAATAATAATAATATTAATAATATTAACATAACACAAAATACTAATAATAAACAAATATAACAATTAATTAACAATAACCATATAATAACAATAATAATAATAATAATAAATAAATATAAAAAACAGAAAACAAATAAAAAATATATATATATATATATATAATATAATAATAATAATATAAAAAACAGAAAATAAATAAAATATATATATATATACATATTATAATAATAATAATAATAATAATATAAAATAAGGAAAAGAAGGGCTTACCGTCGCCGGAGGAGGGGTGACCATCACCTCCACCACCGGAAGATAGATCGCCTCACACCGAGCTCGCCGGAGTTAGCCACGCGCCGGAAGGAATCGCCGGTTGATCGGAAATGCCGTTGGCAGCGTTCTCTCCACTCTCGCCGATCTCCTCTACGGCAGCGGGTGGCGATGGCCAGTGGCCACCGCCGGATGCGTCCTGGCGCCAGGGTGCCAGCGCCGCTGCGCGTGGCGTCCCTCTCCGCCGCAGGTGGCCGGCGCTGCCCCCTCTTCCTTCTCCTCTTTTCTCTTCTCCGCCTCCGGCGTTCTGCGTTTCCTGGGTCTCCTTTGGTCCTTCTCGTCCTCTTTCTTATTTCTTCTTTCTTTGGCTCTTTGTTTCCCTTTCTTTTTCCTTTCTATTCTTTTATTTTGTTTGTTCTTGCTCTCAGTTCTTTCTTGCTCTCTCTTTTGCTCTCATTTTCTTTTTCTTTTTCTATTTCTTTGTTCTCTGTGTTTGCAATGGCTTCTTCTTCCTCTCTTTTCTTTTCTTTTCCTTTTTCTTTCTATGCAATCCGAGAGCCCCCCTTCAATTTTGCTCATCCTTTTCTTTTTATTCCCTCAAATTAGGGTTAAGGGTATCCAAGTAATTTCCTCATTAATTCCCTCCTTTTCTTCTTTTCTTAATTTTAATTAATTTAACTTAATTCAAATAACACACATTAATTAATTTAAACATTACATATTAATTAAACATTACATATTAATTACATCTTAATATAATTAAACATTACATACATTACACATTGATATAATTAATCTACTTAATATATAATTTATCTAATTAATTAAACATTCTACATTCTAACTAATTAATTAAGTAATTAATTTTTAATTTTACATGCATCTTAATTAATACAATAATATTAACTAATTAACTAATTAATTAACAAACAACATTAACTAATTAATTTTACACATACACATATTTATGTATTATCACATATATTATTTTTTTCGGAGGGAATTATCAAGGATCCAAAATTATCATTGACATTTTATGCCGGACTCGGGACCCGGTGTCTACAGTTGCCCCCAATTTTGGCAAAGCTAGTGGTAGACACCTAGGTGAGCCAAAATTTAAAGAGGAAGAGAGAGGGGATTACATACCTGTGGCGGAGACCTTGCCTTCTTCCCGAGAGTCAGATAGAGAGATGCCTCCTCAAAGGATTTGGAGATTTGCCTCCTCAAAGGACTTTGAGATTTTACCTCCTCAGAGGGCTTGGAGAATTTGCCTCCTCAGAGGACTTTGATGATTTTGCCTCCTCAGAGGACTTTGAGATTTTTCCTCCTCAGAGGACTTTGAGAATTGCCTCCTCAGAGGACTTCAAGATTTTGATAACTGCCCCCTGAGAGGTCTTGGGTTCATTGTCTGCCCCCTGAGAGGTCTTGGGTTCATTGTCTTGATTGATGGATAGAATGATGTCGTCACTCGGTTTCTGCCGGTGTCCGCATCGAGTCTTTTTTTCTGTAAGACTTAGAAAGGCAAATATGCAGAAAAAATTTTGAGCATGCACATGAAATGCGTATGTATGCAGCAATGCAGTATAAAAATTCCTCTAATTGGATTTGGAGGCGACAGCTGATTTGATTGCAATTTGCAGTAAGATCAGTACCTTCTGGAATTGCCTTTGAATTTCATGCTCTTTGGGGATCATGAGGTTCTCATCTGAAACCTGTAGTCAATATTTTAAGGTAGTGCGTCCCTTGTGGATTTTCACACTAGCTTTTCTTTGCGGAAAATGCGTCCTTTCAAATTTTCACATAACCCTGTGCCTTATTTTTGCCTGGAAGGAATCCAACCCAATCCAGCGGCTTTATTTTTTTTTTTTTTAAGACAAACTGCCTGCTTCCAAGTTTTCACCCTGTTCTTTGGCCTAACTTTTGCTTAGAGCGCCAATTACGGTTTTCATCTCTAACGGCCTTTTTTCTTTTTTTTTTTCTTATTTGTTTTTTCTTTTTTTCTTTTGTACATCAGATGAACTATTCTAGTTACATCAATACCATTGCATAAATGCACATATTTCAATTTGATTTCATAATATATGATCATTATTTGGCATTAATCTCAAGATACAAAACCTCATCCAATCTCGGGATGGATCTTGAAAGCATCAAACTCCTGTTATCAATCAGCTCTCTTTTTTATTCTCATGATCGAATATTTTCTCTCTGCTCTCATTTGATCTTTTGAATGCAAATTCTAGAAGCAATGTTGAAGACGAGACTTAACTCGAACGCATGAATGCACTCATGGCTTCTTGCTTGAAGCTCAAGAAACACCATAGGCCTCTTCTTGCGTACCAAACCTTATTAAAAGGTCATCTCCGCTAATTGGATAAGACTGAACCCAGAATCAAAAGGTCTTACTTTGGTTGTAATGTTAGGCTTGGGTAGATGGCTGTCAAAGAAAGATCAGGTCGCTAGAGAAAAATGGCTGCGATATTTTCTCAACTGATGGATGAACCGTTCTCGGCTCAAAAGTATTCTTGAATTTGGGCTCGGTAATATTTTAGCTCCTTGAGATCAGAAGGGCAATCATTGAAACTAGTCAATTGGTCACCATTTTGAGCTCTCTTTTTTATTCTTCTTTTTTCTTTTTTTCTTTGCTTCTTTTTCTTTCATTTTTCATTCATTTTTTTCTTTTTGGATTTTTCATTTTTATTTTTCTTTTTCTTCTTTTTGCTTTCACTTCTCTCTTTTTTTTTTTGAGCTCATGCCTTTCATGCATGACTAAACCCTCTTTTCAAAGTCTGAACTTGCTCTTATCAAGGCAATTTTTTAATAGTCCAAATAATTGTTCAAATGTACATCCATCAGTTTTAGAGCGGCCACTCTTCTAAGGGAAAGCCAAAATCATTTTAGGCGAGGGGGTAGTTTTAATGTGTGTAACAACAAAATTGGCACGCATTCAGCATACCAGCATAAAGGCTCAACGGGCTAGCAAGCGATTGCAGAACAAGGGTAGGAAATAGTCATTTAGAGAGCTATATAAAGAAAAGATTGCCTAAATCATTTTCCAGGTTCTGTCTTATCCAGAGATCGCTTCGACGGGTAATCAGAAAGGTTCTAGTGCTCTTAGTGAGTTTTCATCCAATCTCCTAATTGCAACTAGTTTTTTCTTTCTTATTTTTATTTTCTCTCTGACTCTCTCTCTCTCTCTTCAGGAGTTATATCAGATGCCATCAAGATTTTCTTTGGATTTTCCAAAGTTCCAAGATTAAATGTAGTAGTATTAATTGAATTAATGTCAAAATGAATGAATGTATCATGATCATAAGAAATGAAATCATCAGAAATAAAATACAAGTACACAAAAACATAATTGAAATGACCAATACTGCTTATGCCATTATTTTAAAAACTCGAATATAAAGGCATCTCCTAGCAAAGCAGGCACTGCAACCAATGTCTTTCATCTGCCATCGGCTTTTATTTCCCCTTTTTCTCTGGGTCAACAATTTCTTTACTGTTGATAAGATCTTGAATTCAGTCCCTCAGAATTTAGCATTGATCCGTTAACTGGCCAACGTTGGTGGGCTACTATGTCCTCAATCTCATCTTCTTCCACAAAATCCTCCTCGGGATTATGAACTCTTGCCCTTCTTGGCTCAATAAGTGTCGCAGCTCTATGCTCATTGACAGGTTGACAGTAGCATTGCCAATAAAAAGAGTCTCTCCACCAGCAGGTGGTTCGACTTGCCCCCAGCATGGGCTATTGGTTGTAGACCAACAAGTGGTTGTGGAATAGTAGGTGCTTGTGAATCATGAGGATGAGGTACTAGATGTTGAGAGTGGCTCAGGATCCCAATCAAGCACTAATTCGAGCAATCCAAAGGGCGAGTCTGTCCTTACTAATCGACCGTCGGGACCTCTAATCCACTTAGATGAATCTATGATGGCTGAAAATTTAAACTGTTAGAATGATGCGTGCATGACAATATACAATGCATGATCGTGAATTGTGCGAATGGAATGAAAAAATCAATAAATTGCAATTATACGATGCAATGCATGAAAATAAATATACACGTGATGGTATATGTATGTGAAAAACAATATGCAGGCAAAAGGATATATACACACAATATGAAATGTATTTTTTTTTTATATTTTATATATTTTGATTATTTTTTATTTTTGATTATTATTATTTTTTTTGACATGAATGACATGTGATGTATGTGCATGTTGTGCAGCATTCACAGCCACATGCAAGCAGATAGATCCTTCCAACCTTATTTCTCCCACACACGGGGTCGTGCGGTCTCTTTCCTAGGTAAGCTTTATCCAAGGGTTAATAGGGAACCCAATGGATGCGTATAGTGCACGGTGAGAAGCCGGCAGCATAACAACTCTTAAATTAAAGCACATGCGCATGGATGTTTGGCCACTATATATTTAAACAATTCGATGAAATCAAGATGAGCCCATCGGGGCATGAAAGCCTTTGATGAAAATCATCTGATTCAATTGATTTTGTTCAATATATGACGGCCCAAATACTAAGCACGATATTATGGTACATGTCACCTAGTGGAGGTTTCTATTGCCATTACATGGGCTTTGGTCAAAAGGTGGTGTTACTTTAGGGCTACCCAAGCATGATCCCTGCCGACGGGTCTAGCTCATCACGAGCGTAACGACCGATCGGGTCACCATTTTATATACCACGATGGTACGAGACTTGGGCTGGTGATTATCCTTAACACTTCCCCAAATTGAGTGAAAATGAGGTCGTGCTTCAGGAACGCACCGGGGCTAATAGAGGGACCAAACCAGCATATTCTAAAGCTCTAATGAGATGTAATGCAAATGAGAGAAAGCAAATTTATGAATTAAATTTTAACCATAAATGTTAAACGAGGTATTTTCAAATTGAAATCTCGAGCCATATCGTCCCCAGTGGAGTCGCCACTTTGACGCGCGCCGGATCCCCGCAGCCGCCCCTCTGACCGCCCGCTCGAGGGCGATCGGGCAATTGTGGGTCCGTTGACAGCTTGCAATAAATTGCAAGTGTGTCTATGTTCGGCAACAAGGAGGTTTCATGGAGTCGCCACCCAATAGAACATTGGGAAAGTTTCTCTCGCCTCGGAGAGCCTAAAACTGCGCTTAGTATCCATTTTGGGCCAGCCAGAGGGGTCTTGGAAGGTAAACCTCTCACCCTAAGGAGCCTAGGATTAGCGCTAAAGTCTCGTGGCACAAAATGGTGTCTTGGAGGGTAGACCTCTAGCCTCTTTGAGCCCAAAGACCAGAGCTGGGTCCGGGATTTCTCATCTATTTCTACCTCGATTATTTTATGATCAAATTTTAATTATCATTGATTCGCTCTCTCTCCACACGATGCAATTTAAATTAAAGCACATTCATCCATTTAAGAGCATAAAATAAAATAGCATTAAAGCATGAAATAAATTTACAATAATACTAAGGGCAGAATACAACCCTCGTTTGTAAATGTGCGATACATGCATAAAACGGGTTATTCATTAACAATGAGGACATTGGTCTTCGCATGCATTCATTATGGAAAACAATTTTTATGTGATGATTTTATTGGGTAAAAATAGGACATTGGTCAAATTTTATTTAGTAAACATTTCATTTTGGTATAAAACATTTGTGTGGTGGTTCTTTTAAGCACGGTCGAAAAATCATTTATTATTACAGACCTCAGATAAATAAAATAAATGAAATAAAAATTACATATTTCTAAATAAATAAATAAATGAATACATAAATAATTGCATAAATAAATAACAATAATAATAACAATAATCAATAATGATAATAATAATAATAATAATAATAATATTAAAACATAAAATTAAATAATCACAAATCAATTAAATAATAACATCAACATAAAATTAACACAAATTAGACAATAATAATAATAATATTAATAATATTAACATAACACAAAACACTAATAATAAACAAATATAACAATTAATTAACAATAACCATATAATAACAATAATAATAATAATAATAATAATAATAATAATAATAAATATAAAAAACAGAAAACAAATAAAATATATATATATATATATATAATAATAATAATAATAATAATAATAATAATAATAATAATAATAATATAATAATAATAATATAAAGAACAGAAAATAAATAAAATATATATATATATATTATAATAATAATAATAATATAAAATAAGGAAAAGAAGGGCTTACCGTCGCCGGAGGAGGGGTGACCGTCACCTCCACCACCGGAAGATAGATCGCCTCACGCCGAGCTCGCCGGAGTTAGCCACGCACCGGAAGGAATCGCCGGTTGATCGGAAATGCCGTTGGCGGCGTTCTCTCCACTCTCGCCGATCTCCTCTACGGCAGCGGGTGGCGGTGGCCAGTGGCCACTGCCGGATGCGTCCTGGCGCCAGGGTGCCAGCGCCGCCACGCGTGGCGTCCCTCTCCGCCGCAGGTGGCCGGCGCTGCCCCCTCTTCCTTCTCCTCTTTTCTCTTGTCCGCCTCCGGCGTTCTGCGTTTCCTGCGTCTCCTTTGGTCCTTCTCCTCCTCTTTCTTATTTCTTCTTTCTTTGGCTCTTTGTTTCCCTTTCTTTTTCCTTTCTATTCTTTTATTTTGTTTGTTCTTGCTCTCAGTTCTTTCTTGCTCTCTCTTTTGCTCTCAGTGTCTTTTTCTTTTTCTATTTCTTTGTTCTCTGTGTTTGCAATGGCTTCTTCTTCCTCTCTTTTCTTTTCTTTTCCTTTTTCTTTCTATGCAATCCGAGAGCCCCCCTTCAATTTTGCTCATCCTTTTCTTTTTATTCCCTCAAATTAGGGTTAAGGGTATCCAAGTAATTTCCTCATTAATTCCCTCCTTTTCTTCTTTTCATAATTTTAATTAATTTAACTTAATTCAAATAACACACATTAATTAATTTAAACATTACATATTAATTAAACATTACATATTAATTACATCTTAATATAATTAAACATTACATACATTACACATTGATATAATTAATCTACTTAATATATAATTTATCTAATTAATTAAACATTCTACATTTTAACTAATTAATTAACTAATTAATTTTTAATTTTACATGCATCTTAATTAATACAATAATATTAACTAATTAACTAACCAATAAATTAACTAATTAATTAACAAACAACATTAACAAATTAATTTTACACATACACATATTTATATATTATCACATATATTATTTTTTTCGGAGGGAATTATCAAGGATCCAAAATTATCATTGACATTTAATGCCGGACTCGGGACCCGGTGTCTACACTATCCTAGCCGCCGCGAGCAGAAGAGAGGCAAACAAACCAATCCTTTCTTTCTGCCCATCTAAAGAGAAAGTGAGAAATGGAGAAGGCGCTTACAAAAGTTAGCAGCTTTAAAGTTGGGAGCTCATGGATCTCAAAGAAAGCCAAGGAAGAGCTCTCTAACATTACTGAAGACATCACTATGAGTTTTCGATGATTCTTCTTTACTCTCTCTCTGATGTTGATTTTTGCCAATGTGGTCACTTGTATTGTAATGTGGGTTACATGATTTGTACAAATTTCATTCTTCCTTCTGTTAATCCTGAATAGATCTCTGGATTTTCCTAGAAAATAAAAGAATTTGGAAATGGGTTTTTGATTTAGTCAATAAAGGTAACGAATTTAAAATGAAAAGGTTTTTGGATTTCAAGCAACTAAATTTGGTTCCTTTTTTTTTGGCTTGTCGTAGGGGTTTCAAAATGTTATTCAATTTCTTAATTTGTCTTTCCATTTACTTCTAGATTGGTCGCAGTTATAATTAATTTGATTCAACATCACTGGATATTAGCATCTGAAGAAAAAAGGAGAGAGAAGAGGAATGGAAACTAACATCTTACCAGTTAGCTAGAACATTATTTGTTTTTGATTGGAACTATACAAAAGTTAAGTTAGGCTAAGTGTCATCATATGAAAATCATCATTTAGTCAATATAAGTTTAAATTGCCTAATAACAAGGAGATTTAGGATTTCATTTTAGTTTCCAGTCAAACAAGTTTTCTCCGATACTATCTGATATTATGTAGAGATTCCGTTCCTTATAAAGTAAATTCTACTTCTTCCTAATTTTTTCCTTGTGATGGCAGACTTTCTGTAATACTGTTGAAGAGAAGGCAAAATGGATTTTCAACAAGCTGAAAGGTAATAAATTATGTTCAGTGCTGCTGCTTGAAAATGTAGAATTTATAAATAATAATGCCTCGACTCTTTGTCGCACCACTGTCCTGTTGCCTTTTAACTAAACCAGCATTCAATTAGAGAAGATTAATGATGACATACCCACCTCAACATATAATGCACTTATCAGTGAGCAATTAATTTTTTTACTTGCCCTTCTATATCATTGGATCTTCTTCCCTTAAGTATCAGATGAGTTTTTGTTTCCCCACATATATTCTTCTTTGATATATTAAGCCCTTAGTAACTTCAAGTTTTTCCATCCCACAGTTTATGCATAATATGATGATTCATAAGACTATTAGAAATATCTATATTTATAATGGTGAAAATTTACAAATCAAGAAATAAATATCTCAATTAGTAGTGTGATCCAATAAATTAAGCTTTAGCCAGCGAAATCAACAAGAACTTAACAAGCGAACTATATTCAACATTTAGTTGAGGTTTCAAACACTTAATTAGGATAGAACTTTGGTTTATTAGGAATCAAAGGCATCCATCTAGAGCCAGCATTCTAATTTTCTAACCTATCTACAATTAAAAAAAATTCATGAGCCACAGAGCATTAATTTTCTAGCTCCTATTCTTCTCATTTTTTCTGTATACATGTCTATAGTACAATGGAGTATCAGTTCTTATACATATGTAGAGTACAACAGAGCATTAATTCTGATACTGTTTTTCAATTTTATTTTATATTTATTTCTGAACTCTTGTGATTTGAAATTCTGCTTTCTTAGATATGACATTTAAATTCAATGGGACTCACCAATATTTTTTATGGGACACGTTTAAGATGAACTAGAATCTGCATATCATATTTTAGGCTTCTGGATTCCTTTTTCCTTTACATTGCAAGAGGTTGAGTTTGAATGTGTTCCCACCTCTCTCTTGGAGGAAGTTCTCAACTTTCTAAATGTAAGCATTTTTATTTCGTAAAGCATTATATCATGTTGCTGGTATCTTATGTTGTGGAATTCCAGTCCCATTTTGGGAAGCGATGATACATACAAACAGCTCTTAGGTATGTACAGATACATGTTACCCGTAGGAATGGAAAACTGCTGATTTTCTAGAGTTGGTGCATTAATAGATGAACTGCATATTGATTTCTTGATTTATTCATCTTCCTTCTTGGATGCGTATCATGTGCAGGGACATTTTTCTTCCTATGTCTGCTGCATTGCTCTATTGCTTCTGTTTTTCCTCATGCAGCCTATCAAAATAGTTTAGGATTGAGGCTAAGTGGAATTATACTTTGAAGAGATGGTGCTAAATATAAATTATAGGATCTAGGCAAAGCAAATTCTGATATCTTTCAGAATATATATATATATATATATATGCTTTAAGAATAGATATTTTGAAATCACATTAACAAGCCATATGTGGCTTCTGTACTTTTCATTGACTCTTCTATTGAAGTTATGTCATTTCATTTTCCTTTTTAAGCGCCTAATAGTTTTTTTAATCTTCATTTGGAGCCAATTATTATTACTTGTAGGTTTTAAAGGCATCAGGATTAGCCATTCCAGATGCAAGCATATTACATGACAAATAATTCCAACTCATCAGGTTTTAATGATAGTTTGCTGACACCTGTTCCTAAACTCATCATCGTTCAGTCCAAGTGTCATATTATACAATCCATCTAATACATTAGGATAAGGAAAAAAAACATAAGTATGCTATAGTTGTGCACATATTTAGAGACTAGTAGGTGCAGAGTTGATGTGCCTTATAATATTAGAAATTCATTGGATTATAGACTTTCCTTGTTGTTGGAATCATAATTGGCTAACCCTGCTTATATATTTTAATTGATAACAGTCAACTGCCTTTGTTGCCATTTTGCCTCGGAGCATTTAGTGACAAAAAACTTTCTTAAGACAGCAAGTGGTCTTTTTGTGAATATTTTGACATATATACTTTTCTTGCAAATTGATACTAGTAATTTTCCTTTATGAATAACTATTGTACATTTTGTTTTCTAGTGTGACTGCAGAGAAGTGGGTTCCTATTATAGAAGTCCCAATAAAGAGTGTGAAGTAGTTCCTGGAGAAGAAGAAGCAGAAAGGCTTCTCCATCCTGGGATTAGAGCAAAAAGCCAATAGTGTGCCCCTAGATCAGTATATCTTTCCTAAGAAGGTAGTAAGTCACTACAATATTTACCTCTAAATTACTAATACTTGATTAGAGCATGAGGATTATTTATGTGACCATAATGTTATTATAGATTCAATGCAGAAGTTGCAAGATTTATCAATAATCTTGGGAAAAAAAGTTGCATTTGATATTGATATTGTTTGGTTAAGTTGTTTATTTTGACACCCAGTCTTTTATTCCTACTTTAGCTGCTTTGATTCTCTTTGTTTGAACTTTTTCAGCTTGTTTACTGTCTCTTTATTTGTTTTTCTATCATGGATGTAAGTTATATTATATCTTTTTATTGTTATAATGTCATTAAACTTGTTGGGAGATTTTGAATATTTAAGGTAAATGATATTTTAAATTAAAAGAATGAAATTATTTTGCCTTTTGATTTATTGCCTTTATGCATTAATTTTAATTATAAATTTATGTTTTAAATTCTACAGGTCTTCAAAACAATGGACAATGAAGATATTAGTTTCATTATGTATTTTTCTAAAAATTTTAGGTGTATAGAAAATGATATAGATGGAGCTGTTTATATACTTCATACTTGTATATGATAAATACAATGTCAAATAATTTTGAAATATCAATATAGTTGGTATCCGATATTTTTTAATCTATGAAAAAGCTATTTATTATAATTTTGGATATATATGTGTGTGAATGATGTGTACAGGTAGTAGTCAAAATATTTTATTTATTATGAAAATTTAATATTAAATCCCTAATTTTCTTTCAACGATGAAAGATTAGTGGCTAAAATGTATCATTAACGACCGCAAATTTTTTCATTGATAGTGAATACAACGAACGAAAAGAATCAGGTGATAAAAGATATTTTTAACGATTGGACATTTTTTCATTGAAAGCGAAACCTTTTAGCGAAAGAAAAATTTGGTCGGTAAAGCGGTCGCTATTCGTTGAAAGTGAATATAATTAATGAAGGGAAAATCCGGTCGTTAATAGGTATTTTTAACGATCGGAAATCCCTTCGTTGACAGTGAATATAATTAGCGAAGAAAAAATCCGATCGCTAAAAGGTATCTTTAACGACCGGAAATCTCTTCGTTGAAAGTGAATACTAGTAGCAAAGGGAAATTCCGGTCGCTAAAAGGTATTTTTAACAACTAAAAATCCCTTCGTTGAAAGTGAATACTAGTAGCGAGGGAAAAATCCAGTCGCTAAACATCATTATTCAACGATCGGAAGCATTCCGGTCGTTAAAGACATTAACGACCGGATTCAATATCCTGTCGTCTATACCTTTAACAAAGGAGCTTTTACCGACTGGATTTTTCGGTCGTTATAGGTCTTTAACAACCGAATTTTGACTTTTAATGACCGGATTTGCCTTCGTTAAAGAGCATTTTTCTTGTAGTGACTGTTGTTATCTTTGGGAGTAAATCATGTAGGATCTGTTAAATTGTTTTGCGACAGTCAATCAGCTATGCATATTGCTGCTAATCCTGTTTTCCATGAACGCACTAAACATATAGAAGTGGATTGTCATTTTGTGCGTGATGAAATACAAAATGGTGTGATTACCACAGCGTATGTGCAAAGCAGTGAGCAATTGGCCGACATTTTTACGAAGGCATTGGGCAGAGATCGGTTTGCATTTCTTCTTTACAAATTAGGCGTTCATAATCCTCACGCTCCAACTTGAGGGAGGGTATTAGCTGATGTTTATATTGGTCGTGCATGGCCGTGCATCTCAAAGGGCCAAAGCTTACTTGGCCGTGTATGGCATGCACATGGCCGTGCATCTCAAAGGGGCAAAGTCTGATGTATATATTACTTATGTATATTTATTTATTAAATTGGTTATTATTAGTTATCTTTAGCTAGTTATCTTTACTTGTATATTTATCTTATTCTTAGTTGTCAACTTGTTTTCATAGGTTAGACAGTTTTGTATCCCTTATCTTTTTTCATGTATATAGAGCCCAAACGGGGGATCAATAAAAGAACAGAGTTTTCATCTCAAAACTTTTCAAAGGGTATTTCAGTAATTTTGTGCATGAAGGATTTGGTTAATAAGGATTAATTAGGTAAGTTAATTAAATTTATAAGGTTGAGTGAGGAATTATATAGTGTGTGAGATATATGGTAACAAGGTCGATTGAGGAGGTAATCTAGTGGTTTGTGTGTTTTGTTCTATAGATGTAGGATATTTGTTGGGGAATAATCTGGTGAAGTGTGTGTGTGGTGCCTTAGAGGGAGAAGTCAAAGTTGGATGTTCTTGGGCCAATAGGATCTTGCCATGTGGAGGGGTTGGTAAGAGCATTTAAGGGAAGGGTAGGAGTGAGGGAGGGACAGATTTTTTTTGAGTAAAGCTTCCCGTGGAAGCTGCCCCTTCCCCTTTGTTTTTCATTCCCGTCGTCTCATCTCTCTTTTCTACTCTCATCTCATCTCTTTCTTGCTCTCTTGTGTTTTCTTAAGGTTTAAGTGGGTTCTTGATAGTTGAGCTGAGTTTGGAGGGTAAGTATTTGAGTTTGATTTGAGTTTTCATCTCCTTGTACTTCTTTATTTTTTTTGG
Organism: Excoecaria cochinchinensis; assembly: GCA_947683425.1. Classification (NCBI taxonomy): domain Eukaryota; kingdom Viridiplantae; phylum Streptophyta; class Magnoliopsida; order Malpighiales; family Euphorbiaceae; genus Excoecaria; species Excoecaria cochinchinensis. The sequence goes on from CANTUQ010000119.1 coordinate 9,647,164, forward strand.
GTTTGGAAGTTTGAATTTCTGGGTTTGAATTATGTGTAAGTTGGGTTAATAGTGTTTTGTTTGGTTTAATTTGTACAAGCATACATGGGCAAGAGGATAGACAAGAGTAAAGAGAAGATTGGAGCTATGAGGAAAAGTGGTTTAAGCTTTATAGCAGGTTTGGGAAATTTATGTGCTTTGATGTGAATTTTGTTTATAGATTTGTGTATGGATGAATTTATGTTTTGAAGTGTATTTTGGCTTAAAATTAGATTGGTTGTGTTGATGTGGTGGTGTGGATTGACTTGGGTTTAGAGAATCTGAATTTTCTGGGGATACTCTATCCATATTTCACTGGACCTTTAGTGTTTGTTTTAATTATAAGTCAAGCTATAGAGGTCCAAATGATATTAAACTATTTGAAAGCTAATTCATTTATCTAAAATTGTCTCTGAAGGACCGGAACCTAATTCTGACTCTAGGATCTTTGGAAATGGTAAAAACCGGGGTCTCTGTACTTAAACGGGTTTACAGGAGCAGTGTAGGTTGTGTAGTTCATATCTGGAGTTTTAGATGTCCAATTGATCTGAAATTTATTGTATTTGTAAGATAAGATCCTAAGTAACATTTTCTAATAAGGACGTTTCGGTTAAAAATTAGGTTTAGTGAGTCGTTTAAGCGACATAAAGTCGAATACGAAAAACTGTCTCGTAAGTCTATTTTCGTAGGGCAGTTGGAAGAGCTCTCTGTCGCGAGTGCAACAGAACCTGTTTGTGGAAGGTTTTTCCTTTCAGTTTGAGCCTCATAATTGGTATGAACCCTTGCCCCTCTTTCCTATTCTTTAGGATGCGTAATTTGTCATGTTTTTCATCCCGAAACACACCCGAACTTCCTCGGAACCTTTCAAGATATATTCATCATATGTTTAAAGTTTGGAAATGAGTAAATAAATAGATATCATTTAGGAATACAATTGTCTAAGATTATAAACAAGAATATTAACTTCATTATTGAGATGTTTAATGAATCAAACACTTCCGAGTATGTTCTTTATAACCTAATTTATATTATTTTAGGCAATTTGAAATGGAATTTCACAACTTGCATTTTGAGCTAATAGGATTATGGGGTTTGGATTCTTAACCCTTCGAGATACATAGGAGGTTTGGAACACCCTTTTAAGTTCAAACCAAAGCGTAGAAGCTCAATCGGATATGAAGGAGAGTGTATTAATTGAACCTTACTAGTGCTTTGATAATTGTTAGGAAATAATTGTGGCCCATTTGTGTAAGACCGACAAAAGTCTATGAGTCTTTAATAATTCAAGACTTGAACTGATTTATTTATAGTTTAGAATTTGTATGAGATGTTAAGAATGAAGTAAATGATGGAATTAAGTGTGCCGTAAACCAAAATTGAAATGAACCTTTCGTATCTGAACGATTTTTTATTTGATTATTTAATTACGGAATGACTCTTAGGCAATTGAGTAGTTTGGGATACTGGTGTTGGAACTCTTTGGTTCTATGCACGAATTTAGGGAAAATAATGTTCAAGAAAATTAGTTATGGACATGACAAAAGTAAGTATGTTTCTATGTGAAGTGTATGCAAGTGAGAGATGAAAGAAGGGTGGTGCTTAGCTCTTTTGCGAGCGCGATAGAGATCATCTGGTTTTATCGTGGTCGCGACTCAGGTCCCGAGCGCGATTCCTAGGGTATTATTGGGCTCTGTCGCGAGCGCGACAGAGGCCATTTAACTTTCTGTCGCGAGCACGACTCTTTTCTATGCCATGAATAGATGATTGATTGAGCTATTTGACATGAGTTTTGGCTTGTGATTCACATGTGACATAGTGTGTAATTTAAGATGTGCTATACCATGCGAATTATAGTTGTAATAATTTGTGGAGCTTATATTAAAATTAAATGTGATTGTAATTAAAGGTTATGAATTGTTATATTTTATATGAACCATTGTTTTAATTATGAACAATTTATATATCGGATTAGTATGCGATTATAATAAAAGTATGTACTTCTGAAAAAGATTTTAAATTATGGCATGAGCATTTCTAAAGGAAACAAGTACATGTTAGCCTGCCTTAGTCGAGTCGTGGATAGTTAGGCATGCCTAATAGAGTTAGTGTTGCTGTAGCCTATGTATGATTTGGACCCCAATCAGGTCCCCGAATGGATCTTCGTGATCCCCGTGTACTGAAAAGATAGTGTTGATACCTTCGGGTATCTATGAATTATGAGAATAGTGTTAATACCTTCGGGTATCTCAGTGTTACTCGTTATCCACTCTTTTGACTTAGCAGGCATTAAACAAGCATAAATGTGTGAACTGAATGATATGTGTGAATTAATAAAGATATGTGAAGCTTTGTGTAAATGTATGCACCCAATGAGAATGTGATCATCTTGTACGATGTGACTTATATTCTGGTATGAGTTGCGCTTCGCACACCTATGTGTTTTGGATCCTGTGGGATCCCTATGCGTAAATGTGATAACGTCTTTAAAAGTTCATATGCTTCAGCTTTGATTATTTTCTTTGTAATATTAACATGAGTTAATGACACGATAGTAATGCAATAATTTGAAGGAAGTAATTAAACGAAAGTGATTATATATATGAGATACATTTATATGCTTTAAACAGGAAGTTAGATTATTAGCGGCTTAATCATGACCTGTTTGATATGTGAGAGTTAATTATTATAATTAGAGATTTGATTATAGGCTGAATAAAATGATGTGTATGACATGTGATATATGATTAATAAAACATGAAAAGCATGTATCAAGCAAGACTGTCACCCTGTTTAATCTTATACGTGATTATGTTTAAAATATTTTAATTATGACCAATTATGTATATATATGTTAAATGATTTGATGTTGGTTATTTATTGTGTGTTGTGACTGACGGCCATTGTGAATGGTCGTCCATATTATGTGTTTTCCCCACTAAGCTTTGTGCTTAGCATGGGTTTTTATCCATGCTGGTTAGGAGTTAGTCGTATCGCCAAGGATAATCCGCAACAGTCTTACCTTTCAGTCTGTAGTAGTAGCTAGTGCTTAGAAATTATAGTCCACCTTTGTAATGAAATTCTTAGTGAGCATTGTATTAAGCGATTGGGATGTAATAAAATATTATGAGCAATGTAATGATAAGTATATGAATGTCTTTTGTGTATGTGGATGTTTGTATGTTTTGAGAAAATTTTTTTGTAACTCTGCTTATATTATTGTTCTCGGCTTGCTTTGCCGTAGCATTCCTCACCCATCGTCACATACTGTCTATGTTACCATACAGTATGCTATACGTGGGTGAAGGGTGTTACATATACACATTATCTTAGTTCTCTTGAGATTAGATGAACATTTTCAATGTTCTATTAGGATGGAAATTCTAAAATATCTCTTGTTGCCCAAAATAGACATATATGTATTGTCTTAGGCTCAATAAGGCTAAATGAACTTTCCCAATGTTCTATTGGGTAGCTACTGCAAAACACCTCCTGTTGCCCAAAATAGACGCCCTTATAATCCTTACAAGTTTTATGAACATCTCTTGAACTCCCTAAAAGCGAGTTTTCGGGGCCTCCGGGCTTCGGCTGTATCACAGTGGCAACTCCATTGGGGACACTACGAGAATTCACTTCGAAAGTACCTTGGTTAAATTGTATAATTGGGTTTTAATTTAAAATTTCATCCCTTTTCAAAAACTGCATAGCATTTCATTAGAGCCTTAAATCTACACTAGTTTGGTCCCTCTTTTAGCCTGGGTGCGTTTCCAAAGCACAACCCTATGTTCACTCAATGTGGGGAAGTGTTAGGAATAATCACCAGCCCAAGTCTAGTACCATTTGGTATATCAAATGATACTCGTTATGCTCAGGATGAGCTAGACCCATTGACAGCATCATGCTTGGGTAGCCCAAAAGTATCATTACCTTGACTAAAGCCCATGTAACGAAAATAGATACTTCCCTTATGTGGTATGAACCTTAATATCATGCTTCCTATATGGATTATTATGTATTGAATAGACCCAGATAAATTGGATGGTCACTTAATCAAAGGCTCTTATGGCCCGGTAGGCCCATCTTAATCTATTTGGACTATTTAAATACACAATTATCAAAAGCCATGTGCATGCGCTTTAAATTAAGAGATGTTATGTTGCCGGTTTTCCACCATGCACCATAAGCGTCCATTGGGTTACCTGATGATCCATGGGCTAATCCCACCTAGGAAAGAGACATCGTGACCCCCTGTGCAAAAGTGATAAGGTTGGAAGGATCTACTTGTTTGCATGTGGTTGTGGATGCTGCATGAAGCATAACCATGCATCATATGTCATTCATGCATCATCCTAACAGACTATGTTTTGCAGCCATCATAGATTCATTTAGGTGGTCCAGAGGTTCTAGTGGATGACTAGTTAGAAATTTATTTTTCGAACTCCCAGCATACTCAGGCTCAGAGTCACTCTCAGAAAGTAGTGAGTCTTACTCTTCCCAATTCTCAGTAGAAAGTGATATAGAAAACCCACCAAGAGAAACAGATGCAACTCGTGCCATGATTGTCAAGGAAGTAGGTAAAAGACTAGATGAATTTGAAAATCGAATGATGACTATGATGGAGAATCTAAAGCAGTAATGGTGCCACCTGCTGGGTCAAACCTAGTTGCCCCCCCCCCCCCCTATAGGACAAAATAAGCGGGAGGCAGTTAGGGAAGATCCTTCAGTGGAGGTACGTCCACCACCAGTTGATCTCAGAGCCAATACACCTTTAGGCTAGAGAAGAGGTGAGGCCCTTAGCCTGGAAAAAGATTTTAGAGAAGATGAGTGTGAGGAACCAGTAGTAGAGAGAGGAAAGGCACCTCAGACATAAGAGGTTATATGGAGGAAGATGGAGGAAACATTCCAGGTGATGTCTCATATGCTGACCATGGGAAAGGGGATGAATCTCGAAGATAGGAGCTAAAGGATGAGGATTTAATTCCCCAGAATTTCAAGATGCCAGATGTCTCGAATTTTAATGGTACATCGGATCCCACAGCACATGTGAAACAGTACTCCCTAAAATTGAAGGGTACAACCCTGACAAAAAGGCAAAAGATAGAGTATTTCTGCCTAAGCTTAATAGGCTCGCGGTTGACTAGTATCATGGGCTTGACAGGAGAACGAAAGAGGATTGGGATTTATTGACACAAAAATTCCTAAGGGGGTATGACTGCAGTACGAGGATGGAGATAACTCTAAAAGGTTTAGAACTATTACAGCAAAAATCAGGGGAGTCATTTCACGAGTACTTGACCTGATGGAGGAACCGCATAATGGAAATGAAGAGGAAGCCGGACACACTAGATCAGCGAGCTCTAGGAATTGTAATAAGGTAGTTAAGATGACCAAGGTTTCAGCCATAGGAATTAGTTAGAGGCATTTTTCAAACTTGGAAAGGTCTCTTTCATTGGTGTTAAAAAGGTTAATGAAGGAGTGGAAGTTATAGCCTTTAACGCCAAGACCTGCCAAAAGCCAAGGACGACCGGGGGATAAAGATGACGAGTTTTGTGCTTACCATCAGTGCACCGGGCATACTACGGACAATTGTAAGACACTGAGGCATGCCATTCAGGACCGATTGACTCCAAATAGATCACTAATCCAGAAAAGAGAGGTAGCCAGAAGAAGTTTGGATATAACAATGTTCCCCCAACTGTTTTTATAATCGGGTCTAGTATGCCCGAATCGTACGTTCTAAAAGACTTGTATGATGGTGAAGATGTTGATATCACGTGCCTTGAGAAGGCAAGTGAAAAAGGGATTCCCATAGCAACGATCGATTGTTGGTCCACTAGTGAGAGAGAAAGTGAAGATGAGGATGAGAAACCTGTTGATTTATGGGGTTAAGAAGATGAGAGAAAAGAGATAGGACTAGTGACCCGAAGGGGAAGGGTAGTTCCAAAAGTAGAAAAGCCACAAGATCTAGTGGCGGTACATATGGAAAAGGAGTTGGAAGAGGACCAAGTGATGAAACAACTAAAAAAGACTCTGGCCTAGATATCGATTTGGGATTTGTTGAGGCAATCCCTATCGCATAGGAAGAAGTTGGTAGAGGCCTTATGCGAATCCACTATTACAACCACCGTTTCCCTAATAAAGCTGTTAGACATTGTGAAAGGAAGTGCTGGAGAAAGTTTGATTTACTCGGTTACTGATTTACTAGCAGAAGGCCATAATCATAGCCGCCCTCTGTATATAAGGGCACAAATCAATGAAAAGTACACTACCTGTATTATGGTGGACGACAGTTCTTCCATGAATATATGCCCTCCGGTGGTAATGTCAGCTTTTGGAGTGATGGAAGACATGTTAAGCAAATCAGATCTCACAATCACCGTTTATGACAACTCTTGATGGAAACCGTCAGGGACCTTCAAAGCAATAGTGAAGAACGGACCGGTAGAGATAGAGGTTGAATTTATAGTCCTTCCTATTCCAGCTAATTTCTGAGCATTATTGGGCAGACCATGGTTCCACAAGTTGGGAAGGGTACCATCTACTTTGCACCAGATGATAAAGATCCCACATGACGGATAAGTAGTGAAAATCATAGGCACTCGAGAAAATCGGGTATCCATCTCAAAGATTGCAAGGCAACCCTTCAACGGTTTTCATGTAGCGGTGGTAAATGGAGAAAACGATATTACAGGGAGCCCTCACGTGGTGAATATGATGAAGAAAATGTCTTTCCTTCCCGAAGCTGGTTTGGGTAAGAACTCCCAGGGGCCACAAGCAGCCATCACAACAAGAGGTCAGAAAGATTGGAGGGGCCTCGAGTATAAAGGCACAATGAGTAAGAAGACAACATGTGAGATCCCTCACGTTATAGAGAGTTTTGTGCCGGCCGCCTAACTATGTGCTTATGTTGGAGAAGCTGAACCTCAATGAATAGACAGGAGGGTTTTGCAAGGATTCGAGGTTTTCAACGACGTCTTTGATTGGGACATTGAATTTATCAAGCTATTAGAGGGCTTTTGGGATGAAGAAATCATAACCCAAGGCATCGTTTGGGACTGATATGCGCCCGAAGAGATTGTCACTAATAGGCTGATGGCTACTTGAGTGAAGGGAAAGGGGAAGGTACGAGACGAACAATTTTACTTATGTGATGTTTCTAATGATTTCACTATGCATAATCATGATCATGACTCATTCATATTTGACATTGATTCAACTGATGCCACTCCATTTAATCTCGGAACTTTGGAAAATCCAAAGGAAATCTTGTTAGCATCCAATATAACTCCTGAAAAGAGATTAAAATTTGAGAGAATCTTAAATAAATATGAAAAAGTTTTTGCCTGGACCTATAAAGACATGCCAAGAATCAACCATGAAATTGGCGAACATGCCATACTAACATATCATAACCATAAACCATTTACGCAAAAGCTCAGAAGCCTCCAACCAGAATGGGCAAAAAGGTTAAAGAAGAAGTTCATAAACAGATTGAGGCCAAGTTTCCTATTGAAGTACAATACCCGACTTGGTTGGCCAATGTCGTTCTAGTAGCTAAGAAGAATGGAAAAGTATGCATATATGTAGACTATCCGAATTTGAACAAAGCTTGTCCAAAAGATGACTTTCCTCTATCTCACATTAATATTTTAGTAGACAGTGCAATAGCTTGTATGATGTACAACTTTGTGGATGGATATGCCGGGTACAATCAGATCCTCAACAATATAGCTGATTGGATTAAGACAACCTTCATCACCGAATGGGGCACATTTGCCTATAGAGTAATGCCATTTGGTTGGAAGAATGCCGGCATAACCTATCAAAGGATGGCTACTACGATCCTCAATGACCTAATCCATAAGGAAGTGGAAGTACATGTCAATGATATGATGATCAAGTCAGCTACTAAAGAAGGTCATTCCGAGAATCTAGAGAAGTTCTTTTAGAGGATCGACAAGTACAATTTGCGGTTGAACCCTAAGAAGTGCATTTTTGTAGTCACCTCAGGAAAATTATTAGGACATGTAGTGAGCTAGAAAGGGATTGAAATAGACCCAGATAAAGTCAAGGCCATTAAGGAGATGCCGGTGCCGCAAAAAGAAAAAGATCTCAAAAGCTTTTTGGAAAAGTTGCAGTATATTAGCAGGTTTATCGCCAAGCTCACTTCAATTTGTCAGCCAATCTTTAACTTGCTCAGGAAAGACCAGCCTGTAATATGGAATGATGATTGTCAGAAGGATTTCGACACCATTAAGGAATACTTGTTAAACCTTCTGGTTTTGAGACCACCTCAGCCGATCAAACCTTTGGTCCTGTATCTGACGATAAAAGATAGTTTTGTAGGTGCCTTGATGGCTTAGGAGGATGAATTTGGAGTAGAGTTTGCAGTTTATTACCTTAGTAAGAAGTTTCTTTCTTATGAGATCAAATATACTAAAGTCGAAAAGATTTGCCTAGCAGTGATTTAGGCCTCTAAGAAATTAAGACACTACTTGCATTCTTACAAGGTACAAGTTGTTGCTAGGCAGAATCCTATCAGGTACTTACAGGAAGCTCCCTCTTTGTTGGGAAAGATGGGAAGATGGTTACTGCTCTATAAGAATTTGATGTTGAATACGTCACCCGAAAAACCATCAAGGGACGCGCAGTAGCAGAATTTTTGGCAGAGCACCCCATCGAAGGAGATCTAATTGAGTTTAATTTTCTAGACGAGGACAATATGGCCAGTACAGTAAAGGGTTGGCAGTTGTATTTTGATGGAGCAGTTAATAAAAAAGGGGCAAGAGTGGGGGCCATTCTTATGACCCCCAAATGGTGAACAACTTCCATTAGCGATGAAACTAAGGTACAAGGCTACTAATAACGAAGCAGAAATATGAAGCTAGTATTTTTGGATAAAAAGCTTTAATATCCTTAGGGACAAAGAATGCAGAGATTTTTGGGGATTCATCACTAGTAATCTACCAGATTCGAGGTGAATGGGCTATAAAAGAAGAACGATTGATGACATATGTGAAACACTTGAATATGTTGAGAAGCTAGTTTGAAATATGCACCTTTCATTTGATTCCAAGAGATAAGAATCATTTAGCAGATGCGCTCGTAACTTTGGTGTTAATATGGGACAATCCAGAAGGGGTAGTCATGAAGGCCATCTTGATCTCAAGTTCTAAGAGGCCTAGTTTTGAGTCTGATGATATCATGGAAATTGAAGTTATCGATGAGAAACCATGGTACCATGACATTCAAAATTACCTAGAAAAGATGGTATTCCTAGAAGAAGCTACTGAAAAGGACCAAAGATTGATCCACAAACTGTCTAATCAGTTTATCTATATAGATGGTGTGCTATACAAATGACATGGTGTGACGCGCGCCGGATCCCGAGCGCCGCCCTTTCGGACCGCCCGCACGTGGGCGATCGGGGCATTTGCGGGTCCGTTGACATCTTGCGATAAATCGCAAGTGCGTTTATGTTGGGCAACAAGGAGGTATCATGGAGTCGCCACCCAATAGAACATTGGGAAAGTTACTCTCGCCTCGGAGAGCCTAAGACTGCGCTTGGTATCCATTTTGGGCCAGCCAGAGGGGACTTGGAAGGTAAACCTCTCGCCCTAAGGAGCCTAGGATTAGCGCTAAAGTCTCGTGGCACAAAAAGGTGTCTTGGAGGGTAGACCTCTAGCCTTTTTGAGCCCAAAGACCAGAGCTGGGTCCGGGATTTCTCATCTATTTCTACCTCGATTATTTTATGATCAAATTTTAATACCATTGATTCGCTCTCTCTCCACACGATGCAATTAATTGAAAGGCGCATTTATTCACATTTTGAAAGCGGTAAATGAGCAAAATAAATATCGAAAGCGATAAATTACAATAATACAAGGAGCAAAATACAACTCCCTCTTGTAAATGTGCGAAGCATACATAAAACGGGTTATTCATTTAATAGTGAGAACATTGGTCCTCGCATGCATATTTATTATGAAACAATTTTGATGTGATGATTTATTTGGGTATGAAAAACTAGGACATTGGTCCCATTTTTATTTAGAAAAAATGTCAAGTTAATTAATAAAAATGTTTTTGTGATTTTCTTTTTAGCGAGCCTAAATAAAGAATTTTACAAGAAAGTTATATGGCAAAATTAAATAAAATATTACAAATAAAGAAAATAAATATATGAACCAAATGAGCCTTTTTGGACCTCCCGATGTGCTCGCAAAAATGCCCAAGCGAAAAAAAATGAGTTTAGACATACAAACAAATACAAATAAAATAATGTTAGTGATTAAATCAATTCAATCAATTAAATATACAACATAATGAATAACAAATTAAAATAAAATAAGATGATATGAAAAGAATGATAATGGAATCAAAAATATTAACAAACCAAAATAAAATGAGAAACATGGATTATATGTGATAAATGATTAAATGATGTGATGAAAATAAAATATGACATGTTAATTAATACATGTAAAAATATGCACATGATGAAAATAATGATGATAAGTGAAAAATAATGAATGAATAAATAAACAAATGATAATAAAATCATGTAACAATGATAAAAATTAGTAAACAAAGGAATGAAAATAATAATGATATATAACAAGGTTAATTGATGTGTTCATAGTTAATACAAACTATTTACATGGCAAAAAGATTAGTTTAAATTAATTAATTATTCGCATATTAAAAATAATGAGGAATCAAAATAAATTATTTACATGTTAGGAATTAAAAAGACAATATTCACATGAATAAAAATCAAATCATATATATAAACAATTAAATGGAACAAATATAAGATGAATACAACAAATGAATAGATGAAAACAATAAATAAATCAATAAAAACAATAAAATATATATGAATAAATTAAATAAAAATAAAATAAAATAGAAATGGAGCCAAGAATATTTACCCTCAGAATATTGGATTTGATGAAGGAAAAGTGATGATTTTCCGGAAAATTGCTTGAAAGAATAATTCAGCAATAAAATTAATTCTCTTTGTTTATGGAGAAAAACAAAGGAATTGATTTGTATGCTTAAGATTAAAAAGAAATTGATGTCAAAATGATGATTAATTTCTTGTGTTTGTGGAGCAAAAACAAAGAAATTAATTGGAATAATTAACAATTGAAAATTAATCTTTCAATTTCAATTAAATCTTATTAATTAAAAAGAGAAAATCTGAAATTTTGAAGAGAAAATAGAAGAGAGGAATTCTGAAAAATTAGGTCTCAAAAATGTGGAGGCTCCCCCTTTTTTGATTTCATCCTAAACTATTTAAAAGATAGGAAATGTTGCCCTAATTTAATTAAGGAAAACAAACCTAATTTTATTCAAATTTCTTTATTTTTGGTGATAAAATCAAGTTTTATTAATTAATAATCTATAAAAAATATTTTGGAATTTTATTTGAAGTCAAAAACCCTTAATTTTGGGATAAAAACGGATTTTTGGGTGAAAAAATCGGAAAAAAAGGCTGAAAAAATGGAAAATAGGGTAACAGACCCTATACCGACGGCCAGGGAGCCGTCGCCAGAGGGACGCCGCCCGTCGCTATAGAGCGACGGGCACTCACGCGGCGAGCAGGCGCGATTCGCGCGCTGGCGCTCGCGCACGAGCGCTCCGTGCGGCGCTCAGCGTGCGCGATGCTGCGCGCGCCTTTAGCGACGCGCAGCATCGGCGACGCTGAGCGTCGCCTTTGCGTCCGCAATGCGCTGCCGCGCAAGACACCCGCGGTCCGAAAAATTTTTTATTTTTTTTTATTTTTTCTATTTTTTTTTAAATTTTAAATTGACTAAAAACACCATAATTTTAAGCCCCCATTTTTCAAAATTAATTTTTTTTTCAATATTTTTTTATTATTTTCTAATTTTTCACTCTAAAATGCAAATTTGACGAGAAAACCATCACTTTTAACCTTTTAAGCCTGTGAAGGCAATTATCATCATTGGGTGACTTCGATCTAGGCTGACTCAGGACCAGGTGTCTACAGTTGCCCCCAGTTTAGGGGAATCTAGTACACTAGTGTCTAGGTGAGCCTAAACTCAAAGATGAAAAGGAAAGAGACGCGTACCTGAGTCGGCCGTCTTTCCTGCTTGATGGAATTATAATGATAGCTGTTGCTGTCTTTTGGTTGTAGCTGGTAATGCTGTGGTCGTGCTAACCTCTTGTGGGTAGTGCTGCCATCGTGCTAACCGCTGTGAATTTTGGTAGTGCCGTGGTCGTGCCAACCTCTTGTGGGTTGTTCCGCCATCGTGCTAACCGCTGTGAATTGGTAGTGCCGTGGTCGTGCTAACCTCTTGTGGGTAGTGCCGCCATCGTGCTAACCTCTGTGAATTGGTAGTGCCGTGGTCGTGCTAACCTCTTGTGGGTAGTGCCGCCATCGCGCTAACCGCTGTGAATTGGTAGTGACGTGGTCATGCTAACCTCTTGTGGGTAGTGCCGCCATCGTGCTAACCTCTGTGAATTGGTAGTGCCGTGGTCGTGCCAACCTCTTGTGGGTTGTGCCGCCATCGTGCTAACCGCTGTGAATTGGTAGTGCCGTGGTCGTGCTAACCTCTTGTGGGTAGTGCCGCCATCGTGCTAACCTTTGTGAATTGGTAGTGCCGTGGTCGTGCTAACCTCTTGTGGGTAGTGCCGCCATCGTGCTAACCGCTGTGAATTTTGGTAGTGCCGTGGTCGTGCTAACCTCTTGTGGGTTGTGCCGCCATCGTGCTAACCGCTGTGAATTTTGGAACTGTGCTCCTTTAGATGTTTGGACTGGTGTCGTCACTCGGCTTTTGTTGGTGTTCCCCGCCGATTTCTCCTGCAAGATTGTATGCATAGGAATATACAAGAAATCACATGTGCATGATATGGAATGCAAATGCTTGCAACAATGTATAGACCGTGCCCTAGGTGGTCTATGGTTCGCTGAGGTTGTAGCCTGCCTGCTCTACAATGCCCCCTGAATCCTGAGGATCGTCGACAAGTTTTCTGAAAGAGACGTCCGGTATATATCCTTGCCCCCCTAGTCAATGATCATTTACCCAGGATTCTGTTTCATGTTCTGTATTGTATGTTACCTGATTGAAAGAAGATCATCTGAAGTAACGCCGCCTTATCGTTCTAGGCATTGAACGTCATTGTTTTAAAGGTAGTGCGTCCCTTATGGATTTTCACACTAGCTTTTCTTTGCGGGAAATGAGTCCCTTGTGGGATTTTCACACAACCCTTTGCCTAACTTTTGCCTGGAATGGACCCAACCCAATCCAGCGGCTTTTGTTTATTTTATATTTATTTTTTTTTTGTAGGGCATACTGCCTATTTCCAGGTTTTCACCCTGCCTTTTGGCCTAACTTTTGCTTAGAGAGCCAGTTACGGTTTTCATCTCTAACGGCCTTCTTTGATTTGCTGCTCCCTGAGAAGTCTTCGATTTGCTGTTCCTTGAGAAGTCTTTGATTTGCTGCTCCCTGAGAAGTCTTTGATTTGCTGCTCCCTGAGAAGGTCATTGGATGGTGCTTGGATTGATGATTAAGCTGGTATGTGGATTGATGATTTGATCTATGTCTGGACTGATGATTGAATTGAGGCTTGGATATATGTTTTGATCGATGTCATCACTGGGCTTTTGCCGGTGTCCGCCTCAAGCCTTTCTTTCTGCAAAATAAGGAAACTAAACTATGCAAAAATGGTGAGCATGCAAGTGAAATGCATGAGTAATGCAGGAATGCAGGATAAAAATTCATCTATGTGAACTTGAAGATGATAGCCGGGCTAGCTGCAATTTGCGATATAATTGATGCCTTTTGAGCTGCTTTTGAATTTCATGCCCTTTGGGATTGCGAGATTCTCACCTGGTACCTGTAGTCATTATTTGAAGGTAGTGCGTCCCTTGTGGATTTTCACACTAGCTTTTCTTAGTGGGAGGTGCGTCCTTTGTGGATTTTCACATAACCCTGTGCCTTATTATTTTTTTTTTTTTTGCCTGGAATGGACCCAACCCAATCCAGCGGCTTTTCTCTTTCTTATTTTTTTTGAAGGATAGACTGCCTGTTTTCAGGTTTTCACCCTATCCTTTTGCCTAATTTTTGCTTAGAGCGCCAGTTACGGTTTTCACTCTAACGGGTTTTTTTTTTTTTTTTTTTTTTTTTTTTTTTTTTTTTTTACGACTTGAAAAATTAGAACTATTGTCAAGGCTTCCTCAGTATCTTGTCTTCGGCTTTCACTCCTGAGTACCACAACCCCTGGACACAATTGCTTTCCCAAAATTGTCATATTGTGGGTCAGAGACTACATCCTTGCTTCCATAAGTGCCTGCGAAAAAAATGATACATAACCTTCCGGTAGATAATAAAACTCAACGGCTTAAGCACCTGGTCGGCGAGAGTAGAAGCAAAGTATAGCCAGTTAGATTTTATACACTCAATAATGAATGACATCTTTCTTTTTATAAAAGAACTAGGAAATGATGAGTTAAAACTACTTCTGCTTTATGCATTTGCAAAGATTGTGTGCATTTTGGTATGATTTCTCCGTACATGATCACCATATAACATAGATTCAAAATGCAAAATTACGTTTAATCTCAGAATGGATCTTGAAAGCATCAGACTCCTGTTTCCAATCAGCCCTCTCGGGTTTTCCTGATTGTATATTTTCTCTCGAGCCTCTAATTTTTGACCAGAGTGTCTTTTTTCGGTTTTCACCCTGACGAGGCGCCCAATTTTAGCAAGGCCGCCTTTTTCTGGTTTTCGACCCGCGGGGCATTTATTCTCTTCTTTTGATTTTTAGTCTTTACCATGGACCTTCTCGGGTTTGTTGAGGCTGACTGCTTCATCGAACTTGCTTCCTTTACTGTCTGCCGAAACGCTACTGCCTGGGATAATGACTTTTCAAGAACAAACAAGTCTTCGTTTGCTAGCCTGAATTTACTTCGTTCATCCGGAATACTTGGTCTTATTTTCCTGAATACCAAATATCACTATTTCCAGTAGGTGCTTTCTGACTTTCTTCCCGAATAATTAAGTAAATTATTTCCTGATCGATATGATTGCAATAGTAATCCCATAACCTATTTTGGTCTGATGTGCTTAGCTGCTGCAAAACTGTTTCTATGACTGTCCCGGTATTGTCTGATGTGTTTAGCCGTTGTAGCATCGTTCCCATAATTGCCCTTTAAGATTTAAGTGCTGTGACAGGTAGTGCTTTTACCCCATGCCTCGAGGAATAAAGTGTAATACGTGTAAAGATTTTTGATTGTAGTCCCCTGCATGGGTCTCCTTCATAATCTTCTTGGCCTTTTCCTATCTAGCATCTCAACTGCACGTCATTAGCTTTCCTCTCGTACTGCACATCCTTTACATGAATGAACTGGGTGGATAACTTATGAATCAGTCTCTTGGTTCCTTTCAGTAGCCAAATAGAGTGACAAGGTGCAGGTATGTGTATATCCGCGAGATTTGGATAAAGCTTGGCCACAAATTTTCCTTCTTTTAGCAAGCTTTGCTCAAATCCTGAAGTTTACACATACACGCACTTTTCTTTTTAACCATCGGGATGCCATTGGCCAACCTAGTTTGGCGTTGTGTTTCAAAAAGAAATTAGGTCTTGTTTCTACTTGCAGATCTCTCCTTTCAACCATTTCTACCCACTTGGGCTTGAGTCTTCTGAGCTTCTGTGGCACCTGTCCATGATTTTGGCATAGCATGCTTAGTGGCTTCATAATCATCTTCTACCATGTCTTCACTGGTCCAGGCAAAGACTTTTTTTTTTAAATTTTTTTTTTAATTCTCTCAAGTTTCAATCTCTCTTCAAGAGTCATAACAGATGCTATCAAGATTTTCTTTGGGTTCTCCCAAGTTTCGGGATTAAATGGAATAGCATTAATTGAATAAATGTCACACATTGATTATGCACAATGAAATCACAAGAAATATCACACAAATAAACAAAAACACAAAAGCATTCCTTTTAATTCATAAAAGTAGAGTTAAAACATCATCATTAGATAGTTCAAAAATAAATAGAGCATCTAAATAGCTAACATCTTTTCTTTCTCGCCAACATGGATGCTGTAGCCGACAGTCTATCACCCCCGGGAACCATTCTCTCGCCCCATCCTTTCCTCATCAATGAGACCTTGAATAAGCTTTTTTAGAATTCGGCATCTATCAGTCTTATGCCCAGTATGCTGATGGTAGGCACAATACAAATTCGATCGGTGACTAGGGAATCCTTGGCTCTTGGCGGGTCTTGCAGGTTTCGGTTGTAGTTTCCCTTTATCGATGAAATAGGAAAGGAGCTCAGATAAAGGCTTTTCGCAAATGGCATAACAACCTTGAGTAGTTCCTATGTTTGGAACCTTAGTAGTCCCAACACCCCCCACGCTGTTATCGTCGAGACTTGAGCTTTCCTGATTATTACCCTCAATGACGTTGCCCCCTCCTTCAAGGGCGACCGGTTGCTTGCCAATAACAAGGTCCTGTACATGAAACTTTGGGGTTTGGCTATCACTCCTCAGATATCTAGCGTGCCGACGACATTTCCTATGCCCTCGATTTCTGGCTGGGTTAGCTAACCATGAGCGCAGGTCCCCATCCCCTACTTGAGGAAAAGATTCGTCCATGCTGAGATGACCTTTCTGAGTTGTTCTAACCATTGATGCTTCCTTTATCCCTTGAGTGCCAGCACAGATGTCACACCTATCCGGTTGACTCCCATTCTTTAGGTCCATAGAGACTTCCTCCCGGGCAGCCAGGGTAATTGCAAGTTTAGACTTTGAAATTTCTTCTTCGAGGACATCCATCCTTCTCTTTAGGCCCCGTGTCACTGCTAGAAGGCCATTCTCTGAAACATGCCCTTTGCCTTTTCGCTCGGGTGACATAGTAACGGGTGACTCTCCTCCAGGTCCATTTGGTGGTAGGTGCACTTCCTTAGGCGAATCATACTCTTCTTGCAATTCGGTAAAAGCAGCAGACTGTTGTCCAGTAGGTGGCACCACAATTAAATTCTCCATAATAGCCATGGTCTGAGTTTTACGGTTTTTAACCCCTCGTTCTATCTCCTTTACTGCACCATCCTCTCCCTTGGGTACTTCATTCATGATAGTCCATGGAATTATGGGTTCATCCTCTTCCTCTCCCATGATATCACCCTTCACATCAAGGGTCTTCTTGTGCTCAAAAAGTGTCGTTGCTCTGAGCTCAAAATCTGGCTGTTGTGCTGCAGTGAATGCTATAGGAGTCTCTTCCTTGACAGGTGATTCAAATGGTTTAACAGAAGGGGCTGTAGGCAGTTGCTTGGAATTTGATGCTACTTGAGAGGCGATATTTTCCATCATGGTTAACATCTTCCTTTCAAAATCGCCGAGCCTCTTATTTAGGTCCTGTATTGTCAACGCACCAGTCTCTCGTGGTAATTCTGCCATTGATAATTTTAGAGAGGACTCACGGGATGAGAGTAGCTCAGAATCCCCGTCAGACACAAATTCTAGCAACTCAAAGAGCAAATTTGTCCTTACTAGCCGACCGTCGGAACCTCTAGTCCACTTAGATGAATCTATGATGGCTGAAAAAATTAGATTGTTAGGATGATGCATGAATGACATATACAATGCATGATAGTGAGCTATGCAACATTTACAATCACATGCAAGCAAGTAAAGCCTTCCAACCTTATTACTCCCACACACGAGGTAATGCGGTCTCTTTCCTAGGTGGGTCCAATCCATGGGTTAGCGGGGAACCCAATGGATGCGTATGGTGTGCGGTGAAAAACCGACATCGTAACACTCCTATACTAATGTACAAGCGGATGGATAGTGATCGTCATGTATTTAGACGTTCCACAAATTTCGACATGGCCCTACCGGGGCATGGAAGCCTTTGGCTAGGTTACCAAGCGAGATATCTGGACTCACCCAATACATGAGGATCCATACAGCAAGCATGGAATTAGGGTTCATATCACCTGTGGAAAGTAGCTATGGCCATTATATGAGCTTTGGACAAGGGAGATGTTACTTTAAGGCTACCCAAGCATGATCCCTGCCGACGGGTCTAGCTCATCACGAGCGTAACGACCGATCGGGTCACCATTTTGATATACCATTAAGGTACGTGGCTTGGGCTGGTGATTATCCTTAACACTTCCCCAAATTGAGTGAAAATGAGGAGGTGCTTCAGGAACGCACCGGGGCTAAAAGAGGGACCAAACTAGCGTATTCTAAGGCTCTAATGATATGCAAATGCAAATTTGAGAGAAGGTGAATTTATGAATTAAATTTTAATCATAAATGTTAAAAGAGGTATTTTCGAATTGAAATCTCGAACCATAAACGTCCCCAGTGGAGTCGCCACTGTGACGCGCGCCGGATCCCGAGCGCCGCCCTTTCGGACCGCCCGCACGTGGGCGATTGGGGCATTTGCGGGTCCGTTGACATCTTGCGATAAATCGCAAGTGCGTCTATGTTGGGCAACAAGGAGGTATCATGGAGTCGCCACCCAATAGAACATTGGGAAAGTTACTCTCGCCTCGGAGAGCCTAAGACTGCGCTTGGTATCCATTTTGGGCCAGCCAGAGGGGTCTTGGAAGGTAAACCTCTCGCCCTAAGGAGCCTAGGATTAGCGCTAAAGTCTCGTGGCACAAAAAGGTGTCTTGGAGGGTAGACCTCTAGCCTTTTTGAGCCCAAAGACCAGAGCTGGGTCCGGGATTTCTCATCTATTTCTACCTCGATTATTTTATGATCAAATTTTAATACCATTGATTCGCTCTCTCTCCACACGATGCAATTAATTGAAAGGCGCATTTATTCACATTTTGAAAGCGGTAAATGAGCAAAATAAATATCGAAAGCGATAAATTACAATAATACAAGGAGCATAATACAACTCCCTCTTGTAAATGTGCGAAGCATACATAAAACGGGTTATTCATTTAATAGTGAGAACATTGGTCCTCGCATGCATATTTATTATGAAACAATTTTGATGTGATGATTTATTTGGGTATGAAAAACTAGGACATTGGTCCCATTTTTATTTAGAAAAAATGTCAAGTTAATTAATAAAAATGTTTTTGTGATTTTCTTTTTAGCGAGCCTAAATAAAGAATTTTACAAGAAAGTTATATGGCAAAATTAAATAAAATATTACAAATAAAGAAAATAAATATATGAACCAAATGAGCCTTTTTGGACCTCCCAATGTGCTCGCAAAAATGCCCAAGCGGAAAAAAATGAGTTTAGACATACAAACAAATACAAATAAAATAATGTTAGTGATTAAATCAATTCAATCAATTAAATATACAACATAATGAATAACAAATTAAAATAAAATAAGATGATATGAAAAGAATGATAATGGAATCAAAAATATTAACAAACCAAAATAAAATGAGAAACATGGATTATATGTGATAAATGATTAAATGATGTGATGAAAATAAAATATGACATGTTAATTAATACATGTAAAAATATGCACATGATGAAAATAATGATGATAAGTGAAAAATAATGAATGAATAAATAAACAAATGATAATAAAATCATGTAACAATGATAAAAATTAGTAAACAAAGGAATGAAAATAATAATGATATATAACAAGGTTAATTGATGTGTTCATAGTTAATACAAACTATTTACATGGCAAAAAGATTAGTTTAAATTAATTAATTATTCGCATATTAAAAATAATGAGGAATCAAAATAAATTATTTACATGTTAGGAATTAAAAAGACAATATTCACATGAATAAAAATCAAATCATATATATAAACAATTAAATGGAACAAATATAAGATGAATACAACAAATGAATAGATGAAAACAATAAATAAATCAATAAAAACAATAAAATATATATGAATAAATTAAATAAAAATAAAATAAAATAGAAATGGAGCCAAGAATATTTACCCTCAGAATATTGGATTTGATGAAGGAAAAGTGATGATTTTCCGGAAAATTGCTTGAAAGAATAATTCAGCAATAAAATTAATTCTCTTTGTTTATGGAGAAAAACAAAGGAATTGATTTGTATGCTTAAGATTAAAAAGAAATTGATGTCAAAATGATGATTAATTTCTTGTGTTTATGGAGCAAAAACAAAGAAATTAATTGGAATAATTAACAATTGAAAATTAATCTTTCAATTTCAATTAAACCTTATTAATTAAAAAGAGAAAATCTGAAATTTTGAAGAGAAAATAGAAGAGAGGAATTCTGGAAAATTAGGTCTCAAAAATGTGGAGGCTCCCCCTTTTTTGATTTCATCCTAAACTATTTAAAAGATAGGAAATGTTGCCCTAATTTAATTAAGGAAAACAAACCTAATTTTATTCAAATTCCTTTATTTTTGGTGATAAAATCAAGTTTTATTAATTAATAATCTATAAAAAATATTTTGGAATTTTATTTGAAGTAAAAAACCCTTAATTTTTGGATAAAAACGGATTTTTGGGTGAAAAAAATCGGAAAAAAAGGCTGAAAAAATGGAAAATAGGGTAACAGACCCTATACCGACGGCCAGGGAGCCGTCGCCAGAGGGACGCCGCCCGTCGCTATAGAGCGACGGGCACTCACGCGGCGAGCAGGCGCGATTCGCGCGCTGGCGCTCGCGCACGAGCGCTCCGTGCGGCGCTCAGCGTGCGCGATGCTGCGCGCGCCTTTAGCGACGCGCAGCATCGGCGACGCTGAGCGTCGCCTTTGCGTCCGCAATGCGATGGGCGCCTGGGTGCCTGCGCGCTGGGCGCCCAGGCGCCTGTGAGCTGGGCGCCAGCGCGCCTGCGCGCTGTCGCAAGCGCGCTGCCGCGCCCGACACCCGCGGTCCGAAAATTTTTTTATTTTTTTTATTTTTTCTATTTTTTTAAATTTTAAATTGACTAAAAACACCATAATTTTAAGCCCCCATTTTTCAAAATTAATTTTTTTTTCAATATTTTTTTATTATTTTCTAATTTTTCACTCTAAAATGCAAATTTGACGAGAAAACCATCACTTTTAACCTTTTAAGCCTGTGAAGGCAATTATCATCATTGGGTAACTTCGATCTAGGCTGACTCAGGACCAGGTGTCTACACATGGCATTTAACTAAGATGTTTGGATGAGCAAAAAGCTAAGAAGGTTATGGATGAAACTCATGCTGGGGTTGGTGGAGCCCATATGAACTGTCTAACGCTAGCGAAGAAGATCATGCTACAGGGATTTTACTAGCTTATGATGGATACATATTGCTCGAAATACGTAAAGCAGAGTCAATTGTGCTAACGGTATGCAAATTTCAAGCATTTACCATTTTTGGAATTGCACAGCTTAACATCACCTTGGTCGTTTGCAGCTTGGTGAATAGATATTATGGGATAAATACACCTTTACAGCCTCCAATGGACATAGGTTCATCATAGTTGCCATCAATTACTTCACTGAGTCGGTAGAGGCTGAATCTTTCAAGAAAATCGATGCTCTAGACATGGCCAAGTTCATTAAAAAGAATTTGATATGTATATATGGTCTCCTACACCACATTGTATTTGATAACGGGGTGCAATTTATGGTTGAAAGTAAGAAATTACTCCAAAAGTATGGCACTGAGCAGTACAAGTCTTCTCTATATCGCCCACAGGCCAATGGGGCAATTAAAGTGGCTAATAAAAATGTCGAGAAGATCTTATCCAAAATGGTTCAGAATTACAAGAATTGGGCAGAGAAGTTGCCTTTTGCACTCTGGGGCTATAGAACCACCATCAGAACTTCCACAGGAGCTACGCCTAATTCTTTAGATACGGGACAGAAGCGGTACTTCCAGTTGAAATAGAGCTCGGGTCTTTAAGGGTATTTATGGAAGCTCAGATTCCAGAAGCTGATTGGGCACAACAACGATTGTTGTATTGAACATGTTAGATAAGAACAGGTTGCGAGCTTATTATCACAACCAAATCTATCAAAAAAGGCTTGGTCGGTCATTCGAGAAAAAGGTCAGAAGGTATCTATTGAGAGAGGGAGATTTAGTCTTCAAGCAAATAAGGCTAGGTGCTCCAGACATACGGGGTAAATTAAGGCCAACATAAGAAGGTCCATTTGTTCTTAAGAAGTTGCTATCTAAAGGAGCAGTGATTCGGACAGATAGCGATGGAAACAAGTTCAAAGGATCGGTCATTATTGATAGACTTAAAAGGTTCCATGGCAAAAGACTAAAAAATTAAATGAAGAGAATAGAAACCCTGCGGGTCAAAAATCGAAAAGAGGCACCATGGGAAAAAAGTAAAGGCTCGAGAGGAAATGTCCAATCAAGAAAACCTGAGAGGGCTGATTAGGAATAGGAGTTCGATGCTTTCAAGATCCGTTTTGAGATTAAGTGCGATTTTTTATGTTGATTTATGTTAAATAATAGACATGTATGGTGAAATCATGCTGAAATGTACACAATTTTGCAAAAGATATAACAGAAACAATTCAACTCATCTATTCATTATCATCTAGTTCTTTTATAAAAAGTAAAAGAAAACAAAACATTATTTTGTGCTTAATCTATGCAATCTAATACTATGCTCTTCAGCTACTTAGGTCAGCCAGATGTCTAAGTTGATGGGTCCTATTATCAACTGTAGAACTAATCACCCACCTCTTGTATGCACTAGTAGAAGCAAAGGTGCAATATACAATCAGTGGTATAACAGTCTTTACAGGCAGCTGTGTCTAGAGGCTATGGTACCTGGAGGTGAAAGCCGCGGATAAGATGCCACCTTGGAAAGATAGAGGGTGCCTCGCAACATCTTGACTCTCTCCGAACTGTCAAGCATAGCGGGCGCTAATATAGAAGGTAGCCTCATGAAGTGCACATAAAGGAACGGATCCTAAAGAACCATCTAGAGTCACAAAAGAAAGGGGTAGCCAGAGGCACATGAAGTTGATGTCATCATCTGCCACCTCCCCTAATCTAGAGCACCTTCATCGAGAGATGCAAAAGAATACAACCGCTGCCTGAGAAGAAACTTCCTCAGCAAATAATTGCTGATCACCCTAGGAGGAGGCTCTGATAGTAGTTTCAGTTTCTCCTGTAACCGTATCTAAAAAACAAGGAAAATCAGGGAGATTAGAAATACTCATGCATAGGGGACTAAGTTATTTGGAAGTGTTATGTGAAGAGTTGATTGATTTTATGATTTGCAATAAAAGTATTGAGCCTTTGACTATCCTATACTCTTTAATTTAAAACTAATTGGGTAAAAAACAAAGAAGCCACTGGAATGGGTTGGGACCACTCCAGGAACAAATAAGGTACAGGGTTATGTGAAAATCCAAAATGATGCATTTCCCACTAAAGAAAAGCTAGTGCAAAAATTCACAAGGGACGCACTACCTTTTAAAAGAATGATGAGTATTTACCTACAGTAATAAGGAGCTTTCGATGAAGAAAGTAGAAGCGTAAGTGTGGACAACATCCAAGCTTAGGATCGTGTCAGCAAGAATTAGGGAAAATGGGGTCAGCCCGAGATGGATGCCATCCACAATCCCGAATAACTAGAAATCGCTAGTCAATTCCTTAGAAACCACCGTTAGATATCTGGAAAGTCATAATAGCAGAATAACATTGGCTTTGTATGTGGGTACATCAGAAAAGCCTTTTAGTGCCTCAATTAACGGTTCTAAAGCAAAAATGGCACCTTAGGGGACCAATCTAGCTACGGCTAAGGGAGAAATACCTAAGGCCAATGCAGTGCCCCTCCCATGGATGAAACCACAGCTCGGGATGCAAGGTGGTGTGCCAGGAGGAAACCTAATTCCGATGATGGTGGCAAATTCTTCGGGCAGAGGGCACAGTTCTTGATAAGTAAATATGAAAACGTGGAATCGGGGGTCCTAGGAGCGAATTGCAGCCAACAGAAGATTCTTGTCCACTTTAACTCTCCTAAAAAATTTTAGGCCAGAATAAGGGGTCAAAGTGGTATTTTTCTAAGCTCGAGGGTCATTTAGAAGTCGGTGCATTTTGATAAGGGTTGATGACGACATTTTCAAGACCTCGGGGCAAAAATTAAATATAAAAAAGGGAAAGAAACAAGAATGGAAAAAAGGAAGAGAAGAGGAGAAAATACTTGGAGGAGGAGCTCTAACATGAACTCAAAAGGAGGAATGCACGAAATTCGAGGAGAAGACAAGTATTTAAAGAAATTAGGGATCGAAGGGCGTGGCTTGAGCGAGTCATGGCCAGCTCGTCAGTCAACTTTTGACCGCCTAGGTGGATTTTGATCTGCATGGTTCATGCATTTCACATGCAAAAATCTTTTATGTGTTTTTGTTTCATTTTAGTTTTGCAGGGAAACAAATTTGATGGATGCAATCATACACTGAAAATAGGGCACAAGCATTTCAGGGAGTATTTTAAAATTCTCAGAGTCAAGACCATTGGATTTGAAAAAAAAAATAATTTGAAAGTTCGAAACGACTAACGGGCTTGTAGGATTGCCTATCGCTTGCTCCATGGATGGCCTATCTGTCGGCCATTAAAAATTATATATAGTGAGTTGTTGCCCACCTCTTCACTTGCTTTTTCTTCTTTCTTCTTCCTCTGCGCTAACAGACGCCCACCTTCGATTTTTCTGCATTTTCTTTGTCATCTTTTGTCCATTTTTCATACCGTTTGCATCAAAATGCTCCCCTCATAGTTGCGCACATTCAAAACTAAACATTTTGCATTTATTTTGAGTATTTTCTAGTGTAGTTTGTCGACTCACATGTTGGTTTTCAGAAACTTATCTCTCTTTTCTTTGAAATTTTCTCTTTATTTTTGCGTTTTAGATGAAACTAGGTTTCTCCAGTCTATGCTTTGCACACTGCCAGTTAAATGCACAAAATATCAAGTAGTGAACCAAAGAAAAGTTATAATTAATTAATTATTTTTAGGAGAATTATTCTATTTCTACAACCCAAGTTAGACTTATTAGGAATAGGATAAAATGGTAAAGTAGGATTTTCCATTTTCGTCGTTATGTTTAGATAAAATAATTGCGCCTGTAAAATTGTTGCTGGGGCCTAAGCCCTATCTATTTTAGTGCTTTTTATGCAGGAAGTTAGTCACATCCTAGTCGTAATGCTACTGAAATTTCTAAAAAATAAATATATAGTTAGTTTACTTATAACTATTATGCATTAATGCAAAACTAACTCTTTTTTCAGGATGCCTCTGAGACGAAACATCCCTCAGGACCAGCCCAAGCCTCAGGCTTCAGCATGGATGACTCCAAATATGAGGGAGAGATTTTAGGTCCTGGCTCAAGTCTTGTTTCGGACTAGCCTATATATTTCTAGACCTTTCCTCTAGCGCATGGGGATGTTAGATGAGGTTGAGGCGCTTCTAGAGGCCGCAAAGTGGACGAAGTTTCTCAGACCATTATTCCAAACTCACCCAGAGATTGCGAGGGAGTTTTAGCCATGCTACACTATAGAGGATTTTAGAGACCAGACATTGAGGAGGGCGTCATATAGTTTTGAGTCCGAGGAGATCACTTCAGTATCACTCGTAGAGTCTTTACCAAGGCGATGGGACTTCTGTCTGGGGCAGACGTGATGATACCACAGAGGGCAATCCAGAGAAAACATTGGGAGGCCATCACATTTCCATGAGCCCCCTACGACCAAGATACGGCGAAGAGCACTATGCTCTCATCGCAGGCCTTAAGATATGTCCACAGAGTACTATCCAGCTCCTACATGGGCTGAGCTGGGAATTCAGGGTTAGTCAATGGAGCTGAGATTTGGAGCATGTGGGCGATGGTGGCAGGCCGGTACCTCAACATTAGCCATGAGATCTTGGCTAACCTGGTGAGATTGGCATGTGGGACAGTGCCCTTTATATGTGCTGATGGTGTGATCACTAGGCTGCTGACATATCTAAGGGTCCTTTTAGTGGACTTTGGGCCTTCATTGGATGATGATGTTTATGTGGATGTAGCTTCAGCCTAGACTATGGGGGTGGTAGCTTAGATACATGGTCATCCTAATGAGTACAGACTACTTACAATGGCGGTGACCAGGCACCTCTTTCATCTCCCTCCACTTTAGCCAGCTGCGAACATTCTAGGGGGAGCCCTAGGGGGAGGACTAGCCTCCATAGCAGCCCCAGCCAAAGGAGGAGCAGCCTCACACTCCTCAGGACATGGCATTTGACATAGATTTTGATGATATGTTGTGCACTCTAGTGTCACAGTGAGCTCAGAGCCACATGCCCCTACAAACGCAAGTTTAGCATTCCGAGTCTCGGAGGGTCGGCAGATTCCATCCTTACAGCCGGCCTGGACACCCGGGGGCATCTACGTGCACTGCTCCTCTACCACCATATTTTTGTGTAGAGTCGGCACAGCCTAGTGCACAATCACCATCTCCATCCATATACCAGCACATTATCTCAGCGGTAACCGACACACTCGATGCCACGGATCGACGGATGGAGGAGAGACACAGGATGATAGGCGAGCACCTAGATAGACAGGAGAGGCTAATATAGGATTTGAGGCAGGGTCTGAGTGCCTTACAGGCAACGGTAGACCAGAGGATTGATGAGGTCATCCATCTTGTTGATGAGTCTGTCACCTCTCTCAGATTTCAAGTGGAGGTCTTAGAGTCTTCTATACCGGCCATATCTGGGTCTATCAGGGAGCTGCGAGAGCAGATAAAGGATAGGTTTACTGGGATTAGGGATGCCTCTAGACGCCAGAGTTCAAAGCAGACATAGGTTTTTTCAGAGCTGGAGAGAGTGATCAGTGAATTCCTAGAGTTCCTCAAGACTTGTGGTCGGCCTTTTCTGGAGGTGTATACCCGGATCCAATTCCAGTACTTTCCATAAGTAGAGCCACCAGCACTGCCTCAATCTCCACCAGCAGATGTCATCCATCAGCAGCCAGTCGTAGAAGCCAGACCATCGTCATTGAGGGATCAACCTTCCTCTTCCAGAGCCGGACGATTCACTTTCGGGGCAGGGCCGTCTTCATCAAGTGCTCAACCGATCCATGTATTAGACAGTGATCAGGATGTAGATGAGCCATCGAATTACCCTCCTCTTTAGCACATAATCAAGGAGATTTGTATATATATATATATATCTATTGATGTACAAACTTTGCATTATTTAGTGATATTTATATTTTTTTAAAATTTCATTTTATTTAGTGATATTTACATTTTGTTAAGATTTCATTTTTGCTTCGAAAGTACTTGACGCATCAAAATAATAAGATAAAAGAAAGTAAGGAAAAGATAAAGCAAGAAAGATAAAGGATAAATAATAATAAGAGAAAATAAAAGATATAAAATTTACGCTTTAAAAGGATCCAGTTAATACTACAAATTAATAAGATTCTTTGAAATTACAGGAAATACATTCCAACAGTCTACGTCACGACACAAAATTCGAATTCATAATAACTCAGTAGCATTAATAATAAGCTGCATTTGAGGAAAGTCTTGTGCAAAATTAGTTGCAGCGACAATCATATGCATATAGCTCATTGGCAATAATCATATGCCAGCATTTGGATGGCGACAGTCATATGCCATACGGATCTATTGCAGTTTAAAAAATAGCTCAGTGGCGACAATCATATGCCAATGATCCATCGGCGACAATCATAGGCAGACACTAGGATGGTGATAATCATATGCCATTCAGATCAACTGTAGTCCGCAAAATGAGCGATGGCGAGAATCATATGCCTACTGCTGGGCAGCAAAAATCACATGTCGATGTCTGGAAGGCGACAATCATATGTCATATGGACAAATTGTAGTCTACAGAACAAGTCGCGGCACCGATCATATGCTTATAGCTCAACGGCAATAATCATAAGTCAATATCTTGATGGCGACAATCAAATGCCGGATAGATTACCAGTAATTCGATAGTAAGAATCATATGCTGGATGGATCAAAAATAGTTCTTTAAAAGACCTAGTGGCGACAATCATATGCCAAAGTCTCGAAGGCGACAATCATATGCCTGAAGGATTAATCGAAGTCTTCAGAACGACTCTGTGGCAACAATCATAAGCCACAATGCATGATCTTCAATTCTCTATCAACACAATAAAAGGTAAGGACTGCCTCAGGTATGCTTTTCTTCCATCATCTTTGAATTTTGGCTCATCTAGATTCTAGTGCACTAATTTCCCCAAAATTAGGGGCAACCGTAGACAATTGGTCCTGAGATAGCCTAGATCAGAGTTACCCAATAAAGATATTGGTACCTGTTTCACAGGTAAAGGAGTGAGGTTGTATGCTTCCACCCTTAGATATTGGCTAGATGAACTTTCCCAATGTTCTATTGGGTGGCGACTCCAAAACATCTCTTGTTGCCCAAAATAAATGCCCTTGTAATCCTTACAAGTTCTACGAACCTCTTTCGAACTCCCTAAAAGCTGGTTTTCGGGGCCTCCGTGGTTCGCCGCGTATCACACTAAGACATACTAATTCCTTAAAGTTCTTTTTTTTATTATCCATTATTGGTTTCAATTATATTCTTATGACATCCACAATATTATTTGACCATAATTGTGACCCCACTTGCATAGCCTTTCAATTGACTATACACAATACCACTTGGACACACACACACACACATATATATATAATTATCCTATATAGTCACACATCTTAAATATTAGCATCCTTAATAAAATTCTTAACAAGATATCAAGCAAATCTCAATATATGATTAACTTCTATGTTATATCATACAAATTAGCACTTCTCAATACCATTTTATAAGATTGACTATTTGAAATTCTCCAATTTTAGTTTAATAATATTTATTATGTCTATTTTTTAATTAAACAAGCCAACTGCATTACCCCTATTAAACTTAAATAGAGTTAATTAACAATCTCAAGACAACAATTCTCCTTTCAACATTAATCTCATTTAATCATCTCATTCTTGTATTCCATATTTAATTTAAGTTCATGATGCATAATTTTGAACACTTACATTTCAGAGTCAAATTTCTTTAATCACCGTTCACTGTGGTTGACCTGTCGCCAATTACTGGAGCTTCGCCGGAGGAGTGCCACCACCGCCGGAAGGAAGCTCGGACCGTCGTAAGTCCGTTGGAAATGGTCACGCTCTCAACCACCGTATCATTTGGCCCATATCGTTGCTGCCACTTTTCGATTTACCCATCGCCGGCAAGTGGGGATGATTTGAAGACACCGAAAGGATTGCCTGGCTGTGCGGAGTTCACCGGTATTATTCTTATAACCACCCGACACTGGAGGTAGCAAAAATTTGAATAGGAAGTTTTTGATTTCTCTCTCACGAAGAAGGGGTAAAACTGCGAGAAATCGCTACTGAACGGGGGCGGTGCTGACGACGGCGCTGGTGAGGAGACAGCATTGGTTGTCATTGGTGCTGAGGCACCGAAGATCGACGGCGTCTCCTCCCTTGATCCCTCTTTTCGGTTTGCTCTCTCCCCTCCCTTGCGTTTTTCTTTCCTTTATTTTCAATTCTTTCTCTTTTTTTTCCTATTCATTTATTCATATATTATTTTCGAATGTTTAATCACCACCCCTCTCTTGGAGACTCCATTAGTTCCCATAATATTCTCTCCCAAATTGTCCTTTAGTGTAAAATATATATTTATTTCTATTTTTATTATATATATATATATATATATATATATATATATATATATATATTACTTTCAAACTAAAATTTATGATTATCCGACTTGAAATTTGGGTGCGTTACACCATGCTTTATAAAACCAGGTTGAATATTAATTTTGCGAATTGATCTATCAAATTAAAACACAATCTTTTCTTACTAGATACTTTGTTCGTATATAAATATTTTAAGATTTATCAAATGCATGAAATTAATTGATGATTAGTATATCAAGCTGCTCTTGTTTGTTTTAATTTGGCCAGAATTATGAAATGGTCTTTATGTATTTTCTATATTTGAATAACTTGAATATAATTATTCATTGCTAAAGCCTAAATGCATCACTAAAAGTTTTAGTCATGGATTTTGACAATGAATTTACTTCTAACTTTGATATTTTATCATTTGCTAAAAATAGATAATTTGTCGCTAAAAATATGATAAATTTGGTCGTTTTAGGAAATAAAAGATGGGAAATCCGTCTATGAATTTTCTGACTTTCAATGAAATTGCCATTTTCTATTATACAAAATTATTAGAACAAAACCTAATACAAAACCCAAGTAAAGGTGCAAATAGTATAACTAGCCATCATATTCAGTTTGATAAAACTTGGTCTCCTAGAAAATTATTACTTTTGTTGTTATAGTCCTCAAGTAATCATAAATACATAAAGTTCATTACGTGAGAGGGTGATGAATCGACGAAAGTCAGCAGCCCCACCACTAATTAATTTAGATTTTTAGCTCTTAATTAAATAAACAAAACCACATAATAAACAACATGCAAGCTAAATTTGCTCCTATCAACATGCAAATTTAAAAAAAAAAAAACTCAAGAATACGGAAAGAGAGAGGGCACAAAACTCATCTGCAAATCGGCTAAATGAAGACCATAGGTTGTTGTCTTCGCCTTTTTTTTATTTCCAGTAGATGCTTTCTACGCTATTACCCATAAATTATCATTAAAAGTAATAATAATAATAATCATCATAACATTAAATTAGATAGCAAATGTATGACATGAGGATTATACGTAGAATTTTCTGCCAACATATAATGTCCAAAAACTTCAAAAGAAAAACAACTGGAACCATAATATACATGCAAAAACACACAAAAAAAAAAAATTAAAAATAAAAAACCACCCATATCTTTCTAATTTGTGAGTCAGAAACCACAGTTTGTCGCTTCCCCTTCAATTCCAGCAAGAATTAATTCTCTCAAAGAGAAATGACATGAGACGGCAACGCTAGAAATTTCAAAATAAATCATAAAGTTATGCTAGGAACTTGAGTCCAAAATTAAATTAATTAGTACTCTTTAACTTTCAGGTTTTGTACATAAAAGTAATATTTCATTAGGAGGAAATATTTGCAGCAAGAGCCGATAACAAGCAATCTAAGGCTAAGTATCCCACACCACAAAGACCAAACAAAGAACAAACAAAGAACTAGTCGCCCTAGCTAACGAATGAGCAACTAAGTTTTTTTATTTTTTAAAAACTCAACTTTGACTGAAATTAAATCTGAAAATATATGCTTACAGTCAATAATAACAAGGGATAAATCAGAGATATCTAACTTCAATGAGTGAAAGGCAAGGACTACCAACTAGACATTTGATTCAATGGTAGTGTTTAAAAGTCGTTGAGATTTGATCCAACTTAAAGTTTCAAGAATGGCCATCGCTTCTAAATCGGAACTTCCAAAATAGGCACACAAACAACATGAATAAAAGTTAACCACAAAAGCAAAGCTAGACTCCCTTCAGAAGAAAAAATCGTTGTATCAGAGTTAATTTTTAACCAACTGTTGACAGATTTCACTACAAAAAAATTTCCCTTTAACGAAGAAAAATCTGGTCGTTAAAAGTCGAAATTCAGTCATAACCGAAAAATCCGGTCGGTAAAAGGCCCTTCGTTAAAAGTATAGACGACCGAATTATGTCTTTAATGACCAAAATGTTTTCGATCATTAAATACTGATTTTTAATGACTGAATTTTCCCTTCATTGATTGCATTTACTTTCAACAAAGGAAATTTCGGTCGTTGAATATACTTTTTAGCGACTGGATTTTCCCTTCGTTGATTGTGTTCACTTTCTACGAAGGGAATTTCGGTCGTTGAATATACCTTTTAGCATCAGATTTTCCCTTCGCTGATTGTGTTCACTTTCAACGAAGCGAATTCTGATTGTTGAAGATACCTTTAGCTACCGAATTTTTCCATTGCTAATTGTGTTCACTTTCAACTATTTCAAAATATCACAGCTAACAAATAGCAATCACCAATATATTATGCCCTCTGATTTATCATAATACACTAGACATGGATACTAGAATGGTATTTTAAAATATAAACCATTTTATAATATTAAATGTACGGTACATATCATTTACATATATTTTATACAAAAATATAATAAACTATTTTCATATATTGAAAAAGAAAAGTTACCAAGTATAGTCATTGATGGAAAATAAGTAAATAAATAAAGGAAACGTACTTGTTTGTAGCGCGGTAATCACGTTGCGGAAGCGGTACAAGGATCTTCCTTTATTGGTCACCGGTCTGGCTTTTATCCACTCGGGATAATAGCGGCTAGATCACAATCTAGAAGTCCCTGAAAGATTAACACAAAATAATAGTGAGTGGGAACGAGCAGCCTTGCGGCGTATAAGTTTTCTCGTTACCAAATTATGAGGACCTCACCTCTATTTATAGAGGTCCTATGAGCTAGAGTCTTAACCCTAGTCTAACTCAGAATCATTTCTGAGATAGGATTTGGTAATTTAATTTAGATTAAATAACTCAATTTAATCTGGATAGGAACTCAATCCTATATTAGAGTCATGGGCGTATCATAACTCTATCATCTCCCACTCGCACATGACGGAACACAT
Organism: Excoecaria cochinchinensis; assembly: GCA_947683425.1. Taxonomy (NCBI): domain Eukaryota; kingdom Viridiplantae; phylum Streptophyta; class Magnoliopsida; order Malpighiales; family Euphorbiaceae; genus Excoecaria; species Excoecaria cochinchinensis. The sequence continues at coordinate 9,679,744 of CANTUQ010000119.1, forward strand.
TCCATCTATAATCTTCAGTTATACAGACTAATAGATTGTGTGACCAGCACACCTCGAGAGCACTATTGCTATACACCTGTTAGGGATATATAGCTTCTCGAAAAAAGGGCGATCCTTTTATTTCACGTATGCCTAACCCTAGACCACCTTCTCACAATCACCGTTTTAACTCATGATCTCATAAAACGTCATTCGTGTTCACTATTATGTTTCTACTCATAGAAATAATAATAGACATGTCGGTGAACCACGAATTCTTATGAATGTGATCAAAAGGTTATCTTCCCCTCTTACTATATGCCATCCATCATGATTCAACTCGCTTTTCTAGTTAGATCCGCCAGGCCTAAATTTTTCCCAGACCTCTTGGAGACTAACCAAGCTAGCCACATCGAACCATACTTCAGGGATAAGTTAAGGGTTCTAAGGGTCGATATATATTAACAGGGTCTCACAATAGGGAAAGTTGAGATCAATTGTATTCAATTCCCATCCCTTTGGTCACTAAAGCACACACGGTATAAAACATGTGTTATGGTGTTCTTTCCTTCCCTTAAAGGAGCGCATGTCTCACATTAAAATAATGTGGATATAAAAACACCATACAGAAGCGTAAGGTTGCGATGCACCGAAGCACCCAACTTTAGTTCGCTTACTTAAGAACTACTTCTGGCTTTTAAGACAGAACTTGGTAGTTACACATAACTATCCATCGGATTCCATACGATCCTTATTTTGGGTCTCAATCCAAAGCATACAATCTTGTGTTATGACTTTATCTTGCACCTTAACAAGACATATCTTGTAATTTCTGCAAGACGGCACTTTCATTTTGAACAGGCTCTCGAGCATACTCATTTGTTCAAAATTCGCCTCATCTTAGTCTTTGCCAACTCGTTGACAAAACCAAGGTAAACACCCTTGTGAGTGGGCTACTTCTCTGTCTGACATGCTCAAACTCAAACAATTAACAGTAAATGTTTACATATTAAACATTCACACTCATGTATTGCCAACAATGAACTTTATTATTATTCATAAATAATAATGTTAAGGGATTACAAAAAATAAAATCAGTACACATCAAATTCTACGCAAACCCTGAAATCTAATGTGTCTCTCAAACACATCTTTTGTTACAGGTTTAGTCAAAGGATCTGCAATCATATCATGCGTAGATATGTACTGTAAGTTCACATCTCCCCGTGCAACTACGTCTCTAATATAATGATACTTAATGTCGATATGCTTAGTCCTACTATGAAATTTCGGATCTTTTGTGTAAGCTATCGATGATTGACTGTCGCTTAAGACTGTCACTTGTCCCTCCGAGGTAGTTACTCTTAAATGGTCCATCAACCGTTTTAGCCAAACTGCCTCTTGTACTGCAGCTGCGGAAGCTACGAATTCAGCTTCCATCGTTGATAAGGCTACACAGGTTTGTTTCTTGCTACTCCATGAGATGGCACCCTTGCCAAGCAAGAATATGAAACCTGAAGTGGATTTCCTCTCGTCCACATCTCCAGCCCAATCAGCATCAGTGTATCCTCTCAATTGCAGATCCTTGCCTTCATAACAGAGAGAATAATCTGCTGTACCTTTGAGGTATCTAAGTATCCTCTTTACTGCTTTCCAATGTGCTTCGCCTGGGTTAGATTGATATCTACTCGCCATGCCCACTGCATAGCAAATGTCCGGTCTCGTACACAACATAGCATACATGAGACTACCCACGGCACTGGCATAAGGAACATCTCTCATACGCTCCACTTCATCTGGCGTTTTAGGACACATCTCTTTGCTAAGAAACTGATTCTTGGCAATGGGGCAGGATATGGGTTTGCAGTTTTGCATATTGAATCGTTCAAGGACTTTGTTGATATATGTCTCTTGGGAAAGGGACAACAACCTTCTTGAACGATCTCTTGAAATCTTAACTCCAAGAATATAATCTGCATTACCCATATCTTTCATTTCAAAGTTGGACGATAACCAATCTTTGATTTGATTTACGTACGCTTTGTCATTTCCAGCTATTAGTATGTCGTCTACATACAATGTCAAAATGACAAAGTTATTTTTAGAGCTTTTATTATACACGCAATGGTCTTCATCAATCATGTTGAACCCATTCGACATGATCGTATCATGAAATCTCAAATACCATTGTCGCGAAGACTGTTTCAGGCCATAGATTGATCTTTTCAATCGGCAAACCTTATGTTCGCTGCCTTTTTCGATGAAACCTACAGGTTGTTCCATGTAGATTTCTTCATTTAGTTCTCCATTGAGAAAAGCAGTCTTTACATCCATTTGATGTAGCTCAAGGTCTAAACTCGCCACTATGGCAAGAATTAACCTTATAGACGTAAATCTCACAACAGGGGAGAAAGTCTCCTCATAGTCAATCCCTTCCTGCTGTGTAAACCCCTTAGCAACTAGCCGAGCTTTGTATCTTTCGATACTTCCATCAGCTTTTCGCTTAACCTTGAGAATCCATTTGTTCCCAATCGGTTTGCGTCCTTCTGGTAGATCAACCAGTTCCCAAACATGGTTTGACCTCATCGATGCTATTTCTTCTTCCATTGCATTGATCCATTTTTCTTTAGCTGGGCATGAGAAGGCCTCTTTTATGTTTTTAGGCTCTTCATCATCTTGTGGGGTAATCAAAAGGGCTTCGTTCAAGCCTTCGATCTCAAATCGTCGGCGAGGAACACTTATCCTTTTAGATTTACGCAGTTCCGAATCTTGATAAACATGTCTCATATATTCATCGTAATTCGGAATACTCCCACTGGGACCATGTTCCATACTCCCACTGGAGTCAGGAATGCTCCCACTCAAATCAGGGTCTCGAACATCCGGATCATGTAGAGGAGGAAGATCTTGACCTTCTTCCTCTACTTCCCTCCCACTCGGATGGAGTGATCCTGATGGTTCATTTTCCTGAGTTTCATAGAAAGTGAAATCTTGATTCACTTCGCCCAACTTTGGAAACTCATTTTCCAGGAATATGACGTCTCGTGATTCAAATTCTGTCACAGAACCATTCTCTTGCTCACCCATGAATACGTATCCTTTTGATAATTCAGAATATCTCACAAAGATACTCTTTTTACCTCTTGGTCCCAATTTGCCAAATTTACTTGAGGTATCATGGATGTAAGCAGCGCAACCCCAAGGTCGTAGATGGCTTAGGTCAGGCTGTCGACCTGTCCACAACTCATAAGGTGTGGATGTGACTGATTTTGAGGGCACTCGGTTTAGAACATATGTGGCAGTAAGTAAAGCATCTCCCCAATAGGAGATGGGCAAATTTGCTTCTGCCATCATAGATCTAACCATATCAAGGAGAGTCCTATTTCTCCTTTCCGCAACACCGTTTTGTTGTGGAGTTCTGGGAATGGACAACTGATGTTCAATCCCTTTTTCATCACATAAAGCTTTAAATTCATCTGAAAGATATTCCCGACCTCGGTCAGTTCTTAAAGCTTTTATCTTTTTATCTAATTGATTCTCCACTAAGTTCATAAAAGTTTTGAAGCAACTCAATGCTTCTGACTTGTGAGAAATCAAATAGACATGACCATACCTTGTATAGTCATCTATAAATGTGATGAAGTAGTAGGCCCCATGCCTTGCCCTCACATTCATTGGACCACAAACGTCAGAATGAATTAATTGTAATGGAAATTCAGCTCTAGTCCCCTTTCCGAACGGTTTTCTTACTAGTTTCCCTTTTAGACAATGCTCACAAGTAGGTAATTCGACCTCATTCAAATCACCTAGTAAACCAACTTTGGCTAACCGACTCATTCGATTTTGCCCAATATGGTTTAATCTAGCATGCCACAATTTCACATGATTCTCATTATTATGTGAAGTAGAAGAGATTAAAGAAAAACTATTATTATTCATAAAGTTAGGATCGATATCCAAAACAATGAAATTGTTCGAAATAAAACCAGAACCATAATAGACATCATTTAAACATAAGTTCACACTGTCATCTTTAAAGTGTAAATCAAAACCAAGTTTTAATAACACTAGAACAAAAACTAAATTCCTACGAATATCTGGAGCATAAAGTACATCATGTAGGAGTAAGGTTCGGCCTTTGCGTAAGACTAATCTACACGCGCCAATCCCTCGAACCGGCACTCTTGCGTCGTTTCCCACATACACATATTTTGCTCCATATGGTATTCGTCGGAACTCTACAAAGGCCTCTCGATCCTTTGCTACATGGTCCGTTGCTCCTGAATCAACCACCCACAAAGGATGAAATTCAGTTAGAAATACAGAACTAGATACACAAATTTCACTCACTCTTGAGTTAGAATAGTGTACCTGAGTGGGCACAGTGCAGTCTCTTGCATAGTGTCCTTTCTGCTGGCAGTTAAAACATTTCACTTTTGAAATGTTTATCTTTTTCTTGCCTTTGGACCTTTTAGAATTCTGCTCCTTTTTCTGCCTTTTGTTTTTCTTGGCAGGTTCCTTATCCCGACCCTTAAAGCTCTTTCTCTTGTTCTGGTTGGAACTCATTCCACCAGAACGGGACTGTGCCACATGCACTTCAGCATTGACCTTAATCGATGCCAATCTGTCCTCTTCAAGCTCCAAGTGACGTGCGACATCCTCAAATGTCTTCACACTTTCCATATGAGTCAGTTGCATTTTCATATGCTCCCAACTCTTCGGTAAGGAACGGATGACAGCTTGCACTTGCTGCTCGTCGGTCAACTTATGACCATATTCACTAAGCTCGCTCATCATATTTTCCATCTCCCTGAGATGTTTTCGCATTGTATGATCAGCCTTCTTCTGATAAGTATCAAACTTGATCGTCAAAGATCGAAGCTTAGTTAGGGTCACTCCTCCAAACTTCTCCCGCAAAGTGATCCACAGATCCATTGCGTTCTGATACTTTCGAAATTGCTTAGTTATATCATCCTCCATAGCACTTAGGAGAATGATACGAGCAGTGGAATTCTTTTTCTTCCAAGCCAGATATACATCTCGGTCCCGCCTATGCTGGGCCGTGTTGCCATCCTCGGGTTCAGCCATAACCGAACTCAAGGTTTCAAGAGCCTCTTGCTCCTCTAGCACATACTGGATCTTCATGCTCCAGATTTCATAATTGTCGCCATTTAATTTCAAGTCTTTGTTTAATTCAGCGATAATAGATTTGGAAGCAGATGCCATTTGTATCCTATGATTCAAATGGAACAAAGTTGCACGTTATTAGTGGGAGATTAGGCAATCCATGCTATTTACTATACACCTGAAATAATAACCTAATAAAGTTTTCTATTAGACTTAAATTCGAAAAGTATACCTAGAGTATCAATTACCTTCTAAGTTCTAATGTCCAACTTTATAGGTTAAGATTTCATGCATAGTAAATCAGAATTATTGGATTATTAAGTTCTTAAACTTATGAGGGATATCTTATTGGTTTTATTTTATTAAGTCTCTACTTAATAAACATGCAAACATTTTACTCATAAAATATTGCAGGGCAATTAACATTTTAAAATAAACACATTTATTAAAAAAATAATTAAAAGCCATAAAGAATAAACTCAATCATTCAACCAATAAATAAATCCAATCATTCTCAAATAAGACACACACATCTCAAATAATAATAATAGGAAACATAAATCCTATAAAATCAAACGCTAACTATAATTGACACTTATGTCAAAAATCTAGAAAACTAGATCTCCTCAAGACCTTTACTGACACAGGGACTGTTTCTTTGACCAACTTCATCAATTCATAAGGGAACTCATAAGTTCGCTGATGAAGCCATGGACGATGCACTTTACGTCCACTTCTTAATTTCATCACAGATGGAATGTTGCTCCTCAACACTCCTCTTTTGGCAACTCTAGCCAAAAAATGGATGATAGAATTCTTATAAACTCTATCTCCTATGTACCATGTAGTTTCCAAAAGCTCTCTTAGGACTGGATGATATGCAAAAGAATTAACCAACGCTTTGATTTTATCTCTGTCATCCCTTCCTAAGCTTAAGCCTCCAATCCAAATGCACTCTTGCATTTGTTCATGCATAGTCAATATATGACACACAATAGCATCAATATCATCAGCTCGATAGGTTCTCCGCATTCTCATTTTGCTTAGTGAACGCACTCTTGCATTTCTCAAAGCAATCCCATGCGGGGTTTTAGGAATCATAGGTGTCCTTATCATCATTTCTGAAACACATTACAGAAATTCAAATGGTTAATACACTCATGTATAAACACATATGATTGAAACACATTCCAATCAAAAAATAAGGACCAAAAATCAATTAAAAATTTTTCCAAAATATTTGAAAAATAGAAAACTCATTTTCAATAATTATTTTATAATATTTATTTCAAAAAATAAACAAAAATAAATTATGGTCATCAAAAAATTTTACAAAATAGACCAATAAATCAGAAATATTTTGAAAAATATTTTCGCAAAAAATTGGAGCTGATTTGGAGGCCGGAGAAGCTCCCACGCGCCGACACGCGCCGACGAGAGGGAGGGGGACGCGCTCACGCGCCCCCACGCGCCACACGCGCGTCCTCAAGTGGTTGGACACGTGTCAACACCACAGTGTGACACGTGTCCAACCATTACTGGTCCACGTGTTGCCCACGTGGCAACATGTGGACACGTGGCAGCCACGTGTCATGCCATGTGGCATGACACGTGGCGGACTCTGATTGGTACACGTGGGTCCCCCTGACACGTCATCATGACACGTGGCAAGCCCCAGCTCTGCCACGTGTCGACCCCTTATTGGTCCACCTGGCGCCACGTGGCACCGGGTGGACACGTCGGAGCCACGTGGCATGACCTCAGTCTGCCACGTGGCTCTGACCTATTGGGCCACGTGTCGATGACGCGCCACGTCATCGACACGTGTTTGCGTGCGTGTGGGCCACCGCCCACGCGCACGCGCCCAACGTATGGTGGCGCGTGCAAGCCACGCGCCACCTTCCCGGCCTCGTTTGGACTCCGGATTTCGGCCGGCCTGGGGTTTTCGGGGTCTGTGAACACAGTGGAATGGTCAAAAATAAAAATCCCAATTTCTAGACTAGCGTTTCGAATATTCAATTTTATCCCTCGGGTTTCGGTGTACACATACACGGAATTGAGCCAAAATATACACGCATATATATTTTTTACACAAAAAACAAATTTTTGTTGCGTTTCATGCTTCCTAAATCCATAAATTTTACTCATAAAATTTTAGATTAATTTTTAAAGCCGCATGCCAGGACGCAATAAAACAATGGGAGCTCTGATACCAATGATGGAAAATAAGTAAATAAATAAAGGAAACGTACTTGTTTGTAGCGCGGTAATCACGTTGCGGAAGCGGTACAAGGATCTTCCTTTATTGGTCACCGGTCTGGCTTTTACCCACTCGGGATAATAGCGGCTAGATCACAATCTAGAAGTCCCTGAAAGATTAACACAAAATAATAGTGAGTGGGAACGAGCAGCCTTGCGGCGTATAAGTTTTCTCGTTACCAAATTATGAGGACCTCACCTCTATTTATAGAGGTCCTATGAGCTAGAGTCTTAACCCTAGTCTAACTCAGAATCATTTCTGAGATAGGATTTGGTAATTTAATTTAGATTAAATAACTCAATTTAATCTGGATAGGAACTCAATCCTATATTAGAGTCATGGGCGTATCATAACTCTATCAGTCATATTTACAAACTATAAAAACTATCAATGACAAGTTCAAGAAAATAGCTCCTCTCTATACTAAATTCTATTCAAAAGATTTTTGAGAAAAATGTGAAAAATAAACCTCTTAATTTCGTTGTCCAAAATTTTGAAAACCTGCAAAATATATAACAAAAGCTAAAATTAATATTCACAGGCACATACAAAAATATCACTAATAAAGAGTATGTGTATTGGCCCGAAAGTCGGGTTAGTCGTAAACAGTATTTTCTGAGGTTAATCAGTGGACTCAGGGTGAAAATTTCATCCATGGATAGAAAAATTTTTGTTTAATTATCAAAAAATACTGGTTATGACGAGTTCGTAGGCAAAAATTTGAGGTCAAACAGGTCCGGAATGGTCGAAACAGTGAAAAAGGAGCATTTGGGTGTAACATCCTATCCGCAAATGGTACGGATATCGGATGTCACCACACTACACTGTAATGCACTTATAAGAATCGGTGAATTTTTTTTTCTACAATCACAAATATGCATATACAATAACATAACAATTACACTAACACACCATTCATATACTTATTCTGTATAATCTCGTGTTCATCAATCGCAGTTGTATACATGCCATGCTTAATTCTCCTTACCTTTGCTTTCAATTCCCATCTCGACTGTTGTTGAACCTCGGCCACTATAAACTTCCTATCTTTTTATAACCTGCACGCAGTAATCATACTGCGCGCTGAGCATTTAAATGGCAAGTGGTGGATACATATCTTAAATTTTCCATACTATTTCTACATACATGCACACACAAGCATATATCTTTATTTCTATTATATAAACATTAATTCTTAAGACTCTTAAATAATTTATGCTTTACTTTTAATGTCCCAACCAATCTTTTGCTTTAATAAATTATCTTATACCTTCTTCATTATTGTAACAATCATACTTTAACATTACTAATACTGTTATCAAATTCCTTACTATTTGTACTATTAACTCTAACATTAATACTATTATATTCAGTCCGTTAATTTAATGACCAGTTATATTAACATTATTTGTAATTATCTTATTAACTTATTCATTTCTTTTTCGTTGTGTGCTTAAAACTTATACATCAGTTATAGTCTACATTTGAGTGCAATATCAGTTACTGACATATCTATTGAACAATCATCATCGATGTTATTTACAGTACTGATTAACCGTTATCTTTGATATTTCTTTTATAAAACCATTTTTAAAACTATAAACATAACATGTATTTACTTTATTTTCCTACTTAATTTTTACTCAGTTATATTTTGTATTATATACTTGAATTGTCAAAACTATTACTTAATCCACTAACTTAATTGTGGACTTAACATCATTATTCTTTTAACTTTACATACAATTTCTATTATCATTATTTGATTAAATATCTATTGATAATATTTTACATTTAATTTCCTTATTACCATGCCTAACAATACTATTTTTACACCAGTATCTGAATTACTCACATTGTTAATTTATCACCATCTCAATAATTATCATTTTACTATTAACTTTCAACACTTACTGATAGTTCTACTCTTTTTCATGTCTTTAGTTCCGTCATTACTAACATTTATAGGTGACCCCATTACTAAATTTCTCACGTACAATATTATAAAAATTATTAATTATCATATTTTATACTTTAGATAATTAATCCAACCTATAATACTTATATCATTTCTATAACAATGTCTTTTACATATTTCTATTCTTATCTTTAATTAAATTAGACGAATTTAAATCTACATCTCGGTTATTTCTATTCAGAAATAATAATCCTTTACTAGTTCAAAGGCATTCTTATTATTTTATTAATGTTAATATTACACATCTATTTTTCTTTCATTTTATATTATTGCCATTTCCATGATATTAACTTTAACAATAATATATCTATTAATATTAACATAAATATCATTATTTTCTCTATTGTCAATTAATTATCAATTAATTATACAATTAACATTCAAATTTACCTATCAATTATCTTTAAAATCCCTCATTTATCTCATTATTCACAAATTTACATCTAAGTTCCTAGACTTCCATCAATTAACAGTTTTACCTTTTACTTTTCATTTATTTACAATAATGCCATTAGTTAAGTTATTATTATCCTTATTTCATTATCTAACTTGCAATAATATTCTTAATGTCAATTAAGGCACTCATTCAAGGACCTATATATATATAGTACACATAAAATAACTTTTTTGCATTTAAGTCCCTTAACTATGCTATAATTATAATTAGGTCCTCACATTCTATCATATTTACATCTAGGTCCTTTAATTATGCTATATTTACTCTTAGGTCCTCAACTTTTCCAATAATTCCAATCATGTCCTTATCTTTTTCAATAATTCCATATACGTCCCTACTTTTTTAATAATTCCATATATGTCCCTTCTTTGCCACTTTTATACTAAATTACCATTTTATCCCTATATTTTGTCTAAATTACAAAATTACCCTTATTTTTACACTTTTTACCTAACTTAAATCCCTTTTTACCTACTAAGTGTAAATTTACCATTCAGTCTCTAAACGTGGAAAAAATTAAATCAAAATTACAAAAATGTCATTAGTTCTTTCTTTTTACCTTTTCAATCATTTTTTAATATGTAAATTACACTTTGGTCCTTAAACTGCTATTTTCATGCCAAATTACATCTAGTCCTTAAATAATAACTAATTTACGTAATGAGCCATTAAATTACATTTTTTTTCGTTTTATTAAGCCTTGATTAACCAGTTAAGCTTAAATTACCATTTTACCCTTATCCATATCTTTATCCTTATCCATATCATATCTATATCCTTATCATATCTTCATCTTATCTTTTCACTTAATTACATGTGTAACCATTTAATTATTCATTTTTCCATTATTACCCTTGTTAACCTTTTTATGGTCAAAATTACCATTATGCCCTCAAAACTTTTTAGTTATTCCAATTAAGTCCATTTTTCACACAAATATAATTTTAATCACAAATCAACCATATCAAGCTTACTTTTGCCATCTGCCCCTGTATAAAACTGGCAGAAATCTATGAACATGCTAAATGAGATGTGAACCTTATAGTTTCAACATAGAATAGAGGAACCCCGTAGGACCACCCTATAGGTTCAATACAAAATAGAGGGACCTCGTGGGACCACCCCTATGATACAGTCAATAGAAATACAGATCAATACCATATTAAGACATAAAAATACAGAATAGGACCGTCATTAGCCTATAGTAAGTGAGACGCCATGCTCACAACCCGCGGTTATGTGTCCCTATGGCTAGCCATTATATCCTGAACTAGACTTGACCACCAGATTACTATATAGGGCATCGAAATTCCACTTTCCACAATTTTAAGTTACCAGTCATACTTTTCATGGAATTTCATCATCCTATTCCATTCTTTTCCATACAATTTGATCATTATACATTTAATTTTCATCCATGTGTCATCTGATGCTATAAAACTCATGAAATCATCATTGTATACATGGATACACATATACATACCATTCGGGCATGATGTCAATTTTTCATCATTAATTCTTTTCAACACTTTTAATATTTATTTAGGTGATTGACATGTCAAATATCATAGCCGTACCATTATTTCACATCAAAACACATCAAATCATATCTTTACATACATTGATTAATTCGGCCAACATGTTCATCGTTAATCATTCATCATAAATTCTTTTCATCACCTTTATCATTCATTTAGGTAAATTACATATGAATTAACTTATTTATATCATTAGTGTGCATTAAAACATATCAAAATCACATTTATACTCACTTATTCAATTCGGCCAAAGAACACATCATCCATCATGTGAATTTTTATTTCTCTAATTCTTTCCATTAGTTAGATTGCATGTTAATTTATCTAGTTATATCATTAAATCACGTTAAAACACATAAATATCTCATTTTTACCTATATATACCATTTGGCCTACAGGTTGTCCATGGTATATGTTTTATTTCTTTTCCTTTTAATCATTCAAAATCTCATTTTAACCTTCCTAAACATGACTATATGGTTTGTGTCAATTAAACATGCATATTTCACATACTTTATGTATAAATATAACTTAAAATCATACTTTTGATATGGAAAAAGGAGGATATTGCATCCGCTAACCTTATTTTCTTGTTCTTCACATTTTAAGCATGCTTTCCATGCCTTAATTTCTTGAAACACCACCATCCCTTAAGTGGCCGAATACAATCATCAAAGAAATCACCATAAATTTGCTTTCTTTTTACAAAATAACTTCATAAACATACTCTACACATCTAAAAATACCCATAGGAATCTTTAAATAAAATTATAGAACCCTAAATCACTTAACTCATTTTTAGCACATAACCTTTATCACTAACTTTCTCTAACTTCTTTCATTTTAAATGAGATTTGGAGGCTATTATCATTGAAAAGAGAGGCTAGAATTTACTTAGGAAGCTTTGGTTTGGTGGAATCTATGGAAGCGAAGATGAAGAAACCATGGAGGAGAGAGAAACTTACAATTTGGCCAAGACGAGGTAGAAGAGAGGTGGAGAGAGTTGTAGGGTTTTTTGATATTTAGGGGTATTTATAGGTGGTTTTGATGGGTTGGGCTTGGTCAAACTAACTGGGCCAACTAATTTCTAAGCCCATTTATACAATTAGGCCCATTAAGCAAATCCAAATAGTTTCTCTTACTTCCTATGCCCAAATTATCTCAATATTAGTTCCATAATTCTTAAAATATATAATTAGCCTCCACATAAAATTTTACGTCAATCGGAGATCATTTCTTGGTCTAATAATTTCTTACCACTCCGATAACTCAATTTTTTATCTCACCATAACATTTATTTTTCATTACTATTTTATTCTCCATAATATTTCAAGCAAATCCATGCTTTCAGATAATTTTTTTGAGGTTCATAATTCCATTTAGAGTCCGATCAAACTTTGGTCAAACTAGTCAAACTAAGGTCAACTAGTCTCACCGGTTCGGTTCACTGGTTGAACTGGTCCAGTTAAATTTTCATTATTGACCTTATTTTTACTCTTTATAATTCATTTAACCTTGATTTCATCTCAATTGGGATCCTTATCCGGTCTGGTTCAATTGAACTGGTGAGATTCACCAATTTTTTAATGTCATCGAAAACTTTATTTTTCACTACCAAAAATTCATAAATATTATTTAGAGTTTATATATGGCTTCAAAATAATTTTTAGAGGTCATTTACTATTTTTAAAAATTCGGTCAAGGTTCGGTCAAACCCTTGGTTACTATTGAACCGAACTACAGGCTTTTCTTTAATTTGACTTTCGGGAACCTATTTGACTTCATTTTCACTCCAAATTATACCTCCAATTTTAGTTTCGGGTTCCCGAAAAGTCATCCATCAGGCGCTTTCCTGACCTGAGCACATTTAACCTTTATTCTCGTTTATCTTTTAAGGCACAATCACAGATTTTTTCACATGCAATTTATACTATAAACTTAATAGAATCCACTAATTACTACTAATCTAGTATTCAGGCGATTACATTGGGCGTCTGTCATGACAGATGGACGTCTGTGATGAGAGATAGCCAGGCCATCGGTGGTGAGGTACGGTCGAGCTGTTTGTGACTTCAGACGGGCATCTGATGGTTTCGCCAGTCCGAATTGACCTAATTTTGACCTGTATTTTGATCAGACCATATCTTGCTCTACGGACCCCAGAAAAATATTCTGAAAATATGAATGCGGTCATAATAATGAGTAAAATCCATTGGCATAAATAAATTAATATTTTAATGATAGTGAAAAGTCAGCTATCGAATAGGATAAATAATTATCAGACCAAAAAATAGTCTGTGATTGTGCTGAAATATTAAGTGTAAGCTAATAAAAATATGTTATGAATTATAGAATTGAAATTGAGTGAAATTAAAGTTGGAAAGTGAGAGAATTTAATTGTGATTGAATAAATGGGTTTTAAGTTTATTTTTTTCGTTGGACCAAGTGGAAAGTCAAGCCAACCCACACCTACCACCATATATCGCTAGGAAAGGCAGAATTCCCTAGAATCTCCTCCCGTTTTCTGCCTTCTTCATCGTACTTCTCTAAGGCCGAAGCTTATTCTTCATTTCCTCTCCATTTTTCTTTCAATTTTCTCTATCAATCCTTCAATTTTAAGCCCCTCTACTAGAATTTAACCCTTTGTCTTCTAATTTGTGAGTGTTACACTTCATTTGGGGAAGAATTAGTGAAGAATTCAAGGTTTTAAAGCGAGGAGTGTAAATTGAGGTAAGTGAAATTGATGGGATTTAATTGATTTAATGGTTCAAATTGGTATAAGTTATTTATGTTGTTAGATTTGATTATTGAACCAAAAATTTGATGGATTTTTCATTAATGGAATTCAGCCACTGAAGGGGAAAAAGAATGAGAGGGTTGTTCTAGAGGAAAGGGAAAGGAGAAGGAAGAATAGGAGGCCAAAGCAAGTAAAAGTGGTTTGTTGTTATAAAATTCAATTATTTCCTTTGAAATTTCATGATTTTTAGATTATATTTTAAGTAAATTGTGTGAATTGGATGTGGTAAATTGTAAACAACTTGATAATTGTGCTTTAGGAAACTATAAATAAATTCTAGAAAGCTTAAATTGAAACAAAAGATTTATAGTGGAAAAATCTTTAAAGGGCTGAATGGTATAGGTATAGTATATTAGGTATATTTGATGTTTAATGTTAAATTGGTAACATTTGTATATAAATTGGGGTGTAAATTAAATAATTGAATGATAAATGAATGAAAATAAAAATAAATGGTGGTATTAAGTTACCTTTGGCCGAATGAGTTTTGTGATATATTGTTAATATATGTTGTTAATTTATGAAAAATAATGGTAGAAAGTGATCATAGAAGGCATTTTATATTTATAATAATTTTGTGGAAATTATTGAAATTAATTAAATGTGATTTTATTAAAAGGGTATTATGATTGTAAATGAATAAATGAGTATGTTCTGATTAAATGTGATTTTAAAATATATTAAGTGTTAAATTGATTAAATGAGAAGACCGAAATTAAGTTAGCAGAGGAATTTAATTGATATGAATTTTTCTACCCCTAGTAATGTTTGGTAGTTGATGTAGTCGAGGATATAATGGCTAGCCATAGAGAAACTGTACTGCGATTGGGGTCATGACGACTGAATTAGGTAGGCCAATGACGAACTACTATAGTGAAAAGTGATAAACTATTCAGTGATAGTGTTGAGTGGTTCATCGGGGTCACTCTATAGTGTTGTGGACCACAGGATCCATGCCCCGTGTATCCAGTTCACATATTTTTACCAGAATTGTACTAGGGGCAATATGATGGAAACTAAATTAAAATTGATTAATTGAAAAGTGATATGAGCAAAAGTGAATTAAGAATTCAAAAAATGAATTGATACGTTAGTAAAAAAGATAACTAGAAATAAAACCAGTTAATGATAATATTGAAAAATAAAGTATGTAATTGTAAGTTAAGTTAGTAATGAGAATTAGATAGTAAAAGTAGTAATGACTGTTTTAAAATAAATTGTTATGCATGTGCATGTTTGTGTGTATTAATGTTTGGTTAGTGGAAAGTTTTGAATTGGTAACCACCACTGAGCATTTTTAATACTCATTAGTAGATTTCTTAATTGCATGTAGGTACAGCGGCTTTTTTGTGAGGAGTAAGCATACCTTAAGACTTTTGGGAGTAGAAGAAGTAAAGTTATTGAAATATCTTTTTGTATGAATTTTTGGAATATGTTTATGTATTAATGCAAATCTTCTGGATATTATAATAGCATGTATATGAACGAATGAATATGATGGATTGTAATTAATAGATATTGTGATGATGTTGAGTTGGTTATTACTGTAGTTGTGCTAAAGATGGGCTGTGTATTGTTTATTTTGTAGGGTGGTTTATTAATGATATAGCCGTTATGCGGCTGATTTTTCTCCTATATAAACAACAACCTTTAATACGATTGAACAGTTAATGGAAATTATTGAGATTCATATAAGTAAGATAAACAAATGGAATTATTGGTTTTAGAAAAGAAAATTTACCTGAATTTTTCATAGTCTTACTGCATTAGCAAGGTTAGCACTCCCCGCCTTGAACGTGTGTATTACAGAGTGATAGTATGGGTGTTACATTTTATAGGTATCAGAGCGGGTTTAGGCAATTTTGAGATTTAAGTGAAAATAAAAGAAAGTCAATTGGATTCATATACATGCTATTTAAAGGATGAAAAGTGTTATGAACTTGATGTATGCTTGCTTCTTTTGTTTTATAGTGAGTGATGGCCTCTGAAAAAGGGCATCGCGATGGTGAAGCTGAAAGTGAAGCTTTTATCAATGTTGAGCGACTTGGGTTGCAATCAGTGAAAGCTACTCCGCTAGTGGCACCACCTCCTCCACCTCAGCTAGACTTTCTTAATTTGATGGTGAATTATATAAAGCACTGATTGCAAACTTAGCAGGGTCAGCCACCACAACTTGAAGTTCCAGGATAACCCCCAGCTCCACCGAAACGGAATTCAATTTTGGAGCAGTTGAAGAGACTGGGCATTGAGGATTTTTATGGGCAAGACCCATTGATGCCAGTCCAGGCTAAGGAGTGGCTTTTCAAGGTTAAAAGAGCTTTTGAGGTTACCTAGAGTCCTCTTGATTGGGGACAGTGGCCTTACTGTAGGGTCCAGCCTTTTTGTGATGAGACGCAGTTAGGAAGCATATTTTAGCTGATCAGCTAACTTGGGGTTTATTTCTAGTTCAGTTTGAAAAGAAGCACATTGGGTCTGAATATTGAGCCTCTATGTAAGATGCATTCTAGAGACTCAGGCAGGATAATAAGACAGTGGCAGAGTAGGAGTGCGAGTTCGATCGCCTGAGTGCCTACCTTGATGAGGGACAGATGACTGAGGAGAGATTGTATTAGAAGTTTGAGAGAGGCCTGCACAATAGAATCAGGTAGATTATCGGTGCTCAAAGGCATCTAGACATCCATTCTTTTATAGAGGTGGCCACAAAGGTAGAGTTGGTTTAGGCTGATAAAGTGGAGAGACAGACCAGATTTCAATAAAAGAGGAGACCGGGTCAGGCCAGTAGTGCTGTGGGGCAGAGTAAGAAGCCAAAGGGAGTCCCTTCATCCAGAGGAATCCAGCTGGTAGTAACTCTCCGGTTACTTCGGTTGGCAGCGCGCCTAGAGGAAAGGGAAGAGGTATTGCTCAGGCTTGTGGCCATTACGGCATAAACCATCCAGGTGAATGTAGGAATTTGATAGGAGCCTTTTTTAGGTGTGGGTCCAGTGAACATCAGGTTAAGGATTGTCCTGAAGCTTAGGGTTTTACTGCTACAACAGCTATACAGAGGTCAGGATCAGCGACTACTAGAGGCAGAGGTAGGGGAGCGGCCCTGTGACGCGCACCGAACCCCGGGGCGCCTCGAACGCCCGCCTTTAGGGCGATCGAGAGAGGTTCATAAAACTTGTAAGAAATTACAAGTGTATCCATTTTGGGCAACAAGGAGGTTTCTTGGAGTCGTCACCTAATAGAACATTGGGAAATGTCATCTAGACTCAGTGAGTCTAAGACAGCGCTGCTATGTCCATTTTGGGCAAGCCAGATGTGTCTTGGAGACCTCACCCTAATAGAACATTAGGATGGTCCTCTCACCTCGTGGAGCCTAAGACTATGCAAGTTGGGCCTTTTTCAGGACACAGGAGTTATCTTGGAGGCCCCACCTCAATAGAATATTGAGATAGCCCTCTCGCCTCGTTGAGCCCAAGACCACAGATGGTTCGGGACTTCCCATTTATTCGTACCTTAGTTAAGTTTATGATTGAGTTTTGAATTTATTATTTCATCTCTTTTCTAATTCAATTCAATGAAATTTATTTAAAGCGCACGTCAATCATATAAAGAAAGCGATAAATAAAAATGAAATTAAAATAAAGCACATGAGCATAAATTACAACAAAACTAGGGGCGGAATACAACCCTATTTGTAAATAAAATACAATTCATAAATAAATCGGGCTATTTATTAAAGATGAGGACATTGGTCCTCTCATGCATAATTAAAGAAAACAATTTTTAAAGTGACAATTTATTTTGGATGAAAAAGTTAGGACATTGGTCCCCTTTTTATTTAGAAAAAAAATTCAAGTTTAATTAATAAAAATATTTTTATGATTTTTAATTAACGTGCATAAAAAAATAATTTGTTACAAATTACATATTAGAAATAAAATAAACCCACCATAATAAAAAAAATACAAATAACAAATTAAATCCCAAAGGGTATCTCTGAATCTCCATGAGCTCCCACTTGGTATGGAAAATACTCACACATAAAAATAAGTATTGAAAATAAAAGAAAAACAAATAAAAGTGAAGTTAGTAATAAAAAATTAATTTAAACATGTAATAAAGATAATATAAAAAGACAAATAAACATGCATCATGTATAGCAAATCAATTAAAGGTCATAATAAAATATGCAACTTAACAAATTAACAATTCAATAATTCAACATGCATAAAAAAACATAAAATAATAACAATAGAACTTAACATGCATAAAAAGGCATAAAATAATAACAATAAAATTCAGCATGCATAAAAACATGTAAAACAATAACAATAAAATTTAACATGCATAAAAACATAACTGCAATAATAAAAATTTAACAAATAATGGCAATAAACAAGGATAAAAAAAATAATACTAGTGATGGTAGTAATAATAGATAATAACAATAATAATAATAATAGACATAAATTAATAACAATTATAATTATAACTGAAAAGTTTTGAGATGAAAACTCTGTTCTTTTATTGATCCCCCATTTGAGCTCTATATACATTAAAAAAGATAAGGGATACCAAACTGTCTAACCTATGAAAACAAGTTGACAACTAAGAATAAGATAAATATACAAGTAAAGATAACTAATAATAACCAATTTAATAAATAAATATACATAAGCAATATATACATCAGACTTTGCCCCTTTGAGATGCACGGCCATGTGCATGCCATACACGGCCAAGTGAGTTAGATGCACGACCAAGTAAGCTTTGGCCCTTTTAGATGCACGGCCATGCACGACCATGCACGACCAATATAAACATCAGCTAATACCCTCCCACAAGTTGGAGCGTGAGGATTATGAACGCCCAATTTGCAAAGAAGAAATGCAAACCGATCTCTGCCCAATACCTTCGTAAAAATGTCGGTCAATTGCTCACTGCTTTGCACATACGCTGTGGTAATCACACCATTTTGTATTTCATCATGCACAAAATGACAATCCACTTCTATATGTTTAGTGCGTTCATGGAAAACAGGATTAGCAGCAATATGCATAGCTACTTGACTGTCGCAAAACAATTTAAAAGATCCTACATGATTTACTCCCAAAGATAATAATAATCCTTTGAGCCATTTGATTTCACTGATTCGTGCTCCACTGCGTCCTCTTCCTGAATTCTTTCCACGTCCCCTTCCTCAACTTTGTCGCCCTTTACCTCGACCAGATATTTTATGTCGATCACCCCACCAATCAGGATACCCAATCAATTGAAAATAACCTTCAGCATCGTGCCCTTCTCGGTTACAATATTTGCAAACAACATTTTTATCTTTTGTTACAGCATTGGTTTGAGCCACAAAGCTAGCAGCATCTCTCTTTTCCTCTTTGCTTCTTGAAATACTCCGAACCCTTTCCTCTTGACACATCAAAGAATACGCCTTACTCACACTAGGCAATGGAGCAATACTCAAGATATTCGATCAAACTGTTCTGTATGCATCATCTAACCCCATCAGAAATTGATGAAGTTTTTCTTCTTCTCATTTCTTAGTCAATTCAACTGCAATATTGCCCTTACAACCTCCACACTTACACGTAGAAATTACAACATAATTTGCCAATTCTTCCCATAATTGCTTCAATTTTGCATAGTAACTCATGAGTGAAATTCCTTGTTGTTTGCAATTAGCAAGTTCTGTTTTCAGCTGCTGCACTCGTGTACCATCAGTTACCGAAAAACAATCTTTAATATCTTCCCATAAATCTTTTGCAATCTCCATATGTGTCAAAGTAGATCTCATAGTTGGCTCAATTGTATTCAATATCCATAACACAAGCATGGAATTTACAGTCCACCAATCTTCTAATTCATTTGAATCCTCTTTGGGTTCCTTCACGGTTCCATCGATAAAACCAAATTTCTTCTTGGCTCGCAATGCAGTTCGAATTGCTCGAGCCCACTCATCATAGTTTTCTTCTCTCAATTGCACCTGGGTGATTATATTTCCAGGATTATCACTTGTAGACAAGGTGTATGGTGTCACTGTCACTTGTTTCTTTCCCTCATCTCCCATGAATTTTTTTTTTAGCTAACAGAGTTAACAAGGCTCTGATATCATGAAAAGTTTTGAGATGAAAACTCTGTTCTTTTATTGATCCCCCATTTGGGCTCTATATACATGAAAAAAGATAAGGGATACAAAACTGTCTAACCTATGAAAACAAGTTGATAGCTAAGAATAAGATAAATATACAAGTAAAGATAACGAGCTAAAGATAACTAATAATAACCAATTTAATAAATAAATATACATAAGCAATATATATATCAGACTTTGCCCCATTGAGATGCATGGCCATGTGCATGCCATACATGGCCAAGTGAGTTAGATGCACGGCCAAGTAAGCTTTGGCCCTTTGAGATGCACGGCCATGCACGGCCAATATAAACATCAGCTAATAATAACACTAATAACAAACAATAATAATAGAAAGATGAACAATCAAATGAACATGCAAGAATAATAAGAAATGGTAAAATAATAAAACATGTTAAAACATGTTAACAATGATAATACTAACAATAATAATAGTGATAATCAAAATAATCAAACAATTAAATAAGCACACAAGAATAAAAATAATAATATGAACAATTAAACAAGCACACAAGAAATAAGAATTAAAAAATAGATCTAAGAGAATTTACATGTTAGCTAATTAATTGTAAACAAAAAATTAAATTAAAAAATTAAATCAAGAATTGAGCCAAGAATGCTTACCCTCAAAATTTACCTTGAAGAAATGAAGGTAAGATCCAATTCCTTGTCTTGATTGTAAGAATATATTAGAAAAAATAAAATATTGAAAATGAATTTTTACTAAAGAAAAAATAATTGATTTATTTGTCTCAAAGTAAAGAATTATTAAATGAAAAGAAGAAAATTCCCAAGAACAAAAATTATTCTTTTTTCCTTAAGAATTAACTCGAAAAGATCCTTTAGAAATTGAGAGAATTTGTTTTTGAGAGAAGAAAGAGAAAGAAAATAATTTTTCTAAAGAAAAATCCCCCTAGTTCTCTCTCCAAAAAATCACTTTATACCTCCCAAAAAAATTCAGATTTTAATTGAAGAAATTAAATTAATTTAATTCTAATAAACACTAAAAACTGAAGAATTTGAAGGGTTGGAAAATAAAAGGTTTTAGGATTGAATTGTATGCAAAAAAATGAAGAAAATAGCATCAAAAGTGAAGAAAAAAGGCCAAAAACTGAAAAAAATAAAAAAACTGGCGAATAGGGGGCGGGTGATTCAAATAGTTGAGGACATGTTAAGATGTTGCATCCTTGAGTTTGAAGGTAACTGGGAAAGTACTTACGGCTAGTAGAATTCACATATAAGAACATTTATTAGTCCAGTATCAAAATGGCTCTGTATGAAGCTTTGTATAGAAGGAAATGTCGAGCACCGTTATGGTAGACTGAGTTAGGTCAGAAGAAATTAATAGGGTCAGCTCTGGTTCGTGAAACTGAAGAGAATGTACAAATGATCAAGAACAGACTGAAGGAAGCCATGGATAGATAGAAGTCCTATGTGGATATAAAGAGAAAACATATAGAGTTTCAAGTTGGAGCTCAAGTATTTCTCAAGGTTTCTCCATGGAGGAAAGTACTAAGATTCGGCAAAAAGGGCAAGCTAAGTCCCCGATTCATAAGCGCATATGAGATCTTACAACGAGTGGGTCCCGTAGCTTATCGTTGAAATTGATGTAAGAATTGGAAAAGATCCATGACATTTTTCATGTATCGATGTTGCCGAGATACCGATTAGATCACAATTATGTGATTCATCCAATAAAGATTAAGATGCAGGCCAATATGACTTATGACGAACGGCCAGTGCAAATTATAGCTAAAGAGATCAAGCAGCTTAGGATTAAACAGATCCCCCTGGTGA
Source organism: Excoecaria cochinchinensis (assembly GCA_947683425.1). Lineage (NCBI taxonomy): Eukaryota > Viridiplantae > Streptophyta > Magnoliopsida > Malpighiales > Euphorbiaceae > Excoecaria > Excoecaria cochinchinensis. The sequence goes on from CANTUQ010000119.1 coordinate 9,701,825, forward strand.
ATGTATTGTGGAATCATCATAACATCAAAGAAGCTACGTAGGAGCCTAAAGCTACTATGAGAGAACAACATCCTTAATTATACAAATCAGGAAAATTTCGACGATGAAATTTCTTTTAGTAGGGGAGATTTGTAGCAGCCCGAAAGTCGGGTTAGTCGTAAACAACATTTTTTGAGGTCAATCAGTGGACTCGGGGTGAAAATTTCATCCTTGGGTAGAAAATATTTTATTTATTCATCAAAAAATACTAGTTATGACGAGTCCGTAGTCGAAAATTTAAGGTCAAATGGAGGTCAAACAGGTCCAAAATGGCCGAAACAGTGAAAAAGGAGCATTTGGGCATCTGTCACGATAGACATCCGTCTGTGGTAACAGACGGGCATCTATTGGGCAACAGACTGCTAGGCCATTAGTGGTGTGGGATGGCCAGGCTACCTGTGACTTTAGACGGGTGTCTGATGGTTCCTCCAGTCCGAATTGACCTAATTTTTGACCTTTGTATTGATCGGACCATATCTTGAGCTACGGACCTCAGAAAAATATTCTGAAAATATGGACATGCTCGTAATAATGATTAGAATCAATTGCTATAAAGAAATTAAAATTTTAATGACAGTGAAAAGTCAGCTATCTGGCAGGGTATATAATTACTAGACCAAAAAAGGGTCTTTGATTGAGCAGAAATATTAAGTGTAAGCTAATAAAAAGATGTTATGAATTATAGAATTGAAATTGAGTGAAATTGAAGTCGGGAAGTGAGAGAATTTAATTTTGATTGCATAAATGGGTTTTAAGTTTATTTTTTTTGTTGGACCAAGTGAAAAGTTAAGCCAACCCTCTCCTACCATCATAAATAGCTGGGAAAGGCAAAATTCCCTAGAATGTCCTCCCATTTTCTACCTTCTCCTTCAAGCTTCTCTAAGGCTGAAGCTTATTCTTCATTTCCTCTCCATTTTTCTTTTAATTTTCTCTATCAATCCTTCAATTTCAAGCTCCTTTGCTAGAATTTAACCCTTTTTCTTCTAATTAGTGAGTGTTACTCTTCATTTAGGGAAGAATTAGTGAAGAATTTGAGGTTTTAAAGTGAGGGGTGTAAATTGAGGTAAGTGAAATTGATGGGATTTAATTGATTTAATGGTTCAAATTGGTAGTTTAGGGTGTATATAAGTTATTTTTGCTATTAGATTTGATTATTGAAGCAAAAATTTGTTGGGTTTTTCATTAATGGAATTCGGCCATTGAAGGGGAAAAAGAAGGAGAGGGTTGTTCTAGAGGAAACGGAAAGGAGAAGGAAGAATAGGAGGCCAAAGCAAGTAAAAGAGGTTTGTGGTTACTAAATTCAGTTGTTTCCTTTGAAATTTCAAGATTTTAAGATTATGTTTTAAGTAAATTGTGTGAATTAGATGTGGTAAATCGTAAAAAACTTGATAATTGTGCTTTAGGACACCATAAATGAATTCTAGAAAGCTTAAATTGAAACAAAAGATTTATGGTGGAAAAATCTTAAAAGGGCCGAATGGTATAGGCATAGTATATTAGGTATATTTGATGTTTAATGTTAAATTTGTAACATTTGTATATAAATTGGGGTGTAAATTAAAATTGAACGATAAATGAATGAAAATAAAAATATATGGTGGTATTAAGTTACCTTTGGCCGAATGAGTTTTGTGATGCATTGTTAATATATGTTGTTGATTTATGAAAAATAATGGTATAAAGTGATTATAGAAGACGTTTTATGTCTACAATAATTTTTGTGGAAATTATTGAAATTAATTGAATATGATTTTATTAAAAGGGTATTATGATTGCAAATGAATAAATGAGTATCTTTTGATTAAAAGTGATTTTAAAATATGTCAAATGTTAACTTGATTAAATGAGAAGACTGGAATTGAGTTAAAGGAGGAATTTATAGTGTTGGGTAGTTGATCTAGTCCAGGATATGATATCTAGCCATAGAAAAACTGTACTGTGATTGGGGTCATGATGACTCTACTGGGTAGGCCAATGATGGACTAAAATAGTTAAAAGTGATAAATTGTTCAGTGATAGTGCTGAGTGGTCCTTCGGGGTCACTCCATAGTATTGTGGACCACGGGATCCACGCACCGTGTATCCAATTCACAGATTTCTATCGGAATGGTACTAGGGGAAATATGATGGAAACCAAAATAAAAATGATTAATTGAAAAGTGACATGAGATAGAAAAAGTGAATTAAGAATTCAAAAAATTAATTGATACATTAGTATAATGGTAACTAGAAATAAGATCAGTTAATGATAATATTGAAAAATAAAGTATGTAATTGTAAGTTAAGTTAGTAATGAGAATTAGATAGTAAAAGTAGTAATGACTCTTATAAAATAAATGGTTATGCACGTGCGTGCTTGTGTGTATTAATGTTTGATAGTATGGGTGTTACAGTATGGGCAATTTATGACCTCCGAGGTAGAGGAGCAATATATCTTCAATGCCTTTGGTGAGGTCAGGAAATAAAAAAAAAAATAATAAATCAATTTTAAAAATACTAATACTGACAAAGTTAGAATCAAAGACAAATACTAATAACTATAATAGAAACTAACCAGTCACACTCCTTAGTATATCCTTTCTTTAGTAATAGTTCAGGAGGAATGTAATCTGGTATTCTCACAATATAGAATGCCTTCACAGAAAGATAATAACCCTCTAGTCATTACAATATAAGAATATGCCATAAAATTCCACTAACTAAGGTTCAACGCAAATCATATGCATTGTTAAAAAGGCTATACTTTAGGCGAAAGCACTAAAAATCAATTATGGACCTAATATTAATTACTAGAATAAAAAAGTTAAAGAATAAGATATAATAATTGAAGAACGAAGTAGGAAAAGAAATTAAAAATGGGTAAAAATGGTTTTTGCACATCTTGCCATTCAAACACAAGCCTGGAATAAGAAATGAATATAAAAACAATATCATGAGTTATGTAAGTTGGTTATGTTACCAGAAAAAGCCCATTTAAATTTTTGAATTTTCTATACACCATTTATAAAGTATCAGAAACTAGAAAACAAAAGGAAAGAAGAAAATAATTTGATTTCTGTTATAATGATTCCACGCTTTGTCAATAACTCAAGGAGCTGCATATTCGATCCTAACTCTACTACTTAATGTGATTGCAAATCGAATATGCTTAATCAACTACATGCCAATTTCGTTTATGTTATAATGGACTGTGTAATTAATAAGCTTTTGCATACAAAATAATTTTAGCTTCATGTCATTTAAAACTCAGCATTGAGAATATATCAAATTCAAAAATATCATGTATAATATATGTATTCCAAGAAAAATACCTGATAATTCCAATTCCAACTCTATATAATAAAGCTTAATGATTGGCATTATGGATACTTCCCCAGCATCAACAAAACAAAAATAGAATAAAACTTAGGGAGTTGGTGAAACAAATACTTGCCAATTGCTATATTTTAAAACAAATGAGGCTCCCAATTAACTGACAAACATATAATATATGGAGTCTCCAAAGGCAAAACCCCAATTCTATTCCGTGTCCTATAACAAAGATTATAGGCCTATCTAAAATCATCAATAAATATCACCATCACTAATTCGTCTTTATTCTTTAAATATGACAAAAATCCACTATAAATTAATTAGTTACTGCACAAATTGTGAGTATACATTTTCAAATTACAAGAAATTTAGCCTTTAGAAATACAAGATACCAAAAAGATCATTTACAATTTAACTTTTCTAGGAAAAAAAAGATTTCAATGCCTATTTCCATAACTGATATAATAAAGAGTCATTTATAATTTTTTCTACTACAAATATGTTCCTTTATCCTTAAACAACTCTGATTTATAAAGAAATCTTAGTTCAGACTTAAACGACTAAGTGATATTACCATATAATATATGTGGAATTCCCAAAAGTTGCCTTTCATGAAATCAATCTTCACATCATCATTTTCCACTCTACTATTATTGACACTTCTCCTGCATCATCAAAACTTTGAAATTTTTGAGATATCTATTAGATTAATATTTGATAATCAAATTCCTTAAAAGCTTCAGACTGAATAGGGTCAAGCCAATTTTGGTGAAGTAATTACGTACCAAATGTTACATTTAAGCACAAATGAGACTCTCAATAAACCGATGAGTGTATAACCCATTTGTAGGCTCCAATGCTAAATCACATATTTTATTCCATATCTCATCATAAAGATTATGATCAATTGCAGCATCATCAACAACTATCACAATCACTGATTCCTCTTCATTTTTAGCTCTAACAATACTCAGTGTTGGATATTTCCATGTTAGTTCATGAAATGCAGTCGCTGTAGTTTGAAGATTAACATGATACCTCACAGACCATCAAGAATAATCATCTGGCATCTCAAAAACATCAAATCCTAAAGAAGCATCAATAAATTTGAACTCTATAACATACAAATGGCCTTGAGACTCCCCAAAGAATCTCAGATCTATCCATAACTCGTAATTGAATGCATTAAGTATAAGCATTCACTTGAAAGTCTCAGTATCAATGTTAATATAGTTCAAAAAGAATGGGATTTCATCGCATCCAATGAAATGAATAGGACCTTTATAAAATATAGGTAAAGCTAAACCTAAATAATAATCAATACAAAGTGAATGAGATGGACATACAGATTCTACTTAAAAATTGGTAGCTCTGGTCCTTAAATACACCTCAGTAACAGTAACAACACACAAAATCTGCACACATAAATCATTTTTCTCATTGAAACCCAAGTTCCTAATAAATGGTTAATAAACCAAATACCCAATAGAGAAAAAAGCCCAGAATTAGTTTTCCTAAAAACCATACAAAATTATGCTTTAGAGCTTGAAAAGCACAGAGAAGGCAAAGTGGGTATCGAAAAATGCTTGGAACACAAATAATTTTGCAATAGAAACAAAGGAAAAATAAGAGGAAATTAAAGAAAACACAAATTTATCATATAATTCAAAAGGAAGAGGAGAGAAATACTTGTGATTCGATTTTAAAATTCAAAAATCTATATATTAAACATGCAAATTAGATGCCTACCCAACAGGAAAACCCAATTGGCTTCATCGAGTATCCATTGCAAACTGTAACACCCCGTTACCCCCGTTGGAAGGATACCGAGATGTCATGCGCGCAAACACATAAACGAGTCCAAATACACACTTATTAACAAAACCGAGATGAGATACAAAGTAACATTTAATCAAAATATATCAAGTCCTTAAACATACATCGTATCAATAACGTTTTACCAAAAAGGCTTGTAAGCAAATACATATACCAAAATAGTTGATCCATTACAAAAAGATTCATAATAATAGTGGAAGACACAAAAATAAACTCCATCCAAAAAGACTTCTAGTGGCGGACCTGCAGATGTCTGACTCCAAACCGAACTCGCCACCTGCACGGGGAAAAGAACCCGTGCTAAGCGATAACGCTTAGTGGGGAGGAACAAAACAAACGGAAATATGCACATACAATATTTACAACAACAATATATAAACTCAACTCAACCAAAAACATGTAATTAAGTTTTGATTCGAAAATCAAAGACATCAAAATTACATATAAGCATATTTTCATATTTTCTACATGACATGCATAAACATACTTTTCAAGCAATTACCTACTCAATTCATAATTAGCTTCAAGTATTGCAACAAGGCTTATCGTTTCTTACACACGTAGCTCATATAACAAAATATTCTTATATATATATTAAGCATGTAACACGTTATAACATATGCATCTTAATACTTAGGATTAACATGCTTCTCACCATTCTAAGTACACAGATACAAGGGGCATATCGTAAAGTTATTCGTGAATTCTTGCGCATCTTATACATTTAATCCTGTCAATATACATCTCAACATATGCAACACATATAAGCATATAGTCTGATTAGCCCGAATATACTCTTTAGAAGTGGATGTGGTCTATTGGATACTGATAGGACACAGTATCCCAAACATATGGAGACATGAGTCTCATGGCATGTGGTTTTTCATATGGAGACCGAGGTCTCAAATTATTTTCATATGGACCCAAACGGGGTCGAAACAAAGATCCAAATGGGACCCGCATATAACGTTTAATCATACAGCAGCTACACACACACACTGACCTAAGTAAGCGCTTACTTATCCACTATGAAAACTATTAAGGCTTAAGGGCATAACTCAAGAACTCAAGTGTCATCATCATATCATGTAAACGAATACAAGTTACTCACATAGCGCATATATATATAAATAGGCTGATCAAATTTAGAAACATATGCATCTTATACAAATCTCAATATAACCATGTAAATCATATGCATTTAACTCATGTAGAATATTATTAGTCATGCACATATATTTTATAATTAATAACCCATATGCATGTAAATTATAGACATAAATTTAACACATTAGCGATCTTATTAATCAGGTACAGCTCATCCAAAATATAATACAAGTTTAACACATGTATATATAATCATACATATTTAAATCATATAAAAAAAATAATATCAATCATGTACATATATTTTATAATAAAACAATTATCAACTGATAATACCATTTAATCTCATAATGTGCCATGTAATGAGAAAATCCCATGTAAAAACACATTTGGAACCCAATTCTTTTGGAAACAGGGGAGGCACGTGCGGGAAGAAAAGACCAGCACGAGTCGACTAAAGGAGCACGACTCGTGCTCGTCCCTCCGAGTCGGAGGATTCCATCCTACTCGTGCTCTGTAATTTCCCAAGGAGCATGAGTGGGATAGCTTCTATCCGCCTCACCGAGAGAAGAGGAGTACGACTTGTGCTCTACCATCCGAGTCATGTTCCTCTACTCCCTGTGCTCCGCCACCGAGAATTCACTGATGGCCGAGAGGAGTACGATCGTCCGACTTGTGCACAACTGTCCAAGTCATGCTCAGTCGTCTGTGACGTGCTCTTCCAGCCTGATGAACTAAAATCCACGATGAAGAAGAAGACTGATTCCCAGAATTTTCAGAAAATGCAGAAATAGAGTACATCGAAATTTCAAAACCCCATCTTGCCCAAAGCAATTTTTCATGCAATAACTGTGCAAAAACATACCTTCAAGCCTCCAGATTGCATTTACAACAATATCACACAATCAAATGACTTTTACAGAGATTCAAAAGCCCAGAATTTCATCTCTCACATACATGCATATACACTTCCATTTTAACGTGCAAAAGATCAGAACTTCACCACCATAAATTATACACCTAAATCTATTTTATTCATGCATCTCCATATACAAATACACATAAACAACATTAACATCTGAACATCACACAGGATCCAAAATAAAAATGGACAGACACTCCCAAACCTGTTAATGAAGTTCAACTTCCACTTCCTCAATCCACAACCTTCCCTTTCCCTTTATCTTTCCTTTTATCTTCAAATGCTTGCAAACAGAAAAAACAATACTCCATTAGCCCATGAAAATAACCTTTATAAACCCATATAAAACCTATAGAAGGAGAAAAAAGAAGAACTCAAAGAACTTGCAGCCACTTACCTCTTGGAATCTCTTCAAAACTTAAACCCTAGCCAAACAATGAATGATCCCACATGCAGAAGGAAGAAAGAATAGAGAACGAAGAGGAGAGGAGTGGTTAACGTGGGAGAGAGAACAAGAGAGAAGACTAATATCTGATAGTTTCCAGGAAGTTAAAACTTTCTGAATCCCTTTTTTTCTCTCACCCACATGCACACACTCACTTTTCCACTTGGCACACATGCATTGGTTCACTTATTCCACTAATTACATTTTTACCATATGCTCCTTATAATCCTCTAATAGATCCTTAACAATTACTTTTTACTCACCAAATAAAAATCTGCAAAGTAATACTTTTAATTCCTTGCAATTAAATCCTCTTTTCACTTGTAAAAATTACCCAATTGCCCTTAATAGCACTTGTATAAATTACCAATATATCCATATTGTCCAATTAAAATTGCTAATTCCAAGCCATATTTGGGGTGTGACAATTCTCTCCCCCTTAAGAAATTTCGTCCTCGAAATTTCCACGCTTATCATACACGTCTCAAATATCAAAACCGAAACGGAACAAAACTTAACATGTCAATACTTACCAGAAGGACCTGCGGCATCAATCATATCTTCTCGAATTAAAGCATATACCCTAGGCCGATTATATTCTTCCGTAGCACCAAGTCGTTGCACCGTCTCTGATGGTGCTTGCGGAGCTCTACTTCTATCTCGGTTGCTTCGAGTCACATTGGATCTTCCTCCACCCAGCCTACTTTCTCGTCGATTCTTATCCTCTTGTCGATCAAGGCAACTTGCAAACTGATGCTCCATACTCCCGCACTTAAAGCATGCACCGGTAATCTTGCGACATGTACCCCAATGGCACCTATAACAATGCTCACATTCTGGTGCTCGCTTTCCCTTACTACCATGTGGGGCCACACTCCCTACTTGTGAAGGCACTTGAACAGTCCCTCTATTTCCTTGTCCAACTGGAGCACCTTTGGGTTTCTTGTTACTAGCAACTCCATCATCTGGTGCTCTTCCCTTCTGTACTATCTTTTGCTTTATTATCTCGGATTCCTCTAACTTTATAGCAGCAGCCACAAGTTGATAATATCCAACCGGATGCATAATGGACATTACCGATAATGGACCTCGGATTACTTCTCTCCATCCCTCTTGAAAATGTTTGCATCTAAACTCATTTGTCAACAACTGCTCAGGCACATACTTGCTTAATCGGCTAAACTCCGTTTCATAGTCACTCACTGTCATACCCCGCTGTTTAAGACTAATGAACTCTCTCCACTTGGCTTCCCGATATGCTTTTGTCACATACTTCTGCTCAAATTCTTGCTTGAAAAATTCCCATGTCAACTCAGCTGGTCGCTGATGATTCCTCACCACAAGCTCCCACCAATCATATGCCGGTCCTTGGAGCAATGATACTGCACATAAAGCCCTCTGATTTGCAGGACAGTTAATCTGTTGTAAAATTCGACTTACCCTTTGAAGCCAGAACTCAGCCACATCTGATTGATCTATAGCAGTCCCATGAAAATCCTCTGCTCCTCTTTTTCTTAATAATTCAGTTGGAGCCTTAGGAGCAGTCAACCTATCTACCACTTGTAGTAACTCTTGTACTAACGCTGGATCAAAACCAACTCTCCTATTTGCATCTACAGCTGGTGCAGGTTCCTATGCATGCCTATCCTGTCCGACCGGATCACCTCCTCTGACCGGATTATCTCATCGAACCACATTGACACTGTCCATTGTGTCGCCCATATACTCACTTGGATGCGACTCCATATAAACACAACACAACACAAGATATCTGCATTAGGCCATGACACAAAATTGACTAGCATGTATAGACTCGACACTCAAACAATTCACATAGACCAGAACCAACTAAACCAGTGCTCTGATACCACAAACTGTAACACCCCGTTACCCCTGTTGGAAGGATACCGAGATGTCACGCATAAACAAATTCAAATACACACTTATTAACAAAACCGAGATGAGATACAAAGTAACATTTAATCAAAATATATCAAGTCCTTAAACATACATCGTATCAATAACGTTTTACCAAAAAGGCTTGTAAGCAAATACATATACCAAAATAGTTGATCCATTGCAATAAGATTCATTTTGCTATGAATAAGCCATGAACAAAATAATAGCGGAAGACACAAAAATAAACTCCATCCAAAAAGACTTATAGTGGCCGACCTGCAGATGTCTGACTCCAAACCAAACTTGCCACCTGCACGGGGAAAAGAACCCGTGCTAACCGATAACGCTTAATGGGGAGGAACAAAACAAATAGAAATACACATATGCAATATTTACAACAACAATATATAAACTCAACTCAACCAAAAACGTGTAATTAAGTTTTGATTCGAAAATCAAAGACATCAAAATTACATATAAGCATATTTTCATATTTTCTACATGACATGCATAAACATACTTTTCAAGCAATTAACTACACAATTCATAATTAGCTTCAAGTATTGCAACAAGGCTTATCGTTTCTTACACACATAGCTCGTATAACAAAATATTCTTATATATATTAAGCATGTAACACGTCATAACATATGCATCTTAATACTTAGGATTAACATGCTTCTCACCATTCAAAGTACACAGATACAAGGTGCATATCATAAAGTTATTCATGAATTCTTGCGCATCTTATACATTAAATCCTGTTAATATACATCTCAACATATGCAACACATATATGCATATAGTCTGATTAGCCTGAATATACTCTTTAGAAGTGGATGTGGTCTATTGGATACTAATAGGACACAGTATCCCAAACATATGGAGACATGAGTCTCATGGCATGTGGTTTTTCATATGGAGACCGAGGTCTCAAATTATTTTCATATGGACCCAAACGGGGTCGAAACAAAGATCCAAATGGGACCCGCATATAACGTTTAATCATACAGCAGCTGCACACACACACTGACCTAAGTAAGCGCTTACTTATCCACTATGAAAACTATTAAGGCTTAAGGGCATAACTCAAGAACTCAAGTGTCATCATCATATCATGTAAACGAATACAAGTTACTCACATAGCTCATATATATATAAATAGGCTGATCAAATTTAGAAACATATGCATCTTATACAAATCTCAATATAACCATGTAAATCATATGCATTTAACTCATGTAGAATATTATTAGTCATGCACATATATTTTATAATTAATAACCCATATGCATGTAAATTATAGACATAAATTTCACACATTAGCGATCTTATTAATCAGGTACAGCTCATCCAAAATATAATACAAGTTTAACCCATGTATATATAATCATACATATTTAAATCATATAAAAAAAATAATCTCAATCATGTACATATATCTTATAATAAAACAATTATCAACTGATAATACCATTTAATCTCATAATGTGCCATGTAATGAGAAAATCCCATGTAAAAACACATTTGGAACCCAATTCTTTTGGAAACAGGGGAGGCACGTGTGGGAAGAAGAGACCAGCACGAGTCGGCTAAAGGAGCACGACTCGTGCTCGTCCCTCCGAGTTGGAGGATTCAATCCTACTCGTGCTCGGCAATTTCCCAAGGAGCACGAGTGGGATGGCTTCTGTCCTCCTCGCCGAGAGAAGAGGAGCACGACTCGTGCTCTACCATCCGAGTCGTGTTCCTCTACTCCCTGTGCTTCGCCACCGAGAATTCACTGAAGGTCGAGAGGAGTACGCTCGTTCGACTTGTGCACGACTGTTCGAGTCATGCTCAGTCATCCGTGACGTGCTCTTCCAGCCTGATGAACTAAAATCCACGATGAAGAAGAAGACTGATTCCCAGAATTTTCAGAAAACGCAGAAAATAGAGTACATCGAAATTTCAAAACCCCATCTTGCCCAAGGCCATTTTTCATGCAATAATTGTGCAAAAATGTACCTTCAAGCCTCCAGATCGCATTTACAACAATATCACACAATCAAATGACTTTTACAGAGATTCAAAAGCCCAGAATTTCATCTCTCACATACATGCATAAACACTTCCATTTTAATGTGCAAAACATCAGAACTTCACCACCACAAATTATACACGTAAATCTATTTTATTCATGCATCTCCATATACAAATACACATAAACAACATTAACATCTGAACATCACACAGGATCCAAAATAAAAATGGACAGACACTCCCAAACCTGTTAATGAAGTTCAACTTCCACTTCCTCAATCCACAACCTTCCATTTCCCTTAATCTTTCCTTTTATCTTCAAATGCTTGCAAACAAACAAAACAATACTCCATTAACCCATGAAAATAACCTTTATAAACCCATATAAAACCCGTAGAAGGAGAAGAAAGAAGAACTCAAAGAACTTGCAGCCACTTACCTCTTGGAATCTCTTCAAAACTTAAACCCTAGCCAAACAATGAATGATCCCACATGCAGAAGGAAGAAAGAACAGAGAACGAAGAGGAGAGGAGTGGTTAACGTGGGAGAGAGAACAAGAGAGAAGACTAATATCTGATAGTTTCCAGGAAGTTAAAACTTTCTGAATCCCTTTTTTTCTCTCACCCACATGCACACACTCACTTTTCCACTTGGCACACATGCATTGGTTCACTTATTCCACTAATTACATTTTTACCATCTGCTCCTTATAATCCTCTAATAGATCCTTAACAATTACTTTTTACTCACCAAATAAAAATCTGCAAATTAATACTTTTAATTCCTTGCAATTAAATCCTCTTTTCACTTGTAAAAATTACCTAATTGCCCTTAATTACACTTGTATAAATTACCAATATATCCGTATTGTCCAATTAAAATTGCTAATTCCAACTAGGCCATATTTGGGGTGTGACAAACCGGCTGTGTTAGGTTTCTTTAAAAGAAAAATAATAACATGAAAAATGATTCCTATCAAATAGAAAAAACTAACCTGCTACATTAGGTTTTTGAAAAAGAAATCATGAGAACCAAACATCACAAAATTACTTCCCATTCTGCCGATTCGATTCCCAGTTGGCTTTCGATTGGTAAACTTCCCGAAGAAATGCCATTTTTTTCTATGTGACTAGATTTCTAAGTGTCCTCCCTTTTACATAGCCCCTCTTACTCTCTTTGCTCTCTCTCAATGGTTGAAAGACACCTTGGCCTCTCACCCAAATCGTTGGCCGCAACATCGTTGTCTTCTCTCATCGTCTCCTTCTATCTCTCTCTCATTCTTATAACTATTATTTTCTCTCCCCATTGCTCTTCTCTATATTTTCTTTTCTTTTTTGTACCCTCTTCTCTATTTATCTCTTCCCATTGCTTGATTAGAAGGTTAGAGATTTGGTTGGTTTTGGAGCATAGAGATTGTAAAGAGATATGGGGCTCGATAACGGATGCTTTCTTTCCCTTTAATGTTTTTTGATGATGGTAAATAAGAATTTTTTTTTATTTTTTATTTTTTATAAATTAAATGAGTAATGAATTTTAGAAGCAAAACAAATCCTGCTCAAATTTGGTAGGCAGTAACGACCGAATTAGTTGTGTTTCAACCATTGGATTGAAGCCCTTCATTAAATAATAAAGGAATTTGATATCTGGTGACTAGATTAAATTCCCTTCGCTATTAGATATATTTAACGACAGAATTTTCATCCTTTTGCTAGATATTGGTCATTAAAAGTCAATTTTCTTATATTGTATGCTCTAAGTAACAGAATTTGATTAAGAAGCTAAGAAGCGTCGCCACTTGAGGTGTTAAAAGATATTTTTTTCTTCTTTGACCTAACCATAAATAGTTAGGCCGAAAAAGAGAAACGGGATCTAACCACCATATTAAATCTAGAGTTTCTAAGGGATAAAGTAAATATTACTCTTACTCTCAGTCGGGAAATATAAATATTGATGGAAAAAATGTACTTTCATTTTAGAGTTTTAAAGTATATATACATGAGTAATATATACATAACTAAATGATAATTACCAACATTAACAAATAAAAAGATAGTAACAAATTGTTATTATCTCATATCCATAAGAACAGGAGTGCCTAAAATTTCTCAAGTTGAAAGAAGACTGGCCGGGAACAAAATTTTCATTAAATCTTCATCTGCAATCAAACGCAATATGGTTAGTTTAACCATATATCTGACATGGTGTATGAGAATTGTGAGATGAGGAAAGTCTAGAAATATTGTAGCTTTGTCTTCCATGATTGCCAAAGTGACCACGACCTCTAGAAAAGTTTGAAATAGAAGAAACATTAGACTGATTTTGTGAAGGTGTAAATCATTGAGCAACATTGACACTAGGAAGTGTTGTTTGCTATGCTTTTAATAAGAGTTCATGAGCAACTAGTTAGCCATGAAGCTCATTAAATGATATTGGATCTGACCATTATTGAAGACCACTGATGATACCATTATAATAAGCCCCTAATTTTCGAAAAATGGTAGCATTGAACTCGGGTGTTCAGATAGGTGTCCAACATGTGCCAATGATTCTGCTAACGCCTTTGCTTGAAAGAGATATTATGAACCATTTTTATTATCCTTTGAAAGACTATATAAATCAATATGCAACCAAATTTGTTGGGCATCGATAACAACACAATATGCTATAGCAAGTACTTTCCCAACTTCTGAGGAAGAAGACAAGCCGATGAGAAAAGGATAAACCTCTTCTGTAATTGATGACAATAACCAAGAAAAAAGTATTTGATCTTTGAAGAACCAAGTGAGATAGGCTGGGTTTGGTTCCATGAGATTTGTAATGACATTATGGATCTTTTTAGGTGGTGTAGGTTCTGTCCCATATAAAATACCATAAAGGTTATAAAAATTCAGCAATGGAGTGAATTGTAATTTTTAAAGCACATAATTCTTAGATGTGAGTTTAATAGAAAAGGTTTGGTTGACAAAGGAGGGAATGGTTGGAGATGAGGAAGATTGAAATAAAGAAGGAACAACAATAGGAAGAGGTAAAGTCGAAGAGATAGAGCTAGGAATTGAAGGTACTTTAGTTGAAGATGATGGCGTGGTGGTGGTGGCCATTGTGTGTTGTGATACCAAGTTAGAAAAATAAATATTGATGGAAAAAGTGTACTTTCATTTCAGAGTTTTAGAGTATATATACACGAGTAATATGTATATAACTGAATGATAATTATCAATGTAACACCCCGATTTAGACCCTAGTTGGATTTTATAGGTTTATTATGTAAGTAAAGAACATAGGGGTAATTGGACAAGTATGAATTTGGGTAAATTAAGGACTAAATTGAAAGGGAATTAAGTTTTAGAAGAAAATAATTTGTGTAAGTGAGTAGATGAATGTTTGCCAAGGACTTAATGGACATTTGTCAAGGATTGAATAACTTTGACCAACTAGAGGTTGACACCTAAGGAGGGAGCATTAAATGAAAAGAGGGAAAGAAAGAGAGAGGGAAGGAAATCATACTTTTGGCTTTATTTCCCATTCCCTCTCTTCTTCCCGTGTGATTTCTTTTCCTTCTTCATTCTTCCTTTTTTTTCTGCTTCTTGCTTCTTCTTCCTTGGTGTTTCTTCTAGAGTTTTGGTTTGGTTTCGAAAGGTAAGTGGTTGAATTTTTGAGTTTCAAGTCTTCATCTCCTTCTTCATTTCTGTTTTGGTTTGGTAGTTGGGCATTGGATTAAGAGTTTTGTTTAGTTTGGATGTTTTTGCAAAAAGCTTCGGACAAGAGGAAGTTAAAGGGTAAAGAGAAGGTGTGATAAAGAAGAGAGTGGTTTTGAGCTTCCTTGAGGTTTGGGATTTATGTGTAATAGTATAATTGTGTTTTTGATCTATTGATTTGAATTTTTGGAATCTTTGAGGAATTGAGCATGTTTATATGCACGATTGAGTTGGGTTTTGTTATAGTTTGAGTAGAATTTGAATATGGTTTCATGTATGACATTGGTTCAAGTTTATGGGATTTTTTTATTGGTTTTATAGTTTTGAAAATTTGTTTTAGGTAGTTGTTTAGTTATGTTTATTGGTTGTTTTAATGAAAGATTCATGTTAGTAGTTTTATTAAAAGTATGTTCAGGATGTATAGGTAGAGTGAATTGGCATTTGATGTTGAATTGTTTTAGTTGTGGAAAGTTTTGGCTTAAGGAGATGAGTTCAGATCAGCAGCAGGGGCAAAGAGCTCATCTCTATCGCAAGCACGACAGAGCTCGGTCATTCGAGCTCCTGCCTAAGTGCCCTCTGTCGCGAGCGTGACCTCGATCGCTAGCGCGATAGAGAGATCGGTAAGCCGAGCGTTCACCGGGCTGTTCTTCATCGCAAGCGTGCCTGCACGATAGGGAACTATCTGCCCTCCATCGCGAGCGCGACAGAGCCCTGTCACCTCCCTTTTGTGAGCATAGAGCTTATCGCGAGTGTGACTTTGTGCAAGTTTCACCTCTGTGGCGAGCACGACCCTCCCTTGTGCTTCGCATGTGTTTCATTTGTTGCAATTTGAATGCTTTCTTACTTTGTTTGGCATATGATTTTATATAGATGAGCTATAGTATTGTACTCCTACTATGCCTAAATGGATAAATATGTGTGTTTGATGGTTTGAATATTCGATTAGAGTAAAGTTTGAGTGTTATGGATTGAGTGAATATGTTTAAGCCTCAATGGTCATAATAGTGGATAGATAAGCATGCTTATAAAGGGCTAGTGATTGCAACTGCTAGTGTGTACCCTGTTTGTGTCTAGTGTTTGATACCTTCGGGTATCTAAAGCTTTCAAAATGTTTTGAGACTTCGGTCTCCAGTGTTTGATACTGTTCGCAGTATCAAGTGTACCCGTATCCACCATTGATGAGGTTGAAGCTATTGTTATGTTATATAGTGATATGATATGATAATTGCTTTAGTTTTTTGCCAAACATGAAACGTGTGCGCATGTAATGATTTGTGAATGTGATATTAACGTGTTACTCTTTTCTCACATTAATGATTAAGTTCATGGATGTTATTGATTTAAATCGTGTTGCTTATTGTGACGCGCGCCGGATCCCGATGCGCCGCCCGTTCGACCGCCCGCACGTGGGCGATCGGGGCATTTGTGGGTCCGTTGACAGCTTGCGATAAATCACAAGTGCGTCTATGTTGGGCAACAAGGAGGTATCATGGAGTCGCCACCCAATAGAACATTGGGAAAGTTACTCTCGCCTCGGAGAGCCTAAGACTTGCGCATTTTATCCGTATTGAGCCATGGGGCCTAGGATTAACGCTAAAGCCTCGTGACCCAAGAAGTATTTTGGAGGATAACCTCTAACCTGTCGAGCCCAAAGACCAGAGCTGGGTCCGGGATTTCTCATCTATTTCTATCTCAATTAGTTTATGATCAAATTTTAAAGTCATTAGTTCGCTCTCTCTCCACACTATGCAGTTTGATTAAAAAGGCGCATTTATTCACATCTTGAAAGCAATAAATGATCAGATAGATAATAAAGCAACAAATTACAATAATACAAGGAGCGGAATACAACTCCCTTTTGTAAATGTGCGAGGCATACATAAATCGGGGTATTGCTTATTCTTGAGGACTTTGGTCCTCGCATGCATCATTATCAAAAATGGGATATTTAATTTGTGATGATCTTTATTGGATAAAAACAGGGCATTGGACCCTTTTGCATTTTATACAAAACTCGCTTTTATTTGAGTACAAATCGTTGGTCTATTTTTACATTCAACGGGATAAAAGAGCTTATTCATATACATAAAATAATCAATGAATGAATAGGCGAGAGAAATAAATCAAGAGGTTTAAGAAAACTAAACCGAACGAAATCCCCCACGCATGGTAGGCAGCCGCTCAAGCTCGGGATTATCCAAGAGATCCAATATACACTCACAGAAAGTTAAGAGATGTTAATATACATAAAATTAACACATAAGAAGTCAAAGAGACTGGATAGAGATGAAAAATGATTAAAAAATGGAGACAGAACCCACCGACGGCCTTTCCTGGTTGACCGACGGGCGTCGATTTGGTAATTCGATATGCCCGTTTGTCACTCAAAAAGGGCGTCTGTAGGTGGGTGACCGACGGGCGTCGGTCATGAAGATGACCCGTCGGTCACCTCTGTCTCCGAAAAACAGAAAGGCAAAAAAGAGGCCTTTCGAGGTCAAAAAGCAAGTTTTATCCAAGAAGGAGATGAGGGAGTCAAAATGAAGGAAAGTAATGACAGGTATTCAAAAATTTCAAAGAATGAATAACTAAATAAATATATGAATTAAATATGAGATGAAAATGGAGAGAAAATCCGGAATATTTACCCTCAGATAGTCGCTTTGGGTAAGATTTTGGTGTCGGTTAGATCCCCGCGCGTTCCACGAGAAACAAAAATGAAAGATTAGAGAGAGAAAATGAGATATTTCACCTTCAATCCTTCAGGAAATCGATTTTGGAGTCAAAATCTAAAGAAAACTAATTAGCTTTTAGTTCCTTTGATTGATTTGATCCTTGATTCAATAAAGTTCTTTAGAAAAAAGTGTCTTTGGAAGAGAGAGAAAACGTGCTTGAATTTTGGCAGAGTTTCCTCTTCTGAAAAATTTTCCAACCCTTTTCAAATGAAAATCCGGACCTTATATAGCCAGACACGACCGACGGGCGTCGGTGTATAGGGGCGGGCGTCGGAAGAATCCTACTAACACAAGGACACTTCCGACGGTCCTGCCACATCCACCGACGGGCGTCAGAACGGTTGCGTGCTCCGGGAAACCAGGCGGCTCCTGACAGGGGCGGTGACTTTCCGACGGGCGTCGGAAAATACCCTGAGCTGTCAGTGACTTGTGGCGATGGGCTGCCTCCACAGACGGGCTGGCCGTCTGTGGAGGACAAAAAAAAAACCCCTTTGACTTGAAAAACTTCCGTTTTCTCCCCCTCTGCCCAGGAATTGTAGAAAAGCCTCATTTCTGATGGAACGCGGGACTTAAAACCTCCAAATTCAGCCTCTCGTACAGGCTTGAACATTGATTTCATCATAGGGTAACCTCTGATCCGGACCACTCCGGGACACGGTGCTTACAGTTGCCCCCAGTTTTGGGGAAACTAGTGCACAAGCGCCTAGATAAGCCAAAACTCAGAGAAAGGTTGGAAGGGAAGCGTACCTGCGACGGCTTTTCACCTTCCGTGCCTTTTGCCGGGTAGACCTTGTCTCGATCCGCTCGGCGATGCGAAAATATTCTCCTCGGTCTTCTCTCGACCTGTAGGTATTTGGTGAGGTGCAGCAGGCTTTGGCCACGGCCTCGATCTGGTGAAGTGCGGTGTGCTCTGACCACAGCTCCGATTTGTGAGATGCAGCACTCTCTGGCTACAACCTCGATCTGGTGAAGAGCAGTGTTTCTTCAACTGCAGCTTTGATCTGTGAGATGCAGCGCTCTCTGGCTACAACCTCGATCTGGTGAAGAGCAGTGTTTCTTCAACTGTAACTTCGGTCTGTGAGATGTAGCGCTCTCTGGCTACAACCTCGATCTGGTGAAGAGCAGTGTTTCTCTAACTGCAACTTCGGTTGGTGAGATGTAGCGCTCTATGGCTACAACCTCGATCTGGTGAAGAGCAGTGTTTCTTCAACTGCAACTTCGGTCTGGAGTGTGGAAACTCCGCTGGTTTCCTGGTTTCAAAGGAGATCTTTTTAATCGATGTCTGTGTTCAGATCGGTATCTCTCTGTACCTGTGTGATGAAAAATTTCGTTAGCTCATGCTTGAGTGGTCGTCTTTTATCCTGTTTATTGATGGCATGACTTTGCTTTATTTGCTATGCCATGTTTCACCCTTTGTTCATTTTTTCTTATTGAGATGTTATTGATTATCATTCTTTTGTTGTTTGTTTCGTATTATTTTTTCATTGTCATTTTTATCGACACATAAGTAAATGTGAGAACATACACTTTCTGTGATGTGATTTAAGCAATTAACAATCAAGTGATCATGCAACAAGGAAGCAAAGTTTTCCACTAGAAATGTCATTTTTGTACAGTGCATATACAAAATATAAAATATACAAGAGATACAAAAATAACTCCCTGAAGCTCAGAGAGGTTTGTAGTCTGAGGGCTCATCGGGATCCTCATCATCCGATATATGCACGGTCCCTGGCGGAGGTGGACGGGCCGGAGGTGGTGGCGGAGCTGTAGAGGGTCCTGCCTCGTGATCATGGGCTCGCCTGAACTGAACCTGAGCATAGCCGTCCAAGAAGGGCTGGGTACAGGTGCCCAAAAACCCTAAGGTCTCAGAGATCTTGTCCCCCAACTTCTTGAAGGCTTGGCTCAGCTGAGTGGTCTGCTCAGCAGCGGCCGTCCTCCTATGCTCTAGGCTCTGCTCCATCTGCTCCCTAAACTCCCTCATGGTCTGAGAAAGAGGGGGGAGAATCCCCTCCATCGCCTGGACACGGGATCTCAGAGAGTCAAGTGACTCATCAATCATCTGTAGGGTCATATCGACCCTGTGAGACGCCTGGTCCTGTGACGATCTCACATCATGAGCGAGCTGCTGCCTGAGCTCTCTCTGCCCCTGAGCAATCTGCTCAATCAGCCTCATCTACTCTCCTCTGAAAGCCTCCAGGACCCGAGTCTGCTCCTCGCTAAAGGCATCCATGGCCCGAGTCTGCTCCCTCGCTGTATGCTCAATGTAGCCCGCCTGCTCTCGAGATAGGCGCTCCACCGACTGGGACTGCTCCACAATGGCAGCCTGCTGGCGATCCAACCTCTCGTGAATGGCCCTATCCCTCTCATCCTGTCACCGCTCAAAGGCCGTAAACATGGAGGAGAGGAGCTGAAAGTAGTCCGACTGAGCTGGCTGCTGTGGTGTTGGCTCTGGTGGTGGTGCCGAAGAAGTGGATGCTCCTGGATCGCCTCAGGAGTACGGATGGTATCTCTCAGAGGGCTCGCGGGCAGGCCTATGTACCCTGGCACTCTGCGATGGGGCTGGTGTCGGGGCCCTAGATGCCGGTGGAGAGGCGAAAAGATCGTCCATCGTGATCTCAAAATCGAAGTCCGAGGGGGTCCTAGGTGGCTCCTGCTGCTGTGGCGGAGGCACCGTCTGCGGCTGAGGAGGCTGAGGAGGCCGAGGCTCTGGCTGTGGAGGCTGAGGCTGGGGCTGTGGCTCAGGCTCTGGCTGTGGAGGCTGCTCCTCCTGGTGCTCTGGGTGATCAAGATCTGCCCCCAAGGGTGGAAGGCCGAACATCTGCCGGGTCTCGTGGATAGTCAACACCCTATAGGCCTCTGCCTGGCCAGAAATCGGGGAGATCATCCCCATCTGAACTGCCGCTGCGGCGTCTACATGGATCCCCTTAGGCAAGGGTCCTCTCAACCTCTCGGGGTTAAACCCCAATCTCAACAGTAATCGAGTGATGACTCCTCCTACAATCACCACCGGTGTCAACCCTCTGCCAACTCTGGTCAGGTTGGCCAAGATCTCGTGGCTAATGTTGAGACGCTGGCCTGCCACCATAGCCCAGAGGCTCCAGATCTCGGCCGCGTTAAGCGACCCTGGATTACCAGCTCGACCGAGGTACAAGCTGGAAAGCACTCTGTGCAAATACCGGAGTGCCTGAGACACCAGTACGGTGCTCTGCGTCTGGGAGGCATCCTGCAAAAGGGAAGGAATCAGATAGCGAAAACTTGGCAAAACAAGCACTATCAGGTTTATTTTCCAAAATCTAAGGTCCATCTAGGCCTTAACAGGGCAATGGCGGCCCAACGTGAGATAAAAAAGAGAAAGGTAATGACAAGTAAAAATAGCAAACATCCTGTCTAAGGATGTAGCCTAACATGCCTTGCACGCATCATGGCAAAAGGAACATGCAATCCTCATGGAGATAATTAAAGTGAATAAGAATGGGCTTTCTAAGTCCCAAGGCATGCATTATACATGGAAAGAAAATAAATAAATAATAAAAATTTGGGCAGCATCCCGGCAGGGATATGCCCAACCTCCTACACAAAAGGATAAAAACATAGGCCTCAGGCCTCAAGAATAACGCGCATGTAAATGGGGCGCACCCTGGCAAGAGTGTGCCCCCAATAACACAAAATAACGGCCTCAGGCCAAAAGCAAATTATGCACAAAATGGTGCGCTAAGAGGATGCAATTCTAAAGCACCAAGATTATAGAAAAATTCTACTTCTATGTGATCATGCAAAAAGTTCAGATTTAATTGCACTAAAACGATATAGAAAAATGGGCAGTATTCCCCCTAAATTCTAAAATCATCTAAAACTTCTTAAAGTTAAAAGAAGAAGGGAAGTAGAAATAAATTGAATAAAAATCAAAAAAAAGAAAGTAATTATTTACTTACTTGTAATCCGGAGAAGTGTAGAAACTGGAGAAATATAAATATCCGGGCACCGGGTGAGTATATAATGCGAAAAAATGAAGAAATCGCAAAAAAATAAGAAGAAAAGACTCAAAAAACGCTAGAAAACGTTAAGAAACCGCTTGAGAGAGGAAGAAGAAAGGGACAGCAACGTTTGCGCCGTCTGTCACTCGCCCTTATATAGAATTTTGTGACCGACGGGCAGGGCGTCTGTAAAAGCGACCGACGGGCTGGCCGTCTGTCGCGCAATAAATGCAAGTTAATGCGCGTGATGAATGCAATGATGACGCATGCATCTGCCAGGTGGACTTCCGACGGGCATGCCGTCCTTGTGGGGAGACGGGCAGGTCGTCCTTGTGTAGCAGCGGATAGACTGTCCCTGTGGAGAGACGGGCAGGCCGTCGGTGACGCTTGCCTATAAAAACCTGCAAAATTTTTTGTCTCTTCATTTTCCCACATCTTGAGTCCTCTATTCCTCTCAAAATGTCTTCCCCTCTTGCCCAAAGGATGCACCGTATCTTAGACGACAAACGCACTTGGGGAGAAGGCGCCCTTTCCTCTCTGTCTGGGCTGAAATACCTGTGCCGGGTGAAAATCGACCAGAACCTCCTCCTGGCGGCGACCCACTTCTGGAACCCCCGATTTCACGTCTTCCAATTTACCTACCAGGAACTGTGTCCCTTGCCTGAAGAGCTAGCTTCCATTCTGGGAGCTCGGTTCCCTCCTAGCGCTCTGCCTTGCGTCCCCCGCTGCGGCCTACTTCAGACCCGGGACGTAGCCCTAGCTCTGGGCATATCCCCTTCGGAGGCTAACCAGCTGATTCCTCTGAGCTCCTCCTTTGCCCTGGAGCCATTGATCGAGGCCCTGGATCGGTTCACCGACATTCCCACATATCGGGTAAGCATCCTATTCTTATTCTGCATGGTGAACTTCCTTACTGTTGTTCCAGGAGGTTTGACATGTGACTTTCGTCTGCTTGGAATCTTGAGCGACTTTCATCTGGGCCTGTCACCCCTACCACTTGTCCTAGCCGAAACAATCCTAGGTTTGGACGCTGTGAGCTCTGGGTCCACTACAACCTTTACCGGTAGCCCCTTATTACTCCAGGTACGTCATTATTTTAAAGGTAGTGCGTCCCTTATAGATTTTCACACTAGCTTTTCTTAGCGGGAGGTGCGTCCTTTCGGATTTTCACACAACCCTGTGCCTTATTTTTGCCTGAAGTAAACCCTACTTACTCCAGCGGCTTTTTTGTTTTCAGATCTGGCTGCAAGAGAAACTGAAGATGCTGTCTGAGCCACCCCCTCGAGTCACTCCGCAGTACTCGCCGAGCCATTTCTTGCCTCGTCGACGACTGTATGGGTGTGCCATGGCTGGTGAAGGCATTACCAGATTTGGTGAGCTGTCAGATGACGATATCAATTTTACATCAGCTTGGCTCTCGCTGTCTCATGCAGTCACAGATGGGCCATCGGGTTGCGTTGCCCTCTGCGGCCTCCGTCAGGCCACCTTCTGCATCACCTCCCGGTGTACACGGCAGCTTGGGATGACCCAGGATATAGTGAAGGTTCCCCTATCCTTCTGAGGAGGAGATCTCTCGGTCGCATTTGCTTCCCGGTATCATGAGCTATGGGGTAGATTACCTGTGAAGACCGTCATCCCGAGGTTTGGCAACCATTCTGCATCCTCAACCAGCGGGTACAAGAAGTGGATCCTTAGCCTAGCTTCTGATAACAGGACCCGAGGGCTCAAGCATCTGATCGGCGAGAGCAGCAGCAGGACTTAGCTTAGCCTATATGTGTATTTCCTTTGGTGCTATATTTCTTTTTAATGCAGAACTAGAAAATGACAAAAGTGAAAAGAATAATATTCATCCCTTTTCACGAGTTTTGTGTACATTTCCATATAATTTCAGCATACATGATCAGTTTTGGCATTTACTCAGCTGCTTACGCACCATCAATGCATGAAACTAAATTTTAACAGCATCAACTCCTGTTACCAATCGGCCCTCTCGGGTTTTCACGATCAGACATTTTCTCTCATGCCTCTAATTTTTGCACAGGATGCCTTTTTTCGGTTTTCACCCTGTCGAGGCGCCCAATTTTAGCATAACCGCCTTTTTTTCGATTTTCGACTTGCGGGGCATTTTATTCTCTTCTTTTTATTTTGGTCTTTAGCCGTGGAACCTTTTGAGTCTGTCGACATTGATCGGCTCTTTGAATTCGTTCCCATCGCTATCTGATAAGATTGCAACCCCTTTGGACAACAGCTTCTTAAGGATGTACGGCCCTTCCCAGGTAGGTCTGAATTTCCCCCTGATATCTGGTATCCCTGGCCTCATCTGCTTGAACACCAAGTCCCCTTCTTTCAGCGGGTGCTTCCTCACTTTCTTTCCGAAGGTTCTCGCCAGTCTCTTTTGGTAAATCTGATTGTGATAATAAGCTTTCAGCCTACTCTCATCCAGTAAGTTCAAGTGCTGTAACCTCTGCTGCGCCCATTCGGCTTCCGGGATTTGGGCTTCCATGACCACCCTTAGCGATTTCAGCTCTATCTCTACCGGCAACACTGCTTCCGTTCCGTATACCAGGGAAAACGGTGTAGCGCCTGTAGATGATCTTACCGTCGTTCTGTATCCCCACAGGGCGAAGGGTAACTTTTTAGCCCAGTCTTTGTAGGTTTGGACCATCTTGGACAAGATCTTCTTCACATTCTCATTGGCGACTTCTACTGCTCCATTCGCTTGCGGTCGGTAGGGAGAGGATTTATGATGCTCAACACCATATTTCTCGAGAACTTTTCTGGTTTCTACCATGAACTGCACTCCATTATCAGACACTATGTGATGAGGGAGGCCATATCTGCATATCAAATTCCTTTCTATGAACTTGGCCATGTCCCTTGCGTCAATTTTCTTGAAAGACTCTGCCTCGACCCATTTGGTGAAATAGTCGATTGCGACTATGATGTATCTGTGCCCATTGGACGCCGTAGGGCGAATCTCTCCAATGATATCTATCCCCCAAGCAGCAAACGGCCAAGGTGATGTTAGGTTATGTAGTTCTAATACCGGCAGGTGTCTCAGATCTGCGTACTGTTGGCACAACTGACATTGTTTAACATACTTTGAACAATCAGTGTCTATCGTAAGCCAATAAAAGCCTTGTCTC
This sequence comes from Excoecaria cochinchinensis, assembly GCA_947683425.1. Classification (NCBI taxonomy): domain Eukaryota; kingdom Viridiplantae; phylum Streptophyta; class Magnoliopsida; order Malpighiales; family Euphorbiaceae; genus Excoecaria; species Excoecaria cochinchinensis. The sequence goes on from CANTUQ010000119.1 coordinate 9,726,954, forward strand.
GTGATCTTCTTGGCCAAGGTCAATCCATTCATGTGGGCTCCACAGACTCCTGCATGGGTTTCCTCCATTATCTTGCGCGCTTCTCTTTCATTCAAGCACCTGAGCTGAATCCCATCTGACCGTCTTTTGTACAACACCCCTTCTAAGGATATGAACTGAGTAGACAACTTACGTATCATCCTCTGGTCTTTTTCAGTGGCTTCTTCTGGGAATCTATTGCTTTCCAAGTAATTCATGATATCAAAGTACCATGGCCTGCCATCTGATGCCTCGACCTCCATCACTGGCTCGGTTTCAAAACTAGGCTTATCAGAGCTCGAAATTAGCACTGGTTTCATGGCCACTCCTTCAGGGTTATCCCACATTGACACTAAGGTTGCCAACGCATCAGCCAGACGGTTCTCATCTCTGGGCACAAAGTGGAAAGTGCAAGTCTCAAACTGCCCACACATCCCTTTCAGATATTGAACATAGGGGACCAGTCGTTCTTCTTTAATAGTCCACTCGCCTCGGATCTGGTTTATTACCAAGGACGAGTCACCAAATACCTCTACGTTTCTTGCCCCCAATACAGCTAGAGCCTCTAACCCGAAGGTGCATGCTTCGTATTCAGCTTCATTGTTGGTTGCTTTGTATCTTAACTTCTTAGCAAGAGGAAGCTTCTCATTATCTGGGGTTCTCAAGATGACCCCGACTCCGGCTCCTTTGTTATTCACTGCCCTGTCAAAATGCAACTGCCATCCTTGAACAGAAATCGTGCCTATGCTCTCGTCAGGAAAGGTAAATTCGAGGGTGTCCCCTTGGATAGGATGTTCAGCAAGGAATTCGGCTACAGCTCGCCCCTTAATAGTCTTGCGGGTGATGTATTGCACATCAAACTCTTGTAGCAAGAGCAGCCGCCTCCCCATCTTTCCAAGCAAAGATGGTGCCTCCTGCAAATATCTTAACGGATTCTGCTTGGCTACTGCCTGAACCTTGTATGAGTGGAAGTAATATCTCAGCTTCTTTGATGCCCAAATCACTGCAAGGCAGATCTTCTCCACTTCAGTATATTTTATTTCGTAAGCCAGGAACTTCTTGCTGAGGTAATAAATCGCAAACTCCACACCAAATTCATCCTCTTGAGCCATCATGGCGCCCACTGATCCGTCTTCTACTGCCAGGTATAGAATAAGCGGTTTAACAGGTTGCGGAGGCCTTAGTACTGGCGAATTTAACAGATACTCCCTGATATTATCAAAGGCTCTCTGGCAGTCTTCATTCCAGACTACAGGCTGATTCTTTCTAAGCAGCTTGAAAACAGGCTCGCATATCGAAGTGAGCTTGGCAATAAACCGGCTGACATACTGCAGCTTGCCCAGGAAACTCCTTACGTCCTTCTCCTTCTGTGGCACAGGCATCTCTCTGATAGCTTTCACCTTGTCGGGGTCAATTTCTATCCCCCTTTGACAGACGACATGTCCCAACAGCTTTCCTGAAGTCACCCCGAAAATGCACTTCTTGGGATTAAGTCGCAGATTATACTTATCGATCCTGGTGAAGAACTTCTCTAGAGCTTCAAAGTGTCCCTCTCGGGTGGCTGATTTGACCATCATATCATCGACATACACCTCCACTTCTTTGTGAATCAGGTCACTTAAGATCTTGGTTGCCATCCTCTGGTATGTGGCCCCTGCATTCTTCAGGCCGAAAGGCATGACCCGATAGGCATAGGTGCCCCACTCCGTGATAAAGGCAGTTTTAACCCGGTCAGCTATCTTGTTCAGGATCTGGTTGTAGCCCACATATCCGTCCCCAAAGCTGTACATCGTGCAACTGGCGGCACTGTCTATCAATACATCAATATGGGGTAGTGGAAAATCATCTTTAGGGCAGGCTTTGTTAAGATCTCGATAATCCACACACACCCTGACCTTTCCGTTCTTCTTAGCCACAGGAACCACATTTGCCAGCCATGTAGGATACTGGACTTCCACAAGGAATTTAGCTTCAATCTGCTGTCGAATTTCCTCCTTAACCTTGTCAGCCCATTCTGGTCTCAGCCTTCTCAACTTCTGCTTCACAGGCTTGCAATCTGGGTAAGTTGGGATGGCATGCTCCGCCACAGCTCGGTCAATCCTCGGCATGTCCTCGTAGGTCCAGGCAAAGACTTTTTCATGTTTTCTTATTATTCTCTCAAAATTTTTTCTCTCCTCAGGAGTTATATTTGATGCTATTAGAATTTCTCTCGGATTTTCCGAGGTTCCAAGATTAAAAGGCGTTGTGCCAGTGGAGTCAATGTCAAAAATTGATGGAATATGATCATGTTCATGCATGTTGAAATCATTAGAAACATCGCACAAATAAGTGAAATTGTTCATCTTATTGATAATACTATAGTTATCATTTACATCATAAAAGAGTTCTGGAATAAAAAGACAATCTAGGCTAGAGTCTTCTTCTGCCGCTCCTGAGGTTGATGCCGTTGCAGCTTGCTCACTAACCTTCTGATTTAGCAGAGGCCCTTCAGGCGCGCCGGAAGAAATCTTCAAATCCTCCATTTTCAGCTCTAAACCTGCTATCTTCTCTTTTCCTTTCAGCCGGGCAGCTACCATCTTCTCAGTAACGACCTCCTCAAGCTCGCACTTATCCCAAGTGATACCCTGAGCCATGACTTCCTCATCCCAAAAGTCTTCAGCAGTCTTGACGAACCCGACATGCCAGTCATACACATCATTAAAGATCTCAAAGCCAGGGACAATCCTCCCATCTACCCATTGTGGTTCATCTTCACCAGTATACGCACAGACTGAGGATGCTGGGACAAAGCTCTCCGAAATGTGGGGGATCTTGCCCGCTACTCTCTTCTTGCCGAAGCCACCTCTGTACCCCAGACCTTTCCGGTTCTTCTGCCCTCGAGTGGTGCTCGCGGTCTGTAGCCCTTGGGAGCTTCTACCCAATCCAGCCCCGGGAAGATAGTGCATCTTCCTCATCATATTAACCACAGCCGGGCTATCTACTGATCCGTGCTCTCCCCTTATCATAGACACATGGAAGCCGCTGAACGGCTGATTGGCAATTTCCAGCGCTGAGACCTGGTTTTCCCTGGCCGCTTTGATAGTCACCACCTCCCCTTCGTGTGGGAATTTTATCATTTGATGCAGCGTGGATGGCACTCCCCCTAATTTATGGAACCAGGGTCTCCCAAGCAAGGCTGAGAAATTAGCAGGGATGGGCAAAACTACAAATTCAACCTCCGCCTCGATAGGTCCTGTCTTGACCAAGGTCTTGAAGGTTCCTGAGGCTTGCCTCCTCGAGTTATCGTTGGCTGTGATAGTCAGATCTGATCCGCTGAGCATATCCTCGCTTAACCCAAAAGCTTGCAAAGCTATCATAGGGCACACGTTGATAGAAGATCCATCGTCCACCATAACACAAGCAGTGTGCTTACCGCTAATCTGTGCTTTAATGTACAAGGGTCGATTCTGGTTGCGGCCCTCAACAGGTAAGTCAGCGTCGGAAAAGACCAATCTCTCCTCGGATCCTCCCTTAATTAAACCCAAAAGCTCTGACGGGGAAATAGTGGTGGCGACTGTGGCCTCAACCAAAGCCTCTACTACCTTCTGCCTATGAGAGGGGGATTGCCTCAACAAATCCCATATGGATATCTGAGCTGCGGTCTTCTTCAATTGCCTTATAACCTGTTCCTCCTCTGGCTCTTTCTCTACCAATGGCTGTACCGGCTCAGGTAGCTTTGCAATCTCGGGGATCACCCTTCCACTTCTAGTGACAACGCTTATCTCTCCCTCGTCTCCATCGGAGCCCCACAGATCAAGGTTCAACCCTTCTTCATCCTCGGCTTCTCCACCGCTTTCACTGCTAGACCAGCAATCAAGAGTCGCCACAACTGCTTTCTCCTTCCCATCCTCAGAATTATCGACAGTAGACTCCTCACTCCCATACAGATCTTGTAGCACGTACCACTCTGGCAGGCTAGATTGAATCATAAACACGGGCGGTGGTACGTCATTATAACCAGGCTTCTTCTCAGTTTCTCTCTTTTTAGGGTCAGAGATCTGCTTGCTATCGATTAAGTCTTGGATAGAGTGCCGGAGCGCCTTGCACTTATCAGTGATATGGCCGGAGTGCTGGTGGAATGCACAGAATTCGTTGTCCTTATGCCCCGGTTTCCCTTGCGTCAAAGCTGGCCTAGGAGTTAGAGGGCGCAATTTTCCTTCCTTCATCAGCCTCCTCAAGACCCAGGATAATGGTCTCCCCAAGTTCGAAAACTTCCTCTGGGTGGCTACCTCAGTAGCAGACACTTCACCCATTCTTCTAGTGCTGGTACTGCGACCTGCCGGCCTACTGGCTCCTTGACCGGGGTTAGCCCTTTTGGCGAAATTGTCATTGTTAGCCTTTCGGGTTAAGAACTCTCCCTCTGCTTCGATGGCTATATCTTTGAGAGACTCCCAGTCCTTTAACCCCTTCATCCTCAATCCCTCCTTCAAGTACGGGCTCGCGTTCTTAATGAAAAGACGAATCTGGTCCTGGGTATCAGGCTTTCGGCGCATCTCCATTACTCGGTTCCGCCATCGGGTAAGATACTCGTGGAAGGATTCCCTGGCCTTCTGCTGGAGTAGCTCAAGATCTTTCAGAGTCACCTCCATTCTGGTATTACAGTCGTACTGCTTCAGAAACTCCTCAGTGAGCAGATCCCAATCTTCTTTAGTGCGGCGGTCAAGGCCGTGATACCAATCTATGGCATGAGAGGTCAGACTCAGGCAAAAGTATTCTACTTTCTGCTTCTTGGATAATGTGGTCCCCTTCATGACCAGAGAATATTGCTTCACATGTGCGGTGGGATCAGAAGTACCATCAAACTTCAGCACATCCGGCATTTTGAAGTTATAAGGGATCGGGTCCTCTCCGTCCAGCTCCCTATCCTCAGGATTCATCCCGTGAGCTCTGCCTATCATACGAGCCATAGCCTCGAACCTCTCTTCCATGTTTTTCAGAATAAAGTCATCAGCCTGAGGCGCCTTCCCCTTCTCAGATACCATGCTCAACCTATCGTCCTCGATATCTCTATCGTCATCAATTCTCAACACTGGCCTTCTTCTCAGCTCTCCCGAAGCCACTGATCTTAACTCTACCGGCGGCGGCCTAACGGGCTCCTCTTGCCTTTCAACCCTTTCTTCTTCAGGCTCATTCTGCCTCATTGGAGGAGGAGGAGGATTCTGTGGAGCATTCGGCTGAGCGTTCTGCTGTGCCAAGGCGGTCAACATATTCATCATCCTGCCCTCGAATTCTTCGAAACGGCGGCCCACTTCTTCAGCAATCATGGCCCTGGTGGCATCTTCCCCCCTAGGTGAGTTTGCCATCTGAGATACTGCACCACTGATTTCTGATAAAATCTCCGGTAGACCCTCTCTATCTGACAGCTCAGGAGTAAGAACTCGGATCAGTCGCCCGGTTGGTGATCTAGTCCACCTGGGCAGATCTATGATGGCTGCAGGGACAAAAGTTAGAATGATGCATGAAATGTAAGCATAATGCATGATCGTGATATGCAACATTTACAGAGCACAAGCAAGCAATTAGGTCCTTCCACCCTTATTTCTCCCACACACGAGGTCGTGCAGTCTCTTTCCTAGGTGGGATTAGCCCAAGGGTCAACGAGGGACCCAATGGACGCGTATGGTGCGCGGCGGAAAACCGGCAGCATAACACTCCTATGCTAATGTACAAGCGGATGGATAATGATCGTCACGTATTCGGACGCTCCATAAATTTCGACATGGCCCTACCGGGGCATGATAGCCTTTGGCTAGGTCACCAAGCGAGATATTTGGACTCATCCAATACGTGAGGATCCATACAGCAAGCATGAAATTAAGGTTCATTTCACCTGTGGAAAGTGACTACAGCCATTACATGAGCTTTGGACAAGGGAGATGTTTCTTTGAGGCTACCCAAGCATGATCCCTGCCGACGTGTCTAGCTCAGCACGAGCGTAGCGACCAATCGGGTCACCATTTTGATATACCATTGAGGTACGTGGCTTAGGCTGGTGATTATCCTTAACACTTCCCCAAATTGAGTGAAAATGAGGAGGTGCTTCAAGAACGCACCGGGGCTAGAAGAGGGACCAAACTAGCGTATTCTAAGGCTCTAATGATATGCAAATGCAAATTTGAGAGAAAGCGAATTTATGAATTAAATTTTAATCATAAATGTTAAAAGAGGTATTTTCAAATCGAAATCTCGAACCATAAACGTCCCCAGTGGAGTTGCCACTGTGACGCGTGCCGGATCCCGATGCGCCGCTCGTTCGACCGCCCGCATGTGGGCGATCGGGCCATTTGCGGGTCCGTTGACAGCTTGCGATAAATCACAAGTGCGTCTATGTTGGGCAACAAGGAGGTATCATGGAGTCGCCACCCAATAGAACATTGGGAAAGTTACTCTCGCCTCGGAGAGCCTAAGACTTGCGCATTTTATCCGTATTGAGCCATGGGGCCTAGGATTAGCGCTAAAGCCTCGTGACCCAAGAAGTATTTTGGAGGATAACCTCTAACCTGTCGAGCCCAAAGACCAGAGCTAGGTCCGGGATTTCTCATCTATTTCTACCTCAATTAGTTTATGATCAAATTTTAAAGTCATTAGTTCGCTCTCTCTCCACACTATGCAGTTTGATTAAAAAGGCGCATTTATTCACATCTTGAAAGCAATAAATGATCAGATAGATAATAAAGCAACAAATTACAATAATACAAGGAGCGGAATACAACTCCCTTTTGTAAATGTGCGAGGCATACATAAATCGGGGTATTGCTTATTCTTGAGGACTTTGGTCCTCGCATGCATCATTATCAAAAATGGGATATTTAATTTGTGATGATCTTTATTGGATAAAAATAGGGCATTGGACCCTTTTGCATTTTATACAAAACTCGCTTTTATTTGAGTACAAATCGTTGGTCTATTTTTACATTCAACGGGATAAAAGAGCTTATTCATATACATAAAATAATCAATGAATGAATAGGCGAGAGAAATAAATCAAGAGGTTTAAGAAAACTAAACCGGACGAAATCCCCCACGCATGGTAGGCAGCCGCTCAAGCTCGGGATTATCCAAGAGATCCAATATACACTCACAGAAAGTTAAGAGATGTTAATATACATAAAATTAACACATAAGAAGTCAAAGAGACTGGATAGAGATGAAAAATGATTAAAAAATGGAGACAGAACCCACCGACGGCCTTTCCTGGTTGACCGACGGGTGTCGGTTTGGTAATTCGATATGCCCGTTTGTCACTCAAAAAGGGCGTCTGTAGGTGGGTGACCGACGGGCGTCGGTCATAAAGATGACCCGTCGGTCACCTCTGTCTCCGAAAAACAGAAAGGCAAAAAAGAGGCCTTTCGAGGTCAAAAAGCAAGTTTTATCCAAAAAGGAGATGAGGGAGTCAAAATGAAGGAAAGTAATGACAGGTATTCAAAAATTTCACAGAATGAATGACTAAATAAATATATGAATTAAATATGAGATGAAAATGGAGAGAAAATCCGGAATATTTACCCTCAGATAGTCGCTTTGGGTAAGATTTTGGTGTCGGTTAGATCCCCGTGCATTCCACGAGAAACAAAAATGAAAGATTAGAGAGAGAAAATGAGATATTTCACCTTCAATCCTTCAGGAAATCGATTTTGGAGTCAAAATCTAAAGAAAACTAATTAGCTTTTAGTTCCTTTGATTGATTTGATCCTTGATTCAATAAAGTTCTTCAGAAAAAAGTGTCTTTGGAAGAGAGAGAAAACGTGCTTGAATTTTGGCAGAGTTTCCTCTTCTGAAAAATTTTCCAACCCTTTTCAAATGAAAATCTGGACCTTATATAGCCAGACACGACCGACGGGCGTTGGTGTATAGGGGCGGGCGTCAGAAGAATCCTACTGACACAAGGACACTTCCGACGGTCCTGCCACATCCACCGACGGGCGTCGGAACAGTTGCGTGCTCCGGGAAACCAGGCGGCTCCTGACAGGGGAGGTGACTTTCCGACGGGCGTCAAAAAATACCCTGAGCCGTCGGTGACTCGTAGCGATGGGCTGCCTCCACAGACGGGCTGGCCGTCTGTGGAGGACAAAAAAAAAACCCCTTTGACTTTAAAAACTTCCGTTTTCTCCCCCTCTGCCCAGGAATTGTAGAAAAACCTCATTTCTCATGGAACGCGGGACTTAAAACCTCCAAATTCAGCCTCTCGTACAGGCTCGAACATTGATTTCATCATAGGGTAACCTCTGATCCGGACCACTCCGGGACACGGTGCTTACACTTATGTTTTGTGACTTCGATGGAAGTCTTTTGCTTCTGTTTTCCTCCACTGAACCTTCGCTTAGCACGAGAGTTTTCCTGTGTAGGTTGTAGGTTCGGTTTTGGAGTTAAGCATCTATAGGTCTTGGCCAATAGGAGTCTGGAGCTAGTTAAGAGTTCTTTTTTTTTTTATATGTATATTATTGTATTGGCAAGAATTGTATAGGTATCAGATATTTGTTATGTATATGTTATATGTAGTGGCAAATGTTATAAGGATGCTTCTGTAATTTTGATATTTATTTATTATATCTATATATTTAAGTTTGATCATTTATGCCATGTTTTATTGCTGTCGCTTTAGTATATATGTATATGCTTTTTGTGTGTTGTGGCGCTCGGATATCCTTCCATGGGGTATTGGGGTGTTACAATCAGCATTGACAAACAAAAAGATAATAACAAATTGTTATTATCTCTTATCCATAATATTCTGTAGGTTTTTTACCCTTTCTATTCGAAAATAGTGTCAAATAGTTTCAATGTCAGTCCTTAAAATTTACACAATCAATCTGTAAAAATTATCATTTGAATTGAAGGAAAGTTGAGGAAATCTAATATTCTTTATTCTCTCCAACAAAATCCTTGAAAGGTAAAATTTATCTAAGATCCTTCTTTAGTTTTTAAGATTCATCTTTAGAGTTTTTTTCATCCACTCATTTATTAAGTGTGTGGTGAATCTAACTCTTCCCCTATTTATTTTTTATCATTATTCTTAGATTAAATGTTGCAATGTTAAATTTTTTTCATTTAATGTATTTTGTATCATTAGGGTGTTATATTTATTCATGTGTTTTGCATGTATTTTTTCCTTTTGTGTGTTAATAAAATTGATGTTTTTATAAAAAATGAAGCTTTGTCTTAAAACATATCATTTTGAATCATTTTTATGTGTTTAATGGATTCTTTGAGTTTACATTAAAATAAAGCTTATTTTCTTAAAAAATTAAAAGTTTAGGATGCATTCGGGAAGGTATTTATTTTCAATTTTTTATTTTTTTCTCAAAAATAAAATCAAAACACGTTCAGTAAACTTCTTTTCGTTTTGGCTTTTACAAAAATTTAAAGAAGTGATTTTCACATTTAAAACAGAAAATAAAAAATCTTAAAATGTGGTTTTTAGGATTTTGCTGTTTTATCCTTATTGTCACCACCGCTGCCACCACCACCACATGGCCACCATCACTGTTGCCACATTGCCGCCACTGCCGCTGCCGCCACTATCACTGCTGCCACATTATCGCTGTCACCACCACAACCACACCATTGCCACCTCCACAACCACATCGCTGCCACCGCCACAACCACATCGCTTCCACAAACAAAACCACACCGTTGCCGCCTCCACCACCGCTGCCACCACAACCACACCGCCGCTGCCGCCACCACCTCCATACTGCTGCCACCTCCATCACTACCAAGTTGTCACCGTTACCACCACCATAACCTCACTGCTACCGCCTCTACCACCACCACACCGCTGCCACCTAAACCACCACCGCTGCTGCTACCATTGCCACTACCAAAATCATTATTATAATGTATATGAATAATTATGAAATATACATGAATAATTAAAAAAATATGATAAAATTTTTAAATATATAAAACAGTTTTCTAAAAAATAAATAACAAAAACTAAAAACCTATAACTTTACCGAACACTTTTTAAAAGAAATGAAAATATGTTTGAAAATAAAAACACTGTATTTGATCTTTATTTGATTTATTTAAACATCCATTTTAAAATATTTTGAGATTTGAGGACTGAAGCATAAAAAGCTAATTTGAAATTTAAAAACAAGTTTGGCATAGTGGCCATTTTTGTTTTTACTTTTCGTTTTCTTCCTTTCTTCTTAAATTCTTAATATTTTTTTCCATTTAAATCTTATTTATTTTTAATTGCATGTGCATATATTTTGTCTTATGCTCTAACTAAATTGAATTTTATATTTTTATTTATTATTTTTTAGGATAATAAAAATAAATTTACACTAATAAATGAAAAAATGACATAAAAGACATTATAGTTATGTAATGGAATTTTTGATAATAAAATAGATCGATGTCCTAATTTTATTGTTTCAAAAATTACGAGAAAATAATATTTATTAAAATGGGAAAAATGTTTTATAGTAATTAAGAATTGAATATTTTCTTAATAAAAAAGGACCAATATTCTATTTTTCATCACAAAAATCAAATCAAATAATATTTAATAAATGACTAATTATTTTTGTATTAATCAATTAACTGGATGTTTGCTCTAATAAAATAGGGCAAGTATTGGAGTTTTCTTAGTCCAAAAACCACATGAAAAATGATGTTTCCATAATTAATATAATTTGACTAAAATTAATTTATATTAATCAAAAATTGAGATTACGTTAATAATTAAAATGGGACGAAATTTCCTATTTTCAACCAAGAAAATATTCACAGCAAAAGAGTTTTCATAAGGGACTAATATATACTAGTTAATCAAGTTGCATCAGATAACCAAAGTTTCCAAAAGAAATGAATTGGTTAGATTAAATGTATGTATATATATACCCCTATTAGTTTAGATTTAAGTTTTATATTGATCAAAGGCATGTTATAACATTTAATGCTATTGCAATTTACCGCTTTCTAAATGAATGAGTGTGCTTCCATACAATGCCATAATCTTTAGAGTGTAAGAGGAGAGACAAAGTCGACAATTTAAAAATTCAAAATAACTTGACATAATTTAGAGCATAAATAAGAGTAGGGGCTCAAACTTATCTTTAATTTGGCCCTATAAGGTTAAATTTTCTCAATATTTTATTGGGTAGTGACTCCATAACCTATTTAGTAATGTCCAACTTACACCCCAAAAATTGATGACGGACAATATTAAGATAAAAATTTTCTGAAACGCTAGACTCATCCCTTAAAGCTCGAGTTAGACAAATTTGATTGAGTTTCTTGACAATTGTACCTACAAAAAAAATGCAAAATAGGGAGGGATTTATCCCTTGCAATTTGGCTATTTTTAAGTAGCATATAAAGTAACCAATTCTTGGTCTATGGTCTTTATCGAATTTTACTAAAAGTAAGAAATTTGACCTTGCATAAAGCTACGATCGCGAACAATATGCTTATGTTCAGTCTTCAATTCCAGCAATGTAAGTACTAAAGAATGCTATAAAAGATAATATATTGTAATCAACAAAGTGAATGTTAATGAAAGATGCAATAGGTTTACTGCTAGGATTAAAAGACAAAAATATTTATATAGGTAATCTTAATGTGATAAATAAAATAATGAACCAAAAAAGGGATAGACAATAAGGTATAATATGAAAACCCAATAATCCAATTACACCCCAAAAAACCCTCACCATCTTACCGAATTACGAATCATAAAGTGAACTTATAAACATAAAGAGATCTTATAAAACACACCAAGTGCTCACATGTTGGGTTCAGTCCTAATTCCTCTCACAATTTTGCTCTTTACCAAAAGATACATTACTTATGAGTATTTATAAAGTCTATGCATCAAGTTAACAAGAATTTAAAAAAATAAAACTTTATATTCAATAGAGGAATGCGAAAGTCTTTACTTGTACTTTAAACCAAAAACAAAACTTGGCTGGAAAGAAACAACTACTTAATGTCCTAATAGGAGAAATTCACATATGGTATAATTCAAATTTAATCCCTAGTCACATCCCTAACAATCTCAACTTAGACTTTAATTCAGAGTCACCAATAATTCTCAACCTTTACTTCAATTCTCATAACCTAATAAAAATAATTTCCACCTTCTCCACAATAAACTTAAACCAGATGCCTAATAGGTCTAAATAAAACTTGAACTTTTTTTGCTTCTCCAATTTGAAGAACTATGTGCCAAAATTGCCTTCATCTTGACTTGCTAATGGGAAAAATTATATTGTGATAATATTTCTCAATTTAAAATTTTGTTATCGCCATAATTGATCAAAATAAATATTGAATAGCCAACTTAACTCTGAAACCACTTGTTAGGATTAAAATACTAAAAATATTTAGATGGCCAACTTTTATGCTATCAACAAAATAATTAAAAAAAATAATAATTGAAAAAAATAAGCACAAAACATAATTTACTTAGTTTAGTACCAAGCCTATGTCCATGGGCAAAGGTGACCAAAAATCCACTAAATATAATAAAAAAATAGGATCCACACTAAGAAATAGCATTAAAACCCTATAAGTCAATTGTTAGGAGTATGCCCTAGAGCCTATAAATATTATGGACTTTTCATATATGCAAACTCATTATTATTTGTGAGTAGGCACAATTTATTTATTAATGTTATGTTTAATTACATTTGCCTGCTTATGTCTTAAATTAATAAATAAAATCCTTGATATTAGAAATACAGTGGAAAGGTAACCATGAAAGAGTTGATGATGTGAGATACCTATTTAATGCAAATGTGTTAATACCTTAATATCCCTAGTCATAGTATTAACAAGATAGGACATTGTTAATACAAATAGACTAGCTAGTCATAATATTAACAAGACAGGACATTGTTAATACATATAGACTAGCACATGTTATACTTCTTGAAATGTTCAAGCAGTAGTTCTCATAACTGTGATTATGAAAATGATCAAAGTTAACATTGGGATGCTTGTTAGAAGAACAAGTACATTGAAAACTTATCAAGAGATTCATCATATGGATATTAAATCTAAATCAGTGAGGAATCTCTTCACAGTAGTGGTGCAAGTATCCTTAGACTCGAGATCACCGACGTTATCTTAAGTAGTGAATGGTATACTTTGATTCCATAACTGTTTATCTCCATCGAGGGGTGAACATAGTTAAGAAGTTATGTAACATCCTTATAGTATATGTACATTGCGATTCTAACATTTACTGTGCGATTACCATGATTGTCTTAAAACTACTTGAAAGCTTATCATGAATTCTTGGTAATTTTTTTTTCAACATTACTTCACTATACCAGACTGACCTATAACTGTTCAATGTTACTATTTATTTGGTCAAATTTCAATAGCATAATGCGTGTTTGTCTAACCTACCCTATAACACCCCATACCCATACGTAAGGGAGCTCATCCGTGAAGGGAGTGAACGCCTATATGGATAAAGCTTAGATACATAGATAAATATAAATAGCAAAGGAAATAAAACATAAATCTCAAAATTCAATTATTGATAACAAAAGGGTTCATTACAAAAATATGCCACTACAAAGGTGCCTTTACAATAATTACGTCCAATACATAGCTAAAGGATTATAAGAAGATAGATACAAAATGAAACCTAGAGGTTACAAAAGATATACAAAAACAAAAGCTATCTTCCCAAATCTGCACTCCTACTATGTTGGCCTGGCCTGCGGAGACACTCCCAAAAATTCCACTAATTTTGCACCTGCACGGATGAAACAACCGTGCTAAGCGATAACGCTTAGTGGGAAAAATACAAATATGGATGACAATTCACAATGGTCATCAAAGCAAACACATACATATGCCACAAGTAATCATATCAAACCAACAGTATAACAATATGCATTATAAATAGCATTTAAAGGAATTTTACACTATATATATATATATATCATTTAATAGCACAATCAATTCAACAACGATTAAGAATCACATAAATGCCTGCAAACTCATAATAGCGGATAGCGAGTGAACACATTAGTACCCGTGGGTACGGTCAAAAGCAATTTCTTTATTCTCATCCAAAAATATTTTCACATTGAGGATCTTAAACAAGATCTTAACACATTGAGGATCGTGAGGACCAAAATGGGGATCTAATCAGGGTCCAAAACACATTGGGGCTATAGCTAATAAAACTCTTTAGGCATGCCTAATTATCCACTAATTGACACTTGTAGGTTATGCATAATACATTTCATAATCAAAGCATAAAAATCAATCTACATATTAAGATGGAGCAAAATACAATTCAATATAATTTACTAATTAAAATGCCACTAGGTAAAGATTGTAAACAAAAAGAAGTTCAAGGGAGATAGATTGGACAGAAATCAAAAGCTCAAAAATATCAAAATAGGGAGCATTTACACGGTGGTATGACCAAACCTTAATGCCATGTAGGACATTCTACACAGGGCTAAGGAAAACCAGAATGCTTTTACACGGCGGTATAGCAAAGCCCTACCCCCGTGTAAAATGCACAACACAAATCTTCATAAAAATAGAATGACTTTACACGGTGGTATGCTAAGCCCTTACTGCCGTGTAAAATCACGGACAAGAACACTTAAACACAGAATACGATCACACGGTGGTATGCCTTTCCATACCGCCGTGTGGATCATACCAAACCCGGAAATTACAGTCGAAACAAAACCAAATACACACCCAACTTCAACTTACAATCAAATTAACACAAAACTTTAAAAACTCAAGTCATTTCACTCCTAAGCACATGGCCAATTACATTTATACATCAATCTCTAACAAACAAACAAAATATCATAAATCACATAAAAATACACAAATAGAAACATTCCCAGACCTCGATCTCCTTAGCTCCTCAAACTCAAGGGGCTGAACTTCCACTAGCTATTTCTTTACCCCTGGGCTCTCTAGCAGGTAACTCTGAACCATTAACCCAAAACACACAAAAATTCCATATCCATCACAACCACCCAAAGCATAAAAAAGAAGAGGAAGAAGAAGAAGAATAGCAAAACTTACCAATTAACCACTTGGGTTGTCAAATTCCACAAAAGAGCAACTAAATGAGATTAGGGCACGAAGAGGGAAGAAGAAGAAAAAGAAATGGGGACAGGGAGAGAAGAAAACGGGAGAGGCCAGATAACTGCTTTGTCACATTTTCTCTCTCTTGCTTTTATACCCCCTTCTTTTTCTCTCCCTTGCCAAGTGTCACTCAACCATTAGTAGCTTTGACAAACACCCTTCTAATTCTTCTAATTCCTCACCAACACCAACAACATAATCATGCAATTGACTCCAACATTAAGATAACACATGCAAAAATACACACAAAAGGCTCAAAATTACTAGCGTGGGAAACAGGGTGTTACATACGCTCCTGCAAACCAAACAATTCCACAACCCATTATGGCCACAATAATTCATTAACATATAGTATAATCAATATCACCATAAATTCACCTACTCTTAAAAATCATAAACTATTCCAAATGTGCCTGTCACACCCCATAAGTGGCCTAATTGGATTTAACAATTTTATATTGGACAATTAAAGGTAATTTGGTATTTTATAAAAGAAAAGAGGATTAAATTGCAAAGAAATAAAAGATTTAAATGGAAGATTCTCAGTTTGGTGAGTCAAAGTGTAATTAGTAAGGATTTAATAGTAAAAGGAGGTTAAGTGGATAGTGATTCATGTGCATGTGTGCCAAGTGGAAGGAGGGTGTGCACGTGGAGAGGGAAAAGAGAAGACTGAGGAATTTTCAGGTGGCTGGAAACAAAAGACCTGAAGTTTTTCTCTCTTGCTCTCTCTCACGTAAACCACTCCTCTTCCCTTGTGTTTCTGTTCTTCTTTCAGTTTGCATGTATGTGTTCATCTATCTTGAGTTTGGGTTTTAAGCTTTGAAGCTTCAGAAGGTGAGTTTGGTTCTCCATCTTCTCTGTTTAAAGATTGTTAATTACTGTTTCTTTGGATTGATTTTGGGTCTATTGTTGGTATATGTAATCTGTTGAAGAGAAGAAGAAGGATAAAGGGAAGGAGAAGATTGTTGAGTGAAGAAGAGTACAGTAGGCATTTTTGGGACTTCAGTAACAGGTTTGGGAGTGTCTGTCCTTTATTGTGTTTTGATTCTGTTTGCTATTTTGATATGGAAGTGGTTTCTGTGTGTTTGTATATTAAAATGCATGAAATATGTATTGTGTATACATGATTTAGGTAGATAAATAAAGATTATGAGGGTGCAAATGAGATGTTTATACATGTATATGAATGTGAAATTCTGGGTTGTCGCTTTCTCTCTGTTTATTTACTGTGATTACATGATAATGTGAATATTATGAGTGTAATTACTGTAAGTGTGCTCAGAAGGCTTAAAGGTACGTGTTAGCATGATTTTCGCATGAAAAATGGTTTTAGACAAATTTGGTTTGGAATTTTGATGCACTCTGTTTTTACGTTTTCTGGGTTTTTACGTCTCTGGAAATTCTGAATTCTTTGAGAAGAAAGGAGAAGCAGAAGTGAGGAAAGGGATCACGTGACGTGAGGGAGCATCACGCCGTGACCCCTTCTCTGAAGAAGGTCACGCGACGTGATGTTGCATCACGCCGTGACCTCCTTTCTTTGGGAAGTCACGGGACGTGACAGAGAGTCACGCCACATGACCTTCCCTTCCCTGCGTGTCGTGACCTTTTTCTCCTTCCCCTCTCAGGCGTCACGAGACGTGACTGGTGGTCACGCCGTGACCGCCTGCTTTTCTGCCTGGCGCTCGCGTGAAGCTGCGTCACGAGACACCACTGCCTGGGTGACTCGTGACCAGCCTTCCCCTGCTGCCCTGTTTTCTTAAAAACAAAGTTTAACTTATGATTTCAAGTGTTTTTGCACTACATGACAAATGTTTGGGTTTAAAATCTGCATTGTAATTAATAATTGCTTAATATTGAGTGGTATACTTGATTAAATAATTAATGTACATAATTTAATAGTTTATATGTTACATGAACATAAATTGTCTTGAATGTGAATTATTTGTACTTCTGCCTCTAATAATTGATACTGGATGTATTTAAATATTTTGGAATTTGATTTAGATACATGTACACATGAAATACGCATTTGCATTTAGGGTATTTAATACTGATATTGGTGTTTGAATTGTTGAGTTGCGTTTTAAGCCTGAATAGTCATAGTAGTGGATAAGTAAGCGCTTACTTAGGTCAGTGTGTGTGTGCAGCTGCTATATGATAAAACGTTTTACTTGGGTCCGTTTGGATCCTTGTTTTGATCCTGTATGGGTCTATATGGATTTAAATGCGAGACTTCGGTCTCTATATGAAAAATACATGTTTGAGACTCATGTCTCTATATGCTTGGGATACTGTGTCTTATCATTATCCAATTGACCGCATCCACTTCTAGAGAGTATTCTTAGACTAATCAGGCTATATGTTTAATTGTATTGCATACTTTGAGATGCATTTTTGACATGATTACAAGTACATGATGCACATGAATTCTTACATAGCTTTATACCGCACTTTGAATCTGTATACTTAGAATGATGAGAATGATGAATTGAATACTTGATTGCTTGTTCTGTATATATATTTATGCATGTCAAGTAAGGAATTTAGAGAGATGTTTACATGTGATTTTGATGCCTTTGATTTTGGATCATTAGATTATTATTGTATATGCATATTGTTCGTTTGTTTTGTTCCTCCCCACTAAGCGTTATCGCTTAGCACGGGCTCTTTTCCCGTGCAGGTGGCGAGTTCGGTTCAGAGTCGGATATCTGCAGGTCGGCCACTAGGAGTCTTTTGATGAAGTTATTTTTGAAGTCTTCCGCTGTAATTTTTGTATATGGCTTGTGTATAGCAAAGTAAATTTTTTGTAAAGGAACAAATATTATTTTTGTATATGTATTTGCTTACGAGACTCTTTTTGTAAAACGATATTGATATATGTTACATGTAAAAAGGTTTTACTAGTATATGCTTAACAGTTTCTTTAAATTTCATCTTTTATTTTATTTTTACAAGTATGTTTTGGTTTTTGTTTATACATGTGTATATGGATTCGTTTATACGTGTTTGCTCGCGTCGCACTCCGGTATCCTTCCAACGGGGAGGGCGGGGTGTTACAGTGCCACTTAATTTTATCGAACTTTCAGCAGAGTTCCCTCTATAATATTGCCTATCCCCCTGAAAGCAAAAGTGCTTTACACTTATAAAAATCATACAGTCATTCACCCTACTCTAATAGAAACTCCAACACAAGTTTTTCAATCCTCCATTTTAGGTCCAACCACACACATCATATATTATAATTTACATATATCATCCACTCTCAATACTTAATTCAAACATACAAAATACGAAGATATAATATTAATATATCAAAACCATCAACTATGAATAATTGCCTGATAGAAACTGTTCGATAGAATAGTATTCTAATTATCTATATAGCGTACATGCCAACTAGAAATTGAATTCAAGTTACTCATTCCCAAAAATGTATCATTATTGCCCTCTTGTCATGACTCCCATCCAATAAGTATCCTTTGGAACATTCATGTTTATTTCTTGATTTCTATCTGTTGACCTACGCGAGGGTAAACCACGTGCTAAGCTTTACGCTTAATAGTGACTACCAAATTTACTTATCCAAAACATAAAATATTAAGCATACACATACAATTTAAACATACATACATTATAATGCTTTTATATTAAGGTTGCAAATTACTATCTCTTTCCATATATAACGATTCATAGTTAATATACCAATTATTATTTAACCATAACTTATTTATTTATCTCCAAAATAAAAATGAATGCTTCGTAAAGTAAAATAACATTCATGCAATACATTCCATATTCTTAAATAGCTAAAACTTCATAAAACATTTAAAATCCACTTCCCAAATCAATAACTGAGATCTCATTGCATTTTGATCATGTATAAAACATGCTTCTCATGTGTCACTATTCTATTTCCATGGATTCTTAAACAGTCAGTATGCTTATAACATAGCAGTTAATGTTTCATTTCTACATTAACAATTATTATAGTTTTCATCTAATCCAATAATACCCACTGACATATATGCATGTATGTAGTACACATTGGGTGAGTATGAAGTTCGTATACATACATAAAGTTACTTCATCATGTCATTAATTTCATAAGATCATTTACCAATGCCATTTATTCAATCAAAATTTTTATCATAAAACTATCATCTTATTTCATAATTTAAGATATTAACATGCATTTGTTAACTTTTCAGTTAATACATATTTTAAACTTTAAATTTTTCACTCTTATCTATTAATTAACAACTCATTCTTAGCTTTACTATTTTGTCATTCAACTTTACTTTTTATTATTAAGATACTTTATGGTTTCTTAATCCGTATTTACTTCCATTTTTACCACCTAACTCCTTAGGTTATACATTTAATATTGATTGCAAATTTATTATTTAAATCCACTAATTTACCCCATTTATTTATTCATCATTTAATTCTTTTACTCACACACTTATTTTTACATTCACTAATTCACTTTTTAATTTACTATTTTGCCCCTAGTATCAATCCGGTAGAAATCTTGAACCGGATACACGAGACCAATACATTTTATAGTGATCTCCAAGAATCACTTGCACATTTACATTTCATTTCACTTTACACTTAACACTTTATAACTTTTATAGTGAACAATGCACTTTAAACATTCAATCACTAAGGTAAACCATTGCAAATCTACTAAAGCAAAGCAAGTCGCCATGACTTGGACCGCAGTATAGACGTCCCTATGGCTAGCCAACTGTATCATGACTTGACTACCAGACTACTAAGGGCAATATTGGTGTACATTATTTCAAGAAATCAAAATTTTCATTTTTTATATAAAATAATGTTAATGTACATTTCGATCCATAATGTCATAAATAATCCTAGTAACACAGTATATACTTTCAATTAAACATACATTGACATCTCATCATGTATATCTTATCAATTTATCACTTTATCCTTATTTCTTTAAACTTACCATTCGGCCAAGTTATCATTATCTCATACCAATCCATTTACTTACCACATTTCACTAATTTATCTTCACAACATGCCATTAATCATATATATATATATATATATATATATATATATATATATATATATATATATATATATATATATATATATATATATATATATATTTTTAAAATGCATTAACAATCATAATATACCTCATATATACAAGTATACATTCGGCTACCACTCTTTCTTTCCATTCCAATTCATTTTTATTTTTATTTCATCAAATTAAGTTCATTTCATACCACACTAATTATACACTATTCTTTATATATGCATTCACTACATTTCACTAGTCTAATTTTTTATATAAATTGCCTCATTTAAACACGTATAACCACCCATTTACTTTTGTTTATGACCTGACACTCTGATTTCCTTAACAATTTAATTGATTTTATTATTATAATTATCTATAGGTTTACTTAATTACACTCGTTATTTATTAAATACACTTAATTTCTCTAATTCAATCAATTACCATGTGCTTGTTCATATTACCCTTTTAGCCTTTTATTTAACAGTAATATGGTTAATTTACATTTTATTCTCTATAATTTTACTAAATTACAATTTTACCTTTTATTGGTCCTTTATTATAATTTTTCCACTACTTATTCACTTTTCACACTAAAATTGTTATTTGACATGTGCAATTACTGTTAGTCCTTAAAGCTTATACTTATGTAAAATTACACTTTTAGCCATTAAATTATTTATTTTCTTTTATTTTTTTTACTTGTTATTCCCAATACTTTTTACAAATACCATAAACTTCCACAATTTAGTCCCCTTTCACTTTATATTTTCTTATTAAATCTTATTAACTTATTTTAATTCATTTTCTTCATGTTTAATTCCATCCTAGTTTTATAGATTTACACTTAATTACATTTTTTTTCTAACTTAGTTCACATGTACTTATACGTATAATGTGAATTTCACATAAAATAAACAAGTTAAGTATCTAATTATGCATTTGAACATCCCAAGTCCTCCAATTATCATCAATGACTATTTTTATTTATTTTCATTTCAAGCATAAATTCACTAAAATCACTATCTTACATAGCTTCTGCATCTTAGAATTTCCTACTTACCTAAACACCATTTTAGTATACCCTATTAACAATTAAAAGCCAATAATTGAACATAACACAGAACACAAAATAGAAAATTTCCTAATCAACTAACTACCTGGACAAATTTCATACTAAAAAATTCCTACTCTTCTACACATAAACTGACAATCCAATCAATAATCAAGCATTAATAACCAACCAACTGAATTATCACACTAAACATACACATCACAGATTATAAACTTTCCCTAAAATAATTTAGTTTATTAAAAATTATGTTATAAAAGTAAATTTGGCAGTCAAATACCAATTGAAGTCGAGATTCCTAAATTTTTGTCTATCCCTTTTATCGGAGACTTACTGGACACACACCACCATCATCGCAAGATAGCTCAAGGCACCAGGGCTCTATTTTCGATGATCACACACCCATCCTCCGCGCCGTTTTATCGAAATCGCCGTAAAAAACTTTGGTTCACCCAAATGCCGATCTCTTCATCGCCGGCGGGTGAGGTCGATCCATGGACACCGAGAGATTTGCCTGATTGCCAGAAGTCCCATCGTGCTGCTCGTATCGTCTTCCACCACCAGAGCTGGCCAAAAAATGAAAAAGAAGCTCTCAATACAACTTTTCCAATCTCCTCGTCAGTGGCACGTGTGGCTGATCATTGGGTGCCGGAATGTTCACCTGGTCGCTGGAACTTGAGCGGTGGTGCGTGTTTCTCCAATCACCGTCAGAGTTGGCCGAAAATCGCAGGAGAAGCTTTAGTTCCTCTCCCTCTCTTTCCTAGAACGGCGACGCCGTGAATGCGGGAAAATGCCGAGGATAGCGCTGCGGAGATCATATCGTTACTAGTGCTACCCCTCCACCACTCTATCTCATTCTCTCTTTCTCTCTCCCCGTGTCCTATTTTCCTGTTCTCCCCTTCCATTCATCCCGTTTCTGCCTCACCCTTCTTCATTTTTGTTTTTTTTTAAATTCTTGTCCCCTTTCTATTTCCTACCAACTAATATTAACTTATGTGTGCATATTCATTTAATAATTTGTACTTACTTGTCTAATTAAATACACATTTATGTATTACCATTATTTAACTAAATTATCCAACTATTACATTATATTATTTTTAAAGAAAATTCCAAGTCTCATGGGTCAAAAGTTAGCCTTCGATGAATTTTCAGCGTGCCGTGTCATTATTAGCAACATTGAAAATTTTGAGGCATTACAATTCTTCCCCTCTTATAAAAATTTCATCCTTGAATTTATCTAGATTATGAAGCACAATTCAATTACTTTAATCGATTTTGCACGCCTAATGCAAGTTTGCAAATAATTTAATCGTATTCTTGTGTCCCACGGAAGCCACTATCTCATTGTCAATGGCAATACTTCATGTATAGTTTATGGAGATAATGAAAGGAAGGAAAATTGTAAATCTGATTTCGAATAAAACAATTATATACATAACCACCTTTGCATTGCGGCCCACCACAAATACTTAAAATCATAATTTCTAGTGCCACATCACACCAGAACCAAGATACCTTATTCCAAACCCTTTTCGAGGCAAGCAATACAATCTCATAATAGAAGTAGAGTGGTCCAAATACAGCCTTTGGAAGTGTTCCATAGGTTACAACTTGTAAAATAATGGAAATCTCAAATCCAATTATTAAATGTGAGCGACATATCACTCATCTTCTCAAGATCGCAATTTCTTTTCTAACCTCATTTTAATAAATGACCAACTAACTTGGAGTCAAAAGAGTTAACAAATGGCCTTCCCGAACATTTAAAAAGTGCTTCAAGTATCAATTATGTACTTTCTTCTTCTTAATAGTCAACTTAACAGGGCTTTTCATGAAGATTTTGGGACATGGCATCTTGTACATAAATACAAGTGCGAGTACATTTTGGAATCCCAAATCACTAATTCTAGATCATTAGATTAAACTGAGTTCCTTAACTTAATAATATTTTCCTTCTCAACTCTATTATGAATTGGAGCCCAACTGGCATTATTCTTAGCCAATAATATATCTATTTCAGAGTCATGCCATTTCTCCATTTTTCATCTTTGGCATGTACACTCTACTCAATAATCATTAGCATACACATCCTATTGCTTATTTTCCTTAATCCTTACCTAACTCCTTATTACCTCCAATTTACTACTATCTTTCCATAGGCACATTTAACTCACTGCAATACACGTACTATATATCATGTCAATTTTCGTTCAATTGTGGCATATGCATATAACCTTGTGTCTATTATGAATGATCAAATGATAATGCAATGAATGTATGATGTCTCATGTATACAGTGTTATGCGAATGCACATTTCATATAATGGCAATGCATATTAACCCATCCAATGTAGAGAATATTCAATGATTGCCCTGCTATTAAGGATAACTAACAAGTACCTAAAGTACTACCACTTGTTCACTTCCTATCCAAATTCTATTTTTCTATACCCAAAACCACCTAAACCACGCTCTGATACCAATAAAATGTAACACCCTTATACTATACATACACTACAGTTCTAACGTTTAATGTGTGATTACCATGATTGTCTTAAAACTCCTTGAAAGCTTATCACGAATTTCGGGTAATTTTTTTTTAGCATTACTTCACTATACCGGACTGACCTATAACTATTCAATTTTACTATTCATTCGGTCAAATTCCAATGGCATAACGGCTATTTGTCGAACCTACCCTCCTACAAACCAAACAATTCCATAGCCCATCATAAGCATAATAATTCATTAACATATAGTATAATCGATATCACAATAAATTCACTTGCTCTTAAAAATCATAAACTATTCCAAATGTGCCTCTTAATTTTATCAAAATTTCGGTAGAGTTCCCTCTATAATATTGCCTATCCCCCTGAAAATAAAAGTTCTTTACACTTCTAAAAATCATACAGTCATTCACCCTACACTAATACAAACTGTAACACCCCCATCGCCGCCCCCGTTTGAAGGACGCCGATGGACGTGCTACCCGACGCTCACTTACACAGATAAGCATAAGCACAATGCGAAAGTATACAAACATACATAACACACATACGAAAATACGGGTTAATTAAAAACTTACCTTGACTTGCGGTCGCAAACTAATCATGCAATAACTCACGTATGCGCAGGCACTAAGCAGAAGCATGCACAGAAGCATAAATACGACCATTCAACAGAAGCATAAGCGAACTAAATAAAATAAAGAAATAACCTAACATAAAGACATATTAACTATTATATTCCCAATAGAAAACTCGAAATAAATACATAATTAATTACATAAACAATACTACAGAAATACAAAAGCTGAGATATAGAAGATGAACAAAATCCAGAACTTCTAACTCCTACGTGGCCGACCCTGCAGAAGCGCGACTCGAACAGAACCCACCTGCCACCTGCACGGAAAGGAAATCCGTGCTAAGTGATAAACGCTTAGTGGGGAAAACACACAAGAGTATGGACGGCCATTCACAATGGTCGCCAAGGCAAGATACATTCAAATGACAATTGCGGATATTCAAAACACATATCTAAACAGACTTGCATAATAAAGGCATTCATTCGGAAACTCACACACATAATCATATATATATATCAGGAATGGGCCAAAACAGTCATAACCCAAAACCCGACACCAGTGTTATCATGCTGAGCCACATACCCAAAGAAAATCATCCAAAACACCACACTTCTGCTGCACAACTCTAATACATAGCATATCATGCTGTAAACACTTCCATAACGGAGACGGAAGGCATAATCACATCACTTCACATTCATATCAAAACCATGCAGAAAGTACGATTACATCTTATATACTTACCCTCACAACCAATCTGATTCACATGCTTATACACAATAAAACCATACTTAACTCATATACATAAATACATCAATCGAATCATTTCAAAGCATTCAGAAACTAATAACAAATCACATGCCAAGTACGGATAATCATATTAACTGAAAAGTCATGTTTACTAAATACAGATTTACCTTCTGAAGCCCGTAGTCATATTCATATTAACTGATTCTTGCTCATTCAGATATCACATTCTGATGGCTATTTCAAAACAGAATAAAACAAACCATCAAAGTACCTGCTGACTCATAATAGTGGATAACGAGTACTGAGGGGGAGACCTCATGAGGGAACATATAGCCCGATCTCTGACCGGGTAAACCTCAGAGGGAACATATAATATAATGTACCATGCAGGTACAAGTCGAAAAGCAACATCATCTTTTTCCACATTCCAAAAACATTTCATATCAAAGGGTTCGCGAGGAACCAGTCGTGGGACCTGATCAGGGTCCAAATCGTTCAAAGGGCGCTGCAGCTACAAAGACTCTATTAGGGATGCCTAACTATCCACTAGACTGACTCTCGCAGGTCATGCATCATTTAAATCATGTGTCACATCAGACAATATATAAATATCATGAAAATTTATTCCAGAGTATAGTAGACATATAAAGAAATTCATAATATCAGTCATGCTTAATACAAATCATGTTCAAGTCACACGACAAAGTTCATCATACACAATACTGCGTATAAATAGACATATCAATAAGTTCACACTACTCACACGTATCATGTAAATCATGTGTCTATTTACACTGCATATATATATATACATGTCATTATGCATGATCTAGAGTCTAATATCTAAATACATAAGTACATAATATCAATCATACCCCATACTATTCATATTATAAAGCGTGTAATATAACTCAACCAACACATTTTAACACATCCAAGATTTTACAACATATCAGAATTAAAGATAGAATTATAATATGCCAATAATTCACAGCGCATAATCCTAATCAGGAAATTATACAATATACATCTAAGCACAGCATGTTATCCTAAGAGCAGGATCTGACTAAAGATAGGCATGACATATTTTATATTTTAATATAACCTATTCGGGAGTAACAAATTATGAACTTAACTTTTATAATTTCTTCATTTTCAAAACACGACATGTAATACAGATCACCATAATCATTAAATATCATATCCATAACCCCATAGCATTCAACCAAAATATAACGTAAAATTTTACACATGATATTAATTATTCGAAGACTAATTGTATATCAAAATACAGCATACGTTATAATTTACATTAGTTAGTATTCATAAACCAAATTACACAACTTAAATCAGATATTAGATTACCTGGAATCCCTCTTACTACTCCTATCATAAGCAAGTGTGAACATATTATCATTTCATTACTCTCACTTCAGAAAATAATCCAAGTTATGTTTCAAATTATATCGTCTAATTTATTAAGCATAATCCGTATAATAATAGGCATATAACCAAGTTCACATAGCATACGGGAAAGAAAAACCATGACAAAAACATTTAAAATTCATTTTCGGAACACAGAGCACAGAAGAGAAAAACAGGGCAAAATGGAGGTTCTGTCGCGATCGCGACTTTGTCGCGCTCGCGACAGAACGCGCGGGACACGGGTCCTGAGCAACCTTCACGTGACGTAAAGGTTGCTCACGACGCGTGAGCACTGCCCAAGATGCTCACGTCGCGTGAGCTTTACTCACGTCGCGTGAGCTTCGCTCACGCCTCATGAGCATCCCTCACGCCACGTGAGCTAAGCTCACGCCGTGAGCCTTGCTCACTCGTGAGCACTGCTCACTTCTTTTCACAGTTCACGATCTGTGAACTTGCCCTCAACACGCGAGAGCTGGATTTCACGTCTCTGTCGTACTCGCGACATTGTCGCGCTCGCGACAGCGTCGTGATCTTCAGTTCTCAGCAAAACACAGGAAAAATCCAAACATCCAAATCAAAACCATTTTCACTCAAACCAAACTTGAATCCAATCTTACCTCAAAATAGAACTTCCCAAACATCTTAACCAATATAAAACACAAGGTTTCAACAATTACTTCCAATCATATAATCTATTCACGTATTGAAACCTCATAATGTAGAAAATCACAAACTTGACAGTACATTCAACCAATTCTCACAATCAATTTATTAATTCTATAATCATGCATATCCTTTCCTCACAATTAAAAACCCATACAATAAACATTCATTCCAACTCATCATCTATTTTCCAGAATTTAAACAAATCAAAGCATACATGCAAATTAATTGAAAAGCTTGGATAAAATAACTCAAATAACTCCCAAACCTTATTAAGGCAAAAACCACTCTTCTTCAAGCTTGATCCTCAAACCTTTTCTTGCCTTTATACTTCCTCTTGTTAGCCAAAGCTTACACAAATCAAAAACCCAAGAATTACTCTTAACCCAAAAAACCCTAACTCAAATAAAACAAGGAGAAGAAGGGAAACATAATCTCTCTTAGGAAACCCTAGCACCCAAAACCATACACTTACCTCCATAAAAGACTCTTAAGCTCCACCAAGACATCAACCCATGCCTAGCCACCGAGAAGAACACCATCCAAGGAAAAGAAAAGAAAGAAGAAGGAGGAGGAGAAGAGCAAAACATAATCTGCCTTCTCACTCACTCACTCTCTCTTTCCTTAATCTTATCTCCTCTTAATTGCTTACTCCACTTGTTTACTTCCCATAGGCCCAAATGTCCTCATATTACTAGCCCACTTAGCATCCTTTAATTGGCTCACACAAAATATCTTTGACTACATTTATACACACACCGTACACATACATACACACTAGATAATCTCCTCATTTACCATTTTATTAATTTAATTCCTTCAATTGAGTCCTTACTACACCCAATTTCGTAAACACTAATTACCAAAATACCCTCATATGTCCTAACTTAACATGCGCATTCCGACTAGGCCTGTTTTGGGGTGTTACAAATCTTCCCTCCTAAAAGAATTTCGTCCTCGAAATTCACTTACACCGGTAAGAAACCCCAAACTACACTTCGAAACACCATAAGACTCATACACCTCATTCCCACATCATTCACTTGCTTACACTTATTACCATTGCGGTACTCTTAAATCCTTAATAACAAATAGTACACGTATACCCTGTCAGCTTCCTCTCCATCACAACACTTATGCAAATGCTTATTATGTATGGTCAAAAGATGATGATGCATTGAGTATGCGATGATTCATGTATGCAGAATAATGCAGAGAAAATGCAATTGATGCAATAATGATGCACTTTGTCCCATCCCCATGATTCAATATGCTTTCATTTAAACACTTTTCTAGAGATAGCTGACAGGCATATAGAGTACTACCAAAACCTCATAAGGTCCAAATACTCATTCACTTACTCGATACCTTTCTTTACTGAGGTACACTCTGAACAAAACCTTGAGAAATCCTAGGAGCAGTCAGCCTATCCAAAATTCGAATCAATTCTTGCACTAATGTTCTATCATTAGAAACAGGACCGGAATTCTAACCAAAAGGTGCACAGAAACGAAACACTTTGATCAGTACTAATTGGGTTCACACTTTCTGTCGTCTCATTCACCTTCTCATACGGGTCAAGCTCCATCTAACATAACACACACAGGACAAGACGCATCTGCATTAGGCCACGACACAAAACTGACTCTCAAACAAAGGCTCGACACATAACAAGTAACATACAAAGACCCAATACTCAAACAAATAAGGAAACCAGAATCTTGTGCTCTGATACCACTAAATGTAACACCCCCATCGCCGCCCCCGTTGGAAGGACGCCGATGGACGTGCTACCCGACGCTCACTTACACAGATAAGCATAAGCACAATGCGAAAGTATACAAACATACATAACACACATACGAAAATACGGGTTAATTAAAAACTTACCTTGACTTGCGGTCGCAAACTAATCATGCAATAACTCACGTATGCGCAGGCACTAAGCAGAAGCATGCACAGAAGCATAAATACGACCATTCAACAGAAGCATAAGCGAACTAAATAAAATAAAGGAATAACCTAACATAAAGACATATTAACTATTATATTCCCAATAGAAAACTCGAAATAAATACATAATTAATTACATAAACAATACTACAGAAATACAAAAGCTGAGATACAGAAGATGAACAAAATCCAGAACTTCTAACTCCTACGTGGCCGACCTTGCAGAAGCGCGACTCGAACAGAACCCACCTGCCACCTGCACGGAAAGGAAATCCGTGCTAAGCGATAAACGCTTAGTGGGGAAAACACACAAGAGTATGGACGGCCATTCACAATGGTCGCCAAGGCAAGATACATTCAAATGACAATTGCGGATATTCAAAACACATATCTAAACAGACTTGCATAATAAAGGCATTCATTCGGAAACTCACACACATAATCATATATATATATTAGGAATGGGCCAAAACAGTCATAACCCAAAACCCGACACCAGTGTTATCATGCTGAGCCACATACCCAAAGAAAATCATCCAAAACACCACACTTCTGCTGCACAACTCTAATACATAGCATATCATGCTGTAAACACTTCCATAACGGAGACGGAAGGCATAATCACATCACTTCACATTCATATCAAAACCATACAGAAAGTACGATTACATCTTATATACTTACCCTCACAACCAATCTGATTCACATGCTTATACACAATAAAACCATACTTAACTCATATACATAAATACATCAATCGAATCATTTCAAAGCATTCAGAAACTAATAACAAATCACATGCCAAGTACGGATAATCATATTAACTGAAAAGTCATGTTTACTAAATACAGATTTACCTTCTGAAGCCCGTAGTCATATTCATATTAACTGATTCTTGCTCATTCAGATATCACATTCTGATGGCTATTTCAAAACAGAATAAAACAAACCATCAAAGTACCTGCTGACTCATAATAGTGGATAACGAGTACTGAGGGGGAGACCTCATGAGGGAACATATAGCCCGATCTCTGACCGGGTAAACCTCAGAGGGAACATATAATATAATGTACCATGCAGGTACAAGTCGAAAAGCAACATCATCTTTTTCCACATTCCAAAAACATTTCATATCAAAGGGTTCGCGAGGAACCAGTCGTGGGACCTGATCAGGGTCCAAATCGTTCAAAGGGCGCTGCAGCTACAAAGACTCTATTAGGCATGCCTAACTATCCACTAGACTGACTCTCGCAGGTCATGCATCATTTAAATCATGTGTGACATCAGACAATATATAAATATCATCATACTTAATCCAAAGTATAGTAGACATATAAAGAAATTCATAATATCAGTCATGCTTAATACAAATCATGTTCAAGTCACACGACAAAGTTCATCATACACAATACTGCATATAAATAGACATATCAATAAGTTCACACTACTCACATGTATCATGTAAATCATGTGTCTATTTACACTGCATATATATATATATACATGTCATTATGCATGATCTAGAGTCTAATATCTAAATACATAAGTACATAATATCAATCATACCCCATACTATTCATATTATAAAGCGTGTAATATAACTCAACCAACACATTTTAACACATCCAAGATTTTACAACATATCAGAATTAAAGATAGAATTATAATATGCCAATAATTCACAGCGCATAATCCTAATCAGGAAATTATACAATATACATCTAAGCACAGCATGTTATCCTAAGAGCAGGATCTGACTAAAGATAGGCATGACATATTTTATATTTTAATATAACCTATTCGAGAGTAACCAATTATGAACTTAACTTTTATAATTTCTTCATTTTCAAAACATGACATGTAATACAGATCACCATAATCATTAAATATCATATCCATAACCCCATAGCATTCAACCAAAATATAACGTAAAATTTTACACATGATATTAATTATTCGAAGACTAATTGTATATCAAAATACAGCATGCGTTATAATTTACATTAGTTAGTATTCATAAACCAAATTACACAACTTAAATCAGATATTAGATTACCTGGAATCCCTCTTACTACTCCTATCATAAGCAAGTGTGAACATATTATCATTTCATTACTCTCACTTCAGAAAATAATCCAAGTTATGTTTCAAATTATATCGTCTAATTTATTAAGCATAATCCGTATAATAATAGGCATATAACAAAGTTCACATAGCATACGGGAAAGAAAAACATGACAAAAACATTTAAAATTCATTTTCGGAACACAGAGCACAGAAGAGAAAAACAGGGCAAAATGGAGGTTCTGTCGCGATCGCGACTTTGTCGCGCTCGCGACAGAACGCGCGGGACACGGATCCTGAGCAACCTTCACGCGACGTGAAGGTTGCTCACGACGCGTGAGCACTGCCCAAGATGCTCACGTCGCGTGAGCTTCGCTCATGCCTCATGAGCATCCCTCATGCCACGTGAGCTTCACTCACGTCGTGAACAATTCTCACGTTGCGTGAGCTTTGCTCACGCCGTGAGCCTTGCTCATGCCACGTGAGCTAAGCTCACGCCGTGAGCCTTGCTCACTCGTGAGCACTGCTCACTTCTTTTCACAGTTCACGATCTGTGAACTTGCCCTCAACACGCGAGAGCTGGATTTCACGTCTTTGTCGTACTCGCGACATTGTCGCGCTCGCGACAGCGTCGTGATCTTCAGTTCTCAGCAAAACACAGGAAAAATCCAAACATCCAAATCAAAACCATTTTCACTCAAACCAAACTTGAATCCAATCTTACCTCAAAATAGAACTTCCCAAACATCTTAACCAATATAAAACACAAGGTTTCAACAATTACTTCCAATCATATAATCTATTCACGTATTGAAACCTCATAATGTAGAAAATCACAAACTTGACAGTACATTCAACCAATTCTCACAATCAATTTATTAATTCTATAATCATGCATATCCTTTCCTCACAATTAAAAACCCATACAATAAACATTCATTCCAACTCATCATCTATTTTCCAGAATTTAAACAAATCAAAGCATACATGCAAATTAATTGAAAAGCTTGGATAAAATAACTCAAATAACTCCCAAACCTTATTAAAGCAAAAACCACTCTTCTTCAAGCTTGATCCTCAAACCTTTTCTTGCCTTTATACTTCCTCTTGTTAGCCAAAGCTTACACAAATCAAAAACCCAAGAATTACTCTTAACCCAAAAAACCCTAACTCAAATAAAACAAGGAGAAGAAGGGAAACATAATCTCTCTTAGGAAACCCTAGCACCCAAAACCATACACTTACCTCCATAAAAGACTCTTAAGCTCCACCAAGACATCAACCCATGCCTAGCCACCGAGAAGAACACCATCCAAGGAAAAGAAAAGAAAGAAGAAGGAGGAGGAGAAGAGCAAAACATAATCTGCCTTCTCACTCACTCACTCTCTCTTTCCTTAATCTTATCTCCTCTTAATTGCTTACTGCACTTGTTTACTTCCCATAGGCCCAAATGTCCTCATATTACTAGCCCACTTAGCATCCTTTAATTGGCTCACACAAAATATCTTTGACTACATTTATACACACACCATACACATACATACACACTAGATAATCTCCTCATTTACCATTTTATTAATTTAATTCCTTCAATTAAGTCCTTACTACACCCAATTTCGTAAACACTAATTACCAAAATACCCTCATATGTCCTAACTTAACATGCGCATTCCGACTAGGCCTGCTTTGGGGTGTTACACAAACTCCAACACAAGTTTTCCCATCTTCCGTTTTAGGTCCAATCACACACATCATATATTATAATTTACATATATCATTGACTCTCAATACTTAATTCGAATATACAAAATACAAAGATATAATATTAATACATCAAAGCCATCAACTATGAATAATTGTCCAATAGAAACTCTTCGATTCAATAGTATACATGCCAACTAGAAATGGAATTCAAGTTACTCATTCCCAAAAATGTATCCTTATTGCCTTCTTATCATGACTCCCATGCAATAAATATCCTTTGGAACATTCATGTTTATTGCTTGATTTCTATCTATTGACCTGCGTGAGGGTAAACCACGTGCTAAGCTTTACACTTAGTGGTGACTACAAAATTTACTTATCCAAAACACAAAATATTAAGCATACACATACAATTTAAACATGCATACATTATAATGATTTTATATTAAGGTCACAAATTACTATCTCTTTTAATAAATAATGATTTACAGTTACTATACCAATTATTATTTAACAAAAAATTATTTATTTAGCTCCAAAATAAATATGAATGCTTCGTAAAATAAAATAACATTCATGCAATACATTTCATATTCTTAAACAGCTAAAACTTCATAAAACATTTATAATCAAGTTCCCAAATCAATAACCGAGATCTAATTGTATTTTGATCATGTATAAAACACGCTTGCAATGTGTCACTACACTAATTCTATGGATTCTTAAATAGTCAATATGCTTATAACATAGCAGTTAATGTTTAATTTCTAGCTTTCATCTAATCCAATAATACCCACTGGCATATATGCATGTATGTAGTATGCATTGGATGAATATGAAGTTCGCATACATACATAAAATTACTTCATCATGCCATTAATTTCATAAGATCATTTACCAATACCATTTATTTAATTAAATTTTTTATCATAAAACTAGCATCTTATTTCATAATTTAAGATATTAACATGCATTTGTTAACTTTTTCGTTAAATAGATATTTTAAACTTTAAATTTTTCACTCTTATCTATTAATTAACATCTCATTCTTAGCTTTACTATTTTGTCATTCAACTTTACTTTTTATCCTTTAATTTATTTTATGGTTTCTTTATCCATATTTACTTCCATATTTATCATCTAACTCCTTGTGTAATACATTTAATATGGATTGTAATTTTATTATTTAAATCCACTAATTTACCCCATTTTATTTATTCATCATTTAATTCTTTGACTCACACATTTATCTTTACATTCCCCAATTCACTTTTTAATTTACAATTTTGCCCCTAGTATCAATCCGATAGAAATCTTTGAACCGAATACATGGGACCAATACATTATAGAGTGATCTCCAAGAATCACTTGCACATTTACATTTTATTTCACTTTACACTTTAACACTTTATCACTTTTACAGTGAACAATACACTTTAAACTTTCAATCGCTAAGGTAGACCATTGCGAATCTACCAAAGCAAAGTAAGTTGCCATGACTTGCATTGCGGTATAGACGTCCCTATGGCGAGCTAGCTATATCCTGAGCTAGACTTGACTATCAGACTACTAAAGGCAATATCGGTGTATATTATTTCAGTAAATTAAAATTTTCATTCTTTATATAAAATAATGTCAATGTACATTTCAATCCATAATGTCATAAATAATCCCAGTCACATAATATATACTTTCAATTAAACATACATTGACATCTCATCACGTATATCTTATCAATTTATCTCTTTATCATTATCTCTTCAAATTTACCATTCGGCCAAGTTATCATTATTTCATACCATTCCATTTACTTACCACATTTCACTAATTTAGCTTCACAACATGCCATTAATCATATATATATAATTAAAATGCATTAACCATCATAATATACCTCATATATACAAGTATACATTTGGCCACCACTCTCTCTTTCCATTTCGATTCACTTTTATTTTTATTTTATCAAATTAAGTTCATTTCATACCACACTGATTATACAATATTCTTTATATATGCATTCACTACATTTCACTAGTCTAATTCTTTTTATAAATTTCCTCATTTAAACACATATAACCCATTTACACTCTGATTTCCTTAATAATTCAATTGATTTTATTATTATATTTATCTTTAGGTATACTTAATTACACTCATTGTAATAGCCTGAATTATACCATAGTAGCTAATTGGTCTAATTAAGATAATTGGGATGTGATTGAAATGAATATGTTAATTTTGGACTTAGGTGTAATAGAATTGAGGGCTCAATTAAACTAACAAATAAGTTTAAGTGGCTTGATGGTAAAAGTGCATGATTTGATTAGTGGAGGATTAATTTGTGTATAATGGTATTTGAGTGAGAAAGCAGATTTTGGGTTGTGGAAGTGGAGTACACGTGTGCCTTGGTGGAGCTTCCAACTAACCCTATTACATGCAATAAATACCCTTGATGGGAGAGGAAATCCACCCTTTGCTGCTAGTGATCGGCTGCTCGTCTCCTTTCTCTTCTTCTTCATTTTCTTTCTCTTTTAGTTAATCTACTTTGATTTCTGCTGGTCTAAGTTTTTAAAGTGTTGTTTGTGTGGTGTGAACTTAGAGAGGTAAGTAATACGGTTGTATAGTTCTCCTTCTCTTACTCTTTCTTGTTTCTACATTTTTAGGGATTTAGAATTGATATTGTGGTTCCAATTCTAGAAATTGGAATGTGTTATTATTGAGAACTTAAGGAAGGATAAGAGAAAATATAAAGTTGGAGAAACAAGTGCAAGGTGATCAAGAGGAGCATAGGAGTTGAGGTTTGGGATACACCATCTTGATTGTGTATTAATTTTGATATAGCATGAACTCTGAATTACATTATTAAATGGTGTAGTTAAATGAGTAAAAAATGTGTAGTTATGTGGTTATGATGAATTGTTAAGTTAATTAATTAATGACTATAAGCAAGTTGCTCTGTTTTGTGATGGTTTGTAGTATTGACATGTGATTGTGTAAATTATTACTTAACATCAAATTAAGCATGCTGAATTGTGAATGTGTACATTGGGTATGTTTATTAAAAGAGAAAA
This sequence comes from Excoecaria cochinchinensis, assembly GCA_947683425.1. Taxonomy (NCBI): domain Eukaryota; kingdom Viridiplantae; phylum Streptophyta; class Magnoliopsida; order Malpighiales; family Euphorbiaceae; genus Excoecaria; species Excoecaria cochinchinensis. The sequence goes on from CANTUQ010000119.1 coordinate 9,762,959, forward strand.
GAAACTATTTAGTTGAGGGTCTTTATAGTTCTGAAAATGTGTATCTTAATTAGTTTGATGTGATAAGAAGGTTTTGGAAGTAAATGTGACTCTATTCTTTAATCATAAGACTAATAATAATGGGAATTGCAATATTGAATCCTTAACATGTAGATAAGTGAATGTTCAAAAGAACCTACAGTAAACAATAGAAATTAAGTGGTTAAAAGGAGTCTATGTGGAAGAGGGGTTAAGAGTGGAAGTGAGGAAGTGAGTTTAGGAGCTTTGAATTGGAATATTTGGTTCTATTATGAGCGCGAAAAAAGGCTCCTTGAGTGGGTGTTGGCTTCTGCTGCGGGTACGCATATATGCATGAGCACCACAGAGGCGAAGGTGAGGTTCTGCGGCGAGAGCAACTTAGGTTGCAAGCGCAACAAAAGCCAATATTTGAGTCTGTCATGAGAGTGTCACCTTTTAATAGTTTTAAGGACTTCTTTAATGACTTTAATTGATTAATCTATATATTTATATGTAAAGAGAACATTTGTGTGAGAATGATCATGGTATTATGCTTGTGATTACCATCTTGTACACTTGCTAAGTGAATGAATTGTTAAATGAGCCATATTACTATTGTCACATATGAAATGTGATAATATGAATAAACCGGATTAATAATATAGCCTGCGAGTCAAGTAGTAGATAGATAGGCATGCCTATAGGGTCTAAATGCTGTAGCCAAATGCGTCCGATTCCTCTGGAATCATCAATGCGATTTGACTCCTTATGGGATTCTCCTAATGTGAACTTATTGATATTATTAACCTTTCTAGTACCTTCGAGTGCTAATGCAAATGTGTCGTATCTACGAATATTAATGTTTTTACTGTACCTTTAGGTACTGATGCGATACATGTTATCCACATATTTGAGTGGCAGGCAAGGCTAAAAGTAAATATGTTAATTAATTGAATGTCGTGAAATTATGTGACATAACCTTGAGTATGACTATAATGAGCATGTGAAAGCGATGTGATATTGTAACCAAAATGTGACTATCATGTTATGTTATGTACATTTCACGAGTTTTCTAATTCGTGTAGGTTCGGATGCGAAGTGATTTTAAAGGACGGATTTGCATTGCTAATGATCAACACTAAGAGTGTCTATATTGTAGGTTTTGGGATTTTGGACAATGAGTTATGTATATGTTTTATTTATTCTTTTGAGAAATATAAAGAATGTAATGAATGGAATGGCTAAGTTTATGTAATATTAAGATGATAACATAAGTAAGTTAAATATGTTTATTCTAGCATGTGATAGTATGAGATATCCGCTGCATGTGAATATATGTGAAATGAAAGTTATTAGCACCGATTTTGGCATATGTGTATATTAGAGTTATATGTGCTTGTTATTACCACGTGATGACCGTTCTGGACTGCTTTAGCTGAGCTAATTGTGTCGTCGGGAGTGGGCGTTACAAGTTGTGGTACTAGAGCCTAGGTTTAGTCTTTTTTCAGAATTGGGTAGATTAGGATGTGTATAGTTGTGTTGACCTAATGCGGACATCCTTGTTTATTGTATCAGATCGATGGATCCTTCTCATAACTCAAGAGAAGAAATGGCAGAAAGTGTTAACCCTCAAGAAGTGGAGGTGTCTAGGTCTGGTCAGTCTAGGCTAGTCAATTTTGGGCATGAGGTTTCGATGGTTCTTATGGGGGCCTTACTCAAAATGTCTCAGGACGTGGCAAGGGTGTTTGATCGAATGACAACACCGAAGGCTACATTAGAATTGATGAGAAATTATGGGAGAAAAGTTTCACGGAACTAGATTGGATGAATCTGAGAAGGTGGAATACTGGATTGAAAAGGATCAGAGGGTGCTCGGGGAGATAAGGTGTCCTCCTGATCAGCAAGTGGAATGTGTGGTGTCATTGCTTTAGGGTGTTGCATATGACTAGCGGAAACTAGTCATAAGGCATCCAATACTTTCGGACCCGATTACATGGGAATTCTTCGAACGGGAGTTCCGTAACAAATATGTGACTAAGGCGTATCGAGAGGCAAACTAGAAGCAGTTTTTGAATTTGAGGCAGAGAGCCATATCAGTGGCTGAATATGAGAAGGAATTCTACAGACTTAGTAAGTATGCACTGCCTGGTGTATTAACTGAGGAGTTCAGATGTCAGCAATTCAAAGAGGGATTGATTGAGTAGATTAAAGCGCTATTGATCTCAATGACCACGAAATAAATTGTGAGTTACGATCGGATAGTACAAGCCGCTATGAGAGCGGAGAGGTCATTAGAGATTCAGAAGAAAAGAATGCAAAAGAGGAATCCGAACCAAGGCGGGTCTCATTCAGGCAAGAGATCAAGAGATTCCCAAGTGGTACCACAAGTTGAATCTGTCAATAGTCTAGCAACCAGAGGTAGGAAACAAGGGTCATCCTTTGCATCTGGTATTGGCAGAGGTACATCTAGTGCTAGAAGTAAGGTGCCTGAATGCTCCCATTATGAAAAGCGACATAGAGGAGAATATTGGAAAGTGACTGGTGCCTGTTTTAGATGTGGGAGCATTGAGCATTACCTAGTCAATTGTCCAAAGGCTTATGAGGTGGCTGGGAATCAGCAAGAGACTAGTCAAGGCGATTCTAATTTACGTCCTGCTAACAGAGGTAGAGGACGAGGTCATGGCAGAGAAAACCAATCTAGAGGTGGAACTGAATCAGAATCAGTGGCTAGACCTTCAGTGGCACCGGCCTGAGCTTATGCAATAAAGGCTCGAGAGGAGCAAGATGCACCAGAGGTCATTGCAGGTACATTTTTACTTTATCATACAAAAATGTTTTCACTGATTGACCCTGGGTCTACGCATTCTTATGGGTGTTCTAAGAGAATATGTGATAAGATGCTTGTTGCTGATTGCTTGAATTATGACCTGTGTATAAGTAGTCCTCTAGGTAGTGGTGTGAATGTGAACAAAGAGTATAGGGATTGTCCGTTAGTGGTTCAAGGTCATGTATTTCCTATAGACCAAATTGAATTGCCTTTTGATGAGTTTGATTTAATTTAGGAATGGTCTAGTTGAGTAAGCATCAAGCTGTAGTTGATTATAGGAAGAAGACAATTGCGCTCAGTAGTAATAAAGGGTATAAGGTGACTGTGAGGGGTGTATGCTCTAATCCTTTAGTTAATGTGTTATCTGCAATGCAAGCTTACCAACGTCCGAGGAAAGGGTGTGAGGCTTTCTTAGCCGTTGTATTGGATTCCAAAAGAGAGCAAGTACGAATTTAGGATATACCCATAGTGAGGGAATTTCTTGATGTGTTCACAGAAGAGTTGTCTGGTGTACCGCCAGTGAGGGAAGTGGAATTGTCTATCAATATTGTACCTGGAATAGTACCTGTGTTTAAGGCACCTTATCGAATGGCTCTTACTGAGTTGAAAGAATTAAAGACTCCATTAGAGGAATTGTTAGAAGGATTTTATAAGACCTAGTGTGTCTCCTTAGGGAGCGACAGTAATGTTTGTAAAGAAGAAAGACAAAACCATGAGAATGTGTATCAACTACAAACAGTTGAACAAGTTGATAGTGAAGAATTGGTATCCTTTACCAAGAATAGAGCATCTGTTTGATCAATTGAGAAGGGCAGGTGTATTTTTCAAGATAGATTTAAGGTCTGGGTATTACAAGTTGCAAGTGAAAACGGAGGATATACCTAACGCTGCATTTAGGACTCGATATGGACATTACGAAATCCTAATAGTGCCATTCGAGTTGACTAATGCGCCTGTCACATTCATGGACCTAATGAGCAGAGTGTTCAGTCTATATTTGGACCAGTTTGTAGTGGTGTTCATTGATGATATCTTGGTCTATTCAAAGAATGAGAATGAGCATGAGCAACATATGATAATTGTGCTTCAGACATTAAGGGAACATCGATTGTATGCTAAGCTTAACAAGTGTGAATTTTGGTTAAAATAAGTGTCTTTCCTAGGGTATGTTGTGTCTTCTGAGGCTATAATGGTAGATCAGGCCAAAATTGAAGTGATTATGAATTGGAAACCCCCTAGAAATGTGCTTGAGATTCAAAATTTTTTGGGGTTAGCCGGGTATTATAGGCGGTAGTGATGCGGATGTCTTCGTTTCATTCGAATGTCGAGGGATTCTTCTTCTGAAGCGATGAAACAGATTTCTGGGAATGACAGTCCTAAAGATTCATGTGTTAAAGTGTGTATAGATTATCTTAACTGTAATGTGTACGTAATTGGTCCTTCGAGACATAGTGTAAATGTGTGTATGCACCTGAGAACTGTTCCTAAGTGATTCGAAGTAAAGAGTTATCTGATAATTTGATTGAAGTGTTATCCCTTGAATTTGAATTTAATTCGGGGTGTGAATAAGTTTGGAAATAAGAATGATGTGGAGAGTAAGATAAAGTGGTGACATTTTATATGCCTGTCAGCTATCTCAATGAAGTCATTGGAACATGAGCATGTAAAAACATGGGGATGGGAAAAGTGCATTAATATCGTATAAACTGCATTATTGCATCATTTCGCACACATATAACATCATATAATCATTCGTATCCCTTGATCATGTGTGCAAAACATTGTGTATGTGACTCATTCGAAGAGAAAAGCTGACAGGATGTGCATATAATGTTTGGTATTAAAAAGAGGATTATTGAGAAAGAATTAAGTTTTCATTAATGAAAGTATAAGGTATGAGTATTTAAAGTTAAAAGGAGGAGGTTATTTGCAAAGTTTATATAAGTGAACGCGAATTGGATTTCAGGATGAAAAATAAAAAGTATGAGTAAAGAAGATAACAAGCGTATTCCATGAAAATAATGCGTCTAGAATTGTACAATAAGATAATAAAAGTATAGGTGGCTAAACAGGAAGTATATCCATTTGGGTTTTCGAATAGTGATAAAGTTTTTGGGAAGTGCCTCAATAGAGGAAGTTAAGAATTCTCTTTTGTACATCGGGTTTGAATTTCGTGAACGAAATTCTTATTAGGAGGGGAGAGTTGTAACAGCTCGAATTACACCCTAGTAACATATTGGTTAAATTGTTGTAATTAGGTAAAGTTAATTTGAAGTGTATTTAATTGAGGATGTAAGTGTAAGATAATTGAGGATCCAATTGAACTCACAAAATAAGTTTAAGTGGCTTAATTGTAAAAGTGTATGATTAAGTTTAAGTGGGATTAATTAACACTAAGTAAAATGAGATTAAATTAAGCTTGATTAAGGGTTTGGTGAGTGGAATCTATGGGCCTCTTGCTGGCCTTGACAACTCAACCCTTTCATGCAATATAAATGCATTGGATGAGAGAGAGTTGGCACCATTTTTGCTTGTGTGCTTCTTCTAGCTTCTCTCCAAAAGTTCTATTCTCCACTTTCTTCTTTCTTTTGTGTTACAATTCTTTCAAACCATGAGCCCATAATTTCTGTTAATTGACCAAGCAATTGTTTAGTAGAGTTGGGGTTTTTAAATAGTAAGGTGAGTAAATCGGATTCCCATCTCTTTCTACCTCTTTCTTGATGGTATTATGATTGAGTTGGTTTTGGTTTCTTGTTGTAAATTCTGGAATTCGGATGATGGATAAAGAGAATGAACCTAGCCAAGCTAAGGATAAAAAGAAAATTGGAGAACCTTGTGTCAAGTGAGCAATTAGAGCAAAGGAAAAAGAGGTTTGGGAACTAATTGCTCGTGTGTGTTAATTGACTATTTGTGTACTCAAAGTGTGTAAATTATGTTATGAGATGTGTTGAATTGAAGAAATGAATATGTTGAGTGATAGTGAATGCCATGAGTTTCATTGACCTAAGATTGAACCCCAATTTTGGATGAAAGCATGAATTGATGTGTTTATGTGAATGGAAGAATCTATTAGAAGGTTGTAAGTGTCATGGTATGCATAATTGAGTGAAGAATGTGCAGTTTGAATATGAAGAAAATAAGGTGCTAAATAGGTTAGTTGTGGCTAATGAACTACAAGTGTAAAATCTGGTTTGAGACTTTTTGGACCTAATTGAATTGTCTTGATCATTAAGTGTGTTTTGCTCAAGTCTGATGTGAATGAGACCTATTGGTATGAAATTATCATTTTCATGCCTTCAAATGTTGTTGAGTTAGTCCTGGTGTTTGAGGCCTTTAAGGTCTTCAAACCTGTGCTCAAAGTGTAACTAGAGTTCTGTAGGAGGGTCTTGGGGGACAAGTCATGTTTCGTTGACCATAACTCCTTGAATTTGAGTCTAAATGTTATCTAGGTTGTGTCAATTGGAAGCTAGCACATAGGTGAATAAATTGTTAGTAGAGCATGTTGGATAAAATTGCCATTAAATTTGAATTTGGAAGTCATATGCATTTAGTAGGAAAAATGTGCTTGTAGAGTAAGTTTATGGGTAGGTCTCTCTTAACCTTTAGCGACTGTTTTGCCCATAGATCGAGTTTTAATGCTCCACATGGGTTGCTTAAAAATGGATCTAGAACCTAAGATCCACGCCTAAATATGTCTAAAAATATTATTGAGCTAATTCTTGCTCTAAGTGTCCCAACAAGGGGAAAAATATAGGTATTCCTATTCTAGCAGGTTCATCAGAATAGTATATGTTTTTTAGGTCATATCTGATGATTTAAATGTTGAAATGACCTGAAACTTGTCACTTTTGAAACTTAACATGCTAGGGAACAATTGTCTAGAAGGAAGTTTTTCTTGAAAATTTCTCTAACTATGTGAAAAATGCAGTAAAAGTTTAGAACTGAAGTCTGTCTAGAGTCTGCCTTATACTTTAAGGTAGAATAGATTTACACAACGGTAATGAATTTCTCACCACCGTGTAAAAGCATTCTACCCTTTAAAGACCCATTTTTAGTGTCCCACACGGCAGTAAGGAATGTCTTACCGCCGTGTGACCTTAACTTTCAGCCTAAATTGTAATTTTTTCTTCCCGAATCGTACTCGAACTTCACTACAAGTTCCTATAGCTTGTCCAACTCATGTCTAACAGTATGAATTGAATATATTAATAGTTATCACTTGGAAAATACTCATGGATAGGATTAAGATTAATAACAAAGTAATGAAGTAATGATGTGTAATTGTATGAAATAGAATCAGGTCAACTTTAATGACAATATTGAGGATTATAATACCTTAATCTATATGAGCATGTATAATATGAACAATTATACATAATTATGAATTGAGATTAAGTTATACACACATGAAGGATATCAAATGAAACGAGTTTGCTTAATGTGAATATGTATAAATGTGATATGTTCAATGAATGTGTGATTGAAGTATTGGCCTAACATTATTATATGATGCATGAATTGATATAGATGTTTCTAGAATGTATTATTATGCAAGATATTAAATGATATTATATTGGTTCATGTGGACATATGAGTAAATATATATATATGATAATGATAAATGTGATTTAATGTTTTGAACTTATGAATTCTTATTTATATGAAGACCAATAGTGTGGCAATCAGGTGAGTTTGTGTGCCTAATTAAATGCATTCTATTGTTGAGGAATTTGTCTTTAGCATGCTACACGGCGGTATGGTTTTTCCTTACCACCGTGAAGGATGTCTTACACGGCGGTAAGTTCTTATCATACCTCCATGTAATCACCCTCTGTCCTGAAAGTTGAAAGTTTTGATTTTCGTCCTTTTTCGTTCCGTTTGAACTTGTTTTTGTTTAAACCTTATTTAGTGCCACTTTAGCTATTAATTGGTGATTAGCATGTGTATGACTTGAATCGTCTTGTAGACAAGTGATTATTATTACACATACATAAGATTTATGTTGGTATATTTATATATGCATATGATTTCATGCCTATGACATGATGAAGGAATTGCAATGTGAACTACATTATTTGTGAAGAACAATGTGTTGAGGTATAACTGAATGATACTATAATGCTAAACTCACTATAACAATGAAAATAATTGGACTTAATAATGTTTAGCCTGCGAGTTAAGTAGTGGATAGATAGGCATGCCTATAGGGTCTAAGTGCTGTAGCCCAATGCGTCTGATTCCTCTGGAATCACAATGCGATTTGAATCCTTACTGGCTTCTCAATGTGAAATTATTGATTATGTGATATTTATGTACCTTAGGGTACCAATGCGAATGTGAGCTATCCACGGATACCAATGTGATTATTGTACCTAAAGGTACCAATGCGATACCCGTTATCCGCATATTTGAGTTACAGGCAAGAAAACTATAATGATTGTGTAAATAAATAGAAATGATAATTTTCCATTATACACATATTGATAAAAATGCGATGTGCATGTGAAGAGCAAGTGTCAATGCTGATCCTAATGTGATTATCCAATATGTATGCCTATATATTAAGTATGAAGCATGATAGTTAGCACGAAACTTGATGTAAATGATTTCAACATGAAAATTGATTTGGTAAATATGTGATATTGCCATAGAATGAATAAAGTATGCATAATGCAGGTTTGTATTTATAATTTTGAGATGTGATGTTATATATAAGTGTCATTTGATATTCTACTTTAGGTGATCATGCTTATTTAAATATGACTCTGTATGTAGTGTTATACATAGAGTTGCAATGAATGAATAGAAGCGTACTAAAATAAGTATTATGACAAGTGTGAATACGAGATATAGAATAATGAGCTAAGAATGATTTAGACATGATTCATAATAAAATTTGTGTATGTAACAATGCAAGGCATGTTCAAGTTTTGATGTAATGATTGTTATGTATGAGTTAGTATGTTATTGTTCCCCACTAAGCGTTATCACTTAGCATGGATGTTTTATCCATGCAGGTTTCTGAAGATAGCTTTTCAGAAGGCAATCCTGCATCACCAATGGCCAACAGATTAGGAACCACTGTAAATGTGGAATAGTTTGTAATAGTATATGATGTGTAACTGTATTTAGTAATGTGTAAGGAGACTAAGTTTTCGTACTGAGAAAGCTATATTTGTATAGTGAATAATAAAGAAAGACTATAAGTGTTTTGTAAGGCAATGTATGGATTCACGGTCTGTAATCTAAATGTGATATTAAAAGAAATTTATTAATTCGGAACTTCATTTGTAAAAATGTTTTATGCACATGTGTTTGTGTTGTAACACTCCATAGTTACTGTAGCAACTCTCTACAGGTGGTTAGGGGGTGTTACAGCAACCTTCAGCTCGCAAATCTGCACTTGTGTAAACCATGTTTTCTTCAGTGCTCCCTTTCACTATGTAGCTCAGTAGGGGATATGGTAGTAGTCACCATAGACTCGCACAAGGCTTCCACTAACTTTTGCCTATGCAAGGGAGATTATCTCAACAGATCCCAGATCGATATTTGAGCTGACATCTTTTTCATTTGCCTTATTATCGGGTCCTCCTTTGACTCTTTTTCCTTTTGAGATATCAAGAGATCTTATGGTTTTCCTATATCTGGAACTACCCTTCCACTCCGGGTCACCGGTCCAACCTTCTTTCTTCCATCCTTCCTCTCATTCTCCTCCTCTGAACCCCATGGGTCAACAAATCCTTCAACATCAGAATTATGGTTATAATCTCCACTTTCATTAGTAGACCAGCAGTCGATCGTTCCCTCAGGCATCCCTTCTTCACTAGCCTCATGAAGGCTCATGACAGCAATGTCTGCATTGACTCCGTATAAATCCTTCAAAACCACCCGCTCGAGTAAGCTAGACCCGACCATGAACACAGGTGGGGGTACGTTGTTGTATCACGGCTTTTTCTGGTTCCCTCTCTTTTTCAGATCTGTTATCTGTTTAGAATGGATTAGATCCTGAATCGCGTGCCTCAACGCCTTGCAATTGTAAGTAGTGTGCCCAGTGTGTTGGTGACACCCGCAATACTCCTCATCTTTGTACCCTGGCTAACCTTGGGTCCTAGCGATCGTGGTGGTAGGGGTTATAATTTTTGTTCTTTTATCAGCCTCCTGAGTACCCAAGAAAGAGACCTCCCAAGATTTGAGAAATGCCTCATGGTAGTACTCGTGGCTGAGACTTTTGCTGTCTTCCCCATTCTGGCACTGCTGCTAGAGCTTGTGGTCGGTTTGTCCCCTGACTACCAACGCTCTTCTTATATGCCTCACCGCTTGTAATACCTCGTTTCCCACCATAGTAATTTTGAGCCTTTTTGGTGTGTATTTTACATGTGCTATGTTAATTTTGGAGTCAATTGCATATTTGTTATTAGTATGTAATGTTGTTGGTTTAATATCTAAGTTTATTGGGGTTTGGTTTAGGTGTAGTGAGAAAGATGGAAGTGGGATGTGAATTGTTAAAGCCCACCAATAGTTGATTGACTTGTCGCATGTGGAGTAGGCTTTATAAGCCAAGGAGAGAGAAAGAGAGAGATCAGCTGCCCTCTTCCGTTCCCTCCTCTCCTCCACGTCTTCTTCTTCTTCTTCTTCTTCTTCTTCTTCTTCTTGATTCTCATCCTCTTTTGCTATAATTGTTGGTGGAATTTAACAATTCTAGAGCTAATTGGTAAGTTTTGGTTCTCCTTCTTCTTCTTGTTCTTCCTCTTCTCTTTTAGGTATTCCCTTTTGTATGTGTTCCTTGGTTTAGGATTTTGAGTTTTGTATGTTTTGGGGTTTGATTGTTCAGAAATTCCTCCTAGAGAGCCTAAGGGGAAAGAGAAAGCAAGTAGTAGTGAAGCCCCTTCACTTTCTGGAGCAAAGAAGCAAAGGTTTGGGAATTTTTGAACTTGTGCATATTCTTTTGATTCTATGTTTTGATGTGATTTCCTGGAAATTTATGAGGTTAAATTTGTTTATGCTTGTCTAAATGTTATGGGTTTTTGATTAATTTTAATTGAGATGCCGTAGTTATGATTTATTGAACTAAAGTGTGAATTTGCGTGAGTTTTAGAGCAAAATTCTTGGTTTGATGATGTAACACCCCGATACCCCCGTTGGAAGGATACCGGAGCACTACCTCGACGCTCACTCAAAACATTCATACATCACAGCAGAAGCGTACTATAGCAATAATAAATCTTATAATCTTAATATCTAATCAGAAATATTTTATATACATCATCAGAACGTACATCACTGTACCCAAAAAGAATTACATAATTACATAATTAATGATATACAAAAGAAACACAGGAGGAGTACAAATAAAACAAGACTCTACTCCTAGTGGCCAACCCTACAGATGCACAAAGAACTGAACAAAACCTGCCACCTATATGGGAAAATAGCCCGTGCTAAGTGATAACGCTTAGTGGGGAGGAACAAAGATAACAGAACGATATAAAACAATATCATGCAAATACATATAAAATAATCATCAACATACTGAAATCTCTAAGTAACAGAGAACAGAGACATATAAGTCATAATCACTATAAGAAAGCAGAACTTAATAACAACATGTACACTAATTGGTGCCACTCCGTTTAATTTCAAAAACTTTGAAGAACCCAAAGAAAATCTTAATAGCATCTAATATAACTCCTTATGAAAGGTCAAAATTTGAGAGAATAAAAAAATATATGAAAAAGCCTTTTCCTGGACCTATGAAGATATGCCCAGAATAGATCATGAAGAGCATTCCATCCCAACATACCTGGACCATAAGCCAGTCAAGCAAGAGCTCAGAAGACTCAAGCCGGAATGGGCAGGAAAGGTTAAAAGGAGAGATCCAGAAGCAAAAATGGGGCCAAGTTTTCTCATGGAAGTGCAACACCTGACTTTGATGGTCAGTGTTGCCCCAATATCAAGAAGAGGAGGAGTACGTGTATGTGTAAACTATCAGGATTTGAATAAAATCCATAAAACAAATTAATAATAATAATAATAATAATAATAATAATAATAATAATAATAATAATAATAATAATAATAATAAAAGAAAAAAGGAAAAAGAGAACAAAAAAATAAGAAAAAGAAAAAATGAAAAGCAAAAAGATAAAGAAAACGAAGCAAAATAAAAGAGGAGGAAAAGGAAGGAAAATAGTCAATATATAGATCTGGCCGAAACTGTTGATATGAGGGGCAAAGGAAGGTCATCCTGGGGGGCAAGTTTCGTTCAAATCCTGTTGATCTACACATACCCGCACTTTGCTATTCTTCTTGACTTCCAAAAAGGACCAAAAGGGTTCTACTAACTTACAATGGATACAGGATGCTCGAGCTTGGGAAAATACATAATGGGGAAGGTACACCCTACGGCTTTCAATGGATAGGGTCATCAAAAAGAATCCGATACGTCAATACAATTTCCTGTACCACGCAGGGTTCAAGGATGGAAGGACAGTTTACGGTTAAGGCTAGCGAGTTGTTCCAGAGGCATGGCATTAAGGACCACCAGCCCTCTCTATATTGCCCTCAAACCAATAGGGCAGGAGAAGATGCTACCAAAAGATCTTGGTCAAGATGGTTCAAACTATAAAGATTGGGCGAAAAAGTTGCCTTTTGCACTCTGGGGTTATAGAACGACCATCAGTACTTCCACAGCGGCCATGCTATATTTTTTGGTGAATGGAACAGAGGCGGTAATGCCAGTTGAGATAGAACTCAAATCATTGAGAGTGGTAATGGAGGCCCAAGTTCCGGAGGCTGAATGGGCACAACAATGGTTGCGGCATCTGAACATGCTAGATGAGAGCAGGTTAAGGGCCTACTATTACAATCAGATTTATCAGAAGAGGCTAGCTAGGTCATTTGGGAAGAAAGTCAAGAAACACCCATTAAAGGTGGGGGATTTGGTATTCAAGCAAATGAGGCCGGAAGCGCCGGATACAAGGGGGAAAATTCAGATCAACATGGGAAGGCCCTTTCATCCTCCAAAAGCTGTTGTCAAAAGGGGTGACGATTCTAGTAGATAGGGATGGCAATGAGTTCAAGGAGCCAATCAATGTTGATGGACTTAAGAGGTTCCACGACTAAAGACCGAAAATCAAAAGAAGAGAATAAAAGCCCCACGGGTCGAAAATCGAAAAAAGGCAGCCTTGCTAAAATTGGGTGCCTCGTTAGGGTGAAAACCGAAAAAAGGCATCCTGGGCAAAAATTAGAGGCTTGAGAGAAAGTGTCCAATCAAGAAAATCCGAGAGGGCTAATTGGTAACAGGAGTTTGATGCTGTCAAAATTTGTTCCATGAATGAATGTAGCTTTGCATTTTGGATTAATGTTAAATGATGATCATGTATACTGAAATCATACTGAAATGTACACAATTTTGTGAAATGAAATAAAACTGAATTAATTCATTTACATTATTTTCAAGTTCCGTTTTAAAAAGAAACACATTGCTCGAAATGCATGAAAATCTGAACTAGGTTCTACCACTACTCTTGCCGACCAGGTGCCTAAGTCGACAAGTCCAGTTGTGATGCGCGCCGGATTCCCGCGGCCACCCATGGGACCGCCCGCTCGAGGGCAATCGGGGCATTTGTGGGTCCGTTGACAGCTTGCAGTAAATCGCAAGTGCGTCTATGTTGGGCAACAAGGAGGTTTCATGGAGTTGCCACCCAATAGAACATTGGGAAAGTTACTCTCGCCTCGGAGAGCCTAAGACTGCGCTTTGTATCCATTTTTGGCCAGCCAGAGGGGTCTTGGAAGGTAAACCTCTCGCCCTAAGGAGCCTAGGATTAGCGCTAAAGTCTCATGGCACAAAAAGGTGTCTTGGAGGGTAGACCTCTAGCCTCTTTGAGCCCAAAGACCAGAGCTGGGTCCGAGATTTCTCATCTATTTCTACCTCGATTGTTTTATGATCAAATTTTAATTATCATTGATTCGCTCTCTCTCCACACGATGCAATTGATTAAAGGCGCATTTATTCACATCGGGAAAGCCGTAAATGAGCAAGTAAATATCAAAAGGCGGTAAATTACAATAATACAAGGAGCGGAATACAACTCCCTTTATAAATGTGTGATACATACACGAATTGGGGCATTGTTTATTTTGAGGACTTTGGTCCTCGCATGTATCATTATCAAAATCAGATATTTTTATTTGTGACGATTTTTATCGGATAAAAATAGGGCAATGGACCCTTGCTTTTGTGTAAACCTCATTTTATTGAATATAAAAACATTGAGTCATTTTTATACATTAACGAGATGTGAAAAGAGTATGTCCATATACATAAAATAATCAATGAATAACAAATGAAGGAAATAATCAAGAGGGTTAGGAAACTAAACCGGACAAAATCCTCCGAATATGGTAGATAGCCGCTCAAGCTCGGGATAGTCCAAGAGAATCAATATACACTCATAGAAAGTTAAAAGATGTCAATATACCTAAAATTAATATATAGGAAGCCAAAAGGACTTGAAAAAGATGGAAAATGATTTAAAAAGGTAGAGACAGAACCCACCGACGGCCTTTTTTAGGTGACCGACGGGCGTCAGTCAAGATAACCGACATGTCCGTCTGTCAGTCAAAAGAGGGCGTCTGTAGGTGGGGTGACCGACGGACGTCGGTGATGGAGATGACCCGTCGGTCACCACTGTCTCCAAAAAAACAGAAAAATAAAACTCCTTTTAAAGCCAAAAAAGAGGTTTTATCATAAAATCATATAAAGAGAGTCAAAATAAAGAAGTATAATGACAAAATTGAAAGATTAAACAAATAAAGAATAAATATGAAATGATATGAAGAAGGAATCCGGAATATTTACCCTCAGATAATCGCTTTGGGTGAGATTCTTGTGTTGATTAGAGCCCCGCGTGTTCCACGAAAAGCAAGATGAAGGATCAAAAAGAGGAAAACAGATTATTTCCTTCTCAACCCTTAAAAAGATTGTCTTTGGAATCAAAATCTATGGAAAACTAATTAGTTTTTAGTCCCTTTTGATGGATTTGATCCTCTTTTGAAAGAAATTTCTTTATGAAATGTGTTTGCTGGAAGAGAGAGAAAATATGCTTGAATTTGGGCAGAGTTTCTCCTCTTCAAAAATTTTTGGAACCCTTTTCTAGTGAAAATCCGGAGCTTTTATAAGCTAGACACGACCGACGGGCGTCGGTGTATGGAGGCGAGCATCGGAAGAATCCTTCTGACACAAGGATTCGTCCGACGGCCCTGCCACATCCACCGACGGGCGTCGAAAAGGTTGCGTGCTCCAGGAAACCAGGCGGCGTTCTGACAGGGGCGGTGATTTTTCGACGGGCGTCGGAAAATACCACAAGCCGTCGGTGACCCTAAGCGACGGGCTGGCTTCACAGACGGGCTGGCCGTCTGTGGAGGGAAATATGCCTTTTGACTCAAAAATCCCCTATCTTCTCCCCCTCTGCCTACGAAAGGTAAAAAGACTCACTTCTCATGGAATGCAGGACTAAAACCCCCAAATCCAAACCATTTATACAGGCTCAGATACTGATTTCATCACAGGGTAATCTCTGATCCAGACCGCTCCGGGACACGGTGCTTACAGTTGCCCCCAGTTTTGGGGAAACTAGTGCACAAGTGCCTAGATAAGCCAAAACTCAGAGAAAGGATATAAAGAAAGAAGGCGTACCTGTGACGGTTCTTACCTTTCGCGCCTTTTGCTGGGAAGACCTTGTCTCGGTCTATTCGGCGATGCGAAGATACCCCTACCGATCTCTTCCTGACTTGTAGGTGTTGGTGAGACGTAGCATTCTCTAGCTACGAACTCGAAGCGAAGAGCAGTGTTTCTCTAACTGCAATTTCGATCTGAAGTTCCCTTGCTAACCCCCATTCGATCTGTAAGGTGCGTAGCACTCTTTGGCTGTCGCGTCAACTGTGAGATGTAGCACTCTCTGGCCACGATCTCGATCTGGTGAAGAGCAGTGTTTCTTTAACTGCAGCTTCGATCTGAAGTTCCCTTGCTAACCCCCATTCGATCTGCAAGGTGGGTAGCACTCTCTCGCTGCCGCGTGAACTGTGAGATGTAGCACTCTCTGGCCACGATCTCGATCTGGTGAAGAGCAGTATTTCTTTAACTGCAGCTTCGATCTGAAGTTCCCTTGCTAACCCCCATTCGATCTGTAAGGTGCGTAGCACTCTCTGGCTGTCGCATGAACTGTGAGATGTAGCACTTTCTGGCCACGATCTCGATCTGGTGAAGAGCAGTGTTTCTTTAACTGCAGCTTCGATCTGAAGTTCCCTTGCTAACCCCCATTCGATCTGCAAGGTGCATAGCACTCTCTGGCTGCCGCGTGAACTGTGAGATATAGCACTCTCTGGCCACGATCTCGATCTGGTGAAGAGCAGTGTTTCTTTAACTGCAGCCTCGATCTGAAGTGGAGGAGACCTCGCCGGGTTCCTCGTCCCAAAACAAGATCTTGGGCGCCCTTGTTCGGATTTTTAATCGATACCTGTGTTCGGATCGGTGTTCTCTATACCTGTGTGATAAAGAGGTTTTGTTAGTTCATGTTCGAGTGGTCATCTTTTAACCTGTTTATTAGTGGCGTGATTCTGCTTTATTCGCTATGCCATGTTTCATTTATTCTTTTTTATTGAGTTGTTATTTATCATTTTTGTTTTCCTTGTTTTGGAATATGAGTGAATGTGAAGGCATATATTCATCTGCTATATGAATGAATCGTAAATGACTGAATAAATGCATAAATTTTGAAAACAAAAGTTTTTCACTAGAAGCATCCATTTTGTACAACGTATATACAAAGATAAAAGTACAAAAATATGACTCCCTGAATGTCATAGGGGTGTGTAGTAAGAGGGCTCATCGGGGTCCTCATCATCCGATATATGCACTGTCCCTGGCGGAGGTGAAGGCGGAGCTAGCCGTGCCGGAGGTGGAGGCGGAGCCGTGGAGGGTCCTGCCTCGGCATCGTGGGTCCGCATGAAACGGATCTGAGCGTGGCCATCCAAGAAAGGCTGGGTGCAAGTCCTCACGAACTCCAACGTCTCTGATACTGTGCCTCCCAACTTCTTGAACGCCTAGCTCAACTGAGTGGTCTGCTCACTGGTGGCCCTCTTCATATGCTCTAGGCGCTGCTCTGACTGCTCCCTGAACTCCCTCATGGACTGAGACAAGGGTGGGAGAATCCCCTCTATCGCCTGGACATGGGATCTCAGAGAGTCGAGCGACTCGTCAATCATCTGTAGGGTCATGTCAACCCTCTGAGACGCCTGGTCCTGTGACTTCCTCAAATCATGAGCGAGCTGCTGCCTAAGCTCCCTCTGACCCTAGGCAATCTGGTCGATCAGCCTTGCCTGCTCACCTCTGAAGGCCTCTATGACCCGAGCCTGCTCATCCATGATTCGAGCCTGCTCCCGCGTAGTATGCTCGATGTAGCCGGCCTGCTCCTAGGCTAACGACTCCACTGACCGGGACTGCTCCTAAATAGCAGCCTGCTGGCGGTCCAACCTCTCATGAATAGCTCTGTCCCTCTCATCCTGTCGTCGCTCCAAGGCTGTGAACATGGAAGTGAGGAGCTGAGAGAAGTCAGGCTGTGCTGGCTGCTGCTGTGGTGGCTCTGGAGGTGGTGCTGCGGAGGTGGATGCCCTCGGGTCGCCTCTAGAATAAGGATGGTATCTCTCGGGGGGCCCGTGGGTAGTCCTCTGCACTCTGACGCCCGGCGATGGGGCAGGAGTCGGTGCTCGGGATGCTGGTGAGGCAGCAAAAAGCTCATCCATCGTGAACTCCATGTCGAAGTCCGATGGAGTCCTAGGCTGCTCCTGCTGCGGTGGCTGTGGCACAGTCTGAGGCTGAGGAGGTTGAGGAGGTTGAGGAGGATGGGGCTCTGGCTCTGAGTGTGGAGGCTGGTGCTCTGGCTGAGGCTCGGGCTGAGGCTGGGGCTCTGGCTATGGAGGCTGATCCTCTGGGTGCTCCGGGTGGTCTGGATATGGACCCAAGGGTGGAAGTGAGAACATCTGCCGGGTCTTGTGAATGGTCAACACCCTATAGGCCTCTGCCTGCCCTGATATCGGGGAGATCATCCCTATCTGCACTGCCGCTGCGGCATCCACATAGATCCCCTCCTCCAAGGGTGCTCTCAACCTGTCAGGGGCAACTCCCAACCACAAAAGTATCCGGGTGATAACTCCTCCCACTATCACCACCGGCGTCAACCCTCTGTCGACTCTGGTCAAATTGGCCAAGATCTCATGGCTAATGTTGTGACGCTGGCCTGCCACCATAGCCCAGAGGCTCCAGATGTCGGCCGCATTAAGCGACCCTGGATTACCAGCTCGACCGAGGTACGAACTGGATAGCACCCTGTGTAAATACCGGAGTGCCTGAGACACCAGTACGGTGCTCTTCGCTGTATCATGATCGTACAGCACTCCCGGTATGGCAATAGCCGCCCTGGTAATACTGCAGTGGATGCCGTCGAACCAAAACTGGACCACCCCTGGCTCAGTATTCGAACTCTGAAAACCGGCATAGCGGAGAGTGGCTAGGACCTGGCGAGTAGCCTCTGGAAAAGTCTGGAAGGAAGGGTCAAGGAACTCTGTCCACCCAGCACCCTCAACAAGCAAATCAAACTCTGGGGCCATCCCTAGGGCCTCTAGAAACGGCCGGGACACGAAACAGCTGGCCCGAAGCTCTACCTGAGCCAACGCTCTATACCTCTGAGCTGACTCAGCATCCATCCAACCCGGAACTATGATCTCGGGCTGGGCCTGCAGTGCTCTATGTCTGGGAGGCATCCTGCAAAGGAGAAAAAATAGATAGTGAAAATTTGACAAAACAAGTATTATTAGACTCATTTTCAAGGTGAAGGCCTATTTAGGCCTCTCCAGGGCAATGCCGGCCCAAAACCAGATAGAAAACTGATAATAAATAAAAAGGGCGGACGTCCTGTCAAAGGAAGTTGCCCAACATGCCTCGCACATATCAAAGCAAAAACAACATGCAATTAGCATGGAAATAATTTGAAGCGAATAAAAATGGGCTTTCTAGGCCCCAAGGCGTGCATTACACACAAAAATATTCATTTTCAGAAAATAATAAAAATTTTGGCAGCACCCCGGCAAGGGTATGCCCAACCTCCTACATAAAAAGGCATCAAAATAGACCTCAGGCCTCAATAACAATAAATGCATGTAAATGGGACGCACCCCGGCAAGAGTGTGTCCCCAACAACACAAAACAATGGCCTCAGGCCTCAAAATCAAAATATACACAGAATAGTGCGCTTAAGAAGTCTATTTCTAAAGCAACAAAGTTATAGAAAAATTCTATTTCTATGTGATCATACAAAGGTTCAGATTTAATTGTATTATTAAAAAAGAAAATAAAGAAAAAAAATGGGCAGCATCCTCCCTAAATTCCTAAGGCATCTAGAACTTTCTAATCATTTCTAAGGTTAAAAGGAGAAGAAATGAAGAAATAAATTAAATAAAATTCAAAAAAAGTAGTTATTTACTTACTTGTAGTCACGAGAAGTGTAGAAACTAAAGAAATATAAATATCCAAGCACCCGGTGAGTAGAGAATGCGAAAATATGAAGAAATCGCGAAAAAAGAAGAAGAAATGCTTGAAAAAACACTAAAAAACCGTTTGGGAGAGGAAATGAAAGGGACAGCAGCGTTCGCACCGTCTGTCACTCGCCCTTATATAGAATTTCATGACCGACGGGCTGGGCGTCTGTAGGAGCGACCGACGGGCTGGCCGTCTGTCATACAATAAATGCGAGTTAATGCACGTGATGAATGCAATGCTGACGTATGCGTCTGCCAGGTGGACCTCTACCGACGGGCAGGCCGTCTCTTAGGAGAGACGGGTAGGCCGTCGGTGACACTTCCCTATAAATTCTTACAAAATTTTTGCTCCTCTTGTGTCTCTTCATTTTCCAACATCTTGAGCCTTTCATATTTCTCAACATGTCTTCCCCTCTAGCCCAAAGGATGCACCGTATCTTAGATGACAAACACACTTGGGAAGAAGGCGCCCTTTCCTCTCTGTCCAGGCTGAAATATCTGTGCCAGGTCGAAGTTGATCAAAACCTCCTTCTGGCGGCGACCCACTTCTGGAACCCCCGGTTTCACGTCTTCCGGTTCACCTACCAGGAACTGTGTTCTTTGCCTGAAGAGTTAGCTACCATTCTTTGAGCCTGGTTCCCTCCTAGCGCTCTGCCTTGCGTCCCCCGCTACGACCTATTCCAGACCCGGGACATAGCTATGGCTCTTGGCATACCTTCTTCTGAGGCCGTCCGGCTGATTCCTCCGGGCTCCTCCTTTGCTCTGGGGCCATTGATCGAGGCTCTAGATTAGTTCACTGACATTCCCACCTACCGGGTAAGCATCACATTCTTGTTTTGCATGGTGAACTTCCTCACTATTATTCCAGGGGGTATGACAGGTGACTCTCGCTTGTTCGGAGTCCTGAGCGACTTTCATCTGGGATTATCACCCTTACCACTCATTCCGGCTGAAACCATTCTGTGCTTGGACGCTGTGATCTCTGGATCCACTACAACCTTTACCGGCAGCCCCTTATTGCTCCAAGTACATCATTATTTTAAAGGTAGTGCGTCCCTTATGGATTTTCACACTAACTTTTCTTAGCGGGAGGTGCGTCCTTTCGGATTTTCACACAACTTTGTGCCTTATTTTTGCCTGAAGTAAACCCTACTTACTCCAACGGCTTTTTTCTCACTTTTTTTTTTTCAGATCTGGCTATAAGAGAAACTGAGAATGCTGTCTGAGCCACCTCCTCGGGTTACCCCACAGTACTCGCCGAATCACTTTCTTCCGCGTCGATAATTGTACGGGTGTGCCACTGCTGGTGAAGGCATTACCAGATTTGGCGAGCTGTCGGATGATGACATCAGTTTCACATCTGCCTGGCTCCCACTGTCTCATGTGGTCATTGATGGGCCATCGGGGTGTGTTCCCCTCTGTGGGCTTTGTCGAGCCACCTTCTGCATCACCTCTCGATGCATGCGTCAGCTCGGGATGACCCAGGATGTAGTGAGGGTTCCCCTCTCTTTCCGGGGAGGAGCTCTCTCGGTTGCGTTTGCTACTCCGTATCATGAGCTGTGGGGCAAACTACTAGTGAAGACTGTTATCCCGAGGTTTCGCAATCATTCTGTGTCTTCGACTAACGAGTACAAGAAGTGGATCCTTAGTCCAGCATCTGATAACAGGACTCGAGGGCTCAAGCATCTGGTCGGCGAGAGCAGCAGGACTTAGCTTAGCTTACATATGTATTTCTTTTGATGCTACATTTCCTTTTAATGCAGAACTAGAAGATGACAAAAATAAAAAGAATAATACTTATTCTATTTCACGAATTTGTGTACATTTTCATATAATTTCAGCATACACGATCAGTTTCGGCATTTACTCAGCTGCTTACGCGCTGTTAATACAAGGAACCAAATTTTAACAGCATCAACTCCTGTTAGCAACCGGCCCTCTCGGGTTTTCACGATCGGACATTTTCTCTCATGCCTCTAATATTTGCACAAGATGCCTTTTTTCGGTTTTCACCCTGTCGAGGCGCCCAATTTTAGCACAGCTGCCTTTTTTCGGTTTTCGACCTGCAGGGCATTTTATTCTCTTCTTTTTATTTTGGTCTTTAGCCATGGAACCTTTTGAGTCTGTCGACGTTGATCGGTTCTTTGAATTCGTTCCCATCACTATCCGACAAGATTGCGGCTCCTTTGGATAGCAGTTTTTTAAGGATATACGGCCCCTCCCAGGTAGGTCTGAATTTCCCTCTGATATCTGGTATGCCTGGCCTCATCTGCTTGAACACCAAGTCCCCTTCTTTCAGCGGATGCTTTCTCACCTTCTTTCCGAAAGTCCTTGCCAATCTCTTCTGGTAAATCTGGTTATGATAATAAGCTTTCAGCCTACTCTCGTCCAGTAAGTTCAAGTGCTGTAGCCTCTGCCGCGCCCATTCGGCCTCCGAAACTTGGGCTTCCATGACCACCCTCAGTGATTTGAGCTCTATCTCAACTGGCAATACTGCTTCCGTTCCGTATACCAGGCAAAATGGTGTAGTGCCTATAGACGTCCTTACCGTCGTTCTATATTCCCACAGGGCGAAGGGTAACTTTTTAGCCCAGTCCTTGTAGGTTTGGACCATCTTGGACAGGATCTTCTTCATATTTTTATTAGCGGCCTCCACTGCTCCATTCGCTTGTGGTCGGTAGGGAGAGGATTTATGATGCTCGACGCCATACTTCTCGAGGAGCTTACTGGTTTCTCCCATGAACTGCACCCCATTGTCAGACACTACATGATGAGGGAGGCCATATCTGCAAATCAGATTTCTCTCTATGAACTTGGCCATATCCCTTACGTCAATCTTCTTGAAGGATTCTGCCTCTACCCATTTGGTAAAATAGTCAATTGCGACTATGATGTATCTGTGCCCATTGGATGCCATAGGGCGAATCTTTTCAATGATATCTATCCCCCAAGCAGCGAAAGGCCAAGGTGATGTCAGGTTATGTAGCTCTGATACTGGCAGGTGTCTCAAGTCTGCGTATTGTTGGCACAACTGGCATTACTTAACATATTTTGAGCAGTCATTCTCTATCGTAAGCCAATAGAAACCTCGTCTCATGATCTTCTTAGCAAGGGTCAAACCGTTCATGTGGGCCCCACAGACACCTGCATGGGTTTCCTCCATCACCTTGCGGGCTTCTTTTTCATTCAAGCACCTGAGCTGAATCCCGTCCGACTGTCTTTTGTACAACACCCCTTCCAAGGATATGAACTGAGTAGATAGCTTCCGGATCATCCTCTGGTCTTTCTCAGTAGCTTCTTCTGGAAATTTATTGTTTTCCAAGTAATTCATGATGTCGAAGTACCATGGTTTCCCGTCCGCCACTTCTACTTCCATTACAGGCTTGATCTCAAAGCTGGGCTTCTCAAAACTCGAAATCAGTACTGGCTTCATAGCTACCCCCTCAGGGTTATCCCACATTGACACTAAGGTTGCCAACGCATCAGCTAGACGATTCTCATCTCTCGGCACGAAGTGGAAGGTGCAAGTCTCAAACTGCCCACATACCTCTTTCAAATATTCAAATTAGGGTACCAACCGCTCTTCTTTTACAGCCCACTCACCTCGGATCTGGTTAATCACCAAGGATGAGTCGCCAAAGACTTCTACATTCCTTGCCCCCAACGCAGCTAGAGCTTCCAACCCGAAAGTGCATGCTTTATATTCGGCTTCGTTGTTGGTTACCTTGTACCTCAGCTTCTTGGCTAGGGGAAGTTTCTCATTATCTGGGGTTGTCAAGATGATTCCAACTCCGGCCCCTCTGTTATTCACTGCCCCGTCGAAGTGTAACTGCCAAACCTGGACAGAAATCGCGACTATGCTTTCATCAGGAAAGGTAAACTCGGGAGTGTCTCCTTGAATAGGATGTTCAGCAAGAAATTCGGCTACGGCTCGCCCCTTAATAGTTTTGCGAGTGATGTATTGCACATCAAACTCCTGTAGCAAGAGCAGCCACCTTCCCATCTTACCAAGCAAAGACGGTGCTTCCTGCAAATATCTTAACGGATTCTGCTTGGCCACTGCCTGAACTTTGTATGAGTGGAAGTAATACCTCAATTTCTTTGACGCCCAAATCACTGCGAGGCAGATCTTCTCTACTTCAGCATATTTGATTTTATAAGCCAGGAACTTCTTGCTGAGGTAATAAATTGCAAATTCCACCCCAAATTCGTCCTCTTGAGCCATCATGGCGCCCACAGAACTGCCCTCTACTGCCAGATACAGGATAAGCGGTTTAATCGGCTGCAACGGCCTTAGCACTGGCGGATTCAACAGGTATTCCCTGATACTGTCAAAAGCCTTCTGGCAGTCTTCGTTCCAGACCACAGGTTAATTCTCTCTAAGCAGCTTAAAAATAGGCTCGCATATTGAAGTGAGCTTGGCAATAAATCGGCCGACATACTGCAGCTTACCCAGAAAACTCTTTACATCCTTCTCTTTTTGCGGCACAGGCATCTCTCTGATGGCCTTCACCTTGTCCGGGTCAATTTCTATTCCCCTCTGGATGACGACATGTCCCAATAGTTTTCCTGAAGTCACTCCAAAAATGCACTTCTTGGGGTTAAGTCGGAGATTATACTTGTCAATCCTGGTGAAGAACTTTTCTAGAGCTTCAAAGTGTCCCCCTCGGCTCTCTGACTTGACCATCATGTCATCGACATACACTTCTACTTCTTTGTGGATCAGGTCGCTTAAGATCTTAGTCGTCATCCTCTGGTATGTGGCCCCTGTATTCTTCAGGCCAAAAGGCATGACTCGGTAGGCGTAGGTCCCCCATTCCGTGATGAAAGCGGTCTTAACCCAGTCAGCTATTTTGTTCAGGATCTGGTTGTAGCCCACATAACCATCTCCAAAGCTGTACATCGCGCAGTTGGCGGCACTATCTATCAACACATCGATATGGGGTAGTGGAAAATCATCTTTAGGGCAGGCCTTGTTCAGATCTCGATAATCCACACACACCCTGACCTTTCCGTTCTTCTTTGCTACAGGAACCACATTTGCCAGCCATGTAGGATATTGCACTTCAACAAGGAATTTAGCTTCAATCTGCTGTCGAATTTCCTCCTTGACCTTGTCTGCCCATTCTGGCCTGAGCCTTCTCAACTTCTATTTCACAGGCTTGTAATCTGCGTAAGTCGGGATAGCATGTTCTGCCACGTCTCGGTCAATTCCTGGCATGTCCCCATAGGTCCAGGCAAAGACTTTTCCATGTTTTCTTATTATTCTCTCAAAATTTTTTCTCTCCTCAGGAGTTATATTTTATGCTATTAGAATTTCTCTTGGATATTTCGAGGTTCCAAGATTAAAAGGCGTTGTATCAGTGGAATCGATGTCAAAAATTGATGGAATATGATCATGTTCATGCATGTTGAAATCATTAGAAACATGGCACAAGTAAGAGAAATTGTTTTCCTTATTAATAATATTATAATTGTCATTTACATCATAAAAGAGTTCTGGAATAAAAAGACAGTCTAAGCTAGAGTCTTCTTCTGCCACTCCAGAGGTTGATGCTGTCGCAGCTTGCTCACTGGCTTCCTGATTCAGCAGAGGCCCCTCAGGCATGTCGGAGGAAATCTTCAAATCCCCCATTTTCAGTTCTAATTCTGCTATCTTCTCATTCCCTTTCAGCCTGGCAGCTATCATCTTCTCGGTAACGACCTCTTTAGGCTCGCATCTGTCCCAAGTGATACCCTGAGTCATGACCTCCTCATCCCAGAAGTCCTCAGCAGTCTTGATAAACCCGACTCTCCAGTCAAATACATCATTAAAGATCTCGAACCCAAGGACGATTCTCCCCTTCACCCATTGCGGTTCATCTTCGCCAGTATATGCACAAACTGAGGATGCTGACACGAAGCTCTCTGAAATGTGAGGGATCTTGTCTGCCGCCTTCTTCTTGCCGAAGCCGCCTCTGTACCCCAGACCTTTTCGGTTCTTCTGACCTCGAGTGGTGATCGCAGTTTGCAATCCCTGAGAGTTCCTGCCCAAACCAGCCCCAGGGAGATAATGCATCTTCTTCAACATATTAACCACAGCTGGGTTATCCACTGACCCGTGCTCTTCTCTTATCATGGACACGTGGAAGCCACTAAATGGCTGATTAGCTATTTTAAGCGTTGAGACCTGGTTTTCCCTGGCTACCTTGATAGTCACCATCTCCCCTTCATATGGGAACTTTATTATTTGATGCAGCGTGGATGGCACTCCTCTTAATTTGTGAAACCAGGGTCTCCCAAGCAGAGCTGAGAAGTTAGCAGGGATGGGCACAACTACAAATTCTACCTCCACTTCAATGGGTCCTGTCTTGACCAAGGTCTTAAAGGTTCCCGAGGCTTGCCTCCTTGAATTATCATAGGCTGTGATAGTCAGATCTGATCCACTGAGCATATCCTCGTTTAAACCAAAAGCCTGCAGAGCTATCAGGGGGCACACATTAATAGAAGACCCATCGTCTACCATAACGCAAGTAGTGTGCTTGTCATTAATCTACGCTTTGATGTACAGGGGTCGGTTATGATTACGGCCTTCGATCGGTAGGTCGGCATCAGAAAAGACCAATCTCTCCTCGGATCCTCCCTTAACTAAGCCCAAAAGCTCTGATGGTGAAATCGTGGTGGCAACCGTGGCCTCGACAAAACCTCTACTACCTTCTGCCTATTAGAAGGGGACTGTCTCAAAAGATCCCAGATGGATATTTGAGCCGCAGTCCTCTTCAATTGCTTGACAATCTGATTCTCCTCTGGCTCTTTTTCTGCCGGTGTCTGCGCTGGCTCAGGTAGCCTCGTAATCTCTGGGACCACTCTTCCACTTCTCGTTACAGCCCCTATCTCTTCTTTGTCTTCATCAGACCCCCACAAGTCAAGGTTCATCTCTCCCTCTTCCTCGGCTTCTCCACCGCTCTCACTGCTAGACTAGCAATCAAGGGTCGCCACGACTGCTCTCTCCTCTCTATCTTCGAAACAGTCAGCAGCAAAATTCTCGCTCCCATATAGATCTTATAGCACGTACCACTCTGGCAAGCTAGATCCGATCATAAACACGGGTGGTGGTACGGCATTATAACCGGGATTCTTCTCAGTTTCCCTCTTCTCAGGGTCAGATATCTGCTTGCTATCAATCAAGTCTTGGATAGAGTGCCGTAGGGCTTTGCACTTATCTATGATATGGCCTGAGTGCTGGTGAAACGCACATAATTCATTGTCTTTGTGTCCAGGCTTCCCCTGCATCAAAGCAGGTCTAGGAGCTAAGGGCTGCAATTTCCCTTCCTTCATTAACCTTCTCAAGACCCAAGATAATGGTCTCTCCAAGTTCGAAAACTTCCTCTGGGTGGTTACCTCAGTAGCAGACACCTCACCTGTTCTTCTGTTTCTACCACTGGGACCCGCCGGCCTACTGGTTCCTTGATCGGGGTTAGCCCTTTTGGCAAAATTGTCATTGCTAGCTTTCCTAGCCAAGAACTCTCCCTCTGCCTTGATGGCTATATCCTTGAGAGACTCCCAGTCCTTCAACCCCTTCATCTTCAACCCATCTTTCAGGTACGGGCTTGCATTCTTGATAAGTAAACGAATCTGGTCCTGGGTGTCCGGCTTTCTCCGCATCTCCATTACTCGATTCCGCTATTGGGTGAGATAATCATGGAAAGATTCTCCAGCCTTCTGCTGGAGCAGTTCAAGATCTTTTAGAGTCACCTCCATTCTGGTGTTACAGTCATACTGCCTTAAAAACTCCTCAGTGAGCATATCCCAATCTTCTTTAGTGCGACGGTCGAGACCATGATACCAGTCGGTCAGACTAAGACAAAAGTATTCTACTTTCTGCTTTTTAGACAATGTGGTCCTTTTCATGACCAGAGAATACTGTTTCACATGAGCAGTTGGGTCAGAAGTTCCATCAAATTTCGGCACGTCTGGCATCTTAAAGTTGTAAGGGATCGGGTCCTCTCCCTCCAATTCCTTATCCTCTGGGTTCATCCCTTGACCCCTGCTCAACATACGGGCCATAGCTTTGAACCTCTCTTCCATCTTCTTTAAAATGAAGTCATCAGCCTGAGGTGCCTTCCCCCTCTCAAATGCAATGCTCATCCTATCATCTTCGATATCTCTATCATCATCAATTCTCAGCACAGGCCTTCTTCTATGCTCTCCCGAGGCTACTGACCTTAACTCTACTGGCGGCAGCCTAACAGGCTCTTCTCATCTTTCAGCCCTTTCTTCCTCTGGCTCATTCTGTCTCACAGGAGGAGGAGGAGGAGGATTCTGTGGAGCATTCTGTTGTGCCAGGGCGGTCAACATATTCATCATTCTACCCTTGAATTCCTCAAACTGCTGGCCCACTTCTTCCGCGATCATGGCCCTGGTGGCGTCATCCCCTCTAGGTGATTTTGCCATCTGAGATACAGTACCGCTGATTTCTGATAAGATTTCTGGTAGACCCTCTCTATCTGACAGCTCAGATGTGGGAACTCGGATTAGTCGTCCAGTTGGTGATCTAGTCCACCTGGGCAGATCTATGATGGCTGTAGGGACAAGACGTTAGACATGATGCATGAAATGCAGGTGTAATGCATGGTCGTGATATGCAACACTCACAGAGCACAAGCAAGCAAGTAGGTCCTTCCACCCTTATTTCTCCCACACACGTGGTCGTGCAGTCTCTTTCCTAGGTGGGATTAGCCCAAGGGTCAACGAGGGACCCGATGGACACGCATGGTGCGCGATGAAAAACCGGCAGCATGACACTCCTATGCTAATGTACAAGCGGATGGATAATGATCGTCACGTATTTTGGACGTTCCATAAATTTCGACATGGCCCTATCGGGGCATGATAGCCTTTGGCTAGGTTACCAAGCGAGACATCTGGACTCACCAAATACATGAGGATCCATACAGCAAGCATGGAATTAGGGTTCATTTTGCCTGTGGAAAGTAACTATGGCCATTACATGAGCTTTGGACAAGGGAGATGTTTCTTCAAGGCTACCCAAGCATGATCCCTGCCAACAGGTCTAGCTCATCACGAGCATAGCGACCGATCGGGTCATCATTTTGATATACCATTTGAGGTACGTGGCTTGGGCTGGTGATTATCCTTAACACTTCCCCAAATTGAGTGAAAATGAGGTCGTGCTTCAGGAACGCACGGGGGCTAAAAGAGGGACCAAACTAGCATATTCTAAGGCTCTAATGATATGCGAATGCAATTTTGAGAGAAAGTGAATTTATGAATTAAATTTTAATCATAAATGTTAAGCGAGGTATTTTCAAATTGAAATCTCGAACCATAAACATCCCCAGTAGAGTCGCCACTGTGACGCGCGCCGGATCCCCGCGGCCGCCCATGGGACCGCCCGCTCGAGGGCGATCGGGGCATTTGTGGGTCCGTTGACAGCTTGCAGTAAATCGCAAGTGCGTCTATGTTGGGAAACAAGGAGGTTTCATGGAGTCGCCACCCAATAGAACATTGGAAAAGTTACTCTCGCCTCGGAGAGCCTAAGACTGCGCTTTGTATCCATTTTGGGCCAGCCAGAGGGGTCTTGGAATGTAAACCTCTCGCCCTAAGGAGCCTAGGATTAGCGCTAAGGTCTCGTGGCACAAAAAGGTGTCTTGGAGGGTAGACCTCTAGCCTCTTTGAGCCCAAAGACCAGAGCTGGGTCCGGGATTTCTCATCTATTTCTACCTCGATTGTTTTATGATCAAATTTTAATTATCATTGATTCGCTCTCTCTCCACACGATGCAATTGATTAAAGGCACATTTATTCACATCTGTAAAGCCGTAAATGAGCAAGTAAATATCAAAAGGCAGTAAATTACAATAATACAAGGAGCGGAATACAACTCCCTTTATAAATGTGCGATAGATACACGAATCGGGGCATTGTTTATTTTGAGGACTTTGGTCCTCGTATGTATCATTATCAAAATCGGATATTTTTATTTGTGATGATTTTTATTGGATAAAAATAGGTCATTGGACCCTTGCTTTTGTGTAAACCTCATTTTATTGAATATAAAAACATTAAGTCATTTTTATACATTAACGAGATGTGAAAAGAGTATGTCCATATACATAAAATAATCAATGAATAACAAATGAAGGAAATAATCAAGAGGGTTAGGAAACTAAACCGGACGAAATCCTCCGAATATGGTAGATAGCCGCTCAAGCTCGGGATAGTCCAAGAGAATCAATATACACTCATAGAAAGTTAAAAGATGTCAATATACCTAAAATTAATATATAGGAAGCCAAAAGGACTTGAAAAAGATGGAAAATGATTTAAAAAGGTAGAGACAGAACCCCCCGACGGCCTTTTTTAGGTGATCGACGTGCGTCAGTCAAGATAACCGACATGTCCGTCTGTCACTCAAAAGAGGGCGTCTGTAGGTGGGGTGACCGACGGGCGTCGGTGATGGAGATGACCCGTCGGTCACCACTGTCTCCAAAAAAACAGAAAAAGAAAACTCCTTTTAAAGCTAAAAAAGAGTTTTTATCATAAAATCATATAAAGAGAGTCAAAATAAAGAAGTATGATGACAAAATTGAAAGATTCAACAAATAAAGAATAAATATGAAATGATATGAAGAAGGAATCCAGAATATTTACCCTCAGATAATCGCTTTGGGTGAGATTCTTGTGTTGATTAGAGCCCCGCGTGTTCCACGAAAAGCAAGATGAAGGATCAAAAAGAGGAAAACAGATTATTTCCTTCTCAACCCTTAAAAAGATTGTATTTGGAATCAAAATCTAAGGAAAACTAATTAGTTTTTAGTCCCTTTTGATGGATTTGATCCTCTTTTGAAATAAATTTCTTCATGGAATGTGTTTGCTGGAAGAGAGAGAAAATATACTTGAATTTGGGCAGAGTTTCCCCTCTTCAAAAATTTTTGGAACCCTTTTCTAGTGAAAATCCGGAGCTTTTATAAGCCAGACATGACCGACGGGCGTCGGTGTATGGAGGCGGGCGTCGGAAGAATCCTTCTGACACAAGGATTCGTCCGACGGCCCTGCTGTTAGTGGTTATGCCCTAGGCCAAACATTTGGACCTTGATGTAATCATTACTTTTTCATTTATATAATGGTTTTCTTCGCATTGATATTATTGGCATGTTACATTATTGTAATGTTTATGAATAACAATGTTATTCATGTTGTCCCTAGTCATTTATCAATAAAGGGCATAAAGATAAATTAAAACTAGTATAGATTTGCATTGATAATCATGGGATGATTATATATGTTGATATAAATCAAATCTATATGTACTTGCTAGAGAACAAAGTACTGGATAGACCCACTATAAGATCACTTCATGGGTTAATGTCATAAGTGATCTTATAATAGATATATTATTGAATCCTTTGACCTGAGGTTATCATAGTTTCCTACATAAGGATCATTTTGTTTTGACATAATCAAACGTTATCTTTAATAGGATAATTATAAAGTTTATGATCGGACATAATGAGAATTATGAGGAGGAAAGTGAATAATCAAGATGGAATTTGTCCCTCTCTTATGAGAGAGATAACTATTGGGCCCCTCGATAAGTAGGACTGTAAAATGCATGGCCGTGCTCAAATGAATTGATAGTGTGATTAATGTCATTTGAATTTATCAGTCTACTTGGTGATCGAGAAATTATATGTTTGAACAATTTAAGTTTGACATGGACCATGACTTATGTTCGAACAAGATATCGTGTGACAAAAGGATAATAACGTCTTCTATTGCAAGGTTAAAATCGGACTAACGATATTTATATTATTTGGGTAGTCATAATGTCTTGCTAAAGACCAATTATGACTTGTGGGCTTTTATGGGATTAGGCCCACTGCCAACATAATATAAACCTATTGGGTCACACACCAAGAGCAAAATGAACAAAATGGATTTTATTGGGTTATTTTGGAATAAAATATAAATATAGGTATTTATATTTAATTTCGAAATTACATATTTATATATATATATTTATGCATATAAATATCTCTTATTTTGAATATGAGATAATAATATGTATTAATAAATTATTTCTTATTATTTAGAATAATAAATAAATATATATATATATATAAATATATGTATATATATATATATATATATTATATCTTAATTTTGAATTAAGAGATAATATCCTCATTTATCTTTTCCTAAGAGGAAAAGGATTTGAAAATATACATACAGTTATATATGAGATATAACTCTTAAGGAAAAAGTTTAACCCTGATAAAATAACCTTTAATCACGTTATTCTTATATAACAAGTTCTAAAGAGTGGTTGTGATCTGCTTCATCTTTAAAAACTAAAAAAAAAAGAAAACAGCAGCTATCGTTCTTCTTTGAGAAAGAAAGAAAAGAAAATAGAACCAGCCACCATTACTCTTTGAGAAAGAAAGTAAAGAAAATCCATTCGCATTCAAGGGAGCTAGCACCCCTGCGACTTCTGTGCATTTGTTCGTGCGTGTGGATACCGATAGAGGACGTTCGTGTTAAAGGCAGCGTCTTCAGTCCGAATCAAAAGGAGTTAATTTCATTCTAAAGGTTAGTAATTTTAATCTCTTCCTTTTGAATCAATCGAAAATACTTGGATCCTGTTTTGGGTTTCGAATTTTTCCGCTGCGTTTAATGTTGATTTAATCCGTTGAAACCCAACACCTGCCACATCCACCGACGGGCGTCGGAAAGGTTGCGTGCTCCGGGAAACCAGGCGGCATTCTGACAGGGGCGGTGATTTTCCGACGGGCGTCGGAAAATACCACAAGCCGTCGGTGACCCTAAGCGACGGGCTGGCTTCACGGACGGGCTGGCCGTCTGTGGACGGAAATATGCCTTTTGACTCGAAAATCCCCTGTCTTCTCCCCCTCTGCCTACGAAAGGTAAAAAGACTCACTTCTCGTGGAACGCGGGACTAAAACTCCCAAATCCAAACCATTTATACAGGCTCAGATACTGATTTCATCACAGGGTAACCTCTGATCCGGACCGCTCCGGGACACGGTGCTTACACCTGTTATCAACTGTGGGGCTGAGTACCCATCTCTTATACGCACTTGTAGAAGTTACGGAATGATTTCCGAAGGAGGGTACTATAAACACTGGGTCTTGAGACAGCATAGATCAAAGTTGCCCAATGATGATAAGATGCCTGTTCACAGGCAAACAAATTGAAAGTGATGATTTCCTTGTCAAATTTGCATTTTAGAGTAAAAAAATAAAAAATAATAGAAAATATATAAAAAATTAAATTTGAAAATGGAGTTTGAAAATTATAGTGTTTTTAGTTAAATTTGGAAATTTAAAAAAAAAATTCGGATGTCGGCCCTGCGGCAGCCCGCAGGCACGCTGGCGCTCAGACCACGTCGCGTGCACCGACAGGCGTCAGTCTCCCCTGTTACGCCGAAAATGCTGATTTTTGGACAAATTTTGATTTTCTCTGGATTTTTTCATCAAATTTGATTTTCTATCCAATTTTTAAAGGTTTTTCATGATTTGTTTCCATTTTTAAATATATATAAACAATATTTGAATCAATTAATTAGTTTTTCCTTAATTAATTACATTTTCCTTTTTTTTCTTAATTTAAATAGAAAAAGATGAAACAAAAATAGGGGGATTCATTTTAATTTTTCTCGTTTTCTTCTTTTTCAAAATTCTCTCTAGGTTTTTCTTAGGTTTTCCCCTCAAAAAAAAATATAAAAATTGCTAAAAGTGGAAAAGTTCAATTCTTCTTCTTCATTTTTTCCAATAGAATTCTTTCTAAATATTTTAGATGGAATTTTGTTAATGAGAAATTGATTTTTGAGACAAATAAAATGATTTTTTGTTCTTAAAAATCCAATTTTCTTACTTTTATTTTTTAATTATTTTTACTTAAGTTTTCTCAAAGATTTTTATTTGAATCTCTTTTTGATGAAAAAATGAATTTTGAGACAAAACAATTGTTTGTTCTTAAAATCCAATTTTTTCATTTGATTTTCTAAAACACAAGATTTTTCATAAATAATTTTTTCTTGAGACAAACAAAAAATAATTGTTTGTTCTTCAGACCATTTTTATTTATTTAATCAATAAATATCATTCTTTAGACAAAGAAATTTATTTTTTTTTCTTAAGAATTTTTAGTTTATTTCATTTTTTTTTCAATTTACTTTTTTGGAATAAAATTCCAATTTTTATCATCTTCAATTCTAATTTTGCAAAATAAAGCAAGAAATCAATCATCTTTTTTCCCTACATCGAATCCGAACTCTGAGGGTAAACATTCTAGGCTTGATCTCTTTTTTTATTTTCTTTATTTATTTTTGTTCATGTTAAATTGATTTAACTTGAAAATTTTTATTGTTTTCATTTATTTATTTAGTTTATTGTTTGTATATTTATTTTATTTAATATGTTTATATACTATTATTATCATTTAATTATTATAATTAATTTATTATCATTATTATTATTATTATTATTATTATTAATTCATTAACATGTTATTTTATTTACTTCAATCATAACATTTAATTGCTTTGTCATTCATAATGCATTTTTTTTATTTTAATTTATTAACATTTTAATTCATTTGTCATTTTGACGTCATCTTATTTTATTTTATTTTATTATTTATTATATATTTAATTGATTTAATTACTAATATTATTTTATTTGTGTTTATTTTTTTATTCTAATACTTGTTTTCTTTGCTTGGGCATTCTCGAGAGCAAACGGGGAGATCCAGAAGGCTCGTTTGGTTTGACCATTTATTTGCATTACTTGTAATATTTTATTTATTTGGCTTTTTCATTTATTTTGCAATGTAATTCTTAGTAAAATTGTTTATTTTATGCACGTTTAAAAAGAAAATCACAAAAATGTTTCTATTAATTAAACTTGGAACTTTTTCTAATAAAGATGGGACCAATGTCCCAATTTTTTTATCCAAAATAAAATGTCAGATTAAAATTATTTTCTTTAACAATGCATACGAGGACCAATGTCCTCATCTTTAATAAACAACCCATTTTAAGTATGATTTATATTTTATTTACAATAGGGATTGTATTCCGCCTCTAGTTTATTATACTCTTATTTATTTTATTTTCATCTTGCTCCTATTTACTGCTTTCCTTATATGACCAACGTGCGCTTTAATTAACTACATTATTTCGAATGAGAAATGGGATGAAATACTAAATTCAAGACTCAATTATAATTTTGATCAAGGTATTAATAAATGGAAAGTGTCGAACCATCTCTGGTCTTAGGCTCAATGAGGTTAGAGGAGGGTTGATTTCACTAACGGTCACTCAACTTATCACTTATCGCGCAAAAGTAACCGAATTTTTTTTTCTTACTTAAATGTCACTGAACTTTTAACATTTTTGCAAAAAAGTCATGTTGACCGGAATCCGGTGAGAACTATCGCCGGATTGATGACATGGCATGGCATGTCAGAAACTACATGTCGTTTAATAATATCTCCAATAAATGCTACATCTAAATCAATTTCACTCACGGTCAGTAAACTTATCATTTATCGCGCAAAAGTAACCAATTTTCATTTTTTTTTAACTTAAATGTTACTGAACTTCTAACATTTTTGCAAAAAAGTCATATATTTACTATTAGTTGCCACGTGTTATATGCTATGTCATCAATCCGACAAGAGTTCTCGTCGAATTCCGGTCAACATGATTTTTTTGAAAAAATGTTAGAAGTTCAGTGACATTTAAGATAGAAAAAAAAAGTCGGTTACTTTTGTACGATAAGTGATAAGTTGAGTGATTATGAGTGAAATTGACCCGGTTAGAGGACTATCTCAATGTTTCATTGGGGCGGGGCCTCCAAAATATCTCTTGCTACCCAAAAAGGCCTAATTTGCATAGTCCTAGGCTCCATGAGGTTAGAGGACCATCCCAATGTTCTATTGGGGTGGGGCCTCAAAAATATCTCTGACTTGCCCAAAATGGACTCATATGCGCTGTTTTAGGCTCACTGAGGCTAGATGACCTTTTCCAATGTTCTATTGGGTGGCGACCCCAAGAAACCTCCTTATTGCCCAAAATAGACGCACTTGTAATTTCTTACAAGTTTTCATGAACCTCTCTCGAACGCCCTAAAAGCAGGTCTTTGGGGCCTACCGGGGTTCGGTGGTGACTCCACTGGGGATAATACTCGAGACTTCGCTTCAAAAGTACCTTGGTTAAAACTTACAATTGAGTTTTAATTTAAAAATTTCATCCTTTTTTGAAACTGCATTGCATCTCATTAGTGCCTTAGATCTATGCTAGTTTGGTCCCTCTTTAAACCTCGGTGCATTCTCAAAGCACGACCCTACGTTCACTCAATGTAGGAAAGTGTTAACGATAATCACCAGTCCAAGCCTCATACCGTTTGGTATACTAAATGGAGACCCGACTGGTCATCACGCTCGTGATCACTTGGACACGTTGGCAGGGACCATGCTTAGGTAGACCTAAAGTATCATCACCCTGGCCAAAGCTCATGTAATGGCAACAGATACTTCCCCTAGGTGGTATGAACCACAATACTATACTTGTTGTATGGATCATTTTGTATTGGACAAATACAGATAATCTGATTGGTCACCTAATTAAAGGCTTACATGCCCCGATAGGCCCATGCTAATTTATTTGGACTGTCTAATTATGTAATGGTTAAAATCCCATATGCTAGTACATTGGATAAGAGAGGTTACGCTACTGGTTTTCCACCATGCACCATGCGCGTCCATCAAGTTCCTTGATAACCCATGGATCAAGCTCGCCTACGGAAGAGACCGCACAACCTCATTTGTGGGAGAGACAAGGTTGGAAGAATCTATTTGATTCCATGTGGTTGTGGATGTTGCACAACATGCTCATGTATCACGTGTCATTCATGCATATTAAAAATAATAATAAAAAAAAACATATACATCTCCTTTGTGCCTGTGTATATCCTTTTATGTGCATATAATCTTTACATGTACATATCACCCTATGCATAAATTTATTCCATGCATTGCATATATCATTCTAACTTCTTTGATTTTTTTAAGCCATTGTATGCTATTTGTTGCACAACAGGACCATGCATAGCATGTTATTCATACATCTTTCTAACTCCTTGCTTTTCATCCATTGTAGACCATTTGCTTAGGTGGTATAGGGATCCTGATAGTTGTCTAAAGAGCAATCAGAGTTTGAGTTGGCTGATAAAGATTTAGCATCCTTACCAGAGTGTCTAAAGATATTAGAAATGGCTGGCCCTTCACAACAGACTGAAGAGATTCGTGCCCTAATGTCCCAGGAGATGGATAAAATGTTTGAAGAGCTTGAAAAAAGGATGTTGGCCCTGGTTAAGGAAAGGATGGATGCCATGGCACTCGTTCTTCAAGCTCAACTTATGGCAACTACTACCCTTAACCAAGTGGAGTCAGCCATTGTCAAGAAGGCATATACCACGACGATCACAATGTCTACTTTTACTTTCAAACCCAGAGTCAAGGTGCCCTTTATTTTGCCAGTCGAGCAAGGAAGAGACAAGAAGCCTGCTCTAGGGTACGACTGTATTCCTGAAAAGGAAGATATTTCAGCAGTGATGCAAGCTCTGAATAATAAACCATCAAGGGCAGAATATGATTTAGGGTCAGGCTTAGGTCCGCACTTAGGTAAAATATCAGAGGGATCTTTGATACAATTACAAGAACAAGTAAGAAAGGCAGAAAAAATAGAGCCTTCGCAGTCAATAGGCATCCCTAGGTCCCCAAGCACGAAAAAAGGGCTACCTGATCTTGAAGAAGAATTTATAAAGTCCAAGCTTGCAACTACCCGAGTGCCTCTCAATAAAACTATTACTGGCTCCGCAGTTGTGAGAGTGGGTTGTTATGATAATAGCGGTGGTGCCCGAAGGATAGGAAAGCATCAATCACGAAAATAAATCGAAGGCATTATTCTAATTTGGGCAAATTCTTATCTTGCTAAAAATAGGCACCTCGTCAAGGTGAAAATCGAAAAAAGGTGGGCAAAAATTAGAGGCTTGAGAGAAAATGTCCAATCAAGAAAATTCGAGAGGACTGATTGGAGACAAGAGTTTGATGCTTACAAGATTTACTCTGATATTAGATGTGGTTTTGCATTTTGAATCGATGTTAGATAATGATCATGTATAGAGAAATCATATCGAAATGTACATAATCTTTGCAAATACATGTGTTTGTTATTTTCTAATTCGTTTATAAAAAGAGAAACATCGTTCATTCCTGAATCCATGAAATCTAAATGAGTACACTATGCTACTGCTCTTACGGTCCAGATGTCTAAGTTGATGAGGTCTTATTATCAACTACAAGACTAAGCACCTACCTCTTGAATGCATTAGGGGGAGTAAAGGAACGATCCCTGAAAGATGGTATAATAGTCTTCACCGACACCTTGCCTAGAGGCTATGGTATTTGGAGGTAAAAGTCAAAGATAAAGATACACCTTAGAAAGATAGGGGATGCCTCACTACATCATTAATCCCTTTGAACTAGTAATGTAAAAGGGCAGCCTCTTGAAGCCCTAAAGAACCCAATCCTCATCTGCCACCTCATCCAATCTAGCAACACATTCATCGAGAGAGGCAAAGGAATACCACCGATGCCTAGGGAGAAAATGCCTCAGTGAACAACTGCCGATTACTCTAAAGGGGGCTCTGATAGTAGCTTAAACTTTTTTTGCAGTCATATCCTTTAAAAAAAAGCCGTTAGAGTTCAAAATCGTAATTGGCTCTCTAAGGAAAAGTTAGGCAAAAGGGCATGGTGAAAACCTGGAAACAGGCAGTATGTCCTATAAAAAAATGAATAAAAGCTGCTGGAGTAGGTTGGGTCGATTCCAGGCAAAAATTAGGCATAGGGTTACGTGAAAATCCCCAAAGGGACCCATTTTTCGCTAAGAAAAGCTAGTGTGAAAATCAACAAGGGATGCACTACCTTTAAAATAATGACTTTTAAAGCCTGGAGTGATAAGGCGACATTACTTCCCTTTAGGCATATAGTGCATAACTCAGGACTCGAGTTAAAGTTTTAGGGGCAAAATGCCCATTGATCGGGGGACAACGATGCGCACGGGTCAGTTCTCTTTGAAAAGATTATTGGTCAGAGCCCCTAAAGTCAAGACAGCACTTTTCTAGATCCTTGGGGGCATCAGACAATGTGAGCAGCCAAGTAGTACCCTCAATGAATCCCTTAACCACCTAAGATGTGGTCTATCCATTTTTGCATCTCATGTGCATCTCGCATGTATAATATTTTGCATATATCCTTGCATAACTTTACACATGCATAGCCTTTCATGATGCCCAACATGCATTCACACATGCTTGAACTTTGTATATATTTTGCATATGCAATTCTTTGTGCACATTCCGTGTACATAATCTTTACATACATGTAACGCATAATTCTTTACACTTGTTTAGCATGTATCATAAGCATATCACGTGCATTCAATCCTTTTACACGTGTAGTTGCGCACACATAATTTTTGTACATTAATCCTTTGCATAGTTTTGTATGTATATTTCAAACAAATGATTCTATATGCATACACAATATTTTGTATACGTTGCTGTGTACATGACTAGGGGAAAAGGTCCGAATAGACCTCATGCACGAAGATTATCCAAGAGATGAGTTCAGTTCAACATCATCGGACACTATATTCGGCATAAAATTAGGTGCGTCTGTATAGAAGGGGAATGCCCAGAAAAATAAGCCTATTCATGCACACCATGCCAGGGGCAATCAGGTAAGTTTCTCTATCATAAGATGTATGCTCACACATGTCACACAATAAGTGTACAAAATCCAAATTCAACTATACAAAGAATACAAATTCTCAAACAAAAAACAACAAAACAAAAAGAAGAAGATATTTTCAAGGCCTTGAAAATTCAACATACTGTAAAAATTCAAATATAGCCAAAATGTGAAAATTCCAAAAATTTACGAAAATCATTTTAAGGGACACCAAAGACATTGGAACCTATCCGCTTGGAGGCAAGCAACAAAACCTCCAATCTAATTTTCCTCTTAGGAGGGTCAAATCTAATTTTTCTCTGGGGAGGGTCAAATCTATTTACCTCTCTGGAGGCTCAACATCAAAGTCTCTCACCCTCTCGAGAGGTACACAGGTCTTTTCAACAAGGAGACTTGTAACGCCCTGTTCCCACCCTAGTAGTTTGAGACTTTTGTGTGTGTGTGTGTGATTTTGTATTTATGGTTTTGGCATGCCCTATTTTTGTGTATGTGTATGATTTAAACTATTGTATTATGTATTTTGGGGTTTGCTTAGGGGTGTGTGTGTGTGTGTGTATGGGATTAGGATGTGTTTTAGTAAGGTTGGTATTGGGTGTATGAGAGAGGATGGAAGTTGGGTGTGTCTTGGGGTAGCCTTCCAATGGGAGGCTACCATGTGGCAAGTGGGGAGTATATTTATTGTGGAGAGAGGAGAGACAAGACAACTACCCTCCTTTTTCCCCCCTTCCTGTTTCTTCTTTTTCTTCTTCTTTCGCCCGTTGCTCTGTTTCCCTTCTTTCTTCCCTCTTTACTTCCTCCTAATTTCCCCTTTCGCTGGAATTTTTGGTGAGTCTTGGGTAGTCCTCAATTGATTCGGGTAAGTGATAGCTAATTGTTCTTCCTCATTCTCTTTCCCTTTTAATTTGGTATTTTTGGGGTTAGAGCTTTAAAGCTTGTTTAAGAGATCCCTCCTAGAGAGCCTAAGGGCAAGGAAATAGCAAGTGGAAGTGGAGCCCATGATTAGAGTTCAAGAATTCGAGGTTTGGGAATGTTTGATTACTTTTGTGCATTATATGTGACTCTTGGTGGTTTTGTGGAAATTATTGATTTAATGAGATTAATTTTGTGTGGGTTTGTATTTAAATGACATGGGTATTGATTTTTTTGAGTTGAGATACATAATTTGCGAAGAATTGAACCCAATAATGAGTTTGTATGAATTTCTAAGAGAAAATGTTGGTTTAGTGAATTTTGGAAATTGATCTTGTAAATTGAATGATTTGATGTTGGTAATTGGATTTTAAGTTGGGTTTTAGGTTGTTTAAGATGTTGTGAATGATTAATTTGTGTGGGGTTGAGTCCTGAAGTCAATTTGAGGTTTGGGTGACTTTAGGAACATGAATTTCTACAGATTTTCGTGCTAGAAATCACGACTCTGTTGTGAGGTTGCAACAGAGTTTGGTGATTTCAGCCTTCACGCGTGCCGAGCATTGGGCTGTCAAGTGGATTTTGATAGTGCCCTATCGCAAGTGCGCGCTTGCGCGCAAGCACGACAGCAATTGTTGGCCTCTCACTGTCACGAGCGCGATGACTGTCGCCAGCGCGATAGTGAGATATGCTTCAGTCTCCGCGCGAGTGTGAGGACTGCTGCGATTGCGACATGAGTCATGAGTGCGGCACCTCCTGACTTCATTTTGAGTTTTCTTTTACGCTTTCGATTCTTAGTTTTTGAACTTGTGATGTTTTTAGAATTATGCATGGTTAATTTTATGAATTATATGAATGTGATTTCATAAATTATGTTTGACCTACGAGAGTCAATAAGTGGATAAATAGACATGCCTACAGAGTTCAGTTAGCTGCAGCCATGTGTATGCGTTCTCGACCCTGATCAGGTCCTTGTTTGGATCCTTGCGATCCCTTTTAAACTTAAATCTTATTTAAGATTCCATGCGAAAAGGTTCGAAACAAAAAGAAAATAATAATTTTGATACCCTCGGGTATCCATGCGTTTTGAATGAATATGCGTTACTCGCTATCCACTATTTTGAATAAGCAGGTTTAATGTATTCATGTGTTATAAGTCAGTTCAGCATGAATAATTGTGTGATTAAGGATATTGACATCTTGAATATGATGAACTTTTTATTAAGAATTGATTTTTTGTATGTGCCATGTGTATGTGATTTGTTTTTGACGTCCACTATGAGTGGTCATTTTTCATTGTGTTTTTCCCCACTAAGCGTATTCGCTTAGCATGGGTGTTTCATCCGTGCAGGTGTGGATGATGTTGGAGTTTTTGGGCATGGTGATCCTCCTCAGCAGGGCCAACACAACTAGGACAGAGAGATTTTGTAGTAGAGATTGTACTTTTTGTATATGTATTAGTTTATACATTTTATAATGATGACTCTTGATGTAATTCTACTTCTGTAATTTGGGTTTGGATATCAGATATGTATATGATCTTTTGTGCTAAGGCACTCCTGTATTTTGATATGTAAAGACTAGTTTGTAAATTAATAAATATCGTACTTTTATTTTTAGCCTCCGTCTTTTGGTTTTATGAATTTTATTGTACCCATTTCGAATGTATGATTCGTAACTTTATTTGCTTTATTTGAGGTCTTGCGTGACAACCCTCATCTATCAGGGTCCCTCACCCTCTTCGAGGGATGAGGCTCCTTACGTATAGGTAAGGGGTGTCACATTTTGTTGTATCAGAGCATTAGGTTTAGACGTTTCTGGGCAAGCATATGGTAGAGTGTACGTTTATTATTGTGTTGGCCTGATGCGAATTATTATGTATATTTTGTAGTTAGATGGAGCCTGCTCATGGATCACTTGAGGGGTCAGCCAAGAGTGCGAATCCCCGAGAGTAAGATCCGTCTGTTTCTGGTCTGGCTTAGCAATCTAGGGTGCAACCTAAGGCCCCTGCAGTCCCCTTTGAGGCCATGCTCAAAATATCTCAGGATATGGCCAGGGTTTTGGAAAGAGTTACTGCCCCTAGAGCACCGGTTGAGAATATTAGGAAGTTTGGAGCGGAGGATTTCTTTGGAATTAGCTTAGATGAATCAGATAAAGCTAAGAGATGGATTGAGAAGG
The DNA here is from genome assembly GCA_947683425.1 of Excoecaria cochinchinensis. Taxonomy (NCBI): domain Eukaryota; kingdom Viridiplantae; phylum Streptophyta; class Magnoliopsida; order Malpighiales; family Euphorbiaceae; genus Excoecaria; species Excoecaria cochinchinensis. The sequence continues at coordinate 9,805,300 of CANTUQ010000119.1, forward strand.
TTAGTCAGGTGCTAATTTGGTGCCCTTCGGAGAGAGAGATGGAGTGTCCGGTGTCTTTGTTGCCGGGATTAGCTTACGATTTGTGGACATTGGTGCTTAGGCATCCTCAGCTTCCCGAGCCTATGACATGGGAGTTCTTTGAAAGATAGTTTCAGAGTAAATATGTGACTAAGGCATTAAAGAGGCCAGATGAGCGCAGTTTTTGAGTCTCTGACAGAGGGTGTTATCTATAGCTGAATATGAGAAGGAGTTTAATCGACTCAGTAAGTATGCATCACCAGGAATTCTCACTGAGTTTCGATGTCAACAGTTTGAGGCAGGTCTGAATGAGTCTCTTAAAGTGATGTTGGTTTCTTTGATGTCTACCCCGGATATTAGTTATTATCAGATAGTGCAGGCGGCTTTGAGAGCGAAACGCTCTAAGAATATTTTAAGAGAGAAGGCTCAGAGGAAAAAGGCCTCTAGAGGAGGTTCTTCTTCAGGAAAGAGGTCGCGTGAGTCTCAAGGAAATCCTTCTGGTGAGTCGCATCCTAGTCCGGCTACTAGAGGGAGGAGACAGGAATCCTTTAGAGGGTCTGGCATGGGTAGAGGAGCTTCAGGTGGTAGAGGTGATGGAGTGCCTCAATGCTCCCATTGTAACAAGTGCCATTGGGGCGAATGTCGGTGGTTGGCAAGAGGATGTTTCAGATGTGGTAGCATGGACCACTTTCTCGCCAATTGCCCGAATTTTTATGAGAATACTTAGGGTCAACAAGAGGCTAGTCGAGCTGGTCCGAATGTTCCTTAGGGCAGTCGTGCTAGAGGTAGAGGACAGGGTCGTGGTGGATGGCCTCAGGAAAAAGAACCCTTTGAGATAGTTGATCATCCAGCACCGATGGCCGCAAGAGCATATGCAATGAGAGCTCGGGATGACCAGGATGCTCCGGAAGTAATAGCCGGTAAGTTTTTACTTTTCAGCATTAAAATGTATGCTTTATAAATCCGGGTTCTACTCATTCTTATTTATGTTCTGATTAGTTGTGTGATGAATTGGTCAATGAGGATAAATTGGATTATGAGATATGCGTGACTAGTCTGTTAGGGCAGTGTCTTAAAGTGAATCGGGTGTATCGGTTGTAACACCCCCTTCCCATACGTAGGCAATCCCATCCGAGAAGGAGTGAGATGTCGTATGAGTAAAGGTGCCACCAAGCAGGTGCAAAGTATAACATACAATCATTCATAACATACATTCAGAAAATACAGAATAATTAAAAACTTTACAGAAAAAGAAAGCATAGGCTGATCATGCATTACTATAATAAACTATTACAATAATGTTCTGATCAGCAAGCTGATACAAAATAATATTATATATACCAAATATAGATACAAAAGCGGAAGCTGATACAAAACTGATACATGAGAGTTCTATACAAAAAGAATCATCACTGATACAAAAATAGCCCTACACTAAAAACTCTTATGTGTTAGCTTGATGACGGCGACTCTCACAAAGCAGAACTCCTTCCGCACCTGCACGGGTAAAACACCGTGCTAAGCGATAAACGCTTAGTGGGGAAAACACATATAAATTATGGACGGCCATTCACAATGGTCGCCTAAACATGTCACATTCAGAATGGCAATATACAAAGGTTAGCATAATACATATAAACGTATTCACGTATAAAGGCCATATGGTCAATATCTCACAATCATAATCATTACAGAATAATCCAGCATGTGTTTCATCATTAACTTATTCAGAAATTCCATATGGTAGTCAAATCAGATCAGAACAATTCTAATTAACAAATAAAGAACACCTGCTGACTCTAGACAGTGGATAACGAGTGTACTGAAGGTACCTTACGGGTACGAATCGAAGACTGAGGGTACCTCACAGGCACAAATCAAATATTATATCATTTACCAAAACATGTTATTTATATACTGAGGGAATCTTAAACAAGATTCTATACTGATGGGTTCGCGAGGAACCAAACGGGGACCTGATCGGGGTCCAAACTGAACTAAGGGCTGCAGCTAAAGACTCTATTAGGCATGCCTAACTATCCACTTACTTGACTCTAGCAGGTTGTGCGTCAAACAGATCACATTTCAGGATACAGAATATAATTCATCAGAAAATCATGGTATCACGCATATCAAAGCATTAAACAGTAAGACCTGCATCATACAACAGTAAAGTCCATTCAGAAGAAACACCAAATTCATTTCTGAGTTAAAAACTAGGAAATTTCAGAAAAACGAGCTAAGCGGAGAAACGGGCGAGATTGGCTAGTCACGAGGCGTGACTGGCCTTCCCAACAGGCAGGTCACGCGACGTGACTTGCTTGTTCCTGGCCGGTCACATTGCGTGATCTTCACAAATCACGCAACGCCCTCGCAGGTCACAGCGTGACTGGACATCACGTCTCGTGACGTGCTACTCCCTCGCATATCACGCATCGTCTTCGCAGGTCGCACGGCGTGACCGAAGGTCACGTCACGTGACCCGCTTGTTCTTCAGCTGGTCACGCGACTGGCTTCTCAGCAGGCAGGTCACGTCTCGTGACTTGCCTTCTTCCGTAGCGAGTCACGCGACAAAGAGAGAACAACATCAGTACATCGATTTTTCCAGAATTTCCAGAATAAAGAATTCAATCCCAATTTGATTTAAAACCATACAAACCTATTCTTACCTTCCAGAAATCATCTCAGACAACATAAGCAACAATTATACAACTCAATTCATCAAATAATTAACCATATCAAATCAAGAACATATGCATTCAAACTCACAAGAACATAAACCCTAGAATTGTACAGTAAAATCAAAATCACACAATTTCATAAATAAATATTCCCAAACCTGGATTCTAAACTTCTATCACTTAGCTCCACTAGGTCCAGCAACCTCTTTACCCTTTGGATCACGAGGAGCTTCAGCTAAACACATCACAACAAGAACATTCACAAAACAAACCCTAAGTTAAAACTCAACCTAAGGAATAAGAAGAAGTAAATGAAACAACTAGATGGGAGAATTCAATTACTTACTAGAGAGAATGCAAGGAGAGGATTAATTTCACCAATAAGACCTTGAATCAACAATACAGTACTTGAAATAAAGAAAGTGAAGAAGAAGAAAGTGAGTGAAGAAAGAATCGTGAATCTGTAAGTTCCTTTTCTCTCATTCCCTTTTCTTTTTCTTTTCTTTATCCTAAATATGTATCAATTTCCTATTGGTGAAACTAATCACTCACACTAAAATAACCTATACTACACACACCTAAAACCCCCTTAACTTATGCATACCCTACAATGGTATGAACACATGCACACAAGTATATCTCATTTAATTAAACACACTAATGCCATGTATGCACCCACATAATAATAACCCCAAAAACATATATTTTACTAAATTACCCTTATGATATGCTGAACACATGCGAATGCTTACACATACAGACAGACAGATAGATAGACAGACAGGCTCATTCTACTAGGGGGCAAATGGGGTGTGACATCGGTGATGGTGCAAGTTAAGGAATTTCCAGTTGATCTGATTAGTCTACCATTTAATGAGTTTGATCTCATTTTGGGTATTGATTGGTTGTCTAAGCATCGAGTTATAGTTGATTTTCAGAGGAAAATAGTTATACTCCAGGATAGGGATCAGATACCTGTGGTTGTAAGAGGTTTGGGAAGTAATTCGCTGTACAATGTGATTTAGGCTATGAAGGCAAAATGCTTTATGAGGAAGGGATATGAAGCGTATTTAGCTTTGATTTTGGATTCTCGATGAAGGAAAGTAAAGACACAAGATATTCCGGTAGTAAGAGAGTTTGTGAATGTGTTTCCAGAAGAATTACCGAGTTTGCCACTAGAGAGAGAAGGAGAATTGTCTATCGATATTATGCCGAGTTCAGCTCCGATTTCTAAGGATCCGTATTGTATGGCTCCGGTGGAATTGAAAGAGTTGAAAAGTCAGTTGCAAGAGCTTTTGGATAAGGGTTTCATTCGACCGAGTGTATCACCTTGGGGTGCTCCGGTTCTGTTTGTTAAGAAAAAGGACGATACCTTGAGAATGTGTATTAACTACTGACATATTAACAAGGTCATGGTAAAGAACAAGTATCCGTTGCCACGGATCGAGGATCTTTTCGATCAGTTAAGAGGAACTGGGGTGTTTTCTAAGATAGACTTGAGATCTGCTTACTACCAGTTGAGAGTTAAGGATGCGGATGTTGCAAAGACGGCTTTTCGGACGCGTTACGGTCACTACGAATTTTTAGTGATGCCATTTGGTTTGACTAACGTGCTCGTAACTTTCATGGATTTGATGAACAGGGTATTTAGACAGTATTTAGATCATTTTGTTGTAGTGTTCATCGATGACATCCTTGTTTATTCCAAGGATGAAAGGGAACATGAGGAGCATCTGAGGTTGGTATTGCAAGTGTTGAGGGATCATCAGCTTTATGCTAAGCTTAGTAAGTGCAAATTTTTGTTAAAAGAGGTATGGGCATATGGTTTCGGCTAAAGGTATTCGGGTAGATCCATCCAAAGTTGAAGCTATTGTGAACTGGTTGCCACCTAAGTCTGTACCAGAAGTGAGGAGTTTTCTTAGTTTAGCCTGTTATTATAGGCAGTTTGTTAAGGGATTTTCAGTGATAGCTTCGCCTTTGACTCGGCTTCTCCGGAAAGAGGTTAAGTTCAATTGGTCTGATAGGTGCCAAGCAAGTATTGAGCAGTTGAAGGATATGTTGATCAAGGATCTTGTACTTACTCAACCCATTTTGGGTAAAGAGTATACTGTGTATAGTGATGCCTCAGGTATAGGATTGGGCTTAGTTCTGATGCAGGACGACAAGGTGATCGCCTATGCTTTTAGGAAGTTGAAGCCTTATGAGTAGCACTATCCGACGCATGACTGGAGTTAGTAGCGGTAGTGTTTGCTCTTAAGGTATGGCGACATTATTTGTATGGGGAGACTTGTAGGATCTTCACAGATCACAAGAGTCTGAAGTATCTGCTTACTGAAAAAGAATTGAATTTGAGGCAGCGTAGATTGTTGGAGTTATTTGAAGATTACGACTGTATTATTGACTACCATCTGGGCAAGGCAAATGTAGTAGTAGATGCTTTAAGTAGGAAATCAGTTTCGGCTCCATCTCTTAGTAAAGGAAGGTGGAGATTTGATTCGGAAGGAGCACTAATTGCTCGATTGAAGGTTAAACCGAGCTTGAGATAACTTATAGTGGATGCACAGTTGAGTGACCCTATATTTCAGCATGCTTTTCACATGGTAAGAGACGGTAAGTAGACTGAAATTTCTATAGATTGTGATGGAGTACTCAGATTTAGAAACCAGTTATGCATGCCTAATGTGAGTGATGTGAAGAGAAGGCTTTTGCAAGAAGCTCACTCGCCAGTTTTCACGATGCATCCGGGAGAAAATAAGATGTACAGAGACCTAAAGCAGTTTTATTGGTGGCCGAGTATGAAAAAGGACATAGTGTAGTTTGTTTCGAAGTGTTTGGTGTGTCAGCAAGTAAAAGCTGAGCATCAAGTTCCAACAGGATTGTTGCATCCCTTACTCATTCCTCAATGGAAGTGGGATGATGTTACGATGGATTTTGTAGTTGGTTTGCCAGTGACACAGTGCAAGCACAATTCAGTGTGGATAATAGTCGACCGGTTGTCGAAGTCAACGCACTTCTTGCCAGTTCAGCTAGTTTATTCCATGGACAAGTTAGCAGATATCTATGTGAATGAGATAGTAAGTCTTCATAGAGTTCTAATCTCTATTATGTCTAATCGGGATTCGAGGTTTACATCAAAGTTTTGAAAAGAATTACAGTCAGCTTTGGGTACTTGATTAAATTTCAGTACTGCTTTCACCCTCAGACCGATGGTCAGTCAGAGAGGGTTATCCAGGTTCTTGAAGATATGCTTCAGCGATGTGCTTTGGAGTTCTCAGGTAGCTGGGACAAGTATGTACTTCTAATGGAGTTTGCGTACAATAACAATTATCAGGTGAGTATTGGAATGGCTCCTTATGAAGCTCTCTATGGACGAAAATGCAGAACTCCAGTGTGTAGGACTGAATTATAGAAAAGGTTTGTTGTGGGTCCGGAGTTGATTACAGACACGAAAGAAAAGATTAGAGTGGTGTAACGGAATTTGAAGGCAGTTAAAGATAGACAACGATCTTATGCATATTTGAAGCGAAGGGACATTCGATATGAGATTAGTGACAAGGTATTCTTGAAAGTATTGCCTTGGAAAAAAGTTCTTCGGTTTGGTAAGAAAGGGAAATTGAGTCCTCAGTTTATTGGACCTTATGAGATCCTAGAAAGGATTGGCCCAGTAGCTTATCGGTTGGCGTTGCCGGTGGATTTAGCTAAATTACATGATGTCTTTCACATGTCTATGCTCCATTGCTACCGATCCGTCTCATGTGTTACACATGCAAGATATTCGACTTTAGCCAGATTTCCCATTTGATGAAGAACCGAGGGAAATTTTAGCTAGGGAGATTAGACAACTTTGCAATAAGGAAATCCCATTGGTTAAAGTACTCTGGAAGTATCATGGAATCGAAGAGGCAACTTGGGAACCGGAAGAGGTTATGAGAGCGCAGCATCCTCAGTTATTTGGATTAGGTGAGAATTTCGAGGACGAAATTCTGTTAAGGAGGGGAGTATTGTAATGCCACGTTCCCACCCAAGTAGTTTGAGCCTTATGTGTGTGTGTGATTTTGTATTTATGGTTTTAGCATGCATTATTTTTTTGTATGTGTATGATTTAAATTATTGTATTATGTATTTCGGGGTTTGCTTAAGTGTGTGTGTGTGTAAGGGATTAGGATGTGTTTTAGTAAGGTTGATATTGGGTGTATGAGAGAGGATGGAAGTTGGGTGTGTCTTGGGGTAGTCTTCCAATGGGAGGCTGCCATGTGGTAAGTGGGGAGTATATATATTGTGGAGAGAGGAGAGACAAGATAGCTATCCTCCTTTGGTCCCCCTTCCCGTTTCTTCTTTCTCTTCCTCTTTCCCCCGTTGCTCTGTTTCCCTTCTTTCTTTCCTCTTCGCTTCCTCTTAATTTCCCCTTTCGCTGGAATTTTTGGTGAGTCTTGGGTAGTCCTAAGTTGATTTGGGTAAGTGATAGCTAATTGTTCTTCCTCATCCTCTTTCCCTTTTTAATTTGGTTAATTTGGTATTTTTGGGGTTAGAGCTTTAAAGTTTGTTTTGATGGGTGTTTTTCTCAGAGATCCCTCCTAGAGAGTCTAAGGGCAAGGAAATAGCAAGTGGAAGTGGAGCCCATGATTCGAGTTCAATACTTCGAGGTTTGGGAATGTTTAATTACTTTTGTGCATTATATGTGATTCTTAGTGCTTTTATGGAAATTATTGATTAGATGAGATTAATTTTTTGTGGGTTTGTATTTAAATGACATGGGTATTGATTATTTTGAGTTGAGATATATAATTTGTGAAGAATTGAACCCAAGCATGAGTTTGTATGAATTTCTAAGAGAAAATGCTGGTTTAGTGAATTCTGGAAATTGATCTTCTGAATTGTATGATTTGATGTTGATAATTTGATTTTAAGTTGGGTTTTAGGTTGTTTAAGATGTGGTGAATGATTAATTTGTGTGGGGTTGAGTCTTGAAGTCAAATGGAGGTTTGGGTGATTTTGGGAACATGAATTTCTGCAGATTTTCGCGTAAGAGCTGGAAATCACGACTCTGTCGCAAGGTCATAACAGAGTTCGGTGATTTCAGCCTTCTCGCACGCCAAGTGGCCACAACGAGAGCTCTCTATCATGAGCGCGACGCATGTCACGAGTGTGACAGAGCGCTCGGCTACTGAGTGGATTTGGATAGTGCCCTATCGCGAGCGCGTGCCTGCGTGCGAGCGCGACAGCAATTGCTAGCTACTCACTGTCGCGAGCACGACAGTGAGATATCCTTCAGTTTTCGTGCGAGCATAAGGACTACCGTGATCGCGACATGGGGTAAGTTTTGCTTCTATCGCGAGCGCGACACCTCCTGACTTCATTTTGAGTTTTCTTTTACGCTTAGTTTCGGAACTTGTGATGTTTTTAGAATTATGCATGGATAATTTTATGAATTATATGAATGTGATTTGATAAATTATGTTTGACCTGCAAGAGTCAATAAGTGGAAAAATAGGCATGCCTATAGAGTTCAGTTAGCTGCAGCCATGCATATGCGTGCTTGACCCTGATCAGGTCCCTGTTCAGATCCTCGCGATCCCTTTTAAACTTGAATCTTATTTAAGATTCCATGTGAAAAGGTTTGGAACAAAAAGAAAAGAATAATTTTGATACCCTCGGGTATCCATGCGTTTAGAATGAATATGCGTTACTCACTATCCACTATTTTGAATAAGCAGGTTTAATGTATTCATGTGTTATAATTCAGTTCAGCATGAATAATTGCGTGATTAAGGATATTGACATCTTGAATATGATGAACTGTTTATTAAGAATTGATTTTTTGTATGTGCCATATGAATGTGATTTATTTCCGAAGTCCACTGTGAGTGGTCGTTTTTCAATGTGCTTTTTCCTACTAAGCGTATTCGCTTAGCACGGGTGTTTCATCCATATAGGTGTGGAAGATGTTGGAGTTTTGGGTAGGGTGATCCGCCTCAGCAGGGCCAACACAACTAGGAGAGAGAGATTTTGTAGTAGAGATTGTACTTTTGTTATATGTATTAGTTTATACTTTTTGTAATGATGACTCTTGATGTAATTCTACTTCTGTAATTTGGGTGTGGATATCAGATATGTATATGATCTTCTGTGTTAAGGTACTTCTGTATTTTGATATGTAAAGACTAGTTTGTAAATTAATAAATACCGTACTTTTATTTTCAGCCTCCGTCTTTTGGTTTTACGAATTTTATTGTACCTGTTTTGAATGTATGATTCGTAACTTTATTTGCTTTGTTTGAGGTCTTGCATGACAACCATCATCTATCAGGGTCCCTGTGACGCGCCCAAACCCCGCTCGCGATCCGGATGGCCCTCGAGAGTCTGCTTTTAGGACCCGAGACCGGATGGAGGTTCATTAAAACTCGTGAAAGCCGGTCGCTTCGCAATAGACAGGAATATATCCAAATCCATTGTTGGCAATCAACTTACGAGAGCTTTTATTAGGTTATCATAAGGCAGGATCATGGAGTCGCCACCCGATAAAATATCAAGAAATAAATCTAACCTTATGAGACCCAAAACCAAAAAGGGTTCGGAACCTCACTCTTATTCATACCTTTGGTTAATATTATGCGAAAGAGTTTTTAGGATCAATTATTTTATCTCTCTTCTCACACGATTCATACAATAACTTAAAGCGCATTGCAATCACATAGGAAAGCAATTAAATAAAGTAATAAATAAATTATAAAATAAATAAAGTGGGACAGAACAATCCCCCAAATAAAAAAGAATAACTAAAACTTGCTTAAAGTAAATAAATAAATAAATATATGCGTAAAAGAAATAAAAATGTAAACATGCATAAATCGGGTTATTCATTTAAATGGGAACATTGGTTCCCAACCACTTATTTTACAAAAAGGTAAAGAATTCTCAAACCAATTTTATGAAAAAAAGATAAAGTGATTTTATTTTAATGAACCTTTTGTTTTTGGGATGAAAACGAGGACATTGGTCCGATTTTATTAACAAATATTTATTTTGGTAGAAATCATTTTGTGTGATGGTTCTTTTAAGCGAGGTCGAAAATCATTTATTATTACAGACCACAAGCAAATGAAAAAGAATAAAATAATAATTACATATTTCAAAGTAAATAAATTCTAATCTACTTGTCCAGACTAGGCTTCGCCTAATTCCATAGGCAAGCCACATGTCCCGCAAAGACAGAAAACAATGTTAGGTAATAATGGACAAAATAAATAATTGAATGAATAAATAAACAAGTAAATAATTGAATAAAGTAAATTGAAAATAATAATAATAATAAAAATTAAGGTTGATAATAGATTGAAATAATATTGATAATAAATAAATAATAATAAATAAATAATACAATAATAATAATAATAACAATAATAATAACAACATAAAATAATAGTAATAAAAATAATAATAGTAATAATATAAAATAAATAAATATAACATAATAATAATAATAATAATAATAATAATAATAATAATAATACTAATGATATAAATAATAATAAAAGATAATAAGATTAATATTAATAATAACAATAATAATATACAAAATAATAAATAATAATAACTAATATATAATAATAATAAAAATAAACACAATAAGTATAACAATAAGCATGATAATAACAAACAATCACAAAATACAATTACCAACAATAAATACGATAATAATAATAATAATAAACCAACATAAAATAAATAATATTAATAACAATAATATTAATATAACTCAATAACACTAATAATAAATAAACAAAAATAATAATAATAATATAATAATAATAATAATAATAATAATAATAATAATAATAAATACTATAAATAATAATAATACTGACAATAATGATAATAACAATAATATTATGTTAATAAACATAAAATAAATATGTAATAATAATAATAATAACAATAATACAGAATATTGAACAATAATAAATAAATAATAAAAATAATAATATAAAAATAGAGAAGAGAAAGGTAGCTCACCGGAGCCTTGCCGGAGATGGGGGTGGCCGACACAGTCGTCACCACCGTGTAGATCAAAGCTCCCGAAACCCGAAGCCGTTGGTCACGCGCCTGAAAGTCGCCGAAGGAGGCCGCAAATCGCCTTAAACCGTCGCGCCGCCATCCCTACGATCTCTACTTTCCCGGCGAGTGGTGAAGGCCGGTGGGTGCCGGCTGGTGCATCCGACCACCGGGTACCTGGCCCCGCCACGCGTGTGGCCGTGAGCCGCCGTGGCTGGCCGGCGGAGGCCCCGCCACTCTCCCTCTCTTTTCTTCTTTTCCGCCGGCGTGTGTTTCCCGTTGGCTGCTCCTCTCTCTTTCCTTTCTATTCATTTATTTTCTTTGCTTTTCTTTTGATCTTGGCCCCTGTACTTCTTTGCTTCCCTATTCTCTTTTATTTCTATTCTTTTGCTCTCAGTTCTCTGTGTTTTCTGTTTTTATTTTCTTTTCTTCTTTCTTTTGTTTTGCTTTTTATTTTCTTTCTTCTTTTTCCTTGATTTTCTAAGTTTTTCTGGCTCTCCTCTTTCTTTCTTTTTCTCTCTATTTTTCCTTGGTTTTTCCTGTGTTCCTTAGCCATCCGAGAGCCCCCCTAATTCTTGCCCATCACTTTGTTTTTATGCCCAAAATTAGGGTTTGGCCCTTCAATAATTTCCTCCATTTTTTACCTTTTAATTTAATTAATCGACTTAAATTATTACACATTTAATTAATTAAACACTCTACTAATTAAATATTCTATATTTTTATACCCTTTTAATTTAATTAATTTACTTAAATTATCACATATATTTTATCTAACTAAACCCTACATTTATTTTCTTTTTTCAATTTTAATTATCCTACAATGCTAACTAGTTAACTAACTAATAATATTAACTAATTAATTTTTAATTTATCTAATTAAATTAACCTAATCTCATTTTTTTAATTTTTAATTTGACCTACATATTTTATATTTTTTTCAGAGAAATTTATCAAGGACCAAAAATTGCCATTGCAATTTTTTTTAAAACCTGACTCGGGACCCGGTGTCTACAGTTGCCCCCAATTTTGGAGAAGCTAGTGCCTAGAAACCTAGGTGAGCCAAAATTCAAAGAGGAAATGCCAAAATAGAGAAGGAAATAAGAGGCACGGAGACGCGTACCTGAGGTTGAAACTGTTGGGGCAGTTACCGTCTGTTTGTCGACGTGTTAACCCTTGTCGTTTTTCTTCTTTTTTTTGGCATATAACCTGTGCGGTGTCTAGCCTTGGTCGTTTCGGCATCTAACCTGGAGAATTGCCTCTTAAGAGGACTTGGAGATTTTGCCTCCTTAGAGGACTTTGAGGTTTTGCCTCCTCAGAGGACTTAGAGATTTTGCCTCCTCAGAGGACTTTGGGATTTTGCCTCCTCAGAGGACTTTGGGATCTTGCCTCCTAAGAGGACTTTGAGGTTTTTGCCTCCTCAGAGGACTTGGAGGTTCTGCCTCCTTAGAGGACTTTGAGGTTCTGTCTCCTCAGAAGACTTTTGCCTTCTCAGAGGACTTTGGGCTTTTGCCTCCTCAGAGAACTTTGGGATTTTGCCTCCTCAGAGGACTTTGAGATTTTGCCTACTCAGAGGACTTTAGGATTTTGCCTCCTCAGAGGACTTGGAGATGAGGTTTTTGCCTCCTCAGAGGACTTGGAGGTTTTGCCTCCTCAGAGGACTTTGAGATTCTGCCTCCTTAGAGGACTTTTGCCTTCTCAGAGGACTTTGGGCTTTTGCCTCCTCAGAGGACTTTGAGATTTTGCCTCCTCAGAGGACTTTAGGATTTTGCCTCCTCAGAGAACTTGGAGAATTTGCCTCCTTAGAGGACTTAGAGGTTCTGCCTCCTCAAAGGACTTAGAGATCTTGCCTCCTCCGAGGACTTTGAGATCTTGCCTCCTCAGAGGACTTTGAGATCTTGCCTCCTTATAGGACTTTGGGATTCTACCTCCTCAGAGGACTTTGGGATTTTGCCTTGTAACAACCCAAAACAGGCCTGGTCCGAATTTGCATACCAAGTCGAGAATTTAAAGGTATTCCAGTAAATTGGTGCATGAGGAATTTGGATGTTAAGGACTTAATTGCAAAGGAATTAATTAAATAAGTTTAGTGGAGGAATTTTATGGTGTGCTTGTAGTGTGTGGAAGTAGGATATAAGTGGGTTAAGAGGGTTTATTGTGTGGGTTTGTAGATATGGTGCCATGGAGATATTATTATAAGAGTTGTTGGGGTGTGTTTTGTGTATGGTAACTAGAGCAAATAAGTTAAAGATGGGATGATGGAACCTTTAGGATGGTGACACATGGCATGGGGTTGGTGAGTATTAATTGGGAAAGGAAGAGAGAGGTAGGGAGGGCTGAAATTGGTGAAGCTTCCCGTGGAAGCTCCTCATTTCCTTGCTTCCATTTTTCCGTCCCCCTCTTTCTCTATTACTCCCATTTTCTGCTTCCATCTCCTCTTCCTTGTGTTTTCTTGAGTTTTGAGTGGGAATCAAGAGAATCGGAAGAAGGAAGAAAGAGGAAAGGGAAAGAGAAGGTGAGATCGTGAGAGGGCCGAAGTGAAGCTTCAATTCCAGGTTTGGGAATGTGTTTGAGTGTATGCAAATGTTTGGGAGCTTTGATTTCTGCATTTGAGTTCTTAGGTTGTCTTTGCCTTAATTCTCACTTAGGTTGTGGAAGTGTTTGTGTTGTTTAATTTCTGGAAATTGAGTGTCTTGGCATGTGTATATGAATGTATTTGTTTTTATGAATGTGTTAGTAATGCATGATTTGAAGGTATGTTAGAATTGAAAGTGAAAATGCATGATTGGGTAAATTCTGTTCAGTTTTCATTTGACCTTTGTGAAATATTTTTGTCATATGTGTAGTTATAGATCTCTAAACTGTGTGATTCTTAAGCCATTAGAACCATGACTTCCATTCCTTTAAAAGTCTTAGAAATGACCTTGGGCTAATTCTTGATCTAAGATCCTGAAATTTTGCCAAAACCATAGTGTCTCTGTTTAGGTCGGGTTACTTGAACACTATAGGTTGTTTAGATCATATCTAAAGTTGTAGATGTCCAATTGATCTGAAATTTGTTTCATTTGAAAGTTAACATTCTAGGGAACATTTGTTAAGAAGGAAGTTTTTCCTAAAAAGGTTAGGCTAAGCAAAAACATGTAGTGTAGCAGTCCTGAGTGTTGCCTTCTGTTTTAAAAATTTTTGATATGTCACGGTCACAATGAATTCATTGCCACCGTGACCAATGCCCAGAGAAGGAAAAATGCTTATTTTTGGACCTCACGGTCACAATGAATTCATTTCCACCGTGACCCCTTCTTTTTTGACCATTTTATGTGTTTTTCTTCCCGAATTGAACCCGTATTACACCGGAACTTTCTAGGATCTATCCGATACATGTTTAGGACTATTAAATGAGTATAAGAATAGTTATCACTTGGAAAATAATCATGAATAAGATTAAGATTAATACAAACTAATGAAATAATTAGGTGTAATTGTATGAATAGAATCTAGTAAAGTTAAATGACATTTAAGGGTTATAATACCTTAATCTGTATGAGCATGTGTAACATGAATAAGTAAGCATAATTATGAGTTGAGATTAAGTTAAACACATTTAAAGGATATCAAATGAAGTGACATTGCTTGATGTGATTTATTGATGTTAGTTGTTGTGGGTGGTATCGCATATTGCCATCTGAAATCGAGTGAGTTATGAATGCCAATTTCATGGTTGTTTATTCTGAGCATGTAATATTAAATGTGAAATGTATTATGCATATCTGTACTTATGATCCTCCTCTAAGAATATTATGCTATGCTTAAGTGTAAATTGTATCATTGTATGATTAAGACTTTGCATTGTTAAGTATTGGTATAATAGTTTCCCCTACTTGACCCTGGTGCTATAGAATAAAGATATGGGTATACACTACAAAAAAACAGGCAAATAGCGATGAAAATTTGCGACTGTTTTGTTTTCGTCGCAAATTTGCGACTGCATTGCGATTTAGTCGTATTTGTCGAAAAAAACAGTAATTTGCGACTAAAAGAAAATGTAGTCGCTAAATTAACGCGCGAATTACTCCCGCCATATGTTTGCGACTAAAATAGCGACAGATTATTTAGTCGCTAATTAATTGCGACTAAATTTTGTCGCTAAATTTGAAGATAATAATTGCGACTAAATAGCGACTAACTTTTAGTCGCTGAATGATTTTGCGACTAAAATAGCGACTACAAGAATCAGTCGCAAATTTTTTAGCGACTAAATTTTGCAGTCGCTAATTCACGATTATTAAACAGACCCAAATACCTAAATCCACAAATTTCACTGTACACCCAAATAGGAAACACCCCAGTGCCGGCGATTGGAAACGGAGGTCCCCCGATTTTGCCGATTCCTCCGCCACCGTTGTCGGCGCAAGAGTTCTCCGGTGGTCCGATCAGCGTTGGCCTCTCCATTGTCTTCTACATTTTGAGGTGAGTATGATTCCCGTAGATATTTCCAAGCTTGTTCCAGTATACTGTGAAATTGATGCTTTCCTTTTGGTTTTCTGGTGAGATTGAAGACAAAAAAAGGAGGAGGCAGGAGCTAGTTACGATCTTGTTTTGTGGGGTTAGAAACAGAACTTCCGACGCACAGGGAAAAAACGGGTATGCATCAATTTCTTGTAATTTCTTGGTTCAGAATTCATTGCTATGAAAAAATAAAAGAAGTCAACGTAATTTCATGTTTTAGAACTAAGAAATACCTATCTGACAAAGTTAACATTGATTATCATGAATTTTTAGGAGATTGCACAGATCTGTGTTTCTTCATTGTTTGGAATATACATTTTGTGTAGAGTATTGTTTATTTCTACTGTGAATTAAGTTCGGTTGAAGTAATGTGTACAAGCTATATGTATATATAATGTGTACAAGCTATATGTATATATATGTATGTTTAGGTTAGGTCCTAAAATTTTAGAACTTAGAAGATTCCTTTCAGAGTGGACCCTGTCCTGTTAAAATAGACTTCCCAACTATGTAATTTTCGAGTAATGTAGTCGTCATTAAAGAACACTAGATTGTTTAAAAAACAAAACCCTAAGCTAGAAATCCTACGGATGCCAAGTTGAAAACAAATGTTGTCTGTTGCAATCAACATTAAATGCACTTAGAACAAATAAAATTATAGATAAGGAAAAAGAATTAGAAATATATATATTCAAGTAGAGGTAAGACTAATTAATTGAAATGCCAAAAAAAATCAACATTCTAATCAGTATAAATATAATAAAAGACAACTACTATGATTATATGATACGAAAGATGAAAATTCTGTTGATGGGTCAAGTGTAAAATGAGGTATTGATGCTTATTTCTGTGCCATAAAATGCACATAAGAGGTGAGGAAGAAATTGATAATAATCATTGTTGGTGAAGAAAGATGTTATGAAATAAAGATATATATGAGAGATTTCATCATTTTATACAATGTTCATTCTATCTATCTATCATTAATGCCCAAATATGGATATGACGATTGGATAATAATTTTGTAATGCTTCTTATAAACTTGAATTGGCTTATAGGATGGACCAAATTACGCATTGAGATTTATTTTATCCAACTTTTTTATTAAATTGTTTTAATAATATTTTACTATATATACATGCATATATGATTAGATTGGTTGGTGATAGCTATAGGTATAGTCTGAGCAAGTATTATTGGAGTCTATTGAATACAATATATACATACATATATATATATATATATATATATATATATATATATAGGACATTATTTTCAAATAATATTATCTGCTAAAACAATTAAAATGATAAGTCATATATGTGCAGAGTATGTCTGCTACACATATCATCCAACATATAACCATAATCATATCCTTTTCTACTTATTTTCTTTATCTAGATTAAACATGAATTCACTCCCAGTCTGTATCAGTATCAGTTTGATAGATAAGCATTGGCAATTACACTGAGATTGAAAGCACTGCTAGCAGTTGCATTTATCAAATTAACATTTCATGCTTAAATATATATATTTATCAACAACTGCTATGGAAAAAAACTGATTCTTACTTTACAAATATATAATACTCGAAAACAGAAATTACCATTTCTAATCAAACAGAGTTCCAAATTATAACTTATAAGAAACACAACTCACTAATGAATCCAATCAATTATTTTCTCAACTAATTTGTTAATTTGCTCAGTATGAATGGATATTAATCCACCCAGTAAATAGGGAAATAAATAGCAGATGGTTAGAAAATATATATAAAATAAGAAGCTTTCTTAAATATTAAGCTAGGAATTTAGTAGCTGGGCATATGATTTTGTCTAGCATAGCACATGATTACTAAACAAATGATCATCAACTACCTGTCAAGTACATCAAGAGTTAACTAATCCAATAGTCAGAGCGCATGTCTAGTGTTGCAAGAATTAAAGCATTATTTGTTCAATTTCTGAATCAAAACAAGAATTGGGTCACAATTTGTTGTTCTGAAATTCTAAAGAATCAAGGAAGAAAGAAAAGGAGTTTTAGGGATGTATATATATATTGTGGTAGTGCAGATCTCTACGAGCTTCTTATTTTTCAGAAAGTGAGTTATCTGAATTAGGAGAATCCTTTTCTTTTATTTATTCTTAATGTAATGCATTCAAACTGCTCACTGAAATTAGAGTTATTCCACCAAAACATTAGTCCCAATAAAGAATATAAATTTTTAATCCACTCTAACAAGAATATAATTCTCTGATTATGATAGCAATGAGGACGAGGATGAGGAATTTGAACAGTCTTCTAATAGTTACTAAATGATGTTACAAATATTTTTTTTAGTATCATGTTGTAACGTTTAAAACCTTTAAAATTTATATATCACATGAAAAATAGCATTGATACGTGCATTTATGAATCTATATGTAATTTATTTTATACGCATATATGTACAGTTCACAATTTTTGCAAGTATGGGTCCTGGTAGAGGACGGGGCATTACAGGTCGAGGTCGACAGGGGGGACATTCTAGAGGGGACTCAATTACTCAGCCTTTTGGAGACATGCCAGATGTACCGGGAGTCCCTTCATCCCATCATGCACAGTCGCCTCCTGTCACATTCACGCCATCTGCATCAACTCCTACTCCGCATACAGCCAACAGCAGTACATCAACTACATGTGAAGTGGCAAGTGAAAATAACAGTCGATTGCTCATTACAGTGAACCCAAGGGGCCTGTAAGTTTTAACCTATACAAATTGCGATTAAGTGATAATAACATGTTTAATCTCATCATTTTTATATTATATACTTTACAGGCTGGAACCTTCCTCACAATGCTCCAGAATCATAACTGGCAGCTTCCACCAGCGGATAGACATTAATGGCGTTAGTTGGAAAGAGGTTTGTGGAGAAGTTAAGGAGTTTTATTGGGGGGAATTCAGGGTACATTCGAATATTGTTGAAACTTTTTCATTAAAAATTTAAGTTTGCAAATTAATTGGATTATTGCATTATTGTATTTACTAATGATTTTGTTGTCACGTGTATATACAGATAAAATACCATTGGGATGCTGATGCAAATGGAGTTGTTAGGGCAGGTTGGGAAACAAAGGCAGCGCAGCGGTACAAAGATTTTGTGTACCTCATAAAATACGCCAAGCAAAAGCCGAGAGACTTTCCAGAAGCTGCATGGAATAGGTGGAATGAGATTTTTAATTTACCGCCACGCATTCAGCTTTCTAATTAGAAAAAAATCAATCGCCATGGAGGGTCTGAAGAGAAGGCTCCTGGATCATACACCGGTGGGACTATTTCTATTGGTGAGCATGTCTCACGACTGGTAAGTAATTCAATTCTTACAGAAATTATACTCTTACATTAGTCAAATTTAATTATCATAATGTTTGCCAATTGATTTGTTCAATTGAGTTAGTTTGAAACGTTTAGCCTTTTTTATATGGATTATATAGAACCAATTAAAAAATGCATTTTAATTATGTGCGAATTGTATGATAATATATTGATTGATTTACATATTAGAGGATGGGCAAATTGTGTTGGTGTTTGTTGAGGGGATTGGAGTATATTTGCGCTTTTAAGAAGTGTAAAATGAATTTTTATTTACAGGAGGTTGTCAATATTATAGGGGAGGTGCTGCCAAAATTTTTATTGATTTTTTAAAGAATTTTCACTTCATACAGTATAATGAAATAGTATAAAGAAGAAAAAATATTGAAATGCCGTGTTTTAATAACAAAGCAAGTAGTTATTTTCGTTAATCATTTTCTTCTTTTCAATTACTACTTTCTACTGCACAATATAGGAGAAAGAGTTGGGCTGGCGACCTATAATTCCCGAGACCTATCTGCACACACATACTATAAATCATGATGGGAAGACGTATGTGGCGGATCGTAGCAAGGAGGTACATGTAAGTTAGCTGTACTTTGCTTATTCATAATATTTTTAGTTTTTCAAATGCTAAATTGTTGTAAAATATGATTTGTTCTTATATTTACGTTTATTAAAAATTGTTGTTGTTTACCATGTTAGGAGAGGTATGAGCAACTCCGAGCTGAAAGATCGCAGGATGAGTCGTCGGTTGATGAGTCTGAGTTGTTCTTCGAGGCCGCGAGATGCAATAAAAGGAAAACAATTTACGGTCTAGGCTCATATGTGCCTCCTGGTCTTTATCCGTCCATCGTGTGCTGCTGGTGCAAGTACAGCCTCTCATTCCGGTGGTCCTTGCTTGACAAAAGAAGATGTCGCGGAGATTGTCGCTACGACTATTCGTTCATTATTTCCGTACTTGACGCCTCAGCCGCCAGCCACACAGCCCAGTACGACCACTACATCACCTGCACCACATGATGATGTCGACCCTTCATGTCCACACGGTCCTGACCCGCCTGATGATTCTCATTTTGGCAGTGGTGGCCCTACCTGAACATCAATCTCAATATTTTTTTTTATGTATGATACTTTTATCGCACTTTATTACTTAGGATGATAATATGTGGTACTTTAACATTATTATTTTAATTTAGTTTTTATGTATTCTGTATTAAATATATATACTATGTACGTACGAATATTAATATATATATATATATGTTTTGGATTATAACTCTATATATTTGATTATAATTTGTATTCATATTTACGAATATTAATTATATATATTTTGGATTATAATTTCATACATTTGATTATAATTTACATTTATATTTACTTTTATTTATTTTATTTAATAATACCATGAAATTTTACCCCTAAAAACAAATTTAGACAGATTAGCGACGGAATTGCGACAGAAAATTTAGTCGCTAAATTTTCAGCGACGGTAAACATGTTCGTCGCTAATTATTAGCGACGGATAGCGACTAAATATTGCGACGGTAAGTTAGTCGCTAAGTATTGTTTGCGACTAAATTTACTTCCTCATTAGCGACGGAAATGAATGCATTTTGCGACAAAACAGTTAGTCGCTAATTTTAGCGACTAAATCTTGTTTAGTCGCTAAATTGCTTGCGACGGCCTGAGTTGCGACTAGCCGTCGTCCCGTCGCTAAAACTAATTAGCGACTAAATTCATCGAAATAGCGACTAAATATGCCGTCGCTATTTCCCTTTTTTTTGTAGTGATAGTGTGTTGGCATGAATTATATTATACGCTTTGCAATATAAATTGTATGATGCATGACTAACATTATGAACATATTTCTATGTCTATTGTACTATGGTTTATGGATGATATTATATCTATATATATATGCTTTATGCGATTCGAAACGTGAATTGTTTTTCGCATGACCTGCAAGAGTCAGTCTAGTGGATAGTTAGGCATGCCTAATAGAGTCTCTTTAGCTGCAGCACCTTTGGACGTTTGGACCCTGATCAGGTCCCCGTTTAGTTCCTCGCGAACCCTTTTAATATGTTTGGATCCTCGTGATCCTTTTTAATGTGTTTGGATCTTGCTTAAGATCCCCCTCAGTAAAATGTTTTAAATGTGATAAAATGAAATGGTTTTCGATTCGTACCCGTAAGGTACCTCTTTGGCCGATTTGTACCCGTAAGGTACTGCCCGTACACTCGTTATCCACTATGGTGAGTCGCCAGGTGCTTTATTATTTTGTTTTGCTTTGAAATAAGTATAAGAATGTGATATCCGAATGAGCATGATAATGAATTGAGGAATCAGTTTATATGTATATGAACGTGACTATGGGCTTTGGAATGTATGTCTGTATTATGTAAGCATGATTTTATATCTAACACGATTATCCGCATTTTTCATATGATGTGTTATGAGCTTCAGAATGTCATGAATATGATTCGAATATTATGTATATACGTATGTGACTCAGCATGGTTTCATTATATTTAAGCACGTGAATCGGATCAGTTAGGACTAGGGGTATCTGAATTAATATGTTTAATCTTATGAACTTGACCATTGAATGCTATGAAGGTAGAGGTGTATTAGCTTTGTAAGTGGTTTCAGCTAGCGAATGAGCATCGTTGGGTGATGATCTTATGCATGTTTAGATAGTTAGAGATTATGCATTGATACTTAATGGATCTCAGTAAGTGTATGTAAGATTTATTCGTATTGTTGCATGATGATGCGATGTTATGTTATTATTTTGGTCTTTGCTTTGGAGTGTCTTCGGTATGACATCATATATATCAGAGTGGCGCAGCGAAAGTGTTGTGCCTTGACTTTGTCAGTTGGTTCTTGGCTAGAACGTGTGTACTATGGCATGATAGTTGCATGTATAATACCTCTTGTGACTATGCACAGAAAGGTACTGATATTTGATACCTCGGTAGGTATATGCATGTGATATTGTATATAGTTCTACATGATGATACTTGTATCGTGTATTGTATTATGTCTGTTTTGGCCTATTCTCGACGTAAGTATATGGTTATGGTTGTGAGTTTTCGATTTAATGCCTTTACTATGCAAGCCTGATTATATATGTGTTATGAATGTTTGCATTAGCCATTGTGAGTGTGTTATGCCTTGGTGACCATTGTGAATGGCCGTTCATACTCTTGTGTATTCTCCCCACTAAGCGTTTATCGCTTAGCACGGATTCCTTCCCGTGCGGGTGGCAGGTTTGGTTCTGTTCGAGTCGCGCATCTGCAAGGTCGACCACGTAGAAGTTAGAAGTTTTGTTATGTGATCAGCTTTTGTATTTTGTATTTTTGTTATTCCTGTAGTCTTATGTATCTGTAAGGTTTTGGATATTATTTTGGGTTATGTAAACGTTATTATATTTATATATTAAGTTATTTCTTCATTTTATCTTTCGCCTTATGCTTCCGCTGAATGATTATATGTATGTATGTGAGTTATTGTATGTTCAGCTATTGTTCCTTTAAAGTTTTAATTTCCTCTGTATTTCCGTATGCATGTCATGTATGAATGTATGCTTCCGCTTAGTGTATGTGTGCATGTGTGTGAGTGAGCGTCGGGTAGCGCGCCCGCCGGCGCCCTTCCAACAGGGGCGACGGTGGGGGTGTTACATGCCTCCTCAGAAGACTTTGAGATCTTGCCTCCTCAGAGGACTTTGAGATCTTGCCTCCTCAGAGGACTTTAGGATCTGACCCGTGCCGATGTCATCTTGACTTGTTTATCCAGCACGAGTGAGTGCTACTGTTGAGCAAAGATTATCCTGGCCCCGCTTTCGTGCGCGCGGTATTCGTTTGGACTTTTTCTGCAAAACTATATGCGCAGGAATATATACAAGAGATTGTGCATGCATGTATAAAATACCATATGCAGATATAAGATGTATGCAAAATTGGTAGACTACATCCTAGGTGGTCAAGGGTTGGCTGCTCCACCATGCCCCCTAGGATCCAGAAGAGTATCATCTTGATTTTAAGGATGTTTGCCCCCTGAGAGGGCTTAAGGAACGTTAGCTTGTCGATGATGCATACTATCTAGGGGCACTATGTGTGCATGAAATGCATGTGAAAAGCATGCATGGACTACGAATATGAAATGCATGAAATTATGCATACACGCTACAGTCATACGCATGGCTTGTATACATGCAATGAATTATGGATATTTGCAAATGATCATGAGAAATATATGCAAGGGGATTTATGTATGCAAAATATATGCAAATGCTCCTGGCCTAGATGTAAAGAATCGTATGCCAAGATAGGTGAATAGTCATTATGTTCATAAAGGCTACGTAAAAAATTGGGTGTGTGCGATGTGTGCACAGATAACTATGTGTAGAAAAAATCATATATGTATATGCATGAATGCAAAAAAGGCGAATGTGAGATGCATGCAAAGGATATGCCCATAAAGAGCCATATAGGTCAAAGGCACCTATGAAATATATTCACTAAAGCTCTTATACCAGAAGACAAGCACCAAGAATTATAAGTGTAAAACATTTTATGAGAATGTTTTCTATAGTTATGTGTAAAAACATTTGCAAAAAGAATATGTACAAAGAATATTGACAGGAATATATGCAAAGAATCATTTTCATGAGTAGTGATGAGAAATACCCCAAGAGTGTGAAATGAGTGCAACCTATTAGGTACCTCAAACTCGAATTTCTATCTTCCTTTGAGCACATTGAATGAACCACATTCTCAACTGATCCAATCTCAGTAAAAGAATTCGAGAGTTATTCCAAATGAAGTGCAAGAAGATAAATATGTAGACATCAAGGTTTACTAAACCAACATGTAAATATAACGCATACCATGCGATCTCTGTGTGTATGTCCAAAAGGCCAAAATAGAATTTTTAATTTTTCAAAAGCAAATTCTAGATGCAACGTTGGGGATGAGATTCAACTCGAATGCATCAATGCACTTATGGCTTCCCGCTTGAAACTCAAGAAATACCATATGCCTCTTCCTACGTACCAAACCTTATTAGAAGGTCATCTCTGCTAATTAGATAAGGCCGAACAAAGAATCAAGAGGTCTTATTTTGGTTGTAACGTTAGGCTTAGGTAATCGGCTGTCGAAGGAGGATCGGGTCGCTAGAGAAAAATGGCCGCAACGCTAATTTGACGGATGAAAGCACCATTTTCAACCCCAGTTGTATACTGTCCGGATATTCTTGAATTTTGATTTGGTAACACTTTAGCTTGTTAAGCTCAGTATAGCAATTAAGCTAAAAAAGATAACTACTGAACTCATCAAGGGGGATTATCCTAAGCTCTATTTTTTCTTTCTTTTTCTCGTTTTTTTCATTTTTTTTCTCTTACAAGCTTATGTCTCTAATTACATAAAAAGTTTATCGATGATTTAAACCCCTTTCCTGAAGTATAAGCTCATCCCAATCAGAGCAATTTTTGGGTAGCTCACAAAATTATCAATGATTGAAATTCTCTTCTCGAAGTGTAGACCCATCCTTATCGGGGTGATCTTTGGGTAACCCACAAAATTATCAATGATTGAAATTCCCTTCTCGAAGTGTAAATCCATTCTTATCAAGACGATTTTACAGCTCAAAAAAAATTGTCAAAGATTTAAGTTCTTTTCCCCAAAGTGTAAACCCATTTTTTTCGGGGCGACTTTTGATGGTCCGAAAGAATGTCGTAATGTACATCCATCCTGACTAGAGCGGCCACTCTTCTAAGGGGAAGCCAAAATCATTTAATACAAAGGGTAGTTTTGACGTGTGTACCAATAAAATCGGTATGCATTTAGCATACTAAAATAAAGGCTCAAGGGTCTAGCAAGCGACTGCACAATAAAGGTAGGAAATGGTAATTTAGAGAGCTATATAAAGAAATGGTGCCTAAATCATTTTCTAGATTCTGCCTTATCCAGGGGTCGCTTTGACGAGTAATCGGAAAGGTTCTAGTGCTCTTAGTGAGTTTTCATCCAATTCCCTAATTGCAACTAGTTTTTTCAGTTTGTTTTCAAAACGGGCCAAAAGTGCTCTGAACTTAGAAATGACATGGTATGGTCAAATATCTTCACGTGATCTAGCTCTTAAAGACCAAACATATATACCCCTTACTCAATTCAAAGTGGAATGAAACTCAGATTTCTGGAGTTAAGATTAAATCCATTCATAGTTGAGAACAAATTAGGCAGAGTCAAACTTTGAATCGAAGGTATCTTAATGAGGTGCAAACATGTCAGCGTTTTAGGGTACAACCTAACACAAAAATTTTACTTTATCAAAATTTATATGCATAAGGATCATGTAAGCATATACATTATTTTTTTTTTTTTGTAAAATATGCGCAAACTATGCGTTAAAAAATCATGTACAGGGAAAGATGCATGCAATGGCGTCATGCATATCAGTAATGTGTGTAAGGAACTATATACACAAAACATGTGTAAAAACATATTGTATAAAAATGTATACATAAAATATGTGCAACGACGTGTGTGCGTGAAACACCAGTGAAAAAATATGAGTGTGTAAACACTGCATGATAAATGACGTGCATGCATAAAATTGCAGTGTACATGTAAGCAGTATACAATGAAGGTATAAGTGCAAGATATGACACAACATGAGAATAAATGTTCATAATACAGGGTGTATGTGCATATGGTGTGATTTAGACATGATAGAGATATGTATGTAAGATGAAGATGTGATATAGGATAAAGATGATCTGGCAAGAAAATGTGCGCCAATGAGTTGCGAGGAGTGGCAAAACGCACATATATAGAAGTGCAGAACATATACAAATAATGCACATGAGATGGGACACAACATGAGAATGATTGTGTACAGTGAGCTTCTATAGTGTGCGATGCAAGACATGGGATGAAAGTGGTAGCAAGAAATGAGTGGCAACTACAAGGTACGTGTATTTACATGATATGCACACACAAAACGTGGCATGATATATATGTAATGACTGACATGCATGATATAGGATTCATATGTGCATGGCATAACGCATGCATGTGATATGGCACACAATGTGAGAGATGCAAAGTGTCATGATGTGTATAATGTCTAATCTAATGAAGTATGCCAATTTGTGCACACTATGACATGCAACAGTATATGTATGTTCCAGCGCACAATGTTTATGTACATGTGTAATGTGAGCATACGGATATGTACATGCTATGACACATGGTGAATGTACTATTATTCTTATTTTATTTTATTTTATCTCATTTTATTTTATTATTCATTTTATTTTATTTTATTTTATTATTTTTATTTTTATTTATTTTTTTTAAGTGGTAGTATGTCCATGTGTGATATGATGCATGTCGATACGTACCGTATATACTGACTATGGTGCATGATGGACGTTATGGATGTCATAATGTGAGTATGTATGCGTTACGACAAGCACTCATATATACATGCAAGACATATAAATGTTATTTTCATATTCACAAATTATGATATAAGCAGTTTTATATACAGAGTGCACAGGTTATATTATTGTATAGAAAGAACTATACATAAGACATGATGCATGTGTTTTATTTACTATTATTGCTCATGAAAAAAAATGCACAACCACATACACATAAAAGAAAAAATTCCTCCCAACCATATTTCTATCACACAGGAGGTTGTGTGGGCTCTTTCCTAGGCGGGCTTGACCCATGGGTTAACGGGGAACCCAATGGGTGCGTAAAACATGCCGCGAAGCACGAACTCTCATAACTAAAAAGCGCATGCAGATGAATTTTCGCCTATCGTGTATTTAAACAATCCGAATAAACCGAAACATGCCTCTCGGGGTATGAGAACCTTTAAGGAGCGAACATCTAAATTTATTTAGATTTATCCAATACACAAAACCCACTTCACAAGCAACGTATTATGGCACATGCCCCCTAGTGGAAGTATCTATGTCCATTACATGGGTTCAGGTCGAAGGTAATGATATTTTAGGGCTACCCAAGCATGATCCCTGCCAACGGGTCTAACTCGACCAGTCGGGTCATTATTTGATATACCATTTTTGGTACAAGGCTTGAGCTGGTGATTATCCTGACACTTCCCTATATTGAGTGAAGTAGAGTCGTGTTTTAGGAACGCACTGGGGTATATAGGGGACCAACCTAGCTTATCTCTAAGGCTCTAGCATGATGCAATGCAATTTTTTGAAAAAAGATAAAATTTCTTGATCTTAAACCCAGTTACATTATATTAACCAAAAGTACTTTCGGATCAGAGTCTCATGATATCCCCAGTGGAGTCGCCACTATGACGCGCCTGAACCCCGCTCGAGATCCGGATGGCCCTCGAGAGTCCGCATTTAGGACCCGAGACCGGATGGAGGTTCATTAAAACTCGTGAAAGCCAGTCGCTTCGCAATGGACAGGAATATATCCAAATCTATTGTTGGCAATCAACTTACGAGAGCGTCTATTGGGTTATCATAAGGCAGGATCACGGAGTCGCCACCCGATAAAATATCGAGAAATAAATCTAACCTTACGAGGCCCAAAACCAGAAAGGGTTCGGGACCTCACTCTTATTCATACCTTTGGTTAATATTATGCGAAAGAGTTTTTAGGATCAATTATTTTATCTCTATTCTCACACGATTAATGCAATAACTTAAAGCGCATTGCAATCACATAGGAAAGCAATTAAATAAAGCAATAAATAAATTATAAAATAAATAAAGTGGGACAGAACAATCCCCCAAATAAATAAGAATAACTAAAACTTGCTTTAAGTAAATAAATAAATAAATATATGCGTAAAAAAAATAAAAATGTAAACATGCATAAATTGGGTTATTCATTTAAACGGGAACATTGGTTCCCAACCACTTATTTTACAAAAAGGTAAAGAATTCTCAAACCAATTTTATGAAAAAAAGATAAAGTGATTTTGTTTTAATGAACCATTTGTTTTTGGGATGAAAACGAGGACATTGATCCGATTTTGTTAACAAATATTTATTTTGGTAGAAATCATTTGTGTGATGGTTCTTTTAAGCGGGATCGAAAATCATTTATTATTACAGACCACAAGCAAATGAAAAAAAATAAAATAATAATTACATATTTCAAAGTAAATAAATTCTAATCTACTTGTCTTGACCAGGCTTCACCTAATTCCATAGGCAAGCCACATGTCCCGCAAAGACAGAAAACAATGTTAGGTAATAATGGACGAAATAAATAATTGAATGAATAAATAAACAAGTAAATAATTGAATAAAGTAAATTGAAAAAA
Organism: Excoecaria cochinchinensis; assembly: GCA_947683425.1. Taxonomy (NCBI): domain Eukaryota; kingdom Viridiplantae; phylum Streptophyta; class Magnoliopsida; order Malpighiales; family Euphorbiaceae; genus Excoecaria; species Excoecaria cochinchinensis. The sequence goes on from CANTUQ010000119.1 coordinate 9,833,242, forward strand.
ATAATAATAATAATTAAGGTTGATAATAGATTGAAATAATATTGATAATAAATAAATAATACAATAATAATAATAATAACAACAATAATAATAACAACATAAAATAATCGTAATAACAATAATAATAGTAATAATATAAAATAAATAAATATAACATAAAAATAATAATAATAATAATAACAATAATAATAATACTAATGATATAAATAATAATAAAAGATAATAAGATTAATATTAATAATAACAATAATAATATACAAAATAATAAATAATAATAACTAAAATATAATAATAATAAAAATAAACACAATAAATATAACAATAAGCATGATAATAACAAACAATCACAAAATAAAATAACCAACAATAAATACGATAATAATAATAATAATAATAATAATAATAATAATAATAATAATAATAATAATAATAATAATAATAAACCAACATAAAATAAATAACATTAATAACAATATTATTAATATAACTCAATAATACTAATAATAAATAAACAAAAATAATAATATAATAACAATAATAATAATAATAATAATAAATACTAAAAATAATAATAATACTAACAATAATGATAATAATAATAATAATAATAATAATAATAATAATATAATGTTAATAAACATAAAATAAATATATAATAATAACAATAATACAGAATATTGAACAATAATAAATAAATAATAAAAATAATAATATAAAAATAGAGAAGAGAAAGGTAGCTCACCGGAGCCTCGCCGAAGATGGGGGTGGCCGACACAGCCATCACCACCGTGTAGATCGGAGCTCCCGGAACCCGAAGCCGTCGGTCACGTGCCGGAAAGTCGCCGGAGGAGGCCGAAAATCGCCTTAAACCGTCGCGCCACCATCCCTGCGATCTCTCCTTTCCCAGCGAGTGGTGAAGGCCTGTGGGTGCCGGCTGGTGTGTCCGGCCACCGGGGACCTGGCGCTGCCGCGCGTGTGGCCGTGAGCCGCCGCACGTGGCCGGCGGAGGCCCCGCCACTCTCCCTCTCTTTTCTTCTTTTCCGCCGGCGTGTGTTTCCCGTTGGCTGCTCCTCTCTCTTTCCTTTCTATTCTTTTATTTTCTTTGCTTTTCTTTTGATCTTGGCCCCTGTACTTCTTTGCTTCCCTATTCTCTTTTATTTCTATTCTTTTGCTCTCAGTTCTCTGTGTTTTCTGTTTTTATTTTATTTTCTTCTTTCTTTGTTTTGCTTTCTTTTTCTTTCTTCTTTTTCCTTGATTTTCTAGGCTTTTCTGGCTCTCCTCTTTCTTTCTTTTTCTCTCTATTTTTCCTTGGTTTTTCCTATGTTCCTCAGCCATCCGAGAGCCCCCCTAATTCTTGCCCATCACTTTGTTTTTATACCCAAAAGTAGGGTTTGGCCCTTCAATAATTTCCTCCATTTTTTACCCTTTAATTTAATTAATCTACTTAAATTATTACACATTTAATTAATTAAACACTCTACTAATTAAATATTCTATATTTTTATACCCTTTTAATTTAATTAATCTACTTAAATTATCACATATATTTTATCTAACTAAACCCTATATTTATTTTCTTTTTTCAATTTTAATTATCCTACAATGCTAACTAGTTAACTAACTAATTAATTAACTAATTAATTTTTAATTTATCTAATTAAATTAACCTAATCTCAATTTTTTTATTTTTAATTTGACCTACATATTTTATATTTTTTTCGGAGGAATTTATCAAGGACCAAAAATTGCCATTGCCATTTTTTTTTAAACCTGACTCGGGACCCGGTGTCTACAGTCACTCACCGTCTTCGAGGGATGAGGCTCCTTATGTATAGGTAAGGGGTGTCACAAGGCTCAGGCTGGAGATGATAGAGGAATCGGTACCTGGTATGTCATAGTCGGTAAGGGATCTCTAAGAGGATGATATCTGAACTTTGCAAGAAGATGATATCCGCACTTTGAAAGTCTAGAAAATGACTCGATACAATCAAAGGGGAAGATGTACATATTCCACAAATCCTTCTCCAAGGAACAACCAACCGTCCTTCAAGGGGCACCTGTCTGATATCGACCCCAATAGGTATGTGCTGCCACAGGTATGCATCTCTTTCATATACCCTACGCATTTGCTTTGCCTCTTTTTGTAGAAAAAAAAAAAGCGGTTCAGGATAAGCGCCAGTAAAGACAACGACGAACAAGTCACCATGCCAATCCAAGGATGGCCAACAGTCAGGCATTGGGCTAACCGGATGTTGGTTAGCAAATCAGAAACTACATCATTCAGATAGTGGTTGACAGGTAGAAAACAAGCAGACCGGATGGAGGTCGACAGATCCAAAAATCTTGTCTTCCAGACCAGATGGGGGTTAGCAAGATTATGCCGTGCAAGCCCTGAAGCCGCTAACAAGATAGAACATTCAATCACACGCCTTACAGATCGAATGGGGGTTAGCAATGACACCGTGCAAGCCGAGATGAGGCGAGTGGGACACATGTGATAAAACATATCACAACGGGATCGTAGTTACATAACACTGTATCTCACGGACACCGTGCAAGCCGAGATGAGGCCATCGGGACACATGCGATAGAACAGATTGCAACGGGATTGTAGTTAGAGGACACTGCATCTCACATACACCATGCAACCCGAGATGAGGCCAGTGGGACACATGTGATAGAAAAGATCACAACGGGATCGTAGTTAAAGAACACTGCATCTCACAGACACCGTGCAAGCTGAGATGAGGCCAGCGGGACACCGGGTTCTGAAACAACTCAGATTAGAGTTACCCAATGATGATAAGATGCCTGTTCACAGGCAAAAAGGTTGAAAGTGATGATTTCCTTGTCAAATTTGCATTTTAAAGTAAAAAAATAAAAAAATATATAAAAAATTAAATTTGAAAAATGGAGTTTGAAAATTGTAGTGCTTTTAGCTAAATTTAGAAATAAATAAAAAAAAAGGTTGTGCAGGCATGCGGCGTCTGTGCGCGTTACTACTCGCTGGGTGAACGAGCACAGCGCCTGCTGATTTTTGGCCCTGTTCGGCCGAAAATACTGATTTTTGGCCCAAATTTGATTTTTTCGGGTTTTTTCACCAAATTTGATTTTCTATCCCATTTTAAAAGGTTTTTCAAATTTTTTTTTCCATTTTTAAATATATATAAACAATATTTGAATTAATTAATTAGTTTTTCCTTAATTAATTACATTTTCCTTTTTTTTTCTTAACATAAATAGAAAAAGATGAAACAAAAATAGGGGGATTCATTTTTAGGGTTTATTCTTTAATTTTTTCACTTCTTCTTCTTCTTCTTCTTCAAAATTCTCTCTAGGTTTTTTTTAGGTTTTCCTCTAAAAAAAATATATATAAAAATTGCTAAAAGTGAAAAAGTTCAATTCCTCTTCTTCCTTTTTTTCAATAGAATTCTTTCTAAATATTTTAGATGAAATTTTTTTGATGAAAAATTAATTTTTGAGACAAATAAGATGATTGTTTGTTCTGAAAAATCCAATTTTCTTACTTTTTTCTTTTAATTATTTTTACTTGAGTTTTCTCAAAATTTTTTATTTGAATCCCTTTTTGATGAAAAAATGGATTTTGAGACAAAACAATTGTTTGCTCTTAAAATCCAATTTTTTCATTTGATTTTCTAAAATACAAGATTTTTCATAAATAATTTTTTCTTAGGACAAATAAAAAATAATTTTTGTTCTTGAGATCATTTTTATTTTTTTAATCAATAAATATCATTCTTTAAGCAAAGAAATTCATTTTTTGTTCTTAAGAATTTTTAGTTTACTTCATATTTTTTTTTTGCAATTTAGTTTTTTGGAATAAGATTCCAATTTTTATCATCTTCAATTCTAATTTTGCAAAACAAAGTAAGATATCAATCATCTTTTTTTCCTTCATCGAATCTGAACTCTGAGGGTAAATATTCTAGGTTTGATCTCTTTTTTTATTTTTTTAATTTAATTTTGTTCATGTTTAATTGATTTAACGTGTAAATTTTTATTGTTTTCATTTATTTATTTATTCTATTGTTTGTGTATTTGTTTTATTTAATATGTTTATATATTATTATTACCATTTAATTATTATTATTATTATTATTATTATTATTATTATTATTATTAATTCATTAACATGTTGTTTTATTTACTTCGATCGTATCATTTAATTCCTTTGTCATTCATAATGCATTTTTTCATTTATTTTAATTTATTAACATTTTAATTCATTTGTTATTTTGACGTCATCTTATTTTATTTTGTTTGATTTTATTATTTATTATATATTTAATTGATTTAATTAGTAACATTATTTTTTTGTGTTTATTTTTTATTCGAATACTTGTTTTCTTTGCTTGGGCATTCTCGCGAGCAAACGGGGAGATCTAGGAGGCTCGTTTGGTTTGACCATTTATTTGTATTATTTGCAATATTTTATTTACTTGTCTTTTCATTTATTTTGCAATGTAATTCATAATAAAATTGTTTATTTTATGCACGTTTAAAAGAAAATCACAAAAATGTTTCTATTAATTAAACTTGGAACTTTTTCTAATAAAGATGGGACCAATGTCACAATTTTTCTATCCAAAATAAATTATCACATTAAAATTAATTTTTTTAACCATGCATGCGAGGACCAATGTCCTCATCCTTAATAAATAGCCCGTTTTATGTATGATTTACATTTTATTTACAATGGGGGTTGTATTCCGCCCCTAGTTTTATTGTAATTTATTTTACTCTTATTTACTTTATTTTAATCTTGCTCCGATTTACTGCTTTCCTTATATGACCAACGTGCGCTTTAATTAACTGCATTAAATCGAATGAGAAATGGGATGAAACATTAAATTCAAAACACAATTATAACTTTGATCAAGGTATGAAAAAATGGGAAGTCCCGAACCATCTCTGGTCTTAGGCTCAATGAGGTTAGAGGACCATCTCAATATTTCATTGGAGTGGGGCCTCCAAAATATCTCTTTATGCCCAAAAAGGCCAAATTTGCATAGTCCTAGGCTCCACGAGGTTACTGGACCATCCCAATGTTCTATTGGGGTGGAGCCTCCAAAGTATCTCTAACTTACCCAAAATGGATGCATATGCGCTGTCTTAGGCTCACTGAGGCTAGAAGACCTTTCCCAATTTTCTATTGGGTGGCAACTCCAAGAAAACTCCTTGTTGCCCAAAATAGACGCACTTGTAATTTCTTACAAGTTTTCATGAACCTCTCTCGAATGCCTTAAAATCGGGTCTTCGGGGCCTACCGGGTTCGGTGGCGACTCCACTGGGGACAATACTCGAGACTTCGCTTCAAAAGTACCTTGGTTGAAACTTACAATTGAGTTTTAATTTAAAAATTTCATCCATTTTTTAAACTGCATTGCATCTCATTTGTGCCTTAGATCTATGCTAGTTTGGTCCCTCCTTTAACCTAGGTGCGTTCTCGAAGCACGACCCTACGTTCACTCAATGTAGGAGATTGTTAAGGATAATCACCAGTCTAAGCCTCGTACTGTTTGGCATATTAAATAAAGACCCGACCGGTCGTTACGCTCTTGATGAGTTAGACCCGTTGGCAGGGACCATGTTTGGGTAGACCTAAAGTATCATCACCCTGGCTAAAGCTCATGTAATAGATACTTTCCCTAGGTGATATGAACCATAATACTATGCTTGCTGTATGGATCATTTTGTATTGGAAAAACCCAGATAATCTGATTGGTCACCTAATTAAAGGCTTACATGCCCTGATAGGCCCATGTCAATTTATTTGGACTGCTTAAATAGACAATGATAAAAATCCCATATGCTTGTATATTGGATAAGAGAAGTTATGCTGCTGGTTTTCCACCGTACACCATGCGCATCCATCGGGTTCCCTGTTAATCCATGGATCAAGCCTGCCTACGGAAGAGACCGTACAACCTCGTGTGAGGGAGAGATAAAGTTGGAAGAATCTATTTGCTTGCATGTGGCTGTGGATGTTGCACAACATGCTCATATATCGTGTGTCATTCATGCATGTTAAAAATAATATTAATAAAAAAATATACACCTCCTTTGTGCGTGTGTATATCCTTTTGTGTGGATATAATATTTACATGTACATATCACCTTATGCATAAATTTATTCCATGCATTTCATATATCATTCTAACCTCTTTGATTTTTTTTTTAGCCATTATATACCATTTATTGCATAACACAACCATGCATAGCATGTTATTCATACATCATTCTGACTCCTTGCTTTTCATCCATTGTAGACCATTTGCTTTGGTGGTTTTGGGATCCCAATAGTTATCTAAAGAGCGATTGGAGTTTGAGTTGGCTGATAAAGATTTAGCATCCTTACCAGAGTGACTAAAGGTATTAGAAATTGTTGGCCATTCACAACAAACTAAAGAGACTCGTGCCCTAATTGCCCAGGCAATGGATGAAAGGTTCGAAGAACTTGAGAAAAGGATGTTGGCCCTGGTTAAGGAAATGATGGATGCCATGGCGCTCGTTCTTCAAGCTCAACTTATGGCAACTACTACCCTTAACCAAGTGGAGTCGGCCATTATCAAGAAGGCCTATACCACGACGACCGCAATGTCTCCTTTTACTTTGGAACCCAGAGTCAAGGCGCCCTTTATTTTGCCAGTCGAGCAAGGAAGAGACAAGAAGCCTACTCTAGACTACGACTATATTCCTGAAAAGGAAGACATTTCAGCAGTGATGCAAGCTCTAAATAGTAAACCGTCAAGGGCAGAATATGATTTAAGGTTAGGCTCAAGTCCGCACTTAGGTGAAACATCGGAGGGATCTTTGATATAGTTACAAGAACAAGTAAGAAAGGCAGAAGGAATAGAGCCTTCACAGTCAATAGGCATCCCTAGGTCCTCAAGCACGAAAAAAAGGCTAGCTGATCTTAAAGAAGAATTTATAAAGTCCAAGCTAGCAACTACCCAAGTGCCTCTCAATAAAACTATTACTGACCCCGCAAGTGTAAGAGTGGGTTGTTATGATAATAGTAGTGGTTCCCGAAGGATAGGAAAAGCATCAACCGCAAAAATGAATTAAAGGCATTATTTTAATTTGGGCAGATCCTTGTCTTAGGTCCTTAAGAGGCTAATGAAGGAGGGGGTGCTACAACCATTGCGGGCTAGGCCCGTTAGAAACCAGGGACAACCCAATCACAAGAGGGATTAGTGTTGTGCCTTACACCAACACACTGGGCATACAACATATGATTGCAAGGCCTTGAGATATGCTATTCAAGATCTGATTATCTCCAAACATATCTCTAACCCAGAAGAGCGAAGGATAAAGAATAAGACAGATTAAGTGACTGAGTGGGAAGGGGAGGATGGTCCTTAAGGATGATAATGGACCACCGACTGTAACATCTGTGTTCGCAAGAACGATAAATTATTAGCTATTGAGAATGTTCTTTTTATTTTTGAACTGTTTAATAATGACATTTTGTTTCATTAATAAGATGAACGTTTTTGCTTACTTGTGTGATATATCTTATGATTTCACTATGCATAATCATGATCATAACTCATTCATATTTGACATTAATTCAATTGGTGCTACTCCGTTTAATCTCAAAACTTTAGAAAATCCAAAGAAAATCTTGATAGCATCTAATGTAACTCCTGAAGAGAGATCAAAACTTGGGAGAAATTCAAGAAAATATGAAACAGTCTTTGCCTGGACCTATGAAGACATGCCAAGAGACGATCATGAAATCACTGGACATGCCATTCTGATGTATTTAGATTATAAATCAGCTAAGCAAAAACTCAAGAGACTCAGGTGTGACGCACGCTGGAACCCAGCAAGGGCCCTCGCTGAATCCGCTCTTAAGGATTCGAGGGATTGGTTTGCATCTTTTTTATCATAGGCCCCATGAGACATCTTGGATGCTTCCTTCCCAATAGAACATTAGAAAGGAAGATCTAACCCCATGGCACCTTTGGGCACCTTTGAGGTATCATAGAGTCGCCACCCAATTCACAAGGAATTGGGAAAGGTCTCTAACCTCTTATTGGTCAAGACCAGAGATTGGTGTTCGGAACTTCACTCTTATTTATGCTTTGATTAGTTATAAATGAGTTTTTAAACTCCTAAAATTCTATCTCTTATTTCACACGATTAGTGCATTTAAATTAAAAGGCGCATTGGAAGCATGTAAAGAAAATAAAGAAAAGCGATAAAAAAAGCGGTAAACATGCAAGTGCACAATTACAAGAGAAGTTGGGGCGGAATACAATCCCATTAAAAGAAGATATAAATTGGGACGGAATACAATCCCAAATGGAAATTAAATAATATTGCCCCAAAATTAATTACAAGGGCCCAAAGAGAAATGAACTTTAATTTAAACACTCAAATAAAATCAAACATAAGAAAAACATACATAAATCGGGCCATTTGTTTGGTTTAGGAACATTGGTTCCTTCGCACTTATTTTGAAAAGGGATCGAAGAGTTATTTGATTGCTGGTTTGAAAAAATCGGGATGAGTGATCCCATTTTGAAGAAAAAGGAACTCTTCATTTTATTATGATGTTTTACATTACTTGGCTAAAACGCGGGACATTGGTCCCAATTTTATTAGTGAAAATTCCAATTTAACTACAGAAATATTTTCGTGACTTTTTATCTCATGCGTGCATAAATAAAATATTTATTTACAAACAAACACAATACAAAGGGAGAGAATAGGAAATATCTCACCCAACCGATGTGTTCTCCTACACGCCATGACCCATCCGGGAGTTCACAGGAATGCCCGCATAATGAAACTCAAATTAAATCTCAGACAGAAAATAATATCAAAAATATTAGTGATGATGGCATAAGCAATTAATAAAATAACAATAACATGAATAATATTAACAATAACAGTGTAAATAATATTAGCATGTCAATAAAAGATAATAACAATAAAAGAATAACAAATAATAACTAAATGCAACGATAATAATAATAATAATAATAATAATAATAATAATAATAATAATAATAATAATAATAATAATAATGATGATGATGATGATGATGATGATGATGATGATGATGATGATGATGATGATGATGTCAACAGTGAAGAAAAATGGAGTAATAATAGAAACAACATAATAAAATGATAACAATATAAAATGGTAATGATAATAATGATATAAAACAAATAAATATAATATAATAATAAATAAATAATGTAATGGTGATAATAGTAATAATAATGGTATAGAGCACATAAATACAACATAATAATACATAAATAATATGATAATAATAAATAATACTGCTGCAATATGGTGATAATGCTAAATAATAAAGATAATAATAATAGAAAGGAAGATAGGGGCCAACGGCAAAAACAAATAAAGAGTAAAACCACAAAAGTCAAATAAAACAACGACAAAGAAACCAAACCAAAAAAATAAGCTTAAGGTGCCAACAGTAGAAAAATACTAGAAATATTAAGAAATAAACATGGCAAAGATAATGAAATCAACAAGATTAATAACCACAAAAGATAGAAGAATAAGAAATTAGGCCGGTTCCAAAGTATTTACCCTCAGAATTTATAGATCGGCAAATAGGATGCTTTGATTCGTCCTCCTTATTGATTTTTGTTGTGAAAAATATTTGAAGAAAATATAGAGATTTGTGTTTTGGCACAAATTAAATCAAAGAAAACATTTTGACAAAAATATATTTGGTTGAAGCTTGAGCAAAGGAAATTGATTTTCCAAGCTCAAGATCATCCGGGAAACTAAAAAGAATGTTCTAAAAAAGAAGAAGAAAAATTTAAACTGGCTACTATTCTTGGTTGAGAGAAAACCAAGTCTTTTCTTTTGAATGAAAAATGCAGCTTTTTTTCTAGAAACGAAGGTAAAAGTCCTTTTAATCTTCTGTGTTTCTAAAATGGAAAAAGAACAAAATTAATTTCTTAATTTTATTTTTTTCAAGGACACCAAAAGAGTGAAAGAAACACACTGAAAAAGAAAAAAATCAGAAATCGCAGGAAAACATCGACCACCGCCAAAACTGGCCGCGTGTGGGGGGGCAGGCACGTGCCTAAGGGGCGCGCGCGTTGCCTGGGCGAGGCGCACCGAAGTGCACCCCCAGCTGCTGCCACGCGCGCGGCAGCGCATGCAGCCCCTGCCGTGCGTGCCTCCGTGACGGGCACGGCCCGTACACATGGCACGCGAAATGAAAAAATAAATAAATAAAATAAAATAAAATAAAAAAGAAACTAAATATAAATAGTAAAAAGGAATAAAAGAGAGCAAACGAAACAAATTTTCGCACTGGAAATTTTGGAGGAACAAATGGATTTTTTTGACAAGGAGAACATCATTTTTGACACCTTTACTGGCAATTATCATTTTTATCGTCGGTTAATTCTGATTTTGGTCCAACTCGGGACCCGACGTCTACATCAGGCCAGAATAGGCAAAAAAGGTTAAAAAAGGGATCCACAAGCAAAGATGAAGCCAGATTCTTTATATAACACCCGGCTGGTTAGTCAGCATCATCCCAATAGTCAAGAAGAGCGAAAAAGTATGTGCTATCAGGATTTGAACAAAGCTTGTCCACAAAAAAAAAAAAAAGAAAAAATAACATAAAAAAAGGAACAGAAAAAAAAAGGAAAAAAAAAGGGAAGGAAAAGAATCAATATGTAGATTGGAAAGTCATCCTGGGGGCAAATTTTGTTCAAATCCCATTGATCTACACATACCCGTACTTTGCCATTTTTCTTGACTTCCGAAAAGGACCAAAAGGGTTATATTGACTTACAATGGATACGGGTTGCTCGAGCTTGGGAATAGACATCATAGGGGAGGTGCGCCCTACGGCCTCCAACGGACAGGGTCATCGAAAGGAATCCGATATGTCAATATGGTCTCCTGCACCATGCAGGGTTCAAGGACGGTAGGACAATTTATGGCTAATGCTAGGGAGTTGCTCCAAAGGTATGTGTAGACACGGGGTCCTGAGGCAGCCCAGATCAGAATTACCCAATGATAATAAGATGCCTTACCACAGGCTAAAAGGTTAAAAGTGGTAATTTCCTTGTAAAATTTACATTTTAGAGTGAAAAATTAAAAAATAATAAAAAATATTCTAAAAATTAGATTTGAAAAATGGGGTTTAGAAATTTAGTATTTTTAGTTAATTTTAAAGATTTTAACAAAAAAAAGGAGTCGAGCATCAGCCGCGGCCGAGGTAGCGTGCTGCGTGGCGCCGCTGCGACGCGGAGCGCCATCGCACGGCACTCCGCACTCGCGACGTCGCCACAAATCCGCCGAAATCGCCCGAAATTCAGATTTTTCCCATTTTTTTACCCAAAATACCGTTTTTTATCCCATTTTCAGGGTTTTTAAGGATTTATTCAATTTTTAAAATTTCGAATAGTGAATATCTGATTTAATTAGGTCCGATCATTTTTAATTATTATTTCTTTCCTATTTTCTTCATATAAAAAAATGATGAAAAAATCAAAAGGGGGAATTTCTTTTAGCTTTTCTTCTTCCTCTCAATTTCTCTCTAAAAAAATTTCAGATTTTCCCCAACAAAAAATTGAGTTCATCTTTTTGGTTCTTTTTAAAATAGAATTTCTTCTAAACATTTTTTAGAAGGAGATTTGTTAATGTAATATAATTTTGAGACAAACATAATTATTGTTTGCTCTCAAAATTCATTTTTTAACTTGTTTTTGTTGTTTTCAGTTAAACTTTTTTTCAAAGATTTTTTATTGGAATCCCTTTTTGATGAAAATTGAATTTTGGGGCAAATAAAATAATTGTTTGTTCTTATAATCCGATTTTTTCGTTTGATTTTCTAAAAAAGAAGTTTTTTCATAAATGATTTTTTTTCTTGAGACAAACAAAAGGATTGTTTGTTTTTGAGATTATTTTTATTTTTATCAATAAAAATCATTATTTAGGCAAAAAAATTAATTCTTTATTTTTAAAAAATTTTTGATCATTTTTTCTATCTTTTTCTTGGAATAAAATTCCAACATTTTATCATTCAATTCTAATCCTGCAAACCACAAACAAGGAAATCAATATCATTTTTACCTTCATCGAATCCGAAACTCTGAGGGTAAATATTTTGCACTTGATATTTATTTTTTCTTTTATTTATTTTGTTTATATTTAATTTATTAACATGTATATTTTTATTATTATTCTCATTTATTTATTTATTCTATGTCTTGTAGGTTTATTCCATTTAATGTTTATATTACTATGTTTATATAATATTATTGCTATTATTAGTTTATTATCATTCTCTTTCATTATTATTTTCATTACTGTTATTAATATTATCATATTATTTTATTTTTATTCATGTAAATATTGATTATTTTTAATTCCCAACACGTAATTAATTTATTTTACTCTAATTCATCATTATTTTCAACATATAATTAATAAATTCATTTTAACTGATATTTTTACTATGTAAATATTTTATATTAATTGTGATTATATTAATTAACTATGTCATTTATTTAATTGCTATTATTATTTTGTTATTCATTTTTTATCATTTTTTTTATCATGTCATTGTTATTTATTTATTCATTTATTTATTTTCATTATTTCATCATTATTATTATCATGTTCATATTTTTACATATTAATTCATTAACATGTTATATTTTTATTCCAATTACATCTTTTAATCCATTTGTCATTCATAACACATTTTTCTCATTTATTTTAAATTGTTAACATGTTAATTCATTTGTCATTTTGATATCACCTTATTTTATCATTTATTATATTTTTGATTTAATTACTAACATCATTTTATTTGTGTTGTATTTTTATTTCACATCCTATTTTTTTCTTCTTGGGCATTTTTTGCGAGCACGCGAGGAGATCCAGAAGGTTCGTTTGGGGTTAAATATTTATTTGCTTTATATGTAATCTTTTATTCATTTGGCTTTTCCATTTATTTTGCTATGTAATTTTCCTATAAAATTGTTTATTTTAGGCGCTAGAAAGAAAATCACCAAATCATTTTTTTAAAAATTAACTTGGAATCTTTCCTAATAAAAATGGGATCAATGTCTCAATTTTCTCCAAAACAAAATCATCACATAAAAATTGTTTTATAATATATATGCATGCGAGGACCAATGTCCTCATCATTAATGAATATCCCGATTTATGCATGATTTGTATTTTATTTACAATGGGAGTTGTATTCCGCCCCTAGTTTTATTGTATTTACTTTCATGTGCTTTACTTTGATTATATTTTATTTATCACTTTTCCTTGAGTGGACAACCTGTGCTTTAATTAACTGCATTAAAATGAATGAGAAATGGGATGAAACTCTAAATTTAAAGCTCAATTATAAACTTAACCAAAGTATGATAAATGGGAAGTCAAGGACTCACTTTGGTCTTAGGCTAAACGAGGTTAGAGGACCATCGCAATGTTTTATTGGGATGGGGCCTCTAAAAAATCTCTTGTTGCCCTCCAAAAGGCCCAATTCGAATAATCCTAGGCTCCACGGGGTTAGAGGATCATTCCAATGTTCTATTGGGATGAGGTCTCCAAGATCCCTCTGGCTTGCCCAAAATGGATATATATGCGCCGTCTTAGGCTCACTGAGGCTAGACGACCTTTCCCAATGTTCTATTGGGTGGCGACTCAAAGAAACCTCCTTGTTGCCCAACATAGACGCACTTGTAATTTGTTACAAGTTTTAATGAATCTCTCTCGAAAGCCCTAAAAGCGGGTCTTCGAGGCACCCCGGGGTTTGGCGCGCATCACAGTATGGCATTAAAAACCACAAGTACTCTCTGTATTGCCCTCAAACCAATGGAGCAGGAGAGGCTGCTAACAAAAAATCTTAGTTAAGACGGTTCAAAACTACAAGGATTGGGCAGAGAAATGGCCTTTCTACACTTCGAGGCTAGAGAACCACCGCCGGAACCTCTACAAGAGTCACCCTTTATTCCTCGATTCATGGGACAAAAGAAGTATAGCCAATCGAAGTAGAGCTCAAATCTTTAAGAACAGTCATGAAAGCCTATATTTCAAAAGCCGACAGGGTGTGGCAATGGTGGAACAGTTAAACACGTCAAACAAGGATATATCATGGGATTACCGCCACAGTCAGATCTATCAGAAAATATTTTGCTCGATCATTTGGGAAGAAGGTTAGTAAGCATCCATTGAAAGAGGGAGATTCAGTCATCAAGCAAATAAGACCAGGTGTTCCGGACACATGGGATAAATATAGGACGACGTGAGAAGGTCCTTTTGTTCTTCAGAGATTGTTAACCAAGGAAGCAACAACAAATAGCGATGAAGATGACTTCAAAGAGCTGGTTAACATCGACAGACCCAAGAAACTCCATGGCTAAAGACTAAAAATGAAAAGATGAGAATAAAAGCCCCATGGGTTGAAAATCAAAAAAAGGTGGCCTTGCTAAAAATGGGCACCTCATCAAGGTGAAAACAGAAAAAAGGCACCCTGGGCAAAAATTAGAGGCTCGAGAGAAAATGTCCAATCAAGAAAACCTGAGAGGGATGATTGGAGATAGGAGTTTGATGCTTACAAGATTTCCTCTGAGATTAGATGTAGTTTTGCATTTTGAATCGATGTTAGATAATGATCATGTATAGAGAAATCATACCGAAATGTACACAATCTTTGCAAATACATGTGTTCATTATTTTCTAGTTCGTTTATAAAAAGAGAAACATCGTTCATTCTTGAATCCATGAAATCTAAATGAGTACACTCGGCTACTGCTCTTATCGTCCAGATGTCTAAGTCGATGAGGTCTTATTATCAACTGCGAGACTAAGCACCTACCTCTTGAACGCATTAGTCGGAGTAAAGGAATGAACCCTGAAAGATGTTAAAATAGTCTTCACCGGCAACTTGCCAGAGGCTATGGTATCTGGAGGTAAAGCCAAAGATAAAGATACACCTTGGAAAGATAGGGGATACCTCACTACATCATTAATCCCTTTGAACTATTGAGCACAATGGGTGGTAATGTAAAAGGGCAGCCTCATGAAGCCCTAAAGAACCCGATCTTTATCCGCCACCTCGCCTAATCTAGCAACACATTCATCGAGAGAGGCAAAGGAATGCAACCGATGCCTAGGGTGAAAATGCCTCAGTGAACAGCTGCCAATTACTCTAGAAGGGGGCTCTGATAGTAGCTTTTACTTTTCTTGCAGTCATACCCTTAAAAAAATAAACAATAAAGCCGTTAGAGTTGAAAACCGTAATTGGCTCTCTAAGCAAAAGTTAGGCCAAAGGGCAGGGTGGAAACCTAGAAACAGGCAGTCTGTCCTATAAAAAATGAATAAAAGCCGCTGGAGTGGGTTGGGTCCATTCCAGGCAAAAATTAGGCTCAGGGTTATGTGAAAATCCCCAAAGGGACGCATTTCTCGGTAAGAAAAGCTAGTGTGAAAATCCACAAGGGACGCACTAACTTTAAAATAATGACTTTTGAAGCCTAGAGCGATAAGGCGGCATTACGTCCCTTTAGGCATATAGTGCATAACTCAGGACTCAATTTAAAGTTTTGGAGGCAAAATGCCCATTGACCGGGGGGCAAAGATGCGCACGGGTCATTTCTCTTTGAAAAGATTATGGGTCAGAGTCCCTGAAGTCAAGACAACGCTTTTCTAGATCCTTGGGGGCATCAGACAATGTGAGCAGCCGAGCATACCCTCAACAAATCCCTTAACCACCTAGGATGTGGTCTATCCATTTTTGCATCTCACATGCATCTCGCATGTATAATCTTTTGCATATCTCTCTGCATAACTTTACACATGCATAGCCTTTCATAATGCCCAACATGCATTCACACATGCTTGAACTTTGTATATATTTTGCATATGCAATTCTTCGTGCACATTCCGTGTACATAATCTTTACATACATGTAATGCATAATTCTTTGCACATGTTTAGCATGCATATCATAAGCATATCACGTGCATTCAATCCTTTTACATGTGTAGTTGCGCACACATAATTTTTGTACATTAATCCTTTGCATAGTTTTGTATATATATTTCGCACACATGATTCCATACGCACACACAATATTTCGTATATGTTGTTGTGGATATGACTCAGGGGGAAAGGTCCAAATAGACCTCATGCACGAAGATGATCTAAGAGATGAGTTCAGCTCAAGATCATCGGACACTATATTCGGCATAAAATCAGGTGCGTCTGTATATAAGGGGAATGCTAAGAAATATAAGCCTATTCATGCATACCATGCCGGGGACAATCAGGTAAGTTTCTCACACACATCACACAATAAGTGTACAAAATCAAAATTTAAATGTACAAAGAATACAAATTCTCAAACAAAAAACAACAAAACCAAACAAAACAAAAAGAAGATATTTTCAAGGCCTTGAAAATACAACATACTGTAAAAAATCAAATACAACCAAAATGCGAAAATTCCAAAAATTTATGAAAATTATTTTAAGGGACACTAAAGACATTGGAACCTATCTGCCTACAGGCAAGCAATAAAACCTCCAATCTAATTTTCCTTTAAGGAGGGTCAAATCTAATTTTCATCTGAGGAGGCTCAAACCTATTTTCCTCTCTGGAGGCTCAACATCAAAGCCTCTCACCCTCTAGAGAGGGACACAGGTCTTTTCAACAAGGAGGCTCCGGTTGGAGATGATAGAGGAATCGGTATCTGGTATGTCACAGTCGGTAAGGGACCTCTAAGAGGATGATATCTGAACTTTGCAAGAAGATGATATCCGCACTTTGGAAGTCTAGAAAATGGCACGATGTAATCAAAGGGGCAGATGTACATATTCCACAAATCCTTCTCCAAGGAACAACCAGCTGTCCTTTAAGAGGCACCCGTCTGACATCGACCCTAACAGGTATGTACTGCCACAGGTACGCATCTCTTTCATATACCCTACACATTTGCTTTGCCTCTTTTTGTAGAAAAAAAAATGCAGTTCAGGATAAGCGCCAGCAAAGACAATGACGAACAAGTCACCATGCCGACCCAAGGATGGTCAACAGTCATGCACTGGGCTAACCGGATGGTGGTTAGCAAATCAGACACTACATCATTCAGATAGTGGTTGACAGGTAAAAACCAAGCAGACCTAATGGAGGTCGACAGATCTAAAAATAATGTCTTGTAGACCGGATGGGGTTTAGCAAGATTATGCCGTACAAGCTCTGAAGCAGCCAGCAAGATAAAACATTCAATCTCATGCCTTGCAGATCGGATTGGGGTTAGCTAGGACACTGTGCAAGCTGAGATGAGGCCAGTGGGACACACGCGATAGAACAGATCGTAACGAGATCGTAGTTAGAGAACACTGCATCTCACAGACACCGTACAAGCCGATATGAGGCCAGCGGGATGCATGTGATAAAATAGCTCGCAATAGGATTGTAGTTAGAGAACACTGTATCTCACATACACCATGCAAGCCGAGATGAGGCTAGAGGGACACATATGATAGAACAGATCGGAACGGGATCATAGTTAAAGAACACTGCATCTCACAAACACCGTGCAAGCTGAGATGAGGCCAGCGGGATACATGCAATAGAATAGATTGCAACAGGATTGTGGTTAGAGAACACTGCATCTCATAGACATCGTGCAAGCCAAGATGAGGCCAGCGGGACACCTGTGATAGAACAGATCGTTACAAGGTTGTAGTTAAAGAACATTGCATTTCATAAACACCGTGCAAGCCAAGATGAGGCCAGCGGGACACATGCGATAGAGCATATTGCAAGTGGGTTGTAGTTGGATAACACTACCTCTCATGACATTCAGATGCCGTGCAAGCCGAGATGAGGCTAGCAGTACACATGCAATAGAACAAATTACAGGTGGGTTGCAGTTGGATAACACTGCCTCTCACGACACTCATACACCATACAAGCCAAGATGAGGTCCGCCGGGTGAACGTGGTCAAACGAATTGCCGAGGAGTCGTGGTAGAATATGCTACTACTCTACGGCAAGAGATCACCTGTGTCAACGCTACATTAAGAAGGTAAAGGACTGCCTCAGGTACACATCTCTTTCCTTCTTCTCTAAATTTTGGCTCATCTAGACACTAGTGTGCTAGTTTCCCCAAAATTGGGGGCTGTAGACACCGAGTCCTGAGATAGCCCAGATCAGAGTTATCCAATGATGATAAGATGCCTATTCACAGAAAAAAAAAAGATTGAAATTGATGATTTCCTTGTTAAATTTGAATTTTAGAGTAAAAAAAATAATAAAAATTATATAAAAAATTAATTTTGAAAAATGGAGTTTGAAAATTATAGTGTTTTTAGTTAAATTTGGAAAATAAAAAAAATTCGGATGTCGGCCGCGGAGATGCCATGCGGTAGCCGGCAGGCGTATGGCGTCAGCACGTGTTGCTACTCGCTGGGCAAACGCGCACACCGCCTGCTGATTTTTGGCCCTATTCCGCCGAAAATGCTGATTTTTGGCTCAAATTTAATTTTTTCAGGATTTTTTCACCAAATTTGATTTTCTATCCCATTTTTAAATGTTTTTCATAATTTTTTCCATTTCTAAATATATATAAACAATATTTGAATTAATTAATTAGTTTTTCCTTAATTAATTACATTTTCCTTTTTTTTCTTAATATAAATAGAAAAAGATCAAACAAAAGTAGGGGGATCCAGTTTTAGGGTTTCTTCTTTAATTTTTCTCTTCTTCTTCTTCAAAATTCTCTCTAGGTTTTTCTTAGGTTTTCCCCTAAAAAAAAATATATAAAAATTGCTAAAAGTGAAAAAGTTCAATTCCTCTTCTTCCTTTTTTCCAATAGAATTCTTTCTAAATATTTTAGATGGAATTTTGTTGATGAGAAATTTACTTTTGAGACAATGAAAATGATTGTTTGTTTTTAAAAATCCAATTTTCTTACTTCTGTCTTTTAATTATTTTTACTTGAGTTTTCTCAAAAAATTTTATTTTAATCCCTTTTTTATGAAAAAATGGATTTTGAGACAAAACAATTATTTGTTCTTAAAATCTAATTTTTTTCATTTGATTTTCTAAAACACAAGATTTTTCATAAATAATTTTTTCTTGAGACAAACAAAAAATTATTGTTTGTTCTTGAGATCATTTTTATTTCTTTAATCAATAAATATAATTTTTTAAACAAAAAAATTCATTTTTTATTTTTAAGAATTTTTAGTTTATTTCATTTTTTTTGCAATTTACTTTTTTGGAATAAAATTCCAATTTTTATCATCTTCAATTCTAATTTTGCAAAACAAAGCAAGAAATCAATCATCTTTTTTCGCTTCATCGAATCCGAACTCCGATGGTAAACATTCTAGGCTTGATCTCTTTTTTTTCATGTTTAATTGCTTTAACATGTAAATTTTTATTGTTTTCATTTATTTATTTATTCTATTGTTTGTATATTTGTTTTATTTAATATGTTATATATTATTATTATTATTATTATTATTATTATTATTATTATTATTATTATTATTATTATTATTATTATTATTATTATTAATTCATTAACATGTTGTTTTATCTACTTCAATCATATTATTTAATTCCTTTATCATTCATAATGCATTTTTTTTCATTTATTTTAATTTATTAACATTTTAATTCATTTGTGATTTTGAAGTCATCTTATTTTATTATTTATTATATATTTAATTGATTTAATTACTAATATTATTTTATTTTTGTTTATTTTTTATTCTAATACTTGTTTTCTTTGCTTGGGCATTCTCGCGAGCAAACGGGGAGATCTAGGAGTCTCATTTGGTTTGACCATTTATTTGCATTATTTGTAATATTTTATTTATTTGGCTTTTTCATTTATTTTGCAATGTAATTCTTAATAAAAATGTTTATTTTATGCACGTTTAAGAAGAAAATTGCAAACATATTTCTATTAATTAAACTTGAAACATTTTCTAATAAAGATGGGACCAATGTCCCAATTTTTCCATGTAAAATAAATTGTCACATTAAAATTATTTTTTTTAACCATGCATGTGAGGACCAATGTCCTCATCCTTAATAAATACCCCGTTTTATGTATGATTTACAATGGGGTTGTATTCCGCCCCTAGTTTTATTGTGATTTATTGTACTCTTGTTTACTTTATTTTAATCTTGCTCCTATTTACTGCTTTCCTTATATGACCAACATGCGCTTTAATTAACTGCATTAAATCGAATGAGAAATGGGATGAAACGTTAAATTCAAAACTCAATTATAACTTTGATAAAGGTATGAATAAATGGGAAGTCCTGAACCATCTCTAGTCTTAGGCTTAATGAGGCTAGAGGACCATCTCAATGTCTCATTGGGGTAGAGCCTCCAAAATATCTCTTTCTGCCCAAAAAGGCCCAATTTGCATAGTCCTAGGCTCCACGAGATTAGAGTACCATCTCCATATTCTATTGGGGTGGGGCCTTCAAAATATCTATGGCTTGCCCAAAATTTATGCATATGCACTGTCTTAGGCTCACTGAGGCTAGACAACCTTTCCCAATGTTCTATTGGGTAGCAACTCCAAGAAACCTCGTTGTTGCCCAAAATAAACGCACTTATAATTTCTTACAAGTTTTCATAAACCTTTCCTGAATGCCCTAAAATCGGGTCTTCGTGGCCTACAGATCCGGCACGGGTCACGAGTGTGACAGTCTTCACTAGTAGTTCAGCCCGGAGATCATGATATCGGGAAGGGAAAGCTGAAGACAACTCCACCTCGAAAAGATAGAGGGAGCCTTACCACATCTTGAGTCATCCCGAGTTGTCAAGCATAGCGGCCTGTGATATAGAAGGTGGTTTTGCGAAGCCCGCATAAGGGAACACATCCCGAAGGGCCATCGACTATCGCAGCAGAGAGGGGAAGCCAAGCATTCATGAAACTAATATCCTTGTCTGTTACCTCGCCGAGTCTGGTAACCCCTTCATCGAGAGTCGCAAATGAATACAGCTGTTGACGGGGAAGAAAATGCCTCGGGGAATATTGACTGATAATCTTAGGAGGAGGTTCTGATACCAGTTTCAGTTTCTCTTGCAGCCATATCTGAAAATGGAAAAAGGAAAAAACAATAATAGAAAATAATAATAATAGAAAATAATAAAAATAAAAAATTAATAAAGTCCTGTAATGCCCCGATCCCACCCTAGTAGTTTGAGCCTTGGGATATGTGTGTGATTTTGTCTGTATTATTTTGAGTATGCGTTATTTTGAGTATATGCTATTGTTTAAGTTATATTAGTATGTATTTTGGGGTTTTGTTTTGGTGTGAGTGTGTGTATTGGAGTAGTGTGTGTTTTAGTAGGGTTGGTTTTGGGTGTATGTGAGAGGATGGTAGTTGGTTATGTCATGGGGAGGTCCTCTTGTAGAAGGGTGATATGTGGCAAGTGGGGAGGATATTTTAGTGGAAAGAGAGAGTGAGGGACAGCTGTTCTCCTTTGTCCCCTTCCCATTTCTTCTTCTTCTTCCTCTTCCCCGTTGCTCTATTCCTCTTCTTTCTTCTCTCTTTTCTTCCTCCTAATTTCCCCATTATATGTTTTGGTGAGTTTTGATAATTCTAAGTTGGTTTGGGTAAGTGGTAGCTAACTCTTCTTCTTCATCCTCTTCTTCCCTTTTTAATTTGGTTATTTTGGTGTTTTGGGGTTAGAGTTTTAAATTCTATTTTGATGGATGTTTTGGCTCAGAAATCCCTCCGAGAGAGCATAAGGGCAAGGAAGTAGCTAGTGGAAGCAGAGCACCATGATTGGAGCTCAAGAGTTTGAGGTTTGGGAATTTTTATTTTCTTTGTTCATTTTATGTGATTTTGTGTTCTTTGTTGAATTGCTGGTAATTGATGAGACATAATATGTGTATTTGTATCTTAATGATGTGGGTAATGACCATTTTGGGTTGAGATGCTTGGATTATGAGTAATTGAACCAAGATATGAATTATTGGTTGAACTTAGAGAGAGATTTCTGGTTTGTTATTTGTGTAATTAAATTATTGGTTGTGGTTTAAAAGTTGAGTTTTAGGGTAATTAAGATGACTTGAGTGATCAATTTGTGTGGCGTTGAGTTTTGAAGACAATTGGGGGTTTAGGTGATTTTTGGGAGTGTGATTTTTAGTAGTGTGATTTTTTGCAAATTTTCGCGTAAGAGCTGGAAATCACGACTCTATCACGAGCACGACACTGTCGCAGAGCGGGACAGAGCTTGATGGATTCAGCCCTTGTGACACCCTGACCGGAATGCCACGGAGACACCTCGATCGGAGCGCCACAACCCGACCGGACACTCAAAACCACCAACACAAACAAACAAAATATAATGCGGAAGCAGAAAAATGGCAACTTACTACCATATAAATATCAATATGCATACAGGTCCAAACATTTTACAATATCAGATCTAGTTACAAAATACAGTACTATCCTTATATACAAAAAGGTACAGGATCAGATTACAAAAATAAAATGCTAACTCCTACGTGGCCAACCCTGTAGATGCGCGACCCCAACCAGAACAAAACCTGCCACCTACATAGGAAAACAAAAACATCCCATGCTAAGCAATAATGCCTAGTGGGGAGGAAACAAAACAAAAGACAACACTATTCGAAAATATCACATGCATACACCAGATGGTCAGAAAATATACTAAGCACATTCATTAAATCAGGACATTAAACAGAAACACATGGCTGATCGCTTAACTGCATACAAAATCCGAACACTACACTACCGAGCACCGTACAAATCGAGCAGAATACAATAGCCTGAACTTCACTGGTGGTGGATACGGGAAAACTCTAGACTGGAGACTGAAGCCTCAAAGAAAAAAAACATTTTCAGGGCCCGAAGTGTAACAACCCAAAAAGGGCTTAGTCGAAAACTGCATGATAAGTCAGAAAAGTAAGGGTATTTCAGTAATTTAAGCATGAGAAAATTTGGATGATAAGGATTTCGTTGCGAAGAAATTAATTAAATATGTTAAGTGGAGGAATTATAAGGTGTACATTTAGTGTATGGTAAAAGGATGTAAGTGAGTTAAGAGATTATATTGTGTATTTGGAGTATGTTGCCATGTATGTAAAGTGTTTTAATGAGAAGTGATCAAGTGGATTATGTGTATGGTGTTTAGTTTGGAAGTTATTTGAATTTTGGACACATGAGATCCATAGATGAATGACACATGGCAAGGTAGGTGAGCAATTAATGAAGAAAAGAAGTGAGGTGAGAGGAGAGAGGGAAGGCTGAAATGGGATAGCTTCCCGTGGAAGCTTCCCATTCCCTCTTTTCTTCACTCTTCCCCGTCCTCTCTTCTCTTTCCTTTCTTCATTTGGCTGCTCTTCACTTTCCTTTGTATGCTTCTTTGAGCTTGAGATTGGATTTCATAAGTTTAGAGTTGATTGTTAAAGGTAAGTGCTTGAGTTGAGTTGCGTTTCTTCATCTCCTTCTTGTTCTTTAAATTTTTGGTTTTGAAGAGTGATTGCATGGCTTGACTTAAAATGTGTTGTGGCTGGGTTTGTACAAGAATCAGAGGAGAGAAGAAAGAGCAAAGGCAAGGATAAAGTGGTGTCTTGAAGAGTTAAGGATTGAAGCTTCGTTTCAGGTTTGGGAGCCTTGTTGTGGTGTTTTAAGTTTGGGAGTGTTTTCCCCTAATTTCTCCTTAGATCTTATGTACCTTGTGGTTGCATGTTATTAATGACCTTGAGTGTTAATATATATTTAAATGCATGTATGTGTTTAATTGGAGTGCCGGTTTAGCATGATTTAATTGTAATGATTTGCATGTTAGTTGTAGTGAAATAGTTGTGTTAGGGTGTAGTATGGTTTGTGTGTTCTTGATGATTAATTGTGATTTCTTGTTCAAGTTAGTGTAAAGTTAAGAGTATATGAATAATGAGCATGTTTTGTATGCATGGGAGCACTGAGGTAAGTGTATGTGCATGATTGAATGAGTGGTTTTGGGGGTTGAGTGTGTAAATCTGGGCTCTGTGGCGATCGCGACATTGTCGTGAGCGCGACAGAGTGCAGATTGGCCCCTTGTTACCATGGAGCCCTCTGTCGCGAGTGTGATAGGGAGCTCGGTAGCCCGAGTCCTCCATGCGAGCATGTTGCTGAGCGTGCACGCGAGGAGGAAGCAGTCGGACTCTATCGCAATCACGAAGTTGTCGCGAGCGCGACAGAGCTCGATTTTGTGTAAGTATGCTGAGTGTGCTTCGTCACGAGCACGCCTTCTAGCGCGAGCCCGCAATGAAGTACCCCATACTTTATCGCGAGTGCGACACACGTCGTGATCGCGACAGAGACCCTTCCTGCCTGCCCTATTTTCCGAAGTGATTCTTTTGCCCCACTTTGCACGATTTCTCACTATTTCATGGTGCACGGTTTTGCTTATGCCTCAATGATATATTGTTCTAGTGTTTTATATAGTGAGCATTAAGTGTTTGTGTTTTGATTTGAATACTTAGATTAATTTTAAAGTACTGTAATTGTGAGTGAGTTGTCGAGCCTGAAGTGTCAAGGTAGTGGATAATTAAGCATGCTTAAGAAGGGTTAGTGAGTGCAGCTGTAGTTTAAACCCCGTGTGGGTCTTGCGGTCGACCTCCGAGATGGTCAATCTCCGTGTAGTGATAAAATGTTTTGAGACTCTGGTCTCCCGCACTACCTTCGGGTATAAAAACTATTTTGAGGCTTCGGTCTCCCGTGAAATTCAGGCTGTTGTTTATAGTGTCCGGTATTTGTCTAGTGAAGTGTTGTAAATATTATGTGATTCTAGTTAGTGAAATTATTTAGTATTTCTTATCATTTATTCTGATTTCACATAGAGACTTTTGATTTATATATCTCCGTCCTCTAACATTTAGTGAATTCTGTATGTTGATGCATCTTTCCATGTATGTTTTTAATGCACGATTTATTGTATAGTGTTTTGTGGTTCTGTTTCCTCCCCACTAAGCGTTATCGCTTAGCACGAGCTGTTTACCCATGTAGGTGACAGGTTTGTGGGTCCATTCGAGTCGCACATCTGTAGGCTGGCCACATAGGAGTAGAGTTTTTTTTTTTGTCTCCTTCTGTATTATTCTTTTTGTATACATATTATTTTTGTAAAGGATTTAAGATGTAATCTTTTGGATTTTGGATATAACTATATTTTGATTATATTTGATACATGATTTTCTATTATTATTGTTTGTGAATGCTTTCGTTTAGTGCATGTATGTATGTCTGCCGTGTCGTGAGTGAGCGTCGGGTAGCGCGCTTGCCGGTGCCCTTCTAATGGGGGCGACAGTAGGGGGTGTTACATGAAGGCAGTAGGGGAGACCGGAGTCTCAAAACATTTTCACTAGACCCTTAACGGAGGTCAACCGTATCACTAGACCCGAGCGGGCCAACATGGGCAGCTGCACTCACTATCCCTTTATAAGGATGCTTATCTATCCACTACTATGACACTTTAGGCTCAACACATACTCAAAAATCAAATACATTCACTAACTCAAAAACCACCGACCAAAACACTATCAAAACGAGACAATCATAAGAACATTAGTTCTGCATTAGTGAGAAATCAAAACAGAGTAAGTTACTGAAGAAACATTTAAAATTCGACCGGACTCTTCATGTCGAGCGAAGCTCTATATGATGAGCACATTACATGCCGAGGGAAGCTCTACATGACGAACGACTCTTCATGCCGAGCCGAGCTCTACATTCCGAGCGGCTACTAATCACGTCTCGGAGCAAAGTACAATGCGTCCGAGAGGACACTGAGGAAAAATTCATCTCGGTCACGATCAGGACGAACATCTCTCTCATGATAGAGTTATATTTCTCCCAGAAATAGTGTTTCCCTGCTCTGATTTCAAGCCAATACACACCCACATTCGAACATGCAAAACTCTTACCTTCCTGCTCTAATACATTCAAAACAGACATAAAATACCAAATTGCACCACGAAATCAGAAAGCAACCCGCCAAGCAGGTTAATCTTCACGACTCGTGAAGAATTTCACGTGTCGTGAAGAGTCTCCTTCCGAGCACCACAAACACGAGAGAAAAACTCATTTTTGAAACATACATAGACAGACTTTATCTTTAAACAATCAGAGCTCAAATTCACGACACTAACAAATTAGAACAACATATACACTTTACACACAAATCAATATAAGAAAGATGATCAGACAACTTGAGCAACATACGCTTCCAAACATGGAAAACAGAAGCTTCAATCTGATCTCTTCAATATCCAACCTTCTCTTTACCTTTACTTTTTCTTCTATCTTCAGGTTCTTGCACAGATTCAAACAAAACCAGAGCTCAGATAACCCAAACAGTTAGAACAATAAGCACAACCTTCGACAAACAGAAAACGGAGAAGAAGAAGACGATGCCGAACTAACCACTTACCTCAGAACCAGCTCAAACTTAACAAATCTCACCCAAACTAGAAAAACTACACCAGGAAAATGGAGAGCAGAAACTTGCAAAACGAGAGGAAAAATGGGAAAGAACAGGAAGATGAAGAATGCTTTAATGAGAAGCAAACTCCATTTTCTGCCTTCCCACTCTCCTCTCTCTTCAAATCCACATTAATGCACTCACCTAATAGGCCACCTGTCTCTCTTCCATTGGACCTCCTCACAAACTTCCTTTATATCCTTGGCAAAACTCTAATAAATCCTTAGCAAATTACCAATAAATCACTAAAAAAAAATCTTTCAACTAACACTTTAATTTAGGTTCTTAAAAGTCTAATTCCAAAAACTCAAATACGGAAAATACTTCAAATTTTTTGGTCAAAAACACAAATTCCGCCTAGGCCCTTTTTGGGTTGTTTCAATCTCTCCCCCTTAAGAAATTTCGTCCTCAAAATTTTCCCGTTAGTCTGATCACAACCCAAAACCCAAAACTGAACTCTGAATGAACATAATAATTTGATACTTACCAGAAGAACCTACAAGCTCAGGAGTATCCTCTCTAATCATGGCATACACACGCGGTTTAACAAATCTTCCTATCGTCTTTGGTCACTGCACCGTTTTTGATGGAGCCTGACCGGGTCTTCCGCTGCCTTTATCACTTCTGGCTATTCATGCTCTATTCTCATTCACTCGGCTCTCAGACTGCACTTTAACCTCTTTTCTTTTCGGACAATTTGCTAACATATGCTCCTTGCTTCCACACTTAAAGCATGCCCCGGTCATCCTCCAGCACTCTCCCCAATGGCGCTTCTGACAATACTCACATTCCGGGACAACACTTCCCTTGCTAGAAGGCATAACTACACTTCCTACTTCCAAAGGCACTGGCACAGTCCCTTTCATCACTTGTCCGATCGGGTTACCTTTAGCCCGCTTGTTAACTTTTGACGCACTATCCGGGGCTCTTCTCTTCTTCTCACTTTTCTGCTTAATCTCCTCTGACTCTTCTAACTTTATTGCCCTGCCACTAGCTAATAATAGGTGACCGGTTGCATGACCATCATGGCCGACAATGGCCTTCGGATTACTTCTCTTAATCCATCCTCAAAGTGCCTACACTTCAACTCCTCGGTCAACAACATCTCAAGCACATACTTACTTAGCCTACTGAACTCCTTCTCATATTAACTCAATGACATGCTCTGCTACTTTAGACTGATAAAATCTTTCCACATTGCCTCTCGATAAGCTTTAGTCACATACTTCTTTTCAAATTCTAGCACAAAGAATTCCCATGTCATCTCAACCGGTCTCTGAGGGTTGCAGAGCACTAGCTTCCACCAGTCATATGCCAGCCCTTGAAGTAATGACACAACACAGGGTACTCTCTAATGTGTAGGACAACCAATCTCTTGCAGGATCCGATCAATCTTCTCTAACCAGAACTCTGCTACGTCCGATCTGTCCAAAGAAGTCCCATGAAACTCTTCCGCTCCTCTCTTTCTCAAAACCTCAGAAGGAGCCTTAGGAGCAGTCAGTCTATCCACTAACTGAAGCAAACCTTGCACTAATGCTGGATTCTCAAAACCAAATCCTAAACCTTCAGCTGGTGCACGTTCATGTGCAGATCTATCTCGTCTGACCGGGCTAGCATTACCGATCGGGTTGACACTCCCTGCAGAATCACCCACATTCTCACTCGGATCGGACTCCATCAAGACTCTACACAGGACACATCTGTATTAGGCCACGATGCAAGACCAACTCATAAACCAAGACTCAACACACATACAAAGAGGAACCAGAACTGCCTAAATCGCTACTCTGATATCACAAATGTGATACCCCGACCGGAATGCCATGGAGACACCCCGATCGGAGTGCCATAACTCGACCGGACACTCAAAGCCACCAACATAAACAAGCAAAATAAAACGCGAAAGCAGAAAAATGGCAACTTACTACCATACAAATGTCAATATGCATACAGGACAAAACAATTTTACAATATCCAATCTAGTTACAAAATATAGTAATATCCTTATATACAAAAAGGTACAGGAGCAGATTATAAAAATAAAATGCTAACTCTTACGTGGCCAACCCTGCAGATGCGCAGCTCCAACCAGAACTAAACCTGCCACCTACACAGGAAAACAAAAACATCCCGTGCTAAGCGATAATGCTTAGTGGGGAGGAAACAAAACAAAAGACAACACTATTCAAAAATATCACATGCATACACCAGAGGGTCAGAAAATATACTAAGCACATTCATTAAATTAGGACATTAAATAGAAACACATGACCGATCGCTTAACTGCATACAAAATCCGAACACTACACTACCGAGCACCATACAAACCGAGTAGAACACAATAGCCTGAAATTCACTGGTGTTGGATATGGGAAAACTCTATACTAGAGATCGAAGCCTCAAAGGAAAAAAACATTTTTAGGGCCTGAAGGCAGTAGGGAAGAACGGAGTCTCAAAACATTTTCACTAGACCCTTAACGAAGGTCAACCGTATCACTAGACCCGAGCGGGCCAACATGGGCAGCCGCACTTACTATCCCTTTATAGGCATGCTTATCTATCCACTACTATGACACTTCAGGCTCAACACACACTCAAAAATCAATACATTCACTAAGTCAGAAACCACATAACAAAGCACTATCATAAGAACATGAGTTCTGCATTAGTGAGAAATCAAAATAGAGTAAGTAACTGAAGAAACATTTACAATTCGACCGGACTCTTCATGCCGAACGGAGCTCTACATGATGAGCACATTGCATTCTGAGGGAAGCTCTACATGCCGAACGGCTCTTCATGCCTTGCCGAGCTCTGCATTCCGAGCGGCTAACAATCACGTCTCGGAGCAAAGTACAATGCGTTCGAGAGGACACTGAGGAAAAATCCAGCTCGATCACGATCGGGAAGAACGTCTCTCTCGTGATAGAGTTATATTTCTCCCAGAAATAGTGCTTCCCTACTCTGATTTCAAGCCAATACACACCCACATTCGGACATGCAAAACTCTTGCGTTCCTGCTCTAATACATTCAAAACAGGCATAAAATACCAAATTGCACCATGAAATCAAAAAGCAACCCGCTAAGCAGGTTAATCTTCAAGACTCGTGAAGAATTTCACGTATCGTGAAGAGTCTCTTGCCGAGCACCACAAACACGAGAGAAAAACTCATTTCCAAAACATATACAGACAGACTTTAACTTTAAACAATCAGAGCTCAAATTCACGACACTAACAAATCAAAACAACATATACACTTTACACACAGATCCATATAAGAAAGATGATCAGACAACTCGAGCAACACATGCTCCCAAACTTGGAAAACAGAAGCTTCAATCTGATCTCTTCATTATCCAACCTTCTCTTTACCTTTACTTTTTCTTTTATCTTCAGGTTCTTGCACAGATTCAAACAAAATTAGAGCTCAGATAACCCAAACAGTTAGAACAATAAGCACAACCTTTGACAAACAGAAAATGGAGAAGAAAAAGACGATGCCGAATTAACCACTTACCTCGGAACCAGCTCAAACTTAACAAATCTCACCCAAACTAGAAAAACTACAAGGAAAATGGAGAGTAGAAAATGGGAAAGAATAGGAAGATGAAGAATGCTTCAATGAGAAGCAAACTCCATTTTTTGCCTTCCCACTCACCTCTCTCTTTCAAATCCACATTAATGCACTCACCTACCAAACCACCTGTCTCTCTCCCATTGGACCTCCTCACAAACTTCCTTTAGATCCTTGACAAAACTCTAATAAACCCTTACTAAATTACAAATAAATCACTAAAAAAAAATTCTTTCAATTAACACTTTAATTTAGGTTCCTTGAAATTCCAATTCAAAAAACTCAAATGCCGAAAATACTTCAAATTTTTCGGTTAAAAACAAAAATTTCGTCTAGGCCCTTTTTGGTTTATTATAGCCCTTGTACGTGGCCGAGCATTGGGTTGCCGAGCCGCCACAGCGAGAGCTCTCTGTCGCGAGCACGATGTATTCGCGAGTGCCATAGAGCGCTCGGCTACCGAGCAGATTTGTGCAGTTCTTTGTTGCGAGTGTGACAGTGAGATGTGCTTCTATTTTCGCATGAGCACGAAGACTACCGCGATTGCGACCTGGGGTAAGTTTCACCTCTGTCGCGAGCGTGACACCTCCTAACTTGAACTTGAGTTTTCTTTTATGCTTTCGATGTTTGGTTTTCGAACTTGTGATGCTTTTAGAATTATGCATGGATAATTTTATGAATTATAGGAATGTGATTTGATGAATTATGCATGACCTGCTAGAGTCAAATAAGTGGATAGTTAGGCATGCCTAATAGAGCTTCAGTAGCTGTAGCCCCATTATGATTTGGACCCTGATCAGATCCCCTAATGGATCCTCGCGATCTTTCTATCTTTGATCTTGTTAACATCCCATGCGAAAATGTTTTTGTGAAACAAAAAGAAAAGAATGATTTTGATACCTTCGGGTATCCATGCGTTATGAATGAATTGTTGATGCCTTCGGGTATCTTTGTAACAACCAAAAATAGGCCTAGTCGGAATTTGTGTGGTATATCGGAATATTTAGAGCATATCAGAAATTTTAGCAAAAGAAAATTTGGATAATAAGGACTTTATTGCAAAAAATTAATTTAGTTAAGTTAATTGGAGGAATTATATGGTATACATGTAATATATGGATGTAGGGTACTTTTGGTTGTGGCATAATCTAGTAGTATGTGTGCATGGTAACTTAGATGTAAAAGTGATTTCTTGAAGATTATATGGTGTGAGTCAAGGTTGGTGCCTTAGATTTTAGTGAAAGATGAGAGTAAAAGGACCAAGGGTAGAGTGACATGTGTTTGGGTTATTAGGAGCATTGAATGAAGATTTGATAGGAGAAGAGAGAGGGGAGGAAGAAGTGGTACCTTCCCGTGGAAGCCACTTAAGTTTGCCCTCTTCCTTCTCACGTTCTCTCTCTCACTCTCTCATCTCCATTTTCTGCTCTGTCTTCCTTTCATGTGGGTGTTTCTCAAGCTTTAAGCTAGGGTTTTAAGTTTTGAAGGTTCCAAGAGGTAAGTGGTCGTGTTAATTGGTTTTGATTTTCTTCTTCTTCTCCTTCTACGGGTCTGATTATGGGTTATGTGGCTGATTGCTTGGATTAACTAAGCTTTGGTTTTGATTGGTTGCAAGAATCTGAAGAACAGAGGAAGGATAAAGGGAAAGGAAAAGTTGTAGATCAAAGTCAGTGGAATTTTGAGCTCCATTCTAGGTTTGGGAGTGTTTTATATCATCACTTTGGATCATGTTTTTGAGTCAAATATTGTTGTTGTTTGTGAGTTTTGGTATATGAAAATGCATGAGTATAATTGATTTGTGTACATGCTTTATGATGAGATAGTTATAGTGGTTTGCATGTTGATTTAGAGTGTATATACAGGAATATATGATGAATTTCTTGGTTTGTGTAACCTTAATATATGTTGTTTTAATTTGTGTAATTGTTGTGTAAGTGAGTTATGTTGTTATAAGCATTATAAGTGTAGCATGGATATGAGTTCATTATGGTATATGCTAAGGATATGATTAAAGGAATGAATGATTATGTATAATTATTTAGGGTTGTGATGGTTTGGGATAGCTTGATTATATGTTTGGGTGTTGTGGATTGGGAATTTAACATAGGTCACTGTGACAACGAGTTTTGTTGCCACCGTAAGGTATGTTAGGATTGCATTCTGCCCCCGTGTAGTTGGTATGTCATGGTGACCACCACTTTGATTGCCACCGTGAGGTACCCAGTTTTGCTTTCTGTTTTTGAGTTCTGAGGTATGTCATGGTGACAACCACTTTGATTGCCACCGTGAGGTACCTCAGTCTTACATTCTGTTTTGTTTGTTATGCATGTCACGGTCACAACCATTTGGTTGCCACCGTTAGGTATCTTCAACATGTAATTTTTCTCCTTTTTGCATTCTCAAATGTTAATTATGAGGATTATTGGCTTTCATAATAGGTTTAACATATCTAAATAAGTTTTCATAGCATGATAAATGGTATATGTATATTAGTTATTCATTTGATAGTTGTATGTTGATTATATCTATAACTGATTTACATGATTTTACTTATGATCTATATACATGTGTGGTTAAGTTACATGAATACTTTGGTAGTTTATACCTCTTTATTGAAAGGAGAGCTATATATATATTTATTGAAGTATAAATGCAATTTGAGCCTGGTAGTCTTAGTTAGTGGATAGATAAGCGCTTATCTAGGGTCAGAGTGTGAGTGCAGCTGCTATATGTTATTTGCTACATTTGGGCCCTGTTTGGGTCATATAAGATATATGAGGCCTCGGTCTCTGGTATACCTTCGGGTATACATGATTATAAAATGTTTTGAGACTCATGTCTCCATATGCTTGGGATACTGTGTCCTATCGGTATCATTAGTACCCGTATCCACTAGTTAGCGAGTAATCATGCTATTACCTGAAGTTATTATACGAGCTTAATTTATGCAGCTGTTATTTATATGAAATGAATATATGTTACATGTATATGTATATGCGTTATGACGTGATAAGATGTAATACTTGTATTCGAATATGAATGGTTCGTTTTCCAATATACTTGAGTATGATGAAAATTTGTTATATACATGAGTAGTATATGTCTTTATGCTTTTGTTATTATTAAGTTTATATATATGTTATTGCGATTATATGTACATGCATGTGTTGTTCCTCCCCACTAAGCGTTATCGCTTAGCAAGGGTTCTTTTTCTGTGTAGGTGGCAAGTTCTTATTGGGAGTCGGACATTTGCAGGTCGGCCACTAGAAGTCTAGAATTGGAGTTTTTGTCTTCTGCTGTATTTTTGTATATGGAGTATGATTTTGGAAATGTAATTTTTGTAAAGGATTATTTTGTATATGTATTTATTTACAAATCCCTTTTTGTAAAATGATATGATAATATTATTATATGTATATGAATTTGGTATATTTTTTGTATTAAATGTGCTTGTTTTCTTAACATGTCTTGAGTATATGTATGCGTTTATGTGAGTTGCGCGCGTGGCGCCCCGGCATCCTTCCAACGGGGGTGTCGGGGGGTTACAATCTATGCATATGCTCATTATCCACCGTTTTGTATGAGCATGTTTATGATTGTTAAGGTGCAAATTGGGAATAATGCGTATAGTTATGGTTTTATTTTAAGTATACGAATATATGAGTATGATGATGCAAATGTACCTTCATATATTGAATTGTCTAATAAGAATTCATTATTCTGTTTGGGCCATGAGCATGTGACTTTTTGCTGACACCACTGTGAGTGGTCGTTGTGCATTTGTGTTTTCCCCACTAAGCGTATTTGCTTAGCACGGGTGTTTCATCCATGCAGGTGTGGAAGTTGCTAGAGATTTTGGGCAGGGTGATCCGTTTCAGCAGGGCTAACAAAACTAAGAGAGAGAGATTTTGTAGTATATGATTGTACCTTTTGTATATGTATTATTTTAAACGTTTTGTAATGATGACTTCTGGATGTAAGCTCTATTTTGGTAGTTTTGTTTTGATATTAGCTATGTATATGATCTTCTGTGCTTAAGCACTTCTGTATTTTGATATGTAAGGACTATAATGTAAATTAATAAATTATTGTTCCTTTGTTTTCAGCCTCTGTCTCCTGCTTTCAAGAAATTTTATTTTTTTTTATGTTACACTAATTTGATGGATGATTAGAAACTTTGTTTGCTTTGTATGAGGTCTTGCGTAACAACCCTCCTTTATCGGGGTCCTTCTTCCTCCTCGAGGGATGAAGCTCCCTACATATAGGTAAGGGGTGTTACATTTTGTGGTATCAGAGCCTGGTTTAGGCATTTCTGGGCAAGTGTAAAATAGAGTGTACATTTAGTGTTGTGTTGGCCTGATGTGGATTATTGTGTATGTTTTGTAGTTAGATGGAGTTTGCTCGCAGATCACTTGAGGGGTCAGCCGAGAGTGCGAATCCCTGAGAGCAATATTCGTCTATTTCTGGTTCGGCTCAACCACCTAGGGTGCAACTGAGGCCCTTGCGGTCCCCTTTGAGGCTATGCTCAAGATTTCTTAGGATATGGCTAGGGTTTTG
The DNA here is from genome assembly GCA_947683425.1 of Excoecaria cochinchinensis. NCBI lineage: Eukaryota > Viridiplantae > Streptophyta > Magnoliopsida > Malpighiales > Euphorbiaceae > Excoecaria > Excoecaria cochinchinensis. The sequence continues at coordinate 9,867,897 of CANTUQ010000119.1, forward strand.
GAAAGAGTTACTGCCCCTAGATCTCCGATTGAGAATATGAGGAAGTTTGGAGCGAAGGACTTCTATGGAACCAGCTTAGATGAACCGGAAAAAGCAAAGAGGTGGATTGAGAAGGTTAGTCAGGTGCTAAGGGAAATTTGGTGTCCTACGGAGAGGGAGGTGGAGTGTGTGATGTCCTTGTTGTAGGGCTCAGCTTATGATTGGTCGACATTAGTGCTTAGGCATCCTTAGCTTCCCGAGCCTGTGACATGGGAGCTTTTTGAAAGGGAATTCCGAAGTAATTATGTAACTAAGGCATTTAAGGAGGCCAGATGGGCACAATTTTTGATTCTCTGATAAAGAGTGTTATCTGTGGCAGATTATGAGAAGGAGTTTAATCGACTCAGTAAGTATGCACCGCTAGGAGTTCTCACTGAGGAGTTCTGATGCCAACAATTTGAGATTGAATGAGTCTTTAAAGGCGATGTTGGTTTCTTTGATGTCTTCACCGGATATCAGTTATTATCAGATAGTGCAGGCAGCTTTGAGAGCAGAACACTCTGAGAATATTTTTAGAGAGAAGGCTCAGAGGAGAAAGTCCTCTTGTGGAGGTTCTTCTTAAGGAAAGAGGTCACGTGAGTCTCAAGGAAATCCTTCTTGTGAGTCGCATGCCAGTTCGGCTACTAGCGGGAGGAGACAGGAATCCGTTAGAGGGTTTAGCACGGGTAGAGGAGCTTCGGGTGGTAGAGGTGATGGAGTGCCTTAGTGCTCCCATTGCAGTAAGCGACATTAGGGCGAATGTCGGTGGTTGATGGGAGGATGTTTCAGATGTGGTAGCACATACCACTTCCTAGTCAATTGCCCGAATTTGCATGAGAATGTCCAAGGTTAGCAAGAGATTAGTCGAGTAGGGTCGAACACTCCTCAGGGCAGTCGTGTTAGAGGTAAAGGACGGGGTCATGGTGGACGGCCTCGGGAAAGAGAACCCTCTGGGATGGTTGATCGCCCAGTACCGGCGGCCGCAAGAGCATATGCGATGAGAGCTCGTGATAAGTGGGATGCTTCAGAAGTGATTGCCTGTAAGTTTTTACTTTTCAATATGAAAATATATGCTTTGATAGACCCGAGTTCTACTCATTCTTATCTGTGTTCTGATAAGTTTTGTGATAATTTGTCTAATGAGGATAAATTGGATTATGAGATATGTGTGACTAGTACGTTAGGGCAGTGTGTTAAAGTGAATCGAGTGTATCGGGATTCTCCTTTAATGGTGCAAGATAAGGAATTTTCGGTTGATCTCATTAGTCTACCATTTCAGGAGTTCGATCTAATTCTAGGTATGGATTTGTTGTCTAAGCACCGAGCTATAGTTGATTGCCATAGGAAAATGGTTGTGCTTACAGGGATCAGTTGCTTGTGGTTGTAAAAGGTTTGGGAAGTAACTCGCTGCATAATGTAATTTCGGCTATGAAGGCAAAACGGTTTTTGAGGAAGGGATGTGAAGCGTATTTGGCTTTGGTTTTTGATTCCCGGTAAGGGCAATTAAGAATATAAGATATTCCATTAGTAAGAGAATTTGTGAATGTGTTTCTAGAGGAATTACCGGGTTTGCCACTAGAGAGAGAAGTAGAATTGTCTATAGATATTGTACCGGTGGCAACTCCAATTTCTAAGGCTTTGTATCGGATGGCTCCGATGGAATTGAAGGAGTTGAAGAATCAATTGCAAGAGCTTTTAGATAAAGGTTTCATTCGACTGAGTGTGTCGCCTTGGGGTGCTATGGTTCTGTTTGTTAAGAAAAAGAATGATACCTTGAGAATGTGTATTGACTACCGACAGATTAACAAGGTTATGGTAAAGAACAAGTATCTGTTGCCACGGATCGAGGATTGATAGGTGCTTAATTGATGTATTAATTAGTATGTATTTTGTGTGAATTTAATGCAAATGTGTTTATATTTCATGTATTTGTATTAGTTTATGTGTTTTGTTCTTGTAGGCTCAGTTAAGTGTAAAAGTGAGAAAAGAAGCATAAATGGTGAAGAAAATGCATGACTGGAGAAGAGGAGCACGAGTCAGATGAGGGGACATGACTCGTGCAGTTTGGCCAGAAAGCAGAAAGAATAGAAGAAGTGACCAAGTCGTGAAAGGAAGCACGACTGGGACAAAGTCGTGCATGACTCGTACAAAGGAGCACGAGTCATGCAGGTACAAAGACAAGAGAGAAGCAAGGAAAGAAAAGAAGAAGAAGAAAGGAGAAAAGGGGCCGAGACGTGCAGCATGAGCATGACTAGGAGGAAAGGACAAGACTCGTGCAGGAAGAGCACGAGTCATGCAGATGCAGAGAGGAAGCCAAGAGGGAAAAGAGGAAAGAAAGGAAGAAAAGCAATCCGTGTTCTGTTGCGAGCTCGACATCAATCGCGATTGCGACAGAAATGACATCAATCCGTGTTCTGTTGTGAGCGCGACATCAATCGCGATTATGACAAAAGTGACCGTTGGAGCAGTTTTCCTTCAAAAGTAACTTGAAAAGGCACCTTTTCCCACAAGGCTTTGCAACCATTTTGAAGGGACATTTCCAAGAAACACATCTTTTAGAACATTATAAACATTAGTTTAACTGTAATTTTAAAGGGTTGAATTTTAAGTTAAGGAATTTTTTGTAACTTAGAAAGTACATTTTTAGTTAAATTTTTTAAGTTAGAATTTTTATGTTTTGAAGAGAAGATTATTTGCAAGGAAGAAATATCCTTTATGGAAGGGAAAAGGGTTAAAAGATCTCTTTCTTCATTTCTTATCTTTGCTTCTTCTTTGTAATTATATAATGATGAATTTATGAACTTGATTATTTAATGCTATATTTTATTATTCATATCAATTTTATTATTCTTTCTTGTAGAATTTTCTATTAGTATTTTTATGCATGATCATTATAAGTAAATATTTAATTGAAAGATAATTTTTTACTTAAATCTAATAGAATTTCATCGTTGAAGTATTATTTGAGAAATCATAATATTAAATGGTTGTTATAGGTTGTTCATTATTCCTGAAATTGGCATATATAACACTTTAATTCATTAATGTCACACCCCGTTTGCCCCCTAGTAGTATGAGCCTATCTGTGTGAGCATGCATTTGTATGTGTTCGGCATATCATAAGAGTATTTTAGTAAAATGCATGTTTTTGGGGTTTATTAGCATATGGTTATATGTATGACATTAGTGTGTGAATTAATTGGGAAATGATTGTGTGCATGTGTTCATACCATTGTAGGGTGTGCATTAGTTGGGAGTGCATTGTGTGTGAGAAGTATTTGTTTGATTGGTGTGAGTGATTGGTTTCCACCAATAGGAAAGTGACAAGTGTAGGGTTAGGGAAAAAGATGAGTTAGTAGAGAAGGAAAAGTGAGAAGGCAGGGACTTAATTCTTTTTCCCGATTCTTCTTCTTCTTCTCTAGCTCATCTTCTTCCTTTGCTTTTATTTGGGAACCCTAGCTTGGATTAAGCTACTGTTAGTGGAAATCAACCATCTCCTTGGCATTCTTTGCTAAGTCATTGCATTCCTCATCTCTGTTTTCCAATTGTTTTCATCTTCTTCTCCTTCTTGAGTTTAGAATTAACTTAGGGTTTTTATTTTGGTTGTTCTTCGATGTGTTGTTGCTTAGCTGTGGCTCCTCGCGATCCCAAGGGCAAGGAGATTGCTGGGAGTAGTGGAGCTAAGTGAAGTGAAGCTTAGAATTCAGGTTTGGGATTTGTTTGATAAGATTGTTTGATTTTGAGTTTACTGTAATTTTTAGGGTTTATGTTCTTGTGAAGCTTGAATGCATTTATGCTTGAATTGGTTGTTTTAATTTCTGGATTGAGATGTATTATTGTTGTTTACATTGTATGGGATGTTTTCTGGAAGGTAAGAACAAGTTTGAATGGTTTTTAATCAAACTTGGGATTGATTTCTGAGTTCTGGGAATTCTGGAAAATGGGATATCGCGTTACCGTTGAAAATCCCGTTTTCCAGATTGTGTGTCGCGTGACTAGCCAGGAAAGAGAGGCCAGTCACGAGACGTGACTCCCAATCACGACTCGTGACCAGCCAGAAAGAGGCCAGTCACGAGTTGTGACTGCCTATCACAACTCGTGACCAGCCAAGAGGAAGGCAGTCACGGGTAGTGACTGCCAGTCACGACCCGTGACCAGCCCAAAGAAGAAGCCAGTCACGAGACATGACTCCCAGTCACGACTCGTGACCAACCAGAGGAAGAGGCCAGTCACAACCCGTGACCAGCCCACCTTGTCGGTCACCCCCGTTCGGCCTATTTTCTGAAATTTCTAGGTTTTAACTCAAAAATGAATTTCCGTACTTCTTCTGAATTGTAACACCCCCTTCCCATACGTAGGCGATCCCATCCGAGAAGGAGTGAGATGCTGTATGAGTAAAGGTGCCACCAAGCAAGTACAAAGTATATCATATATTCATTCATAACATACATTCAGAAATACAGAATAATTAAAAACTTTACATGCAGAAGAAAGCATAGGCTGATCATGCATTACTATAATAAACTATTACAATAATGTTCTGATCAGCAAGCTGATACAAAATAATATTACATATCCAAAATATAATTACAAACGCGGAAGCTGAAACAAAACCGATACAGAGAGTTCTATACAAAAAGAATCATCGTTGATATAAAACTGAGCCTACACTAAAACCCTTCTGTGCTGGCTTGATGACGGCGACTCTCTCAAAGCAAAACTCCTTCCGCACCTGCACGGGTAAAAACACCGTGCTAAGCGATAAACGCTTAGTGGGGAAACACACATAAATTATGGACGACCATTCACAATGGTCGTCAAAGCAGATCACATACACAATGGCATTATACAAAGGTCATAACAGAGTTACTATAAGCATGTTCATATTTAAAGGTCAAACATTCACTATCACTAGTTCATATCCATACCAGAATAATCCAACATGCATTTCTTCAATAAACTCATTCAGATAATCCATTCATAGCCAGATCAGATCAGAACAATTCCATTAACATTTAAAAACGCCTGCTGACTCTAGATAGTGGATAACGAGTATACTGAAGGTACCTTACGGGTACAAATCGAATACTGAGGGTACCTCACAGGTACAAGTCAAATGTTATTTTATTTATCAAAACATATTATTCATATACTGAGGAGACCTTAAACAAGATCCTAATACTGAAGGGTTCACGAGGAACCAGACGGGGACCTAATCGGGGTCCAAACTGAACTGAGGGCTGCAGTTAAAAGACTCTATTAGGCATGCCTAACTATCCACTTACTCGACTCTAGCAGGTTATGCGACATTCAAATCACATTTCAGAGTACGGAATATAATTCATCAGAAAATCATGGTATCACACATATCAAAGCATCAAACAGTAAGACATGCATCATACAACAGTAAAGTCCATTCAGAAGAATTACCAAATTCATTTTTGAGTTAAAAACTAGGAAATTTTAGAAAAACGAGCTGAACGGAGAAACGGGCGAGATTGGCTGGTCACGAGGCGTGACTGGCCTTCCCAACAGGCAGGTCACGCGACGTGACTTGCTTGTTCCTCGCCGATCACGTTGCGTGATCTTCGCAAATCACGCAACGCCCTCGCAGGTCACAGCGTGACTGGACGTCACGTCACGTGACGTGCTACTCCCTCGCAGATCACGCCTCGTCTTCGCAGGTCGCACGACGTGACCGAGGGTCACGTCCCGTGACTTACTTGTTCTTCAGCTGGTCACGCGACTGGCTTCTCAGTAGGCAGGTCACGACGTGACCGAGGGTCACATCTCGTGACTTGCCTTCTTTCGTAGCCTGTTGGGTTTCCTCGGAATTAAATCACATTAAACGCAGCGGAAAAATTCGAAACCCAAAACAGGATCCAAGTAGATTCGATTGATTCAAAAAGGAAGAGATTGAATTACTAACCTTTAGAACGAAATAACTCTTTAATGCGGACTGAAAACGCTGCCTTTACGCGAACGTCCTCTATCGGTATCCACACGCACGAACAAATGAGCAGGAGTCGCAGGGGTGCTAGCTCCCTTGAATGCGAATGGATTTCTTTTCTTTCTTTCTCAAAGAATAATGGTGGCTGTGTTCTGTTTTCTTTTCTTTCTTTCTCAAAAAAGAACGATAGCACTGTTTTTCTTTTCTTTTCTTTCTTTCTCAAAGATTATGATTACAGCCACTCTAATCCTAGTTATTTAGAATAACGTGATTAGTGTTTCTATTAGGGTTAAACTCTTTTTATTAACATATATCCCATATATAACTGTATATATATTTCAAATCTTTTTCCTCTTAGGAAAAGATAAATGATGATATTATCTCTTAATTCAAAATTAAGATATAATATATATATATACATATATTTATATATATATATATTTATTTATTTATTTATTATTCTAAATAATAAGAAATAATATATTAATACATATTATTATCTCATATTCAAAATAAGAGATATTTATATGCATAAATATATATATATAAATATGTAATTTCAAAATTAAATATAAATACCTATATTTATATTTTATTCCGAAATAACCCAATAAAATCCATTCTGTTCATTTTGCTCTTGGTGTGTGACCCAATAGGTTTATATTATGTTGGCAGTGGGCCTAATCCCATAAAAGCCCACAAGTCATAATTGGTCTCTAGCAAGACATTATGACTACCCAAATAATATAAATATCGTTAGTCCGATTTTAACCTTGCAATAGAACATGTTATTATCCTTTTGTCACACGATATCTTGTTTGAACATAAGTCATGGTCCATGTCAAACTTAAATTGTTCAAACATATAATTTCTCGATCACCAAGTAGACTGATAAATTCAAATGACATTGATCACACTATCAATTCATTTGAGCACGGCCATGCATTTTACAGTCCTACTTATCGAGGGGCCCAATAGATATCTCTCTCATTAGAGAGGGACAAATTCCATCTTGATTATTCACTTTCCTCCGCATAATTCTCACTATGTCCGATCATAAACTTTATAATTATCCGATTAAAGATAACGTTTGATTATGTCAAAACATAATGATCCTTATGTAGGAAACTATGATAATCTCAGGTCAAAGGATTCAATAATATATCTATTATAAGATCACTTATGACATTAACCCATGAAGTGATCTTATAGTGGGTCTATCCAGTACTTTGTTCTCTAGCAAGTACATATAGATTTGATTTATATCAACATATATAATCATCCCATGATTATCAATGCAAATCTATACTAGTCTTAATTTATCTTTATGCCCTTTATTGATAAATGACTAGGGACAACATGAATAACGTTGTTATTCATAAACATTACAATAATGTAACATGCCAATAATATCAATACGAAGAAAACCATTATATAAATAAAAAAGTAATGATTACATCAAGGTCCAAATGCTTGGCCTAGGGCATAACCACTAACACGAGTCACGCGACAAAGAGAACTACAACAGTACTTCGATTTTCCAGAATTTCCAGAACAAAGAATTTAATCCCAATTTGATTTAAAACCATACAAACCTGTTTTTACCTTCCAGAAATCATCTCAAACCACATAGGCAACAATTATACAACTCAATTCATCAAATAATTAACCAAATCAAATCAAGAACATATGCATTCAAACTTACAAGAACATAAACCCTAGAATTTTACAGTAAATTCAAAATCACACAATTTCACAAATAAACACTCCCAAACCTGGATTCTAAGCTTCTAACACTTAGTCCCACTGCTCCCAGCAACCTCTTTGCCTTTGGGATCGCGTGGAGCCTCAGCTAGAACACAAACACAGTAATGAACATCAACATGCAACCCTAAATTAAAACTCAACCTAAAGAAGAAGATGAAGAATTACAGCAAGATAAAGACAAGGATATGCACTTACCAAGCTAGGGAATGCCAAGAGAGATTAACTTCACCAATAAAATCTTGAATCCACACACAAGAGCCCTTAGGGAAAAGGAAAGGAAAAAGAAGAAGACCAGTGAAGAAAGAACGTGAATCTACCAATTCCTTTTCTTTCTTTCCTTTTTCTTTTTCTTTTCTTTACCCTAAGTAAGTGTCCATTTCTTATTGGTGGAGTTAACCACTCACACTTAAATTCCACATACATCACACACACCTAATGCACTTATAATTAAAGTACCCTACAATGGCATAAACACACACACCCAAGTATTTCTCACTTAATAAACACACTAATGCCATGTATGTACCCCCATAATAATAAAACCCAAAAACATACATTTTACTAAAATACCCTTATGAAATGCTGAACACATGCGAATGCTTACACATACAGATAGACAGACAGACAGACAGGCTGATTCTACTAGGGGGCAAATGGGGTGTGACATGAATGAACTTATACTGCTGTATGATGCATGTCATACTTTTATATGCTTTGATATAAGTGATACCATGATTCTTCAGATGAATTATATGTTGTATTCTGAATTATGATTTGAATGACGCTTAACCTGTAACAACCGGTAGCTGCAGACTAGGGCCCCGGAACATATCCCGTCGGGTTTCCCTGTCCCACCGGCATCCCGGTTGCACTCACGGTCTTTACACTTCCCCTTGTGCATTTTTGCCTTCCGTGGGATTCGAACCAAGGACCTGGGGATAAGTCCTTAATTCATAGAATTCCACTACCATTAGGCTATATAATTGTAATGCCCACAAATGTGTCCTAATAGTTTTGACCTAATTCGGGGTGTGTGTGTAATTGAATGTGTGTTTTGGGACTTAGTTGTATAGATGAGGGACTTAATTGAAAAGAAGGAGTGATTAATTGGTAATTATGCATAATTGAATTAATAGTAAGTGAGTGGCTGATTAATTAAGAAAAGTAAGGATTAATTAAAGAATGAAATAATATTAAACTAAGTGAGTGGAGGCAGATTTTTAGTAGTGGAATCTGCTGGCTTACTCTTGAGCTGCCACCTCCACCATGTGATGCATGTGTTCCCTAAAGGAATGTGAATGATTCAATTGTGCATAATTCAGTCAACTTCTTTATTTCTTTCCCTTCTTTCCTGCATGAGAGTGAGCTTAAGAGAACTAAAGAGTGCATGCTTATTGCTAAGGAGACTAAGAAATTTGGTTGCTTAAGAGTTAGTGCAAACTTGAAAAGGGTAAGTGATTAGTATGTAGTGTTCTTATCATCTACTCCTTTCTTCCTGGTTTTGATTAGTTTGAATGGGATAATGTTGAATTGAGTTTAAGTCTGTAAATTTATGTTGTATTGGCAGCTGAGGAAGTGAAGAAGGACAAGGGGAAAGCTATTATCGGGGAGCCAAGTACTCAACGAAAATAGGAGTTGAGGCGACAAGGTTTGGGAACGAACCTTAAATGTGTAAATTGTGTTTGCTGATTTATTTGATCATGGTGTGTAATTGATGCATGGATATTTTGATTGAGTATAAATGTTCATATAAGTGTGTATAAAAACTATAGTTTGGATTGGGAGTGCTGGTTTGGTCAAATTGGCTATTTTCAAGCTTTACAAGCTTGATTGTGTAAATCTGTTTTTGGAAGTCTATACTGACCCCGAGACTTGTTTATATTTTAAATTGAGTTTTGCAACTCCAAAAAGGGTGAGACTAATTGTATTAGAACCATAAGATCCGTGTCTTTAAATGTTGTAGAAATAGCTCTATTGATTTGAGGACTCTAAGGTCATCAAAATTGATGATAACTGTAGTTGCATTTCTGTAGGAGGGCTTCTGGAACCAGTTACGTTCCTTTGGCCATAAATCCTTCATTTTAAATCCAATTGACCTGAAACTTGTCCCATTTGAACGCTAAGACATAGAGGAAGAAATGTTAAGAAGGAACGTTTGCCTGAAATTGAGTGTAAGATATCGGTTTGCGCTGTACAAAATTGTGGTGTGAACCAATGTCGAAAGTTAGCTTCTGTTTTGCTTAATTTAGTATGTCACGGTCACAACCAATTCATTGTCACCGTGATCCCTGTGACGCGCGCCGGATCCCCGCGGCCGCCCCTATGACCGCCCGTACGTGGGCGATCGGGGCAATTGTGGGTCCGTCAACAGCTTGCGATAAATCGCAAGTGCGTCTATGTTGTGCAACAAAGAGGTTTCATGGAGTCGCCACCCAATAGAACATTGGGAAAGTTTCTCTCGCCTCGGAGAGCCTAAGACTGCGCTTAGTATCCATTTTGGGCCAGCCAAAGGAGCCTAGGATTAACGCTAAAGCCTCGTGACACAAGAAGTATCTTGGAGGATAACCTCTAACCTCTTGAGCCCAAAGACCAGAGCTGGTTCGGGACTTCTCATTTATTTATACCTTGATTAATATTATAATTAAGTTTTGAATTCATTGTTTCATCAACTTTCCACACAATGCAATTTTAATTTAAAGGCGCAATCATTCATATCAAAAGCGGTAAATGTAAGCAAAATCCAAAATAAAGCATTCAAAAACAAATTACAATAACACTAGGAGCGGAATACAACTCCCATTTATAAAAGTGAAATACATGCATAAAACGGGTTATTCATTAATAGTGAGAACATTGGTCCTCGCATGCATATTTATTATGAAACAGTTTTGAGGTGATGATTTGGGTATGAAAAACTAGGACATTGGTCCCCTTATATTTAGAAAAAGAATGTCAAGTTAATTAATAAAAACGTTTTTGTGATTTTCTTTTTAGCGAGCCTAAATAAATAATTTTACAAGAAAATTAAATGGCAAAATTAAATAAAATATTACAAACCGAATGAAAATATGTATATGAACTAAACGAGCCTTTTTGGACCTCCCGATGTGCTCGCAAAAAACGCCCAAGCGAAAAATGAGTTTAGACATAAAAACAAAATACAAATAAAATAATGTTAGTGATTAAATCAATTAAACATACAAAATAATGAATAACAAATTAAAATAAAATAAGATGATATGAAGAGGATGATAATGGAATCAAAATGTTAACAAACCAAAATAAAATGAGAAACATGGATTATATGTGATAAATGATTAAATAATGTGATGAAAATAAAATAAAACATGTTAATTAAATAATACATGTAAAAATATGAACATGATAACAATGATGATGAAGATAAACGAATCAAAGAATATATAAAATGATAAAGAAAAGAATGATAAATGAAAACAATTAAAGAATGATGAAAACAATTAACTAAACAATATGATTAATTAAATATGTTCACAAATGATATAAACCATTTTCATGGCAAAAAGATCAATTAAAATGAATTTATTAATTACATGTTAAAAATAATGATGAATTAAAGTGAAATAAATTAATTACATGTTAAAATTAATAAACAATCAATATTTATGTGAATAAAAATCATATCATGTATAAACAATTAAATAGAACGAATATAAAATGAATACAACAAATGAATAGATGAAAACAATAAACAAATCAATAAAAATAATATACATGAATAAATTAAATAAAAGAAAAGAAAATAGAAATGGAGCCAAGAATATTTACCCTCAGAATATTGGATTTGATGAAGGAAAAGTGATGATTTCTTTGTTTGATGATTCACAATATTAGAGTGAAATATTATGAAAATGTATGAATTTTATTCCAAGAAACATGAAAATAAAAATGATCAAAAATTCTTTAAGAACAAAGAATTGATACCTTTGCCTAAAGAAATGATTTTGATCAAAAAAAAGTTTTATTGATTAAAATAAAGAAAAATTGATTGAAGTTTTATCAAATAAAAATTAGATTTTGATGACAAACAATTATTTTATTTGTCTCAAAATCAATTTTTTATCAAAAAGAGATTCAAAACAAAATCAATGAAAAAAAAGTTTTATTGAACACAAAATAAAAGATTAAAAACAATTTTGAGAACAAATAATTATTCTATTTGTCTCAAAAATTGAATCAAACAACAAAACTTCCTCTAAAAATATGTTTAGAAGAAATTCGGTTGGAAAAAGAATGAAACAATTGATTTTTCTTTTTGATTTTTGGTTGGGGAATAAATCTGGAATTTTAGTGGAAGAAGAAGAAGAAGATGAAGAGAAAAATCTGGTCTAAAAAAAATGTGGAGAGGAGGAGGCCTTTTGATTTCATAATAAACTATTTATAGGATAAAATAGGTTGCCCTAATTTAATTAAGGAAAAAACCTATTTTAACACAAAATTATTTTATTTTTAATGATAAAATCAAGTTTTATTATTTAATTACCTAAAAAAATATTTTAGAATTTAATTTGAAGTCAAAAACCCCAAAACAATGGGATAAAAAACAGATTTTTGGGTGAAAAAATCGGAAAAAAAGGCTGAAAAAGAGGAAAAGGGTATCAGACCCTGTACCGACGGCTAGGAGGCCGTCGCTAGAGGGACACTGCCCGTCGCTATAGAGCGACGGGGACTCACGCGGCGACTAGGCGGGCTTCCGCGCGGAGCTCGGGCGGGAATCGCGCGCAGAGGCGCGCGGTGAGCAATGCTGCGCGTCGCTCTTTAGCGACGCGCGGTATTGGCGACGCTGCACGTCGCCAAATCGCGCCCAGCGCGCTGGGCGCCTGGGCGTCTGCGTGCTGGGCTCCTGGCGCCCGCAGGCTGGGCGCCAGCGCGCCTGCGCGCTGCCGCGCCCGACACTCGCGGTTCGAAAATTTTTTTATTTTTTTTATTTTTTTTTTCTATTTTTTTTAAATTATAAATTGACTAAAAACACTATAATTTTAAGCCCCCATTTTTCAAAATTAATTTTTTTAAATCTTTTTTATTATTTTTTAATTTTTCACTCTAAAATGCAAATTTGACGGGAAAACCATCACTTTTAACCTTTTAAGCCTGTGAAGGCAATTATCATCATTGGGTAACTTCGATCTAGGCTTACTCAGGACCCGGTGTCTACAGTTGCCCCCAGTTTAGGGGAATCTAGTACACTAGTGTCTAGGTGAGCCTAAACTCAAAGAAGAAAAGGAAAGAGACGCGTACCTGAGTCGGCCGTCTTCCTGCTGGATGGAGTTATAATGATAGCTGTTGTTGTCTTTTGGTCGTAACAGGTAATGCCGTGGTTGTGCTAACCTCTTGTGGGTAGTGCCGCCATCGTGCTAACCGCTGTGCATTGGTAGTGCCGTGGTCGTGCCAACCTCTTGTGGGTTGTGCCGCCATCGTGCTAACCGCTGTGAATTGGTAGTGCCGTGGTCGTGCCAACCTCTTGTGGGTTGTGCCGCCATCGTGCTAACCGCTGTGAATTGGTAGTGCCGTGGTCGTGCCAACCTCTTGTGGATTGTGCCGCCATCGTGCTAACCGCTGTGAATTTTGGAATTGTGCTCCTTGACAACCTCTTGTGGGTTGAAGTGGTGCTATCTGTGAGCACTTCGGTTGATTGCCCCCTGAGAAGTTTTCGTTTCATCGATCGTTTGCCCCCTGAGAGGTCTTCAGTTAGCTGCTCCCTGAGAAGTCTTCGGTTTATTGATCGTTTGCTTGCCCCCTGAGAGGTCTTCGATTTTCTGCTCCCTGAGAAGTCTTCGGTTTTCTGCTCCCTGAGAAGTCTTCGGTTTGCTGCTCCCTGAGAAGTCTTCGATTTTCTGCTCCCTGAGAAGTCTTCAGTTTTCTGCTCCCTGAGAAGTCTTCGATTTTCTGCTCCCTGAGAAGTCTTCGGTTTGCTGCTCCCTGAGAAGTCTTCAATTTTCTGCTCCCTGAGAAGTCTTCATTTCATCGATCGTTTGTTTATCGTTTGCCCCCTGAAAGGTCTTCAGTTCATTGATTGTTTGCCCCCTGAGAGGTCTTCAGTTTGCTGCTCCCTGAGAAGTCTTCGATTTATTGATTGTTTGCCCCCTGCGAGGTCTTCAGTTCATTGCTCCCTGAGAGGTCTTCGATTTACTGCTCCCTGAGAAGACTTCGATTTGCTGCTCCCTGAGAAGTCTTCGGTTTGCTGCTCCCTGAGAAGTCTTCGATTTGCTGCTCCCTGAGAAGTCTTTGGATGGTGCTTGGATTGATGATTAAGCTGGTATGTGGATTGATGATTGAGTTGAGGCTTGGATATATGTTTTGATCAATGTCTTGATTGATGAATGAGTTGAGGTTTTGATTGATGATTTGACCGATGTCATCACTCGGCTTTTGCCAGTGTCCGCCTCAAGCCTTTCTTTCTGCAAAATAAGGAAACTAAACTATGCAAAAATGGTGAGCATGCAAGTGAAATGCATGAGTAATGCAGGAATGCAGGATAAAAATTCATCTATGTGAACTTGAAGATGATGCCGGGCTAGCTGCGATTTGCGATATAATTGATGGCTTTTGAGCTGCTTTTGAATTTCATGCCCTTTGGGATTGCGAGATTCTCATCCGGTACCTGTAGTCATTAATTGACCTGTAGTCATTAATTGAAGGTAGTGCGTCCCTTGTGGATTTTCACACTAGCTTTTCTTAGTGGGAGATGCGTCCTTTGTGGATTTTCACATAACCCTGTGCCTTATTTTTTATTTTTTTGCCTGGAATGAACCCAACTCAATCCAGCGGCTTTTTTTTTTCTTTTCTTTTTTTTTTTTTTTTTTTTTTAAGGACAGACTGCCTGTTTTCAGGTTTTCACCCTATCCTTTTGCCTAGTTTTTTGCTTAGAGCGCCAGTTACGGTTTTCACTCTAACGGCTATTTTCTTTTTTTTTTTTTTTTTTTTGAAGATTGCTGAAGTTGTTGGCAAGAATCTTTAGGGAGTCTTAGGACATGGTTGCATGAGCTTGATTTTGTACATCTGATAACATGATGAATCGGCTGAAGCGCTTGAGCGGTGAACAATAGGTGACTTTGGTCACACAAAGAGAACTGCTCTTATCATATCATTGCATAAATGCATGTGTTTCAATTTGATTTCATTAAACATGATCATTATTTTGGCATTGATTTTAAAAAATACAAGACTTTAGCTAATCTCGAGATAGATCTTGAAAGCATCAAACTCCTGTTATCAATCAGCCCTCTCGGGTTTTGTGATTGAAGATTTTCTCTCAATTTTTTCTTGAATGCGAATTCTAGAAGCAATGTTGGAGACGAGACTTAACTCGAATGCATGAATGAACTCGTGGCTTCTCACTTGAAGCTCAAGAAACACCATATGCCTCTTCTTACGTACCAAACCTCTTTAGAAGGTCATCTCTGCTAATTGGATAAGACTGAACCAAGAATCAAGAGGTCTTACTTGGGTTGTAATGTCAGGCTTAGGTAGATGGCTGTCAAAGGAGGATCAGGTCGCTAGAGAAAAATGGCCGCAATATTTTCTCGACTGATGGATGAACCATTCTCAGCTCAGTTGTATATAAAAAGGTATTCTTGAATTTGGGCTCGGTAACATTTTAGCTCCTTGAGATCAGAATAACAATAAAAGGGTAATTATTGAAACTAGTCAATTGGTTACTGTTTTGAGGTCTTTTTGTTTTTTTTTCTTTTTTTTCAAAGTGTAAACTCGCCCTTACCAAGGCAATTTCGATAGTCCAAAGAAAAATTGTTCAAATGTACATCCATCCTTTTTAGAGCGGCCACTCTTCTAAGGGGAAGCCAAAATCATTTTAGGCGAGGGGATAATTTTAACATGTGTAACAACAAAATTGGCACGCATTCAGCATACCCGTATAAAGGCTCAATGGGCTAGCAAGCGATTGTGAAGTAAGGGTAGGAAATGGTCATTTAGAGAGCTATACAAAAAAAAATGTTGCCTAAATCATTTTCTAGGTTCCGTCTTATCCAGGGATAGCTTTGACGGGTAATCAGAAAGGTTCTAGTGCTCTTAGTGAGTTTCCATCCAGTCCCCTAATTGCAACTAGTTTTTCTCTCTTATTTTCATTTTTTCTCTGACTCTCTCTCTCTTCAGGAGTTATATCAGATGCTATCAAGATTTTCTTTGGGATTTCCCAAAGTTTCGAGATTAAATGCAGCCATATTATTTGAATTAATGCCAAAGTAAATGTGTTATGATCATGCGAAATGAAATCAATAGAAATGTCATACAAATAAGCAAAATTGTTCTCTTTATTACAAACAGAAAATAAAAAGTTCCAAAAATAAAAAGATTCCAGCATCCAAAAGCAATATCACTAGTGGACTGCAAGACACGATCATGTTTGCGGTGGAGGGACTGCGTTGTAGCCTGCCTTCTTCTTCTTTTCTCTCTTCTCAGGATCTGTGATCTGATTGGTGTCAATGAGATCCTGGATCTTATTTCTCAGAATACGGCAATAGTTAGTCAAATGGCAGGTGTGCTGGTGGTAAGCGCAGTACTGATCAACTCTATGTCCCGGCTATCCCTGACTCAAGGCTGGCCTAGATGGCAATGGCTGTAACTTGCCTTCTTTCATTAGTCTTTCCAGTACCCATGATAGAGAGCGGCCTAAGTTGGAGTAGTATCTCTGACCCTGCCCAACTCCAGTAGCTGAGACCTCTGCCGTCCTACCGTTTCTGCTGTTGCTGCTTCCAGCTCCGCCTGATTTGAATCCCGACTGGTTCCCATAGCCTTTCCCAGCAAAGTTATTTTGGCTTGCTTTCTTTGCCAGGTAAGCCGCCTCAGCTTCTATAGCGATATCCTTAAGCGACTCCCAGTCCTTGAGCCCCTTAAAACTGAGCAAGTCCCTTAAGTAAGGGCATGAGTTTCTGATAAACAGCCTAATCTGGTCTGCAGTGTCAGGCTTTCTCTTCATCTCCATGACCCTGTTTCTCCATCTGGTGAGGTACTCATGGAATGACTCATCATTCTTCTGCTGTAGAAGCTCGAGGTCTTTTAGGGTGACCTCCATCCTAGTGCTGCAGTCATACTGCTTCATGAATTCTTCGGTCAAAAGGTCCCAGTCCTCTTTGGACCTCCTATCCAACCCGTGGTACCAGTCAACCGTCGGGCCCACCAGACTAAGGCAGAAATATTCCACCTTCTGCTTCTTGCTCAGCCCTGTGCCTTTCATGACCAAGGTGTACTGCTTGATGTGGGCGGATGGGTCCGAGGTGCCATCAAATTTCGGAAGCTCGGGCATCTTGAATCTTTGGGGCAGTAGCTCTTCATCCCCCAGATCTCTGTCTTCTGGGTTGATCCCCTTGCCTGCTGACAGCATGCGGGTGATAGCTTCGATCTGTTGTCTCATACCTCTTAAAGCTTCATCCTCTACTCTGGGTGCTCTGGGCCTCGCAGCTTGGTGGACTATCGGCACCTCTTCTTCTTCCTCCTCCATTAGGAAATCATCGTTGGGGTTATGAATCCTTTCCCTCTTGGCTCGATTGGTGCAGCAGCTCTGTGCTCATTATTGGGTTGGCGAGCAGCAGCTCCAACGAAGGGAGCCTCCCCACCAGTAGGTGGTTCGGCTTGCCCCCGAGGAGGGGCTGCCTGTGGCTGTAGAGCAGCAGGCGGCTGTGGGCCAGCAGGTGGATGGGCAATCCTTTCAGCCATTGCACCCATCATGTCTAGCACTCTCCGCTCGAAGTCCTCTAGCCTCCTAGCTAGGTCTTGAGTGGTCAAAACTCCAGGTTCTTCTGCCATTAGTGATTCAAGAGAGGATTCACTGATTGATGAGAATGACTCAGAATCCCAGTCAGACACTTGTTCCGGTAACTCAAAGAGCAGATTTGTCCTTACTAGCCGACCGTCGGAACCTCTAGTCCACTTAGATGAATCTATGATGGCTGAAAAAATTAGATTGTTAGGATGATACATGAATGACATATACAATGCATGATAGTGAGCTATGCAACATTTACAATCACATGCAAGCAAGTAAAGCCTTCCAACCTTATTACTCCCACACACGAGGTAATGCGGTCTCTTTCCTAGGTGGGCTTAATCCATGGGTTAGCGGGGAACCCAATGGATGCGTATGGTGCTCGGTGAAGAACCGGCATCGTAACATCTCTTATCTAATGTGCAAGCGGATGGGTTATGATCATTATGTATTTAGGTAGCCCGAACAAGTTGACATGGGCCTATCGGGGCATGAAAGCCTTTGATTAGGTGACCAATCAAATTATTTGGGTTTATCTAATACAAAATGATCCATATAGCAAGCAAGGTATTACGGTTCATATCACCTAAGGGAAGTATCTATTGCCATTACATGAGCTTTGGTCAAAGGGTGGTATTACTTTAGGGCTACCCAAGCATGATCCCTGCCGACGGGTCTAGCTCATCACGAGCGTAACGACCGATCGGGTCACCATTTCGATATACCATTAAGGTATGAGGCTTGGGCTGGTGATTATCCTTAACACTTCCCCAAATTGAGTGAAAATGGGGTCGCGCTTCGGGAATGCACCGGGGCTAAAAGAGGGACCAAACTAGCATAGATCTAAGGCTCTAATGAGATGTAATGCAGTTTTGAAAGAAGATGAAATTTTTAAATTAAAACTCAATTATGATTTTTAATCAAGGTACTTTCGAATCGAAGTCTCGAGTATGTCCCCAGTGGAGTCGCCACTGTGACGTGCGCCGGGTCCCCGCGGCCGCCCGTTCGACCGCCCGCACATGGGCGATCGGGGCAATTATGGGTCCGTCAACAGCTTGCGATAAATCGCAAGTGCGTCTATGTTGGGCAACAAAGAGGTTTCATGGAGTCGCCACCCAATAGAACATTGGGAAAGTTTCTCTCGCCTCGGAGAGCCTAAGACTGCGCTTAGTATCCATTTTGGGCCAGCCAAAGGAGCCTAGGATTAACGCTAAAGCCTCGTGACACAAGAAGTATCTTGGAGGATAACCTCTAACCTCTTGAGCCCAAAGACCAGAGCTGGTTCGGGACTTCTCATTTATTTATACCTTGATTAATATTATAATTAAGTTTTGAATTCATTGTTTCATCAACTTTCCACACAATGCAATTTTAATTTAAAGGCGCAATCATTCATATCAAAAGCGGTAACTGTAAGCAAAATCCAAAATAAAGCATTCAAAAACAAATTACAATAACACTAGGAGCGGAATACAACTCCCATTTATAAAAGTGAAATACATGCATAAAACGGGTTATTCATTAATAGTGAGAACATTGGTCCTCGCATGCATATTTATTATGAAACAGTTTTGAGGTGATGATTTGGGTATGAAAAACTAGGACATTGGTCCCCTTATATTTAGAAAAAGAATGTCAAGTTAATTAATAAAAACATTTTTGTGATTTTCTTTTTAACGAGCCTAAATAAATAATTTTACAAGAAAATTAAATGGCAAAATTAAATAAAATATTACAAACCGAATGAAAATATGTATATGAACTAAACGAGCCTTTTTGGACCTCCCGATGTGCTCGCAAAAAACGCCCAAGCGAAAAATGAGTTTAGACATAAAAACAAAATACAAATAAAATAATGTTAGTGATTAAATCAATTAAACATACAAAATAATGAATAACAAATTAAAATAAAATAAGATGATATGAAGAGGATGATAATGGAATCAAAATGTTAACAAACCAAAATAAAATGAGAAACATGGATTATATGTGATAAATGATTAAATAATGTGATGAAAATAAAATAAAACATGTTAATTAAATAATACATGTAAAAATATGAATATGATAACAATGATGATGAAGATAAACGAATCAAAGAATATATAAAATGATAAAGAAAAGAATGATAAATGAAAACAATTAAAGAATGATGAAAACAATTAACTAAACAATATGATTAATTAAATATGTTCACAAATGATATAAACCATTTTCATGGCAAAAAGAT
Source organism: Excoecaria cochinchinensis (assembly GCA_947683425.1). Taxonomy (NCBI): domain Eukaryota; kingdom Viridiplantae; phylum Streptophyta; class Magnoliopsida; order Malpighiales; family Euphorbiaceae; genus Excoecaria; species Excoecaria cochinchinensis. The sequence continues at coordinate 9,887,622 of CANTUQ010000119.1, forward strand.
CAATTAAAATGAATTTATTAATTACATGTTAAAAATAATGATGAATTAAAGTGAAATAAATTAATTACATGTTAAAATTAATAAACAATCAATATTTATGTGAATAAAAATCATATCATGTATAAACAATTAAATAGAACGAATATAAAATGAATACAACAAATGAATAGATGAAAACAATAAACAAATCAATAAAAATAATATACATGAATAAATTAAATAAAAGAAAAGAAAATAGAAATGGAGCCAAGAATATTTACCCTCAGAATATTGGATTTGATGAAGGAAAAGTGATGATTTCTTTGTTTGATGATTCACAATATTAGAGTGAAATATTATGAAAATGTTGGAATTTTATTCCAAGAAACATGAAAATAAAAATGATAAAAAATTCTTTAAGAACAAAGAATTGATACCTTTGCCTAAAGAAATGATTTTGATCAAAAAAAAGTTTTATTGATTAAAATAAAGAAAAATTGATTGAAGTTTTATCAAATAAAAATTAGATTTTGATGACAAACAATTATTTTATTTGTCTCAAAATCAATTTTTTATCAAAAAGAGATTCAAAACAAAATCAATGAAAAAAAAGTTTTATTGAACACAAAATAAAAGATTAAAAACAATTTTGAGAACAAATAATTATTCTATTTGTCTCAAAAATTGAATCAAACAACAAAACTTCCTCTAAAAATATGTTTAGAAGAAATTAGGTTGGAAAAAGAATGAAACAATTGATTTTTCTTTTTGATTTTTGGTTGGGGAATAAATCTGGAATTTTAGTGGAAGAAGAAGAAGAAGATGAAGAGAAAAATCTGGTCTAAAAAAAATGTGGAGAGGAGGAGGCCTTTTGATTTCATAATAAACTATTTATAGGATAAAATAGGTTGCCCTAATTTAATTAAGGAAAAAACCTATTTTAACACAAAATTATTTTATTTTTAATGATAAAATCAAGTTTTATTATTTAATTACCTAAAAAAATATTTTAGAATTTAATTTGAAGTCAAAAACCCCAAAAAAATGGGATAAAAAACGGATTTTTGGGTGAAAAAATCGGAAAAAAGGCTGAAAAAGAGGAAAAGTGTATCAGACCCTGTACCGACGGCTAGGAGGCCGTCGCTAGAGGGACACCGCCCGTCGCTATAGAGCGACGGGGACTCACGCGGCGACCAGGCGGGCTTCCGCACGGAGCTCGGGCGGGAATCGCATGCAGAGGCGCGCGGTGAGGCGCGCAGCGCGTCGCTCTTTAGCGACGCGCGGCATTGGCGACTCTGCACGTCGCCAAATCACGCACAGCGCGCTGGGCGCCTGGGCGTCTGCGTGCTGTGCGCCTGGCGCCCGCGAGCTGGGCGCCAGCGCGCTGCCGCTCCCGACACTCGCGGTCCGAAAATTTTTTATTTTTTTTAATTTTTTTTCTATTTTTTTTAAATTATAAATTGACTAAAAACACTATAATTTTAAGCCCCCATTTTTCAAAATTAATTTTTTTAAATCTTTTTTATTATTTTTTAATTTTTCACTCTAAAATGCAAATTTGACGGGAAAACCATCACTTTTAACCTTTTAAGCCTGTGAAGGCAATTATCATCATTGGGTAACTTCGATCTAGGCTTACTCAGGACCCGGTGTCTACAACCCCCCTCTGTTTTGTCTATTTAGTGTGTTTTTCTTCCCGAAAAGCACCCGAACTTCACCACGTGTTCCCATAGCTTGTCCAATACATATTTATCATTATAAAATGAGTATTTTAAGCATGATGAACTATGCATGCTAATGTGTATAAATATGTATGAGCTATAAGTGTTTTAAGTGTAATGAATCAAGTATGTGAATATGTATAAATGAGTATGATTAAAATTGGTAATTTAACTAATAAAGTAATAATATATAATTATGTGAAGGATAGCAAATGGAATGACAAATATATGTGTATGAGAGCGATGTTAAGCTCAAGTGATGAATGATATATGTGTTATGAAGATTGATCAATGTGAAATGGATAACATAATCAAATAACCTAAGCCTGCGAGTCAAGTAGTGGATAGATAGGCATGCCTATAGGGTCAAAGTGCTGCAGCCCAATGCGTTTAATGTGTCTGATTCCTTGGGAATCACAATGCGATTATAATGCGTATAATCCTTGCTGAATTTTATTATATGTGGAATGATATTACTGTACCTGAGGGTACCAATGCATAAATGAGATTTTAAATGTGATTATAGTACCTCGGTGGTACCAATGCGAAACCCATTATCCGCGTCTTTGAATTGCAAGCAATTTAATGATAAAATGGAAATAATAATAATAATACAACCATTATGTATGTTATATTCTGAAATTATGAGATGGGTTGATTAATGCTCTATGTGTATGAGAATGCTAAATAAACCATGACATGCCTAAAATGGTACTTAATGTGATATGGTCATTTAAGTATGATCTCTTGCGTATAATGTATGATGTTCTATTTGTGTGATGTATTACTTGTTATGTGCATGTGTTCCCCACTAAGCATTGTCGCTTAGCACGGGTTTACCTTAATCCATGTAGGTACGGAAGTGAGGTGATCGAAGGACTCTCCCGCATAATAACGGTCAACATTAGGAGTGCTACCAGTGTAGGTTTTGGGGTTTGTGTTATGGAAATTTGGTATAACTATGTATAAGTTTGGTAGAGCTAATGTGTATACGAGTATGTAAAGGCATGTAATAATGTGATGACTAAGTATACTAACTTATGGGTTATATATGTATGCTTAGTAAGTGTATGTTTATAGTGAATTATCTATAAGTAATTGGCATGAAATGCATGATAATGTGAATGCGAAGTGAGAAATTTTATTGTACAGGTTTCAATAAGAGTTTGATGATAAGAAAGTGCATGTGTTCTGTGTGTGTAACGGTCATTCCTGACTATATTAGCTGACCTAATATGACAGTTGGGAAGGGGCGTCACAAGTTGTGGTATCAGAGCCTAGGTTTTATCTTTTCTGGGCATCGGGTAGATAAGATGTGTATAGTTATGTTGACCTAATGCGGAAGTCCTTGTTTAATCTGTGTAGTAACGATGGATCCTGATCGTCAATCTGAAGAAGGAATTGCTGAAAGCTTGAACCCTCAAGAAGCTGAGGTGACGAGGTCTGGACAGTCTGGGCCAATTAGATACAGAAATGAGGTTCCAGTGGGGCCTATGGAAGCTATGATGAAAATGACCCAGGATATGGCAATGGTAATGGAGCATATGATGGCACCAAAGGCTCCAATAGAGTCTTTGAGAAAGCATGGGGCTAAGGAATTTCATGGTATAAGATTAGATGAATCTGAAAAAGCGGAGTATTGGATTGAGAAGGTGGAGAGAATTCTCAAAGAAATACGTTGTCCACAAGACCAGTGGGTTAAATGTGTGGTATCATTGCTTCAAGGCGCCGCGTATGATTGGTGGAAGTTAGTTTTGCAGAATCTGACGCTTCCTGAACAAGTGGATTGGGATTTCTTTGAAAAAGAATTTAAGAATAAGTTTATCACCAAGGCGTACCAAGAAGCGAATTGGAAGAAGTTTCTGAATCTGAGGCAGAGAACAATGACGGTGGCAGAGTATGAGGCAGAATTCTGTCGTCTAAGCAAATATGCTCCAAAGGGGGTATTAACTGATGCATTTCGATGCCAACAGTTTGAAGAAGGGCTAATTGAGGAGATAAAAGCATTACTGATTTCTTTAACAACGGAGCAGAATGTAAGCTATTATCGAATTGTTCAAGCGGCTTTGACAGCTGAAAGGACTTTAGGAGCCCAGAGGGAATGGAGACAGAGAAGGAGTTCAAGCAGAGGTGGTTCCAATGTGGGTAAGAGAACAAGAGATTCCATCATGGCACTACCAGCTGAATCTGGTATTAGTTCTGCAATAAGAGGAAAGAAGCGGGGAAATCCCTCAGTATCTAGTCAGAGCCGAGGAACAGCTAGTGGCAGAAATGAGATACATGAGTGTTCTAACTGTGGGAAGAAACATCGAGGTGAATATTGGAAGGTAACAGGTGCTTGTTTTAGATGTGGAAGCACAGAACATTTTCTTGCTAACTGTCCTAAAGCATATGAAACTATGGGTAGTCAGCAGGAGCAAAGTAGGGGTGGTTCAAATTTGCCTCCTGTTAACAGAGGACGAGGCAGAGGACGTGGTAAAGGAAGTCAATCTAGAGGTGCAGTTGACTCTGAAACAGTGGACAGGCCAAGTGCAACACCCATTCGAGCTTACGCAGTGAAGGCTCGGGAGGAGCAGGATGCACCGGAAGTGATAGCAGGTACTTTTCTACTTTATGATGTGGAAATGTTTGCCCTTATAGATCCTGGATCTACTCATTCATATATATGCTCTAAAAAGATAGGCGAAAAGATGCCTAAAGCAGAATGCTTAGCATATGATATATGTGTAACGAGTCCTTTAGGGAGTAATGTGAATGTGAGTAGAGTGTATAGAAATTATGCATTAGAAGTTATGGGTAGTGTGTTTCCAGTGAATTTGATTGAACTACCATTTGATGAGTTTGATTTGATATTGGGTATGGATTGGTTGACTAAGTATGATGCAGATGTTAAGTGTAAAAGGAAGATTGTGATACTCAATGATGATAAGGGGAATAAAGTGACAACAAAGGGAAATGGTGCCAATTCACTTGTGAATGTAATATCTGCAATGCAAGCTTGTCGGTGTTTGAGAAAAGGATATGAAGCCTACTTGGCTTTGGTATTGGATAGTAAAAGAGAGTTTGCAAAGATACAAGATATACCAGTAGTAAGGGAATTCCCTGATGTGTTTCCTGAGGAACTGAGTGGTGTGCCACCAGTAAGGGAGGTTGAGCTGTCTATTGATATAATACCTGGAACTGTACCAGTGTCTAAGGCGCCTTACAGGATTGCTCCTACTGAATTGAAAGAGTTAAAGACACAGCTGCAAGAATTACTGGACAGAGGGTTCATTAGGCCTAGTGTTTCTCCTTGGGGAGCACCGGTCTTATTTGTTAAGAAGAAAGATGGTACCATGAGAATGTGTATAGATTACCGGCAGCTGAATAAGGTAACAATAAAGAATCGGTATCCTTTACCTCGGATTGAGGATTTGTTTGATCAGTTAAGAGGAGCAGGTGTATTCTCGAAAATTGATTTGCGTTCTGGGTATTACCAATTGCAAGTGAAGAAAGAAGATATACCCAAGACTGCATTTAGGACTCGATATGGGCATTATGAGTTTCTGGTAATGCCTTTTGGGTTGACTAATGTGCCTGCTGCATTTATGGACTTGATGAATCGGGTGTTCAGACCGTATTTGGACCAATTTGTAGTGGTATTCATTGATGACATTCTGGTCTATTCGAAGAATGAAAAGGAGCATGGGCAGCATTTAAGGATTGTGCTTCAGACTTTACGAGAACATCAGTTGTTTGCTAAACTGAGTAAATGCGAGTTCTGGTTGCGAGAGATATCATTTCTAGGTCATGTGATATCTTCTAAAGGTATTAAGGTGGATCCGGCTAAAATAGAAGCGATTGTGAATTGGAAGCCACCTAAGAATGTGCTTGAAATTCGTAGTTTCTTAGGGTTGGCTGGATATTATAGAAGGTTTGTGAAAGGATTTTCAGTGTTAGCTTCTCCATTAACAAGATTACTACGAAAGGGAGTAAAGTATGAATGGACAGAAAAGTGTCAGCAGAGTTTTGACCTGTTAAAGAGAATGCTAGTTGAAGCACAGATTCTTACATAGCCTATGACTGGCAAAGAGTATGTTCTGTATACAGATGCTTCAGGAGTGGGTGTAGGTTGTGTTCTGATGCAAGATGGAAAAGTGGTAGCATATGCGTCCAGGCAGTTAAAGGCGCATGAGCAGAATTATCCAACACATGATTTGGAATTGGCGGCAGTAGTGTTCGCTTTAAACATTTGGCGACATTACTTGTATGGAGAGAAGTGTAGAATTTACACTGATCACAAGAGTTTGAAATATCTGCTTACTCAGAAGGAATTGAATTTAAGACAGCGAAGATGGCTTGAGCTGTTTAAAGATTATGACTGTATTGTGGATTATCACCCGGGAAAAGCTAACGTAGTGGCGGATGCATTGAGTAGGAAATCATTTTCAGCATTACAGTTAAAGCAGATTAAGTGGAGATTTTCTGCGGATGGAGCTCTGTTAGCAAAGTTAAAAGCGAGACCGGTCTTGAGGGATGAATTGTTAGCCGTACTGTAACACCCCAAAAATCACCCTAGAAGAATTGAGTGTCATTAGTGTAATAGTGTGCATGATAATTAGGGTTTACATAATTGGACCTAAGTGAAAAAGTGGAATGAGGGACTTAATTGAAGAAAAATAAAGTATTGTAGTGGCTGAATTGCACTTTGCATGATTAACTAGTAAATGAAGATTAATTAGTGTAATGGCTGTTAATGAAGTTAATCAAAAGTTAGTGGGATCAGCTGTATGTTAGTGGACTCCATGTGTTAGTCTGTGAGCCAGCCACCTTGTGTAGGGAGAGTGAGAACTTGACACCTCACACTTACATGCAAGCATGAGGTGGATTAGTGAGTAAACCTGTCTTTTGTTCCTTGATTCAGCCATTTAGATCCCTTGATCCGGCTCTCTCTCTCAAAAGTTTACCTTCCTTTTGTCTCTCTCTTTTAATTGTTCTTTGATCATGGAGTCCAAAGGGTGGATAGTGATAGTTGAGAAGAAGGGTATTGACTAGAAAGGTATGTAGTATGTATTGTATCTCCTCCATCTTCTTCTAATTCGGATTTTGATGGTTAAATATGGGTATAGCCACATGAATTTGTATGTGTTATATATGCATTTGAGTTAAAAGGCCAAGTAGAGCTGGAAAGGGGAAAGAGAAAGAGATATAGAAGAGTAAAGGAAGGAGTGCTCCAAGAGGTTTGGGATATATATGTGTTATGTGTTAATTTTGCTCAAGTGTATGTGATGCCTGTTTAGCTTAAATGTGTTATTGATATTGAATTTGTGATTTCTAGAATTGAGCATGATTATGAACTTTGATAGAAGTTTTTTTGAATGTGTATTGATATGAGATGAGTATTGAACCATGGAATTAGCACAATATGTGAATCAGCTCTAACTATTGATTGTGTTAATCTGTCTTTGAAGCCTATATTGACCCCCGTGACTTGTTTATAATGTAAGTTGAGTTTTACAATTCCAAAAGGGGTGAAACCAATTGGATTAGACCCATATGATCCGTGTCTTTAAATGTCCTAGAAATAGCTCTGTCAATTTGAGGACTCTAAGGTCTTCAACATTGACAATAACCGTAGATAAAATTCTGTAGGAGGGTTTCTGGAACCAGTTGTGTTATTTTGACCATAACTCCTTCATTATAAATTCAATTGGCCTGCAAATTCTCCCATTTGAAAGATAAGACATAGATGAAGAAATGTTAAGAAGAGACCCTTGCCTAAAATTGAGAGTAAGACATCCGTTTGCACTGTACAAAATTGTGGTGTGAACCAGTATTGAAAGTTAGCTTCTGTTTTGCTTAAATTAGTATATCACGGTCACAACCAATCCATTGCCACCGTGACCCCTCCCTGTTTTGTCTATTTACGTTATTTTTCTTCCCGAATGCACCCGAACTTCACCACGAGTTCCCATGACTTGTCCAATACATAATTATCATTATAAAATGAGTATTTTAAGCATGATGAACTATGTATGCTAATGCATATAAATATGTATGAGTTATAAGTATTTTAAGCATGATGAACTATGTATGCTAATGCATATAAATATGTATGAGTTATAAGTATTTTAAGCATGATGAACTATGTATGCTAATGCATATAAATATGTATGAGTTATAAGTATTTTAAGCATGATGAACTATGTATGCTAATGCATATAAATATGTATGAGCTATGAGTCTTTTAAGCATGATGAATCATGTATGTTAATGCATAAAATTATATGGGAGCAATGTATAATCTATGGATGGTGAACTATGAATGAGAATGTGTATCACCATGAGTGCGAATGCGAATATGATAAATCATGAATGCGAATGCTATAGTTTTGAATGCGAATATGTATACTATGTGTATAATGAATATGATTATGATTGGTGTTATAAATGAATGCCAATGTCAAGAAGGGAAATCAGGTATGAGCTAATTGAATAAGTGGATGATGTATTTGGGTTGATTGCCAAACGTGAGGATGAGATTTGAAGTCTAAATGAGAAGGAAGAATTGAACTGAAAAGCACAGCTGTGGTAGTGTCAAAACACAACTGTGTTATGGTGATTTTGCATGGGTCATGGTGACAATGAAATTCATTGTGACCGGGAGGTATGCTTGAGTTCAATTCGGCCTAATGGATTTTGGTATGTCACGGTGACAATGAACTTCATTGTGACCGTGAGGTACCCAAGGGAGCATTCTGTTTTGCAAAGAGAGAATATATCACGGTGACAATGGAATTCATTGTGACCGTGACATACCCTCAAGTTGCATTCTGCCGAGAATTGGGAACATGTCACGGTGACAATGAAATTCATTGTGACCGTGACTTGCCCCCAGTTTGCATTCTGTTTTGAACTTCAACATGTCACGGTGACAATGAAATTCATTATGACCGTGACCTACCCTGTTTTGGCAATATAACTCTAATGTGTTTGGCCTTCCAAATAGCAAGGCTTTGAGCTGAAATGAAGAAAATTATGAGTTTGTATTATGTGTGTTTTAGGTCATGTACAATTGCATATTACATGATGATTCTTGAATGCAATCAAATATGTGATTATTAACTATGAAGAATGAGTTTGGAAGCATATTGAGTATGCAAGTGAAATGTTTAGCTATGTGCTAATGTGAATGTGTAAAGCGAATGTGATGTTAACTATCAACATACGAGATATGTACGAGATATGAAAAGTGATCAATGTGAACTGAAAAACATGTTTAACAACTTAAGCCTGAGAGTCAAGTAGTGGATAGTTAGGCATGCCTATAGGGTCAAGTGCTGCAGCCCATGCGTTAAATGTGTCTGATTCCATGGGAATCACAATGCGAATAATCCTTGCTGGATTTTATTATATGTGGAATAATGTGAAGTACCAGAAGGTACTAATGTGATGTGAAGCACCAGAAGGTGCTAATGTGAAAATGTAGTCTCGATGAGATTACTGGTACCTGAGAGGTACCGATGCGATACCCGTTATCCGCGTCATTGAGTTGCAGGCGAAGCATGTGATAATAACAATAATAATGATATTGTGACCATGAGCTGAGTATTATACTAGTGAGAATGTGAATGTGATATGTTATAATTGCCATGCGATACGGTTATACACGTATGACTCATTAGGAAGAATATATGTGTATGTGCATGAGTATTTGTATAAATCAAGCTATAAATTGTTGAAATAACATTAAGAGAATGCCAGAATATGATTAAGTGCATATCCATTGATTTTAGCAATGCAATATGCTTATTGATATAAGAGTATATGAATAATCTGCATAAAAAGCCTGCAAGTTGTTATGTAGCTTAACTTGCTATAAATGTCATGTACTATATGGTTTGTGATTGTAATTGATGGGGATTGGTATTATATGGGTGTTGGTGTTGATAACTGATATTGTATAATGTAAGCTAATACATTATGAGTATAATATGTTGTATCTTGAATGCTATGTTCAAATCACAAGTAAATAACAGTAAGCTTTACATTAATTAATGTGTATGTGGTACTATTAGAAGTTGAATAAAGGTATGCATGGTTTGGGTTTATATTTGTATCATGCTGAAGATGTTCTCACATTGGTGAGTGCTAATGGCTAATTGATGTACATATGTTTATATTTATATGTTTACTCATAGGTAATTATAAAGCTGTATATAAGTGTGCGATTCTAGTAATATTAAGACTTATATAATCCAAATGAATAATTGAGTAAATACCATATTAAGCAAACAAATATTTGTGTGAGAATTTGGATGGTTACTTATGAGTAATTCCTGATGAGTGTGCCGTTGATGTTGTTAAAATGAACTATATGTATATGTGAATATTGCTTGGGTATGTGATGGATGTTAGTAAACACCATGAGTGTTTATCCATCTTTTGTTGATCCCCACTAAGCGATTATCGCTTAGCATGGATGTTTTGTCCATGCAGGTATTTGAGGATAGTTTATGTGAAGATGGTTCTGCATCGCCAACAACCAACACATAGGAATCGTTATAGTTTATAGGTCATTTTGTAATAAATGTAAGAGTTGTATTTGTAAAGCGAAACTATTGTAAAACATTATAAAATTATGCATTGAATTTCAGACCTATATATATATCTTTTGTAAGAAATTTGTTTAACCTGAACTTTGTTTGTAAAACTGTTTGATGCGCATGTGGTTGTGTTGTAACACTCCATAGCCATTATAGTGAATCTCTACAGGTGGTTAGTGGGTGTTACAGTTAGTGGTATCAGAGCATAGGTTTAGTCTTTTCTGGGCTAGAGTAGTATAGAAATGTGTATAGTGTGCGTTGGCTGGATGCGAATGTCTTTATTTCTTTCGAATGTCGAAAGATTCTTCTCTTGAAGCAATAAAAGAGATTTCTGGAAGAGATAGTTCTCGAGATTCATATGTTAAAGTGTGTATCGATTATCTTAATTGTGATACGTATGTGATTGGTCCTTTGGGACATAATGTAGATGTGAGTATGCACTTGGGAACTGTTACTAAGCGATGTAATGTAAAGAGTTATCTGATAATTCAATTGAAGTGATACACCATGAATTTGAATTAATTCTGGGTATGGATACTTTTAGAATCTAGAATGATGTGGAGAATAAGATAAACTGGTGATATTTTGTATGCCTGTCAGCTATCTCAATGAAATCATCTGAACATGAGCATGTAAAAAAAACATGGGGATGGGAAAAGTGCATTAATATTGCATTAACTACATTACTGCATCATCTTGCATACATATAACATCATATAATCATTCTCATCCCTTGATCATGTGTGAAAAACATTGTGTATGTGACTCATTCAAAGAGAAAAGCTGACAAGATGTACATATAAAATTTGGTGTTGGAAGGGAATTATTGAAAAAGAGATAAGTGTTTGTCAATGACAGTATAAAGTATAAGTAATTAAAGTTAAAAGGAGGGGGTTATTGGTGAAGATTATATAAGTGGACGCTAATAGGATTTCAGAATGAAGAATGAATAGCATGAGTAAAGCATGCGTATTCCATGAAAGTAATGCGTTCAGGAATTGTGCTGTAAGATAGTAAAAGCATTAGTGGCTAATATAAAGTATATGCATCTGAGTTTCTGAGTGGTGATACTATTTTCTGGAAGTGCCTCGATAGAGGAAAGTTAAGTATCCTCTATTATTGGATCGGGTTTGAATTTCGCGGACGAAATTCCTTAAGTGGGGGAGAGTTGTAACACCCCAAAAATCACCCTAGAAGAATTGAGTGTCATTAGTGTAATAGTGTGCATGATAATTAGGGTTTACAGAATTGGACCTAAGTGAAAAAGTGGAATGAGGGACTTAATTGAAGAAAAATAAAGTATTGTAGTGGCTGAATTGCACTTTGCATGATTAACTAGTAAATGAAGATTAATTAGTGTAATGGCTGTTAATGAAGTTAATCAAAAGTTAGTGGGATCAGCTGTATGTTAGTGGACTCCATGTGTTAGTGTGTGAGCCAGCAACCTTGTGTAGGGAGAGTGAGAACTTGACACCTCACACTTACATGCAAGCATGAGGTGGATTAGTGAGTAAACCTGTCTTTTGTTCCTTGATTCAGCCATTTAGATCCCTTGATCCGGCCCTCTCTCTCAAAAGTTTACCTTCCTTTTGTCTCTCTCTTTTAATTGTTCTTTGATCATGGAGTCCAAAGGGTGGATAGTGATAGTTGAGAAGAAGGGTATTGACTAGAAAGGTATGTAGTATGTAGTGTATCTCCTCCATCTTCTTCTAATTCTGATTTTGATGGTTAAAATATGGGTATAGCCTCATGAATTTGTATGTGTTATATATGCATTTGAGTTGAAAGGCCAAGTAGAGCTGGAAAGGGGAAAGAGAAAGAGATATAGAAGAGTAAAGGAAGGAGTGCTCCAAGAGGTTTGGGATATATATGTGTTATGTGTTAATTTTGCTCAAGTGTATGTGATGGCTGTTTAGCTTAAATGTGTTATTGATATTGAATATGTGATTTCTAGAATTGAGCATGATTATAAACTTTGATAGAAGTGTTTTTGAATGTGTATTGATATGAGATGAGTATTGAACCATGGAATTAGCACAATATGTGAATCAGCTCTAACTATTGATTGTGTTAATCTGTCTTTGAAGCCTATATTGACCCCCGTGACTTGTTTATAGTGTAAGTTGAGTTTTACAATTCCAAAAGTGGTGAGACCATATGATCCGTGTCTTTAAATGACCTTGAAATAGCTCTGTCGATTTGAGGACTCTAAGGTCTTCAAAATTGACAATAACCGTAGATAAAATTCTGTAGGAGGGTTTCTGGAACCAGTTGTGTTATTTTGACCATAACTTCTTCATTTTAAATTCAATTGACCTGCAAATTCTCCCATTTGAAAGATAAGACATAGATGAAGAAATGTTAAGAAGAGACCCTTGCCTAAAATTGAGTGTAAGACATCCGTTTGCACTGTACAAAATTGTGGTGTGAACCAGTGTTGAAAGTTAGCTTCTGTTTTGCTTAAATTAGTATGTCACGGTCACAACCAATTCATTGCCACCGTGACCCCTCCCTGTTTTGTCTATTTAGGGTATTTTTCTTCCCGAAATGCACCCGAACTTCACCACGAGTTCCCATGACTTATCCAATACATAATTATCATTATAAAATGAGTATTTTAAGCATGATGAACTATGTTTGCTAATGCATATAAATATGTATGAGTTATAAGTATTTTAAGCATGATGAACTATGTATGCTAATGCATATAAATATGTATGAGTTATAAGTATTTTAAGCATGATGAACTATGTATGCTAATGCATATAAATATGTATGAGTTATAAGTATTTTAAGCATGATGAACTATGTATGCTAATGCATATAAATATGTATGAGTTATGAGTCTTTTAAGCATGATGAATCATGTATGTTAATGCGTAAAATTATATTGGAGCAACGTATAATCTATGGATGGTGAACCATGAATGAGAATGCGTATCACCATGAGTGCGAATGCGAATAATCATGAATGGGAATATGATAAATCATGAATGCGAATGCTATAGTTTTGAATGCGAATTTGTATACTATGTGTATAATGAATATGATTATGATTTGTGTTATAAATGAATGCCAATGTCAAGAAGGGAAATCAGGTATGAGCTAATTGAATAAGTGGATGATGTATTTGGGTTGATTGCCAAACGTGAGGATGAGATTTGAAGTCTAAATGAGAAGGAAGAATTGAACTGAAAAGCACAGCTGTGCTAGTGTCAAAACACAGCTGTGTTATGGTGATTTTGCATGGGTCATGGTGACAATGAAATTCGTTTTGACCGTGAGGTATGCTTGAGTTCAATTCTGCCTAATGGATTTTGGTATGTCACGGTGACAATGAACTTCATTGTGACCGTGAGGTACCAAAGGGAGCATTCTGTTTTGCAAAGAGAGAATATGTCACGGTGATAATGGAATTCATTGTGACCGTGACATACCCTCAAGTTGCATTCTGCCGAGAATTGGGAACATGTCACGGTGACAATGAAATTCATTGTGACCGTGACTTGCCCCCAGTTTGCATTCTGTTTTGAACTTCAACATGTCACGGTGATAATGAAATTCATTGTGACCGTGACCTACCCTGTTTTGGCAATATAACTCTAATGTGTTTGGCCTTCCAAATAGCAAGGCTTTGAGCTGAAATCAAGGACAATATGAGTAAGTATTATGTGTGTATTAGGTCATGTACAATTGCATATTACATGATAATTCTTGAATGCAATCAAATATGTGATTATTAACTATGAAGAATGAGTTTGGAAGCATATTGAGTATGCAAGTGAAATGTTTAGCTATGTGCTAATGTGAATGTGTAAAGCGAATGTGATGTTAACTATCAACATACGAGATATGTACGAGATATGAAAAGTGATCAATGTGAATTGAAAAACATGTTTAACAACTTAAGCCTGCGAGTCAAGTAGTGGATAGTTAGGCATGCCTATAGGGTCAAGTGCTGCAGCCCATGCGTTAAATGTGTCTGATTCCATGGGAATCACAATGCGAATAATCCTTGCTGGATTTTATTATATGTGGAATAATGTGAAGTACCAGAAGGTACTAATGTGATGTGAAGCACCAAAAGGTGCTAATGTGAAAATGTAGTCTCGATGAGATTACTGGTACCTGAGAGGTACCGATGCGATACCCGTTATCCGCGTCATTGAGTTGCAGGCGAAGCATGTGATAATAACAATAATAATGATATTGTGACCATGAGCTGCGTATTATACTAGTGAGAATGTGAATGTGATATGTTATAATTGGCATGCGATACAGTTATACACGTATGACTCATTAGGAAGAATATATGTGTATGTGCATGAGTGTTTGTATAAATCAAGCTATAAATTGCTGAAATAACATTAAGAGAATCCCAGAATATGATTAAGTGCATATCCATTGATTTTAGCAATGCAATATGCTTATTGATATAAGAGTATATGAATAATCTGCATAAAAAGCCTGCAAGTTGTTATGTACCTTAACTTGCTATAAATGTCATGTACTATATGGTTTGTGATTGTAATTGATGGCGATTGGTATTATATGGGTGTTGGTGTTGATAACTGATATTGTATAATGTAAGCTAATACATTATGAGTATAATATGTTGTATCTTGAATGCTATGTTCAAATCACAAGTAAATAACATTAAGCTTTACATTAATTAATGTGTATGTGGTACTATTAGAAGTTGAATAAAGGTATGCATGGTTTGGGTTTATATTTGTATCATGCTGAAGATGTTCTCACATTGGTGAGTGCTAATGGCTAATTGATGTACATATGTTTATATTTATATGTATACTCATAGGTAATTATAAAGCTGTATATAAGTGTGCGATTCTAGTAATATTAAGACTTATATAATCCAAATGAATAATTGAGTAAATACCATATTAAGCAAACAAATATTTGTGTGGGAATTTGGATGGTTACTTATGAGTAATTCCTGATGAGTGTGCTATTGATGTTGCTAAAATGAACTATATGTATATGTGAATATTGCTTGGGTATGTGATTGATGTTAGTAAACACCATGAGTGTTTATCCATCTTTTGTTGATCCCCACTAAGCGATTATCGCTTAGCATGGATGTTTTGTCCATGCAGGTATCTGAGGATAGTTTATGTGAAGATGGTTCTGCATCGCCAACAGCAACACATAGGAATCGTTATAGTTTATAGGTCATTTTGTAATAAATGTAAGAGTTGTATTTGTAAAGCGAAACTATTGTAAACATTATAATATTATGCATGGAATTTCAGACCTATATATATATCTTTTGTAAGAAATTTGTTTAACCTGAACTTTGTTTGTAAAACTGTTTGATGCGCATGTGGTTGTGTTGTAACACTCCATAGCCATTATAGTGAATCTCTACAGGTGGTTAGGGGGTGTTACACGTACAAAGGAATGATGCAAGGTTACAGCAGATTCTGTAGTCGATCGGTAATGATGATAAGACTGACTATTCAGTGAATGAGAATGGAATGTTGTTATACAGAAATAGGATATGTGTGGCGGATAATAAAGAATTGAGGAAAAGATTGATGTATGAAGCCCATAACACAGTCTTCACTATGCACCCAGGCGGAAACAAGATGTATTAGGATCTGAAACAGCTGTATTGGTGGCCTGGTATGAAGAAAGATATAGTAGAATATGTGTCCAAGTGCTTGATATGTCAGCAAGTTAAGGCAGAACACCAAGTTCCGCAAGGACTATTGAATCCACTCCCTATTCCATAATGGAAATGGGACAACATCACAATGGATTTTGTTTCTAGTTTACCTTTGACCTCAAAGCAGCAAGATGCAGTGTAGGTTATAGTGGACAGATTCTCAAAGTCGGCTCATTTTATACCAGTTCGGATGGATTACTCGATGGAAAGGTTGGCAGAATTATATGTAAAAGAGATAGTTCGATTACATGGGGTACCCTTATCTATTGTCTCTGATAGGGATCCCAGGTTTACCTCTAAGTTTTGGAAGAGCCTACAAGCTGCAATGGGTACGAAATTGAATTTCAGTACTGCCTTTCATCCACAAACCGATGGACAGTCGGAAAGAATTATTCAGATTCTAGAGGATTTGATGCGAGCTTGTGTTCTAGATTTTTCTAAGAGTTGGGATAAGTATCTTCCACTTATGGAATTTGCTTATAACAACAGCTATCAGACTAGTATTGGCATGGCACCGTATGAAGTATTGTATGGAAGGAAGTGTCGCACACCAGTTTGTTGGACAGAATTAAATGAGCACAGTATTGTTGGGCCAGATTTGGTTCGTGATACAGAAGAGAAGGCGAGACTTATTCAACAAAGATTAAAGGCAGCTAGTGATAGACAGAAGTCCTATGCGGATTTAAAACGAAGAGATATTGAATTTGAAGTAGGTGACAAAGTGTTTTTGAAGGTGTCTCCATGGAGAAAAATGCTGAGATTTGGTAAGAAAGGGAAATTGAGTCCAAGGTTTATCGGGCCGTATGAAGTTCTGGAAAAAGTGGGTCCTGTAGCATATCGACTGGCATTGCCTCCAGCATTAGCCAAGCTTCACGATGTGTTTCATGTATCCATGTTGGGAAGGTATAGATCGGATGAATCTCATGTGTTACCTGTGCAAGAAGTAGAAGTACAGCTCGACTTTACCTATGATGAGAACTCGAAAACAATACTAGCAAAGGAAGTGAGGCAACTTCGGAACAAGCAAATACCGCTTGTGAAAGTGCTCTGGCAGCATCATGGGGTAGAAGAAGCAACATGGGAGCCAGAAGCCGCTATGCGAAAGCAGCACCCTTATTTGTTTGACACAGGTATGAATTTTGAGGACGAAATTCTTTAAGGAGGGGAGAATTGTAATGCCCACAAATGTGTCCTAATAGTTTTGACCTAATTCGGGGTGTGTGTGTAATTGAATGTGTGTTTTGGGACTTAGTTGTATAGATGAGGGACTTAATTGAAAAGAAGGAGTGATTAATTGGTAATTATGCATAATTGAATTAATAGTAAGTGAGTGGCTGATTAATTAAGAAAAGTAAGGATTAATTAAAGAATGAAATAATATTAAACTAAGTGAGTGGAGGCAGATTTTTGGTAGTGTAATTTGCTGGCTTACTCTTGAGCTGCCACCTCCACCATGTGATGCATGTGTTCCCTAAAGGAATGTGAATGATTCAATTGTGCATAATTCAGTCAACTTCTTTGTTTCTTTCCCTTCTTTCTTGCGTGAGAGTGAGCTTAAGAGAACTAAAGAGTGCATGCTTATTGTTAAGGAGACTAAGAAATTTGGTTGCTCAAGAGTTAGTGCAAACTTGAAAAGGGTAAGTGATTAGTATGTAGTGTTCTTATCATCTACTCCTTTCTTCCTGGTTTTGATTAGTTTGAATGGGATAATGTTGGATTGAGTTTAAGTCTGTAAATTTATGTTGTATTGGTAGCTGAGGAAGTGAAGAAGGACAAGGGGAAAGCTATTATCGGGGAGCTAAGTACTCAAAGAAAATAGGAGTTGAAGCGACAAGGTTTGGGAACGAACCTTAAATGTGTAAATTGTGTTTGCTGATTTATTTGATCATGGTGTGTAATTGATGCATGGATATTTTGATTGAGTATAAATGTTCATATAAATGTGTATAGAAACTATAGTTTGGATTGGGAGTGCTGGTTTGGTCAAATTGGCTATTTTCAAGATTCACAAGCTTGATTGTGTAAATCTGTTTTTGGAAGTCTATACTGACCCCCGAGACTTGTTTATATTGCAAGTTGAGTTTTAATACTCCAAAAAGGGTGAGACCAATTTTATTAGAACCATAAGATCCGTGTCTTTAAATGTTGTTGAAATAGCTCTATTGATTTGAGGACTCTAAGGTCATCAAAATTGACGATAACTGTAGTTGCATTTCTGTAGGAGGGCTTCTGGAACCAGTTGCGTTCCTTTGGCCAGAAATCCTTCATTTTAAATCCAATTAACCTGAAACTTGTCCCATTTGAAGGATACGACATAGGGGAAGAAATGTTAAGAAGTGACCTTTGCCTGAAATTGAGTGTAAGATATCGGTTTGCGCTGTATAAAATTGTGGTGTGAACCAGTGTCGAAAGTTAGCTTCTATTTTGCTTAATTTAGTATGTCACGGTCACAACCAATTCATTGTCACCGTGACCCCCCTCTGTTTTGTCTATTTAGGGTGTTTTTCTTCCCAAAATGCACCCGAACTTCACCACGAGTTCCCATAGCTTGTCCAATACATATTTATCATTATAAAATGAGTATTTTAAGCATGATGAACTATGCATGCTAATGTGTATAAATATGTATGAGCTATAAGTGTTTTAAGTGTAATGAATCAAGTATGTGAATATGTATAAATGAGTATGATTAAGATTGGTAATTTAACTAATAAAGTAATAATATATAATTATGTGAAGGATAGCAAATGGAATGACAAATATATGTGTATGAGAGCGATGTTAAGCTCAAGTGATGAATGATATATGTGTTATGAAGATTGATCAATGTGAAATGGATAACATAATCAAATAACCTAAGCCTGCGAGTCAAGTAGTGGATAGATAGGCATGCCTACAAAGTGCTGCAGCCCAATGCGTTTAATGTGTCTGATTCCTTGGGAATCACAATGCGATTATAATGCGTATAATCCTTGCTGAATTTTATTATATGTGGAATGATATTACTGTACCTAAGGGTACCAATGCATAAATGAGATTTTAAATGTGATTATAGTACCTCGGTGGTACCAATGCGCAACCCATTATCTGCGCCTTTGAATTGCAGGCAATTTAATGATAAAATGGAAATAATAATAATAATACAACCATTATGTATGTTATATTCTGAAATTATGAGATGGGTTGATTAATGCTCTATGTGTATGAGAATGCTAAATAAACCATGACATGCCTAAAATGGTACTTAATGTGATATGGTCATTTAAGTATGATCTCTTGCGTATAATGTATGATGTTCTATTTGTGTGATGTATTACTTGTTATGTGCATGTGTTCCCCACTAAGCATTATCGCTTAGCACGGGTTTACCTTAATCCGTGTAGGTACGGAAGTGAGGTGATCGAAGGACTCTCCCGCATAATAACGGTCAACATTAGGAGTGCTACCAGTGTAGGTTTTGGGGTTTGTGTTATGGAAATTTGGTATAACTATGTATAAGTTTGGTATAGCTAATGTGTATACGAGTATGTAAAGGCATGTAATAATGTGATGACTAAGTATACTAACTTATGGGTTATATATGTATGCTTAGTAAGTGTATGTTTATAGTGAATGATCTATAAGTAATTGGCATGAAATGGATGATAATGTGAATGCGAAGTGAGAAATTTTATTATACAGGTTTCAACAAGAGTTTGATGATAAGAAAGTGCATGTGTTCTGTGTGTGTAACGGTCATTCCTGACTATGTTAGCTGACCTAATATGACAGTTAGGAAGGGGCGTCACATAACCTGCTAGAGTCAAGTAAGTGGATAGTTAGGAATGCCTAATAGAGTCTTTTAGCTGTAGCCCTCAGTTCAGTTTGGACCCCGATCAGGTCCCCCGTTTGGTTCCTCGCGAACCCCTCAGTACTAGGATCTTGTTTAAGATCCCCTCAGTAAAAATATTGTGTTTTGATAAAAATGAAATGACTTTTGATTTGTACCTGTGAGGTACCCTCAGTATTCGATTCGTACCCGTAAGGTACCTTCAGTACACTCGTTATCCACTACCTAGAGTCAGCAGGTGTTCGATTAAATTGCTCTGTTCTGAATTGGCTATATAAATGTGACATTTGAATGAGTATAATTGATGAGATGGATTTTGGATTATTTGGCATGAATATGAATCTGAAATGCAGAATGTATGGCTTTAGTTTGTGAGCATGTTTATATGGAATATGTTATAAACTATTGCATTTTGCCATTGTGAATGTGTTATGCCTTGACGACCATTGTGAATGGCCGTCCATATTTTATGTGTGTTTCCCCACTAAGCGTTTATCGCTTAGCACGGTGTTTTTACCTGTGCAGGTGCGGAAGGAGTTTTGCTTTGAGAGAGTTGCCGCCATCAAGCCAACACAGAAGGTTTAGTGTAGGGCTCAGATTTTGTAATCTTGATGATTCTTTTTGTATAGAACTCTCCTGTATCAGTTTTGTTATAGTTTCCGCTTTTGTACTTATATTTTGGTTATGTAATATCTTTTATTTTAGCTAGTTGATCAGAACATTATTGTAATGGTTTATTATATTAATGTATGATCAGCTATTGCTTTCGTTTCCTTTAAAGTTTTTAATTATCCCGTATTTCAGTATGTATGGTATGGATGAATGTATGTTTTGCTTTGTATCTGTTTGGTGGCACCTTTTCTCATACGGCATCTCACTCCTAATCGGATGGGATCGCCTACGTATGGGTAGGGGGTGTTACAGTTTTTTGTATCAGAGCTCCAATTTAGGCGTTTATGGGTGTTGTTGTGTTGATTTTCTTAGACGTGTATGTGTCTAGATCTGTGTTGGCTGATGCGGTTGTTTCTTATTTGTTTTAGATGGCTTCTAACTCTGCTCGTGCATCACTTGAGGAATCCGCTGAGAGTGTGAACCCTCAAGCAGCAGATCCATCAATTTCTGTGTCAGCTCAGCATGCTAGGGTCCAGCCCGAGGCCGCAGCCATGCCTTTTGAGGCTATGTTTAGATTGCATCAGGACATGGCCAGGGTTTTGGAGAGAGTGACTGCTCCTAGAGCCCCTATGGAGAACTTGAGGAGGGCAGGTGTTGAAGACTTTTATGGTACCGGATTGGATGAGTCTGAGATGGCTGAGAAATGGTTAGATAAAGTGAAGCGTGCTCTAAGAGAGATTCGGTGTCCTCCCGACCAGCAGGCAGAGTGTGCACTAGTTTTACTGCAAGGGTCTACTTTTGAATGGTGGGAATTGGTTTGCAGGCATCCTCAGCTACCGGATCCGATTACTTGGGAGTTCTTTTAGGGTGAGTTCACGAAGAAGTATATTACTCAGACTTATAAAGATGCTAGATGGGTGCAGTTTTTGAGTTTGAGACAGAGGACCATGTCAGTTTCAGATTATGAGAAAGAGTTCAACCGGTTATCTCGCTATGCTCCGCGTGGGTTATGACAGATGATTTCAGATGCAAGCATTTTGAAGCGAGGTTGAATGAGTCTTTAAAGATTGCTTTGATTTCTTTGATGTGTATGCCTGGGGTGAGTTACTATCAGATTGTGGAGACTGCCATGAGGGCTGAGAGGTCTGAGACTGTGATGAGAGAGAGGGCTCAGAGGAGGAACCCTTCTCGTGGAGGATCTTCTTCATCCTCGGGTAAGAGATCGAGGAACTCACAGGATGAGTCATCATCTGGCCCGGCTTCCAGAGGTAGGAGACAGGGTTCTGCAGCTGTGTCAGGTTCTGGTAGAGGTGGTAGATCAGAGACTGAATCAGTTTGTTCTCATTGCAGTAAGACTCATCGGGGTGAGTGTAGGTGGCTCTCCGGTGCATGCTTCAGGCGTGGGAGCACTGAGCATCTTTTGGCTAGCTGTCCGAGATTGCATGAGGATTCAGGTTCCCAGAGAGAGGCTAGTAGGGTTGGTTCGAATGCTTCTCAGGCTACCCATGGTAGAGGCCGTGGTAGAGGTCGAGGTGGTCGACCTAGAGAGGGTGCTGCATCAGAGACAGTGGACCGTGAGTTGCCTGTCGCAGCTAGAGCATATGCTATGTGAGCCAGAGAGGAGCAGGATGCGCCTGATGTTATTGCTGATAAGTTCCTACTCCATGACACTGAATTGTATGCTCTAATTGACCCTGGTTCGACACACTCATACTTGTGCACAGATAAAATTATTGATAAGTTGCATGTGGTTGATCAGTTAGATTATGAGATTTGTGTGACCAGTCCATTAGGGCATAGTGTCAGTGTGAGTAGAGTCTTTAGGAGTTGTCCTCTAATGGTTGAGGGAGTTGTGCTTCCAGTGGATTTGATTGAGTTGCCTTTCAGAGAGTTTGATCTGATTCTAGGTATGGACTGGTTGGGTAAGCATCGAGCTGTAGTTGATTGCCATAGGAAGACAGTTGTGCTTCGGTATAGAGGTCAGTCTCCTGTGTTTATGAAAGGTTTGGGTGCTAGTTCTTTGAATAATGTGATTTTTGCGATGCAAGCCAAGAGGTTTATCAGGAAAGGTTGTGAGGCTTTTCTAGTAGTTGTGTTGGATTCCAAGAGAGATCAGGTTTAGATTGAGGACATCCCTGTCGTGCGGGAGTTTAGTGATGTGTTCCCGAGCAAGTTGCCTGGTTTGCCTCCTGAGAGAGAGGTCGAGTTGTCCATTGAGATTATGCCGGGTACCACACCTATTTCGAAAGCACCTTATCGGATGGCTCCTGTAGAGTTGAGGGAACTTAAGACTCAGCTACAAGAGCTATTGGATAAGGGGTTTATTCGACCTATCATATCTCCTTGGGGAGCTCTAGTTCTATTTGTCAAGAAGAAAGATGGATCTTTGCGGATGTGTATCGACTACAGGCAAATTAATAAGGTCACAGTGAAGAATAGGTATCCGTTGCCTAGGATTGAAGATTTGTTTGATCAGCTTCGAGGTGCAGGTGTCTTCTCCAAGATAGATCTTCGATCAGGGTACTATCAACTTCGAGTTCAGGATGCAGATGTGGTTAAGACTGCATTTCGGACTAGGTATGGTCACTATGAGTTTCTTGTGATGCCGTTTGGTTTGACCAATGCTCCAGCGGCTTTTATGGATCTGATGAACCGTGTGTTTAGGCCATACTTAGATCGATTTGTAGTAGTGTTCATTGATGACATCTTAGTGTATTCCAAGGATGAGAGTGAGCATGAGGAGCATCTCAAATTGGTTTTGCAGATGTTGAGAGAGCATCAGTTGTTTGCCAAGCTTAGCAAGTGTGATTTTTGGTTTCAGGAAGTGTCATTTTTGGGTCACATTGTTTCAGCTAGGGGTATTCAGGTGGATCCAGCCAAGATTGAGGCGATAGTTGATTGGAAAGCGCCTAGGAATGTTCAGGAAGTGAGGAGTTTCCTTGGTTTGGCAGGGTACTACCGTCGGTTTGTTAAGGGTTTTTCTGTGATTGCTGCTCCGATGACGAGATTGTTGAGGAAAGGGGTTAGATTTGAGTGGTCAGATAGATGCCAGGCTTGTTTTGACCAGTTAAAGCAGTTGCTTGTTGAGGCTCCTATTCTTACTCAACCCATCTCGGGTAAAGAGTTTGTCATTTACAGTGATGCTTCGGGTGTTGGCCTTGGATGTGTTTTGATGCAAGAAGGTAAGGTTGTGGCTTATGCTTCTCGTCAGTTAAAGCCACATGAGAGGAACTATCCGACGCATGATCTAGAGTTGGCGGCTGTGATCTTTGCATTGAAGATTTGGCGTCATTATCTGTATGGGGAAAAGTGTAGGATCTTTTCAGACCATAAGAGCTTAAAGTACTTTCTCACACAGAAAGAGTTAAACATGAGACAGCGCCGTTGGCTTGTGTTGTTTAAGGATTACGACTGCATTGTGGATTACCATCCTGGTAAGGCCAATGTAGTCGCTGATGCTTTGAGTCGGAAGTCAGTTTCAGCCTTGTTCCTGAGACGGTTCAGGTGGAGATTTGATTCAGATGGGGCTTTGCTTGCTCAGTTGCGTGTGAAGCCTACCTTGAGACAGAGGATTGTGGATGCTCAGAGGGATGATCAGAGGCTTCAGTGGATTGTGTAAGAGGTCAGATTGGGTAACCAGTCAGAGTTCTCAGTTCAGGATGAAGTGCTTATGTTCAGAGATCGCTTGTGTGTGCCAGAGTCTGAGGATTTGAGGAGACAGCTTATGAGTGAGGCGCATAGTACAATTTTTACTATGCATCCTGGCAGTGAGAAGATGTATCAGGACATGAAACAGTTTTATTGGTGGTCCGGTATGAAGAGAGACATAGTAGATTTTGTTTCTAAGTGCTTGACTTGTCAGCAGGTAAAGGCCGAGCATCAGGTTCCTTCGGGATTGCTTATGCCTTTATCCTTTCCTAAGTGGAAGTGGGATGATATCGCCATGGACTTTGTATCCGGTTTGCCTTTGACTCAGAAGAAGCATGACTCAGTTTGGGTAATAGTGGATCAGCTTACGAAATCAGCTCACTTTTTGCCAGTTAGAGTGGACTACTCGATGGACAGGTTGGCCAGTATCTATGTGGATGAGATAGTTCGGTTGCATGGTGTGCCATTGTCCATAGTTTCAGATCGGGATCCGAGGTTCACTTCCAAGTTTTGGAAGGAGTTGTAGAGAGCTTTGGGTTCTAAATTGAACTTCAGTACAGCGTTTCATCCTCAGACCGATGGTCAGTCAGAGCGAGTCATTCAGATTCTGAAGGATATGATGAGGGCTTGTACTTTGGATTTTTCGGGTAGTTGGGACCAATATGTATTGCTGATGGAGTTTGCCTACAATAATAGTTTTCAGTCGAGCATCGGTATGGCACCGTATGAGGCTTTGTATGGTCGATAGTGTAGGACTCCGGTTTGTTGGACCGAGCTATCCAAGAGATCAGTGATTGGGCCAGAGTTGGTTAGAGATACTGAAGAAAAGATCAGAGTGGTGCAGCGGAATTTGAAGGCAGCCAAGGATCGACAAAAGTCTTATGCCAATTTGAAGAGGAAAGACGTCCAATTTGAGATCGGGGACAAGGTTTTCCTTAAATTTTTGCCTTGGAGGAAAGTGCTTCGATTTGGAAAGAAAGGTAAGCTTAGTCATCGTTTCATAGGTCCTTATGAGATTCTGGGTAAGGTTGGACCAGTAGCCTATAGATTGGCTTTACCGATGGAGTTGGCGAAGTTGCACGACGTGTTCCATATTTCAATGCTTCGTCGGTACAGATCAGATCCTTCGCATGTTCTTTCAGTTCAGGATATTCAGGTTCAGCTAGATTTTTTCTTTGATGAGGAACCGAGAGCCATTCTAGCTCGAGAGGTGAGGCAACTGAGGAGTAAGCAGATCCCTTTGGTTAAAGTGTTATGGAACCATCATGGAGTCGAGGAAGCGACTTGGGAACTAGAGGAGTCGATGAGAGCTCAGTATCCGCAGTTGTTCATTTCAGGTGAGAATTTCGAGGACGAAATTCTTATTAGTAGGGGAGAGTTGTCACACCCCGTTTACACCCTAGTAGTATGAGCCTGTCTGTGTGAGCATGCATTTGTATGTGTTCGGCATATCATAAGGGTATTTTAGTAAAATGCATGTTTTTGGGGTTTATTAGCATATGGTTATATGTATGACATTAGTGTGTGAATTAATTGGGAAATGATTGTGTGCATGTGTTCATACCATTGTAGGGTGTGCATTAGTTGGGAGTGCATTGTGTGTGAGAAGTATTTGTTTGATTGGTGTGAGTGATTGGTTTCCGCCAATAGGAAAGTGACAAGTGTAGGGTTAGGGAAAAAGATGAGTTAGTAGAGAAGGAAAAGTGAGAAGGCAGGGACTTAATTCTTTTTCCCGATTCTTCTTCTTCTTCTCTAGCTCATCTTCTTCCTTTGCTTTTATTTGGGAACCCTAGCTTGGATTAAGCTACTGTTAGTGGAAATCAACCATCTCCTTGGCATTCTTTGGTAAGTCATTGCATTCCTCATCTCTGTTTTCCAATTGTTTTCATCTTCTTCTCCTTCTTGAGTTTATAATTAACTTAGGGTTTTTATTTTGGTTGTTCTTCGATGTGTTGTTGCTTAGCTGTGGCTCCTCGCGATCCCAAGGGCAAGGAGATTGCTGGGAGTAGTGGAGCTTAGTGAAGTGATGCTTAGAATTCAGGTTTGGGATTTGTTTGATAAGCTTGTTTGATTTTGAGTTTACTGTAATTTTTAGGGTTTATGTTCTTGTGAAGCTTGAATGCATTTATGCTTGAATTGGTTGTTTTAATTTCTGGATTGAGATGTATTATTATTGTTTACATTGTATGGGATGTTTTCTGGAAGGTAAGAACAGGTTTAAATGGTTTTTAATCAAACTTGGGATTGATTTCTGAGTACTGGGAATTCTGGAAAATGGGATATCGCGTTACTGTTGAAAATCCCGTTTTCCAGATAGTGTGTCGCGTGACTAGCCAGGAAAGAGAGGCCAGTCATGAGATGTGACTCCCAGTCACGACTCGTGACCAGCCAGAAAGAGGCCAGTCACGAGTTGTGACTGCCTGTCACAACTCGTGACCAGCCAAGAGGAAGGCAGTCACGAGGTGTGACTCCCAGTCACTACTCGTGACTGGCCTGAGAAGGCAGTCACGGGTAGTGACTACCATTCACGACCCGTGACCAGCCCAAAGAAGAAGCCAGTCACGACTCGTGACCAGCCAGAGGAAGAGGCCAGTCACGAGTTGTGATGCCAGTCAGGACCCGTGACCAGCCCACCTTGTCGGTCACCCCCGTTCGGCCTATTTTCTGAAATTTCCCGGTTTTAACTCAAAAATGAATTTTCGTACTTCTTCTGAATGGACTTATACTACTGTATGATGCATGTCATACTTTTATATGCTTTGATATAAGTGATACCATGATTCTTTAGATGAATTATATGCTGTATTCTGAATTATGATTTGAATGACGCTTAACCTGCTAGAGTCAAGTAAGTGGATGGTTAGGCATGCCTAATAGAGTCTTTTAGTTGCAGCCCTCAGTTCAGTTTGGACCCCGATCAGGTCCCCCGTTTGGTTCCTCGCGAACCCCTCAGTACTAGGATCTTGTTTAAGATCCCCTCAGTAAAAATATTATGTTTTGATAAAAATGAAATGACTTTTGATTTGTACCTGTGAGGTACCCTCAGTATTCGATTCATACCCGTAAGGTACCTTCAGTACACTCGTTATCCACTACCTAGAGTCAGCAGGTGTTCGATTAAATTGCTCTGTTCTGAATTGGCTATATAAATGTGATATCTGAATGAGTATAATTGATGAGATGGACTTTGGATTATTTGGCATGAATATGAATCTGAAATGCGAAATGTATGGCTTTAGTTTGTGAGCATGTTTATATGAAATATGTTATAAACTATTGCATTTTGCCATTGTGAATGTGTTATGCCTTGATGACCATTGTGAATGGCCGTCCATATTTTATGTGTGTTTACCCACTAAGCGTTTATCGCTTAGCACGGTGTTTTTACCCGTGCAGGTGCAGAGGGAGTTTTGCTTTGAGAGAGTCGCCGCCGTCAAGCCAACACAGAAGGTTTAGTGTAGGGCTCAGATTTGTAATCTTGATGATTCTTTTTATAGAACTCTCCTGTATAAGTTTTGTTATAGTTTCCGCTTTTGTACTTATATTTTGGTTATGTAATATCTTTTATTTCAGCTAGTTGATCAGAACATTATTGTAATGGTTTATTATATTAATGTATGATCAACTATTGCTTTTGTTTCCTTTACAGTTTTTAATTATCCCGTATTTCAGTATGTATGGTATGGATGAATGTATGTTTTGCTTTGTATCTGTTTGGTGGCACCTTTGCTCATACGACATCTCACTCCTAATCGGATGGGATCGCCTACGTATGGGTAGGGGGTGTTACAATTAATGAAAATTGTGAGTTAGAATTATAAATGCATGTTTTAGGCAATCTAATTTATGTTGAGAGAGTAAATTGGAATATTATTCAACTTAGCTTGCATGATAAGAATATGCTTATAAATCAAGAATAATCGCTTCAAGTTTTATTTGTTATTTTAGCATCATTAATCTATTTGTCTTCTTTGATTATCAATAACTAGGTTTAATTAGTTTATATGATAAATTAGCTTAGCAATCAACTTACCATTATTTGATCATTGTAAACAAGATTAAAATTGAGTAATAATAGTGTGTAAAATTCAACACATTCCTCATGGGATTGACATCTTTTGTACTATAACCGGTACACCGTACACTTGCGGAATTAGCACTTAGAAATATGCTAACAACTTTTTGGCGCTATTGCCGAGGACTGTTTGATTGATTTTTGCTATTATGAATCTTGATTTATGATTTTTGATTATAATATATGTTTCATTTTGTTTGATTGTTTGTTTAGTTTGACTTTGTGTTTTTACAGGATTAGATAGTTCATGCCTAGTACAAGGAGTTCTCAAGAAGAGCTTGAACCTTTGAATCCTGAAATTGAAAGATTTTTGTCAAGTAACCGAAAATCCAACAAAAAGAAGAATACGAATAAGAGACTTATCATGGCTAAAGAAGCAAATCCAACAAGGTTGATGGACTTTTCCACACTTCTATTGAGTGGTGCTCAATAAGGGGTGGTAAGACTTACGATAAATTCTAACCAATTTGAAATTAAACCTTCTCTTTTGCAAATGATTCAAAATAGCATTCAGTTTTATAGTTTGGCAAATGAGAATCCTAATGGTCATTTGACAAATTTCTTGGAGATTTGTGATACTTTTAAAATAAATGGAGTTTCGGTGGATGCAATTAAGCTTAGGCTTTTCCCATTCACTTTGAAGGATAAAGCAAAGGCTTGGTTGAATTCTTTAACTAGAGGATCCATTACCACTTGGGACCAATTGGCCTAAGCATTTCTATCTAAATACTTCCCTCTAGCCAAAACTGCCAAAATCATTAAAGATATCACAACTTTTGTGCAACTTGATAATGAGTCTTTGTATGAAGCATGGGAAAGGTTTAAGGAATTGCAGTGATGTGTCCACATCACAACCTTCCAAAGGAGCTATTGATGCAAACCTTCTACAATGGGGTGAATCCTACCACAAGAGGTACAATAGATGCTGCAGCTGGAGGTTCCCTTATGAGGAAAACAACTGAAGCAGCATTTGAGCTATTGGAAGAAATGTCCATGAATAATTATATGTGGCCTATTGAAAGAGTAAGGGAATCTAATAATTCTAATGCTAGGGGGGTCCAGTCAATAGATTATGTGGTTGCATTAAAAGCACAAATTGAAGCTTTAACTCATAGGGTTAATAGCCTAAGAATGGGAGGAAGTTCATCAAATGCATGCAATGTTTGTGGTCAACACGGGCATATGAGAGACAATTGCAATTTAGGAATGGTTAGTAAGGAGGGACAAGTTAATTTTGTCAAAGGCCAAGGGTAGGGGAATCCATATTCTAATACCTATAACCCTAATTGATGGAGCCATCCTAATTTGTCATGGGGAAATAATAACAATAACCAAAATAGGGGTGTAGGATACCAACAACCACAAAATAGGTTTGGAGCTTTTGACGAAAAAATTGATAAATTCATTGAGGAGATAAATTTTAAGATGAGTGCTCAAGATAAAAATCAAAAGAAGCTTGAAGCAAAAGTTCACCAAATCACTAAGAATCATGCTTCACCTATTCATAATATTGAGGTTCAATTGGGGCAATTAGCACGTTCTTTACCATCTAGAAGTCTAGGACGTCTTCCAAGTAATACAGAAGAGAATCCTAGGGAGCACATGAAGCCATAAAATTTTCTAGTCTTTTATTTAGGTTACGTAATTAGATTTTCTTTCTAAATGTATTTGGTGTTGTTCTAGACTAGTTTGTGCAAATTTGTTAATTAATGTTTTCATATTTTAAATTTTAATAATCTAATAAAGTTTCTTGTTGTTCTATAGGTAAATTTAGTTAAATTATGTGTTTTGTTATTTATTTTATATAAAAAAATTTACGCGATGTTGCTTTTGTCGCGCGCGTGTCAGCCTCGCGATCGCGATAGAAGGCAAATTGTAGGAGTACACATGAAGCCATCCGAGTCGTGCTGATGTTGCACGAGTGGGATGCCTGAGCACGAGTCATGCTCTACCGTCCGACTTGTGTTCCCTACTGGCGAGGAAGATTCTGTCACGAGCGCGACATCCTCGCGATCGGGACAGAAGGCGATGTTCGAAGGTGCCCCCAGGTCCTCCGACTCGTGCTGGCATACACGAGTCCCACAAGGTAAGGAGCAAACTGCACGAGTCATGTAGCCTCCTCTGACTCGTGCAGTATGCCCAAATCTGCATCCAGTCGCATCGTTTCCTTTAAATCACTATAAGTTTTCTTTTCTTATTTCTTTTCTTTTCTTTTTATTCTTATACTAATCTAATTTCATTTTCTTATAAGCATGTTTCCTCTATTAAAATCAACTTACATAGACTAACCCTAACCCAAAAACACAAAAATTAGAAATTAAAACAGGGGACGTTTATTTCAAAATCCTAACTTTTCAAATCGCCACTACCCTTTATTTTCCAGCCCCCATTCTTTTCTATTTTCCTTTATCGTGTTCGACTTCACAAGTCGCACGATTCTTTTGACCATTCATCCTTTTTCTTTGTTCTTATTTCTTCATTTTTGCTACATGCAATACACTCTATTTTCCCTTTTATTGTTCCTTTCTCTTTGAAGCAGCACCCTGTTCCTCTTCCATATCTTCATTTCTATCATTGTTTAGGTTTTACGTGGTTTCATTTTCTTTCCATTTCTGTCTCTTAACACAACACAATGGTCAGAACCAAAAATCCCTCAACCTCACGCATTGAACAAGTTAGACATGAGGCTGAAGAGGGAGACATATCTGCCACCTTTGGAGCTGGGTTCTCCATTTTCTCAGTTGACGAAGGAAGTAGATTTATTGCATTATACAACAGAACCATCTTGCAATGTAAGTTTTTTCTCACAAATCTCCTTGAACAGGTAGGCATGTTAAACACTGTCAATGAAATGCTCTCCAGTTGTGGTTTATTTAGATTTGCAAATATGCCAGACTCCATTTATCCTGACTTAATTTTAGACTTTTATACTACTTTGAACAAGAATGAGGAAAATGAAAATTTGTTAGATTTGATGGTAAACCTCGTACTCTGACATATTTTATGATGAATAGGATTTTTGGTTTTTCACATAATGGATTAATTGAACCACCTAGATCCTTTAAGCCCAATGTGTTTTGGTCCTTTTTAACTGATTTGCAAACACCTTTTAGGACTAGAGATGCTAAATCAATGTTTATCAAAGATTTAAAATATTTGATTTTGCACAAGATATTAACTTCCTTAATTTTTAATAGGGCTAAATTTAATAGAGTTTCTTAACATGAATTGTTCTTGATGTGGTGTGTGCATAGAGGTAAGTCCATATGTTGGCCTCATTGGATATTCAATCAATTATTGTAATGTGCTACTAAACATGAATCTCCTATCACACATGGGCACATTATATCTTCTATTGCAAGAAATTTAGATATTGATTTGCGTGCTCATCATAGAGATCGCCCTTGTGTTTATTTTACTAAGCATCTTTTTGTACGTGGGGAAGTTATCAATAACGATTTTCAAGAAATCACACCACATTCAAGATCTTGTTGGAGGGATCTTATAGGCCCTTCTGCCAAATAAGAAGTAGAAAGTGATGAGGAGCCTAGTGGAGATGTATCTATGCATGAGGTGTCTGCAGCACCTGATGTTGGGTCATCTAGCCACAATGTGACAGCTATGTTTGAGCAAATTTTGCAGAACCAGCACACTATGCAGGATCAGCTCTCATCTATGTCTCGACATCAAAGGCAATTGGAGTATAGGATGGATAACTTTATTGCTCAATCTGGATTTGTGGTTCCATCACCTCCACCTTCACCATGAGAAGGGAGTTCTTCTTACCTTAATCTTATTTCACCTTAATTTTATTTCTTTCTTTTTCTTTTTTGATTTATCACATTTTTCCACATTGAGGACAATATTGGTTCTAAGTGTGGGGGAGTGGATATGTTTGGATGTTTGTTTGTATTTTATGTGTTTTTGTATGTATTTTGTATGTTAAGTGCATGATTGTTTGTATGTATTTGTTTCTCAAATAGCTTCTTAGTAAGTTTTATTATAAGGCATTGTTCATTTGGCATGTTATATAGGTTGTTAGATCATTTATCTTTTATGCTCATTTTTATCTGTTTTTCAAAAATTTTTGTATGTGTTTTAAGTTCTTCAAGTTATTTTCTTTTACTTATTTCAACATTATAGAATATTTAGTCTTTTTACGAACCATATTTTTAAAGTTAGGATTTGCTCATTTAGTTTAAGATTTTAGGTTTCTAGTTGCCTAGTGAAAACTATAGCCATAATATTTACCCTTATTTCCTATCAATAATGGATGAGGACTTTAAAAATGAAAGAAAAAAAAATCACAAGTGGGATGGAGCATAAAATGCACCCATAATTTTCAAAAATAAATAGCAAGATGTATATCCAAAATTGCAAAAAAGTATGGGATGGAGCGTGAAACGCACCCATACTACCTTCTCTTGCTATGCATGGGATTAAATAAAAAAAAGTATACCCATGTAAGAAAAAAAAAAGAGGTCTAAAAATGCCATGAGATTTGATTAAGGGTAAGTGAGCTCAAAAATTATCCTAAAATGCAGCTAGCAACCTTAGAATTTTCAACTTTATGATCAAATTTATCTCTTTAAATCATGTTTAGCTTTTTGAGACTTATACTCTTAATGTTGGAATTAGAAAATTCAAGTGACTTATTAAATTTTCAATGCATGCTTTAAAATTTGATTCACTGATATTCTTAAGTGTTTGAGGTATTTAATCTATTCAATCCTATATATGATATACCGAATGAATAATATTGTATAATAAGATTTACTAAGTTGGAATTCAATTGTCCCATTCTTTCCTCTTGCTTGAGGACAAGCAAGGGGTAAGTGTGGGGGAATTTTATAAGTGCTTAATTGATGTATTAATTAGTACGTATTTTGTGTGAATTTAAGTAGTTAAGTATGCAAATGTGTTTATATTTCATGTATTTGTATTAGTTTATGTGTTTTTGTTCTTGTAGGCTGAGTTAAGTGTAAAAGTGAGAAAATAATCATAAATGGTGAAGAAAAGGCATGACTGGAGATGAGGAGCACTAGTTGGATGAGGGGACACAACTCGTGCAGTTTGGCCAGAAAGTAGAAAGAAGAGAAGAAGTGACCAAGTCGTGAAAGGAAACACAACTAGGACAAGCCGTGCATGACTCACACAAAGGAGCACGAGTCGTGCAGGTACAGAGACAAGAGAGAAGCAAGGAAAGAAAAGAAGAAGAAGAAAGGAGAAAAGGGGCCGAGACGTGCAGCATGAGCACGACTAGGAGGAAAGGACACGACTCGTGCAGGAAGAGCACGAGTCGTGCAGAAGCAGAGAGGAAGCTGAGAGGGAAAAGAGGAAAGAAAGGAAGAAAAGCAATTCGTGTTCTGTTGCGAGCGCGATTGTAGACACCAGGTCTCGAGTCGGGTTTGATGTCAAAAAGTGATTTTGGGTCCTTAGTAATTCCCTCTGGAAAAAAATATATATATATATATATATATAATATAGATTAGGTAGGTAAAATTAGAAATTAATTATTAATGTTGGGTTAATTTAATTTATTAATATTGTAAGTTTAATTAGATAATTAAAATGCATGAAAGATTAGTTAATATGTAAAGTGTTTAATTAATTAGATAAATTATATGATATATTAAATAGATTAATTATATTAAGATGTAAAATATGTAACGTAATTAATATGTAATGTTTAATGAATATGTAATGTTTAAATTAATTAATATGTGTCATTTAAATTAAGTTAAAGTAATTAAAAAATTAAAATGGAGGAAATTACCATTATGACCCCAAAACCAACCTTAATTTTAGGGTATAAAAAGAAAAGAATGAAGAGTATTTTGGGGGCTCTCTCTCGGTTGGAAACACAAGAAAAGAAAGAAAGAACACAAAAAAACCAAGAAAAAAATAGAGAGCAAGAAAGACACAGAGAGAGCAAACACAAGCCAAAGAAAGAAAAGAAAGGGGAGAGCAAGACCTGAGAGTGAGGGACCAAAATCAAAGAAGAGGTAAAAGAAGAAAGAAGAAAAGAAGGAGAAGGGGCCAACGGGAGACCCAGACCCACGACGCCGGAGAGGAAAGAAGAAAAGAGGAAGGAGGCGAGGCCTCCGCCGGCCACCCACCGTGCCGGAACGGCACACGCGCCCCACCGGCGTGCTCCCAGAAGCAGGGCGATCCAGCCGGCACCCACCGGCCTCCATCACTCGCCGCCGTTAGGGAGATCGGAGAAGAAGACCCGCGACGCTCCAAGGCGTTTTTCGGCGAGGCGGCATGTCCTTCCGGCACCTGACCAATGGCGGCATGATCCCGGCGATGCGATCTACCCGGCGGTGGCGGAGGTGTCACCAACGGCCGCTCCGACGAGCCTCCGGCGAGGGAAATCCGGTGAGTCTATTTTATATTTATTTATTTTAATATATTATTAATTAATATTATTATTATTATTATTATTATTTATTTATTATTATTAATATTTATTTACAATTCTGTTTTTATTATTTTTATTATTTTATTTAATATTTATTATTCTGTTTTTGTGATTATGTTAATTATTGTTATTATATTTGTTTATTTGTTATTTATTATTCTGTTATTAATTAATATTACATTAATTATTATTATTATATATTTATTTATTTTCTGTTTATTAATATTATATTATTATTATCTTTTTTATTTATTTATTATTAGTATTATTGAGTTATATTAATATTGTTGTTGTTTATATTATTTATTTTATGTTTATCTATTATTATTATTATTATTATTATTATTATTATTATTATTATTATTATTATTATTATTATTATTATATTTATTTAATTTCTTTTATTATTATCATTATATATTTATTTAATTTCTGTTATTATTATTATTATTATTTGGGTGTTATTAATTAATTTGTTATATTTATTCATTTATTATTATTTCCTGTTTTTATATATATTGTTATTATTATTTATTTTATTGCTATTATTTTATTCTTTATTTGTTATGATTAATTATAATTATTATTGTGATTGTTGTTATATTTTATGTATTGATATTATTATTATTATTTTTTGCATTATTGCTATTATTATTATTATTATTATTATTATTATTATTATTATTATTATTATCAAATACTATTTGTTTTATTATTATTTTATGATATTATCGTAAGCATTATTATTTATATTTGATTATTATAATTGTCATCATATTTTGCATCCATTAATTCTTCTAATTTTATTCATTTTGAATTTATTTATTTATTCGAGAAATATGTAATCACTATTTTATTTTATGATTTTATGGTCTGTAATAATAAAACAATTTTCGACCGCTCTTAAAAAGAACCACCACACAAATGTTTTCTATCAAATAAAATATTGGTTGATAAAACTGGACCAATGTCCTGGTTTTCATCTCAAACAAAGATTTAAACTTATTTAATAATCTTATGTCTTTTTATAATAATAAGTAGTCCGGAACCAACGTTCCCATCTAAATGAATATCCCGATTTATGCATGATTTGCACTTTTTGCAATGAGGGTTGTATTCTGCCCTTAGTATTATTGTAATTTTATTTATGCTTTAATGCCATTTTATTTCCGCTTTTAAATGAATGATTGCGCCTTTAATTGATTGCATCGTATGGAAAGATGGTGAAATAATAAATTCAAAACATAATTGTAAAATTAATCAAAGTACGAATAAATGAGAAGCCCCGAACCTATCTCTGGTCTTTGGGCTCAAAGAGGCGAGAGGTTCACCCTCCAAGACACCTCTTGTGTCACGAGACTTTGACGTTAATCCTAGGCTCCTTAGGGCGAGAGGTTTACCCTCTAAGACCCCTCTGGTTGGCCCAAAATGGATACTAAGCGCAGTCTTAGGCTCTCCGAGGCGAGAGAAACTTTTCCAATGTTCTATTGGGTGGCGACTCCATGACACCTCCTAGTTGCCCAAAATAGACGCACTTGTAAATATCTTTACAAGTTGCCAACGGATCCTCAATTGCCCGATTGCCCTCAAGCGGGCGGTCGTATGGGCGGCCGCGGGGATCCGGCGCGCGTCACAGTGGCGACTCCACTGGGGACGAATACTCGAGACTTCGATTTGAAAGTACGTTGATTAAAATTTATAATTAAGTTTTAGTTTAAAAATTTCACCTTCTTTCAAAACTGCATTGCATTGCATTAGAGCCTTAGATTTATACTAGTTTGGTCCCTCTATTAGCCCCGGTGCGTTCCTGAAGCACGACCCTATTTTCACTCAATTTAGGGAAGTGTTAAGGATAATCTCCAGCCTAAGCCTTGTACTATCAAGGTATATCAAATGGTGACCCGATCGGTCGTTACGCTCGTGATGAGCTAGGCCTGTTGGCAGGGACCATGCTTGGGTAGCCCTAAAATATCATCACCTTGGACCAAAGCCCATGTAATGGATCTAGATACTTCCACTAGGGGGCATGCGCCATAATACGTTGCTTGTGTAGTGGGTTATTGTCACACCCCAAAGTGGCCCTAGAAGAATTACAGAGTTTTGTTCGAAAAAAGGTAAGTTTAGGTGCGAGAGTTCTGTCGCGAGCGCGACAAGTGTCGCGGGCGCGACAAAGCCCTCCAGCGGTTTTCGAACTTCAGCTGCTTGGTACGGGTGTGAGCGTTCTATCGCGAGCGCGACAGAACCCCCTCGCGAGAGGTGTGCATAAGTGAGACTAAGAGACTTGGAGTTGTAGGGAGTTGACATGTGGCATCGTATAAGAGTGACAAGTGGCGGCATAAGAGTTTGACAAGTGGCATTGTAAGAGTGTGCCAAGTGTCATTGTAGGAGAGTGACACATGGCGGCGTAGGAGGTTGGCAAGTGGCATCATAGGGTGTTGACACATGGCAACTTGAGAGGGTGACACTTGGCTTGGCTTAGTTTGGCTTGGCTTGGCTTAGTTTAGCTTGGCTTGGCTTGGCTTAGCTTGGCTTGGCTTGGCTTGGCTTAGGATAGGGATGGATTAAATGAGATGGTTGGCTTTTAATGTGGTTAGTGGGTAATTAATTTGTTAATTCCTTTAGTTGACCGGCCACTTTCCCTACTCCCATTTCAATTCCTTCATTTGGCCTTTCAATTCTCCTTTTTGTTTTCTTTGCTCTTAGTTGCCGTGCTCCACCTTCCTCTCTTTTCTTCTCTTTTTCATTTGCTCCTAAAGAGAATCATTTAGGTTGGGATGAAGAGAGTAGATTTTTGAGAAGAGGTAAGTAGTACTATTATTTAGTCTTCTTCTACTACTTGGTTTCTATTTTGATTTAAAAAGAAGAGTAACCCCAAGTGTTTTGTGTGTGGTTTTGGTGCAAGTTGGAGGCAAGAGAGTTGATAAAGGAAAAGAGAAGATCGGAACGAGTAGAGAACTGTGATCGAGTTCCTAGAGGTAGGGATCGAGTGTAACTGTGTTAACTTTGCATGTGTTTATATGAGAGATGCTTGATGAGCTTTAATTAGCTCAAGATGTTCATTTTGATTGCTTACAGTGCTCATGACAAGTGTATATATGTATAAAGTATGTAACTTGATCATTTGAGTGTTTGTGTTGATGATAGAGTTTGATGTTGCGAAATTATGCTTATTGTCATTAGACCCCAGTGTATAGTATTTTTTATAAGTAGAGTTATAGGATCCCAATTGGGTTGCTTCCAATTGCATATGAAAGATAAGATTCGTTTCTAAAAATGTCTAAGAGGGTGCTTGATCTAATTCTTGCCCTAAGTGTCCCAAAAAGTTATTAAAACGTAGGTGACCCTTTTCTGGCGGGTTCACTGGAACAATATAGCTTGTATAGACTATATTTTTCGTTATATATGTCCAAACGACCTGAAACTTGTTCCATTTAACAGTTAACATCCTGTGAAACAATTGTTAAGAAGACCACTTTGCCTAAAAATGACGTTTAGAGGTTCATTTAGACGATACAAGTTTAGGGTAAAAAGCAGTCTTGTGAGGCACCAAAGCGGAGCCTCTGTCGCGAGCGCGACACAGGTCGCGACCTCCCGACAGAACAACCTATATTAAGCTCTTTTTTCTTCATTTTGAGCCCATATTTGACATGGGTAAACCCCTTGCCTTTCCCCTTAATGTTTTATACATGATTAGGGCTACTAAATGATTAAAAAGTAGATATGAATGGGAAAATACACTTGAGTATGTTTAAGATTTGTAATTTAACAAATAAAGTAACAATGTATAGTGTAGGAAGTACAGTAAATGACATGATAAATATGTATGAATTTAGGAGTTGTTATATAATGCATTTGGTATAGAGTATAAGAGCCTTTTTGTAATCTATCTTCTGTCGCGAGCGCGACCTCTTGTCGCAATCGCGACAATGAACTTAGCTTCTGTCGCGAGCGCGACTTCTTGTTGCGATCGCGACAGTGAACCTCTTCGCATCCTGTTTTATTTGTTTTGAAGAGAGTGTTTTCTTCTATCTTGCTTTGCATGATTTATATGTTTATGTAATGAGTTGAACACATGTATATGATGGTTATTAAAGATTGTATATCAATTAAATGTCTCTAAATTTGATAAATGCACTTGAATTTTAGTTGATGAGTTGATGTCTGTGTATAGTGTGTGAGTTGGTATTGAGCCTGATTACCGTTATAGTGGATAGATAAGCATGCTTATAAAGGGATTATCGAGTGCAGCTGCCAACGTTCCGCCCCGTTTGGGTGAAGCGGGTCGACCTCCGAGAATGGTCATTAATAGAGATAGATGAAAATGTTTGTGACTTCGGTCTATCGAAAATGTTTTTTTTATAGAGCGTCCCGTATCCACCGTGAGAGGAACTCAGGCTTGTTTTGTTAAATGTTGTGCAGTGAACTTGAGATTATTATAGTGTTGCTTCGGATGAAGCCATAGTACATGAGAGTAATGTTTAATTACATGACAGTTGTGTATACAAGTGTATAATTACATGAGCATGTTTACATGTATATGGACACATGATAGCGTACATTTGAATACGTGATATGTACAAGTCGTAGTGTATATAAAAAGTAAATGAATACATGTTATATGCATGTGATATTTAATTTTGTCATATGAAATGTGTGCTTTATGTGTGACTTCGTAAAGAAGTCCTTTGCATTGTTTTCATCCCCACTAAGCGTTATCGCTTAGCACGGATGTTTATTTCCGTGTAGGTTTACAGGTTCGGATCAGTGAGCGGACATCTGCAGGTCAAGGCCACTAGGAGTTTTGTTTTGATCTCTTTTGTACAAGATAGAGACAGAGTGTGTGATGTTTTGAGTAACATCATTATGTAGATAGAAAGTACAACGTTTATATGTAAATGCATATGTAAAGTGAAATGAAAACAATTGTAATATGAACATGTATAAAGAGTAATATACGTATATGTAGTTAGTATGAAATGCAAGTGGGCCCTAGTGTAGTATTTAATTACTTTAAATGGATGTGTTTATGCTATCGCTTCCGCTACTGCATGTACAGGTATACGTAAGCGTCCGCGTAGCGCCCCGATATTCCTTACCGGGGGTATGGGGGTGTTACAGTTATTGTGTAATGAACAAATCCAAATAAATTTAGATGTTCACTCCTTAAAGGTTTTCATACCCCGAGGGGCGTGTTTTGGTTTATTCAGATTGTTTAAATACACGATAGCCGAAAATTCATCTACATACGCATTTAATAATGGGAGTTCGTGCTTCACAGCATGCTGTACGCGCTCATTGGGTTTCCCGCTAACCCATGGGCCAAGCCCGCCTAGGACAGAAACTACACGACCTCGTTTGTGGGGGCAATAAGGTTGGAAGGATTTATTGCTTGCATGTGGTTATTATTGATGTATTGTATATTCATGTCATTCATACACAATACTTTTTTATTATTTCCCCTATATATATACATCTTTTCCTGTGCATAAAATTATTACATGTACATATCATTCTGTGTATAGTTTTTACGGATTTCAATGTATCATTCATATACAAATAATTTTTTTTTGTATCTCCTCCTTATATATACATCTTTTCCTGTGCATAAAATTATTACATGTACATATCATTCTGTGTATAGTTTTCACGGATTTCAATGTATCATTCATACACAAATAAATTTTTTTTGTATCTCCTCCTTATGTATACATCACTTCCTGTGCATAAAATTATTACATGTACATATCATCCTATGTGTAGTTTTTCACGAATTTCAATGTATCGTTCATACACAAATAAATTTTTTGTATCTCCTTATGTATACATCACTTCCTGCGCATAAAATTATTACACGTACATATCATCCAGTGTATAGTTTTTCATATGTTTCAATGTATCATTGTAATCTCTTTTAGATGCTATATATTATTTGTTGCACAACATGACCATCCATTGCGCATTATTCATGCATCATTCTAACCCTTTGTTTTTCAGCCACTGTAGATCACGCGCTTGCGTGGTTTAGAGACTCCGGTAGTCGTTCGAAGAGCTGTCAGAGTTTACATTTAATATCCTCACTAGAGTGTCTAAAGGTATTAGGAATGGCTGACCCTTCACAACTAAATGAAGAGGCTCGTGCCCTGATTGCCTAAGAGATGGATAGAAGGTTTGAAGAGCTGGAAGAAAGATTATTGGTTGTCATTAAAGAAAGAATGGATGCCACGGCATTGGTTCTCCAATCTCAGCTTATGGCTGCGTCTCTTAACCAAGTGAAGCCAGGCACTACTGAGGAGGCTCATACAGCGACCGCTGCAGTATCTTTCATTCCTTCTGGGACCAAAGGTGAGAGGTCACTGGATTCACCAGATGAGCAAGGACGAAATAGAAGGCCTACTTCAAAATATGACATTATGCCCGAAGAGGATGAGGACCCTGCAGTCACTTATATTCTAAAAGGTGAAACCTCAAGAACTCTCAACAACAGTAAGGTAAATGTCAAGGCTACAGAAGTTTTAGCCACTGGAGTAGCTCGATCCCACCTCACTGTCTTGGGTAAGCCATTGTCTTGGCACTTCACCCGTCTTGTTAAGAAAGGGAAGTTGCAACCCTTGCCAGCTGGGCCTACCCCAAGTCAGGGAAAGCCTAAGTATGGAACAGACTGGTATTGTGCGTATCACCAATACACTGGGCATAGAACAAACTACTGTCATCACTTGAAAGATCGCATCCAAGAACTGGTGTCAGACCCAGAAAAAGGAAAGACGGTAGGAACATCAACGACGGAAGTGAGGCAAAGGCATTTTTCTAATTTGGGCAGATTATTGTCTTGGGTTCTTAAGAGGTTGATAAAGGAGGGGGTATTGCAGCCATTGTCAACTAGGCCTGCTAGAAGCCAAGGACAACCTGGTCATAAGGAAGATGAGTATTGTGCCTACCACCAGCACACCGGGCATACTACAGATTATTGCAAAGCCTTAAGACATGTTATCCAAGATCTGATTGATTCCAACAAGATCTCCGACCCAGAGAAGCGGGAGGGAAGGAATAAGATGGACTAAGCGCCTAGGTGAAAAGGCATAATGGTTTTCAAGGATGAGGATAGACCATCAGCCGCGGTAGCTGTGTTGGCAGGAGCAGAAGTTGATTAGCTGTTTAGAATGTTCTTTTTATTTTTTGAACTATTTAGTAATGACATTTTGATTTCACTAATATGATGAATGCTTTGGCTTACTTGTGTCATATCTCTTATGATTTCATCATGCATGATCATGGCTCATTCATACTTGATTATTGATTTAATTAATGCCACTCAGTTTAATCTCAGAACTTTGGGGAATCTGAAAAAACCTTGATAGCATCTATTGTAACTCCTGAAGCGAGATCAAAGTTTGAGAGAATTAAAACAAATTATGGAAAAGTCTTTGCCTAGACATATGAAGACATGCTAAGAGTCATTAACGGAGTCCCCAAGTACATCATTCTAGATATCTCAATCATGGACCGGTCACACGGAAACTCAGAAAATCAAAGCCAAAGGAGGCAGAACGAAAAGATCAAAGCATAAAGAGGCAAAACGGGTCGAGGAAAGGAATCCACAAGCAGGAATGAAGCCAAAATTTCTAGTCGAAATTCAACGCCGGACTTGTGGTCCCAAACGGAGATGAAAAGAGGTGCGTGTACGTGTGAAATCCAGGATTTGGGCGAAGCTTGTTAAAAGGGAATGCTATTTGAAAAAAAAAATCAAATCAAAATAATGCATTCACCATGTGTCATAGCATGTACATATCCGTATGCTCACATTACACATGTACATAAACATTGTGTGCTAGGGCACACACATACCGCTGCATATTATAGAGTACACATATTAGCATATATCATTAGGTCGGTCATTATACATATCATGCATTACAGACATCTTGCATCTTTAACATTGTGTGCCATATTATGAACGTGCATTATCATGCATGCATTATGCCATGCACATATGAATCTTTCATCATGCATGTTAGTCACTGTATATACCATACCATGTTTTTGTAGGCATACCGTGTAAATACACATGTTTTGTAAACCTATTCATTTCTTGCAACCACTTTTGTCCCATCTCATGTGCATTATTTGTATATATTTTACACTTTTATATATGTGAGTCTTGCCACTCCTCGAACTCATTGGCACACATTTTCGTGCCAGATCATCTTCATCCTACATCACGTCATCTTGCATACATATCTCTATCATGTCTAAATCATACCATGTTCATATGTACCATATATCATGAACATTCATCCCCAAACTGTGCCATAGGTTGTACTCATGCTTTCGTCGTATGCATGTACATTGCGAATTTATGCATGCACATCATTTATCATGCAGTGTTTACACACTCATATTTTTCTCGCAGGTGTTTTACGCACACCTCTTTGCACATATTTCATGTACGCATTTTTATACAAATGTTTTTACACATGTTTCGCACATACAGTTCCTTACACGACACTATTGCATACGCCATTCCATATACATGATTTCTAACTCATAGTTTGCACATATTTTTTTTACAAAAAAAAAGAAAAAAGAAGAAAATTTTTTATTTGCTTAAACGATTTTTGTTTATATACATTTCGATAGAATCAAATTTTTTTGTGTTAAGCCACACCTTAAAACGCTGGCATGTTTGCACCTTATTGAGGTACCTTTGATTCAAGGTTTGACTCAGCCTAATTAGTTCTCAACTATGAATGGATTTTATCTTAACTCTAGAAATCTAAGTTTCATTCCACTTTGAATTAAGTAAGGGGTATATGTGTTTGATCTTTAAGAGCTAGATTACATGAAAATATTTGGCTATACCATGTCATTTCTAATTTCGAGCACTTTTGGCCCGTTTTTAAAAACAGGACTGAAAAACTAGTTGCAATTAGGGGATTGGATGAAAACTCGCTAAGAGCACTAGAACCTTTTCGATTACCCATCAAAGCGACTCCTGGATAAGGCTGAATCTAGAAAATGATTTAGGCACAATTTCTTTGTATAGCTCTCTAAATGACCATTTCCTACCCTCATTTCAAAATCGCATGCTAGCCCGTTGAGCCTTTATTTTGGTATGCTAAATGCGTACCGATTTTATTGTTACACACGTTAAAACTACCTTTCGCCTAAAATGATTTTGCATTCCCCTTAGAAGAATGGCCGCTCTAGTAAAAATGGATGCATATTACAATATTCTTTTAAGCTATCAAAACTTGCTCCGATAAAAGGGGGTTTACACTTCGATAAGAAAATTTCAATCATCGATAATTTTTTGGGGTTACCAAAAATTGCCCCGATGAAAATGGATTTACACTTTGGGGAAAAGAGCCTCAATTTTTGACAATTCTTTGAGCTACCAATAATCAACCTGATAAGGATGGGTTTACCCCTTGAGAAAAATTTTCAATTATCGATGATTCAATATATATATAAGCTTAATAATAACAAAAGCGTATAAACATATACTACTCAGGCTTATAACAAGTATTCATCATGCACACAAATCGAAAAGTAACCATTCATAACCGAATACAAGTATTACATTTAATCTTGTCACATCACAAATGCATACACATGTAACATATATCCATTTTATATACATTACAGCTTCATATATCAAACTCGTATAATAACCTCAATTAATAGCCTGATTACTCAGTAACTAGTGGATACGGGTACTAATGATGCTGATAGGGCACAATATCCCAAGCATATGGAGACATGGGTCTCAAAACATTTTTATAATCATGTATACCCGTAGGTATACCAGAGACCGAGGCCTCAAAAATCTTATATGACCCAGATGGGGCCCGAATCAAAGACCCAAACGGGGCCTGCAATTAACAAATAACATATGGCAACTACACTCACACCCTGACCCTTGATGAGCGCTTATCTATCCACTACTATGACTATCAGGCTCAAATAACAACTTAATCATGTTCTAATAGTATTATCACATAACAGAGAATAAATCAAATATAATCGTGTCATTTCATGTATACACGTATATTGATCAATTTCAAGACCGATAAATCATCAAAATTCTTATGCATATAAATAATATGCAAATCATATCTTAAATGAATCATTTATCCTTTAATAATCCATAAATAAGACAAATCATGTGCCATGTAGTGAAAACCCAT
Organism: Excoecaria cochinchinensis; assembly: GCA_947683425.1. Classification (NCBI taxonomy): domain Eukaryota; kingdom Viridiplantae; phylum Streptophyta; class Magnoliopsida; order Malpighiales; family Euphorbiaceae; genus Excoecaria; species Excoecaria cochinchinensis. The sequence continues at coordinate 9,932,368 of CANTUQ010000119.1, forward strand.
GTAAAAGAAGTTTGAAACTATTTTTTCAAATTAGGGCAGGAGAGGCCTCACTATCGCGCTCGCGACAGTGAGCGGAAGAGAGGCCAGTCAAGAGTCGAACAACTGTCGCGACTCGTAACGCTAACGCCTCCCGCCTCGCAGGAAAGGGACGGTCACGAGTCGTGATCCTCTCTCACGACTCGTGACGCCAACGCTTCATAGGAAGAGAAGGTCACGAGTCATGATCCTCCCTCACGACTCGTGACTGCCAAGGGAAGAGGGGCACGAGTCGTGATCTTTACTCACGACTCATGACCTTCCCACTTCACTACTGCAGAGCGAAAATCCACCGCGAGAAGGAGAAGAGCCGGTTCCATCGCACTCGCTACAGAATCGATTCTCCTCGATCTCCAGAAATGCAGAAACAGAATTTAAAGGAAATCAAAACCCAACTTCACCCAAACCCATAAGTCATGAAATATCACATAAACACGTACCTTTAGTGCTCTCCAATCATGCTTATAACAAATATAACTCGATTTACACAACAAATACACAAATCAAAACAACATATATTAAGGTTACATAAACCCAGAAATTCATCTCAGATTCATGTTCAAACTCTTCAAGAATTGTCATGCAAAGCCTTATAATTCTTATATCTCAAATCATATACACATATTTGTGAACACATACATTTACATATAACAAAGCACACACATAATAGGTATTTTCATAACACACAAGGATCCGAAAGCCATGGACAACATTTCCAAACATACACAGCTAAACACAAACTCCCAAACTTGGAAATGGAGCTCGACCCGCTAGCTTCAAAATCCAATATTTCCTTTTCCTTTATCCTTTTTCCTCTCTTCAGATTCTTGTACAAGTCCAATCCAAAACAAACACCAAATTAACCCATGCAATCAACCACATAACCCATTAGAAATCCAAACGGAGGGGAGAAGAAGAAGATGAAGAAGATCCAAACCAAATAACACAGCCACTTACCTCTTGGAACACTTGTGATCTCAAAACCCTAGCTCAACCTTAAGGAACACCCACATGCAAAACTTGAGAGCAGAAAATGGAGAAGTGAGGAAGTGAGAGGGAGAACGTGAGAACGAGCCAAGGGGTTGGCTTCAACGGGAAGTTTTATTTTCCTGCTTTCCCTCTCTCGACTACCTTCAAATCACATTCAATGCTCTCAATAACCCAAACACATGTAACTCTACTATTGGACATCTTTTTCCTCTTTCTTGACTTTTGATCTTTTGTCTTCTAACCACTTACTGAAATACCATAATACCCTCTACTAATTCTTATAATTCCTAACATATATCCCACTTCATTTGTCAATTACCAAAATATCCCTCTCTTAATAATCTAATTACACATGCAATTCTACTAGGCCACATTTGGGATGTGACACAGCCCTTGCGCATGGCCAAGTAGCAACAGCAAGAGCTCTCTATCGTGAGCGCGACAGAGCGCTCAGCTACCGAGTGGATATGGGCAGTTCTTTATCGCGAGCACGCACCTGTGCACGAGCGCGATAGATTTGGTTGGTTGCTCACTATCGCGAGTGCGACAATGAGATGTGCTTCTATTTTTACGTGAGCACAAAGACTGCCGTGATCGCGGCCTGGGGCAAGTTTCGCCTTTATCGCGAGTGTGACACCTCCTAACTTCAACTTGAGTTTTCTTTTATGCTTTCGATGTTTGGTTTCTGAACTTGTGATGCTTTTAGAATTATGCATGGATAATTTTATGAATTATAGGAATGTTATTTGATGAATTATGCATGACTTGCTAGAGTCAAATAAGTGGACAGTTAGGCATGCCTAATAGAGCTTCAGTAGGTGCAGTCCCATTATGATTTGGACCCTGATCAGGTCCCCGAATGGATCCTTGCGATCCTTCTATCTTGGATCTTGTTAAGTTCCCAAGCGAAAATGTTTTTGTAAAACAAAAAGAATAGAATGATTTTGATACCTTTGGATATCCATGCGTTATGAAAGAATTGTTAATGCCTTTGTGTATCTATGCATATGCTCGTTACCCACCATTTTGTATGAGTAGGTTTATGATTGTTAAGGTGCAAATTGGAAATAATTCATATAGTTATGGTTTTATTTAAAGTATATGAATATATGAGTATGATGATGCAAATGTACCTTCATATTTTGAATTGTCTAATAAGAATTCATTATTATGTTTGGGCCATAAGCATGTGACTTTTTGTACTGTGAGTGGTCGTTGTCCATTTGTGTTTTTCCCACTAAGCATATTCGCTTAGCGCGGGTGTTTCAGCCGTGCAGATGTGGAAGTTGCTAGAGATTTTGGGCAGGGTGATCCGTTTCAACAGGGCCAACACAACTAGGAGAGAGAGATTTTGTAGTATAGATTGTACCTTTTTGTATAACTATTAGTTTAGACATTTTATAATGATGACTTCTGGATGTAAACTCTATTTTGGTCGTTCGATTTTGATATCAGATATGTATATGATCTTCTGTGCTGAAGCACTTATGTATTTTAATATGTAAAGACTATAATGTAAATTAATAAAATACTGTACTTTTATTTTCAACCTCTATCTCCTGTTTTCAAGAAATTATATTTTTTCTATGTTGCCCTAATTTGATGGATGATTAGAAACTTTGTTTGCTTTGTATGAGGTCTTGCGTGATAACCCTCATCTATTGGGGTCCTTTTTCCTCCTCGAGGGATGAAGCTCCCTACATATAGGTAAGGGATGTTACAAGGCTACTGGAGTGAGTTGGGTTCACCCCATGCAAAAGTAAGGCATAGGGTTGTGTGAAAATCCAAAAAGGACGCATTTTTTGCTAAGAAAAGCTAGTGTGAAAATCCACAAGGGACACATTACCTTAGAAAATAATGACGTACCTGGAGTAATAAGGGACTCCTAGAGAAAGTGGCAGAGGAATCGGCATGAAAAGAATCCAAACCAAGAATAATCTCCGTAAGGATCAGTGGGAAAGGGGTCAGCCCGTGATGAAAGTCATCCACAATCCTAAATAGATGAGAGTCGCTAGTCAACGCTTCTGAAGTCACGATCAGATACCTCATGAGACAAAACAGGAAGATGATACTTGTACGGTATGGGGGAACATCAGAGAACTCGCCCAATGCCTCAATCAGTGGCTCTAAGGCAAATGCGAAACCCTGAGGAACCAAGCAAGCAACGTCAGAAGGAGCAATGCTTAAGGTTAATGCGATGTCCAGGGTATGAGCCAGACCGTAGCGGGGAATGTAGGGTAAGGCACTGGGAGGATACCAGGACCTGATAATGGCAGCAAATTCATTAGGCAGGGGGCACAGTTACTAATAGGTTAACCTGAAGACATGAAAGCGCAGGTCCTAGAAATGGACTGTAGCCAGAAGGAGGTTGTGATCTATTCTAACCCTTCTCAGGAATTTCAGACCAGGAAGCGGAGCAAGGGTGGGGTTTTCCCAGGTTTAGGGGTTATCTAAGATTCGGTGTATCTCTGTAATGACAGGCATAGACATTTCCTAAGGGTTGTAACTAAGAAATAAAAGGTAGCAAAGGAAAGTAAAAAAAGAAGAGAGAGAGGAACCTGAGAAAGAAACTTGGGCTGAGACTTGGAGTGTTGAAAGTGCACAAAATCCAAGGAAAAGGGCGTATCTGTAAGGAAAAGATGACCGACGGGGTGCCCATCTATCATTTCCCCACAGGAAGCTCGTCGGTCAACCTGGTTGACTACTGGGCAGGTTTATTTCCTGCATGTTTCATGCATGTCACGCCCATCAAATAATTTTTGCATATTTCTATTGTCTTCACAATTTGATAGGGACGGCACAAAAACCAGAGCAAATATATTCAGGGAGTATTTTAAAAAAATAAAAAATAATTGCAGTGCATTTAATTGGCTAATTAATCAAATTAATTAGCTAATTAATGGGGGGGCAAAGAAAAAGCTGAAAATGGAATGTTTAACGACCGACGGGATACACGTCGCTTGGTGTTCCGATGGGTAGCCCATTTGTCATGGAAATCTATATAAGGAGCAATTGAACGACACCCTTTCAGTTTTCTCTTCTTCTTTCTTATTTCTTCCCTCGCAAACCGATGCCCCCCTTCATTTTTTTCACTTTCTACTTCATTTGTTGTTCATTTTGCGGACCACTTGCACCAAAACGACCCTTGCACTGTCGCGCAATGCTGGCAGTAATTTTTTTGTGGTTTCATTAAGTTTTTTTTAGTATATTTCATCGACTATCAGGTTAGTTTGGATTATTTTACTACTCTTTTTAATTTCTTTCTAAGTAGTTTGCATGTGAAATGTATGCCTAGCATATTTAGCAAGATGTAGGACTAAATTCTTCCCATTTATGCTTGGCCTTTTGGACTGTATACAAAGCATAACCATAGGAGTATGAATATGTATGAACAAGTAATAACAAAAAAATAATAAATAAAAATCAAAAAAAGAGAATTAGAGACTTGTGGACTTGCCCCGTCTAACTTAGTCTTAGGAGTAGTCTAAACTAGATAAGACACGAAAAGAACTTACAATGATGAAATTGTTGCTTGGGGCCTGAGGCCTGTCCCTTTACTGTGTTTTTCTATGCAGGAAGTTGGGCACATCCCTACCAGGATTCTACCAAAAAATTTTTAAAAACTTTTTAGGTAGGCACATCCTTACTGGGATGCTGCCGAAATTTTTTAGGCGCATTTCAGCCAGAATGCTGCCGAAATTTTCAAAATTCATAATCTTTGGATCAGGTTTTATTTGCAACAATAATGTAAAGCTAACTTCCTTCTCTTTTCAGGATGCCTCCACAACGTAACGTTCCTCGTGACCAGGCTAAGCCTCAGGCTCCTCTTTGGATGAGCGACGAGGCTAGGGAGAGATTCAAAGAATTGGCTTGCGTGCAGTTCTGAGCCAGCCGCTTCATCTCCAGACCTTTCTTGGAGAGTATTGGGATGTTGGAGGAGGTAGACGCTTTGGCAGCAGCCACAGGATGGACAGAGTTCTTATGGCCTTCATTCCAGAGTCACCCTGAGGTTGTTCGAGAGTTTTTAGCTACCCTCCACTACGGAGGATTTCAGAAATCAGATACCGAGGAGGGAGTCATACAGTTTTGGGTCAGAAGATACCACTATAGCATTACGTGTTAGAGGTTCTCCGAGGTCATGGGACTGCCATTTGGAGATGACATCATAGTTCCCTAGAGGGCTATTAGGAGGCAGCACTAGAAGATGATCCCTTTGTCGGGAGTGCCATATGACCATGAAACGGTGAAGTGTACGGTACTCTCATCACAGGCATTGAGGTATGTGCACAAGGTGCTTTCTAGTTCTTACCATGGATGGGTAGGTAATCCGGGATCAGTGAATGGGGCCGAGATTTGGAGCTTATGGGCCATGGTAGCAGGTCGTTGCCTCAACATTAGCCACGAGATTGTGGCTAACCTGGTTAGAGTATCACGGGGAGCAGCCCTTATGGTATGGGCAGGAGGGGTGGTGAACAGATTGCTGCTGCAGTTGAGAGCTGTTCCAGATAGTCTTGGGCCTGCACTAGAGGAGAGCATTTATATGGACGCACCACCAGCCTTGACCATGTGGATGATTGCACATGTGACAGGTTAGGCAGAGGACTACCGGCTGCTCTCCATACATGAGACTAGGCAGATGTTCGGCCTCTCATCACTCCAGCCAGCTGAGGAGGAGCCTAAAATGGAGGAGCAGCCTCCATAACAACTGGCGTATCAGGAAGGGCATCCTCCACAATAGCCAGTTGAGGAGCAGCAGCTGCAGACCCCCTTCGACATGGGATAGAGTTCAGTGTGGACGAGCTATTCGTCACTCCTTCATCATAGAGAGTACAGAGCCCCACTCCTCCTCCTCCTCCAGCACGAGTATAGAGGACAGTGCCTTGGGAGACTGGGAGGTTCCATTCTTACAGCAGGATAGGACATCCGGGGGCATCTACCTATATAGCTCCTCCTCCGGAGTACACAACTTAGCTGACACCTTTTGCCCCATCGCCATCACCTCAACCAGCCTAGCTAGATGGTAGCCATGACCTCCATCCTCGCCTCCATGGAGCGTCGACAAGAGGAGAGAGACCGAGCACTCCTCGAGCATCTCATGGAGTGAGACCGAGTTATGCAGGAGTGGCTGAGCTAGTAGGAAAGGGTTATTCAGGATCAGGGGAGGCTCATTGAGGAGCTGAGACAGGGTTTAAGCACCTCCCATGACACCGCGGCTCAAAGGGTAAACACAGTTGTCCAAATGGTGGATGAGTCTGTTAGCGCCCTCAGGTTTAGGATAGAGGTATTGGAGGGTGCCATACCACCTATCTTCGAGTCCATTATAGAGTTCAGAGAGCAAATAGAGACTAGGCTCGGGGGCATCAGAGATGCAGCTAGGGACCAGAGCCTAAGGCTATCTAGGGCCTTCTCAGAGCTAGGTGGAGTGGTTAGAGATACACTGGCATTTATGGGAGTCTGCACCCAGCCCTTCCTTGATGGATATGCTCAGGTACAGTTCCAGTAGGTGGACCCTACGAGGGGGCAGCCCTTGTCTGCACCGGTTACAGTCCCTCCACCCTTCCTGCTAGAGGTTAGACCCTCAGCGGTACCTAGTCAGCCCTCTACCTCCAGAGCCGGACCATCTACATCCTCATTATGCAGCCAGCCAATGCACATATTAGACAACGAGGAGGACCCAAAGGAGCCCTTGGACTACTTCCCTCTTTAGTATTCAGGGAGTTTATTTTATTGTACTTGTATATTTATTGTACAAAATATGCATTTTATTAGTGGAAAACTTATATTTGTACTTTGTCAAATTTATATTTCATTCTGTATATTTACCATGTTATTATCTTACTTGCACTTTCCAAATGTTTGATAAAACGATAAGTAAGAAAAAGAAAAAATAAATGACAACATGGAAAGTTATTTATGAGTTTACAAAACAGATCACTTTGCAATGAATTAATAAGATCTCTTATAAATCACAGGAATGTGAGGCCGCAACGACCTGAGGACGGTTGGCAGTTAAGCACTAGGCTAATCGGATGGGGATCTGCATATCAAAGGTCACAACTTGCAGATCGAATAGGGGTCAGCATGACAAAAATTATACCTTCCAGATCGGATGGGGGTCAGCATGTAAAAAATTATACCTTGCAGATTGGATGGAGGCAAGCATGTCAAAAATCATACCTTACAGATCGGATGCGGGTCGGCAAACCTAAAATCATATCTTGTAGATCGGATGGGTGTTAACCAGATCAGGCTCTGCAAGCCGAGATGTGGCCAGTAGGATATATGCGATAGAACAGGTCGCAACAGGATTTTTGTAGACACCGGGTCCCGAGGCGGTCCGAGATCAGAATTACCCGATGATGAGAATGATACCGAGTTATGGGCAGAGGTGTCAAAAATGATGTTTTCCTTGTCGAGATCCTTTTTTTTTATCAAAAAAAAATTTAATTTATTTTAAAAATAATATTATTAGAAGGTGTTATTTTTTATATTTGAAAAAAAAGGAAATTAAATTAGTTAATTAATTTCATTGAATTAAATTAAATTAATTGATTTAATTTGAAAAAAAAGAGAAATTGAATTAACTAATTAATTTAATTGAGTTAAATTAAATTAATTAATTGATTTAAAGAAGAAATTTAAGTTGGATAATTAATTGGATTGAAGTAAATTAGTTAATTAATTTTATTGGGTTAGTTAATTAGTCTAATTAGGAAAAATAAATAAAAATATAAAAGATGAAAAAAAAGATTTAAAAGGTTTTTGTAAAAAAAAAAAAAAAGAAATAAATGTGTAAAAAACGTGGGCCACTTTCCCAATTTGTGGTCGCGTGATGGCAATTGCCATCACGCGACCATAAATTGGGAAAGTGGCTTTACTTTTATGTTTTTAGCAAGGTGGCCGCCACGCGACCACCTGCTCTTTGCGTCCTTTTCGCCGGTTTTCTGCGATTTTCAGTCTGTTTTCTTCGATTTTTTTTTCACGCTTTTATCCTATTTTCGATCAACTAAAATAAAACTCCTCTGTCTCTTTCTATTTTGAGCGAAGACGAAAAATAAAATGGATTTCAATCTTCAATTTTTGAGGACGGCAATATTTTTGGATTTCAAGCAATTTTTTGGCTTTTCTCTCTAGCTTCTTCTCTCCAAAAAATTGGTTTATTCCTAAAAAAATTCTTCAAAAAAAAATTCTTGCGTTTTATTTTCAAGCTTTAATCTTTTCTCCTCTAATAACATTTCATCTTGGGTTTGATTTGAGCTAGAAAAATTAATTTTCTTTGCTTATTCATCCCACAAAAAATATTTTCTTGAACTAATTTAATTAAAAACATAGATTTTTATTTTTTCGGGTGATTATCACTGTAAATTCGACAAGGGAGACGGATCAAGACACCGCTTTCTTCAATCTATAAAATTTCTGAGGGTAAACACTTGGACCAATTTCATTTATTTATTTATATATTATTTTTTCCTTTTTTATTATGAATATCTTTGCCCTTCTTGCTACAAATATTATGCTTTTGTCTAATATCTTCTCCATGTTTTTGTACACTGTTAATATTCTCCTTTTAATCATTAACTTGTTCTTTGTGTGTTTTCCTTTTGGTTTATTTGTCGCCAGTGCCCTTAAAATTCTATTATTATTATTATTATTATTATTATTATTATTATTATTATTATTATTATTATTATTATTATTATTATTATTAGTGTTATTTGAGCCACTGCCATGTTCATTGTGCTACCATTATTATTATTATTATTATTATTACTATGCCGTTGCCCTCATCAGCATTATTATATATGTTATTATTATTATTATTATTATTATTACTTGCTTATTTAACTTTTTTTTATTATTATTATTACTTGGTATTCTGAATCATTTTTATATTATTAAGTTGTGTATTATTATTATTATTATTATTATTATCATCAACATTAATATTGGCACTGTTATTTTTTACCTCTATTATTATTATTATTATTATTATTATTATTATTATTATTATTATTATTATTATTATTATTATCATTATCATTATTATCATTATCATTATAAATTGACTTGCCTAATATTCATTTCGTTTTTACTTGATTAATCTTTAGAACCATTACTAATATTTTTGATGTTAATTTTTGTCTGAGATCTAACTTGAGTCGAGTTATTTGAGCATCCCCGCGACTCCCCGGTTGGGTCACGACGCGTGAAGGGTCACATCGGTTCGGTGAGATCTATCTAATTCCCTATCGTTTTGTTGTGTTTATCTGTAAATAATTATTTTATTTATGCACGCGTGAGATAAAAAGTCACAAAAATACTTTTACAATTAAATTGAGTTTTTCACTAATAAAATTGGGACCAATGTCCCTTGTTTTAGCCTAACAATAAAAATATCACAATTAAAACGAAGAGTCAATTTTCTCCAAAATGGGATCACTCATCCCGGTTTTCATTCAAACAATCAAAACGACTCTTCGAACCTTCTTCAAGTAAACGCGACGGAATCAATGTTCCTAAACCTTAGAATAGGCATGAAGGAACCAATGTTCCTGAAGTAATGTCCCGACTTATGCATGTCTTTTATTTTGATCTTGCGTGAGTGTTTAAATTTATGTACGTTATTTTCCTTTGGGCCCTATTAATTAATTTTTGGGGATTGTATTCCGTCCCCATCTACATCTTCAATCTTCTTTTATTGGGGTTGTATTCCGCCCCTATTTCCTTTGTAATTGTGTGCTTGAGTGTTTACTGCTTTCATTTATCGCTTTCTTTTACTGCTTTATTTATTGCCTTCCTTTATCGCTTTTTGAATGCTTGCAATGCGCTATTTAATTTAAAATGCATCGATCGCGTGAGATGAGAGGTATAATTTTAAGAAGTTAAAAACCCATTTATAATTAACCAAAGCATAAATAAGAGGGAAGTCCCGGACACCGTATCTCTGGTTTAGACCATTAGAGGTGAGAAACGCTTTCCCAATTTCTTGCAAATTGGGTAGCGACTCCAAATACCTCAAAGGTGCCTTTAGGCGTCAATAAGCTAGGTTGTTCTCCCCAATGTTCTATTGGGAGGAACATACCGATGATGCCTCATGGCGCCCATGATCAAAAGACGCGAACCTTCATACCTCGAATCCTAAAGCGGATTCAAAGCGAGGGCCCTTGCTGGGTACCGCCGGCGCGCGTCACAATTTTATTTTGAGAACACTGCATCTCACAAACACCGTGCAAAGCGGGATGAGGACAGTGGAACACATGCGATAGAACAGATCACAACATGATTGTAGCTACAAGCTGAGATGTGGCCAGTGAGACACATGAGATAGAACAAATCACAACGGGATTGTAGTTAGAGAACACTACATCTCATAGACACCATGCAAGCTGAGATGAGGCTAGCAGGATGCATATGATAGAACAGATTGCAATGGGATTGCAGTTAGAGAACACTGCATCTCATAGACACTATGCAAGCCGAGATCAGGCCAGCAGGACACATATGATAGAACAGATCACAACGGGATTGTAGTTAGAGAACACTGCATCTCACAGACACGATGCAAGACGAGATGAGGCCAGCAGGACACATGGGATAGAACAAATTGCAACCGGATTGTAGTTAGAGAACACTGCATCTTATAGACACTGTGCAAGCCTAGATGAGGCCAGCGGGACTCAAGCGATAGAACAGATCAGAACGGGATTGTAGTTAGAGAGCACGGCATCTCATAGACTCCGTGCAAGCCAAGATGAGGCCAGCAGGACACATGCGATAGAACAGATCGCAATGGGATTGTAATTAGAGAACATTGCATCACAGACAACATGCAAGCCGAGATGAGCCCAGTGGGACACATGCGATAGAACAGATCACAACGGGATTGTGGTTAGCTAACAGTGCATCTCTCAGACACCATGCAAGCCGAGACGAAGTCGATAGGGAACATGCAATAGAAAAAATTGCAGGTGAGTTTCAGTTGGATAACACTACCTCTCACGACACTCATACACCATGCGAGCAGAGACAAGGTTCGCCGGGTGAACGTGGTCAAGCGAATTGCCGAGTCGTGGTATAATACGTTACTACTCTACGGTAAGAGATCACCTACTTCAACGTAACTTCAAGAAGGTAAGGACTGCCTCAGGTACTCATTTCTTCATTTTCTCTCTAAATTTTTGGTCATCTAGACACTAGTGTAATAGTTTCCCCAAAATTAGGGCAATTGTAGACACCGGGTCCTTAGGCAATCCAGATCATAGTTACCCAATGAAGAGATTAATGTCTATTTTCAGATAAATGGATGAAATTTGTGAAGTTTTCATTCTCCGATTTTATAAGGATTGTGGATTTTTCTCGGTAGTAAGAGATTTTGGGGAGTCTGGAAGATTTTATATTTTGAAAAATGGGTTTGGCTCCATAGACAGGTAAACAATCAGTAGAGGGGACATCCGTCGCTGGATAGATCTCCCCTCGCGTGAGCAGTGCCTGTCCCTCATGTGGGACAGACCCGTCTCTCGCAGGGAGCGATGCCCATCGCTCGCGTGAGGGACCCGCCTCTCACGACGAGTGCCAGTTGTCGCTCACTCGAGGAGGCCGTCTCTTGCATCAAGCAATGCTCGTCGCTCGTGCGAGAGATGCCTGCATCTCGCGAGAGATAGGTATCTCTCGAATTCTGTCCCTCGTGAGTGGCCCATCGCCCAAGACTATGAATACCCCTTTCATAGACGCTCGTCAATCGTCTACCGATGCCCGTTGGTTGTGGATCTGATTGGGTGGGATTCTCCAGATTTCCCAAATCTTACAAATATATTTCTAATTTTCCAAGATATTTCCAAAATCTAATCAAAATCTTTCAAACCTTGTTAATTATTTTCAAATTTTGGATTTGATTTGGATAATATTCTGAAAATCATTCGGTTTCGATTTTGATTTCAGAAATCTCTATCAAATTTAAATTCTAAATTTGAATTTATTTGAATTATCTTCCTAAAATTATAAATAAGGGTTGGAAGCTCATTATTTGGGGGTTAGCGGTTTTGACCAAAAAGAGTATTTAGCAATTCCTACAAAAAAAATTTCTTACAAAAAGTTTTCTTGCTTTCATTTTTCAAAAAATCGTCACCAAATATTTTCTGAATTAAGGCAAATCCGAGGGAACGATATTAATTCGTTTTTATCGAATCCTACCGTTTAGCATCCAAAACTGCTATCAAAACATGAAGAAAGAAAAATATAATTTTCTCTTCTTGATTTGTTTTCGAAACACGATTTTTGTGGTCAAAAAATCTTCTGAAAATCACACATTACGGATCACTTCTTGTAGAACTCGAGGAACAAAAACTGCATGACATTCACCTTTAAAGGTAATATTCTGACGGTAAACATTCTAGATCGATTTCCTTTATATTTAATAATTTTATTTTGATTTTACACGTAAAATCTTATTTTATTCAAAATAAAATAATTTTCTGTTTGAGTTGCTGCATTTTTCTAGATCTGGAGTGACCGACGAGCAGAGGATCCACTGACGGCCAACGCCCATCTGAGTGACGGGCCATCGAGGAGTTCTGCCTCCACCTGCCGGTCAGCCCAAAGACGCCCGTCGCTCATGTGCCATGGGCCGTCCATTTCCTTCTCCCTTTCCTCCCTTTCTTTCACAACTCATTTTTCTGATTCTTTTTTTTTTTGTGATAATTCTTTATGGATTTTTTAATTTATTTTTGATCCTTTATTTAGTGTTAATTATGGCACTAACATGATTCTTATTTTTATGACTTTTATTGATTTATTTGGTAGATTTGGATTATTAAAATGGAGGACACCACGACAATTTGACAATCTTCACTCGGGTCCATTCCTTTATCTTTCTCCTTTTTTTTATCTCATGTATTATTATTGTAAATGTTATTTTACTCAGCCAAAACATGAAAATGGCTAAAATTTTTATAGTAATTGAATTGGGATTTTCATTAATAAATTGAGGACCAATGTCCTGACATTAAAACTTGTTTATTTATAAGTGTGCATGCGAGGACCATTGTCCTCATTTCTTTAACAAATATCCCGATTTATGTATGATTCACATGCTATTTACAATGCGGGTTGTATTCTTCCCCTAGTTTTGTTGTAATTTATTTTCATTTACTTTACTTTAATTTTGCTTATATCTACCGCTTTCCCTTATATGGCCAACTTGCGCTTTAATTAATTGCATTAAATTGAATGAGAAATGGGATGAAACGTTAAAGTAAAAACTCAATTATAGCTTTAAATCAAGGTTTGAATAAATGGGAAGTCCTAAACCTTCTCTGGTCTTAGGCTCAACGAGGTTAGAGGACCATCTCAATGTTTTATTGGGACGGGGTCTCCAAACTATCTCTTGTTGCCCAAAAAAGGCCTAATTTGCATAATCCTAGGCTCCACGATGTTAGAGGACAATCCCAATATTCTATTGGGGTGGGGCCTCCAAAATGTCTCTCGCTTACCCAAAATGGAAGCATATGCGCTGTCTTAGGCTCACTGAGACTAGACGACCTTTCCCAATACTCTATTGGGTGGCGACTCCAAGAAACCTCCTTGTTGCCCAAAATAGATGCCCTTGCAATCTCTTGCAGGTTTTTATGGACCTCTCTTGAACGCCCTAAGAGTGGGTTTTTGAGCCTCCCAGGGATCGATGCGCGTCACATTAAGTTAAGCCCCCAATTTATAGGACCTTTTGAAGTTTCGAAGAAGGTTGGACCAGTTGCCTATAAGTTTGCATTGCCCTTAGAATTGTCTAAGTTGCACGACGTATTTCATGTGTCCATGCTTCGCCGCTATCGATCATATCCATCTCATGTGCTGTCAATTCAGGATATAAGGGTTCAACCTGACTATTCGTTCGACGAAGAGTTGAAAGCTTTTTTAGCCCAAGAAGTGAGACAACTTAGAAGCAAACAAGTTCCTCTCATTAAGGTATTATGGCAGCACCATGGGGTAGAAGAAGCTACTTGGGAACCAGAGTCAGTTATGAGTTCTCAGTATCCGCAGTTGTTCAGCTCAGGTGAGAATTTTGAGGATGAAATTCTTGTTAGGAGGGGAGAGTTGTAACACTCCGTTTCCCACCCTAGTAATTTTGAGCCTTTTTGGTGTGTATTTTGCATGTGCTATGTTAATTTTGTAGTCAATTGCATGTTGGTTATTAGTATGTAATGTTATTGGTTTAATATGTAAGTTTATTAGGGATTAGTTTAGGTGTGGTGAGGAAGATGGAAGTAGGGTGTGAATTGTTAAAGCCCATCAATAGTTGATTGACTTGTGGCATGTGGAGTAGGCTTTATAAGCCAATGAGAGAGAAAGAGAGAGATCAGCTCTCCTCTATGCCTTCTTCTTCTTCTTCTTTCTTCTTCTTCATTCTCATCCGCTTTTGCTGCAGTTGTTGGTAGAATTTAACAATTCTACATCTAATCCGTAAGTTTTGGTTCTCCTTCTTCTTCTTCTTCTTCTTCCTCTTCTCTTTTGGGTATTCCCTTTTGTATGTGTTCCTTGGTTTAGGATTTTTAGTTTTGCACGTTTTGGAGTTTGATTGCTCATAAATTCCTCCTAGAGAGCTCAAGGGGAAAGAGAAAGTAAGTGGTAGTGGAGCCCCATGACTTTGTGGAGTAAAGGAGCAAAGGAGCAAAGGTTTGGGAATTTTTGAACTTGTGCATATTCTTTTGATTCTACATTTTGATGTGATTTCCTAGAAATTTATGAGGTTAAAGTTGTTTATGCTTGTCTAAATGTTGTGGGTTTTTTATTAATTTGAATTGAGATGCCGTAGTTATGATTTATTGAACCAAAGTGTAAATTTGCATGAGTTTTGGAGCAAAATTTCGGGTTTGATGACCCTTGATTTTAATTGTGTTACTTAGATGTTTTAAATGTGATAATTGGTGTTAAACATGGATTATATGTTGTTCAATATGATTTGAATGCTTGAATTTCTTTGGGTTGAGGTTTGGTGGATCAATTGCATGTTTGGGGTGACTTTTGTGTTTGATTTTTGCAGAATTTTTGGGTGAGAGCTGGAAAATGAGACTTTATCATGAGCACGATGCTTTTTGTGAGTGTAATAGAGTTCAGTGATCTAAGCCCTCCCTTGCTACCGAGCTACTGCCTGCTGAGCTCCAGCTCGAAGTGAACATGGGCATAGCACTGTCGCGAGCTCGGCTGCCGAGCTGAGCATGGGTATAGCACTGTCGCGAGCTCAATAGTGACCTGTTGACCCTCTGTTGTGAGCACGGCAGAGGCTATTTTAGCCCCCCTTTGCACGAGCGCGAGGGCTGTCCTAAGCGCAGCACTAGGCGAGCTTCGCCGCTGTCGTGAGCATGACTCCTCGGGTTTTCAAAATTAGTTTTCTTCTATGCTTTTAACACTTGATTTCTGACCTTGTGATGTTATTATACTTATACATAGATGATTTTATGTGCAATATGTAATTTATATGACGAATGATGCATGGCCTGCAAGAGTCAAGTTAGTGGATAGTTAGGAATGCCTAATAGAGTTCTGTTAGCTGCAGCCCCAATGTGTTTCGGACCCTGATCAGGTCCCCGTTTAGGTCCTCATGATCCTTAATGTGTTTGGATCTTGTTTAAGATCCCCCTAATGTGAAAACATTTTTGAATGAGAAATAAAGATGTTGCTTTTGACTGTACATACGGGTACCAATGTGTTCACTTGTTATCCGCTATTATGAGTTTGTAGGCAAATTGTCATGTATTATATGAGTTCAAGATTATTGTGATATATGTTCTGATTATGTGCTGTATGAATATGATTTTTGAAACTGAAGCTGTGAATTCTGCTGAATATATTTATAAGCATATGCCATTCGTTCGTGTTTTGCTTTAATGGCCATTGTGAATGGTCATTCACATTTGTGTTTTCCTGACTAAGCGTTATCGCTTAGCACGGGTGTTTCATCGGTGCAGGTGTGAAAGGAGTGAAGCTTTTGGGAGAGTCTCCACAGGTCAGGCCAATACACTAGAAGAGAAGTCTTAGGAGTTGTCTTTTGTATATTGTACATCTTTTTGTAATCTTTTGGTTCTATTTTGTATTTGTCCTTTTGTAATCCTTTCGCTATGTATTTTTGGAAGCTTGTAATTTTGTAATGACATCATCTATTTAGCTATACTTTTGTAATCAACCCTTGTTATATCAATGAATGACTCTTTGGGATTTTAAGTTTTAATTTTCTTCGTTATCTGTATATTGTGTATGTGCTATATTGTATTTTGCTTGTTCACACCCTTATCCATATAGGTTCTCACTCCCTTCGTGGATGAGCTTCCTTACATATGGGCATGTGGTGTTACACAACTATCTCTCCTTGCTAAATACTCCCCCTCAGCCTCAATGGCTATGTCCTTCAATGACTCCCAGTCTCTCAGACCCTTCATCTTCAGTGCATCCCTCAGATACGGGCTAGCGTTCTTGATGTAAAGCTAGATCTGATCTTGTGTTTTCAATTTTCTTTTCACTTCTATCACCCTATTCCTCCTTTGAGTCAGATACTCGTGAAATGACTCCCCAGACTTTTGTTACAGTAGCTCTAAATCTTTCAACGTCACCTCCATCCTTATGCTGCAATCATACTATCGGAGGAACTCTTCTGTCAATAGATCAATAAGGTTACCGTGAAGAATAAGTATTTTTTGCCTAGGATTAAGGATCTATTTGATCAGTTCAGAGGAGCAGGAATCTTCTCCAAGATCGATTTACAGTCTGGATACTATCAACTTCGGGTTAAGGATACAGATGTAGTTAAGAGATCTTTTCGGACGCGATATTGCCAATATGAGTTTCTTGTGTTACCGTTTGGTTTGACTAATGTGCCAACGGCTTTTATGGATTTGAGGAACAGGGTGTTTAGGCCATATCTTAATCGATTTGTTGTGGTATTTATTAACGACATCCTGGTATACTCGAAGAATGAGAGTGAGCAATAAGAGCATCTTCAGATAGTGCGTCAGGTTTTGAGAGATCACTATTTGCTTGCAAAGCTCAGTAAATGTGACTTTTGGCTTAAGGAAGTGTCCTTCTTGGGCCATATCATTTCTGTAGAGGGAATTCGAGTTGATCCGGTGAAGATTGAGGCTATTGTGAATTAGAATGCACCTAGGAATGTACCTGAAGTGAGAATTTTTCTAGGTTTGGCTGGTGTGACGCGCGCCGAATCTCGGGGCACCTCAGAAAACCTCTTTTAGGCCTTTCGGGAGGAGGTTCATAAAAACTTGAAAGAAATTACAAGTGCGTCCATTTTTGGCAAAAAAAAGGTTTCTTGGAGTTGCCACCCAATAGAACATTGGGAAAGGTCGTCTAGCCTCAGTGAGCCTAAGACAGCGCTGCTAGGTCCATTTTGGGCAAGTCGGAGGTGTCTTGGAGGCCCCACCCTAATAAAATATGAAGATGGCACTCTCGCCTTGCACTTGGGCAAGCCAGAGGTGTCTTAGAGGCCCCACCCTAATAAAACATTAGGATGGCCCTCTCGCCTTGTTGAGCCTAGAACTATGCAAGTTGGGCCTTTTTCTTGACACAAGAGGTGTCTTGGAGGCCCCACACCAATAGAATATTGAGGTGGCCCTCTCGCCTCGTTGAGCCCAAAGACCAGAGAACGTTCAGGACTTCCCATTTATTCACACATTAGTTAAGTTTATAATTGAGTTTTGAATTTAGTGTTTCATCCCATTTCTCATTCAATTCAGTGCAAATTAATTAAAGCGCATGGTTGGTCAATCAAGAAAAGCGATAAATAAAAGCATAATTAAAATAAAGCGCATGAAAATAAAGTACAACAAAACTAGGGGAAGAATATAACCCCCATTGTAAATAAAATACACATCATACATAAAGCGGGCTATTTGTTAAGGATGAGGACATTGGACCTCGCATGCATACTTTAAAAAAGGGGTGTTAAAGGAGATAGTTTATTTGGGGTATGAAAAACTAGGACATTGGTCCCATTTTTATTTAGAAAAATACCAAATTAATTAATATAAATATTTTTGTGATTTTCCTTTCAAACATGTGTAAAATAAATAATTTTACATAAAATATACAAGTGCGACAAATAAATCAACATGAAAGAAAATGCGAAATTTAAATATGCAAACAAAAATAAGATTCCTAATCTCTCGATCTCCCATCTTCGTCCATGGATAATGCTCAAATAAAAAGACAAGTGTTTTAACCAAAAAGAAAAAGAAAATTAAGGTTAGTAATTAAATCAAATCGAATAAAATACAATAAAATAAAATGGATCAATCAAATTAAATTAAATGAATAAAACTAAAAACCAAATTAATTAAGCCAATCAAGTGAGTAAAAAAATAAATAAAAAGGATAAAAACACATAAGTGTGAGTAATGAAAGGAATTAAAGATACAAAATTGATTTAATTAAATTAACTATTTACATGTTATCAAGATTAGCATAATATTATTAAATGGCAAAGAAAATCAAAATAAATTAATTAATTACATGTTAAAAATAATGAGGAATCAAAGCAAAATAAATTAGTTACATGTTAGAAAAATAATATATAAACATATTAAATAAG
Source organism: Excoecaria cochinchinensis (assembly GCA_947683425.1). Taxonomy (NCBI): domain Eukaryota; kingdom Viridiplantae; phylum Streptophyta; class Magnoliopsida; order Malpighiales; family Euphorbiaceae; genus Excoecaria; species Excoecaria cochinchinensis. The sequence continues at coordinate 9,950,978 of CANTUQ010000119.1, forward strand.
ACAAATATATAAACAATAGAATAAATAAATGAAAATAATAAAAATATACATGTTAATCAATTAAATATGAACAAAAATGAATAGAAGAAAAAAATTGGATCAGACCCAGAATATTTACCCTCAGAGTTCGGATTCGATGAGGGAAAAAATTTGATTGATTTCCTTGTTTTTGATTTGCAAGATTAGAATTGAATACGATAAAAAATTTAAATTTTATTCCAAGAAATAAATTGCAAAAAAATGAAATGAAATAAAAATTATTAAGAACAAAGAATGAATTTCTTTGTCTCAAGAAAATAATTGATAAAAAAAGGTAAAAATCTCAATAGCATTGAATCATTCCTCTTTGTCAAGAAAAAAAATATGAAAAAACTTATTTTTTAGAAAATCAAATGAACATTAGATTTTAAGAGCAAACCATTATTTTGTTTGCCTCAAAATTCATTTTTTTCATCAAAGAGGAGTTTTCATAAAAATTCATTGAACAAAATTTAAATGAAAATAAAAAAACAAGTGAAAAAATTGAATTTTGAGAGCAAATAATTCAATTTATTTGTCTCAAAATTAATTTCCATCAACAGAAATCCTTCTAAAAATATATTTTAGAAGAAATTCCATTGAAAAAAAAAAAAAAGAAGTAGAAGAAGAATTGGGTTTTTATTTTTACTTGAGGGGAAAACAGAGAGAGAATTGTTGATGAAGAAGAAGAGAAACTTTAAAAAACCCTCAAAATGAATTCCCCCCTTTCCCTTTTTTCATCATTTTCTATTTATATGAAGAAAAAATTAAAACCTAACTAATTAATGAAAAAAAACTTAATTAAACCAGATAAGATTTATTTTGAATTTTAAAAATGGAAAAAAAAACCCTTTAAAAACCCTAAAAAATGGGATAAAAAATCAGATTTATGTGAAAAAATGCGAAAAAAATCAGTTTTTGGGCGAAATTAGAATATTTCAGCGGAATAGGGGTGACCGACGCTAGTCGGAGCGCGCGACGGGCGTCAGTTGGCGCGCTGGGCATTTGCGCTCGCCCAGCATGCGGGACGGGCCGCGCGTCGCGTCAAGCACCGCGCCAACATTCACGAATTTTATTTTATTTTTTTAATTTTTAAATTTAACAAAAAATAATATAATTTCTAAACCTCATTTTTCAAATCTAATTTTCAAAATATTTTTTATTGTTTTTTATTTTCTTACTCTAAAATGCAAATTTGGCAAGGAAATCATCACTTTTAAACTTTTTGCCAGTGAACAAGCATCTTATCATCATTAGGTAACTTTGATTTTGGCTGCCTCAGGACCTGGTATCTAAGTTGCCCCCAATTTTGGGGAAACTAGTGGTTAGATGAGCAAAAATTAAGAGAAGAAGGAAAGAGATGCGTACCTGTGGCAGCCCTTACCCTTTTGTCGTGTTGAAGGTTACGACTTGTCCCTGACGAGCTGTAGTGTTATCCAACTGTGGCTCATTCGCATTGTCCCGCTCGGCATGCACGGTGCGAGGTGTAGTGTTATCCAACTGCAACCCCATTGCGATTTGTCTTGCTGGCGTCATCTCGACTTGCACGGTGTGAGGAGTAGTGTTCTCTAACTACAACCTCCGTTTGCTATCTGTTCTATCGCTGGTGTCCCGCTAGCCTCATCCCGGCCTGCACGGAGTCTGTGAGATACAATGTTCTCTAACTAGAACCTCTGTTTGTGATCTGTTATATCACTGGTGTCCCGCTAGCCTCGTCTCGGCCTACACAGAGTCTGTGAGATGCAGTGTTCTCTAACTAGAACCTCTGTTGTCATCTGTTCTATCGCATGTGTCCAGCTGGCCTCGTCTCGGCTTGAATGGTGTTTTTGAGATGTAGTGTTATCTAACTATAACCCTATTGCGATCTGTTATATCGCATGTGTCCCGCTGGCCTCGTCTCGGCTTGCACGATGTAAGGTGCAGTGTTATCCAACTTTAACCCCATTGCGATTCGTCCCGCTGGCCTCATCTCGGCTTGCACGGTGTGAGGAGTAGTGTTCTCTAACTACAACCTTTATTTGCAATCTGTTCTATCGCCGGTGTCCCACTAGCCTCATCTCGACTTGCACGGTGTCTGACTGTTGACCATCCTTGGGTTAGCATGGTGACTCGCTCATCGTTGTCTATACTGTCACTTATCCTGAACCTCTCTTTTTTTTTCGACAAAAGCAAAGCAAACATGTAGGGTATGTAAAAGGGATGCATACCTGTGGTAGTACATACCTATTAGGGTCAATGTCAGACGGGTGCCCCCTGAAGGACGGTTGGTTGTCCCCTGTAGAAGGATTTATGGAATATGAACGTCGCCCCCTTGATTGCATGGAGTTATTTTCCTGACATCTAAAGTGCGGACATCATCTTCTTGCAAAGTTCAGGTATCATCCGCTTAGAGATCCCTTATCGAATGTGACATGCCAGATGCATTTTCCTCTATCATCTCCAATCAGAGCCTCCTTATTGAAAAGACCTGCATACCTCTTGAGAGGGCTCTGTGCTCGCAGGGAGACTTTAAAAATCTGTGCTCATTGAGAGTCTTAAATGCTCACTGAGAGTCTTTGATACTTACTGAGAGACTTTGATTTCGAGCCTCCAGATAGGAAAATAGGTTTGTGCCTCCAGAGAGGAAATTATATTTGAGCCTCCTCAAAGGAAATTATATTTTAGCCTCCTCAGAGGAAATTTATATTTGAGTCTCCTCAGAGGAAATTATATTTGAGCCTCCTCAGAGGAAATTAGATTGCAGGTTTTGGTTGCTTGCCCGCAGGCGGATAGGTTTCAATGTATTTGGTGTCCTTTAAAATGATTTTTGCAAAAATTTTTTAGATTTTCACATTTTGGACGTATTTGAATTTTTACAATATATTGGATTTTCAAGGCCTTGAAAATATCTTCTTTTTGTTTTGTTTTGTTGTTTTGGTTTGTTTGTCTTTGTTGTTGTTATTGCTGGAGAATTTGTTTTTGCTTGAGATTTTATACATTTGAATTTGGATTTTGTACACTTATTGTGTGATGTGTGTGAGCGTATGTCTTATGATAGAGAAACTTACCCGGTTGCTCCCGATATGGCATGCATGAGTAGGCTCGCTCTTTTAAATGTCTTCTTGGTAGTGGGTTTGCGAGATTCCATTCTAGTGAGGACTTCATCTTAATCTGATGGTTCGGTGTGGATGAGCACCGATGTAGAGTTGAAACTGTACCTCGACCCATTTTTTGCGTCTGATTGCCTAAAGTATGTGTGGGTAGTCCGGCTTCTCAAGGGATCTTCTTTTCTGTAGATTTGTGTGATTCTGGATTGCCCTTAGCATGGTGTGCCCGGATAGGCTTGTTCTTTTGGGCGTTCCACCTCTGTACATATTTACTTGATTTTATGCCGGATACAACGGCCGAACATGTTGAGCTGAACCCATCCCTTGGGTTATCCTTGCTCATGAGGTCTATTCAGACCTTTCCCTCTGAGTCATGTACATAATAACATATACAAAAGATTGTTTGTCCATATGGAATTATGTGTGTGAAATATACATACAAAACTATATACAGAAAACACATGTAAAGGAATAATATACAAAAATTATGTGTACACAACTATACATATAAAGGATTAAATGCACGTGATATGCAGAAGATCTATGCATGCGAGACGCATATTAGATGCAAGAATGGATAGACCACATCCTAGGTAGTTAAGGGATTCATTGAGGGTACTGCTCGGCTGCTCTGATGCCCCCAAGGATCTAGAAAAGTGTCATCTTCGCTTTAGGCACTCTGACCCATACTCTTTTCAAATAGAACTGACCCATGTGTATCTTTGCCCCCCGGTCAATGAATATTTTGCCCCCAGGATCCTGAATCAAGTTTTGTATTATGCACTACCTGCCTAAAGGGAAGTTATTCGGAGTAACGTTGCCTTATCACTCCATGATTTAAGTCATTGTTTTAAAGGTAGTGCGTCCCTTGTGTATTTTCACACTAGCTTTTCTTAGTAGGAAATGATCCCATTGGGGATTTTCACTCAACCCTATTCCTAATTTTTGCCTGGATTGGACCCAACCCACTCCAGCGGCTTTTATTCATTTTTTGTAGGACAGGCCGCCTATTTCTAGGTTACCCTACCCTTTGGCCTAACTTTTGCTTAGAGAGACAATTACGGTTTTCAACTCTATCAACCTTTTCTCTTCTTGTTTTTTTTAAAGGGTATGACTGCAAGAAAAGTCGAAGCTACTATCAGAGCCCCCCTACTAGAGTAATCGGTGGTTATTCACTGAGGCATCTACTCCCTAGGCATCAGCTGCATTCCTTTAAATGTGTCGCTAGATTGGGTAAGGTGGCGAATAAGGATCAGGTTCCTTAGGGCTTCATGGGGCTACTTTTTACCTTACCTACCCATTGTGCTCGATAGTCCAGAGGGATTAATGATGTAGTGAGGCATCCCTATCTTTCTAAGGTGGACCTTATCTTTGGCTTTTACCTCCAGATACCATAGCCTCTGGGCAAGCTGTCGGTGAAGACTATTATACCATCTTTCAGGGGTCGTTCCTTTACTCCCACTAATGCATTCAAGATTTAGGTGCTTAGTCCCACAATCGATATTAGAACTCATCGACTTAGACATTTGGACGGTGAGAGCAGTAGCAGAGTGTACTCATTTGGATTTCATGCTTTCAGGAATGAACGATGTTTCTCTTTTTATAAATGAACTAGAAAATAATGAACACATGTATTTGCAAATATTGGGTACATTTCAGTACGATTTCTCTATACATGATCATTATCTAACATCGATTCAAAATGCAAAACTACATCTAATCTCAGAGTAAATCTTATAAGCATTAAACTCGTATCTCCAATTAGCCCTCTCGGGTTTTCTTGTTTGGACATTTTCTCTCAAGCCTCTAATTTTTGCCCAGGATGCCTTTTTTCGGTTTTCACCCTGACAAGGCGCCCATTTTTAGCAAGGCCGCCTTTTTTCAGTTTTTTGCCTGTGGGGCTTTTATTCTCTTCTTTTGATTGTTAGTCTTTAGCCATGGACTTCTTGAGTCTGTTGATGTTGATCGGTTCATTGAAGTTATTGCCATTGCTATCTGATAGAATCGTCGCTCCTTTTATCAACAACTTCTTGAGGATGAAAGGACCTTTCCATGTCGGTCTGAACTTCCCTCTGATATTGGACACACCCGGTCTCATTTGTTTGAAGACTAAATCTCCTTCCTTCAACGAGTGTTTCTTGACCTTCTTTCAGAACGACCTGGCAAGCCCTTTATGATAGATCTGATTGTGATAGTGATCCCATGACTTGTCTTAGTCTGATGTGTTTAACTGTTACTGCTGTTGTTGTGCCCTGTCGGCCTCTAGAATCTGGGCTTTCATGACTGACTTTAAATATTTGAGTTCTACCTTGATTGGCCATACTACTTTTGCCGCTGATATTGATGAACAAGAGATGACTCTTGTGGAGGTTCCAATGGCGTTTCTCTAGCCTCAAAGTGCAAAAGAGCAACTTTCCCAATCTTTCTGATTTTGAACCATCTTGACCAAGATCTTTTGTTAGCATTTTCTCGTGCCCCATTGTTTAAGGGAAATATAGAGAGGACTGATGGTCTTCAATGCCATACTTTTGGAACAACTTAACCATAAACTGTCCTTCCGTCCTTGAACCCTACGTGGCGTGGGAAAATATAGTGACATACTGGATTCTTTTTGATGACCCTATCCATTAGTGGTCATAGGGTGTACCTCCCCTATGATGTCTTTTCCCAAGATCGGGCATTCTGTCTCCGTTGTAAGTCAATAGAATCCTTTTGGTCCTCCTCGGAAGTCAAGAAGAATGGCAAAGTGCGTGTATGTGTAGGTCAAAAGATTCGAACAAAGCTTGCTCCCAGGATGACCTTTTCTTGCTTTTCATATCAACAGTTTCGGCCAGATCTACGTATTGATTATTTTCCTTCCTTTTTCTCCTCTCTTCATATTTCGTCATTCTCTTTTTTTCGTTCTTTATTCTTTTGTTCTTTTTTCTATTCTTTTTTTTAGGATAAGCTTTGTTCAAATCCTAATAGTTTACACATATACTCACTCCTCATCTTCTCGATTTGGGACAACATTGACCAACTGAGTCTGGCATTGAACTTCGACTAGAAATTTTGGCTTCATCTCTGCTTATGGATTCCTCCTTTTAACCTTTTCTACCCCTTCTGGCTTCAATCTTCTGAGTTTCTGCGTGACCGGTCCATTATTGTGATATGCTAGCCTAGTGTGTTTGACGACTTTATGATCATCTCTCGGCATGTCTTCCTAGGTCCAGGCAAAGACTTTTTCACACTTTTTTTTCATTCTCTCAAATTTTAATCTCTCCTTAGGAGTTATAATAGATGCTATCAAGATTTTCTTTGGGTTCTCTAAAGTTCTGAGTTAAATTGAGTAACATCAATTGAATCAACATCAAATATGAATGACTTATGATCATGATTATGCATAGTGAAATCATAAGAGATACCACACAAGTAAGGAAAAACATTCATCTTAGTAATGAAACCAGAATGTTATTATTAAACAGTTCAAAAATAAAAAGAACATTTTGAATAGCTAATCATTATTAGTTCTTACTAACACAAATTGCTTGAAAATCTTCTAACACCTCAGGCTCCCCTTCTTTGGACCGTGTCCCCAATATTAGTGATAATTGTTCTATCTTTTTCTCTTCTTCCTCGTATCTAGAATCCGATCAGTGTCAACTTATTTTTGTAAGCACTCCCTCAAAGCGCTGTAATAATCTGTTTTATGCCCTGTGTGCTGATGATATGCACAATACCAATATACTCTATGTCCTGGCCTTCCTTGGCTTGTGGCTGGCCTTGGCGATAGTGGTTCCAATCTCCCTTCTTTGGTGAAATGATCAAGATACCAAGATAATGGTTTACCTAAGTTAGAATCGCAGTGCACGACTATCTCAATGACCAATACTTCAGCCCTCTCATCACCATCATTCTCGCTATTATTGCTAGAGGCCCTTTTAAACTTTGTACTGCCATAACCATAGTTAGCGACAATTGCCTTCCGTGCTAAATGCTCCCCTTCTGCCTCGATGGCTATATCTTTAAGGGATTCCCAATCTTTTAATCCCTTTAACATGAGTGCCTCCTTCAAATATGGTCTGGCATTCCTAATAAATAACCTAATCTGATCTGGCGTATCATGCTTTCTCTTCATCTCCATTACCTAGTTCCTCCATCGAGTTAGGTACTCATGGAATGACTCTCCCAACTTCTGTTGAAGTAGCTCTAGATCCTTCATAGTGACCTCCATTCTTGTACTGCAGTCATAATGCTTGAGGAACTGCTCCGTCAGTAGACCCCAATCTTCTTTAGTTTTCCTATCCAGTCCATGATACTAGTCCACCACATGACCTATTAAACTAAAATAGAAGTACTGTATCTTCTGCCGCTTTCTCAATATAGTACCCTTCATTACCAGGGAGTACTGCTTGATGTGTGCAGTGGGATCCGCTGTAACATCAAACTTCGAAACATCAGGTAATTTGAAATTCAGAGGGACTAGATCCTCTCCCTCTAGCTCCTTATCCTCGGGGTTCATCCTTTTTCCCATCATCAGCATCCGGGACATCACCTGGAACTTTTCCATCATCTTCTTCCATATAGCCTCCTTTATTTGAAGTGCCTTACCTCCTACCACTATGGGTTCTTCATATTCATCCTCTATATAATCATTTTCTAGCATATGGGGGCCTCCTCTTCTTTGGCCCGTAGATGTGGTAGCCCTCAAATCCACTGGGGCCAAACCCAAATCCCCCTCCTAAAGTGGGTTCTCTCTGTCCTCCTTCCATTCATTCTAACCTCCAAGAGGGGGATTTAGGTTTGGCCTAGCGGACTGAGCCCTTGCTGCCATTAAATTGCCCATCATGACCATCATCCTGCTCTCAAATTCCTCGAACCTCCTACCAACTTCTTCGGTAACTATGGCCTGGGTTGTACCTGCCTCTCTCGATGAATTGGCCATTTTTAAAAATTCTTCTAAATGCCTATTAATTGCACTTGATTTTGATTCTAGTCGCTCAATCGAGACCCTCTGATAAGGCAGCCATCAAAACTCCTAACCAACTAGAAAAGTCATCTTTGATGGCTAAAAAATCAAAGAGTTAGAATGATGCATGAATAATATGTAATGCATGATTGTGCTATGCAAGTGGTCATCGATGGCTGAAAGAGACTACAATGATACACGTGAAACATGTAAAAACTATACACAGGATGATATGTACATGTAATAATTATATGCAAAGAAAAGGATGTATACATAGGGAAGAAATAAAAATTTTATTTGTGCATGAATGACATGAATATGCAATGCATCATCGACAACCACATGCAAGTAGATAGATCCTTCCAACCTTATTGTCCCCACCCATGAGGTCATATAGTTGCTATCCTATGTGGGCTTAATCCATGAGTTAACAGGGAACCTGATGGACGCGCATGGTGCTCAGTGGAAAACCAGCAGCATAACCTCTCTTAACTAATGTGCTTACGTATGGATTTTTTCCATTATGTATTTAGGCAGTCCGAATAAATTGACATGGGCCTATCTGGGTATGAAAGCCTTTAATTAGGTGACCAATCAAATTATTTAGGTTTGCCCAATACATAATGATCTATATAGTAAGCATGGTATTATGGTTTATACCACCTAGGGGAAGTATCTATTGCCATTACATGAGCTTTGGCTAGGATGATGATACTTTAGGTCTGCCCAAGCATGGTCCCTGCCAACGAGTCTAACTCATCACGAGCGTAACAACCGGTTGGGTCTCCATTTAATATACCAAGATGGTACGAGGCTTGGGCTGGTGATTATCCTTAACACTTCCCTACATTGAGTGAACGTAGGGTAGTGCTTCGGGAATGCACCGAGGTTGAAAGTGGGACCAAATTAACATAGATCTAAGGCTCTAATGAGATACAATGTAGTTTCAAAAAAGGATGAAATTTTTAAATTAAAACTCAATTGTAAGTTTTAACCAAGGTACTTTCAAAGTGAAGTCTCTTTTAAGTATCCCCAGTGAAGTCACCACTGTGACACACGCCAAACCTCGGGGCACCCCCGGAAATCCTCTTTTAGGGCTTTCGGGAGGAGGATCATAAAAACTTGTAAGAAACTACAAGTACATCCATTTTGGGCAACAAGGATATTTCTTGGAGTCGCTACCCAATAGAACATTGGGAAAGTCGTCTAGCCTCAGTAAGCCTAAGACAGCACTATTATGTCCATTTTGGGCAAGCCGGAGGTGTCTTAGAGGCCCTAACCTAATAGAATGTTAAAATGGCCCTCTCGCCTCGCACTTGGGCAAGCCAGAGTTGTCTTGGAGGCCCCACCCTAATAGAATATTAGGATGGCCCTCTCGCCTCGTGGAGCCTAGGACTATGAAAGTTGGGCCTTTTTCGGGACACAAGAGGCATCTTGGAGGCCCCACCCCAATAGAACATTGAGGTGGCCCTCTCACCTCATTGAACCCAAAGACCAGAGAAGGTTTAGGACTTCCCATTTATTCATACCTTAGTTAAGTTTATAATCGAGTTTTGAATTTAGCGTTTCATCCCATTTCTCATTCAATTAAGTGCAATTTAATTAAAGCGCATGGTTGGTCATTCAAGGAAAGCGATAAATAAAAGCATAATTAAAATGAAGCGTATGAAAATAAATTACAACAAAACTAGGGGCGAAATACAACCCCCCATTATAAATAAAATACACATCATACATAAAGCAGGCTATTTATTAAGGATGAGGACATTGGTTCTCGCATGCATACTTTAAAAAAGGGGTGTTAAAGGTGATGGTTTATTTGGGTATGAAAAACTAGGACATTAGTCCCATTTTTATTTAGAAAAATTCTAAATTAATTAATGTTAATATTTTTGTGATTTTCCTTTCAAACGTGTGTAAAATAAACAATTCTACATGAAATATACAAGTGCGACAAATAAATCAACGTAAAGGAAAATGTGGAATTTAAATATGCAAATAAAAATAAGATTCCTAATCCCTCGATCTCCCATCTTCATCCCTGGACAATGCTTAAATAAAAAGACAAGTGTTTTAACCAAAAAGAAAAAGAAAATTAAGGTTAGTAATTAAATCAAATCAAATAAAATACAATAAAATAAAATGGATCAACCAAATTAAATGAAATAAATAAAACTAACAAACATATTAATTAAGCCAATCAAGTGACTAAAACAAATAAATAAAAAGGATAAAAAACACATAAGTGTGAGTAATGAAAGGAATTAAAGATACAAAATTGATTTAATTAAATTAACTATTTACATGTTATCAAGATTGGCATAATATTATTAAATGGCAAAGAAAATCAAAATAAATTAATTAATTACATGTTAAAAATAATGAGGAATCAAAGCAAAATAAATTAATTACATATTAGAAAAATAATATATAAACATGTTAAATAAGACAAATATACAAACAATAGAATAAATAAATGAAAACAATAAATATATACATGTTAATCAATTAAATATGAACAAAAATGAATAGAAGACAAAAATGAGATCAGACCCAGTATATTTACCCTCAGAGTTCGGATTCGATGAGGGAAAAAAGTTGATTGATTTCCTTATTTTTGATTTGTAAGATTAGAGTTGAATACGATAAAAAATTAAAATTTTATTCCAAGAAATAAATTGCAAAAAAATGAAATGAAATAAAAATTATTAAGAACAAAGAATGAATTTCTTTGTCTCAAGAAAATAATTGATAAAAAAAACGTAAAAATCTCAAGAGCAAAGAATCATTCCTCTTTCTCAAGAAAAAAAATATGAAAACACTTGTTTTTTAGAAAATCAAATGAAAATTGGATTTTAAGAATAAACCATTATTTTGTTTGATTCAAAATTGATTTTTTTCATCAAAAAGTAGTTTCAATAAAAATTCTTTGAACAAAATTTAATTGAAAACAAAGAACAAGTCAAAAAATTGAATTTTGGGAGCAAATAATTCAATTTATTTGTCTCAAAATTAATTTTTTATCAACAAAAATCCTTTTAAAAATATGTTTTAGAAGAAATTCCATTGAAAAAAAAAGAAGTAGAAGAAGAATTGAGTTTTTATTTTTATTTGAGGGGAAAACCTAGAGAGAATTGTTTAAGAAGAAGTAGAGAAACTTTAGAAAACCCTCAAAATGAATTCCCCCCTTTCCCTTTTTTCATCATTTCCTATTTATATGAAGAAAAAATAAAAACCTAATAAAATTAGATATTATTTATTTTGAATTTTAAAAATGGAAAAAAACCTTTAAAAACACTAAAAAATGGGATAGAAAATTAAATTCATGTGAATAAATGGGAAAAAGTCAGTTTTTGGGCGAAATTGGCATTTTTCGGCGAAACAGGGGTGACTGACGCCTGTTGGGTGTGCGCGCTCGTCCAGCACGCAGGACGGGCTGCGTGTCGCTCGTGCGCGAGCATCGCGCGATAGCGCTTCATCGAAGCGCGCTCCGCGCTCAAGCGCGTCACCGCGCCAACATTCGCGAATTTTACTTTTAATTTTTAAATTTAACTAAAAATAATATAATTTCTAAACCCCATTTTTCAAATCTAATTTTAAAAATATTTTTTATTTTCTTACTCTAAAATGCAAATTCGACAAGGAAATCATCACTTTTAATCTTTTTGCCAGTGAACGGACATCTTATTATCGTTGGGTAACTCCAATTTGTGCTACCTCAGGACCCGGTGTCTACTACTGGGTATTATAGACGGTTTGTAAATGGGTTTTCCGTTATTGCTGCACATATGACAAGACTTCTGAGGAAAGGGGTGAAATTCGAATGGTCCGACAAGTATCAGTTGTGTTTTAAACAGCTAAAGAGTTTATTGATTGAAGCTCCCATACTTAATCCACTTTGGGTAAAGAGTTTGTGGCATACAGTGATGCTTCAAGAATTGGACTTGGCTGTGTACTGATTCAAGAGGGTAAAGTGGTGGCTTATGCGTCTCGTCAGTTGAAACCTCATGAAAGGAATTATTCGACATATGATTTAGAGTTAGCTGCAGTGATCTTTGCTCTTAAGATTTGATGTCATTACCATAAGAGTTTAAAGTATCTCTTCACGCAGAAAGAGTTGAATTTGAGACAGCATTATTGGTTGGAGCTGTTCACGCGATAAAAAGCTCCTTAAGTGGGTGTTGGCTTTTATCACGGGTGCGCGCATGTGCGCAAGCGCGATAGAGGTGAAGGTGAGGTTCTGTCGTGAGCACAACAGAAGCCAATATTAGAGTCTATCGCGAGCGCGACACTTTTTAATGTTTTTAAGGACTTCTTTAATGACTTCAAGTGATTAATCTATATATTTATATGTAAAGAGAACATGTGTGTGAGAATAATCATTATATCATGCTTGTGATTACCATCTTGTTCTCCAGCTAAGTGAATGAATTGTTAAATGAGCATATTACTATTGTTACATATGAAATGTGATAATATGAATAAACCGGATTAATAATATAGCCTGCGAGTGAAGTAGTGAATAGATAGGCATGCCTACAGGGTCTAAGTGCTGCAGCCAAATGTGTCCGATTACTTTGGAATCATCAATGCAATTTGAATCCTTATGGGATTCTCCTAATGCGAACTTATTGATATTATTGATCTTTTCGGTACCTTCGGGTGCTACTGCTAATGTGTGGTATCAACAGATACTAATGTGTTTACTGTACCTTTGGGTACTGATGTGATACCCGTTATTCGCATCTTGGAGTTACAGCCAAGGCTAAAAAATAAATATGTTAATTAATTAAATGATGTGAAATTATGTGACACAACCTTGAGTATGACTATAATGAGCATGTGAAAGCGATGTGATAGTCTAATCAAAATGTGACTGTCATGTTATGTTCTGTATATTGAATAGTTATATTTATATATGCGGATGTTGATTTTGGAATATGGAATCTATATGACCTATTATGGTTGTAATGTATTATCTATACATATATGTGCATACACTATGTTATTGTATTGTTTTCCCCACTAAGCATTATCGCTTAGCATGGGTTTTCTAATTCGTGTAGCTTCGGACACGAAGTGATTTCGAAGGACCGATTCGCATTGGCAACGGTCAACACTAGGAGTGTCTATAGTGTAGGTTTTGGGATTTTGGACAATGAGTTATGTATATGTTTTACTTAATCTTTAAAGAAATATAAAGATTGCAATGAATGGAATGGCTACGTTTATATAATATTAAGATGATAACATAAGTAAGTTAAATATGTTTGTTCTAGCATGTGATAGTATGAGATATCCGCTACATGTGAATGTATGTGAAATGAAATTTATTAGCACTGATTTTTGCATATGTGTATGTTAGAGTTATATGTGCCTGTGATTGTCGTGTGATGACCATTCTCGACTGCTTTAGCTGAGCTAATTGTGTAGTTGGGAGTGGGCGTTACACTCATGATTTATTAAATACACTTAATTTCTCTAATTCAATCAATTATCATGTGCTTGTTCAAATTATCCTTTTAGTCCTTTATTTAACAATAATATGGTTAATTTAAATTTTGTTCTCTATAATTTTACTAAATTAAAATTTTTCCTTTTATTGGTCCTTTATTATAATTTTTCCACTACTTATTCACTTTTCACACTTAAATTGTTATTTGACATGTACAATTACTGTTAGTCCTTAAAGCTTATACTTATGCTAAATTACACTTTTAACCATTAAATTATTTATTTCCTTTTATTTTTTTTAATTGTTATTCCCAATACTTTTTACAAATACCATAAACTTCTACAATTTTGTCCCCTTTCACTTTATATTTTCTTATTAAATCTTCTTCATTTATTTTAATTCATTTTTTTCATGTTTAATTCCATCCTAGTTTTATAGATTTACACTTAACTACATTTTTTTCCTAACTTAGTTCACATATACTTATACGTATAATGTGAATTTCACATAAAATAAACAAGTTAAGTATCTAATTATCTATTTGAACATCCTAAGTCCTCTAATTATCATCAATGATTATTTTTATTTATTTTCATTTCAAGCATAAATTCACTCAAATCATTATCTTACACAGCTTCTGCATCTTAGAACTTCCTACTTACCTAAACACCATTTTAGTATACCCTATTAATAATTAAAAGCCAATAACTGAACATAACACATAACATAAATTAGGAAATTTCCTAATCAACTAACTACGTCTACAGATTCCATACTCAAAAATTCCTACTCTTCTACACATAAACTGACAATCTAATCAATAATCAAGCATTAGTAACCAACCAACTGAATTATCACACAAACATACACAACACAGATCATAAACTTTCCCTAAAACAATTTAGTTTATTAAAATTTATGTTTGAACAGTAAATTTGGCAGTCACATACTAGTTGAAGTCGAGATTCTCAATTTTTTGTCGTCCCTTTCACCGGAGACTCGCTTGAGCTTTACCAGAGACACACCGCCATCATCAAAGGATAGCTCTGTAACACGCCGTTTCCCACCCTAGTAATTTTGAGCCATTTTGGTGTGTATTTTGCATGTGCTATGTTAATTTTGGAGTCAACTGCATGTTGGTTATTATTATGTAATGTTATTGGTTTAATATGTAAGTTTATTGCGATTTGGTTTAGGTGTAGTAAGGAAGATGGAATTAGGGTGTGAATTGTTAAAGCCCACTAATAGTTGATTGACATGTGGCAAGTGGTAGGTTTTATAAGCGTAGGAGAGAGAAAATGAGAGAGAGCAGCTGCCCTCTCCCGTTTCCTCCTCTCCTCCACGTCTTCTTCTTCGTCTTCTTCTTTTTTCTTCTTCTTGATTCTTTTTTTTCTCTTTTGCTGCAATTATTGGTGGATTTTTACAATTCAACTGCTAGCAAGTATGTGGGTTTCTTCTTATTCTTCTCCTTCTTCTCTTCTCTTTGTGATTTCTATTGGTGTGAGTGTTCTTGTGCTTAGGGCTTTGAGTTTTTACATGTTTTGGGTTTGTTGGTTCAGAGATACTTGCTAGAGAGCCTAAAGGGAAAGAAAAATCAAGTGGTAGTGAAGCCCTTTGATTTTGGAGGTAAGGAGATCAAGGTTTGGGAATGTTCAAATTGTGCATTTTTATTTGATTTGTGATATGATGTTTGTTTGTTAGAAAATTGATGCATGAATGTAATTGTGTATGTGTTTAGGGGTATTATGAGCAGTATTATTGAAGTGCTTTATTGATTTCTTGTATGGTGAAGTTTGGTTGTGATTTTAGGCATGTTTAAGACTAAATTTCTGGGTTTTGTATGATCCACACGGCGGTATAAAAAGGCATACCACTATGTGATCGTATTCTGTGTTTAAGTATTCTTGTCCGTGATTTTACACGGCGGTAAGGACTTTGCATACTGCCGTGTAAAGTTATTTTGTTTTGATGAAGTTTTTTGTTGCACATTTTACACGGGGGTTAAGGCTTTGCCAAACTGCTGTGTAAATGCATTCTTTTTTCTTGAGGGTTTTTAGTTTGGCATGCTATACGGCGGTACGGTTTTTCCTTACCATAGTGTAGAATGTCTTACAAGGTGGTAATGTCACACCCCAAAATAGCCCTGGTCAGATTATGCATGCTAAGTCGGGATCGGAAGTGTATTTCGGTATTTGTGTTTGAGAATTTAGAGTGTTAAGGACCTAATTGAAAAGCTAATTAAGTTTGTAAGGAAAGAAATGTGTAAGTGAGTGAAGTGTAATTTGTCTAAGGACTTAAGAGCATTATTGGACTTGGAAAAGTTTAAGTGGAGTTTGGGGTCCAATAGGATGTTGCCAAGTGAACTGTTAGGTGGGCATTGAAAGAAGAAAAAGAAGAAAGAAGTAAGAGGAAGAGAGAGAGGGAAAAACACAGATTTTGGTTTAGCTTTCCCGTCTCCCTCATCTCACGCCTCCCTTCTTCTTCTCTTCTCCCTTCTCTGCTTTTCCTTTCTTTCTCATTTGGCTGGAATTGTGTTTGGCTTGAAGTGAGGCTGTTTGAAGAGGTAAGTTGGTTTAAGGTGTACTACGTGTTGTGTTTCTTCTTCTTCATCTACTGGTTTTATTTTCAGTTAGGGTTTTGAAGAGTAATTGTGGGTTTCTTGTTTGTGCAAGTGTTTGATGTTAAGAAGAAGCTAAGCAAAGGCAAGGAAAGGATTGAGGATTGATTTTGAAGCCTGATTTTGGAACGTGATTTTGAGGTTTGGGAGCTCTGTTTACTGCATTTGAAGTTCTTAGTGTTTCTGCACTAATTCTCACTTAGGATGTATATGTGTTTGCATTTCTGGAAATTGATGTGTTTTGGCATGTGTATATGCTTAATTAAGTGAGTAGATGTGTTAGTAATGCATGACAAGTATTGATTTGGAAGTTCTGAGTTTGTGTTTTGAATCTACTGTAACTTTTAGGGTTTATATTCTTGAATGGAATTATGCATGATTTTGATTGTTTGATTGTGGAATTAATTGCTATTATCCTGTTTATGATGTTTGGAAGATCGACTGTAAGGTAAGATGAGTTTGGACGTGTTTTAAATCAGATTAGAAATGATTTTATCGAGTTTCGTTGAATTCTGGGTAACCTGGAAATGGGAAATCGCGTTTATGTATAATTTTCCATTTCCAGTGTGTCGTGTTTTCCCTGAGGGAGACAAGTCACGAGGCGTGATTTCCAGTCGCGCCACGTGACTCTGTTTCCCCGTCACCACGCGTGACTTCTCAGCGGACAGGACGAAGTCGTCAGGCGTGACCCTTAGTCGCGAAGCGTGACTGCTTCTCTCTGTGAGAGGAGAGTCACGTCTCGTGACTTAGAGTCACGACGTGACTCTGGTAAAGGCAGGCGTGACTCCAGTCACGAAGCGTGACTCCTCTCTCTGTGAGAGGGAAGTCACGTCTCGTGACTTAGAGTCACGGCGTGACTCATGTGAAGGGCAAGGCTTGCGAAGCGTGACTGTTTCTCTCTGTGAGAGGAAAGTCACGTCCCGTGACATAGAGTCACGGCGTGACTCTTGTGAAGCCAGGCGTGACAAAGAGTCACGTCCCGTGACTCTCTAGCAGGTCACGAGACGTGACACTAGGTCACGACGTGACCCCTTTGTGGCCAGTCACAAGTCGTGACACGACTTGTGACCGACCCCTCTTCAGCTCCTCTTTCCGATTTCACCAAGTTTAACCAAAATGAATTTCCTATCTCTTCTGTATGGGTCTTCACTGCTGTATAAATTATGTCATACTGTTATATGCTCCTGTATAGCTTTTCTATTTTGATTTGTGCCCCCGTGGCTTGTTTATTATAAAATGACTTTCAAATGCTTTTATGACTCTTTTCTCTACTGTGTGCTATCTTATCTGATTGGTTAGCCTATTTTAGTTGTGTTTAGCATTATGTTATGCCTGTCCTTGGTCGGGTTCTTATCTAGAATAACATGCCATGTTTAAGAATGTTGTATCATTCCATGATTCAGATTATACGTTTTTGATCATCGGCATAATATGATTACACATGTGTTCTTGATATACTCTAGTAATTTGAGTAGTGATAAAATGTGATTTAGGGAATTATTGCATGCTTCAGAATATGACTTGTATGAGGTATGATTGATATTATGCTATGCTATATTTAGTTGAATATTATGATTAATGTCTGAATGCATGATTATACTTTAGCCTGGGAACTCAATGTGTTAGGTTAAATGTAATTTGGACTATGCATGATTTATGCTTAGTATCTTCGCCTAATGCATGATTAAGACCTTGTGTTGATAATCATTAGCATGGTAGTGCTTTTATACCTGATTCTTGGCATGCTTTAGAATATTGTTTAATGTTAAAATGTATGGACTGTAATATGTTTTGCAATGCGAATTGCATGATGTACGACCGACCTTATGAGCTTATTTATATGTCTATTGTATTCTGGTTTATGCATGATGTATATATATATTTATGCGTTGTGCGATTCGAAATGTGTATTGTTTTATGCATGACCTGCGAGAGTCAGTCTAGTGGATAGTTAGGCATGCCTAATAGAGTCTTTCAGTAGCTGCAGCGCCCTTAGAACGTTTGGACCCTGATCAGGTCCCCCGTATGGTTCCTCGCGAACCCCCCCCTCAGTACGGATCCTCGTGATCCTTTTTAATGTATTTGGATCGGGTTAAGATCCCCCATCAGTAAAATGCTTTTATAACAAAATAAAGTGGTTTTCGATTTGTACCCGTAAGGTACTAATCAGTTCAGTACACTCGTTATCCACTATTGTGAGTCAGCAGGTGCTTTACTGGTTTGTATTACTTTGAAATAACTATATGAATGTGATATCCGTTTGATTATGATAAAGATCTCAGGAATCAGTTTATATGTATATGAATGTGACTATGGGCTTCAGAATGTATGTCTGTTTTAAATAAGCATGACTTTATATCTAACATGATTATCCGTACTCGTCATGTGATTTGTTATAAGTTTCTAAATGCTTTGATTATGATGCGACTAGAGAATTTATGTATGTGACTTAAACATTTTTTGTTAATACATTAGCTTGTGAACTGAAGCAGCTGTGATGGTAAGTATGTGATGATTACTGTACTCTCTGCATGATGATGATATGAATGTAATACTAAGTGGTTATGCCTTCAGTCTCCGTTATTAGAATGTTTCTGCATGATGCTTAATATATATTAGAGTTGCGCAGCGGTATTGTGATGCTCTAAATGTTATCCTTTGGATATTTGACTAGTGTGTATGCTTAACATGATTATTGGGTTGTCAGTTCAGGCGTGGGTACTTAGTGATATTTATTGCATGTGTATAGCTCTTGTTACTCCGCATGGTAAGATGCTATCATTTGATACCCATGTAGGTTTATGCATGAGTTATTGTATGTAGTTCGGCATGATGATATTTGTATCGTATATTGTTTTATGTCTGTATTGGTATATCCTGGACATGAGTTTATGGTCTGTTTGTGAGTTATCGATTGAATGCCTTTATTGTGCAGCCTGATTATTGATATGCTATGAATATCCGCATTTGCCATTTGAATGTGTTTTGCCTTGACGACCATTGTGAATGGCCGTCCATATTCTTGTGTGTTCTCCCCACTAAGCGTTATCGCTTAGCACGGATTTCCTTTCCGTGCAGGTGGCAGGTTTGGTTCTGTTCGAGTCGCGCTTCTGCAGGGTCGGCCACGTAGGAGTTAGAAGTTATGTATTTTGTTCAGCTTCTGTATTTCAGCTTTTGTAATTCTGTAGTATTGTATATGTAATTATTATGTTTCGTTCTTGAGTTTTCTTTTGGGAATGTAATAGTTAGTATGTCTTTATGTTTAGATGTTTAGTTATTCCTTTGTTTTATTATTTCGATTATGCTTCCGTTGAATGGTCATACGTATGCCTTTGTGTATGTTTCAGCTTAGTGTCTGTGTGTGCATAAGTTATTGCATGATCAGTCCGTGCCTGCAGGTAAGGTAAGTTTTTAATTAATCCGTATTTCTGTATGCATGTTATGTATGAACGTATGCTTCCGTATTGTGCATGTGTATATCTGTATATGTGAGCGTCGTATAGCGCGTCCGTCGGTGTCCTTCCAATGGGGACGGCGATGGGGGTGTTACAGTTAGTGGTATCAGAGCCTAGGTTTGATGGTTCTGGGTATGTTGTTTGTTTTGTGTTGAGTCTTTGCATGAGAGTCGGTTTTGTGTCGTGGCCTAATGCAGATGCGTCTTATTTTGTGTCATGTCTAGATGGAGTCTGATCCTAGTGAGAATGTGGGCGAGACAACAGAAAGTGTGAATCGAGTTAGTGCTGATCAGAATGTTTTCGAGCGTTCTCCAGTGGAAGATTCTGGTCGTGTTTCTGATGATAGGGCTTTAGTGCAAGGGTTGATTCGAATTTTGGATAGATTGACTGCTCCTCGTGCTTCTCAAGAAGTTGTGCGGCATGTTCCTCAGAAGAGAAAAGGATCGGTTAGTGAAGTGCCAACAGGAAAGAGGGTTCGAGAAACTTTGATGTGTCAACAATTTCGGAAGCAACATGGGAACAAGTGTAAGAAGTGGGGACCGTCAGTATGTCAGCACTGCCAGAAGCGACATCGTGGTCCATGTCGGAAGCTCTCAGGTGCTTGTTTCAGGTGTGGCAGTATGGAACACCGGATTGCCGATTGTCCTAAGAAGAGGAATGAGAGTCTAGCTGGGCAAGCTAGAAAGGATGTGGAGGATTTGCTCAGATCTTCTCAAGTGCCTACAGAGTTTGTAGCATCTAGCAAGGATTCAAAGGAGACCGTAGGTTCTTCTGGTAAGTTGCATTGCAAGCTTTTGTTTAAGTAAGTTTTGTTTGTTTGGGTTGTGTGGATGTAAGTGTTTCGCTGTGAATTTCGAGGACGAATTTCTTTTAGGAGGGAAGAGTTGTCACACCCCAAAATAGCCCTGGTCGGATTATGCATGCTAAGTCGGGATCGGAAGTGTATTTCGGTATTTGTGTTTGAGAATTTAGAGTGTTAAGGACCTAATTGAAAAGCTAATTAAGTTTGTAAGGAAAGAAATGTGTAAGTGAGTGAAGTGTAATTTGTCTAAGGACTTAAGAGCATTATTGGACTTGGAAAAGTTTAAGTGGAGTTTGGGGTCCAATAGGATGTTGCCAAGTGAACTGTTAGGTGGGCATTGAAAGAAGAAAAAGAAGAAAGAAGTAAGAGGAAGAGAGAGAGGGAAAAACACAGATTTTGGTTTGGCTTTCCCGTCTCCCTCATCTCACGCCTCCCTTCTTCTTCTCTTCTCCCTTCTCTGCTTTTCCTTTCTTTCTCATTTGGCTGGAGTTGTGTTTGGCTTGAAATGAGGCTGTTCGAAGAGGTAAGTTGGTTTAAGGTGTACTACGTGTTGTGTTTCTTCTTCTTCATCTACTGGTTTTATTTTCAGTTAGGGTTTTGAAGAGTAATTGTGGGTTTCTTGTTTGTGCAAGTGTTTAATGTTAAGAAGAAGCTAAGCAAAGGCAAGGAAAGGATTGAGGATTGATTTTGAAGCCTGATTTTGGAACGTGATTTTGAGGTTTGGGTGCTCTGTTTACTGCATTTGAAGTTCTTAGTGTTTCTGCCCTAATTCTCACTTAGGATGTATATGTGTTTGCATTTCTGGAAATTGATGTGTTTTGGCATGTGTATATGCTCAATTAAGTGAGTAGATGTGTTAGTAATGCATGACAAGTATTGATTTGGAAGTTCTGAGTTTGTGTTTTGAATCTACTGTAACTTTTAGGGTTTATATTCTTGAATGGAATTATGCATGATTTTGATTGTTTGATTGTGGAATTAATTGCTATTATCCTGTTTATGATGTTTGGAAGATCGACTGTAAGGTAAGATGAGTTTGGACGTGTTTTGAATCAGATTAGAAATGATTTTATCGAGTTTCGTTGAATTCTGGGTAACCTGGAAATGGGAAATCGCGTTTCTGTATAATTTTGCATTTCCAGTGTGTCGTGTTTTCCCTGAGGGAGACAAGTCACGAGGCGTGACTTCCAGTCGCACCACGTGACTCTGTTTCCCCGTCACCACGCGTGACTTCTCAGCGGACAGGACGAAGTCGTCAGGCGTGACCCTTAGTCGCGAAGCGTGACTGCTTCTCTCTGTGAGAGGAGAGTCACGTCTCGTGACTTAGAGTCACGACGTGACTCTGGTAAAGGCAGGTGTGACTCTAGTCACGAAGCGTGACTCCTCTCTCTGTGAGAGGGAAGTCACGTCTCGTGACTTAGAGTCACAGCGTGACTCATGTGAAGGGCAAGGCTTGCGAAACGTGACTGTTTCTCTCTGTGAGAGGAAAGTCACGTCCCGTGACATAGAGTCACGGCGTGACTCTTGTGAAGCCAGGCGTGACAAAGAGTCACATCCCGTGACTCTCTAGCAGGTCACGAGACGTGACAGTAGGTCACGACGTGACCCCTTTGTGGCCAGTCACAAGTCGTGACACGACTTGTGACCGACCCCTCTTCAGCTCCTCTTTCCGATTTCGCCCAGTTTAACCAAAATGAATTTCCTATCTCTTCTGTATGGGTCTTCACTGCTGTATAAATTATGTCATACTGTTATATGCTCCTGTATAGCTTTTCTGTTTTGATTTGTGCTCCCGTGGCTAGTTTATTATAAAATGACTTTCAAAGGCTTTTATGACTCTTTTCTCTACTGTGTGCTATCTTATCTGATTGGTTAGCCTATTTTAGTTGTGTTTAGCATTATGTTATGCCTGTCCTTGGTCGGGTTCTTATCTAGAATAACATGCCATGTTTAAGAATGTTGTATCATTCCATGATTCAGATTATACGTTTTTGATCATCGGCATAATATGATTACACATGTGTTCTTGATATACTCTAGTAATTTGAGTAGTGATAAAATGTGATTTAGGGAATTATTGCATGCTTCAGAATATGACTTGTATGAGGTATGATTGATATTATGCTATGCTATATTTAGTTGAATATTATGATTAATGTCTGAATGCATGATTATACTTTAGCCTGGGAACTCAATGTGTTAGGTTAAATGTAATTTGGACTATGCATGATTTATGCTTAGTATCTTCGCCGAATGCATGATTAAGACCTTGTGTTGATAATCATTAGCATGGTAGTGCTTTTATACCTGATTTTTAGCATGCTTTAGAATATTGTTTAATGTTAAAATGTATGGACTGTAATATGTTTTGCAATGCGAATTGCATGATGTACGACCGACCTTATGAGCTTATTTATATGTCTATTGTATTCTGGTTTATGCATGATATATATATATATTTATACGTTGTGCAATTCGAAATGTGTATTATTTTATGCATGACCTGCGAGAGTCAGTCTAGTGGATAGTTAGGCATGCCTAATAGAGTCTTTCAGTAGCTGCAGCACCCTTAGAACGTTTGGACCCTGATCAGGTCCCCCCTATGGTTCCTCGCGAACCCCCCCTCAGTACGGATCCTCGTGATCCTTTTTAATGTATTTGGATCGGGTTAAGATCCCCCATCAGTAAAATGCTTTTGTGACAAAATAAAGTGGTTTTCGATTTGTACCCGTAAGGTACTAATCAGTTCAGTACACTCGTTATCCACTATTGTGAGTCAGCAGGTGCTTTACTGGTTTGTATTACTTTGAAATAACTATATGAATGTGATATCCGTTTGATTATGATAAAGATCTCAGGAATCAGTTTATATGTATATGAATGTGACTATGGGCTTCAGAATGTATGTCTGTTTTAAATAAGCATGACTTTATATCTAACATGATTATCCGTACTCGTCATGTGATTTGTTATAAGTTTCTGAATTCTTTGATTATGATGCGACTAGAGAATTTATGTATGTGACTTAAACATGTTTTGTTAATACATTAGCTTGTGAACCGAAGCAGCTGTGATGGTAAGTATGTGATGATTACTGTACTCTCTGCATGATGATGATATGAATGTAATACTAAGTGGTTATGCCTTCAGTCTCCGTTATCAGAATGTTTCTGCATGATACTTAATATATATTAGAGTTGCGCAGCGGTATTGTGATGCTCTAAATGTTATCCTTTGGATATTTGACTAGTGTGTATGCTTAACATGATTATTGGGTTGTCAGTTCAGGCGTGGGTACTTAGTGATATTTATTGCATGTGTATAACTCTTGTAACTCCGCATGGTAAGATGCTATCATTTGATACCCATGTAGGTTTATGCATGAGTTATAGTATGTAGTTCGGCATGATGATATTTGTATCGTATATTGTTTTATGTCTGTATTGGTATATCCTTGACATGAGTTTATGGTCTGTTTGTGAGTTATCGATTGAATGCCTTTATTGTGCAGCCTGATTATTGATATGCTATGAATATCCACATTTGCCATTTGAATGTGTTTTGCCTTGATGACCATTGTGAATGGCCGTCCATATTCTTGTGTGTTCTCCCCACTAAGCGTTATCGCTTAGCACGGATTTCCTTTCCGTGCAGGTGGCAGGTTTGGTTCTGTTCGAGTCGCGCTTCTGCAGGGTCGGCCACGTAGGAGTTAGAAGTTATGTATTTTGTTCAGCTTCTGTATTTCAGCTTTTGTAATTCTGTAGTATTGTATATGTAATTATTATGTTTCGTTCTTGAGTTTTCTTTTGGGAATGTAATAGTTAGTATGTCTTTATGTTTAGATGTTTAGTTATTCCTTTGTTTTATTATTTCGATTATGCTTCCGTTGAATGGTCATACGTATGCCTTTGTGTATGTTTCAGCTTAGTGTCTGTGTGTGCATAAGTTATTGCATGATCAGTCCGTGCCTGCAGGTAAGGTAAGTTTTTAATTAATCCGTATTTCTGTATGCATGTTATGTCACACCCCAAAATAGCCCTGGTCGGATTGTGCATGTTAAGTCGGGATCGGAAGGGTATTTCAGTAAATCGTGTTTGAGAATTTGGAGTGCTAAGGACCTAATTGATAAGTTAATTAAGTTGGTAAAGAAAGAAATGTGTAAGTGAGTGAAGTGTAATTTGTTTAAGGATTAAAGAGCATTTAGACAAGATATTTATTAAGGCAATGGTTGGGTATGACTCTTGTATTGTGCCATGGTTTGAAATGCTAAGTGGAATTTGTGGTTCAATAAGGATTTGCCATGTGGGTTTTTAGGTGAGCATTGAAAGAAGAAAAAGAAAAGAAAGAGAGAGAGGGAACAGAGATTGCATTTCCCGTTCGTCCCTCTCTCACGCTCCTCCTTCTTCTTCTCTTCTTCCTTCTCTGCTTTTCCTTCCACTTTCGTTTGGCTTGGTTTTGTGTGGCTTGGATTGTGGTTTTGCTTGAGGAGGTAAGTTGGATTTACGTTCTCCTGTTCTTCTTCTGTTCTTCTTCTTCATCTTCTCCTTCATCTTCTCCTGTTTTGGTTGAGTTAGGGTTTGAAGAATAATTATGGGTTTTATTTGTGCAAGCTTTGGATTACAAGAAGGAGCAAAGTAAAGGCAAGGGAAAGGATTGAGCAGTGATTTGGAAACTGATTTTGGATCGTTATTTCCAGGTTTGGGAGCATTTTGTATGCATGCAATATTTGAGCTTCTGTGTTCTTCAATCTCAGCATGTCTCTGCCCTATTTTCTCACTAGGCTTATAATTGTGTTTGCTTAGTCTGATTTCTGGAAATTGATGTGTTCTGGAATATGTATATGCATGGGTATGTGAGTAATTATGTTAGTAATGCATGACAAATATTGAATTGGAAGTTATGGGTTTGGGTTTTGAACTTACTGTATCTTTTTAGGGTTTATGCTCTAGAATGGATTAAATGTGTTTAAGCATGGTTTTAATGATTTGATTGTTGAATTAAGTTGCAATTGTATTGCTTATGCTGTTTGGGACATCGATTGAAAGGTAAGATGAGTTTGGTGGTGGTTTGAATGAGATTGAAAATGAATTTATCGTGTTCTTGGGGTTCTGGGTATCTGGGAATGGAAAAATCGCATCTCTGTTCTGTGTGAGGCGAGTCACGTCGCGTGACTTAGAGTCACGGCGTGACTCGTGTGAAGGGCAGCGTGACTCCCAGTTGCGAAGCGTGACTCTTCTCTCTGTGAGAGGAAAGTCACGTCTCGTGACTTAGGGTCACGACGTGACCCTTGTGTTTGGCGAAGCGTGACTCCAGTCGCGAAGCGTGACTCCTCTCTGTGAGAGGGAAGTCACGTCTCGTGACTTAGAGTCACGGCGTGACTCTGGTAAGGGCATGGCGTGACTCCTCTCTCTGTGAGAGGGAAGTCACGTCCCGTGACATAGAGTCACGGCGTGACTCTGTGGAGCCAGGCGTGACAAAGAGTCACGTCCCGTGATTCTCTAGCAGATCACGAGACGTGACCCTAGGTCATGCCGTGACCCTCCTGTGAGGTCAGTCACAAGTCGTGACATGACTTGTGACCGACTCCTCTCCAGCTCCTTTTTCCGATTTCGCCCAGTTTTAAACCAAAATGGATTTCCTATTTCTTCTGTATGGGTCTTTACTTCTGTATAATTTATGTCAGACTGTTATACACTACTGTATGGCTTTCTGTTTTACTTTGTTTCCCCACATGACTAGTTTTCTTGAAATGACTTTCAAATGCTTTTGTAGCTCTTTCATCTATCGAGTGCTATCTTATTTTGCTCATTGGATTGGTTAGCCTATTTCAGTTATGATTAGCGATATGTTATGCATATCTTTGAGTGAATTCTGCTCTGAGAGTAATCTGTCATGCTTAGAAATATATATAGTATCATTTCATGATTCAGATTATGCATTTTTGGATTATTGGCAAGATATGATTCCACGTGTATACCAGATATGCTTTAGTAACTCGAGTAGTGCTAAAATGCAATTGATTGACCTATTGCATGCTTCAGAATATGACTTGAATGAGGTATGATTGATATTATGCTATGCTATATTTAGTTGAATATTGTTTAATGTTAAAATGTATGGACCGTAATATGTTTTGCAATGCGAATTGCATGCTGTACGACCGACCTTATGAGCATATGTATATGTCTATTGTACTTTGATTTATGCATGATGTATATATTTATATATATTTATGCATTGTGCGATTCGAAATGTGTAATGATTTATGCATGACCTGCGAGAGTCAGTCTAGTGGATAGTTAGGCATGCCTAATAGAGTCTTTCAGTAGCTGCAGCGCCCTTTGAACGTATTGGACCCTGATCAGGTCCCCCGTATGGTTCCTCGCGAACCCCCCCTCAGTGCGGATCCTCGTGATCCTTTTTAATGAATTTGGATCGGGTTAAGATCCCCCATCAGTAAAATGCTTTGTGACAAAATAAATGGTTTTTCGATTCGTACCCGTAAGGTACCGCCATGAGTCGATTCGTACCCGTAAGGTACCGCCATGAGTACACTCGTTATCCACTACCCAGAGTCAGCAGGTGTTCTTTGAGTGTTTATTTGAACTGCTCTGATCTGATCTGGCTATATATGGATTATGTTTTAGCCTTTGCATATTGTATTTGTTATTTTGGAATGGTTATCAGAATGTGATATCCGTTTGATTATGATAAGGATTGCAGGAATCAGTTTATATGTATATGAATGTGACTATGGGCTTCAGAATGTATGTCTGTTTTAAATAAGCATGACTTTATATCTAACATGATTATCCGTACCCGTCATGTGATTTGTTATAAGTTTCTGAATGCTTTGATTATGATGCGACTAGAGAATTTATGTATGTGACTTAAACATGTTTTGTTAATTATTGGCATGGGAACCGAAACAGCTGTGATGGTAAGTATGTGATGATTACTGTACTTTCTTCATGTTGATGATATGAATGTAATACTAAGTGGTTACGCCTTCCGTCTCCGCTATCAGAGTGTTTTTGCATGATGCTTAATGTATATTAGAGTTGCGCAGCGGTATTGTGATGCTCTAAATGTTATCCTTTAGATATTTGACTAGTGTATGTGTTTGGCATGTCTAAGTATGTTAAATGGCTAGCATTCTTAACATGATGGTTTGGTTGTCAGTTCATGCATGGGTATTTAGTTATGTCAATTGCATGAGTAAAGCTCTTGTGACTCTACACAGTAAGATGTTGATATTTGCTACCCATGTAGGTTTATGCATGAGATATAGTATGTGGTTCAGCATGATGATGCTTGTAATGTGTATTGTATTATGTCTGTTTTAGTCTATCCTGAACATGAAGTTATGGTTCGATTGTGAGTATTGAAATGAATGCCTTTAATATGCAAGTCTGATTATTTATATGTTATGAATATCTGCATTTGTCATCTGAATGTGTTTTGCCTTGACGACCATTGTGAATGGCCGTCCATATTCTTGTGTGTTCTCCCCACTAAGCGTTATCGCTTAGCACGGATTTCCTTTCCGTGCAGGTGGCAGGTTTTGGTTCTGTTCAAGTCGCGCTTCTGCAATGTCGGCCACGTAGGAGTTAGAAGTTCTGTATTTTGTTCAGCTTCTGTATTTCAGCTTTTGTATTCGGTAGTATTGTATATGTAATTATTATGTTTCGTTCTTGAGTTTTCTTTTGGGAATGTAATAGTTAATATGTCTTTATGTTTAGATGTTTAGTTATTCCTTTGTTTTATTATTTCACTGATGTTTCCGTTAAATGGTTATATGTATGCTTCTGTGTATGTTTCAGCTTAGTGTCTGTGTGTTCATAAGTTATTGCATGATCAGTCCGTGCCTGCAGGTAAGGTAAGTTTTTAATTAATCCGTATTTCTGTATGCATGTTATGTATGAACGTATGCTTTCGCATTGTGCATGTGTATATCTGTATATGTGAGCGTCGTGTAGCGCGTCCGTCGGCGTCTTTCCAACGGGGACGGCGATGGGGGTGTTACAGTTAGTGGTATCAGAGCCCAGGTTTGTTGGTTCTGGGTGTGTTGTTTATTATGTGTTGAGTCTTTACATGAGAGTCGGTTTTGTGTCGTGGCCTAATGCAGATGCGTTTTGTTTTGTGTCATGTCTAGATGGAGTCTGATCCTAGTGAGAATGTGGGCGAGACAACAGAAAGTGTGAACCGAGTTAATGCTGATCAGGATGTTTCAGAGCATCTTCCAGTTGAAGATTCTGGTCGGGTTTCTGAGGATAGGGCTCTTGTACAAGGGTTGATTCGGATTTTGGATAGATTGACTGCTCCTCGTGTTTCTCAAGATTTTGTTCAGCATGTTCCTCAGAAGAGAAAAGGATCGGTTAGTGAAGTGTCAGCAGGGAAGAGGGTTCGAGAACCTTCAGCGTGTCAACAATGTCAGAAGCAACATGGGAATAAGTGTAAGAAGTGGGTACCGTCAGTATGTCAGCATTGCCAGAAGCGACATCGTGGTCCGTGTCGGAAGCTTTCAGGTGCTTGTTTCAGGTGTGGCAGTATGGAACACCGGATTGCAGATTGTCCTAAGAAGAGGAATGAGAGTCTAGCTGGGCAAGCTAGAAAGGATGTGGAGGATTTGCTCAGATCTTCTCGAGTGTCTTCAGAGTTTGTAGCATCTAGCAAGGATTCGAAGGAGACCGCGGGTTCTTCTGGTAAGTTAATTTGCAAGCTTTTGTTTAAGTAAGTTTTGTTTGTTTGGGTTGTGTGGATGTAAGTGTTTCACTGTGAATTTCGAGGACGAAATGCTTTAGGAGGGAAGAGTTGTCACACCCCAAAATAGCCCTGGTCGGATTGTGCATGTTAAGTCGGGATCGGAAGGGTATTTCAGTAAATCGTGTTTGAGAATTTGGAGTGCTAAGGACCTAATTGATAAGTTAATTAAGTTGGTAAAGAAAGAAATGTGTAAGTGAGTGAAGTGTAATTTGTTTAAGGATTAAAGAGCATTTAGACAAGATATTTATTAAGGCAATGGTTGGGTATGACTCTTGTATTGTGCCATGGTTTGAAATGCTAAGTGGAATTTGTGGTTCAATAAGGATTTGCCATGTGGGTTTTTAGGTGAGCATTGAAAGAAGAAAAAGAAAAGAAAGAGAGAGAGGGAACAGAGATTGCATTTCCCGTTCGTCCCTCTCTCACGCTCCTCCTTCTTCTTCTCTTCTTCCTTCTCTGCTTTTCCTTCCACTTTCGTTTGGCTTGGTTTTGTGTGGCTTGGATTGTGGTTTTGCTTGAGGAGGTAAGTTGGATTTACGTTCTCCTGTTCTTCTTCTGTTCTTCTTCTTCATCTTCTCCTTCATCTTCTCCTGTTTTGGTTGAGTTAGGGTTTGAAGAATAATTATGGGTTTTATTTGTGCAAGCTTTGGATTACAAGAAGGAGCAAAGTAAAGGCAAGGGAAAGGATTGAGCAGTGATTTGGAAACTGATTTTGGATCGTTATTTCCAGGTTTGGGAGCATTTTGTATGCATGCAATATTTGAGCTTCTGTGTTCTTCAATCTCAGCATGTCTCTGCCCTATTTTCTCACTAGGCTTATAATTGTGTTTGCTTAGTCTGATTTCTGGAAATTGATGTGTTCTGGAATATGTATATGCATGGGTATGTGAGTAATTATGTTAGTAATGCATGACAAATATTGAATTGGAAGTTATGGGTTTGGGTTTTGAACTTACTGTATCTTTTTAGGGTTTATGCTCTAGAATGGATTAAATGTGTTTAAGCATGGTTTTAATGATTTGATTGTTGAATTAAGTTGCAATTGTATTGCTTATGCTGTTTGGGACATCGATTGAAAGGTAAGATGAGTTTGGTGGTGGTTTGAATGAGATTGAAAATGAATTTATCGTGTTCTTGGGGTTCTGGGTATCTGGGAATGGAAAAATCGCATCTCTGTTCTGTGTGAGGCGAGTCACGTCGCGTGACTTAGAGTCACGGCGTGACTCGTGTGAAGGGCAGCGTGACTCCCAGTTGCGAAGCGTGACTCTTCTCTCTGTGAGAGGAAAGTCACGTCTCGTGACTTAGGGTCACGACGTGACCCTTGTGTTTGGCGAAGCGTGACTCCAGTCGCGAAGCGTGACTCCTCTCTGTGAGAGGGAAGTCACGTCTCGTGACTTAGAGTCACGGCGTGACTCTGGTAAGGGCATGGCGTGACTCCTCTCTCTGTGAGAGGGAAGTCACGTCCCGTGACATAGAGTCACGGCGTGACTCTGTGGAGCCAGGCGTGACAAAGAGTCACGTCCCGTGATTCTCTAGCAGATCACGAGACGTGACCCTAGGTCATGCCGTGACCCTCCTGTGAGGTCAGTCACAAGTCGTGACACGACTTGTGACCGACTCCT
The DNA here is from genome assembly GCA_947683425.1 of Excoecaria cochinchinensis. Lineage (NCBI taxonomy): Eukaryota > Viridiplantae > Streptophyta > Magnoliopsida > Malpighiales > Euphorbiaceae > Excoecaria > Excoecaria cochinchinensis. The sequence continues at coordinate 9,981,744 of CANTUQ010000119.1, forward strand.
CTCTAGCTCCTTTTTCCGATTTCGCCCAGTTTTAAACCAAAATGGATTTCCTATTTCTTCTGTATGGGTCTTTACTTCTGTATAATTTATGTCAGACTGTTATACACTCCTGTATGGCTTTCTGTTTTACTTTGTTTCCCCACATGACTAGTTTTCTTGAAATGACTTTCAAATGCTTTTGTAGCTCTTTCATCTATCGAGTGCTATCTTATTTTGCTCATTGGATTGGTTAGCCTATTTCAGTTATGATTAGCGATATGTTATGCATATCTTTGAGTGAATTCTGCTCTGAGAGTAATCTGTCATGCTTAGAAATATATATAGTATCATTTCATGATTCAGATTATGCATTTTTGGATTATTGGCAAGATATGATTCCACGTGTATACCAGATATGCTTTAGTAACTCGAGTAGTGCTAAAATGCAATTGATTGACCTATTGCATGCTTCAGAATATGACTTGAATGAGGTATGATTGATATTATGCTATGCTATATTTAGTTGAATATTGTTTAATGTTAAAATGTATGGACCGTAATATGTTTTGCAATGCGAATTGCATGCTGTACGACCGACCTTATGAGCATATGTATATGTCTATTGTACTTTGATTTATGCATGATGTATATATTTATATATATTTATGCATTGTGCGATTCGAAATGTGTAATGATTTATGCATGACCTGCGAGAGTCAGTCTAGTGGATAGTTAGGCATGCCTAATAGAGTCTTTCAGTAGCTGCAGCGCCCTTTGAACGTATTGGACCCTGATCAGGTCCCCCGTATGGTTCCTCGCGAACCCCCCCTCAGTGCGGATCCTCGTGATCCTTTTTAATGAATTTGGATCGGGTTAAGATCCCCCATCAGTAAAATGCTTTGTGACAAAATAAATGGTTTTTCGATTCGTACCCGTAAGGTACCGCCATGAGTCGATTCGTACCCGTAAGGTACCGCCATGAGTACACTCGTTATCCACTACCCAGAGTCAGCAGGTGTTCTTTGAGTGTTTATTTGAACTGCTCTGATCTGATCTGGCTATATATGGATTATGTTTTAGCCTTTGCATATTGTATTTGTTATTTTGGAATGGTTATCAGAATGTGATATCCGTTTGATTATGATAAGGATTTCAGGAATCAGTTTATATGTATATGAATGTGACTATGGGCTTCAGAATGTATGTCTGTTTTAAATAAGCATGACTTTATATCTAACATGATTATCCGTACCCGTCATGTGATTTGTTATAAGTTTCTGAATGCTTTGATTATGATGCGACTAGAGAATTTATGTATGTGACTTAAACATGTTTTGTTAATTATTGGCATGGGAACCGAAACAGCTGTGATGGTAAGTATGTGATGATTACTGTACTTTCTTCATGTTGATGATATGAATGTAATACTAAGTGGTTACGCCTTCCGTCTCCGCTATCAGAGTGTTTTTGCATGATGCTTAATGTATATTAGAGTTACGCAGCGGTATTGTGATGCTCTAAATGTTATCCTTTAGATATTTGACTAGTGTATGTGTTTGGCATGTCTAAGTATGTTAAATGGCTAGCATTCTTAACATGATGGTTTGGTTGTCAGTTCATGCATGGGTATTTAGTTATGTCAATTGCATGAGTAAAGCTCTTGTGACTCTACACAGTAAGATGTTGATATTTGCTACCCATGTAGGTTTATGCATGAGATATAGTATGTGGTTCAGCATGATGATGCTTGTAATGTGTATTGTATTATGTCTGTTTTAGTCTATCCTGAACATGAAGTTATGGTTCGATTGTGAGTATTGAAATGAATGCCTTTAATATGCAAGTCTGATTATTTATATGTTATGAATATCTGCATTTGTCATCTGAATGTGTTTTGCCTTGACGACCATTGTGAATGGCCGTCCATATTCTTGTGTGTTCTCCCCACTAAGCGTTATCGCTTAGCACGGATTTCCTTTCCGTGCAGGTGGCAGGTTTTGGTTCTGTTCAAGTCGCGCTTCTGCAATGTCGGCCACGTAGGAGTTAGAAGTTCTGTATTTTGTTCAGCTTCTGTATTTCAGCTTTTGTATTCGGTAGTATTGTATATGTAATTATTATGTTTCGTTCTTGAGTTTTCTTTTGGGAATGTAATAGTTAATATGTCTTTATGTTTAGATGTTTAGTTATTCCTTTGTTTTATTATTTCACTGATGTTTCCGTTAAATGGTTATATGTATGCTTCTGTGTATGTTTCAGCTTAGTGTCTGTGTGTTCATAAGTTATTGCATGATCAGTCCGTGCCTGCAGGTAAGGTAAGTTTTTAATTAATCCGTATTTCTGTATGCATGTTATGTATGAACGTATGCTTTCGCATTGTGCATGTGTATTTCTGTATATGTGAGCGTCGTGTAGCGCGTCCGTCGGCGTCTTTCCAACGGGGACGGCGATGGGGGTGTTACATGTTATGTATGAACGTATGCTTCCGCATTGTGCATGTGTATATCTGTATATGTGAGCGTCGTGTAGCGCGTCCGTCGGTGTCCTTCCAATGGGGACGGCGATGCGGGTGTTACAGGTAAGATTTAGTCATACCGCTATTTAAATGCTGCCCGTTTTGATATTTTTTAGCTTTTGATTTCTGTCAAATCTATTTCTCTTGAACTTGTTTTTGTTTACAATCTTTACCTAGTGGTATGTTAATTAGTAAATGATATTGAAATGTATTTTGCTCCATCTTAATATGTGTGACGCACGCGGCCCGGATCCCGGCCCGCTTTAAGGGTCTTGGAAGGGTGAGCATCTAGATTTTGGGTAACACGTGACATTTTGGAATTCCCTGCCCAATAGAACATTGGGAGGTTCATCTAATCCCATGAAACTTTTAGACACCTTTGAAGTATTTTGGAGTCGCCACCCAATTTACAAGAAATTGGGAAAGGTCATATAACCTCGGTAAACCAGAGAAAGTGTTCAGAACTTCACTCTTATTAATGCCTTAAGTTAAGTTTATAAATGAGTTTTTAAGAAATGAAAATTCCATCTCTCATCTCACGCGATCATGCAATAAATTTATGGCACATTTCAAACATTTTAGAAAGTTATAAAGAAAACAGAAAATAAAGCAATAAATAAATTACAAGTGAAAAATATGGGACAGAACAATCCCCTAAAATAAAGAAGACGCAAATAAATAAAAGAATAAACTCGCCCCAAAATTAATTACAAGTGCCCAAAATGAATGAGTAAATAAATACATAACAAAAGAATAAATAAAATACATTATACATAAATCAGGATATTTATTAGATTTCGAGAACATTTGTTGCTTTTATTAACTTAAAAATTGGAGAATTATTTTTGGGCATTGATTAAGAAAACCGGGATGAGTGATCCCATTTTATGAAAATTAATTTTCCTTGTAAAAGTGATATTTTATTGGACAAAATAGGATATTGGTCCATTTTATTAGAAAAAAATAATTTATTAATAAAAATATTTTTAGTAATTTTTATTAAACGTGCATAAAAATAAACAATTTTACATAAAATAAACAAATGCGATAAATAAATCGAAATAAAGAAAAATACGGAATTTAAATATGCAAACCAAAAAGAGACTCCTAATTCCTTGATCCTCCATCTTCGTCCATGGATAATGCTCAAATAAAAAGACAAGTGTTGTAGCCAAAAAGAAAAAGAAAATTAAGGTTAGTAATTAAATCAAATAAAATAAAATACATAAAAATAAATAATATATAAATAAAAATGAATAAATCAAATTAAATGAAATACATAAATTAAAATAATGAACCAAATGAAATTAAATGAATCTAACTAACAAATATATTAATTAAGCCAATCAAGTAAATAAATTAAATAAATAAAAAGGATAAAAACATATAAAAGTGAGAATGAATGGAATAATGTATGTGTGTGGACAAAATAAATTGGAATTAAAGGGGAAATAAGGCAAAGATGGCCCCACGTGAATGCATGCATGAGAATTAAGGATAAAAAGAACAAAGATGGCCACTGTTCACATGGCCATCATGCAAAGAAAAGAAAAAATAACTTAATTGAGTTAACCAAATAGCATAGTGAAATAAAAGATGCAAAATTGATATGATTAAATTAACTATTTACATGTTATCACAATTAACATAAATATTTAAATGGCAAAAAAATCAATCAACGCAAAATAAATAAATTAATTAAATGTTAAAAATAACAAGAAATCAATGTTTATATGAACAAAATAATTAAATTAGAAATAAGATAATAAGATGACAATAATTAGTTTGGATCCCAGAAAATTTACCCTCAGATTTAGATTTGATGGAAGGAATATGATGATTGATCTCCTTGAAAAATTCCACAAAAGAATGATTTTAAAGTGAAATTAATTCTTTTGTTTATGGGAAAAACAAAGAAATTAATTTGGATGCTTAAGACTTGAAAATTGATTTTTCAATTTCAATAGATCCTTGTTAATTGAAAAAAAAAGCCATCTGAAATTAAAGAAGAAAAATTAAAGAAGAAGAAAAGAAATTCTCTCAAAAAAAGATCTAAAAAAAACAATGGAGGCTCCCCCCTTAGGTTTTTTCATCTCAAACTATTTATCCTTCAAAATAAAAACCCTACTTCTATTAGGAAAAGGAAAAAAATTTTAATCCAATTTCTCTATTTTTTTATTATAAAATCAGAATTTATTTTTAATTATCCAAAAAAATTGATTTAGAGTCCAAATTGGACACAAAATCCCGGATTTGGGTGGAAAAAATGCATATTTTGCCGAAACTGGGCAAAATCGGTGAGCTGGCGCGCGATGGGGGTGAGGTGCCGCCACACGTGGCGTGCACGAGGCATGGCCTCGAGCTAGATGCCGCACCTCGCATTTGCTTGTTGAGGCTCCTATTCTTACTCAACCCATCTCGGGTAAAGAGTTTGTCATTTATAGTGATGCTTCGGGTGTTGGTCTTGGATGTGTTTTGATGCAAGAAGGTAAAGTCGTGGCTTATGCTTCTCGTCAGTTAAAACCACATGAGAGGAACTATTCGATGCATGATCTAGAGTTAGCGGCTGTGATCTTTGCTTTGAAGATTTGGCGTCATTATCTGTATGGGGAAAAGTGTAGGATCTTTTCAGACCATAAGAGCTTGAAGTACTTCCTCACACAGAAAGAGTTGAACATGAGACAACGCCGTTGGCTTGAGTTGTTTAAGGATTACGACTACATTGTGGATTACCATCCTGGTAAGGCCAATGTAGTCGCTGATGCTTTGAGTCAGAAGTCAGTTTCAGCCCTGTTCCTGAGACGGTTTAGATGGAGGTTTGATTCAGATGGGGCTTTGATTGCCCAGTTGCGTGTGAAGCCTACCTTAAGATAGAGGATTGTGGATGCTCAGAGGGATGATCATAGACTTCAGCGGTTTGTGCAAAAGGTCAGATCGGGTAAGCAGTGAGAGTTCTCAGTTCAGGATGAGGTGCTTATGTTCAGGGATCGCTTATGTGTGCCAGAGTCTGAGGATTTGAGGAGACAGCTTATGAGTGAGGTGCATAGTACAGTTTTTACTATGCATCCTGGCAGTGAGAAGATGTATCGGGACATGAAACAGTTTTATTGGTGGTCCGATATGAAGAGAGACATCGTGGATTTTGTTTCCAAGTGCTTGACTTGTCAGCAGGTAAAGGCCGAGCATCAGGTTCCTTCGGGATTGCTTACGCCTTTATCCATTCCTGAGTGGAAGTGGGATGATATCGCCATGGACTTTGTATCCGGTTTGCCTTTGACTCAGAAGAAGCATGACTCAGTTTGGGTAATAGTGGATCGGCTTACGAAATCAGCTCACTTTCTGCCAGTTAGAGTGGACTACTCGATGGACAGGTTGGCCAGTATCTATGTGGATGAGATAGTTCGGTTGCATGGTGTGCCTTTATCCATAGTTTCAGATCGGGATCCGAGGTTCACTTCCAAGTTTTGGAAAGAGTTGCAGAGAGCTTTGGGCACTAAGTTGAACTTCAGCACAGCGTTTTACCCTCAGACGGATGGTCAGTCAGAGCGGGTCATTCAGATTCTAGAGGATATGATGAGGGCTTGTGTTTTGGATTTTCCGGGTAGTTGGGACAGATATGTGTTGCTGATGGAGTTTGCCTACAACAATAGTTTTCAGTCGAGCATCGGTATGGCACCATATGAGGCTTTATATTGTCGGCAGTGTAGGACTCCGGTTTGTTGGAACGAGATATCCGAGAGATCAGTGATTGGGCAAGAGTTGGTTAGAGATACCGAAGAAAAGATCAAAGTGGTGCAGCGGAATTTGAAGGTAGCCAAGGATCGACAAAAGTCTTATGCCAACTTGAAGAGGAAAGACGTGCAATTTGAGATCGGGGACAAAGTTTTCCTTAAAGTTTCGCCTTGGAGGAAAGTGCTTCGGTTTGGAAAGAAAGGTAAGCTTAGTCCTCGTTTCATAGGTCCCTATGAGATTTTGGGTAAGGTTGGACCTGTAGCCTATAGATTAGCGTTACCGATGGAGTTAGCAAAGTTGCACGATGCGTTCCATGTTTTGATGGTTCGTCGGTACAGATTAGATCCTTCGCATGTTCTTTCAGTTTAGGATATTCAGGTTCAGCCAGATTTTTCCTTTGATGACGAACCGAGAGCCATTCTAGCTCGAGAGGTGAGGCAACTGAGGAGTAAGCAGATCCCATTGGTAAAGGTGTTATGGAACCATCATGGAGTCGAGGAAGCGACTTGGGAACCGGAAGAGTCGATGAGAGCTCAGTATTCGCAGTTGTTCAGTTCAGGTGAGAATTTTGAGGACGAAATTCTTATTAGTAGGGGAGAGTTGTGACACCCCGTTTGCCCCCTAGCAGTATGAGCCTGTCTGTGTGAGCATGCATTTGTATGTGTTTGGCATATCATAAGGGTATTTCGGTAAAATACATGTTTTTGGGGTTTATTAGCATATGGTTGTATGTATGACATTAGTGTGTGAATTAATTGGAAAATGATTGTGTGCATTTGAGCATACCATTGTAGGGTGTGCATAAGATGGGAGTGCATTGGGTGTGTTTTATGCTTGGTTATTGGGTGTGACTGATTGGTTTCCACCAACAGAAAGATGACAAGTGTAGGGTTAAGGAAAAAGATGAGTTAATAGGGAAAGGAAAGTGGGAAAGGCAGAAATCCATTTCTTCTTCCCGATTCTTCTTCCTCTTTGGCTCATCTTCTTCTTTGCTCTTATTTTGAAACCCTAGCTTGGATCAAGCTACTGTTAGTGGAAATCAATCATCTCTTTGGCATTCTTTTGGTAAGTCATTGCATTCCTCACTCTGTTTTCCATTTGTTTTCATCTTCTTCTTCTTCTTTGGGTTTAGATTTAACTTAGGGTTTTTATTTTGGTTGTTCTTTAATGTGTTGTTGCTTAGCTGTGGCTCCTCGTGATCCCAAGGCAAGGAGATTGCTGGGAGTAGTGGAGCTAAGTGATTGAAGCTTAGAATCTCAGGTTTGGGATTTTTGTTTGTGAATTGTGCTTGATTTGAACTTACTGTAATTTAGGGTTTATGTTCTTGAGAAGCTTGAATGCATTTATGCTTGATTTGGTTATTTTAATTTCTGAATTAAGTTGCATTGTAACGGTCCGGCTTTTATACCCTCCCCGGAACGCATCCCGTCGGGAGATCCCTGCGTACAGAGATGCTGCCCCGAACCGATACTCACAGAACTTTACACCCCCCTTGTGCGATTTTGCCTTCCGTGGGATTCGAACTCAGGACCTGGGGATAAGTCCTTAAATTCTTAGAATCCCACTACCATTAGGCTAATAGCCTAATGGTAGTGGGATTCTAAGAATTTAAGGACTTATCCCCAGGTCCTGAGTTCGAATCCCACGGAAGGCAAAATCGCACAAGGGGGGTGTAAAGTTCTGTGAGTATCGGTTCGGGGCAGCATCTCTGTACGCAGGGATCTCCCGACGGGATGCGTTCCGGGGAGGGTATAAAAGCCGGACCGTTACAATAAAAGGCGCCTTTTATTGTAACGGTCCGGTTTTTATACCCTCCCCGGAACATATCCCGTCGGGAGATCCCTGCGTACAGAGATGTCCCGAGCCGCTACTCACAGAACTTTACACCCCCCTTGTGCGATTTTGCCTTTCGTGGGATTCGAACCTAGGACCTGGGGATAAGTCCATTAATTCGTAGAATCCCACTACCATTAGAACTGTAACACCCCCTTCCCATACATAGGCGTTCCCATCCGATAAGGAGTGAGAAGCCGTATGAGACAAGGTGTCACCAAACAGATACAAAGCAAAGTATACATCCATTCATAACATACATTCAGAAGTACAGAATAATTAAAAACTTTACATGCAGAAAGCAAAAGCTGATCATGCATTACTATAATTAAACTATTACAATAATGTTCTGATCAGCAAGCTGATACCAAAATAATAATATTACATATACAAAATATAGATACAAAAGCGGAAGCTGATACAGAGAGTTCTATACAAAAAGAATCAATAACTGATACAAAACTGAGCCCTACACTAATCCCTTCTGTGTTGGCTTGATAACGGCGACTCTCTCAAGGCAAAACGTCTTCCGCACCTGCACGGGTAAAAACAACGTGCTAAGCGATAAAACGCTTAGTGGGGAAACACACATAAAATATGGACGGCCACTCACAGTGGTCGTCAAGGCATAACACATTCACAATGTCAGAATGCAGGAACTGTTGCATAACTCATATAAACATGCCCGTATTTAAATACCATACTTTCAGAATCTCATCATCATATGCATTACAGAATAAACCAACATGTATTTCATCATTAAACTCATTCAGATATTCCATTCAAAGCCATATCAGATCAGAACATTTTCATTAACATTCAAAGAATACCTGCTGACTCTAGACAGTGGATAACGAGTGTACTGAGGGTACCTTACGGGTACGAATCGAATACTGAGGGTACCTCACAGGTACAAGTCAAATATTATATCATTTATCACAACATGTTATTTATATACTGAGGAAATCTTAAACAAGATTCTATACTGAAGGGTTCACGAGGAACCAAACGGGGACCTGATCGGGGTCCAAATTGAACTGAGGGCTGCAGCTAAAAGACTCTATTAGGCATGCCTAACTATCCACTTACTTGACTCTAGCAGGTTATGCGTCACTGATCACATTTCAGAATATAGAGTATAATTCATCAGAAAATCATGCCATCACGCACATCGAGGCATCAAACAGTAAGATATGTATCATACAACAGTAAAGTCCATTCTGAAGAAAATAACAAATTCAGTTCTGAGTTAAAAACCAGGAAATTTCGAAAAAACGGGCTGAACGGAAAAACTGGCGACTCAATAGGCAGGTCACGGCGTGACCGAGGGTCACGTCTCGTGACCTGCTTGTTTCTCGCCAATTGCGTTGCGTGATCCTCGCGGATCACGCAATGCTCATGCAGGTCACGGCGTGACCGAGGGTCACGCGACGTGACGCTGCTTCTCCCTCGCAGATCACGTTGCGTGATCTGCCTTTTTCCTTCGCAGGTCGCACGACGTGACCGAAGATCACGTCGCGTGACTTGCTTGTTCTTCAGCTGGTCACGCGACTGGCTTCTCAGCAGGCATGTCACGTCGTGACCGAGAGTCACGCGACGTGACTTGCCTTCCTGCGTAGCAAATCGCGCGACGAAGAACAGTACCTAAATTTCCAGATTTTCCAGAATTTCCAGAATCAAGAATTCAACCCCAATTTGATTAAAAATCAATCAAACCTGTATTTACCTTCCAGAAATCATCTCAAATCACATAATCAATATACACGCAACTCAATTTAACATTTAAACAATCAAATCAAGACTAATCGATTCAAACTCTTCAAGAACATATAAACCCTAGAATTTACAGTAAAACATCAAAATCACACAAATCAATATTCCCAAACCTGGATTCTAACTTCTATCACTTAGCTCCACTTGGTCCAGCAACCTCCTTTCCCTTTGGATCACGTGGAGCCTCAACTAGAACACAAACACAGTAAATTCAACCCTAGGTTAAACCTAAACTCAAGGAAGAAGATGAAGATGCAATTTACAGTAAAACAAAGACTAGATTTTGCACTTACCAAGCTAAGAAATGCAAGGAGAGGATTAACTTCACCAATAAGACCTTGAATCAAAACACAGTACTTGGGAATAAAGAAAGTGAAGAAGAAGAGAGAGTGAGTGAGAAAAACGTGAATCTGTAAGTTCTTTTCTCTCATCCCCTTTTCTTTTTCTTTTCTTTATTCTAAATATACATCAAACTCCTATTGGTGACACTAATCACTCACACTAAAATAACCTACACTACACACACCTAAAACCCTCTTCACTTATGCATACTCTACCATGGTATGAACACATGCACACAAGTATATCTCATTTAATTAAACACACTAACGCCATGTATGCACCCACATAATAATAAACCCCAAAATCATACATTTTACTGAAATACCCTTATGAAATGCTGAACACATGCGAATGCTTACACATACTGACAGACAGATAGACAGACAAACAGACGGACAGACAGGCTCATTCTACTAGGGGGCAAATGGGGTGTGACATGCATTTATCTTGTTTATGCTTTATAGGACATCTTCTGGAAGGTAAGAACAAATTTGTATGGTTTTGATTCAAATATGGGATTGATTTTTGAGTTCTGGAATTTTGGGAATGGAAAATCGTATTTACTGTTGAATTTTTCCCGTTATTCTGTGTCTGTCGTGTCTGTCGCGTGACTAGCCAAGAGAGAGGCCAGTCACGAGTCGTGACTCCCAGTTATGCCTCGTGACCAGCAAGAGAGGCCAGTCACGAGTGGTGACTGCAAGTCATAACTCGTGACCAGCCAAGAGGAAGCCAGTCACGAGGCGTGACTCCCAGTCACGACTCGTGACAGGCCTGAGAAGGCAGTCATGGGTGGTGACTGCCAGTCACGACCCGTGACCAGCCCAAAGAAAGAAGCCAGTCACGAGAAATGACTCCCAGTCACGACTCGTGACCAGCAAGAGGAAAAGGCAAGTCACGACATGACCAGAAGCAAGTCACGAGGCGTGACTCCCAGTCACGACTCGTGACTAGCCAAAGGATGAGGCCAGTCACGAGTTGTGATGCCAGTCACGACTCGTGACCAGCCCACCTTGTTGGTCACCCCTGTTTGGCCCATTTTCTGAAATTTCCCGGTTTTAACCCAAAAATGAATTTTGTGTTCTTCCGAATGGACTTATACTGCTGTATGATGCATGTCATACTTTTATATGCTTTGATATGAGTGATATCATGATTCTTCAGATGAATTTTATTCTATACTCTGAAATATGATTTGAATGACGCATAACCTGCTAGAGTCAAGTAAGTGGATAGTTAGGCATGCCTAATAGAGTCTTTTAGCTGCAGCCCTCAGTTCAGTTTGGACCCCGATTAGGTCCCCCGTTTGGTTCCTCGCGAACCCTTCAGTACTAGGATCTTGTTTAAGATCCCCTCAGTAAAAATATTGTGTTTTGATAAAAATGAAATGACTTTTGATTTGTACCTATGAGGTGCCCTCAGTATTCGATTCGTACCCGTAAGGTACCTTCAGTACACTCGTTATCCACTACCTCGAGTCAGCAGGTGTTCGATTGTTTTGCTCTGCTCTGTTTTGGCTATATAAATGTGATATCCGAATGAGTATATGATGAGATGTATGTTTGATTATTATGGATATGAATCTGAGATGTGGAATGTATGACTTTTAATTGTGAGCATGTTTATATGGATATGTTAAAGCTATTGCATTTTGCCATTGTGTATGTGTTATGCCTTGATGACCATTGTGAATGGCCGTCCATATATTTTATGTGTGTTTCCCCACTAAGCGTTTATCGCTTAGCATGGTGTTTCTACCCGTGCAGGTGCGGAAGGAGTTTTGCTTTGAGAGAGTCGCTGCCGTTAAGCCAACACAGAAGGTTTTAGTGTAGGGCTTAGCTTTTGGTAATCTTGATGATTCTTTTGTATAGAACTCTCTTGCATCAGTTTTGTTATAGCTTCTGCTTATGTACTTATATTTTGGTTATGTAATATCTTTTGTATCAGCTAGTTGATCAGAACATTATTGTAATAGTTTATTATATTAATACATGATCAGCTATGGTGTTCTTTTCCTTTAAAGTTTTAATTATCCCGTATTTCTGTATGTATGTTATTTATGAATGTATGTTTTGCTTTGTATCTGTTTGGTGGCACCTTGACTCATACGGCATCTCACTCCTTACCGGATGGGATTGCCTACGTATGGGTAGGGGGTGTTACAAAGTACTGGCTGGAAAAAGTACAGAGGATTTTGGGTGAGATTAAGTGTCCTCTGGGGCAACAAGTGGAATGTGTGGCGACGTTGCTTCAGGGAGCAGCTTATGACTGGTGGAAGCTGGTTTTGCAGAATTCGATGCTTCCTAATCCAATCACCTGGGAGTTCTTTGAAAAGGAGTTTAGAGATAAGTTCATGACGAAAGCTCACAGAGAGGCCAACTGGAAGCAGTTATTGAATTTAAGACAGAGAGCTATGAAGTGGCAGACTATGAAAAAGAATTTTGTCGCTTGAGCAAATATGCGCCGAAAGATATTCTGACTATGGAGTTTCGATGTCAGCAGTTTGAAGAAGGATTGCATGAGGAAATCAAGGCATTATTGGTTTCCCCGACTACTGAGCAGAACGTGAGTTACTATCGGATAGTTTAGGCAGCCCTGAGAGCCGAGAGGTCTTTGGGAGCTCAACGAGACAAATTGCAAAGAAGAAATGCTAATAGAGGTGGTTCTCAGGCGGGAAAAAGGTCAAGGGATTCTTCCATGGCATCACCTGCGGAATCAGTGTTTAGTTCTGTAGCAAGAGGTAAGAAGCGTGGGGCTCCTTTAGCAACTGGCTCTAGAAGAGGAGAATCTAGTAACAGAAGTGAGGTACATGAGTGTCCTCACTGTGGTAAGAGGCATCGAGGTGAATGCTGGAGAGTGACGGGTGCTTATTTTAGATGTGGAAGCACTGAGCATTTCCTTGCTAACTGCCCGAATGCTTATGAGATGACAGGAAATCAACAAGCGCAGAGTAGGGGTGGTTCAAATTTGCTTTCTGCTAATAGAGGAAGAGGAAGAGGACATGGCAGAGGTAATCAGTCTAGAGGTGCAGCAGATTCTGAGATTGTGGATAGGCCTAATGCAGCGCCAGTCCGGGCTTATGCAATGAAGGCATGAGAGGATCAGGATGCACCTGAGGTGATAGCAGGTACTTTTCTACTTTATGGTGTGGAAATGTTTGCACTTATTGATCCTGGCTCAACTCATTCATATGTGTGTGGTAAAAAGATATGTGAAAAGATGCCTAAAGCTGAATGTTTAAAATATGATATATGTGTGTCTAGTCCTTTGGGAAATAATGTTAATGTGAACAAGGTATATAGAGATTGTGCATTAGAGGTTCAAAGTAGAATATTCTCAGTGGATTTAATAGAGCTGCCATTTGATGAGTTTGATTTTATTTTGGGTATGGATTGGCTGACTAAGTATAATGCAGTGGTTAGGTGTAAAAGAAAGATTGTGGTACTCAGTGATAGTAAGGGTAATAAAGTAATAGTAAGAGGAGTCTGTGCAAATCCCCCAGTGAATGTGGTTTCAGCGATGCAAGCGTATCGTTATATGAGGAAGGGGTGTGAAGAGTACTTGGCTTTGGTGTTAGATAGTAAGAGGGAGCATGTGAAATTACAAGATATAACTGTGGCAAAAGAATTCCCTGATGTGTTTCCAGAAGAGTTGAGTGGTGTACCACCAGTAAGAGAAGTTGAATTGTTCATTGATGTAGTACATGGAACAATACCAGTGTCTAAAGCGCCTTCTAGGATGGCTCCGACTTAATTAAAGGAGTTGAAGACACAGTTGCAAGAATTGTTAGACAGAGGGTTCATTAGGCCTAGTGTTTCTCCATGGGGAGCAACGGTCCTATTTGCTAAAAAGAAAGATGGTACCATGAGAATGTGTATAGATTATCGGCAACTGAACAAAGTGACAGTAAAGAACCGGTATCCTCTACCGCAAATTGAGGACTTGTTTGAACAGTTAAGAGGAGCAGGTGTGTTCTCAAAGATTGATTTGCATTTGGGGTATTATCAATTACAAGTAAAGAAAGAAGATATACCTAAGACTGCATTTAGGACTCGATATGGGCATTATGAGTTTTTGGTAATGCCTTTGGGGTTGACTAATGCGCCTGCTGCATTTATGGATTTGATGAATCGGGTGTTTAGACCGTATCTGGATCAATTTGTGGTAGTGTTCATAGATGATATTATGGTTTATTCAAGGAATGAAACGGAGCATGAGCAGCATTTGAGAATTGTGCTTCAGACGTTGCGGGAACATTAGCTGTTTGCCAAACTGAGTAAATGTGAGTTTTGGTTGCGAGAGGTATCTTTTCTGGGTCATGTGATATCTTTCAAAGGTATTAAGGTGGATCCGGCTAAGATAGAAGCGATTGTGAATTGGAAGCCACCTAAGAATGTGCTTGAAATTTGCAGTTTCTTGGGGTTGGCTAGATACTAGAAAAGGTTTGTGAAAGGGTTCTCGATTTTAGCTTCTCCACTGACAAGGTTATTGCGGAAGGGAGTTAAATATGAATGGACAGAAAAGTGTCAGCATAGTTTTGACAAGTTAAAGAGAATGCTAGTCGAAGCACCGATTCTTACACAGCCTATGACTGGTAAAGAGTATGTATTGTACACCGATGCCTCAGGTATAGGATTAGGTTGTGTGTTGATGCAAATGGAAAGGTGGTGGCATATGCATCGAGGCAATTGAAACCGTATGAGCAGAATTATCCAACTCATGACTTGAAGTTGGCAGCAGTAGTGTTCGCTTTAAAAATTTGGCGACATTACTTGTATGGTGAGAAGTGTAGAATTTACACCGATCACAAGAGTTTGAAATATCTACTTACTCAGAAGGAATTAAATCTGAGACAGCGAAGATGGCTCGAGCTGTTTAAGGACTATGATTATATGGTGGATTATCACCCGAGAAAAGCTAATGTAGTGGCTGATGCTTTGAGCAGGAAATCAATTTCAGCATTACAGTTAAAGCAGACTAAGTGGAGATTTTCTGCGGACGGAGCTTTATTAGCACAGTTGAAAGCGAGACCGGTCTTGAGAGATGAGTTAATAGCTGCACAGGGGAAATGATGCGAGGTTGCAACAAGTTCTGCAGTCAGTCAGTGATGTGGACAAGACTTGTTACACCCCCATACCCCGGTAAGGAATATAGAGGCGCCATGCGGACATATACGTATACATATACATACATTAGCGGAAACGATAGCATTATACATATCAAATTAAGAATAATAAAATAAATTACTACTACACTAGGGCCCAACATGTATTTTATATCAACTACATATATACATATTTCTCTTTATACATGTTCATATTACAATTGTTTTCATTTCACTTTACATATGCATTTACATATAAACACTGTACTTTCTATCTACATAATGATGTTACTCAAAACATCAGAAACACTGTCTCTATCTTGTACAAAAGAGATCAAAACAAAACTCCTAGTGGCCTTGACCTGTAGATGCCCGCTTACTATTCCGAACCTGTAAACCTACGCGGAAATAAACTTCCGTGCTAAGCGATAACGCTTAGTGGGGATGAAAATAATGCCAAGGACTTCTTTACGAAGTCACAAATAAATCACACGTTTCATATAACAACATCAACTAGCTCATGCATATAGCTCTTATACATATAAAGGTTGCATGGTCAATTATCAAATACTATGCACTCACATGTATATAACATCTACTCTTCTACTTATTCATGTACACTTACAAGTTATACATATCATTTATTCAAATATACGATATCATGTGTTAACATTCATGAAATCATGTACTTGTATACAGAATTGTAATGTACTTAAACATTACTCTCATGTACTATAGCACTTATTCAGAACAATACTCTGAATCATCTCAAGTTCACTACACAATGATAACAAGACAAGCCTGAATTCCTTTCATGGTGGATACGGGTAACTCTAGATACTGTTTACAGTATCTTACATGTGGAGAATTAACTCAAACTCTATGGAATACACGAGGTATTCTGAACTTTCGGCACAATTAAGGCCAACTCTAGCAGCTGCACTCTAGCCCTTTATAAGCATGCTTATCTATCCACTATAACGGTAATCAGGCTTAATAACAACTCATACACTATACGTAGATACCAACTCATCAACTTCAGAGGCATTTAATTCATATATAGTTTTTATTAATCATGTTCAATAACTAAAAGCATGTAACATTTAAATTCCATGTATAAACTCTTATATCACATCATCATGTACATGCACTCACAAGTTCACACATTTTTATGATGCCATTTACTATCTTTCATACAATTGTACATTGTTACTTTATTAGTTAAATTACAAATCTTAAACATACTTAAATGTATTTTCTCATAGATACCCACTTTATAGTCATTTAAGGACCCTAATCATGTATAATAAGTTAAGGGGAAGGGTAAGGGGTTGACCCATACCAACTATGAGCTCAAAATGAAGAAGAAAAGTCTCAAAATGAGTTGTTCTGTCGTGAGGTCGCGACTTGTGTCGCGCTCGCGACAGAAACTCGCCTCTGGAGCCTCATGAGACTGCTTTTTACCCTAAACTTGCATCGCCAAAATCACCATCTAGACCATATTTTTTGGCAAAGTGGTCTTCATAACAATTGTTCCCTAGGATAGTACCTTTCCAATGGACCAATTTTAAGGTTATTTGGACATCTACAACTTAAGATATGACCTAAATAACCTATATTTTTCCAGTGAACCCGCAAGAACAGGGTCACCTACGTTTTAACTACTTTTTGGGATGCTATATCCAGAATAAGATCAAGTACCCGCTTAGATATTTTTAGGTACGGATCTTATGTTTCAGATGCAATTTGAATCAACTCAATTTAAGCCTTATAACTCTACTTATGTCAAATACAATACACAGAGGTCTGATGACAATCTGAACAGAATTCACCCACAAACACACTTTACACATGAAAGTTGTAGGTAGATCATTTAACACACATATAATCACAACATATCCATATACATACACCATAAAACACTGCAAGCAATCAAAATGAACAAATAAAGATCGCATGCGATCCCTACCTCTAGGAAGCTGGATCTTGTACTCTCTACTCGATTTCGACCTTCTCTTTGCCCTTATTCGGTCTCTTGTCCACAGCTTCCATGCATAACCATTCAAAACACTAGAGTTACTCTTCTCTTTACTTTAAATCAAAAATAAAAATATAGTAAGAAAAAGGAGGTCAGATCGAAGAATAAATCCAACCATTCTTACCTTCTTCTCAAGAACTAAGCTCAACCTTTGACTTATACTCTTCAAACCAACTCAATGAGCTCACTCAAAATAAACCAAAGGTGGAAGAAAAGAACAAAAGCAAGAGCAATAGAGGGAGCACGGCAGAAAGGCAAAGGAAAAAAAAAGAAAAGAAAACTAAAGGCTAAGAACCAAAGCAAAACCAACGTGGAGATAAGAAAAGAGAGAGGTAGATGGTCAAAGCTAATCCACTATTTACTACCCCAATTAATATCATTCACCTTAATTAAATACTTACCTATCTCTTACCCACTAATTCCTTTTAATTTTTAACCAAGCCAAATGTCTTTTCTCCATTGGTCACTTGTTTCATTTTCTTTATTCATGTAAAATAACAAAATTCTTGCCACTTGTCCCACTCTACAATGCCACTTGTCACTCTAATATAAACCACACTTAAGTCTCTTGCCAAGTGTCACCCTCTCAAGTTGCCATGTGTCAACACCCTATGATGCCACGTGTCAAAAATCTCAATTTAATTGACATACCACGGGAGGGTTCTGTCGCGCCCGCAATGCTTGTCGCGCTCGCGACAAGACTCTCACAGTCAACATCTAATCTCTTTTCTGAACAAAAATTCTGTAATTCTTCTAGGGCTACTTCGGGGTGTTACAAATCTCTCCCCCTTAAGAAATTTCGTCCTCAAAATTTTCCCGCTAATCACTTTTAGGTAAATCCTTAAACAGATCTCCAAATCGCTATCACTTATACCATACAGCTATCAAATCGTACATACTTCACACTTTCCTTAACGCACTGCACTCAAATCCATACTTCTTCTAAGCATTAAGCACTCAATGTATATCCTGTCAGCTTTTCTCAATGAAGCGGATACAATTATGCTTTTCACATACAAATGAGGGATGCGTATGAAATGGTCATGTAATGATTTATGTATGCGAGATGATGCGAAAATGCAATGTAAGCTACTGTAATGCACTTTGCCCATCCCCATGTTTCACTATGCTTATGTTCACACGGTTCAAGGAGATAGATGACAGGAATATAGAGTGTCACCTCAAACTCTTACCAATTCACATTTGCCGCTATCTCTTCTACGCTTCTCACGCGAAGCAGACTCCATCTATACTTGACACAAATGACATCTGCATTAGTCCACAACCCTAAATAGATTCTGACATTTAATCTATACTCTACATCTTATAGACCAGAACCTCTAACCTATGCTCTGATACCACTAAATGTAACACCCCCATACCCCCGGTAAGGAATATAGAGGCGCAATGCGGACATATACGTATACATATACATACATTAGCGGAAGCGATAGCATTATACATATCAAATTAAGAATAATAAAATAAATTACTACTGCACTAGGGCCCAACATGTATTTTATATCAACTACATATATACATATTTCTCTTTATACATGTTCATATTACTATTGTTTTCATTTCACTTTACATATGCATTTATATATAAACATTGTACTTTCTATCTACATAATGATGTTACTCAAAACATCACCAACTCTGACTCTATCTTGTACAAAAGAGATCAAAACAAAACTCCTAGTGGTCTTGACCTGCAGATGCCCGCTCACTAATCCGAACCTGTAAACCTACACGGAAATAAACTTCCGTGCTAAGCGATAACGCTTAGTGGGGATGAAAATAATGCCAAGGACTTCTTTACGAAGTCACAAATAAATAACATGTTTCATATAACAACATCAACTAGCTCATGCATATAGCTCTTATACATATAAAGGTTGCATGTTCAATTATCAAATACTATGCACTCACATGTATATAACATCTACTCTTCTACGTATTCATGTACACTTACAACTTATACATATCATTTATTCAAATATATGATATCATGTGTTCACATTCATGAAATCATGTACTTGTATACAGAACTGTAATGTACTTAAACATTACTCTCATGTACTATAGCACTTATTCAGAACAATACTCTGAATCATCTCAAGTTCACTACACAACGATAACAAGACAAGCCTGAATTCCTTTCATGGTGGATACGAGTAACTCTATATACTATTTAGTGTATCTTCCATGTGGAGAATTAACTCAAACTCTATGGAATACACGAGGTATTCTGAACTTTCGGCACAATTAAGGCCAACTCTAGCAGCTGCACTCTAACCCTTTATAAGCATGCTTATCTATCAACTATAACGGTAATCAGGCTTAATAACAACTCATACACTATACATAGATACCAACTTATCAACTTTAGAGGCATTTAATTCATATACAGTCTTTATTAATCATGTTGAATAACTAAAAGCATGTAACATTTAAATTCCATGTATAAACTCTTATATCACATCATCATATACATGCACTCACAAGTTCACACATTTTTATGATGCCATTTACTATCTTTCACACAATTGCACATTGTTACTTTATTAGTTAAACTACAAATCTTAAACATACTTAAATGTATTTTCTCATAGATACCCACTTTATAGTCATTTAAGGACCCTAATCATGTATAATAAGTTATGGGGAAGGGTAAGGGGTTGACCCATACCAACTATGAGCTCAAAATGAGTTGTTCTGTCGCGAGGTCGTGACCTGTGTCACGCTCGAGACAGAAGCTCGCCTCTGGTGCCTCACGAGACTGCTTTTTACCCTAAACCTGCATCGCAAAAATCACCATCTAGAACATATTTTTAGGGAAAGTGGTCTCATAACAATTGTTCCCTAGGATGTTACCTTTCAAATGGGAAAATTTCCAGGTTATTTGGACATCTAAAACTTAAGACATGTTCTACATAACCTATACTGTTCCAGTGAACCCGCCAGAACAGGGTCACCCATGTTTTAAGTACTTTTTGGGATGCTAGAGCCAGAACTAGATCAAACACCCTCTTAGAAATTTTTAGTTATGGATCTTATGTTTCAGATGCAATTTTAATCAACTCAATTGAAGCCTTATAACTCTACTTATGTCAAATACAATACACAGAGGTCTGATGACAATCTGAACAGAATTCACCCACAAACACAGTTTACACATAAAAGTTTTAGGTAGACCATTTAACACACATATAATCACAACATATCCATATGCATACACCATAAAACACTGCAAGCAATCAAAATGAACAAATAAAGATCGCACGCGATCCCTACCTCTAGGAAGCTCGATCTTGTACTCTCTACTCGATTCCGACCTTCTCTTTGCCCTTATTCGGTCTCTTGTCCACAGCTTCCATGCATAACCATTCAAAACACTAGAGTTACTCTTCTCTTTACTTTAAATCAAAAACAGAAATATAGTAAGAAAAAGGAGGTCAGATCGAAGAATAAATCCAACCACTCTTACCTTCTTCTCAAAAACTAAGCTCAACCTTTGACTTATACTCTTCAAACCAACTTAATAAGCTCACTCAAAATAGACCAAAGGGGGAAGAAAAGAACAAAAGCAAGAGCAAGAGAGGGAGCACGTCAGAAAGGCAAAGGAAAAAAGAAAAGAAAAGAAAAGAAAAGAAAACTAAAGGCTAAAAACCAAGGCAAAACCAACGTGGAGATAAGAAAAGAGAGAGGTAGATGGTCAAAGCTAATCCACTATTTACTACCCCAATTAATATCATTCACCTTAATTAAATACTAACCTATCTCTTACCCACTAATTCCTTTTAATTTTTAACCAAGCCAAATGTCTTTTCTCCATTGGTCACTTGTTTCATTTTCTTTATTCATGTAAAATAACAAAATTCTTGCCACTTGTCCCACTCCTACAATGCCACTTGTCACTCTAATATAAACCACACTTAAGTCTCTTGCCAAGTGTCACCCTCTCAAGTTGCCATATGTCAACACCCTACGCTGCCACGTGTCGAAAATCTCAATTTAATTGACATACCACGGGAGGGTTCTGTAGCGCCCGCAACGCTTATCGCGCTTGCGACAGGACTCTCACACTCAACATCTAATCTCTTTTCTGAACAAAAATTCTATAATTCTTCTAGGGCTACTTCGGGGTGTTACAAGACTGACTATTCAGTGAATGAAGATGGGGTACTGCTGTGCAAGAATAGAATGTGTGTAGCAAATGATAAAGAATTAAAGAAGAGATTGATGCATGAGGCTCATAATACAATTTTCACTATGCATCCAGGTGGAAACAAGATGTACCAGGATCTGAAATAGTTATTTTGGTGGCCCGGTATGAAGAAAGATATAGTGGAATATGCATCAAAGTGCCTGGTATACCAGCAAGTTAAGGCGGAACATCAAGTCCCACAAGGAAAGAATTATCTAGGTTCTAGAAGATTTGATGCGAGCATGTGTACTGGATTTCTCTTAGAGTTGGGATAAGTAACTTCCACTTATGGAATTTGCTTATAACAACAGTTATTAGACTAGTATTGGCATGGCACCGTATGAAGCTTTGTACGGAAGGAAATGTCGCACACCAATTTGATGGATGGAATTGAATGAGCACAGAGTTGTAGGGCCAGATTTGGTTCGCGATACAGAAGAGAAAGCAAGACTTATTCAGCAAAGATTAAAGGCAGCTAGTGATAGACAGAAGTCCTATGCGAATCTTAAGCGAAGAGATATTCAATTTGAAGTGGGTGACAAAATGTTTTTGAAAGTATCTCCTTGGAGGAAGGTACTGAGGTTTGGCAAGAAAGGAAAACTGAGTCTGAGGTTTATTGGACCATATGAAGTTCTGGAAAGAGTGGGCTCCGTAGCATATCACTTGGCATTGCCTCCGGCGTTAACCAAGCTTCATGATGTGTTTCATGTGTCCATGTTGAGAAGGTATAGATCGGTTGAATCTCATGTGTTACCTATGCAAGAAGTGGAGGTTCAGCCAGACTTCACCTATGATCAGAAATCAAAGGCAATACTAGCAAGAGAAGTGAGGCAACTTTGGAATAAGCAGATACCACTAGTGAAAGTGCTTTGGCAAATTCATGGTGTTGAAGAGGCAACTTGGGAACCAGAAGCGGCTATGCGAGAGTAGCATCCATAGCTGTTTAACTCAGGTATGCATTTCGAGGATGAAATTCTTTAAAGAGGGGAGAGTTGTCATGGCCGAAAATGTACCCTAATAGTATTGACCTAATTTTGGCATGTTAGTAAAATGGAATGTGTAACTTGAACTTAAATGGAAGGTTGGAAGGACTTGATTGAAAGCTGAGTGAAAAGTTTAGTGGCCAATTGGTATATATATGAGATTAAGTTAGGAATGGATTATTGGCTGATTTATTTATCTAATGATGGATTAATTAAGAGTAAAATAATGTAAGAAATCAGTTAGTGGGAGGCAGATATTGAAGTGGAATCCGTGTGGCTCCTTGTGAGTATGCCACCTCCACCTTTGCATGCATGAGTTATCTAAGGAAAGGGAAAAGATTCATTTGTGTAATTCAGTCAATTTTCTATGTTCTTTTCTTTTCTTTCTTGCTTGAGAATGAGCTTTAGAGAGGCCTTAAGAAGTGCATGCATATAGTTAATTGGAGCAAGAATTAAGGGTTAAACTTAAGAGGTAAGTGATTATGAATGTTTATTCTCATCTTCTACTCTTTCTTCTTGGTTTGAATTGGTTTGGAATGAGAATTGATAGATTATGTTCAATTCTTGAATTGAACTGGTTTTGTTAGCTGAAGAAGTGAAGAAGGATAAAGGAAAAGCTGTAGTTGGAGAGCCAAGCGTCCGTCGTAATTAGGTGCTAAGGCGACAAGGTTTGGGAAGAAACCCTAAATGTGTAAATTGTACGATTTTTAATGGTCAAATAGAGACTTTGATATGAGTTGTATGTGTATGTGGAATGATGGCATTGAGCATGAAATTGTGTTACTAGTTATTTGTTGGTTGTGGAGATATGTTTAGTGAATGAGTTGCTTGAGAGCATGTATGCTATGTGTGAATTGGGATTGATTATAAATTGTGCCAAAGATGAATGCCAAAAACAAGAAGGGAAATCAGGTATGTGCTAATTGA
Organism: Excoecaria cochinchinensis; assembly: GCA_947683425.1. Taxonomy (NCBI): domain Eukaryota; kingdom Viridiplantae; phylum Streptophyta; class Magnoliopsida; order Malpighiales; family Euphorbiaceae; genus Excoecaria; species Excoecaria cochinchinensis. The sequence continues at coordinate 10,005,174 of CANTUQ010000119.1, forward strand.
GTAAGTGGTCGATGTATTTGGGTTGATTGCCAAAAGTGAGGATGAGATTTGAAGTCTTAATGTGAAAGAAGAATTGGACTGGAAAGCACAACTGTGCTAGTGACAAAACACAGCTATGTTATAGTGTTTTTGCATGGGTCACGGTGACAATCAAATTGATTGTGACCGTGAGGTATGCTTGAGTTCAATTCTGCCTAATGGATTTTGTATGTCACGGTGACAATCAAATTGATTGTGACCGTGAGGTACCCAAGAGAGCATTCTATTTTGTAGAGTGTGGATATGTCACGGTGACAATGAAATTCATTGTGACCGTGACATACCCTCAAGTTGCATTCTGCTGAGAATTGGGAACATGTCACGGTGACAATGAAATTGATTGTGACCATGACCTGTCCCCAGTTTGCATTCTGTTTTGAACTTCAACATGTCACGGTGATAAAGAAATTGATTGTGACCGTGACCTACCCTGTTTTGGCAATATAATCCTAAAGTGTTTGGACTCCTAAATGGCAAGGCTTTAAGCTGTACTGAAGGATATTATGAGTAAGTATTATGTGGGTATAAAGTAATGTATATTTGCATAAACACGATGACTTTTGAATGCAATCAAATATGTGATTATTAACTATGAAAAAGTGAGATTGGAAATGCTATGAGTATGCAAGTGAAGAAAATAGCTATGTGCTAGTGCAAATGTATAAAGCGAATGTGATGTTGGTCAACAATATATGTGATGCAAAATGTGTTCAATGTGAAATGAATAAAATGTTTAACAACTTAAGCCTGCTAGTCAAGTAGTGGATAGTTAGGCATGCCTATAGGGTTAAGTGCTACAGGCCCATGCGTTAAATGTGTTTGATTCCATGGGAATCACAATGCGAATAATCCTTGTTGGATTTTATCATATGTGGACTGATAATATGTACCTGAGGGTACCAATGCGTAAGTGTAATCTCGATGAGATTCTAGTACCTGAGAGGTACCAATGCGATACCCGTTATCCGCGTCTCTGAATTGCAGGCTGACTAATTAAATAATAAATGGATGTGATTGTGATACAATAAAGTATGTGATTTGAGTATGGGATTAAGTGATTGATGCTTTATGATTGAATATAGTAATGAACAATGCTAAGCTGAAATGGTATTTGCTATGACAATAATTATTCTGGCATGTCTACTAGCATGTAATGTATGGTGTCTCTGATGTGTGATAAATTATTTCTTATATATGAGTTCCCGACTAAGTGTTATCGCTTAGCATGGATTTACTCTAATCCGTGCAGGTACGGACGAGAGGTGACTGGAGGACGCCCCCGCATTTTGTACGGTCAACAATAGGAAGTGGATAATGTAGGTTTGGGGTTGTTACTAGGGAATTTTTGTATAAGCTTTTTGTATAGTTAATATGTGTATCGGGTATGTAAAGGCATGTAATAATGTGATAACTATGAATGTCACCCCCCATATGTTTGCATGTCCTATGAGTGGTTAAGGTGTATGAACTAAAGTAGTTGGCATGTGATGCATGAGTTGTGTTTGTAGATGATGAAATTTTATGGTTCAGGTTAGGCTTGTGTTCTGGTTGTGTGTGTGCGGCCTTCTCTAACTAAGATTTGCTGAGCTAGTCTGTCATTAGGGAATGGGCATCACAGCTCTAGTTTTGTTTGTGAAGAAAAAGGATGGTTCTATGAGAATGTGTATCGACTATAGGCAAATCAATAAGGTCACAGTGAAGAACAAGTATCCCTTGCCTAGAGTCGAGGATTTGTTTGATCAGCTTAGAGGTGCAAGAGTCTTTTCAAAGATAGATCGTTGGTCAGGGTATTATCAGCTGCGAGTTTAGGATACAGATGTGGTTAAGACTGTATTTCGGACTAGGTATGGCCACTATGAGTTTTTAGTGATGCCGTTTGGTTTGACCAATGCACCTGCGGCATTCATGGATTTGATGAACCGAGTGTTCAGGCCATATCTTGACCGATTTGTAGTAGTGTTCATAGATGATATCTTGGTTTATTCCAAGGATGAGAGTGAGCATGAGGAGCATCTCCGGTTGGTTTTGCAAGTTCTGAGAGAGCATCAGTTGTTTGCCAAGCTTAGTAAGTGTGACTCTGGCTTCGGGAAGTGTCATTCTTGGGGCATATTGTGTCGTCTAAGGGTATTCAAGTTGATCCGTCTAAGATTGAGGCGATTGTTGATTGGAAAGCGTCTAGGAATGTTCCAAAAGTGAGGAGTTTCTTGGTTCGGCGGGTTACTGCCGACAGTTTATGAAGGGTTTCTCAGTTATTGCTACTCCGATGACGAGATTGTTGAGGAAAGGAGTCAAATTTGAGTAGTCAGATAAATGTCAGGCCTATTTTCAGCAGTTGAAGAATTTACTAACAGAAGCTCCTGTACTTACTCAACCCATCTCGGGTAAGGAGTTTGTAATGTATAGTGATGCTTCAGGTGTCGATCTTGGTTGTGTTTTGATGCAAAAGGGAAAGGCAGTTAAAGCCACATGAGAGGAATTATCCAACGCACAATTTAGAGTTGGCGACTGTGATCTTTGCTTTGAAGATTTGGCGGCATTATCTATATGGGGAGAAGTGTAGGATCTTTATGGACCATAAGAGCTTGACGTATCTCCTTACGCGGAAGGAGTTGAACATGAGGCAGTGCAGCTGGTTAGAGTTGTTTAAGGACTACGACTGCATATTGGATTACCATCCCAGTAAGGCCAATGTAGTCGTGGATGCTTTGAGTTGGAAGTCAGTTTCAGCTTTGTTCTTGAAGCGGTTAAGGTGGAGGTTTGATTCAAATGGGGCTTTGGTTGCTAAGTTGAGGGTGAAGCCAACTTTGAGACAGAAGATTGTGGATGCTCAGAAGGATAATGAGAGGTTGCAACGGGTTATGCAAGAGGTTAGTTCTGGTAAGCAGTCAGAGTTCTCGGTTTTGGATGGTGTGCTGATGTATAAAAATCGTTTGTGTGTACCTGAGGATGTGGAGTTAAGGAAACAGCTTTTGAGTGAGGCACACACGACGGTTTTCACTATGCATCTCAGTAGTGAGAAGATGTATCGGGATATAAAGCAGTTCTATTGGTGGTCCAGTATGAAGAGGGACATTGTGGATTTTGTGTCTAAGTGCTTAACATGTCAGCAGGTAAAGGATGAGCATCAAGTTTCTTCGGGATTGCTCACACCTTTATCCATTCCCGAGTGGGAGCGGGATGATATCGCCATGGACTTTGTATCTTGTTTGCCTTTGACTCAGAAGAAGCATGACTCAGTATGGGTAATAGTGGATCGGCTTACGAAGTCAGCTCATTTTCTGCCAGTTAGAGTGGATTATCTGATGGATAAGTTAGCCAGTATCTATGTGGATAAGGTAGTCAGATTGCATAGAGTGCCGTTGTCTATAGTGTCTGATCGGGATCCAAGGTTCACTTCGAAGTTTTGGAAAGAATTGCAAAGGGCTATGGGTACCAAGTTGAACTTCAGTACGGCGTTCCATCCTTAGGTAGATGGTCAGTCAGAGTGGATCATTTAGATCTTAGAGGACATGTTGCGGGCTTGTGCATTGGATTTTTTGGGTCGTTGGGACAGATATGTGCAGCTTATGGAGTTTGCCTACAATAACAGTTATCAGTCGAGCTTCGGTATATCACCATATGAAGCTTTGTATGGTCAGCAGTGTAGGACTCCGGTTTATTGGACTGAGCTATCCGAGCGTTCAGTTATTGGGCCAAAATTGGTTAGGGATACCGAGGAAAAGATCAGAGTTGTACAGCAAAATTTGAAGGCGGCTAAGGATCTACAAAAGTCCTAAGCTAACCTGAAGAGAAAGGATGTTCAATTTGAGGTCGGGGATAAAGTTTTTCTTAAGGTTTCTTCTTGGAGAAAAGTGTTACGGTTTGGTAAGAAAGGCAAGCTTAGTCCTCGGTTTATTGGACCGTATGAAGTATTAACTAAGGTTGGTCCGGTAGCCTATAGGTTGGATTTACCGATGGAGTTGGCGAAGTTGCACGATGTTTTCCATGTTTCGATGCTTCGTAGATACAGATCAGATCCTTCACATGTCCTGTTTGTTCAAGATGTGCAAGTGCAACCAGACTTTTCTTATAATGAGGAACCGGAAGCGATTCTAGCTCAGGAAGTGAGACAGTTGAAGAATAAGCAAGTTTCGTTGGTCAAAGTGTTATGGAATCACAACGGAATCGAAGAAGCTACTTGGGAACCACAGGCGACCATGAGGGCTCAGTATCCGCATTTGTTCAGTTCAGGTGAGAATTTCGAGGATGAAATTTTATTAGTAGGGGAGAGTTGTCACATCCCATTTGCCCCCTAGAAGTTTACGCCATGTTTATGCATGTACATTGTATGTGTTTTGCATGTGACAAGGGTATTTTGGGTAAAATGCATGTTTGTGGGTTTTGCTAGTATGTGTGTGCATATATGATATTAGGGTGTGAATTGGTTAGGTTGTATTTGGGTGTGTTGCTAACATGTTTGTAGGATGTGAGTGAGTGAGTTATGTTTATGTGTTGTGCTCACACATTGGTAGGGTGTGCCTAAGTTAGGAGAGTCTTGTATGTGTTTGATGTGTGCTTGTAGGGTGTGAGTTATTAAGACCCACCAATATTAGTGTGCCATGTGGAAAGGGGAAGGTGTACTATTGAGGAAAGAGAAAGAGAAGAGCAAAAATTTGCGCTCTCATTCCGTTCTCCCCTTCTCTTCTCTTTTGCTTTCCCTTTTACTTCCTCTTCCTCTTCCTCACTCTCACCTTGGCTCACTCTTTTTGGGTTGGTTTATTGGTGGATCTTGATAATTGTAAACATTGGTAAGTTTTGCTGCATTTTGTTCTTGTTCTTCTTCTTTCTCCTTCATCTTCTTCTTCTATATTTGTGGTCTAGGGTTTGATATTTTGTTTGGGTTGTGTGTTTTATGTGTTAGTGAAGCCTCCTCGTGATCCCAAAGGGAAGGAGAAGGCATCGGGAAGTGGCACTAAGTGATTTGGAGCATAGGAGCAAAGGTTTGGGAAATTTATTTGAATTTGATGATTTTGAGTTTGACATGAATTTCTGGAAAATTATTTGGTTTATGGAATTATAATGAGTTGTATGATAGTTTAATGCTTTGAGGTTTGGGTATGTTGAGTTAAGATTTTAATTTGTGATTTTAAGATTGTGATTTTGATGGAATATGCTTATGTGAATTTATTAGATTGTAGATTTGAAATTGGATGGATGATGGACTTATTAAGTATGTTTATTGCATGTGGTGCTTGAATGTTGAGCTGAATGGTGAGTTTTATGGGTTGATTTTATGGTTTAAATGTGTGAGTTTTGATAATGTGTTGTTTTGGGTTGGAAATTGGGTTGGAAATTGGGTTGTTTTTCTACAAAAATCTGGAATTTGGTGATTCACACGGCGGTATGGAGGGCCTTACCACCGTGTGAATCATGAGACTTCTTCTGGGAGGCTGAACTGGACATTGTACACGGCGGTATGGAGGGCCTTACCACCGTGTGAATCATGAGACTTCTTCTGGGAGGCTGAACTGGACATTGTACACGGCGGTATGGGATTACCCATGCCCCCATGTAAAATGCTTCTGCCCAGCTCCAACTCCGTGTTGGGCATGTTACACGGCAGTATGTACTATACCATACCCCCGTGTAAGGTGTCTTACACGGTGGTGTGGATTGGCCATACCGCCGTGTAAAATGCTACTATCCCCATTTTTGATGATTTTTGATTCTCTTCGCTTTCACTCCTTTTTTACTTATGATTGGTTTAAAATATTATTTAGTGTTATTTTATTTATCTTATCTCATAATTGGTATTTTGCTCTATTGAATTATTGAATGTTAGTTGAATCCGGAATGGGTCATTTATTACCTTAAGTTATGAAATCAATGTGTGAATTTCTTTATGCATGACCTGCAAGAGTCAGTCAAGTGGATTGTTATCCAAATAGAGTCTTTTAGCTGCAGCCTCTATTCCATTTGGACCCGATCAGGTCCTTGTCTGGTTCCTCGCGAACCCTTATGAATTTTTGATCTTGTTTAAGGTCCCTCCGAAAAATTATTTTCAATGTGATAAAATAAATGGTTTTTCGATTCGTACACGTAAGGTACTGTCTGTATTCGATTCGTACCCGTAAGGTACTATCAGTATACTCATTATCCACTAATGTGAGTCAGCAGGTGTTCTGTTTGCTTTGATTTGCTTCGACATGATTATCAGAATGTGATATCCAAATGAGCATGATAAGTATGAGAAATCAGTTTATATGTATACGTATGTCGATATGAGCTTTTGAATGTATGTCTTTATTCTGCAAGTAAGATTATATATATCTAGCATGATGATCCACATTTGTCACATTGTATGTGATTCGCTTTGACGACCATTGTGAATGGCCGTCCACTCTTTTGTTGTGTGTTCCCCACTAAGCGTTATCGTACCTGCACGGTGTTTTTTCCGTGTAGGTGCAGAAGGTGCTGTGTTTTGGGAGAGTCGCAGCCAGTCAAGCCAACACAGAAGGGATTAGTGTTAGGGCTATTTTTGTAATAGTTATGATGATGCTTTTTGTAATAGTTTTGATGATTCTTTTTGTATCAGTAATTTTGTAAACTTCCGCTCTGTGTATTTTTGGATATGTAATTCTTTCGTTTGGGCAATTGATCAGAATATTATTGTAATGATTTTATTATATTAATGTATGATCAGTTGTGGTTTCTCAAAAGTTTTAATTTTCGCTATGTTTCCATATGTTTATAATGTACGAATGTTTGCTTTGCCTCGTTCTGTTTGGTGTGACACCCCTACTCCTACGGCATCTCACTCCTATCCGGATGGGTTCGCTTACGTATTGGTAGGGGTGTTACACCTTAGCTCCTTTGCTCACTTTGCACTTGATTCTCCAATTTTTACTTTTCCTTTGTCCCTCTTTTGTTGTATGATATGAGTCTAAATAGCTCACATTTAATCCATGTTTTAGGTTTAAAAAAATGTTTAGGTATAGTTAATTGTGTTAGAAATTGGTATGTTTTATGTTTTTTTTTGAGTTTTGTGTGTGTAGGAGAAATTGGAGAAGATTGGAGAAAAGGAGCAGAAATGAGCCATGGAAGAATCAATCTGTCGCAAGCACGATAGGGAGCGCCAAGCCAAAGAGATAAAAGAAAGGAAGAAAGAAAGCTAAGGAGAAAAGTATCCTGTCGTGATCGCGACAGAATGCGCACTTGAAGGGAGCCGAAGAGAAGGAGACAAGGAGCTAGCATGCAGTGTCGTGAGCAAGGCCGCCAATCATGAGGTCGTGACAAAGCGAGAAGGAATGTGGAGCGAAGATCAAGGCACGTTTTGTCGCGAGCGCGATAGTCGTCACGATTGCGACAGAGATGACCGTTGGAAGTTTAATTCAAATTTTGCCTTGAAAAGGGATGACTTTCCACCAAGCTTTGCAACCTTCTTAAGGGAAACTTAAAGGAAAATATTTCTTGGAACTTTACAAATAGTAGTTTTAACTGTAATTTTAAAGGTTGAATAGTTTTTATTGAATATTTATTATTAAGAATTCTGTAAGTAGAAAGTACATTTCTTTAGTTAAAGTTTAAAAGTTAGATTTTTATGTTTTGAAGAGAAGATTACTTGCAAGGAAGAAGATATCCTTTGTGGAAGGGAAAGTTGAAAGATCTCTTTCTTATTTCTCATCTTTACTTCTTCTTTGTAATTATTTCATGATGAAGATATGAAATTGATTATTTAATGCTATATTTTATTATTCATATCAATTTAATTATTCCTTCTTGTAGAATTTTCTATTAGTATTTTTATGCATGAACATTATAAGTAAGTATTTAACTGAAAGATAAATTCTTACTTAAATCTAATAGAATTTCATCATTGAAGTATTATTTGAGAAATCATAATATTAAATGATTGCTATAGGTTGTTTATCATTCCTGAAATTTGCATGAATAACACTTTAATTCATTAATGAAAATTGTAAGTTAGAATTATAAATGCATATTTTAGGCACTCTAATTTATGTTGAAAGAGTAAATTGGAATCTTATTCAACTTGGCTTGTATGATAAGAATATATTCATAATCAAGAATAATTAATTGAAGTTCTATTTATTATTTTGTATCATTAATCTTTTATCTTCTCCGATTATCTATAACTAGGTTAATTAGAATTAGACATAGTTATTCCACTTTCATTCAATAAATTTATGATTATTGTAAACAAGATTAAAATCAAGTAGTAATAGTGTGTAATAAGTAGCACATTCCTCATGGGATCGACAGCTTTTGTACTATAATCGGTACACCGTATGCTTGTGGAAATTAGCACTTAGAAATAACCCAACAAGTTTTTGTCACCGTTGCCGAGGAATGATGTTTTATTTGTTGCCATTATGAAACTTGATTTATGATTTTGGATTACAATATTTATTTTATTTTGTTTGTTTATTTTCTTGATTGACTTATTTTTGTTTTGTGTTGTTTATACAGGATTTGATAAGTTCATGCTTAGTACTAGAAGTTCTCAAGAAGAGCTTGAACCTTTGAATCCTAAAATAGAAAGATATTTGTCAAGTAATCGAAAATCAAATAAGAAGAAGAATAAGAGACCAATAATGGCTGAAGAGGAAAATCCACCAAGGTTGATGGATTTTGCTACACCCACGTTGAGTGGTGCTCAACAAGGTGTGATTAGGCATACAGTAAATTCTAACCAATTTGAAATTAAACCTTCTCTTTTGCAAATGATTCAAAATAGCATTCAGTTTTATGGTTTGGCAAATGAGGATCCTAATGCTTATTTGGCAAATTTTCTAGAGATATGTGATACTTTTAAAATTAATGCAGTTTCTAATAATGCATTTAAGCTTAGACTTTTTCCTTTCACTTTGAAGGATAAAGCCAAGGCTTGGTTGAATTCATTAACTAGAGGATCAATAACCACTTGGGACCAATTGGCCCAAGCATTCTTATCAAAATACTTTCCTCTAGCAAAAACTGCAAAAATTATAAAAGATATCACAACTTTTGTGCAAAATGACAATGAATCTTTGTATGAAGCATGAGATAGATTTAAGGAAATGCAAAGAATGTGTCCTCACCATAATCTTCCAAGGGAGTTGCTCATGCAAACTTTTTACAATGGGGTGAATCCTACCACAAGAGGTACCATTGATGCTGCAGCTGGTGGCTCTTTGATGAGGAAAACAATAGAAGCTGCCTTTGAATTGCTTGAGGAGATGGCTATGAACAATTGTATGTGGCCCACTGAAAGAGTAAGGGAATCTAATTCTAATGCTAGGGGGGTTCATGCCATAGATTCTGTTGTAGCCTTATAAGCCCAAATAGAAGCTTTAACTCAAAAAGTTAGTAACCTAGGAATGGGTGGCAGTTCACAAAAGGTATGCACTATAAATGGCCAACAAAGTCATACAAGTGAGGTATGTAATTTGGGAATAAGTAATTCTGAAGAGCAAGTTAGTTTTATCCAAGGGCAAGGAAGAGGTAACCCATACTCAAACACATATAACCCTGGTTGGAGAAACCATCCTAATTTTTCTTGGGGTAATAGTAGTAATCAAAATAGGGATGTAGGATTTTAACCACCTCAAGATAGGTTTGGAGCTTTAGAGGTAAAAATGGATAGGTTCTTAGAGGGGATTAATCTAAAATTTAGTTCACAAGAAGAGAACCAAAAGAGGCTAGAAATAAAATTTGATCAAATCACTAAAAATCAAGCCTCATCCATCCACAACTTGGAAGTGTAAATAGGGCAAATAGCCAAGGCTTTACCTTCAAGAATGCAAGGAAATCTACCAAGTAATACGGAGAAGAATCAAAGAGAACATCTTAAAGCCATTAAATTGATGTCAGGTAAATCCTATAACAATATTTTATTTCTACTCATGTGGGTGAGAATGTGTAGGAAAAATAGAAAAATTTTCAGAAGGATGAACCTTCTGTCGCGATCGCGACACCTGTCGCTGGCATGACAGAAGGGGTGAACAAAAGCCAAACTCCACAAGTATTTTAACCTCGTCCGCCTTTTCCACAACGTTTGAAGCAGCAACACCAAGATAAGCAATTCCAATCTTTTATTGATAAATTGAAACACTTACACATAAATTTAAAATTTATTGAGGCCATTACACAAATCCCTAACTATGCAAAATTCCTTAAAGACTTGATTTCAAAGAAAAGAAGTTGGGAGGATATATCTACTATAGAATTGACTGAGGCATGTAGTTCAATAATTTCAAATAATTTGCCTACTAAGCTTAAGGATAATGGTAGTTTTACTATTCTTTGCACTTTAGGGGATTATCCTAAATGTTTATGTTATTTCAGGGCTAGTAGAAACCTTATGCCTTGGACTATCTTTATGAAGTTGGGATTGGACTATGTTAAACTTACTTCTATGGTTTTGAAATTAGCTAATCAATCTGTTAAAAAACTATATGGCATAGTGGAAGATGTGCTTGTGAAAGTTAATAAATTCATTCTACCAGCTGACTTTGTTATTTTAGATTTTGTATATGATGTGAAATGTCCATTGATATTAGGAAGACCTTTCATGAGAATTGGTAGGGCTTTGGTTGATGTCTATGAGGGCACTTTAATCTTAAGAGTGGGGAAAGATAGTGTGCAATATTAAATGGATAAGTCCCTAAAATTTCCCATGGATGAGAATGTGTGCATGAAAATAGATGTCATTGATGCTTGTGTTTTGGAAGTGTTAGACAATGCAGGTCAAGAAGAGGTTGATTTTGAAGAGGAAGTCCATGAAGAAGTGGAGCAAGAGAGCTCAAGACCTGAACTTCTAAATAGAAATGAAGCTCCATTGCCACCATCCATTGTAAGTCCTCCTAATGTTGAATTGAAAGAGCTACCTAGTCATTTGAGGTATGCATTTCTTGGTCCAAATCATACTTTACATATTATTATTTCTAACAAACTCACTAGTGCACAAGAGTCTTCATTGTTAGAGGTTGTTAGAAAAAGGATAAAGAGTATAGGTTGGAAAATTTCTGAATTAAAAGGAATTAGTCCTAATGTAGTAATGCATAGGATTAATATGGTAGATGAATGTCAACCAAAAGCTGATAGACAAAGAAGACTAAATCCTAATATGAAAGAAGTTGTTAAGAAAGAAGTCATTAAGCTATTAGATGCTGGGATTATTTATCCAATTTCGGATAATTATTTGGTAAGTCCAATTCATTGTGTACCAAAGAAAGGGGATATGACAGTAGTTAGAAATGAGATTGGGGAATTGATTCCTACTAGAACCATCGCCATTTGGAGGGTGTGTATTGACTATAGGAAATTAAATTCAGCCACTAGAAAGGATCATTTTCCTTTACCATTCATTGACCAAATGTTAAAAAGGATAGCTGGTCATTCTCATTATTGCTTTTTAGATGGTTATTCAGGATATTTCCAAATATTTATCTATCCTAGTGACCAAGAAAAGACCACCTTTACTTGTCCATATGGGACTTTTGCCTATAGAAGAATGCCATTTGGGTTATGTAATGCACCAGCAACGTTTCAAAGGTACATGACTTCTATTTTTGGAGATATGATAGAAGACATTATGGAAGTGTTCATGGATGATTTTTCTGTGTATACAGACTCATTTCAGCTATGTTTAAGTAATTTAGATAGAGTATTGGCTAGATGTGAGGAAACTAATTTGGTATTAAATTGGGAAAAATGTCATTTTATGGTTGAAGAAGGAATTGTTCTAGGCTATAAAATTTCAAGTAAAGGGATTGAGGTAGATAGAGCTAAAACAGAATTGATAGAGAAATTACCTCCACTAACTACACTTAAGGGTGTAAGGTCATTTTTGGGACATGCTGGTTTTTATAGAAGGTTTATAAAGGACTTTTCATTAATTGCTAAGCCTTTAACTAATTTTCTAGTTAAGGATGTACCTTTTGAATTTTCTCATGCATGTATGCAAACTTTAGATACTTTAAAGAATGCTCTTATAAGTGCACCTATAATTACTTCTCCTAATTGGGAGTTACCTTTTGAAATTATGTGTGATGCAAGTGACCTTGCTGTTGGATGTGTGTTAGGACAAAGGCAAGGTAAAAATTTGCTTGTGATTTACTATGCTAGCCATACATTGTCATCACCTCAAGTTACTTACACAACTACTGAAAAAGAAATGTTAGCGGTTGTCTATGCATGTTATAAGTTTAGGTCTTACTTGTTAGGATCTAAAGTAATCATCTATATGGATCATGCTGCATTAAGGTACTTATTTGCTAAAAAGGATGCTAAGCCTAAATTAATTTATTGGGTTCTTTTATTGCAAGAGTTTGACCTTGAAATTAGAGACAAGAAGGGGTCTAAAACTTTAGTGGCTGATCACTTGTCAAGGTTAGAAAATGATGAAGGACTTATAGGAGATAACAATGAAATAAATGAATCCTTTCTGGATGAATATCTTATGTCTATTGAGCAAGTAAATGGTCATTGGTTTGCATATTTTGCTAATTTTCTTGTTGCAGGAATTATACCTAATAATTTGACATGTCAACAAAAGAAAAAATTCTTTAGTGATGTGAAAAATTATCTTTGGGAAGAACCCTATTTATTTAAGATAAGTGGGGATGGTATCACTCGTAGGTGGGTTAGTGAGGATGAGTATGCAAACATTTTAACACATTGTAATTCATCTTTGTATTCTGGTCATAATGGTAGTACTAAAACTACCTCTCGTGTGCTAGAATGTGGTTTCTTTTGGCCTACTTTATTTCATGATGTTAAAGTATTTGTAGCTCATTGTGATAAGTGTCAAAGAGCTGGTAACATTTGGAAGAGAGATAAAATGCCTTTGAATAATATCTTGGAAGTAGAGATATTTGATGTGTGGGGGATAGACTTCATGGGTCCTTTTCCTACATTATTTGGCCAAATTTACATTTTGGTTGGTGTTGACTATGTATCAAAATGGGTTGAAGCCACAACAACATCAACTAATGATTCCAAGGTGGTGATCAAGTTCTTAAAAAGATCTTTTCAAGGTATGGAGTGCGAAGAGCCATCATAAGTGATGGAGGTAAGCATTTTATTAATCGTTCTTTTGATTCTTTATTGCATAAATATGGTGTGCATCATAGGGTAGCTACTCCATATCATCCACAAACTAGTGGTCAAGTAGAGGTATCTAATAGGGAACTAAAATGGATCTTAGAAAAAATAGTTTTTAGCTCTAGGAAGGATTGGGCACATAAGTTAGATGATGCACTATGGGCATATCGCACAGCATTTAACGCACCTATTGGTATGACACCATATAGGTTAGTATATGGAAAATCTTGTCATTTGCTTGTTGAGTTAGAGCATAGAGCATATTGGGCTATTAGAACGTTAAATTATTACATTAGAGATGTAAGTGTTAAAAGATGTTTACAACTTAATGAGCTTGATGAGTTAAGACTAGTTTCTTATGAAAATGCTAAGATATACAAAGAAAGATCCAAAAAATGGCATGATACTCATATTAGATACAAAAGTTTCAAGATTGGGGATAAGGTCCTATTATATAATTCTAGATTGAAACTATTTCCTGGAAAATTGAGATCTAGGTGGAGTGGACCCTTTGAGGTCAACCAAGTTTCTAATCATGGGTATTTGGAGTTAAAGAATAGTAATGGTGAATTATTTAAAACGAATGGTCAAAGATGCAAGGTCTATTTAGAGGAAACTTTTCATGGTAGAGAGGTTTCCTATATTTCTTTAAAAATGGTTTGAAAGTTAATTACATTTCTTTTTATTTTTGTATTTATTATAATTTTAAGTTGTTGTGTATGTTGTTAATTAGATTTTAGTGTGATTTTTGCATTAATATATTACTAATATTGTTTGTTTTTTATTCTATAGGGTGTTTTAGATAGTGAGGAATACAACTTATTTAATTTACAGTGTTATTTTGAAAAAAGAAAATTTTGTTCTTTGAAAATTCCTCACTCTAACGAGCGCGATAGTGGAGGGAAGTTATTGTCGCAAGTTGTTGTCGCGATCGTGCCTGGCATGGAGTGCGCGGTAGGAAAATGCAAGTTTGGGCAAATCCATTATGTCGTGAGCATGAAAGAGAGGTGAGGAAAAATTTTATCGCGTCATCACGATGGGTACGCGAGTAGTTGATTTGAAAATTCGTCTCTATCGCGAGTGCGACAACGTCGCTACAGAGCACGGAGTTTGAAATTTTTTGAATTTTAAACCATTACAACCCTAGATTTTTCCTCCCCTATATATATCCTAAAGCTCTAACTGCAGTTTTCCTCTTCACTTTCAAGTTGTCTCTCACGTTTCTTCGGTTTCTCTCCAAATACTCTCAAATTTTCTTCTTCTTCTCTCAAAGTTCATAAGTTTCCAGTTTTTGTTCTTCATCTATTTCTTATTTTTTAGTTTATTTATCACAATTTATTTAAATTTCACTCAAATCTCAAAATGGTTAGAACAAAATCAGTTGGAGACAAGGGCAAGAAGGCTGCTGAGGGATCCAGTGCAAACAAAGATCCTATTTGCCTGCAAAACATGTTTGAATGTCCTTTCCCTATTTTTAGTGAGGATGAAGGTGAAAAATTTGTCTATTTTGACAAGAAAACCTATGTGGGCATGTTGTAATGCCCCAATGCCCCTTGGGAGGACAAGGGAGCGCTACATGACAAACATGCTATAGTTAAATTCAATTAACATCACTAATCCACTTATCATCCTTTAGTCAATATTATTAACATTATGTCCGATAATTATTTCCTTTCACTACCACGATATAATCACTATACCATACACTAGCACTTGTTCACTATTGGTTACGGTTTAGGTTACAAATTACATATTACAATACATAATTAAATGGACACAACTATACATGCTTTATTTATACAAAATCGGAATTACAATAACATATCATCATTACAATACCATAACCTACTGACAACTCCAAGCTCTTATAGTGGCCTGCAGATACGCCTCCAAACACGATCTCCATGCTATAGACCTACATGGGAGACAAGCACCCGTGATAAGCGATAACGCTTAGTAGGGATTCACAAAACATATAGACCTCTAACAAAACCACTAGATCATACATCCTGCATATCACTAATTCATATACTTATTATGCCTTAACATTTCAATATCTATAGTCCCAAAATAACATATAACTATGCCACTACAATGATCATACTTATTAAACAGGTTCACATAATAAATGATAGCTAACATACCATGAGGCATACCATTGATATCACTCAATATGGCATAGCCAACAATAGCTTTATTCAATATTAGCACTCTCATGTTACATGTAAATTCAATATTAGCACTGTCATGTTACATGTAAATTCAATATTAGCACTAAGTATACAATATCATTCTTTTGGTTGATAGCCCGAGTCATTATATAAAACAACATAACATACTTTTACTATACTGTATACCATACAATAGCAATTCAACAATATCTCAATAACGTGCCAATATTCAATAATCTATATTATACGATACCAACATTCAATGGTTCACTAGATAGTCAATACCCTTCTTCTAAACTATCACTATCCACTCTTAGGACTCCATGATCAAAGAACAATTAAAAGAGAGAGACAAAAGGAAGGTAAACTTTTGAGAGAGAGGGCCGGATCAAGGGATAAAAAATGGTTGAATCAAGGAACAAAAAAGAGGTTTACTCACTAATCCACCTCATGCTTGCACGTAAGTGTGAGGTGTCAAGTTCTCACTCTCCCTACACAAGGTGGCTGGCTCACACACTAACACATGGAGTCCCCTAACATCCAACTAAATCCACTAACATACAGCTGATCCCACTAACTTTTGATTAACTTAATTAACAGCCATTACACTAATTAATCTTCATTTGCTAGTTAATCATGCAAAGTACAATTCCGCCACTATAATACTTTATTTTTCTTCAATTAAGTCCCTCATTTCACCGTTTTCAATTAGGTCCAATGTTGTAAACGCTAATTATCATGCACAATTTTACACTAATAACACTCATTTCTACTAGGTCACTCTCGAGGTGTTACAACTCTCCCCCACTTAAGGAATTTCGTCTGCGAAATTCTTCTTAACGCGTACGATAACTTTAACCATACAAAACATTACGCGAAGACATTAATTCAATCAAACATATCAATCACTCTTATCATCATCTACATTAGGGCCACACTCTAAACAAACTCTAAACAATTTTATTCACTATAACTTCTATAGTCCAGAACCGCCTAAACCTATGCTCTAATACCACAACTTATAACGCCCCAGTGCCCCTTGGGAGGACAAGGGAGTGCTACATGACAAACGCGCTATAGTTAAATTCAATTAAGATCACTAATCCACTTATCATCCTTTAGTCAATGTTATTAACATATGTCCGATAATTATTTCCTTTCACTACCACTATATAATCACTATACCATACACTAGCACTTGTTCACTATTAGTTACGGTTTAGGTTACAAATTACATATTACAATACAAAATTAAATGGACGCAACTATACATACCTCATTTATACAAAATAGAAATTACAATAACATATCATCATTACAATACCATAACCTACTGACAACTCCTAACTCTTATAGTGGCCTGCAGATGTGCCTCCAAACACGATCTCCATGCTATAGACCTACACGGGAGACAAGAACTCGTTCTAAGCGATAACGCTTAGTGGGGATTCAGAAAACATATAGACCTCTAACAAAACCACTAGATCATACATCCTGCTTTTCACTAATTCATATACTTATTATCCCTTAACATTTCAATCTCAATAGGCCCAAAACAACATATAACTATACCACTACAATGATCATGCTTATTAAACAAGTTCACATAATAAACAATAGCTAACATACCATGAGGCATAGCATTGATATCACTCAATGTGGCATAGCCAACAATAGCTTTATTCAATATTAGCACTGTCACGTTACATGTAAATTCAATATTAGCACTAAGTGTACAATATCATTCTTTTGGTTGATAGCCTAAGTCATTTTATAGAACAACAGAACATACTTTCACTATAAAGTGTACAATACAATAGCAATTCAATAATATCTCAATAATGTGCCAATATTCAATAATCCATATGATACGATACCAACATTCAATAGTTCACTAGATAGTCAATTCCCTTTCTATAAACTATCACTATCCACTCTTAGGACTCCATGATCAAAGAACAATTAAAAGAGAGAGACAAAAGGAAGGTAAACTTTTGAGAGAGAGGACCGGATAAGGGATCAAAAATGGTTAAATCGAGGAACAAAAGAGAGGTTTACTCACTAATCCACCTCATGCTTGCATGTAAGTGTGAGGTGTCTAGTTCTCACTCTCCCTACACAAGGTGGCTGGCTTACACACTAACACATGGAGTCCACTAATATCCAGCTAAATCCACTAACATACAGCTGATGCCACTAACTTTTGATTAACTTAATTAACAGCCATTACACTAATTAATCTTCATTCGCTAGTTAATCATGTAAAGTACAATTCAGCCACTATAATATTTTATTTTTCTTCAATTAAGTCCCTCATTTCACCATTTTAAATTAGGTCCAATGCTGTAAACCCTAATTATCATGCACACTTTTACACTAATAACACTCATTTATACTAGGGCACTCTCGGGGTGTGACAACTCTCCCCCACTTAAGGAATTTTGTCCGCGAAATTCTTCCTGACACATACGATAACTTTAACCATACAAAACATTACGCGAAAACATTAATTCAATAGAACATATCAATCACTCTAAACATCATCTACATTAGGGCCACACTCTAAACAAACTCTAAACAATTTTATTCATTGTAACTTCAATAGTCTAGAACCGCCTAAACCTATGCTCTGATACCACAACTTATAATGCCCCAATGCCCCTTGGGAGGACAAGGGAGCGCTACACGACAAACGCGCTATAGTTAAATTCAATTAACACCACTAATCCACTTATTTTCCTTTAGTCAATATTATTAAAATTATGTCCAATAATTATTTCCTTTCACTACCACTATATAAACACTATAGCATACACTAGCACTTGTTCACTTTTGGTTACGGTTTAGGTTACAAATTATATATTACAATACAGAATTGAATGGAGACAACTATACATACATTATTTATAATAAATCGGAATTACAATAACATATCATTATTACAATACCATAACCCACTGATAACTCCCAACTCTTATAGTGACCTACAGATATGCCTCCAAATACGATCTCCATGCTATAAACCTACACAGGAGACAAGAACTCGTGCTAAGCGATAACGCTTAGTGGGGATTCACAAAACATATAGACCTCTAACAAAACCACTAGATCATACATCCTGCATATCACTAATTCATATTCTTATTATGCCTTAACATTTCAATATCAATAGTCCCAAAACAACATATAACTATACAACTACAATGATCATGCTTATTAAACAGGTTCACATAATAAACGTTAGCTAACATACCATGAGGCATAGCATTAATATCGCTCAATGTGGCATAGCCAACAATAGCTTTATTCAATATTGGCACTGTCACGTTACATGTAAATTAAATATTAGCACTAAGTACACAATATCATTCTTTTGGTTGATAGCCTGAGTCATTATATAGAACAACAGAACATACTTTTACTATACAGTCTAAATACAATAGCAATTCAATAATATCTCAATAGCGTGCCAATATTCAATAATCCATATTATACGATACCAACATTAAATAGTTCACTAGATAGTCAATACCCTTCTTCTAAACTATCACTATCCACTCTTCGGTCTCCATGATCAAAGAACAATTAAAAGAGAGAGACAAAAGGAAGCTAAACTTTTAGAGAGAGAGGGTCGGATCAGGGGATCAAAAATGGATGAATTAAGAAACAAAAGAAAGGTTTACTCACTAATCCACCTCATGCTTGCATGTAAGTGTGAGGTGTCAAGTTCTCACTCTCCCTACACATGGAGTCCACTAAAATCAAGCTAAATCCACTAACATACACCCGATCCCACTAACTTTTGATTAACTTAATTAACTACCATTACACTAATTAATCTTCATTTACTAGTTAATCATGCAAAGTACAATTCAGCCACTATAATACTTTATTTTTCTTCAATTAAGTCCCTTATTTCAGCGTTTTAAATTAGGTCCAATGCTGTAAACCCTAATTATCATGCACACTTTTACACTAATAACACTCATTTCTACTGGGGCACTCTCGGGGTGTTACAGCTCTCCCCCAGTTAAGGAATTTCGTCCGCGAAATTCTTCCTAACACATACGATAACTTTAACCATACAAAACATTACGCGAAAACATTAATTCAATCAAACATATCAATCACTCTAAACATCATCTACATTAGGGCCACACTCTAAACAAACTCTAAACAATTTTATTCACTATAACTTCTATAGTCCAGAACCGCCTAAACCTATGCTCTGATACCACAACTTATAATGCCCCAATGCCCCTTGGGAGGACAAGGGAGCGCTACATGACAAACGCGCTATAGTTAAATTCAATTAACATCACTAATCCACTTATCATCCTTTAGTCAATATTATTAACATTATGTCCGATAATTTTTTCCTTTCACTACCACTATATAATCACTATACCATACACTTGCACTTGTTCACTATTGGTTACGGTTTAGGTTACAAATTACATATTACAATACAGAATTAAATGGACACAACTATACATACTTTATTTATACAAAATCAAAATTACAATAACATTTCATCATTACAATACCATACTATAGACCTACACGGGAGACAAGAACTCCAAACACGATAACGCTAATTCATATACTTATTATGCCTGCAGATATGCCTCCAAACACGATCTCCATACTATAGACCTACACGGGAGACAAGAACTCGTGCTAAGCGATAACGCTTAGTGGGGATTCAGAAAACATATAGACCTCTAACAAAACCACTAGATCATACATCCTGCATATCACTAATTCATATACTTATTATGCCTTAACATTTCAATATCAATAGTTCCAAAATAACATAAAACTATACCACTACAATGATCATGCTTATTAAACAGGTTCACATAATAAATGATAGCTAACATACAATGAGGCATATCATTGATATCACTCAATGTGGCATAGCCAACAATAGCTTTATTCCATATTGGCACTGTCATGTTACATGAAAGTTCAATATTAGCACTAAGTATACAATATCATTCTTTTGCTTGATAGGCTGAGTCATTATATAGAACAACAGAACACACTTTTACTATACTGTATACAATACCATTGCAATTCAATAATATCTCAATAACGTGCCAATATTCAATAATCCATATTATATGATACCAACATTCAATAGTTCACTGGATAGTCAATACCCTTCTTCTAAACTATCACTATCCACTCTTAGGACTCCATGATTAAAGAATAATTAAAAGAGAGAGACAAAAGGAAGGTAAACTTTTTGAGAGAGAGGGTCGGATCAAGGGATAAAAAATGGCTGAATCAAGGAACAAAAGACAGGTTTACTCACTAATCCACCTCATGCTTGTATGTAAGTGTGAGGTGTCAAGTTCTCACTCTCCCTACACAAGGTGGCTGGCTCACACACTAACACATGGAGTCCACTAACATCCAGCTAAATCCACTAACATACAATTGATCCCACTAACTTTTGATTAACTTAATTAACAGCCATTACACTAATTAATCTTCATTTGCTAGTTAATCATGCAAAGTACAATTCAGCCACTATAATACTTTATTTTTCTTTAATTAAGTCCCTCATTTCACCGTTTTAAATTAGGTCCAATGCTGTAAACCCTAATTATCATGCACACTTTTACACTAATAACACTCATTTCTAATGGGACACTTTCGGGGTTTTACACATGTGGCATGTTGATTTTTCTCTGTTAAATCATTTGGGCATCAATGATCTATTTGAAAAATATTTAAAATATATGAAGTGGGGGAAGTTTGTGCACTTAAATTTACCAATTAAGCGTGATTGAGCCTTAGATTTTTTTGTTACTCTCGTTTATGTTGATTATGGTAGAGATAGGATGAAATTTAGACATCAAAGGCAAGACTATTCCTTTTGATTCCCTGAATTACATGATTGGTTTGGGTTTCCTCTTAATGGGAAAAGATTTGATGCACATTTATTTGATCCTAGGCCTGTTTGGAAATGCTTGTCTGGTTTGATTCCTTTAATAACAAAAATTTCACAAATTGCCAAATTAAACATGATGTTTTAATGCTTTTTCAAAAATATTTATGTCATGCCTTATTTGGTAGAGTTGAGAGTTCTAAGGTTCAGACCAAAGACTTGTTTGTGCTTGATTTATTACAATCTAAGAAAACCCCCTGTTCTATAGATTTCATATTTGATGGTTTATATCATGCCTCCACTATAAAAAGTAAAACTGTTGGGATGTGTCACACGGTGAAAGGGATTATTTTAGGATGTCTAGGGGATTTGCACAATTTTTAGTTAGAAGAGGGTGAATAAGTTACTATGCTTGATGTTGTTTGCTTGAAGCGGGCTAATATTTTGACACAAGGTGGTTTGCCGCCCAAGTTTGTTGATAGAGGTTTGCAGGGTGCAAGTTCGCGCCTAGACAAGGGAAAAGGTAAAGCCCCTGAGTCGTCCACAGCAGTTGGAGGGCATGATGATGCTGATGAAGATGATAAGGAGGAGGAAGGTGCCCCATTTAGAGCTGGTGAAGGTGCAAATACTGGTTGGCAGCAAGTGCTTAATAGGTTGGATGGCATGGAGGCTACCAACCAAAGTATGGCTGCTAGAATGGACTCCTTAGAGACAACAATGAAGGCTATCCACAAGGGCCATAAAAGCTTAAGTCGCAAGCTTCTCTCCTTTTTCAGAAAGCAAAATGTTGATTTTTCTCCATCTCCACCTGATTCCCTAGTGGGAATTAAGCTAAGTTTTCTCCACACAATTTTTATTTTTTGTGTTCTTTTTGTTTTTCATTTTATAGTGTTTTTTGTTTGCTTGTATATATATAATGTTGGTTGTTTTCACACAATGAGGACATTGTGTCCTTTAAGTGTGGGGGCATTATTATTATTGTTAGTTTTTAGTTATTGTATTTAGTGTAGCCTGTGTTTTGCATGTGCTGCTAGTTTTAGGTTGTTCATATTAGGCGTGTTGAGTAAATTTGTACATTTGTGTGTTATTGTTTTTATGCATAGGTTGTTTTGTGCATTACATTTTGGAGCTTATATATTTGTTGTATATTTGGGAATATATGCATGAGTAAGATGGTATTTCTTTTAATTATGTCTATATATGCCATATCTTGAAAAATGTCATTTTCATTTTTATTTGGACGATTAATTTAACAAAGTGAAGGTTATGACTTGGAAAACCACTTTAGTGTAGGGTCTTTTTAAGTTGAGTATCTTTTCACATGTATATAAGGATTATTTTGCCAATTCATTGCTTAGGGTAGTTTGACCTATAGCTATGTGAGCTTTTGAGCTTTATACTTTGAAATTTTTCTTATATGAGAGCCTTAGTATACCATATCCTCTAGAACTTGTCTTTAGTAAATTTTGAGATTATATTTAGTATGGGATGTGCATGAGAAATGAAAAGGGCAATTAGATTAAACCATTTTGGCTTGCTTTAAAAAACTAACCTTTTTGACTTTAGGTAGCCATTTTGAGCCTTAACCTATTTTTGTTGTTAAGCATATTATTTAACCAAATCCTTTGCTAAATAATAACTACTCATTTTTGTTACCCTTGATTGTGTTGAGAATTAGGATTACTATACCATGGGATATATTTGTTAGTATAAGCATGATTAAAGTGATGGATAAGTAAATTCCCTTATTTCTGTATCAAAAGTCCATTATCAGAAAAACCTATTTTCTAGAAAAAAAAATAAAAAATAAGTGAGATGGAGCATAAAATGCACCCACTAAGAAAAAGAAAAAAAGAAAAGAAAATAAAAAAAATGGAAAAGAAAAAACAAAAGAAAAGCAAATGAAACTAAAGAACAAGGGTGGACATTAGGAAGGGAATTAGAATAAAAACTTTGAATATCATGCTATACTTAGTTTTACATTTCTTGTGGTATAGTTATACTTACTCTCAACACAATATTAGCTACTTAAACCAAATTTATCTTACCTTTACCTAAGCCAAGTTACAACCCATTTTTAGACCCTTTGATTTTATGTACTACTTTATACTAGTAATGGAGATTTTTACTATTTACAAGTGTAACACCCCCTTCCCATACGTAGGCGATTCCATCCGTGAAGGAGTGAGATGTCGCATTAGTAAAGGTGCCACCAAGTAAGTACAAAATAAAACATACATTCACTCATAGCATACATTCAAAAATACAGAATAATTAAAAACTTTACATAAGGAAAGCAAAGGCTGATCATGCATTACTATAATTAACCATTACAATAATGTTCTGATCAGCAAGCTGATACAAAAAATAATATTACATAGCCCAAAATATAGATACAAAAGCGGAAGCTGATACAAAACTGATACATGAGAGTTCTATACAAAAAGAATCATCGCTGATACAAAAATAGCCCTACACTAAAAACTCTTATGTGTTGGCTTGATGACGGCGACTCTCACAAGGCAAAACTCCTTCCGCACCTGCACGGATAAAAAAACACCGTGCTAAGCGATAAACACTTAGTGGGGAAACACACATAAATTATGGACGGCCATTCACAATGGTCGCCGAAACATGTCACATTCAGAATGGCAATATGCAAAGGTTAGCATAATACATATAAACGTATTCACGTATAAAGGCCATATAGTCAATATCTCACAATCATATTCATTACAGAATAATCCAGCATGTGTTTCATCATTAACTCAATCGGAAATTCCATATAGTAGTCAAATCAGATTAGAACAATTATAATTAACAAATAAAGAACACCTGCTGACTCTAGACAGTGGATAACGAGTGTACTGAAGGTACCTTACGGGTACGAATCGAATACTGAGGGTACCTCACAGGTACAAATCAAATATTATATCATTAATCAAAACATGTTATTTATATACTGAGGGGATCTTAAACAAGATCCTAATACTGAAGGGTTCGCGAGGAACCAAACGGGGACCTGATCGGGGTCCAAACTGAACTGAGGGCTGCAGCTAAAGACTCTATTAGGCATGCCTAACTATCCACTTACTCGACTCTAGCAGGTTATGCGACATTCAGATCACATTTCAGAGTACGGAATATAATTCATCAAAAAATCATGGTATCACGCATATCGAAGCATCAAACAGTAAGACATGCATCATACAACAGTAAAGTCCATTCAGAAGAAATACCAAATTCATTTCTGAGTTAAATACTAGGAAATTTCGGAAAAATGAGCTGAACGGAGAAACGGGCGAGAATGGTTGGTCACGAGGCGTGACTGGCCTTCCCAACAGGCAGGTCACGCGACGTGACCGAGGGTCACGCGACGTGACTTGCTTGTTCCTCACAGGTCACGTTGCGTGATCTTCACAAATCATGCAACGCTCTCGCAGGTCACGGCGTGACGTGCTACTCCCCTCGCAGATCCTCGCAGATCACGTCGCGTGATCTCGCAGATCACGCAACGTCTTCGCAGGTCGCACGACGTGACCGAGGATCACGTCGCGTGACTTGCTTGTTCTTCGGCTGGTCACGCGACAGGCTTCTCAGCAGCCAGGTCACGGCGTGACCGAGGGTCACGTCTCGTGACTTGCCTTCTTCCGTAGCGAGTCACGCGAACAAACAAAACTTCAACTGTACTTCGATTTTCCAGAATTTCCAGAATTTCCAAAACAGAGAATTCAATCCCAATTTGATTTTAAACCATACAAACCTGTTCTTACCTTTCAGAAATCATCTCAAATAACATAGGCAACAATTATACAACTCAATTCATCAACTAATTAACCAAATCAAATCAAAAACATATGCATTCAAACTTACAAGAACATAAACCCTAGAATTTTACAGTAAATTCAAAATCACACAATTTCACAAATAAACATTCCCAAACCTGGATTCTAAGCTTCTAACACTTAGTCCCACTGCTCCCAGCAACCTCTTTGCCTTTGGGATCGCGTGGAGCCTCAGCTAGAACACAAACACAGTAATGAACATCAACACGCAACCCTAAATTAAAACTCAACCTAAAGAAGAAGATGGAGATGTAAAATTACAGTAACACAAAGACAAAGACATACACTTACCAAGCTAGGGGATGCAAGGAGAGATTAACTTCACCAATCAAACTAGAATCCACACCACAATACTTAGAGTAAAGAAAATGGAGAAAAAGAAGAGAAGAAACGTCAGAGAAAGAAGATAACGTAAATCTGTTATCTTCACTTCTTTCTTTTTCTTTTCTTTGCCCTAAGTATGTGTCCAAATCCTATTGATGAAGCTAACTGCTCACACCCTAACTCAACAAACACCACACACACATAATGTATTCTTAATTAAAACACCCTACAATGGTATGCTCTAATGTACACAATTAATTCCTAACTAATTCACACACTAATGTCATGTATGCACCCACATAATAATAAACCCCAAAATCATTCATTTTACTGAAATACCCTTATGACATACTGAACACATGCGAATGCTTACACATACAGACAGACAGACAGGCTCATTCTACTAGGGGGCAAACAGGGTGTGACAACAAGCTTATGGTATGCAATGATATATTTAAGCAATGAGAGAAACACTAACCTTGAAACACATTGAGTGATTGAGACCTTAAGAAAAATAGTGTTTGCGTGAGAATTATTTTAGGCAATGTCTTGTGTGAAATAATCTTTACATGTGTTAAGATATTCAAAATCATGAGGTCAAACATTCTTGTGCTTTGTAACTTTATGGTTTTCCAAAATGTGCATGATTGTTCAA
The DNA here is from genome assembly GCA_947683425.1 of Excoecaria cochinchinensis. Taxonomy (NCBI): domain Eukaryota; kingdom Viridiplantae; phylum Streptophyta; class Magnoliopsida; order Malpighiales; family Euphorbiaceae; genus Excoecaria; species Excoecaria cochinchinensis. The sequence continues at coordinate 10,031,193 of CANTUQ010000119.1, forward strand.
GTATGATGGATAATGGTATTGATTAAGATGTTGCATATCTAGACTAATTTGTTAAGAGATAAAAGCTTATATATGTCATTTCCAAATGTTTATCAAACATATAAGTAAGCTCCACAATTGTATACAATTTTGTTATGTGTTTTTGTTGTTGAGTGTTTGTTATGTTTTGCTTGGGGACAAGCAAATGTTCAAGTGTGGGGATTTGATATGAGTCTAAATAGCTCATATTTAATCCATGTTTTAGGTTTAAAATAATGTTTAGGTATAGTTAATTGTGTTAGAAATAGGTATTTTTATGTTTTTGTTTGAGTTTTGTGTGTGTAGGAGAAATTAGAGAAAATGGAGAAGATTGGAGAAAAGGAGCAGAAATGAGACAAGGAAGAATCAAAGCATCGCGAGCGTGATAGGGAGCGCCAATCCAAAGATAAAGAAGAAAGGAAGAAACAAATCTAAGGAGAAAAGTATTCAGTTGCGAGCATGACAGGACGCGCAATTGAAGGGAGCTGAAGAGAAGGAGCCAAGGAGCTAGCATGTTGTGTCGCGAGCAAGGCCTCCTATCGCGAGGTTGCAACAAGGCACGGAGTAAAGCCAGCACGAGGAAAGTGGAGTGAAGAGTAAGGCACATTTTATCGTGAGTACGACAGTCGTCGCGATCGCGACAGAGAGGACCGTAATTCAAATTTTGCCTTGAAAAGGGATGACTTTCCACCAAGCTTTGCAACCTTCCTAAGGGACACTTAAAGGAACATATTTCCTGGAACTTTATAAATAGTAGTTTTAACTGTAATTTTAAAGATTGAATAGTTTTTATTGAATATTTATTATTAAGACTTCTGTAAGTAGAAAGTGCATTTCTTTAGTTAAAGTTTAAAAGTTAGATTTTTATGTTTTGAAGAGAAGATTACTTGCAAGGAAGAAGATATCCTTTGTGGAAGGGAAAAAGGTTGAAAGATCTCTTTCTTATTTCTCATCTTTACTTCTTCTTTGTCATTATTTCATGATGAACATATGAACTTGTTTATTTAATGCTATATTTTATTATTCATATCAACTTAATTATTCTTTCTTGTAGAATTTTCTATTAGTATTTTTATGCATGATCATTATAAGTAAGTATTTAATCGAAAGATAAATTCTTACTTAAATCTAACAGAATTTCATCATTGAAGTATTATTTGAGAAATCATAGTATTAAATGATTGCTATAGGTTGTTTATTATTCCTGAAATTTGCATAAATAACACTTTAATTCATGAATGAAAATTGTGAGTTAGAATTATAAATGCATATTTTAGGCACTCTAATTTATGTTGAAAGAGTAAATTGGAATCTTATTCAACTTGGCTTGTATGATAAGATTATATTCATAATCAAGAATAATTAATTCAAGTTCTATTTATTATTTTGTATTATTAATCTTTTATCTTTTCCGATTATCTATAACTATGTTAATTAGAATTAGACATAGTTATTGCACTTTCATTCAACAAATTTATGATCATTGTAAACCAGATTAAAATCAAGTAGCAATAGTGTGTAATAAGTAGCACATTACTCGTGGGATCGACATCTTTTGTACTATAATCGGTACACCGTATGCTTGCGGAAATTAGCACTTAGAAATAACCCAACATTCTACCACTACAATTCAAATATCCAATTCCAGAATTTAACAAATAATAAATTTCCAATTTAGCCATAACAAAGAGTAGAGGATGAAGAAGAATCAAGTATTAAACCACTTACCTTAAAAGCCAATAATTATTATGCAATTTAGGATCACTTGATCACTTAGCAAAATTTATTGAGTTCTAACGAATAGAAATAATGGAAACAAAGAAAACAAGAAGAAATCGGGGAAGAATAGCCGAAGAAGAGAAGGTCAATTGTAGAAAATGAGAGTTTTCTCTCTCCAAACCCATATGTATTACATGGCTAAAGTGAGGTGGCATCACCACACAAAGACACACGGATTCCACTCAACTTCTTCTTAATCTCCACTAATGAAATCTGTCTCCATTAACACTAATTAACCTCCATTAATTCTAATCATGCACGTCTACCATTAAGTCACTTAAACTTATACACTTTATACAATTAAGTCCAAATTTCATCACTTTTAAGTCCTTAATTAAGCAAACTTCAAATTTACATTACCTAATTAACACAATTAGACAAATTTAACTACTAGGGTATAAATCAGACCATTACAACCCACGCTCAAATAATTCAAAAAATGCATAAACTTTGACATAACCATTCACTTAAAAATGCAAACATACATGTTCGTGCAGTAAAACTAATGAACAAATAAAAAAAGATGCGCGCATGCAATACAAATATGTTCTTGCAGTCGCACAAAATGCATAATTATATACCCAAAAATGCACCAAAGGGCTTAGATGGAATGCATAATACGCACGCTTGACAACGGACAATGTGTATACGCAAAGAGAAAAGACCACCCATGCTTAAATAATTTAAGGCATGTTCAAATTTTGACATAACCACGCACTTAAAAACGCAAACATACATATTCTTGCACTATAACTAATTCACAAAAAGAAAAAAAGATGAGTGCACACAACATAAACTTGTTCTTGCACACTCACAAAATGCATACTCATATGCTAAAAATGTAATAACTTGATTAGAGGGAATGCATCATGCACACATATGACAATGGACAATATGCATGCATAAAGAGTAAAGACCACCCACACTTAAATAATTCAAGGCATGCACAAACTTGGACATAACCATGCACTTAAAAATGCAAACATGCATGTTTGTGCACTAAAATTAATGCACAAACACAAAAAAGATGCGTGCACGCGACACATACATGTTCTTGCACTCGTACAAAATGCACAATCATAACCTTGAAATGCAATAATGGGCTTAGAGGGAATGCATATGCGCATGTGTAACGCCCCTTACCTATACGTGAGGGAGCTCACCCGCATAGGGGAGTGAGTGCCCACATAGATAAGGGTTGTCACCAAACAGAACAATGCATGCATAACATAATCCGATACATACATACACGATAACAAAATCGGGAACTATAAAAATTTAACAAATATAATCATACATTCAGAAGGAAGCACAATTGAGCCCAATAGAACTAGTCAAATCTCATTCATTGATATACCAAAAATATTTACATTACGATACTGTTTACAATCTCAATTTACTTAAATACATAAATGGAGAATTACATAATACAAAAGTGATTACAAACCACAAGGTGTACATCAAGTATTACAAAATACAAAAACTAAGCCTCTAACTGAAACCCTCCTATTGTGTTGGCCTAGGCTATTGCGGATCGAACCTCCCAAAAACTTGCACCGCTTTCACACCTGCACGGATGAAATACCCATGCTAAGCGATAACGCTTAGTGGGAAAAACACAAAATGAATGACCACTCACAGTGGACGTTAAGGAAAAATACATACATATAGCACACACATATATATAAGCATAATAAGCTTACATTATAGCTTATAAACATCCAATACTTCATATAGCATTATATTAACAATTCACATTATTTCACATTAATATCAAATTTATAGGTATGCCTGCAAACTCAGAGTAGTGGATAACGAGTGAAAACATTGGTACCCGTGGGTACAAAAAAAAGCAACTTTTATCATTTTGTTCAAAAACATTTTCACATTAGGGGATTCTAAACAAGATCCAACTTATAAGGATCACGAGGATTCAAACGGTGACCTGATCAGGGTCTATAACACATTGAGGCTGTAGCTAACAAAACTCTATAGGCATGCGTATCTATCCACTTACTTAACTATTGTAGGCTAGATATTAATTCGAAATAATGCTCACATAATGAGGCGTATAATAATTCACACATTGATACATTAATAAATCACAAGTGAGAAACCATGCAAAGAAATTAAAATAATAAACATTTGAAAATAGGGGAGCGTTGTGCTCGTGATGACCAGTCATGCTCACGACAGAGGCGATCACACGCAAGAACGAGCTCGCAACAGCTAACAACGCTCATGAGGGAAAAAAAAGGGTGGCCACTGTCGTGCTCGCGACATCAATCGTGCTCACGGCGGAGGGCAGGAAGGCCACTATCGCGCTCACGACAGCGATCAGCTCGGTAGATGCTCGGCTACCGAGTTCTCTATCGCGCTTGCGACAGAGACACTCCTCGGTAGAAGCCAGGATGATCGAGCTCTGTTGCGCTCACGATAGAGTCGAGCTCCTTGCTCCTGCTGCTGATTTGCATAAATCCAAAAACTATGTAATTAACCCACCAAACTTGCACACAACAAAAAACAAGCTTCTAACACATATTACCCATAGAATTATATCAATTTTACAGTTAAAGAAAGAATCAAACGGACAAAAAGGAACAAATTGAACATTGAAATTCAAAACCCAGAATTTTCCTCCCAAACCCGCATAGATCCAATCTTTTCCTCAATACACAACTCCCATCTCATTTCTACTCAATTAAATCAAAACCCATACCAATTATACCAATACAAATAATTTTCATTCCTCAATTTTTCAAAAACTATAACTAAATAAAAAAGGCAAACATACAAAATTACATACACAATTCCCAGACCTTAAATTCCTAAGCTCATCAAGAATCACTCGGCGGCACTACCACTTGCTTTCTCCTGCCCCTTGGGATCTCTAGCAGTAATATCTGAGCAAATCAACCAAACCACCACACACTCAAAACTCAAACACAAATACAATCATCGCAGGAAACAAAGAGGAGAAGAGAAGATGAAGAAGAAGATTATCAATTACCCAAATCTAGAATTTGCCAACCCAAATACACAATTGCAGCAGCTAGAAGAAGAAGATGAACAAGAAAGAAGGGGAAAAGGGCTGAAGTAGATGGAGAAGACGGGAGAAAGAGGGAGAACGGGAAAAATCTATTCTTTCCTATCTCTCTCACGTTTTCTCTTTCAATTGACTTAGTCAATCTCTATCCCCACTTCTTCTCTTTCGTCATCTCAACCCTCCATTTGTCAAGTTTGTGTATTAACTTTGGCAAATTTCCTTCTAGCCCTTCTTTTCTCCTCAAAGACCAATTAAGCCACATAATTAAAGGATACCATGCAAAATACTTTTGAACTTCCTAATACACACACATACAAATGCATAAAGCACCATAACTACACTAAGACCACACACATACACAAGCTCAAAACTACTACGGCAAAAATCGGGGTGTCACAGCATGCATGACAATGGACAATGTGCCTGCACAAAGTGTAAAGATCACCCACGCTCAAATAATTCAAGGCATGCACAAACTTTGACATAACTATGCACTTAAAAAGTCAAGCATACTTGTTCGTGTTCTAAAACTAAAGTGCAAATACAAAAAAGATGTGTGCACGAAACACAAACATGTTCTTTCACTCTCACAAAAGGCACAATCATAGACCCAAAAATGTGCTAAGGGGTTTAGATGGAATGCATATTGTGCACGCATGACAAGGGACAATGTGCATGCACAAAGATTAAAGACCACCCACCCCTACTTAATTAAAGGCATGTATAAACTTTGACACAACCACTCACTTAAAAATGCAAACATACATGTTCGTGTACTAAAACTAATGAACAAATAAAAAAAGTTGCGTGCACACAACACAAACATGTTCTTCCACTTGCACAAAATGCATAAACATATACCCAGAAATGTGCTCAAAGGTTTAGACGAAATGCATAATGCGCACGCATGACAATGGATAATGTGCATGCGCAAATAGTAAGGATCACCCACACTTAAATAATTAAAGGCATGCACAATCTTTGACAAAACCACATACATAAAAATGCAAACATACATATTTGTGCACTAAAACTAATTTAAAAATAAAAAAAAGATACAAGTACGTAACACAAACATGTTCTTGCACTCGCACAAAATGCACAATCATATACCCAAAAATGCCCTAAGAAGTTAAGATGAAATCCATACTACATACGCATGACAATGGACAATGTGCATGTGCAAAGAGTAAAGACCACCCACGATTAAATAATTCAAGGCATGCATAAACTTTGACAAAACCACGCATATAAAAATGCAAACATACATGTTCATGCACTAAAACTAATGGACAAATGCAAAACAAGATGCACGAACGCAACACAAAAATGTTCTTGCACTCGTACAAAATGCATAATAGAAGTTAAGATGGAATACATAATGCGCACGCGTGAGAATGGACAATGTGCATGCACAAAGAGTAAAGACCACCCACACTTAAATAAGTCAAGGTATGCACAAACTTTGACATAATCATGCACTTAAATATGCAAACTTACATGTTCGTGCACTAGAACTAATGCACAAATAGAAAAAAGATGCATGCATACAACACAAATATGTTCTTGCATATGTACAAAATGTGCACTCATATACCCAAAAATGCAATAACGGGCTTAGAGGTAATGCATAATGTGCACGCATGACAACGGACAATGTGTATGCGCAAAGAGTAAAGACCACCCACTGTAAGGCTCCGATTTGCACCGTATTCGTATTATATACCATTTAAATATGAGAGCAATTTAAGATGTGCAATTGATTAAGTTTATGCATTTAGAAATGATTCGTGTACAAATGGGAATTCAGGTAGGAGTTAATTACATTAATTGAACAGTTAGGGGGGAGTAAATTGAATAAATTTAATTAGTTAAATGGCTAAAATGGAATTTTGCATCATTAAAGTAAATGAAGAATTAATTAGTAGAAGATGGATTTATTAGGTTAATTAAGGATTAATTAATTGAGTGGAATCCAAGTTTCTTGACCTAGTGTTGCCATGTATGCATTATCATGCATATATATATATATATATTGAAAGGTGGAATTTGCCTCTTTCTCATCTCACTTGGGCCAGCCATTCCAAGTCTAAATTTTGCACTTCTCACTTCATCTTTGCCGCATTTTCACTTTACTAAGGCAGACATCCAATATTGCTTAAGTGATTTCAAGAGTAATTATTGAATTGTTTAGCTTTGCTTGTAAAAGGTAAAGGTTTGATTTGGTTCTCTTCATCTCTTACTCTTGAGTTTTAATTGGATTTGATTTCTAATTCAAAATTCTAGAAATTGGGAGTTGGCTATAGAGGAGAAGGCTGCTACTTCAAAGGGAAAATAAAATATTGTTGAGCAAAGTGCCAAGTGAGCCTAAAGGAGCAAAGGAAAATAGGTTTGGGAATTGTTGTGTTAGTTTTTGTGTTAATGAATATTTATTGATAAATTTAATATTATGAGATGTTTGTATATGTGTTGTGCTAGTTTGGATTTAATTTGGTAGATTGGTTGCCTCAAATTAGTTGAATTTAGTAGTGCAGTTTTGCTTAAAGGAGCAGAATGACCTTTAATGATTGTTTTAGGCATAAGTTGCGATTTAGAGCTCCAAATTGCATGATTAAAATTTTTTTAGAACCTGGAATTCTTTGTCAAAAATGTTTTAGAAATATCTATAACTTATTTTAGACTCTAAGGGCCTCAAAATTGCTCATTCCAATAGCTAAATTTTCTAGGTGGGTCTTTGGAATAGTGTAGACATATTTTAGTATATCTCCCCAGTTTTAGCTCCAAATGACTTGATATTTGTGCCATTAGAAAGCTAACATCCTGTGGTTTAATTTTTCAGAAGACCATTTTGATTCAAATTAACGTTTTCTATGCGATTTTAAAGGATTAATTTGAGGTTGTAATCTGTTAGGTAGAACAGGGTTGGGAATTTGGTTGTCCCGTCCCTCATAGGTCATTGCCCATCCCTCAGGTGTGGCCACTTCAGGGAGGGCTATAGATGAGTGGGTGATCATCCCTTGGCCACCAAGTTTGAGGGATAACTATCCCTTGCTTTTTAAGTTGCTATCCTATGTTAAATAAATTGGTTACCTCATTTAATTATTATGTAATGTAAAATCTGAATTTAATGATGATTATTTGGCTTATTAAATGGATTATACATGTATGGAATGAATTTGTAAAATAATTAATGCAACTATTATTTAGCATGATAATGTTAATTAACCCTATATAATGAACCATATGTGTATGGAATTATTCTGTGAAGTAATTTATGCTAATATTGTTTAATGTGACAATGTGAACAATTGGATTAATAGATTAATCAGCCTGCAAAGTCGGGTCTTAAATAAATTGTTTATATGGATTAAGTCACCATAATTAGGCATGTGAAATAGTAATGTAAACATAATTGTATAATAATTTGTGATTATTATTTTGAATGATACTAAAAGGTAAAATTATGTATATTGTATAAATATGAGCATGATTTTATGTAGTAATGCGATGACTAATAAGAAAATGATAAAAATCTTTATTTATATAAGATAGTATGATATATGAAAATTATTAATGACTAGTTAAACGTTTATAATGTTAACATTGTTAAGGATATATATATATGTGTGTGTGTGTGTGTGTGTGTGTGTGATTTGAGAAGACTAGGGTATCCATGAGACACTGTTACATAATATTTAATGAGTTTATGTCAATGTAGTTTATGAGAATTTGTTATGGACTTTACAAGTGTATATGATCTGTAATGGTCTGAATTATACCCTAGTAGCAAAATTGGTCTAATTGGGTAAATTTAATTTGAAGTTTGCTTAATTCAGGACTTAAATGTAATTCAATTGAGGACTTAATTGAATTAATAAATAAGTTTTAGTGGCCAAATTGTAAGTGTGTATGTTTAAGCTTAAGTGGGTTTGATTAGCACAAATGGTGATTAATTAAGTCAAAATCAGAATTTGTGTGTGAGATAGTGGAAATCCGGGTGTCCACCTATCCTTTTGCCACATCACCTTTTGCCATGCAATATATAGTTGGGAGGAAAGAAAAAGGACTGCATTTGCTTGTGTTTTCAGCCATTCATTCTTTAGCCCTTTGGTTTTTCTTCTTCTTCCCATTTTCCATGTCTTTAGTTAGGAATTTATGATATTTCTACTGAATTGGACCAAGTTATGTTTGTGTTGTGCTGAGTTTTAAGTTAACAAGGTAAGTGGTTAATTAGTGTGTTCTTCATCTCCTTCTATTCTCTTCTTTGATATTTGAGTTTAAATGGAAATTGATCAATTGCATTGAATTTTGGAAATTGGATAATGCTTGTAGTTGTGGAACCAAGGAAAGAAAAGGGTAAAGCAAAGGTGGGTAAGCCTAGCAGTAAGTGATCAAAAGAGTAGCTTAGGAGAAGAGGTTTGGGAAACATTACATTATGTGTTAATTTGTTACGGTTTGAATGTAACACCCCCTAACCACCCGTAGAACTTTTCCTACGATGGTTGTGGAGTGTCACACACAACAACATGCGAATATGAATTAACAATAAGGTAAAACTCAGGGTTGATAAATTTTTCATTCAAAACCACAATCAATTTTATTCTAAAAAATCCATTCGTTACAATATAAAACACTTATGGACTTTATTTATTATTCACTATACAAAATATAACTTTCTTAATACAAAAACTTTGTCCCTTTACACATTACTAACTGTAGTTACACATCTTATAATATTACAAATATTTTATATTTACTGCAGTTCCTAATGTATTAGCTGTTGTCGATGAAGGACTGTCTTCCAAAACACTATCTTCAGATACCTGCATGGATTCAACATCCATGCTAAGCGATAATGTTTAGTGGGGAACAAAATACAACATATAATAACATAATCATGCATAACAACCATTACATCCAATTTTGAACAGACCTTGCATTATCACATACATATAACAAATCATCTATCACATCTATATAATCATATATCATCCCACATATATAATTTCACATTAACCATTGACGACTACAAAACAAGTAATTATCGATATTATCAAAGTCATTTTTAGTTCTGTAGACACCGGGTCCTGAGGCAGTCCAGGTCAGAGTTACCCGATGAAGAGATCGATGTCAGTTTTTGGATAAATTGATTGAATTCGGAGGTTTTTGTCTTTCGGTTTCACAAGGATTAAAATCTTTTTCTCTATGGCGTGAGGTTTTGGACGAATTTGGAAAATTTAGCTTAAAATTGTGATTTTCCTGTTCAGACGGGATGACCGTCGGAGGAGGGACGCCCGTCCCTAGTTCATGTGCCCTGTCTCTATCATATAGGGACGGGCCGTCGCTTAGACAAATAGGCCATCTCTATACATTTTAAGGAGGCACCGTCTGTAGCGACAGACACATGTCGGCATAAAAAACGTCCGTCCCTAGTACTGCGCCTTGGCCCATCTGAACCCAGATTTCCACGCATACCCTCATTAGGGGCGTAAAGCCCGTCGCTATTCAAAGGGATGGCCGTCGGTAGTGGAACTGATCAAATATGCGCTTGATTTGATAAAATCTAATGGGATAAGCTTTTATCTTAAAATTAGGATAGGATATTTGGTCAAAAATTGAATTTGAAACTCCTTTTAAAATTCAAACTTTAAACTGATGCTTATTTTATTTTTATCTCTAAAAATTTTATAAATTGCAAAGTAAAATTCATTATTTGGGGTTGGAAAATTTAACAATTTTTTGGAAGGAAAATTAGCAATTTTTGAGGGTGGGGAATTTTTAAAGAAAAATCTTTGTGAGCAATTTACAAAAATCTAAATTTCTCTACTATTTTCAGAATTTTATTCTATAAAAATTCTTTGAGTTAATTGATTTGTTTGAAATTCTTCTTGTGAATTAAGCTAATTTGAGGTCACGAAATTCATTCGTTTCCATCAATCCAGCTAATTTAAATACTTGATCGCTATCAAATTTTCAAAGAAATTGGATCCATTTTTTTACTTGATCCTTAAGGAGTGTGCGGGGACCGAAATCATTTGACATTCACCCAAAAAGTTAAAATCCGAGGGTAAACACTCTGGATTGATATTTGTGTAATTTAACTTGACTCATATTAATTGTTATTTTTTTTAAATAATAATTTTATTTTTTTATTTTTTTTACAAAGAATTGAAAGGCTTTTTAAGTTATTTTCTACCTCTTTTATCTTTTAACCCATTTCTTTTAAAGTTTATAGTCATGTTATTTTTCTTCATTTTATTCGTGATTTTGACACTAATATGTTTATTTCTATGAGTTACTTTTTTGACCATGTTGGAATTGGAGTGGTTAATAAGGGTGGTCGCGCTAACTTGAGGCTTCCTACCCGGGTTCTTTCTTTGCCCTTGACTTTATTCATTTTATTATGAAGATTATTGTAACATCGCTAGGAAAAGTCACTAAACTATTTTTATTAATTAATTTGAAATTTTTTTCCTAAAATAAAAATGGGACCAATGTCTCAGTTTTCTCCATCCCAAAATAAGAACATCACATCAAAAGTGTTTTATAATAAACATGCATAGCAGGACCAATGCCCTCACTCAAAATAAATATCCCGATTTATGCATGATTTGTATCTTATTTACAATGGGGGTTGTATTCCGCCCCTAGTTTTATTGTAATTTATTTTGAGAATGTTTATTTTAATAATGCTTTATTTATTGCTTTTGACATGAATGATTGCGCCTCAATTAAATGCATCGTATGGAAAGTTGATGAAACAATAAATTCAAAACTTAATTATAATATTAATGAATGTACAAATAAATGAGAAGTCCTGAACTCACTCTGGTCTTAGGCTCAATGAGGTTAGAGGTCTAGGACCTCCAAAATATCTCTTGTTCTTTTCAAAAAGCTTAATTTACATAATCCTAGGTTCCAGGGGGTAGAGGCTAAGACCTCCAAAATCTTTCTAGTTTGCCCAAGATGGATATGTATGCGCCGTCTTAGGCTCGCTGAGGCTAGACGATCCTTCCCAATGTTCTATTGGGTGGCGACTCCAAGAAACCTCTTTGTTGCCCAAAATAAACGCACTTATAAATACCTTACAAGTTTTAATGAATCCCATCCCGATCGCCCTAAAGCGGGCTTTCGGGAGGCCACGAGATTCGGCGCGCGTCACAGTGGCGACTCCACTGGGGACTATACTCGAGACTTCGATTCAAAAGTGCCTTGATTAAAAAAATTTTAATTGAGTTTTAGCTTAAAAATTTCACCTTCTTTCAAAACTGCATTGCATCTCATTAGAGCCTTAGATTTACGCTAGTTTGGTCCCTCTTTTAGCCTCGATGCATTCCCGAAGCACGACTCTACGTTCACTCAATGTAGGGAAGTGTTAAGGACAATCACCAGCCCAAGCCTCGTACCATCATGGTATATTAAATGGTGACTTAATCGGTCATTATGCTCGAGATGAGCTAGACCCGTTGGCAGGGACCATGCTTGGGTAGCCCTAAAGCAACACCACCTTTGACCAAAGCTCATGTAATGGCAATAGATACTCTCCCTAGGTGGTATGAACTGTAATACCTTGCTTGCTATATGGATCATTACGTATTGGACAAACCAAGATAACCTGACTGGTCACCTAATCAAAGGCTTTCATGCCCCGATAGGCCCATGTCAACTTATTCGGGCTGCCTAAATACATAACAATCATAACCCATGCGTCTGTGCATTAGTTAGGAGAGGTTATGCTGTCGATTTTTCACCGTGCACCATAGGTGTCCATTGGGTCCCTGGATGATCCATGGGCCAATCCCACCTAGGAAAGAGATTATTGACCTCGGGTGCGGGAGTAACAAGGTTGGAAGGACCTATGTTCTTGCATGTGGTTTGTAAATGTTGCATAGCATGATCATGTATCTTAGCACATTCATGCATCATCCTGACCCTTTATGTTTTTTAGCCATCATAGATTTGCCTAGGTGGACAAGAGGGTCTCAGGGGCGGTTGCGCAGAAATCCATTCTTCGAGTTACCAGAAAGGGTGGAGTATCCGAACACTTCTTCTGAAACCAGCTATGCTACTTTAGCTCAGTTTTCTTTACCCGAAGAAATGGCAAACTCACCAAGAGGGGCAGATGCCACCAGGGCAATGATAGCAGAGGAATTGGGCCGAAGGCTTAAAGAGTTTAAGAATCGAATAATGGCAATGATGGCCATAATGGGTCAGCAAGCGGCCCCGCAGAACCCACCACCTCCTCCTATGAGAAATAATGAAAGGGGGGAGGTCAGAGAAGACCCCCAAGAGGAAATTCGCATGCCACCTATAAACCTAAGAGCTACTAGCTCAGGGGCACAAAGGGGAAGACCAATCCCAAGGCTAGATGATAATTGGGAATGTCACACACCAAAAGTGGCCTAGTTGGAATTTGCATGATAAGTCGAGAAATTAAGGATATTATGGTAATTAGTGCATGTTAAATTTGATTTATTAAGGACTTAATTGAAGAAATTAAATTAATAAAATGTTGAGTGAGGAAGTGATCTAGTGGTATGTGTGTATAGTACCCCAGATGAAGGATTTTGTTGAGGAGTTATCTAGTGGATTGTGTGTGTCGTGCCTTGGAGATATTTACATAAGAGATTATATTGTTTGTGTGGTGTTTGGTGCCTTGGAATAAAAAGTCAATAAGTGGAATGTTGGGTGCAATAGTAGCTTGCCACATGGTTAGGGTAGATAGAAGTAATTAATGTAAAGAAAAGAGGGAGAGAGAGAGAAGCAAAGGGTAGATTTCTGCTTCTCCCTCACGTTTCCTCCCCTCCTTTCCTTTCTTTCTATTTCTTTGCTCTTTCTACTATCTTGAACGTGTGCTTAACGTGGATTCTCAAGGATTGAAGTTGAATTTCTGAGTTGGAGCTGGAATTTGTAAGGTAAGTGCTTGAGTTGCATGGGTTTTCTCCTTCTTCTTTTCTCTGTTTTCTGGGTGTGATTTTCTGGGTTTTGGATGAGTTTTTTCATGGTTTGATTTTGTGGTTTTGGATGGTTCTTATGCAAGAATCAGAGGAGAGAAAGAGTGAAGGGAAAGAAAAGGTGGGCTTTTAAAGAGAAGATTGAAGCTGCGTTTTATCCAGGTTTGGGAGCTGTGTTTTTTAGTGTGTGTGTTTGGGAGTTGATCTTTGTGCTATGTTATTTGGGTCGGTTTTTCCCTAGTCCTCATTTTGGATTTAATGTATATGTGTTTTGTGTCTTGTAAATTCTAGAAATTTTAAGTGATTTGCTTGAGAAAATGCAAGTGTGATGATGATGTTAGATGGATTTTCATGTAGTTGTGATGATAAGGTATAATTTTGGCAGAATCTGTTAAGTTTTCATCTGACCTCTATTCAATATTGTTGTCATAAGTATAGTTTTAGACCTCACAATTGAGTGATTCTTAAGCCATTGGAACTGTGAAATCCATGTCTATAAAAGTCCTAGAAATGACCTTGAGCGAATTCTTGTTCTAAGACCTTAAATATTGGCCAAAACCGTAGTGTCTCTATTTGTGTCGGGTTGTTTTAATAGTATGGATTATTTAGATCATAACTGGAGTTATAGATGTCCAAATAACCTGAAACTTGTTCCTTTTGAAAGTTAATACGTAGGGAAACATTTGTTAAGAAGACCACTTTGCTTAGAAACGAGGTTTAGGGGTCAGTTTTCGCGATGCTAATTTGTAGTAAAAAGCAGTCTCGTAAGATATCAGAGGTGAGCCTCTATCGCGAGCGCGACAGGGTCGCGACCTCGCGACAGAATAGCATGTATAAAGCCTTTTCTTCTTTATTTTTGAGCCCATGGTTGACCCGGATCAATCCCCTACCTTTCACCTCAGCTTATTATGCATGTTTAGGGTAATTAAATGATTATAAAAGTAGTTATTTTTGGAAAAAAACTTATGAGTATGATTAAGATTGGTGATCTAACTAGTAAAATAACAATAGATATAACTCTGTGAAGGATGGTATATGGATGAGTATTAATATGTGTTCATCTCATGAGTAACCTAAGCATGATGTACCATATATATGAATGCATATAAACGTGGGTGCGATTGAGGTGAATGGGATGTGGAAATATGATCTTTGTAATGCAATGTACATGATATAGTGTATAGAGTGTATAGAGTATAGAGTCTGTTTTCCACATTGCATTTTGCTTCTGTTGCGAGCGTGACAACCAGTCGCGATCGCGACAGTAAGTTTTCTCCTTTGCCTTGTGTTGCTCCTGAAAATGTTTTCTCCTTGTCTTGTTTTGCATCCTTCTTTTCTAGTGTATGTTGTATGCCTATTAATTCTCATTTATTACATGATTAGAGTTTTGCATGGATAATTATTGACATGTTAGTGTTTCGATTTGTAGCCTCGTTGTGCTAAGTGGTATGGCTTGAGTGAGTGAGTTTGGCCTGAAATGTCAGTGCAGTGGATAGATAAGCATGCTTATAAAGGGATAGTGAGTGCAGCTACCTATGTTTGCCTTTGGGTATAGTGATGACCCCGCATATAGGGTCTTAGTGATGCCGTTGAGGCCTAGCCTCCGGTTTTGAGCGATGACCCCGTACATAGGGTCTTAGTGATGCTGTTGAGGCCTAGCCTCCAGTTTAGTGTAGTGTTCTCTTGTATCCACCACAAGAAAAGCTCAGGCTATTGTGTAGTGTTTTGATTTATCTTAATAAAGTATAGTGTTATGTTTATTATTTAAGATAATTGTATTGTCTTAGTGAATCAGTTTTTAGTTAGTGCATTTATACCATGTATGCTAGTTGAATGAATGTAGTGAATATTTATATAATGTATTTCTGATTTCCTGCTTTTATATTGAACTCGATAAGTGCATGTTTTATTCATTTTATGCATGTTATTACTTATACTTGTTTAGTGTTCTTTTGTTGTCTGGTTCCTCCCCACTAAGCGTTATCGCTTAGCACGGGTTCTTTTCCCGTGTAGGTGGCAGGTTCAGTTTTGGTTCGTGTCGCGCATCTGCAGGGTTGGCCACTTAGGAGTTAAAGTTTTATTTTTTTTTCAGCTTCTGAACTTTCGCGTATATAAGTTATGTATATTGTTCTGTAATTTGTATATTATTATTGTAAATGATATGAAGGATCCTTATGTAATTTTGTAAATAATGTATATTTTATTATGTTATCGTTTGCTTCCGCTGAGATGTACGCATTAGTGTCTGTGTTGTCGGGTAGCGCTCCGGTATCCTTCCAACGGGGGTATCGGGGTGTTACAGGGAAGATGAAGAATATGAGGAGCGTATGTCTGAGAAAGGGAAGGCCCCTCAAACTGAGGAAGCCATCTGGAAGAAGATGGAGGAGAAATTTGAAGCAATGACAAGAATGCTAACAAAGGGTCGAGGAATAAACCCGAAAGACAAGGAGTTAGAAGGAGAGGATTTAGTCCTATTGAACTTTAAAATGCCGGATGTTCCAAAGTTTGACGGCACTTCTTACCCCAAGGCACACATAAAGCAGTACTCGCTGGTGATGAAGGGCACCACTTTAACAAAAAAGCAGAAGATTGAGTACTTTTGCTTGAGTTTGATTGGCCCAGCAGTAGATTGGTACCATGGGCTCGATCGCCGAACCAAAGAGGACTGGGATTTATTGACGGAGGAGTTTTTGAGGCAATACGACTACAGTACAAGGATGAAAGCGACCCTGAAGGACCTAGAGCTATTACAGCAGAAGGGAGGCGAGTCCTTCCATGAGTATCTAACCCGGTGGAGGAATCAAGTGATGGAAATGAAGAGGAAACTGGATACTCAGGATCAAATACGGCTATTCATTAAAAATGCAAGCCCGTATTTGAAAGAAGGATTAAGGATAAAAGGACTGAAGGACTGGGAGTCTCTGAAGGACATCACCATTGAGGCCGAGGGAGAGTACCTTGTTAAGAGAGCAGCTAATGAGAACTACCCCCAAAAGGGGTAGCAGTAGCTAGGGGGCAGGTAGACCAACAGGTCCCGTTAGTGGCGCGAGGAAAACTGCTGAGGTATCAGCTGCTAATGCCGCCCCGAGGCATTTTTTCAATCTTGGAAGGTCTTTATCATGGCTACTGAGAAGACTGATGAAAGAGGGTAAGCTACAGCCTATGCCACCAAAACCTTCTAGAACTCAAGGCAAACCAGGACATAAGGATGATGAGTAATGTGCATATAATCAGCACACTGGGCATATAACTGATAACTGCAAGATATTGAGGCACGCAATTCAAGATCTAATTGACTCAAAGCAGATCACAGACCCA
Source organism: Excoecaria cochinchinensis (assembly GCA_947683425.1). Taxonomy (NCBI): domain Eukaryota; kingdom Viridiplantae; phylum Streptophyta; class Magnoliopsida; order Malpighiales; family Euphorbiaceae; genus Excoecaria; species Excoecaria cochinchinensis. Next base: position 10,048,308 of record CANTUQ010000119.1, read on the forward strand.
GAGAAGAGAGGGGGTCAAAAGAAAGCTGGGTACAATAGTATGCCCCCGCCAGTGAATATGATCGGGTCCAGTTTACCTGAGAAGTTTGTGTTAAATGAATTGTATAGCAACGATGTCGACACTGCTGTCACGAACCTCCAAGAGGGGAGTGAAGAAAGGCTTCCCGCTGCAGTGATCTATTCCTGGTCCACTGATGATAGTGGAACTGAAAACAATGATTCTGAAATATTTTCTGACCCGTGGGATTCGGAGGAGGATGAAGAAGCAAAAAAGAATAAAGTAGGAGCTATGACCCGGAGTGGAAGGGTAGCTCCAGAAGTCGAGAAGCCCCAAGGGCCGGTTAAGGGCAAAAAAGGAAAAGAGCCGGAAGAAGATCTGATCGTCAAACAGCTGAAAAAGACGCCAGCTCAAATTTTAGTATGGGATCTCTTGAGACAGTCGTCGTCGCATAGATAGAAGGTAGTAGAGGGTTTGTGTGAGGCAACTGTGGCCACAACCATTTCGCCTATGGAACTTCTGGACGTGGTGAAAGGAGGATCGGGAGAAAATATTGTTTTTACCAGTGCTGATTTATAAGCAGAAGGCCGCAACCATAATCGCACTTTGTACATAAGGGCACAGATTAACCAGAAGCACACAGCCTGTGTAATGGTAGATGATGGCTCTTCGATATATGTGTGCCCATAGGTGGCAATGGCAGCTTTTGGGGTGACAGAGGATAGGTTAGCCAAAACTAATCTCACTATCACAGCATATGACAACTCTCATAGACATGCTTCGGGGATATTCATGGCGACAGTGAAGAAGGGACCAGTAGAGTCTGAAGGGGAGTTTGTGGTACTGCCTATACCCGCCAATTTCTCAGCTCTACTAGGTAGACCATGGTTTCATAAGTTGGGAGGAGTCCCCTCTATACTTCACCAGATGGTAAAAATACCTAATGAAGGCCAGGTCATGACTATAAGGGATGCACGAGAGAATCAGGTTTCAATACTGGAGATTGCTAGGCAGCCGTTTAGTGGATTTCATGTTGCCATGATAGGTGAGGGAGAGCAAAAGGAAGAAAGCCCCCAGGTGCTAAATATGATAAAGAGGATGTCATTCCTCCCTAGCACAGGACTGGGTAAGAATTCTCAGGGGATGCCAATAGCTATTGCTACCAAGGGCCAAAAAGATAGAAGGGGTCTAGGATACATAGGTGTGGTATGAAGGGGTGAGAAGCCAAAAATGGAAATTCCTCATATCCGAAAGACTTTTGTGCCAGCAACCGCAGCGTGTTCCTATGCAGGGGAAGTTGAACCGCAATGGCTGGATGGAAGAATTGTGCCAAGATTCGCGATTTTCAATGATGTCTATGACTGGGACATTGGGTTGATCAAGCCAGTAAAGGGCTTTTAGGACGAGTAAATCATGACCAGTAGGACAATTTGGGATCGTGAGATGCCTGAAGAAGTGATCACCGAGAAGATGGTAGTCACCCAGCTGAAGGGGAACGTAAAGGTGGAGGAAGCCATACAGGAGTTGGATGAGGAGCTTCCAAAATGCCAAAATGACACTGGACCATCAACCGCAGCAGATGCGCCAGCAGAAGAGGAAGAGGAAAGCAGTTTAGATTTTCTTTTTGCTCCCGAACTTTTTAATGATGTTAATGACAATTTCAATCTTATTAATAAATTGAATGATTTTGCTTACTTGTGTGATGTTTCCGATGATTTCACCATGCATGATCATGATCATCATCCATCCATATTTGATATTGATTCAACTGATGCTACTCCATTTAATCTTGAAACCATAGAAAACCCAAATGAAATTTTGATAGCATCAAATATAACTCCTGATGAGCGAGAAAAATTTGAGCGAATCTTAAAAAAATACGAAAAAGTATTTGCCTGGACCTACGAAGATATGCCAGGAATCGATCGGGAACTTGCAGAGCACGCTATTCCTACATATCCAGACCACAAGCCAGTTAAACAGAAGCTGAGAAGGCTTAGGCCAGAATGGGCAGATAAAGTGAAGGAGGAGATTCACCAGCAAATCAAGGCCAAATTTCTAGTTGAGGTGCAATATCCAACTTGGTTGGCCAATGTTGTCCCCGTAGCCAAAAAGAATGGCAAGGTAAGGGTATGCATAGATTATCGAGACTTGAATAAGGCCTGTGCAAAATATGACTTTCCATTGCCCCATATAGATGTGCTAATAGACAGCGTCGCTGCTCGCGAGATGTATAGCTTTGGAGATGGTTATGCGGGCTACAATAAAATAATTGACCGAATTAAGACGGCGTTCATCGCAGAATGGGGGACCTATGCTTATCGAGTAATGCCTTTTGGCCTGAAGAATGCAGGAGCCACTTATCGGAGGATGGCAACAAAAATTTTGAATGACTTGATCCATAAAGAAGTGGAGGTATATGTGAACGACATGATGATCAAGTCAACCACTAGAGAAGGTCACTTTGAAGCCCTGGAAAAGTTCTTCCTAAGGATAAACAAGTATAATCTGTGGTTAAATCCTAAGAAATGTATCTTTGGTGTTACCTCAAGGAAGCTCCTAGGACACGTGGTTAGCCAGAGCGGTATTGAGATTGACCCGGATAAGGTTAAGGCCATCAGAGAAATGCCAATACCGCAGAAGGAAAAAGATGTGAGAAGCTTTTTAGGCAGGTTGCAATACATCAGTAGGTTTATTGCCAAGCTTGCTTCAATCTGCGAACCGATTTTCAAATTACTCAGAAAAGACCAACCAGTAGTATGGAATGAAAGTTGTCAGAAGGCTTTCGATATGTTAGAGAGTATCTGCTGAATCCACTGGTGTTGAGGCCGCCGCAGCCAGTCAGGCCATTAATTTTGTATTTGGCTATAGAAGACAGTTCTGTAGGCGCTATAATGGCCCAAGAGGATGAATTTGGGCTGGAATTTGCTGCTTACTACCTTAGCAAGAAGTTCCTGGCCTATGAGGTTAAGTATACAGAAGTAGAAAAGATCTGCCTTACTGTAATCTAGGCTTCTAAGAAATTGCGGCATTACTTTCATGCCCACAGGGTACAGGCAGTAGCTAAGCAGAATCCTTTAAGGTACTTACAGGGAGCCCCCTCTTTACTCGGGAAAATGGGTAGGTGGTTGCTGTTGCCACAAGAATTTGATGTAGAGTATATTACTCGGAAAACTATCAAAGGGCGTGCAGTGGCTAAATTCTTGGCAGAACACCCAATTCAAGGAGACTCGTACGAGTTTAACTTTCCAGATGAGGATGTAACAGCTATCGGAGTTCAAGGTTGGCAATTGCACTTTGACGGAGCCGTGAATAACAAGGGGGCAGGAGTATGGATCATTTTAACAACCCCGGATGATGAGAAGCTCCCTTTGGCCAAGAAATTGAGATTCAAGGCTACCAATAATGAAGCTGAGTATGAAGCGTGTGCCTTTGGGTTGGAGGCGTTGATAGCCTTAGGAGCAAAAAACGTGGAAGTGTTTGGTGATTCCTCCCTGGTGATCAATCAAATCCGACGTGAATGGGCCGTTAAAGAAGAGAGGCTAATACCATACATCAAGCACTTGAGAGATCTGAGCAGTCAATTTGAAGTGTGCACATTCCGTTTTGTTCCAAGGGACGAAAACCAGTTAGCCAATGCGCTTGCCACTTTAGTCTCAATGTGGGATAACCTCGAAGGGGTGGTTATGAGGCCAGTTTTGATTTCTAGCTCTGAGAGACCTATCTTCAAATTTAAATCAGTCATGGAGATAGAAGTAGCAGATGGGAAGCCATGGTATTATGATATTAAGAACTATCTAGAGAATGCGATGTTTCCAGAAGAAGCTACAGAGAAAGATCAGAGAATGATTCGTAAGCTATCTACTCAATTCATCTGCATAAATGGAACGTTGTACAAACAACAGGCTGATGGTATCCAGTTGAGATGTTTGGATGAGAAAGAGGCTAAGAGGGTGATGGAAGAAACACACGCCGGAGTATGCGGGGCCCATATGAACGGGTTGACATTGGATTCTTCTGGCTTACCATGGATAATGATTGCTAGAAGTATGTAAAGCAGTGTCAGTTATGCCAGCAGTATGCAGATTTAAGGCATCTGCCCATTTCGGAATTACATAATCTAACGTCACCTTGGCCATTCGAAGCTTGGGGGATTGATATTATTAGGGAAATACGCCCCACGGCCTCCAATGGGCATAGATACATCATTGTCGCCATCGACTACTTTACCAAATGGGTAGAAGCTGAGTCCTTCAGGAAAGTTGATGCTCGAGATATGGCGAAATTCATCGAGAAGAACTTGATATGTAGGTATGGCCTTCCACACCATGTGGTATCTGACAACGGGGTCCAGTTCATGGTCAAAACGAAGAAGTTACTCCAGAAGTATGGTATCGAGCACCATAAGTCTTCTCCGTATCGTCCTCAAGCCAATGGGGCAGTTGAAGCCGCCAACAAGAATGTCAAGAGGATCCTGGCTAAGATGGTCCAGAATTATAAATATTGGGCGAAAAAGTTGCCTTTTGCATTGTGGGGTTACAGAACAACCATCAGAACTTCAACAGGAGCCACTTCATATTCTTTGGTATATGGGACAGAGGCAGTATTGCCGGTCAAGCTCGAACTTAAGTCACTGAGGGTGATAATGGAAGCAGAGATTCCGGAGGCCGAATGGGTGCAGTAACGGCTGCAATGCTTGAACATGTTGGATGAGAATAGGTTAAAAGCCTACTATCGCAACCAGATCTACCAAAAGAGGCTCGCTAGGTCTTTTGGAAAGAAAGTCAAGAAACATCCATTGAAGGAGGGGGATCTGGTATTTAAATAGATGAGACCAGGTGCACTGGATATTAGAGGAAAGTTCAGACCAACGTGGGAAGGACCATTCATCCTCAAGAGGCTCCTATCAAAAGGGGCTGTGATTCTGTCGGATAGCGATGGCAATAAATTTAAAGAACCGATCAATATTGATAGACTCAAAAGGTTCCATGGCTAAAGACAATAAAATCAAAAGAAGAGAATAAAAGCCCCGCGAGTCAAAAATCAAAAAAAGGCAGCCTTGCTAAAATTGGGCGCCTCGTCAGGGTGAAAACCGAAAAAAGGCATCCTGGGCAAAAATTAAAGGATTGAGAGAAAATATCCAATCGTGAAAACCCAAGAGGGCTGATTGGTAACGGGAGTTGATTTTATCAAGATTTGGTTCCCTGAATGAATGTAGTCTTGCATAATTGAATTAGTGTAAAAAATGATCATGTATGCTGAAATCGTACTAAAATGTACACAATGTTGTGAAATAAAATAAGACTTGACTTATTTATTTACATCGTTGTCCAATTATGCTTTAAAAAGAAACATATTGCTCAAAATGCATGCAAAGCTAAACTATGCCCTACTACTACTCTCGTTAACCAAATGCCTCAGTCGCCATGTTCGGTTATTAGGTGACGGGCTAAGTATCCACCTCTTGTACGCGCTGGTAGAGGTGATAGAATGGTTCTCGAAGGGAGGTATTATAGTCTTCAATGGAAGTTGGCTCCAGAGCTCATGATAGCGCGAAGTAAAAGCCTCGAAAGGATAGAGGGAGTCTCACCACATCCTAAATCATTCCAAGTTGACGAGAACAGCGAGTCGTAATGTAGATGGTTGCCTCATGAAGCCCGCATAGGGGAACGCATTTTGAAGACACATCAATAACTACACTGGATAAGGGAAGCCAAGCGTGCATGAAGCTAATATCCTCATCTGATATCTCACTAAATCTGGTAATGCCTCCGTCAGGGGTCCCAGGTAGGTACAGATGCCGGCGAGGAAGAAAATGCTTCACAGAATACTGACTAATGACCCTAGGAGGTGGCTCTGACAGCAGTTTCAATTTCTCTTGCAACCAAATCTGAAAGAAGAAGCAAGGAAAAATAAAAGCTAAAGAAATTAACATAAAAGGCAAAGAAAAGCCGCTGGAGTAAATTGGATTTACTTCAGGCTAAAATTAGGCATAGGGTTGTGTGAAAATCCGAAAGGACGCACTTCCCGCTAAGAAAAGCTAGTGTGAAAATCCACAAGGGACGCACTACCTTTTAAAATAATGACGTACCTGGAGTAGTAAGGGGCTCCCAAAGAATTAAGTGGTAGGCCCGGTACAAACAGAGTCCAAACCCAAGGTAGTCTCAACCAGAATAAGTGGGAAAGGGGCCAGCCCGTGGTGAAAATCGTCCAAAATCCCAAACAGACGAGGGTCTCCAAGCAACTCCTCTGAAGTCATAGTTGGATACTTCATCAGACAGAAAAGAAAGATGACACTTACGCTGTATGAGGGAAGGTTAGAGAATTCATCCAGTGTTTCAATCAGAGGTTCTAAGGCAAATATAGAGCCTTGAGGAACTAGACGAGTAGCGTCAGAAGGAGCTATACTTAAGAACAGGGTAATATCCCGAGGTTGAACCAAACCATAGCGGGGAATGCAGGGCAAAGCATTAGGAGGATACCAGCTACCGACAATGGCAGCAAGTTCTTCAGGCAGGGGGCATATTTCCTGGTAGGTGAACCTGAAAACATGAAAGCAAGGGTCCCAGAAGCGGGTCGCAGCCAAAAGAAGGTTGTAGTCTATTTTGACTCTCCGTAAAAATCTCAGTCCAGAAAGGGGGGCAAGAGTGCTATTTTCCCAAGTTTGAGCATCGTCTAAGATACGGTACATTTTGGGAAGAAAGGGAGAATTCATTTCTCAATCGCTAAAGTCGGAGTCACTAAAGCAAGTAAAGAAGGAAAAAAGGAAAAACTGGAGAAAAGAGCCTATTATGAAGCAAAAATGAGGGAAAAAGGCACGAAGTCCAAGAAAATCGTGAAATTTATAGGTGATATGAGCTTAATTAGCTCATAATTAAACTATATTTTATGGTTATAAGTAATGTTTTAAGTGTTTTTATTTGTAGGAATTAGGTATGTTTTATGTGTTTTGTTAAGTTTTGTGTGTAGGAGACAAATGGAGAAAGTATGGAGTTAATGGAGAAAATATGGAGCAAAATGGAGAGAAGAAGAAGAATTGAGTTAAGGCAGAAGAGGCTCTGTCGCGATCGCGATGGGAGGCGCGAGCGTGACAGAGCGCGCTAAGGAGGATCAAGAGAAGAAGACAAAAGAGAAGAGAAGAGGAGCTGTCGCGACCAAGGGAAGACGTCGCGAGGTCGCGACAGGGCGCGGAGAAGGCACACGCGAGGAAAGGCGAGCGAAAGAGAAGGCGTGCTCTGTCGCGATCGCGACAGAGGGATCCGTTAGACACTAAAGTTCAAATTTGAACTTGAAAAGTTGTATCTTTCCTCCAACAATTACAACCTTTGTAGAAGGGCATCTGAAGGGGCATGAGCTGATGTTATAAATACTGATTTTAACTGTAATTTAGGGATGTTAGACTTAGAATTGAACATTTGAATATTTTTCTGCAAGTTAGAATAATTTTCTTTAGTTTTTCTTAAGTAGAGTTTATGTGTTGAAGAGAAGGTATTATACAAGGAAGAAGACTACAATTGGTGACTTGAAAAGGGTTGAGAAATCTCCTTCTTCAATTCTTAACTTTTAATTCTTCTTTGTAATTTTTATGATGTAAATTCTGAACTTGAATGTTTATATTAAATATTTTATTGTTCATATTAATTCACGTTTTCTTAATTGTAGACTTTTTCATTAGTACATTATTTATAATCATTATAAGTTTGAGTTTAATTGAGAAATAAATTTATTCTTACAACTAATTGGAAATTCATCATTAAGATATTGTTTGAGAAATTATAATATTGAAATGGTTGCTATAGGTTGTGTTTTATTCCTAAGATTTACATGTATAATCATCTAGTTCTTAAATGAAAGTTTGGAATTAGACTTGTATGTGTATGTTTTGGGCAGTCCTATTTATATTGAGAAAGTAAGTAGGAAATTTATTCAACTTAGCTTACAAGAAAAGAATACTAAAATCATTAAGAACAATTAATTCAAGTTCCATCTTTATATCTAGTATCATTAATCTTTTCTGACTTCTTGGATTCACACAAATTTGGCTTAGTTAGTTTACAAGTTAGATTAATTTAGAATTACTTCTCTATCATTTTATAATTGTAAACAAGATTAAAATCAATTAGTAATAGTGTGTAACACGTTCTCTGTGGGATCGATATCTAAAGTACTATTTCGGTACACCGTATACTTGCGGTCAATAAGCATATATAAAAAATGCTCAACAAGTTTTTGGCGCCGTTGCCGGGGAACGGTTGTTTGCCATTATAAAAATTGATTTATGATTTTGGATTACAATATTTTATTTGTTTTAATTTATTTATTTGTTTAACTTAATTTTGTGTTTTGTTTTTACAGGATTTTAGAAGTTCATGCCTAGTACAAGGAGTTCTTTAGAAGAGCTTGAGCCTTTAAATCCTGAAATTGAGAGGTTTTTATTGAGTAACCGAAAATCAAATAAAAAGAAGAACAAAAATAGGAGATCAATTATCATGGCTGATGAAAATCCACCAAGATTGATGGACTTTGCCACACCTGCTTTGAGTGGTGCTCAACAAGGAGTGGTAAGACCAACGGTAAATGCCAATCAATTTGAAATTAAGCCTTCATTATTGCAAATGATTCAAAATAGTATACAGTTTTATGGTTTGGCAAATGAGGATCCAAATGCTCATTTGGCAAATTTTCTTGAAATTTGTGATACCTTTAAGATAAATGGGGTTTCAAATGATGCAATCAAGCTTAGGCTTTTTCCATTCACTTTGAAGGATAAAGCAAAGGCTTGGTTAAATTCATTGACTAGGGGTTCTATAACTACTTGGGACCAATTGGCCCAAGCATTTTTATCAAAATATTTTCCCTTGGCCAAAACCGCAAAAATCATAAAGGATATTACTACATTTGTTCAAAATGAAAATGAATCATTATATGAGGCTTGGGAAAGATTTAAGGAATTGCAAAGGATGTGTCCACATCATAACTTGCCAAGAGAGCTGTTGATGCAAACATTCTATAATGGAGTTAATCCTACCACAAGAGGAACTATTGATGCTGCTGCTGGAGGTTCTTTGATGAGGAAAACTACTGAAGCGGCGTTTGAATTATTGGAGGAGATGTCCATGAACAACTGCATGTGGCCTACCGAGAGAAGTAGAGATTCAAATTCTACTAATGTAAGAGGAGTTCATGCATTTGATTCAGTAGTTGTATTGCAAGCACAAGTGGAAGCATTGACTCACAAACTCAATAATTTTGGTATGGGAGGTAGTCAACCAAATAGATACAATATTTGTGGACAACAAGGACATCCAAGTGAGGTATGTAATTTAGGCATTAATAGTTCGGAGGAGCAAGTTAGTTTTATTCAAGGGCAAGGAAGAGGTAATCCATTTTCCAATACATATAACCCTGGATGGAGGAACCATCCAAACATTTCATGGGGGAATAGTAGTAATCAAAATAAAGGAGTAAGTTTTCAACCACCTCAAGATAGGTTTGGGGCCTTGGAGGTTAAAATGGATAGGTTCTTAGAGGGGATTAATATGAAATTTAATTCACAAGAGGAGAATCAAAAGAGGCTGGAAAATAAGTTTGATCAGATCACAAAGAATCAAGCCTCATCCATTCATAACTTAGAAGTGCAAATTGGGCAATTAGCAAAGGCTTTACCTTCAAGATTACAAGGTACTTTACCAAGTAATACGGAGGAGAACCCAAGGGAACATCTAAAAGCCATAAATTTGAGGTCAGGTAAAACTTACACCAATGAATTTGTTATTACTAACAAAAATGGAGAATTTCAGGAAAATAAAAAGAAGAATGAGTCTTCTGTCGCGAGCGCGACACCTATCGCGGTCGCGACAGAGGAGAAGCCAACCAATGTTGCAGGCGCGACACCGGGCGCGATACCAGACGTGAGCGCGACAGCAGGAGGAGAGTCTCCTGTCGCGATCGCGACACCTGTCGCGGTCGCAACAGAAGGGGCATCTAAAGCAAATTCTTCTAAAATTTTTCAACCTAGTCCACCATTTCCGCAACGCCTGAAGAGACAAAACCAAGATAAGCAATTTCAATCTTTTGTGGATAAATTGAAGTATTTGCACATTAATTTGAATTTTATTGAAGCCATATCACAAATTCCTAACTATGCAAAATTTCTAAAAGAATTAATTTCTAAGAAAAGAAGTTGGGAAGATATATCCACTATTGCATTAACTGAAGCATGTAGTTCTATAATCACAAAGAATTTGCCTACAAAACTTAAAGATAATGGTAGTTTCACCATTCCATGTACCTTAGGGGATAGAGAGTTTCCTAAGTGCTTATGTGATTTGGGGGCAAGTATAATTCTCATGCCTTATTCAATCTTAAAAAAGTTGGGTTTAGATTATGTTAAACCTACTTCCATGGTTTTGCAATTAGCTGATCAATCTATTAAGAAACCATATGGAATAGTTGAAGATGTACTTGTAAAAGTGGATAAATTTATTTTGCCCGCTGATTTTGTCATTTTAGATTTTGCATATGATGAGAAATGTCCCTTAATATTGGGTAGACCTTTTATGAGGACTGGTAGGGCCTTAGTTGATGTTTATGAGGGCACATTAGTCTTAAGAGTAGGGGAAGATAGTGTTGAATACCAAATGGATAAGGCACTAAAATACCCAATGGATGAAAATGTGTGCATGAAAATAGATATTATTGATGCATATGTTATGGAAGTATTGGAAAATGCAGATGAAGAGGAAACCCAAATGGAAGAGGAAATTCATGAAGAAATAGAGCAAGGACGCTTTAAAAGTGAACCTCTTAATCGTAATGAAGCACCTTTACCACCTTCCATTGAAAGTCCACCAAATGTTGATCTAAAGGAATTACCAAATTATTTGAGGTATGCTTTCCTTGGACCTAATCATACTTTGCCTATTATTATTTCTAATAAACTCAATAAAGAACAAGAGCATGCATTATTAGAAGTTGTTAGAAAAAGGATAAAAAGTATTGGATGGCAAATATCTGATTTAAAGGGTATTAGTCCTAATGTTGTCATGCATAGGATAAATATGGAAGATGATTATAAACCAAAAGCTGATAGACAAAGGAGGCTTAACCCTCATATGAAAGAGGTAGTCAAAAAGGAAGTTATTAAATTACTAGATGCTGGAATCATTTATCCTATTTCGGATAGTGATTGGGTAAGTCCAATACATTGTGTTCCAAAGAAAGGGGGTATGACCGTAGTAAGGAATGAGAATGGAGATTTAATTCCAACTAGAACCACCACAGGTTGGAGGGTATGTATAGATTATAGAAAGCTTAATTTGGCCACTAGAAAGGATCATTTTCCTTTACCATTCATTGATCAAATGCTTGTAAGAATTGCTGGCCATTCTCATTATTGTTTTCTTGATGGATATTCAGGGTATTTCCAAATTTTTATTTACCCTAGTGACCAAGAGAAAACTACATTTACTTGTCCTTATGGAACTTTTGCTTATAGGCGAATGCCTTTTGGGCTTTGTAATGCCCCAGCCACATTTCAAAGATGTATGACTTCCATTTTTGGAGATATGATAGAGGATATAATGGAGGTTTTCATGGATGATTTTTCTGTTTATGGGGATTCATTTGAGCTTTGTTTACAAAATTTAGACAAAGTATTGGCTAGGTGTGAAGAGACTAACTTGGTTCTTAATTGGGAGAAATTCCATTTCATGGTAGATGAAGGAATAGTCTTAGGGCACAAAATTTCAAGTAGGGGTATTGAGGTTGATAGAGCAAAAACAGAATTAATTGAGAAATTACCTCCACCTACTACAATTAAGGGGGTTAGATCTTTTCTTGGACATGCTGGATTTTATAGAAGATTTATAAAGGATTTTTCTTTAATTGCTAAACCTTTAACTAATTTATTAGTTAAGGATGTTTCTTTTGAATTTTCTATGGAATGTATGCATGCGTTTGATACTTTAAAGAAGGCCCTTATAAGTGCACCTATAATTGCTGCTCCTAATTGGGAATTGCCATTTGAAATTATGTGTGATGCAAGTGATCTTGCTGTGGGTTGTGTATTAGGTCAAAGACATGGTAAGAATTTGCATGTGATCTATTATGCTAGTCATACTTTGTCCCCTCCTCAAGTTAATTATACAACAACAGAGAAAGAAATGTTAGCTGTGGTGTATGCATGTGATAAGTTTAGATCTTACTTGTTGGGTTCTAAAGTCATAATCTATACGGATCATGCTGCATTGAGGTATTTATTTGCAAAGAAAGATGCTAAACTAGGTTGATTCGTTGGGTATTGTTATTGCAAGAGTTTGACCTTGAAATTAAAGACAAAAAGGGAAGTGAAAATCTTGTTGCTGACCATTTGTCTAGGTTAGAAAATAATGAACAAACTTTAGGTGATGGTATTGAAATTAATGAATCATTTCCGGATGAAGCCTTGATGTCAATTTTGAATATGCATGTACCTTGGTATGCTGATTTTGCTAATTATCTTGCTGCTGGAATTGTACCTGAAAATTTAACATGGCAACAAAAGAAGAAATTCTTTAGTGATGTTAAAAATTATTTATGGGAAGAACCTTACTTGTTTAAGATATGTGGGGATGGTATAATTCGTCGTTGTATAAGTGAGGAGGATTATCAAAACATTTTAATGCATTGTCATGCTGCATTGTATTCGGGTCATAATGGTGCCAATAAAACTGCATCTAGAGTGCTTGAATGTGGATTCTTTTGGCCAACTTTATTTCATGATGCAAAAATGTATGTAGCTAAATGTGATAAATGTCAAAGGGCTGGTAATATTGGGAAGAGAGATGAAATGCCTTTGAATAATATATTGGAAGTTGAAGTGTTTGATGTATGGGGGATTGACTTCATGGGTCCCTTTCCCACATCTTTTGGTCAAAACTATATTTTGGTTGGAGTTGACTATGTATCAAAGTGGGTTGAAGCCAAAGCTACACCAACCAATGATTCAAAGGTGGTGATAAAATTTTTGAAGAAGCTTTTCTCAAGATTTGGAGTGCCAAGAGCCATCATAAGTGATGGAGGTAAGCATTTCATTAACCGTTCTTTTGATTCTTTATTGCATAAATATGGTGTTCATCATAGGGTAGCTACACCATATCACCCACAAACAAGTGGTCAAGTGGAAGTGTCCAATAGGGAGTTAAAGTGGATATTAGAAAAAACAGTCTCTACTTCTAGAAAGGATTGGGCACATAAATTAGATGATGTTTTGTGGGCATATCGAACTGCATTTAAAGCTCCAATTGGAATGACACCATATAGGATGGTTTATGGAAAAGCATGTCATTTACCTGTTGAATTAGAACACAAAGCATATTGGGCCATTAGAACTTTGAATTATGATCTTAAAGATGCAAGTGTCAAAAGATGTTTACAATTAAATGAGCTAGATGAATTGAGACTTCTTGCATTTGAGAATGCTAAGATATATAAAGAAAGAACTAAAAATTGGCATGATGCACATATAAGAATTAAAAATTTTAATATTGGGGACAAGGTCTTATTGTATAATTCTAGATTGAAACTCTTCCCGGGAAAATTAAGATCTAGATGGAGCGGACCCTTTGAAGTAACCCAAGTTTTTGATCAAGGGTTTTTGGAACTTAAAAATAATAAAAATGAGTTATTTAAAGCCAATGGTCAAAGGTGTAAAGTGTATTTGGAGGAAACATTTCATGGAAGGGAGGTTTCTTTTCTTTCCTTAAAAGTGATTTGATGGTTATTTCGTTTAACTTTTCTTTTTAATTAATTGTTTTATTATATGCATGATATTTATATGTCATAATGTTGTTATTTTTGTTCCACAGATGTTTTTCATATGTCAATTTATTTTATATACTATTGTGTGTTGTTTGTGAAAGGAAAATAAAATGTGATTTTTCAAAATTCCTTTCTGTCGCGAGCGCGACAGAGAGGGGAACGCATATTTTTAATTTTGTCGCGATGGCGCGACGTGTAGAGTGATCGCGACAGGATCAATTTTCATTTTTCATAATTCCTTTCTGTCGCGATCGCGACGTTGTCGCGAGGTCGCGATAGCAACCGGATAATTTTGTCGCGATGACGCGACGTTTATCGCGAAATTCAAATTGTTGATTTGCTCTCTGTCGCGATCGCGACGCTGTCGCGACAGAACGCGGCGTTTGAATTTTTCGGTCAAACCAACCGTTAGACTCACATTTAATTCCTTAAATTTTCTTTTACCTACCCTAATTACTCTCTCTTTTTCATTTTCTCTTGCCTTTTCGTTATCTTCTCTCTAATTTCGTTTTTATCTTCTTAACTTCCTCCCGATTTTTCTCTCTAACTTCTTCATCCAAATTTCGTATTTCTTGTTTTTAAGTCTCCTGTTCTTCTTCTTCTTGTGTTTCGATTTCTTCTTGGTGTGATTCATATATCTGTAACGTGATTTCACAATGGTGAGAACAAAGCATGTTGGAGATAAAAGTCAGGGGAAACGCCCAATTGGAGAAACCAACGCTCAAGGAGAGGAACCCACGCTTGACTCCTTTATTTTTCAGAACAGGTATGATTGCCCTTTTAAACTTTTATCTGATGAAGAGGGTGTGAAATTTGCCTATTTTGCTAAAAAATCGTATGTGGGAATGTGGGGTCTAGATTTTGCTATTCTGAAAACCATGGGTTTACATGATGAAATTAATAATTTCCTGAGATACATGAAATGGGGGAAATTTATCACTTACTCTTTACCTGTTAGAAAGGAATGGGCTTTAGAATTTTTTGTTACTTTGGATTATGTAGATAAAAGAAGGGATTCAATGAAATTTAGGCACCAGGGTATTGAATATACTTTTACCATTAATGATTTGCATAACTGGTTTGGTTTTCCTTTGAATGGTAAAAGATTTGATTCCCATATTTTCCATCCAACACCTGTGTGGAATAGATTATCAGGACTTGACAGGTTTAATAACAAAAATTCTACAAATAGACAAATTAAGGACAATGCCTTAATGATCTTCCATAAATTTCTTTGTCATGCCATGTTTGGTAGAGTAGAGAGTACTAAGGTCCAAACAAAGGATTTGTTTGTTTTAGATTTACTGCAATCTAACAAAACACCTGATTCGATTGATTTTATACTTGATGGCCTTTATCATGCGTCTACTGCCCGTAGTAAATCTGTAGGTATGTGTCATATGGTAACAGGTATTATTTTGGGATGTTTGGGAGATTTGCATAATTTTGTAATGGAAGAAAAAGAAACAATTCCTTTGTTGGATGTGGTATATTTGCGTAGAGCTAATATTTTAACCAAGGGAGCTTGGCCCCCAAGGTTTGTTGATAGATGTGCAGGTGGATCAAGTCGGGATGACCCTAATTTGGCTGGACCCCGTGTGCCTCGTGATAGGGCACGTGAGTCAGCATCTGCCGCTCCTGCTCATGACTCCTCAAGTGAGGACGAGGCGGCTGTTGGTGCTGATAATGTAGAGAGGAGGAATTCTAGAGAGGCTGCTGTAGATTTGGAGCCTATTTTGCACCGATTGGATGGTATTGAGGCCACCAATCAGAGTATGGCTGCTCGAATGGATGTGCTGGAATCTGATGTGCGGACGGTGTTAAAGAATCAGAAGAGCTTTGGCCGCAAGCTTTTAAGTTTCTTCCGCAAGCAGAATGTGGATCTTTCTCCTTCTCCACCAAGCTCCCCTAGTGGGAGTTTCTGAAGTTTGTTTCCTTTCTTTTTTTGTATTTTGGTTCGTGTTTGTCTTTATGTTTTGTTTATGTTCGTTTGTTTGTTCGTTTAAACCTTTTTACACAATAGGGACATTGTGTCCTTTAAGTGTGGGGGTTAGGTATGTTTTGATATGTTTTCGTTTTTACTACATAAATGCATGTGTGTTTATATGTGTTATTGTGTAGTATAGCTTGTGTTTGCATGAACTGCTAGATTTAGGTTTGTGTTGTTTTATATTGTTTTAGGTTGTTTTAAGCAAAATTTTTTTTGAGCTTAGTATTTGATTAATATTTGAAAATTGGAGCATGTATAGTTTTTATGTTTTTGAACATTAGCATAGATAGTAACCTTTGACAATTTTCATTTTTTGTTTTACTTTAACTTTTTGTTGTACATAGTGAAGGGTATGACTTAGCAAAACACTTTGGTGTAGGTTTTTTTTAAGTTAGATATCTTTTTATATGTAAATAAAGATTATTTTGCCAATTTATTGCCTATAATAGTTTGACCTATAGCCATGTGAGTTTTTGAAGCCTTATACACTAATTTTTTTTATTTATTTGTATGAGAGCCTTATTATGCCATATCCTCTAGAACTTGTTTGTGATAAATTTCGAGATTACATTTTAGTATAGGCGGTACATGGGATATGATAAGGGCACTTAGAATGAACCTATTTTGGCTTTACTTTTAAATTTCTTACCTTTTGCCTTTAGGTAGCCAATTTTGAGCTTATATCCTGTTTTTCTTGTTTAACATATTAATAAACCAATCTTTTTGCTTAAACAAGGCCTATTTTTTGTTCATTATCCTATTGTGGAGGGATTAGGATTAATATAACATGGGAGATATATTAGTTATTGAAAAGCATGAAAAATAAATTTTACAAATTGAATTCCCTTCTTTTCAAAGTTAGAGTTATAAATGCTAGTATAAAAATATATAGAAAAGCTGAGAAAAAGAAAAGGGAATAGCATTATGTACATTTAGAATTATTTAAGTGTGGGATGGAGCGTAAAACGCACCCATACTAAATTTTCATGCTATCCTTTAGAAAAAAAAAAAAGAAAAAGAAAAGAAGTAACATAAACCAAGAACTAGCAAATGTTATGTAAGAAGGGGATTAGAATAGAATAAAGATTTTCATGCTATGTTTGAAATGTAAAATCTCCTATGTTATATTGATGTTTTTCTCTACACAATTTTATCTACTTAAATCCAAAAGATCCTACCCTAACCTAAGCCACATTACAACCCTTTTAAGACCCTTTGATCCTCTTTACTACCTTTTACTAGTAGTGGAGATTTTTACTACTTACAAGCTTATGGTATGTCATGGCATAATCAAGGAATGAGGGAAAACACTAACCTTTATACACTTGAGTGATTGAGTGTTTATCAAAATAAGTGTTGAGTGAAAATTATCTTAGGCAATGCTTTGTGTGAAATAATCTCTTACATGTGTTAAGATATTTAATTTCTTGAGATCAAACATCATTGTGTTTTGCAATTTCATGGTTTTCCAAATGTGCAAAGAGGGTTAAAGTTTAATGAATGATGGGAATGTTTAAATGGTTACCTATTGAAGCTAGTGTGTTAGAAGGATAATTCTATGCATGGTGTTTTCAAATAATTATCAAATGTCTAAGTAAGCTCCAAAATATTGTGTTTAGTATATATTTTGTTTTTGTGTTGTTTAAATGTTGTGTAAGTGTTTTGCTTGGGGACAAGCAAATGTTTAAGTGTGGGGGTTTGATATGAGATTAATTAGCTCATAATTAAACTATATTTTATGGTTATAAGTAATGTTTCAAGTGTTTTTATTTGTAGGAATTAGGTATGTTTTATGTGTTTTGTTAAGTTTTGTGTGTAGGAGACAAATGGAGAAAGTATGGAGTTAATGGAGAAAATATGGAGCAAAATGGAGAGAAGAAGAAGAATTGAGTTAAGGCAGAAGAGGCTCTGTCGCGATCGCGATGGGAGGCGCGAGCGCGACAGAGCGCGCTAAGGAGGATCAAGAGAAGAAGAGAAAAGAGAAGAGAAGAGGAGCTATCGCGACCAAGGAAAGACGTCGCGAGGTCGCGACAGGGCGCAGAGAAGGCACACGCGAGGAAAGGCGAGCGAAAGAGAAGGCGTGCTCTGTCGCGAGCGCGACAGGCGTCGCGATCGCGACAGAGGGATCCGTTAGACACTAAAGTTCAAATTTGAACTTGAAAAGTTGTATCTTTCCTCCAACAATTACAACCTTTGTAGAAGGGCATCTGAAGGGGCATGAGCTGATGTTATAAATACTGATTTTAACTGTAATTTAGGGATGTTAGACTTAGAATTGAACATTTGAATATTTTTCTGCAAGTTAGAATAATTTTCTTTAGTTTTTCTTAAGTAGAGTTTATGTGTTGAAGAGAAGGTATTATACAAGGAAGAAGACTACAATTGGTGACTTGAAAAGGGTTGAGAAATCTCCTTCTTCAATTCTTAACTTTTAATTCTTCTTTGTAATTTTTATGATGTAAATTCTGAACTTGAATGTTTATATTAAATATTTTATTGTTCATATTAATTCACGTTTTCTTAATTGTAGACTTTTTCATTAGTACATTATTTATAATCATTATAAGTTTGAGTTTAATTGAGAAATAAATTTATTCTTACAACTAATTGGAAATTCATCATTAAGATATTGTTTGAGAAATCATAATATTGAAATGGTTGCTATAGGTTGTGTTTTATTCCTAAGATTTACATGTATAATCATCTAGTTCTTAAATGAAAGTTTGGAATTAGACTTGTATGTGTATGTTTTGGGCAGTCCTATTTATATTGAGAAAGTAAGTAGGAAATTTATTCAACTTAGCTTACAAGAAAAGAATACTAAAATCATTAAGAACAATTAATTCAAGTTCCATCTTTATATCTAGTATCATTAATCTTTTCTGACTTCTTGGATTCACACAAATTTGGCTTAGTTAGTTTACAAGTTAGATTAATTTAGAATTACTTCTCTATCATTTTATAATTGTAAACAAGATTAAAATCAATTAGTAATAGTGTGTAACACGTTCTCTGTGGGATCGATATCTAAAGTACTATTTCGGTACACCGTATACTTGCGGTCAATAAGCATATATAAAAAATGCTCAACAATAGGGTTGATACACCGACGGCTAGCCCGTCCCTCTCTCAGATGGTTATCTCGTTTGTAATTGTCCACCTGCCAGGTCTTTGCATTGTACATCACGTGCATTAATTAGGTACTTAATGAGGGTAAAAAGAGGAATCCGGAAAGACAAACGGCATGCTCATCTGTCTCTATAGAGACGCAAAGCCCGTCGGTACTTGTAACACCCCCTACTCATACGTAGGCATACCCATCCTCCAGGAGTGAGAAGCCGTATGAGCTGGGTGTGTCACCAAGCATATAAAGATACAAAGCATACATTCATACATAATAACAATACATCATTACGGGAAAATTAAAACCTTCCTAAGCATCAAATTAATCCATCGTTATAATAGCAAAATTCGTTACAAAAATGTTCTGATCAAAAGTCAGAATAAGATAATTACATAACCCAAAAGTATATAAATGCGGAAGCTTTACAAACAATAGTATAAAGAGAGTTCCGATACAAGAGAATCAGTCATGCTATCGAAAATAAAGCCCTAACACTAATCCCTCTGTGTTGGCTTGACTGACGATGACTCTCCAAAATGAACACCATCCTACGCACCTGCACGGATAAAACACCGTGCTAAGCGATAAACGCTTAGTGGGGAACACACAACAAAAGAGTGGATGGCCATTCACAATGGTCGTCAATGCCATACACATACAATATGACAAATGCGGATAATGATATCATCTATATAATCATACTTGCATAATAAAGACATGCATTCAGAAGTTCACATCCACATGCATTTACACTTTAATTAATTTCTCATACTCATCGTTATACGCATTCTAATACCATATTCTTGTAATCATATCAAAGCGGAACAAAATAAAAAGAGCATCTGCTGACTCACAATAGTGGATAACGAGTAAACGCATAGCGTACCTTATGGGCACGAATCGAATGCATAGCGTACCTCACAGGTACGAATCAGAAACCCTTTTATTTTTGTCGCATTCAAAACATTTTACAAAGGGGACCTTAAACAAGATCCAAAACGTATAAGGGGTTCGCGAGGAACCAAACGGGGACCTGATCGGGGTCCAGACAGAGCTAAAGGCTGCAGCTAAGAGACTCTATTAGGCTTGCCTAACTATCCACTAGATTGACTCTCGTAGGTCATGTATAATACAAATCATATTTCAAAGTACAACATACAATTCATCTGAAGAATCATGGTATCACTCATATAAAAGAATATAAAAGCATGACATGTATCATACAGTAGTATAAGTCCATTCAGAAGAGATACGAAATTCATTTTTGGTTAAAATTGGGCAATTTCAGAAAATAGGCCGAACAGAGGTGACCAATAGCACAAGGTTGGCCGGTCACGAGTGCCAAGATCCACTCTCCCGATCGGAACTTCCCATCTTTTGATCGATAGCCGAGCGTGATGCACTCAAGGCATTTCCGATCGGAAGATGGTAGGCCGATCGAGACTTGGACTGACTGATTTTCTGCATTTTGCCACTATAGGAACTCTGCAGAAATCCCTAATTCCTAAACTTGCCCAGAACGTTAAAACACATTTCTTCAAAAATCACTTGCCTCAGATCGCTACTTTCCTCGCCACCAGCAATGCACAGACACAACTTTTAACACCCTTAACACAATTAGATCACATTTGAACAAAAGCAAATTCCAATCTCAGCAACCCAGAAAGTCACAGTAAACCCAAAACACACTAATCCGTTCTTTTGGTTTGAAACTTAAATCAACTAAAACACATTACATTACTTCTAGCATGCATCACAACGATCATCAAGTTACCACAAATCATTCAACCACAACATAAACACAAAAATGCAGAAATTCCCAAACCTGTAATCCTAGCTTTAATCACTTGGTTCCACTACTTCCAGCTTTCTCTTTGCCTTTCAGGTCACGGGGAGGCTCAACTAACAGCTGACACACCAAGAACATACAAACAAAAACCCTAAATCAAAACCCAATCTAGAAATGCAAAGGAAAAAATGAACAGTGTGAAGAAAATGATGAAAATGTGGAAAAGTTTACCTAGCGGAGGTTGAGGAGCGATCAAATTCCACCACAAATCAGTTGAATCAAATACCAGGACACAAATGGGAAAGGAAAAGAGGAAGAAGGAGTAATGAAGAAGAGAAAACGGGGCGAAAGGCAGTAGGAGTGGCTGCCCTTCTTTGTCTTTCTTTTTACACCCATTTCCAAAAACCCTAGCCACGTGTCATCCTAAGATTGGCATACACTACTCACACACAATGCACTCTCAACTTAAAACACCCTACTAATGTATGATTAAAGCACACAAACCCAACTCCACTACTCATACCCTACAATGGAACACTCATGCACATACACATATATCCCAACTAATTCACACTCTAATGCTATACATGCATCCACATGCTAACAAAACCCTTAAAACACATATTTTTACCTAAAATGTCCTTTAACACATGCCATGACACACACAATGGATGCACACACAGATGGCTCATTCTACTAGGGGGCAAACGGGGTGTGACAGTACTTAAAATCTATATAAAGACACTAGTACCGACGGACTGTCACTTTCTTTTCTCTTTTCTTCATACCGACGCTCTTCCCTTCCTTTTTAGTTGCATTCTTTTTATTTTTGCCTTTTCGGTTGGTTTTCTTTGCACCAGTGTCTTGTGCTTTCTTCTTTATTGAGTCTCAATTTCCAAGTTAGTAAAATTCTTCTATTTTTCTTAATATTTATTTATTTCTTTATTTATCTTATTATGAGTAATATAATCTTCATTTTTTTTAGTGTAATTAGGAGCCTTGTTAATTGATTTTAGTTGTTGCTGCTTAAGTTGGAATGCCATTATTTAGTTAATATTATGTTTTTTTAAGTGCTTTCAGCACATGAATTAACACATAGAATAAATAATATGCTTCATGGATGTATGCTATTTTGAGAATAATTAATAATGGATGCATATTTATTTTTTTAGTTAGATATACAAACCTGGCCTTAGGAATGCACGCACATTAGAACCAGTACTAAGAATTAGAAAATGAAGCGAATCTGAAAATGTTGCACTGTTGATTGGGGCCTGAGGATTGTCCCTTTTTTCTATTTTCTCATGCAGGCGGTTGGGCACACCCTTGCCGGGGTGCTGCCCAAATTTTTTAATCCTTTTGGTTTAATGTTGCACTATTGCTTGGGGCCTGAGGCCTATCATTTTTTTTTCTTTCTTTCTCATGCAGGAGGTTGGGCACACCCTTGCCGGGGTGCTGCCCAAAAATTTTTTTTAATCCTTTTGGTTGAGGCACATCCCTGTCAAAATGCTGCCTAAAGTTTTTCGTTTATGACTACGATGTGAAGCTAATTGTTTACCTTATTTTCAGGATGCCATCGAGATGATATGCTCCGCATAATCAGCCTGAGCCTAAGGCCACAGATTGGATGAGTGCTGAGGTCGGACAGAGGTATATAGCGTTGGCTGAGGTGCAGTTTCGAGCCAGCTGCTTTATCTCTAGGCCATTCCTCGAGGCTCTAGGGATGGCAGACGAGCTTGATGCTCTGATGGCGAGTGCGGGATGGACTGAGTTTCTGACGCCTGCTTTTCGGACTCATCCCGAGATAGTTCGGCAGTTCCTTGCTACATTACAGTACGGGGGGTACCAGAGGTCCAACACAGAGGAGGGTGTCATACAATTTTTGATAGAGCGCTACCAGTATAGCATTGCCCGTTTGTGGTTTGCGTAGGCTATGGGGCTTCCACTTGGGCAGGATGTTATAGTGCCCCAGAGAGCAGTTAGACGCCACCACTGGGCAGCCATTGCCTTACTGGGAGTGCCGTATGACCATGATACCGTAAAGAGCACGGTACTCTTGTCGCAGGCCCTTCGCTATGTTCACAGAGTTTTATCCAGCTCTGATCTGGGACGAGCTGGTAACCCGGGGTCTCTCAATGCCGCAGAGATTTGGCGTTTATGGGCCATGGTGGCAGGCCAGCGGCTCAACATCAGCCATGAGATTTTGGTTAACCTGGTGAGAGTATATAGGGGGACAGCCCCTGTAGTATATGTTGGTGGGGCCGTCTAGATATCCTTGGGCATGCCTTGGAGGAGAGCATTTATGCAGATGCTCCGACAGCTATTACGATGGCTATGATATTACCGATACCGGGTCAGGCCGAGGCATATAGACTTCGCACCATTCATGAGACCAGACGTGCATTTAATCTGCCCTCACTCGAGCCAGTAAAGGAGCAGCAGCCTCCCGAGCATCCACAACACTAGGAGGACCAGCCTCTCGAGCCCCAGCACCACCAGGAGGACCAGCCTCCCTGATATCCAGAGCACCAGGAGGGTCAGCCCCCGCAGCCGCAGCACGAGGAGGAGCATCCTTGTACACCTTCCGATATGGGGATTGAGTTCACCATGGATGAGGAGTTTGGTACTCCCCCGGTGCAGAGAGTACTTAGCCCCACTCCTCCTCCACCATCGAGAGTACAGCGGACAGTTCCCTGGGCACCTAAGAGGTTCAGTCCATATGCTAGAGCAGGGGACCCGGGGGCATCTACTTCTATAGCTGCAGCTCCAGAGCGAGCACAAGAGTCAGCTCCCCCTCCATCCATGCCATCGACTCACCCAACACAGCCATATTTTACAGCGATTTTGACCTCTATGTTCGCATTCTTTGAGCACAGACAGGAGGAGAGACACAGGGCCCTTCTCGAGCAACTTGGGGAGTGAGATAGAGTCATTTTAGAGCGGCTGGATCAGCAGCAGGGTATCATCCAGGAGCAGGGGAGGTTTATTGACTATTTGAGACAGGACCAGGAGAGACTCGTGGGTTAGCTGAGGCAGGAGATGAGGGCCTCCCAGGAGGAGGCGACCCAGAGGATAGATGCATCTGTACAGATGGTGGATGAGTCAGTTGAGGCTCTTAGATTCAGGATCCAGATCCTAGAGGGTGCCATACCTCCCATCGTCCAGTCCATGAGAAAGTTTAGAGAGCAGACAGAGGATAGGCTGAGGAGTATGGGGACTACCTCCACAGATCAGACCCTCCGCCTGGGCGACCCTTTCAGAGAGTTAGTTAGGGGGGGTCGTCACTGATACGCTACAGTTCAGGACGGTATGTGCACAGCTTTTTCTTGATGGGTATGCTCAGGTCCAGTTCCAGCAGCAGGACCCAATGAGAGCATAGTCATTATCAGTACCGGTGGCTGTACCTCCCAGATATCAGCAACAGGCCAGAGCCTCGGTTGCTCAGCAGGCCGGACGATCAGCCCCTCCCAGGCAGCCATCTGCTCCAGATGCGAGACCCTCTGCTTCTTCATCACAGGGCCAGCTGGTTCATCTGTCAGATGATGATGATGATCCAGAGGAGCCCTCCAATTATATGCCATTATAGACTATTCAGGGAGTTCTTCTAGCTTTGTATTTATTCTTTTGTTGAAATTACATCTGTATATTGTACAAAATTTAACCTCTTAGTGGAAAAATGTTTATGGTTAACCTCTTAAATGTGTATGTTATTTCTTCATAATTTAAATTTCTTAAAAGAAAAAATGAAGAAAAAAAGATAATTGATCATATGGTAAAAAGGATGATAAATAATAAAGGGCAACATAAAAATGTTCATAAATCTAACAATCAAGTTAATCGGTGCGAGAATTAACAAGAATCTCTTACAATACAGGAACATGGTTTTACACCAATTCGAAAATGACCAACAGTCAATGGAAGGATAAATAGATCAAATATTATGTACTTCAAGATCAATATTAGATGAGAATCAACAGACCAGAATCGTACCTTGCAGATTGAATGGGGGTTAGCAAGGAAAGTTTGCAAGCCTAAATGGGACTAGCGATATAAATCAGATACCACGCAGGCTGAGATGAGGCTAGTGGGATAGATTAGACATCGTGCATGCTGAGACGAGGACAGCAGGGTACACGCGATAGATTGGGTGCGCACTTTGTAAGTCTGGAGAGGACTTGGTGCAGCTCAGGAGAGCGACCCTCGCATTTTGTAAGTCTGGAGCAGACTCGGCGCATCATCACCATCCGCATTTTATAAGTCCAGAGAAGACTCGGTATAGCTCAGGAGAGCAACCCTCGAATTTTGTAAGTCCGGAGCAGACTCAGCGCATCACCATCCATATTTTGTAAGTCTGGAGAAGACTCGGTGCAGCTCAGGAGAGCGACCCTCGCGTTTTGTAAGTCTGGGGCAGACTCGGCGCATCATCACCATCCGCATTTTGTAAGTCTGGAGAAGACTCGGTGCAGCTCAGGAGAGCAACCCTCGCGTTTTGTAAGTCCAGAGCAGACTTTGCGCATCACCATCCACATTTTGTAAGTCTGGAGAAGACTCGGTGCAGCTCGGGAGAGCAACACTCACATTTTGTAAGTCTGGAGCAGACTCAACGCATTGCTACTTCTACGGCAAAAGGTAAGGACTGCCACAAGTATGCGTTTCTTTCATTTCTTCTCTGAATTTTGGCTCCTCTAGACACTAGTGCACTAGTTTTCCAAAAATTAGGGGCAACTGTAGATATCGGGTCCTGAGGCAGTCTAGGTCAGAGTTACCCGATGAAGAGATCGATGTCGGTTTTTGGATAAATGGATTGAATTCGGAGGTTTTTGTCTTTTGGTTTCACAAGGATTAAAATCTTTTTCTCTATGGCGTGAGATTTTGGAAGAATTTGGGAAATTTTGCTTAAAATTGTTATTTTGCTGTTTAGACGGGATGACCGTCGGAGTAGGGATGCCCGTCCCTAGTTCTTATGCCCCGTCTCTATTATATAGGGACGGGCCGTCGTTTGGACAAATAGGCCATCTCTATGTGTTATAGGGACGGCCCTGTCTGTAGCGATGGACACGTGTCGGCAAAAGAAATACCAGTCCATAGTCCCGCGTCTTAGCCCGTCTGAACCCAGATTTCCACGCGTACCCTCATTAGGGGCGTAAAGCCCGTCGGTATTCAAAGGGATGGCCGTCGGTAGTGCAACTAATCAGATATGCACCGGATTTGATAAAATCTAATGGGATAAGCTTTTATCTTAAAATTAGGATAGGATATTTGGTTAGAAAATGAATTTTAAACTCCTTTTAAAATTCAAACTTTAAACTGATGCTTATCTTATTTTTATCTCCAAAAATTCTATAAATTGGAAAGTAAAATTCATTATTTGGGGTTGGAAAAATTAACAATTTTTTGGAAGGAAAATTAGCAATTTTTGAGAGTGGGGAATTTTTAAAGAAAAATATTTGTGAGCAATTTACAAAAATCTAAAAATCTCTACTATTTTCAGAATTTTATTCTATAAAAATTCTCTCAGTTAATTGATTTTTCTGAAATTCTTCTTGTGAATTAAGCTAATTTGAGGTAACGAAATCCATTCATTTCCATCAATCCAGCTAATTCAAATACTTGATCGCTATCAAATTTTCAAAGAAACAAAAACATAAATTTTCTTTCTTTGATCCATTTTTTTACTTGATCCATGAGGAGCGTGCGGGGACCGAAATCATTTGACATTCACCCAAAAAGTTAAAATCCGAGGGTAAACACTCTGGATTGATATTTGTGTAATTTAAGTTGACTCATATTAATTGTTTTTTTTTTAAATAATATTTTTACTTTTTTATTTTTTTTACAAAGAATTGAAAGGCTTTTCAAGTTATTTTCTACCTCTTTTATCTTTTAACCCATTTCTTTTAAAGTTTTTAGTCATGTTATTTTTCTTCATTTTATTCGTGATTTTAACATTAACATGTTTATTTTTATGAGCTACTTTTTTGACCATGTTGGAATTGGAATGGTTAATGAGGGTGGTCGCCCTAACTTGAGGCTTCCTATCCGGGTTCTTTCTTTACCCTTGACTTTATTCATTTTATTATGAAGATTATTGTAACATCGCTAGGAAAAGTCACTAAACTATTTTTATTAATTAATTTGAAAATTTTTTCCTAAAATAAAAATGGGACCAATGTCTCAGTTTTCTCCATCTCGAAATAAGATCATCGCATCAAAAGTGTTTTATAATAAACATGCATGGCAGGACCAATGTCCTCACTCAAAATGAATATCCCGATTTATGCATTATTTGTATCCCATTTACAATGGGGGTTGTATTCCGCCCCTAGTTTTATTGTAATTTATTTTGAGAATGTTTATTTTAATAATGCTTTATTTATTGCTTTTGACATAAATGATTACGCCTCAATTAAATGCATCGTATGGAAAGTTGATGAAACAATAAATTCAAAACTTAATTATAATATTGATCAAGGTACAAATAAATGAGAAGTCCCAAACTCACGCTGGTCTTGGGCTCAATGAGGTTAGTGGTCTAGGACCTCCAAAATATCTCTTCTTCTTTTTAAAAGGCTTAATTTACATAATCCTAGGCTCCAGGGGGTAGAGGCTAAGACCTCAAAAATCTCTCTGGTTTGCCCAAGATGGATATGTATGCGCCGTTTTAGGCTAGCTGAGGCAAGACGACCCTTCCCAATGTTCTATTGGGTGGCGACTCTAAGAAACCTCTTTGTTGCCCAAAATAGACGCACTTGTAAATACCTTACAAGTTTTAATGAATCCCATCCCGATCGGCCTAAAGCGGGCTTTCGGGAGGCCACGGGATTTGGCGCGCGTCACAAGTTCATCTCATATTTTGCATTCACACTTGTCATAATACTTATTTTTAGTATACTTCTATTCATTCATTGAAACTCTAAGTATACCTCTATGTACGGAGTCATGTTTAAATTAGCATGATCACCTAAAGCAGAATATCAAATAACACTTACTTATGTATACAAATATCACATCTCAAAATTATAAATACAAGTTGGTATAATGCATACTTTATTCATTTGATGGCAATCTCACATATTTGCCAAATCCATTTTCATATTAAAACCGTTTACTTGATACCACGTACCATACTCATTGACTATTTAGCTCAAACAATTACTAACAATTATCCATGCCAATATAAAACATATTTTCATCAAGTTTAATGCTAACTATCATGCTTCATACCTAACACATAACGTACATGTTGAATAATCACATTTGGATTTGCATTGTCACTTACTTTTCATATGCACATCACATTCTTATCAATATATGTATAATACAAAATAATATTTTCTTATTTATTAACACAATCATTATTATTTTCTTGCCTGCAATTCAAAAATGTGGATAACTTGTATCGCATTTGTACCCCATGGGTACAGTAATGACATTGGTATCCGTGGATACATCACATTCACATTGGTACCCTAAGGTACAAAATATCAACATAATTTCGCATTGGGAAATCCAGTAAGGATTTGACTCGCACTATGATTCCAGAGGAATCAGACGCATTAAGCTGCAACACTTAAACCCTATAGGCATGCCTATCTATCCGGTTATTACACTGTTATGGCACGTTTAGCATTACAATATCATCCAAATATATCTCATCGCATTGTTCATATGCAATGCTATTTACATCATAATTTCTTCATCATGTTATAGGCATGAAATCATATGCATATATATATAAATACATCACATAGATCTCATGTAAGTGTAATCATAATCACATATCTATAATAAAATTCAACTCTTACACATGCTAATCATCAATTAATGGCTGAAGTGCCACCGAATAAGGTTTAAAGCAAACATGAGTTCAAATAAAATGAAAAAGGACGAAAATTAAAAACTTTCAAACTTCAAAACAGAGGGCATTTACACGATGGTATGACAATATCTTACCGCCGTGTAAGACATTCTACACGGTGGTAAAAATAAGTCATACCTCTGTGTAGTATGCCTTACACAATCCCTCGAAAATAGAATACAATCACATAGTATCTCACACTTCATCAGGTAATTCATACAAATTATTTATACATTTATATAGATACATGCTCACCCGATTTTCCACAGTATTGGTCTCTATATAAGTGAGAAATTCTTAAGTTAAAAGCATTAAATCACATTTATATATAATCGCTACAAACCATCATCATACTCTTACACATCTTATTCATTTCAATCATGCTGTTATTTTCCTCATATACAATCCAACCTCATTGCACACATACATATGCTTCATATTCACATTAAGCCAAACCATTTTATTTGATATCTTGCGTATGTGTATAACTTAATCTCAACTCATAACTATGTATACTTCCTCATATTGTGCATGCTTATATAGATTAAGGTATTAGAATCCTCAATGATGTTATTAAATTCGACTTGATGCTATTTCATATAATTACACATCATTACTTCATTAGTTTGCTATTGATCTTAATCCCATTCATGTGTATTTTCCAAGTGATAACTATTCATGCACTCATTTCATAATGTTAGACATGAATTGGTTAAGCTATAGGAACTTGTAGTAAAGTTTAGGTGCGATGCGGGAAGGAAAAAGTACAATTTAGGCTGAAAGTTAAGGTCACACGGTGGTAAGCCATTCATTACAGCCGTGTGGGACACTAAAAATGGGCTTAAAAGGGGCAGAATGCTTTTACATGGAGGTGAGAAATTCCTTTCCGCAGTGTAAACCTATTTTGCCTCACAACACATGGCAGATTCTAGACAGACTTTAGGTCCCAATTTTTAATGCATTATGCACATAGGTGGAGACATTTTTAGAAAAATGTCCTTCTATAAAATTGTTCCCTAGGATGTTAAGTTTTCAATGGGACCAGTTTCAGGTCATTTAGACATCTAAAGCATAAGATATGAACTAAACACTATATACTGTTCTGATGAACCGCCATAATAGGGACACTATGTTATGGAAACTTTTTGAGGCACTTAGAACAAAAATTAGCTCAACTATATTGTAATAAATTTTTAGGTGTGGATGTTAGCTTTCATATGCAATTTGAATCAACTCATTTGGATCATTAAAACTCGATTTATAGGCAAAATAGTCACTAAAGGTCAAGAGAGACTTACTCAGAAACTCACCCTACATGCACATTTTTCCTACTTCATGCATATGACTTCTAAATTCAGCTTTAATGACATTTTTAACCAATAGTCTCTCCTAATCATTAATTCATATATATGTTAACCTGAATTACACATAATTCTCATCAAAATTTAATTAAAACTCAAGGAGTTATGGTAAAGGAACTTAACATGCTTCGAAAGGCCCTCCTATAGAATTAGCTACACTTCAATTCACTTTTACTGACTTTAAAGCCCTCAATTTAGCATGATCATTTCTAAGACCAATATATACACATATTATAGGAACCTAATCCCATCATTCCCATTCATTTTTACTGTCATTTAACTTAAAATATAACACTTATAATTAAGGTAGGTCAAATAAACCTCAACCCAAGTTTTCACTTCCAGCTCATTAACTACAAACTAACTTATTTAGTATTATTTTATCATCACACACATAATACACATCTCTAACTCAATTATGCACATAACAACACATACACTTTCTTAGTAATGTTCATTCATTAGAATAAACACAACAATTCATAGTTCATTCGAAATTAGGGTTCAATCTTAGGTCACTCAAACTCATGATATGCATTAAATACCAACATGTTCATTTCATCAACTCAACACTTCACATAATATAATATACACACTTTTAGTACACAAACAATCATTTAACACACACAAAGCAATTTAGTTGCCAAACCTCTTCTCTTGAGCTCCTTAGAAATCACATCGTTCCTTTATCAACCACCTTCTTTCTT
This sequence comes from Excoecaria cochinchinensis, assembly GCA_947683425.1. Taxonomy (NCBI): domain Eukaryota; kingdom Viridiplantae; phylum Streptophyta; class Magnoliopsida; order Malpighiales; family Euphorbiaceae; genus Excoecaria; species Excoecaria cochinchinensis. The sequence goes on from CANTUQ010000119.1 coordinate 10,078,934, forward strand.
CCCTTTGCCCCTCTTAGGTTCTACCACTCCAACCAAGACCCATATTTCAAGAAATAAGAGCAAGAATCAAAATCTCATTTGAAACACGAAGCAAGAAAGAAGGGTAGAGGAGATTTTTGGATAGAAGCTTTACTTACCTTTTAGAGTGAAGAAATATACACATGAAAGACCTCTAACCAACAAATGCAGCAAGACATGATTTTATTTGATGACCCAAGAGGAATTATTGCATGAAGATGAGGAGAAAAACACAAAAATTTGGAGAGAGGGATGAAGGAAAAACGTATGAGAGAGAATGGAAAGGAGCAAAAAATTAAATAAAGGAAAAAGGAGAAGAATAACTGCCGCCCCATGCAGCCAATCCCAACCATTCTCTCTCCAACATGCATCATCCTATTTGGCACATTCTCTCTCCCTCATGCACACTACTATGTGGCATTTACAGCAACAGAACATGGGCTCTACTAAAAATCTATCTCTCTTATGGACTTCCAGCCCTAAGCCCACATGGGCCCTCTAATATGAATAAGCCCAACATTCTTTTAATCTTAACCAAGCCAAGAGTGCAGAACTAATTTCTTAAGGCCACACATAACTCATGCAATGCAAGTCCAGCCCTTAATAATATTTAACACAAAACACTTTAGTCACTAAAACAAAATTATTTATGCAATTAAGTCCAAATTTAACATACATGAAAATTCCAGATTTTTAATCCCATCACATGCCATAACCAAATACACACAATCAGACATATATACTACTAGGGTATATATCGGGCTATTACAACTCTCCCTTCCTTAAATGAATTTCGTCCGCGAAATTCAAATCCCAATTCAACAATAGAGTTCGCTGAAGTTCCTCTATCGAGGCTCTTCCCGAAAACTTTATCACTATTCACAACCCCAAATACCTACACTTCATATCCAGACACTTCTACTCCTCATTCTCTTATTGCACAAATCTTGACACATCAATTCTACAGAATACACCTATCACTTCCTTCACTCATGCTATTCATTCTTCACTCACAATCTTATTCACATTCTCTTATATGATTTTTGTAATTAACTTCCTCTTTTTACTTTGATTACTTATACTTTATACTTTCCTTAACAACCACTTCACTCCTCTTCATTAGTCCTCTTTCTACACCAATATTTTATGTACATCCTGTCAGCTTTCTCTTCACATGAGACACATACACAAATGTTTTGCACATATGATCAAGGGATGCAAATGTATATATGATGATGTATGTATGCAAAATGATGCAAAGATGCAGTTTATGCAATGCACTTTTCCCATCCCCATGTTTTACATGCTCATGTTCAGATGATTTCGTTGAGATAGCTGATAGGCGAACAAAATGTCACCCCTTTATCTTACTTTCCACACCATTCTTCATTCCAAACTTATTCGTACCCATAATTAATTCAAATTCATGGGATAAAACTTCAATCAAATTATCAAATAACTCTGTACATTGAATCACTTAAGAATAGTTCTCAGCTGCATACACACATTTACATTATGTCCCGAATAACCAATCTCATACAAATCACAATTAAGATAATCTATGAACTTTTTCACACATGAATCTTTAGGTCTATCTCTTCCAGAAATCTCTTTCATCGCTTTAGGAGAATAATCCTTCGACATTCGAAAGAAACAAAGACATTCGCATCAGGTCAACACAAAACTATATGCATTTCTATTCTACTCTATCCTAGAAATGACTAACCTAGGCTCTGATACCACTAATTATAACACCCCCTAACCACCCGTAGAACTTTTCCTATGATGGCTGTGGAGTGTTACACACAACAACATGCGAATATGAATTAACAATAAGGTAAAACTCTGGGTTGATAATGTAATGCCCCATTTTCGTCTTGGTATTTTGAGCCTCTTATATGTGTGATTATGTGTGTGTTAAATTGTGGCATGTGTTATTTTTGTATATATAAGTAGATATGCATGATTTAAATTTTGAGTTATGTAATTGTGGGGTTTGTTTGGGTGTGAGAGTGTGCAGGGGGATTAGGGTGTGTGTAAGTAAGGTTTGGCTTGGGTATAGAAATGAGGATGAGTTTTGTGTATGTCCTAAGGGGAGTTTCCAATGGGATGTTGCCATGTGGTAAGGGAGTGGATAAGGATAGTGAGGAGATAGGGTCAGATTTTCCTTCTCTTTTTCCCGTTTCTTTCCCATCTTTCCTGTTCTTCTTCTTCCTCTTCTTCTTCTTCATTACTTCCTTCTTTCCTTGAAATCCTTTCTTTCTATTAGCAATTGTGGTGAATTTTGGGTGATCATAAGTTGAATTAAGTAATTAATAGCTAATTGTTCTTCCTCATCCCCTTATTTCTTCTATTTTGGTTAATTTGGGTTTTTGGGTGTTTTAGGGGTTTCAGTTATAAGCTTTTGTGATGGATGTTTTGTTCAGAGATCCCTCCAAGAGAGCCCAAAGGCAAGGAAATCACAAGTGGAAGCGGAGCCCGTGATTAGAGTCCAAGTATTCAAGGTTTGGGAACGTTGTGGTTTTGTGTGTATTTTGTATGATTTTGGTGTTTTGTGTTAATTGTTGAAATTGATGGGATATAAGATGGGTACTTGTATCTAAGTGACATGGGTATTGATTTTTTTGGTTAAGATGCATGATTGGTAAAGAATTGAGTTGTGGCACTAGTTTATATGAAATTTTATGAGAAATTGCTGGTTTGACAAATTTAGGAATTTGATCTTGTAAATTTGATGATTTAGTGATGATGATTAGTTTATAAGTTGAGTTTTAGGTGGTCTAAGGTGTTGTGAATGATCTATTTGTGTGGGGTTGTGTTTTGAAGCCAATTGAAGGTTAGGGTGAATTTTGGAAATGGGATTCTACAGATTTGTCACGTAAGGGCTGGAAATCCCGATCCTATCATGAGCTCGACATAGTCGTGAGGTCGCGATAGAGCTCAGTCATTGCAGCCTTCACGCGAGCTGTATGCGCACTGCCGAGCAGCCTCGTGGAGGGCTCTCTGTCACGAGCGCGACAGAGCACCCAGCCGCAGCACGACCTTTGGCCAGCCTCCTGTCGCGAGCGCGACAAAAGCTGCTGGCCACTCATTGTCGCGAGCACGACAGTAAGGTTAGTATATGTCCCTGTACCAGCGCGAGTGCTATCGCGACCGTGACTTAAGGCATATCTTTGCCTCTATCGCAGCGCAACACCTCCTAGCTTCAAAAAGTAAATTTCTTTTTATGCTTCTAACATTTAATTTTCATTTCAGTTTTATTATGCTTTCCTAATTATAAATAGACAATTTTGAGAATGATATGAGTGTAAATTAGTTGATCTATGCTTGACCTGCGAAAGTCAATAAGTGGATAAATAGGCATGCCTATAGAGGGTAGTTTGCTGCAGCCATGCGTATGCATTTTGGACCCTGATCAGGTCCCCGAATTGGATCCACGTGATCCCTATTTAACCTAAATCTTATGTAAGATTCCATGTGAAAATGTTTTGAAATAAAAAGAAAAAGTTGATTTTGATGCCCTCGGGTATCCATGCGTTTAGAATGATTATGCGTTACTCGCTATCCACTACTTTGAATAAGCAGGTCTAACTTTCTGTGTGAATATGAGTTTTGATTTAACAATGTATGCTGGATTGGGTTGCTTATAGATATCCTTATCTTCTGTAGGTTGACTTGTTTAAGTATTGATTTCCAAATGTGCCATTGTATGTGATTTGTACCAACGTCTGCTATGAGTGGTCGTTTTCATTGTGCTTCTCCCCACTAAGCGTATTCACTTAGCATGAGTGTTTTATCTATGCAGGTGTGGAAGATGTGGGAGCCCGTGAGCAGGGTGATCTGTTTCAGAAGGGCCGACACAACTAGGAGAGAGATTTTGTAGTTTTTAATTTGTACTTCTTTTGTGTATGTAATAGTTTAATGATTTTGTATCGAGAACTATTGATGTCAGTTCTTCTTTTGTATTTTGTATGACACTAAGTTTGTAAGTGACCTCTTGTGCCACGACACCTTTATACATTACATGTAAAGACCTTTTAATATATTAATTATATTATACCATTTATTTTTAGCTTTGGTCTTTTGATTGTAAATTTTATTTTACTGTTTCGAGTGTATGATTTACTATTATATGTAATTGTTTAGAGGTTTTGCGTGACAACCCTCATCTATCAGGACGCTTCATCCTCCTCCAAGGGGGGGAGCTTCCCACGTATAGGTAAGGGGTGTTACATTTTGTGGTATCAGAGCAATAGGTTTAGACATTTCTGGGCTAGTGTAAGGTAGAGTGTATGTCTAGTGTTGTGTTGGCCTGATGCGGATCGTTGTGTATGTTTTGTAGTTGATGGAGTCTGCTCGTGGATCACTTGAGGGGTCAGCCGAGAGTGTGAATCCCCGAGAGCAAGATCCATCTGTTTCGGGCCCGGCTCAACCACCTAGGGTGCAACCTGAGGCCCCTGTGGTCCCTTTTGAGGCTATGCTCAAGATGTTCCAGGATATGGCCAGGGTGTTGGAAAGGGTTACTGCTCCTAGAGCTCCGATAGAGAATATACGAAAGTATGGAGCAGAGGATTTATTTGGAACTGGATTTGATGAATCGGATAAAGCTGAATTGTGGATTGAGAAGGTTAGGCGGGTGTTAAGGGAGATTTGTTGTCCTCCGGAGAGTGAGGTGGAGTGTGTGATATCTTTACTGCAGGGTTCAGCTTTTGATTGGTGGATATTGATGCTTAGTCATCCGCAGCTTCTTGAACTTGTGACGTGGGAGTTCTTTGAAAGGGAATTTCAAAACAAGTATGTGACTAAGGCATTTAAGGAGGCAAGATGGGCGCAGTTTTTGAGTCTCCGTCAAAGAGTGTTGTTAGTAGCAGATTATGAGAAGGAGTTCAATCGACTTAGCAAGTATGCATCGCCAGGTGTTCTCACTGAGGAGTTCCAGTGTCAGTAGTTTGAGGCGGGTGTGAATGAGTCTTTGAAGGTAATGTTGGTTTTGTTGATGTCGGCACCGGATGTCAGTTATTACCAGATTGTGCATGCAGCTTTGAGAGCGGAGCGATCTGAGAATGTGTTAAGAGAGAAGGCTCAAAGGAAGAAGGCTTCTAGAGGAGGTTCCTCTTTAGGAAAGAGGTCACGTGAGTCTCAAGGGAACCCCTCTAGTGAGTCGCATCCTAGTCCAGCTACTAGAGGGAGGAGGCAGGAATCTTTCGGAGGGTCTGGCACGGGTAGAGGAGTCTCGGGTGGTAGAGGTGATGGTGTGCCCCAATGTTCTTACTGTAATAAGTGACATCGGGGTGAGTGTCGGTGGTTGACTGGGGTATGTTTTAGATGTGGTGACACCAACCATTTTCTTGCCAATTGCTCGAATTTGTATGAGAATACCCAAAGCCGGCAGGAAACAAGTCGAGCTGGGTCAAATGTTCCTCAGGGCAGTCATCCTAGAGGTTAAGGTCGGGGTCGTGGTTGATGGCCTCGAGAAGGAGATTCTTCTGAGACAGTGGACCGTCCAGTGCCTGCGGCTGTAAGAGCCTATGTGATGAAAGCCCATGACGACCAGGATGCTCCGAAAATTATTTCCGGTAAGTTCTTACTTTTTAGTACTGAGATGCATGCTTTGATAGATCTGGGTTCTACCCATTCATATCTACATTCTAATAAGTTGAGTAAAGAATTAACTAATGAGAATAGATTGGACTATGAGATTTATGTCACCAGCCCGTTAAGGCAGACTGTGAAAGTGAATCGGGTGTGTCTGAATTGTCCTTTGTTGGTGCAAGGTAAGGAATTTACGGTTGATTTAATTACGCTACCATTTCATGAGTTCGACCTTATTTTTGGTATGGATTGGCTGTCTAAGCATGGAGCTATAGTGGATTGTTAGAGGAAAACAGTTGTGCTCAAGGGTAAGGACCAGATGCCTGTGGTTGTAAGAGGTATAGGAAGTAACTCGCTGTATAATGTGATCTCAGCTATGAAAGCAAAACGGGTCATGAGGAAAGGATGTAAGTGTATTTGGCTTTGATTTTGGATTCCCGGAGAGGGCAAGTGAGGATACAAGATATTTCGGTAGTAAGAGACTTCATGGATGTGTTTCCAGAGGAATTACCATGTTTTCCACCGAAAAGAGAAGTAGAGTTATCTGTGTATGCCGTGCCAGGTGCAGCTCTGATTTCCAAGGTTCCGTATAGGATGGCTCCGATGGAATTGAAAGAGTTAAAAAGTCAATTGCAAGAGCTCTTGGATGAAGGTTTCATTCGGCTGAGTGTGTCAGCATGGGGTGCTCCGATTCTGTTTGTCAAGAAAAAGGATGACACCCTGTGTAACACCCCCTACCCATACGTAGTCGAACCCATCCGCATCGGAGTGGGAAGTCGTACGAGCAGGGGTGTCACCAAACAGGACGATACAATATCATACATTCAAACATCATAAACATACGAAATTACAGCGGAAATTAAAACTTTTGAAAGCGAAACTGATCATGCATTAATATAACAAAATCATTACAATAATGTTCTGATCAATTACCAATACCAAAATATTCATAACGGAAGCTTAACAAAACTAATACATGAGAGTTCTATTACAAAAAGAATCATCATAACTGCTACAAAATTAAGCCCTACACTAATCTCTTCTGTGCTGGCTTGACTGGCGGCAACTATCCCAAAATACAGCACCTTCCGCACCTGCACGGATAAAACACCCTGTTAAGCAATAAACGCTTAGTGGGGAAACACAACAGTAAAGTGGACAGCCATTCACAATGGTCGTCAATGAACAACACATAATATATGGCAGATACAGATAATCATACATAAAATAACACACTTAGATCACCTATGGGTATACAACATATAGCTGGTCACATTCTTAACTTTCAGAAGCTCATGATTACATTCAGATAACAGTTGATTCATATACTCATCATTATGCTCATTTGAATATCATATTCTTATAGCATGCCAAAGCAAACAAAAATAAATACCTGTTGACTCAAAAATAGTGGATAACGAGAGAACGCATAACGTACCTTACGAGTACGACTCGAACACATAACGTACATTACGGGTACGAATCGAAAACCATTTAACTTATATCTCATATAAAAACATTTTATTGAGGGGATCTTAAACAAGATCCAAACACATAGAAAAGGATTGTGAGGATCCGAACACATAAAAAGGGTTCATGAGGAACCAAATGGGGGACCTGATCGGGTTCCAAACGTCCAAAGGTGCTGCAGCTAAAGAGACTATATTAGGCATGCCTTACTATCCACTAGACTGACTCTTGCAGGTCATGCATAATACAAATCATGTTCCAAAACATAGCATATAATTGTTAATGGATAACATGTTATTTGTCATGCATAATTCATATAAATATAGTCATATAAACAAGTTCATATAACATACAGTAGGAAAAAGACAAGAAAAAGACATTTAAAGTTCATTTTCGGAAAACTGGGCATGCGGGAAAATAGGGCAGATTGGGGGTTCTCTATCGCGCTCGCGATAGTAAGACATCGGACATGAGTCGTGCTAAAGGACATGACTCGTGTCGGATGTCCCTCATCCCAGTGGTGCTCTAAAGCACGGCATATAGAAGAAGCCATAACAGCACGAGTCGTGCTGAATGAGCACGAGTCGTGTTGCTGAAGCACGAGCCGTGCTTCATCAGCACGAGTCATGCTGATCCTCTCCTGCTGCCATCGTCCAGATGAGATGCACAACTCGCACACATGGAAGAGAGCACGAGTCGTGCTTCTCAGCATGAGTCGAACGACCATCAAATCTTGAAGCAAACACGCGAGAGCTGGAAATCCTCTTCTATCGCGCTCTTGAGAACATCGCGCTCGTGATAGGAGCGAGATTTCCAGTCCCTAGCGAAACTCAGAACCAAGAGTTTTAAAACTTTATAAAACCATACATGAAGTAAGCTGATCATGCATTAATATAACGGAAAACATTACACTACTGTTTGATCAACCCAAAGATACAAAAGATAATTACAAAACCCAAAATACATGTACATATGCGGAAGCTATTACAAAACCGATGTAAGAGAGTTCTATACAAAAAGAATCATCAAGATACAAAATTAGGCCCTACACTAAAGACCTAGCTGTGTTGACTCCAATGGCTGCGACACTCCCAAGCAAACTCCTTCCGCACCTGCACGGGTAAACACACCGTGCTAAGCGATAAACACTTAGTGGGGAGACACACACATAGCATAAGGACAACCATTCACAACGGTCATCAAGTCAAACACATACAGGTGGCATAATCAGAATACGCATTAAACAAGAGTATGAACATGTGAACATATAAACATATAGAGTCACACCTTCGATAAAGTACCACTGCATTCATAATATCTCATAATAAACATATTCGGATAATACAATCTCATACTTAGCAAAGCAATTCAAATTGATAACGTGCCTGCTGACTCAAAGTAGTGGATAACGAGTGAAAAAATAGTACTTTACGGGTACGAGCCGATTACAAACAGTACCTTACGGGTACGAATCGAAAACCATTCTTTACTTTATCATTTGCAAAACATTTCATAAAGGGACCTTAAACAAGATCCGAACACAAAGGGGTTCGCGAGGAACCAAACGGGGGACCTGATCCAAACTTAACGAAGGGCTGCAGCTAAGAGACTCTATTAGGCATACCTAACATCCACTAGACTGACTCTAGCAGGCTAAAATCATACAATTAACGTCCACATTTTTAAATATAACAAATAAAGAATTCATAAACTTTAAATGGATGAATACATGCATAAATATGGCTCAAATTAAGTGATATTGAATGCTAAAATCAATAGTATAACATTTCTAAAACATGGGAAGAAAACGGGTTTTTATTGCAAAAACAGGGTAGGTCACGGTGGTAATCAGATTGGCTGCCACCGTGACATACCAAAGATTTCTGGCAGAATGCAAGTCTGGGGTCCCTCACGGTGGTAACCCCTTTGGTTGTCACCGTAACATACCCAGACCTCCAAAACAGAAAGCACTTAAGGGGTACCTCACGGTGGTAACTAAAGAGGTTGCCACCATGACATACCCACTGCCCAGAACAGAAGCTAAAGTTTGGACACCTCACGGTGGTGACCAGATTGGTTGCCACCGTGACATGCTCAAACTCACGGCAGAATGCTTTTGGTTCATGCCTCACGGTGGTAACTAAATAGGTTGCCACCGTGACCCATGCCCAGATGCTATTCCTCAGGGCAATTTCCAAATCATTCAAGCCAAAAATCCCCCAATTTTCATTTCAAACAACACACCCACACTCCAATAATAACATTAAGCCAAACAAACATCATTAAATCATGCTCAAGCCAAAAATCCCCCAATTTTCATTTCAAACAACACACCCATACTCCAATAACAACATTAAGCCAAACAAACATCATTAAATCATGCCATGAACGAATCCTACTCATGAATTCAAGGAACAACATTAATTCACACAATCAATTGCATCATTATTCACATCACATACCCATCAATCTCATAAATGGTTCAAAAATTCACACTCAAGGTTAAATGGACAAAAAGAACCAAAACCCATAACATAATAACTATCAAAAACATCAAGAACATCACAATTTCAAGAATTTCATTCACTTAAACATGCCAATTATTCAAATAGCACAAATTCCCAAACCTTGAAATTAGAAGCTTTATCACTTGGTTCCACTAGATCCAGCAACTTCCTTGCCTTTAGGATCTCTTGGAGGCTCAGCTAAGCAACCAACCACAAAAATACACAAACTCAAAACCCTAACTTTAAACCCAAAACCAGAAAATGCAAGGAAAGAAGAACTTGAACAAAAGCAAAATCAAAAGCATAAAGCATACCAATCAAACACAAGGAGTAATTAATTCGCACCACACCAACTTGAATCCAAGCAAATCACTTAGAGAAGAGCAAAGAGGAAGAAGAAGAGGGAAGGAGAAGGGATAACGGGAAATGGGTTTGGAAATCTGAATTTCCCTTTATTCCTCTTTCTCTTTCCTTTCTTTTCTCCCCTTTACACTTGTCAACATCTTAGTAGAGGGCATTAATCACTCACACCCTAGATGCACATGTCACGCACACACACAATGAGACACTCTAATAATGCACCCTACACATGTATGAGCAACACACCCAATGAAATCTCATTTAATACACACACTATGATATGCTCACATGTATATAATCACAACTCCCCTTGTGCACACCTTATTTCTATATGCACACCACACCGGAATAAAACCCCAAAACATGTAGTATGCTCAAAATGCACATGTGATATGCCAAACACATACAAATACATACTCACATATATGTCTCATTCTACTAGGGGGCAAATGGGGTGTGACAACTCTCCCCTACTAACAAGAATTTTGTCCTCGAAATTCTCACTTGAACTGAACAACTGTGGGTACTGAGCTCTCATTGACTCTTCTGGTTCCAACGTCGCTTCCTCAACTCCATGGTTATTCCATAGAACCTTTACCAAAGAAATCTGCTTACTTCTTAACTGCCTCACTTCCCGAGCTAGGATAGCTTTTGGTTCCTCATCGTAGGAGAAATCAGACTGCACTTGAACCTCTTGAACCGACAAAACATGAGAAGGATCCGACCTATACCGGCGAAGCATAGAAACGTGGAATACATCATGCAACTTGGACAACTCTATCGGTAAGGCCAGTCTATAGGCCACCAGACCAACTCTTGCCAATACCTCATACGGACAAATGAAACGAGGACTAAGTTTTCCCTTCTTTCCAAACCTAAGCACTTTTCTCCAAGGAAAAACTTTCAGGAAAACCTTGTCTCCGACTTTAAACTGCACATCCTTTCTCTTCAAGTTGGCATAAGATCTTTGTCGATCCTTGGCCGCCTTCAAATTCTGCTGCACAACTCTGATTTTCTCTTCTATATCTCTAACCAGATCTGGCACAATCACTAAGCTCTTGGACAACTCTGTCCAACAAACTGGAGTCCTACACTGACGTCCATACAAAGCCTCATAAGGAGCCATACCGATATTGGACTGATAGCTATTATTGTAGGCAAATTCCATAAGCGATACATACTTATCCCAACTACCCGAAAAGTCCAAAACACAAGTGCTTAACATGTCCTCTAAGATCTGTATTACTCGCTCGGACTGACCGTCTGTCTGAGGATGAAATGTTGTACTGAAGTTCAACTTGGTACCCAAAGCTCGTTGCAACTCTTTCCAAAACTTAGAGGTGAACCTTGGGTCCCGATCTGAAACTATGGACAAAGGCACTCCACGCAACCTAACTATCTCATCCACATAGATACTGGCCAATCTATCCATATGGTAATCCATTCTAACCGGCAAGAAGTGAGCGGACTCTGTGAGTCGATCCACAATAATCCAAACAAAATCATGCCTTTTCTGAGTCAAGGGCAACCCGGAAATAAAATCCATGGTAATATCATCCCACTTCCACTCAGGAACGGACAAAGGCGTGAGCAATCCAGAAGGAACTTGGTGCTCAGCCTTTACCTGCTGACATGTCAGGCACTTGGATACAAAGTCTACTATGTCTCTCTTCATACCAGACCACCAGAAAAACTGCTTCATATCCCGATACATCTTGTTACTTTCGGGATGCATGGTAAAAACCGTGCTATGCTCCTCACTTAGAAGCTGCTTCCTCGATTCCTCATCATCTGGAACACACAAACGGTTCCCATACAAAAGCGCTCCATCATGAACCGAGAACTCTGACTGCTTGCCCAGACTAACCTCTTGCACAATTCGCTGAAGCCTCTCATCAATCTTCTGAGCATCAACTATCCGCTGTCTCAAAGTAGGCTTGATTCTCGGCTGAGCTATCAAAGCCCCATCCGAACCAAACCTCCATCTGAACCGTCTCAAAAACAAGGCAGAAACTGACTTCCGACTTAAAGCATCTGCGATATCATTGGCCTTACCCGGGTGGTAATCCACAATGCAATCGTAATCTTTAAACAACTCAAGCCATCGACGTTGTCTCATATTCAGCTCCTTTTGAGTTAGGAAATACTTCAAACTCTTGTGGTCTGTAAAGATCCTGCACTTCTCCCCATAGAGATAATGGCGCCAAATCTTCAAAGCAAAGACGACCGCTGCTAACTCAAGATCATGCGTCAGATAGTTCCTCTCGTGTGGCTTTAATTGTCGAGAAGCATAAGCCACTTGAACTGAACAACTGTGGGTACTGAGCTCTCATTGACTCTTCTGGTTCCCACGTCGCTTCCTCAACTCCATGGTGATTCCACAGAACCTTTACCAAAGGAATCTGCTTACTTCTTAAATGCCTCACTTCCCGAGCTAGAATAGCTTTTGGTTCCTCATCGTAGGAGAAATCAGACTACACTTGAACCTCTTGAACCGACAAAACATGAGAAGGATCCGACCTATACCGGCGAAGCATAGAAACGTGGAATACATCATGCAACTTGGACAACTCTATCGGTAAGGCCAGTCTATAGGCCACCAGACCAACTCTTGCCAACACCTCATACGGACAAATGAAATGAGGACTAAGTTTTCCCTTCTTTCCAAACCTAAGCACTTTTCTCCAAGGAAAAACTTTCAGGAAAACCTTGTCTCCGACTTCAAACTGCACATCCTTTCTCTTCAAGTTGGCATAAGATCTTTGTCAATACTTGGCCGCCTTCAAATTCTGCTGCACAACTCTGATTTTCTCTTCTGTATCTCTAACCAGATCTGGCCCAATCACTGAGCTCTTGGACAACTCTGTCCAATAAACTGGAGTCCTATACTGACGTCCATACAAAGCCTCATAAAGAGCCATACCGATACTGGAGTGATAGCTATTATTGTAGGCATATTCCATAAGCGATACATACTTATCCCAACTACCCGGAAAGTCCAAAACACAAGTGCTTAACATGTCCTCTAAGATCTGTATCACTCGCTCAGACTGACCGTCTGTCTGAGGATAAAATGTTGTACTGAAGTTCAACTTGGTACCCAAAGCTCGTTGCAACTCTTTTCAAAACTTAGAGGTGAACCTTGGGTCCCGATCTAAAACTATGGACAAAGGCACTCCACGCAACCGAACTATCTCATCCACATAGATACTGGCCAATCTATCCATCTGGTAATCCATTCTAACCGGCAAGAAGTGAGCGGACTCTGTGAGTCGATCCACAATAATCCAAACAAAATCATGCCTTTTCTGAGTCAAGGGCAACCCGGAAATAAAATCCATGGTAATATCATCCCACTTCCACTCAGGAACGGACAAAGGCATGAGCAATCCAGAAGGAACTTGGTGCTCAGCCTTTACCTGCTGACATGTCAGGCACTTGGATACAAAGTCTACTATGTCTCTCTTCATACCAGACCACCAGAAAAACTGCTTCATATCCCGATACATCTTGTTACTTTCGGGATGCATGGTAAAAACCGTGCTATGCTCCTCACTTAGAAGCTGCTTCCTCGATTCCTCATCATCTGGAACACACAAACGGTTCCCATACAAAAGCGCTCCATCATGAACCGAGAACTTTGACTGCTTGCCCAGACTAACCTCTTGCACAATTCGCTGAAGCCTCTCATCAATCTTCTGAGCATCAACTATCCGCTGTCTCAAAGTAGGCTTGATTCTCGGCTGAGCTATCAAAGCCCCATCCGAACCAAACCTCCATCTGAACCGTCTCAAAAACAAGGCAGAAACTGACTTCCGACTTAAAGCATCTGCGATATCATTGGCCTTACCCGGGTGGTAATCCACAATGCAATCGTAATCTTTAAACAACTCAAGCCATCGACGTTGTCTCATATTCAGCTCCTTTTGAGTTAGGAAATACTTCAAACTCTTGTGGTCTGTAAAGATCCTACACTTCTCCCCATAGAGATAATGGCGCCAAATCTTCAAAGCAAAGACGACCGCTGCTAACTCAAGATCATGCGTCAGATAGTTCCTCTCGTGTGGCTTTAATTGTCGAGAAGCATAAGCCACTTGAACTGAACAACTGTGGGTACTGAGCTCTCATTGACTCTTCTGGTTCCCACGTCGCTTCCTCAACTCCATGGTGATTCCACATAACCTTTACCAAAGGAATCTGCTTACTTCTTAACTGCCTCACTTCCCGAGCTAGGATAGCTTTTGGTTCCTCATCGTAGGAGAAATCAGACTGCACTTGAACCTCTTGAACCGACAAAACATGAGAAGGATCCGACCTATACCGGCAAAGCATAGAAACGTGGAATACATCATGCAACTTGGACAACTCTATCGGTAAGGCCAGTCTATAGGCCACCAGACCAACTCTTGCCAATACCTCATACGGACAAATGAAACGAGGACTAAGTTTTCCCTTCTTTCCAAACCTAAGCACTTTTCTCCAAGGAAAAACTTTCAGGAAAACCTTGTCTCCGACTTCAAACTGCACATCCTTTCTCTTCAAGTTGGCATAAGATCTTTGTCGATCCTTGGCCGCCTTCAAATTCTGCTGCACAACTCTGATTTTCTCTTCTGTATCTCTAACCAGATCTGGCACAATCACTAAGCTCTTGGACAACTCTGTCCAACAAACTGGAGTCCTACACTGACGTCCATACAAAGCCTCATAAGGAGCCATACCGATATTGGACTGATAGCTATTATTGTAGGCAAATTCCATAAGCGATACATACTTATCCCAACTACCCGAAAAGTCCAAAACACAAGTGCTTAACATGTCCTCTAAGATCTGTATCACTCGCTCGGACTGACCGTCTGTCTGAGGATGAAATGTTGTACTGAAGTTCAACTTGGTACCCAAAGCTCGTTGCAACTCTTTCCAAAACTTAGAGGTGAACCTTGGGTCCCGATCTGAAACTATGGACAAAGGCACTCCACGCAACCTAACTATCTCATCCACATAGATACTGGCCAATCTATCCATATGGTAATCCATTCTAACCGGCAAGAAGTGAGCGGACTCTGTGAGTCGATCCACAATAATCCAAACAAAATCATGCCTTTTCTGAGTCAAGGGCAACCCGAAAATAAAATCCATGGTAATATCATCCCACTTTCACTCGGGAACGGACAAAGGCGTGAGCAATCCAGAAGGAACTTGGTGCACAGCCTTTACCTGCTGACATGTCAGGCACTTGGATACAAAGTCTACTATGTCTCTCTTCATACCAGACCACCAGAAAAACTGCTTCATATCCCGATACATCTTGTTACTTTAGGGATGCATGGTAAAAACCGTGCTATGCTCCTCACTCAGAAGCTGCTTCCTCAATTCCTCATCATCTGGAACACACAAACGGTTCCCATACAAAAGCGCTCCATCATGAACCGAGAATTCTGACTGCTTCCCCAGACTAACCTCTTGCACAATTCACTGAAGCCTCTCATCAATCTTCTGAGCATCAACTATCCGCTGTCTCAAAGTAGGTTTGATTCTCGGCTGAGCTATCAAAGCCCCATCCGAACCAAACCTCCATCTGAACCGTCTCAAAAACAAGGCAGAAACTGACTTCCGACTTAAAGCATCTGCGATATCATTGGCCTTACCCGGGTGGTAATCCACAATGCAATCGTAATCTTTAACCAACTCAAGCCATCGACGTTGTCTCATATTCAGCTCCTTTTGAGTTAGGAAATACTTCAAACTCTTGTGGTCCGTAAAGATCCTGCACTTCTCCCCGTAGAGATAATGGCGCCAAATCTTCAAAGCAAAGACGACCGCTGCTAACTCAAGGTCATGCGTCAGATAGTTCCTCTCGTGTGGCTTTAATTGTCGAGAAGCATAAGCCACAACCTTACCTTCCTGCATCAGAACACATCCCAGACCAACACCTGTAGCGTTGCTATACATAACAAACTCCTTACCCGAGATGGGTTGAGTAAGTATAGGAGCTTCGACTAACAACTGCTTCAACCTCTCAAAGCAAGCCTGACACTTATCCGACCACTCGAACTTAACTCCTTTCCTCAACAACTTAGTCATTGGAGCGGTAATCACAGAGAAACTCTTAACAAACCGACGGTAGTAACCCGCCAGACTAAGGAAACTCCTCACTTCCTGAACATTCCTAGGCGCTTTCCAATCGACTATCGCCTCAATCTTAGCTGGATCTACTTGAATACCCTTGGCTGAAACTATGTGGCCTAAAAATGACACTTCCCGAAGCAAAAATCCACACTTACTCAACTTAGCAAACAACCAATGTTCCCTCAACACTTGCAAAACCAATCGGAGATGTTCCTCATGCTCGGTCTCATCCTTGGAATACACTAGGATATCATCAATAAACACTACCACAAATCGGCCTAAGTATGGCCTAAACACTCTGTTCATCAAATCCATGAATGCCGCTGGAGCATTAGTCAAACCAAACGGCATAACCAGGAACTCAAAATGGCCATACCGAGTCTGAAATGCAGTCTTAACCACATCCACATCCTTAACCCGAAGCTGATAGTACCCAGACCGAAGATCTATCTTAGAAAACACACCTGCACCCCGAAGCTGATCAAACAAATCCTCGACTCTGGGTAGCGGATACTTATTCTTCACCGTAACCTTATTGATCTGCCTGTAGTCGATACACATCCTCAAAGACCCATCCTTCTTCTTGACAAACAAAACCGGAGCTCCCCATGGAGATGTGCTGGGTTGAATAAACCCCTTATCCAAGGGTTCTTGCAGTTGATTTTTTAATTCTCTCAACTCTACAGGAGCCATTCGATAAGGTGCCCTCGATATAGGTGTGGTACCCGGCATGATCTCTATGGCTAGCTCAACTTCCCTCTCTGGAGGCAAACCCAGCAAATCACTTGGAAAAACATCACTAAACTCCCGCACAACAGGGATATCCCCAATCCTCACTTGATCTCTCTTGGAATCCAAAACTACAGCTAGGAAAGCCTCACAACCTTTTCTCAAAAACCTCTTGGCTTGAATTGCAGAAATCACGTTATGCACAGAACTCGCACCCAAACGCCTTACAAACACTGGAGCTCGGTTCCTATCCCGAAGCACAAAGGTCTTCCTATGACAATCAACCACAGCCCGATGCTTGCCCAATCAGTCCATACCCAAAATCAGGTCAAACTCTCGGAATGGCAGCTCTATCAAATCCACTGGGAACTCTACACCTTCCACAAACAGAGGACAATTCCTAAAGACTCTACTCACATTGACTCTATGCCCTAATGGATTGGTCACACATATCTCATAGTCTAACTAATCTACCACATGCAACTTATCAACAATCTTATGCGTGCATAAATATGAGTGTGTGGAACCAGGATTTATTAGAGCATATAATTCAGTGTCATGGAGTAGGAACTTACCAGCAATCACATCAGGGGCATCCTGCTCCTCTCTGGCTCTAACTGCATATGCTCTAGCTGCAACTAGTGGAGGACGCTCAACCGTCTCAGAAACATCTCCCTCTCTTGGTCGACTGCCTCGACCTCTACCTTGGCCCCTATCACGGGCAACCTGAGTAGCATTAGATCCAACTCCACTAGCCCCTCTCCGTGGACCCGAATCCTTGCTCATCTGTGGATAATTAGCCAGACGGTGCTCGGTACTCCCACACTTAAAGCACCCACCAGTGAGCCACCTACACTCACCCCGGTGAGCCTTATTGCAATGTGCACAAACAGGTGTAGCATCCGATCTACCACCTCTGCCAGAACCAGATACTGCTGTTGAACCTTGCCTTCTACCTCTAGTAGCCGAACCAGCTGATGGCCCATCTTGCGGGTTCCTAGATCTCTTACCCGAAGATGAGGAAGAACCACCCCGAGCAGAATTCCTCCTCTGAGCTCTCTCTCTAAGCATCGACTCTGACCTCTGAGTCACATACTTCTTTGTGAACTCCTCCCCGAAGAATTCCCAAGAAACCGGATCAGGCATCTGAGGTTGCCTACATACCAACTCCCACCATTCATATGCCGACCCTTGAAGCAAAGCCACAACACAATCAGCTTGCTGATCGGGAGGACACCTGACTTCCTTTAAAGCTCTCTTTACTTTATCAAGCCACTTTTCAGCTAACTCCGACTTATCTAGCCCGGTCCCATAAAAATCCTCAACACCAGCTCTTCTCAAACTCTCTATCGGAGCTTTAGGGGCAGTCACCCTTTCCAAAACCCGAGCCATGTCCTGATGCAATCTGAACATTGACTCAAAAGGCATGGCAGCGGCCTCGGGCTAGACCCTAGCACGTTGAGCCGACACAGAAATAGAAACAGACGGATCTACAGCTGGAGGATTCACACTTTCAGCGGATTCCTCAAGCGCACCGCGAGCAGAATCAGAATCCATCTAACAAATAAGATGACAGCCACATCAGCCAACACAGCCCTAGATATAGACGTATCCACACATAGCATCACATAAACAATCACCCAGAAAAGCCTAAACCTAGGCTCTGATACCACAACTTGTAACACCCCTTACTCGTACTTAGGCGATCCCATCCGATGAGGAGTGAGATGCCGTATGAGCAAAGGTGCCACCACAAAGAAACAGAATATGCATACATTCATACATAAACATACATACCGAATTATAGGGTAATTTAAAACTTTATAAAACCATACATGAAGTAAGCTGATCATGCATTAATATAACGGAAAACATTACATTACTGTTTGATCAACCCAAAGATACAAAAGATAATTACAAAACCCAAAATACATGTACATATGCGGAAGCTATTACAAAACTGATGTAAGAGAGTTCTATACAAAGAGAATCATCAAGATACAAAATTAGGCCCTACACTAAAGACCCAGCTGTGTTGACTCCGATGGCTGCGACTCTCCCAAGCAAACTCCTTCCGCACCTGCACGGGTAAACACACCGTGCTAAGTGATAATCGCTTAGTGGGGAGACACACACATAGCATAAGGACAACCATTCACAACGGTCGTCAAGGCAAACACATACAAGTGGCATAATCAGAATACGCATTAAACAAGAGTATGAACATATGAACATATAAACATATAGAGTCATACCTTCGATAAAGTACCACTGCCTTCATAACATCTCATAATAAACATATTCGGATAATACAATCTCATACTTAGCAAAGCAATTCAAATTGATAACGTGCCTGCTGACTCAAAGTAGTGGATAACGAGTGAACAAATAGTACTTTACGGGTACGAGCCGATTACAAATAGTACCTTACGGGCACGAATCGAAAACCATTCTTTACTTAATCAATTTCAAAACATTTGATAAAGGGACCTTAAACAAGATCCGAACACAAAGGGGTTCGCGAGGAACCAAACGGGGGACCTGATCGGGGTCCAAACTGAACGAAGGACTGTAGCTAAGAGACTCTATTAGGCATGCCTAACTATCCACTAGACTGACTCTGGCAGGCTAAAATCATACAATTAATGTCCACATTTTTAAATATAACAAATAAAGAATTCATAAACTTTAAATGGATCAATACATGCATAAATATGGCTCATATTAAGTGATATTGAATGCTAAAATCAATAGTATAACATTTCTAAAACGTGGGAAGAAAACAGGTTTTTGTTACAAAAACAGGGTAGGTCACGGTGGTAATCAGATTGGTTGCCACCGTGACATACCAAAGATTTCTGGCAGAATGCAAGTCTGGGGTACCTCATGGTGGTAACCCCTTTGGTTGTCACTGTGACATACCCAGACCTCCAAAGCAGAAAGCACGTAAGGGCTACCTCACGGGGGTAACTAAAGAGGTTGCTACCGTGACATACCCACTGCCCAGAACATAAGCTAAAATTTTGACACCTCACGGTGGTGACCAGATTGGTTGCCACCGTGACATGTTCAAACTCAAGGCAGAATGCTTCTAGTTCATGCCTCACGGTGGTAACTAAATAGGTTGCCACTGTGATCCACGGCCAGATGCGATTCCTCAGGGCAATTTCCATATCATTCAAGCCAAAAATCCCCCAATTTTCATTCCAAACAACACACCCACACTCCAATAACAACATTAAGCCAAACAAACATCATTAAATCATGCCATGAACGAATCATACTCATGAATTCAAGGAACAACATTAATTCACACAATCAATTGCATCACTATTCACATCACATACCCATCAATCTCATAAATGGTTCAAAAATTTACACTCAAGGTTAAATGGACAAAGAGAACCAAAACCCATAACATAATAACTATCAAAAACATCAAGAACATCACAATTTCCATAATTTTATTCACTTAAACATGCCAATTATTCAAATAGCACAAATTCCCAAACCTTGAAATTAGAAGCTTTATCACTTGGTTCCACTAGATCCAGCAACTTCCTTGCCTTTAGGATCTCTTGGAGGCTCAGCTAAGCAACCAACCACAAAAATACACAAACTCAAAACCCTAACTTTAAACCCAAAACCAGAAAATGCAAGGGAAGAAGAAGAACTTGAACAAAAGCAAAATCAAAAGCATAAAGCTTACTAATCAAACACAAGGAGTAATTAATTCCCACCACACCAACTTGAATCCAAGCAAATCACTTAGAGAAGAGCAAAGAGGATGAAGAAGAGGGAAGGAGAAGGGAGAACGGGAAATGGGTTTGGAAATCTGAATTTCCCTTTGTTCCTCTTTCTCTTTCCTTTCCTTTCTTCGCTTTACACTTGTCAGCATCTTAGTGGAGGGCATTAATCACTCAAAAACTAGATGCACATGTCACACACACACACAATGAGACATTCTAATAATGCACCCTACACCTGTATGAGCAACACACCCAATGAAATCTCATCTAATACACACACTATGATATGCTCACATGTATATAATCTCAACTCCTCTTGTGCACACCTTATTTCTATATGCACACCACACCGGAATAAAACCCCAAAACATGAAATATGCTCAAAATGCACATGTGATATACCAAACACATACAAATACATACTCACATATATGTCTCATTCTACTAGGGGGCAAACGGGGTGTGACACTCTAAACTCTACAGGAGCCATCCGATAAGGTGCTTTTGATATGGGAGTAGTACCCGGCACTATCTCTATGGATAACTCCACCTCCCTCTCTGGAGGCAAACCAGGCAACGCGCTCGGGAACATATCCCCAAACTCTCAGACAACCGGGATATCCTCAATCCTAACTTGATCCCGCTTAGAGTCCAAAACTACAGCTAGAAAAGCCTCACGACCCTTCCTAATGAATCTCTTAGCTTGCATTGCGAAAATCACATTGCTCAAAGAGGTAGCACCCAAACCTTTAACAATAACAGAAGACCGATCTCTAAACCGAAGCACAACTATCTTCCAATGGAAATCAACCACTGCCCGATGCTTACCCAACAAATCCATACCCAAAATCAAATCAAATTCTCTAAATGGCAACTCAATCAAATCTGCTAGAAACCCAACTCTCTCAACCAACCGAGGACAATTCCTAAACATTCTACTCATATTGACACTATGCCCTAAAGGACTGGTCACACATATCTCATAGTCTAACTGATCTACCTCATGCAACTTATCAATTATCTTATCGGTGCACAAATATGAGTGTGCGAAACCAAGATCAATTAGAGCATATAATTCAGTGTCATGGAGTAGGAACTTACCGGCTATCACATCTGGAGCATCCTGCTCCTATCTGGCTCTCACAGCATAAGCTCTACCTGGGATTGGCAAAGGACGCTCAACAGACTCTGATGCAGCACCCTCTCTAGGTCGACCGCCTCGACCTCTACCTCGGCCTCTACTTGAGAAGCATTCGAACCAACTCTACTGGCCTCTCTCTGATTACCTGAAGCCTCATTCAATCTCGGACAGTTGGCCAAAAAGTGCTCAGTGCTCCCACATCTGAAACACCCACCAGTGAGCCACCTAGCATCTTTGCATGTCTGGGTCACATACTTGTTCGTGAACTCTCTTTCGAAAAACTCCCAAGTAATCGGGTCAGGCATTTGAGGATGTTTACAAACCAACTCCCACCATTCATATGAAGACCCTTGCAGTCAAGCCACTGCACACTCTACTTTCTGATCAGGAGGACGCCGAACCTCCCTCAAAGCACACTTTACCTTATCAATCCACCTCTCAGTGACCTCTGACTCATCCAAACCCGTTCCATAAAAGTCTTTAGCCCCAGCTTTTCTCAAACTCTCAGTTGGGGCCTTAGGGGCAGTCACTCTCTCCAAGACTCGAGCCATGTCTTGTGATAGCTTAAGTATAGCTTCGAAGGGCATAGCTGCGGCCTCGGGCTGTACCCTAGCAGGTTGAGCCGACATAGAAACCGAAGGATCAATAGCTTGAGGATTCACGCTCTCGACTGATCCCTCAAGAGACCCTCGAACAGAATCAGAATCCATCTAAACAAATAAAGATAACCGCATCAGCCAACACAGTTCTAGACATATACACATTTATGCACAATAACGACAATAAAACACCCAAAAAAGCCTAAACCTGGGCTCTAATACAAAAAACTGTAACACCCCCTACCCATATGTAGGCGAACCCATCTGCATCGAAGTGGGAAGCCGTACGAGCAGGGGTGTCACCAAATAGGACGATATAATATCATACATTCAAACATCATAAACATACGGAATTACAGCGGGAATTAAAACTTTTAGAAGCGAAACTGATCATGCATTAATATAACAAAATCATTACAATAATGTTTTGATCAATTGCCAATACCAAAATAATTACATATCCAAAATATTCATAATGGAAGCTTAACAAAACTAATACATGAGAGGTCTATTACAAAAAGAATCATCATAACTGCTATAAAAATAAGCCCTACACTAATCCGTTCTGTTTTAGCTTGACTGGCGGCGACTCCCCCAAAATACAACACCTTTCGCACTTGCAAGGATAAAACACTGTGCTAAGCGATAAACGCTTAGTGGGGAAACACAACAGTAAAGTGGACGACCATTCACAATGGTCGTCAAAGAACAACACATACGATATGGCACATGCAGATAATAATACATAAAATAACACACTTAGATCACCTATTGATATACAACATATATCAAGTCACATTCCTAACTTTCAGAAGCTCATGATTACGTTTAGATAATAGTTGATTCATATACTCATCATTATGCTCATTCGAATATCATATTCTCATAGCATGCCAAAGCAAACCAAAATAAATACCTACTGACTCAAAAATAGTGGATAACGAGAGAATGCATAACGTACCTTACGGGTACGACTCGAATGCATAACGTACGTTACGGGTATGAATCGAAAACCATTTAATTTATATCTCATATAAAAACACTTTACTGAGGGGATCTTAAATAAGATCCAAACACATTGAAAAGGGTTGCGAGGATCCGAAAACATAAAAAGGGTTTGCGGGGAACCAAACGGGGGACCTGATTGGGGTCCAAACGTCCAAAGGTACTGAAGCTAAAGAGACTGTATTAGGCATGCCTTACTATCCACTAGACTGACTCTTGCATGTCATGCATAATCCAAATTATGTTCCAAAATATAGCATATAATTATTAATGGATAACATGTTACTTGTCATGCATAATTCATATAAATATAATCATATAAACAAGTTCATATAACATAAAGTAGGAAAAATACAAGAAAAAGACATTTGAAGTTCATTTTTGGAAAACTGGGCACGCGAGAAAACAGGGCAGATTGGGGGTTCTCTGTTGCGCTTGGGACTAAGTCGCGCTCGCGACAGTAAGACATCGGATATGAGTCATGCAGAAGGATATGACTCATGTCGGATGTTCCTCATCCCAGTCGCGCTCTAAAGCACGACATGCAGTAGAAGCCACAATAGCACGAGTCGTGCTGCTCAAGCACGAGTCGTGCTGATCCTCTCCTGCTGCCATCGCCCTGCTGAGATGCACAACTCGCACACACGGAAGGAAGCACGAGTCGGACGGCCATCAAATCTTCAAGCAAACATGCGAGAGCTAGAAATCCTCTTCTGTCGCACTCTCGAGTAAATCGTGCTCATGACAGGAGCGGGATTTCCAATCCACAGTAAAACACAGAACCCAGAATTTTCCACCAAACCAAAACCATTTTGACCCAAATCACTCCCAACTCAATCTGACCTCAAATTAGGCCTTCCAAACACCATAGCCAACATCAAACAACATATTTCCACAATTAATTCCAAAATAAATCATCAATTCACAAATCAATATCTCAAAAATCACAAAACTAGAAAATTATGTAGCAAAGTTCAATCAACTTCATATTCGGTTCAATAATTCGATAATTATGCAACATAACTAATCAAAACTCAAAACCCATATCATATATACCAATATAAGCCTATTTACACATCAAAAATTCCAGAATTTCATGCATATCTCAAAACCACATATGAACATCAATTCAAAGAAAGTTCCCAAACCTGAATCTCCTAAGCTCCAAATCACTTGGTGCCACTAATAACAGCCTTCTCCTTGCCTTTAGGATCACGAGGAGGCTCAACTAAACAACAACCCACAAATCACACAAACAATAAACCCTAGATCAAAACCCCAAACAAAAAATATGAAGAAGAAGAAGAAGAATAAGAACAAGATGAAGGAGATGAAGATGAAATACAACAAACTTACATAAACGAGTTGAGAAATGATCAATCCCCACCAAGAACACTTGAGTCCAAGCTTAGGGCACACAAATGGAGAGCAAAGCAAAATAAAGACAAAGAGAAGAGGGGAATATGGGAAAGGAGATGAAGAATTCAGATTTTCCCAATTCTCTCTCTTCTTCTACTTTTCTTTTCCTAATCTAGCCATGTGTCCTCTCCCTAGTGGTGGAAACTAATCACTCACACCCAACAACAATACACTAGACACACACAAGACTCTCCCAACTTATAACACCCTACAAATGTGTGAGCAACACACCCAAATGCAACCCAACTAATTCACACCCTAGTACCGAACATGCAACCACATACTAGCAAAACCCGCAAACATGCATTATACCTAAAATACCATTATCACATGCCAAAACACATATAATGCACATGCACAAACATGGCTCGAACTTCTAAGGGGCAAACGGGGTGTGACACCCTGAAGATGTGTATTGAGTACCAATATATCAATAAGGTTACAGTGAAGAATAAGTATTCGTTACCACGGATTGAGGATCTTTTTTATCAACTTCGAGGAGCTGGAGTGTTTTCGATGATAGATTTGAGATCGGGTTATTATTAGTTGAGGGTCAAGGATGTGCATGTGGCAAAGACAGCTTTCAAATGCATTACAGTCACTATGAATTTTTGGTGATGCCATTTGGTCTGACTAACGCACCCGCAGCTTTCATGGATTTGATGAACATGTTATTCAGTCAGTATTTGGATCATTTTATTATAGTGTTCATCGATGACATCTTGGTTTACACCAAGGATAAAAAGGAACATAAGGAACAACTAAGATTGGCATTGTAAGTATTAATAGACCATCAGTTGTACGCCAAGATTTGTAAGTTTGAGTTTTGGTTAAAAGAAGTGACATTCCTTGGACATGTGGTTTTTACAAAAGGTATTCGAGTAGATCCATCAAAGATTGAAGCTATTGTGAACTGGTTGCCACCAAAGTCTGTACCAAAAGTGAGGAGTTTTCTAGGATTGGTTGGGTATTACAGACGATTTGTGATGGGCTTTTCAGTGGTAGCTTCGCCTCTAACTCAGCTTCTCAGAAAGCAGGTTAAGTTCTTATGGTCTAGTAGGTGTCAAGCGAGCTTTGATCAGTTAAAAGAGATGTTGACTAAGGCTCATGTACTTACTAAACCAGTTTTGGGTAAAGAGTATACTGTGTATAGTGATGATTCGGGTGTAGGATTGGGTTGTGTTCTTATGCAAGATGGTAAAGTGATTGCCTATGCTTCCAGGCAGCTACAACCTCTTTAGCAACTCTATCCGACGCACGATTTGGAACTAGCAGCGGTAGTCTTTGCTCTTAAGGTATGGCAGCATTATTTATATGGACAGACTTGTAGGATCTTTACAGATCAAAAGAGTCTAAAGTATCTGCTCACTCGGAAGGAATTGAACTTAAGGCAGCAAAGATGGCTAGAGTTATTCAAAGACTATGATTGTATCATTGATTATCATCCAGGCAAGGCTAATGTAGTAGCAGATGCTTTAAGTAGGAAATCAGTATCAGCTTTATCTCTAAGTAGAGGAAGGTGGAGGTTTAATTCAGAAGGAGCGCTAATAGCTCAGTTGAAGTCCAGACCGAGCTTGAAGCAATTTATAGTGGATGCACAGTTGAGCGATCCAGTATTGCAGCGTGCTTCTTGCACGGTTAAAGATAGTAAGTGGACTAAATTCTCTATAGACGATGAGGGAGGGGTCACATTTGGAAATCAATTGTGTGTGCCCAGTGTAGAGGAAGTGAAAAGAAGGCTTTTGCAAGAAGCTCATTCGTCGGCTTTCACGATGCATCCAGGAGGAAACAAGATGTATAGAGACTCGAAAGAATTCTATTGGTGGCCAAATATGAAGAGGGATATAGTAGATTTTGTTTCGAAGTGTTTGGTGTGCCAATAGGTGAAAGCTGAACATCAAGTCCCAACTGGATTATTGCATCCCTTACCCATTCCACTATGGAAGTGGGACGACGTTACGATGGACTTTGTAGCCAGATTGCCTTTGTCGCAATGTAAGCATGATTCAGTTTGGGTGATAGTCTACCGATTGATGAAATCAGCACACTTTTTGCCAGTTCGAATAGATCATTCTATGGACAAGCTGGCTGAGATTTATGTGGATGAGATAGTAAGGCTTCATGGAGTTCTAGTCTCTATTGTGTCTGATTGAGGTCCGAGGTTTACGTCCAAGTTTTGGAAAGAGTTACAGTTTGCTTTGGGTACTCGATTAAATATTAGCACTGCATTTCACCCTCAGACGGATGGTCAGTCGAAAAGAGTTATTCAGATTTTGGAAGACATGCTTCGAGGATGTGCTCTGGAGTTCTCTGGTAGTTGGGATAGATATGTGTCCTTAATGGAGTTTACATACAATAATGGTTATCAAGTGAGTATCAGGATGGCTCCTTATGGAGCTCTCTATGGACGAAAATATAGAACCCCAGTATGTTGGACAGAGTTATCCAAAAGATCAGTTGTAGGTCTGGAATTGATTAGAGACACGGAAGAAAAGATACAAGTGGTGCAACGAATTTGAAAGCAGCTAAAGATAGGTAGCGATCCTATGCTGACTTGAAGCGAAGGGACATCCAATATGAAATTGGCGATAAAGTATTCTTGAAAGTGTCACCTTGGTGGAAGGTTCTCAGATTTGGTAAGAAAGGAAAATTAAGTCTTCGGTTTATTAGATCGTATGAGATTCTGGATAAGATTGGCCCAGTAGCTTATCGGTTGCTAATCGAGCTAGCTAAGTTACACGATGTTTTCCATGTGTCTATGCTCCGCCGCTACCGATCCGATCCATCTCATGTGTTGAAAGTACAAGACATTCGGGTTCAACCAGATTTCTCGTTTGATGATGAACCAAATGAAGTTTTGGCTAGAGAGATCAGACAACTTCGCAATAAGAAAATTCCGTTCGTTAAGATACTATGGAAACATCATGGAATTGAAGAGGCAACTTGGGAACCGGAAGTAGTCATGAGAGCTCAGCATCCTCAGTTATTTGGATCAGGTGAGAATTTCGAGGATGAAATTCTATTAAGTGGGGGAGTATTGTAATGCCCCATTTTCGGCCTGATAGTTTGAGCCTTTTATATATGTGATTGTGTGTGTGTTAAATTGTGGCATGTGTTATTTTTGTATATATAAGTAGATATGCATGATTTAAATTTAGTGTTATGTAATTGTGGGGTTTGTTTTGGTGTGAGAGTGTGTAGGGGGATTAGGGTGTATGTAAGTAATGTTTGGCTTGGGTATAGGTATGAGGATGAGTTTTGTGTATGTCCTAGAGGGAGTTTCCAATGGGATGTTGTCATGTGGCAAAGGAGTGGATAAGGATAGTAAGGAGAGAGGATAGAGGGTCAGATTTTCCTTCTCTTTTTCCCGTTTCTTTCCCTTCTTTCCAGTTTTTCTTTTTCCTCTTCTTCTCCTTTTTTGCTTCCTTCTTTCCTTGAAATGTGGTGAATTTCGGGTGATCATAGGTTGAATTAAGTAAGTAATAGCTAATTGTTCTTCCTCATCCCCTTATTTCTTCTATTTTGGTTAATTTGGGTTTTTGGGTATTTTGGGGGTTTGAGTTCTAAGCTTGTGTGATGGATGTTTTGTTCAGAGATCCCTCCTAGAGAGCCCAAAGGCAAGTAAATCGCAAGTGGAAGCGGAGCCCGTGATTAGAGTCAAAGTATTCAAGGTTTGGGAACGTTGTGGTTTTGTGTGTGTTTTGTATGATTTTTGTGTTTTGTGTTAAATATTGAAATTGATGGGTTATAAGATGGGTACTTGTATCTAAGTGACATGGGTATTAATTGTTTTGGGTTAAGATGCATGATTGGTAAAGAATTGAGTTGTGGCATGAGTTTGTATGAAATTTTATGAGAAATTACTGGTTTGACAAATTCTGGAATTTGATCTTGTAAATTTGATGATTAGTTTATAAGTTGAGTTTTAGGTGGTCTAAGGTGTTGTAAATGATCTATTTGTGTGGGGTTGTGTTTTGAAGCCAATTGAAGGGTTGGGTGAATTTTGGAAATGGGATTCTACAGATTTTTCGCGTAAAGGCTGGAGAGCACGACACAGTCACGAGGTCGCGATAGAGCTCAGGGATTGCAGCCTTCATGCGAGTTGTGTGCACACTGCCGAGCAGCCTCGGTGAGGGCTCTCTATCACGAGGGCGACAGAGCGCCCAGCCGTCGCGCGACCTTTGGCCAGTCTCCTGTCGCGAGCGCGCGCCTACGCGTGAGCGCGATAGAAGCTGCTGGTCGCTCACTATCACGAGCACGACAGTGAGTTGGGTATCTATCCCTGCGCCAGCGCGAGGGCTGTTGCGACTGCGGCTTGAGGTAGATCTTTGCCTCTGTCGCAAGTGCGACACCTCCTGGCTTCAAAAAGTAAATTTCTTTTTATGCTTCTAACGTTTAATTTTCAGTTTTATTATGCTTTTCTAATTATAAACAGGCAATTTTGAGAATGATATGAGTGTAAATTTGTTGATCTATGCTTGACCTGCAAAAGTCAATAAGTGGATAAATAGGCATAACTATAGAGGGTAGTTTGCTGTAGCCATGTGTATGCATTTTTGACCTGATCATGTCCCCGAATTGGAACAATGTGATTCCCATTTGACCTGAATCTTATGTAAGATCCCATGCAAAAACGTTTTGGAATAAGAAAAAGATGATTTTGATGCCTTCGGGTATCTATGCGTTTCGAATGATTATGCGTTACTCGCTATCCACTACTTTGAATAAGCAGGTCTATCTTTCTGTGTGAATATGAGTTTTGATTTGACAATGTATGCTTGATTGGGTTGCTTATAGATATCCATATCTTCTGTAGGTTGACTTGTTTAAGTATTGATTTCCATATGTGCCATGTGTATGTGATTTGTATCAACGTTCACTATGAGTGGTCATTTTCATTGTGCTTTTCCCCACTAAGCGTATTCGCTTAGCACGTGTGTTTCTTCCGTGTAGGTGTGGAAGATATGGGAGTCCGTGAGTAGGGTGATCCATTTTAGAAGGGCCGACACAACTAGGAGAGAGATTTTGTAGTTCTGAATTTGTACCTCTTTTGTATATGTAATAGTTTAATGATTTTGTATCGAGAACTGTTGATGCTAGTTCTTCTTTTATATTTGGTGTGACACTAAGTTTGTAAGTGACCTCTTGTGCCATGGCACCTTTGTACATTATATGTAAAGACCTTTTAATATATTAATAATATTATACCCTTTATTTTCAGCCTTGGTCTTTTGATTGTAAATTTTATTTTACAGCTTCGAGTGTGTGATTTACTAATATATGTAATTGTTTTGAGGTTTTGCATGACAACCCTCATCTATCGGGACCCTTCATCCTCCTCCAAAGGAGGGAGCTTCCCACGTATAGGTAAGAGGTGTTACAGATAAATTTTTCTTTCAAACCCACAATCAATTTTATTCTGAAAATCCATCCGTTACATTACAAAACACTTATGGTCTTTATTTATTATTCACTATAAAAAATATAACTTTCTTAATACAAAAACTTTGTCCCTTTACACATTACTAACTGTAGTTACACATCTTATAATATTACAAATATTCTATATTTACAGCGGTTCCTAATGTGTTGGCCATTGTCGATGCAGGACTGTCTTCCAAAACATTATCTTCAGATACCTGCATGGATTAAACATCCATGCTAAGCCATAACGCTTAGTGGGGAACAAAATACAACATATAATAACATAATCATACATTACAGACCTTGCATTATCACATATATATAATAAATCATATATATATAATCATATATCATCCCACATATACAATTTCAGATTAACCATCGATGACTACAAAACAAGTAATTATCGATATCATCAAAGTCATTTTTAGTTCATCATCTCATATTTCATATTCACACTTGTCATAATACTTATTTTTAGTATACTTCTATTTCGGACGAATTGGGCTGCAGCACTTAAACCCTATAGGCATGCCTATCTATCCAGTACTTGACTCGTAGGCTAAATTATTAATCCGGTTATTTCACTATTACGGCACGTTTAGCATTATAATATCATCCAAATATATCTCATCGCATTGTTCATATACAATGCTGTTTACATCACAATTCCTTCATCATGTTATGGGCATGAAATCATATGCGTATATATACAAATGCATCACATAGATCTCATGTAAGTGTAATCATAATCACATATCTATAATAAAATTCAACTCTTACACATGCTAATCATCAATTAATGGCTGAAGTGCCACCAAATAAGGTTTAAAGCAAACACGAGTTAAAACAAAACGAAAAAGGACAAAAATCAAAAACTTCCAAACTTCAAAACAGAGGGCATTTACACGACGGTATGAAAATATCTTACCGTCGTGTAAGACATTCTACACGGTGGTATGAACAAGTCATACCTCCATGTAGTATGCCTTACACAAGCTCTCGAAAATAGAATACAATCACACGGTATCTCACGCTTCATCATGTAATTCATACAAATTATTTATACATTTATATAGATACATACTCACCCGATTTGCCACAGTATTGGTCTCCATATAAGTGAGAAATTCTTAAGTTAAAAGCATTAAACCACATTTATATATAATTGCTACAAACCCATCATCATACTCTTACACATCTTGTTCATTTCAATCATGCTGATATTTTCCTCATATACAATCCAACCTCATTACACACATACATATGGTTCATATTCACATTAAGCCAAACCATTTCATTTGATATCTTGCGTATGTGTATAACTTAATCTTAACTCATAACTATGTATACTTGCTCATATTGTGCATGCTTATATAGATTAAGGTATTAGAATCCTCAATGATGTTATTAAATTTGACTTGATTCTATTTCATACAATTACACATCATTACTTCATTAGTTTTCTATTAATCTTAATCCCATTTATGCGTATTTTCCAAGCGATAACTATTCATATATTCATTTCATAATGTTAGACATGAATTGGTTAAGCTATAGGAACCTGTAGTAAAGTTTGGGTGTGATTCGAGAAGGAAAAAGTACAATTTAGGCTGAAATTAAGGTCACACGGCGGTAAGCCATTCATTACCGCCATGTGGGACACTAAAAATGGGTCTAAAAGGGGCATAATGCTTTTACACGGCAGTAAGAAATTCCTTACCGCCGTGTAAACCTATTATGCCTCACAACACATGGCAGATTCTAGACAGACTTCAGGTCCCAACTTGCAATGCATTATGCACATGGCTAGAGAAATTTTTAGGTAAAATGTCCTTCTAAGCAATTGTTCCCTAGGATGTTAAGTTTCCAATGGGAAAAGTTTTAGGTCATTTAAAATCTAAAAATAAGATATGAACTAAACACTATATACTATTCTGATGAACATCTAGAATAGGGACACCTATGTTATGGAAACTTTTTGAGGTACTTAGAGCTAGAATTAGCTCAACCATGTTCCTATAAATTTTTAGGTGTGGATGTTAGCTTTTAGATACAATTTGAATTAACCCATTTGGAGCATTAAAACTCGATCTACGGGCAAAATAGTCACTAAAGGTCAAGAGAGAACTACTCAGAAACTCACCCTACATGCACATTTTTCCTACTTCATGCATATGACTTCTAAATTCAAATTTAATGACATTTTTAACCAATATGCTCTCGTAATCATTAATTCATATATATGTTAACTTGCATTAGACATAATTCTCATCTAAATTTAATTAAAACTCAAGGTGTTATGGCCAAAGGAACTTAACATGCTCCGATAGGCCCTCTTATAGAATTAGCTACACCTCAATTCACTTTTACTGACTTTAAAGCCCTCAATTTAGCATGATCATTTCTAAGACCAATATAGACACATATTATAAGAACCTAATCCCATCATCCCCATTCATTTTTACTGTCATTTAACTCAAACTATAACACTTATAATTAAGGTAGGTCAAATAAACCTCAACTCAAGTTTTCACTTCCAGCTCATTAACTACAAACTAACTTATTTAGTATTATTTTATCATCACACACATAATACACATCCCTAACTCATTTATGCACATAACAACACTTACACTTTCTTAGTAATGTTCATTCATTTGAATAAACACAACAATTCATAGTTCATTCTAAATTAGGGTTCAATCTTAGGTCACTTAAACGCATGATATGCATTAAATACCAACATGTTCATTTCATCAACTCAACACTTCACATAATATAATTTACACACTTTTAGTACACAAACAATCATTTAACACACACAAGGCAATTTAGTTCCCAAACCTCTTCTCCTTAGCTCCTTAGAGATCACATCGTTCCTTGATCAACCACCTTCTTTTTTCCCTTTGCCCCTCTTAGGTTCTACCACTCCAACCAAGAACCATATTTCCAGAAATAAGAGAAAGAATCAAAATATCATTTAAAACACAAAGCAACAAAGAAGGGTAGAGGAGATTTTCGAATGGAAGCTTTACTTACCTTCTAAAGTGAAGAAATATACACATGCAAGACCTCTAACCCACAAATGCAGCAAGACACGATTTTATTTGTTGACCCAAGAGGAATTATTGCATGAAGATGAGGAGAAAAACACAAAAATTTAGAGAGAGGGATGAAAGAAAAACATATGAGAGAGAGTGGAGAGGAGCAGAAAATTAAAGAAAGGAAAAAGGAGAAGAATAGCTGCCGCCCCATGCAGCCAATCCCAACCATTCTCTCTCCAACATGCAACATCCTATTTGGCACATTCTCTCTCCCTCATGCACAATCCTATGTGGCATTTACAATAATAAAACATGGGCTTCACTAAAAATCTATCTCTCTTACGGACTTCTAGCCCTAAGCCCACATGGGCCCTCTAATATGAACAAGCCCAACATTCTTTTAATCTTAACGAAGCCCAAAGTGCATAACTAATTTCTTAAGCCCACACATAACTCATGCAATGCAAGTCCAGCCCTTAATAATATTTAACACAAAACACTTTAGCCACTGCAACAAAATTATTTATGTAATTAAGTCCCAATTTAACATAAATGAAAATTCCATATTTTTAATCCCATCACATGCTATAACCAAATACACACAATCAGACATATATACTACAAGGGTATATATCGGGCTATTATATTGAACTCTAGAATGCATGACTAAATTATGTGCTCAAAATGAGTAGAAAATGTGAAATTTATGTGTTGTTTGAATTGAAAGGATGAATTGATGAGGTAACCATTGGCCATAAAATGTGAAATTAAGGATGATGCTATGATTTTGGTGATTTGGGGTATTATGATGCAAACTGTATATTTGTTGTTTAATGTGATTTTGAGCATGCCGAGTTGTGGGTGTGCATGTTGGGTAGTGTTGTGTGAGTTTAAGTTGGGAATTTACCAATTGAGTTGAATTCAAGCTTGACTGGTGTGATGCGCGCCGAACCCTGTATGACCCCGAATGACCCACTTTCAGGGTATTCAAGAGAGGTTCATAACTTGTAAACATTACAAGGGCATCTATTTTAGGCAACAAGGCGGTGTTTTGGAGTCGCCACCCACTAAAATATTGGGAAAGGTCATCTATCCTCACTGAGCCTAAAACAACGCATGTGTGTCTATTTTGGACAATCAGAGATATTTTGGAATCCTCCTTCCAATAGAACATTGGAAAGATTCATCTAATCTCGTAAAGCCTAAGACGATACATTTACGTCTATTTTAGGCAAGCCAGAGATATTTTAGAATCCCCATCCCACTAGAGAATTAGGATGATTCGTCTAACCTCATGAAGCCTAAAACAACGCAACTTGGGCTTATTTTGGGCAGCAAGAGATATTTTGGAATTCCCTTTCCAATAGAACATTAGAAAGGTTCATCTAACCTCGTTGAGCCTAAGACTAGAGATGGTTCAGGACTTCCCATTTATTCATACCTTGATTAAATAATGATTGAGTTTTAGAGATAAAATTTCATTCATTTTCTCATATGATTAAATGTAGTAATTAGAGCGCATATCGATCATGTAATAAAAGCAGTAAATACAACATTATTAAAATAAAGTAGCTAATAGTACATTAAATTATAATAAAACTAAGGGCGGAATACAACTCCCATTGTAAATGAAAGAAAGGAACATACACAAAGCGGGATATTCGATTAAGGATGAAGAAATTGGTCTTCGTATGCATGTTTAGAGAAAAATAATGTTAAATATCTATTTTGTTTTAGATAAAAAATCAAGACATTGGTCCTAATTTATTTAGTAAAGTCCCATTTATTTGCATTTTTATATTAACGAGCTCAATGTAATATTCAATGACTAAAAAAGTAACTTAAAATAAAATGAAATAAGATAAAGAAATAAACCCGAGTAATGTCATCAAATTACCTCGGTGTTCTCCATTTTTAACACCTCAATTCCAAGGAAAATAGATAAAACTCAAAAAAGAAACAGAGCATGTTAGTGCAATAATTAAATAATAAAAATAATGAAGTGAATAAAGATGAAAAATCTATAAAAAATAATTATAGGAAATAAGGAAGAATAATGATAAAAAGGGGTAGAAAAAGGTAAAAAATAAGGAAGGAAAGGCCCACATCGCACGAGCGATGGCCGTTCTTGGGCCGACCGATGGGCGGAGACAGAGTTCCATGATGGCCGTCAATCAAGTGAGTGACGGTCGTCGATGGATCCTCTGCCCATTGGTCACCCCTGATCCGAAAAAATAAAGAAATTGATTTAAACTTTTTGATTTTCACATTTAAAATTACCCTTTCAAGCAAATCAAACCCGAATAAATAAATATGAAGCGATAAAATGAATTAACGATTGATCCAGAATATTATCCCTTGGAATATTACCTTCTGAAGGCAAATTTCGCATGATTTCTGCCCTTGAATTCTACAAGGGTAAATCGACAATGTGCAATTTCGAAAAATTTTTACCGCAAAATTGTATTTTTTAAATTAGATTGAGAAAAGAAAATTATATTTTTCCTTCTCGATATTTTGTAGCAATTATAAATGCTAAAAAAAGGGTTAAACCGAGTAAGAACGAATTGATTTTGTTTCCATGGATTCACCTTAATTTGAAAGAGATATAATGAAAATTATGGATGAAAAATACGAAAAAAAACTCTTCCCGAAATTCTAGTAAGAAATCCTTCAATATCTGATGAAAATTGCTAACCCTGAATAATGATCCTTACCTCCCTATTTATAGGTTAAGGAAAATAATTCAAATTCTTTTAAATTTTAAATTTTAATTTGAAAAAGATTTATGAAATCAGAATCAAAACCGATTGCTTTGCAGAATATTTCCAAAATCAAATTCGAAATTTGAAAATATTCGAAAAGATTTGGAAATCCCTCAAAAATCTTGGAAGGATATCTTAAAATCTTAGGAAAATCTTGGAAAATCCGGTTGGATCACGCGCAGATCCCCAAGCAACGGGCATCGATCGGAGTCGAACGGGCGTCGGTCATGGAGGCATGCCAAGCGGCGGGTACCTCGACGAGAGACGGGTAACAAGAGATGGCCTGTCAGTTGCGAGGGATAAGTGTCTCTCACGTGACCAATGGGCATCACTCCCTATGAGAGACGGGCCCTCTGACACGAGCGATGGCTGTCTCTCCTGCGAGAGATAGGCCCTCTCATGCGAGCAATGGCTATCTCTCCTGTGAGAGATGGGCTCCATTCGTGCAAGGAGAGGCCATCTCTCAGAGCGAGCGACGGCCACACTTTTGATCGATGGGAACCCCATTGGTCAGTTGGAATTCAAATTTCTCCTCTTAGCAAGCCCCTCCTAATGCACAGGAACTCCTTATTATCGAAAATCTTTAATCCTTGTGAATTAAAAGGGAGAAAGTCCATAACCTTCGTCCGTTTGCCAAAAAATAGGCATTGATATCTTCATTGGGTAACTCTGATCTGGACTACCTCAGGACCCGGTGTCTACAGTTGTCCCTAATTTTGGGGAAACTAATACACTACTGTCTAGATGAGCAAAAATTCAGAGAATAAGGAAATAGATGCGCACCTGAGGCACTCCTCACATTTTGCAGTGCAACAGATTTGTAGCCTGCTATCAAAGGTCTATAACGTATTCTGCTACGACCTCTTTCATAATTGTTTTGCTGATCACCATTCGATATGCATCGTATGCCCTCGCTAACCCTCATTCGATCTGCAAGGTACTTGATTGTCACTATTTGAGCTACGGTGTTATCCAACCACGGCCCGCTTACGAGCGTTTTGCTCTATTGCATTTATCCCACTGGCCTCCGTTCGGTTTGCATGGTATCTGTTTGTCATGAGATGCAGTGTTTTCTAACTACAACTCAACTATGATTTGTTCTGTCGCATTTGCGTCGCTGGCCTCCGCTCGACTTGCACGATATCTTCCACTTATCGTGAGATGCAGTCTTATCTAACTACAACCCAACTGCGATTTATTCTATTGCATTTGGCCCACTAGCCTTTGCTGGGCTTGCACAGTATCTTCTGATTGTCGTGAGATGCAGTGTTATCTAACTACAACCCAACTGTGATTTATTCTATCGCATTTGTCCCTAGGGTTGTGTTCTTTGATTTTGTGGGTTTGGTCGTTAGTTGAGCCTCCTCGCGATCCTAAATGCAAGGAGAAGGCGGGAGGTAGTGGCACCAAGTAATTGGAGCTAAGGAATAATGGTTTGGGAAATTTCCTTGAATTTAATGTTTTATGATGATTTTGTGTTTTGACATGATTTCTGGAAATTTACATGATTATGGAGTTGTAATGAGTTGTATGATGGTCTTAATGTTTTGACGTTTGGGGTATGTTGAGTTGAGATGTTAGTTTGTGATTATGAGATTGTGATTTTGATGGGTTATGCATATATGAATTTGTTAAGTTGTGGATTTTTAATTGGTTGGATGGATTGAATGATTAAGTATGTTTATTGCATGGGGTGCTTGAATGTTGAGCCGGAAAGGTGAGTTTTGGGTTGATTTTTATGGTTTGATAGTGTGAATTTCGAAAATGTGTTGTTTTGGGGTTGTTACTCTGCAAAAATCTGGAAATTTGGTGATTGACACGGCGGTATGGAGGGCCTTACCACCGTGTGAATCGTGAGCCTACTTTAAGGGCTGAACTGGACATTTTACACGGCGGGATGCGATTACCCGTAACCATGATGGTATGGATTGGCCATACCGCTGCGTAAAATGCTACTGTCCCCCAATTTTGATGATTTTTTATTCTCTTCGTTTTCACTCCTTTTTCGCTTATGATTAGTTTTAAATATTATTTAGTGTTATTTCATTTATCTCATATCATAAATTGGTATTTTGCTCTATCAAATTATTGAATGCTATAGTTGAATCCGGAATGGGTTATTTATTACCTTAAGTTATGAACCCAATATGTGAATTTCTGTATGCATGACCTGCAAGAGTCAGTCTAGTGGATAGTTAGGCATGCCTAATAGAGTCTCTTAGCTGCAGCGCTCCGTATGTTTAGACCCTCATCAGGTCCCCGTTCGGATCCTCACGATCCTTAAAAGTTTTGGATCTTGTTTAAGGTCCCCTCGGTAAAGTGTTTTGAATGTGATAAGATAAAATGGTTTTTCGATTTGTACCCATAAAGTACCATCACTGTATACTCATTATCCATTATTGTGAGTCAGCAGGTGTTGAGTTTTATTTTGTTTTATTTTGGAATGATTATAAGAAGTTGATATCCAAATGAACATGATTTTAAGTATATGAATCAGTATTTAGCTGAATGTGATTATGAACCTCTAAATGTTCTCACATGTATATGTATATATGAATGTGATTCGAATATGATATACTTTTGTGACTCAAGCATGTTTATATTGTATGTGTTTACCCGCTCATGTCATATCGTATGCGTTTTGCTTTGACGGCCATTATGAATGGCCATCCACTCTTCTGTTGTCTGTTTCCCCACTAAGCGTTTATCACTTACCACGGTATTTTATCCGTGTAAGTGAGGAAGGTGTTTTGGCTTTGTGAGAGTCGCTGCCAGTTAAGCCAACACAGAGGTTTTAGTGTAGGCCTTATTTTTGTAATCTTTTGATAATTCTTTTGTTATAGAACTCTGATTGTATTTGTAAATTTGTAAGCTTTCGCTATGTATCTTTGAAACTTGTAACTATTTTTGTAGTATAAGTTGTTGATCAGAACCTTATTGTAATGAATGTTATTATATTAATGTATGATCATTCTGATGTTTCCAAAGAAAGTTTTTAATTTTCGCTATTTTTATGTATGTTTATATTATGTGAATGAATATTTTGCACTATTTTGCTTGGTGACACCCTTACCCATATGAGTTCTCACTCCCTTACGGATGGGTCCTCCTACGTATAGAAAGGGGGTATTACAGTGTTACTCTTTAATAGTGAAGGAAATAAAGTGATTGTGAGGGGTATTTGTGCTAATCCTCTTATCAATGTGTTATCGACAATGCTATCGTATCGATGCTTCAGAAAGGGATGTGAGGCTTACTTCGCTCTTATTTTGGATTCTAAAAGAGTGCAAGTGAGAATTCAGGATATACCCATTGTGAGGGAGTTTTCTGATGTGTTCCCAGAAGAACTGCCTGGGGTACCGCCAATAAGGGAAGTAGAGTTATTGATTGATGTTGTGCCTGGAACAGTGCCAGTATCCAAGGCGCCTTATCGAATGGCTCCTCTGGAGCTGAAGGAATTAAAGACACAATTATAAGAGTTGTTAGACAGAGGCTTTATAAGGCCTAGTGTGTCTCCTTGGGGAGCACCAGTCCTATTTGTTAAGAAGAAGGATGGGACCATGAGAATGTGTATAGATTACAGACAATTGAACAAGGTAACAGTGAAGAATGGGTATCCTCTACCAAGAATTGAGGACTTGTTTGATCAGTTGAGAGGAGCAGGTGTATTTTCCAAAATAGACTTAAGGTCTGGATACTACCAGTTGCCATTGAAGAAGGAAGATATACCTAAGATTGCATTTAGAACTCGGTATGGACATTATGAATTTCTAGTAATGCCATTCGGGTTAACTAATGCACCTGCTGCATTTATGGACTTAATGCATAGGGTGTTCAGACAGTGTTTAGATCAGTTTGTTGTAGTATTTATTGATGATATCTTGGTTTATTCTAGGAATGAAGAAGAGCATGAGCAACATTTAAGGACAATACTTCAGATTTTGAGGAAGTATCAGTTGTATGCTAAGTTTAGCAAGTGTGAGTTTTTGTTTAAGCAAGTATAATTTCTAGGGCATGTGATATCTTCTGAAGGGATTAAAGTAGATTCGTCTAAAGTTGAAGCGATTGTAAACTAGAAGCCAACCAGGAATGTGCTTAAAGTTCCCGGTTTCTTGTGGTTGGCTGGCTACTATAGAAGATTTGTAAAAGGGTTTTCAGTAATAGCTTCACCATTGACCAGATTGCTTCGAAAGGGAGTTAAGTTTGAGTTGTCAGATAAATGTTAATCGAGTTTTGAACAACTGAAGAGGATGTTGGTGGAGGCACCAATCTTAACTCAGCCTATTACTGGCAAAGAATATGTATTGTATAGTGATGCTTCCGGTATAGGTTTGGGTTGTATATTGATGCAAGATGGGAAGGTGGTGGCTTATGCCTCAGGGCAATTGAAGCCGCATGAATAGAATTATCTGACTCATGATTTAGAATTGGCAGCTGTGGTGTTTGCCTTAAAGATTTGGCGATACTACCTATATGGTGAGAAGTGTATGATCTTCACTGATCATAAAAGCTTGAAATATTTGCTGACTCAGAAAGAGTTGAATTTGAAGCAGTGTAGGTGGCTTGAGTTATTTAAGGATTATGACTGTATAGTGGACTATCATCCAAGTAAAGCCAATGTAGTGGCGGATGCTTTGAGTAGAAAATCTATTTCGGCTATGATGTTAAGATATATGAGATGGAGATTTACTGCAGTTGGTGCATTATTCGCTCAATTGAAAGCGAGACCGGTATTAAGAGATGAATTAGCGGTTGCACAGAAAAATGACGGTAAACTGCAACAGATTTTACAGTCAGTGATGAGTGGTGACAAGACTGACTATTGAGTGAATGAGGAAGGTGTATTGCTTTTCAGAAATCGGTTATGTGTTGCTAATGATAGTGGATTGAGGAAAAGATTGATGTATGAGGCACATAATACTATTTTTATAATGCACCCAGGTGGAAATAAGATGTATCAGGATTTAAAACAATTGTATTGGTGGTCTAGTATGAAGAAAGATGTGGAAGAGTGTGTGTCGAAGTGTCTGATCTGTCAGCAGGTGAAAGGGGAGGATCGGGTTCCACATGGTTTGTTAAATCCTCTTTCCATTCCACAATG
Organism: Excoecaria cochinchinensis; assembly: GCA_947683425.1. Taxonomy (NCBI): domain Eukaryota; kingdom Viridiplantae; phylum Streptophyta; class Magnoliopsida; order Malpighiales; family Euphorbiaceae; genus Excoecaria; species Excoecaria cochinchinensis. The sequence continues at coordinate 10,119,986 of CANTUQ010000119.1, forward strand.
GAATTGGGACAACATCACCATGGATTTTGTTTCTGGACTGCCTATGACTTCGAAATAGCAAGATGCTGTGTGGGTTATTGTGGATAGATTTTCAAAATCAGCTCACTTTATACCGGTTCGAATGGATTACTCTATGGACCGATTGGTTGATTTGTATGTAAAATAAATTATCAGGCTTCATGGAGTGCCATTATCTATTATGTTTGATAGGGATCCGAGATTCACTTCCAAATTCTGGAAGAGTCTACAAGCGGCATTGGGAACCAAGTTGAATTTAAGTACATCGTTCCATCCTCAGATTGACGGACAGTCGAAAAGAGTTATTCAGGTACTAGAGGATTTGATGAGGGCATGTGTTCTGGAATTTTCTAAGAGTTGGGATAAGTACATTCCTCTAATGGAATTTGCTTATAACAACAGTTTTCAGTCAAGTATTGGCATGGCGCCATATGAAGTGTTATATGGTAGGCAGTGTCGAACACCCATTTGCTTAACAGAAGTGGGTGAGCATAAACTTGTTGGACCGGATTTGGTAAGAGACACAGAAGAAAAGGCAAGGATTATTCAACAATGGTTGAAAACAGCTAGTGATAGAGAGAAGTCATATGCAAATTTAAAAAGAAAGGACATTGAATTTAATGTGGATGACAAAGTGTTTTTAAAAGTATCTCCATGGAGGAAGGTGTTGAGATTCGAGAAGAAAGGGAAACTGAGTCCAAGGTTTATTGGATCATATGAAGTGTTGGATAGAGCGGGTTCAGTGGCTTACCGGTTAGCTTTGCCTCTGGCTTTAGCCAAACTTCATGATGTCTTTCATGTGTCCATGTTGAGGAAGTACCGATCGGATGAGTCTCATGTGTTACCTGTGCAAGAAGTTGAGGTTAAACCAAATTTCTCTTATGATGAGAAACCAAAAGCAATTCTTCCAAGGGAAGTAAGTCAGCTTTGGAATAAACAAATTCCACTTGTGAATGTGCTTTGGCAACGCCATGGAGTGGAAGGAGCAACATAGGAGCCTAAAGCGGTAGTACGGGTACAACATCCCCACCTATTTGATTCAGGTATGAATTTCGCGAACGAAATTCTTTTTAGGAGGGGAGAGTTGTAACGGTCGTAAATGTACCCTATTGTTAAAGTGATTAGTGTGCCTGCTAAACTGAAGTGTGTTGTAAATTTAGATTAATTGTAAATGAATGGGGACTTAAATATAGGTAATTGAGGACCCAATTGAAGAAACAAAGTAAGTTAAGTGGCTTATTGGCATTTGTGCATGATTAACAATGAGTGGTGATTAATTAGTTTAATTTAATCAGATTTGAGTTAGTGAAGGATTAAGGGAATCTAGTGGATCCCACGTGTGTCCTCCTTGTGCAACCAACTTTGAGTTTACATGCAATATAAACCCTTGGAAGAGAGAGAATCTGCATCCCTATTACATGTGGTTCTCGGTTGGTTCCTCTTCAATCCTTTCTTTTTATCTTTATCATCTTTATATATTGTTCTTTTTGAAATCTGATGTATATGTTGGATAGTTGGTGGTTTGAACTTAGATTCTTCTTTATAAAGGTAAGTGGGTTAGTTGGAGTACTCTTCATCTTCTCCTTTTTGTTCTTTGATTTTGAATTGGTATGGAATTTGATGTTGTGTTCCAATTTTGAAAATTGAACTATGTGTGTAGCTGAGAAATCAAAGCATAAAAAAGGGAAAGCTAAGATTGGAGAACCTAGTTCAGAAGGAGATCTTTAGGAGCATAGGAGAAGAGGTTTGGGAAACTTGCTTTATTTTGCTATGTGTTAGTTGAATTTATTATATTGAATGTTAAATGACAGCATTAGGGTATTTGCTGTGTGCTTGATACGAAATATTTGTTGGATGGTGATTGTTTGAAAAGCTTTTATGACATGAAAATATGAGATACTTCTAATACAATGAACTATAATTAGGGTTGTGGAATATATATAATGTGCTTAATTCTATGCATCTTGAAATGGGATAATTGGAATGGGAATTGTGTAATATGTTGATTATGAGGTTGATTTGCATAATGATATGACAATTGAACCTAATTTAGAAGTCCTGAATTGGCATGAGTAATGAGATTGGTAACACAATTGTGTTTTGGTAAGATATAGCTGTGTTTTGGAAGTTTTGCATAGGTCACGGTGAAAGCCAAAGAGATTGCTACTGTGAGGTATGCAAGGTTCCATTTTGCCTAGTTGTGATTGGTATTTCACGGAGTGTAGCGCCCCGTTCCCACCCTAGTAGTTTGAGCTTTGTGTGGGTGATTTTGCATGTATAAATTTTAGCATGTGTTATTTTTGAGTATGTGTGCTAGGGTTTTGTTGGGTGTGAGTGTTTATATGGGATTAGGATGTGCTTAGTTAAGGTTGGTTTTCGGTGTATGAGAGAGGATGGTTATTGGGTGTGTCTTGGGTTAGTCTTCCAATAGAAGGTGCCATGTGGCTAGTGGGGAGGATATAAATAGAGGAGAGAGGAGAGAGAAACAGCTAATTCCTTTTGCTTTTTCCTGTTTCTTCCTTTCTTCTCCGTTCTTCATCTTCTTCTTTCTTCCTCCTTTGCTTTCTTGTGATCCTTCCCTTTGGCTGGATTCTTTGGTGAGTTTTGGGTGATCCTAAGTTGGCTTGGGTAAGTGTTAGCTAATTCTTCTTCTTAATCCTCTCTTTCTCTTTTAATTTGGTTATTTTGGTGTTTGGGGTGAAAGTTTGAAATCTTGTTTTGATGGGTGTTTTGCTAAGAGATCCCTCCTAGAGAGCCTAAGGTCAAGGAAATAATGAGTGGAAGCGGAACCCTGTAATTGGAGCTCAAGAGTTTGAGGTTTGGGAAAGATTGATATTTTTGGTGTATTGTGTGTGATTTTTATTCTTTTGTGGAAATTATTGGAATTGATGAGTTATATTGTGTGTATTTGTATCTATATGACATGGGTAATGATTAATTTAAGTTAAGATGCATAATTTGCGAAGAATTGAACCTAAGTATGATTTTGTATGAATTTCTAAGAGAATTTGCTGGTTTATTGAAATCTAGAATGTAATCTTGTTAATAGTGTGTTTTGATGATAATAATTTTATTATAAGTTGGATTTTAGGTTGATTAAGGTGTTGTAAATGATTGATTTGTGTGGGATTGAGTTCTGAAGTCAATTGGAGGTTTGGGTGATTTTGGGAACATGAATTTCTGCAGATTTTCGTGTAAGAGCTAAAAATCACGACTCTATCGCAAGGTCGCGATAGAGCTCGGTGAATCTAGCCCTCACGCGTGCCGAGCGCTGGCCCGCCGAGCCACCGTAGCGAGAGCTCTCTGTCTCGAGCGCAGCAGAGTGCTCAACTGCCGAGCGGAATGGACAGTTCTCTGTCACGAGCGTGCGCCTGTGCGCGAACGCGACAGCTTTGGCTGGCCTCTCACTATCGCGAGCGCGACGTTCATCGCAAGTGCCATAGTGAGATGTGCTTCTATTTCCTCGCGAACATGAAGACTGCCGCGATCACAATTTGTGTGGGATTGAGTTTTGAAGTCAATTGGAGGTTTAGGCGATTTTGGGAACATGAATTTCTGCAGATTTTCGTGTAAGAGCTGAAAATCACGACTTTGTCGCAAGGTAACGATAGAGCTGGGTGAATCTAGCCCTAGCACGTGCCGAGCGCTGGTCCACCGAGCCACCGTAGTGAGAGCTCTCTGTCTCGAGCGCAACAGAGCGCTCAATTGCCGAGTGGAATGGACAGTTCTCTGTCACGAGCGCGTGCCTATGCGCGAACGCAACAGCTTTGGCTAGCCTCTCACTAACGCAAGCGCGATGTTCATCGCAAGTGCGATAGTGAGATGTGCTTCTGTTTCCTCGCGAACGCGAAGACTGCCGCGATCGCGACTTGATGCATCTTTTGCCTCTGTCACGAGCATGACACCTCCTGGCTTCGTTTTGAATTTTCTATTATGCCTTCGATGTTTAGTTTCCAAACATGTGATGCTTTTAGAATTATGCATGGACAATTTTATGAAAAATATGAATGTGATTTGATGAGTTATGCATGACCTACGAGAGTCAATAAGTGGATAAGTAGGCATGCCTATAGAGTTTAGTTAGCTGTACCCATGCGTATGCATTCTGGACCCTGATCAGGTCCCTGTTCAGATCCTCGCGATCCCTTTTAAACTTGAATCTTGTTTAAGATTCCATGCGAAAATGTTTGAAACAAAAACAAAAGAATAATTTTAATACCCTCGGGTATCTATACGTTTTCAATGAATATGCATTACTCGCTATCCACTATTTTGAATAAGCAGGTTTACTATTTTCATGTGTTATAATCCAGTTCAGCATGAATGATTGTGTGATTAATGATGTTGACATCTTGAGCATGATGAATGGTTTATTAAGAATTGATTTTCAGTATGTGCCATGTGTATGTGATTCATTTCTGACGTCCACTGTGAGTGGACGTTTTTCATTGTGTTTTCCCCAATAAGCATATTCGCTTAGCACGGGTGTTTCATCCGTGTAGGTGTGGAAGTTGTTGGAGATTTTGGGCAAGGTGATCCATTTCAGCAGGGCCAACACAACTAGGAGAGAGAGACTTTATAGTATAAGATTGTACTTTTTGTATATGTATTAGTTTACACATTTTGTAATGATATCTCTTGATGTAAACTCTACTTTTGTAATTTTGCTTTGATATCAGATGTATATGATCTTCTGTGCTAAGGCACTTTTGTATTTTGATATGTAAAGACTATTATGCAAATTAATAAAATACTATACTTTTGTTTTCAGCCTCCGACTTTTGTTTGAAGAAAATTTATTTTACTCTATTTTCATGTATGATTTGTAATCTTGTCTGCTTTATTTGAGGTTATACGTGACAACCCTCATCCATCGGGTTCCTTCTTCCACCTCGAGGGATGAAGCTCCCTACGTATGGGTAAGGGGTGTTACATGGTGACAACAAAAATGGTTGTGACCGTGAGGTACCCGAATTCTATTTTGCCTGAAGTAAACTTGGTATGTCACGGTGACAACCAAAATTGTTGTGACCGTGAGGTACCATGGTATGTATTCTGGTTTGCAACCTTGGTATGTCACGGTGACAACCAAACAGGTTGTGACCGTGAGGTACCTTGAGTTACATTTTGCCTTGCACCAGTGGAGTATATCACAGTGACAACCAAAATGGTTGTGACCGTGAGATACTCAATGGAGGCATTCTGTTCGGGTAATTGAGGTATGTCACGGTGTCAACCAAACTGGTTGTGACCGTGAGGTACCCTAGAGTGCATTCGGTTTTGCAACCTTTGCCATGTCACGGTGACAACCAAATTGGTTGTGACAGTGAGATACCCTGTCTTGAGAAAATTCTTAGTCATTCATGTTTGATATTTGAATAGTATGGCAATGAATAATTGGGTAGAATAACACTTAACAAATGCTTAAGCCTGATATCAAATGCGATGATCGTATGTGATTATTGAGTGACATGGTTGGTTATAATTTATGCAAGTATTTTATGAGCTATGTGATAAACTAAAATATTGGCATCATGAGACCAAGGATGTGAATTTGTTACTAGTTACAAATGACCTGTTGTAACTTCTGAATCTATGGTTAATTGAATTAATAAACGAACTGAGTAATTATAGCCTACGAGTCAAGTAGGGGATAGATAGGCATGCCTATAGGGTCAAAGTGCTGCAGCCCAATGCATCCGTTTCCTCTGGAATCACAATACGTTTCGAATGCTTGCTGGATTCCTCAATGTGAAACATTGAACGTGTTGATATCTTGTACCTTAGGGTACCAATGCGAATGTGAGTATCTACGGATACACTGAACTTACTGTACCTTACGGTACCAATGCGATACCCGTTATCCGCGTCTTTGAATTGCAGGCAAAGTTAAATAAGCAGTATAAGTTAATCTAAATATTTAATTATTGTGTACGACCTATGGTGCATAGTGATGAACATATAAGCATGATGATAGTATGAATGTTGAACTAGATTGTGTTCAAGCAATTACGTTATGTGTAGGAATTATATGCTCATAAGTTAATACATTAAGTATGAACTCTATCTTGTTGTTCTCTGATAATTACTATCATATATATATATATATGCTACACATTGTTCCCCACTAAGCATTATCGCTTAGCACGGGTTTCCTTTCTAATCCGTGTAGGTTTGGACATGAAGTGAGCCAAAGAACGAACCCGTATTACTGACGGTCAATACTAAGAGTGTCTGTCATGTAGGTTTTGGGGGTGTATACATTTGGCAATGAATTTTGTATATTCGGTTTTATCTTTGCAACCAAGCAATATGTATAAATGTACTAAGTAAGTGATGTAATATAGGCCTAAGTGTATGTGTATGATGTATATAGGTGCGGTAATGTGTAATAGGTGCATAAGTTATCCACTGCATGTGAATGTGTGAGTGATGGAATTTATTTGTACAGGATTTAGCATGTGTGTATAGTAATGGTATATGTATGTGTTGTTGTGTGGCGACCGTTCTCGACTGCTTTAGCTAAGCTAATCATGTGGTCAGGAAAGGGGCATTACAGTTTTACGATTTTGAATAAACTAGTAGAGCTATGATCGATTATATGTATACAAATGTACATGTGTATGACTATATCTAAGATGAAGTGAAATGTTATCACTTAGCATATATTATAAATGTTAAAGCTAGAGAATATGTTCATATTCAGGTAAATGTATATGATCAAGGCATGTGATATTTAAAGTGTGCATATATGTGATTATATGAGTGTGCAAGTACAAATGTCAACTAACGTATATAATAAATGTTAGAGCTGTAAGTTGTAAGTATGAAAAATTATATGTTGTTTATGATTAGCATGATTATTGATATGTGCGACGCGTGAGAACCCAAATTCGGCATCCGGGTCGCTCTCGGAAGTCCACTTTTAGGACTCGAGACCAGATGGAGGTTCATTAAGACTCGTGAAAGCCGGTCACCTCGCAATGGACAGGGATTCACCCCATTCCATTTTGGGCAATCAACCTACGAGGGCGCCTATTGGGTATCATAAGGAAGGTATCATGCAGTCGCCACGCAATGAAACATTGGGAAATGAACTCTAACCTTATAAGGCCAAAATCAAAGAGAGTTTGGGACCTCACTCTTATTTATACCTTTAGTTAATATTATATGACTGAGTTTTTAGAGTTAATTATTTTATCTCTCTTCTCACACGATCATGCAATAAATTAAAGCGCATTTCAAGCATTGTTGGAAAGCAGTAAAGAAAGCAATAAATAAATTACAAGTGAAAATACGGGACAGAACAATCCCCCAAAATAATAAAAGCATAAATAAATAAAGGAATAAAATTGACCCAAAAATTAATTACAAGGGCCTAAAATAAATGAATGCATAAGAAAGAATAAAATACAATGCTGTAGACACCGGGTCCCAAGTAGCCTTGATCAGGATTACCCGATGATGAAATTTAGCTATGCCGGCTTATAGGCAAAAAGATTGGAGCTCAGAAGTGATTTTCCTTGTCTTTTCGGTGAGTAAAGAGGGTATTTTAAAAATATTTTAAAAATATTTTTTTAAATTATTTTGAAGAAGAAAAAGTGTGTTTTACGTTGAGGGTATTTTATATATATAAAAAAAAAATAAGGTGAAAAATGATGGAAAAATGTTGAAAATAAAATAGGGAAAAATAATCGCGACGAAAAGGCGACTGCCAAGGGCCGTCGCGAATTTCCGTGCGCTCCGCGCGTCCGACGCCCTTGGCGTCGGGCGCTCCGCGCGAGCGACGCGCAGGGCGTCGCTCGCCCCGCGCACGTCGTGCGCGGAAACTCCGCGCAAATCGCGCAGAAACGTGCGCGACGCGCACGATCTCTCCCCTGACGCCGATTTCTCGCCCCACTTCGCCCATTTCGCCCATTTTTCGACCCAAACACGATTTTTATCGGTTTTTGGACGGTTTTGGGTGGTTTTTGGGTAGTTTTTGATGGTTAAAAACACTAGAAAAATTCAGAACAGGGGGAGGACGAGTGAGGAACATTTTGGAGAAAAAAAACTGAATTTTGGAGCTTTGAGTTGAGAGAAAAAAATCCATCTTACACACTTGTTTCCAAGAGCTTTTCTTCAAGTTTTCAAGCTATTTTCTAAGGATTTTCACAAGAGAAGACAAGGAATTCAACACTTCTATCTTCAATTCTTCAAAACTGAATTTGAGGGTAATTATTCTTGGTTTTACTCATTAATTATCTTGTTAATTTCATTTATTTTTGCTTCCAATTAACATATTAAACATGTAAATTCTCTTAGTCTCCATATTCTTCTTCTTATTTTTTTTATCTTCAATTATTCATATAACAAATAAGCTTTTTAAATTCTATTAATCTTTTTTTTCATGTCAAATTATTCTTTGTTCATGTAATTATGCATGTTTTAGGTTGTAAATACCTTTAATTTCTTAATGCTATATCATGTTTATTATTATGCTTTCTTTTGCATGTATGAGTGTTATAGTCATTATTTTATGCTAGTTATGCATGTCAAGTGGAATTATTCTCATGTTACACATTTATTCATGTCTTAACTATAATAAAATTGATTGCCACTAATCTTCCATGTATGTTAATAACTATTATTAATAAGTTGCATATGCCATGATACTTCATCACCTTATGCATGTTAAATTGCATCTTAATCACTTTATGCATGTTAAATTGCATCATAATTATTTTTTATGCATGTTATAGTATCTTATGCATGTTATATGGTCATTGTACATATTACCTTTTATGTTGTATTATTTCGTTGGCCTAATCACTAACATGAATTTCTTTTTGATTTTTGGTTGCAAATCATTGTTTTATTCTCATTTGAGCATCCATGCACATGAAGGAGGAGTTGCGGGGTTTGGTATTTCCTTTATACATTTTTAATTCTCATTTCGTTTATATTTTTAATTTCCTTGTATATATTCATTAAATAAAATGTTTTTCTATGCGCACCTAAATAAAGATCATAAAAATATTTCTTACTAAATTAATTTAGATTTTTCATAATAAAATGGGACTAATGTCCTAATTTTCACCCCAAATAAAATCATCACATCCAGAATATTTTCTTTAATTGTGCATGCGGGGACCAAAGTCCTCATAATTAATAAATTCCCCGGTTTTATGTATGTTTGCACTTTTAAATGGGAGTTGTATTCCGCTCCTTGTATTATTGTAATTCATTGCTTTACTTGCTAATTTATGGTTTTCCTAACATGAATAAATGCGCCTTAAATTAATTGCATTGTGTGGAGAGAGAGCGAATTAATGACATTTAAAATTCAATCATAAATTAATCGAGGTAGAAATAGATGAGAAATCCCGGACCCAGCTCTGGTCTTTGGGCTCGAGAGGTTAGAGGTTATCCTCCAAAATACTTCTTGTGTCACGAGACTTAGACGTTAATCCTAGGCCTCATGGCCCAATATGGATAAAATGCGCAAGTCTTAGGCTCTCCGAGGCGAGAGAAACTTTCCCAATGTTCTATTGGGTGGCAACTCCATGAAACCTCCTTGTTGCCCAACATAGACGCACTTGTGATTTATCGCAAGCTGTTGACGGACCCGCAATTGCCCGATCGCCCACGTGCGGGCGGTTATAGGGGCGGCGCTCGGGATCCGGCGCGCGTCACAGTGGCGACTCCGCTGGGGATGATATGGTTCGAGATTTCAATTTGAAAATACCTCATTTAACATTTATGGTTAAAATTTAATTCATAAATTCGCTTTATCTCATAATTGCATATCATCTCATTAGAGCTTTAGATTAAGTTAGTTTGGTCCCTTTTTCAAGCCCAGGTGCGTTCCCGAAGCACGACCTCATTTTCACTCAATTTGGGGAAGTGTTAAAGATAATCACCAGCCCAAGCCACGTACCTCAATGGTATATCAAAATGACGACCCGAACGGTCGCTATGCTTGTGATGAGCTAGACCCGTCGGCAGGGATCATGCTTGGGTAGCCTTAAAGTAACATCTCCCTTGTCCAAAGCTCATGTAATGGCAATAGATACTTCCACTAGGTGAAATGTACCGTAATACTATGCTTGCTATATGGGCCATCATATATTAAACGAAATCAATTTAATTAAATGGTCTTCAACAAAGGCTTTCATGCCCCGGTGGGCCCATCTTAGTTAAGTTGAATTGTTTAAATACGTAATTGCCAAAACACCCATACGTATGTACATTAGATAGGAGCTATTATGCTGCCGGTTTTTCACCGCGCACCATACGTGTCCATCGGGTTCCACGTTAATCCATGGATTAAGCCCACCTAGGAAAGAGACCGCATTACCGCGTGTGTGGGAGATACAAGGTTGGAAAGATCTATCTGCTTGCATGTGTTTGTCTATGTTGCATCAGCACGAGCATACATTGCATTTTAATCATGCATCATCTTAACAATTTTTGAACTTCAGCCATCATAGATTCTCCTGGGTGGTCTAGAGGTCCCGACGGACGGATAAGAAGGACACCGCTTTTGGGATTAACAGAGTTAGTGTCGGATCAGAGTTCAGAGTCCGTCTTAGAAGGAAGTGTGGGGTTTTCTTCCGAATCATCAACAGAAGTAAGTATGGCTAACCCATCAAATGAGTCTGATGCAACCCGGGCAGTAATTGTTGAGGAGGTAGGAAAGAGAATGGAGGAATTTGAAGCCCGAATGATTGCAATGATGGGCAATCTTGCCGCCACCATAGCTGGGCAACAAGCTGCTGCTATTCCTGTCCGAGTACCAGCTGAACAAGAGGTTGTTAGAGAAGAACGTCCTGCTGCGGTTAACCAACCAGTGGTTGACCCACCTGTTGTCGAGCAAAGAGTGCCTGCACCTATTGAGCGCAGAGAGGGCCCCAGGTCTGAAGCTAAATTTGGGGAAGATGAGCTAGAGGAGCATAAAGTAGCTAAAGAAAAGTTGCCAAAACTGGATGAGGCAATGTGGAGGAAAATGGAAGAGAGATTTGAGGTCATGGCAAGGATGATGACCGTGGGAAAAGGAATGAACCCGGAAGACCGAGAGCTGGATGGGGATGACCGAATTCCCCAGAATTTTAAGATGCCGGACATTCCCAAATTTGATGGAACCTCTGACCCTGCCGCACACATCAAGCAATACTCGCTGGTCATGAAGGGAACGACCTTAACAAGAAAGCAGAAGATAGAATATTTCTGCTTGAGTCTCACAGGAGCTGCTATTGATTGGTACCATGGGCTTGACAGGAGATCCAAGGAGGACTGGGACTTGTTGACCGAAGAGTTCCTTAAGCAGTACGATTGCAGTACCCGGATGGAGGTCACTTTGAAAGATCTCGAGTTGTTACAGCAGAAGGTTGGGGAGTCCTTCCACGAGTACCTTACTCGGTGGAGAAACCGGGTTATGGAGATGAAACGCAAACCGGACACTTCTGATCAGATCCGGCTATTCATTCGAAATGTCAGTCCTTACTTGAGAGAGGGACTGAAAATGAAGGGACTCAAGGATTGGGAGTCTTTGAAGGACATTGCCATAGAAGCGGAAGGAGAATATTTATCCAAGAGGGCAAATAGTGAGTCCTATGCCCGGAGGGGATACAGCAATCAGGGGACGGCCAAACCAGTAGGTTCAAGCAGTGGTAACAGAGTTGGGAAGACTGCCGAGGTGTCTGCAACCGGCGTAAGTCAGAGGTATTTCTCCAACTTGGGTAAGCCTTTATCATGGGTGCTGAAGAGGCTAATAAAAGAAGGAAAACTGCGGCCCCTATCACCTAAGCCGGCCAAGGCCCAAGGACAGCCAGGGCACAAAGAGAATGAATACTACACATTCCACCAACATACCGGGCATTTGACGGATGAGTGTATAACGCTAAGACATCGGGTCCAAGATCTAATTGACAACAAGCAGATCACCGATCCTGAGCAGAGAGAAAGCAAGAAGAAGTCTGGTTATAACACAGTGCCACCTCCAGTCTTTATGATCGGATCAAGCCTACCAGAATGGTATGTGATGCAAGACCTATATGGAAATGAGTATGTCGCTATTACTCGCCCTGCAGTGAATGAAGAAGGGATTTTCGTGGCAGCAATAGACTGTTGGTCCACTAGTGAGAGTGGAGATGATGAAGATGAGAAAAATGGAGAGTTTACGGATCCGTGGGATTCAGAGGAAGAAGAAAGAGTAGAAGCAGTAACAAGAAGTGGGAGGATCATTCCAGAAGCTGAGAAGCAGCAGGACCCAGCACAAGCAATCGCAGAGAAAGAGCCGGAAGAAAATTCAATAGTGAAGCAACTGAAAAAGACCACGGCTCAGATATCTATTTGGGACCTCTTGAGACAGTCCCCCTCGCACCGACAGAAGTTAGTCGAAGCATTGAGCGTATCCACCGTAGCAACTACAATCTCTCCATCCGAGCTTTTAGACCTTGTAAAGGGGGGATCCGGGGAGAAGTTGGTTTTTTCTGACGCAGACCTACCAACAGAGGGTCGCAACCACAACCGACCTTTGTACATCAAGGCACAGATCAATGGTAAACACACCGCTTGTGTCATGGTTGATGACGGGTCATCGATAAATGTCTGCCCTTTGGTGGCACTTCAGGCCTTTGGGATGGATGAGAGTATGTTAAGCAAATCTGACCTGACCATCACTGCTTATGACAACTCCAGGAGGCAAGCATCGGGAATTTTCAAAGCTTTGGTAAAGACAGGGCCCATTGAGACAGAAACAGATTTTGTGGTCTTGCCGATTCCAGCAAACTTCTCAGCTCTACTTGGTAGATCGTGGTTCCACAAGTTAGGGGGAGTACCATCCACATTACACCAGATAATTAAAATACCCCATGAAGGAGAAGTAGTGACCATTAAAGCAGCAAGAGAGAACCAAGTGTCTGCCTTGGAGATCTCTAATCAGCCATTCAGTGGCTTTCATGTATCGATGATCGGAGAAGAGCAAAACCTAGAAGGTAGCCCTCAAGTGGTGAATATGCTGAAGAAGATGCACTTCCTCCCAGGGGCTGGTTTGGGAAAAGAGTCACAAGGGCTGCAGAATGCTATCACTACACGTGGTCAGAAAGATCGAAAGGGGTTGGGCTACAAAGGAGAATATGGTAAGAAGAAAGGGTCAGGGAAGATTCCCCATATTTCGGAGAGCTTTGTGCCATCATCATCGGTTTGTGCTTACACCGGAGAAGAAGAACCGCAGTGGGTAGATGGGAAGATTATCCCTGGATTTGAAATTTTTAACGATGTCTTTGATTGGGAGATCGGAGTTGTTAAAGCTGTAGAGAACTTTTGGGATGAGGAGATTATGACCCAATGCAGCATCTGGGACAGAGATGAGCCCGAAGAGATTGTAACTAATAAGCTATTAGCCACTAAGCTCAAGGGGAAGGAGAAGATAGTGGAACCAGAACCGAAGATAGAAGATCTCAGGATTTCACCAAATCAAGAAGCCAAAGCACAGTTATCTGCAGCATCAGCGTCGACTAAAGTTGATAGTCATTTAGATTCTCTTTTTATACCAGAACTCTTTGAGAACAATGTTAATGTTTCTGATTATGTTAATGAGATGAACAACTTTGCTTACTTGTGTGATGTGTCTGATGATTTCATTTCGCATGATCATAAGCATGATGCATTCATTTTTGATATTAATTCAACTGGCACAACTGCATTTAATCTCGGAACTTTGGAAAATCCAAAGGAAATTTTGCTAGCGTCAGACATAACTCCTGAAGAGAGAATAAAATTTGAGAGAATATTAAAAAAATATAAAAAAGTCTTTGCCTGGACCTATGAGGATATGCCGGGAATAGATCGAGATGTTGCCGAACATGCCATCCCAACTTACCCAGAGTTTAAACCAGTCAAGCAAAAGCTTCGGAGGCTTAGGCCAGAATGGGCACAGAAAGTGAAAGAGGAGATCCATAAGCAGATTGAGGCTAAGTTCCTGATAGAGGTTCAATACCCAACATGGTTAGCTAATGTGGTTCCTGTAGCTAAGAAAGACGGTAAGGTTCGAGTATGCGTCGACTATCGAGACCTGAACAAAGCTTGCCCTAAAGATGATTTTCCACTGCCTCATTTTGATGTGCTAGTAGATAGTGCTGCTGCTTGTATGATGTATAGCTTTGTGGATGGGTACGCAGGGTACAATCAAATTCTTAACAAGATAGTGGACCGGATCAAGACAGCCTTTATCACCGAGTGGGGGACATATGCCTATCGGGTTATGCCTTTTGGGTTGAAGAATGCAGGAGCAACCTATCAGAGGATGGCGACCAAGGTTCTCAATGACTTAATCCACAAAGAAGTGGAGGTGTACGTCGATGACATGATGATTAATTCGGCTACCAGGGAAGGTCACTTTGAGGCATTAGAAAAGTTCTTTCAAAGGATTAGCAAGTATGATCTGCGACTCAATCCCAAGAAGTGCATTTTTGGAGTTACATCAAGAAAGTTGTTAGGCCATGTAGTAAGTCAGAGGGGAATCGAGGTAGATCCCGATAAAGTCAAAGCCATAAGAGAGATGCCAGTGCCCCAGAAGGAGAAGGACGTTAGAAGTTTCCTAGGAAAGCTTCAGTACATCAGCCGATTTATTGCCAAGCTAGCTTCGGTATGTGAGCCTATTTTCAAGCTTCTTAGGAAGAATCAGCCGGTGATATGGAACGATGACTGCCAATTGGCCTTTGACACCATTAAGAGGTATTTGTTAAATCCTCCGGTGTTAAGACCACCACGCCGTGCCAAACCATTAATCCTGTACCTGGCTGTGGAAGATAACTCAGTGGGTGCTATGATGTCTCAGGAAGACGATTTTGGTGTAGAGTTTGCCGTTTACTATCTTAGCAAGAAGTTCTTGCCTTACGAAGCCAAATATGTGGAGGTAGAAAAGATTTGTTTAGCAGTTATCTGGGCTTCTAAGAAGTTGTGACACTACTTTCATTCCTTCAAGGTACAAACGGTTGCCAAACATAATCCGCTTAGATACCTCCAAGAAGCACCCTCTTTACTAGGGAAGATGGGAAGATGGTTACTGCTGTTGCAGGAATTTGACATTGAGTACATAACCAGGAAAACCATTAAGGGAAGAGCTGTAGCGGAGTTCTTAGCCGAGCATCCTATTGAGGGAGATCAATTTGAATACAACTTCCCAGTTGAAGACGTCACGGCCATAGCAGTGCAAGGGTGGCAATTATTCTTTGATGGAGCAGTCAATAATAAGGGAGCAGGCGTAGGAGTTATTCTTACGACCCCAGATGGTGAAAGGCTACCATTGGCTAAGAAGTTGAGGTATAAGGCTACCAATAATGAAGCAGAATACGAAGCTTGCATCTTTGGATTGGAAGCATTGCTTGCTCTGGGGGCAAAGACCGCAGAAGTATTTGGGGATTCCTCCTTGGTAATTCATCAAATTAAAGGAGAGTGGTCAGTCAAGGAAGAAAGGCTGTTGTCTTATGTAAAGCACTTGAGAACGTTGAGCAGCCAGTTTGAGTTTTGCACTTTTCACTTCATCCCCAGAGACGAAAATCAGTTAGCTGATGCTCTAGCAACTTTAGTGTCTATGTGGGACAACCCAACAGGAGTTGCGATAAAACCCGTGCTGATATATAGTTCGGAAAGACCTGGTTTTGAAGCGGAACAGGTGATGGACATTGAGGCCACTGATGGAAATCCATGGTATTATGATATTCAGAATTATTTAGAGAGATCAGTCTTTCCAGAGGAAGCCACTGAGAAGGACCAAAAAATGATTAGGAAGTTATCCACTCAATTCATCAGTGTTAATGGCACTTTATACAAAAGGCAAGCTGATGGTATCCAGTTAAGATGTCTGGCAGAGAAAGAAGCTAAAAGAGTTATGGAAGAAGTTCATGCCGGGGTTTGTGGAGCTCACATGAATGGCTTAGCCTTAGCAAAGAAGATCATGCGCCAAGGGTTTTATTGGCTCACAATGGATACAGATTGTTCAAAATTTGTGAAGCGATGCCAGTTATGCCAACAGTACGCGAATTTGAGGCATGTGCCAGTTTCAGAGTTACATAACTTAACATCTCCATGGCCATTTGCAGCATGGGGAATAGACATCATAGGCGAAATCCATCCTACTGCTTCTAATGGGCATAGATTCATCATAGTTGCCATTGACTACTTCACTAAGTGGGTTGAGGCTGAATCTTTCAAGAAGGTTGATGCAAGGGATATGGCTAAATTCATTGAACGGAATCTGATATGCAGATATGGTCTCCCACATCACATTGTGTCTGATAATGGGGTGCAATTCCTGGCAGAGACTAAACAGATGCTCCAGAAATATGGGATCCAACATCATAAGTCTTCTCCTTACCGTCCTCAAGCGAATGGTGCAGTTGAAGCGGCGAATAAGAATGTGAAGAGAATTTTAGCCAAGATGGTTCAGAACTACAAGGATTGGGCAGAAAAGCTACCCTTCGCACTTTGGGGTTATAGAACAACAGTCAGAACCTCTACGGGGGCAACACCATTCTCTCTGGTGTATGGAACTGAAGCAGTCCTGCCGGTTGAAATTGAGCTGAAATCATTAAGAGTAGTCCTGGAAGCCGAGATTCCGGAGACAGAATGGGCACAACAGCGATTGTTGCAGTTGAATCTATTGGATGAAGATAGGTTGAGAGCCTATTACCACAATCAGGTTTATCAGAAAAGACTAGCTCGGTCCTTTGGCAAGAAGGTACGAAAGCACCCGTTGAAAGAAGGGGATTTGGTCTTTAAGATGATGAGGCCAGGAGTTCCAGACATACGAGGAAAATTCAGACCAACCTGGGAAGGACCTTTCATTTTGAAAAAATTGCTAACAAAAGGAGCATCGATTTTAGCAGACAGCGATGGGAATGAGTTCAAGGACCCGGTCAATGTCGATAGACTTAAAAGGTTCCATGACTAAAGACCAAAAATAAAAAGAAGAGAATAAAATGCCCTGCAAGTCGAAAACCGAAAAAAGGCGGCTGTGCTAAAATTGGGCGCCTCGACAGGGTGAAAACCGAAAAAAGGCATCTTGTGCAAAAATTAGAGGCATCAGAGAAAATATTTAATCTAGAAAACCCGAGAGGGCCGATTAATAACAGGAGTTTGAGGCTGACAAAATCTACTCCGAGATTAGGTGTAGTCATATGCTTTTGAATTCTTGTCAAATGAAAATCATGTATGATGAAATCATATAGAAATGTACACAATTTTCGCAATGAATAAAAGAATACATTTTCATTGATCTTTCAGTTCTATCTTAAAAAGAAATATACCAATTGTTCATCTAATGATTATTGCTCAGTCCCTTCATTGGATATGTGCTATTTGCTCTTAATAGAAGCTTTGGTGATAAAAAAAAAAAAAAAAAAAAAAAAAAAAAAAAAAAGGCCGTTAGAGGTAAAAACCGTAACTGGCTCTCTAAGCAAAAGTTAGGCCAAAGGGCAGGGTGAAAACCTGGAAACAGGCAGTCTGCCCTACAAAAAAATAAAATAAACAAAAGCCGCTGGATTGGGTTGGGTCCATTCCAGGCAAAAGTTAGGCAAAGGGTTGTGTGAAAATCCCATAAGGGACGCATTTCCCGCAAAGAAAAGCTAGTGCGAAAATCCACAAGGGACGCACTACCTTTAAAACAATGACATTCAATGCCTGGAGCGATAAGGCGGCATTATTTCAAGATGATCTTCCGTCAGTCAGACAACACACAACACATAACATGAAATAGAATCCCAAGTAAATGATCATTGACCAGGGGGCAAGGGATATACACCGGACGTCTCTTTCAGAAAGCTTGTCGACGATCCTCAGGATTCAGGGGGCATGGTACAGCAGACAAGCTATAAGTTCAGCAAACCATGGATCACCTAGGGCGCGATCTATACATTTTTGCAAGCATTTGCATTCCATAACATACACACATGATTTCTTGTATATTCCTATGCATACAATCTTGCAGGAGAAATCGGCGGGAAACACCCACAAAAGCCAAGTGATGACACTAGTCCAAACATCTAAAGGAGTAAAAAATAAAAAAAATAAAAAATAAATCCACAGCGGTTAGCATGATGGCGGCACTACCCACAAGAGGTTAGCACGACCACAACATATATTCACAGCGGTTAGCACGATGGCGGCATTACCAACTCACAATGTTTAGCACGACCACGGCACTACCAATTCATAGCGGTTAGCACGATGGCGGCACTACCAATTCACAGCGGTTAGCACGATGGCGGCACTACCCACAAGAGGTTAGCACGACCACGGCACTACCAATTCACAGCGGTTAGCACGATGGCGGCACTACCCACAAGAGGTTAGCACGACCACGGAACTACCAATTCACAGCGGTTAGCACGATGGCGGCATTACCCATAAGAGGTTAGCACGACCACGGCATTACCAACTCACAATGTTTAGCACGATAGCGGCGCCACCCACAAGAGGTTAGCGCACCTGCGGTATTACCAGCTACAACCAAAAGACAGCAGCAGCTATCATCATAACTCCATCAAGCAGGAAGATCGCCGCTTCAGGTACGCGTTTCTTTACTTTTCCTGAATTTTGGCTCACCTAGGCACCCATGCACTAGTCTCTTCAAAATTGGGGGCAACTGTAGACACCGGGTCCCAAGTAGCCTTGATCAGGATTACCCGATGATGAAATTTAGCTATGCCGGCTTATAGGCAAAAAGATTGGAGCTCAGAAGTGATTTTCCTTGTCTTTTCGGTGAGTAAAAAGGGTATTTTAAAAATATTTTTTTAAATTATTTTGAAGAAGAAAAAGTGTGTTTTTGGTTGAGGGTATTTTATATATATAAAAAAAAAAGGGTGAAAAATGATGGAAAAATGTTGAAAATAAAATAGGGGAAAATAATCGCGACGAAAAGGCGACGGCCAAGGGCCGTCGCGAATTTCCGTGCGCTCCGCGCGTCCGACGCCCTTGGCGTCGGGCATCGCTCGCCCCGCGCACGTCGTGCGCGGAAACTCCGCGCAAATCGCGCGGAAACGTGCGCGACACGCACGATCTCTCGCCCCTGACGCCGATTTCTCGCCCCACTTCGCCCATTTCGCCCATTTTTCGACCCAAACACGATTTTTAGCGGTTTTTGGACGGTTTTGGGTGGTTTTTGGGTAGTTTTTGATGGTTAAAAACACTAGAAAAATTCAGAACAGGGGGAGGACGAGTGAGGAACATTTTGGAGAAAAAAAACTGAATTTTGGAGCTTTGAGTTGAGAGAAAAAAATCCATCTTACACACTTGTTTCCAAGAGCTTTTCTTCAAGTTTTCAAGCTATTTTCTAAGGATTTTCACAAGAGAAGACAAGGAATTCAAAACTTCTATCTTCAATACTTCAAAACTGAATTTGAGGGTAATTATTCTTGGTTTTACTCATTAATTATCTTGTTAATTTCATTTATTTTTGCTTCCAATTAACATATTAAACATGTAAATTCTCTTAGTCTCCATATTCTTCTTCTTATTTTTTTTATCTTCAATTATTCATATAACAAATAAGCTTTTTAAATTCTATTAATCTTTTTTTTCATGTCAAATTATTCTTTGTTCATGTAATTATGCATGTTTTAGGTTGTAAATACCTTTAATTTCTTAATGCTATATCATGTTTATTATTATGCTTTCTTTTGCATGTATGAGTGTTATAGTCATTATTTTATGCTAGTTATGCATGTCAAGTGGAATTATTCTCATGTTACACATTTATTCATGTCTTAACTATAATAAAATTGATTGCCACTAATCTTCCATGTATGTTAATAACTATTATTAATAAGTTGCATATGCCATGATACTTCATCACCTTATGCATGTTAAATTGCATCTTAATCACTTTATGCATGTTAAATTGCATCATAATTATTTTTTATGCATGTTATAGTATCTTATGCATGTTATATGGTCATTGTACATATTACCTTTTATGTTGTATTATTTCGTTGGCCTAATCACTAACATGAATTTCTTTTTGATTTTTGGTTGCAAATCATTGTTTTATTCTCATTTGAGCATCCATGCACATGAAGGAGGAGTTGCGGGGTTTGGTATTTCCTTTATACATTTTTAATTCTCATTTCGTTTATATTTTTAATTTCCTTGTATATATTCATTGAATAAAATGTTTTCCCATGCGCACCTAAATAAAGATCATAAAAATATTTCTTACTAAATTAATTTAGATTTTTCATAATAAAATGGGACTAATGTCCTAATTTTCACCCCAAATAAAATCATCACATCCAGAATATTTTCTTTAATTGTGCATGCGGGGACCAAAGTCCTCATAATTAATAAATTCCCCGGTTTTATGTATGTTTGCACTTTTAAATGGGAGTTGTATTCCGCTCCTTGTATTATTGTAATTCATTGCTTTACTTGCTAATTTATGGTTTTCCTAACATGAATAAATGCGCCTCAAATTAATTGCATTGTGTGGAGAGAGAGCGAATTAATGACATTTAAAATTCAATCATAAATTAATCGAGGTAGAAATAGATGAGAAATCCCGGACCCAGCTCTGGTCTTTGGGCTCGAGAGGTTAGAGGTTATCCTCCAAAATACTTCTTGTGTCACGAGACTTAGACGTTAATCCTAGGCCTCATGGCCCAATATGGATAAAATGCGCAAGTCTTAGGCTCTCCGAGGCGAGAGAAACTTTCCCAATGTTCTATTGGGTGGCGACTCCATGAAACCTCCTTGTTGCCCAACATAGACGCACTTGTGATTTATCGCAAGCTGTTGACGGACCCGCAATTGCCCGTTCGCCCACGTGCGGGCGGTTATAGGGGCGGCGCTCGGGATCCGGCGCGCGTCACAAATGCATCATATACAAATCCGGACATTCATTATATTTTAGGAACATTGGTTCCTTTGCTAACAGAAAAATCTGAGAGTTATTTTTGGGCAATAAAAATGACAGGGATAATTGGATCTCATTTTATGAAAATTAACTCTCTTTTGAAAGTGAAAGTTCATTGGTTAAAACTAGGACATTGGTCATATCTTATTAATAAAAATGCCAATTTTTATTATTAATAAAAAACACGAGTTTCTATGAAATAAGCGCATTTAAATACCATTTTTGCATAAAATATACAAAACGATAAAATAAGAGAAATACAGAAATTAAAATGCAAACCAAACTTGAAGGCCCTAATCTCTTGATTCTCCAGCTCGCCAGGAACGTTACCCAAGGTGAAATAAACAAATTTGGCAAGCAACAAAAACAAGAATAAGAAATAATGTTAGCAAATTAAATCGAGTGAACAAAATATGATATAATAAAAATACATAATTAAATGAAGTATATACAGTAAGCAACTCTAATTGAGAAAAGCATTTATAATTACCACAAAAAATAATATTTGATAAAAACTAAAAATTGATAAAGTAAGTTAATGACCAAAATAAAATCAAATGGAAAGTAAAATTATTACTAAATATTTTACAGATCTAAATTAGGTTGCATGCATCATGTAAATAAATTAATTAAATTACCCTAAGTTCACAATAACCTAAGTTCATGTTAATTACAACAAACAACAAATAGATTAATAATAAACCATAGCAAATACATTAATAATAAACAACAACTGTAACGCCTGTTCCCGACTACTAGATTAGCTCGACTAATGCAGTCAGGAACAACCGCTACACACTAACACGATCAAATTTCACTATCCCAGAAGCCTCATACCAATAATCTGAATAATAAAATTTCATCATCAAGCATACATTCACATGCATCATATATCATAAGTTCCCATGCCATCCAACATACTCACATACTTACATATATATAGGCAATCATTATGTTTACAATACTCAGTTGTAATAGCTTTACTTATTTTCAAATGTTCAAAATGTCTTACATAACTGGTACATATATATATACTCCCAAAAACCTACACTATAGATGTAGCCCTAGTGTTGACCGTTGCTAACGCGGATTTGTCCGTCCAAAATCACCTTGCAATCGAACCTACACGGATTAGACAAGAAACCCGTGCTAAGTGATAATGCTTAGTGGGGAACTCATACATAGCATATATATAAACACAACCTTAATATTATATATGCGTCAAGTTAAGATTCATGCCTGAGTCAACAAGTCTGGAACATTTATATATCATTTTACTCATAGCATTGTTACAAATTCACATTTTAACAGAGCATGCATTTGCTTGGTGTGTATATAATACTTAATCACATGACTGAATAGCTTACATAGGTTTTTCATAAATTCATAAAGTACAAAGCATTCATGCATATCAACTTAACAGTTAGGATTATCCTTATCTTTTACATTTAGGTTTGCCTGCAATGCAAAGATGCGGATAACGGGTATCGCATTGGTACCCCTGAGGTACTACAATTCCAGTGTATTCGTGGATACACATACTCGCATTGGTACCCTAAGGTACAATATTATTAACAGAATCAATATTCCACATTAAATTACCCAACCAGGATCCAACTCGCAATCTGATTCCTAAGGAATCAGATGCATTGGGCTGCAGCACTTGACCCTATAGGCATGCCTATCTATCCACTACTTGACTCGCAGGCTAAAATCTATTAATTTCATTATTGATTTCATAATTGTTAATGCCATCAGCACATACATAACCCAACATCAAGTTCTCCTCTTTCCATACTTACAAGCATTAACAAATCCACATTACTCTTTTACACATCACATATTACTTGGACAACTTGCAATTGAATCATTAACTAACAAATAACTGAATTCCTTAATCACTTTGCAAATATGTATATTTGCTTCATATAACCTTGGGATCACACTCATATAAAATGCCAACAAGTTTGGCTAAAAGCCACACAATTAACAATCCACAATTAATTAGGGTTAATTGCCAAAATAGAATACCTCACGGTCACAACCAATTTGGTTGTCACCGTGACATACTGAGGTCTTCAAAATAGAATGCAAGCCAAGGTACCTCATGGTCATAACCAATTTGGTTGTAACCGTGACATACCAAGGACTCCCAAAACAGAATGCAAAAATAAGGTATCTCACGGTCACAACCATTTTGGTTGTCACCGTGAGATACATCACACTTGCAAGCAGAATGCAAACTTTGGGACCTCACGCTCATAACCAATTTGGTTGTCACCGTGACATGCCATGCTCAGTCAGACAGAATGGAGTTCCTGCATACCTCACGGTCACAACCATTTTAGTTGTCACCGTGACCTATGCAAAAACACTAAAACATAGCTATGATATAGCAAAGTAGAGTTGTGCTCCCTGTCTTAATTCTCATATCTCTTTCCAGACCTCAAAGCTCATTTCCCTTTTGTCATTCGAACTAACTCATTTTTCAACAGTAACAATTCACACATACCTGATTTGCACTAACCCAATCTCATCCAATATGCGTAAAATTTACCACATACATAAGCTCAATACTCAACATTCCATTTATGTGATTAAGAATTCCAATTACCAATTTAGTTCATGATTAATCAAATTACACAAACAAATACAATTATGCCATTACACACTTAGGGTAAGTTCCCAAACCTCGTTGCCTATGCTCTTAACGTTCACTGAGCACAAGCTTCTCCGATTTTTGCCTTTCCCTTGTCTTTCTTTACTCCTTCCTCTCCAAATACCATTCCAATTTCCAGAATTGGACACAACTCATCAATCCTCAATCCACATCAAACCAAAACCATAAAGAGTAGAAGATGAAAAGAAATCAATTACTAAACCACTTACCTTCCAAGCTTATCAACTTTAGTTCTTATTCCACTTAGCAATATTCATAGAATCAACTTAACACTTCTAAGGAAATCACATGGAAAGAAGAAGTAGAGAGAACTGAATTGCAAAAATGGAAATGGCCTGAAACAACCACTCATGGTCCTTTCTCTCTCCTCAACACAATATATATGCATGTAGATGGTAGTGGTGGCAGCACAATGAAGTGCCACCCGAATTCCACTCACATTTCTGCCCCCTATTAGCCTAATTAATCTCCACTTAGTATTAACTTAGTATTCAGTAAATCCCCAGTTAACTTAATGATGCTAAATTACAACTTGGCAACTTAACTTTCCTTTAACTTTTCAATTAGGTTCTTACTTTATTACAATTAAGTCCACATTACACCCTTAGTTAATCAAATTACACCAATTATAACTAGGGTACATTTCTGGCCATTACAATTCTCCCCTCCTAAAAAGAATTTCGTCCGCAAAATTCATACTTGAGTCAAATAAGTGAGGATACTATTCCCGCATAGCAGCTTTAGGCTCCCATGTTGCCTTTTCTGCACCATGGTGTTGCCAGAGCACCCTAACAAGTGGAATTTATTTATTCCGGAGCTGCCTTACTTCCCTTGCCAGAATTGCCTTCGGTTACTCATCATAAGAAAAATCTAGCTGAACTTCCACTTTTTGCATAGGTAACGGATGAGATTCATCCGATCGGTACCTTCTCAACATAGACACATGGAAGACATCATGAAGCTTGGATAAAGCTGGAGGTAATGCCAATCGATAAGCCACTGAGCCCACTCTATCTAACACTTCATAGGGTCCAATGAACCTCGGATTCAATTTCCCTTTCTTGCCAAACCTCAATACCTTCCTCCAAGGAGACATTTTTAAAAACACTTTATCACCTATTTCAAATTCAATGTCTCTTCTTTTCAAATCTGCATAAGACTTCTGTCTGTTACTGGATGCTTCAATCGTTGCTGTATAAGCTTTGCTTTTTCTTCAGTATATCGTACAAATTCTGGTTCAACAATTATGTGTTCTTCCAATTCTGAATAGCAAATCGGCATGTGACACGTCCTTCCATATATGACTTCATATGGTGCCATGCCAACACTTGTCTGATAACTGTTGTTATAAGCAAATTCCACGAGTGGAAGATACTTATCCCAACTCTTTGAGAAGACTAGAACATATGTGTCACACCCCAAAAGTGTCCTAGTTGGAATTAGTAAGTTTAATTGGACATTATGGGTATTTTGGTAATTTATGCAAGTGAATTAAGGACAATCGGGCAATTTTATTAGTAAAATGAGGGCATAATTGTAAAGGAATAAAAGTATTAATTGGCAAATTTTTTATATGGTGAGTAAAAAGTAATTTGTTAAGGATCTATTAGAGAATTAGAAGGAGCTAAAGGTAAAAGTGTAGTTAGTGGAAGTGATGGTCTAATAAGTGGCTGACATGTGGAGAAGTTGGTGAGTGCATTAATGGGTTATGGAAGGGGATTAGGGAGAGAAAAGACAGAATTTTTGACTTCTTGTAGAAGCCATTAGATTTGCCCTCTTCCTTACTCTCTCTCTCACGTTCTCTCCTCTCTTTCTTATCTCCATTTTCTACCTTCTTCATTTACATGTGCTATTCTTCAATCTAAGAGCTATGGTTGAGATTTGAGCTGCTACAAAGAGGTAACTTTGTTTAGGTTTCTTCTTCTTCTCCTTCTCACGGTATTGATGGGTTTAAGGTTATATGCATGGGTTAATTTGAGTTATTGTTTTAGATTTTTGCAAGTGATTGAGGAAAGGAAGAAAGACAAGGGAAAAGGAAAGATAGAATCTTGAAGATAGAAGGATTGGCAATCAGGTTTGGGAGCTTTGGTTGCTTATATGTTGTTTGGGATATATATATCTGGCTGTGTGTAGTTTTGCTTATTTGATGTGCGATTATATGGATATGGAAATTGTGTGTGAATATGTGTCAATTGATAGATGATATAGATGATATATATAGTTTAATTCTGTTGGAAATTTTTGGTTGTATTTTTATGAGATCATTGTTAAAGTATGAACCCTAGTTTAGGGAAAATCCTGTTTATGTCCTACCAGACCTTTGTGCGTTTTGTTGATCATATCTAGCGTTTCACAACTCCAAATTGTATGATTATTGTGCCATTCGAACCATAAGAGCTGTAGGTTTAAAAGTCTTAGAGAGACAATAAATTAATTCTGTCTCTAAGAGGCCTAAAAATGGCAATAAACGGACATGTTCTTGTCTAGCCGAGTTGATTTGAACAGTCTGTATTTTTTAATGTATATCTCTTCATTTAGGAGTCCAAATGACCTGGAACTTGTCCCATTTGAAATTTATGACATAGAGAAACAAATGTTATGAAAGACACTTTGCCCAAAAAGGAGGACTAGAGGTCGGTTTGTGCGATGCAATTCTAGAGTGAAAACCAGTCTCGTAAGGCACCTGAGGGGAGCTACTGTCGCGACCTCGCAACAGAACAACATTTATAAAGCGTTTTCTTCTTCATTTTGAGCCCATGGTTGGTATGGATCAATGCCCTACCTTCCCTCTCAACTAATTTATATATTTTTATATGTTTTTCTTCCCTAATTGAACACGTATTACACCGAAACATTCCGGGGGTTTATCTATTACATGTTTAGGATTATTAATTCATTATGATAATAGATATCACTTTGATAATACACATGAATATGATTAGGACTAGTGGTAGATTAATAATGTACAATTATATGAAATGGGATTTAGTCAAGTTAAATGACATTCAAGGATTATAATGCCCTAATCCATATAAGCTTATATTCTAGTAACAAGTATATATATATGATTAAGGGTTGAGACTAAGTGTTACACATATGAAGGGTATTAAATGAAGTGAGTTTGCTTAATGTGAATATGAACCATAGGTAGGCATGTATTGAAGTTGGATTATATATGAGGGAATTATGGTTATGATTGAGGTAAATGAGATAGGTGAAAGTATGACTATATGTTCAATAAATGTGGCACGTATATGAAGAACTATAAAAGTTGTTAAACCATTAATGATTCAAGTCTCATGCAGTCTTATTTATAGTCCAGAATTTGTATGTGATATTAAGATTGTATTAAATGATTGTTTTAGGTGTGTCATAAACTGAAATTGAAATGAACCTTTGAGCACAAACGGTTTTTCTATGACTGTCTGATTTAGGAATGATTCTTAATAAATTGAATGGTTAAGATACTTGCATTGAAGTTCTTGAGTGTTATGCATAAAATTATTATGGAAATTATAAGGGTAAATATGTTTTTATGTGAAGTGGTATGCACTTAAGTATTGACAGGAGTGTGACGCTTGGCTCTATTTCTGTCGCGGTCGCGACTGAGGTCACGAGCGCGACTCTTTTCTATTCTATGGATGTATAATGATTGAGCTATTTGACATGGGTTTTGATTTGTGATTTACTTATAACATACCGGGATATGCCATGCCATGTAAGCTATAGTTGAAATAAATGGTTAAGTATGTATCAAAGTTTAAGGTGAATGCAGTTAAAGGATATGCTTGTTATATTCTATGTGAGCCATTGCTTTAGTTATGAATGAATTATGCGTATGATTATTATGCGATTATAATCAGAATCTGTACTTCTGAAAAAGTATTAAAATATAACATGTACATCATTGAAGGAAACAATTATGTGTTAGCCTGCGTTAGTCGAGTCGTGGATAGATAGGCATGCCTATAGATTTCTGTTAGCTGCAGCCCTCTGTTTTGTTTGGACCCTGATCAGGTCTCCATTTGGTTCCTCGCGAACCTCTAATGTGTTTTAGATCTTGTTTAAGATCCCTCAGAAAATGTTTTGCATTTGAAAATAAAATGTTTTTGAACGAGAAATGTAATATTGTTGTTCGATTCTTACCGGTAAGGTACTATCAGTATTCGATTCGTACCCGTAAGGTACTGTCTGTTCACTTGCTTATCCACTCCTCTCGACTTAGCAGGCATTAATGAACATGAATATGTGAGTTGAACCATAAGTGTAAATTGATAAAGATATGTGAATATTTGTGTAAGATTATGCACTCAATAAGAATGTGAACGCAGTGTATGCTGTGACTTATATGTAGCATGAGTTTGCACTTCGCGCACATATGTGTTTTGGATTCGGTAAGGTTCCTTATGCGAAACTGTGATAACACCTTTGAAAGCCTACATGTTCCGGATATTTCTTTTGAAATACTAACATGAGTTAATGTCATGAAGATAATGAAATGATTTGAAGCAAGTGATTAAATAAAAGTAACTATAAGTATGGTATGCATTTGTATGCTGGAACACGAAGTTAAATTAGTCGCTGCTTACCTATGACTCTTTGATGTGTGAGAAGTTCTGTAATTTGAAAAGCGATTATAGGATGAATATGATGATATGTGTGACATGCGATATGCGAATAATTAAACATGAAAAGCATGTATTAATTAAGATTGTCACCCTATTTGGCCTTGTGAATAATTATGGATAAAATATTTCGTTTATGATCAATTTTATGTATCGATTAAATGAGATGTTCAAGTTTGTTTGAAACATGTATTTATATTTTTAAATGACGGGATTTTGGTTATTTGTTGGGTGTTGTGACTGATGACCATTGTGAATGGTCGTCCATACTATGTGTTTTCCCTACTAAGCTTTTATGCTTAGCATGGGTGTTTATCCATGCAGGTTTGGAGTGAATTGTGTTGCCGAGGATAATCCGCAGTAGTCAGGCCACCAAGTCTGTAGTAGTAGTTAGTGTTTAGAGAGTATAGTCCATATTTGTTATGTAATCCCTTATTAGTATTGTATTAAGTGTTTAAAATGTAATAAGATGTTGATGAGAAATGTATTTTCAAGTATAAATGTCTTTTGTATTGTGCGAATGCTTTGTTTGAAAAAAAAAAACTTATGTAATTCTGCTTATATTTTTTTTGGTTGCTGCATGTTTTGTCGGTAGCATCCCTCTCTCAGCGTCGCATACTACCTATGTTACCATACAGTGTACTACACGTGGGAAGGGGGTGTTACATTTAGTGGTATCAGAGCATAGGTTTAGTCGGTTCTGGATAACTAAGATTTTAAAGTTTGTCTGTATAGTTTTGTGTCGGCCAAAGCGGATGTCCTCTTTCGGTATTGATTGCAAGCTATGTGCAAGTTAGGTGTAAAGTTAGAGTGCATAGAGCCGAGAAATCGTGATCTGTCTGTTTTGGATTGATTATAGTTGAAAGATATGAAAGTCGGGTATTAGCAGTATCATAAGAAATTTTGTTAAGGAGTTTCTTCTGGTATGCTTGGAATTTTGGAAGAAATTTCATATTTTAAAGGACTGTAGAGTAAGGACGAAAATGGTTTTGATTTGGAAAGATTAGTGGCACTCTATGCATCTGTCAGGCATTTTAATTGAGATTTTCTAAACATAAGCATGTAGCAGTATGGGGATGGGAAAGTACATTTTCATTGCATAAATCGCATATGCATCATTTTGCTTACATAAATCATTATACATTCATTTCACTCGCATCCCTCATTCATATGTGGCAAGCATTTGGATTAAACTCAATTAAAAGGGGCTGATAGTCTATGCTATGAGTCCAAGATCGTTTAGTGGAGATGTTGAGAAAATGTGAAGTGTAGGCTATCAATAGTGTCGAAAGTGAATAAGTAATGGATATGAGATGGTTATTTTGCAGATTGAGTTCAGAAGTGGTAACTAAGAGAGTTAATAGGCAATGTATTGAATGAAGATAATTAGTGTGGTTTGACAATTTGAGGTATTAGACATTGTGGTGATAAGACTTTATGTGTAAATGTAAGTCTTTTAAATAAGAAGCCTTTGTGTTGGATCCCAACTAATGGTATAATTATAATCATGATACGTGTTAAGGATCGAGTAATTATTTATGAGATAAGGTTTGCTCAATTTGGTAAGGTAGTTCCGATAAGTTCAAATTTGACTTTGTTTAAGAGTATTTCCGTTATAAGGATATTGAGATGTGATAAATGGGTGATATAGTGTAAGATGTGATAAGTGATGAGTAAGTTATATGAGTTATTTAATAGTAGAATGTTAACGTATAAGTGTAGTAGCGACGAGGAATACGGTATGGGAATACTCCGATGATTGTAAATTTCGAGGACGAAATTTCTTAAGGGGGAGAGATTTGTCACACCCCAAAAGTGGCCTAGTTGGAATTAGTAAGTTTAATTGGACATTATGGGTATTTTGGTAATTTATGCAAGTGAATTAAGGACAATCGGGCAATTTTAATAGTGAAATGAGGGCATAATTGTAAAGGAATAAAAGTATTAATTGCCGGATTTTTTATATGGTGAGTAAAAAGTAATTTGTTAAGGATCTATTAGAGAATTAGAAGGAGCTGAAGGTAAAAGTGTAGTTAGTGGAAGCGATGGTCCAATAAGTGGCTGACATGTGGAGAAGTTGGTGAGTGCATTAATGGGTTTTGGAAGGGGATTGGGGAGAGAAAAGACAGAATTTTTGACTTCTTGTAGAAGCAATCAGATTTGCCCTCTTCCTTACTCTCCCTCTCACGTTCTCTCCTCTCTTTCTTATCTCCATTTTCTGCCTTCTTCATTTGTATGTGCTATTCTTCAATCTAAGAGCTAGGGTTGAGATTTGAGCTGCTACAAAGAGGTAACTTTGTTTAGGTTTCTTCTTCTTCTTCTTCTGTCATTTAATACTTTTAATCCTTTGCAATAAAGTCCTCCTTTCCTTTTAAATTTACTCAGTTGCCCTTAATGAATCCAATTAACATGAAATTTCTACTAGGCCATATTTTGGATGTGACACGAAACACATATGCAAACTTACTATATAACTCTTATTGAAACCTGTACAATAAAATTTTGTCACTTCACACTCACATCATCATGTATTTCATGCCAATTATCTATAGATCAATCATTAAGATCATACACTTCACATGCATGCATATATAGTCTATAAGTATACTTACTTTGCCATCAAATTATTACATGCCCTTACATACTTATATGCACAATAACTATACAAAATTCCCATAACATCAACCCCCAAAACCTACATCAGTAGCACTCCTATTGTTGACCGTTGCTATACGGGAACATCCTTCGGTCATCTCTCGTCCGTACCTACACGGATTAGAGTAACCCGTGCTAAGCGATAACGCTTAGTGGGGAACACATATAACAAGTAACATAACATACAAATAGTAATATCACCTACTACATGCACAAGATCATGCATAGCTTATTATTATAACCTCAGGTATCATAATAAACATAGCATAGTCTTCTAACATACTTACACATAAACATTATTCAACACAATCACATAATTCCAGATTATAGCAAACATAATGATTGCTTAATTTCCATTTTTATTTATTAAACTGCCTACAATTCAAAAATGCGGATAATGGGTTTCGCATTGGTAGCACCGAGGTATAAAAATCACATTGAAATCTCATATACGCATTGGTACCCTCAGGTACATAATATCATTCCACATGTAATAGAATCTAGCAAGGATTATATGCATTCTTTTCGCATTGTGATTCCCAAGGAATTAGACACATTGAACGCATTGGGCTGCAGCACTTTGACCCTATAGGCATGCCTAACTATCCACTACTTAACTCACAGGCTTAAGTTATTTAGTCATGTTATTGATTTCACATTGATCAATCTTCATAACACATATATCATTCATGATCGCATTCTCTTTTACACATGTACTTTAGCACATCAAATTGTCCACATCACTTGCATACACATTATGCTTCTCAAGTTCACTCACTCATGGTCAATAAGTACCTACTTGATTAAGTTCAAGAATCATCATGTTCATGTGCGATTATACATCATTTAATACACACATAATGCCATTCATCTGAGCTTAAAGCCTTACAATTTGAAAGTCCAAACACATTAGGGATATATTGCCAAAACAGGGTAGGTCACGGTCACAACCAATTTGGCTGCCACCGTGACATGTTGAAGTCCAAAATAGAATGTAAATTGAGGATAGGTCACGGTCACAACCAGTTTTGTTGCCACCATGACATATTCCAACTGTCGGCAGAATGCAACTTTGGGGTATGTCACGGTCACAACCATTTTTGTTATCACCGTGACAGATACTCAATTTGCGAAATAGAATGTTCAATTGGGTAACTCACGGTCACAACCTTTTTATTGTCACCATGACATACCCAAATTCACTTAGGCAAAATTGAACACAAGCATACCTCACGGTCACAACCATTTTGGTTGTCACCGTGACCTATGCAAAGTCACTCTAATACACCATTCAATTCTCATTTTACTTCGAGGACTTCAAACCCATCTTTCCCTTTTAGCAACTAACCAATTCAACACACACACAATTTAGCATGTACCTGATTTCCTTCTTGCCATTTGCATTCATTAATAGCACAAATAACAATCATTCTCATACATACACAATTTTACATTTTCTCTAGCAACTTTAACACATGGCATAACACATTGCTCATCTCTTAACTTAACTTTTACATAATTCATGTTCAATGACCACCATTCCAAATACACACATAGTTCATATTAATTTCTATTCAGCAAACACAAATCTCACATATTACACTACTAGGGTTCGTTCCCAAACCTCCTCGCCTTAGCTCCTAGTTTCGCTGAATACTTGGCTCCCTGATTACAGCTTTTCCTTTATCTCTCTTCAATTCTTCGGCTACCAAGACAATCTAATTTATAGGTTTAAGCTCAATCCAACAATACCCCATCCAAACCAATTTAAAACCAAGAAGAATGAGTAAAAGATGAGAGTATCAATTACTTAATCACTTACCTTTAGTTCTTAACTCTCGATCCTTGATTGCCTTATGCAATTAACACACGACTTACTTAGAGTCTCTCAAGGTTACTCTCACGGTAGAAGGAAGAAGAAAACACAGAAAACTAGCTGACCCAACTCAATGTTCATCCCTCAATTCACTAGACATATGCATGCAAAGATGGAGATGGCAATCCCTTAGAATGCGACATGGAAATCCACCATAATAATCTTCCTCCACTCACTTCTAATTAACCATTAATTAACATTATTTTATTCTTTAATTAATCCTTACTTTACTTAATTAATCAGCCACTAACCCTTATTAACCTAGTTTTGCATAACTACCAATTAGTCACTTAACTATTCTTCTACTTTTCAATTAAGTCCAAATAGCACATTCCACCACACCACATAACCCAAATTAGGTCAATACTACTAGGGCACATTTTTGGCCATTACACCATACCTCTGTGTACTCGGGAAATCCATGAATTCAAGAAATTTACATGGCAGGCAGAAAGTACCTTACCCCTGTAACACCCCATTTCCATCCACTTGTACAGCTTCATTGTGGTAGTGAGAATGGTTGTCACGACACACACACACATGCACAACACTTACCATTACATTATCATACACAACTCTAAGCCAATTAAATTCGTTCACACGCAGCGGAAGACATTTACTACGCATACTTCCAAATTAGATTACATCACATATACTGAGTTATATTATAAATATTACATGCCCAAAATCATTAAGTACATATATTTGGTATCAAATAAAAAAAACATACACTAAGGATCGAATCCAAATGTGTTGATTAACCAAAATACGGTAACGCCTCAGAACCTACACGGATTAAAAACCCGTGCTAAGCGATAATGCTTAGTGGAGAAATAATAATAATATACACAAATATACATACATACATATATATATATATATAATCAAGTATAAGATCATTAATACCAATACAAGTTATATATCCATGCTTCATTTCTAATATGCTTGCATTTATACATTTAAGCATGTTATTAATACTCATTAAATATATTAGAATACCATTTACAATTGTCATATTAACACATATCAATATTATCGCATCGCATTAACAATATCAAATTACATGGCACTCATTTGCACAATATAGCTTATTTTTTCTTTAAAGCCTTGCCTGCAATTCAAAGACGCGGACAACGGGTATCATATCAGTACCTGAAGGTATAGTAATTACATCAATATCTGTAGATACAATATTTTCGCATCAGCACCTAAAGGTGCAGAAATAATCAATAAGAGATATAATATACACTATAAGAATCCAGAGGATTCAATACGCACTGGGATTCCAGAGGAATTATACACTTTTGGCTGTAGCACTTAGACCCTATAGGCATGCCTATCTATCCACTACTTGACTCGCGGCTAAATTATTATTCCAGTTTATTCACATTAATAAAGAAAATATATCATTAATGTAGCATTTGAAAAGTAACAACACCTTGCTCAATTGCACCATGGCTCACTTCACAATTCCTTCATCATGGCATATATATATAAAATCACGTGCATATAATAAAGTTTATTCTCATATACATGTTCATTCATCATTCATACATATGGATTTAACAATTTTAGTCATTCAAGAAATCATTTCAAATTTCCAGAAGTGTCGCGCTCGCGACCCATGTCACGCTCGCGACATACTCGACAAACTACTTCTATCTCGATCACGACCCCAGTCGTGCCCATGACAGAAAGCATCCCACGCCTCTGTCATAGTCGTGCACTTTTGTATGCCCATGACAGTAACCAAAATTGCCTAAAGGAGTATTCTGTCACGCTTACGACCCTTATCGCTCTTACGATAGAACAGAATTGCCCATTCCAATCTCTCTAAAACCAACTCTTACTACCACAATATGCTACCCTCTTACATAGAACTCTCATAGCCCACTCTAACCTTTTTATTGGTTGACATGGTCTATTAAACACTTATTTATCTACATGTTAAGAATTCAATGACACAATTCTCACCATTCAAGGTCTTATATTTAAGGAATTTTGGCCAACGGAACCTTACATGTTCCGAATGCCCTCCTATCACAATTACCCAACCTAGGCACACAAAATTGAAGACCATTCAGCCCCCAATTCAACTTAGTTGCTTCTACACTTTTATAGGTATTTCATTATAAAAATAGAGGTAAATTTTGCAAGTTACAGCTCATGCAATTTCACAAGTCAATTACTCTACAAATTCCAGTTTTATTTACACAACTAGACCAGCTTAATTTTAACAATTTAAAACACTCCGTTCACACACATTTTTATCCAACACAACCACAAGTCTCTTGGCAATTCCCAATTCTCAATAAACACCAACTACACAGCATGTACATAGCTCTTAACTTAAACATTCAAAATAGGGCATCATGATTAATCAATTCATAATATCCATCAATTACATCAACACATACAAGTTTAGTTCTTGTTCATTTCAATCACACAATCTTAAACTCATGATTTATTAAAAATATACACAAATATAATGTTTCTCAAACCTCAAAATCCTTTGCTCCTTAAAGCTCACTTCGCACTTATTTCACCAACCATAGCTTTACCCTTATCTTTCCTTGGTCTACAACTACAACCATGATCCAATTTCCATAATTGGATCCAAGAAATCAAAATCACATCCATCCAAAATACAGAACAAGAAGGAGTAGAACAAGAACCAAATTGAGTAAATCACTTACCTTGCTAAGATGATGTATCACACATGCAAACACCTCTAGACTCAAAATGCAGTAGAAATTATACTTGATTGACTAAGAAAGAAGAAGAAATGAAGAAAGAGAGAAAGAAGAAGAAGAAAAAATGTAGAAGAGAGATGAAAGAAGGAATAGAGAGAGGAGAGGTAGCTGACCCACATGCAGCCACTTAAGGAAATTTCTCTCTCCTTCATGCACAAATGCTGCATGCAATTTGCATAGGTGCGTAACACCTCGTTTTCCACCCTAATAGTTTTGAGTAATTTTGTGTATATTTTGCATGTGTTATTTTAATTTTGGCGTCAATTGCATGTTGGTTAGTTGCATGTAAGTTATTAGGGTTTGGTTTAGGTGTAGTGAGGAAGATGGAAGTAGGGTGTGAATTATTAAAGTCCACCAATAGTTGAGTGACATGTGGCATGTGGGGTTAGCTTTATAAGACAAGGAGAGAGAAAATGAGAGACAGCAAGAACAACTACCCTCTCCCGTTTCCCCTCCTCCTCCATATTTTTTCTTCTTCTTCTTCTTCTTTCTTCTTTTGATTCTCATCCTCTTTTCGTGCAATTGTTGCTGAATTTTAACAATTCTAGAGCTAATTGGTAAGTTTTGGTTCTTCTTCTTCTTTTTCCTCTTCTCTTTTGGGTATTTCCTTTTGTATGTGTTTTTGGTTTAGGGTTTTGAGTTTTGTATGTTTTTGGGGTTTGATGGTTTAGAAATTCCTCCTAGAGAGCCCAAGGGGAAAGAGAAAGCTAATGGTAGTGAAGCCCTTGAAGTTGTGGAGAAAAGAAGATCAATGTTTTGGAATTTTTGAATTGATGCATAATTATTCAATTTGGTGTTTTGTGTTAATTTTTGGAAATTTATGATGCTTAACTTGGTTATGTTGGTGTAAATGTTATGGGTTTTTGATTGATTTGAATTGAGATGCCATGTTGGGATCTATTGAACCAAATGTGAATTTGGATGAATTTTGGAGCAAAATTCTGGGTTGGTTGAACCTTTAATTTTGATTGTTGTACTTTGATGTTTTAATTAAAATTATTGGTATAAAATATGGGATTTTATGTTGTTTAATATGACTTGAATGCTTGTTTTTCTTTTGGTTGAAGTTTGGTGGATCAATAGCATGTTTGGGGTGATTTTGGTTCTAGGTTTCTATAGATTTTAGGCAAAGGGGACCTAGAAAGCGACTCTGTCGTGGGCGTGACACCCGTCATGAGTGCGATAGAGCTCGGTGATCGAAGCCCTTGCCTACTACTGAGCTATAGCCTGCCGAGCTCTAGCTGAACGCGCCTCTATCACGAGCATGACTTCGATCACGAGCGTGACAGAGAGCTCGGCTACCAAGCTGAGCGTGGGCAGAGCACTGTCACGAGAGCGCGAGCGTGACAGAGGCTGTTTGACCCTTCTTTGCATGAGCACGAGGGCTATCATGAGCGTGGCATTAGGCGAGCTTCACCTCTGTCGCGAGCGCGACAGGATTCATGAGTGCTACTCCTCTTGTTTTCAAAACGAGTTTTCTTCTATACTTCTGATACTTGATTTTCGACCCTGTTATGTTATTATACTTATATATGGATGATTTTATGGACATTATACAATATATATGATGAATGATGCATGGCCTGCAAGAGTCAAATTAGTGGATAGTTAGGCATGCCTAATAGAGTTTTGTAGCTGCAGGCCCAATATGTTTTGGACCCTGATCAGGTCCCCGTTTGGGTCCTCGCGATCCTTTATGTGTTTGGATCTTGTTTAAGATCCCCCAATGTGAAAATGCTTTTGAATGAGAAATAAAGATGTTGCTTTTGATTGTACCTATGGGTACCAATGTCTTCACTCGTTATCCACTATTCTGAGTTTGCAGGCATTTGATTGTTTCTTATATGATTATGATATCACAGTGAAATATGTTAAGATTCTAAGCTTTATGAATGTGGACTACGATATTAAGACTGTGGCGTATGTTGACTATATTTTTTTTGTTAAGCATGTGCCATTTGTGTGTGTTCTGCTTTAATGACCATTGTGAATGACCGTTCATATTATTGTGTTTTTTCCCACTAAGCTTTATCGTTTAGCACGTGTGTTTCATCCATGTAGGTGCGGAAGGAGTAGAGTTTTTTGGAGTGTTTCTACGGGCCCGACCAAAACAGATGGAGTGAAGTTTTAGAGCTTAGCTTTGTATATAGGTCCTTTTGAAATCTTTTTATTTTATTTTGTATTTATCTTTTGTAATTCTTCCGCTATGTACCTTTGGAAGACTGTAATTTTTATAATGACATCATATATATAGTTAAACTTTTGTAATGAACCTTTATTATATCAATGAATAACTCTTTGGAATTTAAAGTTTTAATTTCCTCTGCTAGCTTTATACTTTGATGCTTTGTTGTGGTTTGCTTTGTGACACCCTTATCCACATGGGTTCTCACTCCCTTCGCGGATGAGCTCTCCTATGTATGGGTATGGGGTGTTATAATTTTTGATATCAGAGCCTAGGTTTAGGCGTTTCTGGGTGATCTTAGAGTACAGATCTATGTTTAGGACTTTATTGGCCTAATGCGGATATCTTTATGTTTGTAGTTTATGGAGTGTGAGCATGGGTCCGTCGAGGGGTCAGTTGAGAACACTAATCCCCTAGAGCAAGATTTGTCAGTATCTGGTCTGGCTCAGCCAGCTAGGTGGAAACTGAGGCCGTAGCCATGCCTTTTGAGGTGATATTAAAGATATCCCAAGACATAGCTCGAGTCTTAGAGAGGGTTACTGCTCCGAGAGCCTCGATAGAGAGTATGAGGGAGGTTGGGGCGGAAGATTTCTATGGGACAAGCTTAGATAAGTCTGAATTGGCTAAAAACTGGGTTGAGAAGGTTGAAAGAGTGTTAGAAGAGATTCGCTGCCCTCCGGATAGGCAAGTAGAATGTGTAGTGGCATTGCTCCAAGGTTTGGCCTATGACTGGTGGAAGTTAGTCCGTAGACATCCTCAGTTGCCAGACCCGGTCACATGGGAGTTCTTTGAGCGAGAATTCACTAATAAGTATGTGACCAAGGCTTATAAGGAAGCTAAGTGGGCTCAATTTTTAAGTCTTAAGGAGAGAGCAATGTCAGTGGTAGAATATGAGAAGGAATTTAACCGGGCTTGGGAAGTCTGCTCCTTCGGGTATAATGACAGAAGATTTTTGGTGTCAGCATTTCGAAGCTAGGTTGATTGAGTCCCTGAGGGCCATGCTGATATCTTTAATGAGTTCCCCTGCTGTCAGTTACTACCAGATTGTTCAGGATGCCTTGCATGCAGAGAGATCAGAATCTACACTAAGGAAGAGAGCTCAGAGAAGGAATCCCCCTCGTTGAGGTTCATCCTCGAGTAATAGATTGAGGAACCTGAATGCTAATCCTTAGGATGAGTCCTCTGTAGGTCTTGTTACGAGGGATAAAAGGTAGGGATCTTCATTTGTTCCCAGTGCTGGTAGAGGTGGTCCTAGTAGAAGAAGTGAAGTTATACCAGAGTGTTCTCATTGCAGTAAGCGCCACAAGGGCGAGTGTCGGTGAGTCACTGGAGGCTATTTCCATTATGGAAGTATCGATCATTTTCTGGTGAACTGTCCCAAGTTGAGCGAGAACACCCGGGATCAGCAAGAGGCCAGCCGAACGGGGTCTAATGCCCCTCAAGCTAGTCGAGGTAGGGGTAGAGGTAGAGGTCGAGGTGGTCGGCCTAGAGAAGGAGCTCCATCGGAATCAGTGGATCATCCTCAAAATGTTCCAGCTAGGGCGTATGCGATGAGAGCTCGGGAAGAGCAGGATGCGCCCGATGTGATTGCAGGTAAGTTCCTGCTCTATGACACTGAATTGTATGCTCTAATTGACCCTGGTTCCACACACTCATACTTATGTTCTAATAAGTTATATGATAAGTTGCATGAAGTTGATCAGTTAGATTATGAGATTTGTGTGACTAGTCCTTTAGGGCATAGTGTCAACATTAGTAGAGTGTTTAGGAATTATTCCCTCTTGGTCCAAGGATTAGAATTTTCAGCTGATTTGATTGATTTGCCTTTTCGAGAGTTTGGTTTGATTTTGTGTATGGATTGGCTATTTAAGCAACGAGCAGTAGTAGATTGTCATAGAAAGACTGTAGTGCTTTGGATAGAGATCAGTCTTCGATTGTGGTTAGAGGTTTGGGTTATGGTTCTTTGGGCAATTTTATTTCAGCCATGCAAGCTAGGAGGTTATGAGGAAAGGTTGTAAGGCGTTTTTGGCTTTGGTGTTGGACTCTAAGCTCAGTCAAGTAAATATTAAGGATATTTCAATGGTTAGAGAGTTTACAGATGTGTTTCTTAGTGAGTTGCCTGGTTTACCTCCTAAGAGGGAAGTGGAGTTGTCCATAGAGATATTGCTTGGTACCACTGCTATTTCTAAAGCACCTTATCAAATGGCTACTGTAGAGTTGATAGAACTTAAAACTCAATTACAAGAGTTATTGGATAAAGGTTTTATTAGACCCAGCGTATCTCCATGGGGTGTTCCTGTTTTGTTTGTGAAGAAAAAGGATGGGACTTTAAGGATGTTTATCGACTACCGCCAGATCAATAAGGTGATTGTGAAGAATAAGTACCCATTGCCTAGGATTGAGGATCTATTTGATCAGCTCAGAGGAGCAGGAATCTTTTCCAAGATTGATTTACGGTCTAGATAATATTAGCTTTGAGTTAAGGATGTAGATGTGGTTAAGACTACTTTTCGGACTCGATATGGCCACTATGAGTTTCTTGTGATGCCGATTGGTTTAGCCAATGCTCCAGCGGCTTTTATGGATTTGATAAACAGAGTGTTTAGGCAATATCTCATTCGATTTGTTGTAGTATTCATCGATGACATCCTGGTTTACACGAAGAATGAGAGTGAGCATGAAGAGCATCTTCAGATAGTACTTCAGGTATTGAGGGATCACCATTTGTTTACGAAACTCAATAAGTACGATTTTTGGCATAAAGAGGTGTCCTTTTTGGCCCATATTATTTTTGTAGAGGGAATCTGATCCGACAAAGATTGAGGCTATTGTGAATTTGAAGGCACCTAGGAATGTACCAGAAGTGAGAAGTTTTTTAGGTTTGGCTGGGTATTACAGACGGTTTGTAAAGGGCAGTTTATTGCCGCGCCTATGACAAGACCTCTGAGGAAAGGGGTAAAATTTGAATGGACAGACAAATGTCAAGAGTGTTTTGAGTAGCTGAAGAGTTTGTTGATTGAGGCGCCTGTACTTTACTCAACCCACCTCGGGTAAAAAGTTTGTGATGTATAGTGATGCCTCAGGAGTTGAACTTGGATGTGTTTTAATGCAAGAGGGTAAGGTTGTGGCTTATACATCCCCTCAGTTAAAGCCTCATGAAGGGAATTATCCGATGCATGATTCAGAATTGGCTGTTGTGATCTTTGCTCTTAGATTTGGTAGCATTATCTATATGGGGAGACGTGTAGGATTTTCATGTACCACAAGAGTTTAAAGTATCTCCTCATGCAGAAAGAGTTAAATCTGAGACAGCATCATTGGTTGGAGCTATTTAAAGATACAACTTCATTTTAGAGTATCATCCGGGTAAGGCAAATGTTGTCGTCGATGCTTGAGCAGGAAATCAATATCGGCATTATTACTGCAGCATTGTAAGTGGAGGTTGGATTCGGAAGGGCTTTGGTTACCCAATGGAAAGCTAGGCCTTCTTTGAAGCAGTTAATAGTTGATGCTCAGAGAAAGGACCCAAAATTGCAGCAATTGGTGCAAGTAGCTCAGAGAGGGAATCAGGTTGACTTTTCGGTTAAGGACGGGGTGCTTATATATAGGAATCGTTTATGTGTGCCAAGTGATAATGAGTTAAAGATGAAGCTTTTGCTTTAGGCACACACTACGGTTTTTACCATGCATCTCGGTAGAGAGAAAATGTATCGAGATTTGAAGCAGTTCTATTGGTGGCCTAGGATAAAGAGAGACATTATGGAGTTTGTGTCTAAGTGTCTAACCTATCAGTAGGTAAAGGCTGAGCATCAAGTCCCTTCTAGACTGCTCAATCCTTTACCCATCCCTCAATG
The DNA here is from genome assembly GCA_947683425.1 of Excoecaria cochinchinensis. Classification (NCBI taxonomy): domain Eukaryota; kingdom Viridiplantae; phylum Streptophyta; class Magnoliopsida; order Malpighiales; family Euphorbiaceae; genus Excoecaria; species Excoecaria cochinchinensis. The sequence continues at coordinate 10,161,525 of CANTUQ010000119.1, forward strand.
GAAGTGGGATGATATCAACATGGATTTTGTTGTGGGTTTACCGTTGACTCAACTGAAGCATGATTCAGTTTGGGTGATAGTGGACCGACTTATGAAGTCAGTGCACTTTCTGCCGGTAGAGATTGATTATTCGATGGATAAGTTGGGAGACATTCATGTGAATGAGGTGGTTATATTGCATGGAATTCCTTTATCGATAGTTTCAAATCGAGATCCAAGGTTTACATCAAAGTTTTGGAAAGATTTACAAGCAGCTTTGGGTACTCGGTTGAACTTCTATACTGCTTTTCATCCTCAATCATATGGCCAGCCAAAACTAGTTATTCAGATTCTAGAGGATATGCTTCAGGGTTATGCATTAGAATTTTCGAGTAGTTGGGATAGATAAGTGTCGCTCATGGAATTCGCCTATAATAACAGTCATCAGGCCAGCATTGGAAAGTCACTGTATGAAGCTTTGTATGGATGGCAATATAGGACTCCAGTTTATTGGAAAGAGTTAACCGAGCATTCTTTTATTGGACCAGAATTGATTAGAGATACCAAAGAGAATATTCAAGTGGTTCAGCAGAATTTGAAGGTAGCTAAGGATAGACAGAGATCCTATGCTAATTGAAAGCAAAAAGAAATTCAGTTTAAAGTCGGAGATAAGGTGTTTCTTAAGGTATTGCCTTGGCGTAAAGTGTTACGCTTCAGGAAAAAGGGTATGCTAAGTCCCCAATTTATAGGACCTTTTGAGATTTTGGAAAAGATTGGTCGAGTTGCTTATAAGTTGGTCGTACCTTCGGAATGAGCCAAGTTGCACGATGTATTCCATGTGTCTATACTTCCCCATTATCGATTAGATCCATCCCATGTGTTATCAGTTCAAGATGTAAGAATTCAGCCTGATTATTTATATGATGAGGAACTAAAGGCTATTTTAGCTTGGGAAGTCAGACAACTCAGAAGCAAGCAAATTCCTTTGGTTAAGGTAATGTGGCAGCACTATGGGGTTGAAGAAGTTACTTGGGAGCCAAAGTCTATTATTAGGTCTCAGTAACCCCAGTTCTTCAGCTCAGGTGAGAATTTCGAGGACAAAATTCTTGTTGAAGGGGAGAGTTGTAACACCCCATTTTCCACCCTAGTGGTTTTGATTAATTTTTTGTGGATTTTGCATGTGTTATTTTAATTTTGGCATCAATTGCATGTTGGTTAGTTGCATGTAAGTTATTGGGGTTTGCTTTAGGTGTAGTGAGGAAGATGGAAGTACGGTGTGAATTGTTAAAGTCCACCATGTAACAACCCGAAATGGACCTTAGAAGGATTTATGCATATTGAGGGTTAGTGGTGACCAAAGTTATGCTAGATGAAGTATTAGGTATGTCAAATGGACAATTTAAGAATTAGTGTAAAAGTTTCGGAAAGTGTAGCCAATGGTAAAATTCTGAAGTATGGAATTAGGACTTGATTGAAGGAATAAAAGTAATTAAGTGGGCCAATGTGATGGATTAGTAAGCTATGAGTGTTAATGTTTGAGGTTATGATAGTTGAGGGATTGAAAGGAGAATTTGGTATAAATATCAAGATTGGACCTATGGCAAGGTGACAAGTGGTAAGGAAATGGGAAGAGGTAGAAAAGGAAGAGAGAGAAAGAGAGAGAGGGTAGAAATCTGCTCCCCTCCTCTCTCATTCTCCCATTCTTCCTCTCCTCCTCTTCTTCTTCTTCTTTTCCTTCTTGTTGCCACGCCATCCACTCTCTCTTAAGATCAAAGCCCAAGATTTGATGCTTGAGTTTGCTAGATCAAGTGATTTAAGTGAAGAACTTGTTAAAGAAAGATAAGTTTAAGTTCTGATTTCTCTTATTCCTTTGATTAGTTAAACCATAGATTTATGTTTTATATATTTGTGTTTGTTTTGATGAGAATTTTTTATGAGAAAGACTTTGGATGGATTTGGGAGCAAGTAAGATCAGATAAAGTAGCTAATAGGAGCAAAGGAGTTGAGGTATGGGAATTTAAGTTTTTTGTATGTTAATTGATTGTGTTGATTTTGGTTCAGGTTTTCTGAAAATTTATGGGATTAAAGTTATTTAGGTATGTTTGATTGTAATGGGTTTTGAATAATTTGTGTTGAGTTGTCTTGAATGTGACTTTTTGAGCCAAGTAAGAAATTGAATGAGTTTTTGCTGTAAAATTTTAGTTTGATAAATTAGGGATTTTGATAGTGTTAATTTCAATATTTAATTGAAATAATTGGTATAAAAGTTGGGTTTTGTGTTGATTACAATGATTTGATTGTGCAATTTGAGTTATGTTGAAGTTTGGATTGTGTTGGAGGCTTGGAGTAAACTTTTGGAAAACTGGGTTCTGCAATTTTCGCTGGAGATCTAGAAAATGCGACACTGTTGCGAGCGCGACAGAGCTGGGGAATTCAGCATCTCATGTTGAAGGTTCAATGAAGGGCCTATCTGAGTCATGTCATCCTTCACGACTCGACATGCTCTCTCACGAGTCGTGAGGATCATCACGACTCGTGAAGCTTCTGTTACGAGTCGTGATTCTCTAGATTTTTATCTTGATATGTTCTGCTCTACTCTGAGTCATGACATCCTTCATGACTTGGCATGATGCTTTTGTCACGAGTCATAACCTTGAGCACGACTCGTGACAGCCTCCCTTTTCGCAGGGCAAGTCTTGCCACTGTCACGAGCGCAACCTCTTGTCGCGATCACGATAATCCCCTCTCTGCCTTAAAATGTTTTTGGAAATCTTCTTCTTTGCGTGGTTTCTCCCTTGTGTTATGCCTCTACGAATTACAATATGTATTATTCAAATGCTTCTATACATGACAATAATTGAATTATGAGATTTTGTCTACAATTATTATTTAATGATTGTATGTGTGTAAGGTAATGCAGCTTATTTGTTAAGTCTAAACGAGTGCATGATGCCCACTAATATAGTTATGTTCAGTATGTTTGTATGAATATTTTATCCATGAAACAATACACGATTAGTTTTGAATATGACAAATATAACTAGTACATATGATATGCAATTATATGAATGCATGTGTCTATGTGATTATAAAAAGGAATGTTACGGGAATTTAATAAAATGTGTCTATATATATGAAAACGTGATGCTGAGAAGGAATAAGGACCCATCCTCAATGTGTTCGGATCTTGTTTAAGATCTCCCAATGTGAAAACGTTTTTATGAGGAAATAAAGAAGTTGCTTTTAGATTGTACCCTCGGGTCCCCCAATGTGTTCTATTTATAACACCCCCTACCCATACATAGGCAAACCCATCCATAAGGGAGTGAGATGCCATATGAGCAAGGGTGTCACCACACAAGGTATACAGAAGCATACATTCAATCACATTGTACATACTAAAATACAGCGGGAATTAAAACTTTTGGAAACATCAGAATGATCATTCATTGATATAACCAAATTTCAATACAATAATGTGCTGATCATAATAGCCAATACAAAATAATTACATATCCAAAATGTACCAACCGGAAGCTGTACCAAAAGAATACATAGAGAGTTCTATTACAAAAGAATCATGCTACAAAAATAAAGCCCTAACACTAATCCCTCTATGTTGGCTTGACTGGCGGCGACTCTCCCAAAAGCTATACATCTTCCGCACCTGCACGGGTGAAAACACCGTGCTAAGCGATAACGCTTAGTGGGGAAACAAACAATAATAATATGGACGGCCATTCACAATGGTCGTCAAGGTAAAGCACATACTCACATACAATATTTAGTTGTTACATCACTTCTCTTACAAGTCAAATCTAATAGTTACATTATACATATTACAAATTATAAAAGACTCAAACTACACAGCGGACCCTAGTGTGTTGGCCATTGGCAATGCATGACTGTCTTCCAAAGCACTATCTTCAGATACCTGCATGAATAAAACATCCATGCTAAGCGATAACGATTAGTGGGGAACAACAACATACCATACTCATACATAACAGCTATTATATCAAATCTTGAATGGGCCTTGCATCATCACATACATCTAATATATCATCTATCACATCTAAGTGATCATATATCATCACATATATATATATAACTTCAGATTAACCATTAATGATTACATAATAAGTAATTATCAATATCATCAACATCATTCATAGTTCATTTCTTTATATTATGAATTCACACATATATTCATTTGCTCATTATGGTATTTCTTCATTCATTCATGTCGATTCTATAAGTCTTATCTTTACCTGTATCACATATATAAATTCATATTTATAGAACAAATAACCATTAGCACTTGCATATGCATAGACTTACATTCCTATATTCACAGCATAACATTCATTTTGTACTTTATTTTCATCATTCTTCGAAATGGATGATGTTATTTCACCATGCACATAAGAGTATCTCTTTCACATATATAGCTGAACATACATACACTTAGGGATCAACTTAATATAACCATAGCATATCACACAACTTGATGTACACATAGCCTTACTAGTGAATCATGTTCATACGGCTGTATCACAAGTCAAACTTTAACGCATCGCATTCACATTTTCAATAATATAACTGTGACGCGCACCGGATCCCATCGGCCGCCCCTGTGACCGCCCGCTTAAGGGCGATCGGGCAATTGAGGGTCCGCTAACAGCTTGCAATAAATCGTAAGTGCGTCTATGTTGGGCAACAAGGAGATTTCATGGAGTCGCCACCCAATAGAACATTGGGAAAGTTTCTCTTGCCTCGGAGAGCCTAAGACTGCGCTTAGTATCCATTTTGGGCCAACCAAAGGGGTCTTGGAGGGTAAACCTCTCGCCCTAAGGAGCCTAGGATTGACGCCAAAATCTCATGACACAAGAGGTGTCTTGGAGGGTAAACCTCTCGCCTCTTTTAGCCCAAAGATCAGAGCTGGGTTCGGGACTTCTCATCTATTTCTACCTCGATTATTTTATGATCAAATTTTAATTATCATTAATTCGCTCTCTCTCCACAGGATGCAATTGATTAAAGGCGCATTTATTCACATTTGGAAAGCAGTAAATGAGTAAGTAATGAAAGCAATAAATTATAATAATACAAGGAGCGGAATACAACTCCCCTTTATAAATGTGCGATACATACACAAATCGGGCCATTGCTTATTTTAAGGACTTTGGTCCTCGCATGCATCATTATCAAAATGGATATTTTTATTGTAAGGATTTTTATTGGATAAGAATAGGACATTGGGTCCTATGTTTATGAAAACTTCTCTTTATTAAATATAAAACATTAATCAATTTTTATATTTAGCGAGATACAAAAAGATACACTCATGTACATAAAATAATTAATGAATAAACAAATAAAAGAAATAACTGAGAAGGTTAGGGAACTAAACCGGATGGAATTCCTCGAACATGGTAGGTCACCCCTCTTGCCCAGGACAGTCCAAGAAAATCAATATATGCTCAGAAAAGGTTAATGGGTGTTAATATATCAAGTTCTAACATTTGAAAGAAATGGAAAGATTCGAAAAAGTGGAGACAGGACCCAGCGACGGCCTCTATCGAGTGACAGACGGGCATCAGTCAAAGTGACCGCATGTCCGTCGCTCACTCAAGAGAGTGGGCGTCTGCGAGTGGGGTGACCGACGGGCATCGGTGAAGCATATGACCCGTCGGTCCCCACTGTCTTCGAAAATGCACAGCAAAACTCTTTTTTTTCGAAACAAAAATGGGTTTTATAACAAAACGAGATGGAGAGACTCAAAATAAGGAAAAGTGAAAGCAAAAACCAAAAGGACACCGAAATAAAGAAGAGAGATGAAATAATATGGAGAATAAGTCCAAAATATTTACCCTCAGATAATGTTTTTGTGGTATTCTTGGTGTTGATTAGAGTCCCGCACGTTCCACGAGAAATGAAATGAAAGGTCAAAAAGAGGAATGTAGATTGTTTCCTTCTTAACCCTTCAAAAAATTGACTTTAGAATCAAAAACCCAAAGAAAACTAATTAGTTTTAGTTCGTTTTTGACGATTTGATCCTTAAATTAAAAGAAGTTTCTTGATGTGTGTTTACTGGAAGAGAGAGAAAATACACTTGAAATTCGGCAGAGTTTCCCCTCTTGAAGATTTTTCCAAACCTTTTTTAGGAAGAAATTCAAAGCTTTTATAAGCCAGGAATGACCGACGAGCGTCGGTGTATGGAGGCGGGCGTTAGAAGAATCCTTCTGACACAAGGATTCATCCGACGGCCCTGCCATTTCCATCGACGGGCGTCGAAAAGGTTGCGTGCTCCGGGAAATCAGGTGGCGTGCTCCGGAAGAAGCGAAGCCTTCCGATGGGCGTCGGAAGATCCATAGGCCGTCTGTGACCCTAACCGACGGGTTGGCCTCCTTCAGACGGGCTGGCCGTCTGTACAGGAAAACATACTTTTTGACTCATAAATTCCCTGCTTTCTCCCCCTCTGCCTATGAAAGGTAAAAAGACTCATTTCTCGTGGAGCATGGGACTAAAACCTCCGAATCCAAACCGTTTGTACGGGCTGGGATACTGATTTCATCATAGGGTAATGTCCGATCCGGACCGCTCCGGGACACGGTGCTCACAGTTGCCCCCAGTTTTGGGGAAACTAGTGCACAAGCGCCTAGATGAGCCAAAACTCAGAGAAGGGACAGAAAGAAAGAAAGCATACCTGTGGCGGTTCTTACCTTCCGTGCCCTTTGCCGGGTAGACCCCGTCTCGGTCTGTTCGGCAATGTGAAGGTATCCCTATCGGTCTCGTCTCGACCTATAGGTGTTGGTGAGATATGGCATTCTCTAGCCATGACCTCGATATGAAGAGCAGTGTTTCTCTAACCGCAACTTCTGCTTCTGCTGGCCTCGTCTCGGCTTGCGCAGGGTTGAGGAGATGTAGCACTCTCTGACTACAACTCCGGTGTGAAGAGCAGTGTTTCTCTAACCGCAACTTTTGCTTCTGCTGGCCTCGTCTTGGCTTGCACAGGGTTGAGGAGATGTAGCACTCTCTAACTACAATCTCCGGTGTGAAGAGTAGCGTTTCTCAAACCGCAACTTCTGCTTCTGCTGGCCTCGTCTCGGCTGGCGCAGGGTTGAGGAGATGTAGCAGTCTTTGACTACAAATTCGGTGTGAAGAGCAGTTTTTCTCTAACCGCTACTTCGATTGGTGAGAAGCGGTACTCTCTGACTATAGTCTCGAGGTGAAGAGTAGTATTCTCTAACTACAACTTCGATTGTTGAAGTTCCCTTGCTAACTCCCATCTGATCTGCAAGGCGCGTAACAGTCTCTGGCTGCCGCGTGAACTGTGAGATGAGGTACTCTCTGACCGTAATCTGGATTTTTTAGAGGAGGAGACCTTATTGGGCTCCCCGTTCCAAAAAGACATGAACGTTAGGCGCCCTTGTTCGGACTTTTTAATCGATGCTTGTGTTCGGATCGATGTTTCTCTGCACCTGTGTGACAAAAGGTTTTGTTAATTCATGTTTGAGTTGTTATCTTTTAACATATCTATGAATGGCTTGGTTTTGCTTTATCTACCATGTCATGTTTCATTTATATCCTTTTCTGTTGAGTTGTCATTCATCGTTTTTCCTTTTTTTGTTTTTCTTATTTGGGAATGTGGGCAACTGTGAAAACATATATTCATCCGTAATATGAATGGATCATAAATAACTGAATAAATGCTTAAAACTGAAATAAAAGTTTTTCACTAGAAATATCCATTTTTGTACAATGTATATGCAAAGTGTAAATGTACAAAAATACAAAAATAACTCCCTGAACATTAGAGGGGTGTGTAGTCAGAGGGCTCATCAGGGTCCTCATCATCTGATATGTGCACTGTCCCTGGCGGAGGTAGGTGTGGAGCTGGCCGTGCCGGAGGTGGAGGCTAAACCGTGGAGGGTCCTGCCCCAACATCATGGGCCCGTCTGAATCTAATGTGAGCATAGCAATCCAAGAAGGGCTGGGTACAAGTCCTCATAAACTCTAAGGTCTCGGAGACTGTGCCTCCCAGCTTCTTAAATGCCTGGCTCATCTGGATTGTCTGCTCGCTGGCGGCCTTCCTCATCTGCTCTAGGCACTGCTCTGACTGCTCTCTGAACTCCCTTATGGTCTGAGACAAGGATGGGAGGATCCCCTCTATCGCCTGGACCCGGGAACTCAGGGAGTCGAGTGACTCGTCGATCATTTGTAGGGTCATATCAACCCTCTGAGACGCCTGGTCCTGAGACGTCCTCATCTCATGAGCGAGCTGCTGCCTAAGCTCCCTCTAGCCCTGGGTAATGTGCTCTATCAGCCTCGCCTGCTCATCTCTGAAGGCCTCCAAGACCTGAGCCTGCTCTCGCGCTGTGTGCTCGATATAACCAGCCTACTCCTGAGCCAACCGCTCTATCATCCGAGACTGCTCCTGAATAGCAGCCTGCTGAGGGTCAAACCTCTCATGTATAACTCTATCTCTCTCATCCTGTCATCTCTCCAAGGCTGTGAACATGGAAGTGAGGAGCTGGTAAAAGTCAAGCTGCGCTGGCTGCTGCTGTGCTGGCTCTTGCGGCGGTGCCGTGGAGGTGGATGCCCCTGGGTCGCCTCGAAAATATGGATGATACCTATCGGGGGGCTCATGGGTAGTCCTCTGTACTCTGATACTCAACGACGGGACAAGAATCGGTGCTCTGGATGCCGGTGACGCGCCAAAAAGCTCGTCCATAGTGAACTCCATATCAAAATCCGACGGAGTCCTAGGCTGCTCCTGCTGTGCTGGCGGTGGCACGGTCTGAGGCTGAGGCTGAGGAGGCTGCTGCTCTGGCTCGGGCTCTAGCTGAGGAGGCTGATGCTTTGGCTGAGGAGGCTGAGGAGACTGGGGAGGCTGCTGCTCTGGCTCCGGCTCTGGCTGCTCCTGGTCTGGACCCAAAGGTGGAAGGGAGAACATCCGCCTGGTCTCGTGGATGGACAACACTCTATAAGCCTCTGCCTACCCTGATATCTGCAAGATCATACCCATCTGCACTGTTGCTGCGGCATCTACATGTATTCCCTCATCCAGGGGTCCTCTCAACCTGTTTGGGGTAACTCCTAACCCCAAGAGCAACCGAGTGATGACTCCTCCCACTATCACCACTGGTGTCAGTCCTCTGCCAACTCTGACCAAGTTAGCCAAGATCTCATGGCTAACGTTGAGGCGCTGGCCTACCACCATAGCCCAGAGGCTCCAAATCTCGGCCGCATTAAGCGACACTGGATTTCCAGCTCGACCAAGGTATGAGCTGGATAGCACTCTGTGCAGGTACCGGAGTGCCTGAGACACCAGTACGGTGCTCTTCGCTGTATCATGATCATACAGCACTCCTGGTAAGGCAATGGCCGCCCAGTTGGCGCGTCTCACCGTTCGCTATGGGATCTTGACCCCCTCCTCTCTGGGAAGCCCCATGGCCTGCGCGAACCTCTACCTGGTAATACTGAAGTGCTGACCATCGAACCAGAACTGGACCACCCCTGGCTCCGTATCTGATCTCTGAAAACCGCCACAACGTAGGGTTGCTAGGACTTGACGAGTAGGCTCTAGGAAGGTCTGAAAAGCAGGGTCAAGGAACTTTGTCCATCCGGCACCCTCAACAAGCATGTCGACCTCTGGGGCCATCCCTAGGGCCTCTAGGAACGGCCGGGACATGAAGCGGCTAGCCCGGATCTCCACCTGATCCAGCGCTCTATATCTCTGAGCTGACTCATCGTCCATCCAAGCCGGAACCACGACCTCGTGCTGGGCCTGTGGTGCTCTGCGTCTAGGAGGCATCCTGCAAAAGAAAAATTAAATGGTGAAAATTTGACAAAACGGACATTATTAGGCTTGTTTTCTAGGTGAAAGCCCATTTAGGCCTCACCCGGGCAACAGCGGCCCGAATACGAAGTAAAAAAACAAATAATAAATAAAAAAGGGGCGAACGTCCTGTCAAGGGATGTTGCCCAGCATGCTTCGCACATACCAAAATAGAGGAAACATGCCATCGGCATGGAAATATTTAAAGCGAATAACAATGGGCTTTCTAGACCCCAAGGCATGCATTACACACAAAAATATTCCATTTTAGAATAAAAAATGAAAATTTGGGCAGCACCCCGGCAAGGGTGTGCGCAACCTCCTGCATGAAAAGGCATCAAACCAGGCCTCAGGCCTCAACAACAATATTAAGATAAAAATGGGACACACCCCGGCAAGAGTGTGCCCCCAACAACACAAAATAAATGGCCTCAGGCTTCAACAACAATATTAAGATAAAAATGGGACGCACCCCGGCAAGAGTGTGCCCCCAACAACACAAAATCAATGGCCTCAAGCCTCAACAACAATAATCATATATGCTAGAAAGCCTATTTCTAAGGCAACAAAGGTATAGAAAAATTCTATTTATATGTGATCATGCAAAAGTTCAGATTAATTGCACTACAAAATATATAAAAACGGGCAGCACCCTCCCTATATTTTTAAGGCATTCAAAGCATTCTAGCCTTTTCTAAGGCTAAAAGAAGAAGAATAAATGAAGATATAAATTAAATAAAAAAAGTAGTTATTTTACTTACTTGAAGTCACGAAAAGTGTAGAAAACTGAAGAAATATGAATGTCTGAGCGTCCGGTGAGTGAAGAACGCGAAAAGATGAAGAAATTGCAAGAAAAATGAGAAAAGAAGGCTTAGAAACGCACAAAAAAAATGCTAGAAAACCATTTTTGAGAGGAAGAGTGAAAGTGACAGTGCCGCTGGTCTGTCTGTCACTCGCCCTTATATAGAGTTTCGTGACCGACGGGTTGGGCGTCGCTAGGAGCGACCGACGGGCTGGCCATCTGTCTCTCAATTAATGCGTAATGAATGTGTGTGATCAATGCAATGCTGACGTGTGCAACTGCCAGGTGGATCTTTACCGACGGGCAGGCCGTCTCTTGGGAGAGACGGTTAGGCCGTCGGTGACAATTTTCTATAAAACTTGCCCCTCACAAGGCAGTCGCGCTTCGCGACTGAGGGTCACGCCTCACAACCTCGTCCAGCCTGCCGAGAAATCATGGGTTGTGATTGGGAGACAGAGTCACGTGGCGTGACTGAGAGTCACGTCTCGTGACTTGTCTCACACAAGGAAGTCACGACACACTGGAAATGGAAAATTATACAGAAACGCGATTTCCCATTTCCAGCTTACCCAGAATTCAAAGAACTCGATAAAATCATTTTCAATCTGATTCAAAACACATCCAAACTCATCTTACCTTTCAATCGATCTTCCAAACATCATAAACAAGATAATTGCAATTAATTCCACAATCAAACAATCAAAATCATGCATAAACCCATTCAAGAATATAAACCCTAAAAGTTACAGTAGGTTCAAAACACAAACTCAGAACTTCCAAATCAATACTTGTCATGCATTACTAACACATCTACTCACTTAATCATGCATATACACATTCTAAAACACACCAAATTCCAGAAATTAGACCATGCAAACACATTATAAGTCTAGTGAGAAATAGGGCAGAGACATTCAACTGAGATTGAAGAACACATAAGTTCAAACATTGCATGCATTCAAAATGCTCCCAAACCTGGAAATAACGATCCAAAATTAGCTTCCAGATCACTGCTTAATCCTTTCCTTTCCTTTACTTTGCTTCTTCATGCAATCCAAAGCTTGCACAACAAAACCCACAATTCCTTAGTTCAAACCCTAATTGAAGATAAAACCAGTAGATGAAGAAGAAGAAGAAACACAACACGTAGAACACCTTAAACCAACTTACCTCTTCAAACAAAGCACAATCCAAGCCAAACACAACTCCAAGCCAAATGAGAAAGAAAGGAAAAGCAGAGAAAGGAGAAGAGAAGAAGAAGGGAGGGCGTGAGAGGAGGGGACGGGAAAGCCAAACCAAAAATCTGTGTTCCCTCTTCTCTCTTCCTCTTACTTCTTCTTTTCTTCTTTCAATGCCCACCTAACAGTCCACTTGGCAAATCCTAATTAGACCACAAATTCCACTAAGACTATTCCAAATCCATTAATGCTCTTAAGTCCTTAGACAAATAACACTTCACTCACTTACACATTTCTTTCCATACAAACTTAATTGACTTCTCAATTAGGTCCTTAACACTCCAAAATTCTCAAGCATAAATTACTGAAATTCCTTCCGATCCCGACTTCGCATGCACAATCCGACCAGGGCTATTTTGGGGTGTGACATCACCCAAGTGATGTAAACTCCTACGTGTCGCGAGGAGTTTGATCATGATAAATGCTCAAACAAATAAGCACAACATTTTAACCCTAACAAAAGAACAATAAAAAAATGTTAGTAATAATTCCAAAATTAATCAAAAATAAAACTAGAGAAAATCTAGTGCAAAATTAATACACCAATAGAATATAAAATAAGTCAAATTGAACACACTAATTTAATATATAAACATCATACATGAAAAAATTCAAAGTATAACGACGATAAAAAAAATAACAATAACGATAATAACACCAATAACAACAACAACAACAACAACAACAACAACAACAATAATAATAATAATAATAATAATAATAATAATAATAATAAATGATGATAGTAACAAAAAATAATAATCATAATAACACACTAACAACATATATAATGATGATAGTAACAACAAATAATAATAATAATAATAATAATAATAATAATAATAATAATAATAATAATAATAATAATAATAATAATAATAATAATAATAATAATAATAATAATAATAATAATAATAATAATAATAATAATAATAATAATAATGATCATAATTATAATAATAATAATACTAATGACAAGCCAATGAAATTAAATGAGTAAATAAAAAGGAAGGCAATTAAGCATGCAATATACAATAATAACATTTAAGCATACAAAAAATCATAAATAATAATAATGAAAGAGAAAATCATGCAAATCTTATTTTTCATCCCCTAACATCATATATATTTTCCCATTTTTATGCCAATGAAAAAATAAAAATTTAAAACTCATGCTAGAGAATAAATCTTAACCCAAAAAAACACATACATTCATTAATGCAAGAAAAAAAGTGAAATGAAATAAAATAAAATAAATTAAAATGAATAAAATGAAATGAGATAAAAATGGATCCAAGAATCTTTACCCTCAGAATTAAGTAATATGGAAGCAAGATGTCTCAATCTATTCTCCTTGTCAAGATTCGAGAGTAAACTCCAAAAAATGTTCAAGAAAATCTTGATCTTATGGCTCAAATAACTCAAGAATACTAAAATTTAAAAATTATTTTTTTTTATATTTGTTATTTAATTTGTTTGAGAAAACTCAAGTTAAGGGAATTTATTTTCCTTTCTCAAGCTTCCAAACTCAACAAAAGAAATTTTTAGATCCAAGAAAAACTATAATAAAATCAAAGGAGAAAATTTCTAGATTTAAGAAAAGAAAATTAAGGAAGTTAAAGAAAATGATTTTAAATCTTAAGAACAAGAAGTGGTGAACTCCAAGAACAAGAAATTCCTTTATTTCCAGCAAAATACACTCTTTTCCTGAAGAACACCTTCCCCAAAATCCCTTGGAAAAAAATCAATTCCCTTAAAGAAATTTTCTTAGCCAAAAAATCAATATTTTCTTCTTCTTTTTTCCCAAATGAAAAAATCCTCCGTAAAAAGCTCATTCCCTCACCCAATTTAGTCCACCTTCAGCTCTTTTCAATTTCCATCTTCCCCAATTTCAACAAAAAACACTCAAAAATTTAAATTAAAATCCTAAAAGTTAAATATTTAAAATTAATATTTTTATTTATTTTTAATTATTTTTTTACTTCTAACACCCACCCAATTTGACTAATATTGGTCAAATTTTAATAAAATCTGAAAAAATCACAAGAAAAAATCATTTTTTACCCTAAAAATGTGAAAAAATTGATTTTCGGCAGAAATTCGCAAAATCAGCGGAACATAGGAGGAGCTGGCGAGATTTCTCGCAGCTAGGGGGGAAAAGTGCGCGGATCGGCGAGATTTTGTGCAGCGCACAGCAGCCCAATTGCGGCCGAATTTTTTTTTTTTAGAAAATACAACAATAATAATAAAAAAAATTACAAATAAGGATAAAAATAAAATAAAAATAAAAATAAAAATAAAGATAAACATTTTGAAAGCATTTTGAGATAAATACAAGAATTTGACAAAGAGATGATCAATTCCTATTTTCTCGCTTATGAATTAGTATTTCTCTTCATAATTGAGTAATCCTGATCTTGGATCACCTCGGGACCCGGTGTCTACAGTTGCCCCCAATTTTGGGGAAACTAGCACACAAACACCTAGTTGAGCCAAAATTCAGAAAAGAGGAAAGAAGCGCGTACCTGAGACGACGACCTTCCCGTTGCTTTGAAAATAAATCATCTTTTCTAAACGGCGAGCCTACTCTGGACTTACAAGATGTGGGTTCCATCCTCAAATGGTGATGCGCCAAGTCCTCTCCGAACTTACAATACGCAAGAAGTGCTCTCTTAAGCTGCACCGATTCTCTGATAAGACTACAAAGTGTGAATGTCATTGGATATCACTGAGCCGTAATCTAGGCTACAAAGTGATTGCATTGAATCGCTGATAAGATTACAAAGCCTGGTTGTTCTTGAATATCACCGAACCATTATCTAGGCTACAAAGTGATTGCACCGAATCACTAACAAGATTACAAAGTGCGACTGTTCTTAGATTGAAAGGATTTGGAAAAACTTAAGGCTCTGAAAAGATCGGCGATGTTTTAGAAGAAGAATTTAAGGGATAATGTTTCGAAGAGACTAAAAATGCCTTGGAAAAGTACTTAAAGATAACGCTCCAAAGAAACTGAGAATGCCTTTAAAGAAGGACTTAAAGATAATGCTCCGAAGAGACTGAGAATGCAATTAAAGAAGGGCTTAAAGATAATGCTCCGAAGAGACTGAGAATGCTTTTAAAGAAGGCGTTAAAGATAATGCTCCTTAAAGATAATGCTCCGAAGAGATTGAGAATGCCTTTAAAGAATGACTTAAAGATAATGCTTCGAAGAGACTGAGAATGCCTTTAAAGAAGAACTTAAAGATAATGCTTCGAAGAGACTGAGAATGACTTTAAAGAAGGACTTAAAGATAATGCTTCGAAAAGACTGAGAATGCCTTTAAAGAAGGGCTTAAATATAATGCTCTGAAGAGACTGAGAATGCCTTTAAAGAAGGGCTTAAAGATAATGCTCCGAAGAGACTGAGAATGCCTTTAAAGAAGGGCTTAAAGATAATTCTCCGAAGAGACTGAGAATGCCTTTAAAGAAGGGCTTAAAGATAATGCTCCGAAGAGACTGAGAATGCCTTTAAAGAAGGGCTTAAAGATAATGCTCCGAAGAGACTGAGAGTGCCTTTAAAGAAGGACTTAAAGATAATGCTCCGAAGAGACTGAGAGTGCCTTTAAAGAAGGACTTAAAGATAATGCTCCGAAGAGACTGAGAGTGCCTTTAAAGAAGGACTTAAAGATAATACTCCGAAGAGACTCAGAATGCCTTTAAAGAAGGACTTAAAAATGCCTTGATAAAGGACTTTACAAGCTACCGCATGATTTCAACTTGCGCATGTTTCTTCTTGACTCCATTGTTCCGAAGCTATTGCTTGGTTAGGCTTTTTCCTGCAAAATCATTAGCACGAAGGCATATACAAAATATTGTGTGTGCATGATGTACACGAAACACAAACAAAGGATTAATGTATAAAATTATGTATAC
The DNA here is from genome assembly GCA_947683425.1 of Excoecaria cochinchinensis. NCBI lineage: Eukaryota > Viridiplantae > Streptophyta > Magnoliopsida > Malpighiales > Euphorbiaceae > Excoecaria > Excoecaria cochinchinensis. The sequence goes on from CANTUQ010000119.1 coordinate 10,177,303, forward strand.
CCAACTATACCTATGAAGGATTGAATGCACGTGATATACAGGAGGATATGCAAAAGATCTATGCATGTCAGATGCATGTGAGATGCAAAAAATGGATAGACCACATCCTAGGTGGTCAAGAGATATGTTGAGGGTATTGCTTGGTTGCTCACATTGTCTTATGCCCCCAAGGATCTAGAAAAGCATCATCTTGGCTTTAGGGGTTCTGACCCATGATCCTCTCAAAGAGAACTGACCCGTGAGCATCTTTGCCCCCTGGTCAATGTGGATTTTTCCCCCACAACTTTAACTCATGTCCTGCACCATACGCCTAAAGGGAAATTATTAAAAGCATATCGCCTTATTGCTCCAGGCTTCAAAAGTCATTATCTTAAAGGTAGTGCATCTTTTGTGGATTTTCACACTAGCTTTTCTTAGCGAAAAATGCGTCCTTTTGGATTTTCACATAATCCTGTGCCTTTTTTTTCCTTGAATTGAACCAACCCAATCCAGCGGCTTTTATTCATTTTTCATTCATTTTTTTTTATTTTTTTAATGACAGGAGGAGGATTTGTCACATGAAAAATTGTTATCACTACCTTAAAACTTGCTCCAACATATGTCCTCATACCTGCAACATGTTTCTCTTAACCATTTAATTGCATGTTTATGCCTAGCTTATGCATTCATTTCTATCTACATGCATCATATAGCAATAAGAATGACCGTGACTAGACATGTGATGCAAAAATAGTAGTTTTGTTCAATCTCAATGAGTAACACCTCAGGTGCATTCTACTCCTGTTATCAATCAGCCCTCTCGGGTTTTCATGATTGAATATTTTCTTTTAGCTCTTAATTTATTCTTTGAACACGGATTCTAGATGTAATGTTTGAGGACGATCCTTAACTCGAATGCATGAACGCACTCATGCCTCCCTACTTGAAGCTCAAGAAACACCATATGCCTCTTCCTACGTACCAAACCTCATTAAAAGGTCATCTCCGCTAATTGGATAAGATTGAACCAAGAATCAAGAGGTCTTACTTTGATTGCAACGTTAGGCTTAGGTAGATACCTGTAAAAGAAGGATCAGGTCGCTAGAGAAAAATGGCCGCAATATTTACTCTAATGATTAGTGAACCGTTCTCAGCTCAGTTGCATATAAAAAGATATTCTTAAATTTGGGCTCGGTAACAATTTAGCTCACCAAGATCAGAATAACAATCCAAAAGGTAATCGTTGAAACTCGTTAAGTGATTCTCTATTTATTTTTCTTCTTTTCTTTTTTTTTTTCTTTTCTTCTTCTTCTTTTTTCTTTTTTTTTTTTGACCCTACTGAGTTTGTGAATACTAAACCCTCTTCTCCATGTATAAACTCATCCTTATCTGGGCGAGCTATGATAGCCCAAAAGATTATCATTGAAGTACATCCGTCCTTATTAGAGCGGCCATTTTTCTAAGTGGAGGTAAAAATCATTTTAGGCGAATGGTAGTTTCAACATGTGTCACAACAAAATCGGTATGCATTTAGCGCACCAGCATAAAGGCTTAACGGGCTAGCAAGTGATTGCAAAATGAGGGTAGGAAATGGTCATTTAGAGAGCTATACAAAGATTGATTGCCTAAATCATTTTCTAGGTTCCGTCTTATCCAGGGATCGCTTTGATGGGTAATCAGAAAGGTTCTAGTGCTCTTAGTGAGTTTTCATCCAATCCCCTAATTGCAATTAGTTTTTCTTTTCTCTTTTTTTTTTTCAAATTTTACCTCACTTCAGGAGTCAAGTTGAATGAAAACTGAATGAAATAGTGTTTATTAAACCAATGCCTTTAATCATGATTATCACTTATGCTTGATGGAATAAGATATGACAATGCATATATAAGAAAAGCACATATTATTAAAACGGAAAAGAGAAACAAGTGCACAGTTCAGGAATACACTTTAAAAAAGGAAAGGCATTGTAACAACTCTAATTTTCTCTCTCTTCCTCTAGGCCAGACACTAATTCTTGAATGCGATCTCTCAAAGGACGATAATAGTCTATTCTATGCCCTGTGTACTGGTGATATGCACAATACCAGTCTATTCTGTGTCTAGGCTGGCCTTGACTTGGGGCAGGCCTTGCTGGCAAGGGTTGTAATTTCCCTTCCTTGATGAGATGAGTGAAGTGCTAAGATAATGGCTTACCCGAGATAGTGAGGTAGTGCCAAGTTGTTCTCGTGGTCGAGACTTCTGTTGTTCTAGTATTGCCCCCATTACCACTACTATTTCCCTTGTCTTTGCCGGAGGCCATGTTTGTAGATTTAGCTATTTTATCCAGATGCTAGGCCTCAGCTTCAATGGCTATATCTTTTAGGGATTCCTAGTCCTTCAGCCCCTTCATCTTTAATCCATCCTTCAAATATGGGCTAGCATTCCTGATAAATATCCTGATCTGATCCGAAGTATTTGGCTTCTTCTTCATCTCCATTACCCAGTTCCTTCATCGGGTTAGGTACTTATGGAATAACTCGCCTGGCTTTTGTTGCAGCAGCTCTAGATCTTTTAGAGTGACCTCTATCCTTGTACTACAGTCGTACTATTGGAGGAACTCCTCCGTCAGCAGATCCCAATCTTCTTTTGTTCTCCGATCCAGTCCATAATACCAGTCTATCGCAGGGCCTGTCAAACTTAAACAGAAGTACTCTACCTTCTGCCTTTTTGTTAGCGTAGTACCCTTCATTATCAAAGAGTATTGCTTGATGTGTGCAGTGGGATCCGATGTGCCATCAAACTTCATGACATTAGGCATCGTGAAATTTAGAGGGATTAGATCCTCTCCATCTAGCTCCTTATCTTGGTTGTCCATCCCCTTTATCATCAGCACTCGGGACATCGCTTCAAAATTCTCTTCCATTTTTCTCCAAATGGCTTCTTTTGTCTGGGGTGGCTTTGCCTTTACGACCATCTGTTCGTCTTGCCCCTCCCATAAGTCAATCACATATTTAGGGCCTTCTCTATGCTCGACAGGCGCTGGCGCTCTTGGCTCAACCACGGGCGGATAACTGCTGCTGGGGGATCCTCCCTAGCAATCCCTTGCTCTTCTTGCTCTCTAACTGGAGTAGCAACCTGTTGTCCAGCAAGTGGGGCTAGGGTAGTGGCAAGGTTGCCCATTATCGCCATCATCTTGGCCTCAAACTCTTCCATTCTCTTTCCCACTTCTTCAGTAACTAATGCACGGGTAGCCTCAGACTCTCTAGAAGGATCAGCCATATTGGACGCTACTGAAGATAAAGTCTTACTGTTTTTCGAATTCGAGCCCTGAACTGATACACCTCCAGGCAACCCAAAGATAGGATTCCTGATCAGCTGCCCACTAGAATCTCTAGACGAACCGGACGAATCTATGATGGCTGCATAACTCACTTTGTTAGAATGATGCATGAATGATGTACTTGATGCATGATCGTGAGCTATGCAGTACGTAACAACCACATACAAGCAAGTAGATTCTTCCAACCTTTATTTCTCCCACACAAGAGGTAATATAGTCTCTTCCCTAGGTGGGCTTTATCCAAGGGTTAACAGGGAACCCATTGGACACGTATGGTGCACGGTGGAAAACCGGCAGTATAACACCTCTTGTCTAATATATATTCGCATGGGTGTTTGGCCATTATGCATTTAAACAATTCAACTAAATTAAGATGGGCCCACTGGGGCATGAAAGACTTTGATGAAGACCATGTTAATTTGATTAATTTTGTTCAATATATGACGGCCCAAATAGCAAGCACGGTATTATGGTACATTTCACCTAGTGGAAGTATCTATTGTCATTACACGAGCTTTGGTCAAAGGTGGAGACACTTTAGGGCTACCCAAGCATGGTCCCTTCCAACGGGTCTAGCTCATCACGAGCATAAAGACCGATCGGGTCTCCATTTAATATACCGTGGTGGTACGAGGCTTGGGCTGGTGATTATCCTTAACACTTTCCTAGATTGAGTGAAAATAAGGTCGAGCTTCGAGAACGCACCGAGGTTAAGAAAGGGACCAAACTAGCATAATTTTAAGACTCTAACATGGTTGCAATGCAATTTTAGATGAGAGATGGAATTTTAGTTTCAAAAATCCAATTATACATTTTAACTAAGATATTTTCAGAGCAAAGTCACAAACAGTCCCCATTAAAATCGCCACTGTGACGCGCACCGAATCTAGCAAAGGCCCTCGTAGGCGAGACCCGCCTTTAGAGCTAGAGGGATTGGTTCGCCTCTTTTGATCTTGGGCAACATGAGACATTTTTGAATTCCTTACCCAATAGACATTTTTCAAAGTTCATCTAGTCCCATGAAGCCTTTAGGCACCTTTGAGGTATTTTAGAGTCGCCACCCAATTTACAAGAAATTGGAAAATGTCATCTAACCTCTATGGTCTAAACCAGAGAGTAGCTCAAACTTCACACTTATTCATGTCTTTGGTTAATTATAAATGAGTTTTTAAATTATAAAATTTCATCTCTCATCTCACGCATTTAATGCAATTTATTTAAGGCGCACTTCAAGCATCGAGGAAGCAATAAAAGAAAAATATAAATAAAGCAATAAATAAAGCGGTAAATAAAGCGGTAAACACACAAAGCCACGCTATTTACAAAAGAAAAAATGGGACAAATACAATCCCCTAAATGAGAAAGAAAAGATGAATAAAATTTAAATGGAAATCCGGACAGAATACAATCCCCAAATGAAAGAAAATAAAATTGCCCCAAAAATAATTAATTACAAGGGCCCACAAAATATAAACGTAAATTTAAACAATCACGCGAAATTAATCAAAAGGGGTAACATACATAAATAAGGATATTTATTTAGTTTAAGAATATTGGTTCCATCATGCTCGCTTAAAAAAGGGATCGAAGAGTTATTTTGTTATTTGTTGTGAAAATAGGGATGACCGATCCCATTTTTAATAAATCAACTCTTCGTTTTAGTCCGCGATATTTTGCATTTTTGGTTAAAATCTAGGACATTGGTCTCAATTTATTAATAAAAATTCCAATTTAATTATACAAAATATTTTTGTAATTTTTTATTTGGCACGCGTATAAAATAAACTATTTTATTTATAAGTACAATACAGTCACTTAAATAGGGATAGGAAAGGTCTCACCCAAGTGATGTAAACTCCTACGTGTCGTGAGGAGTTTGATCATGATAAATGCTGAAACAAATAAGCACAACATTTTAGCCCCAACAAAAGAACAATAAAAAAATGTTAGTAATAATTACAAAATTAATCAAAAATAAAACTAGAGAAAATCTAGTGCAAAATTAATACACCAATAGAATATAAAATAAGTCAAATTGAACACACTGATTTAATATATTAACATCATACATGAAAAACTGCAAAGTATAACGACTATAAAAAAAATAACAATAACGATAATAACACCAATAACAACAACAAAAATAATAATAATAATAATAATAATAATAATAATAATAATAATAATAATAATAATAATAATAATAATAATAAATGATGATAGTAACAACAAATAATAATAATAATAATAATAATAATAATAATAATAATAATAATAATAATAATAATAATAATAATAATAATAATAATAATGATCGTAATGATAATAATAATAATACTAATGACAAGCCAATGAAATTAAATGAGTAAATAAAAAGGAAGGCAATTAAACATGCAATATACAATAATAACATTTAAGCATACAAAAAATCATAAATAATAATAATAAAAGAGAAAATCATGCAAATTTTATTTTTCATCTCCTAACATCATATATATTTACCCATCTTTATGTTAATGACAAAATAAAGATTGAAAAGTCATGCTATAGAATAAATCTCAAACCAAAAAAACACATACATTCATTATTGCAAGAAAAAAAGTTAAATGAAATAAAATGAAATGAATTAACATGAATAAAATGAAATGAGATAAAAATGGATCCAAGAATTTTTACCCTAAGAATTAAGTAATATGGAAGCAAGATGTCTCAATCTATTCTCCTTATCAAGATTCGAGAGTAAACTCCAAAAAATGTTCAAGAAAATCTTGAGTTTATGTCTCAAATAACTCAAGAACAGTAAAATTTAAAAATGATTTTTTTTGTATTTGTTGTTTAATTTGTTTGAGAAAACTAAAGTTAAGGAAATTAATTTTCCTTTCTCAAGCTTCAAAACTCAACAAAAGAAATTTTTAGATCCAAGAAAAACTAGAATAAAATCAAAGTAGAAAATTTCTAGATTTAAGAAAAGAAAATTAAGGAAGTTAAAGAAAATGATTTTAAATCTTAAGAACAAGAAGTGGTGAACTCCAAGAACAAGAAATTCCTTGTTTTTCCAGCAAAATACACTCTTTTCCTCAAGAACACCTTCCCTAAAATCCCTTGGAAAAAAATCATTTCCCTTAAAGAAATTTTCTTAGCTAAAAAATTAATATTTTCTTTTTTTTTTTTCCCAAATGAAAAAATCCACCATAAAAAACTCATTCCCTCCCCCAATTTAGTCCACCTTCAGCTCTTTTCAATTTCCATCTTCCCCAATTTCAACAAAAAATACTCAAAAATTCAAAATAAAATCCTAAAAGTCAAATATTTACAATTAATATTTTTATTTATTTTTAATTATTTTTTTATTATTTTTTGACTTCTAACACCCACCCAATTTGACTAATATTTGTTAAATTTCAACAAAATCTAGAAAAATCACAAGAAAAAATCATTTTATACCCTAAAAATGTGAAAAAATTGATTTTCGATAGAAATTTGCGAAATCAGCGAAAACTGGGTGGAGATGGCGAGATTTCTCACAGCTGGGGGGGGGGGGGGGGGGGGGAGGGGAGGGCGGAAGAAGCGCGCGGATTGGCGAGAAATATGGCCGATGGGCGAGAAATCTAGCCGATCGGGCGAGATTCTGCGCAGCGCGCGCGGCAGCCCGATCGCGGTAAAAATATTTTTTTTTTCATAAAATACAACAATAATAATAAAAAAAATTACAAATAAGGATAAAAAAAAGATACAAATAAAAATAAAATAAAAATAAAAATAAAAATAAAAATAAAGATAAACATTTTGAAAGCATTTTGAGACAAATAGAAGAATTTGACAAAGAGATGATCAATTCCTATTTTCTCGCTTATGAATTAGTCTTTATCTTCATCATCGGGTAATCCTGATCTTAGATCACGGGACCCGGTATCTACAGATTCAAATCGCATTATGATTCCAGAGGAATCAGACGCATTGGGCTGCATCACTTAGACCCTATAGGCATGCCTAACTATCCACTACTTGCCTCGCAGGCTAAATTATTAATCCGATTATTTGTTCATTTGATCCAACTTTATCTTATTCATATCATAACGCATAAAGCAACGTAGTATAAACTGTAATTTACACATTCACATGGCTTATCAAGCAAGCCCACATTAGTCAATCACATTCATTCATGATACTTAAACATAGCATTTGACATTGGAAGAACATCATATGCAGATTAAGGAATGGCTCTTAACATTAGAACAACTCTTAACATTGGAAGAACATCATATTCAGATTGGTAATGGGTAATATCGATTTCTTTTCATCTATTTCAATGTTTACTCCAACCCTGAGTGAATAGTCTTTTACTTGCTAAGGGATTCCTTAAATCCCCATTATCTATGTGAAAACTCTACTCTTATTGCTTATACATGTTGCTCTAGTTTCACATTTCTTGTTATTTCTCTATATGTTTATAATTCAATCACTTTGTTTAGATTTAGTCCAGATTAGTGATTTGAATGAATTGGCTTAATGATTAATTCATATAAATACTCTGTTCTTATGATTTCATTTATTTTCTTGACTAAGCCCAGATTTGGCAGGTCGAGATTATTTTTGACGGTGTTACTAGGTTCATATCTGTGAAAGATGAATGAGTATATAGAGGATTAAGTCCAGAATTGGCTGGTTATCTCAGATTTAGAATTTGGTAACTTGAACTAATTCTATTCAATGAACTAAATCCATATTTGGCAAGTTTATTAATTAGAATAGTTGAATCCAGATTTGGTAGGCTTGGGTATAGAAGAGTTGTCCACCTTGTGCAAATTTGATGTTTTGAGAGTTTTTACATGGTAAATTTGTAGAGGATAGGTATTCCTTAGCAGGGCTTTTAGTTAACTGATTTTAATACTATTTTCCTTGTCTTAAGTTTGTTCTTTACTTTTTCAATTTATTTCATTAATTAACTATTAATTTTTAGTTATTTGTCAATTTAATGTATTTTAGTTTTTAAAATAAAAAACTCATTCAACACTTGGGATATTATTTTAGCATGACATTAACAAATTCAATCTTAATCCCCTTTCCCTTGGGTACAATATATTATGGGTCTCAATTATATTTCCCTATATTACTTAACCGATTCAGTACGCTTGCTCAACACCGGTCAATCCATGCTTAAATAATTCAAGGTATGCACAAACTTTGACATAACCATGCATTTAAAAATGCAAACATACTTGTTAATGACTAAAACTAATGCATAAATACAAAAAAGATAGGGGCATGTAACACAAACATGTTCTTTCACTCGCACAAAATGCACAATCATATACCCAAAAATACATTAAGGGCAATGTGCACAATGGACAATGTGTATGCGCAAGGAAAAAAGACCACCCACGCTTAAAGAATTCAAGGCATGCTTAAACTTAGACATAACTACGCACTTAAAAATGCAAACATAAATGTTTGAGCACTAAAACTAACGTACAAATACAAAAAAGCTGCGTGCACACAACATAAACATGTTATTGGACTCGCACAAATTGCACAATCATATACCAAAAAATGTGCTAAGAAGTTAAGATGTAATGCATAACACGTATGCATGACAATGGACAATGTCCATGTGCAAAGAGCAAAGACCACCTACCTTCAAATAATTCAAGACATGTAAAAACTTTAACATAACAACGCACTTAAAAATGCGAACATACATGTTTTTGCACTAAAACTAATGCACAAATACAAAAAATGCGCGCATTGTACACAAACATGTTCTTGCACACACACAAAATGCACACTCCTATACCAAAAAATGCAATAACGAGCTTAGAAGGAATGCATAATGCGCACGCATGAAAATGGGCAATGTACTTGTGCAAAGAGTAAAGACCACCCACGCTCTAATAATTCAAGGCATGCACAAACTTTGACATAAGCGCGCAGTTAAAAATACAAACATACTTGTTTGTGCACGAAAACTAATGCACAAAAATAAAAAAGCTGCGTGCACACAACACAAACATGCTCTTGCACTCGCATAAAATGAACAATCATATACCAAAAATGCAATAAAAAGGTAAGATGTCATGCTTAATACACAAGCATGAAAATGCACAATGTGCATGTGCAAAGAGAAAAGACCACCCATGCTTAAATAATTGAAGGCATGCTCAAACTCTAACATAATCATGCACTTAAAAAAGCAAGCATACATATTCTTGCACTAAAACTAAAGCACAAATACAAAAAAGATGCATGCATATAACACAAACAAGTTCTTCCACTAGCACAAGCCAATCTATACATTCATGGGAACAATTACAATAAAAGTTTTTGGTGAGGTTCTTTCCCCCATGAAGACAGTAAATATTAAGACAAGCATCTACAATTTCCAACAAATGTATGAAGAATTGTTTCATGAGGCATAGGAGAGGTTTCGAAGTCTTTTAAAAATCTATCCATATCATGAGATAGCCATGTATTAGATGATGTCTACCTACTACGCAACAGCAGATTCACACACAAAATCTTTATTACATACTTTCATTTGGGGGAAGTTTCTTGAACAAAGTTCCATAAGAGGTATTTGACTTATTGGATGAGATGGCAACAAATGACACTCAATGGGTAAGCACAAGAAATGCACCGAAAAGGCAGGGAGTGCATAATGTAGATGAGGTATCGATGCTCAAGGCTCAGATCGAATTGATGAGAAAGAAGCTAAGCAATTTGAAGGTGCATGATGTGGCAACTATGTTATAAGGCAGTTCAAATTTGGAAGGAGGTGTTTGTCCAAGTTAAAATAGAGTGAGAGAATCTTTCAATCAAGGGGTAGGGGATGTAAATGCTTTACATGATTTCAAGAGAAATGACCCCTATAGCAACCACTACAACCCAGGTTAGAGAAATCACCCAAACTTCTCATGGAGGGAGGGAAACCAAGCTTTAACATCTAGTAACCAACCTAGAGCCCCCTTCACCAAAAATAACACCCACCGGCCCACCCATAACCAAGCTTATCATCAAGGTATAAACCTCAAACCCAAACACATTTTCAAGCACCTTTCCCTCAACAATAAGCCCAATAAAATACCAAACACCTGGTTTTGCACCGAAGCCATTACCACCACCACCTCAAGAGAAAAGCCAAATTTAGAGGACATGTTTGCTAGTTTTATAACCAGCCATGCACAGTTTATGTCCAGTCAAGACTCTAAGTTGAAATCCCAAGAGCAGTGAAATAGGAATCAAGATGCTTTCATGAGGAATCTTGAAACACAATTGGGGCAGCTTGACAATAACCTCTCTAATAGAACACAATGGACATTTCACTCTAATGTGGATAGAAATCAAAAGGAGGAGGAGATGGCAATAACACTTAGGTGTTGTAAGGTGGTGTTAAATTCTAAAAAAGGTAACTTTTCTCCAACATTGATGGAACCTACACTCGAGGTAAGTAACTTTAATTCCAATTTAGTAGTTGAGGAGCCTATGAAAGTTGACAAAGGTAAAAAGATTTTAGGTGCTGATTTAGATGTGAATATGTTGCCTTATCCTTCTATTGCTTTAAAAGAAAAAAATAATGAACAATTAGCTAAGTTTTTAGACATGTTTAAGAAATTGCATATAAATTTACCTTTTGCTGAAGCACTTTTACACATGCATAAATATGCTAAGTTCGTGAAGGAGCTTTACTCTAACAAGAAAAAGCTAGAGGGTGTAAGGACTGTACAATTGTCTGAAAATTATAGTGCCATAATTTTGAAAACAAAATCCAAAAAAATTAGAAGATCCGGGGAGTTTTACTTTTCCTTGTGAATTAGGAGAAAATTTTATTGGTCATGCTTTATGTGAGTTGGGTGCAAGTATAAATCTGATGCCTTATTCCATTTACAGGAAATTAAACCTTAGAGAAATCAAGGAAACAAGAATGACATTGCAATTGGCGGATAGGTCAATGAAGAGACCCAAGGCCATCATTGAGGATCTTTTAGTTAAGGTTGGCAAGTTTATCTTTCGGATAAATTTTGTGGTGATGGACAAGGAAGAGGACCGAAAAGTGCCATTGATCATGGGGAGGCCATTCTTGAATGCAGCCAATGCATTGACCGATGTCCATCAGCAAATGGTAACTTTGATGTTTAATGATGAGGAGATGGTCTTCAATGTGAATAAAGTGATGCAACATACCTCATGCCACTTTGAAAAGTCTATTTGTTTCATTAATGCAATTGAAGAGTGTGTGGAAAAGAGTCAAGAAGAACTTGTTTTGTATGATGCATAATAAAATTGTATAATACATTCCAAAGACAATGAAAGCGGAAATTAGAAGGATGCAGAGCTAGTAAATGAGCTCGAAACTGAACATACCAATGAGGAAGTAAAGGAGGAAGACATTTCCCCACCTAAGGGAGATTCTAATTCTTAACTTTAACCCTTGCCATCTCATATGAAATATTTTTTTTAGAAGAGAATGCCAAACCAATGATTATATCTTCTTTGTTGATAGGTTTTGAGGAAGAGATGCTTATCAAGGTGTTAAAGAAATATAAAGGAGCCATCAGATGGGAGACATCAGACTTTAAGGGGATTAGTCCAAGTTTTGCATGCATAGGATCCCTATGGATGATGATTTCAAGCCAATGGTGCAACCCCAAAGAAGATTAAACCCGGCTATACAAGAAGTTATGAACAAAGAGGTACTTAAACTACTAGATGCAGGTATTATGTATCCCATTTTAGATAGTAGTTGGGTAAGCCCGGTTCAATGTGTACCAAAAAGAGGGGGGATGACTATAGTGTCTAATGAAAAGAATGAGCTTATGCCAACTCGCACAGTTATGGATTAAAGAGTGTGTATAGACTATAGGTGGATGAACAATGCCACTAAAAAAGACCATTTTCCCTTAGTGGTCATTGACCAAATGTTAGAGAGATTGGCTGGAAACATATTTTATTGTTTTCTTGATGGTTACTTAGGGTACATGCAAATACCTATAGCACTTGAGGACCAAGAAAAGACCACCTTCATGTGCCCTTATGGCACTTTTGCTTATAGGTGTATGCCTTTCGGTCTTTCCAACACCCCAACCACATTTTAGTGATGTATGATGGCTATTTTCCACGATTTCATAGAAAAGTTCATGGAAGTTTTCATGGACGATTTTACGTTATATAGGCAAGAGTTTGATAACTATTTAGCCAATCTAGATTTAGTGTCGGAATAATGTGAGAAGACTAACCTTGAACTAAATTGGGAGAAATGTCATTTTATGGTTATAGAAGGGATAGTCTTGGGGCATAAAATTTTACAGAAGGGAATAGAGGTTGATAAAGCTAAAATAGATGTGATTGACAAACTACCACCTCCTATTAGTGTCAAGGGTATTAGGAGTTTCCTTGGTCATGCCGAATTTTATCACGGGTTCATTAAGGACTTTTCTAAAATTGCCAAATAATTATCCAATTTATTGTTGAATGATACCGCATTAAATTTTTATGATAAGTGTTTGCAGGCTTTTAACTTGTTAAAGTAAAAGTTGATTTTAGCCCTGATCATTGTATCACCGGGTTGGACTCTGCCTTTTGAAGTTATGTGTGACATCAGTGACTATACGGTAGGAGTGGTCTTAGGGCAAAGAAAGGAGATAGTCTTTCACATAATTTACTATGCTAGTCATCCACTTACAGGAGCTTAAATAAATTACACCACTGCGGAGAAGGAGCTGCTAGCAATTGTGTTTGCCTTTGAAAAATTCAGGCCTTACCTCCTTGAAGCAAAAGTGATAGTTTAGTCCGACCATGCGTCTCGTCCTCTCTTTAACAAGATTCGAATCCTCGATTGATTAGATGGGTCTTATTATTGCAAGAATTTGATATTGAGATCAAGGATAAAGAAGGCGCTAAGAACTTTGTCACCGATCATCTTTCACATTTAGAGCGCGACTATGTAGAAAAAGGGGATATTTTTTATTCTTTTCCCGATGAAAAAATTTATGCCATCTCTTCTTATGATAATTCTATTCCTTAGTATGCTAACATTGCCAACTACCTTGCAGGAGGTTTTATTCCAAAAGCTTTCAATTTCCAACAAAGGAAAAAGTTTGTATCGGGTGAAAAGTATTACCTATGGGATGATCCGTACCTTTACAAGTTGTGTCCAGACCAGATCTTAAGACGATGCATCCCCAAAGAAGAACAACTGAATATCGTGAAAGCTTGTTATGGAGAAGAGGTAGGAGGTCACTATGGACCAAGTAGGATAGTGGCTAAAATTCTCCAATTAGGTATTTTCTGGCCAACTATGTTTAATAATGTAAAATTATTTATTTCTACTTGTGATAGGTGCCAACGTATTGGCAACATATCTAAACGTGATGAAATGCCTCTGGATAATTTGCTTGAAATTGAAACATTTGACGTTTCGGGTATTGATTTTATGGGGCCATTTCCAAACTCTTTCGAGTGTGAGTATATCCTTATAGTTGTTGATTATGTGAGTAAATGGGTTGAAGCCATTGCTACTAGGACTAGTGATGCTTGTGTTGTGCTGGAATTTTTGTGTAAAAACAAATTTACACGATTTGGAACTCCTAGAGTGGTAATTAGTGATGGTGGCAAACATTTTGTCAACCATAAATTCAAAAATTTTCTCCGAAAATATGGTGTTAAGAACAAGATTACTACCCCTTATCATTCTCAGGCCAATGGCCAAGTGGAAGTGTCCAATAGGGAGATTAAGGCCATCCTTGAGAAAACTATTAATACTTCTAGGAAGGATTGGTCGAAAAAACTAAAAGATGCACTTTGGGCCTATCGAACCGCATTTAAGACTACCATTTGTATGTCTCCATTTAGGCTTGTTTATGGTAATGCAAGCCACTTACCTGTGGAACTTGAGCACAAAGCTTATTGGGCTACTAAATTTATTAATTTTGATGAGAAAAGTTTAGGTGAGAAAAAACTATTGCAAATGAATGAGCTAGAAGAGTTATGTTTTTTTGTCATCTAAGCAAATAGAAAAGTACAAGGAGATGATGAAGCAATGGCACGACCGAAAACTAATCAGAAAATAATTTTTGCCAGGTATGAAAGTTTTGTTATTTGAGAGTCATTTGCGATTATTCCCTAGTAAATTGAAATCCATATGGATTGGGCCATATAAGGTTGTGGATAAAATTGATTTTGGTGTTGTAACAATACGGAGACCAGATGATGGGACAGAATTAAAGGTGAATGGTCATCACCTTAAACCATATGTTAATAATCAAATGGCCCATACGGTGATGATTACCACTTTGAATGACAGGTAAACTCACTCTGACAGTCCAGTTGAGACTTTAAAAACTAGAATTACAATTTCTAACTCTTCTTCTTTTGCTTTTTATTTTGTTTTTGTTCTTATTTTTTAAATTTTCTAGTTTGTTGTTTTCAATTAGTGGTCAGACTTTCTTTTTATGAAATGCTTTTGAAGTTTTATTACATGAACTATATTTTGTTTGGTGTACTGCTGTAATTGGTTTCAAGTTGTAATTTTTGGAAATTCAATTTACACGGCGGTAGGAAATTACATGATTCCTTGTGGAATGCCAAATTTTTCAAAATGCAATCCAGAATCACTTTACACGGCAGTAAGGATTTTTCATACCACCGTGTGACTATCAACAATTTTGAGCTTTCAATCCAGCAACACTTTACATGGTGGTAAGGACCTTTCATACCGTCGTGTAACATTTCATTGCAATCTAGTAGCATTTTACACAACAGTACAAATTTTTCATACTGCCGTGTTAATTACAAAAATTTTAAACTTTCAATCTAGAATCACTTTACGCAGCAGTAACGATTTTTCATACCGCTGTGTGAACGTAAAAACCCTATTTTTAAAACCCAAACTTGTCAGTTCATTTTGAAGCATCTGCTCACTTACCCTTGCATTTTCTTCTGCTCTCACCCTCACACATTCATTTCTTGCTCATTTTTACTCCGTGTTCATCACATTTCTACGAAAGTCCTTTGCATTTTTAGTTTACTTTATCCACTTCTGAAACCAAGTAAGTTATTTCTCTTTTCTTTCCTTTATTTTTGGTTATTTCTCGTTAGGTGTTTTGATTTTTCTTTTTATTATTTCTGTCTTTTGTTCTTGGTTATGACTTATTTGGTATGTACTTAATTTTTAAGATGTTTTGTGGGAAGTTGGATGAAATGGATGTTTAAGATGCATCTGTAGGTTGTGAAATTCTTGTGACTGATTTTTTGCCCACCAAGTGTTTGGTGTTTTTCCTAAATGAGAATGCACATGATTTCTTTCATGATTTTTGTTTCCATTTATCTTTCTTTCAATCTTGGTCAGTTCTCTGCTCTATATCTGCTACCAGCTATGCTTCTTTCATGTTGTCTATATTCCTTAAATTTGTATTGTTAACTCAATGTTGATGTTAACATTGTGATATAATTAAGACTTGTTTATTAGCTTTCCAACATTCTCTTAGTTGTTAACACTTCTTTTGAAAGAGAACATAATAGGCATTAGAATTCTAAGTTGCAGTATTTCTGTTCTTTGTAGTATTTACTCTAGCATTGGCTTTACAATTAAATGCAATTAATGTTTATATTTAATGCTTTGAGACCAATTCATGTTAGCCATAATGATATTATGTACTCTGTTTTCAACAAGTTTAGGCAATACTCTATATGTTGCACTTTGAACTTTCAATATGAGCATTTTTTTTTTGTTATTGCTAATTACTGAGTGAACAATATTGTGTATTATGCTCTAAAGTTCAAAAGATCAAGAACGGATCAAGCATCATTGTCTAGACTTTCTTCTGTTGTGCCTCAAGAAAGGGACAGTTTTATGCCTGCATGGGTTACCCCCATTTTTCGATATGTCTACAAGTGTTTTGATGCTGCAATGTACCTCTCCTCCACAATTCTTGATTTTGATTCATTGTGGAGGATAGAGATAAAAGCTAAGATAGACAAGCTAATTAAAGGCATAGGCTAGATGGAGTTTTTTCACATGAAGGAGAGCATCCATCCAAACCTAACTAGGGATTTTCTGGCTATAGTCAACTTCAAGGTAGATAAGGATGATTTGGAAAATCCAAGGTTGGTGACATTCATGCTAAACAAGAAGAAATAGAGGATGGCATTTAATGAATTCTCCGAAGCTCTCAATTTTCCAGTGGATGGTGCAAGGTATTTATCGGGCTCGGATAGGCACACAAATTGGGCTACCATCCGGGATCCAATCTCTGCAACTCAGTATATGACTGGGTTATCTAAGGCCCATCATTTGAGGAGTCATGCTCTCAGAATCCAACACCATTTCTTTGCTTTCTATTTTTACGGTCATAGCGAGGCAGTTGGAGTGGTTAACCAAGCTGAAGTCCTATTCTTTCACTGCATGATTCACAAAATTAAGCTGAATGGAGCTTATTTTTTTATGGAAGAAGTTCGAAGACCTACAATAAAACTTGACCAACGTAAAGAAGATATCTGTAGGGTTGATTGTAACTGTATTGGCCAAGAAAGTAGGTCACACTCCATTGGGCCTATACATGGGACCTACCCTCTCATGGATTTCAAAATGTTAAAAAATTTGAGGCTTATTGTGGATGTAACTGATAACTTTTATGGGGTATGGTTATCAACCAGAGAGGAGTGTATGAGGCTAGTAGAGAGAGGTAGAGTATAATTGCCAGCTAAGCAAGTTGAGGCAGTAGAGGAAGAGGTGGCAACTGAGGGTGTTACTGTTGCTACTAAGGGGCCACTTCTTCCATGCCTACTCAAAATATTTCTGAGCTTATCACTCATTTAGAGAGCCTGCAGACGAGTCAAGCATAGATTCACTCATGGGTAGATAAATTGATGCACTATATAGAGACTGCTCAAACAGAGCGTGCTTAGATTATATGTTCGCTGGATGTGCAAGAACAATGGATAAATGCCTTCGATCAGAGGATGGGACTGCGAAAGCATAGTGTAATGCCCATTCCTTACCGCATAATAGCTTCTCTAAAGCACACAACACAAAACACAAGCACATCACATGGCATAAACACATGCAAATTTCCTGAACTAACAAATTTCTTTAATTTACACGTAGTAGAAACATTACAAAATGCATACTAATACTCATTCATGCATATGATTTGTCACGCCCCTCCCCGACCACTTGATTAGCTCAGCTAAAGCAGTTCTGAATAGTCATCACACAAACAATCACATGCACTTACAATGCTTACACATGCAGAAAACCTTTACAAATAAATTATGCTTCTACACCACATCTACATGCAGCGAATCACTTATACTTAATGCATGCCAGATCATGCACACACATGTTTACCTGCACATTTATGTACTTAATATTATAGACTTAGTTAATTAATACATTACATACTTTATGCTATCCAAAATAATAATTACATGCCCATATAACATTATAGAAAATGACTAATAACCTACACTATAAACAATCCTAGTGTTGACCTCTATCAATGCGGGGCAGTCCTTCAGAATGCTTCGCTTCAGAATCTACACGGATCAGGAAAACCCGTGCTAAGCAATAACGCTTAGTGGGGAAACAGTACAAAATATATATATAATAACAAAGGGCATACATAAATTTAGATAACATGTTATAACAATTAAAGGCACATAATAGCTTTCATATTTCTTTTTCACATATGCACATATTTAGTGTACAAGCACTGTGGAGTGATCACATTTGGGCTCACGATGCCACACATTCTTCACATGCACATCACATATGTGTCCATAAATACATATCATAAGATTCACATTATCTGTTCATTAAAAAAATCATTATTATAGCCTTGCCTGCAACTCAAAGATGCGGATAATGGGTATCGCATCAGTACCCAAACGTACAGTGTCGCATCAGTATCCGTAGATATAGCACTTTTGCATTGGTGCCCGAAGGTACAAAAGTAATGAATAATCATAAAAATATTCGCATATGGGAATCCAATATGGATTCATTTCGCATTGATGATCCCAAAGGAATCAGACACATTGGACTGCAGCACTTAGACCCTATAGGCATGCCTATCTATCCACTTTTTGACTCATAGGCTAAAAATATTAAGCCCAGTTAATGTTCAATTATTTGTGCTTTGAACATTCACAACATAGCAGTTGAAGTTATATAGTGTAACTTATAATTTACACAAACACATGGATAATCAAGTAACCTACATTCACTTGTCTCATGCATTTTTAATCATAGTATTTAGCACATAATAATCCTCATAAAATGGTGTCAAACATGATTGAATTATTGCTCATACATGTATATAACATTTGATAAAGTTTTATAGTTCACTAGGCAAAACTGGAATACCTCACGGTGACAGCCAATTGGTTGTGACCGTGACATAAACTTAATTCTCAAAACATAAAGCAATTCAAGGTACCTCACAGTGGTAACCACTTTGTTTGGCACCGTGACATACCAAAATCTTTCGGGTAGAATGCAACTTAAGGTATCTCACGGTGGCAATAAATTTGGTTATCACCGTGACATACCAACTCCACCAAAACAAAATGCAAATCAAGGTATCTCACAGTGGCAATCAATTAGGTTATCACCGTGACATACCAAATTCACCCGGCAGAATGCAAAACTTGCATACCTCACAGTGGTAACCATTCTGGTGGTCACCGTGACCTATTCAAGAATGCCAAAACACAATTGTGTTATTCACACCCAATTCTCATAACAAACTTCAAATCTTCTCAACTCAATTCAAATGCCATTTCAACCTTCTAACAAAATAATCACCAACTTGTTAACTTTCCAACAACATGGATTACAACGTAATTAGATTAAAATACAAGGAGTTATAGCCATAGGAACATAACATGCTTCAATAGGCCCTCCTACAAAAATTGACCCTTTTATTGACACTTATGGAAGCTATAGAGTTTTCAAAGCAGTAACTTACCTTTATGACGTTTTAAGGTATTAATACTACAACTTCAACCCTATTAATCTCATTCTTATTAAACTTACACAATTCATGCTATAGGCTAAACTAACCTACAAGGTCAATAATTACTCACGACAATCTCTACATACTTAGTAACTTACAATTGATCAATTTGGCACATTTTGCTTATTTAATTAAACTAAATCTTCCCATTATTCACATAAGAATTCCAGCACATGTCAGTTCCCATTACACACTCATTTATTCATAGTTTTCTCATCCAAACTCATGTCGACATAAATTAAGGTAAACCCAACCAATCACATATAGTCAAATTCATTTCTCAAATATCGTCAATTAACATTCAAATTACAACAATCATCAATTAACACATATTCCAATCAAGTTTCCCAAACCTTATACTCCTTAGCTCCTTATTAGCTCACTTAGCACTTTGATCCACCACTTTCTCTTTCCCCTTGATTCTCTTTGTTTCTTAAACTATAATTCAAGTCCAATTCTAGAATTGGATACCAAACATCAATAACCACTCAATCTCAAATCAAAGAATGGGAAGAATGTTCAAGTACAAAACTAATTACCTAATCCAATAACAATTTCGGTAGAGTATATCAATTATCCAATTTAATGAATCAGATTTTTGAAGAAGATATGTCTAAAGATGAAGACTAAAAGCAAGAAAGAGTAAAGAAGAAGTTCAGCCGAAGAAAAAGAAGCAGATCAAATGCAGAAAAATGCCACTTTCTCTCTCTTAAGACCTATTTATTGCATGGCTTGGCATGAGGTGGAGCTCCCTCTCAAGGACACCCAGATTCAACTTGATTCCCCTAATCTCTATTAGCCAAATCTGATTTCCATTACACTAATCAATCCTTAATTAATTCTAATTATGCACAATTCCCATTTAGCCACGTTAAATTATTTAATTATTCAATTGGGTCCTCATCTCACATACACTTAAGTCCTTAGTTAATCATACTTCAAATTAACTTTACCCACTTAAGACAATTAAACCAATATACTACTAGGGTATATTTTGGGCCGTTATAACTCTCCCCTCCTAATAAGAATTTTGTCTGCGAATTTCATACCTGAGTCAAATAGGTGAGGATATTGTTCTCGCATTGCTGCTTCTAGTTCCCATGTCGCCTCTTCGATTCCATGATGTTGCCATAGCACTTTCACTAATGGAATTTATTTGCTGCGAAGCTATCTCACTTCTCTTGCCAATATAACTTTTGGCTTCTCATCATAAGAAAAATTTGGTTGTACTTGTACATCTTGCCTTGAACTAATGTGGGATTCGTCCGAACGATATGTCCGAAGTATAGACACAAGGAAGACATCGTGGAGTTTGGCTAAAGCCGGAGGCAAAGCTAACCGATAAGCCACTGATCCTACCCTTTCCAACACTTCATATGTCCCAATGAACCTCAAGCTCTACTTTTGTAACACCCCCATCCGCCGCCCCCGTTGGAAGGGCGACGGCGGGCGCGCTACCCGACCCTCACTCACTACATAGAACACATATGCACTAAGCGGAAGCATTCACTAATAATAATAATAGAAAACCAAATCTTATAATTGAAATTTCTTTATAAACAATATCCAAAATATTACAATTAAATCCTTTACAAAAACTTTTAGAAGCCACATTACAAAAGGAATAATACATACAGAAGGAATTAAAGGACGAGATAGCAAAACAATAACTCTACTCCTATGTAGCCGACCTGCAAAAGTGCGACACGAGCAAGCTCCCAAAATCCTGTCACCTACACAGGACAAGAACCCATGCTAAGCGATAATGCTTAGTGGGGAGGAACAAAACAAAGAGCGCTATACAGAAAAGTCATGTAAATACATATATTTAAATAAGCATCCACTAACTGGCATTTAAAAATTATATAACAGAAGACAAGGATACACAACACATAAATAACAAAACTAAACAATCAAGAAACATCAAGATACACAATCCACTATACCAACTGAAGTCACTCAAAGAGACACAATACTTTACAAGGCAAAACTCAACACCTCGAAAATAGCCTGAATTTCATTCGCTGTGGATATGGGAACGCTTCGCAACAGGGGATACTACGAACAGTATCAAAAGTGAGAGACCGGAGCCTCAATCACACGCTTCACTGAGTTTTTTTTTTCAAAAGTAGGGGAGAACGAAATCTCAAAACATTTTATTGCTACACGGAAGATGACCATCTCGGAGGTCGACCGCTTCTCCCAAACGGGGCGGACAAAATTGCTGTACTCAGACCCTTTAAGAGCTTGCTTATCTATCCACTACAATGATTGTAACACCCCTTACCCGTACTTAGGCGATCCCATCCGATAAGGACTGAGATGCCGTAGGAGTTGAGGTGCCACCACACAGATACAGAATAAACATACATCAATACATAAACATACCGAAATACAGGGTAATTTAAAACTTTATAAAACCATACATGAAGTAAGCTGATCATGCATTAATATAACGGAAAACATTACATCACTGTTTGATCAATCCAAAGATACAAAAGATAATTACAAAACCCAAAATACATGTATATATGGGGAAGCTATTACAAAACTGACATCAAAGAGTTCTACTCAAAAAGAATCATCGTAATACAAAATTAGGCCCTACACTAAAGACCCAGCTGTGTTAACTCCGATGGCTGCGACTCTCCCAAGCAAACTCCTTCCGCACCTGCATGGGTAAAAACACCATCCTAAGCGATAAATGCTTAGTGGGGAAACACAACGGTCGTCAAGGTATAATCAGAAATACGCATTAAATAGGAGTATGAACATATGAACATATAAACATATAGAGTCATACCTTCGATAAAGTACCACTGCCTTCATAACATCTCATAATAAGCATATTCGGATAATACATTCTCATAAATATCAAAGCAAAGCAATTCAAATTGATAGCGTGCCTGCTGACTCAAAGTAGTGGATAACGAGTGAAGAAACAGTACTTTACGGGTACGAGCCGATTACAAACAGTACCTTACGGGTACGAATCAAAAATCATTCTTTACTTTATCATTTGCAAAACATTTCATAAAGGGACCTTAAACAAGATCTGAACACAAAGGGGTTCACGAGGAACCAAACGGGGGACCTGATCGGGGTCCAAACTGAACAAAGGCCTACAGCTAAGAGACTCTATTAGGCATGCCTAACTATCCACTAGACTGACTCTGGCAGGCTAAAATCATACAATTAACTTCCCCATTTTTAAATATAACCAATAAAGAATTCATATACTTTAAATAGATCAATACATGCATAAATATGGCTCAAATTAAGTGATTTTGAATGCTAAAATCAATAGTATAACATTTCTAAAACATGTGAAGAAAACAGGATTCTTTTGCAAAAACAGGGTAGGTCAAGGTGGTAATCAGATTGGTTGCCACCGTGACATACCAAAGATCTTTGGCAGAATGTAAGTCTGGGGTATCTCACGATGGTAACTAAACTAGGTTGCCATCGTGACATACCTAGACCCCAAAACAGAAAGCACCTTTCGGGTACCTCACGGTGGTAACTAAACTAGGTAGCCACCATGACATACCCACTGCCCAGAACAGAAGCTAAAGTCTGGACACCTCACGGTGGTGACAAGATTGGTTACCGCCGTGACATGTTCAAACTCTGGGCAGAATGCATCTGGTTCATGCCTCACGGTGGTAACTAAGTAGGTTGCCACCGTGACCCACGCCCAGGTGCGATTCCTGAAGGCAAATTTCCAGATCATTCAAGCCAAAAATCCCACAACTCACACATCAAACAACATATCCTCACTCCAATAACAAAATTAAACCATTCAAATAACATTAAATCATACCATAAACGAATCCTACTCAAGAATTCAAGGAACAACATCAATTTACACAATCATTTGCATCACTATTCACATCATATATCCATCTATCTCATAAATGATTCCAAAATTCATAATCCAGGTTTAATGGACAAAGAGAACCAAAACCCATAACATTAGAGCTAATAAAAGCATCAAGAACATCAAAATTTCCAGAATTTTATTTAAATAATATCATGCCAACAATACATAAAACACAAATTCCCAAACCTCAAAATTAGAAGCTCTATCACTTGGTTCCACTAGATCCAGCAACTTCCTTGCCTTTAGGATCTCTTGGAGGCTCAGCTAAGCAACAAACCACAAAAATACACAAACTCAAAACCCTAACTTTAAACCCAAAACAAAAAAAATGCAAGGAAAAAGAAGGTGAAGAACGTGAAGCAAAGTAAGACAAAGACATAACTTACCAAATTAGAAGCAAGAGTGAACAATCTCCACCACACAAGCTTGGACCAAGGAAATGTTGGCTAAGGGAAATGAAAAAGAAGAAGAAGGAGGAAGAAGAAGAGGGAATGGGAAAGTGGAACCCAAATTCTAAGTTTACGCCTTTTCTTCTTTCTCTTTCTTTTCTCACCCTCCACTTGTCACAATCTTGGTGGTGGAAACCACTCACTCACACACTAGATGCACATGTCACACACAGACAATAAGATACTCCAATAATGCACCCTACACATGTATGAGCAACACACACAATGCCATCTCCTCTATTGCACACACACTATGATATGCTCACATGCATATAATCACAACTCCACTTATGCACACCTTATTTCTATATGCACACCACACCGGAGTAAAATTACAAAACATGTAATATTCTCAAAATGTACATGTGATATGCCAAACACATACAAATACATACTCACATAAATGGCTCATTCTACTAACGGGCAAACGGGGTGTGACAACTCTCCCCTACTAACAAGAATTTCGTCCTCGAAATTCTCACCTGAACTGAATAACTGTGGGTACTGAGCTCTCATCAACTCTTCTGGTTCCCACGTTGCCTCCTCGACTCTATGGTGATTCCACAGAACCTTTACCAAAAGAATTTGCTTACTTCTTAACTTCCT
Source organism: Excoecaria cochinchinensis (assembly GCA_947683425.1). NCBI lineage: Eukaryota > Viridiplantae > Streptophyta > Magnoliopsida > Malpighiales > Euphorbiaceae > Excoecaria > Excoecaria cochinchinensis. The sequence goes on from CANTUQ010000119.1 coordinate 10,201,546, forward strand.
CACTTCCCGAGCTAGGATAGCTTTTGGTTCCTCATCGTAGGAGAAATCAGACTGCACTTGAACCTCTTGAACCGACAAAACATGAGAAGGATCCGATCTATACCGGCAAAGCATAGAAATGTGGAATACATCATGCAACTTGGACAACTCTATTGTTAAAGCGAGTTTATAGGCCACCGGACCAACTCTTGCCAACACCTCATACAGACCAATGAAATGAGGACTAAGCTTTCCTTTCTTTCCAAACCTAAGTACTTTTCTCCAAGGAGAAACTTTCAGGAAAACCTTGTCTCCGACTTGAAACTGCACATCCTTTCTCTTCAAGTTGGCATAAGATCTCTATCGATCCTTGGCCGCCTTCAAATTTCGCTGCACAACTCTGATTTTCTCTTCTGTATCTCTAACCAGATCTGGCCCAATCACTGACCTCTCAGACAACTCTGTCCAATAAACCGGAGTCCTACACTGACGTCCATACAAAGCCTCATAAGGAGCCATACCGATACTGGACTGATAGCTATTGTTGTAGGCAAATTCCATAAGCGATACATACTTATCCCAACTACCCAGAAAGTCCAGAACACAAGCTCTTAACATGTCCTCTAAGATCTGAATCACTCGGTCGGACTGACCGTCTGTCTGAGGATGAAATGCTGTACTGAAGTTCAATTTGGTACCCAAAGCTCGTTGCAACTCTTTCCAAAACTTAGAGGTGAACCTTGGGTCCCAGTCAGAAACTGCGGACAAAGGCACTCCATGCAACCGAACTATCTCATCCATATAGACACTGGCCAATCTATCCATCTGGTAATCCATCCTAACCGGCAAGAAGTGAGCGGACTTTATGAGTCGATCCACAATAACCCAAACAGAATCATGCCTTTTCTGAGTCAAGGGCAACCCGAAAATAAAATCCATGGTAATATCATCCCACTTCCACTCGGGAATGGACAAAGGCGTGAGCAATCTAGAAGGAACTTGGTGCTCAGCCTTTACCTACTGACATGTCAAGCACTTGGATACAAAGTCTACTATATCTCTCTTCATACCAGACCACCAGTACAACTACTTCATATCCCGATACATCTTGTTACTCCCGGGATGCATGGTGAAAACCGTGTTATGCGCCTCACTCAGAAGCTGCTTCCTCAAGTCCTCATCATCCGGAACACACAAATGGTTCCCATACAAAAGCGCTCCAACATGAACCGAGAACTTTGACTGCTTGCCCAGACTAACCTCTTGCACAATTCGCTGAAGCCTCTCATCAATCTTGTGAGCATCAACTATCCGCTGTCTCAAAGTAGGCTTGACTCTCAACTGAGCTATCAAAGCCCCATCCAAACCAAACCTCCATCTGAACCATCTCAAAAACAAGGCAGAAACTAACTTCCGACTTAAAGCATCTGTGATAACATTGGCCTTACCCGGGTGGTAATCCACAATGCAATTGTAATCTTTAAACAACTCAAGCCATCGACGTTGTCTCATATTTAGTTCCTTCTGAGTTAGGAAATACTTCAAACTCTTGTGGTATGTAAAGATCCTGCACTTCTCCCCATAGAGATAATGGCGCCAAATCTTCAAAGCAAAGACGACCGCTGCTAACTCAAGATCATGCGTCGGATAGTTCCTCTCGTGTGGCTTTAACTGTCGAGAAGCATAAGCCACAACCTTACCTTCCTGCATCAGAACACATCCCAGACCAACACCCGAAGCATCACTATACATAACAAACTCCTTACCCGAGATGGGTTGAGTAAGTATAGGAGCTTCAACTAACAACTGCTTCAACCTCTCAAAGTAAGCCTGACACTTATCCGACCACTCGAACTTAACTCCTTTCCTCAACAACTTAGTCATCGGAGCGGCAATCACAGAGAAACTCTTAACAAACCAACGGTAGTAACCCGCCATACCAAGGAAACTCCTCACTTCCTGAACATTCCTAGGCGCTTTCCAATTGACTACAGCCTCAATCTTAGCTGGATCTACTTGAATACCGTTGGTTGAAACTATGTGGCCCAAAAACGACACTTCCCGAAGCCAGAAATCACACTTACTCAACTTAGCAAACAACCGATGTTCCCTCAACACTTGCAAAACCAATCAGCGATGTTCCTCATGCTCGGTCTCATCCTTGGAATACACCAGGATATCATTAATAAACACTACCACAAATCGGTCTAAGTATGGCCTAAAAACTCTGTTCATCAAATCCATGAATGCCGCTAGAGCATTAGTCAAACCAAACGGCATAACAAGGAACTCATAATGGCCATACGGAGTCCGAAATGCAGTCTTAACCACATCCACATCCTTAACCCGAAGCTGATAGTACCCAGACCAAAGATCTATCTTAGAAAACACACTTGCACCCCGAAGCTGATCAAACAAATCCTCGACTCTGGGTAGCGGATACTTATTCTTCACCGTAACCTTATTGATCTGCCTGTAGTCGATACACATCCTCAAAGACCCATCCTTCTTCTTGACAAACAAAATCGGAGCTCCCCATGGAGATATGCTGGGTCGAATAAACCCCTTATCCAAGAGCTCTTGCAGTTGAGTTTTTAATTCTCTCAACTCTACAGGAGCCATTCGATAAGGTGCCTTCGATATAGGTGTCGTACCCGGCATGATCTCTATGGCTAGCTCAACTTCCCTCTCTAGAGGCAAACCCGACAAATCATTTGGAAAAACATCACTAAACTCCCGCACAACAGGGATATCCCCAATCCTCACTTGATCTCTCTTGGAATCCAAAACTATAGCTAGGAAAGCCTCACAACCTTTTCTCAAAAACCTCTTGGCTTAAATTGCTGAGATCACATTATTCACAGAACTCGCACCCAAACCTCTAATAAACACTGGAGCTCGGTTCCTATCCCGAAGCACAAAGGTCTTCCTATGACAATCGACCACAACCCGATGCTAGCCCAACCAGTCCATACCTAAAATCAGGTCAAACTCTCGGAACGACAACTCTATCAAATCCACTGGGAACTCTACACCTTCCACAAACATAGGACAACTCCTAAAGACTCTCCTCACATTGACACTATTCCCTAATGGATTGGTCACACATATCTCATAGTCTAACTTATCTACCACATGCAACTTATCAACAATCTTATGCGTGCACAAATATGAGTGTGTGGAAGCAGGATCTATTAGAGCATATAATTCAGTGTCATGGAGTAGGAACTTACCAGCAATCACATCAGGGGCATCCTGCTCCTCTCTGGCTCTAACTGCATATGCTCTAGCTGCAACTGGTGGAGGACGCTCAACCGTCTCAGAAACAACTCCCTCTCTTGGTCGACTGCCTCGACCTCTACCTCGGCCCCTACCACAGGCAGCCTGAGTAGCATTAGATCTAACTCCACTAGCCCCTCTCTGGGAACCCGAATCCTCGCTCATCTGTGGACAATTAGCCAGACGGTGCTCGGTGCTCCCACACTTAAAGCACCCACCAGTGAGCAACCTACACTCACCCCGGTGAGCCTTGTTGCAATGTGCACAAACAGCTATAGCACCCAATCTACCACCTCTACTAGAACCAGATACTGCTGTTGAACCTTGCCTTCTACCTCTAGTAGCCGAACCAGCTGATGGCTCATCTTGCGGGTTCCTAGATCTCTTACCCGAAGATGAGGAAGAACGACCCCGAGCAGAATTCCTCCTCTGAGCTCTCTCTCTAAGCATTGACTCTGACCTCTCAGCCCTCATAGCAGCCTCTGCAATCTGATAATAACTTACCCCAGGCAAACACATCAAAGAAATCAAAGCAATCTTCAAAGACTCGTTCAACCCCGCTTTAAAATGCTTGCATCTGAAATCATCTGTCATAACCCCACGCGGAGCATAGCGAGACAACCGATTAAACTCTTTCTCATAATCCGAAACTGACAAAGCCCTTTGCCTCAAACTAAGAAACTGTGCCCATCTCGCGTCCCATATACCTGAGTCACATACTTCTTTGTGAACTCCTCCCTGAAGAATTCCCATGAAACCGGATCAGGCATCTGAGGTTGCCTACATACCAACTCCGACCATTCATAAGCCGACCCTTGAAGCAACGCCACAGCACATTCAGCTTGCTGATCGGGAGGACACCTGTCTTCCTTTAAAGCTCTCTTTACTTTATCAAGCCACTTTTCAGCTAACTCCGACTCATCTAACCCGGTCCCATAAAAATCCTCAACACCAGCTCTTCTTAAACTCTCTATCGGAGCTTTAGGGGCAGTCACCCTTTCAAAAACCCGAGCCATGTCCTGATGCAATCTGAACATTGCCTCAAAAGGCATCGCAGCGGCCTCGGGCTAGACCCTAGCACGTTGAGCTGACACAAAAATAGAAATAGACGTTTCTGTAGCTAGAAGATTCACACTTTCAGCGGATTCCTCAAGCGCACCGCGAGCAGAATCAGAATCCATTTAACAAACAAGATGACAGCCACAACAACCAACACAACCCTAGACATAGACGTATCCACACATAGCATCACATAAACAATCACCCAGAAATGCCTAAACTAGGCTCTGATACCACAACTTGTAACACCCCTTACCCGTACTTAGGTGATCCCATCCGATAAGGAGTGAGATGCCGTAGGAGTAGAGGTGCCACCACACAGATACAGAATAAACATACATCCATACATAAACATACATACCAAAATACAGGGTAATTTAAAACTTTATAAAACCATACATGAAGTAAGCCGATAATGTATTAATATAACGGAAAACATTACATCACTGTTTGATCAACCCAAAGATACAAAAGATAATTACAAAACCCAAAATACATGTACATAAGCGGAAGCTATTACAAAACTGACATCAGAGAGTTCTATACAAAAAGAATCATCGTAATACAAAATTAGGCCCTACACTAAAGACCCAGCTGTGTTGACTCCGATGGCTACGACTCTCCCAAGCAAACTCCTTCCGCACCTGCACGGGTAAACACACCGTGCTAAGCGATAAACGCTTAGTGGGAAAACACACATATAGCAAAGGACAACCATTCACAACGGTCGTCAAGGTATACACATACAGATGGCATAATCAGAAATACGCATTAAATAGGAGTATGAACATATGAACATATAAACATATAGAGTCATACCTTCGTTGAAGTACCACTGCCTTCATAACATCTCATAATAAACATATTCGGATAATACATTCTCATAAATATCAAAGCAAAGCAATTCAAATTGATATCGTGCCTGATGACTCAAAGTAGTGGATGACGAGTGAACAAACAGTACTTTACGGGTACGAGGCGATTACAAACAGTACCTTACAGGTACGAATCGAAAACCATTCTTTACTTTATCATTTGCAAAACGTTTAATAAAGGGACCTTAAACAAGATCCGAACACAAAGGGGTTCGCGAAGAACCAAACAGGGGACCTGATTGGGGTTCAAACTGAACAAAGGCCTGCAGCTAAGAGACTCTATTAGGCATGCCTAACTATCCACTAGACTGACTCTGGCAGGCTAAAATCATACAATTAACGTCCCCATTTTTAAATATAACAAATAAAGAATTTATATACTTTAAATAGATCAATACATGCATAAATATGGCTCAAATTAAGTGATATTGAATGCTAAAATCAATAGTATAACATTTCTAAAACATGTGAAGAAAACAGGATTCTTTTGCAAAAATAGGGTAGGTCACGGTGGTAATCAGATTGGTTACCACCGTGACATACCAAAGATCTTTGGCAGAATGTAAGTCTGGGGTATCTCATGGTGGTAACTAAACTAGGTTGCCACCGTGACATACCTAGACCCCAAAACAGAAAGCACCTTTGGGGTACCTCACGGTGGTAACTAAACTAGGTTGCCACCGTGACATACCCACTGCCCAAAACAAAAGCTAAAGTCTGGACACCTCACGGTGGTGACCAGATTGGTTGCCATCATGACATGTTCAAACTCTGGGTAGAATGCATCTGGTTCATGCCTCACGATAGTAACTAAGTAGGTTGCCACCGTGACCCACGCCCAGGTGCGATTCCTGAAGGCAAATTTCTAGATCATTCAAGCCAAAAATCCCACAACTCACACATCAAACAACATATCCTCACTCCAATAACAAAATTAAACCATTCAAATAACATTAAATCATACCATAACGAATCCTACTCATGAATTCAAGGAACAAAAACAATTTACACAATCATTTGCATCACTATTCACATCACATATCCATCAATCTCACAAATGATTCCAAAATTCATAATCCAGGTTTAATGGATAAAGAGAACCAAAACCCATAACATTAGAGCTAATAAAAGCATGAAGAATATCAAAATTTCCAGAATTTTATTCAAATAATATCATGCCAACAATACATAAAACACAAATTCCCAAACCTCAAAATTAGAAGCTCTATCACTTGGTTCCACTAGATCCAGCAACTTCCTTGCCTTTAGGATCTCTTGGAGGCTCTGCTAAGCAACAAACCACAAAAATACACAAACTCAAAACCCTAACTTTAAACCCAAAACCAGAAAAATGCAAGGAAAAAGAAGATGAAGAACGTGAATCAAAGTAAGACAAAGACATAACTTACCAAATTAGAAGCAAGAGTGAACAATCTCCACCACACAAGCTTGGACCAAGGAAATGTTGGCTAAGGGAAACGAAAAAGAAGAAGAAGGAGGAAGAAGAAGAGGGAACGGGAAAGTGGAACCCAAATTCTGAGTTTACCCCTTTTCTTCTTTCTCTTTCTTTTCTCACCCTCCAGTTGTCACAATCTTGGTGGTGGAAACCACTCACTCACACACTAGATGCACATGTCACACACACATAATGAGACACTCCAATAATGCACCCTACACATGTATGGGCAACACACACAATGCTATCTCCTCTATTGCACACACACTATGATATGCTCACATGCATATAATCACAACTCCACTTATGCACACCTTATTTCAATATGCACACCACACCGGAGTAAAACTACAAAACATGCAATATTCTCAAAATGCACATGTGATATGCCAAGCACATACAAATACATACTCACATATATGGCTCATTCTACTAGGGGGCAAACGGGGTGTGACAATGACACTTCAGGCTCAGCTCACCAACTCTAAACAACACTTGACAAGACCAACCCACAAGTCAAAACACTAATCATAGCAATAGATACTACCCAAAGCATTAGAGCCAGAAATCAAAACTCTTACATGTCACAATCATTTATACAGAATGAGAACACTCAACATATACTTATACAAGACACAAAACTTAACCCAAGCAAGAGTGAGAAACCGTGCAAAGAGGAACAAAAGAATCACATTCAGAAAATAGGGCAGGCAGGAAGGGCTTCTATCACAATCGCGATGGTGTCGCGCTCGCGACAGAGCACAGGGTACCTCCTCGCGAGCTCGTGCTAGAATGCATGCTCACGATGAAGCACACTAGGCAGATTCACATAAATCGAGCTCTGTCGTGCTCGCGACAAAGTCGCGGTCGCGACAGAGACCGACCGCTTCCTCCTCGCGTGCATGCTCGGCCGCATGCTCGCATTGAGGACTCGACCAATCGAGCTCTCTGTCGCGCTTGCGACAATGTTGCGATCGCGACAGAGGGCTCTCCAGGAACTAGGGACCATTCCGCATTCTGTCGCGCTCGCGACATAACCCAGAATTTGCCCAAATTTGCACTTTCCCGCACTAATCCCACTCAAACCTTCAAACACTCATTAAATCATGCACAAACACTTACCTCATGCCTCTATTACAACACCGCAACATTCTCAAAGCCACATAAACACATTTTACACAATAATCAGACATCAATTCATCATGAATTCTAACAAAACCAACTCCAAAAATTCAGTTTCCATGACATGTTCATGTTTCCAAAACACATGCCATCCTCACTATGTCACTAACTTCTCGTTCATATTCATTACACGATACACACACGCATTTACATAACTTAACACTCAAGAACATTAATAACATGCAACCACAAGAAGAAAGAGGAGAAAACACTCCCAAACACATTCAAATTAAAGCTCCCAAACCGCTTGTTTGAACGTTCTCCTTGCCTTTGCTCTTCTTCTTGCCACTCGATTCTTGCATAAACCTAACTAAGAACACACTCAAATAAGCCAAGTTCCACAATCAAAAATCAGAATTAAGAAGGAGAAGAGGAAGAACCGAAATAACTTAAGAATCTCGGACCACTTACCTTCAAAACCCAGTTCACAAACTCAGAATTCCAACTCAAAAACTCAAGGAAAACACAAGAGAAAGGAGATAAGAGCAGAAAATAGAAGCAAAAGAGAGTAGGGAGAACGGGAAAATGGAAACAAAGGGAAGAGGGTAGCTTCCACGGGAAGCTTCATCCAAATCAGCCCTCCCTACCTCTCTCTTCCTTTTCATTTAATGTTCACCAACCCAAAGCCATGTGTCACTCTCCTAATGGCTCCAACATTCAATCTTTGACTTATCCACTCTTGGCACCATACATAAAACACACACAACCATCTCTTATATAAATATCTCCATGGCACCAAACTTTACTCACACCATAATATTCCTTATAAACCACTTACATCCAAGGCACCATACACACATAAACCACACAATAAAATCCCTTCACTCACTTACATCCTAACACCATACACTACAAGCACACTTAATAATTCCTCTTCTTCACTTAATTAATTTTTTTGCACTAAAGTCCTTATCATCAAAATTTTCTCTTACTCAAATTACGAAAATACCCTTAATTTACCGACTTACCATGCAAATTCTGACTAAGCCCTTTTTGGGTTGTTACAACTTTCCTCTCTTACCAAAATGCAGCACCTTTCTCCAAGGAGACACTTTCAGGAATACCTTATCACCCACCTCAAATTCAATGTCTTTCCTTTTCAAATCTGCATATGATTTCTGCCTGTCACTAGCAGCTTTCAATCGCTGTTGAGCCAACTTCGCCTTCTCTTCAATATCCCTTACCAAATCTGGACCAATAACCTTATGCTTATTCAAGTTTGTCCAACAGACTGGTGTTCGACACTTTCTACCATATAACACTTCATAAGGCACCATGCCAACACTTGCTTGATAACTATTGTTATAAGAAAATTCCATCAATGGAATGTACTTATCCAAATTTTTAGAGAAATCCAAAACTGAAGCTCGAAGCAAATCCTCTAATACTTGATGACTCTTTCTGATTGTCAATCATTTTGTGGGTGGAAGGTTGTACTAAAATTCAATCTTGTACCCAATGTAGCTTGTAAACCCTTCCAGAATTTAGAAGTAAATCTCGGATCCCTGTCTAACACAATAGTCAAGGGTATACCATACAGTCTAACAACCTCTTTTATGTGTACCTCAACTAATCGATCCATGGAATAATCCAAGTGAATAGGTATAAAGTGAGCTGACTTAGAGAACCGGTCCACTATTACCCATATTGAATCATGTTGCTTGGATGACAAAGGCAATCCAAAAACAAAATCCATGGTAATGTTGTCCCATTTCTATTGTGGAATGGAAAGAGGACTCAACAAACCATGTGGAACCTGATGTTCCGCCTTCACTTGTTGACAAGTCAGACACTTTGAAACATATTCCCCCACGTCTCTCTTCATACTAGCCCACCAGTAGAACTGCTTTAGATCTTGATACATTTTATTTCATGCAAAAGCCTCTTTCTCAATCCCTTATCACTGGCCACACACATTCGATTCTTATAAAACAGTACACCTTCTTAACTCACTAAATAGTCAGTCTTGTCACTACTTCTAACTGACTGCAGTATTTGCTGCAATTTAGAATCACTTTTCTGTGCAATGACTAACTCATCTCTCAACACAGGCCTTGCTTTTAACTGAGCTAGTAAAACTCCATCTGAAGTAAACCTCCACTTCACTTGTTGTAACAACAGAGCCGAAACGGTCTTCTTACTCAAAGCATCTTTCACAACATTTGCTTTACCCAGATGATAATTAACTATACAGTCATAATCCTTGAACAATTTGAGCCATCTTCTTTGTATTAGGTTCAACTACTCTCACCATATAAATAGTGTCGCCAAATCTTTAAGGCAAACACCACTGCAGCCAACTCCAAATCATGAGTCGGGTAGTTCTGTTCATGTGGCTTTAATTGCCTTGAAGCATATACCACCACCTTTCGATCTTGCATCAACACATAACCTAATCCTATCCTAGAAGCATCACTATACAAAACATACTCTTTACCAGAAACAGGTTGAGTCAAGATTGGTGCCTCAACCAACATTCTCTTTAACTACTCAAAACTTGCCTGACACTTAATTGACCATTCAAACTTAATCCCCTTATGAAGTAATCTAGTTAATGGAGAGGCAATCACTGAAAACACCTTTACAAATCACTTGTAATACCCGACTAGCCCCAAAAAACATCGAATCTCAGGTACATTTTTTGGTGACTTCCAATTCAAAATTGCTTCTATTTTAGCTGGATCTACCGTTATACCCTTAGAAGACACAACATGCCTCAGAAAGGACACTTCCTTGAGCTAAAACTCACATTTACTGAGTTTTGCATACAATCGATGCTCCCTCAAAGTCTGTAACACAGTTCTTAAATGCCTCTCATGCTCATCTTCATTTCTTGAATAAACCAATATATCGTCAATGAATACTACCCCAAATTGATCCAAATACGGGCTGAACACCCTATTCATCAAATCCATGAATGCTGCAAGCGCATTTGTTAACCCGAATGGCATTACTAAAAACTAATAATGGCCATAATGAGTTCGAAATATTGTCTTAGGTATATCCTCTTTCTTCACTTGCAACTGATAGTACCCCGACCTCAGATCTATTTTGGAAAAGACACCGACCCCCTTGAACTGATCAAATAAATCCTCAATTCTTAGCAGAGGATATCGATTCTTCACTGTCACTTTATTCAACTGTCTATAATCAATACACATTCTCATAGTCCCGTCTTTCTTCTTTACAAACAACACTGGCACTCCCTAAGGAGACACACTGGGTCTTATGAGACCCTTGTCTAGGAGTTCTTACAGCTGAGTTTTCAATTCTTTTAATTCAGTAGGAGCCATTTGATAAGGTGCCTTAGACACAGGTGCGGTACTGGGCACAATATCAATAGACAACTCCACTTCCCTCACTGGTGGTATAATAGCCAACTCCTCTGGGAATATGTCAAGAAATTCCCTTACCACTAGTATCTCTTGAATTCTCATTGTCTCCCTTTTTTAGTCCAACACAAGGGCCAGGAAAGTCGTACATCCTTTCCTCAGACAGCAATAAGCTTGCATAGCCGACACCATGTAACACCCTTAGGACTCTATACTATATGTAAAGTAAATAGATACCGCAGTAATCTCATCAATGCTGATAATGTAAGACCATGATAAAATGCACAGTTCAGTAAAAACTCTCTTCGCATTCGAATATCCATAATAATAGAGCAACCTAGACATAACATTGTTTAAAATTTTCATACATAACCATGCTATAAATCATAAACTATATAGTCCACTGAAGTCGTATACATGCCATACCTATCCTTTCATTTCTGAACTCGCTTCACTTCTCGTCTGTCATTGAAAGTCCAACCACTTAAAAACTTCCTATGTTTGTAACCTGCGCGAACCAACAACACTACATGCTGAGCATTTAAAATGCCGAGTGGTGGATACGCATCCTAAATTTTCTTTAACTAAAATGATAACATGCATGAACACACAAACATTTTTCTTTATTTAGACTATTTTAGACACCGGGTCCTAAGGTAATCCAGATCAGAGTTACCCAATGAGGAAACTAACGTCGGTTTTCGAACGAGGGATGGAAGTTGTGAATGTTTGTCCGCTAGTTTTATAAGGATCGGAGGAGTTCTGGGTAAACGGGGGATTTTGGACAGTTGAAAAGAGTTCAACTTTGAGAATTGGCATTTGAACCCACAGATGGGCAGCCTCTCGGATGAGTAGCCCGTCGCTCACGTGAGAGGCCCGTTTCCCACGTCGATCGACGGGCCGTCGCTCACGTGAGAGGCCCATCTCCCACGACAACCGACGGGCCATCGCTCAATTGAGAGGCCCATCTCCAATGTCGAAGCGACGGGCCGTCTCTCATGCCATGTGTAGGGCTTGCCAATCAAATGACCGCGGGTGCCCCTTGCAACTGACACCCGTCGGTAGTCCACGGGAAGCCCGTCGGTCGGTGATCTGGTTGTTTTAACCGCCGGATTCTAAAATATTTGGAGGATTTTTACAAAATATCTTGAAAATCCTTTTGAATTTCCCAAATCTTTTCAAATATTTTTGAATATTAGATTTGATTTTAGGAATATTTTGAAAATGGTTTGGTTTTGATTTGATTTTGGAAAATCCTCTTCAAATCTGAATTTAAAATTTAAATTTATTTGAAATTTCCTCCTAAATATATAAATAGGGGAAGGGGATTCAACTTTAGGGGTCAAAAAATTTTACTGAGAAATTATTATTTAGAGAAACTTTTTATTAGAAAACAAAAGCTTAGTATTTTTCCACAGAAGATTTCTTTTCAATTTCTATAAAAACAAATTTTCTTTCAAAAATTTCTTTTCTTTTATTCACGAATTACACTAATCCGAGGAAGCGAGGTCCCTTCGTTTCCATCCATCTAGCTAATTCAAATATTTATTGCTGTTCAAATTCCAAGAAAGAGAAAACAATCTCCTTCTCTTGGTTTATTTTTCAAAGTGAGATTTTTGCAACCAAAAACCTCTTCCGTTCCCGTGATCACGATCCGATCCTTGTAGAACTCGAAGAGTCAACATCTTACAACGTTCACCTTCACAAGCTAAAAATCCAAGGGTAAATATTATGGACCCATTACTTTGAATTCAGTTATTATCGTAAATTTCTTTTATAAAAATCCCTTTTATTCAAATTAAAACAAAAACTTAATTTTTTTGGGTTACTGTTAGGAAATAGAGTCGGCCGACGGGAATAAGGACCGCCGACTGTTTGCCCTTACACCTGTCTGTTGCTCCCAGTGACGCCCGTCGGTCATACGTCTTGGGCCGTCCCTGGGCCTCTTTTTCCACTTAATCTCTTTTCTTCTCTTCTTTCATTTTAAAATGGTTTTCTTATTCAATTTCTTTCATTTTTCCTTCTTATTATTTAACTTCTTATTTATTTTCTTTTAATTTATATTAACGTGTTCTTTATTTTGTGAGTCATTATTTTGATTTGTTGGGCGGATTTGGAGCCATTTGGTGTAAAAGCTGGTGCAAAGACTTAAGGGTCTTCTCTCGGGTTCATTCTCTCAACTTTATCTTCTTTATTAAATTGTTGTTATGAATAATGTTTGTTTTTATACTTTTTCCGCTGGTGTAAAAAATGATTAAATGTTTTTTTATTAATTAAATTGGGATTTTCCTTACAAATTGAGGACCAATGTCCTGTTTTTTTAACAAATAAAATCAACGCCTTAAAACCATTTTGCAATAAATATGCATGCGAGGACCAATGTTCTCACTTCTAATATATATCTCGATTTATATATGAATCGCTTGCAATTTATAATGGGGGTTGTATTCCGCCACTAGTTTTGTTATAATTTATTTTTGCGCTCCTTATTTTAATTATGCTTTATTTACTGTCTTCCCTAAGTGGACGATCTGAGTTTTAATTTAACTGCATTAAACTGAATGAAAAATGGGATGAAACGATAAATTCAAAACTCAAATATAAACTTAATCAAGGTATGAATAAATGGGAAGTCCTGAACCTACTATGGTCTTTAAGCTCAATGAGGCGAGAGGGCCACCTCGGCATTTTATTGGGGTGGAAACCTCCAAGACACCTCTTGTGATCCGTAAAAAAGGCTCAAACTTGCACAGTTCTAGGCGCAACGAGGCGAGAGGGCCATCTTAATGTTCTATTAAGGTGGATACCTCCAAGACACCTTTGGTTTGCCCAAGCATGAGGCTAGAGGACCACTCTATCATTAGGGTGGAAACCTCCAAGACACCTCCGGCTTGCCTATGATGGACATAGCAGTGCTGTCTTAGGCTCACTGAGGGTAGATGACCTTTCTTAATGTTCTATTGGGTGGTGACTCCAATAAACCTCCTTATTGCCCAAAATAGACGCACTTGTAATTTCCTACAAGTTTTAACGAACCTCATCCTGAAGGCCCTAAAAGCGGGCGGTTCGGGGCACCCCGAGGGTTCGGCGCGCGTCACAACTATATAACATTGCAATCTTTAAATTTACTTAATTTAAGTCTTACAATAATGTCTTAGTCAATCCTTTATTTCAGTTGCTTATCCTTGTACCTTTTAAATCATTCAGTAATTATACCTTAACATTTCATTTTAGTTATTAGCATTACTTTTGACTGCATTATTATCCTCAACAATAATACTTTTACGATTAGTCCACTATTTAATGTTCAATCATATTTAGGTACAACATCAATTACTGAATTATTTGCTAGAACAATTATCGTTCCTTCATTATGCCCCTTGCTCTATTCAATTAATACTAATCTTTTTACGCTTTATGGTTACATTACTATTTTTCATTTAATTGCTTCTTTTACGACACCATAATTAAAGCTGTAATCAAAATACATTTACATTATTTCCTATTTAATTTCAATCAGCTATATTCATAATACTCTTAAATTACCAACACCATCTCTCAATACACTAACTTATCTATAAACTTAATATTCCTATTAATAACTTTTTCATAATTTATATCAGTATTACTGTGATCAATCATGCCGTTATTAACAATAACAACTGAATTACTCATGTTATTAATATTATCATCATAACAGTTAACATTGTTTCTTCGCTAGCTTTTAATGTAACACCCCCTACCCATACGTAGGCGAACCCATCTGGATAGGAGTGAGATGCCGTAGGAGCAGAGGTGTCACACCAAACAGAACGAGATAAAGCAAACATTCAATCATCATAAACATACGAAAATACAGCGAAAATTAAAACTTTTGAGAAACAACAACTGATCATACATTAATATAATAAAATCATTAGAATAATATTCTGATCAATTGCCCAAACAAAAGAATTACATATCATAAATAAATAGAGCGGAAGCTTACAAAATTACTGATACAATGAGAGTTCTATTACAAAAAGAATTATCATAAAACACTACAAAATAAGCCCTAACACTAATCCCTTCTGTGTTGGCTTGACTGGCGATGACTCTCCCAAAACATAGCACCTTCCGCACCTGCATAAATAAAACACCATGCTAAGCAATAATGCTTAGTGGGGAAATACACAACAAAAGAGTGGACGACCACTCACAATGGTCATCAAAGCATAACACATACGATATTACATATGCGGATAATCATGTTAGATATATAATCATACTTGCATAATAGAAACATACATTCAGAAGCTCATATCCACATTCATATACATATCAACTGACTTCTCATACTTATCATTATATGCATTCGAATATCATATTCTTGTAATCATTTCAAAGCAGAATAAAACAAATAGAGCACCTACTAACTCACAATAGTGGATAACGAGTATACAATGATGGTACCTTACGGGTAAAAATCGAACAGTGGCGGTACCTTATTGGTACGAATCGAAAACCATTTTGACTATCACGTTCTAAACATTTTACAGAGGGGACCTTAAACAAGATCAAAAACTTTTCAAGGATCATGAGGATCCAAGCGAGGACCTGATCGGGGTCCAAATAGAACAAAGGGCTGCAGCTAAAAGACTCTATTAGGCATACTTAACTATCCACTAGACTGACTCTTGCAGGTCATGCGTAATACAAATCATGTTCCAAAACACAGCATATAATTTCTCATTGATAACATGTTATTTGACATGAAGAAATCATAATATTACACATATAAGCAAAATAATATAGCATACAGCAGTGAAAAGCCAAGAAAAGACATTTAAAGCCCATTTTATAAAAACAGAGCACGTGAGAGAAACAGGGCATACTGGAGTCACTGTCGCGAGCGTGACTGAATGGCCAGGGACGTGAACAACCTTCATGGAGTGTTGCTCACAACTCGTGAGTGTTGCTCACGAGGCTCACATCTCGTGAGCATTGCTCACAACGCTCACGAGTCCTCAGCCATCAGACGCGAGAGCTAGAAATTCCGTTCTGTCGCGCTCGCGAGAATGTCACGCTCGCAATAGCATCGGGATTTTCATTTCTCAACAAAAATGCAAGATGCCTAGAAAATTCAAATCAAAAACATTTTCACCCAAATCAAACTTAAACTCCAACTTACCTCAAAATAGGCCTTCAAAACACCATAACCAACATAAAACAACATATTTCCACAATTAATTACAATCAATTTATCAATTCACAAATCAATATCTCAATAATCACGAAACTAGAAAATTCTGCAGCAAAGTTCAATCAACTTCCCATTTGATTCAATAATTCAGTAATTATGCAACATAACTCATCAAAACTCAAAACCCATATCATATATAATAATATAAGTCTATTTACCCATCATAAATTTCCAAAAATTCATGCATATCTCAAAACCCACATATGAACATCAATTCATAGAAAGTTCCAAAACCTAATACTCCTATGCTCCAATCTAATGAGCACCACTTCCCGATGCCTTTTCCTTCCCTTTAGGATCACGAGGAGGCTCAACTAACCAAACAAACCCACAAAGCACACAAATAATATACCCTAGATCAAAACCCAAACCATAAACATAAAGAGAAGATGAAGAACAAGATGAAGGAGATGATGTAATGGCCGGAAATGTACCCTAGTTGTAATTAGCCAAGCTTGTGTGTATGTGTGACGGAATGTGTAGGGTTGGACTTAATTGAAAAGAAGGAAGGACTTGATTGAAAAGATGAGTGGAAGTTTAGTGGCCAAATAGCAATTATGCATGACTGAATTAATAGTGAGTAAGGGGCTGATTAATTAAGAAAAACAAGGAATAATTAAGGAATAAAATAATGCTAAACTATGTGGGTGGAGGCAGGTTTTTATAGTGGAATTTGCTGGCTTGATCTTAAGTTGCCACCTGCACCTAATGCATGTATATGTTGGGTTAAGGAGAGAGTGAAGATCATTCAGCTTTCAATGAACCATTTTCTGTGTTTTTTCTTCTTTCTTCCGTGAGAGTGGTTTTGAGAGAGAGCATCAAACTAGTTGTATGCATATGGCTAGAAAGATCAAGAATTAAGAGCTAAATTGAAAGGTAAGCTAGTAATTGATTATTCTTCATCTTCTACTCCCTTCATGTGGTTGATTTGTGAATGAATTGATAATTGATGCATGGCTCCAATTTCTGGAAATTGGATGTTGTTGTAGTCGTTGAACTTAGAAGTAGCAAGGGGAATGTAACACCCCCACCGCCGGCCCCGTTGCAAGGGCACCGGCGGGCGCGCTACACGACGCTCACTCACGACGCGACGAAACATACAGCGGAAGCATACATGCGCTAAGCGGAAGCATTCAATAACCAATAATAAAAATCATCATAGAAAATATACTTCATTACTATAAAACAAAAATACAAAGCTATATACAATATCCCAAAAGATTACAACTTAAAATCCTTTACAAAATAATACATATACAAAAAGAATTACAGGAGGAGACAGGAATAAATAACTCGACTCCTATGTGGCCAGCCTGCAGATACGCGACACGAGCAACTCCCAAAAATCCTTCATGCTATCTGCATGGGATAAAAGCCCATGCTAAGCGATAACGCTTAGTGGGGAGAAACAAACACAACATAACACTATACAAGAAAACATGCACTAACATACATAATTCATTATGAATCAGAGTACAGAGATTTAAATATATATTCAGGATAAATAATAGAAAACACTAAACCATTACACTATTCAGAGTCACACAATAATCAGAACACTTCACTAAATCAATACCAGACAGTTCACACAATAGCCTGAAATCAATGGTGGAGAATACGGGAACACGGCACGGGAGACCGAAGCCTCAAAAACACTTTAATACCCGAAGGTAGCGCGGGAGACCGGAGTCTCAAAACATTTTATCACTACACGGAAGATGACCATCTCGGAGGTCGACCGCTTTGCCCAAACGGGGCGGATCGAACAGCTGTACACTAACCCTTCTTAAGCATGCTTAATTATCCTATACCTTGACACTTCAGGCTCGACAACACATTCATTCACAGTACCTTAATAATCAAAAGCAAGATTCAATTCAAGATTCTAATATTAAAATAAATTCCTAACTAAACACTAGTACATTGATATCACAAGTCATAAGCACAAACATATTTCATGCAATAGTAAGAAACCTTGCAAAGTGGAACAAAAGAAACAAATTCAGAAAACAGGGCAAGCAGGAAGGGCCTCTTCGCGATCGCGACAAGTGTCGCACTCGCGACAGAGCATGAGGTACTTCCTCGCGAGGTCGCGCCAAGGGGCCTACTCGTGACGAAGCACTCGCGGCAGAAATTCATGGGATAGAGCTCTGTCGCGCTCGCGACAAGCGTCGCGATCGCGACAGAGACCAGTTCCTTCCTCCTCGCGCGCATGCTCGGAAGCACGCCCGCGCGGAGGGTTTCACTACCGAGCTCTCTGTCGCGCTCGCGACAACGTCGCGATCGCGACAGAG
Organism: Excoecaria cochinchinensis; assembly: GCA_947683425.1. NCBI lineage: Eukaryota > Viridiplantae > Streptophyta > Magnoliopsida > Malpighiales > Euphorbiaceae > Excoecaria > Excoecaria cochinchinensis. The sequence goes on from CANTUQ010000119.1 coordinate 10,220,244, forward strand.
GGCTCTTCAAGAACAAGGGGCAAAGTCCGCCTTCTGTCGCGCTCGTGACAGAACCCAGATTCGCCCAAGTCTGCACTTTTTCCTTCACTATCCACACACAATTCTCCATACATACACACAACATGCACAAGCACTTACCTCAAGCCTACAGCACATCACTGCATCATTCTCAAGTCACATAAGCCCATTTTACACAATATACAAACATCAAATCAACATAAAATCACTCACAACCAACTCAAATACACTAACATGGCATGTTCAAAATCCGAAAACACATAATATTCTCACTATATCACTAACAGTTCACTATAAATCACTACTAACTTTAAACATGCATACATGAACACTCAATATTACCAATGACATACAATCACGACATAGAGTCGATCCAAGGAGGAAACTAGGGGAAAAACACAAAATCCACAACATAGCTCCCAATCACTTGCATGCCTTCAAAATCCCATTCCCAAATAAACACTCAATAACACAGCTCCCATACCTGGAAAATGAAGCTTCAAACTGTGCCCCTCACGAAACCACTTTATCCTTGCCCTTGCTCTTCCTTCTCTCTTCCGATGCTTGCATAAAACCCAGCCACAACACACTCAAATCAGATCCAAAACCACAATCAAAACCAGAAAAAAGAAGAAAAAAAAAAGAAGAAGAACCGAAATACCCAAAGCATTCCAAACCACTTACCTCTTACAATCCTTTAAGAACTTAGCTCAAAATTCCAAGAAAACTCAAGAGAAAAGAGATGAGAGCAGAAAAATGGAAGCAAGAGAGAGGGGAGAACGGGAAATGAAGAAGAAAAGAGAGAAATGAGATAGCTTCCACGGGAAGCTAGGCAAATTTCTGCCCTTCCCTTCCCTCTCTCTTACTTTTCATTAAATGCTCACCAACCTCCAAGCCACTTGTCACAATCCTAGAAAATCAATCAATCCATCTTAACATAACCACCCTTGGCACCATACACTAAACACACACAAGCCTTTCTTACACAAATATCTTCAATGCACCAAAACTCACTCACACCATATGATTTCTTAGATACCCTTTTCATCCTAGGCACCATGCACCACAAACCACACAATAAAAGCCCTAAGTCCACTTACACCCTACAACCATACACTATAAGCATACACTATTATTTCCTCTTCTCTTAATTAATTAATTCCTTTAACACATAATTCCTTATTATCTTATTTTCCTCATACTTAAATTACAAAAATACCCTCACTTACCGACTTACCACGCAAATTCCGATGAAGCCCTATTTGGGTTGTTACAATCACTCCCCCTTAAGAAATTTCGTCCTCGAAATTTCCCCGCTAATCACTTATATCCAACAACCCAAAACTCAAATCGAAACTTAACCAAAAGATAATAACATAACTTGCCAGAAGGTCCAGCTTGATCTGTTATATCCCCAATTTGCATCGCATAAACTCTTGGATTCGCGGGCACTTCTTCGGTTGGCGACTTCTGCACTGTCTCTGATGGCGCTTGCAAAGGACGTCCACTGCCTCTTCCACTCTGAATCCCTCTCGCTCTCTAACCACTAGCTCTACTCTCAGGTCTATCCTGAAGCTCTCTTCGATCCGGACAATTTGCTACCATATGCTCTTGGCTGCCACATCTGAAACACGCTCCAGAGATCCTTCTGCACTCGCCCCAGTGGCGCTTATAACAATGCTCACACTCCGGGATCGCACTTCCCTTGCTAGAGGGTGGCGCTACACTCCCGACTTCCGAACGTACTCGAACCAAACTCTTCCCACCTTGGCCACTCGAAATTCCTCTCGACTTCTTGCCACTACCAAACCCACCTTCCGGTGCTTTCCTCTTGCTTTCGATCCTCTGCTTGATCACCTCAGATTCCTCTAACTTCATTGCCGCTGCCACAAGCTGATAATACCCCACGGGTTGCAAGACTGACAATGCCGATAAAGGACCTCTGAACACCTCACGCAGTCCCTCTAGGAAATGCCTACTTCTAAACTCATCCGTCAACAAAGCCTCAGGCACATACTTACTCAACCGGCTGAATTCCTTATCCTACTCACTCACGGTCATACCTCGCTGCTTCAGACTGATGAACTCTCTCCACTTAGCTTCCTGATATGCCTTCGTCACATTTTTCTGCTCAAATTCTCGGTTGAAGAAATCCCAAGTCAACTCAGCTGGTCGCTGAGGATTTCGCATCACCAATTCCCACCAATCATACGCTGACCCTTGAAGCAACGACACTACTCAAAGCACCCTCTGTTCTGCAGGACATCTAATCTCTTGCAAAATCCGACCTACCCTCTTAAGCCAAAACTCGGCCACATCAGATTGGTCCAAAGCAGTCCCATGAAAATCCTCGGCTCCTCTCTTTCTTAATAACTCAGTCGGAGCCTTAGGAGCAGTCAGCCTCTCTACCAACTGAAGCAAACCTTGCAATAAGACCAGATTCTCATGACCTAAACCCATACCAGGAATTTCTTCTTGCTGACGCTGCGGAGCAGGTTGCCCACCTCTCGCTACACTTGCACTACCAACCGTCTCACCCACATGCTCACTTGGATCAGACTCCATCTAGACACTACACAAGACAAGACACATCTGCATTAGGCCACGACACAAAACCAACTAACATGCAAAGACTCAACACATAACAAACAAAGACAACCAGAACTGCCTAAACCGGAGCTCTGATACCATAACCTGTAACACCCCCACCGCCGCCCCCGTTTGAAGGGCACCGGCGGGCGCGCTACACGACGCTCACTCACGACGCGACGAAACATACAGCGGAAGCATACATGCGCTAAGCGGAAGCATTCAATAACCAATAATAAAAATCATCATAGAAAATATACTTCATTACTATAAAAACAAAATACAAAGCTATATACAATATCCCAAAAGATTACAACTTAAAATCCTTTACCAAATAATACATATACAAAAAGAATTACAGGAGGAGGCAGGAATAAATAACTCGACTCCTATGTGGCCAGCCTGCAGATACGCGACACGAGCAACTCCCAAAAATCCTTCACGCTACCTGCACGGGAGAAAAGCCCGTGCTAAGCGATAACGATTAGTGGGGAGAAACAAACACAAGATAACACTATACAAGAAAACATGCACTAACATACATAATTCATTATGAATCAGAGTACAGAGATTTAAATATATATTCAGGATAAATAATAGAAAACACTAAACCATTACATTAATCAGAGTCACACAATAATCAGAACACTTCACTAAATCAATACCAGACAGTTCACACAATAGCCTGAAATCAATGGTGGAGGATACGGGAACACGGCACGGGAGACCGAAGCCTCAAAAACACTTTAATACCCGAAGGTAGCGCGGGAGACCGGAGTCTCAAAACATTTTATCACTACACGGAAGATGACCATCTCGATGGTCGACCGCATCGCCCAAACGGGGCGGACCGAACAGCTGTACACTAAACCTTCTTAAGCATGCTTAATTATCCTATACCTTGACACTTCAGGCTCGACAACACATTCATTCACACTACCTTAATAATCAAAAGCAAGATTCAATTCAAGATTCTAATATTAAAATAAATTCCTAACTAAACACTAGTACATTGATATCACGAGTCATAAGCACAAAAATATTTCATGCAATAGTAAGAAACCGTGCAAAGTGGAACAAAAGAAACACATTCAGAAAACAGGGCAAGCAGGAAGGGCCTCTGTCGGGATTGCGACAAGTGTCGTGCTCGCGACAGAGCACAGGGTACTTCCTCGCAAGGTCGCGCTAAGGGGCCTACTCGCGGTATAAATGCATGGCATCGAGCTCTGTCGCGCTCGCGACAAGCGTCGCGATCGCGACAGAGACCAGTTCCTTCCTCCTCGCGCTCATGCTCGGAAGCACGCCCGCGCGGAGGGTTTCGCTACCGAGCTCTCTGTCGCGCTCGCGACAACATCACGCTCGCGACAGAGGGATCTTCAAGAACAAGGGGCCAAGTCCGCCTTCTGTCGCGATCGCGACAGAACCCAGATTCGGCCAAGTCTGCACTTTTTCCTTCACTATCCACACACAATTCTCCATACATACACACAACATGCACAAGCACTTACCTCAAGCTTCCAGGACATCACCGCATCATTCTTAAGCCACATAAGCCCATTTTACACAATATACAAACATCAAATCAACATAAAATCACTCACAACCAACTCAAATACACTAACATGGCATGTTCAAAATATGAAAACACATAATATTCTCACTATATCACTAACACTTCACTATAAATCACTACTAACTTTAAACATGCATACATGAACACTCAATATTACCAATGACATACAATCACAACATAGAGTCGATCCAAGGAGGAAATTAGGGGAAAAACACTAAATCCACAACATAGCTCCCAATCACTTGCATGCCTTCAAAATCCCATTCCCAAATAAACACTCAAGAACACAGCTCCCATACCTGGAAAATAAAGCTTCAAACCGTGCCCCTCACGAAACCACTTTATCCTTGCCCTTGGTTCTTCTTTCTCTCTTCTGATGCTTGCACAAAACACAGCCACAACACACTCAAATCAGACCCAAAACCACAATCAAAACCAGAAAAAGAAGAAAAAAAAAAAGAAGAAGAACCGAAATACCCAAAGCACTCCAAACCACTTACCTCTTTCAATCCTTCAAGAACTTAGCTCAAAATTCCAAGAAAACTCAAGAGAAAAGAGATGGGAGCAGAAAAATGGAAGCAAGAGAGAGGGGAGAATGGGAAATGAAGAAGAAAAGAGAGAAATGAGATAGTTTCCACGGGAAGCTAGGCAAATTTCTGCCCTTCCCTTCCCTCTCTCTTACTTTTCATTAAATGCTCACCAACCTCCAAGCCACTTGTCACAATCCTAGAAAATCAATCAATCCATCTTAACATAACCACCCTTGGCACCATACACTAAACACACACAAGCCTTTCTTACACAAATATCTTCAATGCACCAAAACTCACTCACACCATATGATTTCTTAGAAGCCCTTTTCATCCTAGGCACCATGCACCACAAACCACACAATAAAAGCCCTAAGTCCACTTACACCCTACAACCATACACTATAAGCATACACTATTATTTCCTCTTCTCTTAATTAATTAATTCCTTTAACACATAATTCCTTATTATCTTATTTTCCTCATACTTAAATTATGAAAATACCCTCACTTACCGACTTACCACGCAAATTCCGACCAGGCCCTATTTGGGTTGTTACAGGGAAGGAGAAAGTTGTTGAATCAAGTGCAAAGAGAACACTTGGAGCATCGGAGAAGAGGTTTGGGAACTAACCATTGTTATATGTGTGTAAATTAGTTTATCATGTGATAATTGAAAGATGATATAGTTGAAATATATGGTTAATTTGTGTTGAAACTGATGATTGAATTGTTATGAGCTTAATTAAATTATAAACCCTAGTTGGGGATATATATGTGTGTTATGTGTTAATTTTGCTCAAGTGTATGTGATGGCTGTTTAGCTTAAATGTGTTATTGATATTGAATATGTGATTTCTTGAATTAAGCATGATTATGAACTTTGATGGAAGCGTATTTGAATGTGTATTGCCATGTGATGAGTAAGGAACCATGGAATTAGCATCATAAGTGAACCAGCTCTAACTATTGATTGTGTTAACCTATCTTAGAAGCCTATACTGACCCCCGTGACTTGTTTATTGTGTAAGTTGAGTTTTACAACTATAAACAGGGTGAGACAAATTGGATTAGAACCATATGATACGTGTCTTTAAATGTCCAAGAAACAGCTCTGTTGATTTGAGGACTCTAAGGTCTTCAAAATTGACCACAACCGTAGTCAAAATTCTATAGGAGGGCTTCTAGAACCAGTTGTGTTCCTCTGGCCATAACTCCTTCATTTTAAATCCAATTGACCTGAAACGTATCTCATTTGAAAGATAAGATATAGAGAAACAAATGTTAAGAGAGACATTTGCCTAAAATTGAGTGTAAGACATCCATTTGGGCTGTACAAAATTGTGGTGTGAACCAGTCTCGAAAGTTAGCTTCTGTTTTGCTTAATTTAGTATGTCACGGTGGCAACCAATTCATTACCACCGTGACCAGTGCCTAGAGAGGGCAGAATGCTTATTTTTGGACCTCATGGTCACAACAAATTCATTACCACCATGACCCCTTCTGTTTTGACCATTTTATGGGTTTTTCTTCCCGAATTGAACCCGTATTGCACCGAAACTTTCTAAGATCTATTCGATGCACGTTTAGGACTACAAAATGAGTATAGAATAGTTATCCCTTTGAAAATATACATGAATAGGATTAATATTAATAGCGAACTAATGAAGTAATGATGTCTAATTGTATGACATAGAATCAAATCAAGTACAATGACATTATTGAGGATTATAATACTTTAATCTATATAAGCATGTATGATATGAACAAGTATGAATAATTATAACTTGAGATTTAGTTATATACACATGAAGGATATCAAAAGAATGAGTTTGCTTAACGAAATGAGTATGTCAATGATATTAATTGCAATTATATGTAAATGATGTTATGGCATAATATTTTAAATATGGAATTAAATGTATGTATGCTTTTTAATTATTGAACTTGGCATGGAAACACAAATAGCTTGAACAAGTGTAAGATTCCATATGGTTAGAAGCATAATTGGGCTAAGAGTTCTACTTGAAATTGCATTGAGAAGACTTGAAAAATTGATATAAGGAGTGGATTGAAAGCACAACTGTGCATTGGTAGAACACAGTTGTGTTTTGGCAAATTTACATAGGTCACGGTGACAACCAAATTGATTGTCACAGTGAGGTACGCAAGTTTGCATTCTGTTTTGGGAGTTTGAAGTATGTCACGGTCACAACCAAATTGGTTGTCACCGTGGGATACCTCTGTTTTGCATAATGAACCATAAGACTTGGATAAATGTTGTATACATGTACGAACAACAATTTAGTCAAGTTATACATCATTTATTGAGGATTATCACATGTTAAATAGTATGGCTAAGCAAGATGAAGTATATGAGATAGGTAAATATGGGTTGCTTATGAAATCATGTGTATGTGCATTTCTTACAAATTAATGTGTAATATTATGCAATGGTAAGTAACAAAACTTGTACTTGTTGATCAACATGATTAAGACCTATGTTATAATATGAGTTTAATGAAGATGTATATGTTTAAGTGAGTATGCTTTCTAGGCTATTTGTATATGCTAGGCATGAGGTGATGTGAGTTTACCTTACGTGATGATTTGTATCATGATATTGTTTTAAGAAAGTACATAAGTATCTTACTAAGCGAATATATAATAATATGAATGAACTACACCATGCGAATATGCTAACTATGATGGTGAATTGTGAAGTGAGCCATAAAGTAATGCTATGATGATGATATTCTCTATGCGAATTGCAAGTAATAATTGGATTAATAATTAGCCTGCGAGTCAAGTAGTGGATAGTTAGGCATGCCTATAGGGTCTAAACTACTGTAGCCAAAAGCGATTAATTTCTGTTAATCGACCCTGTTTGGGTTTGGGGTAATCCTGGAATAGGTTCCCCAAAAGCGAGTGATTGTGTATTTGATATTAAGGTATCTATGGATACTAATGCGATGTGAGGGTATCTACGGATACTAATGCGATTGATTATTTATGTACCTTAGGGTACTAATGCAAATGTGAGGTATCCACGGATACCAATGCGATTACTGTACCCATGGGGTACCAATGCGATACCCGTTATCCACTTTATTGAATTGCAGGCAAGGTTAATGATAACATTGAGCATTTTAGAAGAATGTTATATTATTGGAAATGTGAATGCGATGCGTTAAATTCTTACTTGTGATACAACCATATGAATATGACTCATTAGTAAGGCTATGAGTAAACCAAGATGTGCGATAAGCTAGGTTTATACTAAGTTGATCCCCAAGTGTATGTGTGTTCAGGTATATATGTGAAAAAGTATTCTTATGTGCATGGTAACATATCATTATCCATTCCTAAAAGTGATGAAAATAGAGTATAAAATGAATGTTATGTTATGAGTAAAGCAATGTAAGTTTATGCATGATGCAAGAAGTATATGATAGGAGAACTGTATGGGACGTATATGTGTAATTACTTATGATTGCATTGATAAGAACGTTATATGTTGTATATATATGTTAATTCAAGGCATGATGGGACTTGATCAAATGATTGTTATGTATAAGAATGTTATGTTATTGTTCCCCATTAAGCGTTATTGCTTAGCATGGATATTTTATCCATGTAGGTTTTTGAAGATGGAGCTTTTGGAAGACAGTCCAGCATCGCCAACGGCCAACACATTAGGAATCGCAGTAAATGTAGGATGTTTTGTAATATTACAAGATGTGTAATTATAATTGGTAATGTGTAAAGAGACTAAGTTTTGTATCAGTAAAATTGTATTCTATAAAGTGGATAATAAAGAAAGGTTATAAGTGTTTTGTAATGCAATACATGGATTCTCAGCTTGTAATCTAGTTTTATTGATGTAAGAAATTTATTAATTCGGAACTTTATTTGTAAAACTAGTTGATGTGCATGTGTTTGTGTTGTAACACTCCATAGTCACCGTAGTAAATCTCTACAGGTGGTTAGGGGGTGTTACAGATGATGAAAATGCAGAAAACTTACCCAAAAGAAGACTAAGAGATGATCAATTCCCACCACAGCAACTTGGATCCAAGCTAGGGCTCTTTTGAGAAGAGAAAAGGGAGAAGAAGAGTAGGGAGAAGAGAGAAATGGGAATGAGGAAACAATTTTGCTTTTTCCCCTTGTTCTCTTTCTTCCTCTTTTTCTTTTCCTAACCCTAGACACATGTCATTTCCTTATTAGTGGGATTTAATCACTCACACCCAACCACATGCTCTACAACACACACTAGACCTCCCTCACTAAAGCACACCCTACTATCATATGCTCATGCACACACCATTACAACCCAACTTACTCACTTACATCCTACAACCATGGGAGCAAACACACACAAACATAAACCAACTTACATACACTCTAATACCATACATGCGCCCGCACTATATTAAACCCCATAAACATGCAATTATCCCAAAGTACCCTTATCACATGCCAAAACACATACAATGCACATACAAAAACATGGCTCAAACTTCTAGGGGGCAAATGGGCTGTGATAACTCTCCCCTACTAATAAGAATTCCGTCCTCGAAATTCTCACATGAACTGAACAAATGCAGATACTAAGCCCTCATGGTTGCCTCTGGTTCCCAAGTCGCTTCTTCTACCCCGTGATGATTCTATAACACTTTGACCAAAGGGACTTGCTTATTCCTCAACTGTCTTACTTCCCAAGCTAAAATAGCCTTTAGTTCTTCATCATATGAAAATTCTAGCTGCACTTGAACATCCTGAACTGACAAAACATGCGACGGATCCGATCTATACCTACGAAGCATAGAAACATGAAAAACATCATGTAACCTCGCTAACTCCATCGGTAAAGCCAACCTATAGGCTACCGGACCAACCTTAGCTAACACCTCAAAAGGTCCAATAAACTGAAGACTAAGCTTACCCTTCTTACCAAATCTTAGCACTTTTCTCCAGGAGAAACCTTAAGGAAAACTTTGTCCCCGACTTCAAACTGAACATCTTTCCTCTTAAGGTTAGCATAGGACTTCTATCGATCTTTAGCCGCCTTTAGATTTCGCTACACCACTCTGATCTTTTCCTCTGTATCCCTCAACCAATTCTGGCCCAATAACTGAACGCTCAGATAACTCGGTCCAACCAACTGGAGTCCTACACTAACGACCATATAAAGCCTCATACGGTGACATACCGATGCTCGCCTAATAACTGTTGTTGTAGGCAAACTCCATCAACTGCACATATCTGTCCCAACTACTCAAAAAGTCCAATGCACAAGCTCGCAACATATCCTCTAGAATTTGAATAACCTGCTCTGACTGACCATCTGTATGCGGATGAAATTTTGTGCTAAAATTCAACTTGGTACCTAAAACTCTTTGCAATTCCTTCCAAAACTTAGATGTAAACCTTGGGTCCCGATCTGATACTATGGACAACGGCACTCCATGCAATCTGAATACCTCATCCACATAGGTACTGGCTAACTTATCCATCTAATAATCCACTCTAAATGGCAGAAAATGAGCCGACTTCGTAAGCCGATCCACTATCACCCAAATCGAGTCGTGCTTCCATTGAGTCAATGGCAAACCAGACACAAAATCCATAGCAATATCATCCCATTTCCACTCTGGAATGGATAAAGGAGTGAACAATCTCGAAGGAACTTGACGCTCAGCCTTTACCTACTGATAAGTCAAGCACTTAGACACAAAATCCACAATGTCCCTCTTCATACCGGACGACCAATAGAACTGCTTCATATCTCGATACATCTTGTCACTACCGAGATGCATAGTGAAAATCATAGTATATGCCTCTCTCAAAAGTTGTTTCCTTTACTCGTCATTCTTGGGCACGCATAACCGATTTCTATACATCAGCACCCCATCTAGAACTAAGAACTTTGATTGCTTACCAGATCGAACCTCTTGCACAACCCGCTGCAACCTCTTGTTAACCTTCTGAGCATCTACAATCCTCTGTCTCCAAGTTGGCTTCACTCTCAATTGGGCAACCAAAGCCCCATCCAAATCAAACCTCCACTTAAACCGTCTCAAGAACAAAGCAGAAATCGATTTCTGACTCAGAGCATCTGCAACTACATTGGCCTTTCCAGAATGGTATTCAAATATACAATCATAATCTTTGAACAACTCTAGCCATCGGCGTTGTCTCATGTTCAACTCCTTCTGTGTGAGGAGATACTTCACGCTCTTATAATTCGTAAAGATCCTACACTTCCCCCCATACAAATAGTGATGCCAAATCTTCAAAGCAAAGATCACAGCCGCTACCTCTAAATCGTGTGTCGGATAGTTCCTCTCATTTTGCTTTAACTGACGGGAAGCGTAAGCCACAACTTTGCCTTCTTGCATCAATACACAACCAAGACCGACATCAGAAGCATCGCTGTACATCACAAACTCCTTACTCGAGATGGGTTGAGTAAGTACAGAAGCTTCAACTTGCAATCCTTTCAATAGCTCAAAACAGACCTGACACTTATTCGACCACTCAAATCTACCCCTTTCCTTAACAATCTTGTCATCGGAGCAGTAATAACTGAGAAACCCTTCACAAACCGATGATAGTAGCCTGCCAAACCAAGTTAGCTTCTCACTTCTGGAATATTCCTAGGCGCTTTCCAATCAACAATTGCCTCAATCTTAGCTGGATCCACCTGGATACCCTTAGCCGACACAATGGGACCCAAGAATGACACCTCTCGTAGAAAAAAGTCACACTTACTAAGCTTCGCAAATAATCGATGCTCCCTCAACACTTGCAAAACTAACCGGAGATGCTCCTCTTGCTCACTTCCATCCTTGGAATAAACCAAGATATCATATATGAACACTACTACAAATCGGTCAAAATATGGCCTGAACACTCGGTTCATCATATCCATAAAAGCCGACAGTGCATTGTTTAAACCAAACGACATCACTAAATCCTCATAATGGCCAACCTAGTCGAAATGCAGTCTTAACCACATCAGCATCTTGAACTCGAAGCTGGTAATAACCCGACCGAAGATCAATCTTCGAAAAGACACCTGCACCTCGGAGATGATCAAACAAATCCTCGACCGTAGGCAATGGATACTTGTTCTTAACTGTGACCTTATTAGTTTGCCTATAGTCGATACACATTCTCATAGAACCATCCTTTTTCTTAACAAAAAGAGCTGGAGTGCCCCATGGAGATATGCTAGGCCGAATAAACCCCTTATCCAATAGCTCTTGTAGCCGAGTTTTAAGTTCTCTCAACTCTACAGGAGCCATCGGATAAGGTGCTTTCAATATGGGAGTAGTACCCGTCACTATCTCTATGGATAACACCATCTCCCTCTCCGGAGGCAAACCAGGCAACTCGCTCGGGAACACATCACCAAACTCTTGGACAACCGGGATATCCTCAATTCTAACTTGATCCCGCTTGGAATCCAACACCACAGCTAGAAAAGCCTCACAACCCTTCTTAATGAACCTCTTAGCTTGTATTGCAGATATCACATTATTCAAAGAACTAGCACCCAAACCTTTCACAAATACAGAGGACCGATCTCTATCCCTAAGCATAACCGTCTTCCTATGAAAGTCAACCATTGCCCGATACTTACCCAACCAGTCCATACCCAAAATCAAATCAAACTCTCTAAAAGGAAACTCAATCAAATCTGCTGGAAACTCAACTCCCTCAACCAACAGGGGACAATTCCTATACATTCTACTCACATTGACACTATGGCCTAAAGGACTGGTCACACATATCTCATAGTCTAACTGATCTACCTCATGTAACTTATCAATTATCTTATCGGTCCACAAATATGAGTGTGTGGAACCAGGGTCAATTAGAGCATATAATTCAATGTCATGGAGTAGGAACTTACCGGCTATCACATATGGAGCATCCTGCTCCTCCCGAGCTCTCATTGCATATGCTCTAGCTGGAACTGGCAAAGGACGCTCACTGACTCTAATACAGCTCCCTCTCTAGGTTGACCAGCTTGACCTCTACCGAGACTAGCTTGAGTAGCATTCAAACCAACTCTACTGGCCTCGTGCTGATCACCCAAAGCCTCATTCGATCTTGGACAATTGGCTAAAAAGTGTTCGATGCTCCCACAGCGAAAACAACCACCTATAAACCACCTACACTCACCTCTATGCCGCTTGCTACAATGAGAACATTACGGTAACATCTCAGTCCTTCCACCTGAATTACCTCTACCAGAGCCAGACATTGAAGTTAAACCTTGTCTTCTACCTCTCGTAGCTGGGCCTGAAGATGACTCATCCTGCGGGTTCCTTGACCTCTTACCCGAGGATGAAGAAGATGAACCTCCATGAGAGGGGTTTTTCCTCTGAGCCCTCTCTCTTAAAATAGATTCTAACCTCTTAGCCCACATTGTAGCTTGCATAATCTAGTAATACCCCACTCCCGAAGTACCGATCAAAGAAATCAACATCGCCTGCAGCGACTCATTCATACCGGCCGCAAAATGCCTGCACCTGAACTCCTCTATCAAAATACCTTCTAGTGCATACTTCGCCAAATGGTTGAACTCTTTCTCAAATTCAGATACTGTCATGGCTCACTGCTTCAAACTCAAGAACTGAGCCCACTTCGGATCCTTGTAAGTCTGAGTCACATACTTATTTGTGAACTCCCACTCAAAGAACTCCCAAGGAACCGGATCAGGCAATTGGGGATGCCTATAGACCAACTCCCACCAGTCAAAAACAGACCCTTGAAGCAAAGCCAATGCACACTCCACTCGCTGATCAGTAGGACACCAGACCTCCCTCAGAGTATGCTTCACCTTATCTAACCACTTCTCAGCACATTCCGACTTATCCAAACCTGTCCCATAAAAATCTTTAGCACCACTTTTTCTCATACTCTCAATCGGGCCCTTAGGGGCTATCACTCTCTCCAAGACTCGAGCCATGTCCTGGGAAATCTTGAGCATCGTCTTAAAGGGCATGGCTGCAGCCTCAGGCTGTACCCTAGCAGGTTGAGCCGACACAGAAATTGAAGGATCAACAGCTTAAGGATTCACGCTTTCGGCTGATCCCTCAAGAGACCCTCGAACTGAATTAGAATCCATCTAAAACAAGCAAGGACAACCACATCAGCTAACACAGTCCTAGACATATATATACATTTATGCACAATAAGACCTAGAAAAGCCTAAACCTAGGCTCTGATACCAAAAACTGTAACACCCCCTACCCATACGTAGGCGAACCCATCCAGATCGGAGTGAGGTGCCGTAGGAGCAGGGGTGTCACACCAGACAGAATGAGGTAAAGCAAACATTCAATCATCATAAACATACGAAAATACAGTGAAAATTAAAACTTTTGAGAAACAACAATTGATCATACATTAATATAACAAAATCATTACAATAATGTTCTGATCAATTTCCCAAATAAAAGAATTACGTATCTAAAATAAACAGAGCGGAAGCTTACAAAATTACTGATGCAATGAGAGTTCTATTACAAAAAGAATCATCATAAAATACTACAAAATAAGCCCCAACATTAATCCCTTCTATGTTGTAAAAGAATCATCATAAAATACTACAAAATAAGCCCCAACACTAATCCCTTCTATGTTGGCTTGACTGGCGGCAACTCTCCAGAAACACAGCACCTTTCGCACCCGTAACACCCCAAAACTGCCCTAGTAGTTTGAGCCTGTCTGAGTCTATTTGTGCCTGTCTATGCTTATATGTGTGTGCATACTTGTGTGCATTGTGATGTTGCATACATGTTAACTTATGTGAGTGTGTGTTTATGTGAGTGATGTGTGAGGAGAGGAGTTGTGTTAGTGTGTGCTTAAGGATAGGGAAGTAGGGTGTGAATAAGTGATGATAGTTGTGTGTAAGTGAGAGTATGGGAGTAAGGTATGCATGTGGGATCACTTCCTATGGGAGAGCGACACATGGCTTGGAGATAAGGATGAATTAGTGGGTGAATAAGAGAGAGGACAGCTGTTAACCATTTTGCTTCTTCTTCCACTTCCCGTTGCCTTCCTCTCCCTCACGCCATATTCATTTTCTTTTTCCTTTTCCTCTTCTTTCCTTCTTCTTCCTTGCATATTTCTGCTCTTCCCTCTTTCTTTGGGTGATTGTTATAGCTGGGTTTGTGTCTCTTGAATTCGAGGGTGAGTATATGAGAGTTGTGTCTTGAGTTCTTCTCTTCCTCTTCTCTAGGTTTGATTTTCATTTATGTGTTATCCTATAATTAAACCTGGTTGTGTTTGATTTGTGGTTCAGAGGAGCTTCCTAGAACATCTAAGGGGAAAGAAAAAGCTAGTGGAAGCGGAGCTCACGACTAGGAGCGAAGGAGATCAGGTTTTGGAACGTTTGTATGATTTGTGTATTTTGATTGGTATTGATGATTGTTAGTGTTATTGTGAAATTGACGAACAATATTAAGTGGATTTGTATGTGTATGATGTGAATAATGTTGATTTGAAGTGAGTTGTTTCAAGTGTAAAGTATTGAGTTTAAGATTGTTGTATGAAATTCTTTTAAGAGGAAATATTGCTCTTGAGAATTTTAAGTTTGAGCTTGTAATTGTTTGATTTGAGTATGTTAATTGACTTGTATATTAAGATGTAAGTGAGAAAGAATGGATGAAGTGCTGGATTGTGTTTTTGGATGTGGTTTAGAGTAGTTTTGCTGAAAATTGTCGTAACCATGCATGTGTCACGGTGGCAATGAATATGGTTACCACCATGACCTACCTCATATTGGCATTCTATTTTGGAGTTTTGGCATGTCACAGTGGCAATGAATGTGGTTACCACCATGACCTACCTCAGGTTGCATTCTGTTTGGAGGGCTTTGGTATGTCACGGTGGCAATGAACTTGGTTACCACCGTGACCTCCCTCAACATTGCATTCTGTCCGGTGTTGTGGTATGTCACGGTGACAATGAATTTGGTTACCACCGTGACCTACCTTAGATTTGCATTCTGTTTTGGGGCTTTGGTATGTCACGGTAGCAATGAATTTTATTACCACCATGACCTATCCTATTTTTTTAATGCATGTTCATTTGTTAAATGTAAGGTCTAAGTGTGGAATTAATGATTATGCATACTCAGTGACATTGAAATTAACATTTCATTTTGATAAGGTATATAGTGTTTTTGAATAATGGATGATTTCTGTATGAATTCAATGATAGATTTAACTTGAATGGTCTTAGCCTACAAACCAAATAAGTGGATAATTAGGCATGCCTAATAGAGTTATGTGTAGCTGCAGCCATGTGTACGATTTGGACCCTGATCAGGTCCCCGAATGGATCTTAGTGATCTTTCTGTTGAATCTTACCTAAAATTTTATGTGAAAATATTATGGAACAAGAATGAAAAGAATGCCTTGATGCCTTCGGGCGTCTATGTGATGTGATTTAATACTGATGCTTTTTGGTATCTATGTGTACTCGTAATCCACGGTTTTGATTGAGCAGGTGATTTTGTGTTTTGCATGTACAAAGTTTGAATAATGACATGTTGAGATAAACTTCTTAAGGTATACGGATGATTTTGATTACTCAGATTTATTTTATGTGATACTAACTTATAAATGTGCCATTAGCATGTGCTTTACCTGTTAACGCCACTGTGAGGGGCGGTTCTGCATTTTTGTGTTCCCCACTAAGCGATTTCGCTTAGCACGGGTGTTTTTATCCATGCAAGTGTGGAAGGTTTTGGTAAACAAGGTCTGGGCGTGCCGCATCGGGAAGGCCATCGCAACTAGTGATCGAAGTTTCATAGTATAGGTTTTCCCTTCTTTTGTATTAGATGTGTTTTTGTGTGCCCATTTGGAACAATATTACTTCGGGCCTTTGTATATGGAATCTTTTGTAATATGTATAGATTTTGTCTATGTATATAAATGGAAAGAAAAATTTTATCCTGCTCAGTATCACTATGTGTCTCTTCTAAGGAGCTTTATATTGTATCGTTATTGTGTGTTTTTTTGCGTTGCTGCTGTGTTGTCAGGTTTGGGGGTGTGACACTCCTATCTATCGGGACCCTTCTTCCTCCTTCAGGGTAGAAGTCTCCTTGGTATAGGTTGGGGTGTGACAACACCTGCACGAATAAAACATAGTGCTAAGCGATAACGCTTAGTGGGGAAACACAAAACAAAAGAGTTGACGGCCATTCACAATGGTCATCAAAGCATAACACATACAATATGACATATGTGGATAATCATGTCAGATATATAATTATACTTGCATAATACAAACATACATTCAGAAGCTCATATCCACATTCATATACATATCAACTGACTTCTCATACTTATCATTATGCGCATTCGAATATCATATTCTTGTTATCATTTCAAAGCAGAACAAAACAAACAGAGCACCTGCTGACTCACAATAGTGGATAACGAGTATACAGTGAGGGTACCTTACGGGTACGAATCTAACAGTGACGGTACCTTACGGGCACGAATCGAAAACCATTTTGTCTATCACATTCGAAACATTTTACGGAGGGGACCTTAAACAAGATCCAAAACTTTTCAGGGATAGCAAGGATTCAAATAGGAACCTGATCGAGGTCCAAATAGAACAGAGGACTGCAGCTAAAAGACTCTATTAGGCATACCTAACTATCCACTAGACTGACTCTTGCAGGTTATGCGTAATCCAAATCATGTTCCAAAACACAACATATAATTTATCATGGATAACATGTTATTTGACATGAAGAAGTCATAGTATTACGCATATATGCAAAATAATATAGCATTCAGCAGTGAAAAGCCAAGAAAAGACATTTAAAACCCATTTTAGAAAAACAGAGCACGTGAGAGAAACAGGGCATACTGGACTCACTGTCGCGATCACGACAGAATGGCCAGGGACGTGAATAACCTTAACGGAGGGTTGTTCCCGACTCGTGAGCATTGCTTACGACGCTCATAAGTCCTTAGCCTTCAGACGCGAGAGCTGGAAATTCCGTTCTGTCGCTCTCGCGACAGCATCGAGATTTCCATTTCTCAACAAAAACGCAAGAAGCCCAGAAAATTCAAATCAAAACCATTTTCACCCAAATTAAACTTAAACTCCAACTTACCTCAAAATAGGCCTTCGAAACACCATAACCAACATAAAACAATATATTTCCGCAATTAATTACAATCAATTTATCAATTCACAAATCAATATCTCAATAATCACAAAACCATAAAATTGTGCAGCAAAGTTCAATCAACTTCACATTTGATTCAATAATTCAATAATTATGCAACATAACTCATCAAAACTCAAAACCCATCTCACATATACCAATATAAGCCTATTTACCCATCATAAATTTCCAGAAATTCATGCATATCTCAAAACCCACATATGAACATTAATTCAAAGAAAGTTCCCAAACCAGATACTTCTATGCTCCAATCTAATAAGTACCACTTCCCGACGCCTCCTCCTTCCCTTTAGCATCACGAGGAGGCTCAACTAACCAAACAAACTGACAAAACACACAAACAACAAACCCTAGATCAAAACCCAAACCAGAAACATGAAGAGAAGATGAAGAACAAGATGAAGGAGATGATGAAAATGCAGAAAACTTACCCAAAAGAAGACTAAGAGATGATCAATTCCCACCACACCAACTTCGATGCAAGCTAGGGGCCTGAGGTTGCAACCTAGGAGGTTGAGCCGGACCCGAAACTGATGGATCTTGCTCTTGGGGATTCGCGCTCTCGGTCAACCCCTCAAGCAATCCATGAGCAGACTCCATAACTACAAAACATAAACCACAATCCTCATCAGGCCAACACAACTCTAAATGTATCCTCTCTCTGACACTAGCCCAGAAACGCCTAAACCAGTAGCTCTGATACAACAAAATGTAACACCCCTTATCTATACGCAGAGAACTTCACCTTGCGAAGGTGTCGAAGGTCCCCGATAGATGAGGGTTACCACACATAGACGCTCAAACTAAGCAAATACATGCATGCCAATCACATCGATAGCCGAATAAATTAAAATTCCATAAATTATCAAAGAATAAGCTGTAGGATGAAAGATTGACTTTCATTGATATAACATAGGTAATTTTTATATATTTCAAAAAGAAACAAAAAGATACAAAAGTGCCTCAGCAGAACTGAACAATTACATATAGCTAGTATCAAAACATCTATAAAATGTTCTTTACATTGCTCGAAGGTAAACAACTATTACAAATACAAAAAGGACATAGAGCTCTACACTACAACATCTCTATGTTCTAGTTGTGTTGACCCTGCTAACGCGAATCACGCAGCTCGCTATCTCCAAAAACTCCACACCTGCACGGATAAAACACCCGTGTTAAGCGAAATCGCTTAGTGGGAAAACCAAAGATGCACAACGACCACTCACAGTGGCGTCAACAAATAATCACAAGCTAATGGCATAATCATGACATGAGTTCTCATAAATTAAGTCAATTCATGGAAGCACAATAATGACAATATTCATATGCCCACACACTGTATACAATTCATCACAATACACAATATTTCAAAAATTCATATACATTAATAATATTGTAGCTTCCTAGCCAAAATAGTTGATAACGAGTACGTATGGATACTCGAGGGTATCAATAATACTTTCACAACACATGGATACCCAAAGGTATCAAAACAATCTTTTCTTTTTGTTCTAAAAACATTTTCTCATGGAATCCTAAATAAGATTCAAGATAGAAGGATCACGAAAATCCGGTTGGGGGACCTGATCAGGGTCCAAATCATACACTGGCTGCAGCTACACTGACTCTATTAGGCATGCCTAACTATCCACTAGACTGACTTTCGCAGGTCGTGCATAAACCAAATCATGTCTCAATTCACAATATATATAATTTGTCATGCATAATTCATATAAATATAGTCATATAAACATGTTCATATAACAAACAGTAGGAAAAAGACAAGAAAAGACATTTGAAGTTCATTTTCGGAAAACTGGTTACGTGAGAAAACAGGGCAGAATGGGGGTTTCCTATCGCGCTCACGACCGTAAGGCATCGGACACTAGTCGCGCTGAGGGACACGACTCGTGTCGGATGTCTCTCCACCCAGTCGTGCTTCAGAGCACGACATGCTAAGGAAGTCACAACAGCACGAGTCGTGCTGCTCAAGCACGAGTCGTGCTTCAGCAACACGAGTCATGCTGATCCTCACCTGCTGCCATCGCCCTGCTGAGATTCACAACTCGCACACACGGAAGGGAGCACGAGTCGTGCTTCTCAGCACGAGTCGGACGGCAAACAATTCTTCAAGCCAACATGCGAGAGCTAGAAATCCTCTTCTGTCGCACTGGCGATAGGAGCGGGATTTCCAGTCCCTAGCAAAATGCAAACCCAGAATTTCCCTCCAAACAAAAACCATTTTGACCCAAATCACTCCCAACTCCATCTTACCTCAAATTAGACCTTCCAAACACCATAACCAACATCAAATAGCATATTTCTACAATTAATTCCAAAATAAATCATCAATTCACAATCAAGATCTCAAAATCATAAAACTAGAAATTATGAAGCAAAGTTCAATCAAGTTCATATTTGATTCAATAATTTAATAATTATGCAACATAACTCATCAAAACTCAAAACCCATGTCATATATACCAATATAAGCCTATTTACACATCATAAATTCCAGAATTTCAGGCATATCTCAAACCCACATGTGAACATCAAATCAAAGAAAATTCCCAAACCTGGAATTAATGATCCTCCAATCAAGGGGCTCCACTCCCGCTCGCTACTTCCTTGCCATTGGATTCTCTAGGAGGATTCTCTGAACCACAAAACCCCACAACACCCAACAAGTTCAAACCCTAAATCACAATTATAAAAACTCATCTAGAGAAAAAGAAGGAACATTATCACTTATCACTTACCACACCAGCTTAGGCTACCCAAACTCACTTGAATTAGCAACTGAGGAGAGGAATTCAAGAAGGAACAAAGAAGAGATGAAGAGAGAAAATAAAGTAGTGTGAAAGAAGAACAACGAAGGACAAACGGGAAGAAGAAAAGAGAACAGCTGAATTCATTCTCTCTCTCTCTCCCCATACTTATCTCATCTTTTCCCTTGCCACATGTCACACTCTTAAAGGAAAGGTACACTCAACTCTCCTCCTCTATGACTTACCTAATTCTAATCTCCTAACACACACTACTCCCATACACACGCTTACACTAGAACATAACCTAATTAGACATAACAGCAAATTAATTACACAACACTAACACATGCTCAAAATAAATCACACACACATACATAAACATTTAGACACACATAAGGCTCACTCTACTAGGGTGGTTACGGGGTGTTACATCATGTCCCACACTAGTTGGCCCAAACTGACTAGACCCAGTTACTTCCGGTTCACGAGCATTCACGCTCTCTACAGTCTCTTCTCTTGATTTATGAGAAGGATCCATCGATTCAGAGATATAAATAAGGACGTCCACATTAGGTCAACACAACTATACACTTCCTAATCTAGCTAATTCCTAGAAAAGGCTAAACCTAAGCTCTGATACCATAACTTGTAACGCCCCTTCCCGACCACTTGATTATCTCAACTAAAGTAGTCGTGAACAGTCGTCACAAAAAAAATCACATGCACTTACAATGCTTACACATGCAAAAAACCTTTACAAATAAATTTCGCTTCTACACCACATCCACATGTAGCGAATCACTTATACTTAACGCATGCCAGATCATGCACACATATGTTTACATGCACATTTATATACTTAATATTACAGACTTAGTTAATTAATATATTACATACTTTATGCTATCCAAAATACTAATTACATGCCCACATAATATTATACAAAATCACTCAAAACCTACACTATAAACAATCCTAATGTTGACCTCTGTCAATGTGGGGTAGTCCTTCAGAACGCTTCGCTTTAGAACCTACACGGATCAGGAAAATATGTGCTAAGTGATAACGCTTAGTGGGGAAACAGCACACATTATATATAAATAACAAAGGGCATACATAAATTTAGATAACATATTATAACAATTAAAGGAACATAATAATTTTCATATTTCATTTTCACATATGCACATATTTAGTGTACAAGCACTGTGGAGTGATCACATTTGGACTCACGATGCAACAAATTCTTTGCATGCACATCACATATGTTTTCATAAATACATATCATAAGATTCACATTATCTGTACATTAACAAAAAATATTATTATAGCCTTGCCTGCAACTTAAAGATGCGGATAACGGGTATTGCATTAGTACCGAAAGGTACAGTATCGCGTCAGTATCCATAGATACAACACTTTCACATTGGTACCCGAAGGCACAAAAGTAATCAATAATCATAAAAGCATTCGCATAAGGGAATCCAATATGGATTCATTTCGCATTGATGATCCCAGAGGAATTAGACACATTGGGCTGCAACACTTAGACCCTATAGGCATGCCTATCTATCCACTTTTTAACTCGCAGGCTAAAAATATTAAGTCCAGTTAACATTCAATTATTTACGCTTTGAACATTCACAGCCTAACAGTTGAAGTTATATAGTGTAACTTATAATTTACACAAACACATGGCTAATCAAGTATGCCTACATTCACTTATCTCATGCATTTCACCTCATTTAATCGTACTGTTTAGCACATAATATTCCTCACAAAATGGTGTCAAACATGATTGAATTATTGCTCATACTTGTATATAACATTTGATAAAGTTTTATAGTTCACTATGCAAAAGCGGAATACACAGTGACAACCAATTGGTTGTGACCGTGACAAAAACTTAATTCTCAAAATAGAATGCAATTCAAGGTACCTCACGGTGGTAACCACTTTGGTTGTCACCATAACATACCAAAATCTTTCGGGAAGAATGCAACTTAAGGTATCTCATGGTGCCAATCAATTTGGTTATCACCGTGACATACTAAGTACAGCACAACAGAATGCAAATCAAGGTATCTCATGGTGGCAATCAATTAGGTTGTCACCGTGACATACCAAATTCAACTAGTAGATTGTAAAACTTGCATACCTCACGGTGGTAACCATTCTAGTGGTCACCGTGACCTATGCAAGAATGCCAAAAAACAATTGTGTTATTCACACCCAATTCTCATAACAAACTTCAAATCTTCTCAACTTAATTCAAATGCCATTTCAACCTTCTAACAAATTAAATAATCACTGTCACACCCCAAATCGGGCCTAGTTAGAATCGGCGAGCTAAGTGGGGAATTTAAGGGTATTTCGGTAACTTATGCATGAGAAATTTGGATGATAAGGATTTAAAGTAATTAATTTATTAAATAAGTTAAGTGTGGGAAATTATTTGGTGTGCATGTGGTGTATGGTTGTAGGGTGTTTTGTTGTGGCATTTATCTAGTGAAGTGTGTGTATTGTACCTAAGGATGTAAAGTATTTTTGAGCAATTATTTGGTGTGTGTTGTGTTTTGGTACCAAATATTTCAAAGCATTGATTTAAGGGATCATTTAGTGTGTGAGTGGTGTATGGCATATTGGGGCATGAAAGTCAAAGTGGGTTTGTTGGGTCCAATGCATGGTTGCCAAGTGGATTTGGTGGGTGAGTGCATTAATGGCATTTGAAGGGAATTGGAGAGAGGAAAGGCAGATTTTCTTTGGCTTTCCTTAGAAGCCATCAGCTCTTGCCCTCCTTCCCTCACTCTCATGTTCTCTTCTCCTTTCCATTTCTGCTCTCCCTTGCTTTGCATGTGCTATTCTTCAATCTAAGAGCTAGGGTTGAGATTTGAGTTGCTACAAAGAGGTAAGTTTTTTTGGATTTCTCCTTCTTCTCCTTCTTACGGGATTGATGGGCTTTGTGGGTGTTTTGCTTGGGTTAATAGAGTTATTGTTTTGATTGTTTGCAAGTGATTGAAGTGAGAAAGAAGGACAAAGGAAAAGATTGAGGATTATAGCTTGGAAAGGATAATGGGTTGTGCTTCATAGAGGTTTGGGAAACTTTCTATTGTATGTGTGAATTTTAGTATATTCATGTATGATATAAGTTTCTTGAATGTTTGTTGATGATATATGATGATTGTAGTGAGTGTTGGTTTAAATTGTTCATTTGTGCATGTGAATAGGATTTTGGGTGAAAAACTGGGTTAGAATGCACTTGACCTTCCTTCGGTTATTAAGATTTATTGGGAGTTATAGAACTCTAAATGTAACACCCCCATACCCCCCCCCCCCCCCCCCCCCCCGTAAGGAATATCGGGGCGCCATGCGGACAAATACACATCCATAAAAAAATTTAAAATAACACTTCACTAGGGCCCAACATGCAATTCATATTAACTATACACATATATATATACACATGTTCATCTATACATACATGTTTGTATTACAAGTTATTTTCATTTAGCTTAACATACACATTAACATATACCTTTACCTATGATTCCTTAACTTATATTACATAATGATGTTACTCAAAACATCACAACTCTATCTCTAACTTGTACAAAAAGATATAACAAAAACTCCTAGTGGCCCTGACCTGCAGATGCACGCTTTCACTGGTCCAAACCTGTCAACCTACACGAAAACAAACATCCGTACTAAGCAATGACGCTTAGTGGGGATAAAATAATGCAAAGGACTTCTTTCCGAAGTTACACATAAATCACTCATTTTATATGACAAAATCAAATAGCTCATGTATAAACTTTTCACACGTATGCAAATCATGTAGTCAAATACACAAGAATCATGTGCTCACAGACATGCAATACTTCTCATGTGCTATAGCATTTAATCAGAACAATCCTCTAAATCATTTCATGTTCACTATACCCTATTAGTAAGCCTGAATTCCTTTCATGGTGGATACGGGTAACTCTGGATGCTGTTCACAGTACCTTGCATATGGAGAATTAACTCAAAACTCTATGGAATACACGAGGTATTCCGAACTCTGGGCACAATTAAGGCTAACTCTAGCAGCTGCACTCTAACCCTTTATAAGCATGCTTATCTATCCACTATAATGGTAATCAGGCTCAAAAGAAAACAACTCAATTATACTCTACTTTGACGCCAAGCATGGATTATAATTCAAGTGCACTCATCAAATTCAAGGATAATTAATTCATGTACAAACTTAATTAATCATGTTCAATAGTTAAAAGCATATAACATTTAATTCCACTCATAAAGTCTTATATTATACTATCATTTACATATAATGTTAATTGTGAACATTCATATACTCATTTTATAGGGTTAAATATGAGTTGGACATGCTATAGGAACTTACGCTGAAGTTCGGGTGCATTGCGGGAAGAAAAATACTCAAAATATGCATATCAGGGGTTGGTCACGGTGGTAATGGATTGGTTGCCACCGTGAGGTCAAACATTCGATTCTACCTTGTCTAGGCATTGGTCATGGTGGTAACCAATTGGTTGTCACCGTGACATACCCAAAATAGCAAAACAGAAGCGAAACCTCAGGACTGCTTCACTACTCTATTTTGTACAGCCTAAACCAACCTCTAGACCTCTTTTTAGGAAAAACTTTCTTCTTAACAATTGTTCCAAGGTATGTTAGCTTTGAAATGGGACAATTTTCAAGTAAATTGGACATCTATAACATCAAATATGATCTAAATAATCTGGACTGGTCAAATGAACAGGCCAAGGTAGAGACACCTCTGTTTTGGCCAATTTTTAGGGTCTTAGAGCAAGTATTTCCTCAAGGTTATTTCTAATACTTTTATAGGTATAGAAGTATGGTTCTATTGGCTCAAGAATCACTTAATTTAGAGGTCTATAACTATACTTATGATAAACACATCACACAGGGGTCAGATAACAAATAAGCAGAATTTGCCAAATCAAACTCTATCATTTACACACACACTCTCTCGATCATTTCACATACTTATAAGCATATATACACATATCATAAGTAGCACAAGCAATCAAAATGATATTCACACACGATCCCTACCTCTAGGACGTTGAACTAAGCTCTCTACTCAGCTTCGACCTTCTCTTTGCCCTTATTCGGTCTCTTGTCCACAGCTTCCATGCACAAGCAATCAAAACACTAAACTTACTCTTCTCTTTACTTTAAATCAAAAATAGAAATATCGTACGATAAAGGAAGTCAGATCGAAGAATAAATCCAACTTACCTTCTAAAGAGATCTAATCAAGTCTTATGATGCTCTGTATAAGCCACTTCAAATGGTTCTACCCAAGACCAAACAAATGAAGAAGAAAAGGGACAAGAGAGAGGGCAAAGCAAGGTGAACGGCTGACCAAAGAAAGAAACTAAAAAAAAGAACAAGAGGGCCAAAACTGACGTAAAATAAGAAGAAAGAAGCAAATGGTCCATGTAAATCCAAAATTAACTATGCTAATAAATGCCATCTACCAATTAAATACAGCTTATCCTCTTTTTAATTCTAATCTCTTTTTAATTTATGTAGTAATAGCCAAACTCTTGCCACATGTCACATCCCTATAATGCCATGTGTTACTTTCCTACACGCCACATGTCAAAAATTCCAATTTAATTACCCTATAACTGAAGGGGTTCTGTCGCGCTCGCGACGCTTGTTGCGCTTGCGATAGGACTCTCACACTCAACATCTAATCTATTTTCTGAACAAAATTCTGTAATTCTTCTAGGGCTACTTCGGGGTGTTACACTAAATGGTATAAAACTAGTGCCGTTGGAAAGCTACGATATATTCCTTCATATGTGTTAGAAATAAGTTTGAGCTAATTTTAACTCTAAGTGTCCCAAAAGTGGTCAAGAAGTAGAGCTATCTTCTCTGGTCGGGTTCAGGGGAGCACTATAGGTTTTTTAGATCATATCTGAAGCTATAGATGTCCAATTGATCTGAAATTTGTTGCACTTGAAAGTTAACATATTAGGGAACAAATGTTGAGAAATATTTACCTAAAAATGTCTTTTAGATGTCCGTTTAGGCTAAACAAAAATGAGTTGTGAAGCAGTCCTGAATCCTAGTTTCCGTTTTTCAAACTTTTGTTAGGTCACGGTGGTAACCAAATTCATTACCACCATGACATATAAAAATGCTAGGCAGAATGCTTAGTTTGCACCTCACGGTGGTAACCAAATTCATTACCACCGTGACCCCTTCTGTTTTGACCATTTTATGTGTTTTTCTTCCCGAATTGAACCCGTATTGCACCGGAACTTTCTAGGATCCATCCGATGTATGTTTAGGACTATTAAATGATTATAAGAATAGTTATCACTTGGAAAATAAACATGAATAGGATTATGATTAATAGCAAACTAATGAAGTAATGATGTGTAATTGTATGTATTAGAATCAAGTCAAGTTTAATGATATTATTGAGCATTATAATACTTTAATCTAGATAAACGTGTATGATATGAACAAGTATGCATAGTTATGAATTAAGATTTAAGTTATATACACATGAAGACATCACATGAAATGAGTTTGCTTAATGGAATATATATATATATATATGGGATATGAGCAGCTAATGTGTGATTGAAGTAATTGCCTAACAATATTATATGATACATGCATTGATAATAAATGTTATTAGAATGTATTAATATGCAAGATATCTATGATGCTATTATGGTTCATGTGGATATTTGAGTGATTATATGATATGATAATGATAAATGTGATTTAATGCTTTTAGCATATGAATTCCTCTTTTAAATGGAGACCCATAATGTGGCAAAACGGGTAAGTAAGTATTTATATAAATGTACAAATAGTTGGTATGAATGGTATGATAAACTGTGAGGAATAACATTCTGTTTTGGGCAGTGGGTATGTCACGGTGACAACCTAATGGGTTACCACCGTGAGGTACCCTAGAAGTGCATTCTGTTTTGAGGTGTGGGTATGTCACGGTGACAACCTAATGGGTTACCACCGTGAGGTACCCCAAGATTGTATTATTTCGAGAGTTTTGGGTATGTCACGGCGATAACCAATCTGGTTGTGACCGTGACCTACCCTGTTTTTGTACAGAATGGTTAGTTGTTAAAAGTAAAGTTTGAATGTTAAGTTAATGTTTGACCTGATAATGTTCCATATTTAACTCTGATAATTTTTAGAATATTGAATAGTGCTAAAGCATGTT
Source organism: Excoecaria cochinchinensis (assembly GCA_947683425.1). NCBI lineage: Eukaryota > Viridiplantae > Streptophyta > Magnoliopsida > Malpighiales > Euphorbiaceae > Excoecaria > Excoecaria cochinchinensis. The sequence goes on from CANTUQ010000119.1 coordinate 10,248,214, forward strand.
GAATCTGAAAATGAAATTGATTTTTGATTCGCACCCGTAAGGTGATGTTTGTATTCGATTCGCACTCGTAAGGTGATATCTGTATTCGATTCGCACCCGTAAGGTGATGTTTGTATTCGATTCGCACCCATAAGGTGATGTCAGTATTCGATTCGTACCTGTAAGGTACTATCAGTTGACTCGTTATCCACGATTTTGAGTCAGCAGTATTTTAATTGTTTTGTTTGATATGAGTAAATGAATGTGATATCCGAATGAGCATTATTTCGGACATGTGGAACAGTTATGAATCTGAATGAGATTATGAATCTCTAAATTGGTTGAATATAAGCTTGAATTATTAAGTGTTTGGGCTAATTAGTATGTACATGAATGTGATTTTGTACTTTTAACCACTATGGTGAATTATGTGAATTAGTATAAGTATGACTGCATTCTTGACTATGGATTGTTATAAATAATGAGTAATGTTAATTGTTTTCTCTAGTTTTGTTATGGTAGTAGTCTCAGCATGTTGGCATGCGTTTCATCTCATTATTTGATTATATATGTATTATTGTGTTGCTAGGTATGTGGATCAGCTTTCGGTAAGTGCATGTGCCATAACAGAATGTTATATTATATGTCTCTTTGGTCTCAGTTATCATAGCATCTTCGGTATGTTGTCATGTGTCGCATTCCATGGCATGATACTTTATGTATTAGAGTTACGCAGTGGAAGAGTAGTGTTTAGACGATGTCCCTTGGTTCTCGGCTAGTGTGGGTGTATTATGGTATGATATGGACATGTTAAGATTTCTATGAATTTGCATGCTAAATGTATATATACTAGTTGCAATTCATGTGAATTGGCTTTTATTGAGTACTAGATATTCTGGTATGATAATTGCATGTTTAAAGGTTTGTGTTTATGTATGACGCAATTTTGATATTTGATATCTCGGTAAGTATATGCATGTGGGATGGTAAGTATTTCTGCATGATAATATCTGTATCTTAAATGATATCCCGTCTGCTTGATTTGCTTAATATGATTAGAAATGTGGTAACCGTATGTATATATTTACGCATGTGGATGTGATTTTCTGAGTTCATGGTTTTATATACAAGTATGTATATCTATCTGCTATGATTATTTGCATATGCCATTTGTGTATGTGACTTGACTTGGCGACCATTGTAAATGGCCGTCCATTTTGCTTGTGTGTTCTCCCCACTAAGCGTTATCGCTTAGCACGGATTCTTTTCCCGTGCAGGTGGCATGTATGGTCCGGTTCGAGTCGCATCTGCAAGGTCGGCCACATAGGAGTTAGGAGTTTTGTATTTTGCTCAACCTCTGTATTTTGGCTTTTGTTTTTCTCTAGTCCTATGTATATGTAATTATATGTAAGGATCTTATTGTAATTAAAGTTTCAATTATTCTTTTGTTTTATCTTTCGCCTTCTGCTTCCGCTAAATGATTGTGTGTATGTATGTGAGTTATTGTATGCTCAGCTACTGTTTCGTTAAAATTTTAATTTTCGTGGTATATCCGGTTGTTTTTATGTATGGATGAATACTTCCGCTTAGTGCATGTGCGCATGTGTGTGAGTGAGCGTTGGTAGCACTCTCTGGCGACCTTCCAATGGGGACGTAGGGGGTGCTACAATCATCGACTTGTTAACTTTCCAACAACATGGATTACAACGTAATTGGATTAAAATACAAGGAGTTATATCCATAGGAACATAACATGCTTCAAGAGGCGCTCCTACAGAAATTGACCACTTTTATTGACACTTATGGAAGCTATAAAGTTTTCAAAGCAGTGACTTACCTTTACAACCTTTTAAGGTAATAACACTACAACTTCAACCCTATTAATCTCATTCTTATTAAACTTACACAATTCATGCTATAGCCTAAACTAACCTACTAGGTCAATAATTACTCACGGAAATCTCTACATACTTAGTAACTTACAATTGATCAATTGATCAATTTGGCACATTTTGCTTATTTAATTAAACTAAATCTTCTCAATATTCACATAAGCATTCCAGCACATGTCAGTTCACATTACACACTCATTTGTTCATAGTTTTCTCATCTAAACTCATGTCTACAGAAATTAGGGTAAACCCAACCAATCACATATAGTCAAATTCATTTCACACATATCATCAATTAACATTCTAATTACAGCAATCAACAATTAACACATATTCCAATCAATTTTCCCAAACCTTATACTCCTTAGGTCCTTACTAGCTCACTTAGCACTTTAGTCCACAACTTTCTCTTTCCCCTTGATTCTCTTTGTTTCTTCAACTATAATTCAAGTCCAATTCCAGAATTAGATACCAAACATCAATAACCACTCAATCTCAAATCAAAGAATGGGGTAGAAGACAGTTCAAGTACAAAACTTCTTACCTAATCCAATGATAATTTCGGTAGAGTATATCAATTATCCAATTTAATAAATCAGATTGTTGAAGCAGATATGTCTAAAGTTGATGACTAAAAGCAAGAAAGAGTGAAGAAGAAGTTCAGCCGAAGAAAAAGAAGAAGATCAAATGTAGAAAAATGCCACTTTCTCTCTCTTAAGACCCATTTATTGCATAGCTTGGCATGAGGTGGAACTCCCTCATAAGGACACCCAGATTCCACTTGAATCCCCTAACTTGAATCCCCTAATCTCCATTAACCAAATCTGATTTCCATTACACTAATTGATCCTTAATTAATTCTAATCATGCACAATTCCCATTTAGCCTCTTTAAGTTATTTAATTATTCAATTGGGTCCTCATCTCACTTACACTTAAGTCCTTAGTTAAGCAAACTTGAAATTAACTTTACCCACTTAACACAATTGAACTAATATACTACTAGGATATATTTTGGGCCGTGACATGATTAACTTATATTATATAGCTAGTTCAGTTGTTACATTATAATTCCTTACCTGCCAAAGACTATCAATTACATTTACTTAATACAAAATGCCAAAACCTACACTAAACAAAGACTCCTAGTGTGTTGAACGACAAGATACGGGACCGTCCTTCAAGCTCGCTTTACTTCAGAACCTACACGGATTAGAAACTCGTGCTAAGCGATAACGCTTAGTGGGGAACAACATTAATACACACACACACACACATATATATATAACAATTCTTTTAGCAATAATATGCGTACTTGTTAATCATGCTTCATCATTTATATGCCTCAGAATCATAGTATTAAGCATGCCTTAGTATACATTTAGTATCATTAAAAAGTTGTATTTCATATATCACAATATTACAGGGCAATCACATAACGCATCACATTCACTTTGCTCATTACTAATTAACTCATTTTATTATTACCTTGTATGTAATACAAAGACGCGGATAACAGGTATCGGATCAGTACTCAAGAGTACCACAATCACTTTTGTATCCGAAGATATGCACTTTCACATTAGTACCCATAGGTACAGAAATAATCAATAAGATATAAGATATATAAGTGAACCCAATAAGGATTCGATATGCAATAAAGATTTTGAAAGGAATTAGATGCTTCGGCTGCAGCACTTAGACCTTATAGGCATGCCTATCTATCCACTACTCTACTTACAGGCTATATTATAAGTCATTTATTTGCATTATGAAACACCGTACATACACACTAAGCACTATCTTAGCATTCATTATATTGCATGCACGGATATAGCTCAACAATACATCCCCACTTCATTGTGCTAAATTACATTAATCAATTCATTTATAATCTCATGCATCTTTATTCATAGACAAATAACATAATTTATAGAAAGGGAAACATTGAGCAAGTATTTCAAACATGAGGCTCTCTCGCGCTCGCGATAGTACTCAACTCAACCCTCTATCGTGCTCGTGACAGAATCAAACTTTGGCTTCTGTCACGCTCACAGCAAAGCTCGCTCCGGCAACAGAACACCAGCTAGCAATTTTTCCCATCAGAGCACTCTGTTGTGCTCACGACAGAGCCTGAACTTCATGTTCAAAACTCCTCACCTCAAACTCTTTCTCATGCTCTTTACCATACTCGCACAATTGACTTCCAAAACCCATCCTAATGTCATTTTCTGCTATCAGGACCTTCTAACCAATTATTTATCTACATGTTAAATCTATAACGGCACAATTCTCATTATCATTGGACTTTAAATTTAGGAGTTATAGCTTAAGAACATTGCTTGCTCCAAAAGCCCTCCTATAGGGTTTAGTTATACTTTTTAGGTATTTTGAAGACCTTAGAGTCCTTAATTCCACCTGACCATTTCCAACACATTTAAAGACACATCTCCTAGGAACGTAATTCCTCTAACCTCATTCAATTTAGAGTCGTACAACTCTAGTTATAACATAAACACATTCATTAGGTCAACATACCCTACATTTCCAGTTTTACACTACCAAACTACTCAAGCCTAAATTCAGCAAAATTGGAATAACCCATACCCCAAATTCACACAACACTACCCTAATGTGCACTCACACCTCTACATGCTCTATTTCACATTAGGCAGCCAAACAACATGAATTACATAACAATATTTCAAGCCACCTAAAAACAAGACAACATACTTAATTCAATAACCTATGGCAATTAACTAATTCATCAGCTCATCATTTCAATTCAATTCATAACATCACATATTTATAGGTTTTCTTTTCATTTAAAACACATAATTCAATCATGCATCTCAAAGTTCATATTATATCAAAATAACACACAAAAATAGTGTTTTTCCCAAATCGCTTCGCCTATCGTCCAATGAGCTCACTTAGCACTTGGTTCTCCCACTTTCTCCTTTCCTTTGTCATTCCTTATTTTTACAACTACAATCACAGCCCAATTTCCAAAATTGGAACCAAAGATCATTGTCCCATCCAAATAAAAAAAAGAGGAGAAAAAGAAGAAGACCACTCTAAATGTTGCACTTACCTTGACTAGATGAAAACTCAACACAACACAAACATGACTTAATCCAAATCAGCAGAAATCCAATAGATGACGCGATCTCAGCAAGTGTACTGAATGGGCAAGTCATATAGTGGGGATAGTTAGGACCCTGAGTTATCGTAGCCAAGGGATTGTGTGTGCAAGCTAAGATGATTAAATATATGCTAAAGAATTCCCAATTTTTTATTGTGCGAATGATTAATCTATTAAATAAAATAGAAGAATTTAACAACTAAAGTATGCAAGTAAAATAATCAAATTAACTGACAACAATTTTTGGCAAAATAATATGATAGCAAAGGAATTAACAAGTCAAGTGTAATCAATATAAAAGAAACATTGCTCGGGTTCACTCATCCACCCCATACCGAAATGTGAATTAATTTAATCTAAGAAGCATATACGAATGAATTCGGGATAACCCTCTTAACCCAAGCATCCCAATCCGGAGCAAGCTACTCTAACTGTACGACATCCAAATCGGGAGCAAGCCATACAATTAGCCTAAGCACAGGTCTAAAATCCTAAGTTTGGTTTGCTTTCCCATTCCGGAGCCAAACAACCGAAAAATTCATTTATCTCACTCCCCACTCTATTCTTAAATCCTAAAATCCTGCACTTCTAGATTCCCATCCGGAGCAGTCTAAAAATACAACATACATGATAGAAAAATTGAGTAAAAACATTAATAGCATTCAATCCATACAAGCTCAACAACCAACAAAGATACATGATAGAGATCATTCATCAAAGCTGGAAAATAACTTGAGGAAATAAATCCCAAAAATTAACAATAATCAACACTGAAATAAACCATTCATTTATATATATAAATTCAAAAGATGTTCTAAATTCACATCATGGATAGGGGATTCAAAAATCCCCCTAATAACTAAGAAACTACTCACGATCCATTACAAAATATATAAAAAAAAGGAATGAATAAACCAAGAAATTCATTTGAGAAAAGAATCCCGGTTGAATCCCACATTCTTCAATCTTCTTCTTCGAATCTTCAATAAAGAATAGCTCAAAACTATGAAATCCGAAAATAATTGTTGAGAATTGAAATTAATCTATGTGTTTTTAATGCAATTCTCTCAAATTGTAATTTAATAATCAAGGAAATAATTAAACCCTAATGATAAGAACAAAAGAAAGCTTTTGAAAATTCTAGATCTAAATACCCTATTTGAAAAAGTAGATCTAAATACCCTCTTTGAAAAACTTACCTAAATTAACCTCCTTTTCGCAGCCAACAAAAATCTTATATTTATAAATCTCGAGGGGTCACGATAACAATGAAGTGCTTGTCACCATGAGACTGTCGAAGGAACGAATCTGCCTGGATGTACCTGAGGGGATCACGATGACAACCAACTTTGTTACCACCGTGAAATTTTCTATGTCACGATGGCAATGACTTTTGTTCCCACTGTGAGGTACCCCCTGCCCATGATTCTGCCTTGGGAATTTTCATGTCACTGTGACAACTAGAAGTGTTGCCACCATGAGGTACCCTCTCATTGCAATCTGCCAGATGAAATCCTATGTCATGGCCACAACTATTTGGTTGTGAACCTGAGGTAAGTATGACAAGAATTCTGCCTTTGATAAATTCATATGTCACGGTCACAACCATGTGACCATGACATACCTAAAAAAACAGCAAAACCAAAATTAAGCTCTATCAAAATGCTATCTAAAATGCATAAAAACTTAAATTAACTAAATTTGACAAAATTAACCAAAAGTAATCACAACAAAACAATAAACACAAGTAAAAACCCACAAATCAAATGAAAATACTAAGAAAACTAAGTACTAAATTGAAATTATCAAAATACCCCACACTTAGACTTTGCTTAACCTCGAGTAAATGAATTATCCACATTCCTGAAATTTCAAACTCTAACTCGGAATAAGAAAACTTAAACAATAATCATAGCACTTAGCAAAAGAGTCTTAACCACAAATCCTCAAATCAATTTATATCAAGTAATTCAATGCGTGTGTGCTAGGCTAAAAACAATTTTCCACTTTTCAAAAACAAAATAACCAGCGCATTCCATAAATTGAGCAAAGAAAATGAATTAACAATTAATTTGCATACTGGTTTCGCACTTGAAACTCGGGATAACCATAAGCCTCTCCTTTAGCACCGGAACCACAAGGGTCATCTCCACTAAATAACTCAAGTTAAGAACAGGATCACTAGGGCTTATTCCAAGGTTGAAATGCTAGGTTAGGGAATTAGCTAACAAGAATAGTTAAGGAAATTAAACGAAGAGTCAGCCACTCTACCTACATACACCACTACCCAATCTGAACACAATTTTGCCATGACCTACTTTCAATTTACCCACGGTTTCCAAAACTCGTCTAAACTTCCAAAGATGAAAAACACTAAACCACAAGAAAAAAAGGAGACAAAAGTCCTTAATGATTTTTTTTTCTCAAACCTGATCATCTTTGACTGTGAAAACATCTTCCTCTCTTTTAGGGTACCCCACACTTAAATGTTTCTACATATGACTAACTCAAAATCAATGATCAATATTCTCATCAAATTTTTATATAATTTTTTTATTTTAATATAAACCTTTGAGATAATCGAGCTAACATAAATTTGTTTCTCAGACAAATAAGGTGAAATACCCACAATTCTCATTTTCTAACAAAATTGGACTTCATAAAGGGAAGATTAACAATATACTAGGCAACACCCCATAGTTTCACAATTTTTCTCACACCCATAATATTTTTAACAGAGAATATCCTCATTCAACTTTCGATGCTACCCCAACCCAATCCTAGAGTGGCCAATTCTTAGAAAGGATAGGCAAAAGCATTTAGGTTAAATGGTGAAATATGAGTGTAACAATAAAAATTGCATAGTACGCTTTTAACATACCAAATTGGCTCAACTGGGCTAGCAATGGAAAATTACGCATATAGGTAGGTCAATAGTCATTTAAAGTGGTTACCAAAGAAAAAATTTGCCTAGGTCATGTCCTAAACTTGCTTCAGTTGTTATATCGTTTCGAAGGGTGATGAGTAAGGTTCTACCTAACCTAAAATTCCTTCACTCAAAAGCTTTCACACACTGGATATTTTTAAGTATTTCGCAAACAAGTCTATAGTAAAAAAAAAAGAAAGGAAATTACAAGATATATGACTAATTGAGATTATATTGCCGCTAAAACATACAACTACTTTCTTGCTAAAATCAGTTTTGAAGATAATCCATTCACAACTTAAAGTTCAAACCATTCACATCAGAAATAACTAGAGGCAAACTAAGCTAAGATAGGAAAATTCAGGTACAACAATTAAGTACACAAACAAAAATAAAAGATGCGAATAAAAATATATAAAACATATTAAGTTGTTAAATACAAATTAAGATGTTAGAATTACTCCTCCTACCCCCCACTCAAAATCTTGCTGTCCCCAGCAAGTCAAATAGTTATAAAACAAAAATAAAATCAAAATATAGGATGGGAGGTCTCCCTGCTCAAGTGTCTGGTGGTGGCGGTGGAGGAAATTGCGCATCAAAGCGTACAGTCAATGAAGTAAGTCCTAGCAGCACTTGATCCATTTGGGATTGCAGGTCCACTTGTGTTGCGGAGATGGACTCCATGTGCTCAATCAGTGCGGCGTACTACTGACAGGAGAAATGCTCATGCTCTGGGGCTAGAGGGGCCGGTGCTTCCAGATCTTCCTCTTGCTCACGCGGTAAGCCTCCCAAGCCAGGCTCCACTCTCTGCAGATACTCCTCTTGAGTAGTCAAACGATACCCATTTGTAGTTATCTCGTCATTTGCTATCACCTTCATATTTTTCAACATCTTCTTATCAATAGCTACGATGGAAGGTAGCGGTTTGGGTTTCCTCAATGGGTGATGTACACCCTTAGCAATAACAGTCACCAAACCACCAAGTGATGGAATATGTCATGGTATGTGTATGATGATCACGCAGCGGAAAACAAAAAAATTTGATCATACATGCCAAACAATTCCATGACAAGAATCGGAAACATGCAATTTTAGGGTTTTAATAACTTACAACTTTAGATGCCTTTCAAATTGAATTTGATGATGACCAGCAATTTAGATGATCTTGTCCACCTTAGATGTTCACCACCAATGCCAAGGAACAGCCTTTTTCGCCACTCCTCTCTATTCTCACACACACACTCGCAAAGACGGCTCAAAACCGAAAGTGCTAGCTTACTAAATATGTATTTTGTAATGGAATTAGTTTGAAGCCACAAGACTTGATCTTGTCCTTCTACTATGTGTAATCAATGCTCAAAGTCACAAGCAAGCAAGGAAGAATCCTTCTCCTTGTGTATTTCGGCCAAGAAGAAAAAAATGAGAGAGAGAGAGATGTTTCACGCAAAACCTAGCCACCACTCTTTTTCTTCTCTTTTAGGGTTTTATTCTTATCTAATATATACCCCTCCTTATGGCAAGTCTTTAATCCGAATTTTCCTACCTTGAGATAGTTAATTCAACCTTAAACACTTCCTAAAGATCAGTAGTAAATATTAGCTCAATCCCTTTTGAATTTAAAATTCAAATTGATTTGAAATAAAACCTTAAGATGTATTAATCAAACTAATCACTTACCATTTAACATGTGCTGAAATTCCCATGGTATATATCCTTTGGAATTTCGGCTAGGTCATCCCATTATTAAGTGATTTAGTTTGACTTAAATATCTTAGGATTTAATACTCAATTAAATTAATTAATACAACATAATTAATTAATTGAAATTAAACCTATGTGGGCCGAATTTCCTCTCTCATGGACCAAGGTCCATTAGCAATTAAATACCCATTACATATACATTAATTTGACTTAAATTAAAAGCCTAAATTAATGCTCAATACTTTATTCAAGTATTTTAAGCCCAATGCTTTGTGTGCGATCCTATAGGTCCATTTAATATTGGCAATGAATTAAGAATTAATTCAAAGGCTATATATATTCTCTAGCAAGATATTATAGCATTCCAAATTAAATGAAAATGCAATTGGCATTTAGTGACCTAATGCAATTTTATATATTCCCTTACCCATAAATATCAGAATTAACATAAGGCATGGAACAAGTCATCCTCATGTGTAAGTTAATTCCTTTCTTGATATTCCAGTGACACTGAACTCTCAGATAAATAATGGTTACTCATTATTTCATCTCGGTATGGCCATACACTTCTCAGTTCACTGATCAAGTGGCCGATGATATTTTCTCTCTTATAGAGAGGGGTAATCCCTTCACTTCTCTCATGCTTTCTAACATGAATCAATGCATACCCAAGCATACCCATACTTGTCACTCAGTTACGAGCACGTTAGGTGTATGTCAAAGTACACAGTAATTCATAAAGAGTTTCATAGAGATTTTAGGTCTAAGAACTCCGATACAAAACTTGCATATGAGGAACACTTATGACTTGTACCATGTAGTGTTCTCATGTGTGGATCGTATCCAAATACCATGTTACAAACATGTATCTATGATCTCTGATTGACACTTTTGTCCTTATGATCCGTAAGACAGAACTCAACTAATCAGAGAGAGCATACTAGTCTTAATTCATTTGTTATTCCCATAACAATGACTGACTAGGGATATTTAGAATGAAGTCTCATTTGTTTCAAGGTCTTACAACCATGTGCCTCACACATGATAACTTAAACTGAAACAACATTCTTGGATAGTTCTATCAATTGACATGCACAGGAATACAATGGATAAAACAAATGCCTCATTTATTAACTAAAGTGTTTTATTACAATGTATTGGGGCTAGGGCTTACACTAACACCAAGTGCTATCTTTTTTACCTTCTTCGAGTTCCACTGCATTTCCTCTAATTTATGCCATAAATACGGAGCACCATTAATCCGCACTCCCCTTACCATACATGCTAAAAATAGCACCTCAGGTAGGTTCACCTGCCCCGCTGAGTCCACATGACTTAAAAAAGACAACGAGAAAAACCGATGAATAATTCGCAGGGCATGGCTGTTGGGATGGTGCGCCTTCGTCTTTCCCGACACATACGTTATGGCTGTCATCGTATCTCTAATGGACGGCCAAGCATTATCTTTATCTTAATCATCAAAACAATCCGTTGCAAGGGGAGGGAAGCCTAGTAGCTCTGCGAATCTCAAAAAAGAAATCTCATACTCTGTACGCTCCAGAAAGAATGAAACAGTTCTAGGATCTCTAGATAGGTCTCGACTGATCCGACAGTTAACAGTGGCCACAAAATCTCTGGTTAAGTCGGGATAAACCTTCTCATTATATTTAAACAACCTCTCCCAACCAATGTTAATAATAAGGCGTTGAATTTCATTCCGTATTCCCAGCATCCCAAGCAAGTCAAAATCCAAATAAGTAGTCGGAATATATGAGCATTTTGAGAATAATGAATAAGCCGCCTTCTTGCTGCTTGGTACCCAACTCGGTACTTTGGAAATGTCGACAGAGGGTTGGATGGCTGGTTGGCTGCAGGAACTAGAGGCGATAGCTGAACTCTTTCTCTTAGGAGCCACTGCATGAAAATAAATTCCAAATTCAATAGCATTCTAAGTGCATACAATTGTAATGGCCCTAAATATTTAGCATCAATTATCAAGCTTATTCTAATCAAGCATAATCATTCTTACATGCCCATTTGATTCTATAAGAGATATATCAATTAAAAAATAAGCTAAGAATGTTCAATGATAACAGATACCACAATTAAACACTAAGACAAATTACATTTGATACTCCACCTTGACAAGAGTTGCAACAATCTGGAAAAATAGTCATTGTGGCATTTCGTCGAACATCTGATATGCATCAAATATACCTTCTGTAATTTTTAACCATAGGCATCAACCACAACCCAAATTTGAAATTGAAAGTGGTAGAATACATAATAGAGTAATTAGAGCCTAACAATTTCCAATTTCACACAAGATTATAAGTAAAATCAACACCCCAGATCAACACCCAATACATTCCCTAACTTTTCCACTCTATAAACAGTCATGCTATCAATGACAAAGTTGCAAATTGAAAAGGAAATAAGAATTGATAGCACTCACAACACAAATTCAAAGCAATATAAGAAGCAAATTCGAAATGGTCTTTAAGTTCATGCCTCAAAAGAGTATTAATGGAGAAGAACAATGAACAGAGAAATATCCTGAATAGAAATTAAATGAAATTGAAGAAAAAGAAAGAGAAGAAATTACTTACTTGTTGTAAATTTGCAGAAATCGTAGCCTAAAGATGAAATCGAAGCACGACAGTTGAAGAGAGAATGAAAATTGCGCAAATAAGAGAGCGAAGAGTGTGAAGTGAAACACAAAGCACGGGAAAAATAAGTTTTTAAAACAGATATCGCGGGGTCACGGTCACAACCAAACGGTTGCGACCGTGGCATACCCAAAATTTTCAATCCAGATTTGAACCGCTACAAGGTAACGGTGACAACTAAATTGGTTGCCACCGTGACATAACACGATTTCAAAACAGAATGCATCCTTCCACACGTCACGGTCACAATGAATTTCATTGCCACTGTGACATAACCAAACTATAAAACAAAATACAACTCTACCTTTGGTCACGGTGACAACAAGATTCATTGCCACCGTGACATGCTCCCACTTCAAAATAGAATGTAAATCACCAATTGGTCACGGTGACAACTAAATTGATTGTCACCGTGACATGTACAAACGCCAGAACAGAATGCTTCTTACCATTTGGTCATAGTGACAACCATATCCATTGCCACCGTGATATAATTACACTTCAAAATAGAATGTAAATTGCCATTTGGTCACGGTGACAACCAAATCCATTGTCACCATAACATGTCTCAGACCACAATCCAGAATGCAATTTTCTCTAGTCATGGTGACAACCAAATCTATTGCTACCGTGACCTTCTGCAAATTTGCAAAATTTTTCACAAGTCTCACCAAACTTCAAGCTACAAAAACTCGAAAATTCTCCAAAAAAAATATAGCTACACTAAGACCACAAAGCACAAAAATTGACAAAAATAAGCACGACTAACAACCTAAAAAGATCATTAAACACAAAATAACAAAGTTTGAGAAATAGTTCTGTATTTAACAAGTCCGTAGCTGGAATTTTAAATACCGTCAAGGGTCCGCGAGGGTGATGATCGATAAAGCACCATCAAATGTTTATTCAAAATAGGGCTTCAAATGATGTCTGTTTACCTTGAACTCGTTCTCACCCCTCAGGTGCCTCAATGTCACTACTCCAAATTTGTTAGCTCCCATAACTTTAAAGGGTCCCTTCCACCGCGATTTTAGCTTCTTGAGAAATAACGGCAGCCTGCTATCATAGAGAAGCACTTTCATTCCAGGCATAAATACCTTCCTTATCAACTTTTTATCATGCCACTTCTTGGTATTGTCCTTGTATTTCTTGGTATGATCGTATGCCCAAAATTGGAGCTCTTCAAGCTCATTTAATTGCAAGGACCTACACTTTCTTGCACTTTCAAGGTCGAAATTCTAAAATTTAGTGGCCCAGTAAGCCTTGTGCTCTAATTCAATCGGAAGGTGACAAGACTTCCCATAAACCAACCTAAAGGGAGGCATCCCTATCGGTGTCTTAAATACTGTCCTATAAGCCCACAGAGCTTCATCTAGCTTAAGGTACCAGTCTTTCCTAGATGCATTGACCATCTTTTCTAAAATTGCATTTAATTCCCAATTGGACACTTCAACCTATCCATTAGCTTGGGTATGATAAGGGGTAGTAACCTTATACCTAACTCCAAATTTTTTCAATAAAGCCTTAAATTGGTGGTTAACAAAGTGTTTACTACCATCGCTAATAATGGCTCTAGGGGCTCCATATCGGGTGAATATATTCTTTCTCAAGAATTCTAACACAACTTTGGCATCACTAGTCCTAGTGGCTACAGCTTCTACCCATTTGCTCACATAGTCTACTGTAACTAGAATGTATTCAAACCCATAGGATACCGGGAAAGGCCCCATAACGTCTATTCCCCACACATCAAATAACTCTACCTCAAGCATGTTGGTTAAGGGCATTTCATCTCTCCTAGTAATATTGCCTACCCTTTGGCATCTATCACACATTTGCACAAATAATTTAACATCGTTAAACATTGTAGGCAAAAAAAAACTAGAAGAAAGAATTTTCGATACCGTTCTATTCGGTCCATAATGTCCACCAGCTTCCGTGATATGACAAGCTCTGATGATCTCTCCTTTCTCTTCATCTGGAATGCACCTTCTTAGCACTTGATCAACACATAGGCGAAATAGATAAGGGTCATCCCAAATGTAGTGCGTCACATCAGCCTTCAGCTTCTTCCTCTGCTTTGGCATATATCCTCCTGCAAGAAAATTGGCTATATTAGCAAACCAAGGTATAAAAATTTCACACATAAATAAAGCACAAATACGTTCATCAGGGAATAAATCTAGAATTTCCCCTTTCTTAATGTGATCATTCTCCAATCTGGACAAATGATCCGCCATAAATTTTTCTGCCCCCTTCTTATCTTTAATTTCCAAATCAAACTCTTGCAAGAGGAGAACCCATCTAATCAGCCTTGGTTTTGACTCCTACTTAGAAAATAGATGCCTCAAGGCTGCATGGTCGGACCGAACCATAATTTTTGCACCCAATAAATATGGCCTGAACTTCTCGAAAGAATAAACAATTGCAAGAAGTTCCTTCTCAGTTATGGTGTAATTAACCTGGGCTTCCGGTAAGGTATGACTCGCATAATAAACTGCATGAAACACCTTCTCCCGCCTTTGTCCAAGCACTGCACCTACTACAAAATCACTAACATCACACATTAGTTCCAAAGGCAAATTCCAATCCGGAGATATAATCATCGGGGTTGAAATAAGCCTCTGTTTCAAAGTTTCAAATGCCAGCATACAATCACTATTAAAATCAAAAGGAGCATCTTTCATAAGCAAATTAGATAATGGTTTTGCAATTTTTGAAAAATCTTTTATAAATTGGCGGTAAAACCCTGCATGCCCTAAAAAACTCCTAATGCCCTTGACACTTGTTGGGGTTGGTAATTTTTCTATTACTTCCACCTTGGCCTTATCAACCTCTATCCCTTTTTCTGAAATTTTGTGCCCAAGCACAATGCCTTCTCTCACCATAAAGTGACATTTCTCCCAATTCAATACTAAGTTGGTCTTTTCACATCTCCCTAGCACCAAATCAAGATGCTCTAAATAGCTCTCAAAATCTCCTCCATAAATGGTGAAATCATCCATAAACACCTCCATAAATTTCTCTAAGAAATCATGAAATATTGCCATCATACACCACTGAAACGTAACCGGTGCATTACACAATCCAAAGGGCATTCTCCTATATGCAAATGTGACATAAGGGCAGGTAAAGGTTATTTTGTCCTGATCTTCAAGGGCGATGGAGATTTGTAAATATCCCGAATACCAATCTAAAAATAAATAAAACCTATTGCCCGCTAACCTCTCTAGTATTTAATCAATGAATGGCAATGGGAAATGATCTTTCCTTATGGCATTATTCAGTCTTCTATAGTCTATATAAACTCTCAAACCCGTAACTGTATGAGTCAGAATAAGTTCACTAATCCACCCCATACCAAAATGTGAATTAATTTATTCTAAGAAACATATACGAATGAATTCGGGATAACCCTCTTAACCAAAGCATCCCAATCCGGAGCAAGCTACTCTAATTGCACGATATCCCAATCCGGAGCAAGCCATACAATTAGCCTAAGCAGAGGTCTAAAATCCTAAGTTCGGTTTGCTTTCTCATTTCGAAGCCAAATAACCCAAAAACTCATTTATCTCACTCCCCACTATATTCTTAAATCATAAAATCCTGCACTTCTAGATTCCCATCCAGAGCAATCTAAAAATACAGCATACATGATAGAAAAACTGAGTAAAAATATTCATAGCATTCAATCCATACAAGCTCAAAAACCAACAAAGATACATGATAGAGATCATTCATCAAAGCTAGAAAATAACTTGAGGAAATAAATCCCAAAAATTAACAATAATCAACAGTGAAATAAACCATTCATTCATATATATAAATTCAAAAGATGTTAAAAATTCACATCATAGGTAGGGGATTCAAAGATCCCCAAACAACTAAGAAACTACTCACGATCCATTACAAAATATAGAGGAAAAAGGAAAGAATAAACCCAAAAATTCTTTTGCGAAAAGTATCCCGGTTGAATCCCACGTTCTTCAATCTTCTTCTTCGAATCTTCAATAGAGAACAGCTCAAAACTATGAAATCCAAAAATAATTGCTGAGAATTAAAATTAATCTATGTGTTTTTAATGCAATTCTCTCAAATTGTAATTTAATAATCAAGGAAATAATTAAACCCTAATGTTAACAACAAAAGAAAAGCTTCCAAAAATTTCAGATCTAAATACCCTGTTTGAAAAACTGACCAAAATTAACCTCCTTTTCGCAGCCAACAAAAATCTTATATTTATAGATGTCGAGGGGTCACGGTGACAATGAGGTGCTTGTCACCGTGAGGCATCATGGGCCATGGTGGCAACCAAATGGTTGTCACCATAAGACTGTTGAAGGAATGAATCTGCCTGGATGTACTTGAGGGGGTCGCGGTGACAACCAACTTTGTTGCCACAATGAGGTGCTTGACTTCAGCTACTGTCTTGGAAATTTTCTATGTCACGGTGGCAATGACTTTTGTTGCCACCGTCAGGTACCCCCTCGGGTGACGATGCGAAAGTGTGTATCTTTGGATATAAATGTGACTATTATACTCTCAAGTACTAATGCGATACCTGTTATCCGCGTCTTTGAATTGCAGGCAAGGCTTTAATAATAAAATGATTTATATTGTGCAAATGAATGTCATGTGATATGATATTGTTAATGCGATGCGTTATAAACTGATATGTATCAATGTGACAACTGTATATGGTATTCTGATATGTTTTATGAGTATTAATAGCACACTTAATTATATGAATGCAAGCATGTTAGAAATGAAGCATGGATACATAACATGTATTGGTATTAATGATCTTATACTTGATTATATATATATATATGTATATGTATATTCGTGTGCATTGTTATTGTTTCTCCACCAAGCATTATCACTTAGTGCGGGTTTCAATCCTTGTAGGTTCCGAGGCGAAGTGATTAGAAGGACGGTCCCTCATTTTGGGTTGATCAACACATTAGGATTCGATCCCTAGTGTAGGTTTTGTTTTTTTGTATCAAGTATATGTAATTAATGATTTTTGGCATGTAAGATTTATAACTTAACTTGGTATATGTGATGTAATATGTTGGAATTATGAGGTAATGTATGCGTAGTGAATGTCTTCTGCTGCATGTGAATGAAATTAATTGGCTTAGAGTTGTGTATGATGATGATATGGTATGAGATGTGCATGTGATGTGTGTCGTGTTAACCATTCTCAACTATCGCAGCGAAGCTATATGAGTGGATGGGAATGAGGTGTTACATGTTGTGGTGTCAGAGCCCTAGGTTTAGTCGTTTCTTGGCATAATGTAGATTACGATGCGTATAGATGTGTTAACTTAATGCGGACATCCTTGTTTATGTCTTAGATCGATGGATCCTTCTCAAGACATTAGAGAAGAGATCGGGAAAATCAAGGGTCCAGAAGCGTCGCAAGACATGGCAAGGGTGCTTGATCGGGTGAAAGCACTGAAGGCTCTATTGGAATCTTTGAGGAAGCATGCGGCAGAAGAGTTCCATGAAACTAATTTTGATGAATCAGTTAAGGCTGAGTATTGGATTGAGAGGATTCAGCAAGTATTAGATGAGATGAGATGCCCTACTGAGCAGAAGGTTGAATGTGTGGTGTCACTTCTTCAAGGATCTGCCTATCATTGGTGGAAACTGGTATTAAGGCATCCGACGCTTCTTAACCCTATTACTTGGGAATTATTTGTACAGGAGTTCCAAAATAAGTATATTACAAAGGCCTATCGGGAGACTAATTGGAAGCAGTTTTTTAATCTAAGGCAGAGAGCTATGTTAATAGCCGAATACGAGAAAGAGTTCTATAGGTTGAGTAAGTATGCATCCGTGGGAGTGCTTACAGAGGAGTTTAGATGTCAGCAATTTGAGGATGGATTGATTGAGCAAATCAAGGCATTATTAATCTCAATGGTCACATCTCAGACTATCAGTTACTACCAGATAGTACAGGCAGCCATGAGAGCTGAAAGATCACTTGAGATTCAGGAAGAGAGAATGAAATCCTAGCCGAGGTGGTTCACATTCGGGTAAGAGATCAAGAGATTCTTCTATAGCACCTCCAGTTGAATCAGCAAGCAGTCCAGCTACTAGAGGCAGAAGGAAGGGATCTTCCTATGCATCTGGTATTGGTAGAGGTGCATCTGGTAATAGGAGTGAAGTGTCTGAATGTCCTCATTGCTGTAAGAGGCATAGAAGGGATTGTTGGAAGTTGACTGGGGCTTGCTTTAGATGTGGTAGTACAGAGCAGTATCTGGCTAACGGTCCTAAGGCTTATGAGCAACAAGAGATCAGCAAGAAGCCAATAGAGGTGGGTCGAACTTTCCTCCAGCTCATCAAGGAAGAGGTAGAGGACATGGCAGAGGTGGGCAGTCCAGAGGTGGGACAGTGTCAGAATCAGTGGATAGACCTCCTACAGCACCAGCAAGACCTTATGCTATGAGAGCTCGAGAGGAGCAGGATGCGCCAGAGGTTGTAATGGCCTAAATACTAGGTTAGCACTATTCAGTGAATTTTATGGAGTCCATAATGTGATTCCGGTATAGAGTGATGGCCTGAGTATCTCTTATTACAGTAGAATTAAAAAGTTAAGTATGCTTGAGGCATAATAATCCCAGGATAGGTGGACGCTGGACAGCTATACAGTTGAAATTGACAATAGTTATTGAGAAATTTTGAATTGCTAATATTGATCTAAGGACTGTCAGAAGTCTAATGGCAAAATTTGGTGCAAAAATGAGGTCAAATAGGTCCCCGAAAGTCCATCTGTAGTTCGCCTCTAGTTCGGTTTGGTTGAACAGAAGTTTGATCGAACTTTTAAAAATAATAAATGAACTTAAAAGGTTTGAAAGTGGGAAGTATACAGGTTTAAAATAATTTTTAGAAATTTTTGACAGTATTAGATTTTTATTTTACAGTAGAACCGAACTGAATTGAACCGGAACGGTTTAGGAGAACCGGGCCCCAAATGGACTCCGATTGAGCTGAAATTTTGTGTGAAGGCTATTTTTACCATTATAAGGATGACGGAATTTTTTGGGAGTAAAAATAATTTGAAGAACTTATAGATGCCTTGAAACAGTGAAAAATGACTCAAAAATTGAAAATTGACCCAAACTGGTTAGACCACTTCGGTTGGACCTAATGTAACATTCCCTACCCATACGTAGGAAAACCCATCCGGATAGCAGTGAGATGCCATAGTAGCAGGGGTGTCATACGAGACAGATCGATACAAAGCAAACATTTATACGATAAAAACATACGGAAACACAGCGGAAATTAAAACTTTAAAGAAGCAACAACTAATCATACATTAATATAACAAAATCATTACAATAATATTCTGATTAATTTCCAAACAAAAGAATTATCATAACTATTACAAAGAAAAAATAGCCCTAACACTAATCCCTTCTGTGTTGGCTTGACTGGCGATGACTCTCCCATAGCAAAACGCCTTCCGCACCTGCACGGATAAAAACTGTGCTAAGCGATAATGCTTAGTGGGGAACACACAACAAAAGAGTGGATGGCCATTCACAATGGTCGTCAAAGCAAATCACATACGATATGACAAAATGCGGATATTCATGCCAAATATATAATCATGCTCGCAGAATTAAGACATACATTTAGAAGCTCATATCCACATTCATATACATATAAACTGATTCTCATACTTATCATGCTCATTCGGATATCACATTCTGATAATCATATCGCAGCAAACCGAAGCAAACAGAACACCTGCTGACTCCAAATTGTGGATAACGAGTATACTTACAGTACCTTATGGGTATGAATCGAATACAGATAGTACCTTACGGGTATGAATCGAGAAACCATTTTATTTTATCTTATTCAAAAACATTTTACGGAGGGGACCTTAAACAAGATCCAAAATTCATAAGGGTTCACGAGGAACCAAACGGGGACCTGATCGGGTCCAAACGGAACTGAGGCTGTAGCTAAAAGACTCTATTAGGCATGCCTAACTATCCACTAGACTGACTCTTGCAGGTCATGCATAAAGAAATTCACATATTGAGTTCATAACTTAAGGCAATAATAACCCATTCCAGATACAACTAACATTCAATAATCTGATAGAGCAAAATACTAATTTATGATGTAAGACAAATAAAATGATGCTAAATAATATTTAAAACCAATCATAAGTGAAAAAGCAGTGAAAATGAAGAGAATCAAAAATCATCAAAAATTGGGGATAGAAGCATTTTACACGGCGGTATGGCCAATCCATACCGCCGTGTAAGACACCTTACACGGGAGTATGGTATAGCCCATACCGCCGTGTAACATGACCAACACGGAGTTGGAGCTGGGCAGTAGCATTTTACATGGGGGTATGCATAATCCCATACTGCCGTGTAAAATGTCCAGTTCAGCTCCCCAGATGAAGTCTCATGATTCACACGGTGGTAAGGCCCTTCATACTACCGTGTGAATCACCCAAAACCCAAATTTTTGTAGAAAACAACCCAATTTCAAACCCACAACTACACATTTCAAAACTCACACATTCAAACCATAAAATCAACCCATAAAACTCACCTTTCAGCTCAACATTCAAATACCACATTCAATGAACATACTAATTCATTCAATCCCCAATCTAACAAATTTACATATTCATCAATTATCAAAATCACCATCTCAAAATCACAAACTAAAATCTTAATAAACTCAAACTTCATAGCATTAGACCAATATACAACTCATTATAGCTCTATAAACCAAATAATTTCAAGAAATTCATGTCAAATTCAAAATGATCAAACTCAAGGAAATTTTCCAAACCTTTGCTCCTATGCTCCAAATCACTTGGTGCCACTAATACCGCCATTCTACTTGCCTTTAGGGTCGTGAGGAGGCTCAACTAACAACAACCCACCAAAACAAAAAACCACAAAACCCTAAATCAAACCTTAAACTCAGAAAATGAGAAGAAGAAGATGAACAAGATGAAGGAGATGATGGAAATGAAGAAAACTTACCCAAAAGAAGACTAAGAGATGATCAATTCCCACCACACCAACTTAGATCCAAGGCTAGGGCTCTTTTGAGAAGAGAAAAGGAAGAAGAAGAGTGAGGGGAAGAGGGAAACGGGAAAATGAAAGGAAATCTGCCCCTTTCCCCTTTTTCCTTTCTTTTTCTTTTTCTTTTTCTTTTTCCAACCCTAGATATGTGTCCTCTTCCTAGTGGTGGATCTTGATCACTCACACCCAACAAGTACACATCAAACACACACAAGACTCTCCCAACTTATAACACCCTACAAATGTGTGAGCACCACACACAAATGCAACCTAATCAATTTATACCCTAGTATCATATATGCACACACACTAGCAAAACTCCAAATCATGCAATTTTCCCATAATACCCTTGTCATATGCCAAGCACATGCAATGAATGCACACACAGATGGCTCATACTACTAGGGGGCAAATGGGGTGTGATAACTCTCCCCTACCAATAAGAATTTCGTCCTCGAAATTCTCACCTTAAATGAACAAATGCGAATACTGAGCCCTCATGGTCGCCTCTGGCTGCCAAGTCGCTTCTTCTACCTCGTGATGATTCCATAACACTTTGACCAAAGGGACTTGTTTACTTCTCAGTTGTCTCACTTCTTGGGATAGAATAGCTCTCGGTTCCTCATCATAAGAAAAGTCTGGTTGTGATTGCATATCTTGAACTGATAGAACATGTGAAGGATCTGATCTTTACCCAAGAAGCATCGAAACATGGAAAACATCGTGCAACTTTGCCAACTCCATCGGTAAAGCCAACCTATAGGCTACCGGACAAACCTTGGCTAACACTTCATGCGGTCCAATAAATTGAGCATTAAGCTTGCCTTTCTTACCAAACCGCAACACTTTTCTCCAAGGAGGAACCTTAAGAAAAACTTTGTCGCCGACCTAAAAGTGAACATCCTTTCTCTTCAGGTTAGCATAAGACTTCTGCCGATCCTTAGCCGCCTTTAAATTCCGCTGCACAACTCTAATCTTTTCCTCGGTGTCCCTAACCAACTCTGGCCCAACAACTGAATGCTCAGATAGCTCTGTCCAACATACCGGAGTCCTACACTGACGACCATACAAGGCTTCATATGGTGACATACCGATACTCGACTGATAGCTATTGTTGTAGGTAAACTCCATCAACTGCACATATCTGTCCTAACTACCCAAAAAATCCAATGTACAAGCCCGCAACATATCCTCTAAGATCTAAATAACCCGCTCTGACTGACCATCTATCTGAGGATGGAACGTCGTACTAAAGTTCTACTTGGTACCCAAAGCCCTTTGCAATTCTTTCCAAAACTGAGATGTAAACCTTGGGTCTCGATCTGACACTATAGATAACGACACTCCACGCAATCTGACTACCTCATCCACATAGATGCTGGCTAACTTATCCATTGGATAATCCACTCTAACAAGCAGAAAATGAGCTGACTTCGTAAGCCAATCCACTATCACCCAAACTGAGTTGTGCTTCCTCTGAGTTAAAGGCAAACCCCATACAAAGTCCATGGCGATATCATCCCACTTCCACTCGGGAACGGATAAAGGTGTGATCAATCCCGAAGGAACTTGATGCTCAGCCTTTACCTGCTAACAAGTCAAGCACTTAGACACAAAATCCACAATATCCCTCTTCATACTGGACCACCAATAGAACTGCTTCATATCCCGATACATCTTATCACCACCGAGATGCATAGTGAAAACCGTAGTGTGCGCCTCACTCAAAAGCTATTTCCTTAACTCTTCATCCTCAGGTACACACAAACGATTTCTATACATCAGCACCCCATCCAAAACTGAGAACTCTGACTGCTTACCGGAACTAACCTCTTGCAAAACCCGCTGCAATCTCACATCTTCCTTCTGAGCATCTACAATCTTCTGTCTCAAGGTAGGCTTCACTCTCAACCGAGCAACCAAAGCCCCATTTGAATCAAACCTCCACCTAAAGCGCTTCAAGAGTAAAGCAAAAATCAACTTCTAACTCAAAGCATCCGCGACCACATTGGCCTTACTCGGGTGGTAATCTAATATGCAGTCGTAGTCCTTGAACAACTCTAGCCAACGACACTGCCTCATGTTTAACTCCTTCTACATGAGGACATACTTCAAGCTCTTATGGTCCGTAAAGATCGTACACTTCTCCCCATATAGATAATGCCGCCAAATCTTCAAAGCAAAGATCACAGCTGCCAACTCTAAATCGTACATCGGATAATTCCTCTCATGTGGCTTTAACTGATGTGAAGCATAAGCCACAACCTTTCCCTCCTGCATCAAAACACAACCAAGACCAACACCCAAAGAGTCACTATACATTACAAACTCCTTACCCAAGATGGGTTGAGTAAGTATAGAAACTTCGACTAGCAACTCCTTCAAATGCTCAAAACAAGCCTGACACTTATCCGACCACTCAAACTTAATTCCTTTCCTCAACAACCTCATCATCGGAGCAGCAATAACTGAGAAACCCTTCACAAACCGACGATAGTAACCCACTAAACCAAGAAAACTCCTCACTTCTAGAACATTCCCAGGCATTTTTTAATCAACAATCGCCTCAGACGGATCAACTTGAATACCCTAAGCCAAAACAACATGCCCCAAGAATGACACTTCCCGAAGCAAAAAATCAGACTTACTAAGTTTGGCAAACAACCGATGCTCTCTCAGAACTTGTAAAACCAACCGGAGATGCTCCTCATACTCACTCATCATTCTTGGAATAAACTAAGATATCCTCTATGAACACTACTAAAAATCGATCTAGATATGGCCTGAACACTCGGTTCATCAAATCCATAAAAGCCACTGGTGCATTGGTCAAATCAAACGGCATCACTAAAAACTCATAGTGGCCATACCTAGTCTAAAATGCAGTCTTAACCACATCCACATCCTGAACTCGCAGCTGATAATACCCCAACCAAAGATCAATCTTTAAAAAGACACCCGCATCTCGGAGCTGATCAGACAAATCATTAACTCTATGCAATGGATACTTATTCTTCATTATGACCTTATTGATTTGCCTATAGTCGATACACATCCTCATAGAACCATCCTTCTTCTTAACAAACAAAACCGGAGCGCCCCATGGAGATATGTTGGGTATGATAAACCCCTTATCCAATAGCTGTTGTAGCTGAGTTTTGAGCTCCCTCAACTCTACAGGAGCCATCCGATAAGGTGCTTTCGAAATAGGCAAAGTACCTGGCACTATCTCTATGGATAACTCCACCTCTCTCTCAGGAGCCAAACCAGGCAACTCGCTCGGAAACACATCACCAAACTCTCGGACAACTGGGATATCCTCGATCCTAACTTGATCCCGCTTGGAATCCAACACCACTGCCAGAAAAGCCTCACAACCCTTCCTAATGAACCTCTTAGCTTGCATTGCGAAAATCACATTGCTCAAAGAGCTAGCGCCCAAACCTTTAACAAACACAGACAACCGACCTCTATCCCGAAGCACAACTGTCTTCCTATGATAATCAACCACAGCCCGATGCTTACTCAACAAATCTATACCCAGAATCAGATCAAACTCTCTGAAGGGCAACTCAATCAAATCCACTGGAAACATAACTCTCTCAACCAACAGGGGACAATTCCTATACATTCTACTCACATTGACACTATGCCCTAAAGGACTTGTCATACAAATCTCATAGTCTAATTGATCTACATCATGCAACTTATCAATTAACTTATCTGTGCACAAATATGAGTGTGTGGAACTAGGGTGAATTAGAGCATACAATTCAATGTCATGAAGTAGGAACTTACCGGTTATCACATTTGGAGCATCCTGCTCCTCCCAAGCTCTCACAGTATAAGCTGTCGCTAGCACTACCAAAGGACACTCAACTGACTCTGATGCACCACCCTCTCTAGATCGACCGCCTCAACCTCTTCCACGGCCTCTACTGCGACTAGCCTGAGTAGCATTTGAACCAACTCTACTGGCTTCTCTTTGAGCACCCGAATCCTCATTCAACCTTGGACAGTTGGCCAAAAAGTGTTCAGTTCTCCCACATCTAAAACACCCACCTGTGAGCCACCTACACTCACCCCGATGAGGCCTATTACAATGAGAGCACACAGGCATTGACTCGGTCCTACCACCAGCATCGCATTTACCAGAACCAAACTCCGCTGCTGAACCCTGTCTTCTACCTCTAGTAGCCGGGCTTGAGATAACTCATCCTGCGGGTTCCTTGATCTCTTACCCGAAGACGAAGAAGATGAACCTCCACGAGAAGGATTCCTCCTCTGAGCTCTCTCTCTTAGCACTGATTCTGACCTCTCAGCCCTAATAGCAGCTTGCATAATCTGATAATACCCCACTCCCGGAGTACCCATCAAAGAAATTAACATCGCCTGCAGCGACTCATTCAAACCGGCCTCAAAATGCCTACACCTGAACTCCTCTGTTAATATACCTTCCGGTGCATGCATCGCCAAACGGTTAAACTCGTTCTCAAAAGTAGATACAGACATCACTCTCTGCTTTAAACTCAGAAACTGTGCCCACTTAGCATCCTTGTATGTCTGAGTCACATACTTACATGTAAACTCTCTTTCAAAGAAATCCCATGTAACCGGATCAGGCAACTGAGGATGCCTACAAACCAACTCCCACCATTCATAAGCAGACCCTTGCAGCAAAGCCACAACACACTCCACTCGCTGATCAGGAGGACACCGAATCTCCCTCAAAGCACGCTTCACCCTATCAATCCATTTCTCAGCCAAATTTGACTCATCTAAACCCATTCTGTAGAAGTCTTCTGCACCCGCTCTTCTCATATTCTTAGTAGGGGCTCTAAGGGCAGTCCCTCTCTCCAAGACTCGAGTCATGTCTTGAGATAGCTTAAGCATAGCTTCAAAGGGCATGGCTGCGGCCTCGGGCTGGACCCTAGCAGGTTGAGCCGACGCAGAAATCAAAGGATCAACAGCTTGAAGATTCACGCTTTCGGCTGATCCCTCAAGGGACCCATGCACATAATCAAAACCATCTAAACAAATAAAGACAATTGCATCAGCCAACACAGTCCTAGACATATACACATCTATACACAATAACGACAACAAAACACCCAAAAATGCCTAAACCTAGGCTCTGATACCAAAAACTGTAACATCCCCTACCCATACATAGGCGAACCCATCCGGATAGCAGTGAGATGCCGTAGGAGCAGGGGTGTCACACTAGATAGATCGATATAAAGCAAACATTCATATGATAAAAACATACAAAAACACAGTGGAAATTAAAACTTTAAAGAAGCAACAACTGATCATACATTAATATAACAAAATCATTGCAATAATATTCTGATCAATTGCCAAGCAAAAGAACTACATATCCAAAATAAACAAGAGCAGAAGCTTACAAAATTACTGATACAATGAAAGTTCTATTACAAAAAGAATCATCATAACTATTACAAAGAAAAAATAGCACTAACACTAATCCCTTCTGTGTTGGCTTGACTGGTGGTGACTCTCCCAAAGCAAAACGACTTCCACACCTGCATGGATAAAAACCGTGCTAAGCGATAATGCTTAATGGGGAACACACAACAAAAGAGTACACGACCATTCATAATGGTCGTCAAAGCGAACCACATACGATATGACAAAATGCGGATATTCATGCCAGAAATATAATCATGCTCGCAGAATTAAGACATACATTCAGAAGCTCATATCCACATTCATATACATATAAACAGATTCTCATACTTATCATGCTGATTCGGATATCACATTCGGATAATCATATCGAAGCAAACAGAAGCAAACAGAATACTTGCTAACTCACAATAGTGGATAACGAGTATACTGACATTACCTTACGGATACGAATCGAACATAGACAGTACCTTATGGGTACGAATCGAGAAACCATTTTATTTTATCTTATTCAAAAATATTTTACGGAGGGGACCTTAAACGAGATCAAAATTTCATAAGGGTTCGCGAGGAACCAAACGGGGACCTGATCGGGGTCCAAACAGAAGTGAGGCTATAGCTAAAAGACTCTATTAGGCATGCCTAACTATCCACTAGACTGACTCTTGCAGGTCATGCGTAAAGAAATTCACATATTAAGTTCATAACTTAAGGCAATAATAACCCATTTCTGATACAACTAACATTCAATAATCTGATAGAGCCAAACACTAATTTATGATGTAAGACAAATAAAATGACACTAAATAATATTTAAAACCCATCATAAGTGAAAAAGGAGATAAAATGAAGAGAATAAAAAATCATCAAAAATTGGGGATAGAAGCATTTTACACGGCGGTATGGCTAATCCATACCGCCGTGTAAGACACCTTACACGGGGGTATGGTATATCCCATACCACTGTGTAACATGCCCAACACGGAGTTAGAGTTACTGTCGTGTAAATCACCCAAAACCCAGATGTTTGCAGAAAAATAACCCAATTTCAAACCCATAGCTACACATTTCAAAACTCACACATTCAAACCATAAAATCAACCCATGAAACTCACCTTTCAGCTCAACATTCAAATACCACATGCAATGAACATACTAATTCATTCAATCCCCAATGTAACACCCCAATACCCCTCGGGAGGAATATCGGATGTCACACACGCAAAACACATACATTCATGTAAATAACTACAACGAAAGATTAAAAAAAATATAACATAAGCGGAAGCATTCAGGAACAACATATATATATATACTCGCATTTCAGAACTTATAAAGTATACATATACAAAAATCATTACATTATCAAATATCAGAATTATATGCCTTTCAAAACATTTACAAAACGTACAGAGCAAAAGCGCGACTATACAAACATATCCCTATACTAGTACAAAAAGAAGACTTCGACTCCTAGTGGCCAGCAGATGCGCGACTCCAAAACTGAACCAACCCTACAGACCTACACGGAAATAAAACATCTGTGCTAAGCGATAACGATTAGTGGAGATGAGCAGAAGCAAAGGACTTCCAATGAAGTCGCAAAAAAAACATATGAATTATACAATCAAAGTCACTTGCGACAATCAAAGGTAATAAACATAATATGAGCAACAATATCAATAGCATAACTAATAAATTTACGTTTACCTTTCATGCTCATATCACTCATGTACATGTGCTAAAGCATGGTCTTATCACAAGTATTAACATGAATACTCAAACAATCAATTTTTCAATCACTAAAGCATAATCTTAAATATCACAAAACGAAACGGAAAGCCTCAACTCTCAAAAACTATGGATAAGGGTACTGAAGATATCGGTAAAACTCAGTATCTAAAAAATGTACTAAAGATATAAGTCTCAAAAACATTCAAACACCCGAAGGTAACAAAAGAGACTAAAGTCTCTAGATAAAAGACCATAACGGTCTACTAAGCAGCTGCGCGAAACCCTTTATAAGCATGCTTATCTATCCTTTACCTTGACTATTCAGGCTTACATACCACTCTAATCTCTATAACACATATTCACGTATCCGATCACAATCACATTTCACTCAATTCATGTACATGCTAAACAATCCAATAAATAGATATATAATTCATACTAGCAACTAATACCTATGATCTATAATATGCATGTTCAAACATATTCATATAGTTCACCATACAAGTACACATACCATTAAGATTCAATCATATGTCATCAACATCGCATGCTATATCATGTCCAATAGTTAAAAAACATGTATACATTTAATTCCTTCATTAAAATGCTATGCTATAGCATCATTTACATATAATTTCCATTAACAAACATTCATATACTCATCTCATAAAGTTAGACATGAGTTGGACAAGCTATAGGAACTTATAGAGAAGTTCGCGTGCATTTCGGGAAGGATAAACACACAAAAAAATACACAAACTAGTGGGAGTAAAGGTGGGAAATGATTCATGCCAACCAAGGGATAAAAATATGAAGAAAAATCCCTCACTAAACTTGTTCTGTCGTGCTCGCGGCAGTAGCTTCCAACAAGTGCCGTACGAGACTGCTTTTCACCTCAAACTTGAAGCGTACGAACTAACCTCTAAACATCTATTTTTGGAATAACTTCCTCCTTAGAAATTGTTACCTAGGATGTTAATTTTAAAATGGAACAAGTTTCAGGTCATTTGAACTTCTATAAAAGCAGATTTAAATTAAACAATCTATACCGTTCCAACCAACCCACCAGAATAGAGACACTTATGTTTTTGCCACTTTTGGGACACTTAGAACCAGAATTCATTCATGGTCATTTTTGGGACTTATAGAGGTATGGAAGTCATGGTTCCAATGACACAATAGTCACTTCATGTGCAGTTATCAAACTCCACTTATCACCAAAACATCACACAGAGGTTTGATACAATTTGAGCAGAGTTTTTCCCCACAACTAGGGTTCATACAGGATCACTGTATTATACTCATGGCAATTCAATTAACACTTCAACACACATCCATTTTACTTTTCAATTATATCAAATATTAATTAACACATATAATTTCTCCAAACTACACAAACACGTTAAACATGCATCAATTGACACTACATCACAATTCACTACACATGCAAAAATCAAAGGGCACACGATCCCTACCTCTAGTAGAGCAGCCGAGACATCCCAAATTAGATCTTGTCCTTGCCCTTCTCAATCCTTCTATCCATAACTTCATACACAGCCAAGAACACCAACACAAAATCTCTTAGTCCATTACATAACCAGCTCAAACAAAAACAGAAATGGAGTAGAAGAAGACCCAACACAAAGCTAAATCACACTTACCTTCTTAATCCTTTTATAACCTCTTCAAACCATCCAAAGCAGAAATTAACCAAATAAAAACAAAAATCAAAGGAGAAAGGGAAAGTGAAACCGAGAAAGAGAGTGGAACCAAATGCATGCAATCCAACTTTAAGGACAGATTTTCCCACTAAGATCACTTATATTGCATGCAAAAGTCCACTTGGCACTTTCTCCTCAAGCCACATGTCTACCTTAAGACATGTGTCTCACAAATCCTCCCTAACTCCTACTAAGCTGCCACTCGACCAAACCCAACTCCAAAATCCAATTTAATCCCGCCAAAATTAGATCTGTCGCGCTCGTGGCAGAATCCTTACTGGAAATCTCTAATTCCTTAACTTGACCAATCCTCCACACAATTTCTTCACTCACTTTAGCACTCATTCTAAAGTGTCCTCTCTTACTAATACACATCCATAAACTTACCAAAACACCGCAAATCCTACAAAGGTGTAATCCGGGTTGTTACAATCTCTCCCCGTTAAGAAATTTTGTCCTCGAAATTTCACCAATACTATAGATAGCAATAGACTTACTATAATAGAACTTATACAAATCAAACTCAATCACATGAGAACTTACTAGAAGGACCCGCTTGATCATCTTCCTTGTCGCTAATCATAGCGAAACACCGAGCTAGACCACCCGAAGGAATCAGCTTCTCAACCGTTTTCGATATCTTATGCGCTGCTCGACCTCTTCTTCTTTCACCTCCTGCAAATCCAGTCACTCCCATGTTACCTCTACTTCCTTGCTGTATTGTGTTCTCTTTCATCTCTGGACAATTGGCAAGCACATGCTCCATGCTGCCACATTTGATGCATGCTCCACTGAGCTTCCTACACATACCTCTATGAAATATCCGCAATGCTCACACTTTGCCACATTGCTTTCCTTTCCAGGGGGTGCCAAAATGCTTCCCTTAGATTCTTGCAATGAACCTGACCTTCGAGTATGCTATCCACTAACTACATTACGGGTTCTCTTACTACTTAACACATTACCATCGGTTACCCTTCTCTTATGCTCCTTCCTTTGCTTGATCACTTTCGATTCTTTTAGCTTCATCGCGGCTGAAACTAATTGGTAATAACCCACCACATGCATCACTGCCATGGCTGATAAAGGACCTCTAATGCTTTCTCTTAGCCCGTCTTCAAAATGATGACACTTAAACTCTTCAGCAAGCAACACTTCTGGCGCATACTTACTTAGCCGTCTAAACTCCTTTTCATAATCACTCATTGTCATACTTTTCTGCTTCAAACTCACAAATTCTTTCCATTTTGCTTCTCTGAATGCCTTAGTGACATATCTCTTCTCAAACTCCTGAACAAAGAACTCCCAGTTCATCTCAATAGGCCACCGGGGATTCATCATCACCAGCTTCCACCAATCATAAGCTGGGCTTTGCAGCAGGGACACCGTACAATTAACTCTCTGATCTAATGGGCAATTAAAATCTTATAGGACTCTGCCCATCTTCTCTAAATAATATTTGGATAAATCTGATTGATCCATATTTGCTCCATTAAATTCCTCTGCTCCTCTCCTTCTAATCAAATCCGTTGGGACTTTAGGGGCAGTTAACCTTTCAATCAGTTGCATCATCCCTTACATCAATACTGGATCACCATAAGCCGAACCCATACCTTCAGCTCAGGATCTCTCTTGTGCAAGCTGATGAAGCCCATGTCTCACCTATCTTCTCACTGGGATTAGACTCCATCTAAACTCTACATAATACAACATCTGCATTACGCCATGACTCTAGATAGACTCGAACACATCTAAACATCTTAAAGTCCAAAACCATCTAACATGGCTATGATACCACAACTTGTAACACCCCAATACCCCTCAGGAGGAATATCGGGATGTCACACATGCAAAAAACATACATTCATGCAAATAACTAAATCGGAAGCTTAAAAAAATAGAACATAAGCGAAAACATTGAGGAATAACATATATATACTCGCATTTGAGAACTTAAAAAGTATACATATACAAAATCATTTCATTATCAAATATCAGAATTACATGCCTTTCAAAATGTTTACAAAATGTACAGAGCAAAAGCGTGACTATATAAACATATCCTTATACTAGTACAAAAAGAAGACTTTGACTCCTATTGGCCATCAGATGCGCGACTCCAAAATAGAACCAACCCTGCAAACCTACACGAAAACAAAACATCCGTACTAAGCGATAACGCTTAGTGGGATGAACAGCACAAAGGACTTCCAATGAAGTCGCAAACAAAACATATGAATTATACAATCAAAGTCACTTGCCACAATCAAAGGTAATAAACATAATATGAGCAACAATATTAATAGCACAACTAATACATTTACCTTTACCTTTCATGCTCATATCACTCTTTTACATTCTCACCTTACATAACACATGCTTTAATCATAACATTATCATCTGCACGTGCTAAAGCACGGTCTTATCACAAGCATTAACATGAATGCTCAAACAATCAATTTTTCAATCACTAAAGCATAAGCTTAAATATCACAAAATAAACGAAAAGCCTGAATTCTCAAAAACTATGGATACAGGTACTGAAGATACCGGTAAAACACAGTATCTAAAAAATATGCTCAAGACATAAGTCTCAAAAATATTCAAATACCCGAACGTAACAAACGAGACTAAAGGCTCTAGACAAAAGACTATAACGGTCTACTGAGTAGCTGCGCAAAACCCTTTATAAGCATGCTTATTTAACCACTACCTTGACTATTCAGGCTTACATACCACTCTAATCTCTCTGACACATATTCACGCATCCGATCACAATCACATTTCACTCAATTCATATACATGCTAAACAATCCAATAAATACATAAATAATTCATACTAGCAAATAATACCTATGATCTATAATACGCATGTTCAAACATATTCATATAGTTCACCATACAAGTACATATACCATTATGATTCAATAATATGCCATCAACGTCGCATGCCATATCATGTTCAATAATTAAAAAGCATGTATACATTTAATTCCTTTATTAAAGTACTATGCCATAGCATCATTTACGTATAATTTCCATTGACAAACATTAATGTACTCATTTCATAAAGTTCGACATGAGTTGGACAAGCAATAGGAACTTATAGAGAAGTTCGGGTGCATTTCGGGAAGGATAAACACACAAAAAAATACACAAACTAGTGGGGGGGGGGGGGGTAAAGGTGGGAAATGATTCATGCCAACCAAGGGATCAAAATATGATGAAAAATCCCTCAGTAAACTTGTTCTGTCACGCTCGCAATAGTAGCATCCTACGGGTGCCCTACGAGACTGCTTTTCACCTCAAACTTGAACCGTAAAAACTAACCTCTAAACATATTTTTTAGGAAAAATTGCCTTCTTAATAATTGTTTCCTAGGATGTTTGAAATGGAACAAGTTTGAGGTCATTTGAACTTCTAAAAAAGATATAAATTAAACAATCTATAATGTTCCAACGAACACGCCATAATTGAGACACTTATGTTTTGGCCACTTTTGGGACACTTAGAGCTAGAATTCATTCATGGTCATTTTTGGGACTTTTATAGGTATGGAATTCATGGTTCTAATGGCATAACAATCACTTAATTTGTAGTTCTCAAACTCCTCTTATCACTAAAACATCACATAGAGGTTTGATACAATCTAAGGAGAGTTTTCCCCTACAAGTAAGGTTCATACATGATCACTATATTATACTCATGGCAATTCAATTAACAGTTCAACACACATCTATTTTACTTTAAATTATGTCAAATATTAATTAACACATATAATTTCTCAAAACTACACAAACACATTAAACATGCATCAATTGACACTACATCAAAATTCACTACACATGCAAAAATCAAAGGGCACACGATCCCTACCTCTAGTAGAGCAGCCGAGACACCCCAAATCAGATCTTGTCCTTTCCCTGCTCAATCCTTCTATTCGAAACTTCATACACAACCAAGAACACCAAAACAAAATCTCTTAGTCCATTACACAACCAGCTCAAACCAAAATAGAAATGGAGTAGAAGAAGACCCAACACAAAGCTAAATCACACTTACCTTCTTAATCCTTTAATAACCTCTTCAAACCATCCAAAGCAAAAATTAACAAAATAAAAACAAAAATCAAAGGAGAAAGGGAAAGTGAAACCGAGAAAGGGAGTGGAACCAAATGCATGTAATCCAACTTTAAGGACAGATTTTCCCACTAAGATCACTTATATTGTATGCGAAAGTCCACTTGGCACTTTCTCCTCAACCCACATGTTTACCTTAAGACATATGTCTCATAAACCTTTCCAAACTCCTACTAAGCTACCACTTATCCAAACCCAACTCCAAAATCCAATTCAATCCCGCCAAAATTAGATTTTTCGCAAGAGTGTTCTGTCGCGCTCGCGATAGAATCCTCACTGAAAATCTCTAATTCCTTAACTTGACCAATCCTCCACACAATTTCTTTACTCACTTTATCACTCATTCCAAAGTGTACTCTCTTACTAATACACATCCATAAACTTACCAAAACACTGCAAATCATACTAGGGTGTAATTTGGGTTGTTACAAGTGGATACAATATCCTTCTTTTTCCATGTTAAAAGTATGATTTTTAATTATTTTTGAACATAATGTATGTGAAATATGCATGTTTAATTGAATCAAATCATATAGTCATGCTTAAGAAGATTAAAAATGAGATTTTTAATGATTAAAATTAAAAGAAATAAAATATATACCATGGACAACATGTAGGCTGAATGGTATATGTATGTAAAAATGAGATTTTTATGTGTTTTAATGTGATTTAATGGTATAACTTGATAAATTAACATGTAATCTAGCTAATGCAATGAATTAGAGAAAGAAAAATTCACATGATGGATGATGTACATGTTGGCCGAATTGAATATACATGTAAAAATGTGATTTTGATGTGTTTTGATGTGAAATAATGGCATGGCTATGTTATTTGACATGTAAATTACCTAAATAAGTGTTAAAGGTGATGAAAAGAATTGACTATGAAAAATTAATATCATGGCCGAATGGGATACATGTATGTATCCATGTGTACTTGGATGATTTAATGGATTTTATGCCATGAAATGGCATATGGATGGAAATTTAATGTATAATGTTTGATATGAATGAAAAAGAATGGAATAACATTATGAAATTCCATGAAATGTATGAATGGTTACTTAAAAAATGTGAAAAGTGGTATAATGATGCCGTATGTAGTAATCTGGTAGTTAAGTCTAGTTCAGGATATGATGGCTAGCCATAGGGACATAAGATCGCGGGTGTGAGCATAACATCTCACTTACTATAGGCTAATGACAGTCCTATTTTATATATTGTTCTGTTTTAATACAGTATTGATCTGTATTTTTGTTATTTGTATTTAAAGACAGGGATGGTCCTTTGGGGTCCCTCTGGTAAAGATAGGGGTGGTTCTTTAGGGTCCCTCTGGTAATGATAGGGGTGGTCCTTCAGGATCTCTCTGGTATGTTTGTGAGCCTTTGGGGTTCACGTTCCGTTTATCCTGATCATAAATGTCTGCCAGTTTTATACAGAGGCAAATGGCAAAAGTAAGCTTGATAGGGTTGATTTGTGATTAAATTGATATTTGTGTGAAAAATGGACATAATTGGATTAAATAAAAAAAAAGAGTTTTAAGGGCATAATGGTAATTTTGACCATAAAAAGATTAATAAGGATGAAAATATAATTAATTGGTTAAATATGGATATTTGTCACTCTATGGGGACTAAAATGTAATTTGGCATGAGAATGATATTTTAAGGATCTAATGGTAATTTGTATGTTAAATCAGAAGTTGAATAAGTTAATGAGCCAAATTAGTTGTATAATTGTATTTGTGGTAAACAAGAAAGGTAAAATTGTAATTTGAATGAAATTAAAGGACCCTAATCTAAATGAATCAAAAGTCAATTTGGATTAGAATTCTAAATGAATCAGAAGTCAATTTGAATTAGAATTCTAAATGAATCAGAAGTCAATTTGAATTTGAATTCTAAATGAATTAGAAGTCAACTTGGAATAGAAATCTAACTGGATTAAAAGTTTATTTGGATTAAAACTCTAATTGGATTAGAATTCAAAGTGAATTAGAGTATTAATTTGATATTTAATTAAATTATTTATAGAGAAAATGAGTAAGGAAAATAATGATAGCATAATTTGAATATTTTAGATAATTAAATAATGTTTAAAAAGGTAAATAAGATGAATTAATGGCATTTTTGTAATTTTGGTAAAGTTTGAGGACCTAATTGTAATTTTTCCATATTTAGGGGCTAAATTGTAATTTTATGAAATTGATAAATTAATTTTGTGGCATAATTATAAATATGAGAAAGTTAGGGGTAAAATCATAATTTAATAATAGTGAAAGGACCTAAGTGTAAATATAGCATAGTTAAAGGACTAAGTGTAAATATGGCATAGTTAAATGACCTAGATATAAATATGATATAATATGAGGACCTAATTACAATTATACCATAGTTAAGGGACCCAAATGCAAGTATGTAATTTTATGGGTGATATATAAATGCATTTGTCCTTAAATGAGTGATTTAATTGACATTAAGAATATTATTGCATGTTAGATAATGAAATAAGGATAATAATAAGTTAACTAATGGCATTATTGTAAATAAATGAAAAGTAAAAGGGTAATACTATAAATTAATGGAAATCTAGGAACTTAAATAAAAATTTGTCAATGACGAGGAAATTGAGGGATTTTAATGATCATTGATAGGTAAATTTGACTATTAATTGTATAACCAAATGACAATAGAGAAAATAATGATGTTTATATCAATATTAATAGAAATATTACTGCTAAAGCTAATATCATTCAAATGGCAATAGGATTAAAAGTAAGAAAAATAGATGAGTAATATTAGCATTAATAAAAGAATAGAAATGTCTTTGGACTAGTAAAAGATTATTATTATTCATGAAAAATAACTTAGATGTAAATTTAAATATGTAATATTAAATTGAAGATAAGAGAATGTAATTAAGATAAATAATAATATGTCATGTAAATTTAACTGAATACTGTGAATTTCATAATCCAGTCACAATAAATTAAGAGTGTGTAATAGAAATATGTAAAAGACATTGTTATAAAACTGATAAAAGTATTATAGATTGAGTTAATAATCTAAAGTATAAAATATGATAATTAATATTGTACGTGAGAAATTTTAGTAATGGGGTCGCCTAAAAATGTTAGTAACGAAACTAAAGACATGATAGAAAGTAGAATTGTAATTAAATGTTGAGATTTAATAGTGAAATGATAATTACTGAGATGATGATAAATTGTCAATGTGAGTAATTTAGGTACTGGTGTAAAAATAGTACTATTAGGCATGGTAATAAGGAAATTAAATGTAAAATAGTATCAATAGACATTTAATCAAATAATGATAATAGAAATTTTGTATAAAGTTAAGAGGATAATGATGTTAAGTCTAAAATAAGTTAGGGATTAAGTAATAACTTTGACAATTCAAGTATATAATATGAAATATAACTGAGTAAAATTAATTAGGAAAATAGAGTTAATGTATTATGTTTATAGCATAAAAATGGCATTGTGAAAGAAATATTAAAGATATAAAGAAAAAGATAACGGTTAATCAGTACCGTAAATAACATTGATGATGACTATTCAATAGATATATCGGTAACTGATATTGTACCATGGTGTAGACTGTAATTGATGTATAAGCTATAAACAAACAATGAAAGACAAATGAATAAGTTAATAAGATATTTACAAATGTTGTTAATATAACTGATCATTGAATTAACGGACTGAATATAATAGTAGTAATGTGAAAATTAAGAGTACAGATAAAGATGATTCTGATAATAGTAATAGTAATGTTTAAAATATGGTTATTGAAATAATGAAAAAGGAATAAGATAATGACTGAAGCAAGAAGCCTATTAGGACATTAAATGTAAGGCATAAATTACCTAAAAGTCTTAACAATTAATGTTCATATAATAGATACAAAGATATATGCTTGTGTGTGCATGCATGTATTAATGGTATGGGAAATTTAGGATATGTATCCACCACTGGGCATTTTAATGCTCAACATGTAGTGTGATTACTGTGTGCAGGTTATAGAAAGATAGGAAGTTTAAAGTGGCCAAGGTTTGACAATAGTCGAGATAGGAGTTGAAAGCAAAGGTAAGGAGAATTATGCATGGCATGTATACGACTGGAATGGGTGAACACGAGATTGTACAGGATAAGTATATGAACGGTGTGTTAGTGTAATTGTTATATTATTGTATATGCAGGTTTGTGATTGTAGGGAAAAAAATTCACCAAATCTGATAAGTGCATTACAGTATAGTGTGGTAACATCCGATATCCGTACCATTTGTGGGTATAAGGGTATTACAGAGGTCATTGCGGGTACATTTCTACTCTGTAATATAGAAATGTTTGCATTAATTGACCATGGGTCTACTCATTCATATGTATGTTCTAAGAAATTATGTGATAAGATGTCTTTTGTTGAGCATCTAGATTATGATATTTGTGTGACTAGCTCTTTGGGAAGTTGTGTGAATGTGAACAAAGTATTTAAAGATTGCCCTATAATGGTCTAAGACTATGTGCTCCCTGTAGATTTTATTGAGTTGCCTTTTGACGAGTTTGATTTGATATTGGGCATAGATTGGTTGAGTAAGCACCGAGCTATAATCAACTATATGAAGAAAACAGTTGTGCTTAGTAGTGCAGAAAAGTCTAAAGTGGTTGTAAGAGGTGTGTGCTCTAATCCGCTAGTAGATGTGATTTCTGCTATGCAAGATTATCGGTATTTGAGGAAAGGATGTGAGGCATTCCTAGCCATTGTGTTGGATTCGAAGAGAGAACAAGTAAGAATTTAGGATATTCCTGAAGTGAGAGAATTTCCTGATGCTTTTCCCAAAGAGTTAGCTAGTGTACCACCAACAAGAGAAGTAGAGCTGTCAATTGATAATGTGCCTGGTACAGCACCTGTGTCTAAGGCACCCTATCGGATGGCTCCTATTGAGTTGAAAGAATTGAAGACTCAGTTACAAGAGTTGTTAGATAGGGGTTTCATAAGACTAAGTGTGTAACATCCCCTACCCATACGTAGGCGTACCCATCCTCAAGGACTGAGAAGCCATATGAGCCGGGTGTGTCACCAAGCAGATAAATATATGCAACATACATTCGTACATAACAACCATACATCATTACGGGGAAATTAAAACTTTCATGAGTATCAGAATGATTAATCATTACAATAGCAAAATTCGTTACAATAATGTTCTGATCAAAAGCCAGAATAAAATAATTACATATCCCAAAAGTATATAATTGCGAAAGTTTTACAAAATAATGGTGTAAAGAGAGTTTCGATAGAAAAGAATCAACATGCTATCAAAAATAAAGCCATAACACTAATCCCTCTGTGTTGGCTTGACTGGCGACGACTCTCGCAATGGAACACCATCCTCCGCACCTGCATGGATAAAACACCGTGCTAAGAGATAAACGCTTAGTGGGGAACACACAACAAAAGAGTGGACGGCCATTCACAATGGTCGTCAATGCCATACACATACAATATAACAAATGCGGATAATGATATCAACTATATAATCATACTTGCATAATAAAGACATACATTCAGAAGTTCACATCTCCATTCATTTACACTTCATTTAATTTCTCATACTCATCATTATATGCATCCGAATATCGTATTCTTGTAATCATATCAAAGCGGAACAAAACAAAAAGAGCACCTGCTGACTCACAATAGTGGATAACGAGTAAACGCATAGCGTACCTTACGGGTACAAATCAGAAACCATTTTATTTTTGTCGCATTCAAAACATTTTACAAAGGGGACCTTAAACAAGATCCAAAACGCATAAGGGGTTTGCGAGGAACCAAACGGGGACCTGATCGGGGTCCAGACATAACTGAGGGCTGCAGCTAAGAGACTCTATTAGGCATGCCTAACTATCCACTTACTTGACTCTGGCAGGTCATGTATAAACCAAGTGATGCTTCCAAGTATAACACATAATTGCAATCACATTCATATAGTTCAACATACAAGTATGCAATATATTATTCATTTCCACATTCGTTAGTTTTCCATTCATGAACTTATATACCATAACATCAATTACATATAATTCAATTAGAAATACATTTTTACACTCCTTTTAGAATGTTAGACATGAGTTGGATAAGTGGTAAGAACTTCCGGGGAAGTTCGGGTTTGATTCGGGAAGAAAAACACTCAAAATAGGCACAACAGGGGTTGGTCACGGTGGTATTGGATTGGTTGCCACCATGAGGTCCAATAATGAGCATTCTACCCAACATTTTTGTATGTCATGGTGGTAATTAAATGGGTTGCCACCGTGACCTACCTAAAGGTTGCAAAACATAAGCCATAATTCATGACTCCTTCACTACTCCTTTTTCCACATGGCACCCTCCTATTGGTGGGTCTTCATAATTCACACCCTACATGCATACATCAAAACACACACAATACTCTCCCAACTAATGCACACCCTACTTATGTGTGAATAAAACATACAACCACAACTCCACTACTCATACCCTATAATAGTACACTCATGCACACATAAACATATCCCAACTAATTCACACTCTAATAACATACATGCATCCACATGCTAACAAAATCCACAAACATGTAATATACCCCAAAATACCCTTGTCCAAAATACACACAAATGCACACATACACATGGCTCGTACTACTAGGGGGCAAATGGGGTGTGACAACTCTCCGCTACTAACAAGAATTTTGTCGT
This sequence comes from Excoecaria cochinchinensis, assembly GCA_947683425.1. NCBI lineage: Eukaryota > Viridiplantae > Streptophyta > Magnoliopsida > Malpighiales > Euphorbiaceae > Excoecaria > Excoecaria cochinchinensis. The sequence goes on from CANTUQ010000119.1 coordinate 10,289,388, forward strand.
CGAAATTCTCACCATAACCGAACAAATGCGAATACTGAGCTCTCATCGATTCCTCTAGTTCCCACGTCGCTTCCTCGACTCCATGATGGTTGCATAACACTTTAACCAATGGGATTTGCTTACTTCTCAGCTGTCTTACTTCCCGGGCTAGGATGGCTTTCGGTTCATCATCATAAGAAAAATCTGGTTGCACTTGCACATCTTGAACTGACAGAACATGTGACGGATCTGATCTGTATCGATGAAGCATCGAAATATGGAAAACATTGTGCAACTTCGCCAACTCTATCGGTAAAGCCAATCTATAGGCTACCGGACCAACCTTAGCCAAAATCTCATAAGGACCAATGAAGCGAGGACTAAGCTTGCCTTTCTTACCAAACCTAAGCACTTTTCTCCAAGGCGAAACCTTAAGGAAAACTTTGTCCCCGACGTCAAACTGCACATTTTTCCTCTTCAAGTTGGCATAAGACTTTTGTCGATCCTTAGCCGCCTCCAAATTTCGCTGCACAACTCTGATCTTTTCCTCGGTATCCCTAACCAACTCTGGTCCAATAACTGAATGCTCGAATAGCTCGGTCTAACAAACCAGACTCCTACACTGCCGACCATATAAAGCCTCATACGGTGTCATACCGATGCTCGACTGATAGCTATTATTGTAGGCAAACTCCATAAGCGACACATATCTTTCCCAACTAGCCGAAAAATCCAAAGCACACGCCCTCAACATATCCTCTAGAATCTGAATGACCCGTTCTGACTGACCATCTGTTTGAGGATGGAATGCCGTACTGAAGTTTAACTTGGTACCCAAAGCTCTCTGCAACTCTTTCCAAAACTTCGAAGTGAACCTTGGGTCCCGATCTGATACTATGGATAATGGCACTCCATGCAACCGAATTATTTCATCCACATAGATACTGGCCAATCTATCCATCGGATAGTCCACTCTCACAGGCAAGAAATGAGCTGACTTCGTAAGTCGATCCACTATCACCCAAACGGAATCGTGCTTCCTTTGAGTCAAAGGCAATCCAGAAATGAAGTCCATGGCTATATCATCCCACTTCCACTGGGGAATGGATAAAGGCGTAAGCAATCCCGAAGGAACTTGATGCTTTACCTTTACCTGCAGACATGTCAAACACTTAGACACAAAATCCACAATGTCCCTCTTCATACCGGACCACCAATAAAACTGCTTCATGTCTCTGTACATCTTCTCATTGCCAGGATGCATAGTAAATACCGTACTATGCATCTCACTCAAAAGCTGTTTCTTTAACTCCTCATTCTCTGTCACACACAAACGGTTTTTGTGCATAAGCACCCCATCCTGAATTGAGAACTCTGACTGCTTGCCCAAACTAACATGTTGCACAATCCGCTGAAGCCTCTCATCATCCCTCTGAGAATCCACAATCTTCTATCTCAAGGTAGGCTTCACTCGCAACTGAGCAATCAAAGCTCCATCTGAATCAAACCTCCATCTAAACTGTCTCAAAAACAAGGCTGAACCGATTTCCGACTCAAAGCATTCGCGACTTCATTGGCCTTCACTGGGTGGTAATCCACTATGCAGTCGTAGTCCTTAAACAACTCAAGCTAACGATGTTGTCTCATGTTCAATTCCTTCTGCGTGAGGAAATACTTTAAGCTCTTATGGTCCGTAAAGATCCTTCATTTCTCCCCATACAGATAATGGCGCCAAATCTTCAGAGCAAAGATAACAGCTGCTAATTCCAAATCGTGTGTCGGATAATTCTTCTTATGTGGCTTCAACTGTTGAGAAGCATAAGCCACAACCTTACCGTCTTGCACCAAAACACAACCAAGACCGACACCCGAAGCGTCACTATACATTACAAACTCCTTACCTGAGATGGGTTGAGTAAGTATAGGAGCCTCAACTAGCAACTGCTTCAGCCGCTCAAAACAAGCCTGGCACTTATTCGACCACTCAAACCTGATGCCTTTTCTTAACAACCTTGTAATCGGAGCGGCAATCACTAAAAAATCCTTAACAAACCGACAGTAATAACCCGCCAAACCAAGGAAAGTCCTCACTTCTTGAACATTTCTAGGCACTGTCCAATCAACTATTGCCTCAATCTTAGCCGAATCAACTTGAATACCCTTGGCGAAAACTATATGGCCCAAAAATGACACTTCCTGAAGCCAAAAATCACACTTACTCAACTTAACAAACAATCGATGTTCTCTCAGCACTTGCAAAACTAACCGAAGATGTTCCTGATGCTCACTCTCATCTTTGGAATACACCAAGATATCGTCTATAAAAACCACTACAAATTGGTCCAAGTATGGCCTAAACACTCGGTTCATCAAATCCATGAATGCCGCAGGTGTATTTGTCAAACCAAATGGCATAACAAGAAACTCATAGTGACCATACCGAGTCCGAAACGCAGTCTTAACCACATCCTCATCTCTAACCCGAAGCTCATAATACCACGACCGAAGATCAATCTTTGAGAAAACACCTACACCTCGCAGCTGATGAAACAAATCCTCAACTCTAAGCAAAGGATACTTGTTCTTCACTGTGACCTTATTAATTTGCCTGCAGTCGATACACATCCTTAGAGTCTCATCCTTCTTCTTGACAAACAGAACCGGAGCTCCCCATGGAGATATGCTAGGTCGAATAAACCCCTTATCTAATAGCTCTTGTAGTTGAGTTTTAAGTTCTTTTAACTCTACAGGAGCCATCCGATACGGTGCTTTTGATATAGGAGTGGTACCCGGCATAATCTCTATGGACAACTCGACTTCTCTCTCAGGAGGCAAACCCGGCAATTCACTCGGAAATACATCACTAAACTCCCGCACAACCGGGATGTCCTCAATCCGAACTTGATCCCTCTTGGAATCCAAAACAACTGCTAGAAAAGCCTCACAACCCTTCCTAATGAACCTCTTAGCTTGCATTGCTGAGATCACATTGTTCAAAGAACTAGCACCCAAACCTTTCATAATCATAGAAGACCGATCTCTATCCCGAAGTACAACTGTCTTCCTATGACAATCAACCACAACCCAGTGCTTACTCAACCAGTCCATACCGAGAATCAGATCACACTCTCTGAAAGGCAACTCAATCAAATCCGCAGGAAACACAACTCCCTCAACTAGCAAAGGACAATTCTTATAAACTCTACTCACACTGACACTATGCCCTAATGGACTTGTCACACATATCTCATAATCTAACTGATCAACCACATGCAACTTATCAACAATCTTATCCGTGCACAAGTATGAGGCTGTGGACCCAGGGTCAATTAGAGCATACAATTCAGTGTCATGGAGTAGGAACTTACCAGCAATAACATCGGGCGCATCCTACTCCTCTCTGGCTCTCACAGCATAGGCTCTAACTGCAACTGGCAACTGACGCTCAACAGACTCTGATGCAGCTCCCTCTCTAGGTCGACCTCCTCGACCTCTACCTCGGCCTCTACTGCGAGTAGCCTGTGTGGCATTCGAACCAACTCTACTAGCCTCCCTCCAATCACCTGAAGCTTCATACGATCTTGGACAGTTGGCAAAAAAGTGCTCGGTGCTCCCGCAACGGAAACACCCACCAGTGAGCCACCTACACTCACCCTTATGCTGCTTGCCACAGTGTGCGCACCCAGGTAACACTTCTATCCTAGAACTCGAATCACCTCTACCAGAACCAGATACCCTGCCTGAACCCTGCCTTCTACCTCTAGTGGCTGGACCAGATGATGACTCATCCTGCGGGTTCCTAGATCTCTTACCCGAGGATGATGAAGATGAACCACCATGAGAAGGATTCCTCCTCTGAGCCCTCTCTCTCAACACAGACTCTGATCTCTCAGCTCTAACAGCAGCCTCCACAATCTGATAATAATTCACCCCCGGTGTGCTCATCAGGGAAATCAACATAGCTCTCAAGGACTCTTTCAATCCGGCCTCAAAATGCCTAATCCGGAACTCATCCATCATAATACCTTCAGGAGCATACCTAGCCAACCGATTAAACTCCTTCTCAAACTCTGAGACCGACATAGCCCTCTGCTTCAAACTCAAAAACTGTGCCCACTTCGCATCTTTATAGGTCTGAGTTATATACTTCTTTGTGAATTCCATATCAAAGAAATCCCATGTAATAGGTTCTGGCAACTGAGGTTGTCTGCAAACTAACTCCCACCATTCATAGGCTGACCCTTGCAGCAAAGCTACTGCACACTCTGTCTGCTGATCTGGAGGACATCTAACCTCTTTCAAGGCACGCTTCACCTTATCCAACCATTTCTCAGCTAACTCTTACTTATCCAAACCTGTTCCATAAAAGTCTTCAGTACCAACTCTTCTCACACTTTCTATAGGAGCTCTGGGGGCAGTCACTCTCTCCAAAACCCTAGCCATGTCCCTGAATATAGCCTCGAAAGGCACAGCAACGGCCTTGGGTTGGACCCTAGCAGGTTGAGCCAACACAGATACCGAAGGATCAAAACCTTAGTGATTTACGCTTTCAGCTAATCCCTCAACAGATCTTCGAGCGGAACTCGAATCCATCTAGACAAAAGAAAGATAACCGCATCAGCCAACACAGTCCTAGACATATACGCATCTATGCACATCAACCACAATAATACCCAGAAATGCCTTAACCTAGGCTCTGATACCAAAAACTGTAACACCCCCTACCCATATGTAGGCGTACCCATCCTCAAGGAGTGAGAAGCCGTATGAGTCGGGTGTGTCACCAAGCAGATAAAGATATACAACATACATTCATACATAACAACCATACATCATTACGAGGAAATTAAAACTTTCATGATTATCAGAATGATTAATCCTTACAATAGCAAAATTCGTTACAATAATGTTCTGATCAAAAGCCAGAATAAAATAATTACATTTCCCAAAAGTATATAATTGCGGAAGCTTTACAAAATAATGGTGTAAAGAGAGTTTCGATACAAAAGAATCAACATGCTATCAAAAATAAAGCCCTAACACTAATCCCTCTGTGTTGGCTTGACTGGCGACGACTCTCCCAAATGAACACCATCCTCCGCATCTGCACGGATAAAACACCGTGTTAAGCGATAAACGCTTAGTGGGGAACACATAACAAAAGAGTGGATGGCCATTCACAATGGTCGTCAATGCCATACACATACAATATGACAAATGCGGATAATGATATCAACTATATAATCATACTTGCATAATAAAGACATGCATTCAGAAGTTCACATCTCCATTCATTTACACTTAATTTAATTTCTCATACTTATCATTATACGCATCCGAATACCATATTCTTGTAATCATATCAAAGCGGAACAAAACAAAAAGAGCACCTGCTGACTCACAATAGTGGATAACGAGTAAATGCATAGCGTACCTTACGGGCACGAATCGAATGCATAGTATACCCTACGGGTACGAATCAGAAACCATTTTATTTTTGTCACATTGAAAACATTTTACAAAGGGGACCTTAAACAAGATCCAGAACGCATAAGGGGTTCGCGAGGAACCAAACGGGGACCTGATCGGGGTCCAGACAGAACTGAGAGCTGCAGCTAAGAGACTCTATTAGGCATGCCTAACTATCCACTTACTTGACTCTGGCAGGTCATGTATAAACCTGCCTCTTTTTGTTTTGTTCCGCTTTGATATGATTACAAGAATACGGTATTCGGATGCGTATAATGATGAGTATGAGAAATTAACCATTTTTATCATTCAATATTCACAATGCCCCTAGCATAAACCTGGTAGAGAATCTACTGACCGGATATGCAGGACATGGATCCCATAGATCAACTACACTATGGAATGACCCCAATAGGACTACTCCTCACTGCACTACACTACACTGATCATTTTTATACACTGTACACTGTGATAGACCATGATTGGCCTATCAATAGCGAGTCGTCATGACTCGCACTGCGGTGTGGAATCCCTATGGCTAGGCAATTATATCCTGGACTACATTTCACTACCAGACAACTACTAATGGTAATATATCATCGAAATTTACATAAATATCAAATTACGTCAATATGTATATTTCGGCATACATTTCATATTCACTTATAATTTTGCATACACTCTTATTTATCATCAATTAGCCTTTATATGTCATTAAAAGTGATAAACCATCAAAATACACATTACTCTTGCCATGAATACCATTCGGCTAAGGAGTCATATTTTCTTATAGTTCACTTTAATTCCATTTAATCACTCCATTGTCTAGCTTTCATGTTAAGCATGTCATAAATACCAATTACATGCCATATTTCACCACATGTCGCATTTATACCCTTAGTAATCCATACGACCTAACCATTACAAATTCATTTAGTTTACTTTTTCACACCTTTATATATTCCATCATGCATTACACATATTAAACAGATTATAACCATCATTTATAAGCCATAAAACTCATATATACATTATGAATTCCTTAAGTATTCATTCGGCCAACATTAGGGATTTCATACCATTTTGTTTTAATTTAATCTAACCATTTGTATACACTAATTTAAGCCCACTAATCATTATTATCAAGTTAGATTTAATTAATCATGCCATTATCACATACCCTCACTTAGACATAACCTAATATTCAACATAAATCAATGGAAAAAGATGGATTGAGTAACCACAAACCTCCAAATCTTGCTCTATACCTCTCTAAGCTTGCTTTTCTTTCCCTTTGGCTTCTGAAATCTCCTCCTCCCCTAGAGTTCCTACGATGGCCGAATATAAGCACCCACAAAACATCAAAACTATGCTTTCTTTTTACAATATAACATTATAAATGAACTCTACACCCTTAAAAACCCCCATAGGGACCAATAAACTTAATTAAAAATACCTAAATCTCTTACCTCAAATCTTGACCTAAACCCTGTACACTTGATTTTTCCCACTTTCAAAGCTCCAAATGAATTCTAATCACTGTATTTATGTTAAATAGGGACTGAAGTTTGTTTAAGAGGCTAGGATTTGGGCAGAAATTGGATGAGAGAGGAAGAAAAGTGAAGGAGAAAGTGAGGAAACCTATTTGGCCTTGAAGAAGAAAGTGGAGGGCAGTGGAGGGCAGATTTCTATAGAGAAATCTAGCCTCTCCCCCTCTTATATATAGTGTAAATTAACCAAACCGGTCCAATCGAAGTGGTCCAACGGGTTTGAACAAAATTTTTGGCTTTTCGGTCAATTTGCACTGTTTCAAGGCATCTATATGTTCCTCACCTTATTTTCACTTCTAACCAATTCCATCATTCTTACAGCATCAAAAATAGCCTCCCTACTAATTTTTAGCTCAATCGGAGTCCATTTTGGGCCCGATTAAATTAAACCGGTTTGATTCAACCACTTTTTGTTCTACCGTAAATTTCGATTCTAATGCTGTAAAAAATTACAAAAAATTATTTTATGCCATTATGCTTCCCACACTACACCATTTAGAGCTCAATAACAACTTTTAAAAATTCAGTCAAACTTCGATCAACCCTGGCTCAATTTAAAGCGAACCAGAGGCCAACTTCTGAATGACTTTCAGATGCTTATTTAACTCCGTTTTTAGCTCAAGTTTCACCACTAGACTCCTGACAGCCCACAGGTCAATTTTTTGAAATAAAAATTTTTCTAAAAAATGATAGCCAGGTTCTTTGTATAGCTACCCTGGGGTCACCCATCCTGGGATTTCTATACTTCAAGCACACTTAACACTGAACTTCACTACTGTTAACATTACTTAATACACTGCTCTCCATTGTGATCATCATAAAGACACTGTAATCATGCACTAACACTTCTAGACCGGTATTTGGGCTACTATAATTCTACCCCACTAAAAATAAAATTTTATCCTCGAAATTTACCTAAACTGAAAAGCTGTGGATACTGTTGTTGCATAGTTGCTTCGGGTTCCCACGTTACTTCTTCCACATTACGATGGTTCTAGAGCACTTTCACAAGTGGAATCTGCTTATTCCTGAGTTGCCTGACTTTTCTAGCTAAGATCTTCACTGGGTACTCTTTATAAGTCAGGTCAGGCTGCACTTGTGTCTCCTCTAGTGTGATCACATGGCTCGGGTTCGATCTGTACCTTCGAAGCATCAATATGTGGAACGTGTCATGGATCTTTTCTAAGGCTTGTGGAAGCTTCAACCTATATGCCACTGGTCCTACTCGCTGAATCACTTCATATGGGACAATAAATCTTGGAGATAGTTTACCCTTCTTCTAGAACCGGAGAACCCTTTTCCATGGGGAAACATTCAAAAATACTTTATCACCCACTTGAAACTCTATGTATTTTCTCTTCAGATCAGCACAGGACTTCTGTCTATCACTAGCTTCCTTCAGTCGCTATCTGATCATTTGAACCTTTTCTTCTATCTCTGAAATCAAATCTGACCCCACTAGCTTACTTTCACTCAATTCTGTCCAACACAGGGGAGTCCTACACTTTTTGCCATACAATGCTTCATATGGAGCCATTTTGATGCTTGACTGATAACTGTTATTGTATGCAAATTCTGCTAAAGGTAGATATCTCTCCCAACTATTCTTGAATTCAAGCACACAACATCTCAATATGTCTTCAATTATCTAGATGACTATCTCAGACTACCCATCTATCTGCGGGTGAAAACCTGTGCTATAATGTAATCTGGTACCCAAAGCTTCTTGCAACTTCTTCCAAAACTGGGAAGTGAAGCGAGGATCTCTATCAGAAATAATAAAAAATGACACACCATGAAGCCTCACTGATGTATAACTCAACCGGTTTAGTCAATAGGTAATCCATCCTCACGGGTAGAAAATGGGCTGATTTGGTAAGTCTGTTAATGATCACCCAAATCGCATCATGTTTCCTTCGGGTGAGAGGTAGCCTAGTCACAAAATCCATAGTCACTCGATTCCACTTCCATTCGGGTATAGAAATGGGCTAGAGTAACCCGGATGGCATTTAATGTTCATCTTTAACTTGCTGACATATCAAGCACTTGCCCATAAACTCTATTACATCCTGCTTCATTCCTGGCCACCATTAATGCATCTTCAAGTCTTGATACATCTTGTTACCCAACGGATGCATGGCATAACTGCTATAATGTTCTTTTGTCAGAATATTCTTCTTCAATTCTAGCTGATTGGGCACACATAACCTCTGCTTGTAGTATAGACTGCCATCTGTTGCCATTGTGTAGTTGTTACTGCCACTGTCCTTCACTCTATCTATCACTGAAGTCAGCTTGTCATCTTGCATTTGGGCAGCTTTGATCTGCTGCACAAAGTCAGGCTTCACTTGCAACTCTGCTATTAATGCTCTACTATCAGCTACATCAATCCTGACATTCATAGCCTTCAATGCTACCATGAACTTTCTACTGAGTGCATCTGCTACAATGTCGGCCTTTCCTGGGTGAAAATCAATGCAACATTCATAGTCCTTGCTTAATTCTAGCCATCTTCGTTGTCTAAGATTGAGTTCTTTTTGAGTGAGCAAGTATTTCAAGCTTTTATGGTCTATGAAAATATAACACTTCTCACCATAAAGGTAGTGTCTCCAAATCTTCAATGCGAACACTATGGCTGCAAGCTCAAGATGATGTGTTGGGTAGTTCTTCTCATGATTTTTAAGCTAGCGAGACGCATAAGCTACAGCATTGCCATCTTGCATAAGTACACAACCCAACCCATTCAAGGATGCATCGCTGTAAATTGTGAAATCTTTACCTGACTCGGGTTGAGTTAACACTGGAGCCTCTATCAAAATCTTCTTTAACTTATCAAAGCTGGCTTAGCACTTTTTAGTCCACTCAAACTTTACCTTTTTCTGCAACAGGCGAGTTAAAGGAGCTGCTATAATCGAAAAGCCTTTAACAAACCTTCTATAGTAGCCTGCTAAACACAAGAAGCTTCTAATTTCTGTAACATTCTTGGGTGTTCTCCACTAGAAAACTGCTTCTATCTTCTTAGGATCCACTTTAGTACCTTCCGCTAACACTACATGGCCCAAAAATGACACTTCATTCAGCCAGTAATCACACTTACTGAATTTATCATACAACTTCTTTTCTCGAAGAGTCTGCAGAACAATTCTCAAGTGCTTGTCATGCTCTTCTAGAGTCCTTGAGTACACCAGGATATCATCAATAAAGACCACTACCAACTGATCCAAATAAGAATGGATAATCCGATTCATAAGGTCCATGAAAGCTGCTGGTACATTTGTGAGTCCAAAAGGCATCACTAAAAACTCATAATGGCCATATCTGGTGTGAAAAGCTGTCTTGGGCACATCTGCTTCTTTTATTTTCAACTGATGGTAGCCCGATCTCAAATCAATCTTTGAGAATACGCCTACACCATTCAACTGGTCAAACAAGCCTTCAATCCGTGGCATTGGATACTTGTTTTTGATTGTCAATTTATTCAGTTGCCGGTAATTAATGCATAGCTGGAGCGACCCATCCTTCTTTTTCACAAATAGCACTGGTGCTCCCCATGGTAATATACTTGGCCTAATAAAACCTTTTTCAAGCAATTTCTGCAGCTGAATCTTCAATTCTTTTAATTCTACCGATGCCATTCTGTAACGAGTAATGGAAATGTGTGCAGTGCCTAGAGCCACTTCAATAGAGAACTCGATCTCCCTGTCGGGTGGTAAGCCTGGAAGATCTTCTAGGAACACATCTTAGAACTCTCTCACTGTTGGCACATCTGATACTTTAGTGGCTTCCTTCTTTGCATCCATTGCATAGCATAGATAAGCAATACATCCCTTCCTGATCAATCGCTATACTGCGGTGGCTGAAATCACAACAGAAAGGTAATCTGGTCTTTGGCCCACTATCGTTATCTCTCGATCATCTGAAGTTTTGATGGTAACTCTCTTTCTTTTACAATCAACCATTACATGGTGGGTGGACAACCAATCCATTCCCAAAATGACATCAAACTCTTTGAAGGGAAGTTCAATTAAGTTGGCTGGAAAAACACTATCTTGAACACTAATGGGACAATCTCTGTACAATTTACTCACTATCATACTATGACCCAAAGGGTTGCTCACTAAGATATCTTGATCTAGGAATGACTCATCTAACCCTTTTCCCCGTACAATATCTGTGCTAATATAGGAATGTGTGAACCCGGGATCTATAAGTGCATACACTGAATGAGAAAATAAAGAGAATTGACCTACTATCACATTAGGTGCGTCCTCCTGATCTCAGGCCCTCACTGCATAAATATGACCCACTGCGCGTCCCTGACCCTCAGCTGGTGGTGGAGGTGGTCTAGCTGAAGTATGGGAGGCTATTCCCCTGCCTCGCCCATGGGGTGCTGAAGACTCTGCACTTGGAGCTGGTGAAGACACTGATAGTGGTACAGCATCGGAACAATCTTTCACTAAGTGTTCCTTTGATCCACACTTGAAATAGGCACCTGATAAGTATCTGCACTCGCCAGGATGGGATCTATCACAATGGTTGCACTGTTGGGGAGTGCCTCTGCCTTGGGGCGCACTACCCACTGATGATGCAGGTGCTCTGCTACCGGCAGCATTCTTTTGACTACGCATCGATGCTACTAATCCTCTTCTCTGAGATGGTGGTCGCCCTCTGGACCTCTTAATCTGCCCGCCTGTACCACTAGATTGACCCGATTTCCATTTCTACTAGAACCGAGTCTGTCTCTCTGACTCATTTGCCTGCAATGCCTCAACTTTGATAGCAGCTGCCACTAAAGATCTCAAATCTAGATGTCTTTGGCCACTCACAGTCTGTTAAATGGGATTATGGAGACCTCGGCACGTCATCTAAATAGGCACTTAATCTCTCTAAGTCTCTTTCATACTTAACCAGTGTCCTGTTTCCCTGCCGAAGCCTCCAAAAAGCATCTTGCATCGAGGCTTTATATTTAGGTCTTATATATTTCTTCTCAAACTGGTCAATGAAGTACTCCCAGGTCAACTGGACAACTATTGTGTGTTTTCTCACGAAATCCCACCAAAAGTATGCTGGACCCTTGAGCAATGCAGTTAGACCTATAGGCACCGTGCCCTGAGGCAGTTCAGATCAGAGATTACCCGATGAAGAAATCAGTGTCCATTTCCAATTCAATGGATGAAATTCGAGAATTTTGGTCCTTCAGATTCACAAGGATCATAGATTTTCATTTGCAGCAGAAAGAATTAGAAAATTGGGAAGATTTAGCATAAAAGTGTTTTTTTCTCCACGGATGGCCTACCCATCGGTAGCTGAGATGATCTGTCCCTCGCTATGAGAGATGGGCCATCGGTGAAGCGAATGACAGACACGTGTCCGTAAACCAACGCTCGTCTGTCACCCCCGTTCCTCATTTCGTCCGTTGGCCAAATGACCGCGCGTGCCCTTTTTAATAGACGCCCGTCGGTGGGCTTCAGACGCCCGTCAGTCATTTGCCAAATCCTATTTGGAATAGGATTTCTCTTTCCTATTTCGAATAGGATTCTCTTTTCTATAAAAGGGGGATTTTTGATTAATTTGGGGGGTTGGACAATTTGGATTAGGGGATTTTATTTTCCTTTCTCAAGTAGAAAATATTGTCTACTAATTTTCTCTTTCAAAATCTTATTTTGGTGAATCCAATTAAATTGAGGTAGCAAGATTAGTTTGTTTCCGTCAATTTATTGATTCCAACATTTGAATCTTTGCTAATTTTCAAAGAAGAAATATAAATTTTCTTTTCTTAATTTTTATTCGATTTTCGTGAAGCGTGCGGGACCGAAAATTATCCTATATTCATCCAAAAAGGTATAATCCGAGGGTAAATATTATAGATCTGACATTTGGTTGATTGAATTTAATTATTTGTGTTTCTTTTAAGTATTTTATCAAAAATAAATTATTTTTTGTGAAAAATCTGCTATTTTGTCATCTTTTTGGGGGTCAGGGGTGACCGACGGGCAGTATGGTTGCTGACGCCCGTCCCTCGCTTGAGAGACGGGACGTATTTAGCGCATTTTACTACCCGTCGGTCACATTTTTGACGCCCGTCAATCACGTCTGAATGGCCGTCCCTGGGCTTTCCCTCACTGTTTTAATTTGTTTTCATTTATTTATGTTTTCTATTATTTGTTTTCTTTATTTTGTTTGCCCTCTTATTCAAAAACCCTTTTTTTAGCTTTTATTTTATCATTTTATTTTAGTTCTGAATTTTTGTACTAATGTGTTTGTTTATTTTTGTGAGATATCCTTTTTATTATTTTTTGGATGGGTTCAATTTGAGGATGATGATGGCCACCCAAATTCAAGGATTTATACTTGGTTTATTCCCTTTAACCCTCATCTTTATTGTTATTATTTATTTAATATTAATTGTAGGTTTATTACTATTTTTTTCTGCTTATTATTATTATTATTGCTAGTCTTATTATTAGTTTTAGTATTTTATTATTATATTAATTGCATGATTGTTGTTATTGTTATGATAATTTATTTATTTCCCTTTTGTAAAATTATTTTTTGTCACGTTAATAAAAATGGCTAAGAGTTTTATAATAATCAATTTGGAAATTTTCGCAAAATCAAGGACCAAAGTCCTATTTTATCTAATAAAATCATCACATAAAAGATTGTTTTTGATAATAAATACATCTAGGACCAATGTCCTTAATTTTTAATAAGTATCCCGTTTTATGCATATTTTGTACCTTATTTACAATGGGGGCTGTATTCCGCCCCTAGTTTTATTATAATTTACTTTCATATGCTTTATTTTAATGTTATTTTATTTTCTGCTTTTATGTGAATGATTGTGCCTTTTTAATTAATTGCATCGTATGGAAAGATAGTGAAATAATAAATTCAAAACCTAATTGTAAAATTAATCAAGGTATAAATAAATGAGAAGTCTCGAACCTACTCTAGTCTTTGGGCTCAACGAGGCGAGAGGCCCATTTCGATGTTTCATTGGAATGGGGTTTCCAAGACACCTCTTGTGTCCCATCAAAAGACTCAATTTAGAATCCAAGGATCCTTAGGATTAGAGGGTCATTCCAATATTCTATTGGGGTGAATGCCTCCAAGACCCCTTTGGTTTGCCCAAAATGGATAATATGCGTCGTCTTAGGCTCACTGAGGCAAGACGAAGTTTCCCAATATTTTATTGGGTGGCGACTCCATGAAACCTCTTTGTTGCCCAAAATAGGCGCACTTGTAAATCCCTTACAAGTTCTAATGAACCTCTCTTGGAAGCCTTAAAGCGGGCCTTCAGGAAGCCCGCGAGATTCGGCGTGCGTCACAATCGTGACTCCACTAGGGACATATTCGAGGCTTCGATTTAAAAGTACCTTGATTAAAATTTACAATTATGTTTTAGTTTAGAAATTTTGCTTTCTTTCAAAATTGCATTTTCATCTCATTAGAGCCTTAGATTATGTTAGTTTTGTCCCTTTATCAACCCCGGTGTGTTCCCGAAGCTCGAGCCTATGTTCACTCAATGTAGGGAAGTGTTAAGGATAATCACCAGCCTAAGCCTCGTACCATTTGGTATATAAAATGGAGACCCAATTGGTCGCTATGCTCGTGATGAGCTAAACCCATTAGCAGGGACCATGCTTGGGTAGTCCTAAAGTAACGCTACCCATGGCTAAAGCTCATGTAATGAATATAGATACTTTCCCTAGGTGGTATGAACCTTAATATTGTGCTTGCTGTATGGATTCGTACGTATTGGGTGAACCCAGATATCCTGATCGGTTACCTAGCCAGAGGCTTTCATGCCCTGGTAGGACTGTGTCGAGTCACTTGGATCACCTAAATACATAATGATCATGACTCATGCGCCTGTTGAATTAGTTAAGAGAGTTATGCTGCCAGTTTTTTGCCATGCACCATACGCGTCCATCGGGTCCCTGTTGACCCATGGGCTAATCCTGCCTAAGAAAGATACTATGGCCTCATGTGTGGGACTGATAAGGGTGAAAGGACCTATGTGCTTACATGTGATTTGTGGGTGTTGATTCCACCTGTTTTGAGACTGCTACAGCCAAGTAAACCCTTAATTATGTACCTAGCCATAGAGGATAGTTCTGTAGGCGCCATGATGGCCTAAGAGGACGAGTTCGAGGTGGAATTCGTTGTTTACTACTTGAGCAGGAAATTCCTGGAGTATGAGATCAAGTATGTTGAAGTAGAGAAGATCTGTCTTGCGGTAATCTGGGCCTCTAAGAAATTGAGACACTACTTCCACTCTTACAAGGTACAAGCGGTGGCAAAGCAGAATCCCTTAAGATACTTATAAGATGCACCATCCTTGCTGGGGAAAATTGGCAGGTGGTTGTTGCTGCTACAAGAGTTTGATGTAGATTATGTTACTCGAAAAAACATCAAGGGGTGTGCAGTGGCAGAATTCCTAGCAGAGCACCCAATTCAAGGGGATTCCTACGAGTTCAACTTCCCAAATGAGGATGTGGCAGCTATCGCAGTCCAAGGTTGGTAGTTGCACTTTGATGGGGCTGTGAACAACAAGGGGGCAGGACTAGGAGTTATTCTGGTAACCCCGAAAAGTGAGAAACTCCATTTGGCAAAAAAGCTAAGGTTCAAAGCTACCGATAATGAGGCTGAGCATGAAGCATGCACTTTTGGGTTGGAGGCATTATTAGCCTTGGGGGCAAAGAGCGTTGTGGTATTTGGAGACTCATCCCTGGTAATCAATCAAATTTTAGGCGAATGGGCAGTTAAGGAAGAAAGGCTAATGCCATATGTTAAGCACTTGAAAGATCTGAGCGGTCAATTTGAGGTGTGCACGTTCCATTTCATCCCAAGGGACGAGAACCAATTGGCCAATGCACTCGCCACTTTGGTGTCAATGTGGGATAATCCAAAAGGGGTAATCATGAGGCCGATTTTGATTTCTAGCTCTGATAAACCTAGTTTCGAATCGAAATTAGTAACAGAGATAGATGTAGCAGATGGGAAGCCGTGGTATTACAACATTATGAACTATCTAGAGAATGCGACCTTTCCAGAGGAAGCTATAGAAAAAGATTAGAAAGTGATTCGCAAGCTATCTACTCAGTTCATTTGTATAGATGGCACGTTGTACAAGCGATAGGCTGATGGTATCCAGTTGAGGTGTCTGGACCAAAAAGAGGCTAAGAGGGTAATGGAAGAAACTCATGCTGGTATATGCGAGGCCCATATGAACGGTTTGACGTTGGCCAAAAAGATCTTGAGGCAAGGGTTTTTCTGGCTTACCATGGATAATGATTGCTCGAAGTATGTGAAGCAGTGTCAGTTATGCCAGCAGTACGCAGATCTAAGGCATTTTCCCATTTCAGAGTTGCACAGTCTTATGTCACCTTGGCCGTTTGTAGCTTGGGGAATTCATATTATTGGCAAAATTCGGCCTACGGCCTCCAATGGACACAGATACATCATTGTTGCCATTGACTACTTTACCAAGTGGGTAGAAGCTGAGTCCTTTAAAAAGATTGACGCTCGGGATATGGCTAAGTTTATCGAGAAGAATCTGATTTCTAGGTATGGCCTTCCACACCACGTGGTATCTGACAATGGAGTCCAGTTCATGGTTGAAACAAAGAGACTGTTCCAGAAGTACGGCATTGAGCACCACAAGTCATCTCCATATCGTCCTCAAGCCAACGGGGCAGTAGAAGCCGGTAACAAGAATATCAAGAGGATTCTGGCTAAGATGGTCCAGAACTATAAAGATTGGGCGGAGAAGTTGCCTTTCGCGCTATGGGGGTATAGAACAACCATCAGAACGTCTACAGAGGCTACGCTATATTCTTTGGTATATGGAACGATGGCGGTGCTGCCGGTCGAAGTTGAACTCAAATCATTAAGAGTGGTTGCAGAAGCTCAGATTCCATAAGCTAAATGGGCACAATAGAGGTTGCAACACCTAAACATGCTGGATAAAAATAGGTTGAAAGCTTACTACCACAACCAGATCTATCAGAAGAGACTCGCCCGGTCCTTTGGAAAGAAGGTCAAGAAGCACCCGTTGAAGGAAGGGGACTTAGTGTTCAAGCAGATGAGACCAGGTGTGCCAGATATCATAGGAAAGTTCAGACCAACCTGGGAAGGCCCATTTCTCCTCAAGAAGCTGTTATCGAAAGGAGCTATAATTCTGTCGGATAGCGATGGCAATGAATTCAAGGAACCGATCAACATCGATAGACTCAAAAGGTTCCATGCCTAAAGGCTATAAAATAAAAAGAAGAGAATAAATGCCTCGCGGGTCAAAAATATAAAAAAAAAAGGTGGCCTTGCTAAAATTGGGCGCCTCGTTAGGTTGAAAACCGAAAAAAGCATCCTGGGCAAAAATTAGAGGCTTGAGAGAAAATATCCGATCAAGAAAATTCGAAAGGGCTGATGGGCAACAGGAGTTTGATACTATCAAAATTTGGCAAAATTTGGTTCCATGAGCGAATGTGGTTTGCATAATTGAATTTGTGATAAATAGTGATCATGTGTGTTGAAATCTTACGGAAATGTACACAACTTCGTGAAACGAAATAAAACTTGATTTGGTCATTTACATCATTTTCTAGTTCTGTTTTGAAAAAAAAAACATGATGCTCAAAAAGCGTACAAAACTAAGCTAAACTATGCTCTACTACTACCTTCACTAGCAAAATGCCTAAATCGTTGTGTCCTGTTGTCAGATGCTGAACTAAGTACCCATCTCTTATACTCGCTGGTAGAAGTGACAGAGTGAGTACCGAAGCGAGGTATGACAATCTTCAATGGAACTCAGCTCTAGAGATCATGATAACGAGAAGCAAAAGCTGCAGAAAGAACTCCACCTCAGAAAGATAAGGGGACCTTAACCACATCCTGAGTCATCCCAAGCTGACGAGCACATCGGGCAATAATGTAAAAGGTGGCTTGACGAAGCCCGTACAGGGGAACAAACCCCGAAGGTCCATCAATGATCGCATTAGACAAGGGAAGCCAAGCGCACATAAAGTCAATATCCCCGTCTGATACTTCGCCAAATCTGGCAATACCCTCGTCAGGAGTCGCAAATGAGTACAGCCGTTGACGTGTAAGAAAATGCCTTGGAGAATATTGAGCAGTGACTCGGGGAGGTGGTTTTGATAGCAACATCAGTTTCTCTTGCAACCATATCAAAAAAAAAAGCCGCTGGGGTAAGTTGGGTTTACTTCAGGCAAAAATAAGGCATAGGGTTGTGTGAAAATCCAAAAGGACGCACTTCCCGCCAAGAGAAGCTAGTGTGAAAATCCACAAGGGACACACTACCTTTAAAATAATGACGTACCTGGAGTAATAAGGGGTTTCCAGTGAATGAGGTAGTGGACCCGAAACGGACAGAGTCCAAGCCCAGGATAGTCTCAGCCAGAATAAGTGGGAAAGGGGTCAGCCCGTGGTGAAAATCATCCAGAATCCCAAATAGGCGAGGATCGCCGGTCAACTCCTCCGGGGTTATAGCCAAGTACTTCATCATGCAGAATAGAAAAATGACACTTGCGTGATAGGTGAGAACATCAGAAAATCTGCCCAGTGCCTCAATAAGTGGATCCAAGGGGAATGTGGGGCCCAAAGTAACTAAACAAGTAGCTTCAGAAGGGGGTATACCCAAGGATAGAGCAACATTCCGATTTTGAACCAGCCCACAACGAGGAACACAAGGCAAAGCATTAGAAGGATACCATGTTTCGACAATAGCGGCAAGTTCCTCAGGCAGGGGGTAAAATTCTTGATAAGAGAATTTGAAAACATGGAAGCGTGGATCCCAGAAGTGGGTTGCAGCTAGAAGGAAGCTGTAGTCTATTTTGGCCCTTCGTAAAAATTTTAGCCCAGAAAGTGGAATAAGAGTGCTATTTTCCCAAGTATGAGTGTCGTCTAAAATACAGTACATTTTCTGAAGAAGAGGAGAAGTCATTCTTTAAGAGTTAGAGTTTGAGGGAATAAGGCAAGGAAGGAAGGAAAATGTCACATCCCGTTTGCCCCCTAGTCGAATGAGCCATTTGTGTGTGTGCACATTTGCATGAGTTTGGTATCATGTAAGGGTATTCTGGTAAATAAGCATGTTTTGTGGGTTTGTTCATGTGAGTGAGTGCATATAGAAATATTGTGTGCATAATTGGAACTATAATTATTTGCATGTGAGTGCACCATAGTAGGATACATTAATTGGGTGTCTCATTGTGTGTGTTGTGCATACAATTGTAGGGTATGTTTTAGTTGAGAGAATCTAGTGTGTGTGTGACATAAGCATCTGTGGTGTGAGTGACCAAATCCCTCCACTAGGAGATTGACACTTGTCTTAGGTTAAGAAAAGAAAAAGGAAAAGAAAGGAAAAGGGGAAATCAGATTTTCTTCACTTGTGTTTCCCGTTCATCACCATCCCCTCCCTCTTCTCTTCTCCTTCTTCTTCTCTTTTGAACCTTAGTTGAGATTCAAGGGTTGCTAGTGGGGTTTTGATCATCTCTTAGTGTTTATTGGTAAGTCTTATGCATTCATTTTGCTTTTGTACAATTCTTCATCTTCTTCCCTTGCATTTTTCTGTTTTGGGTTTTAAGTTAGGGTTTTGAGTTGGTGTATCTTTGTGCTTTATTGCTTAGTTGACCTCCAAGAGATCCTAAAGGCAAGGAAGTCGCTGGATCTAGTGGAACTAAACACTAGGAGCTAAGGATTTGAGGTTTGGGAATTTCTAATTTGAATGTGTGTATGATTATCTGTTCTTGAGAAATTTTGGAAATTTGTGATGGATATTATGTTTATTGTGGTTTATATGCTATGGGATTAGTATTGGTTGAATGATTGAGCTTAGATTGTGTTTTGGGTAAAATGATGATGAATAGTGATATATGTTAACTTGAGGAATTTGATTATATAAAATGATGATGTTCTTTGAATTCTTATGTATGATTTGTTAATGGCATGGCTCAAAGATGTTGTATTTGGGTTTTTACCATTATTGGTGTGCGAATTTGATGATTGAAGTGAAAGTTTTGGGATTGTTGGCTTGAAAGAACTGGAAAATCGCCTAAAGGAATCGCATCTGTGCGTGGGTCACGGTGGCAACCAACTTCGTTACCACCGTGAGCCATGAACCAAATGCATTCTGCCCAGAGTTTGAACATGTCACGGTGGCAACCAATTTGGTTACCACCGTGAGGTATCCAAACTTTGGTTTCTGTCTAGGCAGTGGGTATGTCACGGTGGCAACCCATTTTATTACCACCGTGAGGTACTCAAGCTTTTGATTCTGTCTGGCTTCTTGGGTACGTCACGGTGACAATCGTTTTGGTTGTGATCGTGAGGTACCTAAAACTTTGCTTCTGTTTGGTTGCTTTGGTATGTCACGGTGACAACCATTTTGGTTGTGACCGTTAGGTACCCCAAACATGCATTCTGCCAAGGATCCCTGGTATGTCACGGTGGCAACCAATCTGATTACCACCGTGACCTACCCTGTTTTTGCAATAAAACCCTTTTATTTCCGCATGTTTTAGGAATGTTAACTTGTGGATTTTAGCATGCAATACTATGTATTTTGAACCATAATTATGTGTGTTCTAATTATCATAGAATGTGAATTCTTCGCTTTTCATTATTTTAACTATGGCCATTTCTGTGTAATTCTCCGCCTGCCAGAGTTAGTCTAGTGGATAGTTAGGCATGCCTAATAGAGTCTTTGCTGCAGCTTCTGTTTCGTTTTCGTTTGGACCCCGATCAGGTCCCTGTTTGGTTCCTCGCGAACTTCTGTATTGTGTTTGGATCTTGTTTAAGGTCCTTCTGAAATGTTTGTGAATGAATATTTAAATGGTTTTCGAATCGTAATCGGTTGGTACCCGTAAAATACTTTATGTTCACTCGTTATCCACTACCTTGAGTCAGCAGGTGTTTCAATGTTTAAAGTGCTTTATGTGAACTGTTATATGAGAAAATACATGATATATCCTTATGGATTCAGTGATAAAAAGTATAATCTGTTATGAGAATATGATTATTGTTAAGAATCTCCTGATGAATGGCAATGTGTATGTGAGCATGAGTTTATGCTATTGTTATGCCATGATTATCGTATGTGCATGAAGTACGCATGTGAATTGCCTTGACGACCGTTGTGAATGGTTGTCCTTATGCTATATGTATGTTTCCCCACTAAGCGTTTTTCGCTTAGCACGGTGTGTTCACCCGTGCAGGTGCGGAAGGAGTTACTTTTGGGAGAGTCGCCGCCGTCGAAGCCAACACAGCAGGGTCATAGTGTAGGGCTTATTTTTGTACCCTTTTGAGGATTCTTTTTGTATAGAACTCTCATATGATTTTGTAATAGCTTCCGCTTTTGTATATGGATTCTGGATATTGTAATTATCTGTTGCATCCTTCAGTTGATCAGAACAGTAATGTAATGCTTCAGTTATATTAATGTATGATCAACTTTCATGAATGGTGTTATAAAGTTTTAAATTACCCTGTATATTGGTATGTATGTTATGTTTGAATGTATGTTAGCCTGTATCTGTGTGGTGGCACCTTTATTCATACGACATCTCACTCCTTATCTGATGGGATCGCCTACGTATGGGTAAGGGGTGTTACAGAAAAACAGGAGAAAAGAAGCTGCTACAAGGTAAAAATAGGAGAAAAGCACGGAGTTCAAGAAAAAGGTGAAATTTATAAAGTAGCCCTGCCGACGGCTTGCCCGTCTGTCATTGTCCACCTGGCAGATTCATCATTGCATATCACGCGCATTTATTGTATTTACTGAGGGGAATCTGGAGCGATAGACGGTCCGCCCGTCGCTCGCTCTTAGGGACAGTTAGCTCGTCGGTGAGTAAAATCTATAAAAGGTTGCTGCACCGACGGGCTGGCAGTTTCTCTTCCCTTCTCCTTTTCGTTTTCTTTTGTTAACCGATGCCTCTATTCGGTTTTTTGCCCCTATTTTCTTTAATTTTAGTCCGTTTTTGACACTAATTGCATCGTTGCATTCCTTCCGTGGTCGGGAACATCTGGAAGTACATTTTGTATATTTTCACTGAGATTTACTTTTCTGCCAGTTTCAGGTCAGTAACTAACTTTTCCTCTTTTATTTTGTTTAAATAAAAATTGAGCCTCTTATACTCTGTTATTTTGCCTAAGTAAGTTATTCAAATGTTTTTTTTAGCTTAGTATGACACAAGTATTGGTTAATTAATTTATATTGCTTTGGTATGTTAGTTTAGATGAAGTTTTAAACTCTGTCCTATAGATAATTTGATGATTTAATTGATGTCTGATCCTAAAGTATATAAATTAGTTGCAGTACGAATAAGTTGGCTAAACACGTTTTCTATTCTGATGACAATGAATGTTTGGTACAAACTGATAACACATTTTCTTTCATTTTTATTATCATTTATTCAATTGTGGAATCAATAAAGTTAAGAAACTATACATGAGCTGTTGCTTGGGGAACTGAGGCTTGTCATTTTGAGCTTTGTGTAGGAAGTTGGGCACACCTTTGCAGGATGCTGCCCAAATTTTTAAAATGTATTATGCTGTTGTTGGGGCATGAGGCTTGTTCTTTATTCTTGTCTTCTTATGCAGGAGGTCGGGCACATCCCTTGCCGAGATGCTGCCCAAATTTTTAATTTTTCTGGTAGGGCATATCCTTACTGGGATGCTGTCCAATTTACTATTTATCGGATTAATCCCATTTGAGACCATGAGTTTAAACTAATTGTTTAATTTATTTTCAAGATGCCACCGCGACGACGCGCTCCGCGTGACCAGCCCGAACCACAGGCTCCCAACTGGATGACTCCCGAGGCTAGAGAGAGATACAGATTGTTGGCCCGAGCGGAGTTCCGAGCTAGCCGTTTTATTTCTAGGCCATTCCTTGAGGCCCTATGTCATGGCCGGATTTGTACCCTAAGAGAATTAACCTAATTTGGCATGTGTGTGTAGGATTGGACTTAATTGAAAGAAAGAAGTTTAGTTAAGGGAGTTAAATGGTAATTATGAATGTTTGTGCTAAGCATGAGTTAAAGGCTAGTTAATTAGTTAATGGAAGGATTAATTAAGAATATAATAACATTGATTTATTGGAAGTGGAGGCAGACTTGAGGAAGTGGTTTCCGTGTGGCTTCTTGAGAGGTTGCCACCTCTTCCTTTGCATGCAAGTGTGGGTTAAGATGAAAGAGTTTCATTTGGTAACCTAGCTATTTTCTGTATTTTGGCTTTGGCTTCCTTCTTGTTCCCGTGAGTGAGGATGAGAGAGTGGTTTAGTGGCTAATGGTAATTGTGTGCATATAGCTAATTGGATCAAGAATTGAGGGTTAAACCTAAGAGGTAAGTGAATAAGTGCATATTCTCATCTTCTACTCTTTCTTCTTGGTTGAGCTGGTTTGGATGGGATATTATTGGTTTGAGTTTGAGCTTGAGCATCTGTGTTGTTTTGTTAGCTGAAGAAGTGAAGAGAGATAAGGGAAAGGCTGTAATCGGCGAGCCGAGCGTCCGTCGTAATTAGGAGCTAAGGCGACGAGGTTTGGGAATAAACCCTAATTGCATGAATATGTGATTAGTGTTGGTTAAATAGGGTTTTGAACTGAATTGCATGATATGTGAAATTGAAGGTTGAGCATGAATTATGTGATGCTAAATTGTATGAGTATAGTAGCAATATGATTGTGATAAAGTGTTTGGAAGTGATTATGATTTGTACTATTATTGAATGCCAAACAAGAAGGGAAAATCAGGTATGTGTTATTGATTGTGTGGTTGATGTATTTGGGTTAATTGCCAAAAGTGACAATGAGATTTGAAGTCTTAATGAGAAGGAAGAAATGGACTGAAAAACATAACCATGTTATGGTGTTTTTGCATAGGTCACGGTGACAATGAAATCAATTGTGACCGTGAGGTATGCTTGAGTTCAATTCTGCCTAATGGATTTTGGTATGTCACGGTGACAATGAACTTCATTGTGACCGTGAGGTAACCAAGGGAGCATTCTGTTTTGCAAAGTGAGAATATGTCACGGTGGCAATGGGATTCATTGTGACCGTGACATACCCTCAGGTTGCATTCTGCCGAGAATTGGGAACACATCACGGTGACAATAAAAATTGGTTGTGACCGTGACATGTCCCCAATTTGCATTCTGTTTTGGACTTCAATATGTCACGGTGACAATGAAATCCATTGTGACCGTGACCCACCCTGTTTTGGCAATATAATCCTAATGTGTTTGGTCATTCAAATGGCATGGCTTTAAGCTGAAATGAAGGACAGCATGAGTAAGTAAGGTATACGTGTTAAGTGATCTACAAATGCATACAACTATGATGACTTTTGAATGTGATAAGTTATGTGAATATTAAATGTGAAGACTGAATTTGAAAGCATATTGAATATGCAAATGAAATGTATGGCTGTGTGCTAATACAAATGTGTAAAGTGAAAAGTGAACTGAATAACGTGTTTAACAACTTAAGCCTGCGAGTCAAGTAGTGGATAGTTAGGCATGCCTATAGGGTCAAGTGCTGCAGCCCCATGCGTTAAATGTGTCTGATTCCATGGGAATCACAATGCGATTATCCTTACTGGATTGTGTTATACGTGGAATGATGAAAAGTACCAGAAGGTACTAATGTGATATGAAGCACCAGAAGGTGCTAAATGTGAAAAAGTAGTCTCGATGAGATTACTGGTATCTGAGAGATACCGATGCGATACCCGTTATCCGCGTCTTTGAATTGCAGGCAAAGTGGCAAAAAGGCTAATTGGTTAATCGGCTAAAAGTTAATTAAATATAAACAGAAGTGATTGTGATACAAGGAAGTATGGAAATGTAAATAAGTAATTGATGCCTTATGATTGAATATAGTAATGGTTAATCTGGCATGATTATTAGCATGTTATGTATGATGATTCTGATGTGTGATAAATTATATGCTGTATGTATGAGTTCCCCACTAAGCGTTATCGCTTAGCATGGATTTACTCTAATCCGTGCAGGTACGGACGAGAGGTGACTGAAGGACGTCCCCCGCATTTTGGTACGGTCAACAATAGGAAGTATATAGTGTAGGTTTGGGGGCTTGTTATTTGGTACTTTTGTATAAGTTTTATATGGTTAATATGTATTTTGAATATGTAAAGGCATGTAATAATGTAGTAATCACGGATGTAACCTCCCACATGTATGAGTGTCATGTGAATGGCTAAGGCGTGTGACTAATAGTAGTTGGCATGTGATGCATGAATTAAAAAAGTGTGTGATGAAATTTTATTATTCAGTTTCCGCATGTGTTTCTGTGTGTGTGTGCGACCTTCTCTAACTAAGATTAGCTGAGCTAGTTTGTCGTTAGGGAACGGGCGTCACACCCTAGGAATGGCAGACGAGGTTGATGCCCTGTTAGCGGGCGCTGGTTGGACCGAGTTCTTGACTCCAGCCTTTCCGACCTACCCGGAGATGGTGAGACAGTTTCTTGCTACCCTACAGTATGCTGGGTTTCAGAGGTCAGATACAGAGGAGGGAGTTATTCAGTTCAGGATTGACCACCACCACTATACCATCACACGTCAGCGTTTCGCATAGGCCATGGGGCTTCCTCACGAGCAGGGTATCATGGTGCCCTAGAGAGCAGTCCAACGCCATCATTGGGCGACCATTGCTCTACCAGGAGTGCCGTACGGCCATAATATCATGAAGAGCATGATGCTTATATCGCAGGCTCTTCGATACCTCCAAAGAGCCTTATCTAGCTCCTACCTGGGACGGGCTGGAAACCCTGGGTCCCTAAATGCAGCAGAGATATGGAGCTTATGGGCTATGGTGCCTGGTCAGCGGCTCAGTATTAGCCATGAGATTTTTGCTAACCTTGTGAGGGTCTCTAGGGGAGCAGCCCCGGTAGTATATATTGGCGGGGTGATCACCAGATTATTGTTGAGATTGGGCATTCGCCCAGGAGTCTTCGGGCTGGCTATAGAGGACAGCATGTATGTAGATGCCCCATTAGCTATTACGATGGGCATGGTGGTACAGATACAGGAGCAGGCCGAGGCATACAGACTCCTCACCATTAATAAGACGAGGCGAGCATTCGACCTTCCCTCGTTAGAGCAGCCAGAGGAGCGGCCTGAGGTACCGCGTCCACAGCCACGATATCAGGAGGAGCAGCAGCCCCAGCATCCAGTCTATCAGGAGGAGCAGCCTCCACAGCAGTAGCCCGAGGAGGAGCAGCCTTGTACACCTTCTGATATAGGGGTGGAGTTCACTATGGACGAGCTGTTCCCTACTCCTCCAGCATCGAGGGTACGGAGTCCTACCCCTCCGAGAGTGCAGCGGACAACCCCTAGACCATCCGAGAGGTTTCATCCTTATGCTAGGGGGGACCCGGGGGCATCTACCTCTACAGCTCCACTGCCAGAGCATACATCAGAGTCAGCTCCACCTCCAGCAGCACAGCCAAATTTCAAGACAATCATCTCCTCCATGTTCACGTCCTTTAAGCGTAGATAGGAGGAGAGGAACAGGATCCTTTTGGAGCAGCTCGAAGAGCGAGATAGGGTTATGATGGAGAGACTAGAGCAGCATCAGGGTGTTTTCCAGGAGTAGGCCAGACTCATTAAGCAGCTGAGACAGGAGGTGAGGGCATCCCAGGACGAGATGGCTCAGAGAGTAAACACATCTATGCAGATGGTAGATTTGACAGTGGACACTCTCAGGCTCAGAGTTCAGGGGCTGGAGGCTGAGATACCTCCCATCACCCGATCTATCAGAGAGTTTAGAGAGCATACTGAGGATAGATTGAGGGGTATAGAGACCGCTGCTACAGATCAGACCCTTAGACAGGGCAATGCATTCATGGAGTTAGGAGGGGTTATTTTGGACACACTACGATTCATCACAGTTTGTGCGCAGCCCTTCCTAGACGGGTATGATCAGGTGCAGTTCCAGCAATAGGATTCAGAGAGAACACAGCCTCGGTCTGTACCGGTGGCCGTTCCTACCAGGTTCCAGTCGCAGGACAGAGTCTAGGCATCTCAATAGATTGGACCATTAGATCCTCCTGGCCAGCCATCTACATCAGGAGCTGGACCTTCTGCCTCTTCATCTCAGTCTCAAATAGTTCATATCTCAGATGATGATGATGATCCGGAAGAGGAACCCTCGGACTATCCACCCCTATAGCCATTCAAGGAGTCCTAATATCATTTTTTGTATTTTTCATTATCATAATTATGTTTATATTACATTGTACATAACTGAATCTTTTAGTGGAAAAACATTTGCTGCTAAATTTACATGTTTTTTCCCTTATCTTTATCTTTAATTCATTTACGCTAAAGATGAATGATTATATGATCATAACAAGAAAATGATAAATAACAATGGCAACATAAAATATTCATAAGCCTAACAATCAGATTATTTTGCACAAGAATTAATAAAAATCATTTACCATACAGGAACTTGGCTTCACATTAGTCCAGTGACCAATAATAAAAAAGGAGGATGAACAGAGCAAACGCTATGTCCTTCAAGATCATATTCAATAAAAACTAACTTGCAGATCGAATGGGGGTTAGCACGGAAGTTTCAGCAATCGAGACTGTAGTCCGAGAGTACTGCGTCTCACAAACTCATGGTGTAGTTAGAAAGTACTATGCACCTGCAAATCGAATGGGGGTTAGCAAGGAAATTCCAATGAACCGGGATTGTAGTCAGAGAGTACTACATCTCGCAATCGGGATTGAAGTCAGAGAGTGCTGCATCTCACATTCCCCGTGCAGGCCGAGACAAGGCTAGCAGAAGGCCATACAGACTGAGATGTGGTCAGTAAGGCATCAGCGATAGAATACATTATTGCAGGACTGCGGTTAGATAACACCGCATCTTGCAACCGGGATTGCAGTCAGAGAGTGCTGCATCTCACATTCCTCAAGCAGGCCGAGACGAGGCTAGCGGAAGCCCATGCGGACCATGATGAGGTTAGTAGGGCAAATGAGGTAACAGTTAGAAAATAATGCGCTTCACACTAGGATCATAGCTAGAGAATGCCACATCTCACCTTAGAGGTCGAGACGAGACTAGTAGGGACCTACACATCAGAACAAATCATGGCTAGACAATGCTATCATCCACGACATTCACCATCGAGCAAACCGAGATGACGCCCGCCAGGTGAACAACCAACCGCTCCCTTTCAGAAGGTAAGAAATGCCTCAGGTACGTGTTTTTTTCCTTCTTCTTCTCTGAATTTTGGCTCATCTAGGCACTAGTTCATTAGTTTCCCCAAAATTGGGGGCAATGTAAGAACCGTACCCTGAGGCAGTTCAGATCAGAGATTACTCGATGAAGAAATCACGGGAGCCCGCATGTGGAGGCCACAAGCTGCGACCTCCTTATAGGAGCCCGTATGTGGAGGCCGCAAGCTGTGGCCTCCTTGCGGGAGGCCGCACGCTAGCATGTGGCATGCAGCATGAGGGCTAAAGCGTGGCATGCGGCCTCGAGTGCGCGCCTTGCGCCTCGTGACCTCGTGCGCGACACTGTGGGGGCCCGTACGCAGGCACTCTGCTCCAGGCACCGAAACTCCGAAACCAAATAAATAAATAGAAATAAAAATAAAAATAAAAATAAATGAAAAGAAAAAGAAAAAGGAATAAAAATAAAGATTTTTTCTGAATTAAAAGTTTGAAAAAAAAGGAAATCCTCGATAAGGGAAACATCATTTTCGACATCTTTGCTTGAAAGCAAGTATGATTTTCATCATCGAGTAATCCTAATTTTGGACCGCCTCGGGACCCGGTGTCTACAGTTGCCCCCAATTTTGGGGAACCTAGAACATAGGTACTTGGGTGAGCCAAAATTCAGAAAAAGGAAAGAAGCAAGTACCTGAGGTGGCGACCTTCCTGCAGCTGTGCGAAAGAAATCATTTCTTCGAGTCGCTATCTAGACTATAGTGTGAGTGTCATCTTTCCGTATTGCATCTAGCCTTCTCAAGAACTACGAAATGTGGGTACCATCCTCAAATGGCGATTCATCGAGTCTGCTCCAGATTTACAAAATGTGGGAATGTTTCTCCTGAACTGCATCGAGTTATCTCAGACTTATAAAGCGCGGGTACCATCCTCAAATGGCGATGCGCTAAGTCTACTCGAGACTTACAAAATGCGGACATCCTCTTAGATTAAAAGGATTTGAATATTTTGGAAAAAGTTTAATGCTCCGAAGGATAATGAGAATGCCTTGGAAAAAGGACTTAAAGATAATGTTACGAAAAGACAGAGAATGCCTTGGAAAAAGGACTAAAAGGTATGCTCCGAAGAGACTGAGAATGCCTCGAAAAAAGAAATAAAAGATAATGCTCTGAAGAGATTGAGAATTCCTTGAAAAAAAGGATGATATGAGTCTAAATAGCTCATATTTAATCCATATTTTAGGTTTAAAATAATGTTTATGTATAGTTAATTGTGTTAGAAATAGGTATGTTTTATGTTTTTATTTGAGTTTTGTTTGTGTAGGAGAAAATGAAGAAGATTGGAGAAAAGGAGCCAAAAATGAGCCAAAGAAGAATCAATTTATCGCGAGCGCGATAAGCATAGCGAGAACGATAGGAAGCGCCAAGCCAAAGAGAAAGAAGACAAGAAGAAAGAAAGCAAAGTAGAGAAGTAATTTGTCGTGAGGGCGAACAGTGTCGCGAGCACGACAGGACACGCAATTGAAGGGAGCCAAAGAGAAAGAAAAAGGGAGCTAGCGGCCATTGTCTCGAGCAAGGTCGCCTACCGCGAGGTCGCGACATGGCACGGACGAAAGCCAGCGTGAGGAAAGTGGAGCGAAAAGCAAGGCATTTTATGTCGCGAGCGCGACGGACGTCGCGATCGCGACAGAGAGGACCGTTGGAAGTTAAAATCAAATTTATCCTTAAAGAAGTATGACTTCCACCAAGTCTTGCAACCTTTCTAAGGGACACTTGATGGAACATATCTCTTAAAACATTATGAATGTTAGTTTTAACTGTAATTTTTTAGTGTTGAATAGTTTTTTAGTTGAATATTTTTATTAAGAATTCTGTAAGTTTGAAAGTACATTAGTTAAAGTTTAAAGTTAGAATTTTTATGTTTTTAAGAGAAGATTACTTGTAAGGAAGAAGATATCCTTTGTGGAAGGGAAAAGGGTTGAAAGATCTCTTTCTTCATTTCTCATCTTTACTTCTTTGTAATTATTTAATGATGAACTTATGAACTTGATTATTTAATGCCATATTTTATTATTCATATCAATTTTATTATTCTTTCTTGTAGAATTTTCTATTAGTATTTTTATGCATAATCATTATATGTAAGTATTTAATTGAAAGATAAATTCTTACTTAAATCTAATAGAATTTCATCATTGAAATATTGAAAGATAAATTCTTACTTAAATCTAATAGAATTTCATCATTGAAATATCATTTGAGAAATCATAATATTAAATGGTTGTTATAGGTTGTTTATTATTCCTGAAATTTGCATATATAACACTTTAATTCATTATTGAAAATTGTGAGATAGAATTATAAATGCATGTTTTAGGCACGCTAATTTATGTTGAAAGAGTAAATTGGAATATTATTCAACTTGGCTTGCATAATAAGAATATATTCATAATCAAGAATAATTAATTCAAGTTCTATTTATTATTTTATAATCATTAATCTTTTATCTTCTCCGATTATCTATAACTAGGTTAATTAGAATTAGACATAGTATTTCCACTTTCATTCAACAAATTTGTGATCATTGTAAACAAGATTAAAATTGAGTAGTAATAGTGTGTAATAATTAGCACTTTCCTCGTGGGAGTTCTTCATTTCTCATCTTTACTTCTTCTTTGTAATTATTTAATGATGAACTTATGAACTTGATTATTTAATGCTATATTTTATTATTCATATCAATTTTATTATTCTTTCTTTGTAATTATTTAATGATGAACTTATGAACTTGATTATTTAATGCTATATTTTATTATTCATATCAATTTTATTATTCTTTCTTGTAGAATTTTGTATTATTATTTTTATGCATGATCATTATAAGTAAGTATTTAATTGAAAGATAAATTCTTACTTAAATCTAATAGAATTTCATCATTGAAGTACTATTTGAGAAATCATAATATTAAATGGTTGTTATAGGTTGTTTATTATTCCTGAAATTTGCATATATAACGCTTTAATTCATTAATGAAAATTGTGAGTTAGAATTATAAATGCATGTTCTAAGCACTCTAATTTATGTTAAAAGAGTAAATTGGAATCTTATTCAACTTGGCTTGAATGATAAAAATATATTCATAATCAAGAATAATTAATTCAAGTTCTATTTATTATTTTATAATCGTTAATCTTTTATCTTTTTCGATTATCTACAACTAGGTTAATTAGAATTAGACATAGTATTTTCACTTTCATTCAACAAATTTAAGATCATTGTAAACAAGATTAAAATTGAGTAGTAATAGTGTGTAATAATTAGCACATTACTCGTGGGATCAACATCTTTTGTACTATAACCAGTACACCTATGCTTGCGGAATTAGCATGTAAAATAGGCTAACAAATTTCTGGCGCCGTTGCCAGGGAATGATGTTTTATTTGTTGCCACTGTGAAACTTGATTTATAATTTTGGATTACAATATTTATTTTCTTTTGTTTGTTTGTTTGTAGAGTTTGACTTATTTTTATTTTATTTTGTGTTATTTTTACAGGATTTGATAAATTCATGCCTAGTACAAGAAGTTATCAAGAAGAACTTGAACTTTGTATCTTGAAATAGAGAGATATTTGTCAAGTAACCGAAAATCCAAGAAGAAGAAAAATAAGAATAAAAGACCAATCATGGCTGAAGATGAAAATCCACAAAGGTTGATGGATTTTGCTGCACCCGCATTGAGTGGTGCTCAATAAGGTGTGGTAAGGCCTACAGTAAATGCTAACCAATTTGAAATTAAACCTTCTCGTTTGTAAATGATTCAAAATAGCATTCAGTTTTATGGTTTGGCAAATGAGGATCCTAATGCTTATTTGGCAAATTTTCTAGAGATATGTGATACTTTTAAAATTAATGGAGTTTCTAATGATGAAATTAAGTTTAGACTTTTTCCTTTCACTTTGAAGGATAAAGCCAAGGCTTGGTTGAATTCATTAACTAGAGGATCAATAACCACTTGGGACTAGTTGGCCCAAGTATTTTTATCCAAATACTTCCCTCTAGCCCAAATTTCAAAAATTATAAAAGATATCACAAATTTTGTGGAAAATGAAAATGAATCTTTGTATGAAGCATGGGAGAGATTTAAAGAATTACAGGGAATGTGTACTCCCCATAATCTTCCAAGGGAGTTGCTCATGCAGACTTTTTATAATGGAGTGAACCCTACAACTAGGGGTACTATTGATGCTGCAGTTGGTGGCTCTTTGATGAAGAAAACAATAGAAGCTGCCTTTGAATTGCTTGAGGAAATGGCTCTAAACAGTTGTATGTGGCCCACCGAAAGAGTAAGGGAATCTAATTCGAATGCTAGGGGTGTTCATGCCATAGATTCTGTTAGAGCCTTACAAGCCCAAATAGATGCTTTAACTCAAAATGTTAGTAGCTTAGGAATGGGGGGTAGTTCACAAAAGGTATGCACTATTTATGGCCAAAAAGGTCATACAAGTGAGGTATGTAACTTGGGAATAATAATTCGGAGGAACAAGTTAGTTTTATCCAAGGGTAAGGAAGAGGTAATCTATACTCAAACACATATAACCCTTGTTAGAGAAACCATCCTAATTTTTCTTTGGGTAATAGTAGTAACCAAAATAGGGCAGTAGGATTTCAACTACCTCAAGATAGCTTTGGAGCTTTAGAGGTTAAAATGGATAGGTTTTTAGAGGGGATTAATCTAAAATTTAGTTCACAAGAAGAGAACCAAAAGAGGCTAGAAACAAAATTTGATCAAATCACTAAAAATCAAGCCTCATCCATCCATAACTTGGAAGTGCAAATAGGGCAAATAGCAAAGGCTTTACCTACAAGAATGTAAGGAAACCTACCATGTAATACGGAGGAGAATCCAACAGAACATCTTAAAGCCATTAAATTGAGGTCAGGTAAATCCTGTAACAATGAATTTATTTATACTAATGTGGATGCGAATGTGCAGGAGAAATAGAAAAATTTTCAGACAGATGAACCTTCTGTCGCGAGCACGACACCTATCGCCGAGCACGACAGAAAAGGGGCAGGCAGACATCACGAGCGCACTACCTTTCACGAGTGCGAGGACTGAATATCCGCCTACTGTCGCGATCGCGATAGAAGGGGTGACTAAAAGCCAAACTCCACAAGTTTTTCAACCTCATCCGCCTTTTCCACAATGGTTGAAGCAGCAAAACCAAGATAAGCAATTCCAATCGTTTATTGATAAATTGAAACATTTACACATAAATTTAAATTTTATTGACGCCATTACACAAATTCCTAACTATGCAAAATTCCTTAAAGACTTGATTTCAAAGAAAAGAAGTTGGGAGGATATATCCACTATAGAATTGACTGAGGCATGTAGTTCAATAATTTCAAATAATTTACCTACTAAGCTTAAGGATAATGGTAGTTTTACTATTCCTTGCACTTTAGGGGATGTTGATTTTCCTAAATGTTTATGTGATTTGGGGGCTAGTATAAATCTTATGCCTTTGACTATCTTTAAGAAATTACGATTGGACTATGTTAAACCTGCTTCTATGGTTTTGCAATTGGCTGATCAATCTATTAAAAAACCATATGACATAGTGGAAGATGTGCTTGTGAAAGTTGATAAATTCATTCTACCAGCTGATTTTGTTATTCTAGATTTTGCATATGATATAAAATATCCATTAATATTAGGAAGACCTTTCATGAGGATAGGTAGGGCTTTGGTTGATGTCTATGAGGGCACTTTAATCTTAAGAGTGGGGGAAGATAGTGTGCAATATCAAATGGATAAGTCCTTAAAATATCCCATGGATGAGAATGTGTGCATGAAAATAGATGTCATTGATGCTTGTGTTTTGGAAGTGTTAGACAATGCAGGTCAAGAAGAGGTTCATTTTGAAGAAGAAGTCAATGAAGATGTGGAGCAAGAGAGCTCTAGGCCTGAACTTCTAAATAGAAATGAAGCTCCATTACCACCATCCATTGTAAGTCCTCCTAATGTTGAATTGAAAGAGCTACCTAGTCATTTGAGGTATGCATTTCTTGGTCCAAATCATACTTTACCTATTATTATTTCTAGCAAACTCACTAGTGCATAAGAGTCTTCATTGTTAGAAGTTATTAGAAAGAGGAAAAAGAGTATAGGTTGGCAAATTTCTGATTTGAAAGGAATTAGTCCTAATGTAGTAATGTATAGGATTAACATGGTAGATGAACGTCAACCAAAAGCTGATAGACAAAGAAGACTTAATCCTAATATGAAAGAAGTTGTTAAAAAAGAAGTCATTAAGCTATTAGATGCTGGGATTATTTATCCAATTTCGTATAGTTCTTAGTAAGTCCTATTCATTATATACCTAATAAAGGGGGTATGACGGTAGTTAGAAATGAGATTGGGGAATTGATTCCTACTAGAACCACCACCGGTTGGAGGGTGAGTATTGACTATAGGAAGTTAAATTCAGCCACTAGAAATGATCATTTTCCTTTACCATTCATTGACCAAATAAAAGAAAGGATAGCTGGCCATTCTCATTATTGATTCCTAGATGGTTATTCAGGATATTTCCAAATATTTATCTATCCTAGTGACCAAGAAAAGACCACCTTTACTTCTCCATATGGGACCTTTGCCTATGGAATAATGCCATTTGGGTTATGCAATGCACCATCAACTTTTAAAAGGTGCATGACTTCTATTTTTGGGGATATGATAGAAGACATTATGGAAGTGTTCATGGATGATTTTTCTGTGTATGGGGACTCATTTGAGCTATGTTTAAGTAATTTAGATAGAGTATTGGCTAGATGTGAGGAAATTAATTTGGTACTAAATTGGGAGAAATGCCATTTTATGATTGAAGAAGGAATTGTTCTAGGCCATAAAATTTCAAGTAAAGGGATTGAGGTAGATAGAGCCAAAATAGAATTGATAGAGAAACCAACTACACCAACTACACTTAAGGGTGTACGGCCAATTTTGGGACATGCTGGTTTTTATAGAAGGTTTATAAAGAACTTTTCCTTAATTGCTAAGCCTTTAACTAATTTGTTAGTTAAGGATGTACCTTTTGAATTTTCTCATGCATGTATGCAAGCTTTTGATACTTTAAAAAATGCTCTTGTAAGTGTACCTATAATTACTTCTCCTAATTGGGAATTACCTTTTGAAATTATGTGTGATGCAAGTGACCTTGCTATTGAATGTGTGTTAGGGCAAAGATAAGGTAAGAATTTGTGCGTGATTTACTATGCTAGCCATACATTATCATCACCTCAAGTTAATTACACAACTACTGAAAAAGAAATGTTAGTGGTTGCCTATGCATGTGATAAGTTTAGGTCATACTTGTTAGGATCTAAAGTAATCATCTATATGGATCATGCTGCATTAAGGTACTTATTTGCTAAAAAAGATGCTAAGCCTAGATTAATTCGTTGGGTACTTTTATTGCAAGAGTATGACCTAGAAATTAGAGACAAGAAGGGATTTGAAAATTTAGTGGCTGATCACTTGTCAAGGTTAGAAAATGATGAAGGACCTATAGGAGATAACAATGAAATAAATGAATCCTTTTCAGATGAATCTCTTATGTCTATTGAGCAAGTAAATGGTCCTTGGTTTGTAGATTTTGCTAACTTTCTTGCTGCAGGAATTATGCCTAATGTTTGACATGGCAACAAAAGAAAAAATTCTTTAGTGATGTCAAAAATTATCTTTGGGAAGAACCCTATTTATTTAAGATAAGTGGGGATGGTATTATCTGTAGATGTGTTAGTGAGGGTGAGTATGTAAACATTTTAACACATTGTCATTCATCTTTGTATTCTGGTCATAATAGTAGTACTAAGACTGCCTCTCGTGCGCTAGAATGTGGTTTCTTTTGGCCTACTATATTTCATGATGCTAGAGTATTTGTAGCTCATTGTGATAAGTGTCAAAGAGCTAGTAACATTGGGAAGAGAGATGAAATGCCCTTAAACAATATCTTGGAAGTAGAGATATTTGATGTGTGGGGGATAGACTTCATGGGTCCTTTTTCCTACATCATTTGGACAAAATTACATTTTGGTTGGTGCTGACTATGTATTGGAATGGGTTGAAGCCAAAGCAACATCAAATAATGATTCCATGGTGGTGATCAAATTCTTAAAGAAGATCTTTTTAAGGTTTGGAGTGCCAAGAGCCATCATAAGTGATGGAGGTAAGCATTTTATTAATCGCTCTTTTGATTCTTTATTGCATAAATATGGTGTGCATCATAGGGTAGCTACTCCATAACATCCACAAACTAGTGGTCAAGTAGAGTTATCTAATAGGGAACTAAAATGGATCTTAGAAAAAACAGTTTCTAGCTCTAGGAAGGATTGGGCATATAAGCTTGATGATGCATTATGGGCATCTCACACAGCATTTAAAGCACCTATTGGGATGACATCATATAGGTTAGTATATGGAAAAGCTTGTCATTTGCCTGTTGAGTTAGAGCATAGAGCATATTGGGCTATTAGAACTTTAAATTATGACATTAAAGATGCAAGTGTTAAAAGATGTTTACAACTTAATGAACTTGATGAGTTAAGACTTCTTTCTTATGAAAATGCTAAGATATAAAAAGAAAGATCCAAAAAATGGCATGATCCTCATATTAAATACAAAAGTTTCAAAATTGGGGATAAGGTCCGATTATACAATTCTAGGTTAAAACTATTTCCTGGAAAATTGAGATCTAGGTGGAGTGGACCCTTTGAGGTCAACCAAGTTTTTGACCATGGTTATTTAGAGTTAAAAAATAGTAATGGGGAATTATTTAAAACAAATGGTCAAAGATGCAAGGTCTATTTAGAGGAAACTTTTTATGGTAGGGAGTTTTCCTATATCTCTTTAAAAATGGTTTGAAAGTTACTTACATGTTCATTTTATTTTGTGCTTATTGTAATTTTAAGTTGTTTTGTATGTTAATTAGATTTTAGTGTGATTTTTACATTAATATATTACTAATATTGTTTATTTTTAATTCTATAGGGTGTCTTGGATAGTGAGAAATTCTACTTATTTGATTTATAATGTTATTTTGAAATTGAAAAAAATTTGTTCTTTGAAAATTCATCACTGTCGCGAGCGCGGCGGTGGAGGAAAGATATTTTTGAAGGTTGCTGTTGCGATCACGCTTGGTACGGAGCGCGCGACAGGAAAATGCTAAGTTCGGCAAGTCCATTCTATCACGAGCGCAACAGAGAGGTGAGGAAAATTTTTACCGCGTGATCGCGAGCAGTTGATTTGAAAATTCATCTCTGTCGCGAGCGCGATAATGTCACGAGGTCGCGACAGAGCACGGAGTTTGAAAATTTTTGAATTTTAAACCGTTATAACCATAGATTTTTACTCCCCTATATATATCCTAAATGCCTAACTGCAACTTTTCTCGTATCTTTTGAGTTGTCTCTAAATTTTCGTTGGTTTTTCTCTCAAAATTTCTTCTTCTTCTCTCATAATTTCTTAAGTTTCTAGTTTTTGTTCTTCTTTTCTTTTAGATTTCATTAACTATCAAGATGGTGAGAACAAAATCTGTTGCAGACAAGGGAAAGAAGGCAACTGAAGGATCCAGTGCAAACAACGATCCTATTTGCCTACAAAACAGGTTTAAGTGTCCTTTCCCTATTTTTTCTGAGGAAGAAGGTGAAAAATTTGTGTATTTTAACAATAAAACCTATGTGGGAATGTGGCATGTTTATTTTTCTCTGTTAAATCATTTAGGCATTAATGATCAATTTGAAAAATATTTAAAATATACGAAGTGGGGGAAATTTGTGCACTTAAATCTGCCAATTAAGCATGATTGGGCCCTTGAATTTTTTGTTACTCTTGATTATGTTGATAAGGGTAGAGATAGAATGATGTTTAGACATCAAGGGCAAGAGTATTTCTTTGGATTTCCTGAATTGCATGATTGGTTTGGGTTTCCTCTTAATGGAAAAAGATTTGATGCACATATATTTGTTCCTAGGCCTGTTTGGAAATGCTTGTCTAGTTTAGATTCCTTTAATAATAAAAATTCCACAAATCGCCAAATTAAGGATGATGTTTTACTACTTTTTCACAAATACTTATGTTATGCATTATTTGGTAGAATTGAGAGTTCTAAGGTTCAGACCAAAGACTTGTTTGTGTTTGATTTGTTACAGTCTAGGAAAACTACCTGTTCTATTGATTTCGTATTTGATGGTTTATATCATGCCTCCACTGCAAAGAGTAAAATTGTTGGGATATGTCACATGGTGACAGGGATTATATTAGGATGTCTAGGGGATTTGCACAATTTTCAGTTAGAAGAGGGTGAACTTGTTGCTTTGTTTGATATTGTATACTTGAGGCGGGCTAATATTTTGATAAAAGGCAGTTGGCCTCCCAAGTTTGTTGATAGAGGTTTACAGGGTGACAGTTCACGCCTTGATAAGGGAAAATGGAAAGCCCCTGAGTCATCCGCAGCAGCTGGAGGATATGATAATTCAGCTGCTGATGATGAAGATGATGAGGAGGGGGACTCTACCCCATTTGGTGCTGGTGAAGGTGAAAATGCTGGTTGGCAACAGGTGCTTACTAGGTTGGATGGCATGGAAGCTGCCAACAAAAGTATGGCTGCAAGAATGGACTCCCTAGAGACAACAATGAAGGTTGTCCACAAGGGCCATAAAAGTTTGAGTTGCAAGCTTCTCTCCTATTTCAGAAAGCACAATGTAGATTTTTCTCCATCTCCACCTAATTTCCCTAGTGGGAATTGAGCTAAGTTTTCTCCACACAATTTTTTATTTTTCGTGTTATTTTTGTTTTCATTTTATAATGTTTTGTGTTTTCTTATATATATTTAATATTTTTTGTTTTCACACAATGAGGACATTGTGTCCTTTCATTATGGGGGTATTATTGTTATTGTTGTGTTTAGTGTAGCATGTGTTATGCATGTGCTGCTAGTTTTAGGTTGTTAATATTAGGTGTGTTGAGTTAGATTTGTACATATGTGTATGTAGATTTATGTGTTATTGTTTGCATTATATTTTGGAGCTTATATATTTGATGTATATTTGGCAATATGCATGAGTAAGCTGGTATTTCTTTTAATTATGTCCATATATGCCATATCTTGAAAAATGTCATTTTAATTTTTGTTTGGACAATTAATTTTACATAGTGAAGGTCATAACTTGGCAAAGCACTTTAGTGTAGGGTTTTTTTTTTTTTTAAGTTGAGCATCTTTTCACATGTATTTAAGGATTATTTTGCCAATGCATTGCTTAGGGTAGTTTGACCTATAGCTATGTGAGCTTTTGAGCCTTATACATTGAAAATTTTCTTGTATGAGAGCCTTAGTATGCCATATCCTCTAGAACTTGTCCTTAGTAAATTTTGAGATTACAATTAGTATGGGATGTGCATGAGAAATGAAAAGGGCAATTAGATTAAACAATTTTGGCTTGCTTTAAAAAACTAACCTTTTTGACTTTAGGTAGCCATTTTGAGCCTTAACCTATTTTTGTTGTTAAGCATTTTATTTAACTAAATCCTTTGCTAAACAATGATTACTCATTTTTGTTACCCTTGTTGTGATGAGTGACGCGACCTCAGCAAGCGTACTGAATCGGCAAGTAATATAGTGGAATATAATTGAGACCACAAGTTATCGAACCCAAGGGAATGTGTTGTGCAAGTGTTGACAATTAATTATATGCTAAAGAATTCCCAAGTATTTTGATTTGGTGATTGTTTAATGCAGAAGAATTAATAATCTAATTAATGATAATAATGTCTAAGAATATTAACGATTTAATAATACAGCAAGTTGATAAAATAACTAAGAGATCTTGTTAAGGAATACCCATTCTCCCCAATAATATCATGTGAATAATTGATTCAACAAATTCATATACAATCAGTGAATAATCTAGCCTGTACCATAGCTTGCCTTTCGGATCCAGCTTCTCTAAAATATGCACTTACCAATCCGGATTCAGCACATAAAATTAGCATTATTACAGATCTTAAGTTCTAAGTTAAATAATCTTACCATTCCGGATTCAGATATTAAACTCATTTATCTTCCACCATTCTGAACCTATTGAAATAAACATTCACAGATTTTAACTACCAATTCGGATTCATCAAATCAATGAAAGTTGATTAAAATAGAACAGAGCATGTGTATGTATTTATGGGTTGATTACAATCAAAGTTTATCTTGGTAGATCTCCCCTTAACTTGTATTCAAACCAGCAACAACAAATAAAATCAGAGAAGGTAAAACTGAAGTATATGCATAATACAATCCATACAAAATTATCCACATGATTTACTGGGGAATTAAGGCATCCCTTAACAAGAAATAGGATTACTCACTCATACTTGAATTAAAGACTGAATTAAATAGAGAGAAATTGATATTACCCATTTGAATCTGAAAATGAAAATCTTACAGTAAACCAAACGATGTTCTTCAACTGAATCAGCTATTCCCACTTCAAAATTAAATTACAGAATTGAAATCTTACATCTAAGAATTTCCAGATCTGAAATCCAGAGTTTATTTTTCAGCAAAAACTCCCACTAAAAAAATGAAGATCCCAAAAACTAAAAAGATGAAACCCCCCACTCTTCCCAAATCGTCCTCTTTTAAGTTAGTTTTCCCCCCAATAATAAAAGTCAAAAGTCTATTCGGTGGCCTCTAAATTTGATTTTTTTCGGATTTGATTCACACAACAGATCTTTAAAGGTTACACGGCGGTGAGGGATTTCTTCACCGCCGTGTAAATGTCCCTGGGTATTATTTGTATTATGAATTTTTGAAGTTACACGGCGGTGAGGGATTCTTCACCGCCGTGTAAATGTCCCAGGTCTGCTGCCCTTTCCTTGATTTTCGATTCACACGGCGGTGAAGAAATGTATCACCGCCGTGTAAATGTTCCAATCTGCTTCCTTATTCTTTTTCTTCATTATTCTGGCCTCCCGTCTCACACGGCGGTGAGGGATTTATTCACCGCCGTGTGACTCACCTAAAATGTTGCCAAAACAGCATAAATCTCCATTTAGTGCACCAAATAATATCCAATGATATTTTTAACAAAAATTAACACAAATAACAACTTTTAGACTAAGAAATAATCTCTAAATTCACATAAAAACATTATTTAATTTAAACTTATCAAAATACCCCACACTTAGCTTTTGCTCGCCCTCGAGTAAGATAACTTTTCCTTTCCAACCATCTCAATTTTCAAGCAGGAAAATGGGAATTCAGAATACCAAGCAAACACTTAGTAAATTCCACTTTAGAGTAATTCTTACTCAAACAAGTTTCAAAGGAAGAAAATACAATCGAATTTCTGATGTGTGTGTGCAAAGGCCAAAACCAATGTTTTAATATTTTTCAAAACTTAAAACTTCCAGCATCAATCAACCAAGAGCAGATTGAATCAGTACATAAATGCACTTCT
This sequence comes from Excoecaria cochinchinensis, assembly GCA_947683425.1. Classification (NCBI taxonomy): domain Eukaryota; kingdom Viridiplantae; phylum Streptophyta; class Magnoliopsida; order Malpighiales; family Euphorbiaceae; genus Excoecaria; species Excoecaria cochinchinensis. The sequence goes on from CANTUQ010000119.1 coordinate 10,331,121, forward strand.
GGTTTCTCACTTGAAACTCTAGAAACACCATAGGCCTCTCCTTTAGTACCGGAACCCGAAGGTCATCTCTACTGAACAAATTAAAACATAAACATGATCATTAGGTCTTAGGCAGGTTGTAATGTACGGTTTAATCGGTGATGGCTAACAAGAAAAGTTTAGGAAATCAAATGAAGATTCAGCCACTCTACCAACTAACACTGCTACCCTAAAAAAAAATATTTTTCATCACCTACTTCCACTTTAACAACAATTGCCAAGACTTGGCTATTTTCCCAAATATGAAAAATTTTAATCACAAGAGAAATAATAAGATACAATTTCTTTCTCAAGCCCTATTATACCCCAATATTATCTTCTAATAGAGGATACCCCACACTTGAATTTTGCTATACTTGGAATCAAATATTATATATATATATATATATATATATATATATAAATATTCTTTATTTTATTTTATTTTTATTATTATTATTATTATTATTATTTTTTTTTTTTTTTTTTTTTATTATTTTTTTATTATTTTTTATTTATTTATTTATTTATTTATTTATTTTTTTTTTTTTTTTAGTGGGATACTTATATCCTCTATTTTCTTGCAACTTACTTGTCAAGCAATATCCCAAAATTCTTTAATTTCTCTCACCCACTTATTTAATACTAAACACCCTATTTCATCCTTCAATGTCTTCCCAACCCAATCCTAGAGTGGCCAATTCTTAGAAGGGATAGGCAAAAGCATTTAAGTTAAATGACATATTAATTGTGTAACAAGAAAAATTTCAGAGTATGCTTTTAGCATACCTATTCAGCTCAATGGGGCTAGCAATGGAAAATTAATTCAATAGGTGGGATAAAGTTTATTTTAAGTAACTTCTCAAAAGAATTGATGCCTAAATCATGTCAACATTTATGCCTTAATTGTTATATCGTTTCGAAGGACAATGAGGAAGGTTCTAGTGTTCTAAAAATTTTCTGATCAAAAGATTTCATGCTGGTTTTTTCTTTACTTGTAAAAACTGGCCTAAGTGCATAATTCATGGAAATTGCAATTGTATATTTCTACTTTGAAAATTGTTAAGAAAAATAACTTTAAGACAGAATCTTACTCTCTTGTCGACTAAGTGCTCTGAATGACCTTTTTAAGATTAACAATTGAGCTGGAATATCAACTTAAAAATTTGTTAAGCTAAGCATGAGTCAAATTGATGAGCTTAAATCACAAAATAAAACTTAAACAACTAATAAAACTTAAACAACTAACTAAAGAAATCATTATCAAAAAGCAGAAAATATAACTTGTAAAATATAAAAGCAAAAGAAACAAAAGAAATAATAAACTTAAACTTACTACAGTACTGCAGGGTTAGTCACATCACATCAAAGTTACACAAACTAGCTACCCCACACATAAAAACTTGCTGTCCCCAGCAAGTGATTCAAACAATCAACAATAACAAAAGAAACAAAATAAAAGATCAGAGAACTTCCCAGAAAATCAGTCCTGTGGAGGTGGTGGCGGTGGGAAGCGGTCCATCATCGTTCTGAAAAAATGCTCCTGCTCCTCCCGAGCAAGGGCTATGGAGCGCTCTATCTTGGAGAAACTCAGTGACTGTGCGAGTAATTGCTGCTCCTGAATAGCTAAACGGTGCAAAATCTGATCTTGTCCAGTCTGTAGTGCCCCTAGCTGGGCAGTAATATGCGCTAAATCAGGAACGGCCCCAGCGGCAGCAGGCCCAGCACCAGCAGCTGCTCCCCCAGCAGCCTCTTGCTCCTCCTCAGACTCGTCGGCTTCTTCTGCTGGCAATTGCACACGACCCCTCTCTACAAGCCTCAAGTACTCGTCCCGGGTAGATAGCCTAACCTGATGATGGAAGTGGTGGTCGTCTACTATGAGTTTGAGGTTTTTCAGCATCTTAAAGTCTATCACAGTGCTCTCACCTACTTCATCTCCCAAGGGACTGTGGCCGACTCTTTTGGCCAACACAGTCGCAATCCATCCAATAGATATTTTCCTTACTTTCTTGGGATTGCCCTGGAGGTCTTCAAACTTTTTTAATAAATAGTAGGCTCCATTTAGCCTTACCTGTTGGACCATGCAGTAGAGAAATAGTGCCTCTGATTGGTTCACTGCACTTGCTGCCTCAATATGTCCATAAAATGAAAGTGAGAAAAACCTGTGTAAAATTCGCAGTGCATGATCTCTCAAATGATGGGCTTTGGTCTGCCCAGTTACATATCTGGTGGCAGTGATGGGATCTCTGATTGCTGCCCATATGGTTTGCTTGTCCAAATCAGCTATATAACGAGCACCATCAACTGGAAATCCGAGTGCCTCCGCAAAATCATAAAAGGGCATAGTGTACTTCGTCTGATTCAACCAAAAAATCACCTCACCAATATCTTCTTCGTCATCTGTATCGATCTTGCATGTGACTGTTGCAAGGAAATCTCGAGTTAAGCTTGGATATACTTTCTCCTTCTTTGAAAAAAAATCTGTCCATCCGATCCCAGCGATCGACCCCTCAATTTCATCTCTAATGTCCACGTTCCCTAAAGAGGTGAAGTCCAGAAAAGTGGAGGGAACATAGGTTGCAGCAGTGAAGTCCTTGTATGCGGGACGGCATCGAGTAGGTACCCAAGAAGGTACCAAATCGCTTCTTCCTTGAGAAGATGATGCTTGGCTGGTTCTGGATCGTTTAGGGGCCACTGCATTAATAAATAAAGCACTCAAATTAGTCACTGCACAATAATTAAATACACGCAATTCAAAAAAAAATTGTCAAGTAATGTATTTCACTAACAACCAATATCAGAATTACGAAAAATCACAATCTGCATTTCTCATGGATTTAATTGTCTAAGTGCTGGAAAATGAACTTCACTGCATTCTCAATTGGCTCATTCAGCATAAAAAAAAAAATTTCCTAGTTGTAATGAATTTATCCTTTGCAATTATAACGGGCAATTCGTAAGATTGTATTCCCAACTTCATCTTTTCCAATTGAACTTCACAATATATCAAGAGTTAAATACATGTTCAAGAGCAATAGATGGAAGCCAACAGAATTGCCAAAATAAAAGAACAAATTCTGGAACCAAGAAAACAGAAAATTGAAAATTCATTCTCACTCAGACATTATATCTAACACTTGGTGGGCAGAAAATTTGACAAATCTAATACACTCGATTCTGTAATTCCTAACCTCAAAATTAATCACAGGGTATCAAGAACCCACAATCACACCATGAAAACACAAAAACACATGATTTCAGCAAACAAAGAATTGAAATTCGTTCATTCAAGCATTTTATCAAACACTTGGTAGGCATGAGTTTTGTTGCACACTATCATGCAAAATTGATGAAATTCCTACCCCCATTTTCTCAATCAGCAATGAAATCTTAGACAAAACATACTGAATTAACAAATCCATGCTTTAATTTCAGAAAGAAGACAGAAAATTAGAAAAAAGAAAACCTAAAAACTAATAAGAACAGAAAATAAAATAAATAATAAAAACAGCAAAGAAAGAAGAAATCTTACTTGATTTTGATGTTAATTATGCAAAATTGATGCGTGATAGACGAATCAACCCACGAAATTGGAAGACAACGAATTGATGGAGGCAAATAAGAGAAAAGAAAGAGGAATGGCGAGAGAGAGAGGCGAGAGAGAGAGGCGAGAGGGAAGATGGGGTTTGATTTTTTTTTTTTTGTTTTAAAAGTGAAGGCAAACTGGCGGTTAACGATTTAAAAAACGAATTTTTTTACCTTACACGGCGGTGAGGGATTTCTTCACCGCCGTGTAAATCGCGACTGGGCAAAAATTTTTCAAAGATAAGAATTTCACACGGCGGTGAGGGGTTCCTTCACCGCCGTGTAAAAACTCCACTGCACTTCAATTTTTCGTTGATTTAATTTTCACACGGCGGTGAGGGACTCCTTCACCGCCGTGTAACCTGAAATTTTTCTGCCAAAAATTTTAAGTTCGCACAAGTTTTTCCCCATCTTTCTTCCAACACATTCTCAACACAAATTCAACATGAAATGACAATGACATTTATTGACGCAAATGATTAAAACTACACACATTGAAAACAGAAATAGCAAGGTTTAGGAATTTATTTAGTTCTGATTTTTAAGTCTCAGCTAGACTTTGAACTCACCTTATTCGTCGTCCAATAAAATAGCCACTGCTGCACCTTCAGCGTGGTTTTCAAAATAAGGTTTTAGACGATGACCATTTACCTTGAATTCCTCACTCCCAGGTTGTTTTCTGATTGTGATAGCTCCGAAGTCAGTCACACTTACCACTTCAAATGGTCCCGTCCACCTCGACTTCAATTTTCCAGGAAACAACCTTAATCGACTATTGTACAATAGGACTTTCATACCTGGAGTGAATTCCTTTCTGATCAGTTTCTTGTCGTGCCATCTCTTCGTATTTTCCTTATACTTCTCCGCTTGTTGGTATGACCAAAAGCGTATTTCTTCCAACTCATTCATCTGGAGAAGTCTCTTCTCACCTGCACTCTTAACATCGAAATTAAGAAATTTGGTTGCCCAATAAGCTTTGTGCTCAAGTTCGACAGGGAGATGGCATGACTTACCATAGACTAACTTAAACGGGGATAACCCTATAGGCGTTTTGAATGCGGTTCTATAGGCCCATAAAGCTTCATCCAGCCTCAAATACCAATCCTTCCTAGATGAATTTACAGTCTTTTCTAGGATTGTTTTGAGTTCTCTATTAGAAACCTCAACCTGTCCATTTGCTTGAGCATGATATGGAGTGGTAATTTTGTGCCTCACGCCAAATTTTTTCAATAGGGCAGTAAATTGATGATTAACAAAGTGTCTGCCCCCATCACTAATTATGGCCCTTGGCGTGCCAAACCTAGTGAAAATGTTCCTCCTAAGGAATTCTAGCACAATTTTGGCATCGCATGTCTTAGTAGCTATGGCTTCTACCCACTTACTCACATAATCCACAGCCACTAATATATACTCAAACCCAAAGGATATTGGAAAAGGTCCCATGAAATCTATCCCCCACACATCAAATAATTCCACTTCAAGCATATTGGTTAACGGCATTTCATCTTTCTTAGAAATATTTCCTACCCGTTGACATCTATCACATGTTTTCACAAAACTTTGAACATCTTTAAACATGGTAGGCCAATAAAAACCAGAAGATAAAATTTTTGATACCGTCCGGTTTGGTCCATGATGTCCACCAGCTTCTCCACTATGACAGGCTGTGATAATCTCACCTTTCTCCTCATCTGGAATACATCTTCTCAGCACTTGATCTGCACACAAACGAAATAAATAAGGATCATCCCAAATATAATGCTTTGCATCAGCTTTCAACTTCTTTTTCTGCTGCCATGTGAAATCCTTTGGCATAAATCCCCCTGCGAGAAAATTAGCTAAATTAGCAAACCAAGGAACAGAAATCTCATTTTCAAACAAAGCGCAAATATGTTCATCAGGGAATAAATCTGAAATCTCCCCTTTCTCAATATGAGCATTTTCCAGTCTTGACAAATGGTCTGCTACAAAGTTTTCTGCTCCCTTTTTATCTTTAATTTCCAGGTCAAATTCTTGCAGTAGAAGTACCCATCTGATCAGTCTTGGTTTGGATTCCTTCTTTGCAAATAGGTGTCTCAAGGCAGCATGGTCAGACCACACCACAATTCTTGCTCCCAGCAAATATTGCCTGAATTTTTCGAATGCATACACAATTGCAAGAAGTTCCTTCTCCGTGGTGGTGTAATTCATTTGAGCTCCTGTCAAAATGTGACTTGCATAATAAACCGCACAAAATACCTTCTCTCTTCGCTGCCCAAGTACTGCACCAACTGCAAAATCACTAGCGTCACACATCAATTCAAAAGGCAAATTCCAATCCGGAGAAATAATCACCGGGGCTGAAATGAGCCTCCGTTTCAAAGTCTGAAAAGCCATCATACATTCATCGTCAAAATTAAATGGAGCATCTTTCATCAACAAATTTGATAAAGGTTTAGCAATTTTTGAAAAATCTTTGATAAACCGGCGGTAGAATCCTGCATGTCCCAAGAAACTTCTAATGCCTTTCACACTAGTTGGGGGTGGTAACTTTTCTATCACCTCTACCTTTGCCTTGTCAACTTCTATCCCCTTCTCAGAAATTTTGTGCCCAAGCACAATGCCTTCCTTTACCATGAAATGACATTTTTCCCAATTCAGCACCAAGTTGGTCTTCTTACACCTTTCTAACACCAATTCTAAATGCCTAAGGCAGCTCTCAAAATGACTCCCATAAATGGTAAAATCGTCCATGAACACCTCCATAAATTTCTCTATGAAGTCATGAAAAATTGCCATCATACACCGCTGAAATGTAGCCGGTGCGTTGCACAGCCCGAAGGGCATTCTCCTGTATGCAAATGTGCCATAGGGACAGGTAAATGTAGTCTTTTCTTGATCTTCTGGAGCTATGGGTATTTGCATGTAACCTGAATATCCATCTAAAAAACAATAGAATCCATTTCCTGCCAATCTTTCCAACATTTGGTCAATAAAAGGTAAAGGAAAATGATCCTTTCTGGTTGCATTATTTAACCTCCTATAGTCTATGCACACCCTCCATCCTGTCACTGTGCGTGTGGGAATTAATTCATTTTTTTCGTTGGCTACAACTGTCATCCCTCCTTTCTTTGGTACACATTGGACTGGACTTATCCAATTGCTATCAGAAATGGGATAGATAATACCTGCATCAAGGAGCTTGAGTACCTCCTTTTTCACCACTTCTTGCATTGCTGGATTAAGCCGCCTTTGGGGTTGCACCACCGGTTTGAAGTCAGTTTCCATAAGTATCCGGTGCGTACAATAGCTGGGACTGATTCCTTTTAAATCTGAAGTTGACCAGCCAATTGCTCCTTTATGCTTCTTGAGTACTTCAATAAGCATTTCTTCTTCCAAACCTGTCAATAAAGATGAAATAATTACTGGTTTTGCATTATCTTCTAAAAATATATACTTTAAATGTGAAGGAAGAGGGTTAAGTTCAGAATGTATATCCCCATTTTCCAGGTTCAGTCCTTCTTCCTGTGTGTTTTCTTCTTCACTTTCTTGCTCCACAGCTGCAATCACTTCCTCATCTTCCAAATTTTCATTCTCCAAAAATTTCAGTAAATCCTCATTCACCGGATCAGCTTCTAACATTTCCTCTTTCACCTCTTCTACACACTTGTCTATTGTATCCATAAAATAAGCAGATTCTTCTATATCATCTGATGGATACCTTTGAGCTTTGTTCATATCAACAACTAATTTTTCATCATTGAATCTCAGGGTAACAGTTTGCCCATGCACATCAATCAAAGCTTTTGCGGTGTTTAAAAATGGTCTCCCCACAATAAGTGGTACTTTCCTGTCCTCTTCCATTTCCATCACCACAAAGTCTACTGGAAAAATAAACTTCCCCACTTTCACTAACAAGTCCTCTATCACTCCCTTGGGTCGCCTCACCGACCTATCCGCAAGTTGGAGTCTCATTCCTGTCTCCTTAAGATCACTAAGATTCAGCTTCCTGCAAATAGAATAAGGCATTAGATTTATGCTTGCACCTAAATCACACAAAGCATTACCATAAAAATTTTCACCAATAGCACAAGGTACAGTGAAGCTACCTGGATCTTCCAATTTCTCAGGGATCTTGTTCATGATTATAGCACTGCAATTTTCTGTTAGTTGAACAGTTCCATGCCCTTCTAATTTCTTTTTATTAGAACATAGTTCTTTCATAAATTTAACATAGTTGGGCATATGAGCTAAAGCTTCAGCAAATGGTAAATTAATGTGTAATTTCTTAAACATTTCTATAAACCTAGCTTTTTGCTCATTTTTCTTTTCTTGTCTAGCAACAGCAGGAAATGGCAGTCTATTTATGTCGAGATCCTCTACCCTTGGATTCACTATACTCTTACCTTTATCCTTTTTAGGAGCATTTTCATTCATTTCTATATTAGAGTTAGAATTACTTACAGTCCGTGTTGGCTCCTCCTTTTCTGATGAAGAAATTTTACCTTGATCTTCTCTTTGTGCCACGTCCTTTCCACTTCGCAGTGTAATTGCTTTTGCTTCCTCTTTTGGATTTCGATCCACAGTTGATGGAAATGTTCCTGGCTGCCTTTGGGACACAGAATTTGCAAGCTGTCCCAATTGAGTTTCCAGATTTCTCATAGAAGCATCTTGGTTTCGGTTCCACTGCTCTTGAGATTTCCACCTAGCCTCTTGATTTGTCATGAATTGCTGCTGACTGTTTATGAAGCTAGCCACCATATCCTCAAGGTTTGGCTTTTTCTCTTGCATAGGTGGTCTAGGTTGGTATCCCGGTGGATGGTATGATTGAGCTTGTGGTTGATTGAAGTTCTGTCCATGGTTGTGATGGGGTGGGTATGGCATTTGGTATTGGTTGGATGTTTGGGGTTGGTATGAATGTCCTTGATTGTGCTGAGTACTTTGGTTGAAAGGTGGTCTCGCTGGTGGGTGAGAGGATGAGGCATTCTGATTTCCATCTTTCCAAGCAAAATTCGGGTGATTTCTCCAGCCTGGGTTGTATGAGTTACTATAGGGGTCACTCCTCCGATAATCCCCTACAGCATTAACATTTCCCATTGATGCACTCTCTTGAGCATACTGCCCACTTTCATACCACTCATCTTCTTGAGAAACAGATGCTACATTTTTCACCCTTAAGTTTTTCATCTCGTTTTGCATTGACTCCACCTGTGCCCTCAGCATTGACACTTCATCTACACTATGTATTCCTTGTCTTCTTGGGACTGATCTAGGATTAGCCCACTGAGCGTCATTTGATGCCATTTCATCCAGCAGCTGGAATGCTTCTTCTGGTATCCTATTCATAAAAGAACCTCCTGATGATGCATCCAGCAAAGATTTCGTTTGTGGTGAAATACCAGAATAAAATTGTTGCATCAGATGGTAGATTGGTATTTCATGATGCGGACAACTTCTTAACAATCTTCTGAATCTTTCCCAAGCCTCATAAAAGGGCTCATCACTCAATTGACTAAATTGAAATATGCTGTTGCGAATATTTGCTGTTTTTTTAGGTGGGAAAAATTTCATCAGAAACCTTTCTTGCAATTGATCCCACGATGTAATTGACTGTCTTGGTAACATTTGCAACCACTCTCTTGCCTTTCCAATCAAGGTGAAAGGAAATAATTTCAGTCTTACAGCATCAGGTGTCACTCCTGGAATCTGCACAGTGTCACTAATCTCCAAAAATAAGTCCAAGTGTTGTGCAGGATCTTCCACTTCTGATCCAGAAAATTGATTTCTTTGCACCATGTTGATAGTTGCTGGTTTCAGTTCAAATTGTACTCCTCTTGGCAGCACAATTGTCCTATGGTCTTCAGTCCATCTTGGCACAGCATAGTCCCTTATCGTTCGCTGCCTAGGGACTTCTCCTCCATAATTTCTTGGTACCTCTTCATGTGCCCTTGGCACTTGTTCGTTCTCGGGAGGGACTTCATCAATAGGGAGAGGATTATTTTCCATGTTGTTGTCTCTGTTGGCTCTCCTGTGTTGACGCAAAGTCCTCTCGATTTCAGGGTCGTAGGGTGCTAATGGTCCTTGTCTAATTCTGCTCATACACCACAACTACCTGAAAAGAATAAAAATAATAAAATCAGAAAAATGAAAACACATACAAATAAAAATCAAAACTTATGGACAACGCTATTTCCCCGGCAACGGCGCCAAAAACTTGACGCGACCTCAGCAAGCGTACTGAATCGGCAAGTAATATAGTGGAATATAATTGAGACCACAAGTTATCGAACCCAAGGGAATGTGTTGTGCAAGTGTTGACAATTAATTATATGCTAAAGAATTCCCAAGTATTTTGATTTGGTGATTGTTTAATGCAGAAGAATTAATAATCTAATTAATGATAATAATGTCTAAGAATATTAACGATTTAATAATACAGCAAGTTGATAAAATAACTAAGAGATCTTGTTAAGGAATACCCATTCTCCCCAATAATATCATGTGAATAATTGATTCAACAAATTCATATACAATCAGTGAATAATCTAGCCTGTACCATAGCTTGCCTTTCGGATCCAGCTTCTCTAAAATATGCACTTACCAATCCGGATTCAGCACATAAAATTAGCATTATTACAGATCTTAAGTTCTAAGTTAAATAATCTTACCATTCCGGATTCAGATATTAAACTCATTTATCTTCCACCATTCTGAACCTATTGAAATAAACATTCACAGATTTTAACTACCAATTCGGATTCATCAAATCAATGAAAGTTGATTAAAATAGAACAGAGCATGTGTATGTATTTATGGGTTGATTACAATCAAAGTTTATCTTGGTAGATCTCCCCTTAACTTGTATTCAAACCAGCAACAACAAATAAAATCAGAGAAGGTAAAACTGAAGTATATGCATAATACAATCCATACAAAATTATCCACATGATTTACTGGGGAATTAAGGCATCCCTTAACAAGAAATAGGATTACTCACTCATACTTGAATTAAAGACTGAATTAAATAGAGAGAAATTGATATTACCCATTTGAATCTGAAAATGAAAATCTTACAGTAAACCAAACGATGTTCTTCAACTGAATCAGCTATTCCCACTTCAAAATTAAATTACAGAATTGAAATCTTACATCTAAGAATTTCCAGATCTGAAATCCAGAGTTTATTTTTCAGCAAAAACTCCCACTAAAAAAATGAAGATCCCAAAAACTAAAAAGATGAAACCCCCCACTCTTCCCAAATCGTCCTCTTTTAAGTTAGTTTTCCCCCCAATAATAAAAGTCAAAAGTCTATTCGGTGGCCTCTAAATTTGATTTTTTTCGGATTTGATTCACACAACAGATCTTTAAAGGTTACACGGCGGTGAGGGATTTCTTCACCGCCGTGTAAATGTCCCTGGGTATTATTTGTATTATGAATTTTTGAAGTTACACGGCGGTGAGGGATTCTTCACCGCCGTGTAAATGTCCCAGGTCTGCTGCCCTTTCCTTGATTTTCGATTCACACGGCGGTGAAGAAATGTATCACCGCCGTGTAAATGTTCCAATCTGCTTCCTTATTCTTTTTCTTCATTATTCTGGCCTCCCGTCTCACACGGCGGTGAGGGATTTATTCACCGCCGTGTGACTCACCTAAAATGTTGCCAAAACAGCATAAATCTCCATTTAGTGCACCAAATAATATCCAATGATATTTTTAACAAAAATTAACACAAATAACAACTTTTAGACTAAGAAATAATCTCTAAATTCACATAAAAACATTATTTAATTTAAACTTATCAATGAGTATTAGGATTACTATACCATGGGGATACATTTGTTATTATAAGCATGATTACAGTAATGTATAAGGAAATTCCCTTATTTATATATCAAAAGTCCATTATTAGAGAAATCTAGTTTCTATAAAAGAAAAACAACAATAATAAGAAAAATAAACAAAAAGTGGGATGGAGCATAAAATGCACCCAAAAGAAAAAGACAAAGAAAAGAAACTAAAAATAAATAAATAAAAAAAAAGAAAAGCAAATGAAACTAAAAGAACAAGGGTGGATATTAGGAAGGGAATTAGAATAGAAACTTTGAATATCATGCTATACTTAGTTTTTACATTTCTTATGGTACAGTGGTACTTATTTTCTACACAATATTAGATACTTAAACCAAAATTATCTTACCTTTACCTATGCTAAGTTACAACCCTTTTTAAGACCCTTTGATTTCATGTACTACTTTGCACTAGTAGGGGAGATTTTTACTATTTACAAGCTTATGGTATGCAATGGCATATTTAAGGAATGAGAAAAACACTAAGCTTGAAACACATTGAGTGATTGAGTGCTTAAGAAAAATAGTGTTTGAGTGAGAATTATTTTAGGCAATGTCTTGTGTGAAATAATATTTACATGTGTTAAGATATTCAAAATCTTGAGGTCAAACATTCTTGTGCTTTGCAACTTTATGGTTTTCCAAAATGTGCATGATTGTTCAAGTATGATGGATAATGGTATTGATTGAGATGTTACATATCTAGACTAGTTTGTTAAGAGATAAAAGCTTATACATATCATTTCCAAATGTTTATCAAATATATAAGTAAGCTCCACAATTGTGTACATCTTTTTGTGTGTTTTGTGTTTGTGTTGTTTGAATGTTTGTTATGTTTTGCTTGGGCAAAAGCAAATGTTTAAGCATGGGGTTTGATATGAGTCTAAATAGCTCATATTTAATCCATGTTTTAGGTTTAAAATAATGTTTATGCATAGTTAATTGTGTTAGAAATAGGCATGTTTTATGTTTTTGTTTGTGTAGGAGAAAATGGAGAAGATTGGAGAAAAGGAGCCAAAAATGAGCTAAGGAAGAATCAATCTATCGCGAGCGTGACCAGTATCGCCAGCGCGACAGGAAGAGCCAAGCCAAAGAGAAAGAAGATAGAAAGACAGAAAGCAAAGTAGAGAAGTAATCTGTCGCGAGCACGACATGACGCGCAATTGAAGGGAGCCAAAGAGAAGGAAAAAGGGAGCTAGCAGCATTATAGCGAACAAGGCCGCCTATCGTGAGGTCGCGACATGGCATGGAGGAAAGCCAGCGCGAGGAAAGTGGAGCGAAGAGTAAGGCATTTTTTGTCGCGAGCGCGACGGACGTCGCAATCGCGACAGAGAGGATCGTTGGAAGTGAAAATCAAATTTTGCCTCGAAGAAGTATGACTTTCCATTAAGCCTTGCAACCTTCCTAAGGGACACTTGAAGGAACATATCTCTTAGGACATTATAAATATTAGTTTTAACTGTAATTTTTTAGAGTTGAATAGTTTTTTACTTGAATATTTTTATTAAGAATTCTGTAAGTTTGAAAGTACATTTTTTAGTTAGAGTTTAAAGTTAGAATTTTTATGTTTTGAAGAGAAGATTAGTTGCAAGGAAGAAGATATCCTTTGTGGAAGGGAAAAGGGTTGAAAGATCTCTTTCTTCATTTCTCATCTTTACTTCTTCTTTGTAATTATTTAATGATGAACTTATGAACTTGATTATTTAATGCTATATTTTATTATTCATATCAATTTTATTATTCTTTTTTGTATAATTTTCTATTAGTATTTTTATGCATGATCATTATAAGTAAGTATTTAATTGAAAGATAAATTCTTACTTAAATCTAATAGAATTTCATCATTGAAGTATTATTTGAGAAATTATAATATTAAATGGTTGTTATAGGTTGTTTATTATTCCTGAAATTTGTATATATAACACTTTAATTCATTAATGAAAATTGTGAGTTAGAATTATAAATGCATGTTTTAGGCACTCTAATTTATGTTGAAAGAGTAAATTGGAAGCTTATTCAACTTGGCTTGCATGATAAGAATATATTCATAATCAAGAATAATTAATTCAGGTTCTATTTATTATTTTATAATCATTAATCTTTTATCTTCTCTGATTATCTATAACTAGGTTAATTAGAATTAGACATAGTATTTCCACTTTCATTCAACAAATTTATGATCATTGTAAACAAGATTAAAAATGAGTAGTAATAGTGTGTAATAATTAGCACAGTCCTCGTGGGATCGACGTCTTTTGTACTATAATCGGTACACTGTATGCTTGCGAAATTAGCATGTAAAATAGGCTAACAAAGGACTTAAAGATAATCCTCCGAAGAGACTAAGAATGCCTCAAAAAAAGACTTAAAGGTAATGCTCCGAAAAGACTGAAAATGCCTGAAAAAAAGGACTTAAAGATAATGCTCCGAAGAGACTGAGAAAGGACTTAAAGATAATGCTCCGAAGAGACTGAGAATGCCTCGAAAAAAGGTCTTAAAGGTAATGCTCCGAAGAGACTGAGCAAAAACGTGACTGTACAAACATATCCCTATACTAGTACAAAAAGCAGACTTTGACTCCTAGTGGCCAGTAGATGCGCAACTTCAAAACTTAACCAACCCTGCAAACCTATCCTGAAACAAAACATCTGTGCTAAGCGATAATGCTTAGTGGGGATGAACAGAAGCAAAGGACTTCCAATGAAGTCGCAAACAAAACAAATGGATTATACAATCAAAGTCACTTGCCACAATCAAAGGTAATAAACATAATATGAGCAACAATATCAATAGCACAACTAATACACTTACCTTTACCTTTCATGCTCATATCACTCATGCACATTCTCACCTTACATAACACATGCTTTAATCATAACATTATCATGTGCACGTGCTAAAGCATTGTCTTATCACAAGCATTAACACGAACGCTCAAACAATCAATTTTTCAATCACTAAAGCATAAGTTTAAATATCACAAAACCAAACGGAATGCCTGAACTCTCAAAAACTGTGGATACAGGTACTAAAGCTACCGGTAAAACTCAATATCTAAAAATACTGAAGACATAAGTCTCAAAAACATTCAAATACCCGAAGGTAACAAAAGAGACTAAAGTCTCTAGACAAAAGACCATAACGGTCTACTGAGCAGCTGCGCAAAACCCTTTATAAGCATGCTTATCTATCCACTACCTTGACTATTCAGGCTTACATACCACTCTAATCACAATAAAACATATTCACGAATCCATTCACAATCACATTTCACTCAATTCATGTACATGCTAAACAATCCAATAAATATATATATAATTCATACTAGCAAATAATACCTATGATCTATAATATGCATGTTCAAACATATTCATATAGTACACCATACAAGTACACAAACCATTATGATTCAATCATATATCATCAACATCACATGCCATATTATGTTCAATAATTAAAAAGCATGTATAAATTTAATTCCTTCATTAAATTACTATGCCATAGCATTATTTACGTATAATTTCCATTGACAAACATTCATATACTCATCTTATAAAGTTAGACATGACTTGGACAAGTTATAGGAATTTGTAGAGAAGATTGGGTGTATTTTGGGAAGGAAAAACGCACAAAAATACACAAACTGGAGAGGGGTAAAGGTGGGAAATGATTAATGGCAACCAAGGGATCAAAATATGATTGTTCTATCGTGCTCATGACCATGGTCGCGCTCGCGATGGTAGCTTCCATTAGGTGCCCTACGAGACTGCTTTTCACCTCAAACTTGAACCGTAAAAACCAACCTCTAAAAATCATTTTTAGGCAAAACTTTCATTCATAACAATTGTTCACTAGGATGTTAAGTTGTAAATGGAAGAAGTTCCAGGTTATTTGAACTTTTACAATAATTGATATAAATTAAACAATCTATGCTGTTCCAACGAACCCGCCAGAATAGAGACACTTATGTTTTGGCCACTATTGGGAAACTTAGAGCTAGAATTCATTCATCGTCATTTCTGGGACTTATATAAGTATGGAAGTCATGGTTCTAATGGATCAATAATCACTTAATGTGGAGTTCTCAAACTCCACTTATCACCAAAACATCACATGGAGGTTTGATAGAATCTGAGCAGAGTTTTCCCCTACAACTAGGGTTCATACATGATCACTATATTGTACTCATGGCAATTGAATTAACACTTCAACACACATCCATTTTACTTTCAATTATGTCAAATATTAATTAACACATACAACTTCTCCAAACTAAACAAACACAATAAACATGCATCAATTGACAATACATCACAATTCACTACACATGCAAAAAAAGTCAAAGGGGCACACGATCCCAACCTCTAGTAAGCAGCCGAGACACCCCAAATCAGATCTTGTCCTTGCCCTTCTCAATCCTTCTATGCAAAACTTCATACACAGCCAAGAACACCAACACAAAATCTCTTAGTCCATTACACAACCAGCTCAAACTAAAATACAAATGGAGTAGAAGAAGACCCAACACAAAGCTAAATCACACTTACCTTCTTAATCCTTTAATAACTTCTTCAAACCATCCAAAGTAAAAATTAACCAAAGGAAAACAAAAATCAAAGGAGAAAGGGAAAGTGAAACCGAGAAAGGGAGTGGAACCAAATGCATGCAATCCAACTTTGAGGACAGATGTTTCCACTAAGATCACCTATATTGCATGCAAAAGTCCACTTGGCACTCTCTCCTCAAGCCACATGTTTACCTTAAGACATGTATCTCACAAACCCTTCCTATCTCCTTCTAAGCTGCCACTTGTCCAAACCCAACTTAAAAATCCAATTTAATCCTGCCAAAATTAGATTTCCTGCAAGAGTGTTATGTCGCACTCACAACAGAATCCTCACTGGAAATCTCTAATTCCTTAACTTTACCAATCCTCCACACAATTTCTTCACTCACCCTAGCACTCATTCCAAAGTGTCTTCTCTTACTAATGCACATCCATAAACTTACCAAAACATCGCAAATCCTACTAGGGTGTAATCCGGGTTGTTACACGCAACACTTCTGAAAGTTTGAAATGACTTCTTGAATGACTAAAATTGTTTAATCAATATTATGAACGATGAATGAACATGTATATGAGAACAATCTTTATTATATGCATGTGATTATATATATACATGCCATGGGAATGAATTGTGAAGCGAGCCATAGCACAATTGAGCAAGGTAATCTTACTTATAGAATGCTACAATAATGATATATTTTATCTATTAATGCGAATAAACTGGACTAATAATTTAGCCTATGAGTCAAGTAGTGGATAGATAGGCATGCCTATAGTGTCTAAGCGCTACAGCCAAAAGTGTCTGATTCCCTTGGATTCCCAATGTGTATTGAATCCTCTGGATTCTTAAAGTGCATATTATATCTCTTATTGATTATTTCTGTACCTTCGGGTGCTGATGCGAAAGTGTGTATCTAAAGATACAAATGCGATTACTGTACTCTCGACTACTGATGCGATACCCGTTATCCACGTCTTTGAATTGCAGGCAAGACTTTAATAATAAAATGAGCTATATTGTGCAAATGAATGTCATGTGATATATTGTTAATGCGATGCGTTATAAACTGATATGTATCAATATGACAACCGTATATGGTATTCTGATATGTTTTATGAGTATTAATAGCGCACTCAATTATATGAATGCAAGCATGTTAAAATGAAGCATGGATACATAACATGTATTGGAATTAATGATCTTATGGTTGATTATATATATATGTATATTCGTGTGCATTGTTATTGTTTCTCCGCTAAGCATTATCACTTAGCGCAGGTTTTCAATCCGTGTAGGTTTCGAGGCGAAGTGATTGGAAGGACGGTCCCGCATTTTGGGTTGATCAACACATTAGGATTCGATCCCTAGTATAGGTTTTGTTATTTTGTATCAAGTATATGTAATTAACGATTTTGAGCATGTAAGATTTATAACTTAACTTGGTATATGTGATGTAATCTAATTTGGAAGTATGAGGTAATGTATGCGTAGTGAATGTCTTCCATTGCATGTGAATGAAATTAATTGGCTTAGAGTTGTGTATGATGATGATATGGTATGAGATGTGCATGTGATGTGTGTCGTGACAACCATTCTCAACTACCGCAGCGAAGCTGTATGAGTGGATGGGAATGGGGTGTTACACCTAATACATCTTATTGCCACTTGGATGCATAGTGAAAACTATATTATGTGCTTTATACAAAAGCTTCTTCCTCAACTCTTTATCAGTGGCCACACATAACCAGTTCCGATAATACAAAACACCCTCTATACTCATTGAATAGTCAGTCTTGACACCTTTCTAACTAACTGCAGAATCTGTTGCAACTCAGGATCACTTTTCAGCACATTCGCTATCTCACACCTCAAATTAGGTCTTGCTCTTAACTGAGCCACTAAAGCTCCATCTGAAGCAAACCTCCACTTAACTTGATGTAAAGACAAGGCCGAAACTGACTTTCTACTCAATGCATCAGCCACTACATTAGCTTTACCCGGATGGTAATCCACAATACAATCATAATCCTTATACAATTCAAGCCATCTTCTCTGTCTCAGATTCAACTCTTTCTAAGTGAGCAAATACTTGAGACTCTTGTGATCAGTAAAGATCTTACACTTCTCACCATATAAGTAGTGACGCCAGATCTTTAAGGCAAACACTACTGCAGCCAATTCCAAATCACGTGTCGGATAATTCTGCTCATGCGGTTTCAACTGCCTTGAAGCATAAGCTATCACTTTCCCATCTTGCATCAGCACACATCCCAATCCAATTCTAGAATCATCGCTATACATAGCGTACTCCTTGCAAAAAATAGGTTGAGTCAGAATTGGTGCCTCAACAAGCATCTTTTTCAACTGCTCAAAGCTTGCTTGACACTTATCTGACCACACAAACTTAACTCCCATATGAAACAACTTGGTAAGCGGAGAAGCAATTAATGAAAATCCCTTCACAAAGCGTCGATAGTAACCTGCTACACCCAAGAAACTCCTAATCTCAGGCACATTTTTGGGCGGTTTCCAATTCAAAACTGCTTCTATCTTAGCTGGATCAACCTTAATACCCTCAAAAGAGATAACATGACCTAGAAATGACACTTCCTTAAGACATAACTCACACTTACTGAGCTTAGCATATAGCTGATGCTCTCTCAAAGTCTGAAACACAATTCTCAAATGTTGCTCATGCTCTTTCTCATTCTTTGAATACACAAGGATGTCATCAATGAACACCACTACAAACTGATCCAAATACTTCCTAAACACTCTATTTATTAACTCCATAAAGGCTGCAGGCACATTGTTTTACCCAAATGCCATTACTAGGAATTCATAATGTCCATACCAAGTTTTGATTGCAGTTTTAGGTATATCCTCCTTAACTTGCAACTGATAGTATCCAGTTCTCAGATCTATCTTAGAAAACACTCTAGCTCCATTCAACAGGTCAAATAAATCCTCAATCCTCGGCAAAGGATATCTATTCTTCACTGTCACCTTATTAAGCTATCTGTAATCAATACACATTTTCATCATACTATCCTTCTTCTTAACAAACAACACTAGAGCTCCTCAAAGGGATGCACTCGGTCTTGTAAAACCCCTATCTAGCAACTCTTGCAACTGAGTCTTCAATTCCTTCAACTCAGTAGGAGCCATACAATAAGGTGTTTTAGACATAGGTACTGTACCAAGCACAATCTCAATTGACAACTCCACTTCTCTTGCAGGTGGTATACCTGCAAACTTTTCTCGAAACACATCAGGAAATTCCCTTACTATTGGTATTGTAATGCCCATTCCCGACCACAAGAATAGCTTAGCTAAATAGTCGAGAACAATTGTCACACAACAAACACTTACACATACACTTATAAATACACGCATGCCAAAACCTGAACTATCAAATTTTATTACACACACATTCACATGCAGTGGATATCTCATGCTATCACAAGCTAGAACTTATATTTTCGCATAAATACTTACATCTTAAGATTAATATTACAATACTCAGTCATTTATGTCCTTACATATCTCTTCATTGAGAAAGGATCATACAAAACATAAACAAAATACATTATAGCACCCGCTACCAATACGTAGGTGAACCCATCCACAAGGGAGTGAGATACTGTACGAGCAGGGGTGTCACCACACAAGGGATACAGAATAATACATTGAATCACATGATACATACTTAAATACAGCAGAAATAAAAACCTTTGGAAAACATCAAAATGATCATTCATTAATATAACCAAAATTCGTTACAATAATGTTCTTATCAAAAGCCAATACAAAATAATTACAACTGTCAGAGATACATGGCGAAAGCTTACAAAATGATGTACAATAGAGAGTTCGATTACAAAAGAATCATGCTACAAAAATAAAGCCCTAACACTAATCCCTCTATATTGGCTTGACTGGCGGCGACTCTCCCAAAAGTTATACACCTTCCGCACCTGCACTGGTGGAAACACTGTGCTAAGTGATAACGCTTAGTGGGGAAACAAACAATAATATATGGACGGCCACTCACAATGTTTGTCAAGGCAAGTCACATACATAATAGCATACTCATGATCACAATACAAAATCACAATATAATCCCATTCATCATCATTCAAAGGTTCAATAAACACATTCATATGCCAACAGATTTGTAAGCTCATAGAAAAATCATTCAAATTCAGATGCTCAAAGTCATATTCATTCGGATTTGCATACTTTTGATCATATCAGAACAAACCATAACACCCGCTGACTCAAAGTAGTGGATAACGAGTAAACACGTAGAGTTCCTTACGGCTACGAATCGTCATATAGAAGTACGGTACCTTACGGGTACGAATCAAAAAATAATATCACTTTATCTCTTTTCAAAACATTTTACAGAGGAATCTTAAATAAGATTCAAACACGTAGAAGTTCACGATGAACTAAACGGGGACCTGATCAGGGTTAAAAACAATACAGAGGCTGCAGCAAAAGGACTCTTTTAGGCATGCCTTACTATCCACTAGACTGACTCTTGCAGGTCATGCATAATTCATTAATTCACATTTATAGAATTCATATATCTATACATGCTTAATACACCCAAATATACTCATATGCTTCATTAAATAGATCAAGAATAATTCTAAGAGCATAACAAGTTCATAAAATAAACATCAAAAATCATACAAGCAAATACAAATTTTGAAACAAGCGGTGTCGCGCTCACGACAGAGGCATAACTTGCCCCTTGTCGCGATCGTGGCAGTCCTTGCATTCTCGCGAAAATAGAACACGCCTCACTGTCGCGCTCGTGACAGTGAGCTACCAATAGAGGCTATCGTGCCGACCGTAGGCGCGCGCCCTCGCGAAAGGGAACTGCCACGAGCTGTCTGGCAGCCAAGCGCTCTGCCGCGCTCATGACAAGTGTTGTGCTTGCGACAGAGGCTCTCGCTGCAAGCTCGGCAGCCCAACTCGCTCGGCAGACAAGTACTCGGCAATCCAATCCGCTCGGCAGTCGAGCGCCCTGTCGTGCTCGCGACAAAGAGCTCTCGCTGTGAGCGTTCGGTAGCCCAGCCGCTCAGCAACGTAAATCCGCTCGGCCTCGCGCAAGGGCTGAAATCACCTAGCCCTATCGCGACCTCGCGACAGCGTCAAGATTTCCAGCTCTTGCGTGAATTTCTGCAGATTTCCACATTTTAAATCACCCAAATCACCAAACTCAAACATGAATCACCTCAACCTTACCTTAGCTTCAAATGCACCTTTCCAACACCACAATAATATAAACCATAACATAAATCCACATTTAACACAATCAAAAACATGCATCATCAAAATCAAAATCCTCAAGAACATGAACCTAGAATTTACAGCAAACACTCATCAAACTACAAGATTTGCTCAAAACTTCAACACTCATTCATCATAACTCAAATCATTAATTACCCACAACATTAACACAATAATATAACTCATCAAATATCAATTTTCCAGAAATCACATACAAAGCATAAATCACCATGTGAACTCCAAATAGTCAAATTCCAACTAAAAATCCCAAACCTGCAACTCCTTAGCTCCAACTACTTGGTACTACTTCCACACGCCTTCTCCTTCCCCTTGGGATTGCGAGGAGGCTCAACTAGAAACGATACCCACAAATCAGACAAAACACAACCCTAGATTAAAACCCAAACCAGAAATGAAGAAAAAAAGAAGATGAAGGAGAAGAAATCCTACAAAGCTTAGCAAATGAGGTCAAGTGATGTTTAATTTCCACCACTCTCCTTGGATCCAAGCTAGGGCACTCAAGGGTAGAGAGAAGGGAAAAACGGGAATTGAAGATCAATTTTTGCTTTTTCCCCTTTTCTTTTTCTTCCTCTTTTACTTTTCCTAACCCTAGACACATGTCATTTCCTCATTGGTGGATATTAAGCACTCATACCCAACAAGCATGCACTACATACACACAAGGCTATCTTGACGAATGCACACCCTACTAACATGTGAGCATGCACACACTAATGCCACCCACACACTCACATCCTACAACTCTACATGCATTCACACCATAATAAACCCACAAAAATGCATTTTACCCAAAATACCCTTATCACAAACCAAAATACACCTAATGCACACATGGACAAATGGCTCCAACTTCTAGGGGGCAAACAGGGTGTTACAACTCTCCCCTACTAACAAGAATTTCGTCCTCGAAATTCTCACTTGAACTGAAAAGTTGTGGATACTGAGCCCTCATCGCTTCCTCTGGTTC
Source organism: Excoecaria cochinchinensis (assembly GCA_947683425.1). NCBI lineage: Eukaryota > Viridiplantae > Streptophyta > Magnoliopsida > Malpighiales > Euphorbiaceae > Excoecaria > Excoecaria cochinchinensis. The sequence goes on from CANTUQ010000119.1 coordinate 10,353,411, forward strand.
CCAAGTTGCTTCCTCAACTCCATGATGATGCCAAAGTACTTTGACCAAAGGGATTTGCTTATTCCTCAACTGTCTCACTTCCCGAGCTAAAATGGCCCTCGGTTCCTCATCGTATGAATAATCCGGCTGAACTTTAACATCTTGAATCGACAACACATGCGAAGGGTCTGATCTATACCGACAAAGCATGGAAATATGAAAAACATCGTGCAACTTCGCTAACTCTATCGGTAAAGCCAACCTATAGGCTACCGAACCAACCTTAGCTAACACCACATAAGGTCCAATAAACCTAGGACTAAGCTTGCCTTTCTTATCAAATCTCAACACTTTCCTCTAAGGTGAAACCTTATGGAAAACTTTGTCCCCGACCTCAAACCGAATATCTTTCCTCTTCAGGTTAGCATAGGACTTCTATCGATCCTTAGTCACTTTCAGATTCCGCTGCACAACTCTGATCTTCTCCTCGGTATCCCTAACCAAATCAGGCCCAACAACGGAATGCTCGGTTAACTCTATCCAGTAAACCGGGGTCCTATATGGTCGACCATACAAAGCTTCATACGGTGACATACCGATGCTCGGCTGATAACTGTTATTGTAGGCAAACTCCATAAGCTGTAGATATCTATCCCAACCAGAAAATTCCAAGGCACAAGCTCGCAATATATCATCCAAAATTCGAATGACCCTTTCTGACTGACCATCTGTTTGAGGATGAAACGCTGTACTGAAGTTAAACTTGGTGGCCAAAGCTCTTTGCAACTCTTTCCAAAATTTTGATGTGAACCTTGGGTCCTGATCTGACACTATAGACAATGGCACTCCATGAAATCTGATCACCTCATCCACATAGATACTGGCCAACTTATCCATCGGATAATCCACTCTAACCATAAGAAAATGAGCTGACTTCGTAAGCCGATCTACAATCACCCAAATCGAGTCATGCTTCCTCTGAGTTAACGGCAAACCCGACACGAAATCCATAGCAATATCATCCCATTTCCACTCGGGGACGGGCAAAGGAGTGAGCAATCCCGAAGGAACTTGGTGCTCAGCCTTTACCTGCTGACAGGTTAAACACTTTGCCAAAAAATCCACAATATCTCTCTTCATACCGGACCACCAATAAAACTGCTTCATGTCCCGATAAATCTTCTCACCACCAGGATGCATAGTGAAAATCGTAGTGTGCGCTTCACTCAAAAGCTGTTTCTTTAACTCGACATTCTCGGGCACACACAAACAATTTCTATGCATAAGCACCCCATCCAAAACTGAAAACTCTGACCACTTACCAGATCGGACCTCTTGCAAAACCCGTTGCAATCTCTCATCATCCTTCTGGGCATCTACTATCAACTGTCTCAAGGTAGGCTTCACTCTCAACTGGGCAACCAAAGCCCCATCTGAATCAAATCTCCATCTAAACTGCCTCAAAAATAAAGTCGAAACTGACATCCTACTCAAAGCATTTGCAACTACATTGGCCTTACCCGGATGGTAATAAAAAATGCGGTCGTAGTCCTTAAACAACTCTAACCATCGGCGCTGTCTCATGTTCAACTCCTTTTGCGTGAGGAGGTATTTTAGACTCTTATGATCCGTAAAGATCCTACACTTCTCCCCATAGAAATAATGCCACCAAATCTTCAGAGCAAAGATCACAGCCGCCAATTCCAAATATGTGTCGGATAGTTCCTCTCATGAGGCTTCAACTGATGAGATACATAAGACATAACTTTTCCCTCTTGCATCAACACTCATCCAAGTCCAACACTTGAAGCATTGTTGTACATCACAAGCTCTTTACCCAAGATGGGTTGAGTTAGTATAGGAGCTTCGACTAATAACCTCTTTAACTTCTCAAAGCAAACCTGACACTTATCCGACCACTCAAACCTAACTCCTTTCCTCAATAACCTCGTCATAGGAGCAGCAATAACTGAGAAACCCTTCACAAACCGACGGTAGTAGCCTGCTAACCCAAGAAAGCTTCTCACTTTCGGAACATTCCTAGGTGCTTTCCAATCAACAATCGCCTCTATCTTAGATGGATCAACTTGGATACCCTGAGCCGAAACAATATGCCCCAAGAAAGACACTTCCCGAAGCCAAAAGTAACACTTACAAAGGTTTGCAAACAAATGATGCTCCCTCAAAACTTCCAATGCCAACCGAAGATGCTCCTTATGCTCACTGTCATCCTTCGAGTAGACCAAAATATCATCTATGAAGACCACTACAAATCGGTCAAGATATGGCCTAAACACTAGGTTCATCAAATCCATGAAAGCTGCCGATGCATTGGTCAAACCAAACGGCATCACAAGAAAGTCACAGTGGCCATACCAAGTTCGAAATGCCGTCTTAATCACATCCGGATCCTGGACTGGAAGCTAGTAATACCCCGACCAAAGATCAATCTTCGAAAAGACTCCAGCACCTTTAAGCTGATCAAATAAATCCTTGACTCTAGGCAAAGGGTACTTATTCTTCACTGTAACCTTGTTGATTTGACAATCGATACACATCCTCAAGGAACCATCTTTCTTCTTCACAAATAACACCGGAGCTCCCCATGGATATATGTGGGTCTAATAAACCCCTTATCTAATAACTCTTGTAGCTAAGTTTTGAGTTCTCTCAACTCTACAAGAGCCATCCGATCAGGTGCTTTAGAAATGGGCGAAGTATTCGGCACTATCTCTATGGATAACTCCACCTCCCTTGCCGGAGGCAAACCAGGCAACTTACTAGGGACGACATCTCCAAACTCCCTAACCACTGGAATATCCTCAATTCGAACCTGATCACGCTTAGAATCCAGCACTACTGCTAAAAATGCCTCACAACCCTTCCTTAAGAACCTCTTAGCTTGCATAGCGGAGATCACATTGCTCAGAGAACTAGAAACCAAACCCTTAATAACCACAAAGACTGATCTCTATCCTGAAGCACAACTACCTTCCTATGACAATCCACCACTGGTCGATGCTCACTAAGCCAATCCATACCAAAAATCAAATTGAACTCTCTAAAAGGCAACTCAATCAAATCCGCAGGGAACTCAACTCCTTGAACCAAAAGAGGACAATTCCTATGCACCCTACTCACATATACACTGTGCCCTAAAGGACTGGTCACACAAATCTCATAGTCTAACAAATATACATCATGCAACTTATCACTTAACTTATCCATGCACAAGTATGAGTGTGTGGAACCAGGGTTAATTAAAGTATATAATTCAGTGTCAAGGAATAGAAACTTATTGGCTATCACATCTGGAGCATCCTCCTCCTCCCGAGCTCTCATAGCATCAGCGACGCAGCTCTATCTCTAGTTCGACCGCCTTGACCTCTACCTCGGCCTCTACTATGACTCGCTTACGGAGCATTAGAGCCAACTCTACTAGCCTCGCACTGATCACCAGAAGCCTCATTATACCATAGACAATTTGCCAAGTAGTGATCAGTGCTACCACATCTAAAACAGCCACCCGTGAGACATCTACACTCACCCCAATGGTACTTCCTGTAGTGAGAACACTCAGGCATAACATCCATCCGATTCCTAGAACCACCTCTGCAAAAACCCATACTCATGGCTGAACCCTGCCTCCTGCCTCTTGAAGCTGAGCCTGAAGATGACTCATCCTGCGGGTTTTGGGACCTCTTACCCCGAAGATGAAGAAGATATAGATCCACCATGAGGGGGATTCCTCCTCTGAGCTCTCTCTCTCTTGCAGAACCGACTCTGACCTCTCGGCCCGCACTGCAGCTTGAACAATCTGATAATACCCAACACCCGGAGTACTCATCAGCAAAATCAGCATAACCCTCAAAGATTCATTCAATCCAGTCTCAAAATGGCTACATCGAAACTCCTCAGTCAGAACACCTTCCAGAGCATACTTGGCCAATTAGTTAAATTCCTTCTCAAACTCTGAAATCGACAATGCTCTTTGCTTCAGACTCAAAAACTGTGCCCACTTGGCATCCTTGTACTCCCGAGTCACATACTTACTTGTAAATTCCCTATCAAAGAACTCCCATATGACTGGGTAAGGAAACTGGAGATGTCTTCGAACCAACTTCCACCAGTCGTAAGCGGATCCTTGCAACAAAGCTACTACACACTCTACTCGCCTCTCCTGAGGACACCGAATCTCATCTAAGGCTCGCTCTACCTTCTCTAACCACTTCTCAGCATATTCTGATTCGTCCAAGCCAGTCCCATAAAAGTCCTCTGCACCAGCCTTTCTCAAATTCTCAGTAGGGACTCTAGGAGCGGTCACACTCTCAATTACCCTAGCCATGTCCTGTAAAATCTTCAACATGACCTCAAAGGGCATGGCTGCAGCCTCAAGTTGCGCCCTAGCAGGTTGAGCCGACCGAAACATAGAAGGAGCGACTGCTTGAGGGTTCACACTCTCGGTGGACTCCTCAAGTGATCCATGTACTGAATTAGAACCCATCTAAAACAAACAAGAGGACAACTGCATCAACCAACACAGTCCTAGACAAATACCTATGCACAATAATCACCAAGAAAATGCCTAAACCAAGGCTCTGATACCAAAACCTGTAACACCCCCTACCCATACGTAAGCGAACCCATCCGTATGGGAGTGACATGCCGTACAAGCAGGAGTGTCACCACACAAGGGATACAGAATCATACATTCAATCACATGATACATACTTAAATACAGCGGAAATAAAAACCTTTGGAAAACATCAGAATGATCATTTATTTATATAACCAAAATTCATGACAATAATGTTCTGATCAAAAGCCAATACAAAATAATTACAACTGTCAGAGATAAATAGCGAAAGCTTACAAAATGATGTACAATAGAGAGTTCTATTACAAAAGAATCATGCTACAAAAATAAAGCCCTAACACAAATCCCTCTGTGTTGGCTTGACTGGCGGCGACTCTCCCAAAAGATATACACCTTTCACACCTGCACAGGTGGAAATCCCGAAAGATATACTCCCTTATCCAACATTAAATATTCCTATTAAATGCCACTTTACCTCATTAATACATGTATATCTCTTAATGAAATACATGTATATCTCTTGCCACTTGTCTCACTCCTATGCTGCCATGTGTCACTCTCCTACGATGCCACGTGTCCAATACACATCAAATAGTCTAACTCAATAGGCTTCATGGGAAGCATTTTGTCTCGCTCTCGACACTGTCGCGCTCGCGATAGAACCCACACACAGCTACTTACTCAAACACACTCTTTTATACACACAAACTCTTGAATTCCCTAACAAGAAATTCCAAAATTCTACTAGGGCCAAATCGGGTTGTTACAAATCTCTCCCCCTTAAGAAATTTCGTCCTCGAAATTTCCCCGCTAATCACTTACACAGGTAATTCTTTAAACAAATCTTCAAATAGCTATCACTTAGACCATACAGCTATCAAATCGTACACACTTCACACTTTCCTTAACGCACTACACTCTAATCTATACACTTCTTCTAAGCATAAGTCACTTGATGTATATCCTATCAGCTTTTCTCAATGAAACACATGCAATGATACTTTTTCACATACAAATGAGGGATGCGGATGAAATGGTCATGTAATTATTTTTGTGTGCAAAATGATGCGAAAATGCAATGTAAGCTACTGTAATGCACTTTTCCCATCCCCATGTTTCACTATGCTTATGTTCACAGGATTCAAGGAGATAGCTGATAGGAATACAGAGTGTCACTACAAACTCTTACCAATTCACATCTGCCGCTGTCTCTTCTACGCTCTCACGCGACTCGGACTCCATCTATACTTTACACAGACGACATCCGCATTAGGCCACATCTCTAAACAAACTCTGACATTTAACTTATACTCTACATCTTATAGACCAGAACCTCTATTCTATGCTCTGATACCACTAAATGTAACAACCCCATACCCCTTGGAAGGATATCGGGGCACCACGCGGACACATACGTATACATATACATATACATATACATATACATACACTAGCGGAAGTGATAGCATTACACATATCCATTTAGGAAATAACAAAATTATACTACACTAGGGCCCAACATGCAATTCATATTAACTACATATATACATACATATTTATCTTTTTACATGGTCATATTACAATATGTTTCCATTTAACTTTACATATACATTTACATGTGATTCTTTACTTTTATTACATAATGATGTTACTCAAAACATCACCAACTCTATATCTAACTTATACAAAAAGATATAGCAAAACTTCCTAGTGACCTTGACCTACAGATGCACGTTCTCTGATCCAAACCTGTAAACCTATACGAAAAATAAACATCCGTGCTAAGCGATAACGCTTAGTGGGGATGAAATTATGCAAAGGACTTCTTTACGAAGTCACAAATAAGTCACACATTTCATATAGCAAAATCAAATAGCTCAGTTATCAAATACGATGAACTCACATCCGTATAACATCTACTCTTTTACTTATTCATGTGCACTACAACTTGTACATATCATTTATTCAAATATATGCTATCATGTGTTCACATTCATGTACTCATACACTTGTATACAGAACTATAATGTACTTAAACATTAGTCTCTTGTACCATAGCATTTATTCAGAACACTACTATTAATCATCTCAAGTTCACTACATAACACTAATAAGCCTACATTCCTTTCATGGTGGATACGGGACGCTCTATAAAAAAAATATTTTCGATAGACCGAAGTCACAAAACATTTTCATCTGTCTCTATTAATGACCATTCTCGGAAGTCGACCCGCTTCGCCCAAACGGGGCAGAACATGGGCAGCTGCACTCGATAATCCCTTTATAAGCATGCTTATTTATCCACTATAACGGTAATCAGGCTCAATAAATAACTCATATATACTATAGACAAATGTCAACTCATCAACTATAATTCAAGCGTACTCATCAAATTCAGAGACATTTAATTCATATACAATCTTTATTAATCATGTTCAACAACTAAAAGCATGTAACATTTAAATTCCATGCATAAATTCTTATATCACATCATCATATACATGCACTCATAAGTTCACACATTTTTATGATGTGCTTTGCTATCCTTCACACAATTGTACATTGTTACTTTATTTGTTAAATTACAAATCTTAAACATACTCAAATGTATTTTCTCATAGATACCCACTTTATAATCATTTAATAACCCTAATCATGTATAATAAGTTAAGGGGAAGGGTAAGGGGTTGAGCCATGCCAACCATGGGCTCAAAATGAAGAAGAAAAGTCTTAATATAGGTTGTTCTATCGTGAGGTCGCGACCTGTGTTGCGCTAGCGACAGAGGCTCGCCTCTGGTGCCTCACGAGACTGCTTTTTACCCTAAACATGCATCGCAAAAACCACCATCTAGACCACGTTTTTAGGCAAAGTGGTCTTCATAAAAATTATTCCCTAGGATTTATATTTCAATTAGAATAAAGTTCACATCTTTTGGACATCTATAACGGCAAATATGTTCTAAACAACCTATACTGTTTAAATAACCCGACCCAAACAGGGACACTACGATTTTATAAAATTTTTAGGATTTTAGAGCAAGAATTTGCTCAAGGTCATTTCTGAGAATTTTATAGATATATAAGTCATGGTTCTATTGGCTCAATAATCACTCAATTCAGAGTTCAATAACTCTACTTATGATAAAAACATCACACAAAATTCAGATGATAAATAAGCAGAATTTGCCAAATCAAACTTTATCATCAACACACACACTCAATTGATCAATTCACATACTCAAAACATGTATACCCATATATCACAAACATATACACACGTATATCATGAAAACACTGCAAGCAATCAAAATGAATAAAAATTAGAGTCACACACAATCCCGACCTCTAGGAAGCTTGAACTCTATGCTCTAGTCAGCTCCAACCCTTTCCTTTCCTTGTCCAATCTCTTGTCCATAGCTCTCATGCATAACCCGACCAAAACACTTAGGTTAACCCTCTTTTCACTTTAAATCAGAAACAAAAAGAAAAAGGAGGTTAGATCGGAAAACTAATCAAGCTTACCTTCCTTTACTCTTCAAACCAATCCAAAAGGTTCTCTCTCAAGAATAAACCAAATGAAGAAGAAAAGAACAATGGGAAGGGCAAGGGAGGGAGCACGGCAGAAAAGCAAAGGAAAAAGGAAAAAGGAAAAGAAAAATAAAGGCCAAAAGCAATTCAACATAGGAAAAGAGAAGCAGCTGGTCAATCCTCATCCAAACCAATTAATGTGCCAAAAACACAACTGTGCAAATCCAAAAGCACAGCTGTGCTTTCCACTCCCTTATCCAACATTAAATATTCCTATTAAATGCCACTTTACCTCATCAATACATGTATATCTCTTAATCAAATACATGTATATCTCTTGCCACTTGTCTCACTCCTACGCTGCCATGTGTCACTCTCCTACGATGCCACGTTTCCAATACACATCAAATAGTCCAACTCAATAGCCTTCACGGGAAGCATTCTGCCGCGCTCACGACAGATCCCACACATAGCTACTTACTCAAATACACTCTCTTATACGCACAAACTCTTGAATTCCCGAACAAGAAATTCCAAAATTCTACTAGGGCCAAATCGGGTTGTTACACCACTAGGTTTCCTTAATCCATAATTAACTCAAATCTATTTTTAAATAATCCTCATTAACCACTAATAAAACACCACTTACTCTTAATCTTACACCTTTACCAATGAACCACTACACTTTATCAATTTATTCAATTAAGTCCTCAATTAAATTGCACTTTAGTCCTTAATTAACATATTCAATTCAATCTTTATCTCATTAATCTTAATTAGACAGATTAGCTACTAGGGTATATTCTAAGCCATTACATCTCTCCCCTCCTAAAAAAATTCCGTCCGCGAAATTCATGCCTGAATCAAATAGGTGGGGATGTTGCTCCCACATAGCAGCTTCTGGCTCCCAGGTCACCTCTTCCACTCCGTGATGCTGCCAAAGCACCTTCACAAGAGGAATCTATTTGTTGCAAAGCTATCTTACTTCTTTAGCTAATATTGCTTTTGGCTTCTCATCATAAGAAAAGTCTGCCTGAACTTGTATCTCTTATACCGGTATGGCGTGGGACTCATCTGATCGATGCCTTCTTAACATTGACACATGAAAGACATCATGAAGTTTGTCCAATGCCGGAGTCACTGATCCCACTTTTTCCAATACCTCATATGGCCCAATAAATCTTAGACTCAACTTCCCCTTTTTGTTAAATCGTAACACCTTCCTCCAAGGAGACACTTTGAGAAACACTTTCTCACCCACTTCAAATTCAATGCCTTTCTCTTAAGATCCGCATACAATTTCTATCTATCACTCGCAGCCTTCAATCTTTGCTGTATCAACTTTGCTTTCTCTTCCGTGTCCCTTACTAAATTCGGGCCAATAATCTTGTGCTCCCAATTCTGTCCAAGTAACCGGTGTTCGACACTTTCTACCATATAACACTTCATATGGTACCATGCCAACACTCATTTGATAACTGTTGCTATAAGCAAATTCCATTAATGGAACATACTTATCCCAACTCTTAGAAAGATCTAGAACACAAGCTCATATCAAATTTTCTAATACCTGGATAACCATTTTTGACTTGCCATCATTCTATAGGTGGAATGTCGTACTGAAATTCAACTTTGTACCCAATGCAACTTGTAAACTTTTCCATAACTTAGAAGTAAATATTGGGTCTCTGTCTAACATAACAGACAAGGGAATGACATGCAATCTGACAATCTCCTTCACATACAACTCAGCTAATTGATCCATTGGATAGTCCATTCGAACCAGTATAAAGTGACCTAACTTGGAAAAGCGATCTATAATCGCCCATATTGAATCATGCCACTTTGAAGTCAAAGGCATTCCAGAAACAAAGTCCATGGTAATGTTATTCCATTTTCACTGTGGAATAAAAAGAGGATTTAACAAACCATGTGGGACTTGATGTTCTGCTTTCACTTGCTGACAAGTCAGGCACTTTGAAACATATTATAAACACCGTGCCCTGAGGCAGTCTACGTCAGAGTTACCCAATGAAGAGATCAACGTCTGTTTTCAGATAAATGGGCGGAATTCTAAGGTTTTTGTCTTTTGGCTTCACAAGGATTAAAGTCTTTCTCTCTATAGCGTGAGGTTTTGAAAGAGTTTGGGAAATTTAGCTCGAAAATTGAGATTTTACTATTCAGACGGGAAGCCCGTCGGAGTTAGGATGCCCATCTCTATTTGGTGTTCCCCGTCTCTAGCATTAAAAGACGGGCCGTCTATTGTGTTGTAGAGACGGTCGTCTGTAGTATGAGTGACGGACACGTGTCCGCATAGAGATGGTCGTCCCTAAGTCCCGTGCCCAGGTTCATCTGTAGTCCAGATTACCACGCATACCCTTATTATCGACGCCCGTCAGTAGTTCGTGGGATGACCGTCGGTAGTGGATCAGATCAGATAACGCCGGATTTGGTGAATTTTATCTCATAAGTTTAAAAACTCTTCAAATTTGAATGGGATTAGGATAGTTAATGGGATTAAAACTGAATTTCAATTTCCTTTTCAAATTCAAATTCTTTAAATTAACATTTAGCCCAATTGTCTTCTAAACTCTATAAATAGTGGATTAAGTTTCACTATTTGGGGTTGGCAAATTTTTAAAAGGGAAAAATCTTTTTGTGAGCAAATTTACTAAAATCCAAATTTGATTAATTTTTCTAAAAAATCTCTACTTTCAGTTATTCCTTTTATTCCATAAAAATTCTTTCAACTTTTCTACTTCTTTCAATTTTTTTCCGCGAATTAAGCTAATTTGAGGTAACGAAATTCATTCGTTTCCATCAATCTGGCTAATTCTAATATTTGAATCGCTGTCAAATTCTCAAGAAAGAAAATATAAATTTTCTTTTCTTGATCCATTCTATTCGATCCTTGTGAAGAGTGCGGGACCAAAATCATTCGATATTCACCCAAAAGGTAAAATCCGATGGTAAACATTCTGGATTAATATTTGTGTAATTTAATTGATTTATATTAATTGTTCCCATTTTTAATAGGATTTTTTTAATTTAACAAAGAATTTCAAGTCATAATTTTGAAGTTTTCCCATTTTGCTGAGATTAGGGGTGATCGACGGGCAAAGTGGTAACCGACGCCCGTCCCTAGTTTGAGAGATGGGACGTATGTGACGCACCACTCCGTCTGCCGGTCATGCCAGAAACGCCCATCGGTATTATGCAGAAGGCCGTCCCTAGGCAAATTCTCATGTTTTTAACTTATTTCTTTTACCCTTTTTATTTCTTTTATCTTTTAACTCATTTCCTTTAAAATTTCTTATTATTTTACTTTATTTTATTTTATTTTATTTTTGATTTTTACACTGATATGTTTATTTTTGTGAGTTATTATCTTACCATTTTGGATGAGTTGGAGTTGTTAATGATGGTGGTTGCGCCAAACTGAGGATTTCCATCCGAGTTCTTTCTCTACCCTTGTTTTTTTATTCATTTTATTATGAAAGTTGTTTCAATTTCGTTAAAGTAAAAATTGCCAAATATTTTATAATGATTAATTATGGATTTTCCAAAAATCGGGGACCAAAGTCCTTTTTAGCCAATAAAATCAACACTTCTCAAAAATCGATTTGTAATAAATATGCATGGCAGGACCAATGTCCTCATTTCAATAAGTATCTCGATTTCTGTATGATTTACATATCGTTTTATAATGGGGGTTATATTTCGCCCCTAATTTTATTGTAATTTATTTTCGTGTATTTTATCTTGTGTCAATTTATTGCTTTATCTATGTGAATGGATTGCGCTTTAATTAATTGCATTGTATGGAAATTTGATGAAACAATGAATTCAAAACTTAATTATAATATTAATCAAGGTACAAATAAATGAGAAGTCCTGAACCTGCTCCGGTCTTGGGCTCAATGAGGTTAGAGGTCCATCTCAATGTTTCATTGGGATAGAACCTCCAAAATATCTCTTGTTTCCCACCAAAAGGCCTAATCAACATAATCCTAGGCTTCGGGGGCTTAGAGGATCATCCTGATGTTCTATTTGGTTGAGACCTCCAAGATCCCTCTGGTTTGCCCAAAATGGATATTTACGCGCTATGTAATCTTAGGTTCCACGAGGTTAGAGGGTCATCCTAATGTTCTATTGGGCTGGCACCTCAAAGATCCTCTTGGCTTACCCAAAATGGATATGTATGCGCCGTCTTATGCTCGCTGAGGCTAGACGACCCTTCCCAATGTTCTATTGGGTGGCGACTCCAAGAAACCTCCTTGTTGCCTAATATAGACACATTTGTAATTCGTTACAAGTTTTAATGAACCTCATCCCGATCGCCCTAAAAGCGGGCTTTCGGGGTGCCCTGAGGTCCGGCGTGCGTTAGAGTTGCGACTCCGCTGGGGAAAACTAAATTCGAGACTTCAATTCGAAAGTACCTTGATTAAAAATTACAATTGACTTTTAGTTTAAAGATTTCATCTTCTTTCAATATTGCATTACATCTCATTAGAGCCTTAGATATATGCTAGTTTTATCCCTCTTTGAACCCCGGTGCGTTCCTAAAGCACAACCCTACGTTCACTCAATGTAGGGAAGTGTTAAGGATAATCACCAGCCCAAGCCTCGTACCATCATGGTATATTAAGTGGAGACCCAATCGGTCATTACGCTCATGATGAGCTGGACCCATTAGCAGGGACTATGCTTGGTTAGCCCTAAAGTAACATCACCTTGACTAAAGCTCATGTAATGGAAATAGTTACTTCCCCTAAGTGGTATGAACCTTAATACTATGCTTGCTGTATGGATCATTATGTATTGGACAAATACAAATAATTTGACTGGTCAGTTAATCAAAGGCTTTCATGCCCCGATAGGCCCAAGTCAACTCATTCGGACTACCTAAATACATAACGATCATAACCAATGCGCCTGTGAATTTATTTATGAGAGGTTATGCTGCCGGTTCTCCTCCATGTACCATGCGCATCCATCGGGTTCCTGGATGATCCATGGGCCAATCCCACCTAGGAAAGAGACTATGACCTCATGTACGGGAGTAACAAGGTCGGAAGGACCTATATGCTTGCATGAGATTTATCGATGTTGCATAGCACGATCATGCATTATATGTTATTCATGCATCATCATAATGAGTGTGTTTTGCAGCCATCATAAATCTGCCTAAGTGGTCAAGAGGTTCTCAGGGGCGACTACGCAGAAATCCATTCTTCGAACTACCAGAAAGGGTGGAGTATTCGGACACTCCTTCATAAACTAGCTACACTACCTCAGCTCATTTCTCCTTACACGAAGAGATGGTAAACTCACCAAGAGGGGCAGATGCCACCAGGGTAATGATAGCAGAGGAAGTGGGCCGAAGGTTAGAAGAGTTCGAGAACCGGATGATAGCCATAATGGCCACAATGGGTCAAGCAGCGGCCCCACAGAACCCACCACCTCCTCCTATGAGGAATAATGAAAGGGAGGAGGTCAGAGAAGACCAGCAAGAGGAGATCCACCCGCCACCTGTACACCCAAGAGCTGCCATATTAGGGGCACAGAGGAGGAGGCCAGCCCCAAGGCTAGATGATGATTGGGAGGACGAAGAATATGAGGAGCGCATGGCTGAGAAAGGGGAAGCCCCTCAAATTGAAGAAACCATCTGGAAAAAGATGGAGGAAAAATTTGAAGTAATGGCAAGAATGCTGACAAAGGGATGAGGAATGAATCCCAAAGATAAAGAATTAGAAGGAGAGGACCTGGTCCCAATGAATTTTAAGATGCCGGATGTGCCAAAGTTTGATGGTACATCAGATCCTACCGCCCACATAAAGCAATATTCGTTAGTAATGAAGGGAACCACGCTAATGAAAAGGCAGAAGATCGAATACTTTTGTTTGAGTTTGACTGGCTCAGCCGTGGTTTGGTATCACTGGCTCGACCACAGAACCAAGGAGGACTGGGATTTATTAACGGAGGAATTTTTGAGACAATACGACTGCAGTACGAGGATGGAGGTGACCTTGAAGGACCTGGAGCTGCTACAATAGAAGGGAGGTGAGTCCTTCCATGAGTATCTAACCCGATGGAGGAATCGGGTAATGGAGATGAAGAGGAAACCGGATACCCAGGATCAAATACAACTATTCATTAAAAATGCGAGTCCATATTTGAGAGAAGGATTGAAGATGAAAGGACTAAGAGACTGGGAGTCTATGAAGGATATCGCCATTGAAGCTAAAGGAAAGTACCTTGCTAGGAGAGCGGGTAGTGAGAACTATCCTAAGAAGGGTAGCAGTAGCTAGGGGGCAAGTAGACGGACAGGTTCCGCTAGTGCCACGAGGAAGACTGCTGAAGTATCAACTACTAATGCTACCCCGAGGCATTTCTCCAACCTTGGAAGGTCTTTGTTATGGGTACTGAGAAGGCTGATGAAAAAGGGTAAGCTGCAGCCTTTGCCACCCAGACCCACTAAAACTCAGGGCATGCCAGGGCATAAGGATGACAAGTATTGTGCATATCATCAACACACTGGGCATACGACTGATAACTGCAAATCTTTGAGGCACGCAATTCAAGATCTAATTGACTCAAAGCAGATCACGGACCCAGAGAAGAGAGAGGGTCAAAAAAAAGCTGGATACAACAATGTGCCCCCGCCAGTATTTATGATCGGGTCAAGTTTGCCCGAGGAGTTTGTGTTAAAGGAATTGTACGACAACAATGTCCACACTACTGTCACAAACCTCTAAGAGGAGAGTGAAGAAAGGCTTCCCACTGCAGTGATCGATTGCTGGTCCACTGTTGATAGTGGAACTGAAAACTATGATTCTGAAGTATTTCCCGACCCGTGGGGTTCGGAGGAGTAAAAAGAGGAAGAAAAGAAGAATAAAGTAGGAGCTGTGACCCGGAGCGAAAGGGTAGCTCCAGAAGTCAAGAAGCCCCAAGAACCGGTTGAGGGCGAAAAGGGAAAAGAGCTGGAAGAAGATCTGATTGTTAAACAGCTGAAAAAGGCGTCGGCTCAGATTTCAATATGGGATCTCTTGAGATAGTCGCTGTCGTATAGACAGAAGGTAGTAGAGGCTTTGTGCGAGGCAACTGTGGCCACAACCATCTCGCCTACGGAACTTCTGGATGTAGTGAAGGGAGGATCGGGAGAAAACGTTATTTTTACCAACTCTGATTTGCCTGCAAAAGGCCACAACCATAATCGCCCTTTGTACATAAGGGCACAGATTAACCAAAAGCACACAACCTGTAACACCCCAAATCGGGCCTAGTCGGAATCGGCAAACTAAGTCGGTTAAGTGAAGGGTATTTCGGTAATTTGCATGTGAGTGAATTTGATGATAAGGACTTAATTGTAAAGTGATTAATTAAATAAGTTAAGTTAAGTGAGGAAAGTTTAGTGTGTGCATGTTGTGTATGGAAGTAGGGTATAAGTGGATTTTAGGAAATGATTTGGTGTGACTCTAGTGTGGTACCTTGAAGATTTTTATTTAAGAAATGGTTGTATGTTGAGTGAGTATGGTGCAAGGAATGACTAAGTCAAAGGTGGTTTGTGTGCCCAATGGGAGCTTGCCATGTGGAGAGTTAGGTGGGAGCATTTAGTGTGATTTGGGTTTAGGAAAGAGGAAAAGCAGATTTCTTGTTCTTGTTCCTGTTGCCCTCTCTTCCTCCTCATTTTCTATTTTTCTTTTCCTCTCCTCCCCGTTTCTTGCTCACTCTCTTGGTTTGAGTGAATTAGAAGTGATTTGGTGGAGCTTAAGAAGTGGGATTGAAGAGGTAAGTTGTGGTTTTAGGATTCTTATGTTTAAGTTCTTTTCTTTTTCTAGTTTTGTTTAAGTTATGGTTTAAATTAAGTATTGTGGGTTTGTTTGTGCAAGTGATTGATGTTAAGAAGAAGCAAAGTAAAGGAAAAGAGAAGATTTAAAGCTTGAAGAGAATCGCTTTTGTGCAACAAGAGGTTTGGGAATTTGATTCTTACATTTGAGTTTTAATTTGTCTTTGCCCTAAATTCTTCTTGGATTAGGAATATACATTTGTATATGATTTCCAGTAAATTGAGTGTGTTGATATGAGTATTATACATGTATTTGCGTTGATAAATGTATTAATAATGCATGAAGTGGCTTAAGTTGAAGGTGTGTGAGAATTGGAAGTGAAGTGTGTAATTGGGATAAACCCTGTTTCGTTCTCATCTGACCCTTGTACAATTTTTTTGTCATAAGTAGAGTTTTAGAACTCCAAATCATTCGATTCTTGCGTCATTAAAATCATTACTTCTATCTCTTCAAAAGTCTTAGAAATAGCCTTGGGCAAATTCTTGCTCTAAGATCATGAAATTTGGATAAATCCGTAGTGTTTCTTGTTATGTCGGGTTATTTGACCAGTATAGGTTGTGGAGTTCATATCTCGAGTTCTAGATGTTCAATTGACCTGAAACTTGTTCCATTTGAAATTTTAGACGTAGGAGAACATTTTTTAAGAAGAACACTTTTCCTAAAAATGAGGTTCAGAGGTCGGTTTTTATGATACTAATTGGTGGTAGAAAGCAGTCTGTTAAGGTAGCTGAGGCGAGTCTCTGTCGCGAGCGCGACAAGGGTCGCGACCTCGCGACAGAAAAACATGTTTTGAGCCTTTTCTTCTCTATTTTTGAGTCTAGGGTTGACCCGGATCAATCCCGTGCCTTTCCCATCAGTTATTATGCATGTTTAGGGTAATGAAAGGGCTATATAAGTAATTATCGTCGGGAAAAATTTAGGAGTATGCTTAAGATTGATGATTTAACTAGTAATTAATAATAGATATAACTCCATGAAGGTTGTTTATTGATGAGTGTTATTATGTGATGGTCTCAGGAGTAACCTTAACATGATGTACCATATGTATGAATGCAGTTAATGTGGGTGCGATTGAAATGATTGACGAATAACGTTGTTATTATAGATTGTGTATATGGATATTGATAATGGCATGTTTTATTGAAATACTTGATATGAATGTTGGATTTATGTTGTTAATGATGTATGACTGGCTGGAGATGAGGTAAGAGACCTTTGGATGTGTTTCGTGTGTTTTTGAGTGAGTTTGAGGAAGGAAAGATCCGGCAGAATTCTGCAGATTTTCGGAATCAGGACTCTGTCGCGATCGCGACACTGTCGCGAGCGCGACAGAGACCGGTGATGTCGATGCTGTGCCGTCGCGAGCCCGCGATAGCAATAGCTTGTCTGCTCTCTGTCGCGAGCGCGACAACCGTCGCGATCGCGACAGAGCACATTGTTGGCCTGTGCTATCGCAAGCACGCGACTTGTCGCGACCCCGCGATAGCAATGCTTGCCCTCTATCGCGATCGCGATAACATAGCGAGCGCGACAGAGCTGGGCCCTTCTCTCCTTCCCGCGATCGCGAAGTCCGTCGCGCACGTAAAGCGAAGAGACTATGGTCTCTGTCGCGAGCGCGACAGATGTGTTGTGCTGAATGAGTTTTCTTTGGTGATTCCAATGTCTAATTTCCGAACTTGTGATATCTTTAGGTTTATAATTGGACTATTTTATGAAGTATTTTAATATAATTTGATGTATTGTGCATGGGCAATGTTATTAATGATATGAACAATTTGCTGAGCATCATGGATTGAGTTTGATTTACTAAGCAAGCTTCAGAATTATATGCTTATTATGAATAATGTGCCATGCTTAAATGTGATTGGTGTGAAGCATGACCTGCGAGAGTCAGTCTAGTGGATAGTTAGGCATGCCTAATAGAGTCTTTGTAGCTGCAGCGCCCTTTGAACGATTTGGACCCTGATCAAGTCCCACGACTGGTTCCTCGCGAACCCCTATCAGTACGGATCCTCGCGATCCTTTTTTTTTAATGTGGTTGGATCGGGTTAAGATCCCTCATCAGTAAAATGCTTTTGTGACAAAATAAAATGATTTTCGATTAGTACCCGTAAGGTACTCTTTGGCCGACTTGTACCCGTAAGGTACTAATCAGTTCACTCGTTATCCACTATTATGAGTCAGCAGGTATTTTGATGGTTTGTTTTATTCTGTTTTGAAATAGCCATCAGAATGTGATATCTGAATGAGCAAGAATCAGTTTATATGTAAATGAATATAACTACGGGCTTCAGAAGGTAAATCTGTATTTAGTAAACATGACTTTTCAGTTAACATGATTATCCGTACTTGGCATGTGATTTGTTATTAGTTTCTGAATGCTTTGAAATGATTCGATCGATGTATTTATGTATATGAGTTAAGCATGGTTTTATTGTGTACAAGCATGTGAATCAGATCGGTTGTGAGGGTAAGTATATAAGATGTAATCGTACTTTCTGCATGGTTTTGATATGAATGTGAAGTGATATATATAATTATACCTTCAGTCTCCGTTATGGGAGTGTTTACAGCATGATATGCTATGTATTAGAGTTGTGCAGCAGAAGTTTGGTGTTTTGGATGTTTTCTTGGAAATGTGGCTCAGCATGATAACACTGGTGTCGTGTTTTGTGTTATGACTGTTTTGGCCCATTCCTGATATATGTATATGAATATGTGTGTGAGTTTCCGAATGAATGCCTTTATTATGCAAGTCTGTTTAGATATGTGTTTTGAATATCCACAATTGCCATTTGAATGTATTTTGCCTTGGCGACCATTGTGAATGGCCGTCCATACTCTTGTGTGTTCTCCCCACTAAGCGTTTATCGCTTAGCACGGATTTCCTTTCCGTGCAGGTGGCAGGTGGGTTCTGTTCGAGTCGCGCTTCTGCAGGGTCGGCCACGTAGGAGTTAGAAGTTCTCGATTTTGTTCATCTTCTGTATCTCAGCTTTTGTATTTCTGTAGTATTGTTTATGTAATTAATTATGTATTTATCTTGAGTTTTCTTTTGGGAATGTAATAGTTAGTATGTCTTTATGTTAAGTTATTCCTTTATTTTATTTAGTTCGCTTATGCTTCTGTTGAATGGTCATATTTATGCTTCTGTGCATGTTTCTGCTTAGTGCCTGCGCATATGTGAGTTATTGCATGATCAGTCTGCGACCGCAAGTCAAGGTCAGTTTTTAATTAACCCGTATTTTCGTATGTGTGCTATGTATGTTTGTATACTTCCGCATTGTGCTTATGCTTATCTGTGTAAGTGAGCGTCGGGTAGCACGTCGGTCGGCGTCCTTCCAACGGGGGCGGCGATGGGGGTGTTACACAACCTGTGTAATTGTGGATGATGGCTCTTCGATAAATGTGTGCCTGCAGGTGGTAACGGCAGCTTTTGGGGTGACAGAAGACATGTTGGCAAAGTCTAATCTCACCATCACAGTGTACGACAACTCGCTTAGACATGCTTCAGGGACATTCATGGCAATAGTGAAGACGGGACGAATAGAGTCAGAAGTGGAGTTTGTGGTGCTGCCTATACCCGCTAATTTCTCAGCTCTTTTAGGCAGACCATGGTTTCATAAGTTGGGAGGAGTCCCCTCTACGCTTCACCAGATTGTAAATATACCCCATGAAGGCCAGATTGTGACTGTAAGGTTTCAATACTGGAGATCACTAGGCAGCTGTTTAGTGGGTTTCATGTTGCCATGATAGGAGAGGAAGAGCAGAAGGAAGAAAGCCCCCAGGTGCTAAATATGATGAAAATGATGTCGTTCCTTCCCGGCGCGGGATTAGGGAAGAATTCTCAGGGGGTGCCAACAGCCGTTGCTATAAAAGGCCAAAAGAAAAAAAGGGGTCTAGGGTACACAGGTGTTGTAGAGAGGGGTGAGAAGCCAGAAATGGAAATTACTCATATCCAGAAAACTTTTGTGCCAGCAATCGCAGCATGTGCCTATACAGGGAAATATGAACCGTAATGGGTGGATGGAAGAATTGTACCAGGGTTCGAGGTCTTTAACGATGTCTATAACTGGGACATTGGATTGATCAAGGCAGCATAGGTCTTTTAGCATGAGGAAATCATGATCGGTAGGACAGTTTGGGACCGTGAAATGCCTGAAGAAGTGATCACTGAGAAGATGGTAGCCACCCAGTTGAAGGGGAAAGCAAAGGTAGAGGAAGCCATATAGGAGGTGACTGAAGAGCCTCCAAATTGCCAAAGTGATGCAGGACCATCAACTACGGCAAATGCACTAGCAGAGGAGGAGGAGGAAAATAGTTTAGATTTTCTTTTTGCTCCAGAACTTTTCAATGATGTTAATGACAATTTCAATCTTATTAATAAATTGAATGATTTTGCTTACTTGTGCGATGTTTCCGATGATTTCACTTTATATGATCATGATCACCATCCTTCTATATTTGACATTGATTCAAGTGATGCTACTCCATTTAATCTTGGAACCACAGAAAACCCAAAAGAAATTTTGATAGCATCAAATATAACTCCTGAAGAGCAAGAAAAATTTGAGAGAATATTAAAAAAATATGAAAAAATCTTTGCCTGGACCTATAAAGATATGCCAGGAATTGATCGGGAAGTCGCAGAGCACGTTATTCCTACATATCCATACCATAAACCTGTTAAACAAAAACTGAGAAGGTTTAGGCCAGAATGGGCAAATAAGGTGAAGGAGGAGATTCGCCAGCAAATCAAAGCCAAATTTCTAGTTGAGGTGCAGTAACCAACTTGGTTGGCAAATGTTGTCCCCGTAGCCAAAAAGAATGGCAAGGTAAGGGTATGCGTAGATTATTGGGACTTGAATAAGGCTTGTCCAAAAGATGACTTTTCATTGCCCCATATGTTGATAGACAGCGCCGCTGCTTACGAGATGTATAGATTTGGTGATGGTTATGAGGGATACAATCAAATTCTCAAAAAAATAATTGACCGAATAAAGACGGCTTTCATCACGGAATGGGGGACGTATGCTTACCGGGTAATGCCTTTTGGCCTAAAAAATGCAGGAGACACTTATCAGAGGATGGCGACAAAAATCTTAAATGACTTGATCCATAAAGAAGTGAAGGTATACGTGGATGACATGATGATCAAGTCGGCCACTAGAGAAGGTCATTTCGAAGCCCTGGAAAAGTTTTTTCAGAGGATAAATAAGTACAATCTCCAACTAAATCCTAAGAAGTGTATCTTTGGAGTCACAACAGGGAAGTTGCTAGGACACGTGGTTAGTCAAAGGGGAATTGAGATTGACCCAGACAAGGTTAAACCCATCAGAGAAATGCCAGTGCCTCAAAAGGAAAAAAATGTAAGGAGCTTCTTGGGCAAATTGCAGTATGTCAGTAGATTAATCGCCAAGTAAACTTCGATTTGTGAGCCAATCTTTAAACTCCTCAGGAAAAATCAACCTGTAGTGTGGAACAAAGATTGTCAGAGAGCTTTTGATACTATCAGAGAATACTTGCTGAAACCATCGGTGTTGAGACCACCGCAGCCAGTTAAACCACCGATTCTGTATTTAGCTATAGAAGATAGTTCTGTAGGTGCCATGATGGCCCAAGAGGAAGAATTCGGAGTGGAATTTGCTATTTACTACCTTAGTAAGAAGTTCCTAACTTATGAGGTTAAGTATACAAAAGTAGAAAAGATTTGCCTTGCGGTAATCTGGGCCTCTAAGAAGTTGAGACATTACTTTCATTCCTACAAGGTACAGGCAGTAGAAAAGCAGAATCCCTTAAGATACTTACAGGAAGCCCCATCTTTACTTTGGAAAATGGGTAGGTGGTTGTTGCTGTTGCAACAATTTGATGTAGAGTACATTACTCGAAAAACCATCAAAGGGCGTGCAGTAACGGAATTCCTAGCAAAACACCCAATTCAAGGAGACTCATACTAGTTTAACTTTCCAGATGAGGATGTGACAGCTATCGAAGTTCAGGGATGGCAACTACACTTTGACGGGGTTGTTAATAGCAAAGGGGCAGGAGTAGGAGTTATTTTGACAACCCCGGATGATGAGAAGCTTCCCTTGGCAAAGAAGTTGAGATTCAGGGCCACCAACAATGAGGCCGAGTATGAAGCATGTACTTTCGGGTTGGAAGCGTTAATAGCCTTGGGGGCAATGAACGTGGAAGTGTTTGGTGATTCATCCTTGGTGATCAATCAAATTCGAGGCGAATGGGCTGTTAAAGGAGAAAGGCTAATGCCGTACATCAAGCACTTGAGAGACCTGATCAGTCGGTTTGAAGTGTGCACATTCCATTTTGTTCCAAGGGATGAAAATCAGTTGGCCGATGCGCTCGCCACTTTAGTGTCAATGTGGGACAATCTAGAAGGGGTAGTTATGAGGCCGGTTTTGATTTCCAGCTCTAAGAGACCTAGCTTCGAATCTAAATCAGTCATGGAAACAGAAGTAGCGGATGGGAAGCCGTGGTACTACGACATTATGAACTGCCTAGAAAATGCGACCTTTCATGAGGAAGCTATCGAGAAAGATCAAAGAATGATTCGCAAGTTGTTTACTCAATTTATATGCATAGATGGAATGTTGTATAAACGACAGGCTGATTGTATCCAGTTGAGGTATTTGGATGACAAAGATGCTAAAAAGGTAATGGAAGATATGCACGCCGGTGTATACGGAGCCCATATGAACCGGCTGACATTGGCCAAAACGATTATGAGACAAGGATTCTTATGGCTTACCATGGATAACGATTGCTCGAAGTATGTAAAGTAGTGTCAGTTATGCCAATAGTATGCAAATTTAAGGCACTTGCCCGTTTCAGAATTGCATAATTTGACGTCGCCTTGGCCGTTTGCAGTTTAGGGGAAATACATTATTGAAGAGATACGCCCCATGGCCTCCAATGGGCATAGATACATCATTATCGCCATCGACTACTTTACCAAGTGGGTAGAAGCTGAGTCCTTCAAGAAAGTTGATGCTCGGGATATAGCGAAATTCATCGAGAAAAATTTGATATGTAGGTATGGCCTTCCACAACATGTGGTATCTGACAACGGGGTCCAGTTCATGGCCGAAATGAAGAAGTTACTCCAGAAATATGGTATTGAGCACCACAAGTCTTCTCCGTATCATCCTCAAGCCAACGGACTAGTCGAAGCCGCCAATAAGAATCTCAAGAGGATCTTAGCCAAAATGGTTCAGAGTTATAAAGATTGGGCGAAAAAGTTGCCTTTTGCACTCTGGGGTTACAGAACAACCATCAGGACAACTACAGGGGCTACACCGTACTCTTTGGTATATGGGACGAAGGCAGTATTGCCAGTCGAGGTCGAACTCAAGTCACTGAGGGTGATCATGGAAGCAGAGTTTCCGGAGGCTGAATGGGCGCAGCAGCGGCTGCAACACTTAAACATGTTGGATGAGGGTAGATTGAGAGCCTACTACCATAATCATATCTATCAGAAGAGGCTCGCCAGGTCCTTTGGAAAGAAAGTCAGGAAACATCCATTGAAGGAGGGGGACTTGGTATTCAAACAAATGAGACTAGGTGCACCGAATATCAGAGGAAAGTTCAGACCGACGTGGGAAGGACCGTTCATCCTCAAAAAGCTGTTGTCAAAAGGAGCTGCGATTCTGTCAGATAGCGATGGCAATGATTTCAAAGAACCGATCAATATTGATAGACTCAAAAGGTTCCATGGCTAAAGACGGTAAAATCTAAAGAAGAGAATAAAAGCCCAGCAAGTCGAAAACCAAAAAAAGGCGGCCTTGCTAAAATTGGGTGCCTCGTCAGGATGAAAACCGAAAAAGGCATCCTGAACAAAAATTAGAGGCTTGAGATAAAATGTCCAATCAAGAAAACCCGAGAGGGCTGATTGGTAACAGTAATTGATGCTATCATGATTTGGTTCCACGAATGAATGTAGTTTTGCAAAATTGAATCAGTGCCAAAAATGATCATGTATGCTGAAATTATACTGAAATGTACACAATTTTGTGAAGTAAAATAAGACTTGATTTATTCATTTACATCATTATCTAGTTCTGCTTTAAAAGAAACATGTTGCTCAAAATGCATGCAAAGATAAACTATGCCCTACTGCTACTCTCCCTGGCCAAATGCCTAAGTCGTTGTGTTCTATTATAAGATGTCGGGCTGAGTACCCACCTCTTATACGCACTAGTGGAGGTAACAAAATGACTCCCGAAGGGAGGTATGATAGTCTTCAATGGAAGTTGTCTCCAAAGCTCATGATAGCGAGAGGCAAAAGCTGCAGAAAAGACTTCGCCTCGAAAGGATAAAGGGAACCCTACCACATCCTGAGTCATCCTGAGTTTTACGAGCGCAGCGGGCTGTGATGTAGAAGGTGGCCTCACGAAGCCCGCACAGGGGAACGTATCCTGAGGATCCGTCAATAACTGCACTGGATAAGGGAAGCCAAGCGTTCATGAAGCTAATATCCTTGTCCGATAATTCGCTGAATCTGGCAATACCTTCGTCGGAGGTCGCAAATGAGTACAGGCACTGGCGAGGAGGAAAATGACTAGCAGAATACTTACTAATGACCCTAGGAGGTGGTTCTGACAGCAGCTTCAACTTCTCTTGCAACCATATCTGAAATGGGAAATAAGGAAAAATAAAAGCCAAAGAAAATAAGATAAAAGGCAAAGAAAAAGCCGCTGAAGTGAATTGGGTTCACTTCAGGCAAAAGTAAGGCATAGGGTTGTGTGAAAATCTGAAAAAAGGACGCACTTCCCACTAAGAAAAACTAGTGTGAAAATCCACAAGGGACGCACTACCTTTTAACACCATGACTTACTTGGAGTAATAAGGGGCTCCCAGAGAAAGTAGTAGAAGACCCAGCATAGACAGAATCAAGACCTATGATGGTCTCAGCAAGGATCAGTGGAAAAGGGGTCAGCCCGATGTGAAAGTCCTCCAAAATTCCAAACAGACGGGGGTCTCCAAGCAGCTAAAAGAAGCGGGTTGCAGCTAAAAGAAGGCTGTAGTCTATCTTGACTCTTCTTAAGAATTTCAGCCCAGAAAGGGGGGCAAGAGTGCTATTTTCCCAAGTTTGAGCATCGTCTAAGATACGGTACATTTTGTGAAGTAAAAGAGAATTCATTTTTCAAGGGCTAAAATCGAAGTCACTAAAGGAAATAAAAAAGAAAAAGAGAAAAAACTGGAGAAAGGAAGCTGCTATAAAGCTAAAATGAAAGAAAAGGCATGGAATCCAAGAAAATGGTGAACTTTATAGAATTGTTTTACCGACGGCCATCTCGTCTGCCACTCAAGCGGTTATCCCGTCTATAATTGTCCACCTGGCAGATCTTTGCATCGTGCATAAGCGAAATCTGGAACGATAGATGGCATTTCCGTATTACTCTCCAGCAATTCGCACGGGCTATGGGGCTTCCATGTGAGCAGGATGTTATAGTGCCTCAGAGAGCAGTTAGACGCCACCACTGGGCGGTCATTGCCTTGCCGGGAATGCCGTATGACCATGATACGGCAAAGAGTACGGTACTCTCGTCACAGGCTCTTCGATAGATTCATAGGGTTCTATCTAGCTCCTATCTGGGACGAGCTGGTAGCCCGGGGTCCCTCAACGACGCAGGATTTGGAGTTTATGGGCCATGGTTACAGGCCAGCGGCTCAACATCAGCCATGAGATTTTGGTCAACCTGGCGAGAGTGCCTGGGGGAACAACTCCTATGGTGTATGTTGATGGATTGATTACCAGGCTAATTTTGAGTTTGGGCGTACGTCTGAATATCTTCGGGCATGCTCTAGATGAGAGCATTTATGTAGATGCTCCGGTAGCTATCACGATGGGTATGGTTGTACCGATACATGGTAAGGCAAAGACATACAGACTTCACACTATTCACGAGACCAGGTGTGCATTTGGCCTTCTGATGCGTGCACAGGGGGGTCAACCCATCATGGCAATCCTACATGGGCCAAATTGTGGAAATTATGGAAATTCAAGAGAGATTAGAGCCGAATGACACTATGACCAATCCAATAAAGCCGAATGGTCATGAGAAGAATCAAATGGGCTTGATCGAATATTTTAAGCTAGTAGAGTAGCTTTAGGTGGTCCAAGGGGCTTATTTTATTATGTTGAACTTGTTTTGTTTTAATTTATTTAGTTAGACCCTCATATAGCTTAATAGGCTTATTTTAAGTGAGTTGGGCTTATTTTAGCTTGGGCTCATTTAATTTAATTATTTTAGGCTTGTGGGCTGTATTTTAGAGTTAATAAGTTTGGCCTTTAGTTATTTGGTGGGAGGCCCATGTGTTAGGTGGTCTTTTGACTTATTTAGGGTTTGGTGGGAGACCCATGTGTTAGGTGGCCTTTTGACTTATTTAGGGTTTGGTGGGAGGCCCATGCGTTAGGTGGCCTTTTGACTTATTTAGGGTTACCTACCTTTTGGGGGCTATAAATACCTCATTATAAGTTGTAAAAGGCAGATTTTAAAACACTTTTGAATATCATTATTTGGCTTGGCCGAATTTTCTTCAAGGGAGAGGATTTGCTTGTCTTCTTCTTTTGCATCAAGAACTAATTTCTTATCAAGGTATTTACTTTGTGGCGAATTCTGTTCTTGTATTTCTAAATCAATCTATTATAAGCGATTCCATTCACATGTTGTTTGGGGGTTCTTTAGATTGGGAGTTTCTTCTTGTTCATGTTCATTCCATATTGTATGTTTAAGGGGTTTCAAGTTCTTTACCCTTGGGGTTCCGCATCATTGCACAGGGGGGTCAACCCATCATGGAAATCCTACACGTGCCAAATTGTGGAAATTATGGAAACTCAAGAGAGATTGGAGCCGAATGACACTATGACCAATCCAATAAAGCTGAATGGTCATGAGAAGAATAAAATGGGCTTGATCAAATATTTTAAGCTAGTAGAGTAGCTTTAGGTGGTCCAAGGGGCTTATTTTATTATGTTGAACTTGTTTTGATTTAATTTATTTAGTTAGACCCTCATATAGCTTAATAGGCTTATTTTAAGTGAGTTGGGCTTATTTTAGCTTGGGCTCATTTAATTTAATTATTTTAGGCTTGTGGGCTGTATTTTATAGTTAATAAGTTTGGTCTTTAGTTATTTGGTGGGAGGCCCATGTGTTAGGTGGCCTTTTGACTTATTTAGGGTTTGGTGGGAGACCCATGTGTTAGGTGGCCTTTTGACTTATTTAGGGTTTGGTGGGAGGCCCATGTGTTAGGTGGCCTTTTGACTTATTTAGGGTTACCTACCTTTTGGGGGCTATGAATACCTCATTATAAGTTGTAAAAGGCAGATTTTAAAACACTTTTGAATATCATTATTTGGCTTGGCCGAATTTTCTTCAAGGGAGAGGATTTGCTTGTCTTCTTCTTTTGCATCAAGAACTAATTTCTTATCAAGGTATTTACTTTGTGGCAAATTCTGTTCTTGTATTTCTAAATCAATCTATTATAAGCGTTTCCATTCACATGTTGTTTGGGGGTTCTTTAGATTGGGAGTTTCTTCTTGTTCATG
The DNA here is from genome assembly GCA_947683425.1 of Excoecaria cochinchinensis. Classification (NCBI taxonomy): domain Eukaryota; kingdom Viridiplantae; phylum Streptophyta; class Magnoliopsida; order Malpighiales; family Euphorbiaceae; genus Excoecaria; species Excoecaria cochinchinensis. Next base: position 10,380,928 of record CANTUQ010000119.1, read on the forward strand.
TTCATTCCATATTGTATGTTTAAGGGGTTTCGTGCTCTTTAGCCTTGGGGTTCCGCATCACCTTCCCTTGCTAGAGCCAGTAGAGGAGCAGCCTCAGGATCAGCCTCAGATGGAGGAGCAGCCTCCCGAGCACCCACAGCCCCAAGAGGACCTGCATCCCCAGCACCCAGACTACCAGGAGGGTCAGCCTCCGCAGCCATAGCCCGAGGACGAGCAGCCTCATACGCCTTCCGACATGGGGATTGAGTTCACCATGGATGACTTATTTGGTACTCCCCAAGTTCAGAGGGTACAGAGTCCTACTCCTCCTCCACCATCGAGGGTGCAACGGACAGCTCCCCGGGCGCCTGAGAGATTTAGTCCTTATGCTAGATGTCACACCCCATTTGCCCCCTAGTAGAATGAGCCTGTCTGTCTGTCTGTATGTGTAAGCATTCGCATGTGTTCGGCATTTCATAAGGGTATGTCAGTAGAAAGGCATGTTTTGGGTTTTATTAGTGTGTGGGTGCATTCATGGCACTAGTATGTTAATTAAATGAGAAATATTTGTGTGCATGTGTTCATACCATTGTAAGGTATGCATAAGTTAAGAGGGTTTTCGGTGTGTGTAGTGTAGGTTATTTTAGTTTAAGTGATTAGCTTCACCAATAGGAAATTGATACATATTTAGGTAAAGAAAAGAAAAAGAAAAGGGACTTAGAGATTTACGTTTCTTTTCTCACTCTTTTTCTTCTTCTTCACTTTCTTTATTTCAAGTACTGTATTGTTGATTCAAGGTCTTATTGGTGAAATTAATCCTCTCCTTGCATTCTCTCTAGTAAGTAATTAAATTCTCTCATCTAGTTGTTTCATTTACTTCATCTTCTTTTTCCTTGAGTTTAGGTTTAACCTAGGGTTGAATTATTGTGTTTGTATTCTAGCTGAAGCTCCTCGTGATCCAAAGGGTAAAGAGGTTGCTGGACCTAGTGGAGCTAAGTGATAGAAGTTTAGAATCCAGGTTTGGGAATGTTTATTTGTGAAATTGTGTGATTTTGATTTTACTGTAAAATTCTAGGGTTTATGTTCTTGTAAGTTTGAATGCATATGTTCTTGATTTGATTTGATTAATTATTTGATGAATTGAGTTGTATAATTGTTGCCTATGTTGTTTGAGATGATTTCTGGAAAGTAAAAACAGGTTTGAATGGTTTTAAATCAAATTGGGATTGAATTCCTTGTTCTGGAAATTCTGGAAAATCGAAGTACTGTTGAAGTTCTCCTTGTCGCGTGACTCGGTACGAAAGAAGGCAAGTCACGTCGCGTGACCCTCGGTCACGTCGTGACCTGCCTGCTGAGAAGCCAGTCGCGTGACCAGCTGAAGAACAAGCAAGTCACGAGACGTGACCCTCGGTCACGTCGTGCGACCTGCGAAGACGATGCGTGATCTGCGAGATCACGCAACGTGATCTGCGAGGGAGTAGCACGTCACGAGACGTGACGACCAGTCACGCCGTGACCTGCGTGGGCGTTGCGTGATTTGCGAAGATCACGCAACGTGATCGGCGAGGAACAAGCAAGTCACGTGGCGTGACCCTGGTCACGTGGCGTGACCTGCCTGTTGGGAAGGCCAGTCACGCCTTGTGACCCGCCAATCTCGCCCGTTTCTCCGTTCAGCTCGTTTTTCCGAAATTTCCTAGTTTTTAACTCAGAAATGAATTTGGTATTTCTTCTGAATGGACTTTACTGTTGTTTGATGCATGTCTTACTGTTTGATGCTTCGATATGCGTGATACCATGATTTTCTGATGAATTATATTCCGTACTCTGAAATGTGATCTGTTTGACGCATAACCTGCTAGAGTCAAGTAAGTGGATAGTTAGGCATGCCTAATAGAGTCTTTAGCTGCAGCCCTCAGATCAGTTTGGACCCCGATCAGGTCCCCGTTTGGTTCCTCGCGAACCCATCAGTATAGGATCTTGTTTAAGATCCCCTCAGTATATAAATAACATGTTTTGATAAATGATATAATATTTGATTTGTACCTGTGAGGTACCCTCAGTATTCGATTCGTACCCATAAGGTACCTTCAGTACACTCGTTATCCACTGTCTAGAATCAGCAGGTGTTCTTCATTGGCTAATTAGAATTGTTCTGATCTATTTTGATTACCATATGGAATTTCTGAATGAGTTAATGATGAAACACATGCTGGATTATTCTGTAATGAATATGATTGTGAGATATTGACTATATGGCCTTTATACGTGAATACGTTTATATGTATTATGCTAACCTTTGCATATTGCCATTCTGAATGTGACATGTTTAGGCGACCATTGTGAATGGCCGTCCATAATTTATGTGTGTTTTCCCCACTAAGCGTTTATCGCTTAGCACGGTGTTTTTACCCGTGCAGGTGCGGAAGGAGTTTTGCTTTGACAGAGTCGCCGTCATCAAGCCAACACAGAAGAGTTTTTAGTGTAGGGCTATTTTTGTGTATCAGTGATGATTCTTTTTGTATAGAACTGTCTGTATCAGTTTTGTATCAGCTTCCGCTTTTGTAACTATATTTTGTATATGTAATATTATTTTGTTTCAGCTAGTTGATCAGAACATTATTGTAATAGTTTATTATAGTAATGCATGATCAGCCTATGCTTTCTTTTTCTGTAAAGTTTTTAATTATTCTGTATTTCTGAATGTATGTTATGAATGAATATATGATATACTTTGTACTTGCTTGGTGGCACCTTTACTCATACAGCATCTCACTCCTTCTCGGATGGGATCGCCTACGTATGGGAAGGGGGTGTTACAGTTTGTGGTATCAGAGCATAGGTTTAGGCGTTTATGGGTGTTGTTGTGATTGTTTTGAGTTTCTTAGATGTGTATGTGTCTAGATCTGTGTTGGCTGATACGGTTGTTTCTTGTTTGTTTAGATGGGTTCTAATTCTGTTCGTGGATCACTCGAGGAGTCCGCCGAGAGTGTGAATCCTCCAATTGTGGATCCGTCTGTTTCTGTTACTGTGTCGGCTCAGAATGCTAGGGTCCAGCCCGAGGCCGTAGCCATGCCCTTTGAGGCTATGTTCAGGTTGCATCAGGACATGGCTAGGGTTTTGGAGAGAGTGACTGCTCCTAGAGCACCCGTGGAGAATTTGAGAAGGGCAGGGGTTGAGGATTTCTATGGCACAGGTTTGAACGAATCTGAGTTGGCAGAGAAATGGTTAGATAAAGTAAAGCGTGCTTTGAGAGAGATTCGGTGTCCTCCTGACCAGCAGGCAGAGTGTGCATTAGTTCTTCTGCAAGGGTCTGCTTTTGAGTGGTGGGAATTGGTTTGCAGGCATCCTCAGTTACCGGATCCTATTACCTGGGAATTCTTTGAGGGTGAGTTCACAAAGAAATACATTACTTAGACTTATAGAGATTCGAGATGGGCGCAGTTTTTGAGTTTGAAGCAGAGGGCCATGTCAATTGCAGACTATGAGAAAGAGTTTAACAGGTTATCTCGCTATGCCCCACGTGGAGTTATGACTGATGACTTTAGATGCAAGCATTTCGAGGCAGGGTTAAATGAGTCTTTGAAGATTGCTTTGATTTCCCTGATGTGCATACCTAGGGTTAGCTATTATCAGATTGTTGAGGCTGCTGTGAGAGCTGAGTTGTCTGAGACTGTGATGAGAGAGAGAGCTCAGAGGAGGAGTTCTTCTCGTGGAGGATCTTCATCGGGTAAGAGATCTAGGAACCCACAGGATTAGTCAGCATCTGGTCCAGCTTCTAGAGGTAGACGTCAGGGTTCTGCAGCTGTATCAGGTTCGGGTAGAAGAGGTAGATCTGAGACTGCATCAGTTTGTCCTCATTGTAGTAAGACACATCGGGGTGAGTGTAGGTGGCTCTCCGGTGCATGCTTCAGGTGTGGGAGTTCGGAGCATCTGTTGGCCAATTGTCCGAGATTGCATGAGGATTCAGGTTCCCAGAGAGAGGGCAGTAGGGTCGGTTCGAATGCTTCTCAGGCTACTCGTGGCAGTGGCCGAGGTCGAGGTAGAGGTGGTCGGCATAGAGAGGGAGCTGCTTCTGAGACTGTTGAGCATCCTCCTCAGGGTGCCATTAGAGCTTATGCCATGAGAGCCAGAGATGAGCAGGATGCGCCTGATGTTATTGCTGGTAAGTTCCTACTCCATGACACTGAGTTATATGCTCTAATTGATCCTGGTTCCACACACTCATACTTGTGCACAGATAAAATTGTTGATAAATTGCATTCTGTTGATCAGTTAGATTATGAGATTTGTGTGACCAGTCCATTAGGGCATAGTGTCAGTGTGAGTAGAGTTTTTAGGAGTTGTCCTCTGATTGTTGAGGGAGCCGTGCTTCCAGCGGATTTGATTGAGTTACCCTTCAGAGAGTTTGATTTGATTCTGGGTATGGACTGGTTGGGTAAGCATCGGGCTGTGGTGGATTTCCATAGGAAGACAGTTGTGCTTCGAGATAGGAGTCAGTCCCTTGTGTTTTTGAAAGGTTTGGGTGCTAGTTCGTTGAATAATGTGATTTCTGCGATGCAAGCTAAGAGATTCATCAAGAAAGGTTGTGAGGCTTTTCTAGCAGTTGTGTTAGATTCCAAGAGGATCAGGTTCAGATTGAGGACATTCCTGTAGTGCGGGAGTTTAGTGATGTATTCCCGAGCGAGTTACCTGGGTTACCTCCTGAGAGAGAGGTTGAGTTGTCCATTGAGATTATGCCAGGTACTGCACCTATTTCGAGAGCACCTTATCGGATGGCTCCTGTAGAGTTGAGGGAACTTAAATCTCAGTTACAGGAGTTATTGGATAAGGGGTTTATTCGACCTAGCATATCTCCATGGGGAGCTCCAGTGCTGTTTGTCAAGAAGAAAGATGGATCCCTGCGGATGTGTATTGATTACCGGCAGATTAATAAAGTTACTGTGAAGAACAAGTATCCGTTACCTAGGATTGAGGATTTATTTGATCAGCTTCGAGGTGCGGGTGTCTTTTCCAAGATAGATCTTCGATCAGGGTACTACCAGCTTCGAGTTCAGGATTCAGATGTGGTGAAGACTGCATTTCGGACTAGGTAATGCCACTATGAGTTTCTTGTGATGCCGTTTGGTTTGACAAATGCTCCAGCGGCTTTTATGGATCTGATGAATCGTGTGTTTAGACCATACTTAGATCGATTTGTGGTAGTGTTCATTGATGACATCTTGGTGTATTCCAAGGATGAGAGTGAGCATGAGGAGCATCTCCGATTGGTTCTTCAGATGTTAAGAGAGCATCAGTTGTTTGCTAAGCTTAGCAAGTGTGATTTCTGGCTTCGAGAAGTGTCATTCTTGGGTCACATTGTTTCAGCTAGAGGTATTCAGGTAGATCCAGCCAAGATTGAGGCGATAGTTGATTGGAAAGCGCCTCGAAATGTTCAGGAAGTGAGGAGTTTCCTCGGTTTAGCAGGTTACTACCATCGGTTTGTTAAAGGATTTTCTGTAATTACTGCTCCTATGACTAGATTGTTGAGGAAAGGAGTCAGGTTTGAGTGGTCAGACAGGTGTCAGTCTTGTTTTGATCGGTTAAAGCAGTTGCTTGTTGAGGCCCCTATCCTTACTCAACCCATTTCGGGTAAGGAGTTTGTCATTTACAGTGATGCTTCTGGAGTTGGTCTTGGATGTGTGCTGATGCAGGAAGGAAAAGTAGTGGCTTATGCTTCTCGTCAGTTGAAGCCACATGAGAGGAACTATCCGACGCATGATTTAGAGTTGGCAGCTGTAATCTTTGCTTTGAAGATTTGGCGTCACTACCTGTATGGGGAAAAGTGTAGGATCTTCTCGGACCACAAGAGCTTGAAGTACTTCCTTTCACAGAAAGAGTTGAACATGAGACAACAGCGTTGGCTTGAGTTATTTAAGGACTACGACTGCATTGTGGATTACCATCCTGGTAAGGCTAATGTAGTCGCCGATGCTTTGAGTCGAAAATCGGTTTCAGCTTTGTTCTTGAGGCGATTCAGATGGCGATTTGGTTCTGATGGGGCTTTGCTTGCTCAGTTGCGTGTAAAGCCTACTTTGAGACAGAGGATTGTGGTTGCTCAGAGAGACGATGTGAGGCTTCAGCAGATTGTGCATGAGGTTAAATCGGGTAAGCAGTCAGAGTTCTCAGTTCAGGACGAGGTACTTATGTTCAGAGATCGCCTGTGTGTGCAAGAATCTGAGAATTTGAGGAGACAGCTCATGAGTGAGGCGCATAGTTCAGTTTTTACTATGCATCCGGGCAGTGAGAAGATGTATAGAGACATGAAGCAATTCTATTGGTGGTCCGGTATGAAGCGTGATATAGTGGATTTTGTTTCCAAGTGCTTGACTTGTCAGCAGGTAAAGGCTGAGCATCAGGTTCCTTCAGGTTTGCTTATGCCTTTATCTATTCCTGAGTGGAAATGGGATGACATCGCCATGGACTTTGTTTCTAGTTTACCTTTGACTCAGAGGAAGCATGACTCAGTTTGGGTTATTGTGGATCGTCTTACGAAATCAGCTCACTTTCTGCCAGTTAGAGTGGACTACTCCATGGACAGATTGGCCAGTATCTATGTGGATGAGATAGTTCGGTTGCATGGTGTGCCTTTGTCCATAGTTTCGGATCGGGATCCGAGGTTTACTTCCAAGTTTTGGAAGGAGTTACAGAGAGCTTTGGGCACGAGGTTGAACTTCAGTACAGCGTTCCATCCTCAGATCGATGGTCAGTCAGAGCGAGTTATTCAGATTCTGGAGGATATGATGAGAGCTTGTGCTTTGGACTTTCCGGGTAGCTGGGACAGATATGTATCGTTGATGGAGTTTGCCTACAACAACAGTTTCCAGTCGAGTATCGGTATGGCACCATATGAGGCTTTGTATGGTCGTCAGTGTAGGACTCTGATTTGTTGGACCGAACTATCCGAGAGATCTATGATCGGACCAGACTTGGTTAGAGATACTGAAGAGAAAATCAGAGTAGTGCAGCGAAATTTGAAGGCAGCCAAGGATCGACAGAAGTCTTATGCCAATTTGAAGAGGAAAGACGTGCAATTTGAGATCGGGGACAAAGTTTTCCTTAAAGTTTCTCCTTGGAGGAGAGTGCTTCGATTTGGAAAGAAGGGTAAGCTGAGTCCTCGTTTTATTGGACCTTATGAGATTTTGGCTAAGGTAGGACCTGTAGCCTACAGATTGGCTCTACCGATGGAGTTAGTAAAGTTGCACGATGTGTTCCATGTTTCGATGCTTCGTCGGTATAGATCAGATCCTTCGCATGTTCTGTCAGTTCAGGATATCCAAGTTCAGGCAGACTTCTCTTATGATGAGGAACCGCGAGCTATTCTAGCCCGAGAGGTGAGGCAGTTGAGAAATAAGCAGATTCCTTTGGTTAAAGTGTTGTGGATCCATCATGGAGTTGAGGAAGCGACTTGGGAACCAGAGGAGTCGATGAGAGTTCAGTATCCACAGTTATTCAGTTCAGGTGAGAATTTCGAGGACGAAATTCTTATTAGTAGGGGAGAGTTGTCACACCCCATTTGCCCCCTAGTAGAATGAACCTGTCTGTCTGTCTGTATGTGTAAGCATTCGCATGTGTTCGGCATTTCATAAGGGTATGTCAGTAGAAAGGCATGTTTTGGGTTTTATTAGTGTGTGGGTGCATTCATGGCACTAGTATGTTAATTAAATGAGAAATATTTGTGTGCATGTGTTCATACCATTGTAGGGTATGCATAAGTTAAGAGGGTTTTAGGTGTGTGTAGTGTAGGTTATTTTGGTTTAAGTGATTAGCTTCACCAATAGGAAATTGATACATATTTAGGTAAAGAAAAGAAAAAGAAAAGGGACTTAGAGATTTACGTTTCTTTTCTCACTCTTTTTCTTCTTCTTCACTTTCTTTATTTCAAGTACTGTATTGTTGATTCAAGGTCTTATTGGTGAAATTAATCCTCTCCTTGCATTCTCTCTAGTAAGTAATTAAATTCTCTCATCTAGTTGTTTCATTTACTTCATCTTCTTTTTCCTTGAGTTTAGGTTTAACCTAGGGTTGAATTATTGTGTTTGTATTCTAGCTGAAGCTCCTCGTGATCCAAAGGGTAAAGAGGTTGCTGGACCTAGTGGAGCTAAGTGATAGAAGTTTAGAATCCAGGTTTGGGAATGTTTATTTGTGAAATTGTGTGATTTTGATTTTACTTTAAAATTCTAGGGTTTATGTTCTTGTAAGTTTGAATGCATATGTTCTTGATTTGATATGATTAATTATTTGATGAATTGAGTTGTATAATTGTTGCCTATGTTGTTTGAGATGATTTCTGGAAAGTAAAAACAGGTTTGAATGGTTTTAAATCAAATTGGGATTGAATTCCTTGTTCTGGAAATTCTGGAAAATCGAAGTACTGTTGAAGTTCTCCTTGTCGCGTGACTCGCTAAGAAAGAAGGCAAGTCACGTCGCGTGACCCTCGGTCACGTCGTGAGCTGCCTGCTGAGAAGCCAGTCGCGTGACCAGCTGAAGAGCAAGCAAGTCACGAGATGTGACCCTCGGTCACGTCGTGCGACCTGCGAAGACGATGCGTGATCTGCGAGATAACGCAACGTGATCTGCGAGGGAGTAGCACGTCACGAGACGTGATGACCAGTCACGCCGTGACCTGCGTGGGCGTTGCGTGATTTGCGTAGATCACGCAACGTGATCGGCGAGGAACAAGCAAGTCACGTCGCGTGACCCTCGGTCACGTCGCGTGACCTGCCTGTTGGGAAGGCCAGTCACGCCTTGTGACCCGCCAATCTCGCCCGTTTCTCCGTTCAGCTCGTTTTTTCCGAAATTTCCTAGTTTTTAACTCAGAAATGAATTTGGTATTTCTTCTGAATGGACTTTACTGTTATTTGATGCATGTCTTACTGTTTGATGCTTCGATATGCGTGATACCATGATTTTCTAATGAATTATATTTCGTACTCTGAAATGTGATCTGTTTGACGCATAACCTGCTAGAGTCAAGTAAGTGGATAGTTAGGCATGCCTAATAGAGTCTTTAGCTGCAGCTCTCAGATCAGTTTGGACCCCGATCAGGTCCCCGTTTGGTTCCTCGCGAACCCATCAGTATAGGATCTTGTTTAAGATCCCCTCAGTATATAAATAACATGTATTGATAAATGATATAATATTTGATTTGTACCTGTGAGGTACCCTTAGTATTCGATTCGTACCCGTAAGGTACCTTCAGTACACTCGTTATCCACTGTCTAGAATCAGCAGGTGTTCTTCATTGGCTAATTAGAATTGTTCTGATCTATTTTGATTACCATATGGAATTTCTGAATGACTTAATAATGAAACACATGCTGGATTATTCTGTAATGAATATGATTGTGAGATATTGACTATATGGCCTTTATACGTGAATACGTTTATATGTATTATGCTAACCTTTGCATATTGCCATTCTGAATGTGACATGTTTAGGCGACCATTGTGAATGGCCGTCCATAATTTATGTGTGTTTTCCCCACTAAGCGTTTATCGCTTAGCACGGTGTTTTTACCCGTGCAGGTGCGGAAGGAGTTTTGCTTTGAGAGAGTCGCCGTCATCAAGCCAACACAGAAGAGTTTTTAGTGTAGGGCTATTTTTGTGTATCAGTGATGATTCTTTTTGTATAGAACTCTCTGTATCAGTTTTGTATCAGCTTCCGCTTTTGTAACTATATTTTGTATATGTAATATTATTTTGTTTCAGCTAGTTGATCAGAACATTATTGTAATAGTTTATTATAGTAATGCATGATCAGCCTATGCTTTCTTTTTCTGTAAAGTTTTTAATTATTCTGTATTTCTGAATGTATGTTATGAATGAATATATGATATACTTTGTACTTGCTTGGTGGAACCTTTACTCATACAGCATCTCACTCCTTCTCGGATGGGATCGCCTACGTATGGGAAGGGGGTGTTATAGTTTGTGGTATCAGAGCATAGGTTTAGGCGTTTATGGGTGTTGTTGTGATTGTTTTGAGTTTCTTAGATGTGTATGTGTCTAGATCTGTGTTGGCTGATACGGTTGTTTCTTGTTTGTTTTGATGGCTTCTAATTCTGTTCGTGGATCACTCGAGGAGTCCGCCGAGAGTGTGAATCCTCCAATTGTGGATCCGTCTGTTTTTGTTACTGTGTCGGCTCAGAATGTTAGGGTCCAGCCCGAGGCCGTAGCCATGCCCTTTGAGGCTATGTTCAGGTTGCATCAGGACATGGTTAGGGTTTTGGAGAGAGTGACTGCTCCTAGAGCACCCGTGGAGAATTTGAGAAGGGCAGGGGTTGAGGATTTCTATGGCACAGGTTTGAACGTATCTGAGTTGGCAGAGAAATGGTTAGATAAAGTAAAGCGTGCTTTGAGAGAGATTCGGTGTCCTCCTGACCAGCAGGCAGAGTGTGCATTAGTTCTTCTGCAGGGGTCTGCTTTTGAGTGGTGGGAATTGGTTTGCAGGCATCCTCAGTTACCGGATCCTATTACCTGGGAGTTCTTTGAGGGTGAGTTCACAAAGAAATACATTACTCAGACTTATAGAGATTCGAGATGGGCGCAGTTTTTGAGTTTAAAGCAGAGGGCCATGTCAGTTGCAGACTATGAGAAAGAGTTTAACAGGTTATCTCGCTATGCCCCACGTGGAGTTATGACTGATGACTTTAGATGCAAGCATTTCGAGGCAGGGTTAAATGAGTCTTTGAAGATTACTTTGATTTCCCTGATGTGCATACCTGGGGTTAGCTGTTATCAGATTGTTGAGGCTGCTGTGAGAGCTGAGTTGTCTGAGACTGTGATGAGAGAGAGAGCTCAGAGGAGGAGTTCTTCTCGTGGAGGATCTTCATCGGGTAAGAGATCTAGGAACCCACAGGATGAGTCAGCATCTGGTCCGGCTTCTAGAGGTAGACGTTAGGGTTCTGCAGCTGTATCAGGTTCGGGTAGAGGAGGTAGATCTGAGACTGCATCAGTTTGTCCTCATTATAGTAAGACACATCGGGGTGAGTGTAGGTGGCTCTCCGGTGCATGCTTCAGGTGTGGGAGTTCGGAGCATCTGTTGGCCAGTTGTCCGAGATTGCATGAGGATTCAGGTTCCCAGAGAGAGGGCAGTAGGGTCGGTTCGAATGCTTCTCAGGCTACCCGTGGCAGAGGCCGAGGTCGAGGTAGAGGTGGTCGGCATAGAGAGGGAGCTGCTTCTGAGACTGTTGAGCATCCTCCTCAGGGTGCCATTAGAGCTTATGCCATGAGAGCCAGAGATGAGCAGGATGCGCCTGATGTTATTGCTGGTAAGTTCCTACTCCATGACACTGAGTTATATGCTCTAATTGATCCTGGTTCCACACACTCATACTTGTGCACAGATAAAATTGTTGATAAATTGCATTCTGTTGATCAGTTAGATTATGAGATTTGTGTGACCAGTCCATTAGGGAATAGTGTCAGTGTGAGTAGAGTTTTTAGGAGTTGTGCTCTGATTGTTGAGGGAGCCGTGCTTCCAGCGGATTTGATTGAGTTACCCTTCAGAGAGTTTGATTTGATTCTGGGTATGGACTGGTTGGGTAAGCATCGGGTTGTGGTGGATTGCCATAGGAAGACAGTTGTGCTTCGAGATAGGAGTCAGTCCCTTGTGTTTTTGAAAGGTTTGGGTGCTAGTTCGTTGAATAATGTGATTTCTGCGATGCAAGCTAAGAGATTCATCAGGAAAGGTTGTGAGGCTTTTCTAGCAGTTGTGTTAGATTCCAAGAGGGATCAGGTTCAGATTAAGGACATTCCTGTAGTGCGGGAGTTTAGTGATGTATTCCCGAGCGAGTTACCTGGGTTACCTCCTGAGAGAGAGGTTGAGTTGTCCATTGAGATTATGCCAGGTACTGCACCTATTTCGAGAGCACCTTATCGGATGGCTCCTGTAGAGTTGAGGGAACTTAAATCTCAGTTACAGGAGTTATTGGATAAGGGGTTTATTCGACCTAGCATATCTCCATGGGGAGCTCCAGTGCTGTTTGTCAAGAAGAAAGATGGATCCCTGCGGATGTGTATTGATTACCGGCAGATTAATAAAGTTACTGTGAAGAACAAGTATCCGTTACCTAGGATTGAGGATTTATTTGATCAGCTTCGAGGTGCGGGTGTCTTTTCCAAGATAGATCTTCGATCAGGGTACTACCAGCTTCGAGTTCAGGATTCAGATGTGGTGAAGACTGCATTTCGGACTAGGTATGGCCACTATGAGTTTCTTGTGATGCCGTTTGGTTTGACAAATGCTCCAGCGGCTTTTATGGATCTGATGAATCGTGTGTTTAGACCATACTTAGATCGATTTGTGGTAGTGTTCATTGATGACATCTTGGTGTATTCCAAGGATGAGAGTGAGCATGAGGAGCATCTCCGATTGGTTCTTCAGATGTTAAGAGAGCATCAGTTGTTTGCTAAGCTTAGCAAGTGTGATTTCTGGCTTCGAGAAGTGTCATTCTTGGGTCACATTGTTTCAGCTAGAGGTATTCAGGTAGATACAGCCAAGATTGAGGCGATAGTTGATTGGAAAGCGCCTCGAAATGTTCAGGAAGTGAGGAGTTTCCTCAGTTTAGCAGGTTACTACCGTCGGTTTGTTAAAGGATTTTCTGTGATTGCTGCTCCTATGACTAGATTGTTGAGGAAAGGAGTCAGGTTTGAGTGGTCAGACAGGTGTCAGTCTTGTTTTGATCGGTTAAAGCAGTTGCTTGTTGAGGCTCCTATCCTTACTCAACCCATTTCGGGTAAGGAGTTTGTCATTTACAGTGATGCTTCTGGAGTTGGTCTTGGATGTGTGCTGATGCAGGAAGGAAAAGTAGTGGCTTATGCTTCTCGTCTGTTGAAGCCACATGAGAGGAACTATCCGACGCATGATTTAGAGTTGGCAGCTGTAATCTTTGCTTTGAAGATTTGGCATCACTACCTGTATGGGGAAAAGTGTAGGATCTTCTCGGACCACAAGAGCTTGAAGTACTTCCTTCCACAGAAAGAGTTGAACATGAGACAACGGCGTTGGCTTGAGTTATTTAAGGACTACGACTGCATTGTGGATTACCATCCTGGTAAGGCTAATGTAGTCGCCGATGCTTTGAGTCGGAAATCGGTTTCAGCTTTGTTCTTGAGGCGATTCAGATGGCGATTTGGTTCTGATGGGGCTTTGCTTGCTCAGTTGCGTGTAAAGCCTACTTTGAGACAGAGGATTGTGGTTGCTCAGAGAGACGATGTGAGGCTTCAGCAGATTGTGCATGAGGTTAAATCGGGTAAGCAGTCAGAGTTCTCAGTTCAGGATGAGGTACTTATGTTCAGAGATCGCCTGTGTGTGCCAGAATCTGAGAATTTGAGGAGACAGCTCATGAGTGAGGCGCATAGTTCAGTTTTTACTATGCATCCGGGCAGTGAGAAGATGTATAGAAACATGAAGCAATTCTATTGGTGGTCCGGTATGAAGCGTGATATAGTGGATTTTGTTTCCAAGTGATTGACTTGTCAGCAGGTAAAGGCTGAGCATCAGGTTCCTTCAGGTTTGCTTATGCCTTTATCTATTCCTGAGTGGAAATGGGATGACATCGCCATGGACTTTGTTTATGGTTTACCTTTGACTCAGAGGAAGCATGACTCAGTTTGGGTTATTGTGGATCGGCTTACGAAATCAGCTCACTTTCTGCCAGTTAGAGTGGACTACTCCATGGACATATTGGCCAGTATCTATGTGGATGAGATAGTTCGGTTGCATGGTGTGCCTTTGTCCATAGTTTCGGATCGGGATCCGAGGTTTACTTCCAAGTTTTGGAAGGAGTTACAGAGAGCTTTGGGCACGAGGTTGAACTTCAGTACAGCGTTCCATCCTCAGACCGATGGTCAGTCAGAGCGAGTTATTCAGATTCTGGAGGATATGATGAGAGCTTGTGCTTTGGACTTTCCGGGTAGCTGGGACAGATATGTATCATTGATGGAGTTGCCTACAACAACAGTTTCCAGTCGAGTATCGGTATGGCACCATATGAGGCTTTTTATGGTCGTCAGTGTAGGACTCCGATTTGTTGGACCGAACTATCCGAGAGATCTATGATTGGACCAGACTTGGTTAGAGATACTGAAGAAAAAATCAGAGTAGTGCAGCGGAATTTGAAGGCAGCCAAGGATCGACAGAAGTCTTATGCCAATTTGAAGAGGAAAGATGTGAAATTTGAGATCGGGGACAAAGTTTTCCTTAAAGTTTCTCCTTGGAGGAGAGTGCTTCGATTTGGAAAGAAGGGTAAGCTGAGTCCTCGTTTTATTGGACCTTATGAGATTTTGGCTAAGGTAGGACCTGTAGCCTACAGATTGGCGCTACCGATGGAGTTAGCAAAGTTGCACGATGTGTTCCACGTTTCGATGCTTCGTCGGTATAGATCAGATCCTTCGCATGTTCTGTCAGTTCAGGATATCCAGGTTCAGCCAGACTTCTCTTATGATGAGGAACCGCGAGCTATTCTAGCCCGAGAGGTGAGGCAGTTGAGAAATAAGCAGATTCCTTTGGTTAAAGTGTTGCGGATCCATCATGGAGTTGAGGAAGCGACTTGGGAACCAGAGGAGTCGATGAGAGTTCAGTATCCACAGTTATTCAGTTCAGGTGAGAATTTCGAGGATGAAATTCTTATTAGTAGGGGAGAGTTGTCACACCCCATTTGCCCCCTAGTAGAATGAACCTGTCTGTCTGTCTGTATGTGTAAGCATTCGCATGTGTTCGGCATTTCATAAGGGTATGTCAGTAGAAAGGCATGTTTTGGGTTTTATTAGTGTGTGGGTGCATTCATGGCACTAGTATGTTAATTAAATGAGAAATATTTGTGTGCATGTGTTCATACCATTGTAGGGTATGCATAAGTTAAGAGGGTTTTAGGTGTGTGTAGTGTAGGTTATTTTGGTTTAAGTGATTAGCTTCACCAATAGGAAATTGATACATATTTAGGTAAAGAAAAGAAAAAGAAAAGGGACTTAGAGATTTACGTTTCTTTTCTCACTCTTTTTCTTCTTCTTCACTTTCTTTATTTCAAGTACTGTATTGTTGATTCAAGGACTTATTGGTGAAATTAATCCTCTCCTTGCATTCTCTCTAGTAAGTAATTAAATTCTCTCATCTAGTTGTTTCATTTACTTCATCTTCTTTTTCCTTGAGTTTAGGTTTAACCTAGGGTTGAATTATTGTGTTTGTATTCTAGCTGAAGCTCCTCGTGATCCAAAGGGTAAAGAGGTTGCTGGACCTAGTGGAGCTAAGTGATAGAAGTTTAGAATCCAGGTTTGGGAATGTTTATTTGTGAAATTGTGTGATTTTGATTTTACTGTAAAATTCTAGGGTTTATGTTCTTGTAAGTTTGAATGCATATGTTCTTGATTTGATTTGATTAATTATTTGATGAATTGAGTTGTATAATTGTTGCCTATGTTGTTTGAGATGATTTCTGGAAAGTAAAAACAGGTTTGAATGGTTTTAAATCAAATTGGGATTGAATTCCTTGTTCTGGAAATTCTGGAAAATCGAAGTACTGTTGAAGTTCTCCTTGTCGCGTGACTCGCTACGAAAGAAGGCAAGTCACGTCGCGTGACCCTCGGTCACGTCGTGACCTGCCTGCTGAGAAGCCAGTCGCGTGACCAGCTGAAGAACAAGCAAGTCACGAGACGTGACCCTCGGTCACGTCGTGCGACCTGTGAAGACGATGCGTGATCTGCGAGATCACGCAACGTGATCTGCGAGGGAGTAGCACGTCACGAGACGTGACGACCAGTCACGCCGTGACCTGCGTGGGCGTTGCGTGATTTGCGAAGATCACGCAACGTGATCGGCGAGGAACAAGCAAGTCACGTGGCGTGACCTGCCTGTTGGGAAGGCCAGTCACGCCTTGTGACCCGCCAATCTCGCCCGTTTCTCCGTTCAGCTCGTTTTTCCGAAATTTCCTAGTTTTTAACTCAGAAATGAATTTGGTATTTCTTCTGAATGGACTTTACTGTTGTTTGATGCATGTCTTACTGTTTGATGCTTCGATATGCGTGATACCATGATTTTCTGATGAATTATATTTCGTACTCTGAAATGTGATCTGTTTGACGCATAACCTGCTAGAGTCAAGTAAGTGGATAGCTAGGCATGCCTAATAGAGTCTTTAGCTGCAGCCCTCAGATTTGTTTGGACCCCGATCAGGTCCCCGTTTGGTTCCTCGTGAACCCATCAGTATAGGATCTTGTTTAAGATCCCCTCAGTATATAAATAACATGTTTTGATAAATGATATAATATTTGATTTGTACCTGTGAGGTACCCTCAGTATTCGATTCGTACCCGTAAGGTACCTTCAGTACACTCGTTATCCACTGTCTAGAATCAGCAGGTGTTCTTCATTTGCTAATTAGAATTGTTCTGATATATTTTGATTACCATATGGAATTTCTGAATTAGTTAATGATGAAACACATGCTGGATTATTCTGTAATGAATATGATTGTGAGATATTGACTATATGGCCTTTATACGTGAATACGTTTATATGTATTATGCTAACCTTTGCATATTGCCATTCTGAATGTGACATGTTTAGGCGACCATTGTGAATGGCCGTCCGTAATTTATGTGTGTTTTCCCCACTAAGCGTTTATCGCTTAGCACGGTGTTTTTACCCGTGCAGGTGCGGAAGGAGTTTTGCTTTGAGAGAGTCGCCGTCATCAAGCCAACACAGAAGAGTTTTTAGTGTAGGGCTAGTTTTGTGTATCAGTGATGATTCTTTTTGTGTAGAACTCTCTGTATCAGTTTTGTATCAGCTTCCGCTTTTGTAACTATATTTTGTATATGTAATATTATTTTGTTTCAGCTAGTTGATCAGAACATTATTGTAATAGTTTATTATAGTAATGCATGATCAGCTTATGCTTTCTTTTTCTGTAAAGTTTTTAATTATTCTGTATTTCTGAATGTATGTTATGAATGAATATATGATATACTTTGTACTTGCTTGGTGGCACCTTTACTCATACAGCATCTCACTCCTTCTCGGATGGGATCGCCTACGTATGGGAAGGGGGTGTTACACTAGAGCAGGGGACCCGGGGCATCTACTTCTATAGCTCCACCTCTAGAGCGGGCACCAGAGTCAGCTCCCCCTCCATCAGCACCATCGACTCACCCAGCACAGCCAGATTTCACTGCGATTTTGACTTCTATGCTCGTATCCTTCGAGTGCAGACAGGAGGAGAGAGATAGGACCCTTCTCGGGCAGCTCGGAGAGTGATATAGGGTCATGCTAGAGCGGTTGGATCAGCAGCAGGGTATCATACAGGAGTAGGGGAGGCTGATCGATTATTTGATACAGGAGTAGGAGAGACTCGCTGGTCAGTTGAGGCAGGAGATGAGGGCCTCATAGGATGAGGCGACCCAGAAGACGGACGCATCTTTACAGATGGTGGATGTGTTAGTCGAGGCCCTCAGGTTCAGGATCCAGGTTCTGGAGGGTGCCATACCTCCCATCGCCTAGTCTATCTAGGAGTTTAGAGAGCAGACAAACGAAAGACTGAGGAGTATGGGGACCACCTCCACAGATCAGACCCTTCGGCTGGGCGATGCTTTCAGAGAGTTAGGGGGGCTTGTTACAGATACACTGCAGTTCATGACATGATGTGCACAGCCTTTCCTTGATGGGTATGCTCAAGTCCAGTTCCAGCAGCAGGACCCAGTGAGAGTGCAGCCGTTGTCTATACCGGTGCCCGTACCTCCCAGATACTAGCGGCAGGCCAGAGCCTCAGCTACTCAGCAGCCCGGACCATCAGCCTCTCCCAGTCAGCCATCTACTTCTGGCGCAAGATCCTCTGCTTCTTCATCACGAGGCCAACCAGTGACGATGATGATCCAGAAGAGGAGCCCTCAGATTATCCACCATTATAGGCTGTTTAGGGAGTTCTTTCGGCTCTATATTTTATATTCTCATTATTGTAATCACATTTCTATATTGTACAAAAGTTATCCTTTTAGTGGAAAACATTTATGGTTAACCTATTAAATTTGCATGTCATTTCTTTATGTTTATCATGTTATTACTTGACTTTTTCTTAAAAAGATAATTGATCATACAATAAAAAAGGATGATAAATAATAAATGGTAACATAAAAATGTTCATAAATCTACCAGTCAAGTTAATTTGCACAAGAATTAACAAGAATCTTTTACAATACAGGAATATGGTTTTACACCAATCCAAAAATGACCAGCAGTCAAAAGGAAGGATAAACAGGTCAAACGCTATGTCCTTCAAGATTACATTCAACCAACTCTATATTACAGATCGGATGGGGATCAGCAAATCAAAGTCTCATCGTGTAGGCCGGGACAAGGCTAGCAGATCACAAGCGATAGAACAGATCGCAAACTGAGATTGTAGTCAGAGAGTACTGCATCTCACAGACACCGTGCAGGCCGGGACGAGGCTAGCGGATCACAAGCGATAGAACATATCGCAAACTGAGATTGTAGTTAGAGAGTATTGCATCTCACAGACACCGTGCAGGCTGGGACGAAGGCTAGTGGATCACAAGGGATAGAACAGATTGCAAATTGAGATTGTAGTCAGAGAGTACTACATCTCACAGACACCGTGCAGGCCGGGATGAGGCTAGCGGATCACAAGCGATAAAAGAGATCATAAACCGAGGTTGTAGTCAGAGAGTACTACATCTCACAAAAGCTGCGCGAGCTAAGACGAGGCTAGCAGAATGCCACCGATAGAACACATCGCAATGAGGTTGCAGTTAGAGAACACTGCGCTTCACAACAGGGTTGCAGTCAAAGAGTACTGCATCTCACAAAAGTTGTGCGAGCCGGGACGAGGCTAGCAGAACACCAGCGATAGAACACATCGCAATGAGGTTGCACTTAGAGAACACTGCGCCTCACTAAGGGATCACAGTTGGAGAACACTGCGCTTCACAATGGGATCGTAGTTAGAGAACACTACACCTCACAGACACCTTACAGGTTGAGACGAGGCCAGTAAGGGCACATGCAATAGAACACATTGCAAACGGATTGTGGTTAGAAAACACGGCCTTCTAGAATACTCATTACCGAGCAGACCGAGATGAGGCCTGCTGGATAAAGATGAATAACCATTTGCTCCTATGCGACTTCAAGGAGGTAAGGACCGCCTCAGGTACGCATTTCTTCCCTTCTTTCTCCTCTGAATTTTGGCTCATCTAAGCACTAGTGCACTAGTTTCCCCAAAATTGGGGGCAACTGTAATCACCATTCCCTAAGGCAGTACAGGTCAGAGTTACTCGATGAAGAGATCAACGTCTGTTTTTGGATAAATGGGCAGAATTCAGAGGTTTTCATCTTTCGATTTGACAAGGATTAAAGTCTTTCTCTCTATAGCGTGAGGTTTTGAAAGAGTTTGGGAAATTTAGCTTGAAAATTGAGATTTTGCTCCTCAGATGGGAAGCCCGTCGGAGTTAGGATGCTCGTCTCTTTTTGGTGTTCCCCGTCTCCTGCATTGAGAGACAGGTCGTTGCTTGGATAGACGGGCCGTCTCTTGTGTTGTAGAGATGGCCGTTTGTAGTATGAGTAACGGACACGTGTCCATATAGAGACAGCCGTCCCTAAGTCCCGTGCCCAGGTCCATCTGTAGTCAAGATTACCATGCGTACCCTTATTACCGACGCCCGTCAGTAGTCCTTGGGACGGCCGTCGGTAATGGATCAGATCAGATAACGCCGGATTTGGTGAGTTTTATCTCATAAGTTTAAAAACTCTTCAAATTTGAATGGGATTAGGATAGTTAATGGAATTAAAATTGAATTTCAATTTCCTTTTCAAATTCAAATTCTTTAAATTAATGTTTATCCCAATTATCTTCTAAATTCTATAAATAGTGGATTAAGTTTCACTATTTGGGGTTGGCAAATTTTTAAAAGGGAAAAATCTTTTTGTGAGCAAATTTACTAAAATCCAAATTTGATTAATTTTTCTAAAAAATCTCTACTTTCAGTTATTCCTTTTATTTCATAAAAATTCTTTCAACTTTTCTACTTCATTCAAATTTTTTTTCCGTGAATTAAGCTAATTTGAGGTAACGAAATTCATTCGTTTCCATCAATTTGGCTAATTCCAATATTTGAATCGCTGTCAAATTCTCAAGAAAGAAAAATATAAATTTTCTTTTCTTAATCCATTCTATTCGATCCTTGTGAAGCGTGCGGGACCGAAATCGTTCGATATTCACCCGGAAGGTAAAATCCGAGGGCAAACATTTTGGATTAATATTTGTGTAACTTAATTGACTTATATTAATTATTCCCATTTTTAATAGGATTTTTATAATTTAACAAAGAATTTTAAGTCATAATTTTGAAGTTTTCCCGTTTTGCTGAGATCAGGGGTGACCGACGGGCAGAGTGGTAACTGACGCCTATCCCTAGTTTGAAAGACGGGACGTATGTGATGCACCACTCCGTCCGCCGGTCACACCAGAGACGCCCGTCGGTATTATGCAGAAGGCCATCTCTGGGCAAATTCTCATGTTTTTAACTTATTTCTTTTACCCTTTTTATTTCTTTTATCTTTTAACTCATTTCCTTTAAAATTTTTTGTTATTTTACTTTTCTTTATTTTATTTTATTTTTGATTTTGAAAATGACGTTTTTTTTTAAGTTCTTATCTGACCATTTTGGATGAGTTGGAGTTGTTAATAATGGTGGTTGCGCCAACCTGAGGATTTCCATCCGAGTTCTTTCTCTACCCTTCTTTTTTTATTCATTTTATTATGAAAGTTGTTTTAATTTCGTTAAAGTAAAAATGGCCAAATGTTTTATAATAATTAATTTGGGATTTTTCAAAAATCGGGGGCCAAAGTCCTTTTTAGCCAATAAAATCGACACTTCTCAAAAATCGGTTTGTAATAAATATGCATGGCAGGACCAATGTCCTCATTTCAAGGAATATCCCGATTTCTGTATGATTTACATATCGTTTTATAATGGGAGTTGTATTCCGCCACTAGTTTTATTGTAATTTATTTTCGTGTATTTTATCTTGTGTCAATTTACTGCTTTATCTGTAACACCCCGTTACCCCCGTTGGAAGGATACCAGAGCGCCACGCGCACAAATACATTTACATACTCAAGCATGCTAGAAACAATTACATATAACTATAAAGATATCAAATCCTTATATAAATAATCATATAGTTTTACAAAAAGGTATTTGTAAACATTAAACATACACATATACAAAATCATCCTTTACAAAATTACATTTTCAAAATGAAACTCCATTTACAACAATAAAATATAGTGGAAGAAAAAATAACTCCAATTCTAGACTTCTAGTGGTGGACCTGCAGATGTCCGACTCCAAGAAGAACCCGCCACCTACACGGGAAAAGAGCTCGTGCTAAGCGATAATACTTAGTGAGGAGTAACAAGACATGCATGCACATATAATCGCAATAAACGTGTATATATATATATATGCTCGAAAATAATAGAAGCATATAAGCTTATACTACTCATGCTTATAACAAGTATTCATCATATGCATATATCGGAAAGTAACCGATCATATCCAAGTAATCATTATTCTAATGCATCTTCACAATAAGACAATTAACCATTCATGTTCGAATGCAAGTATTACATTGAATGATGTCCTAACGCATATACATATACATGTAACATATATTCATTTTATATAAATAATGGCTTCGTATAACAAACTCATATAATCACCTCAAGTAATAGCTTGATTACTCGCTAACTAGTGGATTCGGGTACTAATAATACTGATAGGACACAGTATTCCAAGCATATAGAGACATGGGTCTCAAAACATTTTGTACTTATGTATACTCGAAAGTATACCAGAGACCGAGGCCTCAAGCATCTAATATTACCCCAACGGGATCTGCATGTAACAAATAACATATAGCAACTGCACTCACACCCTGACCCTTGATAAGTGCTTATCCATACACTAATTATGACTATCAGGCTCAAATAACAACTTAATCAAATGCAAAAGTAATTATCATATAATAGAAAATATATTAAGTATAATTCTACAATTCATGTATACATGTATATTTATCAATTAAGGACATAGGCATCATATACAAACCTTATTTACTAATTACTAACATACAAATAAAGGTTAAGAACTCAAATTACAAGAAAAAGGATAAAAAAGAAACAACTGAAAACATCTACAAAAATATGGGTCAGAAGCGTTTTACACGGCGGTATAACATTGTCTTACCGCCGTGTAAGACACTTCACACGAGGGTAAGGCAAAGCCATACCGCCGTGTGGCTTGACAGACCAATTATCCAGAGAGAGGCTACACGGCGGTATGGTCTAACCTTACCTCTGTGTGGCTGTTACACGGCGGTATGGGATGACCTTACCGCCGTGTAAACACCCTCTGTCCCAGATTTCCAGAAAAACACAAGTAATTCTAGCTCAACATGCTATTATTTCACACAACCTTAACAATTATACATAAATTCTCATTCCAAAGATCATATCTAGCATAAACCAAAATGAAGCACATATCCAAATTTACCTTTATCATGCTTAACATATATTTAAAATCCAACTCATATACATGCTAAATACATTCAAAAGGGCATTTACATGGGTTCAAAACCCAGAAATCTATCTCATAATCATATAGATATACTTCTAATTCAACATGCAACCCACTGTAACTATCTCATCACAAATAAAGTACACAAATCAATAATATTCATAGATTTTCATATACCCAACATTCACAAACCACATCAGCAATTAAACTCAAGAACATGATCCAAAGTAAGGATGGTAAAACACTCCCAAACCTGGAATGGAGCTTCTAAAATCCACTAACTTTAAGCTACAACTTTTCCTTTTCCTTTATCCTTTCTATTTCCTTCAAATTCTTGGAAAAACCTAATCAAAATCAAAGCTTAGTTAACCCATGCAAACAAACCATCACACCCATTTCAAACCAAACGGAAGGAGAAGAAGAAGAAAACCCAAAGCAAACACAGCCACTTACCTCTTGAAACACTTCAAATCTCAACATTTAACTTAAAACTCAGAAATCCACTTCAAAATCTTGAAGATCCATGTTGGGCAAACACCAAAGAGTAGAGAGAGCAAAGAAAAAAAAAAGAAAGAGAAGAAGGGGAAAAGGAAGACGTGAGCAAAGAAATATGCCTCTTCCTCTCTTCTCTCTTCCTTTGCATTAAATGCCTCTCATCTACCCAATCCTATGTGGCATGCCCTATTAGACCTTACTTCCTCTTCTTTGACTTTCTTGCTCTTTTGTCCTCTAGCCACTTACTCAAATACCAAAATACCCTCTACAAACTCCTATAATTCCTAACATATATCCCACTTCACTAGTCAATTACCAAAATACCCCTTCTTAATAATCCAAATATGCATGCAATTTCTACTAGGCCATATTTGGGATGTGACAAGTCTCTCCTCCTCAAGAAATTTTATCCTCGAAATTTCACCGCTAATCACTTCCATCCCAATTACCAAAACCGAACTCAAAAATAAATTAACCAATTAACACTTACCGGAAGGACCTGAAGCTTCTGAAGTATCCTCTCTGATCATCGCATATACTCTAGCCGAAGCATACTCTCCCGTAGTCCTTGGCCGATGCATGGTTTTCAATGGCGCCTGAGGAGCTTTACTTCTATCCCGGTTGCTTCTGGTTGCATTTGATCTACCTCCACCCACTTTGCTCTCTTGTTAGCTCTTGTTCTCTTGTCGATCGTGGCAACTAGCAAACTAATGCTCCGTGCTTCCACACTTGAAGCATGCACCCATGATCTTGCGGTAAGTACCCCAATGGTACCTTTGGCAATGCTCACACTCCGTTGCTCTATTTCCTCTACTCGCGGGCGGTGCTACACTTCCCACCTCAGAAGGCACTTGAGCAGTCCCTCTAATTCCTTGCTCGATCGA
The DNA here is from genome assembly GCA_947683425.1 of Excoecaria cochinchinensis. Taxonomy (NCBI): domain Eukaryota; kingdom Viridiplantae; phylum Streptophyta; class Magnoliopsida; order Malpighiales; family Euphorbiaceae; genus Excoecaria; species Excoecaria cochinchinensis. The sequence continues at coordinate 10,404,918 of CANTUQ010000119.1, forward strand.
AACACCTTTAGACTTCTTATTACTAGCAACTGCACCATCCGGTGCTCTCCTCTTCTGTTCTATTCTTTGCTTTGCCATCCCGAATTCTTCTAACTTTATCGCTGCAGCCACTAACTGATAGTATCCAACCGGATGTATAACTGCCATTGCTGACAATGGACCTCTAATAACTTCTCTTAATCTTCCCTGAAAATGCTGGCACTTAAAGTCTTCGATCAACAGCGGTTGGGGCACATACTTGGTCAATCGGCTAAACTCTTTCTCGTAGTCACTGATCGATAAGTTCCTCTATTTTAAATTGATGAATTCATTCCACTTTGCCTCCCGATAGGCCTTAGTCACAAATTTATGCTCAAACTCTTTCACGAAGAACTCCCATGTCAATTCAGCTGGTCTCTAGGGATTGAGAAATACAAGATTCCACCAATCATATACTGATCCTTGCAAAAGCAATACAGCACAAGTAACTCATTGATATGGAGGGCAAGCTATCTCCTGTAGAATCCTATCAGTTCTCTTTAACCAGAACTCCACTACATCTGATTCGTCCAATGTGGTTCCATGGAATTCTTCTGCTCCCCTTTTCCTTATAAGCTCAGAAGGAGCCTTAGGAGCAGTCAGTTTGTTTACCACTTGTAGCAAACCTTGCACTAATACCGGATCAAAAGCCTGACCTTTTACTGGTGCACGCTCACTTGCAAGCCTATCCTGACCGACCGGATTACACCCAACCGGATTCACAACATCTGGATTAGGCCACGACTTTAGACAGACTCTCATGTAAAGACTCTACACTTAACCAATCACATAGAACCAGAACCGACGAAACTGATGCTCTGATACCAAGTTGTAACACCCCATTACCCCTGCTGGAAGGATACCGGAGCACCACGCACACAAATACATTTACATACTCAAGTATGCTAGAAACAATTACATATAACTATAAAGATATCAAATCCTTATATAAATAATCATATAGCTTTACAAAAAGGGATTTGTAAACATTAAACATATACATATAAAAAATCATCCTTTACAAAATTACATTTTCAAAATGAAACTCCATTTACAACAAAAAAATACAGCGGAAGAAAAAATAACTCCAATTCTAGACTTCTAGTGGCCGACCTGCAGATGTCCGACTCCAAGAAGAACCCGCCACCTACACGGGAAAAGAGCCCGTGCTAAGCGATAACGCTTAGTGGGGAGTAACAACAGGTGCATGTACATATAATCGCAATAAACGTATGTATATATATATGCTCGGAAATAATAGAAGCATATAAACTTATACTACTCATGCTTATAACAAGTATTCATCATATCCATATATCGGAAAGTAACCATTCATATCCAAGTAATCATTATTCTAACGCATCTTCACAATAAGACAATTAACCATTCATGTTCGAATACAAGTATTACATTTCATGATGTCATAACGCATATACATATACATGTAACATATATTCATTTCATATAAATAATGGCTTCGTATAACAAACTCATATAATCACCTCAAGTAATAGCCTGATTACTTGTTAACTAATGGATACGGGTACTAATAACACTGATAGCACACAATATACCAAGCATATAGAGACATGGGTCTCAAAACATTTCGTACTCATGTATACTCGAAAGTATACCAGAGACCGAGGCCTCAAACATCTTATGCAACCCAAACGGGATCCACGCGTAACAAATAACATATAGCTGCTGCACTCACACCCTGACCCTTGATAAGCGCTTATCCATCCACTAACTATGATTATCAGGGTCAAATAACAACTTAATCAAATGCTAAAGTAATTATCATATAATAGAAAATATATTAAGTATAATTCTTCAATTCATGTAAACATGTATATTTATCAATTACGGACATAAGCATCATATACAAACCTTATTTACTAATTACTAACATGCAGATAAAGGTTAAAACAAATTACAAGAAAAAGGATAAAAAAGAAACAACTGAAAACATCTACAAAAATATGGGTCAAAAGCGTTTTACACGGCGATATGACATTGTCTTACCGCCGTGTAAGACACTTCACACGGGAGTAAGGAAAAGCCATAACGCCATGTGGCTCGACGGACCAATTATCCTGAGAGAGGTCACACGGCATTATGGTCTAACCTTACCACGGCGGTATGGGATAACCTCACCACCGTGTAAACACCCACTGTCCCAGATTTCCAGAAAAACACAAGTACTTCCAGCTCAACATGCTATCATTTCACACAACCTTAACAATTATACATAAATTCTCATTCCAAAGATCATATCTAGCATAAACCAACATGAAACACATATCCAAATTTACCTTTATCATGCTTAACATATATTTAAAATCCAACTCACGTCCATGCTAAAACATATTCAAAAGGGCATTTACATGGGTTCAAACCCAGAAATATATCTCATAATCATATAGATATACTTCTAAATCATCATGCAACCCACTGTAACTATCTCATCACAAATCATGTACACAAATCAATAATATTCATACATGTTCATATACCCAACATTCACAAACCACATCAACATTTAAACTCAAGAACATGATCCAAAGTAAGGATGGTAAAACACTCCCAAACCTGGAATGGAGCTTCTAAAATCCACTTACTTTGAGCTACAACTTTTCCTTTTCCTTTATCCATTCTCTTTTCTTCAGATTCTTGCACAAACCCAATCAAAACCAAAGCTTAGTTAACCCATGCAAACAAACCATCACACCCATTTCAAACCAAATGGAAGGAAAAGAAGAAGAAAACCCATAGCAAACACAGCCACTTACCTCTTGAAACACTTCAAGTCTCAACCTTTAACTTAAAACTCAGAAATCCACTTTAAAATCTTAAAGATCCACGTTGGGCAAACACCAAAGAGTAGAGAGAGCAAAGAAAACAAAAGAAAGAGAAGAAGGGGAAGAGGAAGACGTGAGCAAAGAAATCTGCCTCTCCCTCTCCTCTCTCTTCCTTTGTATTAAATGCCTCTCATCTACCCAATCCTATATGGGATGCCCCTATTGGACCTTACTTCCTCTTCTTTGATTTTCTTGCCCTTTTGTCCTCTAGCCACTTACTCAAATACCAAAATACCCTCTACAAACTCCTATAATTGCTAACATATATCCCACTTTACTAGTCAATTACCAAAATACCCCTTCTTAATAATCCAAATATGCATGCAATTTCTACTAGGCCATATTTGGGATGTGACAACTCTCTCCTCCTTAAGAAATTTTATCCTCGAAATTTCCCTGCTAATCACTTACATCCCAATTACTAAAACCAAACTCAAAAATAAATTAACCAATTAACATTTATCGGAAGGACCTGAAGCTTCCGAAGTATCCTCTCTGATCATCGCATATACTCTAGCCGGAGCATACTCTACCGTAGTCCTTGGCCGATGCACGATTTTTGATGGCACCTGATGAGCTCTACTTCTATCTCAGTTGCTTCTGGTTGCATTTGATCTACCTCCACCCACTTTGCTCTCTTGTTGGCTCTTGTTCTCTTGTCGATTGGCATAACTAGCAAACCAATGCTCCATGCTTCCACACTTGAAGCATGCACCAGTGATATTGCGGCAAGTACCCCAATGGTACCTTTGGCAATTCTCACACTCTGGTGCTCTATTTCCTCTACTCGCGGGCGGTGCTACACTTCCCACCTCAAAAGGCACTTGAGCAGTCCCTCTAATTCCTTGCTTGATCGAAACACCTTTAGACTTCTTATTAATAGTAACTCCACCATCCGGTGCTCTCCTCTTCTGTTCTATTCTTTGCTTTGCCATCCCTAATTCTTCTAACTTTATCGCTGCAGCCACTAACTGACAGTATCCAACCGGATGTATAACTGCCATTGTTGACAATGGACCTCTAATAACTTCTCTTCATCCTCCTTGAAAATGCTGGCACTTAAAGTCTTCGGTCAACAGCGGGTGGGGCACATACTTGGTCAATCGGCTAAACTCTTTCTCGTAGTCGCTGACCGATAAGTTCCTCTGTTTCGAATTGATGAATTCAGTCCACTTTGCCTCCCGATCGGCCTTGGTCACATATTTATGCACAAACTCTTTCACGAAGAACTCCCATGTCAATTTAGCTGGTCTCTGGGGATTGAGAAGTGCAAGGTTCCCCCAATCATATGCTGATACTTGCAAAAGCAATACAGCACAAGTAACTCGTTGATGTGGAGGGCAAGCTATCTGCTATAAAATCCTATCAGTTCTCTTTAACCAGAACCCCGCTACATTTGATTCATCCAAGGAGGTTCCATGGAATTCTTCTGCTGCCCTTTTCCTTATAAGCTCAGAAGGAGCCTTAGGAGCAGTCAATCTGTCTACCACTTGTAGCAAACCTTGCATTAATCTCGGATCAAAAACCTGACCTTCTACTGGCGCACGCTCACGTGCAGGCCTATCCTGACCGACCGGATTACTCCCAACCGGATTCACACATTCCATCGTGTCACCCATGTACTCACTTGGATTCGACTCCATCTAGACACTACAAAAAACAACATCTGCATTAGGCCACGACTCTAGACAGACTCTCATGTAAAGACTCTACACTCAACCAATCACATAAAAACAGAACCGACTAAATCGGTGCTCTGATAGCAAGCTGTAACACCCCGTTACCCCCGTTGGAAGGATACCGGAGCGCCAAGCGCACAAATACATTTACATACTCAAGTATGTTAGAAACAATTACATATAACGATAAAGATATCAAATCCTTATATAAATAATCATATAGTTTTACAAAAAGGGATTTGTAAACATTAAACATATACATATACAAAATCATCCTTTACAAAATTACATTTTCAAAATGAAACTCCATTTACAACAAAAAAATACAGCGGAAGAAAAAATTACTCCAATTCTAGACTTTTAGTGGCCGACCTGCAGATGTCCGACTCTAAGAAGAACCCGCCACCTACACGGGAAAAGAGCCCGTGCTAAGCAATAACGCTTAGTGGGGAGTAACAACACGTACATGTACATATAATCGCAATAAACATATATATATATATATATATATATATATATATATATGCTCGAAAATAATAGAAGCATATAAACTTATACTACTCATGCTTATAACAAGTATTCATCATATGCATATATCGAAAAGTAATCGTTCATATCCAAGTAATCATTACTCTAACGAATCTTCACAATAAGAAAATTAACCATTCATGTTCGAATACAAGTATTACATTTCATGATGTCGTAACGCATATACATATACATGTAACATATATTCATTTTATATAAATAATGGCTTCGTAAAACAAACTCATATAATCACCTCAAGGAATAGCCTGATTACTCGCTAACTAATGGATACGGGTACTAATAATACTGATAGGGCACAATATTCCAAGCATATAGAGACATGGGCCTGAAAACATTTTGTACTCGTGTATACTCGAAAGTATACCGGAGACTGAGGCCTCAAACATCTTGTGTGACCTAAACGGGAGCCGCATGTAACAAATAACATATAGCAGCTGCACTCACACCCTAACCCTTGATAAGCGCTTATCCATCCACTAACTATGACTATCAGGCTCAAATAACAACTAAATAACAACTTAATCAAATGCTAAAGTAATTATCATATAATTGAAAAAATATTAAGTATAATTCTACAATTCATGTATACATGTATATTTATCAATCAAGGACATAAGCATCATATACAAACCATAATTACTAATTACTAACATACAAATAAAGGTTGAAAACCCAAATTACAAGAAAAAGGTTAAAAAAGAAACAATTGAAAATATCAACAAAAATATGGGTCAGAAGCATTTTACACGGCGATATGACAATGTCTTACCGCCGTGTAAGACACTTCACATGACGGTAAGGCAAAGCCATACCACTGTGTGGCTCGACGGACCAATTATCCAGAGAGAGGTTACACGGCGGTATAGTCTAACCTTACCGCCGTGTGGCTGTTACACGGCAGTATGGGATGGCCTTACTGCCGTGTAAACACCCTCAGTCCTAGATTTCCAGAAAAACACAAGTAATTCCAGCTCAACATGCTATCATTTCACACAACCTTAACAATTATACATAAATTCTCATTCCGAAGATCATATCTAGCATAAACCAAAATGAAACACATATCCAAATTTACCTTTATCACGCTTAACATATATTTACAATCCAACTCATATCCATGCTAAAACACAATCAAAAGGGCATTTACATGGGTTCAAAACCCAGAAATCTATCTCATAATAATCATATAGATATACTTCTAAATCAACATGCAACCCACTGTAACTATTTCATCACAAATCATGTACACAAATCAACAATATTCATACATTTTCATATACCCAACAATCACAAACCACGTCAGCATTTAAACCCAAGAACATGATCCAAAGTAAGGATGGTAAAACACTCCCAAACCTGGAATGGAGCTTCTAAAATCCACTTAATTCAAGCTACAACTTTTCCTTTTCCTTTATCCTTTCTCTTTTCTTCAGATTCTTGGACAAACCCAATCAAAACCAAAGCTTAGTTAACCCATCCAAACAAACCATCACATCCATTTCAAACCAAACGGAAGGAGAAGAAGAAGAAGAAAACCCAAAGCAAACACAGCCACTTACCTCTTGACACACTTCAAATCTCAAGCTTTAACTTAAAACTCAGAAATCCACTTCAAAATCTTGAAGATCCACGTTGGGAAAACACCAAAGAGTAGACAGAGCAAAGACAACAAAAGAAAGAGCAGAAGGGGAAGAGGAAGATGTGAGCAAAGAAATCTGCCTCTCCTTCTCCTCTCTCTTCCTTTGCATTAAATGCCTATCATCTACCCAATCCTATGTGGCATGCCCCTATTGGACCTTACTTCCTCTTCTTTGACTTTCTTGCCCTTTTGTCCTCTAGCCACTTACTCAACTACAAAAATACCCTCTACAAACTTCTATAATTCCTAACATATATCCCACTTCACTAGTCAATTACCAAATTACCCCTTCTTAATAATCTAAATATGCATGCAATTTCTACTATGCCATATTTGGGATGTGACAACTCTCTCCTCCTGAAGAAATTTTGTCCTCGAAATTTCCTCGCTAGTCACTTACATCCCAATTACCAAAACCGAACTCAAAAATAACTTAACCAATTAACAATTACCGGAAGGACCTGAAGCATCTGAAGTATCCTCTCTTATCATCGCATATACTTTAGCCGGAGCATACTCTCCCGTAGTCCTTAGCCGATGCACGGTTTTTGATGGCGCCTGAGGAGCTCTACTTCTATCCCGGTTGTTTTTGGTTGCATTTTATCTACCTCCACCCACTTTGCTCTCTTGTTGGCTCTTGTTCTCATGTCGATCGGGGCAACTAGCAAACTGATGCTCCATGCTTCCACACTTGAAGCATGCACCCGTGATCTTGCGGCAAGTACCCCAATGGTACCTTTGGCAATGCTCACACTCCGTTGCTCTATTTCCTCTACTCGCGGGCGCTGCTACACTTCCCACATTAGAAGGCACTTGAGCAGTACCTCTAATTCCTTGCTCGATCGGAACACCTTTAGACTTCTTATTACAAGCAACTCCACCATCTGGTACTCTCCCCTTCTATTCTATTCTTTGCTTTACCATCTCGAATTCTTCTAACTTTATCGCTCCAGCCACTAACTGATAGTATCCAACCGAATGCTTAACTGCCATTGATGACAACGGACCTCTAATAACTTCTCTTAATCCTACCTTAAAATGCTGGCACTTAAAGTCTTCGGTCAACAGCGGTTGGGGTACATACTTGGTCAATCGGCTAAACTCTTTCTCGTAGTCGCTGACAAATAAGTTCCTCTGTTTTAAATTGATGAATTCATTCCACTTTGCCTCCTGATAGGCCTTAGTCACATATTTTTGCTCAAGCTCTTTCACGAATAACTCCCATGTCACTTCAGCTGGTCTCTGGGGATTGGGAAGTATAAGGTTCCACCAATCATATGCTGATCCTTGCAAAAGCAATGCAGTACAAGTAACGCGTTGATGTTGGGGGCAAGCTATCTTCTGTAGAATCCTATCAATTCTCTTTACCCAGAACTCTGCTGCATCTTATTCGTCCAAGGAGGTTCCATTGAATTCTTCTGCTCCCCTTTTCCTTATAAGCTCAGAACGAGCCTTAGGAGCAGTCAATCTGTCTACCACTTGTAGCAAACCTTGCACTAATGCCGGATCAAAACCCTCACCTTCTACTGGTGCACGCTCACGTGCTGGCCTATCCTGACCTACCGGATTGCTCCCGAACGGATACACACATTCCATCTTGTCGCCCATGTACTCACTTGGATCTGACTCCATCTAGACACTACACCAAACAACATCTGCATTAGGCCACGACTCTAGACAGACTCTCATGTAAAGACTCTACACTCAACCAATCACATAGAAATAGAACTGACTAAACCGGTGCTCTGATACAAAGCTATAACACCCCGTTACCCCCCTTGGAAGGATACCGGAGCGCCACGTGCACAAATACATTTACAAAATCAAGTATGCTAGAAACAATAACATATAACTATAAAGATATCAAATCCTTATATAAATAATCATATAGTTTTACAAAAAAGGGATTTGTAAACATTAAACATATACATATATAAAATCATCCTTTACAAAATTACATTTTCAAAATGAAACTCCTTTTACAACAAAAAATACAGCGGAAGACAAAATAACTCCAATTCTAGACTTCTAGTGGCTGACCTGCAGATGTCCGACACCAAGAAGAACCCGCCACCTACACGGGAAAAGAGCCCGTGCTAAGCCATAACGTTTAGTGGGGAGTAACAACACGAGCATGTACATATAATCGCAATAAACGTATATATATATATATATATGCTCGAAAATAATAGAAGCATATAAACTTATACTACTCATGCTTATAACAAGTATTCATCATATGCATATATCGAAAAGTAACCGTTCATATCCAAGTAATCATTATTCTAACGCATCTTCACAATAAGACAATTAACCATTCATGTTCGAATACAAGTATTACATTTCATGATGTCGTAACACATATACATATACATGTAACATAGATTCATTTCATATAAATAATGGCTTCGTATAACAAACTCATATAATCACCTCAAGTAATAGCCTGATTACTTGCTAACTAGTGGATACGGGTACTAATAATACTGATAGGACACAATATTCCAAGCATATAGAGACATGGCTCTCAAAACATTTTGTACTCATGTATAATCCAAAGTATACCGGAGACCGAGGCCTTAAACATCTTATGTGACCCAAACGGGATCCGCATGTAACAAATAACATATTGCGGCTGCAGTCACACCCTGACCCTCGATAAGCGCTTATGCATCCACTGACTATGACTATCAGGCTCAAATAACAACTTAATCAAATTCTAAAGTAATTATCATATAATAGAAAATATATTAAGTAAAAATCTACAATTCATGTATACATGCATATTTATCAATTAAGGACATATGAATCATATACAAACCTTATTTACAAATTACTAACATATAAATAAAGGTTAAAAACCCAAATTATAATAAAAAGGATAAAAAGGAAACAACTGAAAATATCTACAAAAATATGGGTCAGAAGCGTTTTACACAGCGGTATGACATTGTCTTACCGCCGTGTAAGACACTTCACACGGGGGTAAGGCAAAGCCATACCGCAGTGTGGCTCGACGGACCCATTATCCAGAGAGAGGTTACACGGCGGTATGGTTTAACCTTACCGCCGTGTGGCTATTACATGGCGGTATGGGATGACCTTACCGCCTTGTAAACACCCTCTGTCCTAGATTTCCAGAAAAACACAAGTAATTCTAGCTCAACATGCTATCATTTCACACAACCTTAACAATTATACATAAATTCTCATTCCGAAGATCATATCTAGCATAAACCAAAATGAAACACATATCCAAATTTACCTTTATCATGCTTAACATATATTTAAAATCCAACTCATATCAATGCTAAAACACATTCAAAAGGGCATTTACATGGGTTCAAAACCCATAAATCTATCTCATAATCATATAGATATACTTCTAAATCAACATGCAACCCACTGTAACTATCTCATCACAAATCATGTACACAAATCAATAATATTCAAACATTTTCATATACCAAACATTCACAAACCACATCAGCATTTAAACTCAAGAACATGATCCAAAGTAAGGATGGTAAAACACTCTCAAACCTGGAATGGAGCTTCTAAAATCCACTGACTTTAAGCTACAACTTTTCCTTTTCCTTTATCTTTTCTCTATTCTTCTGATTCTTGCACAAGCCCAATCAAAACCAAAGCTTATTTAACCCATGCAAACAAACCATCCCACCCATTTCAAACCAAATGGAGGGAGAAGAAGAAGAAAACCCAAAGCAAACACAACCACTTACCTCTTGAAACACTTCAAATCTCAACCTTTAACTTAAAACTCATAAATCCACTTCAAAATCTTAAAGATCCGCGTTGGGCAAACACCAAAGAGTAGAGGGAGCAAAGAAAATAAAAGAAAGAGAAGAAGGGGAAGAGGAAGACGTGAGCAAAGAAATCTGCCTCTCCCTCTCCTCTCTCTTCCTTTGCATTAAATGCCTCTCATCCACCCAATCCTATGTGGCATGCCCCTATTGGACCTTACTTCCTCTTCTTTGACTTTCTTGCCCTTTTGTCCTCTAGCCACTTGCTCAAATACCAAAATACCCTCTACAAACTCCTATAATTCCTAACATATATCCCTTTCACTAGTGAATTACCAAAATACCCTTTCTTAATAATCCAAATATGTATGCAATTTCACTAGGCCATATTTTGGATGTGACATTATCTATGTGAATGGATTGCACTTTAATTAATTGCACTATATGAAAATTTGATGAAACAATGAATTTAAAACTTAATTGTAATATTAATCAAGGTACAAATAAATGAGAAGTCTCGAACCCGCTCTGGTCTTGGGCTAAATGAGTTTAGAGGTCCATCTCAATGTTTCATTGGGATGGAACCTCCAAAATATCTCTTGTTTCACACCAAAAGGCCTAATCAATATAATCCTAGGCTCCAGGGGGTTAAAGGATCATCCTGATGTTCTATTGGGCTGAGACCTCTAAGATCCCTCTAGTTTGCCCAAAATGGATATTTACACGCTGTGTAATCCTAGGTTCCACGAGGTTAGAGGGTCATCCTAATGTTCTATTGGGCTGGCACCTCCAAGATCCTCTTAGCTTTCCAAAATGGATATGTATGTGCCGCCTTAGGCTCGCTGAGGCTAAACGACCCTTCCCAATGTTTTATTGGGTGGCAACTCCAAGAAACCTCCTTATTGCCTAATATAGATGCACTTGTAATTCGTTACAAGTTTTAATGAACCTCATCCCGATCGCCCTAAAAGCGGGCTTCCGGGGTTCGACGCGCATCACACATATTCTACCACATCATTTTTCATACTAGGCCACCAATATATCTTGTTTCCACCTGGGTGCATAGTAAAGACTGTATTATGGCTTTACACAGAAGTCTTTTTCTTAACCCTTTGTCACTTGAACACATAACCGGTTCTTATAAAATCGATCACCTTCCTCATTCACTGAATAGTCAGTCTTGTCCCCTTTTCTGACTGACTGCAAAGTTTGCTGCAATTTAGGATCACTCTTCTGTTCAACAACGAATTCCTCTCTTAACACAGGCCTTGCTTTCAACTGAGCTAACAAAGCTCCCTCTGATGTAAATCTCCACTTCACTTGTTGTAATGATAAAGCTGTGACAAATTTCCTACTTAATGCATCAGCTACAGCATTAGCCTTGCCAGGATGATAATCCACTATAAAGTCGTAATCCTTGAACAATTCAAGCCACCTACGCTATCTCAAATTCAACTCCTTCTGAGTTAGAAAATATTTGAGACTCTTATGAATCTTTAAGGCAAATACCATAGCAGCTAACTCCAAGTCACGAGTCGGGTAATTCTGCTCATGTGGTTTCAATTGGCTTGATGCATAAGCCACCACCTTTCCATCTTACATCAATACACAACCCAACCCTGTTCTAGAAGTATCACTGTACAAAACAAACTCCTTACCAGAAATAGGTTGAGTTAAATTTGGCGCCTCCACCAACATCCTCTTCAACTGATCATAACTCGCCTGACACTTATCTGACCATACAAACTTTACCCCTTTTCGAAGCAATCTAGTCAATGGTGAAGCAATCACCGAAAACCCTTGCACAAATTGTCTATAATACCCGGCTAACCCCAGAAAACTTTAAATTTTTGGCACATTCCTAGGTGGTTTCCAATTCATAATCGCTTCAATTTTAACCGAATCTACTTTTAAAACCCTCAGAAATCACAACATGTCCCAGAAAAGACACTTCCTTTAACCAGAACTCACACTTACTAAGCTTAGCAAACAATTGATGTTCCCTTAGGGTCTGAAGCACAATTCTCAGATGTTGTTCATGCTCTTTCTCATTCTTTGAATAGACCAAAATATCGTCAATGAACACTACTACAAACTACTCCAAAAATAGTCTGAACACTCTGTTCATCAAATCCATGAATGCAGCCGGTGCATTAGTCAACCCGAATGGCATTACTAGAAATTTGTAATGTCCATATTGAGTTTTGAATGCAGTCTTAGGTATATCCTCCTTTTTCACCTGCAATTGATAATACCTAGACCTCAGATCTATCTTTGAAAATACACCTGTCCCTCTCAACTGATCAAACAGGTCCTCAATTCTTGGTAACGGATATCGATTCTTCACTATGACCTTGTTCAGCTGTCTATAATCAATGCACATTCGCATAATCCCATCCTTTTTCTTTACCAATAATACTGGTGCTCCCCAAGGGGACACACTTGGTCTTATAAATCCCCTATCTAACAATTCCTACAACTGAGTTTTAGTTCTTTCAACTCAGTAGGAGCCATTCGATAGGGTGCCTTAGACACAGGTACTGTTCTAGGCACAATGTCGATAGACAATTCCACATCCCTCACTGGCGGCACTCCAGCCAACTCTTCTGTAAACACATCATGAAATTCCCTTACAACAGGTATATCCTGAATTCTCACTAGCTCTCTTTTTGAATCCAGAACAACGGCTAAGAAAGCCTCACATCCTTTCCTTAAACATGGATAGGCTTGCATAGTCGACAACACATTAGCTAGAGGATTAGAACATACACCCCTCACACTCACCTTAAACCCCTCATCACCACTGAGCACAACTATCTTTTTCCCACAATCAACTACGGCTTTATGATTACTCAACCAGTCCATACCCAAAATTAAGTCAAACTCATCAAAAGGCAATTCAATCAGGTCTACAGGAAATACATGACCTTGAACTACTAACAGGCAGTCCCTATGCACATTTTTTGCATTCACACTACTTCCCAAAGGACTGGTCAGACACATGTCATAATTCAAAAAATAAAAAACAAGCATCTTATGATATATTCCCTTAGAGCACACATAAGAATGCATAGACCCAAGGTCAATCAATGCAAACATTTCTATATCATAAAGTAGAAATGTACCTGCAATGACCTCAGATCTATCCTGTTCCTCTCGACCTTTCATAGCATAAGCTCGGGCTAGTGCGGTTGGAAGTCTATCTGCTAATTTTGACACGGTTCCACCTCTGGACTGGCCACCTCTGCCACATCCTCTTCCTCTTCCTCTATTATTTGGTGGGAAATTATAACTGCCTCGACTGGCCTCTTGCTGCTGCCCAGCCACTTCGTAAGCCTTTGGACAATTGGTTAGGTAATGCTCACTGCTTCCGCATCTGAATCAAGCACCAGTTACTCTCCAACATTCACCTTTATGCCGCTTACTGCAATGTGGGCATTCAGACACCTCACTTCTAGCACCAAATGTACCTCTGCAAGCACCAGATGCAAAGGATGACCCTTGTTCCCTGCCTCTAGATGCTGGACTATTGACAGATTTCGTTGGTGGTTCCACTTGAGAGTCTCTTGATCTCTTGCTTGAATAAGATCGACCTCGATTCAGATTTCTCTTTTGCATTATTTTTTTTTCTGAATTTCCAATGACTGCTTTGCTCTCATAGCAGCTTGTACTATCTAATAATAGCTCACTGTAGACACTGGGTCTTGAGGCAGTCCAAATCAGAGTTACCCGATGAAGATATCAATGCCTATTTTCGAGCAAATAGATGAAAGTTGTGAGCTTTCACTCTTCGAATTTATAAGGATTGAGGTTTTCTTTATGATAGGAGATTTTCGGGGATCAGGAGGAGTTTGCCATTAGAAAATCTTAATTTTGCTTCACCGATAGGAGACCCGTCTGTCGGGAGGGATGCCTATCGTTCGTTCCAAAGGATGGCCTCCCTCGTTCGAGTAGTGCCTGTCGCTCGCTCGAGATGGGCCCGTCTCTCGCGGGAGCGACATCCATCGCTTGCATAAGCGGCCCATCTATTGCGGCGAGCGCCGGCTGTCGCTCGAGTGCGAGAGACCATCCCTCGCACTGAGAGATGCCCGTCGTTCGTGCGAGAGATGCCCGCTTCTTGAGAGCGATGGTGGTCTCTCAACACCCACCTCTCGTGGAGTGGTCCACCGCTCAAAACACCAAGAGTGCCCTCGTGAGCGACACTCGTCGGTCCTCGACCGACGCCCGTCAGTCGGTGATTTGCTGTAAGATTTAACAGGATTTTACAGTTTTTTCTAAGATATAAAAACTATTTCCAAGATTTTCATATCTTTTCAAATATATTTCCAAGATTTTCAAATCTTTTCAAATATATTTTCAAGATTTTCTAATATTTTCCAAATCTCTTCAAATATTTTCAAATGTCGGATTTAATTTTGAGAACATTCTGCAAATCATCCGGATTCAATTCTGATTTTAGAAATCTTTTTCAAATTTAAATTCAAAATTGAAATTTATTTGAATCTTTTTTCTCAACCTATAAATAGGGGATTGAGGCTCATTATTCAAGGTTAGCAATTTTCATCAACTAGAAAGTTTTTGTTTTCTCAAGAAAAGGTTCTTGCCTTTATTTTCATCAAATATTTATCAAATATTCATCAAATCAAGGAGAATCAGAGAGAACGAAATTAATTCATTTTTAATCCGATCTAGCCTTTTTCGCATCCATAATTGCTACCAAAACATCAAGAAAGAAAAATATAATTTTCTTTTCTTGATTCGATTTCAAAAAGTACAATTTTGCAGTCAAAAATCTTTCGAAATTACACATTAAGGATCAATCCATGTAGAACTCAAGGGACATAAATCACGCGACATTCCCCTTCAAAGGTAATATTCGGAGGGTAAATATTCTGGACCAACCTCTTTCGCACTTTATCCTTTCATATAGATTTTAAACACAAAATTCCATTTTATTCATAAATAAAAGAGTTTTTGGTTAAATTCCCTTTATTTTTTTTTTCGATCAGGGACGACGGGCACAGGCTTCACCGATGGTCGTCGCTAATACGAGCGACGGGCTGTCGAGGAGTTTCAACTCCACCCGTCGGTGGGCCTAAGGACAGCCATTGCTCACACGACATTGGTCATCCCTACGCCTTCCTTCTTCATCTTCCCTCTTTTCTTTCATTTATCCTTTATTCTTATTTTTTTCTTTTATTTTCCATGAATAATTTTTCATAAATTCTTTCTCTTTATTTACTTTTCATGTTTATTTTATTGTTGATTATTGCACTTACATGATTTTTGTTTTTGTGAACTTTGTTGTTTCTTTATTGGATTTGGGATATTAAAAATGGAGGACACCGCGATGATCTGAGGAAATTATTCTGGTTTATTTCTTTATCCTATTTTCCTTTGTTTTAATTTCCATGTACCATTTATTATAAATATTATTTTCATTTCGCTAACATAAAAATGGCTAGATATTTATATTAATTAAATTGGAGTTTTTCTAATAAAATTGAACCTGTAACATCCCCTACCCATATGTAGGCGAACCCATCCGAAGAGGAGTGAGATGCCGTAGGATCAGGGGTGTCACACCAAATAGATCGACACAGAGCAAACATTCATACAATATAAATATACGAAAACACAGCGGAAATTAAAACCTTAGAGAAGCAACAACTGATCATACATTAATATAACAAAATCATTATAATAATATTCTGATCAATTGCTAAGCAAAAGAATTACATATCCAAAATAAACAAGAGCGAAAGCTTAAAAAATTACTGATACAAAGAGAGTTATAATACAAAAAGAATCATCATAACTATTACAAAAATAGCCCTAACACTAATCCCTTCTGTGTTGGCTTGACTGGCGGTGACTCTCCTAAAGCAAAACGCCTTTCGTACCTGCACGGATAAAAACCATGCTAAGCAATAAGGCTTAGTGGGGAACACACAAATAGTGTGGACAGCCATTCACAATGGTCGTCAAAACATATCACATACGATATGACAAATGCGGATATTCATGCCAGATATATAATCATGCTTGCAGAATTAAGACATACATTTAGAAGCTCATATCCGCATTTATATACATATAAACTGATTTCTCATACTTATCATGTTCATTAGGATATCACATTCTGATAATCATATCGAAACAAATCAAACCAAATAGAACACCTGCTAACTCACAATAGCGGATAATGAGTATATAGACAGTACCTTACGGGTATGAATTGAATACAGACAGTACCTTACGGGTACGAATCAAAAACCATTTATTTTATCCCATTCACAAACATTTTATGGAGGGGGACCTTAAACAAGATCCAAAATTCATAAGGGTTTGCGAGGAACCAGACGGGACCTGATCGGGGTCCAAATGGAACTGAGGCTGCAACTAAAAGGCTTTATTAGGCATGCCTAACTATCCACTAGACTTACTCTTGCAGGTCATACATAAAGAAATTCACATATTGAGTTCATCACTTAAG
This sequence comes from Excoecaria cochinchinensis, assembly GCA_947683425.1. Taxonomy (NCBI): domain Eukaryota; kingdom Viridiplantae; phylum Streptophyta; class Magnoliopsida; order Malpighiales; family Euphorbiaceae; genus Excoecaria; species Excoecaria cochinchinensis. Next base: position 10,421,924 of record CANTUQ010000119.1, read on the forward strand.
GCAATAAATGACCAATTCTGGATTCAACCAACATTCAATAATTTGATAGAGCAAAATACTAATTTATGATGTAAGACAAATAAAATGACATTAAATAATATTTAAAACCAATTATAAGTGAAAAAGGAGTGAAAAGGAAGAGAATAAAAAATCATCAAAAATAGGGGACAGAAGCATTTTATACGGTGGTATGGCCACCTTACACGGGGGTATGGTATAGCCCATACTGTCGTGTAACATGCCCAACACAGAGTTGGAGCTGGGCAGTAGCATTTTACATGGGGGTATGGGTAATCCCATACTGCCGTGTAAAATGCCCAATTCAACTTTCTAGATGAAGTCTCACGATTCAAACGGTGGTAAAGCCCTTTATACCGCCGTGTGAATCACCTAAAACCTAGATTTTTGCAGAAAAATAACCCAATTTCAAACCCACAACTACACATTTCAAAACTTACACATTCAAACCATAAAATCAACCCATAAAACTCACCTTTTAGCTTAGCATTCCAGTACAACATGCAATGAACACACTAATTCATTCAATCCCCAATCTAACAAATTTATATATGCATCAATCATCAAAATCACCATCTCAAAATCACAAACTAAAATCTTATCTCAATATACTCAAATGTCAAAGCATTAGACCAACATATAACTCATTTTAACTTTCTAGAAATTCATGTCAAATTCAAAATCATCAAACTCAAGGAAAAATTCCAAAACCTTTGCTCCTATGCTCCAAATCACTTGGTGCCACTAATACTAGCCTTCTCCTTACCTTTAGGGTCGCAAGGAGGCTCAACTAACAACAACCCACTAAAACAAACAAACCATAAAACCCTAAATCAAACCTTAAACTAAGAAAATGAGAACAAGATCAAGAACAAGATGAAGGAGATGATGGAAATACAACAAACTTACACAAATGAGTTGAGAAATAATCAATCCCCACCAAGAACACTTGAATCAAATCTTAGGGTACACTATAGAGAAAAGAAGAGGAAGAAGAGCAGTAAAGGGAGGAGAGAAATGGGAAAGAGGTGGGGAAATCTGATTTTCCCTTTTCTCTTTCTCCTTCTATTTACTCCTTTCCTATCCCTAGCCAAGCATCAACTCCCTAGTGGTGGAAATCAACAACTCACACCCAACAATAATGCACAACACACACACAAAGTCATCCCAACTTATAACACCCTACAAATGTGTGAGCACCACACACAATGCAACCTAATCAATTCACACCCTAGTATCATATATGCACACACACTAGCAAAACTCCAAATCATGCAATTTTCCTATAATACCCTTATCACAAGCCAAGGACACACATATGGCTCATACTACTAGGGGGAAAATGGGGGGTTGATTTCACCCATGGTCACTCAACTTATCACTTATCGCGCAAAAGTAACCGACTTTTTTTTTCTTACTTAAATGTCACTAAACTTTTAACATTATTGCACAAAAGTCATGTTGACCGGAATCCGGCGACGACTCTTGCCGGATTGATAAGTTCAACAAATGCTACATTTAAATTAATTTCACTCCCGGTCACTAGACTTATCATTTATCTCGCAAAAGTAATTAAATTTTGTTTTTTTCAACTTAAATGTTACTAAACTTTTAACATTTTTGCAAAAAAGTCATCAATCCGGCAAGGGTCGTCGCCGGATTCCGGTCAACATGACTTTTGTGCAATAATGTTAAAAGTTCAGTGACATTTAAGTAAGAAAAAAAAAGTCGATTACTTTTGGGCGATAAGTGATAAGTTGAGTGACCATGAGTGAAATTGACCCGGAAAATGGGGTGTTACAACTCTCCCCTACTAATAAGAATTTTGTCCTTGAAATTCTCACCTGAACTGAATAAATGCGGATACTGAGCTCTCATGGTCACCTCTGGTTCCCAAGTCGCTTCTTCGACTCCGTGATGATTCCATAATACTTTGACCAAAGAGACTTGCTTACTTCTCAATTGCCATACTTCCCGAGCTAGAATAGCTCTCGGTTCCTCATCATAAGAAAAGTCTGGTTGCACTTGCACATCTTGAACTGATAGAACATGCAAAGGATCTGATCTGTACCGACAAAGCATCAAAATATGGAAAACGTCGTGCAACATTGCCAACTCCATCGGTAAAGACAACCTATAGGCTACCAGGCCAACCTTAGCTAACACTTCATACGGTCCAATAAATCGAGGACTAAGCTTGCCTTTCTTATCAAACTGCAACACTTTTCTCCAAGGAGAAACCTTAAGAAAAACTTTGTCCCTGACCTCAAAGTGAACATCCTTTCTCTTTAGGTTAGCATAAGACTTCTGCCGATCCTTAACCGCCTTCAAATTTCGCCGCACAACTCTGATCTTTTCCTTTATATCCCTAACTAACTCTGTCCCAATAACTGAATGCTCGGATAGCTTGGTCCAACAACCTGGAGTCCTACACTGACGACCATACAAAGCTTCGTATGGTGACATACCGATGCTCGACTGATAGCTATTGTTATAGGCAAACTCCATCAACTGCACATATCTGTCCCAACTACCCGAAAAATCCAATGCATAAGCCCGCAACATATCCTCTAATATCTGCATGACCCGCTCTAACTGACCATCTGTCTGAGGATGAAATACTGTACTGAAGTTCAACTTGGTACCCAAAGCCCTTTGCAATTCTTTCCAAAACTTTGAAGTGAACCTTGGGCTGATCTGACACTATGGGCAACGGTACTCCATGCAATCTGACTACCTCATCCACATAGATACTGGCTAACTTATCCATCAGATAATCCACTCTAACTGGCAGAAAATGAGCTGACTTCGTAAGTCGATCCACTATCACCCAAACTAAGTCATGCTTCTTTTGAGTCAAAGGCAAACCCGATACAAATTCCATAGCGATATCATCCCACTTCCACTCGAGAACAGATAAAGGGGTGAGCAATCCCAAAGGAACTTGATGCTCAGCCTTTACCTGCTGACAAGTCAAGCACTTAGACATAAAATCCACAATATCCCTCTTCAAATCGAACCACCAAAAGAACTGCTTCATATCCTAATACATCTTGTCACCACCGGGATGCATAGTGAAAACTGTAGTGTGTGCCTCACTCAAAAGCTGTTTCCTTAACTCATCATCCTCGGGCACACACGAGTAATTTCTATAAATCAAGACGCCGTCCTGAACTAAGAACTCTGACTGCTTACCAGAACTAATCTCTCGCAAAACCCGCTGCAATCTCTCATCATTCTTCTGAGCATCCACAATCCTCTGTCTCAAAGTAGGCTTCACTCTCAACTAAGCAACGAAGGCCCCATCCGAATCAAACCTCCACCTGAACCGCTTCAAGAAAAAAGCAAAAACTTATTTCCTACTCAAAGCATCCGTGAGCACATTAGCCTTACCCGGGTGGTAATCCAATATGCAGTCGTAGTCCTTGGAAAACTCTAGCCAACGGCACTGCCTCATGTTTAACTCCTTCTACATGAGAAGATACTTCAAGCTCTTATGGTTCGTAAAGATCCTACACTTCTCTCTATACATGTAACAACCCAAAAAGGGCTTAGTCGGAATTTGCATGGTAAGTCGGTAAATTAAGGGTATTTTCGTAATTTGAGTAAGAGAAAATTTGAATGATAAGGACTTTAGTGCAAAGAATTTAATTAAGTGAAGAAGAGGAATTATTAAATGTGCTTTTAGTGTATGGTGTTAGGATGTAAGTGGGTGAAGGGATTTTATTGTGTGGTTTATGTGTGTATGGTGCCTTGGATGTAAGTGGTTTATAAGGAATATTATGGTGTGAGTCAAGTTTGGTGCCATGGAGATATTTATATAAGAGATAGTTGTGTGTGTTTTGTGTATGGTGCTAAGAGTGGATAAGTCAAAGATTTGATGATAGAACCAATGGGAGAGTGACACTTGACTTGGTGGGTGAGAGCAATTAATGAAAAGGAAGAGAGAGGTAAGGGAGGGCAGATTTTAGATGAAGCTTCCCGTGGAAGCTACCCTCTTCCCTTTGTTTCCATTTTCCCGTTCTCCCTACTCTCTCTTGCTTCTATTTTCTGCTCTCATCTCCTTTCTCTTGTGTTTTCCTTGAGTTTTTGAGTTGGAATTCTGAGTTTGTGAACTGGGTTTTGAAGGTAAGTAGTCCGAGATTCTTAAGTTGTTTCGGTTCTTCCTCTTCTCCTTCTTAATTCTGATTTTTGATTATGGAACTTGGCTAATTTGAATGTGTTCTTGGTTGGGTTTGTGTAAGAATCGAGTGGCAAGAAGAAGAGCAGAGGCAAGGAGAAGGTTCAAGAGTGAAGATTTGCTGGGTTTTGGTCTACAAGAGGTTTGGGAGCTTTAATTTGAATGTGTTTGGGATTGTTTTCCCCTCTCTCTTCTTGGATCAAATGTATCTTGTGGTTGTATGTTGTTGGTGTTCTTGAGTGTTAAGTTATGTAAACGCATGTGTGTATCGTGTAATGAATATGAGTGAGATGTTAGTGATATAGTGAGGATGGCATGTGTTTTGGAAAACATGAACATGTCATGTAAACTGAATTTTTGGAGTTAGTTTTGTTGGAATTCATGATGAATTGATGTTTGATTATTGTGTAAAATGTGTTTATGTGTCTTTGAGAATGCTGCGGTGTTGTAATAGAGGCATGAGGTAAGTGTTTGTGCATGATTGAATGAGTGTTTGAAGGTTTGAGTGGGATTAGTGCAGGAAAGTGCAGATTTGGGCAAATTATGGGTTCTGTCACGATCGCGACACTATCGCGAACGCGACAGAATGCAAAATGGTCCCTAGTTCATAAAGAGCCCTCTGTCGCGAGAGCGACAAAGAGCTCGGTTGGCCGAGTCCTCAACGCGAGCATTAGGCCGAGCATGCGCGCGAGGAGGAAGCGGTCGGTCTCTGTCGCGACCGCGAAGTTGTCGCAACCGCGATATTGTCGCGAGCACGACAGAGCTCAATTTATGTGAATCTGCCTAGCGTGCTTCATCACGAGCATGCCTTCTGGCGCGAGCTCGTGAGGTGGTACCCTGTGCTCTGTCGCGATCGCGACAGAAGCCCTTCCTGCCTACCCTATTTTCTGAATGTGATTCTTTTTTTCCTCTTTGCACGGTTTCTCACTCTTGCTTGGATTATGTTTTGTGTCTTGTATAAGTATATGTTGAGCGTTCTCATTCTGTATAAATGATTGTGATATGTAAGAGTTTTGATTTCTGGCTCTAATGCTTTGGGTAGTATCTATTGCTATGATTAGTGTTTTGACTTGTGGGTTGGTCTCGTCAAGTGTTGTTTAGAGTCGGTGAGTTGAGCCTGAAGTGTCATTATAGTGGATAGATAAGCATGCTTATAAAGGGTCTGAGTACAACTGTTCTGTCCGCCCCGTTTGGGCAAAGCGGTCGACCTCCGACATGGTCATCTTCCGTGTAGCGATAAAATGTTTTGATACTTCGGTCTCCCCTACTTTTGAAAAAAAAACTCAGTGAAGTGTGTGATTGAGGCTCCACTCTCTCACTTTTGATACTATTCGTAGTATCCCCTATTGCGAAGCGTTCCCGTATCCACAGCGAATGAAATTCAGGCTATTTTCGAGGTGTTGAGTTTTGCCTTATAAAGTATTGTGTCTCTTTGAGTGACTTCAGTTGGTATAGTGGATTGTGTATCTTGATGTTTGTTGATTGTTTAGTTTTGTTATTTATGTGTTGTGTATCCTTGTCTTCTGTTATATTTTTTTAGATGCCAGTCAGTGGATGCTTATTTAAAAATATGTATTTACATGACTTTTCTGTATAGTGCTCTTTGTTTTGTTCCTCCCCACTAAGCGTTATCGCTTAGCACGGGTTCTTGTCCCGTGTAAGTGACAGGATTTGGCAGCTTGCTCGTGTCGCACATCTGCAGGTCAGCCACATAGGAGTAGAGTTATTATTTTGCTATCTCCTCCTTTAATTCCTTTTATATGTATTATTCCTTTTGTAATGTGGCTTCTGAAAGTTTTTGTAAAGGATTTAAGTTGTAATATTTTGGATATTATTTATAAAGAAATTTCAATTACATGTTATTTGGTTTTCTGTTATTATTATTAGTGAATGCTTCTGCTTAGTACATATGTGTTCTATGTAGTGAGTGAGGGTCGGGTAGCGTGCCCGCCATCGCCCTTCCAACGGGGGTGGCGGATGGGGGTGTTACAAGTTTTGCGGATGGGGGTGTTACAATACAGATAATGCTACCAAATCATCAAAGCAAAGATCACAGCCGCCAACTCTAAATCATGTGTCGGATAATTTCTCTCATGTGGCTTTAACTATCGGGAAGCATAAGCCGCAACCTTTCCCTCTTGCATCAAAACACAACCAAGACCGACACCCGAAGCGTCACTATACATTACAAACTCCTTACCCAAGATGGGTTGAGTAAGTATAGGAGCTTTGACTAGCAACTTCTTCAACTGCTCAACACAAGCCTGACACTTATCCAACCACTCAAACTTAACTCCTTTTCTCAACAACCTCGTTATCGGAGCGGCAATAACTGAGAAACCCTTCACAAATCGACGATAGTAACCCGCCAAACCAAGAAAACTTCTCACTTCTGGAACATCCTAGGCGTTTTCCAATCAATAATCGCCTCAATTTTAGATTGATCAACTTGAATACCCTTAGCCAAATAATATGTCCCAAGAATGACACTTCTCAAAGCTAAAAATCAAACTTACTAAGCTTGGCAAATAACCGATGGTCTCTCAAAACTTGATAAACCAATCGGAGATGCTGCTCATGCTCACTCTCATCCCTGGAATACACTAAGATATCATCTATGAACACTACTACGAATCGATCTGGATATGGCCTGAACACTCGGTTCATCAAATCCATGAATGCCGCAGGTGCATTGGTCAAACCAAACGGCATCACTAAAAACTCATAGTGGCCATACCTAGTTCAAAATGCAGTCTTAACCACATCCGCATCCTGATAATACCCCGACCGAAGATCAATCCTTGAAAAGACACCCGCACCTCAAAACTGATCAAACAAATCCTCGACTCTAGGCAATGGATACTTGTTCTTAACTATGACCTTATTGATTTGCCTATAGTCGATACACATCCTCATAGAACCATCCTTCTTCTTAACAAACAAAATCGGAGTGCCCCATGGAGATATACTGGGTCTGATATCCAATAACTCTTGTAGCTGTGTTTTGAGCTCTCTCAACTCTACAGGAGCCATCCGATAAGGTGATTTTGAAATAGGCAAAGTACCTGGCACTATCTCTATGGATAACTCCACCTCTCTCTCAGGAGGCAAACCAGACAACTCGCTTGGAAACACATCACCAAACTCCCGCACAATAGGGATATCCTCAATCCTAACTTGATCCTGATTGGAATCCAACACCACAGCCAGAAAAGCCTCACAACCCTTCCTAATGAACCTCTTAGCTTGCATAGCGAAAATCACATTATTCAAGGAACTAGCACCAAAGCCTTTAACAAACATAGACGATCGATCTCTATCCCGAAGCACAATTGTCTTCCTATGATAATCAACCACAGCTCAATGCTTACCCAACCAGTCCATACTAAAAATCAAATCAAACTCTCTGAAAGGCAACTCAATCAAATCTGCTAAAAACACAACTCCCTCAACCAACATAGGACACTTCCTAAACATTCTACTCACATCGACACTATGCCCTAAAGGACTGGTCACACAAATCCCATAGTCTAACTGATCTACCTCATGCAACTTATCAAATAACTTATCTGTGCACAAATATGAGTGTGGGGAACCAGGGATAATTAGAGCATATAATTCAATATCATGGAGTAGGAACTTACCGGCTATCACATCTGGCGCATCCTACTCCTCCCGAGCTCTCACAGCATATACTCTGGCTGGCACTGCCAAAGGACGCTCAACTGACTCTGATGCAGCACTCTCTCTAGGTCGATCGCCTCGACCTCTACCACGGCCTCTACCACGACTAGCTTGCGTGGTATTCGAACCAACTCTACTGGCCTCTCTCTAACCACCCGAATCCTCATTCAACCTCGGACAGTTGGCCAAAAAGTGTTTACTGCTCCCACATCTGAAACACCCACCTGTGAGCCACCTACACTCACCCCGATGAGGCTTACTGCAATGAGAGCACACAGGCATCGAGTCGGTCCTACCACCAGCACTACCTCTACCAGAACCAGACATAGATGCTGAACTTTATCTTCTGTCTCTCATAGCCGGGCCTGCAGATGATTCATCCTACGGGTTCCTTGACCTCTTAGCTGAAGACGAAGAAGATGAACCACCACGAGAAGGATTCCTCCTCTGAGCCCTCTCTCTTAGCACTGATTCTGACCTCTCAGCCCTGATAGCAACTTGCACAATCTAGTAATACCCCACTCCTGAAGTACCCATCAAGGAAATTAACATCGCCCTCAGCGACTCATTCAACCCTGTCTCAAAATGCCTACACCGGAACTCTTCTATCAAAATACCTTTTGGTGCATACTTAGCCAACCGGTTAAACTCCTTCTCAAACTTGAACACAGACATCGCCCGCTATTTCAAACTCAAGAACTGAGCCCACCTTGCATCCTTATATGTCTGAGTTACATACTTGTTCATGAACTCTCTTTCGAAAAACTCCCAAGTGATCGGATCAGGCAACTGAGGATGCCTATAAACCAACTCCCACCATTCAAAAGCAGACCCTTGTAGCAAAGCCATCGCACACTCCACTCGCTGATCAGGTGGTCGATGATCAGGTGGACACCGAACCTCCCTCAAAGCTCGCTTCACCCTATCAATCAATTTCTCAGCCAAATCTGACTCATCTAAACCCGTTCCATATAAGTCTTCTACACCCGCTCTTCTCATACTCTCAGTAGGGGCTCTAGGGGCAGTCACTCTCTCCAAGACTTGAGTCATGTCCTGAGATAGCTTAAGCATAGCTTCAAAGGGCATGGCTGCGGCCTCGAGCTGGACCTTAGCAGGTTGGGCTGACATAGAAATCAAAGGATCAATAGCTTGAGGATTCACGCTTTCAGCTGACCCCTCAAGAGACCCATGCACAGAATCAGAAGCCATCTAAAAAAACAAAGACAACCGCATCGGCCAACACAGTCCTAGACATGTACACATCTATACATAACAACTACAACAAAACACCCATAAATGCCTAAACCAGGCTCTGATACCAAAAACTGTAACACCCCCTACCCATACGTAGGCAAACCCATCCGGAGAGGAGTGAGATGTTGTAGGAGCAGGGGTGTCACACCAGACAGATTGATACAAAGCAAACATTCATACAATATAAATATACAAAAACACAGCGGAAATTAAAACCTTATAGAAGCAACAACTGATCATACAATAATATAACAAAATCATTACAATAATATTCTGATCAATTGCCAAGCAAAAGAATTACATATCCAAAATAAACAAGAGCGGAAGCTTACAAAATTACTGATACAAAGAGAGTTCTAATACAAAAAGAACCATCATAACTATTATAAAAATAGCCCTAACACTAATCCCTTCTGTGTTGGCCTGACTGGTGGTGACTTTCCCAAAGTAAAACATCTTTCGCACCTGCACAGATAAAAACCGTGCTAAGCAATAACGCTTAGTGGGGAACACACAAATAGCGTGGACGGCCATTTATAATGGTCGTCAAAACATATCACATATGATATGATAAATGCGGATATTCATGCCAGATATATAATCATGCTTGCAGAGTTAAGACATACATTCAGAAGCTCATATCACATTCATATAAATATAAACTGATTTCTCATACTTACCATGCTCATTCGGATATCACATTCTGATAATCATATCGAAACAAATCAAAGCAAACAGAACACCTGCTGACTCACAATAGCGGATAACGAGTATACAGATAGTACCTTACGAGTACGAATAAAATATAGATAGTACCTTACGGGTACGAATCGAAAACCATTTATTTTATCGAATTCAAAAACATTTTACGGAGGGGGACCTTAAGCAAGATCCAAAATTCATAAGGGTTCGCAAGAAACCAGACGGGACCTAATCGGGGTCCAAAGGGAACTGAGGCTACAACTAAAAGACTCTATTAGACATGCCTAACTATCCACTAGACTGACTCTCGCAGGTCATACAAAAAGAAATTCATATATTGAGTTCATCACTTAAAGCAATAAATGACCAATTCCGGATTCAACCAACATTAATAATCTGATAGAGCAAAATACTAATTTATGATGTAAGATAAATAAAATGACACAAAATAATATTTAAAACCAATCATAAGTGAAAAAGGAGTGAAAAGGAAGAGAATCAAAAATCATCAAAAATAGGGGACAGAAGCATTTTACACGGTGGTATGGCCAATCCATACCGCCGTGTAAGACACCTTACACGGGGGTATGGTATAGCCCATACCGCCGTGTAAAATGCCCAACACAGAGTTGGAGCTGGGCAGTACCATTTTACATGGGGTATGGGTAATCCCATACCGCCGTGTAAAATGCCCAGTTCAGCTTCCCAGATGAAGTCTCACGATTCAAATGGTGGTAAGGCCCTTCATACCGCCGTGTGAATCACCCAAACCCCAAATTTTTGCAAAAAAACAACCAAATTTCAAACTCATAACTACACATTTAAACCATGAAATCAACCCATAAAACTGACCTTTTAGCTCAGCATTCAAGTACCATATGCAATGAACACACTAATTCATTCAATCCCCAATCTAACAAATTTACATATGCATCAATCATCAAAATCACACAAACTAAAATGTTAACTCAATATACTCAAATGTCAAAGCATTAGACCAACAAACAACTCATTATAACTCTATAAATTAAATAAATTTCCACAAATTCATGTCAAATTCAAAATCATCAAACTCAAGGAAAAATTCCCAAACCTTTGCTCCTATGCTCCAAATCACTTGGTGCCACTAATACCAGCCTTCTGCTTACCTTTAGGGTCGCGAGGAGGCTCAACTAACAATAACCCACCAAATTAAACAAACCACAAAACCCTAAATCAAACTTTAAACTCAGAAAATGAGAAGAAGATGAAGAACAAGATGAAGGAGATGATGAAAATATAGCAAACATACACAAATGAGTTGAGAAATGATCAATCCCCACCAAGAACACTTGAATCCAAGCTTAGGGCACACTATAGAGTGAAGAAGAGGAAGAAGAGCAGTAGAGGGAGGAGAGAATCGGGAAAGAGATAGGGAAATCTGATTTTCCCTTTTCTCTTTCTCCTTCTATTTATTCCTTTCCTATCCCCAGCCAAGCGTCAACTCCCTAGTGGTGGAAATCAACCACTCACACCCAACAACAATGCACAACACACACACAAAGTCATCCCAACTTATAACACCCTACAAATGTGTGAGCACCCCACACAATGCAACCTAATCAATTCACACTCTAGTATCATATATGCACACATACTAGCAAAACTCCAAATCATGCAATTTTCCCATAATACCCTTATCACTAGCCAAGCACACACAATGAATGCACACACAGATGGCTCATACTATTAGGGGGCAAATGGGGTGTGACAGAACCAATGTCCTAATTTTTTCATCAAAACAAATTATAACTTTATAATTTCTTTTTTTGAGTATGCATATGAGGACCAATGTCCTCATCCATAATAAATGCCCCATTTTTTGTATGATTACATGTCATTTACAATGGGCTTTATATTCCGCCCTTAGTTTTTGTTGTAATTTATTGTGTTTTCATTTATTTTATTTTAATGTTGCTTTTATTTACCGCTTTTGTTATATGATCGACTTGCACTTTAATTAATTGCATTGAAGTGAATGAGAAACCGAAATAAAATTTTATTTTTCAAACTCAATCATAACTTTAACCAAGGTATAAATAAATGGGAAGTCTTGAATCATCTCTGGTTTTAGGCTCAATGAGGTTAGAGGACCATCTCTGGTCTTATTGGGATTAGGGTGGGGTCTCCAAAATATCTCTTATTGCCCAAAATAGGCCCAATTTGCATAGTCCTAGGCTCCATAAGGTTAGAATACCATCTCAATGTCTTATTGGAGTGGGGTCTCCAAAATATCATTGGCTTGCCCAAAATGGACGTATATGCGACGTCTTAGGCTCCATGAGGTTAGAGTACCATCCTAATGGCCTATTGGGATGGGCACTCTAAAATATCTCTGGCTTGCCCAAAATAGACACAGATGCGCTATCTTAGACTCAGTGAGACTAGATGACCCTTTCCAATGTTTTGTTGTGTGGCGACTCCAAGAAACCTCTTTGTTATCAAAAATAGACACCCTTGTAATCTCTTACAAGTTCTATGAACCTCTCTCAAAAGCCCTAAAAGTGGGTTTTTGGGGCTCCCGAGGTTCAGCGCGTGTCACAGTGATGACTCCACTGGGGATTTAAATGACACTTCGCTTCGAAAGTACCTTGATTAAAACATATAATTGGGTTTTAATTTTAAAATTTGATGCCTTTTTGAAATTGCATTGCATATTGTTAGAGCCTTAGATTCAGTGCATTCCCGAAGCATGACCCTACGTTCACTCAATATAGGAAAGTGTTAAGGATAATCACTAGCCCAAGCATCATACCGTTTCGTATATTAAATGGAGACCCGACTAGTCATTATGCTCATGATGAGTTAGACTCGTTGGCAGGGACCATGCTTGGGTAGACCTAAAGTATCATCACCATGGCCAAAGCTCATGTAATGAAAGTAGATACTTCCCCTAGATGGTATGAACAATAATACTATGCTCAGATGATTTGATTGGTCACTTAATTAAAGGCTTCCATGCCTCGATAGGCCTATGTCAATTTATCCAAACTGCCTAAATACATAATGATCAAAACCCATACGTGTGTGCATAGATAAGAGAGGTTATGCTGCTGATTTTCTACTGTGCACCATGCACGTCCGTCGGGTTCCCTGTTAGCCCATGGACTAAGCTTGCCTAGGAAAGAGACTATGACCTCGCGTGTGGGAGTGATAAGTTTGGAAGGATCCATGTGCTTGCATGTGATTGTAGATGCTGCATAACACGACCATGCATTATATGTCACTCACGTATCATCCTAAGGGGTGTGTTTGCAGCCATCATAGATCTACCCAGGTGGTCTTAAGGTCCCGATGGGCGACTAATTAGTAATTCATTTTTTTGAATCGTAAGAAGGGAAAAGGGCACTATATGCGGACTCAAAGTTAACCTTAGAAAGCAATGAGTCATACCTTTTTGCAGTGTTCAATAGAAAGTAACATGTTAAACCCATCAAGAAGGCCCGGCGCAGCTCGTGCACTTATTATCGATAAAATGGATAGGAAGGCACAAGAAATAGAGAGGAAGTTTGAAGAGTTTGAAGCCAGGATGAGGACTATGATGGAAAATTTCGCTGCCACAATGATGCCATCCGCCAATGCACAACACACTATTTTTACCATGTCTCAGAAAAAACATGACCCAACTAAGGCAGCGTGCATACCGTAGACATACTAAGTCTTGAGGAAATATGGCTTTTGCTCCATCATCTGGGCGAAAAGGAAAAGGGTATGCTTCTGATGATGAGTATAGGGTAATGATAGGTGGCCTGAAAAGAAGGATGGATATCCTCGAGGAAGAAATTTTGTGATCTAAGCGTGCTACTACCCAATCCACCCGCATGAGGCTCACTTTTGGTACCACAGACTTGGAAGAGGAAAATCGCTTATGCAGATTTGATTGTTACATTGGCATTCGGGAGGTGGAAGAAGTATTTATAGGTGGAGTAGCCCAAAAATTTTGCTTCGGCTTAAGCGGACCTTTGCCTCAAGTGTTGGAGAAAAACCCGCAAGAGTGGTCAGCTAGGCCAACTGTGGGTCAGGGGCTAATGAAATCAATCAATATACCATATGCTCGATTGATGATTGCCAAGCCCTGAGGGGAAAAATTTGTGATCTTAAGCTGCCTATAATCCCTAAAGGAGGAAATGATAGAAGCTCAAGTCGTGGCGATAGCAGCAGGATAAGTTTTGGAGACACGAAGGTTCCAACCATGGGAGCGATCCAAAGCGGCTGTATTATCTTGGAAAAACCTCTATTTAGACTTTTTGCTTATTTTGTTAAGCAAGGGAAGCTGCAGTCGATGCCAGCTAAACCTGCCAGAAGGTAAGGATGTCTAGGTTATCGAACGGATCGGTATTATGCCTACCATCAGCAGACTAGGCATGACACTAATGAATGCTAAACTTTGAGGAAACAGATTCAAGGCCTCATTGATGAGGAGCTAAAAGGAAGGGAGGATGGGCCCTGAAGATGATAATAGACCATTGGCTGCATCTTCTCCGTCGGTGGGAGCAAAAAGGGATAATCATTTAGATGTTCTTTTTATCTTGGAATTGTTTAATAATGGTGTTTTTAATTCTAGATTTCGTATTAAATAAAGTGAATGGTTTTATTTATTTGTGTGATATTTCTTGTGATTTCATTATGCATAATCATGATCATGATTCATTTATATTTGATATTGATTCAACTGATGCCACTCCATTTAATCTTGGAACTTCGAAAAACCCAAAAGAAATCTTGATAGCATCTGTAACTCCTGAAGAGAGATTAAAATTTGAGAGAATAAAAAAAAGTGTGGAAAAGTCTTTGCCTGGACCTACGAAGACACGCCAAGAGATGATCACAAAGTGGCCAAATACACTATGCCAGCATATCACGATCATGGACAAGTCACGCAGAAGCTCAAAAGACTCAAGCTAGAAGGGGCAGAAAAGGTTAAAAGGAGAGATCAACAAGCAGAAACGGGACCAAATTTCTTGTTAAAGTTCAACACTCGACTTGGTTAGTCAGTTTTGTCCCAATATCGAGAAGAGGAGGAGTGCGTGTATGTGTAAACTATTAGGATTTGAACAAAGCTTATCCACAAAAAAAGAACAAAAAATAATAATAATACAAACAAAAAAAAGGAAGGAAAAGAATCAATATGTAGATTCGACTGAAAACTGTTGATATGGGGGCAAAGGAAAGTCATCCTGGGGGCAAGCTTTGTTCAAATCTCATTGATCTACACATGCCCATACTTTGCCATCCTTCTTGACTTCCAAAAAGGACCAAAAGGGTTCTATTGATTTACAATGGATATGAATTGCTCGAGCTTGGGAATAGACACCATAGGGGAGGTGCACCCTACGGCCTCCAACAGACAAATTCATCGAAAGGAATCCGATATGTCGATATGGTCTCTCTCAACATGTTATGTCCAAGGACGCGGGTGGCAGTTTATGGCTAAGGCTATGGAGTTGCTCTAAAGGTATGGCATTAAAGACTGCAAATCCTCTCTCTATTGCCCTCAAACCAATGGGGCATGAGAGGGAAGATCTTGCTTAAGATGGTTCAAAACTACAAGGATTGGGCAGAGGAATGGCCTTTAGAACTTTGGGGTTATAAAACTACCATTAGGTCTTCTATAGGTGCCATGCTATATTCTTTGGTGTATGGGACGGAAGCGGTGTTGTCGATTGAAAAAGAGCTCAAATCATTGAGGGTAGTTATGGAGGTTCAAATTTCGGAGGCTAAATGGGCACAACAGTGGTTGCAACATCTAAATATACTGAATGAGAGCAGGTTGAGAGCCTATTACCACAATCAGATTTATCAAAAAAGGCTTGCCAGGTCGTTTGGAAAGAAGGTCAAGAAAGACCCGCTGAAGGAAGGAGATTTGGTTTTCAAGCAAATGAGACCAGGTGCGCCGGATATGAGGGGTAAGTTCAGACCGACGTGGGAAGTTCCTTTCATTCTCAAAAAGTTGTTATCAAAAGGAGCGACAATCCTGGCAGATAGCAATAGCAATGAGTTCAAGGAGCCGATCAACATTGATAGACTCAAGAGGTTCCATGGCTAAAGGCTAAAAATCAAAAGAAGAGAATAAAAGCCCCGCAGGTCAAAAATTGAAAAAAGGTGGCCTTGCTAAAATTAGCCGCCTTGTTAGGGTGAAAACTGAAAAAAGGCATCTTAGGTAAAAATTAGAGGTTTGAGAGAAAATATCCAATCAAGAAAACTCGATAGGGCTGATTGGTAACAAGAGTTTGATGCTATCAAGATCTATTCTAGGAATAAATGTAGTTTTGCATTTTGAATTGATGCTAAATGGTGGTCATGTATAGTGAAATTGTAACACCCCCTACGTCCCCGTTGGAAGGACGCGGGTGCGCTACCGACGCTCACTCACACACATGCACACATGCACTAAGCGGAAGCATACATTCATACATAAAAACATGCAGAGATACAGCGGAAATTAAAACTTTAAGGAAATAATAGCTGAACATACATTAACTCGCATACATACATATAATCATTCAACGGAAGCATAAGACGAAAGATAAAACGAAGAAATAACCGAAAACTTAAATACAATAAGATACCTACATATAATTACATATACATAAGACTAGAGAAAAACAAAAGCCAAAATACAAAGGTTGAGCAAAATACAAAACTTCTAACTCCTATGTGGCCGACCTTGCAGATGCGTGACTTGAACGGAACCAAACCTGCCACCTGCACGGGAAAAGAACCCGTGCTAAGCGATAATGCTTAGTGGGGAGAACACACAAGCAATATGGACAGCCATTTACAATGGTCGTCAAGGCATAACCCATTCGAATGGCAAAAGCACATAGTCCTAACAGATAGATATACATCCTTGCATACAAAGGCCAGGCATTCAGAAAATCATATCCACATTCAAAACTCGTGTCGATCAAACCAAAATAGGCAGAGTACTATGCAAGATACAAGTATATCATGCAATTACACATATAAATTAACTTTCACTTACCGAACTCACGGGCATCAGATGTCAGAGATTTCGCATGCATAGCTATTAATTATCATGCAGAACGTACACCATCATCACGCAATATCCCTAGAGGTCTAATCATACAAATATCATGCTATAATGCATTCACCTTATCCGAGAACCGAGGAACAACGTCAAAACACCACACTTCCACTGCGCAATACTAATACATAAATATCATGCCTTAAAATGTAAACACATGACCACATGCCGAAATCCCTACAATAGGAAAAACTAGAGAGAGAGCATGTAACATAACACAATATTTATAACATTCCATGGTCAAGAGCACATTCATATGTATCTTGATTCACATACATCACCATAACAGTCAATAGCACAAAATCACGTTCATATACATACTTATTAACCATAGCATTCAGCAATTCAAGTTTGCATTCATATACCTATTAATTCATATGCTTATAAACATAACTAATCGGATTCACACACTCATCAGCATAACATAATAAACTATAACCATGGCATTCAAGAGATTATGATCGCAGTTTGTAGACACCGGGTCCTGAGTCAGCCTAGATCGAAGTTACCCAATGATGATAATTGCCTTCACAGGCTTAAAAGGTTAAAGGTGATGATTTTCTCGTCAAATTTGCATTTTAGAGTGAAAAATTAGAAAATAATAAAAAAATATTTAAAAAATTAATTTTGAAAAATGGGGGCTTAAAATTATGGTTTTTTTAGTCAATTTAAAATTTAAAAAAAAAAATAGAAAAAAAATAAAAAATAAAAAAATAAAAAAATTTTTCGGACCGCGAGTGTCGGGCGCGGCAGCACGCAGGCGCGCGGGCGCCCAGCTCGCAGGCGCCAGGCGCCCAGCACGCCGACGCCCAAGCGCCCAGCGCGCTGGGCGCGATTTAGCGACGCGCGGCGTCGCCAATGCTGCGCGTCGCTAAAAAGCGACGCGCAGCGTTGCGCGCTGCGCGCCGCACCGCTCGCCTCTTCGCGCGATTCCCGCGCGAAGCTCGGGCGGGAATCGCGCGCCTCGCCGCGTGAGTGCCCGTCGCTCTATAGCGACGGGCGGTGTCCTCTGTGGCGACGGCCTCCTGGCCGTCGGTACAGGGTCTGATACCCTTTTCCTCTTTTTCAGCCTTTTTTCCGATTTTTTCACCCAAAAATCCGTTTTTTATCCCATTTTTTTGGGGTTTTTGACTTCAAATTAAATTCTAAAATATTTTCTTAGGTAATAAAAATAATAAAACTTGATTTTATCATTAAAAATAAAATAATTTTGGGTTAAAAGAGGTTTTTTTCCTTAATTAAATTAGGGCAACCTATTTTATCCTATAAATAGTTTATGATGAAATCAAAGTAGCCTCTCCTCTTCTCCTCTCCTCTCCACATTTTTTAGACCTAAAAATTCCAGATTTCTTCTTCTTCTTCCACCAAAAATTTCAGATTTTTTCCCCAACCAAAAATCAAAAAGAAAATCAATTGTTTCATTCTTTTTTTCAACATAATTTCTTCTAAACATATTTTTTAGAGGAAGTTTTGTTGTTTGATTTAATTTTTGAGACAAATAGAATAATTATTTGTTCTCAAAATTGTTTTTCTTCTTTATTTTGGGTTCAATAAAACTTTTTTTCATTGATTTTGTTTTGAATCTCTTTTTGATAAAAAATTGATTTTGAGACAAATAAAATAATTGTTTGTCATCAAAATCTAATTTTTTATTTGATAAAACTTCAATCATTTTTTTTGATATGAACAAAGTGATTGATTGTTCTTGAAATCATTTTTCTTTATTTTAATCAATAAAAGCTTTTTTTTGATCAAAATCATTTCTTTAGGCAAAGGTATCAATTCTTTGTTCTTAAAGAATTTTTGATCATTTTTATTTTCATGTTTCTTGGAATAAAATTCCAACATTTTCATAATATTTCACTCTAATATTGTGAATCATCAAACAAAGAAATCAATCATCACTTTTCCTTCATCAAATCCAATATTCTGAGGGTAAATATTCTAGGCTCAATTTCAATTCCATTTCAATTTTTATTTCATTTTATTTATTCATGTATATTTTATTATTTTTATTGATCTATTTATTGTTTTAATCTATTCAATTTGTTGTATTGATTTTATATTTGTTCCATTTAATTGTTTATACATGATATGATTTTTATTCACATAAATATTGATTGTTTATTAATTTTTAACATGTAATTAATTTATTTCACTTTAATTCATCATTATTTTTAACATGTAATTAATAATTTCATTTTAATTGATCTTTTTGCCATGTAAATGGTTTATGTCATTTGTGAACATGTTTAATTAATCATATTGTTCATTTAATTGTTTTCATCATTCTTTAATTGTTTTAATCTATTATTCTTTTCTTTATCATTTTATATATTCTTTGATTCGTTTATCTTCATCATTTTTCATCATGTTCATATTTTTACATATATTAATTAAGCAACATGTCATATTTTATTTTATTCACATCATTTAATCATTTGTCATACATAATGCATGTTTCTCATTTTATTTTGGTTTGTTAATATTTTTGATTCCATTATCATTCTTTTCATATCATCTTATTTTATTTTAATTTGTTATTCATTATTTTGCATGTTTAATTGATTTAATTGATTTAATCACTAACATTGTTTTATTTGTATTTGTTTTTATGTCTAAACTCCTTTTTTTCGCTTGGGCGTTTTTGCGAGCACATCGGGAGGTCCAAAAAGGCTCGTTTGGTTTATTTATTTTCTTTATTTGTAATATTTTATTTAATTTTGCCATATAATTTTCTTGTAAAATTGTTTATTTAGGCTCGCTAGAAAGAAAATCACAAAAACATTTCTATTAATTAACTTGACATTTTTTCTAAATAAAAGGGGACCAATGTCCTAGTTTTTCATACCCAAATAAATCATCACATCAAAACCGTTTTATAATAAATATACATGCGGGGACCAAAGTCCTCAAAATAAATGAATAACCCGTTTTATGCATGTATTTCACTTTTATAAATGGGAGTTGTATTCCGCTCCTAGTGTTATTGTAATTTATTTTGAATGCTTTATTTTGGATTTTGCTTACATTTACCGCTTTTGATATGAATGATTGCGCCTTTAAATTAAAATTGCATTGTGTGGAAAGTTGATGAAACAATGAATTCAAAACTTAATTATGATATTAATCAAGGTATAAATAAATGAGAAGTCCCGAACCAGCTCTGGTCTTTGGGCTCAAGAGGTTAGAGGTTATCCTCCAAGATACTTCTTGTGTCACGAGACTTTAGCGTTAATCCTAGGCCTCATGGCCCAATATGGATAAAATGTGCAAGTCTTAGGCTCTCCGAGGCGAGAGAAACTTTCCCAATGTTCTATTGGGTGGCGACTCCATGAAACCTCCTTGTTGCCCAACATAGACGCACTTGCGATTTATCGCAAGCTGTTGACGGACCCACAAATGCCCCGATCGCCCACGTGCGGGCGGTCGAGCGGGCGGCCGCGGGGATCCGGCGCGCGTCACAGTGGCGACTCCACTGGGGACATACTCGAGACTTCGATTCGAAAGTACCTTGATTAAAAATCATAATTGAGTTTTAATTTAAAAATTTTATCTTCTTTCAAAACTGCATTGCATCTCATTAGAGCCTTAGATCTATGCTAGTTTGGTCCCTCTTTTAGCCCCGGTGCGTTCCCGAAGCGCGACCCCATTTTCACTCAATTTGGGGAAGTGTTAGGGATAATCACCAGCCCAAGCCTCGTACCTTAATGGTATATCAAAATGGTGACCCGATCGGTCGTTACGCTCATGATGAGCTAGACCCGTCGGCAGGGATCATGCTTGGGTAGCCCTAAAGTAACACCACCCTTTGACCAAAGCTCATATAATGGCAATAGATACTTCCCTTAGGTGATATGAACCGTAATACCTTGCTTGCTATATGGATCATTTTGTATTGGACAAATCCAAATAATCTGATTGGTCACCTAATCAAAGGCTTTCATGCCCCGATAGGCCCATGTCAACTTGTTCGGGCTGCCTAAATACATAACGATCATAACCCATGTGCTTGCACATTAGATAAGAGATGTTATGATGCCGGTTCTTCACCGAGCACCATACGCATCCATTGGGTTCCCCGCTAACCCATGGATCAAGCCCACCTAGGAAAGAGACCGCATTACCTCGTGTGTGGGAGTAATAAGGTTAGAAGGCTCTACTTGCTTGCATGTGATTGTAAATGTTGCATAGCTCACTATCATGCATTGTATATGTCATTCATGCATCATCCTAACAATCTAATTATTTTCAGCCATCATAGATTCATCTAAGTGGACTAGAGGTTCCGACGGTCGGCTAGTAAGGACAAATTTGCTCTTTGAGTTACCGGAACAAGTGTCTGACTGGGATTCTGAGTCATTCTCATCAATCAGTGAATCCTCTCTTGAATCATCAATGGCAGAAGAACCTGGAGTTTTGACCACTCAAGACCTAGCTAGGAGGCTAGAGGACTTCGAACGAAGAATGATGGAAATGATGGGTGCCATGGCTGAAAGGATTGCCCATCCACCTGCTGCCCCACAGCCACCTGCTGCCCCACAGCCACCTGCTGCTCTACAGCCACAAGCAGCCCCTCCTCGGGGGCAAGCCGAACCACCTGCTGGTGGGGAGGCTCCCTTCGTTGGAGCTGCTGCTCGCCAACCCAACAATGAGCACAGAGCTGCCGCACCCATCGAGCCAAGAGGGGAAAGGATTCACAATCCCAATGATGATTTCCTGATGGAGGAGGAAGAAGAAGTGGTGCCGATAGTCCACCAAGCTGCAAGGCCCAGAGCACCCAGAGTAGAGGATGAAGCTCTAAGAGGTATGAGACAACAGATCGAAGCTATCACCCGCATGCTGTCAGCAGGCAAGGGGATCAAACCAGAAGACAGAGATCTGGGGGATGAAGAGCTGCTGCCCCAAAGATTCAAGATGCCCGAGCTTCCGAAGTTTGATGGCACCTCGGACCCATCCGCCCACATCAAGCAGTACACCTTGGTCATGAAAGGCACAGGGCTGAGCAAGAAGCAGAAGGTGGAATATTTCTGCCTTAGTCTGGTGGGCCCGGCAGTTGACTGGTACCACGGGTTGGATAGGAGGTCCAAAGAGGACTGGGACCTTTTGACCGAAGAATTCATGAAGCAGTACGACTGCAGCACTAGGATGGAGGTCACCCTAAAAGACCTCGAGCTTCTACAGCAGAAGAATGATGAGTCATTCCATGAGTACCTTACAAGATGGAGAAACAGGGTCATGGAGATGAGGAGGAAGCCTGACACTGCAGACCAGATCAGGCTGTTTATCAGAAACTCATGCCCTTACTTAAGGGACTTGCTCAGTTTTAAGGGGCTCAAGGACTGGGAGTCGCTTAAGGATATCGCTATAGAAGCTGAGGCGGCTTACCTGGCAAAGAAAGCAAGCCAAAATAGCTTTGCTGGGAAAGGCTATGGGAACCAGTCGGGATTCAAATCAGGCGGAGCTGGAGGCAGCAACAGCAGAAACGGTAGGACGGCAGAGGTCTCAGCTACTGGAGTTGGGCAGGGTCAGAGATACTACTCCAACTTAGGCCGTTCTCTATCCTGGGTACTGGAGAAACTGATGAAAGAAGGCAAGTTGCAACCTTTGCCACCCAGACCAGCCTTGAGTCAGGGACAGCCGGGACATAGAGGTGATCAGTACTGCGCTTACCACCAGCACACCGGCCATTTGACTGACTATTGCCGTATTCTGAGAAACAAGATCCAGGATCTCATTGACACCAATCAGATCACAGATCCTGAGAAGAGAGAAAAGAAGAAGAAGGCAGGCTACAACGCAGTCCCTCCACCACAAACATGATCATGTCTTGCAGTCCACTAATGATATTGCTTTTAGATGCTGGAATCTTTTCATTTCTGGAACTTTTTATATTACAATTTTCTATTTGTAATAAAGAGAACAATTTTGCTTATTTGTATGACATTTCTATTGATTTCATTTCGCATGATCATAACACATTTACTTTGGCATTAATTCAAATAATATGACTGCAGTTAATCTCGAAAACTTTGGGGAACCCAAAGAAAATTTTGATAGCATCTAACATAGCTCCTGTAGAGAGAAAAAAAAAAACTAGTTGCAATTAGGGGACTGGATGGAAACTCACTAAGAGCACTAGAACCTTTCTGATTACCCGTCGAAGCGATCTCTGGATAAGACAGAACCTGGAAAATGATTTAGGCAATCTTTTCTTTGTATAGCTCTCTAAATGACTATTTCCTACCCTTATTCTATAATCGCTTGCTAGCCCGTTGAGCCTTTATGCAGGTATGCTGAATGCGTACCAATTTTATTGTTACACACATTAAAACTATCCCATCGCCTAAAATGATTTTGGCTTCCCCTTAGAAGAGTGGCCGCTCTAAAACTGATGGATGTACATTTGAACAATTCTTTGGACTATTTAAAAAAAAAATTTGCCTTGATAAGAGCAAGTTCAGACTTTGGAAATAGGGTTTAGTCATGCATGAAAGGCATGAGCTCAAAAAAAAAAAAAAAAAGAAGCGAAAGCTCAAAAAAAAAAAAAAAAAAAAAAAAAAAAAAAGCAAAAAAATCCAAAAAGAAAAAATGAATGAAAAATGAAAGAAAAAGAAGCAAAGGAAAAAGAAAAAAAGAAGAATCAAAAAGAGAGCTCAAAATGGTGACCAATTGACTAGTTTCAGTAATTGACCTTCTGATCTCAAGGAGCTAGAATGTTATCGAGTCCAAATTCAAGAATACTTTTGAGCCGAGAACGGTTCATCCATCAGTCGAGAAAATATCGCGGCCATTTTTCTCTAGCGACCTGATCTTTCTTTGACAGCCATCTACCTAAGCCTGACATTACAACCCAAGTAAGACCTCTTGATTCTTGGTTCAGTCTTATCCAATTAGCAGAGATGACCTTTTAATAAGGTTTGGTACGTAAGAAGAGGCCTATGGTGTTTCTTGAGCTTCAAGCGAGAAGCCACGAGTGCATTCATGCATTCGAGTTAAGTCTCGTCTCCAACATTGCTTCTAGAATTCACATTCAAAAAAAAATTGAGAGAAAATCTTCAATCATAAAACCCGAGAGGGCTGATTGATAACAGGAGTTTGATGCTTTCAAGATCTAACCCGAGGTTAGCTGAGGTCTTGTATTTTTTGAAACTAATGACAAATAATGATCATGCTTAATGAAATCAAATTGAAACACATGCATTTATGCAATGATGTGATCAGATTATTGTACCCTGTGTGATCAAACTCATGTATCTGCCTACCCTCTGCTACTCTCAGCACACAAACGCTTCAGCCGATTCATCCTGTTATCAGATGTGCAAAATCAAGCTCATGCAACCATGTCTTAAGACTCCCGAAAGATTCTTGCCAACAACTTCAGCAAGCATAAAAAAAAATAAAAAAAAAAATAAAAAAAAAAGAAGAAAAAAGCCGTTAGAGTGAAAACCGTAACTGGCGCTCTAAGCAAAACTAGGCAAAAGGATAGGGTGAAAACCTGAAAACAGGCAGTCTGTCCTTCAAACAAAAAAAAAAAAAAGAAGAAAGAGAAAAGCCGCTGGATTGGGTTGGGTCCATTCCAGGCAAAAAATAAGGCACGGGGTTATGTGAAAATCCACAAAGGACGCATCTCCCACTAAGAAAAGCTAGTGTGAAAATCCACAAGGGACGCACTACCTTCAAATAATGACTACAGGTACCAGGTGAGAATCTCACAATCCCAAAAGGGCATGAAATTCAAAAGCAGCTCAAAAGGCATCAATTATATCGCAAATCGCAGCTAGCCCGGCATCATCTTCGAGTTCACATAGATGAATTTTTATCCTGCATTCCTGCATTACTCATGCATTTCACCTGCATGCTCACCATTTTTGCATAGTTTAGTTTCCTTATTTTGCAGAAAGAAAGGCTTGAGGTGAACACCGGCAAAAGCCGAGTGATGACATCGGTCAAATCATCAATCAAAACCTCAACTCATTCATCAATCAAGATATTGATCAAAAAATATATCCAAGCCTCAACTCAATCATCAATCCACATACCAGCTTAATCATCAATCCAAGCACCATCCAAAGACCTCTCAGGGGGCAATCAACCAAAGACTTCTCAGGGAGCAGAAAATCGAAGACTTCTCAGGGAGCAGAAAACCGAAGACTTCTCAGGGAGCAGAAAATCAAAGACTTCTCAGGGAGCAGAAAATCGAAGACTTCTCAGGGAGCAGCAAACCGAAGACTTCTCAGGGAGCAGAAAACCGAAGACTTCTCAGGGAGCAGAAAATCAAAGACTTCTCAGGGAGTAGAAAATCAAAGACTTCTCAGGGAGCAGAAAATCAAAGACTTCTCAGGGAGCAGCAAACCGAAGACTTCTCAGGGAGCAGAAAATCGAAGACTTCTCAGGGAGCAGCAAACCGAAGACTTCTCAGGGAGCAGAAAATCGAAGACTTCTCAGGGAGCAGCAAACTGAAGACCTCTCAGGGGGCAAATAATCAATGAACTGAAGACCTCTCAGGGGGCAAATAATCAATGAACTGAAGACCTCTCAGGGGGCAAATAATCAATGAACCGAAGACCTCTCAGGGGGCAAACGATCAATAAACCGAAGACTTCTCAGGGAGCAGCTAACTGAAGACCTCTCAGGGGGCAAACAATCAATGAACTGAAGACCTCTCAGGGGGCAAATAATCAATGAACTGAAGACCTCTCGGGGGGCAAACGATCGATGAACCGAAGACCTCTCAGGGGGCAATCAACCGAAGGGCTCACAGATAGCACCACTTCAACAAACGAAAACATACCACCATCTCAGAATTCTCCAGTTCGGAAAGACGGCCGACTCAGGTACGCGTCTCTTTCCTTTTCTTCTTTGAGTTTAGGCTCACCTAGACACTAGTGTACTAGATTCCCCTAAACTGGGAGCAACTGTAGACACCGGGTCCTGAGTCAGCCTAGATCGAAGTTACCCAATGATGATAATTGCCTTCACAGGCTTAAAAGGTTAAAGGTGATGATTTTCTCGTCAAATTTGCATTTTAGAGTGAAAAATTAGAAAATAATAAAAAAATATTTAAAAAATTAATTTTGAAAAATGGGGGCTTAAAATTATGGTTTTTTTAGTCAATTTAAAATTTAAAAAAAAAAATAGAAAAAAAATAAAAAATAAAAAAATAAAAAAATTTTTCGGACCGCGAGTGTCGGGCGCGGCAGCGCGCAGGCGCGCGGGCGCCCAGCTCGTAGGCGCCAGGCGCCCAGCACGCCGACGCCCAAGCGCCCAGCGCGCTGGGCGCGATTTAGCGACGCGCGGCGTCGCCAATGCTGCGCGTCGCTAAAAAGCGACGCGCAGCGTTGCGCGCTGCGCGCCGCACCGCTCGCCTCTTCGCGCGATTCCCGCGCGAAGCTCGGGCGGGAATCGCGCGCCTCGCCGCGTGAGTGCCCGTCGCTCTATAGCGACGGGCGGTGTCCTCTGTGGCGACGGCCTCCTGGCCGTCGGTACAGGGTCTGATACCCTTTTCCTCTTTTTCAGCCTTTTTTCCGATTTTTTCACCCAAAAATCCGTTTTTTATCCCATTTTTTTGGGGTTTTTGACTTCAAATTAAATTCTAAAATATTTTCTTAGGTAATAAAAATAATAAAACTTGATTTTATCATTAAAAATAAAATAATTTTGGGTTAAAAGAGGTTTTTTTCCTTAATTAAATTAGGGCAACCTATTTTATCCTATAAATAGTTTATGATGAAATCAAAGTAGCCTCTCCTCTTCTCCTCTCCTCTCCACATTTTTTAGACCTAAAAATTCCAGATTTCTTCTTCTTCTTCCACCAAAAATTTCAGATTTTTTCCCCAACCAAAAATCAAAAAGAAAATCAATTGTTTCATTCTTTTTTTCAACATAATTTCTTCTAAACATATTTTTTAGAGGAAGTTTTGTTGTTTGATTTAATTTTTGAGACAAATAGAATAATTATTTGTTCTCAAAATTGTTTTTCTTCTTTATTTTGGGTTCAATAAAACTTTTTTTCATTGATTTTGTTTTGAATCTCTTTTTGATAAAAAATTGATTTTGAGACAAATAAAATAATTGTTTGTCATCAAAATCTAATTTTTTATTTGATAAAACTTCAATCATTTTTTTTGATATGAACAAAGTGATTGATTGTTCTTGAAATCATTTTTCTTTATTTTAATCAATAAAAGCTTTTTTTTGATCAAAATCATTTCTTTAGGCAAAGGTATCAATTCTTTGTTCTTAAAGAATTTTTGATCATTTTTATTTTCATGTTTCTTGGAATAAAATTCCAACATTTTCATAATATTTCACTCTAATATTGTGAATCATCAAACAAAGAAATCAATCATCACTTTTCCTTCATCAAATCCAATATTCTGAGGGTAAATATTCTAGGCTCAATTTCAATTCCATTTCAATTTTTATTTCATTTTATTTATTCATGTATATTTTATTATTTTTATTGATCTATTTATTGTTTTAATCTATTCAATTTGTTGTATTGATTTTATATTTGTTCCATTTAATTGTTTATACATGATATGATTTTTATTCACATAAATATTGATTGTTTATTAATTTTTAACATGTAATTAATTTATTTCACTTTAATTCATCATTATTTTTAACATGTAATTAATAATTTCATTTTAATTGATCTTTTTGCCATGTAAATGGTTTATGTCATTTGTGAACATGTTTAATTAATCATATTGTTCATTTAATTGTTTTCATCATTCTTTAATTGTTTTAATCTATTATTCTTTTCTTTATCATTTTATATATTCTTTGATTCGTTTATCTTCATCATTTTTCATCATGTTCATATTTTTACATATATTAATTAAGCAACATGTCATATTTTATTTTATTCACATCATTTAATCATTTGTCATACATAATGCATGTTTCTCATTTTATTTTGGTTTGTTAATATTTTTGATTCCATTATCATTCTTTTCATATCATCTTATTTTATTTTAATTTGTTATTCATTATTTTGCATGTTTAATTGATTTAATTGATTTAATCACTAACATTGTTTTATTTGTATTTGTTTTTATGTCTAAACTCCTTTTTTTCGCTTGGGCGTTTTTGCGAGCACATCGGGAGGTCCAAAAAGGCTCGTTTGGTTTATTTATTTTCTTTATTTGTAATATTTTATTTAATTTTGCCATATAATTTTCTTGTAAAATTGTTTATTTAGGCTCGCTAGAAAGAAAATCACAAAAACATTTCTATTAATTAACTTGACATTTTTTCTAAATAAAAGGGGACCAATGTCCTAGTTTTTCATACCCAAATAAATCATCACATCAAAACCGTTTTATAATAAATATACATGCGGGGACCAAAGTCCTCAAAATAAATGAATAACCCGTTTTATGCATGTATTTCACTTTTATAAATGGGAGTTGTATTCCGCTCCTAGTGTTATTGTAATTTATTTTGAATGCTTTATTTTGGATTTTGCTTACATTTACCGCTTTTGATATGAATGATTGCGCCTTTAAATTAAAATTGCATTGTGTGGAAAGTTGATGAAACAATGAATTCAAAACTTAATTATGATATTAATCAAGGTATAAATAAATGAGAAGTCCCGAACCAGCTCTGGTCTTTGGGCTCAAGAGGTTAGAGGTTATCCTCCAAGATACTTCTTGTGTCACGAGACTTTAGCGTTAATCCTAGGCCTCATGGCCCAATATGGATAAAATGTGCAAGTCTTAGGCTCTCCGAGGCGAGAGAAACTTTCCCAATGTTCTATTGGGTGGCGACTCCATGAAACCTCCTTGTTGCCCAACATAGACGCACTTGCGATTTATCGCAAGCTGTTGACGGACCCACAAATGCCCCGATCGCCCACGTGCGGGCGGTCGAGCGGGCGGCCGCGGGGATCCGGCGCGCGTCACACAGTTGTACACATTTCAATTCACATACTTATGTTCATAAATGATTATATACGAACACATTCTCAATATGATATACGTTGATAATTATGCACAATATACATGCTTGAGTCACATTCAACCCATTCAAAGATTCATAATCACATTCGAGTACATAACTGATTCACATGTCCAGAATTATGCTCATCCGAATATCACATTCTCTTAATCATATCAGATAAAACAAACAGGATACCTGCTGACTCAAAATAGTGGATAACGAGTGAACTGACAATACCTTACGGGTATGAATCGAATACTGACATCACCTTACGGGTGCGAATCGAATACCGACATCACCTTACGGGTGCGAATAAAATACTGACATCACCTTACGAGTGCGAATCGAATACTGACATCACCTTACGGGTGTGAATCAAATACAGGAAAGGGTTCGCGAGGAACCAAATAGGGACCTGATCAGGGTCCAAACCTCCAAAGGTGCTGCAGCTAAAGAGACTCTATTAGGCATGCCTAACTATCCACTAGACTGACTCTCGCAGGACATGCATAAAAGAAATCATGTTGCGAGTCACATAATATAGTTCGACATGTCAGTCATGCATAATCCATTCAATCCATTCTATAATATCCCAAAATCATATATATATATATATGTACATATATGCATATTCGTATCATGGATTCTATAATAGCCCCAATACCGGGTTAGTCGTAAATAGTATTTTTCTAGAGTGAATAGTATTCCTGGGGTGAATAGTACTTCCCGAAATCGAAAAATATTTTATTAGACCATTGGGTAGAGCTCGTCAATACGAGTCTGTAGGCGCAAATTTCGTGTCAATCGGTGGTCAAACGAGTCCACAATGGTTAAAACAGTAAACAAAAGTATTTACTTCGGATGAAAAGTGGGCCCAAGTGGGACCCACTTAAAAGTAAAAGGTGGGCCCAGGTGGGACCCACTAGGCAATAAAAGTGGGTCCAGGTGGGACCCACTGAACAGTAAAAGTGGGCCCAAGTGGGGTCCATTGAATAGTAAATGTGGGACCATGATGACATCATCAATGTCATGATGATGAATAGTAACTATATCCACTAAAGTGGAACATCATCATTTGGTTGGAAACATAATCATTTGGTTAGAAACATCATCATTTGGTTGGGTCCCATTGAATAGTAACAGCATCTTTGACTGGTCTTTGAATAGTAATTGTGGGTCCGTGAATAGTAACTGTGGGGCCCACAAAATAGTAACTGTGGCATGCCTAATAATTGGTAGAAATTAACTTAATACCATTGGTAAAATAAAAATATAGATTTTCAAGTTAAAGGAATATTGACTAAATAAATAGTAATTTAGACAGTTTTACATCAATCGGCATAGTTAATGGTGAATTAAAAATAGTAAATATTAAGTTTGATAATTAATTAATAAGTATTAATAGACTTAAGTAAGTTGAATATTCATATAGAACTATTCATACAGTATTATACATACGGTACTATTCGTACATACGATACTATTCAGGTATATGATACTATTCATGTATACGGTACTATTAAAAAAAAAAATTCCGGTTTTAATTAATGGTCTATTTAATAACCTGAATAGTTTAATTAGGTTAACCGAATTAAAAGGAACAGTTATTTAATCAGATAACAAAGTATTAGAGTGTATGTTAGTTCAGTGTTGTAGCATCCGATATCCGTATCACATACGGGTATAGGGCACTACAGATTCACATTCATATAACTCATAAGTTAATCGGTATAGGACTTATAGGCACTAAAAGAAACTCGAGTTCAAAACAAAACACCAAGAGAAAACTAATTCATCATAACAAGGCTGTCGCGCTCGCGACAAAGACCACAGTCCCTTCGCTTGCACGCGCGTGACGGACCTCGCGATCACGGGGATTAGAGAAAGGCCGACTCTGTCGCGCTCGCGACATTGTCGCTGTCGCGATAGAGAGCATAAGCATCGCTATCGCGGACTCGCGACAGATCGTGTGCTCGCGATAGCACAAGCCAATATTGCATTCTGTCGCCATCGCGACAGAGAGCACACAACAGCTATTGCTATCGCGGGCTCGCGATAACACAGCCCAGCAACAGGATCACCGGTCTCTGTCGCGCTCGCGACAGAGTCGTGATTTCCAGACTCTGTATATTTCTTCTCCTCCCAAACTCATTCACAAACACACAAAATCACATCAAATGGCTCATACCTCAAATCCAACCACCGTTCACCATGAATAACCATAATATAACATTATCATCAAGTAATTCCACACCAAACATCAATTTAAGCTCATAATCTCAATAATTATCAAAACCTAGAAATTTACAGCAAAACTATATCTAACCACACAATCACCATAATAAATTCACACTCATGCATAATTACTCTTCGAAATTAAAAGCCCGTAACATGCATGCCAAAATAAGTCCATTTCACAACCCAGTTTCCAGAAATTCATCAAGAACACATATGGACATTTTCACATTCAAGAGTAGAAAATTCCCAAACTCATGCATTTCAATACCAACCCTTATATACATCTATCTCAACCAATAACATAGATTACTAACACATTTCCCAAATTAATTCATGCATAAACTCATATCAAAGCACTCCAATTTCTGAAAAGCAAACACAAATACACACTCATGATCCAAGGAGAATTAGGCAATGACAACTCAAAACTCAAATGCAGAAATCAAAGCTCCCAAACCTCTTTGAAGCACAACCCGGCTGATCTTCACTCTTCAATATTCTCCTTGCCTTTATTTTTCTTCTTTCCATCCAAAACTTGCACAAACAAAACCCAAAACTTCTTAATCCAAACCCTAACTCAAATAAAACTAGAAAAAGAAGAAGAAGAAGAAGAACCAGATGTAGGATCAAAACCCAAACACAAACCTCTTTAATCTTGTTCCAAAACTTAATCAAAGCACCCCTTAGCAAGCACAAACATCCGGCCAAAAGAGAAGGAAAGGAAAAGCAGAGAATGGAGAAGAGAAGAAGAAGAGGAGGCGTGAGAGGGAGGGGAGAACAGGAATGCCAAATTCTGTGTTCTCTCTCCCTCTCTTTCTCTTTTCTTCTTTTCTTCATTCAATGCTCACCAACCATGCCACATGGCAAGTTCTCCTTGGACCAAAATCCCACTTATTGACTCTTCAAACCATGGCAACATACTCCTACCTCACTTGATAATTCTTAACTAGATATTTTCCATCCTTAGTACAATACACACAATCCACTAGATAAAACCACAACAAAACACCCTACATCCACCACATGCACACCAAATAATTTCCCACACTTCACTTATTTAATTAATTACTTTGCAATTAAGTCCTTATTATCAAATTCCCTCATGCACAAATTGCCGAAATACCCTTCACTTGTCTGACTAAGCTTGCCAATTCTGACTAGGCCCGATTTGGGGGTGTGACAGAAATCATATTGAAATGTACATAATTTTGCAAAAGGAAATAAAGCTGAATTTATTCATTTACATTATTTTCTAGTTTTGTTTTAAAAATAAACACATTGATCAAAATGCGTGCGAATCTGAACTATACTCTATTACTGCTCTTACCGGCTAGATGCTTAAGTTGACGAGTCCTATTATCGATTGCTGGGCTGAGTACCCATCTCTTATATGCACTACTAGAAGTGATAGAATGATCTCGGAAGGAAGGTATGACAGTCTTCACCGGTAGCTCAACCCAGAGATCATGATATCTGGAAGTGAAAGCAGAAGATAGGACTCCACCCTGAAAAGATAAAGGGAGTGAAACCACATCCTTGGCCATCCCGAGCTATTGAGCACAGTGGGCTATGATATAAAAAGTGGCTTCGTGAAGCCCGCATAGAGGAACACACCTCGAAGAGCCATCGACTGTTGCGGTAGAAAGAGGAAGCCAGGCATTCATAAAACTAATTTCCTCGTCTGTTACTTGCTCATCAAGATTCACGAATGAGTACAGTTGCTGATGGGGGAGGAAGTGCCTCAAGGAATATTGACTGATAACCCTAGGAGGAGGTTCTAACAGTAACCTCAGCTTCTCTTGTAGCCATACCTAAAAAAAATAAAATTAATTATAAAAGCCGCTGGAGTGAGTTGGGTTCACCCCAGGCAAAATTAAGGCATAGAATTGTGTGAAAATACGAAAAGGACGCATTTCCCACTAAGAAAAGCTAGTGTAAAAATCCACAAGGGACACTCTACCTTTTAAAATAATGACATACCTGGAGTAATAAGGGGCTCCCAAAGAAGGCGGTAGAGGAATCAGCACGGACATAATCTAAGCCCAGGATGGTCTCGGCAAGGATCAATGGGAAAGGGGTTAGTCCATGATGAAAGTCATCCACAATCCCGAATAGATGAAGATCACCAGTCAACTCCGCTGAAGTCACAGTTAAATACCTCATGAGATAAAATAGGAAAATGACACCTCGTACGGTATGGGGGAACATCGAAGAAGTCCTCCAGCTCCTCAATCAGTTACCCTAAGGCAAAAGTAGAACCCTGAGTGACCTATCAGGCAGCATCGGAAGGAGGGATGCTCAAGGCCAATGCAATATCCCTAATATAAATCAAACCACAGTGTGGGATACAAGGTAAGGCACCGGGAGGAAACCATGCTCTAATGATGGCAGCAAACTCTTCAGGCAGGGGGTATAGTTCCTGATAAGTGAATCTAAAGACGTGAAAAAGTGGGTCCCAGAAGCAAGCCACAGCTTGAAGAAGGTTGTGATCTATCTTGACCCTTCTCAAAAATTTCAAGCCAGAAAATGGGGCTAAGGGAGTATTTTCCCAAGTTTAGGGGTTATCCAGAACTCAAGGCATCTTGATGAAGACAGAGGAAGACATTTTCTAAATATTGCGACTAAAAAATTAAAAATAATAAGGAAAAGTTTGAAGAAAAGAAAGGAAAACCTAGAAAAGAAGCTTTGGTAGAGGTTCGCGAGGTTGAAGTGCACAAATTCAAGAAAAAAGGGCGATATTTAAAGGGAAGCATCGAACGATGGGCTGCCCGTCTGTAGGTGTTTCGGCAGGGAGCCCGTCAGTCAACCTGGTTGACCCCTGGTAGATTTATTCTCTTGCATGTTTTATGCATGTCACACGCATAAAATAATTTTTGCATATTTCTATTGTCTTTGCAATGAAGGAAATTTGACAGAGACGTTTACCTGGCACAGAAATCGGGGGGCAATATATCCAGCTAGTATTTATGTTTTTGAAAAAGGGGTTCATTGATTAGTTAATTGATTAATTAATTAAGGAAAGAATGGAACGAGGAAGAAAAGATAATGAAGGACGGAATTTTTAACAACCGATGGGGTACCAGTCATTCGGTGTTCAGACGGGCTACCCGTCGGTCATGAAAATTTATAAAAGGAGCATCCAGCGATGCTTCTATAGTTTCTTTCTCTCCTTCTTCCTTCCTTCTTCTCAAGTTGATGCCAACCCTGCGTTGTTTGCTCATTACCCACTCATTTTTGATCCGTTTTGCGCACCACTTGTGCCAAAATGATCCTTGCACCGTCACGCACATTTCGGACTAATTTTTTCGCAAATTCGTCAAATTCTTTTTTAGTGCATTTCGTCAGCCACCAGGTTAGTTGGTCATCTTTTTCTACTCTTTTATATTTATTTTTAAATAGATTTACATGTAAAAGGCATGATTAGTGTAGATTATCAACATGTAGGACTAAATTATGTTTGTTTATCCTTGGCATTTTTTGGACTGTATATGAAATGTAGACCATGATAGTAATAAAAGCAAATAATGAACAAATAAAAAGAGAATTATGGACTTGCGAACCTAATCCCATTTTGGAACCAATTTGGACTAAATGAAGCGCAAAATAAAATAATGAAATTGTTGTTTGGGGCCTAAGGCCTATCCCATTGTTTTGTTCTTTTTTATGCAGGGAGTTGAGCACATCCTTCCCGAGATGCTGCCCAAATTTTTTAGAATTTTTTGGGCAGGCACATCCTCGTTGGGATGCTACTGATTTTTTTGGTAGGCACATTTCAGTCGAAATGCTGCCGAAATTCACAAAATTTTTAATCTTTTAATTAGATTGCTTGCGATGATAATGCAAAGCTAACTCTTATTCTTTTCAGGATGCCTCCGTGACGCAATGTCCCTCATGACCAGGCCAAGCCTCAGGCTCCCATATGGATGAGTGATGAGGCTAGGACAAGATTTTGGGCCTTGGCACATGTGCAGTTTCGAGCCAGCCGCTTCATCTCCAGACCATTTCTGCAGAGCATGGGGATGCTCGAGGAGGTAGATGCCCTAGCAGCAGTGGCAGGGTTTACAGAGTTTTTGTGGCCCTCATTCCAGACTCATCCCGAGGTTTTCAGGGAGTTTTTAGCCACTCTCCACTACAGGGGATTCGAGAGGTTGAACACTGAGGAGGGCGTCATTTAGTTTTGGGTTAGAGGTCACCACCACAGCATCACGCCCCGGAACTTTACAGAGGCCATGGGGCTTCCTTATGGGGATGATGTGATGATCCCTTAGAGAACTGTTAGAAGGTAGCATTAGGAGGTTATTGCCATGTTGGGAGTGCCGTATGACCATGATACAACAAAGAGTATGGTACTCTCGTCTCAGGCGCTGCGGTACATACACAGAGTGCTCTCCAGTTCGTATCTGGGTCGAGCAGGTAACTCGGGGTCTGTGAATGGAGTTGAGATTTGCAGCTTATGGACGATGATAGTTGGTCGGTGCCTCAACATTAGCCACGAGATAGTGGCCAACTTGGTCAGTGTCTCATAGGGAGCAGCCCCTATAGTATGGGCTAGAGGAGTGGTTACTAGGCTACTTCTACATTTGGGAGTTAACCCTGGCAGTTTTGGGCCTCCACTTGATGAGAGTATTTATATGGATGGGTCGGTATCTCTGACTATGGGGATGATTGCACAGGTTACCAATCGTCCAGAGGAGTACCAATTGCTTTCCATTCCAGAGACTAGACGTATGTTCGATCTCCCTTCACTCCAGCTCGTAGAGGAGGAGCCCTAGATAGAGGAGCAGCCTCCGCAGCAGCCCGAGTCTCAGGAGCCACAGCCCACACAGATGCCCCCATAGCAGTCCCAGCTAGAGGAGGAGCAGTCTCAGACTCCGTTCGATATGGGTATTGAGTTCAGTGTAGATGATCTGATAGCCACCCCTCCGTCGCAGAGAGTTCAGAGTCCCACTCCTCCACCACCATCACGAGTTTAGCGTTCCATGCTCCAGGAGACCGGGAGATTCCACCCCTATAGCAGGTCAGGATACCCAGGGGCATCCACCTCCACAGTACGTCCCCTAGAGTACAAGGCAGAACTAGCACGGCCCATTCCATCGCCACCTCCGCAATTGGCCCAGCTTGATGTCATTGTTGTTATGACTGCCATTCTCACTGCAATGGAGCGTCCATATGAGGAGAGAGACCGAGCCCTTCTTAAGCATCTCTATCGGTATGAGGAGAGGGACCGAGTTATGCTTGAGCATCTGGGCTAGCAAGAGAGGCTTATAAAGGAGCAGGGGAGGCTCATTGAGGAGTTGAGGCATAGTTTGGGTGCCTCCTAGGATGCGGTGGCTCAGAGGGTTGATGTGGCTATCCAGATGGTTGATGAGGCTATCACTACCCTTAGATTCCGGATAGAGATTTTGGAGGGTGCCATACCAGCCATATCTACATCCATCATGGAGTTCAGGGAGCAGATGGAGACCAGGCTCATGGGCATCAGAGAAGCGGCTAGAGATTAGACTATGAGACTGTCGAGGGCCTTCATGGAGCTGGACAGTGTGGTCATAGACACCTTAGAGTTCATCGGGGTTTATACTCAGCCTTTCTTGGATGGGTATGCCTAGGTTCAGTTCCAGCTGGACACAAGCGATAGAACAAATCACTGTTGGGTTGTACTTAGAAGAACACTACCTCTCACGACACTCAAACACCCTTCAAGCCGAGATGAGGCCAGCGGGATACATGCGATAGAAAAAATTGCAATTGGGTTGTAGTTAGAAGAACACTACCTCTCTTGACACTCAGACACCGTGCAAGCCGAGGTGAGGCCACCGGGACACATGTGATAGAACAAATTGCAATTGGGTTGTAGTTAGAAGAACACTACCTCTCACGACACTCAGACACCATGCAAGCCAAGACGAGGCCATTGGGACACATGCGATAGAACGAATTACAATTGGGTTGTAGTTAGAAAAACAGTGCCTCTCACGACACTCATACACCGTGCAAACCGAGAAAAGGTCAGCGGAACAAATGCGATAGAACAAATCGCAGTTGGGTTGTAGTTAGATAACACTGCATCTCACTATAGTCAGATACCGTGCAGGCCAAAACGAGGCCAGCGGGATAAAGGTGACAGAACGAATCATCAAAGGGTCATGGTAAAATACACTACAACTCGGCCACGAGGGGTCGCCAACTTGAACACACTATGGAAGGTAAAGGACTGCCTCAGGTATGCATCTCTTTCCTTCTTCCCCCAATTTTGGCTCATTTAGACACTAGTGTACTAGTTTCCCCAAAATTGGGGGCAACTGAAAACACCGGGTCCTAAGGCAGTCCAGATCAGAGTTACCCGATGAAGATATCAATGCCTGTTTCCAGGCAAATGGATGAAAGTTGTGAGCTTTCACTCTTCGAATTTACAAGGATTGAGGTTTTTCTTATGCTAGGAGATTTTTGGGCGTCAGGAGGAGTTTGTCATTAGAAAATCTTGATTTTGCTTCACTGATGGGAGACCCGTCGGTCGGGAGGGATGCCCATCGTTCATTTCGAAGGACGGCCTCCCTCGCTCAAGCAGTGCCTGTCGCTGCTCGGGAAGGGACCGTCTCTCGCCGGAGCGATGCTCGTCGCTCGCGTGAGGGGCCCATCTCTTGTGGCGAGCGCCGGCTGTTCGCTAGCATGTGAGAGACCATCCCTCGCATTGAGAGATGCCCATCACTCGCACGAGAGACACCCGCCTCTCACGAGCGACGGCGGTCTCTCGGCACCCGCCTCCCATGGAATGGTCTGCCACTCAAAAGACCGAGAGTGCACCCGTGAGAGACGCCCGTCGGTCAATGATCTGCTGCCAGATTTAATGGGATTTTACAATTTTTTCAAAGATATAAAATATATTTCCAAGATTTTCATATCTTTTCAAATCTTTTCAAATATATTTTTAAGATTTTCCAATATTTTCAAATCTCGGATTTGATTTTGAGAATATTTTGCAAATCATTTGGATTTAATTTTATTTCAGAAATATTTTTCAAATTCAAATTTAAATTTTAAATTTATTGAATTGTTTTACTCAACATATAAATAGGGGATTGAGGCTCATTATTCAAGGTTATCAATTTTCATCAACTAAAAAGCTTTTGTTTTCTCAAGAAAAGGTTCTTGCCTTTATTTTCATCAATATTTATCAAATATTCTTCAAATCAAGGCAAATCTAAGAGAACGAAATTAATTCATTTTTAATCCAATCTAGCCTTTTTAGCATCCACAATTGCTAACAAAACATCGAGAAAGAAAAATATAATTTTCTTTTCTTGATCCGATTTCAAAAAGTACAATTTTGAAGTCAAAAATCTTCCAAAATTACACATTACGGATCAATCCTTGTAGAACTCAAGGGACAAAAATCACGCGGCATTTGCCTTCAAAGGTAATATTCCGAGGGTAAATATTCTTGACCAACCTCTTTCGCACTTTATCCTTTCATATTGATTTTAAACCCAGAATTCCATTTTATTTAAAAATAAAAGAGTTTTTAGTTAAATTCCTTTTATTTTTTTTCGGATCAGGGACGACCGACGGGTATAGGCTCCACCGATGGCCGTCACTCATACGAGCGATGGACCGTCAAGGAGTTCCGACTCCACCTGTCAGTCGGCCTAAGGATGGCCGTCGCTCTCGCGACATGGGCCGTCCCTGGGCCTTCCTTCTTCATCTTCCCTCTTTTCTTTCATTTATCCTTTATCCTTATTTTTTTCTTTTATTTTCCATCAATAATTTTTCATAAATTCTTTGTCTTTATTTACTTTACATGTTTATTTTATTGTTGATTATTGCACTTACATAATTTTTGTTTTTGTGAGCTTTATTGTTTCTTTATTGGATTTGGGATATAAAAAATGGAGGACACCGCGGTGATCTGAGGACATTATTCGAGTTTATTTCTTTATCCTTTTCCCTTTATTTCAATTTCCACATACCATTTATTATAAATATTATTTTCATTTCGCTAACATAAAAATGGCTAGATATTTATATTAATTAAATTGGAGTTTTTCTAATAAAATGGGACCAATGTCCTAAATTTTTCATCAAAACAAATTGTCACTTTAAAATTTTTTTTCTTTGAGTATGCGCTAGAACCAATGTCCTCATCTTTAATAAATGCCCCATTTTCTATATGATTACATGTCATTTACAATATGGGTTGTATTCCGTCCCTAATTTTGGTTGTAATTTATTGGGTTTTCCTTTATTTTATTTTAATCTTACTTTTATTTACCGCTTTCGTTATATGATTGACTTGCACTTTAATTAATTGCATTTAAGTGAATAAGAAAACAGATTGAAATTTTATTTTTAAATCTCAATCATAACTTTAACCAAGGTATGAATAAATGGGAAGTCCTGAAACAACTCTGGTCTTAGGCTCAATGAGGTTAGAGCATCATATCAATGTCTTATTGGGGTGGGGTCTCTAAAATATCTCTTGTTGCCCAAAATATGCCCAATTTGCATAGTCCTAGGCTCTATGAGGTTAGAGGACCATCTCAATGTCTTATTGGGGTGCACTACAAGAAAAATGCTCTTTAACAAAGGGAAATTCGGTCGTTAAAAGTTAAAATCCGGTCGTTAAAAACCTTTAACGACCGAAAAATTCGGTCGGTAAAAGCGCCTTCGTTAAAGGTATAGACGACCGGATATTGCATCCGGTCGTTAATGTCTTTAACGACCGGAATATTTCCTGTCGTTGAAAAGTGATTTTTAGCAACCGGATTTTTCCTTCGCTAATTATATTCACTTTTAATGAAGGGATTTTCGGTCGTTAAAAATACCTTTTAGCGACCGGATTTTCCCTTCGCTAATTGTATTCAATTTCAACGAAGGGATTTCCAGTCGTTAAAAATACTTTTTAGCGACCGAATTTTCCCTTCGCTAATTATATTCACTTTTAACGAAGGAATTTTTGGTCGTGAAAGATACCTTCTAGCAACCAAATCTTTCCTTCGTTAATTATATTCACTTTCAACGAAAAAATTTCCGATCGTTAAAAATACTTTGTAGCGACCGAATTTTCCCTTCGTTAATTATATTCACTTTTTAACCTTTCCTATCATTAAAAATACTATTTTACCGATCGAATTTTTCCTTTGATAATATTATTCGCTTTCGACGAAGGAATTTTTGACAGTTGAAGATACTTTTTATCGACAAGTTTTTTCTTTCGCTGTATATCAATGAAAAAATATTCGATAGTTAAAGATAGTCACGAATTTTTCATCGTTGAAAGAAAATTCAGAAATTAATATTAAATTTTCATAATAAATAAAATATTTTATTTGATTAGTACCTGTACACATCATTCACACATATATATATCCAAAATTATAATAAATAGTTTTTTCATAAATTGCAAAATATCAAATACAAAATATATCGTTTGACATTGTATCATATGCAAGTATAAAATATAAATATAACCCCTATCTATATCATTTTCTATTCACCTTAAAATATAAAAATTCTAGAAGAATGCATAATAAACCTTATATCTTCATTGTCCGTTGTTTTGAACACCTGTAGAATTTAAAACATAAATTTATAATTAAAATTCATGCATAAAGGCAATAAATCAAAAGGCCAAATAATTTAATATTTTTAATTTAAAATATAATTTACCTTAAATATTCAAAATCAAGCCTAGATATATGCAATCCATATACAATCTCTAGCACTCCCCTTTAAGTTGAAGCATCGATGCTAGTTACTAGTTTGTTACAAATGTCACCAACCATATACAAGTTCCAAGAATATATCCAACTACAGACCCATCAGCAGTGTACCCAGCAAATTCCGGTCAAGAAGAAACATCCAATTTGGTTGAAATACCACAGAAAATAGCACAAGCAAACAAGAACTTGCTAAAAGCACAACCATACTAAACCCCAAGAATAGTTGCAGCACTAATATTCAGTCTAACAACAATAGCACTCTGTATCAAAGGAACTCCATTGTAATGGTGGAAAACAAGGAGACACACCACATGCAACTGATCAGAATACACTAAGTGGCCTAGATGAAGACGATTGGGAAATAAAAAGTAGTGTACGCACCTCCACACGCCTACAGATGTAATAGAAGTTGAAGTTGTGATACTAGACAGCTATACATAGAATATATAATAATCTGGAGAAATATCTATATGATTGGGCCTATGCATGGATTTTGCTCATAAATTAAGCTGTAAGTGCATCAGCAGATCAAAGAAGTTGCACATGATGGGCACTTATGGGACGGTGATGGTTTTACAACACTCTAAATGGGTGTAATGCACGAAGAGCCCTGTTCTAAGGTTTTCTCAATAACCTAAATACCAAAATTTCAAACAAAATTGAAACTTTTAGACTGAAAATTCATAAAACTGAACATAAGTTAAACGGTTAATTCTATTTTTCTAATAGTGATGCTACATTTTAATGGGTCTCCTATGAGTTGGGACTTAAAACTCCCTATTTGTATATTTTGATAATCAAATTAGACAAGTTAAATAGAAAGAGTTGGGGAAATTGCATATCCCACATTATAAACTGCATCTTGTATAATATGTTACCTGTTGGA
The DNA here is from genome assembly GCA_947683425.1 of Excoecaria cochinchinensis. NCBI lineage: Eukaryota > Viridiplantae > Streptophyta > Magnoliopsida > Malpighiales > Euphorbiaceae > Excoecaria > Excoecaria cochinchinensis. The sequence goes on from CANTUQ010000119.1 coordinate 10,463,641, forward strand.
TCAATACATCAATGCAGATTTTGTAATGTTATTAGGAATTGCTGCTTCCGCGAAGAAGAGGAAACCATTTTTCACCTACAGATTGTCTTCTCCATGCAACTGATACTGCTGATATAAAGATGGTCTTTTTTGCTTTTATTTTATAAGAAAAAAAATAAAGCTTGCTTTTCATGACTCAAGAAGGATGGTGGCCTTGGGCGCCACAAGAACTGCAACCCATGATACAAAATAATGAATCCAGAAAAATAGTCAGTACATTTACAAGGATGGTCATATCACAAAAGGTATTGAGCATAGGAGGAAAATATGCAACAGCAATAAGCAAATCAATTATCCATCTGACTTAAGGTCTAAAAACATGTCAAGACACATTGAGCCAGATGCTTTCACACTAAACTACTAGTTTGAAAAAATTAATATTCTGATGCTGCCAAGATATTTCAAATGGTTTTGGATTGTTATTTGGAAAATTGAACTTCAGTTTCACCTGAAAGATTACTAATTTTGTAACCCAGCCAAAGGAACCATAAATAAATAAAACAAGCAAATAATCAAGTATCAAAATAGACTCACTATACTCTAGAAGTGCCAGCTAATCAAGTTATAACCATCTCCAACTAGAATGCAATAAAAATGGAAATCTCACAAGAATAATTAATGTTACCTGGAAGAAATGATCCTTGAGTATACGATATAGGAGCTTCCCGTTAAATGACCAAATATTGAATCCATTTTCCATTTCATGGTGAATTGAAGTCACTGAAGTTGCTACATACCTATACAGACAGGATGGACTAATATCAACAGAGAAACAAATACAGAAATAAAGACTTCCTTTTCCTTTTCAAGTATAAAGAAGAAGCACAACTTAAAAATTCACCTTCAAGGGGAGAAGCTTAGCAGGTATATGTCTTTATTATTTTTCAACACAAAGCCAAATTAATGTCCAAAATACCTACATTGCATCTATTAAATATTCAATAAATGGATTACAGGCCTCCTCTCATTAGGGAGGGTGGTGCCATACAATTCTTATTTACAGGATCTCTCTTATTTATAATATGGACAGATAATAGGCTGCGAAGAAGGAAGTTTTACAACATTGCCTAATCAGGAGGAGCTGCATAGGGTTCAGTTTGCTTGCTAAATAAAAGAGTTTCTTTTTGCCTGCTCCAATTTGGAAGTTAAATACAGTTCACAGTTTGCCTTTATAACAAAAGGGAACTTTCCAAAAGGGAGAAGAGCGTTAATGAGTATCAAGTTCCAATTATCAAACTTTTTTAACTTAATTACTGCCTAATTGTATAATTATATCTTCTATTACCTTAGGTCATGATCATGCTTAATTTCCTAAGATTTTAAACATACTGTCAACTTGAAAAGAATTCAAATAATGTATTAAATTATTCAATTAGTTATCCTAACCTTAATTCATTACTAATTTGTATGATTATTCATTTCTCCAAAAAAAAATGCAATTTCACATTACTGTTCTCTTGAACTCTTACATACTTAAGCATAAATTTACATAAATTTTATCATTTAAAAATAAATAATTTATTTAACTCAATTTAATCAAACCAATTACTCAAATAACACAGCCAATTTACCAATTAATTTAGTAAACTATAACAACACACAAACTGTAACTGTAAAATCACACCTTAACAAGTTTAATTTATGTAAAAAAAAAAATCACTTGGAAAGGTAAGTTTTGTAGCCACTTACTAATTTTTCTGAAATTTTTGGTCCCTTCACCGACGCCGGAGCCTCGCCGGAGCTCCACCGAAGGCACCGAAACAACCAGAAGGAAGCTTGAAGCGTCGGGGTTGCTTTTTCGGTGATCACGCGCCTAGACTCCCCTTCATTTCGCCTGAATCGACGTCGAAAATCTCGGTTCTCCACCTCTCCAATCTGCTTGTCGCCGGCGATCGAAGACCACCCATGGGTACCGGGAGATTCGCTTGCCCGCCAGGAGTCCGGTCGTGCCGTTCGTGTCGTCATTCGCCGCCGGAGCCGGCCGAAAAACGCAGGAGAAGCTTCGATTTTTCTCTCGCTCTCCTGGAACGGCAACTTCGCGACGGGGAAAAAGATGCCGAGATCAGTGTTGCGAGGAGCCCGGTTGCTCGCCATCGATCGTCGCCAGCCGCCTCGCCACCTTCCGCCGTGCTCTGCCGTCTCTCTCTCCCTCTCTCTCTCTCTTTCTCTTCCTCGGTATCTTTCCCCGTTCTGCCCCGTTTTGTGTCTTTCCCTTTCTCTTTTATTTTTTTTTTCCTTATGATTCCCAATAGTTCTAGCTTAATCCCACATGTCTAGATAATTCTAGACCTATAAAAATAATTATATGTTATAATTATTTTTATTTATTTATTTACTTATTATTCTTTATTTAATATCTTCTAGTCTATTTATATGTAAACGTAATTATATATTTATTTATATATTTATCTAAAATTTATTTGAATAATTAAATTGTGTAGTTTTAAGGAAAATTCCATCTCTTATGCATCAAAAATTAATCTTTGATAAAATTTTGACCTACCAAAGCACTGTTCACAACGTCAGAATTTTCAGGGCGTTACAACTGCGGCCAGAGGCAACCTGTGACAGGCGACGGCAGCGAACTAACAGTGAGCGAGACAATAGCAGCGGCGAGATCGGATATGCGACGTCGAAGTGGGGGCGAGCGGCGGCAGGGTGGGGGGCGACACCGGATCTGGCGCTTGGTGGCTCGCGATGCAGGGGGCGACGCGAGAGAGGCATGGAGAGTCGAAGACTTGAAGTTAGCACATGGGAAAATACATTTTGTGATTTTAGGTTATTTTTTTAGAGGTAAATAGTTTATTTTGTTTTAAGACTTTTAACGACCGGATTTTGAAACTTTTAACGACCGGAAATATACCCTTGTTAAATAATAATAAAATTTGAGTTTTAACGACCGAATTAAATTCCCTTCGTTACTTTTATTTTTTTACGACCGGATTTTGAGCCTTTTAACGACCGAAAATATACCTCTCGTTAAATAATACTAAAATTTGAGTTTTAACGACAGGAATAAATCCCCTTCGTTGCTTTTATTTTTTGACGACTGGATTTTTATCCCTTCGCTAAATTTTGGTCGTTAAAACTCAATTTTCTTGTAGTGGTGGGGTCTCCAAAATATCTCTGGCTTGCCTAAAATGGACATATATGCATCGTCTTAGACTCCATGAGGTTAGAGTGCCATCCCAACATCCTATTAGAGTGGGGACTCCAAAATATCTCTAGCTTGCCCAAAATAGACACAGATGCGCTGTCTTAGGTTCAGTGAGGCTAGACGACCTTTCCCAATGTTTTATTGGGTGGCGACTAAAAAAAACCTCCTTGTTGCCGAAAATAGACGCCCTTGTAATCTCTTACAAGTTCCATGAACCTCTCTCGAAGGCCCTAAAAGAGGGATTTCGGGGCTCCAGAGGTTTGGCACGCGTCACACTCACATTTTGCTCCGTGGTCATAGAGATCAATAATGCCTTAATCTGCTCATTTAATCCCTCTTCGAACTGCCGATATCTAAACTCTTCAGTTAATACTTTAGGTGGTGCATACTTACTTAGTCTGCAAATTTCCTTCTCATACTTAGCCATTGACATAGCTCTCTGCCTTAAATTCAAAAACCGCTTCCAGTTTGCCTCTCAATACGCCTTAGTCATATATTTATTACGGAACTCCCGTTCAAAGAATTCCCATATGACTGGGTTCGGAAGCATTCGATGCCTTAAAACTAGTTTCCACCAGTCGTATGCAGCACCCTGAAGCAATGAAATAACACATTCCACTTGTTGCTCAGGAGGACACCTTATCTCCCCAAGCACACTCTGAACCTTTTCAATCCAACACTCCACTTTCTCATATTCATCCAATCTTGTTCCATGAAACTCCTCTGCCCTATGCTTTCTCATCGATTCTAATGGACCCTTTGGTGTCTCATACGATCCAACACCCTTGCCATGTCTTGAGACATCTTGAGAAAAGCCTCCATAGGAACCATTGGAACTTCATGACAAAAATTGATTAGCCTAGACTGACCAGACCTAGACACTTCTACTTCCCGAGGGTCAACACTTTCTGCCATTTCTTCTCGAATCATGTGAAGGACCCATCGATATGATACAATAAACAAGGAGATCGGCATTAAGTCAACATAACTATACACATCTTAGTCTACCCATTTCCTAGAAATGACTAAACCTGGGCTCTAATACCACAACTTGTAACCCCCATTCCCGACCATAAGATTAGCTCAGCTAAACAGTCGAGAACAATCGTCACACAGCAAACACTTACACATGCACTTATACACACATACATGCCAAAACCTGAACAATCAAATTTTATTACACAAACATTCACATGCAGCGAATATCTCATGCTATCACAAGCTAGAACTTATATTTTCACATAAATACTTACATTTTAAGCTTAATATTACAATACTCAGTCATTTATGTCATTACATATCTCTGGATTGTGAAAGGATCATACAAAATATAAACAAAATACATTGCCCATAAACCCAAAACCTACACTACAGGTACTCCTAGTGTCGACCGATGGTAATGGAGATCCGTCCTTCATAATCACTTCGCGTCCAAACCTGCATGGATTTAAAAACCTGTGCTAAGTGATAACGCTTAGTGGGGAAAATAATACATAGTATACAATACAATAAATACATTCATGCATAAGGTATATCATATTATAAGCAAGTAAATGATGTATTCTAACTTCAATAATTTCCACACATTACATGCATCTACTCCCAGTGTACAAGCATAAAATAATCATATCATACTTCACATTGTTGCATCATGTTTGCACATACATCTTGCATTTAATTTCACAAGTAGCTTGCTTATACTTCACATAATTCGATTAATTAACATATTTATTTAGCCTTGCCTACAATTCAAAGATACGGATAGCGGATATCGCATTAGTACCCAAAAGTACAGTAAACACATTAGTATCCGTAGATACCACACATTTGCATTAGCACCCAAAGGTACCGAAAAGATCAATAATATTAATTAATTCATATTAGAGAATCCAATAAGAACTCAAGTCGCATTGATGATTCTAGAGGAATCAAACGCATTTGGCTACAACACTCAGACCCTATAGGCATGCCTATCTATCCACTACTTGACTCGCAGGCTAAAATTATTAAGTCCAATTATTTATTCAATTGATCTTGCATTCTAGCAACCATAATGCCATTTTATCAGTTCATCACATATGCTAATAGAACAACTTGATATAGATCAACAAGTAATGTTAGAACTCATTAATCACATAAATTCACCATGTTTAATCTTAGCATTATTGCTTAAACATTCATAAAATAATCAAGAATGATTTAAAAGTCATAGCAAAATCAGGGTACCTCACGGTCACAACCATTTTGGTTATCACCGTGACATACCACGATTCGAAAATACAATGTAAATTAAGGTATCTCATGGTCACAACCATTGTGGTTGTAACCGTGACATACTCTAAATACCCAAACAAAATGCAACTCTTGGATTTCTCAAGGTCACAACCATTTTGCTTGTCATCGTGGCATACTCCACATTGCCAAGTAGAATGTAAATCATAGTACCTCACGGCCACAACCATTTTGGTTGTCACCGTGACATACCAAGCTTAAATAGATAGAATGAAATCCTTACAAATCTCATGGTGGCAATCATTTTGGTTGTCATCATGACCTATGCAAAAATGCCAAATCACAGCTGTGTTTTACCAAAACACAGTTGTGCTCACTAGCCTCAAATTATACCAATTCCAAAACTTCTCAACACAAATCAAAGTCATTTTTGGCCAATTCAACCTTCTAACAATATGTTCCCATACTCAATAACTCCGCAACAATGCTAATTACAACACAATTTGTCTTCAATTCAAGAAGTTATAAGTACAAGTTCATAGCATGTTTCAAATGACTCTTTTACACATTTTAGCTACATAAATCAAGCCATTTACATAACTATATTCCTGATTCATTCAATTAGCTCAGCACTCATCATTTCAACTAAATAATAAGACACATAATTTCACATTCAATATTCTTCACAAAGTTCAATTCAATCATACAAATTCCAGAATTTATTAAATATATGAAAGTTAATACACAAAGGGTGTTTTCCTAAACCTCTTCTCCTATGCTCCTAAAAGGCTCCCTTAGAACTTGGTTCGCCAATCTTAGCCTTTCCTTTATCCTTCTTTGGTTCAACCATTACAAATTCCAGTCAAATTTCCAGAATTAGAACACCATATTAATCCTCAATCCATCAAAATTCAAAAAAAGAGGGAGTAGAAGATGAAGAACTATAATTATTTACTTACCTTGCTTAATTGACCACAATAGCATAATCAATATTTCAATTCAAACCTTACACCTATATAATTTAGAATAGTTTAACTAAAGGGAGAAAAGAGATGAACAAGGAGAGAAAAGAGGATGAAGAAACCGATCACAAGCAACAAGGAATGCATTTCCCTTTCTTCTATGGGTTTATATTACATGCAAAATCAAGGTTGGCAGCTCATAGGAGACAAACGCGGATTCCACTAGGTTTCCTTAATCCACAATTAACTCAAATCTATTTTTAAATAATCCTTATTAACCACTAGTAAAACCACACTTACTCTTAATCTTATACCTTTACCAATGAACCACTACACTTTATTAATTTATTCAATTAAGTCCTCAATTCAATTGCACGTTAGTCCTTAATTAACATATTAAATTCAATCTTTATCACATTAATCTTAATTAGACCAATTAGCTACTAGGGTATATTCTGGGCCATTACAGGTATGTCCTGTATTCTAACTTGTTCTCTTTTCGAATCCAACACAAGGTGTAATGGCCCGAATATTGGTATAAAATTGATCAGTAAATTCTATAGGATTTATATTGTAAATTATAGGTCAAAATATCAGTGATTGGGTCCTAAAAGACAGTAGAGAAGAAAGGTTAAACGTGAGCAGGCTAAGAACCACCTGATAGGTGTCCTATGTAACACCCCGAAGTAGCCCTAAAAGAGTTACAGAATTTTGTTTAGAAAAGAGATTAGATGTTGAGTGTGAGAGTCCTATTGCAAGTGCAATAAGCATCGCTGGCGCGACAGAACCCCTTCGGTTATAGGGTAATTAAATTGGAATTTTTGACATGTGCCTTGTAGGAAAGTGACACATGGCATTGTAGGGATGTGACATGTGGCAAGAGTTTGGCTATTACTACATAAATTAAAAAGAGATTAGAATTAAAAAGAGGATAAGCATGTATTTAATTGGTAATGGCATTTATTAGCATAGTTAACTTTTGATTTACATGGACCATTTGCTTCTTTCTTCTTCTTTTATGTTAGTTTTGGCCCTTTTGTTCTTTTTTTTTGTTTATTTCTTTGGTCAGCCGTTCACCTTGCTTTGCCCTCTTTCTTGTCCCTTTTCTTCTTCATTTGTTTGGTCTTGAGTAGAACCATTTGAAGTGGCTTATAGAGAGCATCATAAGACTTGATTAGATCTCTTTAGAAGGTAAGTTGGATTTATTCTTCGATATGACCTCCTTTTTCGTACGATATTTCTGTTTTTGATTTAAAGTAAAGAGAAGAGTAACTCTAGTGTTTTGATTGCTTGTGCATGGAAGCTGTGGACAAGAGACCGAATAAGGGCAAAGAGAAGGTTGGAGCTGAGTAGAGAGCTTAGTTCGACGTCCTAGAGGTAGGGATCGTGTGTGAATATAATTTTGATTGCTTTTGCTACTTATGATATGTGTGTATATGCTTATAAGTATGTGAATTGATCAAGAGAGTGTGTGTGTAAATGATAGAGTTTAATTTGGCAAATTCTGCTTATTTGTTATCTGACCCCTGTGTGATTTTGTTTATCATAAGTATAGTTATAAACCTCTAAATTGAGTGATTCTTGAGCCAATAGAACCAAGACTTCTATACCTATAAAAGTATAAGAAATGACCTTGAGCATATTCTTGCTCTAAGACCCTAAAAATTGGCGAGAACAGAGGTGTCTCTACCTTGGCCGGTTCATTTGACCAGTTAAGATTCTTTAGATCATATTTGATGTTATAGATGTCTAATTTACTTGAAAATTGTCTCATTTAAAATCTAACATACCATGGAACAATTGTTAAGAAGAAAGTTTTGCCTAAAAATGAGTTTTAGACGTTGGTTTAGGCTGTACAAAATAGAGTAGTGAAGTAGTCCTGAGGTTTCACTTCTGTTTTGCTATTTTGGGTATGTCACGGTGACAACCAATTGGTTACCACCGTGACCAATGCCCAGACAAGGTAGAATCGAATGTTTTTGGACCTCACGTTGGCAACCAATCCATTACCATCGTGACCAACCCCTGATATGCATATTTTGAGTATTTTTCTTCCCGAAATGCACCCGAACTTCAGGGTAAGTTCCTATAGCATATCCAACTCATATTTAACCCTATCAAATGACTATATGAATGTTCCCAATTAAAATTATATGTAAATGATAGTATGATATAAGAGTTTATGAGTGGAATTAAATGTTATATGCTTTTAACTATTGAACATGATTAATTAAGTTTGTACATGAATTAATTATCCTTGAATTTAATGAGTGCACTTGAATTATAATCCATGCTTGGCATCAAAGTAGAGTACAATTGAGTTGTTTTCTTTTGAGCCTGATTACCATTATAGTGGATAGATAAGCATGCTTATAAAGGGTTAGAGTGCAGCTGCTAGAGTTAGCCTTAATTGTGCCCAGAGTTCGGAATACCTCGTGTATTCCATAGAGTTTTGAGTTAATTCTCCATATGCAAGCTATTGTGAACAGCATCCAGAGTTACCCGTAACCAACATGAAAGGAATTCAGGCTTACTAATAGGGTATAGTGAACATGAAATGATTTAGAGGATTGTTCTGATTAAATGCTATAGCACATGAGAAGTATTGCATGTCTGTGAGCACATGATTCTTGTGTATTTGACTACATAATTTGTATATGTGTGAAAAGTTTATACATGAGCTATTTGATTTTGTCATATAAAATGAGTGATTTATGTGTAACTTCGGAAAGAAGTCCTTTGCATTATTTCATCCCCACTAAGCGTCATTGCTTAGCACGGATGTTTGTTTCCGTGTAGGTTGACAGGTTTGGACCAGTGAAAGCGTGCATCTGCAGGTCAGGGCCACTAGGAGTTTTGGTTATATCTTTTTTTACAGGTTAGAGATAGAGTTGTGATGTTTTGAGTAACATCATTATGTAATATAAGTTAAGGAATCATAGGTAAAGGTATATGTAAATGTGTATGTTAAGCTAAATGAAAACAGCTTGTAATACGAACATGTATGTATAGATGAACATATGTATATATATATATGTATAGTTAATATGAATTGCATGTTGGGCCCTAGTGAAGTGTTATTTTAAAATTTTTATGGATGTGTATTTGTCCGCATGGCGCCCCGATATTCCTTACAGTGGGGGTATGGGGGTGTTACATCCTATCAGGAAGCCTATAAAGAAAAATATTTTATTAGACTATTGGAAAGTACAAGATATAAAGAGTCTGGTGGTATAATTTGGAGTGAAAATGAGGTCAAATAGGTCTCCGAAAGTCAAACTAAAGAAAAGCCTCTGGTTCGATTCAAATAGTAACTAGGTTTGACCAAAATTTGACCGAGGCTTTAAAGTTAGTAAATGACCTTTAAAAAGTTATCTGAAGGCATAATTAGACTCAGAATAGTGTGTAGAACATTTTGGTAGTGAAAAAATAATTTTATGGTGACACTGAAAAATGGATGAATTGAACCGGTTCAATTGAACCGGACCGGATAATGACCTTTGAATGAGATGGAACGAAGGTTAAATGAGTTATTAAGAATAAAAAAGATGTTAGGCATGAAAATTAAACCGAATTGGTTCAACCAGTTAATCGGACCGGTCGGACCAATTTGACTATGGTTTGACTAGTTTTACCAAGGTTTGACCGGACTCTAAATGGAGTTATTGACCTTAGAAAAATTATTCAAAAGCATGGATTTACTTGAACTATTATGGAGAATCAAATGGTAATGAAAAAATAAATTTTACGGTAAGAAAGAAAATTGAGTTATCGGACTGGTAAAGAATTACGGGACCGGGAAATGGTTTTAGATCGAGCTAAAATTTTATGTGGGGGCTAAATTATATATTTTAAGAATTATGGAATTTATTTTCAAATTGAATTTGGGAAGTGGGGAAAATTATTTTTGTTGGAAAATGGGCTTAAATTACATAAATGGGCTTTGGGTTTGGCCCAATTGATTGCCCCATGATTTGGCCCATTAGGAGAGGCTATATAAAGGTTGGAATATCATATTTTTCTAGAAAAATTCCTAGAATTCTAGAAGCTCTCCTCCTCCTCCATAAGGCATAATTGTTCATCTTGATTCTTCCTCAATTTTCTTTAATTCTCTCTTCGTCTCTCCCCAAATCCAAAACTCCAAAGCAAAGTTTACCCTCTCCAAAATCTGATGGTGGTGATTAGAGTTCATTTGAAGTTGAAGAAGTGGGAGAAAATAAGTGGAAGAGTTTATGTATCAAATTGAGGTATGCAAAGTTGATATTTTTAAATTGGTTTAAAGGTTCCAATAGGTATTTTAGGATATATAGATGATGTTATGTAAATATATTGCATAAAGGAAGAAAATTTATGATGATTTCTTTGGATTGTATATTCGGCCACTTGGGGAAATCAAAGGAGGTGGTAGTGTTTCGAGGAGCAAAGGCATAAAAATCATGCTTAAGATGTTGAGAACAAGAAAATAAGGTTAGTGGATAGAATATCCTTCTTTTTTCATTGAAAAGTATGATTTTAGATTATGTTTACATTGTATGCATATGATATAGGCGTGTATAAATGAATCAAACCTTATAAACATGATTAAAAAGGTTAAAAATGATTATATATGTGTTTAAAATGAGAAAACAACATCTTAAAGATGAAACCCTACCTTGGCCGAATTGAATGTTAAAGAAAATATTGAATTTCTTTGGTGATTTAAGCATGTAAATGGTATATTTGAAGTGTATAACATGTAATATAACTAGTAGAGTGATTAATGGAGTGAAAAATAATCATGGTGAAAATTTCAAGGTTGAGGCCGAAATACCTAGGCTTATTTTATGTATATTTAATTGTTATGGCATATAAATGATGTCAAGATAATGTTTAACTTGATATTTAATAAACGGAATGATTAAAGGAAAGAAACGTGAAGTTAATGTGGAGGTAATGTTTAGACAGAATGGTATTTAGTAGGGAAATAATGTATGAGTTGTGATAAAATGCTAAAATGAATTATATCTAGGTAATTTATCATGTAACCTAGCTAAATGAGTGATTAAAGTGAAAAGAATAATTTGTAGTGAATGAAGATGAATTTGGCCGAGTGGTAAACATGGTTTATATAATGTGTAAGTGATTATTTATTAAGGATATTAGGATAAAGTGAATAAAGAATGAAAAATAAGTGTATGTGATTATATTTGAACTAAATAGAGTATAATCGTATACATTAAAATGTGATATTGAATTACGTTCACTATGAAGGTAATGAAATAAGTGTGCATGTCACACCCCGATTTCCCCCTAGTATTCTGAGCCATGTGTATGTGTGCATGTGTGTGTGTGTGTTGGCATGTATTAATGGTATTTTTGATTATATGCATGAATGGTGGGCTTATTAGAGTGTGCATGCTCATAGGGTAGTAGTGTGTCCATTAGTGAGGGGTAGTCTTGTGTGTGTGGTGTCTTGCATGTTTGTACGGTGTGAGTGGTCAAGATCCACCAAGGACAGAGTGATATGTGGCTAGGGCTTTAGGAAGTGGGTGTAAAGTGAAGGAGAGAGAAGAGAGCAGTCATTTTTGCTACCTCTTTCCTGTTCTTCTTCCTCCTCTCTTCACCTCCTCTTCCTCTTTTCTCTTTAAGTGTGCCCTAGCTATGATCTAAGTGGTTTTTTGTTGAAATTGATCATCTCTTAAGCTTTATTGGTAAGTTTTAGTGGGTTTTCTCTTCTTCTTCATCTTTTCTCTTGATCTTTGTTAGAGGAGTTTTTAATCTATGGTTTTGCATCTATGTGTTTCTTGAGTTTCTTGTTTAGAAGTGCTTACTCGTGATCCCAAGGGGAAAGAGAAGGCGAGTGGGAGTGGAACTTGCAACTAGGAGCATAAGATTTACAGGTTTGGGAAATTATTTATTCCCGATGCATTTTCTTGTGATTCGGTGTGGTTGGATAAATTTTTGAGAAATCTGATGATTATGAGATGCATTAGTATGAATGTTATGAGTATTGGGTTGATTTAGGTTATGATGCATGAATAATTATGGGAACAAGTTTGAGTTGGATGGATTTTACTGTGATTTTCTGGGTTTGCTTCTGTCGGGATTTATTTTTTTTGTAAATGCATGAATTGATTGTATTAAGTGTTGTAAAGATGTTTTCTTGCTGTTGTTTATGATGCTGAGAATGCTTGATCCAAGGTAAGTTGAGGTTTGATTGGATTTTTGAAGTTTTGGGTGAGTTTTGGAGCTACAGGAGTTCTGCAGAATTTATACAGATTTGAAGTGTGACAAGGATCGGTGTATCCAGTCTCAATCGAACTACCATCTTCTGATCCGAAATGCCTTGAGTGCACAACGCTCGGCTATTGATTGAAAGACGGGAAGTTCCCAATCTGGAAAGTAGAACGCACGATTCGTGCTTTGCTGAGAAGCCAAGACACGAGTCGTACAGATGAGCATGCCTTGTGACTGGGCTCTGGGCATAGACACGAGTCATGTCATAAGGCACAGCTCGTGTCCCTCCCTCTCAATCGTCCGTTCGGCCTTGTGAAGGATCGACACGAGTCGTGTCGATCTACATGACTCGTGTCATTCTCTTCATTTTCGAGCGATCGGCTCTCGGCTTTTGGCCTTTCAGCCTTTCGGAGATGGGAAGCATCTACACGAGTCGTGTCGACCTGCAAGACTCGTGTCCTTCTCTTCTTCAACTCGCAATCGGCCGTTCGGCCAAGTGAAGCATCGACACGAGTCATGTCGACCTGCACAACTTGTGTCCTTCGTTCTTTCTTTACGATTGGCCTTCTGGCCACTATCACGAGCGAGACTCTTGTTGCGATCATGACAGTGAGCCTCCGCTTGCCCTATGTTTTGCTAAAATGTATTTCATATATTTTCTACATGGGTCTTTACTACTGTATGGGAATCAATATGCTTATATATGTAAAATATTGTAATTTCTTCATGATAAATTATATGTTATGCTTCGAGTATGATTTGTATTATAAATTATATGTTATGCTTCGAGCATGATTTGTATTATGCATGACCTGCAAGAGTCAGTTTAGTGGATAATTAGGCATGCTTAATAGAGTTCAGTAGTTGTAACCCTCTGTTTCGTTAGACCCTGATCAGGTCCCCCATTTTGTTCCTCGCGAACCTCTATGTGTTTGGACCTTGTTTAAGATCCCCTCTGTAAAATGTTTTTGAATGAGAAAATGTGATGTTGCTTTTCGATTCATACCCGTAAGGTACCGCCATGCGTTCACTCTTTATCCACTATTGTGAGTCAGCAGGTGTATTGTTTATTTGTGATATGCTTATGAGAATGAGAAATCTGATCGACTATGATTATAAGTATGTGAATTTATATGCATGTGAATGTGATTATGAGCCTTTGAATGCTTATGAATGTGATTTATGTCACACCCCAATACCCCCATTGGAAGGATACAGGAGTGCCACGCGTACAAACTCAAATAAGTTAAGAAAACGAATGCATATAATCAAAACATAACAAATCCATATATATAATCATATAGTTTTTACAAAAGGGATATGTAAAAGATAAACATATACATATACAAAATAATTCTTTACAAAAATATTACATTTCCGAAATCAGTTCCCAAAAACAAAATATAGCGAAACACACAAACAAACTCCAACCAAAGACTTCTAGTGGCCGACCTGCAGATGTCTGACTCGAAAATGAACCTGCCAACTACACGGGAAAAGAGCCCGTGCTAAGCAAAAATGCTCAGTGGGGAGGAACAAACAACATAGATACGCATAACACATAACAATTATAACAACTAACGAGTTAATAAAATATAAAGCATGTAAGCAACATTCACTTGTACATTATAGTTTTTATTTACACACATACAACTAAACATCATTTATTCATCAGATGCATATACATAAGTACTCAAACATGTAACTTATATCCATATTCATATTATTAGAAACATATATGATAGACACAATTGTAAAAAACACATATGAAAATAGCCTGATTATTCATTAGAGGTGGATACGGTCAATTTTGGATACGGATAGGTCACTGCATCCCAAGCATATGGAGACATGGGTCTCAAAACATCTTTTAATCATGTATACCCGAAAGTATACTGGAGACCGAAGCTTCAAATCATGTGAAAAGACCCAAATGGTGCCCACATATAACGTATAACATATAGCAGCTGCACACACACACTGATCTAGATAAGCGCTTACCTGTCCACAACTTAGACCATACAGGCTCAAAATAAGAACTCGAGTATAATTAAACAATTTCGTTTATACATGTATATTTATCAATTTAAAGGACATATACATCATATAAAAATCTTATTTACTAATTAATAATACACAAATAAAGGTCAGAAACCAAAAATAAAAGAAAAAGGATCAAAAACAAAAAACAAGGAACATTAACAAAAAATATGGGTCAGTAGCATTTTACACGGCGGTATGACATTATCTTACCGCCTTGTAAGACACTTTACATCAGGGTAAGGCAAAGCCATACCGCCGTGTAAAACGGGGAGCACAAGTCATATATGAGAGACATGACTCGCGTCCTGCCCAGCTAAACTGCACAAAACACGCATTTTACACGGTGGTATATGATTCCTTACCACCGTGTGGCTCGACGGACCAGCAATCCAGGGAGAGGTTACACGGCGGTATGATCTATACTTAGCGCAGTGTGGATGTTACACGGCAGTATGGCGATTGTCTTACTGCCGTGTAAACACCCCCTATCCCAGATTTCCCAGAAAACTCAAGTAAATTCAGCTCAATATGCTTATCACTTCACACAACCTCAACAATTATACATATACACTCATTCCATAGGTCATATTTTACCATATACCATTATGAAACACAAAACCAAAGTTACATTTACCATGCTTAACATATATTCAAAACCCAACTCAACTACATGCGAAAACACATTCAAAGGACATTTACAGAGGTTCAAAACCCAGAAATCTATCTCATGTTCTCATGTATGCACCTCTATTTAACATGCAAGACTTTATAACTTAATCATCACAAATCATGTACATGAATCTATTATACTCATGCATTTCCATACACTAAATTATACAAATACCATTAACATTTAAACCCAATAGAAGATGCCAATAAGATGGACAGAGCACTCTCAAATTAACTCCCAAAGTAAAAACAATCATGCATATACAACTCCCAAACCTGGAAATGGAGTTCAACCCGCTAGCTTCAAAATCCAATCTTTTCCTTTCCTTTACTCTTTCTCTTTTCTTTAGATTCTTGCACAAACCAACCAAAACAAACACCAATTAACTCATGCAAAACAACCATATACCCCATTCCAAACCAAGAAGAAGAAGATGAAGGAGAGAATCCAAACTACAAAACCAGTCACTTACCTCTTGGACAACTCTTGATCACAAACCCTAGCTCAACTCTTGAAGAACAATGACATGCAAAGCTTGAGAGTAGAAATGGAGAAGTGAGGAAGTGAGAGAGAGAAAACGTGAGAGCGGAAGAAAGAGGGTAAAACCAAATTGCTTCCACAGAAAGCTATGATTTCCAGCCTTCCCTCTCTCTACTCCTTTCAAATCCCCATTAATGCACCCAACAACCCATACACATGTCACAATTCTATTGGACCCTCACTTTCTTCCTTGGACTTTCCTTCTCTTTTGTTTTCTAGCCACTTGGACATATACCATTATACCCTCAAGCAACTCTTATAATTCCTAACATACATCCCACTTGATTTGTCAATTACCAAAATACCCTTTTCTTAATAATCCAATTAAACATGCAATTTCTACTAGGCCATATTTGGGATGTGACAACTCTCTCCTCCTTAAGAAATTTTTTCCTCGAAATTTTTCGCTAACCACTTACATCCCAAATACCAAAACCGAACTCAAATATAAACTTAACCAAATAACACTTACAGGAAGAACCTGTAGCCTCTGGATTATCCTCTCTAATCATCGCATATCCTCTAGCCGGAGCATACTCTCCCGTAGTCCCTGGCCGATGCACTGTTTTCGATGGCGCCTGAGGAGCTATACTTTTATCCCGATTGCTTCTTATTGCATTTGATTTACCTTCACCCACTTTGCTCTCTTGTTGACTCTTATTCTCTTGCCGTTCGGGACAACTAGCAAACCAATGCTCCATACTCCCGCACTTGAAGCACGCTCCAGTGATCTTATGACATGTACCCCAATGCCGTCTTTCGCAATGTTCACACTCCGGTGGCCGATTTCCCCTACTAGCATGCGGTGCTACACTTCCTACTTCCGAAGGCACTTTAATAGTCCCTCTAGTTCCTTGTTTGATTGGAGCAGCTTTGGACTTCTTGTTACTAGCAACTCCACCATTCGGTGCACTCCTCTTCTGTTCTATTCTTTGCTTTGCCATCTTGGATTCTTCCAACTTTATCGCTGCCGCCACTAACTGATAGTATCCAACCGGATGCATAACTGCTATTACTGACAATGGACCTCTAATGACTTCTCTTAATCCACCCTGAAAATGCTGACACTTAAAGTCTTCCGTTAACAGCGGTTCGTGCACATACTTGGTCAACCGACTAAACTGTTTCTCGTAGTCCCTGACCGATAAGTTCCTCTGTTTCAAATTGATGAATTCATTCTACTTTGCCTCTTGGTAGGTCTTGGTCACATATTTCTACTCAAATTCTTTCACGAAAAACTCCCATATCAATTCAGCTAGTCTCTGGGGATTGAGAAGCACAAGGTTCCACCAATCATATGTTGATCCTTGCAAAAGCGATACAGCACAAGTAACTCATTGATGCGGAGGGCAACCTATCTCTTGTAGAATCCGATTTGTTCTCTTCAACAAGAATTTTGCCACATCCGATTCGTCCAAAGAGGTTCCATGGAATTCTTCTGCTCCCCTTTTCCTTATAAGCTCAGAAGGAGCCTTAAGAGCAGTCAATCTGTCTACCACTTGAAGTAAACCTTGCACTAATACCGGATCAAAACCCTGACCTTCTACTCGTGCATGCTCACGTCCAGGTCTATCCTGACCGACCAGATTACTTCGAACCGGATTCACACTTTCCATCGTGTCGTCCATGTACTCACTTGGATCCGACTCCATCTAGACACTACAGAAAATAACATCTGCTTTAGGCCACGACTCTAGATAGACTCTCATGTAAAGACTCTACACTCAACCAATCACATAAAACCAGAACCGACTAAACCAGTGCTCTGATACAAAGCTGTCACACCCCGATACCCCCGTTGGAAGGATACCGGAGTGCCACGCGCACAAACTCAAATACATACTCAAATAAGTTAAGAAAATAAATACATATAATCAAAAAATAACAAATCCATATATATAATCATATAGTTTTTACAAAAGGGATTTGTAAAAGATAAACATATACATATACAAAATAATTCTTTACAAAAATCGTACATTTCCGAAATCAGTTCCAAAAAACAAAATACAGCGAAAGACAAAAACAAACTCCAACCAAAGACTTCTAGTGGCCGACTTGCAGATGTCCGACTCGAAAATGAACCTGCCACCTACACAGGAAAACAACCCGTGCTAAGCTATAACGCTTAGTGGGGAGGAACAAACAACATAGATATGCATAACACATAACAACTATAACAATTAACGAGTTAATAAAATATAAGGCATGTAAGCAACATTCACTTGTACATCATAGTTCCTATTTACACACATACAACTAAACATCATTTATTCATCAGATGCATATACATAAGTACTCAAACATGTAACTTATAGCCATATTCATATTATTGGAAACATATATGATAGACACAATTCTAAAAGACACATGTGAAAATAGCCTGATTATTCATTAGAGGTGGATACGGTCAATTTTGGATACTGATAGGTCACAGCATCCCAAGCATATGGAGACATGGGTCTTAAAACATCTTTTAATCATGTATACCCAAAAGTATACCGGAGACTGAAGCCTCAAATCATGTAAAATGACCCACACGGGGCCCACATATAATGTATAACATATAGCAGCTACACACGCACACTGATCTAGATAAACGCTTACTTATCCACAACTAAGACCATACAGGCTCAAAATAATAACTCAAGTATAATTATACAATTTCATGTATACATGTATATTTATCAATTTAAAGGACATATACATCATATACAAATCTTATTTACTAATTAATAATACATAAATAAAGGTGAAAAACCTAAAATAAAAGAAAAAGGATAAAAAAGAAATAATAGAGAACATTTACAAAAATATGGGTCAGTAGCATTTTACACGGCGGTATGACATTGTCTTACCGCTATGTAAGACACATTACACGAGAGTAAGGCAAAGCCATACCGCTATGTAAAACGGGGAGCACGAGTCATGTATGAGGGACCCGACTCGCGTCCTGCCCAGCTAAACTTCACAAAACATGCATTTTACATGGCGGTATAGGATTCCTTACCGTCGTGTGGCTCGACTGACCAGCAATCCAGAGAGAGGTTACACGGCAGTATGGTCTATCCTTACCGCCGTGTGGATGTTACACGGCAGTATGGGGATGGTCACCACCGTGTAAACAGCCCCTGTCCCAGATTTCCAAGAAAACTCAAGTAAATTCAACGCCATATGCTTATCACTTCACACAACCTCAACAATTATACATATACACTCATTCCATAGGTCATATTTTAGCATATACCATTATGAAACACATAACCAAAGTTACATTTACCATGCTTAACATATATTCAAAACCCAACTCAACTATATGCTAAAACACATTCAAAGGACATTTACAGAGGTTCAAAAACCCAGAATGCTCTCATGTATGCACCTCTATTTTACATGCAAGACTTTATAACTCTATCATCACAAATCATGTACATGTATCTATTATACTCATGCATTTCCATACATTAAATTTTACAAATACCATTAACATTTAAACCCAATACAGGATCCAAATAAGAAGGACAGAGCACTCTCAAATTAACTCCCAAACCAAAAACAATCATGCATATACAGCTCCCAAATCCGGAAATGGAGTTCAACCCGCTAAACCCTTGCTTGTCCTCAAGCAAGAGAAAAGAAATAAGCAAATTCAATAGCCAGTAATCATCATTACAAAATACTGTTCATTTAGCTTATGTATACTAAAATTGTAAAGCTCAACTATCTCAAACACTCACACGTATCAGTAAATCAAAATTCAAATTATGCATTGAAAATTCATCAAGTTTCCTAACTTTACTACTTCCAACATAAAGAATACAAAGTCTCAAAAACTAAACAAAAATCAAAGAGAGAAAATTGATCATAAAAGTTAAAAATCTAAGATTGCTAGTCACTTTTTAGGACAATTTGAGCTCACTTACCCTTAATCAAATCTCATGGCATTTTTAAACTCTTTTTCTTTTTTTTTTTATATATATATATTTTTTTTCTTTAACATGGGTATAACTTTTTATTGATTCCCATGTATAGCAAGAGAAGTTAATATGGGTGCATTTTACGCTCCATCCCATATTTTTGAAATTTTGAATGTACATCTTGCTATTTTCTTTTTTTTTTATATTTGGTGGGTGCATTTTATGCTCCTTCCCACTTATCTTTATTTTTATTTTCTTTTTGAGTCCTCATCCATTATTGAAAAGAAATAAGGGCAAGTATTATGGCTATAGTTTCCATAGGCAAGTAGAAACTTAAAATTTTAAACAAAATGAGCAAATTCTAACTTTAAAAACATGGTAGGTAAAGAGACTAAATAATCTATAATGTTGAAATAAGTAAAACCAAATAACTTAAAAAACTTAAAACACATCCCAAAAATTTTGAAAAACTGATAAAAATGAGCATAAAAGATAATGGACTTAACATTCTATATAATATACCAAATAAACAATACTTTATAATAAAGCTTACTTAAAAGCCTAATTGACATATAAAAACACACAACAACCAATGCAAATAACATAAACATAAACATATAAAACAATAATCAAACAAAACTAACTCACTCCCCCACACTTAGAACCAACATTGTCCTCAATGTGTAGGAATGACACACAAAAACAAGTAAAAGAAACAAATAAAATGAATAAAAAGAAAACTCCCCTGTCATGGCGAAGGTGGAGGCGATGGAACCACAAAACCAGCTTGGGTCAGGAAATTATCAAACTTGTACTCCAGCCTCCTTTGACGTCGCTCAATGGCAGAAAGTTGCTCTTGTATATTAGAGAACATCATGGGAATGTTATGGCTGGATGAGCCAATATCAGGAGCAGTACCCACAGCAGCATCAATATCGGGCATCACTTCATCCTCACTTTCTTCTTCTTGTGCCTCTACTTGTGGCTCAGAAGTTCCAGCAATATCCCTCCAACATGATCGAGCACGTGCCGAAATTTCCTGAAAATTATTACCAACAACCTCTCCACGAACTAACATATTCTTATTAAAATAATGGCAAGGAAAATTGCGATAATAGGCATCCAGATCCACATTTAAATTGTTTTCAATACTAGAAATAACATGCCCATGTGTTAAAGGTGAATCATGCTTATGTACACATTGCAACAATTGACTTACTATCCAAAAAGGCCAACATACATCCTTGCGTTTATGTACACACCACATCAAAAACAACTCATTATATGAAACTCTGTTAAATTCAGACCTATTAAAAATTAGAGAAGCTAAAACTCTATGCAAAATCTAATATCTCAAATCTTTAATAAACATAGATTTAGCATCCCTAGCCCTATAACGTGTTTGCAAGTCAGTTAAAAATGTCCAAAATCTATGTGGCTTAAAAGATTTAGGTGGCTCAGTTAAACCAGTTTGAGAAAATCTAAACATCCTATTCATCATAAAATAGGTTAAAGTATAAGGTTTACCAGCCATCCTAAAATCTAACCAATTCTCATTATCATCATTCTTTTTTAAGGTGGTGTAAAATTCTAAAACCAAATCAGGACGAACATCTTCATGCATAGAAGCAAATTTAAATAACCCACAAAATCTTAACATTTCATTCACTACATCTAGCATGCCAATTTGATTAAGTAAAGAGTCAGGAAAATACTTACATTGCATTAAATGCTTATCACGAAGAGTTAAATACCTACTGCCTTCATCTACGGAAAAAATGGGAAATAATGCACCATAATGAGCAGCAATATTCACCTCTTCAACCTCCTGCTCTTCTTGTTCAATGCGGGAAACAGAGGGATTCTTTGTTCTCACCATATTTGATTGTGTTGGGTAAACAGAGAATGAAAACTAAAGGGAAGTAAATCTGAAAACAATAGAAGAAATTAACAAAACCAAATACATGAAAGAAAAACCGAAAAGAACAAAGAATAACTACAAACGAAATGTGATTTAGTTATGCAAATGCCAAAATTTAATGTGTTAGGGGAAAGAAGAAAAGAAAAATGAAAATAAACTGACAAACCTGTAAAGAGAATGCAAAACCCGAAATCCCTAAGTCAATCTTTTGAAGAAAATAGAAGAGAAACACAATGCTAAAATGTAGAACTAGAATAACGAAAGGAAAACAGAGGATGGAAGTTCGAAATTTCTCTATGGAAGAAAAAGAAGAAGAAGAAAGGAAAGATGGCTACTTAAGGTCTGTAACTCGTGACCGGCGCTGGGCAAAATAAAACTAAGAGAAAACTGAAGTAGAAAAGGAATAAAATGAAAAGTCACGACTTTAGGGTTTTAAATTTTAAGCTCCCGCTTTTAATTCTTCTTTTTCTGTGTTTTAATTCCTAAATGGTAAAATTAAGTTAATGTAATTGAAATTAAATCATCTAAAGCAGAAAAGAAAGCAAAACAAAACCAAATAATATAAAAATAATAAGTAAAATAAGAAAAGAAAAGAAAACATTTAAAACGTACCTATTCTCCACATAAGGCGTCACGTCGCGTGAAGCAACGTCACGACTCGTGATGCTCTTCATTTACCTGGGTGAAGTCCATCAAACGAAATCCTCAGACCATCACGTCGCATGAAGCAACGTCACGAGATGCGAGCCCTGCCAAAATCGCGTTCTTTCGCGATCGCAATACTTGCCGCGATCGCGACAGAAGCAACGTTTGCAAAACACACATTTTTTTTTATTTTTCTATTTCATTTTTTTATATATTTATTAATCAAATCTCATCTTACTAAATTAATTAAAAATTTAAAAACAATTGTTTTCTTAGCATAAAAATCTAAATTACAAAAAATAAAACTAGCTAAACTAATTAAAACAAAGCACAATAAATTTAAAAAGAAAATATAACAAAGTAACCTAAATAAAAGAACTAGATATATCATGGCTTAATGTGCTCCCTAGGATTCTCCTCAGTATTACTTGGAAGGCACCCTAAATTTCTAAAAGGTAGGGAATTAGCAAGTTGACCTATTTGAACCTCAAGATTATGAATAGTGGCAGCATGATTTTTAGCAATTTGATCAAATTTTTCTTCAAGTTTCTTTTGACTTTCATCTTGAGAATGCATCTTATAATTAATTTCTTCAATAAACTTATCAATTTTAACCTCAAAAGCCCCAAACCTATCTTGTGGCTGTTGGTATCCTACACCTCTATTTTGGTTGTTAACATTATTATTCCCCCATGAAAGGTTAGATTGGTTTCTCCAACCAGGGTTATAGGTGTTAGAATAAGGATTTCCACGACCTTGGCTTTGAAGAAAATTAACTTGTTCTTCCTTATTAACCATGCTTAAATTACAATTATCACTCTTATGTCCTTGTTGACCACAAACATTGCATGCATTTGATGAATTACCACCCACACTTAGACTATTTACTCTATGATTCAATGCTTCAATTTGGGCTTGTAATGCAACCATAGAATCTACTGAATGTACCCCCCTAGCATTAGAATTATTATACTCCCTTACTCTTTCAGGAGGCCACATACAGTTGTTCATTGCCATCTCTTCCAATAGCTCATATGCTGCATCAATTGTTTTTCTCATCAAAGAACCTCCAGCAGCAGCATCAATAGTCCCCCTTGTAGTAGGATTTACACCATTATAAAATGTTTGCATCAACAACTCTCTTGGCAAGTTATGGTGTGGACACATCCTTTGCAATTCCTTGAATCTTTCCCAAGCCTCATATAATGATTCATTTTCATTTTGAACAAATGTAGTGATATCCTTTATGATTTTTGCTGTTTTGGCCAATGGAAAATATTTTGATAAAAATGCTTGGGCCAATTGATCCCAAGTAGTTATAGAACCCCTTGTCAATGAATTCAACCAAGCCTTTGCTTTATCCTTCAAAGTGAATGGAAAAAGCCTAAGCTTGATTGCATCAGCCGAAACCCCATTTATCTTAAAGGTATCACAAATCTCAAGAAAGTTTGCCAAATGAGCATTTGGATCCTCATTTGCCAAACCATAAAATTGAATACTATTTTGAATCATTTGTAATAATGAAGGCTTAATTTCAAATTGATTGCCATTTACTGTTGGTCTTACCACTCCTTGTTGAGCACCACTCAAAGCAGGTGTGGCAAAGTCCATCAATCTTGGTGGATTTTCGTCAGCCATGATAATTGGTCTCTTATCCTTGTTCTTTTTCTTATTGGACTTCCGGTTACTTGACAAAAATCTTTCAATTTCAGGATTTAAAGGCTCAAGCTCTTCTAAAGAACTCCTTGTACTAGGCATGAACTTTCAAAATCCTGTAAAAATAAAAACAAAACACAAAATTAATTTAAACATACAAACAAATTAAAACAAAACAAAATATTGTAATCCAAAATCATAAATCAATTTTTATAATGGCAAACAACCGCTCCCCGGCAACGGCGCCAAAAACTTATTGGGCATTTTCTATAGATGCTAATTATACCGCAAGTATACGGTGTACGGCAATAGTACTTAAGAATGTCGATCCCACGAGGAACGTTTTTACACACTATTACTAATTGATTTTAATCTTGTTTACAATGATTAATTAATGGTAGATTTGGTTTTAATCTAATCTAACATGTAAACTAAATATACCTAGTTAATGATAGTCAAAAGAAGATAAAATAAATCATGAAGAATTAAAAACAATGAACTTGATTCCATCATTTAGATTAACATCTTTCATCTTTTTATGCAAGCCAAGTTAGAATAAACTTTTAACTCACTCTCTCGACATGAATTAAAATGCCTAAAACATATAATTAAAATTCTAACTCACAATTTTGATTAATGAATTAGAGGTTTCTAATTACATATTTTAAGAATAAACACTAACCTATAGCAATTATTTCAATATACCGATTTCTCAAAATATACCTTAATAATGAATCTCTATTAAATGTCAGATAAAGCAAACTCTCGAATTACTTTTACTTGTAAAGATCATGCAAAAGATATTAATAGAGAATCTACAATGAAATACTATGAAAGTAGATAGTTTTAGAAAGAATTATAATATGCAAATTCATTAAAATGATATTCATAGAAATATTGGAGAAGAATTAAAAATAAGAGAATAAGATAGAAGCCTTTCAACCCTTTTCTCAATCTCTTGAAAATAAATTTTCCTTCTCCTTGATCTTCTTCTTCAAATCATAAAACTAAATAGAAATTTTACTAAGAAAATTCTGTCTTGCAAAATACAGAAAAATTACTTAACTAAAAAATTAATCATCCCCCTAAAATTATAGTTAAACTACATATTTATAGATAATAATTTAAAGATCATGTCTCTTAGAGATGTCCCTTGATAATGGTTGCAAAGTTTGGTGAAAGAGAGTGACTTTTCATGTGTCTTTTGGCTCAAAACTGCCCAACGGTCGTCTCTGTCGCGCTCGCAACGGTGTCGCGATCGCGACAGAACGCGCTTGCCCATTTTCTTCTTTCCTTCTTTCTCTCGGTTTTCTCTTCCCTCTCCGGCCAGTCACGGGACGTTACCTCCCATCACGGCGTGACTCTTCGCGTGTGTGGTGTGACTGGCACTCACGTCTCGCCTTGTCTCGCCTCCTCCTCTTCTTTCCTGGCTTCTCGTCACGTCGCGTGACCGTTGCTCACGTCGCGTGACTTCCTCTCTCTCAGTCCTTCTCTTCTTTTCCTCCTTCTTCTTTGTTCTTCTTCTCCAGTCACGTCTCGTCACCCATGCTCACGTCACGTGACTCCTTGTGCGTGGCGTGACCTGCTCCTCTCTCGTGACTTGCTCATTCTATTTACTCTTCTCTTCATTTCTTCGCCTAAAAACATAGATAATCAACATAAAAACTCAACTGATACCAATAAACATAATCTAACACATCACATTAAATTTTACAAACAATTACATGATTAATTACATAAACTCACACAAAATAAATACTAAATTATACTTCAATTTAGCTCCTATCACCCGCTAGCTTCAAAATCCAATCTTTTCCTTTCCTTTACTCTTTCTCTTTTCTTCAGATTCTTGCACAAACCAACCAAAACAAACACCCAATTAACCCATGCAAAACAACTGTATACCCCATTCCAAACAAAGAGAAAGAAGATGAAGGACAAATTCCAAACTACAAAACCAATCACTTACCTTTTGGACAACTCTTGATCACAAACCCTAGCTCAACTCTTGATGAACAATGACATGCAAAGCTTGAGAGCAGAAATGGAGAAGTGAGGAAGTGAGAGAGAGAAAACGTGAGAGTGGAAGAAAGAGTGCAAAACCAAATAGCTTCCACGGGAAGCTAAGATTTCCAGCCTTCCCTTTCTCTACTCCTTTCAAATCCCCATTAATGCCCAACAACCCATACACATGTCACAATTTTATTGGACCCTCGCTTTCTTCCTTTGACTTTTCTTCTCTTTTGTCCTCTAGGCACTTACACATATACCATTATACCCTCAAGCAACTCTTATAATTCCTAACATATATCCCACTTCATTTGTCAATTAACAAAATACCGTTTTCTTAATAATCCAATTAAACATGCAATTTCTACTAGGCTATATTTGGGATGTGACAATTTAAGTATGATTATATCTTATATGATTATCAGTATATATCATTATGTATGTGTTTTGCTTCGACAACCATTATGAATGGCCGTCCATACTATTTTTATTCGTTTTCCCCATTAAGCATCATCGCTTAGCACGGGTGTTTCATCCGTGCAGGTGCGGATGGTGGTTAGCTTTTGGGAGAGTCACCGCAAGTCAAGCCAACACAGAGGGATTAATATTAGGACTTAGTTTTTGTTATATGATTCTTTTTTTAATAGTGAACTCTCATTGTATTTAGTCTTTTGTTCAGCTTTCGCCTTGTATTTTGAAAGATGTAATTATTTTGTAATATCAGAACTATTTTGTAATGAATATTATTATAGTATCTATGAATGAATGATCAATTTGGTTTTAAAGTTTTAAATTCTGTTGTATATATGTATGTTTATATTATGAGGATGAATGTTATTGTATCGATTTGTTTGGTGACACCCCAACTTGTACGGCTTCTTACTCCCTCGTGGATGGGTTCGCCTACGGATGGGTAGGGGGTGTTACAGTGCATATATGTTAACTCATGGTATGTATGAGTATATTGTTAATATTGAGTGAATTGGAATAGAAATGCATGAAATGAAAGTGAAATGAATGACGATTATGTATTGCCCTTAGTGATCTGGTATTAAATCTAGTTCAGGATATATATGGCCAGCCATGGGGACGTCAGTGTATACCGCGGTAGCAAGTCATGGTGACTTGCAATTGTAGACCAATGATGGTCTACTTACAAATGTCAGTGTAGTGTAAAGTGTAAGTGTAGTGACATCGGCATGTAATTTGGCCCCCTAGTGGCCACTTCGAGTGTAGTGACATCAGAGTATAATTTGGCCCCGTAGTGGCCACTCTAACACTACCGAAGTGTAATTTGCCCCCAAGTGGCCACATCGGTAGGTTTGGGCTATAAAGCCCAGTCCCGCATTTACCCACGTGTAACATACTGTATGGTAATATAGACAGTATGCGACGATGAGTGAGGAATGCTATAGGCGCAAACATGCAGGAAACGAAAATATAAGCAGAACTACATAATTTTTTTTTCAAACATAAACATTTTCGCAATACAAAAGACATTCATATACTTCGCATTACACTACTCATGAACATCTTATTACATCCCAATCACTTGATACAATACTAATAAGGAATTACATTACAAAGGTGGACTATAATCTCTAAACACTAACTACGACTACAGAATTGTTGGCCACACTGCTGCGGGTTATCCTCGGCGACACGGCTAACTCCAAACCTGCATGGATACACACCCATGCTAAGTACAAAAGCTTAGTGGGGAAAAACACATAGTATGGACGACCTTTCACAATGGTCGTCAGTTACAACACACAATCAATATCCAAAATCAAATAATTTAAATATAAATACATGTTTCAACTAAACTTAAACATCTCATTTAATAAATACATGAAATTGATTATAAATAAAATATTTTAATCATAATTATTCTCAAGGTCAAACAGGGTGACAACCTTAATTAATACATGCTTTTCATGTTTTATTATTCATATATCTCATGCCACGCATATGATTTTATTCAACCTATAATCAGTTCTCAACTACAATAATTCTCACACATCAAAGGGTCATAATCAAGTAGCTAGTCATATAACTTCAGGTTCCAGCATATATAGTTACATTCATTTAATCACTTACTTCAAATTGTTGCATTACCTTCGTGATATTAACTCATGTTAATATTTCAAAAATAAATGACCAAAGCTGGACCATGTAGGCTTTCAAAGGTGTTATCACATTTTTGCATAAGGATCCTTAACGGATCCAAGACACATAGGTACGCGAAGCGCAAACTCATGCCACATATAAGTCAAAGCAGGCAATGTGATCACATTCTTATTATGTGCATAATCTTACACCAATATTCACATACCTTTATCAATTCACACTTATTGTTCAATACACATACTCATGTTCATTTAATGCCTGCTAAGTCAAAGGGGTGGATACGCATAGATACTCGAAGGTACCAACAATACTTTCTTAATGCATGGATACCCGAAGGTGTCAAAATCATTGTTTTCTTTTTATTTCAAAAACATTTTCACATGGGATCTTAAATAAGATCCAAGACAGAGGGATCATGAAGATCCATTCGGGGGACCTGATCAGGGTCCAAATCGCATGGCGGCAGTAAACTGAACTCGATTGGCATGACTATCTATCCACGACTCGACTAATGCAGGCTAAATGCATACTTGTTTCTTTTAATGATGTACTTGTTATATTTTTAATACTTTTCAGAAGCACACACTCTTATTGCAGTCAAATAATAATCATATGCATAATTCATTTATAAACTAATAGCTCCACTAAAATATAACAAATCATAACATTTAATTACAATCATATCTTAGTTTTAAACATGCTTAAAAATTCATTTCAACTATAGTTTACATGGTATTGCATATCCTGATTTACACAATATGTCACATGTAAATCACAAGTGAAAGCCCATGTCCAAAAGCTCAAACATCATAAATTTATAGCATAGAAAGAGTCGCGCTCGCGACCGCGATAGAAAGCTAGATGGCCTCTGTCGCGCTCGCGACAGAGCTAAGCATCACACTCCTGTCGATTCCCAATTGAATACAACTTCACATAAAAACATACCTACTCTTATAATGTCCATAAATAATTTCATGAACATTACTTTCCCCAAATACATGCTTTAAACTCAAGAACTTCGACACAAGTATCCTAAACTATTCAATTTATTAAGAATCATTTCGTAATTAGACAGTCATATAAAGACCATTTGAGATACAAAAGGTTCATTTTAATTTCAGTTTATGACACACTTAAAGCGATCATTTAATTTATTCTTAATATCCCATACAAATTCTATACTATAAATAAGTCTACTTGAGACTTGAATCATTAATGGTTCAACAAGCTTTAACAAATCTGTGCATACATGCAACATTTATTTTTAACAAATACCAAGGTATTACTAGAGCTCAATTGGTACATTATCTTTTATATCCGAATAAGTTTCTATACTTTGGTTTGGACTTGGAAGAGTGTTCTAAATTTCCTATCCTGAAGAGTTGGGAATCCAAACCCCGAAATTCTACTAGTTTAAAATGCAAGTTATAGAATTTCACTTCAAATGGCCTAACATAATATAAATCCAGTCAATATTGAACATACTCGAAAATGTTCGACTCATTAAATTTTTAAGTAACTAAGTCAATATTCTTATTGAACAACCTCAAACACTTGTATTCCTAAGTGATAGGCATTTATTTACTCATTTACAAGCTCTAAACATGTGATGAATATATCTTGAAAGTTCCGATAAAGTTCGGGTGTATTTCAGAAGGAGAAACACAACAAAATACACATCCTACAGAAGAGCAAAGAGGGGCAAGGGTTCACACTAACCATGAGGCTCAAAATAAGAGGAAAAACCCTCAATAAGCAGGTTCTATCATGCTCGCGACAGAAGCCACCCCCAAATGCCCTACGAAAAATGGACTAACAGGGCAGCTTTTCACCTCCAATGTTGTAATGCCTAAAAAAACCTCTAAACTCATTCTTAGCCAAAATGTCCTTCTTAACAAATTATCCCAAGGAAGTTAGATTTCAAATGCAACAAATTTCAGATCAATTGGAAATCTAGAACTCCAGATATGAGCTACACAACCTACACTGCCCCCATAAACCCGTCTAAGTACAGGTACCCTAGGTTTTACCATTTTCAAGGGTCTTAGAGCTAGAATTGGCTTTCGTTCCTTCAGAGAAAATTTTAGATATCTGAAGTATCTTTAACATGGAACTAGTATCATACAATTTGGATATTTATATCTAGACCTATAGCTAAAACAATCACAAGAGGTCCAGAGAAATCTGGGCAGAGTTTCCCCTGGAAACCCAACCTCTCTACAATTAAGCACATCCACACAACCAACACAACACAAGCAACTCCAATTTGACATTTAAATAACAAAACATCAAATTATCAAAACATCCCAACATAGACATAGATATATTTCAAAAGGATAGATTTTCCCAACCCTCATAAGTGCTTCCCGAAACTTCCTCTTCTTCTTGCTCTACTTGATTCTCTATAACTTACATACTCCACTTGTTAAAATCCTCAAATAAATCACACCAAAATTCACGTTACTCGTCAACCCCAAGATTAAGAATTCAAGCCTAAAGGAAAAGAATAAGATAAGAGAGGTAAATTAACACAAATTAACACTAACCATACCTTAATCATGGACAAAAATTCCCTTGATCCATTAAATCCCTTAGCAACCCAAATAAACAAAGAATATTAAAGGAGGAGGAAAAACGTGGCTGCCCCAAAATCCCAGCCAAAAATGGTTGGTCTCCCTTCTTTCTACCTCATTAAATTCTAACTAATCCTCAATGCCAAGTGTCACCCTCCTGTAGGTCAATTTTTTATTTTTATTACAATTCTCCTTTTTGGTCCCTTAACTCTTCTTTAATCTTTCCTTGGCATAATACATAAATATCATTCTTACATTAGCCCACAATTAAATCCTTACCCTCTTCAAATAAGTCCCAAATTAATACCTTCCAATTTTTTGAATTAGTCGCACTTGCCGAAACTTTTGCATTAATATCGAATTCGTCCTTTTGACACACCTGACACCACAACTTACATACATTTGGCATATAACTGATCGATCTTCAAAATTTAGCCCTCAAAGTTACCTATTCCATTCTTAAATCCATATATGCCAAATGACCAAATTACCCTTTTTCTTATTTCTAATCATATCTTCCCTCCTACTTAATAACTCCGACCATTAAATCATATAGTTTTGATCACCAATATGCCTAGACATATACAAATCCTTCTAGGGTAAATTTCGAGGTGTTACAATTCTTTCCTCCTTAAAGAATTTCATCCTCGAAATTCACAAACGCAAGTTTATCCGCATATCGTATTCCTTGTCACTACCACACTTAGGCGTTAACATTCAACTATTAAATAACTTATACACTTTACTCATAACTTCTCACATCTCATACACTACATCACTCATGTATCACATCTGAATATCCTTATAACAAGAAACATTCTTAAACAAAGTCGAATTGGAACTTATCAGAACTATCTTACCAAATCAAGTAAACCTTATCTCAATAAATCATTACTCAATTCCTAACTTGTATCACAATTATAATCATATCATTGGTTGGGATCCAACATATAGGCTTTCTAATTAGCATACTTACATATACATGTAGAGTCTTATCGCTATAATGTCTAATACCTCAAATTGCCAAACTACACTAACGGTAGCCTACACTTTACATCTTCTCAACATCTCTACTAAACGATCTTGTACTCAAAGCACAGCCTATCAGCTACTTTTAATTGAGTTAAATCCAAGTGCTTGTCACATATAAATGAGGGATGTAAGTGAAATGAATGTATAATGATTTATGTATGCAAATGATGCAGATGCGATTTATGCAGTGGTAATATACTTTCCCATCCCCATGCTGACACATGCTTATGTTTAAATAATCTTAATTAAAATGGCTGATAGATGCACAGAGTGTCACCAATAATCCTAAATCAAAATCATTCACATCCTTACTCCGCATTCCCTTAAAAATAAGAAATTCCTTTCAGAATTACAACCATACTAAGAGAAACTCCTTAACAAGATTGTTAATAATACTATTAATGTACAGCTTTCATATCATCTAACTACCAATAAACAAAAACAGACAGATCGCGATCCATCAATTCTACACTTTCTAACTTTGCACCTAACTTGTTCAGAACTTGCAATTTCTAACACCAATACAGAATGAGGACATCCGCTTTGGCCAACACAAAACTATACAGACAAACTTTAAACAACTAGTTGTCCAGAACCGACTAAACCTATGCTCTGATACCACTAAATGCAACACCCCTTACCCACGTGTAACATACTGTATGGTAATATAGACAGTATGCGACGATGAGTGAGGAATGCTACAGGCGCTAACATGCAGGAAACGAAAATATAAGCAGAACTACATAATTTTTTTTTAAACATAAACATTTGCGCAATACAAAAGACATTCATATACTTGGCATTACACTACTCATGAACATCTTATTACATCCCAATCACTTGATAAAATACTAATAAGGAATTACATTACAAAGGTGGACTATAATCTCTAAACACTAACTACTACTACAGATTTGTTGGCCACACTGCTGCGGGTTGTCCTCGGCGACACGACTAACTCCAAACCTGCATGGATACACACCCATGCTAAGCACAAAAGCTTAGTGGGGAAAAACACATAGTATGGACGACCATTCACAATGGTCGTCAGTTACAACACACAATAAATATCCAAAATCAAATCATTTAAATATAAATACATGTTTCTACTAAACTTAAACATCTCATTTAATAAATACATGAAATTGATTATAAATGAAATATTTTAATCATAATTATTCTCAAGGTCAAACAGGGTGACAACCCTAATTAATACATGCTTTTTATGTTTTATTATTCATATATCTCATGCGATACATATGATTTTATTTAGCCTATAATCAGTTCTCAACTACAATAATTCTCACACATCAAATGGTCGTGAGCAAGCAGCTAGTCATCTAACTTCAGGTTCCAGCATATAAATGCATTCCATACATATAGTTACGTTCATTTAATCACTTACTTCAAATTGTTGCATTACCTTCGTGACATTAACTCATGTTAATATTTCAAAAAGAAATGACCAAAGCTGGACCATGTAGGCTTTCAAAGGTGTTATCACATTTTCGCATAAGGATCCTTACAGGATCCAAGACACATAGGTGCGCGAAGCGCAAACTCATGCCACATATAAGTCATAGCAGGCAATGTGATCACATTCTTATTATGTGCACAATCTTACACTTTATCAATTCACACTTATTGTTCAATACACATACTCATGTTCATTTAATGCCTGCTAAGTCAAAGGGGTGGATAACGAGTAACGCATAGATACTCGAAGGTACCAACAATACTTTCTTAAATCATGGATACCAGAAGGTATCAAAATCATTCTTTTCTTTTTGTTTCAAAAACATTTTCACATGGGATCTTAAATAAGATCCAAGACAGAGGGATCACGAAGATCCATTCGGGGGACCTGATCAGGGTCCAAATCGCACGGCTGCAGCAAACTAAACACTATATGCATGCCTATCTATCCATGACTCGACTAACGCAGGCTAAATGCATACTTGTTTCTTTTAATTATGTACATGTTATATTTTTAATACTTTTCAGAAGCACACACTCTTATTGCAGTCAAATAATAATCATATGCATAATTCATTTATAAACTAATGGCTCCTATAAAATATACCAAACCATAACCTTTAATTACAATCATATCTTAGTTTTAAACATGCTTAAAAATTCATTTCAACTATAGCTTACATGGTATCGCATATCCTGATTTACAAAATATGTCACATGCAAATCACAAGTTAAAATCCATGTCCAAAAGCTGAAACATCATAAATTTATAGCATAAAAAGAGTCGTGCTTGCAACCTTAGTCGCGACCGCGACAGAAAGCTAGATGGCCTCAGTCGCGCTCGTGATAGAGCCAAGCATCACACTCCTGTCGATTCTCAATTCAATACAAATTCACATAAAAACATACCTACTCTTATAATGTCCATAAATAATTTCATAAACATTACTTTCCCCAAATACATGCATTAAACTTAAGAACTTCAGCACAAGTATCCTAAACTATTCAATTTACTAAGAATCATTCCGTAATTAGACAGTCGTCTAAAGGCCATTTGAGATACGAAAGGTTCATTTTAATTTCAGTTTATGACACACTTAAAGCAATGATTTAATCTATTCTTAATATTCCATACAAATTCTATACTATTAATAAGTCTACTTAAGACTTGAATCATTAATGGTTCAACAAGCTTTAACAAATCTGTGCATACATGCCACATTTATTTTTAAAAAATACCAAGGTATTACTAGAGCTCAATTGGTACATTATCTTTTATATCCGAATAAGTTTCTATACTTTGGTTTTGACTTGGAAGAGTGTTCTAAACTTCCTATATATCCCGAAGAGTTGGGAATCCAAACCCCAAAATTCTACTAGTTTAAAATGCAAGTTATAGAATTTCACT
Organism: Excoecaria cochinchinensis; assembly: GCA_947683425.1. NCBI lineage: Eukaryota > Viridiplantae > Streptophyta > Magnoliopsida > Malpighiales > Euphorbiaceae > Excoecaria > Excoecaria cochinchinensis. The sequence continues at coordinate 10,498,268 of CANTUQ010000119.1, forward strand.
TCAAATCGCCTAACATAATATAAATCCAGTCAATATTGAACATACTCAAAAAATGTTCGACTCATTAAATTTTTAAGTAACTAAGTCAATATTCTTATTTAACACCCTCAAACACTTGTATTCCTAAGTGATAGGCATTTATTTACTCATTTACAAGCTCTAAACATGTGATCAATATATCTTGAAAGTTCCGATAAAGTTCGGGTGTATTTTGGAAGTAGAAACACAAAAAAATACACATCCTAAAGAAGAGCAAAGAGGGGCAAGGGTTCACACCAACCATGAGGCTCAAAATAAGAGGAAAAACCTTCAACAAGCAGGTTCTGTCGCACTCATGACAAGGGTCGGGCTCGTGACAGAAGCCTCCCACAAATGCCCTACGAAAAACGGACTAACAGGGCAGCTTTTCACCTCCAATGTTGTAATGCCTAAACCAACCACTAAAACTCATTTTTAACCAAAACGTCCTCTTTACAAATTATCCCAAGGATGTTAGCTTTCAAATGCAACAAATGTCAGAACAATTGAACATCTAGAACTCCAGATATGAGCTAAACAACCTACACTGCTCCCATAAACCCGTCTAAGTAGAGGCACCCCATGTTTTACCATTTATAAGGGTCATAGAACTAAAATTTGCTTCCCTTGCTTCAGAGAAAATTTTAGATATCTGAATTATCTTTAACATTACACTGGTCTCATACAACATGGATATCTATATCTAAACTTATACCTAAAACAATCACAAGAGGTCCATAGAAATTTGGGCAGAGTTTCCCCTAGAAACCCAACCTCTCTACAATTAAGCACATCCACACAACCAACACAACACAAGCAACTCCAATTTGACATTTAAATATCAAAACATCCCAAGACAAACATAGATATATTTCAAAAGGATAGATTTTCCCAAACCTCATAAGTGCTTCCCCAAACTTCCTCTTCTTCTTGCTCTACTTAACTCTCCGTAACTTCCACACTCCACTTGTTAAAATCCTCAAATAAACCACACCAAAATTCACGTTACTCGTCAACCCTAAGATTAAGAATTCAAGCCTAAAGGAAAAGAATAAGATAAGAGAGGTAAATTAACACAAATTAACATTAACCATACCTTAATCATGGCAAGAAATTCCCTTGATCCATTAAATCCCTTAGCAACCCAAATAAATAAAGAAGATTAGAGAAGGAGGAGGAAAAACGTGGCTGCCCCAAAATCCCAGCCAAAAATGGTTGGTCTCCCTTCTTTCTACCTCATTAAATTCTAACTAATCCTTAATGCCAAGTGTCACCCTCCTGTAGGTTAATTTTTTATTTTTATTACAATTCTCCTTTTTGGTCCCTTAACTCTTCTTTAATCTTTTCTTGGCATAATACATAGATATCATTCTTACATTGGCCTAAAATTAAATCCTTACCCTCTTCAAATAAGTCCCAAATTAATACCTTTCAATTTTTGGAATTGGCCGCACGTGCCGAAACTTTTGCATTAATACCGAATTTGTCCTTTCGGCACACCTGACACCACAACTTACATACATTCGGCATATAACTGATCCATCTTTAAAATTTAGCCCTCAAAGTTACCTATTCCATTCTATTAAATCCATATATAAAAAATGGCCAAATTACGATTTTTCTTAATTCTAATCATATCTTCTCTCCTACTTAATCACTCCGACCACTAAATCAAGCAGTTTTGATCACCAATATCCCTAGACATATACAAATCCTTCTAGGGTACATTTCGGGGTGTTACACGCATATCCTGTCTGGTGATAACTACTAGGTGTTACTAGGGACAAATATAAAGAAACTGATTAGAAAGAGATTTATTGGAAAAATATGGTGAAAAATGTAAAGAAAGAATTAAATTGAAAGAAGATAAAAGATTAAGGACTAAAATGTAATTTATCATGAAAATGATTGGTTAGTGGGTTAATTGATAAGTTATAAGTTAAAGAAGTGATTAAATGTGGAAATATAGTTAATTAATGGCATAATTGTGAATAAAGTAAGAAGAAGGGTAATGTTGTAATTTGATAAAAGTTTAGGAGCATTATGTTAAATATGCAATTAAATTGACTAATATAGTGATAAATAAGAAAATAAGTGAAAATGGGACTAAATTGAAAGAAATAAAAAGTTTAGGGATAAAATGGTTATTTTGCATTTAATAGTTAAAAATGAAGTAAATTAGGTAAAAAGTGTAATTAAAATAATAATTGTGTAAGGAAATGAAAATATAAGGACTAAATGGTAATTTGGTGTAAAAGTGATAAAATGGAGACTAAAATGTAATTTGGTAAGTTATAAAACGGTAATGATGGAAATTTAAGTGTAAAGAAGGGTAAATAAGTAATTAAGTGTAAATAAGGGTATTTTGGTAATTGAGAGAAAATAAGGGACATAATCGTAATTATTGAAAAAAGATGAGGACCTAATTGTAAATTTACAACAGTGTGGCTAATTAAGGAATTAAAATGTAATTAATCAATTATATTGGCATTAAATGAGTAATTGATAATTATTGAATAAATAATCAAGGATTATAGAATATGGTTGTATAAATAATTATTAAATGTATAATAGATTTAATTGAATTATAGATATGATGATTATAGATGTGTGTGTAATGTTAAGGAATAATTAGAATTATTATATGTTAATAAAAACCATAGTATGATATTAATATATAATAATAGCAAGGATTTTGATCCAGAAAAATAAGGGAAAATAAATGTTATGTATATGTATAGTGATATTTGATATGGAAAATTATGATAAATTTACTAATAAGAATAATTGATTTATGTGGTATGCTTATCGAAGGATAAATATGAAATTGGTTGTATGGACATTTATACATAATTAATTATAGGGATATAAATATGAAAATAAGCGTAGAATAAATAACCTGAGTTAAGTAATGAAACTGTATAGTAAAATATATGCATGTTAATGAATAAAATTATGTGTGCTTGCATGAACTTAGTTATGGAAAAGTTAGGATATGTATCCACCACTGGGCATTTTTATGCTCAGCGTGTAGAGTGTTATTGCGTACAGGTTGTGATAGATTTTGATGTGGCAGAAGATGTAGTGATGACAAGAAAGAAGATTTCGACAGCAAGGATGGAAGGATTTGCATGGCATGTATACGACCGCGGTAGAAGGAAGAAATGAATTATGGTATAAGTATTTGATTTGTGTGTTAGTGTACTGTTAAGTTTTGTATATGTATGTTTATGATTGTTATTATTGAAAAAAATTTCTACAAAACTATGGAGTGCATTATAGTGTTTGTTAGTGCAGTGTTGTGGCATCCGATATCCGTATCATTTATGAGTATAAGGGTATTACACAAGGGCTAAGAAAGCCTCACATCCTTTCCTCAGACACCTATATACTTGCATAGCAGATATCACATCTACTAAAGGATTAGAACATACACCTCTCACAGTCACCTTAGACTGTCCTGCACTACCAAGCACAATTGTTTTCTTTCTACAGTTAACAATGGCTTGGTGCTTACTCAACCAATCTATACCCAATATCAAATCAAATTTATCAAAAGGCAACTCAATTAAATCTATAGGAAATACTTGAAGCCTCACATCCTTTTCTCAAACACCTATACGCTTGCATAGCAGATATCACATCTACTAAAGGATTAGAACATACACCCCTCACAGTCACCTTAGACTGTCTTGCACTACCAAGCACAATTGTTTTCTTTCTACAGTTAACAATGGCTTGGTGCTTACTCAACCAATCTATACCCAATATCAAATCAAATTTATCAAAAGGCAACTCAATTAAATCTATAGGAAATACTTGACCTTGAACCACTAAAGGGCAATTTCTATATACTTTGTTCATATTAACTCTATTCCCCAATGGGCTAGTCACGCATATGTCATAATCTAAATGCTCAATATCAGACATCTTATCACATAATTTCTTAGAACACACATAGGAATGTGTAGACCCAGGATCAATCAATGAAAACATTTCTATATCAAAGAGTAGAAATGTACTAGCTATAACCTCTTGCGCATCTTGCTCCTCACGAGCCTTCATTGCATAAGCCCGTGCTGGTACCACTACAATTCAAATATCCAATTCTAGATTTAAACCAAGAATTAAGTTTCACATTAACTTAGAATCAAGAAGTAGTAGAAGAAGAACAATTAACACTAATCACTTACCTTAATGATTTAATAACTCGGCTCTACTAAACAACCACTTAATCATTCAAGAGGAATTATAAAATCAAAGGTTGAAGAAAGGGCTCATGAAAGAGAGAAGAAGATGAAGACGAAGATCAGAATTTGAGAGAGAGAGAGAGAGAGACAGAGAGCACCCGAAATCCACATGCAAATAAGTGGAGTTTTCTCTCTCCTCCAAGGCTTATATTGCATGTCTAAGGGTGACGTGGCACAACCAATGAGGGACACCCGGATTTCCACTATCTCACACACAAAATCTGGTTTGCTCACTTAATCACCATTAACACTTAACTAATCCACTTCTAATCTTAATCATGCACACTTACAAATTGGCCACTTAAACTTATTTTATTTATGCAATCAAGTCCTTAATTCAATTACACTTAAGTCCAGAATTTAGCAAACTTCAATTTAAATTTACCCAATTACCAAAATTAGACCAATATTGCTACTAGGGTATAATTCAAGCTATTACAACTCTCCTCTCCTAATAAGAATTTCATTCCGAAATTCATACCTGAAGCAAATAGCTGAGGATACTGCTCTCATATTGCTACTTCTAGTTCCCATATCGCCTCTTCTATCCCGTGATGCTGCCAAAGCACTTTCACCAATGGAACATGCTTGTTCCGAAGCTGCTTTACTTCCCTTTCCATGATTGCTTTGGGCTTCTCATCATAGGAAAAATTCGGTTACACTTGCACATCTTGCAATGGAATAATATGGGATTCGTCCGAACGACATCTCCGAAGCATTGATACAAAAAATATCATGGACCTTGGCCAAAGCTAGAGGCAAAGCCAACCGATAAGCAACAAATCCCACTCTTTCCAACACTTCATATTGCCCAATGAACCTCGAACTCAAATTTTCTTTCTTTCCAAACCACAATACCTTCTTCCAAGGTAACAATTTTAGAAATACTTTATCAACCACTTCAAATTCAATGTCTTTTCTCTTCAGATCCTTATACGGTTTATGCCTATCACTTACAGCCTTCAATTGCTGCTGAATTAAATTCGCTTTCTCCTCAGTATCCTTCACTAACTTAGGACCAATGGCCTTATGCTCAATTAATTCAGTCTAACATACCGGAGTTTGACACTTTCTACCATACAAGACTTCAAATGGTGCCATACCAATACTCGCCTGATAACCATTATTGTAAGTAAACTCCATTAAGAGAATGTACTGATCCCAAACTTTAGAGAAGTCTAACACACATGCCCAAAGCAAATCTTCTAACACTTGAATTACTCTTTCAGACTGTCCATCAGTCTGCGGGTTGAAAGCTATACTGAAGATCAATTTCGTACCAAATGTAGCCTGCCCTTCCAGAACTTAGAATTGAATATCGGATCTCTATCTGAAACAATAAACAAAGGAATACCATGCAATCTAACAATCTCTTTCACATAAAATTCAGCCAACCGATCCATGGAGTAATCGAGTCGAATCGGTATAAAGTGAGCCGACTTAAAAAACCGATGCACTATTACCCACACAGAATCATGTTGCCTCGATGTCATCAGCAATCCCGAGACAAAGTCCATAGTAATGTTGTCCAATTTCCATTGTGGAATTGGAATGGGATTCAACAAACCATGTGGAACCTGATGTTCCGCTTTCACTTGCCGGTAGGCCAAACACTTAGAAACATATTCGACAACATCCCTTTTCATACTAGGCCACCAATAGAACTGCTTTAAGTCCTAATACATCTTATTACCGCTTGGGTGAATAGTGAGAAATGTATTATGCGCTTCATGCAAAAGCCTTTTTCTTAACTCTTTATTACTTGCGACACATAACCTACCTCGGTAGCACAACACACCCTCTTAATTCACTGAATAGTCACTCTTGTCTCCATTACTGACTGACAGTAGAATCTGTTGCAGCTTGAGATCACTTTTCTATGTATGCACCAACTCATCTCTCATAACCGGTTGTTAGCTTATTTCTACATGCTAATTCCGCAAGTATACGGTGTACCGGTTATAGTATAAAAGATGTCGATCCCACGAGGAATGTGATTAATATTACACACTATTACTACTCAATTTTAATCCTGTTTACAATGATCATAAATTTTATGAATGAAAGTGGAAATACTATGTCTAATTCTATCTAACCTAATTTTTAATTATCGGAGATGACAAATAATTAATGATGGTGATTATTCTTGATTATAAGTATTTTCTTGTCATGCAAGTCAAATTGAATAAGATTCCAATTTACTCTCTCGGCATAAACTAAAGTGCCTGAAACATGCATTTATAATTCTAACTCACAATTTTCATTAATGAATTAGAGGGTTATATATGCAAATTTTAGGAATAAGAAACAACCTATAGCAACCATCTAACATTATGATTTCTCAAATAATACTTCAATGATGAACTTCTGCTACATTTAAGTAAGAATTCATCTTTCAACTAAACTCTTACTTATAATGATCATGCATCAAATTCTAATAGAAAATTCTATAAACAATAATACCAAATTGATCTGAATAATAAAACATAACATAAAAGATTCAAATTCATAATTTGCATCATTCAATAGTTACAAAGAAGAAGTAAAATATAAGAAATGAAGAAGGAGTTTTCTCAACTCTTTTCCCTTTCACAAAGTATGCTCTTCTTCCTTGTAAGAAATCTTCTCTTCACAAAATAAAATCCTAACTTAAGAACTTTAACTAAAGAAATGTACTCTCCCAACTTACAAAAATTCTTAGTTAAAAATTCAACAACAACAATTTACAGTTGAAACTAATATTTATAATGTTCTAAAGATGTGTTCTTTCAAGTGTCTCTTCAAAGGGTTGCAAGATTTGGTGGAAAGACATGATTTTTCAAGGCAAAACTTGAAGTCAACTGCCCAACGTTCCTCTCTGTCGTGCTCGCGACGTCTATCGCGCTCACGACAGAGCACGCCTGCTTCTTCGCTCCACCTTCCTCATGTTGGCTCTTCTCCGCGTCATGTCGTGACCTCGCGACAGGCTTCTTGCTCGCGACATTGGATTTTTCCTCCTTTCTTCTTTGGCGCTTTCTGTCGCGCTCGCGACAGATCCTTCTCTTCTCTATCTCATTTTTGCTCCTTTCTCCTATTTTCTCCATTTTCTCCTACACACACAAAACTTAAACAAAAACATAAAACATAAAACATACCTAATTCTAACACAATTAACTACACATAAACATTATTTCAACCCCAAAACATAGATTAAATATGAGCTATTTAGGCTCATATCAAACCCCCACACTTAAACATTTGCTTGTGCCCAAGCAAAACATAGCAAACACTCAACCTACAAAAATTCATAACACATAATAATATGCACACAATTTTGGAGCTTACTTCTATATTTGATAAACATTTGGAAATAACGTGCATAAACTATTATCTCCTAACAAATTAGTCTAAATATGCAAAATCTCAATCAATATCATTATCCATCAAACTTGAACAATCATGCACATTTTGGAAAATCATAAAGTTGCAAAACACAAGAATGTTTGACCTCAAGAATTTGAATATCTTAACACATGTAAAGATTATTTCACGCAAAGCATTGCCTAAAGTAATTCTCACTCAAACACTCTATTTCTCAAGTACTCAATCACTCATTGTGTTTAAAGGTTAGTGTTTCTCTCATTCCTTAAATATGCCATTGCATACCATAAGCTTGTAATTAGTAAAAATTTCCACTACTAGTATAAAGTAGTACATGAAATCAAAGGGTATTGAAAGGGTTGTAACTTGGCTAAGGTAAAGGTAGGACAATTTTGGTTAAAGTAGCTTATATTGTGCAGAGAAAAATTATCACTATATTATAAGAGATGTAAAAACTAAGTATAGCATGATATTCCAACTTTCTATTCTAACTCCCTTCTTAGTGTCCACACTTTTGCTCTAGTTTCATTTTCTACATTTGCTTTTCTTTTCTTTTTCTCTTTTTCATTTTTTTCTTCTTCTTTCTTTCTTTTTTTATATATATAGTAGGTGCATTTTATGCTCCATCCTACTTATTTTATTTTCTTTTCTTTTTTCATAGAAACTAGCACTTGCTAATAGTGGACTTTTATAATAAGGGAATTCAACTTGTACATCAACTATAATCATCTATAATCATACTTATACTAACAAATGTATCTCCATGGTATAGCAATCCTAATTCTCACCACAACAGGGGTAACAAAATAAGTAGTTATTGTTTAGCAAATGATTTGGTTAATGAAGTGCTTAACAACAAAAACAGGTTAAGGCTCAAAAATTGCTACCTAAAGTCAAAAAGGTTAGGTTTTAAAGCAAGCCAAAATGGTTTAATCTAATTGCCCTTCTCATTTCTCATGCACAACCCATACTAAACATAATCTCAAAATTTACTAAAAATATGTTCTAGAGGATATGGCATATAAAGGCTCTCACATAAGAAAATTTTTAATGTATAAGGCTTAAAAGCTCACAAAAGCTATAGGTTAAACTACCCTAAGCAATGCATTGGCAAAATAATCCTTTTATACATATGAAAAGATACTCAACTTAAAAAGATCCTACACTAAAGTGCTTTGCCAAGTTATGACTTTCACTATGCACATTAGAATGCCAAAGTAAAATAAACAATGATATTGTTCAAGAATTTGACTAAAAGAAATTCAAGCTATAGCATGCATTTATTCCCAAATAGGACCCAAATATATAAGCACCAAAATCAAACTCACAAAACAACCTAGCATATAGACCTATAAACAATCATACATAACCCTACATACTCATATGTACAAATCAAACTCAACATACCTAATACTAATAGCCTATATATAAAAATCTAAAACTAGCAACGCATGCAAAACCATAGGCTATACTAAACAAACATATATATACAAATGAACAGAACATGCATGCCCCCACACTTAAAGGACACAATGTCCTCATTGTGTGAGAAAATCAAACACAGACAAAACAGACAATAAAAATAAGCAAAATACAAAGTACAAATTAAAGAAAAATAAAAAAAATAAAAATAAAAATAAAAAGGTAGGAGAAAATTGATCTTAACTCCCACTAGGGGAACTTGGTGGAGAAGGTGTGAACTCAATATTCTTTTTTCGGAAGAAGGAGAGCAGTTTGCAACTCATGCTCTTGTGGCTTTTATGCATTGCCTTCATTGTGGCCTCCATTGAATCCAATCTAGTTGCCATGGTTTGGTTAACAGCCTCGACACCATCCAAGCATGTCATAACTTGCTACCAACCCATAGAAGCGCCCCCACTAGCAGTAGGCACCCCACTACCTTCTTCATCAGAAGCGTCTTCCTCCTCATCTTCATCCCCAACAGCAGCTGTGGAAGTTTTAGGGGTTTTTCCTTTATCCACACGTGAGCTACTAGCCTGCATACCACGATCAATAAACTTAGGAGGCCAACCGCCTTTTGTTAAAATATTAGCATGCCTCAAGTAAGTGACATTTAACATGGCCACATGTTCTTCCTCACCCAATTGAAAAGTATGTAAATCCCCTAAACAACCCAACATAATTCTAGTTACCATGTGACACATTCCCACAGTCTTACTTTTAGCAATAGATGCATGATAAAAGCCATCAAAAATAAAATCAGTTGAGCATGGAGTGTTCTTAGATTGCAATAAGTCTAGCACAAATAAATCTTTAGTTTGAACCTTAGAACTTTCCGCTCTACCAAATAAAGCATGACAAAGATATTTATGAAAAAGCAACAACACATCATCCTGAATTTTGCTATTAGTTGAATTTTTATTGTTGAAAGAATCCAAACCAGTCAATCTTTTCCAAACAGGTCTAGGATCAAAAATTTGAGCATCAAATTGTTTACCATTAAGTGGAAAACCGAACCACTCATGCATTTCATTAAACCTAAAAATATATTCTTATCCCTGATGTCTAAATTTTATTTATCCCTACGTTTATCCACATAATCAAGAGACACAAAAAACTCAAGTGCCCACTCTTGCCTAATTGGAAGATTAAGATGCACAAACTTACTCCATTTCATATATCTTAGATATCTTTCAAATTTCTCTGTTAAGCCTAAATCATTTAATAGAGAGAAATCAATATACCACATGCCAACATAAAATTTTTTAGCAAAATAAACAAACTTCTCACCCTCTTCCTCTGTAAAAATTGGGAAAGGACATTCAAACCTATTTTGGAGTCAAATTGGGTCTTGGTTTGAACTTGATCCGCCAACATCTTTCTTTTCCTTATGGCCCACAGTCTTAGTTCTTACCATCTTAAGGGTTAGGATGAACAAATTTAATCTAGCAAGGTTAACTCAAGAAAAAGTAAGACAAAACTCAAGAAAACTCAAGAAAAATGAGAGAAGAAGGGAAAATCTGAGAGAAAATGAGAGAAAAACCGAAGAGAAATGAAGAGACAATTCAAAATTTAAGTTAAAGCTAAAAAATAGGGCTTAAAGCTATTTATAGGGAAGGAAAAAGTAAGTCCAACGGTCAGAAAATCCCCTTGAAATTTAAATTTCGTGATCTGTCGCGACCTCATGACACTATCGTGATCGCGACAGAACCGAAATTCCCAATTTCTAAACTTTTCTGTTGCACTCCCCATGCCTGGCACGATCGCGATAGCAACATGCAAAAACAACCTTCACGACAACTGTCGCGCTCGCAACAGTGAAGAAAATTCAAAGAACAACTTTGCTTTTTTTTCAATAAAACACTATAAATTGGAATAACAATAATGACATAGTAATTAATATAACCTGTAGAACCAAAATAAAGTGTGTTAGTAATATTAAAAACCACTATATAAAATTTAATTAACAAATTTACTTAAAATAACTTAAGAATAAAATAAATACATATAGAAAGAAAATCTAATTAAGCAACCTAAATAAGAGGTTATATAATACTAGGATTTCATGTGCTCCCTAGGATTTTCTTCCGTATTGCTTGGAAGACACCCTAGACTTCTAGATGGTAATGAACTTGCAAGTTAACCCAATTGAACCTCAAGATTATTAATGGATGAATCATGATTTTTAGTAATTTGATCAATTTTTGCCTCAAGCTTATTTTGTTTCTCATCTTGAGAGCTAATCTTAAAATTAATCTCCTTAATAAATTTATCAAGTTTGACCTCAAATGCCCCAAACCTATCTTGTGGTTGTTGGAATCCTGTACCTCTATTTTGATTATTACTACTATTTCCCATGACAAATTAGGATGATTTCGCCAACCAGGATTATAGGTATTTGAATATGGATTTCCACGTCCTTGGCCTTGAATAAAATTCACTTGTTCCGCCTTATTGACCAATCCTAAATTGCAATTTTCACTAATATGACCTTGTTGACCACACATAGTGCATACATTTTGTGAACTGCCCCCCATTCCTAGGCTATTAACCTTATGTGTCAATGCCTCAACTTGGGCTTACAAAGCTACTACAGAATCTATTGCATGTACCCCCCTAGCATTAGAAGAATTAGACTCCCTTACTCTTTCAGTGGGCCACATACAATTGTTCATGAACATCTCTTCTAGCAACTCAAAGGCAAGTCTGAATAAGTAGCTCTCTTGGAAGGTTGTGGTGAGGACATATTCTCTGTAATTCCTTAAACCTCTCCCAAGCTTCATACAAAGATTCATTATCATGTTGGACAAAAGTGGTGATATCTTTTATAATTTTTGCAGTTTTGGCTAGAGGAAAGTATTTAGATAAAAATGCTTGGGCCAATTAATCCCAAGTGGTTATAGATCCTCTAGTTAGTGAATTCAACCAAGCCTTTGCCTTATCCTTCAAAGTGAAAGGAAAAAGCCTAAGCTTAATTGCATCCGCTGAAACTCCATTTATTTTAAAAGTATCACAAATCTCTAAGAAATTTGCCAAATGAGCATTAGGATCCTCATTTGCCAAACCAGAAAATTGAATGCTATTTTGAATCATTTGCAAAAGAGATGGTTTTATTTCAAATTGGTTAGCGTTTACCGTAGGCCTTAGCACACCTTGTTGAGCCCACTAAATGCAGGTGTAGCAAAATCCATTAACCTTGTTGGATTTTCCTCTTCAGCCATAATAGGTCTCTTATTCTTATTCTTCTTTTTGTTGGATTTTTGGTTACTTGACAAAAATCTCTCTATTTCAGGATTTAAAGGTTCAAGCTCTTCTTGAGAACTTCTTGTACTAGGCATAGACTTGAACTACCAAATCCTATAAAAACAACACAAAACAAAACTAATTAAATATTGCAATCCAAAATCATAAATCAAGATTCGTAATGGCAATAAATAATCATTCATTCCTCGGCAATGACGCCAAAAAATTATTAGCTTATTTCTACATGCTAATTTCGCAAGTATATGGTGTATCGGTTATAGTACAAAAGATGTCGATCCCACGAGGAATGTGATTAATATTACACACTATTACTACTCAATTTTAATCTTGTTTACAATGATCATAAATTTTATGAATGAAAGTGGAAATACTATGTCTAATTCTATCTAACCTAATTATTGATTATCGGAGAAGACAAATGATTAATGATGATAAAGTAATAATAAATAGAACTTGAAGTGATTATTCTTGATTATAAGTATATTCTTGTCATGCAAGTTGAATAAGATTCCAATTTACTCTCTCGACATAAACAAGAGTGCCTGAAACATGCATTTATAATTCTAACTCACAATTTTCATTAATGAAATAGAGGGTTATACATGCAAATTTTAGGAATAAGAAACAACCTATAGCAACCATCTAAATTATGATTTCTTAAATAATACGACAATGATGAACTTCTACTAGATTTAAGTAAGAATTCTTCTTTCAACTAAACTCTTACTTATAATGATCATGCATCAAATTCTAATAGAAAATTCTACAAATAAGAATACCAAATTGATATGAATAATAAAACATAACATAAAAGATTCAAATTCATAATTTGCATCGTTCAATAGTTACAAAAAAGTAAAAGATAAGAAATGAATAAGGAGATTTCTCAACCTTTTCCCTTTCACAAAGTATGCTCTTCTTCCTTGTAAGAAATCTTCACTTCACAACATAAAATCCTAACTTAAGAACTTTAACTAAAGAAATGTACTCTCCCCGCTTACATAAATTCTTAATTAAAAATTCAACAACAATAATTTATAGTTGAAACTAATATTTATAATGTTCTAAAGATGTGTTCTTTCAAGTGTCTTTTCAAAGGGTTGCAAGATTTGGTGGAAAGACATGATTTTTTAAGGCAAAACTTGAAGTCAACTACCCAACGTTACTCCCTATTGCGATCGCGACGTCTATCGCGCTCGCGATAGAGCACGCCTGCTTCTTCGTTCCACCTTCCTCGCGCTGGCTCTTCTCTGCATCATGTCGCGACCTCGCGACGGGCTGCTTGGTCACGACAGTGGATTTTTCCTCCTTTCTTCTTTGTCGCTTTCTATCGTGCTCGCGATAGATCCTTCTCTTCTCTATCTCATTTTTGCTCCTTTCTCCTATTTTCTCCATTTTCTCTTACACACACAAAACTTAAACAAAAACATAAAACATACCTAATTCTAACACAATTAACTACACATAAACATTATTTCAACGCCAAAACATAAATTAAATATGAGCTATTTAGGCTCATATCACCGGCCTTACTTTCAACTGTGCCACTAAAGCACCATCAGAAGCAAATCTCCACTTAACTCTCTGTAATAACATGGTTGAAACTGATTTTCTGCTCAATGCATCTACCACTGCATTGGCCTTAACCGGATGGTAATCTATAATGCAGTCATAATCTTTGAACAATTCCAGCCACCTTCTTTGTCTCAAGTTCAACTCTTTCTGAGTCAGCAGATACTTGAGACTCTTATGATCAGTAAAGATCTTACACTTTCCACCATATAAGTAATGTCACCAAATCGTTAAGGCAAACACTACTATAGCCAATTCAAAATCATGAGTCAGGTAATTCTACTCATGTGGCTTTAGTTGCCTTATACATAGCATCCTCCTTACCCAAAATAGATTGAGTTAGGAGTGGTACCTCAACTAACATCCTCTTCAACTGCTCAAAACTAGCTTGGCACTTATCAGACCACTCAAACTTAACACCCTTATGAAGTAACTTAGTAAGCAGAGAAGACATTACTGAGAATCCTTTCATAAAGTGACAGTAATACCCCGCTAATCCCAAGAAACTTCATACCTCAGGCACATTCCTGGGTGGTTTCAAATTCATCACTGCTTCTACCTTAGCTGGATCAACCTTAATACCCTCAAAAGAGACTATATCACCTAGAAAAGACACTTCTTTCAACCAAAATTCACACTTACTAAGCTTTGTATATAACTGATTGTGATGCACGCTGAACCCCGGGTGGGCCCCGAACAACCCGCTTTTAAGGCATTCAAGAGAGGTTCATGAAAACTTGTAAGAGATTACAAGGGTGTCTATTTTAGGCAACAAGGAGGTTTCTTGGATTCACCACCCAATAAAATATTGGAAAAGGTCATCTAGCCTAACTAAGCCTAAGATAGCGCATCTGTGTCTATTTTGGATAAGCCAGAGATATTTTGGAGTCCCCATCCAAATAGAACATTGGGATGGTACTCTAACCTCATAGAGCCTAAGACGACGAATATACATCCATTTTGGTTAAGCCAGAGATATCTTGGAGACCCCACCCCAATAAGACATTTAAGTGGTTCTCTAACCTCATAGAGCCTAGGATTATGCAAATTGGGCCTATTTTGGGCAACAAGAGATATTTTGGAGACCCCACCCAAATAGTACATTAAGATGGTCCTCTAACCTCGTTGAGCCTAAGACCAAAGATAGTTTTGGACTTCCCATTTATTCATACCTTGATTAAATTATAATTAAATTTAAAATTTAAAATTTCATTCCATTTTCTCATTCAGTTTAATACAATAATTAAAGCGTCAGATCAATCATATAATGAAAGCATTAAATAAAGTAAGCTCAAAATAAAGAAAATCAAAAATATAATAGTTTACAACAAAACTAGGGGCATAATACAACCCCCATTGTGAATGACGTGCGGATCATACATAAAATGGGATATTCGTTAAGGAGTGAGGACATTGGTCCTCGCATGTATACTTACAAAAACAACTTTAAAGTGTCAATTTTATTTGATGAAAGGAATATGACATTGGTCCTCATTTTATTAGTGGAAACTCCAATTTAAATAATATAAATACTTAACCATTTTCATATTAGCGGAATAAAATAATATTTACAATAAATGGAAATTAAAATATGGAGGAGAAAAGGTAGAGGAATAAACCCGAACGAAGGTTCTCAGATCATTACGGTGTATTCCATTTTTAATAACCCAACTCCGATAAAGAAGCAATAAAACTCACAAAAATCATGTTAGTGCGACAATTAAAATAAAATATACATAAAAAATAAATAAGGACGAAAAGAATCTATAAAAATTTATAATGAAAATAAGGAAAAGAAAAGAAAGGAATAAATGAAAAGAAAATGAAGGAAATGGAGGGGGGAAAGGCCCAGGGACGGCCCATAACGCATGAGCGACGGGCATCCCTGGGTTGACTGACGGGTGGAGGTATAAGCCCTCGACGGCCCATCACTCGGATGAGCGACGGCCGTCGATGGGTCTTCTGCCCGTCGGTCATCCTAGACCCAGAAAAATAGAGAAAATCAAACAAAAAACATTTTATTTTAAATGAAATGAGATTTTATATGTAAAATCAATATGAGATGATTAAATGTAATGGAGATTGATCCAGAATGTTTACCCTCAATGTCACACCCCGTTTGCCCCCTAGAAGTTCGAGCCATGTTTGTGCATGTGCATTTAGTGTATTTGCATGTCATAAGGGTATTTTGGGTATAATGCATGTTTGCAGGTTTTGCTAGTATGTGGGTGCATATACGGTGCTAGAGTGTGAATTGGTTGGGTTTCATTTGTGTGTGTTTGCTCACTTGGTTGTAGGATGTGAGTGAGTAAGTTGGGTTGCAATAGTGTGTGCATGAGCATATCTTTGTAGGGTGTTATTAGTTGGGGTGACTTTGTGTGTGTGTAGTGCATTATTGTTGGGTGTGAGTGGTTGATTTCCACCACCAGGGAGTGGACACATGGCTAGGTTAGGAAAATGAAAAGTAGAAGAAGAGAGAGAATTGGGAAATCAGAATTCTTCATCCCTCTTTCCCGTTCTTCCCTCTTCTCTTTGTCTTTCGTTTCCTTTGCTTTCCATTTGTGTGCCCTAAGCTTGGATTCAAGCTCTTGGTGGTGGGAATTGATCACATCTTGCATGTATTTAGTATGTTTTCTGCATTTTTCCATCTTGTTCTTCCTCTTCTTCATCTTTTCTTCTTCTAGCTGGTTTGGGTTTTTAATTTAGGGTTATGTTTTGTGTGTTCTTGTTGATCATTAGTTGAGCCTCCTCGTGAGCCTAAAGGCAAGGAGAAGGCATCAGGAAGTGGAACTAAGTGAATAAGAGCTAAGGAGATTCAGGTTTGGGAGTTTGTGATTTATGCATTTTTGGTGATTTTATTCCTTGAATGAATTTCTAGAAAATTTGGTGTTCTTGATGTTTTTACTGTTATGGGTTTTGATTTTTATTGTTCATGAAACCTTGATTGTGAGTTATTGAACCAAAATGTGCAATTGATTGAGTGGTGTTGAATAGTGATGATTTTGAATGTGTAAATGGATGTTGTTTTCTTTTTTTTTTGGAGAATTCATGAGTAGGATCTTATAATGGTATGATTTGATGATGTTAGAAGGTTGATGTTGAGTTATGAGTGAGGAGATATTTGTTGGAGTAAGAAGCTTTGAGTTAGCCTGGAAATGAAGTGATTTTGGTTCGGTGGTATTGCATCTGGGCATGGGTCACGGTGGTAACAAATTTGGTTGTGACCGTGAGGTATGTATCAGATGCATTCTGCCGAGAGTTCTAGACATGTCACGGTGACAACCATTTTGGTTGTGACCGTGAGGTGTCCAGATCTTGCTTCTATTTTTGGGTCCGGGTCATGTCACGGTGACAACCATTTTTTTGTGACCGTGAGGTGTCCAGACTTTTGCTTTTGCTTGGTCCTTCTGTAGACAACCATTTTGGTTGTGACCGTGAGGTACCCCAATCTTGCATTATGCTGAGAGTTTTGGTATGTCACGATGACAACCAATCATGTTATGACCGTGATCTACCCTGTTTTTGCATTGAAATCTCATTTGTTTAGGGTAATGTTTGGGTGTTAAATTATTGATTTAAGCACACACAATGACATTTAATAAGAGTTTTATCCTAGTATGGTGGATGATGTTTATAAGCTTTGATAAATTAAAGTATGTGAATTCTTTGCTCGTTGTAAGTGAATGATGGACTTAAATTGTATATTTTAGCATGCAAATCAACTAAGTGGATTGTTAGGCATGCCTAATAGAGTCTTTTAGCTACAGCCTCAGTTCCATTTGGACCCCGATCAGGTCCCTATCTGGTTCCTCGCGAACCCTTATGAATTTTTGGATCTTGTTTAAGGTCCATTCGAAAATTGTTTTGAATGTGATAAAATAAATGGTTTCTCAATTCGTACCCGTAAGGTACTGTCTATATTCGATTCGTACACGTAAGGTACTGTCTGTATTCTCGTTGTCCACTACTGTGAGTCCACAGGTGTTCTGTTTGCTTTAGTTTATGTCGATATGATTATTAGAATGTGATATCCGAATGAACATGATAAGTATGAGGATTAGTTTATATGTATGTGGATGTAGAGATGAGCCTCTAATTGTACGTCTTTATTCTGCAAGTATGGTTAAATATCTGACACGATTATTCACATTTGACATACCGTATGTGCTATGCTTTGACGACCGTTGTGATTGGCCGTCCACTCTTTTATTGTGTGTTTCCCCACTAAGCGTTTATCGCTTAGCACGGTTTTTATCAGTGCAGGTGTGGAAGGCGTTTCGCTTTGGGAGAGTCACCGCTAGTCAAGCCAACACAGAAGGGTTTAGTGTTAGGACTACTTTTGTATTAGATTGATGATTCTTTTTGTAATAGAGCTCTCAATGTATCGGTAATTTTGTAAGCTTCCGCTCTGTATATTTTGGGATATGTAATTATTTTGTAATATCAGTTTGATCAGAACATTATTGTAAGGAATGTTGTTATATTAATGCATGATTAAGTTGATGTTTCTCAAAAGTTTTAAATTTTTGTATGTTTATATCGTATGAATGTTTGCTTTATATCGATATGCCTGGTGTGACACCCCTGCTCCTACGACATCTCACTCCTATCAGAATGGGTTCGCCTACGTATGGGTAGGGGGTGTTACAGTTTTTGGTATTAAAGCCCTGGTTTAGGCTTTTTTGGGTGTTTTGTTGTCGTTGTTGTGTATAGATGCATATATGTATAGGATTGTGTTGGCTGATGTGGTTGTCTTTGTTTGTTTAGATGGATTCCGATTTTGTTCAAGGGTCTCTTGAGGGGTCAGCTGAAAGCGTGAATCCTCAAGCTGTTGATCCTTCAATTTTTGTGTCGGCTCAACCCAATAGGGTATAGCCTGAGGCCGCAGCCATGCCCTTTGAATCTATGCTTAAGCTATCCTAGGACATGGCTCGAGTCTTGGAGTGAGTGATTGCCCCTAAGGCCCCGAATGAGAGTTTGAGAAGAGCTGGTGCTAAAGACTTTTATGGAACGGGTTTGGATGAGTCGGAAGTCACTAAGAAGTGGATTGACAAAGTAAAGCGTGCTTTGAGAGTAGTTCGGTGTCCTCCCAATCAGAAAGTAGAGTGTGCAGTGGCTTTCCTGCAAGGGTCTGCTTATGAATGGTGGGAGTTGGTCTGTCAGCATCCTCAGTTGCCCGACCCGGTTACATGGGATTTTTTTGAAAGAGAGTTCTCGAACAAGTATGTGACTCAGACATACAAGGATGCAAGGTGGGCTCAGTTCTTGAGTTTAAAACAGCGGGCGATGTCTGTGTCTGAGTTTGAGAAGGAGTTTAACAGGTTAACTAAGTATGCACCAGAAGGTATATTAACAGAGGAGTTCAGGTGTAGTCATTTTGAGGCCGATTTGAATGAGTCGTTGGGGGCGATGTTGATTTCTTTGGTGGGTACTCCAGGAGTGGGGTATTATTAGATTGTGCAAGCTACTGTTAGGGCTAAGAGGTCAGAATCAATGCTAAGAGAGAGGACTCTGAGGAGGAATCCTTCTCGTGGTGGTTCATCTTCTTCATCGTTGGGAAAGAGGTCGAGGAACCTGCAAGATAAATCATCTGTAGGCCCGGCTACGAGAGGTAGAAGACAAGGTTCAGCGATGGTGTCCAGTTATGGTAGAGGCGGTGCTAGTGGTAGGACCGAGTCGATGCCTGTGTGCTCTCATTGAAGTAAGCCTCATCGGTGTAGGTGGCTTATAGGTGGGTGTTTCAGATGTGGAAGCACTGAACACTTTTTGGCCAACTGTCCGAGGTTGAATGAGGATTCGGGTGCTCAGAGAGAGTCTGGTAGAGTTGGTTCAAATGCCACGCAAGCTACCCGTGGTAGAGGCAGAGGAAGAGGTCGAGGTGGTCGACCTAGAGAGGGAGCTGCATCTGAGTCAGTTGAGTGTCCGCTACCTGTCCAGCCAGAGCTTATGCTATGAGAGCGAGAGATGAACAAGATACCCCTGATGTTATAGCCGATAAGTTTCTACTCCATGACATTGAATTGTATGCTCTAATTGACCCTGGTTCCACACACTCATATTTGTGCACAGATAAGTTATTTGATAAGTTGCATGAGATAGATCAGTTAGATTATGAGATATGTGTGACTAGTCCTTTAGGGCATAGTGTCAATGTGAGTAGAATGTATAGGAATTGTCCCCTGTTGGTTGAGGGAGTTGAGTTTCCAGCACATTTGATTGAGTTGCCGTTCAGAGAATTTAATTTGATTCTGGGTATGGACTGGTTGAGTAAGCATCGGACAGTGGTTAATTGTCATAGGAAGACAGTTGTGCTTCAGGATAGAGGTCGGTTGTCTATGTTTGTTAAAGGTTTGGGTGCTAGTTCTTTTAGCAATGTGATATCCGCAATGCAGGTTAAGAGGTTTATTAGAAAGGGTCGTGAGGCTTTTCTAGCTGTTGTGTTGGATTCCAAGCGGGATCAAGTTAGGATTGAGGACATTCTGATTGTCTGAGAGTTTGCGGATGTGTTTCTGAGTGAGTTGCCTAGTTTGCCTCCTGAGAGTGAAGTGGAGTTGTCCATAGAGATAGTGCCAGCTACTTTGCCTATTTCGAAAGCACCTTATCGGATAGCTCCTGTAGAGTTGAGAGAACTCAAAACTCAGCTACAAGAGCTATTGGATAAGGGATTTATCAGACCCAGTATATCTCCATGGGGCGCTTCGGTTTTGTTTGTTAAGAAGAAGGATAGTTCTATGAGGATGTGTATCGACTATAGGCAGATCAACAAGGTTACAGTGAAGAATAAGTATCCTTTGCCTAGAGTTGAGGATTTGTTTGATTAGCTCTGGGGTGCGGGTGTCTTTTCGAAGATTGATCTTCGGTCGGGTTATTATTAGCTGCGAGTTCAGGACGCAGATGTGGTTAAGACTGCATTTCGGACTAGGTATGGCCACTATGAGTTTTTAGTGATGCCGTTTGGTTTGACTAATGCACCTGCGACATTCATGGATCTGATGAACCGAGTGTTTAGGCCATATTTTTATCAATTTGTAGTGGTGTTCATCGATGATATATTGGTTTACTCTAAGGACGAGAGTGAGCATGAGGATCATCTCCGGATGGTTTTGCAAGTTCTGAGAGAGCATCGGTTGTTTACTAAGCTTAGTAAGTGTGATTTTTGGCTACGGGAAGTGTCATTCTTGGGTCATGTTATTTTGGCTAAGGGTATTCAAGTGGATCCGTCTAAGATTGAGGCAATTATCGATTGGAAAGCGCCTAGAAATATTCATGAAGTGAGGAGTTTTCTTGGTTTGGCGGGCTACTATCGTCGGTTTGTGAAGAGTTTCTCAGTTATTGCTGCTCCAATGACGAGATTGCTAAGGAAAGGAGTTAAGTTTGAGTGGTCGGATAAGTGTCAGGCTTGTTTTGAGCAGTTGAAGAGTTTGTTAGTTAAAGCTCCTATACTTACTCAATCCATCTCGGGTAGGGAGTTTGTAATGTATAGTGATGCTTCGGGTGTCGGTCTTGGTTATATGCTGATGCAAGAGGGTAAGGTGGTGGCTTATGCTTCTCGTCAGTTAAAGCCATATGAGAGGAACTATCCGACGCATGATTTAGAGCTGGCAGCTGTGATCTTTGCTTTGAAGATTTGGCGACATTATCCGTATGGAGAGAAGTGTAGGATCTTTACGGGCCATAAGAGCTTGAAGTACCTTCTCTCGTAGAAGGAGTTGAACATGAGGCAGCGCCGTTGGCTAGAGTTGTTCAAGGACTACGACTGCATATTGGATTACCACCCGGGTAAGGCGAATGTGGTCGCGGATGCTTTGAGTTGGAAGTAAGTTTCTGCTCTGTTCCTGAGGCAGTTTAGATGGAGATTTGATTCAAATGGGGCTTTGGTTGCCAAGATAAAAGTGAGACCTACCTTGAGACAAAGGATTGTAGATGCTCAGAGGGATGGTGTGAGGTTGCAACGGATTGTGCAAGAGGTTAATTCTGATAAGCAGTCAAAGTTCTCAATTTTGGATGGGATGCTGATGTTTAGAAATCGCTTGTGTGTACCGGAGAATGAGGAGTTAAGGAAACAGCTTTTGAGTGAGGCACACTCTACGATTTTCACTATACATCCCGGTAGTGACAAGATGTACCGAGACATGAAGCAGTTCTACTGGTGGTCTGGTATGAAAAGGGATATTGTGGATTTCATGTCTAAGTGCTTGACCTTTCAGCAGGTAAAGCTTGAGCATCAAGTTCCTTCGGCATTGCTCACACCTTTATCCGTGCCCGAGTGGAAATGGGACGATATCACTATGGATTTTGTGTCTGGTTTGCCTTTTGTCACACCCCATAAGTGGCCTAATTGGATTTAACAATTTTTAATTGGACATTTAAGGGAAATTGGGTTATTTATTAATGAAAGAGGATTTAATTGCAAGGAAATAAAAGTATTTGATTTGCAGATTTTATTTTAGTGAGTAAAAAGGAATTGTTAAGGACCTGTGAGAAGATTTTGAGGACCTGTTAGTATTTTGGAATAAGGAATCGTGCATGTGTGCCAAGTGGAGAGTGAGTGTGTGTGTACGTGGGTGAGAGAAAAGAAAGGGTCTGAATGTTTTTAGTTTCTGGAAACTAAACACAGGAGGTTTCTCTCTTTTGCTCTCTCTCACGTTAGCCATCTCTTCCCTCTCCATTTTCTGTTCTTTTTCCCATTTGCATGTATGTATATTCATCTATCTTGAGTTTGGGTTTTAAGCTTTGAAGCTTCAGAAGGTGAGTTTGGTTCTCCATCTTCTCTGTTTAAAGATTGTTGTTTGCTGTTTCTTTGGATTGATTTTGGGTCTATTGTTGGTATATGTAATCTGTTGAAGAGAAGAAGAAGGATAAAGGGAAGGAGAAGGTTGTTGATTGAAGAGGATCACAGTGGGCGTTTTTGGACTTCAGTAACAGGTTTGGGAGTGTCTGTCCTTTATTGTGTTTTGATCCTGTTTGCTGTTTTGATATAAACGTGGTTTCTGTGTGTTTGTTTATCGAAATGCATGAAATATGCACTGTGTATACATGATTTCTGTAGAAAAGAAGGATGTTAAATATGTAAATGAGATGAACATGCATGAGGTGAGTGTGGAAATTCTGGGAAGTTGATATTCTGACATTGCCTCTGTTTTAATTGCAAAAATGTGTTATTTGTGTTATAATTGTTGTGATTGTGCCCTGGAGACTTGAAGGTACGTATTCGAATCATGATTGCATGAAAAAGGGTTTTAGATAAAGTGGAGTATTGGATTTTAGAAGTACTCTGTTTTCTGGATTTTCTGGTTTTTCACGTTTTCTGGAATTTCTGAAAAATTGGTTTGGAGAAGAAGAAGTGTGTGAGGAGAAGATCACGAGACGTGATGGAGCATCACGCCGTGACCTCTTCCCTGAAGAAGGTCACGTGGCGTGATGGAGCATCACGCCGTGATCTCCTCCCCTGGGAAGTCACGAGACGTGATGGAGCATCACGCCTCGCGACCTCGCCTGTCTCCCTGCGTGTCACGAGATTTCATCTCGTGACCTCTCTTCCTCTCCTCTCAGGCGTCACGAGACGTGATTGATGGTCACGCCGTGACTGCCTACTCCTCTGCGTGGCGCTTGCGAGAAACCAGCGTCACGAGACGTGACGAATGGTCACGGCGTGACCGGCCTCTACTTGCTGCCCTGTTTTCCGAAATTGAAGTTTTAACTTCTGTTTTCAAGAGTTTTTGCATTACATGACAAAGTTTGGATTTAAAACCTGAATTGTAATTAATAATTGTTTAATATTGAGTTGTATACCTGATTAAATAATTAATGTACATAATTTACTAGTTTATATTTTACATGAACATAACTTGACTTGAATGTGAATTATTTGTACTTCTGCCTTCAGTAATTGATACTGGATATATTTAGATGTTTCTGATTTTGATCTAGACACATGTACACGTAAAATATGTATTTGCATTTAGTTGTATTTGATATTGATATTGGTGTTTGAATTGTTGAGTTGAGTTTTAAGCCTGAATAGTCATAGTAGTGGATAAGTAAGCGCTTACTTAGGTCAGAGTGTGTGTGCAGCTGCTATATGATAAACCGTTATACATGGGTCCGTTTGGATCCTTGTTTCGACCATGTTTGGTCTATATGGATTTAATGCGAGACTTCGGTCTCTATATGAAAAATACATGTTTGAGACTCATGTCTCTATATGCTTGGGATACTGTGTTCTATCAGTATCCAATTGACCGCATCCACTTCTAGAAAGTATTTTAGACTAATCGGGCTATATGTTTAAATGTGTTGCATATGTTGAAATGCATTATTGACATGATTACAAGTATATGATACATATGAATTCTTGCATAGCTTTATATCGCACCTTGAATTTGTATACTTAGAATGATGAGAATTATGAATTGTATACTTGATTGCTGGTATTGTATAATTATTTATGCATGTCAAGTAAAGAATTTGGAGATATGTTTACATGTAACCTTGATGCCTTTACTTTTGAATTATTAGATTATTATTGTATAAATATTATATATGCATATTGTGCGTTTGTTTTGTTCCTCCCCACTAAGCGTTATCGCTTAGCACGAGCTCTTTTCCCGTGCAGGTGGCGAGTGCAGTTCAGAGTCGGATATCTGCAGGTCGGCCACTAGGAGTCTTTTGATGAAGTTATTTTTGAAGTCTTCCGCTGTAATTTTTGTATATGGCTTGTGTATAGCAAAGTAAATTTTTGTAAAGGAACAAATATTATTTTTGTATATGTATTTGCTTACGAGCCTCTTTTTGTAAAACGATATTGATATAGGTTACATGTAAAAAGGTTTTACCAGTATATGCTTAGCAGTTTCTTTAAATTTCATCTTTTATTTTATTTTTACAAGTATGTTTTGGTTTTTGTTTATACATGTGTATATGGATTCGTTTATATGTGTTTGCTCGCGTGGCACTCCGGTATCCTTCCAACGGGGATGGCGGGGTGTTACACCTTTGACTCAGAAGAAGCATGACTCAGTTTGGGTGATAGTGGATCGGCTTACAAAATCAGCTCATTTTTTGCCAGTTAGAGTGGACTATCCGATGGACAAGTTAGCCAGTATCTATGTGGATGAGATAGTCAGATTACAAGGAGTGCTGTTGTCCATAGTATCAGATCGAGACCCAAGGTTTACTTTGAAGTTTTGGAAAGAATTGCAAAGGGCTTTAGGTACCAAGTTAAACTTCAGTACGGCATTTCATCCTCAGACAGATGGTCAGTCAGAGCGGGTCATTCAGATCTTAGAGGATATGTTGCGGGCCTGTGCATTGGATTTTTCGGGGAGTTGGGATAGATATGTGCAGCTTATGGAGTTTGCCTACAACAACAGTTATCAGTTGAGCATCGGTATGTCACCGTATGAAGCTTTGTATGGTCGTCAATGTAGGACTCCGGTATATTAGACAGAGTTATCCAAGCGTTCAGTTATTAGGCAAGAATTGGTAAGAGATACAGAGAAAAAGATCAAAGTTGTGCGGCGAAATCTGAAAGCGTCTAAGGATCGGCAGAAGTCTTACGCTAACCTTAAGAGAAGGAATGTGCAATTTGAAGTCGGGGACAAAGTTTTTCTTAAGGTTTCTCCTTGGAGAAAAGTGCTGAGATTTGGTAAGAAGGGTAAGCTTAGTCCTCGATTTATTGGACCGTATGAAGTGTTAGCTAAGGTCGGTCCAGTAGCCCATAGGTTGGCTTTACCGATGGAGTTAGCAAAGTTGCACAATGTTTTCCATATTTCGATGCTACGTTGATATAGATCGGATCCCTCACATGTTTTGTTAGTTCAGGATGTACAAGTGCAACCAGATTTTTCGTATGATGAGGAACCGAAAGCCATTCTAGCTCGAGAGCTATGACAGTTAAGGAGTAAGCAAATCCCGTTGGTCAAATTTTTATGGAATCACCATGGAGTCGAAGAAGCTACTTGGGAGCCAGAGGCGACCATGAGGGTGCAATATCCGCATATGTTCAGTTCGGGTGAGAATTTCGAGGACGAAATTCTTGTTAGTAGGGGAGAGTTGTCACACCCCATTTGCCCCCTAGAAGTTCGAGCCGTGTTTGTGCATATGCATTTAGTGTGTATTTGCATGTTATAAGGGTATTTTGGGTATAATCCATGTTTGCGGGTTTTGCTAGTATATGGGTGCATGTACGGTGCTAGGGTGTGAATTAGTTGGGTTTCATTTGGGTGTGTTTGCTCACTTGGTTGTAGGATGTAAGTGAGTAAGTTGGGTTGTAATAGTGTGTGCATGAGCATATCTTTGTAGGGTGTTATTAGTTGGGGTGACTTTGTGTGTGTGTAGTGCATTGTTGTTGGGTGTGAGTGGTTGATTTCCACCACTAGGGAGTGAACACATGGCTAGGTTAGGAAAATGAAAAGTAGAAGAAGAGAGAGAATTGGGAAATCCAAATTCTTCATCCCTCTTTCCCGCTCTTCCCTCTTCTCTTTGTCTTTCTTTTCCTTTGCTTTCCATTTGTGTGCCCTAAGCTTGGATTCAAGCTCTTGGTGGTGGGAATTGATCACATCTTGCATGTATTTAGTAAGTTTTCTGCATTTTTCCATCTTGTTCTTCCTCTTCTTCATCTTTTCTTCTTCTAGCTGGTTTGGGTTTTTAATTTAGGGTTATGTTTTGTGTGTTCTTGTGGGTTGATTATTAGTTGAGCCTCCTCGTGAGCCTAAAGGCAAGGAGAAGGCATCAGGAAGTGGAACTAAGTGAATAGGAGCTAAGGAGATTCAGGTTTGGGAGTTTGTGATTTATGCATTTTTGGTGATTTTATTCTTTGAATGAATTTCTAGAAAATTTGGTGTTCTTGATGTTTTTACTGGTTATTATGTTATGGGTTTTGATTTTTATTGTTCATGAAACCTTGATTGTGAGTTATTGAACCAAAATGTGCAATTGATTGAGTGGTGTTGAATAGTGATGCTTTTGAATGTATAAATGGATGTTGTTTTTTTTTTGGAGAATTCATGAGTAGGACCTTATAATGGTATGATTTGATGATGTTAGAAGGTTGATATTGAGTTATGAGTGAGGAGAGATTTGTTGGAGTGAGAAGCTTTGAGTTGGCCTGGAAATGAAGTGATTTTGGTTCGATGGTACTGCATCTTGGCGTGGGTCACGGTGGCAACCAATTTAGTTGTGACCGTGAGGTATGTATCAGATGCATTCTGCCGAGAGTTCTAGACATGTCACGGTGACAACCATTTTGGTTGTGACCGTGAGGTATCCAGATCTTGCTTCTATTTTTGGGTCCTGGACATGTCACTGTGACAACCATTTTTGTTGTGACCATGAGGTGTCCAGACTTTTGCTTCTGTTTGGTTCTACGGTATGTCATGGTGACAACCATTTTGGTTGTGACCGTGAGGTACCCCAATCTTGCATTCTGCCGAGAGTTTTGGTATGTCACGGTGACAACCAATCTGGTTGTGACCGTGACCTACCCAGTTTTTGCATTAAAATCTCATTTGTTTAGGGTAATGTTTGGGTGTTAAATTATTGATTTAAGCACACACAATGACACTTAATAAGAGTTTTATCCTAGTAAGGTGGATGATGTTTATAAGCTTTGATAAATTAAAGTATGTGAATTCTTTGCTCGTTGTAAGTGAATTATGGACTTAAACTGTATATTTTAGCCTGCGAATCAACTAAGTGGATAGTTAGGCATGCCTAATAGAGTCTTTTAGCTGCAGCCTCAGTTCCGTTTGGACCCCGATCAGGTCCCCGTATGGTTCCTCGCAAACCCTTATGAATTTTCGGATCTTGTTTAAGGTCCCTTCAAAAATTGTTTTGAATGTAATAAAATAAATGGTTTCTCGATTCGTACCCGTAAGGTACTGTCTGTATTCGATTCGTGCCCATAAGGTACTGTCTGTATACTCGTTATCCACTACTGTGAGTCCGTAGGTGTTCTATTTGCTTTGGTTTATGTCAATATGATTATTAAAATGTGATATCCGAATGAACATGACAAGTATGAGGATTAGTTTATATGTATGTGGATGTAGAGATGAGCTTCTGATTGTACGTCTTTATTCTGCAAGTATGGTTAGATATCTGACATGATTATTCGCACTTAACATACCGTATGTGCTATGCTTTGATGATCGTTGTGAATAGCCGCCCACTCTTTTGCTATGTGTTTCTATAACACCCCAAAATGGCCCTAGTCGGAATTTGCATGCGAAGTCGGGAACGGAAGGGTATTTTGATAATTTGTGCTTGAGAAAGTTTGGTTAATTAGGACTAAAGTGCAAAGAAAATAATTAATTAATAAGATGTTAAGTGAGGAATCATCTAGTGGAACATGTGTATGGTATTTAGGAAGTGATTTGATAAGATTGTGACACTTGGGTTTGTAGGATGATGACAAGTGGTATATAAGGAATTGTTAGAGTGTGCTTGAAGTGTATGGATGTAGGATGTAAGTGGGTTAAGAAATGATATGGTGTGAGTGGTGTTTGGTGTATTGAAGATATTTATTCAAGAATTATTTGTGTGTGTTTAGTGTATGGTGCATGTAGGAGTAAGTCAAAGTGGGATTGAAAATTATGACATGTGGACCTATAGTAAGTGGACAAGTGGCTTTGGTAGGTATGCATTTAGTGTGATTTGGGTTAGGAAAGAGGAAATGCAGAATTTTCTTGTTCTTGTTCCCGTTGCCCTCTCTTCCTTCTCATTTTCTATTTTCTTTTCTTCTCCTCCCCGTTTCTTGTTCAATCTATTGGTTTTGAGTGAAGTAGAATTGGTTTGGTGGAGCTTGGGAAGTAAGAGTAAAGAGGTAAGTTGAGATTTTAGGGTTCTTATGTTTAAGTTCTTTTCTTTTTCTAGTTTTGTTTAAGTTATGGTTTAAATTAAGAATTATGGGTTTGTTTGTGCAAGTAATTGGTGATAAGAAGAATCAAAGTAAAGGAAAAGAGAAGATTTAAAGCTTGAAGAGAACCACTATTGTGCAACAAGAGGTTTGGGAGTGGATTCCTTTAATTGAGTTTTATTTGGTTTTTCCCCCTAAATTCTTATTGAGCTATGAATATATATATTTGTATATGATTTCCAGTAAATTGAGTGATTAAGATGATTCTTATGCATGTATTTGTTTGGGTAAATGTATTAATAATGCATGAAGTGGCTTAAGTTGAAGGTATGTGAGAATTGGAAGTGAAGTGTGTAATTGGGGTAAACCCTGTTTCGTTCTCATCTGACCCTTGTGCAATGTTTTGGTCATAAGTGGAGTTTTAGAACTCCAAATCATGCGATTCTTGAACCTTTAGAACCATAAATTCCATTACTTTAAAGGTGTTAGAAATAGCCTTGGACAAATTCTCGCTCTAAGACATCGTAAAATTGATTACAAATGTAGTGTCCTTGTTGTATCGGGTTGTTTGACCAATATGGGTTGTGGAGTGCATATCTGGAGTTGTAGATGTCCTATTGATGTGAAACTTGTTTCATTTGAAATCTAAGACGTCGGAGAACATTTGTTAAGAAGACAACTTGTCCTACAAATGAGGTTTAGAGGTCGGTTTGCACGACATTAGTTTGTAGTAAAAAGCAGTCTGTTAAGGGAGCTGAGGCGAGTCTCTGTCGCGAGCGCGACAGGGGTCGCGACCTCGCGACAGAAAAACACATTTTGAGCCTTTTCTTCTCTATTTTTGAGTCTAGGGTTGACCCGAATCAATTCCGTACTTTTCCCATCGGTTATTATGCATGTTTAGGGTATTTAAGTGGGTATATAAGTGGTTGTCTTTGGGTAAAACCTATGAATATGATTAAGATTGGTGATTTAACTAGTAATTAAGAATTGATATAACTCCATGAAGGTTTGTTTATTGATGAGTGCTATTAGGTGATGGTCTCATGAGTAACCTTAGAATGACGTACCATATGTACGAATGCATTTAATGTGGGTGCGATTGAGATGATTGACGAATAATGTTATTATTATAGAGTGTGTATATGAATATTGTTAATGGCGTGTTTGATTGAAATACTTGATACGAATGTTGGATTATGTTGTCAATAATGTGTGACTGGCTGGAGATGAGGTAAGAGACTTTTGGATGTGTTTCGTGTGTTTGTGGGTGAGTTTGAGGAAGGAAAGATCTTGCAAAATTCTGCAGATTTTCGGAATCATGACTCTGTCACGATCGCGACACTGTCGCGAGCGCGACAGAGACCGGTGATGTCGATGCTGTACCGTCGCGAGCACGCGACGCCGTCGCGAGCCCGCGATAGCAATAGCTTGTCTGCTCTCTGTCGCGAGCGCGACAACCGTCGCGAGCGCGACAACCGTCGCGAGCGCGACAACCGTCGCGATCGCGACAGAGCACATTGTTGGCCTGTGCTATCGCGAGCACGCGACTTGTCGCGACCCCGCGATGGCAATACTTGCCCTCTGTCGCGATCGCGACAATATCGCGAGCGCGACAGAGCCGGGCCCTTCTCTCCTTCCCGCGATCGCGAAGTCCGTCGCGCGCGTACAGCGAAGAGACTATGGTCTCTGTCGCGAGCGCGACAGGCATGTTGTGTTGAATGAGTTTTCTTCGGTGATTTCAATGTTTGAATTCCGAACTTGTGATGCCTTTAGGTTTATTCTTTGACTATTTTATTAAGTATGTTAATATAATTCAATGTATTATGCATATCTATACTTATGATATCTCTCTAAGATTATTATGTTATGCTTAAGTGTAAATTGTATGATACATTATTGATGTTTTGACCTTATTCATATGTCTCATCTATTGCTGATTATGTGCAATGATATAAATTATATGATTGGAAATATGATTTGTATTATGCATGACCTGCGAGAGTCAGTCTAGTGGATAGTTAGGCATGCCTAATAGAGTCTTTGTAGCTACAGCGCCCTTTGAACGATTTGGACCCTGATCAGGTCCCACGACTGGTTCCTCGCGAACCCTTTGATATGAAATGTTTTTGGAATGTGGAAAAAGATGATGTTGCTTTTCGACTAGTACCTGTATGGTACATTATATTATATGTTCCCTCTGAGGTTTACCCGGTCAGAGATCGGGCTATATGTTCCCTCATGAGGTCTCCTCCTCAGTACTCGTTATCCACTATTATGAGTCAGCAGGTACTTTGATGGTTTGTTTTATTCTATTTTGAAATAGCCATCAGAATGTGATATCTGAATGAGCAAGAATCAGTTTATATGTATATGAATATGACTACGGCCTTCAGTAGGTAAATCTGTATTTAGTAAACATGACTTTTCAGTTAACATGATTATCCGTACTTGGCATGTGATTTGTTATTAATTTCTGAATACTTTGAAATGATTCGATTGATGTATTTATGTATATGAGTTAAGCATGGTTTTATTGTGTATAAGCATGTGAATCAGATTGGTTGTGAGGGTAAATATATAAGATGTAATCATACTTTCTGCATGGTTTTGATATGAATGTGAAGTGATGTGATTATGCCTTCAGTCTCCGTTATGGGAGTGTTTACAGCATGATATGCTATGTATTAGAGTGTGCAGCAGAAGTGTGGTGTTTTGGATGTTTTCTTGGGTATGTGGCTCAACATGATAACACTGGTGTCGTGTTTTGTGTTATGACTGTTTTGGCCCATTCCTGATATATGTATATGATTATGTGTGTGAGTTTCCGAATGAATGCCTTTATTATGCAAGTCTGTTTAGATATGTGTTTTGAATATCCGCAATTGCCATTTGAATGTATTTTGCCTTGGCGACCATTGTGAATGGCCGTCCATACTCTTGTGTGTTCTCCCCACTAAGCGTTTATCGCTTAGCACGGATTTCCTTTTCGTGCAGGTGGCAGGTGGGTTCTGTTCGAGTCGCGCTTCTGCAGGGTCGGCCACGTAGGAGTTAGAAGTTCTGGATTTTGTTCATCTTCTGTATCTCATCTTTTGTATTTCTGTAGTATTGTTTATGTAATTAATTATGTATTTATCTTGAGTTTTCTTTTGGGAATGTAATAGTTAGTATGTCTTTATGTTAAGTTATTCCTTTATTTTATTTAGCTTGCTTATGCTTCTGTGGAATGGTCGTATTTATGCTTCTGTGCATGCTTCTGCTTAGTGCCTGCGCATATGTGAGTTATTGCATGATCAGTCTGCGACCGCAAGTCAAGGTAAGTTTTTAATTAACCCGTATTTTCGTATGTGTGTTATGTATGTTTGTATAATTCCGCATTGTGCTTATGCTTATCTGTGTAAGTGAGCGTCGGGTAGCACGTCCGTCGGCGTCCTTCCAACGGGGGCGGCGATGGGGGTGTTACATTTAGTGGTATCAGAGCACAAGATTCTGGTTGCCTTATTTGTTTGAGTATTGGGTGTCACACCCCAACCTATACCAAGGAGACTTCCATACAGATTGGAGGAGAGGCCTCCCTGGATAGATAGGAGTGTCACACCCCACTAGTACAAACATGCAAACATTACATATATAAAGCTACATATCGGAAATAATTAAAACTTCAATACAGAGAAGAATGATTTTGAACAAAATGTATACTTTATTAATATACCAAAAGAAGGTCGTTACATATTACATCATATTACAAAAAGAAACAATTTACAAAAGCCCAATATATACTGCTCAAAAGGCTAACAAAATAATACATCTATTACAATGAGAAAGGAAAGCCTATACTATAGAACACCCAATCTCTAGCTGTGTTGGCCTTCCCGATGCGACACGCCCCGAATACGCGTACCAAAACCTTCCACACCTGCACGGATAAACACCCGTGCTAAGCAAAATCGCTTAGTGGGGAAAACACACAATGCATGACCGTCACCCACAGTGACGGTAACAAAAAAACGCACGAAAACAATATAATTATGAGCATATAATCATACATAGTTAATTCAGACATTAGCATTCTCATCCAAAGATTCTTGTACAAAATACAATGACACCTGCTTAATCACAATGAGTGGATAACGAGTACATATAGATACTTGAGAGCATCGGTATCGTCACATATACATATAGATACCCGAAGGCATCAAATCATTCTTTTTATTTTGTTTTCAAATCGTTTTTACGTGGAATCTTAAGAAAGATTCAGACAGAGGGATCACGAGGATCCATTCGTGGGACCTGATCAGGGTCCAAGTCGTACATATAGCTGCAGCGGCACTTAACTCTATTAGGCATGCCTAACTATCCACTTATTCGACATTAGCAGGTTATACCCAATCTTGTCAAATTAACATACATATTATTCATTTAAATAGATATTCAAGGCTTTACATCACAGAGCACATGCAAAAGAAACCAAGTCTTTAAGCAAAACGGAGAAGAAATCAAATTTGGAAGTCACGTCTGTCGCGCTCGCGACAGAAGCCAAGCTACACTTCCCCGCCTCGTCTCGCGATCGCGAGAGATCTCGTGGTCGCGAGAGGACGTAGGGATTTCTCTTCTGTCGCGCTCGCGAAGCTTGTCGCGCTCATGACAGAAGAGAACCTCGCACAAGCTCGGAGCTCGAGCACTCTGTCGCGGTCGCGACAATTGTCGCGCTCGCGACAGAGAGCTCCCTCGAGTTCTTTGGCGCGACACTTCTCGCGCCGGCGCGAGGGTTGAAACCTCCGCATTCTGTCGCGCTCGCGACGATGTCGCGATCGCGACAGACACGGGTTTTTCAACTCTTACGCCCAAAATCTGCAGAATTCTCACACAATTCACATCCAAACTTCCAAAATTGATTCCAAACCTCACAATTCAGCAATACACTCATCCACTACTCATAGTATGATTAAAAACCCAGCTTTACCATAAATTATCTCGATTAAATCAAATCAAATACATGCCCAATTCCAAGAATCCCAAAATAGCAAATTCTACAACACTAACAACCATTCACATGATCTCTCACAAATCATTCAACAATATTCATTCTCAAGCATCTCATATCATGCTTAATATAATTCAAATTACAAAAACACATCTTACAGCTCAAATCAAAGACAAATCACAATTATCATTAAAAGTCAAACATTCCCAAACCTTCTCTCCTTAGCTCCTAATCGCGAGCTCCGCTTCCGCTAGCGATTCCTTTTCCTTTGTCAGGTCTAGGAGCCTCCTCTGAACCATAATCCCATAACAATCAAAATCAAATCTAAAGTAACCACAAATAAATACATACAAATCAAAACCTAGAGAAGAGGAAGAAGAAGAAATCTATAACCCCAACTCACCTTAGAACTTTAAATCCACAAGCTAAGCAATTCAATCTACTCAAGGGAAAGAAAAAGGG
Source organism: Excoecaria cochinchinensis (assembly GCA_947683425.1). NCBI lineage: Eukaryota > Viridiplantae > Streptophyta > Magnoliopsida > Malpighiales > Euphorbiaceae > Excoecaria > Excoecaria cochinchinensis. The sequence continues at coordinate 10,532,493 of CANTUQ010000119.1, forward strand.
AGCAAGATCGGCAAAGAAGAAGAAGAACGAAGAAGAAGAAAGAAGAAAAGGAGAATGGCGTGAGGAAGAGAAGAAGAACGGGAAAATTGAAAGGGAAAGGCTGATTTCTCACTCTTCACCAAACCCATTAAATGTCCTCTTATCCACATGCCACATGTCACACTCTCCTTAAGCCACATGCCCTTTAACACACCCTACTCCCAAACTTGCCTATACACACTAAGCTAACTCCTATTCATACATTTACTACTATGCACTCATATGTACACTAAGGTTTCCTTATTCACACTTAACTTCTATACACTCCCATATACTATATCCTAACTCCTCTTCTCAAACTAATATTCATAAATTAATAATTAAACCAATTTAACACACACATGCAACACATAAAATACACACATTCCGACCCAGACAGGCTCAAACTACTGGGGTGGTTTTGGGGTGTTACAATACTCCCCCACTTAACAGAATTTCGTCCTCGAAATTCATACCTGTTCCGAATAACTGAGGGTATTGTAATCTCATAGCTTCCTCTGGTTCCCATGTAGCTTCTTCAATACCATGATGCTGCCACAGAACTTTGACTAACGGTATCTGCTTATTCCGAAGCTGTCTAATTTCTCTATCCAAAATCCTCTTCGGTTCTTCATCAAAAGAAAAGTCTGACTGAATCCGAACATCTTGCACTGGTAGCACATGCGAAGGATCTGACCGATATTTCCGAAGCATAGACACATGAAAAACATCATGTAGTCTAGCCAACTCCAAAGGCAAAGCTAACTGATACGCTACTGGACCCACTTTCCTTAGAATCTCATACGGTCCAATAAAACGGGGACTTAGTTTGCCTTTCTTGCCAAAACGAAGAACCTTTCGCCACGGTGACACTTTCAAGAAAACCTTATCTCCCACTTCATACTGAATGTCTCTGCGCTTCAGATTAGCATAAGAACGCTGTCGGTCTTTAGCTGCCTTCAAGTTCTGTTGCACCACCCTTACCTTCTCTTCAGTATCCCGCACTATATCCGGACCAATCATAGCTTTTTCTGACAGTTCAGTCCAACACACTGGTGTTCTACATTTCCGTCCATACAATACTTCATAAGGGGCCATACCAATACTTACTTGGTAGCTATTATTATAAGCAAACTCCATCAAAGACACATACCGATCCCAGCTTCCAGAGAACTCTAAAGCACAACCTCGGAGCATATCTTCTAAAATCTGAATAACCCTCTCTGACTGACCATCGGTCTGCGGATGGAAAGCAGTACTGAAATTTAACCGTGTTCCCAAAGCTGTCTGAAGTTCTTTCCAAAACTTGGATGTAAAACGAGGATCTCGGTCTGATACAATGGATAATGGAATCCCATGCAATCGGACTATCTCATCCACATACAGTTCCGCCAACTTGCCCATCGGATAATCCAATCGTACTGGTAGAAAATGTGCAGACTTCGACAATCGATCTACAATAACCCATACCGAATCATGCTTACGCTGCGTCACAGGAAGACCGGACACAAAATCCATAGTGATGTCATCCCACTTCCATTGAGGAATGGGTAAGGGATGAAGCAATCCCGATGGCACTTGATGCTCGGTTTTCACTTGCTGACAAGTAAGACACTTTGAAACAAATTCTGTTATTTCTCTTTTCATTCCTGGCCACCAATAGTATTGCTTCAGATCTTGATACATCTTATCTCCACCAGGATGCATAGTGAAAACTGATGAATGAGCTTCTTGCAACAGTTTCTTTCTTAATTCACCCACATTAGGTACACATAACCGATTACCGTGCCTCAACACCCCTTCACTGTCTAATAAGTACTCAGACTGCTTGCCCTCTTTCACTGCTTGAGAAACACGCTGAAGCACATGATCATCCAACTGAGCCTTTGCAATTTCTGATCTCAAACTTGGCTTAACTTTAAGTTGAGCAATCAGAGCACCTTCAGAATCAAATCTCCATCTGCCTCGACTAGTCAGTAACGCAGACAAAGACTTCCTACTAAGAGCATCCGCTACCACGTTAGCTTTACCCGGATGATAGTCAATGATACAATCATAATCCTTAAAGAGTTCTAACCATCTCCGCTGCCTCAAATTCAACTCCTTCTGAGTTAACAAATACTTGAGACTCTTATGATCGGTGAAAATTCTGCACGTCTCTCCATACAAGTAGTGTCGCCAAACCTTAAGCGCAAACACTACCGCTGCTAACTCCAGATCGTGAGTCGGGTAATTCCGCTCATGAGGCTTCAACTGTCTCGATGCATAAGCTACTACTTTATTCCCTTGCATCAGAACACAACCTAACCCAATTCCCGAAGCATCACTATACATAGTGTATTCTTTACCCGAAACGGGCTGTGTGAGCACAGGAGCTTTAACCAACAATTCCTTTAAACGATCAAAACTGGCTTGACACTTTTCAGTCCATACAAACTTGATATCCTTCCGAAGTAGCTTGGTCATAGGAGATGCTAACACTGAAAACCCCTGAACAAACCGTCGGTAATACCCTGTTAACCCCAGAAAACTCCTCACTTCTGGCACATTCTTCGGAGGCATCCAATTAACAATCGCTTCAATTTTGCTAGGATCAACCCGTACACCTTCCGCTGACACCACATGTCCAAGAAAGGCCACTTCTTTCAACCAAAACTCACACTTACTGAGTTTCGCATACAGCTGATGATCCCTTAACGTTTGCAATACTAACTTAAGATGTTCCTTATGCTCTTTACGGTCTCTAGAGTACACCAAAATGTCATCAATAAACACCACAACAAACTTGTCCAAATACGGTCGGAAAACTCGGTTCATCAGATCCATAAAGGCCGCAGGCGCGTTGGTCAAACCAAAAGGCATTACTAAAAATTCATAATGACCATAACGCGTCCGGAAAGCCGTTTTAGCCACATCTGCTTCCTTAACCCCTAACTGATAATAACCTGACCTCAAATCTATCTTCGAAAATACCCCAGCTCCTCTCAACTGATCAAAAAGGTCTTCAATCCTTGGCAACGGATACTTGTTCTTGATAGTCACTTTGTTAAGCTGTCGATAATCAATACACATCCGAAGGGTTCCATCTTTCTTCTTAACAAACAGTACTGGAGCACCCCACGGTGACACACTAGGCCGAATGAATCCTTTATCCAACAACTCTTGTAACTGACTCTTTAATTCCTTCAATTCCACTGGGGCCATTCTGTAAGGAGCCTTAGAAATCGGAGCGGTACCTGGAACAATCTCTACTGACAATTCAACTTCTCTCTTGGGAGGTAACCCCGGTAACTCCTCCGGAAAAACATCTACAAAATCTCTTACAATCGGAATATCTTGAATCTTAACTTGACTTCTCCGAGAGTCTAAAACTACAGCCAAAAACGCTTTACATCCCTTCCTGATAAATCTTCTAACTTTCATAGCTGATACCACATTATGCAAAGAGCTGCTTCCAATTCCCTTTACTACAACCGGCAATCGATCTTTATCTTTCAAAACCATTACTTTCCTATGACAATCTACCACTGCACGATGCTTTTCTAACCAATCCATACCCAGAATAATATCAAACTCGTGGAATGGCAAACAAATCAGATCTACTACAAACTCGGTACCCTGAATCTTCAAAGGACACTTCCGACACACCCGATTAACCATAACACTCTGACCCAACGGACTGGATACACAAATCTCATATTCCATCTTCTCCTCACTACCCAAACTATCCCACAACTTACCAGAACACACATAAGAATGGGTAGAGCCCGGGTCAATCAAAACATAAACTTCAGAATCAAGCAAAGAGAACTTACCGGCAATCACTTCAGGAGCATTCTGTTCCTCTCGGGCCTTCATAGCATAAGCCCTACCAGATGATGGCACAGGGCGATCTACTGATTCTGAGGCTTCTCTATCTCGAGGCCGTCCACCTCTCCCCCTTCCTCTACCCCTATTACGACTCCCTTGGGGTACATTAGATCCAGCTCGGCTCCCTTCTTGTTGTCCCGAAGGATCCCCAAGTCGGTTCGGACAATTTGCAAGTAAATGATCCGTAGAGCCACATTTAAAACAGCCTCCTGTTAACCACCGACATTCACCCCAATGTTGTCTATTACAATGAGAACATCGGGGAGGGCCATCTCCTCTACCTGAGCCCGCTCCCCTAGAAGAACCCTGTCTTCTCCCTCTAGGGGCCGGATTAGCTGTAGATTCATCAGCAACATTTCCTTGTGATTCCCTCGGTCTCTTACCTGAAGAAGAACCACCTCTTGCAGACCTTCTTCTTTGAGCCTTTTCTCTCAATATATTTTCAGAACGCTCCGCCCTCAAGGCTGCTTGAACTAACTGATAATACCTCACACTTGGAGCCGACATCAATGATATTAGCATCACCTTCAATGACTCATTTAAGCCTGCTTCAAAATGCTGACATCGAAACTCTTCTGTAAGGACCCTTGGCGGCGCATACTTACTGAGCTTATTAAACTCATCCTCATACTCAGCCACAGACATTGTTCTTTGCTTAAGAGTGAGAAACTGTGCCCACTTAGCATCCTTATAAGCTTTGGTCACATACCGGTTCTGAAACTCATCCTCAAAGAACTCCCACGTTATCGGTTCAGGAACTTGCGGTTGACCAGCCACCAACTTCCACCAATCATAAGCTGAACCTTGTAATAAAGACAAGGCACACTCCACTTCCTGCTCCGGTGGGCATCTAATCTCCTTAAGTACTCTAGCTGTCTTTTCTAACCACATCTCTGCTTTATTAGATTCATCTATACCAGTACCAAAGAAATCCTCTGCACCATGCTTCCTTAGCCTCTCAATAGGTGCACTAGGCGCTGTTACCCTTTCAAGTACTCTTGTCATACTCTGAAGCATCGCTTCCATCGGTCCCAAAGGCACCTCAGGATAACCCCTAGGAGGTTGAGCCGGACCAGAAACTGAGGGATCCTGCTCTTGGGGATTCGCACTTTCCGCTGACCCCTCAAGCGATCCTCGAGCGGACTCCATAACTACAAAACATAAACGCAGTGCGCATCAGGCCAACACAACTCCAACAACTAACTAACACACTGAAACCCAGTAACATCTAAACCAAAAGCTCTGATACCACCTAATGTCACACCCCAACCTATACCAAGGAGACTTCCATACAGATTGGAGGAGAGGCCTCCCTGGATAGATAGGAGTGTCACACCCCACTAGTACAAACATGCAAACATTACATATATAAAGCTACATATCGGAAATAATTAAAACTTCAATACAGAGAAGAATGATTTTGAACAAAATGTATACTTTATTAATATACCAAAAGAAGGTCGTTACATATTACATCATATTACAAAAAGAAACAATTTACAAAAGCCCAATATATACTGCTCAAAAGGCTAACAAAATAATACATCTATTACAATGAGAAAGGAAAGCCTATACTATAGAACACCCAATCTCTAGCTGTGTTGGCCTTCCCGATGCGACACGTCCCGAATACGCGTACCAAAACCTTCCACACCTGCACGGATAAACACCCGTGCTAAGCGAAATCGCTTAGTGGGGAAAACACACAATGCATGACCGTCACCCACAGTGACGGTAACAAAAAAACGCACGAAAATAATATAATTATGAGCATATAATCATACATAGTTAATTCAGACATTAGCATTCTCATCCAAAGATTCTTGTACAAAATACAATGACACCTGCTTAATCACAATGAGTGGATAACGAGTACATATAGATACTTGAGAGCATCGGTATCATCACATATACATATAGATACCCGAAGGCATCAAATCATTCTTTTTATTTTGTTTTCAAATCGTTTTTACGTGGAATCTTAAGAAAGATTCAGACAGAGGGATCACGAGGATCCATTCGTGGGACCTGATCAGGGTCCAAGTCGTACATATAGCTGCAGCGGCACTTAACTCTATTAGGCATGCCTAACTATCCACTTATTCGACATTAGCAGGTTATACCCAATCTTGTCAAATTAACATACATATTATTCATTTAAATAGATATTCAAGGCTTTACATCACAGAGCACATGCAAAAGAAACCAAGTCTTTAAGCAAAACGGAGAAGAAATCAAATTTGGAAGTCACGTCTGTCGCGCTCGCGACGACTGTCGCGCTCGCGACAGAAGCCAAGCTACACTTCCCCGCCTCGTCTCGCGATCGCGAGAGATCTCGTGGTCGCGAGAGGACGTAGGGATTTCTCTTCTGTCGCGCTCGCGAAGCTTATCGCGCTCGCGACAGAAGAGAACCTCGCACAAGCTCGGAGCTCGAGCACTCTGTCGCGGTCGCGACAATTGTCGCGCTCGCGACAGAGAGCTCCCTCGAGTTCTTTGGCGCGACACTTCTCGCGCCGGCGCGAGGGTTGAAACCTCCGCATTCTGTCGCACTCGCGACGATGTCGCGATCGCGACAGACACGGGTTTTTCAACTCTTACGCCCAAAATCTGCAGAATTCTCACACAATTCACATCCAAACTTCCAAAATTGATTCCAAACCTCACAATTCAGCAATACACTCATCCACTACTCATAGTATGATTAAAAACCCAGCTTTACCATAAATTATCTCGATTAAATCAAATCAAATACATGCCCAATTCCAAGAATCCCAAAACAGCAAATTCTACAACACTAACAACCATTCACATGATCTCTCACAAATCATTCAACAATATTCATTCTCAAGCATCTCATATCATGCTTAATATAATTCAAATTACAAAAACACATCTTACAGCTCAAATCAAAGACAAATCACAATTATCATTAAAAGTCAAACATTCCCAAACCTTCTCTCCTTAGCTCCTAATCGCGAGCTCCGCTTCCGCTAGCGATTCCTTTTCCTTTGTTAGGTCTAGGAGCCTCCTCTGAACCATAATCCCATAACAATCAAAATCAAATCTAAAGTAACCACAAATAAATACATACAAATCAAAACCTAGAGAAGAGGAAGAAGAAGAAATCTATAACCCCAACTCACCTTAGAACTTTAAATCCACAAGCTAAGCAATTCAATCTACTCAAGGGAAAGAAAAAGGGAGCAAGATCGGCAAAGAAGAAGAAGAACGAAGAAGAAGAAAGAAGAAAAGGAGAATGGCGTGAGGAAGAGAAGAAGAACGGGAAAATTGAAAGGGAAAGGCTGATTTCTCACTCTTCACCAAACCCATTAAATGTCCTCTTATCCACATGCCACATGTCACACTCTCCTTAAGCCACATGCCCTTTAACACACCCTACTCCCAAACTTGCCTATACACACTAAGCTAACTCCTATTCATACATTTACTACTATGCACTCATATGTACACTAAGGTTTCCTTATTCACACTTAACTTCTATACACTCCCATATACTATATCCTAACTCCTCTTCTCAAACTAATATTCATAAATTAATAATTAAACCAATTTAACACACACATGCAACACATAAAATACACACATTCCGACACAGACAGGCTCAAACTACTGGGGTGGTTTTGGGGTGTTACATTGGGTCCTTGTATGTTACTTGTTATGTGTCGAGTCTTTGTTTGAGCTTCAGTTTTGTGTCGTGGCCTAATGCAGATGTGTCTTGTCCTGTGTGTTGTGTTAGATGGAGCCTGACCCGAATGAGAAGGTGAATGAGACGACCGATAGTGTGAACCCAACTAGTTCTGATCAAAGTGTTTCATTTTTTTTAAGCATCCTTTGGTTGGAATTTCGGTCCTGTTTTTAATAATAGAACATTAGTGCAATAATTGATTCGAATTTTGGATAGGCTGACTGCTCCTAGGATTTCTCAAGGTTTTGTTCAGAGTGTACCTCAGTAAAGAAAGGTGTCGAGTAAGTGGATGAGTATTTGGATTTTATAAGGTTTTGACAGTACTCTATATGCCTGTCAGCTATCTCCAGAAAAGTGTTTGAATAAAAGCATCTTGAATCATGGGGATGGGACAAAATGCATCATTATAGCATCAATTGCATCACTCTGCATACATGAATCATCTCAATCTCATTACATCATCCTCATCCCTTTGACAATACATTATAAGCATATGCATATATGTTTTGATTGAGAGAAAGCTGACAGGGTATATATGTACTATTTGATATTAAGATTAAGGGTAAAAATGACGCGCTCAGCAATCGTTTAGGAAAGTGTTCTATGTTTGAGTAAAGATTGAACCGAAAGAGTATTTTGGGATCTTATACAGGTGAAGGTAAGAAGGATTTTAAAGTTTGATAGGAGGGTTAATGGTAGAGAGAAACGTAAGTCTGATGGACATCTTTTAAGTAGTGAAGGATTTATGTAGCAACTGGCGAAGTTAGTTGATTTGTGTGTAAAGTGTCGGGTTTTGATTTCAGTCGGGCTTTTGAGTAATGATTGTTCTGATGAATGTGTTTGATTCGAATATAAGAAGGTGATTTAAGAGTATAGCAATGGTGATAAGTGTAAGTAAGTGAATAGTTTTAGAATGCAATGTATGAGTCTGAGAGTGATTCGAAGTGTAGTTTAGGGGTTTCTTACCAGTGTAAGTGAATTTCGAGGACGAAATTCTTTTAAGGAGGGTAGATTTGTAACACCCCAAAATGGCCCTAGTCGGAATTTGCATGCGAAGTCGGGAACGGAAGGGTATTTTGGTAATTTGTGCTTGAGAAAGTTTGGTTAATTAGGACTAAAGTGCAAAGAAAATAATTAATTAATAAGATGTTAAGTGAGGAATCATCTAGTGGAACATGTGTATGGTATTTAGGAAGTGATTTGATAAGATTGTGACACTTGGGTTTGTAGGATGATGACAAGTGGTTAATAAGGAATTGTTAGAGTGTGCTTGAAGTGTATGGAAGTAGGATGTAAGTGGGTTAAGAAATGATATGGTGTGAGTGGTGTTTGGTGTATTGAAGATATTTATTCAAGAATTATTTGTGTGTGTTTAGTGTATGGTGCATGTAGGAGTAAGTCAAAGTGGGATTGAAAATTATGACATGTGGACCTATAGTAAGTGGACAAGTGGCTTTGGTAGGTATGCATTTAGTGTGATTTGGGTTAGGAAAGAGGAAATGCAGAATTTTCTTGTTCTTGTTCCCGTTGCCCTCTCTTCCTTCTCATTTTCTATTTTCTTTTCTTCTCCTCCCCGTTTCTTGTTCAATCTATTGGTTTTGAGTGAAGTAGAATTGGTTTGGTGGAGCTTGGGAAGTAAGAGTAAAGAGGTAAGTTGAGATTTTAGGGTTCTTATGTTTAAGTTCTTTTCTTTTTCTAGTTTTGTTTAAGTTATGGTTTAAATTAAGAATTATGGCTTTGTTTGTGCAAGTAATTGGTGATAAGAAGAATCAAAGTAAAGGAAAAGAGAAGATTTAAAGCTTGAAGAGAACCACTATTGTGCAACAAGAGGTTTGGGAGTGGATTCCTTTAATTGAGTTTTATTTGGTTTTTCCCCCTAAATTCTTATTGAGCTATGAATATATATATTTGTATATGATTTCCAGTAAATTGAGTGATTAAGATGATTCTTATGCATGTATTTGTTTGGGTAAATGTATTAATAATGCATGAAGTGGCTTAAGTTGAAGGTATGTGAGAATTGGAAGTGAAGTGTGCAATTGGGGTAAACCCTGTTTCGTTCTCATCTGACCCTTGTGCAATGTTTTGGTCATAAGTGGAGTTTTGGAACTCTAAATCATGCGATTCTTGAACCTTTAGAACCATGAATTCCATTACTTTAAATGTCTTAGAAATAGCCTTGGACAAATTCTCGCTCTAAGACATCGAAAAATTGATTAAAAATGTAGTGTCCCTGTTGTGTCGGGTTGTTTGACCAGTATGGGTTGTGGAGTGCATATATGGAGTTGTAGATGTCCTCTTGATGTGACACTTGTTTCATTTGAAAGCTACGACGTAGGAGAACATTTGCTAAGAAGACAACTTTTCCTAAAAATGAGGTTTAGAGGTCGGTTTTCACGACATTAGTTTGTAGTAAAAAGCAGTCTGTTAAGGGAGCTGAGGCGAGTCTCTGTCGCGAGCGCGACAAGGGTCGCGACCTCGTGACAGAAAAACACATTTTGAGCCTTTTCTTCTCTATTTTTGAGTCTAGGGTTGACCCGGATCAATTCCGTACTTTTCCCATCGGTTATTATGCATGTTTAGGGTATTTAAGTGGGTATATAAGTGGTTGTCTTTGGGTAAAACCTATGAATATGATTAAGATTGGTGATTTAACTAGTAATTAAGAATTGATATAACTCCATGAAGGTTTGTTTATTGATGAGTGCTATTAGGTGATGGTCTCATGAGTAACCTTAGAATGATGTACCATATGTACGAATGCATTTAATGTGGGTGCGATTGAGATGATTGACGAATAATGTTATTATTATAGAGTGTGTATATGGATATTGTTAATGGCGTGTTTGATTGAAATACTTGATACAAATGTTGGATTATGTTGTCAATAATGTGTGACTGGCTGGAGATGAGGTAAGAGACTTTTGGATGTGTTTCGTGTGTTTGTGGGTGAGTTTGAGGAAGGAAAGATCTTGCAAAATTCTGCAGATTTTTGGAATCATGACTCTGTCGCGATCGCGACACTGTCCCGAGCGCGACAGAGACCGGTGATGTCGATGCTGTGCCGTCGCGAGCCCGCGATAGCAATAGCTTGTCTGCTCTCTGTCGCGAGCGCGACAACCGTCGCGATCGCGACAGAGCACATTGTTGGCCTATGCTATCGCGAGCACGCGACTTGTCGCGACCCCGCGATGGCAATACTTGCCCTCTGTCGCGATCGCGACAATATCGCGAGCGCGACAGAGCCGGGCCCTTCTCTCCTTCCCGCGATCGCGAAGTCCGTCGCGCGCGTACAGCGAAGAGACTATGGTCTCTGTCGCGAGCGCGACAGGCATCGCGAGCGCGACAGATATGTTGTGTTGAATGAGTTTTCTTTGGTGATTTCAATGTTTGAATTCCGAACTTGTGATGCCTTTAGGTTTATTCTTTGACTATTTTATTAAGTATGTTAATATAATTGAATGTATTATGCATATCTATACTTATGATATCTCTCTAAGATTATTATGTTATGCTTAAGTGTAAATTGTATGATACATTATTGATGTTTTGACCTTATTCATATGTCTCATCTATTGCTGATTATGTGCAATGATATAAATTATATGATTGGAAATATGATTTGTATTATGCATGACCTGCGAGAGTCAGTCTAGTGGATAGTTAGGCATGCCTAATAGAGTCTTTGTAGCTACAGCGCCCTTTGAACGATTTGGACCCTGATCAGGTCCCACGACTGGTTCCTCGCGAACCCTTTGATATGAAATGTTTTTGGAATGTGGAAAAAGATGATGTTGCTTTTCGACTAGTACCTGTATGGTACATTATATTATATGTTCCCTCTGAGGTTTACCCGGTCAGAGATCGGGCTATATGTTCCCTCATGAGGTCTCCTCCTCAGTACTCGTTATCCACTATTATGAGTCAGCAGGTACTTTGATGGTTTGTTTTATTCTGTTTTGAAATAGCCATCAGAATGTGATATCTGAATGAGCAAGAATCAGTTTATATGTATATGAATATGACTACGGCCTTCAGTAGGTAAATCTGTATTTAGTAAACATGACTTTTCAGTTAACATGATTATCCGTACTTGGCATGTGATTTGTTATTAATTTCTGAATACTTTGAAATGATTCGATTGATGTATTTATGTATATGAGTTAAGCATGGTTTTATTGTGTATAAGCATGTGAATCAGATTGGTTGTGAGGGTAAATATATAAGATGTAATCGTACTTTCTGCATGGTTTTGATATGAATGTGAAGTGATGTGATTATGCCTTCAGTCTCCGTTATGGGAGTGTTTACAGCATGATATGCTATGTATTAGAGTGTGCAGCAGAAGTGTGGTGTTTTGGATGTTTTCTTGGGTATGTGGCTCAACATGATAACACTGGTGTCGTGTTTTGTGTTATGACTGTTTTGGCCCATTCCTGATATATGTATATGATTATGTGTGTGAGTTTCCGAATGAATGCCTTTATTATGCAAGTCTGTTTAGATATGTGTTATGAATATCCGCAATTGCCATTTGAATGTATTTTGCCTTGGCGACCATTGTGAATGGCCGTCCATACTCTTGTGTGTTCTCCCCACTAAGCGTTTATCGCTTAGCACGGATTTCCTTTCCGTGCAGGTGGCAGGTGGGTTCTGTTCGAGTCGCGCTTCTGCAGGGTCGGCCACGTAGGAGTTAGAAGTTCTGGATTTTGTTCATCTTCTGTATCTCAGCTTTTGTATTTCTGTAGTATTGTTTATGTAATTAATTATGTATTTATCTTGAGTTTTCTTTTGGGAATGTAATAGTTAGTATGTCTTTATGTTAAGTTATTCCTTTATTTTATTTAGCTTGCTTATGCTTCTGTGGAATGGTCGTATTTATGCTTCTGTGCATGCTTCTGCTTAGTGCCTGCGCATATGTGAGTTATTGCATGATCAGTCTGCGACCGCAAGTCAAGGTAAGTTTTTAATTAACCCGTATTTTCGTATGTGTGTTATGTATGTTTGTATAATTCCGCATTGTGCTTATGCTTATCTGTGTAAGTGAGCGTCGGGTAGCACGTCCGTCGGCGTCCTTCCAACAGGGGCGGCGATGGGGGTGTTACAGTTTCCCCACTAAGCGTTTATCGCTTAGCACGGTTGGAGAGTCACCGCCAGTCAAGCCAACACAGAAGGGTTAAGTGTTACGACTACTTTTGTATTAGATTGATGATTCTTTTTGTAATAGAGCTCTCAGTGTATCAGTAATTTTGTAAGCTTTCGCTCTGTATATTTTGGGATATGTAATTATTTTGTAATATCAGTTTGATCAGAACATTATTGTAAGGAATGTTGTTATATTAATGCATGATCAAGTTGATGTTTCTCAAAAGTTTTAAATTTTCGTATGTTTATATCGTATGAATCTTTGCTTTATACCGATCTGTCTGGTGTGACAGCCCTGCTCCTACGGTGTCTCACTCCTATCAAGATGGGTTCGCCTGCGTATGTGTAGGGGGTGTTACGCTCAGAATATTACTTCTAAAGGTGAATATCGCGTGATTTCTGTTCCTCGAGTTCTACAACGATTGATCTGTTATGCGTAATTTTAGGAGATTTTTAACTGCAAAAACCGTTTTTTAGAAAACAAATCAAGAAAAGAAAATTATGTTTTCCTTTCTTCATGTTTTCATAGCAATTATGGATGCTAAAAAGGCTAGATCGGATAGAAATGAAATAGTCTCTGTCACACCCCAAAGTGGCCTAATTTGAATTGGCAATTTTAATTGGAAAATATGGATATTTTGGTAATTGTTACAAGTGTAATTAAGGGCAATTGGGTAATTTACAAGAGGAAAGAGGATTAAATTGCAAGGAATTAAAAGTATTATTTGCAGATTTTTATTTTAGTGAGTAAAAAGAATTGTTAAGGACCTATTAGAAGATTTTGAGGAGCTGCTAGTAATTATGTAATTATGGGATTAAGTGAACCAGTGCATGTGTGCCAAGTGGAGATGTGAGTGTGTGCATGTGGGTGAGAGAAAAGAGATGTCTGAAAGTTTTTAGCTTCCTGGAAACTAAAAGACGTGAGGTTCTCTCTCTCTTGCTCTCTCTCTCTCTCACGTTAACCACTCCTCTCCTCTTCTTTCTCTGTTCTTTCTTTCTCTTTGCATGCGTGTTCATCCATTGTTGACTAGGATTTTGAGTATTGAGGAGATTACAAGGTATGTGGCTGAAAGTTCTTTGGGTTTCTCCTTCCTTTCTTCTTCTTCGGGATTGTCTGAGTTTTTAAGCTTATGTTTTTGGGTTAATGGAATGTGGTTTTAGCTGTTTGCAAGCATTTGAAGATAAGAGAAAAGATAAAGGAAAAGGGAAGGTTGTGGATTGAAAGTTACAGTGGACATTTTGAACTTCATTAACAGGTTTGGGAGTGTCTGTCCTTTCTCATTTTTGGATCCTGTTTGCAGTTCTGAAGTTAATATTAATTATGTGTGTTTGTATATCAAAATGCATGAGTTACGTAATGTTGTATTCATGATTTCAGTAGAAAAAGAATGATGTTGAGTATGCAAATGAGATGAATATGCATGAGCTTTAATGTGAAATCCTGGAATGTTGACGTTCTAAAATTGCCTTTGTTTAAATAATAAAAATTTATGATTTGTATTAAGATTGCTGTAAATGTGCTCTGGAGACTTGAAGGTATGTGTTTGAATAATTATTGGATGAAAAATGGTTTGGGCAAGATGGGGTTTTGAGTTTTGATATACTCTGTTTTCACGTCTTTCTGTTTTTACGTTTTCTGGAAATTCTGAAAATTCTGGGAAGCAGAAGTGAGAGAAGAAGATCACGTGACGTGATGGAGAATCACGCCGTGACCCTCTTCCCTGGGGAAGTCACGAGACGTGATGGAGAGTCACGGCTCGTGACCATCCCCTTCCCTGCGTGTCACGAGTCACAATTGCATGTGTGACTTGTGACCTCCCCTCTCTTTTCTGGAGTCACGAGGCGTGATGGAGGGTCACGACTCGTGACCGCCCCTGTTTTGTGTGGCGCTTGCGAGAAGCCAGCGTCACGAGTCATAATTGCTTGTGTGACTCGTGACTAGCCTCCCTTCCTGCTGCCCTGTTTTAAAAAGCAAAGTTTTTAAGCTTCTGTTACATGGGGTTTTTCATTACTTGACTCAAGATCAGGTTCAAATCTGTTCTATAATTTGATAATTGTTTAATTATGAGATTTGTGTACATGATTAATAAGTAATGTACATGATTTAAATGTTAATAATTTACATGAACATGGATTATTTCAATGTGAGTTATATGTTCTTATTATCTCCTGTATTTGATATATATATATTTATATGTTTCCGAATTTGATCAATATACTTGTATACATGAATTATAATTCGTATTTAATTCAATTCTCATGATATGATAATGATACTTGAGTTTTTGAGTTGTGTCATTTAAGCCTGAATAGTCATAGTGGTGGATAAGTAAGCGCTTACTTAGGTCAGGGTGTGTGTGCAGCTGCTATAAGATTAAACATTATATGCGGGTCCTATTTGGGATCCTTGTTTTGACCCCGTTTGGGTCTGTATGGAAATAAATGAGAGACTTCGGTCTCTATATGAAAAATCACATGTTTGAGACTTATGTCTCTATATGCTTGGGATACTGTGTTTTATCAGTATCCAATGTACCACATCCACTTCTAAAGTGTATTTTCAGACTAATCAGGCTATATGTTAATTTGTGTTGTATATGTTGAGATATATATTGACAGGATTAAAAGTATTTGATGCACATGAATTCATGCATAACTTTATGATATGCACCTTGTATCTTTGTACTTAGAATGGTGAGAATTATGTTAATCCTAAGTATGAATTGTGTAGTTAATTGCTTGTAATGTATGTTTATGCATGTCAAGTAAAGAACATGAAAATATGCTTATATGTAATTTTGATGCCTTTGATTTTGAATCATAGCTTTATTGCACGTTTATGTTGCGATGAGATTATATTATTGTTGAAATATTGTATATGTATCTTTTTCGTTTGTTTTGTTCCTCCCCACTAAGCGTTATCGCTTAGCACGGGTTCTTTTCCCGTGCAGGTGGCGAGTTCGGTTTGGAGTCAGATATCTGTAGGTTGGCCACTAGAAGTCTTTTTGGATGAAGTTATTTTTGTGTCTTCCGCTGTTATTTTGTACTTGGCTTGTTCATAGCAAAATGAATCTTTTGTAAAGGAACAACTATTTTGGTTTATGTATTTGCTTACGAGCCCTTTTTGTAAAACAATACTGATTTGATGTATGTTAAAGGACTTGCTATTTTATGATTAAAAGTTTCTTTACATCTCATTTGGTTTTATTTACCAGTATGTATTTTGGATTCGTTTATGTGTTTGCTCGTATGGCGCTCCGGTATCCTTCCAATGGGGGTATCGGGGTGTTACAGCTTGGTATCAGAACCCAGGTTTGGTGGTTCTGGGTTATGTTGTGGTTGTTTGAGTGTAGAGTCGAGTCTATGCATGAGAGTCAGTTTTGTGTCGTGGCCTAATGCAGATGTCTTGTGTTGTGTAGTGTTTGTATGGAGTCGGATCCAAGTGAGTATATGGGCAAGACAATGGACAGTGTCAATGTGGGTCGTAAAGATAATCCAATCAGAGGAGGTAATCCGGTTGGACAAGATAGGCCTGCACAGGAACATGCACCAGCGGTAGGTCCGAATATGGGTGTTGGTTTGGATCCAGCATTAGTGCAAGGTTTGCTTCAAGTAGTAGATAGGTTGACTGCGCCAAAGGCTCCAACTGAGTTGTTAAGAAAAAGAGGAGCAGAGGATTTTCATGGGACTGCTTTGGATGAATCAGATGTGGCTGAGTTTTGGCTTAAGAGGGTAAGTCAAATTTTGCAAGAGATTAACTGTCCTGCAAATCAGAGAGCTTTATGTGCAGTATCGTTGCTTCAAGGATCAGCGTATGATTGGTGGGAACTTGTGATGCGAAATCCTCAGCGACCAGCCGAGTTGACATGGGAATTCTTCAAGCTAGAATTTGAGCAAAAGTATGTGACGAAGGCATACCAAGAAGCCAAGTGGAGAGACTTCATCAGTTTGAAGCAGTGGGGTATGACCGTGAGTGAGTATGATAAGGAATTCAACCGGTTGAGTAAGTATGTGCCCGAGCAGTTGTTGACGGATGAGTTCAGATGTAGACACTTTCAAGAGGGATTGCGTGAGGTGTTCAGAGGTCCTTTGTCTGCAATGACCGTCTTGCAACCAGTGGGGTATTATCAGCTTATGGCAGCGGCAATGAAGTTAGAAGAATCTGAGATGGTAAAGCAAAAGATTGCATAGAAGAGGAGAGCACCGGATGGGGGAGTTGGGAGTACTAAGAAGTCTAAGGGTGCTCCAGTTGAACAAGGAACTAGAGGGACAGTTCAAGTGCCTTCACAAGTAGGGAGTGTAGCCCCACATGGTAGTAAGGGAAATCGAGCACCGGAGTGTGAGCATTGTCATAGATACCATTGGGGTACATGTCGCAAGATTACCGGTGCATGCTTTAAGTGCGGGAGTATGGAGCATCAGTTTGCATATTGCCCCAATCGACAAGAGGACGAGAATCAACAAGAAAGTAAAGATCCAATGTGACTCGAAGAAACCGTGATAGAAGTAGAGCTCCGTAAGCACCATCAGAGACGGTGCAACGACCTGGTGTTACGGAAGAATATAACCGGCATAGAGCATAAGCTTTGATTGGAGCAGATGCGACTGATGCCGCAGGTCCTTCGGGTAAGTGTTGATATGTTAAGTTTTGTTTCGTTTCGGTTTTGATATTTGAGATGTATATGATAAGCGAGGAAATTTCGAGGACGAAATTTTCTTAAGAAGGAGAGAGTTGTAACACCCCAAAAGTGGCCTAATTGGAATTGGCAATTTCAATTGGAAAATATGGATATTTTGGTAATTGTTACAAGTGTAATTAAGGGCAATTGGGTAATTTACAAGAGGAAAGAGGATTAAATTGCAAGGAATTAAAAGTATTATTTGCAGATTTTTATTTTAGTGAGTAAAAAGAATTGTTAAGGACCTATTAGAAGATTTTGAGGAGCTGCTAGTAATTATGTAATTATGGGATTAAGTGAACCAGTGCATGTGTGCCAAGTGGAGATGTGAGTGTGTGCATGTGGGTGAGAGAAAAGAGATGTCTGAAAGTTTTTAGCTTCCTGGAAACTAAAAGACGTGAGGTTCTCTCTCTCTTGCTCTCTCTCTCTCTCACGTTAACCACTCCTCTCCTCTTCTTTCTCTGTTCTTTCTTTCTCTTTGCATGCGTGTTCATCCATTGTTGACTAGGATTTTGAGTATTGAGGAGATTACAAGGTATGTGGCTGAAAGTTCTTTGGGTTTCTCCTTCCTTTCTTCTTCTTCGGGATTGTCTGAGTTTTTAAGCTTATGTTTTTGGGTTAATGGAATGTGGTTTTAGCTGTTTGCAAGCATTTGAAGATAAGAGAAAAGATAAAGGAAAAGGGAAGGTTGTGGATTGAAAGTTACAGTGGACATTTTGAACTTCATTAACAGGTTTGGGAGTGTCTGTCCTTTCTCATTTTTGGATCCTGTTTGCAGTTCTGAAGTTAATATTAATTATGTGTGTTTGTATATCAAAATGCATGAGTTACGTAATGTTGTATTCATGATTTCAGTAGAAAAAGAATGATGTTGAGTATGCAAATGAGATGAATATGCATGAGCTTTAATGTGAAATCCTGGAATGTTGACGTTCTAAAATTGCCTTTGTTTAAATAATAAAAATTTATGATTTGTATTAAGATTGCTGTAAATGTGCTCTGGAGACTTGAAGGTATGTGTTTGAATAATTATTGGATGAAAAATGGTTTGGGCAAGATGGGGTTTTGAGTTTTGATATACTCTGTTTTCACGTCTTTCTGTTTTTACGTTTTCTGGAAATTCTGAAAATTCTGGGAAGCAGAAGTGAGAGAAGAAGATCACGTGACGTGATGGAGAATCACGCCGTGACCCTCTTCCCTGGGGAAGTCACGAGACGTGATGGAGAGTCACGGCTCGTGACCATCCCCTTCCCTGCGTGTCACGAGTCACAATTGCATGTGTGACTTGTGACCTCCCCTCTCTTTTCTGGAGTCACGAGGCGTGATGGAGGGTCACGACTCGTGACCGCCCCTGTTTTGTGTGGCGCTTGCGAGAAGCCAGCGTCACGAGTCATAATTGCTTGTGTGACTCGTGACTAGCCTCCCTTCCTGCTGCCCTGTTTTAAAAAGCAAAGTTTTTAAGCTTCTGTTACATGGGGTTTTTCATTACTTGACTCAAGATCAGGTTCAAATCTGTTCTATAATTTGATAATTGTTTAATTATGAGATTTGTGTACATGATTAATAAGTAATGTACATGATTTAAATGTTAATAATTTACATGAACATGGATTATTTCAATGTGAGTTATATGTTCTTATTATCTCCTGTATTTGATATATATATATTTATATGTTTCCGAATTTGATCAATATACTTGTATACATGAATTATAATTCGTATTTAATTCAATTCTCATGATATGATAATGATACTTGAGTTTTTGAGTTGTGTCATTTAAGCCTGAATAGTCATAGTGGTGGATAAGTAAGCGCTTACTTAGGTCAGGGTGTGTGTGCAGCTGCTATAAGATTAAACATTATATGCGGGTCCTATTTGGGATCCTTGTTTTGACCCCGTTTGGGTCTGTATGGAAATAAATGAGAGACTTCGGTCTCTATATGAAAAATCACATGTTTGAGACTTATGTCTCTATATGCTTGGGATACTGTGTTTTATCAGTATCCAATGTACCACATCCACTTCTAAAGTGTATTTTCAGACTAATCAGGCTATATGTTAATTTGTGTTGTATATGTTGAGATATATATTGACAGGATTAAAAGTATTTGATGCACATGAATTCATGCATAACTTTATGATATGCACCTTGTATCTTTGTACTTAGAATGGTGAGAATTATGTTAATCCTAAGTATGAATTGTGTAGTTAATTGCTTGTAATGTATGTTTATGCATGTCAAGTAAAGAACATGAAAATATGCTTATATGTAATTTTGATGCCTTTGATTTTGAATCATAGCTTTATTGCACGTTTATGTTGCGATGAGATTATATTATTGTTGAAATATTGTATATGTATCTTTTTCGTTTGTTTTGTTCCTCCCCACTAAGCGTTATCGCTTAGCACGGGTTCTTTTCCCGTGCAGGTGGCGAGTTCGGTTTGGAGTCAGATATCTGTAGGTTGGCCACTAGAAGTCTTTTTGGATGAAGTTATTTTTGTGTCTTCCGCTGTTATTTTGTACTTGGCTTGTTCATAGCAAAATGAATCTTTTGTAAAGGAACAACTATTTTGGTTTATGTATTTGCTTACGAGCCCTTTTTGTAAAACAATACTGATTTGATGTATGTTAAAGGACTTGCTATTTTATGATTAAAAGTTTCTTTACATCTCATTTGGTTTTATTTACCAGTATGTATTTTGGATTCGTTTATGTGTTTGCTCGTATGGCGCTCCGGTATCCTTCCAATGGGGGTATCGGGGTGTTACAGCTTGGTATCAGAACCCAGGTTTGGTGGTTCTGGGTTATGTTGTGGTTGTTTGAGTGTAGAGTCGAGTCTATGCATGAGAGTCAGTTTTGTGTCGTGGCCTAATGCAGATGTCTTGTGTTGTGTAGTGTTTGTATGGAGTCGGATCCAAGTGAGTATATGGGCAAGACAATGGACAGTGTCAATGTGGGTCGTAAAGATAATCCAATCAGAGGAGGTAATCCGGTTGGACAAGATAGGCCTGCACAGGAACATGCACCAGCGGTAGGTCCGAATATGGGTGTTGGTTTGGATCCAGCATTAGTGCAAGGTTTGCTTCAAGTAGTAGATAGGTTGACTGCGCCAAAGGCTCCAACTGAGTTGTTAAGAAAAAGAGGAGCAGAGGATTTTCATGGGACTGCTTTGGATGAATCAGATGTGGCTGAGTTTTGGCTTAAGAGGGTAAGTCAAATTTTGCAAGAGATTAACTGTCCTGCAAATCAGAGAGCTTTATGTGCAGTATCGTTGCTTCAAGGATCAGCGTATGATTGGTGGGAACTTGTGATGCGAAATCCTCAGCGACCAGCCGAGTTGACATGGGAATTCTTCAAGCTAGAATTTGAGCAAAAGTATGTGACGAAGGCATACCAAGAAGCCAAGTGGAGAGACTTCATCAGTTTGAAGCAGCGGGGTATGACCGTGAGTGAGTATGATAAGGAATTCAACCGGTTGAGTAAGTATGTGCCCGAGCAGTTGTTGACGGATGAGTTCAGATGTAGACACTTTCAAGAGGGATTGCGTGAGGTGTTCAGAGGTCCTTTGTCTGCAATGACCGTCTTGCAACCAGTGGGGTATTATCAGCTTATGGCAGCGGCAATGAAGTTAGAAGAATCTGAGATGGTAAAGCAAAAGATTGCATAGAAGAGGAGAGCACCGGATGGGGGAGTTGGGAGTACTAAGAAGTCTAAGGGTGCTCCAGTTGAACAAGGAACTAGAGGGACAGTTCAAGTGCCTTCACAAGTAGGGAGTGTAGCCCCACATGGTAGTAAGGGAAATCGAGCACCGGAGTGTGAGCATTGTCATAGATACCATTGGGGTACATGTCGCAAGATTACCGGTGCATGCTTTAAGTGCGGGAGTATGGAGCATCAGTTTGCATATTGCCCCAATCGACAAGAGGACGAGAATCAACAAGAAAGTAGAAGATCCAATGTGACTCGAAGAAACCGTGATAGAAGTAGAGCTCCGTAAGCACCATCAGAGACGGTGCAACGACCTGGTGTTACGGAAGAATATAACCGGCATAGAGCATAAGCTTTGATTGGAGCAGATGCGACTGATGCCGCAGGTCCTTCGGGTAAGTGTTGATATGTTAAGTTTTGTTTCGTTTCGGTTTTGATATTTGAGATGTATATGATAAGCGAGGAAATTTCGAGGACGAAATTTTCTTAAGAAGGAGAGAGTTGTAACACCCCAAAAGTGGCCTAATTGGAATTGGCAATTTCAATTGGAAAATATGGATATTTTGGTAATTGTTACAAGTGTAATTAAGGGCAATTGGGTAATTTACAAGAGGAAAGAGGATTAAATTGCAAGGAATTAAAAGTATTATTTGCAGATTTTTATTTTAGTGAGTAAAAAGAATTGTTAATGACCTATTAGAAGATTTTGAGGAGCTGCTAGTAATTATGTAATTATGGGATTAAGTGAACCAGTGCATGTGTGCCAAGTGGAGATGTGAGTGTGTGCATGTGGGTGAGAGAAAAGAGATGTCTGAAAGTTTTTAGCTTCCTGGAAACTAAAAGACGTGAGGTTCTCTCTCTCTTGCTCTCTCTCTCTCTCACGTTAACCACTCCTCTCCTCTTCTTTCTCTGTTCTTTCTTTCTCTTTGCATCCGTGTTCATCCAGTGTTGACTAGGGTTTTGAGTATTGAGGAGATTACAAGGTATGTGGCTGAAAGTTCTTTGGGTTTCTCCTTCCTTTCTTCTTCTTCGGGATTGTCTGAGTTTTTAAGCTTATGTTTTTGGGTTAATGGAATGTGGTTTTATCTGTTTGCAAGCATTTGAAGATAAGAGAAAAGATAAAGGAAAAGGGAAGGTTGTGGATTGAAAGTTGCAGTGGACATTTTGAACTTCATTAACAGGTTTGGGAGTGTCTGTCCTTTCTCATTTTTGGATCCTGTTCGCAGTTCTGAAGTTAATATTAATTATGTGTGTTTGTATATCAAAATGCATGAGTTACGTAATGTTGTATTCATGATTTCAGTAGAAAAAGAATGATGTTGAGTATGCAAATGAGATGAATATGCATGAGCTTTAATGTGAAATCCTGGAATGTTGACGTTCTAAAATTGCCTCTGTTTGAATAATAAAAATTTATGATTTGTATTAAGATTGCTGTAAATGTGCTCTGGAGACTTGAAGGTATGTGTTTGAATAATTATTGCATGAAAATTGGTTTTGGGCAAGATGGGGTTTTGAGTTTTGATGTACTCTATTTTCACGTCTTTCTGCTTTTACGTTTTCTAGAAATTCTGAAAATTCTGGGAAGCAGAAGTGAGAGAAGAAGATCATGTGATGTGATGGAGAATCACGCCGTGACCCTCTTCCCTGGGGAAGTCACGAGATGTGATGGAGAGTCACGGCTCGTGACCATCCCCTTCCCTGCGTGTCACGAGTAACAATTGCCTGTATGACTCATGACCTCCCCTCTCTTTTTTGGCGTCACGAGGCGTAATGGAGGGTCATGACTCGTGACCGTCCCTGTTTTGTGTGGCTCTTGCGAGAAGCCAGCGTCATGAGTCACAATTGCTTGTGTGACTCGTGACTGGCCTCCCTTCCTGCTGCCCTGTTTTAAAAAGCAAAGTTTTTAAGCTTCTGTTACATGGGGTTTTTCACTACTTGACTCAAGATCAGGTTCAAATCTGTTCTATAATTTGATAATTGTTTAATTATGAGATTTTTTTACATGATTAATAAGTAATGTACATGATTTAAATGTTAATAATTTACATGAACATGGATTATTTCAATGTGAGTTATATGTTCTTATTATCTCTTGTATTTGATATATATATATTTATATGTTTCCAAATTTGATCAATATACATGTATACATGAATTATAATTCGTATTTAATTCAATTCTCATGATATGATAATGATACTTGAGTTTTTGAGTTATGTCATTTAAGCCTGAATAGTCATAGTGGTGGATAAGTAAGCGCTTACTTAGGTCAGGGTGTGTGTGCAGCTGCTATAAGATTAAACGTTATATGCGGGTCCTGTTTGGGATCCTTGTTTCGACCCCGTTTGGGTCTATATGGAAATAAATGAGAGACTTCGGTCTCTATATGAAAAATCACATATTCGAGACTTATGTCTCTATATGCTTGGGATACTGTGTTCTATCAGTATCCAATGGACCGCATCCACTTCTAAAGTGTATTTTCAAACTAATCAGGCTATATGTTAATTTGTGTTGTATATGTTGAGATGTATATTGACAGGATTAAAAGTATTTGATGCACATGAATTCATGCATAACTTTATGATATGCACCTTGTATCTGTGTACTTAGAATGGTGAGAATTATGTTAATCCTAAGTATGAATTGAGTAGTTAATTGCTTGTAATGTATGTTTATGCATGTCAAGTAAAAAACATGGAAATATGCTTATATGTAATTTTGATGCCTTTGATTTTGAATCATAGCTTTATTGCATGTTTATGTTGCGATGAGATTATATTATTATTGTAAGTATTGTATATGTATCTTTTTCGTTTGTTTTGTTCCTGTAACACCCCCTACGTCCCCGTTGGAAGGACGCGGGTGCGCTACCGAAGTTCACTCACATACAAGCACACATAAGCTAAGCGAAAGCATACGTTCATGCAAAAACACGGAAAATTAAAAACTTATCTTGAGAAGCAAAACTGGACATACATTAACTCACACACACGCAGGTACTAAGCCGAAACATATACCCCTGCATACATATGATCATTCAGCGGAAGCATAAAGCGGAGAAATAACTGAAACTTAATTACAATAAGATCCTTATATAATCAGAAGGCTACAAATTACAGAAATCAAAATACAGAAGCTGAACAGAATAACATAACGCTTCTAACTCCTATGTGGCCGACCCTGCAGACGCGCGACTCGAACCGAACCAAACCTGCCACCTGCATGGGAAAAGAGCCCGTGCTAAGCGATAAACGTTAGTGGGGAGAACACACAAGCAAGATGGACGACCATTCACAATGGTCGCCAGAACAATTTACATACACAAATGGCATATACAAATAATCACAATAGATGGATAAATAAGCCTGCATAGGAAAGCCATGCATACGGAAGTTCATATACACATACGACTATCATGCCAAGGACTCATGCATTTAACGAAAAACCCATTTACATGCAATACAATTATTAGGCAAATACACACCCAATTATCTTGCCGAGAACGCTAGTTAACTAAACATACTTCTATCATGCCTTGAAATGTAAATACATGCCCACACGCTGAAATCACTACAATAGGAAAACTAGAGAGAGGAGGCACGTAACATAACACAATATATATACATTCCAAGGTCAAGAGCACATTCGTTATGTATCTTGATTCATATAATTCACTATAACCGCCAAAAGTACAAAATCACATTTGTGCACATACTTACTAACCATAGCATTCAAAATAGACATAACTAATCGAACTCATGGCATTCAAAAGATCATGGTCACAGTTACTCACATCTGAATTCCCGTACCTATATTCACAACCGTTAGCATACCATACATTCACAATATGTTATGCATATGCCCATATATGCAGATAATTATGTCCAATTCACATGTTTAGGTCACACTTAACCCATTCAGAGATTCATAATCACATTCGGATACATAACTGATTCACGTGTCCAGAATCATGCTTAATCAAATATCACATTCTCTTGTTCATATTAGGCAAAACAAACAGAATACCTGCTGACTCAAAATAGTGGATAACGAGTATACATAAAGTACTTTACGGGTACAAGCCAATTACGGAAAGTACCTTACGGGTACAAATCGAAAACCATTTCTATTTTCATTCACAAACATTTTTCGGAAGGACCTTAAACAAGATCCAAACAAAATAAAGGGGTTCGCGAGGAACCAAATGGGGACCTGATCGGGGTCCAAACGATAACGGAAGCTGCAGCAGGAAAACTCTTTTAGGCATGCCTAACTATCCACTAGACTGACTTTCGCAGGTCTTGCATAATACAAATCATATTTCAAATCACATAATTATATATCATTATGCATAACCAGTAATAGGTGAGACATATGAATAAGTTCATAAAGTCAAATATGCATCATACAATTTACACTTTAAGCATAACATAACAATCTTAGAGAAAGATCATAAGTATAGATATGCATAATACATCTAATTATATTAACATACTTCATAAAATAGTCCAATTATAAACCTAAAGGTACCACAAGTTCGGAATTCAAACATTGGAATCACCAAAGAAAACTCATTTAACACAACACATCTGTCGCGCTCGCGATCCCTGTCGCGCTCGAGACAGAGACCATAGTCTCTTCGCTGCGCGCGCGCGATGGACTTCACGATCGCGGGAAGGAGAGAAGGGCCCGGCTCTATCGCGCTCGCGATGTTGTCGCGATCGCGACAGAGGGCAATCATTGCTATCGCGGGGTTGCGACAAGTTGCGTGCTCGCGATGGCACAACATCAGAATCACCGGTCTCTGTCGTGCTCGCGACAGTGTCGCGATCGCGACAGAGTCATGATTCCGAAAATCTGCATAATTCTGCAGGATCTTTCCTTCCTCAAACTCATCCACAACACACGAAACATATCCAAAGGTCTCTTACCTCATCTCCAGCAAGCCACACATCATTGACAACATAAACACAACATTCATATCAAGAATTTCAATAAAACATGCCACTAACAATATCCATTTACACAATCTATAATAACAACATTATTCATCAATCATCTCAATCGCACCCACGTTAAATGCATTCATACATATGGTACATCATGCTTAGGTTACTCATGTGATCAACACATATCCACACTCATCCATAACCCCACCTACACGGAGTTATATCTATTATTATTCACTTGATAAATCTCCAATTCTTAAACATACTCATAAGTTTTACCGAAGACAACTACTTATATAGTCATTTAATTACCCTAAAGATGCATAATAAGCTAAGGGGAAGGTACGGGATTGATCCGGGTCAACCCAGGGCTCAAAAATGAAGAAATAAAGGCTAAAACATACTTTTCTGTCGCGAGGTCGCGACACTGTCGCGATCACGACAGAGGCTCTCCTCTGAAGCCAAACGAGACTGCATAACGTCCCAAACTTGTATTGCATAAACTGACCTCTAAACCTCATTTTTAGCCAAAAATTCCTTCTTAAAAAATGTTCCCTAGGATGTTAATGTTCAAATTCAACAAATTTCAGATCAAAAGGATATTTATAACTCTAGATATGATCTCCACAACCCAGACTATTCAAATAACCCGACCCAAATAGAAACACTACGAGTTTGGTCAATTTTCTGGGTCTTAGAGCAAGAATTTGCCCAAGACTATTTCTGAGACATTTAAAGGTATGGAAAACATGGTTCTAAAGGCGCAAGAATCACACTATTTAGAGGTCTATAATTATACATATGTCAAAAACAATACACAGAGGTCAAATAAAAACGGGACAGAATTGCCAAACTCGTGCATTTCAAACCAACCCTCATATACATTCATCTCAATCAATAACAGAGATTACTAACACATCTACCCAAACTAATTCATGCATTTACACATACCAAAACACTCGAATTTCATAGATTTAAATAATACAAACTCATTTACATCTTAAGTGAGAATTAGGGCACAACAACTCATAGATTCCAAGTCATAAATCAAAGCTCCCAAACCTGATTTCTTTGTAGCTTCAGGACCCAATCTTCACCTTCTCTTTACCCTTGAGCTTTCTCTTAAAACCCAAAGCTTGCACAAAACCAAAACCCACAATTACTCTTCCACAAACCTTAACTTAAACAAAACAAAAGAAGAAGACAATCCAAAATCTAACCACTTACCTCTTCAATCTTGCTCTCAACCACTTCCAAAACCAGCTCCAAACCCACACAAACAAGAGAGGAAAAGCAAGAAACGGGAAAGAAGAGAAGAAGAGGAAGAACGGGAGAGAGAGGAGGGAGCCCCAACGTGAAATCTGCTCTCCCTCTCTTTCTTCTTTTCCTTTAACTCTTTTCCCATTAATTGCCCACCTACCAAGCCACTTGTCCCTCTCCAAATGGACCAAACATCCACTCACTTAACTTTTCCACTCTAAGCACCATACACAACACACACACAAACATTTCTTGAATAAATATCTTCAAGGCACCAAACTTGAGCCACACCCAATCATTCCTTAAATCCCACTTACATCCAAGGCACCATACATACAACCCACACTATAAAACCCCTTAGTCCACTTATATCCTACTTCCATACACTACAAACACACTCTAACATTTCCCCTTTATAACCTACTTAATTAATTACTTTGCCATCAAATCCTTATTATCAAATTTTTCTCAAGCATAAATTACTGAAATACCCTTAAATTCCCGAGTTAACGAGCCAATTCCGACCAGGCCTGATTTGGGGTGTGACAGTTCCTCCCCACTAAGCGTTATCGCTTAGCACGGGTTCTTTTTTCGTGCAGGTGGCGAGTTCGGTTTGGAGTCAGATATCTGCAGGTTGGCCACTAGAAGTCTTTTTGGATGAAGTTATTTTTGTGTCTTCCGCTGTTATTTTGTACATGGCTTGTTCATAGCAAAATGAATCTTTTGTAAAGGAACAACTATTTTGGTTTATGTATTTGCTTACGAGCCCTTTTTGTAAAACAATATTGATTTGATGTATGTTAAAGGACTTGCTATTTTATGATTAAAAGTTTCTTTACATCTCATTTGGTTTTATTTACCAGTATGTATTTGGGATTCGTTTATGTGTTTGCTCGCGTGGCGCTCCGGTATCCTTCCAACGGGGGTATTGGGGTGTTACAGTCTCATTCTTCCTGATTTGCCTTAATTCGAAGAATATTTGATGAAAATCTGAGAAAAAAGAAAGAAACATTTTTGTAGGAAAATTTCGCGTTTCGTAAGAATTGCTAATCCTTTTTATCTTGTAAAAACTGCCAACCTCAATTAATGAGCCTCCATCCCCTATTTATACGTTTAGGAAAATAATTCAAATAAATTAAAATTTAGAATTTAAATTTGAAAAAGATTTCCAAAATTGAAATCAAAATCAAATGATTTACAGAATATTCTCAAAATAAAATCCAAAATTTGAAAATATTTGAAAAGATTTGGAAGATATAGGAAATCTTGAAAATATATTTGAAAAATTTTAGGAAATATTTGGAAAATCTAGAAATATTTTTAAAAAATGGAAAATCTGGGAAATCCCGCCCAAACCAAACGGCAGATCAACGACCGACAGGGGCATCCTTGATCTTTTAGGTGACGGGCCATCCACGAGAGATGGAGGCCGAGACACAGCCATCACTCGCGAGAGGTAGGCATCTCTCGCACGAGCGACGGGCGTCGCTCAACAAGAGAGACGACCTCTACAAGAGAGTGACGGTCGGCACTCGTTATGAGGGACGGGCCTCTCAAGCGAGTGATGAGCGTCGCTCCCACGAGAGATGGGCCCGTTCCGCGTGAGCGACGGGCGCCACTCATGTAAGAGGGGGCCATCCTTGGGAAATGGCAACGGGCATCCCTCTAACCGACTGTATGCCCGTCGGTGGAGCAAAATCCAGATTCTCAAAAGAGGAACTCCTCCTGACTCCCAAAAAAAGATCCTCAATCCTTATAAAAGCGGAGAATGAAAACTCACATATTTCATCCATTTACCTAGAAACAGACATTGATATCTTCATCGGGTAACTCTGATCTGAACTGTCTCAGGACCCGGTGGCTACACTGATGCTCCGTCAAAATTTGAAGCACCGTTCTCAAATGTTGCACATGCTGTAACACCCAATCCCGATCACTCGTTTAGCTCAGCTAAAGATATCAAGAACAGTCGCCACACAAACAATCACATGCACTTACAATGCCTATACACATGCAGAAAACCTGTACAAATTAATTTCTTTCATACAACTCATTGTCATGCAGCGGATTACTCATACTGATCACATGCTTGAAAACACACATACTTACATAAACAGTAGTTAATTATTACATCACATACATTATGTTCTCCCAAAAGATTATATACAAATTCCCGATACATTATACAAAACCACAAAACTTACACTATTAGTAATCCTAGTGTTGACCGTTGCCAATGCGGGACTGTCCTTCAGATCATTTCGCTTTAGAACCTACACGGATTAGAAAACCTGTGCTAAGAGATAAATCTTAGTGGGGAAACAGTACACAATATACAATAACTGATACATATATATATATATATATATTTATACATGGCATAATATAAGTAATAAGAGTTACATCCTAATACTATCATGCCTTATAATCAACATAAGCCTATATTCAGTGAGCATGGCATTTCAGAATAATCACATCTAAATTCACCATGTTGCATAATCTTTACATGCGCATCACATTTATATCCATAAATACATAACATAAGTTTCATATTTTTAATTTATTAATAGAATTATTATAGCCTTGCCTGCAACTCAAAGATACGGATAACGGGTATCGCATCAGTACCCAAAGGTACAGTAATCGCATTTGTATCTGGAAATACGCACTATCGTACTAGTACCCAAAGGTACCGAAAACATCAATAATTACAAGTATATTCGCATAAGGGAATCCAATATGGATTCATTTCGTATTGATGATTCCAGGGAAATCAAACACTTTTGGCTATAGCACTTAGACCCTATAGGTATGCTTATCTATCTACTACTTGACTCGCATTCTAAATTATTAGTCCGATTATCATACACATTATTAAAAAATATCATCAACATGGCATTACAATAGAATCAACATTGCACTATGGCTCACTTCATAATTCACCAACATGGCTAGCATATTCGAATATGCACATATATAAATATATCTGTAACATCCCAAAGTGTACCCTAGTTGGATAGTAGTGTCAATTGCATAATAGGGTACAAATGTGAGTGGAATTGTATGAGATTAAGTATGCAAGGGTATAATTAAAAGTGGGAAAGTTGTAATTAAAGGACATAATAAAAGTGAGGGATTAAATGGAGAATCACCAAGGATTGAGGTGGGAATTTGGTGGAAGAGGTGAGTGGATTCCAAGTGTGGAATCCACCTCTTGCCAACCATTCCCCTCCATGCAACATATATTGGGTTAAGAGGCAGAAGTAGGAGAGTGAACCCGCCATTCTTCTTTTCCCTATTTTTGTGTTTCTTCTTCATCTTATCATATTAAGCTTCATTTCTTTCTAATTGAATTCTGAAGCTTTGAATTGGATTGGTTTGAAGAAGTGAGTTGAGGTGGTAAGTAAGAGTTGCTAGTTGTGTATATCTCCTTCTTCTTCATTTCTATTTTGGATTTTGATTGGTTTGATAAATGGATTAAGAGTATGTGTTTGATTGTTGTGTAAGATTTGGACAAGAGAAGAGCTAAAGGTAAGGAGAAGCTCTAGATAGTGAGAGAGTGTCCAGCAACCTGCTTTTGAGGTTTGGGATATATATGTGTTATATGTTGACTTTACTTGAATATGTATGTTGATTAGTTTGCCTTTGATGTGTAAATGATGCATGAATGTGAGATTTGAGATATTGAGCATGATTATGTGCTATGTGATGGAATGTAATTGAAGTGTTATAAATACTATGTGGTGAGAATGAAAAACTAGCATGTGCAAAACAAAGAGCAAGGTGACCTTTAGTTTAGGGAAAATCCTGTTTATGTCCTACCAGACCTCTTTGTATTGTTTTGATTATAACTGGAGTTTGACATCTCCAATTTAAGTGTTTTTTGCTCCATTTGAACCATAACTTCCGTATCCTTACAAGTATAAGAGAGACCATAAATTAATTCTGTCTCTAAGAGGCCTATAAATGCCAATAAACGGACATGTTTCTGTCTAGCTGGGTTGATTTGAACAGTCTATAGTTTTTAATTCATATCTCTTAATTTAGGTGTCCAAATGACTTGAAATTGTTCCATTGGAAACTAGACATCCTATGGAACAATTGTTAAGAGGACACTTTGTCTAAAAATGAGGTTTAGAGGGTCATTTAGGCGATACAACTTTGGAGTGAAAACCAATCTCTCAAGTCACATGAGGAGAGCTACTGTCGTGAGCGCGACACAGGTCACGACCTTGCGATAGAACAACTCTCAAGAAGCCTTTTCTTCTTAATTTTGAGCCCATGGTTGGCATGTATCAATCCCCTATCTTTCCCCTCAACTTATTATGCATGATTAGGGTTATTAAATGATTATAAAAGTAGTTATCATTGGGAAAAACTTATGAGTATGATTAAGATTGGTAATTTAACTAATAAAGTAACAATATATATAATTATGTGAAGGATAGCAAATGGAATGACAAATATGTGTGTGAGCTAGGGGTATCTCAAGTATGATGAACCATGTATGCGAATGCGTATAAACACGTATGTGTTAATATGTAATAACATGTATAAGTTAGTATGCAATAATATATATATATATATGTAATGTTGTATGTGAATGAGTTTAGGATGACATGTATGCATAAGTAGTAAGAAATGAAGAGAGTGCATGAATGTTCTAGTTGATATATGCTATAAGTTACATGTGTGTATAGTAAAGGTTAAAATAAATGTATATGAGAATGTGTATATGTTTTGTTATGAATAATAGTTATAAGCCTAAGATGTTCATATAAGTGGATAGATAGGCATGCCTATAAAGGGTTAGATGTTTTGCAGCTGCTAGATGTTGGCACCAATGGTGTCTAGATGTTTGGGACCGATGGGTGTCTATATGTTTGGCATCGACGGATGTCTAGATGTTGATACTTTTAAAGTATCTAGATGTTATGAGACTCCGGTCTCTAGATGACTTGAGACTACGGTCTCTATATGATTTGGTACCATTACTTGGTATCTATATGTACTCGTGTCCACTTATGCTATAACAATACGCTACCTATTATATGTAAATGTACAAAAGATGTTGTTAGTTGTACATGAGATGTTATTTATAAGTACATGAGATGTCATATATGCTAGAGAGCTATAGTAAATGGTTAAAGAAGTATATGATTATCGTATACCAGAAATGTTAAATGAGTTAGTACATGTATATGAGAAGTTATTATTTGTATATAATATGTTATAAGGATGCCTAAATGTCTATATGTGTCTATGATTGTATATGAGATGTGAAGATACAATATGGTATATGACATGTACACGAAAAGATATTGGGATGCATGAGTTAGAGGAAATATGGTATTTTACATGCTAAATGTGTATGAAAGATTAGGTATAATTTATTCCATCTACATGTACATGAACGTGAGCATATGTATATACGCATAGATTAGAATGCATTAAAAGATGATACATGATAGATGTATAAGTTATAGTTATGTTTAGAGGGACATGAGCATGAAATAGGTTATAAGAACTTATACATGATGCCATGTATGTATGTTAGAAGTTTACTTCATCGTTTTGCGAATCTATATGCTTGCCATGCTTGTTGTAAATGAGTTAAATGTTGAAAAAGTGATGCTTGTGACTTCGTAAGAAGTCTTTATTATGTGTGATATCCCCACTAAGCATTATCACTTAGCACGGGTGTTTGTCCCGTGTAGGTTTACAGGTTCAGAGGGTTGCACATCTGCAAGGTCATGGCCACTAGGAGTATAAGTTGAAGTCTTTTTGTATTTGTGGCATAGTTTTGTATACATGATATAGAACTTTTGTATAGCCTTGTAAATGTTCAGCTTCTATATATGTAAAGCAACTTTTGTATATGGCATGTAAATGATAAAGTAAAGGTTGTTTCTTTTGTAGATGATATGTAAAGGCTTATGTAAAGAGAATGTTTTGTAATGTATAAAGAACAGCTATATTTTGCAATGTAAATGGCTATAAGAGATTTGTTGTTAAGGCATGCTCTATAGCTTGTGTTTAAAAGGTATTCCGATGCGTGTGTTTGTATGTTTTCTATCTCGCTTCCACGTGACTGTTTGTATGTGTATGAGTGCGTAGCGACTCCGATATCCTCCCAAGGGGTATTGGGGCGCTACAATATCCATATCACATTTGTCCATAATTCTTCACAATTTATAATGCTCATACTCATATTCATTTATCATGCCAACATATAAGTTTAATAAAATAAATCAAGTTAATTTGGAACATCTTTACAACCTTCAAAAGTGTTGCGCTCGTGCATGATAAATTGAGCAATTAGCTTCTGTCGCATTCGCGACATTAGTCATGGCCACGACATAATCCAGCCCTCACCTCTGTCGCGCTCGCAACATCCAGAAGTGTCGCGCTCATGGCAGATGTGAAGATTAGCTTCGGTCACGATGCCACACAAGTAGCGCCCACGACAGAACTCATCCTTTGCCTCTATCACGCATGTGACAAAAATAAAACTAATAAAATCAACAAAATGGAGCATTCTGCCGCGCTCGCGACAGAACTGAATTTTCCGTTCAAAGCTCTAGACCTCACACCTAGTGTTCATACATTTGCCCCAAACACACTTACGACCTCCAAAACCCATCCTAACATAGTTATCTGCCTTCATGGCCTTCTAGACATTTACTTATCTACATGTTAAGAGCACAACGGCATAATTCTCGTTATTTTTTATCATAAATTTAAGGAGTTATGGCCAAGGAAACAATATATGCTCCAAAAACCCTCCTACAAGCTTAAACCAACTTAGTCACACATTTTGAAGACTATAGGGTCCCCAATTCAGAATGGCTATTTCTAGCATATTATAGGCACAGTTCTTAGGAACCAAATCCCTTATTTTCATTCAATCTAGAGTTGTGTAATTAAAGCTATAGTTCATACAAACCTATTAGGACATTTACCCGATACATCTAGTTTTTACCCTCTTAAGCTAGTCAAGCTTAAAATCCATTCAATTATTAAAATCAAAAAATCTAAACACACACAGGACTACCTAATGACCATACCCTCAATTCGACATGCTCAAAATCATGCTAAGCCACAATCATACAATTTATATATATTAACATCACAAGTCACTTAAAAATAGAACAACATGCTTAATTTCAATCTTATGACCAACAACCACCACATCATTTCTATTCAATTCACAAACGCACATAATTACACAGTTTCAATATTCATTAACCATATAATTTAATCATGCATCATAGTATTCATACTACATCAAATAATATTGTAACTCCCCAATACTCTTCGGAAGGAATATTGGGCTATCACACACTCAAATACGCATACATAAACACTCATGCCTAACCAAGCGGAAGCATACCAAACATACATATACATACTATAAGCGGAAGTATCATAAAACCAAGCATACTTGTATTAAAAATGAATTAACATAATCGTATTACAAAAAAAATATTGTCATACTTACCTTACAAGATCAAAGCCTTGTAACATTTGCACTATACAAAAAAATAATATTCTTTACAATTAACTATCCTTAGCATTACAAAAAGTACATCATAAACAAAAGCATAACTTCACTTATACTCCTAGTGGCCAGCAGATGGATGACTCTAAAAACCGAACCGAACCTGCATACCTACACGGGAACACACCCGTGTAAAGCGACAATGCTTAGTGGGGATATACAGATGCAAAGGCTACTCATGAAGTCACAATAATACATATCCGAGAATACACACTTGCAACATATATCAATAAGCAAAGGCATAAACATCAACATGAACATAAATAACAATAGCACATGTGTAGACACCAGGTCTTGAGGCAGCCCAGATCAGAGTTACTCGATGATGATAAGATGCCTTATCACAGGCAAAAAGGTTGAAAGTGGTGATTTGCTGTTTAAATTTGCATTTTAGAGTGAAAAGATAAAAAATAATAAAAAAATATTTTAAAAATTAGTTTTGAAAATTGGGGGCTTGAAATTACAATATTTTTAGTTAAATTAGAAAATAAAAAAAAATAATAGGAGCGTCGCGCAGCTCCTGCGTGCAGCGCTGCTGTGCTGACGCGCGCGACGTGCGCTCACCTGGCACGCTACGGACACCCATCGGGCGCACCGACGGGCGTCCATAGCCCTGTTCCGCCGCAAATTGCCATTTTCGCCCCAAAATTGATTTTTTTCGATTTTTTTCCACCAAATTCGATTTTTTATTACTTTTTTAAGGGATTTTCAGGTTTTTTTCAATTTTTAAAATTTAAAATTGTTGATATCTGATTTTATTAATTTTTATCCCTTTAATTAATATTATTTTCCTATTTTCTTCATATAAAAAGTATAAGAAGAAAACTTAAAGGAGGGGATTTTTTCATCTTTTCTCTTCTTCTTCTTCCTCTCAATTTCTCTGAAAAAGAAAAAAAATTCCAAATTTTTCCCAAAGCAAAAATTAGAAGAGAAAAGTTCATCTTTCATTTTTTTTCCAACATAATTTCTTCTAAACATATATTTAGAAGGAGTTTTATTGTTTGATTCAATTTTGAGATAAATACAACAATTATTTGCTCTCAAAATTCCTTTTTTTTTTCTTTTTTTATTTGTGTTCAATTAAAATTTTTTCATTGATTTTCTTTTAAATCTATTTTTGATGGAAAATTAATTTTGATACAAACAAAATAAGTGTTTGTTATCAAAATCTAATTTTTTCATTTGATTTTCTAAAAATATTTTATTTTGATGAACAAAATCATTGTTTGTTTTTAAAATCATTTTTTTAATCAATAAAAATCATTCTTTAGGCAAAGAAATTAATTCTTTGTTCTTAAAGAATTGTTAATTTTCTTTCTTCATTTTTTCAAGCCTACTTTTCTTGGAATAAAATTTCAACATTTTCATATCTCAATTCTAATCTTGCAAACCATAATAAGGAATCAATCATCCTTTTTACCTTCATCGAATCCGAAACTCTGAGGGTAAACATTCCGGGCTTGTTCTTCTTTTTCTTTTTATTCATATTTAATTTATTCATATTTATTTTTATTATTTTTAGTTATTTATTTATTTCATTGTTTATATTTATTTTATTTATTTTATTTATATATGATTTTATTCTTATCCACGTATATTTTATTGTTCTCTTTTATTTATTTATTCTATTGTTGTTATATTTATTTTGTTATGTATATATATTATTACATTTTTATTCATGTAAATATTGCCTATTTATTATTTTTAACATGTAATTAATTTATTTCACTTTAATTCATCATTATTTTTAACATGTAATTAATTTATTTCACTTTAATTCATCATTATTTTTAACATGTAATGGATTTATTTCACTTTAATTCATCATTATTTTTAACATGTAATTAATAAATTCGTTTTAGTTGATATTTTTACCATGTAAATGGTTTATATAATTTGTGAACATATTTAATTAATCATGTCATTCATTTATTTATTTTCATCGTTCTCCTATTCATTTTTATCATTCTTTTTATCGTTGTCACAGGTTTTATTTATTGTTATTTATTTATTTTCATTGTAATTATTATCATGTGCATATTTTCATATATTAATTCATTAACACGTTTTATATTACTTCAATCATATCTTTTAATTCATTTGTCATTAAAATGCATTTTTCCAATTTATTTTAGTTTATTAATATTTCAATTCATTTAATCCATTTTTTATGCCATCTCTCTTTATTTTATCTCATTTTATCATTAATTTATTTAATTACTAATATTATTTCATTTGTATTTTATTTTTTTGTCAAAACTTATTTTCTTTACTTGGGCATTTTTTGTGAGCACACGATGAGATCCAGAAGGCTCGTTTGGGTTAGATATTTAATTGCTTTATTTGTAATATTTCATTTATTTTGCCATGTAATCTTTAATAAAACTATTTATTTTAGGCACGCTAAAAAGAAAATCACAAAAACATTTCTATTAATTAATTTAGCATCTTTTCTAGATAAAAATGGGACCAATGTCCTAGTTTTTCATACCCAAATAAATCATCACATCAAAGTTGTTTCATAATAAATATGCATGCGAGGACCAATGTCCTTATCATTAATGAATATCCCGATTTATGCATGATTTGTATTTTATTTACAATGGGGGGTTGTATTCCGCCCCTAGTTTTGTTGTAATATTTTTACATATGCTTTATTTTATTTACGCTTTTATTTATCGCTTCCACTACGTAATTGACATGTGCTTTAATTAATTGCATTAAAATGAATGAGAAATGGGATTAAATGATAAATTCAAAACTCGGTTATAAAATTAACTAAGGTATGAATAAATGGGAAGTCCCGAACTCACTCTGGTCTTGGGCTCAATGAGGTTAGAGGTCCATCTCAATGTTTCATTGGGATGGAATCTCCAAAATTTCTCTTGTTTCCCACCAAAAGGGCTAATCAACATAATCCTAGGCTCCAGGAGGTTAGACGACCCTTCCCAATGTTCTATTTGGTGGTGACTCCAAGATCCCTCTGGTTTGCCCAAAATGGATATTTATGTGCTGTGTAATCCTAGGTTCCACGAGGTTGGAGGGTCATCCTAATATTCTATTGGGTTGGCATCTCCAAGATCCTCTTGGCTTACCCAAAATGGATATATATGCGCCATCTTAGGCTTGCTGAGGCTAGATGACCCTTTCCAATGTTCTATTGGGTGGCGACTCCAAGAAACCTCCTTGTTACCCAATATAGATGCACTTGTAATTCGTTACAAGTTTTAATGAACCTCTCTCGAAAGCCCTAAAAGCGGGCCTTCGGGGCACCCCGAGGTTCGGCGCGCGTCACAGTGGCGACTCCGCTGGGGACAATACTCGAGACTTCGCTTCGAAAGTGCCTTGATTAAAATTTACAATTGAGTTTTAATTTAAAAATTTCATCCTTTTTCAAAACTGCATTGCATCTTATTAGAGCCTTAGATCTATGCTAGTTTGGTCCCTCTTTTAACCCCGGTGCGTTCCCGAAGCACAACCTACATTCACTCAATGTAGGGAAGTGTTAAGGATAATCACCAGCCCAAGCCTCGTACCATCATGGTATATTAAATGGAGACCCGATCGGTCGTTACGCTCATGATGAGCTAGACCCATTGGCAGGGACCATGCTTGGGTGGCCCTAAAGTAACATCACCTTTGACCAAAGCTTATGTAATGGCAATAGATACTTCCCCTAGGTGGTATGAACCATAATACCTTGCTTGCTATATGGATCATTTTGTATTGGACAAACCCAAATAATTTGATTGGTCACTAAATCAAAGGCTTTCATGCCCCGATAAGCCCATGTCGATTTATTCAAATTGCCTAAATACATAATGGTCAAAACCCATGCGTATGCACATTAGCTAAGAGAGGTTATGCTACCGATTTTTCACCGTGCACCATACGTGTCCATCGGGTTCCCGGTTGACCCATGGGCTAATCCCACCTAGGATAGAGACTACACAACCTCGTGTGTGGCAGTAACAAGGTTGGAAGGACCTATGTGCTTTCATGTGATTTATGGATGTTGTATAGCACGATCATGCATCGTATATGTCATTCATACATCAGCCGAACATGTATTTTTGCAGCCATCATAGATCTGTCCAGGTGCTCTAAAGGTCCTGACAGGTGACTAATCAGCAATTTATTTGTCTTTTGTTTCTGAGGAGCAGAATACGTGGGCTCAGAGAATGGCAAGTCGTCCCCTTTTACAATATTTGATAGAAAGTAACATGGCCAATCCATTAGGAAGACCGGGTGCAACCCATGACCTCATTATTGATGAAATGGATAGGTAAGCACGGGACTTAGAGAGCAGGCTAAAAGAATTTGAATCCAAGATAAAGACTATAAAGGAAGACTTTGATGCCACGATGACACCGTCTGCCAAGGCACAACATACTGGTTTTGCCATGCCATAGAGCAAACAGGGCTTAGCTGCAATAGCATACATGCCGGGAATCGAGTCTAGAGGAAAGATGCCTTGTGTTCTGCAGTCAAGGCAAAAAGGCGAAGGACGTGTTTGCAATGAGGGGTTTAAGATGACAACGTGGGTGGCCCCAAGAGAAAAATGGACGTCCTCAAGGAGGCAATTCAGCGATCCAAACGTGCTACTGCCCAAGCCGCCAACAAGAGGCTCGCCTTTGATACTACGGACTCGGAGAGAAAAAATGGTCTATGCAGAGGTGACAGTTCTGTCAGCATTCAGAAGATTAAAAAAGTGCTGGTGGCTGGACTAGCCCAGAAATATTGCTTTGGTTTAGGCGAGTCTTTCCCTCATATGAGGTCAACTAAGCCAACTGTGGGTTATGGGATAATGGATCCTCATCAGTATGCCACAGGTCTATTTGATGACTGGAAAATCCCGAGGAAGCAAGTTCAAAATCTTGGGCCGTCTAGAATTACTGAAGGGTGCCCAAGCCATAGCAATAGCAGTAGAATAAGTGGTGGAGACATGAAGATGCCGACTACGGAGGTGACCTGAAATGACCGCATCATCTTAGAAAATCCTCTGTCGAAGCATTTTGCCTATTTTGTTAAGAAAGGGAAGTTGCAATCAAAATGAGCTAGACCTTCTAAAAGCCAAGGGCATCTAGGACATCGGGCAGATCAATATTGTGTCTATCATTAGCAGGCTGGATATGGCACTGATGAATGCCGAGCTTTGAGGGAACAGGTTCAAGGCCTCATCGACAAGGAGCTCAGAGGAAGGAAGGATGGGCCTTGAAGTTGATTATGGACCGTCGGCAATAACACCTGTGTCAGCAGAGAGAGGAAGATGATAGTTTAGACTTTCCTTCTTAGTTTTGAACTTTTTTTATAATAATGTTAATAACGTATTTTAGTTTTATTAATAAATCGAACAATTTCCTTCACTTGTGTGATGTTTTCATTGTGCATGATCATAATCCATTTATATTTGACATTAGCTCGATTGATGCTACTCTATTTATTCTTGGATCCTTGAAAATCTTGATGGCATCTCATATAACTCTTGAAGAGTGAGAAAATTTTAGAGAATTAAAATAAAGTACGAAATGGTCTTTGCCTGGACCTACGAAGATATGCAAGGAATTGATCGGGAAGTCGCAGAGCACGCTATTCCTACATATCCAGACTATAAACTGAGAAGGCTTAGGCCGGATTGGGCAGATAAAGTAAAAGAGGAGATTCGCCAGCAAATCAAAGCCAAATTTCTAGTTGAGGTGCAGTACCCAACTTGGTTGGCCAATGTTGTCCCTGTAGCCAAAAAGAATGGCAAGGTAAGGGTATGCGTAGATTATCGGGACTTGAATAAGGCTTGTCCAAAAGATGACTTCCATTGCCTCATATAGATGTGTTGATAGACAGCGCCGCTACTTGTGAGATGTATAGCTTTGGAGATGGTTATGTGGGCTACAATCAAATTCTCAATAAAATAATTGACCGAATTAAGATGGCTTTCATCACGGAATAGAGGACTTATACTTACCGGGTAATGCCTTTTGGCCTAAAATATGCAAGAGCCACTTATCAGAGGATGGCAACAAAAATCTTAAATGACTTGATCCATAAAGAAGTGGAGGTATACGTGGATGACATGATGGTCAAGTCGGCCACCAAAGAAGGCCATTTCAAAGCCCTGGAAAAGTTTTTTCAGAGGATAAATAAGTACAACCTGTGATTAAATCCTAAGAAGTGTATCTTTAGAGTCACGTCAGGGAAGCTGCTAGGATATGTGGTTAGCCAAAGGGACATCGAGATCGACCCAGACAAGGTTAAAGCCATCAGAGAAATGCCAGTGCCTCAGAAGGAAAAAGATGTAAGGAGCTTCTTAGGCAAATTACAGTATGTCAACAGATTTATCGCCAAATTAACTTCGATTTGTGTGCTAATTTTCAAACTACTCAGAAAAGACCAACCAGTAGTATGGAATGAAAATTGTCAGAAGGTTTTCGATACTATCAGAGAATATTTGCTGAATCCACCGATTTTGAGACCGCCGTAGCTAGTCAAACCAATGCTTTTTTATTTAGCAATAGAAGATAGTTCGGTAGGTGCCATGATGGCCCAGGAAGATGAATTCCGAGTAGAATTTGTTGTTTACTACCTAAGCAAGAAGTTCCTGGCTTACGAGGTTAAGTATGCAGAAGTAGAAAAGATTTGTCTTGCAGTAATTTGGGCCTTTAAGAAGTTGAGACACTACTTTCACTCCTATAAGGTATAGGTGGTAGCAAAGCAGAATCCCTTGAGATACTTGCAAGAGGCTCCATCCTTACTTGGAAAAATGGGTAGGTGGTTATTGCTGCTATAAGAGTTTGATATAGAGTACGTTACTCAAAAAACTAGCGTGCAGTGGTAGAATTCCTAGCAGAACACCCAATTCAAGGAGACTCATACGAGTTCAACTTTCCAGATGAGGATGTGACAGCCATCGGAGTTTAGGGATGGCAACTATACTTTGATGGGGCTATGAATAATAAGGGGGCAGGAGTAGGAGTCATTCTGACCACCCCGGATAATGAGAAACTCCCTTTGGCAAAGAAACTGAGGTTCAAAGCTACCAGTAATGACGCCGAGTATGAAGCATGTACTCTTTGGTTGGAAGCATTAATAGCCTTAGGGGCAAAGAAAGTGGAAGTGTTTGGTGATTCATCCCTGGTGATCAATCAAATTCGAGGCGAATGGGCTATTAAAGAAGAAAGGCTAATGACGTACATTAAGCACTTGAGACACCTGAGCAGTCAGTTTGAAGTGTGTACATTCCATTTCGTTCCAAGGGACAAAAATCAGTTGGCCGACGCGCTCACCACTTTAGTGTCAATGTGGGACAATCCAGAAGGGGTAGTTATGAGGCCGGTTTTAATTTCTAACTCTGAGAGACCTAGCTTCGAATCTAAATCAGTCATGGAAACAAAAGTAGTGGATGGGAAGTCGTGGTATTACGACATTATGAACTATCTAGAAAATAGGACTTTTTCAGAGGAAGCTACTGAGAAAGATTAGAGAATAATTCACAAATTGTCTACCCAGTTCATTTGCATAAATGAGATATTATACAAACGGCAGGCTCCAGTTGAGATATTTGGATGAGAAAGATGCCAAGAGGGTAATGGAAGAAGTGCATGCCGGCATATGCGGAGCCCATATGAACAGACTGACATTGGCTAAAAAGATTATGAGACAAGGATTCTTCTGGCTCACCATGGATAACGATTGCTCAAAGTATGTGAAGCAGTGTTAGTTATGCCAACAATACGCAGATTTGAGGCATTTGCCCATATCATAATTGCATAATTTGACATCGCCTTGGCCGTTCGCAGCTTGGGGGATCGATATTATTGGGGAAATCCATCCTACGGCTTCCAATGGACACAGATACATCATTGTCGCCATCGACTATTTTACTAAGTGGGTAGAAGCTGAATCCTTCAAGAAGGTGGATGCTCGAGATATGGCAAAATTCATTGAGAAGAACATGATATGTAGATATGGCCTTCCGCACCACGTGGTATCTGACAACAGGGTCCAGTTTATGATTGAGACGAAGAAATTGTTCTAGAAGTATGGTATTGAGCATCATAAGTCATCCCCATACCGCCCTCAAGCCAATGGGGCAGTAGAAGTCGCCAACAAAAGTATCAAGAGGATTCTAGCCAAGATGGTAAAGAATTATAAAGATTGGGCAGAAAAGCTACCTTTTGCACTCTGGCATTACAGAACGACCACCAGAACATCTACAGGAGCCACACCGTACTCTTTGGTGTATGGAACAGAGGCGGTATTGCCAGTCAAAGTTGAACTCAAGTCACTAAGAGTGGTCATAGAAGCTCGGATCCTAGAAGCTGAATGGGCACAACAACGGTTACAGCACTTAAACATATTGGATGAGAACAGATTGAGAGCCTATTACCATAACCAAATTTATTAGAAGAGGCTCGCTAGATCCTTTGGAAAGAAAGTCAAGAAGCATCCCCTGAAGGAAGGGGACTTGGTGTTTAACCAGATGAGACTAGGTACGCCTGATATCAGAGGAAAGTTCAGACCAACGTGGGAAAGACCATTCGTCCTCAAGAAGCTGTTATTAAAAGGAGCTGCGATTCTGTTAGATAGCAATGGTAACGAATTCAAAGAACCAATCAATTTTGATAGACTCAAAAGGTTCCATGGCTAAAGACAATAAAATCAAAAGAAGAGAATAAAAGCCCCGCGGGTCGAAAACCGAAAAAAGGCGGCCTTGCTAAAATTGGGCGCCTCGTCAGGGTGAAAATCGAAAAAAGGCATCTTGGGCAAAAATTAGAGGCATGAGAGAAAATATCCAATCAAGAAAACCCGAGAGGGCTGATTGGTAACAGGAGTTGATGCTATCAAGATTTGGCTTTGTGAATGAATGTTGTAACACCCCCATACCCCCGGTAAGGAATATCGGGGCGCTACGCGGACACTTACGTATACATGTACATGCATTAGCGGAAGCGATAGCATAACACATCCATTTAAAAGTAATTAAATACTACACTAGGGCCCACTTGCATTTCATATTAACTACATATACATTTACATGTTCATATTACATCTGTTTCCATTTAGCTTTACATATACATTTACATGTACCTTTACTTGTGATTTTTCTACTTATATTACATAATGATGTTACTCAAAATGTAAAAACTCTATTTCTATTTTATACAAAAAGAAATCATAACAAAACTCCTAGTGGCCTTGACCTGCAGATGTCTGCTCACTGGTCCGAACCTGTAAACCTA
Source organism: Excoecaria cochinchinensis (assembly GCA_947683425.1). Taxonomy (NCBI): domain Eukaryota; kingdom Viridiplantae; phylum Streptophyta; class Magnoliopsida; order Malpighiales; family Euphorbiaceae; genus Excoecaria; species Excoecaria cochinchinensis. The sequence goes on from CANTUQ010000119.1 coordinate 10,576,632, forward strand.
CACGAAAGCAAACATCCGTGCTAAGCGATAATGCTTAGTGGGGATAAAATAATGCAAAGGACTTCTTTACGAAGTCACAAATAAATCACACAGTTCATGTGACAGGATCTCATGTAACAGGATCACCTAGCTCATGCATATAGCTCTTATACATATACAGGTTGCATGCTCAGTTATCACATACTATGAACTCACGTGCATATATCATGTACTCTTTTACTTATTCTTGTACACTACAACTTGTACATATCATTTGTTCAAATATACACTATCATGTGTCCATATTCATGTAAACACACTCATATAATCATACACTTGTATACAGAACTGTAATGTACTTAAACATTACTCTCTTGTACTATAACATTTATTCAGAACACTACTCTTTAAACATCTCAAATGCATTACATCACACTAACAAGACAAGCCTGAATTCCTTTCATGGTGGATACGGGTAACTCTGGATACTGTTTAAAGTATCTTACATGTGGAGAATTATCTCAACTCTATGGAATACACGAGGTATTCCGAACTCTGGGCACAATTAAGGCCAACATGTAGCAGCTGCACTCTAGCCCTTTATAAGCATGCTTATCTATCCACTATAACGGTAATCAGGCTCAATAACCAACTCACACACTATAAAAGATATCAACTCATCAACTAACATTCAAGTGCATTTATCCAATTCAGAGGCGTGTAATTCATATACAATCTTTAGTAATCATGTTCAACAACTAAAAACATATAACATTTGAATTCCATGCATGCACTCTTATATCACATCATCATATACATGCATTCATAAGTTCATATATATATATATTTATCATGCCATTAGCTATCCTTCATTCAATTATACATTGTTACTTTATTAGTTAAATTAATAACTTTAATCATACTCATATGTATTTTCCCATTAACAAATAATTTGTAATCATTTAGGAGCCCTAATCATGTATAAAACGTTAAGGGGAAAGGCAAGGGTTTACCCATGCCAACCATGGGCTCAAAATGAAGAAAAAAGAGCTTAATATAGGTTGTTCTGTCGCGAGGTCGCGACCTGTGTCGCGCTCGCGACAGAGGCTCCGCTTTGGTGCCTCACGAGACTGCTTTTTACCCTAAACTTGTATCGTCTAAATGAACCTCTAAAAGTAATTTTTAGGCAAAACTATCTTCTTAACAATTTTGTTCCAAGATGTTATCTTTCAAATGGGACAATTTTCAGGTCATTTGGACATCTATAACAAAAGATAGGATCTAAACAATCCATACTATTCTAGGGAACCCGCCAAAACAGGGTAACCTACGTTCTAATTACTTTTTGGGATACTTAGAGCCTGAATTCGATCAAGCACCCTCTTAGAAATTTTTAGATACGGATCTTATCTTTCATATACAATTAGAATCAATACAATTGGAGTCCTATACCTCTATTTATAATAAATACTATACACCAGGGTCTAATGACAAATAAGCAGAATTTCGCAAAAATCAAGCTCTATCATCAACACAAACACTCAAATGATCAAGTTACATACTTATAAACATATATACACATGTCATGAGCACTGAAAGCAATCAAAATGAACAATAAACCAATGTACACTAAAAGAGCAATTGAGCTAGTTAAAGCTCATCATATACATCTACATCCAGTCATGGTTCCTTTTAAACACATATCATTCAATCACATGCCAGGAAAACAAAATCGCACTCGATCCCTACCTTAGGTGGCTTAACCGCTTCTCTCTAATCGATTCAGAGCTTCTCTCTTTCCCTTCACTAGCCTCTTATCCACATCTTTCACAAATCACATAGAAAACACTTGGGTTACTCTTCTTTTTACTTTAAATCAAAAACAAAGAGAAAAAGGAGGTCAGATCGGAAAACAAATTAAGCTAACCTTCTGAAGAGATCTAATCAAGTCTTATGATGCTCTCTATAAGCCACCTCAAATGGTTCTCTCAAAGAACTAAGCATGTGAAAAAGAAAAGGAACAAGAGAGAGGCAAAGCAAGGTGATCGGCTGACCCAAAAAAAAAAGAAACTAAAGCAAAAGAATAAGAGGGCCAAAACTCACGTAAAAGAAGAAAAAGAAGCAAATGGTCAATCCTCATCCTCTATTTACTATTCAAATTAATGCCCACTTACTTTAATTAATTCATGTATATCTCACTTTGACTCTTAATTTCATTTTTAATTTATTTAGTCTTGCCACATGTCACTCCCCTACAAAGCCATGTGTCACTCTCCTATAACCCACACTTAAGTCTCTTGCCAAGTGTCACCCTCTCAAGTTGCCATGTGTCAACACCCTATGATGCCACTTGTCAAACTCTTATGCCGCCACTTGTCACTCTTCTACGATGACACTTGTCACTCTTCTATGATACCATGTGTCAACTCCCTACAACTCCAAGTCTCTTAGTCCCACTTATGCACACATCTCGCGAGGGGATTCTGTCGTGCTCGCGACACTTCTCGCGCTCGCGATAGAACGCTCACGCCCGTACCAACCAGCTGAACTTTGGAAACCGCTAGAGGGCTCTGTCGCATTCGCGACACTGTTCGCGCTCGCGACAGAACTCTCGCACCTAAACTTACATTTTTCGAACAAAACTCTGTAATTCTTCTAGGGCCACTTTGGGGTGTGACAAATGTAGTTTAGCATTTTTGAATTAGTGTTAAATGGTGATCATGTATATTGAAATCGTACTGAAACGGGCACAATTTTGTGAAATGAAATAAAACTAAATTCATTCATTGATATTATTTCCTAGTTCAGTTCTAAAAAGGAACATATTGTTTAAAATCCATACAAATCTGAACTAGACCTTACTACTACTCTTGTCGGCCGGGTGCATTAGTGGCCAGGTCCTGTTATCAACTGCGGGGCTAGGTGTCCACCCTCTATATGCACTGGTATAAGTTACAAAATGATTCCCAGAAAAGGGTATAGTAGTTTTCTCTGGTAGTTCAGTCCAAAGATCATGATACTGAGAAGCAAAGGCTGAAGACAAGACCCCGCCTCGAAAGGATAGGGAATGTCTCACTACATCATTAATCCCTCTGAATTATCAAGCACAATAGGTGGTAGTGTAAAAGGCAACCACATGAGGCTTTTAAGAACCAGATCCTCATCTGCTACCTCACCCAATCTAGCAACACATTCATCAAGGGAGGCCATGAATTGCAATTGATGCCTAGAGAGAAATACCTCAGAGAATAACTGCTGATTATCCCAGGAAGGGGCTTTGATAATAGTTTCAACTTTTCTTGCAACAATACCGGAAAGGCATGAGAGTTTAAAAAAAAAACAGGCCGTTAGAGATGAAAACCGTGACTGGCTCTCTAAGCAAAAGTTAGGCCAAAGGGCAGGGTGAAAACCTAGGAATAGGCAGTCTGTCCTTCAAAAAATAAAAATGAATAAAAGCCGCTGGATTGGGTTGGGTCCATTCCAGGCAAAAATTAGGCACATGGTCTTGTGAAAATCCCTAAAGGGACGCATTTTCCTCTAAAAAAAGCTAGTGTGAAAATCCACAAGGGATGCACTACCTTTAAAACAATGACCTTTGAAGCCTGGTGCGATAAGGCAGCGTTACTCCGAATAAATTTCCTTTAGGCAGGTGGTACATAATGAAGAACTTGATTCAGAGTCCTGGGGGCAAAATGCTCATTGATCGGGGGGCAAAGATACATAAGAGTCAGTTCTCATTGAAAAAATTATAGGTCAAAGTCCGTAAAGCCAAGACAACACTTTTCTAGATCCTTGGGAGCATCAAACAACGTGGGCAGCCGAGCACTACCCTCAACGAATCCCTTAACCACCTGGGATGTGGTCTATTCATTTTTGCATATCACATGCATGTCACGTGCATTCAGTCTTTTACACATATAGATATGCACACACAATTCTTGTACATTAATCCTTTGCATGTGTTTCTTATATATAGTTTTGTATGTATATTTCACACCCATGATTCCATACACACACACAGTCTATTGTATATGTTGTTGTGTACATGATTCAAAAGGAAAGGTCCGAGTAGACCTCATGAGCAAGGATAGTCCAAAGGACGGATTCATATCAACATCATCAGCCACAGTATCCGGCATAAAGTCAGGTGTATATGTATAGAGGTGGAATGCCCAGAAGAACAAACCTATTCATGACACGCCATGCTAAGGGTAATTCGAAATCCCGCAAATCCACAGAAAAAAAGATCCTTTGAGAAGCCAAACTATCCACACATACGTTAGTCGGAGCCAATCAAATGTAAAAATGGGCCGAGGTACAATTTCAGCTCTACATTGGCATTCATCCATGTCGAACAATCAAGTCAAGATGAAGTCCTCACTAGAATGGAATCTCAAGGACCTGCTCCTGGAAAGAGATTCAAGAGAGCAAGCTGACTCATACACACCATGTCAGGAGCAACAAGGTAAGTTTCTCTACCGTAAGATGTATGCTTGTACACATCACACAATAGTCAAGATGAAGTCCTCACGAGAGAAGAATCTCAAGGACCTGCTCCCAAGAGGGAAAAGAATTAGCCTTTTCATGCGCACCATGCAGGGAGCAACAAGGTAAGTTTCTCTGTCATAAGATGTACACTCACACACCTCACACAATCCGGATTCAAATGTATGTATATTGCACACATATGATTCTACACACGTGCACAGTGTTTTGTATATGTACATGGCTCAGATGAAGGGTCCAAATAGACCTCATGCTTAAAGATGATCCAAGAGATGAGTTCAGCTTAACATTGTCAGATTCATGCAGCCATGTCAGGGGCAATCAGGTAAGTTTCTCTATCATAAGATATACGCTCACGCACAGCACATAATAAGTGTATCAAAGCCAAATTCAAATGTACAAATTCTCAAACAAAATAAAGGTACAAGAATACAAACTCTCAAAACAACAACAAAAATAACTTCTCAAACCAAAACAACAAAACAAAACAAAAAGAAGAAGACATTTTCAAGGCCTTGAAAATCCAATATACTGTAAATACATTCAAAATGTAAAGATCAAAAACAAAACAAGGAAAAAACAGAAATAAAAATGAAAATAAAATAGAAAAATCACCCGCCTGCAGGCAAACAACAAAATTTCCAATCTAATTTTTTGAGAAAGCTCAAATATTTTTTCCGCCCCGGAGGCTCAGCATCAAATTCTCTCACCCTCTTGAGAAGTATGCAGGTCTTTTCAACAAGGAGGATGCATCGGAGATGATAGAGGAATTGATATCTGGCATGTCACAGTCAGTGTAATCAAGAAAATGGGGAACAACCAACCTTCCTTCGGGAGCACACTCTGACATCGGCCCCAACAGGTATGTACTACCACAGGTATGCGTCTTTTATATGCCATGTACATTTGCTTTTCCCTTATTGTAGTAAAAAAGAAGAGGTCCAGGATAAGCGCCAGCAAAAAAAGTGACGAATGGTTCACCATACCAACTTAAGGATGGTCGACAGATCAGATAATATACTAGCCGGATGGGGGTTAGCAGATCAGACATTGCACTAGCCGGATGTAGGTTAGCAGATCAGACATTGCACTAACCGGATGTTCGGGTGTATTTCGAGAGGAAAAACACACAAAATACATAAAACTGTGGAGGGTTACGGTGGCAATATAATGGCCCAAAAAAGTTACTTTCGTAAATAATGATTTTCGGGCCATGAATAGTGACACTGAGTGAATAGTATCATACGGGGTCGAAAAATATTTTATTTTACCAATGGATAATACTAGTTGCGACTAGTTGAATGATGAAATTTGAAGTGAAAATGAGGTTAAATAGGTCCCCAAAAGTCAAAAATAAGAAAAGTCCCGGCTCGGTTCAAGTAGTGATAGGGTTGACTTTAGGTTTAACTGGACTTCTAAAAATAGTAAATGACCTCTGAAAATTTATCTGAAGGTATTGATGGACTCAAAATGATGTGTAGAACAATTTGGTGGTAAAAGAAAATTTTATGGTGGCACTGAAAAATTAATAATCGGACTGGTTCAATTGAACATAACCAGCTATGGACCTCGATTAAGATGAAACCAAAATCAAATGTGCTATTAAGAGTAAAAAGAAGGTTAAGAATGAAAGGTGAACTAAACCAGTTTAACTAGTGAACCGGACCGATCGGACCAGTTTGACTGAGATTTAACCAAAACTTTAAAAATAGCAAACGATTTTCAAAAATTGTAGAAAGTTCCAGAAATATTATAATATCATTTAGAATTAATTGACAGTAAAAACAAAATTTTACGGTGACACTGAAAATTATCGGATCGGACCGATTTGAGTGAACCGGACCAGAAATGGACTCTGATTGAGCTAAAAAAATTTATAGAAGATTAATTATATATTTTAAGAAATATTGAATTGATTTTGGGAGAAATTGAAGTTAATAAGTGAGAGAAATAATTTTGAATTGCATTATGGGCTTAAATATGTATTTTGGGCTTGGGTTTTGGTTGGCCCAATTGGTTGGACCAAGCCCAACACATATTATATAAGTGAAGCATGTGGAAAAATCTAGAGAACACTTTCATTCTCTCCTTTTTTCCACTATGGCTGAATGGTCTCCAAGATTTGCTCTCCACCATTTTCCTCTCTCTTCTTCTATTCTCTCCGCTAAATCAAAGGTCCCTAAGCAAAGATCAGCCCCTTTTTTCATTAATGATGGTCTCTAAACTCCATTTAAGGTGATTGAAGTGGGAAAAGTTGGTTAAACAAGGTTATGTACTCAAAGTGAGGAAAAAGATGAAGAAAGGATTTTTGTGGTGAAAGGCATGGAAATGGAAATTTGGAGTGTGGAGATCAAAGTTTAAAGGTTAGTGGATACACAATCTTGCATTTTCCATTTAATTTGTTCATGTTTAAGTGTATGTTTTTTTGTGTGTATGGATGAATTGTGTGTGTAATTTAAAATAGGCTTAAAAATGTGTTAATTGAGCTTGAAAATATTTGTTAGTTTGTTAAAATTGAAAAGAATAAATTTAGAAAGGAAAACCTTAGAAGTGCCGAATTAAGGTCTAAAGCTTAATATGCAATAATTTGATGACAAATGAAATATAACTATATAATTATGTTAATAAGCATGGGAAATAATGAAATATAATGTAATTAAGAAAAACATAAAATTGTGGGTTAAAATATTGTCTTGGCCGAAAGCTTGAGTGGAGTGTATTATGATGTATTTTGATAAGTTGGAGAAGATAATGCATAAAAATGAATGTAGGTTTAAAAATGAGTGTATAATAATTTATTGAGAATTTTTAGAGCTTATTTGACTATATTTTAATTGGGTGAAGTATTATGTTAAAAGTGAAGAAAATGAAGTATGTTTATTTTAAGTAAAATAACAGCATATTTTGGGTTAGAAATAGATAATAAATTGCATGGAATTGAAATAAGTAAAAAAATAAATTAAAAGTGGAATAAAGTTTATGTTGGCCGAAGGGTATATAGAAATGGAAATGATAATGTGAAACGAGTAAAGTTATGTACATAATGAGAGTGAAAGAAATAAGATTACCTACCTAAAGTGAAAAGGGACAAAAGTGTAAGGATGTACAAGTTAAAGAGGTAAAATGATAATTGTACAAGAAATAGGGATAAAAGGGTAATTAAAGAAGAAATGAGAAGATTAATGTCTAAAATAAGTTAATAATAATAATAAAAAAGGGTTAAAAGTGTAATTAGTGTAAAAATAAGGCTTAACGACTAAAATGGATATTTTACAAGTAAGATAATGAATTAAGAATGAAAAATGGAAAGGTAGTGGCAAAAATGTAAATATAGGAAAATGAAGGGTAAAAAGCAAAAATTTATGGAAGTGAGGGACTAAGTAGAAATTAGACCACAATAGTTTTAAAATAGGGACTAAAATGTAAATTGATTTAGAGAATGGACAATAATGGAATTTAAAGAATTCAAATGGGTATAAAGAGGAAATAATAATAATAATAATAATAACATTACTTGAATTGGTAAGAAAAATTAAAAATAACAGTCGAGTATAAATGATGGTAGAGTTATAAAGAATATAAGTAACATATATATGGATTAAGAAACATGCAGAGGTAAAACGTGTGGGACCTGTCAATTTAATATATATACATACAAAGTAATATAGTATTGAATATGCACTAAAGTGATAACTTATTAAGTAATAATGTAATTAATATATAAAATTTATAATAGCTAGTATGTTAAATTGTGCATGTGTGCATGATAATGATTAAGTTAGTTTTATTAATAGTCTTACTTACATGCGTAAAGAAAATTATAAATTACATGGACATGCAAGTCTATATGAATGGAATTAGAATTATGTAATAATAATAAAGAGGAAATAATAGGAATAAAGTATGGAAGTGATAGAGTTATGATACGCCCATGACTCTATATAGGATTGAGTTTCTATCCAGATTAAATTGAGTTATTTAATCTAAATTAAATTACCAAATCCTATCTCAGAAAGGATTCTGAGTTAGACTGGGGTTAAGACTCTAGCCTTTAGTACCTCTATAAATAGAGGTGAGGTCCTCATAATTTGGTAACGAGAAAACTTATACGCCGCAAGGCTGCTCGTTCCCACTCACGATTATTTTGTGTTAATCTTTCAGGGACTTCTAGATTGTGATCTAGCCGCTATTATCCCGAGTGGGTAAAAGCCAGACCGGTGACCAATAAAGGAAGATCCTTGTACCGCTTCCGCAACGTGATTACCGCGCTACAAACAAGTACGTTTCCTTTATTTATTTACTTATTTTCCATCATTGGTATCAGAGCCATCGTTTTATTGCGTCCTGGCATGCGGCTTTAAAAATCAATCTAAAATTTTATGAGTAAAATTTATGGATTTAGGAAGCATGAAACGCAACAAAAATTTGTTTTTTGTGTGAAAAATATATATGCGTGTATATTTTGGCTCAATTCCGTGTATGTGTACACCGAAACCCGAGGGATAAAATTGAATATTCGAAACGCTAGTCTAGAAATTGGGATTTTTATTTTTGACCATTCCACTGTGTTCACAGACCCCGAAAACCCCAGGCCGGCCGAAATCCGGAGCCCAAACAAGGCCGGGAAGGTGGCGCGTGGCTTGCACGCGCCACCATACGTTGGGCGCGTGCGCGTGGGCGGTGGCCCACACGCACGCAAACACGTGTCGATGACGTGGCGCGTCATCGACACGTGGCCCAATAGGTCAGAGCCACGTGGCAGACTGAGGTCATGCCACGTGGCTCCGACGTGTCCACCCGGTGCCACGTGGCGCCAGGTGGACCAATAAGGGGTCGACACGTGGCAGAACTGGGGCTTGCCACGTGTCATGATGACGTGTCAGGGGGACCCACGTGTACCAATCAGAGTCCGCCACGTGTCATGCCACGTGGCATGACACGTGGCTGCCACGTGTCCACATGTTGCCACGTGGGCAACACGTGGACCAGTAATGGTTGGACACGTGTCACACTGTGGTGTTGACACGTGTCCAACCACTTGAGGACGCGCGTGTGGCACGTGGGGGCGCGTGAGCGCGTCCCCCTCCCTCTCGTCGGCGCGTGTCGGCGCGTGGGAGCTTCTCCGGCCTGCAAATCAGCTCCAATTTTTTGCGAAAATATTTTTCAAAATATTTCTGATTTATTGGTCTATTTTGTAAAATTTTTTGATGACCATAATTTATTTTTGTTTATTTTTTGAAATAAATATTATAAAATAATTATGGAAAATGAGTTTTCTATTTTTTTAAATATTTTGGAAAAATTTTTAAATGATTTTTGGTCCTTATTTGTTGATTGGAATGTGTTTCAATCATATGTGTTTATACATGATTGTATTAACCATTTGAATTTCTGTAATGTGTTTCAGAAATGATGATAAGGACACCTATGATTCCTAAAACCCCGCATGGGATTGCTTTGAGAAATGCAAGAGTGCGTTCACTAAGCAAAATGAGAATGCGGAGAACCTATCGAGCTGATGATATTGATGCTATTGTGCGTCATATATTGACTATGCATGAACAAATGCAAGAGTGCATTTGGATTGGAGGCTTAAGCTTAGGAAGGGATGACAGAGATAAAATCAAAGCGTTGGTTAATTCTTTTGCATATCATCCAGTCCTAAGAGAGCTTTTGGAAACTACATGGTACATAGGAGATAGAGTTTATAAGAATTCTATCATCCATTTTTTGGCTAGAGTTGCCAAAAGAGGAGTGTTGAGGAGCAACATTCCATCTGTGATGAAATTAAGAAGTGGACGTAAAGTGCATCGTCCATGGCTTCATCAGCGAACTTATGAGTTCCCTTATGAATTGATGAAGTTGGTCAAAGAATCAGTCCCAGTGTCAGTAAAGGTCTTGAGGAGATCTAGTTTTCTAGATTAGTTGACATGAGTGTCAATTATAGTTAGCGTTTGATTTTATAGGATTTATGATTCCTATTATTATTATTTGAGATGTGTGTGTCTTATTTGAGAATGATTGGATTTATTTATTGGTTGAATGAATGAGTTTATTCTTTATGGCTTTTAATTATTTTTTTAATAAATGTGTTTATTTTAAAATGTTAATTGCCCTGCAATATTTTATGAGTAAAATGTTTGCATGTTTATTAAGTAAAGACTTAATTAAATAAAACCAATAAGATATCCCTCATAAGTTTAAGAACTTAGTAATCCAATAATTCTGATTTACTATGCATGAAATCTTAACCTATAAAGTTGGACATTAGAACTTAGAAGGTAATTGGTACTCTAAGTATACTTTTCGAATTTAAGTCTAATAGAAAACTTTATTAGGTTATTATTTCAGGTGTATAGTAAATTTCATGTATTGCCTAATCTCCCACTAATAACGTGCAACTTTGTTCCATTTGAATCAGAGGATACAAATGGCATCTGCTTCCAAATCTATTATCGCTGAATTAAACAAAGACTTGAAATTAAATGGCGACAATTATGAAATCTGGAGCATGAAGATCCAGTATGTGCTAGAGGAGCAAAAGGCTCTTGAAACCTTGAGTTCGGTTATGGCTGAACCCGAGGATGGCAACACGGCCCAGCATAGGCGGGACCGAGATGTATATCTGGCATGGAAGAAAAAGAATTCCACTGCTCGTATCATTCTCCTGAGTGCTATGGAGGATGATATAACTAAGCAATTTCGCAAGTATCAGAACGCAATGGATCTGTGGATCGCTTTGCGGGAGAAGTTTGGAGGAGTGACTCTAACAAAGCTCCGATCTTTGACGATCAAGTTTGATACTTATCAGAAGAAAGCTGATCATACAATGCGAAAACATCTCAGGGAGATGGAAAATATGATGAGCGAGCTTAGTGAATATGGTCATAAGTTGACCGACGAGCAGCAAGTGCAAGCTGTCATCCGTTCCTTACCCAAGAGTTGGGAGCATATGAAAATGCAACTGACTCATATGGATAGTGTGAAGACATTTGAGGATGTCGCACGTCACTTGGAGCTTGAAGAGGACAGATTGGCATCGATTAAGGTCAATGCTGAAGTGCATGTGGCACAGTCCCGTTCTGGTGGAATGAGTTCCAACCAGAACAAAAGAAAGAGCTTTAAGGGTCGGGATAAGGAACTTGCCAAGAGAAACAAAAGGCAGAAAAAGGAGCAGAATTCTAAAAGGTCCAAAGGCAAGAAAAAGATAAACATTTCAAAAGTGAAATGTTTTAACTGCCAGCAGAAAGGACACTATGCAAGAGACTGCACTGTGCCCACTCAGGTACACTATTCTAACTCAAGAGTGAGTGAAATTTGTGTATCTAGTTCTGTATTTCTAACTGAATTTCATCCTTTGTGGGTGGTTGATTCAGGAGCAACGGACCATGTAGCAAAGGATCGAGATGCCTTTGTAGAGTTCCGATGAATACCATATGGAGCAAAATATGTGTATGTGGGAAACGACGCAAGAGTGCCGGTTCGAGGGATTGGCGCGTGTAGATTAGTCTTACGCAAAGGCCGAACCTTACTCCTACATGATGTGCTTTATGCTCCAGATATTCGTAGGAATTTGGTTTCTGTTCTAGTGTTATTAAAACTTGGTTTTGATTTACACTTTAAAGATGACAGTGTAAACTTATGTTTGAATGATGTCTATTATGGTTCTGGTTTTATTTCGAACAATTTCATTGTTTTGGATATCGATCCTAACTTTATGAATAATAATAGTTTTTCTTTAATCTCTTCTACTTCACATAATAATGAGAATCATGTGAAACTGTGGCATGCTAGATTAAACCATATTGGGCAAAATCGAATGAGTCGGTTAGCCAAAGTTGGTTTACTAGGTGATTTGAATGAGGTCGAATTACCTACTTGTGAGCATTGTCTAAAAGGGAAACTAGTGAGAAAACCGTTCGGAAAAGGAACTAGAGCTGATTTTCCATTACAATTAATTCATTCTGACGTTTGTGGTCCAATGAATGTGAGGGCAAGGCATGGGGCCTACTACTTCGTCACATTTATAGATGACTATACAAGGTATGGTCATGTCTATTTGATTTCTCACAAGTCAGAAGCATTGAGTTGCTTCAAAACTTTTATGAACTTAGTTGAGAATCAATTAGATAAAAAGATAAAAGCTTTAAGAACTGACCGAGGTCGGGAATATCTTTCAGATGAATTTAAAGCTTTATGTGATAAAAAAGGGATTGAACATCAGTTGTCCATTCCCAGAACTCCACAACAAAACGGTGTTGCGGAAAGGAGAAATAGGACTCTCCTTGATATGGTTAGATCTATGATGGCAGAAGCAAATTTGCCCATCTCCTATTGGGGAGATGCTTTACTTACTGCCACATATGTTCTAAACCGAGTGCCCTCAAAATCAGTCGCATCCATGCCTTACGAGTTGTGGACTGGTCGACAACCTGACCTAAGCCATCTACGACCTTGGGGTTGTGCTGCTTACGTCCATGATACCTCAAGTAAATTTGGTAAATTGGGACCAAGGGGTAAAAAGAGTATCTTTGTGAGATATTCTGAAGTATCAAAATGATACGTATTCATGGGTGAGCAAGAGAATGGTTCTGTGACTGAATTTGAATCACGAGATGTCATATTCTTGGAAAATGAGTTTCCAAAGTTGGGCGAAGTGAATCAAGATTTCACTTTCTATGAAACTCAGGAAGATGAACCATCAGGATCACTCCATCCGAGTGGGAGGGAATTAGAGGAAGAAGGTCAAGATCTTCATCCTCTACATGATCCGGATGTTCGAGACCCTGATTTGAGTGGGAGCATTCCTGACTCCAGTGGGAGTATGGAACATGGTCCTAGTGGGAGTATTCCAAATTACGATGAATATATGAGACATGTTTATCAAGATTCGGAACTGCGCAAATCTAAAAGGATAAGTGTTCCTCGCCGACGATTTGAGATCGAAGGCTTGAACGAAGCCCTTTTGATTACCCCACAAGATGATGAAGAGCCTAAAAACATAAAAGAGGCCTTCTCATGCCCAGCTAAAGAAAAATGGATCAATGCAATGGAAGAAGAAATAGCATCGATGAGGTCAAACCATGTTTGGGAACTGGTTGATCTACCGGAAGGACGCAAACCGATTGGGAACAAATGGATTCTCAAGGTTAAGCGAAAAGCTGATGGAAGTATCGAAAGATACAAAGCTCGGCTAGTAGCTAAGGGGTTTACACAGCAGGAAGGGATTGACTATGAGGAGACTTTCTCCCCTGTTGTAAGATTTACGTCTATAAGGTTAATTCTTGCCATAGTGGCGAGTTTAGACCTTGAGCTACATCAAATGGATGTAAAGACTGCTTTTCTCAATGGAGAACTAAATGAAGAAATCTACATGGAATAACCTGTAGGTTTCATCGAAAAAGGCATCGAACATAAGGTTTGCCGATTGAAAAGATCAATCTATGGCCTGAAACAGTCTTCGCGACAATGGTATTTGAGATTTCATGATACGATCATGTCGAATGGGTTCAACATGATTGATGAAGACCATTGCGTGTATAATAAAAGCTCTAAAAATAACTTTGTCATTTTGACATTGTATGTAGACGACATACTAATAGCTAGAAATGACAAAGCGTACGTAAATCAGATCAAAGATTGGTTATCGTCCAACTTTGAAATGAAGGATATGGGTAATGCAGATTATATTCTTGGAGTTAAGATTTCAAGAGATCGTTCAAGAAGGTTGTTGTCCCTTTCCCAAGAGAAATATATCAACAAAGTCCTTGAACGGTTCAATATGCAAAACTGCAAACCCATATCCTGCCCCATTGCCAAGAATCAGTTTCTTTGCAAAGAAATGTGTCCTAAAACGCCAGATGAAATGGAGCGTATGAGAGACGTTCCTTATGCCAGTGCCGTGGGTAGTCTCATGTATACTATGTTGTGTACGAGACCGGACATTTGCTATGCAGTGGGCATGGCGAGTAGATATCAATCTAACCCGGGCGAAGCACATTGGAAAGCAGTTAAGAGGATACTTAGATACCTCAAAGGTACAGCAGATTATTCTCTCTGTTATGAAGGCAAGGATCTGCAATTGAGAGGATACACTGATGCTGATTGGGCTGGAGATGTGGACGAGAGGAAATCCACTTCAGGTTTCATATTCTTGCTTGGCAAGGGTGCCATCTCATGGAGTAGCAAGAAACAAACCTGTGTAGCCTTATCAACGATGGAAGCTGAATTCGTAGCTTCCGCAGCTGCAGTACAAGAGGCAGTTTGGCTAAAACGGTTGATGGACCATTTAAGAGTAACTACCTCGGAGGGACAAGTGACAGTCTTTAGCGACAGTCAATCATCGATAGCTTACACAAAAGATCCGAAATTTCATAGTAGGACTAAGCATATCGACATTAAGTATCATTATATTAGAGATGTAGTTGCACGGGGAGATGTGAACTTACAGTACATATCTACGCATGATATGATAGCAGATCCGTTAACTAAACCTGTAACTAAAGATGTGTTTGAGAGACACATTAGAATTCAGGGTTTGCGTAGAATTTGATGTGTACTGACTTTATTTGTGTAATCCCTTAACATTATTATTTATGAATAATAATAAAGTTCATTGTTGGCAATACATGAGTGTGAATGTTTAATATGTGAACATTTACTGTTAATTGTTTGAGTTTGAGCATGTCAGACAGAGAAGTAGCCCACTCACAAGGGTGTTAACCTTGGTTTTGTCAACGAGTTGGCAAAGACTAAGATGAGGCGAATTTTGAACAGATGAGTATGCTCGAGAGCCTGTTCAAAATGAAAGTGCCGTCTTGCAGAAATTACAAGATATGTCTTGTTAAGGTGCAAGATAAAGTCGTACATAAGGTTGTATGCTTTGGATTGAGATCCAAAATAAGGATCGTAAGGGATCCGATGGTTAGTTATGTGTAACTACCATGTTCTGTCTTAAAAGCCAGAAGTAGTTCTTAAGTAAGCGAACTAAAGTTGGGTGCTTCGGTGCATCGCAACCTTACGCTTCTGTATGGTGTTTTATATGCACATTATTTAAAATGTGAGACATGCGCTCCTTTAAGGGAAGGAAAGAACACTATAACACATGTTTTATACCGTGTGTGCTTAAGTGACCAAAGGGATGGGAATTTAATACAATTGATCTCAACTTTCCCTATTGTGAGACCCTGATAATATATCGACCCTTAGAACCCTTAACTTATCCCTGAAGTATGGTTTGATGTGGCTAGCTTGGTTAGTCTCCAAGAGGTCTGGGAAAAATTTAGGCCTGACGGATCTAACTAGAAAAGCGAGTTGAATCATGATGGATGGCATATAGTAAGAGGGGAAGATAACCTTTTGATCACATTCATAAGAATTCGTGATTCACCGACATGTCTATTATTATTTCTATGAGTTGAAACATAATAGTGAACACGAATGACGTTCTATGAGATCATGAGTTAAAACGGTGATTGTGAGAAGGTGGTCTAGGGTTAGGCATACGTGAAATAAAAGGATCGCCCTTTCGAGAAGCTACATATCCCTGACAGGTTTATAGCAAATGTCACACCCCACAAGTGGCTTATTTGGAAATTAGAATTTTAATTGGACAATTAAAGGTAATTGGGTAATTTATACAAGGAAAGAGGATTTAATTGCTAGATGGGATTTAATTAGAATGCAGATTTTATTCAGGTGAGTAAAAAGAAATTAATAGGGACCTATTAGAATTATGAGGATCAAATTGTAAAAGAGAGGAATTAGTGGGATTATGATTCTTGTGCATGTGTGCCATGTGGAAGGAGGATGTGCACGTGGAGAGGGAAAGGAAAAGTCTGAGAAAAATTTAGTTAGTTGGAAAACAAAGAACTGAAAAAGGTTTTCTCTTTCTTTTCTGGTTCTCTCTCACGCGAAGCACATTCTGCCTTTTCTTCATTTTTCTGTTCTTTCTATTATCTGCATGTGAGTATTGCTGTTGAGGAACTAGGGTTTGGTTTGGAAAAGAAGCTACAGAAGGTAAGAGGCTATGGTTTCGGGTGGTTCTTCTTCTCATTTGAGTTACTTTGAGATTCTGTTTTTGGATTTTTGACTGTGGCTTTAATCTGTTTGCAAGCTCCTGAGGATAAAAGGAAGGAGAAGGGAAAGGGCAAGGTTGTGGATTGAAGAGGATACAGTGGACTTTTTGGACTTCGATACAGGTTTGGGAGTGTGTCTGCTTTTCTCGTTTTGGATCCTAGTTACTGTTCTAATGTGAATGTTAGTATGTGTATTTGTTTACCTAAATGCATGAGAAATGTACTGTGTTTACATGATTTAGGTGGAAAGGAATAACATGAGTTGGTAAATGAATTGATTAAGCATTAGTTTGAATGAGGAATTATGGAATATTGACCTTCTGGTTTTGTCTCTGTTTTCACACTTAAAATACATAGTTATATTACAATTACAGGAAAATGAGTTCTTGAGTCTTGAGGGTATGTGTTTGCATGATTAATACATGAAAAATGGTTTTGGGAAAGCTGGGGTTTTGAAATTGGGAAGTACTCTGTTTTCTGGAATTTTCTGGGTTTTCTACGTTTTTCTGGGATTTGGTTTTGGGAAGATGATGAAGTTTGAGAAGAGAAGCAGAATGTGAGAAGAAGGTCACGAGACGTGACTGGTGGTCACGCCGTGACCCCCTTCTCGGTTGAAGGTCACGAGGCGCGAAGCAGCTTCACGCCGTGACTCCTTCTTTGCTGAAGGTCACGTGGCGTGAAGCGGCATCACGCCGTGACTTTCGCCTTTCCTGCGCGACTTCTCCCTCTCCTCTCATAGGCGTCACGCGACGTGACTGGTGGTCACGCCGTGACTGCTTTGCTTTGCCTTGCCTTGCTTTGCCTTGCCATGCTCCTCTGCCTGCCGCTCGCGTGAAGCTGGAGTCACGGCGTGACTGGAGGTCACGACGTGACCAGCCTTCCTTCAGTTGCCTGTTTTCTAAAAACATGATTTTTAACTTCTGATTTCAAGGGTTTTACATTACATGACGATTAATTAGTTTTAAAATCTGATTGTATTTTAATAATTGCATAATATTGGGTTTTGTATACATGATTAATAATTAATATACATGATTTACATGTTTATAGTTTATTTAACAGGGACTTTTTCATTATGAGCTATTTGTTCTTATTACTTTCTGTAGGTAATATTTATATGTTTATATGTTTCTGAATTTGATTATTATACAAGTATACATGATTTATAAGCTAGTATTTAGTGAAATTCCCGTGATTTGATATATGAATTATTGAGTTGTGTCATATAAGCCTGTATAAGTCATAGTAGTGGATAAGTAAGCGCTTACTTAGGTCAGAGTGTGTGTGCAGCTGCTATATGATAAAACAATATATGCGGGTCCGTTTGGATCCTTGTTTCGACCATGTTTTGTCTATATGGAAATAAAGCGAGACCTCGGTCTCTATATGAAAAGTACATGTTCGAGACTCATGTCTCTATATGCTTGGGATACTGTGTTCTATCAGTATCCAAAGGACCGTATCCACTTCTTAGGTTTATACCAGACTAATCAGGCTACATGTTTATATGTGATGTATATGTTGAGATGTTTATTGACATGATTAAAAGTATTTGTTGCATATGAATTCTTGTATATCCTGTATCGGTGCAATCAGAGAAATATGTTAGTATCTGTTAATTACTTGTATTGTATATGTATATTGTTATTTTGTTTTGTTCCTCCCCACTAAGCGTTATCGCTTAGCACGGGCTCTTTTCCCGTGCAGGTGGCGAGTTCAGTTGAGAGTCAGAGATCTGCAGGTCGGCCACTAGGAGTCTTTTTGGATGAAGTTGTGTTATTTTTGAAGTCTTCCGCTGTAATTACTTTTGTATATGGCTTGTAATTAGCAAAATGAATCTTTTGTAAAGGAACAAGTATTCTTTTTGTATATGTAATTGCTTACGAGCCCTTTTTGTAAATGATAGTGATATGTACATGTATATGTTAAAGGTTTTTCTATAAACAATTTAAAAGTTCTTTACATATTATCTTTTGTTTTATTTTATTATCATGTATTTGGATTTGCTTATATGTTTGCCCGCGTGGCACTCCGGTATCCTTCCAACGGGGATGGCGGGGTGTTACAGCTTGGTATCAGAGCCCAGGTTTGGTGGTTCTGGGTTATGTTGTGATTGTTTGAGTGTGGAGTCGAGTCTATACATGAGAGTCAGTTTTGTTTAGTGGCCTAATGCAGATGTCTTTTGTTTTGTAGTGTCTGTATGGAGTCGGATCCAAGTGAGTATATGGGCGACACTATGAGCAGTTATAATGGGGGTCCTAGAGAGAATCCAGTTAGAAGAGAGGATCCAGTTAGACAGGATAGACATGAGCGGGAACCTGCACCAGCTGAGGGTGCAAATAGAGGTATTGCTTTTGATCCAGCGTTAGTTCAGGGATTATTACAAGTGGTGGATAGGTTGACTGCACCTAAGGCTCCAACTGAGTTATTAAGAAAGAGAGGAGCAGAGGATTTTCATGGGACTGCTTTAGATGAGTCCGATGTGGCTGAGTTTTGGTTGAAGAGGGTGGACAGGATTTTACAAGAGATTAGATGTCCTGCTGATCAGAGAGCTTCTTGTGCAATATCGTTGCTTCAGGGCCCAGCATACGATTGGTGGGAACTTGTGTTGAGGAATCCTCAGCGACCAGCTGAGCTGACATGGGATTATTTCAAGAAAGAGTTTGAGCAAAAGTATATAACAAAGGCATACCAAGAAGCGAAATGGAGAGAGTTCATTAGTTTGAAGCAAAGAGGAATGACTGTGAGTGAGTATGACAAAGAGTTCAATAGGCTGAGTAAGTATGTGCCTGAGCAGTTGTTGACAGATGAGTTCAGATGTAGGCACTTTTTAGAGGGATTGCGTGAGGTATTCAGAGGCCCTTTGTCTGCGATGATTGTCTTGCAGCCAGTTGGGTATTATCAGATAGTGGCTGCAGCAATGAGATTAGAGGAATCAGAAGAGATTAAGCAGAAGATGGCACAGAAAAGGAGAGCACCAGAAGGGGGAAATGTGAGTGCTAAGAAAGCAAAGGGTACACCAGTTGAGCAAGGATCTAGAGGAGGTGTACAGATGCCTTCACAGGTTGAGAGTGTAGCCCCACAAGGAAATAAAGGAAATCGAGCACCAGAATGTGAGCACTGTCATAGGTACCATTGGGGTACGTGTCGCAAGATTACCGGCGCTTGTTTCAAGTGTGGAAGCATGGAACATCGATTTGCCTTTTGCCCTAGTCGACAAGAGAACCAGAATCAACAAGAAAGCCGAAGATCCAATGTTATCCAAAGCAATCGTGAAGGAAGTCGAGCTCCGAGAGCACCATCAGAAACAGTGCAGCGACCTGGTGCTACTGAGGATCATAATCAGTATAGAGGTTATGCTATGATTGCTAGAGATGTGACGGGTGCAGCGGGTCCTTCGGGTAAGTGTTTACATGTTCAGTTTTTTCTCGTTTCGGTTTTGATATTTGAGTTGTATTCGGTAAGCAAGGAAATTTCGAGGACGAAATTTTCTTAAGGAAGGGTGAGTTGTCACACCCCACAAGTGGCTTATTTGGAAATTAGAATTTTAATTGGACAATTAAAGGTAATTGGGTAATTTATACAAGGAAAGAGGATTTAATTGCTAGATGGGATTTAATTAGAATGCAGATTTTATTCAGGTGAGTAAAAAGAAATTAATAGGGACCTATTAGAATTATGAGGATCAAATTGTAAAAGAGAGGAATTAGTGGGATTATGATTCTTGTGCATGTGTGCCATGTGGAAGGAGGATGTGCACGTGGAGAGGGAAAGGAAAAGTCTGAGAAAAATTTAGTTAGTTGGAAAACAAAGAACTGAAAAAGGTTTTCTCTTTCTTTTCTGGTTCTCTCTCACGCGAAGCACATTCTGCCTTTTCTTCATTTTTCTGTTCTTTCTATTATCTGCATGTGAGTATTGCTGTTGAGGAACTAGGGTTTGGTTTGGAAAAGAAGCTACAGAAGGTAAGAGGCTATGGTTTCGGGTGGTTCTTCTTCTCATTTGAGTTACTTTGAGATTCTGTTTTTGGATTTTTGACTGTGGCTTTAATCTGTTTGCAAGCTCCTGAGGATAAAAGGAAGGAGAAGGGAAAGGGCAAGGTTGTGGATTGAAGAGGATACAGTGGACTTTTTGGACTTCGATACAGGTTTGGGAGTGTGTCTGCTTTTCTCGTTTTGGATCCTAGTTACTGTTCTAATGTGAATGTTAGTATGTGTATTTGTTTACCTAAATGCATGAGAAATGTACTGTGTTTACATGATTTAGGTGGAAAGGAATAACATGAGTTGGTAAATGAATTGATTAAGCATTAGTTTGAATGAGGAATTATGGAATATTGACCTTCTGGTTTTGTCTCTGTTTTCACACTTAAAATACATAGTTATATTACAATTACAGGAAAATGAGTTCTTGAGTCTTGAGGGTATGTGTTTGCATGATTAATACATGAAAAATGGTTTTGGGAAAGCTGGGGTTTTGAAATTGGGAAGTACTCTGTTTTCTGGAATTTTCTGGGTTTTCTACGTTTTTCTGGGATTTGGTTTTGGGAAGATGATGAAGTTTGAGAAGAGAAGCAGAATGTGAGAAGAAGGTCACGAGACGTGACTGGTGGTCACGCCGTGACCCCCTTCTCGGTTGAAGGTCACGAGGCGCGAAGCAGCTTCACGCCGTGACTCCTTCTTTGCTGAAGGTCACGTGGCGTGAAGCGGCATCACGCCGTGACTTTCGCCTTTCCTGCGCGACTTCTCCCTCTCCTCTCATAGGCGTCACGCGACGTGACTGGTGGTCACGCCGTGACTGCTTTGCTTTGCCTTGCCTTGCTTTGCCTTGCCATGCTCCTCTGCCTGCCGCTCGCGTGAAGCTGGAGTCACGGCGTGACTGGAGGTCACGACGTGACCAGCCTTCCTTCAGTTGCCTGTTTTCTAAAAACATGATTTTTAACTTCTGATTTCAAGGGTTTTACATTACATGACGATTAATTAGTTTTAAAATCTGATTGTATTTTAATAATTGCATAATATTGGGTTTTGTATACATGATTAATAATTAATATACATGATTTACATGTTTATAGTTTATTTAACAGGGACTTTTTCATTATGAGCTATTTGTTCTTATTACTTTCTGTAGGTAATATTTATATGTTTATATGTTTCTGAATTTGATTATTATACAAGTATACATGATTTATAAGCTAGTATTTAGTGAAATTCCCGTGATTTGATATATGAATTATTGAGTTGTGTCATATAAGCCTGTATAAGTCATAGTAGTGGATAAGTAAGCGCTTACTTAGGTCAGAGTGTGTGTGCAGCTGCTATATGATAAAACAATATATGCGGGTCCGTTTGGATCCTTGTTTCGACCATGTTTTGTCTATATGGAAATAAAGCGAGACCTCGGTCTCTATATGAAAAGTACATGTTCGAGACTCATGTCTCTATATGCTTGGGATACTGTGTTCTATCAGTATCCAAAGGACCGTATCCACTTCTTAGGTTTATACCAGACTAATCAGGCTACATGTTTATATGTGATGTATATGTTGAGATGTTTATTGACATGATTAAAAGTATTTGTTGCATATGAATTCTTGTATATCCTGTATCGGTGCAATCAGAGAAATATGTTAGTATCTGTTAATTACTTGTATTGTATATGTATATTGTTATTTTGTTTTGTTCCTCCCCACTAAGCGTTATCGCTTAGCACGGGCTCTTTTCCCGTGCAGGTGGCGAGTTCAGTTGAGAGTCAGAGATCTGCAGGTCGGCCACTAGGAGTCTTTTTGGATGAAGTTGTGTTATTTTTGAAGTCTTCCGCTGTAATTACTTTTGTATATGGCTTGTAATTAGCAAAATGAATCTTTTGTAAAGGAACAAGTATTCTTTTTGTATATGTAATTGCTTACGAGCCCTTTTTGTAAATGATAGTGATATGTACATGTATATGTTAAAGGTTTTTCTATAAACAATTTAAAAGTTCTTTACATATTATCTTTTGTTTTATTTTATTATCATGTATTTGGATTTGCTTATATGTTTGCCCGCGTGGCACTCCGGTATCCTTCCAACGGGGATGGCGGGGTGTTACAGCAAATGTGCTCTCGAGGTATGCTGGTCACACAATCTATTAGTCTGTATAACTGAAGATTATATATATGGAATGTGTTCCGTCATGTGCGAGTGGGAGATGATAGAGTTATGATACGCCCATGACTCTATATAGGATTGAGTTCCTATCCAGATTAAATTGAGTTATTTAATCTAAATTAAATTACCAAATCCTATCTCAGAAAGGATTCTGAGTTAGACTGGGGTTAAGACTCTAGCCTTTAGTACCTCTATAAATAGAGGTGAGGTCCTCATAATTTGGTAACGAGAAAACTTATACGCCGCAAGGCTGCTCGTTCCCACTCACGATTATTTTGTGTTAATCTTTCAGGGACTTCTAGATTGTGATATAGCCGCTATTATCCCGAGTGGGTAAAAGCCAGACCGGTGACCAATAAAGGAAGATCCTTGTACCGCTTCCGCAACGTGATTACCGCGCTACAAACAAGTACGTTTCCTTTATTTATTTACTTATTTTCCATCAGGAAGTAATAATATTAAGTGCATGGAAATCCTCTCACGTGTGCATGTAGAAAAGTAAGTATGGAAATGCAAACTTAAAACTAATAGTAAAGAAAGAGCTAAATAAATTATAGGCATTTATATATATTGTAATATAATTATAAAGTAAGGAAGCATGAATTGGAATGTAAATTAATAAAGTGATTATAAGAAGAAATACTAATGAATTTAATGTTAGTGTTAGAAAAATAAAATAAATAAATAAATAGGAATAATAAAGGAAATAGTAAGAAGAATAAATGATTAATAAGAATAAGAATAATTGATCAATGAGAACAACAAGAACAGTGTTACTAGTAAAAGAATATAGATAGGTATAGAATTACAAAACAAGCGAATTACATGTAATGATAATAATAGTAAAAGGAATGATAGTGAACATAAAAATAAGTAATGATATTAATAATAAAAAAATTGATAATAGAAATAATAATAATAGTAATGATAGTAGTGGCGATAGTTATGTTAAGAAGTTTAATAAGAAGGAAAATTCGGTAATTAAAAAGGAAGAAAAGCCTAAGAAATTAAGAAAAGAAAATAAAAGAGATATACTGTTATATTATGCTATAGTCATGAATAAAGAAATATAGGTATGTATGGAAATTTATATTAATGTAATAATTATATATGTGTATAATTATGTGAGTACAATAAATACATGAAAGGTATGTGACCAGATTATTAATGAGTGAATACATGTAAATACATGAAAGGTATGTTATCAGTGTAAAAATGTTAAGGTAGAAACTTATAAAGATGTATAATATGAAATAGTGACAAGTACTGAAAGAAATAAGTGACACAAGTGGATATGTCAAATAAGCGAATAAGTGAAAATGAGATTAATGGAATATATGTTGCCCTTAGTAGTCTTGTAGTTAAATCTATTTTAGGATATAGTTGGCTAGCCATAGGGACACTTATACCGCGGTTGCAAGTCATGGTGATTTGCATTGATTTGGTAGATTCGCGATGGTTTACCATAGCGATTGAATGTTTGAAATGTAATGTTCAATGTAAATGTGATGAAATGTTAAAATGAGAATGAAATGAAATGTAAATGTACAGGTGCTTTTTCGGGATCACTCTAAAATGTAATGGTCTCGTGTATACGGTTCAGAAATTTCTACTGGATGTCACTAGGGGCATGGCTATTGATGTGTGACAACGATTAAATTGTGACCAAATTGATAATTTTTTGTAGGGGAATTAAAGATAGGATGATAAATGATAAATGTAAATGGTAAAGAGTGAAGGCATAATAAATGCACAAATTAAGGAATTCTGTGAATGATATTATAAAGCAATAAGAAAAAAAAAGAGTAAACTATAAATACATAAGAAAATGAATACCGAAAATGAAGATTAATAATGAATAGATATGGAATCAGTATATAATATTAGAAGATTAGTTTGAGTAAGTAAGTCAATTGAGAATATGGGACGAGTAAGTAAGGCAAATGAGAATATGGGAACTGATAACTATACAAGAAATTATAAATTGGAAATTAAGTAGTAATCAAATGTAAGAAGAAATGAATAATATAAATAGTAAAAGTATAAGAGAATATAAGATTTAAAAATTGACTAGTGATTATGAGAAAAGAAAAATAAATAAATGGAGCTAAGATAAAAAAGACAAGATAATTATTGACTGTATATGAAAATAAAATATAAGAAAATAAAGAAAATAAAATAAAATGAAAGGTAGTGTAATGAAATAAAGAAACGCTAAGGAAATAGAGGTATGGATTTAAACATGCATGAATGTATGCTTGATGTGCAAATGTATGTGTATAGTTAGATGGAAAATATTAGATGTGTATCCACTACTGAGTATTTTTAATGCTCAACGCGTAGTGTTTTACTGCGCGCAGGTTATGACAAATATAAAGACTGGAAGTGACCAATATTTTACTGATGATCAAGAAGAGTAATGGAAAGCTAGGACAGAAGACGAGTATGGCATGTATATGATCGGATTAGAAGGCGTTAAGATTATTGTACGGGTAGGTTTAAAGTCCATATGGTTGTATAAGTGTAGTATCTTAATCAGAGCTTTATATAAACTACTATATTGTTATCTTTATAAGAGTGTTATTGAAAAAAAAAATTATTATCGTACTATTTAGAGTAACTTTAGTATTGTTGTGTCATCTGAATTGATTAACCGTCGTACGTATAGTATAGTATGTTATAAGGGTGTTACAAGCAATGAATTGATTATGACCGTGAGATCCAAAAATATACAATTCTGCCTTCTCTCGGTATTGGTCACGGTGGCAATGAATTGGTTGTCACCATTACGTACCAAAATTTTGCAAAATAGAAGCAAAAACTTAGGATTTCTTCAAGACTCTATTTTGCTCAGCCTAAACCGACATCTAAATATCAATTTTAAGCAAACCTCCCTTCTCAACAATTGTTTAATAGGATGTTAAGTTTCAAATGAAACAAGTTTCAGGCTATTCAGACATCCACAACGTCAGATATAAATTAAAAAAATCTATACTACTCCCATGAACCCGCCAATATAAAGACACCTCCATTTTGGCAATTGTTTAGGGTCTTAGAGCCAGAATTCGTTCATGGTTATTTCTGAGACTTTTATAGGCATAGAAGTCATGGTTCTAACGGAACTACAATAACTACATTTAGAGTTCTCAAACTCTACTTATTACTAAAACATCACACGGACGTCTAGGACAATTTGAGTAGAGTTTTCCCCTAAAACTAAGATTCATACTTTGGTCATAAACTCATAGCAACTCAGTTAACAATTCCAACACACATCTATTACACATCTCAACTTATAACATCTATCAATTATCATACAAGTACACATATATCTCAAACTAATCAATCATGCATTTTAATCAAAGTTAACACAGAATCTAATCCCAAACCTCTTAAAGCTCTCCTTCACTTCACTACTCAATTGGCCTTCTCTTTCCCCTTTGCTTTTCTACTAGCTTCTCCAACTTACCATCACATATACATACACAATACAAAGCACAATTAACATCTTGAACTAAAATCTAAAAAGAATGAAGGAGAAGGAGAAGAAATACTTGACTCAAACTTACCTTTACAATTTACTACTTGATCCTTCTAATCCATGCAACTCAATTCTTAACAAACAAGTGAAGGAATGAAGGAACAAAGGAGACAAAAACAGAAGAAAGAGGGAGCAGAATGGAGAGAAGGGCTGGACATGAAGAAGAACAAAAGCTAGATTTTTCTACTCACTTTCTCTCTCCACAACCATATATATATGCATGCAATTGACTAAGTGACAAACTCTTGGCAAGACACATGGAACTCCACTCAATTGAACTTGACACATGGATTCCACTAATTCAAGATTAAGGTTAATTAATCCCACTTAATTAATCTTAATTCTCCACTTTCACTAATTATACACTATTACACTTTGGTCACTACAATACTTTATTTTCTTGCAATTAAGTCCTTAATTTCTCATTTTCAATTAAATCCAAATCTGTAAACCCTAATTAACACTCACTTCATTACACTAATTATGTTCAATACTCCTAGGGTCAATCTCGGGCTGTTACAACTCTCTCTCACTTAAAGAATTTCGTCCGCTAAATTCTCTCTATCACATGCTATGACTATAACCATACATAATATCATGCAAGAAACTAATTCAATCAAACAATAATAATCACTTAATAACATACCATGTAACACCTCTTGATCTTTCATGCCCTCTTCTAAAATCAAGCAATACACTCTACCAGTAGGCACACCATAATCAGGTCTTTCAACTATTTCTGAATCAACACCCGATCGATGTCTGGCTTGTCCCGTTCCACTTCTAGCTCTTCCTCTTCTTTCACTTCTCGGATTTGGTACACCTTGTCTTCTTGATTGCATAGTCATATCCTCTTGCGCTTGAGGACACTTTGCTACCATATGAATAGAACCACCACATTTGAAGCAAGCTCCAATGAGCTTCCGACATACACCCCAATGGGTCTTTCCACAATGTTCACATGTCACTGGGACACTTCCCCTACTTGATGGTGCTAGAACTCTAACTTCAGAAGCAGGTGTTCGTTTACTTGACTTTTCATGGCCCACTGATCTTGGTAACGTACTGAAAATACCTTGACCATCCTTAGTCTCACGAATTTTTTTTATTATATCCAAACCCACTATCCTGTGATTTCCTCTTTTGATTTTTTCTTAGAACTATTTCAAACTTTTTCACTTTCAAAGCAGCTTGTACTAATTAATAGTAACTTACCCATTACAAGGAAGTCATGGTTGCTATCAATCCTTTGATCACTTCATTCAAACCTTCTTCAAATTGTCGACACTTGAACTCTTTAGTCATTAGGGCATCCGGTACATACTTATTCAAACAACTAAATTCCTTTTCATACTCGAGTACACTTAAGTCTCCTTGTTTGAGACTCACAAACTCTCTCCACTTCACCTTGCGATATGCCTTAGTAACATATCTCTTTACAAACTCTTGTACAAAGAATTCCCAAGTCAAATTGGCTGGTCGCTATGGATTTCTTAATACTAACTTCCACCAATCGTATGTTGGACCTTATAATAAAGACACAGCACACTCCACTCGTTGCTCTTGCGGACAATTCACTTCTTGTAATATTCTCTCTGTCTTCTCTAACCAGTATTCCGCTATATCCGACTCATTCACTGAAGTCCCTCTAAATTCCTCAGCTCCTCTTTTCCTGATCACATCCAAAGGTGCCTTAGGCGCAGTCAACCTATCTATAATATGTATAAGCCCTTGCACTAAAACTGGGTCTTCTGGCACTAAGGGTGGGTTCCTTACTGGCAGAGGCTCATGTACATGCGGGTTAGCGCAAACTGGGTTAACACTTCCAGTAGTCTGACCCATATCTTCACTAGGGTCAAACTCTATTATCACTCTACAAAACAAGCAAACAATATCTGCATTATGGCCACACTCTAAACAGATTCACATCAATTTTATTCACTCTAAATCCTATAGTCCAGAAACGCCTAAACCTATGCTCTGATACCACAACTTGTAATGCCCCAATACCCCTTGGGAGGACAAGGGAGCACTACGTGAAGCTAAACAATATTTAATCCTCTCACGATCACTAATCACATTATAACATACATTAATCATCACTAAGCCATTTACTATCACTAGTTCACTATAGTTTACCACTTAGGTTACAAAATTACATATTCCTCTACATGCCTCAATACATACTTTACTTATACAAAAACTTATAAAATATCTTTACAATATAAAAATTAACCTAACTAGAAAACCTCACTGAAGACTTCTCCTAGTGGCCTGCAGATACTCCACGCAAAACTTGAGCTTCACACTTCAAACCTACACGGGAGACAAGCACCTGTGCTAAGTGATAACGCTTAGTGGGGATGAAAACAAAGCAAGACTAATACAAGCATTCATATAATAACACAAAACAATACAACATGCTTAATCAAACAGAACACTAAGAAGTAGTAGTCAATACATTAGTTCACTAATATGCCAACATTCAATAATCCATACTTTACAATAACAATATTCAATACACAATGCTAGCGAAAGGCTTCGATGTCATCAATATCAAAATTAACACTACCGTGTATCTTAGCATTAATATTATTCAATATGGCATCACTATCACTACCATTAATCAATATAAGTACAATCTTGATACACACACATGTACACACTATAATATTCACTACATACATTTTGTTTCCATATCGATATAGATAGATAGCTTGAAACATACAAAAGTGGATACGACTACACTATATACTTTGAGTATTTCAACACTAAATCACTGGATACCCGTCGGTATCAATCACTAGACACCCGTCGGTGTCACAATAGCAGCTGCGAATCACTAGCCCTTTATAAGCATGGTTATCTATCCATGACTATGTCTAATTCAGGCTTATACAAAAGCTTCATACTATATCATATAAATTACTCTCATTCATATTCACTTAACATGTTCATACAAGGTGCACAACTATCTTATATTACCAATACCAAATAATGTTCATTGATCACATAACATAATGTCCAAGCACTCATATAAAGCAATGTAACATCATCAAGTAAGCACACACTCCTTTGTACATCTCCATATACTTAACACATTATGATTCAATCATATATGATCAATATCGCATACCATATCATGTTTAATAATTAAAAAGCATGTATATATTAAATTTCTTTATTAAACTACTATGCTATAGCATCATTTACATATAATTTCAATTGACAACATTCTTATACTCATTCCATAATGTTAGACATGAGTTGGATAAGCTATAAGAACTTGCAATGAAGTTTGGGTGCATTTCAGGAGGAAAAATACACAAAATACACAAAACTGGGGAGGGTCATGGTGGCAATGAATGTATTATGACCGTGAGGTCCAAAAATATGTAATTCTGCCTTCTCTCAGCATTGGTTATGGTGGCAATGAACTAGTTGTCATCATGATATACCAAAATTTAGCAAAACGAAAGCTAAAACTCAGGATTGCTTCAAGACTCTATTTTACTCAGCCTAAACTGACATCTAAACATCAATTTTAGGCAAACCTCCCTTATTAACAAGTTTGTTCCCTAAGATGTTAAGTTTCAAATGGAACAAGTTTCGGGGCATTTAGACATCTACAACGTCAGACATAAATTAAACAATCTATACTGCTCCCATGAACTCGCCAAAGTAGAGAAACCTATATTTGGCCATTTTTAAGGGTCTTAAAACCAGAGTTCATTCATGGTCATTTCTGAGACTTTTATAGATAAAGATGTCATGGTTCTAACGGCACTAGAATCACTTAATTTGGAGTTCTAAAACTCTACTTATGACCAAGACATCACACGGAGCTCTAGGACAATCTGAGTAGAGTTTTCCCCTAAAACTAGTAAACTCGTGGCAATTCAGTTAACAATTCCAACGCACATCAATTACACATCTCAACTTATAACATCTATTAATTATCATACAAGTACCCATACATCTCAAACTAATCAATCATGCATTTTAATCAAAGTTAACACAGAATCTAATCCCAAACCTCTTGATGCTCTCCTTCACTTCACTGCTCAATTGGCCTTCTCTTTCCCCTTTGCTTTTCTACTTACTTCTCCAACTTACCATCACATATACATACACAATACAATGCACAATTAACATCTTGAATTGAAATCTAAACAGAATGAAGAAGAAGGAGAAGAAATACTTGACTCAAAACGTACCTTTACAATTTACTACTTGATCCTTCTAATCCATGCAATTCAATTCTTAACAAACAAGTGAAGGAATAAAGGAAAAAAGGAGACAAAAATAGAGGAAAGAGGGAGCAAAATAGAGATAAGGCTTGGACATGAAAAAGAACAAAAGCCAGCTTTTTCCACTTACTTTTTCTCTCCTCAACCATATAAATATGCATACAATTGACTAAGTGATAAATTCTTGGCAAGACACATGGAATTCCACTCAATTAAACTTGACATATGGATTCCACTAATTCAAGATTAAGGTTAATTAATCCCACTTAATTAATCTTAATCCTCCACTTACACTAATCATGCACTATTACACTTTAGTCACTACAATACTTTACTTTCTTGCAATTAAGTCCATAATTTCTCATTTTCAATTAAATCTAAATCCACAAACCCTAATTAACACTCACTTCATTACATTAATTATGTTCAATACTCCTAGGGTCAATCTCGGGCTGTTACACATGTAATTGGGTTTTAATTTAAAATTTTGCTCCTTTTCGAAATTGAATTGCATATCACTAGAGCCTTAGATCTATGCTAGTTTGGACCCTCTCTCAACCCCAATGCATTCCCGAAGCATGACCTTATGTTGACTTAATGTAGGAAAGTGTTAAGAATAATCACCAGCCTAAGCCTCGTACTTTTAAGGTATATTAAATAGAGACCTGATTGGTCGTTATGCTCGTGATGAGCTAGAAGTGTCAGCAGGGACCTTGCTTGGATGGACCTAAAGTATCATCACCCTGGCCAAAGCTCATGTAATGAAAATAGATACTTCGCTTAGGTGGTATGAAACATAATACTATGCTTGTTGTATGGATTATTTTGTATTGGTCAAACCCAGATAGGTTGGTTGGTCACCTAATCAAAGGCTTTCATGCCCCGATAGGCCCATGCTAGTTTATTCTGGCTGCCCGAATACACAATGATCAAGACCCATATGAATGCACATTAGATAAGAGATGTTATACTGCCGATTTTCCACCGTGCACCATACGGGTCCAATTGGTTCCCCATTAACCCATGGATCAAGCCCACCTAGGAAAGAGACCGCACGGCCTCATGTGTGGGGGTAATAAGCTTAGAATGGTCTATCTTGCTTACATGTGGTTGTGGATGCTGCACAGCATGCTCATGCATCGCGTATCATTCATGCATGTTAAAAGAAAAATGTAAAAAAAAAAATATACATTTCCTTTATGTGTGTACATCCTATTCTGTGCATATAATTTTCACATATAAATATCATCCTGTGCATGATTTTTTTCCCATGCATCATTCTAACCCTTCAACTTTTCAGCCATTGTAGACCATTTGCCTAGTTGGTTTTGGAATCTCGACAGTTGCCTAAAGAGGAATCATAGTCCAAGTTGGTTAATAGAGATTTGGCATTCTTATCAGAACATTTGCAGGCATTAGAAATGGCTGAACCTTCGCAACAGACTGAAGAGACTCGTGCCCTAATTGCCCAAGAGGTGGATAAAAGGCTTGAAGAGCTTGAAAAAAGGTTATTGGCCATGGTTAAGGAAAGAATGGATGCCATGGCACTAGTTCTTCAAGCTCAACTTATGGCGACTACCCTTAACCAAGCTGAACCGACCATGGTCAGGAAGGCTTATACAATGACGGCTGCGGTGCTTCCATTTACTTTCGATCCCAAAGGCAAGATTCCACTTGTTTCACCTGTCGAATAAAGAGAAAGATATGAGACCTACTCTAGATTGTGATATTGTGCCTGAAGAGGGTGGAGACCCAGTGATGACGCATACTTTGAAAAATGGAAGCTCAGGTAGCCACAATAATAGTAAGGGAAATGTTAGGGCTACAGATGTCCCAGTCACTAGAATAACTCGGTGCCACCTCACTATCTCGGGTAGGCTATTATCTTGGCACTTCAACCGTCTCATCAAGGAAGGGAAGTTATAATCCTTACTAGCCGGGCCTGCCCCAAGTCATGGACAGCCTAGACACAGAACATACTTGCAACAACCCGTATTGTACCCTAGAAGGATTGTGTTATTTGTATAGCAAGGGTACAAAAATATTTGTGTATGCATAGAATTGTGGCTTTATAAGGATTATTTGGGAAATTCATCAAAAGTTGACAACTGGCTATATGGGAGAAGGTGACACTTAGCATGAGTCAAGTGATATAGATATATAAGAATTAATTTTTTATTGTTGGCCTTTAATAGAGTTGGCCGGTTGTCCCTATCCCTTCTTCCTTATTATTTCTTTCCTTTATCTTTTCTTTCTTTGTTCCTTTTCTCGTGCTCCTTCTCTTCTTGTCCCTTCTCCATTTGACCACCTAAGTTGACCTGTATTCTTGGTTTGGTTTGAAGAGTTAGTGATAGTAGAAGAGAGATAACAAGGTAAGTGTTGTTGGTTTCTAGTGTTATCTCCTTTGTTCCTCATTTCTGTTTTTGATTTGAAGTGATTTTAGCTTAGATTAAGTGTTTGTCTTTGGATGATTTTGTGCAAGAAGCTATTGACAGGAGGAAAGATAAGGGCAAGGAGAAGATCTAAGTGGAAGAAGAGAAGTGATTCAAGCTGCGTTTTAAGGTCGGGATCTTGTGTGGTTTTATTAGATGCATGTTTGAGCTGTTATTGTACTTGATTGTTTGATTGATACATGACTGTATAATTGATAAATTATATGTGATTATGTAACACCCCCTACCCATACATAGGAGAACCCATCCACAATGGAGTGAGAACCCGTATGAGCAAGGGTGTCAGCAAGCAAAACGATATAATAAACATACATCCACATACTATACACATACGGAAATACAGCGAAAATAAAACTTTGAACAAAATAATCATTCATAGAAGTAATAATAATATTCATTACAATATCTCTTTGAACAAAAGTTGATATTACAAAATAATTGCTTCTTCCAAAAAACAAGGCAGAAGCTGAACAAAAGAATAATACAATGAGAGTTCACTATTACAAAAAGAATCATAATACAAAAAGCTAAGTCCTAATATCAAACCCTCTGTGTTGGCTGGACTTGCGGAAAGTCTCCCAAAAGCAAATCACCTTTCGTACCTGCACGGATGAAACACCCGTGCTAAGCGATAACGCTTAGTGTGGAAAACAAACAATAGACTGGACGGCCATTGACAATGGTCATCGGGGAAAACACATTCATAAAGGCATATGCTAATAATCATATAAAACATAATTATAATTGAATCACATTCGTAATCATTCAAAGGCTCATAATCATATTCACATATTGTAGACACCGGGTCCTAAGTCAACCTAGATCAGAGTTACTCAATGATGATTAGATGCCTGTTCACAGGCAAAAAGGTTAAAAGTGATGATTTCCTTGTTAAATTTGTTTTTTTCGAATAAAAAAATAAAAAATATTAAAAATTAAATTTAAAAAATGGAGTTTGAAAATTATTGTGTTTTTAGTTAGATTTAATTTTTTTTTTTTAAAAAAAACAAATTCGCCCGCGTCGGCACGCAGCGCGATGCCCGAGCGCGAGTGACGTGCGGACCGTCGCTTCGCGCTCACCGACGGGTATCGATCGCCCCTAGTCTACCGCAAACGTAATTTTCGCCCATTTTTTCCGTTTTTCTTTATTTTCTTTGACTTTTTCACATTTTTTCGGGATTTTTAATGATAATTTCCGTTTTTGCACCCAAATTAAGGGGAATTTGATAAAAATCTTATTTTCTTCCTTAATTAATGATTTTTCCATTTTTATTCATTTAAATAGAAAAAGATGAAAGAGAATTAGGGGGAATTCTCTTTTGAATAAAAATCTTCATTTTTCTTTTTTTGTTCTTCTCCAAGAATTCTCTCTACATTTCTTTTATTTTTCTTCTCCAAATAAAAATTTTTAAGGTTAAAAATTCAATTGTTAATCAATAATTTTTTTGAGATAAAAAAATCATTTTTTATTCTTGATATTCGTTTTTTTATTATCAATTATATTTTCTTGAAACAAAAAAAATATTTTTTTTCTTGGAAATTAAATTTCTTTTCTTCCATTTTTTTTTACAATTTCAATCAATAATCATACTTGAGACAAAGAAGATAATTCTTTGTACTTGAGAATTAATTTCTTCTTCAATTATTTTTTTTAAGCAATTTTCTTTTGGAATAAAATTTTATTTTTTATTATTTTTATTTCTATTTTGTGAATCAAAATAAGAAAAATCAATCATATTTTTTCCTCCATTGAATCCAAAATCTGAGGGTAAACATTCTAGGCTCGATCTCTTAATTTCATTTTTGTTCATATTTAATTTGTCATCATGTAGATTTTTTAATTTACCGTTTATTTATTTATTTTATGGGATTTTAGATATAGATTTAAATTTTTTTAATATTCTTTTTACTTTATCTTATTTATTTGTTTGTTCTTCCTTTTTTTTTGTTTGTTCTTCCTTTTTTTTATTATTATTTTTATTGTATCATTATTTTTCATTATCATTATGTATTTTTTATTATTATTATTGTTATTATTATTATTATTATTTTATTATTATTATTATTATTATTATTATTATTATTATTATTATTTTTATTATCATCATCATAATTTGTGTTTTTTTGTGTTAATTTATTAATATGCTTATTTATTTGTTTTATTATATTAGTTAGTTTATTTGTCATCCATAATGCATATTTTATTTATTTTAATTTATTATTTATTATTTTATATATTTAATTATTTTTTGATTTAATTACTAACATCAATTTATTTGTGTCTTTTTGCTTTAATACTTATTTTTATCATGTTTGAGCATCCATGCAAAATGAAGGAGGAGATTCGGGGACTTATCTTTGTATTGTATGTATTATTTTTCCTTTATTTGTATTTTTAATTTATTTGTCATGTAATTATTAATAAAATCATTTATTTTATGCACGTTTAATTAAAAATCACACAAAAATATTTTTATAAATAAGTTGGGTTTTTCTAATAAAATATGACCAATGTCCTCGTTTTTCATTCAAATAAAATTGTCACTTTAAAATCTTTCTTTTTAAACATGCATGCGAGGACCAATGTCCTCATCCTTAATAAATAACCCGTTTTATGTATGATTTACATTTCATTTACATTAGGGGTTGTATTCTGCCCCTAGTTTTATTGTAATTTATTATATTTTTATTTACCTTATTTTAATCTTGCTTTTATTTACTGTTTTATTATGTGATTGATATGTGCTCTAATTATTGCATTAAAAATGAATGATAAAAGGGATAAAATCTTAAATTCAAAACTTAATTGTAATTTAATCAAGGTATGAATAAATGGAAAGTCCCGAACCATCTCTCGTCTTAGGCTCAACGAGGTTAGAGGACCATCTCAATGTCTCATTAGGGTGCGGTCTCCAAAATATCTCTTGTTGCCAAAATATGCCCAATTTGTATAGTCCTAGGCTCCACGAGGTTAGAGGATCATCCCAATATTTTATTTGGGTGGGGTCTCCAAAATATCTCTGGCTTGCCCAAAATAAATTCATATGCATTGTCTTAGGCTCACTAAGGCTAGACGACCTTTCCTAATATTTTATTGGGTGGCGACTCCAAGAAACCTCCTTGTTGCCTATAGACACCGGGTCCCGAGTTAGGTTTAACATTAAAAAAAATGGCAATGGCAATGGCAATCTTGGGTCCTCGATAATTCCTCCGAAAAAATATATATATGTGTGTGTGTGTAAAATTAAAAATTAATTAGTTAATTTATTAGTTGATATTATTAGTTAATATTATTAGGTAATTAAAATGTATGTAAAATTAAATATCAATTAGTTAATTTACTAGTTAGTATAGTAGATCAATTAATTTAAGAGGGTAGAAAAATATGGGATGTTTAATTAATAGAGTGTTTAATTAAATAATATATGTTATAATTTGAGTAAATTAATTAAAATTAAAAGGTAAAAAATGGAGGAAATTATTGAGGGTTAGGTGAACAAACCTAACCTAATTAGTGGGAATAAAAAGGAAAAGAGATGAAGAACAAGGAGGTCTCGGCTGGGAAAAGAAAAAGAAAAAGAGAGCAAGGAAATGGAGGTTGAAGAGGATAGAAAGAAAGAAAAATAAAAAGAAGAGGAGAGAGCAAAAAGACACAGAGCAAAGAGAGCAAAAGAAAGAAGAAAGAAAAGATATAAATAAGAAAGGGAAAGAGAGGGCCAAAACCAAAGAAAGGAAAAGCAAAGCAGAGGGAGAAACCGCAGGGACACACCGGAAAAAAGAGGAGAAAAAGAGAGGAAGAAGAAGGGGTGATGCCGGCCACCTCCGGCAGCGTATGGCGCCACGCGCGGCGGCGCTGGACTCCCAGCGGCGACACGATCACACCGGCAACCACCAATCTCCTCCACTCGCCGGCGGGAAGCAGATCGGAGAGGAAGAACCCGCGACGGTCCAAGGTGTTTTTCGGCCCATTCCGGCATCCTTCCGGCGCGTGACCGGCGGCTTCGGGTCCCAGGAGTTCCGATCTACCTCGCGGCGGTGAAGTTGTCATCAATGGCTGCTCCGGCGCGGCTCCAACGAGGGAAATCCGGTGAGTCCTATTTTATATTTATTTATTTTAATATATTATTATTATTATTATTTTATTTATTATTAGTATTATGCTGTTATTATTATTATTATTATTATTATTATTATTATTATTATTATTATTATTATTATATTATCATTATTATTATTATTATTATTATTATTATTTATTTTATTATTTTTTATTATTATTTTATGTTATTATTATTATTATTATTTTGTTAATGTTATTGTTTTGATTATTGTTGGTGTTATTATTATTATTATTATTATTATTATTATTATTATTATTATTATTATTATTATTATTGTTTGTTTTATTATTATTGTTATTTATTGTTATTATTAATATTATTATTTTATGTTTATTTCATATTATAATTAGTATTATTATTATTATTATCATTTTTATTGTGATTATGTGATTATTAGCATTATTATTATTGTTGCTCATGTTATCATCATTCTTACTATTATTGCTAATTATTATTATTGATATTATTATTTGTTTTACTATTATTATTATCATTATTACATTATGATATTATTATTATTAGCATCATTATTTTTATTATCTTTGATCATTACAATTATCATTTATGTTTTATATTCACTAATCTTATTTTCACTACACCAAATTAATTCCCAAGTTACTTTATTCATTTATTTACTTCTTTATTTGTCATCTAGTTTAGTTTAGTTCATTATTAACTAATATTGTTTTCTGTCTTTACCGCAATGCGAGGGACATATGGCTCGCCTATGGAGTTAGGCGAAGCATGGTTGGGACAAGTAGGTTAGAATTTATTTATTTTTCGAAAATATGTAATTATTATTTTATTCTTTTTATTCGCTTGTGGTCAGTAATAATAAAGGATTTTCGACCGCGCTTAAAAAAATCACCACACAAATGTTTTCTACCAAAATGAATTTTGCTAATAAAACTGGATCAATGTTCTCGTTTTCATCTCAAAACAAAAGGTTTAAGTCGATTTGAGAAATTTAAACTTTTTTATAAAATAAGTGGTTGGGAAACAATGTCCCTGTCTCAATGGATAGCCCGATTTATGTATGTATTTCCATTCTATCACTTTTATATTTATTTTTGGATAATTGTAATTATATTTTATCGCTTTATTTATTGCTTTTTATACATGCTTGTAATGCACTTTATATTTATTATATAATCGTGTGAGGAGAGAGATAAAATAATTGACATAGAAATCCATTCACATAATATTAACCAAAGGTATGAATAAGAGTGAGGTCCCGAACTCTCTCTGGTTTTAGCCTCATAAGGTTAGAATCTATTTTCCAATGTTTTATTGGGTGGCAACTCCGTGATACCTGCTTTATGATACCCTATAGACGCTCTCGTAAGTTGATTGCCAACAATGGATTTGGGTAAATTCCTGTCCATTACAAAGCGGCCAGCTTTCACGAGTTTTAATGAACCAACATCTGGTCTCGGGTCCTAAAAACGGACTATCGAGAGTGACCCTGATGCCGAGCGGGGTTCGGGCACCTTAGAATGCCCAAAATAGATGCCCTTGCAATCTCTTACAAGTTTTCATGAACCTCTCTCGAATGCCCTAAAAGTGGGCTTTCGGAGCCTCTTGGGGTTTGGCTCGCGTCACACATATTAACTGATTCATATGCTCGTAAATAGAGTTATTCAGAATTCACATTCTTATAACACAACAAAACATAACACCTACTGACTCACAATAGTGGATAACGAGTAACACATTGGGGTACCCGTGGGCACTATTCGAAAAGCATCATCATATTTTTCTCATTCAAAATATTTTCACATTGGAGATCTTAAACAAGATCCATACACATTAGGGGATCGCGAGGATCTGAACGGAGACCGGATCAGGGTCCAAATAGAACAAAGGTGCTGCAGTTACTGAACTCTATTATGCATGCCTGACTATCCAGTAAATTGACTCATGCAGGTCATGCATAATATAAATCATATTCAAAACATAACATGCAATTTATTATAAAGAAACCATGATATAATACATATATATAATCATGTTTTATTTCACACCATAGTAAAATCCCATGAAGAAAAGATATGAAATTAATTTTAGAAGAAAAGGGCAATATCAAAAAAATAGGGCAGGCAGGGGGTCACTATCGTGATCGCGATAAGAGTCGCGCTCGTGACAGTGGCCAGAAGGCCGATCGCGAGGGAAGAAGCGAGGGACACGAGTCGTACAGGCCGACACGACTCGTGTCGATGCTCCTTTGCCCTGTCACGAGTCATGCTCTAGTGCACGACTCATGACTTGGCTCCCCAGCAAGCACGAATCGTGCTACTCCCCATCGGGAACTGCCGACTGTTGATCGGCAGCCGAGCGCTCTGTCGCGCTCATGACAGTGCACCCATGGCACTTCCAATTGGAAGACGGCAGCTCGGTCGGGACCTAGAATGACTGATCCCTGTCATGCTTGAGACGATCGGCACGCTCGTGACAGAGTCACGTTCCAAGTCTGCAAAAATTCTGCAGAACTCCCTTCACCCCCAAACCACACCGAAGACTCCAAAAATAAATTCAAACTTCAACTCACCTTAGATAAAGCATATCCCATCATAACAAACAACATAAACACAACTTTTAGAACAATTAATACAATCAATCCACGAATTTACATAATAAAAACTCCAACAATAGCAAACCTAGAAAAATTATAGTAAAATCCGTCCAACTCAAATTTGCTCCCATAATTCCTCATTCATGCATCAAAACTTAAATCAAACCAAGACTCATAACATTTATACTAACATGAACCTCATAATCATTAAATTTTTAGAAATTCAAGGAAGAACACAAAATCATAAAAATGCACATAAATCCCAAACCTGTAAATCCTAAGCTCCTAATTGTAAGCTCCACTCCCACTTGCCTTCTCTTTTCCCTTGGGATCACGAGTAGGCACTTCTAAACCAGGAAACCCAAGAAATCACACCAACACAAAAACCCTAGATTAAGAACACATCTAACAACAAATAAAGAAGATGAATAAAAGAGAGAACTGAACAAAACTTACCCAAAACAATCTCTTGAGTTGATCAATTTCCATCAAAACTCAGCTAAAGGAAGAGGGATCAAGATGGAGCGAAGAGGAAGGAAGAAGAAAAGGAGAAGGAGGCGTGAGGAAAAGAGAATGGGAGAGCTAAGGCAATTTCTGCTCTTACTTTCTCTTTCCTTGCCCTTTTTACCCTTCTCTAAATCCTTGCCACATGCCATCCTATAATTGGTGGAACTTGACCACTCACACCCTACACCCATGCATGACACTACACACAAGTCTAACCCTCACTAACACATACACTACTTCCCTATGAGCATGCACACTCCATCAAAACCCATAAGACATGCATATAATCCAAAAATACAATTAATACATGCCAACCCACACACACACATGCACACATACCCATGGCTCAAACTACTAGGGAAAACGGGGTGTGGCAACTCTCCCCTACTAATAAAAATTTCATCCTCGAAATTCTCACCTGAACTGAACAACTGCGGATACTGAATCTTTATCGCTGCTTTTGGTTCCCAAGTGGCTTCCTCAACTCCACGATACTGCCAAAGAACCTTAACCCGAGGAACTTGCTTGCTTCTCAATTGCCTCACTTCCCGAGCTATAATGGCTTTCAGTTCCTCATCATACGAATAATCTGGCTAAACTAGAACGTCCTGAACCGATATCACATGCGATGGATCCGATTGGTACCAACGAAGCATGGAGACATGGAAGACATCATGTATTTTAGCCAATTCCATCGATAAAGCCAACCTATAGGCTACTGGGCCAACCTTTTCCAAAACCTCGAAAGGCCTAATGAACCGAGGACTAAGCTTGCCCTTCTTGCTAAATCGCAACACTTTCCTCCAAGGAGACACCTTAAGGAACACTTTGTCCCTGACCTCAAATCGAGTATCCTTCCTCTTCAGATTGGCATAAAACCTCTATCTATCCTTAGCCACTTTCAGATTCTGCCGTATAACTCTGATCTTCTCCTCGGTATCTCTAATCATCTCTGGTCCAGCAAAAGATTGCTCGGTTAACTCTGTCTAACAAACCGGAGTCCTACACGATCGACCATACAAAGCCTCAAACGATGACATCCCGATGCTCTACTGATAGCTATTATTGTGGGCAAACTCCATAAGCCGCACATAATTGTCCCATCTGCCAGAAAACTCCAAAGCATAAGGCCAAAACATATCCTCTAGAATCTGAATAACCCGTTCGGACTGACCATCTGTCTGAGAATGAAATGTCGTGCTGAAATTCAACCTAGTACCCAAAGCTCTTTATAATTCCTTTCAAAACTTTAATGTGAACCTTAGATCCCGATCGAACACTGTCGACAGCGGCACACCATGCAATCGGACCACCTCATCCACATAAATACTAGCCAACTTATCCATCGAGTAATCTGCTCTGACCAGCAGAAAATGAGCTGACTTAGTAAGCCAATCCACAATCACCCAAACCGAATCGTGCTTCTTCTGAGTAATTGGCAAACCCGACATGAAATCCACGACAATGTTATCCCACATCCACATAGGAATGGATAAAGGAGTGAGCAATCTCGAAGGGACTTGATGCTCAGCCTTTACCTGCTGACAAGTCAGACACTTCGCTATGAATTTTACAATGTCTCTCTTCATCCCAGACCACCAGTAGAACTGCTTCATATCCCGATACATCTTCTCACTACCAAGATGCATAGTAAAGACCGTAGTGTATGCCTCACTCAAAAGCTTCTTCCTTAACTCATCACTCTCGAGCACACACAAACAATTCCTATACATAAACACCCCATCCAAAATCGAAAACTTGGACTGGTTACCCTGCTGAACCTCTTGCAAAACTTGCTGCAATCTTACATCATCCTACTGAGCATCCACAATCAAATGTCTCAAGGATAACTTCACTCTCAATTGGGCACCCAAAGCCCCATTTGAATCAAATCTCCACTTAAACCATTGCAAAAATAAAGACGAAACTGACTTCCTACTCAAAGCATCTGCAACCACATTGGCTTTGCCCGGATGATACTCCAAAATGCAGTTATAATCCTTGAACAACTCTAACCATCGGCTCTAACATCCCAAAAATCACCCTAGTAGAATGGAGTGTCATTAGTGTAATTGTGTGTATGACAATTAGGGTTTATAGTATTGGATTTGATTGAAATATGAAACTAGGGACCCAATTGAAAGGAAATAAAATATTGTAGTGATTGACTTGCACTTTGCATGATTAATTAACAAGTGAAGATTAATTAGTGTAGTGGAGATTAATTAAGTTAATCAAAACTTAGTGGGATCAGCTGTATATTAGTGGAGTCCATGTGGAATGTGTTAGGGCAACCACCTAGCTTGAAGTTACCTCAGCTTGACACCTCATATTTTCATACAAGCATGAGGTGGAGAGGTTGAAAAAAATCTGATATTCAGCTACCTTGAGCCGGCCATACTTTCTCTCAAAGTTACACTTCTTTTGCTCTTCTTTCATTTGCTCTAATTGATCATGAGTTACTAAGATTTGGGTAGAGATAAGTTAGAAGAAGAGTATTGGCTAGAAAGGTATGTAGTATGTAGTGTATCTCCTTCATCTTCTTCTAATTCTGATTTTAATTGTTAAGATTATGAGTATAGTCTAATGGATTTGTATGTATTGTATGTGTTATGAGTTGAAGAGCCAAGTAGAGCTGGAAAGGGGAAAGAGAAAGTGATATAGAAGAGTAAAGGAAGGAGTGCTCCAGGAGGTTAGGGATATATATGTGTGTTATGTGTTAATTTTATATGATGGCTGTTTAGCTTAAATGTGTTATTGATATTGAATATGTGATTTATGGAATTGAGCATGATTATGAACTTTGATGGAAGTGTATTTAAATGTGTATTTCCATGTGATGAGTAAGTGAACCAGCTCTAACTATTGATTGTGTTAACCTGTCTTAGAAGCCTATACTGTGACTTGTTTAATGTGTAAGTTGCGTTTTACAACTCCAAAATGGGTGAGATCAATTGGACTAGAACCGTATGATCTGTGTCTTTAAATGTCCTAGAAATAGATTGGCTGATTTGAGGACTCTAAGGTCTTCAAAATTGACCATAATTGTAGATGGAATTCTGTAGGAGGGCTTCTAGAACCAGTTGTGTTCTTTTGACCATAACTCCTTCATTTTAAATCCGATTGACCTGAAACTCGTCCCACTTGAAAGATAAGACATAGAGAAAC
Source organism: Excoecaria cochinchinensis (assembly GCA_947683425.1). NCBI lineage: Eukaryota > Viridiplantae > Streptophyta > Magnoliopsida > Malpighiales > Euphorbiaceae > Excoecaria > Excoecaria cochinchinensis. The sequence goes on from CANTUQ010000119.1 coordinate 10,619,952, forward strand.
AAATGTTATGAAGGGCTAGTGATTTGCGGCTGCTATTGTGACACCGATGGGTGTCTAGTGATTGATACCGACGGGTATCCAGTGATATAGTGTTCGATACTTCTGTCTCTAGCGTTTATTAAATAGTGTACCCGTATCCATCTCTAAGACTATACAGGCTATTAATGAATGACAAAGATATTGTATGTGTTCGTGGTAAATATGTATTGGTATTATTGTTCTTAACGATAGTTTGATATTTATGCCATAGTGCAGTGAGCCTACAAATGGCTTAGTGTAGTGACTAATGAGCAGTGCACATGATTGTTGATTGATAGTGACTTATTGTTCTCCATTGACATAATGAAGTGAATATTGAACTTGATAAGCGAATAGTGATTTAAAGTATGTTATAGACAATGTATGATTTGTGATTAACATGAACTACGGTATATTGGCATGCTAGTGTAATATTGATCTAGTGAGTGTACATGATATGCCATATGTGTTAAGCATGCTCTTTATTGTGTTATCACTTTTTGTATAAGATGATTTTATGACTATTAATATGCAGTGTTGTGTTATATTGTGACTTCCTTCGAAGTCTCTTTCGCTTTCGTATATCCCCACTAAGCGTTATCGCTTAGCACGAGTGTTTTCCCGTATAGGTGTACAGGTTTGGACCGATATATAGTTTTGTTCATCTGCTGGCCACTAGGAGCTGTAATGAAGTCTAAGTATAAGATAGAGTTTCTATTGTTTTGAGTAACATCATTATCTATAAAAAGAGAAATAGAGTAAATGAAGTGTAATTATTATCTATAATTATGAACATGTATTATGGATAACGATATTTTGTAATAGATGAACGATGATGTTTTATAATATGTATAGCTTTAATATTTATTAATACAAGTATGTTTTTGCCTAATGGATATTTTTTCGCTTTAACGTATGATTGTATGTACATGTATGCGTATATAAGTGCGTAACAACCCGATATCCTCCCAAGGGGTATTAGGGTGTTACATTTAGTGGCATCAGAGCATAGGTTTAGGCAGTTCAGGATGATAAGATGATAGAGTATAGATGATATGTTTGTATTTGTCTAGTGTCTGGCCTAATGCAGATGTTGTTTTTGTAGAGTATAGATGGAGTCCGACTCGAGTGAGGATGTAGGAGAGACGACTTGGAGTATAAATTTGGTGCATGTTAATCTGCGGGTACCTGAGCAACCTCGAGTTGAAGGGTTAGGTCCTACTCAGGACAACCCGGTATTGGTACAAGGGTTGAAATAGTTCTTGGATCGACTGACTGCACCGAAGACTCCAATGGGTCTTAAAAGGAAAAGAGGAGCGGAGGAGTTCAGTGGAACCTCATTGGATCAGTCAGATGTAGCCGAGTTTTGGCTAGAGAGAACAGGAAGGATTTTATGTGACATGATGAAGCAAAATATTCCTATCTATTTTCCATAAAAAATTCTTATTTTATGCTTATTTGATAAAATAAATATTTGATTTAATTCCTATTCAATCTTTTAGTAGGAACTCATGCTCAATCGGAAAAAGAAATAAAAAAGTAGGAATTTAAAGTCAAAAATTGGAACTGAATGGAAGTCAAGAAATGGAGTTGAGAATCAAAAAAATTAAAAATTGAAAGTCAAGAATCTAAGCTGAAAGTCAAAATACAATCTGGGCTATATCTTCAACATGAAATCAAACTTAAGCGTGCCCACGGTTGCTTATGCAGAAATTATGCAGTGTAGATTTTCAAGGATTGCTGTTATTAGAAGTCAATTTAGCCAAATCTTCTACCCGATTTTTGGCAGCAAAATTGGACCTCTGAAAAATTTCCTGAGGAAAATGATTAATTTCTTAGTATAAGTTTTCTATAAATAGGGTCTTGTGATGAAGGAAGATATACTTTTGAATTTAGCTTTCTTTATTTTTAATTAATAGTTTTTACAAGCCATGAGTGGCTAAATTTTCTTTTCTAGTCAAGGATATTAAGATATTATTCATGAATAAATTATGAGAATTCGTTTTCATTGTTTTCTCTTCTCAAATATCTGAATATTTTCTATACTTAATGTTATTTTGTTCAATTAAGATTAATGACGTCTGCTTTTGATTGAATAAATATTGCTAGTCAAATTGGTAAATCCGTAATTGTTTATTTGAGTTGGCAAAGTGGCAAATCTGTGCACTTATTGAATTGAATCTTTGAGTTTAGTATAGGTGAATTTATTTGGTCCAATTTAAATAATCGAGCTTGTGTATTATTGATTGGAATTGGTATATTTTCTAATTCTTAATGCTATTTCTCAATTAAATCCTAAGAGCTTGTTTAGTGGTCATTGAGAAATAAGATTTATTAGCTGATCTTATCACTTTTAAATTAATATTAAGGAAGAGCATAATACTAGAGCTTGTTAGTGTTCATAACTAATTTATTTGAAGAAGTAGGAATTTATCCTATTGTATTCAATGATCAGTTTGAATGAATCATAACCGAGATATTCCTTTGACTAAAAGTTTTTAATATTTGATTTACTCTTTTTAATTTTCTACTTTACGATTTATTTGTTTTAATTTTATTTTTCATAAACAAAAATCCACTTCTTCTTTTTCTTGTTTCATAAGCAAAATTCAGATCTAATAATTCGATCAATCTCTTGGGAGACAACTCTACTCATGCTATGCTATAAATATTTATAGAGTAGAATTATAATTTTGTTGGTATAGGCACCCATCAAATTTTGGCGCCGTTACCGGGGATTGGTGTCATTATTGATCTGAATTTTATTTTACTTTATTTTGCAATTTACTTATGACTCATACTTCTCGTGGAAGTGAATTAAATTTTGATTCAGAAATAGAGAAGATAGCCCAAAGATTGAGAAAGACAACTAAACAACAAAAAGCTTCCTCTTCCTGTTCAACACAAACAGAGATAATTGTTGATTTATCAGAATTTTTCAAAGAACCTGAAATCATGGCTGAACCAGAACCAACTTTGAGAAGAATGGCTAATCCGGATGTCAACCAACAGCCCTTGTGCATTGAGCTCCCTAATGTAGAGGTAAATTTTGATTTAAAATCTGGCTTGATCAACTTATTACCCACTTTTCGTGGCCATGTAGGAGAAGACCCTCATAAACATCTCAAGGAATTCCATATAGTATGTTCCAGCATAAAGCCACAAGAAGTAACAGTTGACCAACTCAAAATGCGAGCCTTTCCTTTTTCTTTGACAGAAAAAGCTAAAGATTAGCTGTATCATCTTCCGCCTGGATCAATAACAACATGAAAAATTTTTCCCTGCCTCTTGAGCCACATCCATTAGAAAAGAGATTTGTGGAATTCGTCAAAAAACTGGAGAAACTCTCTATGAATATTGGGAGAGGTTCAATCAATTGTGTGCAAGCTGCCCTCACCACCAAATTTCAGACCAGCTTCTAATACAATATTTTTATGAAGGATTATTGTTGTCAGATCGCAACATGATTGATGCTGCAAGTGATGGAGCTTTAGTAGACAAAACTCTCAATCAAGCTAAGGAATTAATTACCAAAGTAGCTGCTAATTCTCAACAATTTGGCTCTAGATAAGATCATCCAATTAAGAGGTTAATGAGGTAAGTATAAATTCCATTGAACAGAGACTTGACAATTTAACTTCTCTTATGCAGAAATTTATGGTGGGAAATCAGCAACAAGTGAAGTCATGTGGCATTTGTTCAAATTCTAATCATCCTACGGATATGTGTCCAACTCTTCAAGATGAAGAACATTTAAATGCTATACAAGGACACCAAGGACAGCAATACCAAAAGAAATATGATCCCTTTTCTGCCACCTACAATCCTGGATGGAGAGACCACCCAAATCTGAGCTATGGAACAAGACCCAGCAACTACCATCAGTATGGGTATCAACCGAAACAACCAGCTCCTGCTCCACCTCCACAGGGATTCCAAGGATTTAAATCTGATGCCCCTCCACCATCAAAACTAGGTATGTCTTTAGACAATATAGTTACTGCTTTAGCTACTAACATGCAACAATTTCAATAGGAGACCAAGGCTAGCATGTTGAATTTGGAAAATCAAATGAGCGTGGGCAAATTAGAGGGCCAAAATTCTGGTCGCTTGCCATCTCAACCCGAAGTCAACCCTAAACAGAATGTGAGTGCCATAACATTAAGAAGTGGAAAAGAACTAAAAGAACCAGCAAAAAGGGCCACAAATTCGTATGTGAAGATGACATAGAGAAAGAGATGGAGCTGCCTCCACCAAATACCTTAAAAACATCTCAAACTAAATCACCTTTGATCATACCACCTCCCTTCCTAAGTAGACTAGCCAAATCAAAGAAGGAACAACAAGAAAAAGAGATTTTTGATACGTTTCAAAAAATAGAGATCAACATTCCTCTTCTTGATGCTATTAAATAAGTGCCAAGGTATGCAATGTTCCTGAAGGAATTATGCACCAACAAAAGGAAGCTGAAGGGGGATGAAAAAATTCATATGGGAGAAAATGTGTCTGCTGTCTTTCAAAAGAAACTACCTCCTAAGTGCAAAGACCCAGGTATGTTCACCATTCCTTGTACAATAGGTAACTCAAAATTTGAAAAATCATTGATAGACTTAGGAGCATCCATAAATGTCATGCCTAGCTCTATTTATCATTCTTTAAATGTGGGACCACTTAAAGGAACTAATGTTATTATTCAGTTAGCAGACAGGTCTATTGTTTATCCAGAAGGAATTCTAGAAGATATTTTAGTACAGGTTGACAAGCTAGTATTTCCGGCTGATTTTTATGTATTAGACATGGAAGAAGAACGTTCCTCAAAATCAGTTCCTATTTTGTTAGGAAGACCTTTTTTGAAAATAGCCAGAACAAAGATAGATGTTGCAGAAGGAACGTTATCCATGGAGTTTGATGGAGACAAAATAAAATTTGATATTTATTCTGCCATGAGGTATCCTTCTGACATTGATTGCATTTATGGAATTGATACAATTGATTTATTGACACAATAGGTTTTTGATTTGACTGGAGAGGATGAGTTGGAGTTAGCAATAACTAAGAGTTTTGATCCTAAGGAATTAGACAATTTGGAGGAAAAATTCGTTATACAAGAAGAGGTGAAAGACTCCATCTTTGGAGTCATTACGACCAATCAGGTATAATCCTTCCTATATTGATTTACCAGTATCTCACAACAAACTTCTTCCATCTATTTTGCAGGCTCCTATGTTGGAATTAAAGATTTTACCAAGTCATTTGAAGTATGTTTATCTAGGAGAAAATCAGACATTACCGGTAATAATTTCCAATAAATTAACTCCCCTTGAAGAAGTGAAGTTGATTCGCATTCTCAAAGATTACAAAGAGGCCATAGGATGGACTATCGCAGACATAAAAGGTATCAGCCCATCCACTTGTATGCATCGCATACTGTTGGAAGAAGACTATAAACCATTTAGAGAAGCTCAACGAAGGCTTAATCTACCCATGATGGAAGTAATCAATTAAATTACTTGATACAGGTATGATCTTTCCAATTTCTGACAGCAAATGGGTAAGTCCAGTTCAGGTAGTACCTAAAAAGACTGGTTTTACAGTTACAGAGAATGATAATGGTGAGTAGTTCCAGTTCAAATGCAAAATGGCTGGCGAGTTTGCATAGACTATAGAAAATTAAATGCCTCCACCAGAAAAGACAATTTTCCATTACCTTTTATTGATCAAATGCTTGAAAGGCTGGCTGGACATTCTCACTATTGTTGTCTTGATGGATTTTTAGGTTTTAATAAGATCCCTGTAGCACCCGAAGATCAGGAAAAAAACTACCTTCACCTGTCCCTTTGGATCATTCGCTTACTGGCGCATGCCGTTTAGTTTATGCAATGCCCCAGCAACGTTTCAACAATGTATGGTTAGTATTTCTCAGATTATGTAGAAAATATTATTGAAGTGTTCATGGACGATTTTACTATACACGGTGATTCATTCGATAACCGTTTGGAAAATTGACTAAAGTGCTTAACCGTTGCATTGAAACTAATCTTGTGCTCAATTATGAAAAATCACATTTCATGGTCGATTAAGGCTTGATATTAGGACATATAGTATCTTCCCGAGGAATAGAAGTTGATAAATCTAAGGTTGACCTGATTAAATGCTTACCTTACCCCACCTCGGTGAGGGAAGTACGCTCTTTTCTTGGTCATGCAGGATTCTACCGAAGGTTTATTAAAGATTTTTCGAAGATTACCTAGCCTCTTTGCAAGCTGTTACAAAAAGACACTCCATTTGACTTTAGCACTAAATGCAAGGATAGCTTTGATCAGTTAAAAGACAAGTTGACATCTGCACCAATTATCTAGCCCCCAGATTGGGCACTACCCTTTGAAATTATGTGCGACGCTAGCAATTATGCCGTTGGAGCTGTACTTGGTCAACGAATTAGCAGGAGTGCACATGCTATTTACTATGCTTCAAGGACTCTTGATAATGCTCAGACAAACTACTCTACTACAGAAAAGGAGTTACTTGCAGTAGTTTTTGCTTTAGAAAAATTTAGATCATATTTATTGGGTACTAAAGTCATAATTTATTCTGATCATTCAGCTTTGAAATACCTGCTTGCCAAAAAAGAATCCAAGCCAATATTAATAAGATGGATATTGCTCTTACAAGAATTTGATTTGGAGATTCGTGATAAGAAAGGAACAGAAAATTCAGTGGCAGATAACCTGAGCAGATTGATCATGAATGAGGAACCTCAACCACTTCAAGATGCATTTCCGGAAGAACATCTCTTTGAGATTAAATCTCAATACCATGGTATGCTGATATAGTAAATTATTTGGTAGCTAGAACATTGCCCAGTGAGTTGACTAGAGCACAAAAAGATAAAATTAAGAGTGAGTCTAAATATTATATCTGGGATGATCCTTATTTGTGGAAATAGTGTTCTGATCAATTAATTTGCAAGTGTGTTTCCGAGTGTGAAATTGCATCCATTCTAGCATTCTGCCATTCTTATGCATGTGGTGGACATTTTGGTCCAAAAAGGACAGCATGTAAGGTGCTAAAATGTGGGTTGTTCTGGCCTACTTTATTCTGTGATGCCTATTTATTTTGTAAATCCTGTAGCAATTGCCAATGGACTGGTAATTTAGGACATAGAGATCAGATGCCTCTTACTTCTATTTTAGCTTGTGAAATTTTTGATATATGGGGAATTGACTTCATGGGTCCATTCCCATCTTCTTTTGGTAATTGTTACATTCTTCTAGCTGTGGACTACATTTCTAAATGGGTGGAAGCAAAAGCCACCAGGACTAATGATTCTAAGATTGTTGTAGGTTTTGTCAAGAGTTATATTTTCAGCAGATATGGAGTACCGAAGGCAATCAATATTCACAGAGGCACTCATTTTTGCAGTCGTACGTTTGAAAGTCTATTAAGAAAATATGGTGTGACTCACAGAATTTCGACGGCCTACCATCCACAGACAAGTGGTCAAGCAGAGGTGTCCAATAGAGAAATCAAGTCTATTTTGGAAAAGGCTGTCACACCCCGTTTGCCCCCTAGTAGAATGAGCCATGTGTAGGTGTGCATTTGTGTTTGTTTTGGCATGCCATGAGGGGCATTTTGGTAAAAGTGCATGTATATGGGTTCTGTTAGCACGTGGGTGTGTGCATGGTATTTATGTGTGGCCTAGTAGGATTGTGCTAGGGTGTGCTTGCTCACATGGTTGTAGGGTGTGAGTGAGTTGAGTGTGATTGCATGTGCATAAGTGTAGCATAATAGAGTATGTTTAAGTTGGGATGTTTTTGTGTGTGATGCATTGTAACACCCCGTTACCCCCGATAGAGCGATACTGGAGCGTCACGCGCGCAACTCACTTTAACGCATACAAATAATCAAGATATGTTAAGAAAATAAATACATTTAGTCAAAAGATAACAAATCCATATACGTATAATAATTATATTGCTTTACAAAAAGGTTTGGTAAAAGTAAATATACTTATACAAAATCATCCTTTACAAAAAGTTACATTTCCCAAAATCAATTCCCATATACAAAAATACAGCGGAACACGCAATACAAACTCCATCTAACAAAGACTTCTAGTGGCCGACCTGCAGATGTCCGACTCCACGAAGAACCCGCCACCTACACGGGAAAAGAACCCGTGCTAAGCGATAACGCTTAGTGGGGAGTAACAACACATATATATACATAGAAATGAAACCAACATATATATAATAACAAAGGCATATAAACACATACTACTCATGCTTATAACAAGTATTACATTTTATCATGTCATAATGCTTATACATATACATGTAACTTATATTCATTTCATATAACTATTAGCTTCATATAACCATCGCATGTAATAAACTCAAGTAATAGCCTGATTACTCGCTAACTAGTGGATACGGGTACTAATGATACTGATAGGTCACAGTATCCCAAGCATATGGAGACATGGGTCTCAAAACATTTTATGATCATGTATACTCGAAAGTATACCGGAGACCGAGGCCTCAAACATCTTATATGACCCAAATGTGGCCTGCATGTCAAAAGATAACATATAGCATGTAACACCCCCATCGCCGTCCCCGTTGGAAGGACACCGACGGACGCGCTACACGACGCTCACATATACAGATATACACATGCACAATGCGGAAGCATACATTCATACATAACATACATACGAAAATACGGTTTAATTAAAAACTTACCTTGACTTACCTTGCGGTACAGACTGAACATGCAATAACTCACGCACACGCAGGCACTAAGCAAAAGCATACACAAAGGCATACATATGACCATTCAACGGAAGCATAATCGAAATAATAAAACAAAGGAATAACTAAACATAAGGACATACTAACTATTACATTCCCAAAAGAAAACTCAAGAACAAAACATAATAATTACATATACAATACTACCGAATACAAAAGCTGAAATACAGAAGCTGAACAAAATACAGAACTTCTAACTCCTACGTGGCCGACCTTGCAGAAGCGCGACTCGAACAGAACCAAACCAGCAACATGCACGGAAAGGAAATCCGTGCTAAGCGATAAACGCTTATTGGGGAGAACACACAAGAATATGGACGGCCATTCACAATGGTCGCCAAGGCATAACACATTCAAATGGCAAATGCGGATATTCATAGCATATCAATAATCAGGCTGCACAATAAAGGCATTCAATCGATAACTCACAAACAGACCATAAACCCATGTCCAGGATATACCAATACAGACATAATACAATATACGATACAAATATCATCATGCCGAACTACATACTATAACTCATGCATAAACCTACATGGGTATCAAATGATAGCATCTTACCATGCGGAGTCACAAGAGCTAAACACATGCATTAAATATCACTAAGTACCCACGCCTGAACTGACAACCCAATCATCATGTTAAGCATACACACTAGTCAAATATCCAAAGGATAACATTTAGAGCATCACAATACCGCTGCGCAACTCTAATATATATTAAGCATCATGCAGAAACACTCTGATAGCGGAGACTGAAGGCATAACCACTTAGTATTACATTCATATCATCATCATGCAGAGAGTACAGTAATCATCGCATACTTACCGTTACAACTGCTTCGGTTCACAAGCTAATATATTAACAAAACATGTTTAAGTCACATACATAAATTCTCTAGTCGCATCATAATCAAAGCATTCAGAAACTTATAACAAATCACATGACGAGTACGGATAATCATGTTAGATATAAAGTCATGCTTATTTAAAACAGACATACATTCCGAAACCCATAGTCACATTCATATACATATAAACTGATTCCTGAAATCCTTATCATAATCAAACGGATATCACAATCATATAGTTATATTCAGAATAATACAAACCAGTAAAGCACCTGCTGACTCACAATAGTGGATAACGAGTGTACTGAACTGATTAGTACCTTACGGGTACAAATCGAAAACCACTTTATTTTGTCACAAAAGCATTTTACTGATGGGGGATCTTAACCCGATCCAAATACATTAAAAAGGATCACGAAGATCCGTACTGAGGGGGGTTCGCGAGGAACCATACGGGGGACCTGATCAGGGTCCAATACGTTCAAAGGGCGCTGCAGCTACTGAAAGACTCTATTAGGCATGCCTAACTATCCACTAGACTGACTCTCGCAGGTCATGCATAAAACAATTCACACTTCGAATCGCATAACGCATAATTATATATATACAACTTGCATAAACCAGAATACAATAGACATATAAATATGCTCATAAGGTTGGTCGTACATCATGCAATTCGCATTGCAAAACATATTACAGTCCATACATTATAACATTAAACAATATTCTAAAGCATGCCAAGAATCAGGTATAAAAGCACAACCATGCTAATGATTATCAACACAAAGTCTTAATCATACATTAGGCGAAGATACTAAGCATAAATCATGCATAGTCCAAATTACATTTAACCTAACACATTGAGTTCCCAGGCTAAAGTATAATCATGCATTCAGACATTAATCATAATATTCAACTAAATATAGCATAGCATAATATCAATCATACCTCATTCAAGTCATATTATGAAGCATGCAATAATTCCCTTAATCACATTTTAGCAATACTCACCAAATTAAAGCGTGTCAGAAACACATGTGAGGTCATATTATGCTAATGATCCAAAAACGCATAATCTGAATCATGAAATGATACTATATATTTCTAAGCATGGCAGATTACTCTTAGAGCAAAATTCAATCAAAGATATGTAAAACATATTGCTAATCATAACTGGAATAAGCTAACCAATCCGATGAGCAAAATAAGATAGCACTCAATAGAGGAAAAAGCCATAAAAGCATTTAAAAGTCATTTTATAATAAACTGGTCACGGGGAACAAATCAAAACAGAAAAGCCATACAAGAGCATATAACAGTATGACATAATTTATACAGCAATGAAGACCCATACGGAAGAAATAGGAAATTCATTTTGGGTTAAAACTGGGCGAAATCGGAAAAAGGAGCTGAAGAGGGGTCAGTCACAAGCCATGTCACGACTTGTGACTGGCCTCAAAGAGATCACGTCGTGACCTAGTGTCACGTCTCGTGACCTGCTAGAGAGTCACGGGACGTGACTCTTTGTCACGCCTGGCTTCACAAGAGTCACGCCGTGACTCTATGTCACGGGACGTGACTTTCCTCTCACAGAGAGAAACAGTCACGCTTCGCAAGCCTTGCCCTTCACATGAGTTACGCCGTGACTCCAAGTCACGAGACGTGACTTCCCTCTCACAGAGAGAGGAGTCACGCTTCGCGACTGGAGTCACGCCTGCCTTTACCAGAGTCGCGTCGTGACTCTCCTCTCACAGAGAGAAGCAGTCACGCTTCGCGACTAAGGGTCACGCCTGACGACTTCGTCCTGTCCGCTGAGAAGTCACGCGTAGTGACTGGGAGGCAGAGTCACGTGGCGTGACTGGAAGTCACGCCTCGTGGCTTGTCTCTCTCAGGAAAGTCATGACACACTGGAAATGGAAAATTATACAGAAACGCTATTTCCCATTTCCAGCTTACCCAGAATTCAACGAAACTCGATAAAACCATTTTCAATCTGATTCAAAACACATCCAAACTCATCTTACCTTACAGTCGATCTTCCAATCATCATTAACAAGATAATTGCAATTAATTCCACAATCAAACAATCAAAATCATGCTTAAGCACATTTAAACCGTTCTAGAGCATAAACCCTAAAAATACAGTAAGTTCAAATCCTAAACTCAGAACTTCAAATTCAATCCTTAACATGTATTACAAACACATCTACTCACGTACTCATGCATATACACATTCCAGAACACATCAATTTCCAGAAATGCAAACACATATACATCCTAAGTGAGAATTAGGGCAGAAACACTAAGAACTTCAAATGCAGTAAACAGAGCTCCCAAACCTCAAAATCACGTTCCAAAATCAAGCTTCCAGCTTCAATCCTCAATCCTTTCCTTGCCTTTACTTTGCTTCTTCTTACAATCCCAAGCTTGCACAAACAAAACCCACAATTACTTTTCAAAACCCTAACTCAACCAAAACCAACCAAAACCAGGAGAAGAGAAGAAGAAGAAGAAGAAGAAGAACAGAACGTAAATCCAACTTACCTCTTCAAACAAAGCACAATCTCCACCAAGCCAAACACAACTCCAAGCCAAATGAGAAAGAAAGGAGAAGCAAAGAAGGGAGAAGAGAAGAAGAAGGAGGAGCGTGAGAGAGGGACGAACGGGAAATGCAATCTCTGTTCCCTCTCTCTCTTTCTCTTTCTTTTCTTTTTCTTCTTTCAATGCTCACCTAAAAACCCACATGGCAGATCCTAATACGACCACACAATCCACTTAACTTTTCCAAATTCCATTATTGCTCTTTAGTCCTTAGACAAATTACACTTCACTCACTTACACAATTCTTTCCTTATAAACTTAATTATCTTATCAATTAGGTCTTTAACATTCCAACTTTCTCAAGCATAAAATACCGAAATACCCTTCCAAACCCGACTTCGCATGCAAAATCCGACCAGGGCCATTTTGGGGTGTGACAACTCTTCCCTCCTAAAAGAATTTCGTCCTCGAAATTCACAGCGAAACACTTACATCCACACAACCCAAACAAACAAAACTTACTTAGACAAAAGCTTGCAAAGTAACTTACCAGAAGAACCTGCGGTCTCCTTCGAATCCTTGCTAGATGCTACAAACTCTGAAGACACTCGAGAAGATCTGAGCAAATCCTCCACATCCTTTCTAGCTTGCCCAGCTAGATTCTCACTCATCTTCTTAGGACAATCGACAATTCGATGTTCCATACTGCCACACCTGAAATAAGCACCTGAAAGCTTCCGACATGGGCCCCGATGTCGCTTCTGGCAGTGCTGACATAAAAGCGATACCCACTTCCTACACTTATTCCCATGTTGCTTCCGAAATTGTTGATACATCGAAGGTTCTCGAACCCTTTTTCCTGCTGGCACTTCACTAACCGATCCTTTTCTCTTCTGAGGAACATGCCGCACAACTTCTTGAGAGGCACGAGGAGCAGTCAATCTATCCAAAATCCGAATCAACCCTTGCACTAATGCCCTATCATCAGAAACACGACCAGAATCTTCAACTGGAAGATGCTCTGAAACATCCTGATCAGCATTAACTCGGTTCACACTTTCTGTTGTCTCGCCCGCATTCTCACTAGGATCAGACTCCATCTAGACATGACACAAAACAAGACGCATCTGCATTAGGCCACGACACAAAACCGACTCTCATGTAAAGACTCAACACAAAACAAACAACATACCCAGAACCATCAAACCTGGGCTCTGATACCACTAACTGTAACACCCCCATCGCCGTCCCCGTTGGAAGGACACCGACGGACGCGCTACACGACGCTCACATATACAGATATACACATGCACAATGCGGAAGCATACATTCATACATAACATACATACGAAAATACGGTTTAATTAAAAACTTACCTTGACTTACCTTGCGGTACAGACTGAACATGCAATAACTCACGCACACGCAGGCACTAAGCAAAAGCATACACAAAGGCATACATATGACCATTCAACGGAAGCATAATCGAAATAATAAAACAAAGGAATAACTAAACATAAGGACATACTAACTATTACATTCCCAAAAGAAAACTCAAGAACAAAACATAATAATTACATATACAATACTACCGAATACAAAAGCTGAAATACAGAAACTGAACAAAATACAGAACTTCTAACTCCTACGTGGCCGACCTTGCAGAAGCGCGACTCGAACAGAACCAAACCTGCCACCTGCACGGAAAGGAAATCCGTGCTAAGCGATAAACGCTTAGCGGGGAGAACACACAAGAATATGGACGGCCATTCACAATGGTCGCCAAGGCATAACACATTCAAATGGCAAATGCGGATATTCATAGCATATCAATAATCAGGCTGCACAATAAAGGCATTCAATCGATAACTCACAAACAGACCATAAACCCATGTCCAGGATATACCAATACAGACATAATACAATATACGATACAAATATCATCATGCCGAACTACATACTATAACTCATGCATAAACCTACATGGGTATCAAATGATAGCATCTTACCATGCGGAGTCACAAGAGCTAAACACATGCATTAAATATCACTAAGTACCCACGCCTGAACTGACAACCCAATCATCATGTTAAGCATACACACTAGTCAAATATCCAAAGGATAACATTTAGAGCATCACAATACCGCTGCGCAACTCTAATATATATTAAGCATCATGCAGAAACACTCTGATAGCGGAGACTGAAGGCATAACCACTTAGTATTACATTCATATCATCATCATGCAGAGAGTACAGTAATCATCGCATACTTACCGTTACAACTGCTTCGGTTCACAAGCTAATATATTAACAAAACATGTTTAAGTCACATACATAAATTCTCTAGTCGCATCATAATCAAAGCATTCAGAAACTTATAACAAATCACATGACGAGTACGGATAATCATGTTAGATATAAAGTCATGCTTATTTAAAATAGACATACATTCCGAAACCCATAGTCACATTCATATACATATAAACTGATTCCTGAAATCCTTATCATAATCAAACGGATATCACAATCATATAGTTATATTCAGAATAATACAAATCAGTAAAGCACCTGCTGACTCACAATAGTGGATAACGAGTGTACTGAACTGATTAGTACCTTACGGGTACAAATCGAAAACCACTTTATTTTGTCACAAAAGCATTTTACTGATGGGGGATCTTAACCCGATCCAAATACATTAAAAAGGATCACGAAGATCCGTACTGAGGGGGGTTCGCGAGGAACCATACGGGGGACCTGATCAGGGTCCAATACGTTCAAAGGGCGCTGCAGCTACTGAAAGACTCTATTAGGCATGCCTAACTATCCACTAGACTGACTCTGGCAGGTCATGCATAAAATAATTCACACTTCGAATCGCATAACGCATAATTATATATATACAACTTGCATATACCAGAATACAATAGACATATAAATATGCTCATAAGGTCGGTCGTACATCATGCACTTCGCATTGCAAAACATATTACAGTCCATACATTTTAACATTAAACAATATTCTAATGCATGCCAAGAATCAGGTATAAAAGCACAACCATGCTAATGATTATCAACACAAAGTCTTAATCATGCATTAGGCGAAGATACTAAGCATAAATCATGCATAGTCCAAATTACATTTAACCTAACACATTGAGTTCCCAGGCTAAAGTATAATTATGCATTCAGACATTAATCATAATATTCAACTAAATATAGCATAGCATAATATCAATCATACCTCATTCAAGTCATATTCTGAAGCATGCAATAATTCCCTTAATCACATTTTAGCAATACTCACCAAATTAAAGCGTGTCAGAAACACATGTGAGGTCATATTATGCTAATAATCCAAAAACGCATAATCTGAATCATGAAATGATACTATGTATTTCTAAGCATGGCAGATTACTCTAAGAGCAGAATTCAATCAAAGATATGTAAAACATATTGCTAATCATAACTGGAATAAGCTAACCAATCCGATGAGCAAAATAAGATAGCACTCAATAGAGGAAAAAGCCATAAAAGCATTTAAAAGTCATTTTATAATAAACTGGTCACGGGGAACAAATCAAAACAGAAAAGCCATACAAGAGCATATAACAGTATGACATAATTTATACAGCAATGAAGACCCATACGGAAGAAATAGGAAATTCATTTTGGGTTAAAACTGGGCGAAATCGGAAAAAGGAGCTGAAGAGGGGTCAGTCACAAGCCATGTCACGACTTGTGACTGGCCTCAAAGAGATCACGTCGTGACCTAGTGTCACGTCTCGTGACCTGCTAGAGAGTCACGGGACGTGACTCTTTGTCACGCCTGGCTTCACAAGAGTCACGCCGTGACTCTATGTCACGGGACGTGACTTTCCTCTCACAGAGAGAAACAGTCACGCTTCGCAAGCCTTGCCCTTCACATGAGTTACGCCGTGACTCTAAGTCACGAGACGTGACTTCCCTCTCACAGAGAGAGGAGTCACGCTTCGCGACTGGAGTCACGCCTGCCTTTACCAGAGTCGCGTCGTGACTCTAAGTCACGAGACGTGACTCTCCTCTCACAGAGAGAAGCAGTCACGCTTCGCGACTAAGGGTCACGCCTGACGACTTCGTCCTGTCCGCTGAGAAGTCACGCGTAGTGACTGGGAGGCAGAGTCACGTGGCATGACTGGAAGTCATGCCTCATGGCTTGTCTCTCTCAGGAAAGTCATGACACACTGGAAATGGAAAATTATACAGACAGCTTACCCAGAATTCAACGAAACTCGATAAAACCATTTTCAATCTGATTCAAAACACATCCAAACTCATCTTACCTTACAGTCGATCTTCCAATCATCATTAACAAGATAATTGCAATTAATTCCACAATCAAACAATCAAAATCATGCTTAAGCACATTTAAACCGTTCTAGAGCATAAACCATAAAAATAAAGTAAGTTCAAATCCTAAACTCAGAACTTCAAATTCAATCCTTAACATGTATTACAAACACATCTACTCACGTACTCATGCATATACACATTCCAGAACACATCAATTTCCAGAAATGCAAACACATATACATCCTAAGTGAGAATTAGGGCAGAAACACTAAGAACTTCAAATGCAGTAAACAGAGCTCCCAAACCTCAAAATCACGTTCTAAAATCAAGCTTCCAGCTTCAATCCTCAATCCTTTCCTTGCCTTTACTTTGCTTCTTCTTACAATCCCAAGCTTGCACAAACAAAACCCACAATTACTTTTCAAAACCCTAACTCAACCAAAACCAACCAAAACCAGGAGAAGAGAAGAAGAAGAAGAAGAAGAAGAAGAACAGAACGTAAATCCAACTTACCTCTTCAAACAAAGCACAATCTCCACCAAGCCAAACACAACTCCAAGCCAAATGAGAAAGAAAGGAGAAGCAAAGAAGGGAGAAGAGAAGAAGAAGGAGGAGCGTGAGAGAGGGACGAACGGGAAATGCAATCTCTGTTCCCTCTCTCTCTTTCTCTTTCTTTTCTTTTTCTTCTTTCAATGCTCACCTAAAAACCCACATGGCAGATCCTAATACGACCACACAATCCACTTAACTTTTCCAAATTCCATTATTGCTCTTTAGTCCTTAGACAAATTACACTTCACTCACTTACACAATTCTTTCCTTATAAACTTAATTATCTTATCAATTAGGTCTTTAACATTCCAACTTTCTCAAGCATAAAATACCGAAATACCCTTCCAAACCCGACTTCGCATGCAAAATCCGACCATGGCCATTTTGGGGTGTGACATAGCAGCTGCACTCACACCTTGACCCTTGATAAGCACTTATCTATCCACTAACTATGACTACCAAGCTCAAATAACAACTCAATCATGATCTACAATAATTATCATAAATAGAGGACAAATCAAGTATAATCATGTTATTTTATGAATACCTGTGTGTTGGTCAAACTCAGAAACATATACATCATATATAATAATACTCATGTACATATATATAACTCATCATGCTTAAGATATTATAGCTCATAAGTTTTTCCCAATGATAACTATTCTTATTTTCATTTAGAAGTCCTAAACATGCTTTAGATAGGTCATGGAAAGTCTCCGTGCAATACGGGTTCAATGCGGGAAGAAAAACACATTAAATAGTCAAGGAAGAAGGGGTCACGGTGGCTATTACTTTGTTGTGACCATGAGGGACAAGAATGAGCATTCTTCCCAGCTTTTTCTTATGTAATGGTGGTAACCATTTTGGTTGTGACCGTGACATACCACAACTTTGTACCGCCTATATCAATGTCTAAACCTAATTTTAAGGCAAACTATCCTTTTTAACTTTTGTTCCGCTACCTCTAAGATTGCAAATGGGAAAGTTTCAGGTCCATTGGATTCCTAGATTAATAGATATACTTTAAACATTACAGACTGTTCAAATGAACCCGTCTAAGTAGAAGCACGTCTGTTTCTGTCTCTCATATACTTTTAGAGTTACAGAAGTCACGGTTCAAATAGCGTAACAATAATTCAATTTGGAGTTGTCAAACTCCATCTATGATCAAAATAATATATAGAGGTTCAGTAAAATTTAAGCAGAATTTCCCTTAAATTAGTGTTCATGCCCTAGCTAAAGTCTCATGACAATCAACCAACAATTCCAACAAAATTCAATTATATATCTCATCCATATCATCTATCAATTAACACATATTCATACACAAATTCCATATGCATATAATCACATATCAAATGACCAAAATTACACAAAAACACATATAAACAACCAAAGCTCCCAAACCTGGAATGGAGCTCAAAACTTCTCTTCCTTCTAGCCACAACCTTTATTTTCACTTTATCCTTTCTCTTTTCTTCAGATTCTTGCAACCAATCAAAACAATAACTCCATTAACCCAAGAACATAACCTTTAAAAACCCACTCAATCCCGTAGAAGGAGAAGAAGAAGAATAATACCCAAAGCAAAAACAACCACTTACCTCTTAGAATCCTTCAGAACTCAAACCCTAGCTCAAAGATGGAAGAATACCCACATGCAAGCCTTGAGAGAGCAGAAAATGGAGATGAGAAAGAGGGAGAGAGAGGGCGTGAGAAAGGAGAGGGCAAAACCCAAATGGCTTCTACGGGAAGCTACAATTTTTCCTTCCCTCTCTCTACTCCTTTCAAATCCTCATTCAATGCTCCCACCAACCATTACACATGTCACTCCACTATTGGACCCCTTAATCTCATCTTTGACTAACAATCCATGGCACCAAACTTGACTCACACCATATAATCTCCAAGAAATCACTTTTTACATCCAAGTTACCATACACAAATACTACTAGATTATGCCACAATCAAAAGTACCCTACATCCGTACAGCACATGCACACCATATAATTCCTTCATTTAACTTAACTAATTAATTCCTTGCAATAAAGTCCTTATTATCCAAATTTTCTTTTACTAAAATTACTGATATGCTCTAAATATTTCGACATACCACACAGATTCCGACTACGCCTATTTTGGGTTATTACAATCGCTCCCCCTTAAGAAATTTTGTCCTCAAAATTTTCCCGCTAACCACTTATATCCAACAACTCAAAATTTTGTCTTCCAACTTGATCGCTGCAGCTACCAACTGATAGCATCCAACCGGATGCATAACTGCCATTGCTAACAATGGACCTCTAATAACTTCTCTTAATCCACCCTGAAAATGTTTGCACTTAAAGTCTTCCGTCAACAGCAGTTTGGGCACAAACTTGGTTAATCGACTAAACTCTTTCTCGTACTCGCTGACCAATAGGTTCCTTTGTTTCAAATTGATGAATTCATTCCATTTTGCTTCCCGATAAGCCTTGGTCACATATTTTTGCTCAAACTCTTTCACGAAGAATTCCCATGTCAATTCAGCTGGTCTCTGGGGACTGAGGAGCACAAGGTTCCACCAATTATATGCTGATCCCTGCAATAGTGATACAGCATAAGTAACTCATTGTTGCGGAGGGCAAGCTATCTCTTGTAGAATCCGATCCATTCTCTTCAACCAAAATTTTGCTACATCTAATTCGTCCAAGGATGTTCCATGAAATTCTTCTGCTCCTCTTTTCCTTATAAGCTCAGAAGGAGCCTTAGGAGCAGTCAATCTGTCTATCACTTGCAGTAAGCCTTGTACCAATGCCGGATCAAAACCTTTGCCTTCTACTGGTGCACGCTCACGTGCAGGCATATCTTGACCGGCCTGATTACTCCCAACCGGATTCACACTTTCCCCCGTGTCGCCCATATACTCACTTGGATTCGACTCCATCTAGACACTACACAAAACAACATCTGTATTAGGCCACGACTCTAAACAGACTCTCATGAAAAGATTCCATACTCAACCAATCATATAGGACCAGAACCGACTAAACCGGCGGTCTGATACCACTAAATGTAACACCTCGTTACCCCCGATAGAGGGTTGCCGGAGCGTCACGCGCGCAACTCACTTAAATGCATACAAATACTCAAGACATATTAAGAAAACAAATACATTTAGTAAAAACATAACAAATCCATATACATATAAAAATTATATTGTTTTACAAAAAGGTTTGGCAAAAGTAAATATACTTATACAAAATCATCTTTTACAAAAAGTTACATTTCCCAAAATCAATTCCCATATACAAAAATACAGCGGAACAAATAACATAAACTCCATCTAACAAAGACTTCTAGTGGCCGACCTGTAGATGTGCGACTCCACGAAGAACCCACCACCTACACGGGAAAAGAAACCATGCTAAGCGATAACGCTTAGTGGGGAGTAACAACACATATATGTACATAGAAATGAAACCAACATATATATAATAACAAAGGCATATAAACACATACTACTCATGCTTATAACAAGTATTACATTTTATCATGTCATAACGCTTATACATATACATGTAACTTATATTCATTTCATATAACTATTAGCTTCATATAACCATCGCATGTAATAAACTCTAGTAATAGCCTGATTACTCGCTAACTAGTGGATACGGGTACTAATGATACTGATATGTCACAGTATCCCAAGCATATGGGGACATGGGTCTCAAAACATTTTATGATCATGTATACTTGAAAGTATACCGGAGACCGAGGCCTCAAACATCTTATGTGACCAAAACGGGGCCTACATGTAAAAAGATAACATATAGCAGCTGCACTCACACCTTGACCCTTGATAAGCGCTTATCTATCCACTAACTATGACTACCAGGCTCAAATAATAACTCAATCATGATCTAAAATAATTATCATAAATAGAGGATAAATCAAGTATAATCATCTTTTTTTATGAATACCTGTGTGTTGGTGAAACTCAGAAACATATACATCATATATAATAATACTCATGTACATATATATAACTCATCATGCTTAAGATATTATAGCTCATAAGTTTTTCCCAATGATAACTACTCTTATTGTCATTTAGAAGTACTAAACATGCTTTAGATAGGTCATGGAAAGTCTCGGTGCAATACGGGTTCAATTTGGCAAGAAAAACACATTAAAGAGTCAAGGAAGAAGGGGTCACGATGGAAATGACTTTATTGTGACCGTGAGGGCCAAGAATGAGCATTCTGCCCAGCTTTTTCATATGTTATGGTGGCAACCATTTTGGTTGTGACCGTGACATGCCACAACTTAGCAAAACAGAAGCAAAATCTTGGGACTGGTTCACGCCACAATTTTGTACAGCCTATATCAATGCCTAAACCTAATTGTTAGGCAAAATGTACTCTTAAATTTTGTTCCTCTACCTCTTAGCTGTCAAATGGGACAAGTTTCAGGTCTATTGGATTCCTAGATTAATAGATATACTTTAAACATTACAGACTGTTCAAATGAACCCGTCTAAGTAAAAGAATGTCTGTTTTTGCTATTTTTAAGCCACTTACACTCAGAATTTAATTATGGTCTCTCATAGACTTTTAGATGTACAGAAGTCGTGGTTCAAATGGCACAACAATAATTCAATTTAGAGTTGGGAAAATCCATCTATGATCAAAATAATATACAGAGGTTCAGTAAAATTTAAGTAGAATTTCCCTTAAATTAGTGTTCATGCCCTAGCTAAAGTCTCATGACAATCAACCAACAATTCCAACAAAATTCAACTATATATCTCATCTATATCATCTATCAATTAACACATATTCACACACAAATTCCATATGCATATAATCACACATCAAATGAAAAAAAATGCACACAAATACATATAAACAACCAAAGCTCCCAAACCTAGAATGGAGCTCAAAACTTCTCTTCCTTCAAGCCACAACCTTTTCTTTCCCTTTATCCTTTCTCTTTTCTTCAGATTCTTGCAACCAATCAAAATAATAACTCCATTAACCCAAGAACATAACCTTTAAAAACCCACTCAATCACGTAGAAGGAAAAGAAGAAGAATAATACCCAAAGCAAAAATAGCCACTTACTTCTTAGAATCCTTCAAAACTCAAATCCTAGCTCAAAGATGGAAGAATACCCACATGCAAGACTTGAGAGAGCAGAAAATGGAGATGAGAAAGAGGGAGAGAGAGGGCATGAGAAAGGAGAGGGCAAAACCCAAATGGCTTCTACGGAAAGCTACAATATTTCCTTCCCTCTCTCTACTCCTTTCAAATACTCATTCAATGCTCCCACCAACCATTACACATGTCACTCCACTATTGGACCCCTTAATCTCATCTTTGACTAACAATCCATGGCACCAAACTTGACTCACACCATATAATCTCCAAGAAATCACTTTTTACATCCAAGTTACCATACACAAATACTATTAGATTATGCCACAATCAAAAGTACCCTACATCCATACACCACATGCACACCATATAATTTCTTCACTTAACTTAACTAATTAATTCCGTACAATAAAGTCCTTATTATCCAAATTTTATTTTACTAAAATTACTGATATGCTCTAAACATTCCGACATACCACACAGATTTCGACTAGGCCTATTTTGGGTTGTTACATGCATTATATGGGTTTTAGGTGTGAGCATATCATATAGGGTGTGATGGTGAGAGAGAGCATTGAGTGTGTGTGATATATACATGTAGTGTGTGAGTGATTGGTTTCCACCACTAGGAGATGGACATGTGGCCTAGGTTTGAAAAGGGGAGATTAAAAGAGGAAAGAGAACAGGAATTTCTGCCTCTCCATCCCGTTCTCCCTTCTCTTCACCTCCTTTCTTCCTCCTCTTTTTCCATTTTGGTGCCCTAGCTTGGATTCAAGCTTGTGTGGTGGGAATTGATTGCTCCTTGAGATTAATTGGTAAGTTTTCATGCATTTGTCTTGTTATTGTTTATGTTTTTCCATCTTCATATTCTTCCTTGCATTTTCTGGGTTTGGATCTAAGTTAGGGTTTTGTGTTTGTGTGTTTTGATGGTTTGATGCTTAGTTGAGCCTCCTCGTGAGCCAAAGGGTAAAGAGAAGGTTGGATCTAGTGGATCTAAGCATTAGGAGCAAAGGATTTCACGGTTTGGGAATGTTCTACTCTTGAATGTGAATATGTCCATATGTGTTCTTGATGAATTTCCGGAAATTTGGTTGTAAAATGGACTTATTTTGGCATGCATATTATGGGCTTTTAATTGAGAAGAGTAATTATGCTTGAGTGTGAATGTATTGTGGTGATTGTGTGGGTTGATGTAGTTTTGCTGTAAATTTCTAGGTTTTGATAATTATTGAGATTATGAGCTTAAATTGATGAATTGTGTGAAATTTATTGTGGAAATATGTTATATTGTGTTTGTTGTGGGTGCTGCATGGATGGAATTGAGGTAAGAGACCAAGTGAAGTGATTTGTGCGTTTGTGTGTGATTTTAGAGAAGAAGGAATCTGCAAAATTCTACAGATTCTGGAAAACCCGTCTCTGTCGCGATCACGACAGAGTCCAATGTTCTAGCCTTCGTCCTGTAGCAATCATTATGGCATGACACCGCTCTCTGTCGCGAGCGCTGGTGGCTGCGCTGCTAGCTCGCGCTATCACAAGCACGCGATCTTTCACGAGCCTGCGATAGCGATGAGATCTCTCTGTCGCGATCACGACAACTTCGCGTGCGCGATAGACCCGGCTACATATTTCTTCTCGCGATTGTGAGGTCTGTCGCGGGCGCGACGCCCAGGGAGCTTAGGTCCTGTCGCGAGCATGACAGCTTTGCTATCCATCTGGGTTTCTCTTCTTGCTTGCTTGTGTGCGAATCTTTGAACGATGATGTTTCTGGATTACATGCAAGATTAATATTACGAATTATATGAATGGGTAATTGTAAGTGATATATGAATGAGACTTCGAATATTATGAATTGGATTGAATAGTTTATGCATAACCTGCTAGAGTCAGTATAGTGGATAGTTAGGCATGCCTAATAGAGTCTTATAGCTGCTGCCTCAGTTCAGTTTGGACCCCGATCAGGTCCCTGTTTTGTTCCTCGCGAACCCTCAGTATAGGATCTTGTTTAAGGTCCCTCAGTAAAATGTTTTGACTATGAAAAGTAAAAACGATTTTCGATTCATACCCATAAGGTACCGCCATGTATCCGATTCGTACCCGTAAGGTACTGCCATGCGTTTACTCGTTATCCACTACTTTTGAGTCAGCAGGTGCTTAATTGCTTTGAAATGTTTTAATAACCATAAGAACGTATTACTTGAATATGTATATGGAAATGAGATGATTCGACTACGGATGTGAATATGATTATGACTACATTCGATTGAATGACGGATTACATGCAAGTATGATAGTATTTGTACCCTATAAGTATATCCTTTTATGCCATCTGTATGCGTTATGTTTGACGACCATTGTGAATGGCCGTCCATATCTTGTGTGTGTGTTTCCCCTGTCACACCCCGTTTGCCCCCTAGTTGAATGAGCCGAGTATATGTATGTGTGTACATTTGCATGAGTTATGTGTAATAAGGGCATTTTGGTAATATTGCATGAATTGGGGTTTTTCTGGTGCGTGTGTGTGTGTTTGGCACTATGGTGCTAATTAGTTGAGATAGATTTGTGTGTGCATGAGTGCACCATAGTAGGATATGCACTAGTGGATTAAATGTGTGTATGCATTTGCACTTGTGTAGGGTCTGTATGATTTGGGAGAATCTTGTGTGTGTTGCTCACACATATGTAGGATGCATTATTAGAGTGTCTCATTGTGTGTATGTGATGCACTAGGTTAGGGTGTGAGTGAGTAATCTCCTCCACTAGATGATTGATATGTGTTAAGGGGGAAAGTGAAAAAGATGAAAAGGGAAAAATCAGATTTTTGAAACTCATTTCCCGTTCTTCCTTCTTCTCCTTCTTCTTCTTCCCCTTTTCCACTCTCTTAAGTGCCCTAGCTTAGATTCAAGCCTCTAGTGGTGGAAATTAATCACTTCATAGCTTTTTAAAGGTAAATCTACTGCATTTATTCTCATTTTCTTCATTTGATTCTCCATCTTCTTCTCTTTTCTTATTTTCGGAATTGGGTTGAAGTTTTGGGTTTTGTTTTTGTGTGTTGTGTTGTTTTGTTCCTAGTTGAGCCTCCCCGGGATCCTAAAGGCAAGGAAGTTGTTGGATCCAGTGGAACTAAGCACTAGGAGCTAAGGATTTTGAAGGTTTGGGAATTTCTTGCTTTTGCATGTGAATATGTTCATGTATGTGTTTTGATGATTTCTTGGAATTAGGTTGTTAGATGTTCTTTATTTTGATGTATATGATATGGGTATTTGCTTTGAAGTGTGGATCTTGCAAAGGCATTAGTTAATTAGGGTAATTTTAGAATGGATGTGGTTTGATGCATAAATTGGGTTTTTGATTGATTCTTGGAATTGAATGTGTAAGTTGATGGATTGTATGAAGTTTAATGTTAATAAATGTTGTATTATGGTTGATAATGTTAATGAATGGCTGGATTTGAGGTAAGTAACCTTGGATTGAGATTTGAGAGGTTGGATGAGGATTTGGAAGAGGAAAATCTGCAGAATTTCTGCAGATTTTCAAAGTCCCGACGCTGTCGCGATCACGACAGAGAGCGGTGTTGGGAGCTTCGCCGTTGCGAGCACGCGACATCTGTCGTGAGCCCGCGATAGCCGAAGTGTTGTGTACTCTCTGTTGCGACCGCGACGACTGTCGCGATCGCGACAGAGCGTATCGTTGGCCAAGTGCTATCGCGAGCACGCGATCTGTCGCAAGCCCGCGACAACACCAATTGTCCTCTGTCGCGATCGCGACAACCGCCACGAGCGCGACAGAGCCTGGCCCTTCCGTCCTCCTCGCGGTCGCAAAATCCGTCGCCCACGTGCAGCGAAGAGACTTTGGTCTCTGTCGCGAGCGCGACAGTCCCCTGTTTGCTGAATGAGTTTTCTTTCATTCCTTGTGGCTTGAACATCAGTTTTCTTTAGCAGTTATAAGATTTATGCTTGGTATTCTATAAATAATATGCTAGTGTAACTATGGTATGATTATGTTCATTTGATGATGATGATTTGGAAGCTATGAAATGGATGGATTGGCTTATGTATGACCTGCTAGAGTCTAGTAAGTGGATAGTTAGGCATGCCTAATAGAGTCTTTGCTGCAGCTTCTGTTTTCTGTTTGGACCCCGATTAGGTCCTCGAATTGTTCCTCGCGAACCCTTATCCGAAAGGATCTTGTTTAAGATCCCCTTTGCAATGTTTTGTAAAAGTTAAATGAAAATTTGTTTTATCGGCTCGTACCCATAAAGTACTGTCCGTATCGGCTCGTACCCGTAAAGTACTGTCCGTATACTCATTATCCACTCCCTCGGGTCAGCAGGTGTTTTGTATGAATTGTTATATGGGAAACATATGTTACCCTTATGGATTCAATGGTGAAAATGTAATCTGTTATGAGAATATGATTATTGTTATGAATCTTTTGATGAATGGCTTTATGTATGTGAGCATGAGTTAATTATTATTGTCATGCCATGATTCGTTTGTAAATGAAGTACGCATGTGAACTGCCTTGACGACCGTTGTGAATGGTTGTCCTTATGCTATGTGTTTGTTTTCCCCACTAAGCGTTTATCGCTTAGCACGGTGTGTTTACTCGTGCAGGTGCGGAAGGAATTATGTCTTGGGAGAGTCGCCGCCATCGAAGCCAACACAGCAGGGTCTTAGTGTAGGGCTTATTTTTGTACTTTTTGAGGATTCTTTTTGTATAGAACTCTCATATGATTTTGTAATAGTTTCCGCTTTTGTATATGTAATTGTGGGAGTTGTAATTATCTTTTATATCTCTCAGTTGATCAGAACAGTAATGTAATGCTTCTATTAGATTAATGCATGATCAGCTTTCATGAATGATCTTGTAAAGTTTTAATTTACCCTGTATTGCGGTATGTATAATTACGTATGAATGTATGTATATTTCTGTATCTGTGTGGTGGCACCTTTACTCCTACGGCATCTCACTCCATTTTGGATGGGATCGCCTATGTATGGGTAGGGGTGTTACATCCCCACTAAGCGTTTATCGCTTAGCACGGTGTGTTACCCGTGTGTGGCGCGCGCCGAACCCGGTTAACCCAGCAAGGGTCCTCACTTTGAATCCGCTTTAGGATTCGAGGTATGAAAGGTTCGCGTCTCTTGATCATGGGCGCCATGAGGCATCATCGGTGTATCCCTCCCAATAGAACATTGGGGAGAATAACCTAGCCTATTGACGCCTAAAGGCACCTTTTGAGGTATTTGGAGTCGCCACCCAATTTGCAAGAAATTAGGAAAAGGTTTCTCACCTCTAACGGTCTAAACCAGAGTTATGGTGTTCGGAACATCCCTCTTATTCATGCTTTGGTTAACTATAAATGGATTTTTAACTTCTTAAGATTGTATCTCTCATCTCACGCGATTGATGTGTTTAAATTAGATAGCGCATTGAAAGCACGTAAAGAAGATAAATAAAAGCGATAAGCAAAGTAAATAAAGAAAGCGGTAAACACCCAAGCACTCAATTACAAGAGAAATAGGGGCGGAATACAACCCCAATAAAAGGAAATCAATGATGTAAGTGGGACGGAATACAATCCCCAAAAGATAAATAAAGTTGCCCCAAAATTAATTACAAGGGCCCAAAAAAGAAGTGAACTTGAATTTAAAACACTCACTTAAGATTAAAATAAAAGAACATACATAAATCGGGACATTATTTGAGGAACGTTGGTTCCTTCGTGCTTGTTCGAAATTTAGGAACATTGGTTCCTTCGTATTAATTTGAAGAGGGTTCGAAGAGTCATTTTTGATTGCTTGAATTAAAAAACCGGGATGAGTGATCCCATTTTTGTAGAGAAGTTGACTCTTCGTTTTAATTGTGATATTTTTATTGTCGGGCTAAAATAAGGGACATTGGTCCCGGTTTTATTAGTGAAAATCCCCAATTTAATTATAGAAATATTTTTGTGATTTTTTATCGCACGCGTGCACAAATAAGATAATTATTTACAAGTAATCACAACATAAAGAGGGGATTGAAAAGATCTCACCGAAACCCGAGAGTGCGTCCACGCGTTGCGACCCATCCGGGGAGTCGCGGGGCGCTCACATAGCCCGACTCAAATTAAAACTCATACAAGAATTAACGCCAAAAAGAATATTAGTAACAATTCGGAAAATTAACCAAATAAATATAGAACTAGAGAACATGCAAAAATAATTACCAAATGTGTATGAGATAAAATAGGTTAAATTAGACATGTCAATTTAAAGTGCAAACAATTCACATGCGGCGAAAAATTAAAAGGAAGTCATGCAAGAAACGTAGAAATAATAGTAGAAATAATGACAATAGCAAAAATAAAATAAAATAAAATAAAATAATAATAATAATAATATAATAATAATAATAATAATAATAATAACAAAATACAGTACTAGATAAATACAACAACAACAATAATAATAATAATAATAATAATAATAAAAATAATAATAATGACAACAGGGCACAAATAATAATAATAATAATAATAATAATAATAATAATAATAATGATAATAATAATAACTAATTAACCATAATATTGATGTTAACAGGATGTCACCGAAGATCAATATAATAATAATAATAATAATAATAATAATAATAATAATAATAATAATAATAACAATAAGAGAAAGGAGAGGTGGCGGCAAACTTAACCAAAAGGAACCCACACAAAACAAATTAATGATTAAATTGGGATATTAACAGTGGCCACACAAGGGCAATACTAGAAGAAGAACATGAAATTAATTGTGAAAGGCAAGAAAAATTAACAACAAATAATATATAGATGAAGATGAACAAGTAAAAATAATAATATACAAATAAATAAATGAAATTAGTCCAAGTGTTTACCCTCAGAATTTTTAGATCGGAAATAGGATGTCTCAATCCGTTCCCCTTGTCGATTTTTGATGATGATAATATTTGAAACAAATGCGAAAATATGTGTTTTAATCAAATTAGTTCAAGAAAATATTTTTGGTGGATTGAATAAGCCAAGAAAATTAATTTCCCTTACTTAAATCAACCCAAGATTAAATATTTTGTGGTAACAAAACTAAAATTTGAGAGGAAAAACTTGAAGATTTTTGAAGAATAAAATTTTTAGAAGACAAA
The DNA here is from genome assembly GCA_947683425.1 of Excoecaria cochinchinensis. NCBI lineage: Eukaryota > Viridiplantae > Streptophyta > Magnoliopsida > Malpighiales > Euphorbiaceae > Excoecaria > Excoecaria cochinchinensis. Next base: position 10,649,361 of record CANTUQ010000119.1, read on the forward strand.
AAATGCTCCCTGGAAAGTGAAATGCTAGAGAGAAAAAGCCTAAAGAATTTTTTTATGAAAAATTGCCGTCCTCCAAAATGAGGGGAAAAATCATCATTTAATCTTGCCTTGGCCAAAAATAGGAAGGGACAAAATAGCTTTTATTTTTGTTTAACCCGAAAAGGCATGAAATGGTGAAAGACTGAAGAAAATCAGACTGAAAAAAAAGCGAAAAAAAAAGAGGACAGGCGACAGGTCGCGCGGAGAAGGGCACAGCGCGCGCGGGAACAATACGCGCATGTGCACGCGAGGCAGGTGGTCGCGTGGTGGCCAAGCGGCCACCACGCGACCACTTTGGCCAAAAGCCAAAGTGGTCGCGTGGTGGCAATGGCCACCACGCGACCCTGTGTGGTAAAGTGGCCATATGGCCACTTTACCACGTTTTAAAAACTTTGTTATTAAATATTTTTTTTTTTTTTTTTTTAAAAAAAAACTTTTTAAATCTCTTTTGTTTTCTTTTATATTTTTATATCTTTTAATTTAATTCTTTATTTAATTAAACTAATTAACTAATTTAATAACTAAATCCCCTTTTTTAATTAAATCAATTACTTAATTTATTCAATTAAATTAAGAAAACTAATTTAATTCTCCTTTTTTCAATTAAATTAATTAATTAATTTAATTCAATTAAATTAAATAACTAATTTAATTTTTTTTGTTTTATCAAAATAACACTTTCCGAAAATATTATTTTTGGAATTAAGATTAATAATAATAATAATTTTTTTTTATGATAAAAAAAACGAGGGTCTCGACAAGGGAAACATCATTTTTGACACCTTTAATTGTGGGCATCGTTTTTCATCATCGGGTAATTCCGATCTTGGACCGCCTCAGGACCCGGTGTCTACACCGTGCAGGTGCGAAAGGAGTTTTGCCTTGGGGGAGTCGTCGCAGTCCAAGCCAACACAGCAGGGTTTAGTGTTAGGGCTATATTCTTTTGTAATGAAGATTTTTTTTTTTGTATAGGACTCTCTTGTACCTTTTGTAACAGCTTCCACATATGTATATGTATATTTTTGGACATGTAATACTTTTGGATCAGCAAGTTGATGCAAACAGTAATGTAATGTATTTTGATTTTATTAATGCATGATCAGCTTCGACATCTTATTTTTCGCCATGTTTTTAATTGTTCCACTTTTATATATGTTCGTTAATGTATAGGTGTATGTCTTGTATTGATCTGTGTGGTGACATACCTTACTCCTACGGCTTCTCACTCCGATGCGGGTGGGCATGCCTAGGTATGGGTAGAGGGTGTTACAAGTTGTGGTATCAGAGCCCGATTTAGGCATTTCTGGGTGTTGTTAACGTGATGTTGTGTATAGATGTGTATATGTCTAGGGCTGTGTTGGCTGATGCGGTTGTTTTGCTTGCTTAGATGGCTTCTAATTCTTCTCGTCGATCTCTTGACGAGTCTGCTAAAAGTGTGAACCCTCCGGCTGGGGATCCTTCTGTTTCGGTGTCGGCTCAACCTGCTAGGGTCCAACTCGAGGCTGCTGCCATGCCTTTTGAGGCTATGCTCAGGTTAAATCAGGACATGGCTCGGGTCTTGGAGAGGGTGGTAGATCTGAGGCTTTACCGGTGTGTTAGCATTACAGTAAGGCTCACCGGGGTGAGTGTAGGTGGCTCACTGGTCGATGTTTAAGATGTGGGAGCACCGAGCATCTTTTGGCCAATTGTCCAAGATTATATGAGGAATCGGGTACCCAGAGAGAAGCCAGCAGAGTGGGATCTAATGCCACACAGGCTTCTCATGGCAGAGGCAGGGGTAGAGGTCGAGGCAGTCGACCTAGAGATGGAGCTGTTTTTGAGTCTGTTAAGCGTCCCCCACCAGCTGCAGCCAGAGCTTATACAGTGAGGGCTAGAGAGGAGCAGGATGCCCCTGATGTGATTGCTGGTAAGTTCCTACTCCATGAGACTGAATTGTATGCTCTAATAGACCCTGGTTCCACACACTCATATTTGTGCACAAATAAGATTGTTGATAAGTTGCATGTGGTAGAGCACTTAGACTATGAGATATGTGTGACCAGTCCATTAGGGCATAGTGTCAATGTGAGTAGAGTCTTTAGGAATTGTCTATTGATTGAGGAAGTTGAGTTTCCTGCGGACTTGATAGAGTTGCCGTTCAGAGAGTTTGATCTGATTTTGGGTATGGACTTGTTGGGTAAGTACTGGGCGGTGGTTGATTGTCATAGGCGGTGGTGATGCTTCGAAACAAGGATCGGTCTTCTGTATATGTGAAGGGTTTGGGTTCGACCTCTGTGAACAATGTGATCTCGGCAATGCAAGCTAAGAGATTTATTAGGAAGGGTTATGAGGCTTTTCTAGTTGTGGTCTTGGACTCTAAAAGGGATCAAGTAAGGATTGAAGATATCCTTGTTGTGCGGGAGTTTAGTGATGTGTTCCCGAGTGAGTTGCCAGGGTTGCCTCCCGAGAGGGAAGTTGAGTTGTCCATAGAAATTATGCCGGGTGCCACACTTATATCGAAAGCACCTTATCGAATGGCTCCTGTGGAGTTGAGAGAACTCAAAACTCAACTACAAGAGCTATTGGATAAGGGGTTTATTCAACCCAGCATATCTCCTTGGGGAGCTCCAGTTCTATTTGTTAAGAAAAAAGATGGATCCTTGAGGATGTGTATCGACTACCGGCAGATCAATAAGGTCATAGTGAAAAATAAGTATCCATTGCCTAGAGTCGAGGATTTGTTTGATCAGCTTCGAGGTGCAGGTGTGTTTTCCAAGATAGATCTTCGATCGGGGTACTATCAGCCACGTGTTAAGGATGAGGATGTGGTTAAGATGGCATTTCGGACCTGGTATGGCCACTATGAGTTCCTCGTGATGCCGTTTGGTTTAACCAATGCTCCAGCGGCATTCATGGATTTGATGAATCGAGTGTTTAGGCCATACCTGAACCAATTTGTGGTAGTGTTTATAGATGACATTTTGGTGTACTCTAAGGATGGGACCGAGCATAAGGAGCATCTCCGGTTGGTTTTGTAAGTGTTGAGGGAACATCGGTTGTTCGCTAAGCTTAGTAAGTGCGACTTTTGGCTTCGGGAAGTGTCATTTTTGGGCCATATAGTTTCAGCCAAGGCTATCCAAGTGGATCCATCTAAGATTGAGGCAATAATGGATTGGAAGGCACCTAGGAATGTCCAATAAGTGCGGAGTTTCCTTGGTTTGGCGGCTTATTACCGTCTGTTTGTGAAGGGTTTTTCAGTAATTGCCGTTCCAATGATGAGATTATTGAGAAAAGGAGTTAGATTTGAATGGTCGGATAAGTGCCAAGCTTGTTTTGATCAGTTAAAGAAGTTGCTAGTCGAAGATCCTATACTAACTCAACCGGTCTCGGGTAAGGAGTTTGTTATGTATAGTGATGCTTCGGGTGTTGGCCTTGGATGTGTTCTGATGCAGGAGGGTAAAGTAGTGGCATATGCTTCTCGATAGTTGAAACCGCACGAAAGAAATTATCCGACACATGATCTAGAGTTGGCGGCTGTGATCTTTGCTCTAAAGATTTTGCGCCATCATCTGTATGGGGAGAAGTGTAGAATCTTTATGGACCATAAGAGCTTGAAGTATCTCCTCACCCAGAAGGAGTTGAATATGAGATAGCGCCGTTGGCTTGAGTTGTTTAAGGACTACGACTGCATGGTGGATTACCATCCGAGTAAGGCTAATATAGTCGCGGATGCTATAAATCGGAAGTCAGTTTCGGCCTTGTTCTTGAGGAGGTTCAGATGGAGGTTCGGTTCGGATGGAGCCTTGATTGCTCAGCTGAGAGTAAAGCCCACCTTGAGACAGAGGATTGTTGATGCTCAGAGGGATGATGAAAGGCTTCAGCGGATTGTGCAAGAGCTTAGTTTGGGCAAGCAGTCAGATTTCTCAATTCAGGATGGGGTTCTTCTGTATGGAAACTGTTTGTGTGTACTAGAGGATGAAGAATTAAGAAGACAGCTTTTGAGAGAGGCGCATAGTAAAGTTTTCACCATGCATCCCGGGAGTGAAAAGATGTATCGGGATATGAAGCAGTTTTACTGGTGGTCCGATATGAAGAGGGACATAGTGGATTTTGTGTCCAAGTGTTTAACCTGTCAATAGGTAAAGGCTGAGCATCAAGTTCCTTCAGGATGGCTCACGCCCTTATCTGTTCCCGAGTGGAAATGGGATGACATAGCCATGGATTTCGTATCGGGTTTTCCTTTGACTCAGAAGAAGCATGACTCAGTATGGGTGATAGTGGATCGGCTTACCAAGTCAGCTCACTTCTTACCAGTGAGAGTGGATTATTCGATGGATAGGTTGGCTAGTGTCTATGTAGATGAGATAGTTCGGTTGCATGGAGTGCCATCGTCCATAGTTTCAGATCAGGACCCAAGGTTCATATATAAGTTTTGGAAAGAATTGCAAAGAGATTTGGGTACCAAGTTGAATTTCAGTACGGCGTTCCATCCTTAGACAGATGGTCAGTCTGAGCGGGTGATACAAATTTTAGAAGATATGCTGAGAGCTTGTGTCTTGGACTTTCCAGGTAGTTGGGATAGATATGTGTCGCTTATAGAGTTTGCCTACAATAACAGTTATTAGTCGAGTATTGGTATGGCACCATATGAGGCTTTGTATGGTCGACAGTGTGGGACTCCGATTTGTTGGACCGAGCTATCCGAGCGTTCAGTGATTGGGCTAGAATTGGTTAGGGATACCGAGGAGAAGATCAGGGTTGTGCAACAGAATTTGAAGGCAGCTAAGGATCGATAAAATTCATACGCGAACCTAAAGAGGAAAGATGTGCAGTTTGAAGTCGGGGACAAGGGTTTCCTTAAAGTGTCGCCTTAGAGGAAGGTGCTTCGGTTCGAAAAGAAGGGGAAGCTTAGTCCTCACTTCATTGGACCGTATGAGGTTCTTGCTAGAGTTGGTTCGGTGGCTTATAGATTGGCTTTGCCAATGGAGTTATCAAAGTTGCATGATGTGTTTCATGTTTCGATGCTTCGTCGGTACCGGTCGGATCCGTCGCATGTTCTGTCAGTGCAAGAGGTGCAAGTGCAGCCTAATTTTTCTTATGATGAGGAGCCGAGAGCTATTCTAGCCCGGGAAGTGAGACAGCTGAGAAGCAAGCAGATTCTGCTAGTTATAGTTTTGTGGAAACACCATGGAGTCTAGGAAGCGACTTGGGAGCCAGAGGATTCGATGAAGGCACAGTATCCTCATTTGTTCAGATCAGGTGAGAATTTTGAGGACGAAATTCTTGTCAGTAGGGGAGAGTTGTCACACCCAGTTTGCCCCCAAGTAGAATGAGCCATGTGTAGGTGTGCATTTGTGTTTGTTTTGGCATGCCATGAGGGGCATTTTGGTAAAAGTGCATGTATATGGGTTCTGTTAGCACGTGGGTGTGTTCATGGTATTTATGCGTTACCTAGTAGGATTGTGCTAGGGTGTGCTTGCTCACATGGTTGTAGGGTGTGAGTGAGTTGAGTGTGATTGCATGTGCATAAGTGTAGCATAATAGAGTATGTTTAAGTAAAGATGTTTTTTTGTGTGATGCATTGTATGGTTTTTTGGTGTGAGCATATCATATAGGGTGTGATGGTGAGAGAGAGCATTGAGTGTGTGTGACATATGCATGTAGTGTGTGAGTGATTGGTTTCCACCACTAGGAGATGGACATGTGGCCTAGGTTTAAAAAGGCGAAATTAAAAGAGGAAAGAGAAAAGAGAACAGGAATTTCTGCTTCTCCATCCCGTTCTCCCTTCTCTTCACCTCCTTTCTTCCTCCTCTCTTTCCATTTTGGTGTCCTAGCTTGGATTCAAGCTTGTGTGGTGGGAATTGATTGCTCCTTGAGATTAATTGGTAAGTTTTCATGCATTTGTCTTGTTATTGTTTAAGTTTTTCCATCTTCATCCTCTTCCTTGCATTTTCTGGGTTTGGATCTAAGTTAGGGTTTTGTGTTTGTCTGTTTTGATGGTTTGATGCTTAGTTGAGCCTCCTCGTGACCCAAAGGGCAAAGAAAAGGTTGGATCTAGTGGATCTAAGCATTAGGAGCAAAGGATTTCACGGTTTGGGAATGTTCTACTCTTGAATGTGAATATGTCCATATGTGTTCTTGATGAATTTCCTGAAATTGGGTTGTGAAATGGACTTATTTTGGCATGTATGTTATGGGCTTTTAATTGAGAAGAGTAATTATGCTTGAGTGTGAATGTATTGTGGTGATTGTGTGGGTTGATGTAGTTTTGCTGTAAATTTCTAGGTTTTGATAATTATTGAGATTATGAGCTTAAATTGATGAATTGTGTTAAATTAATTGTGGAAATATGTTATATTGTGTTTGTTGTGGGTGCTGGATGGCAGGAATTGAGGTAAGAGACCAAGTGAAGTGATTTGTGTGTTTGTGTGTGATTTTGGAGAAGAAGGAATCTCTAGAATTCTGCAGATTCTGGAAAACCCGTCTCTGTCGCGATCGCGACAGCATCGCTGGCACGACAGAGGCCGGTGCTCCAGCCTTCGTCCTGTAGTGATCATTATGGCGTGACACCGCTCTCTGTTGCGAGCGCGATAGCATCGCGATCGCGACAGAGCGCTGGTGGCTGCGCTGCTAGCTCGCGCAATGCGAGCACGAGATCTGTCGCGAGCCCGCGATAGTGATGAGAGCTCTCTGTCGCGATAGCGACAGAGCCGGCTACATGTTTCTTCTCGCTATCGTGAGGTCTGTCGCGGGTGCGACGCGTAGGGAGCTTAGCGCCTATCGCGAGCGCGATAGCTTTGCTATCCATCTGGGTTTCTCTTCTCATATGCTTGTGTGTGAATCTTTGAACGATGATGTTTCTGGATTACATGCAAGATTAATCTTACGAATTATATGAATGGGTAATTATAAGTGATATAGGAATGAGACTTCGAATATTATGAATTGGATTGAATGGTTTATGCATAATCTGTTAGAGTCAGTATAGTGGATAGTTAGGCATGCCTAGTAGAGTCTTATAGCTGCAGCCTCAGTTCAATTTGGACCCCGATCAGGTCCATGTTTGGTACCTCGTGAACCCTTAGTATAGGATCTTGTTTAAGGTCCCTCAGTAAAATGTTTTGACTATGAAAAGTAAAAACGATTTCCGATTCGTACCCGTAAGGTACCGCCATGCGTCCGATTCATACCCGTAAGGTACTGCCATGCGTTTACTCGTTATCCACTACTTTTGAGTCAGCAGGTGCTTAATTGCTTTGAAATGTTTTAATAACCATAAGAATGTATTACTTTAATATGTGTATGGAAATGAGATGATTCGACTACGGATGTGAATATGATTATGACTACATTCGATTGAATGATGGATTACATGCAAGCATGATAGTATTTGTACCCTATATGTATATCGGTTTATGCCATCTGTATGCGTTATGTTTGACAACCATTGTAAATGGCCATCCATATCTTATGTGTGTGTTTCCCCACTAAGCGTTTATCGCTTAGCACGGTGTGTAACCCGTGCAGGTGCGGAAGGAGTTTTGCCTCGGGGGAGTCGTCGCAGTCCAAACCAACACAACAGGGTTTAGTGTTAGGGCTATATTCTTTTGTAATGAAGATTCTTTTTATATAGGACTCTCTTGTACCTTTTGTAACAGCTTCCGCATATGTATATGTATATTTTTGGACATGTAATACTTTTGGATCAGTAAGTTGATGCAAACAGTAATGTAATGTATTTTGATTTTATTAATGCATGATCAGCTTCGGCATCCGATGTTTCGCAAAGTTTTTAATTGTTCTGCTTTTATGTATGTTCATTAATGTATAGGTGTATGTCTTGCATTGATTTGTGTTGTGACATACCTTACTCCTACGGCTTCTCACTCCGATGTGTGTGGGCATGCCTAGGTATGGGTAGGCGGTGTTACAAAGACTGTCAATCCCACTCGCAAAGATTGGAGCATACGTCTAGAAGATGCTTTATGGGCATACAGAACTGCATATAAAAATCCAATTAGTATGTCTCCATATCGCTTCTTGTTTGGTAAGTCTTGCCACCTTCCTGTTCAACTAGAACATAAAGCGTACTGGGCAATAAAATAGTGTAACATGAACATGGAAGAAGCAAGTGAACAAAGGAAGTTACAACTCCAAGAACTTGAGGAACTCAGACTTGATGCTTATGAGAATTCTAGAATTTACAAAGAGAAAATTAAACTTTTTCATGATAAAAATATTTCTAAAAAAAATTTTCATGTTGGTCAGAAGGTTCTCTTGTTTCATTCTAGACTTAAACTTTTCCAAGGAAAATTAAGGTCATGTTTGCCTGGACCTTTTATTGTTACTAATGTATTTCCTCATGGTGCAGTAGAAATTCAAAGCCCCAGCACTGCCAAAATGTTTAAGGTCAATGGGCATCATTTAAAACCTTTTTATGAGGGCTTTCAAGTGACAAATATTGAAACCATTCAATTGGAAGTTCCAAATTATGAAGAATGATGCTGCATTATGTCTGGCCTTCAGACATAAAATAAGGGCGCTGGTTGGGAGGCAACCCAACATCTTTATTTTTATTTTTTTTAATTTATAATTTCTTATATTTTATTTTCACCTTTAGCACTAAAAAAAAAAAACCTGGTACGTTCTTTTTCAATTCTGGGTAAAAGGTTGGTTTGAATGGTTAATGTGATTTAAAATAAGATAAATCTTTGCGTTTTCTTTTGTTTTTACTTTCTTTATTTTGTTATGTTAATCTCCTCTTTCTTGACTTTTACTTTTTCCTTTTTACTTATCTATTTTTATTCTTTATTTATTAGTGCTTCTTTTAACAATTATTTTTTCTTGTTTATTTTAATCTTTGTTTTGTTACTCCTCTTTGCTCACATTTTTCCCTTCTTTTTCCACTCTTCACCGATATCCCCTTCCCCTGCTCTCACCACTTTTCTTCTCTTTCTTCTTGCCGCCACAGGAGACACTTCACCGGAAGCATCGAGCAGCCGCTATCCATCGGGCGTCGAATAGCAGCCCACCAACGTGCCACCTCCTCGCCACTTTTCACCGCCATCTCTCTTCCACCGACAGGAGCAAGTGCCGATCCCCTCTCTATTTTACTCAGCTACAATGGAAATCGGCAAGCCCATTCTTCTCTGTCGTTCTCTTCAGCGATCACCATCTTCACCGGTGCTTGTAAGTGGGTCTGGTTTGTTTTCTTCTTTTAGATTTGGTGGATTTGTGGTAGTTTGCAGTTAACCTATGGTTGCATAGGATTCAAAATTGAGTTAATTTGTGGTTAATTTTGGTTTAAATTGGGATTGACTCTTCAATTAAGTTATTTTCTTAGTTTTTGCTTGTTGACTAAAGAGCAATTATTGGAGTGTTGGGTAATTTAGGAGTTTTGGAAGGTTCTAGCTAGTGAAAATTCAATTAAAATTGTTGGGTTGAGTTTGTTGAAGGAATTTTTGTACTGTGATTAATAGGTGCCCAGATAGTACGTTATCCTGTTTTGCATTATATTTTCTGGGTACAATTTTTCTTTTTTTACAAATATTTTGTTGGGTAAAATTTAATCATGGTGAAGAAGTCTGTTAGGAGAAGCAAAAAGAAACTGAAAAAGAGGGAAGAGCCACCTATCCCTCGTACTAGGCTTCAGAAAGGGAAAACTTTTCTTCCTCCTTCCGAACAACAAATGGGTGGGAATGTCAAATTTACTAGGAAGCCACATAAGAATAGATGTGCTGTGTTGATAAATAGAAAAATGGTGCATAGTAAATGTAAGGATAATCACGTTATTGACATTTTGCCCATTCTTTATTTTGATGCATTAGTGCAAGATTCTGGTTGGGAAGATATTCTATCTAATGACTACCCCATTTTTTATGAGCTAATTCGAGAGTTCTTTGCCACCTTTGAATTTCACAATGCTGCTACTCTAACCACAGACACTCCAGGAGTTATTAAATTTTGGTTATTGGGTACCACTTATTCTTATTCCTTGACTGAGTTTAATGTTCTTTGTGGCTTTATGGATGAGTCTTTTGTTGCTAGCCCACAGTATGTCTACTGCCCATGTTATGTACAAGTTGAGTGGGAACCGGTTGCATATTGGCATGAGGTTTCCACAGGTGCTAGTATAGTGCATCAACTTTGTAATTTGGATATCAGTTAATGTGTTTGTGCATCTCTGCATGATAGTTGCATTGTGTGTGAACCAACTTTTGGTTGGTATATGGGTATTTTGGTATGACATCTGCATGTTTATATTATTTGTGTCTTGGTTTGATTCGCCTTCTAACATCTGAGACTTCGGTGGAACCGGTAAGTGTTTGCCTTTGAGTTTATATGTATTTTTGCATGATGTTATATGTTTATTAGTTTAGTGTCCTTTTGTCTTCCACTAAGCATTATTGCTTAGCACGGGTTCTTTTCCCATGTAGGTGGCAGGTTTTGGTTCGGTTCGACTCGAGCATCTGCAGGGTCGGCCACATAGGAGTTAGAAGTGTTTTGTTATTTTGGTTGCAGCTCCTGTATTTCGGATTCTAGAATTTTTGTAGCTTTTTGCTTATGTATTTTATTATGTAAGGATCTTATTGTAATTACATTTTAAGTTAATCCTTCGTTTTATCTTTCGCCTTATGCTTCCGCTAAATGATTGTATGTATGTATGTGAGTTATTATATGTTCAGCTATTGTTTCTTTAAAGTTTTAATTTACGTTGTAATTCCGTATGTCATTTTGTATGAATGTGTGGTTCCGCTTAGTGTATGTGTGCATGTATGTGAGTGAGCGTCGGGTAGCGCGCCCGCCGGCGCCCTTCCAACGGGGGCAACGGTGGGGGTGTTACAGTAAAACCCAAGCCGTCCAGTGGCATTTCCAGTAGACTGGTGAGACATTTTAGTGCATGACCATTGGTGGAGAGTCCATGGCAGCCCGATCTTTGCTCCGGTAGGGGCAGTGTCATCGACGACGGAGCTCCAACGAGACTCCGATAGGGAAATCCGGTGATACCATTTTATTATTATTATTATTATTATTATTGTGTTGTTGTTGTTGTTGTTATTATTATTATTATTATTATCACTATTTTATTGTTATTATTATTATTACTATTATTATTGTTTTTATTGTTAGTGATTATTATAATTATGTCATTTGTGTTTTATATTTATTAATTTGTTAATTCTGATAATTTATTATATTATATTAGATCAATCATCTCCCCAAATTTTTTTATTCAATTATTCATTTATTTATTTATTATTTTGTTTAATTTAATTTATTACTGACCAATATCACTTTCTGTTATAACTGCAACTGCAATAGCGACTGCGACTGCGACCACGACCACGAGGAGTATACGGCTCGTCTTTGGGCCAAGCGAAGCACGGTCGAGGGGAATAGTTATGATTTATTTACTATTCATTTATTTGGAAATTGTATTATTATTATTTCATTTTATTTTTATTCCTTTGAGGTCTATAATAATAAAGGTTTTTTGATTGCACGTAAAAAGAACCCCCACACAAAATGTTTCTACTAAAATTGGATATTTGTTAATAAAACTAGACCAATGTCTTGGTTTTCATCCCAAAAATAACACATCAAAAGAAAGGTTTTTGTTTTCATCAAAATCGGATCACTTCCTCATTTTTCCTAAAATCGGTTTAAGAACTCTTTACTTTTTTGTAAAAAATGCATGCGGGAACCAATGTTCTCATTTAAATGAATATCTCGATTTATGTATGTATTTCATTCTATCACTATTATGGATTCTACATTTATTTTTAAATAATTGTTATTATATTTTATTTATCACTTTATTTATTGATTTTCTATGTGGTTGTAATACGCTTTAATTTACTTGCATGAATTGTGTGAGAAGAGAGATAAAATAATTAATTCTAAAACTCAGTCATATAATATTAACTAAAAGTATAAATAAGAGTGAGTTCCCGAACTCTCTCTAGTTTTGGCCCCATAAGGTTGGAACTAATTTCCCAATGTCCTATTGGGTGGCGACTCCTATTAAACATACCTTGTGGTGCCCACCAGACGCTCTTTCAGGTTGATCGCCAATAAAGGAATGGGGGTGATTCCCTATCGACCAACTTTTACGAGTTTTAATAAACCTCCATCCAGTCTCGGATCCTAAAAGTGGACTCTCGAGAATAACCCGGATGTCGGTCGGGGCTCGCGTGTATCACAACACGCATAACAAGTACCAGAATGAATACATTTTACTATACATTTGCTACAGATTTACATACTTATATAATTCAAATACATACATACATTTTGTAATACAACCTAATATATTACAATTCCAATCAAAAAGGGACCTACACAAACAGCTGGTCCTACTGTATTGGCGCTAGAGAAATGTGGGGCTATCCATTAGAGGTCACGGATCTTCTACACCTGCACGGATAAACATCCATGCTAAGCACAATGGCTCAGTGGGGAAAAATGCGATATGGACAACCACTCACAGCGGTTATCGATGCAAACACAAGCGTATGTTATATAAAGATAACAATAAGTGTAGTAGGAATAGCACATAAATAAAATTTTGCATCAATATCAAATTTAAATGCGCTATTCATAACTACAGAAGTTCAACACATATATGCCATTATATTTCTTATTTCATTCACATGTCAAAGTTGCCTGCATTACCAAGAGGCAGATAACCAGTAATAATGCAAAGGTACCCGAAGGTGCAGTTCTTATTCAAATTCATACACATAGGGATTTACATAAGATCCAAAGACACATAGGGATCCATTAATACCCAAGACGCATAGTTTAATGCCCTTCCCCGACTGCATGACTGTAACACCCCAACACCCCTCAGGAGGAATATCGGGATGTCACACACGCAAAACACATACAATCATTCAAACAACTAAAGCGGAAGCTTATAAAACAGAACATAAGCGGAAGCATTCAGGAACAACATATATATATATATATATACTTGCATTTCAGAACTTATAAAGTATACTTATACAAAATCATTACATTATCAATATCAGAATTACATGCCTTTCAAAACGTTTACAAAACGTACAGAGCAAAAACGTGACTATACAATCATATCCCTATACTAGTACAAAAAGTAGACTTCGACTCCTAGTGGCCAGCAGATGCGCGACTCTAAAACTGAACCAACCCTGCAAACCTACACGGAAACGAACATCCATGCTAAGCGATAATGCTTTATGGGGATGAACCAAAATAAAGGACTACTCAAACAAGTATAACAATTATCAAAACCAATCATGCTCATAGCAATGATTACATTCTCAATTTACATGTCACATATCTAAATCATAACATTATTATGTCCACTTGATAAACATGGCCTGAGTCATAAGAATTAACATGAATTGCTCAAAACAATTCTTCAATCACTAAAGCATAAGCTTAAATATCATAGAACCAAACGGAAAACAAGGAGCCTAAACTTTCATAAATCGTGGATACGGGTACTGGAGATACTTGTAAAAACTCGGTATCTAAATATACTGAAGACATAAGTCTCAAAACATTCAAATACTGAAGGTAACAAAAGAGAATAAAGTCTCAAGACAAAATACCATAACGGTCTACAAAGCAGCTGTGCAAAACCCTTTATAAGCTTGCTTATCTATCCACTAACTTGACCGATCAGGCTTGACATATAAAAACATACGTATACTGACCATTTCAAATAATCAACACACATTCATGTCTTACTAACTAATGTATTCGTTCATGGGTTGAAACATTCATATAAACATATTAAAATATATTCGTATTATTTGATATCATGCACTTATTTAAACTTAACAAATAAATTTACATTTCCTTACACATATACATTCATAAAATAATAATGGCAGACAATATTCTCATATTTCAATTATTACCATGCGTAGGAACGTTTGAATAATTCATATTCCAAATCACATATATGCACAACACAAGTGAGAAACCATGCAATTAGGAAATTTAGCAAAAACATTTTAACGAAAAGAGGACTGTTGTGCTCGCGATGGGGGGCCGCGCTCGCGACAGTGGCCAAGCTTGCCTCCCGGGAAAGAAGGTGGTCACAAGTTGTGCTCAATGTCACGACGAGGGACAATTGCTTACTGTCACGATTCGTGACAGTTGTCACGACTAATGACGAAGCCCACATTGTGCTCATGATAGTCGTCACGACTCGTGATGAAGCCCACATTGTGCCGAGTCATGACGATTGTCACAGCTGGGAAGAAGTCCTTCGCAGAAAACTCAGCTGCCTATGAGATGCTGGAATCACTCGACTCTGTCGCGCTCACAACAGTGTCGCATTTTCAAGATCTCCAGCAATTCTGCAAAAATTCTCATGACCTAAAATCCACCAAAATGTAAATAACTCAATAAACTTCAACATAACTCAAATCCAACATTCAATACACTTTATACCACATCAAACCATATTTCAAACCAATTATCACAATTAAAACATGCAATTAACACAATCAAAATCCATGAATCCCTAAACCATCATTTTTGCTCTAAAAACTCATTCACTTCACGCTTTGGTTCAATAATTCACAATCAAAGCATTCTAACTCAAAATGATCAAAACCTATAACATTTAGACCAATATAAACAACCTATTAACACATGAAACTCCATAATTTCAGATCATATCTCAACATGCATCAATTGACTCAAAAATCACAACACATGCACAAGTTCAAGAGCATACGATTCCGACCTCTTGAAGTGCAGCCGAAACACCCAATCTCAAATCTTGTCCTTGCCATTCTCAATCCTTCTATCCAGAACTTCAAACACAATAAAGAACACCAATACAAAACCTCTTAGTCCATTACACAACCAGCTCAAACCAAAACAAAAATGGAGTAGAAGAAGACCCAACACAAAGCTAAATCACACTTACCTTCTTAATCCTTTAATAACCTCTACAACCAAAAATGCAGAAATTAGCCAAGGGAAGACACAATTAAAGAAGAAATGGAAAAGAGAAATCGAGAAAGAGAGAGAAAAGAACCAGAATGCATGCAATTCACTTAAGACAGATTTTCCCACTCAAAATCCTTTTATTGCATGCCAAAGCCACATGGCAACCATGCACTAAAAGTCTCACTTACAATGTGTGCCAAATGTTACCCATGCACCAGAACTCCACTAACATGAAAATTATCACTTATGTCCACGGAAAAGTTCTCTTAGGTACCTCAATTGCAACTTAAAACCCACTTATGTCAGATTCCTCAACCGTGCGTGACAGAACCCTCACATGAGAACTTACCAGAAGGACCCGCTTGATCATCTTCCTTTTCCCTAATCATGGCATAACACCGAGCTGGACCACCCAAAGGAATCGGCTTCTCAACATTTTCCGATATCTCATGCACTGCTCGACCACTTCTTCTTTCACCTCTTGCAAAAGCAGTCACTCCCTTGTTACCTCTACTACCTTGATATACCGTGCTCTCTTTCATCCCTGGACAATTGGCAAGCATATGCTCCATGCTGCCACATTTGAAGCACGCTCTGCTGAGCTTCCTACACATACCACTATGAAATTTCCCACAATGCTCACACTTTGGCACATTGCTTTCCTTACTAGGGGGTGCCAATACACTTCCCTTAGATTCTTGCATTGGACCTGACCTTTGAGTATGCTGTTCACTAACTACATCACGGGTTCTCTTAGTACTTAACACATTACCATCGGTTACTCTTCTCTTGTGCTCCTTCCTTTGCTTGATCACTTCCGATTCTTCTAGCTTCATCGCGGCTGAAACTAATTGGTAATAACCCACCGCATGCATCACTACCATGGCTAATAAAGGACCTCTAATGCTTTCTCTTAGCCCGTCTTCAAAATGATGACACTTAAACTCTTTAGTAAGCAATACTTTCGGCACATACTTAGCCGACTAAACTCCTTTTTATAATCACTCACTGTCATACTTTTCTACTTCAAACTCACAAATTCTTTCCATTTTGCTTCTCTGTATACCTTAGTGACATATCTCTTCTCAAACTAATAAACAAAGAACTCCCAGTTCATCTCAATAGGCCGCTGGGGATTCCTCATCACCAGCTTCCACTAATCATAAGCTGGGCCTTGCAGCAAGGACACCGCACAATTAATTCTCTGATCCAATGGGTAATTAATTTCTTGTAGGATTCTGTGCGTCTTCTCTAACCAATATTCATCTAAATCTGATTGATCCATATTTGTTCTAATAAATTCCTCTGCTCCTCTCCTTCTAATGAAATCCGTTGGGGACTTAGGGGTAGTTAACCTTTCAATCAGTTACATCATCCCTTGCATCAATACTGGATCACCATAAGCCGGACCCATACCTTCAACTCGGGGTCTCTCTTGTGCAGACTGACGAACCCTCGCTAGATTCACACTCCCGTTATCTCATCTATCTCCTCACTATGATCGGACTCCATCTAAACTCTACACAAGACAACATCTGCATTAGGCCACGACTCTAGACAGACTTGAACACATCTAAACATCTTATAGACCAGAACCATCTAACCTAAGCTCTGATACGATAGCCTGTAACACCCCAACACCCCTAAGGAGGAATATCGGGATATCACACACGTAAAACACATACAATCATGCAAATAACTAAAGAGGAAGCTTATAAAATAGAACATAAGCGAAAGCATTCAGGAACAACATATATATATATATACACTTGCATTTCAGAACTTATAAAGTATACTTATACAAAATCATTACATTATCAATATCAGAATTACATGCCTTTCAAAACGTTTACAAAACGTACAGAGCAAAAACGTGACTATACAATCATATCCCTATACTAGTATAAAAAGGAGACTTAAACTCCTAGAGGCCAGCAGTTGCGCGACTCCAAAATTGAACCAACCCTTAAACTCTGCAGTAAGCAACACTTCCGGCACATACTTACTTAGCCGACTAAACTCATTTATAATCACTCACTGTTATACTTTTCTGCTACAAACTCACAAATTCTTTCCATTTTGCTTCTCTGTATGCCTTAGTGACATATCTCTTCTCAAACTCCTAAACAAAGAACTCCTAGTTCATCTCAATAGGCTGTTGGGGATTCCTCGTCACCAGCTTCCACCAATCATAAACTAGGCCTTGCAGTAGGGACACCGCACAATGAACTCTCTGATCCAATGGGCAATTAATTTCTTGTAGGATTCTGCTGGTCTTCTCTAACAAATATTTAGCTAAATCTGATTGATCCATATTTGTTCCAATAAATTCCTCTGTTCCTCTCCTTCAAATGAAATCCATTGGGGCCTTAGGGGTAGTTAACCTTTCAATTAGTTTCAATCTTATGATGTTTTAGAAAAGAAAACAATGTTGAAGTACCTCACTGTGACAACCAATCTGGTTGTGACCGTGACATGCACCAATTCTTAAAATAGAATGCATAATTTCATACCTCACGGTGAAATTATGCCTGGATAGAATGCAAACTGGGGTATCTCACGGTGGCAACCACTTCATTTTCACCATGACATACCACATCTATCCGGACAAAATGCAATCTCTGTATGCCCCACGGTGACAACCAAATGGTTGTGACCATGACCAATGCAAAATTGCCAATACACAGCTGTGTTTTACCAAGACACAGCTGTGCTATATACACACTTTGCATTCTTGCATTCACTATCTTTTGACTAACTCACTCACAACTCAAGTACACTTTACCACATCACTTCATATGCTATAATACACAATTAAACTCTTACATGCATCTTTCTAAACTCACTATACAATTTAGCATAAACAATCATACAAGGCATCAAAATCAAACTTATCAATCTTGGCGTGGCAATAGCTTATACTATCCACTACACATCATTATCTCTAATTCTATTTCAATAGTCAATTTACACTAGTTCACTATCCAATTCAAAACAATTAACAATATCACACACCAATAACTCATATTTTAACACATCAAAACATATCAACACACATAAAATCCATAACCTCTTAGAGCACTCCTTCCTTCCACTTCTATATAACCTTCTCTTTACCCTTGGTTGGCCTACTTGGCTCTTCAACTTACAACACATTCACATATTCATATTCAAAATAGAATTAAAACTATGTACAGATTCAATAAGAAAAAGAAGGAGTAGAAGTTAACAAGTACCAAACTTACTTATACCTTAACTTATTAATGACCTCTTAATTGATGCAATTCTATTCTCAATATGCTATTTTGAAGAAGATACAAATGAAACCAAGAAGAAATAAAAATAAGATTGAAAGACCATGAGAAGAAAGACGAGAGAGAGCCGGCTCAAAGGGAAAAAGAACAGTAGATTTTGCCCATAATTCCACCTCATATTTGAATGCAAGGAGGAGGTGTTAACTTCCCTTTCCCTCTCAAGTTAGGTGGCCTGGCTTCCACTAACTCTTAATTAGACTTAATTAAGTTCACTTAGTTAACCTAATTCATCCATCACTTAACCCAAATCATGCATTATTACCTTTTAATCACTACTATACTTTATTTTCTTTCAATTAAGTCCCTAGTTTCACATTTTCAATTAAGTCCAAATCTGTAAACCCTAATTCACACTCACTTATTTACTCTAATCACACTCAATATGAACCTGACTTTATGCAAGTATGAGTTACTATTAATGTTATATAAGTATTAAAATGTATTCAATGTTATGTGCTAGAAGTGTAAAGATGAGGAGTGTTATGTAGAAGCATGTACACAAAACTTATATCTGTTAATATGCAATGGCTGATATGAAAGTGGATATTGTAGGGATTTGTACTTATGAGCCGATTCATATGCAAGTGCCAATAGTTACTTTGCCATAAGTAAATTTATATACATGTGTATATGTGAATTAAGGATTTGATGAAAGGAATATTGATGGTTGCTTGTATGTATTTGTGGATAAGTGCACAGTAATGAATAGAACTGTCTATATTTATATATGTTGCTTGAGAATGAGATTGGTATTGGTGATCACTGTGAGTGTTCATCCTTATTCTGTTATTTCCCCACTAAGCATTATTGCTTAGCATGGATGTTTTATCCATGTAGGTATCTGAAGATAGCATTTTGGAAGACAGTTCTGCATCGCCGATGGCCAACACATATGAACCGCTATATATGTAGGTTATTTTTTAATAGTCTGAAATGTGCATTTATAGTTGGCATGTGTAAGGGGAACTAAAGTTTTTGTATTAAGAAGTTGTATTTTGTAAAGCAAAAACTTATGTAAGACTATAAGTGTTATGTAATATAATGTAAGGATTTTTGAAATGTAATCTAACATTACATGCTAATGAAATTTGTTAATCATGAGTTTTATGCCCATGATAATTCGTGTTGTAATGGCCGGGAAAGTACCCTAATGGTATTGACCTAGTTTGGGATGTGTGTGATTGAATGTGAAGTTTAGACTTAATTGAAAAGAAGGAAGGACTTGACTGAAAAGATGAGTGGAAGTTTAGTGGCCAAATAGCAATTATTCATGACTGAATTAATAGTGAGTTAGTGGCTGATTAATTAAGAAAAAGCAAGGATTAATTAAAGAATAAAATAATGCTAAACTAAGTGAGTGGAGGCAGATTTTTTATAGTGGAATTTTCTAACTTAATCTTAAGCTGCCACCTCCACCTCTATTGCATGCAAGGAATTCTGAGGGAGAGAAGAGAACATTCAATTGAGAGCAATTTAGCATTTTTTATGTTTGCTTTCTTCTCTCTTGCCGTGAGTGAGGTGGTGAAGTGGTCATATTACCAATTGTATGTGTATTGAATATGAGGAACAAGAATTAAGAGTTAAAATTATAAAGGTAAGTGATTAAGTAATTGTTACTCTCATCTTCTACTCATTCTTTCTTGGCTTTGAATTGGTTTAGATTAGTATTGATGGATTGTATTTATCCTAGAATTGGACTGGTTTTGGTAGTTGAGGAGGTGTAGAAAGATAGGCGAAAGGCCAAAGTTGGAGAGCCGAGCACTCAACGAAATTAGGAGCGTAGGCGATGAGGTTTGGGATATATATGTGTTATATGTTGATTAGTTTGCCTTTGATGTGCAAATGATGCATGAATGTGAGATTTGAGATATTGAGCATGATTATGTGCTATGTGATGACATGTAATTGAATTGCTATAAATGCTTTGTGATGAGAATGAAGAACTAGCATGTGTAAAACAAAGAGCAAGCATGAAACTTAGTTCAGGGAAAATCCTGTTTATGTCCTACCAGACCTCTGTGTATTGTTTTGATCATAACTGAAGTTTGACAACTATAATTTGAGTGTTTATTGCTCCATTTGAACCATAAATTCCATACCTTTAAATGTCTAAGAGAGACCATAAATTAATTCTGAATCTAAGAGGCCTAAAAATTTCAATAAACAGACATGTTTCTATCCAGCCGGGTTAATTTGAACAGTCTGTAGTGTTTAATGTATATCTCTTAATTTACGAGTCCCAATGACCTAAAACTTATTCCGTTAGAAACTAGACATCCTAGGAAATAATTGTTAAACAGGACACTTTTTCTAAAAATGAGGTCCGGAGGTTGGTTTTTGCGATGCAAGTTTAGAGTGGAAAGCAGTCTTGTAAGGCACCAAAGGTGAGCTTCTGTCGCGAGTGCGACAAAGGTTGCGACCTCGCGATAGAACAACATATATAAAGCATTTTCTTCTTAATTTTGAGCCCATAGTTGGCATGGATCAATTCCCTATCTTTTCCTCAACTTATTATGCATGATTAGGGCTATTAAATGAATATAAAGGTAGTTATCATTTGGAAAAACTTATGAGTATGATTAAGATTGGTAATTTAACTAATAAAGTAACAATATATAATTATGTGAAGGATAGCAAATTGAATGACATATATGTGCGTGTGAGCATTCTATTAGGCTCAATTGATGTGAATAGTTTGATATGTTAAAGTGCATGTGGAAAAGAGAATGTGATGAGGGGTAACATATATGTTATGAAGATTGATCAATGTGAAATTGATAACATGACTAAATAACTTAAGCCTGCGAGTCAAGTAGTGGATAGATAGGCATGCCTATAGGGTCAAAGTGCTGCAGCCTAATGCGTTTAATGTGTCTGATTCCTTGGGAATCACAATGCGTATAATCCTTACTGTATTTTATTATATGTGGAATGATATTATTGTACCTTAGGGTACCAATGCGTAAATGAGATTTCAATGCGATTATAGTACCTCGGTGGTACCAATGTGAAACCCGTTATCCGCGTCTTTAAATTGCAGGCAATTTAATAAATGGAAATGATAATAATACATTCATTATATATGTTATATTCTGGAATTATGTGATTGTGTTGAATAATGCTCTATGCTTGTGGATGCTAAAGAATTATGCCATGTCTATCATGATACCTAAGTGTTATAATAACAAGCTAAGCATGATCTTTTACATGTAATGTATGATATTACTATTTGCATGTTGTTTTTGTTGTTATGTTTATGTGTTCCCCACTAAGCATTATCGCTTAGCACGGGTTTACTCTAATCTGTGTAGGTACGGACGAGAGGTATTTGAAGAACGCTTCCGCATAACAACGGTCAACAATAAGAAGCTGCTAGTGTAGGTTTTGGGGATTGTTGTTATGGGAATTATGTATAACTATGAAAATGCTTTTGTATAACTAATATGTATATAAGTATGTAAAAGCATGTAGTAATATGATGACCAAGTAGGTCAACTTTTGGCTATATATCTATGCATAGTAAGAATATGACTATAGTGAATGATCTATAGATAATTGGTATGAGATGCATGTTGAGTGAATGTGCATGTGTTCTATGTGTGTAACGGTCATTCCTAACTAGATTAGCTGAGCTAGTCTATCAATTGGGAATGGGCGTCACACGTGTGCATGTGTTTGTTGTGTGTCACACTCCATACCCCTTTTAGAATAGCTTTACAGGTGGTTAGGGGGTGTTGCAATTAGTTGTATCAGAGCCTAGGTTTAGTCGTTTCTTGGTTAGTGTAGAATAGAAATACGTATAGTTTGTGTTGGCCTGATGCGGATGTATTTGCTTTTCTTAGAATGTCGAGGAATTCTTCTTAAGAAGCAGAGAAAGAGATTTTTGAAAGTGGTAATCCTAGGGATTCGAAACTGCCAGTCCTTGGTCCATCTGAACCCGTGAGCGTCGTCAGTGATGTCATGGTTGCACTATTAGAGGCTTTGCTTAAAACATCAAAAGAAATTGTAAAAGCATTAGATCAAATGACTGCATCTGGAGCTCCAAAAGATTTGAGAAGTGATCTCCCTCCAAGAAAAAGGTCTGGTGATTTACAAGAGACCTCTCAAGTCAGGTCTAGTAGGGGACCTGCTATCAGAGGTAGACAACAAGGACCCTTGGTTGCATCTGGATCTGGTAGAGGTTCAACTTATAAGAGAAAGGGGATTGCACCGGAATGTTTTCATTATCGTAAGCGTCATAGAAGCGAATGCAGATGGCTAACTGGTGGGTACTTTCGTTGTGGAAGCACTACACATATTTTAGCGACTTGCCCTAAGGCTTATGAGTTGTGTGGAAGTTAGCAAGGGGTAAGTAGGGGTGGATCTAGTGCATCTGCAGTGATCTGGGGTAGAAGAAGTAATTGGGGTGGAGGTAATCAGCTTGGAATTGGTGGAAGTGGTATCGTACCAAGATCAGTCGATGGTTCTCCAATAGTTCCAACACGGGATATTGTTGGGGAGGAGAGTGAGGACCAAGATAAACTAGAAGTGATACCTGGTACTTTTCTGCTCTCTAAATAGTTATGTGTTAAAGTGTGTGATGATTATTTTGATTATGATGCGTATATGAATAGTCCTACTTTGAGACAGTCGATTGTTGATGCTTAGAAGGATAATGAGAGGTTGCAGCGGATTGTGCAAGAGGTTCGATCTGGTAAGTAGTTAAAGTTCTCAGTTCAGGATAGGGTGTTTATGTATAGGAATCGTTTATGTGTGCCCGAGCATGATGAGTTAAGGAAGCAGCTTTTGGGTGAGGCACACTCTATGGTTTTCACTATGCATCCCGGTAGTGACAAGATGTACCGGGACATGAAACAGTTCTATTGGTGGTCTGGTATGAAGAGAGATATTGCGGATTATGTGGCAAAGTGCTTGACTTGTCAGCACGTAAAGGCTGAGCATCAAGTTCCTTCGGGATTGCTCACACCTTTATCCGTTCCCGAGTGGAAATGGGACAATATTGCCATGGATTTTGTGTCTGGTTTGCCGTTGACTCAGACGAAGCATGACTCGGTATGGGTGATAGTGGATCAGCTTATGAAGTCAGCTCATTTTCTACCGATTGGAGTGGATTATCCGATGGATAAGTTGGCCAGTATCTATGTGGATGAAGTGGTCAGATTGAATGGAGTGCCATTATCTATAGCGTCAGATCGGGATCCAAGGTTCACATCTAAGTTCTGGAAGGAATTACAAAGAGCTTTGGGTACCAAGTTGAATTTCAGTACAATATTCCATCCTCAGACAGATGGTAAGTCTAAGCAGGTTATTCAGATCTTGGAAGATATGTTACGAGCTTGTGTATTGGATTTTTCGGGTAGTTGGGACAGATATGTGCAGCTTATGGAGTTTGCCTACAACAACAGTTATTAGTCGAGCATCGGTATGTCACCATATGAGGCTTTGTATGGTCGTCAGTGTAGGACTCCAGTGTGTTAGATAGAGTTATCCTAGCATTGAGTTATTGGGCCAGAGTTGGTTAGGGATACAGAGGAAAAGATCAGAGTTGTGCAACGAAATCTGAAGGCGGCTAAAGATTGACAGAACTCCTATGCTAACCTTAAGAGGAAAGATGTTCAGTTTGAGGTCGGGGAAAAAGTTTTCCTTAAGGTTTCACCTTGGAGGAAAGTGCTTCATTTTGGCAAGAAAGGTAAGCTCAGTCCTCAATTTATTGGACCTTACGAGGTGTTAGCTAAGATTGGTCTGGTAGCCTATAAGTTGGCTTTACCGATGGAGTTAGCAAAGTTGCATGATGTATTTCATGTTTCTATGCTTCGTCGGTAAAGATCGGATCCGTCGCATGTGTTATCGGTTCAAAATGTGCAAGTGCAACCAGAATATTCGTATGATGAAGAACCGAAGGCTGTTTTAGCTTGGGAAGTAAGACAGTTGAGGAATAAGCAAGTTCCTTTGGTCAAGGTGTTATGGCATCATCATGGGATAGAAGAAGCGACTTGGGAACCAGAGGCAACTATGAGGGCTCAGTATCCACAGCTTTTCAGTGCAGGTGAGAATTTCAAGGACAAAATTCTTGTTAGTAGGGGAGAGTTGTCACACCCCATTTGCCCCCTAGAAGTTTGAGCTATGTTTGTGCCTGTGCATTGAGTGTGTTTTATCTTATGATGAGGGTATTTTGGGAAAAATGCATGTTTTGAGGGTTTTGTTATCTTGTGAGTACATATATGATATTAGGGTGTGCATGTGTTAAGTTGTATTAGTGTGTATTGCTCACATCATTGTAGGGTGTGTTTTAGTGAGGAAGGTTTAGAGTGTGTGTGATGCATGTTTGTTGGGTGTGAGTGGCTAATTTCCACCAATGAGGTAGTGACATATGGTTAGGGTTTGGGAAAAGAGTAATTAGAAGGAGAAAGAGAAAGGGAAAGCAGAATTTCCATCTCTTTCCCGTTTCTCTCTTCCCTCTATCTCTCTTCTTCCCCTTCTCTTTCCAAGTTGTGCCCTAAGCTTAGATTGAAGTGGTTGTGGTGGAAATTAATCATTCCTGAACCCTCAATTGGTAAGTGTTCTGCATTTTCATCATCTCCTTTATTTCTTCTTCATCTTGTTCTTCATCTTCTTCACGTTTCTGGTTTGGGTTTTTGACCTAGAGTTGTTGTTTGTGTGATTTATTGGTTATTAGTTGAGCCTCCTCATGATCCTAAAGGCAAGGAGAAGGCGAGAGGAAGTGACACCAAGTGAATTGGAGCTTAGGAGTTTCAGGTTTGGGAGTTGTTATGTCTAATGCATTTTATGGGTTTTGCATGTTTGGTTGAATTTCTGGAAATCTGATGTTTCTTGATGTCTTTGATGGTCTATATGTTATGGGTTTTGATTTAGATGATTCATAAATCCTTGAATTTGAGTTATTGAACCCAATTGTGCATTTGATGGAGTTGATGAGTGCTGAGATTTTAATTGTGTAAATTGATGTTCTTATTGGCATGATTTAATTGGAATTCTTGGCATAAATGTTGCATTTTATGTTGATAATGATGTTTGGGTTGCTGGATTTGAGGTAAGTTGATGTTTGGATTGAGTTGTAGTCGAGATTGAAGTTTGGGTGTTGTGGTAGTGAGTTTTCTACAGATTTCCCGTGCAAGAGCTGGAAATCACGACTCTGTCACAAGCACGACATTGTTGTGAAATCGCGATAGAGCCCGGTGAAAGCAGCTCTCACACGCGTCCGAGCTCTCTGCCGAGTAGAGCAGTAGAGCCTCTGTTGAGAGCGTGACTCGAGTCACGAGCGCGACAGAGCACTCGACTGTCGAGCGAGTGTGCATCTACCGAGCGGCATGCTTGGCTATCGAGCCGAGCGGCAGAGCCACTGTCGTGAGCGCGACACCTGTTGTGAGCGCAACAGAGCACTCGGCTGCCGATCTGATGTGGGCGATCCTCGGTCGCGAGAGCGCTCTTGAGTGTGAGTGCGACGGATCGGGCTGGCAGCTCACTATCGCGAGCGCGACAGTGAGATGTGTGCATTTATCCACGAGATCGCGAAGATTACTGCGATCGAGACCTGGGGCAAATTAGCCTCTGTCGTGAGCGCGACAGTGACCCTCTTCATGCCCTGTTTTTCGATTTTTGGCTTCCCTTCCAAATGAATTTTTGTAGCACTTCCGTTTGGATTTTTACTACTGTATGGGAATAATTATGTTCATATATGTGCACTATTATGATTTCTTTATGATAAATTATATGTTTCACTTGGAGCATGATTTGTATTATGCATGACCTGCAAGAGTCAGTCTAGTGGATAGTTAGGCATGCCTAATAGAGTCTCTTAGTTGCAGCCCTCCGTTCCATTTGGACCCCGTTTGGATCCTCGCGATCCCTGAAAACTTTTGGATCTTGTTTAAGGTCCCCTCCGTACAATGTTTTGAATGTGATCAAATAAAATGGTTTTCGACTCGTACCCGTAAGGTACCGTCACTGTTTGATTCGTATCCGTAAGGTACCATCACTGTTTACTCGTTATCCACTATTGTGAGTCAGCAGGTGTTATGTTTTGCTTTGCTTATTTTGATATGATTATATGATTGAGATATTCGAATGAGTATGATGATAAGTATGAGCCATCAGATTATATGTATACGAATGTGACTATGAACTTCCGAACAGTATCAAAAGTGGGCACGAAAGCCTCAACACTATCACTAATCACTAATGTGATGCCCAAACCCGACGGTCAGACTAGCTCAGCTAATCTAGTCAGGAATGGCCGCACAAACACATGGAACACACACATACGTACTATTAAACTGCTGCTGAAACCTGTACAATCAAATTTTGACATTTCATGATCATATCTACATGCATTACATGCTGATTGACTAAAGATCATTCAATGGGATCACACTTCTCATGCATGTATATAAAGTCTATAAGCATATCTACTTAACCACCATACTATTACATGCCTTTACATACTTATTATACAAAACTTATGCATCGCTATACAAAATTTCTAACATCAACCCCCAAAACCCACACCAGTAGCACTCCTATTGTTGACTGTAGTTATGCGGGCACGTCCTTCGATTGCTGTATGTCCGTACCTAGACGGATTAGAGTAACCCATGCTAAGCGATAACGCTTAGTGGGGAAAACATATAACAAGTAGCACATACAAATAATAGCATCACACTTTACATGCTAGAGGTCATGCATGAATAAAAGCTAATATATTAATCACTAAACCAGCATGGCATTATCCATTACTATATTCAACCATAAAGCATCAATCATTTATTCACATATTCACGTTTTACAATACATATAATATTGTATCACAATCACTTCCATTTACCATTTGGTTAGCCTGCAATTTAAAGATGCGGATAACGGGTATCGCATTGGTACCACCGAGGTACTAAATTTGTATTGAAATCTCATTTACACATTGGTACCCTCAGGTACATAACATCATTCCACATATAATAAAATCCAGCAAGGATTATACGCATTGTGATTCCCAAGGAATCAGACACATTTAACGCATTGGGCTGCAGCACTTTGACCCTATAGGCATGCCTACCTATCCACTACTTGACTCGCAGGCTTAAGTTGTTAAACATGTATTCAATTCACATAGATCAATTCTCATAACACACATATCGTTTGCCATCATCGCATTCACTTTGTTTGCGTATGCATTATATTCCCGAGCTCATTCTTTCATGAATATTAACCACATATTTGATTAGCTTCAAGAATCGTCATGTTCATGAGCAAATATTCACCATTAAATACACACATATTGCTTACCCACAATACCTTTCATAGGAGCTTAAAGCCTTGCCATTTGAAAGTCCAAAGACATTAGGGTTTCATTGCCAAAATAGGGTAGGTCACGGTCACAACCTATTTGGTTGCCACCGTGACATACTGAAGTCCCAAAATAGAATGCAAGTTGAAGATAGGTCACAGTCACAACCAATTTGGTTGCCACCGTGACATATTCCAACTCTCGGTAGAATGCAACTTTGGGGTATGTCACGGTCACAACCTATTTGGTTGCCACCGTGACATAACCTGCACTTGCAAAACAAAATGCTCACTTGGGTACCTCACGGTCACAACCATTTTGGTTGCCACCGTGACATACCCAAACTCACTTAGCAGAATTAAACTCAAGCATATCTCACGGTCACAACCAATGGGGTTGCCACCGTGACCTACGCAAAAATACTATAACACAGCTGTGTTTTGCCAAATCACAGCTGTGCTTTCCAGTCCAATTCATTTTCTACTTTCAGGACTTCAAATCTCACTTCCTAATCTAGCAATCAATCCAATTCATCAACAACAAACACAATTGACACATACCTGATTTCCACCTTACCATTGGCATTCATTTATAGCACAAATCACAATCATTCTCAAGCAACTTTACCACAAGCATTTCACCACAACAATTACTTAACCTAGCAATACAAATCTCATGCTCAAAGCCATTGCTATTCATACATTCCTAGTTCATACCAAGTTTCAAATCAACCAACACACAAATCACATAGTTTACACAACTAGGGTTTGTTCCCAAACCTTATCGCCTTAGCTCCTAATTCCGTTGAGCACTCGATTCTCCGATTTTGGCTTTCCCCTTGTCCTTCTTCACTGCTTCAGCTAACAACACAATACCAATTTACAGGTTTAAGTTCAATCCAACAACCCCATCCAAACCAATTCAAAGCCAAGAAGAAAGAGTAGAACATGAGAGTATCAATTACTTAATCGCTCACCTTTCAAATTTAGCACTTAATTCTTAGTTTACTTAACCTTAAGCATGAAACAAGCTTAGCTCCCTTTCAAACCTCACTCATGGAAAATAAAGAAGAGAGCAACACACAGCAAATGGCTGAATGCAAAACTGAAAGCTCACCTCTTTCCCCTAAGCAAATGCATGCACAAAGATGAGGTGGCAATTCCTTAGAATGCCACACAGAAATCCCTCCATAAAAATCTGCCTCCACTTATTTCTAATTAACCATTTATTAACATTATTATATCCTTTAATTAATCCTTGCTTTGCTTAATTAATCAGCCACTAACTCCTCATTAACTTAATCTTGCGTAATTACTAAATAACCACTAAACTATTCTTCCTCTTTTCAATCAAGTCCTTCCTTCTCTTCAATTAAGTCCAATTTGCACATCCAATTCACACATATACCGAATTAGGTTAATGCTATTAGGGTACATTTATAGCCATTACAACTAAGACCCTAAGCGGGGTCATCGTAAGGCCCAAACCAGGCAACATAGGCAGCTGCACTCACTATCATGACATTTTAGGCTTAACTCACTCACTCTCAATTACAAAACTTTAACATAAACAAACACGAATTAAAACACTATCATTATCATTAATTACTATTACAATACTAGAACAATAAAGTGAGCAAAGCATAAATAAAAACATGAGCCATGCACTAGTGAGAAACCATGCAGGGTGAAACATGAGAAAATATTTTTAGGCCGATCCGGGCTCTATATGCCGAGCGGAGCTCTTCATGCCGAGCGACTCTTCATGCCGAGCGGGCTCTATATGCTAAGTAGGATGTACATATCGAGCAGGATGTACATGTCGAGCGGGATGTACATGAAGAAGAAAAGAGGAAGAGAAACCGAAAGAGAGAGGAGAATGGGAAAGTATAAATTTCCTGCATTCTCTCTCCTCCTTTCCCTTTGTCTTTCTTTCCCATTTAATATATACACCAACCAAGCCACATGTCAAACCTCTATTGATCCCAATAATAAAAATCTTGACTTATTTCACTTTGATCCTTTGCAAATCCCACTTAAATCCTTGACAATTACCACTTGGTCACTAAAACAAAATTATTTTTTTTCCAACTTTAATTCTCTTTCAATTAGGTCCTTAATTAACTCCAATTCCACAAACCAAATTACCGAAATACCCTCAATTATCCACTCAAATATGTAATTTTCGACTAGGCCCTTTTTGGGTTATTACAATGTGTATGATTAGAGTTAATGGAGGTTAATTAGTGTTAATTAAATTCAAATTATAATAATGAAAATTAAGGAAACATAGTGGAATCCAAGTGCTTTCCTTTGGTTTTGACACGTCAGTATTAGCATGAATTGGAGGAGAAAGACGTGGAGTTGGCATGCATTGGACGAGAAAGAGGTGGTGGAATCCAAGTAGCATGAGCTGCCTTAGTTTCCCACATGCAATATAAAGGGCTTGATGAGAGAGAATTGATGGGTTTTCTGCATGTTAATTTCGGCCACTCTTTCTTCTTTGCTCTTCTTCATTCATTCCTCTATTCTTTAGTTAGTATTCTTTAAATTTTTGCAAAATGGATCTTGTGTTATTTGTTTTGAGCTGGATTTTCAACTAGTCAAGGTAAGAGGTTAAGATAGTTTGATCATTCTCTTCTTCTTCCTTTCTTTTAATTTGTGCTGGAAGTAATCCCTTTGTTCCCTATTTCTGGAATTTGATTGTGCACTTGGTGATGGATATGAGAAAAGAGAAGGGAAATAAGAGGGTTGATTAATAAGGTGGCAAGTCAGCATATTGGAGCTAAGGAAATTGAGGTGGGAAAAATGTGTATTTTTGTATTTTTTATGTTTAATTTTTTGTTTTAATGTATACATAAAATATTTGTGTTGAAGTTGTTGTGATAGTTTTGGTAGATTTGCTAATTTGGGCATGTTGAGTTTCTAAAGGAAACTCTGCACAAATTTAGTTGGACCTTCATTGATTTTTTTTTTATCATAAGTCAAGTTACAAAATTCCAAATTGAATTAAGCTAAGGCAATTAGAAAGCTAAGATGCATACCTTTAAATGTTATAGAAATAGCTATGACCAAATTCTGGCTCTAAGACCCTTATAAATGGCCAAAATTTAGGTGTCTCTATTTTGTCGGGTGCATTAGAACAGTATAGGTTGTGTCACACCCCATTTGCCCCCTAGTAGAATGAGCCGGTCTGTCTGTCTATCTGTCTGTCTGTATGTGTAAGCATTCGCATGTGTACAGTATTTCATAAGGGTATTTCAGTAAAATGTATGATTTTGGGGTTTATTATTATGTGGGTGCATACATGGCATTAGTGTGTTT
Organism: Excoecaria cochinchinensis; assembly: GCA_947683425.1. Taxonomy (NCBI): domain Eukaryota; kingdom Viridiplantae; phylum Streptophyta; class Magnoliopsida; order Malpighiales; family Euphorbiaceae; genus Excoecaria; species Excoecaria cochinchinensis. The sequence goes on from CANTUQ010000119.1 coordinate 10,680,272, forward strand.
AATTAAATGAGATATACTTGTGTGCATGTGTTCATACCATGGTAGGGTATGCATAGGTGAAGAGGGTTTTAGGTGTGTGTAGTGTAGGTTATTTTAGTGTGAGTGATTAGTGTCACCAATAGGAGTTTGATACATATTTAGAATAAAGAAAAGAAAAAGAAAAGGGAATGAGGGAAAAGCAACTTACAGATTCACGTTCCTTCTCACTCACTCTCTTCTTCTTCACTTTCTTTATTACCAAGTACTGTGTATTTTGATTCAAGGTCTTATTGGTGAAATTAATCCTCTCCTTGCATTCCTTAGCTTGGTAAGTGCAAGATCTAGTCTTTGTTTTACTGTAATTTGCATCTTCTTCTTCCTTGAGCTAGATTTTTTAACTTAGGGTTTTCTTTGTGGATATTCTTGCTGTGATTGTGTTTAGTTGAAGCTCCACGTGATCCAAAGGGGAAAGAGGTTGCTGGACCAAGTGGAGCTAAGTGATAGAAGTTAGAATCCAGGTTTGGGAATATTGATTTGTGCGATTTTGATGTTTTACTGTAAATTCTAGGGTTTATATGTTCTTGAAGAGTTTGAATCAATTAGTCTTGATTTGGTTGTTTAAATGCTAAATTGAGTTACATGTATATTGATTATGTGATTTGAGATGATTTCTGGAAGGTAAATACAGGTTTGATTGGTTTTAAATCAAATTGGGATTGAATTCTTGGTTCTGGAAATCGTGGAAATTCTGGAAAATCGAAATACTGTTGAAACTCTCTCTGTCGCATGACTCGCTACGAAGGAAGGCAAGTCACGTCGCGTGACTCTCAGTCACGACGTGACATGCCTGCTGAGAAGCCAGTCGCGTGACCAGCTGAAGAACAAGCAAGTCACGCGACGTGATCTTCGGTCACGTCGTGCGGCCTGCGAAGAAGAGGCAGATCACGCAGCGTGATCTGCGAGGGAGAAGCAGCGTCACGCCGCGTGACCCTCGGTCACGCCGTGACCTGCATAAGCATTGCGTGATCCGCGAGGATCACGCAACGCGATTGGCGAGAAACAAGCAGGTCACGAGACGTGACCCTCGGTCACGCCGTGACCTGCCTGTTGAGTCGCCAGTTTCTCCGTTCAGCCCGTTTTTCCGAAATTTCCTAGTTTTTAACTCAGAAATGAATTTGGTATTTCTTATGAATGGACTTTACTGTTGTATGATGCATATCTTACTGTTTGATGCTTCGATATGCGTGATGGCATGATTTTCTGATGAATTATACTGTATATCCTGAAATGTGATCAGTTTGACGCATAACCTGCTACAGTCAAGTAAGTGGATAGTTAGGCATGCCTAATAGAGTCTTTTAGCTGCAGCCCTCAGTTCAGTTTGGACCCCGATCAGGTCCCCGTTTGGTTCCTCGCGAACCCTTCAGTATAGAATCTTGTTTAAGATTCCCTCAGTATATAAATAACATGTTTTGATAAATGATATAATATTTGACTTGTACCTGTGTGGTACCCTCAGTATTCGATTCGTACCCGTAAGGTACCCTCAGTACACTCGTTATCCACTGTCTAGAGTCAGCAGGTGTTCTTTAAATGTTAATGGAAATGTTCTGATCTGATCTGGTTTTGAATGGAATATCTGAATGAGTTTAATGATGAAATACATGATGGTTTATTCTGTAATGCCTATGATTATGGGATACTGAATGTATGGCTTTTAAATGCGAGCATGCTTATATGGAATATGTTATAACCTTTGCATAATGCCATTGTGAATGTGATCTGCTTTGACGACCATTGTGAATGGCCGTCCATAATTTATGTGTGTTTCCCCACTAAGCGTTTTATCGCTTAGCACGGTGTTTTTACCCGTGCAGGTGCGGAAGACGTTTTGCTTTGAGAGAGTCGCCGTCATCAAGCCAATACAGAAGAGTTTTTAGTGTAGGGCTATTTTTGTATCAGTGATGATTCTTTTTGTATAGAACTCTCATGTATCAGCTTCCGCTTTTGTAATTATATTTTGGATATGTAATATTATTTCGTTTCAGCTAGTTGATCAGAATATTATTGTAATAGTTTAATTATAGTAATGCATGATCAGCTTTTGCTTTCTGCATGTAAAGTTTTTAATTATTCTGAATGTATGTTATGAATGATTGTATGTTATACTTTGTACTTGCTTGGTGGCACCTTTACTCATACGGCATCTCACTCCTTCTCGGATGGGATCGCCTACGTATGGGAAGGGGGTGTTACAGGTTGTTTAGCTCATATCTGACGTTTTAGAAGTCCAAATGACCTGAACTTTATTTAATTCATATAAATGAGATATAAAAACACATACTCATCTGAATTGCTACATTAACAATTTCCATATATCCACATGAAGTAATATAATATTGATAGATACCTTAAAAACACACATGGCTTATCAAACAAGCCCACATTTCATCATACATATTCACATGGCTTAACACATTATAGTTTCTATTAAATGTTGCTAAATTTGATTGGATTTCATTTCACACACTTATACAACATTAGATGGTGGTTCATAAAGAATTAAAGAAAATTCAGGTACCTGACGATGACAACCAAATGGTTGTGACCGTGACATATGAAAAATATGAGGCAGAACCAAAATAGGAACACCACATGGTGACAACCAATTGGTTGTGACCATGACATATGGCCAACTCAAAACATAATGGAAAACTGAAGTACCTCACGGTGACAACCAATTGGTTGTGACCGTGACATTTGAACAATTCATGGCAGAATAGAAAATATGCATACCTCAAGGTGACAACAATTTGGTTGTGACCGTGACATATGCAATTTTTGAGGCATAATGGAAAACAAAAGCATTTATCCTATCTCTTTCAAACCACTTTTTCCTCCCTCAATATAAATGACCATTAAAACCCATCAAAACACCATTTTTAGTCAACATAGCCTTCTAACCAAATGAGCACCTATATGTTATCTTTCTAATGACATAACTCTCATTAGTTTTGGACTTAAAATCAAGGATGTATGGCCAAGGAAACACAACTTGCTCCAAATGCTCTCCTACAGAATTCTTAGTTACAAGTATAAGCAATTTTGAAGACCTAAGAGTCTTCAAAGCAAATGAGCTATTTCTACATCAGTTTAAGACATGGATATTATGATTTCAATCCAATTAACCTTATTCATTTTAGATTTGTAAAACTCATTTTATGACCTAACCAGAAGGTCAAAATGGAACTCAAGCCAATTCTACACTTCCAAACTCATAAAGCTTCAAACTAACTAATTTAGGATAACTTTTTCATCAAACTCAAGCTGAACTTCCCTAACAGAATCATGAACACCACGGCACTTGCAATTTCCCATTAAAAATTTATTAATTCACAAATACATAGTAATTTCTCAAGTCTCTAGAAATTAGGGTTATGTGCTTAGGTCAATAAACTTCTTTGCAAACAATTTAGAATAACAAGGTCATCTCTTCAATTCAATTCATCATAAAACATAAATACACATTCAGATACATAAGTAGTCAATTTAACACACATAACATCTAGTTTCCCAAACCTCAATTCCTTTGCTCCAAAGGGCTCACTTGGCACTTTGATCACCAATCTTCTCCTTTCCCTCATCTTTTCTGGTTTCTACAACTACATGCACATCCAATTTCCACAATTTGAACAAGGAATTAATATCTAATCTCAACACAGAAAGAAAAAGGAGAATAATAAGAGCAATCTAACACAACCACTTACCTTGATTAGCCAAGAACCCAACTCAACATAGGAATCAATTAACCAATCTATAGAAGCTTGATGGACTTAAGACTATAGATGAAGAAATAGGATGAAAGAGGAAGAAAATGAATAGAGAATGCGACTAGGAGGGCCGGACAATGGAGAGCACAAAGTGAGGCAAATTCTGCCTCTCAAATCCTCTTTATATTGCATGCACTTGATGTGCTGGGAAAGCCCAAACAAGACATATGGAATCCACTAATTCTCACTTAGATTAACCTAATCCCACTTAGTGCTTAATTAATCCACTCCTAACATAATCATGCACAAATACACTTTATTGACTTAATTAATTTATTTCATGCAATGTAGTCCTCTTTTCCAATTACACTTAGGTCCAAAATTAGAAATCCCAAATCAACCTTGTCCAGTTACCCTAATTAAGCCAAAATGCTACTAGGGTAGATTTCGGGTCATTGCATATAGGGACCCAAATGCTGTCCAAAAATAAAGGGTGCAGTAAAGAACCCTATAGGCATGCCTATCTATCCATGACCCGTCTTATGCAGGCTATCTTTTCATTTATTTAAAGCTAACAGTATCAATACATAATTATTTTTCATGCTTAAAGATCCAATAATTAAGCCTTAATAACATTATATAAACCATACAAAATGATCCACAACATTTAATAGCGCACATAATAGAAAGTACAATTAAATAGCCAAATAGAGAGGAGAGACGATCGTGCCTCATGATCGACGGCCGTCGGTCATTCTTGCATGCCTATCCCTAGTGAGCCATGCCCCAGAGATGGCTGCCACTTCACTTTGGCTTGGCCCTAGTGCTCCGCACCTAAAAGATGGCCATCGGCCATGGTGTGTGCCCGTCGCTCAGAAGGATACCCTTGAGGGATGGCGATACCCTAGCCCGCCCATCCGTCCTCAGCTAAATCTCGCTCAAGGGACAACTGTCGATAATGATTGATGCCCTTCGCTAGCACGGAAGTGCTAAGGAACGGCAGAACTACTTCCTCACTTTGGAACCAACATTCATTCTTTCAAATTAGAATGCAAGATTCACTTGTACAACTAAAAAGGCCAAGTTAAGCCCATTTTTAGCCAAAAATATCCTTAGATGTTAACTTTCTAGTGGCATAAGTTTCAAGTCATTCAGAGTTAAGACCAGAGAGATATGGTCTTGGAAACCTAAACTGTTCCAAAGACCCTATTCCAGAAAATATCTACTGTTTTGTGCAATTTAGAAGGCCTTAGAGTCAAAACAAAATTATGACTATTTCTAGGAAAAGTTTTAGACACAGATGTCCCAGTTCTAACCCAATTAGAATCAAGTCATTTGGAGCTTTATAGCTTGACTTACAGCCAAAATAGTCCCCAAAGGTCACTTTACTCCTAAAACATAATTCCTTTTTTATACATAACCTTGTCCAAATGAACTAAATTCTTACAATCCATCACACATACTCAACATCTTTAAAAACATCTCAATTTAAATAATTAAACAAGATACACATGAAATTCAATGAAATTCCCAAACCTTCTTCTTAGCTTGCTTCAAGCTCAAATAGCTCTTTCCTCTACCACTTTCTCCTTGCCTTTAGCTCCACTTGGTTTATCCACTACACATCAATCAAAATCCATCATTTACACACTAACCTCTTAACTTTTAACTTGCCATAATTCAAGGAGAAGGGAAACAAACCAACAACTACTTCTAATTAACTTGAATTACTTAAAATCAATGGAGGATTAGAGCTTAAGGAAGAAGAAATGGAGGAAGAGAGGAGGAAGGAAGGGGATAGATTCTTCATCCCCTTTCCACCGCCCCAAATAACTTTTAAAGCCATCCTTATCCATCCTTTTCTCCTTTGATTCTAAGCCCCACAGTTGTCACTCCATGATTGGTCCATCTTCTTAATTACTTCTTCAATCCTTTAATCTCTTACAAATCATGCATTAATCTCTTAATTAACTTAATTCATTCATTAGCATAAAGAATAATCCATTTAATGCAATTTAGTCCATAAGGTTCAATGACCATTTTAATTCCAATAATCCACTTAATATCGCATATATCCCCAAACATTTACTAAATACTCACTTAAACCACTCTCATACCCCTAATGGCATGCAAAATGACCAGGGTATAAGTCCGGACCTTACAACTCTTCCATCCTTAAAGAATTTCGTCCTCGAAATTCATACCTTAATTAAATAGCTGAGGATACTGAGCTCTTATAGTAGACTTATGTTCCCAGGTTGCTTCTTTAACACCATGGTATTGCAAGAGCACTTTTACCAAAGGGATCCATTTATTCTTAAACTGTCTTGCATCTTAAGCCAAAATAGCGTTAGGCTCCTCATCATATGAAAAATCTAACTGCACTTGCACATTTTGTACTAGCAAAATATGAGACTCATTTGATCAGTATCTGCGGTGCATACACACATGAAACACATCATGTAGCTTAGCTAGCTCCAGTGACAAACCCAACCGATAAGCTACCGGCCCAATTTGCTCAAGTACTTCATAAGGACCAATAAATCTTTGACTTAATTTCCCCTTTTTCCCAAATCGAAGCACTTTTCTCTAGGGAGATACTTTTAAGAATACTTGACTTCGTATTCAATATCCTTTCATTTCAAATCTGTATAAGATTTCTGCTGGTCACTTGCAGTTTTTAATCTTTGCTGAATCACTTTCACCTTCTCTTCGGTGTCCTTAACTAGCTCAGGACTAATCACTTTATGCTCACCCAGTTTGGTCTAACATACTGGAGCCCAGCATTTCCTACTGTAGAGAGCTTTGTAAGGTGCCATACCAATACTCATCTGATGACTATTGTTGTATCCGAACTACATCAATGCAATATACTTATCCCAACTCCCTTGAAAAATCCATAATACATCCTTGAAGCATATCCTCTAAAACCTATATCACTCTTTTAGATTGCCCATTTATCTAAGGATGAAAAGTCGCACTGAAATTGAGTCGACTACCAAGAGCAGCTTGCAAGCTTTTCCAAAACCTAGAAGTAAATCTTAGATCTCGATCAAAACTATGGACAAAGGAACTCCATGAAGTCTGACAATCTCATTTACATACATATCAACCAAATAATCCACAGAAAAATCCATTCAAACCGGCATAAAATGAGCTGACATAGTGAGCTGAATGATTATCACCCACACTGAAGCATGCTTCTTTTGTGTTAAAGGAAGACCTGTTACAAAATCCATCGTGATGTTATCCCATTTCCACTGTGGGATTAGAATGGGATGAAGCAAACCTGAAGGTACTTGATGCTCGACTTTCACTTACTAACAGGTCAGATACTTAGATACATAACTCACCACATCTTTCTGCATTCTAGACCACCAGTAAATTATTTCAGATCTTGGTACATTTTGCATGGTGAAAATAGTATTCTAAGCCTCATAAAAAATCTTTTTCTTTATCTCTTTATCATCAGCTACACATAATCTGCATTTATAGTAGAGAGAACCATAATGATCCACTAAATAGTTAGTCTTGTCTTTATTCCTGACTAATTGCAGTGTTTGGAGTAACTTAGAGTCATGTCTCTGAGCATCAACAATCAATTGTCTTAGATTGGGCCTAGCTTTCAGCTGGGCTATTAGTACTCCACTAGACGCTATTCTTTATCTACTATGTTGCAGTGTCAATGTTGAAACTAATTTCTTGCTCCATGGATCAACTACTACATTAGCTTTACCATGGTGGTAATCCACAATGCAGTCATAGTCCTTAAAAAACTCAAGCCAACGACGTTATCTCAAGTTAAGTTCTTTCTGGGTAAGTAGATACTTGAGACTCTTATGCTCAGTATAGATTATGCATTTCTCACCATATAAGTAGTGACGCCAAATCTTCAAAGTGAAAACTACTGCAGCCAGTTCTAAATCATGAGTCGGGTAAGTTTGTTCATGTGGCTTCAACTGCCTAAACGCATATGCTATTACTTTCCCATCTTACATCAACATGCATCTAAGACTTGTCAGGACATAAAATTCACCCTGACTGCATTAATGCATGTTTAGGGTGAAGTGGAACCGAATGTGTTTGATTTGGTGACGGAAGTGTCCCTAGTGTCCAAAGGGACACAACCGTCATTAATTTAAAAGTTTCGGTAGGCTTTGGCAAACTGGACAATTATATCATAATGCCTTAAATGGCATTAAAAGAATTATTTTGGTGACCAAAAATGTGTTATCAATGGATTAAAATGGTTGAATAAAGTTGAGGAAGTGTTTGGTATTAATTAAAAATATTGTGGGTAATTTGGGTATTTCATATTTATGAACTAAATTGAAGGAATTAAGTAATTATGTGGGCCAATGTTAAGAATAATAAAGTTATATGTCAAATGCAAGAATAAATAAGAGTAGAAGGATTAGAAAGGAAGTTCGAACGCCATTTCTTTCTCACTCCCTCTTTTTAAGACTCAAAAATACAGATTTGGATTTAGGGATTTTGTTAAGTTTCTAAGACTTGGATGGAAAGTTTGGTTGAGCAAGGTAAGTAATTGGTTCTTTTCCTTCTTTTTCTTTTCTCTTCCACGTGAGTGGAGTTTGATTGTAATTTGGAGTTAAACTTTGAATTTTGGTTTGTTTTGTATGGAGAAACAAGGTAATTAAGAAAAAAGTGAGAAAGCCAATGGATGAGCAGCCAATCAAGCTCATTGGAGCAAAGCAAAAAGAGGTTTGGGAATTTTGTGAATTTGATGAATTATCGCTTTTGAATTTTGATGTGTTATTTTAGGAAATTGAGTTTTAAATTGTGTTTTTGTACAACTTTGAATTATGTTTTGGGTAATTTGAAATGGTAATTGGAATCGAAGGTGGAATGTAGAATTTAGGTATAACTTTATGTTATATTGGTGGAAATTTTCTGGGTTTGAAGATTTGTATTTAAATTGTTCCTTTAGCAATTTTAGTCATTTCTTTAAGCGTAAAGTGTGGATAAAATGATGGGTAACATGTTTTATTTTCCTTGTGATGGTTTGGTGGTAGTCTTAAGATTAATTGCATGTTTTTGAGGAGGTTTTATGGATAAAGAGCTGTGCAGGTCGATATCAAGTGTGAGGCTCGACTCTGTCACAAGCGCGACAGAGAGCTTGGTCATTCGAGCTTCGGTCGAGGAGTTCTCTATCGCGAGTGTGACAGAGAGTTTTGTAGCTGAACTTCTGTCGGACTGTTCTCTATCGCGAGCTTGTCAGTGTGCTCAAGCGCGCCTGAGGCCCTTCCGCCCTCTATCGCGAGCTCGACTCTTTTATCATGGGCGCGGCAATGGTCACGAGCATGACCTTCCTCTATGTTACGAATAATCCTTGTTAACACATTGCATGGTTCCTCACTTATGACATATATATGATTCAATGTTTGAACTCTAATATGTTATGTCATGTAAGCCATAATTGGATTTATTCTTAGCCTGTAATAGTCGAGATGTTGTTGTTTGTTACATTTCATATGAGTTTTGCTTTAATTTAAAAGTGAATTTTACATATGGAAATTATAAAGTGTTAATCCATGTGAATATATGGATGATGAAGTGTAAACTTGTTTGGTAAATTTAAATGTGTACAAGATATTCAATAATATGAATTTGCTTAATATGGTTATATAAATGCACATATCGAAGAAAAGTACATGGTTATTTTCGAATAAGATAAGTATGATTAATATGCAAATTAATGAATGCATGATCATAATAATGATACATGTTTGAAGGAAAGTGCAAAAGTTATATGAGTATTATAAGATGAATTTAATCATGTGTAGCCTGCGTCAGTAGAGTCGTGGATCAATAGGCATTCCTATAGGGTTCTGTTTGCTATAGCCTTTGCATTTCCTAGACCCTGATCAGGTCCCTATGCATTTGGATCCTCGCGATCCCTATGTGATTGGATCTTATTTAAGATCCTTATGCGTTTACAGAAGAAAATAAATGTTTGTTAGTACCTTTGGTTACCTATACGTTTACCCGTTATCCACTACTTTGTAATCGCAGGCATAATTATGCATATAATTTAGAAATGAAATGATTTGAAATATATTTAATTTGATATGTGAATGTTGATATGATAATATGTATCTCATGATTCTATATATTATGTGTTTTGATTGGAATTCCCGTTGTGGTTTCCCTCTGTTAAGATTCTATATATGAATCCTTATACATTTTGTAATGGCCCGATTTGTACCCTAGTAGGAATGTGACCTAATTGGAGTATTTGGGGTAAGTGTGAACTGAGATTATTAAAGTTGGACCTAAAAATAGTGAAAAATGTGGACCCAATTACAAATAATAAATAAGTTTGGTGGCTGAAAAGTAATTGGGCAAGATTAAGTTTAAGTAAGATGGATTAAGTGACAATTGGGTTTATTTAAAGTATATTGAATCAAGGATGAAGTGGTGGAAATACAAGTGTTGAGTTGTGGGTTTGCCACCTTATTAAACTACATGCATATATAAAGGAAGATTATGAGTGGAGAAGGCAGAATTTGTCACTTGTGTTCTCATTTGTCCGGCCCTGTTAAAGTCCCATTCTCTTCTTCTTCTTCCATTCTATTTCTGCATGTGTAGCTTAAGTTCATCAAATTTTTGTTAGTAGATTTCCGTGGGTTGATTATAGTTGAATTGTGTTCTTGTGCAAGGTAAGCAACTCTAGTTCTTCATCTACTTCTCCTCCTTCTCACTTATGAAATTGAGATTGAATTGGTATTGAACCATTATTTTCATTTCTGGATTTAGGATGATGGTTGTAGTGGTAGAATCCAGCAAAGCTAAGGGTAAAGAAAAAGTTGGAGAACCTTATAGCAAGTGTGCATTTGAAGCATAGGAGAAGAGGTTTGGGAACTAATTGCTTTGTGTGTGTAAATGTGTAAATTATGTTATTAGATGTATTGAATTGAAGAAATGAACATATTAAGTTATAGTGATAACTATAAATGAAATTGACCTAGTTTGAACCCTAATTTCAGATGAATTGCGGAATTGTTGTATTTTGTGAGCAAATGAATTAGTTGAGAAATTGTAAGTGGTATGGTATGCATAATTGAGTTAGGAATGTGTACCTTGAATTTGTTGTGAAAGTGATGTTGAGTAAGTATAGTATAGTGACCAAAATATGAACCTTAATTTTGGAGATGTGAGTATAGATTGTGAAATTTCTGGTTATTGGCATATGCTAAGAATTTTATTATTTCGTAAAGTTCATATATGTGTATAGAAACTATATTTTGAATTTGGTGTATAGATTTGGCCAAGTTGGTTGTTTCCAAGCTTGATAAGCATGATTGTGTCAAATTGTCTTTGTGGTCTATTCTGACCCATGTGATCTATTTATGTTGTAAAATGAGTTTTAAAACTCTAAATTAGATGAGACCAATTGGGTTAAATCTATGAAGTTTGTGTCTTTAAATGTTGTAGAAATAGTTTTATTGATTGGGGGACTCTAAAGTCTCCAAAATTACCTATAACTGAAGCTTAAATTTCTATAGGAGGGTTTTGGGACAAGTCATGATCCCTAGACCATAACTCCTTGAATTTGAGTGTAAATGCTATCTAATTTCTTCCAATTGGAAGTTAGCACATATATGAGTAAATTATTAGTATAGCATGTTGGTTAAAAATTTCATTAAAGTTTTTTTTAGAAGTCATGTGTACGAAGTAGGAAAAATGTACTTGTAGGGTAAGTTTCTGTGTAAGTCTATCTTGACCTTTGGTTACTTTTTTACCGATAGATTGAGTTTTAGTACTTCGAATTAGTTGATTCAAATTGGATCTGAAACTTATGACCCACACCTAAAAATGTATTAGAGATATGGTTAAGCTAATTCTAGCTCTAAGTGTCCTAAAAGTTGCCAAAATAGAGGTGTCTCTACTTTGGCCCGTTCATTTGAGCAGTTCAGGTTATTTAGATCATATCTGCCGTTTTAGATGTCGAAATGACCTTAAACTTTTTCCATTGGAAATTTAACATCCTGGGGAATAATTTTTAGAGGCCATTTTGTCTAAAAATTAGTTTTAGACATCATTATAGGCATTATAAAATTAGGTAGTGAAGCAGTCCCGAGCTTCTTCTTCTATTTTGCTAAATTTTGGTATGTCATGATAACAACCAATTCAATGCCACCGTGACCAATGCTGAGAGAGGGCAGAATGCCTATTTTTGGACCTCATGGTCACAAGAAAGTCATTACCACCATGACCCCCTCTGTTTTGACTATTTTATGTGTTTTTCTTCTCGAATTGAACCCATATTGCACCGAAACTTTCTGGGATCTATACGATGCATGTTTAAGACTATTAAATGAGTATAAGAATAGTTATCACTTGGAAAATATACATGATTAGGATTAATATTAATAATAAACTAATGAAGTAAAGATGTATAACTTAGGGATTGAAGCAAATGAGATGTGTAAGAGTATGACTATATGTTTATAGTGAATATGTATAAATGTGATATGTTCAATGAATGTGTGATTGAAGCATTTGCCTAACATTATTACATGATGCATGAATTGATATGACATAGATGTTACTAGAATGTATTATTATGCAAGATATCTAATGATGTTATATTGGTTCATGTGGATATATGAGTGATTATGTATTATGATAATGATAAATGTGATTTAAGGCTTTAACCTCTTGAATTGCTTAATTACATGGAGAGTAATAATGTGGTAATTCAGGTGAATATGAGTCTATATATGTGTGTGTGTGTGTGTGTGTGTGTGTGTGTGTGTGTACGATTTGTATGAATCGAATGATGAAGTGTGAGTTGTGATCGTGACATATATTTTCTCAAGGCAGAATTGTGATCACATGTACCTCACGGTCACAACCCTTTTGTTGTGATCGTGACATATAGTTTTACACGGCAGATTTGAAAGCAGAGGTGCCTCACGATCACAACCAATTGGTTGTGACCATGACATGTGGATTTTCAAGGCAGATCTGAAGGCAGAGCTAACTCACGGTGACAACCATTTTAGTTGTCACCGTGACCTAGAGCCATCGAAGGCAGAATCGAAAATCAAGTATCTCACGGTGACAACTATTTTCGTTGTCACCGTGACCCCCCTGCACATTCAAGACAGAATCAATTTTTTTAGCATCTCATGGTGACACCCATTTAGTTGTCACTGTGACCCCCACTTCCTCATGGTGAAAACTTGTAATGGCCGGGAATGTAACCTAATGGTATTGACCTAGTTTGGGATGTGTGTGATTGAATGTGAAGTTTGGACTTAATTGAAAAGAAGGAAGGACTTGATTGAAAAAATTAGTGGAAGTTTAGTGGCCAAATAGCAATTATGCATGACTGAATTAATAGTGAGTTAGTAGCTGATTAATTAAGAAAAGCAAGGATTAATTAAAGAATAAAATAATGCTAAACTAAGTGAGTGGAGGCAGATTTTTTATAGTGGAATTTGCTGGCTTAATCTTAAGCTGCCACCTCCACCTCTTTGCATTTAAGGAATTCTGAGGGAGAGAAGAGAACATTTAGTTGAGAGCAATTTAGCATTTTCTGTGTTTGCTTTCTTCTCTCTTGCCGTGAGTGAGGTGGTGGAGTGGTCATATTACCAATTGTATGTGTATTGAATATGAGGAACAAGAATTAAGAGTTAAAATTCTAAAGGTAAGTGATTAAGTAATTGTTACTCTCATCTTCTACTCATTCTTTCTTGGCTTTGAATTGGTTTGGATTGGTATTGACGGATTGTGTTTATCCTGGAATTGGACTGGTTTTAGTAGTTGAGGAGGTGCAGAAAGATAGGGGAAAGGCCAAAGTTGGAGTGCCGAGCGCTCAATGGAATTAGGAGCATAGGCGACGAGGTTTGGGATATATATGTGTTATATGTTGACTTTACTTGAATATGTATGCTGATTAGTTTGCCTTTGATGTGTAAATGATGCATGAATGTGAGATTTAAGATATTGAGCATGATTATGTGCTATGTGATGACATGTAATTGAATTGCTATAAATGCTTTATGGTGAGAATGAAGAACTAGTATGTGCAAAACAAAGACCAAGCATGAACCTTAGTTCAGGGAAAATCCTGTTTATGTCCTACCAAACCTCTGTGTATTGCTTTGATTATAACCGGAGTTTGACAACTCCAATTTGAGTGTTTATTGCTCCATTTTAACCATAACTTCCATACCGTTACACTTATAAGAGAGACCATAAATTAATTCTGTCTTTAAGAGGCCTAAAAATGGCAATAAACGGACTTGTTTCTATCTAGCCGGGTTAATTTGAACAGTCTGTAGTGTTTAATGTATACCTCTTAATTTAGAAATCCAAGCATCCTGAAACTTATTCCATTGGAAACTAGACATCCTACTAAAAATTTGTTAAGAAGGACACTTTGTCTAAAAATGAGGTCTCGAGGTTTGTTTGTGCGATGCAAGTTTAGAGTGGAAAGCAGTCTCGTAAGGCACCAGAGGTGAGCTTCTATCGCGAGCGCGACAGAGGTTGTGACCTCGCGACAGAACAATATATATAAAGCCTTTTCTTCTTAATTTTGAACCTATGGTTAGCATGGATCAATTCCCTATCTTTCCCTCAACTTATTATGCATGATTAGGGCTATTAAATGAATATAAACGTAGTTATCGTTGGGAAAAACTTATGAGTATGATTAAGATTGGTAATTTAACTAATAAAGTAACAATATTTAATTATGTGAAGGATAGGAAATGGAATGACATATATGTGTGTGTGAGCATTATGTTAGGCTCAATTGATGTGAATAGTTTGATGTGTTAAAGTGCATGTGGAAAAGAGAATGTGATGAGGGGTGACATATGTGTTATGAATATTGATCAATGTGAAATTGATAACATGACTAAATAACTTAAGCCTGCGAGTCAAGTAATGGATAGATAGGCATGCCTATAGGGTCAAAATGCTGCAGCCCAATGTGTTTAATGTGTCTGATTCCTTGGGAATCACAATGCGATTACAATGCGTATAATCCTTGCTGGATTTTAATATATGTGGAATGATATTATTGTACCTTAGGGTACCAATGCGTAAATAAGATTTCAATGCGATTATAGTACCTCGGTGGTACCAATGCGAAACCCGTTATCCATATCTTTGAATTGCAGGCAATTTAATAAATGGAAATGATAATAATACATTCATTATGTATGTTATATTCTGGAATTATATGATTGTGTTGAATAATGCTCTATGCTTGTGGATGCTAAAGGATTATGCCATGTCTATCATGACACCTAAGTGTTATAATAACAAGCTAAGCATGATCTTTTACATGTAATGTATGACATTACTATTTGCATGTTATTTTGGCTGTTATGTTTATCTGTTTCCCACTAAGCGTTATCGCTTAGCATGGATTTACTCTAATCCATGTAGGTATGGCCGAGTGGTATTTGAAGGACGCTTCTGCATAGCAACGGTCAACAATAGGAAGCTGCTACTGTAGGTTTTGGGGGATTTTTGTTATGGGAATTTTGTATAATATGAAAATGTTTTTGTACAACTAATATGTATATAAGTATGTAAAGGCATGTAATAATATGATGACCAAGTAGGTCAACTTTTGGCTATATTTGTATGCATAGTAAGAATATGACTACAGTGAATGATATATAGATAATTGGTATGAGAAGCATGATGAGTGAATGTGCATGTGTTCTATATGTGTAACGGTCATTGCTAACTAGATTAACTGAGCTAGTCTGACAGTTGGGAATAGGCATCACACAACCATTTTGTTGTCACCGTGACCTCTCCGAAGCTATATATTGCAGGCTGTTGTTTGGCAAAAAGAGCTTTTTTATTTTTCTGAGATTAAAAAGAGGGTTTTTAGATCTAGGTTTTTCTATTGTTCTTAACTTTAGGGTTTTGATATTTTCCTTAGATTTACATGAAAAGTAGATAGATTTATAGCAAAATACATAGATTTAACACAAATGCACAGCTTAGATACTTAGACTTTCTAAGTTTTGAGTTCATTTCCATTGAAGCCTTGAAGAAGAAGATTGAAGAACTTGGGATTCATTTGGGTTTTCTTCCTCAATGAATTTTTGGGTTTATTCTCTCCTTTACCCTCTTTACTTTGTAATGGATAGTGAGTAGTCTTCTAGTTGTTTGGGTGATCTTTGAATCCCTTACCCATGATGTGAATATTGAACATATTTTGAGTTTATATATATAAATGAATGGTTTATTTCACTGTTGCTTATTGTTAATTCATGGGATTTCATGTTCTCAAGTTATTTTCCAGCTTGGATGAATGGTTTTTACCATATTTCTTTGTTGGTTATTAAGCTTGTACGGATTGAATACTACGAATGATTTTACTCAGTTTTCTATCATGAATGCTATATATTTTGGATTGCTCTAGAAATGGACTCTAGATGTGTAGGATTTTATGGTTTTAGGACTAGAGTATGGAGTGAGATAGATGAGTTTTTGGTTGTTTGGCTCCGTAATGGGAAAGCAAACCGAACTTAGGATTATAGACCCATGCTTAGGCTAATTGTAAGGCTTGCTCTAGAATGGGACGTCATGCAATTAGAATATCTTGCTCCGAAATGGGACGCTTTGTAACACCCCCTACCCATACGTAGGCGAACGCATCCGGATAGGAGTGAGATGCCGTAGGAGCAGGGGTGTCGCACCAAACAGAACGAGGCAAAGCAAACATTCATCCACAACAAACATACGGAATACAGCGAAAATTAAAACTTTAAAGAAACAACAACTGATCATACATTAATATAACAAAATCATTACAATATTATTCTGATCAATTGCCCAAACAAAAGAATTACATATCACAAATAAATAGAGCGGAAGGTCACAAAATTAAGAATACAATGAGAGTTCTATTACAAAAAGAATCAACATAACTATTACAAAAATAGCCCTAACACTAATCCCTTCCGTGTTGGCTTGACTGGCGGCGACTCTCCCAAAGCAAAACGCCTTCCGCACCTGCACGGAGAAAAACCGTGCTAAGTGATAACGCTTAGTGGGGAACACACAACAAAAGAGTGGATGGCCAGTCACAATGGTGCGAATCGAATACAGACAGTACCTTACGGGTACGAATCGAATAACCATTTATATTATCACATTCAAAACAATTTTTCGGAGGGACCTTAAAGAAGATCAAAAATTCATAAGGGTTCGCGAGGAACCAGACGGGGACCTGATCGAGGTCCAAATGGAACTGAGACTGCAGCTAAAAGACTCTATTAGGCATGCCTAACTATCCACAAGACTGACTCTCGCAGGTCATACATAAAGAAATTCACATATTGAGTTCAAAACTTAAGTTAATAAATGACCCATTCCGGATTCAACTAGCATTCAATAATTGATAGGGCAAAAATACCAATTTATGATATAAGATAAATAAAATAACACTAAATCATATTTAAAACCAATCATAAGTGAAAAAGGAGTGAAAACGAAGAGAACTAAAAATCATCAAAATTGGGTGACAGAAACGTTTTACACGGCGGTATGGCCAATCCATACAGCCGTGTAAGACACCTTACACGGGGGTATGGTATAATCCATACCGCCGTGTAACTAGCCCAACACGGAGCTGGGCAGAAGCATTTTACACCGGGGTATGGGTAATCCCATACAGCCGTGTAAAATGTCCAGATCAGCTCCCTAGAACAAGTCTCACGATTCACATGGTGGTAAGGCCCTCCATACCGCCGTGCGAATCACCAAATTTCTA
Organism: Excoecaria cochinchinensis; assembly: GCA_947683425.1. Classification (NCBI taxonomy): domain Eukaryota; kingdom Viridiplantae; phylum Streptophyta; class Magnoliopsida; order Malpighiales; family Euphorbiaceae; genus Excoecaria; species Excoecaria cochinchinensis. The sequence continues at coordinate 10,697,795 of CANTUQ010000119.1, forward strand.
GATTTTTGCAGAGTAACAACCCAATTTCAAAACCAAACCAACACATTTCCAAAACTCACACATTCAAACCATAAAATCAACCCATAAAACTCACCTTGCAGCTCCACATTCAAGTACCACATGCAATAAACATACTAAATCATTCAATCCAACCAACCAATTCAAATCCACAATCTAACAAATTCACATATGCATCAACCATCAAAATCACCATCTCAAAATCACAAACTAAAATCTTAACTCAACATACTCAAACCTCAAAGCATTAAACCATCATACAACTCATTATAACTCCACAAACCAAATAAATTTCCAGAATTTCATCTAAAGAGCAAAAATCACAAAAACGCAAAAATCACAAAAACTCCCAAATCTGAATCTCCTTAGCTCCTAATCACTTAGTGCCACTTCCTGATGCCTTCTCCTTTCCTTTTGGATCACGAGGAGGCTCCACTAACACACAACCCAAACAAAGACAAACCAAACATCAAACCCTAGGCCACAAATATAGAAGAAGAAGATGAAGGAGATGAAGATGAAATACAACAAACTTACATAAATGAGTTGAGAAATGATCAATCCCCACCAAGAACACTTGATTCCAAGCTTAGGGCACACTATAGAGTGAAGAAGAGGAAGAAGAGCAGTAGAGGGAGGAGAGAAACGGGAAAGAGATGGGGAAATCTTATTTTCCCTTTTCTCTTTCTCCTTCTATTTACTCTTTTCCTAACCCTAGCCATGTGTCAACTCCTCATTGGTGGGATTTGTTCATTCACACCCTCCAGGCATGCAATACACCGCACACAAGACCTCCCTCACTAAAACACACCCTACTAAGATATGCTCATGCACACACTATTACAACCCAACTTACTCACTCACATCCTAGAAACATGTGAGCAACACACCCAAATGCAACCCAACTAATTCACACCCTAATATCACATATGCACCCACACACTAGCATCATCCTTCTGATCATCTACAATCCTCTGTCTCAAAGTAGGCTTCACTCTCAACTGAGCAACCAAAGCCCCATCTGAATCAAATCACCACCTAAACCGCTTCAAGAACAAAGCAGAAACTGACTTTCGACTCAAACCATCCGCGACCATACCCGGGTGGTAATCCAATATGCAGTCGTAGTCCTTAAACAACTCTAACCAACGACGCTGCCTCATGTTCAACTCCTTCTGCGTGAGGGGATACTTCAAGCTCTTATGGTCTGTAAAGATCATACACTTCTCCTCATACCGATAATGCTGCCAAATCTTTAAAGTAAAGATCACAGCCACCAACTCTAAATTGTGCATCGGATGATTCCTCTCATGTGGCTTTAATTGATGGGAAACATAAGCCACAACCTTTCCCTCTTGCATCAAAACACAACCAAGACTGACACCCGAAGCATCACTATACATTACAAACTCCTTACCCGAGATGGGTTGAGTAAATATAGGAGCCTCAACTAGCAACTTCTTCAATTGCTCAAAACAAGCCTAACACTTATCCGACCACTCAAATCTGACTCCTTTCCTTAACAATCTCATCATCAGAGCAGCAATAACTGAGAAACCCTTCACAAACCGACGATAGTAACCCGCCAAACCAAGAAAACTGCTCACTTTTGGAACATTCCTAGGCGCTTTCCAATTAATAATCGCCTCAATCTTAGACAGATCAACTTAAATACCCTTAGCCGAAACAATATGCCCCAAGAATGACACTTCCCGAAGCTAGAAGTCACACTTACTAAGCTTGGCAAACAACCGATGCTTACTCAACACTTGCAAAACTAACCGGAGATGCTCCTCATGTTCACTCTCATCCTTGGAATAAACCAAGATATCATCTATGAACACTACTACAAATTGATCAAGATATGGCCTGAACACTCGGTTCATCAAATCCATGAATGCCGCAGGTGCATTGGTCAAACCAAACGGCATCACTAAAAACTCATATTGGCCATACCTAGTCCGAAATGCAGTCTTAACCACATCTGCATCCTGAACTCGCAGCTGATAATACCCTGATCGAAGATCAATCTTTAAAAAGACTCGTGCACCTCTATGTTGATCAAACAAACCCTCGACTCTAGGCAAGGGATACTTGTTCTTCACTGTGACCTTATTAATTTGCCTATAGTCGATACACATTCTCATAGAACCATCCTTCTTCTCAACAAACAGAACCGGAGTGCCCCTTGGAGATATGCTGGGTCTGATAAACCCCTTATCCAATAGCTCTTGTAGCTGAGTTTTGAGCTCTCTCAACTCTACAGGAGCCATCCGATAAGGTGCTTTCGATATAGGTAAAGTACCCGGCACTATCTCTATGGACAACTCCACTTCTCTCTCAGGAGGCAAACAGGTAACTAGCTCAGAAACACATCCCCAAACTCTCGAATAACCGGGATAAGCTCAATCCTAACTTGATCCCACTTGGAATCCAACACCACTGCCAGAAAAGCCTCACAGCTCTTCCTAATGAATCTCTTAGCTTGCATTGCGGAAATTACATTATTCAAAGAACTAGCACCCAAACCTTTCACAATTATAGGAGATCGATCTCTATCCTGAAGCACAACTATCTTTGTATGACAGACAGCCACAGCCCGATGCTTACCTAACCAGTCCATACCTAAAATCAAATCAAACTCTCTGAAAGGCAACTCAATCAAATCTGCTGGAAACACAACTCCCTCAACCAACAGAGGACAATTCCTATACATTCTACTAACATTGACAATATGCCCTAAAGGACTGGTCACACATATCTCATAGTCTGACTGGTCTACATCATGCAACTTATCACTTAACTTATTAGTGCACAAATATGAGTGTGTGGAACCAGGGTCAATTAGAGCATATAATTCAATGTCATGGAGTAAAAACTTACCAGCAATCACATCAGGCGCATCCTGCTCCTCCCTGGTTCACACAACATAAGCTTTGGCTGGAATAGGTAACGGAGGCTCAACTAACTTAGATGCAGCTCCCTCTCTAGGTCGACCGCCTCGACCTCTACCTCTGCCTCTACCACGGGCAGATTGCGTGGCATTCGAACCAACTCTGCTGGCTTCTCTCTGAGCACCCGAATCCTCATTCAACCTTGGACAGTTGGCCAAAAAGTGTTAAGTGCTCCCACATCTGAAACACCCACCTATGAGCCACCTACACTCACCCCGATGAGGCTTACTGCAATGAGAGCACACAGGCATTGACTCGGTCCTACCACTAGCACCGCCTTTACCAGAACCAGACACTGCTGCAGAACCCTATCTTCTACCTCTAGTAGCCGGGCCTATAGATGACTCATCCTGCGGGTTCCTTGATCTCTTACCCGAGGATGAAGAAGATGAACCACCACGAGAAGGATTCCTCCTCTGAGCTCTCTCTCTCAGCACTGATTCTGACCTCTCAGCCTTAACAGTAGCTTGCACAATCTGATAATACCCCACTCCCGGAGTACCCATCAAAGAAATCAACATCTCCTATAGCGACTCATTCAAACCGGCCTCAAAATGCCTACACCTGAATTCCTCTGTCAAAATACCCTCTAGTGTATACTTCGCCAAACGGTTAAATTCCTTCTCAAAATCAGATACAGACATTGCTCTCTACTTTAAACTCATGAACTGAGCCCACTTAGCATCCTTGTATGTCTGAGTCACATACTTACTTGTGAACTATCTTTCAAAGAAATCCCATGTAACCGAATCAGGCAACTGAGGATGCCTACAAACCAACTCCCACCATTCATATGTAGACCTTTGTAGCAAAGCCACTGCACACTCAACTCGCTGATCAGGAGGATACCGAACCTCCCTCAAACCACGCTTCACCCTATCAATCCATTTCTCAGCCAAATCTGACTCATCCAAACGCGTTCCATAGAAGTTTTTTGCACCTGCTCTTCTCATACACTCAGTCGGGGCCTTAGGGGTTGTCACTCTCTCTAAGACTCGAGCCATGTCCTAAGATAGCTTAAACATAGCTTCGAAGGGCATGGCTGCGGCCTCGGGCTGAACCCTAACAAGTTGAGCTGACCTAAAAACCGAAGGATCAGCAGCTTGAGGATTGCAATCCATCTAAAAGAGAGATAAAGACAATCGTATTAGCCAACATAGTCCTAGACATATACTCATCCATACACAACAATGACAATAAAACACCCAGAAATGCCTAAACCTAGGCTCTGATACCAAAAACTATAACACCCCCTACCCATACGTAGGCGAACCCATCCAAATAGGAGTGAGATGCCGTAGGGGCAGGGGTGTCGCACCAAACAGAATGAGGCAAAGCAAACATTCATCCACAACAAACATATGGAATACAACAGAAATTAAAACTTTAAAGAAATAACAACTGATCATACATTAATTTAACAAAATCATTACAATATTATTCTGATCAATTGCCCAAACAAAAGAATTACATATCCAAAATAAATAGAGCGGAAGCTTACAAAATTACTGATACAATGAGAGTTTTATTACAAAAAGAATCAATATAACTATTACAAAAATAGCCCTAACACTAATCCCTTATATTTTGGCTTGACTGGCGGCGACTCTCCCAAAGCAAAATGCCTTCTACACCTACATGGATAAAAACCGTGCTAAGCGATAACGCTTAGTGGGGAACACACAACAAAAGAGTGGACGGCCAGTCACAATGGTTGTCAAAGCATAACACATATGATATGACATATGCGGATAATTATGTCAGATATAATCATACTTGCAGAATAAAGACATACATTCAGAAGCTCATATCCGCATTCATATACATATAAACTGATTTCTCATACTTATCATGCTCATTCGGATATCACATTCTGATAATCATATCAAAGCAAACAGAACACTTGCTGACACACAATAGTGGATAACGGGTATACAGACAGTACTTTATAGGTATGAATCGAATAACCATTTATATTATCACATTCAAAATAATTTTTTGGAGGGACCTTAAATAAGATCAAAAATTCATAAGGGTTCGCGAGGAACCAGACGGGGACCTGATCGGGGTCCAAACAAAACTGAGACTGTAGCTAAAAGACTCTATTAGGCATGCCTAACTATCCACTAGACTGACTCTCACAGGTCATACATAAAGAAATTCACATATTGAGTTCATAACTTAAGGTAATAAATGACCCATTCCGGATTCAATAAGCATTCAATAATTGATAGTGCAAAAATACCAATTTATGATATAAGATAAATAAAATAACACTAAATCATATTTAAAACGAATCATAAGTGAAAAAGGAGTGAAAACGAAGAGAACCAAAAATCATCAAAATTGGGGCACGGAAGCGTTTTACATGGTGGTATGGCAAATCCATACCGCCGTGTAAGACACCTTACACGGGGGTATGGTATAATCCAAACCACCGTGTAACATGCCCCACACGGAGCTGGGCAGAAGCATTTTACACGGGGGTATGGGTAATCCCATACCGCCGTGTAAAATGTCTAGATCAGCTCCCCAGAAGAAGTCTCATGATTCACACGGTGGTAAGGCGCTCCATACCGCCGTGTGAATCACCAAATTTCCAGATTTTTGCAGAGTAACAACCCAATTTCAAAACCAAACCAACACATTTCCAAAACTCACACATTCAAACCATAAAATCAACCCATAAAACTCACCTTGCAGCTCCACATTCAAGTACCACATGCAATAAACATACTAAATCATTCAATCCATCCAACCAATTCAAATCCACAATCTAACAAATTCACATATGCATCAACAATCAAAATCACCATCTCAAAATCAAAAATTAAAATCTTAACTCAACATACTCAAACCTCAAAGCATTAAACCATCATACAACTCATTATAACTCCACAAACCAAATAAATTTCCAGAATTTTATCCAAAGAGCAAAAATCACAAAAACTCCCAAATCTGAATCTCCTTAGCTCCTAATCACTTAGTACCACTTCCCGACTCCTTCTCCTTTCCTTTTAGATTGCGAGGAGGCCCAACTAACACCCAAAACACACAACCCAAACAAAGACAAACCAAACATCAAACCCTAGGCCACAAATATAGAAGTAGAAGATGAAGATGAAATACAACAAACTTGCATAATTGAGTTGAGAAATGATCAATCCCCACCAAGAACACTTAAATCCAAGCTTAGGGCACACTATAGAGTGAAGAAGAGGAAGAAGAGCAGTAGAGGGAGGAGAGAAATGGGAAAAAGATGGGGAAATCTGATTTTCCCTTTTCTCTTTCTCCTTTTATTTACTCTTTTCCTAACACTACAAGAAAATTGGTTTTTAACGACCAAAATTTAGCGAAGGGATGAAAATCCGGTCGTTAAAATATACAAGTAGCGAAGGGAAATTAATCCGGTCGTTAGTTCTTAAATTTTATTGTTATATAACGAGGGGTTTAAATCCGGTCGTTAAAACACTAATATTCCGATCGTTATTGCTATGAAAAACATTGGCGGGACTTGTTGGTGGTTTACCTCCAAATAATGCTCCATTATTTGATAAAAATAAAACACAGAATTGCGAAGCCCACCCAAAAAAACAGCAAAAAATGGCAAACCCAGATGAGTGAGAAATAGCAAAAACATGAAAACCCTTTTCTATTTGCAAAAAACGCAAACCCTTTTCTATCTTCCAAAACTAAACTAATCTAAACCTTATAGAAATGGCCGTAGCAGAAGCATGGATTGCCCTCAACCTCGCTTGATTTATGTCATAGTTGCTTCAATTTTCTGATCTGCCTCCCTCGCTCTTCAACCTCCCCTGCTGCTACTGCTGCTCTCGCCGCTGCTCGTCGCTCCAGGCTCTTCGGTCGCCACTCATTCCTCGCCGTGGGCATCGCCGTTCCAGAATCGCCACCGTCTTGCCTCAACAGGTAAATCGCAATTTTTCTTTATTTTTTTCCCTTTATTTATTTTTCATTTTTTTCATTTTCGCTACTGTTGTTACTGCCGCCACTCGACGCTCCTCCCTCGTCGTGGATGTCGCCGTTCCAGCCGATCCAGAATCACACCGTCTTGCCTCAGAGCTTATTCTAGCTTTATGTCTGGATCGCTCTCCATCAAGACGAATAGGTTTGTTCTTTCTTCTTAATCGATCGCTCTAATTTGCTTCAATTTACCTCCTCTATTAGCTCATAAGAAATCATATTTAGATCTGTTTTGTGGTCATACTAATTGAATTTCGATAATTTTATTGTTGGTTTTTTCTTCGTGTAATTGCTTTTTGCTTAGTTTTCCATTTCGAATAAAATTTCTAGATTCAATTTCTTTGTATAATTGCGGGGTACAGATTGTTTAATTTTAGTTACGAAAAGCATGCATTTGAGAATTGAGTGCAAAGCACGTGCGTTCCCTTATTTTCGCCTGTATGTGATTCAACAAAAGTTAAGTCCGTGATTAGTACTATAGATTAGTTTTCTTGTGTCTTGTATTAGATCAATTAGGAAGTGTGATTTCATTGGCAGGAGTTTTTAATTTGTTACAGCTGAGGTTGTGGCAGGATCAGCAACATGGCTTGGTCGTGGTCTATCTTGCGTGTGCGCACAAAGAAGAGAGAGTGATGCTCGTCCTTCATTTGATTCAACCCCTACCCAGGTGCTTTTTTGTTTAAAAAAAAAGGATGTGATTTTGCTTCTCTTATGCTTTCCTTCATGTCCTTATTCTGTAAGATAAAGAACCTAGGTTTTTCCCCTCAGGATTGATTTCTTTAATTTCTGAAGCATCAACATATATCAAAAATTTCATCATTTGCGTTTTTTTTATGTGATCATCTATCATTTGCTGGTATCTTATCTCATTAGTCTCAATTTTTAACATCGTCAACTCTTTGTTCTGTCATGAATGTCAGGAGGAAAGCTTGCAGCATTTACAAAGTCGAATTGATGTTGCCTATGATAGTACAAACCCTGAGCATCAGGTACAATTATTCTTCAGTTATGATTAACATTTTGAAAGTTTTGATGAATAGCATCTGGTGACCAATAAACTGCCTGTTTGATAGATTGGTCATAATTCAATGTGGATTGTTTGTATTATTTTTAAATTATCATTTCTGAAAAGTTAAGGTCCTTTTCTTTTTTTTGTCATGTGCTATTGCTACATTTCCTTTAGGAAGCATTGAAAGCTTTATGGAATACTGCGTTTCCTAAAGAAGAACTTCGCAGTTTAATATCAGAGCAGTGGAAGGAAATGGGTTGGCAAGGAAAGGATCCATCAACAGATTTTAGGTGAATTGACCTGTGATTTTTTTTTTTATCCATACCATCTAGAGGGAACCAATTTTTGTTCATAACTGGTGTCGGGAGCTGTTCTATTGGATTTAACTATTCTTCTTCTGATTCAATCTTTGACTTTATAATTGCATTTATCTACATAAAGAGGAGATAAGGAGATACCATCGGTTTTAAATACGAATTCTTGTTGGAAATAAAACAAATAGGTTTTATATTGTCTTATTCAGACATACTTGTTGCAGAAGGTATTGCATTCTAACCTATATAAGTGTTCAAAGATTTCTATGAGATGTTCTGACTGTTGTACCTTTCATCCAGGTCCTTTTGTGACCTTGATTTGTATCTATTTTATTATTTATTTCTTTTCTCTTTATTTTTCTTTTTAAATAGCTAATTTCTTTAGCTAAATCTATCACAGGGAGTAGGCGGCTATTTAATGTTTCGTGGCTTGCTGGTGGTCATCCTGTTTTAGATCCAGTTGCTCTCATATCAGATGCAGACAGGACACTTGGCATTATATTGGATTTTTTGCAGTCACCTGGCAGTCTTCCTCGTTCATTGATAATCACTGTTGTCAATTGGTGAGTTTCCACATTCCAGTATCTGAATTATATTGGTTGAATCAATGGAAAAATGTCAAAACGTATATTTTAGTTTTGTTAGAAAGAACAGGTAATGAAAATAATACTAGTGTTATATATAATAATATTAGTGTTATATATAATAATCCTTTTAGTCATATATAATAGTTGTTTCACTTTAATTCAGTGCACGGCTTACAAAGGCATACCAAACTGTTAATGTTCTGTTTAAGGTTTTGAAGGCTGTAATCATGAGGTGAAATCCTTTTATCTATAATATGATTTTGTTTCAAGCACTTGTCTTCAAATTGGCAAAGTAACTGGGATGCATAACTTTATTATATCCTTTGATTTACTGTCTTTGTGCATGAATATTAATTATAAATTATGTTTTAAATTCTACAGGTGTTTAATACAATGGACAACAATGAAGATATGAGATTCATTATACATTCTTCTACTATAAAGATTCTAGATGAATAGAAAATGGTATAGATAGGATTTTTTTTTAATCAAACTTGTATATTACAAATAAAATGTAAAACAATTTCAAAATATTAATATATTTTGTAACTGGTATTTTACATTCTATGAAAAGACTATTTATTATAATTTTATATTTGTGTGTATGTGAATGATGTGTACAGTTAATATTCAAATGAAATATTTTATCTATCACTAAACGGAATCTTTAATTGTCAGAATTTACTTCTTTGAAAATGAAATACACACAACGAAGAAAAATCTGGTTGCTAAAAGATATTATAACGACCGAAAATTCGTTCGTTGAAAGTAAATACAATTAGCGAAAGGAAAATCCGGTTGCTAAAAGGTATTTTTAACGACCGGAAATCCTTTTGTTAAAAGTCAATATAATTAGCGAAGGGAAAATTCGGTCGTTAAAAGGTATCTTTAACGACCGGAAATCCCTTCGTTGAAAGTGAATTCAAGTAGCGAAGGGAAAATCCGGTCGCTAAAAATCATTATTCAACGACCGGAAACATTCCGGTCGTTAAAGACATTAACGACCGGATTCAATATCCGGTCGTCTATACCTTTAACGAAGGGGCTTTTACCGACCGGATTTTCCGGTCGTTATACATGTTTAACGACCGGATTTTGACTTTTAACGACCGGATTTCCCTTCGTTAAAAAGCATTTTTCTTGTAGTGTAACCTAGCCATATGTCAACTCCTCATTGGTGGGATTTGTTCATTCACACCCTCCAAGCATGCAATTCACCGCACACAAGACCTCCCTCACTAAAACACACCCTACTAAGATATGCTCATGCACACACTATTACAACCCAACTTACTCACTCACATCCTATAATAAACACGTGAGCAACACACCCAAATGCAACCCAACTAATTCACACCCTAATATCACATATGCACCCACACACTAGCATAACCCCCAAACACGCTATCTACCCAAAATACCCTTATCACATGCCAAAACACATACAATGCAGATGCACAAACATGGCTCAAACTTCTATGGGGCAAATTAGGTGTGACACGCTTGGGTTAAGAGGGTTATCCCGAATTCATTTATATATGATATTAGGTTAAATTAATTCACAATGGGTATGGGGTGGATAAGTGAACCCGAGCAATGCTTCTTTTATATTGATTTTTATGTTTATTATTTTTATTAGCTTAATTCATACCAAAAAATTACTACTAGTTTAGTTTAACAAATTTTAACTGCACATTTTAGCTGCTTAATTTCTTCAATTTAAACAATAAATTACTTATACACACAAAACAGTTGGGAATTCTTTAGCATACAATTAATTGTCATAGCTTGCACACACAATCCCTTGGGTATGATAATTCGGGGTCTAAAAATTAACACCTTATATTACTTAGCCGATCTAGCACACTTGCTAGTGAGCAACAAGTTTTTGGCGCCATTGCCGGGGATTGACATTGCTTATGAGTTTTGATTGTTATCTGTATGCGTTTTCTTTTTATTATTTTACATTTCCTTATTCCTTTCAGGTAATTGTGGTGCATGAACAGATTGAGACAAGAGCAAGTAGCACCCTACGACCCTGAAATCAAGAGGAAATCAATAAAGGAGAGCTAATAGAGAGAACAACATGAAACCAGATCCTCCTATTGATGAATTTCCTCTCGAGAATGAACAAATGTTGAGGGTACAAGAAGAAATTTGGGTAGACATAGAGAAGAAGTACCTAGGCAGAGGACGATTAGGGATTATGCTATACCAAGATGGAATGAAGACCATAGGATGATTGTGCTGCCTAGGGGGGGTACAATTTGAGCTTAAACCAGAAACGATTACAATGGTACAGAGAAATTAGTTCTCTGATTTAGATTTAGAAGATCCTGCTCAGCACATTGACATATTCTTAGAGTTCAGCGACACGGTTCAGATTTTGGGTGTTCCTACTGATGCAGTTAGGTTGAAGTTGTTTCCTTTCACATTGATTGGAAAAGCGAGGGAATGGTTTTAGATGTTACCAAGTCAATCAATTTGGTCATGGGATCAGTTGCAAGAGAAATTTTTGATGAGATTTTTCCCTCCAACCAAGACTACAAGTATTCGCAACAGCATAATGAGTTTTCACCAAATGAATGAGGAGCCTTTCCATGAGGCTTGGGAGAGGTTCGGGAGGCTATTGAGAAGCTATCCACACCATGAAATAGCTGTTTACCAATTGATGATGATATTCTATGCTAGAGTTACACCACATATAAGGTCATTATTTGATGCATCATCTGGAGGCTCTTTCTTAAATAGTTGCCGAAAGAAGCTTTCCATTTGTTGGATGAGATGGCAGCAAATGACTCTCAATGGACTACTCGTAGATCATTTCTGAGAGGACAAGAGATGCATAACGTAGATGAAGTGGCACTGCTACAGGCATAGTTAGAGTTGGTGAAGAAAGAATTAAGTGGGTTGAAGGTACAGAATCTGGTTTCAGTTGCTCAAAAGAGTGAATCGTATAAAGGCGAGCCATGTAATCAAGAGGGTAGAGCTATAGGAGATGTGAATATGGTAGGAGATTATCAAATAAATAATCCCTACAGTAATACATAAAATCTGAGTTAGAGGAATCACCTGAATTTCTCTTGGAAAGATGGAAACCAACATGCCTCATCTTCTCAACCACAAGCAAGAGCCCCTTTCAACCAAAATGTTCATCACAACCAATCTTACCCACCTCAAGCAACCACTCATTACCAAGCCCCATATCCACCACATCACCACCAAGGGCAAAGTTCAAACCAATCCCAAGCTCAAGCATATCACCCACCGGGATATCAACCAAGACCACCTTTTTAAGAGAAGAAGCCTAATTTTGAAGACATGCTAGCTAGTTTCATGAATATTCATTAGCAATTTGTGAATAGTCAGCAGCAATTTATGGCTAATTAAGAGACAAGGTGGAAATCACAAGAGCAATGGAATCGAAATCAAGATTCTTCCATAAGGAACCTAGAAACATAATTAGGCCAGCTTGCAACTTCAATGTCCCATAGACAACCAGGGACTTTTCCTTCAAATGTGGACCGAAATCCCAAGGAGGAGGCAAAGGCAATTACATTGAGAAGTGGCAAGGAGGTAACACAAGGAGAGGAGAAAAGTAAGTTATCTTCACCATCATCGAATAAGGAGGAGCCAACACGGAAGGTAAGAGACTCTAACCCTAGAGTCGAGGTAAATGTGGATGCTCCTATAATTGATAAGAGCAAAAGCCTAATGAACCCCAATATAGAGGATCTTGACATAAATAGGTTTCCATTTAGAGGGGGAAAATGAGCAATAAGCTAGGTTTCTAGGAATGTTTAAGAAATTGCACATCAATTTACCTTTTGTTGAAGCCTTAGCTCACATACCCAATTATGCTAAATTCATGAAAGAACTTTGTTCTAATAAAAATAAATTAGAAGGGTATGGGACTGTACAACTTATAGAGAATTGTAGTGCAATAATCATGAACGAGATTCCAAAAAAATTGGAGGATCCAGGTAGCTTCACTTTACCCTATGAGATTGGTGAAACTTTTGTTGGAAATGCTTTGTATGACTTGGAGGCCAACATTAACTTAATGCCATATTCCATGTGCAGGAAACTCAATTTAGGTGATCTCAAGGAGACGAGAATGAGGCTCCAGCTTGTAGATAGGTTGGTAAGGAAACCCAGAGGGGTAATAGAGGACCTACTAGTGAAGGTGGGAAAATTCATTTTCCCTATGGAATTGTAGTCATGGAAATGGAGGAAGATAGAAAGTGCCACTAATTGTGGGGAGATCATTTTTGTATACGGAAAAAGCCTTGATTGATGGACATGGTCAAAAGGTCACCCTATGATTCAACAATGAAGAGTTGGTAGTGGACATGAACAAAGCTCAAAAGTATCCATCAAGTGATTTGGAGGAGTCAATTTGTTTTATGGATAAGGTGGATGAATGTGTGAAAGATATGCAGGAGAAGGTGTTGCTAGATGATCCATTAAATTTGAGTTTAATGCATTCCTTTGAGAATGAAGAGTTGGATGAAGTAGGAGCAGAATTGATAGTAGCCATAGAGAAAGAACGCGGAGAGGAGAAATCAAAGCAAGAAGGGTTTACTCCACAAAAGGGAGATTCAAAATCTGAACTTAAACCCCTTCCTCCTCATTCAAAATATGTATTTTTAGAGTATGAAATAAAACCAATAATTATCTCTTCTATGTTGTCGGGTTTTGAAGAGGAGATGCTGCTTGAAGTGCTGAAGAAGCACAAGGAAGCAATTGGATGGGAGACATCAGACCCAAAGGGGATCAACCCAAGCTACTGCACTCATTGGACTTCGATGGAGGAAGATTGCAAACCGATAGCTCAACCCCAAAGGAGGCTCAACCCAGCAATGCAGGAAGTGGTCAAAAAAGAGGTACTCAAACTCCTCGATTCAGGTATAATCTATCCAATCTCAAATAGTCAATGGGTTAGCCCAGTACAATGTGTTCCTAAAAAAGGGGGAATGACAGTGGTTAAGAATGAGCTCGATGAACTCATTCCAACTCATACAGTTACGGGTTGGACAGTCTGTATAGATTATAGGAGACTGAACAACGCCACTAGGAAGGATCATTTTCCATTGCCATTTATTGATTAGATGCTAGAGAGGCTGGCAGGGAATAGGTTTTATTATTTCTTAGATAGGTATTCGGGGTATTTACAAATCCCCATAGCCCCTAAAGATTAAGAGAAAATGACCTTTACCTGCCCTTATTGCACATTTGCCTATAGGAGAATGCCCTTTGGATTGTGTAATATGTCGGTTACATTTCAGCGGTGCATGATGGCAATTTTCCACGACTTCATAGAGAAATTTATGGAGGTCTTTATGGATGATTTCACCATTTATGGGAGAGACTTTGAGAGCTATTTAAAGCATCTTGATTTGGTGCTAGGGAGGTATGAGAAAGCTAACTTAGTATTAAATTGGGAGAAGTGCCTCTTTATGGTGAGGGAAGGCATTACGCTAGGGCACAAAATTTCAGAGAAGGGAATAGAGGTAGATAAAGCCAAGGTAGAAGTCATAGAGAAACTCCCACCCCCAACAACTATTAAGGGAGTTAGGAGTTTTTTAGGGCATGTGTGGTTCTACAGCAGGTTTATCAAAGATTTTTTAAAAATTGCAAAACTCTTATCCAATTTGCTGATGAAAGATGCTCCTTTTGATTTTACTAGTGAATGTTTGTTGGCATTTGAAACATTGAAACAAAGACTTATTTCAGCCCCAGTAATTATATCTCCGGATTGGAATTTGCCATTTAAGCTAATGTGTGATGCAAGTGATTTTGCAGTAGGAGCAGTACTCAGACAAAAGCGAGAAAAGGTGTTCCATGTTATTTATTATGCTAGCCATACCTTGACTGGAGCCCAGGTTAACCACACCACAACCGAGAAGGAACTTCTTGCAATTGTCTTTGCTTTCGAGAAGTTCAGGCCATTTTTCTAGGTGCAAAAATTGTGGTGTGGTCTGACCATGCAACATTGAGACATCCTTTTGCCAAGAAGGAGTCAAAGCCAAGATTGATTAGATGGGTGCTCCTTTTGCGAGAGTTTAACCTAGAGATTAAAGATAAGAAGAGGGCAAAAAATTTTGTGGCGGATCACTTGCCTAGATTGGAGCACGATCGCATTGAAAAAGGGGAGATTTTCGATTTGTTCCCTAATGAGCGTATTTGTGCTTTATTTATGTGCGAAGTTACTGTGCATTGGTTCGCTAATATAGCTAATTTTCTTGCAGGTGACTACATGCCAAGGGACATCACAAGGCAACAAGGGAAGAAGTCAAAAACTGATGCGAAACTTATCTTTTTTGCCTATGCGTTGATCAAGTGTTGAGAAGGTGCATTCCGAAAGAAGAGAAAGGGGACATCATCGAAGCATGTCATAGCGGGGAAGCTAGTGGACATCATAGGCAGAATAGAACGGTATCAAAAATTCTCTCTTCTGGTTTTTATTGGCCTGTAATGTTTAATGATGTTAAGTTATATGTGCAAACTTGTGATAGATGCCAAAAGATAGGCATTATTTCTAGGAGGGATGAAATGCCCTTAACCAATATGCTTAAGGTGGAGTTGTTTGAGATGTGGGGGGTAGACTTTATGGGGCCTTTCCCAATATCCTATGGGTTTGAGTATATCTTACTGGCAGAAGATTATGTGAGCAAATGGGTAGAAGCCGTAGCCACTAGGACTTGTGATATCAAGAGTGTGCTAGAGTTTTTGAGAAAGAATATATTCACCCGATATGGAGCCCCTAAAGCCATTGTTAGTGACGGTGGTAAACCCTTTGTTAACCACCAATTTAAGGCTTTCTTAAAAAAATTTGGAGTGAGGCATAAAGTTGCTACCCCTTATCATGCCCAAGCCAACGGTCAAGTTGAGGTGTCCAATCGGGAATTGAAAGCCATGGTAGAGAAAACGATTAATGCATCTAGAAAGGATTGGTACCTTAAGCTAGATGAAGCTTTATGGGCATATAGGACAGCATTTAAGACACCGATAGGGATGTCTCCCTTCAGGTTAGTGTTTGGGAAGTCCTGTCACCTTCTGGTGGAATTAGAATGAAAGGCTTATTGGGCTACAAAAGTCTTGAATTTTGACCTTGTGAGTGCAGGAAAGTGCAGGTCCCTGCAGCTGAATGAGTTAGAAGAGCTCAGATTTTGGGAATACGATCACGCCACGAAGTACAAAGACAACACCAAGAAATGGCATGATAGAAGGTTGATTAAGAAGGAATTTGTGCCTGAGATGAAGGTGCTTCTATATGATAGTAGGTTGAGATTGATTCCTAGGAAATTAAAATTGAGGTGGAAAGGACCTTTTGAAGTTGTGGGAGCTAATAAATTTGGAGTGGTGACATTAAGGCACCCGAGGGATGAGAAAGCGTTCAAGGTGAATGGACATTGCGTGAAGCCTTATTTCGAATTGACATTTGATGGCGCTTCAGTGATTGTCACCCTTATGGACCCTTGACGATACTTAAAAGTCTAGCTGCAGACTTGGTAAGTGCAGAACTACTTCTAAAATTGATTATTTTATGTTATTGGTCTTCCGTAGGTTGTTAATAGTGTTTGGTTTTGCTCAATTATTGTGATTTAGAGTCTTAGTTTAGCAATTTTCTTGTTAGAGAGTTTTTCACGTTTTATGTGGCCTGAAATAATGTGGGAAGTCTGAATTTTTTCGAAAAGATGTAGGAGGTCACGGTGGCAATGAAATTGTTGTCACCATGACCAAAGGAGAATTACATTTTGGATTGGAAATTTAAATATGTCACGGTTGCAATAGTTTTGTTGCCACTGTGACCAATGGAGAGTTTAGCTTCTGGATTGCGTTTTGAGTTATGTCACGGTGGCAATGGATTGGTTGTCATCGTGACCAAGTGGTAAGTTGTATTCTGGATTGAGGCAGGAGGTATGTCACGGTGGCAATGAATTTGTTGTGACCATGACCAAAGGTGGAGTTACATTCTATTTTGAAATTGGGGTATGTCACGGTGGCAATGGATTAGTTGTCACCATGACCAGTTGAAGGTTAATCTTCTGTTTTGGAAATTTCAATATGTCATGGTGGCAACCGATTTATTGTCACCGTGACCTAAGTAGAGTCAGCTTCTGGATTGGAAATTTGGGTATGTCACGGTGGAAATCATTTTGTTGTCACTATGCCCCCCCCCCCCCCCCCCCCCCCCGAAACCTATTTTAAAAACCCAATTTTTCCGTGTTTATGTTTCACTTCCACCGCACTTCTCACTCTCAGTTTGAAATTCTCTTTCTCTTGTCTATTTGTGTGCTTCATTTTTCATTTTGGGCTACAACATTCTCATGTCTTCAATAAGTAAGTGATCTTCACTCTGTTCTTCTTCTTCAATTATTTATTTCTTAAGTTGCTTCTCTCTATTCACGAAGTTATCTCCATTGCTATTTTTCTAGGCGTGAGCTTTGGTTTCATATGGCATTTATTTTCATTATACTTTGAATTTTTTGTGTGATTTTCATCAATTCTTATTTATTTCTTCAATTAACATTCTTGTGGTTATTGGATGCATGTAACGTTTGTGAATTGGGGATTTAGGGCATATTCTGTGTGAATTGGGTATTAATTTTATTCAAAATTTTGTTTGAATTTGAGAAATGTTAGATACTAAATGCTATATTATTCATTATACTGTTTTTAATTTCAAGCTTTTGGATTTTTGTTAGTGTTTATGGGTTAAGTTTCAGAGAATGAATCTTATGCACACCAGGTGTTTGTTAAAATGCCTTAATGAACCTTTATCCCCAAATTTTTGCATTTTCTAGCAAGATGGAGTTCAGTGCTTATATTGCCCTTGTGCTTGATTGTACTTTACTTATGTCATTGAATGAACATTCTTGACTGTGTGAATTATTGTTTCTTCTTCATAATGTTATTGTCATCAATTTTTCATGTGAAAAAGGATGTGCTTGTTTCTAATGAGTTTGATAATTCATGTTGCTATTTAAGGCTATTGTTTATTATGAACTTGAGTTGCTGTTGAATCTTTTCCTTTCTCGTACAGTGGCCCCAAAGCACAAGAGCACCATAATTGCTTCTAGCTCATCCAACCAGCCTTCTATCGACATCTCCAAGGTCCCAAATTTGGTACCAAATAATATAAAAGCGAACTATGCCCTCTTCACCAAATGCAAGTACATTCCGATAGCCTACTTAGACATGGACTTGCTTGGGAAATTAGGGATCAGAGACAAAGTCCAGCACCTCATTACCAATATCGGATGGGAGTAGCTCTTTGTACATAATGAGAAGGTTTATGCTGATTTAACAAGGGATTTTGTGGCGATTATGCAGTGTAGGATCGGTAAAAATAGTGCTAGAGATCCAAGAGCTTCTTCTTTCTATCTGGAGGGCACATTGTACGAGATCTCTTTTGTGAGGTTTTCGGAGCTGCTAGGTTTTCCTCCTCTTACGCCAAATTGCTTTAACGACTATGATAAGGATATTGCTTGAGCGTTGATTAGAGACACTATTACAGCCAATAGTTATGTGTCAGGGAAAATGAAGGCTCACCACTTGAATAGTCATGCTCTGCGGATTATCCATAGATTTTTTTTGATGTCATTGTTGAGCCATGTGGATTTTACTGGGCAAGTCAACTTGCCTAAAGCCCTCTTTCTCGCATGCATGGTTAGAGGATTTAGGATCAATGTTGCCCCACATTTGTCGCACAAGCTGGAAGATCTGCAGTGGAACCCCAAGAAGGTTAAGAAAATCTCCCTTGGTGGGTGGGTAACGATTATTGCCAAGGGATTAATCACCCATTGAGAAGGCCTCGAGCACTACCATCTGTTGCTTCAATTGATAAAAAGCTATTGAAAAATATAAAGGTGCTGGCAGACGATGAGACAGAAGGTTATGGGTATCGCCTGACTAGCAAATAGGAATATTTACAAAAAGTGGAGTGCAATCTGGGTGGATCACCTCGTGCACAAGATCAAGAACCTGATGCTCCGGATCAAGAACATGTCTCATTCACTTCTCTATAGCACAACTCATTGGTGGAAAAAAATAGATACCATATCAGCAACTCAAGCGGATCTCCAGGCCCAGCTTGATCAAGTATTACTGGGCCTCACATCCTTAACGGCACGCTTTGATACACATTTTTTGCCACCGCCAGCACCGAAGACTTGAGCCCAGGGAGCCCCCTATCTCGTGTTTTTTATTTTTTTTTTGTGTTGCTAATGTTTAACTTACTGGGGACAGTAAGATCTTAAGTGTGGGGTAGGGGAGTAAAACCAATGAAATTGTGTTGTTAACTTTTTGTTAAAGAAGAACAAGTTTTAAATTGCTACATTTTGTTTTTATTTCTAAGCTTCATGTGCTTTAGTTTTAATATGCGTGTTTTGTTTTTTAGTTATCTGTGTGTTGAATTGTTACCTTAATATCCTTCTCTTAGTCTAGTTTATCTCTAGTTATTATTGATTTGAATGGTTTGAACTGTAATCTATGAATGGATTATCATGAGAACTGATTTTAGCAAGAGAGTAGTTGTATGTCTTAGAGACAAATTAATCTCAGTTAGTTATATATGTGATTTCTTATCCATTGTGCACTTTAGGCTTTATTATAAAAAAAACTTGAAAAATTCAGTGTGTGAAAGCATTTGAGTGAAGGAATCTTAGGATAGTTAGAACCTTCCTCATCACCCTTCGAACAATATAACAACTCAAGCAGGATTAGGACATGACCTAGGCAGTTTTTCTTTGGTAATCACTTTTAAATGACTGTTAACCTACCTATATGCATATTTGCCATTACTAGCCCCGTTGAGTCGATTTGGTATGTTAAAAGCATACTATACAATTCTTTTATTGTTACACTCATCATTTTACCATTCAGCCTAAATGTTTTTGTCTATCCTTTCTAAGAATTGGCCACTCTAGGATTGGGTTGGGATAACATTGTGGGTTGAGTAAGGGTGTTTATTGCTAGAATAACTTTGGTGTGAAAAAAAATTTTCTGAATGTTGAATTGTGAAACTTTGGGGTGTTGCCTAGTATATTTTCGATTTTCCCTTAATGAAGTCCAATATTATAAAAGAGTAAAAGTTGTGGGTATCTCACTATTTACGTATGAAAAGAAAACAAAATTGAAAATGTTTATCATTAATATGATCTTCGAGCTAGTCATATATAGAAAAATTCAAGTGTGGGGTACCTTCAAATATAGGGAAGTGCTTATACATTCAAAGGTGATCAGATTTAAAAGAAGAAATTCATTAGGGCCATCTGTCTGCTTATTTTCTTGTGGATTAGTGTTTTTCATTTTGGGAAGTTTAGTTTTGGTAACTGTTGGTAAGATGAATGTGGGTCAATATAAATTTTTGTTCAGATTGGATAGTGGTGAATGTGGATGGAGTGGCTAACTCTTTGTTTGATATCCTTATCTTTTTTTGTTAGCCAATTCCCTAACCAGCATTACAACCTTAAGTAAGACCTAGTGATTCTATTCTTGACCTAAGTTGTTTAGTGTAAAAGACATATGTCGTTCCGGTGCTAAAGGAGAGGCTTTGACTATACTGAGTTTCGAGTGCAAAACCAATACGCAAATTTATTTGCTTATCAATTTCTTTGCTCAATTGCTGGAATGTGCTAGTTGTCTTTGTTTTGAAAAGTAGAAAAATTGTTTTAGCCTAGCACACACACATATGAAATCGCTTGATATAAGCTAGCTTGAGACTTTTTGGTTAAGACTCTTCTGCTAAATGCTATTTTGGTTTGTTTAAATTTTCATATTCTAAGTTAGAGTTTGAATTTTAAAGAATGTGGACAATTCATTTACTCGAGGGCGAGCAAAGTCTAAGTGTCGGGTATTTTGATATCTTCAATTTAGTACTTAGTTTTGTTATTCTTTTACTGTGATTTTTGGGTTTTTATTTGTGTTTGTTGTTTTGTTTTTGTTACTTTAACTAATTTTGTCAAATTTAGTTAAATTAGGTTTTTATACACTTTTGATAGCAACTGGATAGTGTTTTATGTTAAAATGCAGGAATTATAGGTACCTCACGGTCACAACAAAAGGGTTGTGACCGTGACATATATTTTCTCAAGGCAGAATTGTTATCACATGTAGCTCACGGTCACAACCCTTTGATGTGATCTTGACATATAGTTTTACATGGCAGATTTGAAAGTAGAGGTGCCTCACGGTCAAAACTAATTGGTTGTGACCGTGACATGTTGATTTTCAAGGCAGATCTAAAGGTAGAGCTACCTCACAGTGATAACCATTTTAGTTATCACTGTGACCTAGAGCTATCCAAGGCAGAATCGAAAATCAAGTATCTCACGGTGACAACCATTTTCATTGTCATCGTGACCCCCCTACACATTCAGGAGAGAATCGATTTTCCAAGCATCTCATGGTGATAACCATTTATGTTACACCCCGTTCTCCTCCTAGTAGTTTGAGCCATGTGTATGTGTGCATGTGTGAGAGTTTTGGCATGTGTTAAGGGTATTTTGGGTAATATGCATGTTTTGACGGCTTTATTAAAGTGTGGGTGCATGTATGATAATGGTGTGTGTGAATATGGGATTTGTTAGTGTGTGTGCATGCTCATAGGGGAGTAGTGTGTGTATTAGTGAGGGTTGGTCTTATGTGTGGTGTCTTGCATGAGTGTAGGGTGTGAGTGATCAAGATCCACCAATCCTAGGGTGATATGTGGCTAGGGTTTTAGGGATGAGGTATAAATAGAAGGAGAGAGAAAAAGGGGACAACCATTTGCTGCCTCTTTCCCTTTTTTTCCCTTCTCTTTATCTCTTCTTCCTCTTTTCCTCTTCAAGTGTGCCCTAAGCTTGGATCTAAGTGGTGTTGGTGGAAATTGATCATCTCTTAAGCTTTGATTGGTAAGTTGGTTGTGGGTTTTCTCTTCTTCGCCATCTTTTCTCTTTCTCTTATTTTAGTTGTTGTGTTCTTGATTTAGGACTTTTGTGTGTTGTTTGGTTCTTGGCTTTCCGGGGTTTAGAAGCACCTACTCGAGATCCCAAAGGGAAAGAGAAGGCAAGTGGGAGTGGACCTTACAACTAGGATTATAGGAATTATCAGGTTTGGGAATTATTTGAATTTTTACATTTTTGAGATTTGGTGTGTTGAATGATTTTTCTTGAAATTTGAGGTTTAATGATGCTCATTTTAGTGAAAATGATATGGGTTTTGGTTTGATTTAAGTTATTATGCATGATTGATGAGTTATTGAAGAAAATGTTAAGTTTGATGAACTTTGTTGCAATTTCTGGGTTAGTCTTTTTTGAGAATCTTGATTATGTTAATGCATGATTTTGATTGTGTTAATTATTGTAAAAGTTGAGTTTTATGCTATTTATGATGATCAGAAGGTCGATTTGCGGTAAGATGAAGTTTGGGTTGATTTGTGTTTGAGATTGGAGGTTCGGGTGTTTTGGAAGTGTGAATTTCTGCAGATTTTCGCGTAAGAGCTAGAAATCACAACTCTATCGCGAGCGTGGTACTATCGTGAGGTCGTGACAGAGCTCGGTGAATTCAGCCCTTGTGCATGGCCGAACGGATTGGGATTACCGAGCCGACCGCAGCGAGTGCTCTCTATCACGAGCGCGACGTATGTCGCGAGTGCGACAGAGCGCTCGACTGCCGAGCGGATCTGGACATTCCCCTATTGCGAGCGTGCGCCTGCGTACGAGCGCAATAGCTTTTGTTGGTCGCTCACTATCGCGAGAGCGATAATGATATGAGTTTTTATTTTCACGCGAGCGGAAAGACTGCCGCGCTAGAGACCTGGGGCCAATTTGGCCTCTGTAGCGAGGGCGACACCCCTGGCTTCAATTTTGAGTTTTCCTTTTGTGATTCCCATATTTAATTTTCGAACTTGTGATGCTTTTAGGTTTATACTTGGACTATTTTGTGAAACATATGAACATAATTGGATGTATTATGCATGGATAATTTTATGAATCATATGAATGTGATGTGATGAATCATGCATGACCTGTTAGAGTCAAATAAGTGGATAGTTAGGCATGCCTAATAGAGTTCAGTAGCTGCAACCCTCAGTTCTGTTCTGGACCCTGATCAGGTCCCTATTTGGTTAGTCATGACCCTTAATGTGTTTGGATCTTGTGTAAGATCCCCTTTGTAAAATGTTTTGAAATGTGAAAATCGTGATATTGCTTTTCAATTCATACCCGTAAGGTACCGCCATGCGTTTACTCGTTATCCTCTACTGTGAGTCAGCAGGTGTTGTGTATTGTTCTATTATGCTTAAAAGAATGCGAATCTGAATGACTATGATTATAAGTATGTGAATATGAATGACTCTACTTATGAGCATATGACTCTGTTAACATATGAATGTGATTATGAACCTTTGAATGCTTATGAATGTGTTTCGATTATGATTATATCTTATATGATATTCAGCTTATGCCAATACGTATGTGTTCTGCCTTGATGACCATTGTGAATGGCCGTCCATATTATTGTTGTTTGTTTTCCCCACTAAGTATTATCGCTTAGCACAGGTGTTTCATCCGTGTAGGTACGGAAGGTGTATAGCTTTGGGGAGAGTCGCCGCAAGTCAAGCCAACACAGTGGCATTGATGTTAGGACTTAGCTTCTTTTTGTATTATGATTCTTTTTATAATAGTGAACTCTCATTGTATTTAGTCTTTTGTTCAGCTTCTGCTTTGAAACTCTGAAAGATGTAATTATTTTAGTAATATCAGAACAGTTATGTAATGAATATTTTCCATCTATGAATGATCAGTTTGGTTTCAATATTTTAATTTCTGTTGTATTTTTGTATGTTTATATTATGTGGATGAATGTTATTATATCATTTTGTTTGGTGACACCCCTGCTGATACGGGTTCTCACTCTATGCTGATGGGTTCTCCTACGTATGGGAACGGGGTGTTACAGTTTTTGGTATCAGAGCCCCAGTTTAGGCATTTTTTGGGTGTTATTGTGCATAGATATATGTCTAGGACTGTGTTGGCTGATGCGGTTGTCTTTGTGTTTGTTTTAGATGCATTTTGATTTGGTGCGTGGTCGCTTGAGGGGTCCACTGAGATTGTGAATCCTCAAGCAGGAGAACCTTCAGTGTCTGTTTCTGCTCAAACACCTAGGGTCCAGCCTGAGGCCGCAGCCATACGCTTTGATGCAATGTTGAAGATTTCTCAGGATATGGCTCGAGTCTTAGAGAGAGTGACCGCTTCGATAGTCCCATTAGAGAGCATGAGGAAAGCTGGTGTGACGCGCGCCGGATCCCGAACGGCCGCCCGCTCGATCGCCCGCACGTGGGCGATCGGGGCATTTGCGGGTCCGTTGACATCTTGCGATAAATCGCAAGTGCGTCTATGTTGGGCAACAAGGAGGTATCATGGAGTCGCCACCCAATAGAACATTGGGAAAGTTACTCTCGCCTCGGAGAGCCTAAGACTGCGCTTGGAATCCATTTTGGGCCAGCCAGAGGGGTCTTGGAAGGTAAACCTCTCGCCCTAAGGAGCCTAGGATTAGCGCTAAAGTCTCGTGGCACAAAAAGGTGTCTTGGAGGGTAGACCTCTAGCCTTTTTGAGCCCAAAGACCAGAGCTGGGTCCGGGATTTCTCATCTATTTCTACCTCGATTATTTTATGATCAAATTTTAATACCATTGATTCGCTCTCTCTCCACACGATGCAATTAATTGAAAGGCGCATTTATTCACATTTTGAAAGCGGTAAATGAGCAAAATAAATATCGAAAGCGATAAATTACAATAATACAAGGAGCAAAATACAACTCCCTCTTGTAAATGTGCGAAGCATACATAAAACGGGTTATTCATTTAATAGTGAGAACATTGGTCCTCGCATGCATATTTATTATGAAACAATTTTGATGTGATGATTTATTTGGGTATGAAAAACTAGGACATTGGTCTCATTTTTTATTTAGAAAAAATGTCAAGTTAATTAATAAAAATGTTTTTGTGATTTTCTTTTTAGCGAGCCTAAATAAATAATTTTACAAGAAAATTATATGGAAAAATTAAATAAAATATTACAAACCAAATAAGCCTTTTTGGACCTCCCGATGTGCTCGCAAAAACGCCCAAGCGAAAAAATGAGTTTAGACATAAAAACAAAATACAATTAAAACAATGTTAGTGATTCAATCAATTAAATCAATTAAACATGCAAAATAATGAATAACAAATTAAAATAAAGTAAGATGATATGAAAAGAATAATAATGGAATAAAAAATATTAACAAACCAAAATAAAATGAGAAACATGGATTATATGTGATAAATGATTAAATGATGTGATGAAAATAAAATAAAACATGTTAATTAATTAGTACATGAAAATATACACATGATGAAAATAAATGATGATAAGTGAAAAATAATGAATGAATAAATAAACAAATGATAATAAAATCATGTAACAATGATAAAATTAGTAAACAAAGGAATGATGAAAATAATAATGATATGTAACAAGGTTAATTGATGTGTTCATAATTAATACAAACTATTTACATGGCAAAAAGATTAATTTAAATTAATTAATTATTTGCATGTTAAAAATAATGAGGAATCAAAATAAATTATTTACATGTTAGGAATAAAAAAAACAATATTCACATGAATAAAAATCAAATCATATATAAACAATTAAATGGAACAAATATAAAATCAATACAACAAATGAATAGATGAAAACAATAAATAAATCAATAAAAATAATAAAATGGATATGAATAAATAAAATAAAATAGAAATGAAATAGAAATGGAGCCAAGAATATTTACCCTCAGAATATTGGATTTGATGAAGGAAAAGTGATGATTTTCCAGAAGATTGCTTGAAAGAATAAAATTAGCAATAAAATTAATTCTCTTTGTTTATGGAGAAAAACAAAGGAATTGATTTGTATGCTTAAGATTAAAAAGAAATTGATGTCAAAATGATGATTAATTTCTTGTGTTTATGAAGAGAAAACCAAGAAATTAATTGGAATAATTAACAATTGAAAATTGATCTTTCAATTCCAATTAAACCTTATTAATTAAAAAAAGAAAAATGAAATTTTGAAGAGAAAATAGAAGATGAAGAATTCTGGAAATTCCCATCTCAAAAAGTAGTGGAGGCCCCCCCTTTAATTTTTCATCCTAAACTCCTTAAAGAATAGAAAATGTTGCCCTAATTTAATTAAGGAAAACAAACCTAATTTTATTCAAATTCCTTTATTTTTGGGGATAAAATCAAGTTTTATTAATTAATAATCTATAAAAAATATTTTGGAATTTTATTTGAAGTCAAAAACCCTTAATTTTGGGATAAAAACGGATTTTTGGGTGAAAAAAATCGGAAAAAAGGCTGAAAAAATGGAAAATAGGGTAACAGACCCTATACCGACGGCCGGAAGCCCGTCGCCAGAGGGACGCCGCCCGTCGCTATAGAGCGACGGGGACTCATGCGGCGACCAGGCGGGATTCGCGCGCAGCGCTCGGGCGGGAATCGCGCGCAGAGGCGCGCGGTGCGGCGCGCAGCGCGCAACGCTGCGCGTCGCTCTTTAGCGACGCGCGCTATTGGCGACGCTGCGCGTCGCCAAATCTCGCCCAGCGCGCTGGGCGCCTGGGCGTCGGCGTGCTGGGCGCCTGGCGCCCGCGAGCTGGGCGCCCGCGCCTGCGAGCTGGGCGCCAGCGCGCGTGCGCGCTGCCGCGCCCGACACTCGCGGTCCGAAAATTTTTTTTTTTTTTTTTTTAATTTTTTTTTTTTTTTATTAATTTTTTTTTTTATTTTTTTTTTCTATTTTAAATTAACTAAAAAAACCATAATTTTAAGCCCCCATTTTTTAAAATTAATTTTTTAAATATTTTTTTATTATTTTTTAGTTTTTCACTCTAAAATACAAATTTGACGAGAAAACCATCACTTTTAACCTTTTAAGCCTGTGAAGGCAATTATCATCATTGGGTAACTTCGATCTAGGCTGACTCAGGACCCGGTGTCTACAGTTGCCCCCAGTTTAGGGGAATCTAGTACACTAGTGTCTAGGTGAGCCTAAACTCAAAGAAGAAAAGGAAAGAGACAAGTACCTGAGTCAGCCGTCTTTCCGCTTGATGGAATTGTAATGATAGCTGTTGCTGTCTTTTGGTTGTAGCTGGTAATGCTGTGGTCGTGCTAACCTCTTGTGGGTAGTGCCGCCATCATGCTAACCTATGTGAATTGGTAGTGCCGTGGTCGTGCTAACCTCTTGTGGGTTGTGCCGCCATCGTGCTAACCGCTGTGAATCGGTAGTGCCGTGGTCGTGCCAACCTCTTGTGGGTTGTGCCGCCATCGTGCTAACCGCTGTGAATTGGTAGTGCCGTGGTCGTGCTAACCTCTTGTGGGTAGTGCCGCCATCGTGCTAACCACTGTGAATTTTGGTAGTGCCGTGGTCGTGCCAACCTCTTGTGGGTTGTGCCGCCATCGTGCTAACCACTGTGAATCGGTAGTGCCGTGGTCGTGCCAACCTCTTGTGGGTTGTGCCGCCATCGTGCTAACCGCTGTGAATTGGTAGTGCCGTGGTCGTGCTAACCTCTTGTGGGTAGTGCCGCCATCGTGCTAACCACTGTGAATTTTGGTAGTGTCGTGGTCGTGCCAACCTCTTGTGGGTTGTGCCGCCATCGTGCTAACCGCTGTGAATTTGTGGTAGTGCCGTGGTCGTGCCAACCTCTTGTGGGTTGTGCCGCCATCGTGCTAACCGCTGTGAATTTGTGGTAGTGCCGTGGTCGTGCCAACCTCTTGTGGGTTGTGCCGCCATCGTGCTAACCGCTGTGAATTTGTGGTAGTGCCGTGGTCGTGCCAACCTCTTGTGGGTTGTGCCGCCATCGTGCTAACCGCTGTGAATTTTGGAACTGTGCTCCTTTAGATGTTTGGACTGGTGTCGTCACTCGGCTTTTGTTGGTGTTCCCCGCCGATTTCTCCTGCAAGATTGTATGCATAGGAATATACAAGAAATCACGTGTGCATGATATGGAATGCAAATGCTTGCAACAATGTATAGACTGTGCCCTAGGTGGTCCATGGTTCGCTGAGGTTGTAGCCTTCCTGCTCTACAATGCCCCCTGAATCCTGAGGATTGTCGACAAGTTTTTTGAAAGAGATGTCCGGTATATATCCTTGCCCCCCTGGTCAATGATCATTTACCCGGGATTCTTTTTCATGTTCTGTATTGTATGTTATATGATTGAAAGAAGATCATCCGAAATACCGTCGCCCTATTGCTCCAGGCATTGAACGTCATTGTTTTAAAGGTAGTGCGTCCCTTGTGGATTTTCACACTAGCTTTTCTTTGCGGGAAATGCGTCCCTTAGGGGATTTTCACACAACCCTTTGCCTAATTTTTGCCTGGAATGGATCCAACCCAATCCAGCGGCTTTTGTTCATTTTGTTTTTTTTTTTTTAGAGCAGACTGCCTGTTTCCAGGTTTTCACCCTGCCCTTTGGCCTAACTTTTGTTTAGAGAGCCAGTTACGGTTTTCATCTCTAATGGCCTTTTTTTTCTTTTTTTTTTTTTTTTACAGCTGCAGGAAAAGTTGGAGCTACCATTAAAGCCCCTTCTTAGGGTAATCAGCAGTTATTCTCTGAGACATTTTCTCTTTAGCATCGGTTGCATTGTATGGCATATCTTGATAAATGTGTTGCTAGATTGGGTGAAGTAGCAGATAGGGATCTGGTTCTTGGAAACCATCTATTGTGCTTGATAACTTAGAGGGATTAACGATGTAGTGAGACGTTCCCTATCCTTTCGAGGTGAAGTCTTGTCTTTAGCCTTTGCTTCTCCATATTATTGGACTGGACTTCTAGAAAAACTACTATACCTCTTTTTTTTTTCTGGGAGTCATTCTGTAACTTTAACCAGTGTATATATAGAAAATGGACACCTA
Organism: Excoecaria cochinchinensis; assembly: GCA_947683425.1. Taxonomy (NCBI): domain Eukaryota; kingdom Viridiplantae; phylum Streptophyta; class Magnoliopsida; order Malpighiales; family Euphorbiaceae; genus Excoecaria; species Excoecaria cochinchinensis. The sequence continues at coordinate 10,726,603 of CANTUQ010000119.1, forward strand.
GCCCTGCAATTGATAATAGGACTTGGCCACTAAGGCACCTGGCCGGCGAGAGCCGTAGTAAGGACTAGTTCAGATTTGTATAGACTTTAAGCAATATCTTCCTTTTTAGAACAGAACTAGGAAATAATATCAATGAATGAATTTAGTTTTATTTCATTTCACAACATTGTGCTTGTTTCAATACAATTTCAATATACGTAATCACCATTTAACACTGATTCGAAAATGTCAAACTGCATTCATTCATAGAGCCAAATCTTGATAGCATCAACTCCTGTTACCAATCAGCCCTCTCGGGTTTTCTTGATTGGATATTTTCTCTCAAGCCTCTAATTTTTGACCAGGATGCCTTTTTTCGGTTTTCACCCTGACGAGGCGCCCAATTTTAGCAAGGCCGCCTTTTTCGGTTTTCGACCCGCGGGCTTTTATTCCCTTCTTTTGATTTTTAAGTCTTTAGCCATGGACCCATTTTTGAGTCTACTAATACTGATCATCTTCACCACTTCTGTCATTGCTATCCTGGATAACCGTCTCTGAAAAACAACGGAGCCTTCTCATATCGGCTTGAACTTGCCGCATTATACTCATTTGCTGAAAGATAGAATCTCCCTCTTTTCACGGTGGCTTTTTGGCTTCCTTCCTGGATGATCTCTTGATCTATCCTTGTCTGATGTGTTTAACTGCTGATGCCATTGTTGCACTAGCTGACTTCTAAAAATTTAGGCTTCCATGGTTGTGCTTAAAGATTTGATCTCTACCACGCTCGGATATACTGCCTCTGCCCCCCTTATAAAAGGTGAATTTTTTAGAGGTTATAATGGTGATTCTCTTGCCTGGGAATGGGAAAGACAGCTTCTCTGTCCAACCTTTGTAGTTTTGGATCTACTTGGTTGAGATCTCCTTGTTAGCAGCCTCTCTTGCCCCATTAGCTTGAGGGAAACACAGAGAGGACTTGTGGTCCTTAATGTCACCTCTGGAGCAGTTTCCTAACTTTAACCATGAATTGCTCTTTCGCACTTGACCCATGTGTAGAGTAGGAGGCTGCCTTGGCATGACCCTATTCGTTGGGATTGCAAGGAACACCTTTCCTGTGATGTCTTCTTCCAAGCTCGAGCAACCTGTACCTATTGCAAGTCGATACAATCTTCGTGGTCCTTTTTGGTCATCAAGAAAAAAGGCAAAATACAAGCATGTGTAAATCAACGGGATTTGAGGAGACCTTGCCTCCAAATAGCATTCGCTTACCCCCTGATCAATTCTCTCTTTTCTTCTCCCTCTCTTTTTTTTTGTTTTTTTTTTGTTTTTTTTTGTTTTTTTTTGTTTTTTTTGTTTTTTTGTTTTTTTTTTGTTTATATATTATTTTTTCTTTTGTTTGTTCTTCTTTTTTTTTCTTTTCCTTTTTCTTTTGATGATTTTTTTTATATATATTTTTCGCTCCCCAATAAGCTCTGCTCAAATCTTGAAGTTTTACACATGCGTGCACCTTTCATCTTAACCATTGGGGTTATTGTTGTTCCATCAAGTCGGGCATTGCATTTCAGTATGAATTTTGGTCCTGTTCCTACTGACGGATCTCCACTTTCAGCCATTTCTACCTATTTCAGCTTGAATCTTCTGAGCTTCTTGTGTCATCTGTCCATGATTAGGATATGTTTAGCATAGCATTTTCGACAGCTTCATAAGCACATCTTCATGGGTCCAGGCAAAGACTTTTTCGTATCTTGTTTTATTTCTCTCAAATTTTCTCACTCTTCAAAAGTTATGTCAGATGCCATCAAGATTTTTGAGGTTCCAAGAATAAATAGAGTAGCATCAATCGAGCCAATGTCAAATATAAATGAATTATGATCATGTGTAATGAAATCGTTAAAAACATCACACAAATGAAGGAAATTGTTTGATTCACTAATAAAACTAGAAAACGTCATTAATATTAAAAACAAGTTCAGAACTAAGAAAGAGAGTCTAAACTATCATCTTCCTCTTTCTGCCAACGCAGGTGTTGTTGCCAACGGTCTCTAATTAACTTCGGGCCCCATCCTTCCTTCCTTTGACTCCTTGTCGATGAGGCCTTGAACCCGCTCCCTCAAAGCTCGGCATTCATCAGTGTCATGTCCAGCCTGCTGATGATAGATGCAATATTGACCTACCCGATGACCTGGACGCCCTTGGCTTTTATAGGGTCTAGCTCGTTTTGATTGCAACTTCCCTTGCTTAACAAAATAGGCAAAATGCTTTGACAAAGGCTTTTCTAAGATGATGCAGTCATTTCGGGTCACCTCCCTAGCTGGCATCTTCATGTCTCCACCACTTATTCGGCTGCTATTGCACTGACTTAGGCACCCTTCAATAATTCTAGATGGCTCAAGATCTTGGACTTGCTTCCTCGGGATTTTCCAGTCATTAAATAGACCTGTGGGGTACTGATGAGAATCCATTATCCCATAACCCATAGTTGGCTTAGTTGACGTCCTCTGAGGGAAAGATCGGTCAAAACCAAAGCAATATTTCTGGGCCACTCCAGCCACCGGCATTTTTTTGATCTTTTGAATGCCGACAGTATTGTCACTTCTGCATAGACCACTTTTCCTCTCTGAATTTATCGTAATCAAGGCGAGTTTCTTGTTGGCAGCTTGGGCAGTAGCACGTTTGGATCGCTGAATTGCCTCCTCGAGAATGTCCATTCTTTTCTTGGGGTCACCCTGTGTCGTCATCTTAAACCCCTCATTACAAACATGTCCTTTGTCTTTTTTCCTTGACTGCAGAACACAAGGCATCTTTCCTCTGAACCCGATTCTTGGCATGTATGCTATTGCAGCTAGACCCTGTTTGCTCTGTGGCATGGAAAAATCAGTATGCTGTGCCTTGGTAGACGGTGTCATTGTGGCAGCCAAGTCTTCCTTTATAGTCTTCAACCTGGCTTCAAATTCTTTCAGCCTGCTCTCTAAGTCTTGTGCCCTCCTATCCATTTCATCAATAATGAGGGCATGGGTTGCACCCGGTCTTCCTGATGGGTTGGTCATGTTACTTTCTATCAAATGTTGTAAAAGATGACGACTTGTCGTTCTCTGAGCCCACGTATTCTGATCCTCAGAAAGAAAATAAATTGCTAATTAATCACCTGTCAAGACCTTTAGACCACCTGGACAAATCTATAATGGCTGCAAAAAATACCTGTTAAGATGATGCATGAATGACATGTAAGATGCATGATCGTGCTATGCAACATAGACAAACTCATGCAAGTAGATAGATCCTTCCAACCTCATATCTCTCACACACGTGGTAATGCGGTCTCTTTCCTAGGTGGGCTTGATCCATAGGTTAACGGGGAACCCAATGGACACGTATGGTGCGCGGTGAAAAACCGACAGCATAACACTCCTATACTAATGTACAAGCGGATGGATAGTGATCGTCATGTATTTAGACGTTCCACAAATTTCGACATGGCCCTACCGGGGCATGGAAGCCTTTGGCTAGGTTACCAAGCGAGACATCTGGACTCACCCAATACATGAGGGTCCATACAGCAAGCATGGAATTATGGTTCATATCACCTGTGGAAAGTAGCTATGGCCATTATATGAGCTTTGGACAAGGGAGATGTTACTTTAAGGCTACCCAAGCATGATCCCTGCCGACGGGTCTAGCTCATCACGAGCGTAACGACCGATCGGGTCACCATTTTGATATACCATTAAGGTACGTGGCTTGGGCTGGTGATTATCCTTAACACTTCCCCAAATTGAGTGAAAATGAGGAGGTGCTTCAGGAACGCACCGGGGCTAGAAGAGGGACCAAACTAGCGTATTTTAAGGCATTAATGATATGCAAATGCAAATTTGAGAGAAGGTGAATTTATGAATTAAATTTTAATCATAAATGTTAAAAGAGGTATTTTCGAATCGAAATCTCGAACCATAAACGTCCCCAGTGGAGTCGCCACTGTGACGCGCGCCGGATCCCGAACGGCCGCCCGCTCGACCGCCCGCACGTGGGCGATCGGGGCATTTGCGGGTCCGTTGACATCTTGCGATAAATCGCAAGTGCGTCTATGTTGGGCAACAAGGAGGTATCATGGAGTCGCCACCCAATAGAACATTGGGAAAGTTACTCTCGCCTCGGAGAGCCTAAGACTGCGCTTGGAATCCATTTTGGGCCAGCCAGAGGGGTCTTGGAAGGTAAACCTCTCGCCCTAAGGAGCCTAGGATTAGCGCTAAAGTCTCGTGGCACAAAAAGGTGTCTTGGAGGGTAGACCTCTAGCCTTTTTGAGCCCAAAGACCAGAGCTGGGTCCGGGATTTCTCATCTATTTCTACCTCGATTATTTTATGATCAAATTTTAATACCATTGATTCGCTCTCTCTCCACACGATGCAATTAATTGAAAGGCGCATTTATTCACATTTTGAAAGCGGTAAATGAGCAAAATAAATATCGAAAGCGATAAATTACAATAATACAAGGAGCAAAATACAACTCCCTCTTGTAAATGTGCGAAGCATACATAAAACGGGTTATTCATTTAATAGTGAGAACATTGGTCCTCGCATGCATATTTATTATGAAACAATTTTGATGTGATGATTTATTTGGGTATGAAAAACTAGGACATTGGTCTCATTTTTTATTTAGAAAAAATGTCAAGTTAATTAATAAAAATGTTTTTGTGATTTTCTTTTTAGCGAGCCTAAATAAATAATTTTACAAGAAAATTATATGGAAAAATTAAATAAAATATTACAAACCAAATAAGCCTTTTTGGACCTCCCGATGTGCTCGCAAAAACGCCCAAGCGAAAAAATGAGTTTAGACATAAAAACAAAATACAATTAAAACAATGTTAGTGATTCAATCAATTAAATCAATTAAACATGCAAAATAATGAATAACAAATTAAAATAAAGTAAGATGATATGAAAAGAATAATAATGGAATAAAAAATATTAACAAACCAAAATAAAATGAGAAACATGGATTATATGTGATAAATGATTAAATGATGTGATGAAAATAAAATAAAACATGTTAATTAATTAGTACATGAAAATATACACATGATGAAAATAAATGATGATAAGTGAAAAATAATGAATGAATAAATAAACAAATGATAATAAAATCATGTAACAATGATAAAATTAGTAAACAAAGGAATGATGAAAATAATAATGATATGTAACAAGGTTAATTGATGTGTTCATAATTAATACAAACTATTTACATGGCAAAAAGATTAATTTAAATTAATTAATTATTTGCATGTTAAAAATAATGAGGAATCAAAATAAATTATTTACATGTTAGGAATAAAAAAAACAATATTCACATGAATAAAAATCAAATCATATATAAACAATTAAATGGAACAAATATAAAATCAATACAACAAATGAATAGATGAAAACAATAAATAAATCAATAAAAATAATAAAATGGATATGAATAAATAAAATAAAATAGAAATGAAATAGAAATGGAGCCAAGAATATTTACCCTCAGAATATTGGATTTGATGAAGGAAAAGTGATGATTTTCCAGAAGATTGCTTGAAAGAATAAAATTAGCAATAAAATTAATTCTCTTTGTTTATGGAGAAAAACAAAGGAATTGATTTGTATGCTTAAGATTAAAAAGAAATTGATGTCAAAATGATGATTAATTTCTTGTGTTTATGAAGAGAAAACCAAGAAATTAATTGGAATAATTAACAATTGAAAATTGATCTTTCAATTCCAATTAAACCTTATTAATTAAAAAAAGAAAAATGAAATTTTGAAGAGAAAATAGAAGATGAAGAATTCTGGAAATTCCCATCTCAAAAAGTAGTGGAGGCCCCCCCTTTAATTTTTCATCCTAAACTCCTTAAAGAATAGAAAATGTTGCCCTAATTTAATTAAGGAAAACAAACCTAATTTTATTCAAATTCCTTTATTTTTGGGGATAAAATCAAGTTTTATTAATTAATAATCTATAAAAAATATTTTGGAATTTTATTTGAAGTCAAAAACCCTTAATTTTGGGATAAAAACGGATTTTTGGGTGAAAAAAATCGGAAAAAAGGCTGAAAAAATGGAAAATAGGGTAACAGACCCTATACCGACGGCCGGAAGCCCGTCGCCAGAGGGACGCCGCCCGTCGCTATAGAGCGACGGGGACTCACGCGGCGACCAGGCGGGATTCGCGCGCAGTGCTCGGGCGGGAATCGCGCGCAGAGGCGCGCGGTGCGGCGCGCAGCGCGCAACGCTGCGCGTCGCTCTTTAGCGACGCGCGCTATTGGCGACGCTGCGCGTCGCCAAATCTCGCCCAGCGCGGTGGGCGCCTGGGCGTCGGTGTGCTGGGCGCCTGGCGCCCGCGAGCTGGGCGCCCGCGCCAGCGCGCGTGCGCGCTGCCGCGCCCGACACTCGCGGTCCGAAAATTTTTTTTTTTTTTTTTTTATTATTTTTTTTTTATTATTTTTTTTTTTTATTATTTTTTTTCTATTTTAAATTAACTAAAAACACCATAATTTTAAGCCCCCATTTTTTAAAATTAATTTTTTAAATATTTTTTTATTATTTTTTAGTTTTTCACTCTAAAATGCAAATTTGACGAGAAAACCATCACTTTTAACCTTTTAAGCCTGTGAAGGCAATTATCATCATTGGGTAACTTCGATCTAGGCTGACTCAGGACCCGGTGTCTACAGCTGGTGTAGAGGATTTTTATGGGACTAGTTTGGATGAGTCTGAGTATGCTAAGAAATGGATAGAAAAAGTGGAGCATGTTCTAGATGAGATTCGGTGTCCCTTGGATAGGCAAGTAGAATGTGTTGTGGCATTGCTTCAGGGATCCGCCTACGATTAGTGGAAGTTGGTCCGTAGGTATCCCCAATTGCTTGTCCCGGTCACTTGGGAGTTCTTTAAGAGGGAGTTTACTGGTAAGTATGTGACTCAGGCCTATAAGGATGCTAAGTGGGCACAATTCTTGAGTTTGAAGCAGAGAGCCATGTCAGTTTCTGAGTTTGAGAAAGAGTTCAACCGTCTTGCGAAGCATGCTCTAGAGGGTGTTCTGACAGAGGAGTTCAGATGTAGGCATTTTGAGGCCGGTTTGAATGAGTCCTTGAGGGCTATGCTAGTTTCTTTGATGAGTACTCTAGGCATTGGGTACTACCAGATAGTGCAAGCAGCAGTGCGGGCTAAGTGATCTGAATTGGTCTTGAGAGAGAGGGCTCAGAGGAGGAATCCCTCTCGTGGTGGATCGTCATCATTTTTCGGTAAGAGGTCTAGGAACCCGCATGATAAGTCGTCTTCAGTTCCTGCTTCGAGAGGCAGAAGGCAAGGTTCTGCCATGGGTTCTAGTTCTAGTAGAGGTGGTTCGGGTAATAGGACTGATGCATTGTTCGAATGTTCTCACTGCATCAGGTGCCATCGGGGTGAGTGTAGGTGGCTCACAGGTGGTTATTTTCGATGTGGGAGCACTGATCACTTTTTGGCTAGTTCTCCTAAGTTGAGTGAGGCTTCTGGTGATCAACATGAGACTAGCAGAGTTGGATCGAATGCACCGCAAGCCAGTCGTGGTAGAGGCCATAGTAGAGGTTGAGGCGGTCGACCTAGAGAGGGAGCTCCATCAGAGTCTGTTGATCGTCCCTTGACGGTTCTAGCTAGAGTATATGCTATGAGAGCTCGAGATGAGCAGGATGCTTCGAATGTGATTGCTGGTAAGTTTCTAATCTTTGACACTGAGTTGTATGCTCTAAATGACCCTGGTTCCACACACTTATATTTATGCACGAGTAAGTTATTTGATAAGTTGCATGATGTTGATCAGTTAGATTATGAGGTTTGTGTGACCAGTCCTTTAGGGCATAGTGTCAATATGAGTAGAGTGTATAGGAATTGTCCTCTTTTGGTTCAAGGTATTGAGTTTTCTACGGATTTGATTGAGTTGATGTTTTGAGAGTTTGATTTGATCTTGGGTATGGATTGGTTGAGTAAGCATCGGGCTATAGTTGATTATCATAGGAAAGTGGTTGTGCTGCGAGATAGAGATCAGTCTTCTGTTGTGGTTAGAGGTTTGGGGGGTTCGAGTTCCATAAGTAATGTGATTTCTGCTATACAAGCTAAGAGGTTCATGAGGAAAGGCTGTGAGGCATTTATAACAGTGGTGTTGGATTCTAAGCATGATCAGGTTGAGATTGAGGGTATTCCAGTTGTTAGGGAGTTTGGTGATGTGTTTCTAAGTGAGTTGCCTGGGTTACCTCCGGAGAGAGAAGTGGAGTTGTCCATAGAGATAGTGCCAGGTACTTCACCCATTTCGAAAGCACCTTATTGGATGGCTCTTGTAGAGTTGAGGGAACTTAAGACTCAGCTACAAGACTTATTTGATAAGGGGTTTATTAGACCTAGCATATCTCCATGGGGAGCTCTGGTGTTGTTTGTTAAGAAGAAGGATGGTACTTTGAGGATGTGTATCGACTATAGGCAGATTAATAAGGTCACAGTGAAGAACAAGTATCCTTTGCTTAGAGTTGAGGATTTGTTTGATCAGTTCAGAGGTGCGGGTGTTTTCTCTAAGATTGATCTTCGGTCGAGTTACTATCAGCTTTGGGTGAAAGATGTGGATGTGGTTAAGACTGGATTTCGGATGTGGTATGGCCACTATGAGTTCCTTGTGATGCCATTCGGGTTGACCAATGCACCTGCGCCTTTTATGCATTTGATGAACCGACTGTTTAGGCCATATCTCGACCGATTTGTAGTAGTGTTTATTGACGATATTTTGGTTTACTCGAAGGATGAGAGTGAACATGAAGAGCATCTTCGGTTAGTGTTGCAAGTTTTGAGGGAGCACCGTTTGTTTGCGAAGCTTAGTAAGTGTGATTTCTGGCTTCAAGAGGTGTCTTTCTTGGGACACATTATATCAGCTAAGGGTATTCAAGTGGATCCGGCTAAGATTGAGGCGATTGTGGATTGGAAAGCGCATAGGAATTTTTCAGAAGTGAGGAGTTTCCTTGGTTTAGTTGGGTACTACTGTAGGTTTGTGACAAGTTTTTTGGTTATTGTTGCTCTTATGACGAGATTGTTGAGGAAAAGAGTCAGATTTGAGTGGTCGAATAAGTGTCAAGCATGTTTTGAGCAGTTGAAGAGGTTGTTAGTTGAAGCTCCTGTTCTTACTCAGCCTATCTCGGGTAAAGAATTTGTAATGTACAGTGATGCTTCAGGAGTTGGACTCGGATGTGTGTTGATGCAAGAGGGTAAAGTTGTGGCTTATGCATCTCTTCAGTTGAAGCCTCATGAGAAGAACTATCCAACGCATGATTTGGATTTGGCAGCTGTGATCTTTGCTTTGAAGATTTGGCGACATTATCTGTATGGGGAGAAGTGTAGGATTTTCACGGATCATAAGAGTTTAAAGTACCTCCTCACGCAGAAGGAGTTGAATATAAGTCAGCGCCGATGGTTGGAGTTGTTCAAGGACTACGACTGCATTGTGGATTATCACGGGCAAAGCCAATGTGGTTGCGGATGCTTTGAGTAGGAAGTCAGTTTCGGCTTTGTTCTTGAGGCAGTTCAGATGGAGATTTGATTCAGATGGGGCTTTGGTTGCCTAATTGAGAGTCAAGCTGACCTTGAGACAGTCGATTGTGGATGCTCAGAAGGATGATGTTAGTTTGCAGCGAGTTTTGCAAGCGGTTCAATTAGGTAAGCAGTCCGAGTTTTCTATTTTGGATGGGGTGCTTATGTATAAGAATCGATTGTGTGTGCTCGAGAGTGATGAGTTAAGGAAAAAGCTTTTGAGTGAGGCGCACATTACGGTCTTTACTATGCATCCAGGTAGTGAGAAGATGTATCGGCGTATAAAGGAGTTCGTATCGACATATGAAGGAGTTCTACTGGTGGTTTGGGATGAAGAGAGACATTGTAGAATTCGTGGCGAAGTGTCTGATGTGTAAGCAGGTAAAGGCTGAGCATCAACTTCCTTCGGGATTGCTCACTCCTTTATCTGTTCCTATGTGGAAATGGGATGACATTGCCATGGATTTCATGTCGGGTTTGCCAGTGACTCAGCAGAAGCATGATTCCGTTTGGGTTGTTGTGGATCGGCTTACCAAGTTAGCTCATTTTCTGCCGGTCAGAGTGGACTACTCGATGGATAAATTGGCCAGTGTGTATGTGGATGAGGTGGTTTGACTGCATGGTGTGCTGTTGTCCATGGTATCAGATTGGGATCCAAGGTTCACATCTAAGCTTTGGAAGGAATTGCAAAGAGCGTTGGGCACTAAGTTGAATTTCTGCACGACATTTCATCCTCAGACAGATGATCAGTCCGAGTGGGTTATCCAAATTTTGCAGGATATGCTTCGGGCTTGTACTTTGGATTTTTCTAGCAGTTGGTACAAGTATGTGCGACGTATGGAGTTTGCTTACAACAACAGCTTTCAGTCGAGTATTGGGATGTCACCATTTAAAGCTTTATATGGTCGACTGTGTAGGACTCCGGTTTGTTGGACAGAGTTTACCGAGCGATCTTTGTTGGGCCAGAGATGATTAGAGATATAGAGGAGAAGATCAGAGTGGAATCTGAAAGTGGCAGAAGATAGATAGAGATCTTATGCTAATTTAAAGAGAAAGGATATTCGGTTTGAGATTAGGGATAAAGTTTTCTTTAAGGTTTCACCTTGGAGGAAAGTATTACAGTTTGGCAAGAAAGGTAAACTTAGTCCTCGGTTCAATGGGCCTTTCGAGATTTTGGAGAAAGTTGGTCCGGTAGCCTATAGGTTGGCTCTACCGATAGAGTTGGCTAAGATGCATGATGTTTTCCATGTCTCCATGCTTCGTCGGTGCAGATCGAATCCATTGCATGTGTTATCGGTTCAAGATGTTCGGATTCAGTCAGATTATTCATATAATGAGGAACCGAAAGCCATTATAGCTCGGGAAGTGAGACAGTTGAGAAGTAAGCAAGTTCCTCTGGTCAAGGTTCTTTGGCAGCATCATGGAGTCGAGGAAGGGACATGGGAACCAGAGGTGACGATGAGGAATCAATACTCGCAGTTGTTCAATTCAGGTGAGAATTTTGAGGATGAAATTCTTATTAGTAGGGGAGAGTTGTCACACCCCGTTCTCCCACTAGTAGTTTGAGCCATGTGTATGTGTGCATGTGTGAGAGTTTTGGCATGTGTTAAGGGTATTTTGAGTAATATACATGTTTTGTGGGCTTTATTAAAGTGTGGGTGCATGTATGATATTGGTATGTGTAAATATGGGTTTTGTTAGTGTGTGTGCATGCTCGTAGGGGAGTAGTGTGTGCATTAGTTAGGGTTGGTCTTATGTATGGTGTCTTGCATGAGTGTAGGGTGTGAGTGATCAAGATCCACCAATCCTAGGGTGACATGTGGCTAGGGTTTTAGGGATGAGGTATAAATAGAAGGAGAGAGAAAAAGGGGACAGCCATTTGCTGCCGCTTTCCCGTTTTCTTCCCTTCTCTTTATCTGTTCTTCCTCTTTTCCTCTTCAAGTGTGCCCTAAGCTTGGATTTAAGTGGTGTTAGTGGAAATTGATCATCTCTTAAGCTTTGATTGGTAAGTTGGTTGTGGGTTTTCTCTTCTTTACCATCTTTTCTCTTATTTTAGTTGTTGTGTTCTTGATTTAGGATTTTTGTGTGTTGTTTGGTTCTTGGCTTTCTGGGGTTTAGAAGAGCCTACTCGAGATCCCAAAGGGAAAGATAAGGGAAGTGGGAGTGGAGCTTGCAACTAGGAGCATAGGAATTTTCAGGTTTGGGAATTATTTGAATTTGTGCATTTTTGTGATTTGGTGTGTTGAATGATTTTTCTGGAAATTTGAGGTTTGATGATGCTCATGTTAGTGAAAATGATATGGGTTTTTGTTTGATTTAAGTTGTGATGCATGATTGATGAGTTATTGAAGAAAATGTTAAGTTTGATGAACTTTGTTGCAATTTCTGGGTTTGTCATTTTTGAGAATCTTGATTATGTTAATGCATGATTTTGATTGTGTTAATTGTTGTAAAAGTTGTGTTTTATGTTATTTATGATGATGAGAAGATTGATTTGAGATAAGATGAAGTTTGGGTTGATTTGTGTTTGAGATTGGCGGTTTGGGTGTTTTGAAAGTGTGAATTTCTAGAGATTTTTGCGTAAGAGCTGGAAATTACGCCTCTGTCACGAGTGCGACACTATCGCAACGTTGCGACAAAGCTTGGTGAATTCAGCCCTTGCACGTGGCTAAGCGGATTGGGATTGCCGAGCCAACCGCAATGAGTGCTCTCTGTAATGAGCGCGATAGAGCGCTCGACTGCTGAGTGGATCTGGGCATTCCCCTGCCGCGAGCTTGCGCCTGCGCGCGAGCATGATAGCTTTTATTGGCCGCTCAATGTGTTGAGTGCGACGACTGTCGCGAGCGCGATAGTGAGGTGAGTTTTTGTTTTTGCGCGAGCGCGAAGACTGTCGTGATCGCGACCTGGGGCCAGTTTGGCCTCTGTTGTGAGCGCGACACCCCTAGCTTTAATTTTGAGTTTTTCTTTTATGATTCCCATGTTTAATTTTCGAACTTGTGATGCTTTGAGGTTTATACTTGGACTATTTTATCAAATATATGAACATAATTGGATGTATTATGCATAGATAATTTTATGAATCATATGAATGTGATGTGATGAATTATGCATGAACTGCTAGAGTCAAATAAATGGATAGTTAGGCATGCCTAATAGAGTTCAGTTGCTGCAGCCCACAGTTCTATTTTGGACCCTGATCAGGTCCCCATTTGGTTCCTCGCGAACCTCAATGTGTTTGGATCTTGTTTAAAATCCCCTTTGTAAAATGTTTTGAAATGAGAAAAATGTGATATTGCTTTTCGATTCGTACCCGTAAGGTACCGCCATGCGTTTACTCGTTATCCACTACTGTGAGTCAGCAAGTGTTGTGTTTTGTTCTATTATGCTTACGAGAATGCGAATCTGAATGACTATGATTATAAGTATGTGAATCTGAATGACTCTACTTATGAGCATATGACTCTGTTAACATATGAATGTGACTATGAACCTTTGAATGCTTATGAATGTGTTTCGATTATGATTATATCTTATATGATATACAACTTAAGCCAATATGTATGTGTTCTGCCTTGATGACCATTGTGAATGGCCGTCCATATTATTGTTATTTGTTTTCCCCACTAAGCGTTATCGCTTAGCACGGGTGTTTCATCCGTGCAGGTGCGGAAGGTGTATAGCTTTTAGGAGAGTTGCCGCAAGTCAAGCCAACACAATGTGATTGATGTTAAGACTTAGCTTCTTTTTGTATTATGATCCTTTTTGTAATAGTGAACTCTCATTATATTTAGTCTTTTGTTCAGCTTCCGCTTTGTAACTCTGAAAGATGTAATTATTTTGGTAATATCAGAACATTTATGTAATGAATATTTTCCATCTATGAATGATCAGTTTGGCTTTAAAGTTTTAATTTTCGCTGTATTTTTGTATGTTTATATTATATGGATGAATGTTATTGTACTGTATTTTTAGTGACACCCCTGCTCATATGGGTTCTCACTCCATTGCGGATGGGTTCTCCTACGTATGGGAAGGGGGTGTTACAATTTAGTTGTCACCATGACCCCCAGTACCTCACAATGACAATCATTTTGTTGTCACCCTGAAGCTATATATTGTCGGATGCTGTTTGGCAAAAGGAGCTTTTTTATTTTTCTGAGATTAAAAAGAGGGTTTTTAGATCTGATTTTTTTTGGGTTTTTCTATTGTTCTTAACTTTAGGGTTTTGATATTTTCATTACATTTACATGGAAAGTAGATAGATTGACACCAAAATACATAGATTTAACATAAATACACAGCTTAGATTATTAGATTTTCTTAGTTTTGAGTTCATTTCCATTGAAGCCTTGAAGAAGAAGATTGAAGAACTTGGGATTCAGCTCAGTTTTCTTCCTCAATGAATTTCTGGGTTTATTCTCTACTTTATCTTCTTTACTCTGTAATGGATAGTGAGGAGTCTTCTAGTTGTTTGGGGGATCTTTGAATCCCCTACCCATGATATGAATATTTAACATATTTTGAGTTTATATATATAAATGAATGGTTTATTTCACCATTGTTTATTGTTAATTCATGGGATTTCATATTCTAAAGTTATTTTCCAGCTAGATGAATGGTTTTACCATATATCTTTATTAGTTATTGAGCTTGTATGGATTGAATACTATAAATGATTTTACTCAATTTTTATATCATGAATGCTGTATATTTTGGAGTGCTCCGGAAAGGGACTCTAGATGTGCTGAATTTTATGGTTTTAGGACTAGAGTGTGGAGTGAGATATATGAGTTTTGGTTTGTTTAGCTCCGGAATGGGAAAGTAAACCAAACTTAGGATTATAGACCCGTGCTTAGGATAATTGTAAGGATTGCTCCGGAATGGGATGTCATGCAATTAGAGTAGCTTGCTCCGGAACGGGACGCTTGGGTTAAGAGGGTTATCCCGAATTCATTTATATATGATATTAGGTTAAATTAATTCACATTGAGTATGGGGTGGATGAGTGAACCCGAGCAACGCTTCTTTTAAATTTATTTTTATATTTGTTATCTTTTTTTCATAGCTTAATTAATACCAAAAATTTACTGCTAGTTTAGCTTAACAATTTTTAATTACACATTTTAGCTGCTTAATTTCTTTAATTTAAACAATAGATTGCTCATACACACAAAACAGTTGGGAATTCTTTAGAATACAATTAATTGTCATAGCTTGCACACACAATCCCTTGGGTACGATAATTCGGGGTCTAAAAATTAACACCCTATATTACTTAGCCAATCTAGTACACTTGATAGACGCACAATATATATATATATATTTATGATATTTGTATTTAAGTTTGTTCGCTTGACATGTTTTATTGCTTCCGCTTTAGTATGTATGTTTGCGCTTTTGTGTGTGTGGTGCTTTGATATCCTCCTAATGGGTATTAGGGTGTTACACCGATTCCACTTCACCAACTCGCTTAATGATGATTAGTTTAATTAAACTTCACCTTCCCTTAATTAAACCTTCAAAAACTTAATCATGAACATCTATATAATGGCCACTAAAACTTATTTTATTTATGCAATCAAGTCAACATTTCCAATTTAACTTAGGTCCAAATTAATAAACTCAAAATTAAACTTACCCAATTACCCTAATTATGCCAAATTACTGCTAGGGTATAATTTGGACCATTACAACTCTCCCCTCCTAAAAAGAATTTCATCCGCGAAATTCATACTTAAATGAAACAGCTGAGGATACTGCTCTCACGTTGCTGCTTCTGGATCTCACGTCGCTTCTTCAACCTCATGATGTTTCCAAAGCACTTTCACTAATGAAACTTGCTTATTTCGAAGTTGCTTCACTTCCCGAGCCAATATTTCCTTAGGCCTTTCATCATAAGAAAAATCTGGTTGTACTTACACATCTTGTATCGATAACACATGCGACTCATCCGAACGATATCTTTGAAGTATAGATACATGGAAGACATCGTGAAGCTTAGCCAAAGCCGAAGGCAAAGCTAACCGATATGCCACTAACTCGGACTCAATTTTCCTTTCTTACCAAATCTAGGCACTTTTCTCCATGGAGACACATTTAGAAATACTTTATCACCCACTTTTTAAACTCAATATCCTTTCTTTTCAAGTCCACATAAGATTTTTGCCTGTCACTAGCTATAACAGCTTGAATTATACCTTAGTAGCAATATTGGTTTAATTGGGGTAATTGGGTAAATTTAAAGTGAAGTTGCTAAATTCTTGACTTAAGTGTAAAAGGAATTGAGGACTCATTTGAACAAATAAATAAGTTTTAATGGCCTTATTGTAGAAGTGCATGATTAAGATTAGTGGAAGATTAATTAATGGAAAATGGTGATTAAGTTAAAAAAATCAGATTTGCGTAGAAATAGTGGAATCCAAGTGTCCATTTCTGCCTTTGCGACCTTAGCTTGTTGCATGCAGTATAAGTGTTTTGAAGATAGAGAAACCCCATCTTTGCTTCATGCATTGATTGGCTTCTTCTCCTTCTTTCTTTTCTTCTTCCCATTTTTTATTTAATTGGCTAGGAAGTTATACTATATTTCTACTGAATTGGATCAAGTCATGTTTGTGTTGTGCTGAGTTTTAGGTTAATAAAGTAAGTGGTTAATTGTGTATTCTCCATCTTCTTCTAGTCTCTTCTTTGATTTTTGACTTAAGGTGGTAATTGATCATTTGTGGTTCCAATTCTGGAAATTGGACAATGCTTGTAGTTATGGAACCAAGGAAAGGCAAATGTAAAGCAAAGATTGGTCAATCAAGTGCTAAGTGATCAAAGAGGAGCTTAGGAGAAGAGGTTTGAGAACATTACTTTAGTGTAGTATTTTGATGTAGTATGAACTTGTGATGCATGATCTTATTATGTGTTTATTATGCATAGAAAATGTCTAATTGTGTGCTACTATGAATTAAATTGGAATGGCTTACTGGTGAATTAGCTAATGGTCATAAAATGTGGATTAGTATTTTACACTATTTTAGAGGATTTGTGATATTACTATGTAGATGGTGAAATTGTTGTCTAACGTGAAGTTGTACATGTTAGGGATGTGTCTATAAATGTGTGAAAGTAGCAGTGTTGAGTTGGGGACTAGATGGTCTTCAAAATGTGGGTTTGAGTTGGTTAAATTTGATAGGAGGGCTTTTTGGAGCATGTAATGTCACACCCCAACCTATACCAAGGAGACTTCCATACAGATTGGAGGAGAGGCCTCCCTAAATAGATAGGAGTGTCACACCCCACTAGTACAAACATGCAAACATTACATATATAGAGCGACATATCGGAAATAATTAAAAACTTCAATACAGAGAAGAATGATTTTGAACAAAATGTATACTTTATTAAAATACCAAAAGAAGGTCTTTATATATTACATCAGATTACAAAAAGAAACAATTTACAAAAGCCCAATATATACTGTTCAAAAGGGCTAACAAAACATTACATCTATTACAAAAATAAAGGAAAGCCTATACTATAAAACTTCAGAACTCTAATTGCGTTGGCCTTCCCGATGCGACACGCCCAACCCGAGGCAATCGAAAACCTTCCACACCTGCACGGATAAACACCCGTGCTAAGCGAAATCGCTTAGTGGGGAAACACACAATGCATGACCGCCACTCACAGTGACGGTAACAGAAAACGCATGAAAACAATACAATTATGAGCATATAATCATACATAGTTAATTCAGATATTAGCATTCTCATCCAAAGATTCTTGTACAAATTACAATGACACCTGCTTAATCACAATGAGTGGATAACAAGTACATATAGATACTTGAAAGTATCGATATCGTCACATATACATATAGATACCCGAAGGCATCAAATCATTCTTTTTATTTTGTTTCCAAATTCTTATTACGTGGAATCTTAAGAAAGATTCAGACAGAGGGATCGCGAGGATCCATTCGTGGGACCTGATCAGGGTCCAAGTCGTACATATAGCTGCAGCGGCACATAACTCTATTAGGCATGCCTAACTATCCACTTATTCGACATTAGCAGGTTATACCAAATCTTGTCAAATTAACATACATGTTATTCATTTAAATAGGTAATCATGGCTTGACATCACAGAGCACATGCAAAAGAAACCAAGTCTTTAAGCAAAAAGGAGAAGAAATCAAATTTGGAAATCCCGTCTGTCGCGCTCGCGACAGAAGTCAACATACACCTCCCCACGTCGTCTCGCGATCGCGAGGGACCTCGTGGTCGCGAGAGGATGCAGATGCTACTCTCTGTCGCGCTCGCGAGGGATGTCGCGCTCGCGACAGAGGATAGCCGTGCACTAATCGAAGCTCGAGCACTCTGTCGCGGTCGCGACCATTGTCGCGGTCGCGACAGAGAGCTCCTTCGAAAACTTCGGCGCGGCACCTCTCGCGCCGGCGCGAGGGCTGAAACCTCCGCGCTCTATCGCGCTCGCGACAGTGTCGCGATCGCGACAGACACGGGATTTTCAGCTCTTACGCCCAAAATCTGCAGAATTCTTACCAAATTCACATCCAAACTTCCAAATTTGATTCCAATCATAAAAATTCAGCAACACAAGCATTCATAACTCATAACATAAATAAAAACCCAGCTTTATCACCATTTATCTCAATTAAATCATGTCAATTACATGTCCAATTCGAAGAATTTCCAAAACAGCAATTTTGACAACAATTATAACTATTCACATAATTTCCTATCAATCCTTCAACAATATTCATTCTTTCATATCACATATCACACAAATTTCAATTCAAGTTATAACAACACAACTCATAATCTCAATCAAAGCAAAAACACATTTATCAAACTCAAATCACAAAAATGCACAAAAAGATGAACAATCCCAAACCTTCTCTCCTTAGCTCCTAATCGCGAGCTCCGCTTCCGCTTGCGATTCCTTTCCCTTTATCAGGTCTAGGAGCCTCCTCTGAACCATAAATCCATAACAATCAAGATCAATTTTACAACTACCCACAAATGAATTTACAAATATTTAAACCTAGAGAAGAGGAAGAAGAAGAATCTAAAACACCCACAACCCCAACTCACCTTTAAGCTTCCAAAACCACAAGCTAATCAACTCTAATTACTTAATTAAGGAAGTGGGGGCAAGATTGTGCAAAGAAAAGGAAGAACAAAGGAGAAGGAAGAAGAAGAAGAAGAGAATGGCGTGAAGAGGAGAGGAAGAACGGGAAAACAAGGGAAAGAAGAAATTGGCTGCCTTTCCTCTCACCAACCCAATAAATGCTAACCCATCCAATATCCACATGTCACTCTCCCAAGGAGACACATGTCCCAAGTCACACCCTACTCCCATACTTTACTATACACATTAACTTATCCTTTGCTCATATCCTAATCCCATACACTAATATGTACACTAAGCTTTCCTTATTCACACTTAAATTCTATACACCCACTTATACAATATCCTAACTCCTCTTCTCAAATTAATATACATAAATTAAATAAATAATCTAATTAAACACATACATGTAACACATAAACATACACATACAGACACAGACAGGCTCAAACTACTGGGGTGGTTTTGGGGTGTTACAATACTCCCCCACTTAACAAAATTTCGTCCTCGAAATTCATACCTGTTCCGAATAACTGTGGGTATTGTAATCTCATAGCTTCCTCTGGTTCCCATGTAGCTTCTTCAATACCGTGATGCTGCCATAGAACTTTGACTAACGGTATTTGCTTATTTCGAAGCTGTCTGATTTCTCTATCCAAAATCCTCTTCGGTTCTTCATCAAAAGAAAAGTCTGACTGAATCCGAACATCTTGCACTGGTAGCACATGCGAAGGATCCGACCGATATCTCCGAAGCATAGACACATGGAAAACATCATGTAGTCTAGCTAACTCCAAAGGCAAAGCTAACTGATACGCTACTGGACCTACTTTCCTCAGAATTTCATATGGTCCAATAAAACGTGGACTTAGCTTGCCTTTCTTTCCAAAACGGAGAACCTTACGCCACGGTGACACTTTCAAGAAAACCTTATCACCCACTTCATACTGAATATCTCTACGCTTCAAATTTGCATAGGAACGCTGTCGGTCCTTAGCTGCTTTCAAGTTCTGTTGCACAACCCTTACCTTCTCTTCGGTATCCCGCACTATATCCGGACCAATCATAGCCTTTTCTGACAGTTCAGTCCAACACACTGGTGTTCTACATTTTCGCCCATATAGTGCTTCATAAGGAGCCATACCAATACTCACTTGGTAGCTGTTATTATACGCGAATTCCATCAGAGATACATACCGATCCCAGCTTCCTGAAAATTCTAAGGTACAACCCCGGAGCATATCTTCTAAAATCTGAATAACTCTCTCTGATTGACCATCGGTCTGCGGATGGAAAGCAGTACTGAAATTTAACCGTGTTCCCAAAGCTGTCTGAAGTTCTTTCCAAAACTTGGATGTAAAACGGGGATCTCGGTCTGATACAATGGATAACGGAATCCCATGCAATCGGACTATCTCGTCCACATACAGTTCCGCCAATTTGTCCATCGAATAATCCAATCGCACTGGTAGAAAATGCGCAGACTTCGACAAACGATCCACTATAACCCATACAGAATCATGCTTACGCTGCGTCATAGGGAGACCAGATACAAAATCCATCGTGATGTCATCCCATTTCCATTGAGGAATGGGTAAGGGATGAAGCAATCCCGATGGCACTTGATGCTCGGTCTTCACTTGCTGACAAGTAAGACACCTTGAAACAAATTCTGTTATCTCTCTTTTCATTCCTGGCCACCAATAATATTGCTTTAAGTCTTGATACATCTTGTCTCCACCAGGATGCATAGTGAAGATTGAGGAATGAGCTTCCTGCAACAGTTTCTTTCTTAACTCAACCACATTAGGTACACATAACCGATTACCATGCCTCAACACTCCTTCACTGTCTAATAAGTACTCAGACTGCTTGCCCTCTTTCACTACTTGACAAACACGCTGAAGCACATGATCATCTAACTGAGCCTTTGCAATTTCTGATCTCAAACTAGGCTTAACTTTAAGTTGAGCAATTAGAGCACCTTCAGAATCAAATCTCCATCTGCCTCGACTAGCCAGTAACGCAGACAAAGACTTCCTACTAAGAGCATCCGCTACCACGTTAGCTTTACCCGAATGATAGTCAATGATACAATCATAATCCTTAAAGAGTTCTAACCATCTCCGCTGCCTCAAATTCAACTCCTTCTGAGTTAACAAATACTTGAGACTCTTGTGATCGGTGAAAATTCTGCACGTCTCCCCATACAAGTAATGTCGCCAAACCTTAAGAGCAAACACTACCGCTGCTAACTCCAGAAAACTCCTCACTTCTGGCACATTCTTCGGAGGCATCCAATTAACAATCGCTTCAATTTTTCTAGGATCAACCCGCACACCTTCCGCTGACACCACATGTCCAAGAAAGGCCACTTCTTTCAACCAAAACTCGCACTTACTGAGTTTCGCATACAACTGATTATCTCTTAACATTTGCAATACCAACTTAAGATGTTCCTTATGCTCTTTACGGTCTCTAGAGTACACCAAAATGTCATCAATAAATACCACAACAAACTTATCTAGATACTGTCGAAATACTCGGTTCATCAGATCCATAAAGGCTGCAGGCGCGTTAGTCAAACCAAAGGGCATCACTAAAAATTCATAATGACCATAACGTGTCCGAAAAGCCGTCTTAGCCACATCTGCTTCCTTAACCCCTAACTGGTAATAACCTGACCTCAAATCAATCTTAGAGAATACCCCAGCTCCTCTCAACTGATCAAAAAGATCTTCAATCCTTGGCAATGGATACTTATTCTTAATAGTCACTTTATTGAGCTGTCGATAGTCAATGCACATCCGAAGGGTTCCATCTTTCTTCTTAACAAACAGCACCGGAGCACCCCACGGTGACACACTTGGCCGAATGAATCCTTTATCCAACAACTCTTGCAACTGACTCTTCAATTCCTTCAATTCCACTGGGGCCATTCTGTAAGGAGCCTTAGAAATCGGAGCTGTACCTGGAACAATCTCTACTGACAATTCAACTTCTCTCTCAGGAGGTAATCCCGGTAATTCTTCTGGAAAAACATCTACAAAATCTCTTACAACCGGAATATCTTGAATCTTTACTTGACCTCTCCGAGAATCTAAAACCACAGCCAAAAATGCTTCACATCCCTTCCTGATAAATTTTCTAACTTTCATAGCTGATACCACATTATGCAAAGAACTGCTTCCAAATCCCTTCACAATAACAGGCAAATGATCTTTATCTCTCAAAACCATTACTTTCCTATGACAATCTACCACTGCACGGTGCTTCTCCAACCAATCCATTCCCAGAATAATATCAAACTCATGGAATGGCAAACAAATCAGATCTACTACAAACTCGGTACCCTGAATCTTTAAAGGACACTTCCGACATACACAATTAACCATAATACTCTGACCCAACGGACTGGATGCACAAATCTCATATTCCATCTTCTCCTCACTACCCAAACTATCCCACAACTTACCAGAACACACATAAGAATGGGTAGAGCCCGGGTCAATCAAAATATAAACTTCAGAATCAAGCAAAGAAAACTTACCGGCAATCACTTCAGGAGCATTCTGTTCCTCTCGGGCCTTCATAGCATAGGCCCTACCAGATGATGGCACAGGGCGATCTACTGATTCTGAGGCTTCTCTATCACGAGGCCGTCCACCTCGACCCCTTCCTCTACCCCTATTACGACTTCCCTGGGGTACATTAGATCCAGCTCGGCTCCCTTCTTGTTGTCCCGAAGGATCTCCAAGTCGATTCGGACAATTTGCAAGTAAATGGTCCGTAGAGCCACATTTAAAACAGCCTCCTGTTAACCACCGACATTCACCCCAATGTTGTCTATTACAATGAGAACATCGGGGAGGGCCATCTCCTCTACCTGAGCCCGCTCCCCTAGAAGAACCCTGTCTTCTCCCTCTAGGGGCCGGACTAGCTATAGATTCATCAGCAAAGTTTCCTTGCGATTCCCTTGATCTCTTGCCTGAAGAAGAACCACCTCTTACAGACTTTCTTCTTTGAGCCTTTTCTCTCAATATATTCTCAGAACGCTCTGCTCTCAAAGCTGCTTGAACTAACTGATAATACCTCACATTTGGAGCCGACATCAATGATATTAACATCACCTTCAACGACTCATTCAAGCCTGCTTCAAAATGCTGACATCGAAACTCTTCTGTAAGGACCCTTGGCGGCGCATACTTACTGAGCTTATTGAACTCATCCTCATACTCAGCCACAGACATTGTTCTTTGCTTAAGAGTAAGAAACTGTGCCCACTTAGCATCCTTATAAGCTTTGGTCACATACCGGTTCTGAAACTCATCCTCAAAGAACTCCCATGTTATCGGTTCAGGAACTTGCGGTTGACTAGCCACCAACTTCCACCAATCATAAGCTGAACCTTGTAACAAAGACAAGGCACACTCCACTTCTTGCTCCGGTGGGCATCTTATCTCCTTAAGTACTCTGGTTGTCTTTTCTAACCACATCTCTGCTTTGTTAGATTCATCTATACCAGTACTAAAGAAATCCTCTGCACTATGCTTTCTTAACCTTTCAATAGGTGCACTAGGCGCTGTTACCCTTTCAAGTACTCTTGTCATACTCTGAAGCATCGCTTCCATCGGTCCCAAAGGCACCTCAGGATAACCCCTAGGAGGTTGAGCCGGACCAGAAACTGAGGGATCCTGCTCTTGGGGATTCGCACTTTCCGCTGACCCCTCAAGCGATCCACGGGCGGACTCCATAACTACAAAACATAAATGCAGTGCGCATCAGGCCAACACAACTCCAACAACTAACTAACATACTGAAACCCAGTAACATCTAAACCAATAGCTCTGATACCACCTAATGTCACACCCCAACCTATACCAAGGAGACTTCCATACAGATTGGAGGAGAGGCCTCCCTGAATAGATAGGAGTGTCACACCCCACTAGTACAAACATGCAAACATTACATATATAGAGCGACATATCGGAAATAATTAAAAACTTCAATACAGAGAAGAATGATTTTGAACAAAATGTATACTTTATTAAAATACCAAAAGAAGGTCTTTATATATTACATCAGATTACAAAAAGAAACAATTTACAAAAGCCCAATATATACTGTTCAAAAGGGCTAACAAAACATTACATCTATTACAAAAATAAAGGAAAGCCTATACTATAAAACTTCAAAACTCTAATTGCGTTGGCCTTCCCGATGCGACACGCCCAACCCGAGGCAATCGAAAACCTTCCACACCTGCACGGATAAACACCCGTGCTAAGCGAAATCGCTTAGTGGGGAAACACACAATGCATGACCGCCACTCACAGTGACGGTAACAGAAAACGCATGAAAACAATACAATTATGAGCATATAATCATACATAGTTAATTCAGATATTAGCATTCTCATCCAAAGATTCTTGTACAAATTACAATGACACCTGCTTAATCACAATGAGTGGATAACGAGTACATATAGATACTTGAAAGTATCGATATCGTCACATATACATATAGATACCCGAAGGCATCAAATCATTCTTTTTATTTTGTTTCCAAATTCTTATTACGTGGAATCTTAAGAAAGATTCAGACAGAGGGATCGCGAGGATCCATTCGTGGGACCTGATCAGGGTCCAAGTCGTACATATAGCTGCAGCGGCACATAACTCTATTAGGCATGCCTAACTATCCACTTATTCGACATTAGCAGGTTATACCAAATCTTGTCAAATTAACATACATGTTATTCATTTAAATAGGTAATCATGGCTTGACATCACAGAGCACATGCAAAAGAAACCAAGTCTTTAAGCAAAAAGGAGAAGAAATCAAATTTGGAAATCCCGTCTGTCGCGCTCGCGACAGAAGTCAACATACACCTCCCCACGTCGTCTCGCGATCGCGAGGGACCTCGTGGTCGCGAGAGGACGCAGATCCTACTCTCTGTCGCGCTCGCGAGGGATGTCGCGCTCGCGATAGAGGATAGCCGTGCACTAATCGAAGCTCGAGCACTCTGTCGCGGTCGCGACCATTGTCGCGGTCGCGACAGAGAGCTCCTTCGAAAACTTTGGCGCGGCACCTCTCGCGCCAGCGCGAGGGCTGAAACCTCCACGCTCTGTCGCGATCGCGACAGACACGGGATTTTCAGCTCTTACGCCCAAAATCTGTAGAATTCTTACCAAATTCACATCCAAACTTCCAAATTTGATTCCAATCATAAAAATTCAGCAACACAAGCATTCATAACTCATAACATAAATAAAAACTAGCTTTATCACCATTTATCTCAATTAAATCAAGTCAATTACATGTCCAATTCGAAGAATTTCCAAAACAGCAATTTTGACAACAATTATAACTATTCACATAATTTCCTATCAATCCTTCAACAATATTCATTCTTTCACATCACATATCATACAAATTTCAATTCAAGTTATAACAACACAACTCATAATCTCAATCAAAGCAAAAACACATTTATCAAACTCAAATCACAAAAATGCACAAAAAGATGAACAATCCCAAACCTTCTCTCCTTAGCTCCTAATCGCGAGCTCCGCTTCCGCTTGCGATTCCTTTCCCTTTATCAGGTCTAGGAGCCTCCTCTGAACCATAAACCCATAACAATCAAGATCAATTTTACAACTACCCACAAATGAATTTACAAATATTTAAACCTAGAGAAGAGGAAGAAGAAGAATCTAAAACACCCATAACCCCAACTCACCTTTAAGCTTCCAAAACCACAAGCTAATCAACTCTAATTACTTAATTAAGGAAGTGGGGGCAAGATTGTGCAAAGAAAAGGAAGAACAAAGGAGAAGAAAGAAGAAGAAGAAGAGAATGGCATGAAGAGGAGAGGAAGAACGGGAAAACAAGGGAAAGAAGAAATTGGCTGCCTTTCCTCTCACCAACCCAATAAATGCTAACCCATCCAATATCCACATGTCACTCTCCCAAGGAGATACATGTCCCAAGTCACACCCTACTCCCATACTTTACTATACACATTAACTTATCCTTTGCTCATATCCTAATCCCATACACTAATATGTACACTAAGCTTTCCTTATTCACACTTAAATTCTATACACCCACTTATACTATATCCTAACTCCTCTTCTCAAATTAATATACATAAATTAAATAAATAATCTAATTAAACACATACATGTAACACATAAACATACACATACAGACACAGATAGGCTCAAACTACTGGGGTGGTTTTGGGGTGTTACATGTAATGTTTCCATGGTCATAACTCCTCAATCATAAGACTAAAAATAATGAGAATTATGCCACTGTACCTTTAACAAGTAGATAAGTAAGAGTCTAGGAGGCCATGAAGTCAGATAACTATGTTAGGATGGGTGTTGGAGGTCATAAGTGTGTTTGGGGCAAAATGCATGAACTCTAGGTGTGAGGTGTTAGCATTAAAAAAAATTTAGTTCTGTCGCGAGCGCGACGGAACGCTCCAATAGGCTAAATTTGTTAGTTTGGCTTCTATCGCACGTGCGAGAATTAGCATAAGCGCGATAGAGGCGAAGGCTAGGTTCTGTCGCAGGCGCGACTTCTGTCGCGATCGCGACAGAATCTAATCTTCACATGTGTCGTGAGCGCGACACTTTTGGTTGTTGCAAAGAATTTTCAAATTGACTTATTCTTGCTAAATTTAATACGTTTAGTTAATAAATGAATGTGCATATGCAAACTATTATTGTGATACACCATTTGAATATATATATATAAATAAATATATATATATATATATATATATATACACAATGATGGGTGAATTGTGAAGTAAGCCATAGTGTAATTAAGTGATGTAATGATGCCTTTTGAGATGCTATGATTATGATGATATTCTCTATGATAATATGAAGAATAACTGAATTAATAAGTTAGCCTACGAGTCAAGTAGTGGATAGATAGGCATGCCTATAGGGTCTAAGTGCTGCAGCCAAAGTGTTCGATTCCTCTGGAATCCCAATGCATATTGAATCTTTCCTAGATTGTTAAAGTGTAATTATTATCTCTTATTAATTGTTTCTATACTCACGGGTACTAATGCGAAAGTGCGTATCTTCACATACAAATGTGATTGATGTACTCTTGAGTACTGATGCGATACCCGTTATTCGCGTCTTTGAATTATAGGCAAGGCTTCACTAGTGAAATAAGCTATAATGTACAAGTGAATGCCATTTAAAATGATAATGTGAATGTGATGCGTTATAAATTGATATGTAATAATATGGAAATTGAATGTGATTTTCTAATATGTCTTATGAGTATTAATAGTGGACTTGATAATATGAATACGAAGCATGTTAGAAATGAAGCATGGACTTAGGGCATGTATTTGGTATTATTTATCATATGTTTGTTATTATATTTCTATATGCGTATATTGTTATTGTTTCCCCACTAAGCGTTATTGCTTAGCATGAATTTTTAATCTGTGTAGATTCTGGAGCGAAGTAACTTGAAGGACAGTTCCACATCTTGGTTGGTCAACACATTAGGATTCGTTCCTTAGTTTAAGTTTTGTTATTTTGTATTATGTATATGTAATTAATAACTTTTGGGCATGTAAGAATTATAGCATAACTTTGGTATATATGATGTAATCTAATATGAAAGTATGAAATTATGTATGCGTAGTGAATGTCTTCTGTTGCATGCAAATTAAATTAATTGGTATAGGATTCTGTAACAACCCAAAATAGGCCTAGTCGGAAACTATGTGGTATGTCGGAATATTTAGAGTATATCAGTAATTTTAGCAAAAGAAAATTTGGATAATAAGGACTTTATTGCAAAGAATTAATTTAGTTAAGTTAAATGAAGGAATTATATGGTATACATGTGATGTATGGATGTCGGGTACTTTTGTTGTGGAATAATCTAGTAGTATGTGTGCATGGTAACTTAGATGTAAGAAGTGTTTTATAAGGAAATTATATGGTGTGAGTAGTTTAGTGACATGGATTGTTAGTCAAAGATGAGATCAAGGGCCAATGGTAGAGTGACATGTGTGAGAGTTGTTGGGAGCATTTATTGTGATTTGAGGGAGTAGAGAGAGGGAAGCAAGGAAGTGAAACTTCCCGTGGAAGCTATTTTTGAAGTGCCCTCTCCCTTCTCACGTCCTCTCTCTCTTCTCCTCATCTCCAATTTCTACTCTCTCAAGTCTTGCATGTGGGTATTCTTCCATCTTTGAGCTAGGGTTTGGGTTTTGAAGGATTCAAAGAGGTAAGTAGCTGTAGTTGCTTTGGGTATCCTTCTTCTTCTCCTTCTACAGGATCAATTGGGTTTTTAAAGGTTATGTTCATGGATTAATAGAATTATTTTTTTGATTAGTTACAAGAATCTGAAGAAAAGAGGAAGGATAAAGGGAAAGGAAAGGTTGTGGCTTGAAGGAATTGAAGTTTGAGCTCCATTCCAAGTTTGGGAGCTTACTTTGTTATATGTTTGGGAGTTTATTTAGAGTGTTTTGTCCATCTTATTTTGGATCCTGTTTTTGAGTTGAATGTTAATATTATTTGTGTATTTATGGTATATGAAAATGCATTAGTAAAATAGCTTTGTGTGTATGAATATTGATAGATGATATAATTGAGATATTTAATTGATTTGTGTTGAAATTGCTGATTGAATGATTATTGAGCTTACAATTTGAGTATATACCCTAGTTTAGGGAGAATTCTGTTTTTGTCTTACCAGACCTCTGTGTATTGTTTTGATCATATTTAGAGTTTGAAAACTCCAATATAAGTGTTTATTGCGCCATTTGAACCACGACTAACGTACATTTAAAAGTCTAAGAGTGACCATAAATTAATTCTATCATTAAGAGGCTCAAAAATGTCAACAACCGGACGTGTCTCTACCCAGGTAGGCTCATTGGAACAGTCCGTAGTGTTTGACTCATATCTATTGCTTTAGGAGTCCAAACGACCTGAAACTTGTTCAATTGGAAACTTAACATCCTAGGGAACAATTGTTTAGAAGGACACTTTATCTAAAAATGAGGTTTAGACATCGGTATAGGCTGTACAAAATTGTGGATTGAAGCAGTCCTGAAGTTTAGCTTCTGTTTTGCATATTTTGGTATGTCACGGTGGCAACCAAAATGTTTACCACCATGACCAATGCCGAGAGGAGGCAGAATTGCCTATTTTTGGACCTCATGGTCCCAACCAAAAGGTTACCACCGTGAGGTACCTTCAACTTGCGTTTTCCTTTATTAATCATCATCAAATGTTACATATGTATGCAAAATGGAATCTAAACTAGTTTAAATACATTATTTGAGAATTCTAATGTGTTTAACATATGAATATGTGTATATATGCGATGTGGAAATGAATAATGCATTGAATATTTGTATGTTGAACTATATGTTTAACATTAAGAAATGAGTGTCCTAAGCGTGAATAATTATGTATGTGAATGTGTATAAACATGTGTGTACTAATATGTAATAATATGTACAAGTTAGTATGCAATCACATATATATATATATATATATATATATATATATATATATATATATATATATATAGTGTTGTATGTGAATGAGTTTAGGATGGCATGTATGCATAAGTTATATGATTTCATTGGTAGTATACACTACTATATGACAATGAGTTGTGTGTATATTGTTGTATTAAATTTTTGAGCCTGATCAGTCATAGTTAGTGGATAAGATAAGTGCTTATCTAGTGTTGAGTAATATGTGTGAGTGTAGCTACCATATGCAGACCCCGTTTGGGTCACATAAGATGTTTGAGATCCATGTCTCCATATGCTTGGATATTGTGTCCTATCAGTATCAAATTCCCGTATCCACTAGTTAATGAATATCAGTCTTGTATGTTAATATCTCTTGTATATGAAATATGATTTGTTATGTTGCAATACTTGAAGGTGAACATGATTCGATTAATTACTTGTTTTATATTATAAGAATACATATGAGGTATCATAGATAATATTATGCCATGTTTATCAATAGGATTGATGTTTCGTATGTTTATAAATGGAATATTGCTTACTGTTTTTATTGCCATATGAGTCATGAGTTGTTATAGTAGTTATTGTGTATGCATGTTCTGTTTGTGTTGTTCCTCCCCACTATGCGTTATCGCTTAGCACGGGCTCTTTTCCCGTGTAGGTGGCAGGTTCTTTTTGGATTCAGACATCTACAGGTCGGCCACTAGAAGTCTTTAATTGGAGTTATTTTGTCTTCCGCTGTATTTTTGTATATGGGGACCGAATTTGGAAAAATGTAATTTTTGTATAATAATCATTTTGTATATGTAAATGTTTATCTTTTACAAATTCCCTTTTGTAAAACTATATGGTTATTTATATAAGGATTTGATATCTTTATTATTATATGTAACTGTTTCTAGCATGCTTGAGTATGTAAATGTATTTGTGCGGGTGGCGCTCAGGTATCCTTCCAACGGGGGTATCGAGGTGTTACAGCTTGGTATCAGAGCGTCGGTTTACTCTATTCTGGTTCTATGTGATTATTTAAGAGTAGAGTCTTTACATGAGAGTCTGTCTAGAGTCGTGGCCTAATGCAGATGTTATTTTGTGTAGTGTCTAGATGGAGTCGGATCCAAGTGAGTATATGGGCGACACGATGGAAAGTGTGAATCCGGTTGGGAGTAATCCGGTCAATTGAGATAGGCCTGCACGTGAGCGTGCACCAGTAGAAGGTCAGGGTTTCGATCTGGCTTTGGTACAAGGTCCGCTACAAGTGGTAGACAGATTGACTGCTCCTAAGGCTCCTTCTGAACTTATAAGGAAAAAGGGAGCAGAAGAATTTCATGGAACCTCTTTGGACGAATCGAATGTGGCGGAATTCTAGTTGAAGAGAATTGATAGGATTTTACAAGAGATAGCTTGCCCTCTGCATCAAAGAGTTACTTGTGCTATATCGCTTTTGCAGGGATCAGCATATGATTGGTGGAACCTTGTTCTCCTCAGTCCCCAGAGACCAGCTGAATTGACATGGGAGTTTTTCGTGAAAGAGTTTGAGCAGAAACATGTGACCAAGGCCTACCGAGAGGCAAAGTGGAATGAATTCATCAATTTGAAAGTATGAGAAAGAGTTTAGTCGATTGACCAAGTATGTGCCCCAACCATTGTTGACGGAAGACTTTAAGTGCCAGCATTTTCAAGGAGGATTAAGGGAAGTCATTAGAGGTCCATTGTCAGCGATGGCAGTTATGCATCTGGTTGGCTACTATCAGTTAGTAGCTGTAGGAATTAAGTTAGAAGAATCCGAGATAGCAAACCAAAGAATAGAACAGAAGAAAAGAGCATTTAATGGAGGAGCTGCTAGTAATAAGAAGTCTAAAGGTGCTCCGATTGACCAAGGAGCTAGAGGGACTGCCCAAGTGCCTTCTGAGGTGGGAAGTGTAGCACCGCCCATGAGTAGAGGAAATAGAGCACCGGAGTGTGAGCATTGTCGAAGGCACCATTGGGGTACTTGTCGCAAGATCACGGGTGCATGCTTTAAGTGTGGAAGCATGGAGCATCGGTTTGCTAATTTCCCAAATCTATAAGAGAATAAGAGCCAACAAGAAAGCAAAGCGGGTGGAGGTAAATCGAATGCAACCAAAGGCAATCGTGATCGAAATAGAGCTCCACAGGCGTAATCGAAAACCGTGCATCGGCCAAGGACTACGGGAGAGTATGCTCCAGCTAGAGTATATGCAATGATCAGAGAGGATACTCCAGAGGCTGCAGAACCTTTCGGTAAGTTGTGCTATTAGCTTTTGTCAAGTTCAGTTTTGAGTTTTGGGTTATTGGATATAAGTGGTTAGCGGGGAAATTTCGAGGATGAAATTTCTTAAGGGGGAGTGATTGTAACAACACAAAATAGGCGTAGTCGGAATCTGTGTGGTATGTCGGAATATTTAGAGCATATTAGTAATTTTAGCAAAAGAAAATTTGGATAATAAGGACTTTATTGCAAAGAATTAATTTAGTTAAGTTAAATGAAGGAATTATATGGTATACATGTGATGTATGGATGTAGGGTACTTTTGTTGTGGAATAATCTAGTAGTATGTGTGCATGGTAACTTGGATGTAAGAAGTGTTTTATAAGAAAATTATATGGTGTGAGTAGTTTGGTGCCATGGATTGTTAGTCAAAGATGAGATCAAGGACCAATGGTAGAGTGACATGTGTGAGAGTTGTTGGGAGCATTAATCGTGATTTGAGGGAGTAAAGAGAGGGGAGCAAGGAAGTGAAACTTCCCGTGGAAGCTATTTTTGAAGTGCCCTCTCCCTTCTCACGTCCTCTTTCTCTTCTCCTCATCTCCATTTTCTACTCTCTCAAGTCTTGCATGTGGGTATTCTTCCATCTTTGAGCTAGGGTTTGAGTTTTGAAGGATTCTAAGAGCTAAGTAGCTGTAGTTGCTTTGGGTATCCTTCTTTTTCTCCTTCTACGGGATGAATTGGGTTTTTAAAGGTTATGTTCATGGATTAATAGGACTATTGTTATGATTAGTTGCAAGAATCTGAAGAAAAGAGGAAGGATAAAGGGAAAGGAAAGCTTGTGGCTTGAAGGAAGTGAAGTTTGTGCTCCATTCCAGGTTTGGGAGCTTACTTTGTTATATGTTTGGGAGTTTATTGGGAGTGTCTTGTCCATCTCATTTTGGATCCTGTTTTTGAGTTGAATGTTAATATTATAAGTGTATTTATGGTTTATGAAAATGCATTAGTAAAATAGCTTTGTGTATATGAATATTGACAGATGATATAATTGAGATATTTAATTAATTTGTGTTGAAATTGCTGATTGAATGATTATTGAGCTTACAATTTGAGTATATACCCTAGTTTAGGGAGAATTTTGTTTATATCTTACCAGACCTCTATGTATTATTTTGATCATATCTAGAGTTTGAAAAATCCAATATGAGTGTTTGTTGCGCCATTTGAACCACGACTAACGACCTATAAAAGTCTAAGAGTGACCATAAATTGATTCTGTCAATAAGAGGCTTAAAAATGGCAAAAACCTGACGTGTCTCTACCCAGGTAGGCTCATTGGAACAGTCCGTAGTGTTTGACTCATATCTATTGCTTTAGGAGTCCAAACGACCTGAAACTTGTTCAATTTGAAACTTAACATCCTAGGGAACAATTGTTAATCAGGACACTTTGTCTAAAAATGAGGTTTAGACATCGGTATAGGCTATACAAAATTGTGGATTGAAGCAGTCATGAAGTTTAGCTTCTGTTTTGCTTATTTTGGTATGTCACGGTGTTAACCAGAGGCAGAATTGCCTATTTTTTGACCTCACGGTCGCAACCAAAAGGTCACCATCGTGAGGTTCCTTCAACTTGCATTTTCCTTTATTAATCATCATCAAATGTTACATATGTATGCCAAATGGAATCTAAACTAGTTTAAATACATTATTTGAGAATTCTAATGTGTTTAACATATGAATATGTGTATATATGTGATGTGGAAATGAATAATGCATTGAATATTTGTATGTTGAACTATATGTTTAACATTAAGAAATGAGTGTCCTAAGCGTGAAGAATTATGTATGTGAATGCGTATAAACATGTGTGTGCTAATATGTAATAATATGTACAAGTTAGTATGCAATCATATATATATATATATATATATATATATATATATATATATATAGTGTTGTATGTGAATGAGTTTAGGATGGCATGTATACATAAGTTATATGATTTCATTGGTAGTATACACTACTATATGACAATGAGTTGTGTGTACATTGTTGTATTAAATTTTTGAGCCTGATTGGTCATAGTTAGTGGATAAGATAAGCGCTTATGTAGGGTTGAGTAATATGTGTGAGTGCAGCTACTACATGCAGGCCCCATTTGGGTCTTAATTCGGCCCCGTTTGGGTCACATAAGATGTTTGAGACCCATGTCTCTATATGCTTGGATACTGTGTCCTATCAGTATCAAATTCCCGTATCCACTAGTTAATGAATATCATGCTTCTATGTTAATATGTGTTGTCTATGAAATGTGATTGGTTATGTTGCAATACTTGAAGTTAAATATGATTCGATTAATTACTTGTTTTATATACATATGAGGTATGACAGATGATATTATGCCATGTTTATCAATAGGATTGATGTTTCGTATGTTTATAAATGGAATATTGCTTACATGTTTTATTGCCATATGAGTCATGAGTTGTTATAGTAGTTATTGTGTATGCATGTTTTGTTTGTGTTGTTCCTCCCCACTATGCGTTATCGCTTAGCACGGGCTCTTTTCCCGTGTAGGTGGCAGGTTCTTTTTGGATTCAGACATCTATAGGTCGGCCACTAGAAGTCTTTAATTGGAGTTATTTTGTCTTCCGCTGTATTTTTGTATATGGGGACTGAATTTGGAAAAATGTAATTTTTGTATAAGAATCATTTTGTATATGTAAATGTTTATCTTTTACAAATCCCCTTTTGTAAAACTATATGGTTATTTATATAAGGATTTTATATCTTTATTATTATATGTAACTGTTTCTAGCATGCTTGAGTATGTAAATGTATTTGTGCGCGTGGTGCTCCGGTATCCTTCCAACGGGGGTATCGGGGTGTTACAGATTGTGTATTTTAATATATTTGTTTGAGATGTGTGTCGTGACAACCATTCTCGAGTACCGAAGTGAAGTTGTGCGAGTGGATAGGAATTGGGTGTTACACTAGCAACCTTCAACCTCTGCTGGATAATCTTCGTTTTTTCCTCAGTATCCCTTACCAAATCTGAACCGATGATCTTATGCTCATTCAATTCTGTCCAATATACTAGAGTCCGACATTTCCTGCCATACAGAACTTCACACGGAGCCATACCGATACTCACCTGATAATTGTTATTAGCAAATTCCATCAATGGAATGTACTTATCCCAACTCTTAGAGAAATCCAAAACACATGCCCGAAGTAAATCTTCCAACACCTGAATTACCCTTTCTTACTGTCCATTAGTCTATGGATGGAAAGCTTTGCTAAAATGCAATCTTGTACCCAATGCAGCTTGCAAACCCTTCCAGAATTTGGAAGTGAACCTCAGATCTCTATCTGATACTATGGACAAAAGAATACCATGCAATCTCACAATTTCATTCACATACAATTCATCCAACAGATCCATAGAATAATCAAGTTGAATCAGTATAAAATGAGCTCACTTTGAAAACCTATCAACTATTACCCATATAGAATCGTGCAGTTTCGATGTCATTGGAAGACCTATGACGAAATCAATGGTAATGTTATCCCATTTCCAGTGTGGAATCGAAAAAAGAATTCAACAGACCCAATGGAACCTAATGTTCCACTTTCACTTGCTGACAGATCAAACACTTTGAAACATATTCCACCACATCTCACTTCATACTAGGCCACCAATAAAATTGCTTCAAATCCTGATACATCTTATTGTCACCTGGATGCATAGTAAAAACTGTATTATAAGCTTCATACAGAAGCTTCTTTCTTAACTCATCCCATCTTGCATCAATACACATCCCAATGCAATTCTAATAGCATTGCTATACATAGCATACTCCTTGATAGAAATAGGTTGGGTTAGGATTAGTGCCTCAACTAACATCCTTTTCAACTGATCAAAGCTTGGTTGACACTTATCTGACCACACAAACTTAACTCCCTTACGAAGCAACTTGGTCAGCCGAGAAGCAATCACTGAAAATCCTTTCACAAAGCACCGATAATATCCTGCTAATCCCAAGAAACTCCTAATCTCAGGCACATTTCTGGGCGGTTTCCAATTCACAACTGCCTCTATCTTAGCTGGGAACCTTAATACCCTCAGAAGAAACAACATGACCCAGAAAAGACACTTCCTTAAGCCAGAATTCACACTTACTGAGCTTAGCATACAATTGATGCTCCCTCAAAGTCTGAAGAACAATTATTAGATGTCGCTCATGCTCCTTCTCATTGCTCAAATATACCAATATATCATTGATGAACACAACCACAAATTGATCCAAATACGGCTTGAACACTGTATTCATCAAATCCATGAATGTTGTAGGCATGTTGGTCAACCCGAATGGCATTATAAGAAATTTATAATGGCCACATTGAGTCTTGAATGCAATCTTTGGTATATCCTCCTTCTTTATTTGTAACTGATAGTACCTATATCTCAGATCTATCATAGAGAACACACTAGCTCCCTTCCACTGATTAAACAGATCCTAAATCCTTGGGAAAGGATACCTATTCTTCACTGTCACCCTATTAAGCTGTCTATAGTCAATACACATTCTCATCGTACCATCTTTCTTCTTAACAAACAACACTGGCGCTCCCCAAGGGGATACACTCGGTCTGATAAAATCCCTATCTAATAACTCTTGCAACTGAGTCTTAATTCTTCCAACTCCATAGGAGCCATTTAATAAGGTGTCTTAAAGACAGACGCTATACCTAACACAATCTCAATTGACAGCTTCACTTCCCTTACAGGCGGTATACCAGCTAGTTCTTCAAGAAACTCCCTCACTACTAATATATCATATATTCTAACTTGCTTTCTCTTCGAACCCAACACAAGGGATAGAAAAGCCTCACATCCTTTCCTCAAACACCTATATGCTTGCATAGCTGAAATCACATATACTAAAGGATTAGAATATACACCCCTCACAGTCACCTTATGATAGGTGCCTAATTGATACATTATTTAGTGTATGTTTTGAGTAAATTTAAGAAGTTAAAGGATGAAAGTTTGTTTATCTTTCATGTTATTTGTCTAGCTTACTTATTTTTATGTATAGGGTAATTTAGGTGAAAAAGTGAAGAAAAGAGCATAACTGATGAAGAAAAGAGCAGACACGTGAATAGACCAAGAGGACAAACACGAGTCATGAAATTGAAGCACGACTTGTGAAGGTGAAATACGACTCATGAATGTCAGTGTGACTCATGAAGTAAAGAAAAGGAGGCATGACGAAGTGCAGAAGAAAGAAGACAAAGCAAGGAGCACGACTCATCAAAGGAGAACACGAGTTACGAAGGGCCAGAGAGAAGCACCAAGAAGAAAAAGGAAAAGAGAAGAAGGAAAGGAAGAGATGACCGAGATGTGAGCCAAAGCACGACTCACGCAAGTGGGTCACGACTCATGAAAAGGGATCACGAGTCGTGCAGATGCAAAGAGAGACCAGAGAGAAGCAAGGGGGAAAAGAAAGAAAGAAAGGGAGCTTCGTGTTCTGTCGTGAGCGCGACAGAACTATCCGTTGGGACAGGTTTTCTTCAAAAGTTATCAAAAAGGGCATATCTTTTCATCAATATTTGCAACTATTTGAAAGAGGGAACACAACTTTTTGAATTCTATAAATTTTTAGCTCAACTATAATTTTAGAGAGAAATTATTATAAGTTAAATATTGTTTATTTTCTGTAAGCTCTGTAGTTAAAAGTTCTTAGTTTGTTTTCATGTTTTGAAGAGAAGATTTCTTACAAGGAAGAAGATATCCTTTATGAAAGGGAAAAGGGTTGAGGAATCTCCTTCTTCATTTCTTATCTTTAACTCCTTCTTTGTAATTATTGAATGATCATTTATGAACATGAATATTTAATGTTACATTTTGTTATTCATATCAATTTGATATTCTCGCTTGTAGAATTTTCTATTAGAATTTAATGCATAATCATTATAAGTAAGAGTTTAGTTGAAAAAATAATTCTTACTTACATCTAATAGAAGTTCATCATTAAAGTATTATTTGACAAAATCATAATATAAGATGGTTGCTATAGGTTGTTTCTTATTCTTGAAATTTGCATGTATAATCCTCTACTTCATTAATGAAAATTGTGAGTTAGAATTATAAATGCATGTTTTAGGCACTCTAGTTTATGTTGAGAGAGTAAATTGGAATTTTATTCAACTTGGCTAGCATGACAAGAATATACTTATAATAAAAAATAATCACTTCAAGTTCTATTTATTATTACTTTATCATCATTAATCATTTGTCTTCTCCGATAATCAATAATTAGGTTAGATAGTATTAGACATAGTTTTTCCACTTTCATTCATGAAATTTATGATCATTGTAAATAAGATTAAAATTGAGTAGTAATAGTGTGTAAATATTAATCGCATTCCTCATGGGGTTGACATCTTTTATGCTATAATTGGTACACCGTATACTTTCGAAATTAGCACTTAAAAATAAGCTAACACGTTTTTGGCACCGTTGCTAGGGAATGAATGATTATTTATTTCCATTATGAATCTTGATTTTTTATTTTGGATTACAATAGTTAATTAGTTTTGTTTTGTGTTGTTTTTACAGGATTTGATAGTTCATGCCTAGTACAAGGAGTTCTCAAGAAGAGCTTGAACCTTTGAATCCTAAAAAAGAGAAATTTTTGTCAAGTAACCGGAAATACAACAAAAAGAAAAATAAGAATAAGAGACCTATTATGGCTGAAGAGGAGAACCTACCAAGGTTGGTGGATTTTACTACACCAGCATTGAGTGGTGCTCAACAAGATGTAGTAAGGCCTACATTAAATGCTAACCAATTTGAAATAAAACCATCTCTTTTGCAAATGATTCAAAATAGCATTCAATTTTATGGTTTGGCAAATGAGGATCCTAATGCTCATTTGGCAAATTTCTTGGAAATATGTGATACTTTTAAGATTAATGGAATTTTGGCGGATGCAATTAAGCTTAGGCTTTTCCCTTTCACTTTGAAAGATAAGGCTAAAGCTTTGTTGAACTCCCTAACTAGAGGTTCTATAACTACTTGGGACCAATTGGCCCAAGCATTTTTATCTAAATACTTTCCTCTAGCAAAAAGTGCAAAAACTATAAAAGATATAACTATTTTTGTGCAATATGACAATGAATCTTTGTATGAATCTTAGGAGAGTTTAAAGAATTGCAGAGAATGTGTCCTCACCATAACCTTCCAAGGGAGTTGCTCATGCAAACTTTCTATAATGGAGTGAACCCTACAACTATAGGTACAATAGATGCTGCAGCTGATGGCTCTCTTATGAGAAAAACAATAGAAGCTGCATTTGAATTGTTAGAAGAGATGGCTATGAACAATTGTATGTGGCCCACCGAAAGATTAAGGGAGTCTAATAATTCTAATGCTAGGGGGTACATTCAATAGATTCTGTAGTAGCTCTGCAAGCACAAATTGAGGCTTTAACTCAAAAGGTTAATAGTCTAGCAATGGGGGGAAGTTCACAAAATGCATGCACTATGTGTGGTCAACAAGGTCATATTAGTGAAAATTGCAATTTAGGATTGGTTAATAAGGCGGAACAAGTGAATTTTATTCAAGGCCAAGGACGTGGAAATCCATATTCAAATACCTAGAATCCTGGTCGGCGAAATCATCCAAATTTGTCATGGGGAAATAGTAGTAATAAACAAAATAGAGGTATAGGATTCCAACAACAACAAGATAGGTTTGGGGCATTTGACGTCAAACTTGATAAATTTATTAAGGAGATTAATTTTAAGATTAGCTCTCAAGATGAGAACCAAAATAAGCTTGAGGCAAAAATTGATCAAATTACTAAAAATCATGCTTCATCCATTCATAATGTTGAGGTTCAATTGGGTCAACTTGCAAGTTCATTACCATCTAGAAATTTTGGGTGTCTCCCGAGTAATACCGAAGAAAATCCTAGAGAGCATATTAAATCCTAGTCTTTTATAGTCTTTTATTTCGATTGCTTAATTAGATTTTCTTTCTATATGTTCTTTGTGTTTTTTTATATTATGAATTTAATATTATTAACACACTTTGTTTTTATTCTGCAGGTCAAAATAGTAACATTAGGTGTTGATTTATTTATGTGAATACAGAAAAAAAAATTAGAAAAAAAAAAGTTTTCAAGACATGATGCTTCTGTTGCGAGCGCAAGACGCCTCGCGATCGCGACAGAAGGTGACTGTAGGAGTAATCGGGAAGTCTTCCAAGTCGCGTTCCTTGCTGAAGAGGATGCTTCTATCGCGAGCATGACACCATCGCGATTTTGATAGAAGGCGTTACTTCGCAAGGCATCCGAATCATGCTGGCGATTCACGAGTCCCGCAGGTAAGTGATCTCTTCACGAGTCGTGAAGATGATTCACGACTCGTGCAGCGTAGAGAGGGTAGCCTGAGTCGATTTTACGGTAAGTTAATTTGTTTTCTTTTCTTATTATTTTTCTATTAATTTGATTAATTTTCTTTCTCCTCAGATTAATCTGCCTTAATTTTAATTAACTTAATTTAGATTAACCCTAACCCTTAAAAACACAAAATCAGAAATTAGAAGAGGGATAATTTTATTTCAAAACCCTAAAAGTCGTGACCTTTCATATTCTTCCCTCTTCTTTTTATTTCACTTAACTTTTCACATTTCCCTCTCATTTTTATTCTTTCCTTTTTCGCATTCTATTTCACGAGTCGCACACATTCTTCGACCCTTCATCTTCTTTCTTTCTTCCTTTTTCCCAAATTGTCATTCACACTTTAGCCACTGTCATTTCTCTTCGTAGTAAGTTCCCTTCGAAGCCAGTATTCTGTTTCTTTTAATTTCATTTCATATTCATTTTTCCTTGCTTCCTTCGGCATTCTCCCACAAAAGAAATCCAACACCTTCGATAGTAGTTTCATCTCTTGAATATTTTCTTTTTACTTTCTGTCTTCGTGCAATCTCTATTTTATTTACACAAAATGGTAAGAACCAAGAATCCATCATCTTCAAAAATAGAACAAGCACGACAAGAGGGTGAAGAGGGAGATATTTCTTCCAAATTTGGTGCCAGTTTTCCTATCTTCTCTGTGGACGAAGGTACCAAATTTCTTACTCTTCATGACAGAACCTTTTTGCAATGTAAGTATTTTCCATCCTCTCTTCTTGAACAAGTAGGAATGTCAGATTCTATTAATGAGATGTTGTCAAATTGCGACTTCCTTAGATTTGCAAACATGCATGACAATATTTATCCTGGTTTAATGTTAGAATTTTACACTACTTTGCAAAAGAATGAGGATAATGAACACTGATTAGATTTTAGATTGGATGGAAAGGAACATACTTTGACATATTTTATGATGAATCGAATGTTTGGGTTTTCACAAACTGGTTTATTTGACCCACCTAATTCCTTTAAACCTAATGCATTTTGGTCATTTTTAACTGGTTTGCAAACACCCTATAGATCTAGAGATGCTAAATCTATGTTCATCAAAGATTTAAAATACTGGATTTTGCATAAGATTTTTGCTTCTTTGGTTTTTAATAGGTCTGAGTTTAATAGAGTTTCTTCTCATGAATTATTTTTGATGTGGTATGTGCATAAATGTAAGGATGTATGTTGGTCTTATTAGGTTTGTAATCAGTTGTTGAATTGTGCTAATAAACATGATTCACCTCTAACACATGGACACATCATTACTATTATTGCATGAAATTTAGATATTAATCTTAGTGCCTATCATAGAAACCGTCCTTGTGTTTATTTCACTAAACATTTATCTGTGCGTGGAGAGGTTGTCAATAATTCATTTCAGGAAATTCCACCACAACCAAGGTCTTGTTGGAGGGATCTTGTAGGGTCCTCTGCTCCTCAAGAGGAAGCCAGTGATGATGGGGGTAGTGGAGATGAAGCTATGCCAGATGTGCCTGTTGCACCTATTGTGGGGTCTGCTTCCTCTAATATGCCAGCAAAGCTTGAGTAGATTTTACAAAACCAGTCCTCTATGCAAGATCAGCTTTTTTCTATGGCTAGATGACAAAGGCGACTTGAGCATAAGTTGGATACATTCATTGCACAAGCTGGTTATGTGGTTCCTTCTCCTCCACTTTCACCATAATTAGGAGAGTTTTTCTTAATTTTTCTTACTTTTATTTTATCTTTGTTTTTCTTGTTTACTTTTGTCACACCCCAATTACCCCCTAGTAGTATAAATCATGCATATGTGTACATTTGTATGTATTTTGGTATATAACAAGGGTATTTTGGGTATAGTGCATGTTATAAGGGTTATTTTAATATGTGGGTGCACATATATTAGTAGGGTGTGAATTAGTTGAGAAATATTTGTGTGTGCATACATATACCATTGTTGGATATGAGTAAGGGAGTAGTGATTGGGTGTGGAAGAGTGTAGCATAGTAGAAGGAATCTTATGGGATTTTATAGTGTGTGGATGCTCATACCTATGTGGAGTGCATTATTAGAGGGCTTTATTGTGTGTTTTACTCACACACTAGTAGGATGTGTTAAGTGGAGATATTTTGAGTGTGCGTAAGTGTATGAGAGTTGGGTGTGAGTAATTGGGTTGCACTAATGAGGAAGTGACACGTTGCAAAAGTTAGGTAAAAGAAAATGCACATGAAATGTACATGAAATGGAGAATTTCTTCATTTCCCGTAAATCACTTCTTTCCCTTCATTCTCTTCTTCTTCATCATTTTCTTCATCCTAATTCCTTCAATTCCTCTCATCTAAAAATTCTAAAATTTAATCTAAGCCTTTGTGGTAAAACAATCAAGTAATTCTAGCATTTTTGTGGATAAGATCAACATATAATTTCAATTGTTTCTTCAATTTCTTTTACTCTTTAATTGGGTTTTAATTGAGGATTTATATTTGTGAATTTTGGTGGATCTATGTCTAGTTGAGCTTCCTCCAAATTCTAAAGGCAAGGAAAAGGTTGGATCTAGTGGGATCAAGTAAAAAAATTCAGGTTTGGGATTTTGTTTAGAAATTATTTGTGATTTGTTTGGGAATTAGTTTGTTGATTTATGTGTTAATGATTCTTAATACCTGAATTGAGTATTCTGAGATGTTAATTTATGTGTTGTGATGGTTTGAATTAAATTTGGTGAATTGATGGTGTCAAATGAGTTGGTTTTAAGCTTGTTGAACTTCAAAGTGCAATTCTGTTTTTGAGGGTCAGATTGACCTTTGGTCATTCTTTTTAGTATAAGTTGATTTTACAACTCCAAAATACATGATTCCAGTTGGGTTAGAACCACAACTTCTGTATCTAAAACGTTGTAGAAGTAACCATAATTTAATTCGGAATCTAACTATTTTAAAATCGCCCATTACAGTAGCAAAAATCATCCGGTGTGTCTGTGGAACAGGGTAGAGAAATTTGAGTATATCTCCCCGATTTTCGTTCCAAATGATCTGAAATTTTGTCACTAGAAAGATAACATCTTGAGGATTAATTGTTATGAGCTAAGTTTGTCTAAAAATGTCATTTAGTAGTCCAAAAATGCATATAGATTCAGTAAATTAATTCTGCCCTGTGTCTGATAATGTTTGGGAACTGGTTGGAAAGCACAGCTATGCTTTTGGGTAGGACACAGCTGTGTTTTGGCTTTTAGATCGACCATATACAGCAGAGCACAGCTGTGCTTTATAAAAAGCACAGCTGTGTTTTAATAAAATTTGTCCCTCTTCACCAATTCATCCTAGAATCGATCCTACACCTCCGAATTAGCCCCAAAGTGTCTAGAAACGCCTGAAAAATTTAATGTCACTTATTTTATAATTAGGTAATGAGGATATATAATTAAATTACCTATGAATTGAATAAATTCTTATAACGAAAAATTAATTAATATGATGATTAACCATGAATTAAACTATAAGTATAATTTGCTAGATGAATAAATACTCATGACGAGAATTATATAACATGTGTATAATTTATGATTAAGGCATTAAACCTAATATATTATTTGATTAAATCTAATTTAATTAGGAAGCAAGAACTTGTGATTTGAATATTATGCCTTACATTTTATAATTGTATTTTTGCTATGCTAAATGTTTGCATGCCATATTATGCCTTAACCTATGAACTAAATGTGTCATGCTTAAATATAATTGATTTATGTATGTTAAATTCAATGGTTATTCATATTGAACAAATGTGTAACTCAATGTGAATTGTATTATACATGACCTGCAAGAGTCAATTTAGTGGATAGTTAGGCATGCCTAATAGAGTCTTTTAGCTGCAGCCTATATGGATGAATTATATGGATGATTTGGATCCTGATCAGATCCCCGATTGGTTCCTCGCGAACCCTATAAGAAAATGTGTTTGAATCCTCGCGATTCTTATTAATATGATGAATCTTGTTTAAGGGCCCTTATAAAGGTTTTATAAATATAAAATAAAAATGGTTTTCGATTCGTACCCGTAAGGTACCGCCATGCGTTCGATTCGTGCCTGTAAGGTACCGCCATGCGTTTACTCGTTATCCACTATTTTGAGTCAGCAGGTATTCTGTTTGTTTTGCCTAATATGAACAAAAGAATGTGATATCCGAATGTGTAAAGCTTCAGTTATGTGAATCAGTTAATTATCCGAACGTGATCATGAATCTCTAAATGGGCTGAATGTGACTCAAGCATGTATTTTGTATGCGATTACTCGTATATACCGTATTTGTGAATGTGTTTGAATTCGATCAGTTATGCTTATAAGCATGCGAATTAATACGTATAAATACTCT
Source organism: Excoecaria cochinchinensis (assembly GCA_947683425.1). Taxonomy (NCBI): domain Eukaryota; kingdom Viridiplantae; phylum Streptophyta; class Magnoliopsida; order Malpighiales; family Euphorbiaceae; genus Excoecaria; species Excoecaria cochinchinensis. The sequence continues at coordinate 10,770,884 of CANTUQ010000119.1, forward strand.
GGCTTGAATTATTGAATTCTATGATTAAATACGTGAATTGGTATATGTATTATTGTGATGCAACTCACGTGAATTGGCTTTTATTGAGTGCCTAGATATTCTGGTATGATAATTGCATGTTTAAAGGTTTGTGTTTATGCATGGTGCAGTTCTTACATCTGATACCTCGATAAGTATATGCACATGGGATTGTAAGTATTTCTGCATGATAATATATGTATCTTATATGATATTCGATCTGCTTTGAATTACTTAATATGATTATAGAATGTGGTAACCGTATGTATGTGACAGTGAGATGAACAATCAGGTAATGTATATATATACGTATGTAGATGTGAGCTTTTGAATTCATGGCTTTTATATACAAACATGTATATCTATCTGCTATGATTATTGCATATGCCATTATGAATGTGTTATACTTTGACGACCATTGTGAGTGGCCGTCCATATTATATGTGTGTATCCCCACTAAGCGTATATCGCTTAGCACGGTGTTTTACCCGTGCAGGTACATAAGAAGTTTTGTTTTGAGTGAGTTGCCGCAGTCAAGCCAACACAGCAAGGTTTAGAGTTTGGAGTTTATTTTATTATGGTTGATTCTTTTATGTAAAGAACTTTTGATATTGGTTTGGAAAATAGCTTCCGCTGGTGTATTTGTATTTGGGCCTGTAATATTATTACATATATGATGAGTGATAACATGCGATGTATTAGGAAAATTTTAATTATCCTGTAATTCAGTATACATATTTATGTATGATTATATTATTTGTATAGTATCTGCTTGGTGACACCCCGACTCATACGGGTATGGGTAGGGGGTGTTACAACTTTTATCTCATTTCTTCACATTGAGGACAATGTTGGTTCTAAGTGTGGGGTAGTGAGTATGTTTACAAGTTTATTTGTTTTTTATGCGTTTTTATTAATATGTTTTATATGTTAGTTGTTTGTGTGACTTTATTTTTCATTTAGGCTTTTTAGTGAGTTTTATTATAAGGCATTGTTGAATGGTATATTATATAGGTTGTTAAGTTATTTATCTTTTATGCTCATTTTACTAGTTTTTCAAAATTTTTGGTATGTGTTTTAAGTTTTTTAAGTTATTTTATTTTACTTTTTGCAACATTATAGATTGTTTAGTTTTTCTACTAACCATGTTTTAAAGTTAGAATTTGCTCATTTAGTTTAAAATTTTAGGGTTCTAGTTGCCTTTGGAAACTATAGCCATAATACTTACTCTTAATTTCTTTCAATAATGGATGAGGACTTAAAAAGAAAAAAATAAGTGGGATAGAGCATAAAATGCACCCACAATGTTCATAAAAAAAGCAAGATGTACATCCAAAATTGAAAAAGTATGGGATAGAGCGTAAAACGCACCCATACTACATTCTCTTTCTATTCATGGGATAAAAATGAAAAATATACCCATGATTCAAAACAAAATGAAGAGTCAAAAGAAAAGAAAAGAATGGTCTAAAAAAGCCATTAGATTAGATTAAGGGTAAGTGTGCTTACAAATTGTCCGAAAAGGCAGCTAGTAACTTTAGAATTTTAAAGTTTATGATCAATATTCTCTCTTTAAAGCATGTTTAGTTTTGGGACTCTATAATCTTGATGTTGGAATGAGTAAGATTTGGTGACTTGTTAAATTTTCAATACACGTTTTAAAATTTGATCAACTGATATCTTGAGTATGTGAGGTATTTGATTTCTTTTGTGATGTGCCTTATGAACAATGTTGTATAATAAGATTTACTTAGTGTATATTGGTTTGAAAATTTTCTTACTATTTTATCTTACTTGAGGACAAGCAAGATTTTAGTGTGGGGGAATTTGATAGGTGCCTAACTAATACATTATTTAGTGTATGTTTTGAGTAAATTTAAGAAGTTAAAGGATAAAAATCTGTTTATCTATCATGTTATTTGTCTAATTTACTTGTTTTTATGTATAGGGTGATTTAGGTGAAAAAGTGAAGAAAATAGCATAACTGATGAAGAAAATAGCATAACTGATGAAGAAAAGAGCAAACACGTGAACAAACCAAGAGGACAAACACAAGTCGTGAAATTGAAGCACGACTCGTGATGGTAAAATACGACTCATGAAAGTCAGCGTGAGTCCTGAAGGAAAGAAAATGAGGCATAATGAAGTGCATAAGAAAGAAGGCAAAGCAGAGGAGCATGACTCGTGAAAGGAGAACACGAGTCGTGAAGGGCCGGAGAGAAGCACCAAGAAGAAAAAGGAAAAGAGAAGAAGGAAAGGAAGAGATGACCGAGACATAAGCCAAAGCATGACCCACGTAAGTGGGCCACGACTCGTGAAAAGGGATTACGAGTCGTGCAGATGCAGAGAGAGACCAGAGAGAAGCAAGGGAGAAAAGAAGAAATAAAGGGAGCTTCGTGTTCTGTCATGAGCACGATGTGATCGCGAGCGCAACAGAACTATCCGTTAGGACAGTTTTTCTTCAAAAGTTATAAGAAAAGGCATATCTCTTCACCAATATTTCCAACTATTTAAAGCAGGGAACACAACGTTTGGAATTCTATAAATTTGTAACTCAACTATAATTTTAGAGAGAAATTATTATAAGTTAAATATTGTTTATTTTCTGTAAGCTCTGTAGTTAAAAGTTCTTAGTTTGTTTTCATGTTTTGAAGAGAAGATTTCTTATAAGGAAGAAGATATCCTTTGTGAAATTGAAAAGGGTTGAGGAATCTCCTTCTTCGTTTCTTATCTTTAACTTCTTCTTTGTAATTATTGAATGATGCATTTATGAACTTGAATATTTAATGTTACTGTGACGCGCGTCGAACCCAGTGGCGACTCCACTGGGGACCATACTAGAGACTTTGATTCGAAAGTACTTTGATTAAAAATTATAATAGAGTTTTAGTTTAAAAATTTCACCTTCTTTCAAAACTGCATTGCATCGCATTAGAGCTTTAGATCTATGCTAATTTGGTCCCTCTTTTAGCCCCGGTGCGTTCCTGAAGCACGACCCTATTTTCTCTCAATTTAGGGAAGTGTTAAGGATAATCACCAACCCAAGCCTCGTACCATCATGGTATATGAAATGGAGACCCGATCGGTCATTACGCTCATGATGAGCTAGACCCGTTGGCAGGGACCATGCTTGGGTAGCCCTAAAGTAACACCACCCTTTGACCGAAGCTCATGTAATGGAAATAGTTACTTCCCCTAAGTGGTATGAACCTTAATATTATGCCTGCTGTATGGATCATTATGTATTGGACAAGCCCAGATAGTTTGACCGGTCACCTAATCAAAGGGTTTCATGCCCCGATAGGCCCAAGATGACTTATTCGGATTGCCTAGATACATAATGGTCATAACCCATCCGCTTGTGCATTAGTTAGGAGAGGTTATGCTGCCGGATTTTTGCCGTGCACCATACGTGTTCATCAGGTCCCCAGATGACCCATGGGCCAATCCCACCTAGGAAAGAGACTGTGATCTCGTGTGCGGGAGTAATAAGGTTGGAAGGACCTATGTGCTTGCATGTGGCTTGTGAGTTTTGCATAGCACGATCATGCATTTTTAGCACAGTCATGCATCATCCTGACCCCTTGTGGTTTTCAGCCATTATAGATTCGCCTAGGTGGACAAGAGGGTCTCAGGGGCGCCTACGCAGAAATCCATTCTTTGAGTTACCGGAAAGGGTAGAGTATCCGGACACTTCTTCTTAAACCATTTACGCTACTTCAAGTCAGTTTTTTGTACCTGAAGAAATGGCAAACTCACCGAGAGGGGCAGAGGCCACCAGGGCAATGATAGCAGAGGAAGTGGGCCGAAGGTTGGATGAATTTGAGAACCGGATGATGGCAATGATAGCCGCAATGGGTCAGCAAGCGGCCCCGCAGAACCCACAATCTCCTCCTGTGAGAAATAATGAAAGGGAGGAGGTCAGAGAGGACCCACAAGAGGAAACTCGCCCGCCACTTGTGAACCTACGAGCTACCACTTCAGGGGCACAGAGGGGAAGACCTGTCACTAGGCTGGATGATGATTGGGAAGATGAAGAATACGAGGAACGTATGTCTAAGAAAGGGAAAGCCCCTCAAATTGAAGAGGCCATCTGGAGGAAGATGGAAGAGAAATTTGAAGCTATGACGAGAATGTTGACGAAGGGCCGAGGAGTGAACCCTGAGGATAAGGAGTTAAAAGGAGAGGATCTAGTCCCCATGAACTTTAAAATGCCGAATGTGCCAAAGTTTGACGGTACTTCTGATCCCCTAGCACATATAAAGCAGTACTCGCTGGTGATGAAAGGCACCACTATGACGAAAAAACAGAAGATTGAGTACTTTTGCTTAAGCTTGATGAGCCCGGCAGTGGATTGGTACCACGGGCTCAATCGCTGAACTAAAGAAGACTGGGATTTATTAATGGAGGAGTTTTTGAGGCAATACGACTGCAGTACAAGGATGGAGGTAACCTTGAAGGACCTGGAGCTGTTACAGCAGAAGGGGGGTGAGTCCTTCAACGAGTATCTAACCCGGTGGAGGAATCGGGTGATGGTAATGAAGAGGAAACCAGATACTAAGGATCAAATACGGCTATTCATTAAATATACGAGCCCGTATTTGAGAGAGGGATTAAGAATGAAAGGACTGAAGGATTGGGAGTCGCTGAAGGATATCGCCATTGAGGCCGAGGGAGAGTACCTTGTTAGGAAAGCAGGTAATGAGAACTATCCCCAAGAGGGGTAGCACTAGCCAGGGGGCCAGTAGACCGTTAGGTTCCGCCAGTGGTACAAGGAAGACTGCTGAGGTGTCAGCTGCGAACGCTACCCCGAGGCATTTTTCTAATCTTGGATGGTCTTTATCATGGATATTGAGAAGATTGATGAAAGAGGGTAAGTTATAACCTATGCCACCCAAACCTACTAGAACTCAAGGCACGCCAGGACACAAGGATGATGAGTATTGTGCATATCATCAGCACACCGGGCATATACCTGATAACTGTAAGATGTTGAGGCACGCAATTCAGGATTTGATTGACTCAAACCAGATCACTGACCCGGAGAAGAGAGGGGATCAAAAGAAGGCTGGGTACAATAGTATGCCTCCGCCAGTGAATATGATTGGGTCCAGTTTGCCCGAGAACTTTGTGTTGAAGGGGTTATACGGCAACGATATCCACACTGCTGTCACAAACCTCTATGAGGGGAGTGAAGAAGGGCTTCCCGCTGCAGTGATCGATTGTTGGTCCACTGATGATAGTGGAACTGAAAATAATGATTCTGATGTATTTTCTGACCTATGGGGTTCGGAGGAGGAAGAAGAAGAGCCAAAGAAGAAGGAAGTGGGAGCTATGACCCAAAGCGGAAGGGTAGCTCCAGAAGTCGAGAAGCCCCAAGAGCTGGCTGAGCCCAGGAGGGGAAAAGAGCTGGAAGAAGATCCGATTATTAAACAACTAAAAAAGATACCTGCTCAGATTTCAATATGGGATCTTCTGAGGCAGTCGCCATCATATAGACAGAAGGTGGTAGAAGCTTTGTGCGAAGCAACTGTGGCAACAACCATCTCGCCTACGGAACTTCTGGATGTAGTGAAAGGAGGATTGGGGGAAAATGTTGTTTTCACCAGTGCTGATTTGCCGACGGAAGGCCGCAATCATAATCGCCCTCTGTATATAAGGGCGCAGATTAACCAAAAGCACACCGCCTACGTGATGGTAAGTGATGGTTCTTCGATAAATGTATGCCCACAAGTAGCAATGGCAGCTTTTGGGGTAACAGAGGATATATTGGCAAAATCTGATCTCACCATCACGGCATATGACAACTCACGTAGGCAGGCTTCAGGGACATTCACAGTAGTGGTGAAGACGGGACCGGTAGAGTCAGAAGTGGAGTTTGTGGTGCTACCTATACCCACCAATTTTTCAGCTTTGCTAAGCAGACCATGGTTTCATAAGTTGGGAGGAGTTCCCTCTACACTGCACCAGATGGTAAATATACCTCACGAAGGCCAGATTGTGACTATAAAGGATGCACGGGGGAATCAAGTTTCAGTGCTCAAGTTAGCTAGGCAGCCGTTTAATGGGTTTCATGTTGCCATGATAGGCGAAGAAGAGCAGAAGGAAGAAAGCCCCCAGGTATTGAATATGATGAAAAAGATGTCATTCCTCCCTGGCGCAGGACTGGGCAAGAATTCTTAGGGGATGCCAATAGCTGCTACCACCAAGGGCCAAAAGGACAGAAGGGGCCTAGGATACACAGGTGTTGTAGAGAGGGGTGAGAAGTCAAAAATCGAAATTCCTCATATCTGGAAGACTTTTGTGCCAGCAAATGCAGCATGTGCCTATACAAGGGAAGAGGAACCACAGTGGCTGGATGGAAGAATTGTGCAAGGGTTCGAGGTTTTCAATAATGTCTATGACTGGGACATTGGATCGATCAAGCCAGTGGAGGGCTTTTGGGATGAAGAAATCATGACCAGTAAGACAATTTGTGACCGAGAGATGCCTGAAGAAGTGATGACTGAGAAAATGGTAGCCGCCCAGCTGAAGGGGAAGGCGAAGGTAGAGGAAACCATACAGGGGTTGATTGGGAAGCCCCTGAAGTGCCAAGGTGATACAGGACCGTCAACCATGGTAGATACGCCAGCAGAGGAGGAAGAGGAAAATAGTTTAGATTTTCTTTTTGCTCCAAAACTTTTCAATGATGTTAATGACAATTTAAATCTTATTAATAAATTGAATGATTTTGCTTACTTGTGTGATGTTTCTGACGATTTCACTATGTATGATCATGATCATCCATCCATATTTGATATTGATTCAACTGATGGTACTCCATTTAATCTTGGAACCATAGAAAACCCAAAAGAAATTTTGGTAGCATCAAATATAACTCCTGAAGAGCGAGAAAAATTTGAGAGAATCTTAAGAAAATATGAAAAAGTCTTTGCCTAGACCTACGAAGATATGCCAGGAATCGATCGAGAAATTGCAGAGCACGCCATTCCTACCTATCCAGACCATAAACCCGTTAAATAGAAATTGAGAAGGCTTAGGCCAGAATAGGCAGAGAAAGTGAAAGACGAGATTCGCCAGCAAATCAAAGCCAATTTTCTAGTTGAGGTGCAATATCCAACTTGGTTGGCCAATGTTGTCCCCGTAGCCAAAAAGAGTGGCAAAGTAAGGGTATGCGTGGATTATCGGGACTTGAATAAGGCCTGTCCAAAGGATGATTTTCCATTGCCTCATATAGACATGCTGATAGATAGCGTCGCTGCTTGCGAGATGTATAGCTTTGGAGATGGTTATGCGGGTTACAATCAGATTCTTCATAAAATAATTGACTGAATTAAGATGGCTTTCATCACAGAATGGGGGACCTATGCTTATCGGGTAATGCCTTTTGGCTTGAAAAATGCAGGACCCACTTATCAGAGGATGGCAACAAAGATATTGGATGACCTGATCCATAAAGAAGTGGAGGTATACGTGGATGATACGATGATCAAGTCAGTCACTAGAGAAGGTCATTTTGAAGCCTTAGAAAAGTTCTTCCAGAGGATAAGCAAGTACAACCTGCAGTTAAACCCTAAGAAGTGTATTTTTGGTGTTACCTCAGGGAAGCTCCTAGGACACATAGTTAGTCAAAGGGGAATTGAGATCGACCCGGATAAGGTTAAGGCCATCAGAGAAATGCTGATACCGCAGAAGGAGAAGGATGTGAGAAGTTTTCTGGGAAGGTTGCAATATATCAGTAGGTTTATTGCCAAGCTTACTTCGATATGTGAACCGATCTTCAAATTACTCAGAAAAGACCAACCAGTAGTATGGAACGAGAGTTGTCAGAAGGCTTTTGACACTGTCAAAGAATACTTGCTGAATCCACCAGTACTGAGACCGCCACAGCCTGTCAAACCACTGATCCTATACCTGGCCATAGAGGACAACTCTGTAGGCGCTATGATGGCCCAAGAGGACAAATTTGGAGTGGAATTTGCTGTCTACTACCTATAGACACCGGGTCCTGAGTAAGCCTAGATCGAAGTTACCCAATGATGATAATTGCCTTCACAGGCTTAAAAGGTTAAAAGTGATGGTTTTCTCGTCAAATTTGCATTTTAAAATTAAAAAATAATAAAAAAGATTTAAAAAAATTAATTTTGAAAAATGGAGGCTTAAAATTATAGTGTTTTTAGTCAATTTATAATTTAAAAAAAATAGAAAAAAAATAAAAAAAATTTCGGACCGCGAGTGTCGGGCGCGGCAGCGCGCAGGCGCGCTGGCGCCCAGCCTGCGGGCGCCAGGCGCCCAGCATGCAGACGCCCAGGTGCCCAGTGCGCTGGGCGCGATTTGGCGACGCGCAGCGTCGCCAATGCCGCGCGTCGCTAAAGAGCGACGCGCAGCACCGCGCGCTGCGCGCGATTCCCGCCCGAGCTCCGCGTGAGTCCCCGTCGCTCTATAGCGACGGGCGGCGTCCCTCTAGCGACGGCTCCCTGGCCGTCGGTACAGGGTCTGTTACCCAAAAATCCTATTTTCAGCCCTTTTTCCGATTTTTTCACCCAAAAATCCGTTTTTTATCCCATTTTTTTGGGGTTTTTGACTTCAAATTAAATTCTAAAATATTTTTTAGGTAATTAAATAATAAAACTTGATTTTATCATTAAAAATAAAATAATTTTGGGTTAAAATAGGTTTTTTCCTTAATTAAATTAGGGCAACCTATTTTATCCTATAAATATTTTATGATGAAATCAAAGGATCCTCCTCTCCTCCACACATTTTTTAGACCTAAAATTTCCAGATTTCTTCTCCTTCTTCCACCAAAAATTCCAGATTTATTCCCCAGCCAAAAATCAAAAAGAAAAAATCAAATGTTTCCTTCTTTTTTTTCAACATAATTTCTTCTAAACATATTTTTTAGAGGAAGTTTTGTTGTTGGATTCAATTTTTGAGACAAATAGAATAATTATTTGTCCTCAAAATTGTTTTTAATCTTTTATTTTGGGTTCAGTAAAATTTTTTTCATTTATTTTGTTTTGAATCTCTTTTTGATAAAAAAATTGATTTTGAGACAAATAAAATAATTGTTTGTCATCAAAATCTAATTTTTATTTGATAAAACTTCAATCATTTTTCTTTATTTTAATCAATAAAACTTTTTTTGATCAAAATCATTTCTTTAGGCAAAGGTATCAATTCTTTGTTCTTAAAGAATTTTTGATCATTTTTATTTTCATGTTTCTTGGAATAAAATTCCAACATTTTCATAATATTTCACTCTAATATTGTGAATCATCAAACAAAGAAATCAACCATCACTTTTCCTTCATCAAATCCAATATTCTGAGGGTAAATATTCTAGGCTCAATTTCAATTTCAATTCCTATTCTATTTTATTTCATTTTATTTATTCATGTATATTTTATTGTTTTTATTGATTTATTTATTGTTTTAATTTATTCATTTGTTGTATTGATTTTATATTCGTTCTATTTAATTGTTTATACATGATATGATTTTTATTCACATAAATATTGATTGTTTATTAATTCCTAACATGTAAATAATTTATTTTGATTCCTCATTATTTTTAACATGCAAATAATTAATTAATTTAAATTAATCTTTTTGCCATGTAAATGGTTTGTATTAATCATGAACACATCAATTAACCTTGTTATATATCATTATTATTTTCATCATTCCTTTGTTTACTAATTTTATCATTGTTACATGATTTTATTATCATTTGTTTATTTATTCATTCATTATTTTTCACATATCATCATTATTTTCATCATGTGTATATTTTCATGTACTAATTAATTAACATGTTTTATTTTATTTTCATCACATCATTCAATCATTTATCATATATAATCCATGTTTCTCATTTTATTTTGGTTTGTTAATATTTTTGATTCCATTATCATTTTTTTCATATCACCTTATTTTATTTTAATTTTTATTCATTATTTTGTATGTTTAATTGATTGAATTGATTTAATAACTAACATTATTTTATTTGTATTTTGTTTTTATGTCTAAACTCATTTTTTCCGCTTGAGCATTTTTGCGAGCACATCGGGAGGTCCAAAAAGGCTCGTTTGGTTTGTAATATTTTATTTAATTTTGCCATATAATTTTCTTGTAAAATTCTTTATTTAGGCACGCTAAAAAGAAAATCACAAAAACGTTTTTATTAATTAACTTGACATTCTTTTTCTAAATAAAATGGGACCAATGTCCTAGTTTTTCATACCCAAATAAATCATCACATCAAAACTATTTCATAATAAATATGCATGCGAGGACCAATGTTCTCACTATTAATGAATAACCCGTTTTACGCATGTATTTCACTTTTATAAATGGGAGTTGTATTCCGCTCCTAGTGTTATTGTAATTCGTTTTTGAATGCTTTATTTTGGATTTTGCTTACATTTACCGCTTTTGATATGAATGATTGCGCCTTTAATTTTAAATTGCATTGTGTGGAAAGTTGATGAAACAATGAATTCAAAACTTAATTATAATATTAATCAAGGTACGAATAAATGAGAAGTCTCGAATCCTGCTCTGGTCTTTGGGCTCAAGAGGCTAGAGGTTATCCTCCAAGACACCTCTTGTGTCACGAGACTTAGACGTTAATCCTAGGCCTCCTGGCCCAATATGGATAAAATGCGCAAGTCTTAGGCTCTCCGAGGCGAGAGAAACTTTCCCAATGTTCTATTGGGTGGCGACTCCATGAAACCTCCTTGTTGCCCAACATAGACGCACTTGCGATTTATCGCAAGCTGTTGACGGACCCGCAAATGCCCCGATCGCCCACGTGCGGGCGGTCCGAAGGGGCGGCGCTCGGGATCCGGCGCGCGTCACACTACCTCAGCAAGAAATTCTTGGCCTATGAGGTCAAATACACAGAAGTAGAAAAGATTTGCCTTGCAGTAATCTGGGCTTCTAAGAAATTACGACATTACTTTCATCCCTACAAGGTACAGGCAGTCGCGAAGCAGAATCCCCTGAGGTACTTGCAAGAGGCCCCGTCCTTACTTGGGAAAATGGGTAGGTGGTTGTTGTTACTTCAAGAATTCGATGTAGAGTATGTTACTCGGAAAACCATCAAGGGACGTGCAGTGGCGGAGTTTCTAGCAGAACACCTAATCCAAGGAGACTCGTACGAGTTTAACTTCCCAGATGAGGATGTGACCGCCAACGGCGTTCAGGGTTGGAAATTGCACTTTGACGGAGCCGTAAACAGCAAAGGGGCAGGAGTAGGAACCATTCTGACAACTCCAGACGATGAGAAGCTTCCCTTGGCGAAGAAGTTGAGATTCAAGGCTACCAATAACGAAGCTGAGTATGAAGCGTGTATTTTTGGATTAGAGGCCTTAATAGCCTTAGGAGCAAAGAATGTGGAAGTGTTGGGTGATTCCTCCCTGGTGGTCAATCAAATTCGAGGTGAATGGGCCGTGAAAGAAGAGAGGCTAACGCCATATATTCAGCGTTTGAGGGGCCTAAGCAGTCAGTTTGAAGTATGTACATTCCATTTCGTTCCAAGAGATGAAAATCAGTTAGCCGATGTGCTCGCCACATTAGTATCAATGTGGGATAACCCTGAAGGAGTGGTCATGAAGCCAGTTTTGATCTATAGCTCCGAAAGACCTAGCTTCGAATCCAAATCAGTTATGGAGGTAGAAGTGGCAGATGGGAAGTCGTGGTATCATGACATTATGAACTATCTAGAGAACGCGACATTTGCAGAGGAGGCTACCGAAAAGGATCAGAGAATGATTCGCAAACTATCCACTCAGTTCATCTGTATAGATGGGATGTTGTACAAACGACAAGCTGATGGTATCCAATTGAGGTGTTTGGATGAGAAAGAGGCCAAGAGGGTAATGGAAGAAACACATGCCGGAGTATGCGGAGCCCATATAAACGAGCTGATATTGACCAAGAAGATCATGAGGCAAGGCCTTTATTGGCTTACGATGGACAACGATTGTTCAAAGTATGTCAAGCAGTGCCAGCTATGCCAGCAGTACGCGGATTTAAGGCACTTGCCCGTGCCAGAGCTACACAGCCTAACATCACCTTGGCCATTCGCTGCTTGGGGAATAGACATTATTGGAGAGATCCGCCCTACGGCCTCTAATGGGCATAGATACATAATAGTCACAATCGACTATTTTACAAAATGGGTAGAAGCGGAGTCCTTCAAGAAGATCGACGCGAGAGATATGGCCAGGTTCATTGAAAGGAATCTGATTTGCAGATACGGCCTCCCACATCACATAGTGTCTGATAACGGGGTGCAGTTTATGGGGGAAACTAGGAAGCTTCTTGAGAAGTATGGAATCGAGCACCATAAATCCTCTCTCTATCGACCACAAGCTAACGGGGTAGTAGAGGCTGCTAATAAGAATGTGAAGAAGATCCTAGCTAAGATGGTCCAAACCTACAAAGACTGGGCAGAGAAGCTACCTTTTGCTCTATGGGGTTACAGAACGACGGTGAGGACATCTACGGGCGCTACGCCATATTATCTGGTTTATGGGACAGAAGCAGTGCTGCCAGTCGAGGTAGAGCTCAAATCGCTGAGAGTAGTCATGGAAACTCGGATTCCAGAGGCCGAATGGGCACAACAGAGGTTACAGCATTTGAATTTATTGGATGAGAATAGGCTGAAAGCTTACTATCATAATCAGATCTATTAGAAGAGGCTGGCCAGATCATTTGGAAAAAAGGTGAAAAAGCATCCGCTGAAGGAGGGGGATTTGGTGTTCAAACAGATGAGGCCAGGTGTACCGGATATCAGAGGAAAATTTAGACCAACCTGGGAAGGGCCATTTATCCTCAAAAAGCTGTTGTCCAAAGGAGCCGCAATCTTATCGGATAGCGATAGTAATGAATTCAATGAACCAATCAATGTCGACAGGCTCAAAAGGTTCCATGGCTAAAGACCAAAATCAAAAGAAGAGAATAAAAGCCACGCGGGTCAAAAATTGAAAAAAAGCGGCCTTGCTAAAATTTGGCGCCTCGTCAGGGTGAAAACCGGAAGAAGGCATCCTGGGCAAAATTTAGAGGCATGAGAGAAACTATCCAATCATGAAAACCCGAGAGGGCTAATTGGAGATAGGAGTTTGATGCTATCAAGATTTAGTTCCATGAATGAATGTAGTCGTGTATAATTGAATCGATACCAAAATGATGATGTATTTTGAAATTGTACTGAAATGTACACAATTTTGTGAAATAAAATAAGACTTGATTTATTCATTTATATTATTGTTTAATTCTGCTTTAAAAAGAAATATATTGCTCAAAATGCATGTAAAACTAAACTATGCCCTACTACTACCTTCGCTAGCCAAATGCCTCAGTCGCCGAGTTCGATTATCAGATGATGGGCTAAGTATCCACCTCTTATAAGAACTGGTAGAAAAAGCCGAATGGTTCCCAAATGAAGGTATGATAGTCTTCAGTGGGAGTTGGCTCCAGAGCTCATGATAGCGGGAGGCAAAAGTCGCAGAAAGGACTCCACCTCGAAAGGATAGAGGGAGTCTCACCACATCCTGAGTCACTCCAAGTTGACGGGAGCAACGGGCCGTAATGTAGAAAGTTGCCTTGCGAAGCCCGCATAGGGGAACGCATCCTCAAGACCCATCAGTAACTGCACTGGACAAGGGAAGCCAAGCGTGCGTGAAGCTAATATCCTCATCTGATATATCACTGAATCTGGTAATGCCTTTGTCAGGGGTCCCAGGTAAGTACAGACGCCGGCAAGGAAGAAAACACTTCGCAGAGTACTGATTCATGGCTCTAGGAGGTGGCTCTGACAGCAGTTTCAATTTCTCTTGCAACCAAATCTGGAAGAAGAAACGAGGAAAAATAAAAGCCAGAGAAAAATAAAATAAAAGGCAAAGAAAAGCCGCTGGAGTAAGTTGGATTTACTTCAGGCAAAAATTAGGCATAGGGTTGTGTGAAAATCCGAAAGGACGCACTTCCCGTTAAGAAAAGCTAGTGTGAAAATCCACAAGGGACGCACTACCTTTTAAAATAATGACGTACCTGAAATAATAAGGGGCTCCCAGAAAATGAAGTGGTAGGCCCGGCATGAACAGAGTCCAAACCCAAGATAGTCTTAGCCAGAATGAGAGGGAAAGGGGTCAGCCCGCGGTGAAAGTCGTCCAGAATTCCAAACAGACGGGTGTCTCCGAGCAGTTCCTCTGAGGTCATGACTAGATACTTCATCCGGCAGAAAAGGAAGAGGACACTTACGCTGTATGAAGAATGTTGGAGAATTTATCCATTGCTTCAATCAGAGGTTTCAAAGTAAAAACTGGGCCCTGAGGAACTAGACGAGCAGCGTCAGAAGGAGCTATACTTAAGGACAGAGCAATATCTCGGATTTGGATCAAACCACAGCGAGGTACGTAGGGCAGAGCACCAGGAGGATACCAACTTCCGACGATAGCAGCAAGTTCTTCAGGCAGGGGGCATATTTCCTGATAGGTGAACCTGAAAACATGAAAACAAGGATCCCAGAAGTGGGTCGTAGCCAAAAGAAGGTTGTAGTCTATCTTGACTCTTATCAGAAACCTCAGTCTATAAAGGGGGGCAAGAGTGCTGTGTTCCCAAATTTGAGCATCGTCTAAGATACGGTGCATCTTGGAAAGCAAGGGAGAATTCATTCCTGAGTAGCTAAAGCCAAAGTCACTAAAGGAAATAAAGAAGGAAAAAGGGAAAAACTGAGGAAAAGAGCCTATTATGAAGCTAAAATAAGGAAGAGGCACGAAATCCAAGAAAAGGCTGGGCTTTATAGATTTGGTTTACCAACGGCTAGCCCGTCCCTATAATCAGAAGGTGAACCCATCTGTACTTGTCCACCTGGCAGGTTTTGCATCGTGCATATCACGCGCATATGCTCCTCACGATGAGCCTGAGCCTCAGGCCCCGGGTTGGATGAGTAACGAGGCTAGACAGAGGTATACGGCGCTGGCTCAAGTGCAGTTCCGAGCTAGCCGCTTCATTTCTCGACCATTCCTTGAGCCTCTAGGGATGGCAGATGAGGTTGACATTCTGATAGCAGGCGCGGGATGGACGGAGTTTTTGATGCCTGCCTTCCAGACTCACCCGGAGATAGTACAGCAGTTTCTTGCGACATTACAGTATGGGGGATATCAGAGATCCCACACAGAGGTGGTTTTCATACAGTTTTGGATCAAGGGCCATCATTATAGTATCACCCGTCAGCGGTTCACAGAGGCCATGGGGCTTCCTCTCAGGCAGGATGTCATAGCGCCTCAGAGGTCAGTTAGACATCAGCATTGGGCAGTTATCACCTTGCCGAGAGTGCCGTCTGATCTTGATATGGCAAAGAGCACGGTACTCTAGTCACAGGCCCTGCGATATGTTCACAGAGTCTTATCCAGCTCATATTTAGGATGAGCTAGTAACCCAGGATCTCTCAATGCCGCTGAGATTTGGAGCTTGTGCGCCATGGTGGCAGGTCAGAGACTTAACATCAGCCATGAGATATTGGTCAACCTGGTGAGGGTATCTAGGGGGACAGCCCCTGTAGTGTATGTTGGGGGAGTTATTACTAGATTGCTTCTGAGTTTGGGAATTCGTCCAGACATCCTGGGACGTGCTTTGGATGAGAGCATTTATGTGGATGCTCCGGCAGCTATCACTATGGCTATGATAGTACCGATACCGAGCCAGCCAGAGGCGTATAGGCTTCGTACTGTGAATGAGACCAGACGTGCATTCAGCTTGCCCTCGCTAGAGCCAGTGGAGGAGCAGCATCAGATGGAGCAGCCTCATATGGAGCAACCTCAGATGGAGTACCAGCCTCCCGAGCCTCAGCAGCACCAGGAGGAGCATCCGGGTATGCCCTTTGACATGGGGATCGAGTTCACCATGGATGAACTATTCACTACTCCTTCAGGGAAGAGAGTATAGAGTCCCACTCTGCCTCCGCCATCGAGAGTACATCGAACTGCTCCTCGGGCCCATGAGAGGTTCAGTCCATATGCTAGAGTAGGGGATCCGGGGGCATCTACTTCTACAGCTTCACCTCCAGAGCCGATATCAGAGTCAGCTCCCCCTCCGTCCTCATCATCGGCTATCCCAGCGCAGCCAGATTTTGCTGCACTACTGGCTTCTACCTTTGCATCCTTTGAGCACAGGCAGGAGGAGAGAGATAGGGCCCTTCTCGATCACCTCGGGGAGCGAGATAGAGTCATATTAGAGCAGCTGGATCAGTAGCAGAGTATTATTTAGGAGCAGGGGAGGCTCGTTGACTTTTTGAGGCAGGAGCAGGAGAGGCTTGTGGCTCAGCTGAGGCAGGAGATGAGGACCTCCCAGGATAGGGTAGCCCAGAGGATGGATGCATCCTTACAAATCGTGGATGAGTCGGTTGAGGCTCTCAGGTTCAGGATTCAGGTTCTGGAGGGTGCCATACCTCCCATCGCCCAGTCTCTTCAGGAGTTCAGGGAGCATATTGAGGATAGGTTGAAGAGTATTGGGACCGGCTCCACAGATTAGACCCTCTGCCTGGCCAACGCTTTTAGAGAATTAGGGGGGGTCATCACTGATACGCTGCAGTTCATGACAGTATGTGCAAAACCTTTCCTAGATGGGTTTGCTCAGGTCCAGTTCCAGCAGCAGGACCCAGCGAGAGCACAGCCATTATCCGTACCAGTGGCGGTACCTCCTAGATACCAGAGACAGGCCAGAGCTTCAGCTACACAGCGGGTCGGACCATCAGCACCTCCTAGTCAGCCATCTGCTCCAGATGCGGGACCCACTACCTCTTCATCTCGGTCTCAGACAGTTCATATATCAGATGATGATGATGATGATCCGAAGGAGGAGCTTTCAGACTATCCACCCCTATAGCCCTTCAGGGAGTCATGATATCATTTTTGTATTTTATATTATCATGTTTACATTACATTGTACAAAATTTAACTTTTTAGTGGAAAAACATTTATGGCTAGCCTGTTAAATTTGCATTTTCTTCGTGATTTAACTCTTTTAAGGAAAAAGAAAAAGAAAAAGGGATAATTAATCATGTGATAAAAAGGAAGATTAATCATAAAAAATGTTTACCAATCTACAGTCAATTAATTGGTACGAGGATTAACGAGAATCTCTTGTAATACAGGAACATGGTTTTACACCAATTCAAAATTGATCAACAGTCAAAAGGGAGAATAAACAGTTCAAACATCATTTCCTTCGAGATCACATGAAATCAAAAGATCATAACTGTACTTCGGGGGTAGGATGAAGCCGCCAAATTGAAACACACAGTTCAGAAGAACACCCCGCTCAGAAGAGCAGTCTAGAATGACACTCAGCCAAGAAGAAGAACAGTCTAGGAGGACGCCTGAGTTGGAAGAGCCAACTTCGCACTTTGTAAAGTTTGGAATATACTCGGTGCAGCTCAGGAGAGCAATGATTCGCACTTTGTAAGTTTGGAATAGACTCGGTGCAGCTCAGGAGAGCAATGATCAGTGCTTTGTAAGTCTGGAATAGACTCGTTGTAGCTCAGGAGAGCAATGATCCACGCTTTGTAAGTCTGGAATAGACTCGGTGCAGCTCAAGAGAGCAATCATCCGTGCTTTGTAAGTCTGGAGCAGACTCGGTGCAGCTCAGGAGGGCAAACTTCGCGTTTTGTAAGTCCAGAACCCACTCGACGCATCACCACTTCCCCGAGAAAAGGTAAGGACTGCCTCAGGTATGCGTTTCTTTCCTTTATTTTCTGAATTTTGGCTCATCTAGGTACTAGTGCACTAGTTTCCCCAAAATTGGGGGCAACTGTAGACACCGGGTCTTGAGGTAGTCCAGGTCAGAGTTACTCGATGAAGAGATCAACGTTGGTTTTCGGATAAATGGGTGAAATTCGGAGGTTTTTGTCTTTCATATTTTGCGAGGATTAAAATCTTTTTCTATAGCATGGAGCTTTGAAAGAGTTTGATAAGTTTTGGTTGAAATTGGGAGTTTTTGCTCCACATACGGGATGCATGTCTGTGTAGGGGCGCCCGTCCCTACTTGGGGTGATCCCCGTCTCTATACATAATGGAGATGGCCCGTCTGTAGCTAGGGACGGACACGTGGCAGAGTAGGGACGCCCGTCCCTAGTCCCGAGTCTTGAGTCCGTCTGTAGCTAGGGACGGACACGTGCCCTTAGTAGGGACGCCCGTCGGTAGTTAGAGGGATGCCCGTCGGTACGTTAACTGATTGGATAATGCTGGATTGGGTTAAATCTAATCTGATCTCTTTCAATCCTGGGATAAAAATTGGTTTAAAGTTGAATTTTAAAGTCCTTTTAAAATTCAAATTTTAAACTAATGATTATCCTAATTATTTCCTAAAATCCTATAAATAGTGGATTAAATTCCATTTTTAGGGGTTATAAGTTTTGAGAATTTTAGTGAGAAAAGTGATTATTTTTTATAAGAAAAAGTTCTTTGAAGAAAAATTATTAATTTTCTTCGAGAGATCGTTTTTTAAAAAAAAAAGGTTTTGTGAGCAATTTACTCAAAAAGTTTATAAAATCTCTGTTCATTTGCAGAATTTTATTTGATAAAATTTTCTTTTAGTTAATTGATTCCTTCAAATTTTCCTTACGAATTAAGCCAATTTGAGGTAACGAAATTCATTCGTTTCCATCAATACAGCTAATTCAAACACTCAATTGTTATCAGATTTTCAAGGGAAGACAAATATAAATCTTCTTTCTCGGATTTTTTTTACTTGATCCTTGCGAAGCATACGAGAATCATAATCATTCGACATTCACCCTAAAAGGTAAAATCCGAGGGTAAACATTCTGGACTAACATTTGTATAATTTTATTTGATTTACATTAATTTTTTTATATATTTTTTATTATTCTATTTTATAATCTTTTACCAAGAACTGAAAGTTTTTCTCTTCTAATTGTTTCCCCATACTAGGGACGGCCGCTGGCACAGTACAGGAGGCCGTCCCTAGGTAAACTCTCATATTTTTAATTTATAAATTTTATCTTTCAACTTATTCTATTGGAATTTCTCGTTCTTTTATCTTTTATTTTTATTCACGCTTTTGATGCTAACGTGTTTATCCCTATGATTTGTTTCCTGACCATTCGGAGTTGGAGTTCTGAAAGATGGGGGTTGCGTCAGTCTGAGGACTTCCACTCGGGTTCTTTCTTTACCCTTATCTTTTATTCATGTTATTATGGAAATGGTTTTAATGTCGTTAAAGGAAAAAAGGCCAAAGGATTTCTAACAGTTAACTTTGGGATTTTCTCGGAAGTTGTGACCAATGTCCCATTTTAACCAATAAAATTGACGCTTCATAAAAAATCACTTTTTATAATAAAATATGCATGGTAGGACCATTGTCCTCATCCCAATGAATACCCCGTTTTATGCATGTGTCGTACTTTTACAAATGGGAGTTGTATTCCGCTCCTGGTATTATTGTAATATATTTTTGAATGCCCTATTTTGATTTTTACTTCCTTTTATTGCTTTTGACATGAATGACTGCACCTTAATTAAATGCATCGTATGGAAAATTGGTGAAATAATAAAATTCAAAACTTAATTATAATATTGATCAAGGTATAAATAAATGAGAAGTCCCGAACTCACTCTGGTCTTTGGGGCTCAAGAGGCGAGAGGTTTAGGACTTCCAAGATACCTCTTGAGTCTCACCAAAAGACTCAAATATACAAATCCTAGGCTCCAGGGGGTAGAGGCTAAGACCTCCAAGATCTCTCTGGCTAGCCCAAGATGGATATATATGCGCCGTCTTAGGCTCGACGAGGCTAGATGAACCTTCCCAATGTTATATTAGGTGGCGACTACAAGAAACCTCATTGTTGCCCAAAATACACTCACTTGTAAATACCTTACAAGTTCTATGAACCCTTCCTGATCGCCCTAAAGCGGGCCCTCGGGAGGCCACGGGGTTCGGCACGCGTCACAGTTACATTTTGTTATTCATATCAATTTGATATTCTTGCTTGTAGAATTTTCTATTAGAATTTGATGCATGATCATTATAAGTAAGAGTTTACTTGAAAAATTAATTCTTACTTACATCTAATAGAAGTTCATAATTGAATTATTATTTGAGAAATCATAATATTAGATGGTTGCTATAGGTTGTTTCTTATTCCTGAAATTTGCATGTATAACCCTTTACTTCATTAATGAAAATTGTGAGTTAGAATTATAAATGCATGTTTTAGGCACTCTAGTTTATGTCGAGAGAGTAAATTGGAATTTTATTCAACTTGGCTTGCATGACAAGTTTATACTTATAATAAAAATTAATCACTTCAAGTTCTATTTATTATTACTTTATCATCATTAATCATTTGTCTTCTCCGATAATCAATAATTAGGTTAGATAGTATTAGACATAGTTTTTCCACTTTCATTCATAAAATTTATGATCATTGCAAACAAGATTAAAATTGAGTAGTAATAGTGTGTAAATATTAATCGCATTCCTCGTGGGATCGACATCTTTTGTATTATCATTGATACACCGTATACTTGCGGAATTAGCACTTAAAAATAAGCTAACACCTTAGATTGTTCTACACTTCTAAGCACAACTGTTTTCTTCCTACAGTTAACTAAAGCTTGATGCTTACTCAACCAATCCGTACCCATAATCAGGTCAAACTCATCATCAATTAAATCTATAGGAAACACTTGACCTTGAACCACTAAAGGGCATTCTTTATACACTTTGTTCACATTTATGCTATTACCCAATGGACTAGTTACACATATATCATAGTCTAAATAATCAACAACAGACATCTAAACACATAATTTCTTAGAACACACATATGAATGCATAGATCCAAGGTCTATCAATGCAAACATTTCTATATCATAGAGTAGAAATGTACCAGCTATGACCTCTAGTGCATCCTCTTCTTCATGAGCCTTCATTGCATAGGCCCTTGCTGGCGTTGTTAGAGGCCGATCAACAGATTCAGACACTGTACCACCTCTAGACTAGTTGCCTCTACCTCTTTCTCGGTTAATCGAAGGCAAGTTAGATCCACCCCTACTCACTTCTTGCTAATTCCCAGCCACTTCATGAGCTTTTGGACAGTTAGCTAAGAAGTTCTCAATACTCCCACATCTGAAACACGCACCTGTCAATTTCCAGTAATCATCTCTGTGACGCTTGTAGTAATGGGGACAATCAGGCAAATCACTTCTATCACACCCTGATTTTCCCCTAGTAGTTGGAGCCTTGATTGCCATGTGTATGTGTGCATGTATGAGAGTTTCGGCATGTGTTAAGGGTAATTTGGGCAAATTGCATGTTTTGTGGGCTTTAATAGAGTATGGGTGCATATATGTGAGTAGGGTGTGTGTGTGTGTTGGGTTGTGTTAGTGTGTGTATGTTCATATGGTAGTAGTGTGTGAATTATGAGGGTTAGTCTTGGGTGTAGTATCATGTGTGTTTGTTGGGTGTGAATGGTCAAGTTCTACCAACCATAGGGTGATATGTGGCTAGGGTTTTTAGGGAGTAGGTATAAATTGAAGGAGAGAGAAAATGGGACAGCCATTTGCTACTTCTTCCTCGTTTTCTTCCTTCTCTTTATCTCTTCTTCTTCTTTTCTCATCATAAGTGTGCCCTAGCTTGGATCCCAGTGTTTTGTGGTGGAAATTGATCATTCCTTGAGCTTTGTTTGGTAAGTTGTTAGTGGGTTTCATCTTCTTCTTCTTCTTCATCTCTTGTTCTTGATTTTGTTAGATTGTGTTTTAATTTAGGGTTGTGTTTCTGTGAATTTTAGGTGCTTTTATTAGTTGAGCCTCCTCGTGATCCCAAGGGAAAGAAGAAGGCTAGTGTAACACCCCCTACCCATACGTAGGCGATCCCATCCGATAAGGAGTGAGATGCCGTATGAGTAAAGGTGCCACCAAACAGATACAAAGCAAAACATACATTCATTCATACCATACATACTGAAATACGAGATAATTAAAAACTTTAAAGGAAAAGAAAGCAATAGCTGATCATACATTAATATAATAAAACCATCACAATAATGTTCTGATCAACTAGCTGATACAAAAGATATTACATAACCAAAATATAAGTACATAAGCGGAAGCTATAACAAAACTGATACAAGAGAGTTCTATACAAAAGGAATCATCACTGATTACAAAAGCTAAGCCCTACACTGTAACACCTCCTACCCATACGTAGGCGATCCCATCCGATTAGGAGTGAGATGCCGTAAGAGCAAAGGTGCCACCAAATAGATACAAAGCAAAACATACATTCATCCATACCATACATACTGAAATACGGGATAATTAAAAACTTTAAAGGAAACGAAAGCAATAGCTGATCATACATTAATATAATAAACCATTATAATAATGTTCTGATCAACTAGCTAAAATAAAAGATATTACATAACCAAAATATAAGTACAAAAGCGGAAGCTATAACAAAACTGAAACAGGAGAGTTCTTTACAAAAGAATCATCATAAAATACAAAAACTGAGCCCTACACTAAACCTTCTGTGTTGGCTTGACGGCGGCGACTCTCTTAAAGCAAAACTCCTTCCGCACCTGCACGGGTAAAAACACCGTGCTAAGCGATAAACGCTTAGTGGGGAAACACACATAAAATATGGACGGCCATTCACAATGGTCGTCAAGGCATAACACATTCACAATGGCAAAATGCAATAGCTTTAACATAATCCATATAAACATGCTCACAATTTAAAGCCATACATTCCGCATTTCAGATTCATATTCATGCCAAATAATCCAAAATCCATCTCATCAATTATACTCATTCAGATATCACATTTATATAGCCAATTCAGAACAGAGCAATTTAATCGAACACCTGCTGACTCGAGGTAGTGGATAACGAGTGTACTGAAGGTACCTTACGGGTACGAATCGAATACTGAGGGTACCTCACAGGTACAAATCAAAAGTCATTACATTTTTATCAAAACACAATATTTTTACTGAGGGGATCTTAAACAATATCCTAGTACTGAGGGGTTCGCGAGGAACCTAACGGGGGACCTGATCGGGGTCCAAACTGATCTGAAGGCTGCAGCTAAAAGACTCTATCAGGCATGCCTAACTATCCACTTACTTGACTCTAGCAGGTTATGCGTCATTTAAATCATATTTCTGAATATAACATATAATTCATCTGAAGAATCATGGTATCACTCATATCAAAGCATATAAAAGTATGACATGCATCATACAACAGTATAAGTCCATTCGAAAGAATTACGGAATTCAATGTTGAGTTAAAACCGGGAAATTTCAGAAAATAGGCCGAACGGGGTGACCAACGAGGTTGGCTGGTCACGAGTCGTGACTGGCATCACAACTCGTGACTAGCCTCCTCACAAGGCTTGTCACGAGTCGTGACTGGGAGTCACGTCTCGTGACTGGCTTCTTCTTGTCACGGGTCGTGACTTGCCCTCTTGCTGGTCACGAGTCGTGATGGGGAGTCACGTCTCGTGACTGGCTTCCTTCTTTGGGCTGGTCACGGGTCGTGACTGGTAGTCACTACCCATGACTGCCTTCTCAGGCCAGTCACGAGTCGTGACGGGGAGTCACGCCTCGTGACTGCCTTCCTCTCGGCTGGTCACGAGTTGTGACAGGGAGTCACAACTCGTGACTGGCCTCTTTCTGGCTGGTCACGAGTCGTGACTGGGAGTCACGTCTCGTGACTGGCCTCTCTTCATGGCTAGTCACGCGAAAAACATTCTGGAAACGGGGAAAATCAACAGTAACACGATTATCCCATTTCCAGAATTCCCAGAACTCAGAAATCAATCCCAAATTTGATTCAAAACCATACAAATCTGTTCTTACCTTCCAGAAGACATCCCATACAATATAAACAACATAAATACAATTCAATTCAGAAATTCAAACAACCAAATCAAGCATAATTGCATTCAAGCTTCTCAAGAACATAAACCCTAAAAATTACAGTAAATTCATATTCAAACAATTAACTCAAGCAAAAGTCCCAGACCTGAAATTCAAAGCTTCAGTCACTTAGCTCCGCTAGTCCCAGCAATTTCCTTGCCCTTAGGATCGCGGGGAGCCTCAGCTAAGCACAACAAATCACAGAGCATCCAAAAATAAAACCCTAAGTTAAATCTAAACCCAACGAAGAAAAAGATGAAACAAATGGAAAAGAATACATTAACTTACCAAAAAGGATGCAAAGAGATGATTAATTCCACCAATAAGACTTGAATCCACACTAGGGTTTTTAGGATGAAGAAAATGAAGAAGAAGAAGGGAAAAAACGTGAGGGGAAGAAGGGAAAACGTGAATCTGCCATTCCCCTTCTTTCTTTCCTTTTTCTTTTTCTTTTCATTTGCCCTAAACATGTGTCAATTTCCTATTGGTGAAACTAATCACTCACACCCAACAAGCATGCACTACACATACCCAATGCATTCCCAACTAAAAACACCCTACAATGGTATCCTCAAATGCACACAACTATTTCCCAACTAATTCACAACCTATTGTCATACACATAACCATATGCTAATAAACCCCAAAAACATGCATTTTACTAAAATACCCTTATGATATGCCGCACACATGCAAATGCTTACACATATAGACAGGCTCATTCTACTAGGGGGCAAACAGGGTGTGATAACTCTCCCCTACTAATAAGAATTTCGTCCTCGAAATTCTCACCTGAACTGAACAACTGCGGATACTGAGCTCTCATCGACTCCTCTGGTTCCCAAGTCGCTTCCTCGACTCCATGATGGTTCCATAACACTTTAACCAAAGGGATCTGCTTACTCCTCAGTTGCCTCACCTCTCGAGCTAGAATGGCTCTCGGTTCCTCATCAAAGGAAAAATCTGGCTGAACCTGAATATCCTGAACTGAAAGAACATGCGAAGGATCTGATCTGTACCGACAAAGCATCGAAACATGGAACACGTCGTGCAACTTCGCCAACTCCATCGGTAAAGCCAATCTATAGGCTACTTGTCCAACCTTACCCAGAATCTCATAAGGACCTATGAAACGAGGACTAAGCTTACCTTTCTTTCCAAATCGAAGCACGTTCCTCCAAGGCGAAACTTTAAGGAAAATCTTGTCCCCGATCTCAAATTGCACGTCTTTCCTCTTCAAATTGGCATAAGACTTTTGTCGATCCTTGGCTGACTTCAAATTTTGCTGCACCACTCTGATCTTTTCTTCAGTATCTCTAACCAACTCTGGCCCAATCACTGATCTCTCGAATAGCTCGGTCCAACAAACCGGAGTCCTACACTGCCGACCATATAAAGCCTCATACGGTGCCATACCGATGCTCGACTGAAAACTATTGTTGTAGGCAAACTCCATCAGCGATACATATCTGTCCCAACAACCCGAAAAATCCAAAGTACAAGCCCTCATCATATCCTCCAGAATCTGAATGACTCGCTCTGACTGACCATCTGTCTGAGGATGAAATGCTGTACTGAAGTTCAACTTAGAACCCAAAGCTCTCTACAACTCCTTCCAAAACTTGGAAGTGAATCTCGGATCCCGATCTGAAACTATGGACAATGGCACACCATGCAACCAAACTATCTCATCCACATAGATACTGGCCAATCTGTCCATCGAGTAGTCCACTCTAACTGGCAGAAAGTGAGCTGATTTCGTAAGTCGATCCACTATTTCCCGAACTGAGTAATACTTCTTCTGAGTCAAAGGCAAACCGGATACAAAGTCCATGGCGATATCATTCCACTTCCACTTAGGAACAGATAAAGGCGTAAGCAATCCCGACGGAACCTGATGCTCGGCCTTTACCTGCTGACAAGTCAAGCACTTGGAAACAAAATCTACTATGTCTCTCTTCATACCTAACCACAAATAAAATTGTTTCATGTCCCGATACATCTTCTCACTGCCAGGATGCATAGTAAAAACTGTACTATGCGCCTCACTCATAAGCTGTCTCCTCAAATCCTAAGACTCTGGCACACACAAGCGATCTCTGAACATAAGCACCTCATCCTGAACTGAGAACTCTGACTGCTT
Source organism: Excoecaria cochinchinensis (assembly GCA_947683425.1). Classification (NCBI taxonomy): domain Eukaryota; kingdom Viridiplantae; phylum Streptophyta; class Magnoliopsida; order Malpighiales; family Euphorbiaceae; genus Excoecaria; species Excoecaria cochinchinensis. Next base: position 10,797,001 of record CANTUQ010000119.1, read on the forward strand.
ACCCGATCTGACCTCTTGCACAATCCGCTGAAGCCTCTGATCATCCCTCTGAGCATCCACAATCCTCTGTCTCAAGGTAGGCTTCACACGCAACTGAGCAAGCAAAGCCCCATCTGAATCAAATCTCCATCTAAACCGTCTGAGGAACAAGGTTGAAACTGACTTTCGACTCAAAGCATCAGCGACTACATTGGCCTTACTAGGATGGTAATCCACAATGCAGTCGTAATCCTTAAACAACTCAAGCCAACGGCGCTGTTGTAACACCCCCTTCCCATACGTGGGCGATCCCATCCGAGAAGGAGTGAGATGCCGTATGAGTAAAGGTGCCACCAAGCAAGTACAAAGTATAACATACAATCATTCATAACATACATTCAGAAATACAGAATAATTAAAAACTTTACATGCAGAAAGCAAAAGCTGATCATGCATTACTATAATTAAACTATTACAATAATGATCTGATCAACAAGCTGATATAAATAATATTACATATACAAAATATAGATACAAAAGCGGAAGCTGATACAGAGAGTTCTATACAAAAAGAATCAATAACTGATACAAAACTGAGCCCTACACTAATCCCTTCTGTATTGGCTTGATGACGGCGACTCTCTCAAAGCAAAACGTCTTCCGCACCTGCACGGGTAAAAACACCGTGCTAAGCGATAAACGCTTAGTGGGGAAATACACATAAATTATGGACGGCCACTCACAGTGGTCGTCAAGGCATAACACATTCACAATGGCAGAATGCAAGGACTAATACATAATCCATATAAACATGCTCGTATTTAAATACCATACTTTCAGAATCTCATCATCATATGCATTACAGAATAAACCAGCATGTATTTCATCATTAAACCCATTCAGATATTCCATTCAAAGCCATATCAGATCAGAACATTTTCATTAACATTTAAAGAATACCTGCTGACTCTAGACAGTGGATAACGAGTGTACTGAGGGTACCTTACGGGTATGAATCGAATACTGAGGGTACCTCACAGGTACAAGTCAATTATTATATCATTTATCAAAACATGTTATTTATATACTGAGGGAATCTTAAACAAGATTCTATACTGAAGGGTTCGCGAGGAACCAAACGGGGACCTGATCGGGGTCCAAACTGAACTGAGGGCTGCAGCTAAAGACTCTATTAGGCATGCCTAACTATCCACTTACTTGACTCTAGCAGGTTATGCGTCAAACCGATCACATTTCAGGATATAGAGTATAATTCATCAGAAAATCATGCTATCACGCATATCGAAGCATCAAACAGTAAGACATGCATCATACAATAGTAAAGTCCATTCAGAAGAAATACCAAATTCATTTCTGAGTTAAAAACTAGGAAATTTCGGAAAAACGAGCTGAGCGGAGAAACGGGCGAGATCGGCTGGTCACTGGGTGTGACTGGCCTTCTCAACAGGCAGGTCACGGCGTGACCGAGGGTCACGCGACGTGACGTGCTTGTTTCTCGCCGGTCACGTTGCGTGATCTTCACAAATCACGCAACGCTCTCGCAGGTCACGGCGTGACTGGACGTCACGACTCGTGACGTGCTACTCCCCCCTCGCAGATTACATCGCGTGATCTCACAGATCACGCCTCTTCTTCGCAGGTCGCACGACGTGACCGAAGATCACATCGCGTGACTTGCTTGTTCTTCAGCTGGTCACGCGACTGGCTTCTCAGCAGGCAGGTCACGGCGTGACCGAGGGTCACGTCTCGTTACTTGCCTTCTTCCATAGCGAGTCACGCGACATGAAGAAATTCAACAGTACATCGACTTTTTTCCAGAATTTCCAGAATTCTCAGAACAACAATTTCAATCCCAATTTGATTTTAAACCATACAAACCTGTCTTTTCCTTCCAGAAATCATCTCAAACAACATATAAACAACTCAAACCAGTATTCAGTCAAACTAATCAAAGGTATTTGCATTCAATTCTTCAAGAACATATAAACCCTAGAAATTTCCAGTAAACTCAAATTATGCAAATCACAAGCAATTAATCCCAAACCTGAATTCTAAGCCTCTATCACTTAGCTCCACTAGGTCCAGCAACCTCTTTCCCCTTTGGATCACGTGGAGCCTCAGCTAGAACACAAACACAGTAAATGACCATCAACATGCAACCCTAAATTAAAACTCAACCTAAAGAAGAAGATGAAGGTGTAAAGTGACAGTAAAACAAAGACAAGATATGCACTTACCAAGCTAGGGGATGCAAGGAGAGATTATCTTCACCAATCAAACTACAATCCACACCACAATACTTAGAGTAAAGAAAATGGAGAAAAAGAAGAGAAGAAATGCCAGAGACAGAAGATAACGTAAATCTGTTATCTTCACTTCTTTCTTTTTCTTTTCTTTGCCCTAAGTATGTGTCTAAATCCTATTGATGAAGTTAATTGCTCACACCCTAACTCAACAAACATCACACACACATAATGTATTCTTAATTAAAACACCCTACAATTGTATGCTCCAATGTACACAATTAATTCCTAACTAATTCACACACTAATGTCATATATGCACCCACATAATAATAAACCCCAAAATCATTCATTTTACTTAAATACCCTTATGACATACTGAACACATGCGAATGATTACACATACAGACAGACAGACAGATAGACAGACAGACAGGCTCATTCTACTAGGGGGCAAATGGGGTGTGACAACTCTCTCCTACTAATAAGAATTTCGTACTCGAAATTCTCACCTGAACTGAATAACTGAGGATACTGAGCTCTCATCGACTCCTCTGGTTCCCAAGTCGCTTCCTCGACTCCATGATGAATCCACAACACTTTAACCAAAGGAATCTGCTTATTTCTCAACTGTCTCACCTCTCGGGCTAAAATAGCTCGCGGTTCCTCATCATAAGAGTAGTCTGGCTGAACCTGGATATCCTGAACTGACAGAACATGCGAAGGATCTGATCTTTACCGACGAAGCATCGAAATGTGGAACACATCATGCAACTTTGCTAACTCCATCGGTAACGCCAATCTGTAGGCTACAGGTCCTACCTTAGCCAAAATCTCATAAGGTCCAATAAAATGAGGACTCAGCTTACCCTTCTTTCCAAATCGAAGCACTCTCCTCCAAGGAGAAACTTTAAGGAAAACTTTGTCCCCGATCTCAAATTGCACATCTTTCCTCTTCAAATTGGCATAAGACTTCTGTCGATCTTTGGCTGCCTTCAAATTCCGCTGCACTACTCTGATTTTCTCTTCAGTATCTCTAACCAAGTCTGGTCCAATCATAGATCTCTCAGATAGCTCTGTCCAACAAATCGGAGTCCTACACTGACGACCATACAAAGCCTCATATGGTGCCATACCGATACTCGACTGGAAACTGTTGTTGTAGGCAAACTCCATCAATGATACATATCTGTCCCAGCTACCCGGAAAATCCAATGCACAAGCTCTCATCATATCCTCCAAAATCTGAATAACTCGCTCTGACTGACCGTCGGTCTGAGGATGAAACGTTGTACTGAAGTTCAACCTAGTGCCCAAAGCTCTCTGTAACTCCTTCCAAAACTTAGAAGTAAACCTCGGATCTCGATCTGACACTATGGACAAGGGCACACCATGCAACCGAACTATCTCATCCACATAGATACTGGCTAATCTGTCCATGGAGTAGTCCACTCTAACCGGCAGAAAGTGAGCTGACTTCGTAAGCCGATCCACAATAACCCAAACTGAATCATGCTTCCTCTGAGTCAAAGGCAAACCGGAAACAAAGTCCATGGCGATATCATTCCATTTCCACTCAGGAATGGATAAAGGCGTAAGCAAACCTGAAGGAACCTGGTGCTCAGCCTTTACCTGCTGACAAGTCAAGCACTTGGAAACAAAATCCACTATATCACGCTTCATACCGGACCACCAATAGAATTGCTTCATGTCTCGGTACATCTTCTCACTGCCCGGATGCATAGTAAAGACTGAACTATGCGCCTCACTCATAAGCTGACTCCTCAAATCCTCAGACTCTGGCACACATAAACGATCTCTGAACATAAGTACCTCATCCTGAACTGAGAACTCTGATGGCTTACCCGATCTAACCTCATGCATAATCTGCTGAAGCCTCTGGTCATCTCTCTGAGCATCCACTATCCTCTGTCTCAAAGTGGGCTTCACACGCAACTGGGCAAGCAAAGCCCCATCTGAACCAAATCGCCATCTGAATCTCCTCAAGAACAAAGTTGAAACTGATTTTCGACTCAAAGCATCGGCAACTACATTGGCCTTACCAGGATGGTAATCCACAATGCAGTCGTAGTCCTTAAACAACTCAAGCCAATGCCGCTGTCTCATGTTCAACTCTTTCTGTGAAAGGAAATACTTCAAGCTCTTGTGGTCCGAGAAGATCCTACACTTTTCCCCATACAAGTAGTGACGCCAAATCTTCAAAGCAAAGATTACAGCTGCCAACTCTAAATCATGCGTCGGATAGTTCTTCTCATGTGGCTTCAACTGACGAGAAGCATAAGCCACAACCTTACCTTCCTGCATCAGCACACACCCAAGACCAACTCCAAAAGCATCACTATAAATGACAAACTCCTTACCCGAGATGGGTTGAGTAAGGATAGGAGCCTCAACAAGCAACTGCTTTAACCGATCAAAACAAGACTGACACCTGTCTGACCACTCAAATCTAACTCCTTTCCTCAACAATCTAGTCATAGGAGCAGCAATCACAGAAAATCCCTTAACGAACCAACGGTAATAACCTGCTAAACCGAGGAAACTCCTCACTTCCTGAACATTTCGAGGCGCTTTCCAATCAACTATCGCCTCAATCTTAGCTGGATCCACATGGATACCTCTAGCTGAAATAATGTGACCCAAGAATGACACTTCTCGAAGCCAGAAATCACACTTGCTAAGCTTAGCAAACAAATGATGCTCTCTCAACATCTGCAAGACCAATCTGAGATGCTCCTCATGCTCACTCTCATTCTTGGAATACACCAAGATGTCATCAATGAACACTACTACGAATCGATCTAAGTATGGCCTAAATACACGATTCATCAGATCCATAAAAGCCGCTGGAGCATTTGTCAAACCAAACGGCATCACAAGAAACTCATAGTGGCCATACCTAGTCCGAAATGCAGTCTTAACCACATCTGCATCCTGAACACGAAGCTGGTAGTACCCTGATCGAAGATCTATCTTGGAAAAGACACCCGCACCTCGAAGCTGATCAAATAAATCCTCAATCCTAGGCAAAGGATACTTGTTCTTCACTGTAACTTTATTAATCTGGCGGTAGTCAATACACATCCGCAGGGATCCATCTTTCTTCTTGACAAACAGCACTGGAGCTCCCCATGGAGATATGCTAGGTCGAATAAACCCCTTATCCAATAACTCTTGTAGCTGAGATTTAAGTTCCCTCAACTCTACAGGAGCCATCCGATAAGGTGCTCTCGAAATAGGTGCAGTACCTGGCATAATCTCAATGGACAACTCAACCTCTCTCTCAGGAGGCAAACCAGGCAACTCGCTCGGGAACACATCACTAAACTCCCGCACTACTGGAATATCCTCAATCTGAACCTGATCCCTCCTGGAATCTAACACAACTGCTAGAAAAGCCTCACAACCTTTCCTGATAAATCTCTTGGCTTGCATCGCAGAAATAACATTATTAACAGAACTAGCACCCAAACCTTTCAAAAACACAAGAGACTGACTTCTATCCCGAAGTACAACTGTCTTCCTATGGCAATCCACTACAGCCCGATGCTTTCCCAACCAGTCCATATCCAGAATCAAGTCAAACTCTCTGAAGGGTAACTCAATCAGATCCGCTGGAAGCACAGCTCCCTCAACAATCAGAGGACAACTCCTAAAAACTCTACTCACACTGACACTATGCCCTAATGGACTGGTCACACAAATCTCATAATCTAACTGATCAACTGAATGCAATTTATCAACAATTCTATCTGTGCACAAATATGAGTGTGTGGAACCAGGATCAATTAGAGCATACAACTCAGTGTCATGGAGTAGGAACTTACCAGCAATAACGTCAGGCGCATCCTGCTCATCTCTGGCTCTCATAGCATAAGCTCTAACGGCACCCTGAGGAGGATGCTCAACAGTCTCAGAAGCAGCTCCCTCTCTATGCCGACCACCTCTACCTCTACCTCGGCCTCTGCCACGGGTAGCCTGAGAAGCATTCGAACCGACCCTACTGCCCTCTCTCTGGGAACCTGAATCCTCCTGTAACCTCGGACAACCAGCCAACTAATGCTCCGAACTCCCACATCTGAAGCATGCACCGGAGAGCCACCTACACTCACCCCGATGTGACTTACTACAATGAGGACAAACTGGTGTAGTCTCAGCTCTACCACCCCTACCAGAACCTGACACAGCTGTAGAACCCTGACGTCTACCTCTAGAAGCTGGACCAGATGCTGACTCATCCTGTGGGTTCCTAGCTCTCTTACTCGAAGAAGATCCTCCACGAGAAGAACTCCTCCTCTGAGCTCTCTCTCTCATCACAGTCTCAGACAACTCAGCTCTCACAGCAGCCTCTACAATCTGATAGTAGCTAACCCCAGGAATACACATCAAGGAAATCAAAGCAATCTTCAGAGACTCATTTAACCCAGCCTCGAAATGCTTGCATCTAAAGTCATCAGTCATAACTCCTCGAGGGGCATAGCGAGATAACCTGTTGAACTCTTTCTCATAATCAGCTACAGACATGGCCCTCTGTCTCAAACCCAAAAACTGTGCCCATCTAGAATCTCTATAAGTCTGAGTAATGTACTTCTTTGTGAACTCACCCTCAAAGAACTCCCAGGTAATCGGATCCGGTAACTGAGGATGCCTGCACACTAACTCCCACCATTCAAAAGCAGACCCCTGAAGAAGAGCTAATGCACACTCTGCCTGCTGGTCGGAAGGACACCGAATCTCTCTCAAAGCACGCTTCACTTTATCTAACCATCTCTCTGCAGTCTCAGACTCATTCAAACCGGTACCATAAAAATCCTCAACTCCTGCCCTCCTCAGATTTTCCATAGGTGCTCTAGGAGCAGTCACTCTCTCCAAAACCCTAGCCATGCCCTGATGCAGTCTAAACATAGCCTCAAAGGGCATGGCTACGGCCTTGGGCTGGACCCTAGCATGCTGAGCCGACACAGTAACAGAAACAGACTGATCTACAGCGGGAGGATTCACACTCTCGGCGGATTCCTCACGCGCACCATGAGCAGAATTAGAAGCCATCTAAACAAACAAGAAACAACCGTATCAGCCAACACAGATCTAGACACATACACATGTAAGAAACTCAGAACAATCACAATAACACCCAGAAATGCCTAAACCTATGCTCTGATACCACTAACTGTAACACCCCCTTCCCATACGTGGGCGATCCCATCCGAGAAGGAGTGAGATGCCGTATGAGTAAAGGTGCCACCAAGCAAGTACAAAGTATAACATACAATCATTCATAACATACATTCAGAAATACAGAATAATTAAAAACTTTACATGCAGAAAGCAAAAGCTGATCATGCATTACTATAATTAAACTATTATAATAATGATCTGATCAACAAGCTGATATAAATAATATTACATATACAAAATATAGATACAAAAGCGGAAGCTGATACAAAGAGTTCTATACATAAAGAATCAATAACTGATACAAAACTGAGCCCTACACTAATCCCTTCTGTGTTGGCTTGATGACGGCGACTCTCTCAAAGCAAAACGTCTTTCGCACCTGCACGGGTAAAAAACCGTGCTAAGCGATAAACGCTTAGTGGGGAAATACACATAAATTATGGACGGCCACTCACAGTGGTCGTCAAGGCATAACACATTCACAATGGCAGAATGCAAGGACTAATACATAGTCCATATAAACATGCTCGTATTTAAATACCATACTTTCAGAATCTCATCATCATATGCATTACAGAATAAACCAGCATGTATTTCATCATTAAACTCATTCAGATATTCCATTCAAAGCCATATCAGATCAGAACATTTCCATTAACATTTAAAGAATATCTGCTGACTCTAGACAGTGGATAACGAGTGTACTGAGGGTACCTTACGGGTATGAATCGAATACTGAGGGTACCTCACAGGTACAAGTCAATTATTATATCATTTATCAAAACATGTTATTTATATACTGAGGGAATCTTAAACAAGATTCTATACTGAAGGGTTCGCGAGGAACCAAACGGGGACCTGATCGGGGTCCAAACTGAACTGAGGGCTGCAGCTAAAGACTCTATTAGGCATGCCTAACTATCCACTTACTTGACTCTAGCAGGTTATGCGTCAAACCGATCACATTTCAGGATATAGAGTATAATTCATCAGAAAATCATGCTATCATGCATATCGAAGCATCAAACAGTAAGACATGCATCATACAACAGTAAAGTCCATTCAGAAGAAATACCAAATTCATTTCTGAGTTAAAAACTAGGAAATTTCGGAAAAACGAGCTGAGCGGAGAAACGGGCGAGATCGGCTGGTCACTGGGCGTGACTGGCCTTCTCAACAGGCAGGTCACGGCGTGACCGAGGGTCACGCGACGTGACGTGCTTGTTTCTCGCCGGTCACGTTGCGTGATCTTCACAAATCACGCAACGCTCTCGCAGGTCACGGCGTGACTGGACGTCACGACTCATGACGTGCTACTCCCCCCTCGCAGATCACGCCGCGTGATCTCACAGATCACGCCTCTTCTTCGCAGGTCGCACGACGTGACCGAAGATCACGTCGCGTGACTTGCTTGTTCTTCAGCTGGTCACGCGACTGGCTTCTCAGCAGGCAGGTCACGGCGTGACGGAGGGTCACGTCTCGTGACTTGCCTTCTTCCATAGCGAGTCACGCGACATGAAGAAATTCAACAGTACATCAACTTTTTCCAAAATTTCCAGAATTCTCAGAACAACAATTTCAATCCCAATTTGATTTTAAACCATACAAACCTGTCTTTTCCTTCCAGAAATCATCTCAAACAACATATAAACAACTCAAACCAGTATTCAGTCAAACTAATCAAAGGTATTTGCATTCAATTCTTCAAGAACATATAAACCCTAGAAATTTCCAGTAAACTCAAATTATGCAAATCACAAGCAATTAATCCCAAACCTGAATTCTAAGCCTCTATCACTTAGCTCCACTAGGTCCAGCAACCTCTTTCCCCTTTGGATCACGTGGAGCCTCAGCTAGAACACAAACACAGTAAATGACCATCAACATGCAACCCTAAATTAAAACTCAACCTAAAGAAGAAGATGAAGGTGTAAAGTGACAGTAAAACAAAGACAAGATATGCACTTACCAAGCTAGGGGATGCAAGGAGAGATTATCTTCACCAATCAAACTACAATCCACACCACAATACTTAGAGTAAAGAAAATGGAGAAAAAGAAGAGAAGAAACGCCAGAGACAGAAGATAACATAAATCTGTTATCTTCACTTCTTTCTTTTTCTTTTCTTTGCCCTAAGTATGTGTCTAAATCCTATTGATGAAGTTAATTGCTCACACCCTAACTCAACAAATATCACACACACATAATGTATTCTTAATTAAAACACCCTACAATGGTATGCTCCAATGTACACAATTAATTCCTAACTAATTCACACACTAATGTCATGTATGCACCCACATAATAATAAACCCCAAAATCATTCATTTTACTTAAATACCCTTATGACATACTAAATACATGCGAATGATTACACATACAGACAGACAGATAGACAGACAGACAGGCTCATTCTACTAGGGGGCAAATGGGGTGTGACAGCTGTCTCATGTTCAACTCTTTATGTGTGAGAAAGTACTTCAAGCTCTTGTGGTCCGAAAAGATCCTACACTTTTCCCCATATAGATAATGATGCCAAATTTTCAATGCAAAGATCACAGCCGCCAACTCTAGATCATGCGTCGGATAGTTCCTCTCATGTGGCTTTAACTGTCGAGAAGTATAAGCCACGACCTTACCTTCTTGCATCAAAACACATCCAAGGCCAACACCCGAAGCATCACTATAAATGACGAACTCTTTACTCGAGATGGGTTGAGTAAGATTAGGAGCCTCAACAAGCAACTGCTTCAACTAATCAAAACAAGCCTGGCATCTATCTGACCACTCAAATCTGACCCCTTTCCTCAACAATCTCGTCATCGGAGCGGCAATCACCGAAAAACCCTTAACAAACCGACGGTAGTACCCTACCAAACCAAGGAAACTCCTCACTTCCTGAACATTCTTAGGCGCTTTCCAATCAACTATCGCCTCAATCTTGGCTGGATCAACCTGAATACCCCTAGCTGAAATAATGTGACCCAAGAATGACACTTCTCGAAGCTAAAAATCACACTTGCTAAGCTTGGAAAACAACTGATGCTCTCTCAACATCTGCAAAACCAATCTGAGATGCTCCTCATGCTCACTCTCATCCTTGGAATACACCAAGATGTCATCAATGAACACTACTACAAATCGATATAGATATGGCCTAAACACACGGTTCATCAAATCCATAAAAGCTGCTGGAGCATTGGTCAAACCAAACGGCATCACAAGAAACTCATAGTGGCCATACCTAGTCCGAAATGCAGTCTTAACCACATCTGCGGCCTAAACTCGAAGCTGATAGTACCCTGATCGAAGATGTATTTTGGAGAAGACACCTGCACCTCGAAGCTGATCAGACAAATCTTCAATCCTAGGCAACGGATACTTATTCTTCACTGTGACCTTATTGATCTGCCTGTAGTCAATACACATCCGTAGAGATCCATCTTTCTTTTTGACAAACAGAACTGGAGCTCCCCAAGGAGATATGCTAGGTCGAATAAACCCCTTATCCAATAGCTCTTGTAGTTGAGTCTTAAGTTCCCTCAACTCTACAGGAGCCATCCGATAAGGTGCTTTCGATATAAGTGTGGTACCCGGCATAATCTCAATGGACAACTCGACCTCTCTCTCAGGAGGCAAACCAAGCAACTCGCTCGGGAACACATAACTAAACTCCCGCACAATAGGGATATCCTCAATCTGAACTTGATCTCTCTTGGAATCCAACACGACCGCTAGAAAAGCCTCATAACCTTTCCTGATGAACCTCTTGGCTTGCATCGCAGAAATCACATTATTCAAAGAACTAGCACCCAAACCTTTCATAAACACAGGAGACTGACCTCTATCCTGAAGCACAACTGTCTTCCTATGGCAATCCACTACAGCCCGATGCTTACCCAACCAGTCCATACCCAGAATCAGATCAAACTCTCTGAAAGGCAACTCAATCAAATCCGCTGGAAGCACAACTCCCTTAACCATCAGAGGACAACTCCTAAAGACTCTACTCACACTGACACTATGCCCTAATGGACTGGTCACACAAATCTCATAATCTAACTGATCAACCACATGCAACTTATCAATAATTTTATCTGTGCACAAGTATGAGTGTGTGGAATTAGAGCATACAATTCAGTGTCATGGAGTAGGAACTTACCAGCAATAACATCAGGCGCATCCTGCTCCTCTCTGGCTCGCACAACATAAGCTCTAGCTGCGACTGGCAACTCACACTCCGCTGTCTCTGATGCAGCACCCTCTCTAGGTCGACCACCTCGACCTCTACCACGGCCTCTACCATGGGTAGCCTGTGAAGCATTCAAACCGACCCTGCTGGCCTCTCTCTGGGAACCTGAATCCTCATGCAATCTCGGACAGCTAGCCAAAAGATGCTCAGTGCTCCCACACCTGAAGCACGCACCGGAGAGCCACCTACACTCACCCCGATGAGTCTTACTGCAATGAGGACATACTGATGCACTCTCAGATCTACCACCTCTACTAGAACCTGACACAGCTGCAGAACCCTGTCTTCTACCTCTAGAAGCCGGGCCAGATGATGACTCATCCTGCGGGTTCCTCGATCTCTTACCCGAGGATGAAGAAGATCCTCCGCGAGAAGGGTTCCTCCTCTGAGCCCTCTCTCTCAGCACAGTCTCAGATCTCTCAGCCCTCACGGTAGCCTCCACAATCTGATAGTAACTTACCCTAGGCATGCACATCAAAGAAATCAAAGCAATCTTCAGAGACTCATTCAACCCCGCTTCAAAATGCTTGCATCTGAAATCATCTGTCATAACCCCACGCGGAGCATAGCGAGACAACCGATTGAATTGTTTCTCATAATCTGAAACTGACATGGTCCTCTGCCTCAAACTCAAAAACTACGCCCATCTAGCATCTCTATAAGTCTGAGTAATATACTTCTTTGTGAACTCACCCTCAAAGAACTCCCAAGTAATCGGATCCGGTAGCTGAGGATGCCTGCAAACCAATTCCCACCATTCAAAAGCAGACCCTTGTAGTAAAACTAGTGCACACTCTGCTTGCTGGTCGGGAGGACACCGAATCTCTCTCAAAGCACGCTTCACTTTATCTAACCATTTCTCAGCCAACTCAGACTCATCCAAACCTGTGCCATAGAAGTCTTCAACACCTGCCCTCCTCAAGTTCTCCATAGGGGCTCTAGGAGTAGTCACTCTCTCCAAAACCCTGGCCATGTCCTGATGCAATCTAAACATAGCCTCAAAAGGCATGGCTGCGGCCTTGGGCTAGACCCTAGCATGCTGAGCCGACACAGAAATTGATGGATCTACAGCTTGAGGGTTCACACTCTCAGCGAATTCCTCAAGTGATCCACGAGCAGAATTAGAAGCCATCTAAAACAAATAAGAAACAACCGCATCAGCCAACACAGATCTAGACACATACACGTCTAAGCAAATCAATACAACAACACCTAGAAACGCCTAAACCGGGCTCTGATACCAAAAATTGTAACACCCCCTACCCATACGTAGGCGATCCCATCCGATAAGGAGTGAGATGTCGTATGAGTAAAGGTGCCACCAAACAGATACAAAGCAAAACATACATTCATTCATACCATACATACTGAAATACGAGATAATTAAAAACTTTAAAGGAAAAGAAAGCAATAGCTGATCATACATTAATATAATTAAACCATCACAATAATGTTCTGATCAACTAGCTGATACAAAAGATATTACATAACCAAAATATAAGTACATAAGCGAAAGCTATAATAAAACTGACACAAGAGAGTTCTATACAAAAAGAATCATCACTGATTACAAAAGCTAAGCCCTACACTAAGACCTTCTGTGTTGGCTTGACGGCGGCGACTCTCAACGCAAAACTCCTTTCGCACCTGCACGGGTAAAAACACCGTGCTAAGCGATAAACGCTTAGTGGGGAAACACACACAAATGATGGACGGCCATTCACAATGGTCGTCAAGGCATAACACATACACAATGGCAAATGCAATAGTTTATAACATATTCCATATAAACATGCTCACAATTTAAAAGCCAAACATTCCGCATCTCAGATTCATATCCAAAATAATCAAACATACATCTCATCATATACTCATTCGGATATCACATTTATATAGCCAAAACAGAGCAGAGCAAAACAATCGAACACCTGCTGACTCGAGGTAGTGGATAACGAGTGAACTGAGGGTACCTTACGGGTACGAATCGAATACTGAGGGTACCTCACAGGTACAAAGCAAAAGTCATTTCATTTTTATCAAAACACAATATTTTTACTGAGGGGATCTTAACAAGATCCTAATACTGCGGGGTTCGCGTGGAACCTAACAGGGACCTGATCGGGGTCCAAACTGAACTGAGGGCTGCAGCTAAAAGACTCTATTAGGCATGCCTAACTATCCACTTACTTAACTCTAGCAGGTTAAGCGTGATTCAAATCATATTTCAGAGTACAGCATAAAATTCATCCGAGGAATCATGATATCACTCATATCAAAGCATATAAAAGTATGACATACATCATACAGCAGTATAAGTCCAATCGGAAGAAATCCGGAATTCATTTTTGAGTTAAAACCAGAAAATTTCAGAAAATAGGCCAAACGGGGGTGACCAACAAGGTTGGCCGGTCACGAGTCGTGACTGGCATCACAACTTGTGACTGGCCTCCTTCTCTGGCTGGTCACGAGTCATGACTGGGAGTCACGCCTCGTGACTGGCTTCATCCTTTGCTGGTCACCTTGTGACTTGCCCTTTCCTCTTGCTGGTCACGAGTCGTGACTGGGAGTCACGCCTCGTGACTGGCTTCTTTCTTTTGGCTGGTCACGGGTCGTGACTGGCAGTCACCACCCTTGACTGCCTTCTCTGGCCGGTCACGAGTCGTGACTGGGAGTCACGCCTCGTGACTGGCTTCCTCTTGGCTGGTCACGAGTTGTGACTGGCAATCACCACTCGTGACTGGCCTCTCTGGCTGGTCACGAGTCGTGACTGGGAGTCACGCCTCGTGACTGGCCTCTCTCTTGGCTAGTCACGCGACAGACACAAATAAACGGGAAATTTCAACAGTAACGCGATTTTCCAGAATTCCATAACTCAAAAAAATCAATCCCAAATTTGAATCAAAACCATATAAATCTGTTCTTACCTTCCAGAAGACGTCCCATACATACAATATAAACAACATAAATACAACTCAATTCAGAATTTAAAACAACCAATTCAAGCATAAACGCATTCAAGTCTCTCAAGAACATAAACCCTAAAAATTACAGTAAGTTCACATTCAAACAATTATCTTAGGCAAAAATCCCAGACCTGAAATTCAAAGCCTCAATCACTTAGCTCCACTAGTCCCAGCAATATCCTTGCCCTTAGGATCGCGAGGAGCCTCAGCTAAGCACAACAAATCAAAGAACACCCAAAAATACAACCCCTAAGTTAAATCTAAACCCAAAGAAAAGAAGAAGATGAAAACAAATGGAAAACAAGATGAGGAATGCAATGACTTACCACAAAAATGCAAAGAGATGATTAATTCCACCAATAAGACTTGAATCCACACTAGGGTTCTTGGAGAAAAGAAAAGGAAGAAGAAGATGCGAAAAGGGAAAAACATGAAGAAGAGCAGATTTTTCTTTTTTTTTTTCTTTTCTTTGCCCTAAGTATGTGTTAATTTCCTATTGGTGAAACTAACCACTCACACCCAACAAGTAAACACTACTCAAACACAATGCACTCCCAACTAATGCACACCCTACAATGGTATGAACACACACACAATGCACTCCCATCTTAAAACACCTTAATATGATATGCTTAAGTGCACACAACCATTTCCCAATTAATTCACACACTAATGTCATACATATAGCCATATGCTAATAAACCCCAAAAACATGCATTTTTACCAAAATACCCTTATGACATGCCGAACACATGTAAATGCATGCTCACACAGACAAGCTCATTCTACTAGGGGGCAAACGGGGTGTGACAGCTAGTGGGAGTGGTGCTCATTGATTTGGAGCATAGGAATTTTAGGTTTGGGAATTTATTTGATTTGTGTATTTTGTGATTTTGGTATGTTGTATAAATTTCTGGAAAATAGAGGTTGAATGATGCTTATTTTAGTACAAATGTTATGCGTTTTGGTTTGATTTAAGTTATAATGCATGATTGATGATTTGTTGGGCAAATTTCTAAGTTTGATGAACTTTGCTGAAATTTCTAGGTTTGTTGTTCTTGAGGAGTTTGATTATGTTAATGCATGATTTTGATTGTGTTAATTGTTGTATAAAGATGTGTTTTATGTTTTTTGTGATGTTGATTGAGGTAAGATGAAGTTTGGGTTGCTTTGTGTTTGAGATTGGAGGCTTAGGTGGACTTGGAAGTGAGAAATTCTGCAGAAATTTATGCAAGAGCTGGAAATCGTGACTCTATTGCGAGCGTGACACTATCGCGAGGCCGTGATAGAGCTTGATGAATTCAGACCTTGAGCACTGCCAATCGGACTTGCTGTCGTGCCAAACTGGGCTGCCGAGTCGACCGCAGCGAGAGATCACTGTCGCAAGTGCGACAGAGCACTCGACTGCCGAGAGGATCGGGCAATCCCTTGTCGCGAGCGCGACAACCTTTGTTGGTTGCTCACTATCATGAATGTGTTTTAATTTAGGTTGTGTTTGTGTGAATTTTAGGTGTTTTTATTAGTTGAGCCTCCTCGTGATCCCAAGGGAAAGAAGAATGCTAGTGGGAGTGGTGCTCATTAATTTGGAGCATAGAAATTTCAGGTTTGGGAATTTATTTGATTTGTGCATTTTGTGATTTTGGTATGTTGTATGAATTTCTAGAAAATAGAGGTTGGATGATGCTTATTTTAGTGCAAATGTTATGGGTTTTGGTTTGATTTAAGTTATAATGCATGATTGATGATTTGTTGGGCAAATTTCTAAGTTTGATGAACTTTGTTGAAATTTTTGGGTTTGTTGTTCTTGAGGAGTTTGATTATGTTAATGCATGATTTTGATTGTGTTAATTGTTGTATAAAGATGTGTTTTATGTTATTTGTGATGTTGATTGAGGTAAGATGAAGTTTGGGTTGCTTTGTGTTTGAGATTGGAGGCTTGGGTGGACTTGGAAGTGAGAAATTCTGCAGAAATTCATGCAAGACCTGGAAATCGCGACTCTATTGCTAGTGCAACACTGTCGCGAAGCTGTGATAGAGCTTGATGAATTCAGACCTTGCACACTGCCGATCGGACTTGCTGCCGAGCAAAACTGGGTTGCCAAGTCGACCGCAACGAGAGATCATTGTCGCAAGTGCGATAGAGCACTCGACTGCCGAGAGGATCATGCAGTCCCTTGTCGTGAGCGCGACAACCTTTGTTGGCTGCTCACTATCATGAACATGATGACTGTCACAAGCACGACAATGAGATTTGCTTCTGTCTCTGCGTGAGTGCGAAGACTGCCGTGATCGCGACAGGGGGCCAGTTTTGCCTCTGTCCCGAGCGCGACAACCTTGGCTTCCAAACTGAGTTTTCTTTTGTGATTCTGATGTTTAATTTTCGAACTTGTGATGTTTTAGGATTACACTTGGACGAAGTATATGAATACAATTGGATGTTCTATGCATGGACAATATTATGAATTATATGAATGTGATATGATGGACTATGCATGACCTGCTAGAGTCAAATAAAAGGATAGTTAGGCATGCGTAATAGAGTTCTATAGTTGCAGCCCTCAGTTCTGTTCTTGACCCTGATCAGGTCCCTGTTTAGTTCCTCACGAACTTCAAAGTATTTGGATCTTGTTTAAGATCCCCTTTGTAAAATGTTTTGGAATGAGAAAAATGTGATATTGTTTTTCGATACGTACCCGTAAGGTACTACCATGTGTTCATTTGATTTGTAACCGTAAGGTACCGCCATGCGTTCACTCGTTATCCACTACTATGAGTCAGCAGGTGTTATATTGTGTTGTGCTTTGTTCATTTATGATTATAAGATTGTGAATCCGAATGACAATGATGATAAGTATGTGAATCTGAATGACTCTATTTCTGATCATATGAACCAGTTAGTATATGAATGTGATTGTGAGCTTTTGAATGCTTATGAATGTGATTCGATTATGATTATATTATATGATTATCAGCATATGCCTATATGTATGTTATTTGCCTTGATGACCATTGTGAATGGCCGTCCATATTATTGTTGCTTGTTTCCCCACTAAGTGTTATCGCTTAGTGGGTGTTTCATCCGTGCAGGTGCGGAAGGTGTATAGCTTTTGGAGAAGTCGCTACCAGTCAAGCCAACACAGTGCGATTGATGCTAGGACTTAGCTTCTTTTTGTATTATGCTTTTTTAATAGTGAACTCTCATTATATTTAGTCTTTTGTTCAGCTTTCGCTTTGTAACTCTGAAAGATGTAATTATTTTGGTTATCAGAACAGTTGTAATGAATATTAATATTCTATCTATGAGTATATGTTTTAAAGTTTTAATTTTCACTGTTTATATATATGTTGTTATTATGTGAATGAATGTTAGTGTACCGTTTTGCTTGGTGACACCCCTGCTCATACGGGTTCTCACTCCATAGCGGATGGATTCTCCTACATATGGGAAGGGGGTGTTACAGTTTTTTGTATTAAAGCTCCAGTTTAGGCATTTTTTGGGTGTTGTTGTGCATAGATGTATTTCTAGGATTGTGTTGGCTGATGCAGTTGTCTTTGTGCTTGTTTTAGATGGATTCTGATTCCGTGCGAGGGTCGCTTGAGGGGTCCACTGAAAGTGTGAATCCTCAAGTAGAGCCTGAGGCCGCAGCCATGCCCTTTGAGGCAATGTTGAAGATTTCTCAAGATATGGCTCGTGTCTTAGAGAGAGTGACAGCTCCGAGAGCCCCTTTGCAGAGCATGAAGAAAGCTGGTGCAGAGGATTTCTATGGGACTAGTCTAGATGAGTCTGAGCTTGCTGAGAAATGGATTGAGAAAGTGGAGCGAGTGTTAGAGGAGACTAGGTGTCCTCTAGACAGGCAGGTAGAGAGTGTTGTGGCATTACTTTAGGTGTAACAACCCCTACCTATACTTAGGCGACCCCATCCGATAAGGAGTGAGATGCCGTAAGGGTAAAAGTGTCACCACACAGATACAGGATAAACATACATTCATTCACGAACGTACATACCAAAATACAGGGTAATTAAAATTTTACAAAACCATTCATGAAAGAAGCTGATCATGCATTAATATAATGGAAAACATTACATTACTGTTTGATCAACCCAAAGGTACAAAAGATAATTACATGTCCCAAAAATGTACATATACATATGCGGAAGCTATTACAAAACTAACATAAGAGAGTTCTATACAAAAAGAATCATCAAGCTACGAAATTAAGCCCTACACTAAAAACCCAACTATGTTGGCTTGGCTGTGGCGACTCTCCCAAGGCAAACCTCCTTCCGCACCTACATGGGTAAACACACCGTGCTAAGCGATAAACGCTTAGTGGGAAAACACACACACGAAAAGGACGGCCATTCACAACGGTCGTCAAACAGAACCCATTCAAGTTGCATAATCAGAAATACATATTAGATATAAATAAGAACATGCGAACACAAATAATCATACATTTGATAATACATAATTGCATTCATATTAACTCATCATGGTACACATTCGGATAAGACATTCTCATAATTATCAAAATAGTCCAAAGTAATTAAACACCTGCTGACTCGAGGTAGTGGATAACGAGTGAACGGACAGTACTTTACGGGTACAAACCGATTATTGACAGTACCTTACGGGTACGAATCGCAAACCATTTCACTTTGTCGTCTACAAAACATTTTATTAAGGGACCTTAAACAAGATCCAAACACATTAAGGGTTCGCGAGGAACCAAACGGGGACCTGATCGGGGTCCAAACTAAATTGAGGCTGCAGATATAAGACTCTATTAGGCATGCCTAACTATACACTATACTGACTCTAGCAGGTTATGCATAAACCATTCAATCTAATTCATAATATTCAAAGTCTCATTCATATATCACTCATAATTACCCATTCATATAATTCGTAGAATTAATCTTGCATGTAGTCCAAAAACATCATCATTCAAAGATTTGCACACAAGCATGCGAGAAGAGAAACCCAGATGGGCAGCAGAGTTGTGCGCTCACAATAAGAGCTAAGCTCCCCGTGCGTCGTGCCTGCGACAGACCTCGCGATTGCGAGAAGGAACGTGTAGCTGGCTCTGTCGCACTCGCGACGTTGTCGCGATCGCGGTAGAGAACCCTCTTCGTGACAGGTCGCGTGCTCGCGATAGCGCGAGCTAGCAGCGCAACCACCAGCGTTTTGTCGCGATCATGATGCTGTCGCGCTCGTGGCAGAGAGCGGTGTCATGCCACAAAGATCGCTATAGGACAAAGGCTGGGACACCGGCCTCTGTCGCGCTCGCTATGTGTTTGTGTGTGATTTCAGTGAAGAAGGAAATCTGCAGAATTCTGCAGATTTCCTTCTTCACCGAAATCACACACAAACACATAAATCACTCCACTTGGTCTCTTACCTCAATTCCTGCCATCCAGCACCCACAACAAACACAATATAACATATACCACAACATATATGCCAAGAATTCCAACTAGATCATGCCAATATCAACATCAATTTACCTAATTTGAAATATCAGCACTATTCATCATCATCACATACAAGATCACAATTAAATTCATTAAACCACAATTGAACCTCCTTAGCATATCTAAAACAAAACCCATAACATTTGAACCACAAAACACATCAAGATCACCATAATTTCAAGAAATTCGTCAAGAACACATATGGACATTTTCACATTTAAGAGCAGAAAATTCCCAAACCTTGAAATCCTTTGCTCCTAATGCTTAGATCCACTAGATCCAAACCTTGAATCGAAACATGCACTTTTAGGGTTTTAAAACTTACAACTTTAGATGCCTATTCCGAAATGAATTTGATGATGACCAGCAACTAAGATGATATTGTCCACCTTTGATCTTCACCACCAATGCCAAGGAATAGCCTTTGCGCCAATCCTCTCTATGCTCACACACACACTTTCAAGCAAGGCTTAAAACCGAGAATGCTAGCTCTCAATATAAGTATTGTGTAATGGCAAGGGTTAAAGCTACAAGATTTTTGATCTTGCACTTTCTTTTGGTGCTATTAATGCCTAATCACACAAGAAAGAAAGAAAGAATTCTTCTCCTTGTGTATTTCGGCCAAGAAAAGATTTTTGAGAGAGAGAGAGGGAAGTTCACGCCTACTTTAATTTTGCACTAGGGTTTTTCTTTTTAATCTTTATCCTCATCTTATGGCAAGTGTTTATTCCGAATTTTACCACCTAAAAGTAGTTTATTCAACCTTAAACACTTCCTATAGATAAGTAACAAACATTAATTTAAACCCTTTTGAATTTAAAATTCAATTAGGATTTAATACTCAATTAACTTAATCAATATTATTAAATTAATTGACATTAAACCATGTGGGCCGAAATCTTCCTCTCTCATGGACCAAGGTCCAATAGCAATTTAATACCCATTACATACATTAGCTTGACTTTTATTAAAAGCCCAAATTAATGCTCAATGCCTTATTTAAATATTTTAAGCCCAATGCTTTGTGTGCGATCCTATAGGTCCATTTAATATTGGCAATTGAATTAATGAATTAATTCAAAGGCTATATATATTCTCTAGCAAGATATTTATAGCATTCCAAATTAAATGAAAATGCAAATGGCATTTGATGACCTAATGCAATTTTGTATAGTCCCTTACCCATAAATATCAGAATTAACATAAGGCATGGAACAAGTCATCCTCATGTGTAAGTTAATTCCTTTCTTGATATTGCAGTGACACTGAACTCTCAGATAAATAATGATTGCACATTATTACATCTCGGTATGGCCATACACTTTTCAGTTCACTGATCAAGTGGCCGATGATAATTTTTTTCTCTTATAGAGAGGGGTAATCCCTTCACTTCTCTCATGCTCTCTAACATGAATCAATGCATACCCAAGCATACCCATACTTGTCACTCAGTTACGAGCACGTCAGGTGTATGTCAAAGTACACAGTAATTCATAAAGAGTTTCATAGAGATTTTAGGTCTAAGAACTCCGATACAAAACTTGCATATGAGGAACACTTATGACTTGTACCATGTAGTGTTCTCATGTGTGGATCGTATCCAAATACCATGTTATAAACATGTATCTATGATCTCTGATTGACACTTTTGTCCTTATGATCCGTAAGACAGAACTCAACTAATCAGAGAGAGCATACTAGTCTTAATTCATTTGTTATTCCCATAACAATGACTGACTAGGGATATTTAGAATGAAGTCTCATTTGTTTTAAGGTCTTACAACCATGTGCCTCACACATGATAACTTAAACTGAAATAACATTCTTGGATAGTTCTATCAATTGACATGCACAGGAATACAATGGATAAAACAAATGCTTCATTTATTAACTAAAGTGTTTTATTACAATGTATTGGGGCTAGGGCTTACACTAACAATCTCCCACTAGCACTAGTCCCAATTGGGCATAGCCCTAAGACCGAATGCTCTCAAATGAGCTTCGTGCAGATTTGGGCGCAACTGTTTCGTCAAAGGATCTGCTACATTGTCTTCACTTGCTATCTTGCTGACCTTGACGTCCCCACGATCAATGATTTCTCTGATCAGGTGGTACCTCCTGAGTATGTGTTTGGATTTCTGGTGTGACCGGGGCTCTTTGGCCTGTGCAATGGCCCCGTTGTTGTCACAAAAAATTTCTAATGGATCTAGGATGCTTGGGACCACTCCTAATCCAGAAATGAAATTTCTAATCCAAACAGCCTCTTTTGCAGCCTCACTTGCTGCAATATACTCAGATTCTGTAGTTGAGTCGGCAACGGTCTCTTGCTTTGAGCTTCTCCAGCTGACAGCAGCACCGTTTAAAACAAAAACGAATCCAGATTGCGATCTTGAGTCCTGAGTGCTGGTTTGAAAAGCAGCATCGGCATAGCCTTATATGACGAGCTCTTCCTGACCACCATACACCAATAAGTGATCCTTAGTCCTTCGCAGGTACTTTAGAATCCCTTTTACAGCAGACCAGTGCTTTTCACCAGGGTCTTGCTGAAACCTACTAGTTATACTCAGTGCATGAGCAACATCCATCCTAGTACATAACATAGCGTACATGATAGATCCAATAGCAGATGCATATGGGATTCTACTCATGTTGTCCCTTTCCTCTTTGGTTTTAGGGCACTGTTCTTTAGTTAAAGGAACTCCCAAAGCCAAAGGTATGTACCCTTTCTTTGAGTCTCCCATACTAAAACGCTTTAGTACCTTGTCTATGTACTTTTCTTGACTTAGTCCCAATAGCCGATTCGATCTATTTCTGTAGATCCGAATGCCAAGTATTGTCTCAGCTTCACCTAAGTCTTTCATTGAGAAACATTTCCCCAACCATTGCTTAACCTTTTGTAATGTTGGAATATCATTCCCAATGAGAAGGATGTCGTCCACATACAGGACCAGAAATACTACTATGCTCCCACTAACCTTCTTGTATACACAAGGCTCATCTTCGTTCTTGACGAAGTCAAATTCTTTGACTGCCTCATCAAAACGAAGATTCCAACTTCGGGATGCTTGCTTTAATCCATAAATGGATTTCTGAAGCTTGCAAACCTTCTTAGGATGCTTGGGATTGACAAAACCTTCAGGTTGTGTCATATACACATCCTCAAGTAAATTTCCGTTAAGGAAAGCAGTTTTGACATCCATTTGCCATATCTCATAATCATGATATGCAGCTATGGCAAGCAAGATCCTAATGGACTTGAGCATGACTACAGGCGAAAAGGTTTCATCATAGTCTACACCATGAGTTTGTCAAAAACCTTTTGCTACTAGTCTACCTTTGTAGGTCTTATCAGCTTTGAGTTTAAATAGCCACTTGCATTCAATTACCTTAGCACCTTCCGGTGGATCAACCAAGGTCCAAACCTGGTTATCGTACATTGATTGCATCTCGGATTTCATGGCTTCAAGCCAATTTTTTGAGTCTGGGCTTTCAATAGCTTCTCGGTAGGTAGTAGGATCCTCACAATCTACTAACTCAATAGTGTCACTGTCGGTGATTAGAAATCCATATCTCTGAATCTCCTGACATACCCTACCGGACCTTCTAGGTACTTGTGTAATGGGTTCTTGTTCCACAAGTGGTTGTGAACTTGATCCCATTTCCAACTCATCCTCTATAGGAATTTGTGGCGCTTGAATTTCTCTAAGTTCTACTTTACTCCCACTATCGTTCTTGAAAAGGAACTCCTTTTCCAAGAAAACAGCCTTGCGAGCAACAAATACTTTGTTCTCGGCTTGTGAGTAAAAGTAGTATCCCTTTGTTTCTTTGGGATAACCCACAAATAAGCAGACAGTGGATTTGGACTCTAGTTTGTCAGATGTTAATTTCTTAACATGTGCTTCACAGCCCCAAATCCTAAGAAATGACATATTGGGTTCTTTCCCAGTCCATACCTCGTATGGTGTCTTCTCAACTGCTTTAGTTGGAGTACGGTTTAGTAGAAATGCAGCAGTTTCTAATGCATAGCCCCAAAAAGAGATAGGAAGATTTGCTTGACTCATCATAGATCGAACCATGTCTAATAGAGTTCGATTTCTCCTTTCGGACACACCATTCCATTGTGGTGTTCCAGGAGGAGTGAGCTGTGAAATAATACCACACTCTTTTAGATGACCGTCAAAATCTTGGCTTAAGTATTCGCCACCTCTATCAGATCGAATGGCTTTTATACTTTTGCCAAGTTGTTTTTCTACTTCGTTCTTAAACACTTTGAATTTCTCAAAAGTTTCAGATTTATACTTCATTAGATAGACATAGCCATATCTACTGAAGTCATCTGTGAACGTTACGAAGTAGCTAAAACCACCTCTAGCTTGTGTACTTAATGGTCCACATACATCGGTATGTATTAGTTCCAATAAGCCATTAGTCCTCTCACTTTTCTTATTAAAAGGACTTTTTGTCATTTTTCTATGCAAACATGGCTCGCATGTATCATAAGACTCTAAGTCGAATGACCCAAGTACTCCAGTTTTGTGGAGTCTTGAAATGCATTTTTCGTTTGTATGTCCCAAACGACAATGCCAGAAGTAAGTAGGGTTCAATTCGTTTGATTTAACCCTCTTTGTATTAATGTTGTATATGGACTCTTTGTTTTGTAAATCAAGGATATAAAGGCCATTTTGCAACATGGCATTGCCATATGAAATGCCTTGGCGACGAATATGAGCATTGCCATTTTTAATAACAAAATCAAATTCATCCAAATCCAACAATGAAACTGAAATAATGTTTCTGCTCATAGCAGGTACATAATAACAATTTTTCAAAACTAAACAAAGTCCGGAAGGTAAAGTGAGTTGATAGTCGCCTATCTCCACGGCAGCAACTCGTGCTCCATTCCCCACACGGAGGTCCACTTCATTCTTCCCAAGTAACCTCCTATTTCTTAGCCCCTGCACATTTGAACAAATGTGAGAACCACAACCGGTATCTAGTACCCAAGTGGTAGAAATAGAAAGGTTAATTTCAACAACAAAAATACCTGAACTGGACGCCTTGGCTCCATTCTTTTTTTGTTCTTCCTTGAAGAGAGCACAGTTCTTCCTCCAATGCCCTATTTTGTTGCAGTGGAAGCAAGTGCTCTCGCTCTCCTTGAGCTTTTGTGCCTTGGGCTTGGATTGGGCCTGAGGTGTACTCCCATTTGACTTGAGCCGAGTCAGGTCATTCTTGGGTTTTGCCTTTCCCTTTCTTTTTCCCTTAGCGGGTCCCTTCTTGATGCCCCCTTGAACCATCAGTACGGGATTGGTCTTTCGAATGTTTTCTTCAGCATTCTTAAGCATCCCATGAAGCTCAGTAACTGACTTGTTCATCGCATGCATGTTATAATTCATTACAAATGGATCATAATCATCAGCCAATGATCCTAAAATCAAGTCAGTGGCCAATTCCTTTGGTACTTGTACCTCAAGCTTCTCAAGAGTATCAAGATACCCTTTCATCTTGAGTACATGCGTACTAACAGGAGTACCTGCTGCCATCTTACAGGAAATTAAGGCCTTAGTTGTCACAAACCTCTCGTGACGAGCTTGCTCTTGGAACATCTCCTTTAAGTGCACCATGATCGCATAAGCCTCTTGGTCCATAAATTGTTTTTGCAAGTCAGGCACCATAGTGGCTAGCATCAAACAGGTCACATCATTGGAGTCGCTCTTCTTGGTCTCAAAAGTTTCCCTTTGAACCGCAGAGGCGTTCCTACCAGGTTCTTGAGGCAAGGGTGCATCCAAAACATACGACTTTTTCTCTTGCTTAAGAACTATCCTTAAGTTTCGAGACCAGTCTATGAAATTGGTGCCATTCAATTTGTCCTTTTCAAGGACCGATCGCAATGAGAAATTGTTGTTTGAAGATGCCATTTTTCAATCTACAATAAAATTTAGCAAGATTAAATGAGGTCTTATTAATAATCCCACAAACCGAATTAATATCCCTTTAAATAATTCACGTTAGTGATTTAATGTGGGCCAAGATCCACTTTTCACAACAACCTTATTAGTCAAGCTGAGCTTGTACACCTAACAAGTTAAGTTACTTAGGTAGGATAACTCCAATCATGACTCGTACATGACTCTTGGATCAAATGGGCTAACATCTTAAGATGTTATAGCACAAACCCATTTATTAGTTGCCTAGGTCCGGGCATCCCTTTCCATGTTAAGTCCAACCTACATTCACAACTCATGCCTCACAAAGATAATCGGGCGCATCTAGGACTCCTAGTCTACGTTACCAATGATCGATGCCTTGACATGTTTCGAATTAGGAAGGCAAGTTTGTGACGTACTATTTTAGGGATTCATTTTATTACGGCTTACATGGCATACGCTTTGTCATCCATTCATAGCATGCATATATAAATAATTGCATAAAGTAAAGCGTGACAAACATGGGCCCATAAAACCTACAACTAAGATTCTATACTATTACATAAGAATCTTCGAGTTGGGCTTCTTTACTCCGGTGGGCTTCATCTTGACTTACAAAGTCTTCAAGTAAATTCTATTCTAAGAAATAAATGAAACTTTTACAATAATACATAATGGCTCGCAGGCCATAATTAATTACAAAAACCCAGGGCCCATGAATGCACCATGCATATCCATTCATCACACCAAACAAGCAAATTAATATACATAACATTCATGGATCAAACAAAGTCCAATTTTAATTAAATTAGCCAAGCCCATTAATGGAAATTGTGTACTTGAACCTTTAAGAGATGACCCTATGATGGGCCTAGGCCGAGGCCCAATGGACTAAATCCTCTTATTGAATAAGTTCTCTTAAAAGCCCAAAACACAAACTAGTTAGATTTGTGCTATAAATCAACTCTAGTATAATTTCCAATTTTGCCATTTTTAATATTATGTCATACTGCCCATAAACATTAAAAATACATATAATATGTACCGACATGAATTAAAAAAATAAAAATCATGAAGAACATATATATGATACACGGCATACATATAAAAACAAACAAACAACAAAACTAGTTGTTTAATTCTTATGTGATGCCACAAAAATGCACAAATACTTAAATCAATTTTATGAATCATTTAATAATTCAAATAAGGTCATAAAAATGATTTAATATATTGTACCAATCTGATCTAAATGTGTTTTTACCATTTTAATCAAATCAAAACAAACAATGTTGATTAAACATGTAACAAACACAAACTAGTCATTGTTTTAAGTGATATTAAAATTAATCAATTAAATTGTCATGGACCAGAATTAAAACCAAATTTTAAAAATGTCCAGACCTGATATTTAATCTTTAAAATCACTTACAAACATGCCAAAAACGTTTTTACATTTAATATTCAAAATAGTTGTTAAACTAACAATTAACATGCCAAAAGCACCTAGTTTTAATATTAACATATACCATCAGGTATTATCAATTAAATATGACCAATAAAAGTTCCTAGAACATTTTAGGACATTATATTAACATGTCATATTAATTATAATACCTATCTAATCAATTAAAATCGTTTTTACACCAAAACAATGCAAAAAACTCAAAACAAAAAATTTCAGCATTGCATGTATTAAAAGTAACGATTTTTAATTAATTATTTCATGCATCTAAAGCACTAAAATAAGCATGTTTAGGCTCTGATACCACTGATGGAATATGTCAGGGTATGTGTATGTAGATAACGCAGCGGAAAAATATCGAAAAACGATCATACACATCAAACAAATCCACGACAAGAATCGAAACATGCACTTTTAGGGTTTTAAAACTTACAACTTTAGATGCCTATTCCGAAATGAATTTGATGTTGACCAGCAACTAAGATGATATTGTCCACCTTTGATCTTCACCACCAATGCCAAGGAATAGCCTTTGCGCCAATCCTCTCTATGCTCACACACACACTTTCAAGCAAGGCTTAAAACCGAGAATGCTAGCTCTCAATATAAGTATTGTGTAATGGCAAGGGTTAAAGCTACAAGATTTTTGATCTTGCACTTTCTTTTGGTGCTATTAATGCCTAATCACACAAGAAAGAAAGAAAGAATTCTTCTCCTTGTGTATTTCGGCCAAGAAAAGATTTTTGAGAGAGAGAGAGGGAAGTTCACGCCTACTTTAATTTTGCACTAGGGTTTTTCTTTTTAATCTTTATCCTCATCTTATGGCAAGTGTTTATTCCAAATTTTACCACTTAAAAGTAGTTTATTCAACCTTAAACACTTCCTATAGATAAGTAACAAACATTAATTTAAACCCTTTTGAATTTAAAATTCAATTAGGATTTAATACTCAATTAACTTAATCAATATTATTAAATTAATTGACATTAAACCATGTGGGCCAAAATCTTCCTCTCTCATGGACCAAGGTCCAATAGCAATTTAATACCCATTACATACATTAGCTTGACTTTTATTAAAAGCCCAAATTAATGCTCAATGCCTTATTTAAATATTTTAAGCCCAATGCTTTGTGTGCGATCCTATAGGTCCATTTAATATTGGCAATTGAATTAATGAATTAATTCAAAGGCTATATATATTCTCTAGCAAGATATTTATAGCATTCCAAATTAAATGAAAATGCAAATGGCATTTGATGACCTAATGCAATTTTGTATAGTCCCTTACCCATAAATATCAGAATTAACATAAGGCATGGAACAAGTCATCCTCATGTGTAAGTTAATTCCTTTCTTGATATTCCAGTGACACTGAACTCTCAGATAAATAATAATTGCACATTATTACATCTCGGTATGGCCATACACTTTTCAGTTCACTGATCAAGTGGCCGATGATAATTTTTTTCTCTTATAAAGAGGGGTAATCCCTTCACTTCTCTCATGCTCTCTAACATGAATCAATGCATACCCAAGCATACCCATACTTGTCACTCAGTTACGAGCACGTTAGGTGTATGTCAAAGTACACAGTAATTCATAAAGAGTTTCATAGAGATTTTAGGTCTAAGAACTCCGATACAAAACTTGCATATGAGGAACACTTATGACTTGTACCATGTAGTGTTCTCATGTGTGGATCGTATCCAAATACCATGTTATAAACATGTATCTATGATCTCTGATTGACACTTTTGTCCTTATGATCCGTAAGACAGAACTCAACTAATCAGAGAGAGCATACTAGTCTTAATTCATTTGTTATTCCCATAACAATGACTAACTAGGGATATTTAGAATGAAGTCTCATTTGTTTCAAGGTCTTACAACCATGTGCCTCACACATGATAACTTAAACTGAAACAACATTCTTGGATAGTTCTATCAATTGACATGCACAGGAATACAATGGATAAAACAAATGCCTCATTTATTAACTAAAGTGTTTTATTACAATGTGTTGGGGCTAGGGCTTACACTAACATCCTCATCCTTAACACATAGCTGATAGTACCCCGACCGAAGATCTATCTTGGAAAACACACCTGCACCCCGAAGCGGGTCAAATAAATCCTCGATATTAGGTAATGGATACTTATTCTTCACTGTGACCTTATTGATCTGCTGGTAGTCGATACACATCCTCAAGGATCTATCTTTTTTCTTAACAAATAGAACTGGAGCTCCCCAAGGAGATATGCCGGGTCGAATAAACCCCTTATCCAATAGCTCTTGTAGTTGAGTTTTGAGTTCCCTCAACTCTACAGGAGCCATCCGATAAGGTGCTTTCGATACAAGTGTGGTACCCGGCACAATCTCTATGGACAACTCAACTTCTCTCTCCGGGGGTAACCCGGGTAAATCACTCGGGAAAACATCACTGAACTCCCGCACAACAGGGATATCCTCAATCCTAACTTAATCCCTCTTGGAATCCAAAACCACAGCTAGGAAAGCCTCACAACCCTTCCTAATAAATCTCTTGGCTTGCATCGCTGAGATCACACTATTCACAAAACTAGCACCCAAACCTCTTACAAACACTGGAAATCTGTTTTTATCCCGAAGCACAAAGGTCTTCCTATGGCAATCAACCACAGCCCGATGCTTACCCAACCAGTCAATACCCAAAATCAGATCAAACTATTTGAAAGGCAACTCTATCAAGTCTGCAGGAAACTTAACTCCCTCAACCAACAGGGGACAACTCCTATAAACTCTACTCACATTGACACTATGCCCTAATGGATTGGTCACACATATCTCATAGTCTAACTGATCTACCACATGCAACTTATCAATAATCTTATCTGTGCCCAAATATGAGTGTGTGGAACCAGGGTCTATTAGAGCATACAATTCAGTGTCATGGAGTAGGAATTTACCAGCAATCACATCAGGGGCATCCTGCTCCTGTCTAGCTCTCACAGCATAAGCTCTGGCTGTGACTGGTGGGGGATGCTCAATTGTCTCCAAAACAGCTCCATCCCTAAGTCGACCGCTTCGACCTCTACCTCGGCCCTTACCCCGGGCAGCCTGCATAGCATTTAATCCAACTCTGCTAGCCTCTCTCTGTGGACCTGAATCCTCACTCAACTGTGGACAATTAGCCAGATGGTGCTTGGTGCTCCCTCATCTAAAACACCCACCAGTAAGCCACCTACACTCACCCCGGTGAGCTTTACTGCAGTGCAAACAAATAGGTATAGCCTCAGATCTACCACCCCTGCCAGAACCAGACTCAGCTGCTGAACCCTACCTTTTACCCCTCGCGACTGAACCGGATGATGACTGATCTTATGGATCCCTCGCTCTTTTACCCAAAGACGAAGAAGAAGAACCACCCCGAGACGGATTCCTTCTCTGAGCTCTCTCCCTCCGCACCGACTCTGACCTTTTAGCCCTCATGGTAGTATCTGCAATTTGATAGTAGCTCACCCCTGGCATGCTCATCAAGGAGATCAAAGTCACCCTTAAGGACTCATTCAACAGAGTCTCAAAATGCTTGCATCGGAAATCATCGGTCATGACCCCTCGCGGAGCATATCGGGACAACCTATTAAACTCTTTCTCATAATCTGAAATCGACATAGCCCTTTGCTTCAAACTCAGAAACTGTGCCCATCTCGCATCTTTGTAAGTCTGAGTTACATACTTTTTTGTGAATTCCTCATCAAATAATTCCCATGTAACCGGATCGGGCATCTGAGGTTGTCTGCACACTAGCTCCCACCACTCATGCGCCGACCCTTGAAGCAAAGCCACAGCACAATCTGCTTGCTGATCAGGAGGACATCTAACTTCTCTCAAAGCCCTATTCACTTTGTCTAACCATCCCTCAGCCAACTCTGACTCATCCAAACGGTCCCATAAAAGTCTTCGGCCCCAGCTTTTCTTAAATTCTCCATGGGAGGCTTAGGGGCAACCACTCTCTCTAATACCCTCGCCATGTCCTGAGACAGCCTGAACATGGCTTCAAAAGGCATGGCAGCGGCCTCGAGCTGGACCCTAGCAGGTTGAGCCGACACTGTAACAGAAGGATCCCTAGCTTGAGGGTTCACACTTTCAGCGGACTCCTCAAGTGATCCACGAGTAGAATTAGAAGCCATCTAAGCAAACAAAGAGAACCGCATCAGCCAACACAGCCCTAGACATATATGCACCCATACACAGCATCACATGAACAACACCAAGAAACACCTAAACCAGGCTCTGATACCACAACTTGTAACACCCCCTACCTATACGTAGGCAATCCCATCCGATAAGAGGAGTGAGATACCGTAAGGGTAAAGGTGTCACCACACAGATAGAGGATAAACATACATTCATTCACGAACGTACATACCGAAATACAGGGTAATTAAAATTTTACAAAACCATTCATGAAAGAAGCTGATCATGCATTAATATAACGAAAAATATTACATTACTGTTTGATCAAGCCAAAGGTACAAAAGATAATTACATATCCCAAAAATATACATATACATATGCGGAAGCTATTACAAAACTAACATAAGAGAGTTCTATAAAAAAAAAAATCATCAAGCTACGAAATTAAGCCTTACACTAAAAACCCACCTGTGTTGGCTTGGCTGCGGCGACTCTCCCAAGGCAAACCTCCTTCCGCACCTGCACGGGTAAACACACCGTGCTAAGCGATAAACGCTTAGTGGGGAAACACACACACGAAAAGGACGGCCATTCACAACGATCATTAAATAGAACCCATTCAAGTGGCATAATCAGAAATACATATTAGATTGAACACAAATAGTCATACATTTGATAATACATAATTGCATTCATATTAACTGATCATGGTACACATTCGGATAAGACATTCTCATAATTATCAAAACAGTCCAAAGTAATTAAACACCTGCTGACTCGAGGTAGTGGATAACGAGTGAACGGACAGTACTTTACTGGTACGAATCGATTACTGACAGTACCTTACGGGTACGAATCGCAAACCATTTCACTTTGTCGTCTACAAAACATTTTATTAAGGGACCTTAAACAAGATCCAAACACATTAACGGGTTCGCGAGGAACCAAACGGGGACCTGATCGGGGTCCAAACTGAACTAAGGCTGCAGCTATAAGACTCTATTAGGCATGCCTAACTATCCACTATACTGACTCTAGCAGATTATGCATAAACCATTCAATCCAATTCATAATATTCAAAGTCTCATTCATATATCACTCATAATTACCCATTCATATAATTCGTAGCATTAATCTTGCATGTAGTCCAAAAACATCATCATTCAAAGATTCGCACACAAGCATGCGAGAAGAGAAATCCAGATGGGCAGCGGAGCTGTCACACTCGCGACGTCTATCGCACTCGCGATAGGGGCTAAACTCCCCGCATGTCGCGCCCGCGATAGACCTTGCGATCGCGAGATGGAATGTGTAGCCGGCTCTGTCGCAGTCGTGACATTATCGCGATCACGACAGAGAACCCTCTTTGCTATCGCGGGCTCGCGATAGGTCGCGTGCTCGCGATAGCTCGAGCTAGCAGTGCAGCCACCAGCGCTCTGTCGCGCTCGCGACAGAGAGCAGTGTCACGCGACAGAGAGCGCTACAGGATGAAGGCTGGAGCATCGGCCTCTGTCGCGCTCGTGACACTGTCGCGATCGTGACAGATACGGGTTTTCCAAAATCTACAGAATTCTACAGATTTCCTTCTTCACCAAAATCACACACAAACACATAAATCACTCCACTTGTCCTCTTACCTCAATTCCAGCCATCCAGCACCCACAACAAACACAATATAACATATACCACAACATATATGCCAAGAATTCCAACTAGATCATGCCAATATCAATATCAATTTACCCAATTTGAAATATCAGCACTATTCATCATCATCACATACAAGATCACAATTAAATTCATTAAACCACAATTGAACCTCCTTAGCATATCTAAAACAAAACCCATAACATTTGAACCACAAAACACATCAAGATCACCATAATTTGCAGAAATTTATCAAGAACACATATGGACATTTTCACATTTAAGAGCAGAAAATTCCAAAACCTTGAAATCCTTTGATTCTAATGCTTAGATCCACTAGATCCAACCTTCTCTTTGCCCTTTGGCTCACAAGGAGGCGGAACTAAACATCAAACCATCAAAACACACAAACACAAAACCCTAACTTAGATCCAACCCCAGAAAATGCAAGGAAGAAGATGAAGATGGAAAACTTAAACAATAACAAGACAAATGCATGAAAACTTACCAATTAATCTCAAGGAGCAATCAATTCCCACCACACAAGCTTGAAACCAAGCTAGGACACCAAAATGGAAGAGAGGAGGAAGAAAGGAGGCAAAGAGAAGGGAGAACGGGATGGAGAGGCAGAAATTCCTGTTCTCTTTTCTCTTTCCTCTTTTAATTTCCCCTTTTCAAACCTAGGCCACATGTCCATCTCCTAGTAGTGGAAACCAATCACTCACACACTACATGCATATGTTACACACACTCAATGCTCCCACTCACCATCACACCCTATATGATATGCTCACACCTAAAAACCATACAATGCATCACACACAAAAACATCCCAACTTAAACATACTCTATTATGCTACACTTATGCACATGCAATCACACCCAATTCACTCACACCCTACAAGTGTGTGAGCACACACACACACACAAGCACAGTCCCAAAAACACACTCTAACACCATACATGCACCCACATACTAATAAAACTCTTAAAACATACATTTCTACCCAAAATGCCCTTTATACATGTCAAAACTCATACAATGCACATGCACAAACATGGCTCATACTACTAGGTGGCAAACGGGGTGTGACATTAGGGATCCGCCTACGATTTGTGGAAGTTGGTCCGTAGGCATCCCCAGTTGCCTGACCCGGTCACTTGGGAGTTTTTCGAGCAAGAGTTTTCCAGTAAGCATGTGATTAGGGAGTATAAGGATGCTAAGTGGGCACAGTTCTTAAGTTTGAAGCAGAGGGCTATGACTATTTCAGAGTTTGAGATAGAGTTTAACCATCTTTCTAAGTATGCTCCTGAGGGTGTCCTAATAGAGGAGTTCAGATGTAGGCATTTTGAGGCCGGTTGGAATGAGTCCTTGCGGGCTATGATCATTTCTTTGATGTGTACTTCGGGTATTGGCTACTACCAAATAGTGCAAGCAGCAGTCCAGGCCGAGAGATCTAAATTGGTCTTAAGAGAGAGGGCTCAGAGAAGGAATCCCCCTCGTGGAGGATCATCATCATCTTCGGGTAAGAGGTCTAGGAACCCGCATGATGAGTCTTCCTTAGGTCTGGCTTCAAGAGGTAGGAGGCAAGGTTCTGCCTTGGGTTCTAGTGCGGGCAGAGGTGGTTCTGGTAATAGGACTGAGATGTTGCCTGAGTGTTCTCACTTCAATAGGCACCATCAAGGTGAGTGTAGGTGGCTCACGGGTGGTTGTTTCCGATGTGGGAGCACTGATCACTATTTGGCTAACTATTCAAAGTTGAGTGAGGCTTCTGGTGATCAGGGGTTGGATCTAATGCACCGCAAGCCAGTCATGGTAGAGGCCGAGGTAGAGGTCGAGGTGGTCGGCCCAGAAAGGGAGCTCCATCAGAGTCTGTTGATCATCCTTTAACGATTCTTGCTAGAGCTTATGCCATGAGAGCTCGAGATGAGCAGGATGCTCCAGAGATTGCTGGTAAGTTCCTACTCTTTGACACTGCATTATATGCTCTAATTGACCCTGGTTCAACACACTCATATTTGTGCACGAGTAAGTTATTTGATAAGTTGCATGTTGTTGATCAGTTAGACTATGAGGTTTGTGTGACCAGTCCTTTAGGGCTTAGTGTCAATGTGAGTAGAGTGTATAGGAATTGTCCTCTTTTGGTTCAAGGTGTTGAGTTTTCTGCAGATTTGATTGAGTTTCCGTTTCGAGAATTTGATCTGATTTTGGGTATGGATTGGCTCAGTAAGCATCGAGCTGTAGTTGATTGTCTTAGGAAAGTGGTTGTGTTGCATAGTGGAGATCAGTCTTCTGTTATGGTGAAAGGTCTGGGTTCGAGTTCCTTGAGTAATGTGATTTCTGCTATGCAAGCTAAGAGATTTATGAGGAAAGGTTGTGAGGCGTTCTTAGTAGTCGTGTTGGATTCTAAGCATGATCAGGTTAGGATTGAGGATATCCCAGTTGTTAGGGAGTTTGGTGATGTGTTTCCAAGTGAGTTGCCTAGGTTGCCTCCTGAGAGAGAAGTGGAGTTATCCATAAAGATATTGCCGGGTACTTTGCCCATTTCGAGAGCACCTTATCGGATGACTCCTGTAGAGTTGAGGGAACTTAAGACTCAGCTACAAGAGTTATTGGATAAAAGGGTTTATTAGACCCAGCATATCTCCATGGGGAGCTCCAGTGTTGTTTGTTAAGAAGAAGGATGGTTCTTTGAGGATGTGCATCGATTATAGGCAGATTAATAAGGTCACAGTGAAGAATAAGTATCCTTTGCCAAGAATCAAGGATTTATTTGATCAGCTCAGAGGTACAGGTGTTTTCTCTAAGATTAATCTTCAGTCAGGTTACTATCAGCTTTGAGTTCAGGACGCGGATGTGGTTAAGACTGCATTTCGGACGCGATATGGCCACTATGAGTTCCTTGTGATGCCGTTTTGTTTGACCAATGCACCTATGGCTTTTATGGATTTGATGAACCGAGTGTTTAGGCCATATCTCGGCCGATTTGGAGTAGTGTTTACAGATGATATTTTGGTTTACTCTTTCGGTTTACTCGAAAGATGAGAGTGAGCACGAAGAGCATCTTTGGTTAGTGTTGCAAGTTTTGAGGGAGCACCATTTGTTTACGAAGCTCAGCAAGTGCGACTTTTGGCTTTGAGAGGTGTCTTTTTTAGGTCACACTGTGTCAGCTAAGGGTATTCAAGTGGATCCAGCTAAGATTGAGGCGATTGTGGATTGGAAAGTGCCTAGAAATGTTCCGAGAGTTAGAAGCTTTCTTGGTTTGGCAGGCTACTACCGTCGATTTGTGAAGGGTTTTTCAGTCATTGCAGCTCCTATGACCAGATTGTTGACGACCGTCGCGAGTGTGATAGTGAGATGTGCTTCTATCTCCGCATGAGTGCAAAGATTGCCGTGATCGCCACAGGGGGCCAGTTTTGCCTCCGTCGCAAGCGCAACACCCCTGGCTTCCAAACTGAGTTTTCTTTTATGATTCTGATGTTTAATTTTTGAACTTGTGATGTTTTAGGATTATACTTGGACTATTTTCTGAAGTATATGAATACAATTGGATGTTCTATGCATGGACAATATTATGAATGTGATATGATGGATTATGCATGACCTGTTAGAGTCAAATAAGTGGATAGTTAGGCATGCCTAATAGAGTTCTATAGATGCAGCTCTCAGTTATGTTCTGGACCCTGATCAAGTCCCTGTTTAGTTCCTCGGGTACTTCAAAGTATTTGGATCTTGTTTAAGATCCCCTTTGTAAAATATTTTGAAATGAGAAAAATGTGATATTGTTTTTCGATTCATACCCGTAAGGTATCGCTATGTGTTCATTTGATTCGTACCCATAAGGTACCGCTATGCGTTCACTCATTATCCACTATTGTGAGTCAGCAGGTGTTATATTGTGTTGTGCTTTGTTCAGTTACGATTATAAGATTGTGAATCCGAATGACAATGATGATAAGTATGTGAATATGAATGACTTTATTTCTGAGCATATGAACCAGTTAGTATATGAATGTGATTATGAGCTTTTGAATGCTTATGAATGTGATTCGATTATGATTATCTTATATGATTATCAGCATATGCCTATATGTATGTGATTTGCCTTGACGACCATTGTGAATGGCCGTCCATATTATTGTTGTTTGTTTCCCCACTAAGCGTTATCGCTTAGCACGGGTGTTTCATCCGTGCAGGTGCGGAAGGTGTATAGCTTTTGGGAGAGTCGCCGCCAGTCAAGCCAACACAGTAGGATTGATGCTAGGAATTAGCTTCTTTTTATATTATGATTATTTTTGTAATAGTGAACTCTCATTGTATTTAGTCTTTTGTTCAGCTTCCGCTTTGTAGCTCTGAAAGATGTAATTATTTTGGTTATCGAAATAGTTATAAGGAATATTAATATTCTATCTATGAGTATATGTTTAGTTTGGTTTTAAAGGTTTAATTTTCGTTGTTTATATGTATGTTGTTATTATGTGAATAAATGTTAGTGTACGGTTTTGCTTGGTGACACCCCTGCTCATACGGGTTCTCACTCCATAGCGGATGGGTTCTTCTACGTATGGGAAGGGGGTGTTACAAATTCTATTTCCCGATCCACCTTTACTAGTACCAGATGTATAAGATGATCCTTGTTTTCTGCCTCTGGTAGTAAGATTATTTGCTGACTCAACTAGAGGTGCGGCTTGAGTATCTCTCGATCTCTTCCCCGAATGTTCTCCATCTCTGTTAGGATTCCTCCTTTGCAACCTTTCCCTTTGGATCTCTTGTGACCTTTCCACTCTCATGGCTGCCTGCATTGTCTGGTAGTACCTCACAGTCTGAGAGGTAGTCATAGAGATCAACAGTGCCTTGATTTGCTCATTCAATCAATCCTCAAATTGCTGGCATTGAAACTCTTCTGTAAGCACACCCTCAGGTGCATACTTGCTGAGCCAATAGAATTCTTTCTCATACTCCGCTACAGACAGGGCTCTCTGCCTCAAATTTAGAAACTGCTTCAAATTAGCTTCTCGGTACACCTTAGTAATATTCTTATTACGAAACTCTTGTGCAAAGAATTCCCATCTAATCGGATTTAAAAGCATTAGATGCCTTAAGACCAACTTCCGCCAATCATAGTCAGATCCTTACAGTAGAGATACAACACATTCCACCTTCTATTCAGGAGAGCATTTAATCTCATCCAACACCCTCTGAATCTTCTCAATCTAATACTCAGCTTTAATTGACTCATCCAAACTTGTACCATAAAATTCCTCTACACCATGTTTCCTTAAAGATTCCACTGGAGCTTTCAGTGCTGTCATATGATCAAGCACCTTTGCTATGTCTTGCGACATCTTAAACCAAGCTTCCAATAGTACCATTAGAACATCTCATCCCACACCTGCTAGTACAAACTGACAAGACTTAGACACTTTCGGTTATCGAGGATTCACGCTTTTAGCGGTCTCTTCTCTAGTGACGTGAGAAGAATCCATCGATCTGATACATACACAAGGACGTCCGCATTAGGTCGACATAACTATACACATACTATTCTACACTATAACCAGAAATGACTAAACCTATGCTCTGATACCATAACCTGTAACGCCCATTCTCGACCACACAATAGCTTTGCTAAAGCAGCCGAGAACGGTCGTCACACAACACATCACACAGCTTAAAGACATGCACTTACATTATAATCACATTCAGAATCCTGAATTAACAAATTTCTTTCATTCATACGCAGCAGAATTCATCTCAAAACACATACTCATACTCATTCATATGAAGTGCCAACTATTTTACATATCATATTCAGGAGTTACATATTAACTCTTTACATGCCAAAAGTTATCGTTTACATACCTATTATAAAATATCAAAACCTACACTAAGCAACGAACCCTAGTGTGTTGACCAACTGAGATGCGGGAACATCCTTCAAATTCGGTTCGCTTCGGAACCTACATGGATTAGAAACCCGTGTTAAGCGATAATGCTTAATGGGGAAACAACATACCATATACACATATATATATATATAACAATTTCTTTAGCAATAGAATATACATGCTCAACAATCATGCTTTATCATATACATGCCTCGGAATCATAGTATTAAGCATTCCTTAGTATGCATTCATCATCACTAAAAGTCATATTCATAAATCACAATATTGCATGGCAATCACATAACACATCACATTCACATTCTCATATCACATTGCATTCACTTTGCTTATTACAATTTAACCCATTTTATTATTACCTTGCCTGCAATTCATAGACATAGATAATGGGTATCGCATTAGTACTCGAGAGTACAATAATCACTTTTGTATCCGAAGATACACACTTTCACATCAGCACCCGTAAGTACAAAAATAGCCAATAAGATATATATAATATATAAGAGAATCCATGAAGGACTCGATAAGCATTAAAGATTCCAAAAGGAATCAAACCCTTTAGTTGTAGCACTTAGACCCTATAGGCATGCCTATCTATCCACTACTGGACTTGTAAGCTAAATTATTAATCCAATTATTGTTTAATTATTCGTATTAAAAGCATCATTTAATCTTGATAAGCTATATCATATCACTTATTAACTCACACATAAAGCTTATACCACAATCCACACCTCTTCACACATGTATTCACGTATAACACATTTATAATTTCCATATGCATCATCATTCATTAGATAAACACATTAGTTTAACCAAAATGTAATAGCCATAAATCCTTCATAACAAAAAGGTGCATCGCGCTCGTAACCCATGTCGCGCTCACGATAGACTCGAGCATTCCCTTCTGTCGCCCATGACAGAACCAATCGATCACTTCTGTCATGCTTACGGTAAGGCTTGTGCCCGCGACAAAACACAACCAAGCATCTTTGCCCGTTGGAGCACTCTATCACGCCCCCACTCACGACAGAACTTGAACTTCTTATTCAAAGCTCCAATCCTCAACTCTCCTTCTCATGCACTTTACCAAATCCACACAATTGACTTCTAAAACCTATCCTAATGTCATGTTCTGCCACCATGGCCTTCTAACCATTTGTTTATCTAATAATAAGTTTACAATGGCGCAATTTTCATTATTTTTAGTCATAAATTTCAAGAGTAATGGCCAATGAAATAATACATGCTCCAAAATCTCTCTTATAGGATTTAGCTGCACCTATTAGCCATTTTTGAAGACATTAGTGTCTTCAAACCAATATGGTCATTTCTACATCAATTATAGGCACATACTTTATGATCCTAATTCCAACAACCTCATTCATTTTAGAGTTGTACAACTCAAATTACAACATAACAATTCTAATAGGTTATTTACTCTACAAATCGTGTTTTACCACATTAACCTATTCAAACTTGCATTCCCAAAGTTGGAATATCCTATACTCCCAACTCTCACCAAATTACCCTAACGTACACCTAAACACCTCAGCATGTTCAATTTCACAATGAGTATCCAATAAACATAATTTACTTAGCAATTTCTCAAGCTAGCAAAAATAGGGCAACATGCTACATGCAATAACTTATAGTAATTGACTTAATTCATCAGCTCATCATCTCAGTTCAATTCATAACATCACATAATTATACATTTTTGATTCATCTCAAACATACAATTCAACATGCATTTTAGAGTTTCTATTCAAGCAATTCAACACATAAAAATAGAGTTTCCCAAACCTCTTCGTCTATGCTCCAATGAGCTCACTTGGTACTAGGTTCTCCCACCTTTTCTTTCCCCTTATCTTTCCTCAGTTTAACCACTTGATTAGATAAAAACTCAACACCACATAAACATTATTTGACCTAAATTAGCAAAAATGCAAAGATTTAAACTAAAGAAAAAAGGAAAAATGGATGAAGAAGAAGAACAAGGAAGAATGGCCGGTCAATATGCAAAATCTGCACTTTCTCTCTCATCCTCCACCTTATATTGCATGTAAAATGCTGAGGTGGCACAACCATAGAGTGACACCTGGATTCCACTTCGCCAACTCCCTTAATCATGATTAGTTTAATTAAACTCCACTTTCCCTTAATTAAACCTTCTTAAACTTAATCATGCACATCTACATAATGGACACTAAAACTTATTTTATTTATACAATCAACTCCATATTTCCAATTTCACTTAGGTACAAATTAACAAACTCAAAATTAAACTTACCCAATTACCCTAATTATGCCAAATTACTACTAGGGTATAATTCAGGCCATTACAATATAAATGATGTATAAGTGATATATAATATGAGATCTAGCCAATTGAATGAATAAAGCAAAGAAAAATAAACATGATGGATATTACATGTCATGGCTGAATAGTAAACATGATAAAAAAAACATAATTTTTATTTGTTATGATGGCATGTTATGGTATTGTTAGGTTAATTAGCATGTAATCTAACAAAATAAATGAAAAATTAAATAAAAATAATTTATATTGAATGCATGTCATGTTGGCCGAATGATGTATCATGATGAAATGACGAGTTTAATGGTATAATAATTGATTTACATTAAAAATGTAACGACCCAAAATTGACCCTAGTAGTATGTTTGCTTGACTAGGGTAGTTGGATGAATTTAATAGTGAGTTTGATAATTTGGATTTAAGAGTTATTAAGAAATTGAGGACTTAATTGAAGAGAATAAATAAGTTTAAGTGACTTATGGGTAAATAAGCATGATTAAATTAAAGAGGGATTAATTAAGAGTTAGTGGAAATCAATTAAGTTAATATTGATTAAGAATTTGGGAGTGGATTCTGAGTGGCAATTGCTAGATTTGCCAACTCGGCATTGACATGTAATGGAGGATTTGAGTGGTTCGGCTCTTGCCACCTCATCCTCCTACATGCAATATAAGCTTTGAAGGAGAGAGAAAACTTCATTCTTTGCATCTGATCTTCAGCTGCTTCATTTCAAAGTTTTTATCCTTCTTCTTCTTCTTTCTTATGTGATCCATCTCCTTCAAATTCGGATTCCATAATTTTTGTTGGGTGATCAAGTGAGTGATTAGTAGAGTGAAGTTTTTGAGCTAGCAAGGTAAGTGTTTAATTGGGTTGTTCTTTATCCT
Organism: Excoecaria cochinchinensis; assembly: GCA_947683425.1. Lineage (NCBI taxonomy): Eukaryota > Viridiplantae > Streptophyta > Magnoliopsida > Malpighiales > Euphorbiaceae > Excoecaria > Excoecaria cochinchinensis. The sequence goes on from CANTUQ010000119.1 coordinate 10,839,460, forward strand.
CTTCTACTCCTTCTTCATTTCTATTTTGAGATGGGAATTAATCCCCCTTGTTTTCAATTCTGGAATTTGACTATGCATGTGATGGTGGCTATGAGAAAGGAAAAGGAAGGAAGAGGAATGATGATCAAGGTGCCAAGTGAGCTTAAGTGGAGCTAAGGAAATTAAGGTTTGGGAACTAATTGTGTTTTTGTGTGTGTAAATTAATTGACTATGTGTTAAGACTATTTGTGTTATACTATGAGATATTTGAATTGAAGAAAGGAATGCATTGAAGTATGATGATTTCTATGAGTCTGTTGAACCCTAATTTCGGGTGAATTGTGAATTTGTAAATAAATGAATTTGTTGAGGAATGGCTTGTAACAACCCATATGTCACCCTAGGAGTAATATGTGTTTAATTGTGTTAATTGGTGAATTTATTAGGTAGAATTCTAATATCTGGATTTATATGTGTGTTAATTTAGGACTTAATTGCATTAATAAAATTTGTTAAAGTGACCAAAGTGTAAAAAGGGCTAGATCAATTGTTAAGTGGGCTTAGTTCTTAATAAGATGGCTTAATTGAGCTTAAGGCCAGTATTCTATTAGAGGGACAGACTTTAAGTGGAGCCCATGAATAAAATCTGCATTGCCACCTAGGACTATGCATGAGGGAGAGAGAAAAGGGTCTTTGGCTGCATGTAGGAGAGAGAAATGTATTGAGTGGCTGCATGTAAGGGGGAGGGGTCAGTTGCCTCTCTCTCTCCATTCATTTCTCCCTCCTCTCTTCTTCTTTTCCTCTTTCCTTCTCTCTTTCATGTTTTCTGCATCTTCTTCTTTTCTCCTTCTTCGGTTTTTCCTCTTTCTCATTCCACCAATTTATGTTCTTGCTGCATTTGTGAGTTGGAAGAGTTGCATGTGAGTGTGTCATCATCCTAGAAGGTAAGTGACTCATTCTACCCAAAATCCCTTCTTTTTCTCTTTCTTGTTTGTGTTTCAAAATGGGGTTTTGATTCTTGTATACTATTTCTGGAAATTCGGTCTTGGATGTAGTGGTAGAACCAAAGAGGAATAAAGGGAAGGCCAAAGTTGGTGAGGCTAGCACCAAGTGATTCTTGAGAGAAGCAAAGGATTTGAGGTTTGAGAACCATTATATTAATGTGTATCTTGGTAAAGTATGAGTTAGACTGTCCAATTTAATTGGATGAACTGATATTATTTATGTTGATGAAATGATTGAATGATGATGAGTTGAATTGTCTTGATGCCACGGTTGTGCCTATGACATATATTCTATGATTATTGTAATGTGATGTCCGTGAGAAGTGTGAGTATTAGGCAGTAACATGTGTATAGGGGCAGTGTCTTAAAAATTGGTAAGTTAAATGTGTCTAATTTTGCTAATAGAACTGGTTTGGTAGGATAACTAACTTGTGAAATTGTATGAACTGTAACTTGCAAAGTCTAGGTCCATCTTTAATTTGGAAATAAGAATTCTAATCTTAAGTAAAGTAACTAATAAGTGTAGAGGCAACCATGTTGTTTTGGGGACTGAATGGTCTTCAATTTGGGTACATAAGTTAGATTAATGTGATAGGAGGGCATTTGGAGCAAGTGTAGTTCCATTGGCCACAACTCCTAGTATAAGGGATGATTGTAACAGCTCGATATATACCCTAGTAGTATATATGTCTGATTGTGTGTATTTGGTTATGGCATGTGATGGCATTAAAAATCTGGAATTTTCATGTATGTTAAATTGGGACATAATTGCATAAATAATTTTGTTTAAGTGACTAAAGTGTTTTGTGTTAAATATTATTAAGGGGTAGACTTGCATTGCATGAGTTATGTGTGGGCTTAAGAAATTAGTTCTGCACTTTGGGCTTGGTTAAGATTAAAAGAATGTTGGGCTTGTTCATATTAGAGGGCCCATGTGGGCTTAGGGCTGGAAGTCCATAAGAGAGACATATTCTTAGTGGAGCCCATGTTCTATTGCTGTAAATGCCACATAGGATCGTGCATGAGGGAGAGAGAATGTGCCAAATAGGATGATGCATGTTGGAGAGAGAATGGTTGGGATTGGCTGCATGGGGCGACAGCTATTCTTCTCCTTTTTCCTTTCTTTAATTTTCTACTCCTTTCCACTCTCTCTCATACGTTTTTTCCTTCATCCCTCTCTCCAAATTTTTGTGTTTTTCTCCTCATCTTCATGCAATAATTCCTCTTGGGTCATCAAATAAAATCGTGTCTTGCTACATATGTGGGTTAGAGGTCTTGCATGTGTATATTTCTTCACTCTAGAAGGTAAGTAAAGCTTTTATCCAAAAATCTGCTCTACCCTTCTTTCTTGCTTTGTGTTTCAAATTAGATTTTGATTCTTGCTCTTATTTCTGGAAATATGTTTTGGTTAGAGTGGTAGAACCTAAGAGGGGCAAAGGGAAGAAATAAGGTGGTTGATCAAGGAACGATGTGATTTCTAAGGAGCTAAGGAGAAGAGGTTTGGGAACTAAATTGCTTTGTGTGTGTTAAATGATTGTTTGTGTACTAAAAGTGTGTAAATTATATTATGTGAAGTGTTGAGTTGATTAAATGAACATGTTGGTATTTAATGCATATCATGAGTTTGAGTGACCTAAGATTGAACCCTAATTTCGAATTAACTATGAATTACTGTGTTTATTCTAATGAATGAACATTACTAAGAAAGTGTATGTGTTGTTATGTGCATAACTAAGTTAGGGATGTGTATTATGTGTGTGATGATAAAATAATACTAAATAAGTTAGTTTGTAGTTAATGAGCTGGAAGTGAAAACTTGGGTTGAGGTTTATTTGACCTACCTTAATTATAAGTGTTATAATTTGAGTTAAATGACAGTAAAAATGAATGGGAATGATGGGATTAGGTTCCTATAATATGTGTCTATATTGGTCTTAGAAATGATCATGCTAAATTGAGGGCTTTAAAGTCAGTAAAAGTGAATTTAAGTGTAGTTAATTCTATGGGCATGTTAAGTTCCTTTGGCCATAGCTCCTTGAGTTTTAATTAAATTTAGATGAGAATTATGTCTAATGCAAGTTAACATATATATGAATTAATTATTAGGAGAGCATATTGGTTAAAAATTTCATTAAAGTTGAATTTAGAAGTCATATGCATGAAGTAGGAAAAATGTGCATGTAGGGTGAGTTTCTGAGCAGGTCTCTCTTGACCTTTAGTGACTATTTTGCCCATAGATCGAGTTTTAATGCTCCAAATGGGTTGATTCAAATTGAATCTTAAAGCTAACATCCACACCTAAAAATGTCTAAGAATATAGTTGAGCTAATTCTAGCTCTATGTTCCTCAGAAAGTTGCCATAACATAGGTGTCCCTATTCTGGTGGTTCATCATAAGAGTATATAGTGTTTAGTTCATATCTTATGTTTTAGATGTCTAATTGACTGCAAGTTGTCTCATTGGAAACTTAACATCCTAGGGAATAATTGTCTAGAAGGAAGTTTTGCCTAAAAATGTCTTTAGACATGTGCAAAATGCATTGCAAGTTGGGACCTAAAGTCTATCAAGAATTTGCCATGTGTTGTGAGGCAGAATAGGTTTACACGGCGGTAAGGAATTTCTCACTGTCGTTCAAAAGCATTATGCCCCTTTTAGACCCATTTTTAGTGTCCCACACAGTGGTAATGAATGGCTTACTATGGTGTGACTTTAACTTTTAGCCTAAATTGTACTTTTTCTGTAACACCCCCTACGTCCCTGTTGGAAGGACGCGGGTGCGCTACCGATGCTCACTCACACACATGCACACATACGCTAAGCGAAAGCATACGTTCATGCAAAAACACGGGAAATTAAAAACTTACCTTGAGAAGCAAAACTGGACATACATTAACTCACACACACGCAGACACTATGCAGAAACATATACACATGCATACATATGATCACTCAGCGGAAGCATAAAGCGGAGAAATAACTGAAACTTAATTACAATAAGATCCTAACATAATCAAAGGCTACAAATTACAGAAATCAAAATACAGAAGCTGAACAGAATAACATAACACTTCTAACTCCTATGTGGCCGACCCTGCAGACGCGCGACTCGAACCGAACCAAACCTGCCACCTGCACGGGAAAAGAGTCCGTGCTAAGCGATAAATGCTTAGTGGGGAGAACAAACAAGCAAGATGGACGGCCATTCACAATGGTCACCAGAACAAATTACATACACAAATGGCATATACAAATAATCACAATAGATGGATAAATAAGCCTGCATAGGAAAGCCATGCATTCGGAAGTTCATATACACATACGACTATCATGCCAAGGACTCATGCATTTAACGGAAAACCCATTCACATGCAATACAATTATCAGGCAAATACACACCCAATTATCATGCCGAGAACGCTAGTTAACTAAACATACTTCTATCATGCCTTGAAATGTAAATACATGCCGACACGCTGAAATCACTATAATAGGAAAACTAGAGAGAGGAGGCACGTAACATAACACAATATATATACATTCCAAGGTCAAGAGCACATTCGTTACGTATCTTGATTCATATAATTCACTATAACCGCCAAAAGTACAAAATCACGTTTGTGCACATACTTACTAATCATAGCATTCAAAATAGACATAACTAATCGAACTCATGGCAATCAAAAGATCATGGTCACAGTTACACACATCTGAATTCCCGTACCTATATTCACAACCGTTGGCATACCATACATTCACAACATGTTATGCATATACCCATATACGCAGATAAATATGTCTAATTCACATGTTTAGGTCACATTTAACCCATTCAGAGATTCATAATCACATTCGGATACATAATCAATTCACATGTCCAGAATCATGCTTAATCGAATATCACATTCTCTTGTTCACATTAGGCAAAATAGACAGAATACCTGCTGACTCAAAATAGTGGATAACGAGTATACAGAAAGTACTTTACGGGTACAAGCCGATTACAGAAAGTACCTTACGGGTAAAAATCGCAAACTATTTTACTTTTCATTCTCAAACATTTTTATGGGGGATCTTAAACAAGATCCAACCACATTACAGAAGGTTCATGAGGAACCAAACGGGGACCTGATCGGGGTCCAAACGGAAACGGAAGCTGCAGCAGAAAGATTCTATTAGGCATGCCTAACTATCCACTGAACTGACTCTAGCAGGTTAAGCCTAATCCATTCAATTCATTTCATATTATCTCAAAATACACACACACACAAACATATATATATATATCATGTATATATACATTCGTATAAGCATATTCATATCATGGATTCACATACATATAATTCATAACATTGCCCATGCATAATACATCCACTTGTGTTAACATACTTCATAAAATAGTCCAAGCATAAACCTAAAGGTATCACAAGTTCGGAATTCACACATTGGTATCACAAAAGAAAGCTCAATTTGGAAAACAGGGAGTGTCGCGATCGCGACGGATGTCGCGCTCGCGACAGAGGCTACTTGCCCATGTCGCGATCACGGCAACCTTCGCGATCTCGCGAGGGAACTAGGACATCTCACTGTCGCGCTCGCGATAGTGAACTTCCAATCCAAATAATTCGGCAACCAATCTCTCTGTCGCGCTCGGGACAGAGGCTCTGCTGCACAGCTCGACGGAGAGCTCGGACGCGTGCAAGGGCTGCTTTCACCGGGCTCTGTCGCGACCTCACGACAGAGTCGGGAATTCCAACCCTTACACAAGAAATCTGCAGAAAATTCCCTCTTCACAACCCCCAAACTCAACCAACGTCGAAACATCAACTTACCTCATCCCCAGCAAGCCACACATCATTGACAACTTAAACACATCATTCGTATCACGAATTCCGATAAAACATGCCACTAACAATATCCATTTATACAATCTATAATATCAACACTATTCGCCATTCATCACAAACGCACCCATGTTATGCATTCATATATACGGTACAACATGCCTAGGTTACTCATAAGATCGACACATATCCACACTCATCCATAGTCCAACCTTCACGGAGTTATATCTATTATTATTCACTTGATAAATCACCAATTCTTAATCATACTCATGAGTTTTACCAAAGACAACTACTTATATAGTCATTTGATTACCCTAAAGATGCATAATAAACTGAGGGGAAGGTACGGGATTGATCCGGGTCAACCCAGGGCTCAAAAATGAAGAAATAAAGGCTAATGCAAGTTTTTCTATCGCGAGGTCGCGACACTTGTCGCGCTCGCGACAGAGGCTCAACTCAGATCCCCCAAAAGACTGCTTAATGACCCAGATTTGCATTGCCTAAACGAAGCTCTAAACCTCATTTTTAGCCAAAAACTCCCTTCTTAATAAATATTCCCTAGGATGTTATCGTTCAAATGAAACAAATTTCAGATCAAAAGGACATCTAGAACTCTAAATATGATCTCCGCAACCCATACTGGTCAGACAACCCAACACAAATAGAGACACTACGGTTTTATCCAAACTTCAGGATCTTAGAGCAAGAATTTGCCCAAGACTATTTCGAGGACTTTTAAAGACATGGAAGCCATGGTTCTAAGGGCTCAAGAATCACACGATTTGGAGGTCTAAAACTACAGTTTTGACAAAAAAAATGCATAGAGGTCAAAAGAGAACTGAACAGGATTACTAAAATCACCATAAAACATCAAAATCAAAGAAATCCCCAAACTCATGCATTTCAATGCCAACCCACATATAAATTTATCTCAATCAAATACATGGATTACTAACACATTTACCCAAATTAGTTCACGCATAAACTCATATCAAACACTCAAATTTCCGGAAACAAACAACAATACAAACTCATGATCCAAGGAGAATAGGCAAACACAACTCAAAACTCAAATGAAAAATCAAAGCTCCCAAACCTCAAATTGCCGATGCAATCTTCAACCATCTAGAGCCCACTTTCTCTTTTCCTTTAATCTTACTCTTGATACTCAAAGCTTGCACAAAACCAAAACCCACAAATTACCTTTCCAAAAACCCCAACTTAAATAAACCAAAGAAGAAGAGGAAACAAAAATCCAAATACAAGAACCCTAACTTACCTCTTCAATGTAGCTCCAAACCCAACCAAAATCACCTTAAGCAAAGCACAATCCAAGCCAAAAGAGAAGAAGAGGAAATGAGAGAGGGAGGGCAACGGGAAATGTGAATTTTATGTGTTCTCTCTCTCTCTTTCCCTTCTTTTCTTACTTACTCATCAATGCCCACCAACCAATGCCACATGGCAAGCTCCTATTGGACCACAATTCCCACTTTTGACTTATTCCTCCTTGCATCATACACCATCCACACATTAACAATCTCTTACAATAATATCTCCAAGGTACCATACTCAACTCACACTATAACTTTTCTTAAAAATTCACTTACATCCTACTCCCATACATTACAAGCACACACTAGATTAATCCCAAATAACATACCCTACATCCATACACCACCTACACACCTTAATATTTCTCCTCTTAACCTACTTAATTAATTTCCTTGCACTAAATCCTTAATATCCAAATTTTCCTCTTACACAAATTACGAAAATACCCTTAATACCCCGACTTATCGCGCAAAATTCCGACTAGGCCCTTTTTGGGGTGTGACATTTTCCTTCCCGAATCGCACCCGAACTTTACTATAAGTTCCTATAGCTTAACCAATTCATGTCTAACATTATGAAATAAATTTATGAATAGTTAGCACTTGGAAAATACACATAAATGGGATTAAGATTAATAGCAAACTAATGAAGTAATGATGTGTAATTGTATGAAATAGAATCAAGCCGAATTTAGTAACATCATTGAGGATTCTAATACCTTAATCTATATAAGCATGCATAATATGAGCAAGTTTACATAGTTATGAGTCGAGATTAAGTTATACACATACGCAAGATATCAAATGAAATGGTTTGGCTTAATGCGAATATGAACCATATGTATGTGTGTAATGAGGTTGGATTGTATATGAGGAAAATATGGGCATGATTGAAATGAATAAGATGTGTAAGAGTATGATGATGGGTTTGTAGCGATTATATATAAATGTGATTTAATGCTTTTAACTTAAGAATTTCTCACTTATATGGAGACCAATACTGTGGCAAATCGGGTGAGTATGTATCTATATAAATGTATAAATAATTTGTATGAATTACATGATGAAATGTGAGATACCATGTAGAATGTCTTACACGGCGCTAAGATATTGTCATACCGCCGTGTAAATGCCCTCTGTTTTGAAGTTTGAAAGTTTTTGATTTTCGTCCTTTTTCATTTTATTTGAACTCATGTTTGCTTTAAACCTTATTCGGTGGCACTTCAGCCATTAATTGATGATTAGCATGTGTAAGAGTTGAATTTTATTATAGATATGTGATTATGATTACACTTACATGAGATCTATGTGATGTATTTATATATATATATATATGCATATGATTTCATGCCTATAACATGATGAAGAAATTGTGATGTAAATAGGACTGTATATGAACAATGCGATGAGATATATTTGAATGATATTATAATGCTAAACATGCCATAACAGTGAAATAACCGGATTAATAATTTAGCCTGCGAGTCAAGTAGTGGATAGATAGGCATGCCTATAGTGCTGCAGCCCAATGCGTCCGATTCCTCTAGAATCACAATGCAAGTCAAATCCTTACTGGATTTCCCAATGCAAAATTATGTTGATATTTTGTACCTTAGGGTACCAATACGAATGTGAGGTATCCACGGATACCAATGTGATTACTGTACCCATGGGGTACAAATGCGATACACGTTATCCACATTTTTGAATTACAGGCAAGAAAACTATAATGATTGTGTTAATAAATAGGAAATGATTATTTTATATTATACATATATTGATAAGAATGTGATGTGCATATGAAAAGTAAGTGATAATGCAAATCCAAATGTGATTATTCAACATGTACGTTATGTGTTAGGTATGAAGCATGATATTTAGCATGAAACTTGATGAAAATATATTTTATATTGGCATGGATAATTGTTAGTAATTGTTTGAGCTTAATACTTAATGAGTATGGTATGTGGTATCAACTAAACGGTTTTAATATGAAAATGGATTTGGCAAATATGTGAGATTGCCATAAAATAAATAAAGTATGCATTATACCGACTTGTATTTATAATTTTGAGATGTGATGTTTATATACATAAGTAAGTGTTATTTGATATTCTGCTTTAGGTGATCATGTTGATTTAAATATCACTCTATACATAGAGGTATACTTAGAGTTTCAATGAATGAATAGAATTATACTAAAAATAAGTATTATGACAAGTGTGAATGCGAAATATGAGATGATGAACTAAAAATGACTTTGATGATATCGATAATTACTTATTTTGTAGTCATTGATAGTTTATCTAAAATTATATATGTGAGATGATATATGATTATATAGATGTGATAGAAGATTTATTATATGTATGTGATAATGCAAGGCCTGTTCAAAATTGGATGTAATGGCTGTTATGTATGATTATGTTATTATATGTTGTATTTTGTTACCCACTAAGCGTTATCGCGTAGCATGGATGTTTAATCCATGAAGGGATCTAAAATAGTATTTTGGAAGACAGTCCTGCATCGACAATAGCCAACACATTAGGAACCGCTGTAGATATAGAATATTTGTAATATTATAAGATGTGTAACTATAGTTAGTAATGTGTAAAGGGACTAAGTTTTTGTATTAAGAAAGTTATATTTTGTATAATAAATAAAGACCATAAGTGTTTTGTATTGTAACACATGGACTTTCAGAATAAAATTGATTGTGGTTTTGAAAGAAAAATTTATCAACCCTGAGTTTTACCTTATTGTTAATTCATATTCGCATGTTATTGTGTGTGACAATCCACAGCCATCGTAGGAAAAGTTCTACGTGTGGTTAGGGGGTGTTACAATGATAATTGATAAAATTGGTGTCATTGTGTTCATAACATGTAATTGAATAAATGGTTAATAGATCATGTTGACAAGTAATGAGTTGAGAATGGGCTATGAGAATTGTATGTGAAAGCGGTGTAAATGGGTCATGGGAAGTCAAGGTTTGAAGCAAGGAATGAGAAGTCGTGACATGGGCCGTGAGCGCGATAGAATGCTCTTTTTGGCAAGGATGGCTTAGAGCGTGAGCGCGCACCAGAGCGTGAGCGCAACAGAGTCGAGGGCTGCATTCTATCGCGAGCGCGACAGAAGCTTTATGTTGAGTCTGTCACAAGCACGACACCCACCCCTGGTTGCTTGAAATTATTTCTTTATGCCAAAATTCTTATTAAATAAATATGTATGAATGATAATTAAGTATGTGTATGATTTGAATCTTATTAGTGGCATGTGATTACGAATTCATGTATAAGAGATTTATCCTTAGTATGTATATGTATATATATATATATATATGAATGGTCTTATGCCATTGCCAGGACAAAGTAATTGTAATGCGAACTACAATGCTTATGGATAATGGGACGTGGTATAACTGAATAATACTGTAATGCTATACTTGCTATGACAATGAGAATAACCAGATTAATAATTTAGCCTGCAAGTCAAGTAGTGGATATATAGGTATGCCTATAGGGTCTAAGTGCTACAGCCAAATGCGTCTAATTCCTTTGGAATCATCAATGCAAATTAAATCCGACTTGGATTCCTTAATGCGAATTATGTTATTTTATTGATTATTTCTGTACCTTTGGGTACCAATGCGATAAATGCGTATCTATGGATACAAATGTGCTTACTGTACCTTTGGGGTACTGATGTGATACTCGATTATCTGCGTCATTGAAATGCAGGCAAGGCTTAATAACTAAATAAGATGCATTATTTATATATACGTATATGGATATTATGAGATATGATATCGTTCATGTGATGTGTCATTCTTAACATGAATTCATATGATAATTGTTGTAACATATTAACATGTTATATGATTGCTGATAGAGTACTTAACTATAATGATGCGAGCATGTTATATATATATGGAATATGAATGATGCCATGTATACTATGCTTACTTAATGATCTATAATTATATGGATGCATAAATATGGTGAATATTGTTATTATTTCTCCACTAAGAGTTATCGCTTAGCACGGGTTCTTGATCCGTGCAGGTTCGACCACGAAGTGATCCGGAGGACGTTCCCGCATTTTGAGTTGATCAACACGTAAGGTTCCGATTCCTAGTGTAGGTTTTTGGATATTGCGTGTGATATAAGCCTAAATAGCTCATATTTAGTCCATGTTTTATAATTGAAATAATGTTTATGTGTAGTTAATTGTGTTAGAATTAGGTATGTTTTATGTTTTTGTTTAAGTTTTGTATATGTAGGAGAAAATAGGAGAAAGGAGCAAAAATGAGCTAAAGAAGAGAAGGATCTGTCGCGAGTGCGATAGGAAGTGCCAAATAAAGAAGGAGAGAAGAAAGGAAGAGAAGAAAGCAAAGGAGAGAAGCAATCTGTCGCGAGCGCGATAGATATCGCGAGTGCGAGAGGACGCACCAATAAAGAGAGCCAAAGAGAAGAAGAAAGGAGACTGGCGTGCATTATCGCGAGCAACGCAACCCGTCGCGAGGTCACGGCATCCTGCGGAGAAGAGCCAGCACGAGGAAGGTGGAGCGAAGAAGAAGGCGTGCTTTGTCGCGAGCGCGACAGACGTCGTGATCGCGATAGAAAGGAACATTAGGCAGTTGAATTCAAATTTTGCCTTGAAGAATTATGTCTTTCCACCAAGTCTTTCAACCCTTTAAAGAGACACTTGAAAGAACACATTTTTTAGAACATTATAAATATTAGTTTCAACTGTAAATTTTAGTTGTTGAATTTTTTAATTAAGAATTTTTATAAGTTTGAGAGTATATTTTTTTTAGTTAAAGTTTTTAAGTTAGGATTTATGTTTTGAAGAGAAGAATTCTTACAAAGAAGAAGATATCCTTTGTGAAAGTGAAAAGCGTTGAGAGTTCTCCTTCTTCATTTTTTATCTTTAACTTGTTTTTTGTAATCATTGAATGATGCAATTTATGAACTTGAATCTTTAATGTTATATTTTATTATTCATATCAATTTGATATTTTTTCTTGTAGAATTTTCTACTAGTATTTTTATGCATTATCATTATAAATAAGTGTTTAGTTGAAAGATTAATTCTTACTTAAATCTAATAGAAGTTCATCATTGAAACATTATTTGAGAAATCATAATGTTAGATGGTTGTTATAGGTTGTGTCTTATTCCCGAAATTTACATGTATAACCCTTTAATTCATTAATGAAAATTGTGAGTTAGAATTATAAATGCATGTTTTAGACACTCTAGTTTATGTCAAGAGATTAAATTGGAATCTTATTCAACTTGGCTTGCATGACAAGAATATACTTATAATCAAGAATAATCAATTCAAGTTCTATTTATTATTACTTTATCATCATTAATCATTTGTCTTCTCCGATAATCAATAATTAGGTTAGATAGTATTATACATAGTTTTTCCACTTTCATTCATAAAATTAATGATCATTGTAAACAAGATTAAAATTGAGTAATAATAATGTGTAATAATTATCGCATTCCTCGTGGGATCGACATCTTTTGTACTATAGCCTATAACGCCCAAAAATTTTCAGTGTTTTTATTAATAACTTGACACACTAAAAATTCATCGAAGGTTAATTTTGGCACATAAGAGGTGAAATTTTCCTTAAAACTGTATAATTGAATTATTCGAATAATTTTAGATATAAATATATATATAATGTATGTTTTCATGTAAATGGATAAGAAAATGTTAAAACAAGAATAAAAAAAAGAGAAAATAGAAGTAGATATACAAATAAATAATTATAACATGTGACAAATTATGTGGGTCTAGAATTATCAAGATTATTGACATTAAGCTAGATTTAGTGGGATTATGAGAAGTAGAAAGAAAGAGGAAGAGAGAGACACGAATAGGGCAGATCGGGGGCAAAGAGACCGAAAGAAAGAGAGGGAGAAAGAGAGAGAGAGAGAGAGGGAGACGGCAGAGCACGGCGAAAGGGGGCGAGGAGGCTAGCGGCGGTCGGAGGAGAGTAATCGGACCCCTCGCAACGCTGATCCCGGCTTCTTTTCCCCGTCGCAACATTACCGTTCTAGGAGAGCTGGAGGAAAACCGTGAGCTTCTCTGGCATTTTTCGGCCAGCTCCGGCGGCAAATGATGACACAAAAGGCATGATGGGACTCCTGGCAGGCAGACGAACCTCCCGGTGGCCGTGGATCCTCCTCACTCGCCGACGACGAGCAGATCGGTGATGGGTTGAATCGAAGCTCCCGACGGCGATTTCGGCTAGATGGCATGATGGATCGGTGCGTGACCATCGGAAAAGAAACCCCAACGCTTTGAGCTCCCTCCTGGTGGTTTCGGTGCCTCCGGTGGAGCTCCGGCGAGGCTCCAGTGATGGTGAAGGGACCAAAATATGCAGAAATCTAGTATGGGGATACTAAATTTACTTTTCTAACATGATTTTTATTATACTAAATTGTTTTAGAGAATGTTTATGATCCGTGTTGTGTATGTTTAGTGTGATAATTCAGTTGGTTGGTTATTAATGATTGATTATTGCTTGGATTGTTAGTTTATGTGTAGAAGAGTAGGAATTCTTAACTATGGAATCTGTATAGATAGTCGATTAGGAAATCTCATGTATTGTGTTCTATGTTTTATTCAATTAGTGACTCTTAATTGTCAATAGGGTATAATATTAAAATGGTGTTTAGGTATGTAGAAAATTATAAGATGTAGAAGCTATGTAAGATTGTGATTTTAGTGAATTTATTCTTGAAATGAAAAATAAATAAAAATAGTCAATGATGATAAGTAGAGGACTTGGAATGTTCAAATGGATATTAGATACTTAACTTGTTTACTTTAAGTGGAATTCACATTATCCATATAAGTATATATGAATTAAGCTAGAAAAATAAAACTAAATTAAGTGCATATATATATATATATATATATATATATATATATATATATATATATATATATATATATATATATATATATATATATATATATATATATATATATATATATATTAAACTAGGATGGAATTTATCATGAAGGAAATGATTTAAAGTGAATAAGATTTAATAAGAAAGTATTCAGTGAAGGGACTAAATTGTAGAAGTTTTCTCTCAAATAGCTGTTAGCATGGTGTCTATTTTGGGTCCGCAAGCTGGCAAATTCACCCCGTAGATAACCCTCTTTTCTTGTGAAAATATAATGGCATAAAATAAGTTATATTAATTGTTTGAAATTTATAAAAATTCGACAAGTGTATTGAAATATTGAGAGGATGTTGTTACTTGTTATATTATTCTTACCATCGGCATGATCATTTATTTATTCTACTTGACTATATGTGACCTTATAAATAGAATGATAATTTCTATAATATTCGTAGATTTAATATTTTTATTTTTATTTTTTTTAATTACATTAAGCAGTGGCTAATCTTTGAATTTTAAATTGATTTGAAAAATAGTACATTTGAATTGCATATATTTTCTTTTAATAGATATTACAATAGTTTTAACAGTTATATTTTTTTTAAAAAAAGAACAGTATGCTAGTTTAGATTCGAATAGGAGTTTTTAGATTGGAATTTTTAAATCACTTATAAAAAAAAAAAGTCTTAACAGTTTTATCATTTATGTAAACAGAATTTACATTGTATTATAGAGCCAGAATGGAATTAGCTGGTAAGTGAATGAATTAGAGAAATTAAGTGTAGTTAATAAATAATGAGTATAGTTAAGTATACCTGAAGATAATTATAATTATAAAATTAATTAAATTGTTAAGAAAATCTGAGTTTCTAGTCATAAACAAATTAATTGGGTTATGCACGTTTAAAATGGGAAATTTATAAATAGAATTGGACTAGTGAAATGTAGTGAATACTTTTATAAACAATAATATATATAATTGGTAAGATATGAAATAAACTTAGTTTGATGAAATAAAATGAAGGTGGTTCGAAATGGGAAGAAAAAAGTGGTGGCCGAATGTATACTTGTATATACGAGGTATATTATGATTGTTAAGGCATTTTAATTGTATATATATATATATGATTAATGGCATGTTGTGAAGATAAATTAGTGAAATGTGGTAAGTAAATAGAGTGGTATGAGATAATGATAACTTGTGTTATTGGGATTACTTCTGACATTTTCAGATTGAAATGTATATTGATCTTATTTTTATGTAAAGATAAAGTTTTAATTTATTCAAATAATATTCAACGATTTTTGCCCTTAGTAGTCTGGTAGTAAAGTCTAGCTCAGGATATAGTTGGCTAGCCATAGGGACGTCCATACCGCAGTGCAAGTCATGGCGACTTGCTTTGTTTTGGTAGATTCGCGATGGTCTACCTTAGTGATTAAATATTTAAAGTGTATTGTTCACTACAAATGTGATAAAGTGTTAAAGTGCAAAGTGAAGTGAATTGTAAATGTGCAAGTGATTCTTGGAGATCACTCTAGAGTGTATTGGTCCCGTGTATCCGGTTCGAAGATTTCTACCAGATTAATACTAGGGGCAAAATAGTAAATTAAAAAGTGAATTAGTGAATGTGAATTAATTGTGTGAATCAAGGAATTAAATGATGACTAAATAAAGCGAGGTAAATTAGTGGGTTTAAATAATAAATTTTGTAATTCATATTAAATGTATAACTTAAGAAGTTAGAGGGTAAGTATGGAGTAAATGCGGATTAAGAAAATATAAAGTAACTTAATGACAAGTAAAGTTGAGTGATAAAGTAGTAAAGTTAAGAATGAAATGTTAATTAAAAGGTAAGAGTGAAGAATTTAAAGTTTAATATATATATATTTAGTTGAAAAGTTAATAACGTATATGTATATCTTAAATTATGAAATAGATGATAGTTTTATGATAAAAAGTTTAATTGAATAACTAGTACTGGTAAATGATCTTATGAAAGTAGTGATATGATGAAGTGGCTTTATGTATTTATATGAACTTTATGCTCACCAATGTGTACTACATATATGCACATATATAATAGTGGGTATTATTGGATTAGATGAGAGCTAGAATAATTGTTGATGTAGGAATGAAACATTAACTGCTATGTTATAAGCATATTGACTGTTTAATAATCCATGGAATTAGTTTAGTAATGCGTGATAAGCGTGTTTTGCACATTATCAAAATGCTAGGGGATCTCAGTTATTGATTTGGAAACTTGAATATAAATGTTTTATGAAATTTCAGCTATTTAAAAGAACATTGAATGTATTGCATAAATATTGTTTTACCTCACAAAGCATTCATATTTAATTTGGAGCTAAATAAATAATTTATAGTTAAATAATTGGTATATTAACTGTGAATTGTTATGTTATATGTAAAAGGAGAAATTAAGTTGCCACCTCAATGACAAAACATTCTAATGTATGCATGTTTAATTTGTATATTTGTATGCTTAATATTTCATGCCTTGGATAAGTAAATTTTGTAGTCACCACTAAGCGTAAAGCTTAGCACGTGGTTTACCCTCGCGCAGGTGTAAAATAGAAATCAAGTGAGTATCAGCATTGTTCCAAAAAAGAAATGTTGGATGGTAAGCATGACAAGGAGGTGATAAGAATGCAAATTTTGAGAATTGACAATTTGAATCTTGTATCTTGTTGGCATGTACACTACATAGATAATTAGAATATTATTTTATCGAAGAGTTTGTACTAGAAATTTATTTATAGTAGATGGTTGGTGTATTAATGTTAGATCCTTGTATTTTGTACAATTAATGTAAGTATTGAGTGGATGATATTTGTAAATTATTATATGACTGTGAATGAACCTAAATTGGAGGATGGGCAAACTTGTGTTGGAGTTTGAATTGGAGTAGGGTGAATGAATATATATTTATTTGAAGTGAAAAGACTTTCTGTTTACAGGGGGATAGGCAATATTATAGAGGAAATTCTGCCAAAATTTCGGTAGAATTAAGTGGCATATTTGTATTGTGAATTGAATGAGTAGTAAAGCTAAATAGTTATAGGACAGTTGGGTATAGTGAGGAAAAAAAATTTACCTGGATTTCGCACTAATCTTAAGAGTAGTTTAAGACAATTAAGTAATCATGCAGTAACGTTGGAACCGTAGTGTGTGTATAAATTAAGGGTGTTACATTTTAGTGGTATCAGAGCAAAGGTTTAGGTGTTTCTGGGTATAGAAAAGTAGGATTTGGATTGGTGATGAACGAGTGGTAATAATTTAGGTACTTGTCAGTTATCCTTGATAGCGAGGCAATCATTGAACATTCTCTGCATGGGATGGGTAAATATGCATTGTCATTATATCAAATGGGCATTTGCATAACACTGCATATATGAAACATCATATATTCATTGCATTATCATCGTGTGGTCATTTATAATAAACACCAGGTTACATGTATATGCCCCAATTAAAAGGAAACTGACATGATATGTATAGTAAGTGTATAGTAGTGAGATAAATGTGCCTATAGAAGGATAGTAGTAGATTGGGGGTAATAAGAAGTCAAGGAAGGATTAAGGGAAGTAAGTAATAGGACGTGTACAAATGATTTTTGAGTAGAGTGTACATGCCAAAGGTGGAAAATGAAGAAATGGTATGATTTTAGAATGGATATGTTATTGGCTTAAGTATGATACAACTTGGGCCTGAGTAACACGTAAAGTTAAGAAGACGAAAGTGCAGTTTTGGACACTTGAAACACTTCTTAAATGTTCGACAAGATCATCCGCTAGCTCTCCTGGCTCCAAGTAAATTGATCATTTTGTTGGAATGGGGTTTGATGTGGAAACGATGTCCAAAATAACTCAGGAAATCGGGGAAAGAGATACAGATTCAATTTTAGAGATTTTCTTCGCATACTCGGTGGTTAAAATGAAAAGAAGAAAAATCACATAAAGAAGAGCTGCATGTTGATTCTGATTACTAGTCTTCAGATTATGATGGGACCTTTCTCAATGATTTTTCTGACATAAAGGTCTAAAAATGAGGAAAATTGTTAAATCTGAGCCTGATGATGAGGGCAGTGTTTTGCTGTTTCTGGTGAAGATGGGGTATTCTGAGGACGAGGCATCAATAGCTCTAGAGAGTTGTGGACCATATGCCACAATTGTAGAGCTTATAGATTTCATATATGCTGCCCAAATGGCCAAGGCAATTGATGCTTCCTTTTCTAGAAGAGAAGTTTTTTTTCAGAACCCAGATGCTTTGTTTTATCTTCCTCCTAATCAACAACCAAGGATCAGGCAGTCTGATGCTGATTACCTTAAACAAAAAAGGGGAGTTTTTATGAATATGATAGGTGGGAAAGGAAAAAGCAAATGAGGTTCAAAAAGAAGCTGCTACCTGGAGATGATGAGATGCTACGCCTCCCAAATCCAATGATTGGATTTGGAGTCCCCACTCATCTAGAGGTTGTAATTTAGAGAACACTTCCAGAAGCTGCTATTGGGCCACCCTACTTATATTATGAGAATATAGGCTCCTAAAGGGGTTCGGAACACTATATCTCGGTTCTTATTGAAATGGAGTTAGAAGTTATTGATTTTAACTATTTTCATGTGCTGCAAAGAAAAAGGGAGAGTTATGCATATGGTCACTTTATTTAATGGCTTTTTCCTTCTTCTACTGTCTACATAAATTGTATGAGAAGCATTATCATTGTCAAAGAGATGATGGCTTCTATAAGATGAGAGAATACAATTAAATTGTTTGCAAACTTGCATTGGGATTGCAAGTTGATAGAAAGGATGAATCGTGATTTATTGTACTAGACCAGAGAAATTTTGAGGACAAAATTTCTTTTAAGGGGGGAAGAATTGTAACGCCCTAAAATTTTCAGTGTTTCTATTAATAACTTGACATGCTAAAAATTCATCGAAGGTTAATTTTAGCGCATAAGAGGTGGAATTTTCCTTAAAGCTGTATAATTGAATTATTCAAATAATTTTAGATATAAATATATATATAATGTATGTTTTCATGTAAATGGATAAGAAAATGTTAAAACAAGAATAAAAAAAAAAAAAGAGAAAATAGAAGTAGATATACAAATAAATAATTATAACATGTGACAAATTATGTGGGTCTAGAATTACCCAGATTATTGAGATTAAGCTAGATTTAGTGGGATTATGAGAAGTAGAAAGAAAGAGGAAGAGAGAGACACGAATAGGGCAGATCGGGGGCAAAGAGACCGAAAGAAAGAGAGGGAGAAAGAGAGAGAGAGTGAGAGGGAGACGGCAGAGCACGGCGAAAGGGGGCGAGGAGGCTAGCGGCGGTCGGAGGAGAGTAATCGGACCCCTCGCAACGCTGATCCCGGCTTCTTTTCCCCGTCGCAACATCACCGTTCTAGGAGAGCTGGAGGAAAACCGTGAGCTTCTCTGGCATTTTTCGGCCAGCTCCGGCGGCAAATGATGACACAAAAGGCATGATGGGACTCCTGGCAGGCAGACGAACCTCCCGGTGGCCGTGGATCCTCCTCACTCGCCGACGACGAGCAGATCGGTGATGGGTTGAATCGAAGCTCCCGACGGCGATTTCGGCTAGATGGCATGATGGATCGGTGCGTGACCATCGGAAAAGAAACCCCAACGCTTTGAGCTCCCTCCTAGTGGTTTCGGTGCCTCCGGTGGAGCTCCGGCGAGGCTCCAGTGATGGTGAAGGGACCAAAATATGCAGAAATCTGGTATGTGGATACTAAATTTACTTTTCTAACATGATTTTTATTATACTAAATTGTTTTAGAGAATTTTTATGATCCGTGTTGTGTATGTTTAGTGTGATAATTCAGTTGGTTGGTTATTAATGATTGATTATTGCTTGGATTGTTAGTTTATGTGTAGAAGAGTAGGAATTCTTAACTATGGAATCTGTATAGATAGTCGATTAGGAAATCTCCTGTATTGTGTTCTATGTTTTATTCAATTAGTGACTCTTAATTGTCAATAGGGTATAATATTAAAATGGTGTTTAGGTATGTAGAAAATTATAAGATGTAGAAGCTATGTAAGATTGTGATTTTAGTGAATTTATTCTTGAAATGAAAAATAAATAAAAATAGTCATTGATGATAAGTAGAGGACTTGGAATGTTCAAATGGATATTAGATACTTAACTTGTTTACTTTAAGTGGAATTCACATTATCCATATAAGTATATGTGAATTAAGCTAGAAAAATAAAACGAAATTAAGTGCATATATATATATATATATATTAAACTAGGATGGAATTTATCATGAAGGAAATGATTTAAAGTGAATAAGATTTAATAAGAAAGTATTCAGTGAAGGGACTAAATTGTAGAAGTTTTCTCTCAAATAGCTGTTAGCATGGTGTCTATTTTGGGTCCGCAAGCTGGCAAATTCACGCCGTAGATAACCCTCTTTTCTTGTGAAAATATAATGGCATAAAATAAGTTATAGTAATTGTTTGAAATTTATAAAAATTCGACAAGTGTATTGAAATATTGAGAGGATGTTGTTACTTGTTATATTATTCTTACCATCGGCATGATCATTTGTTTATTCTACTTGACTATATGTGACCTTATAAATAGAATGATAATTTCTATAATATTCGTAGATTTAATATTTATATTTTTATTTTTTTTAATTACATTAAGCAGTGGCTAATCTTTGAATTTTAAATTGATTTGAAAAATAGTACATTTAAATTGCATATATTTTCTTTTAATAGATATTACAATAGTTTTAACAGTTATATTTTTTTAAAAAAAGAACAGTATGCTAGTTTAGATTCGAATAGGAGTTTTCAGATTGGAATTTTTAAATCACTTATAAAAAAAAAAGTCTTAACAGTTTTATCATTTATGTAAACAGAATTTACATTGTATTATAGAGCCAGAATGGAATTAGCTGGTAAGTGAATGAATTAGAGTAATTAAGTGTAGTTAATAAATAATGAGCATAGTTAAGTATACCTGAAGATAATTATAATTATAAAATTAATTAAATTGTTAAGAAAATCTGAGTTTCTAGTCATAAACAAATTAATTGGGTTATGCACGTTTAAAATGGGAAATTTATAAATAGAATTGGACTAGTGAAATGTAGTGAATACTTTTATAAACAATAATATATATAATTGGTAAGATATGAAATAAACTTAGTTTGATGAAATAAAATGAAGGTGGTTCGAAATGGGAAGAAAAAAGTGGTGGCCGAATGTATACTTGTATATACGAGGTATATTATGATTGTTAAGGCATTTTAATTGTATATATATATATATATGATTAATGGCATGTTGTGAAGATAAATTAGTGAAATGTGGTAAGTAAATAGAGTGGTATGAGATAATGATAACTTGTGTTATTGGGATTACTTCTGACATTTTCAGATTGAAATGTATATTGATCTTATTTTTATGTAAAGATAAAGTTTTAATTTATTCAAATAATATTCAACGATTTTTGCCCTTAGTAGTCTGGTAGTAAAGTCTAGTTCAGGATATAGTTGGCTAGCCATAGGGACGTCCATACCGCAGTGCAAGTCATGGCGACTTGCTTTGTTTTGGTAGATTCGCGATGGTCTACCTTAGTGATTAAATGTTTAAAGTGTATTGTTCAATGCAAATGTATAAAGTGTTAAGTGCAAAGTGAAGTGAATTGTAAATGTGCAAGTGATTCTTGGAGATCACTCTAGAGTGTATTGGTCCCGTGTATCCGGTTCGAAGATTTTTACCGAATTAATACTAGGGGCAAAATAGTAAATTAAAAAGTGAATTAGTGAATGTGAAATAATTGTGTGAATCAAGGAATTAAATGATGAATAAATAAAGCGGGGTAAATTAGTGGGTTTAAATAATAAATTTTGTAATTCATATTAAATGTATAACTTAAGAAGTTAGAGGGTAAGTGATAGGAGCTTTGTAACACCCCGCCATCCCCGTTGGAAGGATACCGGAGTGCCACGCGGGCAAACACATATAAACGAATTCATATACACATGTATAAACAAAAACCAAATGAGATTTAAAGAAACTTTTAATCATGTAATAGTAAATCCTTTTTACATATAACATATATCCATACTGTTTTACAAAATGAGGCTTGTAATCAAATACATATACAAAAATAATATTTGTTCCTTTACAAAAGATTTACTTTGCTATACACAAGCCATATACAAAAATTACAGCGGAAGACTTCAAATAACTTCATTCAAAAAGACTCCTAGTGGCCGACCCGCAGATATCTGACTCCAAATCCAAACTCGCCACCTGCACGGGAAAAGAGCCCGTGCTAAGCGATAACGCTTAGTGGGGAGGAACAAAACAGACATACAATATACATATACAATATTTACAACAATATTATAATCTCATCCCAACCATAACCATACATTACAAGTAATTAACTATTAAAACATAATTAAAATCTACATATTTCTCACCATTCCAAATACATATACACTCAAGGTGTAAAAACACAAAGTTATACTATATTTCATACACAACATATACCTTTAATCTTGTCAATAAACATCTCAACATATATATATATATATATCACATATAAACATGTAGCCTGATTAGTCTGAAATACTCTCTAGAAGTGGATACGGTCATTTGGATACTGATTAAACACAGTATCCCAAGCATATAGAGACATGAGTCTCAAACATGTAATTTCCATATAGAGACCGGAGTCTCGCTTTATTTCCATATAGACCAAACATGGTCGAAACAAGGATCCAAATGGACCCGCATATATCATTTTATCATATAGCAGCTGCACACACACTCTGACCTAAGTAAGCGCTTACCTATCCACTACTATGACCATTCAGGCTCAAATGATATAACTCAATAATTCAAGCACCAATATCAATATAAGTATTGAAAAATAATACTAATTTATAGTCCATATATACGGGTATACTGATCACATTTAAAACAAGTAACTATAAATATTAAATACAACTAAATACAAATACATATTTCACGTATACATGTGTCCAGATCAAATTCAGAAACATTTAAATACATCCAGTATCAATTATTGGAGGCCGAAGTACAAATAATTCACATTCAAGACCATTTATGTTCATGTAAAATATAAACTAGTAAGTTATGTACATTAATTATTTAATCAAGTATACGACTCAATAATTCACGTATCATATCATGTGAATTTCATTAAATACTAACTTATATTTCATATATACACGTATACTGATCCAATTCAGAACATTTAAATGTATAAATATCAATTACAGGAGGTGATAAGAACAAATAGTTCATATTGAAAAAGTCCATGTTAAATAAATTATAAACATGTAAATCATGTAGATTAATCATTAATCATGTATACAAAACCCAATATTATGCAATTATCCATAATACAATACAATTTTAACTCAAACATTTGTCATGTAGTGCAAAAACCCTTAAAATAGAAGTTAAAACTTTATCTTTAATAAAACAGGGCAGCAGGGGAAGGCTGGTCACGCCGTGACCATTCGTCACGTCTCGTGACGCAGGCTTCACACGAGTGCCAGGCAAAAAAAGCAAGGCAGTCACGGCGTGACCACCAGTCACGTCTCGTGATGCCTGTGAGGAGAGGGAGAAGTCACGATATCCCGTCCCGTGACACGCAGGAAAGTGAAACAGGTCACGGCGTGATGCAGCATCACGTCTCGTGACCCTCTTCAGAGAAGAGGTCACGGCGTGAAGCTGCGTCGCGTCTCGTGACCTTCGACAGAGAAGGGGGTCACGGCGTGATGCTGCATCACGTCTCGTGACCTTCTTCTCACACTCCTGCTTGCTTCTCTTCACAAACTCAGAATTTCCAGAAAATGTTGAAAACCAGAAATCGCGAAAACAGAGTACAACCAAAGATTAAAACCCCACTTTGTCTAAAACAAATTTTCATACAATAATGTTTCGAATACATACCTTCAAGTCTCCACAGAGCACATTCACAGCAATTAGAATACCAGTATCACATTTTTACAACTAACATAGAAGCAATGCCAGAACATTAACTTTCCAGGAAATCCATATTCAATCTCATGCATATTCAACTCATTGCATGTTCCTATCATTCTTTTTCTACTGAAATTATATCAACAACATTACGTATCTCTAGCATTTCCATATACAAACACACACATAAACACATTAATACCAAAACTGGAAACAGGACCCAAAATGGGAAAAACAGACACACTCCCAAACCTGAAATGAAGTCCCCAAAAACGCCCACAGCTTCTCAATCCACAACCTTATCTTTTCCCTTTATCTTTCTTCCTCTCTTCAACATATCACATGAACCAACGAATAAACCCAATATCAATCCAAAGAAAAACAACAATGAACAATCCTTAAACAGAGAAGATGGAGAACCAAACTCACCTTCTGAAGCTTCAAAGCTTAAAACCCTAGCTCACAATAAATGAACACGCATGCAAAAGAGAAAAGAACAGCAAATGGAGAGGAACGGTATGGCTAACGTGAGAGAAAGCAAAAGAGAGAAGAACTTTCAGTCTTTAGTTTTCCAGCACTAACACATCCAGACCTCTCTCTTCCCTCACCCACGTGCACACACTCACTCTCCACTTGGCACACATGCACAGATCACAGACCCACTTAATCCTCTTTTACAATTTGATCCAAACCATATTACTAATAAGTCCTTGTCAATTACCTTTCACTCACCAAACCAATAATCTGCAATTACTTTTATTTCTTTGCAATTTAATCCTCAATCACAAGTAAAATTACTCAATTGTCCTTAAATATCCATTTAAAATTGCCAATTTCCGATTAGGCCACTTATGGGGTGTGACAAGCTTAATTGAAGTATAATTTAGTATATGTTTTATATGAGTTTATAAAATTAATTATGCAATTGTGTGTTTATTTGATGTCATATGTGTTAGTTTATGTTTATTTGTATTAGTTTTTGTGTTTTTGTGTTTACTGGTGTATTTAGGTGAAAAAGGAAGAAAAGAAGCATATATGAGAAGAAGGAGCACGACTAGGGCAAGAGAACACGACTGGGACAAAGGATACGACTGGGACGAAGGAGCTTGACTGGGACAAGGGAACACGAGTCGGAGAGGAGAGCACGAGTCGTGCTCCTGTTGTGACGCCCGTTCCCAAACGACAGACTAGCTCAGCTAATCTTAGTTAGAGAAGGTCGCACACACACACAGGACACATGCGGAAACTGAATAATAAAATTTCATCACACACTACCTTAATTCATGCATCACATGCCAACTACTATTATTCACACGCCTTAGCTATTCATATGACGCACATACATGTGGGAGGTTACATCCATGATTACTACATTATTACATGCCTTTACATATTCAAAATACATACTAACCATATAAAACTTATACAAAAGTTCCAAATAACAACCCCCATGCCTACACTATACACTTCCTATTGTTGACCGAACCAAAATGCAGGGGACGTCCTTCAGTCACCTCTCGTCCGTACCTGCACGGATTAGAGTAAATCCATTCTAAGCGATAACGCTTAGTGGGGAACTCATATATATAGCAACAATTATCACACATCAGAAACATCATACATTACATGTTAGTAGACATGCCAGAACATTCATTATTTAAGCACGTACCATTTCAAGCATTGTTTTATCCATTACTATATTCAATCATAAAGCATCAATCACTTATTCACATATCCATACCACATACTTTCTTATATCACAGTCACTTCCATTTATTATTTGATTAAACAGTTAGCCTGCAATTCAATGACGCGGATAACGGGTAACGCATCGGTACCTCTTAGGTACCCAGAATCTCATCGAGATCACTTTTACACATTAGTACCTTCTGGTACTTTTCATCATTCCACAATTAACTGAATCCAGCAAGGATAATCGCATTCTGATTCCCATGGAATCAGACTCATTTAACGCATGGGGCTGCAGCACTGAACCCTATAGGCATGCCTAACTATCCACTACTTGACTCGCAGGCTTAAGTTATTGACAAATTATTCAATTCACTTTTCACTTTACACATTTGCATTAGCACATAGCTAACATTTCACTTGCATATTCAGTATGCTTTCAAATTCAATCTTCTCATATAATATTTACATAACTGATCATATTCAGAAATCACCATGTTTGTATGCATTTGTAGATCACTTAACACACATACAATACTTACTCATGTTGTCCTTTATTTCAACTCAAAGCCTTGCCATTTGAATGGCCAAACACATTAGGATCATATTGCCAAAACAGGGTGGGTCACGGTCACAATGGATTTCATTGTCACCGTGACATATTGAAGTCCAAAACAGAATGCAAATTGGGGACATGTCATGGTCACAATCAATTTCATTGTCACCGTGATGTGTTCCCAACTCTCGGCAGAATGCAACCTGAGGGTATGTCACGGTCACAATGAATATCATTGTCACCGTGACATATTCTCATTTGCAAAACAGAATGCCTTCCTGGGTAGGTCATGGTCACAATGAATTCCATTGTCACCGTGACATACCAAATTCCTCTAGGCAGAATTGAACTCAGCATATGTCACGGTCACAATCAATTTCATTGTCACCGTGACCTATGCAAAAATACCAAAAACACAGCTGTGTTTATCACTAGCATGGCTGTGCTTTTTCAGTCCAATTCTCCTTTTACGCCTAGACTTCAAATCTCCTTCTTATTTGTTTGGCAATCAACCCAAATACACAACCACACAATCAATAACACATACCTGATTTTCCCTTCTTGTTTGGCACTCAATAATAGTACAAATCATAATCATTCTCAAGCACTTTATCACAGTCATATTGCTACTAAAATCATACAATTTAGCATCACATAATTCATGCTCAAACTTCAATTTCACATATCTTGCAATTCATTTCAAAACTCTATTTAACCAACACTAATTACATAATCACACAATTAGGGTTTGTTCCCAAACCTCATCGCCTTAGCTCCTAATTACGACGGACGCTCGGTTCTCCAATTACAGCTTTTCCTTTATCTCTTTTCACTTCTTCAGCTAACAAAACCAACACAAATTCCAGAATTGAACACAATCCATCAATCCTCAATCCAAACCAAATCAAAACCAAGAAGAAGAGTAGAAGATGAGAATAAGCACACTTAATCACTTACCTCTTAGGTTTAACCCTTAACTCATGAGCAACTAACATCAATATGCTTACTCTTCCTTAACACTCACTCTCACGCAAGAAGAAAAGAGAAGAACACAGAAATTACTAGGTTACCCAAATGAAACCCTTCTCTTCCCTTAACCCACTCTTGCATGCAAAGGTGTAGGTGGCATCCTCTCAAGAAGCCACACGGAAACCACTTCCTCTAATCTGCCTCCACTTTCCATTAAATCAAGTTATTTTATTCTTAATTAATCCTTCCTTAAACTAGCTAAACAGCCTTTAACTCATGCTTAGTATTCATTCGTAATTACCACTTAAACCCTTAATAATACTTCTTTCTTTCAATTAAATCCTGCCTTCGTTCAATTTAGTCCCAAAACTCCCATGTAATCACACACACATACCAAAATAGATTAATTCTTTTAGGGTACAAGTCCGGCCATGACACCTGTAGAGAGAAAATCGAAGAAAAAGGGAGAGAAGGAAGCGCGACACCATCACGAGCGTGACAGAGGCGACCGTTGGAGCAGTTTTCAGCCAAAAGTCACTTGAAAGGTCACCTATTTTTCCTAACAATTACAATTTTCAAGGGGCACCTCCAAAGGACATAACTCTTAGTATTTTACAAATATTAACGTTATATGTAAATTTAAGGATCATCATATTTAAGTAATTTTCTGTATTTTGGTTAAACAGTTTCTTTTCTTTAGTTAATTTTCTTAGTTAGTTTTTATGTTTTGGAGAAGAAGATTAAGGAGAAGAAAATCTATTACAAGAGATTAAGAAAAGGGTTGAGAGACTTCTGTTTTACTCTCTTATCTTTTATTTCTTCTCTGTCAATTCTATGAATATTATTTCAATGAATTTGAATACTTTTGTTATTTACATTTCCATCTATTTCTATAGTCTTTGAATGCAGATTTTCTATTAGTATTTTTGGCATAATCTTTGTAAGTTAAAGTAAGATTCGAGAGACCGCTTTGACTAAAATCTAATAGAATTTCATTATCAAAATATACCAAAGAGATCAGTATATTGAGACAGTTGTTATAGGTTGGTGTTTATTCTTAGAATATGTAATTAATAACCTCTAATTCATTAATGAAAATTGTGAGTTAAAATTTTAATTGCATGTTTTAGGAATTTTAATTTATGTCGAGAGAGTAAATTAGAACTATATTCCAACTTGGCTTGCATGAAAAGATAAATATTATTAATTGGAATGATGGATCAAGTTCATTATTTTAAGATCTTCATTATATATTTTGTCTTCTTTTGACGATCAATAATCAGGCTTAATTAGTTTATATGTTAGTGTAGTTTTAAATCTTCTTAACCATTAATTGATCATTGTAAACAAGATTAAAATTAAGTAGTAATAGTGTGCAAATTCACATTCCTCGTGGGATCGATATCTTAAGTACTATTCCGGTACACCGTATACTTGCGGAAAATTAGCACCTATAAAAGAGGCTAACAGTAACTATCGAGTAAATGCGGATTAAGAAAATATAAGGCAACTTAATGACAAGTAAAGTTGAGTGATAAAGTAGTAAAGTTAAGAATGAAATGTTAATTAAAAGGTAAGAGTGAATAATTTAAAGTTTAACATATATATATTTAGCTGAAAAGTTAATAACGTATATGTATATCTTAAATTATGAAATAGATGATAGTTTTATGATAAAAAGTTTAATTGAATAACTGGTATTGGTAAATGATCTTATGAAATTAGTGATATGATAAAGTGGCTTTATGTATTTATATGAACTTTATGCTCACCAATGTGTACTACATATATGCACATAATAGTGGGTATTATTGGATTAGATGAGAGCTAGAATAATTGTTGATGTTTGAATGAAACATTAACTGCTATGTTATAAGCATATTGACTGTTTAATAATCCATGGAATTAGTTTAGTGATGCATGATAAGCGTGTTTTGCACATTATCAAAATGCTAGGGGGTCTTAGTTATTGATTTGGAAACTTGAATATAAATGTTTTATGAAATTTCAGTTATTTAGAAGAACATTGAATGCATTGCATAAATATTGTTTTACCTCACAAAGCATTCATATTTAATTTGTAGCTAAATAAATAATTTATGGTTAAATAATTGGTATATTAATGTGAATTGTTATGTTATATGTGAAAGGAGAAAGTAAGTTGCCACCTCAATTCAAAAACATTCTAATGTGTGTATGTTTAATTTGTATATTTGTATGCTTAATAGTTCATGCCTTGGATAAGTAAATTTGGTAGTCACCACTAAGCGTAAAGCTTAGCGCGTGGTTTACCCTCGCGCAGGTGTAAAATAGAAATCAAGTGAGTTTCAGCACTGTTCCAAAAAAGAAATGTTGGATGGTAAGCATGACAAGGAGGTGATAAGAATGCAAATTTTGAGAATTGACAATTTAAATCTTGTATCTTGTTGGCATGTACACTACATAGATAATTAGAATATTATTTTATCAAAGAGTTTATTAGAATATTATTTTATTGAAGAGTTTGTACCAGACATTTATTTATAGTAGATGGTTAGTGTATTAATGTTAGATCCTTGTATTTTGTACAATTGATGTAAGTATTGAGTGGATGATATTTGTAAATTATTATATGGCTGTGAATGAACCTAAATTGGAGGATGGGCAAACTTGTGTTGGAGTTTGAATTGGAGTAGGGTGAATGAATATATGTTTATTTGAAGTGAAAAGACTTTCTGTTTACAGGGGGATAGGTAATATTATAGAGGAAATTCTGCCGAAATTCGGTAGAATTAAGTGGCATATTTGTATTTTGAATTAAATGAGTAGTAAAGCTAAATAGTTATAAGACAGTTGGGTATAGTGAGGAAAAAAAATTTACCTGGATTTCGCATCGATCTTAAGACTAGTTTAAGACAATTAAGTAATCTTGCAGTAACGTTGGAACCATAGTGTGTGTTTAAATTAAGGGTGTTACATAACCAGTACACCGTATACTTGCAGAATTAGCACTTAGAATTAGGCTAACAAGTTTTTGGCGCCGTTGCCGAGGAATGAATGATTATTTATTACCATTATGAATCTTGATTTATGATTTTGGATTACAATATTTAATTAGTTTTATTTTGTATTGTTTTTAAAGGATTTGATAGTTCATGCCTAGTACAAGGAGTTCTCAAGAAGAGCTTGAACCTTTGAATCCTGAAATAGAGAGATTTTTGTCAAGCAATCGAAAATCCAACAAAAAGAAGAATAAGAATAAGAAACCTATCATGGCTGAAGAGGAGAATCCACCAAGGTTGATGGATTTTGCTATACCCGCATTAAGTGGTGCTCAACAAGGTGTGGTAAGGCCTACGATAAATGTTAACCAATTTGAAATAAAACCATCTCTTTTGCAAATGATTCAAAATAGCATTCAGTTTTATGGTTTGGCAAATGAGGATCCCATTGCTCATTTGGCAAATTTCTTGGAAATTTGTGATACTTTTAAAATTAATGGAGTTTCAACTGATGCAATTAAGTTTAGGCTTTTTCCTTTCACTTTGAAGGATAAAGCCAAGTCTTGGTTGAATTCTTTAACTAGAGGATCTATTATCACTTGGGACTAATTGGCCCAAGCATTTTTATCTAAATACTTTCCTCTAGCCAAAACTGCAAAAATTATAAAAGATATCACAACTTTTGTGCAACATGACAATGAATCTTTGTATGAAGCTTGGGAGAGATTTAAAGAATTGCAGAGAATGTGTCCTCACCATAACCTTCCAATGGAGTTACTTATGCAAACCTTTTACAATGGAGTGAACCCTACTACTAGAGGCACAATTGATGCTGCAACTGGTGGCTCTCTTATGAGGAAAACAACATAAGTTGCCTTTGAATTATTAGAAGAGATGGCTATGAACAATTGTATATGGACCACCGAAAGAGTAAGAGAATCTAATTCTAATGCTAGGAGGTACATGCCATAGATTCTGTAGTAGCTTTGCAAGCTCAAGTGTAGGCATTAACACATAAGATAAATAGCCTAGGAATGGGGGGTAGTTCACAAAATGAATACACCATTTGTGGCCAACAAGGTCATACAAGTGAGGTATGTAATTTGGGAATAGGTAGTTCGGAGGAACAAGTTAGTTTTATCCAAGGGCAAGGACGTGGAAATCCATATTCAAATACATATAACCCTGGTTGGAGAAGCCATCCTAATTTTTTATGGGGTAATAATAGTAACCAAAATAGGGGTGCAAGATTTCAGCCACCTCAAGATAGGTTTGGAGCTTTAGAGGTTAAAATGGATAGGTTCTTAGAGGGGATTAACCTAAAGTTTAGTTCACAAGAAGAGAACCAAAAGAGGCTTGAAACAAAGTTTGACCAAATCACTAAAAATCAAGCCTCATCCATCCATAACTTAGAAGTGCAAATAGGGCAAATTGCTAAGGCTTTACCTTCACGAATGCAAGGAAATCTACCAAGCAATACGGAGAAGAATCCAAGGGAACATCTTAAAGCCATTAAATTGAGGTCAGGTAAATCCTATACTAATGAATTTGTTTCTACTATTGTGGATGAGAATGTGCAGGAAAAACAAAAGACTTTTCAGAAGGATGAACCTTCTGTCGCAAGCACGACACCTATCGTGAGTACGACAGAAGAGGGGCAGGCATACATCACGAGCGCACTACCTTTCACGAGCACGAGGAATGAGAATCTGCCTACTGTCGCAATCGCGACACCTATCACTGGCGCAACAGAAGGGGTGGCCAAAGCCCAAACTCCACAAGTGTTCCAATCTCGTCCACCATTTCCACAACGCTTGAAGCAGCAACACCAAGATAAGCAATTCCAATCTTTCATTGATAAATTAAAGCATTTACACATCAATTTGAATTTTATTGAGGCCATTACACAAATTCATAACTATGCAAAATTCCTTAAAGACTTAATTTCTAAGAAAAGAAGTTGGAAGGACATATCCACTATAGAGTTGACTGAGGCATGTAGTTCAATAATTTCTAATAATTTGCCTAGTAAGCTTAAGGATAATGGTAGTTTTACTATGCCTTACACTTTAGGGGATGTGGAATTTCCTAAATGTTTATGTGATTTGGGGGCAAGTATAAATCTTATACCTTTGACTGTTTTAAGATGTTAGGGTTGGACTATGTTAAACCTACTTCTATGGTTTTGCAAATGATTGATCAATCTATTAAGAAACCATATGGCATAGTGGAAGATGTGCTTGTGAAAGTTGATAAGTTCATTCTACCTACTGACTTTGTTATTCTAGATTTTGCATATGATGTAAAATGTCCATTGATATTAGGAAGACCTTTCATGAGAACTAGTAGGGTTTTAGTTGATGTCTATGAGGGCACTTTAATTTTAAGAGTGGGGGAAGATAGTGTGGAATATCATATGGATAAGTCCCTAAAATATCTCATGGATGAGAATGTGTTCATGAAAATAAATGTCATTGATTCTTGTGTTTTGGAAGTGTTAGACAATGCAGGTCAAGAGGAGGTTCATTTTAAAGAAGAAGTGCATGAAGAGGTGGAGCAAGAGAGCTCAAGGCCTGAACTTCTATATAGAAATGAAGCACCATTACCACCTTCCATTGTAAGTCCTCCCAATATAGAGTTGAAAGAGCTACCTAGTCATTTGAGGTATGCATTTCTTAGTCCGAATCATACTTTACCTATTATTGTTTCTAACAAACTCACTAGTGCACAAGAGTCTTCATTGTTAGAAGTTGTTAGAAAGAGGATCAAGAGTATAGGTTGGCAAATTTCTGATTTGAAAGGAATTAGTCCTAATGTAGTCATGCATAGGATTAACATGGTAGATGAATGTCAACCAAAAGCTGATAGACAAAGAAGACTTAATCCCAATATGAAAGAAGTAGTTAAAAAAGAAGTCATTAAGTTATTAGATGCTGGCATTATCTATCCGATTTCTGATAGTTCTTGGGTAAGTCCTATTCATTATGTACCAAAGAAAGGGGGTATGGCGGTAGTTAGAAATGAGATTGGAGGGTGTGTATTGACTATAGGAAGTTGAATTCGGCTACTAGAAAGGATCATTTTCCTTTACCATTCATTGACCAAATGTTAGAAAGAATAGCTGGCCACTCTCATTATTTCTTTCTAGATAGTTATTCGGGATATTTCCAAATATGTATATACCCTAGTGACCAAGAAAAGACCACCTTTACTTGTCCGTATGGGACTTTTGCCTATAGAAGAATGCCATTTGGGTTATATAATGCACCAGCAATTTTTTAAAGGTACATGACTTCTATTTTTAGGGATATGATAGAAGACATCATAGAAGTGTTCATGGATGATTTTTCTGTGTATGGATACTCATTTGAGTTATGTTTGAATAATTTAAATATAGTATTGACTGGATGTGAAGAGACTAATTTGGTACTAAATTGGGAGAAATATCATTTTATGGTTGAAGAAGGAATAGTTCTAGGCCATAAAATTTCAAGTAAAGGGATTGAGGTAGATAGAGCTAAAATGGAATTGATAGAGAAATTACCTCCACCAACTACTCTTAAGAGTGTAAGGTCATTTTTGGGACATGCTGGTTTTTATAGAATATTTATAAAGGACTTCTCCTTAATTGCTAAGCTTTTAACTAATTTATTGGTTAAGCATGTACCTTTTGAATTTTCTCATGCATGTATGCAAGCTTTTGATACCTTAAAAAACGCTCTAGTAAGTGCACCTATTATTACTTCTCCTAATTGGGAATTACCTTTTGAAATTATGTGTGATGCAAGTGACCTTGCTGTTAGATGTGTGTTAGGACAAAGACAAGGTAAACATTTACATGCGATTTACTATGCTAGCCATACATTATCACCTCCTCAAATCAATGACACAACTACTGAAAAAGAAATGTTAGCAGTTGTCTATGCATGTGACAAGTTTAGGTCTTACTTGTTAGGATCTAAAGTAATCATCTATACGGATCATGCAGCACTAAGGTACTTATTTGCTAAAATAGATGCTAAGCCTAGATTAATTCGTTGGGTTCTCTTATTGCAAGAGTTTGACCTTGAAATTAGAGATAAGAAGGGTTCTAAAAATTTAGTGGCTGATCATTTGTCAAGATTAGAAAATGATGAAGGACCTATAGGGGATAGCAATGAGATTAATGAATCCTTTCCGGATGAGTCTCTTATGTCTATTGAGCAAGTAAGTAGTCCTTGGTTTGCAGATTTTGCTAACTTTCTTGCTGCAGGGATTATACCTAATGGTTTGACATAGCAACAAAAGAAAAAATTCTTTAGTGATATCAAAAATTATCTTTGGGAGGAACCCTATTTATTTAAGATAAGTGGGGATGGTATTATCCATAGGTGTGTTAGTAAGGATGAGTATGTAAACATTTTGACAAGTCATTCATCTTTGTATTCTGGTCATAATGGTAGTACTAAGACTGCCTCTCGTTTGCTAGAATTTGGTTTCTTTTGGCCTACCCTATTTCATGATGCTAGGGTTTTTGTAGCTCAATGTGATAGAAGTCAAAGAGCTAGTAACATTGGGAAAAGAGATGAAATGCCTTTGAACAATATCTTGGAAGTAGAGATATTTATGTGTGGGGGATAGACTTCATGGGTCCTTTTCCTACATCTTTTGGCCAAAACTACATTTTGGTTGGTGTTAACTATATATCAAAATGGATTGAAGCCAAAGCAACACCAACTAATGATTCCAAGGTGGTGATCAAATTTTTAAAGAAGCTCTTTTCAAGGTTTGGAGTGCCAAGAGCCATCATAAGTGATGGAGGTAAGTATTTTATTAATCGCTCTTTTGATTCTTTATTGCATAAATATGGTGTGCATCATAGGGTAGCTACTCCATATCATCCACAAATTAGTGGTCAAGTAGAGGTATCCAATAGGGAACTTAAGTGGATATTAGAAAAGACAGTCTCTAGCTCTAGGAAAGATTGGGCGCATAAGCTTGATGATGCACTATGGGCATATCACACAGCATTTAAAGCACCTATTGGGATGACACCATATAGGTTAGTCTATGGAAAAGCTTGTCATTTACCTATTGAGTTAGAGCATAGAACATATTAGGCCATTAGGACTTTAAATTATAACATTAAAGATGCTAGTGTTAAAAGATGTTTACAACTTAATGAACTAGATGAGTTTAAGACTTATTTCTTATGAAAATGAAAAGATATACAAATAAAGATTCAAGAAATGGCATGATGCTCATATTAGATATAAAAGTTTCAAAATTGGGGATAAGGTTCTTTTATACAATTCTAGGTTGAAACTCTTTCCTGGAAAATTGAGGTCTAGGTGGAGTGGACCTTTTGAAATAACACAATTTTTTTACCATGGTTACTTAGAGCTTAAAAATAATAAAGGAGAATTATTTAAAGAAAATGGTCAAAGATGCAAGGTATATTTGGAGGAAACTTTTCATGGTAGGGAGGTCTCATATATCTCTTTACAAATGATTTGAAAGTTACTTACATGTTCTTTTTATTTTGTACATATTGTATTTTTAAGTTGTTTTGTATGGTGTTCATTAAACTTTAGTTTGATTTTTGCATTATATATATTACTAATATAGTTTCTTTTTGGTTCTACAGGGTGTCTTAGATAGTGTGTCATTTTTGTTATTCAAATTTACAGTGTTATTTTGAAAAGGAAAAAATTGTTCTTTGAAAAAACCTCACTATCGCGAGCGCGATAGTGAAGGAAGGATGTTTTCACAGGCTGCTGTCGTGATCACGCCAAGCATGGAGTGCACAATAGGAAAATGCTAAGTTGGGAAATTCCTTTCTATTACGAGCGCGACAGAGAGGGGAGAAAATTTTTTGTCGCGATTGCACCTAGTCTCGCGAGCAGAGATTTTTGTAGAATTCGCTTCTATCGCAAGCGCGACAGTGTCGCGAGGTCGCGACAGAGCCAAAATTTGAAAATTTTTGAAATTCTTACCGTTACAACCCTAATTTTTTTTCTTCCCTATAAATAGCTTTAAGCCCTAACTGTAGCATTTATCTTTACTTTTGAGTCATCTCTTTACTTTTCTTTGGTTTTTCTTTCAAATTCTCTCAAACTTCTTCTTCTTCTTTCCTATTTCTCGAGTTTCCTGGATTTTTTTCTTCATTTAACTTTCTTTCTGAGTTTATTTTACAAAGTTTTTCTTGATTTCATAACCATCAAGATGGTAAGAACAAAAACTGTTGGCAAGAAGGGAAAGAAGGCTGCTGAAGGATCAAGTTCAAACTAAGATCCAATTCGCCTGCAAAATAGGTTTGAATGTCCTTTACCAATTTTTTCTGAGGATGAAGGTGAGAAGTTTATTTATTTTGCTAAAAAATCATATGTTGGTATATGGCATGTTGATTTTTCTTTGTTAAATCATTTGGGCTTAATAGAAAAAATCATTTGCGCTTAATAGAAAAATTTGAAAAATATCTTAAATATATGAAGTGAGATAAGTTTGTGCATCTAAATCTTCCAATTAAGCAAGAGTGGGCCCTTGAGTTTTTTGTGTCCCTTGATTATGTTGATAAAGGTAGGATAAAATGAAATTTAGACATCAAGGACAAGAATATGTTTTTGGGTTTCCTAAAATGCATGAGTGGTTTGGTTTTCCACTTAATGGTAAGTGATTTGATGCGCATATCTTTGATCCTAGACTTGTGTGGAAGAGATTAACTGGTTTAGATTCCTTTAACAATAAAAATTCAATCAATCGTCAAATTAAGGATCATGTTTTGATGCTTTTTCATAAATATCTTTGTCATGCTTTGTTTGATAGAGTGGAGAGTTCAAAGGTTCAAACCAAATGCCGGATTTATTGCAGTCTAGGAAAACTCCTTGCTCAATTGATTTTATCTTTGATGGTCTTTATCATGCATCGATTGCTAAAAGCAAGACTGTGGGGATGTGTCACATGGTGACAGGCATTATATTAGGTTGTTTGGGGGATTTGCATAATTTTCAATTAGATGAGGGTGAACATGTTGCCATGTTAGATGTTGTATACTTGAGGCGTGCTAATTTTTTAACAAAAGGCAGTTGGCCGCCCAAGTTTGTTGATAGAGGTGTGCAAGGTGATAGTTCACGCTTGGACAAAGGAAAAGGGAAAGCCCCTGATCTTCCATAGCTACTGGTACACATGAGGAGTCTGCTGATGAAGAAGAATCTGAGGAAGAAGAGGCTGCCAGATTTGATGTACTACCCCTTACCTATATGTAGGAAGCTCCATCCTTTGGAGGAGGATGAAGGGTCCCGATAGATGATTGTCATGCAAAATCTTCAACACAGACATATAATAATAAATCATACACTCAAAACAATAAAATAAAATTTACAATCAAAAGACCAAGGATGAAAACAAAAGGTATAATATTATTAATATATATCAAACAGTCCTTACATATAATATTACAAAAGTGTCGTAGCACAAAAGCCCACTTACAAACTTGGTGTCACACCAACTTAAAAAAGAAGAACTGAAATCAATAGTTCTCGCTACAAAATCATTAAACTATTATAAATACAAAAAGAAGTACAAATTAAGAACTATAAAATCTCCCTCCTAGTTGTGTCGGCACATCTGAAACGAATCACCTTGCTCACGGACTCCAACATCTTCCACACCAGCACGGATGAAACACCCGTGCTAAGCGAATACGCTTAGTGGGGAAAAGCACAATGAAAAATAACCACTCACAGCAAACGTTGGTACAAGTCACAAACACATGGCACATATGTAAATCAATACTTAAACAATTCAACATACTGAGGATAAGGATATATATAGGTAACCAAATCAAGTGTACATTGCCAAATCAAAACTCATATTCACATAAAAAGAAAGACCTGCTTATTCAAAGTAGTGGATAGCGAGTAATGCATAATCATTCGAAACGCATGGATACCCGAGGCCATCAAAATCATCTTTTTCTTTTTATTTCAAAACATTTTCGCATGGAATCTTACATAAGATTCAGGTCAAATGGGGATCGCTTGGATCCAATTCAGGAACCTGATCAGGGTCCAAAATGCATACGCATGGCTGCAGCAAACTAACCTCTATAGGCATGCCTATTTATCCACTTATTGACTTTCGCAGGTCAAGCATAGTTCAACTAATTTACATTCATATCATTCTTAACATTTTCTATTTATCAATGGGAAAACATAACAAGACTGAAAATTAAACTTTAGAAGCATAAAAAGAAATTTACTTTTTGAAGCCAGGAGGTGTCGGGTTCGCGACAGAG
Source organism: Excoecaria cochinchinensis (assembly GCA_947683425.1). Lineage (NCBI taxonomy): Eukaryota > Viridiplantae > Streptophyta > Magnoliopsida > Malpighiales > Euphorbiaceae > Excoecaria > Excoecaria cochinchinensis. The sequence continues at coordinate 10,878,061 of CANTUQ010000119.1, forward strand.
GCAAAGATCTGCCTCAAGTAGCGGTCGCGATAGCCTACGCGCTGGCGCGGGGATGAATATGCACCTCACTGTCGTGCTCGCGACAGTGAGCGGCCAGCAGCTTCTGTCGCGCTCGCACGCTGGCGTGCGCTGCGATAGGAGACTGTCCAAAGATCATGTTGCGGCTGAGCTCTCTGTCGCGCTTGCGACAGGGAGCTCTCGCCGAGGCTCCTCGGCAGCACGCATACAGCTCGCGCGAAGGCTATAATCGTCGAGATCTGTCACGACCTTGCCACTGTGTCGTACTCGGTACAGGGTCGGGATTTCCAGCCCTTACGCGAAAAAACTACAGAATTCCATTTCCAAAATTCACTCAAACCTTTAATTGGCTTCCAAACACAACCCCACACAAATAAATCATTCACAACACCTTAGACCACCTAAAACTCAACTTATAATCTAATCATCATCATCAAATCATCAAATTTACAAGATCAAATTCCAGAATTTATCAAACCAGTAATTTCTCATAAAATTTCATACAAACTCATGCCACAACTCAATTCTTCACCAATCATGCATCTTAACCCAAAAAAATCAATACCCATATCAAATAGATACAAGGACTCATCTTATATCCCATCAATTCCAACATTTAACAAAAAACACAAAAATCATACAAACACACATAAAAACCACAATGTTCCCAAACCTTGAATAGTTTGGATTAAAAATGATTTGGGTCAAAATGGTTTTGATTTGTGGAAAAATTCTGGGTTTCTGCGTTTTGCTGGGAATTGGGAGTCTCGTCACTGTCGCGAGCGCGACAGAGAGGAACTTCACGTTCTCATGTTTAGGCTCACTGTAGCTTTGCCTGTGTCCGACTCAGATGGAGAAGCACGACTCGTGCTCCTTTGGTGTGCAAGTCGTACATCTCAACTGGACGTCGATAGGCCGTGAGGATCAGCATGACTCGTGCTCATGTAGCACGGATCATGCTGCTGTGAGTCCTCCTCCGCGGCGTGCTGTGGAGCACGACCGAGAAACATCATGGACACGAGTCGTGTCCCTCAGCACGACTCGTGCTCATGTCGTTTCCTCTGCATGTCGTGCTTGAGGAGCACGACTGGGATAAGCCATTGACACGAGTCATGTCCCTCAACATGACTCATGTCTGTGGCTCTTCTGTCGCCAGCGCGAGTTGCTCGCGAGTGCAATAGAGGCCCTGATCTACCCTGTTTCTCTCGCGTGCCCAGTTTTTTGAAAATGAATTTCAGACGTCTTTTTCATGGTTTATCCTTACTGTATCTATATGAATGTGTTTATATGCCTACTATATTGCGAATTATACAGGGTGAATTATATGTTGTGTTTCGAAACATGATCTGGTTTATGCATGACCTGCTAGAGTCAAGTGAGTGGATAGTTAGCCATGCCTAATAGAGTCTTTTAGCTGCAGCCTCAGTTCAGTTTGGACCACAATCCCAGGTGTGCCGGATATTAGAGGAAAGTTCAGACGAACCTGTGAAGGGCCATTTCTCCTCAAGAAGCTATTATCGAAAGGAGCCGCAATTTTGTCGGATAGTGATGGCAATGAATTCAAAGAACTGATCAACATCGATAGGCTCAAAAGGTTCCATGGCTAAAGGCTATAAAATAAAAAGAAGAGAATAAAAGCCCCGCAGGTTGAAAACAAAAAAAAGGCGGCCTTGCTAAAATTGGGCGCCTCGTCAGGGTGAAAACCGAAAAAAGGCATCCTGGACAAAAATTAGAGGCTTGAGAGAAAATATCCAATCAAGAAAATTCGAGTGGGCTGATTGGTAACAGGAGTTTGATGCAATCAAAATTGGGCTAAATTTGGTCCCATGAGCGAAAATGGTTTGCATAATTGAATTAGTGACAAATAGTGATCATGTGCGTCGAAATCTTACGGAAATGTACACAACTTTGTGAAATGAAATAAAACTTGATTTGTTCATTTACATCATTTTCTAGTTCTGTTTTGAAAAGAAACATGTGCTCAAAAAGCGTATAAAACTAAGTTAAATTATGCTCTACTACTACCCTCGCTAGCCAAATGCCTAAGTCGTCGTGTCCTGTTGTCAAATGCCGAGCTAAGCACCCATCTCTTGTACTCGCTAGTAGAAGTGACGGAGTGAGTACCAAAGCGAGGTATGACAGTCTTCACCGGAAGTTGGCTCTAGAGCTCATGATAACAAGAAGCAAAAGCTGCAGAAAGAACTCCACCTCTGAAGGATAGGGGAGCCCTCATCACATCCTAAGTCACCCCAAGCTGACGAGCACACCGAGCAATAATGTAAAAAGTCGCTTGACGAAGCCTGCATAGGGGAATGCACCCCGAAGATCCATTAATGACCGCATTAGACAAGGGAAGCCAAGCGCACATAAAGTCGATATCCTCGTCTGATACTTCACCGAATCTGGCAATGCCCTCATCAGGAGTCACGCATGAGTACAGCCGTTGGCGTGGAAGAAAGTGCCTGGGAGAGTATTGAGCAATGACTCGGGGAGGTGGTTCTGATAGCATCTTCAGTTTCTCTTGCAACCATATCTAAAAAAAATAAAAAATAAAAAGAAGAAGAAGCCACTGGAGTAAGTTGGATTTACTTCAAGCAAAAATTAGGCATAGGGTTGTGTGAAAATTCGAAAGGACGCACCTCCTGCCAAGAAAAGCTAGTGTGAAAATCCACAAGGGATGTACTACCTTTCAAATAATGACGTACCTGGAGTAATAAGGGGCTTCTAGTAAATGAAGTGGTAGATCCGGAGTGAACGGAGTCCAAACCCAGGATAGTCTCAGGAAGAATAAGTGGGAAAGGGGTCAGCCCGTGGTGAAAATCATCCAGAATCCCAAATAGGCGAGTGAATAAAACATTAAACCTGTAATCGAGTCGTGGATAAATAAGCATGCTTATGAAGGGCTAGTGATTTGCAGCTGCTAGTGTGGCACCGTCGGGTGTCTAGTGATTGATACCGATGGGTATCCAGTGATCTAGTGTTTGGGACTTCGGTCTCTAGTGTTTAATATCTATTATACCCGTATCCACTTCTGTACAATTCAGGCTATCTATAAAAAGAATGATTGTGTATGCTTGATGATAATATAGTGTTTACATGTAACATGATAGTGCTAATATTGAATAATGCTAGTGTTGGCTATGCCATATTGAGTGATATCAATGCTACACTTTACGATATGTTGGCTATGTTATCGAAGCTTTCCGCTGACAATGAGTATTAATCAGTGTTATTGCAAAGCATGGATTGTCAAATATATGACATATTATTTGACTACTAGATGAGTTGCTGTTACATTCTTTAGTTATTGTAGGTTGTGAATGATTAAGTAGAGCTATGATTTGTTACATGTACATGAATTCATGTGAAATGTAGTTATATGTTATAACTATCGTAAATGCTAGATGTTAAAGCTAAAGATTAAGTGCATGTCAACGTATGTAATTGAAGTAAGTATGTTAAGAATAAGCCTGTTGAAATAGCATTAGTGTGTGTATTTATGATAAAGCATGATTATTGTGGTTAATGTAGTGATATGTTATAACTATCGTAAATGCTAGATGTTAAAGCTAAAGATTAAGTGCATGTCAACGTATGTAATTGAAGTAAGTATGTTAAGAATGAGCCTGTTAGAATAGCATTAGTGGGTGTATTTATGATAAGCATGATTATTGTGGTTATAGTAATTGTATGTTTGTTTTGCATTATTGATATCGAAATGTTGAGGCATGATGAGTTTAAGTTTATTGATATGTAAAATGAGTGATCTAGTAGTTTCATTAGAAGTCTATATGCTTTGTATATCCCCACTAAGCGTTATCGCTTAGTACGGGTGTTTTCCCCATGTAAGTTTGAAGTGTAAAGCTCGAGTTGCGCGTGAAACATCTGTAGGCTACTATGAGAGAGTTACAGGTCTTCTTGTACGTTAACTTTTGTAATGTATAGAATGTCTGTGTTTTGTATATTGAGGCAGTGTATATGATAATGGTAATTTTGTATTTAAAGCATGTAATGTGGACTTGTATAGTTATATTGTAAACCTTGTAACTAAAACTAAAAGTACCTAGTAAAAGTATTGATTTAGTGTTCCGTAGCACTCCCTTATCCTCCCAAGGGGCATTGGGGCGTTACATCGAGCCTTGTATTTTTTGATATTTCCATCAGCCTTTCACTTCACTTTAAGAATCCATTTATTCCCAATTGGTTCGCGTCTTTTCAGTATATCAACTAGTTCCTAAACATGGTTTGATCTCATCGATGCCATTTTTTCTTCCATTGCTTTAATTCATTTTTCCTTAGCAAGGCATGAGATAGCCTCTTAAATATTTCTGGACTCTTTTTCATCTTGTGGGGTAACCAAAAGAGCTTTGTTCTAGCCTTCGATTTTAAATTGTAAGCGTGGAACACTTATCCTTTTAGATTTTTGCAATTTTGAATTTTGATAAATATATCTCATATATTCATCGTAATTTGAAATGCTCCCACTGTGATCAATTTCCATGCTCCCACTAGAGTCAAGAATACTCCCATTGAAAATAAGGTCTCGAACATCCGAATTATTTGGTGGAGGAAGGTCTTGACCTTCTTCCTTTAACTCCCTCCCACTTGGATGGAGTAATCATGATAGTTTCTCTTTCTGAGTTTCATAGAAAGTGAAATTGTAACAGCCCGAATTATACCCTAATACTATTAAGTAAGATTAGTGTAATTAAGTGAGTGTAAAATTAGGGTTTTTGGTTGGGGACTAAATTGTAATTGAAAAATTTAAGGACTTGATTGCAAGAATTAAATATAATATAGTGACCAAAGTGTAATTGTGTGTGATTAGTGTAAGTAGAAGTTTAATTAAGCAAAGTGGTGGTTAATTAATCTTAATCAAAAGTTAGTGGGAATTTATTAGTCTTAATTATGGACTTAGTGGGATCAAAGTGTCTTGACTTGGAGCAGCCACCTAGCAATTGGAGAGTTGGTGTCTTGACACCTCATATTGCCATGCATATATAAAGATTGGGAAGTGGTAAAATCTGTCACTTTGTTCTTCCTTTGGGTCCGGTCACCTACCCAAAATCCGTTACCTCTTTCTTGTGTTCTTCATCTCTTTTCTATCTCTTCCTAGTTCTTCATCCATTTCGCTTGTTTCCTAAGGGCTTGAGTTAGCTTGTTTGACGGTTTAAGTGATGAGTTTAAAAGGTGAGTCTAAGTATTGTTCATCCTTCTTCTTCTCCTTTTTGATTTGGAAATTTCAAATTATGAGTATGTTTTAATTGAGCTATACATGTGATTGTTGTGTGTTTGTAAGTTGGTGAATCAAGTAAGAAAGCCAAGGGTAAAGAGAAGGTCACCTAGCTTGTGGAAGTGAAGGAGTGCTTCAAGAGGTTTGGGATTAGATTTTGTGTTAATCTTAATTGAATGCATGATTGATTAATTAGGATTTGTGTACTTATGTGATAATTGATAAGATGTTAAAAATTGAGATGTGTGTTAAAATTGTTGATTGAATTTCCATGAGATCATGACCAAAGTATGAACCCTAGTTTTAGGGGAAAACTCTGCTCATATTGCACCAATCTCATAAAGTTCCTGATGGAAGCTACTATCGCGAGCGCGACAGAACAAGCTAAAAGTGGGATTTTCTTCTTGATTTGGAGTCCATGGTTGGCATGAATCATTTTTCACCTTTACCCTCCTCTAGTTTGTGTATTTGCTTGTGTTTATCCTTCCCGAAATGCCCCCGAACCTCACTACAAGTTCCTATATCTTATCTAATTCACGTTTAACATTGTGATATGAGTATATGAATGATTGATAATTGAAATATATGTAAATGATGCTATGGCATAGTAGTTTAATAAAGGAATTAAATGCATAACGGAATGTGAGTATGCTTTCTAAGCCATTTGTATATGCAAGGCATGAGATGATGCGAGTTTGTTCTACATGATGAATTGTACCATGATGTTGCTTTAAGGAAGTACATGAGTACCTTACTATGCGAATGTATAATACTATGTGAACGAATAATAATATGCGAACGAATAATACTATGTGAATGAACAATACTATGCAATTATGCTAGCCATGATGGTGAGTTGTGAAGTGAGCTATAAAGCAATGTTGATTCTATTATAATGCTATGATGATGATATTCTTTATAAAAATTGCGACTAATAACTGGATTAATAATTAGCCTGCGAGTCAAACAGTGGATAGGTAGGCATGCCTATAGGGTCTAAATACTGCGGCCGATAGCGTCAGATCTCTTCTGAAATCTTTAATTTATTGAGTCCTTATTGGATTCATTTATGCATATCTTTATGCTGATTGAGTTTGTACCTACGGGTACTGAATGCGAGTGTGTATCTTTGGATACGAAATGATTGTGGTACTTACGAGTACTGATAGCGTTACCCATTATCCACGTTTTTGAGTTGCAGGCAAGGTAATAATAACTAATTGAGCTAAATTGCGTAAGTGAGTATCTTATGATATGAATGATGAATGCGAAACATTGTAGATTGGTATGCGATAATGCTGCCTTTGATAATAATTTGCTAACATGACTTATTGAATGTGAATATCGTACTGTTATGATGAGTGTAAAGTATGTTGGCATGAAATATGAATTATAGGCATGGGTTTATTATTAGCTGATAATGGTTGATATATATATGTATGTGTCGATTGTATATTGTTTCCCCACTAAGCGTTATCACTTAGCACGGGTTTTCGATCCGTGTAGGTTCTAAAGTGAAGTGATTCGGAGGACGTCCCCGCATTTTGGTTGGTCAACACACTAGGACAGCTTGGCTTAGTGTAGGTTTTGCCTTTTGTATGGTGATATTGTAAATTATAACTTTTGGGCATGTAATTATTAAAGTATTTTTCTAAGAGCATGAGATGTAATATTATATAAATGTAAGTGTACGTGTATGCGTAATGATGGTCTTCAGTTACATGTGAACGAAATTTATTAGTTCAGGAGTTTGTATGATGAGAATGTATGCGATATGCATGTGTTGTGACAACCGTTCTCGTCTACCACAGCGAAGCTTCGCAGGCGGATGAGAAAGGGGTGTTACAGAAATCTTGATTCATTTCTTCCAATTTTGAAAATTCATTCTCTAAGAATATGACGTCTCATAATTCGAATTCTGTTATATTGCCATTCTCTTGCTTACCCACGAAAACATATCCTTTTGATACTTTAAAATATCTCACAAAGATATTTTTTTTACCTCTAGGTCCCAATTTACCAAATTTACTAAAGGTATCATGGACATAAGCAGCACAACCCTTGGGTCGTAAATGGCTTAAGATAGGTTGTCGACCAGTCCACAACTCATAAAGTGTGAAAGTGATAGACTTGGAGGGCATATAGTTTAGAACATATATGGCAGTTAATAAAGCATCTCCCTAATAAAATATTGGCAAATTTGCCTCCACCATCATAAATCTAACCATATTTAGGCGACTCCTATTTCTCATTTCCGTAGCACCATTTTGTTATGGAGTTCTGGGAATGGACAACCGATGCTAAATCCCCTTTTCATCACATAAAACTTTAAATTCAGTTGAAAGATATTCCCTACCTCTGTCAGTTCTTAAAGTTTTAATCTTACTGTCTAATTAATTCTCAACTAAGTTCATATAAGTCTTAAAGTAACTCAATGCTTCTGACTTGTGAGAAATCAAATAGACATGACCATACCTAGTATAGTCATCTATAAGCGTAATGAAGTAGTAGGCCTTATGCCTTGCCCTAACATTCATTGGATCACATACGTCATAATGAATTAACTGCAATGAAAATTCAGCTCTAGTTCCCTTCTGAACGGTTTTCTAACTGATTTTCTAACTTAGGAAATGCTCTCAAATAGGCAATTTAACCTTGTTTAAGTCACCTAAAAAACCTACTTTGGCTAACCGACTCATTCGGTCTTGCCCGATGTGGTCTAATCTAGCATGTCATAATTTCGCATTATTCTCACAACTATGTGAAAAAGAAGAAATTAAAGAAAAACTAGCTTTATTCAAATAGCCATGGTCAATATCCATAATAATAAAATCATTTAGCACAAAAGTAGAACTATAATAAACATCATCCAAGCACAAGCACATATTGATATCTTTAAAAAAGAAATCAAAAACATATTTCATTAAAACAAGAACAGAAATTAAATTCCTACGAATATATGAGGCATAAAGTACATCATGTAGGATTAGGGTTTGGCCTTCACACAAGACTAATATACACGTACCAATCCCTTGAGCTACCACTCTGCCATTTTTTCCTACATAAATATATTTAGCTCTATTCGAAATTTGTCGGAATTCAATAAAGGTATCTTGACCCTTTGTTACGTGATTCATTGCTCCGTAATCTATTATCCACAAAAGATGAAATTCAGATAAGAATACAGAACTAGATACACTAATTTCACTCACTCTTGATTTAGTATAATGTACCTTTTTAGGTATAGTGAATTGTTTTGCGTAATGTCCTTTCTATTGGCAATTGAAACATTTCATTCTTAAAACGTTTACTTTCTTCTTGCCTTTGGACCTTTTACAATTTTGTTCATCTTTTTGCTTTTTATTTTTTCTAGCTTGTTCCTTATCCCAACCTTTGAAGCTTCTTCTCTTGTTATGGTTAGAACTCATTACACCAGAATGGGACTGTGCCATATATACTTCGACATTGACCTTAATCATTATTAGATGATCCTCTTCAAGCCTTAAATGACAAGCGACATCCTTAAATGTATTTATTCTATCCATATGAGTTAGTTGCATCTTCATATACTCCCAACTCTTGAAAAGGAACGGATAACAGCTTGGACCTGCTGCTCATCAGTCAACTTATGGCCATACTCACTAAGTTCACTTATTATATTTTCCATTTCTCTTTGATGTTTCTGCATCGAATGATCAGACTTCTTTTGATAGGTATCAAATTTGATTGTTAATGATTGTAGCTTAGTCAGAGTCACACCTTCAAACTTCTCCTACAAAGCGATCCACAGATTCATTGCATTTTGATACTTGTGGAACTGCTTAGTGATATCATCATCCATTGCACTTAGCAAGATGATTTGATCAGTGGAATTTTTCTTTTTCCATACCATATAGGCATCTCGGTCCCTCCTATGTTGGGCTGTTGTGCCATCCTCAGGTTTGTCCATAATTGAATTTAAGAGTTCAAGAGCCTCTTACTCTTTAAACACATATTGGATATTCATACTCCAGATTTCATAATTTTCATCGTTTAGTTTCAAATCTTTATTTAGCTTGGCAATAATTCATTTGAAAGTAGTAGTCATTTGGATCCTCTAATCTCTAATGGAACAAAGTTGTACATTAAGATTAGGCAATATATGTTATTTACTATGCATCCAAAATGATAATCTAGTAAAGTTTTCTATGAGGCTTAAATTCAAAAAGGCTACCTATAATATCCAATTACCCTCTAAGTTCTAATGTCTAACTTTATAGGTTAAAATTTCATATAAGACCTTAAATCATACCCTAGTCATATTAAAGCTTGATTAGGGTGAAACCGTAACCGAACATGAATAAATAAGTAGCAAAGTGTCGAAAGGGACGTAACAGTTATTAAATTAAAAGATGCGATAACTTAGTAATTTATTAAATATGACATATGTGCATAAATTAAGTTATATTATGGGCCAATGCATGAATAAATATTAATTATGTAACACCCCATACCCATATGTAGGAGAACTCATCCTCGAAGGGAGTGAGAACGCGTATGGACAAGGGTGTCACCAAACATAGCAATACAATAATAAACGGATAAGAGTGGAAATAAAAACTTTAAAGCTCAAAAGTCATACATCGATAGCAAAAGGTTCATTACAGAATATTCTATCCACAAACTGATATTACAAAATCCTTTCTTTCAGAAATACATAGCGGAAGCATTACAAAAGAAATAAATACAATAAGAGAGCCCAAAAGATTACAAAAAGAACCTCAATACAAAACTAAGCTATGGCACTACAATCTTTCTGTGTTGGCTGGACCTGCGGAGACTCTCCCAAAAACTCAATTCCATCCGCACCTGCACGGATGAAACACTCGTGCTAAGTGATAACGCTTAGTAGGGAAAACAGACAATAATATGAACGGCCATTCACAATGGTCGTTAAAGCTGAACAAATACAAATGTCACATGCTTATAAATGAATATAACAAAATCACGGCTTAAGCATCAATAATGCATTCATTAGGCTCATAATCAAATCCATATATCATACTGATTTCATATGCACATAATCACAACAAGACGCTTGCTGACTCACAATAGCGAATAAGGAGTGAACACATTGGGGTACCCGAGGGTACAATCAAAAACAACTTCTTTAATTGGTTAACCAAAGCCCCTTTCGAATCCAATCTCCACTTATAACGCTATAACAAAAGGGCCGAAATTGACTTCCGACTCAAAGCATCCGTGACAACATTAGCTTTGCCCGGATGGTATTCCAAAATGCAGTCATAGTCCTTAAACAGGTCCAACCAATGGCGTTGCCTTATATTTAACTCTTTCTAGATGAGGAGATACTTCAAACTCTTATGATCTGTGAAAATTCTATATGTCTCTCCATACAGATAATGCCGCCAAATCTTAAGAGCAAAGATCACAACTGCTAACTCTAGATCATGCATCGGATAATTCTTCTCATGAGGCTTCAACTGACGAGATGCATAAGCCACAACCTTCCCCTCTTGCATCAAAACACAGCCAAGGCCCACTCTTGAGGCATCACTGTACATCACAAACTCCTTACCCGAAGTGGGTTGAGTAAGTACAGGAGCTTTGACCAACAACCTCTTCAATTGCTCAAAACATGACTGGCACTTGTCAAACCACTCAAATTTGACCCCTTTCCTCAAAAGTTTAGTCATAAGAGCAGCGATAACCGAAAATCCCTTTACGAACCGGCGATAATACCCAACCAAACCTAGGAAACTTCTCACTTCCGGTACATTCCTAGGTGCCTTCCAATTTACAATCGCCTCAATCTTGGCCTGATCAACTCAGATACCTTCAACCGACACAATATGGCCCAAAAAGGACACCTCATTAAAGCCAAAAATCGCACTTACTGAGCTTCGCAAATAGATGGTGATCTCTTAAAACCCAAAGCACTATTTGAAGATGCTCTTCATGCTCATTCTCATTCTTCGAGTAAACCAAGATGTCATCAATAAACACGACAAAAAATCGGTCGAGATATGGCCTAAACAATCTGTTCATCAAATCCATAAAAGCCACAGGTGCATTGGTCAAACCAAACGACATTACAAGAAACTCATAGTGGCCATAATGCGTCCAAAATGCAGTCTTAACCACATCTGCATCCTTAACCCGAAGCTAATAATACCCAGACCGAAGATCAATCTTAGTGAAGATTCCTGTACCTCTAAGCTGATCAAACAAATCCTCAATCCTAGGCAAAGGATACTTATTCCTCACTGTAACCTTATTAATCTGCCGATAGTCGATACACATACTAAACGTACTGTAACACCCCGACATCCCCGTTGGAAGGATACCGGAGTGCCACGCGGGCAAACATATATATACGAATCCATATACACATGTATAAACAAAACCAAATGAAATATAAAGAAACTTTTAATCATTTAATAGTAAAATCCTGTTTACATATAACATATATCAATATCGTTTTACAAAAACGAGGCTCGTAAGCAAATACATATACAAAAATAATATTTGTTCCTTTACAAAAATTTACTTTGCTATACACAAGCCATATACAAAAATTACAGCGGAAGACTTCAAATAACTTCAATCAAAAAGGACCCCTAGTGGCCGACCTGCAGATATCTTACTCCAAGCTAACCTCGCCACCTGCACGGGAAAAGAGCCCGTGCTAAGCGATAACGCTTAGTGGGGAGAAACAAAACAGACATACAATATACAAATACAATATCTATACAATAATAAACTAATGATTCAAAAGCAGGGCATCAAATCACATGTAAACATGTCTCTAAATTTCTTACTTGACATGCATAAATATATACATTCCAAGCAATTAAGTATTCAATTCACAATTCTCATCATTTCAAGTATACAGATTCAAGGTGCATAAAATAAAGTTAAGCAAGAACTCATATACATCATATACTTATAATCATGTCAATAATACATTTCAACATATGCAACACATTTAAACATATAGCCTGATTAGTCTGAAAATATTCTCTAGAAGTGGATGCGATCAATTGGATACTGATAGAACACAGTATCCCAAGCATATAGCGACATGAGTCTCAAACATGTATTTTTTATATGGAGACCGAAGTCTCGCATTTAAATCCATATAGACCAAACATGGTCGAAACAAGGATCCAAACGGACCCACGTATAACGTTTTATCATATAGCAGCTGCACACACACACTGACCTAAGTAAGCGCTTACTTATCCACTACTATGGCTATTCAGGCTTAAAACACAACTCAACAATTCAAACACCAATATCAGTATTAAATACACTAAATGCAAATACATATTTCACGTGTACAAGTATCTAATCAAATTCCGAAACATTTAAATACATTCAGTATCAATTATTAGAGGCAGAAGTACAAATAATTCACATTCAGTCAAGTTATGGTCAGGTAAAAAAATATAAACTAGTAAATTATGTACATTAATTATTTAATCAGGTATACAACTCAATATTAAACAATTATTAATTACAATTCATATTTTAAATCCAAACTTTGTCATGTAATGCAAAAATTCTTGAAAAACATAAGTTAAAACTTCAATTTTGGAAAACAGGGCCGCAGGTAGAGGCCGGTCACGCTGTGACCCTTCGTCACGTCTCGTGACGCTGGCTCCTCGCAAACGCCACGCCGAAGAACAAGGCAGTCACGGCGTGACCATCAGTCACGTCTCGTGACGCCTGAGAGGAGAGGAAGAGAGGGGTCACGAGATGAAATCTCGTGACACGCAGGGAGGCAGGCGAGGTCGCGAGGCGTGATGCTCCATCACGTCGCGACTTCGCCAAGGGAGGCAGGTCACGGCGTGATGCTTCATCACGCCACGTGACTTCCCAAAGGAGGGAGGTCACGGCGTGATGCCCCATCACGTCTCATGATCTTCCTCTCACAGCTTTCTTCTCCTTCCTCCAACTTCCCAGAATTCCCAGAAAAGCATAAAAACCAGAAAAACGTGAAAAACAGAGTATAACTCAAACTCAAATCCCAGTTTGTCTACATCAAATTTTCATGCAAAAATTCATGCTAACATATATCTTTTGGTCTTCAAAGCACATTTGTAGCAATTACAATATCAATAACATCTTTTTACAAATCAAACAGAGGTAATACCAGAACATCGACTAATTAGAATTTCTCTTTCAAACTCATGCATACTGATCTTATTTAGCAACTCACGTCATTCTTTTCTACCTAAATCATATAAACACAGAACATTTCTCATACATTTAGATGTACAAACACACATAAATACATTAATATCCAAACTGTAAACAGGATCCAGGACAAGTAAGGACAGACACTCCCAAACCTGTATGAAGTCCCAAAAATGTCCACTGAATTCTTCAATCCACAATCTTCCCTTTTCCTTTCTCTTTTCTTTTATCCTCAGATGCTTCTGAAGCTTCTAAACATCCAAAACCCTTAGTTCCTCAACAGAAACACACATGCAGATGATAGAAAGAACAGAAAAATGAAGAAAAGGGCAGAATGTGGTTTACGTGAGAGAGAACCATAAAAGAAAGAGAAAACTTTTTCAATCTTCTGTTTTCCAGCCAACTCAACTTTTCTCAATCTTTCTTTTTCCCTCACCACGTACACACACTCACACTCACCACATGGCACACATGCACAGCTTCACAATCCACTTAATCCACTAATTCCTCTTTTACAATTTGATCCTCATAATTCTAATAGGTCCTTATTAAATTACTCTTTACTCACTAGAATAAAATCTGCACTCTAATTACATCCAATTCCAGCAATTAAATCTTTTTCCTCTTGTAAATTACTCAATTACCCTTAATTGCCCAATTAAAATTCTAATTTCCAAATAAGTCACGCACGTACCATCCTTCTTCTTTACAAATAACACCGGAGCTCCCCAAGGAGATATGCTGGGTCTAATAAAACTTTTATCCAATAGCTCTTGTAATTGAGTTTTAAGTTCCCTCAATTCTATAGAAGCTATTCGATATGGTGTTTTAAAAATAGGGGCAGTACCCGGAACTATCTCTATGGACAACTCCACTTCTCTCTCCGGAGGTAACCCATGCAATTCACTAGGAAACACATCCTCAAACTCCCTAACCACTAGGATATCCTCAATCTTAACTTGGCTACGCTTAGAGTCCAACACCACTGCTAAAAATGCCTCACAACCTTTCCTTATAAACCTCTTAGCTTGCATGGCAGAAATCACATTCCCCAAAGAACCCGAGCCTAAATCTTTGACCACAACCGGAAACTGATCTCTATCCCGCAACACAACAGTCTTCCTATGACAATCTACCACTGCCCGGTGCTTACTTAACCAATCCATTCCCAAAATCAAATCAAATTCCTGAAAAGGCAAATCAATCAAATCTGCTAAGAACTCTATACCTTAGACTAATAGAGGACAATTCTTAAACACTCTACTCACATTAACACTATGCCCTGAAGGACTGGTTATACAAATCTCATAATCTAACTGACCAACTTCATGCAACCTATCAAATAACTTATCATAGCACAAATATGAGTTTGTGGAACCAGGGTCTATTAGAGCATAAATCTCAGTGTCATAGAGTAGAAACTTACCTGCAATCATATCAGGCACATCTTGCTCTTCTCGAGCTCTCATAGCATAAGCTCTTGCTGGCACCATCTGAGGACGATCTACAGACTCCAATGGAGCTCCCTCTGTAGGCCGACCACCTCGACTTCTACCTCTGCCTCTACCTCGACTAGTTTGAGGAGCATTAAACCCCGACCGACTAGCCTCTTGCCGATCCCTAGTGTTCTCACTCAACTTTGGACAGTTGGCCAGAAAATGCTCGGTGCTTCCACAACGGAAACATCCTCCAGTGAGCCACCTACACTCACCCTTGTGGCGCTTACTGCAATGAGAACACTAGGACATCACTTCACCTCTAACACCAGAACTACCTCTACCAGCACCCGAACCAACTGTAAATCCCTGCCTTCTACCCCTTAAAGCAGGACCTGAAGAGGACTCATCCTGCTAGTTCCTCAATCTCTTACCTGAGGACGAACCTCCACGAGGGGGATTCCTCATCAGAGCTCTCTCCCTCAAAATAGATTCAGACCTCTCTGCCCGCACAGCTGCTTGGACAATCTTATAATAGCTGATAGCAGGGGTACTCATCAATGATATGAGCATGGCTCTCAAAAACTCATTCAATCTGGCCTCGAAATGCTGACACAGAAACTCTTCTGTCAAAATACCTGGAGGAGCATACTTCCCAAGCCGATTAAACTCTTTTTCATACTCCAAAACTGACATAGCTCTCTGCTTCAGACTTAGAAATTGAGCCCACTTAGACTCCTTATAAGCCTTTGTCACA
Organism: Excoecaria cochinchinensis; assembly: GCA_947683425.1. Taxonomy (NCBI): domain Eukaryota; kingdom Viridiplantae; phylum Streptophyta; class Magnoliopsida; order Malpighiales; family Euphorbiaceae; genus Excoecaria; species Excoecaria cochinchinensis. The sequence goes on from CANTUQ010000119.1 coordinate 10,893,707, forward strand.
TACTTCTAGTAAATTCCCATTCAAAGAACTCCCATGTGACTGGATCTGGTAACTGGGGATGCCTACGGACCAACTTCCACCAGTCGTAGGGCGATCCTTGAAGCTAAGCAACAACACACTCAACTTACCTCTCTGGAGGGCAACGAATCTCCTTAAGAACTCTTTCTACCTTCTCAATCCACTTCTCTGCCAACTCAGACTCATCTAGACTTGTCCCATAGAAATCTTTCGCCCCAGCTTTGCTCATACTTCCTATCGGGGCTCTCGGAGCAGTAACCCTTTCTAAGACCCGAGCCATGTCTTGAGATATCTTTAACATTGCCTCAAAAGGCATGGCTGCGGCCTCTGGCTGCACCCTAGCTGGCTGAGCCGAACCAAACACTGACGGATCTTGTTCTTGGGGATTAGCACTCTCAGCTGACCCCTCGAGTGACCCACGCGCAGACTCCATCTATAACAAGCATAAAGACATCCGCATTAGGCCAACACAGTACCAAACATATATCTATACTTTACTATCACCCAAAAACACCTAAACCTAGGCTCTAATACCAAAAATTGTAACACCCCATACCCATACGTAGGAGAACTCATCCTCGAAGGGAGTGAGAACCCGTATGGACAAGGGTGTCACCAAACATAGCAATACAATAAACTTACACACAATAAACGGATAACAGCGGAAATAAAAACTTTAAAGCTCAAAAATCATTCATTGATATCAAAAGGTTCATTACATAATATTCTATCCATAAACTGATATTACAAAATCCTTTCTTTCAGAAATACATGGCAGAAGCATTATAAAAGAAATAAATACAATAAGAGAGCCCAAAAGATTACAAAAAGAACCTCAATACAAAACTAAGTTATAGTACTACAATCTTTCTGTGTTGGCTGGACCTGCGGAGACTCTCCCAAAAACTCGATTCCATCTGCACCTACATGGATGAAACACCCGTGCTAAGCGATAACGCTTAGTGGGGAAAACGCACAATAATATGAACGGCTATTCACAATGGTTGTTAAAGTAGAATGCATACAAATGTCACATGCTTATAAATACATATAACAAAATCACGGCTTAAGCATCAATAATACATTCATTAGGCTCATAATCAAATCCATATATCATACTGATTTCATATGCACATAATCACAACAAGACACCTGCTGACTCACAATAGCGGATAACGAGTGAACACATTGGGGCTCCCGAGGGTACAATCGAAAAGCAACTTCTTTAATTTCTCATTCAAAAACATCTTCACATTGGGCGATCTTAAACAAGATCCAAACGTATTGAGGATCACGAGGACCCAAACGAGAACTTGATCAGGGTTCAGAACACATTGAGGCTGTAGCTACTAAATACTATTAGGCATGCCTAACTATCCACTAATTTGACTCTTGCAGGCCATGCATAAATCATCCAATCATAGTCATATTGTTCATAAAATCATCCATGCATAAGTCTAAAAGCACCACAAGTTCGTAAAATAAATATCGAAAGCACAAAAGAAAACCCATTTTGAAAATAGGAGGTATCGCGCTCGCAACAAGGGTAAGGCTCCCTGAATGCCGCGCTCGCGACAGCGCTGCCTAGCCTCAGCTCGGCACTATGCGCTTTGTCACGATCGCGACAAATGTCGCTCTCGCGATAGCGTGCATTTGCTGCTGCTGCTCGGCAAAGCAAAGCTCGACCGCCTGCGAGATATTGGAATCACTAAGCTCTGTCGCGCTCGCGACAAACATCACGCTCGCGATAGAGTCGCATTTTCCAGTTCTCACGCAAATTGCTGAAATTCCACTCCTCCAAGGATTAACCCAAACCTCCAAATCAACCCAAACTACAACACAACTCAAATCAAACCTTCGAATCATTATGAACAATACAAAACCTAACTTTTATACCAATAATCACAATTTAAACAAGCAATTAACATAATCAAAATCTATAATTCAACAAACCAGAAATTTTACTTCAAAACTTCATTCAAATGCATATTTGGGTTCAATTACACACAACCAAGGCATCTCAACTCAAATTATTCCAAAACCCATAACATTTAGACAAATATAAACAATTTTAACCTCATAATTTTCCAGAAAATCAAATCAAAACCAAACAATCAAATTAGACACCAAAATCATAAATTCCCAAACCTTGGTATCCTTTGCTCCTAATCAAGGGGCTGCACTATCACAAGCCTTCTCCTTACCCTTAGGTTCTCTAGGAGCCACTTCTGATCAAGAACATTCACAATCACACAAAACTCAAAAACCCTAACTAAAAACATACATTAGCAAAATCAAAGGAAATATGAAGAATAAAAAGAGGACTAACTAACACTTACTAAATAGACCCAAGAATTGCTAAATCCCACCAAATATTGAGGCCACAAGAAGATGAATCAAGAAGAACAAAGAGGAAGAAGAGAAAGAAGAAGAAATGGCGTGAGAGGAGAAGAGAACGGGAGAGAGGGGCAAGGGATAGCTGCCTCTCTTTCTCTCTCCTTGGCTTATATAGCCTCCCTCACTTGCCACATGGCATCAACCCATTGGTGGAATTTAACCATTCACACCTTGCAACCATCTACCTACTACACCCAAGTCTAGCCATACTAACTCACACACTAACTCAATACATACCACTACACTCTAATAAAACCCAAAACATGCATAAAAACTCAAATTAAAAAACACATGCCAAAAATACACATACATATTCACATACAACATGGCTCAAACTACTAGGGTGGGAAACGGGGTGTTACAAATTACATGTTAATGTGAGAATCAAAAGGAGATAAAGGATTAAATTGAAATTTGAAAAGCTTAGACCAATAAAATGTCAACATATGGACTTCTAGAAATTTAAAGAAACTGATAACCATATAAAAGCCATGAGGTCGGCTAAAATGGAAAAAACAAAATCAACACATCTCTTCCATTTCATTTCCTCTACATTTCAATACACTTAAATGCATGCCAAAGGGATTTGAGAGGCAAAGTTCAAAGTTACTGTAATTTGAGGATAATAAAGGGTAAGTTTTAGTTTTTATCTTCATCTTCTTCTCCTTTTTTCTTTTCTATTTGATAAAGGCTAAAAATTATAAGATAAGGATTGATATTGATGTGGATTTTTGGTGGTTTTAGTTGGTGAATCTAGCAAGAAGGAGAAGGAAAACGAAAAAGAACAAACTTGAGACAAGTGAAGGAAGAAGTGGCCATTTTGAGGTTTGAGAACTACTTAATTTATTTGCTTATACATGTGACGAAATTGTCGTTTAAGTGTTGGATAAAGGTTATTGGGCATGAAATTAGTTGAAAGTGAAATTGAAATGAATTTAAGGAAAATTCTGCCTAAGGTTTACCCGAACCAGTTTTAGTGTCAAGGCCATACTTGGCCTACAAACCTCCAAATAGAGAATAACTTTAAGACATAGACCTACAAATATTATGAGGAACAGAGACCCAATTTTGCCCTTAAGGCTCTTGAAATTATGATTGAAAATACAAACTTGTTGTTGCCTTGTATTGGGAGCATTTTGTGTTCCTAAGGGCATATCTCCTAATTTACAAGTCTAAAATGCATGATTTTTGCACCCTAAACCATAAAAATGTCATATGCTATGTGAAAAAAACCCCAAGCAAAACGGATATAAAATTCTACCCTATTTTATTTTGAAATAAAACAGGGTTACACGGCTATCAGGAATTCCTGACCACCATGCAATACCCCCTAACCACCATGTAAAATGATTCTGTTCCTTAAAATTTAGCTTAAAAATGACCCACATGCAGTTAGAAATTCTTGACCACCGTGTGAAGACCCTAACCACCGTTTAAAATGATTATGTCTCTTAAAAATTAAAGCCCCGGCATGCCACACAGTGGTCAAGAATTCTTGACTACCATGTAATCCCCTATTTTTAGGATATAAGAGTGCGATTTTCTCACCAAAATGAACCCAAACTTTACCAAAAGTTCATGATACTTGTCCAATGCATGTTAAATGACTTATGATGATTATATGCTTATATTTTATATGAAATGGCATAAAATTAATGATATTAATACAGCTTATACAACATGAGTTATGCTTATAATTGATGTTTATTTCTTGACATTGCTCAGAACTATGTGTCATGTATTCTTAATTAGATATGTAATGGCCCAAATATCGGTTTAGAAGTGTCAGTAAATAATTTCAGTGTTATCATGATAATCGCAACGTTGAACAGTGTAGGGAGTGAGTTTGCCAGTGTCAAAATTTAATGTTAAGTGTGTTAAAATTATAGTGATTTCGGGTCAAGTGACACCGGAGTGGCTATACAACGAACCCGGCTATCCGGCTTCAGAAAAATTTTAATTTTGTAAAAATAATCTGTGGGCCTTAAGGAGTCTAGTGGTGAAATTGAAACTGAAAACGGAGTTAAATTGACCTCCGAAAGTCATTTTGAAGTTGGCCTACGGTTCGGTTCAATTTGAACCAGGATTTGACCGAGGGGTTATAAATAGTAAATAAGGCCTAATGGAAGTTGAGTGTGTAGAATAAGACAATAGAAGTGTTATCTGTGAATTTTGACAGCTTTAGAGTTGTATTTTATGGTAAAAGAAAAATTGATCGAATCATACCGGTTTAGGTGAACTGAGGCTGAAATGGACTCCGATTGAGCTAAAATTTGCAGGGAGCCTATTTTTGATGTTTTAAGATCAATGGAATTGGTTAGAAGTGAAAATAATGAGACAAATATATAGATGCTTTGGAAAAGTACAATTGAACCGAAAAACCAAAATTTTGGTTTAAATCGGTTGGACCACCTTCGTTGGATCGGTTTGGTTCATTTATGGACTATATAAAGGAAGGATATGCCAGATTTCTCTAGGAAAATCTAGCCAAAACCGACCTCCTTCTTCTTCTTTCAAAACCGTATGTTATTTTTCATACGTTCCTCCATTTTTCTTCATTCTTTCTTCAATCTTTCTCCAAATCTTAGCCTCCCAAACAAATCTAAGTCCCTCTATAACATAAACACAGCAAGTGGAGTCCATTTGGAGCATTGAAGGTGAAGAAAACTAAGTATTCAAGGTTATGCCCTAAATTTGAGGTAAGAGATTTAAGTTGTTTTAATTTAGTTTATTGGTCACTATGGGGATTTTCGAGGGTGTAGAACACATTTATGATGTTATATTTCATATTGGAATTTTGGTTTTAAAGTTATGTGGATTTTTAAATTCAGCTACCTTAGGGAATTAAAGGGAATGAAGGAGTTTTAAGGAGTTATGGCATGGGAAGCATGTTTATGATATAGAGAACAAGAATCTAAGGTGAGTGGATACATTATCCTTCCTTTTACATTGATTACGCGTGAATTTTAGGTTATGTCTAAGTGTAAACATGAGATTTAGGCATGCTTAATTAAATCGAACTTGATAATCAAATAAGTGTATAAATATGCTTGGAATAAATTAAAACATTATGGTATGAAACCCCACATGTAGGCCGAATGGTAACTTAAGGAATTTATAATGTATACATGACTTATATGGCATATAAATGATGGATATAACATGTTTAACGCATAATAGAGTGATTAAAAGAATTAAAAGAAATTATAATAAAATGGTAAAGTTGTGGCCGAATGGAATATTAAAGGAAATAATGTGTTATGTTGTGTAACATAGCAAGAAAATGATATTTATAGCAAACATAATATGTAAAATGAATGATTGAATTATTAAGTGGAATTAAAGTGAACTAAATGGAAAATTTGTGTAGTGGCCGAATGGTATATAAAGGATTTAATTGAGATATAAGATGAATTATGGCATATAAATGATATTTTTGGTATGTTTAATATGTAAAGAGTATGAATGAGTGATTAAATGAGATTAAAGTGAATGATGTGAAAAAGTGATACCTTGGCCGAATGGTAATTATGGTGATTTATGTGTGTATTTTGATAACTAGTGTAATGTGATGGCATAATATGATTAAGTGATGATAAATGAGTGTGTATGTAAAGTGATAAGTGAAAATGAAGTGTATTACAAAATAAGTGTGATGGCATAATGTGATGTTTATATGAGTATTGATGAACTATTGCCCTTAGTATTGGTCTGGTAGAAAAATCTTATCCAGAATATAATTGGCTAGCCATAGGGATTCTACACCGCGGTACGAGTCATGACGACTCGCTATTGATAGACCAATGATGGTCTATTTCAGTACAGTGTTTAGTGTTTATAGTGTATCCAGTGATTACAGTGATTAGTGTAGTGCAGTGCAGTGAGAAGTGGTCCTATTGGGATCATTTCATAGTGTAGTGGATCTGTGGGATCCACGTCCCGCATATCCGGTTAGTAGATTTTCTATCGGGTATATATTAGGGGCATTCTGGTAATTATGTGATAAAAATGATTAAAATAGTGATAACAGTGAAAATGAGTGAAAACGGGACTAAAATGAAGTAAATAGAAAGTTTAGGGGTAAAACGGTAATTTTACAAAAAAGTTGGTAAAAGTGAGCAAGTTAGGTAAAAAGTGTAAGGGTAAGGGTAAATTTGTAATTTTGGCAAAATGTGAGGTTAAAATAGTAAATTAGTGGAAAAGTGATAAAATAAGGACCTCAATGTAATTTAGTGAAAATATAAGATTAAAAGTGGTATTCAAGTGTAAAAAGAGCAAAATAGTAATTAAATAAGTAAACAAGGGTAAAAGTGTAAATTGGAAAATAAGTGAGGTTGAAAAGGGTAATTATTGAATAAGTGAGGGCAAAATGGTAATTAGGTGAAAACGAGGGCATAAAGGGAATTAGTGAAAAAGAAAGGATATGGGTGGTATTATGGCAAAAGTAAGGACATGAATGTAATTAATATAAAAGATGGGACATAGATGTAATTAATGAAAAAGTTAAGGACGTATGTGGAATCAAGTGAAAAGATTAAGGACTTAAGTTTAGGTAATTATAATTGGTGAAGTAATTATGGAATATGTATATATTTAATGTAATTAAAGTGATTTAATAAATAATATGATCGAAATAAGATTAATTAATGAATTAGTGTAAAAATATGTTAATTGACAAAATAATGGTATAATTAATTAATTGGTGAATTTAAATGGATTATTACATTGAGGAAATAATTGGATAAATTATTATATTTAATTAATTATATTGTAGTTAGTAAAAATTTATGCATAAATGAATGAATGAATTAAAGACTAAAATGTAAAATTGTGAGTTAATAATAATATTAAAAGTGAGACTAATTATAAATAGTGGTATAATTATAATTATAGTGAATTGGAGTGGTAATATTGAAATTGATGACTAATGAGGGACTAAAGTGTAATGTGAAGAAAATATTATAGTAGTGACTAGATGGAAATTGTATGCTAAATAAATAATAAAGTAATGTAATAATGAAATTAAGTAATGACAAGTTCGTAATATAACCTAATTGAAGGTTAAATTGTAAATTGTCACAAAGTAAGGGGCTAAATGGTAAATTGGAAATAATGAGACTAAGGAAGGAATTAAAATGTAAATATGCAATAAGAGAGATAATAAATGTGTGTCTGTGATTAGTGAGCGAACAATTGAGAATTTTAGAATAATATTGTTTGATTAAATATTAAGTGAATAATGGATTAAATTTATTATGATTGAATTAATATGCTAGTGACAATGAAGGATAAATAGGTATATTAGTGGCGTTATTGTAAATAAGTGAAATTTATTGGATTTAAACGTAATTGATTATAACAATGCTAGTGATAATATTTAAGTGTAAATGGAAAAGAAATAGACTACTAAGTAAATAAATAAATTGGTTTTATGTATATGTAAATTAAGAGATGATATTTGGAAATAAATAAATAATAAGGTAGATAATAATGATAATATAAATCAAGTAAAATGGAAAGATAGTGTTTTAAATTGTAAGAAACATAGAGAGATTAAATTGTAACGTTAATTATTAGGAGGCTAATTGAGTATATTGGGAAATAAAGACTTTCATAGTAAAAATGATAAAGGATAGAGCGATTAATAAGTAGTGTTAAGATAAAAGAAAATAGACAGGCCATTATTGTGAATAATAATATAAGTGACCAAAGTCGAATAAGAAATAATATATTAGTAATGAAATTTATAATGATGTATATGTGGACCAAATGAATAGTAAAAAGAGACAGTTATAGGTCAATCGATAGTTAAGTGATAAGTGAAAATTGTTAAACAAACGAGTGTTTAAGTGAAATGAAATTGATAAGTGATATTGTAAAGTAAAATTACTGATAAGTGTAGAATCGAAATAGTAAAGGAAAAAATAAGATAGTGATTAAAGTATAGTGATAACCACACAAGAATAAATGCAATCGAAATTAATTTAAGTAAACGACTTATCGGAAGATTTAACATAGCAAATGATATTAACGTAAGAGAGTTAGTGTAGTGTAAAAGAGTAAAGGAAATGTTAGAAACGTAAAGAAAGTAATAGTATTTGATTAGTATTACTAGTAGTGAAATAATGATAAATTATTAAGTAAGTTGATAAACAATTTACTATCCGAAATTAAATTGTAATTGAGCATTCATTAAGGAAGGAATCTAATAGGTTATTTACAAAGATAAAAGTATTAAAAAGAGATACATATGAAATTGATCGTAAATGACAAATCGAACAAAGTGTTAAGCGACAAGAGTCATTAGTGCACATGATAAAGTTAGTGATAATAGTAATGAAAAGAATAGAACCAATAAATAAGGTAAAGCACCGAAATTGACAAATAATAGTGAAATTGACAACATTACAGATTAACAGTGTAAATGATAGTAAAATCGATAATTGTAATGGTTAACAGTGTAAGAGATAGTGAAATTGTCAATAGCATGATAGCGATTAATATATTACAATGTAGTGCTAAAGGTAAAGACATTGATTAGTGATAATAGTGACAGTGATAAAGATAAAAATAGTGAGCATCATAAAAGTATGCTATAAACTATTTAAAAGATTTAGAAATAATTGACCCCATAACCTAAATACGATAAAACAATTAAGTGATCAAGTATATAGGATTAGTATGGAAAACTTAGGATAAGTATCCATCACTGGGCATTTTAATGCTCAGCGCGTAATGTGTTAAATGCATGCAGGTTATAATAGTTAGACGTGGCCGAAGGCGTAGAAGCAATTAAAGATTAAGCAACAGCAAGGACCGAAGGATTTATAAGGCATGTATACTAGCGTAGTTGGGGAAGCTATGGTATGGATAGGTAATTTATGTGTTAATGTATTGTTATGTTACTGTGTATGTATTGTTGTGTTTGTAAAAAACAAATCAGAGCTGTCGAGGGCATCATCAGTGAATGGTAATGCACTGTAGTGTTGTGACATCCGGTATTCGTATTATTTATGGGTATAAGGGTGTTAGAAGATGTGTTGATTAAATGATTATGATTAAGCATCCGAGAATACAACATGAATGTAAACCATCTCGAAATGATTATTAGTGGTTGCTTAGAAATCTTAGGAGTGGATAAATAGGCATGCCTATATACTGATGTAGCTGCTTGTTGACACACATTGTGTCTTATTTTGAGACTATACAAGTCTCCTTACATTTTGTTCCTTTAGGTACTACATTACCGTACCATATCATATACCTTTGGGTATTTATATTTTGTACCTTTGGGTACATATTACATGCCATATCGCACCTGTTATCCACTTCCACATAAATACAGGCGAATGACAAGTTATGTAGTGTATTTTGAATATGTTAAATGTTAATATGAAACCTAAATTCCTAAATATAGTCTAATTGTATAGGAGACAATATATATAAATGCTTTTGCATGTTACATGAAATATTCTTATTTATCATATCATAGTAAGCTTATATCTTTGGATATTTGCACATTTAAATATTTTGACTTATGTGTTTGGGGACGGCTATTGTGAGTAATCATTTAAAAAATATGTATTCCCTATTAAACTTTAAGCTTAGCACGAGTATTAATCCGTGTAGGTACAAGTGTAGGAACAACTCAGAAGGACAAGCTGGAAGGTCAGTGTAACACCCCAACCTACCACAACAGGTGAAATATGTCACGCGATAATTACAGAGTTCAACATACTTAAATAAGAAACATATAGTAAAAATGAAATTATAAAATTTCTTCTAATCCAAATTATATTCATGTACATTTGCTCGAAGGATACTTTTCTCATTAATCATAGTACATACAGACCATTCATTACTAAAACAGAATTTAATTACATTACAAGAGGCAAATATAAAATCTATTTAGACTCATTGGCCTTGACTACTGCGAAATGTCCTTGGCGACTCTTCTATCTTTATAACCTACACGGATGAACACCCGTCCTAAGTTTAAAGCTTAGTAGGGAATACATATGAAATAGACGACCACTCACAGTAGTCGTTAACAAAACACATGAATGATTGCATATAAACATTTATATTTATAACATATAAACTCGTAAGAATATACCCTAATCAGATACGTACATTTGTACAGTTTGGTAATCTTCCTTATTTGCTTAACCAAGTAGACATTTATGTTAATACGCGCAATTAACAAACACACAAAATCACGTTCATTTAATGTTAAGTATCATGTTACTCATACATTACATAGATTATTTAACTTAATTTATAAAATGTTAAAGATGCTGTAGACACCGGGTCCCGAGGCGGTCCAATATCAGAATTACTCGATGATGAAACAAAAGACCGACTTTCGGCAAGAAAAGTGAGAATCGACCGTTCCCTTGTCGAGATTGTGTTTTTTTCGAAAAATAATTTTAAAATATATATTTTAGGGATTAAAATTTAAAATGGGAAAAAATATTAATATTGTGTCAAAATTAAAAATAAAAAAAAAAAATTTTATCGCGAGTGCCACTGCGGCAGCGCGGGGCCGCCTGCGCGCGAAGCTGGCGCCTCGTGCGCCCCCCCTGCGCGCAGGGGCGGGCGCCTCGCGCGCCCCCCTGCGCGCGAGGCGGGGCGCTCCGTGCGACCCCCCTGCGCGCGAGGCGGGGCGCTCCGCGCGACCCCCCCTGCGCGCAGGGGCGGGCGCCTCGCGCGATCCCCCTGCGCGCGAGGCCTGCTGCCTCGCGCGACCCCCCTGCGCGCGAGGCAGCTGCCTCGCGCGACCCGCCTGTCCCGCGCGCGCCCTTGGCTCCTCCGCGCGACCTGTTTCGCCTGTCCGTTTTTTTCGCTATTTTCAGTCTGATTTTCTGATTTTTTCAGTTTTCATTGTTTCACCATTTTATGTTATTTTAGATTAACTAAAAAGGAAAGTTTTTTTGTCCCTTGCCATTTTTGGCCAAGACAGGATTAAATGGGGATTTTCCCCTCATTTTTGGAGGAGGGCAGATGAAATCCAATTTTTTTCCTTAGCTTTTCCTCTCTACCTTTTTCCACTCTCCAGGAAGCTCTTCTTGCTTCTAAAAAAAAAAAACTCTTCAAAAAATCTTCAAGTTCTCTTCTAAAATCTTAGTTTTGCCATTACAAAATATTTAATCTTGGGTTGATTTGAGCAAGAAAAATTAATTTTCTTTGTTCCTTCATCCCACAAAAAAATATTTTTCTCAAGATAATTTGTTTAGAACACAGATTTTATATTTATTTCAAATATTATTATCATCAAAAAAAAAAATCCGACAAGGAAATCGATCGAGACATCCTATTTCCAATCTCAAAAATTCAGAGGGTAAACATTTTTGGACCCGTTCTCGTTCATTTATTGTATAGTATTTATTGTTGTTAATATCATTTTTGCTATTATTATTCTTATTACTCGTTTCTAGTAATTTAATGTGTTAATAGCACCATTAATGCATTATTTAGTTGTAATGCTTTGGTTTTTTTTTATGCTCATCCTTCATTATTATTATTATTAGTTGGTTAATATAAATATTGTTAAGTTGTGTCGTTTCCCTATTTTCATATATTGTTGTCATCCCTCTTTTGTTAAGCCTTGCATTATTATTATTATTATTATTATTATTATTATTATTATTATTATTATTATTGTTATTAATACTAGGGTTATTTGAGTCATTGCCATATTCATTATTATTATTATTATTTCTAATTGATTATCCCGTTTTCATACTATTTGTCATTCATTACTATTACTATTTGCATTATTACCATCCTATTAATCATTATTATCATTATTATTATTATTATTATTATTACTTAATTCTCTATTTTATTATCATTGTTATTTATTCATTTGCTAGTATTATTCTCTTTTAGTATTGTTAGTGCTATTATTACCAACTATTTGACTAGTTAGCATTATTGTTGTTGTTATTATTATTTAACATTTCGTATCATTTTTATTATTATTGTCATCGCCATTATTGTGGTTATCATCATATCTTGCATTTATTGGATTAATTTACTTGGGACATTTACTAATATTTTTGATACTATTTTTTCTGTCTGAGATTTAATTTTGGGTCGGGCTATGTGAGCGCCCCGCGACTCCCCGGATGGGTCGCGACGCGTGGAGGGTCACATCGGTTCGGTGAGATCTCTCTAATTCTCTATCCTTTTGTTGTGTTTATTTGTAAATAATTATTTTATTTATGCACGCGTGCGATAAAAAATCACAAAAATATTTCTATAATTAAATTACAATTTTCACTAATAAAATCGGGACCAACGTCCCTTATTTTAGCCCAATAATAAAATCATCATAATTAAAACGAAGAGTCAATTTTCAATAAAATGGGATCACTCATCCCGGTTTTCCAATTCAAACAATAAAAAATGACTCTTCGAATCCTCTTCAATTTAATACGAAGGAACCAATGTTCCTAAATTTTGAACAAGTGCGAAGGAACCGATGTTCCTAAAATAATGTCCCGATTTATGCATGTCTTTTTATTTTCTTGTGTGAGTGTTTAAATTTAGGTGCATTATTTTCCTTTGGGCCCTTGTAATTAATTTTTGGGGCAACTTCATTTATCTTTTGGGGATTGTATTCTGTCCCACTTACATCTTCAACCTTCTTTTATTGGGGTTGTATTTCTGCCCCTATTTCTATTGTAATTGCGTGCTTGCGTGTTTACCGCTTTCATTTATCGCTTTCTCTACCTATTGCTTTATCGCTTTTATTTACTTCCTTTACGTGCTTGAAAATGCGCTTTTACTTTTAATGCATCGCTCGTGTGAGATGAGAGATATAATTTTAAGAATTTAAAAACCCATTTATAATTAATCAAAGCATAAATAAGAGGGAAGTTCCGGACACCATAACTCTGGTTTAGACCGTTAGAGGTGAGAAACCTTTTCCTAATTTCTTGCAAATTGGGTGGCGACTCCAAATACCTCAAAAGGTGCCTTTAGGCGTCAATAGGCTAGGTCATTCTCCCCAATGTTCTATTGGGAGGGATACACCGATGATGCCTCATGGCGCCCATGATCAAGAGACGCGAACCTTTCATACCTCGAATCCTAAAGCGGATTCAAAGTGAGGGCCCTTGCTGGGTTTCAGGGTTCGGCGCGCGTCACAGATGCAGTAACCAATCCTTTATTTAATTTCTTTACAAAATAAATCACCTTTAATATTACATGCATATGGAAATCTTAATTTCTTATTACTTTCAATAACATGAGTTAAACATCCATCAAAATATCCCTCACATACAACAAATCACATAAGCATTTAAGGTCTAAACACACAAATACATTTAATTATTACTGCATATTTCGTATTATGCATTTATTACTCTTTTGTTCAATTGTTGCCTACATTCCCAAGGGGAATAACAAGATTAGGAAGCACATAGGTACCCTAAGGTACTCTCACATATTACGTATAGGGATCCGTGCAAGATCTGAGAACACATAGGTGTACGAAGCACAAATTCAAAGTAATATATATTTGCCACAATAATCAGTATGATCATATGCATATGCAATGCTTAATTCCATATTTCCTTACAGAATACAAGTCATTACGTTCATTTATTAATTCATATCATATATTTCTCATTTAGTATCCTTTTATTCATTTGCTGCCTGCTTTTTTCAAGGGGTGGATAACGGGATACAGAAACGCATAGGTACCCGAAGGTACATCCATTTTTGAAGACATTCAGATCTACCGTGATCCGAAAACACATTAGGGATCAACATGGTGCACAACTCATAAGAATCCAATTCAGGATCCTAACACATATATGTACCGTACTGTGGTCCAAACATAAGCTACAACACTCAGAATCCCTATAGGCATGCGTATCTGTCCACGACTCGATAATTGCAGACTCAATAAACAATTAAAATTCCACTTATTATAAGCCATTCATTTTCAATCACATGCAAAATAATTGCGTATAAAAATACACAATGATAATTCATGCAGTTATGTTGTTATAATAACATTTTGTAAATGCCCAACATATAATTTCTTGTTTAAAATATTAATTAATCAACTTGTAGAAGAAAGCACATTAAGCAAATTAAAGGCTAAAACTGGGAAGGGTCACGGTGGGCAGGTTTGGTATTGACCGTGACACCCAAAATAATCAAAACAGAAGTCCAAGAGCATGGGTCACGGTGGGCACGTTTTAGTGCTGACCGTAACACCCAAAAATAATCAATTCTGCCTTTCAGTAGTATAGGTCACGGTCAGTAGGTATTGGTGCTGACCACGAGGTCCTAAAATAGGCAATTCTGCCTTACAGAAGCATTGGTCACGGTCAGCAAGTATTGGTACTGACCGCGAGGTCCCAAAATTTTGCCTTACAAAAGCAGAATCTCGGGATTGCTTCACTACTCTATTTTTCACAGCATAAACCAACGTCTAAACTTCAATTTTAGGAAAAACTCTCTTTCTTAACAATTGTTCCCTAGGATGTTAAGTTTCAAATAGCACAAATTTTAGGTCATTTGGACATCTAAAACATCAGATATGATCTAAACAACCTGCACTGCTCTAATGAACCGGCCAAAGAAGAGACACCTCTGTTTTGGCCAATTTTAGAGCACTAAGAGTCAAAACTAGGTCTGGGTTCCTATATACATATTTAGGCATATCTATTAGATTTATAACACAACCAAAATCATGCAATTTAGAGCACCCAAACTCCAAATATGACCAAAATAACACACAGAGGTCTGAAAAAGGTTGAGCAGAGTTTCCCTAGAAACTCTACTTGCCCAAATTAACTACTTAACTTGCTCAGTCTGAAACATTATGAAAACACCATTTTTTTGCTAAAATGGCCTTCTTGAAAAATGATACCCAAGATGTTAACTTTCTAGCATAAATTTTAGATCATTTGAAGCTGTAACCTAGGAGATATGACATCATAAACACAGACTGCTCCAAAGCCTTATTCTAGGAAAAAGGCTACTATTTTGTACACTTTTGGGGACCTTAAAGCCAGACATAAATTATGGCTATTTTTATGACATTTGTAGGCACAGAAGTCACGGTTCGAACACCCCTAGAATCCTCCAATTTGAAGATTTCTAACTCAAGTTATAGCATAAAAACTAGACTAAAGTTAGATAGCACCAAAGACAAAACTGGTTCCAGTCACTCGGCCAAAACAAAAACCTTTCTATTTTGGCCACTTTTAAGGGTATTAGAGCCGAAATTTACTCATGGTAATTTTTAGTACTTTTGTAGATATGGAAGTTATGGTTCTGATGGCACTAGATCACTTAATTTAGAGTTCTTAAACTCCACTTATACCCAAAACAATCACCAAAGGTCATTCCATCCTTTAGGCAGAATTGCACTATGTAATTCAATAAGCCTATAATCAACTAATTTGACACAAACATAACAAATATACAAACACCTCAAAATATTCGATTCATCAATAAATATTCATTCACATAAAAATTAACACAATAATTCCCAAACCTCTTTTAATGGCTCTTTCATCTCTACTATTGCTTTCTCTCTTGCTTTCCTACTCTTTCATGGTCATAATCATCCAAATCCCCCATCAAAACCCACACATATCACTAATTAGAATTCTCAACCATTTAAAAAGAAATCAATGAAATAAGAGACTTATTTCTTACCTTTCTTATACCAATCTTTAATCCAAAACACTTGAAACTTAAGAAGTCCAAAACTCAATCTTTGTGTTTTCGATTTAGGGAGAGCGGCGTGAGGAAGGAGATGAAGAAATTTTTGGCTCAAGGCCATAGCCTAATTTTGATGATAATCAAACCTTAAATAAACTCTATTGTGAATTCTTCTCTAAGTAATTTCTACAAGTATATTCTACACAATTTCTGATGCAAAATCCTTCATGCTTGGATATTAAAGACAAATCTGAAGATTGCCTTAGTTTATTAGAAATTAGGATACTAAATTGTAAGATTAAATTGAGGCAAATTATTTCCATTCATGCATACACATTATAGCTTTAAAATTGCATAAAAATGTTTTTAAGTCAGAAAATGAACTTTTGATCAAAACTGATTTTCGTCAGAAAATGGTTCTTTAGAAAATGAATTTCTGATAGTAACAATTTTCTAAATGAATTTCTGCCAGCATTAGATTTCTGGACAAAAAATCTGAATTTCACTACAGGACAAAAATAACGACTAGTTAACTGCTAGTTTTTTCCAAACTTCTTCCCAACGGCTAAAAACGGCTAGTTTTATTTCAAACACCTAGCACTAATTTTTTGAGTATAAATACATGTTATTTCACCTATTAGAAGGTTAGAAAAAGTTGAAAAGAATTTCTATCTCTTAAGCGAAAAGCTTAGTTTGTTCATCTCACTTTTCACATCTTTTGCACTTCATTCTTTACATATTCTCCTCAATTTGATTATAGCTTTTATTGTAACTATATGTGACGAAATTAATTTTGTAAAAGATTGTGAGTTGGATTGGCTAGAACCTAGGAGAAAAATTCTAATAAGTGTTTTCTATCTTTTGCTTTGGAAAAAGGGTAGATATACAAATCTAGGATTGTATATTGACTTTGAATCTTGCCCTTAAAAGAGTTAAGGGTAGAGAGAAAAACTCAAGAAGAGAATCTTGAGGAGTGGATGTAGGCAAGTTGGTCGAACCACTATAAAATTCTATGTGTTAGCTTTTCTGCTCTCTTTTCTGAAACTCTGCTTTTCTACTCTGTTTTTGAAATTCTGGAATTTGTGTTTTCAATATTATTTCTTAAAATAATTCTTGAAATATTCACACCAAATTTCATACACACTTTTTAGAATTATTTTTTATATTTTGATTGTAAAATAACTTGCAAAAATTTGGACATTGCTTGCATTGCATTTTTGTATTCATAGTCAAAATTCTGTATTTTCACACATTTCTGTTCCATTAAAAAAATAGCCAAAAAAATTTGAGACACTTAATTCACCCCCTCCCCCCCCCCCCCTCTTATATGTCTTTAGTCACTACTACTGTGCTGAAAACCAGAAAAGAATTTACTAAAGTAAAAAAGAAGCAAGTGCGGCTGAATTCTAAAACTATGAGTATTCTATTCTGCTCATTGCAAACTAATGAGTTCAACAGAGTCTCTGGTTGTGATACTGCTAAAGAAATATGGGACAAGCTACAAGCATCTTATAAAGGTAAAAATCAAGTTAAAGACACTAGACTTCATGTTCTCATGGTAGATTATGAAGGATTCAAAATGAAACCAGAAGAGTCAATTTCTGAGGTAATCAACAGGTATGTGAAACTAACTAATGAAATTAAAGCTCTTGGTAAAAAACTTGATAAGCATGATAAAATTGCAAATCTTGTTAGAGGTCTCACTCCCAGGTGGAAAGCAAAAGCGTCAATTATGTTAGATAAGGATCTTAGCATTCTTAATTTTGATAATGTTTGTGATCTCTTATTTTACATGAACTTTACATTAAGTCTCAAGATTCAGAAAAAGAAAAAGATAGGAAATTGAAAGCTATTGCTCTCAAAGCAGAATTTGGAAGTGATTATTCTATAGATGATGATGAAATGGCGTTGATCACTAAGAAATTCAGAAAGCTGTATAGAAAAGGAAAGAAATCGTACGAAAAATAGCATCAGAAATTTCCTCATCATAAAGCAGAAAATTCATCAAAATCTGCTGAAAACATTATTTGCTATGAATGTAACAAACCTGGTCACATCAAATCCAAGTGTCCAAATTTAAAAAGAAAGGAGAAAAGATTCAAAAATAAGGCTATGAAAGCTACTGGAGTGATAGCGAAGAATCAAGCACAAGTAAAGCAAAATCTGTAATTTATGATGAAATCGGTCTTATGGTTGATCGTGATCATCTTCTTATGTAGAGTTAAAAGCTTCAGCTGATGACTCAAAAAAATATGAGGAAAGTGATTCTAACTCCAATTCTAATTCAATTGAAAATGGTAATGAATATGAGAAAATGCTTGATTGTTTTGAAGAATTGCATCATAAATAATGCATGTTTAAAAAGATGCATATTAAAATGAAAAAGAATTTTAATGTATTAAATCTAGAACATGAAAATGTTAAGCAATCAGAAATTAAGTTGAAAATTGAATATTCTGATTTGGAAAGAAAATATACATCTTTACATGAAAAATGCAATGTTAAAGGAAAATAGATTTGTACATGTAATGGTAATGCTGTTGAAAATCTAAATACAAAATCTGTTCATGCAAGCACATCAAAAAAAATTTTATCAGAAAAATTACACTCAGAAAAAAAGATTTATAAAGTTTTATCTTATGGTAAATTAGCAACTAAGTCTTCCGGTACATATTTTTATTGCTGTAGAAAATGGCATATATCAAAAGTCTATTATTATTAGAAGAATGCTAACTCTGTCAAACAGAAATGGGTGATAAAAAATTCTGAAATTGTTGTCACTAACCATGAAAGACCCAAGAAAGATTTGATACCCAAAAATACTTGAATATATTATAGGTTTGCCTAAAAAGCACCAAAACGAAAAAATTGGTGCATGGACAGTGGCTGCTCTAGGCATATGATATGGGACAGAACTAAGTTTTCTAAACTGGTAAAATCTGAAGGTGGTTTTGTCAGCTTTGGTGATAACAGAAAAGGAAAAATTATTGGTACTGGATCTATTAGTTCTAATCCAGTTATTGAAGATGTCTCTCTTGTTGAAAGCTTGCAATACAATTTATTAAGCATAAGTCAACTGTGTGACAAGAAAAGAAGAGTAATTTTTGAAGTAGATCATTGTAGAGTTGAAGATGTTGAAACAGGAAAATATATTCTAAAGGGTCAAAGATCTGGAAATATTTATTTAGTTAGCCTAGATGATATCAAGAAAAGTGAGGCTAAATGTCTTATTTCGAAGGAAGATCTAAGTATTTTGTGGCATAAAAAATTGGGCCATGCTAGTTTTCATGCAATAGAAAAGCTGGTTAGAAAAGATTTAGTAAAGGGAATGCCAGAAATGAAGATTGATAAAGATCATGTGTGCAAAGCGTGTCAACTTGGGAAGCAAACCAGGAATTCCCATAAATCTAAAAGCGGTGTTTCCATTGAGAAGGCTTTAGAGTTTCTTCATATGGATTTACTTTGGTCCAATAAATCTCTCAAGTATGGGTGGAAAAACTTATGTGTTAAATGTGATGGATGACTATACTATATATACATGGGTATTGTTTCTTGTTCATAAAGATGAAGCATTTGAGGCATTTAAGAAATTGAGTAAGAAAATTCAAAATGAAAAAGGATACAAGATCACAAGTATAAGAAGTGATCATGGTGGAAAGTTTGAGAATAAGAAGTTTGAAGATTTCTGTAGCAATTCTGGAATTAATCACACCTTCTCTGCTCCTACGACACCTCAACAGAATGGTGTAGTAGAGAGGAAAAACATAACTCTTCAAGAAATGGCTAGAACAATGTTGAACGAAAATAATCTGCCTAAGTATTTTTGGGCTGAGGCAATCAACACTTCATGCTATATTCTAAACAAAATTCTGATTAGATCAGTATTAGAAAAGACTCTATATGAGCTGTGGAATGGTAGAAAACCAAATATCAGCTACTTTCAACCATTTGGCTGTAAGTGTTTCATATTTAATGATAAGAATAATTTGGCTAAATTTGATGCACAATCTGATGAAGGTATATTCTTAGGATACTCCTCAAATTCTAAAGCATAGAGAATTTTTAATAGAATAACGCTTAAAGTAGAGGAGTCAATAAATGTTAAATTTGATTTTACTAATGCAAATTTTGGAGAAAGGAGTTTTTTTTATGATGAAACAGGTTTTGAGAAAGATAAAAATAAAGATCAACAGAATACTGAAACAGAAAAGTCACCAGATCAGCAACCAGATCCGGATGACAGAATTCTGGAACAACATGAGGATGCAGAAAATGATTCAGAAGTTTGGACAGAAAATAAACTAGAAAATCAGACAGAATAGCAATATGAGCAACCAATATAATTGCTTAAAGATTGGAAATTCCACAAGTACCACCCCAAAGATAATCTATTAACTGATCCCTCTCACAAAATGATGACAAGGAGAGCCATGCGTGAATATTGTGGTAATGTTGCCTTGTCTCTCAACTTAAACCTAAAAATTATACTGATGCTCAAAATGATGAAAATTAGATTATTGCTATGCAAGAAGAGTTAAGTCAGTTTAAAAGAAATAAAGTTTGGAATTTGGTTCCTAGACTCTCAAATTGTTCTATTATTGGAACAAAATGGGTGTTTAGAAATAAGTTGGATGAGCAAGTTAATATTGTCAGAAATAAGGCCAGATTAGTAGCTCAAAGCTACAATCAAGAGAAAGGTATAGATTTCGATTAAACTTTTGCACCTGTTGCTAAACTAGAAGCAATTAAAATTTTGTGTGTATTTGCATGTTTCAAAAATTTCAGATTATATCAAATGGATGTTAAAAGTGCTTTTCTAAATAGTTTATTAAATGAGGAAGTTTATGTTGAACAACCTCCAGGTTTTGAAAATTCTGAGCATCCAAATTTTGTTTATAAGCTTAAAAAGGCTTTATATGTTTTGAAACAAGCTCCTAGAGCTTGGTATGAAAGATTAAGTTATTTTTTGCTTGCTCATGGTTTTAACAGAGGAAAAGTAGATACTACTCTTGTTATAAAGCATAAATCATCTCATACTCTAATTGTTCAAATATATATTGATGATATTGTCTTTGGATCTACTAACATTTCCTTGTGCAAAGAATTTGAAGCTATTATGACAAAGGAATTTGAAATGAGCATAATGGGTGAGTTAACATTCTTTTTGGGACTTTAAATTAAGCAATGTGTAAATGGTATTTTCATAAATCAAGCGAAGTACACAAAGGAATTGCTGAAAAAATTCAAGATGTCTGATGCAAAATCTACTAGCACTCCTATGAGCTCAACCATAAAGATGAAAAGGGCAGAAATGTTGAAGAAAAGTTATATAGAGGCATGATCAGGTCACTACTATACTTAACAGTAAGTAGACCAAATATTCATTTCAGTGTATGTCTATGTGTGCGTTTTCAATCAACTCCAAAGGAATCACACTTGTCTGCAGTTAAAAGAATTCTGAGATATCTGCATGGAACTCAAGAATAGGGACTTTGGTATCCAAAGAACACATGTTTTAATCTTATTGGATATTCAGATGCTGATTATGTTGGCTGAAGAATTGACAGAAAAAGTACTTTAGGTGCCTGGGAAATTTGCTTATCACGTGGTCAAGCAGAAAATAAAATGCTGTGGTATTATCTATAGCAGAGGAAGAATATATAGCAGCTGGTAGTTGTGTAGCTCAAATTTTATGGATCAGACAGCAATTGAAGGATTATGGGATAGAATTTGACAATATTCCAATATTCTGTGATAATACAAGCGCTATAAATCTAACCAAGAATCCTATTCTGCACTCAAGAACAAAGCACATTGAAATTAGGCATCATTTCATTAGAGATCATTTGCAAAGGGGAGATATTTTGATAGAATTTGTTCCTACTGAAAATCAGATAGCCGATATCTTCACCAAGCCTCTTAAAGGAGATAGATTTTGTCAATTAAGAAGAAAGCTAGGAATGGGTACATCAGAAATTTAATTTTTTGTTGAAGTACGTTTTCTAACTAAATTCTGATAAGAAAATCTGCTGTTTCATTTCGAAAATCTGTATGAAAATCTGTAATTTAATATTCTTTTATTTTCTGATAAGCAATTAAATTGACGTGATGGTTGAGTGTTTCAGTTAAACAAAACATGTTTGATTTGTCCAACTGTCCCCAGTGTTTGTTTGTGTTCATTTTAAAAATTGACTAAAGACAAAGAAAATTTTTATTTTTATTTTAGGTTTTCTTTCCACCCAAAACCAGTTCTTTGAGTTTGTCAAGGTTGTCTATGGAAAAATGGAAGTGGTTTTGTTTTGAATTTAAATGAGCAATTATCTTGTTGGGAAAGGGAATTTGCTTTTTGTGTTTTGTCTTTTCCAAAGTCTTTTCAAGTACATTTTCATTTAATGCAAATCTAGTTTTATACTCTTCCTTTTTAAAATTTTATTTGAAAGTGTTTTTACTTTCTCATCTTTATCGTCTCGTCACTTTCTTCTCAACTTTGTAAAACCAATTTCTTTCATACCCAATTGCCAAAATTGAAGACAAAAGCTTATCCAAACCCATTTCTTCCAAACCCAAATCCAAGGAAAGCAACCCATGAAAACCACACCCAAATTCAAATCCAAACCCAAACCCAAATCAAAACCATTGCCCCAATAAAATCTGTGATAATTCCTCCGAAAATCATTGAATGGGCTGTTCAAATGCGAAATTAGTTTCATGGATGGAATCTGAAGGAAGTAAATTGTTGTTGGTATATACAGGTAACGTAATTTTACCCAAATTTAATAAAAGCATTTTATGGGTTTTTGGGCAATATCATGGAAATTAGTTTCACTGTTCAAATTAGAAACTATTTTTTCTCTCTTAAGGTATTTTAAATTATATTTCAGTGATTTAAAAACTATTTTTATTGTTGGATTTGCCTTAAAAATATTTTTTTGTTTGGATTTTATTATGCTATACAAGTTGTTTCCTTCTTTCCTTTTGCTGATGACAAAAAGGGGGAGAAAAATGTTGATATGTTGTTGATTTGTTGATTGTTTTTTATTAAAAATCAAAAATTGGAAAATTGGAATATGTTGACTTATTGGCTAAATATATGTGATATATATGTTGAGCTTATATATGTGACATTTTGGATTGAATTTTATTGAGAAAAATTGGGATATGTTGAGTTGATATTTTGATTAAAAAATAAGTTGGTACATTGAATTGAATTTTATTGGAGAAAACTTGAAATATTGAAAATATATAATTCAATTACATATGTGATATGTTGGGAATACGTGATATGTTTTATAATATTATTTTTGCAGATCTGATAGTAAAATTTTATTGGATTATTGATAATACTTACATGATACCAAATATGTTGTTTATATGAGATTTATATTTTTCTTATATTTTTATCTCGCTGTAAATACCCCCATGCACATATTAAGGGGGGGGGGGGGGGGGGGTGGGGGGGTTTAAACTAACCTAGATAGACTTTTAAGTGGAGTTTATTAAGGTTTTATCATCATCAAAAAGGGAGAGATTGTTGGCTCAAGTCTACATTCTAATTTTGATGATAATCAAACCTTAAATAAGTTCTGTTGTGAATTCTTCTCTAAGTAATTTCTGCAGGTATATTCTACACAATTTCTGATGCAAAATCCTTAATGCTTTGATATTGAAGACAAATCTGAAGATTGCCTTAGTTTATTAGAAATTAGGATACTAAATTGTAAGATCAAATTGAGGCAAATTATTTTCATTCATGCACATACATTATAGCTTTAAAATTGTATAAAAATATTTTTAAGTCAGAAAATGAACTTTTAATCAAAACTGATTTTCGTCAGAAAATAGATAGTAACAATTTTCTAAATGAATTTCTGCCAGTATTAAATTTTTGGACAAAAAATCTGGACTTCACTAAAGGACAAAAATAACTACTTGTTAACTGCTAATTTTTTCCAGATTTCTTTCTAATGGCTAAAAACGACTAGTTTTGATTCCAAACACCTAGAACTGATTTTTTGAATATAAATACATGTTATTTCACCTATTAGAAGATTATAAAAAGTTGGAAAGAATTTCTATCTTTTAAGAGAAAAGCTTAATTTGTTCATCTCACTTTTCACATATTTTGCACTTCATTCTTTACATATTCTCCTTAATTGGATTATAACTTTTGTTGTAATTGTTTGTGAGGAAATTAATTTTATAAATGTTTGTGAGTTGGGTTGACTAGAATTTAGGAGAAAAATTCTAGTAAGTGTTTTCTATCTTTTACTTTGGAAAAAGATTGTGGGTAGATATACAAATGTAGGATTGTATATTAACTTTGACTCTTGCCCTTAAAAGAGTTAAGAGTGGAGAGAAAAACTCAAGAAGAGAATCTTGAGGAGTGGATGTAGGCAACCACTATAAAATTCTGTGTGTTAGTTTTTCAGCTCTCTTTTCTGAAACTCTGCTTTTCTACTCTGTTTTTGAAATTCTGGATTTTGTATTTTCAAAATTACTTTTTAAAACAATTGTTGAAACATTCACACCAAATTTCACACATACACTTTTTAGAATTATTTTAGAGATTTTGATTTGTAAAAGAATTTGCAAAAATCTGAACATTGCTTGCATTGCATTTCTGTGTTCATAGTTAGAATTCTACATTTCCACACATTTCGGTTCCATTAGAAAAATAGTCAGAAAAATTTGAGATACTCAATCCCCCCCCCCCCCCCCTCTTGTGTGTCTTTAGACCTACAAAAATCTCATCCCTTTTTCCCTCTCAATTGGCAGGCCAAATTGGCCTAAAGGTGGCCAAGTAAAATGGCTTAAATATGGCCATTTAACTCATGCTTATCTTGATTGCCCAATGTCAAATGGTCATTGGTCCAATTTTGATTTTTATGCAAATCTTTAATTTTAATCCTTTATCTTTTATCCCATCATACTTTTGATATATAATTATTCTATTCTCAAACATTAGCCCACATACTTAATTAATTCCGTCAATTTAGTCCATAAATGTGAAAATACCCAAATTACCCTTTACTTTTATTTTTCTCACTTCTCAGGCTCAATTCCTCCTAAAAATAATTCTAAAATTCTTAGAATATGTTAATTAGTTTACACGAATATTTTCAAGTCAATCAGGGACTGTTTCCCTGTTTGGTTCACTTATACCAGTCCGATAACCCAAATTTTCGTGTCACTGTAAAATTAATTTTTCTTTACCATATGATTCTCCTCATTAATACGAGTACGTCCTTATTTTCATATTACTAATTTGACCTCAATCTTCCGATTAATACCAAATGCATCCTCAACTACATTTAGCCATTTCAATTAATCAGTTTCACATTTCAATCACTTTTATACTCCGAACACATGCGAATCTGACTAGGGCACCTTTCGGGTCATTACAGTCAAGGCCAACACAAGACTAAAAAGGAAGTTTATTATAGGTTTCTTTTTGTATAAGTGTTATGTAAATGTACTAGATGAACCTTTGTAATCGAAACATATATATGTTGATGTAATGACTATTTTTGTATTATAAAAGAATATGTAAATATTATAATTATGTATATGTAAGCATGTAAGGAACTTTGTATGGTGAACTTTATACTATTGATATGTAGTTAGAAGAAAATTTTTAGTATATGTGAATGTGTATAGATATATATGAATATGATTTTATATAACAGGAACATGTGTGTATATAAGAATGCATGAATCAAGTTATAGTTTTGTTGTGTGATACCCATTGACCAGTGCTAGGTTATGTGTACATGAATTATAGGTTGCATTCATGCATAGTAAATCTGAATTATGGGATATTAAGTTATGAGGGGAATTAAATAGGTATGATTCATTAAATCTCAACTTAATAATCATGCAATCATAAAATATTGTGAGGTAATAAACACTTAAATAAATCCATTTATCGTAAAGTTAAAAACCATTACAAATATATAATAAATGTCACATACATTTATTAAAAAAAAAACAATAATTCAATGTTTAGGTATTAATGTCTAAAATAGAAAACATAAGTCCTATCTAAGAAAAAAAATGCTAACTTAAATTGACACTTATGTCAACTATGCTAAAGGTCTAGAATTTTTCACAAAATCTTTCTTGTTACAAGAGTTGTTTCTTTGACCATGTTAACCAACTCATTAGGCAACTCATAAGTTCGTTTATTAAGTCATGGACAATGAATTTTACGTCCACTCCTCAATATTATTACAGTTTTAATGTTGCTTTTCAACACTTCCCTCTTGGTAACCCTGAACAAAAAATGGAAAATAGATTTTATATAAAATCTATCTTCTGTGAACCAGCAATTTTCAGCAAATCTATCAGCTCTTGATGGTTTTTGAAGGAATCAGTCATTACATTCAATAAAACTTTATCATCCATGCGCATACTCAGACCACCAATCCAAATGCACTATTGCATTTGTTCTTGTATATGCACTATATAATGCATTACTGTATCAATATCATCACATCAAATCTTTCTTTGCATTCTTATATTGCTTACTGATTACACTCTTGCATTTTTCAAAGTAATATTATGCGGAGTTTTAGGAAAAATGTGTGTCCTTATCATTATTTCTACAACATATTAAAGAAAATTTAAGTGGTTAATACACTCATGTATAAATACATATGATTGAAACACATTTCAATTAATAAGTAAGGATAAAACCTCAAAAAAAATTTGAAAATATTTTAAAAAAATATCCAAAGGCAAAAAACATATTTTTCATAATTTTTTAATATTTTATTTTGATAAAAAATAAAAATGTATTTTCTGCTCATTTTAAAAAATATAAAAATAACCAAAAAAATTAGAAAAAATGTGAAAAATAAATATGTAAAAAAACAGAGCAACATTAGTAGTCGGAGATAGCCTCACGCACCCCCACGTGCCAGCGAGCCCCCTTTTTTATTTATTTGTTTGCCATGTGGCATTACCACTGACATCCACGTGATATTGTTATATTCAGCTAAGTGTCAATAATAACACATCATTATTGACATGTGTCCTTGCGCATGTGGGCCACTGCCTACGCGCATGTGGGCCATTGCCCACGCGCACACGCCCTACGTCTGGTGGCACGTTTCCTGATAGAATTTGGTGTTCCGATTTCGGTTGATAGGAGATGTTCAGGGTCTGTAATTCTAATGATGAGATCAAAATATCAAAGTCCATATTCTAGTTTAATGTTTTTGAACACTCATGTTCTTCACCTCAAAACACAGTGTACATATACATAATTTTAAAATGAAAATTATACACATATAAATTATAAACACTTAAAGTTTTTTTTAATAGTCTTTCATGCAACCTATTTTATAGATATCCTAATTTTACATATAAAATTTTATATTTTCTATAGCCACGTTCCAGAACGCAAAAATAAAAGCTCTGATATCAATTAAGGGAAAATAATGGTAAAAATACACAATATGATATTTACCTCTTGTAGTGCATAATTATTGCGAAAGTGATTACACTGATTCCTTTTGAGTCACTGGTTGGATTTTTATCCACTTGCGGGATTATAACAACTTTTCACGGTCTAAAAGCCCCTTGAAAATTTTTTGTTTAGAGTGTTTCGCTTTTTCTTATGCGTGCTAATCTAACTTCTCATTATCTATTTAAAGTATCCTGAAACTAGAGACCAATCTGCAGTATAACTCAAACTATTTTTGAGATAGGATTAGATAATTTTTATTAGATAAAAATACTTAATTTTATTTGATATGAATCTTTATCCAAATTTAGAATTATGAGCATATTCAAACTCCATCATTAGAGAATATAACTTATCATGTACAAAGTACGCGCATATTTATCTAGTAATAATAATAAGTTGACATTAATTTGAAAGGTTGTAATTTCATTTCTTGGAAGGAAACATGAAAGAGTTTTGGAAAAATGATGACCACCATGATGATATATCATATTGGATTTGGAATTAATTCTCAATTTTAATAAATAGTGTATTATATCAAGTTGAAGTTATATTTATAATTAAAAATTTAATTAAGGTTATTTTTATTTAAAAAAAAATTCTTTTTATTTCCACTTATATACAGTATAAATATAATTATTTCCACTTATATATAGTATAAATATAATTATTTCCATATATATATACACATATATGTATATATGTATATACATATATGTACATATATACATACATATATATATATATATATATACATATATGTATGTATATATATGGGTAAATTCATATACAGCCCACTCAACTTGTCAACAATAACTATTTAAACACTTAAACTCTAAGAATAACCATATAAACACTTGAACTTATTAATTAAGCAACTAATAAATACAAAATCACAGATAATTGAAATGTGAATTGTGCGTGAGATACAAACGCGCTGACATGGACCATCAACCTATTACATTATGACACATGTACATATTTAAAACTTTATTCATTTCTTCTGCTTCTTCTTCTTCTTCTTCTTCCCAACAACATCCTTCGTTTTCGCCACAAGCACATCTTTAGCCACAAACATCGGATTCCTTGCTTGCCGGGCTAGTATGTTAGATTTGCGATTTGGTTATGAACAATAGTAGTAAATCTCTCAACTTGATTGCACTTAGATAATTTATCAAACAAGTTGTAGGCAAGAACAACACATGAAGAGAACTCAAAAAATGGTTTTTCAAAAAATAGTTTTATTCATTCAGCCAACATATACTTATATACTACAAAATACAATTCAATTTCTACTTTGTAATAATATCAAAAGGATGCCAAGATAAAGAAATCGTGATTGACCAAGGTTGTAGCAGCTGGATTGGCGAGGCGGGGAGGGGGGTGCGATCGGCGGGGTTGGGGGGAGAGGCGACAACGGAGAAGGGTCAAATTTCAAATCTAATTTCTTAATATTAAGATGTTCCAGTTTTCGATCCAAGCTCGATTTTTTACTAATGCTGAAGGCTTCGACCAAGATAAGCCCTGCAGCAGGAAGGAAAATCAGGATTATCCAATATTTTAAGAGAAATCTGAGAAGACGCTGAGCCAAGTGGTTCTTTGATCGGCGCCATTGAGTTTTCCTACGCTTTCGACGGACTGGGATCAACGGCCGATTGATTTCATCCTCATCGGCTGGTTGGATGTGGAAGATGACGAAGAATGGTGGCGCGAAAGAGAGAGAGAGAGAGAGAGCGACTGAATTGAAGAGCGAGAAAGCCAGTCAAGCCCCATGCTGGCGAAGATGAGAGACTGAGCCGGGGGGGGGGGGGTGATCGGTGGGGTAGGGGTGACGACAGAAAAGGGCAGCACGAGAGATAGAGAGAAAGCCATTACAGTAGAGAGAAGAGAGAGAGAGAGAGAGGTAGCTATTACATTAGAGAGAGGAAGGAGGGAGGCAAAGAGTTAACGTGTTCACGCTCTCCTAGTCAAGTGTATTTCACGTGTTTGAATAAGTCAATTTTTGTGTTTATTTGTTATATAAAAATCAAATTCATGTATCTATATGATCATTATTGAAGTTTAGGTATTTAAATAATTTTTGTTGACAAATTAAAAGAATTATATATGAATTTACTATATATATATATATATATATATATATATTTTAAAGAGATTTTTTCGTCTTCAAAATCTCTCACATTTAGATCAGATTTTAGGTAGCTCATGTATTGAGCAAAAATTCCTTGTAATGCCGAGCTGAGTGTTTAACTTCAAAATTTATAATCATTTTACTTTCTCCAAAAACCCGTAAGCGTAGTTCATGAGTTGAGTTTTTGTACCTTACAGTTTCTATGGCAGCTAAATTTGATCATTCGCCTTCATTATAAAAAAAAAAAAAATGATCATTCGGGCTCTAAAGCGAAAATGGCGCGTCGGATAACTATTTTCCCGCCATTTAGCCCATTGCACATAAAGCATTCTCGCCGCAATTCAGGACTCCAATCTCAACCTTTTCAGTTTCCATTGGCATTTATCACTGTTCTCTAAAATTAATCATTCATTGTAACAAAGCTCCATTGTCTAAGCCGAAGCCCTATCTCTTCTTTACCCGAATCGGTACTCATTTTCTTTACCTATAAAACACCTACAAGGTACTCATTTTCTTTACCCGAATCGGTAATGGAGCTCCGTTCTCGCCGAAGAATTGGCAAAACCTTGATCGGTGGTAAATTTCTCACTCTGAAATCTTCTCTTCTTTTCTTGCTTCGTTGCCGAGTAGAGCAGGAAACCGAAGGATTAGAAGGGTTGATTTAGGTTTTTTTGTTTGTCCTTTTTAAAGAGTTTGATTGAGAGCTGTTCGGCCTACAGTGAAAGTTTACAGAAACAGAGAATCGTTTTAAAAAAAAAAAAATTGGGGGATTCTGTTCTTGAATTGACGATTAGGGTTTAAGCGGTTATGTAGATAACGATGTTTTATTGAACTCAGTGGTGTTTTGCTTTCGGCTTATATACATTTACTATGTGCATTTTATTGCTTAGGTGATTTTCAGTGAGAGAGTCATAGTCTGAGTGTTAGGATTTCTTATGCTGGCAGGCAATGAACAAAGCAAAAGTGATTCTAGTGAAGATGAGGACTATAATGTGAATGGCGGTGGCTCCGGAGATGAACTGTACGCGGTGTCTTCAGATTCTAATGATAACAGCTCCGATAATGAAGGTACTCATCCTTCCTTTTTCTATTTTTCTTTCTCTGTCTTTTTAATTTTCTGTTGACTCTTCTGGATGATTTTTTGTGCACTATCAAAATATGAACTATTTTGACTCAGATGATGTCGAATTTTGATGAAAGTAAAGATTTTGGGAACTCCTTTTACACTCTATTTGGAATGATTCTTTGCTAGTTTCGAATTTAATTCATTTTTGATTAAATAATTCAATTGAAATGATTTTATAGTACAGTTTATGGTGGGCTATTAAATGAATTGAATTCTTGTAAAATTTTGCAACATTTGCTTTTATTTCTTATGAATACATCTTAATTTCTAATTAACAGGAGTTGAAAGTCTAAAAACTTATATCCTTGTCAACTGTGTTTTTTTTTTCTTTTTTTGGTTTTTTGGAAAAAATAAAAGAAGATAAAGAAAAGCAAGAAGAGGAAAAAGTAGTAGAACTGGAAGCAATTGAATTTACATTATGCATTTTTGTGCTTTTCGAACAACTTTCTTAAGGAACTTTTGTATCCTTTTCCATAAGAGCCTGTCAAATCGAAGTCAAGGTAAAGTTGGAATTAGATATTGCATTACTCTCACTTTGAAATGATATTGGGGTAAAAATCAGAGAGTAAATAATAAGCTTGGCATTGACATGAATGACTGGCTTCTATGAATGCAAGGGATTTTTCTGTTTCAGATCATGCAGAGTCTCCTACTAAAAGAAGCTTGAGAAGCAATGAGCCTGATAATGAACAACTAGATCAGCCTCTACTAGCAATTGAAATTAATTCTGTGAGAGTGAAAGGGAAGAAGCGCTACAGCTCAAGAAGGAAGAAGGATACTGATAGGCCATTATTGATGTGGGAAGTTTGGGAAGAGGAGTATGAAAGATGGATTGATGAGCATTTAACAGATGAAATTGATATGGATCATCAAGAGGGAATGATGACTGAAACAACTGAGGCACCTGCAGAGTTGATTATGCCTTTGTTAAGGTACCAAAAGGAATGGTTGGCCTGGGCTTTGAAACAGGAAGAGTCACCTACAAAGGGGGGAATCCTTGCAGATGAGATGGGAATGGGGAAGACCATTCAAGCAATCGCCCTTGTTCTCGCAAAAAGAGAAATCCTTCAGGAAGCTTCCAGATATATTGGAACCACACTGTTGCCTGATTCGTCAATTGATTTGGCCAGCATTCAGCCAACCCTTGTCATCTGTCCAGTGGTTGCTGTGAGCCAGTGGGTATGTGAGATTGATCGTTTTACTACAAAAGGAAGCACCAAAGTTCTGGTTTATCATGGGGCTAATAGGAAAAAGAATTCTGAAAAGTTCTCTGGTTATGATTTTGTTATCACAACATACAGTACTGTTGAGGCAGAATTTAGAAAATACATGATGCCACCCAAGAAAAAGTGTGCTTACTGTGGGAAGTCATTCTATTCACAGAAGCTCTCTATTCACCTGAAATATTTTTGTGGGCCTAATGCTGTTAGAACTGCAAAGCAGTCTAGGCAAGACAGGAAAAAGCTGAAAACTGTACCATTGAAATCTATGCAAGAAACAGTATCTGATGAAGATAGGAGTGATGGATTTCAGGGTGATGTTGAGGCTATGCAGAATCCAGAATTTGAACAAGCCTTATGTA
Organism: Excoecaria cochinchinensis; assembly: GCA_947683425.1. Lineage (NCBI taxonomy): Eukaryota > Viridiplantae > Streptophyta > Magnoliopsida > Malpighiales > Euphorbiaceae > Excoecaria > Excoecaria cochinchinensis. The sequence goes on from CANTUQ010000119.1 coordinate 10,926,120, forward strand.
AAGAGAAATCGATTCTTCACTCTGTGAAATGGGGTCGCATTATTTTGGATGAGGTGAGTTGTCACCAATTAACTATTGCTGGTCTTTATTTTTCTCTTTTCAATTTGAACTTGTGAATTTGTACCAAAAGGAGGTGAAGTAAAGGAAGCTTTACCGATATTGTCCCTAGTCACAGGTTGAGTTATAGGGTGATTCAAAGAGAGATGACCTTGAGATTCTATAACTTGATCATCTTATTGGTTCTTCTGCCTTCTTCCACATATTCCAAACTTTGAAATATTTTACCCGTTATACAATTTTGACAACTATCCTTCTCATTCTTCTTTCTGTTCTTAAATACAAGTCTAGAAGAAAGAGTTTTAAGAATAACAGTCTCAAATGGCCCACTACCTAAACAGTTTCCACCTTTTTTGGAAAGACATGGCTAAATTCCAACAATTAACTTATTAAAATAATAAAAGACTGCAACTAGAATACAATAGAAGATTAAACCAATGACATAACAAAGACCCCGTTTTAGCAGCATCTGAATGGTGGATTGCAGCACCCCTCATTTTCTTATGACCACGTAGTGGGCCTGTATAAACTTAATTACTCCTTTAACCCTCATCATGGTTAATAGTAAAGTTCATACACAAGCTGGATTTTATCATCTTTTGCACTGCCTCACCTAATCTCTTTCATGAATTAAATACTAATAATTTCATGTTTATTTGGAGCTGATATAGTGACAAGTTTGGTGAATGATGCCTTTAACATGAAGCCTCCTTGGAGATGTTTATGACTTTGAAGTGGTTCTTAAATTCTGAAGCTTTGGTTGTCTTCCTATAGAAGAGTAATTTAAAATCCTCATAGCTTTTTTTACATGAAAAATTTTCATACATTTGATGTAAAACCATCAATAAAAGTGCCTCTTTCTTGGTTTTGTGAGAACAAGTTTTTTATTATGAATACCGGTAATTTTTTTTCCCCAAAGTAACTGTTTGTCACAAAAAAGTTTAATACAGTAATGTTTGTTATTTATTACTGGCCAAAAATTAATTGTGGATAAATACTATACTATACATCCATAAAACAGTATTATCGTTACAAACAATGCAATTTATTGTATGATGTTATACATAAAAAATAAAAGTTATTTTGTTGTATTGTCATCAAAGCGTTACAAACAACTTGGTTTTTGCCTTAGAAAAGGCACTTGATCCTTATTTTGATCTTTATATTTACCTTATGCATGGCAATGGTTGAATGGTAAGTGACGTGTTCGTGCTCTTTGTTCATTAAACTTCGATGCAAGGCATTCCACTTGATGAAGAAATACTGTTCTGCCTCTATAAAGTGGTGAAAATTAGAGATTGTCAATCATTTCAGTTTGTATTCCATGTGAGATGAGGGTAGGTCTTTATGCCTTAAGCACAATTTAGGATTACAAAATAACTTTTTCTTTAGGTCTGAACTATAAAAGACTTTTGTATTTACATTGCTTCTGCAAATTCATGCTGTTAATTAAGCCATAAGATTACCTATACATTTTAATGATCAGTATCTATTTCACTTCCTAAGTTTGTCTTTTTCCTTGTGTCCAACACAGGCTCATTATGTGAAAGATAGGCGATCCAATACTGCAAAAGCCATTTTTGCTTTAGAATCTTCATATAAATGGGCTCTAAGTGGTACTCCCCTTCAAAATCGTGTTGGAGAACTTTATTCTTTGGTAAGTTAATACTGGATTTAGGAACAGTGAAATTTAAGTTTGATGATCTTGCTCACAACTTATGCCATTGAGTTCTTTTATGCAGGTACGCTTCCTGCAAATAGTCCCATACTCGTATTACTTGTGTAAGGATTGTGATTGCCGAATCCTTGATTATAGGTACGACAAGAGGTTCATATATGATTTTGTTGACATGTGAATCTGATTTAGTGCTGATATCTTATATATTTGCAGTTCTGCTATGTGAAGTAAAAAAAACAAAGGTCATTTATGTTTTATGAGCCCACTTCCTCAAACTATTCTACTGTAATGAATTGCTGATAAAAATTGATTGTCAGCCTATCATGATATCAATATGTCATTTTGGACTCGAATATTGAAAACTGCTTATACTAGTTACATATGTATTTCTAGCTTCAGGTACATGTCACTTTCAGTTTAGGTATTTACAAATTTGCTAAATTTCCTTATCTGATGTGAGGTAGCATTGTCACAATTGATTTAACTTATGCATAAAGAATAACCTGAATCATGTAAAATACATTTTATTTTTTTGTTTGCTCTGATTTAGACTTGCAGTATATGACAGCCATGTTTTTTTTTTTTTTCCCTTTTTTTTTGAATTTTTATTCACTCTACTCATACATTGAAGGGTATTTTCTCTCATTGTCCACTCATTTCTGTTTTGTTCTTGTTGGCATTTTTCTTTTTTAATTTTGTGGCTGTTGAGAGATCAGGGGAAGATTTACATGGTGGTGCCACCACTGCCCCACATAAAAACTCTATTAAATTGTAGGTAAACTTTGTGATTGCCTCAATGAAGATGAGGATTTAGCCCCACTATCCCCATAAAATTAAAAATTTGCTCTCGATGAAAACCAAAAGAAATTGCCCATTACAACCATAAAATATGAGAAATGTAAATTTGCCCCCACTGAAATAATATTCTGAATCTGCCCCTGGTTGAGATGGTTGCCTGTTTAAACAAGTTTTATCTGAATGTTTTTGATTGCTCTTCTTTTATAATTTTTCTCTCCATTTATTATATGGTCATTCTTTTGCATGAATTGATAACTCCAATTTAGTGTTTAGTTTATGCATGTTTTATGTTACTTTGTTAAGGATTTTAGTTGTGTTTTTAGTGTTTTAGGGTTAAGTTGTTCAAAAACTTTGACCGGTGTTCAGAGAGTGTAGTGGATCGGTTAAGTAATATAGAGGAAATATATTTAAGATCCCAAAATATCGAACCCTAGGGATTAAGATAGCAAGTAAAATGATCAATGAATGTAAGCTAAAGAATTTTCTCAATTTTTGATGGTTTTTCAGAAATTTTTTAATCACCAAGGCTAAGCAAACAAAGATAAGAGAATTAATATTGAAAATGCTAATTGATGAAATTAAAATAGAGAATAAAATTTAAAATTAACCAATTATTAAAAAGATTGTTAAGGTACTCTATTCTTCTCCATACCCAATTGTAATTAACTTTAATATAAAAGAATCATATGATCGAAATGTGAACAACCCAACTAAACTCAAGTCCCCTTTCCGGAAAAAACTATTCTAGTTAATTAATTTTGAGTTCATGAGCCAATCAATCAACTAGTCTAAGCACAAGTTTAAAGTCCTAGGTATGAACTAATTTTCCATTCCGGAGTCAATTAATCCATTACCCATCTATTCTTCAACTATTTCTGAAATAAACAATGCACAAGCTATAAATCCAAGACCTCCATTGGGTATGAGGAGGATTAGAGTACCGTATAGCATTTTTAGTAATTGGTTAATTTTAAATTTTATTCTTTGTTTTAATTTCATCAATTAGCATTTTCAATATTAATTCTTTTATCTTTGTTTGCTTAACTTTGGTGATTAAAAAATTTCTAAAAAACCATCAAAAATTTGAAAAATTCTTTAGCTTACATTCATTGATCATTTTACTTGCTATCTCAATTCCTATGGTTCGATATTTTGGGATGTTAAATATATTTTTCTCATATTACTTAACCGGTTCAATACACTTTCTGAACACTGATCATGAATGTTAACTAATTTTCATGTTTGTTAACAAACGCCTGCTTGTAGGTCATCGGCACAATGCTCAAGCTGCCCCCATAGTTCTGTTAGACATTTTTGTTGGTGGAATAAAGTGAGATATGCAGATCACCTCTCTAGTTTTCTAAATATTACAAACATTTTTAGTGAAGCAAGCATGTCTCTTGTTGTAACTTATTATTTCTTTTCCCTTGTTAGTACATTTCCAATCCAATACAATTACATGGAACTCTTGATCCTGGAATGAGAGCAATGATATTGCTCAAACACAAGGTTTTGAAAAACATAGTGCTTAGACGCACAAAAAGAGGCAGGGCTGCTGATCTTGCTCTTCCTCCTAGGATAGTAAGTTAAAATTGAAACTCTTTTAGTTAAATCTAGTTTTTTTTTGGGCGTTTCTAAATATAAATATTGCTTTATCTTATCCAGGTTGTGTTGAGGCGTGATACTCTGGATATCAAAGAAGATGATTACTATCAGTCATTATATAATGAAAGCCAATCACAATTTAATACGTAAGTCATTTCTGTATTTCTTCCTTCTTTTGTGGTCTGTTTCTTCAAAAATGCTGATGCAAGTCGCATAATGTTGGTCTACCATTCCACTTCAATTGCAGAATGATTTTCCGTGTTGTGTTAATATCAATCATGGTCATCTTAGTGTAATTTACTATGTTGACTAAGTTTCTACTTTTATCAACAGAAAAAGATAATTGACTTTAATTTTTTTTTTTCCATTTTGTCAATATTTTCAAATTTTTATAGTGATTAACCAGATATTCTCTTGTATTCACTAAATAAGAAAGTCAATAGTAGCTTTATTACATAAAATTTACTTCTAACTATCAAAATTTGATGATCCCACTGGAACTTAATGATAAGCATAGCGAACATATCACGAAATTAGCCTTGTGGCATCCTATTATTAATATTTCGATAGATGTGATAATATTACGGGTGAGCATAGCAATTTTATTAACTAGTTAATTAGTATCGGGTTTTGAAAATTACAAACCATAAACCTAATTGTTCACTTTGGTTAACCGGTCCATCAGTTTCAGTTTTTATGGTCTGGTTAACCATAATTTTTATTTTTTTAACCAATAAGAAATTTGAAGATTATGAACATTAACAAAATTACACAAATCAGATTTAAATTATACAAAGTACTATTTAAACACAAAATAAAATATTGGAATTAAATAAATTACACATAATAATTAAAGTAAAATACAAAATAATAGTTGTTAAAAATATATAACAAGTTATAATTACAGGGATGGCTCAAGCTTGTGGAAGGCCCTGGCCCCCCAAAAAAATGGGCCTTATTTAGCAAAAATAAAAATTAAAAATATGTTATGTAAAAAATTACATGTATTTAAAAGGAATTATAACCAACAAAATAAATAAGAAAACAAAAATAAAGCAACAATCATTTAAATTTTATTTCTCTTGCTTTTTGAAATGCAAATGTAGAAAGTAAATTTTTATATTCTAATTTTACTAATAAATACTTGATCAAGGTTCTTTTTTTAATTGATAGCATCTATCAACTTTAAATCTGTATTAAATTTGCATTAATTGATCCTCTTTCAAAAAGAATTCTTTATTGATATTTCAAATATATATATATATATATATATATATATATATATATATATATTTTATTTTTGATAAATATATATATAGTGGTAAAAGTATATATTAACATATATAGGGGTAGGGGGACTGAGGTTTCATGAGGGCCTTAGGTCACTGCCTTGGTGCCCTGCCCGCAAAACCGGGCCTGATCTATTATCTATTCATATTCTAAATAAATACATGGCTAAAAGTGCCAATAAATTAATATGTCAAAAAGTTACATATGTTATATTTAAATATTATCTATAAATCTTTTGGAGAGTCAAATATAATTAAATGTACTTAATATTAATATATAATATAGATTTTGTAGAGAAATATCAAAGAAAATTTTTCTGGGGTGTAAAAATAAATATGTATAAGTAGCAACTGGTTAATTGTTACTTAACAATTAACTTGAAAATTTCGGTTTAGTTTCGGACCAGTTTTTCAGTTAACCATTTTTTACATTTCTTTTTTTTTCCACACGTGTAATAGGGACTGTCATCACTGAGATGGTTTCTATTTGGGGTGTAGTACTAATAGTTCTGCTCCCCCTTTATTTCACACAGGTATGTTAATGCTGGCACTGTGATGAATAACTATGCACACATATTTGATCTTCTCACTCGATTGCGGCAGGTAAAATCATTTCATATAGCTTGGTATTTCTATGCAAGAGAGCCATTTACACGTTTGTTGTGGTGAAACTATCATGCAAAGGACTTTTTGAAGGATTATTTCACAGGTTATGATTATATTATATTATTGATACTGGATATACACATGGTATTACTGAACTTGCCAAGCAAATGGTTATTACTTGCAAAAGTGTAAGAATTTTGTTAAATAAAAGGTGGAAATTCCCTTCAGATTTTGAGTTTTTAATTTGAGCACTGGAATCTTTAGGAGGCTTCATGGGTTAAAAAGTTTATCACTTGATTGGAGTTTTAGATAGATATTGTATGAAGTTCTTTCCTATTCTGAATGATGAAGTTAGTGTGTATTGGCTACAAAATCCCGCTGTTTTGTGTTTCTTAGGAAGTAGTTAAAACATTTGATTCTGCAGGAAATGGGAATATTATCTTTTGTTATCAGTTTTTGTCCTTAGGACAAATTATGATCTCTGGTAATTCTTGTTTTGCTGTAAAAATTACAGGCAGTTGATCATCCTTACCTGGTTGTATATTCGAAAACTGCTGTCCAGAAACGAGAACACTTGGTTGACTCTCATAAAGTTGAGCAAGTGTGTGGCATTTGCCATGATCCAGCTGAAGATCCTGCAGTGAGTTATTTTCCTGTTATTATGGGTCTTCTTCTTTGTTTGTGAAATATGTCCCCCTGCCCCAACCTTCCCTCTGGCTTTAGTCTTCTTGGGTGCTTTTGCTTAGGATCCTCCCATCATCTCATTACTATATAGGTGCTAACTGTTGACTAGGAATGGGATAGGGGAACAGAAAGGGGAGTCCATTCCCATTCCAAGTTTCTAGTAGTTGGTCGTCATTTTGGAATAGAAATTAGGTCATGACTCATGTAGGTACGTTTTTTTTTGTTTCATGGCTCTGATGGCTATATACTATTGTTCTGTGGAATATGCTCCAAATTATAGAACATGGAAAGAATGTAATTTTCTTTAATTTGTAGTCATAGAGAATTTGGATCTGATCTTTATGTTGCCTCCATCTCTGGATTTATACTTGTCTTGATGTTAATATACTTGCTAAACAACTATGCCTCTTGTCAATTATTGCTATGTCAAACATTAAGTGTCATCTCGTTGTATCATCATGTATCTTATTGTGAACATAATTATCTCTAAACACTCAAGTTGTTCTGATCACTTAGAAAGCCAGCAATGTCCGGTGGTTTTTTCATGTTGCTGGAAAAGGCAAAATGACTTTGTTTTGGACAGTGAAATGAAAGTCAATCTTGTACTTTTTTTGTCCCTGCAAATCGGAAATCACTATGGCAAACCTGCATATACAGTGGCTTTCTTTATATTTGGTTTTGCTTACACTTAATTAACAGAATCTATGAATTTCATGCTATTAATTCATCACTTATACTATTATTATTTCAGGTTGCCTCCTGTTCTCATGTCTTTTGTAAGGCTTGCCTGATTGATTTCTCTGCATCCTTGGGACAAGTCTCATGCCCTACCTGTTCTTGTTTACTTACTGTTGATTTGACTGCAAATGCTGATGGTGGAGATCAGACTGTTAAAACAACAGTTAAGGGCTATCGATCCTCTAGCATTCTCAACAGGATACAATTAAATGACTTTCAGACAAGCACAAAGATAGAGGCCTTGGTAAGTGTAGCATGGAAGTATCACCGTTATTTTACTCTGAAAAATATGGAAGAAACTGTAAATGACTTAAGAGCATTGCTTTTGTATTTCATGCACTTTTCCAATTCAGCATTGCTTGATGTTATTGTTCCTATTTACATTATTTATCCTCCCACATCCTCTTAAAGGAAAATATTGTTGTTATGGAATAAATTGGTCATTGATTAAGAAATTTTTATGGACATTTTTTTTGTGTGCCTGCAGAGGGAAGAAATTAGATTTATGGTTGAGAGGGATGGCTCTGCAAAAGGGATTGTTTTCAGCCAGTTCACCTCATTCTTGGATCTTATAAACTATTCTCTCTGTAAGGTACAGTAGTTTCTTTTATTTAATTTTATCTTCTAGTTATGACTTTATTTTCCAAAAAAGAATACCATCATGTGGAAACATTTTACAGTCTGGTGTAAATTGTGTTCAATTGGTGGGAAACATGACTTTGCCTGCAAGAGATGCTGCTATCAAGAAATTTACTGAGGATCCAGACTGCAGGATTTTCTTGATGAGTTTGAAAGCTGGAGGGATTGCTCTAAATCTGACAGTAGCATCACACGTTAGTTCTTCTCTTTTCTCCCATTGTGGTGGTTTAATATATTTTGCCTGCTGATCTGTTAATATGTGCAAATAAAAAGATATTTCCATTAAAGCCTAGTAATGAAAATTCGCTCAATTAATTTCAAATGAGTTTTGGTTACAAGATCTGCGCTAATTTGTGATAGTATTCTCTTATTTCTTTATCGTTCAAGTTCTTACAAAGATTCATTTCTCATTGTAATTGTACATTGAGATCTGAAAACAGTTGAAGCATTAAATATTGTCTTTATATTTTGAGTTCACTCTTCTGGGGATGACTTCTTTTATTTTATTTTTCTTTTTTTATATTTTATTTTATGCTCAGAAAAACTTATTCTTCTGAAATATCTAATCTCCTGCAACTTATATTATGCATTCCCCCTCTTATTCTTGCAAATACTGTTATAAATTGCAATATCATGTTCAGGTTTTCTTGATGGATCCTTGGTGGAACCCAGCTGTGGAACGACAAGCACAGGATAGAATTCATCGGATAGGGCAATATAAGCCAATCAGGTTCTGCATTAAGTTTGCTATTCAAAGGCTTAATTAAATAATGACTAACTAGGTAGTTTTCTTGGAGGGCTTAACATTTTCTTTGCATCTGTAGAATTGTTAGATTTGTTATCGAGAACACAATTGAGGAGAGGATTTTGAAGCTGCAAGAAAAAAAGGAGCTAGTGTTTGAAGGGTTAGTCTTATTTGTGTTCCACATTTCATCGGTAGGCTTGATCAATGAGTTTCTTCCATTGTTCAATATTTCTTCCTCGTGCATTTTACAGGACAGTAGGTGGCTCTTCAGAGGCATTTGGAAAATTGACAGAGTCAGATTTGCGGTTTTTATTTGTGACTTAAAACTTGGAATGGTTCTTTGCAGCAAAGTAGATGTCCCTAATTTTGGCCCGGTTGTAGACGGTAGATTTTCTGTTGGGAAGCTGCGAGACATTACTTTGTTCTTAGTGTTTAACAGCTTGTTTTGAAGATGTTCAATCAGATCTCTTCTCTCTCTCTCTCTTTTTAGCTCAATTACATAATAGTGTTGCTATGGTGCGCTGGTTCCAATGGTGTGCATCGCGTGGCACGTAAGTGTATTGGGCACTATATCATTCCTCGTTATATAATGCAAGTATCCAACCTTGTACTCTTAAAAATGACAAAACGCGCGCACACTTTCAAATAAACAGCTACTCCAAATCGTGTGACATTTTTTGTTGCAAAAACATTGAGAATATAGCGATTCAAGAAATTAAGTTATTCATTATGGTTCAATCAACAAAATATCTCTGCAATTTTACGAGATTTATTCTGGTTCCAGAATAAAAACATTCAAGATTTGCCTATAACAACAAGCAGTCAAACATTAAATCACATCTTCACTTGAATATCAAGAAGTAGCCATCGAGGATCCTCAACATCCTTAATTTGACGCCAAAAAAAAAAAAAAAAAGAAGAGAAAGGCTTCACCAGCCTGTGATCGTACGTTAATGCAATGTTCAACGTTGGCCCCAACAACTATTGGTGATAATAGCAAATTTAACTGCAATAGATGGAAGAGAAAATTGAGAAAGCTCTGAAAAAATGGTACTCATCAAAGCGTCAAACAACAAAAGAAAGTTATTAGGGATGAGACTCGGGTAGGCTTTGACGTGTACTCAAAAGGAATCCAGAAAAACCAAGATGTGATATTCTGAAGGTTCATCGAGCTATCTCATCATTTGCTTTCTTAGCTAGTATTTTGGTCTCCTCTAACTCAGCAAAGTTCATTATATCTGCATTGCGGATAGGGGTGTGCAAAACCCGAATAACCTGACCCGAAATAGCTATTCGGGCAGGATTGTTCGGGTAGTTTTGTTTAGTTCGGGTGTAAGGATTTGTGAAATTTCGAGTTCGGTCGGGTGAAAATTCCTTAAAAACCGACCCGACCGAAAAACCCAAACTACCCTCACGTATAAAAGGAAATAATGGACCTGCCTCCTCAATTTTTTTTCCCTTTTCACGCAGCAAATCCCTAAATTGATCAACCTTCTATTCTGCGCTTCCACTCGATCGCTGCCGCTGCTCGTCACCACCGCACTTCGCCACCGCCTGTCGCCTCTGACTATCGTTGCCGCCTGTCTTTGCCGCCAGTAGCCTTAAAGGAAGTAAGTGATCTGTTGTTTTTCTTCGATTCTTCCCTTCTGTTTTGGTTTCTCTTCTAGGTAAATCACACTTAAATTTTAGACTGACAATTTTTTTGCTTTACGAAAATTTAGATTAGAATAGTTTGAAAAGTGCAGCAGTGAAGTGAAGTCTCAATCTCATGTTTTATTTGTGCATACTTAATGGGTCCTAAAGTGCAATCGGGTAGATTGGTTGGTTGCCCATTTCCCTAAATCTTCTGATGATTCGTTTAATCTAGTTACTATATCTTGTTTCATCCTCGACAAATTAAAAAAAATGAAGAAGAATTAAAATATAAAAACGCGAATGCAATTTTTATCTAGATTGCTCTATATTTCTAGCCATAAATTAAATAAATTATCATGTCAAATAGTAAGTGTTTTTATATGCATGTGAAATATTGATTAAGCCAATTGTAGAATAATATAGGTAATAGCTAGCTAATAAGCTTCTTTACTATTTTTTTTACTGCTTGGTTTGCACTTATTTTTTAATGTATAACCGCATGAGAAGAGAGGTAAAATTTTTAAAATTAAAAATTTCATTTATAATTAACCAAAACATTAATAAGAGTAAAGTTCTGAATCTTTCTCTGGTTTGGATTCCCGAAATTAGACGAACTTTTCCAATTTATTGTAAATTGGGTGGCGACTCCAAAATACCTCAAAGGTGCCAAAAGGATTCATGGGATTAGATGATTTTTTCAGTATTCTATTGGAAGGAAGTGTCCAAAATATTTCATGATTGCTCAAGATCAAAAGACGCAAACCCTCTCGGGTCCTAAAAGCGAATTTTTGGGAACAGGTTGGTTCAGCATGCATCACAGTGGCGACTCCATTGGAGATTTTGAAACTTGGCTCCAAAACTTTCTTGGTTAATAATATAATTGGGTTTTTTAATTAAAATTCTATCTCTTTTCAAAAAATTGCATTGCATCCACGCTAAAACCTTAAAATTATGCTAGTTTGGTCCATTTTTTAACTCCGGTGCGTTTCCGAAGCACGACTTTACGTTCACTTAATGTGGATAAGTGTTAAGGATAATCACCACCCCAAGGCTTGTAGCTTATGGTATATCAAATGGAGACCCAATCGGTCGTCATACTCGTGATTAGCTAAATTCGTTGGCAGAGACCATGCTTGGATAGCCGTAAAGTATCATCACCTTTGGCCAAAGCTCATGTAATGGCAATAGATACTTCCACTAGGTGAAATGTACCGTAATACCGTGCTTGCTACGTGGGCCAATATATATTGAACAAAATCAGTTAAGTTAAATGGTCTTTCATCAAAGGCCTTCATGCCTTGGTGGGCCCATCTTAATTTAGTTGAAGTGTTTAAATATATAATGGCCACCCATACATATGTACATTAGGCGAGAGAGATATTATGCTGTCGGTTTTCCACCTTGCACTACACGCGTCCAATGGGTTCCCTATTAACCCTTGGATAAAACCCGCCTAGGAAAGAGACTACACTACCTCGTGTGTGGGAGAGATAAAGTTAGAAGGATATATCTGCTTGCATGTGTTTGTCTATGCTACATCAGCACGAACATGCATTGCATTTCAATCATGCATCATCCTAACAAGGTGTATTCTGTAACCATCATAGATTCGTGCAGGTGATTTAGAGGTCCCGACGGTCGGCTAAGAAGGATTCCACTCTTTGGATTACCGGAGCTAGTGTCAGATCATGGTTCAGATTCTCTTTCAGAAGGTAGTGAGATATTATCTTTCGAACCATCAGCTGAGACAAGTATGTCTAATCCATTAAGTGGGTCAGATGCAACCCGGGCAATAATTGTCGAAGAGGTGGGGAGGAGAATGAAAGAGTTTGACGCCAGAATGATCGCGATGATGGGCAACCTTGCTACTACCCTAGCCCCACTTGCTGGGCAACAGGCTGTTGCTCCAATTAGGGGGCAAGATGAACAAGGGGCTTCTAGAGAGGATCCCCCTGCGGTAGTTGACCCACCTGCAATTGACCTAAGAGCGCCAGCGCCTGTTGAGCGTAGAGAAGGCCCTAAATCTGAGGTTGACTTATTGGAAGAGGAGCAAGAGGAACTGATGGTAACGAAGGGGAAGTCGCCCAAGCTGGAGGAGGCGATGTGGAGAAAGATGGAGGAGAAGTTTGAGGCCATGACGAGGATGTTGACTGTAGGAAGGGGAATGAACCGTGAGGATCGGGAGTTGGACGGTGATGATATGATCCCCTAAAACTTCAAGATGCCCGATATTCCTAAGTTCGATGGCACTTCTGACCCTGCTGCGCACATTAAACAGTATTCACTGGTCATGAAGGGGACAACTTTGACCAGGAAGTAGAAGATAGAGTACTTCTGCCTGAGTCTCACGGGGGATGCCATTGACTGGTACCACGGGTTGGACAAAAGGTCCAAAAAAGATTGGGACTTATTGACCGAAGAGTTCCTAAGGCAATATGATTGTAGTACCAGGATGGAGGTCATGTTGAAGGATTTAGAGCTGCTACAGCAGAAGGTTGGGGAGTCTTCTAAAAGTACCTCACTCGGTGGAGGAACCGAGTTATAGAGATGAAGCATAAACCTGATACTCCTGATCAGATCCGATTGTTCATTCGAAATGCCAGCTCATACCTGAGAGATGGACTAAAAATGAAAGGGCTGAAGGATCGGGAGTCTTTAAAGGACATCGCTATACAGGCAGAGGGTGAATACAAGGCCAGGAGGGCGAGTAGTGAGGCTTATGCCAAGAAGGACTACAGTAATCAAGGGGCAACCAAGTCAGCAAGCTCCAGCAGTGGTAGTAAAATTAGTAAGACAGTTGAAGTTTCGGCAACAGGAGTGAATCAGAGGTACTTCTCAAATTTGGGTCGACCTTTGTCATGGGTGTTGAAGAGACCGGTAAAGGAGGGGAAGCTATAACTCCTGCCACCCAGGCCAGCCAGAACCCAAGGACAACCAGGGCATAAAGAGAATGAATATTGTGCTTTTCACTAACATATTGGGCATATGACAGACAATTGCATAACGCTGAGACACCAGATTCAAGATTTGATCGATAGTAAGCAGATCACTGATCCTGAACGGAGAAAGAGAAAGAAGAAGTCCAATTACAATGCCATGCCACCACCGGTCTTCATGATTGGGTCAAGTTTGCCTGAGTGGTATGTCTTGCAGGACCTGTATGGTAATGAATACGTCGCTATCACTCGCCCTAAGGAGAGTGAAGAAGGGATGTCCGTGGCGGGGATAGATTATTGGTCCACTGGCAAAAGTAGGGAAGAAGATGAAGAAGAGGAGGAAGGAGGAAAGTCTGTGGATCTGTGGGATTCATATGGAGAAGGGAAGGAAGTTGGGGCTGTAACAAGAAGTGGAAGAGTGGTCCTAGAGGTTGAGAAATCACAGGACCCAGTACCTACAGAAAGGGAGCCGGAACAGTTGAAAAAGACCACGGCTCAAATATCTATTTGGGACCTTTTAAGACAGTCTCCTTCCCACAGACAGAAGTTGGTGGAGGCTTTGAGTGAGTCTACCGTGGCCACCACGATTTCTCCATCCGAGTTGTTAGATCTTGTTAAAGGGGGATCGGTAGAGAGATTGGTATTTTCTGATGCGGACTTGCCAGCGAAAGGCCGCAATCACAATTGGCCACTGTACATTAAGGCGCAAATTAATGGCAAGAACACCGCTTGTGTCATGGTAGATGATGACTCATTCATAAATGTCTGCCCTTTAGTGGCACTTCAGGCTTTTGGGCTAGATGAAAATATGCTGAGCAAGTCTGGCTTGACCATTACAGTCTATGATAATTCTCGAAGACAAGCATCGGGAACATTTAGAGCTCTGGTCAAGACTGGGCTTATTAAAGCAAAGGTAGAATTTGTGGTCTTGCCTATCCCAGCAAACTTTTCGGCTCTACTTGGAAGGCCATGGTTCCATAAATTGGGAGGAGTGCCGTCTACCCTACACCAGATGATCAAGATACCACATGAAAGAGAGGTGGTGACTATTAAAGCGATGAGAGAAAACCAAGTGTCTGCCTTGGGGATTTCTATCCAACAATTCAATGGCTTTTATATATCGGTGATAGGAGAAGAGTGGAATTCAGTAGATAGCCCTCAGGTGGTGAACATGATGAAGAAGATGCACTTCCTCCCAGGGGTTGGTTTAGGCAAAAATTTACAAGGGCTACCGTCTGCTGTCACTACACAAGGCCAGAAAGATCAAAAGGGTTTGGGCTATAAAGGTGAACGTGGCAAGAAGAAAATATCAGAGAAGATCCCCCACATTTTAAAGAGTTTTGTTCCTGCATCTGCAATTTGTGCTTACACTGGAGAGGAAGAGCCTCAGTGGGTAGATGGAAAGATCATACCAGGTTTTGAAATCTTCAATGATGTCTTCGACTGGGATGTTAGAGTTATCAAGTCTGCCAAGGACTTTTGGGATGAAGAGATTATGACTCAATGCAGTATCTGGGATAGGGATGGGCTAGAGGAGATTGTCACTGACAAGCTGTTAGCTGCCAGGTTGAAGGGAAAAGAGAATATTGCAGAGCCAGATTTGAAGATTCAAGATTTTAAGATTTTATCGGAGGTAGTTAAAAAGTCTCCACGAAGCCAAGAAGCCAAGGAACAGTCGGCTGCAACATCGGCATCGACAGAGAATGAAGACAATAGTTACTTAGATAACCTTTTTATGCCAAAACTTTTCAATAATGACAATGTTAGTGTTTCTGACTATATTAATGAGATGAATAATTTTGCTTACTTGTGTGATGTTTCTGATGATTTCATGTCACATGGTCATAAATATGATGCATTCATTTTTGACATTTAACTCAACTAGCACAACTGCATTTAATCTCGAAACTTCGGAGAACCCAAAGGAAATTTTGATAGAATCAGACATAACTCCTGAGGAGAGGTTAAAATTTGAGAGAATTTTAAAAAAATATGAAAAAGTCTTTGCCTGGACCTACGAGGATATGCCGGGAATTGATCGAGACGTCGCCGAACATGCCATCCCAACTTACCCAGAGTCTAAACCAATCAAGCAAAAGCTCAGAAGACTTAGACCGGAATGGGTACAAAAGGTAAAAGAAGAGATCCATAAGCATATTGAGACTAAGTTTCTAATGGAGGTTCAATACCCGGCCTGGTTGGCTAATGTAGTCCCTATGGCTAAAAGGGATGGAAAGGTTCGAGTATGTGTGGATTATCGGGACCTGAACAAAGTTTACCCGAAAGATGATTTCTCTTTGCCTTATATTGATGTGCTGGTAGATAATACGGCTGCTTGCATAATGTATAGCTTCGTGGATGGGTATGCAGGGTACAATCAAATCCTCAACAAGATCGTAGATCGAATTAAGACACCTTTCATCACTGAATGGGGTACATTTGCTTACCGGGTTATGCCTTTCGGATTAAAGAATGCAGGAGCAACCTATCAAAGAATGGCCACCAGAGTTCTCAATGACTTGATCCATAAAGAAGTGGAAGTATATGTTGATGACATGATGATCAACTCAGCTACTAGGGAAGGTCACTTCGAGGCTTTGGACAAGTTCTTTTAAAGGATCAATAAGTATAATCTACGCCTCAATCCCAAGAAGTGCATCTTTGGAGTTACCTCGGGTAAGCTGTTAGGACATGTAGTAAGTCAAAGAGGAATTGAAGTAGATCCTGATAAGGTCAGAGCAATTAGAGAGATAACAGTGCCCCAGAAAGAGAAGGAAGTTAGAAGTTTCTTAGGAAAACTTCAGTACATCAGCCGGTTTATTGCCAAGCTAGCTTCGGTATGTGAACCCATCTTCAAGTTTCTCAGGAAGAATCAACTGGTGGTATGGAATAGTGATTGTCAACTGGCCTTTGATACTATTATGGATTATCTCCTAAATCTATCAGTCTTAAGACCACCACGTCGTGCCAAGCCACTAATCCTGTATCTGTCGGTAGAAAACAGTTTAGTGGGTGCCATGATGGCCCAGGAGGATGAGTTTGGGGTGAAGTTTGTTGTTTATTACCTTAGCAAGATATTCCTACCATACGAAGTTATATATGTGGAAGTGAAAAAGATTTGCCTAGTAGTAATTTAGGCCTCTAAAAAGTTGCGACACTACTTTCACTCTTTCAGTGTGTAGGCGGTTGCCAAGCATAACCCACTTAGGTACCTTCAAGAAGCGCCCTCTCTACTAGGAAAAATGGGAAGATGGTTATTACTGTTGTAGGAGTTTGATATCAAATACATCACCAAGAAAACCATTAAGGGAAGAGCTGTAGCTGTGTTCTTGGCTGAACATCCTATCGAGGGAGACCGGTTTGAATACAATTTCCCAGATGAAAATGTCACGACCATAGCAGTACAAGGGTGGCAGATATTTTTTGATGGGACAGTTAATAGTAAAGGGGCAGGAGCAGGGATTATTCTTACAATCCCAGATGGTGAGAAGCTGCCATTAGCCAAAAAGTTGAGGTACAAGGCGACCAATAATGAAGTGGAATATGAAGCTTGCATATTCGGATTGGAAGCACTGCTTGCTCTAGGGACAAAGAGCGCAGAAGTTTTCGGAGATTCGTCCTTAGTAATTCATCAGATTAGAGGGGAGTGGTAAGTTAAGGAAGAGAGGCTGTTGCCTTATGTGAAGTACTTAAGAATGTTGAGTATCCAATTTGAGACTTGCACCTTTCACTTTGTCCCCAGGGATGAAAATCAGTTGGCTGATGCTCTCATGACGTTAGTGTCCATGTGGGATAATCCAACAGGGGTTGCTATGAGACTCATACTGATCTCTAGTGCGAAAAAGACTTATTTTGAAATTGAGCACGTGATGGAGGTTGAAGTTGCCGATGGAAACCGTTGGTACTACGACATTCAGAATTATTTGGAAAGGTCAGCTTTTCCAGAAGAAGCCACCGAGAAAGACCAAAGAATGATTAGAATATTATCCACTCAGTTTATCAGTGTAGATGGCACTTTGTATAAGAGGCAAGCTGATGGTATCCAGCTGAGATGTTTGGCGGAGAAAGAAGCTGAAAAGGTTATGAAAGAGGTTCATGCTGGTATCTGTGGAGCCCACATGAATGGCTTACCCTTAGCAAAGAAGATCGTGCGCCAAGGATTCTATTGGCTCACGATGGATACAGAATGCTCAAAATATGTGAAGCAATGCCAGTTATGCCAGCAATATGTGAATTTGAGGCATGTACCGGTTTCAGAGCTATATAACTTGACATCTCCATGGCCATTTGCAGCTTGGGGAATAGATATCATAGGCGAGATATGTCCTATAGCTTCTAATGGGCACAGGTTCATCATAGTCGCCATTGATTGCTTCACTAAATGGGTCGAAGCTGAATCTTTCAAAAAGGTTGATGCTAGGGACATAGCTAAGTTCATCGAGCGGAATTTGATATACATATATGGCCTCCCACACCACATTGTGTCTGATAATGGGGTATAATTCTTAGCAAAAACTAAACGGATGCTTCAGAAATATGGAATCCAGCATCATAAATCTTCTCCTTACCGACCTTAGGCTAATGACGCGGTTGAAGCAGCGAACAAGAATGTTAAAAGAATATTAGCCAAGGTGGTTCAAAGCTATAAAGACTGGGCAGAAAAGCTACCTTTTGCACTCTGGGGGTTATAGAACCACAGTCAGAACCTCTACGGGAGCGACACCATTCTCTCTGGCATATGGAACTGAAGCAGTTCTACTAGTTAAAATCGAGCTGAAATCTTTAAGGGTAGTCATGGAAGCTAAGATTCCAGAGGCAGAAAGGGCACAACAGCAGTTATTGCATTTGAATCTGTTGGATGAGGATAGGTTGTAAGCTTATTACCACAATCAGGTTTATTAGAAGAGGCTAGTTCGGTCATTTGGTAAGAAGGTACGAAAGCACCCATTGAAAGAAGGGGATTTGGTCTTTAAGATGATGTGGCCAGGAGTGCTAGATATACGCGAAAAAATTAGGCCAACCTGGGAAGGCCCATTCTTACTGAAAAAGTTACCAACAAAAGGAGCAGCGATTTTAGTAGACAGCGATTGGAATGAGTTTAAAGACCTGGTCAATGTCGATAGACTAAAAATATTCCATGGCTAAAAACCAAAAATCAAAAGAAGAGAATAAATGCCCCGCAGGTCAAAAACCAAAAAAAGGCGACCTTACTAAAATTGGGCGCCCTGTCAAGGAGAAAACGGAAAAACGGCATCCTAGGCAAAAATTAAGAAAATATTCAATCGAGAAAACCCGAAAGCGTCGATTGATAACAGGAGTTTGATGCTTACAAGATCTATTTCGAGATTAGGTGTAGTCTTGCGCTTTTGAGTTATTGCCAATTAAGGATCATGTATGATGAAATCATAAAGAAATGTACACAATTTTGCAATGGATAAAAGAATTCAGTTGGCATTTTCATCGGATTTTAGTTTTGTCTTAAAAAGAAATATCTCATTTATTTATCTAATGACTATTCTCTAATTGTTTTTTGTCTGAAGGTGTCTAAGCAAATTGTGCTGGTCATCCTTAAGGGAGGATCTGATAATAGCCTTCGCTCCTCTTGTAGCCTTTTTTTTAAAAAAAAAGCCCGTTAGAGATGAAAACCGTGACTGGCTCTCTAAGCAAAAGTTAGGCTAAAGGGCAGGGTGAAAACCTGGAAACAGACAGTTTGCCCTACAAAAAAATAAAATAAATAAAAACTGTTGGATTGGGTTGGGTTCATTTCAGGCAAAAATTAGGCAAAAGATTATGTGAAAATTTCCAAGGGACGCATTTCCCATAAAGAAAAGCTAGTATGAAAATCTACAAGGGGCGCACTACCTTTAAAACAATGACTTCCAATGGCCGGAGCAATAAGGCGGCATTACTTCGGAAGATTTCCCTTCAAGAGGATAGTGTATGATGCAGGGACATGAGTTAGAATCCTGGGCGTGTGATCGTTGACCGGGGGGGGGGGGGGGGGGGGCAAAGATGCACATCTGATGGGTCTCTCAGAAAGCGTTTTGGGTCAGAGTCCCTAAAGCGAAGATGACACTCTCTTAGATCCTTGGGGGCATGGTCGAGTAACCAAGCCGTATCCTCAACGGACCCTTGACCAGCCAGGACATGGTCTATCCATTTTTGCGAGCATCTACATCTCATGTCATACAATTCCTTTGCAAGCATCGACATTTTTCTTTTGACACATACACACACAATTTCTTGTATATATTTCTATGCACATAATTTTGCAGGAAATGTCTAAGTGAAAACCATCGCCATTTGAGGATGGCACCCAAGTACTTTGTAAGTCTGGAGCAGACTCGGTGCAGTTCAGAAGAACAACCCCGTGTTTTGTAAATCTGGAGTAGACTCGGCACATCACCATTTGAGGATGGCATCCCGCACTTTGTAAGTCTGGAGCAGACTCGGTGCAGTTTAGAAGAACAACCCCGCATTTTGTAAGTCCGGAGAGGACTCGGCGCATCACTTGGAGGATGGCATCCCACACTTTGTAAGTCTAGAGCAGACTCGGTGCAGCTCAAGAGAGCTTGTAGGAAACTCACCGGAGCTTGTTTTAGGCGTGGCAACATGGAGCACATGCTTGCCAAGTGCCCCAAGTCGAGGGAGAATTTAACCTCTCAAGCAATCAAAGATAAAGTGAATGCATCTGGAACCATCAGAAGTGGAAGAGGAAGAAGTAGAGCTAATAGACCGCCATCAGAAACGGTAAAGAAGCCATTTCCTATTGAGGGACAACCACGAGTCTATGCAATGGTTGCAGAAGCGATAGATGCCCCTATTGGATCTTCTGGTAAGTTCTTTTGGTGTTACATTATTTTGGTTGAGTATACAAGAATTTATGATAGAATGTGTTATGTGGTACGAGGGAAATTTCGAGGACGAAATTTCTTAAGGGGGAGAGATTTATTGGACCCTAGAAGTTTTGGCTTCATTTTGTCAGATTTTAACAAGTTTAAGAGTGTTTGTGTGGGTGAGAGTTATGTCACGAGCGCGATAAGCGTCGCGAGCGTGACAGAACCCTCCAACAGAAGGTCAGTTTAATTGATGTGTATCGGACACGTGTTAGCTTTGGAGTGAGTTGAGGGGCTTTGACAAGTGGCATTGTAGGGAATGGACACTTGGCATGAGTTTTGTTTGAGCAAATTAATTGGATGAGTGGCATTAAAGGATGAGGTAAGTGGCATTAAAGGCTAGTTGGTGGGCATTTATGAGAGAGGTTGGCTTTCTTTGGGTTTGACCGGCCACTTTCTTCTCTCTTTTTAATTTTTGCTTTTGGCCTTTGTTCTTCTTTTTCTTTCTTGCCCTTTGGTTTTCTGTCGTGCTCCTTTCTTTTCTTTTTCTTTCCTTCTCTTTTGTTAGTTCCTTAAGTGGATCACTTGGATTAGTTTGAAGAGAGTGTAGTGGGGGTTGACTTGGACCCTTGAGAAGGTAAGTTCGGTTGATTCTTCGATCTGACCTCCTTTTTCTTACCATATTCTGTTTTTGACTTAAAGTTGAGAGCTTGGTTTGAGTGTTCTCTTGGTTGTTTTGTATGATTTGTTGAAGCTGTGGATAAGAGACCGGTCAAAGGCAATGAGAAGATCGGAATCGAGTAAAGAGCAGTGATTGAGCTACCTAGAGGTTGGGATCCAGTGTCATTTTAGTTATTTTTGTATGCATTTGTGATTGAGTAATTTGTGCTCAAATAGAGCTATGCATGTGTAGTGATGCTTGGTGAACTTTGAATAGTTCAATAGCTCTTTAGTTGTATACTTGTTTATATGCTCATTGTGATTGCTTGCATTGTTTAAAAGAGTATGGTCTTTAAATGAACTTTTGAGTTAGGGTAGATTGTAATTTGAATGTCTTTGTAATTTAATTCGCATGCTGAGTGTACTTATAGTTAATAATTAGGGTATGGAGTGTATGATTTAATCCTTAGCAGGTTTGAATGCATGGGAGTGATGATTTAACATGGAATTACATGAATGAGTGGTTTGAAATTGTTGGGTTTGAAGAGAAGTGCAAATTGCTGGGTTTTTGGGCGATTCTGGACTCTGTCGCGAGCGTGACAGAGTGCGGGATGGCTATTGGAGTGCTGAGGAGCCCTCTGTCACGACGTATGTCGCGAGCGCGACAGAGAGCTCGGTAGGCTGAGTCCCAGCGCGAGCATGCTTTTGAGCGCGACCACGAAGTGGATGTGCCCGGTCTCTGTCGCGACCGTGACAGAGCTCGGTAATGTGAGTGTCTGCCGAGCCATGCTTCGTCGCGAATGCACCTTCGCATGAGCGTGCGACGGGGTACCCTGCACTCTGTCGCGATCGCGACAGAGGCGCTTCCTACCTACCCTGTTTTCTGAAAATGATTTTCAAGCTTCCTTTGCACGGGTTTTCACCACATGGTACATTATTTGTCTTATACATGGATTAGTAAATGATAAGATTAGTATATGATTTATATGTATATGGATTATGTGATTATGAGTTACATGTTTATGATAAAACCTACACATGTACATATATGTGTGATCTATATGCCTCTGAAATTGATCAATGTACATATATATATGAAATTACATGATGATACATGATTTTATTCTCTATTATATGATAATAATACTAGAACATGATTGAGCTGTTATTTGAGCCTGAAGTGTCATAGTAGTGGATAGATAAGTATGCTTATGAAGGATTAGAGGCGGCTACTACAGTGACCTTAGTTGCGTCTATTTGATTAATACCTAGTATATTCAATGCTATTGAGTTAGTTCTCTAGAGTTTACAGTATCCACAGTACCCGTATCCACCATTGTTGAGAATTTAGGCTAATGTATATTCTGTAGTGTACAAGAGGTATAGTAGAGATTTGTATATGTATATGAACAAAAATGACACAATATTGATATTGTTTGCCATATTTGGATATTTGCACATGGAAATAGTTAGAGTATGATGTTATTTGTTTACAAGGCTATCTATATGGTTATTTGTATATGACATGACTATTGATATGCATATGATATATTTGTGACTTCGTTTGAAGTCTATTGCTTCTGTTTATCCCCACTAAGCGTTATCGCTTAGCACGGGTGTTTTTTCCGTGTAGGTTTTCAGGATGGGATTAGAGAGTTTGCATCTGCAGGTCATGGCCACTAGGAGCTTGATGAAGATCTTTTTGTATAAGATAGAGTTTTCTTTTTATATTTTGAGTAACATCATTATGTATATAGAAAAGTATAATATCGAAATGTAAATGTTAACTGTTTTGTACATGTACCGTAGATGAACATGTTTTAAGAATGATAAAGCTTTTGTAATATGTATAGCTTCTATATGTTATAAGACTAATATTTTTGGCCCAAAATATTCTGATTATATATGGTTATTGCTTCCGCTTGCGGTGTTGAGTTTGAATATGTATGTATGCGTTAGTGTGTGTTTTCACGTGGCAACCCGATATTCCTTCTCGGGGGTATCGGGGTGTTACAATCGATGTTATTTACGGTACTGATTAACTGTTATCATTTTCTTTATATATTTGATACTTCTTTTACAGAACCATTTTTAAAACTATAAACATAACATGTATTTACTTTATTTTCCGACTTAATTTTTACACAGTTATATTTCATATTATATATACTTGAATTGTCAAAACTATTACTTAATCTATTTACTTAATTGTGGACTTAACATTATTATTCTCTTAACTTTACATATAACTTCTATTAACATTACTTCATTAAATATGTATCGATACTATTTTACATTAATTTCCTTATTACCATGCCTAACAGTACTATTTTTACACCAGTACTTGAATTACCCACATTGTTAATTTACCATCATCTCAATAATTATCATTTCTCTATTAACTTTCAACACATACTGACAGTTATACTCTTTTACATGTGTTTAGTTCCGTTACTAACGTTCTTAGGTGACCCCATTACTAAATTTCTTACGTACAATATTATAAAAATTATTAATTATCATATTTTATACGTTAGATAATTAATCCAATCTATAATACTTATATCAGTTCTATAACAATGTCTTTTACATATTTCTATTCTTATCTTCAATTAAATTAGACGGATTAAAATCTACATCTCGGTTATTTCTAATCAGTAACAATAATCATTTACTAGTCCAAAGACATTCTTATTCTTCTATTAATGTTAACATTACTCATATATTTTTCTTTCATTTAATACTATTGCCATTTCCATGATATTAGTTTTAACAATAATATTTCTATTAATATTAACATAAATATCATTATTTTCTCTATTGTCAATTAATTATACAAATTACATTCAAATTACTTATCAATTATCTTTTAAATCCCTTATTTTACCTCGCTATTGATAAATTTAGATTTTAGTTCCTAGACTTCCGTCAATTTACAGTTTTACCCTTTACTTTTCACTTATTTACAATAATGCCATTAGTTAACTTATTATTATCCTTATTTTATTATCTAACATGCAATAATATTCTTAATGTCAATTAAGTCACTCATTTAAGGACCTATACATATATAGTAAACATAAAATTACATATTTGCATTAAGTTACCCAACTATGGTATATTGACTCTTAGGTCCTCAACTTTTCCAATAATTCCAATTATGTCCTTATCTTTTGCAATAATTCCATCTCAGTCCCTACGTTTTCAATAATTCCATATATGTCCCTTCTTTACCACTTTTATACTAAATTACCATTTTATCTCTATATTTGGTCTAAATTACAAAATTACCCTTATGTTTACACTTTTTACCTTACACCCCTTTTTACCTACTAAGTGTAAATTTTCTATTTTACCCCTAACTTTCTCATATTTACCATTTAGTCCCTAAACATGGAAAAATTACAATTTAATCCTTAAACTTTACTAAAATTATAAAAATACCACTAGTTCATTCGTTTTACCTTTTTAACCATTATTTAATCATCCAAATTACATTTTGGTCCTTAAACTACCATTTTCATGCCAAATTACATTTTAGTACCTAAAAATTGACCAACTTTCATATTTAACCAATTAATTACATTTTTGCCCTCATTAACCTTTATTAACCTATTTATCGTCAAAATTACCATTATCTCCTCAAAACTTTTTATTTATTCCAATTAAGTCCATTTTTCATGTAAGTATCATTTTAATCATAACTTAAACATTTTAAGCTCATTTTTACCAAATTGCCCCCTATATAAAACTGGCAGACATTTATGGTCAGGATAAACGAGACGTGAACCCGACAGGTTCAATACATAATAGAGGGACCCCGTGGGACCACCCCTATAGGTTTAATACAGAATAGAGGGACCCTATGGGACCACCCCTATGATACAGACAACAGAAATACAGATCATGTAACACCCTATACTCGCAATGATACAGATATAGAATGTCACCACACTGTACTATACTGTACTGTACTTCTTAGATTCAGTGAATTTTTTTTTCCAACAATAACAATAATAAACAATTACACTAACACACCATTATTATACTTAACCTGTATAACCTCGAGTTCATCCAATGCAGTCGTATACATGCCATGCCTATGTCAAAATCCTTGCTGTCCTGTAAATTCTTTTGACCATCAGTCACATCGGCCACTACCGCATCTTTTCTTTCTATAACCTACACGCTGTAATCACACTACGCACTGAGCATTGAAATGCCCAGTGGTGGATACCTATCCTAAATTTTTCACACTAAAACAACATGCATACACAAACAAGCATATATCTTTATTTCTATTATATGAACATTAAAATTTTTAAAGGTTTTTAGGTAACTTATGCCTTACTTACAATGTCCTGACAGATCTTTTGCTTCAGTCATTACCTCATTCCTTTTTCGTTAATTCAATAACCATACTTTAACATTACTATTACTATTATCAGAATCATTAATAATTGTACCGTCAACTCTAACATTAATACTATTTTATTCAGTCTGTTATTTCTATGACCTGTTATATTAACAATATTTGTAAATATCTTATTAACTTACTCATTTGTTTCTCGTTATTTGCTTACCACTTATATATATATCAATTACAGTCTACGATTGAGCACAATATCAGTTACTGACATATCTATTGAGCAATCATCATTACTGTTATTAACAACAATCACATGTATCATTATTATCACTATCATTACGCCATTGACTTTTCCAATATTACTATTACATTCTGTCTATAAATCAGAGAACCAGTTATAATGACAGTTTCTGCAATTATCTAATAAATGTAGCCATATGTTATGCTCTTTGCTTGCTTAACTTACCTACATTAATTTCAGATACAGTTACAGATTATATTACATCACCTACTAAATTTTTAACCATCTACACTTTTTATTGTACATTTGCTTTGTCAATAGTATAATTAATACACTGACTAAATTGAACTTTTAATATTTCCATTAGTATTGTCTTAATCTCACATATGATTTCTTCGGACGTTATCTGACTTATATTTATCATTAACTGTCTTGAATAATCTTTATCATTATCATGTCTAACAATGATATTATTATAATAGTACCTGAATTACTCATTCTATTTAATTTTATCTTTAGGTCAGTCATCACTATTTTTCTATTAGCCTATAGCATTTTGTTATTAGACTTAATACCTATAACACTGACATTCTCATGTGGCCCTTATAATTAATTTACTATATTTCTAACATTATATAACTTGGTCCATTATTAAATTAACATTATTACCTTTTTTAGGAACATTATAGTAATACCCATCAAATCTATAGCCATTTTAGTTACCTATTTGCCCATGTTATTAACTAGATTGCTTGATTAAATTTACACATACAATAGCCTAAAAGCATTAGATTTTCATGCATTACCTTAATTACATTTCAATTATCTTCCAAATTTTATTCTTTTATGCACTCTTAGATCTTTATATTAGTACTTTAATTATACAACCCTAAATCAGTGTTCTCAATAATTCTCAAACCACAATGATATGCCCCATTAATTTACTAACAATGACATTACTCATTTCTTACATTCAATACTACTATGTTCACCATTTTTCTAAAATGAATACTTATTATTATTTCCATTGTTAATATTAATTTCTAATAACATTATTTACATTAGCACAATATTAACACTACTATTCTTATTTTATTATTTAACATGCAATAATATTCACAATGTTAATTAAATCACTCATACAAGGACATATACATAAACAGTACACATAAAATAACATATTTGCAATGAAGTCCCTTAACCATGATATAATTACAATTAGGTCTTCATACTATAGCATATTTACACTTAGATCCTTTCACTATTTTTAAATTACAAATTTCCCCAAACTTTCTCTTATTTACAATTATGCCACCAAATTAACTTATTAATTTATTTAATTCATTAAATAACAAGCAAATTACCATTAAATCGCATAATTAAGTTCATTTACACCTTTAGTACGCATAACAGACCATAAATTCACAAAGAGTGCACATAAAAATCATACTTACCATTTTGTCATTAACTTGTGGCAAAATTACAATTATACCCTTGAACTTTTCCAAAATTACGAAAATACGCTTAGTTCATTTTATTTCACAAAAATTACCATTATGCCATTAGTTGATTTTTAACTTACCAAAATTTACGATAATGCCATCAGTTCATTTCAGTTTGCCTATATTTACGAAAATGCCATCAATTCAATTTTATTTAACCATTTTACATTATTTGACATGCAAATTACAATTTTACCCTCCAATTATCATTTTCATGCTAAATTACATTTTAGTCCCTAAAAAGTGACCAATCTCCATATTTAGCCATTTAATTACATTTTACCCTTATTAACATTTATTAACATGTATATAGACAAAATTACCATTTTACCCTCAAAGCTTTTCATTATTTACGATTATACCCGTAACCCTATCTTATTATTTATCCTTATCCTTATCACTTTAATTATTACCATATCTTATCTTTATCACATAATCACATGCATATTTCATCTTTATCACATAATCACATGCATATCTTATCTTTATCACATAATCACATGCATATCTTATCTTTATCACATAATCATTTCTTTTTATGGTCAAAGTTACCATTATGTCCTCAAAACTTTTTATTTATTCCAATTAAGTTCATTTTTCACACAAATATCATTCTAATCACAGATCAACCTGAAATATCATTTTAATCACAGATCAACCATATTAAGCTTATTTTTGCCATTTGTCCCTGTATAAATCTGGCAGGCATCTATTACCAGGATAAACGAGACGTGAACCCCTAAAGGCTCGAATAACCTAAAAGACCCCGAAAGATCACTTCAGTCTTTAATACATACCAGAGGAATCCTAAGGGACCACCCTTGTCTTTAAATACTTTTCAAAATATTTGAACTTTTAAAATCAGTGAGGTAGGACCGTCATTGGCCTATAGAAAAGTGAGACGTCATGCTCACACCTGCGGTCTTATGTCCCTATGGCTAGCCATCATATCCTGAACTAGACTTGACTACTAGATTACTACATATGGCATCAAAATTTCCACTTTTCACATTTTCAAGTTACTAGTCATACTTTTTATGGAATTTTATCATTCTATTCCATTCTTTTTCATACAATTCAATCATCATACATGTGATTATCATCATCAAACCATCACATGCCATAATTTTCATGTTATCATCATGGTGCACATGTAAACAAATATGTACATCATTCAGCCAACATGTTAACTTTTCCCCATTAATTCTTTTTTTTTTAACTTTAACATTTCTTTATGTCATTTACATGTTAAATAACATAGCCATGTAACACCCCCACCGCCGCCCCCGTTGGAAGGGCGCCGGCGGGCGCGCTACAACACGACGCTCACTCACGACGCGACAAAGCATACAGCGGAAGCATACATGCGCAAAGCGGAAGCATTCAAAAAAACCCAAAATAATAAATCTTAGAAAGTATAGTAGGAAATATACTTCAATACATAATTAATCAAAATACGAGTTATTTACAATGGCCCAAATGATTACATTTAAAAAAAAACTTTACAAAATAAAGAAGTACATATACAAAAAGAATTACAGGAGTAGACAAAATAAATAACTCGACTCCTACGTGGCCAGCCTGCAGATGCGCGACACGAACAACCCAAAAACCTTCACGCCACCTGCACGGGATAAAAGCCCGTGCTAAGCGATAACGCTTAGTGGGGAGAAACAAGCACAACAGAACACTATAATAATAAACACGCACTAACATACATAAATAATTATGCATCAGAGTACAGAGATATAATTATATAATCAGGATAACATAACGCATTGCACTAAACCATTACACTATTCAGAGTCACACTATAATCAGAACTCTTCACTCAACCAATACCAGACAGTTCACACAAATAGCCTGAAATCAATGGTGGAGGATACGGGAACACGGCACGGGAGAACGAAGCCTCAAAAACATTTTAATACCCGAAGGTAACACGGGAGACCGGAGTCTCAAAAATATTTTATCACTGCACGAAAATGACCATCTCGGAGGTCGACCGCTTCGCCCAAACGGGGCGGACAGAACAGCTGCAAACTAACCCTTCTTAAGCATGCTTAATTATCCTATACCTTGACACTTCAGGCTCGACAACACACTCTCACATGACATTAGACAAACAAGACAATGTTCAAATTTTAACAAAATTCATAAAAGCTATTCAACCGAAAGATGCAAAATGATGAACACAAAACCCAGAATACATGGTATCACGCGCTAAAAATCATAAACAAACATTCATAAAACACGCATAACAGAAAGGATTTTATAGTAAAACAGGGTAGGTCACGGTGGTAATCAGATTGGTTGCCACCGTGACATACCAGAGATCCTTGGCAAAAAGCAAGTCTGGGGTACCTCACGGTGGTAACAAGATTGGTTGCCACCGTGACATACCAAAACAGCCAGACAGAAACGAAAGTTTAGATACCTCACGGTGGTAACCAGATTGGTTGCCACCGTGACATACCAAACTTCACGGCAGAATGCATCTGGTTCGTGGCTCACGGTGGTAACCAGATTGATTGCCACCGTGACCCATGCCCAGATGGGATTCCTTAGGCCAATTTCCAGGTCTTTCAAGCCAAAATCTCACACCCTTCACTTCAATCAAGCAATTTCACACTCCAATAACACTAGAAACTCACTCCAAACATCAAAGAATCATATCATCAACAAATCTTACTCATGAATTCTAAGAGCAACATCACTACATAAAAGCATAAAATAAATTCTACACATCACAAACTAAACTCAACCAAATACCAACCCATGACATATAAACCATATTAACAAAACACAATCAACAATTTCCAGAATATCTCATAAGCACATAATTTTACACACATTCACAATTAGGCAAAATCCCAAACAAACACTCAAGAATACACTCCCAAACCTGGAAAACGAAGCTTCGAACCGAGTTCCTCACGAATCTACTAAATCCTTGCCCTTGTTCTTCCTTCGCTCTTCCGATTCTTGCACAAAAACCCAGCCACAAACACTTAAATCAGACCCAAACACAATCAAAACCCGAAATCACAGAACAAGAAACAAATACGAGACCCCAATCCGAACTCAACCACTTACCTTCAACAAATCTAGCTCAAACCTTCAAGAACTTAACTCATAAATTCCAAGCAAACTCAAGAAAGGAGATGGGAGCAGAAATATGGAAGCAAGAGAGAGAGAGAGGACGGAAATGAAGAAGAAAAGGGGAAGAATGAGTTAGCTTCCACGGGAAGCTAGGCAAAATCTGCCCTTCCCTTCTCTCTCTCATACTTTACATTAATTGCCCACCAACCCTTGCCACTTGTCTCAATCTTAAAGAATCAATCAATCCATCTTAACTCATCCCCTAATGGCACCATACACTAACCACACTCAAGCCTTATTCTTACACAAATATCATCAATGCACCAAGCACTAAAACCACACTATAAAAACCTTATGTCACACCCCATTTGCCCCCTAGTAGAATGAGCCTGTCTGTCTGTTCGTCTGTCTGTCAGTATGTGTAAGCATTCGCATGTGTTCAGTATTTCATAAGGGTATTTTAATAAAATGTATGATTTTGGGGTTTATTTTTATGTGGGTGCATACATGGCATTAGTGTGTTTAATTAAATGAGATACACTTGTGTGCACTTGAGCATACTATATTAGGGTGTTATTAGTTGGAAATCACTTGTGTGCATGTGTTCATACCATGGTAGGGTATGCATAAGTGAAGAGGGTTTTAGGTGTGTGTAGTGTAGGTTATTTTAGTGTGAGTGATTAGTGTCACCAATAGGAGTTTGATGTATATTTAGAATAAAGAAAAGAAAAAGAAAAGGGGATGAGAGAAAAGAACTTACAGATTCACGTTTTTCTCACTCACTCTCTCTTCTTCTTCACTTTCTTTATTCCCAAGTACTGTGTTTTGATTCAAGGTCTTATTGGTGAAGTTAATCCTCTCCTTGCATTTCTTAGCTTGGTAAGTGCAAAATCTAGTCTTTGTTTTACTGTAAATTGCATCTTCATCTTCTTTCTTGAGTTTAGGTTTAACCTAGGGTTGAATTTACTGTGTTTGTGTTCTAGTTGAGGCTCCACGTGATCCAAAGGGAAAGGAGGTTGCTGGACCAAGTGGAGCTAAGTGATAGAAGTTAGAATCCAGGTTTGGGAATATTGATTTGTGTGATTTTGATGTTTTACTGTAAATTTTAGGGTTTATATGTTCTTGAAGAGTTTGAATCGATTAGTCTTGATTTGATTGTTTAAATGTTAAATTGAGTTGCATGTATATTGATTATGTGATTTGAGATGATTTCTGGAAGGTAAATACAGGTTTGATTGGTTTTAAATCAAATTGGGGTTGAATTCTTGATTCTGGAAATTCTGGAAATTCTGGAAATTTAGGTACTGTTCTTCGTTGCGTGACTCGCTACGCAGGAAGGCAAGTCACGTCGCGTGACTCTCGGTCACGACGTGACATGCCTGCTGAGAAGCCAGTCGCGTGACCAGCTGAAGAGCAAGCAAGTCACGCGACGTGATCTTCGGTCACGTCGTGTGACCTGCGGAGGAAAAAGGCAGATCACGCAACGTGATCTGCGAGGGAGAAGCAGCGTCACGTCGCGTGACCCTAGGTCACGCCGTGACCTGCATAGGCATTGCGTGATCCGCGAGGATCACGCAACGCATTAGGCGGGAAACAAGCAGGTCACGAGACGTGACCCTAGGTCACGCCGTGACCTGCCTGTTGAGTCGCCAGTTTCTCCGTTCAGCCCGTTTTTCCGAAATTTCCTGGTTTTTAACTCAGAACTGAATTTGTTATTTTCTTCAGAATGGACTTTACTGCTGTATGATGCATGTCTTACTGTTTGATGCTTTGATATGCGTGATGGCATGACTTTCTGATGAATTATACTCTATATCCTGAAATGTGATCAGTGACGCATAACCTGCTAGAGTCAAGTAAGTGGATAGTTAGGCATGCCTAATAGAGTCTTTAGCTGCAGCCCTCAGTTCAGTTTGGACCCCGATCAGGTCCCCGTTTGGTTCCTCGCGAACCCTTCAGTATAGAATCTTGTTTAAGATTCCCTCAGTATATAAATAACATGTTTTGATAAATGATATAATATTTGACTTGTACCTGTGAGGTACTCTCAGTATTCGATTCGTACCCGTAAGGTACCCTCAGTACACTCGTTATCCACTGTCTAGAGTCAGCAGGTATTCTTTGAATGTTAATGGAAATATTCTGATCTGATATGGCTTTGAATGGAATATCTGAATGAGTTTAATGATTAAATACATGTTGGTTTATTCTGTAATGCATATGATGATAAGATTCTGAAAGTATGGTATTTAAATATGGGCATGTTTATATGAATTATGCAACAGTCCTTGCATTCTGCCATTGTGAATGTGTTATGCCTTGACGACCACTGTGAGTGGCCGTCCATAATTTATGTGTGTTTCCCCACTAAGCGTTTTATCGCTTAGCACGGTGTTTTTACCCGTGCAGGTGCGGAAGGCGTTTTGCTAGAGAGAGTCGCCGATATCAAGCCAACACAGAAGGGATTAGTGTAGGGCTCAGTTTTGTATCAGTTATTGATTCTTTTTGTATAGAACTCTCTGTATCAGCTTCCGTTTTTGTATCTATATTTTGTATATGTAATATTATTTATATTAGCTAGTTGATCTGATCATTATTGTAATAGTTTAATTATAGTAATGCATGATCAGCTTTTGCTTTCTGCATGTAAAGTTTTTAATTATTCTGTATTTCTGAATGTATGTTATGAATGGATGTATACTTTGCTTTGCATCTGTTTGGTGACACCTTGTCTCATACGGCTTCTCACTCCTTATCGGATGGGAACGCCTACGTATGGGAAGGGGGTGTTACAGTTAGTGGTATCAGAGCATAGGTTTAGGCATTTCTGGGTGTGGTTATGATTGTTCTGATTTTCTTAGATGCGTATGTGTCTAGATCTGTGTTGGCTGATACGGTTGTTTCTTGTTTGTTTAGATGGCTTCTAATTCTGCTCATGGTGCGCGTGAGGAGTCCGCCGAGAGTGTGAATCCTCCCGCTGTTGATCAGTCTGTTTCTGTTAATGTGTCGGCTCAGCATGCTAGGGTTCAGCCCGAGGCCGCAGCCATGCCCTTAGAGGCTATGCTTAGACTGCATCAGGACATGGCTAGGGTATTGGAGAGAGTGACTGCTCCTAGAGCACCTATGGAGAATCTGAGGAGAGCAGGAGTTGAGGATTTCTATGGTACTGGGTTGAGTGAGTCTGAGACTGCAGAGAGATGGTTAGATAAAGTGAAGCATGCTCTGAGAGAGATTTGGTGTCCTCCCGACCAGCAGGCAGAGTGTGCTTTAGCTCTTCTTCAGGGGTCTGCTTTTGAGTGGTGGGAGTTGGTTTGCAGGCATCCTCAGTTACCGGATCCGATTACCTGGGAGTTCTTTGAGGGTGAGTTCATAAAGAAGTACATTACTCAGACCTATAGAGATTCGAGATGGGCGCAGTTTTTGGGTTTGAGACAGAGAACTTTGTCAGTAGCTGATTATGAGAAAGAGTTCAACAGGTTATCTCGCTATGCCCCTCGAGGAGTTATGACTGATGACTTTAGATGCAAGCATTTCGAGGCTGGATTAAATGAGTCTTTGAAGATTGCTTTGATTTCCTTGATGTGTATACCTGGGGTTCACTATTATCAGATTATGGAGGCTGCAGTGAGAGCTGAGTTGTCTGAGACTGTGATGAGAGAGAGAGCTCAGAGGAGGAGTTCTTCTCGTGGAGGATCTTCTTCGAGTAAGAGATCGAGGGACCCACAGGATGAGTCAGCATCTGGTCCGGCTTCTAGAGGTAGACGTCAGGGTTCTACAGCTGTGTCAGGTTCTGGTAGGGGTGGTAGAGCTGAGACTACACCAGTTTGTCCTCATTGTAGTAAGTCGCATCGTGGTGAGTGTAGGTGGCTCACTGGTGCATGCTTCAGGTGTGGGAGTTCTGAGCATCGGTTGGCCGGTTGTCCGAGAGTACAGGAGGATTCAGGTTCCCAGAGAGAGGGCAGTAGGGTCGGTTCGAATGCTTCACAGGCTACCCGTGGCAGAGGCCGGGGTAGAGGTAGAGGTGGTCGGCATAGAGATGGTGCTGCTTCTGAGACTGTTGAGCATCCTCCTCAGGGTGCCATTAGAGCTTATGCTATGAGAGCCAGAGATGAGCAGGATGCGCCTGATGTTATTGCTGGTAAGTTCCTACTCCATGACACTGAGTTGTATGCTCTAATTGATCCTGGTTCCACACACTCATACTTGTGCACAGATAGAGTTATTGATAAATTGCATTCTGTTGATCAGTTAGATTATGAGATTTGTGTGACCAGTCCATTAGGGCATAGTGTCAGTGTGAGTAGAGTTTTTAGGAATTGTCCTCTGATTGTTGAGGGAGTTGTGCTTCCAGCGGATCTGATTGAGTTACCCTTCAGAGAGTTTGACTTGATTCTGGGTATGGACTGGTTGGGTAAGTATCGGGCTGTAGTGGATTGCCATAGGAAGACAGTGGTACTTCGGGATAGAAGTCAATCTCTTGTGTTTCTGAAAGGTTTGGGTGCTAGTTCAGTGAATAATGTTATTTCTGCGATGCAAGCTAAGAGATTCATCAGGAAAGGTTGTGAGGCTTTTCTAGCAGTTGTATTAGATTCCAGGAGGGATCAGGTTCAGATTGAGGATATTCCTGTAGTGCGGGAGTTTAGGGATGTGTTTCCGAGCGAGTTGCCTGGTTTGCCTCCTGAGAGAGAGGTTGAGTTGTCCATTGAGATCATGCCGGGTACTACACCTATTTCGAGAGCACCTTATCGGATGGCTCCTGTAGAGTTGAGGGAACTTAAATCTCAGCTACAAGAGTTATTGGATAAGGGGTTTATTAGACCGAGCATATCTCCTTGGGGAGCTCCAGTGCTGTTTGTCAAGAAGAAAGATGGATCCCTGCGGATGTGCATTGATTACCGTCAGATTAATAAAGTTACAGTGAAGAACAGGTATCCTTTGCCTAGGATTGAGGATTTATTTGATCAGCTTCGAGGTGCAGGTGTCTTTTCCAAGATAGATCTTCGATCAGGGTACTACCAGCTTCGTGTTCAGGATGCAGATGTGGTTAAGACTGCATTTCGGACTAGGTATGGTCACTATGAGTTTCTTGTGATGCCGTTTGGTTTGACAAATGCTCCAGCGGCTTTTATGGATCTGATGAACCGTGTGTTTAGACCATACTTAGATCGATTTGTAGTAGTGTTCATTGATGACATCTTGGTGTATTCCAGGAATGAGAGTGAGCATGAGGAGCATCTCAGATTGGTTTTGCAGATGTTGAGAGAGCATCATTTGTTTGCTAAGCTTAGCAAGTGTGACTTCTGGCTTCGAGAAGTGTCATTCTTGGGTCACATTATTTCAGCTAGCGGTATTCAGGTTGATCTAGCTAAGATTGAGGCGATTGTTGATTGGAAAGCGCCTCGAAATGTTCAGGAAGTGAGGAGTTTCCTCGGCTTAGCAGGTTACTACCGTCGGTTCGTTAAGGGATTTTCTGTGATTGCTGCTCCTATGACTAGATTGTTGAGGAAAGGAGTTAGATTTGAGTGGTCAGACAGGTGTCGGTCTTGTTTTGATCGGTTAAAGCAGTTGCTTGTTGAGGCTCCTATCCTTACTCAACCCATCTCGGGTAAGGAGTTTGTTATTTACAGTGATGCTTCTGGAGTTGGTCTTGGTTGTGTGCTTATGCAGGAGGGTAAGGTAGTGGCTTATGCTTCTCGTCAGTTGAAGCCACATGAGAAGAACTATCCGACGCATGATTTAGAGTTGGCAGCTGTGATCTTTGCTTTGAAGATTTGGCGTCATTACTTGTATGGGGAAAAGTGTAGGATCTTCTCGGACCACAAGAGTTTGAAGTACTTCCTTTCACAGAAAGAGTTGAACATGAGACAGCGCAGATGGCTTGAGTTGTTTAAGGACTACGACTGCATTGTGGATTACCATCCTGGTAAGGCCAATGTAGTTGCAGATGCTTTGAGTCGTAAGTCAGTTTCAGCCTTGTTCTTGAGGCGTTTCAGATGGCGATTTGGTTCGGATGGGGCTTTGCTTGCCCAGTTGCGTGTGAAGCCTACTTTGAGACAGTTGATTGTGGATGCTTAGAGAGATGATGTGAGACTTCAGCGGATTGTGCATGAGGTTAGAGCGGGTAAGCCATCAGAGTTCTCAGTTCAGGATGAGGTACTTATGTTCAGAGATCGCCTGTGTGTGCCAGAGTCTAAGGATTTGAGGAGACAGCTCTTGAGTGAGGCGCATAGTTCAGTCTTTACTATGCATCCGGGCAGTGAGAAGATGTACAGAGATATGAAGCAATTCTATTGGTGGTCTGGTATGAAGCGTGATATAGTGGATTTTGTTTCCAAGTGCTTGACTTGTCAGCAGGTGAAGGCAGAGCATCAGGTTCCTTCAGGTTTGCTTATGCCTTTATCCATTCCTGAGTGGAAATGGAGTGATATCACCATGGACTTTGTTTCTGGCTTGCCTTTGACTCAGAGGAAGCATGATTCGGTTTGGGTTATTGTGGATCGGCTTACGAAGTCAGCTCACTTCTTGCCAGTTAGAGTGGACTACTCCATGGATAGATTAGCCAGTATCTATGTAGATGAGATAGTTCGACTGCATGGTGTGCCTTTGTCCATAGTGTCAGATCGAGATCCGAGGTTTACTTCCAAGTTTTGGAAGGAGTTACAGAGAGCTTTGGGCACTAGGTTGAACTTCAGTACAGCGTTTCATCCTCAGACCGATGGTCAGTCAGAGCGAGTTATTCAGATTCTGGAGGATATGATGAGGGCTTGTACTTTGGATTTTCCGGGCAGTTGGGACAGATATGTATCATTGATGGAGTTTGCCTACAACAACAGTTTTCAGTCGAGTATTGGTATGGCACCATATGAGGCTTTGTATGGTTGTCAGTGTAGGACTCCGATTTGTTGGACCGAGCTATCCGAGAGATCTATGATTGGACCCGACTTGGTTAGAGATACTGAAGAGAAAATCAGAGTAGTGCAGCGGAATTTGAAGGCAGCAAAGGATCGACAGAAGTCTTATGCCAATTTGAAAAGAAAAGATGTGCATTTTGAGATCGGGGACAAAGTTTTCCTTAAAGTTTCTCCTTGGAGGAGAGTGCTTCGATTTGGAAAGAAAGGCAAGCTTAGTCCTCGTTTCATTGGACCTTATGAGATTTTGGCTAAGGTGGGACCTGTAGCCTACAGATTAGCGCTACCGATGGAGTTAGCAAAGTTGCATGATGTGTTTCACGTTTCGATGCTTCGTCGGTACAGATCAGATCCTTCGCATGTTCTGTCAGTTCAGGATATCCAGGTTCAGCCAGACTTCTCTTATGATGAGGAACCGCGAGCTATTCTAGCTCGAGAGGTGAGACAGTTGAGGAATAAGCAGATTCCTTTGGTTAAAGTGTTGTGGATCCATCATGGAGTCGAGGAAGCGACTTGGGAACCAGAGGAGTCGATGAGAGCTCAGTATCCACAGTTATTCAGTTCAGGTGAGAATTTCGAGGACGAAATTCTTATTAGTAGGGGAGAGTTGTCACACCCCATTTGCCCCCTAGTAGAATGAGCCTGTCTGTCTGTTCGTCTGTCTGTCAGTATGTGTAAGCATTCGCATGTGTTCAGTATTTCATAAGGGTATTTTAGTAAAATGTATGATTTTGGGGTTTATTTTTATGTGGGTGCATACATGGCATTAGTGTGTTTAATTAAATGAGATACACTTGTGTGCACTTGAGCATACTATATTAGGGTGTTATTAGTTGGGAATCACTTGTGTGCATGTGTTCATACCATGGTAGGGTATGCATAAGTGAAGAGGGTTTTAGGTGTGTGTAGTGTAGGTTATTTTAGTGTGAGTGATTAGTGTCACCAATAGGAGTTTGATGTATATTTAGAATAAAGAAAAGAAAAAGAAAAGGGGATGAGAGAAAAGAACTTACAGATTCACGTTTTTCTCACTCACTCTCTCTTCTTCTTCACTTTCTTTATTCCCAAGTACTGTGTTTTAATTCAAGGTCTTATTGGTGAAGTTAATCCTCTCCTTGCATTTCTTAGCTTGGTAAGTGCAAAATCTAGTCTTTGTTTTACTGTAAATTGCATCTTCATCTTCTTCCTTGAGTTTAGGTTTAACCTAGGGTTGAATTTACTGTGTTTGTGTTCTAGTTGAGGCTCCACGTGATCCAAAGGGAAAGGAGGTTGCTGGACCAAGTGGAGCTAAGTGATAGAAGTTAGAATCCAGGTTTGGGAATATTGATTTGTGTGATTTTGATGTTTTACTGTAAATTCTAGGGTTTATATGTTCTTGAAGAGTTTGAATCGATTAGTCTTGATTTGATTGTTTAAATGTTAAATTGAGTTGCATGTATATTGATTATGTGATTTGAGATGATTTCTGGAAGGTAAATACAGGTTTGATTGGTTTTAAATCAAATTGGGGTTGAATTCTTGATTCTGGAAATTCTGGAAATTCTGGAAATTTAGGTACTGTTCTTCGTTGCGTGACTCGCTACGCAGGAAGGCAAGTCACGTCGCGTGACTCTCGGTCACGACGTGACATGCCTGCTGAGAAGCCAGTCGCGTGACCAGCTGAAGAGCAAGCAAGTCACGCGACGTGATCTTTGGTCACGTCGTGTGACCTGCGGAGGAAAAAGGCAGATCACGCAACGTGATCTGCGAGGGAGAAGCAGCGTCACGTCGCGTGACCCTAGGTCACGCCGTGACCTGCATAGGCATTGCGTGATCCGCGAGGATCACGCAACGCGTTAGGCGGGAAACAAGCAGGTCACGAGACGTGACCCTAGGTCACGCCGTGACCTGCCTGTTGAGTCGCCAGTTTCTCCGTTCAGCCCGTTTTTCCGAAATTTCCTGGTTTTTAACTCAGAACTGAATTTGTTATTTTCTTCAGAATGGACTTTACTGCTGTATGATGCATGTCTTACTGTTTGATGCTTTGATATGCGTGATGGCATGACTTTCTGATGAATTATACTCTATATCCTGAAATGTGATCAGTGACGCATAACCTGCTAGAGTCAAGTAAGTGGATAGTTAGGCATGCCTAATAGAGTCTTTAGCTGCAGCCCTCAGTTCAGTTTGGACCCCGATCAGGTCCCCGTTTGGTTCCTCGCGAACCCTTCAGTATAGAATCTTGTTTAAGATTCCCTCAGTATATAAATAACATGTTTTGATAAATGATATAATATTTGACTTGTACCTGTGAGGTACCCTCAGTATTCGATTCGTACCCGTAAGGTACCCTCAGTACACTCGTTATCCACTGTCTAGAGTCAGCAGGTATTCTTTGAATGTTAATGGAAATATTCTGATCTGATATGGCTTTGAATGGAATATCTGAATGAGTTTAATGATTAAATACATGTTGGTTTATTCTGTAATGCATATGATGATAAGATTCTGAAAGTATGGTATTTAAATATGGGCATGTTTATATGAATTATGCAACAGTCCTTGCATTCTGCCATTGTGAATGTGTTATGCCTTGACGACCACTGTGAGTGGCCGTCCATAATTTATGTGTGTTTCCCCACTAAGCGTTTTATCGCTTAGCACGGTGTTTTTACCCGTGCAGGTGCGGAAGGCGTTTTGCTAGAGAGAGTCGCCGATATCAAGCCAACACAGAAGGGATTAGTGTAGGGCTCAGTTTTGTATCAGTTATTGATTCTTTTTGTATAGAACTCTCTGTATCAGCTTCCGTTTTTGTATCTATATTTTGTATATGTAATATTATTTATATTAGCTAGTTGATCTGATCATTATTGTAATAGTTTAATTATAGTAATGCATGATCAGCTTTTGCTTTCTGCATGTAAAGTTTTTAATTATTCTGTATTTCTGAATGTATGTTATGAATGGATGTATACTTTGCTTTGCATCTGTTTGGTGACACCTTGTCTCATACGGCTTCTCACTCCTTATCGGATGGGAACGCCTACGTATGGGAAGGGGGTGTTACACCTTAAGTCCATTTACACCCTACAACTATACACTATAAACACACACTAATATTCCCTTCACTTCACTTAACACTTAATTAATTAGTTCCAAAAACACAAAGTTCTTAAATGTCCAAAATTCTTCTTACCCAAAATTACGAAAATACCCTCACTTATCCGACTTAAAACACAGATTCCGACCAGGCCCTATTTGGGTTGTTACAAGCCATGCCATTAATTTCCATTAAAATGCATCAAAATCATGTCTTTACCCATGGTAACCATTCGGCCATACATACATCACATACATTATGGTATTTTCACATGCTCTAACACATACCATTAGATAAATTACATGTCAAACAACATAGTCATGCCATGATATCACATCAAAACACATAAAAATCATGCATTTACATGTATACACCATTTGGCCACATGTAAATAACATGCATCATGTAACTTTCACATGCTCAAACACATACCATCATCTAAATCACATGCCAAACATCATGTATACATCATAAATATTCCATAAAAATCATTTAAACCCATTAAAATCCCATGTATACCATTCGGCCAAAGAAGTAACTTTTCATACAAATTTTATTTTCTCACTTTAAGCATACATATTATCATTTTTAATATCCCTATGCATGAATATCAAGTTATTTTCAATTATACATGTAATGGCCCAATTACTTTCATGAATAGTAAAAGGGGGCCCATGAATAGTAAAAGTGGGTCCATAAATAGTAA
Organism: Excoecaria cochinchinensis; assembly: GCA_947683425.1. NCBI lineage: Eukaryota > Viridiplantae > Streptophyta > Magnoliopsida > Malpighiales > Euphorbiaceae > Excoecaria > Excoecaria cochinchinensis. The sequence continues at coordinate 10,966,933 of CANTUQ010000119.1, forward strand.
AGTGGGCCCCATGAATAGTAAATGTGGGCCCATGAATAGTGACATCATCAATGAAATCATGATGACATCAGAGATGACATTATGATGAATAGTAACTGTGGGATAATGAATAGTAACATCATCATTGACTGGGTCCCGTGAATAATAACTGTGGGTTTCGTGAATACTGACTTTAGGGTGAACAGTATTCGAAAATATTTTATTTTACCATTAGAAAGTGGATATTAAATGGAGAATAATGGTATAATGTGGTGTAAAAATGAGGTCAAATAGGCCCCCAAAAGTCAGTTTGAAGTTGCCTTCGGTTCGGTTCGGTTGAACCGAAGTTTGACTGAGCTTTGACCGAACTTTCATAAGTGCTTAGAGTAGATTAAAAAGGTCTACTAGGGGAATGTAAAGGTTTAGAACGATTTTTGAAATTTTTGATAGCATTAGAATTGTATTTTACGATAAAATTGAACTGAATCGAATCGGACCGGTTTAAGTGAACCGAACCCCAAACAGAATTTGATTGAGCTAAAATTTTGCAGGGAGACTATTTTTGATATTTTAAGAATGATTGAATTGGTTTAGTGTGAAAATGAGTTCAGGAACATTCATTTACACTGAAACAGGTAAAAATGACCCGAAAACTAAAAATCGGACCAAACCGGCTCGACCACTTTGGTTGGACCTGGTTGGGTCTAATTGGAACCATATAAATTCATCATATTTTTTGGAAGTCCCTTGGATTCCCTTTTGGCAGCCACCCTCCCTCTTCCCTCTCTTGGCTGAATTGTTCTTCATCAGTTCTCCACCATTTTTTCTTTCCTCTTTCCTCTATTTTACCTCAAAATCAAGCCTCGATAACATAATTCAGCTCCTCTAGAATCCATTGGTGGACTTAAAATTTCATTTGAAGGAGTAAAAGTGATGCGGAACCCCAAGGCTAAAGAACCCGAAACCCCTTAAACATACAATATGGAATGAACATGAACAAGAAGAAACTCCCAATCTAAAGAACCCCCAAACAACATGTGAATGGAAACGCTTATAATAGATTGATTTAGAAATACAAGAACAAAATTCGCCATAAAGTAAATACCTTGATAAGAAATTAGCTCTTGATGCAAAAGAAGAAGACAAGCAAATCCTCTCCCTTGAAGAAAATTCGGCCAAGCCAAATAATGATATTCAAAAGTGTTTAAAATCTGCCTTTTACAACTTATAATGAGGTATTTATAGCCCCCAAAAGGTAGGTAACCCTAAATAAGTCAAAAGGCCACCTAACACATGGGCCTCCCACCAAACCCTAAATAAGTCAAAAGGCCACCTAACACATGGGTCTCCCACCAAACCCTAAATAATTCAAAAGGCCACCTAACACATGGGCCTCCCACCAAATAACTAAAGCCCAAACTTATTAACTCTAAAATACAGCCCACAAGCCTAAAATAATTAAATTAAATGAGCCCACGCTAAAATAAGCCCAACTCACTTAAAATAAGTCTATTAAGCTATATGAGGACCAAACAAGTTCAACATAATAAAATAAGCTTCTTGGGCCACCTAAAGCTACTCTACTAGCTTAAAATAGTTGATCAAGCCCATTTGATTCTCCTCATGTCCATTTGGCTTTATTAGAATGGTCATAGTGTCATTCGGTTCCAATCTCTCTTGACTATGCATAGTTTCCACAATTCGGTCCACATATGCATTTAGTGCTTTCTTGAACTTCTTGGCTCTTGATCTTGTCACCGGTCCATCCGTCAATGCTCGCATCATCCCCTCCCTCTTCAAAAGGATTCATCCTCGAATATGAATCTAGATCAAAAGAAGATAAGTCAGAAACATTGAAAGTAGCACTAACATTATACTCACTTGGTAAGTCAATTTTATATGCATTTTCATTAATGCGGTCCAAAACTTGAAATGGTCCATCTCCCCTTGGATCAAGTTTTGACTTCCTTTGTTGTAGAAACCTCCCTTTTCGCATGTGCACCCAAACCCAGTCACCTGGTTCAAAAATAACCTGTTTTCGCCCTTTATTAGCCTTTTGTGCATACATGCGATTCTTTTTCTCAATTTGTTCTCGTGCTTTCTCATGTATTGTTTTAACCAAATCAGCCTTCCTTTTGCCATCCAAGCTAGCAAGCTTATTCAGAGGTAAAGGCATCAAATCCAACACAGTTAATGGATTAAAACCATACACAATTGCAAATGGAGAATAACCTGTAGAAGAATGTGTAGAACGATTATATGCAAACTCAATGAATGGCAAACAATCTTCCCAAGTTTTCAAATTCTTTCCAACAATTGCACGCAACATGGTTCCTAAAGTCCTATTAACTACCTTAGTTTGCCCATCAGTTTGTGGGTGACATGTAGTAGAAAATAGAAGTTTAGTGCCTAACTTTCCCCACAAGACTCTCCAAAAATGACTTAGGAACTTAACATCCCTAATTGACATAATGGTTCTTGGTACACCATGAAGTCGAACCACCTCCCTAAAGAAAAGATCAGCAATATTTATTGCATCATCTGTTTTATGGCAAGCAATGAAATGAGCCATTTTACTAAATCTATCCACAACAACAAATATGCTATTCTTACCTTTCCTAGTCCTAGGCAATCCCAAAACAAAGTCCATTGATATGTCAGTCCAAGGCTCACTAGGCACAGGTAAGGGTGTATATAAACCATGAGGCATAGACCTAGATTTAGCTTGTTTGCATGTAATGCACCTGCCACAAACTCTTTCCACATCTATTCTCATATTTGGCCAATAAAAATGTTCACTAAGCATATCCAAGGTCTTTTGCACACCAAAATGCTCCATTAACCCTCCACTATATGATTCCCTAACAAGCAATTCCCTAACTGAACATGTAGGAATACAAAGTTGTTTACCCCTAAAAAGATAGCCTTCATGCCTATAAAACTTATCAAATGCAGCACATTCACAAGCTTGATACACATTGGCAAAATCAGCATCACCGATATACAACTCTTTCAAATGCTCAAATCCAAGTAACTTAGAAGTAAGCATAGAAATCAAAGCGTACCTTCTAGATAGTGCATCAGCCACAACATTTTCCTTACCTTGCTTGTACTTGATCACATATGGGAATGTTTCCAGAAATTCCACCCAACTTTCATGCCTCTTGCTTAACTTTCCTTGTCCCTTTAAGTACTTAAGAGATTGATGATCACTATGAATCACAAACTCTTTAGGCAGCAAGCAATGCTCCCATACTTCAAGAGCCCTCACCAATGCATATAGCTCCTTGTCATAGGTGGAATAATTCAACACTGTCCCACTCAGCTTCTCACTGAAATATGCTATGGGACGATTTTCCTGCATAAAAAAAGCACCTATACCAATCCCAGAAGCATCACATTCAACCTCAAAAGTCTTAGAAAAATCAGGCAAACGCAAAACAGGAGCAGTACATAATTTTTCTTTTAAAGTGCAAAATGCATTTTCTTGCTCTTTTTCCCATTTAAACCCGACATTCTTTTTGACAACCTCATTCAGTGGTGCAGCAATAGTTGAGAAATCCTTAACAAATCGCCTATAAAAGCTAGCTAAACCATGAAAACTCCTTACCTCACTCGCAGTCTTAGGCATTGGCCATTCTTGGATAGCCTTCACCTTTTCAGAATCTACCTCCACTCCTTTAGAGCTCACTACAAAACCTAAGAAGACAACTTTATCCATGCAAAATGAACACTTCTTAAGATTTGCATATAGCTTCTCTTTCCTTAGCATATCCAAAACAGCTTTAACATGTATAATATGATCATTTAAGCACTTGCTGTAAACTAAAATGTCATCAAAGTACACAACCACAAATTTACCAAGAAAATCACGCAAGACATAGTTCATTAAGCGCATGAAAGTACTAGGTGCATTAGATAACCCAAAAGGCATCACTAACCACTCATACAATCCATATTTAGTCTTAAATGCAGTTTTCCACTCATCCCCTTCTTTCATCCTAATTTGATGATAGCCACTTTTAAGATCAATTTTGGTGAATAAATAAGCACCATAAAACTCATCAAGCATGTCATCTAATCTAGGAATAGGATGGCGATACTTTACAGTGATTTTGTTGACCGCTCTACAATCCACACACATCCTCCAAGTCCCATCTCTCTTTAGCACCAAAAGAACTGGTACAGCACAAGGACTCATGCTTTCCCTTACATACCCCTTTTGAAGCAATTCATCCACTTGCCTTTGCAATTCCTTCGTCTCCTCTGGATTGCTTCTGTAAGCTGGACGGTTAGGTATTTGAGCTCCTGGTACAAAGTCAATTTGATGCTCAATCCCTCTCAAAGGTGGTAATCCGGGTGGTACATTTTTAGGAAAGACATCTTCATACTCCTGCAATAAGGTCATAAAAATACTAGGCAACTTGGGGTTAAGGTCAGTTTCAGTAAACAAAGTTTGCTTAAATCGAATCAAAATTAAAGCTCTCTTGCCTAAGTATGCACTCTTTACTTCTCTCTCTTTGGCATAAAAACATGGTTGTTTCTTTACTTTTTCACTCCTCTCAATTTCTTTTCGCTCACTTTTTATATTCTTTTCTTTCTTTTCACTCACTAACTTCTTCTCTTTTGCACATCCTACTTTCTTTTCCTCACTCGTGCAGTCACTCACCATTGGGCCTTTATTTTTATTCTTTTCTCTCATGGCCTCTTTTCTCTCTTCTTTCTTTTTCACCTCACTACTCGAATCCCTACTTGAAGATTGCTGAATTTTTAATTGCTCAAAATAAGTCTCTTTGGGTGATAAAGGTGCAAGGGTGATTTTCTGCCCATTATGCACAAAAGAATACCTATTCTTATGCCCATCATGCACAACATGCCTATCAAATTGCCAAGGCCTACCCAACAAAACATGACCCGCTTGCATTGGTACAACATCACATACAACCTGATCAGCATATCTACCAATGGAAAATGCAACTACTGCCTGCTTGGTCACTCTAACTTCACCACTATCATTCAACCATTGTAGCCTATATGGGTTGGGGTGTTTATCACATTTCAGCCCCAATTTCTCAACCAAAGTATTACTAGCTACATTAGTGCAAGTACCCCCATCTATGATCAGACTACAAGCTTTCCCACCTACCAAGCATCTAGTGTGAAAAATATTTTCCCTTTGTTCTAGGCTATCTTCCTTTACATTTATATTCAATGCACGCCTAGTAACTAAGGCTTCTCCCTTAACAGTATATTCAACACATTCATCATTATCAGAACAATCCTCTCAAGGTGGCATACTTAAATCACTACCATCAGAACCATCACCATTATCAGATTCAGAAACAATTTCACCACCCCTAATAAACATGGTCTTTCTATTAGGACACTCAGATGCATAATGTCCATGCCCTTGACATTTAAAGCCTTTAACATCCCTATGTTTAGAAGGTTTGGATGAAGGATCAGGAGTACCTTTTTGGATTGAAATACTCTTCTCCTTGCCTCTATTTGTTTCAATGCCTTTCTCCTTGGAATCTAAATAGTGCTCCCTTTTCTTATCTTCATTTTTGCTCCATTTTGGACTCTATTTGTTGCTGGAATTTGAGAATGATCTTGCTGCCCTTCTTTGTTTTTGTTGCTTTTCCACCTTCATGGCATTGTTTACTAAGTCATCCATCTCCACATAATGTTACAATTCCACTACATCAGCGATTTCCCTATTCAATCCTCCCAAAAATCGAGCCATTGTCACCTCTTCTTCCTCTTCTATGTTTACTTTGATCAATAGCATCTCCAACTCCTTGTGATAATCCTCTACTGAACTGGTTCCTTAGGTGTGTCTATGTAATTATTGGTGCAACTCCCTATAGTAATAGGATGGTATAAATCTCTTCTTCAACACTCTTTTCATTTCTTCCCAAGTGCCTATGGGTGGTTTCCTATTCTGCCTTCTACTTTTTACCAACTCATTCCACCAGACTAATGCATAATCAGTAAACTCCACTGCTGCCAACTTCACCTTCTTTTCTTTTGAGTAATTATGACAAGCAAAAATCATATCTACCTTTCTTTCCCATTCTAAATACACTTCAGCATCATTCCTACCCCTAAAGGATGGAATATTCATCTTTATGGCACTAAGGTTGTTATCTCTCCTCTCCATTCTTTCTTCTCTTCCTTCTCTACCCCTCACAAATTGTACCTCTTCATCATAGTCATCATATAATCCATTCACTTCTTCCTCTCTGTTCCTGTGGCTTTCAATTGACCTACTTCGGTTTTGGGATCTAGAACTTTCATTAATTTTCTCTTCCATCCCATCCATCCTAGTAGTTAACTTTTTGAATTCACGCATGAATGCCTTGTACATCAATTTCAAATCTAGCACATTTTCCTCCTCTTCCTCACTCATTACGCCTTTTCCGTCCCTTCTTGACATTGTATATTATAAGTTGCCAACAAATGTTAATAGGGAATAAAAAGACCTCACAATTCACTCCCTCACGTGTTTCACTCAAAAGATAGCACTCCACTCGTGTTTCACTAAACTTGGCTTTTACCCTCTTTTAAGCTTACACACTCAAGCCTTTTCCCACTCAAGCTTGTTGTCCTCAGTTGCACTTTAGAATTTAATTTTCAACCAAAATAATTCACAAGCAGCAAATATAAAAGGAATACAATGAAAATACTTAACAAATAAGATGGGTTCAAAACTAGAAGCAAAAATACCAAAAGGAATAAAACGAAAGAGCACACAAGAAGAAGATATGTATGCTATCCAAAATCATAGATTTTAATTAACAAGAATCAATTTGTTAATTATGGTATAATAGAAGCAAAATTACAAAAGACAATAAAAATAGCAACTTAGAGTGAAAGAAAAAAAAAAGACGCCTAATGCATAAATGCAGAAATTGATATCTCCCTAATGGAAAAGTCAATTTTGATACAATGGATGTGAAGACAAGAAATCAAAGAAAGTCAAAAATGACAACTACCCATAAATATTCACTTTGACTTTTCAAATTAATCTCCAAATTCAAAGTATGGCCAAACCTAAATTTTTATTTCTTTGTGATTTTTCTTTCCTAACTTTATCTCAATACTGACTTTTCTCTTTTTTTTTTAAAAAATTCGGATGAACAGTGCTGTGAATTGTACTATGAACAGTACCAACGATTTTCTTTCTTCTTTTTTTTTTTAGAACTTAAAGCATCAAACACAAGATCTGATGTAGGAACAAAGAAGAACACAAAAGAACAAATTCAAAAATAAAGAAGAACACAAAATTGATAAGAATAAGATTGCAAATTAAACAACGCAAAATTATCTTGTTCTAATGGAAATAAAATAATAGAACAGCAAATTGACACAAGATAAATAAGAATTTATCCTAATCCAAGCTCTGATACCAAATGATGCGGAACCCCAAAGCTAAAGAACCCGAAACCCCTTAAACATACAATACGGAATGAACATGAACAAGAAGAAACTCCCAATCTAAAGAACCCCCAAACAACATGTGAATGGAAACGCTTATAATAGATTGATTTAGAAATACAAGAACATAATTTGCCATAAAGTAAATACTTTGATAAGAAATTAGCTCTTGATGCAAAAGAAGAAGACAAGCAAATCCTCTCCCTTGAAGAAAATTCGGCCAAGCCAAATAATGATATTCAAAAGTGTTTAAAATCTGCCTTTTACAACTTATAATGAGGTATTTATAGCCCCCAAAAGGTAGGTAACCCTAAATAAGTCAAAAGGCCACCTAACACATGGGCCTCCCACCAAACCCTAAATAAGTCAAAAGGCCACCTAACACATGGGCCTCCCACCAAACCCTAAATAAGTCAAAAGGCCACCTAACACATGGGTCTCCCACCAAACCCTAAATAAGTTAAAAGGCCACCTAACACATGGGCCTCCCACCTAATAACTAAAGCCCAAACTTATTAACTCTAAAATACAGCCCACAAGCCTAAAATAATTAAATTAAATGAGCCCACGCTAAAATAAGCCCAACTCACTTAAAATAAGCCTATTAAGCTATATGAGGGTCTAACTAAATAAATTAAAACAAAACAAGTTCAACATAATAAAATAAGCTTCTTGGGCCACCTAAGCTACTCTACTAGCTTAAAATAGTTGATCAAGCCCATTTGATTCTCCTCATGTCCATTTGGCTTTATTAGATTGGTCATAGTGTCATTCGGTTCCAATCTCTCTTGACTATGCATAGTTTTCACAATTCGGTCCACATATGCATTTAGTGTTTTTTTGAACTTCTTGGCTCTTGATCTTATTACCGGTCCATCCGGCAATGCTAGCTCTTCCTTGAACTTAATCTGCTTTTGGTGTTCCTTGGTCGTGCTCGCATCAAAAAGTGGGTGAAACCTAGACTTGAAAGTTTAGGTGTAAAATTGAGGTAAGTGATTTAGGTATTTTTAATTTGGTTTTAAGACTCCGAAGAGTACTTTAGGATGTAAATAAGATGTTTATGAAGTTTAATTGTTGAAAGGAAGTTTGATTTTGATGAAATCTTCATTTTTGTGTTCGGACATAATTATGTCAACTAGGTGAAGGAACTTCTAGCTGAGTTAAAGGCAAGGCAAAGAATAATTGAGAATTGTATTGCAAGGATTTGAGGTTTTTGATTGCAAATTCCACTTATTTCCATGTCTTATTATGTGCTTTAGGTTATGTTTGTGAAAAAAGTATGTGTTTAAGGCATGTTTAATTGAAAATAACATGGTATTCATGCTTAGAGATGTTAAAAATTTTGGTATGGATGATTAAAATGAAGAAATAAATTTTGTGTGAAAAGTTATTTCTTTGGCCGAATGTGAAACATGGGATTTTCATGTGTTTTCATGATGTTTTATGCATGTTTATGATGGATCTATGGTATTTGGCATGTGAACTAATGAATGGTATGTGTTAGAGCATGTGAAAACTTCATGAGGTATGTGATGTATGTATGGCCGAATGTGTGTCATGTGTAAAGTCATGATTTTGATGCGTTTTTATGGAAATTAATGGTATGGTGATGTTATACAACATGTAATTAACCTAAATAAATGATAAAGTTGATAAAAAGAATTCATGGAAATAAATTGGTATGTGGGCCGTATGCATGTATGTATGTATGCATGTGTACCATGATAAAATAATGAGTTTACATGGCATGTGATGGTGTAATGATGATAATCACATGTGTAATGATGAAATGGTATGAAAAAGAATGAGATATTATGATGATATGCCATGAAATGTATGTATGTATGTCACATTAATAATGTGGAAAATAAAATAATATTGCCCTATGTAGTGATTTGGTAGTCAAGTCTAGTTCAGGATATGTTGGCATGTTATAGGGACATAAGACCGCGGGAGTGAGCATGGCGTCTCACTTTTTAATAGGCCAAAGATAGTCCTATTTCACTATATTGAAATTATACTGTATTGTATTTAAAGACAGGGGTGGTCCCACCGGACTCCTCTGGTATTTCTATGAACTTCTGGAGTTCACATCTCATTTATCTTGCATTCAGAGTCTGCCAGTATGTTAAGGGGCATAATGGCAAAAATGAGATTAAAATAGATAAATGTGATTAAAATAACATTTATGTGGAAAAAGGGCATAAATGGAATTATATAAAAAGTTTGAGGGCAAAATGGTAATTTTATGCATATGTGTGTTAAGGATGGTTAATAAGGGTAAAAATGTAAATAAATGATTAAATATGAAAATTGGCCACTTTTTCGGGGTAAATATGTAATTTGGCATGAAAATGGTAATTGGAGGGTAAAACCATAATTTAGCATGTAAATTAATTGTAAAATTGTAATATTAGTGAAAATAATTAAACTAATGGCATAATGGTAACATTATTGAATTTAAAATGAACTAGTGGCATAATGGTAATATTAGTGAATTTAAAATGAACTAGTGGCATAATGGTAATATTAGTGAATTTAAAATGAACTGATGGCATAAATGTAATTTTGGTGAAGAATAAATGAACGAAGGACATTTTTGTCATTTTGAAAAAGTTTAAGTGAACACCCCATTCCCATACGTAGGAGGACCCATCCGCAAGGGAGTGAGAACTCGTATGAGTAAGGGTGTTACCAAGCAGAACAGTGCAAAACATTCATTCACATAATATAAAAATAAATACAAATAGCGGAATTAAAAACTTTCTTAGGAAACATCAGAATGATCATGCATTAATATAATAACATTCATTACAATAATGTTCTGATCAAAAGCTGATATTATAAAATAGATACAACTGTCAGAGATACATAGCAGAAGCTTACAAAAACGATATACAAAATATATATCACTATTACAAAATAATCATGCTACAAAAATATGGCCCTAACACTCTCCCAAAAGCTAAACGCCTTCCGTACCTGCACGGGTGAAAACACCGTGCTAAGCGATAACGCTTAGTGGGGAAACAAACAATAATAAATGGACGGCCATTCACAATGGTCGTCAACGCAAATCACATACATAATGGCATACTAAACATCATAAGATATAATCATAATATAATTCCATTCATAACCATTCAAAGGTTCAATAAACACATTTATATGCCAACAGATTCATATGCTCATAATAGCGTAAATCAGATTCAAATACTTATAATCATACTCATATGGATACACATACTTATAATCAAATCACATCAAATCATAACACCTGCTGACTCACAGTAGTGGATAACGAGTAAACGAGTAGAGGTACCTTACAGGCACGAATCGAGAAACAATATCATATTATCTCTTTTCAAAATATTTTACAATGGGATCTTAAACAAGATCTGAACACGTAGAAGTTCGCGAGGAACAAAACGGAGACCTGATTAGGGTCCAGAATAGTACAGAGTCTGCAGCTAAAGGACTCTTTTAGGCATGCCTAACTATCCACTAGACTGACTCTTGCAGGTCATGCATAATACCATTCACATTTAGGCATATCATTTTAGAGTTCACAACTTAAGGCATAAATAATACATTCTTAATTCAACCATAACATTCAACAATTTGACATAGCAAAATACCATGTAATGATATTATATAAATATTATAACACAAAATAATATTTAAAACTAATAAATAACGAAAAAGGAACGAAAACGAAGAAAATCGGAAAAGCTTCAAAAACTAGGTAGTAGCGGTTTACACGGTGGTATGACATTTCCTTACCGCCGTGTAAGCCACTTTACACGGGGGTATGGCAAAACCATACTGCTGTGTAAAGCACACAGCTCAGAAAACTATTAAGGTAGAATGACTTTACACGGTGGTATGGAATATCCTTACCGCCGTGTAAAATCACGGCTTAGGATTTTCACAAGGTAGAATGACTTTACACGGCGGTATGGAGCAACCTTACCGCCGTGTAAAATCTGGGCCTTCAAATTCTGGGAAAATCTCACGATTCAGACGGGGGTATGACTATCCATACCGCCGTGTGGATCACCAGAACCCAAAATTTCACCAGCAATCAGCCCAAAATCAACCCACCAAAACACACAACTTAAAATCCAATTCTAACATACCTCAAAATCAAACTATATACTCATCAAAATCAACTTAAAGCCCACCATTTCATAACCATAAATTTAAAAGAACATGCATTAACATGAGTAATTCATCCAAACCAAACCAACAACTCATAATGATCAAAATGCACATAATCCCAAATAAATCCCAAACTTGAATTCCTTAGCTCCGATTACTTGGTACCACTTCCACCAGCCTTCTCCTTCCCCTTGGGATGGCGAGGAGGCTCAACTAACCAACGTACCCAAAAATCATACAACACAACAAACCCAAATCAAAACCTTAAACCAGAAAATTAAGAAGAAGAGATGAAAAGGAAGAAAATGCAATAACACTTACCAAATGAGGGTCAAGAGATGATCAAATCCCACTAACGCACTCTTGGATCCAAGCTAGGGCACTCAAATGGTGAGAAAAAGGAAGAAGAGAAAAACGGAAATGAGATAGGAAAATCTGCTTTCCCTAATTTTCTTTCTTCTAATTACCCCTCTTTCCTTACCCTAGCCAAGTGTCATTTCCTCATTGGTGGAGATTGGCCATTCATACCCAACAAATATGCACTAAACACACACAATGCCATTCTCACTAAAGCACATCCTACCAACATGTGAGCATGCACACACAAACCCAACTCAATGTGCATATACCCTACTACCATATATGCACCCACACAATAACACAACCCATAAAATATGCATTTTACCCAAAATGCCCTTATCACATGCCTTCACACACATAATGCACATATGCACAAATGATAAACATGGCTCAAACTATTAGAGGGAAAACGGGGTGTTACAACTCTCCCCTACTAAGAAGAATTTCGTCCTCAAAATTCTCACATAAATTGAACAAATGCGGATACTGAATCCTCATCGTCGCCTCTGGTTCCCAAGTTGCTTCCTTGACTCCGTGATATTGCCAAAGAACCTTGACCAGAGGGATTTTCTTGTTTCTCAACTGCCTCACTTCCTGCGCTACAATAGCCTTCGGCTCTTCGTCATAGGAGTAATCCGGCTGAATTCAAACATCTTGAACTGACAAAACATGCGATGGATCCGATCTATACCGACGAAGCATAGAGACGTGGAAGACGTCGTGCATCTTAGCCAACTCCATCGGTAAAGCCAACCTATAGGCTACCGGACCAACTCTATCTAGAATCTCAAAAGGTCCAATGAACCGAGGACTAAGCTTACCTTTCTTGCCAAAACGTAATACTTTCCTCCAAGGTGAAACCTTAAGGAAAACTTTGTCCTCGACTTCAAACCGAATATCCTTTCTCTTTAGATTAGTATAGCATCTCTGTCTATCCTTAGCCACCTTCAGATTTCGCTGCACAACTCTGATCTTCTCTTCGGTATCTCTAATCATCTCTGGCCCAATAAAAGATCTCTCGGTCAACTTTGTCCAACAAATCGGAGTCCTACATGGTCGACCATACAAAGCCTCAAACGGTGACATTCCAATGCTCGACTGATAACTGTTGTTGTAGGCAAACTCCATAAGTCGTACATACTGATCCCAACTACCAAAAAAATCCAAAGTAGAAGCTCAAAGCATATCCTCTAAAATCTGGATAACTCTCTTAGACTGACCATCTATCTGAGGATGGAACACTGTACTGAAGTTCAACTTAGCACCCAAAGCTCTTTGCAATTTCTTCCAAAATTTGGATGTGAACCTTGGATCCTGATCTGAAACTATCAACAAAGGCACTCCATGTAACCAAACTACCTCATCCACATACACATTGGCCAACTTATCCATCGTGCAATCCACCCTAACTGGCACAAAGTGCGCTGATTTCGTAAGCCGATCAACAACAACCCAAACCGAATCATACTTCCTCTAAGTCACTGGCAAACCCGATACAAAATCCAGGGCGATATCATCCTATTTCCACCGAGGAACGAATAAAGGAGTGAGCAATCCTGAAGGAACTTAATGCTCAGCCTTTACCTGTTGACATGTCAAACACTTTGCCACGAATTCCACGATAGCTCTCTTCATCCCAGACCACCAGTAGAACTGCTTCATATCCCGATACATCTTCTCACTACCAGGATGCAAAGTAAAGACCGTAGTGTGTGCTTTACTCAAAAGTTGCTTCCTTAACTCAACATTCTCAGGCACACACAAACGATTCCTATACATAAGCAACCCATCCAAAACCAAAAACTCAGACTGCTTACCTTGCTAAACCTCTTGCAAAATCCATTGCAATCTCAAATCATCCTTCTGAGCATCCACAATAGACTGCCTCAAAGTAGGCTGCACTCTCAATTGGGCAACCAAAGCACCATCTGAATCAAATCTCCACCTGAACCCCCTCAAAAACAAAGCCGAAATTGACTTCTAACTCAAAGCATCTGCAACCACATTGGCTTTACCTGGATGGTAATCCACAATGCAGTCATAGTCCTTAGACAACTTTAACCATCGACGTTGCCTCATGTTCAACTCTTTCTGTGTGGGGAGATATTTCAAACTCTTATGATCCGTAAAGATCCTACACTTCTCCCCATACAGATAATGCCGACAAATCTTCAAAGTGAAGATGATAGCCGCCAATTCCAAATCATGTGTTGGATAGTTCTTCACACGTGGCTTCAACTAACGAGACGCATAAGCCATAACTTTACCCTCTTGCATCAACACACATCCGAGTCCAATACCCAAAGCATCACTGTACATCACGAACTCTTTATCCGAAGTGGGTTGAGTCAGTACAGGAGCTTCAACTAACAAACTCTTCAACCTCTCAAAGCACAGCTGACACTTATCCGACCATTCAAATCTAACTCCTTTCCTTAACAATCTAGTCATAGGAGTAGTAATAACAGAAAAACCCTTCACAAACCGATGATAGTAGTCTGCCAAACCAAGGAAGCTTCTCACTTTCGGAACATTCCTAGGTGCTTTCCAATCCACAATCGCCTCAATCTTGGCTGAATCCACCTGGATACCCTTAGCCGACATAATGTGACCCAAGAAAGACACATCTCGAAGCCAAAAGTCACACTTGCTAAGCTTCACAAACAACTGATGCTCCCTCAGAACTTGCAGAACCAACCGGAGATGCTCCTCATGCTCACTCTCATCCTTCGAGAAAACCAAAATATCATCTATAAACACTACTACAAATTGGTCGAGATATGGCCTAAACACTCGGTTCATCAAATCCATGAAAGCACAGGTGCATTGGTCAAACCAAACGGCATTATAAGAAACTCATAATGGCCATACCGCCTCCAAAATGTAGTCTTAACCACATCCGCATCCTGAACTCGCAACTGATAATAACCCGATCGAAGGTCAATCTTGGAAAAGACACCTGGACCTCTAAGCTGATCAAACAAATCCTCGACTCGAGGCAAGGGATACTTTTTCTTCACTGTGACCTTATTGATTTGGCTATAGTCGATACACATCCTCAAAGAGCCATCTTTCTTCTTAACAAACAAAATTGGGGCTCCCCATGGAGATATGCTGGGTTGAATAAACCCCTTATCTAATAACTCTTGTAGCTGATGTTGACTTATTTTATATGTGCCAATTCCGCAAGCATACGGTGTATCGAAATAGTACAAAAGATGTCGATCCCACGAGGAATGTGCTCTTAATTACACACTATTACTACCCAATTTTAATCTTGTTTACAATGATCATTTATTTGTTGGTTAAATCTAAACTACTTTATTATAATAACTAATTAAACCTAGTTCATGTTAATAAAAGAAGACAAAACATAAAATGAAGAATTAACAATTATAAAACTTGATTTTATCATATAATAATAATTTTAATCTCTTAAGCAAGTCAAGTTGGAATAAAGTTCCAATTTACTCTCTCAACATAAATTAAAATGCCTAAAACATACATTTATAATTCTAACTCACAATTTTCATTAATAAATTAGAGGGTTACTCATATAAATTTCAGGAATAATCACCAACCTATAACAACCATTTTAATATTATGATTTCTCAAATAATACTTCAATGATGAACTTCTATTAGATGTAAGTAAGAATTTATCTTTCAATTAAACACTTACTTATAAAGATCATGCACAAAAATATTGATAGCAAATAAGGATTATGCATAAAAATACTAATAGAAAATTCTACATTAAAAGATGACTAATTTAGATGGAAATGGAAAATAATAATAATATTCAAGTTCTCAAATAATATTCATTTAATTTACAGAGAAGAAGTAATAGATGAGAGAAATGAGAAAGAAATCTTTCAACCCTATTCTCAAACCCTTGTAAAAATTCTTCTTCTCCTTGATCTTCTTCTTCAAAACATGAAAACAAACTAAGTGAATCTAACTACAAAAAAACTGTTCTACAAAACTAGGAAAATTACTTAATAAAAATTCTCCCTAAAAATTACAGTTATCATTCATATTTATAAAATTCTAAAGATTGTGTCCTTTAGAAATGTCCCTTCAAATGGTTGCAATTTTTGGTAGAAAGAGGTACCTTTTCAGATGACTTTTCAGGAAAAAACTGCCCAACGGCTAGTTCTGTCGCACTCGCGAGACTGCCGCGCTCGCGACAGAACACACACTCGCTCTTTTTCCTTTTTTTTCTTCACTGGCTTCTCTGGTCTCTCTCTACAGCCTCATGACTCGTGACTTCCTTTCACGAGTCGTGAGCCTTTGCGTGAGTCGTGACTTTGGCTCACGTCTCATCTCTTTCTCCTTCTCTTTTTCTTTCTTTTCTTGCTATGCTCTTCCTGGCCGTTCACAACTTGTGACTTCCTTTCATGAGTCGTGACCCTTGCTCTTTCACTCTTCACTTCTCTTGCTTAGCTGGTCGCTGGTTGCTCTACATCGTCACAAGTCATGAGGCACCATCACGACTCGTATCCATCCAATTGATCTGCCCAATTCTTCTCTGTTTTCCCAAAGTTTACCATTTTCTTCCCTGTTTCACGCAAATCAGATTACAAAATACATGAACACTTTAACTAACACAAATAACATAAAACGTATAAATAATTACATGCTTAACTTAATAATTTACACAAAACACATGCTGAATATTATATCAATTAAGCACCTATCAAATTCCCCCACACTTAACCCTTGCTTGTCCTCAAGAAAGACAAAAGAAATAGGAAAATTCAACAATCAGTAAACATTATTATATAGCATTGTCCATTCAGCATATATGATAGAATTGAAAAGATTAAATATCTCAAACACTCAAAAATATTAGTAAATCAAATTTCAAAGCATGTATTAGAATTTTAACAAGTCACTTAATTTTACTAATTTCATCATTAAGAGTATAAGTCTCAAAAAACTAATAATGATTTAAAGAGAGAAATTTGATCATAAAGTTAAAAATTCTAAGGTAACTAGCTGAATTTGGGATAGTTTTGAGCTCACTTACCCTTAATCCAATCTCATGGCATTTTTAGACTTTCTTTTCTTTTCTTTCATTTTTTTTAGATGGGTATATTTCTTGAGTTAATCCCATGCATAGCAAGAGAAGGTAATATGGGTGCGTTTTACGCTCCATCCCATACTTTTTGCAATTTTAGATATACATCTTGCTAGTTATTTTTGAAAATTGTGGGTGCATTTTATGCTCCATCCCTTTTGTAATTTTCTTTTATTTTTTTAAGTCCTCATCCATTAATGATAGAGAATAAGGGTAAGTATTATGGCTATAGTTTCCTTTAGTTAACTAGAAACTTAAAATTTTTAACTAAATGAGCAAATTCTAACTTTACAAACATGGTTAGTAAAAAGACTAAATAATCTATAATGCTGAAAGAAGTAAGAGAAAATAACTTGAAAAACTTAAAACACATACCAAAAACTTTGAAAAATAGATAAAAATGAGCATAAAAGATAAATGACTAACAACCTATATAATATGCCAATTGAACAATACCTTATGATAAAATTTACTACAAAACCTAATTGAACAATAAACACATACAAACAAACATGCAATTAACATATAAAATAAAAACAAACAAACACTCTCACTCCTTCACACTTAGAACACACATTGTCCTCAATGTGAAGAAATAAAACAAAATAAACAAATAAAAGAAAGAAATAAAATAAAGAGAAGAAAAACTCCCTGCTCATGATGAAGGTGGAGGCGATGGAACCTCAAATCCTGATTGAGCAATAAAATGATCCATCCGATACTCCAAACGCCTTTGTCTTCTCGCTATAGAAGAAAGTTGATCTTGCATAATCAACTAGTTTTGTAAAATCTGGTCAAGCATATCAGGTATGTTATGACTAGATGATATGAGATTAGGTGCTGCATCATCACTCCCCCCTTCATCACCAGCTTCTTCTTCTTATGGGTCCTCTTGTGGCATAGAAGATCCTGGAAGATCCCTCCAACACGATTGAGCACAATGTGGAATTTCCTAAAAGTTATTACCAACCACCTCTCCATGCACTAATAAATGCTTAGTAAAATAAAGACAAGGAAGAACTCGATATATTGCACTAAAATCCACATTTAAATTCCTTGCAATACTAGAAATGACATGCCCATGAGTTAGAGGTGAATCATGCTTATTAATACATTGAAACAATTGAGTAAAAACCCAATAAGGCCAACATACATCCTTACGTTCATGTATACACCACATCAAAAATAACTCATGATATGAAACTCTGTTAAATTCAGACCTATTAAACACTAAAGAAGCTAAAACCTTATGCAAAATCCAATATCTTAAATCTTTAATAAACATAGACTTAGCATCTCTAGCCCTATAAGGTATTGTAAATCAGTTAAAAAGTTCTAAAATTCATTAGTCTTGAAAGATTTAGGCAGATCAGTTAAACTAGATTGTGAAAATCTAAACATCATATTCATCATAAAATAGGTCAAAGTATATGGTTTACCAGCCAACCTAAAATCTAACCAATGTTCATTATCCTCATTGTTTTTCAACGTAGTGTAAAACTCCAAAACTAAATCTGGATGACCATCTTCATACATAGTTACAAATTTCAACAAGCAACAAAATCGTAACATTTCAGTAACAACATTTAACATGCCAACTTGTGCAAAAAGGGAATCAGGAAAATACTTACATTGTAACAATGATCTTTCACGAAGTGTTAGATATCTACTACCTTCATCCACCGAAAATATGAGAAATAGAGCACCAAAATTAGCAGTAATATTGCCCTCTTCAGCCTCCTGTCTTTCTGATTCAGTACGTGAGGAAGATGGGTTTTTAGTTCTCACAATTGTTCAATGTGTTTGTTAAAAGCAAAGATTGAAATGAGATGAAACCTGTAAACCAAAGAGAATGAAAGTAAAAGAATAGAAGGAGTGCTGAATACGAAATGAACTTATGACAAAGAAGAAAAAATAGTCTGAAGAGGTATGTTTAAGAAATAGAGATTCACGAGAATTAAAATCACCGAAACCCTAAGAAAATGGAAGATATGGGGAAAGAAACAGAATGCGAGAATGAAGAAGAAAGAATAATGGAAAAGAAAACAAAGGATTAAACAATGAAGATGATTTGTGAAGGAAGAAGAAGTGAAGAAGATGAAAGGTCTATTGAGGGTGTTCGACTCATGACTAAAAATAGAATAAAAGAGAGAATAAAACGAAGAGGGAAAAGCTAAAAGTTAAATAAAATAATCGAAGAATACGAAAGGTCATGTTTTTTTTTTTGGGTTTTGAAATTGAATTTTCCAACTATTAATTTATGATTGTGTGAGTTTGGGTTAGGGTTAATGTAAATCAATGTAGTTGAAATTAAAGCATATTAATCTAATTAGAAATAAAATTAATTCAATTTAAAATAAAAATGATAAAAAAATGAAATAAAACAAAAAAAAAACTTACCTGATGGGCTTCACGAGTCGTGAGGCATCTTCACGACTCGTGAAGCCGCCTCTTTACCTCCTCATGGCTGCCTGACTCACGACTCATGAATTAACATCACGAGTCGCACGTCCTGCTAGCCTCGCCTTCTGTCGCGATCGCGATGCATGCCGCGATTGTGACAGAAGCCTCAAGCACAATCTCGGTATATTCTATCGCGATCGCGATTGTTGTCGCGCGCGCGCGATAGAATATCACGTTTGCAATTTTTTTTAACTAATTTGACTTATGGAACAAGAACAAAGTTTGTTAGAAATATAAAAATCCACAATATAACATTAAATTAACAAATTGACATAAAATAACATAAAACATAAATAACCTAAATAACAGACTATTTAAGTAACCTATGTAAGAGACAATATATTATGGTTTCATGTGCCCTCTAGGATTTTCCTCAGTGTTACTTGGAAGACATCCTAGACTTCTAGATGGCAAATAACTTGCTAATTGGCCCAATTGAACCTCAAGATTATGAATAAACGAGGCATAATTATTATTGATTTGGTTAACTTTTGCCTCAAGTTTCTTTTGATTTTCATCTTGAGCACTCATCTTAAAATTAATCTCTTCAATAAATTTATTAATTTTGACCTCAAATGCTCCAAATCTATCTTGTGATTGTTGGTATCCTACACCTCTATTTTGGTTGTTATTATTATTTCCCCATGTCAAATTAGGATGGCTCCTCTAACTAGGGTTATAGGTATTAGAATATGGGTTCCCACGCCCTTGTCCTTGGACAAAATTAACTTGTTCCTCTTTACTAACCATTCTTAAATTGCAATTGCCACTAACATGCCCTTGTTGACCACAAATATTGCATGCATTTGATAAATTATCTCCCATACTTAGGCTATTAACCTTATGAGTTAAAGCCTCAATTTGAGCTTGCAAAGCAATAATAGAATCTATGGAATGTACCCCCCTAGCATTAGAATTATTAGACTCCCTTACTCTTTCAGCAAGCCACATACAGTTATTCATGGACATTTCCTCCAATAGCTCAAATGCTACTTCAGTTGTTTTCCTCATAAGGGAACCTCCAGCTGTAGCATCTATAGTACCTCTTGTGGTAGGATTCACCCCATTGTAAAAAGTTTGCATCAAGAGCTCTTTTGGAAGGTTGTGATGTGGACAATTCGCTGCAATTCCTTAAATCTTTCCCATGCCTCATACAAAGATTCATTGTCATTTTGCACAAAAGTTGTGATATCTTTTATGATTTTTGTAGTTTTGGCTAGAGGAAAATATTTTGATAAAAATGCTTGGGCCAATTAGTCCCAAGTGGTTATTGATCCTCTAGTTAATGAATTCAACCAAGCCTTGGCTTTATCCTTCAAAGTAAAAGGAAAAAGTCTAAGCTTAATTGCATCATTAGAAACTCCATTAATTTTAAAAGTATCACATATCTTTAAGAAATTTGCCAAATGAGCATTAGGATCCTCATTTAACTGAATGCTATTTTGTATCATTTGCAAAAGAGAAGGTTTAATCTCAAATTGGTTAGCATTTACTGTAGGCCTTACCACACCTTATTGAGCATCCTTCCCCGGCAACGACACCAAAAACTTGTTGGCTTATTTTATATGTGCCAATTTTGCAAGCATACGGTGTACCGAAATAGTACAAAAAATGTCGATCCCACGAGGAATGTGCTCTTAATTACACACTATTACTGCCCAATTTTAATCTTGTTTACAATGATCATTAATTTGTTGGTTAAATCTAAACTACTTTATTATAATAACTACTTAAACCTAGTTCATGTTAATAAAAGAAGACAAAACATAAAATGAAGAATTATCAATTATAAAACTTGATTCCATCATATAATAATAATTTTAATCTCTTAAGTAAGTCAAGTTGGAATAAAGTTCCAATTTACTCTGTCAACAAAAATTAGAATGCCTAAAACATACATTTATAATTCTAACTCACAATTTTCATTAACAAATTAGAGGGTTACTCATGTAAATTTCAGGAATAATCACCAACCTATAACAACCATTTTAATATTATGATTTCTCAAATAATACCTCAATGATGAACTTCTATTAGATGTAAGTAAGAATTTATCTTTCAATTAAACACTTACTTATAAAGATCATGCATAAAAATATTGATAGCAAATAAGGATTATGCATAAAAATACTAATAGAAAATTCTACATTAAAAGACTACTAATTTAGATGGAAATGGAAAATAATAATAATATTCAAGTTCTCAAATAATATTCATTTAATTTACAGAGAAGAAGTAATAGATAAGAGAAATGAGAAAGAAATCTTTCAACCCTATTCTCAAACCTTATAAAAATTCTTCTTCTCCTTGATCTTCTTCTTCAAAACATGAAAACAAACTAAGTGAATCTAACTACAGAAAAACTGTTCTATAAAACTAGAGAAATTACTTAATGAAAATTCTCCCTAAAAATTATATTCTCGTAAAATTACAGTTATCATTCATATTTACAAAATTCTAAAGATTGTATCCTTTGGAAATTTCCCTTCAAATGGTTGCAATTGTTGGTAGAAAGAGGTGCCTTTTCAGATGACTTTTCAGGGAAAAACTGCCCAATGGCTAGTTCTGTCGCGCTCGCGACAGATCACAGACTCGCTCTTTTACCTTTTTTTCTTCGCTGGCTTCTCTTATCTCTCTCTATAGCCTCACGACTTGTGACTTCCTTACACGAGTCGTGAGCCTTTGCATGAGTCATGACTTTGGCTCACGTCTCATCTCTTTCTCCTTCTCTTTTTCTTTCTTTTCTCGCTATGCTCTTCCTGGCCGTTCACGACTCGTGACTTCCTTTCACGAGTCGTGACCCTTGCTCTTTCACTCTTCACTTCTCTCGCTTAGCTGGTCGCTGGTTGCTCTGCATCGTCACAAGTCGTGAAGCACCATCACGACTCGTGTCCATCCAATTGATTTGCCCAGTTCTTCTCTGTTTTCCCAAATTTTACCATTTTATTCCCTGTTTCACGCAAATCAGATTACAAAATACATGAACACTTTAACTAACACAAATAACATAAAATATATAAATAATTACATGCTTAACTTAATAATTTACACAAAACACATGCTAAATATTATATCAATTAAGCACCTATTAGCTGAGTTTTGAGTTCTCTCAACTCTATAGGAGCCATCCGATAAGGTGCTTTCGAAATGGGTGAAGTACCCGGCAATCTTTATGGACAACTCCACTTCTCTCTTGGTAGGTAAACCAGGCAATTCACTTGGGAACACATCACTAAACTCCCTAACGATGGGAATACCATCAATCTCTACCTGATCACGCTTCGAATCCAAAACAACTGCTAAGAATGCCTCACAACCCTTTCTCATAAATCTCTCAGCTTGTATGGCGGATATCACATTACTCAAGGAACTCGAACCCAAACCCTTGATGACGACAGAAGATTGATCTCTATCCTGAAGCACAACTACCTTCCTATGACAATCCACAACTGCCCAATGCTTTCTAAGCTAATCCATACCCAAAATCAGATCAAACTCCTAGAAAGGCAACACAATCAAATCAGCAGGAAACTCAACACCCTGAACCAAAAGGGGACAATTCTTATGCACTCTACTCACATTGACACTATGCCCTAAAGGACTGGTCACACAAACCTCATAATCTAACTAGTCAACATCATGCATCTTATCAAATAATATACTTGTGTACAAATATAAGTGTGTGGAGCTAGGGTCAACTAGAGCATATAACTCAGTGTCAAAGAGTAAGAACTTAACCGCAATCACATCAGGGGCATCTTGCTCTTCCCGAGCTCTCATGGCATACGCTCTAGCAGGAACCGTCAAAGGACGATCAACTGACTCTGATGGAGCTCCCTCTCTATGTCGACCACCTCGACCTCTACCTCGGCCTCTACCATGACTAGCTTACGGAGCATTAGAACCAACTCTACTAGCCTCTCGCTGATCACCAGAAGCCTCACTAATCCTCGAACAATTAGCCAAGTAGTGATCAGTGCTACCACATCTGAAATAACCGCCTGTGAGCCACCTACACTCACCCCAATGGCATTTACTGCAGTGCGAACACTCAAGCAACACATCAGGCCTCAAACCAGAACCACCTCTGCCAGAACCAGAACCCCTAGCAGAACCTTGCCTGCTACCTCTCGAAGCAGGGCCTGAATACTCATCATACGGATTCTTAGACCTCTTACCCAATGATGAACAATGAACCAGAACCCCTAGCAGAACCAACTTCCACCAGTCATATGCGGATCCTTGCAACAGGGCTACAACATACTCTACTCGTTTCTCCTGAGGACACTGAATCTCATACAAGGCTCACTCTACCTTCTCTAACCACTTCTCAGCATACTCTGATTCGTCCAAACCAGTCCCATAAAAGTCCTCTGCACCAGCTTTCCTCAAATTTTTAGTAGGGACTCTAAAAGCTGTCACGCTCTCAATGACCCTAGCCATGTCCTGTGAAATCTTCAACCTAACCTCAAAGGGCATGGCTGCAGCCTTAGGTTACGCCCTAGCATGTTGAGCCGACACAGACACAGAAGGATCTATAGCTTGGGGATTCACACTTTCAGAGGACACCTCAAGCGACCCACGAACTGAACCAGAATCCATCTAAAAGAAAAACAAAGACAACCGCATCAGCCAACACAGTCCTAGACATATACACACAAATGAACATCAACACCCAGAAGATGCCTAAACCGGAGCTCTGATACTAAAAACTGTAACAGCCCCTTCCCATATGTAGGAGGACCCATCATATGAGTAAGGGTGTCACCAACCAGAACAGTGCAAGACATTTATTCACATAATATAAACATACATACAAATAGCAGAATTAAAAACTTTCTTAGGAAACATCAGAATGATCATGCATTAATATAATAACATTCATTATAATAATGTTCTGATCAAAAGCTGATATTACAAAATAGTTACAACTATCAGAGATATATAGTGGAAGCTTACAAAAATGATATACAAAAGATATATCACTATTACAAAATAATCATGCTACAAAAATATAGCCCTAACACTAATCCCTTTGTGTTGGCTTGACTGGCGGCGACTCTCACAAAAG
The DNA here is from genome assembly GCA_947683425.1 of Excoecaria cochinchinensis. Taxonomy (NCBI): domain Eukaryota; kingdom Viridiplantae; phylum Streptophyta; class Magnoliopsida; order Malpighiales; family Euphorbiaceae; genus Excoecaria; species Excoecaria cochinchinensis. The sequence continues at coordinate 10,991,489 of CANTUQ010000119.1, forward strand.
CTAAACGCCTTCCGCACCTGCACGGGTGAAAATACCGTGCTAAGCGATAACGCTTAGTGGGGAAACAAACAATAATAAATGGACGGCCATTCACAATGGTCGTTAAGGCAAATCACATACATAATGGCATATTGAACATCATAAGATATAATCATAATAGAATTCCATTCATAACCATTCAAAGGTTCAATAAACACACTTATATGCCAATAGATTCATATGCTCATAATAGCGTCAATTAGATTCAAATACTTATAATCATACTCATATGGATACACATACTTATAATCAAATCAAATCAAATCATAACATCTGCTGACTCACAGTAGTAGATAATGAGTAAATGCGTAGAGGTACCTTACAGGTACGAATCGGGAAACAGTATCACATTATCTCTTTTTAAAATATTTTACAAAGTGATCTTAAACAAGATCCGAACACGTAGAAGTTCACGAGGAACAAAATGAAGACCTGATCAGGGTCTAGAATAGTACAGAGGCTGCAGCTAAAGGACTCTTTTAGGCATGCCTAACTATCCACTAGACTGACTCTTGCAGGTCATGCATAATACTATTCACATTTAGGCATATCATTTAGAGTTCACAACTTAAGGCATAAATAGTACATTCTTAATTCAACCACAACATTCAACAATTTGACATAACAAAATACCATGTAATGATATTAGATAAATAATATAACACTAAAGAATATTTAAAACTAATAAATAATGAAAAAGGAACGAAAACGAAGAAAATCGAAAAAGCTTCAAATACTGGGCAGTAGCGGTTTACACGGCGGTATGACATTTCCTTACTGCCGTGTAAGCCACTTTACACGGGGGTATGACAAAACCATACCGCCGTGTAAAGCACACAGCTCAGAAAACTACTAAGGCAGAATGACTTTACACGGCGGTATGGAATGTCCTTACCGCCGTGTAAAATCACGGCTTAAGAATTTTCATAAGGCAGAATGACTTTACATGGCGGTATGGAGCAAACTTACTGCCGTGTAAAATCTGGACCTTCAAATTCTGGGGAAATCTCACGATTCACATGGGGGTATGACTATCCATACTGTCGTGTGGATCGCCAGAAACCCAGAATTTCACTAGCAATCAGCCCAAAATCGACCAACCAAAACACACAACTTAAAATCCAATTCTAACATACCTCAAAATCAAACTATATACTCATCAAAATCAACTTAAAGGCCACCATTTCATAACCATAAATTCAAAAGAACATGCATTAACATGAGTAATTCATCCAAACTAAACCAACAACTCATAATCCAAAAACTTAATCCATTGTATGTATACTCTAATAAAATCACAACTTAAGTTATTAACTCAACATGCTCAAAATTCATGACATCAACACCATTATAACATCATCAATCAAACAAAATTCCAGAAATCCAAAAGAACACCATAATCATCAAAATGCACATAATCCTAAATAAATCCCAAACCTGAATTCCTTAGCTCTAATTACTTGGTACCACTTCCACCAGCCTTCTCCTTTCCCTTGGGATGGCGAGGAGGCTCAACTAACCAACGTACCCAAAAATCATACAACACAACAAACCCAAATCAAAACCTTAAACCAGAAAATTAAGAAGAAGAGATGAAAAGGAAGAAAATGCAATAACACTTACCAAATGAGGGTCAAGAGATGATCAATTCCCACCAACACACTCTTGGATCCAAGCTAGGGCACTCAAATGGTGAGAAAAAAGAAGAAGAGAAAAATGGAAATGAGATAGGAAAATCTACTTTTCCTAATTTTCTCTCTTCTAATTACCCCTCTTTCCTTACCCTAGCCAGTGTCATTTCCTCATTGGTGGAGATTGACCATTCATACCCAACAAACATGCATTACACACACACAATGCCATACTCACTAAAGCACACCCTACCAACATGTGAGCACGCACACACAAACCCAACTCAATGCGCATATACCCTACTAACATATATGTACCCACACAATAACACAACCCATAAAATATGTATTTTACCCAAAATACCCTTATCACATACCTTCACACACATAATGCACACATGCACAAATGACAAACATGGCTCAAACTATTAGGGGGAAAACGGGGTGTTACATTAGGGGTATAAATGAAATATTACCATAAGTTAAAGGATAAAATGGTAAATAAGATTATTTATGAGTATTAATTGTGTAATTGCCCGAATTATATGATTTAAAGATAATTAATTATAATACTGCATGAATAATTGGTAATTAAATTAAATATGTTTAATTATGAATATTTAAATGATATTATTTATTGAATATTATTTTTGCATGTGAAATTAGTTTAGTGAAAATTTCTGGAATTGCAATCACTACTGGGCATATTTAATGCTCAGCACGTAGTTTTATTTGACTGCGTATAGGTATTCTGTAGGATTTTGGAGCAGTGCATACCTCAATTTTGGGAGTGGTATCAAAGAATAGCATTTTGGAATATTTAAGTATGTTAAGAAGTTTGGCATGTATATGTCTTATAATATTAATCTGGGCTTTGGTCTGTAATAGATTGCTAAAACTATCACTAGTTTATATGTGTGTTTGACATGCTTAATAATTGGTAGAAATTAAGTTTATACCATTGGTAAAGTAAAATATAGATTTCCAACTTAAAGGAAAACTAACCAAATGAATAGTAACTTAAACAGTTATAAATCAATTGGGCTAATTGATAATGAATTAAAATAGGAATATTAAGTTTGATGATTAATTAATAATTATTAATAGACTTAAGTAAATTGTCTATTCATACAGTACTATTCATACGGTACTATTCATACAGTACTATGCATACGGTACTATTTATACGGTACAAAAAAAAATTTCGATTTTAATTAATTATCTATTTAATAACCTGTTTAGTTCAATTAGGTTAACTGGATTAAAATGAATAGTTAATTAATCGGATAGTAAGGTATTAGAGTGTATGTTAGTTCAGTACGGTGGCACCCGATATCTGTATAACATACGGGTATAGGGTGTTACAATTTAATTGGTATCAGAGCCCCAATTTAGGTGGTTCTAAGATCGGAGTGGGTCAATAGGAATAATATAAATACATGTACATGCCAATTAATTTTTAGACTATATAGTTATGTGAGGCTAATGTATGCTTGCTCCTTGTGTTAGATTGTGAGTATGGCTTCGGATGAAGGTCATCGTGATAGTGATATTAAGAGTGTTGCATCTGTTAGTATTAGTCGATCGAGGTCGCCTCAGCATCAAGACACTCCGCCGGTTGCTCCTCCTCCTCAGCAGCAGCCTGAGTTTATGAATATGATGGCAAATTTGAATCAGTTTATGCAAGTTCAGCAGCAGCCTCGGGGTCCTGAACAGTAGTTAGCTCCACCTAGATGGAGGCCTATTTTGGAACAGATTAAGAGATTGGGAGCAGAGGATTTTTATGGTTGTGATCCTTTGACTCCGGTTCAGGCAGAGGAGTGGTTGTTTAAGCTCAAGCGTATGTTTGAGACTACTAAGAGTCTGCCAGATGAGATGCTTAGGGAACAATGGCCTTGCTTTAGGGTCCTGCTTACACTTGGTGGAGTTCAGTCTGTAAACACACTCCAGCTGATCAAGTTACTTGGGGGGTTTTTCCAGATTCAGTTTGAGAAGAAATACGTTGGTTCTGAGTATAGATCTACCATGCAATATGTAGTTTGGAGGCTCAGGCAGGGAAGTAAGTCAGTTGCATAGTACGAGAGAGAGTTTGAGCAGCTCAGTGCATATCTAGATGATGAGTCCATGACTGAGCAGAGGTTATGCCACAGATTTGAAAGAGGTCTGCTTAATAACATCAGATTGGCTTTGGGTTCTCAGAGACATATGGATATGAGGTCCTTGGTTGAAGCAGCTCTTAGAGCGGAGATAATTATGTCGGATGAGGCCGATAGACAATCCCATTTCAAGCAAAAGAGGAAACTAGGTCAGTCTTCTGGTGCAACTATTCAGGGTAAGAAGTTTAAAGGGTGTCCTTAGTCTCAGAGCCGTGCACCAGCAGGCCCTACTATTACTCAAAGGAACCCAGTCGGTAGCAGTGTGTCATACCCCGAAATGTACCCTAGAAGGATCCAGGCATATTGAGAATAAGTGGTGAGTAGAGTTGTGTGAGTTTTGGCATGTGTTATTCTAAATTAAGTTTTGTGCATGAGTTATGAGTTTTGTTAGAGTGCGGTTGCATGTATAGTAGTAGTGTACGTGTGAGAGGGCTTGGTTATAGTATGGATGCATATAGGGAGTTAGTATATGTATTAGTGAGATTAGAATTGGGTATGGTGTTGTGTTTGGTTGTAGGGTGTATTTGGCTAGATTCCTCCAATGGGTTATTGCCATGTGGATAGTGAGGGTGATTTAAATAGGTTGGATAGAGAGAAAGAGAGTCCCTTTTTTCTGCCCTTGCACCCGTTCTCTTCTCTCCTCATGCCTCTTCTTCTTTATTTTCTTCTTCCTCTTGCTTCAATATTTCTCTCTCTTAAGATCTAAACCCTAATTGGAGATGATGAAGTTTGTAAGATCCAGTGGGTTAAGTGAAGAGTTTGTTGATGTAAGTTTATGTTTTGATTTTCTTTGTCCCTTTGTTTAGCGATAAAACCCTATATTTATATTTTGTGTATGTGTTTATGTGTTTTGATGAGGTTTTTGGATTAGAAAGATTTAAGATGAGTTTGGAAGCAAGAAAGATCAGGTAATGAAGCTTTTAGGAGCAAAGGAGATGAGGTTTGGGATTTTGTTATTTGATCTGGGGTTTTGATTTAATGTTATGGAAATTTATGGCTTTTGACTTACTTGTGTTGATATGCTTTGAATGTGGTATAATGGGTCATAATGTGTAATTGATTGAAGGTTGGAAGCAAATTTCTGGTTTTGGTTAAATAAGGGATTTTGATTATGTTTATTGCGTGAAGTAAGTGTATTTAGTGGTATAAAAGTTGGGTTTTATGTTGTTTATGATGATTTGAATGTTTGATTTGAGTTGTGTTGAATTTTGGTTTAAGTTTGGAGAGTGTATAACATGAATTTTTTGGGTTTTTGACGAGTCACACGGCAGTAAGGAAAGCCTTACCACCGTGTGCTCATATTTCTGGGTTGAATCTTGCTTGCTCGTGGGTTTACACGGGGGTATGGATTTGTTATACCGCCGTGTAAATTTATTATGTTCTGAAGAATTTTTTTGGTACATTTTTACACGGCGGTAAGGTTTAGTCATGCCGCCATGTAAATGCATTCTGTTTCGGATGGGGTTTTGCTCGGAAGGCTACACGGTGGTAATGTTTTTCCCTTATCACTGTGTGAAAGGCCTTACACGACGGTAAGTGTGACGCGCGCCGAACCCGAAAACCCAGCAAGGGCCCTCGCTTTGAATCCGCTTTAGGATTCGAGGTATGAAGGTTCGCGTCTTTTGATCATGGGCGCCATGAGACATCATCGGTATGTTCCTCCCAATAGAACATTGGGGAGAACAACCTAGCCTATTGACACCTAAAGGCACCTTTGAGGTATTTGGAGTCGCCACCCAATTTACGTGAAATTGGGAAAAGGTTTCTCACCTCTATTGGTCTAAACCAGAGATACGGTGTCTGGGACTTCCCTCTTATTTATGCCTTGGTTAATTATAAATGGGTTTTTAACTTCTTAAAATTATACCTCTCATCTCACGCGATCGATGCATTTTTAATTTAAATAGCGCACTGCAAGCATTCAAAAAGCGATAAAGGAAAGCAATAAACACTTAAGCATATAATTACAAAGGAAATAGAGGCGAAATACAACCCCAATAAAAGAAGATTGAAGATGTAGACGGGGACGGAATACAATCCCCAAAAGATAAATAAAGTTGCCCCAAAAATTAATTACAAGGGCCCAAAGGAAAATAATGTACATAAATTTAAACACTCACGCAAGATCAAAATAAAAGACATGCATAAATCGGGACATTACTTTAGGAACATTGGTTCCTTGGTGCCTATTCTAAGGTTTAGGAACATTGATTCCTTCGCGTTTACTTGTAGAAGGTTCGAAGAGTCGCTTTGGTTGTTTGGAAGAAAATCGGGATGAGTGATCCCATTTTATTGAAAATTGACTCTTCGTTTTAATTGTGATAATTTTATTGTTAGGCTAAAACAAGGGACATTGGTCCCAATTTTATTAGTAAAAATCCCGATTTAATTATAAAAGTATTTTTGTGACTTTTTATCTCACGCGTGCATAAATAAAATAAATATTTACAAATAAACACGTAACACATAAAGAGAGTCGAAAAGATCTCACCAAACCGGAGTGACCCTCCACGCGTCACGACCCATCTGGGGAGTCGTGGGGCGCTCACACGATGCGACTCAAATTAAATCTCATACACAAATGATATCGAAAATATTAGTAATAATTCTAAAAATTAATCGAGTAAAGATGAAATAAATATTGGGCAAATTAATTTAATGAACAAGATAATTTGCATGCAAGGTAAATTAAAATAAGTCATGGCAAAAGTGAGAATAATGATGAAACAATGACAACAGTAACAAGAATATTAGAAAATAAATATAATAATAATAATAATAATAATAATAATAATAACAATAATAATAAAAACAGAAATGATACGCAACAAATAAATAAATATAATAATAGCAACGATTAATTAATAATAAACACAAAATACATAAATATATAATAATAATAATAATAATAATAATAATAATAATAATAATAATAATAATAATAAATGTAAAAACAGAAAATAATATAATAATAATAATAATAATAATAATAATAATAATAATAATAATAATAAAAATAAAATATAGCAACAAATACTAAGAGATTAATGAAGTAATAATAATAATAATAATAAACTTTGAAAATATATTAATATGCAAATATTAAAAATGATTAAGCTAAAAACTAAAATAGAATAAAATAGCAAGTTAAAGAAGAACTAAAAAACAATGGAAAATGAAAACCAACGTGAAGAATAAAAAATGATGGAAGTTAAGGAATAAAAGTTAAAGTATAAAAGTTTAAGTAAATTAAGAGTAAAACACGTGAGGTTGTTCACACTACAAGACAAAGTGTGGCCAAAAGTCATGGAAATGAAAATGAAATGTAAAAAGAAAGTGGGAATGAAAAAGCTAAGAGCATCACGACTCAAAATTCGATCGGTCAAACAACATAATACTAATTGTAATAATAATAATAACAGTGGATGGACATAAAAATCAAATTAAAACAAACCAATAATATATTATTAGTGATATTAACACATTAAAATGCTAAAAGTAAATAATAGACATGATAATAATAGCGAAAATAATATTAACAACAATAAATAATATAAAAAAAAATAAATGAGAACGAGTCCGAGAATGTTTACCCTCAGAATTTTTAGATCGGAAATAAGATGTCTCGATCCGTTCCCCTTGTCGATTTTTGATGGTGATAATATTCAAAACAAGTGTAAAAATATGTGCCTTACACAAATTAGTTTAAGAAAATGTTTTTGGTGGGTTGAATAAGCCAAGAAAATTAATTTCTCTTGTTCAAATCAACCCAAGATTAAATATTTTGTAGTAGCCAAAACTAAAACTTGAGAAGAAAAATTTAAAGATTTTTGAAGAAGAATTTAAGAAGAAGAAAGTGGTTCCTGGAAAATGGGAGAAAAGCTAGAGAAAACCAAAAAAAATCCCTTTGTAAAAATCTCCCCTTCTTCTTAAAAAATGAAGAAGAAATCCCTATTAATTTTCAGTGTTGTCCCAAAATGGAGAAAGACAAAATAACTTTTTAATTTTGGTAATAAAAAATAGCATGAAAGGGTGAAAAAAAACGGAAAAATCAGACTGAAAAGCAGACTGAAAACGCAGTAAAAAGGGACAGTCACGCGCATATGCACGCGAGGGGCAGGTGGTCGCGCGGTGGCCAAGTGGCGACCACGCGGCCCCCTTAGCAAATGAAAGGAATGGTCGCGTGGTGGCCATTTTGACACCACGCGACCATTATCATGGTAAATGGCCAAAATGTGGCCATTTACCTCGTTTTTTCATAAATTAATTTAATTTAATTTTTTTTTAAACTTCTCAAATACCTTCTATTCTTAAATTAAATTAATTAAATAATTTGATTCCTCTTTTCCCATTAATTCAATTAATTAATTTAATTTAATTCAATTAAATTAATTACTTGATTTAATTCCTCTTTTCCAACTAAATCAATTAATTAATTTAATTCAATTCGATTAAACTAATTAACTAAATTAATTCCCTTTTTTAATTAAATCAATTACTTAATTTATTCAATTAAATTAAAAAACTAATTTATTCCCCTTTTTCAATTAAATTAATTAATTAATTCAATTAAATTAAATAACACTTTCCAATAATATTATTTTTGGAATTAAAATTAATAATAATTTTTTATGATAAAAAAAAACAAGGGTCTCGACAAGGGAAACATCATTTTTGACACATTTGCCTGTGAGTTGGTATCATTTTCATCATCGGGTAATTCTGATCTTGGACCGCCTCAGGACCCGGTGTCTACAGTTGCCCCCAATTTTAGGGAACTTAGAACCTAGGTGCCTAAGTGAGCCAAAATTCAGAAAAGAAAGGAAGAGACACGTACCTGAGGTGGTCGCTTTCCCAGACTGGACTGGTTGTTGAAGTGGCTGTCGCCATGTTGTCAGTGTGTTGTCTATTATTGTAGCGGTAATGCCGTGATCGTGCAAACCGTCCGTGGAGTGGTAGTACCGTCATCGAGCAACTTGTTCTGAAGTGGTAGTACCGTTGCCGTGCAAACATTCTGTAGAATATCAGTACCGACAGCGTGCAAACCCTCCTGAGATTTAAAGCAGTAGTACGGAGACCGTGCAAACTCTCCGTGGAGCAGTAGTACCATCCTCGTGCAAACTGTTCTGAAATGGTAGTACCGTTGTCGTGCAAACCTTCCGTAGAATAGTAGTACCGGCAGCGTGCAAACCCTTTTGAAGCAGTAGTACCGAGATCGTGCAAACCCTCCGTGGAGTAGTAGTTCCGTCCTCGTGCAAACTGTTTCTTTGAAGTGGTAGTACCGTTGTCATGCAAACCTTCCGTAGAATAGTAGTACCGGCAGCGTGCAAACCCTTTGAAGCAGTAGTACCGAGATCGTGCAAACCCTCCGTGGAGTAGTAGTACCATCCTCGTGCAAACCCTTTTTTTGAAGTGGTAGTACCGTTGTCGTGCAAACTTTTCGTAGAATAGTAGTACCGGCAGCGTGCAAACCCTTTGAAGCAGTAGTACCGAGATCGTGCGAACCCTCCGTGGAGTAGTAGTACCGTCCTCGTGCAAACTTTTTTTTTTTTGAAGTGGTAGTACCGTTGTCGTGCAAACTTTCCGTAGAATAGTAGTATCGGCAGCGTGCAAACCTTTAGAAGCAGTAGTATCGAGATCGTGCAAACCCTCCTTGGAGTAGTAGTACCGTCCTCGTGCAAGCTGTTCTGAAGTGGTAGTGGTGATGTCCATGAGCCCTTTGGTTGATTGTCTGCCCCTTGAGAGGTCTTTGGTTGATATTTGTTTTGATTGAATCGATGTTTTAATTGATGTTGTCGCTTGCCCTTTCGCTAGCGTTGGCGTTAATTCTTTCTTTCTGCAAAATTTAGAAAGCAAATATGCAGGTATAAATGGTGAGCATGCATGTGAGATGCATATGTATGCAGGAATGCAGGATAAGAGTTCATCCGAGTGGAATCGGGGGCGTCCAGCCAATCCATTCCCAGAATAATATCAAACTCATGGAAGGGCAAACAAATCAAATCCACTACAAACTCCATACCCTGAATCTTTAAAGGACACTTCCGACATACACGATTAACCATAATACTCTGACCCAACGGACTGGATACACAAATCTCATATTCCATCTTCTCCTCACTACCCAAACTATCCCACAACTTACCAGAACACACATAAGAATGGGTTGAGCCCGGGTCAATCAAAACATAAACTTCAGAATCGAGCAAAGAGAACTTACCGGCAATCACTTCGGGAGCATTTTGTTCCTCTCGGGCCTTCATAGCATAAGCTCTACCGGCTGATGGCACTGGGCGATCTACTGATTCTGAGGCTTCTCTATCTCGAGGCCGTCCACCTCGACCCCTTCCTCTACCCCGATTACGACTTCCTTGGGGTACATTAGATCCAGCTCGGCTCCCTTCCTGTTGTCCCGAAGGATCTCCAAATCGGTTCGGACAATTTGTAAGTAAATGGTCCGTAGAACCACATCTGAAACAACCTCCTGTTAACCACCGACACTCACCCCAATGTTGTTTACTACAATGGGTACATCGGGGAGGGCCATCTCCTTTACCGGATCCCGATCCCCGTGAAGAACCCTGTCTCCTCCCTCTAGGGGCCGGACTAGCTGTAGACTCATCAGCAGGGTTTCCTTGTGATTCCCTCGGCCTCTTTCCTGAAGAAGAGCCACCTCTTGCAGATTTCCTTCTTTGAGCTTTCTCTCTCAAAATATTCTCAGAACGTTCTGCCCTCAAGCCGCTTGAACTAACTGATAATACTTCACATTCGGAGCCGACATCAATGAAATTAACATCACCTTTAAAGATTCATTCAAGCCTGATTCAAAATGTTGACATCGGAACTCTTCTGTGAGAACCCTTGGTGGTGCATACTTACTCAACTTGGTAAACTCATTTTCATACTCGGCTACAGAAATCGTTCTTTGCTTGAGAGTTAGAAACTGCGCCCACTTGGCATCCTTATAAGCTTTAGTTACATACCGGTTCTGAAACTCACCTTCGAAGAACTCCCATGTAATCGGTTCAGGAACCTGCGGTTGACTAACCACCAACCTCCACCAATCATAAGCAGAGCCTTGTAACAAAGACAGGGCACACTCCACTTCTTGCTCCGGTGGACATCTTATCTCCCTAAGTACTCTGGATGTTTTCTCTAACCACATCTCTGCTTTATAAGATTCATCTATGCCAGTACCAAAGAAATCCTCTGCACCATGCTTTCTTAACCTCTCAATAGGGGCACTTGGTGCTGTTACTCTTTCAAGTACTCTTGTCATACTCTGAAGCATCGCTTCCATTGGTCCCAAAGGCACCTCAGGATACCCCCTAGGAGGTTGAGCCGGACCAGAAACTGAGGGATCCTGCTCTTGGGGATTCGCACTTTCCGCTGACCCCTCAAGCGATCCACGAGCGGACTCCATAACTACAAAACATAAACGCAGTGCGCATCAGGCCAACACAACTCTAACAACTAACTAACACACTGAAACCCAGTAACATCTAAACCAATAGCTCTGATACCACCTAATGTCACACCCCAACCTATACCATGGATACTTCTACTCGTAACTAGAGCGAGAGGGATCCAAGATAGATAGGAGTGTCACACCCCACTAGTACACACTTTCAAACATTACATACAGAATAACATATCCGGTATAAATAAAAACTTTAAGAGAAAGAAGAGGGATACATAACAAAATGGATACTTTTATTAATATACAAAATTGGGTCTTTACATCTTACATCAGATTACAAAAAGAAGAACGAATATACAAAAGCCCAAGATACATTGTTCCAAAGGGCTAACAAAACATTACATCTATTACAAAAGAAAGGAAAGCCTATACTATAAAACTTCCGATCTCTAGTTGCGTTGGCCTTCCCGATGCGACACGCCCAACCCATGGTAATCAAAACCTTCCACACCTGCACGGATAAACACCCGTGCTAAGCGAAATCGCTTAGTGGGGAAAACACATAATGCACGACCGCCACTCACAGTGACGGTAACAGAAAACACATGATAACAATACCATATAGACATATAACCATACATAGTTAATTCAAATATTTGCATCTTCGTTCAAAGATCCTTATACAAAAATACAATGACACCTGCTTAATCATAATGAGTGGATAACGAGTAAACATAGATACTTGAGAGTATCAATATCATATTATGGACACATAGATACCCGAAGGTATCTAATCATTCTTTTTTTTTGTTTTATTCCAAATTGTTTTCACATAGAATCTTAAGAAAGATTCAGACAGAGGGATCGTGAGGATCCAATCGGGGGACCTGATCAGGGTCCAAAGTCGTACACATAGCTGCAGCGGCACATAACTCTATTAGGCATGCCTAACTATCCACTTATCCGACATTAGCAGGTTATGCAAAATCTTATCACGTTTACATGTATATTATTCATGCAAATAGATAGTCAAAGCTTAATGAAAACTGCATGCAAAAGAAATTAAGTCATTAAGCAAAAAGGAAAAGAAATCAAGTTTGGAAGCTGTGCCTGTCGCGCTCGCGACAACTGTCGCGCTCGCGACAGAGACTAAAACACAGCTCCCCGCCAAAACTCGCGGTCGCGAGAGAGTCTCGCGCTCGCGAGAGGGCGAAGGCACCACTCTTTGTCGCGCTCGCGACAGAAGGCAACTTTCCAAGTCCATCGCGCTCGCGACCACCGCGCGCTCGCGACAGAGGGGAGCCCTGCATACGCTCGGAGGTTGAGCGCTCTATCGCGCTCGCGACAGAGAATTCCCTGTCGAGCTCTCAGCGTGAGGGCTGAAACCTCCGCGCTCTGTCACGCTCGCGACGGTGTCGCGATCGCGACAGACACGGGTTTTTCAACTCTTACGCCCAAAATCTGCAGAAATCTCATACAATTCACATCCAAACTTCCAAATTGATTCTAAACCTTAAAATTAAGCAACGCAAGCATTCACAACTCCTAACATGATTAAAAACCCAGCCTTACCACCATTTATCTCAATTAAATCAAGTCGATTACATGTCCAATTGCAAGAATTTCCAAAATAGCACATTTAACAATAATTACCACTATTCACATAATTTCTCACAAATCCTTCAACAATATTCATTCTCTAGCATCTCATATCATGTTTAATGTAATTTAAATTACAACAACACAACTTACAACCCCAATCAAAACCAAAAGCATAATTATCCAACTCAATTCACATATATACATAAAAGATGAACATTCCCAAACCTTCTCTCCTTAGCTCCTATTCGCGAGCTCCGCTCCCGCTAGCGATTTCTTTTCCTTTCACCGGTCTAGGAGCCTCCTTTGAACCACAAACCCACCATAACCAAGATCAATTCTAAAACAACCCATAAACAAATACATATAAACTAAAACCTAGAGAAGAGGAAGAAGAAGAATATAAAACACCCATAACCCCAACTCATCTTTAAACTTCAAAAATCACAAGCTAAGCAACCCAATCTACTCAAGGGAAAGGAGAGGGAGCAAGATCGGGCCAAGAAGAAGGAAAAACAAAGAAGAAAGAAGAAGAAAAGAGGAAAATAGCGTGAAGAAGAGAGGGAGAACGGGAAACCACAAGGAAAGGGCTGACTTCTCTCTCACCAAACCCATTAAATGCCCACTTATCCCCTTTGCCACATGTCACTCTCTCCTTAAGACAAATGTCCCCCAACATATCCTACTCCCATACTCTAATATACACTCTAGGCTGTCTCTTACTCACACCCTACCTCCATACATTCACTCATATATTAGTTTAATTCCTCCTCTCATACTAATACACACACATATACAATAAATAAACCAATTTAACACATACATGAAACACAGAGAAATGCACACATACAGACATGGACAGGCTCAAACTACTGGGGTGGTTTTGGGGTGTTACACTGTTGCCAGGTTTTCACCCTGCCCTTTTGGCCTAACTTTTGCTTAGAGCGCCAGTCACGGTTTTCATCTCTAACGGCCTTTTTTTTTTTGCGAGAGAAGTTGGAGTTGTTGCGAAAGGTCTTTCGGGTATGATTGGCATGTGCTTATGTCTCAGATATTGGTTGTATGAGCTTGGTTCTTTATTGGGAAGGTGCTGTAGGGTTGGCTTCACAGTGGGTAGCAAGATGAGTTGACTGAAGTGCTCGAACAAACAGAGCACCGGAGGGTAGATAGTAACAGTGTGCTGGCTTTATATTGGACTCAGACAACTTTGAGTGTGCAAGATGAACTGCCCTGGTTATACCAATACATCTTTGCATAAATGCATATATTTCAATCTGATTTCATATCACATGATCACTATTTGGCATTAACTCAAAAAATATGAGACATCATCTAATCTCGGGATAGATCTTGAGAGTATCAAACTCCTGTTATCAATCATCCCTCGTGGGTTTTCTTGATTGAATATTTTCTCTCTTTTTTTTTTTTTTTTTTTTAGCCTTTGCCATGGACCCTCTTTCAGTTCGTCAATATTGGTTGAATTTGCTTTCATCTTTGTTAGCCGGAGAGACTGCTGCTTCTGAGAGTGATTCTTCTTAGTATCAAAGTTTTGGTCTTAGCGCTTGTGCAGACTGGTTGAGTTGATGGGTTCCTTATTTGGGGCTTGAATGTGAAGTTTCATGCTTGGCTTTTATTGGCTTTGGCGGTTCAAACCTTGGGATGGCCTTTTAATGGCTGAGATAGGGTGACAAGTTGGGCTTGGATGATCTGGGGTACTTTTATCGATTTTGGTGGTTTAAGCTCCAAAATGGCTTTCAATGGTTGGGATTTGATGGATGGTTTGTGCATTAGCCTTTTAGGTCATTTTCAGTAGCTAAGAAGAATGACGATGTGCAGGCATGTGTAGATCAACGGGATTTGAACAAAACTTGCCCCTAAATAGCATTCCCTTGCCCCCTGATCAATTCTCTCTTTTCTTTACACCCCAATTTTTTAATTTTTCTTTTATTTTTTTTTTACAACCAATTTTTTTTTTTACAACCTAAATTTTTTTATTTTTTTTACAACCCAAATTTTTTTTTTGCCCCAATTTTCTTTCTTTTAACAAGCTTTGCTCAAATCCTAAAGTTTACATATACGTGCACTTTTCATCTTAACCACTGGGACCATTGTTGTTCAATCTGGTCGAGCATATAAGTTTTAATAAGGAATTTGGCTACAAGGGTTCTGGATGGTCAAGGGTCAATCATAATCGATTTTGAGGGTGCACATTTCAAGGGGTCGAGAGGAAAAAAGGTCATATGGCTTGGCTCTGATGGGTTGTATATTTCTCGTAGTGGTTTCGAGTTTTATTTGTCCGACTTTTGATGTAAATATTGGAGCTTTATTTTATTTGGTCGCACCACATACGACTCAGGTATTGCGGGTGCAAAGAAATGGCTTTCAAAATTCGGTTCGTCATCATGTTGGCTCGTGGAAGTAGTATTAATCTCAAGAATGTCCTTATCAATTTTCAGCATGTCATACCAGATCCGGGCAAAGGCTTTTTTTTATTATCTCTCAAGTTTTTATCTCACTTCAGGAGTCATAACAAATGCTATCAAGATTTTATTTGGATTCCCCAAAATTTCGAGACTAGATGGAGTTGTATTAATTGGGTTAATGTCAAAATGAATGGATGCATCGTGATCATGAGAAATGAAATCAAAGAAATATCACATAAACAAACAGAAATTGTTCAACATATTACAATAACCAAATTGTCTTGAAAGAGTTCTGAAATTGAAAAGCAATAAACGTAAAAAAAAAAACATAATCTTCTGCTCGCAGCTTTGGAGAAACGTGCCGCTCAAATGGATTGACCCGATCACATCTCTGGTAGAGGGACAGCATTGCATCCTGCCTTCTTCTTTTCTCTCTTCTCGGGGTCCGTGATTTGCTTGGTGTCGATGAGATCCTGGATCTTATTTCTCAAAGTTCGACAGTAATCGGTCAGGTGCCCGGTGTGTTGATGGAAGGCACAGTACTGGTCATCCCTATGCCCAGGCTGTCCTTGAGTTGCAGCTGGCCTAGGTGTTAGTGGTCTCAGCTTACCTTCCTTGGTCAACCTTTCCAGTACCCAGGATAGAGAGCGACCTAAGTTAGAGTAGTACCTCTGACCCTGTCCCACTCCAGTGGCTGAGACCTCGGCCGTTTTTCCATTTCTGCTATTACTGCTTCCAACTCCTCCTGACTTGTACCCAGACTGGTTCCCAAAGTTCCTCCCAGCAAAGTTGTTTTGGCTAGCTTTCCTTGCTAGGTAGGCCGCCTCGGCTTCTACAGCAATGTCCTTGAGGGACTCCCAATCCCTGAGCCCTTTGAAGCTAAGCAAATCCCTCAAGGAGGGGCAGGAGTTCCTGATGAGCAGTCTGATTTGATCGGCAGTGTCAGGCTTCCGTTTCATTTCCATAACTCGATTCCTCCACCTGGTGAGGTACTCATGGAATGATTCATCATTTTTCTGCTGAAGAAGCTCGAGGTCCTTTAGAGTGACCTCCATTCTGGTGCTGCAGTCATATTGTCTCATGAATTCATCAGTCAGGAGGTCCCAGTCCTCTTTCGATCTCCTATCAAGGCCATGATACCAGTCAACCGCTGGACCTGCTAGGCTAAGGCAGAAGTAGTCTACCTTTTGCCTCTTAGTCAGCCCTGTGCCTTTCATCACCAGGGTATACTGCTTTATGTGTGCAGATGGGTCCGACGTCCCATCGAACTTGGGTAGCTCGGGCATCCTAAACCTTTGGGGCAGCAGATCCTCATCCCCCAAATCTCTGTCCTTGGGGTTGATTCCCTTACCAGCTGTTAGCAGGCGAGTGAGTGCCTCAATTTGCTGTTTCATCCCTCTCATGGCTTCATCTTTGGCCCTGGGTGCTCTACCCCTCACGGCTTGATGGGTTGCTATCTCTTCCACCTCCTCTTCGATCAGAAAATCCTCATTAGGGTTATAGATCCTTGCCCTTCTTGGCTCAACAGGCACAACAGTAACTTTAGGTTCCTCTACCGGTTGGTGGGCAGCACCTCCAATGAGGGGAGCCTCTCCACCAGCAGGTGGTTCGGCTTGCCCCCGAGGAGGGGCTACCGGTGGAGCTACTGGTGCTTGGGGAGCAGGGGGCTGAGCAAATCTTTCTGTCATGACACCCATCATGTCCAACACCCGCCGTTCAAATTCCTCCAATCTGCTAGCGAGGTCTTGAGTGGTCAAGTTTCCAGTTTCTTCTGCCATTGAGGATGATTCGCTACTTGTTGAGAATGACTCAGAATCCCAAAAAGGCACCAATTCTAGCAATTCGAAGGGTGAGTCTGTTCTCACTAGCCGGCCGTCAGAACTTCTAGTCCACTTGGATGAATCTATGATGGCTAAAAAGCTCAAATGGTTAGCATGATGCATGGATGACAGTTATAATGCATGATCGTGAGTTATGCAGCATTTCGCAACCACATACAAGCAAGTAGATCCTTCCGACCTTATTTCTCCCGCACACGAGGTCAAATAGTCCTTTCCTAGGTGGGCTTAGTCCATGGGTTAACAGGGAACCCATTGGACGCGCATGGTACGCGGCGAAAAATCGGCAGCATAACACTCTTAATCTAATGAACATACGTATGAGTTTTGGCCATTACGTATTTAGGAAATTCAACCAAATTAGGGTGGGCTCACTGGGGCATGAAAGCATTTGATGAGGAACCACTTAATTTGCTTGATTTTGTTTTATACGTGACGGTCCACATCACAAGCATCGTATTAAGGAGCATACCACCTAGTGGAAGTTTCTATTTGCCATTACATGGGCTTTGGTCAAGGTGATGAATTTTTTGGTTACCCAAGCATGATCCCTGCCGACGGGTCTAACTCGTCATGAGTATAGCGACCGATCGGGTCATCATTTGATATACCAAAAGGTACGAGGCTTGGGCTGGTGATTATCCTTAACACTTCCCTATAATGAGGGAAAGTAGGGTTGCGCTTCGGGAACGCACCGGAGTAAATAGGGGACCAACTAGCATAAAGTCTAAGGCTCTAAAATGAGATGCAAATTTTTGACAGGAGATAGAATTTTAAGTTTTAAAAACCCAATTATACATTTTAACCAAAGCACTTTCGGAGTGAAGTCTCAAACACAAGTCCCCAGTGGAGTCGCCACTGTGACGCGCGCCGAACCCGAAAACCCAGCAAGGGCCCTCGCTTTGAATCCGCTTTAGGATTCGAGGTATGAAGGTTCGCGTCTTTTGATCATGGGCGCCATGAGACATCATCAGTATGTTCCTCCCAATAGAACATTGGGGAGAACAACCTAGCCTATTGACGCCTAAAGGCACCTTTGAGGTATTTGGAGTCGCCACCCAATTTACGTGAAATTGGGAAAATGTTTCTCACCTCTATTGGTCTAAACCAGAGATACGGTGTCCGGGACTTCCCTCTTATTTATGCCTTGGTTAATTATAAATGGGTTTTTAACTTCTTAAAATTATACCTCTCATCTCACGCGATCGATGCATTTTTAATTTAAATAGCGCACTGCAAGCATTCAAAAAGCGATAAAGGAAAGTAATAAACACTTAAGCATATAATTACAAAGGAAATAGAGGTGGAATACAACCCCAATAAAAGAAGATTGAAGATGTAGACAGGGATGGAATACAATCCCCAAAAGATAAATAAAGTTGCCCCAAAAATTAATTACAAGGGCCCAAAGGAAAATAATGTACATAAATTTAAACACTCACGCAAGATCAAAATAAAAGACATGCATAAATCGGGACATTACTTCAGGAACATTGGTTCCTTCGTGCCTATTCTAAGGTTTAGGAACATTGATTCCTTCGCATTTACTTGAAGAAGGTTCGAATAGTCGCTTTGGTTGTTTGGAAGAAAGTCGGGATGAGTGATCCCATTTTATTGAAAATTGACTCTTCGTTTTAATTGTGATAATTTTATTGTTAGGCTAAAACAAGGGACATTGGTCCCAATTTTATTAGTAAAAATCCCGATTCAATTATAAAAGTATTTTTGTGACTTTTTATCTCACGCATGCATAAATAAAATAAATATTTACAAATAAACACGTAACACATAAAGAGAGAGTCGAAAAGATCTCACCAAACCGGAGTGACCCTCCACGCATCACGACCCATCCGGGGAGTCGCGGGGCGCTCACACGATGCGACTCAAATTAAATCTCATACACAAATGATATCGAAAATATTAGTAATAATTCTAAAAATTAATCGAGTAAAGATGAAATAAATATTGGGCAAATTAATTTAATGAACAAGATAATTTGCATGCAAGGTAAATTAAAATAAGTCATGGCAAAAGTGAGGATAATGATGAAACAATGACAACAGTAACAAGAATATTAGAAAATAAACATAATAATAATAATAATAAAAATAACAATAATAATAAAAACAGAAATGATACGCAACAAATAAATAAATATAATAATAGCAACGATTAATTAATAATAAACACAAAATACATTAATATATAATAATAATAATAATAATAATAATAATAATAATAATAATAATAATAAATGTAAAAACAGAAAATAAGTTAATAATAATAATAATAATAATAATAAAATATAGCAACAAATACTAAGAGATTAATGAAGTAATAATAATAATAATAATAAACTTTGAAAATATATTAATATGCAAATATTAAAAATGATTAAGCTAAAAACTATAATAGAATAAAATAGCAAGTTAAAGAAGAACTAAAAAACAATGGAAAATGAAAACCAACGTGAAGAATAAAAAATGATGGAAGTTAAGGAATAAAAGTTAAAGTATAAAAGTTTAAGTAAATTAAGAGTAAAACACGTGAGGTTGTTCACACTACAAGACAAAGTGTGGCCAAAAGTCATGGAAATGCAAATGAAATGTAAAAAGAAAGTGGGAATGAAAAAGCTAAGAGCATCACGACTCAAAATTCGATCGGTCAAACAACATAATACTAATTGTAATAATAATAATAACAGTGGATGGACATAAAAATCAAATTAAAACAAACCAATAATATATTATTAGTGATATTAACACATTAAAATGCTAAAAGTAAATAATAGACATGATAATAATAGCGAAAATAATATTAACAACAATAAAAAATAAAAAATAAATAAATGAGAACGAGTCCGAGAATGTTTACCCTCAGAATTTTTAGATCGGAAATAGGATGTCTCGATCCGTTCCCCTTGTCGATTTTTGATGGTGATAATATTCACAACAAGTGTAAAAATATGTGCCTTACGCAAATTAGTTTAAGAAAATATTTTTGGTGGGTTGAATAAGCCAAGAAAATTAATTTCTCTTGTTCAAATCAACCCAAGATTAAATATTTTGTAGTAGCCAAAACTAAAACTTGAGAAGAAAAATTTAAAGATTTTTGAAGAAGAATTTTAGAAGAAGAAAGTGGTTCCTGGAAAATGGGAGAAAAACTAGAGAAAACCAAAAAAAATCCCTTTGTAAAAATCTCCCCTTCTTCTTAAAAAATGAAGAAGAAATCCCTATTAATTTTCAGTGTTGTCCCAAAATGGAGAAAGACAAAATAACTTTTTAATTTTGGTAATCAAAAATAGCATGAAAGGGTGAAAAAAAAACGGAAAAATCAGACTGAAAAGCAGACTGAAAACGCAGGAAAAAGGGACAGTCACGCGCATATGCACGCGAGGGGCAGGTGGTCGCGCGGTGGCCAAGTGGCGACCACGCGACTCCCTTAGCAAATGAAAGGAATGGTTGCGTGGTGGCCATTTTTACACCACGCGACCATTATCATGGTAAATGGCCAAAATGTGGCCATTTACCACGTTTTTTCATAAATTAATTAATTTATTTTTTTTAAACTTCTCAAATACCTTCTATTCTTAAATTAAATTAATTAAATAATTGATTCCTCTTTTCCCATTAATTCAATTAATTAATTTAATTTAATTCAATTAAATTAATTACTTGATTTAATTCCTCTTTTCCAACTAAATCAATTAATTAATTTAATTCAATTCAATTAAACTAATTAACTAAATTAATTCGCTTTTTTAATTAAATCAATTACTTAATTTATTCAATTAAATTAAAAAACTAATTTAATTCCCCTTTTTCAATTAAATTAATTAATTAATTCAATTCAATTAAATTAAATAACACTTTCCAATAATATTATTTTTGGAATTAAAATTAATAATAATTTTTTATGATAAAAAAAAAACAAGGGTCTCGACAAGGGAAACATCATTTTTGACACATTTGCCTGTGAGTTGGTATCATTTTCATCATCGGGTAATTCTGATCTTGGACCGCCTCAGGACCCGGTGTCTACAGTAAGCTTTGGTCATACCTCCGTGTAAAAGTCTCCTATTGTAAAAGTCTCATATTTTACTTTTTGTCTTTATCTATTTGAGATATCATCTAATAAAAGATATCGAATTGAAACATTTACCACCTCGGGATATGTTTAATTTCTTATGTGATAAGTATGAGATATTGTTTAATGATTAATAGGTAATTAGTACATATGATATGCAAATAAGTGAATGCATGATGAATAATAAATGACTACGTTTAATATGTTCTTGTGAATATCTTAATCTATGAAACTACACATGACTAGATTTGAATATGATAAATGAAATTAATGCATATGATAGGTATATATATATATAGATACATGTGTCTATGTGATCATAAAAGAATGATGCTAGTAATTGATGAAAAGGGTATATATGTGTAATATGTGAAAGAATTTAAGAATGATATGGGTATTTAGCCTGTGATAGTCGAGTCGTGGATAGATAGGCATGCCTATAGAGTTCTGTTAGCTGCAACCCTCTGTTGTGTTTGGACCCCGGTCAGGTCCCCATTTTGTTCCTTGCGAACCTCAATATGTACGGATCTTGTTTAAGATCCCCAATGTGAAAAATGTTTTTGAATGAGCAAATGTGATGTTGCTTTTCGATTCGTACCCGTAAGGTACCGCCATGCGTTCGATTCATACCCGTAAGGTACCGCCATGTGTTCACTCACTTATCTACCCCTATCACTTACCAGGCAACTGAAAGAGTAAAAATTAATGGGAATTAAATTGATAAAGTTTTGTGATGATTTGTAAAATGATTATGTGAATAAACATTTGATGTAATTGTGATAAATGCCATATGACTGGTGCTTTACGCTCTTCTCTGTTCTAGAGCCTTTATGGACTCGATGCGAAATTATGTGGTATCTTCAGACACCTAAATGCTTTTGTATCTGAACCTAATGTCAGTTAATCAAAAAGAGATATAGCAAATGATGTTATGCTAATAAGTATGTATGAATGAATACTGTTTGAATAAGAATTCGTACGTGAGAAATGCATGTTATTAATCTGTTCATAAGTTATGAGTATGATTGTCTATGTAAAGTCTGTGTAAGAATTTTTGAAATGATTGATATGCATATTTGCTATCGTTAAGTACTCAGTAAATGAACTATATGAATATATCCATTTATATGTTTAAATTGAGAATATAGGTATGTATTGTGTTATCTGCTTTCTGGATTTTAGCCTGGAAAATTTCTGTAATTATTCTGGTAAGGAATTCATTTGCCTTGTGTTGATTTTAATAAATACCGTAAGTTATATATGTATTGATTGGTAAGTAAGGGATAATAAAGTGTTAAGAATGATATAGATAATTGAATTTAGGAAATGAGATAAGATTAAATTTTGAAATATATATGCATAAGTTCTTGTAGAACTACGTGCTTCTGATTTCTTACCATAGGGATACGTAGGAAGCTTGGAATATTTATTTCAAGCCCGAACCAAATCTATAAGTCTAAATGTTTTTGTTTGGTTTTGATCAATTAATAGTTTGAACAAATGAAATGTGTTAAGTAAGTGCTAATACTACAATTTTGCATGATTTTGGAAATGTTAGTCATAATGGGAATTTCCACACTTTACATTTCGATTTGCAAACCGTATTCCTGAACTTCATGAGGTATATCTATTTATATGATTAATTAAATGAGTCAGGCAAGTAATAAGTATGTCTAATGTAACTGTGAATCAAATGTAATACAATATTTTTTTTGTTATGGTATATGAATGAATATACATATGAAATTGTTTATGTTTTCGTATGAAAGTAACAATATGAGTTCACATTAACTGAAGCCGGTTCCCTTTATGCTCATGTCTGTATACATATATCTATCGATTTGTATATGCATGTCTCGGCAACCATTGTGAGTGGCTACCCATTAATTGTTTAGCCCGACTAAGCATTATCACTTATCACGGTAGTTTTTCCATGCAGGTTAGGAGATCAGAGTAGCACAGCGGTCTGCTGAGTCTTTGGGCAACGAGTCTGTAGAAGTTATAGGAAGTGTTATTGATTGGAATGCAATTAAGTTTTATTTATTAGCCTTTGTAATAAGTTGTAATATCTTATAGTGTGAATGATGATGTGTGGATGACATAGGTTTAGGACGTGCATGTCTTGAGGTTATGATTTTAGAAATTTTATTATTTTGATTTCTATATTGCCATATGTTTCCTTGTCTGGTGGCACCTTTTACTCACCGTAGCTCTTCACCCTTCGAAATGCTACGTGTGGGAGTTGGGAGTGTTACAATTTGGTATTAGAGCTCCGGTTTAGTCAGTTCTAGTTAACGAGGTGTTTTGAAGTGTGTCTGTATAGTTTAGCATTGGCCAAAGTAGACGACCTTGTCCTTTAGCTTTGTTTTGGGAATGAAAACCTTCCAATTTGAAAAAGTGTTTAGTTAAGTGTTGCCTCGGTAGGTCACGATCTACCTACCTTGAATTGTTATGTGTATGTGCAATCTGGAATGTGTTTGTTAGATGAGTTATCAAAGATTCTGTTAGGAATTTTGTTTCGATTCTATGGGGTTAAAGAGAAGGGTTGTAGAGGTTTTTGAAGTGTATTGATGTGTGGTTGCCTTGGAAGAATAGATGTTTTGGTAGTTTGAGATGGAAGAGTATGTGGATTTTGTAAGATTATGGTGTTGCTCAGTATGCCTATCAGCTATCACCAGTAAATTTAATTAAAAATAAGCATGTTGAATCATGGAGATGGGAAAAGTGCACTATCATAGCATCAATTGCTTTTCTGTGTTATTTTGCATACACGAACTATTGCATCCTCATTTCATCATCCTCCCTTTGATCACATGTGAGAAACATTTGCATATGCATTTTGATGGAGAGTAAGCTGATAGGGTGTATATTGAGTATTTGATATTGAGACTAAGTATGTGAATTATGAGCATAGAAATTATTAAGGAGAATATAATGTATGTACAGCTAGAGCGGAATAGAAAAAGTATTTTGGAAATCTTATATGAACGAATGTGTAAAGGTTTTGGAGTAAGATACGAGTATTGTTAATGAGGAAAAATAGCATGTGTGCCGGATGTTTTTGAAATATTGAGGATTTGTGCAGCAAAATGTTATAAGTTAAATGATTTTTGTGTGAAGTGTATGTGCTTTGGTTTCTGATTTACAGTTAAGTAATGATTATTTTGATGAATGTGATCGACTTAAGCGTAAGATAATGAAAAGGGAATTGTGGGATTTATTTAAATCAATTTTTTTTTGAGTTTGAAGTTAGTTATGGACAAGAAAAAGTTATAATTTGTATGGTTATGTTGATTAAATAGAAGTGATTCGAGAGTATAGTGATAAGAATAAGTAATAGCAAGTGAGTATGTTAAAAGCGAGGTGTATGGGAATAAGTGAAATGTATGTGCTTCAAGTGTAGTGTATAAGTGTTAAATGATGATATGGAAATGATCAGTGTAAATGATAGTGAATTGGAGTATAGTTCTGGGCTTTTCTGATGTAAGTGAATTTCGCGGACGAAATTCTTTTAGGTGGGAAGAGTTGTCACACCCCAAAATGTACCCTAAAAGGATTCGAGCATATTGAGAATAAGTAGTGAGCAGAGTTGTATGAGTTTTGGCATGTGTTATTCTAAATTAAGTTTTGTGCATGAGTTATGAGTTTTGTTAGAGTGTGGTTGCAATGTATAGTAGTAGTGTATGTGTGAGAGGGCTTGGTTATAGTATGGATGCATATAGGGAGTTAGTATATGTATTAGTGAGATTAGAATTGGGTATGGTGTTGTGTTTGGTTGTAGGGTGTATTTGGCTAGATTCCTCCAATGGGTTGTTGCCATGTGGATAGTGAGGATGATTTAAATAGGTTGGAGAGAGAGAAAGAGAGTCCCTTTTTTATGCCCTTGCACCCGTTCTCTTCTCTCCTCACGCCTCTTCTTCTTTATTTTCTTCTTCCTCTTGCTTCAATATTGTTCTCTCTTAAGATCTAAGCCCTAATTGGAGAGGATGAAGTTTGTGAGATCCAGTGGGTTAAGTGAAGAGTTTGTTGATGTAAGTCTAAGTTTTGATTTTCTTTGTCCCTTTGTTTAGCAATAAAACCCTAGATTTTTATTCTGTGTATGTGTTTATGTGTTTTAATGAGGTTTTTGGATGAGAAAGATTTGAGATGAGTTTCGAAGGAAGAAAGATCAGATATTGAAGCTTTTTGGAGCAAAGGAGATGAGGTTTGGGATTTTGTTATTTGATTTGGGGTTTTAATTTAATGTTCTGAAAATTTATGGGTTTTGACTTACTTGTGTTGATATGCTTTGAATGTGGTATAATGGGTTAAAATGTGTAATTGATTGAAGGCTGGAAGTAAATTTCTGGTTTAGGTTAAATGAGGAATTTTGATTATGTTTATTGCGTGAAGTAAGTGTATTTAGTGGTATAAAAGTTGGGTTTTATGTTGTTTATGATGATTTGAATGTTTAATTTGAGTTGTGTTGAATTTTTGTGTAAGTTTGGGGAGTGTATAACATGAATTTTTTGGGTTTTTGGCGAGTCACATGGCAGTAAGGAAAGCCTTACCACCGCGTGATCATATTTCTGGGTTGAGTCTTGCTTGCTCATGGGTTTACACGGGGGTATGGATTTGTCATACGGCCGTGTAAATCTATTATGTTCTGAAGAATTGTTTTGGAGCATTTTTACATGGCGATAAGGTTTAGTCATACCGCCGTGTAAATGCATTCTGTTTCGGATGGGGTTTTGCTCGGAAGGCTACATGGAGGTAAGGTTTTTCCCTTACCACCGTGTGAAAGGCCTTAAAGGGCGGTAAGCTTTGGTCATACCGCCGTGTAAAAGTCTCCTGTTTTAAAATTGAGAATTCTTGAATGTTGCCATATATGCCTAGTTCGGATACATTGTTACTTTTAGTCTTTATCTATTTGAGATATCATTTAATAAAAGATATCGAATTGAAACATTTACTACCTCGGGATATGTTTAATTTCTTGTGTGATAAGCATGAGATATTGTTTAATGATTAATATGTAATTAGTACATATGATATGCAAATAAGTGAATGCATGATGAATAATAATATGATTACGTTTAATATGTTCATGTGAATATCTTAATCTATGAAACTACACATGACTATATTGGAATATGATAAATGAAATTAATGCATATGATAGGTGTATATATATATATATCTAGATACATGTGTCTATGTGATCATGAAAGAATGATGCTAGTAATTGATGAAAAGGGTATATATGTGTAAAATATGAAAGAATTTAAGGATGATATGTGAATTTAGCCTGCGATAGTCAAGTTGTGGATAAATAGGAATGCTGTAAGCACTGTGTCCCGGAGCGATCCGGATCAGAGGTTACCCTATGATGAAATCAATGTCCGAGCCTGTATGAGGGGCTGGATTTGGAGGTTTTAGCCCCGCGTTCCATGAGAAGTGACGCTTTTTACAATTCCCAGGCAGAGGGGGAGAAAACAGAGGTTTTTTCGAGTCAAAAGACTTTTTGTCCTCCACAGACGGCCAGCCCGTCTGTGAAGTCGGCCCGTCGCTCCGAGTCACCGACGGCTTGTGGTATTTTCCGACGCCCGTCGGAAAATCACCGCCCCTGTCAGAATGCCGCCTGGTTTCCCGGAGCACGCGACCCTTCCGACGCCCGTCGGTGGATGTGGCAGGGCCGTCGGATGAATCCTTGTGTCAGAAGGATTGTTCCGACGCCCGCACCCATACACCGACGCCCGTCGGTCGTGTCTGGCTATAAAAGCTCCGAATTTTCATTTGAAAAGGGTTGGAAAAATTTTCGAAAGAGGAAACTCTGCCCAATTTCAAGCAAATTTTCTCTCTCTTCCAACAAAACACATTTTTTATGGAATTCTATTTAATCAAGGATCAAATCAGCCAAAAGGAACTAAAAGCTAATTAGTTTTCTTTAGATTTTGACTCCAAAATCGATTTTCTGAGGGATTGAAGAAGAAATATCTCATTTTCTCTCTTTGATCTTTCATCTTTGCTTCTCGTGGAACGCGCGGGGCTCTAACTGACACAAGAATCTCACCCGAAGCTATTATCTGAGGGTAAATATTCCGGATCCTTTTTCCATTTCATCTCATATTTATTTCTTATTTTTTAGATTTTTTGAATATCTGTCATTACTTTCTTTTATTTTGACTCTCTTATCTCCTTTTGGGATAAAACCCACTTTTCTTGACTTCGAAAAGGTTTCTCTCCATTCTGTCTTTTCGGAGACAGAGGTGACCGACGGGTCATCTTTTTCACCGACGCCCGTCGGTCACCTCCCTACAGACGCCCCTCCTTGAGTGACAAACGGACGCCTCGGTTACCTTAACCAATGCCCGTCAGTCAGCTAAGGAAGGCCGTCGGTGGGCTCTGTCTCCCTCCCTTCAAATCATTTTCCATCTTTTTCAAGTCCTTTTGGCTTTCCACATGTTGATTCTTTTTATATTAACATCTTTTAACTTTCTGTGAGCAATGTGTTGATTTCCCGGGACCATCCTGAGCTTGAGGGGTTATCTACTATATTCGGAGGATTTCGTCCGGTTTAGTTTCCTAACCTTTTTGATTATTTCCTCCATTTGTTATTCATTGACTGTTTTATGTATATGGATATACTCTTTTCATATCTCGCTAAGTGTAAAAATGGATCAATGTTTTATACTCAAATAAAAATAAGGTTTGTATAAATGCAAAAGGGTTCAATGCCCTATTTTTATCCAATAAAAATCATCACAAATAAAAACATCCAATTTTAATAATGATGCATGCGAGGACCAAAGTCTTCAAAATAAGCGATGCCCCGATTTATGCATGATCTGCACATTTATGAAAGGGAGTTGTATTCCGCTCCTTGTATTATTGTAATCTATTGCTTTCATTATCTATTCGATCGTTTATCGCTTTCAAAATGTGAATAAGTGCGCCTTTTAATCAAACTGCATAGTGTGGAGAGAAAGCAAATTAATGACATTAAAATTTGATCATAAAATAATTGAGGTAGAAATAGATGAGAAATCCCGGACCCAGCTCTGGTCTTTGGGCTCAAGAGGTTAGAGGTCATCCTTCAAAATACTTCTTGAGTCACGAGACTTTAGCGCTAATCCTAGGCTCCTTAGGGTGAGGAGTTCACCTTCCATGATCCCTCTGGCTGGCCTAAAATGGATACAAAGCGCAGTCTTAGGCTCTCCGAGGTGAGAGAAACTTTCCCAATGTTCTATTGGGTGGCGACTCCATGAAACCTCCGTGTTGCTCAACATAGACGCACTTGCGATTCATCGCAAGCTGTCAACGGACCCGCAAATGCCCCGATCGCCCACGTGTGGGCGGTCCCAAGGGCGGCGCTCGGGATCCGGCGCGCGTCACAGTGGTGACTCCACTGGGGACGTTTATGGTTCGAGATTTCGATTTGAAAATACCTCGCTTAACATTTATGATTAAAATTTAATTCATAAATTCTCTTTCTCTCAAAATTGCATTTGCATATCATTAGAGCCTTAGAATATGCTAGTTTGGTCCCTTTATTAGCCCCGGTGCGTTCCTGAAGCATCTCCTCATTTTCACTCAATTTGGGGAAGTGTTAAGGATAATCACCATCCCAAGCCACGTACCTCGATGGGTCCCTCGTTGACCCTTGGGCTAATCCCACCTAGGAAAGAGACTGCACGACCACGAGTGTGGGAGAAATAAGGGTGGAAGGACCTACTTGCTTGCTTGTGCTCTGTAAGTGTTGCATATCACGATCATGCATTATACCTGCATTCCATGCATCATTTTAACTTTTGTCCCTGCAGCCATCATAGATCTGCCCAGGTGGACTAGATCACCAACCGGGTGACTGATCCGAGTTCTTACTCCCGAGCTGTCAGATAGAGAGGGCCTACCGGAAATCTTAGCAGAAATCAGTGGTACAGTATCTCAGATGGCAAACTCGCCAAGGGGGGAAGACGCCACCAGGGCCATGATTGCGGAAGAAGTGGGCCGCCGTTTTGAGGAATTCGAGGGTAGGATGATGAATATGTTGACCGCCTTGGCGCAGCAGAACGCTCCGCAGAATCCTCCTCCTCCTCCAGTGAGACAGAATGAGCCTGAGGAAGAAAGGGTCGAAAGGCGAGAAGAGCCCGTTAGGCCGCCGCCAGTAGAGTTAAGATCAGTGGCCTCGGGAGAGCCGAGAAGAAGGCCAGTGTTGAGAATTGATGACGATAGAGATATCGAGGATGATAGGTTGAGCATGGCATCTGAGAAGGGGAAGGCGCCTCAAACCGATGACTTTATTTTAAAGAAGATGGAAGAGAGGTTCGAGGCTATGGCTCGTATGATAGGCAGAACTCATGGGATGAATCCGGAGGATAGGGACGGAGAGGACCCGATCCCTTATAACTTCAAAATGCCAGACGTGCCGAAGTTTGATGGTACTTCTGACCCCACCGCACATGTGAAGCAATATTCTCTGGTCATGAAGGGGACCGCATTGTCCAGGAAGCAGAAAGTGGAATACTTTTGTCTGAGTCTGACCTCTCATGCCATAGACTGGTATCATGGCCTTGACCGCCGCACTAAAGAAGATTGGGATCTGCTCACTGCGGAGTTTTTGAAGCAGTATGACTGTAATACCAGGATGGAGGTGACTCTGAAAGATCTTGAGCTACTTCAGCAGAAGACCAGGGAGTCTTTCCATGATTATCTTACCCGATGGCGGAACCGAATAATGGAGATGCACCGGAAGCCTGACACCCAGGATCAGATTCGTCTGTTCATTAAGAACGCAAGCCCGTACTTAAAGGAGGGATTGAGGATGAAGGGGTTGAAGGACTAGGAGTCTCTCAAAGATATAGCCATCGAAGCAGAGGGAGAGTTCTTAACCCGGAAAGCTAACAATGAGAATTTTTCCAAAAGGGCTAACCCCGGTCAAGGAACCAGCAGGCCGACGGGTCCTAGTAACAGCACTAGAAGAATGGGTGAAGTGTCTGCTACTGAGGTAACCGCCCAGAGGAAGTTTTCGAACTTTGGAAGACCATTATCCTGGGTCCTGAGGAGGTTGATGAAGGAGGGAAAATTGCACCCTCTGGCTCCTAGGCCAGCTGCGACACAAGGGAGATCAGGACATAAAGATAACGAATTCTGTGCATTCCACCAGCACTCAGGCCATATCACTGATAAAAGCAAAGCGCTCCGGAACTCTATCCAAGATTTGATTGATAGCAAGTAGATCTCTGACCCTAAGAAGAGAGAAACTGAGAAGAAGCCCGGTTATAATGCCGTACCACCACCCTTGTTTATGATCCAATCTAACCTGCCAGAATGGTACGTGCTACAAGATCTGTATGGGAGTGAGAAGATCGCTACTGGTAATTCCGGGGATGGAAAGGAGAAAGCAGTTGTGGCGACCCTTGATTGCTGGTCTAGCAGTGAAAGCGGTGGAGAAGCCGAGGATGAAGAAGGGATGAACCTTGATTTGTGGGGCTCCGATGAAGACGAAGGAGAGATAAGGGCTGTGACGAGGAGTGGAAGGGTGATTCCCGAGATTACGAAGCTACCTGAGCCGGTACAGCCGTCAGCAGAGAAAGAGCCAGAGGAGGGGCAGATTGTCAGACAGTTGAAGAAAATCGCGGCTCAAATATCCATATGGGATCTGTTGAGGCAATCCCCCTCTCATAGGCAGAAGGTAGTAGAAGCTTTGGTTGAGGCCACAGTCGCCACCACTATTTCCCCGTCAGAACTTTTGGGTTTAATTAAGGGAGGATCCGAGGAGAGATTGGTCTTTTATGACGCTGATCTACCTGTTGAAGGCCGCAACCACAACCGACCCTTGTACATTAAAGCGCAGATTAACGATAAGCACACTGCTTGCGTTATGGTGGACGACGGGTCTTCTATCAATGTGTGCCCTTTGGTAGCCTTGCAAGCTTTTGGTTTAAACGAGGGTATGCTCAGCGGATCAGATCTGATTATCACAACCTACGATAACTCGAGGAGGCAAGCCTCAGGAACCTTTAAGACTTTGGTCAGGACAGGACCTATTGAAGTGGAGGTTGAATTTGTGGTTCTGCCCATCCCTTCTAACTTCTCAGCTTTGCTTGGGAGACATTGGTTTCATAAATTGGGGGGAGTGCCATCCACACTGCATCAGATGATAAAATTCCCACACGAAGGAGAGGTAGTGACTATCAAAGCGGCCAGGGAAAACCAGGTCTCAGCGCTGGAAATAGCCAATCAGCCATTCAGCGGCTTCCACGTGTCTATGATAAGGGAAGAGTACGGGTCAGTGGATAGCCCAGCTGTGGTTAATATGATGAAGAAGATGCATTATCTCCCCGGAGCTGGATTGGGCAGAAACTCCCAGGGATCGCAGACCGCAATCACCACTCGAGGGCAGAAGAACCGGAAAGGCCTGGGGTATAGAGGGGGCTTCGGTAAGAAGAGGGTGACAGACAAGATCCCCCACATTTCAGAGAACTTCGTTCCAGCATCCTCAGTTTGTGCATATACTGGTGAAGATGAGCCATAATGGGTAGAGGGGAGGATTGTCCCTGGCTTCGAGATCTTTAATGATGCTTTTGATTGGAAAGTCGGGTTTGTCAAGACTGTCAAAGACTTTTGGTATGAAGAAGTTATGACCCAGGGTATCACTTGGGACAAATACGAGCTTGAGGAGGTCGTTACTGAAAAGATGGTAGCTGCCAGGCTGAAAGGGAAGGAGAAGATAGCAGAATTGGGGCTGAAAATCGGAGATTTGAGGATTTCCCCCGACGTGCCTGAGGGGCCTCTGCTAAATCAGGAAGCTAGTGAACAAGCTGCAGCAGCATCAACCTCGGGAGTAGCGGAAGAAGACTCTAGTTTAGATTGTCTTTTTATTCCAGAACTCTTTTATGATGTAAATGATAACCATAATATTATTAATAAGATAAACAATTTCACTTATTTGTGCGATGTTTCTAATGATTTCAACACGCATGAACATGATCATATTCCATCAATTTTTGACATTGACTCCACTGGCACAACGCCTTTTAATCTTGGAACCTCGGAAAATCCGAGAGAAATTCTAATAGCATCAAGCATAACTCCTGAGGAGAGAAAAAAATTTGAGAGAATAATAAGAAAACATGAAAAAGTCTTTGCCTGGACCTACGAAGACATGCCGGGAATTGACCGAGACGTGGCGGAACATGCCATCCCAACTTACCCTGATTGCAAGCCTGTGAAGCAGAAGTTGAGAAGGCTAAGGCCAGACTGGGCTGATAAGGTTAAGGAGGAAATTCGACAGCAGATAGAAGCCAAGTTCCTCGTGGAAGTCCAGTATCCTACATGGCTGGCAAATGTGGTCCCTGTAGCAAAGAAGAACGGAAAGGTCAGGGTATGTGTGGATTATCGAGATCTTAACAAAGCATGCCCTAAAGATGATTTTCCACTACCCCATATTGATGTATTGATAGACAGTGCCGCCAATTGCGCGATGTACAGCTTTGGAGACGGTTATGTAGGCTACAACCAGATCCTGAACAAGATAGCTGATCGGGTTAAAACTGCCTTTATCACAGAGTGGGGGACCTATGCCTATCGGGTCATGCCTTTCGGCCTGAAGAATGCAGGGGCCACATATCAGAGAATGGCGACCAAGATCTTAAGCGGCCTGATTCATAAAGAAGTGGAGGTGTATGTCGATGACATGATGGTCAAATCAGCCAGCCGAGAGGGACACTTTGAAGCTCTAGAGAAGTTCTTCACCAGGATCGATAAGTATAATCTGCGACTTAACCCCAAGAAGTGCATTTTCAGAGTAACTTCAGGAAAGTTATTGGGACATGTCGTCAGTTAGAGGGGAATAGAAATTGACCCAGACAAGGTGAAAGCCATCAGAGAGATGCCTGTGCCGCAAAAAGAGAAGGATGTAAGGAGTTTCCTGGGCAAGCTGCAGTATGTCAGCCGGTTTATTGCCAAGCTCACTTCGATATGCGAGCCTGTTTTTAAGCTGCTTAGAAAGAATCAGCCTGTAGTCTGGAACGAAGACTGCCAAAGAGCCTTTGATAATATCAGGGAATATCTGTTAAATCTGCCAGTGCTAAGGCCTCCGCAACCGGTCAAACCGCTTATTCTATACCTGGCAGTAGAGGACGGTTCGGTGGGCGCCATGATGGCTCAAGAGGATGAATTTGGGGTGGAGTTTGTGATTTATTACCTCAGCAAGAAGTTCCTGGCTTATGAAATAAAATATGCTGAAGTAGAGAAGATCTGCCTCACAGTGATTTGGGCATCAAAGAAGCTGAGACATTACTTCCACTCATACAAAGTTCAGGCAGTGGCCAAACAAAATCCGTTAAGATATTTTCAGGAGGCACCGTCTTTGCATGGAAAGATGGGGAGGTAGCTGCTCTTGCTACAAGAGTTTGATGTGCAATACATCACCCGCAAGACTATTAAGGGGCGAGCCGTGGCCGAATTTCTTGCTAAACATCCTATCCAAGGGGACACCCCCGAGTTTACCTTTCCTGACGAGAGCATAGGCACGATTTCTGTTCAGGGATGGCAGTTGCACTTTGACGGGGCAGTGAATAACAGGGGAGCCGGAGTCAGAATCATCTTGACAACCCCAGATAATGAAAAACTTCCTCTTGCTAAGAAGCTGAGATACAAAGTAACCAACAATGAAGCTGAATATGAAGCTTGCGCTTTCGGGCTAGAGGCGTTAGCTGTGTTGGGGGCAAGGAACATAGAGGTATTTGGTGACTCGTCCTTGGTAATAAACCAGATCCGAGGCGAGTGGGCTGTAAAAGAAGAACGATTGGTCCCCTATGTTCAATATCTGAAAGGGATGTGTGGGCAGTTTGAGACTTGCACTTTCCACTTTGTGCCCAGAGATGAGAACCGTCTGGCTGATGCGTTGGCAACCTTAGTGGCGATATGGGATAACCCTGAAGGAGTGGCTATGAAGCCGGTGCTGATTTCGAGCTCTGATAAGTCTAGTTTTGAAACTGAGCCTGTAATGGAAATAGAGGCATCAGATGGGAAGCCATGGTACTTTGATATCATGAATTACTTGGAGAACGATAAATTTCCAGAAGAAGCCACTGAAAAAGACCAGAGGATGATACGTAAGTTATCTACTCAGTTCATATCCTTAGAAGGGGTGTTGTACAAAAGACGGTCGGATGGGATTCAGCTCAGGTGCTTGAATGAAGGAGAAGCCCGAAAGATAATGGAGGAAACCCATGCAGGTGTCTGTGGGGCCCACATGAACGGTTTGACCTTGGCCAAGAAGATCATGAGACAAGGCTTTTATTGGCTTACGATAGGCAGTGACTGCTCAAAGTATGTCAAGCAATGTCAGTTGTGCCAATAGTACGCAGACCTGAGACACTTGCCGGTATCAGAGCTACATAACCTGACATCACCTTGGCCGTTTGCTGCTTGGGGAATAGATATCATTGGAGAGATTCGCCCTACGGCGTCCAATGGGCACAGATACATCATAGTCGCGATCGACTATTTCACCAAATGGGTCGGGGCAGAATCCTTCAAGAAAATTGACGCAAGGGACATGGCCAAGTTCATAGAGAGGAATTTGATCTGCAGATATGGCCTCCCTCATCTCATAGTGTCTGATAATGGGGTGCAGTTCATGGGAGAAACCAGAAAACTTCTCGAAAAGTATGGTGTCGCGCATCATAAATCCTCTCCCTACTGACCGCAAGCGAATGGAGCAGTAGAGGCCGCAAATAAGAATGTGAAGAAGATCCTGTCCAAGATGGTCCAAACCTACAAGGACTGGGCTGAAAAGTTACCCTTTGCCCTGTGGGGATACAGAACGACAGTAAGGGCATCCACAGGCGCTACGCCATTTTCCCTAGTATACGGAACATAAGCAGTATTGCCAGTAGAGATAGAACTTAAATCACTAAGGGTGGTCATGGAGGCCCAAATCCCGGAAGCCGAATGGGCGCAGCAGAGGTTACAGCACTTGAACTTACTGGATGAGAGTAGGCTGAGAGCTTATTATCATAATCAGATTTACCAGAAGAGATTGGCAAGAACTTTCGGGAAGAAAGTGAGGAAGCATCCGCTAAAAGAAGGGGACTTGGTGTTCAAGCAGATGAGACCAGGGATACCAGACATCAGGGGGAAATTCAGACCTACCTGGGAAGGGCCGTATATCCTTAAAAAGCTGCTGTCCAAAGGAGCTGTAATCTTGTCAGATAGCGATGGGAACAAATTCAAAGAACCGATCAATGTCGACAGACTCAAGAGGTTCCACGGCTAAAGACCAAAATAAAAAGAAGAGAATAAAATGCCCTGCAAGTCGAAAACCGAAAAAGGCGGCTATGCTAAAATTGGGCGCCTCGACAGGGTGAAAACCGAAAAAAGGCATCCTGTGCAAAAGTTAGAGGCATGAGAGAAAATGTCCGATCGTGAAAACCCGAGAGGGCCGATTGGTAACAGGAGTTGATGCTGTTAAAATTTGGTTCCATGTATTAAATGCGCGTAAGCAGCTGAGTAGATGCCAAAATTGATCATGTATGCCGAAATTATATGAAAATGTACGCAAATTCCTGAAATAGAATGAATATTATTTTTTTCATTTTCGTCATTCCCTAGTTCTGCATTAAAAAGAAATGTAGCACCAAAAGGAATACATATATAGGCTAAGCTAAGTCCCGCTGCTGCTCTCGCCGACCAAATGTTTGAGCCCTCGAGTCCTGTTATCAGACGCTGGACTAAGGATCCACTTTTTGTACTCGCTAGTCGAAGACGCAGAATGATTGCCAAACCTCGGGATAACAGTCTTCACGGGTAATCTACCCCACAGCTCATGGTACCGAGAAGCAAACGCGGCCGAGAGAGCTCCTCCTCGGAAGGACAGGGGAACCCTCACTATATCCTGGGTCGTCCCGAGCTGTCGTGTACATCGAGAGGTGATGCAGAAGGTGGCTTGACGGAGGCCGCAGAGGGGAACACAACCCGATGGCCCGTCGATGACCACATGAGACAGTGGGAGCCAGGCAGACGTGAAGTTGATATCGTCATCTGACAGCTCGCCAAACCTGGTAATGCCTTCACCAGCAGTGACACACCCATATAGTCGTCGATGAGGCAAGAAATGGCTCGGCGAATACTGGGGAGTAACGCGAGGGGGTGGTTCAGACAGCATTTTCAGCTTTTCTTGTAGCCAGATCTGAAAAAAAAAAAGCCGCTGGAGTAAGTGGGATTTACTTCAGGCAAAAATAAGGCGTAGGGTTGTGTGAAAATCCGAAAGGACGCACCTCCCCCTAAGAAAAGCTAGTGTGAAAATCCATAAGGGACGCATTACCTTTAAAATAATGACGTACCTGGAGCAATAAGGGGCTGCCGGTAAAGGTTGTAGTGGACCCAGAGCTCACAGCGTCTAAACCCAGAATAGTTTCAGCCAGGACAAGTGGTAGGGGTGACAGTCCCAGATAAAAGTCGCTCAAGATTCCGAACAGACGAGAGTCACCTGTCAAACCTCCCGGAACAACAGTAAGGAAGTTCACCATGCAGAATAAGAATGTGATGCCTACCCGATATGTGGGGATGTCAGTGAACCAATCCAGAGCCTCGATCAGTTGCCCCAAAGAAAAGGATGAGCCCGGAGGAATCAGCTGGATGGCCTCGGAAGAAGGTATGCCCAGAGCCATGGCTACATCTCGGGTCTAGAATAAGCCGCAGCGGGGGACGCAAGGCAGAGCGCTAGGAGGGAACCGAGCTCCCAGAATGGAAGCTAACTCCTCAGGCAAAGGGCACAGTTCCTGATAGGTGAATTGGAAAACGTGAAACCGGGGGTTCCAGAAGTGGGTCACCGCCAGGAGGAGGTTCTAGTCGGTTTTCACCCGGCACAAATATTTCAGCCCAGACAAAGAAGAAAGGGCGCCTTCTCCCCAAGTGTGTTTGTCATCTAAGATACGGTGCATCCTTTGGGCAAGAGGAGAAGACATTTTGAGAAAGATGAAAGACTCAAGATGTTGGAAAATGAAGAGACAAGAAGAACAAAATTTTGTAAGGTTTTATAGGGAAGTGCCACCGACGGCCTACCCGCCCCTATACAAAGACGGTCTGACCGCCTCTCTAAAGAGACGGCCTGCCCGCCTCTCCACAGGGACGGCATGCCCGTCGGAGGGAAGTCCACCTGGCAGACGCATACGTCAGCATTGCATTCATCACGCGTATTAACTCGCATTTATTACATGACAGACGGCCAGCCCGTCGGTCGCTTGTACAGACGCCCTGCCCGTCGGTAAAGAAATTCTATATAAGGGCGAGTGACAGACGGTGCAAACGCTGCTGTCCCTTTCATTTCCTCTCCGAAACCGTTTTTCTGTGCGTTTTTTGGCTTTTTTTCAAGCATTTCCTCATTTTTTTTCGCGATATCTTCATATTTTCGCATTTTCTACTCACCGTGCGCTTTGATATTCATATTTTCTCCAGTTTCTACACTTCCCGCGACTACAAGTAAGTAAATAATTACTTTCTTTTGAGTTTTATTTAATTCATTTCTTCTCCTCTTAACTTTAGAAAATTCCAAATGCTTTAGGAATTTAGGGGGAATGCCACCCATTCTTTTGTTATTTTATTAGTACAATTAAATCTGATTTCTGCATGATCACATAGAAATAGAATTTTTCTATAGTTTTGGTGCTTTAGAACTGTGTCTCTTTAGCGCACCATTATGTGCATATACTGCTTTTGCGGCCTGAGGCCATTATTTTGTGTTATTGGGGGGCACACCCTTGCTGGGGTACGCCCCATTTACATGCGTGTATTATTGTTGAGGCCTGAGGCCTATGTTTTTGCCTTTTCGTGCAGGAGGTTGGGCATACCCCTGCCGGGATGTTGCCCAAATTTTTATCATTTACTCAAGAATCGATTTTTTCTTGTATGATGCATCCCCTGGGACCTAGGGGGCCCATTCTTATTCACGTTAATTATTTTCACGCTAGTTGCATGTTTGCTTTTGCCATGATGCGTGCGAGCCACTTTAAGATACTTCCTTAGACTGGATGTTTGCTCTTCTCACTTTTTTGTATCCTTATCATTTTTTTTATCTTGTTTTGGGCTGCTATTGCCCCGGTAAGGCCCAAATTGGCCTTCACTTCGAAAATAAGTTTAAAAATAGTTGTTTTGCCAGATTTTAGATGTTTAATCTCTTCCCTTTTGCAGGATGCCCCCTAGACGTAGAGCGCCGCAGGCCCAGCCCGAGCTTGTAGCTCCGGATTGGATGGATGATGAGTCGGCTCAGAGGTATAGAGCGTTGGCTCAGGTAGAGTTTCGGGCCAGCCGTTTTGTATCTCGCCCATTTCTAGAGGCCCTTGGGTTGGCCCCAGAGTTTGATCTACTTGCCGAGGGTGCTAGTTGGACGGAGTTCCTTGAGCCCTCCTTCCAGACTTTTCCAGAGGCTACCCGCCAGGTCTTGGCCACTCTCCGCTATGCCAGCTTTCAGAGTGCAGATACCGACCCAGGGGTGATTCAGTTTTGGTTCGACGGCGACCATTTCAGCATCACCAGGCAGAGGTTTGCTCAGGCCATGGGGCTCCCTAGAGAGGAGGGGTTCGAGATCCCGCGGCGAGCGGTGAGACGCGCCCATTGGGCGGCCATTGCCATACCAGGAGTGTTGTACGATCACGATACAGCAAAGAGCACCGTACTGGTATCTCAGGCACTCCGGTATTTGCACAGAGTGCTTTCCAGTTCATACCTCGGCCGCGCTGGTAATCCAGGGTCGCTTAATGCGGCCGAGATCTGGAGCCTCTGGGCCATGGTGGCAGGCCAGCATCTCAACATTAGCCACGAGATCTTGGCCAACATGACCAGAGTCAGCAGAGGGATGACGCCGGTGGTGATGGTAGGAGGAGTCATCACCCGTTTGCTTTTGAGATTGGGGGTTAACCCCGAGAGGTTGAGAGGACCCTTGCCGGAGGGGATCCATGTAGACGCCGCAGCAGCAGTTCAGATGGGGATGATCTCCCAGATTCTAGGCCAGGCAGAGGCCTATAGGGTGTTGACCATCCACGAGACCCGGCAGCTGTTCTCGCTTCCACCCTTGGGGGCAGATCCTGATCACCCAGAGCACCCAGAGGAGCAGCCTCCACAGCCCGAGCCTCAGCCACAGCCTGAGCCACAGCCAGAGCCCGAGCCTCAGCCGGAGCATCAGCCTCCTCAGCCGCAGACGGTCCCTCCACCACAGCAGCAGGAGCCACCTAGGACCCCCTCGGACTTTGACTTCGAGATCACGATGGACGACCTTTTCGCCGCTTCACCGGCATCCAGAGCGCCGACTCCAGTCCCATCACCGGGCACTAGGGT
This sequence comes from Excoecaria cochinchinensis, assembly GCA_947683425.1. Taxonomy (NCBI): domain Eukaryota; kingdom Viridiplantae; phylum Streptophyta; class Magnoliopsida; order Malpighiales; family Euphorbiaceae; genus Excoecaria; species Excoecaria cochinchinensis. The sequence goes on from CANTUQ010000119.1 coordinate 11,031,002, forward strand.
ATAGAGGTCTGTCTATGGGCCCTCCGAGAGATACCATCCGTACTCCCGATGTGACCCAGGGGCATCCACCTCCTCGGCACCGCCACCAGAGCCAGCACCGCAGCAGCCTGTGCAGCCAGACTTCTCTCAGCTCCTCACCTCCATGTTCACAGCCTTAGAGCGGCGGCAGGACGAGAGGGACAGGGCTATCCACGAGAGGTTGGATCGCCAGCAGGCTGCCATTCAGGAGCAGTCCCAGTCGGTGGAGCGTTTGGCTCGGGAGCAGGCGGGCTACATTGAGCATACGACGCGGGAGCAGGCTCGAGCCTGGGATATTTTCAGGGATGAGCAGGCTCGGACCTTAGGGGCCTTCAGAGGGGAGCAGTTGAGGCTGATTGAGCAGATTACTCAGGGACAGAGGGAGTTGAGGCAGCAGCTCGCTCATGATTTGGGGACGTCACAGGACCAGGCGTCTCAGAGGGTCGATATGACCCTACAGATGATTGATGAGTCACTTGACTCTCTGAGATCCCGCGTCCAGGCGATGGAGGGGATACTCCCCCCTCTTTCTCAGACCATGAGGGAGTTTAGGGAGCAGACGGAGCAAAGCCTGGAGCAGAGGAGAAGGGCCGCCAGCGAGCAGACCATTCAGTTGAGCCAAGCCTTCAAGAAGTTGGGAGACAAGGTTTCTGAGACTTTAGGGTTTATGAGCACCTGTACCCAGCCCTTCTTGGATGGTTATGCTCAGATCTGTTTCAGGCGGGCCCATGATCACGAGGCAGGACCCTCCATAGCTCCACCACCGCCTCCGGCACGTCCACATCCATCTCCGCCAGGGACCGTGCACATATCGGATGACGAGGATCCCGATGAGCCCTCAGACTACACACCTCTCTTATCTTCAGGGAGTTATTTTTGTATCTTTTGTATATTTATATTTTGTATATGCACTGTACAAAAATGACATTTCTAGTGAAAACTTTTTGCTTCATTATTGCATGATCATTCGATTATTAATTGTTTAGTCACATCACAGAAGGTGTATGTTCTCATATTTACTTATGTGTCGATAAAAATGACAATATAACAAAACAAAACAAAACAAAATGAAATGATGAATGATGATAATCAATAACATCTCAATAAGAAAAAATGAATAAAACCCACTTTTCTTGACTTTGAAAAGGTTTCTCTCCATTCTGTCTTTTCGGAGACAGAGGTGACCGACGGATCATCTTTTTCACCGATGCCCGTCGGTCACCTCCCTACAGACGCCCCTCCTTGAGTGACAAACGGACGCCTCGGTTACCTTAACCGACGCCCGTCGGTCAGCTAAGGAAGGCTGTCGGTGGGCTCTGTCTCCCTCCCTTCAAATCATTTTCCATCTTTTTCAAGTCCTTTTGGCTTTCCACATGTTGATTCTTTTTATATTGACATCTTTTAACTTTCTGTGAGCAATGTGTTGATTTCCCGGGACCATCCTGAGCTTGAGGGGTTATCTACCATATTCGGAGGATTTCGTCCGGTTTAGTTTCCTAACCTTTTTGATTATTTCCTTCATTTGTTATTCATTAACTTTTTTATGTATATGGATATACTCTTTTCATATCTCACTAAGTGTAAAAATGGATCAATGTTTTATACTCAAATAAAAATAAGGTTTGTATAAATGCAAAAGGGTTCAATACCCTATTTTTATCCAATAAAAATCATCACAAATAAAAACATCCAATTTTAATAATGATGCATGCGAGGACCAAAGTCTTCAAAATAAGCGATGCCCCGATTTATGCATGATCCGCACATTTACGAAAGGGAGTTGTATTCCGCTCCTTGTATTATTGTAATCTATTGCTTTCATTATCTATTCGATCGTTTATCGCTTTCAAAATGTGAATAAGTGCGCCTTTTAATCAAACTGCATAGTGTGGAGAGAGAGCGAATTAATGACATTAAAATTTGATCATAAAATAATTGAGGTAGAAATAGATGAGAAATCCCGGACCCAGCTCTGGTCTTTGGGCTCAAGAGGTTAGAGGTCATCCTTCAAGATACTTCTTGAGTCACGAGACTTTAGCGCTAATCCTAGGCTCCTTAGGGTGAGGAGTTCACCTTCCATGATCCCTCTGGCTGGCCTAAAATGGATACAAAGCGCAGTCTTAGGCTCTCCGAGGCGAGAGAACAGAACGGGGAATTATCCACTAGACTGATTCTTGCAGGTCATGCATAATACCATTCACATCTAGGCATATCATTTAGAGTTCACAATTTAAGGCATAAATAGTACATTCTTAATTCAACCATAACATTCAACAATTTGACCTAACAAAATACCATGTAATGATATTAGATAAATAATATAACACTAAATAATATTTAAAACTAATAAATAACAAAAATGGAGTGAAAAAAGAGAATAAAAAATGATCAAAATTGGGGGACAGTAGCGTTTTACACGGTGGTATGGCAAATCCATACCGCCGTGTAAGACACCTTACACGGGGGTATGGTATAGCCCATACCGTCGTGTAACATGCCCAACACGGAGCTGGGCAGAAGGGTTTTACACGGTGGTATGGGAGGCCCATACCCCCGTGTAAAACGCACAGCTCACATACTCCCAAGGCAGATTCATCTTACACGGCGGTATAGATCTTCCCTTACCGCCGTGTAGGATTGCAGCCTTGCAATCTGATGAAGTCCCACGACACGGTGGTATGCAAGGCCATACCGCCATGTGGATCATGAAAAGTCTAGATTTTCGCAGAGTAGCAACCCAATTTCAACCCCAATAAAACACATTTGCAAAAATCACACAATCAAACCATAAAATCAACCCATAAACTCACCTTCCAGCTCAACATTCAAACACCACATGCAATAAACATACTTAATCATTCAATCCATCCAACCAATTCAAATCCACAATCTAACAAATTCACATATGCATAATCCATCAAAATCACAATCTCAAATAACAAACTAAAATCTTAACTCAACATACCCAAACCTCAAAACAATTAAACCATCATACAACTCATTACAACTCCATAATCAAGTAAATTTTCAGAAATCATGTCACAACTCAAAATCATCATAAAACATCAAATTCAAAGAAATTCCTAAACCTTTACTCCTATGCTCCAATCTAGTGAGCACCACTTCCCGATGCCTTCTCCTTTCCTTTTGGATCGCGAGGAGGCTCAACTAAAAACCAAACCCACAACCACACTGTAGACACCGGGTCCCGAGTCCGGCATAAAATGTCAATGATAATTTTGGATCCTTGATAATTCCCTCCGAAAAAAATAATATATGTGATAATATATAAATATGTGTATGTGTAAAATTAATTAGTTAATTTATTGGTTAGTTAATTAGTTAATATTATTGTATTAATTAAGATGCAATTAATTAGTTAATTAATTAGTTAAAATGTAAAGTGTTTAATTAATTAGATAAATTATATATTAAGTAGATTAATTATATCAATGTGTAATGTATGTAATGTTTAATTAATATGTAATGTTTAAATTAATTAATGTGTGTGTTATTTGAATTAAGTTAAATTAATTAAAATTAAGAAAAGAAGAAAATGAGGGAATTAATGAGGAAATTACCATTGTGACCCCTTAACCCTAAATATGGGGTATAAAAAGAAGAAGATGAAGAAAAACAAAGGGGGCTCTCTCTCGACTGGAAACACAAGCAAAGAAAAGAAAAAGAAAAGAAAAGAGAAAGAATAGGGAAGAGAGAGAAAGAACAGAGAGGGAGGCCGGCAGATCAAAGAGAGAAGAGCAAGAAAAGAAAAGAAAAAAGAAAGAGGAGAGAAAGAAAAAGAAAAGAGAAAGGGCTCTCTCTCGGCTGGAAACACAAGCAAAGAAAAGAAAAAGAAAAGAAAAGAGAAAGAATAGAGAAGAGAGAGCAAGAGCAGAGAGGGTGGCCGGCCATAAGAGCAAGCAAGAGAGAGAGCATAGAAATAGAAATAGAAAGTGAGAAAAGCAAGCAAAAGAAAGAAAAGAGAGAGTGAAAGAGTGAGTAAGGGAAATAAGAAAAGAAGAAAAGAGGGAGACCAGGGGCCAAACAGGGACGCCGGAGAGAGAAGAGAAAGGAGAAAGAAAAGGGGGAGGAAGAGTCACCTCCGCCGGCCAGATCCGGCAACCGATCGCCGCACGCGCCCCGCCGCCGTGGAGAGGAGGTCTGGGCGATTCAGGCGACGCCAACCGTGCTTCCATCGGAGTCCGGCAACCGGCGCGTGAGGGAGAAGAACCCGGACAGTTGCTGCGTGTTTTCCCGGCGACGCCGACTTCCGATCGGCGCGTGGACACCGCCGGCAGGTTCCTCGGGCGCCGATCTTCCTTCCGGTGCCGCCAGTGTCTCCAACGGCCGCTCCGGCGAATCTCCGGCGACCTAAATCCGGTAAGCCTATTTTATATTAATTTATTTTAATATATTATTAATTAATATTAATTAATATTATTTATTTATTTATTTATTTATTATTATTATTAATATTTATTTAATTTCTGAATTATTAATATTATTATTATTATTATTATTATTATTATTATATTTATTTACTTAATTTCTGTTTATTAATATTATTATTATTATTATTATTATTATTATATATTTATTTGATTTTTGTTATTATTGTTATTATTATTATTATTATTATTTAATTTCTGTTTTTATTATATTTATTTATTTAATTTCTGTTATTATTATTATTATTATCATTATAATATTATTATTATATTTATTCATTATTCTGATTTATTATTAATATTAATATTATTATTATTATTATTATTTATTATTGTTATTATTTATATTTATTTAATATTATTATGTTAATATTATTATTATTATTATTATCATTGATATTATTATTATTATTGTCCAATTTGTGTTAATTTTATGTTGATGTTATTATTTAATTGATTTGTGATTATTTAATTTTATGTTTTATTATTATTATCATTATTGATTATTGTTAGAATTTATGTATTCATTTATTTATTTATTTAGAAATATGTAATTATTATTGTATGTATTTGTGGTCTGTAATAATAAAATGATTTTCGACCGCTACTAAAAAGAACCACCACACAAATGTTTCCCGCTAAAAAGAATGTTTGCTAAATAAAATTGGACCAATGTCCTATTTTACCCAATAAAATTCTCACATAAAAATCGTTTTCCATAATAAACACACGCGGGGACCAAAGTCCTCAAAATAAATGAATAACTCGTTTTATGCATGTATAGCACATTTATAAATGGGAGTTGTATCCCGCTCCTAGTATTATTGTAATTTATTTGATTTAATCCTTTATTATTTTATTTATTTGTTTATCTATTGTTTTAAATACGTGAATAAATTGTGCTTTAACCAAACTTGCATTGTGTGGAGAGAGAGCGAACTAATAAATTCAAAACTCAATTGTAAACTTAATCAAGGTACGAATAAATGAGAAGTCCCGAACCCTGCTCTGGTCTTTGGGCTCAAGAGGCTAGAGGTTATCCTCCAAGACACCTCTTGTGCCACGAGATTTAGACGTTAATCCTAGGCCTCATGGCCCAATATGGATAAAATGCACAAGTCTTAGGCTCTCCGAGGCGAGAGAAACTTTCCCAATGTTCTATTGGGTGGCGACTCCATGAAACCTCTTTGTTGCCCAACATAGACGCACTTGCGATTTATCGCAAGCTGTTTACGGACCCGCAATTGCCCCGATCGCCCTCGAGCGGGCGGCAGCGGGGACCCGGCGCGCGTCACAGTGGCGACTCCACTGGGGACGATATGGTTTGAGATTTCAATTTGAAAATACCTCGTTTAACGTATATGGTTAAAATTTAATTCATAAATTCGCTTTCTCTCATTTGCATTACATCTCATTAGAGCTTTTAGAATATGCTAGTTTGGTCCCTCTATTAGCCCCGGTGCGTTCCTGAAGCACGACCTCATTTTCACTCAATTTGGGGAAGTGTTAAGGATAATCACCAGCCCAAGTCTCGTACCATCGTGGTATATAAAATGGTGACCCGATCGGTCATTACGCTCGTGATGAGCTAGACCCGTCGGCAGGGATCATGCTTGGGTAGCCCTAAAGTAACACTACCTTTTGACCAAAGCCCATGTAATGGCAATAGAAACTTCCATTAGGTGAAATGTACCATAATACTGTGCTTGTTATATGGGCCATAATATATTGAACAAAATCAATCAAATCAGATGATTTTCATCAAAAGCTTTCATGCCCCGAGGGGCTCATCTTGATTTAATCGAATTGTTTAAATATATGATGGCCAAACATCCAAGCGCATGTGCTTTAAATTAAGAGTTGTTATGCTGCCGGCTTCTCACCGTGCACTATACGCGTCCATTGGGTTCCCTGTTAACCCTTGGATAAAGCCCACCTAGGAAGGAGACCGCACGACTCCGTGTGTGGGAGAAATAAGGTCGGAAGGTTCTACCTGCTTGCATGTGGCTGTGAATGCTGCATAACATGCACATACATCACATGTCATTCATGTCAAAAAAAAAATCAATCAAAAATAAAAAAATATATAAAATATAAAAAAAAATAAAAAATACATTTCATATTGTGTATATATCCTTTTGCCTACATATTATTTTTTTCATACATATACAATCACGTGTATATTTATTTTCATGCATTGCATCGCATAATTGCAATTTATTGATTTTTTCACTTCATCCGCACAATTTAAGATCATGCATTGTATATTATCATGCACGCATCATTCTAACAATTTAAATTTTCAGCCATCATAAATTCATTCAAGTGGATTAGAGGTCCTGACGGTCGATTAGTAAGGACAGACTCGCCCTTTGGATTGCTCGAATTAGTGCTTGATTGGGATCTTGAGACACTCTCAGAATCTAATACCTCATCCTCATGATTCACGAGCACCTACTATCTCACAACCACTTGCTGATCCACGATAACCAATAGCCCATGCTGGGGGCAAGTTGAACCGCCTGCTGGTGGAGAGACTCTTTTTATTGGCAATGCTACTGTCAACCTGTCAATGAGCATGGAGCTGCGACACTTATTGAGCCAAAAAGGGCAAGAGTTCATAATCCCGAGGAGGATTTTGTGGAAGAAGATGAGATTAAGGACATAGTAGCCCACCAACGCTGGCCAGTTAACAGATCAATGCTAAATTCTGATGGACTGAAATCAAGATCTTATCAACAATAAAGAAATTGTAGACCTAGAGAAGAAGGGGAAATAAAAGCTGATGACAGATGAACAATGTTTTTTCGTACTTGTATATTATTTCTAATGATTTCATTTTTTATGATCATGATACATTCATTCATTTTGACATTAATTCAATTAATACTACTACATTTAATCTTGGAACTTTGAAAAATTCAAAGAAAATCTTGATAGCATCTGATATAACTCCTGAAGAGAGAGAGATTCAAAGAGAAAGAAAAAATAATAAGAAAGAAAAACTAGTTGCAATTAGGAGATTGGATGAAAACTCACTAAGAGCACTAGAACCTTTCTGATTACCCGTCGAAGCGATCTCTGGATAAGACAGGACCTGGAAAATGATTTAGGCACTATTTTTTTGTATAGCTCTCTAAACGACTATTTCCTACCCTTGTTCTGCAATCACTTGCTAGCCCATTGAGCTTTTATGCAGGTATGCTCAATGCATACCAATTTCGTTGTTACACACATTAAAACTACCCCCTCGCCTAAAATGATTTTGGCTTCCCCTTAGAAGAGTGGCCGCTCTAAAACTGATGGATGTACATTTGAACAATTCTTTGGACTATTAAAAAATTGCCTTGATGAAAGCAAGTTCAGACTTTGAAAAAAGGGTTTAGTCATGCATGAAAGGCATGAGCTCAAAAAAAAAAGAGAAGCGAAAGCAAAAAGAAGAAAAAGAAAAAGAAAAATGAAAAATGAAAAATCCAAAAAGAAAAAATGAATGAAAAATGAAAGAAAAAGAAGCAAAGGAAAAAGAAAAAAGAAAAATCAAAAGAGAGCTCAAAATGGTGACCAATTGACTAGTTTCAATAATTGCCCTTCTGATCTCAAGGAGCTAGAATGTTATCAAGCCCAAATTCAAGAATAATTTTGAGCCGAGAACGGTTCATCCATCAGTCGAGAAAATATCGCGGCCATTTTTCTCTAGCGACCTGATCTTTCTTTGACAGCCATCTATCTAAACCTGACATTACAACCGAAGTAAGACCTTTTGATTCTGGGTTCAGTCTTATCCAATTAGCGGAGATGACCTTCTAGTAAGGTTTGGTACGTAAGAAGAGGCCTATGGTGTTTCTTGAGCTTCAAGCGAGAAGCCATGAGTGCATTCATGCATTCGAGTTAAGTCTCGTCTCCGACGTTGCTTTTAGAATTCGCATTCAAAAAAATAAAATAAGAGCAGAGAGAAAATATTCAATCATGAGAATCAAAAAGAGAGCTGATTGATAACAGAAGTTTGATGCTTTCAAGATCCATCCCGAGATTGGATGAGGTTTTGTATCTTGAGATTAATGCCAAATAATGATCATATATTATGAAATCAAACTGAAATATGTGCATTTATGCAATGGTATTGATGTAACCAGAATAGTTCATCTGATGTACTAAAGAAAAAAAAAAAGAAAAAGAAAAAAAGAAAAAAGAGAAAAAAGGCCGTTAGAGATGAAAGCCGTAATTGGCGCTCTAAAGTTAGGCCAAAAGGACAGGGTGAAAACCTGAAAACAGGCAGTCTGTCCTAAAAAAAAAAAAAAAAAAGCCGCTGGGTTGGATTGGGTCCATTCCAGGCAAAAATAAGGCACAGGGTCATGTGAAAATCCGGAAGGACGCATTTCCCGCCAAGAAAAGCTAGTGGGAAAATCCACGAGGGACGCACTACCTTAAAATAATGACTACAGGTTTCAGACGAGAACCTCATGATCCCCAAAGAGCATGAAATTCAAAGGCAATCCCAGAAGGCACTGATCTTACTGCAAGTTGCAATCAAATCGGCTGTGGCCTCCAAATCCACTTAGGTGAATTTTTATACTGCATTGCTGCATACACTTGCATGCTTACAACTTTTCCTGCATATTTGCCTTTCTAAGTCTTACAGAAAAAGAGACTCGAATACGGACACCGGCAGAATCCGAGTGACGACATCATTCCAAGCATCAAGACCTCTCAGGGGGCAGTTATCAGAAACGTGAAGTCCTTTGAGGAGGCAAATCTCGAAGCCCTCTGAAGAGGTCTATTCCGTAAGGTCCCTAAGGAGACAAGTCCCACACAACATCATGCATACAACTTCTTGTGTATATTTTGTGCATCTGATTTTGCAGAAAATATCTGAATGACCGCTCAGAAGGGCAGTCCAAGAGGACACCCAGTCCGGAAGGACATCCATTTCGGAAGAACAACATCAGCACTTTGTAAGTCTGGAGCAGACTCGGCGCAGCACAAGAGAGCAACCCCCGCATTTTGTAAGTCTGGAGCAGACTCGGCGCATCATCATCATTCGCACTTTGTAAGTCTGGAGCAGACTCGGTGCAGCTCAAGAGAGCAACCCTCACACTTCGAATCTTGGTAGCGATTCAGTGTAATTCGCGTTTTGTAAGTCTGGAGCAGACTCGGCGCATCCACCAAAACCTTTAAATCCTCTGAGGAGGTAAATTCTCAAAGTCCTCTGAGGAGGCAAAAATCCCGAAGTCCTCTGAGGAGGCAAAATTCTCTAAGTCCTCTGAGGAGGCGAAATCCCGAAGTCTTCTGAGGAGGCAAAATTCTCTAAGTCCTCTGAGGAGGCGAAATCCTAAAGTCCTCTGAGGAGGCAAATTCTCAAAGTCCTCTGAGGAGGCAAATTCCCCAAGTCCTCTGAGGAGGCAAAATCTCAAAGTCCTCTGAGGAGGCAAATTCTCCAAAGTTCTCTGAGGAGGCAAATTCGCTAAGTCCTCTGAGGAGGCAAAACCTCGAAGTCCTTTGAGGAGGCAAATCTCGAAGCCCTCTAAGGAGGCATCTCTTTATCAACTCCCGGCAAGAAGGCAAAGTCTCCGCCGCAGGTATGGAATCCTCTCTCTCTTTCTCTTTGAATTTTGGCTCACCTAGGTGTCTCTGCACTAGCTTCTCCAAAATTGGGGGCAACTGTAGACTCCGGGTCCCGAGTCCGGCATAAAATGTCAATGATAATTTTGGATCCTTGATAATTCCCTCCGAAAAAAATAATATATGTGATAATATATAAATATGTGTATGTGTAAAATTAATTAGTTAATTTATTGGTTAGTTAATTAGTTAATATTATTGTATTAATTAAGATGCAATTAATTAGTTAATTAATTAGATAAAATGTAAAATATTTAATTAATTAGATAAATTATATATTAAGTAGATTAATTATATCAATGTGTAATGTATGTAATGTTTAATTAATATGTAATGTTTAAATTAATTAATGTGTGTGTTATTTGAATTAAGTTAAATTAATTAAAATTAAGAAAAGAAGAAAATGAGGGAATTAATGAGGAAATTACCATTGTGACCCAAAGAGAGAAGAGCAAGAAAAGAAAAGAAAAAAGAAAGAGGAGAGAAAGAAAAAGAAAAGAGAAAGGGCTCTCTCTCGGCTGGAAACACAAGCAAAGAAAAGAAAAAGAAAAGAAAAGAGAAAGAATAGAGAAGAGAGAGCAAGAGCAGAGAGGGTGGCCGGCCATAAGAGCAAGCAAGAGAGAGAGCATAGAAATAGAAATAGAAAGTGAGAAAAGCAAGCAAAAGAAAGAAAAGAGAGAGTGAAAGAGTGAGTAAGGGAAATAAGAAAAGAAGAAAAGAGGGAGACTAGGGGCCAAACAGGGACGCCGGAGAGAGAAGAGAAAGGAGAAAGAAAAGGGGGAGGAAGAGTCGCCTCCGCCGGCCAGATCCGGCAACCGATCGCCGCACGCGCCCCGCCGCCGTGGAGAGGAGGTCTGGGCGATTCAGGCGACGCCAACCGTGCTTCCATCGGAGTCCGGCAACCGGCGCGTGAGGGAGAAGAACCCGGACAGTTGCAGCGTGTTTTCCCGGTGACGCCGACTTCCGATCGGCGCGTGGACACCGCCGGCAGGTTCCTCGGGCGCCAATCTTCCTTCCGGTGCCGCCAGTGTCTCCAACGGCCGCTCCGGCGAATCTCCGGCGACCTAAATCCGGTAAGCCTATTTTATATTAATTTATTTTAATATATTATTAATTAATATTAATTAATATTATTATTTATTTATTTATTATTATTATTATTAATATTTATTTAATTTCTGAATTATTAATATTATTATTATTATTATTATTATTATATTTATTTACTTAATTTCTGTTTATTAATATTATTATTATTATTATTATTATTATTATTATTATTATTATTATTATATATTTATTTGATTTTTGTTATTATTGTTATTATTATTATTATTATTATTTAATTTCTGTTTTTATTATATTTATTTATTTAATTTCTGTTATTATTATTATTATTATCATTATAATATTATTATTATATTTATTCATTATTCTGATTTATTATTAATATTATTATTATTATTATTATTATTTATTATTGTTATTATTTATATTTATTTAATATTATTATGTTAATATTATTATTATTATTATCATTGATATTATTATTATTATTGTCTAATTTGTGTTAATTTTATGTTGATGTTATTATTTAATTGATTTGTGATTATTTAATTTTATGTTTTATTATTATCATCATTATTGATTATTGTTAGAATTTATGTATTCATTTATTTATTTATTTAGAAATATGTAATTATTATTGTATGTATTTGTGGTCTGTAATAATAAAATGATTTTCGACCGCTACTAAAAAGAACCACCACACAAATGTTTCCTGCTAAAAAGAATGTTTGCTAAATAAAATTGGACCAATGTCCTATTTTACCCAATAAAATTCTCACATAAAAATCGTTTTCCATAATAAACACACGCGGGGACCAAAGTCCTCAAAATAAATGAATAACTCGTTTTATGCATGTATAGCACATTTATAAATGGGAGTTGTATCCCGCTCCTAGTATTATTGTAATTTATTTGATTTAATCCTTTATTATTTTATTTATTTGTTTATCTATTGTTTTAAATACGTGAATAAATTGTGCTTTAACCAAACTTGCATTGTGTGGAGAGAGAGCGAACTAATAAATTCAAAACTCAATTGTAAACTTAATCAAGGTACGAATAAATGAGAAGTCCCGAACCCTGCTCTGGTCTTTGGGCTCAAGAGGCTAGAGGTTATCCTCCAAGACACCTCTTGTGCCACGAGATTTAGACGTTAATCCTAGGCCTCATGGCCCAATATGGATAAAATGCGCAAGTCTTAGACTCTCCGAGGCGAGAGAAACTTTCCCAATGTTCTATTGGGTGGCGACTCCATGAAACCTCTTTATTGCCCAACATAGACGCACTTGCGATTTATCGCAAGCTGTTGACGGACCCGCAATTGCCCCGATAGCCCTCGAGCGGGCGGTCCGAACGGGCGGCAGCGGGGACCCGGCGCGCGTCACACACACAAACCACCAAACCATAAAATTTGAAACCCAAACCAGAAATGGGAAAATGAAGAAGAAGAAGATGAAGGAGATGAAGAAAATGCAGCAACTTACCAAATAAACTTCTTAAAATTACCAAGATCCACCACTAATCCAACCAAGAGGAGAGAGCCAAGGTGAGCAAGAGAAAGAGGGAGAAGAGGAGAATGTAAAGAGAGGGGAAGAGAAGAACGGGAGAGCAGTAATTCAATTTCTGCTCTCTCTTCTTTCTCTTTCCTCACTAATACGCTCCACTATTCTCCTTTCCACATAGCACCCCAAGATTGGTGGGTCTTAATAATTCACACCCTAAAAGCATACACCATAATGCACACAAGGCTATCTCATTTATTCACACCCTACAATGGTGTGAGCACACACACACTAATGCAACTCAACTTACATACACCCTAATATCATATATACACCCACACTATAACAAAACCCATAAAACATGCATTTTTTCCAAAATGCCCTTATCATATGCCTTCACACACATAATGCACACATGCACAAATGACAACCATGGCTCAAACTATTAGGGGGAAAACGGGGTGTTACAAGCAGGATGGGTAGGTCAAGGTTATAATTGTTATGCTGCCGAATTGTTGATTAGATATATAGTAAGATAAGACAATTATAGGTTTATCGGCAACATATAAATATGATTATTAAGTGAATATTTTATGCATAACTTATGAGGTTATATGATTTGGTATTGGACTAAGTTAAAATTGGGAGTCTAAGTAACAAGTTGTTATGTAGGAAAAAAATTTACCCACATTTGATATAAACAAGTATTAGTCAGATTTCAATCTAGTGTGGTTTTTGTCTAGCGGGTGTAATATTTGTACAGTATGAGCGAAGTAAGGGTATTACGTTTTTGTGGTATTAGAGCCATGGTTTAGGCGGTTCTAAGATCGAAGATAGTGTACTAAGGGTGAAGTGATATATATATATATACTTGACATGAATAGGTATTGATGACAAAAATGATTGTAAGTATATGAGAGGATATAATAATATTTTAAATTTATCAGTCTATAAGGATCGTAAGATATGAAAATTTTTGGAATGTGAATAAGTGATTACTTGAATTGGGTACCCTTAAAAAGTGATCTTATGAGTAGTGAAATTGTAATCACAACTATGATGATTAAGTGAAATTTCAAGGATGAAATTTTTATATGTAGAGGAGAATTGTAATGGCCCAAATATCGGGTTAGTCAAGAATTGCACTTTTTTCGAGATTAATCAGTGTACCCAGGGTAGAAAGTACATCCGGAGGTGAAGAATATTTTATAGAACCATTAAAAAGAATAGGTTAGTAGGAGTACAATGATGAAATTTGAAGTGAAATCGAGGTCAAATAGATCTCCAAAAGTCAAAAACAAGAAAAAGTCCAATTTTGGGTCTATAGCTAGCTAGGTTTGACTGGAGTTTGATCGGAATGTTAAAAATAGCAAATGACCTCTAAAATTTTATCTAAAGGCTTGGATGAACTCTAAATGATACTTATAATTATTTGGTAGTGAAAGATTAACACCGAAAATTGATTAATCGTACCGATATGAGTGAACTGGATCGAAAACGAATTCCAATTGGGCTAAAAATTTTTATGTATATGATTTATGGAATTGATTTTGGGAGAATTTGAGCTAAGAAAGAGAGAGAATTAATTTAAGTGTGCATATTGGGCCATAAAAGTGTGTAGGCATAGATTAGTTGGCTCAACTTGGGTAGACCCAAAACCAACCCACTATAAATAGAGCAAAATATCTGGTCTCTCTTTAACTTTTCCAGCAGCTCTCTCTCTCTCCTCTCTTTCTCTCTTTGGTCGAAGTCTTCTTCCTCCTCCCTCCATCGTTTTTCTTCTTTCTTCTTCAAATCTCTCCCTTAAATCTTAGTCTCCTAAGCTAAGTCAGTCCCTCTAGTTGATGATTGCAGCCCTTAGCTCATAATATTGGTGATTTTAGTGGGGTGAATTCAAGAGTTTATGATTTGGGTAAAAATTCAAGGTAAGAGAAATTGGTGTTTTTAACTTGATTTGAATGTTCAAATGGATGATTTAAGATGTATATAAAGTTTTTATATGGTTGTATTGATTAAATGAAGCAAAAATTTGATGGGTTTTCTTTTGGGACATTTCGGCCAAGTGAAGGAATTAAGAAGGATGAAGTTTCTTCAAGGGAATTTAAGGCAAGAAAAAGGAAATTTAAAAGGTGTAGGACAACAATTTAGGTTAGTGGTTACAAGAATCCATCTTTTTCCATTAATTTTATGTGATTTAAGGTTATGTAACTAAGGCGAGTATTGTATTATGCATATTTTATTGAAATTAACTTGATAGATGTGCTTAGGGATGTTTAAAATGGTGATTCGAATGTTTAAATCAAAAAGAAATTAATGGAATGATATGGACATCACGATGGCCGAATGGCGTGCTTGAGAATTTAGAAGTTTATTTTGATTATTTACTTAATGTAACGTCATAAAATGAATATATGCTAAAAATTAAGTGTGTGCTAATTTATTTGGAATTATTTAAATTTATTTGAATAATTTTAAAGTGTAGTAATGCATGATGTGTACATTGAAAATTATGGATTATGTTATGCTAACATGAGCTATAGCATAAATGATGTTAGAATTGAATAATAAGTGAATGTAGAATTGATTTAGCAAGAAAGAATTAATCGAAAGTGAATTTGCCCTATAGGCCAAATGGGTTATATAATGTGTATTTTGATAATTTATTGAATATTAAGTTACAAATTGTATATAGATATGAAAAATGAGTGAATGTTAAATTATTGAGATTTTTGGATGATATTTGAATATTTCCTAGTTTATATTCACATTATATATATATTGAAAAATTGTGTAATGCATATGTTTCATTGAGATTTCAATATAAATGATGTTAGAATTGGATAATAAATGGAATGAAATGATTTTAGTGGAAAAGAATAAATTGAATATGAAAATGTTCCTTGGGACAAATGGTATGCATGACTGTATTGACATATATTTTGCTAAATTGCCAAGTGTAATGGTATAAATTGAAGATAGAATGAGAATTAATTGTATGTTAATTTATTTTATATTATTAGAATTTATTTTAATATAATCTAGTTTGAGATTATATATGTTAGCATAAATGGAGTTAAAATTAATAAATGGAATGGACTTGGATTTTATGGAAAAAGAATTTAATATAGCGAAGTAACTCGATATTTGAATGGTAACTTCAATATGTTAATATTATGAATTAAATGTATGTTATATATTTAAGGGAATTTGAATGAAGTGGACAATTTAATTCCCCTTAGTAATAGTATGTTGGTTAAATCTAGTTCAGGATATAGTTGGCTAGCCATAGAGACATCAAACCGCGGTGTAAGTCATGATGACTTGCTTGGATAGACTAATAAAGGTCTTCTACAGTGATAAAGTGTTTAAAGTGGCAGTGATTTCAGTGATAATGCATGGGTGGTCCTTTCGGATCACTTGTTAGAGTGCAAAATGGTGTAGTTTTTAGGATAGTTTTGTTTATTATTTCTTAGTTTTAAGATTGCATTTGTTGAGTTTCCCTTTGTTTCCAGTTGTTTTTTAGTTTGTGTTTGTGTTTTGCAGGTACTTGTTGAATTGGAATACAATTTGGATGCATTGGTGAGAATGATGATGTGTGAAGGGCAAATGAAGAGGAAATGAAGACTGTCATGAGTCGTAATAGAGAGTAAGCATCGCGAGTCGGCACGGATGTGATGACTCATGACAGAAAGGAAGCGTCATGACTTGGCACGCATGTGACGAGTCGTGATGGAGACTGAAGGTTCCGACTCAAGGTTGAGTCGGCACACTTTCTATGAGTCGACACTAGCACCGTTCCCAAATGTTGTCTTCTTTCATCACACTCTTTCAAGGCACCTTTTCACATTTAATTGTAATGGACTGAATACCGGGTTAGTAGTGATCAGTGGATTCTGTAGAGTTTAGAGTATGAATTTCGTGTGAAAATATCAGTGATTGTGCTGTAAAAGATAGTGGAGAAGGAAGGTTAAACGTGCTCAGGCCAGAGAAGCCCCCTGATGGGTGACCTCCCGGGAAGCCAGTAGTGAAAATATTTTATTGTACTATTGGAAAGTACAGATTATAAGGATTCTGGTTGTATGATTTGGAGTGAAAACAACGTCAAATAGGTACCCAAAAGTCAAACTAAAGAAAAGTCTTTGTTTCGATTCAAATGGTTATTAGGTTTGACCGAAAATGGACCCTGATTAAGATGGAACCAAGGTCAAATAAGTTACAAAGAGTGAAAATAAGGTTAAGGATGAAAACTTAACCAAACCGGTTCAACCAGTGAACCGGACCGACCGGACCAATTAACTTTGGTTTGACTGGACTTTAAATGGAGTTATAGATATCAGAAAAATTATCTGAAAGTATGGACTTGCTTGAAATATTATGGAGAATCAAATGGTAATAAAAAATAAATTTTACGGTGAGACAAAAAATTGAGTTATCGGACTGGTAAGAAATTATCGGACCGAGAAACAGTCTCTGATTGAGCTAAAATTTTATGTGGAGCCTAAATTATATATTTTAATAATTATGCAATTTATTTTTGGAAGAATTGAGCTTGGAAAGAAAGAGAAATTATTTTTGGTTAGAAAATGGGCTTAAATTACCTAAATGGGCTTTTGGTTTGGCCCATGATTTGGCCCATTAGGAGAGGCTATATAAAGGCTGGAATATCAGATTTCTTGAGAGAAATACCTAGAATTCCAGCAGCTCTCCTCCTCCTTCATAAGGCATAATTGTTCATCTTGATTCTTCCTCCATTTTCTTCAATTCTCTCTTCATCTCTCCCCAAATCCAAGCCTCATAAGCAAAGTTTAGCCTCTCTAGAATCTGATAGTGGTGATTAGAGTTCATTTGGCGTGGAAGAAGTGGGAGAAAATAACTAGAAGAGTTTATGTATCAAATTGAGGTATGTAAAGTTGGTATTTTAAAATTGTTTTAAAGGTTCCAATAGGTATTTTAGGATATGTAGATGATATTTATGTAAATATATTGCATAAAGGAAGAAAATTTGTGATGATTTCTTTGGATTGTATATTCGGCCACTTGAGGAAATCAAGGGAGGTGGTGGTGTTTCAAGGAGCAAAGGCATAGAAATCATGTTTAAGATGTGAAGAACAAGAAAATAAAGTTAGTGGATACAATATCCTCCTTTTTCCATGTTAAAAGTATGATTTTAGTTATGTTTAAACATAAAGTATGTGAAATATGCATGTTTAATTGAATCAAACCATATAGTCATGTTTATGAAGGTTAAAAATGATATTTTGAATGATTAAAATGAAAAGAAATTAAATATATACCATGGATAACATGTAGGCCGAATAGTATATATAGGTAAAAATGAGATTATTATGTGTTTTAATGTGACTTAATGATATAACTGGATAAATTAACATGTAATCTAGCTAATAGAATGAGTTAGAGAAACAAAAATTCACATGATGGATGATGTGTGCTTTGGACGAATTGAATAAGTGAGTAAAAATGTGATTTTGATTTGTTTTAATGCAAACTAATGATATAAATAAGTTAATTGACATGTAATTTACCTAAATGAATGAAAAAGGTTATGAAAAGAATTTATGATGAATGATGGACATGTTGGCCTAATTGATCAATGTATGTAAAGATATGATTTTGGTGTGTTTTTATGTGAAATGATGGCATGGCTATGATATTTGACATGTAAATCACCTATATAAATGTTAAAAGTGTTGAAAAGAACTAATGGTGAAAAATTGACATCATGGCCGAATGGTATGTATATGTGTATCCATGTGTACCATGATGATTTCATGAGTTTTATGGCATGAGATGACACATGGATGAAAATTAAATGTATAATGATCGAATTGTATGGAAAAGAATGAAATAAAATGATGAAATTCCATGAAAAGTATGTCAGGTAACTTAAAATTGTGAAAAGTGAAATTTTGATGCCCTATGTAGTAATCTGGTAGTCAAGTCTAGTTCAAGATATGATGGCTAACCATAGGGACATAAGATCGCGGGTGTGAGTATAGCATCTCACTTATTATAGGCCAATAACGGTCCTATTCTGTATATTGTTCTGTCTTAATACAATATTAATCTGTAATGGCTTGTTTGATAGCCTATAAGTATTCAATGATTTATGTAGAGTCTGTTGTTAGATTCGTGGCATGACATTATGTTTCTGGTGTTTTATATTTAGTTGAGTTTAAAGGTTGAACGTGCTTGAAGTATAGAAATTCTGGGATGGGTGACCTATTGGGTAGCTATACAGCTGATATTTTCAGTTGTGTGCTAAAAAAATATTATTTCATAGAAATGATCTGTGAACTGTCAGGAGTCTAGTGGTATAATTTGGTGCGAAAATGAGATCATATTGGTCCCCGAATGTCAGTCTGAAGTTCGGTTCAGTTGAACCAAGTTTGACCGAATTTTTAGAAATTGTTAGAGTGGATAAAAATGTCAACTTTGGGAAGTGTACAAGGTCAGAATAATTTTTAGAAATTTTTGACAGCTTTAGATTGGTGTTTTACGGCAGAAACCGACTGAATCGAGCAGGACCAATTTAGGTCAATCGGGCCCCAAATGGACTCCAATTGAGATGAAATTTTGTATGGAGGCCATTTTTGATATCTTAAGAATGATGGAATTGATTGGGAGTGAAAATGAGTTGAGGAACCATCTGTTACCCTTAAACAGTGAAAAATTGACCCGAAAACTGAAAATCGGACCAAATCGGTTTGACCACTCTGGTTGGACCTTATTTGGTTCAATTGCACCCATATAAATACATCTCATTTGCTGGAAAAACATAGAGAATTCCATTTGCAGCCGCCCTTCCTCCTTTCTCCCTTGGCCGAATTGATACTTCTCACTTTTTCTCCATTTTTCTTTCAATTTCTCTCCATCTCACCCCATAATCAATCCTCCCAAACATATTTCAGCTCCTCTATAATCTATTAGTGGTCTTAGAAGTCCATTTAAAGGTTTAAAAGTGAGAAAAACCAAGTGTTTAAGGTTATGTCTCAAAAATGAGGTAAGTGATTTAGGGTTCTATAATGTTATTTAAGGGTTCCTATAGGGACTTTAGGATGTGTAGATCATATTTATGAAGTTATATTGCAAAAAGAAAGAAAATTTATGGTGATTTCTTTGATGATTGTATTCGGCCACTTAAGGAAAGTAAAGGAGATGATGGTGTTTCAAGGAGATATAGCTATGAAAGGAAGATTAAAGTATGGAGAACAAAGTTAGTGGATACAATATCCTCCTTTATCCACATTAAAAGTATGATTTTAGGTTATGTTTAAATATAAAGTATGAGAAATATGCATGTATTGTAACACCCTATACCCGTATGTGATACGGATACCGGGTGCCACCGCATTAAACTAACATACACTCTAATACCTTACTATCTGATTAATTAACTATTCATTTTAATCCGGTTAACCTAATTAAGCTAATCAGGTTATTAAATAGACAATTAATTAAAATCGAAATTTTTTTTTGTACCGTATGAATAGTATCGTATGCATATTACTATATGAATAATACCATATGAATAGTAATGTATGAATAGACAATTTACTTAAGTCTATTAATAATTATTAATTAATCATCAAACTTAATATTTCTATTTTAATTCATTATCAATTAGGCCGATAAACCTATAACTATTTAAGTTACTATTCATTTGGTCAGTTTTCCTTTAAGTTGGAAATCTATATTTTACTTTACCAATGGTATTAACTTAATTTCTACCAATTATTAAGCATGCCAAACACACATATAAACTAGTGATAGTTTTAGCAATCTATTACAGACCAAAACCCAAAAATAATATTATAAGACATATACATGCCAAACTTCTTAACATACTTAAATATTCCAAAATGCTATTCTTCGATACTACTCCAAAAATGTGAGGTATGCACTGCTCCAAAATCCTACAGAATACCTACATGCAGTCAAATGAAACTACGTGCGGAGCATTAAATATGTCCAGTGGTGATTACAATTCCAGAAATTTCCACTAAACTAATTTCACATGCAAAAATAATATTTAATAAATAATATCATTTAAATATTCATAATTAAACATATTTAATTTAATTACCAATTATTCATGCAATATTATATTTAATTATCTTTAAATCACATAATTAGGGCAATTACACAATTAATACATATAAATAATCTTATTTACCATTTTATCCTTTAACTTATGGTAATATTTCATTTATACCCTTAAACTTTTTCAAAATGACAAAAATATCCTTAGTTCATTTATTCTTCAACAAAATTACATTTATGCCATCAGTTCATTTTAAATTCACTAATATTACCATTATGCCACTAGTTCATTTTAAATTCACTAATATTACCATTATGCCACTAGTTCATTTTAAATTCAATAATATTACCATTGTGCCATTAGTTTAATTATTTTCACTAATATTACAATTTTACCATTAATTTACATACCAAATTATGGTTTTACCCGCCAATTACCATTTTCATGCCAAATTACATATTCGCCCCTAAAAAGTGGCCAATTTTCATATTTAACCATTTATTTACATTTTTACCCTTATTAACCATCCTTAACACACATATGCACAAAATTATCATTTTGCCCTCAAACTTTTTATATAATTCAATTTATGCCCTTTTTCCACATAAATGTCATTTTAATCACATTTTAACTATTTTAATCTCATTTTAACTATTATGCCCCTGTAACACACTGGCAGACTCTGAATGCAGGATAAACGAGACGTGAACTCCAGAAATTCACAGAAATACCAGAGGAGTCGGGTGGGACCACCCCTGTCTTTAAATATAGTACAATATAATTTCAATATAGTGAAATAGGGCCATCTTTGGCCTATTAAAAAGTGAGACGCCATGCTCACACCCGCGGTCTTATGTCCTTATGGCATGCCAATATATCCAACATATCCTGAACTAGACTTGACTACCAGATCACTACATAGGGCAATATTATTTTATTTTCCACATTATTAATGTGACATACATACAGTTCATGGCATATCATCATAATATCTCATTCTTTTTCATACCATTTCATCATTACACATGTGATTATCATCATTACATCATCACATGCCATGTAAACTCATTATTTCATCATAGTACACATGCATACAAACATACATGCATACAGCCCACATACCAATTTATTTCCATGAATTATTTTTATCAACTTTATCATTTATTTAGGTCAATTACATGTTGTATAACATCACCATACCATTAATTTCCATAAAAACACATCAAAATCATGACTTTATACATGACATACATTTGGCCATACATACATCACATACCTCATGATGTTTTCACATGCTCTAACACATACCATTCATTAGTTCACATGCCAAATACCATAGATCCATCATAAACATGCATAAAACATCATGAAAACATATGAAAATCCCATGTTTCACATTCGGCCAAAGAAGTAACTTTTCACACAAAATTTATTTATTCATTTTAATCATCCACACCATCATTTTTAACATCTCGAAGCATGAATATCATGTTATTTTCAATTAAACATGCCTTAAACACATACTTTCTTCACATAAAATATAAAAATAATAGATCTAAGAGAATTTACATGGTTGTTAATTAATTATAAATAAAAAATAATAATAAAAAAATGAAAATCAAGCTTAGAATATTTACCCTCAGATTTGGATTTGATGAATGAAGGTAAATGATCAATTTTCTTGTCTTGATTTTGCAAAAATAAAAAAAGAAAAATAAACTATGGAGGATAATTTTATCTCAAGAACAAAGAATTAATTTCTTTATCTCAAGAGAAAATTGTTAAAAAAAGAAAAAAAATTTCCAATAATAAAGAATTGTTCTCTTTGTCTCAAGAATTAACTTAAAAAATTAAATTAGAATATTTGGAGAATTTGTTCTTGAAGAAGAAGAAGAAGAAAAAATATATTTTTTCTTAAGAAAATTCCCCCTAATTCTCTCTCTAAAAATTCTTTTATACTTCCCAAAAATCAGATTTTTATTGAAAAAATTAAAATAATTTAATTTCTATTAACACAAAAAAACTGAATAATTTGAAAGGTTAGAAGACAAAAGGTTTTAAAAATTAAATTCTACAAAACAAATGAAGAAAAACATGAATTTTGGGCCAAAAATGCCCATAGGGCTGCTGGAGGGGCGACGGGCACGCAACAGGGGCGACCGACGCCAGTTGCTGCGTGCGACGGGCGTCACCGCGTGTAGAGAATGCGTGTTGGATGATGCCCAGTGCGTCGTTCACGCGCGCCTCGCGTCACCCAGCGCAAGGACGAGGGACCCCCCTGCGCACTGCCGATGCGCGACGGGTGCTTTCGATGCCCCCCCGACGGCCGATTTCGATGTTTTTTTTTAATTTTTGTTAAAACACTATAATTTCAAAACTCACTTTTTTTTATTTTAAAATAAATTTTTAAAATATTTTTGAAACACTTTTTGATTTATTTTTAATAAATCAATTTTGACAAGAAAACCATCACTTCCAACTTTCATTTTCACCTATAAACAGGCACAATTAATTTTATTATTGGGTAATCTTGATCTAGGCTGCCTCGGAACCCGGTGTCTATACATAGCTAATTAAACAATGTTAGCTCCGCAAGGTTTCGTAAAATTCCAACAAGCAGTAGCAAGCACTAATTTAATAGCACTAATCTAAAATAGCACCTTATTTTTTTAAAACCAAAAGTAACCATTGTCTTCTGAAAGAAAGATAATACTAATTAAACTAAGAAAAAGAAACAAGGAAAAAGAAAGCTGCATCATTTATCTAAATTACCAAGTTGATGACAGTACTTGCAAAGTATACGATGCCTACAAGGGAGTAGAACCACGGTAATCTCTCGTTCAAAGCAAATCCATCATAAAACTTTTTCCTAACCAATACACCAAAATAAATATTAGATATCAATGCAATCGACTATTATACTGGAAAAGACAGAAAATCTAAAGTAAATTTCAATTGGTCATATATTTAAACCTCACAATAATAACAGAAACATCTATTTCTCAATACCTTGCATACTCTGGTCCAACTGAAGTTCCTCAGCTGATGCGGAACCCAATAGCTAACAAGCTACAAACCCATACATATAAGATGGTTAGCAAAGAAACAAAGAGATAAAAATCCCTCCCTATTGAACCCCCAATCAACCTGTGATTGAAAATGCAAATAATCGGGAATTAAAGAAGATGAGAAACGCCACAATCAAAATAATTGATAAGTTATTCAACTTCTTAATGCAATAGAAAAGAAAGCAAACAACTCCCTCTCTAAGCAAGTTAAATTCGGCCAAGCCAATTGAATTAACCAAGAAAATCAAAAGTCTCCCTTACAATCTCGTTTTTGTGGAGTATATACTCCCTTAAGCTAAAAAAAACCCTAATTAATCAAATAGGTCTTAAAACATGGGTCTTACATCAAGATAACTAAAGCCCACACTAATTAACTTACAATATAGTCCAAAAAGCCTAAAAAGAACTAATTAAATGAGCCAAAGCTAATTAAAGCCCATCTCACTTAAATAAACCTAAAAGAATAAGTTAAGGCCTAATATATTACAAATAATCAAATAAAAATAATAAATAAAAGCCTAAACTAAAAGCCCAAATAAAACAGCCCATTAAGTCCATTAATTGGCATATGCATTGCACATGTAATGTGTCACATGATGTGCACATGCATATGGCACATGTATAGCACATGACATGGCACATGTCTAGCACATGTCAAAGCACATGGATGGCACATGTCAAGGTCACATGACTTGCACATGCCTCTCTTCAAAGTCTCTTTTTGATTCGGCTTCTTCATAGCTACAGTAAACCACCTTCAAGCCTTCTTGAACTTCCCCAAATTTGATCTCCATGAATCTGAACTTGCAATGTTTATAATCTTGCAATATTGACCCCCCTGTGCACGTATGATTCCCTCCCTCTTTATAAAAGATTCATCCTCGAATCTTCGTCTTGTTCAAGTTGGGAATAGAAACTTGTAGAATGAATTCATCTTCATATACGATCTTTTGAACTGGTTGAATTAAAATGAATGCTTCTTCATATGAGGACTCATCATGTTCCTGCAATTTAACAAAAACATTAGGAAAAACATGATTATTCAATACAACCATTTCATTCTGATCATGGTCCTCTCCTTTCTCCATGTTCAACTCAGCCTCCTTAAGCACTACATGATCAATCATAACATGCTGATCTTCCATCTCAACTAAACAAACATCTTCTTTCTCACTCAAAACAACAACTACTTCACTTCCACTGATTTCTTCTTCACTCACAACCTCATTGTCATACAAATCTATAGCATCTCTTTCAGCTTCACACATAATCTCTTCCATTGCAACTTCCTCTTTCTTTCTTTTCTCCTTTTTCAAACACTTATCTAGCTGTCTAAAGAGTTGTTTAAACCTCAATTCCATATCTTCAGAATCTTTATTTTTCCTATGACGGTTAATTGATTTACTTCGATTTTTGATTTTTGTAGATTCATTTATTCTCTCCTCCATCCTATCCATCCTAGTATTTAACTTCTTGAACTCATTAATAAAGGCTTTGTACATCATTTTCATATCAGGCATCACTTCCTCCTCCTCATACATGTTTCCTTTCCTTCCCTTCTTGACATGATCTAAAGTCTGCAAAACAGATGTTAGATAATAGCCTCACACACTCCCTCATGTGTTTACACTCAAAGGATGGCACTCCTCTCGTGTGTCACATAACAAGGCTTTTACCCTCTTTTAAGCTCACACACTCAAGCCTTTTACCACTCTAATTGCTACTCTAAAATTGCACTTCAGAAGTCAATCAACAAACCAAAATTTTGAGTACATTTTAAGAAATAAAGAAACAATAAACTAACAATAAAAGAAAGCACAAACTAGAAAGGTAGACACAATGAAGGTGGTACACGGACAAGACTGGCATACCACTTGATTATATCCAAATTAGAGTATTAAAACAAGCAAAGATACTCTAACAATGTAAAAGGAACAAAAGCTAGCTTAAAATAAAGAAATAAGCAACAAGAATTAAGAAAAATGACAATCTGGATAAAATGTATGAATCTGATTCACTACAAAGTAAACAAAATATAGAACCTAGTTATTCTACCCAACAAAGCAAGAAAATAACAAAGAAACCTAATTAAACTAAGTAAGACAGAATGCACTCAAGACAATTCAATTTAGAGCCAAAAAATGATGAATAGGCCGAATGGTATATCAAGCTCTAATTAATGTATCAAGTTGTGTGCAAAATGATGGCAAAATGATATGAAAATGATAGAAAAATGGTAGAAAAATGATGGCAAAATGATACCAAAATGGTGACACAAATGATCAAAAAATGATTCCAAATATGGTGGAACAAATGAATAAGATATGATAAAATGGCAGCTCAAATGGGTAAGAAATGAAACAAAAATGGCAGCTCAAATGGTAATAAATGATATAAAAAATGGATAAGAAATGGATAACATAAATGGTGGGTCAATGATTGCAAAGTAAATTCTTGGTTAAGTAGGATTGGGATTACAACTCTAATTCTGATATGGATTAGGATTTTTGAAAACCTAAACCCAAAGGGATAAGGATTAATTTTACTAACCCTTAAAGGATTCCTAATTCCCCAAGCAATATGGATTAATTTTCTCCCACCTATTATAGGATTTGGATTTTCCCTTTGCTATATAAACCCTCCTTGGCCGAATTGCTCCCTACCCTTTTCTCTTCCTATATTCCTTTCTTTCACGTTTTTTTTCCTCTTCTTTTCTTTGTTTCTTTTATTCTTTTCTTTTGTATATTTTTCTTTCTTTTCTTCTTGCTGTTTATTTTTTTTAATAAATTTCAGTAATCAAATCAAAACAAACTCCTACAAGGTTCGGATTTCTAAACCCAAAGATGTTCTACTTCTTCTTTTTTCTTCTCTTTTTTTTTTTATAATTTCAGCAAATAAACTATAACTTCTACTCCCAAAATTCAGATTTCAAGCCAAGGATAATCAATGTTTGGGTTCAAGGCAAAAAATCAGAATCTCAAGGCAAAAAAAAATAAATAAAACAAAGGCTAAGAAAAGGCTAATTTAACACACAAAAAAAAAACACAAAAATCAAAAACTTGATGAAACCAACTTCGGCACAAACATAAAAGAATCAAGAAAAAGAAAAACAACCCTAACACTAAGATAAATAGGAATTTACCTTACTTTATCTCTGATACCAAATGATGCTGAACCCAATAGCTAACAAGCTACAAACCCACACATACAAGATGGTTAGTAAAGAAATAAAGAGATAAAAATCCCTCCCTATTGAACCCCCAATCAACCTGTGATTGAAAACGCAAATAATCGGGAATTAAAGAAGATGAAAAACGCCACAATGAAAATAATTGATAAGTTATTCAACTTCTTAATGCAATAGAAAAGAAAGCAAACAACTCCCTCTCTAAGCAAGTTAAATTCGGCCAAGCCAATTGAATTAACCAAGAAAATCAAAAGTCTCCCTTACAATCTCGTTTTTGTGGAGTATATATACTCCTTTACGCTAAAAAAACCCTATTTAATCAAATAGGCCTTAAAACATGGGCCTTACTGTGACACCCAACTAATCACTCGTAAACTATACTGCAGTGACTGTGGAGTGTCACACGCAACACATGCAAAAACGATTTAACATTCTTATAAAATTCAGAGTTAATAAATTTTTCTTTTATAACAACACTTAATTTAGTTTACGAAAAACCACGCATTATAATACCAACACTTATAGTCTTTCCTTTATATTTACTTTACAAATTATAACCTTCATAATGCAAAACTTCATCCTATTACACATTACTAACTGTAGTTCACATACACATAATATTACAATATAATGCACATCAACAATGGTTCCTAATGTGTTGGCCGTTGCTGATGCCGGACTGTCTTCCAAAAGCTCTATCTTCAAAACCTACATGGATAAAATATCCATGCTAAGCGATAACGCTTAGTGGGGAACATATATAATAACAACAACATACATATCCATATTATAAAATCACACATCGTTTAGTTAAATCATGTTCATATAAATTGCAACATCTCAAGTATAGTGTCTCTTAATATATGTCATCGTCAATCATAAAGCACTATTCATCATAGTCATCATTTACCAATCATATCATACATAATAGTCACTACATCAATTTTAAAGGCCTTACATTATCACATACATATATAATATATCATCTATCACATCTATGGGATCATATATCATCGCACATGTATAATTTCATATTAAGCATTGATGACTACATAATACGTAATTATTCATATCATCAAAGTCATTCATTTCAGTTTATAAGTGTTATCTTTACTTATATCACGTATATAAACTCATATATATATACACAATAAAATCACCATTAGCACATCCATATGCATATTTTTACATTGCTATTTCCATAACATAACATTCATTCTATACTTTCTTTCCATCATTCATAGAAACGGGCAATGATATTCCTCATGCGTACAAGAATACCTCTTTCACTTATATATCTAAACACTCATACACTTTATGATCAACTTAATTCAAATATAGCATATCACATATTTTGATTTACACATAGTCATACTGATGTATCATATTCATATGGTTATATCACGATTTATACTTTAACACATTTAATCACATTTCCAATAATATAATATTCTTTATAAATGCTTAACATTTTCATTAGCCTTGCCTGCAATTCAAAGTCATGGATAACGGGTAACTTACTTACTTATAGGTACCTCAAAGGTACTTCATTCACATTATACTTTACCGATATATGTGTACCCCTTGGGTACATTCATTCTTACATATTAGATAATCCAGAAAGGATTAATTCATAATGATTCCATCGGAATCAAACTTACTTTCTTATAGGTACCTCAAAGGTACTTCATCATACAGAACTTTCATACTTAGGGGTACCCTTCTTATTTCATGTATTCATTCTTTCAGAGCTTGGAATCCAGCAAGGATTCAATCATAATCATATCATCAGAATCAGACTTTCTTTAACTTACTTATGCTGCAGCTCAGAGACCCTCTATAGGCATGCCTACCTATCCAATACTTGACTCGCAGGCTTAAGTTATTTTATTTCTTATTCACATCATGACAAGCTCATACTCATTCATTAATCACCTCAGATATGCATTATCACATTCACCTTACATATATTTTTAACACATAACAAATCACTTCCCTTATATACATTTCATGTTTCTCATGTCCATCTAATCATTATCATCATGCTTGATTCATTACACTTAGAACATTTATAGCTCATATAACATTAGTATGCATAGTTTATCATGCTTAAGATACTCATTTTATAATGATAAACATGTATTGAACAAACTAAGGGAACTCGTGGTGAAGTTCGGGTTCAATTTGGGAAGGAAAACATACATTTTGAGGGCAAAATAAGGTTACACGGCGGTATGGACACTCATACAGCCGTGTGGGACGTGAAAAATGGGTAAAATTGGACAGCATGATTTTACACGGCGGTGAGGAATTCCTTCACAGCCGTGTGGGACGTGAAAAATGGGTAAAATTGGACAGCATGATTTTACACGGCGGTGAGAAATTGAGGCAGACTCTAGACTGACTCTATAATTCAACTTGTATTGCATTTTTGACATAGCTAGGGTCATTTCTGGGCAAAACGTTCTTCTTAACATATCTTCCTCTATGTCTTATCTTTCAAATGGGACAAGAATCAGATCATTTAGACATCTATAACGTAATATATTACCTAAACACTGAATGATGGTCATATGAACCGACAGAATAGGAATACCTACGTTGTGACAATATTTTGGGACACTTAAAGCCAGAATTTGCTCCACACTCCTCTTAAACATTTTTAGATATGGATGTTATGTTTCAAATGCAATTTGAATCAACTCATTTGGAGCATTATAACTCAATATATGGATGACAATGTCACTAAAGGTCAGGAGAGTCCAACACAGAAACTCAACTCCATTTTATTTTATTTTATACTTCCAACACATTAGTTATAAACCGACACATTTAGCATCATTTTAACAATACATATTCATTCCTTCAATCTATCACACCACACAACCATTTACATAATACACATAATAAATCAAATAATACACACACAAGCAACTAGTTCCCAAACCTCACACTCCTTAGCTCCTATTGAGGTTGGTGTGCACTTGATTCCCCAACCTTAGCTTTACCTTTATTTTTTTCCTCTTTTCTTCCGCTATCAACAACACAAATCCAGATTTATTCATCCTTCAATTTTAATCCCACATCAAAACCAATCTAAGAAGAATTACAAGAATCAGAAATCATATACCTTAATCACTTACCTTCAAATCCTTAAATCTTGTTCTAACTATCACATGTATGCACAACTCTCAAATCCTCTCTTTCTCTCTCACGAAATAAAGAAGAAAACACAGCAAATGGAGAGTAAAATGGAGTCTCAAAAACTAAACAAAGTGTAATAAATGAAGACTCCAAAAGCCACCGAAATTATTACTCTCTCCACTTGATAAATTAGTGCAATAATGATGATGAGTCCACTCATCACCAACCCACAGCAATTGCCACTAAGAAAAGTTGTCCCCCATTAGCTTCCACTACTCTTATTTAATCCCACTTGGCATCTTCTCTCTCCCTCATGCATCATCCTAAGTGGAATTTTACAGAAATGGTTCATGGGCTTTTGTACAAATCTTGTGGACTTATAGCCTTGAGCCCACTAACCCATCATATTATTAACTAAGTCCATAGCCACATTAGTCCTAGCTAAGCCCATCTGAAATTCTGATTTCATAAGTCTATTAAACCATGCAATTGCAAGTCCATCACTCTAATATTATTTAGCCCAATAATACTTTAGTCACTTAAACAAAATTATTTATATAATTAAGTCTCAAATCTTAATTACTCTAAAATCTGATTTCTTCAACTTAATTAATCCGCATTAATACGAATCAATTCACTTAACTTATATGCACCTTTAATCATATTCTCATCCCAATTATGTCAATTTCAACTAGGGGGAAATTCGGCCATTACACTTACATCAAGATAACTAAAACCCACAGTAATTAACTTAAAATACAGCCCAAAAAGCCTAAAAAGAACTAATTAAATGAGCCAAAGCTAATAAAATCCCATCTCACTTAAATAAACCCAAAAGAATAAGTTAAGGCCTAATATATTACAAATAATCAAATAAAAATAATAAATAAAAGCCTAAACTAAAAGCCCAAACAAAACAGCCCATTAAGTCCATTAATTGGCACATGCATTGCACATGTAATGTGTCACATGATGTGCACATGCATATGGCACATGTATAGCACATGACATGGCACATGTCTAGCACATGTCAAAGCACATGGATGGCACATGTCAAGGTCACATGACTTGCACACACTACAAGAAAAATCAGAAATAGAGACGGAAAAATAGAGACGAAATTAATTCCGTCTCTAAATAGAGACGGAAAGAAATTTCCGTCTCTATTTAGAGACGAAAATTTGTATCCGTCTCTATTTAGAGACGGAATTTGTTCCGTCTCTAAATTTGGTCGCTAATTATGGCGCGATTTTTTCCCGCCAAAATTGGAGACGGGATTTAGAGACGGAATAGTTTTTCCGTCTCTAAATAGAGACGGAATTACTTTTCCGTCTCTAAATAGAGACGGAAAATTCATTCCGTCTCTATTTAGAGATGGAAATCGTCTTCCGTCTCTAAAAATAGAGACGGAATGACTTTTCCGTCTCTAAATAGAGACGGAATTATTTTTCCGTCTCTAAATAGAGACGGAAAAGTCATTCCGTCTCTATTTTTAGAGACGGAAGACGATTTCCGTCTCTAAATAGAGACGGAATGAATTTTCCGTCTCTAATTTTCGGGTTTTTAGACCTAATTCCCTTTCTTTTTTCCCTCTTTCTTTTCCCCTCTCCTCTCTGCTCCCTGTGTTCGCTGCCTCCTCCCTCCGTTGCCCGAGCCGTCCATCCGGCGTTTGTTCCCACCGCCGCCGTCGAGTAGAAGCCGGTGAGGTAAGCGTTTTCCCCCCTCTTTCTTTTTTTCCCCTCTTCTTTCTTTTCCCTTTCTCCTCCTCTGCCGCTGCCCCCTGTACGTTGCCCATCGCCGTCCGGTGCCCTTGCCCCCGACGAGTCGTCGCCGGCGTTGTTCTCCGACCCGTCGTCTGCTCCGGCGTTCCTCCTCCGGCCAGTTCTGCAGCATCAGGTAATAATTTTTTTTTTATTTTTTGAATTATTATACTTAAAATGTAATTAATTATTAGTGGTGTTGAAAGAAGATTGTAACTTTGATTGGTATCTCTTTTTGTTTATAGAACCAATTAGAAGTTTATTAACAGTTTAAGTCATAATATAGGATCACTGGTTGCTTCTCTGCTTAATTTTAAGTGCATTCTTTTATTCATGTGTTCTAATGCTTTGAGGACAAAATAAGTAGCTAATTATAGTTGACACTACATCTGCCTTCCTCGTCACTCTCCTTTGTGCTGTCTAGTATGTGGTTCATTTTTTCTGTTTGAAGAGTTCAAATTGGACATACATTACATTAGCTAATGTGCATTGCAAAACCTGATTTCTGGCTGAACTTTAAAATCATGCTATTACATGAGTTTGATACTTTTACTTAATCTATGACTTTGTGGTAAAAACTTGTGCAGAATAAATGGTTCAGTTGTGATATGGTTTGGGGCAGAAAGCATCAGATTGTGGATGTTTTTAGAAAGAACATGGAAGGTAAGATATGTTGTGGTGGGAACAATACTTGCTATTGGCGAGCTCAAGATGATGGAATTTATCTTAGTTCGGATTTTTTATT
Organism: Excoecaria cochinchinensis; assembly: GCA_947683425.1. NCBI lineage: Eukaryota > Viridiplantae > Streptophyta > Magnoliopsida > Malpighiales > Euphorbiaceae > Excoecaria > Excoecaria cochinchinensis. The sequence continues at coordinate 11,063,623 of CANTUQ010000119.1, forward strand.
TTGGAGCAAAAGATATGACTGGTTGAATTTGGATGAACTCGAACCAGCTTACTTTTTAAAATGTAAAATCTAAATATATATTATTCTCTTTCCATTTACGGCTTAAAAGTATATTTGAAATTTCAAGTATATTATTACATGTTACTTAATCTTGTTTATTTGGCTGAAAAATTATTTCAGGTCATGAAGCATCAAGAGCAGCAGGCGCAACGTTAAATCTCTTGCCCAAAATGGAAAATTCAGCTGCAAATAACATAAAATCTGTGGATTTCTTTCCTCAATTTGTGGGTAATTTTGCTTCCCCAAATCCTACTGAGGACTTCACCAACAAGAATGCAGATTTGAGGTATGTGCAGCTTCTCTTTTAATGATTAATTTGATAATTGTTGTTGCAGAGATGAAAATTATATGAATAGATCTACTAATTTTGTCCTCCAGTAAAAATTGATAATTTTTTTGGTTGAATATAGTAAAAAATTGATTTATTTTACAAATAAAAACATCTCAACTACTTTTTGGATTTTATATATTTAGATAGTATGCATCATTGCACGTGTATAACATTTCAATTCAAAATTAGATATATTATATATATCTTTAGTTCATGATTTGTGATCCAGATCTCCCTGGATCCGAAATAACTTAAAATGTTATTGATAAGTTAATTATTTTTTGTCTGTATAGAGAGTGACAAAATTATGCAGTGATATAAGGAAATTAGGAAACTTTATTAACATAATCTAATTAGAAAATGCTAAATGTTGAATTTGGTTTAATGAAATCAGGAAATCTTCAAGAGTAGAGCCTGCAACTGCCCAGATGACTATTTTTTATGCCGGCAAAGTGATAGTACTTGATGATTTTCCGGCCGACAAGTCAAAGGAGATCGTGGCTTTAGCTACCAAGGGAAGCTCTAATGTTACTACAAATGCCTTTAAATCTACTTCTGCTATGGATATTACTCAGTATTCGAAACCTCAAGCAAACGGTTCAGGTAGATATCTTTATTATCCTTCAATTAATACTGATTTTATTTACAGACCTAGTTAATGGTTTTCACATTTTAAGTGACATATTCTATTATTATTTAAGTTTTAGTTAATATCAGCTAAATGAACTTTGTGTTCTTGCAGATTTGCCAATTGCTAGAAGAGCTTCTCTTCATGGGTTGTGATATGGTTTGGGGCAGAAAGCATCGGTTTGCGGCACAGTCTACACTTTAATGGACCGCATTGGTAGGCTAGAGGAAATCATTGCCCAAAATGTTCGTGTACCGCCGACTGATCGTCCACAGTCACCTCCGTCTTAGTTAGTACTGTTTAATACACTTTTCAAGTACTTGTGCTTGTAGTCTTATTACATATATATATTAATACATTACTATTTATACTTCTATTTATTTTACTTAATTTTTATTTAATACTTGTTTCATTAATATTATATATAATTTTGCCAATTATAGTTTTATTATTTAAAAAAATTATGTATTGAAAATAGCTTTCAAGACGGAAAATACATTTAAATATAACTAAACGATATAATTAATAATATATTAAAAAAATATGTATTTAATTTAGAGACGGAAAAATTATTTTCGTCTCTAAAAATAGAGACGGAAATGAGTTTTCCGTCTCTAAAAATAGAGACGGAAACGAGTTTTCCGTCTCTATTTTTAGAGACAGAAAAAAATTCCGTCTCTAAATATAGAGACGGAAAAGAGTTTTTCGTCTCTATTTTTAGAGACGGAAAAAATTTTCGTCTCTATTTTTAGAGACGGAAATTATTTTTAGAGACGAAAATTATAATTTTCGTCTCTAAAAATAGAGACGGAAAATTTCCGTCTCTAAATTTAGAGACGGCCAAAATAGAGACGGAATTTTTCCGTCTCTATTTCCGTCTCTATTTTCAATTAGAGACGGAATTCTGTCTCTATTTTCCGTCTCTATTCCCCTGATTTCTTGTAGTGACATGCCTCTCTTCAAAGTCTCTTTTTGATTCGGCTTCTTCATAGCTACAGTAAACCACCTTCAAGCCTTCTTGAACTTCCCCAAATTTGATCTCCATGAATCTGAACTTGCAATGTTTATAAGCTTGCAATATTGACCCCCCTGTGCACGTATCATCAGCTGGTACAAGTGTACATTATTTAAATTATCAACTCCAAAATTTTTTGCCGTAGTAACTCATACAATCTCTGTCCAGATCACTCAAAGAAAAATGTTAAGATATGGGATTATGTGCAAGTGAGATCGAGAATTACCAAATAATATATATCCTTGCTCAAACCCAGATCAGAATCACTAATATGAATATGGACAGAGACACAAACACATGTAGAAATAGGACAAATTGATTGATTCATGAGTGAAATTCTCATAAAACAAAATCAAACATATATACAAAATCAAAAGGAAAACTCATAATCCGAAAATAAAAATCAAACAAATCAAAGTTCTAAATAGAAACTACAAATTTAAATATCGATGGTTAAAATACTCATAGAATTTGATGGCTCCAGTTTAACAATTCTGGCAAAGATAAGTTTAATGGCAGAATCATAACAGAAAGGGGAAAATAAATCAAACCTGAAATTGGATGAATCTGGTGGGCAAAGACCTCACAAAGGCTTAATCTTAGGCCAATTTAACATTCATAACTAACGATTAAATGCCATATATCAATTTAACTCAGCTATCATACCAAACATAGCTAAGAACATAGTATAAGAAAATTCCATTACAACTTAATTTACCTAAAAACCACATATAAAATAATTTTGGTAGAGACATACCATTTAGAATCGAATTCCTACAATTTCCAGCTAAATTCTTTCGAGCTCATGTCTAATTCACCGATCACCAGAGCCTCGTCGGAGATGCATCTATTCTGCCAACCTGAAGCTTAGGACCTTTGGGACCGATTTCTGTTGGTCACACACCCAAACGTTGCATCGTTTGGTCGAAATCGGAGCCAAAACATCTCGACACACCGAACTCCAATCTCCTCGTCACGGTGAGTGGGGAGGAATGAAGGACAACAGAAGACTCATCTCGCCATCAGCAACCCTTTGGTGTTGTTTGTATTGCCACTCGATGTTGCCAGTGGACAAAAAGTGGAGGAACAGTGTTCAGTTCAATAAGAGAGAAATGTCGATTTGAAAAGCCATAAACGATGTGTAGGGTGGAGATGATGGCAGAGGAGAGAGCGAAATACGGCATACTAGATCACCGGTAGAGGAGGACGGCTGTGGTGATATCGGTGGTGGAGATGGCATGAAGAGTGGCTAGGACATCCTCCTCCCCTCCCTGCTTCTTCCCTTATGTGTTCTACGTTTTTTTTTCTCCTTTTTATCTGCTCTTCCTCTATTTTTATTTATTTATGTTTTTAAATTATTTATCTATTTAATATAGACTCCGAAGAAAATTCTGAGTCTCTAATCCTTTAGCCTAAATAAAATTGTCATTGCTTAAATTTCCTAATTTAAATAATAGCCATAATTAATATTAATCCAACTTAATCACTTTAGTTAACTATAATTTACGACTTAATTATTTAATCAAAGTCGACTATTAACTATCCTGGAATCAAAAGTTGACATTCGTTAAATTTTTGGTCTATCGAGTTATTATTCACAACACCGAAATTTTCGTGGCGCTACATCATGAATTAAACAGAGAAAAAAATTTTGTTTCAATAAGAACCACGCCCACATGATGAAGGCATTGACAGAGGAGAGGATGCGGTGAAAACGGTGGATGAACACTCGATGGAAGCAAGGGAGATATCGGAGATCGACAGCAACAAATGCAGAGAGAAAAAAAAATTGAGATAACAGGAGATACAGATAGCGAGGGTTCCGTACATCATTTAGGGATTTAACTGAAGTGACCACCATGTGATTAAATATTGTGTATGTTATCGTTTCTAACATCAGTTATGAATAGATAATTGGCAAGTGAAATATAATTTTTTTAATTTATATTAATATATTTTATTTTAATAAATAATTTATTTTATTATAAATTATTATTATATTATTAATTAATTAATTTTCATATATAATTTAGTTATTTTTATTTAAAAAAAAAGTAGATGATAAATTATTTTTAGTCATTAAAAAATTTACCATGGACAGTTTTATTTATAACATAAAATAAATTATTTATAATATGATTTAACTGTAACACATTTTTATTACAGTCGATTGTGATAAAATATTATGGTCGCACAAACTGGTTGTATTATAATAATAAACTTATATTTGGTCACAATATATTCATTTTTTTTGTGACATATTTGTTTGTCATAAATTCAATTAATTTTTATAACATAATTTATTTGTCATATATTAGCATTACAATCAACTATTACGGAAAATTATCATTGTCATAAATTGATTGTATTGGTGGCGAAATTATATTTTGTCATAATATATTCCTTTTTTGTGACATATTTATTTGTTATAAAAAAATTATTGTGACGAAATAATTTTATCGTCACTAATTTATTAAATTGTGACAAATATAATTCATGTCACAAAAAAATAAGTATTTCACGACGAATTTATGTGTCGCAAATAGTTTTTTTTTTTCATTACATTTTTTTTCCTACCAAAAGAAAAATGTTGAAAATTTTCCTTCCATATCAAAGGTGACGAAATTGTACCTCGTCGAAGTATATTCATTTTTTGTGACATATTTATTTGTCATAAATAAAATTATTTTTTAAACTAAATTTTTAAAAAAAAAATAATTAGAATTTTTTTATATCGATATCTTATTTGTGACGAAATGATTTTATTGCTACTAATTTATTTAATTATGACAAAAATAATTCGTCACAAAAATAAATATTTTTTTGACGATTTTATACGTTGCAATAAGTTATTATTTTCTCATTAAATTTTTTTCCTCCAAAAAAAAGGTAGGAAATTTTTCCTCCTAAAAAAACCATAACGAAATATATTTTTCGTCGTAAAATTAATCTATTAGTGATGAAAATTAAAATATAAAATAACGCAAGATAATTTTGTCACAATAATAAATAGTACGGTGACATTTTAAAAAATTTGTTGTTGTAAGTTATAATTAGTGATGAAATTTTATGTGTCATTAAAAAATTTATCGCAAAAAGTAAAATTTCTTGTAGTGTAATATGGATGTCTATTTAATCAGAATCTCATAAAAAATCAGTTGGCACCAACGACACACTTTAACTTACCGCCGATCACTTGGTTTATTTATTTTCTTCTTCATTTCAAAAGTTTTGGTTTTATTTATATTTTCATTTATTTTAAAGGAGAGAGAACACCCGATTACAGAATTGGTTTGGAAACTGGTTTTGATATTTAAGGTTGTACTGATCCAACAGTTTAGATTCTTGCATATCTTACCATTAAGATACTCCAAAGTATCAAAGAAGATCTTAACTTTATAGTAAAGTAAAGATATGCAAAATAATTGCAATTTCTACACTTTGGTGACCAAAGCAACATCATTGACTTCCTAATTTCTATCAACTATGAGAATTTTACCAAATAAAATAGTGCTTGGACACCTGAAAGTAATTGATTTGAAAGCGAACCACTCGTATAACATAAATGAAACAACAATCAAATAACAAAACGTACGTTATGATACAAATATTCAAATAGTATATTACATACATGCAACAACACTTCACAATTCATTGTCTGCTACCTGGCAAAACTGACATAAAAGGTAATGAATAATGCAACAAAACTATTCTGATCCTTATAAGAGAGTGAATAGAATGTAAAGCAGAAGTATTTGCAAAGTAATGGGAAAGTTGATGAATTCACTAAGCAAGCAACCATTGATTTTTCAAAACCTAAAAATGGACGCATAATGTTTATCTGTGATTTGACTAGGGGGATTCAACCCTACACTAGCATAATCAATTCAAAGTCAAACTTAAACAATATTAATTTTGTAACTAAAGGTTAGACCAAAAATAGTTTTCAAATATACGCAGAATTAAGATGATCGTGAAATTTTGTAAACCCTTCATATATAAGAGTTAGCCCCCTATCCTTTTATCCTGGATCCGTCTTGTGTGTGTGTGTAAATAAATAAATATATATATATATATATATATATATATATATTGCAAGATCAAAGGATAAGAAACAATGAAAGATTAATTATTTAAATATTTGAATAATTTATAGATAAAATCAAACAAGAATAAAACATAAATAAAAGATGGGCGGTATAACCAAGCACCGATAAAAAAATATATGAAGACAATTTAAAATTAATTAAAGAACATAGATAATGGGTGGTTGAACCAGCCACAATTGATAGATTTATAACAAAATAAATTTAATTTATAAAATGCTTTAAAAGGTATAGCTTACATAAAAATATATGAATCCAAAGGTGCTTTAGCTTTTAAATCGTGAGGAACCATCTGTATGCTAGGTTTTATTACTAAATCTTTTGATATAGACATTGGTTCTTCAGTTTGGTTTTTTCAAAACAATTCCCTTTTCAGGGTTTTAAAATTTGTTTGCACAAAAGCTTGTGAAACTTTAGGTTACCAATTAGATTGGTTGACCACTCTTGTAATTAATTCTCAAAGGACCAATGATCTGGGCTTTTGAGAGCTAGAGGGTTCTTCAGATAAAACGTTGATTTCTTTTGAAAAAGTTCTTTCCAAAGGATAATTGGTCTATTAGATACAAGCTTTAATATTCCTCTTAATCTTATTTCTAAGCATCAGTCTCAACAATTTTAAAAGCACTAGGGTCAACCAGATATAAGTAAGGAATTTCCTTCTTTTGGGCTTTAATTTTTACATTACAGAAGTATGTTCTAAGGTCTAGGGCTTTGGTTTCTTTTTAAATGATCATGTAAGGACTTTAAATTTATTAAGATTAGATAAAAATCTAAAACATAATTTAAACATCAAAAGAATCTTTGTTGATGGGTTTTCTTTAAGATCTTGTCAGGAAACTTGTTAACAAAAGCTAAAGATCATTTTGTAGGCGTGATAGTACCATTAGAGATATAATGTCTTAGTAATCTAATCTTAGTTTGAAAAAGACTTATTTAGATTTAGAGATGGACTAAACCATTTCTTTTAGCACATGCAAGAAAGTCTTTAAATGTTTGAAATGTTGTTCTATGGAAAGTAAGAAGATTAGCATATCATCATATAAATAATGCACAAAGTAGAGTAAGCATTCAAAATATCATTCATATTATTTGAAATTCCAAAGGTGCATTTTTCAATCCAAGTGGCATAATATTCCATTAAAGGGACATTAAAGATGTTTTGTAACGATCTTTAGGGGCAATACGTTTTTGGCAAAACCAGACTTTATATCAAATTTGAAAAATTGTAGCATAAATTTTTGTAAGATATCTTTCTTATTAGGAATTGGATATCTTATCCACTTTGAGGCTTGGTTTAAAGGCTTATGATTTATTACAAGTCTAGGAGCACCTCTTTCAATTTCAGACAATTATTCAAAATAAAAGGATGCAAACTCCAAGAAGATCTAGAGGAGAGATTAATTTCTTTGAAAGTAAATCGGTGATTTCTTTTCTACAACAAATTTCAAGGTCTTTATTCATCTGAATAGGATGAGATTTTGTCAGAATATGACTATAAGGTAAATGATGTGGAATCCCAGCCTATATGCAAACTAGAAAGCCAACATACCATGAATATTGAACATAAACAAGTTAATAAACCCCTAATCTAAAGAACTCCCAAACAAGATTGATGGAAACGCTTATAATAGATTAATTTAGAAAGTAAGAAAAAACAAGAATCAATCATACATTAATAATGCAAATTGCCTAAGTCTAATTCTTTATACAATAGCAAGAATTAATAAAATCAACCCTCAAAAATCTGGCTAAGCCAAATGATTCATTAATTAATAAATATGCAAATGTAAAGTACAAATGAAGAATTTTAGACCTTTAAATAGGCTAGCCCCCCCCCCCCCCCCCCCCCCCCCCCCCCCCCCCTCTTAAAGGAGTTACAATCAAACACTACTCCTAAGAGATAATTCAATGAAATAATAACAAGGATAATACCTAATTTATCTATATGTATTCGCCACAATATGGACTAAGTACATAGAGATAATTATAATTTAAAATTAATCCTAAAAGCTAATGATATTATTCAAGATTATCCTAAGGAAAAGAAATGAATGTAGACTCAATTTTGGCTACAAGTGGAATTCTGCCAACTCACTTAAGATAGATTCAAGCTATTGTTTTTCCCTCAAGCTCTTCTTGATAATATCCCAAAATAATAAGTATTTAGTAAGAAAAATCCATTCCTAAATTTTAGGACCCTAAGTTCACCAATGTAGGCCTAAACCTAAATTTGACCCAAGCCTATCAAAATTCAGCTCTCCATGTAAAATTCGGCCCCTTTATGTATTGTAAGTCTCATTAGTTATTTTGGCCCAACTCTTTATAATAGATAAGCCCAACTTTAGCCTACCTACTTAAGCTACCCAAAACACTCAAATAAGCCCAAAATAAAACAAACCAAACTAAACTAGCCCAAAACATTTTCTAAGTTACTAGGCTGCCTAAATACATTTAATCACATGTAATTACAAGAATAGAAACTAAATAAAGTAGCTTGAAGGCCCATTGCACCATTCAGCTTGTCTTCGAGTCCAATTTACTTTTTTTTCCCTTTTGAACTTGCATCTTCTCCACATAAGGTCTCATGTATGCTTGTAGGTATTCTTAAGATTCTTTGACCTTGCTCTTGTGATTGTCCTTGAGGAATTGCAAGTTCATTGCTCTTGTTGCCAATATGCTTGGTTGTGCTCATATCATCCCTTCCCCCTTCGAAAGGATTCGTCCTCGAATCTGAATCACAGTCAAATGGGGATAAGTCAGAAACATTAAAAGTTGCACTTACACCATATTTACCTGGCAAATCAATCTTGTATGCATTGTCAATGATTCGTTCCAGTACTTGAAATGGTCCATCTCCTCTTGCAACAAGTTTAGATTTCCTTTGGTTAGGAAACCTCTCTTTACGCATATGGATCCAAACCCAATCTCCTGGTTCGAATATCACTTCTCTACGTCCCTTGTTAGCCTACTTTGTATACATCCTATTCTTCTTCTCAATGTACTTATGTGCTTTTGCCTTACCATCTAAATTAGAAAGTTCATTCAAAGGTAAAGGCATCAAATCTAACAAAGTTAATGGATTAAATCATACACAATTTCAAAAGGTGATGTAGAAGTATGAATTGCACGATTATAAGCAAACTCAACAAATGGAAAACAATCTTCCCAGTTTTAAGATTCTTGCTAATTACAGAACGCAACATAGTTCCTAAAGTTCTATTAGCAACTTCGGTTTGGCCATCTGTTTGTGGGTGACAAGTAGTGGAAAACACAAGTTTAGTACCAAGTTTACCCCATAAAACACGCCAAAAGTGACTTAGGAATTTAGAATCTCTATCAGAGACAACAGTCCTACGTATATCATGCAATCAAACTACTTCCTTGAAAAATAAATCAGCTATGTTTGTTGCATCATCAGTTTTATGACAAGCAATGAAATGCACCATTTTACTAAATCGGTCCACTACAACAAACACACTATCGCTTCCCCTTTTCGTCCTGGGTAAACCTACAATAAAATCCATAGAGATGTCGGTCCAAGGTTCAGTAGGAACATGTAAAGGATTATACAAAGCTTGATTTAAAGACTTAGACTTAGACTTAGCCTCAGTAGGAACAGGTAAAGAAGTATATAAAACATCGAGCACACAGCTTTTCAACATATTTTTGCATATTAGGCCAATAAAAATGTTCATTAAGCATGTCTAAAGATTTTTGCATGCCAAAATGTCCCATCAATCCCCCACTATGCGATTCTTTCACAAGCAATTCTCTAATAGAACATGCAGGTATACATAATTGCTTTCCTCTCTGTAGACACCGAGTCCTGAGGCAGCTCAGACCAAGGTTACCTAATGATGATAATATTTATTCAAAATAGACAGAGAACGAAAAGCACTTTGGATCTCTATGGACTGGGAGTTTCAGCAGGATTTTCTTTTTTTTAGGCAAATCTTAATAATTCTAAAATATATATATATAAAAAAATATAAAAAATATAAAATATAAAAATTAAAAATTAAAATTAAATTAGGTTAATTTAATTAATTGATATTATAGGATAGTTAAATTAAAGAGAAAATAAACTAGAAGGTAAGTATTAGACTAATTAATTAGAATATATGATAATTAGTAAAATAAAATAATTTAAGATAGAAAGGAGGGTAAGATAGAGAAGAGGGCATTTAGGGGAACTTACCTAAAAACCTAGGATATAAAAACAAACTAACCTAGACCTATAAGGGGGGCGGCAGAAATAGAAAAAGAAAAACAATTGAGGGGAGCCGCCAAGAGAAAAAGACCAAGAAAAAGGAAAACAAAGAAAGAAAAGAGAGAAAAAGGGAGAGACAGACCCGAAAGAAAAAGGAGAGGGTAAACTCAGGCAAAATAGTGCAGACCCGAGAGCCAAGAGCAGACCCGGAAAGTGCCTGAAGTGCTTAAATTCTTTGATCTCAAACACAGATATGAAGGTAACATTCATTAGCCTTTCAAATCCCTTTTATTAATTTTAGTTTATTTTACAGAGTGCATTGCATTCTGTTTTCTTAGATTTCTGTTTTCTTTTTTTTTAGATCTCATAGTTTTATCTAGTAAATTAATCATTTTTGCATATTTGTGATGATCCCATTCATAAGTACTTGAAAATCCATTTAAATCACGAAAAATGATCATATGTGCATAAATGGGAATTTCACTATTCACTATCTTCCTCACTCCTCTGTTTTTAGATTTCTCGTTCCCCTGTTTTCAGATTTCTCATTTTTTATTTCATAACTTTATGTTTTATGCTTTTATTCTTGTTCATTATTGTTTGATGGCTTTTTAAAGAGATTTTGTGCAAGATTCTTACTTTTATATAGTGTTTTTTTTTGCTGAAATTTCCTTTTTTTATGTTTTTCTTCTTTGCTGTGCTGGTGGCGGAGCTATCTCCAGACACCGCCCGCGGATAGACGGTGACCGGCGGCCGTCAGTCTCTGCCCGTCCTGCCGGCTTGGCCCGTCGGTCCCCATCCACCCATGCACTGTCGGTTGCCTTCTTCCTTTCCTCCCGCGTTTGCTGCTACCCATTTCCATCCCTGCATATTTTCTTTTTTTTGCATTGTATTTCCTATGTTTTGGGCCAATCTACAGTAGTTTTTGTCTTCTTGCTTTGCCAATCACGTGATTTACATGTTGTTTTTGCATGGTTTTCATTTCAATTGGTTAGGCATTGTTTCTTCATTTCATTTATTTTAATTTTATTTTAGTTTTCTTCATTTATAGGTATTTTATTCTCTTTTATTTTATTCTTTTATTTTATTTTATTAATTTAATTTTTTTTATTTAGTTTAACTATTATTACTATTTAAAATTAATATACTATTATTATTATTATTATTTCAAATTAATGTATATTTATTATTATTTTAAATTAATATAATATATTATTATTGTTTTATATATTATAATGTTATTATTATTATTTCCCATACTTTTTTACTATTCATTTTTGGGGCCATTGCTACAGTGTCCTCAAGTTGACTTTTCATTTTGATTTTGTCTCTTTCTTTTTGATCAGCTTCCTTTGGACTTCATGTGTGTCTTCTTGTTGTCACAATTCATGCATACTGATACTATATTCATTTATTAGTGTAATTGGTTATTTACTCATCTTTAATTAATTTGATTGTTCATTTATATTTAATTGATTTAATAGATTGTTTTTATTTAATTAGTTTCATTGATGGATTAATTCCTTTAATTTATTTAAGATATTGTTTAATTGATTGTACCATTTGCTGAAATAATTATTTATTTGATTAATTTATTCAACTAGTTACTTATGTATATTATTTACTATTGATTATATATTTAATTAACTTACAATCATTTATTTGTTTATATTTTATTATTGATTTGATTTAATTTACTAACATTTTATTTTATTCTTTTTTTTATTCGCATCCAAAACTTATTTGTTTCACTTTGAGTGATATTTCCGAGCGGACATGAGGATCGAAGGGACCGAGGAAATTAAGACCTTCAAAGACTTGGGTTTGCATTTTTAATTACCGCATTTATTTTGTTGTATCATTTTTATATGTTGTATGTAAAAATGCATTTTAAATTCGTCCATTGCATTGAAAATTATATTTTTTTTACAATAATTAAAATTGGGACTTTTTATCAATAAAATGGACCAATGTCCTATTTTTTTATCCAATAAAATCTCACTATCAAATGGAGAACTAATTTTTATAAAATGGGATTACTCATCCCGATTTTCAAATAAATGTCCAAAAAATAGTTCTCTAATTTTTTAAGTCAATAAAAGGAACCAATGTTTCTAAAATTCAATAAATGACCCGATTTATGTTTGATTTATTTTAAAGTGTTAATTTATTTCTGTTGGGTCCTTGTAATTTAAGCATTTGGGGCAAATTTTATTCTTGTAATATAATTTATTTATTTATACGCTTTCTAATGTGAATGAAATGTGCTTTAATTTTAATGCATGATCGCGTGAGGAGAGGAGTGGAACTGCGTTTTATTAAAAACTCATTTATAAAACTTAACTTAACTCATTAATAAAAGTAAAGTTTCGAACACCATCTCTGGTTTAGACTAATAGAGGTTAGAGACCTTTCCCAGTTTCTTGTAAATTGGGTGGCGACTCCAAGATACCTCAAAGGTGCCTAAAGGCATTGTGGGTCTAGAACCTCCTTTTTAATGTTCTATTGAAAAGGAGGCATCCAAGATGACTCGTGATGCCCAAGATCATAAAGACGTGAACCGATCCCTCGAGCCCCAAAAGGCGGGCTCAATGAGGGCCTTGCTAGTTCCGGCGTGCGTCACAGTGGCGACTCCACTGGGGACGATCGAAACTTTGCTTCGAAAGTGAGTTAAGTTAAATTTATAAATGAGTTATTAATAAGCAAAAATTCTATTTTTTCAAAACTGCATTGCATCTCATTAGAGCCTTAGTTTTATGCTAGTTTGGTCCCTTTATCGACCCCAGTGCGTTCCCGAAGCACGACTCTACGTTCACTCAATGTAGGGAAGTGTTAAAATAATCACCAGCCCAAGTCTCGTACCATTATGGTATATTAAATGGAGACCCGACCGGTCGTTACGCTCGTGATGAGCTAGGAACCGTTGGCAGGGACCATGCTTGGGTAGCCCTAAAGTAACATCACCTTGACTAAAACCCATGTAATGGCAATAGATACTCCACTAGGTAGCATGCTCCATAATACAATGCTTGCTATGTGGGCCCGTATATATCAAATCAATTCAAACATATTAATTGGGCACTCATCAAAGGCTTTCATGCCCCGGCGGGCTCGTTTTAGTCTGTTTGAAAGGTCTAGATATATAAGAGCCAAAACCCATGCGCTTGTGCTTTAATTTAAGAGTGTTATTCTGCTGGTTTTTTACCGTGCACCATATGTGTCCAATGGGTTCCCTGTTAATCCTTGGATAAAGCCCACCTAGAAAAGAGACCGCACGACCCCGTGTGTGGGAGAAATAAGGCTGGAGGGATCTATCTGCTTGCATGTGGTTGTGGATGCTGCATAATATGTTTGTACATCACATGTCATTCATGCATATCGAAAAAAATAAAATAAACAAATATATATATATATATATATATATATATATATATATATGTGTGTGTGTGTGTGTGTGTGTGTGTGTGTGTGTGTGTGTGTGTGTGTGTGAATATTAATATATATTTTCTCATGTTGCGTGTGTACCTATCCTTTCGTCTGCATATTATTCACATGTACATATCATCTTGCATATAATTTCTTCCATGCATCACATTGTAATTTTTCACTCATCAAGGACCATCTGCATAACACGACCATGCATTAGATTTTAATCATGCATCATTCTAACAATCTGAATTTTCAGCCATCACATATTCATCCAAGTGGATTAGAGGCCCTGACGGTCGATTAATAAGAACGGACCAGCCATTTGGATTGCTAGAATTAGTGCTCAATTAGGATTCCGAGTCACTCCCGACAACTAGTGAATCTTCCTCAATGGCAGACGAGACCGGGACTCTAACCACTCAAGATCTTGCTAGAAGGCTAGAAGATTTCGAACGGAGAATGCTAGAAATGATGGGCGCTATGGCTGAAAGGTTTGCCCATCATCCTGTTCCGCAAGTACCGATTGCTCTACAGTCACCTATTGTTCCACAAGTACCAGCAGTCCCTCCTCGGGGGCAAGTCGAACCGCTTGCTGGTGGGGAGGCTCCCTTCGTTGGAGTACCTGCCCGTCAACCTGTTAATGAGAATGAAGCTGCTGCACCTGTTGAGCCAAGAAGGGCAAGGGTCCCTAATCCCGATGAAGATTATGTGGGGGAAGATGAGATTGAGGAGTTAGCAGCCCACCAAGCTGTGAGGGGTAGAGCACCCAAAGTGGAGGATGATGCCCTGAGAGGAATGAGACAACAGATTGAGGCTATCACCCGTATGCTATTAGCTGGGAAAGGGATCAATCCCGAGGACAGAGATTTGGGAGATGAGGAACTGTTACCCCAGAGATTTAAAATGCCCGACCTACCGAAGTTTGATGGTACTTTAGACCCTTCTGCACATATCAAGCAATACACCTTAGTGATGAAGGGCACGGGGCTAAGTAAGAAGCAAAAGGTGGAGTATTTTTGCCTCAGTTTAGTGGGTCCAGCAGTAGACTGGTATCATGGGCAGGATAGGAGAGCCAAGGAAGATTGGGACCTCCTGACTGATGAGTTTATGAAGCAATATGATTGCAGTACTATAATGGTGGTCACCCTAAAAGACCTCGAACTTCTACAGCAAAAGCCTAACGAGTCATTCCACGAATACCTCACCAGGTGGAGGAATTGGGTTATGGAGATGAAATGGAAGCCTGACACTGCTGACCAAATTAGGTTATTTATCAGAAATTCTTGTCCTTACCTGAGAGATTTGCTTAACTTCAAAGGGCTTAGAGATTGGGAGTCGCTAAAAGATATTGCAGTAGAAGCTGAGGGGGCCTACCTGGCAAAGAAAGCAAGTCAGAATAACTTTCCTGGGAAGAACTTTGGGAATCAATCAGGGAATAGATCAAGTGGTGCTGGAAGCAGAATAATAGGAATGGCAAGACGGCTGAGGTCTCAGCAACTGGGGTTGGACAAGGTCAGAGGTACTACTCTAACTTGGGTCGCTCTTTTTCATGGGTACTGGAGAGATTGATGAAGGAGGGTAAGCTATGACCCTTGGCGCCTGACCAGTCATGAATTAGGGGCAGCTAGGACATAGAGATGACCAATACTGTGCTTACCATCAGCACACTGGGCACCTGACGGACTACTGCCGAACTCTGAGGAATAAGATCCAGGATCTCATTGACACCAAATAAATCATTGATCCTGAGAAAAGAGAGAAGAAGAAGAAGACAGATTATAATGCCGTCCGTCCACCAAATATGTGATCGAGTCCGGTTCACCTGAGCGGCACATTTTGCAAGAACTACATGAAGATACTATATTTTTTTTATGCTTTTTATTTTAAGAACTCCTTGTGATAATTTGGTTATTTTAATATGATGAACAGTTTTGCTTATTTGTATGGCGTTTCTGATGATTTTATTTCTTATGATCACGATACATTCATTTATTTTTGACATTAACCTAATTAATACGACTGCATTTAATCTTAAAACTTTGGGAAATCCAAACAAAATCTTAATAGTATCTGGTATAACTCCTGAAGAGAGGATAATTTTGAGAGATAATGATAAAATAAAAAAAAAGAGGAGAAAAAAAAACCTTTGCCTGGACCAAGTGAGATACATTGCTTCCATGTGACAAAATGACGAAATTTTGAAGGCTATGGCTCTGCATTCACAACATTCGAGTGCCTATATTGCTGGCAAATATAGTCAAATTTTGAAAGCTATGTCAGTGGTTGGACGAATAAAACTCAACTTTCACGAGAAACACTCGTCGTAGAACCAAGCTTTATGATCTTTTTCTCCTAATCATTTAAGAAGTTTCCTACAAAAATCAAATCAAAATTAACCTTTGACCATCTGATACCTTTTATAAAAAAAATGAAACAAAACAAAAAGAATAGAATTTAAAAAAAAAACCATAAAAATTGCCCCAAATCATCCAAGCCTAACATGCCGCCCAATTTCAACCATTAAAAATCCTTTCAGAGGTTGAACCACCAAAGCCAATAAAAGTGAAGTGTGAGATTCCTCATTCGAAACCTAGATAAGAAGCTCATTGCCTCAGCCAGTTTGTACTAAGACCAAGAACAAGACACTGATGCTAAAAGGACCACCCTCAGAAGGAGCAGCCTTCCTGGCTAACGAAAATGATAGCGAATTCCATCAACACCGACGGACTGAAGGCGTGTCTATGGCAAAGGTTTAAAAAAAAAGTGAGAGAAAATATTCAATCAAGAAAACTCGAGAGGGCTGATTGATAATAGAAGTTTGATACTTTCAGGATCTATCACGAGATTAGATGAGGTCTCTTATTTTTTGAGTTAATGCCAAAGGATGATCATGTGTTATGAAATCAAATCGAAATGCATGCATGTATGCAGTAATATTGATATGACCAAAGTAGTTCATTTTGGATTACTCAAAGTTGTCCAAGCTACCAACCCGCTGCTGCTCTCACCATTCAAGCACACCAATCAATTCATCCTACTACCAACTGTAAAGCCAGTTTCACAATACCTTCATGACAAAAATCAAGCTTATACAGCCATGATTTGAGGCATAAGCCCATGCCAGGAAGATCTTTGGTAACAATTTCAATCCTTCTAAAAAAAAGAAAAAAAAAGAAAAAAAGAAAAAAAAAAGAAAAAAAAAAAGAGAAAGGCCGTTAGAGATGAAAACCGTAATTGGCGCTCTAAGCAAAAGTTAGGCCAAATGGCAGGGTGAAAACCTTGAAACGGGCAGTCTGTTCTTTTTTTTTTTAAAAAAAAAGCCGCTGGATTAGGTTGGGTCCATTCCAGGCAAAAATAAGGCACAAGGTTATGTGAAAATCAGAAAGGACACATTTCTTGCTAAGAAAAGCTAGTGTGAAAATCCACAAGGGATGCTCTACCTTAAAATAATGACTACAGGTATCGGATGAGAACCCCATAATTTCAAAAAGCATAAAATTCAAAAGAAATTCCAGGGGGCATTGATCCCACCTCAAATTACGGCCAAATCGGCCGTCACCTCCAAATCCATTGGGATGAATTTTTATCCTGCTTTGCTGCATATATATACATTCCACGTGCATGCTCACCATTTTTCCTGCATAGTTGGCTTTCTAGTTTTGTAGTGAGAAAGATTTGATGCGGACACCGGTAGAAATTGAGTGGCGACATCATTCCAAACATCAATCAAAGATTCAACCCAAGACCTCTCCGGGGGCAGAATTCAACCAAAGACATCTCAGGGGGCAACCACTTCAAAATCTTAGAAGGGTTAGCACGATGGCGGCACTACTACTCTAAGGAGGGTTAGCACGACCACGACACTACTACTTCAAATTACAGAAGGGTTAGCACGATGGCGGCACTGCTACTCTAAGGAGGGTTAGCACGACCACGACACTACCACTTCAAATCACAGAAGGGTTAGCACGATGGCGGCACTACCACTCTAAGGAGGGTTAGCACGACCACGACACTACCACTTCAACTCAGAAGGGTTAGCACGATGGCGGCACTACCACTCTAAGGAGGGTTAGTACGACCACGGCACTACCACTTCAAATCATAGAAGGGTTAGTATGATGGCGGCACTACTACTCTAAGGAGGGTTAGCATGACCACGGTACTACCACTTCAAATCACAGAAGGGTTAGCACGATGGCGGCACTACTACTCTAAGGAGGGTTAGTACGACCACGGCACTACCACTTCATCATCTCAGGAGGGTTGGCACGACCACGGCACTACCACTCTAAGGAGGGTTAGCACGACCACGGCACTACCACTTCAAATCACATAAGGGTGAGCACGATGGCGGCACTACTACTCTAAGGAGGGTTAGCACGACCACGGCACTACCACTTCAAATCACAGAAGGGTTAGCACGATGGCGGCACTACTACTCTAAGGAGGGTTAGCACAACCACGGCACTACCACTTCATCATCTCAGAAGGGTTAGCATGATGGCAGCACTACCATTCTCAAGAGGCTTGGCACGACCACGGCACTACCACTTCGCAACGATTTGCACGATGGCGGCACTACCATTCTACGGAAGGTTTGCAAGACCACGGCACGACCACTTCCGAAATGTTTGCATGATGACGGCACTACCACTCCACGGAGGGTTTGTACGATCACGGCACTACCGATTCAACAAAGGATAACACGGCCACAACTTGGCGACCACCAACACCACCCAACTCAAGGAGAAATCTGCCTCAGGTACGTGTCTCTTTTCTTTTTCTTTGAGTTTTGGCTCACTTAGGCACCCAGGCACTAAGTTCCCCAAAACTGGGGGCAACTATAGACACCAGGTTCTGAGGCAGCTCAGACCAAGGTTACCTAATGACGATAATATTTATTCAAAAATAGACAGAGAACGAAAGCACTTTGGATCTCTATGGACTGGGGGTTTCAGCAGGATTTTCTTTTTTTTAGGAAAATCTTAATAATTTCTAAAATATATATATATATATATATATATATAAAATATAAAATATAAAAATTAAAAAAGGAACCAATGTTCCTAAAATTCAATAAATGACCCGATTTATGTTTGATTTATTTTAAAGTGTTCATTTATTTATGTTGGGCCCTCGTAATTTAAGTATTTGGGGCAAATTTTATTCTTGTAATATAATTTATTTATTTATTTATTTTTACGCTTTCTAATGTGAATGAAATGCGCTTTAATTTTAATGCATAATCGCGTGAGGAGAGGAGTGGAACTGCGTTTCATTAAAAACCCATTTATAAAACTTAACTTAACTCATTAATAAAAGTAAAGTTCCGAACACCATCTCTGGTTTAGACCAATAGAGGTTAGAGACCTTTCCCAGTTTCTTGTAAACTGGGTGGCGACTCCAAGATACCTCAAAGGTGCCAAAGGCATTGTGGGTCTAGATCCTCCTTTCCAATGTTCTATTGAAAATGAGGCATCCAAGATGACTCGTGATGCCCATGATCATAAAGACGCGAACCGATCCCTCAAGCCCCAAAAGACGGGCTCAATGAGGGCCTTGTTGGTTTCGGCGTGCGTCACACCCTCAAAAGAAACCCACATGTCTATAAAACTTATTAAATGCATATTGTTCACATGACTTATACACTTCACCAAAATCAGAATCATACTCATACATTTCTTTCAAATGCTCAAAACCTAACAATTTAGAACTAAGCATACAAATCAATGCATATCTCTAGAAAGTGCAATAGCAACAATATTTTCTTTACCTTGCTTGTATTTAATCACATATGGAAAAGTATCAAGGTACTCTACCCACTTACCATGCCTTCTATTCAACTTACTTTGTCCCTTTAGATATTTGAGAGACTGGTGATCTATATGTATTATGAATTCTTTAGGCAAAAGGTAGCATTCCCAAACCTCAAGAGCTATCACCAACGCATAGAACTCTTTATCATAGGTAGAGTAATTCAGCTGTGCTCCACTCAACTTCTCACTAAAGTATCTATTGGGAGGCTTTCTTGCCTCAAAACAGCACCTATATCAATCCCAGAAGCATCACAATCTACCTCAAAAGTCTTAAAAAAATTAGGTAATTTCAAAACAGGAGCAGTACACAATTTATCTTTTAAAGCATTAAAAGCATCTTCCTTTCCTTTACCCCATTTAAAACCAGCAGACGTTTTAATGATTTCATTTAAAGGTGTATCAATGGTAGAAAAATCTTTAACAAATCTCCTATAGAAGCTTGCTAAACCACGAAAGCTCCTCACGTCACTTGCATTCTTAAGTGTTGGCCATTCCTGGATAGCCTTAACTTTTCATTATCTACCTCAACACCACGTGCACTAACAACAAATCCTAAGAAAACAACACTATCAACACAAAACATGCATTTCTTCAAATTAGCATACAACTGTTGTTCTCTCAAAACAGCTAACACAAGTTCAACATGCCTTAAATGTTCTTCTAGATTTTTGCTGTAAATCAAGATATCATCAAAATATACAACAACAAATTTACTTAAGAAGTCGCACAAAACATCGTCCATGAGTCTCATAAATGTGCTAGGCGCATTAGTTAAACCAAAAGGCATAACCAACCATTCATGCAAACCATATTTTGTTTTAAAGGCAGTTTTCCATTCATCACCTAACTTCATCCTAATTTCATGATAACCACTTTTTAAGTCAATTTTAGTAAATATTGTAGCACCATTTAACTCTTCAAGCATATCATCTAACCTAGGAATGGGATGGCGATATTTTATAGTAATTTTGTTAATTGCTCGACAATCAACACACATGCGCATGATTCTATCCTTTTTAGGTACCGAAAGAACATGTACGGCATAAGGACTTACACTACAAGAAATTCAGGGTTTCCCGACGAAAATTCACTACAAAAGTAACGAATTTCCATCGAGAAATTCAATTACCAATGGAAAATAATTCCGTCGATAATTGACATGAAGGCAAAAATTCCTAACTGAATAAATTTTCGTCGGGAATTTTGCCCATGGAATATACCTTTCGTCGACAATTTTGGCAATGGAATAATTTTTTTCGTCGGGAAAATAATAAATTTTTTAATTAATTCTTAAACTCTATAACCTTATAACCTGTAATATTAATATCTAAATAATGAAAAGATTAAGATAATATCAAAATTTTAATATCCGAAAATAATATAATTTAAATTGTGTTAAGTATATAGTTAATAATTATTTAAATTACATAATAGTATTGTATATCTATTACAAAATCCTAACTAAGCTGATGCTGGTGATGGCGGCTGACATGCACGATTAGACTGGTGCGATGATGATTCGACTATACCCTTTAAATTAGCCATCTCATTGCGTAGTTCAGATATGAAGTCGAGTGATTGTTGCCATTGAGCTCGTGATTATTTCAATTCAGATTGCAGTTCACGTACAGTATTTCAAAATTTATATACTTCGCTAGAAGCAGACCGTCTATTAGTTACCGCTGTACTTGAGCTGGTGGAATGCGAGAATAGGTGTTAGCAAAAGAACCTAAGCCAAAGATCTGTCCTCGCTGGTCTCTACCATTAACCATGTCATAAAAAATCTGAGTCTCATCAACATTTTTGAAATTTTGTTAATGTTGCTGAATTGTCTCTTGCATTTGTTCCTACGTAAAACAAAGCTTTATATTAATTAATGATAACTAATAACTAATATCATCAAAATATTAGCAAAATAAAATAATTTTAACATACGTGTAAATGTCTAGCTCGAGAATTGACGAATGTTTGACCATCATGATTTCTTATGTGGGTGTGTAAAAAGACCTCACCTAGTGTAGGCGGTCTACCCATCGATGTTTTCTACAAACAAATAAAGAATTATAATTGAACTCTATTTTATTGACTAGTCCTATAAGTTTTTACTAAAAATTCGACAGAGTTTTCCCTAAATTTTGACCAAACCTCCTGTACACAAAGTCAAAAAAAGCACGTCTATATTATTTTTATACTGGCATCCAATAACAATTCAAACTCCTAACACAATTTTGCCTTTCCATCCACCTCTATTCAATCAGGCATTATGTGAATCATCAACAGGTTATATATATTGTAATAAGAGAACTCTTAAGTAAAAGAGTAATGTTTTTTATTACTTACAAGTCTATGTGCATGCTCCTGATAGGACATCGATCCTCCAGTATGCAAGCATGAACTGAATCCATCAGGTCCTTCCCGTCTATTATTAGAATTTCGCTCTAAAATGGAAAGGGCCTCGGGTGTCGTCCAATACTGTTGCCAATGTGCCCATATATCTTCGGTTATGTAACAAGGTCGTAGACCATCGTTGTGTAACCCGCACACTAAGTCTCTATAACGTTCTCGGGCATGAGTCTCCCACACACGATACATGATGTGATCAAATTTTGAATCCCAGTAAAATTATTTCTTATGAAAAATGAACTAGAAAAACATATTGCAAGTAAGTACAAACAACAATTTGTTATATAATTAATATTATCATAATTTATTACCTTAAATTCTTTATAATAAAAATTCTTTGTTTCTTAGGACACCTTCTTCCAGACATAACCATCGTAATCTATTTTGTTCTTGAACGTCTTCGTCATTGAGCGTGAGCACTTTCCTAAAGGATTCAAACTAATATACAACAATTTTTTTAAAGTCACTAAAACTAATCTCTATTAGTTAAAATCAATACAAACTTAAATTGTAATCACTTACTCTCTAGCTGTAATGGTGATATAAATTCTTCGATCAACTCCAACAGAACCAGGCATAGGCTATTCTACTGCTTCCATTCCCGAAAACTAAGATGGCATACCTTCAGTGTTTGTGATTGGAGTAGATCTAGCTGTCTGAGTGGTAGAAGGGATTGACCGTGTTGTAGTAGATGGAGTAGTAGAGTGTATGGTCGGTGATGCAATAGCGGGATTGGTAGAAAGGATGGTCAATGATGCCATAGCCGGAGTGCTAGAAGGGATGATTGGTGATGTAGCAACCAGAGTGCTAGTAATGAACACAGGTGATGCATCAGTGGATGGGGTTGATGCCTCACTAATAGTCTCATCATGTGGCAACCAGAGCCGGGGAGGAATCATATTACTTTTCTTTCTCTTATGCATTTTTTAAACCTGACATTAAAAAAAATTGATTAGTCAACTAATAGATATTTTCAACTGTATAAAAAACATTTCAATTAAAAAAAAGTTGGTGCGATAATAACTCTTGTCACATGATATAAAATTATTTAAACAAATTATTCGCTGTCACCACTTAGCTGTAAATCGTAATCAAAATCATCCTCATTTTCTGAAGAATAAGAATCAAATTCAACCTCATCATCTGATCCCTCGCCCGTAAAAGATTCCTCCTCATCTTCACTTGATATGTCTACATATTCATTGTCTGCATTGTTCAAAGTTTCATTATCATCATAAGTCAGAGTTTCATTGATTTCATGAACTTCCAGTTGTTCCTCTTGAAATGCATCGTTATTTTCATATCATTTACTTTGTTCGGTTGCTTTCTTTTCAAAAATGCCTCTTGGTTTTAACTTGCAAGATGACAACTAATTTGATTTATCTCGTTTTAAGCTTGGATAAGGGACATAATACACCTGGATCACTTGCATTGCCTATACAAAAGGTTCAAAATTACTAAATCTTCTTCGCTGGTTAATATCAACTAAATTGTATCTGCTATGCAGTTTTGTTCCAACATTAATAGTTGGATCAAACCATTCGCACTTAAATAATACACAGCATTTTATTAGCAATACAGGGTACTCAACTTCAAGTATCTCAATAATTTGGCCATAATAATCTATAAATTCCCCTTATATGCAAACCCCATTATTTACTGTTGCCTTATTATGACCATGGCTTCGTGTAAAAAATTTGTATACATTAACGAAATATACCAGATACGATTTAACATATCACAAAGGTCCTTTTGCAAGTTCCATGATGAACTTGTTCTCAATTGAATTTGCTGATGCCTACAAATTGAAATACTCTAACATCATTTAAATGAATATTGCATAATTGTATAAATTATTTTGTATATTGGAAGTCAAAACTTACATATGTCTTGAACCAATGATGAAAATGTTTTTTGACTTCCTTGTTCATGTCATTTTGAGTTATTTCAATCATTAACTCCCGTACCCATTCCTGAAATAATCTATAATCACCATATAAGTTAATGTTACACCTTGAACATAGTAAACTAAATTAGCAATTTTATGTATAATTTAAACGTACTGCACGAAAGGTTGAACTTCTTGGCAATTCAATAAAATGTAACTATGGGCAGCTTTTAGTTCTTCCTCTGATAGCATTCTCCTTGTTAAGCTTCCATGTAAATGCTTAGGATATGTAAATATCGATAAATTTTTGTCCTGATTACTTGTTTCACCCTCATCATCATTACGAGGTAGTTTCCTCTTCCTTGTGTGTATATGTGGTTCAAAATAATGCAAACAAAATATACTTACTTCCTCGACCAAATATGCATTACATATTGAACCTTTAACTTTGGCTTTGTTTTATACATTTTTTTTCAAGTGAAATAAATACCTACATGACATTTTTGATTCACATTAATTACCATAACAAATTATAAGTTAATAAAAATTACATATTATAGCTAATTACCTCTCAAAAGGATACATCCATTGATATTGAACATGACCAGCAAGTTTCGCCTCATGAGCTAAATGCACTGGTAGATACTCCATATAGTCAAAAAAGCTCGGAGGGAAAATCGACTCTAATTTGGACAGGATTACTGGAATTTTCAATTCCAATCTTACCATATCTCAGATGATGTTAATGTTTTGAAAAACAAACTTAGCTTAGTTATAACTTTCCACACTTTAGTCGGCAATAACTCTCGAAATACAATTAGGAGTAGCCTTCGCATGAAAACGTGACAGTTATGACTTTTCATTTCGAATAATTTGTACTTTCTCATGTCGACGCACCTTACCGGGTTCAAAACATAACCATTCGGAAACTTTAGCCTTTTTAACCACTCACACAAAACTTCCTTTTGTTTTTTGTCCAAAGTATAGCATGCTTTTGGATATTTTCCCATTCGAGCATCATTTTCTAACTCAGCCCTTCTACAAAACAACTTTAAATCTGCCCGAGATTATGCATTGTCCTTTGTCTTCCCTTCTATGTTCATAATTATTTGAACACATTGTAAAAAATATTTTTTTCTATATGCATCACATCTAGATTATGCCATAACAAATTAGACTTCTAATATGGCAAATCCCAAAAGATGATTTTTTTATTCCAACCAAAGTTTTTATTGATTCTTCCATTAACTTCTTCAGCATTAAGTTATGTAACTTTAAGTAAACCTAATTCATCAATCTCTTGCAAGATTTTCTCTCTACCTCTAATAACATGAGGTGGTGCCTGTACTACTCTATTCTTAATAAACTTTTGCTTATTGCATCGAAATGGGTGATTTGGTGGAAGGAATTTCCTATGGTTGTCAAACCAAGATGTTTTGCACCCATTTTGAAGATAAAAAGCATCTGATCCTTGTCACTGTAATGGCCTGAATACTGGATTAGTAATGATCAGTGAAATCTATAAAGTTTATAGTGTGAATTTCATACGAAAACATTAATGATTGTGTCTTAAAAGACAGTAGAGGAGGAAGGTTAAACGTGCTCAGGTCAGGAAAGTCCCTGACGGGTGACCTCCCGGGAAGCCAGTAGTAAAATTTATTTTAGTGGACCATTGAAAACTACAAGTTATAAGGAGTCTAGTGGTACAATATGGAGTGAAAATGAGGTCAAATAGGTCCCCGAAAGTCAAGTTGAAGAAAGTCTCTAGTTCGGTTCAATAGTAACTATGGTTGACTGAACTTTGACCGAAGTTTTAAAAATAGTAAATGAGATTAAAATGGTGTAGTGTGGGAAGTGTAAAGGCTTAAAATAATTTTTATGAATTTTTCACAGTAATAGATTAGTGAATTATGGCAAAACCGAACAGTGTTGAATCGGACCAATTTAAGTGAATCGGACCCCAAACGGATTTCAATTGAGCTAACATTTTGCAGGTAGACTATTTTTCATATTATAAGAAAGATGGAATTAGTTGGGAGTGAAAATAAGTTGAGAAACTTATAGTTACCATAGAATAGTGGAATTTGGCCAAAAAATCAAAAATTGGTTCAAACTGGTTTGACCATTTTGGTTGGACCTGATTTGGTTCAAATTACACTTATAAATACCCCCCAAGACCATATTTCTTAGAGAAATCCCTAGAGAACATGACCTTCTCCTCTCCTCCTTTGGCCTAAGTGAATTTCTTCATTTCTTTTCTATTTTTCTTCCATTTTCTCTCCATCTCTCCCCAAACCCAAGCCTCCTAAGAAAATTTTAGCCTTTCTAGAATTTGATGGTGATGATTAGAGCTCATTTGAAATGGAAGAAGTGGGAGAAAATAAGTGGAAAAATTAATATGTCAAATTGAGGTATGTAAAGTTGATATTTTTAAATTTGTTTAACAGTTCAAATAGGTACTTTAGGATGTGTAGAGTATTCTTATATAATTATATTGCATAAATAAAGAAAATTTATGGTTATTTCTTTGATGATTGTATTCGGCCACTTATGGAAAATAAAGCAGATGATGGTCTTTTAAGGTGCTAAGGCATGTAAAGTATGCTTAAGATGTGGAGAACAAGAAAATAAGGTTATTGGATACAATATCCTTCTTTTTCCATTGAAAAAGTATGATTTTATGTTATGTTCATATTGCATGTATGTGATTTAAGCATGTTTAATTGAAATAAATTTGATTGAAATGTTTAAGAAGACTAAAAATGAGATTTTGAATGATTAAAATGGAAAGAAATAAATCATATACCCTAGACACCATGTAGGCCGAATGGTATACCTTAGTATACCAGGGTATACTTTAGTGATTAATGCAAATAGATGGTATATTTGAAATGCATAACATGTAATTTAGTTAATTGAGTGATTAGAAGAAAGAAAACTAAGTGAAATGGTATGGACACTCTTTGGCTGAATGGAATAGGTTAGGGTAATTTAGTATACTTTGATAATTGATTAAGTGTAATGGCATAAAATGACACTGGGATGATAATAGAGTGGGTATTAAGTTAATTGGAATAAATGAAATTTAATTGAAAATAATTTAGTATGATAATCTAATATGTATAATGTAAAAATATTGATATGTATGATGTAAATTGTGTAAAATGTTATGTTTAGTGTTAATATAGGTTAATAAGTGAGATAGAAGTGATTAATGTTTAAAAAGAGATATTTTAAAGTATAGTGTAAGTGATGGCTGAATGAGTACGTTGATAATCTTATAGTTAATTTTGTGAAATTTGTAATAGAAATGTTTAAAAATAAATGTATAAATGAAATTGAGTGTAAAATAAATTAGTTAGAATTTTTAATTGTTTAATTGAATATTTTATATGTTGAACGTACATTATGTCTAAAGTGAATGTTATGGGCTATGATATATTAAAGTAAAAAATTAACATAATTGATGTTAAAATTGAATAATAAGTGTATTAGAATGAAATTGATGGAAAAAGAGTGAAGTAAAAATGATTATTATATGATTAAATGAACTCAATGGCATAATTGAAGATATAAATGATAAATATATGAAATGGAAGTGAATTATAAGTGATATGTAAATTTTAAACTGAAGTGTATTTGATGATCGAATGGTTTATGTTGATATATTAAGTGATATAAGTGAAAATTTGATATTATTTGCCCTTAGTAATAGTCAGGTAGTAAAATCTAGTCCAGGATATAATTGGCTAGCCATAGGGATTTCACACCACGGTTCGAGTCATGGCAACTCGTGATCAATAGGCCAATGACGGTCTATCTCAATGCAGTGTTCAGTGTTTACAGTGATCAGTATAGTGCAGTGCCAGTGTTGAATGGTTCCTTTGGGATCATTCTATAGTGTAGTGGATCTATGAGATCCACGTCCTGCATATTCGGTTCGTAGATTTCTACCGGATGTATACTAGGGGCAATATGGTAATTATGCATAAGATTGAGACATTATGGTAAAATGCATTTAAATTGATAAAATTAGTGATAAATGAGAAAATAAATAAAAATGGGACCAAATTGTAAGAAATAGAAAGTTTAAGGGCAAAACGGCAATTTTACACTCAAGAGTGAAAATAAGTGATAATTAAGTGAAAAGTGTAAATAAAATGATAATAGTGTAATGAATTTAAATTTTAGGAATTAAAATGTAATTTGGTAGGTTATGTATTGATTAAGATGAAAGAAAAGTGTAAATAAGGGTATTTTAGTAAATAAGGTAAAATTAGGGACATAATCATAATTTTTGTAAAAAGTTGAGGACCTAAATGTAATTTTACAAATGAATAGATAATTATAGGATTTAAGTGTAATTATTGACTAATGTAAATATCTAAGTGGATAAATGATTTAAATAAGTGGTTTGAGGACTAAGTTAAAAGGAATGAAAAGTGTAGGGGTAAGATGGTAATTTAGTGTATAATTGAGATATTACGTGCTATCAAAGAGAAAAGTATAATTAAATGATTAATGATGTAATTTGATTACATGCTAGGAACTAAAATGAAAATTGACAAGAAAATATTATCGAAAAGACTAAAATGTAGATTTGTATGTTAATAATAAATTAAAAGTGAAATTAAGAATAACTAGTGGCATAATTGTAATTATAGAGAAATTGAATGGTAAAATTGAAATTTAAGGAAAATATAAGGATTAAAGTGTAAATTGGTTTAAAGATGATGGTGTAAGGATTAAATGATAATTTGTAGGCCAAATGATAAACAAATGTAAAAATAAGATTATTTAGTAGCATTTTTGTAAATATGAGACAATTAAGGGTAAAATTGTAAATTGATAAAAGTTTAGGGACCTAATTATAAATTTAGAATAGTAAGGCTAATTAAGGGATTAAAGTGGAATTAATCATTAAAATAAATATTAAATACATAGTTGATAATTAATGAATAAATAATCAAGTGAATAATGGTTTTAATTGATTTAATATATATATAATTGGGTATGTGTGTGTGTAATTTAATTAAGTTTATATAGTGACATAATTGTAATTAAGAAATAATGAAAGGCAAAAATGTGAAGTAGTGGCATTATTGTGAATAAGTGAAAAATGAGGGATTTAAGGGTAATTGATCCTAATATTGCTAATATAAGGACCTAATCGTACATTAATAAGTGGATGGAATATTAAATGAAATTATCAGAACATTAATTCGGATATATTATTGTAAGTTATGAAATGAAAGTAGAAATCAATAAATCTAACTAATAAGAATAATATTGATAATGATAATAAAGTGACATGGAAGGGTAAATTAGTAAATATAAAGAATGTGAAGTACTTTAGTGAATTTAAACTATAGTGTATGGATATTGAGTGGAATTAAAAAGAATGGAACTAATTGTATAGTCTGCCAAATAAAATATAACAAAAGTATTTAAATAATTATAGTGGGGAATAATAAATGCAAAGATAATAGTAAAATACAGTAGTGTAATTGTCAAGGCTATAATTTAAAATTGATATTATTGTGAATGTGTAGAGAATTGTTAGTGTGAATAATAAGATCGATAATAATGTCATTAATGATAGTAATAGTTTTGATCGAGAAAAGTAAAAGAGTGATGATAGGAATAATAAGTGTTTAGATAAGTCAGCAATTTGTATTTTAGTGTGAATAATTCAGGAATGTATTTCAAATACGGTTAATTGAAATTAAGTAAATTATACAAGATCTGATCAAATGGAAAATATTAGTGCAACTGTAAAGTGTAAAAGAGTTAGTGAAATTAAAGGAAAAGTAAAGGAGTCGTTAAGGATATAAAGAAAGTAAAAATATTAAATTGGTACTGCCAATAGTAACATTAGCGATTGTTCTAATAAGTGATTAGATGACTAATGATATACCCAAATATAGATTGTAAATAAATTATAATTAAAGAAAAGGAAATTAAAGATTTTAAATATAGACAAATTAACAACAAGAATTGTTAATATAATTGCTAGTTAAAGTGACATACCGAAAGTAATGTTATAAGTGTTAAAATTATTAGTACACATAATAAACATACTGATAATAATAATGGAAACGAAAAAGTAATGTTAAAAGAATAGTGACAGATAAGACAACAAAGGATTTAAGAGTGATAATTGACCAAAGTAAATAATTAATGTTCAAAAGATGTGATTACGGAAATAAGCTTATGTGTGCATGCATATCACCACTGGGCATTTTTAATGCTTAGATCGTAGAGTGTTACTGCGCGCAAGTTATGGTAGATTTTGATGTAGCCGAAGATGTAGTGAAGACCGAAGGAAGTATTCGACAATAAGAATAGAAGGATTGGCATAGCATGTATAAGATTGCAGTAGATGAGAGCAAAGATGTATGTGTTAGTGTAATTGTATATATATGATTATTAGTGTTATAAAAAAAAAACTCACTGATCTGTTAAGTGCACTATAGTGTATGTCAGTGTAGTACTGTGACATCCGGTATCCGTACCACTTACAAGTATAGGGTGTTACAGCCACAGTAAGGACAAGCTAATTTTCCAGCCGTACTCCAACCAAACAACATAGCATAGGCAAAAAGTCACTGACCGTCTACATTAATGCTGCTTTCATCATAAAATTTTGTTTAAGAGATGCATCATATATTTCAACACCGATATCCCAAAACTGTTGCAATTCAAATATCAATGGCTGTAAATATACATCAATTTTATGCTTTGGATTCCTAGGCCCTAGAACAATCATCGTCAAGAACATATATGCCTCATTTATACACATCCATGGGGGCAAATTATAAGGAGTAATTATGATTGACCATAATGAATTTTGTTGGCCTAATTGAACAAAAGCTTGAAAGCCGTCAGTGCTCAAACACAGCCGAACATTTCAAGGTTCAGCAGCAAAATCAGGCTGCCTGTTACTGAAATGTTTCCATGCAACTGCATCCGATTGATAGCTCATTATTTCATCTATGTGTTTGTGTTCATCATGCCATCTTAAGTGAGGTGCAGTAATCTCGGATGCATATAGTCTCTGCTATCTCGGTGTTAGCGAAAAATAATACATACGCTTCCAAGGTATCAATTTATGCTTCTTAGTACAATTTCTGAATTTGTATCTAGCTTGACTACAAAATTTGCACTCTTGTAAATCCACGTTATCTCCCCAAAACAACATACATCCCAACCTGCTACAGTTAATTTTCTCAACAGGCAAACCTAGACCTCTAATTAGTTTCTTTATATTGTAAAAATTATCAACCATTTTATAGTCAAGAGGCAAAGATTCATTGTACCA
The DNA here is from genome assembly GCA_947683425.1 of Excoecaria cochinchinensis. Taxonomy (NCBI): domain Eukaryota; kingdom Viridiplantae; phylum Streptophyta; class Magnoliopsida; order Malpighiales; family Euphorbiaceae; genus Excoecaria; species Excoecaria cochinchinensis. The sequence goes on from CANTUQ010000119.1 coordinate 11,094,833, forward strand.
AGCAAGAATTTTATCAAAACTTCGATTAGAAATATGACCTTTAGATTTTGTGTTAAATATTCGAGCGACCGAAGATAACTTAGTCATGTTATCATAGGCTGGCCATAATTCTTGATCGGTTGAATTTAGTAAGTCATAGAATTTTATCGCATTTGCGTTGGGTTCTTCGACATGAGGTATATTTTCCCTGAAATCACGGCCAGCTGCATCATAAACCATTTGGACATACGGATTATCAGTTACACCTACATCATATATCATAAGTTCACCCCCTCCTTCAACTTCACCCACATTTATTGACATGTTACCCACATTACCTATCGAGGTGCCACAAATTGATGGTTTCCCATATCGTGTCCACTCAAAATAATTTGGAACAAATCCTTTTCTTAGCAAATGGAAATACATTTCATCAATAGGAATATAACTAATGTGTTTGCACTTTTTACATGGACATTTAATTTTTGGGCCATCCATGTATGCAGGTTGAGAACTTGCATATTCTATAAATAATTGAACCCCTTCCATAAATTCAGGATTAATATAACCATCGGGTATTTTTCTTCTATACATCCAAGATCTATCAACTTACTCATAATGATTGCAAAGCTATTATATGAACAAAGTGACTACGTAGTTAGAATTAATTATATCTAATTACAAATAAAAAAACGACATATAAGATACAATGTCAGGCTCTAATAAAGTCCTAACGTAATACAAAAATGGGTGGATACCAATTTAATCATTTAGATTCAATCGTAATACTAATTTATTGAATAAGATCTAATACAAAATTATTTGAGACAAATGGTGGCCATGTTAAATTTAGTAATGCCATTTAATTTGCTAAATCAAAATAAGAAGAAAACTTGTCATATAATAATCATCATCATTACAACAACAACAACAACAACAACAACAACAACAATAATAATAATAATAATAATAATAATAATAATAATAATAATAATAATAATAATAAATTTAATTCCTCAAATTTTTAGATTTTATTATTGATTAATAATAATAATACTAATAATATTCTTAAAAAAATTATTAAGATTATTATTTTTTAATAATAAAAACAATAATAAATTTATCAGATTATTATTTAATAATAATCTAAATAATAATAATAATAATAGTATAATTTAAAAAAATTATTCATATTATTATTTAATAATATTAATAATAGCATTAATTAACATTATTAAATAATAATAATAATAATTTATTCAGATTATTATTTAATAATAATAATAATAATAATAATGATAATTTATAATTAAAAAAATAAGGAAAAACCGTAACACTTACCTCACGGCAAGGGAGAAGCGCCGGCGGATGGGAGGCGGAGCCGACAAGCAGTGGCGGCACGGCAAGGGAGGCAAAGATCCACGGCAAAGAAAGCGGTGAGGGGAGGAAAAGGGGAGGAGGGAGATCAGGGGGAAAGGGAGGAAAGGGAAGGAGGGAGATCATAGGGGAATGGTATAATAATAATAATAATTTATTCATGAACAAAACTTGGAAATACAATGCTATTAAAGATAAGAATATGATTGTGTTTAGAAACGATATTGTAAGGCCATATAGTGCCGTAAAATTGAGATTTAGCTAAATGTGATTATAATTGTGAATAAAAGTGCAGAAGGCAAATTTGATTGAGGGATCATTATTGCCCTTAGTTATTGATAGGAGACATGGGTGAAGGTATAATTGGCTAGCCATAGGGCCTAGAGAACTGTATTGTAACTTGGGATTATTGCGGGTTATCGATAACCTGCAAATCTATTTTCTTTAATGAGATAAGTGTCTAGTCGGGACTGCTTTTACTTAGGATTGGAGTTGGCCACTCCAATTCGTTAGGCCCAAAAGGCCCAAAAATGGGTTGATATCCTGCATACCCAACTCATGTAGTCCCGTTGTATTACTTCAGGCAATAAACTATAATATATATATATATATATATATATATATATATATATATATATAGATACTAATTATGTATAATAACGTATTGATAATAAATATAGGTATTGGCATGCATTGTGATTAATCTAGGTTATATATACATAAATTGGCACAATGGAATTATGAAACTTTATTGTGAGCCTCTTGCTGGGCAACAACCTGTTGCTTCTATTGGGGGGAAAGGTGAACAATATCCAATTAGAGAAGGTCCCCCGACAACAGTAGACCCACCAACAACAGAGCCCAGGGGTGCACCACCTGTCGAGCAGATGAGGGTTCATCATCACCATGACCAGGATTTCTTTGAAGAAGAGCAAAAGAAGCCTATGGTAATAAGGGGAAAGGCACCCAAGATAGAGGATATCATCTCAAGGAAAATAGAGGAGAGATTCGAAGCCATGACTAGCATGTCAATGATGGGGAAAGGAATTAACCCGAAAGATAAGGAGCTGGATGGTGAAGATCTAGTCCTCAAGAATTTTAAGATACCCAAATGCCAAAATTCGATGGCACCTCAGACCCAGTAGTACATGCAAAATAGTACTTATTAGTGATGAAGGGTATGACTCTGACCAGAAATCAGAAAATAGAATGTTTCTGAGCTTAATAGGGCCTAAAGTCGATTGGTACCATGGACTAGATAGGAGGTCCAAAGAGGTGTAGGACCTGCTAACATAGGAATTTCTTAAGCAATACGATTGCAGTACAAGGATGGAGGTCACCCTGAAAGACTTAGAGATGCTTCAACATAAGTTGGGAGAATCATTCCATGAGTACCTTACCATGTGGAGGAATCAGGTCATGGAAATGAAGAGAAAACCTGATACCCCTAATCAAATCAGGTTGTTTATTAGGAATGCTTGCCCATACTTGAGAGAGGCGCTAAAGATGAAGGGGCTAAAGGACTAGGAGCCCCTGAAAGACATAGCCATAGAAGTTGAAGGAGAATACCTGGCAAGCAAGCCGAGCAATGATAATTATACTCAGAGAAATTACGAAAATCAAGAGGCAGGAAAGTCAGCAGGGCCCGACAATGGAAATCGAACTAGAAATACGGTAAATGTGGCGGTTACCAAAACAAACCAAAAACATTATTCTAACCTAGGCAGATCGTTATCTTAGTGTAGGCACCGGATTCTGAGTCAGCTCAGACCAAGATTACCCAATGATAAAAATGACGCTTGCTTACGAGCAAAATGATTAGTAGTGACGATTTCCCTGTAGAAACCTTTTCCTTTTCATTTTTATTTTTATTTTTATTGTTATTGTTATTGTTATTTTTTATTTTTTATTTTTTGTTTTTATATTTACTTTTATTTTTGTTTTATTTTTCCTTTCGGGTTTTTTTTTCGAATTTTCGGTGCCCCGTTGCTGTGCGCACACAGGTCGTGGTAGCACGCGCGTAAGCACGGCATGCACCCGTAGGCGCAACGTGCTCCCGGAGGCGATGTGCGCTCGAAGGCGCAACGTGCTCTCGCAGGCGACGTGCGCCCGTATGGGCACATGTCGCTAGGGGCGACGTGCTCCCACGGGGGCGCACATCGCTGAGGGTAATATGGGCCCGCTGGAGCGCACGTCGCTGAGGGCGACATGCGGCCGCTGGGGCACACATTGCTGAGGGCGACATGCGCCCCCACATGCCATGCAACTTGCTCCAGTAGGGGGCCGCATGTCAGGCCTAGCGACATGCGGCATGCCCTTTGCGAGCCGCACTTCACCTACCCCTGCACGCTGCGCAAGAAGCGCATCTTTTTCTTCGTCAACGCACCGTGTTTTCGCTTTTTCGGGTATTTCTGGTAAATTTCGGGCTGCACATCCGATTTTAAAGGATAATGATCTGCTTTTGAGGGTAATTAAGGGATTTTTAACCAAAAATGTGGATAAAATCCTATTTTTCTAAAGAGATATAAAAGGAAAAATAGAAGGGATTCAGAAGGAGGTCCTTTTGAACAGTAAAAAAAACACAGAAACTTGGAGAGAGAAAGGCATGTTTAAGAGCGAAAAATCAATCCAAAAATTATTCTTGAACCCAAGAAATCAATTCTTGAGGTTCGAGTTTCAGTTTTCATTCAACAATTTATTCAAAAGCTTTAATCCAAACTTTTTCTATTTTTATCTCAAGCAAATTGATAGGAAAATAACAGTTTTCTTCATTTGCTGCAAATATCAAATCTCTGAGGGTAAATATCTGAGCTAAATTTATTCTCTCTTTCTCTTTTATTCATATTCCCTCATTCTCCCATTGTATATATTATTTTTTACTTGATTTTGTTGTTCTATATTGTATAATTTATTGTTGTTAAATTTTATTAATCTGTATTACTAACATATTGTTGTTGTTTCGTTGTACTGTTAATATATTTATTGTAGCATATTGTCAGAATGTTGTTATTTTGATTGATTTATGCGTTCATTATCATTACTAATGATTCCTTGTCTGTTTGGTTCCTTATTAATGCATATTGCATATTTTTTATTGATGTAAATTATTCCCATGTTATTTATTGTCTATCCATGAGGCTTGTTAATAATTTGTTCATGTTGTCACTTATTCATCGTTATTTTTTATTAATCACGCCATGGTATATTTTATCGTTATTGGATCTTGTTAATTTGTATTGTATGTAGTTCTTGGTGTCTTTTTATTTTATTATATTTATATCTATTATTATTCTGTTCATCAATTTATTCCTGGATATTGCCACTATTCATGGGTTGCTTGTATATTAAGATTCATTATTAATAATTAATATACGACTGCAGCACCCGGATGAAGGTGACCTTGAAAGATTTAGAGCTCCTTCAGCCGAAGCCTAATAAGTCATTCCACGAGTACCTTACTCGGTGGACAAATAGAGTGATGGAGATGAAGCGAAAGCCAGATACCCCTGATCAAATTCAGTTATTTATCCGAAATGCGAGTCCGTACCTAAGAGATGGGTTGAAGATGAAGGGGCTCAGAGACTGGGAATCTCTATTGCTATTAAAGCAGAAGGGGAGTATTTGGCGAAGAAGGTATCTGGCTTTTGCCTCATCTCAATCACTCTATTTGTCCACCTAGTAAGGTACTCGTGGAATGACTCATTAGGCTTCTACTGAAGGAGCTCTAAATCTTTCAAGGTTACCTCCATCCGGGTGCTGCAGTCGTACATTAATTATTAATAATGAATCTTACTAATTACTAATGAAGACAAGAGCTTTGTCAAGAAGAATTTCAGGAGCCCATCAGGGAATAGGTTAACTGGTGCGTGAACTAGTGGCAGTAATAAGAGTGGCAGTAGTAGAAAGGCTGAAGTCTTGGTGACAGAATCTAACCAAGGCCAGAGGTACTACTCGAATTTGGGCCGACCCCTATCTTGGGTTTTGGAGAGGTTAACGAAAGAGGGGCAATTGAGACCTTTAGAGCCAAGGTCAGCTAGAAACCAGGGTCAGTCGGGACACAGGAGTGATCAGTTTTGTGCTTATCATCAGCACACAGGCCATCTGACCGATTACTGCAGAACTTTGAGAAACAAAATCCAAGATCTCATTGATAGTAAGCAAATCACGGATCTGGAGAAAAGGGAAAAGAATAAAAAGCCTAGCAATTATGCAGCGGTTTCTCCAACAGTGTACATGATCGGGTCTAGTTTGCCCGAAGGGTTTGTGTTGAGAGATTTGTACGGCATTGATGCCAACACTGCTATCACGAGCCTCCATGAGGTAAGTGAAGAAGGGCTTCCCATGGCAGTGATCGATTGCTGGTCCACTGATGAAAGTGGAGATAAAAATAATGATTTTGAAGGTGAAGCATTTCCTAACCCGTGGGGATCGGAGGAGGAAGAGGAGAAGAAGAAGGTTGGAGCAGTAACCCAGAGTGGAAGGGTAGCTCCAGAAATTGAGAGGCCGCAAGATCCAGTGGTAGGCCAAAAGGAAAAAGAGCCGAAAGACGATCCAATAATAAGGCAGCTGAAAAAGACGCCGGCTCAAATTTTAATATGGGATCTAATAAGGCAATCTCTATCACATTGATAGAAGATAGTGGAGGCTTTGTGTGAAACAACGGTGGCCACAACCATATAACCCACAGAGTTGCTAGATGTAGTAAAGGGGGGTGCTGGGGAAAACATGGTATTTACAAGTGATGATTTGCCAGCAGAGGGGCGCAATCACAATCATCCTTTGTACATATGGGCTCAGATCAATCAAAAGCACACAACATGTGTCATGCTGGACGATGGTTCATCGATTAATGTATGCCCGCTGGTGGCGATGGCGGCTTTTGGGGTAACTAAGGACATGCTTGCTAAGTTTGATCTGACGATCACGGCATATGATAATTCACGGAGGCAGGCTTCTGGGACATTCAAGACGGTAGTTAAGACCGGGCCGATGGAATCCGAAGTAGAATTTGTAGTCTTGCCCATCCCCGCTAATTTCTCAGCCCTCTTGGGAAGACCTTAGTTCCATAAGCTAGGAGGAATCCCCTCTACTCTGCACCAAATGGTTAAGATTCCTCATGAGGGGCAGGTTGTGACTATAAGAGCTGCAAGGGAGAATCAGGTCTCAATATTGGAGATTGCGAGACAGCCTTTCAGTGGGTTTCACGTTGCTATGATAGATAGAGAGGAGCATATGGAAGGAAGCCCTTAAGTGTTGAATATGATGAGAAGAATGTCGTTCCTCCCTGGCGTGGGTCTAGGCAAGAACTCTTAGGGGTTACCAACAACCATTACCACCAGAGGTCAGAAGGATAAGAGGGACCTTGGGTATGAAGGTGCAGTAAGGAAGGGTAAGAATTCGGTCGGGAAAATTCCTCATATCAGAGAAAGTTTTGTGTCAGCAACTTCAGTGTGTGCCTACATGGGGGAAGCAGAGCCTCAATGGGTCGATGGGAAGATTGTGCCAGGATTTGAGGTATTCAATGACGTCTTCGATTGGGACATTGGATTGATCAAGCTAGCAGAGGGTTTTTGGGATGAAGAAATCATAACCAAGAAGATAGTTTGGGACCACGGAGCACTCAAAGAAATTATCACTGAGAGGCTGGTGACTGCCCAGGTGAAGGGAAGGCGAAGATGGAAGAAGCCATGCAAGGGGTCGTTGCAGAGCCTCCAAAGTTCCAGATTGATTCAGGACCGTCGGCTTCGACAGTTGCGCCGATAGGAGAGGAGGAAGAGAATAGTCTAGATTTTCTTTTTACTCCTTAACTTTTTAATGATGTTAATGACGTTTACAGTTCTATTAATGAAATGAACAATTTCGCTTACTTGTGTGATGTCTCTGATGATTTCAATATGCATAATCATGATCATAATTCATTCATATTTAACATTGATTCAACTGATGCAACTCTATTTAATCTTGGAACCTCAGAAAACCTGAAAGAAATCTTGATAGCATCTAACATAACTCCTGAAGAGCGAGAAAAATTTGAGAGAATATTAAGAAAAAAAAAAGTCTTTACCTGGACCTACGAAGACATGCCTGGAATAGATCGGCAGATTGCAGAACATGCCATCCCAACATACCCAAATCATAAACCTGTCAAGCTGAAACTTAGGAGGCTCAAACCAGAATGGGCAGATAAGGTCAAAAAGGAGATTCATAAACAAATTAAGGCCAAGTTCTTAATTGAGGTATAGTATCCAACCTGGTTGGCCAATGTTGTCCCGGTAGCCAAAAAGAATGGTAAAGTACGCGTATGCATAGACTATCGAGATCTAAATAAGGCCCGTCCGAAGGACGACTTCACATTGCCTCACATAGATGTACTAGTAGACAGTGCGGCCGCTTGCATAATGTACAGTTTCGTGGATGGTTATGCGGGTTATAATCAGATTCTCAACAAGATAGCCGATCGGATTAAAACAGCTTTCATTACAGAATGGGGGACGTTCGCTTACAGGGTAATGCCTTTCGGTTTGAAGAACGTGGGAGCAACCTATCAAAGAATAGCAACAAGGATTCTAAATGACTTGATTCACAAGGAGGTAGAGGTATATGTGGATGACATGATGATTTAGTCAGCCACTAGAGAAGGTCACTTTGAAGCTCTAGAAAAGTTCTTTTAGAGGATCGGTAAGTATAACCTACGGTTAAACCCCAAGAAATGTATCTTTAGTGTTACCTCAGGGAAGCTGTTAGGACATGTGGTTAGCCATAGGGGGATTGAGATTGACCCAGACAAAGTCAAGGCCATCCAAGAGATGTCGGTGCCTCAAAAGGAAAAGGACGTCAGAAGCTTTTTGGGTAAATTGCAGTATATCAGCCGGTTTATCGCCAAGCTTACTTCAATTTGCGAGCGAATCTTTAAGCTACTCAGAAAGGACCAACCTATAGTGTGGAATGAGAACTGTTAAAAAGCTTTTAACACCATCAGGGAATATTTACTGAATCCACCAATTCTGAGACCACTACAACCAGTAAAACCACTTATTCTGTATTTAGCCATAGAGGATAGCTCCATAGGCGCCATGATGGCTTAGGAGGATGAGTTTGGAGTAGAGTTCGCGGTCTATTACCTCAGTAAGAAGTTCCTTTCCTACGAGGCCAAGTACGTAGAAGTAGAAAAGATTTGCCTAGCGGTAATTTGGGCCTCCAAGAAGTTGAGACACTATTTCCACTCTTACAAGGTACAGGCAATGGCGAAACAGAATCCTCTCAGATACCTACAGGAAGCTCCGTCTTTGCTTGGAAAAATGGGGAGATGGTTATTGCTGTTACAAGAATTCGATGTTGATTATATCACTCAGAGAACCATTAAGGGGCGTGCAGCGGCGGAGTTTCTAGCTGAGCACCCGATCTAAAAAGATTCATATGAATTCAATTTCCCAGACGAGGATGTGGTAGCTATCACGGTTCAAGGTTAGCAGTTGCACTTTAACGGGGCTGTAAATAACAAAGGGGCAGCAGTAGGGATTATCCTAACAACCTCGAATGACAAGAAACTCCCATTAGCTAAGAAGCTAAGATATAAGGCCAGCAACAATGATGCTGAATACGAAGCATGCACTTTCGGGTTCGAAGCATTGATAGCCTTAGGGGCAAAGAATGTGGAAGTATTTGGAGATTCATCACTAGTGATCAATCACACTAGGGGTGAATGGGCTGTTAAAAAAGAGCGGCTGATCCCATATGTGAGGTACTTAAAAGATTTGAGCAATGTGCACCTTTCACTTTATTCCTAAAGACCAGAACCAGCTGGCCGACGCGCTTGCAACTTCGGTGTCGATATGGGATAATCCAGAGGGGGTGGTTATGAAGCCTGTGCTGATTTCAAGTTCTGAGAGGCCTAGCTTTGAGTCCAAGCCAGTCATGGAGATAGAAGTTATGGATAGAAGGCCATGGTATCACGATATTAGAAATTACTTAGAAAAGGCAACATTTCCAGAAGAGGCTACAGAGAAAGATCAGAAGTTGATACGCAAGCTATCTACTCAGTTCATCTGCATAGACGGGTTGTTGTACAAACAACAAGCCGATGGTATCCAATTGAGGTGTTTGGATAAAAGGAGGCCGAAAAGGTAATGGAGGAAACTCACGCTGGTGTGTGCGGGGCCCACATGAATGGTTTAATGCTGGCCAAGAAGATCATGAAATAAGGGTTCTACTGGCTCACCATGGATACGGACTGCTCAAGATATGTAAAGCAATGCCAGTTGTGTCAACAGTATGTAAATTTAAGGCACCTGCCGGTTTTAGAGTTACACAATTTGACATCGCCTTGGCCATTCGCAGCCTGGGGGATCGACATTATCAGAGAAATAAATCCCGTGGCCTCCAATGGACATAGATTCATCATAGTTTCTATCGACTATTTTACCAAATGGGTAGAGGCTGAGTCTTTCAGGAAAGTCAATTCTCGAGATATGGCCAAATTCATTGAAAAGAACTTGATATGCAGATACGGTCTCCCACATCACGTTGTATCCGACAATGGGGTCCAGTTCATGGCTGAGATGAAGAGGTTGCTTCAAAAGTATGGTATCGAGCATCATAAATCCTCTCTGTATCGTCCTCAAGCTAATGGGGCAGTAGAAGCCGCCAATAAGAACATCAAGAGAATCCTGGCCAAGATGGTGCAGAACTATAAAGATTGGGTGGGGAAGTTGCCTTTCGCACTCTGGGGTTATAGAATGACTATCAGAACTTCCATAGGGCTACGGGATAGAAGCGATACTACCAGTCAAAATAGAACTCAGGTCGTTGAGGGTAGTTATGGAAGCTCAAGTTCTAGAAGCTGAATGGGCACAACAGCGGTTACAGCATCTGAACATGCTGGACGAGAGCAAATTGAGAGCGTACTATCATAATCAGATTTATTAAAAAAGGCTCACCAGGTCATTCAAAAAGAAGGTCAAGAAATACCCGTTGAAGGAGGGAGATTTGGCCTTCAAGTAAATGAGACCAGGTGCGCCGGATGTCAGGGGAAAATTCAGACCAATGTGGGAAGGGCCTTTCGTCCTCAAAAAGCTGCTGTTAAAAGGAGCAACAATTCTATCAGATAGTGATGGCGACGAGTTCAAGGAGGCGATCAACATTGATAGGCTCAAGAGGTTTTATGGCTAAAGGCAATAAAAATCAAAAGAAGAGAATAAAAGCCCCGCAGGTCGAAAACCGAAAAAAGGCGACCTTGCTAAAATTGGGCACCTCATCAGGGTGAAAACAAAAAAAGGCATCCTGGGTAACAATTAGAGGCTTGAGAGAAAATGTCCAATCAAGAAAACCTGAACGGGCTGATTAGTGATAGGAGTTTGATGCTATCAAGATTCATTCCAGGAATGAATTTAACTTTGCATTTTGAATTAGTGTTAAATGATGATCGTGTATACTGAAATCATACTGAGATGTACACAATTTTGTGAAATGAAATAAAACTGAATTTATTCATTTACATTTTTTTCTAGTTCTGTTTTAAAAAGGAACACAATTGCTCAAAATGCATGCAAATCTATATTAAGCCCTACCACTACTCTCGCCGGCCAGATGTTTAAGCCAACTGATCATGTTGTCAACAGCGGGGATAGTCACCCATTGTTTATAGTCTGACGAGCTGGTAAAATCAGAGTCCTTAGCTCTCTTAATAGTGGTGCTCTAAGGTAACCTCACCCAAAGCCCACATTAGCCAGTGATAAATGTCGAAGATAGGAGCCCACTGTGACAAGCTAGCGGCAGAGTCACGACAGTCTGGCACCCTCCAAACTGGCGAGCGCAGAGGGATGTGATGTAAAAGGATACCCTGTGAAGTCCACATAGTGGGACACATCCTGAAGGCCCATCTCGGGTCACATAGTCAAGACGTATCTAAGGGGCTCATGAAGCTAATATCTCTGTCTGCTAGTGTGGCAATCCATATGAAGCCTTCATGAGAGGAATCAAACTAATATGTTCTCTGCCTGTGAAAAAAGTGTGCTAGTGAGTATGCTCCGATCACCCGGGGAGGGGGTTCTGTCAGTAACTTTAGCTTTTCCTGCAGCCACACCTAAAAAAATAGAGAAAAAAAAGAAAGAAGAAAAGTAAAAAAGAAGAAAAGAAAAGAAGGAAGTAAGAAAAAAGAAAGAAAGAAAGAAAAAGCCGCAGGATTGGGTTGGGTCCATTCCAGGCAAAAATTAGGCACAGGGTTATGTGAAATTCCGAAAAGGACATATTTCCTGCAAAGGAAAGCTAGTGTCTTTTTATTTCATTATATTTATATCTATTATTATTCTGTTCATCAATTTATTCCTCGATATTGCCACTACTCATGGGTTGCTTGTATATTAAGATTCATTATTAATAATTAATGTAACAGGTAGTCTAGTTGCTAAATCATTCATTATTTGCTTATTGTAATTGATTAGTGTGTTATCATTATGTTATTTGTATATTAATATGTATGTCATAAATAACCTTGACTTAGAATAAATTATTTGCATGATGTATATCGTGGTTTATAAACTAATAAATATTTAACTGATTGTTTATGTTTAATTAGTGGTCTAATTTATTTAATTTATTTGTTGGTTGTTTGTATTATTTATTTAATTGCTTGACTCATCTTTATTGCTTTATTTAATTGATTTAATTAATTATTTACATTTAGTTGATTTAATTGATTGTATATATTTAATTAGTTTAATTGATTGTTATATAATTTAAATAATCATTTAATTGGTCGTTTGAATCGATTAATTCATTCAATTAATTGCTTGCTTATATTATTTATTTAATTTAATTCACAAACATTTCATTTTATTCTTTTTAATTGCCACAAAATGTGTTTATTTCTTCTTGAGTAATATTTTCGAGCGGAGCGGAGGATCGAGAAATTGACACCTTCCGAATTTGGGTTTGCATTTCTAATTGTTGTGTTCTTCTTTATTATATTATTTTGATGTTGTATGTAAAAATGCATTTTAAATCCGTCAGCATTATAGAAAATAGTATTTTCTACAATAATTAAAATTAGAGTTTTTTCCTAATAAAATGGACCAATGTCCTACTTTAACCAAATAAAATCTCACTGTCAAATGGAGAATTAATTTTCATAAAATGGGATCACTCATCCCCGTTTTCTCAATCAACATCCAAAAATAGTTCTCCAATTATTTTTAAGTTAATAAAAAGGAACCAATGTTCCTAAAAATTCAATAAATGACCCGATTTATGTATGGCATATTTTACTCTTTTTTTTGAAGTATTTATTTACTTATTCATTTCGGGCCCTTGTAATTAATTTTTGGGGCAAATTTTATTCTTGTAATTTATTTATTTCTTTATCGCTTTATTTAATGCTTTCCAATATATTTGCAATGCGTATTAAAAATTCAATGCATAATCGTGTGAGAGGAGAGATGAAATTTCAATTTCTTAAAAGTTCATTTATAAGTTTAACTTAAAAGCATTAAAAAAAGTAAAGTTTCGAACACCTTCTCTGGGTTAAGACCCCCGAGGTTAGAGACCTTTCCCAATTTCTTGTAAATTGGGTAGCGACTCTAAAATACCTCAAAGGTGCCTAAAGGGGTCGTGAGGCTAGATGATCCCTTCCAATGTTCTATTGAAAGGGAGGCATCCAAAATGTCTCATGATGCCAAGATCAAAAGGCGTGAACCAATCCCTCAAGCCCTAAAAGTGGGTTCAAAGAGGGCCTTTGCTAGGTTCGGTACGCGTCACACTTAGGTACTTAAAAGGTTGATGAAAGAAGGTAAGCTACAACTAATACCTACTAAGCCCATAGAAGTCAGGGATGTCCCGATCATCGAGCGGATCAGTACTGTGCCTACCATTAGCATACAGGGTATGACACTGATGAATGTCAAACTCTGAGGAAACAAATTCAGAACCTCATTGATAGCAAATAGATTGCTGATTCAGAGAATCGAAAGAAGAAAGCATGTGTTGTAAAGGGAATTCGAGACACTATTAAAGAGTCCTAGAATGTGGCCACAACACCGCAAGAAGTAAGAGAGAAGACTTTCAAGTAGATGTGCTTTTTTGTATTTGTACTTTTCAATATTGATGTGTGCAGTACTATTTATGTTAATTATATTAATGACTTTTTGTTTATGTCTCTCATGATTTCATTATGCATGATAACATTCACAAATCGTTTACATTTGATATTAACTTAATAAATACTACCTCATTTAATCTTGAGATCCTGTTAGCATCCGATGTTACTCCTGAAGAGAGATAAAGCTAGGAGATCGAAAAAAATAAGAAAAAACAAAAAAAAGGAAGCCTTAGCCTAAACCGGGAATGATATCCAGGGAATCGATGAAAGCATTGTTTAGACACACTGCTCCAACCTACTGAAACAACTAGTTGGTCAAATTAAAAGTTGAAAGATATGGAAAGACTAGAATGAAGATAAAGTCAACATCCAAAGTAATGAACATTGAGGAAGCAAATAGGAACCTAATAGCTTTATAATTACTTGGAAAGGCCTAAAGATACTGCGAGGAAAGACTGCAAGATGACCATCCGAGGTAGCAAAAAAATGTAATAAATATACAGCCCATTAGAACTATGTCTCAGAATTCCTTTTAACCATTTGAGATGGTCGCCAAAAAATAAGTAAAAAAAATTGGCCTTTAACCCTCTGGAGCCAAAAGGAGTAAAGCATGGACTCTTCCAGTTAAACTTAAGAGAAGAGTTCATCACTATTTGAAAAAAAAAAAGAAGTTTTGGCTTAACCTTCTGGAAGTGGGTCAAGAGCTGTTGATGAAAGGAAGGTAACTTAGCATACAAATAACTTAGATCAAATGCTCTAGGTTACAAAAGCTAAAGTCAAAAAAGCTACTGATAGAAATGGTTGGCATCCTCGCTAGCAATGATAGGAGAAGATTCAAGGTTTAGGCAATGCTAACAAAGTTAAGAAGGTTTCAAAAAAATATCAGAGGCTAACTTGTAACCTATTCTCAACCATTAAGGACTACTTCATAAATTGAGCCACCAAAATCGACAAAAGATAAGGTACGGGCTTTTACAGTCAAGGTCCAAATGGGGAGCTCACTGTCTCCACCAGTTTGCATAAGGGTTAAGGTAAAGCCTTGTTAGAAGGAACAGCTATCCCGGTTGACAATAATGAAAGTAAATTCAAATGAACCAATAAATGCTGATGGACTAAATGAGGTTCCATAGCAAAGGCTAAAAAAAAAAGAGAATAAATGCCCCAGGGGTCAAAAATCGAAAAAAGGCAACCTCGTTAAAATTGGGCACCCCATCAAGGTGAAAGCCGAAAAAAGGCATCTTGGGCAAAAATTTGGGGCAAAGAGAAAATGTTCAATCATGAAAACCCAAGAGGGTTAATTGATAATAAGAGTTTGATGCTTTAAGGATCCAAATAATGATGATGTGTGATGAAATTGAACTAGAACATACACATTTACACAATAATATATTAATACCAGCAGAGCACTTTATCTCGCATACTCAAAATTGTTTAAGTTCCAACATAAAAAGTAGCGCATTGTTTCTTTCTCACATATGCGCAATTTACAATATATGGGCTCCATTGTTACCATCATCCTGAAGCTTCGACAAACTCGCCCCGTTGTTGGCTTCGAGCTAGTCATACAACACCTTCATGAGGAAAATCGAAATCCATATAGCCGTTGTTCAGAAAGCGAAACAATTTTAGCTTTTCTAGCCAAAAAAAAAAGAGAGAAAAAAAAGGGGGCCGTTAGAGATGAAAACCATAAATGGCTCTCTAAGCAAAAGTTAGGCCAGAGGGTAGGGTGAAAACCTAAAAACAGACAGTTTTCCCTACAAAAAAAAGTAATAATAAAATGAATAAAAGCCATTGGAGTGGGCTGGGTTCATTCCAGGTAAAAGTTAGGCACAGAGTTATGTGAAAATCCCCAAATGGACGTATTTCCCGCAAAGAAAAGCTAGTGTGAAGATCCACAAGGGATGCACTACCTTTAATAAATGACCACTAGTAGATGGAGTGATAAAGCGGTCAAAATAGTCTCCCTTCAGGTGGATAATTCATAATTCAGGACATGAGTTAAAGCCTTGGGGGCAAAATGCTGTGCAACTTTTAGCAAAATGCATGTTAACCGGAGGACAAAGTTGCACACGGGTCGGTTCTCTTTGAAAAGATTATGGGCCAGAGTTTCTAATCTAAGAAGACACTCTTCTAGATCCTCGGAGGCATCAAACAATATGAGCAGCCAAGTTATACCCTCAACAGACCCTTAACCACTCAGAACATGGTCTATCCGTTTTTGCATGCATTTCATGTCATACAATTCTTTTGCAAACATCTGCATATAACTTTTCACACATAATCTCTTATATATATTCCTGTGCACACAACTTTGCAGGAAATGTCCAAATAAAGACCACACACATGAAAGCAGGTCAAGGACAACTTCAACTCATCATTAACACTCACCCGTGCTGGATAACTAGGTCAAGATGAAGTCTACATAGGTTCAAACCGATCTCCAAGTCCTCTTAAGAGGCAAATCTCTAAGTCCTCTTAGGAGGCAATTCTCCAAGTCCTCTTAAGAGGCAAATCTCCAAAGTCCTCTGAAGAGGCAAATCTCTAAGTCCTCTTAAGAGGCAAATCTCCAAAGTCCTCTAAAGCGGCTAATCCCCAAGTCCCCTTAAGAAGCAAATCTCTAAGTCCTCTTAAGAGGCAAATCTCCAAAGTCCTCTGAAGAGGTAAATCTCCAAGTCCTCTGAAGAGGTAAATCTCCAAAGTCCTCTAAAGAGGCAAATCTCCAAGTCCTCTGAAGCTGAAGAAGCAAATCTCCATAGTCCTTTTAAGAGGAAAATCTTCAAGTCCTCTTAAGAGGCTAATCCCCAAGTCCCCTTAAGAAGCAAATCTCTAAGTCCTCTTAAGAGGCAAATCTCCAAAGTCCTCTGAAGAGGTAAATCTCCAAGTCCTCTGAAGAGGTAAATCTCCAAAGTCCTCGGAAGAGGCAAATCTCCAAGTCCTCTGAAGCTGAAGAAGCAAATCTCCATAGTCCTTTTAAGAGGAAAATCTCCAAGTCCTCTTAAGAGGCAAATCTCAAAGCCCTATGAAGAAGCAAATCTCCAAATCCTCTTAAGAGGCAAATATCCAAAAACCCCTTAAGAGGCAAAACATACAAAGACCTCTTAAAAGGGAACACATCTAAAGACCTCTTAAGAGGCAAAACATCCAAAGTCCTTCAGGGGGCAACAGTCCTTCAGGTGGCAATCGTTCTTCAGGGAACAACCAACCATCCTACTGGGGGCATCCATCTGACATAAGCTTAACGAGAATGTAAAATACTAGCGAGACAGCGCTAATCGGTCACCGAGAGAATGGCTTGGCACGTTAGTAAGCGGGTGTTAATCAAAGATCTGCCGTGACTTCATGAGCGCAGCTGGACAGTGGCAGCCTCAGGTATGCCATCCATCCCTTTCCTCTGAGTTTAGGCTCACCTAGGCACCCATGCACTAGCTTCTCCAAAACTAGGGGTATCTGTAGACACCGGGTCCCGAGGAAGCCTAGATTAGGGTTACCCAGTGATAAAATTAGTGCCTGTTCACAGGCAAAAATGTGGGAAGTGATTTTTCCTTGTCAAGATCCTTTTGAAAAAACAAAAAAAAAAAAATTGTTGACGTGTGCAGGCTGCCCCTCGTAGGGGAGGGCTTGAGGGGTCGCCCCTCGGGAGGGCCTACTGCGTGAGAGAGCGCCCCTTGCGCTCGCGCAACACTAGGTCACCCCTCGTGCTTGCACCTGCCCCTTGCAGGGGTGGGCCGCGAGAGGGATCGCCCTCTGAGTGCGTGTGCGGTGAGAGGTCGCCCCTCATCATCTTCTTCAACAAAAATCAAGGAATTTAATTTTGAATTGAATTCCAACGCTGATTTTTGGGATTTTTGTGAGTTAATTCCGATTTTTATGTTTTAAAATAGGAAATTTAGATTTAATTGACTTTATTATCTTCCTAAAATCTCATTTTTTGAAGAACAATACAAATATTCTTTTGGAGAGAAAGGTAAGGGATGAGAAAACATTCTGAAATTTTGATTTTTTCTTAAAAAAAGGAAAATAATTTTCTTCTCTTTATAGACACCAGGTCCCGAGGCGGTCCAAGATCAGGATTACCTGATGATGAAAGCTATACTTGCCACAAGTAGCGATGTAAAAAATGATGTCATCCTTGTCGAAAATCTCCTTTGTTCCTCTAAAAAAAAATTAATTCAAAAATTCACATTATTACTCTTATTTTTATTTCTTTTCATTTTTATTTTTGTATTTTTTTTTACTTATTTTCGTGTGTCACGTGTGCAGGCTGCGCCCTCTTGGGGCACACCTTGTATCCCTCCACACGCGGGCATTTTTGCCCCTTTGCGCGGTCGCTTTCGTCTACGTCACCTGCAATTTCCAGTCTTTTTTTCCCGTTTCTTTTAGGATTTTGTGTAATTTTCAGGTAACCAAAAATAAAAAAACAATTTGTATTTTCCCATTTTGGGATAATTCAGAGAATCAAAAGGGTTTTTGGGATTCATTTCAAAGGGGGGTTGCATTTTTTCACAAGAAAAAAAGAGAGAGTTTCCTCTCAAGCCAAGGGCAGCCGAAGGATTTCAAAAGCAAAAAAAATATTTAGATTTTTTTAGTCTAGCCTTTCTTCTTCTTTTTTCTTCAAGGTATTTTCCAGTCGAGGATCTATTTGCAAGCAAGGAAAATCAATTTCCTTTGTTTGTATTATCCCTCCAAAAAATAGTTCTAGAGTTTTATTTGTTTAAAACTTAAATTTTTTCTCAAATATTTTTGTATTTATTACCATAAATTCGACAAGGAGAACGGATCAAGACATCTTTTTTTTTATTCTATAAAATCTGAGGGTAAATATTTTTGGAACCGTTCTCATTTATTTTTGTTCATCATTTATTATTGTTAATATTATTATTTTCTCTTATTATTACCATATTTATAATTCATTTCTAGCATTTCTAATATGATTATTACTATTGATACATTATTTATGGTTTTAATTTGATTTCTTTGTGACTCCAACTTGATTATCATTATTATTATTAGTTTTATTGTCTCGTTGTCATGATTATTAGCACTATTATTATGATGTTACTACTATTATTCTTACTATTTGTGTTCACTGTTGATGTTTGCATGCTCATTTATTATTATTATTATTATTATTATTATTATTATTATTATTATTATTATTATTTCATGGTGTTATTATTAGTATCATTATTTCATATTTGTTTTGTACTATCATTATTTATTATTGTAGTTTTTTCTTTTGTGATTTCTATTATTATTATTATTATTTTTTTTATTGGTGCTATTATGCCATGATTATTATTATTATTATTGTTATCATAATTTTATTATTGTTTTGTCATTAACCTTAGGTTTTTGCATGATTTACTTTATTTCCTTTGCATATGGATTATTTGTATACTAAATTAACATGTTCTATATTTATTTTGACTTTATTTGATTAATTTTTTGAACTATTACTAACATTTTAATATTATTTTTCTGTCTGAGATTTATTGTGACTTGCATTGCGTGAGTGTCCTCGTGACCACGCGGAGGGGTCACTACGTGTAGGAGATTGCGTCGTTTGGTGAGACCTTTCCTATTCCCTCTATTTGTGTTGTGTTTGTTTGCGAATAAATATTTTATTTATGCACGCGTGAGATAAAAATTACCAAAATATTTTTATAATTAAATTGGAGCTTTTACTAATAAAATTGGGACCAATGTCCCTCGTCTTAGCCAAAAAATGTAAAATATCACAATAAAATGAAGAGTTAGATTTTCTCCAAAAATGGGATCACTCATCCCGGTTTTTCAAGCCAATAATTGAATGACTCTTCGATCCCTCTTTAAGTGAGCGTGAAGGAACCAATGCTCCTAAACCAAACGAATACCCCGATTTATGTATGTCTTTTTTATGCTTGATTTTGCTTGCTTGTTTTAAATTTATGTTCGTATATTTTTGGGCCCTTTAATTAATTTTGGGGCAGTATTATTTAATTTTCATTTGGGATTGTATTCCGTCCCGATTTACATTTTTAACCTACTTTTGCTTGGGGTTATATTCCGCCCCAATTGCTCTTGTAATTGTGTGCTTGGAGTGTTTACTGTTTTCCTTTATCGCTTTATTTTATTGATTTTTTACGGTCTTTTACTTATCGCTTTCTTGATGCTTGCAATGCGCTTTTAATTTAAATGCATTAATCGTGTGAGATAAGAGGTAAAATTTTAGGAAGTTAAAAACTCATTTATAATTAACCAAAGCATAAATAAGAGTGAAGTTCCGAACACCAATCTCTGGTCTAGACCAATAAGAGGTTAGAGACCTTTCCCAATTTCTTGTAAATTGGGTGGCGACTCCAAAATACCTCAAAGGTGCCTAAAGGTGCCGTGAGGCTACATGATCCTTTCCAATGTTCTATTAGGAAGGAGGCATCCAAAATGTCTCATGGTACCCAAGATCAAAAAGACGTGAACCAATCCCTCGAATCCTAAAAGTGGGTTCAATGAGGGCCTTTGCTAGGTTCAGCACGCGTCACAGTGGCGACTCCACTGGGGACTGTTTGTGACTTTGCTCTGAAAGTGTTTTGATTAAAATGTATAATTGGGTTTTTAAAACTTAAAATTCTATCACTTTTTTAAAATTTGCATTGCATACTTTAGAGCCTTAGAACTATGTTTGTTGGTCCCCTATCTTACCCCGGTGTATTCCCAAAACACAACCCTGCTTTCACTCATTGTAGGGAAGTGTTAAGGATAATCACCAGCCCAAGTCTCGTACCATTAATAGTATATCAAATGGAGACCCAATCGGTCACTATACTCTTGATGAGCTAGACCCGTTGGCAGGGACCATGCTTGGGTAGACCTAAAGTATCACCACCTTGACCAAAGCTCATGTAATGGCAAATAGAAACTTCCATTAGGTGAAATGCTCCTTAATACGGTGCTTGTGATGTGGGCTATTATGTATTAAACAAAATCAAGCAAATTAAATGGTCTTTTATCAAAGGCTTTCATGCCCCAATAGGTTCACCTTAATTTAATTGAAGTGTCCAAATACGTAATGGCCAAAACCCATACGTATGTGCTTTAAATTAAGAGTGTTAAGCCTACCTAGCAAGAGACTATTTGACCTCGTGTGTGGGAGTAACAAGCTTGGAAGGGTTTACTGGCTCGTATGTGATTGCGAATGCTGCACAACTCACGATCATGCATTATACATGTCATCCATGCATCATTCTAACAATTTGGATCTTTCAGCCACCATAGATTCATCCAAGTGGACTAGAGATTTTGATAATCGACTAGTGAGGACAGACTCGCCCTTTGGATTGCTAGAATTAGTGCCTGTTTGGGATTCCGAGTCACTCTCAATAACTAGTGAATCATCTTCGATGGTAGAACATCCACAGGCATTAGAAATGGTTGATCCTTCATGACAGATTGAAGAGACTCATGCCTTAATGACCCAGGAAATGGATAGAACTTTGAAGGAGCTTGAAAAGAGGTTGTTGGCCACAATTAAGGGAAGGATGGATGCCATGACGCTAGTTCTTCAAGTTCAACTTATGGCGACTGCCCTCAACCAGGTTGAGCTAGCCACGACTAAAAAGGATTATACAATGACGACCATAAAGTTTCAATCCACCCCCGAGCCTAAGGCAAGGCGCCACTCGACTCACCAATCGGGCAAGTGGGAAAAGCAAAAGGACTAGAGCCTTTACAGTCAAGGGGCCTCCTCAGTCCTTCCAACTCCGAAAGGAAACTAGCTGATCTTGAAGAAGAGATTGTGAAGTCCAAGCTTGCACCTACTCGAGCCCCTCTCAATAAGACTATTACTATGCCCGCAAGTCTAGGAGTGGGTAGCAGTGGTATAAGAAGGACAAGGAAAGTACCAATGGTTGAGATAGCTCAAAGGCACTATTCTGATCTGGGCAGACCTTTGTCATGGGTTTTTGAGAAGCTAATGAGGGGGGGAATATTGCAGCCATTGCCAGCTAGGCCCACCGAAAACCAAGGACATCCCGATCACAAGGCAAATCAGTATTGTGCTTTTAACCAGCACACCGGGCATACCACAGATGATTTCAAGACCTTGAGGTGTCATGTTCAAGATCTCATTAATAGCAAGCAGATCTCTGACCCAGAAGAGCAAAAGAAGGAGTGGAGGAGAAATTAAGTACCTGAGTGGGGAAGGAAGATGGTTCCTGCAGATGGTGATGAACCATTGGCCGAAATAGCTGTGCTGATGGAAACTAGAGGAAGATAGCTATTCAGATGTTCTTTTTATCACAGAACTTTTTGATGATGACATTTTTTTAATTTTGGTTTTTGTTAAATGAAATGAATGATTTCACTTATCTATGTGATATGTTCTCGTGATTTTATTATGCATAATCATAGCACATTTATATTTGACATTTATTCAACTAAAGCCATTCCATTTAATCTCGAAACTTTGGAGAATCCAAAGAAAATCTTGATAGCATCTATTATGACTCTTGAAGAGAGATTAAAATTTGAGAGAATGAAAAAAAAATGAAATAAAAGTCTTTGCCTGGACCTATAAAGACATGCAGGAGATCATTATGAAGCCGCTGAACACACTATGCCAGTGTATCCCGATCATGAACCAGCCAAGCAGAAACTCAAAAGATTCAAGCTAGGAGGGACAGGAAAGGTTAAAAGGGGGAATCCACAAGCAGAACCAGGGCTAAATTTTTATTGAAACGCAATGCCCAAATAGGTGGGTCAACGACATCCCCAATGGTTAAGAAGAGAAGTGCGCGTATGTGTAAACTATCAGGATTTGGACGAAGCTTATTGGGGAACGAAAAAAATATGTGTGTATGCAAAAAAATAGAAGAAAAATAAACAAAACAAAAGCAAAAGCAAAAAAAAAAGAAAGAAAGAAAAAAATTGATCATTAAAAGGCAAGGGAAAGTTACCTAGGGGCAAGCTTTGTTCAAATCCTATTGATCTACACATACCCATATTTTTTCGTGCTTCTTGGTTACTAAAAAGGACCTAAAGGTTGATTCACAAGCTATCCACCCAGTTCATCAATATAGAGGGTGTGTAGTACGAGAGGTGAGCCGATGTCATATGACTGAGGTGTTTAGACGAGAAGAAGGCTAAAAAGATTATGGAGGAGACCCATGCTAGGGTCTGCCATTGGAACCCTTACAAGTGTCACGCTTTTATTGCTCGATGCATAGGGCAAAAGCACTACTGCCCGTTGAAGCGCATCAAATCTTTAAGGGGCAGTCATGGAAGCAACGGCTACAGCAGCTAAACACGTTAAATGGAAACAGGTTTTGGGATTACTATCGCAATCAAATCTATCAAAAAACACCTTATTCGATCATTTGGGAAGAAAGTCAGAAAGCACCCACTGAAAGAGTGAGATTTGGTCTTCAAGCAAATAGGTCCGAGTGTTCTAGAAGGAGGAGGTAAATTCAGGCCAACATATAAAAATCCATTTGTTCTTGAAAAGTTGTTATCCAAGGGAGCAGCATTCCGACAGACAGCAAGGGAAGCAAGTTCAAAGAACCAGTCAGCATCAACAAACCCAAGAAGGTCCATGGCTAAAGACTAAAAATCAAAAGAAGAGAATAAATGTCCCGCGAGTTAAAAATCGAAAAAAGGCGGCCTTGCTAAAATTGGGCGCCTAGTCAGGGTGAAAACCGAAAAAAAGGCACTCTGGGCAAAAATTAGAGGCTTGAGAGAAAATGTCCAATCAAGAAAACCCGAGAGGGCTAATTGGAAACAGGAGTCTGATGCTTACAAGATCCACTCTGAGATTAGATGTAATTTTGCATTCTGAATCTATGTTAAATGGTGATCATGTATGGAGAAATCGTATTGAAATGTACACAATTTTGAGGAAAAATATAAGACAAAAGTAGCTTAACTCATCATTTCCTAGTTCTTTTATAAAAAGAGGGATACCGTTCATTGATGAATGTGTGAAATCTAAATGGTTATACTCTACTTCTGCTCTCACTGACCAGATGCCTAACCCGATGGGTCCCATTATCTATAGCAGGGCTAAGTACCCTTCTCTTATATGCACTTATGGAGGCGAGGGTGTAGTCTCTAACCTGCAGTTCGACAATTTTTGTAAGCAGCTGTGTCTAAGGGCTATGGTACTCAGGGGTGAAGGCCGAGGAAAAGATGCTGCCCTGGAAAGATAGAGGATGCTTCATGACATCTTGAATCCCCCCGAACTGTCAAATGCAATAGGCAATGATATCTAAAGTGGTCTCGAGAAATCCACACAAGAGAACAGAAAGGAGAGCCAGGGGCACAGGGAGTTGAACCTTGTTCGCCACCTCACCCAATCAAGCAACACCTTCGTCGGAGGGGGCGAGGGGATGTAATCCTTGTCTAGGAGAAGATTTCTCAGCGAATAATTGGCAATTGCTATAGAAGGAGGCTCTGATAGTAGCTTCAATTTTTCTTGTAGCCACGCCGAAAAAAAAAAAGAAGGCCGTTAGAGATGAAAACCATAATTGGCGCTCTAAGCAAAAATTATGCCAAAGGGCAGGGTGAAAACCTGGGAACAGGCAGTCTGTCCTACAAAATAAAATGAATAAAAGCTGCTGGATTGGGTTGGGTCCATTCCAGGCAAAAAATAAGGCACAGGGTTATGTGAAAATCAGAAAAAGACGCATTTCCCGCTAAGAAAAGCTAGTGTGAAAATCCACAAGGGATGCACTACCTTCAAAAATGACTTCAGGTTTCAGATGAGAACCTCATAATCCCCAAAGGCATGAAATTCAAAAGCAAATCCAAGGGGCACTGATCCTGCTGCAAATTATGACCAAACCGGCTGTTGCCTCTAAATCCACTTAGGCGAATTCTTGTCCTGCATTGCTGCATACATATACATCTCACATGCATGCTCACTATTTTTCCTACATATTTGGCTTTCTAAGTCTTGCAGAAAGAGAGAATCAATGCGAATGCTGACAAAAGGCGAGTGACAACATCGATCAAAACACCAATCCAGCCAGCCAAAGACCTCTCAGGGGGAGATCAACCGAACACCTCTCAGGGGGCAGCTAATCGAAGACCTCTCAGGGGGTGATCAACTGAAGACCTCTCAGGGGGCAGCTAATCGCAGACCTCTCAGGGGGCAGCCAGCTAATCGAAGACCTCTCAGGGGGTGATCAACCGAAGACCTCTCCGGGGGCAGCTAATCGAAGACCTCTCAGGGGGCAATCAACCGAAGACCTCTCAGGGGGCAATCAACCAAAGACCTCTCAGGAGGCAGTCAACCGAAGACCTCCTAGGGGGCAGCTAATCGAAGACCTCTCAGGGGGCGATCAATCGAAGACCTCTTCGGGGGTAGCTAATCAAAGACCTCTCAAGGGGCGATCAACCAAAGACCTCTCAAGGGGCAGTCAACCGAAGACCTCTCAGGGGGCAGCTAATCGAAGACCTCTCAGGGGGCGATCAATCGAAGACCTCTTAGGGGGCAGTCAACCGAAGACCTCTCAGGGGGCAGCTAATTGAACACCTCTCAGGGGGCGATCAACCGAAGACCTCTTAGGGGGCAGCTAATCGAAGACCTCTCGGGGGGCGATCAACCGAAGACCTCTTAGGGGGCAGCTAATCGAAGACCTCTCAGGGGCCGATCAACCGAAGACCTCTCAGGGGGCAGCCAGCTAATCGAAGACCTCTCAGGGGGTGATCAATCGAAGACCTCTCAGGGGGCAATCAATCGAAGACCGCTCAGGGGGCAGCTGGCCAACCAAAGACCTCTCAGGGGGCACCACCTCAGAAGGGATAACACGCTAACAATATCATCCAGTCTGGAAAAGCGACCACCTCAGGTACGCGTCTCTTTCCTTCTTTTCTGAATTTTGGCTCACCCAGGCACTTAAATTCTTGGTTCCACAAAATTGGGGGCAACTGTAGACACCGGGTCCTGAGGCTGTCCAAGATCAGGATTACCCGGTGATGAAAGTTATACTTCCCACAAGTAACGGTGTAAAAAATGATGTCATCCTTGTCGAAAATCTCCTTTGTTCCTCTAAAAAAGAAAATTTAATTCAAAAATTCGCATTGTTACTCTTATTTTTATTTCTTTTCATTTTTATTTTTATTTTTTTTATTTTTTTTTTCCGAGTGCCATGCGTGCAAGCCGCACCCGCGCAGGTCTTTGCATTTTTGCCCCTTTGCGCGGTCGCTTTCATCTGCGTCACCTACGATTTCCAGTCTTTTTTCCCATTTATTTCAAGATTTTGTGTAATTTTCGAGTAAACAAAAATGAAAAAACAATTTGTATTTTCCCATTTTGGGACAATTTAGAGAATCAAAAGGGTTTTTGGGATTCATTTCAAAGGGGGCTGTGTTCTTTCACAAGAAAAAAAGAGAGAGTTTCCTCTCAAGCCAAGGGCAGCCAAAGGATTTCAAAAGCAAAAAAAATATTTAGATTTTTTTAGTCTAGCTTTTCTTCTTCTTTTTTCTTCAAGGTATTTTCCAGTCGGGGATCTATTTTCAAGTAAGGAAAATCAATTTCCTTTGTTTTGTATTATCCCTCCAAAAAATAGTTCTAGAGTTTTATTTGTTTAAAACTTGAATTTTTTTCTCAAATATTTTTGTATTTATTACCATAAATTCGACAAGGAGAACGGATCAAGACATCCTTTTTTTTCATTCTATAAAATCTGAGGGTAAACATTTTTGGAACCGTTCTCATTTATTTTTGTTCATCATTTATTATTGTTAATATTATTATTTTCTCTTATTATTACCATATTTATAATTCATTTCTAGCATTTCTAATATGATTATTACTGTTAATACATTATTTATGGTTTTAATTTGATTTCTTTGTGACTCCAACTTGATTATCATTATTATTATTAGTTTTATTGTCTTGTTGTCATGATTATTAGCACTATTATTATGATGTTACTACTATTATTCTTGCTATTTGTGTTCACTGTTGATGTTTGCATGCTCATTTATTATTATTATTATTATTATTATTATTATTATTATTATTATTATTATTATTATTATTATTATTTCATGGTATTATTGTTAGTATCATTATTTCATATTTGTTTTGTACTATCATTATTTATTATTGTAGTTTTTGCTATTGTTATTTCTATTATTATTATTATTATTATTATTATTATTATTTGATTGGTGCTATTATGTCATGATTATTATTGTTATTATTGTTATCATAATTTTATTATTGTTTTGTCATTAACTTTAGGTTTTTGCATGATTTACTTTATTTCCTTTGCATATGAATTATTTGTATACTAAATTAACATGTTCTATATTTAGTTTGACTTTATTTGATTAATTTTTAGAATTATTACTAATATTTTAATATTATTTTTCTGCCTGAGATTTATTGTGACTTGCATTGCGTGAGTGTCCTCGTGACCACGCGGAGGGGTCACTACATATAGGAGATCGCGTCATTTGGTGAGACCTTTCCTATTCCCTCTCTTTGTGTTGTGTTTGTTTGACAATAAATATTTTATTTATGCACGCGTGAGATAAAAATCACCAAAATATTTCTATAATTTATTTGGAGCTTTTACTAATAAAATTAGGACCAATGTCCCTCATCTTAGCTAAAAAATGTAAAATGTCACAATAAAACGAAGAGTTAGATTTTCTCCAAAAATGGGATCACTCATCCCGGTTTTTCAAGCCAATAATTGAATGACTCTTCGATCCCTCTTCAAGTGAGCGTGAAGGAACCAATGTTCCTAAACCAAATGAATACCCCGATTTATGTATGTCTTTTTTATGCTTGATTTTCATTGCTTGTTTTAAATTTATGTTCATATATTTTTGAGCCCTTGTAATTAATTTTGGGGCAATATTATTCAATTTTCATTTGGGATTGTATTCCGTCCCGATTTACATTTTTAACCTACTTTTGCTTGGGCTTATATTCCGCCCCAATTTCTCTTATAATTGTGTGTTTGGCGTGTTTACTGCTTTCCTTTATCGCTTTATTTTATTGCTTTTTTTTACGGTCTTTTACTTATCGCTTTCTTGATGCTTGCAATGCGCTTTTAATTTAAATGAATTAATAGTGTGAGATAAGAGGTAGAATTTTAGGAAGTTAAAAACTCATTTATAATTAACCAAAGAATAAATAAGAGTGAAGTTTCGAACACCAATCTCTAGTCTAGACCAATAAGAGGTTAGAGACCTTTCCCAATTTCTTGTAAATTGGGTGGCGACTCCAAAATACCTCAAAGTTGCCTAAAGGTGCCGTGATGCTAGATGATCCTTTCCAATATTATATTGGGAAGGAGGCATCCAAAATGTCTCATGGCATCCAAGATCAAAAAAACGCGAACCAATCCCTCGAATCCTAAAAGCAGGTTCAACGAGGGCCTTTCTAGGTTCGAAGCGCATCACACTCTTCTTTTGATCAGAGTTTCAACCTTTGATCGAGGAATTGTGCTTGAAATAGAGAAATTAATTCACTTTTCTTGAGACAGAGATTATTGTGATTTTTTAACAAAGTTTTTGAGTTTTTAGAGAGAAAACTCAAACTTTTCTTATTTTTCTGTTTGATTTTTGTGGATCTTGACAAGAGAACGATTCACGATTCATCCTTCCGATAATTATTCATTCTGAGGGTAAATGTTTGGGCTCAATTGTATTATTTCATTAATTTTTCTCTATTTTATTCACCTTCCACCATTGTTGCACCTCTTGAGTTATTACTTTATGTGATCAATCAGTTTATTTTTTGTTTCTTGCTCATGATTTAAGTTGTTTTGAGTGTTTTTCGCATCAATATTGTATAAAATCATGTAAAATCACATAAAATTACAAGTTTTGCATTGAAATTTTAAAGAAAAGAGCTTTTTTTTTCATCCCTGTCTCATTCCACCCTTTGAGGGGCGGGAAGGAGGTGAGGGGCAACCTGCCTGCCCCTCGAAGGGAGGTCGTCCCTCAACCTTTCTATTGTCCTTTAATGCTTTTTGGCCTATTTTGTCCCGTTTTTTATGTTTTTCGATCCATATTCGTACGATGTGATTTTTGCTTGATTTTAATATTATTTTTTTCATGCAATATTTATTTTTATTATTTTATGTGATAATGTTTATTTTTATTGCTTTATTTGATTTAATTAATTTTAGATTTATTTTGCTAACATTAATTTTATTTGTATTTATTTTTGGTTTCAATACTTATTTTTTCCTTATTTGAGCATTTTTACAAGCAAATGGGGAGATCGAGGAGACTTCTTTTTGGTATAATTTATCATTTTTGTTATTTTTTCATTTTTAGTTATTTTGCTTTTTATTTATCTTGCTATGTAATTTATAATAAAATTATTTATTTTATGCACGGTAAAAAGAAAATCACAAAAATATTTTTATTAATAAATTGGGTATTTTTCTAATAAAATAGGACTAATGTCCTCATTTCAACTAATAAAGAAAATTCACTTTTAAAAAAAGAGTTAATTTTCTCAAAATGGGATCACTCATCCCGATTTTCTCAATAACATCCAAAAATAACTCTTCAATTTTTAAGTGAGCACGAAAGAACTATTGTTCCTATTCCTAGATAAATGCACTGATTTATGTATTCTTATTTATTTAATTAATTTTGTCATTTATTTATTTATTTATTTTATATTTTGGGTGATTATTTTTTTTCCTAGATTTTCATCTTATAATTTTATTTTTGTAGTTTATTTTTATTTTATTTATTTATTGCTTTTTACCATTTTCCTACGATGCTTGATGTGCACTTTAAATTTTAATGCATAATTGTGTGAAATGAAAGATGGAAAATTAATTATTAAAAACTCATTTATAATTAATCAAGGCATTAGTAAGAGTGAAGTTCCAAATATTTCTCTGGTTTCGACCCTGAGATTAGACGAACTTTTTCAATTTTTTGTAAATTGGGTGGCAAATCCAAAATACCTCAAAGGTGCCTAAAGGTTTCATGAGATTAGATGAACTTTCCCAATGTTTCTATTAGGTAGGGATTTCATAATATCTCTTGTTTTCCAAAATCTAGACACGAACCCTAAAAGTGGGCCGTCTAGGAAAACACGCGAGTTCAGCGCGCGTCATAGGGTGGTTTAATTAAGGGGATGGATTTGACCATGAAAATCCAGTATTATTTCTCCATTGAGATTATAAGAGTTTGAGTTCAACCCCATTCTTCGGTTAAAAGCTCCTTGTACATAACTCACATCCTCATTAGAACTCATATGACATTGAGAATATGAATGAGATCCTCCACACAACTCACAAACAACATTAGTACTTTCTAAAGAATTAATTTGAGATTTACTTACCATTTTAGTGAGAGCATCTACCTTTGCATTCAATAAATTGATGGTGTCAAGCTCCAAAACTCCTTTTGCTTCTGCCATCATTGGCTCATCACCCATATAACCTTGAGATGCAAGTTCTTCAAGCAAGGTAACAGTCTCCTTAGCAGTTTTTTCCATCCATTTTTCACTAGAGGCTGCATTGGCAATATTCCTATTCTCATCTGTCAACCCATTGTAGAAAATTTAAGGGATCATCCAATCGAGCAAAACCATAATGTGCGCATTGCCTTTGAAGTTCCTTGAATTATTCCCAAGCCACATAAACAGTTTCACTTGCATTTTGCTTGAAAGTAGTGATTTCTTTACAAAACCTGGCCGTCTTGTGCAGTGGAAAGTATTTATAGAGATATGCTTACTTTAATTAGTCACAAGTGGTGATTGATTCACTAGGCAAACTAGCAAGCCAAAGTTGTGCCTTCTCCTTGACTGAAAATGGAAAAAGCCTAAGCCTTGTTGCTTCATCTGTCACTCCATTGATCTTCAAGGTTGCACACACACTAAGGAAAGCCAATATGTGAGCATATGGATCTTCTCCTTGTAAACCTCCAAATTGATTATTTTGCACCATGTGAATGATGCTTGGTTTGATTTCGAAATTATTGTTAGCAATAGATGAAGCTAGAATCCCTCCAAAACTACCTGTTATGTCAGGCATGAAAAATTGCCTAACATTCTTCTTTCAGCCATAGTATTCAATTCTTATTCTTCCGTTATTCTTTGTCTTTGTTCCCTACGCAAAGCACGCAAAGTTCTTTCAATTTCATAATCAAGTTCCAAAATATCACTAGTACTTTTACTATGCTGTATAAAAATTAAAAATCAAAATCAAATAATCATAATACAACTATTAAAAAAACTACAAAAATAAATATAAAGTTAGGGCCTAAAACAACCTTTCTCTACCCTAAATTAATAAAAATTCAAAATAAAATTCCCCGACAACGGTGCCAGAATTTAATGTGGGTCAAATTATATACCCTAGCCCCTAAGACTAAGTATAGAGCAAGTAGAGTGTCGAATACTAAGGAATCTTAGAGTAATTTTATATTAACTGCGTAGATACTTAGATGGGTAGGAAAATAGAATGACAAGGGTTGAAATGTTCTAATTTTCCTAAATTATTAAGAATTATTAATTACTCTAAACAAATCTAATGTACTAATAACAATTTCAAACAATGTATATTAGAATTACAAATGAGAATTAATCAAGAACTATAATAATTAATAACACATAATACAAGCAGTAATTAGAGAATAAAGCTAATGATTGTTAAAAGCAACTCTCGTTGTCAATTAAGGGTGTTTTCATTTAGAGTCTATAAGTGTAACACCCCCACCGTCGCCCCCATTGGAAGGGCGCCGGCGGGCGCACTACCCGACGCTCACTCACAAACATGCACGCATACACTAAGCGGAAGCATACATTAATGCAAAAACACGAGGAAATTAAAAACTTTAAAGAAACAATAGCTGAACATACATTAACTCACGTACATACATATAATCACTTAGCGGAAGCATAAGGCGAAAGATAAAACGAAGGAATAACTTAATACAAAAAAAAATAATAATGTTTACATAGCCCAAAATAACATCCAACCTTACAGATGCATAAGACTACAGGAATAACAAAAATCCAAAATACAGAAGCTGATCACATAACAAAACTTCTAACTTCTACGTGGCCGACCTTGCAGATGCGCGACTTGAACAGAACCAAACCTGCCACCTGCACGGGAAGGAAATACGTGCTAAGCGATAAACGCTTAGTGAGGAGAACACACAAGAATATGAACGGCCATTCACAATGGTCGCCAAGGCATAACACACTCACAATGGCTAATGCGAACATTCATAATACATATATATAATCAGGCTTGCATAGTAAAGGCATTAATTCGAAAACTCACAATCATAACCAAGTACTTACGTCGAGAATAGGCCAAAGCAAACATAATACAATACACGATACAAGTATCATCATGCAGATCTACATACAAACTCACATGCATATACTTACCAAGGTATCAAATATCAGTACCTTACCGTGCATAGTCACAAGAAGTAATATACATGCAACTATCATGCCAAGTACTCATGCATTGACTGAAAACCCAATCACATGCAACCCCAAACATCATGTAAGGTCACTAAAGGTCAGAACATACAACTATCATGCCATAGCGCACACATACTAACCAAGAACCGACCGACAAGGTCAAAGCACAACACTTCCGTTGTGCAACTCTAATACATAAAATATCATGCCGAAAACACTCCAATATTAGAGACCGAAAACATAATCACATAACATCACATTCATAACATCACCATGCAGAAAGTACAGTTAAATCTTACATACTTACAGCCACAAGTGATCCGATTCACATGCTTATATTCAATAAAACCATGCTTGAGTCACATACGTAAATACATTAGTCGAATCACATTCAAAGCATTCAGAAACTTATAACACATCACATGATAAGTGCGGATAACGGTGTCAGATATAAAATCATGCTTGCATAAATAAGACATACATTCCAAAGCTCATATCCACGTTTATGTACATATAAACTGGTTCCTTAAATCATCATCATGCTCATACGGATGTCACATTCTTATAGTTATTTCAAAGCAAAACAAAACAACAAAGTACCTGCTGACTCACAATAGTGGATAACGAGTGTACGAATAGTACTTTACGGGTACCAACCGGCCAAAGGGTACCTTACGCGTACGAATCAAAAAACAACATCATTTTCCACATTTGAAAACATTTTAATAAAAGGGGATCTTAAACAAGATCCATTCACACATAAGGGTTCGCGAGGAACCAAACACGGACCTGATCAGGGTCCAAACGTTCACAGGGCTGCAGCAAAAGAGACTCTACTAGGCATGCCTAACTATCCACTAGACTGACTCTCACAGGTCATGCATAATACAAATCATGTCTCACATCATGGGGCATAATTTAACATATCACATTCATATAATTCATAACATTGACCATGCATAATACATCCAATTATATTGATATACTTCATAAAATAGTCCAAGTATAAACCTACAGGCATCATAAGTTCGAAAATCAAACATTGGAATCACAAAAGAAAATTCAATTTTTGAAACTAGGGAGTGTCGCGATCGCGACAGATGTCGCGCTCACGACAGAGGCGACTTGCCCGGGTCACGATCACGGCAACCTTCGCGATCGCAACGGATGTCGCGCTCACGACAGAGGCGACTTGCCCGGGTCACGATCACGGCAACCTTCGCGGTCTCGCGAGGGAACTATACACATCTCATTGTCGCGCTCGCTACAGTGAGCTGCTAGCCCGATCTGTCACACTCGCGACAAAGGATTGCCCAAATCAGATCGGCAGCTAAGCGCTCTGTCGCGCTCGCGACAGAGGCTCTACCGCACGGCTCGACAGCGAGCTCGGACGCATGCTGTAACACCCCCATCGCCGCCCCCGTTGGAAGGACGCCGACCGACGTGCTACCCGATGCTCACTTACACAGATAAGCATAAGCACAATGCGGAAGTATACAAACATACATAACACACATACGAAAATACGGGTTAATTAAAAACTTACCTTGACTTGCGGTCGCAGACTGATCATGCAATAACTCACATATGCGCAGGCACTAAGCAGAAACATGCACAGAAGCATAAATACGACCATTCAACAGAAGCATAAGCGAACTAAATAAAATAAAGGAATAACTTAACATAAAGACATACTAACTATTACATTCCCAAAAGAAAACTCAAGATAAATACATAATTAATTACATAAACAATACTACAGAAATACAAAAGCTGAGATACAGAAGATGAACAAAATTCAGAACTTCTAACTCCTACGTGGCCGACCCTGCAGAAGCGCGACTCGAACAGAACCCACCTGCCACCTGCACGGAAAGGAAATCCGTGCTAAGCGATAAACGCTTAGTGGGGAGAACACACAAGAGTATGGACGGCCATTCACAATGGTCGCCAGGGCAAAATACATTCAAATGGCAATTGTGGATATTCAAAACACATATCTAAACAGACTTGCATAATAAAGGCATTCATTCGGAAACTCACACACATATTCATATACATATATCAGGAATGGGCCAAAATAATCATAACACAAAACACGACACCAGTGTTATCATGCTGAGCCACATTTCCAAGAAAACATCCAAAACACCACACTTCTGCTGCACAACTCTAATACATAGCATATCATGCTGTAAACACTCCCATAACGGAGACTGAAGGCATAATTATATATATCACTTCACATTCATATCAAAACCATGCAGAAAGTACGATTACATCTTATATACTTACCCTCACAACCGATCTGATTCACATGCTTGTACACAATAAAACCATGCTTAACTCATATACATAAATACATCGATCGAATCATTTCAAAGCATTCAGAAACTAATAACAAATCACATGCCAAGTACGGATAATCATGTTAACTGAAAAGTCATGTTTACTAAATACAGATTTACCTTCTGAAGCCCGTAGTCATATTCATATACATATAAACTGATTCTTGCTCATTCAGATATCACATTCTGATGGCTATTTCAAAACAGAATAAAACAAACCATCAAAATACCTGCTGACTCATAATAGTGGATAACGAGTGAACTGATTAGTACCTTACGGGTACAAGTCGGCCAAAGAGTACCTTACGGGTACTAATCGAAAATCATTTTATTTTGTCACAAAAGCATTTTACTGATGAGGGATCTTAACCCGATCCAACCACATTAAAAAAAAAGGATCGCGAGGATCCGTACTGATAGGGGTTCGCGAGGAACCAGTCGTGGGACCTGATCAGGGTCCAAATCGTTCAAAGGGCGCTGCAGCTACAAAGACTCTATTAGGCATGCCTAACTATCCACTAGACTGACTCTCGCAGGTCATGCTTCACACCAATCACATTTAAGCATGGCACATTATTCATAATAAGCATATAATTCTGAAGCTTGCTTAGTAAATCAAACTCAATCCATGATGCTCAGCAAATTGTTCATATCATTAATAACATTGCCCATGCACAATACATCAAATTATATTAATATACTTCATAAAATAGTCCAATTATAAACCTAAAGATATCACAAGTTCGGAAATTAGACATTGGAATCACCAAAGAAAACTCATTCAGCACAACACATCTGTCGCGCTCGCGATGTCTGTCGCGCTCGCGACAGAGACCATAGTCTCTTCGCTTTACGCGCGCGACGGACTTCGCGATCGTGGGAAGGAGAGAAGGGCCCAGCTCTGTCGCGCTCGCGATGTTATCGCGATCGCGATAGAGGGCAAGCATTGCTATCGCGGGGTCGCGACAAGTCGCGTGCTCGCGATAGCACAGGCCAACAATGTGCTCTGTCGCGATCGCGACGGTTGTCGCGCTCGCGACAGAGAGCAGACAAGCTATTGCTATCGCGGGCTCGCTACGGCACAGCATCGACATCACCGGTCTCTGTCGTGCTCGCGACAGTGTCGCGATCGCGACAGAGTCCTGATTCCGAAAATCTGCAGAATTCTGCCGGATCTTTCCTTCCTCAAACTCACTCACAAACACACGAAACACATCCAAAGGTCTCTTACCTCATCTCCAGCCAGTCATACATCATTAACAACATAAATCCAACATTCATATCAAGTATTTCAATAAAACATGCCATTATCAATATCCATATACACAATCTATAATAACAACGTTATTCGTCAATCATTTCAATCGCACCCACATTAACTGCATTCATACATATGGTACATCATGTTAAGGTTACTCCTGAGACCATCACATAATAACACTCATCAATAAACAACCTTCATGGAGTTATATCTATTATTAATTACTAGTTAAATCATCAATCTTAAGCATACACCTAAATTTTTCCCGACGATAATTACTTATATAGCCCTTTCATTACCCTAAACATGCATAATAACTGATGGGAAAGGCACGGGATTGATCCGGGTCAACCCTAGACTCAAAAATAGAGAAGAAAAGGCTCAAAACATGTTTTTCTGTCGCGAGGTCGCGACCCTTGTCGCGCTCGCGACAGAGACTCGCCTCAGCTACCTTAACAGACTGCTTTCTACCACCAATTAGTATCATAAAAACCGACCTCTAAACCTCATATTTAGGAAAAATGTTCTTCTTAACAAATGTTCTCCTACGTCTGAAATTTCAAACGGAACAAGTTTCAGGTCAATTGGACATCTATAACTCGAGATATGAACTCCACAACCTATACTGGTCAAATAACCCGACATAACAAGAAACACTACGGATTTATCCAAATTTCATGATCTTAGAGCAAGAATTTTCCCAAGGCTATTTCTAAGACTTTTAAAGAGATAGAAGTAATGGTTCTAATGACGCAAGAATCGCATGGTTTGGAGTTCTAAAACTCTACTTATGACAAAAATATTGCACAAGGGTCAGATGAGAACGAAACAGGGTTTATCCCAATTACACACTTCACTTCCAATTCTCACACACCTTCAACTTAAGCCACTTCATGCATTATTAATACATTTATCAACGCAAATACATGTATAATACTCATATCAACACACTCAATTTACTGGAAATCATATACAAATGTATATTCCTAATCCAAGAAGAATTTAGGGCAAAGACAAATTAAAACTCAAATGTAAGAATCAAATTCCCAAACCTCTTGTTGCACAAAAGCGATTCTCTTCAAGCTTTAAATCTTCTCTTTTCCTTTACTTTGCTTCTTCTTAACATCAATCACTTGCACAAACAAACCCACAATACTTAATTTAAACCATAACTTAAACAAAACTAGAAAAAGAAAAGAACTTAAACATAAGAATCCTAAAACCACAACTTACCTCTTCAATCCCACTTCTTAAGCTCCACCAAATCACTTCTAATTCACTCAAACCAAGAGAGTGAGCAAGAAACGGGGAGGAGAGGAAAAGAAAAATAGAAAATGAGGAGGAAGAGAGGGCAACGGGAACAAGAACAAGAAATCTGCTTTTCCTCTTTCCTAAACCCAAATCACACTAAATGCTCCCACCTAACTCTCCACATGGCAAGCTCCCATTGGGCACACAAACCACCTTTGACTTAGTCATTCCTTGCACCATACTCACTCAACATACAACCATTTCTTAAATAAAAATCTTCAAGGTACCACACTAGAGTCACACCAAATCATTTCCTAAAATCCACTTATACCCTACTTCCATACACAACATGCACACACTAAACTTTCCTCACTTAACTTAACTTATTTAATTAATCACTTTACAATTAAGTCCTTATCATCAAATTCACTCACATACAAATTACCGAAATACCCTTCACTTAACCGACTTAGTTTGCCGATTCCGACTAGGCCTGATTTGGGGTGTTACACATGCGAGGGCTGATTTCACCGGGCTCTGTAGCGACCTCGCGACAGAGTCATGCTCGCGATAGAGTCGTGAATTCCAGCCCTTACACAAGAAATCTTTAGAAAAACCAATCTTCACAATACCCAAATCTCAAACCAAACATCAAAACATCCACTTACCTCATCTCCTGCAAGCCACACATCATTGACAACATAAAACACAACATCCATACCAAGAATTCCAAATAAATCATGCCACTAACAATATCCATTTACACAATCTATAATAACAGCATTAATCGTCATTCATCTCAATCGCACCCATGTTAATATGCATTCATACATATGGTACATCATGCTTAGGTTACTCATGCGATCAACACATATTAATACTCATCCAAGTGCCATCCTACACAGAGTTCTATCTATTATTATTTACTAGTGATATCACCAATCTTAATCATACTCATAAGTTTTCCCAAAGACAACTACTTATATAGTCATTTAATTACCCTAAACATGCATAATAAGCTAAGGGGAAAGGCAGGGGATTGATCCGGGTCAACCAAGGGCTCAAAAATAAAGAAGAAAAGGCTTAAAACACATTTTTCTGTCGCGACATCGCGACCCTATCGCGCTCGTGACAGAGGCTCACTTCTGAAGCCAAACGAGACTGCTTAATGCCCCCAACTTATATTGCCTAAACTGACCTCTAAAACTCATTTTTAGCCAAAACTTCCTGCTTAACAAATGTTCCCTAGGATTTTAAAATTAAAATTCAACAAAATTCAGGTCAAAAGGACATCTATAACTCCATATATGACCTAAACAACCCATACTATTCAAACAACCCGACACAAATAGAGGCACTACGGTTTGATCTAAATTTCAGGGTCTTAGAGTAAGAATTAGCCCAAGGTCATTTCTAGAACTTTTACATAAATGGAAGTCATGGTTCTAATGGCTCAAGAATCACACAATTTGGAGGTCTAAAACGCTATCTATGACAAAAACAATGCATGGGGGTCAAATAAAAACGGAACATAATTGCCAAAACTCATGCATTACAATACCAACCCTCATATACATTTATCTCAATCAATAACATGGATTACTAACACATTTACCCAATTTAAATCATGCATAAACTCATTTCAAAGCACTCAAATTTCTGAAAAACAAACACAACACAAACTCATGATCCAAGGAGATTTAGGCAAAGACAACTCAAACTCAATGTAGAAATGAAATCTCCCAAACATTGCATGCATTCAAAACACACTCCCAAACCTGGAATGAAGCTTCACTCTTCAACCTTCAAGAGCCCACTTTCTCTTTGCCTTTATTCTTCTTCTTGAAACCCAAAGCTTACACAAAACCAAAACCCATAATTACTTTTCCAAAAACCCCAACTTAAATAAAACCAAAGAAGGAGAAGAAGGAGCGGAAACAAAATCCAAACACAAGAACCCTAAAACCCAAACACATACCTCTTAATCTTGCTCCAAAACTCAATCAAAATCACCCAAGCATGCACAAATTCCAGCCAAACGAAAAAGAGGGAGCAGAAAATGAACAAGGAAGAAGAGCAAAGGAAAACCAAAAGAAAGAGAGGGGAGAGAACAGGAAAGGCAAGGCAAGAAAATCTGCCCTCTTCTCTTTCTCCTATTTTCCCTTTTTTCCTCTTTCTTTACATTTAATGCTCACCAACCAACATCCACATGGCAATCTCCTTTAGGACCAAACATACCCACTTTGACTTATCCCCTCTTGGCACCATACACAAAACACACACTAACACCTCTTACAATAATATCTTCAAGGCACCAAACTTAAGTCACACCCTAACATTTCTTAAAAACCCACTTACATCCATGGCACCATACTTACAACTTCACACTATAAAACCTCTTAACCCACTTATATCCTACTTCCATACACTACAAGCACACCGAATAATTCCTCCACTAAACTTATTTAATTAATTCCTTTGCAATTAAATCCTTATTATCCAATTTTCCTCAAGCATAAATTACTGAAATACCCTTAAATTCCCGACTGGCATGTAAATTCCGACTAGGCCTGTTTTGGGTTGTTACAATCTCTCCCCCTTAAGAATTTCGTCCTCGAAATTTTTTCGCTAAACACTTGTATCCAAATAACCCAAATAAACAAAACCGACTTAAACAAAACTTACAACACATACTTACAGGAAGGCTCTGCAGACTCAATCACTTATATGCGGCTAGAGACAGATACTCTGGCTGAATCCTTGGAGGCATCTAACTTCCCAACTGATCTCGATGATGCTCGTATAGGTCGAAGCAACTCCTCCACATCCTTTCTAGCCTGCTGAGCTAGATTCTCACTCATCTTCTTAGGACAATCGGCAATCCGGTGTCCCATGTTGCAACATCCATAACAAGCACCCGTGAGTTTTCGACACGGACCTCGATGTCGCTTCTGACAGTGCTGACATATCGGCAGTACCCGCTTCTTCTTACACTTGTCCCAATGTTGCTTTTGACATTGTTCACACATCGATGCCTCTCGAATCCTTTTCCCCGCTGACACATCTCTACCCGATCTTTTTCTCTTCTGAGGAACATGCCGCACAAATTCTTGAGAAGCACGAGGAGCAGTCAGCCTATCCAAAATCCGAATTAACCCTTGTACTAATGTCCTATCATCGAAAACAGGACCAGAATCTTCTACTGGAAAACACTCGGAAATATTCTGATCAGCTCTAACTGGGTTCACACTTTCCGTTGTCTCGCCCACATTCTCACTAGGATCAGACTCCAACTAGACACGACACAAGACAAGACACATCTGCATTAGGCCACGACACAACCGAGTCGCATGCAAAAACATGACAAAAACCAACTAGCTTACCAAGACTTGACACTCAAACAAACAAAGGCAACCAGAACCGCCAAACCACGCTCTGATACCACTAACTGTAACACCCCCACCGTCCCACCCGTTGGAAGGGCGCCGGCGGGCTCGCTACCCGATGCTCACTCACAAACATGCACGCATACACTAAGCGGAAGCATACATTCATGCAAAAACACGAGGAAATTAAAAACTTTAAAGAAACAATAGCTGAACATACATTAACTCACATACATACATATAATCACTCAGCGGAAGCATAAGCCGAAAGATAAAACGAAGGAATAACTTAATACAAAAAAATAATAATAATGTTTACATAGCCCAAAATAACATCCAACCTTACAGATACATAAGACTTCAGGAATAACAAAAATCCAAAATACAGAAGCTGATCACATAACAAAACTTCTAACTTCTACGTGGCCGACCTTGCAGATGCGCGACTCGAACAGAACCAAACCTACCACCTGCACGGGAAGGAAATCCGTGCTAAGCGATAAACGCTTAGTGGGGAGAACACACAAGAATATGAACGGCCATTCACAATGGTCGCCAAGGCATAACACACTCACAATGGCTAATACGAACATTCATAATACATATATATAATCAGGCTTGCATAGAAAGGCATTAATTCGAAAACTCACAATCATAACCAAGTACTTAAGTCGAGAATAGGCCAAAGCAAACATAATACAATACACGATACAAGTATAATCATGCAGATCTACATACAAACTCACATGCATATACTTACCGAGGTATCAAATACCAGTACCTTACCGTGCATAGTCACAAGAAGTAATATACATGCAACTATCATGCCAAGTACTCATACATTAACTGAAAACCCAATCACATGCAACCCCAAACATCATGTAAGGTCACTAGAGGTCAGAACATACAACTATCATGCCATAGCACACACATACTAACCAAGAACCCACCGACAAGGTCAAAGCACAACACTTCCGCTGTGCAACTCTAATACATAAAATATCATGCCGAAAACACTCCAATATTATAGACCGAAAACATAATCACATAACATCACATTCATAACATCACCATGCAGAAAGTACAGTTAAATCTTACATACTTACAGCCACAAGTGATCCGATTCACATGCTTATATTCAATAAAACCATGCTTGAGTCACATACGTAAATACATTAGTCGAATCACATTCAAAGCATTCAGAAACTTATAACACATCACATGACAAGTGCGGATAACGGTGTCAGATATAAAATCATGCTTGCATAAATAAGACATACATTCCAAAGCTCATATCCACGTTTATGTACATATAAACTGGTTCCTTAAATCATCATCATGCTCATGCGGATGTCACATTCTTATAGTTATTTCAAAGCAAAACAAAACAACAAAGCACCTGCTGACTCACAATAGTGGATAACGAGTGTACGAACAGTACTTTACGGGTACCAACCGGCCAAAGGGTACCTTACGGGTACGAATCAAAAAACAACATCATTTTCCACATTCGAAAACATTTTAACGAAAGGGGATCTTAAACAAGATCCATTCACACATAAGGGTTCGCGAGGAACCAAACAGGGACATGATTAGGGTCCAAACGTTCATACGTCTTCAGCTACAGAGACTCTATTAGGCATGCCTAACTATCCACTAGACTGACTCTCACAGGTCATGCATAATACAAATCATGTCTCACATCATGGGGCATAATTTAACATATTACATTCATATAATTCATAGCATTGACCATGCATAATACATCCAATTATATTGATATACTTCATAAAATAGTCCAAGTATAAACCTACAGGCATCATAAGTTCGAAAATCAAACATTGGAATCACAAAAGAAAATTCAATTTTTGAAACCAGGGAGTGTCGCGATCGCGACGGATGTCGCGCTCGCGACAGAGGCGACTTGCCCAGGTCGCGATTACGGTAACCTTCGCGATCTTGCGAGGGAACTATAGACATCTCACTGTCGCGCTCGCGACAGTGAGCTGCTAGCCCGATCTGTCGCGCTCGCGCTAGGCACAGAGGATCGCCCAAATCAGATCGGCAGCTAAGCGCTCTGTCGAACTCGCGACAGAGGCTCTACTGCACGGCTCAGCAGCGAGCTCGGACGCGTACGAGGGTTGATTTTACCGGGCTCTATCGTAACCTTGCGACAATGTCGTGCTCGCGACACAGTCGTGAATTCCAACCCTTACACAAGAAATCTTTAGAAAAACCCATCTTCACAATACCCAAATCTCAAACCAAACATCAAAACATCCACTTACCTCATCTCCTGTAAGCCACACATCATTGACAACATAAAACACAACATCCATACCAAGAATTCCAAATAAATCATGCCACTAACAATATTCATTTACATAATCTATAATAACAGCATTAATCGTCATTCATCTCAATCACACCCATGTTAATATGCATTCATACATATGGTACATCATGCTTAGGTTACTCATGAGATCAACACATATTAATACTCATCCAAGTGCCATCCTACACAGAGTTCTATCTATTATTATTTACTAGTGATATCACCAATCTTAATCATACTCATAAGTTTTCCCAAAGACAACTACTTATATAGTCATTTAATTACCCTAAACATGCATAATAAGCTGAGGGGAAAGGCAAGGGATTGATCCAGATCAACCAAGGGCTCAAAATAAAGAAGAAAAGGCTTAAAACACATTTTTCTGTAGCGAGGTCGCGACCCTATAGCGCTCGCGACAGAGGCTCACTTCTGAAGCCAAACGAGATTGCTTAACGCCCCCAACTTGTATTACCTAAACCGACCTCTAAAACTCATTTTTAGCCAAAACTTCCTTCTTAAAAAAATGTTCCATAGGATGTTAAAATCCAAATGCAACAAATTTCAGGTCAAAAATACATATATAACTCCACATAGGACCTAAACAACCCATACTGTTCAAACAACCCGACACAAACAGAGGCACTACGGTTTTATCTAAATTTCAGGGTCTTAGAGAAAGAATTAGCCCAAGGTCATTTCTAGGACTTTTAAATACATGGAAGTCATTGTTCTAATGGATTAAGAATCACACGATTTGGAGGTCTAAAACTCTACCTATGACAAAAACAATACACGGGGGTAAAATAAAAACGGAACAAAATTGCCAAAACTCATGCATTACAATACCAACCCTCATATACATTTATCTCAATCAATAACATGGATTACTAACACATTTACCCAATTTAAATCATGCATAAACTCATATCAAAGCACTCAAATTTCTGAAAAACAAACACAACACAAACTCATAATCCAAGGAGATTTAGGCAAAGACAACTCAAACTCAATGTAGAAATCAAATCTCCCAAACATTGCATGCATTCAAAACACACTCCCAAACCTGGAATGAAGCTTCACTCTTCAACCTTCAAGAGCCCACTTTCTCTTTGCCTTTATTCTTCTTCTTGAAACCCAAAGCTTACACAAAACCAAAACCCACAATTACTTTTGCAAAAATCCCAACTTAAATAAAACCAAAGAAGGAGAAGAAGGAGAGGAAACAAAATCCAAACACAAGAACCCTAAAACCCAAACACATACCTCTTAATCTTGCTCCAAAACTCAAT
The DNA here is from genome assembly GCA_947683425.1 of Excoecaria cochinchinensis. NCBI lineage: Eukaryota > Viridiplantae > Streptophyta > Magnoliopsida > Malpighiales > Euphorbiaceae > Excoecaria > Excoecaria cochinchinensis. The sequence continues at coordinate 11,138,553 of CANTUQ010000119.1, forward strand.
CAAAATCACCCAAGCATGCACAAATTCCAGCCAAACGAAAAAGAGGGAGCAGAAAATGAACAAGGAAGAAGAGCAAAGGAAAACCAAGAGAAAGAGAGGGGAGAGAACGGGAAAGGCAAGGCAAGAAAATTTGCCCTCTTCTCTTTCTCCTATTTTCCCTTTTTTCCTCTTTCTTTGCATTTAATGCTCACCAACCAACATCCACATGGCAATCTCCTATAGGACCAAACATACCCACTTTGACTTATCCCCTCTTGGCACCATACACAAAACACACACTAACACCTCTTACAATAATATCTTCAAGGCACCAAACTTAAGCCACACCCTAACATTTCTTAAAAACCCACTTACATCCATGGCACCATACTTACAACTTCACACTATAAAACCTCTTAACCCACTTATATCCTACTTCCATACACTATACGCACACCGAATAATTTCTCCACTAAACTTATTTAATTAATTCTTTTGCAATTAAATCCTTATTATCCAATTTTCCTCAAGCATAAATTACTGAAATACCCTTAAATTCCCGACTTGGCATGTAAATTCCGACCAGGCCTGTTTTGGGTTGTTACAATAAGCATTCTCATGCCATTGTAGAGATAGACACAAACTATGACGTTCTATGCCAATTCTTAAACCCCTTAAAGTGAATTTCTTGTCTCCAAGTACTTTCCTAATCTTTAAGTAAATTCAATTGCATTTCTACCAAAATGTCCTAATTCTCATTGTGAACATTTGATTAACAAGTTATATATGGTGATCAAATATACATAACACATTCCAAAATTCAATTGAATTTAAATCATTCATGCATTATAAAAGATAAAAGATGAAGTTCTAAAAATCAATTCATCTTTGCAATTCTAAGAAACAGGACTTAGCCAAAATACATATTATGCAAAATCAAACAATAACAAGAATGTATTCTAAACATCAAGTAACTAATTAAAGAAGAGGAATGAGGATTTGGTTGATGAATTATTCAATGATCTTCAGGAAGTTACTTGATATTGACTAGCCCTCTTTGTATTTTTCTTGGTCTTTTGGCTTTGTTTTTCTGTCATTCTCTTCATCCCCTTTTTAGGAAGTTAATTCCATGTATTTACAGGCCTCTTCACAATCCTTTTTATGCCTTTTGCAAATGGGTATGAATATGAAAAGGTGCCATGATAGGGTGTGATGAAAGGAGACAACAATTGGGAAAGGGAGTTGTGTACCGACTCGTGACAAGTGTGCCGACTCAGGCTTGCGTCGGCACCTTTAGCCTCTGTCACAACTTGTGACATCTGTACCGAGTTGTGACACTCATCTTCTATCACGACTAGTCACAGATGTGCCGAGTCATGCCTTTTGGTCTCTGTCACGGCTTGTGCACTTGTGCCGAGTCTTGACAATCTTCATCTCCTCCTCCTTTACTCTTAACTCATCATCCTTTTCCCAATTGCATCCAAATGCACTCCAAATCAAAAATTACCCACAAAACACACAAACTAAATTAAAACACTTAAAAATAAAGTATAAATCACACAAATGCAAACATAAAACTAAGAAAAAGTACAAACAACTATCTAAAAAATTATACTATATTGCATCTTAACAATATAGTTCATTTTACAAAAGTTCAACTATACATTTGCATAAAGCTTGTACAAAAAAGGCCTACATTAGACTTCCTTTCCTAGCCTTGTGTAGGCTTGGACCTTTGCAGCCTGTCCTTATGAGCTACCTCGATACTTGTACCTACACGGATTAAAAACCCGTACTAAGAATAAAGCTTGGTGGGGAGATTATAATGATGTGGACGACCTTTTATCGAAGTCAACGAATGCATATGCACACATATGGTCTCACATATATATACATAACCATGTATTCATACTCAAATAATAGAGTTAGACATGTAAGTGTGTACCTTGATATCACACATTCATAATCATCAAATTAAACATCATGCAAAGTACATGCTTCCATTTCACATGTTTGGAATATTCCTATATAACAATTAGCATATACCGTAAAGTTTGTGCTATATTCTTTAGCTTTTTCACTTTTCATGTAGCCCTTAATCTTTTAGCATATACATATACTTTTATAAAACCCCTTTAGCCTGCACACTATCTATAGGTGTGGATAACAAGAACTATGGATACCACTTAGGAATCAACTATAGATATTGTATACTCAGTATCAAAATTATAGAGACATTATTGTCTCAAAAGAAGCTATGGACACAATTGGTGTCAAGGCTATGGACACTATAATTAAGTGTCAGACTATGGCAGCTGCGGCTATATCCCTATAGGCATGCCTATCTGCAATGGTCCTAACATCGGCTTAGAAATATTAGTGAATGTCTGCAGTGTATTTTGAGAGATCACAGTGTAGAGTAGTGTATTGAGTGATGTTAACAGTAGTGAAGTTCAGTGTTAAGTGTGCTTGAAGTATAGCAATCTCGGGATGAGTGATCTCGGAGTAGCTATACAGCGAACCCGGCTATCATTTTGCACAAAAAAATTTTATTTCGCAAAATTGATCTATGGGCTATCAGGAGTTTAGTGGTGAAATTTGAGCTAAAAGCGGAGTCAAATAGGCCACCAAAAGTCATTCTGAAATTGACCTCTGGTTCGGTTCAAATTGAACCAGGGTTTAACTGAATTTTTAAAAATAGTTATTGAGCTCTAAAGGGTGTAGTGTGGGAAGTGTAAAGGCATAAAATATTTTCTATAATTTTTGACAGCATTAGAATTGGATTTTACGGTAGAATAAAAAATGGTTGAATCGGACAGATTTAAGTGAACTGGGGCCCAAATGGATTTCGATTGAGCTAAAAATTTGCAGGGAGGCTATTTTTGATGTTTTAAGAATTATGGAATTAGTTAGAAGTTAAAATAAGGTGAGAAACATATAGATGCCTTGAAATAATGTAAATTGACCGAAAAACTGAAATTTTAGTTCAAACCGGTCGGACCACTTCGGTTGGACTGGTTTGGTCCAATTATAGAATATAAAATGGAAGGATAGGCCAGATTTCTCTAAATAAATCCAGCCATCTCTCCTCCATTTCAAGGCCGAAGTGAAGTTCTTCCATAATCATCCACTTTTCTTTAGTTCTTCTCAAATTTCTCCCCAAATCTTAGCCTCTTAAATAAACTTTAGCCCCTCTATAACATAGAGACAACAATTGGAGTCCATTTGGAGCACTAGAAGTGGGATTTTTTTTGTGTACAAGGTTTAGGGTCAAATTTGAGGTAAGAGATTTATGTATTTTTAAAGTGGTTTATCGGTTCCTATGGGGGCTTTAAAGGGTGTAGATTGTGATTATGAAGTTATTTTGTTAAAAAGAAGTAGAGATTTGATGATATATGGATGTTTATATTCGGCCATAGTAGGAAATCAAGGTGAGGAAGGAGTTTTGTAGACAGCGGGTCCTAAGATGGTCCAAGATCAGAATTACCCGATGATGAGAACGATACCGATTTACGGGCATAGGTGTCAAAAGTGATGTTTCCCTTGTCGAAATTATTTTTTTATCATAAAAAAATTATTATTAATTCTAATTCCAAAAATAATATTATTGGAAAGTGTTATTTTGACAAAACAAAAAATTAAATTAGTTATTTAATTGAACTGAATTAATTAATTAATATAATTTAAAAAAAAGGAGAATTAAATTAGTTTTCTTAATATAATTGAATAAATTAAGTAATTGATTTAATTAAAAAAAAGAGAATTAGTTGTTAAATTAATTAATTAGTTTAATTAAAAAAAAGATTTAAAAAAAAATTAAAAAAAATTAAAATTTTGTTTTTTGTTTTGTTTGGCCACCTGCCACTTTGGCCACTTTATAAAAGTGGCAGGTGGTACCACGCGTGGTACCACTTTAAGGAAGTGGTACCACGCGACCACTTCCTTAAAGTGGTCGCGTGGTACCGAGATTACCGCGCGCGTTGTTACGCGCGGTCTCCTTCACCACGCGGGCCTTCATTTTCTGCTTACTTTTCAGCTATTTTCTCGCCGTTTTGACCGAAAAATTTTCCATTTTCGTGTAAATTCCGGGAAGACAAATTAAAAGAAGGTTTTGGCCTTTTTCTATTTTGGAACAATCAGATTAATCAAATGGGATTCAATATTTATTTTTTGAGGGGGGCAACATTTTGATTAAGAGGATTTGTTTTACTTTTCTCTCAAATTTTCTTCTCTCCAGCCACTGAATCTCTTCTTCAATTCCTTCTTCTAAATTTTCTTAACTTCATTTTCCTCTTCTCAATCTTTAATCTATTTATTTTTCTTCATAAAAAATACATAATCCATTTTTTTTTAGTGATTTAAGCTTGGAAAATCAATTTCCTTTGCTCAAATCATCCACCAAAAATATTTTTTATCAAAGTATTTTCTTGATTTTATTTCAAAATATTAATTTCTACATTTTCTTCAAATATTTATCATCACAAATCCGACAAGGAAAATCAATCGAGACACCGTTTCTCCGATCCAAAAAAATTCTGAGGGTAAACATTTTTGGACTTGTTCTCATTTATTTTTTTTTTTTGTACACTATTTATTGTTGTTAAATATTATTTTTACCATTATTACCACATCTATTATTTATTTTTGGCATTTTAATGTGATCAATATTACTGTTGATGTATTATATTTTTGTTTCAAGTTGATTTCCTTTTTATTTCTCGTTGCCATTTATATTATCATTATTATTATTGTCCTCATTATCATTGTGTTCTTTTATGTTTATGTGCACTGTCATCATTATATTCATTTTTGCCATTATCACTACCATTTATTCGTTTTACCACTAGTATTTGATTTAATATGTGTAATCACTATTATTTGCTTCTGTTCATTATTATTATTATTATTATTATTATTATTATTATTATTATTATTATTTTTAAAGGTTGTTGCCATGTAGTTCATTATTATTATTATTATTATTATTATTATTATTATCCTGTCTAACTATTATTACTATTATTATTATTTGTTCTATTATTATTGCCGTTATTAATTATTTTGTTGTTACTAATATAGTTTATTATTAACAGTTATTACATATTATTATTATTTTATTGTTATTTTTATTATTGTTATTATTTATTATTATTATTATCATATTTATTTATATTATATTCACTATTATTTATTATCATTGTCCATTATTATTATTATTATTATTATTATTATTATTATTATTATTTTATTGTTGTTACCATGCCATGATTATTTGTTATGATTTTATTATTATCATTATATTGTCTTCATTTGATTAATTTTTGGAGTTGTTACTAATATTCTTTTTGGTGTTAATTTTTGTATGAGTTTTAATTTGAGTCGGGCTATGTGAGCGCCCTGTGACTCCCCGGATGGGTCGCGATGCATAGACGGACACATCGGTTCGGTGAGATCTCTCTAATTCCCCATCCTTTTGTGGTGTTTATTTGTAAATAATTATTTTATTTGTGCACGCGTGAGATAAAAAGTCACAAAAATACTTTTACAACTAAATTGAGTTTTTCACTAATAAAATTGGGACCAATGTCCCTTGTTTTAGCCAAATATCAAAAATATCACAATAAAACGAATAGTTAGTTTTCTCTAAAAATGGGATCACTCATCCCGGTTTTCACCAAACAACCAAAACGACTCTTCAAACCCTCTTTAAATTAATACGAAGGAACCAATGTTCCTAAATTTCGAACAAGTGCGAAGGAACCAATGTTCCTTAAATAATGTCCCGATTTATGTATGTTCTTTTATTTTAATCTTGGGTGAGTGTTTTAAATTCAAGTTCATTTCTTTTTTGGGCCCTTGTAATTAATTTTGGGGAAACTTTATTTATTTTAGGGGATTGTATTCCGTCCCCATTCACGTCTCTGATTTCCTTTTGATGGGGTTGTATTCCGCCCCAATCTCTCTTGTAATTGTGTGATTGTGTGTTTACTGCTTTCATTTATCGCTTTCTTCTGCTGCTTTATTTATTGCTTTCCTTTATCGCTTTGTGAATGTTTGAAATGCGCGATTTAAATTAAATGCATTGATCGTGTGAGATGAGAGATATAATTTTAAGAGGTTAAGAACCCATTTATATTTAACCAAAGTATGAATAAGAGGGAAGTTCCGGACACCATATCTCTGGTTTAGACCAATAGAGGTGAGAAACCTTTTCCTAATTTCACGCAAATTGGGTGGCGACTCCAAGTACCTCAAAGGTGCCTTTAGGCGTCAATAGGCTAGGTTGTTCTCCCCAATGTTCTATTGAGAGGAACATACCGATGATGTCTCATGGCGCCCATGATCAAAAGACGCGAACCTTCATACCTCGAATCCTAAAGTGGATTCAAAGCGAGGGCCCTTGCTGGATTTTTGGGTACCTATCGGCGCGCGTCACATTGGCGACTCCACTGGGGACTTGTGTTTGAGACTTCACTCCGAAAGTGCTTTCGTTAAAATGTATATAATTGGGTTTTTAAAACTTAAAATTCTATCTCTCGCTAAAATTGCATCATATCATTTTAGAGCCTTAGACTTATGCTAGTTGGTCCCTATCTTCTCCCGGTGCATTCCCGAAGCACGACCCCACTTTCACTCATTGTAGGGAAGTGTTAGGGATAATCACCAACCCAAGCCTTATGCCTTTTGGTATATCAAATAGTGACCCGATCGGTCGTTATGCTCGTGATGAGCTAGACCCGTCGACAGGGATCATGCTTGGGTAACCCTAAAGTATCATCACCTTGACCAAAGCTCATGTAATGGCAAATAGAAACTTTCCCTAGGCGGTATGCTCCTTAATATGATGCTTGTGACATGGGCCATCGCGTATTAAACAAAATCAAGCAAGTCAAGTGGTCTTTTATCAAAGGCTTTCATGCCCCGGTGAGCCCACCTTAACTTGATTGAATTGTCCAAATACGTAATGGCCAAAACCCATACTAATGCGCATTAGATTAAGACTGTTATGCTGCCGGTTTTCCACCGTGCACTATACGTGTCCGATGGGTTCCCTGTTAACCCTCGGATGAAGCCCACCTAGGAAAGAGACCGCACAACCCCGTGTGTGGGAGTGATAAGGTTGGAAGGATCTACCTGTTTGCATGTGGTTGTAAATGCTGCACGTCATGCTCATGCATCACGCGTCATCCATGCATGTTAAAAATAAAATAAAATGCATACATAAACACATGTCCATTTCATTTTTCGTATGTACATCATTTTCTCTGCATATCTTGTTTACATATCATCCTACGTATGATTTTTTCCATGCATCGCATCATATCACTCTGATCTATTGACATTTCACTCATTGAGGACTATTTGCATGGCACGACCATGCATCACATGTCATCCATGCATCATTCTAACCCCTTTGATTTTTCAGCCATCATACACCATTCACCGGGGAGGTTCTGGGGTCCTCATAGCTATCTGAAAAGTAAGCAGAATTCGAAGTGGTTGGCAGAGATCTACCGTCTTAGTCAGAGCATCCATAGAAATTGGGAATGGCTGGTCCTTCGCGACAGATTGAAGAGGCCCGTGTCATGATTGCCCGAGAACTAGATGAAAAGTTTGAAAAACTTGAAGGGAGGTTGTCAGCCACAATTAAGGAAAGGTTGGACGCTGCGGCACTAATTCTTCAAGCTCAAGTCACTGCAGCTACACTTAACCGATTTGAGCTAGCCGCGACCAAAAAGGAGTACGCGATGATGGCTGTAATGTCTCCATTCGCTCTTGAGCCTAGGGGCGAGACGACACCCAACTCACTGATCGAGCAAGTGGAAAGAGGGAAAGGACTAGGGCCCTCACAGCCGATGGGTCCTCTCAGTCCCGCAGACACTAAAAAGAGATTAGCTGATCTTGAGGAGGAGATCATGAGGTCCAAGCTTGCAACTACCCGGACACCTCCCAATGGGGCCGTTACTAGCCCTGCAAGTCTCGGAATTGGTTACTATGGTGATAGCAGAGGTACAAAAAGGATGGGGAAAGCGCCAATGGTTGAGGTGGCTCAGAGGCATTACTCTAATTTAGGCAGACCTTTGTCTTGGGTTCTGGAAAGGCAAATGAAAAAGGGGGTGTTACAACCATTGCCGTCCAAGCTGGCAAAGACCCGGGGGCAGCCCGGGCACAAGGAAGGCGAGTACTGCGCCTACCACCAACACACTGGCCATATGACGGATAATTGTGCTAGGCTGAGGCACGATGTCACACCCCAAAGTGGCCCTAGAAGAATTATAGAGTTTTATTCGAAAAAGGTAAGTTTATGTGTGAGAGTTCTATCGCGAGCGCAACAACTGTCGCGGGCGCGACAGAGCCCTCCAGCGATTTTTGAACTTCAGCTGGTTGGTGCGGGCGTGAGCGTTCTGTCGCGAGCGCGACAGAACCCCCTCGCGAGATGTGTGCATAAGTGGGATTAAAAGACTTGGAGTTGTAGGAAGTTAACACATGGCATCGTAGAGGAGTGACAAGTGGCATCGTAGGAGAGTGACACGTGGCATCGTAAGAGCATGATAAGTGGTGTTGTAGGAGGGTGACATGTGGCTAGAGAGATATTTATGTATTTATAAGAGAGAGATATATATATGAATTAAAAAAGGAAATAAGAAATTAAGGGAGATGTATATGTATTAAATATGGAAGGTGGGAAATTAATTTTGGGATTAACATTGACCAACATTGACCACTTGCCCAAATTTTTTCCCTTTTTCACGTGGGTTTCTTCCTTTGGCCATTTGTTCTTCTTTCTTTCTTTTCTTTGGTCAGCCGTTCTCCCTTCCTTGCTCTTCTCTTTGTTATTTTCTTCTTCATTTGATTTGTTCTTGAGAGAGAGCCCCTTGGATTGGTTTGAAGAGTAAAAGAAGGTAAGCTTGATTAGTTTTCCGATCTGACCTCCTTTTTCTTTTTGTTTATGATTTAAAGTAAGAAGAGGTTTAACTTAAGTGTTTCTATATGATTTTGTGGAAGCGAAGAACAAGATATTGCATAAAGAGAAGAAAAGATTGGAGCTGAGTAGAGAGCACAAGATTAAGCTATTCAGAGGTAGGGATCGAGTGTGATTTTATTATTTTTGCATGTGTTCACATGGAAAATGATTGAGTAGAGACATGTTTGAATAGAGAGATGCTTGATGAGCTTTAATTAGCTCAAGATGTTCATTTTGATTGCTTGCAGTGTTTTCATGATATATGTGTGTGTTGATGATGAAGTTTTATTTGGCAAATTCTGCTTATTTGTCATCTGACCTCTATGAAGTTTTTTTGTCATAAGTATAGTTATAGACCTCTGAATGGAGTGATTCATGCTTCAATAGAATCAGGACTTCTATACCTATAAAAGTCACAGAAATGATCTTGAGCAAATTCTTGCTCTAAGACCCTGAAAATTTGCTAAAAATGTAGTGTTCCTGTTTGAGTCGTGTTACTTGAATAGTAAAGGTTGTTTAGATCATATCTTTTGTTATAGATGTCCAAATGACCTTAAAATTGTCCCATTTAAAAGATAACATCCTAGGGAACAATTATTAAGAAGACTACTTTGCCTAAAAATGACGTTTAGAGGTTGGCTTAGACGATAAAAGTTTGAGGTGAGAAACAGTCTTGTGGAGGTTCCTGACGGAGCCTTCTGTCGCGAGCGCGACAGTGGTCACGAGCGCGACCGAGAGGGTTATAAGAGTGATTTTCCTCTTGATTTAGAGCCCATGGTTGACATGAATCAATTCCCCACCTTTCCCCTCAACTAAATTGTATAGTTTTAGATGTTTTACTCCCCGGAATGAACCCGTAGGACCCCGGAATGTTTCCGTGGTCTATATCATGCATGTTTAGGTTATTAAATGATTATAGGCTCAGTTATTTGTGTAGTCAATGCTACGGCATAAGAGTTAGTGTTGACCATGATATGCCATGTGATGTAAATTGTTATATGATGCATTTGGTATAGAGTATAGAGAGCTTTTATGCAATCTGGCTTCTGTCGCGAGCACGACCTCTTGTCGCGATCACGACAGTGGACTTGGTTTTTGTCGCGAGCGTGACTTCTTGTCGCGATCGCGACAGTAAACCTCTTCTCATCCTGCTCTACTTGTTTTGAAGAAAGTGTTTTCTTCTGTCTTGCTTGGCATGATTTATATGTTTATGCAATGAGTTAAATATATGTATATGATGATGTTATATAAGAGTGAATGCATGGAATTTAAATATTACATGCTTTTAGTTGTAGAACATGATTAATAAAGATTGTATATGAATTAAATGCCTCTGAAGTTGATGAGTTGGTATCTATGTATAGGGTATGAATTGTTATTGAGCCTGATTACCGTTATAGTGGATAGATAAGCATGCTTATAAAGGGCTAGAGTGCAGCTGCTAGAGTTGGCCTTAATTGTGCCCAGAGTTCGGAATACCTCGTGTATTCCATAGAGTTTGAGTTAATTCTCCACATGTAAGATACTGTAAACAGTATCCAGAGTTACCCGTATCCACCATGAAAGGAATTCAGGCTTGTCTTGTTAGTGTGATGTAGTGCATTTGAGATGTGTAAAGAGTAGTGTTCTGAATAAATGCTATAGTACAAGAGAGTAATGTTTAAGTACATTACAGTTCTGTATACAAGTGTATGATTATATGAGTGTGTTTACATGAATATGGACACATGATAGTGTATATTTGAATAAATGATATGTACAAGTTATAGTGTGCATGAACAAGTAAAAGAGTAGATGTTATATATATACGTGAGTTCACAGTTTTGATAATTGAGCATGCAATCTGTATATGTATAAGAACTATATGCATGAGCTAGTTGATTTTGTTACATGAAATGTGTGATTTATTTGTGACTTCGTAAAGAAGTCCTTTGCATTATTTTCATCCCCACTAAGCATTATCGCTTAGAACGGATGTTTGCTTCCGTGTAGGTTTACAGGTTCGGATCAGTGAGCGGACATCTGCGGGTCAAGGCCACTAGGAGTTTTTATTTTGATCTCCTTTTTTTTGTATAAGTTAGAGATAGAGTTTTTACATTTTGAGTAACATCATTATGTAATAAAGTAAAAGAATCGCATGTAAATGTATATTAAATGAAACTAGAGTGTAGTATGGACGTGTATAAAGAGGAATATATATATATATATATATATATATATGTATAGTTAATATGAAATGCAAGTGGGCCCTAGTGTAGTATTTAATTACTTTTAAATGGATGTGTTTATGTTATCGCTTCCGCTAATGCATGTACATGTATACGTAAGTGTCCGCGTAGCGCCCCGATATTCCTTACCGGGGGTATGGGGGTGTTACATTTAGTGGTATCAGAGCATAGGTTAGAGGTTCTGGTCTATAAGATGTAGAGTATAGATTCAATGTCAGAGTTTGTCTAGAATTGTGGCCTAATGCAGATGTCTTTTGTGTAAAGTATAGATGGAGTTCGACTCGCGTGAGAGCGTAGACGAGACAGCGGCAGATGTGAATGGGTAAGAGTTTGAGGTGACCCTCTGTATTTCTGTCAGCTATCTCCTTGAAATCATTTGACTTGAGCATAGTGAAACATGGGGATGGGAAAAGTGCATTACAGTAGCTTACATTGCATTTTCGCATCATTTTGCATACATAAATCATTACATGACCATTCCATCCGCATCCCTCATTTGTATGTGAAAAAGTATCATTGCATGCATTTCATTGAGAAAAGCTGACAGGATATACATTCAGTGCTAGATGCATAGAAGAAGTATATGGAATAGAGTGCAGTACGTTAAGGAAAGTGTGAAGTGTATGTGATTTGATAGCTGTATGGTATAAGTGATAGCAATTCAGAGATTTGTTTAAAGATTTACCTACAAGTGATTAGCAGGGAAATTTCGAGGACGAAATTTCTTAAGGGGGAGAGATTTGTCACACCCCAAAGTGGCCCTAGAAGAATTATAGAGTTTTGTTCGAAAAAGGTAAGTTTATGTGCGAGAGTTCTATCGCGAGCGCGACAACTGTCGCGGGCACGACAGAGCCCTCCAGCGATTTTCAAACTTCAGCTGGTTGGTGCGGGCGTGAGCGTTCTGTCGCGAGTGCGACAGAACCCCCTCGCGAGATGTGTGCATAAGTGGGATTAAGAGACTTGGAGTTGTAGAAAGTTGACACATGGCATCGTAGAGGAGTGACAAGTGGCATCGTAGGAGAGTGACACGTGGCATCGTAAGAGCATGATAAGTGGTGTTGTAGGAGGGTGACATGTGGCTAGAGAGATATTTATGTATTTATAAGAGAGAGATATATATATGAATTAAAAAAGGAAATAAGAAATTAAGGGAGATGTATATGTATTAAATATGGAAGGTGGGAAATTAATTTTGGGATTAACATTGACCAACATTGACCACTTGCCCAAATTTTTTCCCTTTTTCACGTGGGTTTCTTACTTTGGCCATTTGTTCTTCTTTCTTTCTTTTCTTTGGTCAGTCGTTCTCCCTTCCTTGCTCTTCTCTTTGTTATTTTCTTCTTCATTTGATTTGTTCTTGAGAGAGAGCCCCTTGGATTGGTTTGAAGAGTAAAAGAAGGTAAGCTTGATTAGTTTTCCGATCTGACCTCCTTTTTCTTTTTGTTTATGATTTAAAGTAAGAAGAGGTTTAACTTAAGTGTTTTTATATGATTTTGTGGAAGCGAAGAACAAGAGATTGCATAAAGAGAAGAAAATATTGGAGCTGAGTAGAGAGCACAAGATTAAGCTATTTAGAGGTAGGGATCGAGTGTGATTTTATTATTTTTGCATGTGTTCACATGGAAAATGATTGAGTAGAGACATGTTTGAATAGAGAGATGCTTGATGAGCTTTAATTAGCTCAAGATGTTCATTTTGATTGCTTGCAGTGTTTTCATGATATATGTGTGTGTTGATGAAGTTTGATTTGGCAAATTCTGCTTATTTGTCATCTGACCTCTGTGACATTTTTTTGTCATAAGTATAGTTATAGACCTCTGAATGGAGTGATTCTTGATTCAATAGAATCAGGACTTCTATATCTATAAAAGTCACAGAAATGATCTTGAGCAAATTCTTGCTCTAAGACCCTGAAAATTGGCTAAACATGTAGTGTTCCTATTTGAGTCGGGTTATTTGAACAGTAAAGGTTGTGTAGATCATATCTTTTGTTATAGATGTCAAAATGACCTTAAAATTGTCCCATTTAAAATCTAACATCCTAGGGAACAATTGTTAAGAAGACCACTTTGCCTAAAAATGACGTTTAGAGGTTGACTTAGACGATACAAGTTTGAGGTGAGAAACAGTCTTGTGGAGGTTCCTGACGGAGCCTTCTGTCGCGAGCGCGACCGAGAGGGTTATAAGAGTGATTTTCCTCTTGATTTAGAGCCCATGGTTGACATGAATCAATTCCCCACCTTTCCCCTCAACTAAATTGTATAGTTGTAGATGTTTTACTCCCCGAAATGAACCCGTAGGACCCCGGAATGTTTCCGTGGTCTATATCATGCATGTTTAGGTTATTAAATGATTATAGGCTCAGTTATTTGTGTAGTCAATGCTACGGCATAAGAGTTAGTGTTGACCATAATATGCCATGTGATGTAAATTGTTATATGATGCATTTGGTATAGAGTATAGAGAGCTTTTATGCAATCTGGCTTCTGTCGCGAGCGCGACCTCTTGTCGCGATCGCGACAGTGGACTTGGTTTTTGTCGCGATCGCGACAGTGAACCTCTTCTCATCCTGTTCTACTTGTTTTGAAGAAAGTGTTTTCTTCTGTCTTGATTGGCATGATTTATATGTTTATACAATGAGTTAAATATATGTATATGATGATGTTATATAAGAGTGAATCCATGGAATTTAAATATTACATGCTTTTAGTTGTAGAACATGATTAATAAAGATTGTATATGAATTAAATGCCTCTGAAGTTGATGAATTGGTATCTATGTATAGTGTATGAGTTGTTATTGAGCCTGATTACCGTTATAGTGGATAGATAAGCATGCTTATAAAGGGCTAGAGTGCAGCTGCTAGAGTTGGCCTTAATTGTGCCCAGAGTTCGGAATACCTCGTGTATTCCATAGAGTTTGAGTTAATTCTCCACATGTAAGATACTGTAAACAGTATCTAGAGTTACCCGTATCCACCATGAAAGGAATTCAGGCTTGTCTTGTTAGTGTGATGTAGTGCATTTGAGATGTATAAAGAGTAGTGTTCTGAATAAATGCTATAGTACAAGAGAGTAATGTTTAAGTACATTACAGTTCTGTATACAAGTGTATGATTATATGAGTGTGTTTACATGAATATGGACACATGATAGTGTATATTTGAATAAATGATATGTACAAGTTGTAGTGTGCATGAACAAGTAAAAGAGTAGATGTTATATATATACGTGAGTTCACAGTTTTGATAATTGAGCATGCAATCTGTATATGTATAAGAACTATATGCATGAGCTAGTTGATTTTGTTACATGAAATGTGTGATTTATTTGTGACTTCGTAAAGAAGTCCTTTGCATTATTTTCATCCCCACTAAGCGTTATCGCTTAGCACGGATGTTTGCTTCCGTGTAGGTTTACAGGTTCGGATCAGTGAGCGGACATCTGCGGGTCAAGGCCACTAGGAGTTTTTATTTTGATCTCCTTTTTTTTTGTATAAGTTAGAGATAGAGTTTTTACATTTTGAGTAACATCATTATGTAATAAAGTAAAAGAATCGCATGTAAATGTATATTAAATGAAACCAGAGTGTAGTATGGACGTGTATATGTATATATATATATATATATATATATATATATATATATATATATATATATATATGTATAGTTGATATGAAATGCAAGTGGGCCCTAGTGTAGTATTTAATTACTTTTAAATGGATGTGTTTATGTTATCGCTTCCGCTAATGCATGTACATGTATACGTAAGTGTCCGCGTAGCGCCCCGATATTCCTTACCGGGGGTATGGGGGTGTTACACACGAGATTCAGGATCTGATCAACAGCAACCAGATCACAGACCCTGAATGCCGCCAGGGTAGTGAGGGGAGCTTATGTTTTACAGGGGGCGATGGAGAAGGTTTTAGAGCCACAAGGACCCCGACCTTCGGAATGACTCAGAGTCACTATGCAATACTGAAAAAACCCCTGTCCAAGCACTTCACTCATTTTGTCAGCAAGGGGAAAATACAGTCAATGCCGGCCCAACTTGCCAGGGGCCAAGGGCGCCCCAATCACCGAGCAAATCTGTATTATGCCTACCATCAGCGTACCGGGCACGAGACTGACGAGTGCCGAATTTTGAGGAGGCAAATTCTACACTTAATTGATGAGGAGCTGAGAAGTGAGGAGAATGGTTCCCAAAAGTGATAATAGGCCGTTGACTGCAGCATCCGCGTTGGCAAGAGAAGAAGGAAGTAGTTATTTAGATGTTCTTTTTTATTTTTGAACTATTTAATGATGACAGTTTTAATTATAGCTTTATTGAATGAAATGGATGGATTTGCTTACTTGTGTGATGTTTCTTATGATTTCATGATGCATAATCATGGCACATTTACATTTGACATTGGTTCAATTAATGCCATTCCATTCAATCTCGGAACTTTGGGAGAACCCAAAGAAAATCTTGATAGCATCTGTTATGACTCCTGAAGCGAGATGAAATTTGAGAGATAAAAAAAATAATAAAAAAATAAATAAAAAGAGCCTTTGCCTGGACCTGGTATGACGTGCTGAAAATTGACAAAGACATTCTTGAGATCAATACTACTTCCACGTGCCAGCATGACGACGAACCGAATGTTGAAAGCCATTTCTTTGCACTCCCACGACATCTAGGATGCATATGATGCCACCAAATAAGATCAAGCTTCGAAAGCTACATCAGGAGTTAGGCAAATGAGACTCAAGACCTTCACGAAGAAAACATAACTTACCAGAATACAACTCATCAGAACCAAACAATGTGAACCCTTTCCTCTCAACCATTTGAAATGTGTACCCCAAAAACAATTATGATCGACTCTTAACCATCCAGAACCCTTATAGCCAAAATTCTTGCTAAAACTATATGCCCGACTAGATTGAGCAACATGGTCCCAGTGGTTAAGATAAAAAGTGCACGTATGTGTAAAATTGAGGACTTGAGCAAAGCTTGTAAAAAAAAAAAATTTGGGTTGCAAAAAAAAAAAATATATATATATATATATATATAAATTTAAATTAAAAAAAATCAAAAAAAAAAAAAGGAAGAGAGAAGAAAAGAGAGAATTGATCAGGGGGCAAGGGAATACTATTTGAAGAAAAGGTTCGCTCAAATCCTGTTGATCTACACATGCCTGCACGTTGTCATTCTTCTTGGCTACTGAAAAGGATCTAGAAGGCTAACCCACAAACCATCCACCCAATCCTAGCCGTCGAAAACCATTTCGAAAGCTTAAACCACCAAAACCGATAAAAGTATCCCTGATCATCCAAGCCCAACCTGTCACCCTGTCTCAGCCATCGAAAGGCCATCCCAGGGTTCGAACCACCAAAGCCAATAAAGGCCAAATGCGAAACTTCATATTCAAGCCCCAAATAAGGAACCCATCACCTCGACCAGTCTGCACAAGGGTTAAGACCAAGACTTTGATACCAAGAGGAGCCACTTTCAGAAGCAGCAATCCTCCCGGCAGATGAAGATGAAAGCGAATTCAACCAATACTGACAAACTGAAGGAGGGTCCATGGCGAAGGCTTAAAAAAAAAAAAAAGAGAGAGAGAGAGAGAAAATATTCAATTAAGAAAACCCGCGAGGGCTGATTGGAAACAGGAGTCTGATGCTTACAAGATCCACTCCGATATTAGATGTAATTTTTGCATTCTGAATCCATGTCAAATGGTGATTATGTATAGAGAAATCGTGCTGAAATGCACACAGCTTTTTGCAAATACATAAAGCAAAAGTAGTTCAACTCATCATTTCCTAGTTCTTTTATCAAAAGTAAAATCTAGATGGCTACTCTACTCCTGCTCTCACCAACTAGATGCCCAAGCCGAGGGGTCCTTTTATCCACTGCAGGACCAAGTACTTTCCTCTTACATACACTTAGGGTGAAGTCTGTGATCAGGACAGTTCATTTTGCACGCTTAAAGTTGCCTGGTTCTAGCATAAAATCAGCGCATTGGTACTATCGATCCTCTGCCACTCTCGCCACTTAGGCACTTCAGTCAACTCCTCCTGCTATCAAATGTGAAGCCAATTCTATAACGCTCTCATGATAGAAAACAAGCTCAGACAACCATGACCTAAGACGCAAATACACGCCGATTATACCTGAAAGACCTTTTACAACAACTATCTACCCTCTACTATTCTCGCCACTCAGGCACTTCAGTCATCTCATCTTGCTACCCACTGTGAAGCCAATTCTACAGCACCTTCCCAATAAAAAACCAAGCTCATACAACCAGAATCTGAGACATAAGCACGTGTCAATCACACCCGAAAGATCTTTCACAATGACTCCAACTTCTCTCTCCCTCTCTCAAAAAAAAAAAAAAAAAGAGGCCGTTAGAGATGAAAACCGTGACTGGCGCTCTAAGCAAAAGTTAGGCCAAAGGGCGGGGTGAAAACCTGGCAACAGACGGTCTGCCCTACAAAAAAATGAAATAAATAAAAGCCGCTGGATTGGGTTGGGTCCATTCCAGGCAAAAAATAAGGCACAGGGTTATGTGAAAATCCGACAAGGACGCATCTCCCGCTAAGAAAAGCTAGTATGAAAATCCACGAGGGACGCACTACCTTTAAAACAATAACGCTTGGAGCGATAAGGCAGCATTACCTTGGGCAACCCCTTTCAAGCAAGGACAAACATCAGGCAATCCTCCCTGAAAAATTATGAGTCAGAGTCCCTAGATCAGGACAGCACCTTCCGACACTTGGGGGCATAATCGACCAAACGGAGCCATGAGTCGCTCCAGCAAGAGTTATCGCGCCTCGACCTCCGGGCCACTCAGATGAATGGTGTCACCTGCATCCTGCATGGCATATGCATATGCACGTGCATAACTTACCCTTGCATACAAATCTCTTTTGATTTCGCAGGAAAGTCTAGCGCCTTCACACACCGATAAGCTGGTGTTTATCAGTCGCTCAGCCGTGGTTTCACACACCGACAAGCTGGTGTTCTATCAATCACGTTCTTCAAAGTCTGGCGTCTTCACGCACCGACAAGCTGGTGTTTATCAGTCGTTCAGCCGTGGTTTCACACACCGACAAGCTGGTGTTCTATCAATCGCGTTCTTCAAAGTCTGGCGCCTTCACGCACCGACAAGCTGGTGTTTATCAGTCATTCAGCCGTGGTTTCACACACCGACAAGCTGGTGTTCAATCAATCGCATTCTTCAAAGTCTGACACCTTCACACATCGACAAGCTGGTGTTTATCAGTCGTTCAGCCGTGGTTTCACACACCAAGCTGGTGTTCTATCAATCGCGTTCTTCAAAGTCTGGCGCCTTCACACACCGACAAGCTGGTGTTTATCAGTCGTTCAGCTGTGGTTTCACACACCGACAAGCTGGTGTTCTATCAATCGCGTTCTTCAAAGTCTGGCGCCTTCACACACCGACAAGCTGGTGTTTATCAGTCGTTCAGCCGTGATTTCACACACCGACAAGCTGGTGTTCTATAATCGCGTTCTTCAAAGTCTGGCGCCTTCACACACCGACAAGCTGGTGTTTATCAGTCGTTCAGCCGTGGTTTCACACACCGACAAGCTGGTGTTCTATCAATCGCGTTCTTCAATGTCCGGCGCCTTCACACACCGACAAGCTGGTGTTTATCAGTCGCTCAGCCGTGGTTTCACACACCGATAAGCTGGTGTTTCATCAATCATGTCCTCCAAAGTCTGGCGCCTTTACACACCGACAAGCTGGTGTTTATCAGTCGCTCAGCCGTAGTTTCACGTCGACAAGCTGACATTCCTCAATCATGTGACCAGTAGTAATCCTATGATGCCGACAAGCTGGCAAGACCAAGTTCCGAACAGCGACCGCCTCAGGTACGCATCTCTCCCTCTCTTTTCTGAATTTTGGCTCACTTAAGCACCTAAATCCTAGAGTTCCCCAAAATTGGGGGCAACTGTAGACACCAGATCAGAATTACCCGATGATGAGAATGATACCGATTTACGGGCATAGGTGTCAAAAGTGATGTTTCCCTTGTCGAAATCATATTTTTTATCATAAAAAAATTATTATTAATTCTAATTCCAAAAATAATATTATTGGAAAGTGTTATTTTGACAAAACAAAAAATTAAATTAGTTATTTAATTGAACTGAATTAATTAATTAATTTAATTTAAAAAAAAGGAGAATTAAATTAGTTTTCTTAATTTAATTGAATAAATTAAGTAATTGATTTAATTAAAAAAAAGAGAATTAGTTGTTAAATTAATTAATTAGTTTAATTAAAAAAAAGATTTAAAAAAATTAAAAAAAAAAATTAAAATTTTGTTTTTTGTTTTGTTTGGCCACCTGCCACTTTTATAAAGTGGCCATTTTGGCCACTTTATAAAAGTGGCAAGTGGTACCACTTAAAGTGGTACCACGCGTGGTACCACTTTAAGGAAGTGGTACCACGCGACCACTTCCTTAAAGTGGTCGCGTGGTACCGAGGTTACCGCACGCGTTGTTACGCGCGGTCTCCTTCACCACGCGGGGCTTCATTTTCTACTTATTTTTCAACTATTTTCTCGCCGTTTTGACCGAAAAATTTTCCATTTTCGTGTAAATTCCGGGAAGACAAATTAAAAGAAGGTTTTGGCCTTTTTCTATTTTGGAACAATCAGATTAATCAAATGGGATTCAATATTTATTTTTTGAGGGGGGCAACATTTTGATTAAGAGGATTTGTTTTACTTTTCTCTCAAATTTTCTTCTCTCCAGCCACTGAATCTCTTCTTCAATTCCTTCTTCTAAATTTTCTTAAGTTCATTTCCCTCTTCTCAATCTTTAATCTATTTATTTTTCTTCATAAAAAATACATAATCCATTTTTTTGAGTGATTTGAGCTTGGAAAATCAATTTCCTTTGCTCAAATCATCCACCAAAAATATTTTTTATCAAAGTATTTTCTTGATTTTATTTCAAAATATTAATTTCTACATTTTCTTCAAATATTTATCATCACAAATCCGACAAGGAAAATCAATCGAGACACCGTTTCTCCGATCCAAAAAAATTCTGAGGGTAAACATTTTTGGACTTGTTCTCATTTATTTATTTTTTTTTGTATACTATTTATTGTTGTTAAATATTATTTTTACCATTATTACCACATCTATTATTTATTTTTTGCATTTTAATATGATCAATATTACTGTTGATGTATTATTTGTTTGTTTCAAGTTGATTTCCTTTTTATTTCTCGTTGCCATTTATATTATTATTATTATTATTGTCCTCATTATCATTGTGTTCTTTTATGTTTATGTGCACTGTCATCATTATATTCATTTTTGCCATTATCACTACCATTTATTCGTTTTACCACTAGTATTTGATTTAATATGTGTAATCGCTATTATTTGCTTCTGTTCATTATTATTATTATTATTATTATTATTATTAAAGGTTGCTGCCATGTAGTTCATTATTATTATTATTATTATTATTATTATTATTATTATTATTATTATTATTATTATTATTATTATTATTATTATCCTGTCTAACTATTATTACTATTATTATTATTTGTTCTATTATTATTGCCGTTATTAATTATTTTGTTGTTACTAATATAGTTTGTTATTAACAGTTATTACATATTATTATTATTTTTTTATTATTTTTATTATTGTTATTATTTATTATTATTATTATCATATTTATTTATATCATATTCACTATTATTTATTATCATTGTCCATTATTATTATTATTATTATTATTATTATTATTATTATTATTATTATTATTATTATTATTATTATTATTATTATTATTATTATTATTATTATTTTATTGTTGTTACCATGCCATGATTATTTGTTATGATTTTATTATTATCATTATATTGTCTTCATTTGATTAATTTTTGGAGTTGTTACTAATATTCTTTTTGGTGTTGATTTTTGTATGAGTTTTAATTTGAGTCGGGCTATGTGAGCGCCCTGTGACTCCCCGGATGGGTCGCGATGCATAGACGGACACATCGGTTCGGTGAGATCTCTCTAATTCCCCATCCTTTTGTGGTGTTTATTTGTAAATAATTATTTTATTTGTGCACGCGTGAGATAAAAAGTCACAAAAATACTTTTACAACTAAATTGAGTTTTTCACTAATAAAATTGGGACCAATGTCCCTTATTTTAGCCAAATATCAAAAATATCACAATAAAACGAAGAGTTGGTTTTCTCTAAAAATGGGATCACTCATCCCGATTTTCACCAAACAACCAAAACGACTCTTCAAACCCTCTTTAAATTAATACGAAGGAACCAATGTTCCTAAATTTTGAAAAAGTGCGAAGGAACCAATGTTCCTTAAATAATGTCCCGATCTATGTATGTTCTTTTATTTTAATCTTGGGTGAGTGTTTTAAATTCAAGTTCATTTCTTTTTTGGGCCCTTATAATTAATTTTGGGGCAACTTTATTTATTTTAGGGGATTGTATTCCGTCCCCATTCACGTCTCTGATTTCCTTTCGATGGGGTTGTATTCCGCCCCAATCTCTCTTGTAATTGTGTGCTTGCGTGTTTACTGCTTTCATTTATCGCTTTCTTCTGCTGTTTTATTTATTGCTTTCCTTTATCGCTTTGTGAATGTTTGAAATGCGCGATTTAAATTAAATGCATTGATCGTGTGAGATGAGAGATATAATTTTAAGAGGTTAAGAACCCATTTATATTTAACGAAAGTATGAATAAGAGGGAAGTTCCGGACACCATATCTCTGGTTTAGACCAATAGAGGTGAGAAACCTTTTCCTAATTTCACGCAAATTGGGTGGCGACTCCAAGTACCTCAAAGGTGCCTTTAGGCGTCAATAGGCTAGGTTGTTCTCCCCAATGTTCTATTGAGAGGAACATACCGATGATGTCTCATGGCGCCCATGATCAAAAGACGCGAACCTTCATACCTCGAATCCTAAAGCGTATTCAAAGCGAGGGCCCTTGATGGGTTTTTGGGTACCTATCGGCGCGCGTCACAAGTTTCTCAAGCTAAAGGGGAAGAAAAGCAAGCTTAGAGAAGTGTAGAGCAAGATTTTTAGGTTTATAGTTACTTAATCCATCTATTTCCATTGATTTATGTTGAATTTTAGGTTATGTCTAAGTGTGGGTATGTGATAATGATATGATTAATTATATCTAACTTGATAATCATGATTAGTGGACTTAAATTAGTGTATAAACATGCTTAGATTAAATTAAAACAAATTGATATGAAATCCCTAATAGTGTCAGAATGGTAACTTAAAGAAATTATAATGTTTAAATGGGTTTTATGGCTTATAAAAGATGGTTATAATATGTATAACTTGTGTAAAGCATGATGGAATGATTGAAAGATTTAAAAGGAAACATAATAAAAAATTTTAAAGGGTTGGCCGAATGGAATGTTAAGGTTATAAATGAGATATATTATGACTTATGGCATGTATGTAGTATTTAAGGTATGTTTAACATGTAATTGAATTGATTGAGTAGATAAATGGAATTAAAGTGAACTATATGAAAATTTAACACCTTGGCCGAATGGTATTCATGGTATGTGTAATGTGTATTTTGATGGGTTATCACTTTTAATGACATATAATGACTAATTGATGATAAATAAGAGTGTATGCAAAATTGTAAGTGAATACGAAATGTATGCTGAAATATACATATTAACATAATGTGATATTTATGTAAATTTTGATGATATATTGCCCTTGTAATGAAATCTAGTTTAGGATATAAATGACTAGCCATAGGGACGTAAGTGTATGCCGCGGTAGCAAGTCATGGTGACTTGCAAACTTAGACCAATGACGGTATATATTTCAGTGTAGTGTAAAGTGTATGTATAGAGTTGTCGGAGTGTAATCTGGCACCCTAGTGCCACTCCGACACTACCGAAGTGGGTGCCACTTCGCTAGCTTAGGGCTGTCAAGCCCAGTCCCACATATCCAGTCTAGTAATAACTACTGGGTGTTACTAGGGGCAAAGTTGAAAGAAATTAATTAAAAAGAGATTCTTTATAAAATATAGTGAATAAAAAGTAAAGGAAGAACTAATTGAAGAAGATAAAAAGTTCAAGGGCTAAAACATAATTTACCATGAAAATGAGTGATTAGCGGATAAATATATATATTATAAAATAAAAAGTGAATAATTGTGGAAGTATAATTAGTTAATGGCATAATTGTAAATAAAGTGGGAAAAGGGCAATATTGTAATTTGACAAGAATATAGGGTCATTTTAGTAATTATGTAATTAAATTGATTAAAATAGTGATAAATAAGAAATTAAGTGAAAACAGGATTAAAATGATAGGAATAGAAAGTTTGAGGGGCAAAATTGTAATTATGTACTTAATGGGTAAAAATAGTGTTAAATAGGTGAAAAGTGTAATTAAAAGGGTAATTATGTAAATGAGCGAAAATGTAGGGACTAAATGGTGAAATTTGCCTTAAGTAGGTAGAAAGTGGTAAAGTTAGGTAAAAAGTGTAGTTATAAGGGTAATTTGGTAATTTTGCAGGTTAAAATGGTAAATTAGTGTAAAATGATAAATTAGGGACCTAAATATAATTTGGTGAAATTATAAGGCTAAAAGTGGAATTTAAGTGAAAAAGGGGATAAATCGGTAATAAAAAAATAATTAAAAGGGGTAAAAGTGGAAAATGAAGAATAAGTGAGGTTAATAGATGTAATTAATAGAAAAGTTAAGGGTAAGTTTGGAAAACCAAGGGAAAAGAATAAGGGCTAAAGTGTAATTTATGTATAATTAAGGGCATAATGGTAATTAAGTAGAAATTGAGGACATAAATGGAATTAATGTAAAAGAAGGGACATGGATGGCATTAAGGTAAAAGTAGGGACATACATGTAATTATTGCAAATGATGAGGACATAAGTGTAATTATGGAAATTGTAAGGTTAATTAGTGGATTAAAATGTAAGTAGTGAATAATGTGACTAATTTAATGAATATGTGATTTATTTAGAGAAGTAAATAAGAAATAATAGTAAATAATAGTATGATTTTTAAATTATAAGGTAATTAAGGATAAAAGTGTAATTAGGGGAATAATAAATTTAATGAAAGGATTAAAATGCAATTAGTGTATAATAAGGTTTAATGCTTAATTATGTAATTAATTAGATGGCTTAATTGAATAAATAAGTTAGTGTAATAAATAAAATATGTTAATATAGTTAAATTGAATAATTAATTGGTAGTGGAAATTTATAGATTTGTAACCACCACTGGGTATATTAATGCTCAGCACGTAGTTTATTTTGACTGCGTGTAGGTACGTCATAGGTCGGAGCAGCATACCTCAGTCGGATTGAAGTAAGCACCGAAGAAGGATTGAAGTTATATTTTGTATGTTTTGGTATTTTGTATTGGCATGTATATAAAGAATGGGATCAAGCTATATGAGTTTATATGCATTTATGTATATGGATGATGTGACTTTATGGATGGATATTTTAGACTGTGATTGGTAGGGTTTGGATATTATTGTATTGTGCCCTTGCCGGGGCTGTGGTTTTTGAGTTTTGCAGGTTTGGGTAGTAAGATTTATAAGCCGTTCTACTGTCGAATTCTTGACCAAATGAATAGTAACTTTAGACAGTTATAGGTCAATCAACAACTAAGTTAATAAGTGAATTTGTTAAGTGAAATGAATGATTAAGTGAATAAAAGATTAAGTGTAGGGAAAAAAATTAGCCATAATTTGAATTAAGTTTAGGTCGACTGTAATGCGGTAATCGCATAGTATTTCTAAGTCGGCAGTGTATGTGTCACACCCCGTTTGCCCCCTAGTTGAATGAGCCATATATGTATGTGTGTGCAATTGCATGAGTTTTGTATCATGAGGGCATTTTGGTAATCTTGCATGTTTTAAGAGTTTTGCTAGCATGTGGGTGCATGCATGGTGCCATGGTGTGAGTTAGTTGGGTTAGTTTTGTGTGTGCTCAAGCGCACCATTGTAGTGTGTGTTCATGAGAGTTTCATCATGTGTGGTTGAGTGCACCATAGTAGGATATGCACTAGTGGGATTGTTTTAGTATGTGGTCATGCATATGGTTATAAGGTGTGTTTAGGGAGTTGCACTTGTGTGTGTTGCTCACACATGAGTAGGGTATGTTTAGTTGAGAGAATCTTGTGTGTGTGTAACCTAAGCATCTAGGGTGTGAGTGGCCAAATCCCACTAATTGGAGATTGACACTTGTCTTAGGTTAAGAAAAGAAAAAGGAAAAGAAAGGAAAAAGGGGAATTCAGATTTTCATTTTTGTGTTTCCCGTTCATCACCGCCCCTTTCTCCTCTTCTTCTCCTTCTTCTTCTCTTTTGAACCTTAGTTGAGATTCAAGGGTTACTAGTGGGGTTTGATCATCTCTTAGTGTTCATTGGTAAGTTTTATGCATTCATTTTGCTTTTGTTTCAATTTTTCCCATCTTCTATTTTCTAGTTTTGGAATTGGAGTTGGGGTTGATTGGATTTTTGTTTGGTTTGTATGTTTTGGTTGGGTTTCCTAGTTGAGCCTCCTCGGGATCCTAAAGGCAAGGAAGTTGTTGGATCTAGTGGAACTAAGCACTAGGAGCTAAGGATTTTGAAGGTTTGGGAACTTTCTTACTTTTGCATGAGAAATGTTCATGTATGTGTTTTGATGATTTCTTGGAATTTGATTGTTAGATGTTCTATATCTTGATGTATATGATATGGGTATTTGCTTTGAAGTGTGAATCTTGTAAAAGCATGAGTTGATTATGGTAATTTTGGAATTGATGTGGTTTGATGCATAAATTGGGTTTTTGATTGATTCTTAAAATTGAATGTGTAAATTAATGGATTGTATGAAGCTTAATGTTAATAAATGTTGTATTATGGTTGTTAATGTCAATGAGTGGCGGGAATTGAGGTAAGTAACATTTGATTGAGATTTGTGTGGTTGGTTGAGGATTTGGAAGAAGAAAATCTGCAGAATTTCTGTAGATTTTCGAAGTCCCGATGTTGTCGCGATCGCGACAATTGTCGCGATCGCGACAGAGAGCGGTGTTGGGAGCTTTGCTGTCGCGAGCCCGCGACAGTTGAAGCAATGTGTACCCTCTGTCGCGATCGCGACAGAGCGTAGTTTTGGCCAAGTGCTATCGCGAGCACGCGATCCGTCGCGAGCCCGCGACAGCATCAATTGTCCTCTGTCGCGATCGCGACATATGTCGCTAGCGCGACAGAGCCTGGCTCTTCCGTCCTCCTCGCGGTCGCGAAGCCCATCGCGCGCACGCAGCGAAGAGACTCCGGTCTCTGTCGCGAGCGCGACAGTTCCTTGCATGCTAATTGAGTTCTCTTCTTTGCGTGAGGTTTGAACTTTCGTTTCTTTTGACAGTTATGAGAATTATGCTTGGTATTTTATGAACATGGAAATATGATATGATTATGCACATATACGATGATGATTTTGGAAATTATGAAATGGATTGAATGGTTTATGTATGACCTGCTAGAGTCTAGTCAGTGGATAGTTAGGCATGCCTAATAGAGTCTTTGCTGCAGCTTCTGTTTTTCGTTCGGACCCTGATCAGGTCCCCGTTTGATTCCTCGCGAACTTTTGTAATGTGTTTGGATCTTGTTTAAGGTCCTTCTGGAAATAATTGTGAATGAAAAGTTAAAATGATTCTTCGTATTCGGTTGGTACCCGTAAAGTACTTTCTGTTCATTCGTTATCCACGACCTTGAGTCAGCAGGTGTTTCAATGCTTATAGTGCTGGTATGAATTGTTATATGAGAAAACATATGTTTTATCCTTATGGGTTCAATGATGAAAAGTAAAATCTGCTATGAAAATATGATTATTGTTATGAACCTTCTGATGAATGGCTATATGTATGTACGCATGCGAACTGCCTTGACGACCGTTGTGAATGGTTGTCCTTATGCTATGTGTTTGTTTCCCTGCTAAGCGTTTATCGCTTAGCACGGTATGTTTACCCGTGCAGGTGCGGAAGGAATTTTGTCTTGGGAGAGTCGCCGCCATCGAAGCCAACACAGCAGGGTCTTAGTGTAGGGCTTATTTTTGTAGCTTTATGATTCTTTTTGTATAGAACTCTCATATTTTGATTATGTATCAGCTTCCGCTTTTGTATATGTAATCTTAGGATTTGTAATTATCTTTTATATCTCTCAGTTGATCAGAACAGTAATGTAATGATTCTATTATATTAATGCATGATCAACTTATTCTATGAATGGTGTTGTAAAGTTTTAAATTATCCTGTATTTCGTTGTGTATGTTTATGTATGTATGTATGCATTTTCTGTATCTGTGTGGTGGCACCTTTACTCGTACGGCATCTCATTCCTTATCGGATGGAATCGCCTACGTATGGGTAAGGGGTGTTACAAGTTGTGGTATCAGAGCTCCGGTTTAGGCGTTTCTGGGTGATTGTTTATATGATGCTATGTGTGCATATGTCTATGTCAGGGCTGTGTTGGTTGATGTGGTTGTCCTCTTGTTTGTTAGATGAATTCTGATTCTGCTCACGGTGCGCTCGAGGAGTCCGATGAAAGTGTGAACCCTCCAGCGATAGATCCGTCTGTCTCTGTTTCGGTATCGGCTCAACGTGCTAGGGTTCAGCCCGAGGCCGCTGCCATGCCTTTTGGGGCGATGCTCAGATTGCATCAGGACATGGCTCGGGTTTTAGAAAGGGTGACTGCCCCGAAAGCTCCGATAGTGAGTCTGAGAAGAGCTGGTGTGGAGGATTTTTATGGGACCGGACTTGATGAATCTGAATTAGCCGAGAAGTGGCTGGATAAGGTTAAGAGAGCTCTTAGGGAAGTTAGGTGTCCTCCTGATCAGCAAGCTGAGTGTGCTATAGCTTTGCTTCAAGGTCCAGCATACGAATGGTGGGAGTTGGTGAGTAGGCAACCTCAGATGCCTGATCCTTTGACATGGGATTTCTTTGATGAGCAGTTCACTAAGAAGTATGTGACTCAGGCATATAAGGACGCAAGATGGGCGCAGTTTCTGAGTTTGAGGCAAAGGGCCTTGTCGGTTGTGGATTATGAGAAGGAGTTTAACCGGTTGTCTCGTTATGCTCCGCGTGGGGTTATGACGGATGATTTCAGATGCAAGCACTTTGAGGCCGGGTTGAATGATTCATTGAAGATCGCTTTAGTTTCTTTGATGTGTATGCCGGGGGTACATTATTATCAGATTGCTGAGGCTGCTTTGAGGGCAGAGAAGGCGGAAACTTTGATTAGAGAGAGAGCTCAGCGCAGGAGTTCTGCTAGAGGTGGTCGGGTAAGAGGTCTAGGAACCCGCAAGATGATCCTGCAGCTGGTTCGGCTACCAGAGGGAGAAGGCAAGGGTCAACTGCAGTATCTAGTTCTGGTAGAGGTGGCCGGTCTGATGCTGCACCTATTTGTTCGAACTGTAGTAAAGCTCACTGGGGTGAGTGTAGGTGGCTTACCAGTGGGTGTTTCAGGTGTGGGAGCATCGAGCACCGTGTGGCTAATTGTCCTCAGATGGGTGAAGATTCGGGTCCTCAGGGAGGAGCTAGTAGAGTAGGATCGAATGCTTCTCAGGCTGCGAGAGGTAGAGGTAGAGGTAGAGGTCGAGGCGGTCGACCTAGAGAAGGAGCTGGTTCTGAGACAGTTGAGCGTCCTCCCCCAATGGCCGCTAGAGCTTATGCAGTTAGAGCCAGAGAGGAGCAGGATGCCCCCGATGTGATTGCTGGTAAGTTCCTACTCCATGACACTAAATTATATGCTCTAATAGATCCTGGTTCCACACACTCATATTTGTGCACGCATAAGATTATTGATAAGTTGCATGTGGTAGAACAGCTAGACTATGAGATATGTGTGACCAATCCATTAGGGCATAGTGTCAGTGTGAGTAGAGTTTATAGGAATTGTCCGTTGATGGTCGAGGGTGTTGAGTTCCCTGTGGATTTGATAGAGTTACCCTTCAGAGAGTATGATTATGGATTGGTTGAGCAAGTGTAGAGCTGTGGTTGATTGTCATAGGAAGACTTTCGTGCTTCGGGATAGGAACCGAGCTCCAGTGTTTGTTAGAGGTTTGGGTGCGAGTTCCGTGCACAATGTGATTTCTGCGATTCAAGCCAAGAGATTTTTGAGAAAAGGTTGTGAGGCTTTTCTGGCTGTGGTTTTGGATTCCAGGAGGGATCAAGTTAGGATTGAGGACATCCCTATTGTCCGAGAGTTTAATGATGTTTTTCCGAGTGACTTGTCGGGTTTACCTCCGGAGAGGGAAGTCGAGCTAGCCATAGAGATTATGCCGGGTACCACACCGGTATCGAAAGCACCTTATCGGATAGCTCCTGTGGAGTTGATAGAACTTAAAACTCAACTGCAAGAGCTATTGGATAAGGGGTTCATTCGACCCAGCATATCTCCTTAGGGAGCTCCGGTCCTATTTGTTAAGAAGAAGGATGGATCTTTGAGGATGTGTATTGACTACAGGCAGATTAATAAGGTCACAGTGAAGAATAAGTATCCGTTGCCCAGAGTTGAAGATTTGTTTGATCAGCTTCGAGGTGCAGGTGTGTTTTCCATGATTGATCTTCGGTTTGGGTATTATCAGCTTCGTGTTAAGGACGAGGATGTAGTTAAGACTGCATTCCGTACTCGGTATGGCCACTATGAGTTCCTTGTTATGCCGTTTGGATTGACTAATGCTCCAGCGGCATTCATGGATTTGATGAATAGAGTGTTCAGGCCATACTTAGACCGGTTTGTAGTGGTGTTTATAGACGATATTTTGGTATTTTCCAAGGATGAAGCCGAGCATGAAAAGCATGTCCGGGTAGTTTTGCAAATTTTGAGAGAGCACCGGTTGTTTGCTAAGTTGAGTAAGAGTGATTTTTGGCTTCGAGAAGTGTCGTTTTTGGGCCATATAGTTTCAGCTAAGGGTATCCAAGTGGATCCAGCCAAGATTGAGGCGATAGTGGATTGGAAAGCGCCTAGGAATGTCCACGAAGTGAGGAGTTTCCTTGGTCTAGCGGGTTATTACCGTCGGTTCGTTAAGGGTTTTTCAGTGATAGCTGCTCCGATGACCAGGTTATTAAGGAAAGGAGTTAAGTTCGAATGGTCGGATAAGTGCCAAGCCTGTTTTGAGAGGTTGAAGCAGTTGTTAGTTGAAGCTCCTATACTAACTCAACCCACCTCGGGTAAGGAGTTTATTATGTATAGTGATGCTTCAGGTGTTGGTTTGGGATGTGTTCTGATGCAGGAAGGTAAGGTTGTGGCTTATGCTTCTCGGCAATTGAAGCCGCATGAAAGGAATTATCTGACGCATGATCTTGAGTTAGCCGTGGTTGTCTTCGCTTTGAAAATTTAGCGTCATTATCTCTACGGGGAGAAGTGAAGGATCTTTACGGACCACAAGAGTTTGAAGTATTTTCTGACTCAGAAGGAACTGAATATGAGGCAACGTCGTTGGCTTGAGCTGTTTAAGGACTACGATTGCATTGTGGATTACCATCCGGGTAAGGCCAATGTAGTTGCAGATGCTTTGAGTAGGAAGTCAGTTTCTGCCTTGTTTTTGAGACGGTTCAGATGGAGGTTTGGTTCATATGGGGCTTTGATAGCTCAGTTGAGGGTCAAGCCTACTTTAAGACAGCGGATAGTTGATGCTCAGATGGTTGATGAGAAGCTTCAGCGGATTGTGCAAGAAGTCGGTTTGGGCAAGCAGTCAGAGTTTTTGGTTCAGGATGGGGTTCTCCTGTTTGGAAACCGTTTGTGTGTACCGGATAGTGAAGAGTTAAGAAGACAAATTTTGGATGAGACACATAGTTCAGTTTTCACCATGCATCCTGGCAGTGTGAAGATGTATCGGGATTTGAAGCAGTTCTTTTGGTGGTCTGGTATAAAGAGGGACATAGTGGAATTTGTATCCAAGTGCCTGACTTGTCAACAGGTCAAGGCTGAGCACCAGGTTCCTTCTGGATTGCTTACGCCTTTGTCCATTCCAGAGTGGAAGTGGGATGACATCGCCATGGATTTTGTTTCTGGATTGCCTTTGACTCAGAGAAAGCATGATTCTGTTTGGGTTGTTGTGGATCGACTCACGAAGTCTGCTCACTTTTTGCCGGTTAGAATGGATTATCCGATGCATAGATTGGCCAGTATTTATGTGGATGAGATAGTTCGGTTGCATGGAGTGCCTTTGTCCATAGTTTCGGATAGGGATCCAAGGTTCACGTCCAAGTTCTGGAAAGAATTGCAGCGAGCTTTGGGTACCAAGCTGAAGTTCAGTACAGCGTTTCATCCTCAGACTGATGGTCAGTCCGAGCGTGTGATTCAGATCTTAGAGGATATGATAAGGGCTTGTGTTTTAGACTTTCCGAGTAGTTGGGACAAGTATGTATCATTGATGGAGTTTGCTTACAACAACAGTTTCCAGTCGAGCATTGGTATGTCACCGTATGAGGCTCTGTATGGACGTCAGTGTAGGACTCCGGTTTGTTGGACAGAGTTGTCTGAGAGGTTAGTGATTGGGCCAGATTTGGTTAGAGATACAGAAGAAAAGATTAGAGTTGTGCAGCATAATCTGAAGGTGGCCAAGGATCGACAGAAGTCTTATGCCAATCTGAAGAGAAAGGATGTGCAGTTTGAAGTTGGGGACAAGGTTTTTCTTAAAGTATCTCCTTGGAGAAAAGTACTTCGCTTTGGAAAGAAGGGAAAGCTTAGTCCTCGCTTCATTGGTCCGTATGAGGTTTTAGCAAGAGTTGGTCCAGTGGCTTACAGATTAGCTTTGCCGATGGAATTGTCGAAGCTTCATGATGTGTTTCACGTTTCGATGCTCCGTCGGTATAGATCGGATCCTTCCCATGTTTTGTCGATTCAAGAAGTTCAGGTGCAGTCAGATTTTTCCTACGATGAGGAGCTTAGAGCTATCCTAGCTCGGGAAGTAAGACAGTTGAGGAATAAGTAGATTCCTTTGGTCAAGATTTTGTGGAATCACCATGGGGTTGAGGAAGCAACTTGGGAACCGGAGGAGTCGATGAGATTGCAGTACCCGCAATTGTTCAGTTCAAGTGAGAATTTCGAGAACGAAATTCCTGTTAGTAGGGGAGAGTTGTCACACCCCGTTTGCCCCCTAGTTGAATGAGCCATATATGTATGTGTGTGCAATTGCATGAGTTTTGTATCATGAGGGCATTTTGGTAATCTTGCATGTTTTAAGAGTTTTGCTAGCATGTGGGTGCATGCATGGTGTCATGGTGTGAGTTAGTTGGGTTAGTTTTGTGTGTGCTCAAGCGCACCATTGTAGTGTGTGTTCATCAGAGTTTCATCATGTGTGGTTGAGTGCACCATAGTAGGATATGCACTAGTGGGATTGTTTTAGTATGTGGTCATGCATATGGTTATAAGGTGTGTTTAGGGAGTTGCACTTGTGTGTGTTGCTCACACATGAGTAGGGTATGTTTAGTTGAGAGAATCTTGTATGTGTGTAACCTAAGCATCTAGGGTGTGAGTGGCCAAATCCCACTAATTGGAGATTGACACTTGTCTTAGGTTAAGAAAAGAAAAAGGAAAAGAAAGGAAAAAGGGGAATTCAGATTTTCATTTTTGTGTTTCCCGTTCATCACCGCCCCTTTCTCCTCTTCTTCTCCTTCTTCTTCTCTTTTGAACCTTAGTTGAGATTCAAGGGTTACTAGTGGGGTTTGATCATCTCTTAGTGTTCATTGGTAAGTTTTATGCATTCATTTTGCTTTTGTTTCAATTTTTCCCATCTTCTATTTTCTAGTTTTGGATTTGGAGTTGGGGTTGATTGGATTTTTGTTTGGTTTGTATGTTTTGGTTGGGTTTCCTAGTTGAGCCTCCTCGGGATCCCAAAGGCAAGGAAGTTGTTGGATCTAGTGGAACTAAGCACTAGGAGCTAAGGATTTTGAAGGTTTAGGAACTTTCTTACTTTTGCATGAGAAATGTTCATGTATGTGTTTTGATGATTTCTTGGAATTTGATTGTTAGATGTTCTGTATCTTGATGTATATGATATGGGTATTTTCTTTGAAGTGTGAATCTTGTAAAAGCATGAGTTGATTATGGTAATTTTGGAATTGATGTGGTTTGATGCATAAATTGGGTTTTTGATTGATTCTTGAAATTGAATGTGTAAATTAATGGATTGTATGAAGCTTAATGTTAATAAATGTTGTATTATGGTTGTTAATGTCAATGAGTGGCGGGAATTGAGGTCAGTAACATTTGATTGAGATTTGTGTGGTTGGTTGAGGATTTGGAAGAAGAAAATCTGCAGAATTTCTGCAGATTTTCGAAGTCCCGATGCTGTCGCGATCGCGACAGAGAGCGGTGTTGGGAGCTTTGCTGTTGCAAGCACGCGACGTCATCGCAAGCCCGCGACAACCGAAGCAATGTGTACCCTCTATCGCGATCGCGACAGAGCGTAGTTTTGGCCAAGTGCTATCGCGAGCACGCGATCCGTCGCGAGCCCGCGACAGCATCAATTGTCCTCTGTCGCGATCGCGACATATGTCGCGAGCGCGATAGAGCCTGGCTCTTCCGTCCTCCTCGCGGTCGCGAAGCCCGTCGCGCGCACGCAGCGAAGAGACTCCGGTCTCTGTTGCGAGCACGACAGACGCCGCGAGCGCGACAGTTCCTTGCATGCTAATTGAGTTCTCTTCTTTGCGTGAGGTTTGAACTTCCGTTTCTTTTGACAGTTATGAGAATTATGCTTGGTATTTTATGAACATGGAAATATGATATGATTATGCACATATACGATGATGATTTTGGAAATTATGAAATGGATTGAATGGTTTATGTATGACCTGCTAGAGTCTAGTCAGTGGATAGTTAGGCATGCCTAATAGAGTCTTTGCTGCAGCTTCTGTTTTCCGTTTGGACCCTGATCAGGTCCCCGTTTGGTTCCTCGCGAACTTCTGTAATGTGTTTGGATCTTGTTTAAGGTCCTTCTGGAAATAATTGTGAATGAAAAGTTAAAATGATTCTTCGTATTCGGTTGGTACCCGTAAAGTACTTTCTGTTCACTCGTTATCCACGACCTTGAGTCAGTAGGTGTTTCAATACTTATAGTGCTGGTATGAATTGTTATATGAGAAAACATATGTTTTATCCTTATGGGTTCAATGATGAAAAGTAAAATCTGCTATGAGAATATGATTATTGTTATGAACCTTCTGATGAATGGCTATATGTATGTACGCATGCAAACTGCCTTGACGACCGTTGTGAATGGTTGTCCTTATGCTATGTGTTTGTTTCCCCGCTAAGCGTTTATCGCTTAGCACGGTGTGTTTACCCGTGCAGGTGCGGAAGGAATTTTGTCTTGGGAGAGTCGCCGCCATCGAAGCCAACACAGCAGGGTCTTAGTGTAGGGCTTATTTTTGTAGCTTCATGATTCTTTTTGTATAGAACTCTCATATTTTGATTATGTATCAGCTTCCGCTTTTGTATATGTAATCTTGGGATTTGTAATTATCTTTTATATCTCTCAGTTGATCAGAACAGTAATGTAATGCTTCTATTATATTAATGCATGATCAACTTATTCTATGAATGGTGTTGTAAAGTTTTAAATTATCCTGTATTTCGTTATGTATGTTTATGTATGTATGTATGCGTTTTCTGTATCTGTGTGGTGGCACCTTTACTCGTACGGCATCTCATTCCTTATCAGATGGGATCGCCTACGTATGGGTAAGGGGTGTTACAGTATGTTTAAGGTGCAAGGGTGTTACACTATCTATTCACTACCTAGACACTTTGCAGGCTTTAAACATTCACATTTACATCAAGATATCAATAATATCGATGTGGTCTTTATACACTTCCAATTCATGTATATATTTCTTTGTATCATCTGCATTCATAGCATATTCATATATACTCATTTTTAATCATATAGTCAATTATATGTAATTAAGAATACTTATAATCTTGGATATTGCTAATAAACAAATGCCAATATTGTATTATGTATAAACTATATTTAAACTAATATTCACTTGTAATTTCTTATAAAACATAAGCATATAATTATCAAATGTCATTATTTGATCGTACGTAGTTATATATTCATCATATACAATCAATAACATATGCCATGTCATTTTCGGTTGTTTCTGATAGTTAATTAGTAGATATACATGCAATTTCTTCATTAATATATATGCCCATATCAATATTTTCACATGTTATCACATCACTACAAGAAAATTAGCAAAAGCAATGGAAATTAGCAACTGAATTTTTCAATTTTTCGTTGCTAATCAAAATTAGCAACCGAAAATAACAACGAAATATTCGGTTGCAAGTTTGACTGTAGCTAAATTTAGCAACGGATATACTTTTTCGTTGCTAAATCCGACCATCGTAGTTTTGGTGAATTGGTTGACCTTAATGACGGGGTTGCATTTCCATTGCTATATTTACCAACGGTACAACATTCGGTTGCTATATTTAGCAACCGAATAACATTCCGTTGCTATATGTAGCAACCGAAACAAAATCCATTGCTATATATAGCAACCAAAATACAAATCTGTTGCTATATTTTGCAACAAAATTAGCAACGAAATATGTTTCTGTTGCTAAATATAGTAACCGTAAATCATTTTCGTTGTTGTTGGTAGGAACCGCATTGGAAAAGTTTAGCAACCGAAAATGATTCCGTTGCTAAAAATAGCAACGGAATTTGATTTCCGTTGCTATATTTAGCAACGGAATTGTTTTCCTGATTCCATTTCTAAATATAGCAACGGAAATCATATTCCGTTGCTATTTGCAACAGTGGAAAAATTACTTTATTTCAATAAATATAACTCAAATCCTGTATATACTGAAAATATATGCTTATAGATAATATAATATAATATAAAAATTGTAATACACAATAATTAAAATCCTGAAAATATATTATATTATTATAAAATAAAAATCCATGAAAACCATCACAAAAGTAAATTCAAAAATTCATGAAAACTGTCACAAAAACAACATAAATTTAGTACAAATAACGAAATATTACAAATTTATGCTATATAGGTGGAGGTGAGGGAGGATGATCTGGCTGCTGAGCACCATTTGTTTCCAAATCTTCTACCCGATTCTTTAACTGGGTCACAGTATCTATCAACAAGCCAAGTGCGGTCTCTAACTGAACGACTTTCTGAGAAGATTCACACCGCTTACTACAGCAGGTATGACTGATGCAGAGAAATTCGAATGGCAAGTATTTGCAATTGACCTTAAACCAAAAATCCTTCCACGATTATTCTTACCACCAACTGCTTCAAGAAATGTACGACTCTCATCAACACTTACAGAGCTCTGCCGCTGTTGAGTGAGTCTCTTTTATTTGCTCCTATTATTACAATAGTTACAATTAATTAGCCAAGTAGTGTACTTGCCATGAACGCAAATATTAATAAATTAAAAAAATATCTCAAACTTAGTACCTTTAGAATGCAAAAATGGGATTCGTCCAAGCCAAGGAGAAATGAATTCTCCAAATTACTAAACCCAAAACAGTAGCCTCCAGTACCTTTGTTGCTACTGCTGTAAACATAAATTAACAAATAGAAGTCAAAATGTTTAGCAAGCAATGACATGCATCAAAATTTTCAACAACCAATGACATGCAATGTACTGCTCTACAGTGGCATAAACAAAATGCAAGCTAGAGTGATTGATGCAATACAAAACAAGTATGCATCTTAGCATAATATGAAATGAGGTTTGGTTAAACATTGCAAATTCCTCACACTACTTGCAATATTTCCCAAAGCAAGATCAAGAATGCAACTTGTGCGGGAATTATGCAATGAATCTTGAAATATCACATAGTAACTGAATTCAAATCATGCTTAATAATCATATTTAACAACCAAATGGATACACCGATAATCATTAGGTTCAAGACTATCTAATTCTATTTTCAACTAGTTCAAGATAAAGAAAGTATTGCTCCGTCAAGTCTGTCAACAATATAAAAATAATAAAAAAAAAAACTTATACAAAGGTAATTCATACTCCCCCAAGATTCCATCAGCAAACCACATAACTAAAACAATAGTAGGTTATTAAAATAAAAAGTTTGTTTTGAAGCCATACCTGTGAGATTCCTCTACTTTGATTCTACGGTTGTAATTTGTAATGTTTCATCCATTTTGTAATAAATTTCAGAACTTAACAAAACAAGTCAAAACTTCAAGCAAACAACCCAAATATGCAATAAAGCAGAAAATTTAATTGGGCAAGGTAATAAAGCAGAAAATAAGATTTTTGGAAATCAAGATTTCACTAGCAAAAGCAAACCCAACAGTGTGTATTCACCCACACCTTAACTCTTTAACATTGAACATAAAGATGAAGAGCTGAAAGCAGTAGTATGAATGCTCATAACATCATTAATTTGGACAGTGAAGTGCACAAATTTATCCACCCAGTCATTGGTAGTTAGATACAAACAACATGGTGAGCCACTAATGTGAATAACAATTCCAAAAGCAGAAAAATTGGAGAATGAAATGCTAGGCAGCAAAAACTTTCAAAAAGCAGAATATCTACAGCTCCATAATGATAAAATATATTAACAAGCGTCCGGAGACGGTAACCTGTATAAAATTCTGTAATATAATCAAATGGTCATGTGCCTATCAATAAAGAACACTTTTATTAAAGTAACATGATAAAATATTATCAGGTAAGTATGCTAACTGGTGAACTTAATTGTCTAGCGCTTCTGCTATGCACTTCCAGATATTCTTCATAGGTCTGCAAGAATAAACCAGGAGCAAATGCCATTTAACAGAGTAAGAGGATACAAGCTCAAGACATTAGAACAATATCACAGCATATATTATCCTATTCTTTGCATAAAAAGCCATTATCTGTCCCAAAAGATAAGCATACTAATAAACATTTGAAAATTTATAGTTGAGTGTCAACAATAGGAAAACCATTATAGCAGGCACACTAAATAAGCATTATTTTCATGCAGAAGCCAAGTAAGTACACACACACATATAAACCATGCATAAATATAAATGTTGTAAAAAATCCAATAACTAGTAAACTAGGGAGCTCTGGCAGGCTTATTAATAGTCTTGCAGTCTGCTACATGCTCATGCCCTTATTGGGATGGAGATTTTGGATTAACATGCCCACTTGGAAAAATTAAGAATAAACTGCAACTTGTAACCAAATCATCTGCTATAATGAATAACTCAATATCCTCTTTCTAATGAGCATTGCAAACTATTAAATTAAAAGATAATAGTAATATTAGTAAGAGGGAACATTATAGCATTTCAAAATTGAAGATCAGATGCAGAACACTGAGCAGCTAATGATGCCAATTTGATGCTTCAGTAATTCAAGAAAAGCTTTCAAGAACACAGCACCAAAAATTATTCATGATGTTTTTCAAATCTTAATGAATATAGTACACCATTCCTTTCAATGATCCAATCATACTAAGTCCAAGAATAAATATGTAAATCTTACATTATCTTTATGCCGGTTTTAAATAATTACAAGGAAAATCCATTAAGAGACAACTGTCCAACAATATTAATTACACTTGGAAAGAATGCAGAAACAAAGATAGGATCCTAATATACCATTTGAAGAAAATTAAGAACCATTAGCCTTAATAAAGGACATTTTTGGAATTTTATCCCGCTTTAATATTTATTTATATATTATCACTAAATTTATCCTTTTTTTTAAGATACTATATTTATCCTATATTAATTGGTATATCACTATGTTATAAGTGATAGACTAAATAAATTTTACTAGCTCTAAGATTGGTATTCCTTAATTGGAATTTGCTATATTATTAGTTTTGGCATAATTATTAGTAAATGGATAGCTAAATATTATTAGTATTGCAGTCTGCTGCATGCTCATGCCCTTATTGAGATGGAGATTTTGGATTAACATGCCCACTTGGAAAAATTAAGAATAAACTGCAACTTGTAACCAAATCATCTGCTATAATGAATAACTCAATATCCTCTTTCTAATGAGCATTGCAAACTATTAAATTAAAAGATAATAGTAATATTAGTAAGAGGGAATATTATAGCATTTCAAAATTGAAGATCAGATGCAGAACACTGAGCAGCTAATGATGCCAATTATAGCAAACTATTAAATTAAAAGATAATAGTAATATTAGTAAGAGGGAACATTATAGCATTTCAAAATTGAAGATCAGATGCAGAACACTGAGCAGCTAAGATTGAATCTCATATTCTGAACTTGGACTTACTAAGACACCAAACCAGCTGAATCCTGGTTCAGCTAATTCACTCTAACAGCAAACATGTCTCATCATGCTACTGATTGCCAACTCTATCTCCATATGTTGGGGATTTTATACAAGATCATACAAGTCATAAAGGCACTAACCAACATGATTTCATTTGATTTATCATCCAATCGTCTGTTCAGCTACCATAAAATATTAATTGATTTTTTTTTTCGAGTTGGATCACAACGTGCTGAATATTACTCTATAAGTATCATCTAAAATTTAATGATTAGCTAGTGATATAACAAAGTATATAGAGTTATTAATATAATTTTGATTATGTAGCCAATTTTTTAAACATATTTTGTAATTTTATTATCATACTTTTTTTTATTACAAATAAGGGAGAATTTAATCCAACTGTTCAAAATCAGAAATCAAACTCAAAAGGTCCTATACTTTTTATGAAGTGCAGAGCAGAGACTAATATATCAAATCCTGGTGATTTTAAGAGCAGGTATTCAACAGAAATTGCAATCACTTTCTATTAACAATCCTTTAGTAAGATAAAGTGATGACTGCAATGTTGGTACATGAAAATGATTATTTTTTCTCCTAAATCAAATTTCAATCGGTAATTAATATAAGTAATGAGTGACATGAAATCACAGGAAATCTATTTCCAGGAAGAAGAAGATAGACTGACATATATGTGTGATCACTAATATTGACAATCACCATACCAATCCGATACGTTAATCTATTTTCAAGACACATCGATCTGAGAAACATAATCACATAAAGTCACCTTTTACCAAGATTAAAGAGTTGTATATTACAAACTCTGCTCTTTACTAAAAGCAAGCATTTAACAAGAAGAACAAAGATTGAAGGTGCAAAATGAAATGTGAAGTCGAAGAAGATTAAGATTTTCCCTTTGCATATAAATATTTAAATTAACTACAAATTAAGCTACCAAATATAAATTATATATTATCACACACATGATTTAATTAGAAATAATAATAAATAAAGTAGAAGCATCAACATATATCAGTACCTGATAAGAAGAAGTTGCAGTACCAAATAAAAATGATGGAGGAAATTGGCTGCGATCTAAAGATGAACACTTGTGGATAAATAGCAGTGATAGTAATACAAAATAATAATGTTTCTCTATATCCTTCCCCAATTTATATATGCTCTTAATTTTTCAGCCAACTTATTTGCAGAGTATTTTTCAGCCAACTTTCTCGCATAATACATATATGCAATTAAA
This sequence comes from Excoecaria cochinchinensis, assembly GCA_947683425.1. Taxonomy (NCBI): domain Eukaryota; kingdom Viridiplantae; phylum Streptophyta; class Magnoliopsida; order Malpighiales; family Euphorbiaceae; genus Excoecaria; species Excoecaria cochinchinensis. The sequence continues at coordinate 11,179,321 of CANTUQ010000119.1, forward strand.
ACAATCTAAATGAATGCAATAAAACTACTATTTGAACAACATTCAGTCAAAATGCAGAACTTTACAAATGACAGACAACGGCATGCTAATTTCGTTTGCAAGTATTTAGTGCCCCTAACTAAGATCAAGATGCCCCATTTAAGGTTTAAGAAAGAGAAAGTGTTTTGTTTCTCAGCAAGCAACTAAGCCAAGCCAAGAAACACAACATGTGGGAAAAGTCTAAGAACAGAGAAATTGCCGGATTAATAACTAGGTTTCTTATAATTAGCAATATAAACAAACTGGAAATATAAAAATGAGAGAGAAAGTGAACTAGAAGAAAGCAGATCATCAGAAACAAATTCAACGACCCAAAGACATAGATTAAATATATAGAACACTGATGTTTGTAAACCAATTGAAGAAAGAAATTAAAATCACTACAAGCATTTCAAAACCCTGACCTTTTAAACGCAGCTTTCGGGTCGCCTTCTTTCAGCTTTCGAGGGCCATCAAGGGAATCGGGTATTTTCGTTAGCCAGCTGCTTCAATTCCTCACTTTCCCTCTGCCAATTCACTTAAACATTAGGTTAATGATATCTTACGATGGGGTGGAAGATCGGTGGGTGAGGAGTCCGATCGATGGGGTTGGGGGCACGCCGGATAATAGGAGAAGATGCAGAAGTGATGATTTAGGAAGAAGCGGCGCGTTCAGGTAAAGAAAGGAAGAAAACGATTTAATTAAAACCCTTGATTTTTAGCAACGGAATATTCCATTGCTCCATTTGCAACAGAAAAGAATTCGGTTGCTGTTCTTGACAAATTTGGCAACGAAAATGAAAATACCAACCTAAAAAAAATCGGTGGCTAATATTGACCCCTTTAGCAACGGAATAAGTTTATGTTGCTATATTTCCAACCAAAACCTATTCGGTTGCTATTATTCAACCCCGCACTTGATGTTTAGCAACAGAAATGGATTCCATTGCTAAATTTGCAACCGAAATCAATTCGGTTGCTATTGTTAATCACATTTAGCAACCAAAACACTTCGGTTGCTATTCATGAAATCAAATATTTAAGACTTGATATATAGCAACGGAACCACGAGTCCGTTGCTAAATTTGTAACCGAAATATATGCGGTTGTTATTCGCAATTTAGCAACGGCATTTCTTTCCTTTACTAAATTAGCAACCGAATATATATTTTGTTGCTACTCTATAAAGCAAATAGTTAACACTTTTTATTTAGCAATGGAAATAAATTTTTGTTGCTAAATTTGCAACCGAATTTCATTCGGTTGCTATTTTTTAACGTTTTAGCAATGGATATTTTATTCCGTTACTAATGTTGAAAAATTTAACAACCGAAAAGTATTCGGTTGCTATTAGTAAATCGAAATTGTAAACACAACAACGGAAAAAAATTTTTGTTGCTATATTTGCAACCGAATAGAATTCGGTTGCTATTACTGAAGCCTTTAGCAACGGAAAACTTTTCCGTTGCTAATTTAGCAACCGAAATAATATTCCATTGCTATTTTTCGCTCCAAAATTGTCACGAATTTCGTTGGTGCCATATTTAGCAACGGAAACCATTTTTCATTGCTAATATCCGATGCTAAATATTGGCGCTAAAAGTTCCCTCCACTTTTAGCGACCGAAAATTACCAAATTATTTTTCGTTGTTAAACATACAAAACTTAACCAATTTTAGCAACAGAATTGAAATTTCGTTGCTAAATAGCAATGGGAAATGAATTCTGTTGCTATTTAGCAACGAAATTAATTCCGTTGCTATTGTTCTGTTGCTATTTTCAAATTTTCTTGTACTACATATATTTTATGCATATATTCATTATATATGTATAAACATGTTTTTTTTGCCCGAAAATGACTGGGCCGATGTGATAGAAATAGTAAAGTCAACCTTTATCTATAATATTGAAAGCAAAGATTAATCATGGTCAAAAATGATTAGAGATATTACAAGTGAAAGGAAACATACCTTCTTCGTCTTCTTTAGCTGTTATACATCATATTCAAGGATATCCAGTGCGATGGCTTTTGAAAAATGAGACAATTAGGCATAAAACAAGACATCCAATGAATAAAGAAAGTCATATTGCCTTTAACATCGATTGGCCCACAAAGAAGAAATGTGTTGTTGTCAACATATTATGGAATGGTCTATAAAATGACCTCCTATTCAAATTGTCTGGACAAAGTGACCAATTTCTTTTTGGGTTCGTGTTTAGGAATAAGTCCTGCGATTGCAAATTCGGCAGCAGGAATGGGCAGATTGGTGTCCTCGAATGGCTGATTGAAGAAGTCTTCATGGACTTAAGGAGTGTGGCTCCACCAACCGAGAAATCAATCATATTCGTCTTTTCTTTGTTGGGACAAAAGTTTGTGTTTAACATCATCACATTTACTCATTAAAGTCTATCGATGTGTTTGATAGATGGTATTTATTGCATATATTTAGCTAATTTTTGGTGAAATATTTGAAGTAAATATGGTTAAGAATGGTTTACTGGTATGTTTTTTGTGTTCTTGCCAGATGGTTGCGCATAAGAGGAAAATTTGTATGTTTCGAGCATATTGTTGTCATTCCAGGAGAATTTGTTATGGAAGTCTTATGGGTGTAACAAGCTTATGCTGAGGTTGTTTGCTATGAATGGTGTTATGGGAATAATGCAACTCACGAGAAGTGCCAGATACACCAACATTAGAAGTCACGGCATATTAATTTGGATAAAGTCCTAATTTTTAGGGAATTGATATATTTCGGGATTCTTATTTTGGAGATCCAATTTTTTTAGGGAGAAAAATACTATAGTTATTTTAAAAAGATTTTTTTTTTCTATTTTATCTTTCCTTTATTTAAAGACGAGACTATCTTTGGCGGCCATTGTTCTTTCTCTATAACTTCAGGGCTGTCTTCTTCTCTTTTCTTTTACGAACATATGTAGCTAGGTTATTTTTCCAGATAAAGGATAATTAAGATTTCAGTTCTATTTCTTGCGATATCTAAGTATTTCATTTTTCTTTATTGCTTTCAGTATTTATATTATTCCTACGATCTCATGACATTATTATTCTATTGATTGTTGCAATTGGTTGTGCTATTTTTAGCATAGTGCCATACAGGTTAAATAGATCTATAACTGTCTCTTTAGTTTGTAAATTGGTGGTAGATTAGGATATTAAGTACTTAGCATATGCTCAATTCATTCTAAGGAATAGTATAATCTAACTTAAATGAAATTAAACGTCTTGTTTTGTTGGTTAAAATCATGTTCTTCTAATTTTAATGCAATTATTGGATTAAATTGTACGGAGTATCTCCTATGGTTGTTCAGTAATTAGGATTAATCATAAAGTGTCTCTTGTTTAGTTTACATAATAAGAAATGATTGGTTGTTAGAAGTATATTCAAAAACTAAAAGTAGTTTACCGAAAAATTTTAAAATTTATCTTTGAATCTATGATTATGTAATGAACTAGAATCGAGATTATCCATTTGGCTGGAGTTGTTTATTATGTTGATTTTATTTTGTTTATTTATGCTTTTAGTTTATTTGTTAATTTTAGTTTATCATTTACTTTAATTTAAACCCCCCATTTTTATTTCTTTAGTTATTTACTTTTAAAAGAATTAATTCGTACCAGTCCCTATAGGTTCCACCTGCAAATTAATTTATTTTAGAAAGTAAAATTTATTTTTTGGACACCTATCAGTTCACCTATTTTCTTCCCAATTTATTCAACCTGCATATTAGGAGGAGTCTCATTAGTCTCACGAACGGATTAATCGTCGGGTACACAAGGGGAAAAGTGCCCGATTTGTCACTGAAGAATTGATTTTCAAGGGAATGTTTATGGTCAGTTGAGAAGTATTTTTACTGTATGATCGACTACCATTCTTGAAAAATGGTAGAGCACGATGATTCTTCACAAGGGATATTCAGGAGATTAGTTCAAAGTTCCTTTTAAGTTTCTTAAAAACTTTTCAAAGATCAGCCACTGTACAATAGGATGTGATTATTGGGCGAGTGTAGAAATGCGAGTGTGGAAATGCTAACTTAATGACCAAATCCAAAGGAGAGGCATTGTTTCAACTGACCCGAATTGAAGGGCCACCATATAGGGATAATATTGCTAAACGCTACACTTATTATTTTAAGCGTTCTCAACAATGGTGTTGTAACTCAAATCTCGACCAATTAGTATACTCGCACAACTGTTTTTCCAAACTTGTAATTCTTTGGCATGTTGAACTAGTTAATAAGGAAATTTCTCGCCTAAGATAGGCCAAATTTTGTAGGAAAAAAAAATGATGAAATCTATCAAAAAGGAATTTTTAACATCAAAAAAATATTGAAAGAAAGATGGAAGACTCTGATCTTGAAGTTACCATGTCATTAACCAAACACCATAGCATGACAGGGTTCCTGGTAAAAGTTTAGGGGTCGAGCATAGAATTTTGACAAGTATACAGCAAACAAAAAAGTCAAAAACCATAAAGGCTTGGCCTATCCTTGAACTTGGAATTAAGATCTGTAGGAAGTAGCTAGTGCATTCCTCTATATAAGTGGTTGAGCTAATAAGCAACTAAATCCATTTTATTTCCCTGGGCCATAACGATTGCCAACTTTAGGTGTTCCCTTGTAACTTTGAGAGAGACAATGCAAAGCCCAAATTTACAAAACCAATACAAAAGGAAGGCCACGTTTTCAGTTTGGTCAAGCTCTTCGTCTGAGTCGTGTCTTTAATTTTCTGCACGAGTCGTGAGCCTTCGTCCGAGTCGTGTCCATGCTTCCCGTTTTCCCGTTCGGATCGTGTCCCCTGATTGCCCGTCCGAGTCGCGCGTTCTCACATGACTCGCACCCCACGATCGGCAGCCTTCACGACTCGTGCATTCTTGCACAACTCGTGCTTCCGTCCTCTCCTTTCTTCGGCTTTTCTCTCTTTGCCCTAACGTCTTTCTTCCTCTTACCCAAGTACCCGACCGAACGTAGGAACAGATGAAAATGCATGAAATGAAATATAATTTGCTCCATTTTATTGACTTACTTGTTTTGTTTATTTATTAGTTTTTATTTGATTTTTTTTATATATTATTCATTTAATTTACTTTACTAATATTTTATTTTATTTTTTGTTTTGTTGTCTCAAATTTGTTTATTTATGCAAGTTATATTTATGCACGGGACGGAGAACCGGGAGATAAAAAACCTTCGAATCTAGGGTTTGCATTTTCAATTGTTGTGTTTCTTTTTATTATATTATTGTTATATTGCATGTAAACATGTATTTTAGATTCGTCCACATTATAGAAAATCATGTTTTTTCACAACAATTAACGGAATTTTTCTTAATAAAATGGACCAATGTACTATTTTAACCAATAAAATTTCACTTTCATATGGAGAACTAATTTTCATAAAAATAGGATCACTCATCCCTATTTTCTCAATCAATGCCCAAAAATAGTTCTCTAATTTTTAAGTTAATAAAAAGGAACCAATGTTCGTAAAACTCAATAAATCTCCCGATTTATGTATGATGCATTTTAATTATTTTTTATGTATTCATTTATTCATTTGGGCCCTTGTAATTAATTTTGGGAAAAACTTTTTTATGTTTTCTTATTTTTGGGGGATTGTTCTGTCCGAATTTTTACATGTAATTTATTTATTTATTTATCGCTTTATTTAAATGTTTTCCAATGTGGTTGAGATGTACTTTAAATTCAATACATGATCGCCTGAGAGGAGAGATGAAATTTTGATTTCTTAAAAACTCATTTATAAACTTAACTTAAGGCATTAATAAGAGTGAAGTTCTGAACACTTTCTCTGGTTTAGTCCAATAGAGGTTAGATGACCTTTTCCAATTTCTCATAAATTGGGTGGCGACTCCAAAATACCTCAAATGTGCCTAAAGATGTCATGAGGTTAGAAGATCCTTTCCAATGTTCTATTGGGAAAGAAGTGTCCAAGATGTCTCGTGGCACCCAAGATCAAAAGACGCGAACCAATCCCTCGAGCCCTAAAAGTGGGCCTCGTCTACGAAGGCCTTTGTTAGGTTCAGCGTGCGTCACAGTGGCGACTCCACTGGGGATGATCGAAACTTCGCTTCGAAAGTGACTTAAGTTAAAATTATAATTGAGTTGTTAAAAATCAAAAATTCCATTTCTAATCAAAATTGCATTGCATCCACTAGAGCCTTAGAATTATACTAGTTGGTCCCTATTTTACCTCGGTGCGTTCCTAAAACATGACCCTACGTTCACTCAATATAGGGAAGTGCTAAGGATAATCACCAGCACAAGTCTCGTGCCATTATGGTATATCAAATAGAGACCCAATCGATCGCTACGCTCGTGATGAGCTAGACCCGTTGGCAGGGACCATGCTTGGATAGACTTAAAGTAACACCACCTTTGACCAAAGCTCATGTAATGACAATAGAAACTTTCACTAGGTAATATGCTCCTTAATATAATGCTTGTTATATGGGCCCTTATGTATCGAACCAATTCAAATATATTAATTGGGTACTCATTAAAGGCTTTCATGCCTCGGTGGGCTCATTTTAGTCTGTTTGAAAGGTCCAGATATATAATGGCCAAAACCCATGCGCATGTGCTTTAAATCAAGAGTGTTATGCTGCTTATTTTTCACCATACACCATACACGCCCATTGGGTTCCCCGTTGACTCATGGGTGAAGCCCACCTAGGAAGAGACTATTTGACCTCGGGTGTGGGAGTAACAAGGTTTGAAGGATCTACTTGCTCGTATGTGGTTGCAAAATGTTGCACAACTCACGATCATGCATTGTACCTGTCATCCATGCATCATTCTAACAATCTGAATCTTTCAGTCACCATAGATTCATCCAAGTGGACTAGAGGTTCTGACGGTCGACTAGTGAGGACAGACTCGCCCTTTGGATTGCTAGAATTAGTGTCTGTTTGGGATTCTGAGTCACTCTCAACAACTAGTGAATCATCTTTGATGGCAGAAGAGACCGGAGCTCTAACCACTCAAGACCTCGTAAGGAGACTGACGGATTTTGAGCGGAGGATGTTAAAATGATGGGTATCATGGCCGAAAGGATTGCTTATCCTCCTGCCCCACAAGCACCTGTGGCTCCACAAGAACCTGACGCTCAACAACCACTAGTAATCCCTCCTCGGGGGCAAGTTGAGCTACCTGTCGGCGAAGAGGCCCCAATTATAGGTAATGCAGCTCACCAACCTATCAATGAGCCTAAAGCTGCTGTTGTACCCGCTGAGCCAAGAAGGGCAAGGGTCCAAAACCCTGATGAGGATTTCGTGATGGAAGAGGAAGTTGAGGAGATAGTAGCCCATCAAGCTGTGAGGGGTAGGGCACCTAGGGTAGAAGATGAGGCTAAGAAAGGGATAAGACAGCAGATTGAGGCTATCACCTGTATGTTATCGGTTGGAAAGGGGATCAACCCTGAGGACAGAGATTTGGGGGATGAAGAGCTGATGCCCCAGAGGTTTAAGATGCTTGAGCTGCCGAAGTTTGATGGTACTTCGGACCCGTCTGCACACATTAAGCAATACACCCTAGTGATGAAGGGCACATGATTGACCAAGAGGCAAAAGGTGAAATATTTCTGCCTCAGTCTAGTGGGTTTGGCGGTAGACTAGTATCATGGGCTAGATAGGAGATCCAAAGAGGACTGGGACCTTTTGACTAATGAATTCATGAAGCAGTACAACTGTAGCACCAGAATAGAGGTCACCCTGAAGGACCTTGAACTTTTACAGTAAAAGAGTGACGACTTATTCCATGAATACCTCACCAGGTGGAGGAATAGGGTTATGGAGATGAAGCAAAAGCCTGACACTGCTGACCAGATCAAGCTATTTATCAGGAACTTCTGCCCTTACCTAAGGGGCTTGCTCAGCTTTAAGGGCTCAGAGATTAGGAGTCACTTAAAGACATTGCTGTAGAGGCTGAGGGGGCCGCTTACCTAGCGAAGAAAGCAAGTCAAAATAACTTTGCTGGAAAGAACTTTAGGAACCAGTTAGGGTATAGATCAGGTGGTTCTGGAAGCAGTAATAGAAATGGAAAGGTGGCCGACATTGCAGCTACTGAGGTTATATAGGGTCCGAGGTACTACTCTAACTTAGGCCACTCTCTATCCTGGATATTGGAGAGACTGATGAAGGAGGGCAATCTACGACCTTTGACGCCTAGGCCAGCCGTGAATCAGGGACAGCCAGGACACAGAGATGACCAGTATTGTGCCTACCATCAACACACTGGGCTCCTGATGGATTACTGCCGAACTCTGAGGAATAAAATCCAAGATCTTATTGACACCAAATAGATCATTGATCCTGAGAAGAGAGAGAAGAAGAAGAAGGCAGGCTATAATGCAGTCCCTCCACCGGATATATTATCGGGTCCGGTCCACCTTAGCGGCATATTTGGCAAGAGCTACATGGAGATGAATACGTCGCTGTCACTCGTCAGGAAAGTGGAGAAGAAGACTATGCTTTTTGGTGCGACCTCAGCAAGTGTACTGAATCGACAAGTAATATAGTGGAATATAATTAAGACCATAAGTTATCGAACCCAAGGGACTGTGTTGTGCAAGTGCTTGACAATTAAATGTATGCTAAAGAATTCCCAATTATTTTGATGTGGTGGTTGTTTAACTCAGAAAAATCAATAATCTAACTGATGATATTAATGGCTAAGAATATTAACGATTTAATAATACAGCAATTTGATAAAATAACTAAGAGATCTTGCTAAGGAATACCCATTCTCCCCAATAATATCATGTGAATACTTAATTCAACAATTTCATATACAATCAGTGAATAATCTAGCCTATACCATAGCTTGCCTTTCGGATCCAGCTTCTCTAAAATATGCACTTACCAATCCGGATTCAGCACATAATTTAGCATTATTACAGATCTTAAAGTTCTAAGTTAAATAATCCTACCATTACGGATTCAGATATCAAACTCATTTATCTTCCACCATTCTGAACCTATTGAAATAAACATTCACAGATTTTAACTACCAATTCGGATTCATCAAATCAATGAAAGTTGAGCACAATAGAACAGAACATGTGTATGTATTTATGGGCTGATTGCAATCAAAGTTTATCTTGGTAGATCTCCCCTTAATTTACATTCAAACCAGCAACAACAGATAATTTCAGAGAAGATAAAACTGAAGTATATTTGTATGTATTTTTGAACTAATTACCATTAAAGTTTATCTTGGTAGATCTCCCCTTAACTTGTATTCAATTCAGCAACAACAAATAAAATCAGAGAAAATACAACTGAGTATATGCATAATACAATCCATACAAAATATTCACATGAATTACTGGGAAATTAAGGCATCCCTTAACAAGAAATAAAATTACTCACTCATATTTGAATTAAAGACTGAATTAAGTAGAGAGAAATTGATATTACCCATTTGAATCTAAAAATGAAAATCTTACAGTAAACCAAACGATGTTCTTCAATTGAATCAGCTATTCCAACTTCCAAATTAAATTACAGAATTGAGATCTCACTTCTAAGAATTTCCAGATCAGAAATCTCAGAGTTTATTTTTTTTACCCAAACTAAATCTAAATCTAAAACTCTCGTCGTATCCTCCCCTTTAGCATTCCAGAATCGTCCTTTTAACCTAGTTTTCCCCCCAAGAATAAAAGTCAAAAGTCTATTCGGTGGCCTCCAATTCTGATTTTTCCCGGATTTGATTCACACAACAGATCTTAAAAGTTACACGGCGGTGATAGATATCCTCACCGCCGTGTAAATGTCCCAGGATATATTCTTATTCTGAAATTTTGAGGTTACACGGCGGTGAGGAAATTCTTCACCGCCGTGTAAATGTCCAGGTCTGCAAAATGAATTCTTTGATTTCGCTTCACACGGCGGTGAAGAAATCTCTCACCGCCGTGTAAACACTCCAGTCAGCTTCATCAATTTTCCTTCTCATGATTCTGGCCTCCCGTCTCACACGGCAGTGAGAGATATCCTCACCGCCGTGTAACCTACCTAATTTTTGCCAAAAACAACATAAATCTCCATTTAGTGCACCAACTAACATCAAATGATATTTTATCAAAAATTAACACAAATAACAGCTTTTAGACTAAAAAGTAATCTCTAAATTCACATCAAAACATTATTTAATTTAAACTTATCAAAATACCCCACACTTAGCTTTTGCTCGTCCTCGAGTAAAATAACTCTTCAACTCCAACCATCTCAATTTTCAAGCAGGAAAATGGAAATTCAGAATACCAAGCAAACACTTAGTAAATTCCACTTTAGAGTAATTCTTACTCAAACAAGTTTCAAAGGAAGAAAATACAATCGAATTTCTGATGTGTGTGTGCAAAGGCCAAAACCAATGTTTTAATATTTTTCAAAACTTAAAACTTCCAGCATCAATCAATTAAGAGCAGATTTAATCAGTACATGAATGTACTTCTGGTTTCTCACTTGAAACTCTAGAAACACCATAGGCCTCTCCTTTAGTACCGGAACCCGAAGGTCATCTCCACTGAACAAATTAAAACATAAACATGATCATTAGGTCTTAAGCAGGTTGTAATGTACGGTTCAATCGGTGATGGCTAACAAGAAAAGTTTAGGAAATCAAATGAAGATTCAGCCACTCTACCAACTAACACTGCTACCCAAAAAAATTTTTCATCACCTGCTTCCACTTCAACAACAATTTTCAAGACTTAGCTATTTTCCCAAATATGAAAAATTTTTATCACAAGAGAAATAACACGATACAATTTCTTTCTCAGTCCCTATTATACCCCAATATTGTCTTCTAATAGAGGATACCCCACACTTGAATTTTGCTATACTCAGAATTAAATATTATATATATATATATATATATATATATATATATATACATTTTTTTTATTTTTTTATTTTTTTTATTTTTTTATTTTTTTATTTTTTTTTTGAATTTTGAAAAAGAATTGAACTTAGTGGAATACTTATATCCTCTATTTTCTTACAACTTACTTATCAAGCAATATCCCAAAATTCTTTAATTTTTTTCTTACCCTCACCTATTTAATACTAAACACCTTATTTCAACTTTCAATGTCTTCCCAACCCAATCCTAGAGTGGCCAATTCTTAGAAGGGATAGGCAAAAGCATTTAAGTTAAATGGCATATTAAGTGTGTAACAAGAAAAATTTCAGAGTACGCTTATAGCATACCAATTCAGCTCAATGGGGCTAGCAATGGAAAATTAATTCAATAGGTGGGATAAAGTTTATTTTAAGTAGCTTCTCAAAAGAATTGATGCCTAAATCATGTCAACATTTATGCTTTAATTGTTATATCGTTTCGAAGGGCAATGAGGAAGGTTCTAGTGTTCTAAAAATTTTCTGATCAAAAGATTTCATGCTGGTTTTTCTTTACTTGTAAAAGCTGGCCTAAGTGCACAATTCATAGAAATTGCAATTGTATATTTCTACTTTGAAAATTGTTAAGAAAAATAACTTTAAGACAGAATCTTACTCTCTTGCAGACTAAGTGCTCTGAATGACCTTTTCAAGATTAACAATTGAGCTGGAATAACAACTTAAAAATTTGTTAAGCTAAGCATGAGTCAAATTGATGAGCTCAAATCACAAAATACAACTTTAAACAACAAACTAAAGAAATCATTATCAAAAAGCAGAAAATATAACTTCTAAAATATAAAGGCAAAAGAAATAATAATATTAAGCTTTGATAAAATTTAAACTTACTAATATCAACTTAAACTTACTCAACAGAAATAATAAAATTAAACTTACTAAAGTACTGCAGGGTTAGTCACATCCAAGTTACAAAAACTAGCTACCCCACACTTAAAAGCTTGCTGTCCCCAGCAAGTACGTCAGTCAAACAAAAATAATGAAAGTAGCAAAATAAAAGATCAGAGAACTCCCAGAAAATCAGTCCTGTGAAGGTGGTGGCGGTGGAAAGCGGTCCATCATCGTTCTGAAAAAATGCTCTTGCTCCTCCCGAGCAAGGGCTATGGAGCGCTCTATCTTGGAGAAACTCAGTGACTGTGAGAGTAATTGTTGCTCCTGCACAGCTAAACGGTGCAAAATCTGATCTTGTCCAGTCTGTAGTGCCCCTAACTGAGCAGTAATATGCTCTAGATCATGAACTGCCCCAGCGGCAGCAGGCTCAGCACCAGCAGCTGCTCCTCCAGCCGCCTCTTGCTCCTCCTCAGACTCGTCGGCTTCTTCTGCTGGCAATTGCACACGGCCCCTCTCTACAAGCCTCAAGTACTCGTCCCGGGTAGATAGCCTAACCTGATGATGGAAGTGGTGGTCGTCTACTATGAGTTTGAGGTTTTTGAGCATCTTAAAGTCTATCAAAGTGCTCTCACCTACTTCATCTCCCAAGGGACTGTGGCCGACTCTTTTGGCCAACACAGTCGCAATCCATCCAATAGATATTTTCTTTACTTTCTTGGGATTGCCCTGGAGGTCTTCAAACTTTTTCAACAAATAGTAGGCTCCATTTAGCCTTACCTGTTGGACCATACAGTAGAGAAATAGTGCTTCTGATTGGTTCACTGCACCTGCTGCCTCAATATGTCCATAAAATGAAAGTGAGAAAAACCTGTGTAAAATTCGCAGTGCATGATCCCTCAAATGATGGGCTTTGGACTGCCCAGTCACATATCTGGTGGCGGTGATGGGATCTCTGATTGCTGCCCATATGGTTTGCTTGTCCAAATCATTTATATAACGAGCACCATCAATTGGAAATCCAAGTGCCTCTGCAAAATCATGAAAGGGCATAGTGTACTTCGTCTGATTCAGCCAAAAAATTACCTCACCAATATCTTCTTCATCATCTGTATCGATCTTGCATGTTACTGTTGCAAGGAAATCTCGAGTCAAGTGTGGATATACTTTCTCCTTCTTTGTAAAAAAATCTGTCCACCCGATCCCATCGATCAACACCTCAATTTCATCTCTAATTCCCACGTTCCCTAAAGAAGTGAAGTCTAGAAAAGTGGAAGGAACATAGGTTGCAGCAGTGAAGTCCTTGTATGCTTGACGGCATCGAGTAGGTACCCAAGAAGGTACCAAATCGCTTCTTCCTTGAGAAAATGATGCTTGACTGGTTCTGGGTCGTTTAGGGGCCACTGCATGAATCAAGAAAGCACTTAAATTAGTCACTGCAACAATAATTAAATATACTCAATTCAACAAGATGTCAAGTAATGTATTTCACTAACAACCAGTATCAGAATTACGAAAAATCACCATCTGCATGTCTCATGGATTTAATTGTCTAAGTGCTTGAAAATTAACTCCACTGCATTCTCAATTGGCACATTCAGCATAAAAAAATTGTCCTAGTTGTAATGAATTTATCCTTTGCAATTATAACGTGCAATTCGTCAAGCAAGTGTCCCAGTAATATATGTCTATAGTTATCCACACTGATTTTTTTTCTTTTTTTCATAATAAGATTGTATCCCCAACTGCATCTTTTCCAATTGAACTTCACAATATATAAAGAGTTAAATACATGTTCAAGAGCAATAGATGGAAGCCAACAGAATTGCAAAAATAAAAGAACAAATTCTGGAACCAAGAAAACAGAAAATCGAAAATTCGTTCTCACTCAGACATTATATCAAACACTTGGTGGGCAGAAAATTTGACAAATCCAATATACTCAATTCTGTAATTGCTAACCCCAACATTAAGCACAGGGTATCAAGAACCCACAATCACACAATGAAAACACAAAAACACATGATTTCAGCAAACAAGGAAATGAAATTCGTTCATTCAAGCATTTTATCGAACACTTGGTAGGCATGAATTTTGTTGCACCCAACATGCAAAATTGATGAAATCACTACCCCAATTTTCTCAATCAGCAACTACATTGCAGCCAACACACACAGAAATAACCAATTCACTCTTTAATTCCAGAAAGAAGGGGCAAGATAGCAACATTAAAAGAAAAACCTAAAAACTAATGAGAACAGAAAAGATAAAAAGAAATAACAGAAAATAAAAGATAAAACTTACTTGAATTTGATGCTAATTATGCAGATTTTACGCTTGATGGACCGATTCACCCAAGAAAATGGAAGAACTTACTGATGTGAGGAAAGGAAACGAAAAAAACAGAGGGAGGGCGAGAAAGATGTGCGAGAGGGAAAAAGGAAATTGTTGATGGGTTTTAAAAACTGAAGTTACTGGCAGTTACTAATTTTTAAAACCAAAATTTTTACCTTACACGGCGGTGAGAGATTGCCTCACCGCCGTGTAAATCGCGACTGGGCTTTATTTTTTTCAGGAATAAGAATTTCACACGGCGGTGAGGGATTTCTTCACCGCCGTGTAAAATCTCCACTGGACTTATTTTTTCGAAAATTAAATTGTCAAACGGCGGTGAGGGATTCTCTTCACCGCCGTGTAACACGAAATTTTCTGCCAAAAAATTTTTAGATTGCACAAGTTTTCCCCAATTTCTTTCCACACATTCTACACCCTTCCTCAACACAAATTCAACATGAAATGACAATGACAATGACAATTACAATTATTGATGCAAATGATTAAAAATACACACATTGAAAACAAAAATAGCAAGGTTTAGGAATTTATTTAGTTCTGATTTTTAAGTCTCAGCTAGACTTTGAACTCACCTTATTCGTCGTCCAATAAAATAACCACTGTTGCACCTTCAGCGTGGTTTTCAAAATAAGGTTTTAGACGATGACCATTTACCTTGAATTCCTCACTCCCAGGTTGTTTTCTGATCGTGATAGCTCCGAAGTCAGTCACACTTACCACTTCAAATGGTCCCGTCCACCTCGACTTCAATTTTCCAGGAAACAACCTTAATCAACTATTGTACAATAGGACTTTCATACCTGGAGTGAATTCCTTTCTGATCAGTTTCTTGTCGTGCCATTTCTTCGTATTTTCCTTATACTTCTCCGCTTGTTGGTATGACCAATAGCGTATTTCTTCCAACTCATTCATCTGGAGAAGTCTCTTCTCACCTGCACTCACTTCTTGCATTGCCAGATTAAGTCTTCTTTGAGGTTGAGCAACCGGCTTACATTCTTCTTCCATCGAAATTTGGTGTGTGCAGTAACTTGGGTCAATCCCCTTCAAATTTGAAGTTTCCCATCCAATGGCTCCTTTGTGCTTTTTCAGCATCTCAAGCAGCATTTTCTCCTCGATATCTATCAGCAAAGAAGAAATAATCACTGGCTTTTTCTCATCTTCTAAAAATACATATTTTAAATGAGAAGGAAGGGGTTTAAGTTCAGAATTTGAATCCCCCTCTTTTGGTTTAAACTCTTCTTGCTGTACTTCCTCTTTTCCATCTTCTTTTTCTACAGCTGCTATTACTTCTCCTTCTATTTTTTCTTGCACTTCCTCTACACACTCATCTACTGCATCCATAAAATAAACAGACTCTTCCACATCTCCCATTGGATACTGTTGAGCCTTGTTCATATCCACCACTAATTTCTCATCATTGAATCTCAAGGTGACCGTCTGACCATGTACATCAATCAGCGCCTTTGCTGTATTTAAAAATGGTCTTCCCACAATCAATGGTATCTTCCGATCCTCTTCCATTTCCATTACTACAAAATCTACTGGAAAAATAAATTTCCCCACTTTCACCAATAAATCCTCAATCACCCCTTTGGGTCTCCTTACCGACCTATCTGCAAGTTGGAGTCTCATTCCAGTTTCCTTGAGCTCTCCAAGATTCAGCTTTCTGCAAATAGAATAAGGCATCAGATTTATGCTCGCACCCAAATCACATAAAGCATTTCCATTAAAATCTTTACCAATTGCACAGGGTAGAGTGAAACTACCTGGATCCTCCAATTTTTCAGGAATTTTGTTCATTATCAATGCACTGCAATTTTCTGTAAGCTGCACAGTTCCATGCCCTTCTAATTTCTTTTTATTGGAACATAATTCTTTCATGAATTTAGCATAGTTAGGCATGTGAGCTAAAGCTTCAGCAAATGGTAGATTAATATGTAGTTTCTTAAATATTTCTAAAAATCTAGCCAATTGCTCATTTTTCTTTTCTTTTTTAGCTACAACAGGAAATGGCAATCTATTGATATCAAGATCCTCTACTCTAGGATTCACTAGACTTTTACCCTTATCATTTTTAGGAGTCTTTTCATTAACCTCTACCTTCGAGTTAGGATTACTTA
The DNA here is from genome assembly GCA_947683425.1 of Excoecaria cochinchinensis. Taxonomy (NCBI): domain Eukaryota; kingdom Viridiplantae; phylum Streptophyta; class Magnoliopsida; order Malpighiales; family Euphorbiaceae; genus Excoecaria; species Excoecaria cochinchinensis. The sequence goes on from CANTUQ010000119.1 coordinate 11,195,593, forward strand.
CCTCCCGCGTTGGCTCCTCCTTACTTGTGGATGGTGAAGAATTTTTACCTTGGTCCTCTCTTGGTGCCATCTCTCTGCCACTTCTCAAAGTGATTGCTTTCGCCTCTTCCTTAGGATTCCGGTCCACATTTGATGGAAATGTTCTTGGTTGTCTTTGAGACACAGAATTTGCAAGTTATCCCAATTGAGTTTCTAAATTTCTCATTGATGCGTCTTGATTCCGATTCCATTGTTCTTGGGATTTCCACCTTGCTTCTTGACTGGCCATAAATTGTTATTGGCTGTTCACAAACTGTTGCTGACTATTCATGAAGCTAGCCAACATATCCTCCAAATTTGGCTTCTTTTCTTGTACAGGTGGCCTTGGTTGATAACCCGGTGGGTGATAAGCTTGAGAATGGGATTGGTTTGAGCCCTGCCCTTGGTTATAGTTCGATGGATATGGTGCTTGGTATTGAGTGGACGATTGATGTTGGTATGACTGATTGTGGCTGTTATGCATGTTTTGATTGAAAGGGGCTCTCCCTTGTGGTTGAAAAGATGACGCATTCTGATTTCCATCCTTCCAAGAGAAGTTAGGATGGCTCCTCCAACCTGGGTTATAAGTGTTGCTGTAAGGGTCATTCCTGCGGTAGTCTCCTACAGCATTTACATCTCCCATGGTTCCACCTTCTTGACTATATTGACCGCCTTCATACTGCCCACTCTCTTGAGAAACAGAGGCTACATTTTTCACTCTTAAGTTTTTCATCTCGTTCTGCATTGACTCCACCTGTGCCCTCAGCATTGACACTTCATCTACACTGTGTATTCCTTGTCTTCTTGGGACTGATCTAGGATTAGCCCACTGAGCGTCATTTGCTGCCATTTCATCCAGCAGCTGGAATGCTTCTTCTGGTATTCTATTCATAAAAGAACCTCCTGATGATGCATCCAGCAAAGATTTTGTTTGTGGTGAAATACCAGAATAAAATTGTTGCATCAGATGGTAAATTGGTATTTCATGATGCGGACAGCTTCTTAACAATCTTCTGAATCTTTCCCAAGCCTCATAAAAAGGCTCATCACTCAATTGGCTAAATTGAAAAATGTTGTTGCGAATATTTGCTGTTTTTTTAGGTGGGAAAAATCTCATCAGAAACCTTTCTTGCAATTGATCCCAAGATGTAATTGACTGTCTTGGTAACATTTGCAACCACTCTCTTGCCTTTCCAATCAAGGTGAAAGGAAATAGTTTCAGTCTTACAGCATCAGGTGTCACTCCTGGAATCTGCACTGTGTCACTAATCTCCAAAAATAAATCTAAATGTTGTGCAGGATCCTCCAATTCTGATCCTGAAAACTGGTTTCTTTGTACCATAGTAATGGTTGCTGGTTTAAGTTCAAATTGCATTCCCCTAGGCAACACAATTGTCCTATGATCCTCATTCCATCTTGGTACAGCATAGTCTCTTATTGTCCTCTGCCTTGGGACTTCTTCTCCATAATTACCTGGCATCTCTTCTTGTGCTCGTGGTACTTGTTCGTTCTCGGGAGGAAACTCATCAATAGGGAGAGGATTGTTTTCCATGTTGTTGGCTCTCCTACGTTGACGCAAAGTCCTCTCGATTTCAGGGTCGTAAGGTGCTACTTCTTCTTGCCTCAATCTGCTCATACACCACAACTACCTGAAAAGAATAAAAATAACAAAATCAGAAAAATAAAAACACATACAAATAAGAATCAAAACTTACTAACAACGCCACTCCCCGACAACGGCGCCAAAAACTTGGCACGACCTCAGCAAGTGTACTGAATCGGCAAGTAATATAGTGGAATATAATTAAGACCACAAGTTATCGAACCCAAGGGACTGTGTTGTGCAAGTGTTTGACAATTAAATGTATGCTAAAGAATTCCCAATTATTTTGATGTGGTGGTTGTTTAACTCAGAAAAATCAATAATCTAACTGATGATATTAATGGCTAAGAATATTAACGATTTAATAATACAGCAATTTGATAAAATAACTAAGAGATCTTGCTAAGGAATACCCATTCTCCCCAATAATATCATGTGAATACTTAATTCAACAATTTCATATACAATCAGTGAATAATCTAGCCTATACCATAGCTTGCCTTTCGGATCCAGCTTCTCTAAAATATGCACTTACCAATCCGGATTCAGCACATAATTTAGCATTATTACAGATCTTAAAGTTCTAAGTTAAATAATCCTACCATTACGGATTCAGATATCAAACTCATTTATCTTCCACCATTCTGAACCTATTGAAATAAACATTCACAGATTTTAACTACCAATTCGGATTCATCAAATCAATGAAAGTTGAGCACAATAGAACAGAACATGTGTATGTATTTATGGGTTGATTGCAATCAAAGTTTATCTTGGTAGATCTCCCCTTAATTTACATTCAAACCAGCAACAACAGATAATTTCAGAGAAGATAAAACTGAAGTATATTTGTATGTATTTTTGAACTAATTACCATTAAAGTTTATCTTGGTAGATCTCCCCTTAACTTGTATTCAATTCAGCAACAACAAATAAAATCAGAGAAAATACAACTGAGTATATGCATAATACAATCCATACAAAATATTCACATGAATTACTGGGGAATTAAGGCATCCCTTAACAAGAAATAAAATTACTCACTCATATTTGAATTAAAGACTGAATTAAGTAGAGAGAAATTGATATTACCCATTTGAATCTGAAAATGAAAATCTTACAGTAAACCAAACGATGTTCTTCAATTGAATCAGCTATTCCAACTTCCAAATTAAATTACAGAATTGAGATCTCACTTCTAAGAATTTCCAGATCAGAAATCTCAGAGTTTATTTTTTTTACCCAAACTAAATCTAAATCTAAAACTCTCGTCGTATCCTCCCCTTTAGCATTCCAAAATCGTCCTTTTAAGCTAGTTTTCCCCCCAAGAATAAAAGTCAAAAGTCTATTCGGTGGCCTCCAATTCTGATTTTTCCCGGATTTGATTCACACAATAGATCTTAAAAGTTACACGGCGGTGATAGATATCCTCACCGCCGTGTAAATGTCCCAGGATATATTCTTATTCTGAAATTTTGAGGTTACACGGTGGTGAGGAAATTCTTCACCGCCGTGTAAATGTCCAGGTCTGCAAAATGAATTCTTTGATTTCACTTCACACGGCGGTGAAGAAATCTCTCACCGCCGTGTAAACACTCCAGTCAGCTTCATCAATTTTCCTTCTCATGATTCTGGCCTCCCGTCTCACACGGCAGTGAGAGATATCCTCACCGCCGTGTAACCTACCTAATTTTTGCCAAAAACAACATAAATCTCCATTTAGTGCACCAACTAACATCAAATGATATTTTATCAAAAATTAACACAAATAACAGCTTTTAGACTAAAAAGTAATCTCTAAATTCACATCAAAACATTATTTAATTTAAACTTATCACTTTTAGATGCTTTATTTCTTTTTATTTCAAGAACTCCTTATGACAGTTTGGCTATTTTGATACGATGAACAATTTTACTTATTTGTGTGGTGTTTCTAACGATTTCATGTTCTATGATCACGATGCATTCATTCATTTTTAACATTAACCCAATTAATACAGCTCCATCTAATCTCGAAACTTTGGGGAATCCAAACAAAATCTTAATAGTATCTGATATAACTCCTGAAGAGAGGATCATTCTGAGAGATAATGTTAAGGAGCCTTTGCTTGGACCAGGTATGATATGCTAAAAATTGACAAAGACATTGTTGAGACAATGCTACTTCCACATGCCAACTTGACGATAAGCATAATTCCGAAAGCCATTCTTTCACAACCTCAACATGTAGGATGCATACGATGTTGCCAAACAAAATTAAACTCCGAGAGCTATATCAAAAGTTGGACGAATGAAACACAGGACCTTCACAGGGAATACACGACTCATTAGAACCAAGCCTTATGATTCCTTTCCCCCGACCATTTGAGAAATTCACTACAAAAGCCGATCAAGATTGACCTTTAACCATCCGGGACCCTTACAGCAAAACTTAGAAGGACAACTCATTACCTTTATAACCTTTGAAAAAAAAAGAAAAAAATAAATAAGTAAATAAAAAAAAATTAAAAAAATCACAATTTTGCCCCAGACTATATGAGCCTAACCTGTCACCTAATCTCAACCATTGAAAACCACTTCAGAAATTGAGCCACCAAAGCCGATAAAAGTAAGATGTGGGATTTCACATTCAAGCCCCAAATAAATAACCCATCATCTCAGCCAGTTTGCACAAGAGACAAGAAAAAGATTTTGAGACCAAAGAAGGAGCACCGCCAGAAGGAGCACCGCCAGAAGGAGCAGCCTCCCCGGCTAATGAAGATGAAAGCAAATTCAATTAGCAGCTGTAGATACCGGGTCCCGAGGCGGTCCAAGATCAAAATTATCCGATGATGAAAATGATACTTGCCATAAGCAAAGGTGTCAAAAATGATGTTTTCCTTGTCGAAAATCTCCTTCGTTACTCTAAAAATTTTAATTCAAAAAGTTTACATTTTTACTCGTTTTTATTTATCTATTTATTTTATTTTATTCCCTTTATTTTTATTTTTATTTTTATTTTCATTTCTATTTTTACTTTTTTTCTATTTTTTTTATTTTTTTCGCATGCCGCGCTGGCGCTGGGTCCTTTAGAAACAGCCTTTCAAATTGCGAATTTTTATTTATTTTACCATTTAAATTTAGTGGGGCGCGCGTCGCCGAGGGCGCAACTCGCCTGCCCCCCACACGCGGCCATTTTTGGCCGCAGTCGCTTTCTCCTCTGTGTTTTCTGATTTTTCCAATCCCATTTTTCCCATTCCTTTCACCTTTTTGTGCAATTTTTGATAAACTAAAAATGAAAACTTTGTTTGTCTCTTTCCCTTTTTGGACGAGCCAGAAATTAAAAGGGTTTCATCCTTCATTTCCAAAGGGGGCTGTAATTTTATTCAAAGGAGAACTTCATTTTTCTCTCAACCAAGGAGCAGCCATAGTTTTTTTGAGAAAAATCTTGAAAATTCAAAGCTTTAATTTTCCTCTTCTTTTTTCTTTTTCTCTTAGAGAACATCTAATTCCCGGATGATTTTGAGTTTGGAAAATTAATTTCCTTTGCTCAATCATCCTCCAAAAATATTTTCTTGAGTTAACCTATTTTCAAATACAGATTTTCATATTTTCTTCAAGCATTTATCACCACAAAAATCGACAAGGATGACGGATCAAGGCATCCTATTTTCTATCTATAAATTCTGAGGGTAAATATTTTTGGATCCGTTCTCATTTATTTTTTTGTATTATTTATTGTTGCTAGTATTGTTATTTTTTGTTATTATTGGCATGTTTCATTGTTACTTTTTTAGTTTTTCATATTGTTGCTACCGTTGGCTTTTCCACTTTCTATTGTCCTTTTTCTTACCAACCTTTCATCATTGTTAATCATCTACTATTGTTATTATTATTATTATTATTATTATTATTATTATTATTTTATTGTTGCTATCATGTCATGGTTATTTATTTATTTATTATTATCACTATAATCTTGTTATTGTCATGATTTTGTCATTATTCTTATTTTGTCATGACTTGTTTTAATTCTTTTTGTATGTAAGTTACTTGTTTATTAAATTAATACGTCCTATATTTATTTTTGCTTGATTAATTTTATTTAGAACTATTACTAATATGTTTTATATTATTTTCTGCCTGAGATTAAAATATGACTTACATTGTGTGAGCATTCTTGTGACCTCCTGGATGGATCACCACGCGTAGAGAACACTTCGGTTTGGTGAGATCTTTTCAACCCCCTCTAATGTGTTTTGTGTTTGTAAATATTTGTTTTATTTATGCACGCATGGGATAAAAAATCACAAAAATATTTCTATAATTAAATTGGAATTTTTACTAATAAAATCGGGACCAATGTCCCTCATTTTAGCCAAGAAATAAAAGATATCACAATAAAACAAAGAGTTTTCTTTTTTTCCAAAATGGGATCACTCATCCCGGTTTTCGACCCAACAATCAAAATAACTCTTCGAACCCTCTTTAACTAAACGCGAAGGGACCAATGTCCCTAAACCTTCAAACAAATGCGAAGAAACCAATGTTCCTAAACCAAACGAATGTCCCGATTTATATATGTTTTTCTTATGTTTGATTTTGTTTGCTCGTTTAAGTTTATGTTCATTTTCTTTTGTGCCCTTGTAATTAATTTTGGGGCAACATTATTTGACTTCCATTTGGGGTTATTTTTCGCCCGTTCTTCTCTTGCAATTGTGTGCTTGACGTGTTTATTGCTTTCTTTCATTTATTCATCGCTTTTTCTTTATAGCTTTCATTTATCGCTTTTTGAATGCTTGTGATGCGCTTTTAAATTAAATGCATAAATCACGTGAGACAAGAGATAGAATTTTTAGAAAGTTAAAAACTCATTTATAATTAACCAAAACATAAATAAGAGGAAAGTTCCGAACACCAATCTCTGGTCTAGACCAATAAGAGATTAGAGACCTTTCCCAATTTCTCGTGAATTGGGTGACGACTCCATGATACCTCAAAGATGCCTAAAGGCATCGTGGGACTAGATGTTCCTTTCCAATGTTCTATTGGAAAGGAAGCATCCAAGATGTCTCACGGTGCCCATGACCAAAAAGACGTGAACCAATCCCTCGAATCCTAAAAGCGGGTTCAACGAGGGCCCTTGCTAGGTTCGGCACGCGTCACAGTGGCGAATCCACTAGGGATTGTTTGTGACTTCGCTCTGAAAGTGTTTTGGTTAAAATGTATAATTGAGCTTTTAAAACTTAAAATTTTATCTCTTTTCGAAATTGCATTACATCATTTTAGGGCCTTAGAACTATGTTAGTTGGTCCCCTATCTTACCCCGGTGCATTCCTGAAGCACGACCCTACTTTCACTCATTATAGGGAAGTGTTAAGGATAATCACCAGCCCAAGCCTAGTACCTTTTGGTATATCAAATAGAGACCCGATCGATCGTCATGCTCGTGATGAGCTAGACCCATTGGCAGGGACCATGCTTGGGTAGACCTAAATTATCACCACCTTGACCAAAGCTCATGTAATGGCAATAGAAACTTCCATTAGGTGAAATGCTCCTTAATACGATGCATGTGATGTGGGCTGTTGCGTATTAAACAAAATCAAGCAAATTAAGTGGTATTTTATCAAGGGCTTTCATGCCCCGATAGGTTCACCTTAATTTAATTGAAGTTTCTAAATATGTGATGGCCGAGACCCATACGCATGTGCTTTAAATTAAGAGTGTTATGCTGCCGGTTTTTCACCATGCACCATACGCGCCCATTGGGTTCCCCGTTGACCCATGGGTTAAGCCCACCTAGGAAGAGACTATTTGACCTCGAGTGAGGGAGTGACAAGGTTGGAAAGACTTACTTGCTTGTATGTGATTGCAAAATGCTACACGACTCACGATCATGCATTGTACATGTCATCCATGCATCATTCTAAAAATTTAAGCTTTTCAGCCATCATAGATTCATCCAAGTGGACTAGAAGTTCCGACTGCCAACTAGTGAGGACAGACTCGCCCTTTGGATTGCTAGAATTAGTGCCTGTTTGGGATTCTGAGTCACTATCAACAACTAGTGAATCATCCTCAATGGCAGAAGAGGCTGGAGCTCCAACCACTCAAGACCTTGCTAAGAGACTAGAGGATTTTGAGCAAAGGGTGTTGGAAATGATGGGCGCAATGGCCGAAAGAATTGCTCCTCCTCCTACTGTACAACCACCTGTTGCCCCACAACCACTGGTAATCCCTCCTTGGGGGCAAGTTGAGCTTCCTGTCGGCTAACGGGCCCCCCAATTATAGGTAATGCTACTCACCAACCTATCGATAAGCCTAAAGTTGCTGCTGTGCCCATTGAGCCGAGAAGGGCAAGGGTCCCAAACCCTGATGAGGATTTCGTAATGGAAGAAGAAGTTGAGGAGATAGCAGCCCATCAAGCCGTGAGGGGTAGACCACCTAGGGTAGAAGACGAGGCTATGAGGGGTATGAGATAGCAAATTGAGGCAATCACTCGCCTATTATCAGCTGGTAAGGGAATCAACCCCGAGGATAGAGATTTGGGGGATGAGGAACTGCTGCCCCAAAGGTTTAGGATGCCTGAGCTGCCGAAGTTTGACGGAACATCGGACCCGTCTGCACACATCAAGTAATACACCCTGATGATGAATGGCACAGGACTGACCAAGAGGCAAAAGGCAGAATATTTTTGCCTTGGTCTAGCGGGTCCGGCAGTGGACTGGTATCATGGGCTGCATAGGAGATCCAAAGAGGACTGGGACCTTTTAACTGATGAATTCATGAAGCAGTACGACTGCAGTACTAGAATGGAGGTCACCCTAAAGGACCTCGAGCTTCTACAGCAAAGGAGTGATGAGTCATTTCACGAATACCTCACCAGGTGGAGGAATAGGGTCATGGAGATGAAACGAAAACCCGACACCGCTGATCAAATCAGATTATTCATCAGGAACTCCTGCCCTTACTTAAGGGACTTGCTCAGCTTCAAAGGGCTCAGGGATTAGGGGTCGCTCAAAGATATTGTTGTAGAGGCTGAGGCAGCTCACTTAGTGAGGAAAGCCAGCCAAAATAACTTTGCTAGGAGGAACTTTGGGAACCAGTCAGGGTACAAATCAGGTGGAGTTGGAAGCAGTAATGGTAGAAATGGTAAGACAGTCGAGGTTTCAGCCACCGGAGCAGAACAGGACCAGCAGTACTTTTCTAACTTGGGTCAACCTCTATCCTGGGTGTTGGAGAGACTAATGAAGGAGGGCAAATTGCAGCCATTGCCGCTCAGGCCAACCTTTTGTTAGGGACAGCCGTGGCATAAGAGTGATCAATACTGCGCCTACCATCAACACACTGGGCATCTAACGGACCATTGCCGAATCTTGAGGGGCAAGATCTAGGACCTCATTGACTCCAAAGAAATCAGCGATCCTGAGAAGAGAAAGAAGAAGGAGAAGATGAGATATAATGCAGTTCCCCCGCCTTGAGTTTGATCAGTTCTGGCAAGATGAGTACGCTGCTGCCACTCGTCAGAAGAGCTACATAAAGACTATGTTTTTAGATACTTTGTTACTTTTTATTTCAAGAACTCTTTAAGACAATCCAGTTATTTTAATATGATGAACATTTCTGTTTATTTGTATGATATTTTTAATGATTTCATTTCCTATGATCACGATGCATTTATTCATTTTTGACGTTGACCCAATTAATATGACTCCATCTAATCTCGAAACTTTGGGGAGTCCAAACAAAATCTTGATAGCATCTAATATAACTCTTGAAGAGAGGATAATTTTAAGAGATATATAAAATAAAAATAAAAAAGAGCCTTTGCCTGGACCTGGTATGACATGCTGAAGATTGACAAGGACATTCTTGGGATCGATGTTACTTCCATGTGCTAACATGACGCCGAACCGAATTTTGAAAGCCTTTCCTTCGCACCTGGGATGCATATGGTGCTGCCAGATAAAATCAAACTTCAAAAGCTACATGAGGAGTTAGACGAACAAAACTCAAGACCTTCACGAGGAAAATATAACTCGTCAGAACCGAATAGTGTGACCTCTTTCCTCCCAACCATTTGAAATGTGTACCCCAAAATCAATTAAGATTGACCTTTAACCATCCGGAACCCTTATAGCCAAACTTAAAAGGACAGCTTTTTACCATTTAAAAAAACAAAAAAAAATAAAACAAAAAAGAAAAAAAAACAAAAAAAGAGAGAAAAAACACAAAAAAAGAGAGAAAAAAAACCAAAACCAAAACCACAATCTTTGCCCCAGATCATTCGAGTCTAACCTGTCCCCAATCTCAACCGTTGAAAAACCATTTCATAATTTGAACCACTAAAGCCAATAAAAGCAAAGTGTGCATCCGAGTCTAACCTGTCCCAAATCTCAACCGCTGAAAAACCATTTCAGAATTTGAACCATCAAAGCCAATAAAAGCAAAGTGTGAGATTTCACATCCAAGCCCCAAATAAGGAATCCATCACCTCAACCAGTCTGTACCAGGGCCAAAAATAAGACTTTGGTACAAAGAAGAACCACTCTACGAACGAGCAACTTTCCCGGCTAACGAAAATGGAAGCAAATTGAATCAAGACCGATGAACTAAAGGAGGGTCCATGACAGAGGCTAGATAAAGAATAAAAAATAAAAATAAAAAGAGAGAAAATATTCAATCATGAAAACTAGCGAGGGCTGATTGATAATAGGAGTTTGATGCTCTCAAGATCTATTCCGAGATTAGATGAGGTCTCATATGTTTCGAGTTAATGTCAAACAGTGATCATGTGTTATGCAAACAAGATGAAATATATACATTTATGCAATGATATATTAATGTGACCAGAGCAGTTCATCTTGCATACTCAAAGTTGTTAGTTTCCGGCATAGAATCAGTGCATTGGTACTATCTAGCCTCCAACAATTTGTCCACTCAAGCGCTTCAGCCGATTCACCCTGCTATCAACTATGAAGCCAATTCTACAGCATCTTCATGATAAAGCCAATTCTACAGCATCTTCATGATAAGAACCAAGCTCATACAACCATAATCCGAGACATAAGCACATGTCGATCATACCTAAAAGATCTTCTGTGACAACTTTAACTTCTCACGCACAAAAAAAAAAGGGGGGGGGGGGGTTAGAGATGAAAACCGTGACTGGCGCTCTAAGCAAAAATTAGGTCAAAGGGCAGGGTGAAAACCTGGGAACAGGCAGTCTGCCCTACAAAAAATGAAATGAATAAAAGCCGCTGGATTGGGTTGGGTCCATTCCAGGCAAAAAATAAGGCACAGAGTTATGTGAAAATCCGAAAAGGACGCATCTCCCGCTAAGAAAAGCTAGTGTGAAAATCCACAAGGGACGCACTACCTTCAAATAATGACTACAGGTATCAGAGGAGAACCTCATAATCTCTTAGAGGCATAAAATTCAAAAGTAATTCCAGATGGCACCGATCCTGCTGCAACTTACGACCAAACCGGCTATTGTCTCCAAATCCACTTAGACGAATTCTTGTCCTGCATTGCTGCATACATATGCATCTCACGTGCATGCTCACTATTTTCCCCTCATATTTGCCTTCTAAGTTTTGCAGAAAGAGAGACTCGATGCGAACGCTGACAAAAGGCAAGTGGCGACATCGATCAAAACACCAATTCAATCCAGCCAACTAACTGAAGACCTCTCAGGGTGCAGCAAGCCATCAAAAGACCTCTTAGGGGGCGGCGAACTGAAGACCTCTTAGGGGGCGATCAATCGAAGACTTCTCAGGGAGCAGCCAGCTAATCGAAGACCTCTCAGGGGGCGATCAACGAAGACTTCTCAGGGAGCAGCCAGCTAACCGAAGACCTCTTAGGGGGCGATCAACCGAAGACTTCTCAGGGAGCAACCAGCTAATCGAAGACCTCTTAGGGGGCGATCAACCGAAGACTTCTCAGGGAGCAACCAGCTAACCGAAGAACTCTCAGGGGGCGATCAACCGAAGACTTCTTAGGGACCAGCCAGCTAACTGAAGACCTCTCAGGAGGCGATCAACCGAAGACTTCTCAAGGAGCAGCCAGCTAATCGAAGAACTCTCAAGGGGCGATCAACCGAAGACTTCTCAGGGAGCAGCCTGGGCGATCGACCGAAGACCTCTCAGGGGGCAGCTAATCGAAGACCTCTCAAGGGGCGATCAACCGAAGACCTCTTAGGGGGCAATCAACCGAAGACCTCTCAAGGGGCAGCTGACCAGCCAAAGACCTATCGGGGGGCACCACATCAGAAAGGATAACACAGCAACAATATCATCCAGTCCGGAAAAGTGACCGCCTCAGGTACGTGTCTCTTTCCTTCTTTTCTGAATTTTAGCTCACTTAGGCACCTGAGTTCTAAGTTCCCCAAAATTGGGGGCAACTGTAGCACCGGGTCCCAAGGCGGTCCAAGATCAGAATTACCCGATGATGAAAATGATACTTGCCACAAGCAAAGGTGTCAAAAATGATGTTTTCCTTGTCAAAAATCTCCTTCGTTACTCTAAAGATTTTAATTCAAAATTTTGCATTTTTACTCTTTTTTATTTATCTATTTATTTTATTTTATTCCCTTTATTTTTATTTTTATTTTCATTTTTATTTTTACTTTTTTTCTATTTTTTTTATTTTTTTCCCATGCCACGTGGGCGGGTGGCTCTTGCGCGCGTGCTGCGGGCGCGCGTCGCCCAGGGCGCGCCTCGCCTGCCCCCCACACGCGGCCATTTTTGGCCGCGGTCGCTTTCTCCTCTGTGTTTTCTGATTTTTCCAATCCCATTTTTCCCGTTCCTTTCACCTTTTTGTGCGATTTTTGATAAACTAAAAATGAAAACTTTGTTTGTCTCTTTCCCTTTTTGGACGAGCCAGAAATTAAAAGGGTTTCATCCTTCATTTCCAAAGGGGGCTGCAATTTTATTCAAAGGAGAACTTCATTTTTCTCTCAACCAAGGAGCAACTATAGTTTTTTTGAGAAAAATCTTGAAAATTCAAAGCTTTAGTTTTCCTCTTCTTTTTTCTTTTTCTCTTAGAGAACATCTAATTCCCGGATGATTTTGAGTTTGAAAAATTAATTTCCTTCGCTCAATCATCCTTCAAAAATATTTTCTTGAGTTAACCTATTTTTAAATACAAATTTTCATATTTCCTTCAAGCATTTATCACCACAAAAATCGACAAGGAGGACGGATCAAGGCATCTTATTTTTCGATCTATAAATTCTGAGGGTAAATATTTTTGGACCCATTCTCATTTATTTTTGTGTATTATTTATTATTGTTAATATTGTTAATATTGTTATTATTGGCATGTTTCATTGTTACTTTTCTAGTTTTTCATATTGTTGCTACTGTTGGCTTTTCCACTTTCTATTGTCCTTTTTCTTACCAACCTTTCATCACTGTCAATCGTCTACTATTGTTATTGTTATTGTTATTGTTATTATTATTATTATTATTATTATTATTATTATTATTATTATTGTTGTTGTTGTTGTTGTTGTTATTGTTCACTACAAGAAAAATGCTCTTTAACGAGGGGAAATCCGGTCGTTAAAAGTTAAAATTCGGTCATTAAAAACCTTTAACGACTGAAAAATTCGATCGGTAAAAGTCCCTTCGTTAAAGGTATAGACGACCGGATATTGAATTCGATCGTTAATATCTTTAACGACCGGACTGTTTTCAGTCGTTAAATAGTGACTTTTAGCGACCGGATTTTTTCTTCGCTAATTATATTCACTTTTAACGAATGAATTTTCGGTCGTCAAAAATATATTTTAGCGACCGAATTTTCCCTTCGCTAATTGTATTCACTTTCAACAAAGGAATTTTCGGTCGTTAAAAATATCTTTTAACGACCGAATTTTCCCTTCGTTAATTATATTTATTTTCAACGAATGGATTTTCGGTCGTTAAAGATACCTTTTACCGACCAAATTTTTCCTTCGTGAATTATATTCACTTTTAACGAAAAAATTTCCGGTCGTTAAAGATATTTTGTAGTGACCGAATTTTTTTTTTGTTAATTATATACACTTTTCAACCTTTCTTGTCGTTAAAAATACTATTTTACCGATCAAATTTTTCCTTTGCTAATTTTATTCGCTTTTAACGAAGGAATTTTTGGTCGTTGAAGATACTTTTTACCGGTAAGTTTTTTCTTTCCCTGTATTCAGTATCAATGAAAAAATATTCGGTAGTTAAAGATAGTAACGGATTTGACTATTACCTGTACACATCATTCACACACATATATATATCCAAAATTATAATAAATAGCTTTTCCATAGATTGCAAAATATCAGATACAAAATATATCGATATTTTGAAATTGTTTGACATCGTATCATATACAAGTATAAAATATAAAAACAACCCCTATCTATATGTCCGAAAAAATAGAATGCATAATGAACCTTATATCTTCAGTGTCCATTGTTTTGAAGACCTGTCAAATTTAAAACATAAATTTATAATTAAAATTCATACATAAAGGCAATAAATCGAAAGGCCAAACAAAAGATACTCTCCCAACACATAAACCTTTGAAAACCCTAACAATAGATCTTTGTTCCTTCAAATATATGAGAAAAAAATGCCAATTATGTGCAGAAGTTTTGTCCATGAAACACCTTAATCATTGATAAGATATACATAGGCTTTATTTTTCAACAAAAATCCTTTATGCTTGAGTTGTGAAAGAAAAAAAAAATAAATTATAACAAGAGGTATTCTTTAACGGGAACAAAAGCATGTGGACTTTCAAAAGTTGCTTGTGTCATTGTTTTGGCAAGACATCAAATGGAATTCACGAGTAACAAATGTGCTAAAAAAAGAAAAATCAATTACAAACAAAGAAAGGCATATATGGAATAAATATACCTCTATAGCATCAACTAGACATTCCTAGAGGACTGAAATCCATAGGGTTATAAGAGATATTCCCATTTTGAGATCTCGGGAGCTTCATCCTCATTTGCAGTACAAGTTGAGGTGTCCTGCTGATTTTAAGCCATTACTTAATACAATTATTTATCAGATTCAAGAAAATTTAGTAAACCAACAAGAGTGCAAAAGTTCATGCTTCATTCCAAGTGGATGGCAAATTGAATCAAGAGAGATGAGATAATTAACTATAATGTCCTCTTCCATTTGTACATCTAACCAAAGGACTAAAGTCATTTCATTATTATTAATTATTAAATTAAGATTTGGTCAACGTTTGCACTTTTTTTTAATTATGTAAGATGTAAGAGATTTAGGAAAAAAAAAGAGTGAGGTAAAGAATAAGTGCTTCTTTTCCCTATTAATTATTAAAGGAGAGCATACCTTATTAAACACTTGCTCCCTGTTAGCAATCACAAGACCACCACTGAAGAATGCACATCCAAGTACCAGCAACATGTTTGACAATATTGATCCAAGCAATGACTGCTGAACTACACGTATCATGCCACTTCTCAATGCAAAAACTGATATTATCAATTCAGTTGCATTACCAAAAGTTGCATTTAAAAGACTTCCAACTGCCAAATGAGGAAATATTCAGTTAACAGTAGAAAAAGAAAAGGAAAAGAAATAACTTCAAAAATCAGCAAAGAAAAGAATTCAAATTCACAAATGGACTGGTGCCAAATCTGTCAAAATTTTTAAGCTGTTTTCTTCAAAACTTCTATAGTAAATCAAAATTAAAAGATAATGAAAGTGATGAACAGAGAAGGTGCTTTCAAGGCGATATTTCCTTAAATTGCTAATGTACCTGTAGGTCCAGTATAGAAAGCCAGCTGCCTACATTAAGAAAGTAAACAAATGCTGAATTAGGTACTCATCAATATATAACGAAATATTTTAATAACACAAAGCATATAGTGAAGATGCTTTCCCATATTTTGTTTTTTATCCTCATAAGTTTAGACTGCCAAAGCAAACTAGATTGTTAAATCATTCTACTCTTCGGGGAATTTTCTACTTCATATACTAGTTATAACATCTGAAATATACCTTTCCCAAAGTATCAAAAGACAAGCATAGGAATTTAGTCGACACATGATATGCTACGCGTTTCTACCACTTCTTTGAGATAAATGTATATATTTGTATGGATGTATGTATATTTAGATGTTACGAGGTTAGTTTTAAATTCATATGGTGTCAAAGCTTACTTACTTTTGTTTCTCGCAAGCAAGTACAAGCTTGTACTTGAAACATGTTCTAAGTCTGAAAAAAAAAGGAGAGAGAGAGAGAGAGTTGCACAAAGAATGAACTTAGCATCAGTAGCAGCTTCTCTTGATGATTATTGTTGGTAATAGATGCTTAAAAAGGTAAAAATAAAAATAAATGCATAAACTTCATACAAAACAGTGTCAGATTTATGATTGGTTCCATGCCCTCTTGGTTTCCTGTAAGACCATGATTAAAATAATGAAGAAGAAGCTAGAATTGGGATAACTTTGAACAAATTAACTCAAAATCACAAATATTAATTCTACCATTTATTATGGTTTGAACTATTACTGGTAGAGTAATATGCCAGCGTAGGAGTCCCCTGTTATACACACTGGATTTCTCACAAATTCTAGATGTTCCCTTAGCCACTATATTATACAAGTAAGGGCATACAAAAATAAATAAATAAATAAAATTTCATAACAAAAACCACAAACTTCATAATTTATATATGTATATTACCTTTCTGAGAAATTGGTAGGCTTGATTAACTTGCATAAGATCAGTTGAATGAGAAGCAAGAGATGTTCTTACATAGGAAAATCCAGTTCCTACTGGAATATCTATAAATATTATGCTGGCAATCTGAAAATTAATTATCCATGTCAGTTTTTTATTATTATTATTTAAATAGTTAAGTAAAGAAAGAAAGAAAAATCTATTGTACACCTGTGTCCATGCATATGGATTAAGGATTAATGTAGGTAAGCTCCCATTATATTCCACTACCTTAAAAGTGATTGGACCTATTTATACATAATTATAAATAAACATCAACAAACTAATCAAATACTAAATTTAATTAGTGATTTTTGGATCGTAAGAATAAAGGAAGAAATACCAATTTCATAAAGAAGAGCAGACAAGGCAAAGCAGCCAGGGCCTCTAGTAAACCAAAGCAATAAAGGATCTTCTCTTGGATTTGATTCAGATTTAACAAAATAGTAGAATAGCTGCACATCCTCTGCTTTATCCACACCAATATATCTAATACACAATTACCCACTTAATTATCAAACTTCAATCATTAATTGTTACCTAATTAATTACCCTTAAAATAAACTTACCCAGTTTCAAGTTTAAAAGGAAGTGGACCCTCAACCAAGAGTTATTGCTCCTTAAAAAGTAATAATATTTACTGAGTTATTTGATAATTAATTATCTGCAATTATTTAAATTTCATGGAATTAAATACTGTAATGTGTTCACTTTGCTCAGGATTTATACAACAATAGGATGAGAAAACTAGCAATTCAAAATGTAGGACCTTTAGGTAACAAAGGCAATCTACCCTGAATTGAATGGCACCTACGTGAAGAGCATCTCAGAACAAGTAAACCAACACAACAGAGCTCTATCTAGTACCATGAAGAAGTTGCAAAAACAATTACCAGGATTATATGTCGGTGATTAATATCTGATACTAAAAATGCATTATTCTCCAGTTTCCAAATAATCCAATATAAAAGCCAACACTTTTGTGATTATAGATTGATATCTTAGAATTAGCACATCACAACCCAACACTCCTAAACCATCAATCTTATATATACTCATAATGTAGCATAAATCAAAACAAACTTTCAAAGCAACACACTGCCACCCAACTTGAAAATTATAAGGAATTTGTTAGTCACTAATTATTCAACCAATATTACAGCTAATTAAGCGGTCCCTATAGGCTTGATAACAAACAAACAGATCTGTAGTTCTATGAAAGTTCAACAAAAGCACAGATCAAGGGATGCACTACAAGAATTGTCATATATTTCCTAAGAACAAAATTTTATCAACCATATTTTTTATCATACAGAATAACATTCATACACTAATAATAGAAACAATACTACTAATTTACAATTCCAAAGATTAAAAGCAAGTTAGTAAGACTAACTTCTGTAATGAACATATACCTTGTTAATAATCTTAAAAAATCACAGACAAAAATCAAATGCAAAAAAATCACAGACAATAATCAACAGACATATTCAACCAAACTGGGTTCGAGTTCTGAAATAATAGATAAGGAAAAAATTCGAGTTCAAAAAAATAATATAGAAGATGAATTAGACAGAATTCAATGATTTAGAAAAGCATATTGAAGTTCAGATCAGAATAATACAATTACAGATAGCGGGAGCTTACGATCTCAGCCACCGCGGACACCACCTCTAGTTGGATGACACATGTCAGAACTGGTTCAGGTTCAGCTGCTCAAAGAAAAGAGATCATGGGCTTTACTCTTCCTTTCTAGTAAAAAAGAACAAACCTGTATCTGCAGGGCTTCAAGTGCTGCAGTGGCGGTAAGGTAGAGGAGCGACGGGGCGGCGAGGAGAGGGCAACGGCAGACGACTGCCCTAACATCTATTCCATCAGGGTTATAGTTTAATGAAAGGGTGAGAGTTTGCTTCCGGCAGTGAATCGATTATGTTGGTACTTGATAAATCTCAAGTTGCTTCCGACGGTGAAGCTGAGAACAGGGTGAGAATTGATAAATAAAATTTACGAGAAGGTGAGAATCTCAGACAAAGGGATGTAGAGCAGGAAAGGGATTTGGGGGTTTTAAGAATTTTTTAACAAAAGAAAATATGAAAGTTTAATGATGAAGAGGAGAACAGAGAGGGATAAAGAAAGATTAAGGTGGGGCTAGTGGGGTGGCTTCCGGCGGTAGGTAGCGGCGAGTGGGTGACGAGGGGACGGATTAGGGCTCCTGTAGGCAATCATTTTACACGAATTGGGTTTTGTGGGTCTGCTTTCAATTTGAGTTTACATTTTTTTTGTTTTATTTTAATAATATAATTGAGAATTATTTTTGGAGGCAAATAATGAAGTCCCGCTATTTTATTTTAGGCCAATAACGACCGGATTTTATGCCTTTTAACGACTGAAAATAATCCCATCGTTAAATAATAATAAAATTTGAGCTTTAACGACCGAATTAATTTCCCTTCGTTATTTATATCCTTTTACGACCGGATTTTTATCCATTCGCTAAATTTTGGTCGTTAAAATTCAATTTTCTTGTAGTGGTTGTTATTATTATTATTATTATTTTATTGTTGCTATCATGTCATGGTTATTTATTTATTGTACTCAATTTTCTTGTAGTGGTTGTTATTATTATTATTATTATTATTATTATTATTTTATTGTTGCTATCATGTCATGGTTATTGATTTATTGTTATCACTATAATCTTGTTATTGTCATGATTTTGTCATTATTCTTATCTTGGCATGACTTGTTTTAATTCTTTTTACATGTAAGTTACTTGTTTATTAAACTAATACGTCCTATATTTATTTTCACTTGATTAATTTTGTTTAGAACTATTACTAATATTTTTAATATTATTTTCTGTCTGAAATTAAAATATGACTTATATTGTGTGAGCATTCTAGTGACCTCCCGGATGGGTCACCACGCGTAGAGAACACTTCGGTTTGGTGAGATCTTTTCAACCCCCTCTCATGTGTTTTGTGTTTGTAAATTTTTGTTTTATTTATGCACAAGTGGGATAAAAAATCACAAAAATATTTATATAATTAAATTGAAATTTTTACTAATAAAATCGGGACCAATGTCCCTCATTTTAGCTAAGAAATAAAAGATATCATAATAAAACGAAGAGTTTTCTTTTTCTCCAAAATGGGATCACTCATCCCGGTTTTCAACCCAACAATTAAAACAACTCTTCGAACCCTCTTTAAGTAAACGCGAAGGAACCAATGTGCCTAAATCTTCAAACAAATGCGAAGGAACCAATGTTCCTAAACCATACGAATGTCCTGATTTATGTATGTTTTTCTTATGTTTGATTTTGTTTGGTTGTTTAAATTTATGTTCATTTTCTTTTGGGCCCTTGTAATTAATTTTAGGGCAACATTATTTGACTTCCATTTGGGGTTGTATTCCGCCCGTACTTCTCTTGTAATTGTGTGCTTGACGTGTTTATTGCTTTCTTTCATTTATTCATCGCTTTTTCTTTATAGCTTTCATTTATCGCTTTTTGAATACTTGCGATGCGCTTTTAAATTAAATGCATAAATCGCGTGAGACAAGAGATAGAATTTTTAGGAAGTTAAAAACTTATTTATAATTAACCAAAACATAAATAAGAGGGAAGTTCCGAACACCAATCTTTGGTCTAGACCAATAAGAGGTTAGAGACCTTTCCCAATTTCTCATGAATTGGGTAGCGACTCCATGATACCTCAAAGGTACCTAAAGGCGTCGTGGGACTAGATGTTCCTTTCCAATGTTCTATTGGGAAGGAAGCATCCAAGATGTCTCATGGTGCCTATGATCTAAAAGATGCGAACCAATCCCTCGAATCCTAAAAGCGGGTTCAACGAGGGCCCTTGCTAGGTTCAACGTGTGTCACAGCACCGACGGACTGAAGGAGGGTTCATGGTAAAGGCTAAAAAAAAAATTCAATCATGAAAATCCGAAAGGGCTAATTGATAACAGGAGTTTGATACTTTCAGGATCTATTTCGAGATTATATGAGGTCTCATATTTTTTCGAGTTAATGCCAAATAATGATCATGTGTTGTAAAATCAAATTGAAATACGTGCATTTATGCAATGATATTGATGTGACCAAAGTAGTTCATTTTGCTTACTCAAAGTTGTCCGGTCCCGGTGTAAAACCAGCACATTGTTACTATCAACCCTCTGCCAGTCTCGCCGCTCAAGCGCGTCAGTTGACTCATCCTACCATCAACTATGAAGCCAATTCTACAACACCTTCGCGATAAAGAATCAAGCCGTACAACCATGATCTGAGACATAAGCACATGCCGATCATACCCGGGAGATATTTTGTAGCAGCTTCAATCCCTTTGCAAAAAACAAAAAGCCATTAGAGACGAAAACCGTAATTGGTGCTCTAAGCAAAAGTTAGGCCATAGGACAGGGTGAAAACCTGGAAGCAGGCAGTCTATCCTACAAAAAATAAAATGAATAAAAGCCACTGGATTGGGTTGGGTCCATTCCAGGCAAAAAAAAAAGGTACAGGGTTATGTGAAAATCCGAAAAGGACGCATTTCTCGCTAAGAAAAGCTAGTGTGAAAATCCACAAGGGATGCACTACCTTCAAAAAATGACTACAAGTATCAGACGAGAATCTTGCAATCCCAAGCGCATTAAATTCAAAAGCAACTTCAAAAGGCATCGATCCTATCTCAAATTGCAACCAGCCCAACTATTATCTCTAAACTCACTTAGATGAACTCTTGTCCTGCATTCCTGCATGACTCATGCATTTCACTTGCATGCTCACTATTTTTCCTGCATATTCGGTTTTCCGGTTTTGCAGTAAGAAAGATTTGATGCGGATACCGACAAAAGCCAAGTGACGACATCAGTCCAAATATTAATCCAAACAATCAGCCAAAGACCTCTCAGGGGGCAATCAACCAAAGGGCTCTTAGGGGGGCACCACTTCAGAAGGATTTGCACGATGACGGTACTACCACTCCACAGAGGGTTTGCACGATCACGACACTACTACTTCAAATCTCAAAAGGGTTTGCACGATCACGACACTACTGCTTCAAATCTCAAAAGGGTTTGCATGATAGCGGCACTACCATTCTACGGAAGGTTAGCACGACCATGACACTACCACTTCAGAAGTTTTTGCACGATGATGGTACTATCGCTCCACGTAGGGTTTGCACGATCACGGCACTACCACTTCAAATCTCAAAAGCGTTAGCACGATAGCGGCACTACCATTCTATAGAAGGTTAGCACGACCATGGCACTACCACTTCAAAATAGTTTGCACGATGGCGGCACTACCATTCTACGGAAGGTTAGCACGACCATGGCACTACCACTTCAGAAGGATTTGCACGATGATGGCACTACTGCTCTATGGAGGGTTTGCACGATCACGGAACTACCACTTCAAATCCCAGAAGGGTTTGCACGATGGTGGCACTATCATTCTCCGGAAGGTTAGCACGACCACGACACTACCAC
This sequence comes from Excoecaria cochinchinensis, assembly GCA_947683425.1. Taxonomy (NCBI): domain Eukaryota; kingdom Viridiplantae; phylum Streptophyta; class Magnoliopsida; order Malpighiales; family Euphorbiaceae; genus Excoecaria; species Excoecaria cochinchinensis. The sequence goes on from CANTUQ010000119.1 coordinate 11,217,430, forward strand.
TTCAGAAGGGTTTGTACAATGATGGCACTATCGCTCCACAGAGGGTTTACACGATCACGGTACTACCATTTCAAATCTCAGAAGGGTTAGCATAATGGCAGCACTACCATTCTATAGAAGGTTAGCACGACCACAGCACTACCACTTCAGAAGGATTAGCACGATGACGGCACTACCACTCTATGGAGTGTTAGCACGATCACGGTACTACTGCTTCAACAAAGGTTAACACGCCGACAACATGGCGACAACCACTACAATAGCATCACCCAGTTCAAAAAGATAGCTGCCTCAGGTACGTGTCTCTTTCCTTTTTTTTTCTTTGAGTTTTGGCTCACCTAAGCACCCAGGCACTACGTTCCCCAAAACTGGGGGCAACTATAGACACCGGGTCCTGAGGTAGTCCAGACCAAAGTTATCAAATGATGAAAATGATGCTTGTTCACAGGCAAAAGACAAATAGAAGTGATGATTTCCTAAAAAAAAAGTGCTCTTCATTTTTTAAAATTAAATATATATATATATATATAATTTTTTTTAGGGGCCTGTGTAATGAGGCCCAGCTCACTAACGTGAGATGCAGCCTCACGTTAGTGAGAGGCTGCCTCACGTGCATTTCTGCCCCAGCTCTCCTTTTCCATTTTTTTGGGTTTTGGTTGGAAAAGACAGGCTGCATGTCTGATTTGGAAAAGGGAATCAAGGGTTTTAAGAGGGATCTACCTAGAGAAACCCTAGTTTTTCACTGCACATATAAAAGGAAACCAACATTTCTTCATCTGCAAATCGAAAATCATATCTGAGGGTAAATACTAGAATAGACCTCCTCTTCTTTTCCTTCTTCTTTTTATTTCTTATTTTGCTTTTAGTAGGTTATCTTCATTGTACATACTATGTACTGTGTTTATTTCTGGTTTGATCTTATTAACCTATATACAGTATGTTTTTGTTGTTTGTCATCAGATGTGGACCTTAAATATTTATTATGATTAATCGACATGTTTGTTGTTCTATTATGCATGTTTTCGATGGTATATTATCACGTTTAATAGTCTGTTAACTTTACTCTGTTCGTCTCTATTTTTCGTTTGTCTGGCTCATGCATGTGTTTTCTTCTGTCCGAATCATATTTTCCGACCGGATCTTGCCTTTGTTTTTATTCGAGTCGTGTTCGTCCGATCGGATTGTGCTTTGTGTTTGAGTCGTGCTTTTAATTTTTCGATCGAGTCGTGATTTTATGTCCGAGTCGTGCTCTTCATCTGAGTCATGTCTTTGATTTTCTGCACGAGTCGTGAGCCTTCCTGCTTCACGTGTCGTGCTCCCCATTTGCCCGTTCGGATCGTGTCCCCTGATTGCCTGTCCGAGTCGCGCGTTCTCGCATGACTCGCACCCCACGGTCGGCAGCCTTCATGACTCGTGCAAGGATGCATGAGTCGTGCTTCTGTCCTCTCCTTTCTTCGGCTTTTCTTTCTCTTTGCCCGAACGTCTTTCTTCCTCTTACCCAAGTACCCGACCGAACGTAGGAACAGATGAAAATGCATGAAATGAAATATAATTCGCTCCATTTTATCTTGTCAATTTTTGTCTTAATTCACTCTGTCATTTTTTAGTTTCTTGTTCAATATATTCCCTGTAATAATTGTCAATGCTATATTATCTAATTATTTGTCACCGTTTGATTATTTTTATTGACTTACTTATTTTGTTTATTTATTAGTCTTTATTTGATTGTTTTTTTATATATTATTCATTTAATTTACTTTACTAACATTTTATTTTATTTTTTGTTTTGTTGTCTCAAATTTGTTTATTTATGTGAGTTATATTTATGCACGGGACGGAGAACCGGGAAATCAAAGACCTTCGAATCTAGGGCTTGCATTTTCAATTGTTGTGTTTCTTTTTGTTATATTGCATGTAAACATGTATTTTAGATTCGTCCACATTATAGAAAATCATATTTTTTCACAACAATTTATAATTCCAAATTTTTCTTAATAAAATGGACCAATGTCCTATTTTAACCAATAAAATCTCACTTTCAAATGGAGAACTAATTTGCATAAAAATGGGATCACTCATCCCTATTTTCTCAATCAATTCCCAAAAATAGTTCTCTAATTTTTAAGTTAATAAAAAGGAACCAATGTTCCTAAAACTCAATAACTCTCCCGATTTATGTATGGTGCATTTTAATTATTTTTTATGTATTCATTTATTCATTTGGGCCCTTGTAATTAATTTTGGGGGCAAACTTTATTATGCTTTCTTATTTTTGGGGGATTGTTCTGTCCCAATTTTTACATGTAATTTATTTATTTATTTATCGCTTTATTTAAATGCTTTCCAATGTGGTTGAGATGCGCTTTAAATTCAATGCATGATCACGTGAGAGGAGAGATGAAATTTTGATTTCTTAAAAACTAATTTATAAACTTAACTTAAGGCATTAATAAGAGTGAAGTTCTGAACACCTTCTTTGGTTTAAACCAATAAAGGTTAGATGACCTTTCCCAATTTCTCGTAAATTGGGTGGTGACTCCAAAATACCTCAAAGATGCCTAAAGGTGTCATGAGGCTAGATGATCTTTTCTAATGTTTTGTTGGGAAGGAGGTGTCCAAGATGTCTCATGGCACCCAAGATCAAAAGACGCAAACCAATCCCTCGAGTCCTAAAAGTAGTTCTCGTCTACGAGGGCCTTTGCTAGGTTCGGCGCACGTCACACACTTACTCTTCAGCTCTCTCTCAACTGAAGGAATACAAAGAAAAAAAATATAAAATTTGAGATAAAAAAACAAAGCTAAACCATTCTGCCTTTTATAGGCAGAGCAAACACATTCACTTAACTCAATTTCCATTTTCTTTGACTTTCATTTACCGAATTTATTTATCACCGAATTCAGTAGCCATTTTCTTTGACAGATTTTTTCTTTGTTTTGGTGACCATTTTCTTTGACTGATTTTTTCTTTGTTTTGGTAGCAATTTTCTTTGACTTTTGTTTCGGTTGAAAAATCCTTATCAATTCTCCCCCTTTTCAACCAATCAGGGAAGAATAGTACTGCAAATCTTTTATTGCAAACTCATTCTAGCAAACTTGGAGCACAACTCAAGCGTTGGACTACAAATCACTTTTGTCAATATGTCTACTCCATTTTTGTCTGTGTGAACCTTCTAAACCTGAAACTACTTCCTCTCAAGTCCTTCACGAATCCAGTGATATCTGACATCGATATGCTTTGTTCTGCAATGGTAAGTAGCATTTTTTCTTAGATCAATTTCACTCTGGCTATTACAATGAATTACGTACCCTTCTTGCTTTAAATCCAAATCTTGGAGAAATTTTTTCATCCACATCATTTCTTTTCTTGCTTCAGTGAGTGCTATATACTCGGCTTCGGTTGTAGATAGAACAACACATTTTTGCAACTTGGACTGCCATGACACAGCTCCCCCTGTAAAAGTAAACAAGTACCCAGATGTAGACTTTCTACCATTAAGATCACCGGCTATGTCTGCATCTATAAATCCTTTTAAGATTGGTTTTCCTTTTCTAAAACTTAGGCACATTTTTGACGTGTTGCATAGATATCTAAAGATCCATTTGACAGCTTCCCAATGCTGCTTGCCTGGATTTGCTAGGAAACGACGCACAACTCCTACTGCATGAGCGATATCTGGCCTTGTGCATACCATTACGTACATCAAGCTACCAACAGCTGAAGAATATGGAGTAGCTGACATTTTCTTCTTCTCTTTTTCTAAAGAAGGGAACATCTTCTTAGTAAGTTTGAATTGCCCACCAAGAGGTGAAGAAACTGACTTTGCTCCTTTCATATTGAACCTTTTAAGAATTTGTTCAATATATTTTTCTTGTGATAGCCATAGCCTTTGAGACCTCCTATCTCATGTAATTTCCATCCCCAAAATTTGCTTTACTGGACCCAAATCTTTCATATCAAAGACTTCAAAAAGTTCTTTCTTTAGCTGATTGATCATTCTAGCATCCTGACCAATTATTAACATATCATCAACATATAATAATAGGATGACAAATTTCTCACCAGGAAATTGCTTGATGTAAACACAAGAGTCTACTGCTGTTCTCTTGTACTCTCGATCCATCATAAATGAATCAAACTTCTTGTACCATTATCGAGGAGCTTGTTTTAGTCCGTACAAGCTTTTTCTTAATCTGCATACTAGATTCTCTTTTCCTTTGACCTCGAACCCTTCATGCTGCTGCATGTAGATTTCTTCTTCTAAATCTCCATGAAGAAATGTAGTCTTTACATCCATCTGCTCAATCTCAAGATCTAGACTAGCTGCCACTCCCAAGATTACTCTGATCGATGACATCTTTACCACCGAAGAAAAGATCTCATCAAAGTCTATTTCTTTCTTCTGACCAAAACCTTTGACGACCAATCGAGATTTGTATTTCACCAGATTTTTGCATCCATCATCTCCGGTACACCCATTTATTTCTCAAGGCCTTCCTTCCTTTTGGATGTTTCATAAACTCATAGGTGTTATTTTACATGAGAGAATTCATCTCTTCTTGCATGGATTCCATCCACTTGTCTTTGTCTTTATGAGCCATTACTTCTTGAAAACTTTTTGGCTCCCGCTTCTCAGTAAGAAAGATATAATCTGATGCTGGGTATTTTGTAGATGACATTTGATTTTTGGTTGACCGTCTCAGCTGTTGTTTATCATTCTCTGGCTGTTGGTAATATCCCTCTTGTGCTAGTACATCTTCTTCAATGTCATCATCAGTAGGATGTAACTCAACATCTTAATTTGCTTCTTATGCTTCTTCTCCATCGAATAATTGTTGCTGTAGAGAGTTTAGCTCAACAATGGTTTGTTCGAGCTCTTTCTCTTTATCATCCAGACTTTTAATTATTTGGTCCTCATGGAAGACCACATCTCTACTTCTTATGACCTTCTTCTTTGTTGGATCCCAGAATTTGTAGCCAAAATCTTCATCTCTGTAGCCAATAAAGATACATGGAAGTGCCTTATCATCAAGCTTTGATCTTTGCTCCTTTGGTATGTGTACAAAAGCTTTGCATCCGAACTGAAGGAGATCATTGATCAAGTAGCAAGCGGTTTGCACCGCTGCTCCCTAGAAAGACTTTGGCAGATTTGATGATCTCAACATGCATCTGACCCTCTCTATGATGGTACGATTGATTCGTTCTACTATACCATTGTGTTGAGGAGTGCCAAGAACTGTCTTCTCATGCCAAATCCCATGTTTAGAACAATAATCTCTAAAATCATAGGAAGTGTACTCGCCTCCATTATCTGATAGGAGACATTTTAGCTACTTCCCTATTTCTCTTTCTACCATGGCATGGAATTATTTGAAGACTCCAAGGACTTGATCTTTTATTTTTAACAAATAAACCCAAATTTTTCTAGAAGCGTTATCAATAAAAGTTACAAAATATCTACCTCCTCTTAAGGATTCAACTTCCATTGGGCCGCAAACATCAAAATATACACGTTTTAATGCTTCTTTTCTTTTAGCAAAGTTACTTTTAAATGATACTCTATGTTGCTTTCCAAACTAGCACTAATCACAAGGATCAGACAACATACCTTTATCTAAAGGAATATACTTTTTCTTTACAAGGAGTTGCAGCCCTTTTTCACTCATATGGCTAAGTCGTTTATGCCATAAATTTGGTAAAGCATCTATTGCTACATTTTCACTATCCATACAAGTCTTTCCACTAGTCTTGTATAACTTGCAACAAAGCTTTCCCCTTGCAATAACCATCGATCCTTTGCAAAGTCTCTACTGCTTATTTCCAAAATAACTTTCGTACCCTTGCTCATCTAAGACATTCACTGAGATCAAATTGAGACGCAACTATGGAACATGCCTCACATTTTTCAATGTCTGTTGGAAGCCAACATTTGTTTGGATACTTACATCTCCAATGCCAATAATTTTGGAGCATGCAGAATTTCCCATCTTCACATTACCAAAGAAACCTGTTTTATATGTGGTAAATATTTCTTTGTTGGGAGTAATGTGGTAAGAAGCTCCCGAATCTACCACCCACTCGTTCATCTTATTACTGACATGTAAGCAATCATAAACAATTATTGTGGTTACTTCTTCTTCTATGGCTGCTGCTGTGGTTGTGTTGTTATCGCCACCATTTTTCTTTTGGCTAAATTCTATCTGTTCAAGCTTCAAAATTCGACAATTCTTCTTTATGTGGCCTAACTTCCCACAATGATAACAACTATCATTTCTGGTTTTGGATTTTGCTCTTCCTCTGGACTTATCGTTTCTATTCCTTCCTCCTTGATTTTGAGCTCTACCTCTATTCCTTGTAATAAAAGCTTGAGACTCCGCACCTCGTGCCTTGTTTTCATTCTCAAAACACACCAAGGATTCTGCTATAACTTCATACTGTAACTTCTCTTTTCCATAAGTAAGAGTAGTGATGAGGTGATCGTATATGGAAGGGAGTGTAGCCATAATGAGTACATTTTTTTCTTCGTCATTGAACTTGACATCAAACTTTAATAATTGAGAGATTATGCCATTAAAATTACTCAAATGTTGTAGCATATCCACATTGTCCGACATCTGCATCCGGTACAACTCCTTCCATAAATGGAACATATTGGAAAGATTTTTTGATACGTATAATTTCTCTAAAGTCTCCCAAGTATCTTTAGTAGTCTTACAATCTTTATATTCGATATTTTGTAAAATGGTATCTGATAAATTTAGAAGAATAGTACTTGCTACAATTTCATCCGTCTCCTCCCAATCTTCATCCATGACTGTACTAGGCTTATTTTCTTTGCCTAATAGAGTCTTGTGGATCTTTTGCTAAATAAGAAAATCCTTCATCTTTCTTTGCCAGAGGGAAAAATTTTTGCTGCCGTTAATCTTTTCGATCTCAATTTTCTATCCTGTCATGTTGCTGCTATGAACAGTACCTAGCTACAGTACTGTATGAATAGTACCTAGCTACAGTACCCTTCAAATTTTGAATGCCAAATTTATACTTTGAACTGTAGCACTATTCACCAAATTTCTCGTTTTACACCCGTTTTTGGAACGGATTATACGAAAAGATTTCTCACATTTTTCTCTTCCTGGCAATATAATTATTTCTCCAAAATTTGCTACTTTCCCGGATAGCAGTCCTGATGCAGTGTGAAAAATAGTTGAACCTGACTCTGATACCACTTGTTGGGAAAAAAGAGAATAAATAAATAGCTGCTAAAATAAAAACAACACAAGGATTTACGTGGAAAACCCTCTTGTGATTATAGAGGGAAAAATCACGGGATAAACTCTGAGAAATCTTCACTATAAAATAATGAGATTACAAATAATCTCTCAAGTTTTAGTAATAACTTGAGAAATACTCTCACAAAATTACACCCTCACAATTTTATGGAACACTCACACTCACTCTTCAGCTCTCTCTTAATTGAAGGAATACAAAGAAAAAAGATATAAAATTTGAGATGAAAAACAAAGCTAAACCATTCTGCCTTTTATAGGCAGAGCAAACACATTCACTTAACTCAATAGCCATTTTCTTTGACTGATTTTTTCTTTGTTTTGGTAGCTAATTTCTTTGACTGATTTTTTCTTTGTTTTGGTAGCCATTTTCTTTGACTGATTTTTTCATTGTTTTGGTAGTCATTTTCTTTGAATTTTGTTTTGGTTGAAAAATCCTCATCAGTTTACACCTAACCCAAAGCCCTAGTTACAAGCCTCAAGAATCCACATAGAATCTTTAGCTATGGACTATTTTTGTAGATAAATATAAATGATTAATTATTTTAAGCCATGGATAATGTTAAAGAGCCCAAGTGGAGTTAGGATTGGAATTTACAAAACACAACCCATGCCAATGCTCTAGAAATTGGCCAACTTCTAGAAGCTGACCATGGCTGTGGCACAACCATTACCTCTAGAATAGGAGGAAAATTGAAATGCACCACCTCTAATCTGCTCACTAACAATAAGTGGCGGTCAATCACCATTATGAATGGAGATGGCTCATCGCCAAAAGTTCAAACACACCATTTTTGTCATGATTCAGCATCATAACCGGCTAAAAATGTGCCAAAAGCTCTTATTTTCTCTTGGAGAGAAGAAAACAATGAGTGGAGAACAAATAATGCTAAGGGGATTTCACTGTCATTCGCAATGGTAGAGAGATGGTGTAGCAAAAGAGCTTCACAGTAGCTATCAGACAAAGCTTAGCGGGGAGCTGACCGATGATTTGGCTCTTTTGTTTCTAGTTAGTGACCAGTGGAGAAAACAACCCAAAATATTATTATATTTTTTATTTTCTTATTTCTGTCCTTTTCTAAATTCTCTCTTTTCAATTATTATTTTTTATCATTTATGGGTCTCACACATAAGTCGATTCAATATTTTCTACAAAGATTTAATGGCATTTTTAATGGAGTCTCATAATTGCAATTCTATATGAAGTCTCTTGTTGACATTGCAAGATTTATTTAGCTGAGTTTGAAATTGAAAACCACCTTAAAGTTTAGGTTTGAAGTAGTAATTGACCAAAAAAGTTATTGAATAATAAATAATATAAATAGTTCATAAATAGGTCACAAATGAGTTATAAATGGTTAAAAGTCATAAGAATTATATAACGGATCAAGTTGAATTTAGATTAAGTCACTTTGCATGTCAAATGAGTTGAGTTGTTATGTTCATATCATTGGCTAGTCGAATTGAATTTAAGTCAAATTGTTATGGAATAATAGGATGGGATTCACATATGAGATCAAATTTTGCCAACTCTATTTCAAACTACTACCTTGCCTATAAAAAAAAAAAGTTAAGACGCCATCCATAGTTTTATAACTTAAACGTTTCCTATGGAATTAAAGTATTTTATAATATTAATAATTGATTTGAGAATCAAGGGGGAGCCACATTCAAGTAAGGGTGTCTCGCTTTTAGAATTTTTTAATTATATATATATATATTACTATGCTGCCCCCTAATTTATTTTAGGTGCTCAATCTCAAATTTTAATCCAATAATAATCATATAATTTTAATTTTTTATAATAAAATTATAATGTTTGCTTTCACTAACCTTGGGATTCTGGCTCAGCCACTGTGAGAAGTTAAATACATAAAATGAATAATTTATTTTTTATTGGTAGTCAAAATTAATGGTTAATTAATTAAACTAGTAATTAACAGATTAGCAATAACTAAATTTTAATGGGTGAATTTAGATTTTAACTTTTGCAAAACTCATGTCGATTTAATAACAGAAAAAGAAATGCTACAAAATGAAATCTAAAATCCATCCAAATGTCAATATATAGAGGCTCATTTTATTTTTCATCAGCTTCATTATTTTCATGGGAATAGGAATTGAACTCCAAACATGGCATCCTAGTACAATTTTTACCAATGGGGCTGTCCCATTGCAGACATCTATAGAGGCCACTTGCACACATGCACAAAAAACAATGTCAAAAAATCTGATATGGATATTTTGGATAATGGAATCCCATATTTTCCTTTCCCAAACAACCCTTTGAAATGAGAAGAAAAATATGAGCACCATCAAATTGGATAATATCTCACCATAGATGGATCTTAATCCATCTTTAATATATAATAAGCCCATAAATAGGGTAGTTAAGTGTAGTAGCAATAGGGTAGTTCCAAGCACAAAAATAGGTGACCCATCAAAAGTGAACTTGCCAACATCAACAATATCATTAGTGGAAGTAGACTGGTTATCCTTCTGCGTAACTTCAAAAATTATTTCTGATATTCCAAGAATTTTAAAATTTTAAATATAACAATTATAAATCCAAATAGCCATGCACTTGTAGTGGTTATTCTTGCCATTCTCTGATTATTTCGCCATTCTCTGATTATTCCACCATTCTCGGATAGATATTCCTGCTTCAATGTATTCCAACATTGTGTATGCAATGTATGTCACTAGACACACAAAATTGTAAATGCCGGCTTCATCAAGGGGTTTTTTTTTAATTATGGTGTTATTTTTAAAAAATTTTGAAAAGCTTTGCAATAGTAAACTTAATTAGGTTTATGAGTGTGTTAAAAATCGACACAAAAGTGTGCCGGTTTTCATCAGGGTGGGGCCAGCCGGGTTGACCGGCTGGCATATTAGAAACCGATACTATACTGTGCCAATTTCTGTCCAAAGCTTGATAGAAACCGGTACAGTGTAGTGCCAGTTTCTAAACACTGTAGACATTTAATTTTTTTTTTTTGTTGTTGTATTAGTCTTCTCCTTTTCATTTAACCTCCTTTATTCATTTTTCTTACCTTCACCTTCCTTCTTTCCATCCTTCTTTCTTTCTTTTTTTACTTCAGTTCATTCATTTTATTTACAAAATTTTCATACATTTTAATTTATATGTAATCCAATTATAGTTAAAGGTAATGTTATTGTGATTTAATATTTGTTTTTTTTTAAACAAAGTTTATATTGTTATTAATCTTATATTCATGCTTAATTTGCAGGTGATACTTTTGAAGATTATATATTTTCAACATTAAATGTAAGATATTACTATTTTTTTTAAAAAAAAATTGCTTGAGTTTAATTTGATTAGCCATAGCATATATACAATCGAATGTGAAAATAAAACAATATATATATATATATATATATATATATATATATCTATATATATATATAAATATATTATTTGCAAGCAAATAGCCTCATGTTGTAAATTCATGTTGTAAATAATGATTAATCTGAAATTTTTATTTTTAACAGATAAATTGCTCAAGTCCAAATTGATAATATTTTTAAGACTAAACATATAATTAAATATGATTCATTAGCTTATATCTATAAGTTATGGAGACTTAAATTATTTGAATAAATTTGTTCGCCATAAATATTTTTTAATTTTTAATATTTTTGTAAAATGCAAGTTTGGACATGGATTCTTATCATTTAGGAGCTGTACAAGTCAAACTGGATCCTATTAATGGGGAGTTATTAACAATGCAAAGGAAACTTTGATCCTATGCGATATGGAATAACTCAGTAATTTATATATATATATATATATATATATATATTATAGATTAATAATGAAATTTTTTATTTATTTAATTTGATCTATTTAAATTTAATTCAAAGGTTGAAAGAGATATATTGAGAATAAGGAGGGGTAGTGTAGACGAGCACTATAGACAAATTGACCAAAACATTTTACCATATATAAGATCATCTGGGTTTATAGGACACGAATTAGGGTGATAAATATTGACTGAAATTTAATTACATCACTCATTGAAAAGTAGGTGTGTGTGTGTGTGTGTATTGTAGATTTATAATGAAATTTTTTATTTATTTAATTTGATCTGTTTAAATTTAATTAAAAGGTTGAAAAAGATGTATTGAGAACAAGGAGGAGCAGTGTAGACGAGCACTACAGACAAATTGACCAAAGAATTTTACCATATATAAGATCATCCGGGTTGATATGAATTGCACGAATTGGGGTGATAAATATTGACTGGAATTTAATTATATCACTCATTGAAAAGTGAGACCGAAAACAAACACATTTCACCTCACATGTGGTGAAATGACAATAACACTTCAAGATGTAGGGATTTTGACAGGGTTACCGATTGAGGGTCAACTGATAACTGGAAGAACAAACCTTGATGGGATGATAATTTGTTATAATTTACTTGGAGCAGTTCCTCTCGCCACAGATATGCGTGGTGGTAAAATTAAGATTGTCACATCCCAAAATGTCTTAGTTGGAATTATAAGTTTAATTGGACAATTAAGAGTATTTTAATAATTTTGATTGTGGAATTAGAATAAATTAAGGACTAAATTGAATGAGGTTTAAAGTTTAAATGAAAGATTTTATTTTAAGTGATTAAGTGGATTTATGCTAAGGGTAAGATGGTATTTGTGTGTCACTGGAAGACAAAGAGAAGAAAAGGTCAAGAAAGATGAAAAAGAGGTCCAATAGTAGAGTGACATGTGTTTGGGTTGTTGCTGCATTAATGGGGATTTGAAAGGAGTTGAGAGAGGGAAGGCTGGAAACTTTCGCTTCCCGTGGAAGCTATTGGATTTTGCTCCTCTTCCCTTGCCCTCTCACATTTTTCTTTCTCTTCTCCATTTCTACTCTCTTCCTTTGTATGTGCTATCCTTTGATGCTTGAGCTAGGGTTTTGAGATTTGAAGAGATTCAAGAGGTAAGTGGTTGTGTTATTTGGTTTGGGGTTCTTCTTTTCTTCTGTTTTCTAAGGGTCTGATTATGGGTTATGTGGTTGTTTGCATGGGTTAATTAAGCTTTGGTTTTGATTGGGTTTGTGCAAAAATCTGAAGAGAAGAGGAAGGATAAAGGAAAAGGAAAGGTTATAGCTTGAAGACAGTGGATTTTTGAAGCTCCATACCAGGTTTGGGAGTTGTTTGAGAGTGTTCTATCCATTCTCGTTTTGGATCCTGTTTTGAGTTCAAATGTTTCTATTATTTGTGTGTTTTGGTATATGAAAATGCATGAATATAATTGATTTATGTATATGATTTGTGATGAGATAGTTACAGTGGTTTGCAAGTTGATTTAGAGTGTATATACATGAATGTGAGATGAATTTCTGGGTTTTTGGAATTTTTGTAAATGTTGTTTTGGTGTGTAATAATATGGTGTGATTTGTGTTATTATGATTGTGAACATGATTTGGAGGCCAAAAAGAAGTTGTTACGTGAAATTGCATGACATATGGGTTTGGGTGAAGTTGGGTTTTGATTTCCTTCAAATTTTGTTTCTGCATTTCTGGAGATCGAGCGGAATTGATCCTGTCGCGAGCGTGATAGAACCGGCTCTTCTCCTTCTCACAGTGGATTTCTGCTCAGCATGCGTGAAGATGGCTTTGTGGTGGGAAGGTCACGAGTCGTGAGTGAGGATCACGACTCGTGCCCCTCTTCCCTTGGCGTCACGAGTCGTGAGGGAGGATCACGACTCGTGACCGTCCCTTTCCTGCGTCACGAGTCGTGAGTGAGGATCATGACTCGTGACCTCCTCTTCCTGCGAAGCATTGGCATCACAAGTCGTGAGGGAGGATCACGACTCGTGACCGTCCCTTTCCTGCGAGGTGGGAGGCGTTAGCATCACGAGTCGCAACAGCATGTGCGACTCGTGACTGGCCTCTCTTCCCTCACTGTCGCGAGCACAACAGTGACGCCTCTCCTGCCCTGTTTTGAAAATGAATTTCACAGGCTTATTTTACATGGGTTTTTACTACATGACACATGATTTGTCTTATATGGCCTATTAATTGATAAATTATATGTTCTTAATTAGATTTGTGCATGATTTATATGTCTTCATCTTGATTAAATACACAGGTATTCATAAAATAACATGATTATACTTGATTCATCCTCTATTATATGATAATTATTTTAGAACATGATTGAGTTGTTTTATGAGCCTGATAGTCATAGTAGTGGATAGATAAGCACTTATCCAGGGTTAGAGTGTGAGTGCAGCTGCTATATGTTATTTGTTACACGCGGGCCCCGTTTGGGTCATATAAGATGTTTAAGGCATCGGTCTTCGGTATACTTTTGGGTATACATGATTATAAAAATGTTTTGAGACCCATGTCTCCATATGCTTAGGATATTGTGTCCTATCAATATCATTAGTACCCCTATCCACTAGTTAGCAAGTAATCAGGCTATTACTTGAGGTTATTATACGAGTTTGATATATGAAGCCGTTATTTATATGAAATGAATATATGTTACATGTATATGTATATGCGTTATGACATGATGAAATGTAATGCTTGTATTCGGGCATGAATGGTTATATGATTATATTCCTGTTGTTATATGAATATTGACTACTTGGATATGAATGGTTACTTTCCGATATACATGTGTATGTTGAATACTTGTTACATGCATGAGTAGTATATGTTTATATGCTTTTGTTATTATTAAGCTTATATATATGTTTATTGCAATTATAAGTACATGCGTGTGTTGTTCCTCCCCACTAAGCGTTATCGCTTAGCACGGGCTCTTTTTCCGTGTAGGTGGCAGGTTCTTTTTGGAGTCGGACATCTGCAGGTCAGCCACTAGAAGTCTTTAATTGGAGTTATTTTGTCTTCCGCTGTATTTTTGTATATGGAGTATGATTTTGGAAATGTAATTTTGTAAAGGATTATTTAGTATATGTAAATGTTAAATGTTTACAAATCCCCTTTTGTAAAAACTATATGGTTATATATATGGATTTGTTATCTTTTGATTAAATGTATTTGTTTTCTTATCTTATTTGAGTATATGTATATGTATTCGAGTTTTGAATATGAGTTTGTGCGCATGGCTCTCCGGTATCCTTCCAATGGGGCTACCGGGGTGTGACAAAGATGACTTGGTTAGATAATGTATTTGGTGATATTTTTGATAATGTGACACCTGAGTTATTGCGACAACATGCTCGTGCATGGATACTAAGATTTTTTGATGGATTGTTATTGTCATCGCAATCATCTAGCACGATCCACCTAATGTTTCTACCTCTGTTAGAGTATTTGGAAATCGTTGGCCAATATAGTTGGGGGTCAGCATGTCTATGTTGGCTTTATAGAGAATTATGCAGGGCAATGCATCCAAATACTAAGGGAGTTGCTGAATATCTACAACTCCTACAAATGTGGGCGTGGGAGAGACTTCCATAGTTTAGGCCAGAACATTTACAGGCATATGCTTTAAACAGAATAATGCCTTACGGAATTAGGTATAATTAATTTTATGAATATAAATTATAAATTAATTTTTGTCATCTTCTTTTGAATAATGCGATTTGATATTTGAGTATTATATTTACTTAGGTGGATAGAACATTAGATAGGAATATCATGGATAGACGGAATATATGGACATATTGAGAAATATTAGATACGCAGGCACTTGAAAATGCACTTAGTGAAATTCAATTAATTTATATAGAAATTATTTTAATAGATATTCTAATTATGTATTATTTATAATAAAATATTAAAATTTTCTTGTATTTTGCAATACAGTTTGAATGGGAGCCGTACAACAACATAATCTAATTGCTTCCCGATTATTGTAAAAGTGGACAGCAAAGTTAGATTGTTGTTGTTTTATTGATTTGTTTCTACATCATTGAGTGGCACCATCCCGATAGGGTCATGCGACAATTTGGTTTTGAGCAGCCAATTCCATCACAACCCCTTATACAAGATAATCTGCATATAATAGATATGCATGGCCAAAATCATTTGAATTGAGCACTAAAATTTGTCATGTTTATAAATGAATGGAACATCCGTCATGCACGTGTTGTCGTAGGCTAACGTCCAAGATAGCCATTGCATAATCGATCTAAATACATTCAATGGTACGTGCAATGAACTAGACGATGGGTAACCCCAGTTGGTGCAAGACGTGGAGCAACAGTAAGTATTTATGTTTACTTTATTGTAC
Source organism: Excoecaria cochinchinensis (assembly GCA_947683425.1). Lineage (NCBI taxonomy): Eukaryota > Viridiplantae > Streptophyta > Magnoliopsida > Malpighiales > Euphorbiaceae > Excoecaria > Excoecaria cochinchinensis. The sequence continues at coordinate 11,232,951 of CANTUQ010000119.1, forward strand.
ATAATTATAAAAAATTAATGCTTCAAAATATGTGTATTATTTTGGAAATAATACTAAATTAAATTATTTTTGGCTGATGGTGTTGAAAGATTGTACCACGAATCGGCAGAATCTTTGGACAATAGCAGGATATTAGAAAGCATCCTCGCAGAAGTTAGATATAAGGATAGAACTTCAAATGAGTATCAATGACAACCTTGTCCCAATCCTGTTAATATTACACCTATGGAACATCAATTTGAAGACTTCCGTGCACGACGACATAGGATTGGAATAATTGAAAGGCGGTCAAATGTGGATCAAATATATTATGATCCAAATGTAATGAAAATTTCACCACCCATGTCATGGCCTTTTCATAAAATGGATGTACCTCATCAGTTTGATTTCGGGTGCACCAGTTATACACTAGCTGATATCAGTGGGTCCAGCAGCTCATATCCAGAGATACCAATGTCAGGTCCGAATGAACAAACACCAAGTGCATCACAGTTCCTGCATTTAATACTGAATTAACATCAACACAAGGTGGGAATAAAAATGACCTCTTCCAGCAAATATTTGGAACACCGGAAGAGTCAAATCCTCAATCAAGTTCTAAAGGACCTTCATTCACTGATTTATGTAATTATGTTATGGGTGGAGATTTAGGACCGAGTGATGCACAAGAGGGTGATGCACCACATGGTGAACAACAACGATGGTATCCTGGCCGAAATAGAAGGCCCACGAGATGTGGCACAGGGTCACATTTTATTAATTAAAATGTCAGCCAAAAACAACCTTCAGTTGTATAAAAAATTAATATTTATTTATTTTATCAATAAAATTTTATAATCAATTACTTTTAAGAATATATTTAATTTCATCCATATACAGTGCCATAACCATTCATGGAGTATACTTAGTGGCATTTACAATTTCCTTCAATATATATATATATATATATAGCTTAGATTATATATACAATTTCAACACGTACATGCATACATGCCGCTATAGCTTTTAGACATCCAGGCAACTTTCCATATGAAGCCTCATAATTACTGAATATCTCCTCTAATGCCTTAGTATTTAGATACTAGGCCTTCTTGTAACTTACCTCATAATTGAAATGATTTCTCATATTAGCAATTATAATGCTAACTCTGAGATCAGGAGCAATACTAACAATTTCCAATATGCACTCACAAATTACACCTATTGATGGTTATTTTACAAATTAACAACGTTTATATATATATATATATATATATATATATAATATCAATTTCCCAAAATAAATAATTCAATTGTAATCGATTACAATCAAAGTATATATATTAAATTGGCACAAATATTACATGGATATAAGTATGTGAAAATATAAAATTTTCTGATTATACTATGTGTAATTGGATGGTCCGGCTGCGTTTGGGCAAGCCTTTCTATTATGTCCCTTATTTCTGCATAGTCTGCAACGGTTAGGCCTGCTGCGTTCTATACTGTCCATTTCATTTCAAAATCGAAATGTCCTCGGTCAGCCCTTCTTCCTTATAAGCTCCAAATTAGGCACTAGAGTTGGTCTAACATATGGAGGCCAGTAATCATGGTGTGTAAGTGGTTGAAAAAATGAACTGTAACAGCTCAATGCCTCAGAAAGTTTATAACACTTGTCGACGTATGTCCACATGTCAACACGTACACGCATACATGCCGCTATAGCATGTGAACATGGCATTTTAGTACCTTGAAATTTTCTACATTCACATTGTCGGCAATCCAAATTAACAAATTGCTTGTTATTACCTTTTCTTTTGCTTTTTTAATTTTTAGTCCTTATTGTGAAAATTCTTGTACTCCAATCAAAACTCTCAACTCTGTGCCCACAAGCTTTTTAAGCACGTTTTGCCATCTCATCCAAACAGTTTTGAGTGTATGTATTACCAGCTGCTATCTGAGCTCGATACATGCACCTTCTATCATCAAAAAATTTGACAAGCCTAGCAAATACATGCTCAACAATACAACAAACTGGCATCATCCTTACACCTTTTAAAGCACTATTTATGCTCTCAACAATGTTGGTTGTAGCATGCCCATACCTATGACCACTATTATGAGACAAAGTCCACTTGTCTAAAGAGTTTTACATTGCCCAATTGTAAGATTCGATATCAAGGTCCTTGATCTCATCCATTCATTTTGTAAATTTTCGCGGTTGAAAATGATTACCTATCAATAAGGTTCACAAATATTAATAACTTTTAAAACATAAACAATATATATAAATAAAAAAAAATACAAATGATGGTTGAAAACATACCCGCCTTATATAACATGTCCTTAGTTTTTGAATTTCTGTGAGCAGTGTTGTAGTTGCTCACAAAATAACAGAGATAATATCTATGGTAAGCTAATGGCTCCTTCCAACCACTACTATCATCACAAAATAGTGCCATAATACCCGCATGCCGGTCAGAAATAACAGTTGTACCTGATTGCTTACTGACATACTGCCTAATGCATGTCATGAACTAACCCGAGCTAGACTTATTCTCACTTTCAACAATAGCAAATGCTACTGGTTACAAGAAATTATTACCATCAATAGCACTTGCAATCAACAAAGTTTGATGGAACTTTCCCGTCATAAACGTTCCATCGATAAGCAAAACTGGCTTGCAGTGAGATAGTTCGTCTATACATGACTTGAATACCCAGAAGAGCCTTTTGAATTCCTTGCAATGAGGTTTTATACTATCTTCAATAATAAAGTCATAGACAGTTCTAGGATTATATGTCTCTATAGCTTTTAAGCATCCGGGCAACTTTCTATATGAAGTCTCGTATTTACCAAATATCTCATCTAACGCCTTAGTCTTTGGATACTAGGACTTACTATAGGCTACCTCATAATTGAAATAATTCCTCATATTAACAATTGTAACGATAACTCTGAGATCAGGATCAGCACTAACTATTTATAATATGCAATCACAAATTATTTGCGAATCTAATTGTCTATGGTGTTGTGATACTAGTGTTACATTACAGTTATGAGATTCCTTATATACCCTGATGATCCAATAAGAAGATGTCCTTTTCTTCATTGCTCGTAGTCTCCATGGACAGCCTATATCGGCACGCGTGCAACATACAACCCAGTACGATGGCTTCGACTCTATAACTCTATATGAAACATTATTCCGAATTAAAAATTTCTTCACACGGGCCTTGACTTCATCCTTGGATGTGAATGCCAATCCTTCGCATAACTCAGAAACCCCATCCCATCTTACTATTGGGAAATCATTATACATGTTAATCTCAGCTTCAATAAAATTTGCAGATGTGTGGTGCACAGATGCAAAGTGAAATTGTGAAATATTGGACTCACTAGATCGATCTCTAACCTCATTCATGTGCAGATTCTGAAGGCCTTCTGTCACATGGATTGAACTACATGGAACAAAGTGATCGTCTCTTCCAACAATATTTTCTGGGTCATCATTATTCAAGTTCATTTCTTCATCATCATCATCTGGGTCACAATTTGGAGAAATATACCCATTATTTGTAAGATTATCTTCATCTCTATATGTACCATCACCAGTAACATCTACATTTTCAAAAGAAGAACACGAGGCAAAATTCATTTCATTTAGACCCCTAAACGCTCTAATGGGACTTGCATCTATTATTTCCAGTTCATCAACATTTTCACATTGTGTTAGATCCTCAAACTGTATACCAAAATCAGACTGAGTTACTCTTTGATAATATGAATTATCACCAAATACATTTCTTTCGTCAGCAGTTGGTATAGACTCTCTTTCTCCAGCATTAGCCATCTGATTAATAATATTCAAGGCATTTTCTCCATCTCCAATTATGATTTCTTTGGTTATAATGATTAACTCTGCAATGATGTATCCAGGAAATATATCGAAATTTTCATAAATTTGATCATTGTCGTCATCATCGATTACATCCACAGTATCACCTTTCTAACCCTCACAACTGCAATTAAATCCAATTTAACTGATATTTTATGAACAAGTTCTGCAAATGTTAACTTCCTCCTAATCTTCAATCTCCTTGATCTCGCTGACGGGCTTGAAGTGTCATACTGAAAACTAGATACGCCGAACCCTGATTCTCCTTCGGTGTGAATTATAAATGTAACTGGAATCGACATTTTTTTCCTACATTATATGTACATATATCTTATTATTGTGATTTTTAAACTTATAAAAAAAACAATTTTTCAAATTTATCAATTAAAAATCAGTTTTTCATATTAATCATTATTTACAAGATAAAGCTATTTACTTGCAAATTATATTTTTTTTTATTTTTAAATTTTTTGTTGTATATATGCTTCTGCTAATCAACTTAAACTCATATTATTTTCCATAAAAAAATATTAATGTCTTATCTCTAATGTTGAAATTAGATAATTTTTAAAATTATCACCACCTACAAATTAAACATAAAGATAAGATTAAAAAAATGTAAATTTTGTTTAACAAAAATAAATATTAAATTTGATAACATTGTAACACCCCAATACCCCTTGGAGATATCGGAGCGCCCCAACACACAAGAACATACTCATCCATACAATAACGAAATTAAAATAAACAATTAAATAAGAAATAATAAGAAGAAAATATTAATATCATATAATAATATAATTCACATAATACAAGGACATTCTTATACAATTTACGATTAACTTAAACAAAATTTCTATACAATTACATATGCTGAACTATACAAAATACTGTAACAGAAATACAAAAAGAAATCCAACTTTATCTCCTAGCGACGACATATCGCACTCGCGATAGAGGTGAGATGCATATAGTGTTACGTTCGCGACACTCAACCATGCTCGCCAGAGGGAGCTAAAAGGCCTCTGTCGAGCTCATGATAGGGGGTGGGTAGGTCCCCATTGCGCGCACACATGCAGGCGTGCTCGCGATGAAGAACAGCCGAGCAGAAGCTTGGCTTACTAAGCTCTCTGTCGCGGCCTCAGTTGGAACTCGGCTAACTCGCACTCTATCGTGCTCACGACATGTGTCGTGATCACAATAGAGTCAAAAATCACACTCTGATACCGATCTCTTACAGCTCCTCTCACAACCCAACTTCTAAAAAAAAAACTAATATTCATGCAAACAACTTCAATTCACTCGATAATTGCATACCAAAACATGCTTATAATCATGCCCATAACATTATACACTCATAACAAGTAATTAGTTTACAATTTAAGAAGATGGTCACTAAACCATTAAACCCAAAACTAAAGGCAAACTCAAACAAAGACACAACTCCCAAACCTCAAAGCGCAGCTTGAACCCTTATCTTCAAGATCACACCTTCTCTTTGCCCTTATCCTTCCATTTGTCCGAAGCTTCTTGCAAGAACATCCAAACCAAACAAAACTCTTAATCCAAAATACCCAACTACCAAATCAAAACAGAAAGGAAAAAGGAGATGAAGACTTGAAACCTAAAAATCCAACCACTTACCTTCCAAAATCCAAACCTAAACTCTAGAAGAAACACCAAGGAAAGAGAAGCAAGAAGTAGAAAATGAAAAAGAAGAAAGAAGAAAAAGAAGTCATGTAGGAACAAGAGAGGGAACGGGGAAACAAAACCAAAAAATCTTATTTTCCTCCCCTCTCACTTCCCTTCCCTCTTTTCATTTAATGCTCCCTACCAACCCTCCTTAGGTGTCAACCTCTAGTTTGTCAAAGTTATTCAATCCTTGGCAAATGTCCTCTAAGTCCTTAGCAAACATCCATCTACTTACTAAAATAAATTCTTTTCTTTCAAAACTTATATTCTCTTTCAATTTAGTCCTTACTAAACTCGAGATTCTTATAATACAAATTACTCTTATACCCTTTCCTATCCAATTAACACAGCAAATTCTCCTAGGGCATAAATTGGGTTGTTACAATTCTTCTCTCCTTAAAAACTTTCGTCCTCAAAATTTCCACGCTAACAAATATACGATCAAATTACCATATCAAGAACTTACACAAAAAAAAACAAATTAGTCAATAACAACTTACACGACAGACCCGCTTGCTCATCCACATCTTCTCGAATCATGGCATATACTCGAGCAAGACCACTAGCAACAGCTAGCTTCTCCACGGTCTCAAACGGTGCTTGGGAGGCTCTACCACTTTCTCTGACACTTCTCGCTGCTCTAGATCTATCTCCACTAGCTCTACTTCCTTGCTCATCTCTACTCGCACTCAATTCCGGGCACTGGGCAAGCATATGCTCCATGCTGCCACACTTGAAGCACGCTCCCGTGAGCTTTAGGCACGTACCCCAATGGTGTTTCTAACAATACTCACACTCAGGTGCCAAACTTCCTTTACTAGCAGGCAGCTCTACACTTCCTACTTCTAAAGGCACTTGAGTCGTCCCTCTAACAACTCGCCCCCTCGCAACATCTCAAGCCTTCTTGTTACCAACTATAGCAATATTTGGCACTTTCCTCTTTTTCTCTCTTCTCTGTTTCAAAAGCTAGGACTCCTCTAACTTCATGGCTGCCGAAACCAACTAATAATAACCCACTTGATGCATAACCGCCATTGCCAATAAAGGCCCCCTAATCACCTCACTCAATCCATCTTCGAACTGTCGGCACTTGAAATCCTTAGTTAATAGAGCATCTGGCACGTACTTACTCAATTCGCTGAACTCTTTCTCATACTCAGTGACCGTTAGGTTCCTCTGCTTCAAACTTATGAACTCTTTCCACTTCGTTTCTCGGTAGGGCTTAGTGACATACTTTTTCTAGAACTTTTGGAAAAATAATTCCCAAGATAACTTAGCTGGTCTTTGTGGGTTGCGAAGCACAAACTTTCACCAATCATACGCTGATCCTTATAACAATGATATTGTCCACACTACTCGCTGGTTATGGGGACAGTTAATCTCTTGTGATATTCTATCCGTCCTCTCCAACCAGAACTTAGCTAACTCAGATTGGTCCATGAAGGTTCCACTAAACTCCTCCACTCCCCTATTTCTCAAAAGCTTTGTAGGAGGCTTGAGAGCGGTCAATTTATCCATCAACTGCAATAGCCCTTGCATTAATGCTAGATTATCATAAGCAGGACCAGGACCTTTCACTAGAGGTCGCTCAGGTGTAGGCCGATTACCCCACTCTGGATTAACACTACCCGTCGTCTCACCTATCTCTTCACACGGTTCAGACTCCATCTATACTCTACACAAGACAACATCTCTAGACAGACTCATATACATCTAAACATCTTATCGTCCTAAACCATCTACCTAAACTCTGATGCCAATAAAATTATAACACCCCAATACCCCTTAGGGGATATCAGAGCGCCCCAACACATAAGGAAATACTCATCCATATAATAACGAAATTGAAATAAACAATTAAATAAGAAATAATAATAAGAAAATATTAATGTCATATAATAATATAATTCACATAATACAAGGGCATCCGTATACAATTTACGATTAACTTTAACAAAATTTCTATATAGTTACATATACTGAACTATACAAAATACTGTAACAAAATTACAAAAAGAAATCCAACTCTATCTCCTAGTGGCCAAGACCTGCAGATGCCAAACTCCCACGAAGCCTGCAACCTACACGGGAAAAACACCTGTGCTAAACGATAACACTTAGTGGGAAGAAACAGAAGCAAAAGACTTTTAACAAAGTCACAAGAAAAACAAGTACGAATAACATGATAGCATATTCATCTCATAAATCATTTTTTCACGGAGACTATATACAAGCATGCGAAAATTATAAGCATCATATACAATAATCTTACTCAAAGCTTTGCATGCACTAACATATACAAACTCACTTGATCTTAACAATTATTATGAACAAAGTACCAAGGCAGAACTATACATCTTGCAAACATTCATGCACATATACACATATGTTTGCATAATCTCATAATAATTATGGAACAATAGCCTGAATTTACATTTGTTGTGGATACGGGTGCACTAGATATCGACAAGCATTATCAACTAGGGAGACCAAAGTCTCAAACATTTTGAAAACTTTAAGATACCCGAAAGTATCAAACACTAGACCCAAACGGGCCGATATTAGACCCAAACGGGGTCAACACTAGCAGCTGCAATCACTGGCCCTTTATAAGCATGCTAATCTATCCACTACTATGACCATTCAGGCTTACATATGAGAACTCTATTCTGAAATTCACTAACTTTACAAATAATCAAATATCCGATTAATTTAATGCACTTATAAATCAATTAAGACATACACAAGATAATATAATATGTCATACATCATATCACATACTAATCATAAGTGAGAAACCTTGCAAAGTGTAACAAATAAAACGCTTTTGACGAAAAGGGGAGGGTCGCGCTCCCGATGACATATCATGCTAGCGAAAAAGCCGAGATGTATACAGTGTCACGTTCGTGACGCACAACCATGCTCGCCAAATGGAGCTGAAAGGCCTCTATCGTGCTCCCAATAGAGGGTGGGTAGGTCCGCGTTGCGTGCACACACGCAGGCATGCTCGCGATGAAGAACAGCCTGGCAGAAGCTTTGCTTGCCGAGCTCTCTGTCGCGCTCACGATAGAGAATGCCTCAACTGGAGCTCAGCTAACTCGCACTCTATCGCGCTTGCGATAGAGTCAAAAATCACACTCTGATACCGATCTCCTACAGCTCCTCTCATAACACAACTTCTCCAAAAAAAAATCTAATGTTCATGCAAACAACTTCAATTCACTGAATAATTGCATACCAATGCATGCTTATAATCATGCCCATAACATTATACACTCATAATAAGCAATTAATTTACAATTTAACAATTAATTTACAATTTAAGAAGATGATCACTAAACCATTAAACCCACAACTCAAGGCAAACTCAAACAAAGACACAACTCCCAAACCTCAAAGCGCAGCTTGAACCCTTCTCTTCAAGATCACACCTTCTCTTTGCCCTTATCTTTCCTTTTGTCCAAAGTTTCTTGCAAGAACATCTAAACCAAACAAAACTCATAATCCAAAATACCCAACTACCAAATCAAAACAGAAAGGAAGAAGGAGATGAAGACTTGAAATTCGAAAATCCAACCACTTACCTTCCAAAATCCAAACCAAAACTCTAGAAGAAACACCAAGGAAGAAGAAGCAAGAAGCAGAAAATGAAAAAGAAGAAAGAAGGAAAAGAAGTCATGCAAGAAGAAGAGAGGGAACGAGGAAACAAAACAAAAAAATCTTATTTTCCTCCCCTATCTCTTCCTTTCCCTCTTTTCATTTAATGCTCCCTACCAACCCTCCTTAAGTGTCAACCTCTAGTTGGTCAAAGTTATTCAATCCTTGGCAAATGTCCTCTAAGTCCTTAGCAAACATCCATCTACTCACTAAAACAAATTCTTTTCTTCCAAAACTTATATTCTCTTTCAATTTAGTCCTCACTAAACCTGAGATTTTTACCATACAAATTACTCTTATACCCTTTCCTATCCAATTAACACAGCAAATCCTCCTAGGGCATAAATCGGGTTGTTACAATTCTTTCCTCCTTAAGAAATTTCATCCTCAAAATTTTCACGCTAACAAATATACGATCCAATTACCATATCAAGAACTTACACACAAAAAAAAAAACACTTAGTGAATAACATCTTACCAGACGGACCCGCTTGCTCATCCACATCTTCTCGAATCATGGCATATACCAAAGCAAGACCACCACCAGCAGTTGGCTTCTCTACAGTCTCAGACGGTGCTTGGGAGGCTCTACCTCTTCCTCTACCACTTCTCGCTGCTCTAGATCTATCTCCACTAGCTCTACTTCCTTGCTGATCTCTACTCACATTCAATTTCGGGCACTGGGCAAGTATATGCTCCATGCTGCCACACTTAAAGCACACCTCTGTGAGCTTTCGGCACGTACCCCAATGGTATTTCCAACAATGCTCACACTAAAGTGACAAACTTCCTCTACTAGCGGGCAGCGCTCTACTTCCTACCTCTAAAGGCACTTGAGCCATCCTTCTAACAACTCACCCACTCGCAACATTCTAAGCCTTCTTGTTACCAACTATACTACTATCCGGCACTTTCCTCTTTTGCTCTCTTCTCTATTTCAGAAGCTCGGATTCCTCTAACTTCATGGCTATCGAAACCAACTGATAATAACCCACTTGATGCATAACTGCCATTGCCGATAAAGGCCTCTTAATCACCTCTCCCAATCCATCTTCGAACTGTCGGCACTTAAAATCCTCAGTTAATAGAGCATCTAGCATGTACTTACTCAATCGGCTGAACACTTTCTCATACTCACTGACCGTTAGGTTCCTCTGCTTCAAACTTCTGAACTCTTTCCACTTCGTTTCTCGGTAGGGCTTGGTGACATACTTTTTCTGGAACTCTTGGACAAAGAATTCCCAAGATAACTCAGCTGGTCTCTGTGGGTTGCGAAGTACAAGCTTCCACCAACCATACGCCGAACCCTATAATAGTGATATTACACACACAACTCGCTGGTTCTAGGGACAGTTAATCTCTTGTAATATTCTATTTGTCCTCTCCAACTAGAACTCAGCTAACTCAGATTAGTCTATGGAGGTTCCACTAAACTCCTCCGCTCCCCTCTTTCTCAAAAGGTCTGTAGGAGCCTTAGGAGCGATCAATCTATCTATCAACTATAATAGCCCTTGCATTAATGCACGATTATTATAAGCAGGATCGGAACCTTCCACTAAAGGTCGCTCAGGTGCAAGCCGAATACCCTTCTTTGGATTAACACTACCCGTCGTCTCACCTATCTCTTCACTCGGATCAGACTCCATCTATACTCTACACAAGACAACATCTGCATTAGGCCACGATACTAGACAGACTCATATACATCTAAATATCTTATCATCTTGAACCATCTATCTAACCTCTGATACCAATAAAATTGTAACACCCCTCCATTGGGGGATATCGAAGCGCCCCAAGACCTAAGAACATACTCATCCATACAATAGCGAAATTGAAATAAATAATTAAATGAGAAATAATAATAAAAAAATATTAATATCATATAATAATATAATTCACATAATACAAGGACATCCTTATACAATTTACGATTAACTTAAACAAAATTTCTATCCAATTACATATACTAAACTATACAAAATACTGTAACACAATTACAAAAAGAAATCCAACTCTATCTCCTAGTGGCCAACACCTGCAGATGCCAAACTCCCACGAATCCTGCAACCTACACAAGAAAAACGCCCGTGCTAAGCGATAACATTTAGTGGGAAGAAACAGAAGCAAAAGACTTCTAACGAAGTCACAAGAAAAACAAGTACGAATAACATAATAGCATATTCATCTCACAAATCATTTTTTTCACGGATACTGTAGAGACCGGGTCCCGAGGCGGTTCAATATCAGGATTACCCGATGATGAAAGTGATACTTTCCATAAGTGAAGGTGTTGAAAAAATGATTTTCTCCTTATCGAAAATCTCTCTTGTTCTTCTAAAAATTTTAATTCAAAAATTCACATTTTCACTCTTATTTTTTTATTTTTTTTATTTTATTTTATTTTATTTTATTTTATTTTGTTCGCATGCCACGTGGGCGGGTCGCGCCTATGCGGGGGCTGCAGAGCGCGGGCCCGCCAGAGCGCTATAGAGAGAGCATGCGCCCCACAGGGGCGCGTCTCGCCGTGAGGTGTGTGCCCCTTGGGACGCATCTCGCCGAAGCGTGCGCGGCCCATTGGGGCGTGTCTCGCCGCGAGGCGAGCGCTGGCGCGCTTCGGGCCCGCGTCACCTGCCTCCACACGCGGCCATTTTTTGGCCTTTCTCCACTCGTTTTCTGATCAATCTTCAGCCTATTTTACAGTCTATTTTTTTTCTGTTTCTTTCACAATTTGATGCAATTTTCCGTTAACTAAAAATGAAAGCATTATTTGTCTCTTTCAATTTTTGGGTGAGACAGGAAATCAAAAGGGGAGCTGGTCTTTCATTTGAGGGATCGGCATTTTTGACTCAAGAAAAGGGATCTGCTTTTCTCTCAAGGAGAACGGTAGGGTTTTTTAAAAACAAAAGCAACAAATATTTTTTAAATTGAAAAGGTCTGATTTTTATCCTTCTTCTTGGGTTTTCTTCAAAGAATTTCTAGCCGGGGATTTATTCTATACAAGGAAAAATCAATTTCCTTTGTTGTTCATCTTCTTCGCCTATATTCTCCCAAGTTTACCTTGTTAAACTTGTATTTTCTTTTTACATATTTTCTTTGTTTTCTATCGGAATTCCGATAAGGTGAACGATCGAGACTCCTCATTTTCCAAATACATAACTCTAAGGGTAAACACATTGAGCCCGTCCTATTTTTTCTATTTACTTATCATTTGTGGTCATTAAATTTGTTATTTTTACCATGTTTATTTTCTGGTATTTCTAATATTTTGCTACTGTTGGCATCTTAAGTTTAGTTTTTTGGTTTAATTTCTTCGTAGTTGTTTTATATGACTTTTGTAGTTTTATTTCTTATCTTCTGTTTGCTGTTGACGTTAATCATGTTATTGCCATTACTATGGTCATTTGTTTTTATTGTTGGCATTTTTATTGTTGGCATTTTTATTGTTGTCTTGTGTTGCTGTTGCCACTATTTCTTTCCATTATTATTATTATAATTATTATTATTATTCCATTACTGTGGACTTTTCCCTTTCTCTTATTATCACTTTATTATTATTATTATTATTATTACTACTACTACTACTATTGTCTTTTATTATTATTATCATTATTATTATTATTATTATTATTATTATTATTACTATTATTATTATTATTACTGCCATTATCATTATTATTTATTATCGTGTCATATATTTATTTTGTTTTCACTTAGTTAATTGTTGGAATTGCTACTAATATTTTTGATGTTATTTTTTGTCTGAGATTTAATTTGAGTCGCATTATGTGGGCGTCTCCATGACCTCCCGGATGGGTCACGACGCGTAGAGGAACACATCGTTTGGATGAGACCTTTCTTATTTCCCTCCTTTTGTTGTGCCTATATGTAAATAATTATTTTACCTATGCACGCGTGAGATAAAAAATCACAAAAATACTTTTATAATTAAGTTGAATTTTTTACTAATAAAATTGGGATCAATGTCCCTCATTTTAGACAAAGGAGTCTAAAATGTCACAATAAAACAAAGAGTTAATTTTCTCCAGAAATGTGATCACTCATCCCGGTTTTCCAAATTAACAATCAAATAACTTTTCGAGCTCTCTTTAAATAAGTGCGAAGGAACCAATGTTCCTAAACCAAATAAATATCCCGATTTATGTATGTTTCTCTTATGTTTGATTTTATTTGTTTTGTTTTAAATTTATATTCATGTATTTTCTTTTGGGCCCTTGTAATTAATTTTAGGGCAACATTATTTAATTTCCATTTGGGATTGTTTTCCTTCCCAATTTATATTTTTTAATCTTCTTTTAATGGGGTTGTATTTCGCCCCAATTTCTCTTGTAATTGTGTGCTTGGCGTGTTTACTGCTTTCTTTTATCGCTTTATTTTACTGCTTTTCTTTATAGTCTTTTATTTATCGCTTCTTTGAATGCTTGCAATGCGCTTTCAATTAAATGCATTTATCGTGTGAGATAAGAGGTATAATTTTAGGAAGTTAAAAACTCACTTATAATTAACCAAAGCATAAATAAGAGTGAAGTTCTGAACACCAATCTCTGGTCTAGACCAATAAGAGGTTAGAGACCTTTCCCAATTTCTTGTAAATTGGGTGGCGACTCCAAAATACCTCAAAGGTGCCCAAAGGTGTCATGGGGCTAGATGTTCCTTTCTAATGTCCTATTGGGAAGGAAGCATCCAAGATGTCTCATGGCGCCCATGATCAAAAAGACGCGAACCAATCCCTCGAATCCTAAAAGCGGGTTCAATGAGGACCTTTGCTAGGTTCGGCGCGCGTCACAGATACCATATACAAGCATGCGAAAATCATAAGCATCATATACAATAATCTTACGCAAAGCTTTGCATGCACTAACATATACAAACTCACTTGATCTTAACAATTATTATGAACAAAGTGCCGAGGCAGAACTTTACATCTTGCAAACATTCATGCACATATACACATATCTTTGCATAATCTCATAATAATTACGGAATAATAGCCTGAATTTACATCTGTTATGGGTACGGGTGCACTAGATACCGACTAGCAGTATCAACTAGGGAGACCGAAGTCTCAAACATTTTAAAAACTTTAAGATACCTGAAAGTATCAAACACTAGACCCAAACGGGTTGACATTAGACCCAAACGGGGTCAACACTAGCAGCTGCAATTACTAACCCTTTATAAGCATGCTTATCTATCCATTACTACGACCATTCAGGCTTACATATGAGAACTCTATTCTGAAATTCACTAACTTTACATATAATCAAATATCCGAACAATTTAATGCACATATAAATCAATTAAGACATACACGAGATAATATAATATGTCATACTTCATATCATGTACTAATCGCAAGTGAGAAACCATGCAAAGTGCAACAAATAAAACACTTTTGAAGAACAAGGGAGGGTCGCGCTCGCGACAGAGGGGAGATGCGTACAGCGTCGCATTCGCGACACTCAACCACGCTCGAGAGAGGGAGCTGAAAGGCGTCTATCGTGCTCGCGATAGAGGGCTGGTAGGTCCCTGTTGTGCGCGCACACGACGAAGAACAGCCCGGCAGAAGCTCGGCTTACCGAGCTCTCTGTCGCACTCGTGACAGAGAATGCCTAAGTTGGAGCTCAGCTAACTCGCAATCTATCCCGCTCGTGATAGAGTCAAAAATCACACTCTGATACCGATCTCTTACATCTCCTCTCACAACCCAACTTCTCCAAAAAAAAATCTAATATTCATGCAAACAACTTCAATTAAATCAATAATTGCATACCAAAACATGCTTATAATCATGCCCATAACATTATACACTCATAATAAGCAATTAATTTACAATTTAAGAAGATGATCACTAAACCATTAAACCCAAAATTCAAGGGAAACTCAAACAAAGACACAACTCCGAAACCTCAAAGCGCGGCTTGAACCCTTCTCTTCAAGATTACACCTTCTCTTTGCCCTTATCCTTCCTTTTGTCAAAAGCTACTTGCAAGAACATCCAAACCAAACAAAACTCTTAATCCAAAATACCCAACTACCAAATCAAAACAAAAAGGAATAAGGAGATGAAGACTTGAAATCCAAAAATCCAACCACTTACCTTCCAAAATCCAAACCAAAACTCTAGAAGAAACACCAAGGAAGAATAAGTAAGAAGTAGAAAATGAAAATGAAAAAGAAGAAAGAAGGAAAAGAAGTCAAGCAGGAAGAAGAGGGAACGGGGAAACAAAACAAAAAAATCTTATTTTCCTCCCCTCTCTCTTCCGTTCCTTCTTTTCATTTAATGCTCCCTACCAACTCTCCTTAGGTGTCAACCTCTAGTTGGTCATAGTTATTCTATCCTTGGCAAATGTCCTCTAAGTAATTAGCAAACATCCATATACTCACTAAAATAAATTCTTTTCTTCCAAAACTTATATTCTCTTTCAATTTAGTCCTCACTAAACCCTAGATTCTCACAATACAAATTACTCTTATACCCTTTCCTATCCAATTAACACAGCAAATCCTCCTAGAGCATAAATCGAGTTGTTACAAACATTATCTTTAATTAATTATAATTGGATTACATATAAATTAAAATGGAAGAAAACTTTGGAAATGAGTTGAATGAAAGAAAGAAAGAAAGTAAGAAAGTAAGAAAGAAAGAATGAGATAATGTAAGAAAATGAATGAGGGAGGATATCCTCATTTAGTAATGTTTAACCTGAAATAAATAAATAAATGCTGCAACAAAGGCTGGAGCTCTTCACGTGGAGCTGCAATAAAGGCTACAGCTCTTCACGTAGAGCTCCAGCCTTTGCTACAGCTCCACGTGAAGGCTATATCCTTTGCCAGAAATCGGCACAGTACAGTGCTGATTTTTAGCACGCCAGTCGGTCAATTCGACTGACTCCACCCCTGACGAAAATCGGCACAAAAATGTGACTATTTTTAACACCCCAAATTATTAATTAAGTTTACTGTTGCACCAATTTTCTATTTTTTTTTAAATTACCCCAAAATTAAAAAAACCCCTTCATCAACCTGCATTCATATGTATATTTTCTTGTAAAAATAAAGACATTAGGGATCAATACATAGACAACAAATAAATAAATTTAATACATAATTAGTCCTTTGTATTTGCTATAGTTTAATCTCCTTCACTTAATTTTTTTTTTCCCTTTAAATTTAGTAAAATTTATTTACTATTGTCATATTATACATTAAAAATAAAATTTGAAAACTTTCGTACTTTCTATTGAGTACTAGCCACAGGTCATATATACACACACACATATATATATATATATATATATATATATCGCTTAACTCCTGCACTCTTTTTTTTTAAAAAAAAATTACGTATTATATTTGTTTTTTTCCGCACTAATCGCATAATAATCAGATTTTCCTTCTATTAAACCCCAGTAGCTAATGTGAAGCTACGTTAGTAGTTGGCTCCCACACATTTGACATAAAAAGGAATTGAGTGCAACTGAAATTGACTTCATGGAGAGCTAATGAAAGAAATAACCAATGTTATTGAAACCGGACTGGACCGGCCGGTTCAACCGGTTGAACTGCGAACCGGTTGGTTTGAATATATAAAATTGGATTAGAAAAAAATCGGTTTGAACCGGATTGAACCGGCGAACCGAAAAACCGGACTGAACCGAGTTTTTGATTAAAATGCAAAAAAACAAAAAGAAAATGAAGAAAGAGAAAATCAGGTCGTGAGAGGGTCTGCCTTTTGCCATTTCTTTTTCATTTTCACTTCACCTGCTCTCCTCCTTGAGTGGCCGCCGCCCATTGCAAGTCCAAAGTCTCACCGTCGCCGAATTCCTGTGGTGGATACTGCAAATCGGTGAGTATTATTGTTATTCCCCTGCTTTTATTTTCCTGTTTTTATTCCTTAAAAGAAAGTTTTATATGCTATACTGTAAAAACCATTAATATTATTCCCGATTAACATGATTATGCAAATAAAAAAAATTAAATCAAAGTTTTCTAGTAATAATTAAGTATAAACGAGGGGAGGGAGATAATCAATCCATTATTAGGCCTCTGAGGTTGCAAACGAGGGATTTTATTTTATTTTATAGGGTTTAGGTTGAAGGTATTAAAGAAGAAGAAAGAAACAGCCCCCACATATTGGATTATTTATCAGTTTTAGCATTCCCTCAGTTTATTAGTAGTGGTATTAGGGATTATTAAAGTGACTTTTGAATTCAAGTTTGGAACTATAGTCTGGACAACTCCAGCATATTCACAAACACCCGGTGGGCATTACGTTTCTCCTAAAAACACTAACAAAATACAACATAATTCAATTTTAGGGAAAAAAAAAGTAGAAAAAACATATTTTTGAAATTAATAGATCACCTGAACAATCAATTTATAGTGCTAGCGTAAGCTTACTTGAACAATCAAACTACAGCCGTCAAAGCTAACAAATATATACTTTCAAATCCGAAACTTCACCTAATAAACAATCCCAAAGCCACTTTCTTAAATTTTTAATAAGTTTTTATTATATTTCTGCCAATTTATACATGCAAGCATCTGTAAGTATCCATGGGCTTATGATAGAATTGGCAATCGGCACACTGGCTTGGCGAATGGGCTCTCTTATTGGGCTTCCAATGAAAGTGAGATCTGCTAAAAAAATAAGTAAATAATAAGATAAATGGGTTTCTATATTACACTTGTCTAACTATCAAAATAACTTCTAGCATATGTCATGAGTTATTATTGATTTTGTTTATAAAAGAATTAATGTAAGAACTTCATTTAGTGTTCTATATTTGTGGCATATGTCAAATATTTTGATAGATTTTATTTTTGTTTGAGTGTTTATACAGTAGTGTTTATAACAATTATACTAAATAATAATATTTTAAAAAATAGAAAAAAATTCGGTCGAACCGGTCGAACCATGAACCCTCAACCTTGCCGGTTTTGTATCCGGTCCGGTTTCAATAACATTGGAAATAACTGAGCATTTGATTTGACAAATATTTTCCATTGAAAAAATAAAAAAAGTAAATGACGAAACTCCCCTTTAATAGTACGTGTAAAGAAAAAGACAGTACATGTAAAGAAAAATTATCAGATTATTGAAATATAACACCTTATATTTTCAAATTAAAAGTCATATCAGTAATATATATATATATATATATATATATATATATATATATGATATCCGATATAGTACAAAATTTTATTTCTCCAAGTCCTACATGTGACACGACATTTGACTAAATATTTATATAAATTTTTACATGTTAATTTGTAACCTAAATATACTGCTACATACTGCTACGATAGAATTTTGGTATCTATTTTTTCATTTTTCAGGTAAAAATTACTTTAATTAAAAATGAATATTAATTCGGGTATTAACTGTTATGAAGTATTTTTCATAATTTTAGTATTAATTTGTGATAAATTTAGTGACAGCTTTTTAAATCAATCTGCAATTTAAAATAAAATGGGTGTAGAAAGCCAAATGAAAAAAATGAGTAAATATAAGGGACAAAATAAGGTTGGAAATTAAGCACAATGACCTACGGATGTAGTAGGAAAAAGACGAGCTACAGTTGAACTATAAAATGGGGGTAAGATTGGAGCATACCTTAGGCAAGAAATTAGAGTGGCCGATGATAGAATATGCAGGCAGCAGCATATAGCAGAGCTCAGGAATAGAGCGCAAACCCCATACAAGGATCCACAAATAAGCCAAACATTGTCTGAATTGGAGCTTAGTGGTTATAGTGGCAAGTATAGGGCTGGTTTTGACCAACCAAGATTTCAAGCAAGCCTGTAGCCCACCTCTTTTTTTGGGTCATAGAGGCCGGCCCTCCTGATGGTGCGCACCCAAGAAAGGCCTCAGGCTTGGGGGCACAATACAGAGATCGCCATCCTCTTTTATGGATCTTTAGGCCTGTTAGTACATCTTCGGTTGTGGATCCATGTTGCTAACCAACCCAACATTCAATTTCGCACAAGCCCAATTAGAATATTTTTATTTTTATTTATTTATTTTACTTGTATCCAGAAATCTACAACCTCCAACTAATCTAGTTCGAGTTGGGGTAAAGTTCTTCTAACATTTATTTTATCCATTCACAATACTCGAATTTGAGACATTTAAAAGTAACAAATATTTTACCACTTGAACAAATTAATGTTAGTATAAAATGCCGTTTAAGGAATTTTTTTTTTCCCTTAGATTACTATTTCTTATAATAAAATTAAGTGAGTTAAGCCAACTTCGCAAATATTTCAATAAAATAAATTTGGATGATTCTAAATTATTTAATTTCCAGTACAAACTTCTGTACCCCAGGCAGTGCCCCAGTCGTAGCCACAACAAGTGACTTCATATGCTGTCTCTACCAAATTTCAAAGGTTCTTTGGCCAATTGGTTTTCCCTTGCAATGCTTGCTTAGCTGCCGTAAGGAATTCCTTTGATTTACCAAATATTTTCATCATTTCCATATCATCCAAGTTCCCTGCTAATAGACCATAACATTATATATATAAGAAAAAAAAAATCATAACATAAAACATGTTCTTATGAAGGGTATTTTTGAACTATTTTTTATAGTTTAGGGGCATATTTGAAGTATACCTTTTACCGGTGTAAGATTTTTGGCTTGGTCCCCTACATCGTCCGGACAGAAACCATAGAGAAATAGGATGTTTTCGCCTGCGAAAACATCCTGTTTCTCCATAGAAAGGTCCTTGAAGTCCAACTATTCCTTGTCCCAAATACTAATTAAGAAATTAATTAAATTTTTAGTTAAAACTTTTTTTTAAAAATACTATATTAATTAGAATTGGAATTCATGATACCTTGCTTAAGACCCTCAATTGATTTCCAAAAGGATCATCCTTCAATCAGTCGTAAAAAGCTTGTGGTGATTGGACAAAACCGCAGTCTCCTTTACTCTTGGAACCTAAGAAGAAACACATTGCATGACGAACAATCTTTGGATTGTTGGCAAACATGTTGCAGTCCACATTTAACATGAACGGAGCATTTGTCATTATTCCTGAGACACTTGTCTATCATAAAAATAAAAATAAAACAAAAAAATAAAAATAAAAATTTTAAAAAATCATGTAATATCATTAATTTAAGAGATAACACATACATTCCAATCTAAACTATGTCACCGTTTTAACATTTTACTGTACTAAGTGAGTGCCGAATTATTTTTTAAATTTATTAAAAATATCAAATTACATGATACTTTTCAAAAAAAAATACCTAAAATCCATATACTTTTGGCATGTAAATAGTAGAGATGGCACATTTAGCCCAGCTCAATAATTCCATCCAAATTTGCCCAAAAAACTTTGACTCAAACCTAACCCAATTCAGAATCATGTCCATCTAGGCCAACTCAAAATGACCCTATTAAATTTTGACTCTGATGGATATGTTCCACGTGATCAAATGGGCATTAACTGTACCAAATGGGTCAATATATCAAATTTATACCAAGAATAGTATGGCCCAAAATTGACCTGATCCGAACTCGGCCTAGCCCATCCTAACCCATCCCCTTAGCCCAGACCAAAGTAGGCCTGAATTTTATTTGTGCGAGCTTGTGTAGAAAAAAATCTACAAATTCCGGTTAGGCCTAGCCCGAACCCGATCTATCCCATTTCGGCCCAAACTCGATCGGGCATGGCCCGAATCCAGGCCTATATTTTATTTATTTATGCTCATGCAGAAAAAAAACCTTCAAATTTCGTTTATACCCGGCCTGAATTCAACAAATCTCGATTCGGCCCAAACCCGATCCACCCAATTCAACCTAAACTCGGCCCATCCCGACTCGGATCTGGCTCAGCAAGAAATAGGTTTGGATTTTGTTTATGCAGAATTGTGTAGAAAAAATCTTCAAGTTTCGTTTAGGCTCGCCCCGAATCCGACCCATCTCGACCTAAATCCGACCCATCCCAATTTGACCTGAGCTCGGCTAGTACCAAATCTAACTAACCCAATCCAAAATAGGCTTGTGTTTTATTTATATAGTTTTGTGTAGAAAATAAAATTTCAAACTCCAGTTAGGCTTGGTTTGAACCTAACCCATTCTGGTTTGGCCCGAACTCGATCGAGCTCGACCCGGCCCGAAGTAAGGCTGATTTTATTTATGCAGGCTTGTGCAGAAAGAATTTTCAAATTTCGTTTAGGCTCGGCCCAAATCCTACCCATCCTGGCTCTGCTGGAACTCGATCCATCCAGCCCACAGTAAGTCTAGATTTAAATTATGCAAAATTGTGCAGAAAAAATATTAAAATTTTCTTTAGGCTCGGCCCAAATTCGACCCATCCGGCCCCGCTCGTACTCAATCCATCCCAATTGGGCCCGAACTCGACCCATCTAGACCTGAATTTTTTTTAGAGAGAGTGAAAATTGATTTCTTAGAAGTAAAACATTGGTTTTAATCAAAAAAAAAAAATTGAGTAAACTGAGAAAGAGAAATTAATTCTCTATTCTTTGAAAACTCTTGTTTTTCATCATTTTTTACTGGAAATTTCATAGGAAAACAGAATTCTTTTAGAAAGAGAAAGTTTTCCTCTTCTTGGAATTTGCTTTGGAATTGGTTGTGGAATCAAGAAGGACGCGCAACGTTTCTATTTTTTAATATCAGATTTAATCTAAGGGTAATATTTTTGGGCTCAATTTGTCGTTTCATTCTCATTTGAAACTTAACATTTCTCTTACATCATTTGACTTGAAATATGTGTTTCTTTATAATTTTCTATGTTCATTAGTTTTGAATATGTTTTTGGAGTTATGAAAATGATGCTTATGTATTCCTCGGTATAATTTGTATATGATTGGTGATGTTTGACATGAAATTGATTTGAAAATTGGATTTTAATGGAGTTTCTCATTTTCTAAGCATGACTGATGGGAAGATGGCATGAGCGATGGGACGGAACGAAAGTGTTCCGTCCCGTCCCTTGCGCCCCTTCCGCCCGTCTGTCCTGTCCATTGGCCCGTCTATGGTCTTTTTTGGTTGATTTTTGACTTTTCTAATATAATTTATTTTATTTTTACACCCAGCATGTACTAATTGATCTAAATGTGAAACTTTGCATTTGTATTTATTAATGTTTTCCATTTTAATTTCATTTTTTGTATTTGAGTATTTGATTTATTTAACATGCTAATCTTATTGGTTTTCCTTTATTTTATACTTGGCTCGAGTATTCTCATGCATGTATTTTTGCAAGCGGATGGAGTTTTGGTGATCAAGACGATTTTGCATATGGAGAATAGTAAAATCCCTTTTACATTTCCTTAGTTTACCTATTTTACTTTATTTCGGATATTCTATTTAATTAATGCTTTGCACGTTATGATAAAAATCCACAAAAGATTTCTACGAATAAGATGGGAATTACTTAATAAAATGGGACCAATGTCCTGAGCTTCAATCCAAAATGTCATCTAAATGGAAAGTTGCTTTTTACTGAAATGGGATCAGTCATCCTGGTTTTCTTAATAACATCAAAAGAACGCTCTGATTTTTGTAAATATGCTTGTGGGAACCAATGTTCCCACCTTAAACGTATTTCCTATTTGATGTATAAATCATTTCATATTATTTTTAAAGAATTGTATTTTGTCCCATTCATTTATAAGTTATTAGCTTTTATTTATCGCTTTATTTATTGCTTTATTTACTGCTTTTTTTGGATGCTTGAAATGTACTTTAATTTAATTGCATAATCATGTGAAAAAAGAGATAAGAATTAAATTCAAAAAACTCATTTATAAATTTTAACCAAGGTACAAGTAAGAGCGATGTCCCGAACTCTCTCTAGTCTTAGGCTTCTTGAGGTTAGACAAATTTTTCCAATATTTTATTGGGTGGTGACTCTAAAATATCACTTGTTGCCCAAAATAAACGCACTGTAACCGTGACATGTGACTGGAATAGCAGTTAGAATGTCGCCGGACTGTGTATCGTGAGATGGAGAATCGGGGGCTAGAAACTTCTCTTCCCCGGTGAGTGGTGAGTGGTGATGTTGTTCAATGTTGCTTCTGCCTTTGGGAATCTAGGGCTTCGATTTATTATATATGTAGAAGGGAAAAAAAGCTTGGCCCAATATGGATTAATTGTATGAGTTAATCGGTTGGGTTATATAATAACTCATAACCCATATAAATATTTTTAAGTTTTAAAATGGATTACATGGATTATAATAATCCAATAAAATTGTGAAAAAATATATTAGACGGATTGAGTTAAACGGATTGGACGGATTACACTATTTTTGAACACCCCTGCCCTATCCTATGTGAGATTTTTTTTCCAATGCTGTTAAAACTTTGTAAAATTGGAGTTGTAAACGTACCTTGGTGGAAGCCGTTAGGGTATGTTTTGTATTCCACAAGATTTCATTTTGCATTAACTGTAAGAACCCAAATTAAGGTAAACCTCATATGTTAATATATATATATATATATATATCTTTTAAGAAGTTAGGGACCATTTCCAAATCTCAACAACAGGGACAACATCTAAACTAGGGGTGAGCAAAAAAATCAATGAACTTGGTTAACCGAAAAAAAATCCGAAACTGAACCGATGAACTGGTTAACCGATTGTAATGGACTGGTTAATAGTTAGTGTTTTGAAAAATCGATATTAATGGACTGGTTCATGGTTTTGACTCATGTGACCGGTTAACCGAACCAAAATCGAATTTTTAGTTAATTTATTAATTGTTTAATATGTCCATATTTATTATTTTTTATTATTTCTTGATTTATCAAATTTTCAATAATGAAAATAAGAATATATTCGAAAAGTTATATAACAATTTATCCTAATTAAAAGTGATCATGTACTTTTTTTCATTATACTAATTATTTTGAAGTTTTTAAGTTTTTTTAATTGACGATTAGTAAGTATAACAATTTATCTAATTAAAAATGATTATAGACCGATTAATTTATTTACTTATTAAATATTAATTTTTAAAAATAAATTTTCTTATATCCATCAAATATTTTTATTTTAACAACAATGATGTTCTATTATAATAAAAAAGTTTTAATTTTTAAGTATCTTGAATATTTTAATTTTATTTATGAATACATTTTATAATTGTAGTGGTTAATCGAAAAATATCGAGTAATCGGTCCGAAAATCCGAAATCGACGGACTGATTAACTGATAGTAACGAACTGATTAATGATTAGTATTTTAAAAAAACCGATATTAATAGACTGAATTTTTTTTTGCTCATGTACCGATATTAACCGGTAAATACTCACCTCTAATCTAAACAATAAAAAGATTCAATACGCAAACTTCAAAACTATCTGTCTTTTGTTCCTGCAGTTTACTTCTTGTCTATGATAGGGTGGACAATTTTTGGCCAAACATATTTATCCTTCTAGAAAATCTATATGCAAATTTCAATGATTTATTTCTCTAATACTAGAAATCAAACGCGACAAACCAAAAATTCTCTCAAAATAAGTACTACGTGCGGTTTTGAATAATTACCTTAATATTTTAATTATAAAAATCTAATATTTTAAACAATAATATATAATTTATATTTGTTAAAATAAATTAAACTTGAAAATTTTTCTGTATAAGTAACAAATAAAATTATTAATATAGATGACTTTAGTTTTTACAGTAGTTAGTAAAGAAGTTATTAGGACTATTATCATCGTATAAGTATGGCATCCCATAAGTATTTTGATAACTTTACAATTCATAATAATAATACAGCATTCTATAATACAATTTGAATCCAGAAATAAACAAAGACCATCTATGTATAAATTAATATTTTTTTAGAGAGAAAAGAATTATGGGTGTTCAAAAAAAACCGTTGTACTTAATTAACCAAGAAATCGATCTGAAAAATAAGTTAACTAAATCGATTTTTATGGTTAACGATTAATATTTTTAAAAAATAGATATTAATGAACTGGTTAACCGAACTGATAACCGATACATAACTCTATTTCACTTTTTCTTTCTTTTTATTTTAATTTTTTATTTTATTATTTTCATATTTAATTATTTATATTCCTCGGATTCTCATTTACTTTAAAATATATTTCAATTTCATTTTAGTTTTTTTAAAAGACATTTTAGTTAATTTATTAATTGTTCAATATGTCCATATTTATCATTTCTTGATTTATCAATTTTTATTAATGAAAACAAAAATATATTCGAAAAGTTATATGACATTAATATATTAACTAAAATTTTCAATAATTTTTCTAAAACAAACTAAAATTCTTAATGTATGTGAAAATAATGTGTGTCGAGTTAAAAAAAATAAAGAAAAATAGTTGTTAGTATTGGATGGATTTATTTTAATAATTTTATATTTTTTAAATATTTTTGCTACACTTTTTTTCATTATTCTAATTATTTTAAAGTTTTTAAGCTTTTTTTTTTTCAAATTGGCGATTAGTAGGTATAACCACCAATCTAATTAGGGTAATCATGAATTGATTAATTTATTTATGTATTAAATCTTAATTCTTAAAAACAAAGTTACTTATATCAACCAAAAACTTTTATTTTAGCAACAATGATGTTATATTATAGTAAAAAATTTTAATTTTTAAGTATATTAAACATTTTAATTTTATTTATGAATATATTTTATTATTGTAGTGGTTAACCGAAAAATACCGGTTAACCGATTCAAAAAATCGAAACCGATAAATTAGTTAACCAATTGTAACGGACTGGTTAATGGTTAGTGTTTTGACAAAATCGATTTTAATGAACTGATTTTTTTGGGGCTCATGGACCGGTTAAACCGGTGCATGAACACCCCTAAAAAGAATTATTAGCACAATAATTAATTAATATTAGAATTTTATAAGAAAATAATTTAAGAGATAATTTTTTAATTTTATCTTATAGTATATTAGCATATTAAATTAATAAAATATCAATTAATAAGAAAAAAAATCCATTAAAAAATGATAAAAGATAAACATTTATCTTGCATGAGTAGTAACATAAGATAAATGCTAATAGATGAAACTTTTTTAAGATAAATATTAATAAGAGATTAACACAATAAAATACTAAAATGAAACAATGAGTAAAACTCTAAAATGCAATAAAAAACAAATAGGATTTATGTACTCACTAACAAATAAAAGTTACATTGTTTGCTGATCTAAGAACAAAAGAGAAACTACAACTTACAAAGGCTATTATAAAGAAGAAGACAATCACGAGCAATACTTCCCAAGTCAAATTGGTCAACTCTTTTCTTGAATAATGATAACCAGATACCTCTTCTATGAGTTCGGTTGCGCCTTACTCATAAGTTCGGATAGCCAAGCTGATCCTGAATAGACTCTCAATAACAGCTCAATCTATCCTAATAGCTCAAAAAGAACTTATCTCCATGGGCTATCAGGATTGTCATAATCCTTTAAAGATTTCCATTCCATTACAACGCGAGTTCTTCTTGTTTAACCTTATCTAATCAGGAATCAAGTTTATCTAATCGAAATTTTTGAGTTTTATCCTATTTAGGACTTCAAGTCTTGTCCTATTGAGGATACTTATTCTACTCAGAAGTGGACTCCTATTCCAACACTGATTCCTAACTCTATAAAAGGAGGAATCCAGGTATGTTTCTCTTATTGATTTTTTTTAATTACAATACACTTACTTTCGTCAATGTTTTTGACTTGACCATCGAAGTATCCCATGTCAGAAAATCCGCCAGAGTTTTGTGTTTTCAAGTGACCTCTCCTAGCGTCCAACCTAAAAATTTCGGACTCTCATCATTTGGTGCAGTGAGCGTGGAAATGCAGGATTCTCTCAACAATGGATCTCTTCCCCGACTTGCCCTTTACTGCTGCCCCTCCGGCAAACCAACCTCTATAAATTCAACTACCTCCAGTTCAGCTATTTGGAAAAACAATACAAACTCCACCGGTTCAGTATGAGACAGTTCCACTTTTACCATCACAACCTTTCCATCAAGCACAAAATCCAGCTCCTCCTCAACCTATCCCTATCCTAGCCATCCCTGGCATTACCCCAAAAATAGCCCAAGCTTTATTAGCCACTTTAGCCGCTGTGGCAATACAAGCATATGCCCCTTAAGCACCTCTTCCTCAAGCTCCCACACAACCTTTTCCACCAGCTCCACTAGCCTCCACACCTACGCCACCAACTTTTCCTACCACACTAGCCCCTGGTTCCACTATAACCCTCACTTTAAATCAGTTTGAAAGGCTTTTTGGGGAACGAATGCAGAAGTATTAGAACCGAAACACACTGTAGTGTCAAAGAAATTTTAGATCGCCTCTAGATAAGGAGATTTTGGCTACTCCATTCCCCAAGATCAGGTTACCAAATCTGTAAAAATATAATGGTAGTACTGATCCTTGAACTCACCTGGATCAATTTCATCATACTATGCTTGTCCACACCTCTGATGATGCTGCTTTGTGTAAAATCTTTCCCTAAACACTTATGGAGTCTGCCCAGATTTGGTTTCAAAATTTGCTCGAGCACTCTGTTGTAAGCTTCGAATAGTTCAATGATATGTTTATTGCAAAGTTTGTGGCAGCTATTCAACCCACAAAAATCTCAGCTGACCTCAATTTAGTTCAGTAGGATAAGGGCGAGCCCTTACGAGCTTATGTGGAAAGGTTTAATACTGTAGCAATG
Organism: Excoecaria cochinchinensis; assembly: GCA_947683425.1. NCBI lineage: Eukaryota > Viridiplantae > Streptophyta > Magnoliopsida > Malpighiales > Euphorbiaceae > Excoecaria > Excoecaria cochinchinensis. Next base: position 11,260,903 of record CANTUQ010000119.1, read on the forward strand.
GATATCCAGAACCTAAACTTAGAGGTGGCCAACAACGCCCTCATACGTAACACCCGGTGCCAGGACTTTAGCGACTCATTGAGTAAAAACCACCCAGTGATTTTATCGAGCTTATGTCCTGAGCTCATAAGTACATCAGGATGGATAAGGCACGTCGCCTCCACAATAGCTCTCAAGACGAAGATACGAGTAGTGACTCATACAGATCGGGCCATGAGAGAAGCAATGGGAGGAATGATTAAAGGAATAGGGGGTCGGGTGGCTCAAACTGGGCTTTTGTAGTTTCAACGCTATCTGGAGATTAGAATGATGATAGGTGGACACCCTTGAAGGCCACAATGTCTCAAATTTTGAAGTGGATGAAGGAGAATAATAGAGTGAATTGGCTGAGACCTATGAGGGAAAGCTCTAATAAATATTAGAGCCTTTATTGCAAATGACTGTAATTAACTCAAAAAGGGAGATTGAATTCCTAGTTCGGAAGGGTAAGCTTGCCCAGTTTGTCAAGACAGGTGATAAAGGAAGAGATCGATCTCATTCACCTCAGTGATAGGATAATAGAGCATTATTCATGTCATTACCGGTGGTATGCATTATGACGTTTTTGATGATTCTAGAAAATGAAAGGCCAAAGAGGTGTTCTCCTTAGACTCCAGTTCTCCAGTAATGAGTTACGAAGTAAGATTCTCAGATGTGGATAGCGATCATATTAGACAACCGCACGCGGACTCTTTAGTGGTAGAGGCCTTAATTCAGGACTATTTAGTCCAGCGTATTTTGGTAGACACGGGTAGTGCGGTCAACCTCATCACCATGTAGGCATACAAGACATTACAAATGTCTACCAACATCTTTGAACCAATGTATGTCCCACTCATTAGGATATCTGGTCAGCCAGTCAAGGTAGAGGGATCGGTGAAATTATCTCTACAGTTCAAGGATGACGAGGTAGTTCGTACTTGTACCAGTTGCTTTATGGTAGTGGACATTCCTCTGGCTTACAATGTCATTTTTGAAAGGCCATTACTAGCCGGGGTGGATGCATACATTTATATGCAAAAACTGTTGTTAAAAGCTCCTGCCTCATAAGGCATTGCGGTGCTTTGAGGAAATCAAAAAGTATCTCGGGAAACGTACATTACAATGTTGAAAGAAGCAAACCAAGCACTTTCGTTGGATGCCTTAGATGTTTCCACTGATGATGCTCGGAAAGCTAAGCCGTTGGACTTACTGTAGGAAGTTGAGCTCGCACCGGGCAAGACAGTTAAAGTCAGGAAAGGCAAAAAAGGGGAAGAAAAGGTAGCACTCATTGCAGTATTGGCAGATTTTATGGATATGTTTGCCTGCCAGCCTTCGGATATCAAGGGCATATGTAAGGCCCCGACTTTTACCCTAGTCGTATTGGATATGCTCAGCGTACAAGAGGAGTCGAGTTTGTGCTTTTCGATTGAGTTTTTGCATGTTGGGACGTAATCGGTATTAATTGATTTGTTAGGGGTAGTTTCGTCATTTGACCTTTTTGGACTAGACTGCATTACTTAAGTTTTGTAGTTGGACCATACTTGAATTATGTTGATTTGAGGGACTTAAGTATGAGTTTTGATGGGTCAAAGGACCCTTTGGAAAATCGACTTGTGGACCAATAGAATTGTGCCATTTAGTGGAAATGGGATAATATTACAATGGACTTTGTAGTGGGTCTTCCAATAACACAGCGGCAGCATGAGTCAGTACGTGTAATAGTTGACCGACTTACTAAGTCAGCGCATTTCATACCAATTCGACTAGATTATTCCATGGATCGCTTAGCTGAGTTATATGTGAATAAGATTGTCCAGCTGCATGGTATTCCATTGTCTATAGTGTCTGATCGGGATTCGAGATTCACTTCAAGATTTTGGAAAAGTTTACAACTTGCTTTTGGTACCCGACTCAATTTCAGTACAGCCTTTCATCCTCAGTCAGATGGACAATCACAGAGAGTTAGTCAAGTGTTAGAGGATATGTTGCGAGGTTGTGTTTTGGATTATCCAGGAAGTTGGGATAAATACATCTCGTTAATGGAGTTTGCATACAACAACAGTCATCAGACGAGCATTGGTGTGGCACTATATGAAGCTCTATATGGTAGAAAATGTCGAACTCCAGTGTATTGGACAGAATTGAATGAGCATAAAGTAATTGGTCCTGATCTTGTGAAATATACGGAAGAAAAAGTGAGAATGATTCAGCAACGGTTGAAAACTGCAAGTGATCGGCGAAAATCTTACACAGATTTGAAGCGAAAGGATATTGAGTATGAAGTGGGTGATAAGGTTTTTCTAAAAGTGTCACCGTAGAGAAAAGTGCTCTGATTTGGGAAATTTTATATGTTTTGATGTATATATATTGCTGAGTTTCTGTTTTTGATATGTATTTGTTGAATTGGATTGCTTGAGTTGATTGCCTGTGTGGATTTGCTTGAGTTTGGAGAGCTTGAGTTTCTAGGGGAAACTTCGCTCAAATTTTGCCAGACCTCTGTGTGATATTTTGGTCATAAGTAGAGTTCTAAACCTCCAAATTAAGTGATTCTAGTGGCGTTAGAACCATGACTTACATACCTATAAAATTTCTAGAAATGACCATGAGATAATTCTGGATCTAAGACCCTTAAATTGGCCAAAATAAAGGTATTTCTACTTTGGCAGGTTCATTGGAGCAGTATAGGTTATTTAGAACATATCTGACGTTCAAGAAGTCCAAATTACCTAAGATTTATTCCATATGAAACTTAACATCCTAGGGAATAATTGGTAAGAGGAAGTTTTGCCTAAAATTAAAGTTTAGATGTCGGTATAGGCTATGAAAAATAAAGTAGTGAAGCAGTCCCGAGATTTTGCTTTTGGAAGGCAAAATTTTGGTACCTCACGGTGACAACCAAAACCTTGCCACCATGACCAATGCCAAGAGAAAGCAGAATTGTTTATTTTTGGACCTCATAATCACAACCAAATCCTTGTCACCGTGACCCATGTCCATAGGCTTCTGTTTTGCTTATTTTTTGTCCTCACGTTCACAACCAAATCCTTGCCACCGTGACCCCCCTGTTTTGACCATTTTATTTGTTCTTGTTTCTGAATTGAACCCGTATTGCACGATAACTTTTCAGAACTTATCCGATACATGTTTAGGACTATCAACTGAATATATGGATATTTATCACTTGGAAAATATACATAAATGGGAGTAATATTAATAGCAAACTAATGAAGTAATGATGATATGTGTAAGGCATTTCAAAGTAAGCATTATGCATATTTTTGGGATCGAAACGAATGAGATGTGTAAGAGTATGACCCTATGTTTATAGTGAATATGTGTAAATGTGACATGTTCAATTATTATATGTAATATATGGAAATGTAAACGTTAAATTGATTTTGATGATGTTATGCAAAGAAGATGCCTAATGTGTTTGTTATGCAAAAAGTAAGGTTAAGTATGAATATGTTCAATGAATGTGTGATTGAATCATTTGCCTAACACTATTAGATGAATGTATAAGCCTATAATACTGTAATATTGTAATGAGACTTTTTCTATTATAATAATATAAAGTATGATGGCTTCCACATATATATCCATATGATTCAAGTTAATAACAAGAAAAATTTTATTATTCGGCTTTTGAAGATTTGAGTGTTTCGATTATAGCTTTTGTTGTGTGGCATCCCTCACTTGCTGTGGTAACCCACTACGTGCGGGTGAATAGGGTGTTACAACATATATCCTAGAGTAATATGCCATTCACTCAATATCAGACCCGACTATAAGTCCGTCAAATAGAAAAAGAGGAACCATGCTCCCGAACAGTAGATAGCAATGACGGAGGAAACAAATGCTTTGTTGAAAAATGGATTCATACGTGAAGTCTTATATCCGGACTGGTTGTCCAATGTGGTTCTGGTAAAAAAGGCTAATGGAAAGTGGAGAATGTGTGTCAACTTCACGAATTTGAACAAGGCTTATCCCAAAGACAGCTACCCACTGCCTAACATTGACCTTTTAGTTGATTCAATAGCTGGGTTTGAAGAATATGCCTTTCTAGATGCCTCAGCTGGTTACCACTAGATTCCAATAAACCCAAAAGATGAAGAGAAGATGGAATTCATTACCCATCAAGCTACTTACTGCTACAGGGTTATGCCTTTTAGGCTTAAAAATGCAGGGGCTACTTATTAAAGGTTGATGAACAGGTTGTTTGCTCCTCAGCTTGGGAGGAATATGGAGGTGTATATGGATCTTATGATAGTCAAAAGTAAGGCATCCAGTGATATGCCCACTGAACTTATAGAGACTTTCTCAACTCTTAGAAAGTTCGATTTGAAGCTCAACCCAGAAAAATGTATTTTTGGGGTACAATCCAGGAAATTCTTGTGTTTGATAATCTCGAAAAGGGCAATAGAGGCTAATTTGGTAAAGATTTAAGCCATCTTAGAGATGGAATAGGCGAAGTCCATCAGAGAAGTGCAGAAGCTTAATGGAAAGGTAAAAACCCTGGGCAGGTTTATCTCTTGTTCAGCTAAGCGCTGCCTCCCATTTTAAAGGGCACTCAAAAGTTTAAAGAAGTTCGAATGGACCCCGGAATGTCAACAAGCTTTCGACGAGCTAAAGAAATCTCTCACCTCTAACGGTCTAAACCAGAGATATGGTGTCCGGAACTTCTCTCTTATTTATGCTTTGGTTAATTATGAATGGGTTTTTAACCTCTTAAAATTATATCTCTCACCTCACGCGATTAATGCATTAAAAGTAAAAGCGCATCTCAAGCATCCAAAAGCAGTAAAAGGAAAGCAATAAATAAAGCGATAAATAAAGCGATAAACACACGAGCACACAATTACAAGAGAAATAGGGGCGGAATACAACCCCAATAAAAGGACGTGAATGGGGACGGAATACAATCCCCAAAAATAAATAAAGTTGCCCCAAAATTAATTACAAGGGCCCAAAAGGAAATGAACTTGAATTTAAAACACTCACACAAGATCGAAATAAAAAGACATGCATAAATCGGGACATTGTTTTAAGAACATTGGTTCCTTCGCACTTGTTCGAAATTTAGGAACATTGGTTCCTTCGTATTAATTTAAAGAGGGTTCGAAAAGTCGTTTTGATTGTTTGAATGAAAATCGGGATGGGTGATCCCATTTTTGGAGAAAATTGACTCTTCGTTTTAATTGTGATATTTTTATTGTTAGGTTAAAACAAGGGACATTGGTCCCAATTTTATTAGTGAAAAACTCAATTTAATTGTAAAAGTATTTTTGTGACTTTTTATCTCACGCGTACATAAATAAAAACAATTATTTACAAATAATCACAACATGAAGAGAGGGATTGGAAAGATCTCACCCAAACCCGAGAGTGCGTCCACGCGTTGCGACCCATCCGGGGAGTCGCGGGGCGCTCACATAGCCCGACTCAAGTTAAATCTCATACAAAAATTAACATCAAAAGAATTAGTAACGGTTCTAAAGATTAATCAAGCAAAGGCAAGATAATGACAACAATAAAATTGTAGTGATGGTAACAACAAATAATCATGACATGATAACAACAATAAAATAATAATAATAATAGTAATGGACAATGATAATAAATAATAGTGAATATAATACAAATAAATGTGATAATAATAATAATAATAATAAATAATAACAATAATAATAATAATAATAACAACATGGTAATAATAATAATAATAATAATAATAATAAGGAGGGAAAAGTTTGACGGCAAGTCAAGTGGGAATTTAAAATCACAAAAGTTAGATTGAAAGCCACAAGGAAATCAAGCCAAAAAAAACAAATAAACCCAAACTATCAAACAGTAGCAAACAACATGAAAATTATTAGAAAATAAACATGGCAAAAATGGCGGAAACGACAAAATTAATAACTACAAATGATAAATAAAAATTAACGAGAACGAGTCCGAAATGTTTACCCTCAGAATTTTTAGATCGGAGAAGCGATGTCTCAATTTGTTCCCCTTGTCGATTTTTGGTGATAAATATTTGAAAAAAAATGCAGAAATTGATATTTCAAAATAAATTAAGAAGATATTTTGATAAAAATATTTTTTGGTGGATGATTGAGCAAAGGAAATTAATTTTCCAAGCTCAAATCACCCAAAAAATGGATTATATTTTTTGAAGAAAAAAAATGAATAGATTAAAGCTTGAGAAAAAGAAAAATGAACTTAAGAACTTTTTTTGAAGAAGAAAAACTAGTTTGCTGGAGATGAAAAAGCTAGAGAGAAAAGCAAATCCATCCCTTGAAAAATAGCTGTCGTCCCCAAAAAATGAATATTGAATCCCATTTGATTAATCTGATTGTTCCAAAATAGAAAAAGGCCAAAACCTTCTTTTAATTTGTCTTCCCGGAATTTACACGAAAACGGAAAATTTTTCGGTCAAAACGGCGAGAAAATAGCTGAAAAACAAGCAGAAAATGAAGCCCCGCGTGGTGAGGGAGACCGCGCGTAAAAACGCTTGCGGTAACCTCGGTACCACGCGGCCACTTTAAGGAAGTGGCCGTGTGATACCACTTCCATAAAGTGGTACAACGCGTGGTACCACTTAAAAGTGGTACCACGCGTGGTACCACTTACCACTTTTATAAAGTGGCCAATGGCCACTTTATAAAAGTGGCAGCGTGGCCAAAAAAAATTTTTAATTTCTTTTTAATTTTCTTTTTTTTTTATCTCTTTTTTTTTTTAAATCTAATTAAACTAATTAACTAATTTAACAACTAATTCCCTTTTTTAATTAAATCAATTACTTAATTTATTCAATTAAATTAAGAAAACTAATTTAATTTCCTTTTTTTCTTTTAAATTAATTAATTAATTTAATTCAATTAAATTAAATAACTAATTTAATTTTTTTTATTTTATCAAAATAACACTTTCCGATAATATTATTTTTGGAATTAAGATTAATAATAATTTTTTTTATGATAAAAAAAACGAGAGTCTCGACAAGGGAAGCATCATTTTTTACACCTTTACCTGTAAGTCAGTATCATTTTCATCATCGGGTAATTCTGATCTTGGACCGCCTCAGGACCCGGTGTCTACACACTGGTCACATCATCCATTAAACTCCAGCCTTATTTTCAAGCACATACTGTGGTAGTCCGAACAAATTTCAATTTTAGAAAAGTGCTTCAGAGGCTAGAAGCATCCGAAAGGCTCACAGAATGGGCAGCTTGTCTAGGTGAATTTGATGTTTGGTATGAAGCCCGACCTTCAATGAAAGCTCCAGTTCTGGCTGACTTTGTGGTCGAGTTGCATGCTCCACCTCCTGAGTCGGATAACAGCTTTGGGAAATTGTTCGTAAACAGAGCATGCTCATCTGAAGGGGTTGGTATCAAAATAGTCCTTATTGGACCAGGAAAGATAACCATTAAAGGAATGGCCCACATAGCATTCCCAACCTCTAACAATGTGGCAGAATACAAGGCTCTTTGTTTTGGACTGCAGCTCACCATTGAGGTAAAACCTAATTCATTGGTCATCTTTTCTGATTCACAGTTAGTTGTAAGCCAGTTGTTCGGCACTCAATTATAGCAATGGTGTGGCTTCCGAGGGAACGCATGTTGTTTGATGAACGAAGGTTATGAAGTCTGGGTTCTCCTTTGACTAGGATTTCCCCTGTCATTGCCAGAACCTGTAGATGTCCTCGGCAAGAGTCTTCAGTTCTTTTGCCCTTGACCTAGGATTAGGAGTATGCGCTTGTTCTATGTTCTCGGATGGGTGCTCGGAGGGAGTAGCTCGGGAATGGGTTGATTGAGGAGAGCTGTCGGCCACCACTATGGGCACTGGTGAGAGAGCCACTGAAGTTAACATGGGGCTCTGAACTGGAACATTTGAGCTCAGAGAAACAATGGGCAAGCTCAAATTTGAAGGAGCTGGATTGGTTTCGTCTACTATAGTAGCAGATTGGCTTCCTCTAGCTTTTTGCCGCTTTGCCTTGATAAGTTCGGCCAAGCTAGGGTAGGAACTCCTCTTTATAGCTATAACAAAGCAAACAATAAAAAATACATTAGAATGTAATAACTAGAAATTAAGAGGTTTACCCTTTTTTCTTGGAGTTCGATTTTGGTGCCAGTAGGGGTATTCCACATTGGAGTTGTAAATTTATGTCTATTTTCTCTTAGGCTAGCACCCTCCACCAAGCTAATGTATTTTCCTCGGCATCATTAATATACAAAGGGTTGTCATTTTGGTTGACGAACCGACCCCACTGAGTCTTGAGGGGGAATTCTGACTCGCTTTCTATCACAAAGAACCGATTCTTCCAGTTCTTCAAGGACTCAGGATTTCTGGCAAATACCCCATACCCAGCTCGAGCTAGAATATAGTTGTATGACATCGGTAGTTTAAAAAGTGCGAATGTTGAGATCTCTATCATGTTCGGTTGCCCATATTTGTAGCTCTGAGAGAGTTCTCCAAGCATTGGGATGCAACTATCCGATGGTCAAGCCGTAGAAATCTAAAAATTCGAGTTTAAAGGCTATTAGTGGAAGACTTACCCCGGCTTTGAAGTCCACCTCATAAACGATTATCATTTTCTTCTCTTGAAATTTGGTATTGGCCCTCGAGGAAGCTGCAGCAGTGAAAGTTCTATACGTATAGGGTATGCCTAGCCTTTCTCTCAGCGTACTTATATCGCTAGCCTTGAAGATTAAACTTATACTCCCTACCCTAGGAAGTCTTCTCGATTTTTTCTTCCCTCTTGCCTCAGTTGACTAGTGCTAAGAGATTTTAGGGGACTATTAGCAGCAAGCCCTTCCTTTACCCTCACCCTCTCATCAAAACTCTCGGAAGAACTCATACTAGAAAAAAATAAGAGGGAAACAGTGCAAACCTGAAATTTTAGAAAAAGTTTTGAAGTAAATCTGAAAATAGCGAATCGATAAATGCTTGAGGACGAGAGCTTACAAGAAGAGGAGTAGATCTGGGAATGTGTGAATTTGGAATGAGAAAGTAGAGAAAGAAAGTGAAAGATAAGGCTAAGAAGATGAACAATAGAGTGAAGGAGGAAAAGCATGAAAGCGAAGCAAAATTCTGAAGATGTAATGGAATATATAGCCGAAATGAACAATTGATTACTGGACAGGTGGCGAGTGTTGAGTGGTGGTATCAGTGGTCGTTAAGTTCAGTACGAAAACCAAAGCACTACAATGATGCCATTAACTGCCCTAACTGTTACTTCGCGTGAAACGAGGCACTGTCCTTTCCTCTTTTAATACGTCATGCACTTGGCAGTTACTTTTTAAATTTTTGGTTTACTGCCTAAATGACATGAATGTCATATACTTGGGAGAGGGGGGGACTTATAATAATCGGACACCTCTCTTATAAGTTCGGTTACGCCTTACTCTTGACTCTGGATAGCCGAGCTGATTTGAATAAGCTCTCAATGACAGCTCGATCTATCCTAACAGCTCGGAAAAAGCTTATCTCCATGGGTTATCAGGATTGTCAAAATCCTTTGAAGACTTCTATTCCATTACAACGCGAGTTCTTCGTGTTTAACCTTATCTAATCAGGAATCAACCTTATCTAATCAGGAATTAACCTTAGAACTTCAAGTTCTGTCCTATTGAGGATACTTATTCTACTCAGAAGTGGACTCCTATTCCAACACTGATTCCTAACTCTATAAAAGGAGAAATCCAGGTATGTTTCTCTTTTTGATTCTTTTTCAATTACAATACACTTACCTTCATCAATTTTCTTGACTTAACCATTAGAGTATCCCTTATCAAAAAATCCACAGAAGTTTTGTATTTTCAGGTGAACTCTCCTAACCGCTAGCCCGGAAATTTCGGACTATCATTAAATAATGATGTTAATTTTAAATTTTTTTTATTGCATAAACTCACACTAGCATGTGTGTGTGTGTGTATATATATATATGTATATATATATTATTTTAATAAAAGTAAAACGAGTTATTATATTTGCAGTGTTTAAACCAAAATGATACATACTTACATAGAAAATTTCTATTCATTAAAAATTATCATTACCTATTTTATGACGTAAAAGAATATGGAGAATTTTTTTAATAATATTTAAAAAAAAATTAGAAAAATGGTGTCTGTCAAAAACTATTTAGAAAAGTGATTGTTTTTTTGAAAACACAACAAAATTTTGCATCATTAGTCTGTGTCAGGTCAGGGAGACAGAAAAGTTGTCTCGCCTCACATAACACTAGCTTAATGGTGAGCATAGTATCATGTCCCATTAGTTTGACCAGCTGACTTGATTTTCTTATTATATAAACTGAATGGAGAAATGGATGAAACAATCTACACGTTTCATCGGAAAAGGCAGTAAACATAAGGTTTGCTGATTGATGTGTTCAATCTATTGCCTTAGACAGTCTTCAACATAATGGTACTTGAGACTTCATCATATAATCATGTCGAATGTGTTCAACATGATTGATGAAGATCATTGTGTTTATAGTAAAAGTTCTGAAAATGAATTTATCATTTTGGCATTATATGTATACGACATACTCAAAGCTAAAAATGATAAATGGTACGTAAATGAAATCAAAGATTGGTTATTGTCCAACTTTGAGACAAAGGATATGAGTTATGCATATTACATTCTTGAAGTTAAGATTTCAAGAGATCATTCAAGAAGATTGTTGTCTATTTCTTGAGAGAAATATATCAACAAAGACCTTGAGCGATTTAATATGCAAAACTGCAAACTCATAGATTACCCCATTGCCAAGAATCAGTTTCTTAGCAAAGATGTGTGTCCTATGAGATCAGGAAAATTGAACGTATGAGGAACGTTCTATATATGACAGTGCCATGGGTAGTCTTATGTATACAGTGTTGTATATAAGACATGATATATGCTATGCAGTGGGCATGGTAATAGATATCAATCTAACCCAGGCAAAGCACATTGGAAGCAATTGAAAGGATACTTATATACCTTAGAGGTACTGCAGCCTATTCTCTCTATTATTAAGAAAATGATCTGCATTGAGAGAATACATAGATGTTGATTGGGTAGGAGGTAAGGATGAGAGGAAATCCACCTTAAGTTTATATTCTTGTTTGGCAAGAGTGCCATCTCAAGGAGTAACAAGAATTAAACCAGTGTAGCCCTATCAATAGTGGAAGTTGAATTTGTCACTTCCTCAATTGCAGTACAGGAGACAGTTTGGCTGAAATGGTTTTTGATCCATTTCAGAGTAACTGTCTTAGAGGTATTAATGACAGTCAGTCGTTGATAGCTTATAGTGGAGCTAAGCATATCGACATTAAGTATCAATACACGAGAGATATTGTTGCACAAGGAGAGATGTGAACTTACAGTACGTTTCTACGCACGCAGATCCGTTGAGTAAACCTATGACGAGAGATGTGTTTTGAGAGACACATTAGATCTCGAGGTTTGCGTAGAATTTAATTGGTACTGTTATACTTTATATAATCCCTTAACGTTATTATTTGCAAATAATAACTAAAGTTCATTGTTGGCAATACATGAGTGTGAATGTTTATGTGTAAACATTTATTGTTATTGATATGAGATTGAGCATGTCGGACAGAGAAGTAGCCCACTCACAAGGGTGTTTACCCTAGTTTTATCAATGAGTTGGCAAAGACTAAGATGAGGCAATTTTTGAACATATGAGAATGCTCGAGAGCCTGTTCAAAATAAAAGTGCCATCTTGCAGAAATTACAAGATGAGTCTTGTTAAGGTGCGAGATAAAGACATACATAAAGTTGTATGCTTTGGATTGAGATCCAAAATAAGGATTGTATGAAATCCGATGGTCAGTTATATGTAACTACCATATTCTGTCTAAAAAGCCAGAAGTAGTCCTTAAGTAAGCGGACTAAAGTTGGGTGCTTCGGTGCATCGCAACCTTACGCTTCTGTATGGTGTTTAATATACACATTATCAAAATGTGAGACATGCGCTCCTTTAAGGGAAGGAATGAACACCATAACACATGTTTTATATCGTGTGTGCTTATGTGACCACAGGGATGGGAATTTAATAATATTACTGATCTCAACTTTCCCTATTGTGAGACCCTATTTATATTTCGACCCTTAGAACCCTTAACTTATCCCTGAAGTATGGTTCAATGTGGCTAGCTTAGTTAGTTTCCAAGAGGTCCGGGAAAAATTTAGGCCTAGTGGATGTAACTAGAAAAGCGAGTTGAATCATGATGGATGGCATACAGTAAGAGGGGAAGATAGCCTTTTGATCACTTTCATAAGGTTTCGTGGTTCACTGGCTAGCCTATTATAGTTTCTATGAGTAGAAACATAATAGTGAACACAAAAATTGTTCTATGAGATCATGAGTTAAAACAGTGAATGTGAGAAGGCAATCTAGGGTTAGGCATACGTGAAAAAGAGGATCTTGTTTTCCGAGACGCTATATATCCCTAACAGGTGTATAGCACTAGTGCTTTCGAGGTATGCTGGTCACACAATCTATTTGCCAGTATAACTGAAGATTAAGACTGGAATGTGTTCCGTCATGTGCGAGTGGGAGATGATAGAGTTGGGATACGCTCATGACTCTATAAAGGATTGAGTTCCTATCAAGATTAAATTGAGTTATTTAATCTAAATTAAATTACCAAATATTATCTCAGAAAGAGTCTGAGTTAAACTAGAGTTAGGTCTCTAGCCATTAGGACCTCTATAAATAGAGGTGAGGTTCTCATAATTTGGTAACGAGAAAACGTATACGCCGCAAGGCTGCTCGTTCCCACTCACAGTTTTCTGTCTTATTTTCAGGGGCATTTAGATTGTGATCTAGCTGCTCTTACCCCGAGTGGGTAAAAGCCGGACTAGTGACCAAAAACAAACGGGATGTTGGTAGACGCTTCCGCAACGAATTTCTGTGCTACAAGAGGTAGGTACATTTATTTAATGTTATCTCCGTTAATTATATTTGTTATAATTTTCCCATCACTAACGTTGTACATCAAAAATTAATTTAAAATGTTAATATTTATTTTATTACAAAAAATAAAGGTTAGTAGAATTTATTATAATTTTTTATATAAAATTTATACATGTTTAATTGTATTATTTTGTAATTTGCAGGTATTTTTGTTTGTTATTTTGGAGAAGGAAAAAAAGGCAAGTAATCACTTTTAATATTATTTATTAATATACAATATTTTATAATGTTAAATGTTAGAATAATAGATTTATATAATATGAAAGATCTTAGGTTAGTCTTAATTAAAACTTTTCAACTAATTATATTATATTATGCGTTGACTTATAGAAACAAATTTATAAAATTTTAAGATGTTATTAAGATATTTGTGAAGAGGAAAAAAAAAGATTCATTATTCAATTTATTATTATATGAAAATGATATCAAATAATGTAAAAAATTATAATAATAAAATAATATATAATAATTATTTTAATAGTATAAAATTATAAAAATTATTTACATATTATTGTAATTGACATATAATTATGATAAAGTATGAAATATTAAGTATTATAGAAATATAGACATATTTTTTATTTGTGAAATATGTATTTATTTTTAAAGTAAAATAATATTATTAAATGATATATACTTTAATTGTCGACGACATGTGTTACATTTATTAATTATTTATTTGTTTAATTTATAAAAGGCATGCATTTGGCTTATATTGTAACATTGCTCATTGTTTAGGTCATGTTTGAAATTTTTTTATATTGGTGGAAAAAAATAAGTGTAAAAAGAAAGTGAATATTTTATAATTAAGATATTAAATTTGAAAAATAATAGTAGTATGTACTAAAATGATATTAGTTTTGTAAATAAAATTATTTGGTTTATTTATTTTATTTTTATATTATGTAATAAATATATTTTAATTATAGTATATATATTTTTTTTTATTTTACATATATAGTTAATTATTATAAATTATTTTTTTACATGCACATGTAACACGTGTTATTGTATTTGCTTTTAGGTTAAAAATATAGAACATTTTAGAAGTCAAGAATTTATTAATCCGGGACCGTACGTTGATGAGCTACTGACTTTGCATGGCAAGCATCGAGCTGATGCGATTTGGAGCGAAACTGTAATTATATTCACATACTATAAAATTAAATATTATATAATTTTAAATAAAATATATTATATATATTCGTCTAATAATTTATTTATTTTTAGGTTGAACACAATGTTTTGTTTGCACGAAAAGCAAGTGTTGACAGTCATTATAGAAATATCGATGAGCAAATCATACCTTACCTGAGATTGTCAGGATTCTATAGAGTATCGTAAATCGGTGTAATGTATATTAATTTTGACTTGATAACTACTCTTGTTGAGAGGTGGAGACCAAAGACACATACTTTCCACCTTCCTAGTGGTGAAACAACAATAACACTGGAAGATATATAGATACTCACTGGGTTGCCTATCGAAGGACGTGCTGTGACTGGACATTTTTGGCATGACTGGGCGGATCTTTGTGCTCGGCTTTTGGGGCAAGTTCCACCATAAGACATCATAAGAGGACTTAAAATAAAAATGATGTGGTTGAGTTAAAGTTTTAGTCACTTACTAGCTAATGCGACGAACTATCATATACAATGCTTTGCTTGGTAGACTACTATGTCCAAAACAGACAAAAAATTACATACATATGATGTGGCTTCCGCTGTTGGAGAATTTAGTTGAAGCTGATGAGTATAGTTGGGGATCAGCATACTTAGCATCGCAATATAGAGAGTTATGTCGTGCTACTTGACCTAGTGCAAATGGACTTGGCGGGTGTGACGCGCGCCGGATCCCGAGCGCCGTCCTTTCGGACCACCCGCACGTGGGCGATCGGGGCATTTGCGGGTCCGTTGACATCTTGCGATAAATCGCAAGTGCGTCTATGTTGGGCAACAAGGAGGTATCATGGAGTCGCCACCCAATAGAACATTGGGAAAGTTACTCTCGCCTCGGAGAGCCTAAGACTGCGCTTGGTATCCATTTTGGGCCAGCCAGAGGGGTCTTGGAAGGTAAACCTCTCGCCCTAAGGAGCCTAGGATTAGCGCTAAAGTCTCGTGGCACAAAAAGGTGTCTTGGAGGGTAGACCTCTAGCCTTTTTGAGCCCAAAGACCAAAGCTGGGTCCGGGATTTCTCATCTATTTCTACCTCGATTATTTTATGATCAAATTTTAATACCATTGATTCGCTCTCTCTCCACACGATGCAATTAATTGAAAGGCGCATTTATTCACATTTTGAAAGCGGTAAATGAGCAAAATAAATATCGAAAGCGATAAATTACAATAATACAAGGAGCAGAATACAACTCCCTCTTGTAAATGTGCGAAGCATACATAAAACGGGTTATTCATTTAATAGTGAGAACATTGGTCCTCGCATGCATATTTATTATGAAACAATTTTGATGTGATGATTTATTTGGGTATGAAAAACTAGGACATTGGTCCCATTTTATATTTAGAAAAAATGTCAAGTTAATTAATAAAAATGTTTTTGTGATTTTCTTTTTAGCGAGCCTAAATAAAGAATTTTACAAGAAAATTATATGGCAAAATTAAATAAAATATTACAAATAAAGAAAATAAATATATGAACCAAATGAGCCTACTGGACCTCCCGATGTGCTCGCAAAAACGCGCGAAAAATGAGTTTAGACATAAAAAAATACAAATAAAATAATGTTAGTGATTAAATCAATTAAACCAATTAAACGTACAAAATAATGAATAACAAATTAAAATAAAATAAGGTGATATGAAAAAAATGATAATGGAATCAAAAATATTAACAAACAAAAATAAAATGAGAAACATGGATTATATGTGATAAATGATTAAATGATGTGATGAAAATAAAATAAAACATGTTAATTAATACATGTAAAAATATGCACATGATGAAAATAATGATGATAAGTGAAAAATAATGAATGAATAAATAAACAAATGATAATAAAATCATGTAACAATGATAAAAATTAGTAAACAAAGGAATGAAAATAATAATGATATATAACAAGGTTAATTGATGTGTTCATAGTTAATACAAACTATTTACATGGCAAAAAGATTAGTTTAAATTAATTAATTATTCGCATATTAAAAATAATGAGGAATCAAAATAAATTATTTACATGTTAGGAATTAAAAAAATAATATTCACATGAATAAAAATCAAATCATATATAAACAATTAAATGGAATGAATATAAGATCAATACAACAAATGAATAGATGAAAACAATAAATAAATCAATAAAAACAATAAAATATACATGAATAAATTAAATAAAAATAAAATAAAATAGGAATGGAGCCAAGAATATTTACGCTCAGAATATCGGATTTGATGAAGGAAAAGTGATGATTTTCCAGAAAATTGCTTGAAAGAATAATCAATAAAATTAATTCTCTTTGTTTATGAAGAAAAACAAAGGAATTGATTTGTATGCTTAAGATTAAAAAGAAATTGATGTCAAAATGATGATTAATTTCTTGTGTTTATGGAGCAAAAACAAAGAAATTAATTGGAATAATTAACAATTGAAAATTAATCTTTCAATTTCAATTAAACCTTATTAATTAAAAAGAGAAAATCTGAAATTTTGAAGAAAAAAAATCAAAGAGGAATTCTGGAAAATTAGGTCTCAAAAATGTGGAGGCTCTCCTTTTTTGATTTCATCCTAAACTATTTAAAAGATAGGAAATGTTGCCCTAATTTAATTAAGGAAAACAAACCTAATTTTATTCAAATTCCTTTATTTTTGGGGATAAAATCAAGTTTTATTAATTAATAATCTATAAAAAATATTTTGGAATTTTATTTGAAGTCAAAAACCCTTAATTTTGGGATAAAAACGGATTTTTGGGTGAAAAAATCGGAAAAAAGGCTGAAAAAATGGAAAATAGGGTAACAGACCCTATACCGACGGCCAGGGAGCCGTCGCCAGAGGGACGCCGCCCGTCGCTATAGAGCGACGGGCACTCACGCGGCGAGCAGGCGCGATTCGCGCGCTGGCGCTCGCGCACGAGCGCTCCGTGCGGCGCTCAGCGTGCGCGATGCTGCGCGCGCCTTTAGCGACGCGCAGCATCGGCGACGCTGAGCGTCGCCTTTGCGTCCGCAATGCGATGGGCGCCTGCGAGCTGGGCGCCAGCGCGCCTGCGCGCTGCCGCGCCCGACACCCGCGGTCCAAAAATTTTTTTTATTTTTTCTATTTTTTTTAAATTTTAAATTGACTAAAAACACCATAATTTTAAGCCCCCATTTTTCAAAATTAATTTTTTTTCAATATTTTTTTTTATTTTCTAATTTTTCACTCTAAAATGCAAATTTGACGAGAAAACCATCACTTTTAACCTTTTAAGCCTGTGAAGGCAATTATCATCATTGGGTAACTTCGATCTAGGCTGACTCAGGACCAGGTGTCTACAGTTGCCCCCAGTTTAGGGGAATCTAGTACACTAGTGTCTAGGTGAGCCTAAACTCAAAGAAGAAAAGGAAAGAGAAGCGTACCTGAGTCGGCCGTCTTTCCTGCTTGATGGAATTATAATGATAGCTGTTGCTGTCTTTTAGTTGTAGCTGATAATGCTGTGGTCGTGCTAACCTCTTGTGGGTAGTGCCGCCATCGTGCTAACCGCTGTGAATTTTGGTAGTGCCGTGGTCGTGCCAACCTCTTGTGGGTTGTGCCGCCATCGTGCTAACCGCTGTGCATTGGTAGTGCCGTGGTCGTGCTAACCTCTTGTGGGTAGTGCCGCCATCGTGCTAACCACTGTGAATTGGTAGTGCCGTGGTCGTGCTAACCTCTTGTGGATTGTGCCGCCATCGTGCTAACCGCTGTGAATTGGTAGTGCCGTGGTCGTGCCAACCTCTTGTGGGTTGTGCCGCCATCGTGCTAACCGCTGTGAGTTTTGGAATTGTGCTCCTTGCCAACCTCTTGTGGGTTGAAGTGGTGCTATCTGTGAGCCCTTCGGTTGATTGCCCCCTGAGAAGTCTTCGTTTCATCGATCGTTTGCCCCCTGAGAGGTCTTCAGTTAGCTGCTCCCTGAGAAGTCTTCGGTTTACTTATCGTTTGCCCCCTGAGAGGTCTTCAGTTCATTGCCCCCTGAAAGGTCTTCAGCTTGCTGCTCCCTGAGAAGGCTTCGATTTATTGATCATTTGCCCCCTGAGAGGTCTTTAGTTTGCTGCTCCCTGAGAAGTCTTCGGTTTTCTGCTCCCTGAGAAGTCTTCGATTTGCTGCTCCCTGGGAAGTCTTCGGTTTGCTTATCGTTTGCCCCCTGAGAGGTCTTCGGTTTGTTGCTCCCTGAGAAGTCTTTGGTTTTCTGCTCCCTGAGAAGTCTTCGGTTTGCTGCTCCCTGAGAAGTCTTCGATTTTCTGCTCCCTGAGAAGTCTTCGGTTTGCTGCTCCCTGAGAAGTCTTCGATTTTCTGCTCCCTGAGAAGTCTTCGGTTTTCTGCTCCCTGAGAAGTCTTCGATTTTCTGCTCCCTGAGAAGTCTTCGATTTTCTGCTCCCTGAGAAGTCTTCGGTTTACTGCTCCCTGAGAAGTCTTCGATTTTCTGCTCCCTGAGAAGTCTTCGGTTTACTGCTCCCTGAGAAGTCTTCGGTTTTCTGCTCCCTGAGAAGTCTTCGATTTTCTGCTCCCTGAGAAGTCTTCGGTTTGCTGCTCCCTGAGAAGTCTTCGGTTTGCTGCTCCCTGAGAAGTCTTCGATTTTCTGCTCCCTGAGAAGTCTTCGCTTTGCTGCTCCCTGAGAAGTCTTTGGATGGTGCTTGGATTGATGATTAAGCTGGTATGTGGATTGATGATTGAGTTGAGGCTTGGATATATGTTTTGATCGATGTCTGGATTGATGAATGAGTTGAGGTTGTGATTGATGATTTGACCGATGTCATCACTCGGCTTTTGTCAGTGTTCGCCTCAAGCCTCTCTTTCTGCAAAATAAGGAAACTAAACTATGCAAAAATGGTGAGCATGCAAGTGAAATGCATGAGTAATGCAGGAATGCAGGATAAAAATTCATCTATGTGAACTTGAAGATGATGCCGGGCTAGCTGCGATTTGCGATATAATTGATGCCTTTTGAGCTGCTTTTGAATTTCATGCCCTTTGGGATTGTGAGATTCTCACCTAGTACCTGTAGTCATTAATTGAAGGTAGTGCGTCCCTTGTGGATTTTCACACTAGCTTTTCTTAGTGGGAGATGCGTCCTTTGTGGATTTTCACATAACCCTGTGCCTTATTTTTTGCCTGGAATGGACCCAACCCAATCCAGCGGCATTTCTCTTTCTTCTTTTTTTTTTTTTTTTTTTTTAAGGACAGACTGCCTGTTTTCAGGTTTTCACCCTATCCTTTTGCCTAGTTTTTGCTTAGAGCGCCAGTTACGGTTTTCACTCTAACGGCTTTTTTTTTTTTTTTTGAAGATTGCTGAAGTTGTTGGCAAGAATCTTTCGGGAGTCTTTGGACATGGTTGCATGAGCTTGATTTTGCACATCTGATAGCATGATGAATCGGCTGAAGCGTTTGTGTGCTGAGAGTAGCAGAGGGTAGGCAGATACATGAGTTTGATCACACAGGGTACAATACTCTGATCACATCATTGCATAAATGCATGTGTTTCAATTTGATTTCATTAAACATGATCCTTATTTTTGGCATTGATTTTTAAAAAATACAAGACTTTAGCTAATCTCGAGATAGATCTTGAAAGCATCAAAACTCCTGTTATCAATCAGCCCTCTCGGGTTTTATGATTGAAGATTTTCTCTCATCTCTTAATCTTTTTCTTTGAATGCGAATTCTAGATGCAACTTTGGGGATGAGACTTAACTCGAATGCATGAATGCACTCGTGGCTTCTCGCTTGAAGCTCAAGAAACACCATAGGCCTCTTCTTACGTACCAAACCTCTTTAGAAGGTCATCTCTGCTAATTGGATAAGACTGAACCAAGAATCAAAAGGTCTTACTTTGGTTGTAATGTCAGGCTTAGGTAGATGGCTGTCAAAGGAGGATCAGGTCGCTAGAGAAAAATGGCCGCAATATTTTCTCGACTGATGGATGAACCATTCTCAGCTTAGTTGTATATACAAAGGTATTCTTGAATTTGGGCTCGGTAACATTTCAGCTCCTTGAGATCAGAATAACAATAAAAGGGTAATTATTGAAACTAGTCAATTGGTTACTGTTTTGAGGTCTTTTTGTTTTTTTTCTTTTTTTCACAGTGTAAACTCGTCCTTACCAAGGCAATTTTGATAACCCACAAAGAAATTGTTAATTGTTAAAACATTCATCCATCCTTTTTAGAGCGGCCACTCTTCTAAGGGGAAGCCAAAATCATTTTAGGCGAGGGGATAGTTTTAATGTGTGTAACAACAAAATTGGTACGCATTTAGCATACCCACATAAAGGCTCAATGGGCTAGCAAGTGATTGTGAAGTAAGGGTAGGAAATAGTCATTTAGAGAGCTATACAAAGAAAATGTTGCCTAAATCCTTTTCTAGGTTCCGTCTTATCCAGGGATCGCTTTGACGGGTAATCAGAAAGGTTCTAGTGCTCTTAGTGAGTTTCCATCCAGCCCCCTAATTGCAACTAGTTTTTCTCTCTTATTTTCATTTTTTCTCTGACTCTCTCTCTCTTCAGGAGTTATATCAGATGCTATCAAGATTTTCTTTGGGATTTCCCAAAGTTTCGAGATTAAATGCAGCCATATTATTTGAATTAATGCCAAAGTAAATGTGTTATGATCATGCGAAATGAAATCAATAGAAATGTCATACAAATAAGCAAAATTGTTCTCTTTATTACAAACAGAAAATAAAAAGTTCCAAAAATAAAAAGATTCCAGCATCCAAAAGCAATATCACTAGTGGACTGCAAGACACGATCATGTTTGCGGTGGAGGGACTGCGTTGTAGCCTGCCTTTTTCTTCTTTTCTCTCTTCTCAGGATCTGTGATCTGATTGGTGTCAATGAGATCCTGGATCTTATTTCTCAGAATACGGCAATAGTCAGTCAAATGGCCGGTGTGCTGGTGGTAAGCGCAGTACTGATCACCTCTATGTCCTGGCTGTCCTTGACTCAAGGCTGGTCTGGGTGGCAAAGGTTGCAACTTGCCTTCTTTCATTAGTTTCTCCAGTACCCAGGATAGAGAGCGGCCTAAGTTGGAGTAGTATCTTTGACCTTGCCCAACTCCAGTAGCTGAGACCTCTACCGTCCTACTGTTTCTGCTGTTGCTGCCCCCGGCACCTCCTGATTTGAATCCTGACTGGTTCCCATAGCCTTTCCCAGCAAAGTTATTTTGGCTTGCTTTCTTTGCCAGGTAAGCCGCCTCAGCTTCTATAGCGATATCCTTAAGCGACTCCCAGTCTTTGAGCCCCTTAAAACTGAGCAAGTCCCTTAAGTAAGGGCATGAGTTTCTGATAAACAACCTGATCTGGTCTGCAGTGTCAGGCTTCCTCTTCATCTCCATGACCCTGTTTCTCCATCTTGTAAGGTACTCATGGAATGACTCATCATTCTTCTGCTGTAGAAGCTCGAGGTCTTTTAGGGTGACCTCCATCCTAGTGCTGCAGTCGTACTGCTTCATGAATTCTTCGGTCAAAAGGTCCCAGTCCTCTTTGGACCTCCTATCCAACCCGTGGTACCAGTCAACTGCCGGGCCCACCAGACTAAGGCAGAAATATTCCACCTTCTGCTTCTTGCTCAGCCCTGTGCCTTTCATGACCAGAGTGTACTGCTTGATGTGGGCGGATGGGTCAGAGGTGCCATCAAATTTCGGCAGCTCGGGCATCTTGAATCTTTGGGGCAGCAGCTCTTTATCCCCCAGATCTCTGTCTTCTGGGTTGATCCCCTTGCCTACTGACAGCATGCGGGTGATAGCTTCGATCTGTTGTCTCATACCTCTTAAAGCTTCATCCTCTACTCTGGGTGCTCTGGGCCTTGCAGCTTGGTGGACTATCGGCACCACTTCTTCTTCCTCCATCAGGAAATCATCGTTGGGGTTGTGAATCCTTTCCCCTCTTGGCTCGATGGGTGCGGCAGCTCTGTGCTCATTGTTGGGTTGACGAACAGCAGCTCCAACGAAGGGAGCCTCCCCACCAGCAGGTGGTTCGGCTTGCCCCCGAGGAGGGACTGCTTGTGGCTGTAGAGCAGCAGGCGGCTGTGGGGCAGCAGGTGGATGGGCAATCCTTTCAGCCATGGCACCCATCATGTCTAGCACTCTCCGTTCGAAGTCCTCTAGCCTCCTAGCTAGGTCTTGAGTGGTCAAAACTCCAGGTTCTTCTGCCATTGATGATTCAAGAGAGAATTCACTGATTAACGAGAATGACTCAGAATCCCAGTCAGACACTTGTTCCGGTAATTCAAAGAGCAGATTTGTCCTTACTAGCCGACCGTCGGAACCTCTAGTCCACTTAGATGAATCTATAATGGCTGAAAAAATTAGATTGTTAGGATGATGCATGAATGACATATACAATGCATGATAGTGAGCTATGCAACATTCACAATCACATGCAAGCAAGTAGAGCCTTCCAACCTTATTACTCCCACACACGAGGTAATGCGGTCTCTTTCCTAGGTGGGCTTGATCCATGGGTTAGCGGGGAACCCAATGGATGCGTATGGTGCTCGGTGGAAAACCGGCATCATAACATCTCTTATCTAATGTGCAAGCACATGGGTTATGATCGTTATGTATTTAGGCAGCCCGAACAAGTTGACATGGGCCTATCGGGGCATGAAAGCCTTTGATTAGGTGACCAATCAGATTATTTGGGTTTGTCCAATACAAAATGATCCACATAGCAAGCATAGTATTACGGTTCATATCACCTAAGGGAAGTATCTATTGCCATTACATGAGCTTTGGTCAAAGGGTGGTGTTACTTTAGGGCTACCCAAGCATGATCCCTGCCGACGGGTCTAGCTCATCACGAGCGTAACGACCGATCGGGTCACCATTTTATATACCATTGAGGTACGAGGCTTGGGCTGGTGATTATCCTTAACACTTCCCCAAATTGAGTGAAAATGAGGAGGTGCTTCAGGAACGCACCGGGGCTAAAAGAGGGACCAAACTAGCATATTCTAAGGCTCTAATGATATGCAAATGCAAATTTGAGAGAAGGTGAATTTATGAATTAAAATTTAATCATAAATGTTAAAAGAGGTATTTTCGAATCGAAATCTCGAACAATAAACGTCCCCAGTGGAGTCGCCACTGTGATGCGCGCCGGATCCCGAGCGCCGCCCTTTCGGACCGCCCGCACGTGGGCGATCGGGGCATTTGCGGGTCCGTTGACATCTTGCGATAAATCGCAAGTGCGTCTATGTTGGGCAACAAGGAGGTATCATGGAGTCGCCACCCAATAGAACATTGGGAAAGTTACTCTCGCCTCGGAGAGCCTAAGACTGCGCTTGGTATCCATTTTGGGCCAGCCAGAGGGGTCTTGGAAGGTAAACCTCTCGCCCTAAGGAGCCTAGGATTAGCGCTAAAGTCTCGTGGCACAAAAAGGTGTCTTGGAGGGTAGACCTCTAGCCTTTTTGAGCCCAAAGACCAGAGCTGGGTCCGGGATTTCTCATCTATTTCTACCTCGATTATTTTATGATCAAATTTTAATACCATTGATTCGCTCTCTCTCCACACGATGCAATTAATTGAAAGGCGCATTTATTCACATTTTGAAAGCGGTAAATGAGCAAAATAAATATCGAAAGCGATAAATTACAATAATACAAGGAGCAGAATACAACTCCCTCTTGTAAATGTGCGAAGCATACATAAAACGGGTTATTCATTTAATAGTGAGAACATTGGTCCTCGCATGCATATTTATTATGAAACAATTTTGATGTGATGATTTATTTGGGTATGAAAAACTAGGACATTGGTCCCATTTTATATTTAGAAAAAATGTCAAGTTAATTAATAAAAATGTTTTTGTGATTTTCTTTTTAGCGAGCCTAAATAAAGAATTTTACAAGAAAATTATATGGCAAAATTAAATA
Organism: Excoecaria cochinchinensis; assembly: GCA_947683425.1. Taxonomy (NCBI): domain Eukaryota; kingdom Viridiplantae; phylum Streptophyta; class Magnoliopsida; order Malpighiales; family Euphorbiaceae; genus Excoecaria; species Excoecaria cochinchinensis. Next base: position 11,284,978 of record CANTUQ010000119.1, read on the forward strand.
AAATATTAAAAATAAAGAAAATAAATATATGAACCAAATGAGCCTACTGGACCTCCCGATGTGCTCGCAAAAACGCGCGAAAAATGAGTTTAGACATAAAAAAATACAAATAAAATAATGTTAGTGATTAAATCAATTAAACCAATTAAACGTACAAAATAATGAATAACAAATTAAAATAAAATAAGGTGATATGAAAAAAATGATAATGGAATCAAAAATATTAACAAACAAAAATAAAATGAGAAACATGGATTATATGTGATAAATGATTAAATGATGTGATGAAAATAAAATAAAACATGTTAATTAATACATGTAAAAATATGCACATGATGAAAATAATGATGATAAGTGAAAAATAATGAATGAATAAATAAACAAATGATAATAAAATCATGTAACAATGATAAAAATTAGTAAACAAAGGAATGAAAATAATAATGATATATAACAAGGTTAATTGATGTGTTCATAGTTAATACAAACTATTTACATGGCAAAAAGATTAGTTTAAATTAATTAATTATTCGCATATTAAAAATAATGAGGAATCAAAATAAATTATTTACATGTTAGGAATTAAAAAAACAATATTCACATGAATAAAAATCAAATCATATATAAACAATTAAATTGAATGAATATAAGATCAATACAACAAATGAATAGATGAAAACAATAAATAAATCAATAAAAACAATAAAATATACATGAATAAATTAAATAAAAATAAAATAAAATAGGAATGGAGCCAAGAATATTTACGCTCAGAATATCGGATTTGATGAAGGAAAAGTGATGATTTTCCGGAAAATTGCTTGAAAGAATAATCAATAAAATTAATTCTCTTTGTTTATGAAGAAAAACAAAGGAATTGATTTGTATGCTTAAGATTAAAAAGAAATTGATGTCAAAATGATGATTAATTTCTTGTGTTTATGGAGCAAAAACAAAGAAATTAATTGGAATAATTAACAATTGAAAATTAATCTTTCAATTTCAATTAAACCTTATTAATTAAAAAGAGAAAATCTGAAATTTTGAAGAAAAAAAATCAAAGAGGAATTCTGGAAAATTAGGTCTCAAAAATGTGGAGGCTCTCCTTTTTTGATTTCATCCTAAACTATTTAAAAGATAGGAAATGTTGCCCTAATTTAATTAAGGAAAACAAACCTAATTTTATTCAAATTCCTTTATTTTTGGGGATAAAATCAAGTTTTATTAATTAATAATCTATAAAAAATATTTTGGAATTTTATTTGAAGTCAAAAACCCTTAATTTTGGGATAAAAACGGATTTTTGGGTGAAAAAATCGGAAAAAAGGCTGAAAAAATGGAAAATAGGGTAACAGACCCTATACCGACGGCCAGGGAGCCGTCACCAGAGGGACGCCGCCCGTCGCTATAGAGCGACGGGCACTCACGCGGCGAGCAGGCGCGATTCGCGCGCTGGCGCTCGCGCACGAGCGCTCCGTGCGGCGCTCAGCGTGCGCGATGCTGCGCGCGCCTTTAGCGACGCGCAGCATCGGCGACGCTGAGCGTCGCCTTTGCGTCCGCAATGCGATGGGCGCCTACGCGCTGGGCGCCCAGGCGCCTGCGAGCTGGGCGCCAGCGCGCCCGACACCCGCGGTCCGAAAATTTTTTTTATTTTTTTTTATTTTTTTTTATTTTTTCTATTTTTTTTAAATTTTAAATTGACTAAAAACACCATAATTTTAAGCCCCCATTTTTCAAAATTAATTTTTTTTCAATATTTTTTTTTTATTTTCTAATTTTTCACTCTAAAATGCAAATTTGACGAGAAAACCATCACTTTTAACCTTTTAAGCCTGTGAAGGCAATTATCATCATTGGGTAACTTCGATCTAGGCTGACTCAGGACCAGGTGTCTACAGCGGGTATCACCAGTTAATTCAAATATGGGCATGGAAAAAACTTCCTTAATTTCGACCGCCCTTTATCCACACTTTTGTTCTAGATCAGACCAAGCCTTTTTGTTATAGGTAAATTTTATTTATTATAATTCATGTTGGGATAATTTTAGTTTTATTTGTTAAAAAATATATGCTGACAATTTGATTAATTATTGTGTATCAGGTGGCGATCCCCATTAGATTTAAGAAATAATAATAGTAAAGATATTTCAAAATACTGTGAAGATTTAGATATGCAACAACTCAATCAGGTTTATATTTATTTTTGAAGTCATGGTAAATTATTGAATGTCGATAATTAAAAAATAATAATTTTTAACAAATTTTGTATGATTTTTTAATTTTTTTGTACATGGAATGAGAGTTGTACAAGAATGTGATGCACTTATTGCAACATTTTTGTACAAGTGGACACGCAAGTTGGCGATATGTTGTGCCACTAATATGTTTTCATATTATCGAGTGCACTAACCCCATAGACATCTAAGGCAATTTGGGATGGACCAACCAATTCCATCCGCCCGCCAAAATAATGATGTGGTGCATTCTATCAGTCTGAGGGGACCAAAATTGGCAAATAAAATTTTCAAATTTCGTTTGGATCAATCGACATAATCGGGTTGTTACAGGTCCATTTCTCAATGCACCATTACATCCGCTGTTGCAATATATGCAATGGTGTATATGGTGCACAAGATAGTAGATAACCTTTGCAGGAGCATCATTGGGGGCATCGGTATGAAGTATTATTATTTTTATTATATTTGTATAAATGTTATTGATGATTTTTAACAAATTTATTTGTATGCATGTAGGTCAATGGTGCTGAACGAATATTCCACAGTAATATTGCTTCATCATCCAATGAAAGATTTAGTATTAGTCTGACTTCAGAAGGCATTTTAGGTGTTGTAGGTGCATTTGATAGGATATCAACCGATTATCCTTGTCAGCTCGTACATAATCCGGTAGTGATACCATCGCTCTCAATACCGTATGAAGATTTTTGTCGTTCTAGATGTAGCGGGAGAGGGATCGCATAAAGACAGACGACAGTTGCATCTATTCCTATACATCCTAGACTGTACTTAGTCCCTTAACCTTTACAATGGCCATATATTCTTAAAGAAACTTCCAGTTCATTTAGTATGGCTCCAATCAATCAGTAACAATTTTATGATCCTACAGCTGGTCCTTCTACATGTTATGACTTTGAAGCTGGGCCTTCTAGATTAAATGTTGATTTGAATGTAAGCTTATCTAAAGGAGATGCACCACCATACAACATTTATGGACAAACGAGCCACACTGTACAACAAGATGATTTGTTCAATAAACTTTTTAGTGGTCTAAATGTTGTCGGTACATAGGGTTTAACTGATCAACCACTATATAGTGGAGATGGATTACCAAACCCATACGAGATGGATTACCAAACCCCTACAAATAGTACGCCATCTCGTAGTAGGACATTGTGATTATGTTGTTTTAGTGTTTTATTTAAATATATGGCCATGTATGTTTTAATCTTTTTTGTAGTTTTTTTTATATAAATATAAACATCACAAAAATCCATGCATTTTTTTCTTAAAGTTATTAAAGCACAATATATATATATTATTAAATATATTTAATGTACAATATTTACAATGATGAGAATTTCAACCTTTATAATATTGAGTGGATGGTCCCGCAACACTTCTGCATGTCTTTTTATTGTGACCTACATTTCCACACCTGCAGTTCACACGTATCCATAACCCCGTTCACGCGTATCCACCTCGTTGCGAATGCAACTTGTTCTTGGCCGACCTTTCTTCCTCAGCAATTCCATATTAGGTTTAATTTTAGGACCGCAATATTGTGGCCAATATGCTTTATGTGCCATTGGTCAGAATTGTCCATCATAGCATTTGAGTGCCTCTGCTATGCTATAACAGTTATCGACAAATTAGAACATATCAAGATGCCTACTCATGCATGTTGCGATGGCATGTGAACAAGGTATTTTTGTTCCTTGGAACTTACCGCACTCACATTTGTGCTCAATGTTCACCTCTGATGCTCCGTGATCTATCACACTAAATAATTTGAACCGACTATCATAGCTAATAACAGCGTGTCCTCGAGCCTTGTTAGCCCGCTCAGTCATAGTTTCAATGCATTTAGGTGTGAAGAGTAATCCTTGTGCCATTTTGGTCTTGTAGAAACCCCTCCTTTGCTCATAATATTTGAACACTCTCCTAAACTTATGCTCAACAATCATAGTGATTGGTATCATACGGATACCTTTAAGGGCACTTTTAACACTTTTAGCAATATTTGTCATGGTGTGACCATATCTATACCCACCATGCTCAGATAATGTCCATTTGTCTAACGATATCTGCATCGCCCAGTTGTAGGAATCTTGCTCAAGGTCTTTGATTTCATCCTTTTTCTGCTGGAACTTATGCCTTTCAAATTGTGTACCTACACCATTATGTTAACATTATATTATCATATAATAAAATTGAATAAATAATTTTAGAAATTTGTTTACTTATGAACCTTGTAAAGTAAATCTTTTATTGTTGAATTCTTATGATGCGTGTTGCAGTTACTTACAAAATGGGACAAACAGAACCTGTGAAAGCTTAGAGGTTCCTTCCAACCACTCCTTTCATCCTGGAACAATGCCAATATACCAGCATATCGGTCTGATATAACTGTAATGCCATCACGTTGAGTTACTTACTTCCCAATCATCGACATGAACCAAGCCCAACTTGATTTATTCTTAGACTCCATAATCGCAAATGCAACTGGGAACATGTCATTACCATCGATGGAGCTGGCTATCATAAGTGTCTATTGGAATTTTCCAGTAAAACAAGTGTCATCGATCAACAGAATCGATTTACAGTGAACCAGCCCATCAATGGCAGGTTTGAAACTCCAAAAAACCCATTGAAACTGCTTCACAATTGGGACTTGGGTATCGTGTAGCACAAACTCAAAGATAATTCCAGTATTGTATAATTGCAAAGCAAATAAAAAACTCAGCAACCTCTTTCCCTTAAAGGAGTGCATGTCTCACATTTCGATAATGTGTATATCAAAACACCAGACAAAAGCGTAAGGTTGCGATGCACTAAAGCACCCAACTTCAGTCCGCTTACTTAAGGACTACTTCTAGCTTTTTAAACAGAATATGGTAGTTACATATAACTGACCACCGGATTCCATACAATCCTTATTTTTGGATCACAATCCAAAGCATACAACTTTATGTATGTCTTTATCTCGCACCTTAACAAGACACATCTTATAATTTCTGCAAGACGGCACTTTTATTTTGAACAGGCTCTCGAGCATTCTCATATGTTCAAAAATTGCCTCATCTTAGTCTTTGCCAACTCATTGACAAAACTAAGGTAAACATCCTTGTGAGTGGGCTACTTCTCTGTCCGACATGCTCAATCTCATATCAATAACAGTAAATGTTTACACATAAACATTCACACTCACGTATTGCCAACAATGAACTTTAGTTATTATTTGCAAATAATAACATTAAGGGATTATATAAAATATAACAGTACCAATTAAATTCTACGCAAATCTCGAGATCTAATATGTTGCTCAAAACACATCTCTCGTTATAGGTTTACGCAACGGATTTGCATGCATAGAAACGTACTGTAAGTTCACTTCTCCTCTTGCAACAATATCTCTCATGTATTGATAGTTAATGTTGATATGATTAGCTCTACTATAAGCTATCAACGATTGACTATCACTATAGACTGTCACTGATACCTCTGAGACAGTTACTCTTAAATGGCTCACAAACCATTTCAGCCAAACTGTCTCATGTACTGCGATTGAGGAAGTGACATATTCAACTTCCACTATTGACAGGGCTAAACAAGTTTAATTCTTGTTACTCCACGAGATGGCACTCTTGCCAAACAAGAATATGAAACCTGAAGTGGATTTTCTCTCATCCACATCTCCTACCCAATCAGCGTTTTTATATTCTCTCAATGCAGATTATTTTCTTCTGTACCTTTAAGGTATCTAAGTATCCTTTTAATTACTTCCAATATGCTTTGCCTGGGTTAGATTGATATCTATTTACTATGTCCACTGCATAGCATATATCATGTCTTGTACACAACATTGCGTACATAAGACTACCCAGGCACTGGCATATGGAACGTTCCTCATACGTTCAATTAATATATTTCTCTCAAGAAATAGACAACAATCTTCTCGAATGATCTCTTGAAATCTTAACTTCAAGAATGTAAAATGCATGACTCATATCCTTTGTCTCAAAGTTGGACGATAACCAATTTTTGATTTCATTTACGTACCATTTATCATTTTCAGCTTTAAGTATGTCGTCTATATACAATGCCAAAATGATAAATTCATTTTCAGAGCTTTTACTATAAACACAATGATCTTCATCAATCATGTTGAACACATTCAACATGATTGTATGATGAAGTCTCAAGTACCATTGTGTTGAAGACTGTTTAAGGCCATAAATTGAACTCATCAATCATCAAACTTTATGTTCGCTACCTTTTTCGATGAAACATATAGGTTGTTCCATCCAATTCTCCATTGAGAAAAGCAGTCTTTCCATCCATTTGATGAAGCTCTAGGTTCAAAACTCGCCACTATGTCCAGAATTTACCTTATGGACATAAATCTTACAACAAATGAGAGAGTCTACTCATAGTCAATCTCTTTCTATTGTATGAACCCCTTAGCGACTAGTTGAGTCTTATATCTTTCGATATCTCTGTCAGCCTTTCGATTTACTTTGAGAATACATTTATTCTCAATTTGTGTCCTTCCAGTAGATCAACTAGTTCTCAAACATGGTTTGATCTCATGGATGCCATTTTTCCTTCAATTGCTTTAATCCATTTTCCTTAGATGGGCATTAAAAAGCCTTTTAAATATTTTATGCTCTTTCTTATCTTGTGGGATAACCAAAAGGGTTTCGTTCAAGCCTTCAATCTTTAAATCGTCCGCATGAAACACTTATCCTTTTAGATTTTTGCAGTTCTAAATCTTGATAAATATGTCTCATATATTTATCATGATTCATAATGCTCCCATTGGGACCATGCTCCACACTACCACTGGAGTTAGGAATATTATATTCTTTACTCCCACTTGAATCAGGGTCTTGAACATCTGGATCGTTTGGAGGATGAGGGTCTTAACCTTCTTCCTCTAAATCCCTCCCACTCGAATGGAATGATCCTAATGGTTCCTCTTCCTGATATTAATTGAAAGTGAAATCTTAATTCACTTCGCCCATGTAGACACCGGGTCCCGAGGCGGTCCAAGATCAGGATTACCCGATGATGAAAACAAAAGACTGATTTTTGGTGAGAAACTGAGAATCGATTGTTTCCTTGTCAAAATTGTGTTTTTTAGAAAAATAATTAAAAATATATATTTTAGAAATTAAAAATTAAAAAATGGTAGAAAATATTAATTTTGTGTCCTTAAGAGTTTTATAAAAAAAAAAATCATCGTGAGTGCCACCTGCGGCAGCGCGCGGAGGCCCTACCCGGCAGGCCGCCCCTGCGTGCGCGCAGCAACGGCACCGTTCGCCCCCCGCGGGCGCAGCAGGGCAACGCACGAGCCCCTGCGTGCGCGCTGTCCCCCCTTCACGCGGCCACTTTTGGCCGCCTGTCTCCTTTTCCTGCATTTTCTGACTTTTCTTCTTTTTTCCAGTCTATTTTTGCCCGTTTCTTTCACCATCTCATGTATTTTTTGGGCAAGCAAAAATGAAATCCCTTTTGTTCTCTTCCTATTTTTGTCCAAGGAAAAAATTAAAGGAGGCTTTTTTCTTCATTTTGGAGGACGACAACTTTGATTGAAAAAAGAATTTTTTTAGTTTTCTCTCTAACTTTTTCTCTCCAGCAAAGGCTTTCTTCTTCAAAAATTCTTAGGTTTTATTCTCAAACTTTAATCTTTTCTTCTCTAATAATATTTAATCTTGGGTTTGATTCGAGCAAGAAAAATTAATTTTCTTTGCTCATTCATCCCACCAAAAATATTTTCTTATGATTAACTTATTCAAAAACTTGTTTTCTCCTTCAAAAGTTCTTCAAAATATTTTTAAGTTCTTTTTCTTTTTCCCAGGCTTTAATTTTTTTGTTTTTCTCCAAAAAATATATTTCATCCTTGGATTAATATTGAGCTTGGAAAATTAATTTATTTTGCTCAATCATCCACCAAAAATATTCTTTTTATCAAAATATTCTCTTGAGCTAATTTATTTTAAAATATCAATTTTTACATTTTTTTCAAATATTCATCACCACGAATTCGATAAGGAAAATAAATCGAGACACCGCTTCTCCGATCTATAAAATTCTGAGGGTAAACACTTTGGATCCGTCCTCATTTATTTTTGCTTGTTATTTATTGTTATTTTTGCTATTATTACCATGATTACTACTAGTATTTTTAATATTATGCTACTATTATCTTGGCCACTGTTATTAATATTGTCATTGTTGGCTATTTCCATTATTATGTTCATGCTTATTGTTGACTTTTCTTTTTTCCTTTTCCTTATGGCTATTTTCACTCTCCTTGCATTACTGTGCACTCCATCATTTTTATTATTATTATTATTATTATTATTATTATTATTATTATTATTATTATTATTATTATTACATTTGTTTATTACTTTAATTTATTATTATGACATTATTATTATTATTATTATTATTATTGCACTTATCATCATTATTGTTATTGCTACCATCATATTCATATTATTATTATCATTTTGTTGTGTTTGTCTTATCATTATTATTATCATCATTATAAATTGACTTGCCTAATATTTATTTCGTTTTTACTTGATTAATTTTTAGAACCATTACTAATATTTTTTATATTAATTTTTGTCTGAGATTTAACTTGAGTCGGGTTATTTGAACATCCCTGCGACTCCCCGGATGGGTCGCAACGCATGGAGTATCACACCGGTTTTGGTGAGATTTTTCTTAATTCTCTCTCTTTATGTTGTGTTATCTGTAAATAATTGTTTTACTCATGCACGCATGGGATAAAAAATCACAAAAATATTTCTATAATTAAATTAAAATTTTTACTAATAAAATTGGGACCAATGTCCCTTGTTTTAGCCCAAGAATAAAAACATCACAATTAAAACGAAAAGTCAATTTTCTCTAAAAATGGGATCACTCATCCCCGTTTTCATCAAACAACCAAAGTGACTCTTCGAACCCTCTTTAAATAAATGCAAAGAAACCAATGTTCCCAAACCTTCAAATAGGCACGAAGGAACCAATGTTCCTAAAATAATGCCCCGATTCATGTATGTCCTTTTATTCTGATCTTGTGTGAGTGTTTTAAATTTATGTTCATTTCCTTTTGGGCCCTTATAATTAATTTTGGGGCAACTATATTTATTTTTGGGGGATTATATTCCGTCCCCATTCACATCTTCAATCTCCTTTTATTGGGGTTGTATTTCGCCTCCATTTCTCTTGTAATTGTGTGCTTGCATGTTTATCGCTTTATTTTATCTCTTTATTTATCACTTTATTTATTGCTTTCCTTTTACCGCTTTTGGATGCTTGAGATGCGCTTTTATTTTTAATGCATTGATCGCGTATTGTGAGAGATACAATTTTAAGAAGTTAAAAGCTCACTTATAATTAACCAAAACATAAATAAAAGTGAAGTTTCGAACACCATATCTCTGATCTTGACCGATAGAGGTGAGAGACCTTTCCCAATTTCTTGAAAGTTGGGTGGCGACTCCAAAACACCTCAAAGGTGCCTATAGGTGCCATTAGGCTAGGTGGTGCTTCCCAATGTTCTATTGGGAGGTGTGACGCGCGCCGAACCTAGCAAAGGCCCTCTTTGAATCCACTTTTAGGATTTGAGGGATTGGTTCGCGTCTTTTTGATCTTAGGTATTATGAGATATTTTCAGCACCTCCTTTCACAATAGAACATTGAAAATGACCATCTATCGTCATAACACCTTTAGGCACTTTTGAGTCATTTTGGAGTCGCCACCCAATTTACAAGAAATCGGGAAATGTTAACCTCTTATTGGTCAAAACCAGAGAGTGGTTCGAAACTTCACACTTATTAGTGCCTTTAGTTAATTATAAATGAGTTTTTAAATTATAAAATTCCATCTCTCATCTCACGCGTTTAATGCAGTTTATTTAATGCGTACTTCAAGCATCGAGAAAGCAAATAATAAAAAAATGTAAATAAAGCGATAAACACACAAAGGCACACCAAAAGAAAAATTGGGACAAATACAATCCCCCAAATGAAAAAGAAAAGCTGAGTAAAATTTAAATGGAAATCGGGACATAATACAATCCCCAAATGAAAGAAAATAAAATTGCCCTAAAAATAATTAATTACAAGGGCCAACAAAATATAAAAGCAAAACTAAACAGTCACACAAAATCTATAAAAAAGAAGTAACATACATAAATCGGGATATTTATTTTGGTTCAGGAACATTGGTTCCTTCATGCTCATTTAAAAAGGGATCGAAGATTTATTTTGGAATTTGTTGTGAAAATTGGGATGAGTGATCCAATTTCTAACAAATCAACTCTTTGTTTTAGTCCGTGATATTTATGCGTTTCGGGTTAAAATATAGGACATTGGTCCCAATTTATTAATAAGAATCTCAATTTAATTGTACAAAATATTTTTGTGATTTTTTATTTTAGCACGCGTATAAAATAAACTATTTTATTTACGAGCAAAAACGATCACATAAATAGAGATAGGAAATGTCTCACCCAAGTGATGTAAACTCCTACGTGTCGCGAGGAGTTCGGTCATGATAAATACTCAAACAAATAAGCACGACATTTTACCCCCAATGAAAAAAAAATAACAATAAAAAAATTAGCAATAATTCCAAAATCATTTAATAATAAAAATAAAAGAAATCAAGTGTAAAATTAACACCCCAATAGAATACATAAAATAGATTAAATTGGACATACTAATTTAATATGTTAATATCACACATAGAAGAAAAAATCATGCAAGGTACTATTAATAATAATGACAAAAGCTAAATCATGAAATAACTCCATACAAAATATAATGACCATAACAAAAATAATGACAATAATGATACCAATCACAACAACAATAAAAATAACAATAACAATAACAATAATAATAATGATAATAATAAGAATAATAGATGATGATAATAACAATAAATAATAATAATAATAATAATAATAATAACATACTAATAATAATAATAATAATAATAATAATAATAATAATAATAATAATAATAATAATCAACCAATAAAAATAGATGAATAAACAAGAGTAAGACAATCAAACATGCAATAAGAATAAGACAATCAAACATGCAACATAAAATGATCAGTATTTAAGCATGCGAAAAATCACAAGAAATAATACTAAAAGAAATCATGCAAATCCTATTTTTCATCCCTTAACATTACGTATATTTATCCATTTTATGCCAATGACAAAATAAGGATTGAGAAATCATGCTAAAGAGTAAATCTCAACTCCAAAAAAAAATATATATATATGCATTAATACAAAAAGAAGGAAAATAAAATAAGATGAAATAAATTAACATGCATAAAATGAAGTAAAAATAAAAAATGGATCCAAGAATCTTTACCCTTAGAATTAAATGATATGGAAGCAAGATGTCCCGATTTAATCTCTTGTCAAGATCCAAAAATATAACTAAAAAGATGTTCAAGAAAATGTTGAGTTTACGTCTCAAAAATTCAAGAACACTAATACTCAAAAATGATTTGATTTTTTTTTGTATTTGATGTATGATGAGAAAACTTAAGTTAAGGAATTAATTTTCCTTTCTCAAAGTTTTCAGGTTCAATAAAAATAATTTAGATATAAGAAAAAATAGGATATAATTTAAGAAGAAAACTTGTAGATTTAAAAAAAAAATAAGAGAATTAAAAAGATTGAAGAAAATGATTTTAATTTTTAAGAATAAGGAAAGATGAACTCCAAGAACATTGAATTCTTTGTTTTTTCAGCAAAATGCACTATCTCTCCTCAAGAATATCTCTCTCAAAGTGCCTTAGAAAAATGTATTTTCTTAGAGAAAATTTTCTTACTCCCAAAATCCAATTTTTTTCCTCTTTTCAAAAATGAAAATCTAACTCCCGTAAAAACTCCAATCTTTGCCCCTTTCCAGCTCCCTCACAAATGTTTTTCAAAGATCCCTCTCCCTAATTTTCACAAAAAACACTCAAAAATTCAAAGTAAAAACCCTAAAGTCAATAATTTATAATTAACATTTTTATTTATTTTTAATTATTTTTTGTTGTTTTTTGACTTTTAATACCCACTCAATTTGACCAATATTTATTAAATTTTAATAAAATCTAAAAAAATCACAAGAAAAAAAAATCATTTTTTAGCCTAAAAAAGTGAAAAAAATGATTTTCGGTGGAAAATTGCAGAATCGGCGGAATCTGGGCATGATCGGCGAGATTTCTCGCCGATCAGGGGGGAGTACGCGGATTGGCGAGATTCGAGAGCAGCGCTACGCGCGGCTGCCGCAACGGGCTGCTGAAATTTTTTTTTTTTAAAAAAATATAATAAAATTAAATGCAAAATATGGATTAAAAATAAAGATACAAATAACAATAAAATAAAAATAAAAATAAGAATAAGAATAAACACTTTAAAAGGATTTTGGGGAAAATAAAAGGATTTGACAAAGAGATGATCGATTCCTATTTTCTTGCTCATGAATTAGCCTTTTATCTTCATCATCGGGTAATCCTGATCTTGGATTTCCTCGGGACCCGGTGTCTACATTTTCCCCAATTTTGGAAAAACTAGCACACAGGTGCCTAGTTGAACCAAAATTCAGAAAAGAGGAAAGAAGCGCATACCTGAGGCGATGACCTTTCCGTTGCTATGAAAAGTAAATCATTTCTCCCGAACTGCAAGCCTACTTTGGACTTGCGAGACGTGGGTTCCATCCTCAAATGGTGATGCGCCAAGTCCGCTCCGAACTTACGAAACGCAAGAAGTGCTCTCTTGGGCTGCATCGAGTCGCTGACAAGACTACAAAGTGCGGATGTCTTTGGATATAACTGAGCCGTTATCTAGGCTACAGTGTGGTTGCACCAAATCGCTGACAAGATTACAAAGTGCGGCCGTTTTTGAATATCACCGAGCTGTTGTCTAAGCTACAAAGTGATTGCATCGAATCGCTGACAAGAATACAAAGTACGGATGTTCTGAAATGTCACCGATCTGTTGTCTAAGCTGCAAAGTGATTGCACCGAATCGCTAACAAGATTACAAAGTGCAAAGGTTCTGGAATATCACCGAGCAATTGTCTAAGCTACAAAGTGATTGCACCGAATCGCTACCAAGATTACAAAGTGCAGATGTTCTTGAACATCACCGAGTTGTTATCTAAGCTACAAAGTGATTGCACCGAATCGCTACCAAGATTACAAAGTGCAGATGTTCTTGAATATCACCGAGCTGTTATCTAAGCTATAAAGTGATTGCATCGAATCACTACCAAGATTACAAAGTGCAGATGTTCGTGAATATCACCAAGCTGTTATCTAAGCTACAAAGTGATTGCACCAAATCGCTACTAAGATTACAAAGTGTAGAGGTTCTTGAATATCACCGAGCTGTTGTCTAAGCTACAAAGTGATAGCACCGAATCGCTACCAAGATTACAAAGTGCAGAGGTTCTTGAATATCACCGAGCTGTTGTCTAAGCTACAAAGTGATAGCACCGAATCGCTACCAAGATTACAAAGTGTAGATGCCATCCTCAGATGGTGACGCGCTGAGTCTGCTCCAGACTTACCAAACGCGAAAAGTATTGCTTTGAATTGCACCGAGTCGCTGACGGGGCCATCTCTTGATGGTGATGCGCCGAGTCTGCTCCAGCCTTACAAAACGCGAGAGTTGCTTTTCTGAGTTGCACCGAGTCTGCTCCAGACTTACAAAGTGCAGGGTTCCAGCTCCAGATGGTGATGCGCCGAGTCTGCTCTAAACTTACAAAATGCGAGGAGTTGCTTTCAGTTGTTTCCTGAATAAAACAAACTTTGATCAGATCAATTTGTCATTATAATCATTTCGATTATTTAAATTCCGTGAAGGTTCAATCATTATAATTTTACCAATTTGTGGCTTATCATATAATTTCCATCTTTGTCATGGTTCACTATTTTTATATTCTCATTCTTTTTGTCTATCTCATGTTAAAAGGCATCCAAACATGCGAAGTGCAATAAAGGTCATCCATATAGATATCATTTTCGTACATAAATTAGACCAAAACAAACATAAATCTCCCTGGACATCGATCCAAAGGATCATAATTGGTGTGCATCGCTTGATCCTTCCTGGCTCATAGGTGTGTAGGAGGCTCTCGTGGGCTCCTTGGGTCTGTCCTGGTGCTGTCGCGTCTCCTTCACAAACCGCCCTATGCATTGCAATCTCTCATCTATGGCTTGTAGTCTTTCATCCATACGCTGCTCTATAGCTATCAGCCTCTCGTTCATGCATTGCTCTAGAGCCATCAGTCTCTCATCCATACGCTGCTCCACAGCCATCAGTCTTTCATCAAAGTGCTGGGATCTGACCTCCAATGCTACTAAAATCTCCCTCTGCATGGTTTGGATGAGGATCTCCATACTTGTCTGGCTCTGCTCCATCCCAGGACTAAGTGATGGTGGGGAAGCTGCCGAAGTAAATGCCCCCGAAGAATCTGGACGATCATAGGGGTGATACCTCCTAGATGTCTGAGTACCCATCCTCGAAGCATGCATGTAAGGAGGATGGCGTATCTGATCTTTTGGAGGAACTGGCTGTGATAATGGAGTGTGAAAAAGATCACTCAGATCAATGTCAAAGTCATCCAGATTGATGTCCATATTCATACAGTCTGGCGGCGAGCGAGGATTTTCTTCTTCTGGCGGACAATAATACTTCCCGTCTGTCTGAGATTGTGAAGGTTCTCCTTCCACTGGTTGCTGATAACAGCACTCCTCATCTGTCTGAGGTTGTGGAAGCTCTTCTTCCACTGGTTGCGGGCGATAATACTTCCCATCTGTCTGAGATTATGAAGGTTCTCCTTCCACTGGTTACGGATAATAGCACTCCTCATCTATCTGAGGTTGTAAAAGCTCTTCTTCCACTGGTTGCGGGCGATAGTACTCCTCATTTGTCTGAGGTTGTGGAAGCTCTTCCTCGCCTTGAAACTGATCTTCGGATGGTGTGGTAGCTGTGAGTGGAGGTAAACGGTACATCTATTGAGTTTTCGCCATAGAAAGAAGTCTATACTCTCCTGCCTGTCCAGGCAACTGCTCAACCATGGCCATATATTTGGCAAGGGCCTAGTCAACATAAATGTCTCTGTCCACAGGTGGGCCAAATGTGCCAGGGTCGTGTCCTAAGTGCATGCAACCTAGTGACTACCCCACCTATACATATATGCGTCGTAGCCCTCCAACTTTATCTAACCATACCGGCTATAATCTCGTGACTAATGTTGAGCGAGGTCCCCATTGCCATAGCCCATAGACTCCAAATCTCTGCTGTACTGATGGCGCTAGGACTACCAGTTCTGCCCAAGTAGCCGCTGGCTAAAACCCTCTGAATATACCTGTACACCTGTGAGGCTAATAGAGTGCTCTTTGCTGTATTGCGGTCATAATGGGCCCCTGGCGCAGTGATCACTTCCCATTGGTGTGCCAAAATAACTCTGCTTGGTACCTGCACTTGATCCTCAGTCGGAAGACCCATGATCTGTGCAAAACTTTGGCGACTCATCGTATGCTGTGTATCTTAGACCCGAAAGGATATAGCTTCAGGGTCTGTATCTAACCTTGAAAGCCCCCCATACTTTAGTGTAGCAAGGAACTCCTTAGTAACCTCTGGATAAGTGAGAAAAGTTGGTGTAAGGAAATTCGTCCAACATACAGCCGCTAACAACATGCTGACTTCCTCCCACATGCCCATCTGCTCTAAGAATGTTTGGGATAGAAATTTGCTGGACAGAAACCGTGAACCACATAGTACTTTAAACTTTTGTCTTTGTGTAGCACCCATCCATTCTAGAGGTGGAGCACCTGCTGGTTCTCTAGATAGAGCACATCGTGGAGGCATCCTAAAGAAAAGAAAAGATTTACATAATTATTTATTTATATATAATTCTTCTGCATACTCCCTGAATTCCTGAGGTGTTCTTCCAGATAAGCTTCGCTACCTAATGTCTCCTGCAAAATTAAAATCAATACCTAAAGGAAAATTATGCGGGTGAATGTGCGCATGCTTATGCAAAATGCAAGTGATGAATTCATTTGGGTGGTCTGGGTATCGAAGCACAATTTTGTTCTCGAGGATCTTAATTGGGATGCTCCTTGGCTTAGGGATTCTGACTCATAACCTTCTCAGCGTGAATCATCGGGTGCGCATTTTTGTCCCCCGGTTAATGAGCATATGGCCTGAATTTTGACTCATGTCCTGAATCAAGCCTTATCCTGTCCTACGTGAAATCATCAGAGTTTATGCCGCCTTATCCTTCCATGCATCGAAAGTCATTATTTTGAAGGTAGTGCGCCTCTTATAGGTTTTCAGATTAGCTTTTGTTTGCTGGAAATGCATCCCTTCGGCGATTTTCACATAACCCTATGTCTTATTTTTGCTTAGGATGGACCCAACTCATCCTAGCGGCTTTTATTCATTTTTTTATTTTTTGTAGGACAGACTGCCCGTATCCAAGTTTTCACCCTGTCCTTTGGCCTAACTTTTGCTTAGAGAGCCAGTTACGGTTTTTATCTTTAACGGCCTTCTTCTTTTTTTTTTTACAGAGACTAAACCCTTTGCCGGCAAAAGCAACAATGGACAATCACATGGAAAATAATGTATTACTTTTTCAGAAGGGAACATAATGGCATTAATTGTAACACCCCCAAATCGGGCCTAGTCGGAATCGGCAAGCTGAGTCGGTTAAGTGAAGGGTATTTTGGTAATTTATGCATGAGTAATATGGATAATAAGGATTTAGTTGCTAAGAAATTAATTAAATAAAGTAAGTAAAGGAATTATTATGGTGTGTTAGTGGTGTATGGTAGTAGGATGTTAATGGGCTAAGAGATTTCATTGAGTGATTTATGAGCATGGTGCCTTGGAGATATTTGCATAAAAGAAATAATTATCAAGTGGATTATGGGTATGGAACTAAAGATGTAGGATATTTTTATGAGAAGTGATTTAGTGTGTGTATGTGTATGGTGACTTGAATTGAGAAGTCAAAGTGAATCATGTGGACCTATAGGAAGTGGACAAGTGGAGTTGGGTAGGTGTGCATTTAGTGTGAAAAGAAGACTAAGTGTAAGGAGGAGGAAGTCCACGTTTTTGCCCTTTCATCTTCCCTATTTTCCATTTCTTTTCCTTTTCTTCCCTTTCTTTGCTCAATCTCTTGGTTTTGAGTGAATTAGAAGTGATTTGGTGGAGCTTAAGAAGTAAGATTGAAGAGTGATTAGTGATAAGAAGAAGCAAAGTAAAGGAAAAGAGAAGATTTAAAGCTTGAAGAGAACAGCTATTGTGCAACAAGAGGTTTGGGAATTTGATTCTTACATTTGAGTTTTAATTTGTCTATGCCCTAAATTCTTCTTGGATTATGAATATACATTTGTATATGATTTCCAGTAAATTGAGTGTGTTG
The DNA here is from genome assembly GCA_947683425.1 of Excoecaria cochinchinensis. Classification (NCBI taxonomy): domain Eukaryota; kingdom Viridiplantae; phylum Streptophyta; class Magnoliopsida; order Malpighiales; family Euphorbiaceae; genus Excoecaria; species Excoecaria cochinchinensis. The sequence continues at coordinate 11,302,692 of CANTUQ010000119.1, forward strand.
ATATGAGTCTTATACATGTATTTGTTTTGATAAATGTATTAGTAATGCATGATGTTGCTTAAGTTGAAGGTGTGTGAGAATTGAAAGTGAAGTGCATGATTGGGTAAACTCTGTTTAGTTCTCATCTGACCCTTGTACAACATTTTTGTCATAAGTAGAGTTTTAGAATTCCAAACCATGCGATTCTTGCTCCATTAGAACCATTACTTCCATCTCTTTAAAAGTCTTAGAAATAGCCTTGGGCAAATTCTTGCTCTAAGACCCTGAATGTTTGATAACACCGTAATGTCTCTTTTTGTGTCGGGTTGTTTGACCAGTATAGGTTGTGGAATTCATATCTGGATTTCTAGATGTCCAATTGACCTGAAACTTGTTCCTATTGAAAGTTAAGACGTAGGGGAACATTTGTTAAGAAGACCACTTTTCCTAAAAAGGAGGTTTAGAGGTCGGTTTTTACGATACTAGTTTGTAATAAAAAGCAGTCTGTTAAGGTAGCTGAGGCGAGCCTCTGTCGCGAGCGCGACAAGGGTCGCGACCTCGCGACAGAAAAACATAATTTGAGCCTTTTCTTCTCTATTTTTGAGTCCAGGGTTGACCCGGATCAATCCCGTACCTTTCCCATCAGTCATTATGCATATTTGGGGTAATTAAATGGTTATATAAGTAGTTGTCATTGGGAAAAACTTAGGAGTATGATTAAGATTGGTGATTTAGCTATTAAATAATAATAGATATAACTTTGTGAAGGATGAGGATTAATATGTATTGATCTCTTGAGTAACCTAAGCATGATATATCATATGTTTGAATGCATTTAACATGGGTGCGATTGAGATGAATGACGAATAATGTTGTTATTATAGATTGTGTAAATGGATATTGTTAGTGGTATGTTTTATCGGAATTCTTGATACGGATGTGGTGTTTATGTTGTCAATGATGTGTGGCTTGCTGGTGATGAGGTAAGTCGATGTTTTGATGCTTGGTTTAAGAATTGGGTGTTGTGAAGAGGGAATTTTATGTAGAATTCTTGTAAGGGTTGGAATTCCTGACTCTATCGCGAGCGCGACATCGTCGCGAGGTCGCGACAGAGCCCGGTGAAAGCAGCCCTCGCACGTGTCTGAGCGCTCCGCCGAGCCGTGCAGCAGAGCCTCTGTCGCGAGCACGACATGTGTCGCGAGCGCGACAGAGAGCTCGGTTGCCGAATTGTTGGGTTGGCAGCTCACTGTCGCGAGCGCGACAGCGAGATGCCCTCGTTCCCTCGCGAGATCGCGAAGGTTACCATGATCGCGACCTGGGCCAAGTTACCTCTATCGCGATCGTGACATCCGTCGCGATCGCGACACTCCTGGTTTCCAAATTGAGTTTTCGTTTATGATGCCAATGTGTGAATTCCGAACTTGTGATGTTTTTAGGTTTATACTTTGACTATTTTATAAAGTATGTTAATATAATTGAATGTATTATGCATATCTATACTTATGATCTCTCTCTAAGATTATTATGTTATGCTTAAGTGTAAATTGTATGATGCATGATTGACTTTATGAACTTATTCATATGTCTTATCTATTATTGATTATGTACAATGATATAAATTACGTGATTTGAAATATGATTTGTATTATGCATGACCTGCGAGAGTCAGTCTAGTGGATAGTTAGGCATGCCTAATAGAGTCTGTATGTGTAGTTGCAGCGCCCCTTTGAACGATTTGGACCCTGATCAGGTCCCCGAATGGTTCCTCGCGAACCCTATTATGTGTATGTGTATGGATCTTGTTTAAGGTCCTATTTTGGGAAATGCTTTTGAACTATGGAAAGTGACAGTACTTTGCGATTTGTACCCGTAAGGTACAGTTTGTTACTCGTTATCCACTATTTTGAGTCAGCAGGTATTTCGGTTGCTTTATCTGATATGAATATAAGAATATGATATCCGAATGTGTAAGATTTCGGTCATATGAACCAGTTATGAATATAAGAATATGATATCAGTATGAGTATGATTTTGGGATATGTGAATGTGCTTACAGATCTCCTAGTAGGCTTAATGTAACTCTAACCTGCATATTGTACCTTTGTCCTTATCTGTAAATGATCTTGTATATAGTATGTGTGATTGAAGTCGGTGTGGCATATAATGTTGACACTACATTTCTGTATGGTAATATGATAAATTAACATGTATATAAATGCGAGTTTGAATTACTGAATACGACGGTTGAAGTATATGTATACTAATATGAATATGTATTGTTAGTTATTAAGACTAAGTATACTGATTTGCATACTTATGAATGTGATCTTGAACTAGCATACGTGACAAATTTAATACGATGCTATATAGTTCCTTATTGTTAGCTATCGTAGTAATTTCGTTATATTAGCATGTGTTTACTTTCTTGGCATGATAATTGGGTGTGTTGATCATATGAGTATATGACCGCAGTTAGGAACATTTGAATGCGTGGCTATTGTATAAAGCATGTATAGTTATCTGTTAAGACTTTATGCATTCGCTGTTGGGTATGTGTTATACCTTGGCGACCGTTGTGAATGGTCGTCTATATTTTTGTATATTCTCCCCACTAAGCGTTATCGCTTAGCACGGGTTCTTTTCCCCGTGCAGGTGGCAGGTTTGCTTCTGTTCGAGTCGTGCATCTGCAGAGTTGGCCATATAGGAGCTAGAAGTTTTGTATCTTGTTCAGCTTTTGTAAATTGGGACTTTTTGTATATCTGTGTAATATGTATATATAATAATAAGTAAAAATTCTGATGTAATATTTTAAGCTATGTAAATATTTACACACTTATGTATCTTTCTTACTAGGTTTCTGTTGTATGATTATAAGTATGCATGTGTATATGTTTTCTCTTAGTGTATGCGCCTTGGCATAATATGTACGTTCAGCTTCCTCTCTTTAAATTTGAAATTCTTCCGTATTTTTATATGCTTTGTATTGCTTCTGTTCGGTAACACACCTACTCGTACGGCTTCCTACTCCCTTACGGATGGGTTCGCCTACGTATGGGTTGGGGTGTTACATTAATTACACAAAGTGAGCCTACAATTGCATACATGTACATGTTTCCACGTGATTTCATTATACATGATCATTCTTAACATTAGGCTCAAAATACAAGACCACATCCAATCTCGAGATGGATCTTGGAAGCATCAAAACTCCTGTTATCAATCAGCCCTCTCGGGTTTTCATGATTAACCATTTTCTCTCAGCCCTTAATTTTTGCCCAGGATGCCTTTTTTTGGCTTTCACCCTGACAGAGCGCCCAATTTTAGCAAGGCCGCCTTTTCTCAGTTTTCGTCCCGCGGGGCTTTTATTTCTCTTCTTTTTATTTTAGTCTTTAGCCATGGAACCTCTATAATCGATCCACATTAACCAGTTCCTTGAACTCGTTTCCATCACTGTCTATTAAGATTGCAGCTCCTTTGGACAATATTTTCTTTAGAACCAAAGGTCCTTCCCAAGTTGGTTTGAATTTGCCTCGGAAGTCCGGAACCCCTGGCCTCATTTGCTTGAAGACTAAATCTCCTTCTCTTAGGGGGTGCTTTCTGACTTTCTTCCCAAATGACCGGGGTAATCTCTTCTGGTAAACCTGATTGTGATAATAGGCTCGCATCCTATCCTCATCCAGTAAGTTCAATTGTAGCAACCGCTGCTGCGCCCATCCTGCTTCTGGCAGCTTGGCCTCTGATATTACCCTCAACGATTGGAGCTCGATTTACACTGGTAAAACTGCTTCTGTCGTATAAACCAAAGAAAAGGGGGCAGCTCTTGTTGAAGTTCTGATAGTGGTTCTGTAGCCCTAGAGGGCAAAAGGTAGCTTTTCTGCCCAGTCTTTATAACTCTGAACCATCTTGGCCAATATCCTTTTGACATTCTTGTTTGCCGCCTCAACTGTTCCATTAGCCTGTGGTCGGTAAGGAGAGGACTTGTGATGCTGGATTCCATATTTTTGAAGCATCTATTTAGTTTCTGCCAAGAATTATACCCCATTATCTGACACGATGTGGTGTGGGAGACCGTATCTACATATCAAATTTCGCTCGATGAATTTGGCCATGTCCCTAGCGTCGACCTTTCTGAAAGATTCAGCTTCGACCCACTTAGAGAAGTAATCAATGGCGACTACAATAAACCTATGCCCATTAGATGCCGCAGGATGTATCTCTCCTATTATATCTATTCCCCAAGTTGCAAATGGCCACAGAGATGTTAAATTGTGTATTTCTAAAACTGGCACGTGCCTCATGTCCGCGTACTGCTGGCACAACTGGCATTGCTTCACATACTTTGAGCAATCAGCGTCCATCGTAAGCCAATAAAATCCTTGGCGCATGATCTTCTTTGCTAAGGCTAAACCATTCATGTGGGCTCCGTAAAGCCCAGCATGAACCTCTTTTATAATCCTTCTAGCTTCTTTCTCTGCCAAACATCTTAACTGAATACCATCCACTTGCCTCTTATACAACGTTCTGTCCATACTGATGAATTAAGAGGATAGCTTTCTAATCATTCTTTGATCCTTCTCAGTGGCTACTTCTGGGAAAACTGACATTTCTAAGTAATTCTGAATATCATAATACCAAGGTTTTCCATCGTCAACCTCAATGTCCATCACCCGCTCTGCTTTAAAGCATGGCTTATCCGAACTAAAGACCAGCACAGGCTTCATAACTACTCCTTTTGGGTTCTCCCATATAGATATAAGGGTGGCCAGGGCATCTGCTAATTGGTTCTCATCTCAGGGCACATAACTAAAAGTGCAGACTTCAAATTGGCTACTTAATCCCTTCAAACACTCCACATATGGTAACAACCATTCTTCCTTGATGGACCATTCACCCCTGACCTGATGAATCACTAAGGACGAGTCTCCAAAAACTTTTGCTACTTTTGCCCCCACAGCTGAGAGTGCTTCCAACCCGAAGATGCAGGCTTCATACTCAGCTTCGTTATTGGTGGCTCCATATTTTAACTTCTTAGCTAAGGGCAGTTTTTCACCCTCTAGGGTTACCAAGATTACTCCTACTCCCGCTCCCTTGCTGTTTACTGCTCCATCGAAGTACATCTGCCACTTTTGCACTGTGATAGCCGATACATCCTCATCAGGAAATTCATATTCTAATTGATCACCTTCGATCGAATGGTTAGCTAAGAACTCTGCAACTGCCCGCCCCTTAATAGTCTTTCTGGTGATGTACTCCACATCAAACTCTTGTAGCAATAACAACCATCTTTCCATTTTTCCTAGTAAAGAAGGTGCTTCTTGAAGGTATCGAAGAGGGTTTTGTTTTGCGACCGCCTGCACCTTGTAAGAATGGAAATAGTGTCTTAATTTTTTTGAAGCTCAGATTACTGCTAAACAGATCTTTTCCACCTCGACATACTTGGCTTCATAAGGAAGAAATTTCTTACTGAGGTAGTAAACTGTGAACTCAAACCCGAATTCATCTTCTTGGGCCATCATGGCGCCAACGGAATTCTCTTCTATTGCTAGATAAGGATTAATGGCTTAGATGGCTATGGCGGCCGCAGAACTGGGGGGTGCAGAAGGTATTCTTTGATAATATCAAAAGCTTTTTGACAGTCATCGTTCCACCTAACTGGCTGATTCTTCCTAAGGAGCTTAAAAATCGGTTCGCATACCGAAGCAAGCTTGGAAATGAACCTACTGATGTATTGCAATTTGCCTAAAAAACTCCTGACTTCTTTTTCCTTATGAGGTGTTGGCATCTCCCTAATTGCTTTGACCTTATCTGGATCTACTTCGATTCCCCTTTGACTCACCACGTGGCCTAACAGTTTACCTAAGGTTACTCCAAAGATGCACATCTTGGGGTTAAGGCGAAGGTTATACTTGTCAATCCTCTGAAAGAACTTCTCCAAGGCCTCAAAATGCCCCTCTCAAGTGATCGACTTGATCATCATATCATCGACATACACTTCTACCTCCTTGTGGATCAAGTCATCAAGGATCTTGGTGGCCATCAAATTCCTCCAATCTCTTACCCACTTCCTCAGCAACCAATGCACAGGTAGCCTCTGACTCTCGGGAAGTATCAGCCATGCTGGATGCTACTAAAGATAAAGTCTCACTGCTTTCTGTACCTGACTCCTGAACCGATGTCCCTGTAGGCAACCCGATGATAGGATTCCTAATCAGCCGTCCACTAGAATCTCTAGACCACCCGGACGAATCTATGATGGCTGCATAACTCACTTCGTTAGAATGATACATGAATGATGCACATGATACATGATCGTGAGCTATGCAGCACGTTACAACCACATACAAACAAGTAGATCCTTCTGACCTTTTAACTCCCACACACGAGGTCAATTGGTCTCTTCCTAGGTGGGCTTAATCCGTGGGTCAACAGGGGACCCCAGGAGCACGTATGGTGCACGGTGAAAAACCGGCAACATAACACCTCTTGTCTAATGTACATACGCATGGGTGTTTGGCCATTATGTATTTAAACAATTCAACTAAATTAAGATGGGCCCACCGGGGCATAAAAGCCTTTGGTTAAGACTATGTTAATTTGATTAATTTTGTTCAATATATGATGGCCCAAATAGCAAGCACGGTATTATGGTACATTTCACCTAGTGAAAGTATCTATTGTCATTACATGAGTTTTGGTCAAAGGTGGTGATACTTTAGGGCTACCCAAGCATGGTCCCTGCCAACGGGTCTAGCTCATCACAAGTATAACGACCGATCGGGTCTCCATTTAATATACCATGGTGGTACGAGACTTGGGCTGGTGATTATCCTTGACACTTCCCTAGATTAAGTGAAAATAGGGTTGTGCTTCGGGAATGCACCGAGGTTAAAAAAGGGACCAAACTAGCATAATTCTAAAACTCTAACATGAATGCAATGCAATTTTAGATGGGAGATGGAATTTTAGTTTCAAAAACCCAATTATACATTTTAACCAAGACATTTTCAGAGCAAAGTCATAAACATCCCCAGTGGAGTCGCCACTGTGACGCGCGCCGAACTTAGCAAAGGCCCTCTTTGAATCCGCTTTTAGGATTCGAGGGATTGGTTCGCTTCTTTTTGATCTTAGGTGTTATGAGATATTTTCGGTACCTCCTTTCACAATAGAACATTGAAAAGGACCATCCATCGTCATAACACCTTTAGGCACTTTTGAGGCATTTTGGAGTCGCCACCCAATTTACAGGAAATCGGGAAATTTTAACCTTTTATTGGTCAAAACCAGAGAGTGATTCGGAACTTCACACTTATTAGTGCCTTTAGTTAATTATAAATGAGTTTTTAAATTATAAAATTCCATCTCTCATCCCACGCGTTTAATGCAGTTTATTTAATGCGCACTTCAAGCATCGAGAAAGCAAATAATAAAAAAATATAAATAAAGCGATAAATAAAGCGGTAAATAAAGTGATAAACACACAAAGGCACACCAAAAGAAAAATTGGGACAAATACAATCCCCCAAATGAAAAAGAAAAGCTGAGTAAAATTTAAATGAAAATCGGGACATAATACAATCCCCAAATGAAAGAAAATAAAATTGCCCTAAAAATAATTAATTATAAGGGCCCACAAAATATAAAAGCAAAACTAAACAGTCACACAAAATCTATAAAAAAGAAGTAACATACATAAATCGGGATATTTATTTTGGTTCAGGAACATTGGTTCCTTCATACTCACTTAAAAAGGGATCGAAGAGTTATTTTGGAATTTGTTGTGAAAATTGGGATGAGTGATCCCATTTCTAACAAATCAACTTTTCGTTTTAGTCCGTGATATTTATGCCTTTCGGGCTAAAATCTAGGACATTGGTCCCAATTTATTAATAAGAATCCCAATTTAATTGTACAAAATATTTTTGTGATTTTTTGTTTTAACACGCGTATAAAATAAACTATTTTATTTATGAGCAAAAACGATCACATAAATAGAGATAGGAAATGTCTCACCCAAGTGATGTAAACTCCTACGCGTCGCGAGGAGTTCGGTCATGATAAATGCTCAAACAAATAAGCACGACATTTTACCTCCAATGAAAAAAAACAGCAATAAAAAAATTAGCAATAATTCCAAAATTATTTAATAATAAAAATAAAAGAAATCAAGTGTAAAATTAACACACCGATAGAATACATAAAATAGATTAAATTGGACATACTAATTTAATATGTTAATATCACACATAGAAGAAAATATCATGCAAGGTAATATTAATAATAATGACAAAAGCTAAATCATGAAATAACTCCATACAAAATATAATGACCATAACAAAAATAATGACAATAATGATACCAATCACAACAACAATAAAAATAATAATAACAATAAGAATAATAATAATAATAATAATAATAATAATAATAATAATAATCAACCAATAAAAATAGATGAATAAACAAGAGTAAGACAATCAAACATGCAATAAGAATAAGACAATCAAACATGCAACATAAAATGATCAGTATTTAAGCATGCGAAAAATCACAAGAAATAATACTAAAAGAAAACATCATGCAAATCCTATTTTTCATCCCTTAACATTACGTATATTTATCCATTTTATGCCAATGACAAAATAAGGATTGAGAAATCATGCTAAAGAGTAAATCTCAACTCCAAAAAAAAAATACATCCATTAATACAAAAAGAAGGAAAATAAAATAAGATGAAATAAATTAACATGCATAAAATGAAGGAAAAATAAAAAAAATGGATCCAAGAATCTTTACCCTCAGAATTAAATGATATGGAAGCAAGATGTCCCGATTTAATCTCTTGTCAAGATCCAAAAATATAACTCAAAATATGTTCAAGAAAATTTTAAGTTTACGTCTCAAAAACTCAAGAACACTAATACTCAAAAATGATTTGATTTTTTTTTTTTGTATTTGATGTATGATGAGAAAACTTAAGTTAAGGAATTAAGTTTCCTTTCTCAAAGTTTTCAGGTTCAATAAAAATAATTTAGATATAAGAAAAAATAGGATAGAATTTAAAAAGAAAATTTGTAAATTTAAAAAAAAAAAGAAGAGAATTAAAAAGATTGAAGAAAATAATTTTAATTTTTAAGAATAAGAAAAAATGAACTCCAAGAACATTGAATTCTTTGTTTTTTCAGCAAAATGCACTATCTCCCCTCAAGAATATCTCTCTCAAAGTGCCTTAGAAAAATGTATTTTCTTAAAGAAAATTTTCTTGCCTTAGAAAAATGTATTTTCTTAAAGAAAATTTTCTTACTCCCAAAATCCAATTTTTTTCCTCTTTTCAAAAATGAAAATCTAACTCCCGTAAAAACTCCAATCTCTGCCCCTTTCCAGCTCCCTCACAGATATTTTCAAAGATCGCTCTCACTAATTTCCACAAAAAACACTCAAAAATTCAAAGTAAAAACCCTAAAGTCAATAATTTACAATTAACATTTTTATTTATTTTTAATTATTTTTTGTTGTTTTTTGACTTTTAATACCCACTCAATTTGACCAATATTTATTAAATGTTAATAAAATCTGAAAAAATCACAAGAAAAAAATCATTTTTTAGCCTAAAAAAGTGAAAAAAATGATTTTCGGTGGAAAATTGCGGAATCGGCGGAATCTGGGAATGATCGGCGAGATTTCTCGCCGATCAGGGGGGGAGTACGAAGATCGGCGAGATTCGCGCGCAGAGCGGTGCGCTGATGCGCGTTGTGGCAGCCGAAATTTTTTTTTTTTAATTGTTTTTTAAAAATATAATAAAATAAAATGCATAATATGGATGAAAAATAAAGATACAAATAACAATAAAATAAAAATAAAAATAAAAATAAGAATAAACACTTTTAAAGGATTTTGAGGAAAATAAAAGGATTTGACGAAGAGATGATCGATTCCTATTTTCTTACTCATGAATTAGTCTTTTTCTTCATCATTGGGTAATCCTGATCTTAGATCGCCTCGGGACCTGGTGTCTACAGGAGGGATATATCTATGATGTTTTATGGTGCCCATGATCAAAAGACGCGAACCTATTCCTCGAATCTTTAAGGCAGATTCAAAAGCGAGGGCCCTTGCTCGGTTCCGGAGCGCGTCATAGCCCAACTTTGAAAATTCATCCTCTTAAGAATATGACGTCTAGTGATTCAAATTCTATCATTATGTCATTTTCTTGCTTATCCATGAAAATTTATCATTTTGATACTTCAGAATATCTCACATAGATACTCTTTTTACCTCTTGATCTTAAATTTACCAAATTAAGTTATCATGGATGCAAGCATTATAACCCAAAAGTTGTAAATGGTTTAAGTCAGCTTGTCGACCAGTTTACAACTCATAAGTTGTGGTAATGACAGATTTGGAGGGCATACAGTTCAGAACATATGTGGCAGTCAATAAAGCATCTCTCTAATAGGAGATCGGCAAATTTGCCTCTGCCTCCATATATCTAACCATATATAGGAAAGTCTTATTTCTCCTTTCCTCAACACCGTTTTGTTGTGGAATTCTAGGAATGAACAACTGATATTCAATCCTTTTTCATCACATAAAGCTTTAAATTTATCTGCAAGATATAACCGACATCTGTCAGTTCTTAAAGCTTTGATTTTTTTATCTAATTGATTATCAACTAAACTCATATAAGTCTTGAAGCAACTCAATGCTTCTGACTTGTGAGAAATCAAATAGCCATGACCATACCTAGTACAGTCATATATAAATGTGATGAAATTGAAGGCCCCATACCTTACCTTCATATTTATTTGACCACATACGTCAGAATGGACTAACTGCAATGGAAATTTGGCTCTAGTACCTTTTCCGAATGATTTTCTAACTAGTTTTTCCTTTTAGGCAATACTTTCATGTGGGCAATTCAACCTTATTTAAATCACCTACTAAACCTTCTTTGACTAACCGACTCATTCGATTTTTTTCAATATGGTTTAATTTAGCATGCCATGATTTCACATTGTTCTCATAACTATGTGAAAAATAAGAAATTAAAGGAAAAAAATAGTTTTACTCAAATAGTCATGGTACACATCCATAACAATCAAATCATTCAAAATATAACTAGAACCATAGTATATATCATTCAAGCAATAAGCGTATACTGTCATCCTCAAAATGTAAATTGAAAACAAATTTCAATAAGGCGGAAATAGAACCTAAATTTCATAACAAAGATATCTCGATCTCTTGTTACATGGTCCATTGGTTCTGAATTTATCATCCACAAAAAATGAAATTCAGAACTTGATACATAAATTCCACTCACTCTTGAGTCAAAATAATGTATCATTATAGGCACAATGCAGTCTCTTTGCATAGTGTCCTTTTAGGCAATTGAAACATTTCACTCTTGAATTGTTTACCTCATTTTTGCCTTAGGACCTTTTGTGATTCTATTCCTTTTAGTTTTCAGGCTCTCGAGCCTTTTCCTTATCCCTACTTTTGAATTTTCTTTTGTTGTTCTAGTTAGAACTCATTCTACCAAAACGGGACTGTGACATATGCACTATGACATTGATCTTAATCATTGTCAGACGGTCCGTTTTAAGCTTCAGATGACAAGCGATATTCTCAAATGTCTTTGTGCTTATCCATGTGAGTTAGTTGCATCTTCACATGCTACCAACTCTCTTGGGTAAGGATTTGATAACAGTTTGGACCTACTACTCGTCAGTTAACTTATGACTAAATTCACTAAACTTACTTATTCTTTTCCACCTCTCTTAGCTGTTTTCGCATTGAATAATCAGACATTTTCTGATATGTATCAAATTTGATCATTGATGATCGAAACTTATTCAAAGTTATATCTCTAAACTTCTCCTGCAAAACGATCCACAGATCTATTGCATTTTGATACTTATGGAATTGTTTAGTAATGTGATGTGACATAGGCATCCCGGTCTTGCTTATGCTGGGCTATAGTGCCATCCTCAGGTTCAGCTATAACCGAACTTGAGGGTTCAAGAGCCTCTTGCTCTTCAAGCATATACTGGATCTTTGTATTCCAGATTTTATAATTATCAACATACATCTTAATATCTATATTAAGGGCAACAATTGACTTAGAAGCAGTATCCATTAGGATCCTCTGATCTCAAATGGAATAATATTGCACATTTTTAAGGGAGATAATGCTATACATGTAATTTACTATGCATCTGAAATAATAACCTAGTAAAATTTTCTATTAGGCTCAAATTCGAAAAGGCTACTTATAGTATCCAATTACCCTCAAGTCCTAATGTCCAACCTTACAGGTTAAAATTTCATGCATAATAAATCTAAATTATTGAATTATTAAGTTCTTAAAGTTATGAGGGAATTTTTATTGGTTTTAACTTTATTAAGTCTCTACTTAATAAATATGCAAACATTTTACTCATAAAATATTGCAAGGCAATTAACATTTTAAAATAAACACGTTTATTAAAAAATAATTAAATGCCATAATAAACTCATCCATTCAACCAATAAATAAATCCAATAATCCTCAAATAAAACACACATGTCAAATAATAATAATAGGAAACATAAATCCTATAAAAACAAATGCTAACTTTAATTGACACTCATGTCAACTAGTCTAGAAAACTAGATATCCTCGAGATTTTACTGACACAGGGACTGATACTTTGACCAACTTCATTAACTCATAAGGGAACTCATAAGTTTGCTGATGAAGCCATGGACGATGCACTTTACGTCCACTTCTTAATTTCATCACAAATGGAATGTTGCTCCTCAACACTTCTCTTTTGGCAACTCTAGCCAAAAAATGGATGATAGATTTCTTATAAACTCTATCTCCTATGTAACAAGTAGTTTCCAAAAGCTCCCTCAGAAATGGATGATATTCAAAAGAGTTAACTAACACTCTGATTTTAGCTCTGTCATCCCTTCCTAAGCTTAAACCTCCTATCCAAACGCACTCCTGCATTTGTTCATGCATAGTCAATATATGACGCACTATAGCATCAATATCATCAGCTCGAATGTTCCTCTGTATCCTCATGTTGCTTACAAAATGCACTCTTGAATTTCTTAAAGCAATCCCATGAAGGGTTTTAGGAATTATAGATGTCCTTATCAACATTTCTGAAATACATTACAGAAATTTAAATGGTTAATACACTCATGTATAAACACATATGATTGAAACACATTTCAATCAATAAATAAGGACAAATAACACATAAAAAATTTTTCAAAATATTTTTAAAAATAGAAAACACATTTTCCATAATTATTAAAATACTTATTTTAAAATAAAATAAATAAATATATTTTATGGTCATCAAAAAATTTTAAAAAATTGACCAAAAAGTCAAAAATATTATGAAAAACATTTTCGCAAAAAAACTGAGCTAATTTGGAGGCAGGAGCTCGCCGCACGCGCCCACACGCGCCGACGAGAGGGAGGAGGAAGCGCTCACGCGCCTCCACGCACGACTCCCTCTTGGTCAGACACGTGTCAACACCACAGCGTGACACGTGTCTGACATACACGGGTTCATGTGGCACCATGTGGACACGTAATTGCCACATGGTAACGTGGATTGACATATGGCGGACTCTAATTGGTACACGTGTACACTACTGACATGTCAGTATGACACGTGGCAGCGTGCCACGTGTCCACCCCTTATTGGTCCACCTGGATCCCACATAGCGCATAGGGGACACGTCGAATCCATGTGGCATGACCGCGGTCTGCCATGTGGCTCACGACGATTGGGCCACGTGTCAATAACGCGTCACGTTATTGACACATGTTCGCGTTCGTGTGGGCCACCGCCCACGCGCACACGCCTAACGTTTGGTGGCGCGTGCAAGCCACGTGCCACCTTCCCAGCTGAATTTGGACTCCGAATTTCGACCGGTCAGGAGTTCTTAGGGTCTGTGAACACAATGATAAGGTCAAAAATAAAAATTTCAATTTCTAAACTAGCGTTTCGAATATTCAATTTTATCCATCGTGTTTTGGTATACACATACATGAAATTGAGCCAAAATATACACACATATATATTTTTCACACAAGAAATAAATTTTTTGTTGCGTCTTATGTTTCCTAAATCTACAAATTTTACTTATAAAATTTTAGATCAATTTTAAGCCGCATGCCAGGACATAAAAAAAATAACGGCTCTGATACTAATGATAGATACGGAAATTATAACAAATATAATTTAATAGAGGTATCATAATAAATTGTACCTATCTCTTATAGTGCAGAAACTAGTTGCTGAAGCGTCTACAAGGATCCCGATTTATTTTTGGTCACTGATCTGGCTCTTATCCACATGTGGGATAATAGTAGCTATTTCACAATATAAAAGCCCCTGAAAGATTAAGACAAAAAACAATGAGTGGAAACGAGCAGATTTGCGGCGTATACGTTTTCTTGTTACCAAATACTGAGATCTCTCATCTATTTATAGAGATCCTAAAAGCCTAGAGATTTCACTCTAGTTTAACTCAAACTTTTTCTGAGATAAGATTTGTTAATTTTAATCAGATAGAATTACTCAATTCTATCTGAATTGAACCTTTATCCAAATTAGAGTTATGGGCGTACCCAAATTCTATCAACCCATAACCAAATGATGAAATATGTATTTATTTTCCATTTCTTTTGTACTACTTTTGACTATTTGATTCCATGTTTTAGATATGAATTTGTACAAATTACTTGTATTTTCTTTTTTGAAGGATAGTTATGTTGCATTTTACATTGTTTTTACTGCTTTCAATAGTAGGTAGGAATTATATCTAACACAAAGTGGCTTAATGACGGACAAATCAATTATATTAAGTGGTTGTATGGTTTTTAATTATACCATTAACGAGAAGAATTATTTTTTTTCAAACTATTTACTATAACAACAATGTGAACTTTCTTGCCTACTAAAGTACTTTTGCAGTAGGTAATTTTGGATTTTGACAGCTCACTAGTTTAAGTGTTTGCATATAATATTTATAAATTTAAACTATGCAATTTTTTTTAAAAACAAAAAAATCAAACGGGCTAAATGGGTCAATCCATGACTTGCCCAACTTATTTACAATTCAATTTATTTATGATACAATTCATTTATTATTCAATTCATTTCAATCAATTTGAGTCGACTCATTTGTCAAGTCTAAACTCCTACCTATAAATAAATAAAATTTAAATCAAGCATAAAAATTTGAAATTTTTTAATGAAATATTCGGGATTTTTTTATGATTGAGACATTTTTTTTATAACTAATTAGGAATATGGTGCTGTAGAAAATTTTAGGATTTTGATGTGTAAAAAAATAAAGTCATTGCCCTTTTGTATTCGAGCGGGACCCACATTTCATATTTAGAATTTTATCAAAAAAACAGCATGTGCTGTTATCATTTCCTGAACGCAAAAAGGGCACCATTTTGGCTTATGGTTCGTCAAAAAACGTCAACCCTGGTTGACGTTTTCTGTATATATATATATATATTCATTATAAAATACTGATGGTACATTGGTTTGTTTCTGTAGCATTTCATATCCAGGAATATTTTACGTATGCAATGACATACGCATAATTTTAAACTAATAAAGTGTAATTCGATTTAAATTAAAGGAGCTGTGCAGAAGTTAATGTTGAACTAAAATGTAATTGGATTTAAATTAAAGGAGCTAACTCTAAATTGGAGGTTTTTGGCCGTATTTTTTAATAATACAATTAGGGGTGAGCATGGTCGGTTAACCAGTCCATTAGCCTCAGTCCATTAACCAGTCCATTAATATCGGTTTTTTGAAATTACAGTCCATTAACCAGTCCATTACCATCGGTTAACCAGTCCATCGGTTTCGGATTTTCGGATCGGTTACCCAATATTTTTCGGTTAACCACTATAATTATAAATATATTCATAAATAAAATTAAAATGTTCAAGATACTTAAAAATTAATTTTTTTTCACTATAATATAACATTATTGTTGTTAAAATAAAAATATTTGGTGGATATAAGCAAATTTGTTTTTAAAAATTAATATTTAATAAGTAAATATATTAACCAGTTCATAATTACTTTTAATTAGATAAATTATTATACTTACTAATAGCCAATTAAAAAAAGTAAAAAACTTTAAAATTATTAGTATAATAAAAAAAAGTACATGATCACTTTTAATTAGGATAAATTGTTATAAATTATTAAAAAATAAATAAATTAACTAAAAATTCGGTTTCGGTTCGGTTAACCAGTTACATGAGTCAAAAACCATTAACCAGTCCATTAATATCGGTTTTTTCAAAACACTAACTATTAACCAGTCCATTACAATCGGTTAACCAGTTCATCGGTTCGGTTTCGAATTTTTTTCCGGTTAACCGAGTCCATCGGTTTTTTTGCTCACCCCTAAATACAATAGTGTATATATATTTGCATTTCAATTGTATTATTTTAAAAATTAGAAAACTATATGATTTTAATTACTGTAAACTTATTATCTAAACAATTTAGATGGTTAAAAATTAAGTACAAATTTTTGTTCTAAAATCTTGTATTTATTTTTTAATGAAGTCTTGAAAATAAGTTTGAATTTTCTTTTTAATTTTTTAATTTATAAATTAATTAAATTGTTCTAAAAATCTTTTAAACTAGAACCTATTTATTATACACCATTAGACACTGAACCTGGTTTGATTCGGGTTCTCTATTGTATATGAATCAAAATCAACAGTTTATGAACCGAAGCTATGTCTAATTACAAGGCATATTAATTATCAAATAATCTCAAAACAAGTGAGTCTGCAATTTGACGAGAAAAAGAAAAATGGGACTATTTTTTGTGAACATGGCAAATAAGTGGCGTGATTCGGTATGTGAGCATGTGCATATGCAATGGAATGTAAAGATACGCACGCGCATCAGAGTAACAATGGTACAAAGATAGTTATTAAATCTTAGAAAAAAAAAAAAACCAAATATCGAATTGATGAATTGCCGGATTGTTGGATCCGTTATCTCCAATGAAAACAATGAGACAAATGTTGGACACAATTGCCGGGATGTTGGAAGATGCATATGCAATGACATATCCAGGCAGAAGCAGAAGAACAACGGCCCCAATGTACCATCTGGATTTTATATTAAAAAATATATATATATATACAAAAATAGTTACGTTTTCTGACGGACCGTTGTCCGAAATTTCAAGCCAAAACAGTGTCGTTTTACTGTCCAGAAAATAGCAACATCACATGCATTTTTTCTGTCAAAATTTTGAATATGAAGAGAACGTCTCACTCTGACACAAAACGGCAACAATTTTGCCTTTTTTTGACACATCAAAATCTTAAACCATATTCCCAATATCTTTTACTATTATACCATATTCCCAATTGTTTATAAAAAACGCCCCAATTAAAAACAAAAAAAAGAACCCAAAATATTCATACTTAAAGGCAAAGCTAAAGTTAAAATATAGCAAAATATTTCTATTATTTATCGATTCCATTCTTAGGGATAAAAGTCATTCCATCAATGCTTAATTATTAGTTATATTTTGATTAATTTCTCCATGAGTTAATATTAAGTTACTATCAAAATATTAAATCCTTAAATAAATAAGCTAAAGGTAAAATGTTGCAAGATATTAATAACTATTTAGATTTCTGAATGATAATTAATAGTTAGATTATTATTTTATAATTAATAACTGTTTAACAAACATATGATGAATATAAGACAAATAAAAATTATAATGATCTCATTCGAATTTTTAATATCTTTCAATTTACTTTGGAACTACTTAATAGGGGGTGCTTCGTGCGCTTGTAAACAATTTAATAATTTGATAAAAATAAATATCGTGATCTAAATTATATTTTTAGTATTTTAATTTATAATTTAAAAAATTAAATTAGTTTGTTGTAGTTATAATTAGTAATTATTTTATATTTGAAATATCCATAAAATCATAGTGTAACAAAAAAATAATATACGTAATATAAAAAAAAATATTATAACAAATATTTTTTTAATTATTTTTTCCTAGATTTAACGTAAAATTTTTGCATAATATAATTTTTTATTCACTAACTTAAATTTGTTTAAGCATATCCATTTATGATAATGAGTAATTTACTATAATAGGAATCTATTGAAATTATGTTAAACTTAAATTTCATTAGTGATAAAGTTATTTCTGACTTTACCGGGAGGTACGCCGGACACTGTGTATATTGTCCGCTGTGAGCCGGAGCTCTCACGGTTTTGTTTCTGGGCCTTTGACCCAAAACACGTACACAGGGGTGAGATATCCATGGCCTTATAAGGTCCACTTCAACCTCATCTCCAGCCGATGTGGGATTCATGATAGCATTGCTATCACTATTCCCCCTCCCGAAGAGGTCTTCAGGGCGTCTTCGGGCGCTGGCTGCTTTGGGCGCTGGCCCTCTCTCGTCTCTCAACGAAAGCACCAAATGATAAATCCAAAAATGTCTTTATCTATAGGAGAGAGGTCGATCCGATCGGATGAGATAACCCTGCAATAAGAAGAGCCCGGTCGGACCAGGCGTGAGCACTCCGAAGCTTAAGTTAGTAGCTTAGAGAGAGAATGTGCTTTAGAGAGATAATGGTGTGAATTCAATACCTGGTGCCATCGTTGGCTGGACTATTTATATGAGATAGTTGAGGGGCACTTGAGTGCCTGGGGAGTGATTACTGGCTGTCAGAGTAGGTATTCGGCGACATGACAGGGAGCAGGTGGTAGGCATGGGCGCTGCCTTGTGTCAGGCGGCTGATGGGACTGGCGGTCACATCAGCCGATCGAGCATGTGCGCTGCCTAGGAACTCGTGTCTGATACCTTTAGCTGATGGGCTTTGGGCCTTGCCAGTTTGAGTGGGCCGACAGGATGGGCCTTAGAGCAAATGATGGGCAATTAAGCTACAGTCCTGGGATGTCAGATATGAGCCCAGAAAAGCAATAAAGGCCCAAGCTTTAGCAGATTTCATAGCCGAATTTGCGGGTGAGGAACCACAAAGTCAGCCAAAGCCACAAAACTGGGAAATGACAGTGGACGGCGCAGCAAACGACACTCGAGGAGGCGTCGGCATAGTAATAAAAGGCCCTTTGGGCATCACAATAAGGTACGCCATAAAGCTTAATTTTAAAGCTTCTAATAATGTGGCAGAGTATGAGGCGCTCCTTCAAGGGCTGAGGCTGCTCCACGCCATCCGACCGGAGTCAGTGGCCATCAGGAGTGACTCCCAGCTGGTAACCAGTTAAGTTTTGGGGACTTTTGAAGCACGTGAGGCCACAATGATCCAGTACTTAGCCAAAGTTAAAGCTGCTTGCGCAAAACTGGAAGAGGCTGGGTCGGAATGGGTGCTACAGAAAGTCCCAAGAGACCAAACTGCGGAAGCCAATCGGCTAGCGAAGATGTCTGCTTCCTCACAAAGTGTTATAGAGGAAAACATTGCTGTTGTTGACCAGACTTCCTCCTCCCTAGACGAGCCGGAGATGATGGAAATCGACCAAGAGAATGAAACCTGGATGAGCCCAATCAAGCAGTTCCTCCAGACAGGACGTCTGCCCGAGGACAAAGATGAAGCTCGAAAGGTATCTCGAAAATCTCTCAATTACTCCATCATTAACGGTGATTTGTACAAAAAAGCTTTCAGTCACCCTTGGCTCAAGTGCGTGGTGGAGGAAGAGGGAGACTATATCCTCAGAGAGCTCCACGAAGGCATATGCGGGGGGCACGAGGCAAGCAGAGCCATGGCAAGAAAAGCCCTTCAGACAGGATATTACTGGCCTAGCATGCTCAAGGATGCCCAGGAGAAAGTAAGGATATGCTCGCAATGCCAAATACATGGCAGGATTATAAGGCAGCATGGAGCAGACCAACAGTCGATCGGAGTCGCATGGCCGTTCGACCAATGGGGTATGGACATCTTAGGACCTTTTCCCCGGGGCAAAAAGCAGATGAAATTCCTTATAGTAGCCGTAGACCACTTCTCCAAATGGATTGAGGCTGAGCCGGTAGCCACCATCATAGCCGAGAGGGTCAAGAGCTTTACATGGAAGAACATCATCTGCAGGTATGGCTTACCTAATGTTTTTATTGCAGATAATGGCAAGCAGTTCGACAGCTTCACCTTCAGAAACTTTTGCCAAGGCTTGAACATCAAATTAAAGTTCACATCTGTCGCTCATCCCCAAAGCAACGGAATGACTGAGGTCTCCAATCGGACCATCTTGGAGGGATTGAAGAAGCGATTGGGTCAAGCCAAAGGCAACTGGACTGAAGAACTGCAGAGTGTCCTGTGGACATACATAACGTCTCCCAGAACAGGCACTCATCAAACGCCATTCTCTCTTGTTTACGGCTCCGAAGCAATGATTCCTGTGGAGGTCGGCCTCCCTTCTTACCGATCGGCTCTCTACTCCGAACGGATGAACACTCAAGAGAGATGCCAGGACTTGGATCTCATAGAAGGAAAGAGGGAGGACGCCTACGCCAAGATCGCTGCCTACAAAAGAGTGGCCAGATACCATAATTCTAAAGTAAGGTCCAGAACTTTCAATGTAGGTGATCTGGTGCTCAGAAAGGCAGAATTAGGCTCGGGAAATGCCGGAGTGGGAAAGCTGATGCCAAATTGGGAAGGGCCATACGAGGTCTCTAAAGTCTTAGGCCCAAGCACTTACAGGCTCCGAACTGTGGAGGGGCAAGATATCCCCAGAAGCTGGAATGTTGAGGTACTCAAGAAGTACCATGTCTCGTAATGTATCAGAACCTGGCAATTGCCTTATTAATAAAAAGGTTCTCTCTTTCATGACTGTTCAATTAATACATAATATAGTGTTCTACGCTAGGCTTGATGCCCATCCCAAGCTAAATAAGCAAATCCTTTGCGAAGGAGGATCTTACCTCCCCAAATATTATCTGTATTATAGAGGATCTAACATCTCTCGCTCGGTTATGCAATTTTTATGCAACTTTACGAGTACTCTCGGCTATGCAATTCTCATGCAGTTCTACGAGTATCACTCAACTCGATTTCGCAATTACTATGCGATTCTACGAGTATCACCTAGCTCAGCTATGCAATCCTTATGCAGCTTTATGAGCATCACTTAGCAAAATGGTGCAAATTTTATGCGATCTGAAAAGCCAGATTGACCCGATCGGTCGCTGAGCTTAGACGTT
Source organism: Excoecaria cochinchinensis (assembly GCA_947683425.1). Taxonomy (NCBI): domain Eukaryota; kingdom Viridiplantae; phylum Streptophyta; class Magnoliopsida; order Malpighiales; family Euphorbiaceae; genus Excoecaria; species Excoecaria cochinchinensis. The sequence goes on from CANTUQ010000119.1 coordinate 11,323,915, forward strand.
ATTCGAATTCAGGAAGTACTTGCAAAATTTAATGCAAATATTATGCTATTTTACGAGTTTTAATTAGCTCGATCATATTGCAAATTTTAGTACAAACTTATGTATACATTGATTTGCAGAAATATGCAATTTTATTAATACAAAATGCCTCCACTATACAATTTGTAAATAATTGTTATAAGGATAGAAAACAAAGGAAAAAGCAAAGCTGATCTAAGCTCCTAAGCTAACTATCTATATTTACAATTTCCACCTCGCCAGGAGGATCAGCGATTTGCTCAGTTACAATCTCCACTCCGTCAGAAGGATCAACGACTTGCCTGGCGTTCGGATCGACAGTGGCTTGGGAAGGGTCGGCAGCAGACGGTGCAGATCCTGCCCCCCCTTCAGACACAGGCCCCGGAGAAGAAGGCGCCACTTGCTCGGCTTCAAGCGCAGGGGGAGCCTCCATTTCAGTTTCAGGGGCTGAAGGCGTCGCAGGCTCCACTTCAAAGGGAACCTCTTGAATAATCTCCAGTAGTGAAGGGCCTTCTCCAGAAGTTCTCTTAGTTGCTTCACCCTCGGGAGCGCTCTCATCTTCATCATCATTTGGAGGAGCAGGCAGTGATGCCGGATCGTCCATCCAAGTCAGATCCACCCCGGGGAAGCGCCGCCCAGCTTCATGAACTAGCCGAGACAATAGCTCCACCTAAGTGTCTGCTAACTCATCAATCAGACGCTCCTTTTGAGTGGCAAGCTCCATTTTGAGAATCTTCGTAAAGGAAGCCTCCTTCTCCCCTTCCGATATCTTCAAGGACTCCACTTCTTTCCGAAGCTGGTCGCCCTCTGCCTTCAATTTGGCATTCTCGGCAGCCAACTCTCTGCACTCGGCATCCAGTCGGGTTGCATCTGCCTCGAACCGTCTCAGCTGCGCACCCTCCACAGATAGACGAGCAACTTCGCCTTTCAGCCTGTCAGCCTCGCTCTGCCGAGCCTTCAAATCTTGAGCACTCTGGTGGGCCTCCTTCCTCAAGGCCACTGTCTCTGACTGCGAGCTGCATACCGCTCCTCCAGCTTGGCCACCTCAGCTCGAGGTCGGAAGCTTCTTTCTTGGCAACTTCACAACGTGTGTTTGCCTCCGCCTTGGCCTCGGCGCCTGACTCGGCCCTCCCTCTCCACAGACCGGCCATCATGTGCAGCCGCTGTGCCCTCCTGGCAGCCTACACAAAATCAAGAATAAATGGATCAAACACAAAGGTGTAAACGAGCACCAAAAACAAAACAGCAAATACTTACGTCTATTAACTGCTGACTGATAGCCTGGCTTTCTCTGCTGAGCTGGCTGGCGTCGCCGGCGTCCGATGATCTTCATCCCGGAGAAGACCCCGGCAGATGAAGTTAGCCACTTGGCCCACTGACCATTCATCGCCAAAGTTTTCTCTCAGAATGTCCTTCATAGGAACAATCCGCCGATCGGATGAGCGCCTTAGAGACTCACCATGTTGCACAGCTTTGCCTCTTGCGGCAACCCGAGCGTCCGATTCGGCTACCAGCTTAGCAGCCCTCCTCTTGGCCGCTTCCTCGGACTTCTTCTGGGCAGCCTCCTCAGCCCTCTTCTTAGCCGCCTCTTCTACCTCTCGGAAAGTGATACCGATCGGCCTATCGTCTTCGTCTGACTCATCCCGAAGAGTGTGGCGCCGACGGCGCACCAGCTGAGGAGAGGTCTCAGTTCGAGGCACATTCTTTGACCCAGCAGCGGTGGAGGTAGGCGCAGTAGTGGCAGCAGGGGGTGCCGACGAGATCGGAACGGCCGCGATGGCTGGAGTTGTTGTAGAGGTACCGGTCGCCCCCTTAGAAGCTCGAAGCTCGAAAGTGAGGACCAATTTCCTCCTTTTTCTTTGCTCTTGGGCCTTCTTCTCTGCCTCGCGCTTTTGACGGATCCGATCACCAAGTTGTTGGGAGGCTCCGTTCCCACCAGCCATCTCTGTTGCACAACAGAAAATAAACTAGATAAGTTTTTTCATACACAAATTCTCTTCATGAAACATAAATAAAGTGCAATGAATGATTTGATGCACGATGATTGGGTTTTCTCCGATCCTAACGCTCACGTTCTACGTTCTCAGCGTCTTGGAAGCCGGGAGAGCCAAACAGTGTATGCAAAAGGAATTTGGATTCATAAGGCCCTTCATTCCTGCTGACGGCGGCCATTAACTTTTTTATGTCATTCTCGTGGAATTCCTGACCGGCGGCAAGGTCCTTCAGAGTCTCGACCCTAGCCGATCGGGTGAGGCGTACCCCAAATCCACCTTTCCTCCCCACCAAGAAATACCGTTCTCTGTACCCTTTTATGGAGGTGGGGACGAACATCAACTTCCTCTTTGGGCGGCTTGTAAAGAAATACTCTGTTCCGTCGCTCTGACCCGAAATATAGAAGAAGTGAGTGAAAAGCTCCAAGGTCGGTGCTACCACTTCTATTTGGCAAAGGATTTTGAAGCACGCCACCGATCTCCAGCCGTTCGGATGTAATTGGTTAGGGGCGAGACCATACCCCCTCAGTACCGCCATCTCAAAGGCGCCCAACGGGAACCTCAGGCCTGCATCTAGGCTCCAGAGGTGGCAAACGAACAATTCTCCGCCATCTTGGCCGAAGGGCCCTTCAGTCACCGCCATTGAATCAGGGCAGGCCAACACTGATATCTCATCAGGAAGGCCGTACTTGGAGGGAATTTCGGCCACCTCCACAGCGGTTAGGCGAGAATGCGGCTCGGCGGCTGGTTTGTTCTCATACCACTCCAAAAAACTTGTGTCTAATGCTTCAGCACTACTGGAGGCCATCTTCAACAAAAAAAGAATGAAGGAAAGGCGCAACTCTCTTTTCTAAATGAAATGGGTGTGAGAAGAAAGACGAAATCACAAAGAAAGCAAAAAAGGGAAAAAAGTTACTTACTTGATGAAAAAGACTCGAAGAGATTCGAAGAAGAAGTAAAGAGTAGTTGCAGAAATCTGGGAATCAAAGGAAGATTTTGGCAGAGCTTCGCTAGAGATTTCGAAAGTAAAGAAAGAATGCTTCACAGAGTCTCCTATTTATAGACTGAAGCTTCTCAAAAATGCCAAATAACGCGCCATTCAACAAGCGCCACGTGTCAAAGGACATTATGTCTGTGCGAAAAACGAAGCGTTACCCTCGGTACGCTCACAACATTAAAGGAAAACAGCTGTCTCAGCAGGCGCGTCGCTTCAGAAAAAGCACCTCCTAAATTCAAAAAGCGCGCCAGTTCTCGTCTTCGAATCGGGAATCTCCAGAACTAATTCCATCCGAACGGACCAACAAAGGCAAATCTATGCCCGATCGGACCTGTTGAGGGGGGACAAGTGATAACCCAGCAAATATCATTTGCTCTAAGGCCCATCCTGTCGGCCCACTCAAACTGGCAAGGCCCAAAGCCCATCAGCTAAAGGTATCAGACACGAGTTCCTAGGCAGCGCACATGCCCAATCGGCTGATGTGACCGCCAGTCCCATCAGCCGCCTGACACAAAGCAGCGCCCATGCCTACCACCTGCTCCCTGTCATGTCGCCGAATACCTACTCTGACAGCCAGTAATCACTCCCCAGGCACTCAAGTGCCCCTCAACTATCTCATATAAATAGTCCAGCCAACGATGGCACCAGGTATTGAATTCACACCATTATCTCTCTAAAGCACATTCTCTCTCTAAGCTACTAACTTAAGCTTCGGAGTGCTCACGCTTGGTCCGACCGGGCTCTTCTTATTGCAGGGTTATCTCATCCGATCGGATCGACCTCTCTCCTATAGATAAAGACATTTTTGGATTTATCAATTAGTATTAAAATTCTATTAATACATGAAACAATTGGGTTGTGATAAAAAAAAAAATTCCACTGTAAGAAAAATAAGAAATCATCAGAGCATTAAAATTGATAAAAACCAAATAAATGATCCCATTTCAATTCAATGCTTCCACAAAGAAATATCCGAATACTCAGCTCCGAGACTCCCACTATCTGCCAACAATAATCATAATATATTATTAATATTAAATATTAACCTACATGAATATCCAAATAATTGTAATATATTAAGGTGAAAATGATACATTTGAATATGATGATTTTAGCCTACCATACGAATGAGCATGAATAACATAACAAATTAAGTCAATATATGTATGTAGTAAAGTAGAGGATTTTAGAGAAGTTTCATGAGTCTCTCACAACTGAGAAAAATATTTATTATTTTTACATTAATTTGGTAATTACTTAATTTTTTTATTTAATTAAAATAAATATTTATTAACATTTTATTAATTAATAATTAATAAAAAGAGATAATATTTTTTCTCAATTGTGAGAGACTCTTAAAACCTCTCTAAAATTCTCTACTTTACTGTCTATCTATCTATCTATATATATATATCAAGGGCGGAGCCACGTTGGCCTGAAGGTGTGCACATGCACACCCTAAAATTTATATATATATATATATATATATATATATAAAATATATATGTGATCCCCCTCAATTAACTTAAATGACCCTTCTTAAATTACAGTCTCAAATTAGCATAGCAAAAGATGCTCTTCATTTCTTTAGATGTTGCCCAAAACGACGTTTCTCCCTTTCTATTTCATTTCCCTTTTCTTCCTTTCCTTCGTTCCACTCTTCACCCATTTTTTCCCTTGATTTGATTCTAGCTCTTCATTCCACTCCGTCCACCATTGTTGATCGACAGATCTCCCCTCCCCCTTTTTCTCTCTTTGCGTGCGACGACAGCAGGTACCCCTTGCATTTTCCTCTCTTTGCCTCTTACGTTTTCCCCCTTTTTTCTTCACCGGAGCACAACCGTCAGTCTACAGTCCTCTTCTCCTTGAACGATGACTACAACTTGATTCTAACCAGTAAGTATAAGTGATTTAAGATTTGAAATTTTGATTTTTGAGGAATTGGGGGTTAGGGATTTAAAGATCCAAATTTGGGGATTTTGCTTTTAATTAATCTGGATCCAAAATTGGGGATTTTTACTTTGGGGATTTTGAATATTTAACAGGACATAAAAATCAGCAACTCAACATAGCAAGGCAGCAAGCAGGTGTTCTATGTTCACATAAAAAAAAATTACAAGTTATACGGGATAAGGTAATTAAACATTAGCAATTCTCTTATTTAATTGTTATGTGAATTTGATAATTGTTATGAATTCTCTTATTTAATTGTTATGTGAAATTCTATGAGTATTCTCTTATTTAATTGTTATGTGAATTTGTTGGTGTTCTGTGAATTTGTTAATTGTTATGAATTATCTTATTTAAAGGCAGCATTTGTTTGTTAAAAATACTCATAGAATTTCTATTCTGCCTATATAATTATAACAGCCCACAATCCCTTGTTTTGCTTAGAATTTTTTTTCATTGATATAGGGTATAGATAAATTTCTCAAAAAAAATCGATTTCTGATCAATATTCTTCGACGTCTCTTGAAACTAATGTTGAACCTCGAGTTGATATTAACTTGGAAGAGGTTCCATTAGATCCTGGTCTACGTCCTAAAATGTCACATTATCATCCTAATGACCGAGATAAGATTAGAAGATATTACTTGCAAATAGGGCCATATTAACCTCGTCAACATGATTTTCCCAAGGGAAAATTTGGTGATAAATTTCGTCGATTTTGTCCCTCTTGGTTTAACGAATTCAATAATTGGTTGGAGTATAGCATAGCAAAAGATGCTGTATATTGCTTGTGTTGCTATCTTTTTAAGCCTGATATTGGAAAACAAGCTGGAGGTGAGGTGTTTGTAATTGAGGGGTTTACCAAATGGAACAAAAAAGATAAATTGCACCTTCACATTGGAGGTCCAAATAGTGCTCACAACATTGCTAGAAGGAATTGTGAGAGTTTAATGAAACAAAATCAGCACATTGAAGTTGTTCTTTCTAAACAATCTGACCAAGTTCGTGACTTGTACCAAAAAAGATTAACTGCATCAATTGATTGTATTCGGTTCCTCTTGAAGCAAGGAGTAGCTTTTCGTGGTCACGATGAGTCAGAAAGTTCATCTAATCAAGGTAACTTTCTTGAACTTCTCAAATTTCTTGCTGATCACAATAAAGGCTTGAAAAGTATAATTTTGCAAAATGCTCCTGAGAATAATCGATTAACTTCTCCTGACATTCAGAAAGATATTGTTAATGCTGCTGCAATTGAGACAATTAATGCCATAATAAATGATCTTGGGGAGCTATTATTGTTGATGAGTCACGTGATGTTTCCAACAAAGAAGAAATGGTTGTTGCTTTGCGTTATGTTAACAAGTTGGGATGCGTTATTGAGCGTTTTATTGGTATAGTGCATGTTAGTGATACTACTGCTTTATCATTGAAAAAGTCAATTGAACAATTGTTTTGCAAGTATGGTTTGAGTATATCAAGAATTCGTGGACAAGGATATGATGGTGCTAGTAATATGCAGGGTGCATTTAATGGTCTTAAGAGTTTGATATTGAAAGAAAATCCATTTGCTTTCTATATTCATTGCTTTGCTCATCAATTGCAACTCACCCTTGTTGCCATTGCCAAGAATCATATCCAAGTTGCTTCTCTCTTTAACTTAGTTTCTACTTTATTGAATGTTGTTGGAGGATCATGTAAGCGACATGACATGTTTCGTGAAAAACAATTTGTCAAAGTTAGAGAACTACTTGAAAATAGAGAAATTCTTAGTGGTCGTGGTTTGAATCAAGAAATTGGGCTCAAAAGAAGCGCCGATACTCGTTGGGGGTCACTTTATGGCACTTTGATAAATTTAATTCTTCAGTTTTCAGCAATAGTTGATGTCCTTGAGATTATTAGAGAAGATGGATTAAGTGCAGATCAAAGAGCTGAAGCTAATGGTTTGTTAGACTCAGTGCATACATTTGACTTTGTGTTCACTTTACATTTAATGAAAAGCATATTGACAATCTCTAATGAGCTGTTGCAAGCATTACAAAGGAAGGATCAAGATATCATTAATGCCATGAAATTAGTTAGTATTTCAAAGCAAAGGCTACAAAATTTAAGAGATGGTGGATGGGATAATCTATTATCTGAAGTATCTTTGTTTTGTACTGCTCATGATATTGATGTGCCAAACATGGATGAGATGTTTCTTTGCAACCGGCGATCAAGACGTAGAGTTCAAGAGATTACCAATTTGCATCATTATCGAATTGATTTGCTTTATACTGTTGTGGACATGCAACTTCAGGAGCTCAATGATCGTTTTAATGAGACAAATACGGAACTGCTTCTTTGTTTAACATGCTTAGCTCCTGATAACTCATTTTCTGCATTTGACAAGCAAAGGTTGATTCAATTTGCTAAGTTTTATTCACATGATTTTTCAGCTATTGATTTGATGGTTCTTGATAATCAGTTAGAAACATATATCATTAATGTGCGGAGTAGTGAAGACTTTTCTAATTTGGAGGGAATTGGTAGCCTTTCCCAAAAATTAGTTGAAACTAGAAAGCACATTATTTATGCATTGGTTTATTTGCTTATCAAATTGGCTTTAGTTTTACCTGTTGCTACAGCGACCGTGGAGAGAGCATTTTCTGTAATGAAGATTGTCAAAAATCGGTTGCGTAACCGAATGGGAGATATTTGGATGAATGATTGTTTAGTTACTTATATAGAAAAAGATGTATTTGATAGTATTGACAATGATCTAATTATTCAATGGTTTCAAAATATGAAATCGCGTCGAGAACAATTGTAATACTTGTAATTTTATGTTATTTTTATTATTATCTTTTTTAATAAATATAAATGAAATATATTTTTATGATATAATTTGTATGTATTTTTAATTTTTAATTTTTTATAATGAAATTATAATGTGTGACCCCTCTGATTTGGGGGTCCTAGCTCCGCCCCTGATATATATATATATATATATATATATATATATATATATATATATATATATATATATATATATATATATATATATATATATATATATATATATATATATATATATATATATATATATATTGTTCCAATGTAAAATAGCATTCTTCGCAATGCACATCCACTTATTATTAAAACTCGTTGTAGTTGTAGTGCGCGAGTTTGAAAAAATATTTTGATAATAATTTAGTTATAAAAATTTAATATTTTAAACAATATATATAATTTATATTTTTTAAAAAAGATTAAATTTGAATTCATAATATAACCATAAAAATTGCATATATGTATAAATATTTTGGATGATTAACCTTATTGTTAGGATGTGGTTTTATAGTATTTTTATAGTTTGTTTAGGTTGTTTGTGTTTAAGTTTAATGTTATTTTGTTAATTTAATGTAGGTTTTTCTGATGTTTTTACATTTATTATGAATGGTTATGTTAATGTGTTAATTATATATTTTTGTGTTAGATTTGGGTGATTTGAACAAGTTTTCACGTTGAAATTGCTTGAGGGACAGCAGCTGACCAAAGCTGAAACCAAAGCTGTCTAGCTTTAGTCAAGAGCAAAAGAAACAAAGGAAGAAATCAACAAGAGGGACAGAATCCTACCAAAGCTAGGACCAAAGTTGAGACCAAAGCAAGTGTGACGCGCGCCGGAACCAGCAAGGCCCTCCTTCGGGAATCCGCTTTTAGGATTCGAGGGATTTGTTCGCGTCTTTTCCGATCTTAGGTGTTATGAGATATTTTCGGCACCTCCTTTCACAATAAAACATTGAAAAGGACCATCCATCGCCATAACACCCTTAGGCACTTTTGAGGTATTTTGGAGTCGCCACCCAATTTACAAGAAATTGGGAAAGTTTAACCTCTTATCGGTCTAAACCAGAGATGGTGTCCGGAACTTCACACTTATTGGTGCCTTGGTTAATTATAAATGGATTTTTGAATTACAAAATTTCATTTTTCATCTCATGCGATTAATGCATTGAATTTAAAGCACACATCATTAACATATGTAAAGCGGTAAATAAAATTAAAAATAAAGACACAATTAAATTACAAAAAAACTAGAGGCAGAATACAACCCCATCGTAAATAAAATATAAATCATACATAAAACGGGGTATTTATTAATGTTGAGGACGTTGGTCCTCTCATGCACAATTAAAGAAAATCATTTTAAAGTGACAATTTATTTTGGATGAAAAACTAGGACCTTGGTCCCATTTTATTAGAAAATCCAAGTTTATTTGTAAAAATATTTTTGTGTGATTTTTGATTAAGCGTGCAAAAAATAAATGGTTTAATTAATTATTACATGCCAAATAACTCAATAAAACAGACAAAGGAAAAATAACAAGTACAATGAAAAATAACAACTCCTTGGATCTTCTCCTTCATTTGCACGGGTGCTCAAACAGGGGAACACAAGTATTTGACACCGACAACAAACACAAATAAATTCAACATTAGTAATCGATAAAATTACATAACCATAGAACTCAATAATAATAATAATAATAATAATAATAAACAGAAATCAAATAAATAAATATATAATAATAATGATAATAGTAATAATAATAAAAATAAATATGAAAATGACAATAATAGATAATAAAAATAATATTAAAACAGAATAATAAATAAATATATTAATAATAAAAATTCAGAAATTAAATAAATATATAATAATAATAATAATAATACAAAATTTAAATAAATAATAATAATAATAATAATAATACTAATAATAATACAAAAATTAAATAAATATATATAATAATAATATAAAATATAAAGGAAATAGGGATTTACCTCGCCGGAGCTTCGCCGGAGCGGCGGTTGATGACACTGCCGACACCGGATGGTAGATCGGAGCGCCAGGAGTCGAACGCCGGTGGTCACGCGCTGGAAGGAGGCGGCCTATGGTCGGAAAACTCGTAAAAGCGTCCGGCTCCGATTCCTCCGATCTCCTACACGCCGGCGCCGATGGCTGATCGGAGGCTGTTGTTCGGTGCGTCTGGGTCTCCTCTTCACTCCGGTGGGGCGCGTGCGGCGATCGGCGGCCGCTGCTTGCCGGCGGAGGCAACGCCTCCTCCTCCCTTTTGTTTTTCTTTTCCTTCTTCTCTCCGGCGCTTCTGGTCTCCGTTGGCCTGGGTCTGCTGCTCCTCTCTTTTTCTATTCTTCTCTCTATTTCCTTTTCTATTTCTCTTTGATTTTGGTTTCTTTTGTTTTCCTTTCTATTCTCTTTTCTTTTTTTTGCTTTTCTATTTTTTTGGTTTTTTCTGGGTTCTTCCTCTATCTCTTTTTCTATTCTTCTTTCTAATATTCCCTAGTTGCCGAAAGAGAGAGCCCCCCTAAGTTCTTGCTCATCTTGTTCTTTTTATACCCTCAAATTAGGGTTAAGGGTTATAATGGTCATTTCCTCCACTCAATTATTTCCCTCATTTTCCTTTAATTAATACATACACACACAACTTAATTAAATTAACACACCTACATACATGTTAATTAAACAATATAATTAACCATTATGTATTAACACATTAATTCATTAATTGACTAAACATTACACTAATTAATCACATCTTAATACAATTAATCTATATATATATTATATATATAATTTATCTAATTAATTAAACATTACACTTTAATTTTACATGCATTTTAATTAACACAATAATATTAACCACTTAATTAACTAACAACATTAACTAATTAATTACCTAATTTCACACACACATACTTATATATTTTTTTTTGTTTTTTTTTTTATTTTTTTTATATATATATTTTTTTAATTTTTTTTTGAGGGAATAATCAAGGATCAAAAATCACAATTTTCGTTTTATGCCGGAGTTCGGGACCCGGTGTCTACAGTTGCCCCCAATTTTGGAGAAACTAGTGCATAGACACCTAGGTGAGCCAAAATTCAAAGAGGAAGAGAGAGGGGATTACATACCTGTGGCGGAGACCTTGCCTTCTTGCCGAGAATCGGATAAAGAGATGCCTCCTCAGAGGGTTTCGAGATTTGCCTCCTCAAAGGACTTTGGGATTTTGCCTCCTCAAAGGTCTTGGAGAATTTGCCTCCTCAGAGGACTTTGACAATTTGCCTCCTCAGAGGACTTTCAGAATTTGCCTCCTCAGAGGACTTCAAGATTTTACCTCCTCAGTGGACTTGGAGAATTTGCCTCCTCAGAGGACTTTGAGATTTTGCCTCCTCAGAGGACTTTGAGAATTTGAGGACTTCAAGATTTTGCCTCCTCAGAAGGCTTTGGGGAATTTGCCTCCTCAGAGGACTTTGAGATTTTGCCTCCTCAGAGGATTTTGGGAAATTTGCCTCCTCAGAGGACTTTCAGAATTTGCCTCCTCAGAGGACTTCAAGATTTTGCCTCCTCAGAGGACTTGGAGATTTTGCCTCCTCAGAGGACTTTGAGATTTTACCTCCTCAGAGAACTTTAAGATTTGCCTCCTCAAAGGACTTAAGATTTTGCCTCCTCAGAGGACTTCAAGATTTTGCCTCCTCAGAGGACTTCGAAAATTTGCCTCCTCAGAGGACTTCGAGAATTTGCCTCCTCAGAGGACTTCAAGATTTTGAGATATTGCCTTTTGAACGAGGACTTAAAACGTAATACTTCGAAAAGACTGAGAACGCCTTTAAAGAAGGACTTAAGGATAATGCTCCGAAGAGACTGAGAATGCCTTTAAAGAAGGACTTAAGGATAATGCTCCGAGGAGACTGAGAATGCCTTTAAAGAAGGACTTAAGGATAATGCTCCGAGGAGACTGAGAATGCCTTTAAAGAAGGACTTAAGGATAATGCTCCGAAGAGACTGAGAATGCCTTTAAAGAAGGACTTAAGGATAATGCTCCGAGGAGACTGAGAATGCCTTTAAAGAAGGACTTAAGGATAATGCTCCGAGGAGACTGAGAATGCCTTTAAAGAAGGACTTAAGGATAATGCTCCGAAGAGACTGAGGATGCCTTTAAAGAAGGACTTAAAGATAATGCTCCGAAGAGACTGAGAATGAGAATGCCTTTAAAGAAGGACTTAAGGATAATGCTCCGAAGAGACTGAGAATGCCTTTAAAGAAGGACTTAAAGATAATGCTCCGAAAAGACTGAGAATGCCTTTAAAGAAGGACTTAAAGATAAAGTTTTGAGAAGACTGGGGGTGCCTGTTGGATAAGGACTTAAAGGTAATGCTCCGAAGAGACTAGGAATGCCTTTTGAACAAGGACTTGAAGATAAATTTTTGAAGAGACTGGGGGTGCCTTTAGGAGAAGGACTTAAAGGGAGTTATCACTCTACGGTTTACGCGATTTCAGCCTTGCGCAGGCTTCATCTTAAATTTGTCCTGCCGAAGCTATCTCTTGGTTTGGCCTTTTCCTGCAAAGCTGTGTATACAGGAATATACCAGAGACTGTATGCATGTGTAAAATGTTGTATGCAGATACGAGATGTATGCAAAAATGGATAGACCACGTCCTAGGTGGTTAGGGGTCCATTCAGGACACGGCTTGGCATTGTCTGATGCCCCCAAGGATCTAGAAAAGCATCGTCTTCACTTTTTGGATTCTGGTCCATAATCTTTCTAAAGAGAACTGACCCGTGCACATCTTTGCCCTCTGGTCAATGAGCATTTTGCCCCCAAAACTTCAATTTGCGTCCTGAACCTCATGCCTAAAGGGAAGTTATTCAAAGTAATGCTGCCTTATCGCTCCAAGTGTCGGGAGTCATTAATTAAAGATAGTGCGTCCCTTGTGGATTTTCACACTAGCTTTTCTCAGCGGGAAATGCGTCCTTTCTTGGATTTTCACATAACCCTGTGCCTTATTTTTTGCCTGGAATGGACCCAACCCAATCCAGCGGCTTTTATTTATTTCATTTTTTGTAGGGCAGACTGCCTGTCCCCAGGTTTTCACCCTGCCCTTTGGCCTAACTTTTGCTTAGAGCGCCAGTCACGGTTTTCATCTCTAATGTCCTTTTTATTTTATTTTATTTTATTTTATTTTTTTTTTTTGCAAGAGAAGTTGGAGTTGTTGCGAAAGGTCTTTCGGGTATGATTGGCATGTGCTTATGTCTCAGATATTGGTTGTATGAGCTTGTAGGATTGGCTTCACAGTAGGTAGCAAGATGAGTTGGCTAAAGCGCCTGAGTAGCGAGAATGGTAGAGGGTAGATGATAACAATGTGCTCGTTTTATATCGGGCTCAGACAACTTTGAGTGTGCAAGATGAACTGCCCTGGTTATACCAATACATCTTTGCATAAATGCATATATTTTAATCTGATTTCATAACACATGATCACTATTTGGCATTAACTCGAAAAATATGAGACCTCATCTAATCTCGGGATAGATCTTGAGAGCATCAAACTCCTGTTATCAATCAGCCCTCGAGGGTTTTCTTGATTGAATATTTTCTCTCTCTTTTTTTTTTTATTTATTTAGCCTCTGCCATGGACCCTCCTTCAGTTTGTCAGTATTAGTTGAATTCGCTTTCATCTTCGTCAGCCGGGGGGACTGCTGCTTCTGAGAGTGGCTCCTCTTGGTATCAAAGTCTTGGCCTTAGCCCTTGTGCAGACTGGTTGAGGTGATGTGTTCCTTATGTGGGGCTTGAATATGAAGTTTCACGTTTGGCCTTCATTGGCTTTGGCGGTTCGAACCTTGGGATGGCCTTTCAATGGTTGGGATAGGATGACAGGTCGGGCTTGGATGATCTGGGATACTTTTATCGGTTTTGGTGGTTTAAATCCTGGAATGGCCTTTCAACGGCCGGGGTTGGATGGATGGTTTGTGAATTAGCCTTTTAGGTACCTTTCAGATTTCTTTTGGGCTTTCCCAACAAACCACTCCTTATCATCAATTTTTTTTCTCATTAAGCGCATCAACAGCTTTAGCAGCATCATCTGCATTCTCAAAGTTGACAAATCCAAACGGGATTTGAACAAAACTCGCCCCCAAATAGCATTCCCTTGCAAACTTCGTTGAAGTCATGAAGTTACACATACGTGGACTTTTCATCTTAACCACTGGGACCGTTGTGGTTCAATCTAGTCAAGCATTGGATTTTAGCAAGAAACTTGGCGATAAGGGTTCTGGATGGTCAAGGGTCAATCATAATCGATTTTAAGGGTGCACATTTCAAAGGGGGTCAGGAGGAAAGAGGTCATATGGTTTGGTTCTGATGGGTCATATATTTCTCGTGGAGGTCCTGAGTCTTATTTGTCCAACTTTTGATGTAGATTTCGGGGTTTGATCTTATTTGGTAGCGCCATATGCAACTTAGATGTTGTGGATACAAAGAAATGGCTTTCAAAATTCGGTTTGTCGTCATGTTGGCACGTGAAAGTAGTACTGATCTCAAGAACGTCCTTGTCAATTTTCAGCATGTCACACCAGGTCCAGGCAGAGGCTTTTTTTTTTATTTTTTATTATTTTTTTTATCTCTCAAAATCATCCTCTCCTCAAGAGTTATATCAGATGCTATCAAGATTTTGTTTGGATTCCCCAAAGTTCCGAGACTAGATGGAGCCGTATTAATTGAATTAGTGTCAAAATGAATGCATCATGACCATGTGAAATGAAATTATTAGGAATACCATACAAATAAGGAAACTTGTTCAATTTTATTGAAAATAACCAAACTGTCATAAGGAGATCTTGAAACAAAATGAACCAAATGTCTAAAAACATAATCTTCTTCCCCACTCTCCCGACGAGTGTCAGCGACCTATTCATATCCATGTAGTTCTCGCAAAATATGCCACTATGCTGGATCAGACCCGATCACATATCTGGTAGAGGGACTGCATTGTAGGCTGGCTCTTTCTTCTTCTCCCTCTTTTCGGGGTCAGTAATCTGCTTACTGTCAATCAGATCTTGGATATGATGCCTCAGTCTTGCACAGTTGTCTGTCAGATGCCCAGTGTGCTGGTGGAATTCACAATATTCATTATCTCTATGCCCCGGCTGTCCTTGGGTTCTGGCTGGCTTAGCGGGCAGTGGCTGCAACATCCCTATTTTCACTAGCTTCTTGAAAACCCATGATAGAGATCTACCCAAATTAGAATAATGCCTTTGATTCATTTTCACAGCTGGTACTCTCGTCTTCTTAGCATTGCCCTTATTGACGTTGTGGATACTTAGGTTTGCACTTTTTGGGGCATGCATACTCGCCGGATCTCCATCCCTTTCCAGCATAATGCCACATTCCAAAGTAGGCCTCTTACCACCCCTCTGTCCAACTGGTGAATCAAGTGGCTTCCTGCCTCCGGACTTGGAAGTACAAGGAGATGTTGCTGTAGTCAATGCATAGGCCTTCTCAACAGTAGCCATCATTTGAGATTGGAGGACTAGCGCCATGGCATCCATCCTTTCCTTAACTGCGGCCCATAACCTCTTTTCAAGTTCCTCGAGCCTTTTGTCCACCTCCCGGGCAATTAAGGCACAAGTCTCTTCAGTCCGTGAAGAATTGGCCTCTCTTAGTACTTGGTCAGATCCTTCTTCTTTATCTTCCCCAGCTCCTTCTTCGCTTTCGCTAGTGGACCAACAATCTATCATCGCTACGGGAACCCCTCTTTCGTCTATCTCAGGGTGAGTAACAGTGGCATTCTCATTTCCAAACAAGTCTTGCAGTACATACCATTCAGGTAAGCCTGACCCAACCATGGCAATACAGGTCGACTTCTTATCCTCCTTTTGCTCAGGATTAGTGGTTTGTTTACTATCGATCAAGTCTTGAATTCGATCCCTTAAAGGACGACAATAGTCTGTTCTATGCCCTGTGTACTGGTGATATGCACAATACCAGTCAGTTCTATGCTTGGGCTTTCCTTGACTTGGGGCAGGCCCAGCTGGCAAGGGTTGTAACTTCCCTTCCTTGATGAGACTGGTAAAGTGCCAAGATAATGGTCTGCCCAAGATAGTGAGGTGTTTAGGAGCTGTTCCCGTGGCTGACACTTCTGCTACCTTAGTATTGCCCCCATTACTGTTGCCATCTCCCTTGCTTTTGCCCAAGGCTAGATTTGTAGATTTAGCTATATTGTCCAAATGCTCCGCCTCAACTTCAATGGCTATATCCTTTAAGGATTCCCAGTCCTTTAGCCCTTTCATCTTTAGCCCATCTTTTAAATATGGACTAGCATTCCTGATGAATATCCTGATCTGGTCCGGAGTATCCGGTTTCTTCTTCATCTCCATTACTCGTTTCCTCCATCGGGTTAGGTACTCATGGAATGACTCGTCTGGCTTTTGGTACAGTAGCTCCAAATCTTTTAGAGTAACCTCCATCCTTGTACAATAGTCATACTGCCTCAGGAATTCTTCAGTCAATAAGTCCCAATCTTCTTTAGATCTTTTGTCTAACCCATGATACCAGTCCACTGCAGGGCCTGTCAAGCTCAGACAAAAATATTCAATCTTTTGCCTCTTTGTTAAGGTAGTGCCCTTCATTACCAATGAATACTGCTTCACATGTGTAGTGGGATCAGAAGTGCCATCGAATTTGGGAATATCAGGAATCTTAAAGTTCTGAGGTATCAAGTCTTCACTATCTAGCTCTCGGTCTTCAGGATTCATCCTTCCACCCACTTTCAACATCTTGGTCATAGCTTCAAACCTCTCTTCCATTTTTCTCCATATCTCATCCTCTAACTTAGGCGACTTCTCCTTTACTACCATCTGCTCTTTTTGCTCTTCCCATAAGTCACTCTCAGATTTGGGGTCTTCTTTGTGTTCAACAGGCATTGGCGCTCCTGGCTCAACCATGGGTGGATTAACTGCCACTGGGGGATCCTCTCTAGTAGCCCTTTGTTCATCATGCCCCCAAGTCGGAGCGGTATCCTGTCGTCCCTTGGGTGGGGCTAAGGTAGTGGCAAGGTTGCCTATCATCGTCATCATTCTAGCCTCAAACTCCTCCATCCTCTTCCCCACTTCTTCGACAATCAATGCACGGGTAGCTTCGAACTCTCTAGAAGGATCAGCCATACTGGATGCTATTGAAGATGAAGTCTTGCTACTTTCTGAATCTGGCTCCAGAACTATTGCCCCTTTAAATAACTCAGAGATTAGGACTTCCTGATCAGCTGTCCACTAGTATCCCTAGACCACCAGGACGAATCTATGATGGTTGCATAACTCACTTTGTTAGGATGATGCATGAGTGATATATATACAATGTATGATCGTTAATTATGCAGGTGGTCCTAGATGAGAGAAAGATCAATAAATTACAGTGACATAATGTGATGCATGTAAAATGATATGAAGACAAAAGGATATACACACACAAAATGAAATGCATTTTTTATTTTTTATTTTTTATTTTTATTTTTAATTTTATCCTAAAAATACGCATGAATTACGTATACAATGAATGGTCGTGTGTTATGCAACAAACACATGCAAGCAAGTAGATCCTTCCAACCTTATTACTCCCGCACACGAGGTCAAATAGTCTCTTCCTAGGTGGGCTTGGCCCATGGGTCAACGGGGAACCCAATGGGCGTGTATGGTGCGCGGTGGAAAACCGGCAGCATAACACTCTTAATTTAAAGCACATGCGCATGAATTTTGGCCATTATATATTTGGACCTTTCATACAGACTAAAGTGAGCCTACCGAGGCATGAAAGCTTTTGATGAGTGCCCGATTAATATGTTTGAATTGGTTTGGTATACAAGGGCCCATATAACAAGCATTGTATTAAGGTACATGTAACCTAAGGAAAGTATCTATTGCCATTACATGAGCTTTGGTCAAAGGCAGTATTACTTTAGGGCTACCCAAGCATGGTCCCTATACGACGGGTCTAGCTCATCACGAGCATAACGACCGATCGGGTCACCATTCGATATACCAAAATGGTACGAGACTTGGGCTGGTGATTATCCTTAACACTTCCCCAAATTGAGTGAAAATGAGGTCGTGCTTCAGGAACGCACCGGGGCTGATAGAGGGACCAAACTAGCATATTCTAAGGCTCTAATGAGATGCAATGCAATTTTAGATGAGGGATGAAATTTTAATTTTAAAAACTCAATTATACATTTTAACCAAGACACTTTCAGTGCAAAGTTACAAACAGTCCCCAGTGGAGTCGCCACTGTGACGCGCGCCAGAACCAGCAAGGCCCTCTTTCGGGAATCCGCTTTTAGGATTCGAGGGATTGGTTCGCGTCTTTTCCGATCTTAGGTGTTATGAGATATTTTCGGCACCTCCTTTCACAATAAAACATTGAAAAGGACCATCCATCGCCATAACACCCTTAGGCACTTTTGAGGTATTTTGGAGTCGCCACCCAATTTACAAGAAATTGGGAAAGTTTAACCTCTTATCGGTCTAAACCAGAGATGGTGTCCGGAACTTCACACTTATTGGTGCCTTGGTTAATTATAAATGGGTTTTTGAATTACAAAATTTCATTTTTCATCTCATGCGATTAATGCATTGAATTTAAAGCACACATCATTAACATATGTAAAGCGGTAAATAAAATTAAAAATAAAGACAAAATTAAATTACAATAAAACTAGAGGCGGAATACAACCCCATCGTAAATAAAATATAAATCATACATAAAACGAGGTATTTATTAATGTTGAGGACGTTGGTCCTCTCATGCACAATTAAAGAAAATCATTTTAAAGTGACAATTTATTTTGGATGAAAAACTAGGACCTTGGTCCCATTTTATTAGAAAATCCAAGTTTATTTGTAAAAATATTTTTGTGTGATTTTTGATTAAGCGTGCAAAAAATAAATGGTTTAATTAATTATTACATGCCAAATAACTCAATAAAACAGACAAAGGAAAAATAACAAGTACAATGAAAAATAACAACTCCTTGAATCTCCTCCTTCATTCGCACGGGTGCTCAAACAGGGGAACACAAGTATTTGACACCGACAACAAACACAAATAAATTCAACATTAGTAATCTATAAAATTACATAACCATAGAACTCAATAATAATAATAATAATAATAATAATAATAATAATAATAATATTAATAAACAGAAATCAAATAAATAAATATATAATAATAATGATAATAGTAATAATAATAAAAATAAATATGAAAATGACAATAATAGATAATAAAAATAATATTAAAACAGAATAATAAATAAATATAAATAAATATATTAATAATAAAAATTCAGAAATTAAATAAATATATAATAATAATACAGAAATTAAATAAATATATATAATAATAATAATACAGAAATTAAATAAATATATATAATAATAATATAAAATATAAAGGAAATAGGGATTTACCTCGCCGGAGCGGCGGTTGACGACACTGTCGACACCGGATGGTAGATCGGAGCGCCAGGAGTCGAACGCCGGTGGTCACGCGCCGGAAGGAGGCGGCCTGTGGTCGGAAAACTCGTAAAAGCGTCCGGCTCCGATTCCTCCGATCTCCTACACGCCGGCGCCGATGGCTGATCGGAGGCTGTCGTTCGGTGCGTCTGGGTCTCCTCTTCACTCCGGTGGGGCGCGTGCGGCGATCGGCGGCCGCGGCTTGCCGGCGGAGGCAACGCCTCCTCCTCCCTTTTTTTTTTCTTTTCCTTCTTCTCTCCGGCGCTTCTGGTCTCCGTTGGCCTGGGTCTGCTGCTCCTCTCTTTTTCTATTCTTCTCTCTATTTCCTTTTCTATTTCTCTTTGATTTTGGTTTCTTTTGTTTTCCTTTCTATTCTCTTTTCTTTTTTTTGCTTTTCTATTTTTTTGGTTTTTTCTGGGTTCTTCCTCTATCTCTTTTTCTATTCTTCTTTTTAATATTCCCTAGTTGCCGAAAGAGAGAGCCCCCCTAAGTTCTTGCTCATCTTGTTCTTTTTATACCCTCAAATTAGGGTTAAGGGTTATAATGGTCATTTCCTCCACTCAATTATTTCCCTCATTTTCCTTTAATTAATACATACACACACAACTTAATTAAATTAACACACCTACATACATGTTAATTAAACAATATAATTCAACATTATATATTAACACATTAATTCATTAATTGACTAAACATTACACTAATTAATCACATCTTAATACAATTAATCTATATATATATTATATATATAATTTATCTAATTAATTAAACATTACACTTTAATTTTACATGCATTTTAATTAACACAATAATATTAACCACTTAATTAACTAACAACATTAACTAATTAATTACCTAATTTCAGACACACATACTTATATATATATTTTTTGTTTTTTTTTTATTTTTTATATATATATATATATTTTTAATTTTTTTTCGGAGGGAATAATCAAGGATCAAAAATCACAATTTTCGTTTTATGCCGGAGTTCGGGACCCGGTGTCTACAGCAAGGTTCAGCTTTGGCCAAGAGAAAAATGAGAAAGAAACCAATGAGAGGGACAGGAGCTTACCAAAGAAGGGACCAAAGATGGAACCAAAGCAAGCATCAGCTTTGGTTGAGGAAAATTAACTGACAATAGCTGAGACCAAAGCAAGACCCAGCTTTGGTCGCAGCTTTGGTCAGTTACCTGATGTGTTTTAAATTCCTTATTTTGACAGATCTCTAATTTAAGTGGGACTCTTAAGTGGGAATTAGAGGGGAACGACTGAGCATAAAAGAGGCAGATCTGAACCTAATTCGAAGGGAGAGAAACGCAAGAAAAAAACGCAAGAAACGGGATCATTGAAGATTGCAATAATAGAGAAATTGAAAAGCAACCCGCTGGTGACCAACCATCTGTTCTGTTCTTCTTCTTTCTTCTGTTTTTGAATCTCTGGTGGCCAGTCCTCTGCTCTCCATCGTGCTCTTCTTCTTCTTTTCTCTTTATTTTACTTTGATTTCTTTTGTTATAATGAACTTGATGGATTTTAGTTTTGATTTGAGATTTAACTTTATTATTATGAACTAATTCCATAGTTAGGGCTATGGTGGATCTTAATTTGGAGATTATGTAAATTGTTTTGGGTTTTATGCATGAGATTGATTTTCTTGTTAGAGATTATGTTTTTATTGTGATTAATGCTTGTTGGAATTGATCAATTCAACATGAACTTAACCAATTAATTTACTTGACCAATTGGATTAATTGGTGGATCAGATTAAACATAACCTGGATTAAAAATATGCATGATCAACCTTATTTTTGTCCTTGTGGTTTTTGATTTTTGTCAAGGTTTTTCCATTGAACTTAATGCTTTCTAATTTTAGTTCTTTTACTTGATCAATTGGAAGAATTAAATTGAGATTAGGATCTAAATACCATGATCATTGGATTTTGATTAATTTAGGGAAAAATCACCATCTCATATGAAATATCATTCTTTTGCATAATAATCTGGAAAATTACATAATTGAGGAGTTAAGTGAAACCCAAGTCCTAACATTCATCATATTTATTAATTCTTTTCTTAAAATTAGTGTTAGATTATTTAGTC
The DNA here is from genome assembly GCA_947683425.1 of Excoecaria cochinchinensis. NCBI lineage: Eukaryota > Viridiplantae > Streptophyta > Magnoliopsida > Malpighiales > Euphorbiaceae > Excoecaria > Excoecaria cochinchinensis. The sequence continues at coordinate 11,345,322 of CANTUQ010000119.1, forward strand.
ATTTGTTAGCATAGTTTAACTTAGTTTTATCTTCAAATATTGTCTGTCTAAATAACATAAGTATTTGAGAATTCTAATAATTGTTAGGTTGTTCCCTGAGGACGATATCTGGACTCACTTCCTTTACTGCTTGCACCGACAGAGTACACTTGCTCTTAGATTTAGTTTATTTTGCGCGTGTAAAGTTTTTGGCGCCGTTGCAGGGGATCGAAATTTTTGGCAATATTAGAATTAAGAATTCTAGTTACTTTAGACTTTTTCATTCTGTTATTATTATTTTTTTATCGTATTTTTTATTTATTTAATTTTATCTTATTTTATTTTATTTTATTATTTGAATTGAGTTTGTTTGTGTATGATCACTAGGACTAAGCATTCTGATTCTTTACTTTTTGATCCTGAAATTGAAAAGACTGCTCGCAGGACAAAGAAAAAAACTAAAGAGATTAAAGACACTGCTGCTATAGAAGCTTGGGCAACCGATTCTACTTCAGCAACCATAGATTCTGAAGAAGAACAGCCTACCTTAGAGATTGAAGAGATGGAAAATCCACGGGATGATCCTACAAAGCCTGTAATTGACTATACTACTCCTTCTTTGAGCGGCGCTGACTCATGTATTGTACGCCCACCTGTGGCAGCAAATAATTTTGAGATCAGACATGGCATGATTCAGCTCATTCAATCTGGAGTTCAGTTTGGTGGTCTAGCAAGTGAGGATCCCAACAGACACATAGCCAAGTTTTTAGCATTATGCGACACTTTCAAGTATAATAGTATATCTGATGATGCTATTAGACTGAGGCTATTTCCCTTTTCATTGCGAGACAAGGTAGCTGATTGGTTAGATTCTTTAGAACCTGGATCCATTACCACCTGGAAAACATTAGCAAAAAAGTTTCTCAGTAAATTCTTTCCCCCATCCAAGACCGCTAAGTTAAGGAATGAGATATCTTTATTTTTACAATCTGAGATGGAAAGCTTTGGAGAAGCTTGGGATAGATTTACTGAATTGGTCCGAAAATGTCCACATCATGGTTTTTGTAAATGGGCTCTAGTTGAAACTTTTTATAATGGTTTAAATGAAACTAATCAATCGCTTGTTAATGCAGCTGCAGGAGGGAGTCTATTGAAGAAACCATCAGCCGAAGCTTATGAAATCTTGGATGAAATGGCTATGAGCAGCAATTGCAAATGGCAGAAAGAAAGGCAACACAAATCAGCAGGGCTGTATGCAGTTGAAGACAATGTTGCTCTTGCTGCACAAGTAGAAAATTTGTCCAAGAAATTTGATAGTTTTATGAATTTCACCAGATCAGCATCATGTGGATCTTGTGGAGGAAATCATCCTGCTCATGAATGCCCGGTAATAAATTCATTTACACTTGATGAATCTGCTAATTTTGTTGGTAATTGGAACAGGGCTCAAGGAAACCCATACTCGAACACATACAATCCTGATTGGCGAAATCATCCCAATTTTTCTTGGAGCAACCAGCAGAACATGCAGAGAATGGAGCCCCCTTCAGTTCAAATACCCAATGCCAGGAATAATGCACCAATACCTCCAGGATTTCAGCCTCAAGGGGAAAGAAAACCGAATATGGAGGAGTTGTTAACTAAGTTCATCTCTACCACAAAAACAAGATTGAATATGCAGGAGGCAAGAGCTCAGAATCAAGAAGCTGCTATTAAAGGGTTGGAAAAACAAATTAACAGATTGGCTAATATCTTGACTGAGAGAGCACAAGGAGCATTGCCTAGTCAGCCTGAAGCTAATCCAAAAGAACAACTGCATGCTATCACATTGCGAAGTGGAAAGGAGCTAGTTGGCCCAATTCTTAAGAGCAGACAAGTTGCACCATCTAATGAAGAAAATGAGAAAGAAGAGAGGACAACACCAAGACTTTTTGCTGATCCTAATATACAACCAGCACAACCTACCATTCCATTCCCTCAAAGGTTAAAACAAAAACATTTGGAAAAGCAATTCTCAAAGTTTTTAGATCTCTTCAAGAAGTTGCACATCAATATACCATTTGCAGAAGCACTACAACAGATGCCAACATATGCAAAATTCTTGAAAGAAATACTTTCTAACAAGAGAAAACTTGAAGATCTTGGGACTGTCCGCCTCACTGAAGAATGCTCTGCTATCTTGCAAAGGAAATTGCCACCTAAGATGAAAGATCCAGGGAGTTTTACTGTTCCTTGTACTATTGATAATTTTGATTTTGATAAAGCTTTATGTGATTTGGGTGCAAGTATTAATCTTATGCCTTTATCTGTTTTCAGGAAATTAGGATTGGGAGAGCCTAAACCCGCTAATGTGATACTCCAATTGGCTGATAGATCCATTAAGCATCCACGTGGGATAGTGGAAGACGTTTTGGTCAAAGTTAACAAATTTATTTTTCCTGCAGATTTTGTTGTACTTGACATGGAGGAGGACATCCAAATGCCAATTCTTCTAGGAAGACCCTTTTTGGCAACAGGGCGTTCCATAATTGATGTTGCAGCAGGAAAATTAACTCTCAGGCTTCAAGATGAAGAAATTTCCTTTAAAGTTTTTGATGCCCTTAAAAATACTTCTGAATTTGATTCTTGTTATTTTATTGAAAGTAAAGATGCCACTGTTGATTCATGTTTTGATGATGTATAGGGTTTGAATTCTTGGGATCCAGAGTTTTCCACAGATTTAGAATTTGATGAGAAAACAGATGAAAAATGCCATTGGATAACAAGTCAGCCATTTGAAGAATTGGGACAATTATTGGAACCCACACTAAAGCCATTTATGGATGAAGCTCCGGACTAAACTAGTGACTTTAAAAAGTCTAGCTAATGACTTTAAAATTTAGCACTTTCGGGAGGCAACCCGATCATTTTTGTTATTTTTTTTTATTTTCTGTTTTTAAGGTTTTTTTCTCTTTTCATAAATGTTTAGGTGTTTTATTTTTTTTTTAAAAAAAATTGAAAAAAAAACAGCAGCATTAGAAGTAGGATTTTTTTTTTATGTTTTCTTTCTTTTTTCTACTTTTGAAAAACAAAATAAAAAATAATTCAGTCACAGTGCATTTCACGGGTTAAACCCATGAAATACACTGTGACTTGTTCAAATGCAATTAACTGGGCAGTGAAAGACATAAGGGGACAACGCTATTTAACTACCCCCAGGAACTTTGTTTTTCCTCATTCCTTAGTTTATTTATTCTGATTTGGATGCTCTGTTTCTTCCTTCAACATTTCTCATACACACTCTTTTCCTCATTTCACTTTCTTTTTCACTTAATCCACAGGGAATCACAATGTCATCAACCCAAGTCAATGTCTCTTTCTCCCTTCGCACAATTCAGGGTAGTTTCTTTTCTTTTCTCTTTTATTATTTTTGTTTTGTTTATTGGGGACACTGAACAAGTTAAGTGTGGGGGGGAACTATTTCTTTAGTGTGTTTTTAATGTTTTGTCACTCCTCTCATTTGTGTTTTTGTTAATCTTATTAGCAAATTTAACTGAAAATTTTCTTGGCTATTTCAAGTATAAAGTTCCATGTTAAATTCTATTAATCATAGCCTAAAATTTATAGGAGTCTCTGATAATTTGTGTTAAATTTTGCATCCTCAATTCTAGTGTTATTCCTTCTTACTATTATGTGTAATCTTTTGAACATTTGATTTAGGAATTCCTTTATTTTAAGAAAATTTTTGCTGGTTTAGAGACTTTATCAAAAGTTAACTTTGCACTAAAATTATAATGGGGATTTAGTTTCATTCAAACCTATGGCTAATATGTTAATTTTGTGATACCCCTTTGAGATCATCAATTACTGGGGAAATACATTTTATGTACTCCTTTGAGATTGCTGGTTACTGGGGAAATACATTTCTTTCTGTACCTCTTTGAGACCAGCAGTTACCGGAGAAATACATACAAGTACCCATTTGAGATTGAATGGTTACTGGGGAAATATCTGATATATTTAATTTTATTTCACTCAAGTTGTTTATCAAAAGTTCAAATATTTAAAAATGAAAAAAAAGTGAGTGAAAGATGTAAAAAAAAAATGAATGATAAGTATTCCTTGTTTAATTTGAGTAAGGAGTTAATCTTTAATATTAGTTCTTTAACTAGCATTATTTTCTTTAAATTGTGGATGTTTGTGAATTTTTGTTCAATTGATTACATGATTAAATTAGTAGGAATTGATAATACTAGTGAGGTTTGCATCCTAGTGTTAGAATATGGAGACTCTTATTTATTTTGGTTATGATTTTTGTGAGTTAGATGGTTTATTATATTTGATTTGGTTGAGAAATTTTCTTTCTTTTTGCTTGGGGACAAGCAAAATCTCAAGTGTGGGGGAGTTGTTAGGATGTGGTTTTATAGTATTTTTATAATTTGTTTAGGTTGTTTGTGTTTAAGTTTAATGTTATTTTGTTAATTTAATGTAGGTTTTTCTGATGTTTTTACATTTATTATGAATGGTTATGTTAATGTGTTAATTATATGTTTTTGTGTTAGATTTGGGTGATTTGAACAAGTTTTCACGTTGAAATTGCTTGAGGGACAACAGCTGACCAAAGCTGGAACCAAAGCTGTCCAGCTTTAGTCAAGAGCAAAAGAAACAAAGGAAGAAATCAACAAGAGAGACAGAATCCTACCAAAGCTAGGACCAAAGTTGAGACCAAAGCAAGGTTCAGCTTTGGCCAAGAGGAAAATGAGAAAGAAACCAATGAGAGGGACAGGAGCTTACCAAAGAAGGGACCAAAGATGGAACCAAAGCAAGCATCAGCTTTGGTTGAGGAAAATTAACTGACAAAAGCTGAGACCAAAGCAAGACCCAGCTTTGGTCGCAGCTTTGGTCAGTTACCTGATGTGTTTTAAATTCCTTATTTTGACAGATCTCTAATTTAAGTGGGACTCTTAAGTGGGAATTAGAGGGGAACGACTGAGCATAAAAGAGGCAGATCTGAACCTAATTCGAAGGGAGAGAAATGCAAGAAAAAAACGCAAGAAACGGGATCATTGAAGATTGCAATAACAGAGAAATTGGAAAGCAACCCGCTGGTGACCAACCATCTGTTCTGTTCTTCTTCTTTCTTCTGTTTTGGAATCTCTGGTGGCCAGTCCTCTGCTCTCCATCGTGTTCTTCTTCTTCTTTTCTCTTTATTTTACTTTGATTTCTTTTGTTATGATGAACTTGATGGATTTTAGTTTTGATTTGAGATTTAACTTTATTATTATGAACTAATTCCATGGTTAGGGCTATGGTGGATCTTAATTTGGAGATTATGTAAATTGTTTTGGGTTTTATGCATGAGATTGATTTTCTTGTTAGAGATTATATTTTTATTGTGATTAATGCTTGTTGGAATTGATCAATTCAACATAAACTTAACCAATTAATTTACTTGACCAATTGGATTAATTGGTGGATCAGATTAAACATAACCTGGATTGAAAATATGCATGATCAACCTTATTTTTGTCCTTGTGGTTTTTGATTTTTGTCAAGGTTTTTCCATTGAACTTAATGCTTTCTAATTTTAGTTCTTTTACTTGATCAATTGGAAGAATTAAATTGAGATTAGGATATAAATACCATGATCATTGGATTTTGATTAATTTAGGGAAAAATCACCATCTCATATGAAATATCATTCTTTTGCATAATAATCTGGAAAATTACATAATTAAGGAGTTAAGTGAAACCCAAGTCCTAACATTCATCATATTTATTAATTCTTTTCTTAAAATTAGTGTTAGTTTATTTAGTCATTTGTTAGCATAGTTTAACTTAGTTTTATCTTCAAATATTGTCTATCTAAATAACATAAGTATTTGAGAATTCTAATAATTGTTAGGTTGTTCCCTGAGGACGATATCTGGACTCACTTCCTTTACTGCTTGCACCGACAGAGTACACTTGCTCTTAGATTTAGTTTATTTTACGCGTGTCACTTATTAGTGTTTTCATTTCATCGTCAAAAACAGAATCGGATTGAAATGATCTTTTCACAGGAAAATATGCAAACTGATGAAATAAAACATAAAGATCCAACCGAATAAACCCATTTTAGTTTTCTATTTTGGTTGGATTTTGACTTATGGCAACGAGTTTAAAAAGGTCATTATATCTTAACTTTTGTTTTTTCTATGATATAAATGTAAGAGGAAATTACACGAAATGTCACCTTTTTAAGTTTTATTTCAAAAATACAACTTTTAAAATTTTTCTTTCATAATTATACATTTTTTTAAATATATTTCATAAATAGGAAACCAACTAAGCCCTCCAATGCTCCCTCGTCTGTCTCATTCTCCCTCTCTTCTCTCACTACCTCTTTCACTCACTGTCAGAAGCAGCACTCCTCTCTGTTTGATCAATATCTCAATCTCCATTGTTGTTTACCAAACAAATTTGATAGTGTTCCATCTATTCCCTTCTTTAATTAAATAAATAAAAAGATTTCTTTCTCTATCTCTTCCTCAATTTAATTCTCCTCTCTTGGGTTTACAGTATTTTTTTAATATATATACTTGACGGTTTTGATTTCATCAATGGCGTAAACCCATGTGCTCTACTGTTTCTTTCCGTAGCTTACCCATTAATTCTTTAGTGATGTATTATCTGTTCGCCGCTTCATTAATTTCTTCATAATATCTTTCTCGAGTTTTTAGTCATTAATCATGTCTATTGCTTTTGAGAGGACCTCTCAGAATTCCATTCATCGAATGCCCTCATATTTAGGGGCTTTTTACGGCGAAGATCACCGATTTTCGCCTGTGGAGAGGGGAGAGGAGAAAGATTCTTCTAACTCTTCATCGATCGGGAGGAATAGTAATGCTTCGGATAGGGAAAAGTCCGGCGATGATTTTGAGGAAGCTCAGGTGCAGAGCTCTTTTAAAGGTCCGTTGGATACTATGGATGCTTTAGAGAATGTTTTGCCTATCAAGTAAGTCTCTTTGAACTATTAATTTTTATGAGGTTTGAGTTTATATTTTGATCCCAATAATTTGTTTAAAGCCTGCAATGTTTTTTTTTTTTCAATCTGATAAATACTTCAAATTTGGTCCTTTCTATTTGTCCTAACCTTATCACGGTTCTTTTTTATTGTGAAGAAAAAAAAAGGTCTCTGAAGCAGTGTAAGTGTACTAATAGAGAAGTGCAGAGAATGTTTAGTAAAAGCCTCATGTCACCAACATTAGTGATGGTGGATTCCATAGCCAATTATTTCTATGAGCTTTACCATTTAGTATATTACTTTTAACATTGTGGGGATTTAGCCTTTTGTTTTCCACATGAACTTTCCTAATTGGAAATATGCCTTTTATTTATGCTTATGCTTTTATGCTTGTTGTTTTGGTAGCTGTTGTTTTCATAAAGATGGTGTTGTTGTCAATTTTTGGCTTATGATGGATTTTTGGTTTAGATGTTTCTGATCTACCTTTTTCTAACTATACTATTACATCGGTACTAAGATGATTTGCATCATCTTTTCTGAATGTTTCAGGATAGGCATATCAAAGTTTTATAATGGCAAATCAAATCATTCACAAGTCTAGCAGATGCATCTTCTGCTGCCTCTATTAAGGATTTTCAAAGCTGTGGATCTAAAGATGAACCATTCTTAATGGAATCATTACTCTTAATGGTTAGTTTTTTTATTGAGATGATGACGAATGATTCGTTATTTCTTGTTTTCTTTTCTTTTTGGTTCTCTAGATCAAATTTATTTGTAGTTTAGATATTGAGAGAACGTTTTCTTTTTGGTTCTCTAGATCAAATTTATTTGTAGTTTAGATATTGAGAGAACTGAGTTCAACTGTAACATATGCGGCAACAAATTGATAGCATAATTTGTTGCTTTTGGTAGATTTTTTTTCCTTGAGCCTTTATAGTAGTAGGTTTCTTATTGCCTGATTTCAAGATCAGGAGCTTTCCATTTCAATTGCAGCCAATGGATAACAATTCATTTTTCAAGATTAGGGAGCCCAATGTGGATCTTTGGTGGCAAAATGGATTTTAATTCCAAATTTCGTGGGAACCTTCCTATTTTTATGTCTGAACATTCATTGCCCATTTGTTAGAAGCAAATGTATTCATACTTTAATACATTTATATATTGGGGTTCCTATGTGTTCCACCTCTTTTGATCTTATTATATCATTGCCTATCTATAACGAATTATAGATAAAATTTCGTAATACTATCTATGATAAGATACTGTATTTTTGAAAATGCTACTGTTTGTAAGAAAAATTAAATTGTATTTTTCCTAAGCTAAAGCTTAAGTCTCCATCAGTGCCAAAAAATTAAATTTCAGCTGCGCTTTTTTTATAAAATATTGTTCTCTCAATACCCATGACTGTTTGTGCTAATGTACAATTTAAAATCCAAGGAATAAAAAGTAGCATACATGGATCCCGCTACATTAAAGATATCTTGTTGCTTGTTTTTGCAATTCACAATCATCCAGCATGAGTTAGAGAGCAAGAGGAAGAAGGTTTGCATATATAAAAATACAACAAATGTGCACTTTGCTCATATCAAAGAAGCCAATGTCCTACTCAAAATCTTATCATGCTTAAAAAAATTCCTAATAACAACAAATTGAACTGCAGTAATAAACAAAGCACAATTCCCCCCAATTTAATAAACTTCTATATCTTTATTATAATCTTATTGATAAAGCATACATGCAAATAAATCGCTTTTATTTCAAGTGGTTGTCCTAAGTACTTGAATCAGTAGCACCACATTAAAAAAGCAAAGTTAGATGCCACGAGTTGCCATATCCAAAAAATGATCTGGGCATATCAAGTTTAAGATCCATACCTCCATCAATCCAGAAAATGATCTGGACTTTACAATGCAATGCAAAATGGCAAGAATTAAAGCATATAACCACTGTATCTTTATTAAGATCATATACTATTGTACTTTTGCACCTGCAGGACAAAAATTTACACCTTCTACTGTACTGCAGGTTGCTCCAACTACCTGAAAAATTCTAATAAATATATATGAACTGACCTTTCTATCTTGCGCTTCAAATACTGAAATAGAATGCTGGGCAATACAATCCAACGACTGTAATATGTTTAGAATATTTTGCCCTCTACCCAGAGAATGTACGAGTTCCTGAGAAGTAATAACAAAATTTCAGCAACAACAAAAAAAGGAAATCATACATCACACAAACAAAATCAGTAAATGCAGATGACTATACAAATAAAGGAACCCACTGAATGAAAAAATACATAACACAATAAGTCGGTAGAAAAATCAATATATTTTTATTAAATCAAATTGGCATAAGTGAAAATAAATACCATCAATTACAGATGAACTCTTCAAATACATATGCTCCCATATAAAGGTTTGCATGAAGAACTTAAAGAGTGTCAAATCATTAATTTTATGAAACTTACAAATATTCAGAGATATTTTGGCAACATTTGTAAAATCAAACTTGGAATGCATAAGCAAATCCAAAAATTTACATCTTCTCGAGTGATGATTTCATTGTGGTTGGGTTTTCAATATGTAATTGAAACTTATAGCCAGGAGTTTCATTACATTCATCGAATTAAAAGGAAATGACAAAAAGAAAAAGTTAAACCTGATGGAAGTCAGACATGAATTTTAGAAATGTTTGAAATTGATTCCAGAATGTGAATGATTTATCTTGTAAAGCTGATTTTACCAACAGATAATGTTGATGGTGGGATGGCTAGTTGGTTGATTCACTGGAGACAAGAATTGAAAATATGAATATTCTATTTGGACACCTTCTATTGGCAAGATGGCTTAATTTCATGCAATTTAAGGAACAACCCCATATTGTCCATGCTACTGCAGATCATTGCCGCATTCTATTGATTCTGAACTACAGAAGGTAGCAGTTTAATTGATGTTTTGTTATGTCTTAGTTTCATTTCTCGATATCCCACCTAGATGCAATATACATCTAATACACACATAATATACATCTAGTATATGCACAATATACATATAATACACATCTAATATACACATAATATACATATAATATACACACAATATACATATAATACATATCTAATATACGCACAATATACATCTAATATGCATATAATATACTTCTAATACACATCTAATATACACATAATATACATCGAATATACGCACAATATACATATAATACACATCTAATACATACAATATACATTTAATATACATCTAATATATATCTAATATACACAAAATATACATCTAATATACGCACAATATACATATAACACACATCTAATATACGGACAATATACATCTAATATACATTTAATATACATGTAATACGCATCTAATATACACATAATATACATCTAATATACACACTATATTTATGTGTATTATATGTATATTTTGCGTATATTAGATATATATTATGTGTATATTAGATATATACGCACAATATACATCTAATATACATTTAATATACATTTAATATGCACATAATATGCATCTAATATACACACTATACATATAATACATATCTAATATACGCACAATATAAATCTAATACACATCTAATATACACATAATATACATCTAATATACACACTATACATATAATACACATCTAATATACGCACAATATACATCTAATACACATCTAATAAACACATAATATACATCTAGTATACATTTAATATACATATAATACACATCTAATATACGCACAATATACATCTAATATACATTTAATATACATCTAATACACATCTAATATACTTCTAATATACGCACAATATACATATACACATCTAATATACGCACAATATACATCTAATACACATCTAATATACGCACAATATACATCTAATATACACAAAATATACATCTAATATGCATCTAATATACATCTAATACACATCTAACATACGCACAATATGCATCTATTACATATCTAGTATACGCACAATGTACATTTTAGTATACACATAATCCTATTTGTAATACAAATAAAATAAAATAAAGTAGCACATAATCCATAACAGAGGATTTCTAATCACTGAGATAAAAATAAAGACCAACAGATATATGCATGCAAGTACATAGAGAGAATGATAAATACAAATATTTGTGCAAATTTGAAATTTGTCAACTATAAAAAGTAAAACTTAAAAGTTAAATAAAAAACAAGAAACAAACCAAGAATTGAGAGTGGAGCAAACGAACCACTAACAAAAACCTTGATACCAACAGAAAATATGAACTACTAGAGCTACAACTTAAACAATAAAAATAAAAACCAGCTCAATAATGGAGAAAAATTGAAATTAAAAATTTAAAATGTTGTATAACTGAAATAATAATGAAATAATAAAAGAAGGGGTTTTTTTTTTTGCATAATTTTGTAAAAATCACAAAAAAAAAAATTGCAGCAAATGAAAAATGGAACAACAATTTGCAGACTAGATATATATATATATATATATATATGTCGCAAATAGGTCTCTACATTTTATCATGTCTGTAAAGCACTTCAGCACACATCTTTCACAATGCACTACAAATTGACATTCAATAATTTCCTACCAATCAATTGCTCTGTTCAGTCAAAAACTTCAGCCAACAAACAAGAATAATAAGAATGCCCCAACTAAACTAAACTTTTGAATTTGCATCATTTAAAAAATTAATAAATCAGCATCCACTACCAAGTTGAAAACATATATTTGTAACTTGTAAGCTTAAATAAAGCAATGAACCAAGGACTACGAGTTCATATCTCATAACTCCTATCACAAAATAAACATACCTAAAAAAGAGAGAAATTGCAAATTGGTACCTCATTCTCATAGCATTCTAGTCTGCTTCTGCATATGAAGCAATTGAAGCCATAGCCTGATCGAATTAAACCATAACGACATAAGTAATCAAGCAAAGTGTAATAAATGTTCCCTCATTCAAAAGAAATCATTCAAAATAAATGTTCCCTCATTTAAAATGTAGATCTAACTTAACCATTCTCAATTAGGATTTCATAACGAAAAAAACAAAATTCATTTTAACAGAACAAAATCTTCTTTTAATATATGCATGCCCATAACAATTATGGATGTCAAAGAGAGATCAAAAGAAATAATCAAAATTGCTTGGAGAAGGGATAGATGTACTTTTTACATAGATGCAATATAAGAAAATCTATAAGCAGTAAAAGAGAAGATCACAAGCTGGCATACAAATAGAGCAATGATGGCAACGGGGCGGTTTGCTATTTTAGCATTTATTGCAGAAGCCCGAAGCAATTGGCCTCCTATCCAACCTATTAGAATCAGGCGCTCCACATTCCAGTTCATCAAAAGCTCCCTCCAAGTTCTCCTCTGAGACAACCGGCCTCCAGTTCTGTGGGACTGAACCCGGATCCTTAAATACTACCGTAAAATAGCTCCACATCAACACTACAAAGTGCAATTTAATTTCGATTTCTCTCACCAACAACCTAATTGAACAGTTCAGTAAGCTGCTGACACAATTAAAGAGTTCCCAAAAAAAAAAAATTACCAGAACATGAAACAATAAAACAATGGTGAAGCCGATAAGAGAGTGTAGACCGACGCGAAGTAACTGCGGACCGCAGGTAATGACTACGATGGTGTAATAGGAGACGGCAATTATACAGGCGACTAGAAGGATCAGTAAGTAACCGAGAAATATGAGGCTAGAGCATAATTTGAATAGGTTTATATCCATTCCAGAATTAAAACAACGACGTATTCTGATTTGGGGGATGAGAGGGGCTGCTCTTCTTGTTGTTGGCGATGGGAATAGGCATTTCCAGATATCCGGAGCCATAATTTTTGGTGTTCTAGAAATTGCTACAATGGGAGTGTGGAAACGAAAGGCGAGAGAAGAACAGTACAGTGAGAGATGAAAAAATGAGAGAGAAATGGTTTTTTTGGGTTTACGTCGAATAAAAGTACTATTTTTGAAAATAAAAATTGTATAAATGAAAATAAGAATTTAAAATGTTGTATTTTTGAAATGTTTGTAAAGTGGGTTTTTTGTTATTTTTTTTCTTTTTTGTGTATAATTACGTAAAGAGCCCTAAATGTAAATCAATGCCCACAAAGAGATAGCCCATTAGAGGTTCCTTAACAGGCTATCGAGTTTTGATTTTTCGCCCAATTTTACAAAATTTTGTTCTCTATTCATAAAAAAAAAAAAATACATCTTTGTGCATGAGTAAAATAATTATTTTTTTCTATAAAAAAATTATTTTTTATGTATTTATCTAATAAAAAGAAAAGGATAGAAAGTAATAGTTTTATTAAACAAAAGGCTTAATACCTGAACTTACTTTTATATATATATATATATATATATATATATATATATATATATATATATATATATATATATATATATATATATATATATATAATACCTGAACTTTTAACAGTATAAGTTTACTATCCAAATTTATTTTTTTTACAGAATATATACTTGAATGTAGCTGAAATATTTTCAGATTAGAGTTTGTGAAATACTTGGAATGACATGAAAAGCGGATCAATAAATACGTTCCACTTGTTGGTTCGTTTCAGAAAAAAAAGGATTGGATGGTTTAATTGTGCGGTAAACACGCCCTAACTAATTCCATATGCTTTTTTATGCCTTGTTTATTCCATTTTGCCCTAACTCTCTACTTTTTCTCTTATTGAAACCACTTTTTTATTCTCATTCAATCCAATTAACAACATTATGATCCATAGAAGAAAAACGCACATTTGTTAGTTTGATGGTGGGATATACGATTTTGAATTGCTGGAATTGCAGAGTACAAAAGATCATTGATGGATTTGGAGTGATTTCGAATTCTTGTTACATTTTTTTAAACATATTTTATAAATGGCTATGAGTAATTTTATTTTTATATTAAATAAATTGATAATAAATCATGAGAATATTTAAAATAGTGCTTTTTGAACATGTAGTTATTTAAATGAGAAACAACCACCAGTTTATATTTTAAAAAATTAACCAAACACTTAAATGGAGTTATTGGAATAAAAAAATTAACAACTCTCTCCAATGACTAAACCAAACAAACACCCACTAATTTTGATTACTTATGGTTGCTTTTGGGAAAGGCATACCATTTAAAGAGTATGTGTATAAAGTCTTTTAGATGTTTGGTTATCAAAGAATTATCCATATCTTCAAGAATTTCTTGAAAAACATCATTCTTAGGAATTCTTTTTATATTTTTAAATTTATTGCCATATCTGCAAATCAGAGTAAAGATTGATTTGAAAAAATCAATAAGATAAAAAATAAGTAAGAAATTGTGACATTATATATATATATATATATATATATAAAGGTTCAAGGAGTAATAACTGATTAACGATGGAAATTCCCAATGGAATTCCGTCTATAAACTAAATTACCCACAGAAATTATCAACGAAAAAAGTCGTCGGTGTCCTGGTAGTTGGTAAATTTTCCGACGAAAATTTTTGACCGTCAGAAAATTTTTTCGACGAAAAAAAGCATTCCGTCATTGATTTTTGCGACGAAAATATGTCTTTCATCAGTAATTTTTACAACGGAAATCAATTTTCCGTAGATAAATTTGCCGACGAAATGATTACGGAATGACTTATTTCGTCAGTAAATTTACCTATGGAATAAATAATTTCGTCAGTAAATTTACTAATGGAATCTCAGTCATTAATCCGTAGTTAATATTAGAAATGATTATAAAAAAATAGTTTGTAAACTACTCTTTAAAGGAACTATTCAGTGACCTTTTAAATTTCTTCGATGAATACATAAAATATAAAATTCATTCCTAGAGGACCATAAATATGAAAGCAGGAGAGTAGCATATTCTACATTACCATGTAACATGATAGCTTGGCTTATTCAATTTAATGGATAAGAAAAGCAATAAAAGAAACTAGTAAAAGTACTCACCGAATTCCAAAAACAGGTTTCTCTATGCTGCAGCAAAAATAAAAAATAAAAAGGATGCAATCGAACATTTATAGAATATAGAGAAACCAACTGATACCAAAAGGAAAACCTGCCCAGTACAGAAGCTTACAGATGCAATATATTTAATTATAATATCAAATTTCAAGCACATGATGTAACTCAACACTTAATTATTTTCTTAATAGTGACATCAATCAACAAGAACAGGAAGGATTACAACATTGATCTGCTTACAACAATGCAGTAAGTAGAAAAACAGGATTAATGTCGTATGAGTAGACAAACTAAAATGTTGATGATAATTCACCTGTATTACAACATCAGGATTAATGTTGTATGAGTAGACAAACTAAAATATCGATGATAATTCACCTGAATTGCCTTGCCTCTCGGTTGTACCATTTAAAAAAAAAAATTCACCACTATTACAATTACAAAAATGCATATATAGACATCCATTAGAAACAAATATAATAAAAGATAAATATCAAAAAGAAAAGGCAGCATTTGTATACCAATCCCAATAGCCTCTCTCCTATGTCTGCGAATTTCGATGATGATCCAGGTTGAGCAATATCTTCAGCTGCTCTCTCCCATTCGTGTGCAATTTCAAAAGCCTTAGTACAAATATAGTATAGTTGAAAATCCAATATCTCATGTTGTTTCATAATGCCTTCTATACACAACCACAAAATTGCAAGAAAATAAATAAATAAATATAAAAATCACCTGAGTAAGTTTTGAAAACTCATTATTGGAAAACCTGCTCTGCATATAAGAATGTTGTCGTAATTGCTCCTATAAGTAAATACCATACAAATTTTAGAGTTTATTTCAAATGAATATAATCACAATCCCCCAGTTTCAAAGATTCATCCCTTTAGATAGAATACATACATATTTTTTTATTCTAGAAGGTCAACAACAGAACTAGGTTATAAAATTCACTAGGTCAGAATTTATTGTAGCAATCAAATGCAAATATTCGATATTAATTTCATACAAATATCATCATAAACATTCATTCTCATTCAGATCTTGAATATAATAATAATCACATAGAAAAAAGTGAATAGATCACTTACCTTGAGCGGAATTCGACATAATGAAAAGAAATCTTACGATCACGAACTTTGAAAACTAGTTTTTCTCTCTTTGTGCAGCAGATGCTTGATGGAAAGTTAAAATGTGATCCTTATGTATTTTATTTTATTTGCAAAAACTTTTTAGGGTAGAGAGATGACTAGTTTATATACCCTTTTAGTTTTAAATTTAGTACATCCATCAAATGCTAATTTAACGGTTAAGATTTAATATACTATTAAATAAATGATAATCCTAATCCTAACTTAATATGGATTAAATGCAAATAGAAGTATGAACCAAATAGACTTTTCATCCAGCCACACTTCTTACATTCTCCCACTTGGACGGATGTTTCATTATTATATTTAATAGCATAACATAAGGCTAGCAAAGATTAAATCTTATAAACCATTAACATCATAAACACCTCAATACAACAAATTACATAATGCGGGTTATGGCAGTCATACATAGTATAGTCGCATACTCCCTTTCATATACCACTACATTAAGAACTTATTATATTAGGTTCATAAGTTGTATAAACAACATACAGTCCACATACTTGTTATGAAAATACATACAAATTTCTTATTCAAACAATCATGTATACGTAAGCACAATGAATAAGAAATATAAAATTCATAAACATGTCATTATTGAGCTCAAGAGTGTTAAGCATTATTGTCAATCATCAATACAACCAAGACCCATCCTAAGCACATGTTCTTTAAATGTCTTTGGTTGTAAACCTTTAGTTAGAGGATCTGCAATTATGAGATCCGTCCTAATATGTTTTATATACATTCTTTGTTTCTGAATCTCCTCTTTGACAACAAAATATTTTAATTCCATGTGTTTTGCGTCTCTAAAATATTTGTCATTCTTAGAGAAGAAAACTGCTGCAAAATTATCACAATAAATTTTCAGCGGCTTGCTTATGGTGTCGATAATCCCAAGCCCTGAAATAAAGTTCCGCAGTCATAATGCATGAATTGTAGCCTCATAGCAATCTAGAAATTCTGCTTCCATAGTGGATGAAGCAATAATAGACTATTTGGCACTTTTTCATGAAATTGCTCCTTCAACTAATAGGAACAAACAGCCAAACATTGACTTTCTGCTACCAACACACCCAGCAAAATCTGAATCTTAATATCCAATCACATCTAAATTATCAGATCTCTTATAAGTGAGCATGTAATCCTTTGTTCCTTAAAGGTATATCAACACTTTTTTTGCAGCTTTTCAATGATCAATACCAGGATTACTTTGATATTTCCCCAGCATGCCTGCTGCAAAACTGATGTCGGGTCAAGTATAGGTTTGAAGGTACATCAAACTGCCCACAACAGAAGCATATGGAATTGCTTCTATTTCCTTACGTTCTACATCATTTTTTGGACATTGCATAAGACTAAATTTATCTCCTTTTTAAATAGGGATAAAACCTGCTGAGCACTTGCCTATATTAAATTTCTCAAGAATTTTCTCAATATAGGCTTTCTGAGACAATCCTTACGGAATATTGAAATTCCAATCACATAGGATGCCTCTCCCATATCTTTCATTTCAAAACTCTTAGAAAGAAATTCCTTAGTCTTATGTAATATACTTAAGTCATTAGCAGCAAGTAAAATATCATCAACATACAGAACTCAAAATATAAACTTACTCCCACTGATCTTTTGGTAAATACACCGATCAACAGCGATTTCCTCAAAATCGAAAGAAATAATGGTATTATTGAACTTAATATACCATTGCCTGGAAGCTTGTTTAAGTCCATATATTGACTTCTTCAATTTACACACCATACTTTCTTTACCTTCAACGGAAAAACCTTTAGGTTGATCCATGTAAACTTCCTCCTCAAGATTCCCATTTAGAAAGACTGTTTTCACATCCATTTGATGTAACTCTAAATCAAAATGAGCTACTAATGCCAAAATTATTCTCAAATAGTCTTTCTTTGAGACGGGTGAAAAAGTCTCTTTATAATCAATGCCATCTTTCTGAGTGTAACCTTTGGCAACAAGTCTAACTTTATATCTTTCAAAATTGCCATTTGAGTTGCGTTTGGTCTTAAAGACCCATTTACAGCCAACCCTTTTAGAACCTTCCGGCAAGTCTACAAGATCCCAGACATTATTTTGAGCCATTGATTCTAACTCTTCTTTCATAGCATCAATCCACTTTTCAGACTTATCACTACCTATGGCTTGTGCAAATAAAATAGGATCATTATCAATGCCATAATCAAAATCTGACTCTTGCAAATAAACTACATAATCATTAGGAATAGCCGACCTTCTAACCCTTATAGGTTAATTTAAGAGTATATCGACTGGTTCATTTGTATGAGTTGGTGGTAAGTTAGGTTCTTCAAGAGGTACTTTTTCATTATCCAAATATTGTTCTTGATTATTTTGCTCTTCCAAAATAGAAACAACATTTGTTGTGGTTGTGGATTTAAGAACATTTATGAGCAATAGAACATCAACCCTTATTTTATTAATATCCACAACTCGATTTTCAACACTCCCACTAACTTCACCATTCTCTAAAAATTTGGCATTGGCTGTTTCAACAATTCTAGAACTGTGGTTTGGATAGTAAAACCTGTACCCTTTGGATTTCTCTAGGTAACCTATAAAGTAACTACTAACTGTTCGAGAATCCAATTTTCTTTCATGTGGATTATAAATTCTTGCTTCTGCTGGACAATTCCAAACATGCAGGTATCTTAAACTAGGTTTCCTTTCAGTCCATAACTCAAAAGGAGTTTTAGGAACTGCCTTACTAGGAACCCTATTTAACAAATATACAACATTTCTTAATGCATACATCCACAAACTTTTAGGTAATGAGGTATTACTTATTATACTCTTAACCATATCCATTAATGTTCTATTTCGCCTTTCTGCCATACTATTTTGTTGCGGTGTGCCTGGCATAGTATACTGTGCACATATGCCATGACTTTTGAGGAACTTAGCAAATGGACTAGGACACTATCCAGATTCATCATACTTTCCATAATACTCACCACCTTTATCTGATCTTATAATTTTCACTTTTCTATCTAATTGCTTATCAACCTCCTTTACAAACACCTCAAAGGTATTAACAGCTTGAGATTTTTTCATGCAGCAAATAGATATATCCATACCGTGAAAAATCATCTATAAAGGTGATGAAATATTTTTATCCATTAAAGAACGGAGCGTCAAAAGGTCCACAAATATCGGTGTGTATTATTTCAAGAAGCTGACTGCTTCTTGTGGCTCCTTTCTTGCTATGTTTGGTTTGCTTGCCTTTAATGCATTCCACACATAAGCCAAGATCAATAAAATCTAGATTTGGTAGAATCTCATTCTTACTAATCTTTCTAATCTTTCTTTGGATATATGACCCAAACTTTTATGCCACAAGTAAGCAAAATGTTCATTTGCCAAACTACGTTTCATTTCAATATTATGATTAACATTAAATAGGGATTCAGAAAAAATATCATCAAGTTTCAATTTATATAAACCATCCATAAGAATTCCATAACCAATAAAGGAATTATTCTTATACAAATTGAAACAACCATGTCCACCCTTAAAGGTATATCCACTAGCATCAAGTTTAGAAACAGAAATTAAATTTCTAGAAATCGAAGGTACATAAAGAGTGTTCATTAGATCTAAGTGGTGCCCAGTATTTAATGTCAATCTGTAAGCCCCTACACCTTCAATTGGGGCCTTCATTTGGTTCCCCATAAGCAAAAAGTTACTAGTTGGGCTTATGATTTGGATTGAAAGGAATCCCTGCATAATATTAGAAACATGAGTAGTGGCACCAGAATCAAACCACCAAGTATTAGAAGGAACTTCAGATAAGTTGGATTCAAAGCATATAGAAACATAATGTATACCTTTCTTTTCAAACCAAGCTTTACGTTTTAAGCAATCCTTCTGATAATGTCCTTGCTTCTTGCAAAAGTGATATTTATCAAATTTTTGTCCCTTCTTTTCATCATTAGCAACATGTGAAACTTTAGCAGATTCCTTTTTCTTGAAATTCTTGGCCTTTGGTTTGAGTCTCTTTCCAGGTCCTTGACCCACTAGGTTAATAGAATGAACTCCTTATTTCTTTAATCTTGCTTCCTCCTGAATAAGCTTACTGGACAGTTCATCAATGTTCCACTTATCCCTTAATGCATTATAATTGATGTGGAACGGTCCATATTCAGCAGGAAGTGAGTTCATGATAAACTGCACTAAGAAGGAGTCTTCCACAGTCATACCTAGTGTCTTAAGTCTTGCTGCAATATTGGTCATTTTAAGAACATGTTGCTGCATACTCTTTGACCCATCAAACTTCATGGTCGTGAGTTCAACCATAAGTGTCCCTGCAAGTGCCTTGTCAGCAGAACGAAACTTATCTTCCACTAGCTTAAGAAAATCTTTAGCATTCTGATTTTCAGTGCTAGGAAGAGTAGACTTAATGTTATTGGCAATTGTTATTCGCATAAAATTCAAACATAATCTATTAGACCTTATCCATGTCTTATGGTGTGCCTTTTCAGCCTCTGTACTAGTATCACTAATGTTAGCAGGCTTATTCTCTAATAGGGCTAAGATGAGATCCAAAGCACCTAAAGGGAAAGTGACTTGCTCGCTCCATTCAGAAAAATTCATACCAGTGAATAAGGTAACAGAAGAAGCTTGAGAGTGAAGGCTAATAGCTGCAAATATATAAACACTCACTTATTAATAGATTCATACAGGAAGCACATACATTAAATATATATTGCAGGTTTCCTTTGGGTAAACACAACAATACATATCATTACTATCATTAGAATGCCATTTAAACTTTATGAGAAAATTAAATAAACTTTACCAAATATATATAGCATCTTTGGATAACTATATATATGTGACAATAGGATATTAATTTTCTCCTTTATATTTATTAGTTATAGAACATTGATTTACCTTTGGGTAAATTCTTTAATTGCTATCAACTAATAAATTCTTTATAATAGCATTTGTTAAAATACATAAATTATATGACTACACATTCAAATTAATTTGGCCACTTTGGTGACTAACAAATTAATTTTAATCATAATGTCATACAATTAAACAATTATAATACTAATATATGTAACATAAATTATATAACCACACATTCAAAATTAATTTTAATCATACTATCATAAAATAATAATAACAATAAAATGATAATAATTTATCCATAAGATAAATTAAGATTAAAGTTTTATTATAGGTCAAAATAACATTAATATGACCAAAACGTGAAAATCAAAACTTTAAAATCAATTTATACAACATCATTAAACTTTATGGATCAAAGGTAATTTGCCATGAATAACAATTTCAAATAAATCCAAATAAGACAATCATAATTTGATACAATTTTAAGAAAAGGCCAATATCTCATGTTTTTATAGGAAATTGAAGTACAAAATGAAACAAACAATCATGATTTAACTAAATAATAAAACTTTAGCCATTGCAGGAATTTATAACAAAACAAAATTCTCAATAATTCAAACAAAACAATCATGATTGAATTAAAACTTCATTATGGCCACCTTCATCTTCATTACGGCATCAACAATCTAATTAATTAATAATAATTATAATAATTAATATTATTTTAAATTGTTGCTCTAAATTCATTATATGCATTCTACTGCCCAACTGCATTAGGCGGCGACTTTATTTTGTTGTATCACCGGCGGCAACATCATAAAATATATATATATATAAATATATATATATATATATATATATATATATATATAATGAAAAATTAATTTAATGAAAAATTCTAAATTTTATGAACATCGTAATATTTATAATCAACATCATAATTTTTTATAAACATCATAATTGATTGTAAATTAAATAAATAATCTAAGGATTATTATCTATTCAAAATCCATAGCTCTGATACCACATGTAAGTATTTGATATTAATTTCATACAAATATCATCATAAACATTCATACCCATTTAGATCTTGAATATAATAATAATCACATAGAAAAAAATAAATAGATTACTTACCTTGAGCGAAATTCGACACAATAAAGAGAAATTTGACGATCTCTTAACCCTCTTTATGCAGCAGATGCTTGATGAAAATATAAAATACGATCGTTATGTATTTTATTTTGTTTGCAAAAACTTTTTAGGGTAGAGAGAGGACTAGTTTATATACCTTTTTAGCTTTAGATCTAGTACGTCCATCAAATACTAATTTAACGGTTAAGATTTAATATACTATTAAATAAATGATAATCCTAATCCTAACTTAATATGGATTAAATGCAAATAAAAGTATGAACCAAATAGACTTTTCATCCGGTTACACTTCTTACATCAAATGCAGTCTATGTTCTTTGTGCATGAATAAGTAAATATTAATTACAATTATAAAATGCAATAAGGCATAACAATTTTATATTTTTAAAAAGTTGCCTAGAAATGAAAAAAAAAATTAAGATAGAGAGAAGACTGACAGGTGCTTGTGACTTCTGGTAAGTCAGCGACGATTGAGAGAGGAAGAAGTGCGGCGGATCTGGCGAGTAATAGAGGAGGAGGATAGCGGCGGATCTAGCAAGCGAGAGAGGGAGGATGGTGGCGAAGACGGCACGCAAAGAAGGGAGGAGGGCGGCAGAGACACAGTATGCGATAGAGGGAGAGAGAGTGATAGCTAGGTAAATGGGGGCAATTTTTTTCTAATACGTAGGGTATATCTTTACCGATGGAGAACACTGTTCAGTCGGTAAATATTTAATATAGTGACGAAAAAAATAAATCCATAGCTAATAGTTTACATTTGAACGACGAAATGATATATACCATCGGTAAATGTAACACTTTCCAATGAAATGGTAGAGTCCGTCAGTAAATTTAATATTTACTGATGGGAAAGGAACTACCGTCAGTAAATTTTACCCATGGCATTTTTCCATTCGTCAGTTAATATTACATTATTTACTAACGAAATATATAACACCGTTGGTAAATGTTTTACCTAATAACTTTTACCTATGGAGTTAGCTTATCCGCCAGTAATTACCTACGGGAAAAAAATATTTTGTCGGTAAATGTTGTAGCAAAATTTTATAGGGAATTATTGGCACCTATATTTTACGACGGTTATTTATTTCGTCGCTAAATTCCATCGACAACTTTTGGCAGGAATATTTACCTCCATTTTTAATAACGGAAAACTACCAATTCTCTTTTCCATCACCATTAACTCAATTTCCCTTCAACCTTACCAGCGGAATTCATTTTTCGTCGTTAAATACTTAAGGAATTTGTTTCCGTCAGTAAATTATCGTAGTAAAATTGCATTTTTCTAGTAGTGAATTAAGATAATTTTAAAAATAAAGTTCAATTAAGATAAAGTTAAAATTAATACGCTAAAATACTTTAGACAAATGGTGTCATAAATTATCAATTTTCTTTTTCTACTCTTATAATAAATTATTGATGGATATGGGAAAAAATATAACAAATATAATTTAATGCGTAGGTAACATTAATAGATGTACCTACATCTTGTAGCGCAGAAACTCATTGCGGAAGCGTCTACCAAGATCCCGTTTGTTTTTGGTCACTGGTCCGGCTTTTACCCACTCAGGGTAAGAGCAGCTAGATCACAATCTAAATGCCCCTAAAAATTAAGATAGAAAACTTGTGAGTGGGAACGAGAAGCCTTGCAGCGTGTACGTTTTCTCGTTACCAAATAATGAGGATCTCACCTCTATTTATAGAGATCCTAAAAACTAGAGACCTAACTCTAGTTTAACTCAGACTCTTTCTGAGATAGGATTTGGTAATTTTAATCAGATTAAATAACTCAATTTAATCTGGATTGGAACTCAATCCGTTATAGAGTCATGGGCGTATCCCAACTCTATCATCTCCCACTCGCACATGACGGAACGCATTCCAGTCTTAATCTTCAGTTATACTAGTAGATAGATTGTGTGACCAGTATACCTTGAGAGCACTAGTGCTATACACCTGTTAGGGATATATAGCGTATCGGAAAACAAGATCCTCTTTTTCACGTATGCCTAACCCTAGATTGCCTTCTCACATTCACTGTTTTAACTCATGATCTCATAAAATAATTTTCGTGTTCACTATTATGTCTCTACTTATAGAAACTATAATAGGCATGCCGGTGAACCACGAAACATTATGAAAGTGATCAAAAAGCTATCTTCCTCTCTTACTGTATGCCATCCATCATGATTCAACTCGTTTTTCTAGTTAGATCCTCCAGGCCTAAATTTTTCCCAGACCTCTTGGAAACTAACTAAGCTAGCCACATTGAACCATACTTCAGGGATAAGTTAAGGGTTGTAAGGGTCGAAATATAAATAGGGTCTCACAATAGGGAAAGTTGAGATCATTAATATTATGAAATTCCCATCCCTGTGGTCACATAAGCACACACGGTATAAAACATGTGTTATGGTGTTCTTTCCTTCCCTTAAAGGAGCGCATGTCTCACATTTCAATAATGTGTATATCAAACACCATACAGAAGCATAAGGACCGAAGAACCCAACTTTAGTCCGCTTACTTAAGGACTACTTCTGGCTTTTTAGATAGAACATGGTAGTTACATATAACTGACCATCGAATTTCATACAATCCTTATTTTGGATCTCAATGCAAAGCATACAACTTTATGCATGTCTTTATCTCGCACCTTAATAAGAATCATCTTGTAATTTCTGCAAGACGGCACTTTTATTTTGAACAGGCTCTCGAGCATTCTCATATGTTCAAAAATCGCCTCATCTTAGTCTTTGCCAACTCATTGACAAAACTAAGGTAAACACCCTTGTGAGTGGGCTACTTCTCTGTCCGACATGTTCAATCTCATTTCAATAACAGTAAATGTTTACACATAAATATTCACACTCATGTATTGCCAACAATGAACTTTAGTTATTATTTGCAAATAATAACGTTAAGGGATTATATAAAATATAACAGTACTAATTAAATTCTACACAAACCTCGAGATCTAATGTGTCTCTCAAAACACATCTCTCGTTATAGGTTTACTCAATGGATCTGCATGAGTAGAAACATACTGCAAGTTCATATCTTTTCGTGCAACAATATCTCTCTTATATTGATACTTAATATCGATATGCTTAGCTCTACTATAAGCCATCAATGACTGACTGTTACTTTAGACTGTCACTGATATCTTTGAGACAATTACTCTTAAATGGCTCACAAACCATTTTAGCCAACTTGTCTCCTGTACTGCAATTGAGGAAGTGACAAATTCAACTTCCACTATTGATGGGGCTACACAAGTTTAATTCTTGTTACTCCACGAGATGGCACTCTTGCCAAACAAGAATATAAAATCTGAGATGGATTATCTCTCATCCACTTCTCCTGCCCAATCAATGTTTCTATATTCTCTGATTTGCAGATCCATTTCTTGATAATAGAGAGAATAGTCTGCAGTACTTTTAAGATATATAAGTACCTTTTTAATTGCTTCCAATGTGCTTTGCCTGGGTTAGATTGATATTTATTAACCATGCTCACTGCATAGCATATATTATGTCTTGTATACAACACTGCATACATAAGACTACCCATGGCACTGGCATATAGAACGTTCCTCATACGTTCTTTTTGCTAGCATCTTAGGACACGCATCTTTCCTAAGAAACTAATTCTTGGCAATGGGGTTATCTATGGGTTTGTGATTTTGCATATTAAATCGCTCAAGGTCTTTGTTGATATATTTCTCTCAAGAAACAGACAACAATCTTCTCGAATGATCTCTTGAAATCTTAACTTCAAGAATGTAATGTGCATGACTCATATCCTTTGTCTCAAAGTTGGACAATAACCAATCTTTGATTTCATTTACGTACCATTTATCATTTTCAGCTTTAAGTATGTCGTATACATACAATGCGAAAATGATAAATTCATTTTCAGAGCTTTACTATAAACACAATGATCGTCATCAATCATGTTGAACACATTCGACATGATTATATGATGAAGTCTCAAGCACTATTGTGTTGAAGACTGTTTAAGGCAATAGATTGAACACATCAATCAGCAAACCTTATGTTTGCTGCCTTTTCCGATGAAACGTGTAGATTGTTTCATCCATTTCTCCATTGAGAAAAGCAGTCTTTTTATCCTTTTGGTGAAGCTCTACGTTCAAACTCGCCACTATGGCTAGAATGAACCTTATGGACGTAAATTTTACAACAGGTGAGAAAGTCTACTCATAGTCAATCTCTTCCTATTGTATGAACCCCATAGCGACTAGCTGAGCCTTATATCTTTTGATACCTCTTTCAGCCTTTCACTTTGCTTTGACAAATCATGTTTGAGAACTATTTGATCTACTGGAAGGACACAAATTGAGAATACATTTATTCTCAATTTGTGTCCTTCCAGTAGATCAAATAGTTCTCAAACATGATTTGATCTCATAGATGTCATTTTTTCTTCTATTGCTTTAATCCGTTATTCTTTAGATAGGCATGAAAAGCCTTTTGAAAATTTTTATGCTTTTTCTTGTCTTGTGGGATAACTAAAAGGGTTTCGTTCAAGCCTTCGATTTTAAATCATCGGTATGAAACATTTATCCTTTTAGATTTTTTTGCAGTTCTGAATCTTGATAAATATGTCTCATATATTCACCATGATTCTTAATGCTCCCACTGGAACTATGTTCCATACTCCCATTGGAGTCAGGAATACTTTATTCTTTCCTCCTACTGGAGTCAAGAATACTCCCACTCGAATCAGGTCTCGAACATCCGGATCGTTTAGAGGATGAGGGTCTTAACCTTCTTCCTCTGAATCCCTCCCACTCGGATGGAGTGATCCTGATAGTTCTTCTTCCTGAGATTAATCGAAAGTGAAATCTCAATTTACTTTACCCAACTTTGAAAATTTATTCTCTTAAAAATATGACGTCTAGTGATTCAAATTTTGTTATTATGCCATTCTCTTGCTCACCCACAAAAATATATCCTTTTGATACTTCATAATATCTCACATAAATACTCTTTTCACCTTTTGGTCTTAAATTTACCAAATTGAGGTATCATGAACGCAAGCATTACAACCCAAAAGTTGTAAATGGCTTAGGTCAACTTGTCGACCGGTTCACAACTCATAAGTTATGATAATGATAGATTTAGAGGGCATACAGTTCAGAACATATGTGGCAGTCAATAAAACATCTCCTCAATAGGAGATAGGCAAATTTGCCTTTGCCATCATAGATCTAACCGTGTATAGGAGAGTCTTATTTCTCCTTTCCTCAACACCATTTTGTTGTGGATTTCAAGGAATGAACAACTGATATTCAATCCTTTTTCATCACATGAAACTTTAAGTTTATCTATAAGATATTACCGACCTCTGTCAGATCTTAAAGCTTTGATCCTTTTGTCTAATTGATTCTCAACTAAACTCATATAAGTCTTGAAGCAACACAATGCTTCTGAGTTGTGAGAAATCAAATAGACATGACCATACCTAGTACAGTCATATATAAATGTGATGAAATAGTAGGCCTTATGCCTTACCCTCACATTCATTTGACCACATTCGTCAGAATGGACTAACTGCAATGAAAATTTGGCTTTAGTTCCTTATTTGAATGATTTTCTAACTAGTTTTTTCTTTTAGGCAATGCTTACATGTATGTAATTCAACCTTATTTAAATCACCTACTAAACCTTCTTTGACTAACCGGCTCATTCGATTTTGTCAAGTATGGTTTATTTTAGCATGCCATAATTTCACATTATTCTCATAACAATGTGAAAAATAATAAATTAAAGGAAAATAGTCATGGTCCACATCCATAACCAGAACCATAATAGAAATCATTCAAGCATAAGCTAAACTGTTATCCTCAAAATATAAATTGAAAACAAATTTCAATAAAATAAGAACAGAACCTAAATTTCATAACAAAGGTGTCTCAAGCCCTTGTTACACTGTCCATTGGTTCTAAATCTATCACCCACAAAGGATGAAATTCAGAACTAGATACATAAATTCCACTCACTCTTGAGTTAGAATAGTGTATCTTTTTAGGCACAATGCATCTCTTGCATAATGTCATTTCTATAGCCAATTGAAACATTTCACTCTTGAAAAGTTTATCTCCTTTTTGCCTTTGGACCTTTCGTGATTCCATTCCTTTTGCTTTTCAGGCTCTCAAGCCTTTTTTTTATCCCTATTAATGAAGCTTATTATCTTGTTCTAATGAGAACTCATTCTATCAGAACAGGACTGTGCTATACGCACTATGACATTGACCTTAATCACTGTCAGACGGTCCCTTTTAAGCTTCAAATGACAAGCGACACCCTCAAATATTATTATGCTTATCCATGTGAGTTAGTTGCATCTTTGATGCTACCAACTCTTGGGTAAAGAATGGATAACGGTTTGGACCTACTGCTCATCAGTCACTTATGACTAAGCTCACTTTTCCTTTTTCATCTTTCTTAGATGTTTTTGTATCGAATAATCAGACTTTTTCTGATATGTATCAAATTTGATCTTCAATGATCAGAGCTTATTCAGAGTCACATCTCTGAATTTCTCCTGCAAAGCGATCCATAGATTTATTGCATTTTGATACTTGCGAAATAGCTTAGTGCTGTGCAACATAGGCATCTCGGTCCTGCTTATGCTGGGTTATAGTGTCATCCTCAGGTTCAGCCATAACCGAACTTGAGGATTTAAGAGCCTCTTGCTTTTCAAGCACATACTGGATCTTTGTATTCCAGATTTCATAATTGTAACTTGGAAGCAGCATCCATTAAGATCCTCTGATCTCAAATGGAACAATATTGCACATATTTATGGGAGATAAGGCAACACATGCAATTTATTATGCACCTGAAATAATAACCTAGTAAAATTTTCTATTAGGCTCAAATTCGAAAAGGCTACTTATAGTATCCAATTACCCTCAAAGTCCTAATGTCCAACCTTATAGGTTAAAATTTCATGCATAATAAATCTAAATTATTGGATTATCAAGTTCTCAAACTTATGAGGGGATTTTTATTAAGCCTTTACTTAATAAGCATGCAATCATTTTACTCATAAAATATCGCAAGGCAATTTACAATCAAAATAAAATCATTTATTATAAAGTTAAATGCCATCATAATTAATAAATAAACGCATTTATTTAACTAATAAATAAAATCCAATAATCCCAAAATCAGACACTCATGTCAAATATTAATAGGAAACATAAATCCTATTTAACAAAAATAAACGCCAACAAAAATTGATACTTATGTCAACTATTATTGAAGTCCAGATTTCATAAAATATTTTTAGTTATTAGGATTATATCTTTGACCGATTTAATCAATTCATCAAGCGACTCATAAGTCCATTGATGAAGTTATGGACGATGCACACTCCGTTCATTTCTCAATACCATCACAGAATTTTAGTGTAGCTTCTCAACACTTCTCTTTTGGTAACTCGAACTAAAATTTTATTTTCATACTCGGACCACCAGTTCAAATGCACTCTTGCATTTATTCTCACACATGTACTTTATGATGCACTATAGCATCAATATCTTCAGCTCATATCTTCCTTCGCATTTTATGTTGCTTATTGATTGCACTCTTGCAATTCTCAAAGCAACCTATGCATTTCTTAAGGAAGAACTGGCTGTCCTTATTCAATATTTTTGTAACATAATACAAAAAATTTTTATACACTTATGTATAAATACTCATGATTGAAACACATTTCAATCAATAAGTAAGGACAGAACCTCAAAAATTTTTTAAAATATTTTTAAAAATTTTCGAAAGCAGAAAACACATTTTCTACAAATTTTGAATATTTTATTTTGAAATTAAACACATTTAAATATCAAAAATTACACAATTTATTTTTTGGTCATTAAAAAATTATAAAACATGACCAAAAAATCAGAAATAATTTGAAAAAAATTATTAGACAAAAATCGGAGCTGAAATGGTGGCCAAAGGATGTCGCACGCGCCATCACGCGCCGATAGGAGGGAGGTAGACGCGCTCACGCGCGGCCTCCCACTCGACCAGACATGTGTCAACACCACAGCGTGCCACGTGTCTGATTCCTACTGGTCCTCCTAGCGCACACGTGGCATCCGGGTACACGTCACCGCCACGTGGCGGTGTCTTATTGGACCACATATCACGCGTGACACGTCAGCATTGCCACGTGGCAGACATCGGTCTGACACTTGGCGGTCCCTGATTGGGCTACGTGGCACCATCTGATTGGGGCACGTGGCATGACCACAGTCATCCACGTGTCACTCTATTATTGGTCCACGTGTCAACCCCTCTCAGCTGCCACATGGCATGGCTTCAGCCATCCACGTGGCGTTCAGCGATTGGGCCACGTGTCAGCGTGATGCATCACAGCTGATACGTGGCGGCGCGCGTGTGGGCCACCGCCCACGCTAACGCGCCGAACGGATTGGAGCGCGTGTAAGCCACGCGTCGCCTTGCCGACCGTTTCTGGCGCTCCGGTTCCGGCCGGTGGGGGCTTTTCAGGGTCTGTGAATTCAATGGTGAGGTCAAAAATTAAAAATCCCGACTTCTAGTTAGTCGTTTAGAATACTCATGTTCATCCCCTCGGGTTTCGGTGTATACGTACACGTAATCGAGCCGAAATATATACGCATATATATTTTTCACACAAAAATTAAATTTTTATTGTGATTAATGCATCCCAGATCTAATAATTTTACACATAAAATTTTAGATCTATTTAGCCACATACCAGGATGCAAAAATCGCGGCTCTGATACCAATGATGGATATGGAAAAAATTATAACAAATATAATTTAATGCGGAGGTAACATTAATAGATGTACCTACCTCTTATAGCGCAGAAACTCATTGCGAAAGCGTCTACCAAGATCCCGTTTATTTTTGGTCACTGGTCTGGCTTTTACCCACTCGGGGTAAGAGCAGTTAGATCACAATCTAAATGCCCCTAAAAATTAAGACAGAAAACTTGTGAGTGGGAATGAGCAGCCTTGCGGCGTGTACATTTTCTCGTTACCAAATAATGAGGATCTCACCTCTATTTATAGAGATCTTAAAAGCTAGAGACCTAACTTTAGTTTAACTCAGACTCTTTCTGAGATAAGATTTGGTAATTTTAATCAGATTAAATAACTCAATTTAATCTGAATTGGAACTCAATCCATTATAAAGTCATGGGCGTATCCCAACTCTATCAATTATCATAATCTTTAGAGATAATTATAGAATTATATATTAATTACAGTACAATGGTTAAAAAATTTTGATATTGTATTTTCTATTAAATAAATAATATAATTATAACTATTAACTAGATGAAATTTTCATTAATCTTCTAATGAAAAGGTTTTTAAAAAGTAATAATGGAATTCAAAATTTAATATCATACTTAAAGTAATTTATTTATAAAGAATAAAATAATATTACATTAAGTGCCAAAAAGAAAGTAGTAAGACTGTTTTTTACGAAAAGATAATCTAGAAAAATAAAAACAGACACTTTTTTTTAGAGAAAAAAAATTAACTTGATGGTTCAAATTTAGCACTTTATTATTTGTTAGATAGTTTTTGCAAATCAAACAATATACGTGCGTGTAATTACGAGCATATCAAAGAATTTAAGTTTTCCTAAATTATTTAATGGTGACTACCTAACTTTTGACGGTGTTTGAGTTCTTTTAAACTCATCGTTTTGGTAGAAAACTCAAGTAATTCTTAAAATGCACCCAAAATAAAATGAAAATTATAATTGTATTGAATGAAAAAGCTAGTGGTGCGTTTACTTACATAAAACAGTTTTCTGTTTTCTGTATTCTATTTTCTTAGAAAATTTGAGTATTTATTTTCTATAGAAAATTTAGAAAACGCGTTTATTTATCAAGAAATGAAAAATTAGAGTATTTATTTTCTATACATATGTGTATGTATGTATATATACATATACATCAATAAATGAAAAATTAGAGTAATTATTTTCTATATATATGTGTATGTATGTACATACATACATATAAATGCATATGCATATGCACATACATATCAACAAATGGTAAATTAGAGTATTTATATTCTATATATATGTGTGTATATATATATATATGTGTTATGCATGTGTATATGCATAGCATGCACATGCATATATATATGTATATGTATATATATGCATATGCATGTGCATGTGCATATGTATATATATATATATATATATGCATATGCATGTGCATTTGCATGTATGTGTATATGTATATGCATATGCACGTGCATGCATATATATATGTGTGTGTGTGTGTGTATGTATATGCATACACACACATATTTACATACATATGTATACACATACACACACACACACACATATATGTATATGTATGTATAAGTATGTGTATGTGCATGTATATGTATGTACATACATATGTGTATATATGTGTGTGTGTGTATGTCTACATACACACACACACACACACACACACACACATATATATATATATATGTATATGTATGTATGTATGTATATACATATGTATATAAGTACATACATACATACATATATGTATATGCATATATGTATGTATGTATATAAGTACATACATACATACATATATGTATATGCATATATGTATGTACGTATATAAGTACATACATATATGTATATGTATGTACATACATACATACATACATGCATACATACATGTTTATACATACATATATATGCACATATATATGTATGCACATACATGTATATGTATGTGTGTGTGAATATATACACACACATGTATATATGTATTAAAATGATTTAGAAAATTTAGAAAACATCCTTTATTGGTTTTCCAATCTCTTCTTTATTTTAGAAAACTGGAAAATTTATTTCCTATTTTCTATTTTAGAAAATTGACTAAAATAAACATGATCTCTATTTTCTGTTTTTTGTGAAAAATTTTTCTGGAAAACTGGACCAATTTTCTGTAAGTGAACAGCCTCTAGATTACACTATTTGAAAATGATTAATTAAAGCTAAAATTGAGAGAATTACAAAAATAAAGTCATTGTTTTGTGTAGAGTTTTTGTATAGAATTATTAAGCCCCCGATTCTATTTTCTCTCCCTAGTTTTGTTAGGAATCGTGTGTTTCTGTCAAACTGCCCACGTTGCCCACGTGTTCCATTATCTCAGCAACTTTCCCTAGATAAAAAATAATTGTGCCATTACACATGGACCAATAATTAATTAAGACCAATAATCATATGGGCCTCATCCAATTAAAATCCAATAAAATGTGTGGGCTCTAATTATCAAGCCCAAAATAATACTAGGTCCAATCCAATTAGAAGGGAGAGTAAACAATGGCCCCTCACATGAGATGGTTTAAATAAGGAAAAATGTACCGAAATGTCCTTGCAATTTCCTCAAATGAGCTAAAATGCCCCATACGTTTTTTTTTTTCAGATAAAAAATACCCTTAAACTTACAAAATCGGTATTAATATGTCCCTGCGTTAAGCTGCCGTCAAATTGGGTGTTAACAGCGCTGACATGGCAACCACTTGTATTTTAATTCAAAATTGAAAAGGATACTAAAATGCCCCTAAAGTTGTGTATAGGGTACTAAAATGCCCCTATAATTAATTTCTGAACAAAAATGCCCCCAATATTAATAAAAAGGTACTAAAATATCCTTGAATCAAATTTTCTTCATTTTTTATTTTTAGTATTTAAATCACTAAATAATTTTTTAATAAGCAAATTTAGAAAAAAATATAAAAAAACATAATTATTTCTTTTTTTTTTACAAATTTAGTCAGTTGCTAATAAATTTATTATTCTCTATAAACAAATTTTCAAGTTTTAATATCATATTCATTACGAAAAATTAAATAATAAATATTCTTGAACTATATAATTTATATGTAATTTATTTTCTTATTGAAAAATTTATTAGGGACATATCTAAAGAGTATGAGATAATAATCAATGTTTGTTGGTAACCAAAAGAAAAATATTAAATAAGCATCTATTAAAAAATTAATCAATTAATTTTAATTATCAAGTGAGCTATAATGTGAAATAAATATGAATAAAAGGGAGCTATACATATCAAATTGAAAATAATATGTTGTAATGTTAGATAATATGTTAAATTTATATTTATTAGATATTTAACTTAAATTAAATACTGTTACTTTTCTAAAATAATATAATTACTAAATATTTATGTTTGCAAGAAAAATATAAATAAAATTAAATAGAAAAAATATAAATATTCAGGGATATTTTATTATATTTTTATTAACATTAGGGGCATTTTTGTTCCAAAATTAACTATAGGGGATTTTAGTAGCCTGAAGACAATCTCAGGGTCATTTTAGTATTTTTTTTTCATTTTGGATTAAAATACATATGGTGCTGACTTGTCAATGATTTTGTATTTTAATACCGATTTTATAAGTTCAAGGGCATTTTTAATTTGAAAAAAATGTAAGGGGCATTTTGACTCCTTAGAGACAACTAAGGGGGCATTTTAACGCCTTTGAGACAACTACGAGGACATTTTAGTACATTTCCCTCTTAAATAAACTTATCACATGTGTATTAACTCATTGTAGCCATGAAGCCAAAAGTCCATTTCACTTCCAAAGACTATGAGTTTTGGAAAAAAGTATATTGCCTAGGGAAAAGGAAATTAAAATCTTTGGCTGAATCCCAAAAGACAAAAATTGCTCTTCAGGCTGAAAATAATCAAAAACCAAAAATTTAAAACTCCAAAATCCCCTCTTTTTCTTCAATTTCTTTGCCCAAAAGCCAAATTAAAATCCCTAATAAAGAAACTCATCTCTCCAAAGCAAAAATCCCATATATTGGTGAAGAAGAGAAAGGGAGAGAAGCAAATATGTCACACCAAACGATGGAGGCGAGGGCAGCAGCGACCATTGGTGCCACCCGCATGCCCAGCACTGCCAGCATGCCAGCAACGCTAAGTGATGCCAACGCACCAGGCGACAACAATACGGCTGACCTTGCCAACGACGCCATAGGCGTATTCGTGCCAGGAGTAGAGCCAACTGTAGGTGCACTTGCGGGTCAGGTGCAACAAGCACCGCACCACCGCTCCTCACTGTTTTTCAAGATGGGTATTTTTAAAAACTTCAATTTTTATGTCTTTATTCTTTGATGATTTTTGCTTTTTGGCTTGAGATTTGTATTTTTTTGATGACTTTGTGTGGATTAATAGATCGTTATGTGGTTTTCGTTTCCATGCCCACATTGGTTGGATTGGGACAACTGTGATTTTAAACTTTGAAATTGTAGAATATTTAAATGAAAATATGAATGAGTGACAGAATTGACTTGGAATATTTAAAGGAATTTGCAATTTTTACACATCACACAACATTTTTGGCAGAGCCAAAAATAAAATTTTAGCTCATTTCTACAAAATATTATCTTAAAATTGCATTTATGTAAAATTATAAAAATCATTGAATATAGACCAATTAACTGGCAATCGATATGCCTAGTTAATTTGTCATTATTCACTATTTTGCCTTAAATGTATATTCACAGTTCACTTGAATACAATATTTCTTGGGGAATAACATACGACCATGAATATAATATGCTTAGTTAAAGCCTACCTAGTTTCTAAATTCTAAGGAAATGATATATATGAGGATAACTAATTTTTAAACAATTTTCCTAGTGTACTTAGAACTTGAATACAATGACTTGATATGACTAACCTTTCACATGGACAAGTGAATTACTTGTTACCATCCTAGTCTCTTCAATTATTTCTGCAAGTATTTCCCTAAGTTCCACTAAAAATAGCCTTTTAAAATTGATTTCCCCAATCATGTCTTTGCTGCTGCTTCGTATATTTGGTTTTGTGTCTTTCACTACAAGAAAAACACGGATTAGTGACAGACATTACCAATGGAATTCCGTCGATAAACCAAATTATTGATTGAATTTAGCGATGAAAAATGACATTGCTGTCATGGTCGTTGGTAAATTTTTCGACGAAAAATTTTTCCGTTGAAAAATTAAACGACGAAAACGTAAACTCCATCGCTAAATTTTACAATGGAATATATGTTTTTGTAGTAAAAAATTACAATAGAATAGGACGTTCCGTCGTTAATTTTAGCAACAGGACGTGCTATTTTGTCGTAATTTTTTACGACGGAAACCTACGTTCCATCACAAACTTTAGCGACGGAATTTACATTTTCGTCATTAAATTTATGGAATTTTAATTTTTTTTCTGTTTAATTTATGGAATATTTTTTTATTTTTAGTTTATTTTTTAAATGTTAGAATCATCAATAGGGGTCTCCTACACCCATTATCATGTTAAATCATTTATAAAATTAATACAAAACTACATATTTTCACTTCTAAAAAATACTAGAATAGAAATTCCATGAGCAATCCAAAGCCACATAGCATAGAAAGGCAGAAAGTATGGACAACCAAGTTAAATAAGAATCAAATAACAAGTGCATCCATTGAGGGTTTCTAGATAAATAAAGCAATTACAATCAGACGAGAATTCAACTTTGCTCGACTGAAATCTTAATCTTGCAATAGATCGAGACGTTTGAAAAATAATACATGCATAAATTATTGCATTGGTTTCAAGAAACAGAATTATAAATATCCTTAAACAAAAGGGTGCAGCTCACAAAAATTTGCAGCTCTTTCTCATGGTACATACAGGTTCAATTTGGTCTATGGACACATTTCTTCCTCCTTTGCTGAGATCCCTCAGTGTTCTCTGCACAACCAATAGAAGATAGGGCAAATCACTAAATATAGAGGCCTTAAAAATTAGTGACATTTTTTTAATTATCTAAACAGATTGCACTCCCTTCTCCACATCCAAACAAGACAAAATAGAAGTTGAAATTATAAAAACCATTCCATGGATAAGGCCCACTTTGAAAATTAATAGTGAACTAAATGCGTTAATATCAATTAACCACATGGATTATCACATTTTAAACTTACCTTTATTATTAACAATGCAAATTAGTACTAAAGATACAAAGTAAAGCACTTATTGCTTATTGACTCCTATAGCTAGTTAATACGGGAAGTCAAATCAATTACAAAGAAAAACAAATGTAATAGCTAGACAAGTTAGTGAAACTATTTCAAAATCAAAAGAAAACAATAAACTTAAAAAAAAACACAAATTAGCGACGGATATATTTTCGTCTCTAATTAGCGACTGTTTCTAAAATTAGTCATCAAAATCCTTTTTCCAATCTGGTGGCAAGTTTAGCGACGGCATAGCAATGGAAAAAAAAAAACAGTGACTAAATTTTGGCGACAATTAATGGCGCCTTTTTTTGCAACGAAATTAGTGAAGGTATTGTTTGTCGCTAAAAGCTATTCAATTTTTCTATTTTGGAAAATAATTTTATGACTGTACTTTGGTGTTTAATTTATGTTTAAATTTAGCGATGAAATAGCGACGAAAATATTGATCGCTAAATTTGAAGGCAATTTTGAGCACCTTTGTATGCAACGGTTTTAGCTACGAATTTGTGTTGTCGCTAAAGGTATAATTATTATTTAATTAAAATTAGCGATAGTAGTGTTTTAGTTGCTAATGTAGTCGCTATTTGAAAAACAATTAACAAAATTTTTCCTAACTCTGCTACTTAAAAATTTATCTCTTTCTCTCTCTCTTAGCATTCTCAAATTAAGCCAAAATCGTGAAAAAAAAGAAAGAGAGAGAGAGAGCGGCGGAGGGGTAGAGAAGCGATAGTGATGGAACTGCCAATGATTCCCGCAGCATCGTCCAGCTCGCCTTTCTTTCCCTTGTTCACGATGGCAGACTCGATTTTGAGAGAGGAACCAAGGTGTCTTTTGCGGATTCCAGCCAACTCTGGCATCGGTTAGCGGAAGGGACACCACCGCTGAACTCCCGACGATTAGACGAACATCCCGGTGCCAATCAATGGTCCCCAAATGCAAAAAAAGGGAGATTAGGGAGGAGAGAAACCGATACTGTCGAGGAAGATTCCAGCCAAACGAAGGGGGATAACGGCGTGTAATCACCACTCGTAAACCCCTGACGGTCCGAGCCTTCCTCCGACAAGGCTCCGACCAAGGAACAGATGGAAGTAAACAGAAAGTTTGGAACTCCAATAGGTATGTGACTACCAAATTTACTTTTCTACCATGATTTTAACAAATAAATTGATTTGGAGATTTTTAGGCTCTGTATTGTGTTATGTTTAATATGATAATTGGGTTTAGTTAATGGTTAATTTTTAATTGTTAGCAGTGTATGTTAATTTATGTGTAGGAAAGTAGAAATCATTGGATTTGGTTGCTGTGCAAAATGTCAGTATGCACAATTTAAAGAAGTTAGGCTTAAAAAGGAAATAATTAGTGACCTTAGATGTTTAAATGGTTAATGTGCTTATTTAAATGGAATTTTAGTTAAGTTATTAAACTTGTTTGAGTTGGAGAATTTAGGTGTGATTTTAAGTGAGATAATAGAGGTTATAATTATACATTCTCAGTAGAAATTGAGTTGTGAAATGTAATTAATTGGAGTTTTGGAAAACTTGTAAATGCTTTTGTTCTAATTTCTCATAGATAGGATTAATTGATAATTGGTATGATAAATAATTGGTATAATTTTTCGCATTTTTTTTCTTTTTAATTAATCGCAGGGATTGCCTAATTAGGTTTTGATCGTTTATATTATTGTTTTTTGACAAATGAATCCAATATGTTATACATCATTTTGATGGTTTTTTTCTTATTGAACTTGGATTTGAATGATAATTGAGCTATTACTTGGATGGTTGTATAATGCTAATAAATTCTATTACATTTTTTAGCTTCTTACCACTTGGCAGTTGTTGGTTTTGATTTGTTGAGTGGTTTGATTTTTGGACGCTTTTGCTAAAGTGGCTGATTGTATTTTGTTCTGTTCAAGTTAATGTAGTTGTTTTTACGTTAGAATAGTGATTTTGATAATTTTTCAACATAATATGGGACATGTTGATATCCAAAAAAATGTAATGCTAGTAGTTCTTTGAGAATTTTCCATTCCTTAATAATTGTAGTGCTGCTACTTAGTCATCAAATTGAAATTAACTTTTTTTGATAGAAAATTGAAATTATATTAATTATCCAATGTTTTGGTATCTAATAATTTGAAAATTTTATTAGAGAGTTGTAGCTACTGGAATTGGATGGAATGCTGCTAAAGATAATAAGAACATAAATGGCATATGCATTATTGGTTGCTTATTGTGAGAAATGATGAAGTGTTTAAAAAGTTATTGTATTGTGAAGATCTAATTTTTTTTAAAGCATATTGTGAAAAACCTTGTTAGTGGTGATTCTAAGTAGCACTATTTAGTTTGAATTAGCGTTTTTTACTATTTAGTTTGAATTAGCGTTTTTTAAGTATTATACAATTTAATGTACTTCTATGATATTATAGTTTTGAAATTAATAGTATTGTTAATAATATTGCATAATTATTATTTGAATAAATTAAATTTTGGATGTAATAATAAAAATAATAATAATAATAATAATAATAAATTAAATTGGAAATAATAATAATAAAAATTTAATATTTTTAGCGACGAAATAGCTGTTGCTAATAAATTTTTAATATTTACAACGATAAATTTTAGGGGTTATTTAGCGACAAAATTTTTGTTTGTAGCGACAGTTTTGCCATCGATATTTTTGGCAACCGTTTTATGTTTCAGTTGCAAAAATCCTTACGACATAGCTATTTGAGTCTGGTCAATCATGGCATCGCTAAAATTAATTAGCAACGGAATTTGCTCTACTAGTGATGGAAATTGATGTCACTAATTCTATATTTTTTTGTAGTGATAGTAGATTTTCCTGAAAAATAATTATCTTAGGATTTTGATTTGTATGGCACACAGTGATCTATTGGTCATGCAGTCAACTAAACAATTAAGAAAATGCCAGTACCTAAAGTCACCTAAACACAAGAACCATTATAGCACATATAAAGATATTAGCCTGCTGGCCATTATTTAAAGCAATAGTGCACGCTAACTCCAACAGACAAACTATTTTAAGTTGAAGAACAAACCAACCTTATAAAGTTTGAAGCTTTATAAAATTAAGATTAATGATTTCGATCCATAAGCCTCTCTGTTCCTGCAAAAAACCCAAGTATTGCACAAGCAAGGCCCATCATTGCCATTACACATAGCCTTGTAAGCCTATCTCTCATCATCCCATCTCTTATCTTCTTCCACGCTCTATTTTTTGCAACTTAAAGTTTATAACAACCATGTGTGGAGAGTAAAATCAAGTCAATCAAACATTATGGAAAAACTATATAAAAAATTAATGAAAATCAGAAGATGAAACTATGGTCAAATAAATGGCACTTTCATGATCTATAATGAATTAATAAAAATATGTTATTTGAAAATCTTAGAATAGTTTTTATGTGATATTAAAAATTACTAGAAATGAAAAAAAATAAAAAAAAAGATGCACCAAAAATAAAACATAAATAAAAAAATGAAAAAAATAAAGGAGAATCAGAAGACTGCCCCGCGGCAGATCTGACGACCTAAAGAGAGAGGATGTGGCGGAGAAGGCGAGGAGGTTGGGGTAAACATCGGGGATGAGAAGTGAGGATGGACGGTGACTAGGACACATAGGGAGGGAGGACGGCAGCTGGGATGCTTAGGGAGGACGACAACTGGGACACATAGGGTGGAGCCAGATCTGGGAAGCGCGCGCGGTGGATTTACCTAGAGAGAGAGAGAAAATGGGGGATTTTTTAATATATATATATGAGATTTTTAGCGACATAATATTCTCATCCAACACTAAAAATTACATTTACCGACTGTATGCCAATTACTGTCGATAAATCTTATTTTTTGCGACGGGTATAGAAATACCATTGCTAATTTCGAGGACAGAATTTTCTCCTTCCGTCATAAAAGAATATTTTTACTGACGGATGTGCTTAACCCAAATTACTGACGAAAATATCATTTCTGTCGCTAATTTCTAAATTTGTTGACAAAAGATGAACTTCATCGCTAAATTTTAGTTTTTTTGTTTGCTAAATTTCATAGTAAATTTTGCTGAAAATTATTAGCTCCTTATTTTACGACGGTTCCAACTTTTCGTTGCTAAATTCCGTCAGCAAAAACATGTGGAAATATTTACCTCTATTTTTAGCGACGAAAATCTACAGACAACTTTTTTTGTCGCAAATATGTCTACGTTCCTACAACATTAGCGATAGAAATTTAATTTCGTCGTTATTTAATGACAAAAATCATTTCTGTCGCTAATTTGTCGTAGTAATTTCGTATTTTTCTTATAGTGTTTGCAGTCTCCAACCAATATTTCTAGGAATGGCACTAATGCGGGTGCTAATATCATTAGGAACAAGAACCTCATGCCCTATCTCTTTCTCACAATACCGAAGTTGCCATACCTATTTAGGGACAAAAAAGAATTGCTGCTTGGTGTAGACACTAGGTTCCGAGGCAGTTTCTGATCAGGGTTACCTAATAAGGATATTGTTGCTTATAAATAGACAAGGAATGGAAGTGCTAGGCTCTCCCCTAGTTTTTCATGTTTTTAAAATTCGTTTTAGGCAAAAAAGAAAGGGTGACAGGTTTACCTATTCCGGACAGTCCTGATTGTTTTGGCTATATCTCGGTATATAGATCTTTAAATTAGGTGATTCCAATTTCATGTGAAACTTAAGACTTAGATATACTATTTTGATGAGATATCAGAACCTTACACCATTAATAAGGTACCCAAAGTTAGGCTTGAACATTAGTGACCTGAATCTGTCACCTATTCTGGACCAGGCTCTACTAGTTTGGGCATAATTCTCTCTATAGGACACCTTTTGAGGTGAATATAATTTTTTTTTTAAAACTCGACTCGTATTGGAGAAACTTTCACAAGGAAGTATGACCTAATTCTCTTTATATTATTCCCGGAAATTTTTCGAACATAGGACATCAATCCTGCTATGGAAGGGTGCCAATGAACAGCCTGTAGTATTTTGGCCATAAATACTATTCCACAAATCCTAATTAGTTGATTCTTAATTTTTTGGAAAGCTAAGACATAGGGGAACAATTTTTTTGTAGGCACCTTAGCCTAAAATGGCATTTTTAGGGACAAAAATATGGATACATTTCTGAATAGAGAGTCTGTCTGGAAGTTTTGATTTGCATTTTGGAGTGAGTTACGCCCTAAGGACGACTCACAGGCTCGAGTCAAGGCCATGAGTCATTTTTTTTTTCTCAATTTTCTGCCGTTTTGCATAGTTGTGTGGGGGAAAATCATTTTGTATTTATCTACTCATGATGGGAGTATAAAAGGCTTTAAAAACGTCAATTTGGGGGGTCTCTTTCCCTTTCTCTCTCTAAAAAACACACACACTCTCTCTGTAACTTCAAACCAAGAATAGAGGAAGAGCCAAAAGCATCGGACCTTTGATTTTTGAGTAAACTAACACTGAAGGTAATATTCAGGAGGCCCATAACCCATAAATCCAGCATTTAATTTCATTTCATAGTATAAATATGTATTTTTCATTTTTATTCATAGAATTTCGTATTTCTTTTAATC
The DNA here is from genome assembly GCA_947683425.1 of Excoecaria cochinchinensis. Taxonomy (NCBI): domain Eukaryota; kingdom Viridiplantae; phylum Streptophyta; class Magnoliopsida; order Malpighiales; family Euphorbiaceae; genus Excoecaria; species Excoecaria cochinchinensis. Next base: position 11,388,178 of record CANTUQ010000119.1, read on the forward strand.
ACTTAATTTAAGCTTGTAAATTTTTTATTTCTTGCTATTTGTGTTTATTTTTATCATTAATTCTTGAAAACCCATTAAACTCATCCTAAAATTGGGTAAATGGGATTTTATAATTTTACTATTCATCATCTCTTTCCTCCCTCTATTTCTTCGTTTTCAAGTTTTGATTCCTATTTTTTTTTTTGTGTTTTATGCCTTAAATCATGATTTATCTATTTGATCTTGAATTTCAAGTGATCTTTTTGCATGAATCGTGTTTTATTTTGTGATTTTTGCATGAAAAAGATGAATTATCACTACTTATCTTCTCCCCCCCCCCCACCCTTTTACTGTGTTTTTCATCTCTTATGCCACGATTTTCGATCCTTGATTCCTTTAATTAAATTAAGTTTTCTTGCATGTTTGAATGAGCTTTTACAAATTTTTAATACATTAAGATAGCCTTTTTGCATTTTACAATAAAAAACTGTTTGTTTTCTTCCCCTGGCATTGTTCCTAGCTTCCCTCGGTGAGTCAGAGCTAAGTCATGGCCTGAAGTCATGACTCACTGCCGAGTCATAGTCTTAGCTCGTGACTCGCCTCTTGACCCACCTTCCTTTTTCTCCTTTTGTGTGTGTCTCACCCTTACCTTGACTCGAGCGCATGTTGCCCTTCTCCCGCCAGCCCGCCACTCACGTCACCCTGCATGTTTTTCATGGCCCTCATTCACTTAGTTTTGGCCATATTTTGTTCCCTGCATGTATTTTAATTTGCTTGTTTATTCCATTGTCTCATTTTCTTTCATTTATTTATTTCGTGAATATATTTCAGGTATGCCATGGTAATTTATTTTGTTTTCTATTTATATAAAATGTCTCATAATATTATTTATTGTATGTTATTAATATTGTTGTTGCTATTATTATTATTGTTATTATCATTATTAATATTATTATTGTTGTAAATAGTATTACTGTTAATATTATGATTATTACTAAATATTATTGTTATTATCATCATTATTGCTAATGTTCATCATTGTTGCTAATGTTATTGTTATTGTTGTTGTTATTGTTGTTGTTGTTGTTGTTCTTATTATTATTATTATTATTATTATTATTATTATTATTATTATTATTATTATTATTATTATTATTATTATTATTATTATTATTATTTATGTTCTTATATTTGTTAATTTATTAATTTTTTTAATTTATATATTTATTTATTATATATTATTTAATTGACAATTTATTAAATATTTTAGCATACGCATGCAAATCGCATGCTGCATGAATCTCGGATTGTATCATGCATTTTTATTAGCTTATTTATATCTTTATTTATGTTTATTATACTTAAATATGTCAGCATATGCGTGTTTATGCATGTTGCGTAAATTTCGGATGCATCATGCATTTTATCTATTTTGTTTATTTTATTTCTATTAGCTTATTTATTTATATCTTTATTTATGTTTATTATACTTAAATATGTCAGCATACGTGTGTTTATACATGTTGCGTAAATTTCGGATGCATCATGCATTTTATCTATTTTATTTATTTTATTTCTACTATATCAAATTAATTATTTATTTAATTTATTCGATTCAATTAACTGTTCATCATTTCATTTAATTCAACCTATTATTAACCAATAATATTTTCTGTTATGACTACAACTGAGACGAAACAGGGCTGAAAAGAATAATTTAAGAGTTTACTTTAGCCTTATTCATTTATTCAGGCTTGTATTATTATTCTTTTATTTTTCTTTTATTTCGTACAGTGTCTGTAATAATAAAGGTTTTCACACGCTTAAATTACAAACCACATCAAAACTATTTCTATTAATTAATTGGGTTTTTTCGAATAAAATAAGAGCAATGTCCTATTTTTGTATCATAAAATTACACACAAGTTATAACCCCTTTTTTAATTGTAAATGATTTTTGTACATAAATTGACATATATTTTTCATAATAAATGGGATCATTCATCGTAGTTTTTTTCAAAAAAAACATAATAAAATTGTTTTTTTATAATAATTATATGCGGGAACAAAATATTCCCACCTAAAATGATGCTCAATAAATTTACCGATTTACATATGATTTTATCTGTAAATTTGTTTTCATATTATAATTTTACTGCTTTTCTATGTCTTGCTTTACTGCTTTCATTATAGTATGTTTTTACAGCTTTCCAATATGAGTGAGTATGCCTTTACTTTTCTAGCATGATAACTTATGTGAAAAGAGAGATAAAATAATTAATCTTAAAATCCAGTGTATAAATAAGAGTGAGGTCCCGAACTTATCTCTGGTTTTGGCCTCATAAGGTTAGAACTCATTTTTCAATATTTTATTGGGTGGCGACTTTATGATGCCTACCTTGTGGTGCCCAGCAGATGCCCTCGTAGGTTGATCACCAACAATGGATAGGGATACCTCAAAACGTTGTCTCATGCCTTTTAAAAGTCCAAGGCTCGGTGAATTGGGTTGAATCCCTGTCCATTGTGAAACGACCAACCCTCACGAGTTAAATGAATCTTCATCCGGCCTTGGGTCCTGAAAGTGGACTTTCGAGAACAAGCCGAATACTATTTAGGGGTTCAGCACCTGTCACACTTAGCAAAGCCCCCTTTCATGTATCAATTGTAAAGTCTTGGCCTCGCTCTTTAGATGCTTGGCTCAAATGGGTGAGTAAGCTATCTCCCCGCTTTGCTAAGAAATGGCGTAACACATGCATTTTTTACTTAGTTGAGCTCTCCAAACTCAATATTCACTATTATAAAGATATGCTTAATTCGGCTTTGAGATTTTGGTTAAGTAGTTGCAACTCTTTTGTCTTTCTAATAGGACCCATGTTTATTACTTTGAGGGATATACTAGCTTATACTAGGTTGGGTGTTTTTGGTGTTGAGGCTTCTAATTAAGTTGTTACCCAGAGTATGCACCTACCATATTACGAAAGAATTATCCTTCTTACTCTACTTTGGTAGACAATGTAAGTAGAGATCCTCTTGAGGATCTTGAACTAGAGCATGCATAATTTGTATGGGTGTGCAAGTATATTTTTTCGCACACCTATGTCTCGAATTCCTCAATGTCATAGTAGTAATTGCTAGTGGAAAATCATATGTTCTAAGTTCCAAGTTACCTGCCATTGTATTTTATAACTTGTCCAAAACCACCTACGAGAATCCATTTACTAAAATGAATAGCAGTTTATGGATCATGCAATTATGGCTTTTCACATACTTCTCCAAACTATGTGACCCTAACTTCACACAATCCTCTAATTGCTTTCATGGATAGCGAGTGGCATCCTACAACTGTAATATATCTATAGTAAAGTTGGTCATTCTCTTTCATGTATAACCTCAACTTCAGTTTCTTTATTCATTTTCTTTGGGGATACTGATGAGGGGAGTATTCTACCAATATGAGCAAGAGGTCACCTTCCTGTTAGAGTAGACACTTCCTCTAATGCCTCAAAAATTTTGGTCTCCTGAATAGTTCATTTAAGGCTGTAAATAGTACCATCTAGGATGAACAGTACCCCAAAAACTGTAATGTACTTTTTTAGAGCATTAAAAAGCACAATTCATGAAAAGTCCGAGAATATAATTTGAGGTGAAACGAGGTTAAATCAAGTCTTAAAAGTAAACAATAAAAATATGTATAGGTGTAAATAGCATACGCTTTGATAGAGAATTTGACCAAGGTCAAACTTTGACCTGAGACCCCCGAAAAATTTACCTGAATATGGGAATTAATAAGAAATTATAAAAATGTAAACTATAAGGTAGAAAAGTGAATTATTGGACCGGTACGTTTGTCACTGAACCTGAAAATTTACAGAAATGACACAATTTATCTCAAAAATTTACACTCATCTAAAGGAATGATTTTTCCATCTTCATGGAAGATATTTTGACACAAATTAAATAAAAGAAATGTTGGATTTGTGAGAAGGTGACATTTGGCACAATAAAGACCATTAGATTGAATAGTAACCAATTAAAACTTCACCATCATTTCAAAATTTAAAAGCATGGAAAATTTAAAAAAAATTCAGCTTTTTCTTCCTCCCATAGCTGAACTCCCTCTCTACTATTCCTCTCCATTTTCTTCTTTGTTAACCATGGAAAGACTAGCTTAAAAACCAAATTTAAACCCTAAATTCATGCGAAAAGTAGACTTCTCTCTTTCCTTAATCTACTAAGCCAATTTTGGAGGAAAATTTCAAGTTTAGAAGGAAGAATAAGTGTCTTTCACAAAATCCCAAGTAAGTGAAAATTTAAGATTTTTGTAAATTAATGTTATATTAAGTGAATATAGTTAGAATATAGCTTGATTTTGATGAATTAGAAGGAAAAGTTCTATAGTAACCTTTACTTGGAATTCGGCTAGGTGAAGAACAAATGGAAAAAAGAAGAGAAAAGAAGGGAAAAGAAAGGGAAATAAAAGAATAAAGAAGGAAATAAGGAAATTGAGGTTTGTAGATACCATTACATCATTTTCCATGTTTATGTGTGTATGTTTGTGATCAAGTTTAGGGTAATTGATGTGATAAATATTTAATTGGATGCTATATGAAGTTGTATATGTAATTAATTTTGATTTTTAACATATAAGTTATAATTTCCTTAGTTGGCATATAATATGTATAACCTTGAATTTTCTTAGGTATATGTTATATTATTTAAATGACCTAATAATTATTCTTTTGATGAATCGAGAATCTAATTATAACAGTCAATTAAAAAGAAATGAATTTTAGGTATGTTGGAATTAAGTTTGGCCGAATTATACATGAAGTGGAAACTAGTGATATTTTTGCATATTTATATCAAATTGTTATGAATGAGAATATTCATATGCATTCAAAAAGATAGCATAAATGGTGGCATGAATTGATGAAGAATAATCTTTTGAGAAAATGAAGTAGTATGTGAGACATAAAGTATAATTACGTGAGATGAAATATGTGAGAATATGAAGCTTGAGACAAAGATTGTGTTTAACGGCATAATGTGATAATTTCAAGAATGGTTTTGCTTTAGTAACTAGCAGTATAACTAAAAGTATATGATACAATTGGCTAGCCATAAGGACATATACCACGGTTTCGAGTCATGGCAACTCGCATTTATAGATCAATGGCAGTCTATATAGTCTACACTAAGCATTATACAGTCATTTGAAGCGTTTGACCCTCAAGTGGTCACTTTGATAACTTTGGACCTTTGGGATCCTTGTCCCGTGTATCTAGTTCATTGGTTTTTCACTAGATATTACTGGAGGAAAAACAGTAATAATGGCACAAAATAGTTTTAATGTGAGAAAACAATAAAAAATGGCAAATTGATAAATACTAACAAAAACTATAAGTATTGGGCATAACAATAAATATAGTACAAGACAAAGATTTATTTATTGTATTAAAAAAGGAAACTTAGGAGAAATAGGAATAATGAACACTTAATTGATTTATTAATGCTAAATAATAAACTGTAATTAAAATTAGAAATTGGTGAGGAAATATGTTTATTTGAGTATTATTTGTTGAATTTAAATTTCATATGCCTAAATATGTTTAGTATACTTGAATGGAATTATTTTTTTGCATGTACATGAAAAATGTTAGTGTGGTATCCATCACTAAGCCTAAATTGTTTAGTACGTAGTTTGTTTGTTGTGTGTAGGTACACCATGAGCAATAAGGAGAAGACAAAAGGGATAGAACAATCTGTGCAGAATTAGAGCATTACTATGATGAAGGGATAAATTTTTCTTTTGTAAATGACATGCATGTATATATATATGAACTTATGTATAAAGAAGAATATTATGTGCATATTTATAAAGTTATGAAGTTAAAAGAAATGTTATGTACTATTTTTTAGGATGGTTAATTATGATTAATGTTTAATGCTTGTTGAATTTGTTATGAAACTATACGTGTTGAAATGGTGGATGATTGTTAGGTTAATAGAGGTGGAGATAGTTACGCATGTGTTGGGAGTGTTTAATTTTTAACATGCAAGAGGTATAGGAGCATTTATAGTCGTTATGCCGTCGAAAAATTTACCAAATTAATAGTAACTATGCGTTGTAATAGATAAAAAAATTAAAATTATTAGCTACTAATTATGTAAGAAAATATAATGATGATAGGATTAAGGTTAATTAAGTAAGCCAATTTTGTAATACTCGATACCCGTTTTCATGCAATCAGGTATAGGATGTTACATTTTGTGTTATCAGAGTAAGGTTTAGGCAATTCTAATATCGAAGAGTATTTTGATATGGATGAAGTGATTATATATATGTATTTATGTATTGATTGAGATGATTATTTGGAATTGATGGAAGTTTGTCCCTTATTTATAGCCAAAGGAAATGGCATCCAGTTATGGGAAAGTAGAAATTAGAGCATCTGTTAGTGTCAGAAATAGAGATTCTATGGACCGCCATGACCAGCACTTGTAATACTATTACCACCATAGCTAGATTTTCTGTAAGTTATGGTAGATTACATACACCAAATAATGCAAGTTGAATAACTTCAGCAGCCCCAGCCACAACAACTGCCTCCTCCCCCTCCGCTAAAGAAATCGATATTGGAGTGACTTAATAAGTTGGGAGCCAAAGCCGAGGAATGGCTCTATAGGACGAAGAGATTATTTGAGATTACTCACAACCCACTAAAGGAGATGTTAGATGGAATAGTAGCTTTGTTTCAGGGTCCTGCATTCATATGGTGGGAGACTATTAGGAAACATACACGTACAATAGAACTTACTTGGGTTACTTTTTGAAAAAATTTAAGGATAAATACATTAGGGTGGAGTACAAAAATGCTATACAAAATGCCTTTTGGAGGCTGAGATAGGGGAACAAGATAGTGGCAGAATATGAAAAAGAATTTGAAAGGCTTAACACCTATATGGATGATTACCACCTGACTAAAGTAAATTTGTGTTAGTTGTTTGAGTAAAGCCTCCAAAACAAGATCAAAGAATCCCTGGCTACTGAGGCAATCAAGCTTAATGAGGCCAGCAAATATAAGAGAGCCCAGCAGAAGAGGAGAAAAAAAAATTCGGCCCTTATAGCAGCATCAGTAAGAAATCCAGGGGTCCTCTTACACAGTCATGAGCACCTCCTTAGGCTCTAGCCTAGAGCTAAAGATCAACTGAATGTACAGGCTTATGAGTGGCTTCAATGGCTAGTACACCAAGAGGGGCAGGTAGAGGGACCTACCTATTATTGGAATTTAATGGTTACATGCATCTCATACAAGGCAGAATTTTAAAATTTTTAACCATAATATCTAAAAATCTTGCCATGAAATTACAAGAACTTAACTAAAGGAATTTGAAATTCACCTTTGAGGGTTGTTTGATAGTTGATAACTTCGCATCGGTTTGTCGTAAACTATAATATCCAATGGCGAACAACTTCAATGTTAATTCACACCAGAGAAGAGGCAAGGGAACCAAATAATTTGGGTGACAATGACTGCCAAAAATCCTTTGAAGCTAGAGAGAGAATTCAGCCAGGGAGTAGAGAAAAGGAATGAGTGAAATTCTTAAAGTCCCACTTCTATTAAAGTTAGTCTTTTATACCCTAGGTTAAAAGCTTAAGTCTTATACGATTAGAACTCTAAAATAGTTGAAAAATTAATTCAAAATTAACTCTTAATTAATTAATTAGTTTGGCTTAAATAAATCCAATCTAGGCCTATTCTGTAAGGGCCATGCGCAGAGGCCCTTTCACTAGGCTTCTATGTAAGGACTTGGATTTAATTATCCAAATCTATTACAAATCCAAACAAATTAAATATGTGGGGTCCATAATACTTATAGATCATATTTAATTTGACTTGACCCAAAACTTTGGCCATTACGGCCTTCTACATAGATGATTTTCATTATGGACTTAATAATTAATTCTCCAAGTGATCCAATATTATTATTTTAGTTTTATAACACTTATAGTGCAATAATATTTTATTCTGAATCAAAATGGATCAGTCTGATCCATTATTACAGACCATGCGCAGAAAACTCTGCGAACTTTTATGCGCATTTACAATTAATTATACTCCTTTAATTAATTATTTTCCTCTTCATTTTCGCATTCTATAATAATATTAAATATTATTAGTTATGTCATTTTATCAAAATACCCTTTCTTTATAGGTGTGTGACCGATTAGATTTTCTTGTCCACTTGACAGTACATACATAATTTCAATTAAAGACTCACATGATTTAAACTCTTTAAATCATTATATTAATTCCCTATTTAATATTTATACATATGTAGATGCACAAATCACCAGAGGCTCTATCCGTGCATCTTTATTACCTAAGTGATAGAAAAGTCAAGTGATTTTGACTCTTTAAATCATTATATTAATTCCCTATTTAATATTTATACATGTGTAGATATACAAATCACGAGAGTCTGTAGTCGTGCATCTTTATTACCTAAGTGATAAAAAAGTCAAGTGATTTTGACTAAACCATAGAACAGTTACCGTGCAATTACTCATTTCACCTTGCTTTATGTTATTTAGATTTTGAGTATGGAATGATGTCAACTCAAATAAACCTAAATATAGTTATTTTGATAATTTAACCATTGTTCTTAAAATGCCCTTTGTAAATCTCATCCACCTTGGCATTCCACTCTGCCTAGAAATTCTTTAAATAAGGGTATTATAAAACATGCGAAATAACTCCTTTAATAAATTTGGGATGGTAAATCCTTTATTGATCACTCAACTATCTTCAAGTAGTTTGTGATATAGCTAATCTCCTAACTATGTTCACCCCTTGATGGAGGTAAGCGGTTATAGAGTTAAAGTACACCACTCACTACTTAAGATAACTTTAGCAATCTCAAGTCTGAAGATACTTACACCATTGCTATGATGAGATTCCTTATTGACATAGATTTAATATCCTTATAAAGATTCTCTTCCTAGGTCTTTGATGTACTTGTTCTTCTAACAATCATTCACTTGTTAGCTTTGATCATCTCTATGATCACAGCTATTGTAATGCCCTAAAATTTTTATTTCTATGAATAGTACTTTCCAGGTCATGAATAGTATCACCCGAGATGAATAGTACCACCTAGAGTCAAAAATCTTATTATTTGACCATTGGAAGTTACAATTCATGACGAGTTTGAGAATATAATTTGAGGTGAAATCTAGTTTAAATAGCCCCTTGAAAGGGACAAATAAAAATAAGTCACGGTTCGATTTGAATAGTAATCGATTTGACCAAACTTTGACCGAGCTTGAAAAAAATGCTTGAGACCTCCGAAAAAATTTTCAACTTTATATATTCATTGAAAATAATATGAGGGGATTTTTGAAAGTCAAAAATAAATTTTTGGAGGAGACAGAAAAATGAATTATCGGAGCGTGAAAAATTACCGAAATGACGTCGTTTTGACTCAAAAAATTTTGTGCATATTAAGAGATATTTTTCATTATTTTTAGACACATTTTTATGTAAAAGACAAAGGGAAAAGTGTGGAATAATAGAAATGGCACATTAATGGCCTATTGTAATGCCCTAAAATTTTTATTTTTATGAATAGTACTTTCCAGGTCATGAATAGTATCACCCGGGATGAATAGTACCATCTAGAGTCAAAAATCTTATTATTTGACCATTGGAAGTTACAATTCATGACGAGTTTGAGAATATAATTTGAGGTGAAATCTAGTTTAAATTGCCCCTTAAAAGGGACTAATAAAAATAAGTCACGGTTCGATTTGAATAGTAATCGATTTGTCCAAACTTTGATCGAGCTTGAAAAAAATGCTAGAAACCTCTGAAAAATTTTTCAACTTTATATATTCATTGAAAATAATATGAGGGGATTTTTAAAAGTCAAAAATAAATTTTTGGAGGAGACAGAAAAATGAATTATCGGACCGGTAAAATTCCATCGGACTGTGAAAAATTACCGAAATGACGTCGTTTTGACTCAAAAATTTTTGTACATATTAAGAGATAATTTTCAGTATTTTTAGACACATTTTTATGTAAAAGACAAAGGGAAAAGTGTGGATTAATAGAAATAGCACATTAATGGCCATTTAATCAAATAGTGTTAGATTTAATCCTAGCCCTTCATTTGACTCCATAAGGGCTGGAATTCAGAATTTTGTAGTGGAAAAATCTGCATTCTTCAACCTTATACAAATCTCTCCATTGCCAACCTCACCACACACCAAAAATCCACCATTTTCTCATTCAATTTCCACCATAATTCCGTCCAATTTCATTTTTGAATAATTCTAAGGCCCTAGAATAGCTTCTAACCATTTTAAGAACTAAATTTTAATGAAGAAAATTCATAGAATTTTGGAGAGAGCAAATTGGGATAAAAATTCAAAAGGAAAAATTGAGTGAATTTCTTAGAGCATGATTCAGCTGAGTGAAGGAGGGGAAGATAGATGAGAAAAAAATAGGAGAAAAGGAAGAAAGAGTGGAGGATAATGTGGAGTAAAAGAAAACAAGGTTAGTGGATACACAAACTTTCATTTTTTACATTTTTTAAGTGTATATATGTATATGTATGTGTGTGTATGTGTGACAAATGTTAGGGATAATTAAAATGATGAAATATTATTTAAGGATGAAATAATATATAATATATGTTTATATTGAGAGAATGTTAAATAGTTAGTTAATTTGCCTTAAAATATATATTATGTAAGTATGTGACATAAACATAATGTATGAGATATTAATAAATTGAAGTTAAAATATTGAAATTAAGGCTAAAATAATGCATATAGAATAAGAAAATTGATGAAAAAGTGTATAGGTAATGAAATTGCCATAAAACTTACATTATGTATCTATAAGACGTAAGCTAATTATATGGAATTTTAATGAATTAAAATTTAAAAAATGAAATTAGAGTCAAAATAATGTAATTGAGAACTTGAGACTAAAATTAGAGGATTTAATTTAATATGACATGCTTAAAGTATCTATTATGTAAGTACATGAAAAATCCATGTATATGTGTTATAGGGGAAATAAAGGCATAATTATGTAATAAATATTATAAGAACATAATGGAAATTAATGGTAGAAAGAAAAGAGTAATCTAGGTAGAAATGATGATTGTAGCCGCATAGTGTAGTAAATGGGAAAACTAATAATTTTCATGAATTTTTATTTAGTTATAATGTAAATACAAAATATTTGATGAGAAACTTTGAAATTATAATTATATGGTAATTATGGATAACATAACTTTACATAATAATTATGCTAAATTGAAATAAATGATGGATAAGTGAAATTAAATGTTAAATTAGTAGAAATAAATGGTTGATTATATGAGGAATTGATTAGCATGAAAAATCCTATGTGAAATCTATTATGTAAGTATAGCAAAACACATATATATGTAACATTTTAATGGATAATTGGTAAAAATAAGCTTAAGAAACCTTGAAAACATGTATGGAACAAATTGTGGTGAGAAAAAGTGATGGAATGAATTTATGCTAGCCCGGTCGAATTGAGCACATAAAGAAAATTTAATATGAATTTTTGAAACTTGATGGAATATATTGAAACATGATGGTATATGATGAGAAATATTGAAATATTATGGAAAATGTGTGATGGCCGAATTATGTTTATAAAGAAATGCATATGTGATGCCATGAGATATGATGAATTATGATGATGTATCTTGAAATATGATGAAAAGTATGATTTCAGGCGAATGTGAAGTTTGGTACTTAGGTTAACTACCATTACATAATGTGGCACAATAAAAAGTATGAAAATAATGATATGAAATGAGAAAATAATAAAATAAATATATTTTGCCTTTAGTAGCTAGTAGAAAAATCGGAAGTACAACCATATACCGTTTAGCGAGTCAAGGTGCCTCGCTCCAGTGGGACTAAAGGCAGTTCCCACACAATAATATAGAGACAATGAGATAAAGATGAGACAGAGATTTCACATGGCTTGGACTTTTGGAGGTCCTAATCCCGCACATCCGATCCGGTTATGCGGTTTTCTCTAGAATTATTGGGGAGAAAATGTAAAACTGAGAAAAAAATGAATATAAAGGGAGCAAATTGGTCGTTTGGAAAATAAACTAGTAATATGAGGTCAAAATTGTAATTCTAATGGCAAAATAATATTTATGTAGTAAGATATGAGTAATATTAATTTAACTGTAAAAATAAGATAAAAATTGGATATTTAGTGATCATTACGTAAAAAGAATATAAACTAAGGAGTAAATTACATATGTGATAAAAGCGAATAAGCTAGCGAAAAAATTGTAAATATGGTTAAAAATGAATATTAAGTGGTAAAAATGTAAATTAAGATTTTAAAAGAAACTTCAGGGGCAAATTGTAAATTTAAGAGTAAAGTGGTAAATATGCAAGAAAATAATAATTGGAGGGCAAATTTGTAAATTAAGTGAATAAATGATAATTATGTAATAAATTTGTAAATTAAGAGATAAAATAGCAATTATGTAAGTAAATAATAATTTGGTAATAAAATGGTAGAATTTCAAGTTAAAAAGTAAAACCGTAGATAGGTGATAAGATATGAGTAATAGTGACAAAACTGTAATTATAAAATAAAATGATAACTTGAATTGCAATTATACGATAAGATTTTGAATTAAAGAACAATTAAGTAAATATGTGATAAAAAAAATGAAAAGCCAGTGGCAGATTTTTAAATATGTCTAAAAATGAATCACTAGGGACAAAATAGCAATTTAACGAACAAAATAAAAATTATGTAGTAAAAATGTAACTTATGAAGGTATAAAGGTAATTATATGATAAAATATGGATAAAATGATAATTGAAGAAGCTAGACAACGAATATGTGGTAAATTTGTAATTTAAGAGAATAAAATAGTAATTCGAAAATAAAAGTGAAAATAGTGGTATAATGGTAAAAATATGATAAAATATGGACAATATGAGTAAAATGAATAAAATTGTAGTAATGCAATAAAAAGAGAAAAAAATAAAAGCAAAACAGTAATTCTATGTTAAAATGTAAAAGAAAAGGGTAAAATCGTAATTATATGATAAAAGGATAATAACAGAGGTAAAATTGTAATTATGCACTCAAACATGCATAACAAGGGCAAATCGTAAATACGTGATAAAATAAAAGTTATAGGTACAAAATTATAATTTATGAACTAAATAATAATTAAAAAAATAAATCAACATATTAGTATAATTATTTAAAATTTTAGGTAGTGAACAGATTATTGGAAATAAGATCATAATTAAATAAGAGAAATTATGGAAATAAATAATTAATAAATATAATGAACGAGATAAAAAGGAATTTAGTGTACAAGAAAAAAATTAGTATGAAATTTACTAATGTGTGCGAAGCGGTAAATTTATCTAGGTAATGTAGGTATGTCATGAGAAATGCTAGTAACAGTATAGAATAAGATTGTAAATTTAAGAATGGAACTGTAATTATGTGAATAAGTGAGAATAATAAAAGTGTAAGATCCCGACTTGTACCCTAATAGTTTTAAACACCATTGGGGTACGAGAGTGACTTAATATGTGTAATTGACTAAGTAATTATGTTTGGGTTATAATTGGTATTAATTGGAAAGCCTAGGTTAAAATTGTCATTTAACCCCTATGGACTTAAATGCATGATTTAAGAAGTTGGATGGGTTAATGTATGGATTTAATTAATTGATTGGTTAATATATGTTTTGGGAAGAAAAGGACTGGAAGAAGAATTTGTTAAGGTAACCATTAGATGAGTGACAAATGGATGGTGGGGATTTGGAGAGAGAAGAAGTGGATAAATATGGCTTAAAGCCATGTGAAGAACACGAGAGAGGGAGCAGAAATCTGTCCCTCCTCTCTCCTACTCTCCTCCTTCTTCCCCTCTCTTTGTTCCTAAAATCCACCCAATCCATTTGTTGTTCTCAATTAGTTAAGTGGATTCAAGATTTGTGAAGGTAAGTGAATGGTTTTCTTCTTCTTCTTCTTCTTCTTCTTCTTCATGAGATGGGTTTGAGGGTGGATTTGAGTTAAATTATGAGTTTTGGGTTTGATTTGTAGTGGAGAAAACAAGAGAAGCCAAGGAAAAGGAGAAAGCTAGTGGAAGTGCAGCAAATTGAGCAATCAGGAGATAAGGAAGACAAGGTTTGGGAATTTATTGCATGAAAATTATGTAAATTGATGAATTGATATGTTAGGATGTTTATATTTAGATGTTGAGATTGATAAAATTGAATTAATTGTGTTGGAGTTGTGATTTGAAGTTGTGGTATGCAAGGTGGGTTAGAAAGGGGATAGCAGAGCATGGTTGTGTGTTTTTCCAGAAAAGCACAACTGTGCAACGGAAAAATACAGCTGTGTTCCTGCGTAATGGGGATTTTTGTTGATTCACACGGCGGTCAGAAAAATCCATACCGCCATTTAATTATGTTTTGTGTGAGATATTGGTCTGTCTGGCAAATCACATGGTGGTAAGGGTTTCCTTGCTCATCATGTGACAGCCTACACGACGGGTAGGAGTCCGCTTACCGCTGTGTAAATGCATTTTGCCTAACTTTCTGGAAATTCATTCTTATACACAGCGGTCAAGATTTTTCTTACCGCCGTGTAACTGCATTCTGTTTGGCAATCTGGGATTTCTGCATTTTACACGGTGGTCAGGATTATTTTTACCGCCGTGTAAATGCATTCTGTTTGCTAGGTTCCAGACTTCGGCATTTCACACGGTGGTTAAGTTTATTCTTACCGCCGTGTGGCATGTTTTACACGGTAGTCAGGATTGTTCATACTGCCGTGTAAACGCCTTTTGTTTGGTAAAGTTCAGTTTTTAACTTTTTACACGGCGAGCCGGGTTTTCATGGCCGCCGTGTAACCTCTGTTTTTCAGGTTTGATTTGTAAAATAATTGCCTTTATATGAGTCAAGCATTGCCATAATCATGCAACAATATGACTGATACATAATAAGTGATGTTTAAAATGTAAAGTTTCATATGAGATATGTTGAATTACATGTATTATTATTATCAATGGTTTAAGATAATAAGTTTAGTTATTGTTAAATGCTCATTGCTTTGTTGTGAATGAAAAGATTAATGTGTATTTGGCCTGCAATAGTCAAGTTGTGAATAGATAAGCATGCCTATAGGGTTCTGTTGCTGCAGCCTATGCATTTTCTGGATCCTGGTCAGATCCCTATGCATTCTGGACTCCGATCGAGTCCCTATGCATTTGGATTCCTCAGAATTCGTCTGTGTTTGGATCTTGCTTAAGATCCCTATGCGTTTTTCAAAAGAAAAAGAAAATGATTTTATACCCACGGGTACCTATGCGTTCTCACCCGATATCCATCACAT
The DNA here is from genome assembly GCA_947683425.1 of Excoecaria cochinchinensis. Taxonomy (NCBI): domain Eukaryota; kingdom Viridiplantae; phylum Streptophyta; class Magnoliopsida; order Malpighiales; family Euphorbiaceae; genus Excoecaria; species Excoecaria cochinchinensis. Next base: position 11,403,602 of record CANTUQ010000119.1, read on the forward strand.
TGAGTATGCAGGCATAATTATGTGTATAAGTAAGAAATAAAACAATATGAATACAAGAGTTTATGCCTAAATTTCGATGTATAGAACTTTTATATGAACTCCTGATATCTTCTATTTTAATTGTTTTACTATATGTGATGGATCATGACATTATGTATACATGTTACATGCGTATGTGATTTGCATTGATGACCATTGTGAGTTGTTGTTCACTACATATTTTCCCCACTAAGCCGTTGAGCTTAGCACGGGTGTTTTATCCGTGCAGGTATAGAGGTAGGAGATTCCGGAAGGACAAATCCGCAGCCTCAAGATCCAACACAATAAGGTGAGCTTTTGTATGGGTTCTAAAGTTTTAGGAGTTGTAATTTTTGTTGTAATGTTTTGAAGTGTATTAAGAGATGTATTATGTAACACTTTGACATATACATATGTAAAGTCTTATATTATTGTACAGTAAAGTGATGTATATTTTTGTATATGGTGGAATGAATGATGTATTTAGTTTGGAAAGAAATTTTATAACTCTGATTTTATTATAAGTTTGTGATTGAGTTATCGCTTGTATGGCAGGCATGTTTTGTCTTTGTGTAGCAACCCTTACCTATTATGGTAACTCACCTATTCAGGATGTGGTTCACCACGTACGGATGAGGGGTGTTACAATTTTATTGGTATCAATGCATAGGTTTAGGCGACTCTGGGCATCCGTAGGATAGAAATGTCTATAGAATTGTGTTGGCCTGATGCGGATGTCTTTGTATTTTATAGCTAGGAGATGGCTTCATCACAAGAATTGTTAGAGGAGTCAGCTGAGAGCACGAATCCTCATGATCAAGATCCGTCTGTTTTTGGTCCAGTTCTACCTGCTAGAGTGCAACCTAAGGTTCCAGCGGTACCTATGGAAACTCTGTTGAAGATATCGCAAGATATGGCTAAAGTGTTGGATTGGATGACTGCACCTAAAGCTTTGATTAATATGTTGAGGAAGCATGGAGCTGAAGATTTCTATGGGACCAGCCTAGATTAGTCTGATAAGGTTGAGTTTTGGATTGAGAAGGTGCGGAGAGTGCTGGAAGAGATTAGATGCCCTCTAGAGTGGGAAGTGGAATGTGTGGTGTTTTTATTACAGGGTCCTGCCTATGATTGGTGGAAGTTAGTTCTGAGGCACCCGATGTTACTTGATTCTATCACTTGGGAGTTCTTGTCCAAGAATTCCATAACAAGTATGTCACTAGAGCTTACAAGGAGGCAAGGTGGAAACAGTTTCTGAACCTGAGGCAGAGGGCTTTGACAGTATCGGATTATGAAAAAGAGGTTAGCAGGCTCAGAAGTATGCACCAGTTGGAGTGCTTATTAAGGATTTTCGCTGTCAGCATTTCGAAGAGGGGTTAAATGAGTCCATTAATGCATTGTTGATCTCCATGACAACCTCTCAGAATGTCAGCTATTATCAGATAGTGCAAGCAGCGATGAGAGCTGAATGATCTGAGACAATTCTGAGGGATAGAGCTCAAAGAAGAAATCCCTTCCGAGGTGGCTCATCTTCATGAAAGAGGCCCGAGAATCTGCAGGCGACCTCTCAAGCTGAGTCCACCAATAGTCCTACTACCAGAGGAAGACAACAAGGGTCCTCACAAGTATCTGGTTATGGTAGACGTACCTTAAGTGGTCAAGGTGACAATGTACCAATGTGCTCACCGATTTATTATGAACTCTATTTAATGCATTAATAATAGGTTCCAATGCATATCTATAGACACTGAGTCCCAAAACAGCCCAAACTAGAGATTACTTAGTGATGAAAAGTCATCTATGACGCATATCGAGGAGCGAAATTGCTTGATCCTAACCCTTGACTCTCATGTTTTTTATAATTTTCTTGCTTTCTAGCCTTTTACACTTTGCCGAAAATGAAATGAGAATTTAAATGTAAAATTTTAGGTTTTGTTGACAGACGCCAGTCTGTGGGTGACAGACGCCCGTCTGTGAGCAACAGATGCCTGTCTATCACTCATCCTACCCGTTTATCGCTGATGGCTTGTGTTCGTTTATGACATTTTTATAATTTTTAGAGATGATTTTTGATAAATGCCCGTCTGTCACCACTTTTTGCAGATATCTACAGATTGCTCAGTGAAGCGAAAAATGAGGGATTTGGATGGTTTCTCCACCTGATTCTTGCAGATCCTATTTCAAAAATTGAGGTTTTGTCTCTATCAAAAAGGAAAATCCTAACTTTGTAGGTTTGGGTATAAAAAAAAGAGAGAAAAGATAAAAAAAAAAATAAGGGACAGAACATTTTCAAAAGAATAGGTGGCATTTTTAGAGAGAAAATAGAGTGAAGAGAAAAACTTGGTTTTTGGGTTCTTGAGAGAAAACTTCATAACCTTCTATTTAAAACACCATTTTTAATACTTTCCTAAGTTCAGATCTTCTATTAGAGCTTAATCTCTTCTAGAAATCAACCAAAAGGGACGACATTTTCTAGAGAGAGAAAGTTCCTTCTCTCTAAATTTCAAATCTTTCTTTTAGAAGTTAAGGAGAAAAAAGCACTTTCTATTTCTCCAAAAGCTAAGAAAACAATCCGAGGGTAAATATTCTAGGCTTAAATATCATTACTCCATGTTTAGATTTGAATATGATATGTGATGTGTGGTGATTTATGAATATGTGATTTTTGTGGTTTTGGATTTTTATTGGTTTAATAACCTCTTAAGGTCTTAAAGATGGTCCTAATGTGTTTTTAGGGCTTCATAAGAGTGCTTGAGGCCCCTTATGCATGTTTTTTTGAGTTAGAAAATATTTTAATAGAGGTTGAGTGGTGTTTCACGTTTTTGGGCATGATGGACGGGAAGAAGGCTTGAGAGACAGGCATCTCTCAAGCGACAGATGGGAAAAAGATAAGCATTTTGTCCTGCCTGTCACTCCTTTCTCGCCTGTCTCTCACGTACCTGCATGTCTATGGGCCCTGTTTAGACATTTTTGTTTGTTTTAATGCATTTTCTCTTTACCTTTTAATGTCTTCTCACCATTTTTTTTGCCTTGATTTCTTTCTCTTAAGCATGTAGCTTTGTTTCTTGTCTCTTATATTTTAATATCTTTATTTTCTTTGATTTCAGAATAGTTTTTATTTATTTAAGTGTTTTTATGACATTACTAATGAGTTATTCTTTATTTTATTTTTATGGCCCAAACTCATTCCTTTTTGTGAGCATTCTCGGCGAGAATGGGAACTTGGAGATTGAAGCACTCGAGTCTCATTGGGGCTGATTATGCTTCTGTGCATTTGCTTGGTTTATTTTATCTTGTTTTCCTTCATTATAATAATAAAGATTTTTTTGTGCATGTTAATATAAAGATTCATAAAAAAATGTTTATACTAATTAGTTGAAATTTTTCTAATAAAATGGGACCAATGTCCCAATTTCTATCCAAGAAAATACCATTTCAAAAGAAGGGTTTCTATTTATAAAACTAGCATCACTCATCCCAGTTTTCAAAAACTCTTAGATTTTGTAAATATGTATGTGGGAACCAATGTTTCCATCCAAACGAACACCCCGATTTATATATGTTTTTTTCATTTCATTTTTATCATGGACTTTGTATTTATTTTTGGAACAATTATCATTTTGTTTATCGCTTTATTTATTACTTTTTTCATGTACTTGTAATGCGCCTGTACTTTATTTGAATTGTGTGAGAAGAGAGATGGAAATTTAATTATAAAAACTCATTTATAAACTTAACCAAGGTATAAATAAGGTTAATGTCCCGAACCTTCTCTAGTTTAGGCTTTATGGGGTTAGACTAAATCTTTCCCAATGTTCTATTAGGTGGCAACTCCAAAAACCTACCTCTTGGTGCCCACTTAGACTCCTTTATGAGTTGATCGTTAACAATGGGATAGGGGCGATCCCCTTTCTATTGCAAAGTGACCAACTTTCACGAGTTAAAATGAACCTCTATCCGGCCTCAAGTCCTAAAAGTGACCTTTTAAGGGCAACCCGGATGCCACCAGGGTTTAGCGTGCGTCATAGTGGCGACTTCGCTGGAGAACTAAGAGACCTTGCTACTAAAGTATCTTGATTAAGTTAAATATAAGTGAGGTTTTGAAATTAAAATTCTATCTCTCTTCGAAATTGCATTATTCATGCTAAGGCCTTATAATTATGCTAGGCGTCCCCATTTATCCTGGTGTATTCCCAAAGCGCGACCCTATGTTCACTCAATGTAGGGAAGTGCCAAAGATGACCAACAACCCAAGTCTCATACCACTTGGTATATCAAATAGTGACGCGATTGGTCGTTATACTCGTGATGAGCTAGACCCGTTGGCAGGGACCATGCTTGGGTAGCTATAGACACCGGGTCCCGAGTAGCCTTGATCAGGATTATCCAATGATGAAATTAAGTGTGCCGATTTATAGGCAAAAAGAATGAAAATCGGAAGTGATAATTTCCTTGTCGTTTGATTTGTTGGGAATAAATAAAAATGTATTTTAAAAATTATTTTTGGGTAAAAAAGTGAGTTTTTTAATTTTTTGTGTTTTATAGAAAATTTAAAAAAAAAAACTTTTTCGCGCGAATGTCGGGTTGCGGCAGCGCTGGGCGCGCGCAGGCGGAGCACGCACGGGGCGCGCTCGCTTGCACGCGCGATGTGAGCAAGCGGCATGCTAGCCATCGCCTGCGCGCGCGGGCGACGGCCTGCCTACCGCGCTCAGCTGGGTGAGTGCCCCACTCGCTGGAGACGCCCGACGGGCGTCTCCCGCCCCTGTGCGCCCGTTTTCGCCCCAATGGCCTTTTTGGCCATATTTTCTTCATTTTTAATGCTTTTTAACTCATTTTTTTTTTTGCATAATTTAATTCAAAAAACCTTTTATCTTCCAACCCATCAAATTCAGTGGTTTTTTGTAGTTATTGGAATTAAATCAACTTAATTTCTTAATTAAAAAATTCTGAATTTTAGGGTTATAAAAAGGAATTTTTAAAAGAATTTTGGGGGGAATTTTCTTTAGAAAATTATTTTTCTTCTTCTTTCTTCTCTCAAACAAATTCTCTCAATTTCTAAAGAATTTTTCTAAGATAATTCTTGAGATAAAAAAAATAATTTTTGTTCTTGGGAATTTTTCTTCTTTTCATCAAACAATTTTTACTTTGAAACAAATAAATTAATTATTTGTTCTTGAGTAAAAATTCATTTTCAATATTTTATTTTTTCTAATTTTATTCTTACAAATCAAGACAAGAAATTGGATCTCCTTACTTTCATTTCATCAAGCTAATTTTGAGGGTAAACATTCTTGGCTTAATTTAATTTTTAATTTCATTTTTTTTTGTTTCCAATTAATTAGTTAACATGTAAATTCTTTTAGTTCTATCATTTTCTTCTTATTTTCTTATTCTTTTGTTTTTATTTAATTAATTATCATGTGAATTCTTTTAGATCTATTATTTAATTGTTAATATTTTTATTTCTACTTTTATTTTTTTATTTAATTGTTCATATTATTATTTCTTATTTCTTCTCATTTAATTGTTCATGTTCATATTATTGTCATCATTTTTTGTTCATATATATTATTAGTATTATCATTTAACATGTTTTAGTATAATTGGTATATTTTATTTTCATTTTATTCTTCCATATTATATATGATTGTTCATATTCCTTGATGTTATTATTATTATTATTATTATTATTATTATTGTTATTATTATTATATTTGATTGTTCATATTCTTTGTTATTATTGTGTTATTATTATTATTGTAGTTATTACCATCATTAGTATTATTATTATTATTATTATCCTTATTCTTGTTTAATTTTATTATTACTATTATTATTTATATTTTATGCATGCTGTTTTTTTATTATTTCTTTTGCTTTTTATGCATGATTGGTTGTCATTGATGTTATTTTGTATTTTTATGCATGTTAAATTCTATCATCATTATTTTATGCTTTTTATTAGGGGTGTACACGGTTCGGTACAATTCGGGGATTTGCAAATCTCCGTATTGTATTGAAATTTCGGTTCCTAAAAATTTCGGTACAATTCGGTTCTTATAAATTTCGGTACAATTCGGTACGGTTTTTTTAATTTTCGGTACAGTTCAGTTCGGTTTTTCGGTTCTTTCGGTACAAAACAAAACAATACAGTACAATACGGTATTTCGGATAATTTTAATAATTTGTTTTTTAAATATTTTAAAAATTATCAATTCTTTAAATTTAAATTTTAATTCACTCCAAAAACTCAAAATAAAAATTTTTAAATTTTATTCTTAATAATATTGCTTTACAACTAAAATATTATTGACATTATTTTTAATAATCCTTTATGATGATTGGTGTATTAATCATATATTAATTAAGTTTCTGATAATAAAAATTATACATATTATTATTTTCAATTATATATGAATTTATAAAAATAAATTGGTTTTGTTTGCAATTTATATAGAAACACTTGATGTAGATTATTTATACATTTCATTATGTCAACCAAAAAGTGTATAGTAAAATGAAAGTATAGTAAAATGAAATAAAATTTTAATAGTAATGGCAAAAGTTTTGACATATATTAATTCATATTATAGTAGTGGAAGGAAATTCTAGTTATTTTTTTGGATATATAGAGACTTTAAACTATTTATAAAATGTGTACTATGTTTATAATTTTGACATATATATTAAATATAGGGGTTTTTGACTAAATATAATATTTTATCCGTGTTCAATTACTCATATAGATAATTAAATGTTGTGCTAGATATAAATGGGTATTAGTTGAGTGATATTAAATATAAATCAAATTAATTAATAAGAAAATTACATACTTATATAATTAGTTATATATATAGCCTTAGCTAGTTATATTTAGAGAATAGAAGATAACTCTATGAACTATGATTATATTTAACGTTTATTCACATTTATTATCTTGATTCAATTATTATATTCAATTTCATTAAATTTGGCTTAACAGTTAAGAGATTGTTAATTGTTATTATAGTCAATAGTTATATTATAAGGGTGAATGTGAAATGCAGCAATCTTTTTATAGATTTTGTAGTTTAATATAATATATAATTAATAATACATATTAAACTTTAACAATTACTTTATATCTTAATTTTCTTTTATCAAATTATCCATATATAGAACAATTTTCATGAAAAATAAAATATTGTGATAATGAAAAACCAACATTTTTATAGTACTAATTACTAAGCTAATTAAATTATTTATAAGATTATTATATTCTTATATATTTATATTAATTGATAAAATTTCATTGATACAATAATTGTATATAATTATACTATTAAAATATATAATCAATTACTCATATAAATATTATTCCAAAAATAGATGAGTATTGGTTGAGTGATACTAAAAATAAATTAAATTATTGATAAGGTGATTAATATTATATACCCATACATTTACATCAATTGGTAAAATTTCATTTTTAATACATGCTTATTTATAAATAGATTTTTAATTTACATACTCATAGAAAAATTGTGACGAAAATAGATAAATATTAGTTGAGTGATACTAAAATTAAATAAAATTAATTGCATATTCATATAGATATAGCAATTAAATTTATCAAATTAATAATTAAAATATCCATTTTAATTTATTAACTATTTATTTAATGCATTAAAATATTTAATACAAATAATTATGAACCAAAATTTATATAATAAATATATAATATATATTATAAATAATATTTATATATAAATTGCTAGTATTATATATAATAAATATCGGTTCTTTCGGTCCAATTCGGTTCCAAAACAGTTCGGTACTGTTCAATACGGTTCTCGGTCCGGTTCCAGTACAATTCGGTTCGGTCCTAGTCAAAAAGTCAACGGTACAATTCGGTTCGGTTCTATTCAAAAAAGTCAACGGTACAATTCGGTTCTGGATCTTTTTATTCGGAATTTCGGTTCGGTACAGAAAGATCCAGACCCGTGTACACCCCTACTTTTTATGCATGTTAAATTTTATTAGCACTATTTTATGTTTTTTTAGCATGTTGATTTTATTAATTTGTTAAATTGCATATTTTTATTATGTCATTTTAATTGGCTTGTCATACATAATGCAATTTTGTTTGCCTTAATTTAATTGTTTTCATGTTATATGTTTAATTCATTTTTTTATTACTAACTTCATTTTCATTTGTTTTTATTTTCAATACTCATTTTTATGTGTGAGTTTTTGCTAAGTGGGAGCCCATAGAGACTTGAAGATACCATTTGGATGTTGTTCAATTTTTTTATTGTTTTTCATTATTTTGCTTTCATTTGGGTTTATTTTATTATTATTATGTAATTTGTAATAATAAATTTATTTTTATGCACGCTAATTAAAAAGTCACAAAAATATTTCTATTTATTAAACTTGGGTTTTTCTAAATAAAAATGGGACCAATGTCCTAGTTTTTCTTATCCAAAATAAATTATCACTTTAAAATTGTTTTCTTTAATTATGCATGAGAGGACCAACATCGTCATTTTAATAAATAGCCCGATTTTATGTATGAATTGTATTTTATTTACAAATGGGGGTTGTATTCCGCCCCTAGTTTTGTTGTAATTTATTTTTCTTTCATTTACTTTATTTATCGCTTTTATTATATGATTGATATGCGTTTAATTAAATTGCATTAAAATGAATGAGAAATGGGATGAAATGATAAATTCAAAACTCGATTATAAAATTAACCAAGGTATGAATAAATGGGAAGTCCCGAACTCACTCTGGTCTTGGGCTCAATGAGGTTAGAGGTCCATCTCAGTGTTTCATTGGGATGGAATCTCCAAAATATCTCTTGTGTCCCACCAAAAGACTTAAATTTACAATCCTAGGCTCCACGGGGTAGAGGGTCATTCCAGTGTTCTATTGGGATGATATCTCCAAAATCCCTTTGGCTTGCCCAAAATGGATATTATGCACCGTCTTAGGCTCACTGAGACGAGATGAACTTTCCCAATATTTTATTGGGTGGCGACTTCATGAAATCTCCTTATTGCCCAAAATAGACGCACTTGTAAATACCTTACAAGTTCCAATGAACCTCTCTTGATCGCCCTAAAGGCGAGATTTCGGGGACCACGGGGTTCGGCGCGCGTCACAGTAGCCCTAACGTATCATCACTCAACTTAAGCTCATGTAGTGGCAAGTAGATACCTCCCCTTGGTAATATGCACCGTAATATTGTGCTTGCTATGTCGGCTGTTATATATTAAATAAATTCAATTTAATTAAGTGGTCGTTCATCAAAGTCTTTCATGCCCCAGTGGCCCCATTCTAATTCAATTGAAATGTCTAAATACATAATAGCCAAAACTCTTGTGTGTGTGATTTAAATAAGAGAGGTTATGTTGTCGATTTTTCACTGTGCACTATACATGTCCATCAGGTTCCCTGTTGACCTATGGATTGAACCCACCTAGGAAAGAGACCGCATGACATCCAGTGTGGGAGTAAAAACGTTAGAAGGTTATTACTTACTTGTATTTGGTTGTGGGTGTTACATAAATATGATCATGCATTGCATTCATACATCATTCTAACATTTTAAATTTTGCAACCATCACTGGTCATCCAAGTGGTTCGGGGGACCTAACAGCTGACTTTTCAGAAATCCACTTTTTGAACTATGGGAGTTAGTACCAGCACCTGGTTCTGATTCGATTTCATTAGACGAAGGCTCAAATTTTTCTTTGGGATAGTTTTTGGAACTAGAAATGGTAGAGGAAACTAACGCTTTGATCACCAAGGAGATAAACCAAAGGTTTGAGGAGTTTGAAAGGTGAATGATGGCTATGATGAGTAATTTGGTTGTGCAAATGGCACCTAATGTTGGACAGCAATCGACGGCCCTTACTATGGAGCGAGCTAAACCGCTTGTCGGTGGAAAGGCTCCCCCAATAGTAGCTACAGCACAACAGGCGACCACTAACCCTAGAACGACAACAATAGTTGAACAAAGAAGGATGAGGATTCATGACCTGGAAGCTGACTTTATGATAGAGGAAGAAGATGAACCTGTAATCCCTTGGGTAATTAGAAGCAGTGTGCCTAAGATGGAAGATGACATGGTAAGAAAGATGGAGGAGAAAATTGAAGCGATCACTCACTTGTTGTTAGTGGGAAAAGGAATTAAACCGGAGGATAGGGATCTGGAGGGAGAGGAGCTCTAGACTTACCAAAGTTTGATGGTACTTTCCTTCTGCACATATTAAGCAATACACCCCAATCATGAAGGGTACGGAGCTGATGAAAAAATAGAAGATAAAGTATTTTTGTCTCAGTTTGATAAGACCAGTAATCGATCGGTACCATAGGATAGACAAAAGGTCCAAAAAAGATCTACTGATGAAGGAGTTCATGAGACAGTATAATTGTAGTACTAAAATGGAGGTCACACTGAAAGACCTCAAGCTTTTACAATAGAAGTATGATGAGTCATTCCACAAGTACCTTACTCGGTAGAGGAATCAAGTCATGGAGATGAAAAGGAAATCGAAGACGTTGAATCAAATTAGATTGTTCATTAGGAACGCGAGCCCATACCTGAGAGAAAGGCTCAAGATGAAGGGACTTAAAGATTGGAAAGCACTGAAGGGCATCGCTATAGAGGTTGAAGGGGAATACTTGGATAAGAAGGCCAGCAATGAGAGCTACACTAGGAGAAGTTTTGGAAATCAAGGGCTAAACAAGTCAGCCAGCGTCGAAAGTAGCAACAAAAGGGCCAGGAAGACAGCAGAAGTCTAAGCCACTGATGTGAGCTAGAGGTATTACTTGAATTTAGGTAGGCCTTTATCCTAGGTTTTAGAGAGGCTAATGAAAGAGGGTAAGTTGCAGCTGCTACCAGCTAGACCTGCTAGAAATGATGGCCAACTCGCCCATAAAAGAGACCTATACTGTGCATACCACCAACACACTACCCATCTTACTGATTAGTGTAGGACACTGAGGGATCGGATCTAAGATCTTATTAATAGTAAATAGATTATGGATCCAGAAAGAGAGAAAAGAAGAAAAAGGACAGGTACAACATAGTCCCTCCCCCTATTTTTATGATAGGATCTAACATGCCTGAATGGTATGTCTTGAAGGACCTCTATTGGAATGAGTATGTAGCTGTCACCCATCCAGGGCAGAAGAAAAGTGAATCTAAGGTAGATATGATCGACTGTTGGGATTCAACTAGTGAAAGTGAAGCTAAGAAGGCTGAAGAACTCGAGAATCTGTGGGACTCCGAGGATGAAGAAAAGGGGAAGAAAGTGCAGGTTGTAACTCGTAGCGGGAGAGTAGTACTAAAAATAGAGAAGCAATTGGATTCTATGCCTCCAATCATAGAAAAGGAGTTGGAGGAGGACCAGATTATAAAGCAGCTGAAAAAGAAGCCGGATCAAATCTCGATATGGGACCTATTAAGACAATTACCGAGCCATAGGCAGAAGTTAGTGCAAGCCTTGTGTGACGCGGGCCAAAACCCGCTATATGTTTCCCGAAGGCTAGATTTTAGGATCCGAGAGGGTTCGCATCTAGATCTTTGGTAACATGAGATATTTTGGAATCCCTTGCTAATAGAATATTGGGGAAGTTCATCTAATCCCATGAAACCTTTACACACTTTTGAGCTATTTTGGAGTCGCCACCCATTTTACAAGAAATTGAGAAATGTCATCTAACCTCGGAAGTCTAAACCAGAGAGTGGTTCGGAACTTCACTCTTATTAATGCCTTAGATAAATTATAAGTGAGCTTTTAATAATTAATTTTTCATTCCTTTTCTCACACGTAATGCAAATTAACTTAAGCGCACATCAAGCATCAAAAGAAAGCGATAAACAAAAAGCGATAAATAAAATAATTAAAATACAAAATAAATTATAAACTAAAACTGTGACAAAAAATACAATCCCCCAAAATATAAAATTAAGTAAACAAAATCCACTAAATAAATAACATACATAAAATGAGATATTTATTTGGAATAAAAACATTGGTTCCTTTATGTACACTTAAAAAATCAAAGAGTTATTTTTTATATATTGTTGAGAAAAATTGGGATGAGTAATCCCATTTTATGAATACTAACTTTTTTTGAAAATGACATTTTATTAGTTAAAAGTAGAACATTGGACCCATTTTATTAGAAAAATTTCAAATTTATTAATACAAATATTTTTGTAATTTTTAATTAAACGTGCATAAAATAAATAATTTAATTACTAATTACATGACAAAATAAATAAAAAGCAAAATAAAGAAAGATAATACAAATAACAAAAATGATAAATCAACCAAAATAAATTCCTTGGATCTCCTCATTTGTTCGAATGCGTGCTCAAACAAGGAAAAACAAAGATTTGAAACTAAAAATAAACACAAATAAAACTAATATTAGTAATTAAATAAAAAAAATTAATCGAACACATAAAATAATAAAAATGAATTAAAATAAATAAAAATGAAATAAAAATGCGTTATGAATGATAAATTAATTAAATAACATAATGAAGTAAAAAAATTAACATATTAATAAATTAACACGCATAGAAACATAAATAATAATAATAATAATAATAATAATAATAATAATAATAATAATAATAATAATAATAATAGGAAATCAGATTAAATAAAATAAATATATAAACAATTGAATAAATAAATAAAATGAAATAATAAAGAAAATAAAGTGAAAGGGAAAACACAATCAAAAGAAAAAAAAATACATTAGACAAATAGAAAAATAATATATCTAAAAATCTACATGGGAATTAATTAATTGTAAACAAGAAATAAAAATAATACAATAAATAAATAAATAAATAATAAAAATATGAGATCGAGCCTAGGATATTTACCCTTAAAATTTGGTTTGGGCTGCCTCGGGACCCTGTGTCTACACCTTGTGCGAGTCCACAGCCGCTACAACTATTTCACCTACTAAGTTGCTAGATCTTGTAAAAGGAAGTTTTGAGGAAAGCCTTGTATATTCTGATGCTAATATGTCGGCCAAGAGCCGTAATCACAACCGTTTATTATATATAAAGGCGCAGGTCAATGGCAAGCACACTGCTTGCGTGATGGTAGATGACGGGTCCTCCATAAACATTTGTCCCCTAGTGGCGATTCCCATGTTTAGGTTGAATGAGAGCAAGTTGAGCAACTTTGATCTCACCATCACAGCTTACGATAATTCTAGAAGGGAAGCATCAGGGACTTTTAGAGTAGTAGTGAAGACCAAACTGGTTGAATTATGGTCCTTTCAATTCCCGCTGATTTGTGGTCCTTTCAATTTCTCGCCGATTTCTCAGTTCTACTCGAGAAGCCATGGTTCTATAAGATAGGAAGGGTTCTGTCAACCTTGCACCAGATGATTAAGATTCCATATGAAGGGCAAGTTATGACCATTAGGGCAGCTAGAGAAAATCGAGTTTCAGCTTTAGGGATATCGAATCAACCCTTTAAGGGCTTTCATATGGCCACTGTTAATGAAGAGAGGGATTAAGTGGGAAGCCCCCAAGTATTCAACATGATGAAGCAGAAGCATTTCCTCCTAGGGGCCGGATTGGGTAAAAATTCTCAAGGGACGCAATAAGCGATTACAACAAAGGCTCAAAAAGCCCGAAAGGGCCTAGGATATGAAGGCATGATCTCGAAGGCCAAGAAGGAATCGGTGGAAATCCCTCATATTTTGGAGAGTTTTATACCAGCAATGTCAGTCTGTGCTTATTGTGGCAAAGTTGAGCCTCAATGTACTGATGGGAAGATCACACCATGTTTTAAAGTCTTCAATGACGTTTTTAAGTGGGATGTTAAAATTGTTAAGCATGTAAAGGATTTTTGGGCTGAAGAAGTCATGACCCAAAGCACTACATAGGATTGGGATGTTCTTGAGGAAATTGTCACTGAGAATTTGTTAGCTACCCAGGTGAAGGGTAAGGAGAAGTTGGTAGCAAAAGCGATAGTGCCAGAATTCAAAAATCTGAAAGTTGCAAGCAATCAAGGTGGAGAACCATCAAACTCGGCATTAGCAGCGATGAAAGATGGAAGTAATGATGATTTCCTAGATGTACTTTTCATTCCCGAACTATTTGATAATTATGTCTGTAATTCTGAATGCATTAATAAGATGAACAACTTTTCTTATTTGTGTGATAGTTCTCATGATTTCATTACGCATGATCACGCACATGAGTCATTTATATTTGACATTAATTCGACTAATACTACTAAATTTAATCTCAAAACTCTGGAAAATCCAAAAAAAAATTTGATAACATCTGACATAACTCCTGAAGAGAGAAAATTTTTAAAGAATATTAAAAAAATACAAAAAAGTCTTTGTATAGACCTACGAAGATATGCCGGGAATCTACCGTGATGTCGCCAAACATACTATTCCAACCTATCCAGAATGCAAGCTTGTTAAATAGAAGCTCAGGAGACTTAGACCAGAATGGGCAAAAAAGGTAAAAGAGGAGGTGCACAAACAAATTGAGGCTAAGTTCTTGGTGGAGGTTCAATACCAACATGGTTAGCCAATGTAGTCCTTGTATCCAAAAAGGATGAAAGGGTTTGAGTATTTATAGACTATTGAGATTTGAATAAGGCTTGCCCAAAAAATGATTTCGTATTGCCCCACATCAATGTTCTAGTAAATAGTGCAGCCGCTTATGCGATGTATAGCTTTGTGGATGGGTATGTCAGGTACAACCAAATTCTTAACAAGATTGTATACTACATCAAGGCATCTTTCATCACTAAATAGGGGACATATGCTTACCGAGTGATGCCTTTTGGATTGAAGAATGCTGGAGCAACTTATCAGAGAATGGCCACCAAAATCTTAGATGACTTGATTCACAAGGAGGTGGAGGTATACATTGACAACATGATGATTAAGTCAACTAATAGAGAGGGTCATTTTGAGGCCTTAGAGAAGTTCTTTCAAAGGATCGACAAGTACAATCTTTGCCTTAATCCTAAGAAGTGTATATTCGAAGTTACCTTAAGTAAGCTATTGGGTCACGTGGTGAGCTAAAGAGGAATTGGGATAGATCTCAATAAGGTCAAGGCTATAAGAGAGATGCCGGTGCCTTATAAAGAGAAAGAGGTCAGAAGCTTCCTAAGCCAACTTCAATACATCAGTCGGTTTATTGCCAAGGTTGCTTCAGTTTGCGAGCCGATCTTCAAGCTCTTCAAGAAAAATCAACCAGTGGTATGGAACGTCGACTGTTAGAAGGCCTTGGATACCATTAGGTAGTATCTCTTACATCCCTCAGTCCTAAGACCACCTCAGCCCGTTAAACCTCTAATCCTTTACTTAGCAATAAAAGATAACTCCGTAGGTACCATAGTAGCCAAAGAAGATTAATTTGTGGTTGAATTTGCAAGTTACTACCTCAGTAAGAAATTTCTTCCTTGTGAAGCCAAGTATATTAAGGTGGAAAAGATTTGTCTGGCAATAATTTAGGCTTTAAAAAAGTTAAGACATTATGTGACGCGCGCCGAACCCCGTATCTTCCCGAAGGCCCCTTTAGGGCTATCAGGAGAGGTTCATTGAAACTTGTAAGGTATTTACAAGTGCGTCTATTTTGAGCAACAAGGAGATTTCATGGAGTCACCACCCAATAAAACATTGGGACAGTTCGTCTCATCTCAGTGGGCCTAAGACGGCGCTGCTATGTCCATTTTGGGCAAGCCAGAGGGGTCTTGGAGGTTCCATCCTAATAGAACATTAGGAGGGCCCTCTCGCCTCGTGGAGTCTAGGACTGTGCAAGTTAAAGCCTTTTTACAGGACACAAGAGGTGTCTTGGAGATCCCATTAAAATGGATCTCTCGCCTCGTTGAGCCCAAAGACCAGAGATGGTTCGGGACTCCCCATTTATTCATGCCTTTGGTTAAGTTTATAATTGAATTTTGAATTTAGTATT
Organism: Excoecaria cochinchinensis; assembly: GCA_947683425.1. Classification (NCBI taxonomy): domain Eukaryota; kingdom Viridiplantae; phylum Streptophyta; class Magnoliopsida; order Malpighiales; family Euphorbiaceae; genus Excoecaria; species Excoecaria cochinchinensis. The sequence goes on from CANTUQ010000119.1 coordinate 11,419,590, forward strand.
TCATCCCATTTCTCATTCAATTTTCATGCAATTTATGTCACACCCCAAATCAAGCCTAGTCGGATTTGGCAAGTTAAGTCGGGAATTCAAGGGTATTTCAGTAATTTGTATTTGAGGGAAATTGCATAATAAGGATTTAATGGCAAAGTAATTAATTAAGTATGTTAAGAAGAGAAATGTTAGAGTGTGCATGTGATGTATGAAAGTAAGATATAAGTGGGTTAAGAGATTTTATAGTGTGGATTTGTATGTATAGTGCCTTGGATGTATGTGGGTTTTAAGAAATGATTTGGTGTGGCTCAAGTTTGGTGCCTTGAAGATTTTTATTCAAGAAATGCTTGTGTGTGGATGGTGTATGGTGCTTGGAGTGGTAAGTCAAAAAGTGGAGTGTTTGGTCCTATAGGAAGTTGACAAGTGGTGTGGTGGTTGAGCAATTAATGAGAAAGGAGATAAAGGAATGGAAGAAAGAGGGGGAGAGCAAAAATCACGTTGGGCTCTCTTCTCTCTCTCCCGTTCTTCCTCTTCTTCTCTTCTTTCCCGTTTTGTTCTTCCTCTCTTGGTTGGGTGCTTGTCGAAGCTGGTTTGGAAGTGTTTGGGAGCGAGATTGAGAAGGTAAGTGGTTAGATCTTGGATGTTTGTGTTTGGATTCTTCTTCCTCTTCTTCTTTTGATTTTATTTAAGATGGGGTTTTTGGAAGAGTAATTGTGGGTTTTGGTTTTGTGCAAGCTTTTGGTTTCAAGAGAAAGCTCAAGGGTAAAGAGAAGGTGAAGATTGGGTTTTGAAGCTACAACGAAACTAGGTTTGGGAGCTTTGATTTATGAATTGGAATTTGTGAGTTGTTGTGCCCTAATTCTCACTTAGGATGTAAATGAGTTTGTATTGTTTAAATCTCTGAAATTTGAGTGTTTTGGTATGTGTAAAGGTATGATTGATATGGGTAAATGAGTTAGTAATGCATGATTAAGATTAAATTGAAGGTTTGTGAGTTTGGTAAATATAATGCTTTGTATGTAAATGTGTTTAAGCATGTGTTCTTGATAATTTCAGGAATTTAGGTTGTGATATGTTCTTGTCAAGGCATATATGTTATGGGTTTTTGTTTTGGAATGTGAAACTTGCAAGAGCATGATCTAATTATGGTAATTTGGGAGTTGATGTGGTTTTGTGCATAAAATGGGTTTTTGAATGATTCTTGGAATTGGAGGTCTAAATTGTTAAATTATGAAGAAATTAATTGTTGATAAATGTTATATTGTGTGAATTGATGCTAATGAGTGGCTGGATTTGAGGTAAGAGACCATTTGGATGTGATTTGTGTGTTGTGGGTGTGTTTTGGAAGAGGAAGAAATCTGCAGATTTCTGCAGATTTTGCAGGTCCCGACTCTATCGCGATCGCGACACTGTCGCGAGCGCGACAGAGATCGGTGATCTCGGCCTGTGCTGTCGCGAGCACGCGACCCTGTCGCGAGCTCGCGATAGCAAAAGTTGATGTGCTCTCTGTCGCGAGCGTGACATCGTTGCGATCGCTACAGAGTGCAATGCTGGCCTGTGCTATCGCGAGCACGCGAACTATCGTGAGCTCACAATGGCGAAATATTGGTCTCTGTCGCGATCACGACGTAGTCGCGAGCTCGACAGGGTTTGGCTGTTCCCTCCTCCCCGCGATCGCGAAGCCCGTCTCGCGCACTGCGAAGAGACTATGGTCTCTGTCACGAGCGCGACAGTTCAGTTGTGCTGAATGAGTTTCCTTTGGCGAGCGTGTGTGGTTTTGAACTTCAAGTTTCTTATGAGTGCCCTTAAGCCTCATATCTATTAATCTGTGAGTTATGCGAATGTGAATCCATGATATGAATATGCCTATATGTATGTATGTAATTTAGAACATTATGGGATGAATGGATTAGTTATGTATGGTTTATACTTAGTTATCCTCATCTACCGCATGAGTAGGATTATGTATTGATAATCACTAGCATGTTAGTGTTTCTATGCTTATCTCCGATATGCTTTAGAATTTTGGATAATGTTAAAGTGTGTTGACTGTATTATATTATATGCTTTGCAATATGAATTATTTGAGGCATGATTAACATTATGAACTTATGTATATGTCTACTATACTCTGATTTATGCATGTTGAATTATATTGTGTGACTCAAACATGATTTGTATTACGCATGACCTGCTTGAGTCAGTCAGTGGATAGTTAGGCATGCCTAATAAAGATTTCGTTAGCTGCAGCCCTTTGAACGTTTGGACCCTGATCAGGTCCCTGTTTGGTTCCTCGCGAACCCTTTTATGTGTATGGATCTTGCTTAAGATCCCCTATTGTGAAAGTGTTTTGAATGAGAATTTATGTGATTGCTCGTTCTCCACTATTTTGAGTCAGCAGGTATTCTAATCGCTTTGTCTGATATGAATATGATAATATGATAACCGTTGGGTAAGATTTCAGTAATGTGAATCAGCTATCTTTTTGAATGGGATCATGAAAGTCTGAGTGATCTGAATGTGACCCAAGTATGTATTTGTATATGCTTTCACGCCTATATTGTATTGTGAATGGATTTAATTGATCAGTTGGGAGTGTAAGCATGCGAACTAGTATGTATAAGTATGCTGGCTTGCATCATTGAATACTTTGGTTAAATGTGTGAATGAGTATTTGTTTTATTGTGATGTAATGCATGTGGATCGACGTCCGGTAAGAGCATGTGTCATAATGTAATGATATGCTGTATGCTCCTTCGAACTCAGTTATCGCAGTATTTGGGTATGTTGTTGTGTGTTTGCAATTCATGGCATGATATTGTATGGAGTAGAGTTGCGCAGTGAAAGTGTGGTGGTTTGATGCTATGCACTAGGTTTTAGTTAGTGTATGAGCCTTATGACATGATAAAAGTATGTTTTAGTACCTCTTAGTGGTGCATGATAGTTGGGTGTAGTAATGATTGGTAATTGGGTTGCATGTAAACAGGTTTCTCTAAGGTAATGGTGTCTTGGTATGATAATTGCGTGTGTAAATTTTCAAGAGTTTATGCATGGTGAAGTGCTGCTAACTGATACCTCGGCGAAACCAGTAAGTATATGCATGTGAGATTGTACGTAGTTCTGCATGATGATAATTGTATTGTGTATGGTATTTCTTTTGCTATGACTTACTTTGATATAAGTATATGGATATAAATGTGAATTCTCGAATGAATGCCCTTACTACGCAAGTCTGATTATATACGTGTTATGTATATCCGCATTTGCCATTTGAATGTGTTATGCCTTGGCGACCATTGTGAATGGCAGTCCATATTTTGGTGTGCTCTCCCCACTAAGCGTTATCGCTTAGCACGGGCTCTCTTCCCGTGCAGGTGGCAGATTGTGTTCGGAGCGAGTCGCGCATCTGCAGGGTCGGCCACATAGGAGTTAGAAGTTTTGTATTTTATTCAGCTTCTGTATTTCAGCTTTTGTATTTATGTAAATATATATATATATCATTCTAGAGATTTTTATTTGGGATATGTAATCGTTAGTATGTTTTTATGTTAAGTTATTCCTTTATTTTATCATTCGCTTTATGCTTTCGCTGTATGATCATATGTATACATGTGTTTATGCTTCCGCTTAGTGCCTGCGTGTGTGTGAGTTATTGCATGATCAGTCTGTGCCCGCAAGGTAAGTCAAGTTTTTAATTATCCCGTAATTTCGTATGTATGTTACGTATAAATGTATGCTTCCGCATTGTGCATGTGCATATCTGTGTGAGTGAGCATCGGGTAGCGCGCCGCCGGCATCCTTCCAATGGGGGCGACGGTGGGGGTGTTACAATTTAATTAAACGCACATGTCAATCACATAATAAAAGCGATAAATAAAATAAATGAAAGCAAAATAAATTACAACAAAACTAGGGGCGGAATACAACCCCCATTTGTAAATAAAATACAATTCATACATAAATCAGGATATTTATTAAAAATGAGGACGTTGGTCCTCTTATGCATAATTAAAGAAAATAATTTTAAAATGACAATTTATTTTGGATGGAAGAAACTAAGACATTGGTCTCATTTTATTTAGAAAAACCAAATTAATTAAATAGAAATATTTTTGTAATTTTTTAATTAACGTGCATAAATATAAAATTAAATAAACTTATTACAAATTACATATTAGAAATAAAATAACGAAAGTAAAAGAAATGAAAATAACAAATCAACCCCCAAATGGATCTTCAAATCTTCATGGGCTCCCACTTGGTATAGAAAAGACTCAGACATAAAAATAAGTATTAAAAATGAAAGAAAAAAAAACAAATAAAAGTGAAGTTAGTAAAAAAAAATAATTAAACATATAACATGAAAACAATTAAATTAAAGCAATCAAAATTGCATCATGTATGACAAGCCAATTAAAACGATATAATAAAAATATGCAATCCAATTAATTAACAATTTAGCATGCATAAAAGATGATATAATAATAATAATAAAATTTAACATGCAAAAACAAGCATAAAATAATGATGATAAAATTTAACATGCATAAAGACATAAAATAATAACAATAATGTCCAATCATGCATAAAAAGTAAAAGTAATAATAAAAATCATCATGCATAAAACATAAATAATAATAGTAATAATAAAATTAAACAAGAATAAGGATAATAATAATAATACTAATGATGTTAATAACTGTAATAATAATAATAATAATAACACAATAATAACAAATGATATGAACAATCAAACAAAATAATAATAATAATAATAATAATAATAATAATAATAATAATAATAATAATAATAATAAAAGAAGATGAACAATATGAACAACATGAACAATTAAATAAAAATAATATGAACAATTGAATAAAAATAATATGAACAAGAAATAATAGTATGAACAATTAGATAAAGAATAAGAGGTAAAAACATGAACAATTAAATAATAGATGTAAAAGAATTTACATGATGATTAATTAAATAAAAAAAAGAATGAAATTAAAATTAAATGAAGAAATTGAGCCAAAAATAATTACCCTCAAATTTATCTTGAAGAAATGAAGGTAGATGATCCAATTCCTTGTCTTGATTTGAAGAATATGATTAGGAAAATAAAATATTGAAAGATTAATTTTACTCAAGAACAAACAATTAATTTATTTGTCTTAAAGTAAAAAAAATATTTGATGAAATGAAGAAAATTCCCAAAAACAAAAATTATTCTTTTTGCCTTAAGAATTCACTTGGAAAAATTCTTTAGAAAAAATTGAGAGAGTTTGGTTTGAGAGAAGAAAGAAGAAGAAAAAAAATTTCTAAAGAAAAATCCCCCTTTTTCCTTCAAAATTCCCCCTTTTTCCTTTTTCCAAAAAAAAATCAGATTTTTAATTAAAAAATTAAATTAATTTAATTCCCATAACTACAAAAAACAACTGAATTTATTGGGTTGGAAGATAAAAGGCTTTTTGAATTGAATTATGCAAAAAAAATGAGTTAAAAAGCATTTAAAATGAAGAAGTTATGGCCAAAAAGGCCATAAAAGCCAAAACGGGCGAAAACGGGCGCACAGGGGCAAGGGGCGCCCCGTCGGAGCGCCCGACGGGCTTCCCGCGCGCATGTGCGCACGACGGGCAATCGTCAGCGCGCTCCGCCTGCGCGCCGGGGCGCACCCAGCGCTGCCGCAGCCCGACACTCGCGCGAAATTTTTTTTTTTAAATAAAATTCTATAAAAACACAATAATTTAAAAACTAACTTTTTATCCCAAAATAATTTTTAAAACATTTTTAAAATATTTCTAAAATACATTTTTCTTCATTTCTAACAAATCAAAACGATAAGGAAATTATCACTTCCAACGTTCATTCTTTTTGCCTATAAATCGGCACACTTAATTTCATCATTGGGTAATCCTGATCAAGGCTACTTGGGACCCGGTGTCTACACATTATTTCCATCTTACAAGGTGCAAGCAATCGCCAAGCAGGATCCTTTGAGTATCTTCAAGAAACACCTTCACTGCAAGGTAAAATAGAGAGATGTCTGATACTACTGCAAGAGTTTGACATAGAGCTCATCATTAGAAAAACCATTAAGGGCCAAGCTATAGCGAAATTCTTAGAAAATCATCCCATCAATGGGAACCAATTTGAATTTGAGTTCCCTAATAAAGGCATTGCAACTATTGCAATGCAGGGGTGGCAAATGTATTTTGATGGAGCAGTAAATAACAAAGGAGCCGGGGTAAGAGTAATTTTGATAACCCTAGAAGGTAAGAAACTTCACTTAGCCAAGAAGCTGAGATATAGGGCTACCAATAATGAGGCTGAGTACGAGGCTTGCATTTTTGGGTTAGAAGCGCTTTTGGCTGTGGGGGCAGAGACTACAGAAGTTTTTGGAGACTCATCCTTGGTAATCTATCAAGTCACGGGTGAATGGTCCATCAAACAAGAACGACTATTGCCGTACATGAGGTGTTTAATGGAGTTTAGTGGCCAATTCAAAGTCTACACTTTTAACTATGCACCTCAAGATGAGAACCAATTAGCAGATACTCTCGCCACCCTAGTGTCTATGTGGGTGTAGACACTGGGTCCGGAGTCAAGGGTAACATCTAAAAAATGGTAATTTTGGCTCTCCAGGCTCCTTGATAATTTCTCCAAAAAAATATATATAAAAACTTAAAAATAAAAAAAATATATATATATATATGTGTGTGTGTGTGTGTACAATTAAAAATTAGTTAGTTAATTTATTAGTTAGTATTGTAGGATAATTAAAATTGAAAAAAGAAAATAAATATAGTGTCTAATTAAGTAAAATATGTAATAATTTAAGTAAATTAATTAAATTAAAAAAAAAGTAAAAAATATGGAGAAAATTAAGGGGTAAGATGTACCCTAATTTGAGGGGTATAAAAAGAAAAAGAGTGGGCAAAAATGAAGGGCCAACAGATGAGGAAAACTAAGAAAATTAAAATAGAAAGAAGGAGCAAGAGCAGGGGTCGGTTGATGGGGAAAAAGAAAGAAACGAAAGATAAAAAGATAAAGAAAAGAGAGAGTAAGAAGGACCAGGGAAACCAAATGAAAGCCAAAAAGAAAGAAATAAGGGAAGAGGAAAGAAGAGAATAAGGGAACAGAGGAGAAGGCCAACGGAAATGTAGGAACCGAAGGACGCGGCACTGGAAAAGAGAGAAAGAGAGGGAAGAAGGCGGGGGCACCGCCCGCTAGCCACGGCACCGGACCGGCGCACTCGTCGGCGTGGAGGAGATCGGCGAGGGAAGAGAGGACGTTGCCGATGCGATTTTCGGCCAACTCCGGCGAGTGACCGGCGGCGATGGACTCTCGGCAGCTTGATCTACCGTCCGGCAATGGAGGTGTCGACCACCTCCCATTTCCGACGGCTCTAGCGAGGTAAATCCGGTGGGATCCTTTTCTTTTTATTACTATTATTATTATTATTATTATTATTATTATTATTTATTATTGATTATTGTGTTTTGTTGTTGTTGTTGTTGTTGTTGTTATTATTATTATTATTATTATTATTATTATTATTATTATCTTATTTATTCATTATTGGTGTTATTGTGTTATAATAATATTATTGTTATTAGTATTATTTAATTTATGTCTATTTTACATTATTTATTATTATGAGTATTTGTTATTATTATTAGTTGTTATTATTATCATTATTATTATTTTATTTTAGTATTTGCTATTATTATTATTATTATTATTATTATTATTGTTGTTGTTGTTGTTGTTGATGTTATTATTTTTATTGTTATAATTAATATTATCATGGTTATTATTGTTATTATATTGTGGTATTATTATTATTATTATTATTATTATTATTATTATTATTATTATTATTATTATTATTATTATTATTATTATTATTATTATTGTCACTATGATTGTCATATTTGTCATTATCATTATTTTATCCTATGTTATTATTGTTAGTATTATTTAGTATTATGTTATTATTATTGTTAGTAGTATTATTATTATCATTTTGTGTATTATTATGTTATGTTTGTTTGTTTGTTTGTTTGTTTATTTATTATTATTATTATTTTATGTTGTTGTTGTTGTTGTTATTATTATTATTATTATTATTATTATTATTAGCATTTTTATTATTGTTGTTCATGTTATTATTATTATTATATTACATTATTACTATTATTGTTAATTATTATTATTGATATTATTATTATTATCATTATTATTTTATGGTATTATTATTAGCATCATTATTTTTTATTGTCATTGATCATTATAATCATGTCATTCGTGTTTTATATTCATTAATTATATCAATTTATTTTACTTTCACTACACCAAATCAGTTCTCAATTTATTTAATTAAATTATTTATTTATTTATCACTTAATTTGATTTAATCCATTATTGACCAATATTATTTTCTGTCTTGACCGCAATGCGAGGGGCATGTGGCTCGCCCATGGAGTTAGACGAAGCATGGTCCGGTCTAGTAGTTTAGGATTTATTTATTTTTCGAAAATGTGTATTTATTATTTTATTTTTTTCATTTGCTTGTGGGCTGTAATAATAAAAGATTTTCGACCGCACTTAAAAAGAATCACCACACAAATATTTTCTACTAAATTGAAAATCTGTTAATAAAACTGGACCAATGTCCTCGTTTTCATCCCAAAAGTGAGAGGTTTATGTTTTCATTAAAACAAGATCACTTTGTCCTTTTTTCATAAAGTCAATTCGAAAACTCTATACTTTTTTTGTAAAATAAGTAGTTGGGAACCAATATTGCCGTCTAAATGAATAGCCCAATTTATGTATGTATTTTCATTTTAACGCTATTATGGATTTTGCAGTTATTTTTGGATAATTGTAATTATATTGTATTTGTCGCTTTATTAATTGCTTTTTTATGTGTTTCTAGTGCGCTTTAATATACTTACATAAATCGTGTGAGAAAAGAGATAAAATAATTGATTCTAAAAATCCATTTACATAACGTTAACCAAAGGTATGAATAAGAGTGAGATCCCGAACTCTCTCTGGTTTTGGCCTCATAAGGTTAAAATCTATTTCCCAATGTTTTATTGGGTGGCGACTCCGTGATACCTACCTTATGATACCCAATAGACGCTCTCGTAAGTTGATTGCCAACAATGGAATAAGGGTGAATCCCTATCCATTGCGAATAGATCAGCTTTAACTAGTTTTAACGAACCTCCAACCGGTCTCGGGTCCTAAAAGCGGACTCTCGAGAGCCATTCGGATGTCGAGCGGGGTTCGAGCACGTCACAGTGGCGACTTCGCTGGGGATATCATGAGATTTTGCTCCCAAAGTACTTTTGGTTAATCTAATGTAAATGGGTTTAGGATCAAGAAATTTTATCTCTTTTCGAAAGATTGCATTGCATTTCACTAGAGCCTTAGAATTATGCTAGGTTGGTCCCCTATATACCCCGGTGCGTTCCTAAAACACGACCCTACTTTTACTCATTGTAGGGAAGTGTTCGGGATAATCACCAGCCCAAGTCTCGTGCCATCATGGTATATTAAATGATGACCCGACCGGTCACTATACTCATGACGAGCTAAACCCGTTGGCAGGGATCATGCTTGGGTAACCCTAAAATATCATCACTTTTGACCAAAACTCATGTAATGGAAATAGATACTTCCCCTATGGGGCATGTGCCGTAATACATTGCTTGTGGAGTGGATTTTTTTGTATTGAACAAAACCAAATAAATCTAGATACCCGCTTATTAAAGGTTTTCATGCCCGAAGGGGCGCGTTTCGGTTTATTTGGATTGTTTAAATATGGGGTGGCCAAAAATTCATTTGTATGCGCTCTTTAGTAATGAGAGTTTGTGTTGTTGGTTTTTTGCAGCACACTATACATGCCCATTGGGTTCTCTGTTGGCCCATGGGTCAAGCCCACTTAGGAAAGAGACTGCACAACCTCTTGTGTGAGAGAGAAATGGTTGGGAGGAGTTTTTTCTTGTACGTGTGCATTCGTGCTCGCGCATTTTTTTTATGCACAACAATAATAAATAAAGCATATGCATTTTGTCTCATGTATAATTATAGAACCTGTGCACTTTGTATGTAGAATTGCTTATATCATAAATTGTGAATATAAATATAACATGTATTTGTCATGCATGTACATAACAATGCTTGTTGCAATACCTACATATTAATATTCTTTATGGCATCCATGACATCCATCGTGCTCTATAATATGTACATACAGCATACATCACTGAAAGTACGTATTGACATACATCATAGCACGCGCGGACATACTACCACCATAAAAAAAATCAAATCAAATAAAAAGAATGTACATTCATCATGTGTCATGGTATGTACATATCAGTAGACTTACATTGCATATGTACATGAACATCGTGTGTTACAGCATACGCATACCGCTGTATTAGCATACATCATTAGGGCAGTCATTATACACATCATGCACGGCAGACACCTTGCATCTTTCACATTATATGCAATATAATACACATGCATTGTCAGGCATGAGTTATGCCATGCACATATGAACCCTGCATCATGTATGTCAATTATTATATATACCATGCCATGTTTTGTATATGCATACCATGTAAATACATATACTTTATAAACTTCATTCGTTTCTTACAACCACTCCCATCCCATGTCTTGTATCGCACACATATGCCTCTCACTGTACACAATCATTCTTATACTGTGTCTCATGTCATGTGCATTATTTGTATATATTTTGTACTCTTATCTATGCGAGTTTTGCCATTCCTCACGATTCATGTATACATCATCGTGCCAAATCTTTTTCATCTTACATCACATATGTATTCCTATCATGTCTAAATCATGCCATATGCAATGCGCCATGCATCATGAACATTCATTCTCATGTTGTGCCTATTTTGTACTTATGCCTTCATTATATGCTGCTTACGTGTACACAGCAAATCTATGCAGGCAAATTATTCATTATGCAGTGTTTACACATTCACACTCACTTATAATTGTTTACAGGTGTTTCACACACACACGTCTTTGCACATATTTCATGTACGCGTTTCTATACAATATGTTTTCACACATGTTTCGCACATATGGTTCGTTGCACGCATTACTAATATGCACTACACTATTGCATGTACCATTCCATGTACATGATTTTTAACACATGGTTTGGACATATTTTACACAAAAAAAAAATTCTTTATATGCCTACATGATTTTTGTGTACATATATTTTAATAGAGTAAAATTTTTTGTGTTAACCTGTACCCTAAAGCGCTGATATGTTTGCACCTTATTAAGGTACCTTTCACTCAAAGCCTCACTCTGTCTAAGTAGTTCTCAATTATGAATGGCTTTAATCTCAGTTCTAGAAATTTGCACTTCATTCCATTTTGAATCAAGCAAAGGGTAAATATGTTTGGTCTTTGATTGCTGGATCACATGGAAATATTTGACCATACCATGTAATTTCTAAGTTCAAAGCACTTTTGGCCCATTTTGGAAACAAACTAAAAAAACTAGTTACAATTAGGGGATTGGATGAAAACTCACTAAGAGCACTAGAACCTTTCTGCTTACCCGTCAAAGCGATCCCTGGATAAGGCTGAATCTAGAAAATGATTTAGGCAACCATTCTTTGTATAGCTCTCTAAATGACCATTTCTTACCCTTGTTTTATAATCGCTCGCTAGCCCATTGAGCCTTTATTTTGGTATGCTAAATGCGTACCGATTTTATTATTACACACGTTAAAACTACCCTTCACCTAAAATGATTTTGGCTTCCCCTTAGAAGAATGCCTGCTCTAGTAAGGATGGGTATTGAATGGCCGCTCTAGTAAGGATGGGTATACATCACGACATTCCTTCATGATATTAAAAATTGCCCTAATAAGGATGGATTTATACTTTGGATAAAGAATTTCAATCTTTGACAATTCTTTAGACTATCAAAAATTGTCCTAATAAGGGTGAGTTTACGCTTCGGGGAAAAAAGTTTCAATCTTTGATAATTTTTTGGGCTATCAAAAATTGCCCTGATAAGGATGGGCTACACTTCAGAAAGGGGGTTGATCATTATCTCTGTGTAATTAAAGGCATAAATTTTCGAAAAAAAGAAACAGAAAAAAAAAAACAAAAGAAGAAGCGAAAAAAAACAGAAGAAAAAGCGAAAAAAAAAGTAAAGCCCATGATAGTACCCCTTGATGAGTTTCAGTAGCTATCTTTTTAGCTTAATTATTATGCTGAGCTTGATGAGCTCAAGTATTACCAAATTCAAATCCAAGAAAATATGGACAGTAAACAATTGGAATGAGAATGGTCCTTTCATCCGTCGAATGAATATTACGGCCATTTTTCTCTAGCAACCCGATCCCCCTTTGATAGCCAATTACCTAAACCTAACATTACAACCGAAGTAAGATCTCTCGATTCTAGGTTCAGCCTTATCTAATTAGCAGAGATGGCCTTCTAATAAGGTTTGGTACATAGGAAGAGGCATATGGTGTCTCTTGAGCTTCAAGCGGGAAGCCACGAGTGCATTTGCATTCGAGTTAAGTCTCGTCTCCAAAGTTGTATCAGAATTTGCTTTCAAATGATGAAAAATTCTGTTTTGGCCTTTTGCACACACACACAGAGATTGCATGGTATGCCTTGTATTTACGTGTTGGTTTAGTAAACCTTGATGTCTACATATTTATCTTCTTACCCTTCATTGGGAATGACTCCCGAATTCTTTGGCCGAGATTGAATCAGTTGAGAATGTGGTTCATTCAGTGTGTTCAAGGACAGATAGAAATTTGAGTTTAGTACCTAATAGGTTGCAATCATTTCACAATCTTGGGATACTTCTTATCGCTATTCATGAAAGCAGTACTTTGTACATTCACCCAATGATATTCTTTGTACATATGATTCCTGCAAGTGGTAAACATTCTTATAAATGGTTTTACATACGCATTTTGTGGGCGTATCCTTTGCATGCATTTCGCATGCACATCTTTTGCGTGCATTCTATACAAACACATGATTTTTTTCTGCACGTGTTTTATACGCATAGTTATCCATGAACACATCACACACTCAATTTTTCACATAGACTCTTTACCCTTGTCACATGCATGAGCATTTGCATATATAAATCCCTTTGCATATATTTCTCATGCCTGATCCTTTGCATATATTTCTCATTTATGATTATTTGCAAACATTTTATAGAATTTGATTTTTCGCACACATTCCATAATCTTTTACATGTATATAAGCCATATACATGACTGTGGCGTATGCCATATGCATAATTCCCTCCATGCATCTCATGTTCATAGTCAATGCATAGTACGCACAGTACTGTAGACATCGGGTCCTGAGGCCGCTCAGACCGAAGTTATCCGATGATGAAAATGATGCCCGTTCACGGGCAAATGGATAAATGGAAGTGATGGTTTCCTCGACAAAATATTTTTCATTTTACTTTATTTAAAATAAAAAAGGGGGATGATTTGAGTTTTGGGGGCCTGTGTGTGAAGCCCATCTCACTCATGTGAGATGGAGCCTCACGTTGGTGAGGCCCATCTCATTTAGGTGAGATGCTGCCTCACCACGTTAGGCCCATTTCACAGGAGAAGGGCTCCTCTCACCTGTTGCCTCACGTGTGCTCCTCTTGAGCACGTTTTTTCTTCCATTTTTCAGGGAGGTTTGGTTGGAAAGTATGGCTTTATGTGGGATTTGGTAGGAAATGAACTAATTCTGTCAAATAACATTTAAAGAGTTGATAAAAGGAGTGAAAAAAAAAGAAAAAAAAAGGGAGGATTTTAGAGAGAGGATCGGGAAAAAACACAAAAAGAAGAAAGAAAGAAAAACTGAGAGAGCTAGAAAATAATTCTGGTTTTCTCAAATAGCTTCGGAGATTATATCTTAAATCCAGGAAATCCATTCCTGGAGTTTGGGATTCAATCACGTGTTATTTTATTATCTTTTCACCATAAACTTTCATCAAAGAGTTTTTGAGTCTATGTTTCAACTTCATTTTCAAGAAGAGCAAAGAGGAAGCCAGAACCTTTCATTTGCATATCAACGATCAATATCTGAAGGTAAATACTTGCTAGCCACCTCTTTTCCTTATTTTTTTTCTCTCTTCTTCTTTTTTCCTTCTTTCTTTTTACTTCTTTTCTTCATTTTGCTGAACCAATAAGTTCTGTTCTTAATATATATTGTGTATATTGTATATATTTCTTATTTGATCTTATTAACGTTTTGATCGTATGTTCATTGCTGTTATGAATATATAACCATACTGGTTGTGTCATTATACATGTTTTGATCGCATGAGGTTGTATATGATGGGTTATTCTTCTTCCTCTGTTTACCCCTATTTTTTTGTGTATCTGAGCCGTAAGTTTTTTTTTGCTTTGTTTTATATCTCTGATCGGATTTTGCCTTTATTCTTGCTTGAATCGTGTACCTCCGGTCGAATTTTGTGTTTCCCGATCGGATTAAGCCATTGAATCCCTTCTCTCGATTGGACACGTCAAAAAACCTCCACTTCCAGTTCAGATTGCACGAGCCGTGAATGCCTTTCACGACTCGTAAATGACAATCACGAGTCGTGAATGGCCTTCACCATTCGTGATTGGCATTCACTAGTCGTGAATGCCATTCACGAGTCGTGAATGCCCATTCCCCTTTCCCCCTTTTTATTTCTTTTGTTTTTTTCACTGCACATTTTCCTTTCCTCTCACTTTGGCCATTTCACATTTTCACATTTCACTTTTGCATTTTAAATTGTTCACTTCACTTCACTCTTCTTTATTTTATTACAAATCCTATTCCATTATTTTACGTTTATTGTTTTATATTATTATTATTATTATTTGATTATTCATATTTAATTAATTTAATTAATGGATCAATTTCTTTAATTTCTTTAATGGAATGTTTAACTGATTGTTTAATTTATTTAATTTATTTATTGGTTGTTTATATTATTTATTTTTTTAATCAATTACTTAATTAATTTTTATTATTGTTGTTTATATTTAATCAATTTAATAAATTATTTATATTAAATTGATTTAATCGACTGTTTACATTTAATTAATTTAATTAATCATTTGTATTTAATTGATTGTTTATATTTAATTAGCTTAATTGATTGCCATATTTTCTGGTTGATTGTGTATTTGATTATTTAAATGGCTTAATTTATTTAATTAATTGTTTGTTTATATTACTTGATTGACTAACAATTTTATTTCATTATTCTTTTTATGGCCCCCATTTTTTTACCTTGAGTGATATTCCCGAGCGGGCTGGAGGAGCAGGAATTAAAGGCTCTTGTAATGTGGTTTGCATTTCTTAATTACTGT
This sequence comes from Excoecaria cochinchinensis, assembly GCA_947683425.1. Lineage (NCBI taxonomy): Eukaryota > Viridiplantae > Streptophyta > Magnoliopsida > Malpighiales > Euphorbiaceae > Excoecaria > Excoecaria cochinchinensis. The sequence goes on from CANTUQ010000119.1 coordinate 11,435,000, forward strand.
ACTTTATTTAGTGTATTATTTTTATGTTGTATGTAAAAATGTATTTTTGATTCATCCGCATTATAGAAAATCATGTTTTTTTATAATAATTAATAATTTCGAATTTTCTTAATAAAATGGACCAATTTTCTATTTTAACCAATAAAATCTCACTATCAAAATGGAGAATTAGTTTTCATAAAACGGGATCACTCATCTCGATTTTTCAAATCAATATCCTAAAAATAATTCTCCAATTTTCTAATGAATAAAAATGAACCAATGTTCCTAAAATTCATGACCCGATTTATGTATGTTGCATTTTGATTATTTTATATTTACTTGTTTATTTTGAGATAGTTTTATTTATTTGTATCCTTTATTTATTTATTTGGGATTGTTCTGTCCCATTTTTATTTATTGGGGGATTGTTCTGTCCCATTTGTTATTCAATTTATTTTTATTTATTTATTTATTTACTGCTTTATTTATCGCTTTCCTATGTGAATGAATGCGCTTTTAATTTATTGCATTATCGCGTGAGATGAGAGATGGAATTTTGATTCCTTAAAAACTCACTTATAAACTTAAGTCATTAATAAGAGTGAAGTTTCGAACACCTTCTCTGGTTTAGACCAATAGAGGTTAGAGACCTTTTCGAGTTTCTTGTAAACTGGGTGGCGACTCCAAATTACCACAAAGGTGCCTAAAGGCGTTGTGGGTCTAGATCCTCCTTTCTAATGTTTTATTGAAAATGAGTCATCCAAGATGACTCATGATGCCCAAGATCAAAAAGAAGCGAACCAATCCCTCGAATCCTAAAAGCGGGTTCAAAGAGGGCCTTGCTGGTTCCTACGCGCGTCACAAGTACATATTTCATATACACAAACTTTGCAATGCTTTTCACATGCATTTCATGCATATGTAGTGCCCCTAGATAATGTATATCAGTCTCACGTCGGTAAGACCTCTCTAGGGCAAATCAACCTAAGCCCTCTCAGGGGGCAATCATCCTTAAAACTAAGATGATACTTGTGACGCGCACCGAACCCCGGGGCGCCCCGAACCGCCCGCCTTCAGAGCGATCGGGATGAGGTTCATTAAAACTTGTAATGAATTACAAGTGCATCTATATTGGGCAACAAGGAGGTTTCTTGGAGTCACCACCCAATAGAACATTGGGAAAGGTCGTCTAGCCTTAGTGAGCCTAAGACGGCGCATGTATATCCATTTTGGGCAAGCCAGAGGGATCTTGGAGACCTCATCCTAATAGAACATTAGAATGATCCTCTAACCCCGTGGAGCCTAGGATTATTCGAGTTGTGTCTTTTGGTGGGCAACAAGAGATATTTTGGAGGCCCCATCCCAATGAAACATTGAGATGGTCCTCTGACCTCGTTGAGCCTAAGACCAAAGTGAGTCCGGGACTTCCCATTTATTCATACTTTGGTTAAGTTTATGATTGAGTTTTAAATTTAGAGTTTCATCCTATTTCTCATTCATTTTAATGCAGTTTAATTAAGGCACATGTCATCCATTTAAGGGAAAGCGATAAATAAAAGCGTAAAGTAAAGTATATACAAATATGTTTACAACAATACTAGGGGCGGAATACAACCCCCATTGTAAATAAAATATAAATCATACATAAATCAGAATGTTCATTGATGGATGAGGACATTGGTCCTCGCATGCATTTTTATTATAAAATAATTTTTGATGTGATGATTTTGGATGGAGAAAACTGAGACATTGGTCTCATTTTTATTAGGAAAGATTCCTAATTAATTAATAAAAAATGGTTTAGTGATTTTCTTTCTAGCGGGCCTGAAACAAATAATTTTATAAGAAATTACATGGCAAAATAAATGAAAAAGCCAAGTAAATAAAATATTACAAATGAAGCAAGTGAATATTTAACCCCAAAATGAGCCTTCTGGATCTCCTTGCGTGCTCGCAAAAATGTTCAAGAGGAAAACTAAGATGTGAAATAAAAATAAAACACAAATAAATGATGTTAGTAATTGAATCAATCAAATAATAATAAATGAATGACAAATTAAAATAAAACAAGGTGATGCGAAAGAATGATAATTGAATTAAAATGTTAACAAATTAAAATAAATGAAAATATACATTATATGATATTATCTATTTTAAATTTTAAAAAGTGAAAAAAACCTGAAAATCCCTTAAAAAAGTGATAAAAAATCAAAATTTGTGGAAAAAAAATAGGAAAAAATTAGTTTTGGGGCGAAAATGGCCATTTGCGGTGGAACGGGAGCTACAGACACCCGTCAACGGGCATTCATAGTGCACGCTGGGCGAGAGCGCTCGCCCAGCGTGCGCGCGATGCTGCGCTCATGCGTGGACAGTCGCGCGTCGCGAGCGATGTCGCCACTCGCAGCAGCCCGCTGCGCACGCGAGCGCTGCCGCGTGGCCGACGCTCCGAAATTTTTTTTTTTAAAATTTTTCAATTAAACTAAAAATATTGTAATTTCTAAGCCCCATTTTTCAAATCTAATTTTCAAAATATTTTTTATTTTTTTACTCTAAAATGCAAATTTGACCAGAAAATCATCACTTTCAACCTTTTTGCCTGTGAAAAGGCATCTTATCATCATTGGGCAACTCTGATCTGAGCTGTTTCAGGACCCGGTGTCTACAGTTGCCCCCAATTTTGGGGAAACTAATGCATTAGTGCCTAGATGAGCCAAAACTCAGAGAAGAAGGAAAGAGATGCGTACCTGAGGCAGCCCTTACATTTTTTCTGTGTGGAATGTTGTGACTTGTTGCCGTTGAGTTATAATGCTATCCGACTGTGGCTCGTTTGCAATCTTTTCTATCACATTGTCCCCCTCGCCTTCGGCCGGCTTGCACGGCGTCTGTGAGATGCGGTGTCCTCTAACCACAATCCCGTTGCGATCTGTTCTATCGCGTGTGCCCCGCTATCCTCATCTCGGCATGCACGATGGTTGATCTGTCCCGCTGGCCTCATCTCGGCTTGCACGGCGTGAGGTGAAGTGTTGTCTAACTACATCCTCTGTTGCGATCTGTTCTATCGTTGTCCCCCGCTAACCTCATCTTGGTCTGCACGACGGCTGGTCTGTCCCGCTAGCCTCATCTCGGCCTGCACGGTGTGAGGTGAAGTGTTGTCTAACGTCATCCTCTGTTCCAATCTGTTCTATCGTATGTCCCCCGCTAACCTCATCTCGGTATGCACGGTGGCTGGTCTGTCCCGCTAGCCTCATCTCGGCCTGCACAGTGTGAGGTGAAGTGCTGTCTAACTGCATCCTCTGTTGCAATCTATTCTATCGCTGTCCCCCGCTAACCTCATCTCGGTCAGCACGGCGGCTGTGAGATGCAGTACTCTCTGACTATAATCTCTGTTTGCGATCTGTTCTACCGCTGGTGATCCGCTAGCCTCGTCCCGGCCTGTATGATGTCTGTGAGATGCAGTACTCTCTGACTACAACCTCTGTTTGCGATCTATTCTATCGCTGGTGATCCGCTAACCTCGTCCCGTCAAGCACGGTGTCTGTGAGATGCAGTACTCTCTGACTACAACCTCTGTTTGTGATCTATTCTACTGCTGGTGATCCACTAGCCTTGTCTCGGCCTGCACGGTGTCTGTGAGATGCGGTGTCCTGTAACCACAATCTTGTTGTTTACGATCTGTTCTACCGCTGGTGATCCACTAGCCTCGTCCCGGCCTGCACGGTGTCTGTGAGATGCGGTGTCCTCTAACTACAATCTCATTGTTTGCAATCTGTTCTACCGCTGGTGATCCGCTAGCCTCGTCCCTGCCTGAACGGTGTCTGTGAGATGCGGTGTCCTCTAACCACAATCTCGTTGTGAGATGCAGTGTTCTCTAACTGCAATCTCGTTGTGAGATGCAGTGTTCTCTAACTGCAATCCCGGTTGTGATCTGTTCTATCGCGTGTGCCCCGCTGTCCTCATCTCGGCATGCACGGTGGATGATCTGCTAACCCCCATCCGGCTAGTACAGTGTCTGATCTGCTAACCCCCATCTGGCTAGTACAGTGTCTGATCTACTAACCCCCATCCAGCTAGTACAATGTCTGATCTGCTGACCCCCATCCGGCTAGTGCATTATCTGATCTGCTAACCCCCATCCGGCTAGTGCATTATCTGACTGTCGACCATCCTTAGGTCGGCATGGTGAGCCATTCGTCACTTTCTTTGCTGGCGCTTATCCTGGACCTCTTCTTTTTTACTACAAAAAGGGAAAAGAAATGTATAGGACATATAAAAGACGCATACCTGTGGCAGTACATACCTATTGGGGCCGATGTCAGACGGGTGCCCCCTTGAAGGACAGTTGGTTGCTCCCCTGGAAGATAATTTATCGAGCATCATCCTCTTGGCTCTTTGGTTGAGTCTGTTCTAAACTTCTAATGTACGGATGCCGTTTTCTTGATTGTACCAACTATGACATGCCAGATATTGTCTCCTCTATCGTCTCCCATGTAGCCTCCTTGTTAAAAAGATCTGCGTACTTCTTAAGAGGGTGAGAGCCTCCGGAGAGGAAAATAGATTTGAGCCTCCTCAGAGAAAAAATTAGATTGGAGGTTTTGTTGCTTGCCTGCAGGCGGATGATTTTTCTTTTTTTTTTTTTTTCGTCTTTGTTTTTATTTTTGTTTGTTTGTTTTTTTTTGTTTGTAACTTTTTGGGATTCTTACATTTTGGATGTATTTGAATTTTTACAGTATATTGGATTTTCAAGGCCTTGAAAATATCTTCTTCTTTTTGTTTTGTGTTGTTTTGTTTTTGTTGTTGAGAATTTGTATTCTTTGTACATTTGAATTTGGATTTTGTACACTTATTGTGTGATGTGTATGAGCATATGTCTTATGATAGAGAAACTTACCTAGTTGCCCCCAGCATGGTGTTGATGAATAGGCCTGTTCTTTTAAATGTCTTCCTGGGAGCAGGTTCGCGAGATTCCATTCTCGTGAGGACTTCATCTTGATCTGATTGTTCGGCATGGATGAGCGCCGATGTAGAGCTAAAACTGTACCTCGGCCCATTTTTGCGTCTGATTGCCTAAAGTGTGTGTGGGTAGTCCGGCTTCTCAAGGGATCTTCTTTTCTGTAGATTTGTGTGATTCCGGAGTAGCCTTAGCATGGTGTGTCCGGATAGGCTTGCTCTTCTGGGCATTCCACCTTTATACATATTCACCTGATTTTATGCTGGATACAGTTGCCGATCATGTTGAGCTGAATCCGTCCTTTGGATTACCCTTGCTCATGAGGTCTATTCGATTTTTTCCCTCTGAGTCATGTGCACAATAATATATATAAAAGATTCTGTGTGCGTATGGAATTATGTGTGTGAAATATATATACAAAACTATATATAGAAAACACATGCAAATGATTAATGTACAAGAATTGTGTGTGCATATCTATACGTGTAAAAGACTGAATGCACGTGACATGCATGTGATATGCAAAAATGAATAGACCTTTTCCCAGGTGGTTAAGGGATTCGTTGAGGATACTACTTGGCTAGTCACATTGTCTGATGCTCCCAAGGATGTAGAAAAGCGTTGTCTTGGCTTTACGGACTCTGACCTATAATTTTTTCAAGGAGAACTATCTCGTGCACATCTTTGCCTCCCCTCCCCCCGGTCAATGAGCATTTTGCCCCCTAGGATTCTGAATCAAGTTCTGCATTATGCACCACCTACCTAAAGGAAATCTATTTGGAGTAATGCCACCTTATCGCTCCAGGCTTCAAAAGTCATTGTTTTAAAGGTAGTGCGTCCCTTGTGGATTTTCACACTAGCTTTTCTTAGCGGGAAATGCATCCCTTTAGGGATTTTCACAAGACCCTGTGCCTAATTTTTTCCTAGAATGGACCCAACCCACTCTAGGGGCTTTTATTTATTTTCATTTTTTAAAGGACAAACTGCCTGTTCCCAGGTTTTCACCCTGCCCTTTGGCCTAACTTTTGCTTAGAGAGCTAGTCACGGTTTTCATCTCTAATGGCTTTTTTTTTTAGACTCTCTTGCCTATGGCTGCAAGAAAAGTTGAAGCTACTATCAAAGTCCCTTCCTAGGGTAATCAGTAGTTATTCTCTGAGGTATTTCTCTCTAGGCATCAGTTGCATTTCATGGCCTCCCTTGATGAATGTGTTACTAGATTGGGTGAGGTAGCAGATGAGGATCGAGTTCCTTAAGGCTTTATGAGGCTGCCTTTTTACCTTACCTACCAATTGTGCTCGATAGTTCAAAGGGATTAATGATATGGCAAGGCATCCCTATCTTTCCAAGGTGGACCTTTATCTTTGGCTTTAACCTCCATATATCATGGCCTCTAGGCAAGCTATCGATGAAGACTATTATGCCATCTGTCGGGGGTTGTTCTTTCACTCCCACTAATGCCTTCAAGAGGTAGGTGCTTAGTCCCGCAATCGATACTAAAACTCATCGACTTAGACATCAGGAGGGTGAGAGCAGGAGCAGAGTGTGCTCATTTAGATTTCATGCATTCAGGAATGAACGATGTTTCTCTTTTTATAAACGAACTAGAAAATAATGAACACATGTATTTGCAAAGATTATGTACATTTCGATATGATTTCTCTATACATGATCATTATCTAACATCGATTCAAAATGCAAAACTACATCTAATCTCAGAGTATATCTTGCAAGCTTCAAACTCCTGTCTCCAATCAGCCCTCTTGGGTTTTCTTGATTGGACATTTTCTCTCAAGCCTCTAATTTTAGCCCAGGATGCCTTTTTTTGGTTTTCAACCTAACGAGGCACCCATTTTTAGCAAGGCCACCTTTTTTTGATTTTTAACCCGCTGGGCTTTTATTCTCTTCTTTTGATTTTTAAGTCTTTAGCCATGGACCCTCTTGAGTTCGTCGATCGTTGATCGGTTCTTGAAGCCATCTTCGTTGCTGCCTGTTGCTCTTATCTTAGATACAATTTCTGAAGAACAAGGGGTCCTCTCACTTTAGCTTAAACCTATCCCGTATGCCCCAAACACCTGGTCTCATTTGCTTGACAATTGAATCTCCCTCTTTCATCGGATGCTTTCTGGTCGTTTTTCCAAATGATCAAGCAGAATGTTTTCTGATATATCTGACCGTGGCAATAATCCCATGACCTGTCCTTGTCTGACTTGTTCAATTGCTGCTGTCGTTGTTGTGCCCTGTTCGCTTCCCAAATTTGGGCTTTTATGACTGTTCTTAAATATTTGAGCTCTATTTTGATCGGCCATACTATTTTTGCCCTATGTATTGAGAACTAGGAGGTGACTCTCGTAGAGGTTCCGATGGTGGTTCTTCAGCCTCAAAGTGCAAAAGGCCTTTTCTCTGCCCAATCCTTGTAGTTTTAAACCATCTTGACCAAGATCTTCTTGTTAGCGGTCTCTCCTGCCCTATTGGTTTGGGGGCAATACACAGTGGACTTGTGGCTTTTAACGTCATACCCCTAGAGTAACTTCTTAGCCTTAACCATAAGGTGTCCTTCTGTCCTCAAACCCTGCGTGGTGCGAAAAACCATCTTGACATGACCCTATGATGTCTATTTCCAAGCTCGAGCAACCTATATCCATTGCAAGTCGATATAATTCTTGTGGTCCTTTTCGGAAGTCAAGAAAAATGGCAAAGTACGGGCATGTGTAGATCAGCGGGATTTGAACAAAGCTTGCCCCCAGGATGATCTTCTCTTGCCTTTCATATCAACAGTTTCGGCCAGATCTACTTCTTTTTTCTCCTCTCTTCATATTTCGTCATTCTCTTTTTTTTTGTGTTCTTTTTTGTGTTCTTTTTTTCTTTTGTTCTGTTCTTTTTTCAAGGATAAGCTTTGTTCAAATCCTAATAGTTTACACGTACACGCACTCCTCATCTCCTCTCAATTTGGTACACATTGACCAACCAAGACTGGCATTGAACTTCGACTAGAAAATTTGGCTTCATTTTCGCTTGTGGATTCCTCTTTTTGACCTTTTCTGCCCCTTCCAGCCTTAATCTTTTGAGCTTCTGCGCGGCTGGTTCATGATTGTGGTGTGTTTGAATGATGTGCTTAGTGATTCCATGATCAACTCTTAGCGTGTCTTCATATGTCCAGGCAAAGACCTTTTTTATATTTTGTTGAATTTCTCTCAAGTTTTGATCTCTCTCCAGGAGTTACATTAGATGCTATCAAGATTTTCTTTGGACTTTCCAAATTTTCTGAGATTAAATAGAGTAGCATCAATTGAATTAATGTCAAATATGAATGAGTTATGATCATGATTATGCATAGTGAAATCATAAGAGACATAACACAAGTAAGCAAAAATGTTCATCTCATTAATGAAGCTAAAATGTCATTATTAAACAGTTCAAAAATTAAAAAAAAACATTCTAAACAGCAAATCAACTTCCGTTCTTGCCAACACAGCTATTACAGTCGATGGTCCATTATTATCCCTAAGAACCGTCCTGCCTTTCCACTTACGCAGTTAGTCCATCTTATTCTTTCCCTCTCGCTTTTCTGGGTCGGAGATATGCTTGGAGTCAATCAGATCTTGAATAGTATGTGTCAAGGTCTTGCAATCGTCTGTGGTATGCCCGGTGTGCTGGTGGAAGGCGCAATACTGATCCCCTTTGTGATCGGGCTGCCCCTAGCTTCTAGCGGGCCTAGCCGGCAAGGGCTGTAATATCCCCTCCTTCATTAGCCTCTTGAGGACCCAGGACAAAGATCTACCCAAATTAGAAAAATGCCTTTGCTTTACTTCCGTGTTTGGCACTTTTCCTGTCCTTCGGGCATTGCTGCCATCATAACAACCCTCTCTTAGTCTTGCGGGGCTAGTAATAATTTTGTTGAGAGGCACTCGGGTAGTTGCAAGCTTGGACTTCATAATTTCTTTTTCAAGATCAGCTGTCTCTTTTTTCATTCCTGAGGACCTAGGGATGTCTATTGACTGTGAAGGCTCTATTCCTTTTGCCCTTATTACTTGTTCTTGTAACCGCATCAAAGACCTCTCCGATGTTCCACCTAAGTGCTGACCTGAGCCTGACCTTAAATCATATCCTGCCCTTGATGTTTTACTATTCAGAGCTTGCATCATTGCTGAAATATCTTCCATTTTAGGAATACAGTCGTATTCTAGAGCAGGCTTCTTATCTCTTCCTTGCTCGACTGGCAAAATAAATAGCCCTTTGGCTCTAGGATCGCAAGCAAAAGGAGACATTGAAACCGTCACGGTATAGGTCTTCTTGACGATGGCCAGCTTAACCGGGTTAAGTGTAATAGTCGCCATAAGTTGAGCTTGCAGAACAAGTGCCATGGCATCCATCCTTTCTTTGACTATGGCCAGCATCTTTGTTTCAAGCTCCTCAAACCTTCTATCCAACTCCTGGGCAATTAGGGCACGAGTCTCTTCATTCTGTTGTGAAGGGCCAACCATTTTCAGTACCTTCAGATGATCCGGTAAGGATACTTAACCTTTATCAGCCAACTCAAGTTTTGATTGCTCTTTAGATAACTATTGGGATCCCTAAACCACCCAAGCAAATGGTCTACAATGGCTGAAAAGCAAGGAGTTAAAATGATGCATGAATAATATGCAATGCATGGTCGTACTGTGCAATAAATGGTATATAGTGACTAAAAGAGATTACAATAATACATGTGAAACATATGAAAAACTATACACAGGATGATATGTACATGTAATAATTATATGCAAAGAATAGGATGTATACATAGGGAGGAAATAAAAATTTTATTTGTGCATGAATGACATGAATATGCAATGCATCATCCACAAATCACATACAAGCACATAGGTCCTTCCAACCTTGTTACTCCCGCACACAAGGTCATAGTCTCTTTCCTAGGTGGGATTGGCCCATGGGTCAACAGGGGACTCGATGGGCGCTTATGGTGCACGGTGGGAAACCGGCAGTATAACCTCTCTTAATTAATACACAGGCACATGAGTTATGATCATTGTGTATTTAGGCAGTCCGAATAAGTTGACATGGGCTTACCAGGGCATGAAAGCCTTTGATTAGGTGACCAATCGAATCATTTGGGTTTGTCCAATACAAAATTATCCATATAGCAAGCATAGTATTAAGGTTCATACCACTTAGGGGAAGTAACTATTTGCCATTACATGAGCTTTAGTCAAGGTGATGTTACTTTAGGGCTACCCAAGCATGGTCCCCGCCAACGGGTCTAGCTCATCACGAGCGTAATGACCGATCGGGTCTCCATTTAATATACCATGATGGTATGAGGTTTGGGCTGATAATTATCCTTAACACTTTCCTACATTGAGTGAACGTAGGGTTGTGCTTCGGGAACGCACCGGGGTTAAAAGAGGGACAAAACTAGCATAGATCTAAGGCTCTAATGAGATGCAATACAGTTTCGAAAAAGGATGAAATTTTTAAATTAAAACTCAATTGTAAATTTTAACCAAGGTACTTTCGAACCGAAGTCTCGAGTATTATCCCTAGTAGAGTCGCCACTGTGACGCGCGTCGAACCCCGGGGCGCCCCGAACCGCCCGCCTTCAGAGCGATCGGGATGAGGTTCATTAAAACTTGTAACGAATTACAAGTGCGTCTATATTGGGCAACAAGGAGGTTTCTTGGAGTCGCCACCCAATAGAACATTGGGAAAGGTCGTCTAGCCTCAGTGAGCCTAAGACGGCTCATGTATATCCATTTTGGGCAAGGCAGAGGGATCTTGGAGACCTCATCCCAATAGAACATTGGAATGATCCTCTAACCCCGTGGAGCCTAGGATTATTCGAGTTGTGTCTTTTGGTGGGCAACAAGAGATATTTTGGAGGCCCCATCCCAATGAAACATTGAGATGGTCCTCTGACCTCGTTGAGCCTAAGACCAAAGTGAGTCCGGGACTTCCCATTTATTCATACTTTGGTTAAGTTTATGACTGAGTTTTGAATTTAGAGTTTCATCCTATTTCTCATTCATTTTAATGCAATTTAATTAAGGCGCATGTCATCCATTCAAGGGAAAGCGATAAATAAAAGCGTAAAGAAAAGTATATGCAAATATATTTACAACAATACTAGGGGCGGAATACAACCCCCATTGTAAATAAAATATAAATCATACATAAATCGGGATGTTCATTGATGGATGAGGACATTGGTCCTCGCGTGCATTTTTATTATAAAACAATTTTTGATGTAATGATTTTGGATGGAGAAAACTGAGATGTTGGTCCCATTTTTATTAGGAAAGATTCCCAATTAATTAATAAAAAATGGTTTAGTGATTTTCTTTCTAGCGGGCCTGAAACAAATAATTTTATAAGAAATTACATGGCAAAATAAATGAAAAAGCCAAGTAAATAAAATATTACAAATGAAGCAAATGAATATTTAACCCCAAAATGAGCCTTCCGGATCTCCTTGCATGCTCGCAAAAATGTCCAAGAGGGAAAATAAGATGTGAAATAAAAATAAAACACAAATAAATGATGTTAGTAATTGAATCAATCAAATAATAATAAATGAATGACAAATTAAAATAAAACAAGGTGATGTGAAAGAATGATAATTGAATTAAAATGTTAACAAATCAAAATAAATGAAAATATACATTAAATGATAAAAGAATTAAATGATTTAACTGGAATAAATAAAACATGTTAATGAGTTAATATGTAAAAATATGAACATGATAATAATGATGATGAATAATGAAAATAAATAGATGAATAAATAAATAGCAATAACAATGATAAAAGAATGATAAAAAATGAATAACAAAATAATGATAGCAATTAAATGAATGACATGGTTAATTAAATATGTTCACAAATGATATAAACCATTTACATGGCAAAAAGATCAATCAAAATGAATTAATTTAATTACATGTTAAAAATAATAATGAATTAAAGTGAAATAAATTAATTACATGTTAAAAATAATAAACAGTCAATATTTACATGAATAAAAATAAAATAATATGATAATATTAACAATAGTAATGAAAATAATAATGGAAGAGAATGACAATAAACTAATAATAACAATAATATTATATAAACATAATAATATAAACATTAAATGGAATAAACCTACAAGACATAGAATAAATAAATAAATGAGAATAATAATAAAAATATACATGTTAATAAATTAAATATAAACAAAATAAATAAAATAAAATAAATAAATATCAAGTCCAGAATATTTACGCTCAGAGTTTCGGATTCGATGAAGGTAAAAATGATATTGATTTTCTTGTTTGTGGTGTGCAAGATTATAGTTAAATATGATAATATTGGAATTTTATTCCGGAAAAGATTGAAAAATGATCAAAATTCTTTTAAAACAAATAATTGATTTCTTTGCCTAAAGAAATAATATTGATAAAAAAAATGATTTTTATTGGTTAAAAAAATGAAAAAAATATCTCAAGAACAAACAATAATTTTGTTTGTCTCAAAGAAAAAAAATGATTAAAAGTCTTATTTTAGAAAATCAAATAAAAAAATTAGATTTTAATAACAAACAATTGTTTTGTTTGTCTCAAAATTAATTTTTCATCAAAAAGAGATTCAAAAAAAAATCAATGGAAAAAGTTTTATTGAACACGAATAAAAGGTTAAAAAAAGAATTTTGAGAACAAATAATTGTTGTATTTGTCTCAAAAATTTAATCAACCAACAAAACTCCTTCTAAATATATGTTTAGAAGAAATTCTATTGAAAAAAAGATGAAAAAGATAAACTGAATTTTTTGATCTTTTTGGTAGGGAAAATCTGAAAATTTTTAGAGAGAGTTTTGAAAGAAAGAAGAAAAGGAAAAGATGAAAAAAGACCTAAGAAAAATCCACCCTTTTTAGTTTCATCCTTTTCCTCTTCATATGTTGAAAATAGGAAAAATAAAAATAATTCAAGGGATAAAACCTAATAAAATCATATATTATCTATTTTAAATTTTAAAAAGTGAAAAAAACCTGAAAATCCCTTAAAAAAGTGATAAAAAATCGAATTTTGTGTAAAAAATCGGAAAAAATCAGTTTTGGGGCGAAAATGGCCATTTGCGGCGAAACAGGAGATACGGACGCCCGATGGGCGTCCGTAGCGCACGCTGGGCGAGAGCGCTCGGACAATCTCGCGTCGCGCGGCCGACGCTCCGAAATTTATTTTTTTTTAAATTTTTCAATTAAACTAAAAATATTGTAATTTCTAAACCCCATTTTTCAAATCTAATTATCAAAATATTTTTTATTTTTTTACTCTAAAATGCAAATTTGACCAGGAAATCATCATTTTCAACCTTTTTGCCTGTGAAATGGCATCTTATCATCATTGAGTAACTCTGATCTGGGCTGTTTTAGGACCTGGTGTCTACAATACTCTTCTGGATCCTGAGGCTAAGCTGTATAACGGACCCTTGACCACCTAAGACATAGTCATCCATTGTTTACAAACATCTACATCTCATATCATGCATACAATTTCTTGTATATACTTCCATGCACATAGCTTTGCAGGAAATATCCAAGAAGACCACATCCTGCTCAGAAGAGCAACCAGCACTTTGTAAGCCTCGGCTTGGTGCAGTCTAGAAGGACACCCAGTTTAGAAGAATACCCCGCTCGGAAGAGCAACTCAGAAGAGCAAACCCCGCACTTTGTAAGCCTCGGCTCGGTGCAGTTCAGAAGAACACCTCCGCTTAAAAGAGCAGCTCAGAAGAGCAACCTCGCACTTTGTAAGCCTCAGCTTGGTGCAGTTTAGAAGAACAACCCCGCTCAAAAGATCAGCTCAGAAGAGCAGTCTAGAAGGACACCTTGCATTTTGTAAGTCTTGGCTCGGTGCAGTTCGAAAGAACACTCTCACACTTTGTAAGCCTAGAACGGGCTCGGTGCAGTTTGGAAGAACTCCCCCGCATTTTGTAAGCCTAGAACGGGCTCGATGCAGCTCAGAAGAGCAACCCTCGCACTTTGTAAGCCTAGAACGGGCTCAGTGCAGTTCGGAAGAACACCCTCGCACTTTGTAAGCCTAAAACGGGCTCGGTACAGTTCGGAAGAACACCCTCGCAATTTGTAAGCCTAGAACGGGCTCGATGCAGGTCAAGAGAACAAGCTCCCGCACTTTGTAAGTCTAGAACGGGTTCGGTGCAGTTCAAGAGAGCAACCCTGCACTTTGTAAGCCTAGAACGGGCTCGGTGCAGCTCAGAAGAGCAACTCTCGCGTTTCGTCAGTCTGGAGCAGACTCGACGCATCACCCAGAAGGATGAAAATCGCTCTATAGTCTATACAGTGACCTAAAGAGATGATTTCATTCTCGTGGGGCCTCAGGTACGCGTTTCTTTTCCTATCCTGAATTTTGGCTCACCTAGGTGTCTAGGCACTAGCTTTCCCAAAATTGGAAGCAACTGTAGACACCGGCTCCTGAGTCGAGGGTAACATCTAAAAAATGGCAATTTTGGCTCTCCAGGCTCCTTGATAATTTTTTCGAAAAAATATATATAAAAACTTAAAAATAAAAAATATATATGTATATATATGTATGTATAATTAAAAATTAATTAGTTAATTTATTAGTTAGTATTGTAGGATAATTAAAATTGAAAAAAGAAAATAAATATAGTGTCTAATTAAGTAAAATGTGTAATAATTTAAGTAAATTAATTAAATTAAAAAAAAAAGTAAAAAATATGGAGAAAATTAAGGGGTTAGATGTACCTTAATTTGAGGGGTATAAAAAGAAAAAGAGAGGGCAAAAATGAGGGGCCAGCAAATGAGGAAAACTAAGAAAATTAAAATAGAAAGAAGGAGCAAGAACAAGGGGTCGGCTGATGGGGAAAAGGAAAGAAAAGAAAGATAAAAAGATAAAGAAAAGAGAGAGTAAGAAGGACTAGGGAAACCAAATGAAAGCCAAAAAGAAAGAAATAAGGGAAGAGGAAAGAAGAGAATAAGGGAACAGAGGAGAAGGCCAACGAAAACGCAGGAACTGAAGGAAGTGACGCCGGAAAAGAGAGAAAGAGAGGGACGAAGGCGGGGGCACCGCCGGCCAGCCACGGCGCCCCACCAGTGAAACAAGCGGGCCCGGACAAAACTGGAGGTGGCCGCCGATCAGCGGCACTCGCCGGCGTGGAGTAGATCGGCGAGGGAAGAGAGGACGTTGCTGACTCGATTTTCGACCAACTCTGGCGAGTGACCGGCAGCGATGGACTCCCGGCAGCTTAATCTATCGTCCGACGATGGAGGTGTCGACCACCTCCCACTTTCGGCGGTTCCGGCGAGGTAAATCCGGTGGGCTCCTTTTTTTATTATTATTATTATTATTATTATTATTATTGTATTTATTTATTATTTATTATTGTGTTTTGTTGTTGTTATTATTATTATTATTATTATTATTTGTTTTATTATTATTATTGTTATTATTATCTTATTTATTCATTATTGGTGTTATTGTGTTATAGTAATATTATTGTTATTAGTATTATTTAATTTATGTCTATTTTACATTATATATTATTATGAATATTTGTTATTATTATTATTTGTTTGGTACATATTCCTATTATTATTATCATTATTATTATTATTTTGTGCTATTATTATTATTATTATTATTATTATTATTATTGTTTTTGTTGTTGTTATTGTTGTTGTTGTTGTTGATGTTATTATTTTTATTGTTATAATTAATATTATCATGGTTATTATTGTTATTATATTGTGGTATTATTATTATTATTATTATTATTATTATTATTATTATTATTATTATTATTATTATTATTATTATTATTGTTATTGTCACTATGATTGTCATATTTGTCATTATCATTATTTTATCCTTTGTTATTATTGTTAGTATTATTTAGTATTATGTTATTATTATTGTTAGTAGTATTATTATTATCATTTTGTGTATTACTATGTTATGTTCGTTTGTTTGTTTATTTATTTATTTATTTATTTATTTATTATTATTATTATTATTATTATTATTGTGATTATGTGATTATTCGCATTTTTATTATTGTTGTTCATATTATTATTATTATATTACATTATTACTATTATTGTTAATTATTATTATTGATATTATTATTTATTTTATGATTATTATTATCATTATTATTTTACGGTATTATTATTAGCATCATTATTTTTTATTGTCATTGATCATTATAATCATATCATTCGTATTTTATATTCATTAATTCTATCAATTTATTTTACTTTCACTACACCAAATCAATTCTCAATTTATTTATTTAAATTATTTATTTATTTATTTATTTATTTATCACTTAATTTGATTTAATCCATTATTGACCAATATTATTTTTTGTCTTGACCGCAATGCGAGGGGCATGTGGCTCGCCCATGGAGTTAGACGAAGCATGGTAGGGTCTAGTAGTTTAGGATTTATTTATTATTTGAAAATGTGTATTTAGTATTTAATTTTTTTCATTTGCTTGAGCAATGTAATAATAAAAGATTTTCGATTGAAAATCTGTTAATAAAACTGGACCAATGTCCTCGTTTTCATCCCAAAAGTGAAAGGTTTATGTTTTCATTAAAACAAGATCACTTCATCCTTTTTTCATAAAGTCGATTCGAAAACTCTATACTTTTTTTGTAAAATAAGTAGTTGGGAACCAATGTTCCCGTCTAAATGAATAGCCCGATTTATGTATGTATTTTCATTTTAACGCTATTATGGATTTTGCATTTATTTTTGGATAATTGTAATTATATTGTATTTATCGCTTTATTAATTGCTTTTTTATGTGTTTGTAATGCGCTTTAATTTACTTACATAAATCGTGTGAGAAAAGAGATAAAATAATTGATTCTAAAAATTCATTTACATAACGTTAACCAAAGGTATGAATAAGATTGAGGTCCCGAACTCTCTCTGGTTTTGGTCTCATAAGGTTAGAATCTATTTCCTAATGTTTTATTGGGTGGCGACTCCGTAATACCTACCTTATGATACCCAATAGACGCTTTCGTAATTTGATTGCCAATAATGGAATAGGGGTGAATCCCTATCCATTGTGAGGCAATCAGCTTTCATAAGTTTTAACGAACCTCCAACCGGTCTCGGGTCCTAAAAGTGGACTCTCGAGAGCCATCCGGATGTCGAGCGGGGTTCAGGCGCATCACAGTGGGATAACCCAGAAGGAGTTATCATGAAGCCCATATTGATTTCTAGTTCAGGCAAGCCATACTTTGAAACCGAACGGGTCTTAGATGCTGAGGTTACTGATAGAAAGCCATGGTACTATGATGTTCAGAATTATTTAGAGAGGTCAATATTCCTAAAAGAAGCCACTGAAAAGGATTAGAGGATGATTCGTAAGCTGTCTACTCGGTTCATCAGTATAGATGGGGTGTTAAATAAGAGGTAAGCTAATGGCATCCAGCTGAGATGTCTGGAAGGGAAAGAAGCCAAGAAGGTTATGGAAGAGACCCATGCCGGAGTTTGTGGGGCCTATATAAATGGCCTCACTTTAGCAAAGAAAATCATGCGTCAAGGTTTCTTCTGGCCGATGATGGATACAGACTACTCCGAGTATGTCAAATGATGTCAATTGTGCCAACAGTACGCCGATCTCAGACACCTGCCAGCTTTAGAATTTTACAACCTCATGTCTTTATGGCCATTCGCAGCTTAGGGAATTAAGATCATAGCAGAGATACATCCTATTGATTACTTTGGCAAGTGCGTAGATTCCCTTCTAATGGGTACAAATTCATTATAGTTACTATTGTTTACTTTACCAAGTGGGTAGAAGCTAAATCCTTTAAGAAGTTGGATGCTCAAGAATTGGCTAGATTTATTGAGCGACACGTGATTTCCCGTTGTGTTAGATAATGAGGTGCAGTTCCAAGCCGAGACTAAGTAGATGCTAAAAAAGTACGACATCCAACACCATAAGTCTTCTCCCTATTGTCCACAGACCAATGGGGTAATCGAGGCAGCAAACAAGAACATAAAGAGAATATAGGCTAAGATGGTACAGACCTACAAAGATTGGGCAAAAAAACTACCTTTCGCGCTATGGGTTTATCGGACCACCGTCAGAACTTCAACAAGGGCTACTCCATTCTCTTTGGTATACGGGACAGAAGAAGTATTACCGGTAGAAATTAAGCTCCAATCCTTAAGAGTAGCCTTAGAAGCCAAGATACCAGAAGCGAAATGGGCACAACAGCGCCTATCACAGTTGAACCTACTAAATGAAGGTAGGATACGAGCCTACTACCACAATCAAGTCTATCAGAAGAGACTGGCTCGTTCATTTGGGGAAAAAGGTCAGGAGACATCCCTTAAAGGAAGGGGATTTGGTATTCAAGCAGATGAGACTAGGGGTTCTGGACATCCGAGGCAAGTTCCGACCAACTTGGGAAGGGCCTTTGTGTTGAAAAAGCTTCTGTCAAAGGGAGCAGTGATCTTAACAGACGGTGATGGAAATAACATTGATAGACTGAAGAGGTTCCATGGCTAAAACTAAAATAAAAAGAAGAGAATAAGAGCCCGTGGGTCGAAAACCAAAAAATGGCAATCTTGCTAAAATTGGGCACCCTACCAGGATAAAAACCAAAAAAAATGCTTCCTCAGTAAAAATTAAGGGCTAAAAGAAAATGTTCAACCATGAAAACCCGCAAGAGCTGATTGATAATAGGAGTATGATGCTTTCAAAACCTGTCCTGAGATTAAATAAGGTCTTGTATTCTCGAGTTAATGTCAAATAATGATCATATGTATTGAAATCAAGCTTGAAACATACGCAAACATGCATTAATATAAGAAGAACAATTTATTGTGCATATTCAATGTTGACTAGTTCTAGAATAGTACATTGTTCTTCACTGAATATATGTAATATAAGAAGAACAATTTGTTGTGCATGCTCAAAGTTGACTAGTTCTAGAATAGTACATTGTTCTTCACTGAATATATGTAATTTGATGGCTACTGTCTGCTACTCTCACCGCTACAGTACTTTAGCCAACACAGTCTATTATCAATGGCGGGGCTGATAACCCACCTCTTGTACTCAATCGAAGTGATAAAGTCACAATCTTCAGTCTTCGAGATGACGATTTTTATAGGTAATCGCACCCAGAGGCAGTGATAACCAGACACAAATGCAGTAGACAAGACTCCACCTTGAAAAAATAATGGGAATCTAACTACATCCTGTCGCTCCCAGAACTATTTAGTATATCGAGTTGTAACAGAGAAAGTGGCTCTGTATAACCCGCATAGTAGTATGCAACTAAAGGGACTATCTCGGACTACCGATTTGGGGCTCAACCATGGGCACATGAAGATGATGTTGCTATCTGCCACAATAGCCAGCCACGCGGCACCTTCGAGAATGGAATCGAAATCGTACAGCCGTTGCCTAGGGAGGAAATGTCTTAGTCAGTACATGCTAATCACTTTGGATAGAGGTTCCAATAGCAGTTTCATCTTCTCTTGCAACCATATTTTTTTAAAAAAAAAAGTAAATAATAATATATATATATATATAATGAAAAAAAAAAAAGAGGAAAAGAAAGTGAAAATACCTGCTGAGAAGCTACGGTCAGGCAAACCGTGGAGAAGCAATGTTTGAACTGCAAGAGTTAAGCTCCTTTTATAAGGAAGACATGACAGACAGGCGTCACTCAACCAGCGAGCGATGGCAAGCCCGTCTGTCACCCATAGATCTCTTGGATGAAGCTCTCCTCCTACATTTATTGTATAAATCATTCATTCCATATGCACACGCATTTCCTTGCATATTTGCTTTATTCCTTTTTGCAGGAAAAGGAATTCATTTTGGCAAGGTACGGGATCCGATGCGAGTGTCCACAAGGGCCAGGTTTGAATATTCAGGGACTAATTTTAAAAAAAAGAGTCACGCAAACCCATAAAGAGGGATATCTAACCATAGAGTCCTTTTCGAGAAACCCTAAAAGCAACTTCAACTCCACCGTGATTCTGCATGCTGATGTGCTGGCGCTAATCACATTCTCCACCAACTCGACTGTAATTCTTCATGTCAATGTGCTGGCGATGATCACATTCCTCTTCAATTCCACCGTGGTTCTGCATGCCGATGTGCTGGCACTAATCACATTCTCCACTAACTCGATTATGATTCTTCATGCCAATGTGCTGGCAATGATGACATTCCTCTTCAACTCCACCATAGTTCTACATGCCTATGTGCTGGCACTAACCACATTCCACATTCTAGCAACAACCCAAAAATCCCTCCAGAAGGCGATCCAAGATCAGCCCAATAAGGAATATGACCGCCTCAAGTACACATCTCTTTCCTTTCTCTGAATTTTAGCTTACGTACAGACTCGTACACTAGCCTTCCCAAAATTGGGGGTAACTGTAGACACCGTGTCTTGAGGCAACCCAGATCAGAGTTTACCCAGTGATAAAATGTTGTCTATAACGCATATCGAGGAGCGAAAGTGCTTGACCCTAACCCTTGACTCCCATTTTTTTGATGATTTTCCTGCCTTCTAGCCTTTAACACTTGCCGAAAATGAAATGAGAATTTTAAATGCAAAATTTTAGGTTTTATCAACATACACCCTTCTATCAGCGATAGATGCCCATCTATCACTCGTCCTGCCCATCTGTCGCTAACGGCTTACGCACATTTATGGCATTTTTGTAATTTTTGGAGATAATTTTTGACAAACGCCTGTCTGTCACCACTTTTTGTTAAATTTGCAATTGCTTGATGTAGCGAGAAAGGAGGGATTTGGGTGGTCTCTTCATCTAATTCTTGCAAATCCTATTTCAAAAATTGAAGTTTTGTCTCTACCAAAAAAGAAAACCCTAACTTTATAGGTTTGGGTATAAAAAGAAAGAGAGAAAAAAAAGGGTTGAACATTTTCAAAAGAAAAGATGGGATTTTTAGAGAGAAAAGGGAATGGAGAATAAAACTTGGTTTTTGGGTTTTTTGAGAGAAAACTTCAAAACCTTTTGTTTAAAAACACCATTTTTAATACTTCCCTAGGTTCATATCTTCTATTCGACCATTAATCTATTCTAGAAATCAATAAAAAGGGAGGATATTTCCTAGAGAGAGAAAGTTCCTTCTCTCTAAATTTTAAATCTTTTTTTTTAGGAGTTAAGAAGGCAAAAGCACATTCTATTTCTCCAAAAGCTAAGAAAAAAATCTGAGGGTAAATATTATAAGCTTAAATATCATTATTCCATGTTTAGATTTGAATATGATATGTGATGTGTGGTAATTTGAGAATATGTGATTTTTGTGGTTTTGGGGTTTTATTGGTTTAAATAAACTCTTAAGGTCTTAAAGATGGTCCTAATGCGTTTTTAGGGCTTAATACGTGTGCTTGAAGCCCCTTGTATATGTTTTTTGAGTTAGAAAATGTTTTAATAGAGGTTTGAGTGGTTTTTCACATTTCTGGGCACGATAAACGGGAAGAAGGCTTGAGAGACATCCAGATGGGACGGAGTGGAAGCTCTGTTTAGCCATTTTTGTTTATTTTAATGCATTTCTCTTTGCCTTTTAATAACTTCTCACAATTTTTTTTTTTTGCCTTGATTTCTTTCTCTTAAGCATGTAGCTTTGTTTCTTGTCTCTTATATTTTAGTATCTTTATTTTCTTTGATTTCATAATAGTTTTTACTTATTTAAGTGCTTTTATGACTTTACTAATGAGTTATTCTTTCTTTATTTTTGTGACCCAAACTCATTCCTTTTTGTGAGCATTCTCCGAGAGAATGGGAACTTGGAGATTGAAGCATTCAAGTCACATTAGGGCTGGTTATGTTTCTATGCATTTGCTTGATTTATTTTATCTTGTTTTCCTTTATTATGATAATAAAGATTTTCTTGCGCACGTTAATATAAAGATTCATCAAAAAGGTTTATACTAATTAGTTGGAATTTTTCTAATAAAATGGGACCAATGTCTCAATTTCTATTCAAGAAAATACCACTCCAAAATTTCTATTTAAAAAAATGGGATCACTCATCCCAGTTTTCCAAAGTTACTCAAGAAACTCTTTAATTTTATAGATATGTATGTGGGAAACAATGTTTCCATTTGAACGAATACCTCGATTTATGTGTGTTTTTCATTTCATTTTGTGATGGATTTTGTATTTATTTTTGGAACAATTATAATTTTGTTTATCGCTTTATTTATTGCTTTTTTTTATGTGCTTGTAATGAGCCCTTATTTTATTTGCATTGTGTGAGAAGAGAGATGAAAATTTAATTAAAAAAACTCATTTATAAAGTGAACTAAAGTATAAGTAAGAGTGATGTCCTGAACCTTCTCTGGTTTAGGTTTCATGAGGTTAGACTAAATCTTTCCTAATGTTCTATTATGCCTTCATGAGTTGATTATCAATAATGGGATAGGACCGATTCCTCTTCTATTGCAAAGTGACCAATTTTCACGAGTTAAAATGTACCTCCATCCGGCCTCGAGGCCCAAAAGCGGACCTTTTGAGGGAAAACCGATTGCCATAAGGGGTTCGAGCATCACAATATCCCTAAAAAGGCTTAGGCAAGTCTGTTAGGCTCATCATGGATCAAACCATATCTAATAGTATTCAATTTCTCCTATTAGATACACCATTATTCTGTAGTGTATATGGTGGAGCCCATTGAGATAATATCCCATTATCTCAACTGTTTCTTTTGGATATCCCACAATAAGCATTTATCACACATAGAATTTAGCTTGTTTGATATTGTCTTTTTTATATAATTAGGATAACCCCATACCTTCATATAAGAAAGTGTGGTTTCTTGTTATTCCACATCTCATATCGAGTAACATCAATCGATTTACTCAGAACTCTGTTTAATGTATAAATAAAAGTTTTTAATGCATATCCCTAAAAAGGTTGTTAGTTGAGCCTCCTCGCGATCCTAAAAAGTTTATTGGGTAAGTTGCTACATTTTCATCTTTATTTTCTTCTTCTTCTTCTTCTTCTTCTTCTTCTTCTTCTTCTTCTTCTTCATCTCCCATTTCTGGTTTTGAGTTTGATTTAGGGTTTGTTGTTTGTATGATTTATGGGTTTGGTTGTTAGTTAAGCCTCCTCGCGATCCTAAAGGCAAGGAGAAGGCGGGAGGAAGTGGCACCAAGTGATTTGGAGCTTAGGAGTTTCAGGTTTGGGAGTTATTGTGTTTAATGCATTTTATGGGTTTTGCATGTTGGTTGAATTTCAAGAAAATTTGATGTTTCTTGATGTTTATCATGGTTCATATGTGATGGGTTTTGATTTAGATGATTTTTGAATCCTTGAATGTGAGTAACCCAATTGTGCATTTGATTGAGATGATGAATGAATAGTGTTGAGATTTAAATTGTGGAAATTGATGTTGTTATTGGCATGATTTAATTGGAATTCTTGGCATAAATGTTGTATTTTATGTTGTTAATGATGTTTGGGTTACTGGATTTGAGGTAAGTTGATGTTTGGGTTGAGTTGTAGCTGAGATTGAAGGTTTGGGTGTTTTGGTTTTGGAAAAATTTCTACAGAATTGCGTAAGAACTGGAAATCCCGATGCTTTCACGATCACGACATTATCACGATCGCAACATTGCCGCGACGTCACAATAGGGCACGGTGAAGCCAGCTCCTGCGCATAACCGAATGGAAGTGGGCAGTCGAGCAGATCGTAGCAGAACTCACTATTGCGATCGTGATGCATGTCGCGAGCCCACGACACGGAGCTCGACTGCCAGCGAACTTGGCTGCCAAGCGGGCAGTTTCTCCGAGCTGCGCAGTAGAGCTTACTGTCGCGATCGCGATGCCTGTCGCGAGCGCGACAGAGCGCTCAGCTGCCGAGCTGTGGGCACCTGCCTGTCGTGAGTACGCGCGCCTGCGCGAGGTCACGACAGCCTCCTTGGCCGCTCACTGTCGCAAGCGCGATAGACATCGCAATCGCGATAGTGACCCCAAATTTGCCCTGTTTTTTCGATTTTGCCTTTCCTTCCAAAATGAATTTTTGTATCACTTCTTTTTGAGTTTCTACTACTGTTTGGGAATAATTATGTTTATATATGTGCACTATTATGATTTTTTTATGATAAATTATATGTTTCCTTAAGCATAATTTGGATTATACATGGCCTGCAAGAGTCAGTCTAGTGGATAGTTAGGCATGCCTAATAGAGTCTCTTAGCTGCAGCCCTCCATTCCGTTTGGATCTCGATCAGGTCCCCGTTTGGATCCTCGCGATCCCTAAAAAGTTTTGGATCTTGTTTAAGGTCCCCTCTGTAAAATGTTTTGAATGTGATAAATCAAATGGTTTTCGATTCGTACCCGTAAGGTACCGTCACTGTTCGATTCGTACCCGTAAGGTACTGTCACTGTTTACTCGTTATCCACTATTGTGAGTCAGCAGGTGTTATGTTTTGCTTCGTTTATTCTGATATGATTATATGAAGGCGATATCCAAATGAGTATGATGACAAGTATGAGCCATAAGATTATATCTATATGAATGTATTTATGAGCTTGCGAATGTTATATACATATATATATATATGTGTGTGTGTGATATGATTCTCCGCATATATCATCTTGTATGTGTTTTGCCTTGACGACCATTATGAATGGCCGTCCACTCTTTTATTGTGTGTTCCCTACTAAGCGTTATCGCTTAGCATGGTATTTTATACGTGCAGGTGCAGGAGGCATTTTTTCTTTGCGAGAGTCGCCGCCAGTCAAGCCAACATGGAGGGATTAGTGTTAGGGCTTATTTTTGTAGTCTGTTGATATTCTTTTGTAATAGAACTCTCTTTGTATCAACATTTTTGTAAGCTTCCGCTTGTATATTTTGGACATGTAATTAATTTATAATATCAGTTTGATCAGAACATTATTGTAATGAATGTTGTTATATTAATGCATGATCATGATGATGTTTCTCAAAAGTTTTAATTTTCGCTGTACTTTCATATGTTTAGGATGTATGAATGTTTGAATTGTATCGATTTGTTCGGTGTGACACCCCTGCTCCTACGGCATCTCACTCCGATCCGGATGGGTTCGCCTACGTATGGGTAGGGGGTGTTACAAGCGTATAAATCAGTATTCAAAGGAATATTACCAGTACCTGATTCTTCGTTGTTTATTTGTCTTGATTCTCCTAAAGTGGACTTGGTATAAGGATAAACGTCCTCTATGAAATGAACATATCTGGAAACATAAATCCTTTTCCTTTCGAGAACATATATCCTATACCCTTTTTGCTCATTAGGATATCTAGCAAAAATTCCTAGTTTAGCATGAGGAGTAAATTTATCACAAGATTTATTATTCACATGTCCATGACAAAGACACCCGAAACAGTTTTATCCTTTGAAGTTAGAAGAGGCATATGGTTGATTAAATATACAGCAGTAAGCACATATTCTCCTCAAAAGAAAATTAGAAGATCTGCTTGAAAGCTTAGTGCTCAAGCTACTTTCAAAAGGTGACTATGTTTTCATTCAATTATTCCATTTTGTTGTGGAGTGTTTGTGCAACTTGTTTGATATTCCATGCCATGATCAAAATAATATGTCATTAAATCACGATGAGAAAATTCTAACCATTGTCACTTCAGATAGTCTTTATCTCTGTATGAAATTGTGAGTGAACCCAGTTGAAAAAATGCAATAAATATGCCTTAGTTTCTAACTTATTTTTCATGAGAAAAACCCAAGTTGCTAAGCTGAAATCATCTATTATAGTTAAGAAAAATTGACATCCAGGGATTGGTTTTGTTCTATACGGACCCATATATCACAATGAACTAAATCAAAAGGATTCTGAGCTTTATTCGTACTGAGAGAAAAGGATATTCTTTTTTGTTTTGCTTTGTAAAAAGCATCACAAAATGAAGTTTTCTTGTAATCAAAACTAACTGATCTGGAATTAAAGAAATTCGGTTAACCAAGAGATTACCCAACTGCAAGTGCCACATTTTTGCAAAAATTGTGTTCCTTGCTGTCAATGCCTTTCCCTCTTTTATTGGCTTGAAATAGTATAATCCATCAATCTCCCCACCCACTCCAATCATACTCCTCAAGTGTAAGTCATGAACCACAAAAAAAAATTGCCAAAATTTCGGTTAGTAAATTAACACGTGATCTGAATTGTTCACTGACAGTAAATTGAAAAAAAAATGGAACTCTAAGAACTTGATCAAGAATCAATCTTTTTCCAAGAGTGATCCACCCCAATGCATGAATAGGTATTATTTTTCCATTAGGTATTTGAACTAGTGGTATATTATGCTGTTGTTCAACATTAGATACGAAATTTACATCATGAGTTATGTGGTGTTGGAAGAGTTGGTCGATTTTTTATCTGTCCATGGATTGTTCTCTCTCATTCCCTTTTCCCGATTCGCACTAATCTAAAGGATAGCCAATAACCTTGAAATACTACGCTTGACTGTAGTTTGTTTTCTTGGGCTTCTTCTGACCTATGAGGAGAGAGCTCAAATATTGGCCCTTGTATCAGTGTATAAGGGGTATAAATACAAATAAATAGTTTATATGGGTGTGAAAAATTCAGATGAGTGAAAGCTAAAGAAAGAAAAATCTGCATTTTTTAACATAGAGTAGTCCCACAATTTCCCCATTTGTTGGAAAGTTAGTTATTAGATCGAGCTAAAATTTAGAGAGAAATTTTTTTCACACGTTGATTTTCATTCTCAACGGTGAAGATCGGATTCTGAAGTTCGGAGGTTATTTCGTGGCTGAGATAACAGATTTTTCTTCTACACAGATCAGTCCCATGAATTCTTTATTTTTTGGTGAATGAACCGTTGGATTGAACTGTATTTTGGATAGGATCTTGCTCACATCTTGATTTTCATTATTAATGGTGAAGATCGGATTCTGACATCCGAAGGTTAGTTCGTGGCTGGAACAAAATTCAAATTTCTGGGTATTAGCTCTCTTGCTTTTGTCATTGATTTATTTCATATATCTTGATGTTTATTCCAAGATTATGATGATGACGATGATGATTATATGCCTCTAGTTTTGTCTAGAGAAGATTTCCTGTAATAGGCAGAATATATATTGTATTTACTAATTATTTGATAGTGAAAGATTTAAAAGGCCTAAGGGTCCCGTAGTTTTTACTCCTTACATCGAGAAGGTTTTTCACGTAAAAATTTTGCGTATTCTTGTATTGATTGTGGCTGTAGAGTTCAAAATTTATTACTGTGGTATTTGTTTTGGATATTGTTCTACTTGTTAGTTTACCTCAAAAGTTCATTCAAGTAAGGAAAGATAAACAGCGAAGATTCATTCCGCATATTTAGTGTTTCCGTTGTTAGTTATTTTTCCCATTAGATTGGTATCAAAGCCTTTGGATGTTGTTGTTGTTATTATTATTAGACTTATTTGAACAATGGAAGCTAATACAAGTAGAATGGTTAATTTAAATGGTTCAAATTACCATGTCTGGAAAGGCAAAATGGAGGATCTTCTTTATGTGAAGGATTATTATCTACCGGTGTTTATTAAAAATAATCCTAATGATAAGAAAGAGGCAGAATGGACTATTTTGCATCAACAGGTTTGTGGGTATATATGGCAATAGGTGGATGATAATATTTTGAACCATATTAGTGGTGAGAAAGATGCACGTAAGTTATGGAACAAACTTAAGTAGTTGTATGCTCGAAAGACAGGGAATAACAAGTTATTCTTGATCAAGCAAATGATGAATTTAAAGTACCGATATGGAACTCCCATGGGAGACCACTTGAATGCCTTCCAAGGAATTATAAATCAGCTTGAAAGAATGGGGATCAAGTTTGAGAATGAGATACAGGATTTGTGGATTCTTGGTACATTACTGGACTCTTGGGAGACGTTTAGAACGTCATTATCTAACTCTGTGCCTAATGGGGTTATTACCATGGAATTGGCTAAGGGTAGTGTCCTGAGTGAAGATATTAGAAGAAATTCACAAGGTTCATCGTCACATTCAGAAGTCTTAATCACAGAAAGGCGGGGGAGAAGTAAGAGTAAATGTCTGAATAGAGGAAATCAGCGTAGTAGTTCTAAGGGTAAGCTTGCTAATGTTGAGTATTTTCATTATGGCAAGAAGGGGCACACTAGAAAGTTCTGCAGAAAATTGAAGAAAGAGAACAAACAACATGCTGAAAACAGACAACGGGCTGACAACAATTAGAAGAATACTGACAATGGTAATGAAAATGTTATGGTTAATGCTACTACTAATAACTATCTTGTTTGTTGTGATTGTGACATTGTTAACCTTGCACATGATGAGTCGAGTTGGGTAATTGACAGTGGTGCCACGTGTCACGTTGCATCACGAAAGGATTATTTTTCATCTTACACTCTAGGCGACTTTAGTTATGTACAGATGGATAATGATGGGATATCAAAGGCTATCGGTATTGGAGAAGTCTGTTTGAAATTTGACACTAGGATGAAGTTAGTTTTGTATAACGTGAAACATGTCCTAGATATGAAATTGAATTTGATTTCTACAGGCTTGCTTGATAATTATGGCTATTACAACGGCCTTGGTAATGGACAATGGAAGCTCACTCGAGGTTCTTTGATTGTGGCAAGAGGTAGAAAACATTCAAAGTTGTACACAGTGCATCCAAATATCTCAAAAAGCATTGTTAATGTAGTGAAGAATACCGATGTGATTGATTTATGGCATAAGGGACATGTCTATATGAGTGAAAAGGGCATGTTTATGTTGTCAAAGAAGAAATTGCTATCTAGTGTGCAGGATATTCACTTGAATAAATATTCTGACTACTTGACAGGTAAACAGATAAGAGTCTCTTTTAATAGCCATCCTCCTTCCAAGAAGGAGAATATACTTGATTTGGTGCATTCCGATGTTTATGGTCCTATGTCTATAAGGACACTTACTGGTTCTTTTTATTTTGTTACATTCATCAATGATTATTCAAGGAAGATTTAGGTTTATACATTGAAGTCTAAAGATCAAGTATTAGATGCATTCAAGTAGTTTTAAGCTCTAGTTGAGAGACAGATTAGGAAAAAGCTCAAGTGTATCTGAACAGAAAATGGAGGGGAATACATAGGCCCTTTTGATGCATATTATAGACAACAAGGTATTCAGCACTAAAAGACTTCTCCAAAGACCCCGCAGCTAAATTGTTTAGCAGAGAGGACAAACAGAACATTGGTTGATCGAGTCAGATGTGTGCTATCACATGCAGGATTGCTTAGATCATTTTGAGGTGAGGCTTTGAGTACTGTGGAACATGTTTTAAATCTAACACCCTTTGTTCCTTTGCATTTTGATGTTCTTGATAGGGTTTAGAGCGGCAAAGATGTTTCTTATGATCGCTTACGCATCTTTGGATATAAGGCTTTTGTGTACATTCCAAAAGATGAGAGATTTAAGCTTGATGTGAAGACTAGGTAATATGTGTTCATTGGCTAAGGACAAGATGAGATTGGTTACAAGTTATATGATCCAATTACGAAGAAAATTGTGAGAAGCTGAGAAGTTATCTTTATGAAAGATCAGACTTTGAAAGATGTTGAGAAGGCAGAGACAGTTCCTCAGCGTACTGATGATCTTATTGATTTGGATCAAGTTCCTCTTTAGCATGCTGATACGCAGACTAGAGATGATGATCAGAATGCTAACCAGCAGGGTACTAATGATGCTGATGCTCCACAACAAGTTGATATGGATGAGATTGTCCATGAGGAGTTACCAGTACCAGATGCAATATCATTTGTTCCATTTAGGCGGTCTGTTAGAGGTCGTTATTCTTCTACATGGTATTATGCTGATGAGTATGTCCTGTTGACTGATGGGGGAGAACCTGAAAGTTATGCAGAAGCCATAGAAGATGAGCACAAGAAGAAGTGGATTTATGCCATGCAAGAAGAAATGAAGTCCTTGTATGAGAATAACACCTTTGAGTTGATGGAGTTTGCTAAAGGAAAAAGAGTTTTGAAGAACAAGTGGGTGTACAAAGTGAAGCAAGATGAGAACTCTTCATAACCACGGTACAAAGCTAGATTGGTGGTCAAAGAATTTAGCCAGAAGAAAGGTATTGATTTTGATGAGATTTTTTCTCCAGTTGTGAAAATGGCATCTATTTGTGTTGTTCTCGGTTTAGCAGCTAGCCTTAATTTGGAGGTTGAGTAGATGGATGTCAAGACTACTTTTCTCCATAGTGACTTGGATAAGGAGATTTACATGGAGCAGCCTGAAAGGTTTCAGATAAAAGGCAAAGAGAAGTATGTGTGTAGACTTCAAAAAAGTCTATATGGTTTGAAGCAAGCACCAAGGCAGTGGTATAAAAAGTTTGAGTCTGTTATGGGGGAGTAAGGCTACCGAAAGATTACTTTGAATCACTGCATATTTGTTCAAAGGTTTGGTAGTGATGATTTTATCATTTTATTGTTGTATGTTGATGACATGTTAATTGTTGGAAAGAATACTGGAAGGATTGCCCAGTTGAAGCAACAGTTGAGTAAGTCTTTTGCTATGAAGGACTTAGGGCCAGCAAAATAAATTCTTGGCATTAAAATTACTCGAGATAGAGCTACCAAGAAATTGCATGTCACAGGAAAAGTACATTGAAAAGGTGCTTTGCAGGTTTAACATGGATAAAGCTAAAGTGGTTAGTTCTCCTCTTACAACCAACTTTAAGCTAACTGAAAAAGATTGCCCTTCTACTAAGGAAGAGAAGGAAAAGATGGATAGAGTTCTATATGTCTCAGCTGTAGGAAGTTTGATATATGCTATGGTGTGTACACGGCCTGATATAGCTCATGCAGTAGGTGTTGTTAGTTGTTTTCTGTCAAATCCGGGTAGGAAGCATTAGGAAGCAGTTAAGTGGATATTTAGATATCTTCGGGGTACTTTCAAATTGGGTCTTATATTTGGAAATGGAAAGCCAGTACTAGTTGGGTATACAGATTCTGATATGGCAGGAGACAAGGATAGTTAAAAATCAACTTCTAGGTATTTGATGACTTTTGTAGGGGGAGTTGTGTCATGGCAATCAATACTGCAAAAGTGTATTGCACTTTCTACTACATAATCCGAGTATATAGCAGCAACGGAAGCAGGTAAGGAGATGTTATGGTTGAAGAGGTTTGTGCAAGAGCTAGGCTTCAAGCAATAACGCTATGTAGTGCTTTGTGATAATCAAAGCACGATTCATCTTGCTAAAAACTCGACTTACCATAAGAAAATAAAACATATTAATGTGAGGTATCATTGGATTAGAGATGCTCTTAAAGAGAAGTTGTTTGAACTTGATAAGGTTCATACCGATGATAATAGTTCCGATATGTTGACAAAAGTTTTAGCTAAGGAGAAGCTAAAGGTGTGTTGTTCTATCGCCGAGATGGAGGACTCTTCCTCATAGTCAGAAAGAGGGAGATTTATTGTTTAACACCCCAATACCCCTTGGGAGAGTATCGAACCGCTACACACGCAAAACAACATACATACATACATACATACATACATACATATAGATAGAAGCGGAAGCATTTAAACTCATATAAACGATCAAAATAATCATACATTAAAATGATCATCAAATTACAAAACATTCTTATAACAAATACATGTACATATACTGAAATATTATTTACATATACAAAGTATCTATTACATATACCAATCCTTTACATATACAATTACATAGCTATACAAAATACTAAAGAAAAAGACAAAAAGATCTACTACTGGTCTAGTGGTCGACCTGCTGATGCCCAACTCCGAAAACGAACCTGCCACCTACACAGGGAAACACTCGTGCTAAGCGATAACACTTAGTGGAAAGAAACAAAACCAAAAGAAACATATATACAATTACAAGAGTATGCAAAGTACAGATAAACTAATCAAATGGCTCTAAGCAATATTTCACATGTAACATCCACTTTAATGCACAGCTAACTTTACATAAGCTAAAACATACATGATCAATAAACTTTGCATACTTATCAAGTCAATCTCACAAAAGCATACCATAACATTTCCAACACAAATATTCACATATAAGTATATAATAACAAATATAAGATATTGCATAATATCCATTCACTACATCTAATTTTTACTCAAATACATATACAGATGAGCATGCAATCATTTCTATAGACATAGCATAGCCTGAGTTCACAATGAATAGTGGATACGGGTACAATTGATACTGATAGGACACAGTATCGGAAGCATATAGAGACATGAGTCTCGAATCATGTATACCCGAAGGTAAAAGGGGAGATTGAAGTCTCAAATCATATAGACCCAAATAGGACCAACATGTAGCAGCTGCACTCACACTCTAACCTTTAATAAGCATGCTTATCTATCCACTACTATGACCATTCAGGGTCAACTAACTCAATTACTGTCATATAAACATCTCTTGGTAAACACATATAGAGTGAGTCACAATACTCAATTCATATAAATCCCATGAAACAAACATGTGATTCATTTATTCATGTATGTAATCAAGAATAAATATGACAAAGTATAATCATATATATCCTATGAGTGAGAAACCATGCAAAGGAATCTCAACGAAAAACATTTACAAAATAAGGTATGTCACGCACGCAACAAGGGTCGCGCTCGCGATAGACGCCAAAACTGCACTGGTCGCGCTCGCGATAGAAGATAGGGGCCTCACTCGCGCTCACGCAAGCCAGCAAGCTCGTGACAAGGACTGCTTGGCTAATGCCTGTCTCCTGCGCTCTTTGTCACGCTCGTGACAGATCATGCTCGGTGGAAACTCGACTGTAGATCAAGCCCGAGCTCTCGCCGAGTCAGGAACCCGGGCTCTCTGTCGCAATCGCAGCAGAGGAGAATTCCAGACCTACAACTCCAACTTATCAAACAATACATGCTCATCTTCCCCCAAACTCATACTATCATGCATATAACCTCATTTCACTTAACATATGCTTTCTAAACATGCTAATAATCATGTGAATAACAATTTGCATATATTTCAAACAATTAAAATGGCAAAATGCACAATTAAAACATCAAACCTAGAAATTGCTCTAAAATCATACAATTCCACTTTTCAATCTACATATACCAAAATTACTTCTAACACAATAAACATATACTAAATTCTCAACTCAAAACATGTATTAAAACATATTTAACAACTCAAATTTCCAGAATTTCAATTGACCAAAACACTATAAAAGCATGTAAACTCCCAAACCTCAAAAATTGCAACTCAACCCAAACTCTCTTGAAGATCCCACCTTCTCTTTGCCCTTACTCTTCCTCTAATTACTAGATTTTTACTCAAATTAAACCACCAAAACTCTTAAATCAAAAACCCATATCTCCAACTCATATCAAAATCGAAGAAAAGAAGAAGAAACCCTTTAAACCAACTTACCTCTTCAACCAAACTCTTCATCTCATAAAACCCAAGCTCAAACCTTGAAGATCATCCAACATAAGAGGAGTAAAGAGCAAGAAATGAAAGAAAAAGACACAGGGAAGGGGACGGGAATGGAAAAATCTGATTTCTCTCTTTCCCTTTCTTGCTTTCTTTTCTTCATTCATTTATTACTATCCACCTACCCTCACAAGGTGTCAATAACTCATTGGCCCACTTAAAATATCTTTGGCTATTATCTTTGGTCCTAGTCATATTACCATTCCATCACCTAATTAATTTCTTTTCTTTAAAACTTTATTTCCTCTTCAATTTAGCCCTTATTTAATCCAATCTATACATTAACAAAGACAATTATGCCCTTTTACCAACGCAATAACCTTGCAATTTCTACTAGGGTCCATTTGGGATGTTACATGTTGGGCTTCTTCTGACCCATGAGGAGAAAGCCCAAATATTGGCCCTTGTATCAGGTGTACAAGGGATATAAATACAGATGAATAGTTTATATGGGTGTGAAAAATTCGGATTAGTGAGAGTTGAAGAAAGAAAAATCTACATTTTTTAATACTGAGCAATCCCATAATTTCCCCATTTGTCAGAGATTCAGCCATTGGATCGAGCTAAAATTTAGAGAGAAGTTTTTTTCACACGTCGATCTTCATTCTCAACAGTGGAGATAGGATCCTGAAGTCCAGAGGTTATTTCGTGGCTGAGACAACAGATTTTTCTTCTACACAGACCAGATCCACGAATTATTTATTTGCTGCAGATTGAACCGTTGGATTGAGCTACATTTTGGATAGTATCTATCTCACGTCCTGATCTTCATTATCAATGGTGAAGATCGGATTCTGACATTCAGAAGTTAGTTCATGGCTGGGACAGAATTCAAATTTCTGGGTATTAGCTCTCTTGCTTTTGTCTTTGATTTATTTCATATATCTTGATGTTTATTCCAAGATTATGATAATGATGATGATGATTATATGCCTCTAGTTTTGTCTAGAGAAGATTTGTTGTAAGAGGCAGAATATATGTTGTATTTTCCTATTATTTGATAGTGAAAGATTTAAGAGGCTTAATGATCCCGTGGTTTTTACTCCTTACATCGAGGAGGTTTTCCACGTAAAATTTTTGTATGTTATTGTGTTGATTGTGGCTGTAGAGTCCAAAATTTATTGCTGTGGTATTTGTTTTGGATATTGTTTTACTTGTTAGTTTACCTCAAAGGTTCATTCAAGTAGGGAAAGATAAACAACGAATTCGCATATTTAGTGTTTCCGTTGTTGGTCATTTTTCCCATCATGTTTCAACATGGAGAACATCAACTAAACAATGGAACATTGCTTCTCTTCTTGTGCAGCAATGGCATAAGCCTTTCTAATTTGATAATGGATCAATGCTCAATATTTGAGATCGCATTGTTATGTATGCATCATCAAGTCCCATCAGAAAGTCAAAAATTTTCTCTTCTCCTCGCATAATCCGTATTCCCTTTATTGCACAACAAGTACATCTGCATGTGCATGTTGGTGTTGGATTCAGACCTTGTAAAAATTATGTGTTGCATTTTGTTGAAAATTAGTATTGCTCTTGTTAAAATTAAGTGTTGCCTAAAGTTTAGTTGAAAATGTTGCCTTTGGCCTAGTTAACGCAACATTTTTCTAATTGCTGCAATAAATTGCTATAAATATTGTATTAACCTAATGCAACAATGATGAATGCAACATTTTCAAATTTATTGTCATAGATCTATGGCAACAATTTTATCATATATTGCAGTAACATTAAGAATAAAAATGACAATGGTAATAATAATCACAATAATAAAGATAACTTTAACAACAATGATAATAGTATTTAACGATGATAATGAGAGGAGATAATGAAAATGGGTTCAAGAATCTTTACTCACAGATTTGATGATATTGGAAACAATGTGTTTCGATCTAACTCTCCTTATCAAGGTTCAAAACAAATTCAAAATAACTCAAAAAAACTCAAAGGAAAACAAATGATTTTTTGTATTTTTGTTTGATAATAAACTCAAGGTAAGGGAATTGATTTCCCTATCTCAAGCTAAACTCAAACCCAAAAAATGTTCTTCTGGGTTCAAGAAAAATCAAAGAAGAATGTTTTACTTTTTTGAAAGAATTTCTTTTTGCTCTCTTTTTTTCAGAACTCTCTCGCTTGTTTCTCTTTTTTTTTTTTCTTCGTCCGAAGAGTCCCCCAAATGAGGAAAGGACAAAAACCCCTTTCTCACTCTCTTCCCCCAAAAATCCCTAAAAACTAAATAAAACAGTCTTCAAAATCTGTTAAGGACCAGATTTTGCTAGTGGAAAAGGGACAAGAGGGAGACTGCCCGCGAGTGGGTGGCCGTACGTCACGCGCCCAGGTGCGGGCGTCACCGCAGGCGCACCTCGTGCTGAAGGCCGCACGCGAGCGAGGTGCGACCTCTCGCGCGCCCGCACTCGGGTTCTTCACCTCGCAGGCGCTGCGCTTCATACGCCACACAGGCCGCTTCGGCGGCAGGCCACCGAAAACCATAAAAAATAAAATAAAAAACTAAAATGAATAAGAAAAAATAGATTACAAAACGATGAACACAACAAAAAAAAAAACCAAAGTAAATATGAATAAATAAAATTCAAAAGGATTGTGGTACATATGTAAGAACTTGACAAAGGGAGTTTATCGATTCTCACCTTATTGTCGACAAATCGGTCCTTACTTTCATCATTGGGTAATCCTGATCTTGGACCGCCTCGGGACCCTGTTGTCTACAAAAGAGAAAACAGAGTTGCAATTTAATATTCCATATTACTACCTCCGTTCCACTTTAAATGGCAAATCTCATCATTTAGTTTTGTCTCATTTTAAGTGTCCTTTTAGAAATTTGAGGTAATATCAATAACAAGTTTACATTTTTGCCCATATTTATTGTGCATCACTATATTTAATAGAATGATAAATTTAGCTTTTATCATATAAAAAATTAAATGGAGTACTTAGAATTTTAAAAAAAAATGACAATTTAGTCAATTGTTAATATATTTTTATGAAATCAAAATTTATCAATCATTTTCCTTAATTTGCATGTTAAGTGACATTAATCACTTAAAGTGGGATGGAATGAGTATTATCTTATAGTTGCCAAAATATTTTAGTTAATTCCTCAGCTGGTTGCATGTGGGCATCGAGACACTGAAAGTCAAATGGTGTGTAT
Organism: Excoecaria cochinchinensis; assembly: GCA_947683425.1. NCBI lineage: Eukaryota > Viridiplantae > Streptophyta > Magnoliopsida > Malpighiales > Euphorbiaceae > Excoecaria > Excoecaria cochinchinensis. The sequence goes on from CANTUQ010000119.1 coordinate 11,471,639, forward strand.
TTTTCACGGGTTCTTTAAAAAATAATGTATTTTAAAAAAAATGGGTTTTCTGGTACTATAATAAAATATTTTAGAAAATTTGTGCATAAGAAATCGGCAGTGAGACTACCGGTTTCTAACTGAGTGGGGGCAAACTTTTTTGAACAAAAACTAATAATGAATGTGCTAGTTTATGTCAGATCAGACTGCTCTCTAATAGAAATCAGCCACGTGTGTCGATTTTTGACTATCCAAAATAGGCACAGATGTTGTTGATTTCTGTTAGAAAATATCTTTTTTTTAAAAAACAAACAAAAAAAAGTTTTGTTTGCAGACAGGCTCATAGGTTTTACTGTGGACACTGTTGTACCATAGTAAAACCCGTGAATTCTGCTTCAATGGTCATTCGATGCTGCTTTTTTTTAAAAAAAAGAAATCTCTTTAAAACCATTTCTTCTATTCTCAAAGTTACACATTCTCTTTCATTCTCAATTTACACACTCTCTTTCACTTTCCAATTTCATTAGCATTTCAATGTCTTCCTTTCCATTTCCATATTTTTTCTTTTCATTTCTATACAATCTAATTATAACTAGTTGATGCAATTTTTTCTCAAATTATTTTGAAAGAATTTATCTTAATTTAAAGAAAAGGTAATATTATGTGGGTGTAGTATAATTTAATTTTGTTAAACAAAATTTATGTTCGTGTTAACCTTATTTTCATTCTTAATTTATAGATGGTGATAATTTTGAAATATAGCTAATTACAATAAAAAAATATTACTATCTACAATATCAAAGGTAAGTTATTATTTTTTTTATTTTTAGAAAAATAGCTTTAGTTTATGTCGAGATGATTAATTTTCATGCTACTTGATTTAAATGATTGCTTCATTTTTTTTTGTACTAAATAGTCATTTTAATTGGTCCAAAATGATAGAATGATGAAAAAAAAAAAGGAAAATAAATTATTAAATCTTGGCATGTGTTATATGACTTAGTTAAAAAATTATCATCGCATGGTTTATATCTGAAATTTATAATTCACAATTTGATTTTTTTGTCTATATTTATATTGATATTTATAAGTTTGGTATATCTAGTTATTCCATTTATTGTAATTTTGTAAAGAAAAAAATAATATGATAAATTTTAATTTCATAAAATATATAATATGATAAATTTTAATTTCATAAAATAATATGATAAATAAAAGAAAATATGCAAATTTTATTTTAATATAACATTTATTTTTATTAATTTAATATGATAGATGATATACACATACTTAGCTCAAGAGCCATGATGAGTGATATTGCAAGGGAAATCGTCACCCAAAAATGGCATGATTTGTACAACTGCTGAATTGGCAACGCCATAACAATGTTCGATTATATTATTAAAATAAATAAAAAATTACAAGAAATTATAATGAGAGAATATCCAATATGGAGCTTTTTGCATGACACTACTAATATTTTTATTTGAAGTCTATAATGAAAATTTGGAATAGTGAGCATGTAACAAAATATGAGTAATTAGTTATGATATTTGTAGAAGATGTAATAAAAATTAGTCAAAAATATTTTTTTTAAAATTGAAGATAAAATGCTAGTTAAATAAAAAATTTATTGTAAGTTGCACAATTACAATAAATGGCCTGAATATTATGTTCATTAGAACATAACAAAGAATTATGGGCCTCTATCAATGAGAATGTAAAATATTATGTACCAATTTACATTCCATTTTCATTTGAGTGTTTTTTAGCAATAAGTATGGTTAATTACTTAATGAAATTATGTCATAATTTAAATTTTTGTTCCATAATAATTTCGGAAGGACAATATAATATTGATGCAAAAGTTACAATAATAATATATTGATAAAGAATTTATAAAATCATAAATAATTATATATTTATACAATCAATAAGTTATGAAGATTTAAAATATTTAATTAGACTTTACCTCATAATTATTTTCAATTTAAATTTTATTTAAATTATTCTAATAACACATAGTTAATAGTGGACTTATAATGTAAAATTTCAATAAAAATTATAAAATAGTTTGCATATAATGTACTATAATTTAACAAACTAAAATAATTAAAATTATCATGATTGTAAAAATCAGAACATATGAACCGGCTCAACTTGATAATCAATATAATTTTAGGATGTATAATTAACATAATTAGAAATAAATACAAAATACTATTTTCAATAATCAGAATAATTTTGAAATAATTAATTATAATAATTAGATTAGACCATATAATTGTTTAATTAAAAAAATTATATATATTCGATTGAAATTGTTATAATTGTGTCAAAATAAATAGAATAATTATGTGGAAACAATTAATTAAGGGTTAGAAAAAATTTATGTTAGCCAAACTACTAATAATTTTACATCTAAAAGTCGAATTAAATTTAAATAAAATGCACATATAAGTTAAATTTAAGACTTTATTTAACATGTATGATGTGAAATTAAATGCACGTTTCAACTTGGACTATTATCATACAAGAGCTACACGAATTACAAGTCCTATTAACGGGGAGTTATTAACACTTCAAGAGAGACATCGACCTGTTTAATTTATACTAAAAGGTGAAAGGGAAGTATTGAGAACGAGGAGCAGCATGGATGAGCACTATAGAAATATTGATCCAAGAATTATACCATATCAAAGATCAGCTAGTTTGTTAAGAATTGTAAAATTGGAGTAATAAATATAGATTGGAATTTGATTACATCATTTATTGAAAGGTGGCAACCGAAAATGCAGATGTTTCATCTCACATGTGGTGCAACCACAATCACATTTCAAGATATAGAAATTTTGACATGATTACCAATTGAGGGTCAACTCGTAACTAGGAGAACAAATCTTGATTAGATGACTATTTGTTATAATCTACTTGAAATAGTTCCTCCTGTCACTGATTTGTGTAGAGGTAAAGTAAGAATGACATGGTTGGATACTAGATTTAATGAAATACCTAATAATGCAACAACTAAGGTTATACAAAAGTATGCTCATTCTTGGATACTAAGATGTTTTAGAGGACTGTTATTTGCATCACAGTCCTTGAGCATAGTTCATTTGATGTTTCTACCTCTTTTATAAGATTTGGAAAGGGTTGGGCAATATAGTTAGGGTCAGCTTGTCTTGCTTAGTTATATAGAGATTTATACAGGGCCACTCGTCCTGATGTAAAGGGAGTTTTGGATATCTACCACTTGTATAAATGTAGGTGTGGGAAAGACTTCCCAAGTTTAGGCCTCAACTTTTACAACCATATGTGAAAATCGAATCATGCCTTACAGATTCAGGTATATAACATACCTAATATAAATCAATTTTTAAATGTTATCTGATGATCAGGCAATTCGTCTATATACTTGAGCATTATATTAACTTAGGTGGACATAATCATTAGATATGCGAATATACATACATATTGAGAAATATTAGATATGCAGGCAATTGAAGAGGTGTGTACTGAAATTCATTTCATTTATATACTTATATGATTTTTTAACGAAAAAATTATGAATTATTTGCAATAAACAAATTTAAATTTTTCTTCTCTTTTGAAATGTAATTTGACTGGAAACCTTATAACAATGTAATCCATTTGCTCCTAGATTATTGTACAATTGGACATGCAAGTTGGATGTCTACTGTTCCGCTCATTTGCTTATATATCATTGAGTGACACATTCCCAATAAAGTCATGCTCCAATTTGGATTTAACCAGCCAATTCCATCCCCAACCCTTGTACAAGACAATTGCATACAATAGATTTGTGTGGCCAAGACTAGATGGATTGGCTCACTAAATTTGCACTATTCATAAATGCATGGAACATCCATCATACTCATGTTGCCAGAGGATAATATTTAATTCAACCATTGAATGATCGATCTGAATACATGCAATGGTATGTACAATGCACTAGATGATGGAGAATCCCAATTGGTGGATCTCGTGAAGCAACAGTAAATATTTTACTTAGTTTATTTTGTATAATGAATAAAAAAAATTATTCAAATGTATGTATCATTTGGGATTAATTCATAGGCTAATGGTGTTGAAAGATTATACTATGAACATGGTGAATCAAGTTATGATACATCTTTGAACAACAAACGGATAATGGAATGCATCCTAGCTGTAGTTGGTTCTGAGAATCGGATTTTAATTGAGTATCCATGCAAACCAGACCTGAATCCTATCAAAGTTGCATCGATAGAACGTCAATTTGTAGACTTTCAAACTCAAAGAAATTGGACTGAAATGCTTGAAAGACGATTAATTGCTTCACAAATTTATTATGATCCATATGTCTTGCAAATTCCAGCACCCATGTCATGGCTTTTTAATGTAATGGATGTTCCTCTTCAGCAATGTGAGACTCAAAATGGTGGCCATAGTTTTGCATCATTTGAATTTAGGGGGACGAGTTATACTTCTGTTAAAATGGGTGGGTCAAGCAACTCACATCCAGCGATACCTATTTCAGGTGATGTACAATATATGCCTAGTGAATACACAGTTCCTGCATTTAATAATGAGTATGCATTAACTCAAGGTGTAGATTGATTTCTTCTAAAATATATTTGATGCAACTGATGAACCAAACTCGTAACCCAATTATGCACAGCCGTTATTTCCTATTTTCTACAATGATGTATATAGTGGTGATGCAAGATTGAGTGATGCACAGTTTGGTCATACACGATCGAGTGTTACACGGTTAGGCGATGCAAGATCGACCAATGCATAGTTTGGTGGTGAAGGACCAAGGCATGCATTTGTTGATGAACAACAACCACAATATCCTAATTGAAATAGACGACCCACTAGATGTTGAATAAGATCACATTTACGTCAATACATATCATACGAACCATGTTTCATGTGTATTGTATTATGTTTTTTACAATTTAAGTGCACGTGAAATATATTCTAATCTTCTAAAAAAATAAGCATTTGAAAAAAATACAGGTAGACATTAATAATCTAAAAGCATAATACTATTTAGGCAACAATCACCGAATATATCATGAAAAAATAATAGAACAACAGACTAGTATAGATATATTTATAAAGTCCCTAATTTATATGATAAATTTTAAATGGCCATCAATATTAAAAGGACACAATATCATGGCATACTACAAGTACTAAAAACTACATAATTCATGGAGATTGAGTATAATATGATAGTTCAGCCAAGTTTCGGCACGTCTTTTTATTATGCCCCTTATTTCAACAAAGCGTACATCAGTTAGTCCTACTGTGCTTTCTACTGTCCATTTCATTTCAATACCTAGATGTCCGCAGCCGGCCCTTTTTTCTTATAAGCTCTGGGTTAGGAACTAGAGTTGGTCTAACATATAGAGGCCAATAATCCTAGTGTGCAAGTGATTGGAAAATGACTTGTAAAAGCTCAACTCTGAGAGTTTAAAGAACTTGTCGACGTATATCCACATGTCAACTCGTACATGTATATGACAGCTATAGCGTGTGAGAATGGCATTTTAGTGCCTTGAAACTTCCCATATTCACGGTGATGTCAATCCAAACTAACAATTTATGTGTTATTGCCTTTTCGCTTGCTTTTTGATTTTTTATCTTAATCGTGAAAAGTCTTGTATATCGATCAAAATCTGGGCCCGCAAGCTTTCTGAGTATGCTTTGCCGTCTCATTCATAGAATTTTGAGTGTATGTATTCCCAGTTGCTATGTGAGCTCGATACATGCACCTTCTATCATCAAAAAATATAATAAGCCTTGCAAATATGTGCTTAACTACACAACAAACTGGCATCATCCTCGCACATTTTAAAGTACTATTTACACTCTCAGCAATGTTGGTTGTAGCATGCCCATATCTATAACCATTATCATGCAACATAGTCCACTTGTCCAAAAGGTTTTGCATGGCCCAATTGTGTGAGTCCACATCAAGCTCTTTGATCTCATCTATTTATTTCATAAACTTATGCGGTTGGAAGTTATTACCTATCAATAAGGGTTTACGAATATTAATAAAGTTTTAAACATTTAATATATATACCAATATGAAAATCATATAAAATGATGGTTGGTGCCTTATATAACATGTCCTTCATTTTAGAATTTCCATTCACAGTGTTGTAATTGCTGACAAAGTGTCGGAGACAATAACGATGGTAAGATATGGCTCCTTCTAACCACTACTATGATTTTGAAATAATGCCATAATACCCATGTGCCAGTCAGAAATAACAATTATACTTGACTGCTTAGTAACATACAACCTAATATATGTCATGAACCAACCCCAACTAAACTTATTCTCAATTTCAACAACAGCACTTATAATCAATAGAGTTTGATAAAACTTTTCTATCATAAACATTTCATCAATAAGTAATACTAACTTATAGTGAAATGGTCCATATATACATGGCTTGAATACTTATAAAAGCCTTTTGAATTGCTTGAAATGTGGCTGTAGACTATCTTCAACTATCTTTCAGATATCCTAGCAACTTTCCATATAAAGCCTCATAGTTACCTAATATCTTCTCTAATGTGTTAGTCTTTGCATAGTAAGTCTTAATGTACATTACATCATAGTTGAAACAATTCTCGATATTAGCCATTAAATTCTATCTTTGAGAATAGGGGCAATATTAACCATCTCCAATATGCAATCACAAATTATTTGCAAATCTAATTGTCTATAGTGTTGGGATACTAGTGATGCAGTACAGTTATGAGGTTCCTTATACATACTGATAATCCAATAAGGCGAGGTCCTTTTCTTCATAGCTTGTAGTCTCCACGGACAGGCTATATCGGCACACGTGCAACACACAGCCCAGTACTAGGGCTTTGACTCAGCATCTTTATAGGAAACATTATTTTGAATCGAAAATTTCTTTACACATGTCTTGAATTCATCCTTGGATATGAAGGCCAAGCCTTCTCATAACTCAGAAACACCATCCCATCTTAGCATCGGTGAATCATTAGACATGTTAATCTCAGTTTCGATAAAATTAGCAGATGTTTGGTGTATAGATAAAAATTAAAATTGTGAAATATTGGATTATCCCACAGGTTGATCTCAAACCTCATGCATGTTTAGATTCTAAAGGCCTTCTTTCATATGGATGGAACTTCTTAGAACAAAGGGATCATCTCTTACAACAATGGTTCGGGCCAACACCATTCAAGTCTATTTCTTCATCATCCTCATCTATATCACAATTTGGAGAAATATACCCATTATTGGCAATATTATTTTCATCTCTTAACGTATCATCACGTGCAATATCTCTACCTTTAAAACTATAACATGAGGCAACATTCATTTGATTTTGACCCCTAAACTCTTGAATAGGACTTGCATCTATTGTTTCCAGATGATCAACACCTTCACATTGTATTAGAGCCTTAAACTGTGTACCAAAATTGGACTGGGTTACTCTTGAGTAATACGAATTATCACCAAATATATTTCTTTCGTCCATAATTGGTATAAACTCTCTGTCTCCAATATTAGTCATCCGATTAACATTATTCAATGCGTTTTGTTTGTCTTCAATTAATTTTTTTTTTTTAGTATTAATAATTAGCTGTGCAAAAGTGTATCTAGGAAATGTATCGAAATTTTCATAAATTTGATCGATGTCATCATCACCAATTAAATCCATAGGCAGCCAATAAATTGACCCCTGATTATTTATAGGACACTTATATATAACCTGACTAACCCTCACATCCATAAATAAAACCAATTTAACTAATATCTTATGAACAAGTTCTACAAATGTCTGTTTACTCCTAACCTTCAACCTCCTCGATATCGCTAAGGGGCATGAAGTGTCATACTAGAAACCAGTTATACCCCATCCTGATTATCCTCCAAAATGAATTATAAACATTATTGGTATTGAGATTTTTTAATTCCTACATTACATGCACATATATCATAATTTATGTACCAATTTACTATTTTCTTAAAAAAAATAACATCTTAAATAAATTTAATAAAATATATAAATTTCTAACACATTGGTACACACATTTAAAAATTAAAATTTAAACTAATACTCATTAATAAATTTTATAACAAATATAATTTAATTGGAGGTAACATTAAAAAATGGTACCTACCTCTTAAAGCGCAGAAACTCGTTGCGAAAACGTCTACAAGGATCCCATTTATTTTTGGTCACTGGCCTGGCTTTTACCCACATGCAGGATAACATCAGCTATTTCACAATCTAAAAGCCCCTGAAAGATTAAGATAAAAACACGCGTGAGTGGGAACGAGCAGTCTTGCGGCGTATACGTTTTCTCGTTACCAAATTCTGAGATTTCCCATCTATTTAGAGAGATCCTAAAAGCTATAGACCTAACTCTAGTTTAACTCAGACTCTTTCTGAGATAGGATTTGATAATTTTAATCAGATTGAATTACTTAATTCTATCTGAATTGGACTTTTATCCAAATTAGAGTCATGGGCATACCCAAACTCTATCATCTCCCACTCGCACATGACGGAACGCATTCCAGTCTTAATCTTCAGTTATACAGGCAGATAGATTGTGTGACTAGTATACCTCGAGAGCACTAGTGCTATACACCTGTTAGGGATATATAGCGTCTCGAAAAATAAGATCCTCTTTTCACGTATGCCTAACCCTAGATTGCCTTCTCACATTCATTATTTTAACTCATGATCTCATAAAATAATTTTCGTGTTCACTATTATGTCTCTACTCATAGAAACTATAATAGGCATGCCAGTGAACCACGAAATATTATGAAAGTGATCAAAAGGCTATCTTCCTCTCTTACTGTATGCCATCCATCATGATTCAACTCACTTTTCTAGTAAGATCCTCCAGGCCTAAATTTTTCCCAGACCTCTTGGAAACTAACTAAGCTAGCCACGTTGAACCATACTTCAGGGATAAGTTAAGGGTTCTAAGGGTCGAAATATAAATAGGGTCTCACAATAGGGAAAGTTGAGATCATTAATATTATTAAATTTCCATCCCTGTGGTGACATAAGCACACACGGTATAAAACATGTGTTATGGTGTTCTTTCCTTCCTTTAAAGGAGCACATGTCTCACATTTCAATAATGTGTATATCAAACACCATACAGAAGCATAAGGTTGCGATGCACCGAAGCACCCAACTTTAGTCCGCTTACTTAAGAACTGCTTCTGGCTTTTTAGATAGAACATGGCAGTTACATATAACTGACCATCGGATTCCATACAATCCTTATTTTGGATCTCAATCCAAAGCATACAACTTTATGTATGTCTTTATCTCGCACCTTAACAAGACCCATCTTATAATTTTTGCAAGACGGCACTTTTATTTTGAACAGGCTCTCGAGCATTCTCATATGTTCAAAAAATCGCCTCATCTTAGTCTTTGCCAACTCATTGACAAAACTAATGTAAACACCCTTGTAAGTGGGCTACTTCTCTGTCCGATATGCTCAATCTCATATCAATAACAGTAAATATTTACACATAAACATTTACACTCATATATTGCCGACAATGAACTTTAGTTATTATTCACAAATAATAACGTTAAGGGATTATATAAAATATAATAGTACCAATTAAATTCTACGCAAACCTCGAGATCTAATGTGTTTCTCAAAACACATCTCTCATTATAGGTTTACTCAATAGATCTGCATGCGTAAAAATGTACTGTAAGTTCACTTCTCCTCGTGCAATAATATTTCTCATGTATTAATACTTAATGTCGATATGCTTAGCTCTACTATAAGCTATCAACGACTGACTGTCACTATAGACTGCCACTGATACCTTTGAGACAGTCACTCTTAAATGGCTCACAAACCATTTCAGCCAAATTGTCTCCTATACTGCTTTTGAGGAAGTGACAAATTCAAGTTCCACTATTGATAGGGCTACACAGGTTTAATTCTTGTTACTCCACTAGATGGCACTCTTGCGAAACAAGAATATGAAACCTGGAGTGGATTTTCTCTCATCCACATCTCCTGCCTAATCAACGTTTCTGTATTCTCTCAATGCAAATCATTTTCTTGATAATAGAGAGAATATTCTTAAGTACCTTTAAGGTATAAAAGTATCCTTTCAATTGCTTCCAATGTGCTTTGCCCGTGTTATATTGATATCTATTTACCATGCCCACTGCATAGCATATATCATATCTTATATACAACACTACATATATAAGACTACCCACGACATTGGCATATCGAACGTTCCTTATACGTTCATTTCTTCTGGCTTATTAGGACACATATCTTTGCTAAGAAACTGATTCTTGGCAACAGGGTAATTTATGAGTTTGCAGTTTTGCATATTAAATCGCTCAAGGTCTTTGTTGATATATTTCTCTCAAGAAACAGACAACAATCTTCTCGAATGATATCTTGAAATCTTAACTTCAAGAATGTAATATGCATGACTCATATCCTTTGTCTCAAAGTTGGACGATAACTAATCTTTGATTTCATTTTCAGCTTTAAGTATGTCATCTACATACAATGCCAAAATGATAAATTCATTTTCAGAGCTTTTATTATAAACACAATGATCTTCATCAATCATGCTGAACACATTCGACATGATTGTATGATGAAGTTTCAAGGACCATTGTATCGAAGACTATTTAAGGCCACAGATTGAACTCATCAATCAACAAACCTTACGTTTGCTGCCTCTTTCGATGAAACATATAGATTGTTCCATCCAATTCTCCATTGAGAAAAGAAGTCTTCCCATCTATTTGATGGAGCTCTAGGTCCGAACTCGCCATTATGGCCAGAATTAACATTATACACGTAAATCTTACAATAAATGAGAAAGTCTACTCACAGTCAATCTCTTCTTATTGTATGAACCCCTTAGCGACTAGCAGAGTCTTATATCTTTCGATACCTCTTTCAGCCTTTCGCTTTACTTTGAGAATACATTTATTCTCAATTTATGTCCATCCAGTAGATCAATTAGTTCTCAAACATAATTTGATCTCATGGATGCCATTTCTTCTTCCATTACTTTAATCCATTTTTTTTTCTTAAATGGGCATGAAAAAGCTTTCTAAATATTCTATGCTCTTTCTTTGTCTTGTGGGATAACCAAAAGGGCTTCGTTCAAGCCTTCGATTTTAACTCGTCCGCATGGAACACTTATCCTTTTAGATTTTTGCAGTTCTGAATCTTGATAAACATGTCTCATATATTTATCATGATTCATAATGCTCCCACTGGGACCATGTTCCATACTCCTACTGGAGTCAGGAATACCATATTCTTTACTCCCACTGGAATCAAGAATACTCCCACTTGAATTAGGGTCTCGAACATCCGAATCGTTTAGAGGATGAGGGTCTTAACCTTCTACCTCTAAATCCCTCCCACTCGGATGGAGTGATCCTGATATTCTCTTCCTGAGATTATTTGAAAGTGAAATCTCAATTCACTTTGCCCAACTTAGGAAATTTATTCTCTAAGAATATGACGACTCATGATCTGAATTCTGTCACAGTACCATTTTCGTACTTACCTAAGAAAATGTATCCTCTTGATACTTCAGAATAACTCACATAGATACTTTTTTTACCTCTTGGTCTCAAATTTATCAAATCGAGGTATCATGGATGCAAGCATTATAATCCAAAAGTTGTAAATGGCTTAGGTCAGCTTGTCGACCAGTTCACAACTCATAAGTTGTGGTAATGACAGATTTGGAGGGCATACAGTTCCGAACATATGTGGCAATCAATAAAGCATCTCCCCAATAGGAGATAGGCAAATTTGCCTCTTCCATCATAGATCTAACCATATATAGGAGAGCCTTATTTCTCCTTTCCTTAACACCGCTTTGTTGTGGATTTCTAGGAATTAACAACTGATGTTTAATCCTTTTTTTTATCACATGAAACTTTAAATTTATCTGTAAGATATTACCGACCTCTGTCAGTTCTTAAAGCTTTGATCATTTTATCTAATTGATTCTCAACTAAACTCATAAAAGTCTTGAAGCAATACAATGCTTCTGACTTGTGAGAAATCAAATAGACATGACCATACCTAGTACAGTCATATATAAATGTGATGAAATTGTAGTCCCCATGCCTTATCCTCACATTTGTTTGACCACATCTGTCAGAATGGACTCGCTGCAATGGAGATTTGGCTTTAGTTCCTTATTCGAATGATTTTCTAACTAGTTTTTCGTTTTAGGCAATACTTTCATGTAGGTAATTCAACCTTATTTAAATCGCCTACTAAACCTTCTTTGACTAACCGACTCATTCGGTTTTGTCCAATATGATTTATGGTAGCATGCCATAATTTCACATTATTCTCATAACTATGTGAAAAATAATAAATTAAAGGAAAATAATCATGGTCCACATCCATAACCAGAACTATAATAGAAATCATTCAAGCATAAGCATATACTGTCATCATTAAAATATAAATTAAAAATAAATTTCAATAAAGCAAGAACATAACCTAAATTTCATAATAAAGGTATCTCTATCCCTTGTTACATAGTCAATTGTTCTAAATCTATCACCCACAAATAATGAAATTCAGAACTAGATACATAAATTTTACTCACTCTTGAGTCAAAATAGTGTATCTTTATAGGCACAATGCAATCTCTTTGCATAGTGTCTTTTTAGGCAATTGAAACATTTTACTCTTGAATTGTTTACCTCATTTTTGCCTTAGGACCTTTTGTGATTCTATTCCTTTTAGTTTTCAGGCTCTTGAGCCTTTTTCTTATCCCTACTTTTGAAGCTTCTTTTGTTGTTCTAGTTAGAACTCATTCTACCATAATGGGATTGTGCCATATGCACTATGACATTGACCTTAATCATTGCCAGACGGTCCCTTTTAAGCTTCAGATGACAAGCGACATCCTCAAATGTCTTTGTGCTTATCCATGTGAGTTTGTTTCATCTTCACATGCTACCAACTCTCTTGGGTAAGGATTTGATAACAGTTTGAATCTACTACTCATCAGTCAACTTATGACTAAGTTCACTAAGCTTACTTATTCTTTTCCATCTCTCTTAGATGTTTTCGCATCGAATAATCAGACTTTTTCTGATATGTATCAAATTTGATCGTCAATGATCGGAGCTTATTCAGAGTCATATCTCTGAACTTCTCCTGCAAAGCGATCCACAGATCTATTGCATTTTGATACTTGCGGAATTGCTTAGTGATGTGATACGATATTGGCATCTCAGTCCCGCCTATACTGGGCTATAGTACCATCCTCAGGTTCAGTCATAACCGAACTTGAGGATTTAAGAGCCTCTTGCTCTTCATGCACATGCTGGATCTTTGTATTCCAGATTTCATAATTATCACTATTTAGCTTCATATCTTTGCTAACGGTGACAATTGACTTGGAAGCAGCATCCATTAAGATCCTCTAATCTCAAATGGAACAATATTGCACATATTTAAGGGAGATAAGGCAGCACATGCAATTTATTATGCACCTGAAATAATAACCTAGTAAAATTTTCTATTAGGCTCAAATTCGAAAAGGTTACTTATAGTATCCAATTACCCTCTAAGTCATAATATCTGACCTTACAGGTTAAAATTTCATACATAATAAATCTGAATTATTGGATTATTAAGTTCTCAAACTTATGAGGGGATTTTATTAAGCCTCTACTTAATAAACATGCAATCGTTTTACTTATAAAATATTACAAGGCAATTAACAATTAAGATAAACACATTTATTATAAAGTTGAATGCCATCATAATAAATAAACACATTTATTTAACCAATAAATAAAATCCAATGATCCCAAAAATAAGACACTCATGTCAAATAACAATAGGAAACATAAATCCTATTTTAATAATAACAAACGCCAACTCAAATTGACACTTATGTCAACTATTATTGAAGCCCAGATTCCATAAAATCTTTTTAGTTATTAGGATTATATTTTTGACCGATTTTATCAATTCATCAAGCGACTCATAAGTCAATTGATAAAGCCATGGACAATGCACGCTCCATCCATTTCTCAACACCATCACAGATTTTTAGTGCTGTTCCTCAACACTTGCCTTTTTGGCAACTCTGACCAAAATTTTATTTCCATACTCAGACCACCAATCCAAATGCACTCTTGCATTTGTTCTCACATATGTATTTTATGATGTACTATTGCATCAATGTCATCAGCTCAAATCTTCCTTCGCATTCTCATGTTGCTTATTGATTGCACTTTTGTATTTCTCAAAGCAACCTATACGTAATTTAAGAAAGAACTGGTGTCATTATTTAATATTTCTGTAACATTTTTACAGAAAAAATTTATACACTCATGTATAAATATACATAATTGAAATACATTTCAATCAATAAATAACGACAAAACCTCAAAAACTTTTCAAAATATTTTAAAAAATAATGAAATAAAGAAAACACTTTTTCTACAATTTTTAATATTTTATTTTGAAATCAAACACATTTAAATATCAAAAAATACACAATTTATTTTCTGGTCATTAAAAAATTTTGAAAAACTGACCAAAAAATCAGAAATAATTTGAAAAATCAATTTGCAAAAAATTGGAGTTGATTTGGTGGTCGGAGAACGCCGCACGCGCCATCAAGCACCGACGAAGGAGAGGAAGACGCGCTCACGCGCCACACACGCGCCCTCCCTTGGATCTGCCACGTGGCAACACCGTATAGAGCCACGTGTCCAAATCTAGTCATGCCACGTGTCTGAATGCTATTGGTCCACCTGGGGCACATGTGGCACGGTCACCGCCATGTGGCTGTGTCTCACCGGTCCACGTGACACGTCAGCACTGACACGTGGCAGACCTCAGTCCTCCACGTGTCGACCGCTGATTGGGCCACATGGCGCCCGTGTGCCATCTGTAACACGTCAGAGCCACGTGGCTCACGTCTATTGGGACACATGTTGCCCTCTGATTGGGACACATGTCACCCTCTGGTTTGTCCACGTGTTCACCCCATCGTATGCCACATGGCATGGCCTCTGCCGTCCATGTGGCGATCAGCCATTGGGCCACGTGTCAGCGTGATGCATCACTGTCAACACGTGGCGCAGCCCGTGTGAGCCACCGCGCACGCGCCATGCATATGGTGGCGCGTGTAGTCCACGCGCCGCCTTCCCAACAGATTCTGACTCTTCGATTCCGGCCGGTGGGGGGTTTTCTGGGTCTGTGAATCCAATAGTGAGGTCAAAAATTAAAAATCCCAACTTCTAGCTAGCCGTTTTGAACACTCATGTTCGTCCCCTCGGGTTTCGGTGTACACATACACGAAATTGAGCCGAAATATACACGCATATATATTTTTCACACAAAAATTAAATTTTTGTAGTGTTCATTGCATCCCAGATCTAATAATTTTATACATAAAATTTTAGATTTATTTAGCCACATGCCAGGATGCAAAAACCTGGCTCTGATACCAATGATGGATTTGAAAATTATAAAAAATATAATTTAATTGGAGGTAACATTAAATAATGGTACCTATCTCTTGTAGCGCAGAAACTCGTTGCGGAAGCGTCTACAAGAATCCCATTTATTTTTGGTCACTAGCCTAGCTTTTACCCATATGCGGGATAACAGCCGTTATTCCACAATCTAAAATCCCCTGAAAAATTAAGACAAAAACAAGCGTGAGTGGGAACGAGCAGTCTTGCGGCATATACGTTTTCTCGTTACCAAATTCTGAGATCTTCCATCTATTTATAGAGATCCTAAAAGCTAGAGACCTAACTCTAGTTTAACTCGGACTCTTTTTAAGATATGATTTGGTAATTTTAATCAGATTGAATTACTTAATTCTATCTAAATTTGACCTTTATCCAAATTAGAGTCATGGGCGTACCCAAACTCTATCAGTATACATAATTTAAGTATCAAAATTATTGGATTGCAGTTCAATATACTTATGCATAAGAAAATATACCGAAATAAAAAAGTTAAATTCATTAATGGACTTTGGTATACTAATTAGGTATACTATATGGTATACATAATTTAAATATCGAAATTATTGGATTATACTTTGGCATACCTGCATATATAAGTTATAAAGTGAAGAAAAAAAAAAGAAAGAAAATTATAATTGATTTATAAAAAAAATCATATTTTAAACACGTTTTTTTTTAAGTTTTTCGGTTTATCGATATTTTCTACAAAAATGAAGTTGAGTTATTCACACTTTGATTTTGGTATGGATTAATCTCACTAAGTTTATAAAATGGACCAGTTGAAAATAGACATGTTTAAATCACATTACATGTAATTTTCATGCTATGCATCCATACTTGATCTATGTCATTTGGTTGTGTTTATATATGTGATCAGGGATGGATTTAGTTACGATATATATGTAACAAAAGTCGCTTTGGTTTTATATAAGCATGATTGATGGACGAGATTGTTCAGAAATGTCTTTGATTATGATAGTAAAGTTTTGAGCTCATAAAGTTGACATATAATTATAAAGTAAAATGTGTGTGTGTGCGTGTGTGTGTATATACATATATATGTC
This sequence comes from Excoecaria cochinchinensis, assembly GCA_947683425.1. NCBI lineage: Eukaryota > Viridiplantae > Streptophyta > Magnoliopsida > Malpighiales > Euphorbiaceae > Excoecaria > Excoecaria cochinchinensis. Next base: position 11,488,257 of record CANTUQ010000119.1, read on the forward strand.
CAAGTGGGAGATTGTTAGGATTTATGGACAAATACATAACATATATATATTAAGATTATAATAATTATATGTCATAACTATCATTTAAAAGACTTGGCCTAAATATTAAAGTGATTTAATTTAATTGAAATTAAAGTGTGCCATAATAATAATATTATAAGTATGGGTTAAATGTATAGATACTCTTTTATAATTTCTAATTTTATGATGGGCTAAATTAGAAATAAAGAAAAACCTTTATTTTCATATAAAAGGGTTATGGTCCCCAAATTATATGTTAAGGGAGTTGTCTTTCTATTCCCATTGACAAAAGACAGTTTTCCACCTTACCTATCAATTTGGAAGATCATTAGCCGCAAGATCTTTGTCTTTTCAATTGAAACCATGAATTCAGGTACCCTTCCGCTATAAATTTTGTTTCCTTGATGATTTAACATGATTAATATTGCCTAGATAAATTCTAGGGTCTATTACAAAGTTATCTTCCAAATGCATCCAAATAAAGATCTAGGACCGAATGGGGTTAATTTATTTTTTTTTTTCAAATTAAAATGCTAGGATAGTATAGGTGAGGATGTTTTCAGAAATTGCCAAAATTGAATGACCATGGGTGAGTATATCTCAATGATATTATCTTTATTCTTATTTCAAAGTAGGATAATCTAATTGATATGAAAGATTTAAGACTCATAACCTTATGAATATTATCTATAAAATTTTCTCAAAAGCCCTGGCTAATAGATTGAAAATTATTTTGCCAAAAATTATTTCTTAATGCGGTCTACTTTTGTCCTAGATCGCCTCATCTCGGATAATATTCTTATTGCTTTTGAAATTATCCATTATATGAAGAATAGAGGTAAAGGAAAGTATGGAGAGGTAGCTCTCAAAATTGACATTAGTAAGGCTTATGATAAAATTGATTTTGTTATGCTTTGTGTATCTTCGGTTAGATGTTCGATCTCTTTTGATGGAGATATGCTTGGCCTTATTGTTCCAAAGCATGGGCTTAGATAGGATGACCATCTTTCTCTTTATCTCTTTATTGTTTGTGCAAGAAATTTGTTTAAATTATTTAAAAAATCTTAGGCCAATGATGATATTTTGGTTATTCTATTTGTTAGAGAAGCCTTAGTATCTCTCACTTTCTTTTTGCAGATGAAAGTTTTTTCTTTTTTAGAAATAATTATGTTGAGAGCATTGTGGTGAAAAGCATCCTTGCTATTTATGAGTTTGCTTCAGCACAAGCTATTAATTTTCAAAAATCTGGCATCTGTTTTAGTTCAAATACTATGATAAAAGATAAAATGCCACTATTTCGATTTTGGAAGTTGATACATTGATATATTATAGGCGTTATTTTGGCCTTCATTTTCTGGTTAGCAAGAATAAAACACAAGTTTTTTCTTTTGTTAGGGGCCAAACTTTCTAAGAGATTGAGAAGTTGGAAAAATCATTTTCATTTAAAGGCATGTAAAGAAATTGTGATTAAGACGATAACGTAGGCTTTACCAACTTAATTATTGTATGGGTGCATTGTTGCTCTCCGTCTCTCTTTATGATAAATTCCAAAAAATGATAAACTCCTTCTAGTAGGGTTCAAAGAATAATGATGATAGCCACTTACATTAGAAGAAGTAGGATAGATTGTACATGTAACACCCTAAACCCATAATTTAATACTAGTATCAAGCATCTCATAACGGCTTACTTTTTATTATTAACTATCGAGTCATCTTGATTCTCATGTTACAACTCCTTCGATGGTTTAGTAGGTAAATTTTTTTTTCATCACATTATCCATATATATATATAATATCACTAATAGTAAATACATTATCAACAATGTAAATTCAAATGACATATTCCACGTAATAATAATCTAACATACCTTTCCCTAATTCCCATACATACATACATACTTGTCTAATTATATAACTATAACTTACTAAACCCAAACATATACATGCCGCGTCCATAAATATTCCCAAACTTGCATCTTAACTTCTCTTCCCATACTGCATCAAAACCTTTATCGCTCCAACTCTTGCTGCTGCTCCTTCATTCAACTGACCTAAACCTACGCGCAACAACACTACAAGCTAATCGTACAACGCCTAGTTATAGATACATTTCTAATATTTTTCATCTTACACACACATGTGCTCATTTATCCTACATATTTATTTACTATTGTGACATTTATTTATTATGAGCTATTCTTATTTAATTACCTATAACCCATATATTAATGCAAATATTACATGTATTTATTTGTTCATATTAATTTTCCTAAAGTCTTATTATGTTATAATTGAACATTTATCAGTACCCATAATATTTTAATTTCTTTATATAATTATTATTAATCCTTTCTAAAGTCACACACTTACATTTCTATCCCTACTTATCATATTTATTTATTAATTTACGGTTATACCCTTATGTTCACAATTTATTTCATAATTACTATTTAGTCCTTCATTTTGTCCTTTATTTCCATAGTTACCCCTTTACATTTCCTTAAATTTTACCATTTTGCCATTAAACTTCGTTTTTTTCATCATTAAATTCCTTTTTATTCCTAAATTACCATTTTGGTCCTTCAATCCGTATTTTCTTGTAAATTTACCACTTAGTCCCTTAACTTGCTCATTTAATTCATATTCACCAATTTATTACCTAAATTTACCAATTTACCCTTTTATCCTTATCTCCTTACCTAATTACCATTTCACTCTTTTTATTCTTACTTTTTAACATAATTGCCATTTTACTCCTTTATTTCTCATTTTCATAATCGTTATCATTTTTATTCTTTAATTCACATATTTATTTTATAATTATCAATTTATCCATAAATTACCATTTTGTCCCTAATAGTATCCGGTATAAATTTTCGAACCGGATATGCAGGACGTGGACCCCAAAGGTCCAAATCCATAAGAGAAAGTGACCACTAAGGATTACTTACTCTGAGCCATAAAAAAGCTGTAAGAGCCATAATCCATAAAACCATAATAGCATGAAGCCATACATAGTAGACCTTCAATGGCCTACCCATAAGAGTCACCATGACTCGAACCGCGGTAAATGTCCTTATGATTAGCCAATTATATCCTAAACTAGTAATTTTACCACATACTCCTTAATTCTCATATATGCATTATTTTGGCCACATCATAAAAATTATCTTCCAATTTCTTTCTTATTGCACTTATCCATTTCTCCTTATTTATTATAAAAAAAATTAAGTTAATATATATATATATATATATATATATATATACACATCATGAATTTCCCATACCAGATAATGTTCGGCCCTAACCATATCATCACCTCTATATTAGTTTTCTTCCAAATAATTCATTTCCACAATATCCTCAACTTATTTCTTATTTAATTATACTATTATTTTGCCCAAAACATACATAGAAAATTTATTTCAAAATATATACATAATGTATTTCTAAACCATAACATGTCAAAATAAATTCTCAAAAATTTATATTAAGTCCCTAATTACCTTATTTTAACCCTAATATCATTTTCTTAATTTTAAGTCATTAAAATTCCATAAAGTCAATTTATTCTCTTTTAGTCCATAAGGTTCATAGGTGATTTTTATTCTAAATTTATTTTCATCAATTTTCTTATTCCAAATACCATTTCTAGCCTTAATTTTATGTTTCTACATTTAATTCCAATCAACCCCACATTTTTTTCATGAACATACATACACATACACTTGAAAATTCACCAAAATAAATGGAAAATAAAAGAATTTGTATCCACAAACCTTAATTTCATTCATTTCTTGCCTAATTCTCTATTTCTCTTCCTTTTCCTTCTTTTTCTCTCCTTTCTTCTTCCTCACCACCTTGGCTGATTTCATCATAGGAAAATTCAATCAATTTTCTTTCCAATTTCAATGAAATTTACATATATACACACTAACTATACCTAATTCTAATCAAAACTACAAAAAATCCATCAAAATTACTTACTTGGTATTATTACCCAAATCCAATTCTTCAAAATTTCTCTCAATTTCTTCACTTAAACTTACTCTTAGGATGCTAGGGGGCTCTCACGATGCCTAGGAATTAATTTGGGACTTAATTTCATGAAATTTAGCTAAGGAATGGAAGAATTATGATGGAGTAACTAGGGACAAAGATGGTCGGCCAAGAGAGATGGAGATGGTGAGTGATCCTTCTTGAAATTTTTGATTTTTAGGGTATTTATACAGACTCATAATGGGCCAAAGTTGGTCCAACCATAATTAGGCCCAAATGGGCCTTATACTTAACTAATCAAGCCCAATATTTTTTTCCCTTATTTATCTTATGTCATTTCTCACAAAAATATGTCCATAAATATCAAAAAATATTTCTTAGGGTGTACGAAAAATTTCGGGTCAAAATAAGGTCGTTTTAGTAAATTTTTTGATTCGGTGCAAATTTTACCGATCCGATAACTTTTTTTTGTGTGTTATCCAAAATTTAATTTTTTACTTCCAAAAATTTCTTTTAAATATTTGGAGTGAGTCCATGTTCGAATAATTTTTTGGAGGTCAATGTCAACTTAAATTACATCTTCGGACTCTTCATATGAATTGTACATTTTAATGGTCAAATAAAATATTCTTCGACACCTGGTGGTACTATTCATTCCAGTGTCACTATTAATGGCCCAAAAAATACTATTCATAAAATTTAAATTTTGGGCCATTATAGTGCATTCCGAAGAAATTTGATGGAATTGGTTTTTGGAACATCTACTATTTTAACTTTGCTATGCTCTACAAACAAGGTTAGAGATTTTTATCCGATCTTGAATCTCTTCCTAGCAAAGTCTTTAAAGCTAGATACTTCCCTAGAGATGGATTTTTTTGAATCCTCGAAAGGTTCCAATCCGAATTTTATTTGGAAGAGTATTCACAAAACTAAAGAGTTTTTAAGTTAGGCACAAGATGGAAAGCATTCCGAATGAAAATGTGCATTCCATTTTAGTTTTGAAGGATCTATGGATTAATAATGAGTTGAATTTTTTCATCAACTCTTCTCCAATGGTTGATGTTGAAAACCTGATGGTTAGTGATCTTATAAGTGAAAATGGTCATTCTTGGGATAGATACTTGATTAACGTGTATTTTGCTTCTTTTGATGCCATTAAAATTTTCAATATTCCCACTAGTCACTCTAAGTCCAATGATAATTTAATTTGGCATTATAGTGGAAATAAAGAATATAATATGAAAAGAGGTTATTTGATTTTTGTAAAACATTTCACAAATATTGAGAGTTTTGCAATTAATGGACCTTAGCTTTACCTTTGGAATAATACTTTCCCTCCCAAAATTAAAGAGTTTGTTTGGAAGTGTTTATATAATGTTTTTCCTTGCAGAAACTATCTTATTAGTCGAGGTATTAACATCTGCCCTAATTGGCAAGTTTGTGGTGTTGTTGAAGGTCAAAATCATATATTTCTCTTTTGTCCTAAGGCGATTTCTACATGGAATTTAGGTGGGATCGGCTCCAATTTTCCTTTTATTTCAGACTTCTTTGTTCATGTTTTGAAAGGGCATAATTTGGACATAATGGGCAAAATTTGTTATATACGGTGGAGCTTATGATTCCATAGAAACTTGCTAGTGTGGAGAAATAAAATTGCATCTCTTGCTGTTATTTTGAATTTTACCGACTCTTTTATGCAGGATTGGATTTTTTGAATGTGCATTTGCAAAATTCGTACCTTCAATTGGGGCTTATCTCTTAGCTCCTTCTCATACTATAACCTAAATTCTTCAAATGTAATGTTGATGCAACGATTTTTAGGAATAAAAATGCAATTGGATTATTGGTTAAATATTTCTCTTTAAGGGAGAGATATTGGCTTAGAAAAGAATGATTTGATGATATTGATATAAAGTTCGATTGCTTAAAGCTTGTGAAAGAATTGATGACACAATCACAGTCTCTGTCTGAATTTGGAGGCTTCATCCCGAATTGTCTCTCTCTGAACACAAATTTTACTAATGTGTCTTTCCTTTGGACCGGACGGATTGCAAATACAACAGCTCATTTTTTGGTATGAAGAACTTTATTATATGCAAACCCATGTATTTGGAGAACTACTTCAAAATTTTAGGCTTCTATTCTTGTTTCTGATTTAATTGTTTTTTTTTTTTTTTTTGTTAATTAAGAAAGTGAAGGGCATTAGTTTGGGTGTAATGTGGGGCTTATTGGCTCGAATTAGTTTGTCCTTATTTTTTTTTTTGGCTTTTTTCCTGCTTTAATAATATTCTTACTTAAAAGAGAGAGAGATGAATTTAAAAAAAAATATTATTAAAAATAGGAAAAATTAATTTACAAAAGAAGATCCGCTCAATATATTCGAACTAACAATATTTTTAGCCCGTTGGCCCAACCTAACCAAACTAACGGCAATATTTTGTTTGATAATTACAATTTTAGTGGTGAGTGTGGGATTAAAACCCTAATCAATTGCAATAGTAAAACTGTTAATCGTTTAAACTATAAAGTAATTTCCAATCCCGATATTTTAGTAAGAGTGAGTTCAATTTTCTTTATAAACTCAGTTCGATTTTATTTTCAAAATGATGTGAAGTTCAATTTTCGGTTTAGTTTTGGTTTTAAAATTATATGAAGCTCATTTTGTCGACTCAGTTCTAAACCAACCCCAATATTTGCTCACCGTTATTTTTTTTGGTAGTAAAAACCTACGCTTGACCTATATTTCAATTCAACATCCAACATTTAAATTTTTAGAAATTGAATACTAATGTTTTGATGTTATTTCAATTGACATACTCTGTTAACTTTTCGGTTAAAATTAATGGAAATTTGATTTTCATAATAAAAAATTACTTTTTTCAGTTTTTATATGACAACTAATCTATAATATATATAAAAATGTATGAAATAAAGTGAAATTTTTTGATCTACATTAACTTTTTATTATCTAACTATTAGACTAAACCAACCTTTTATTTATTGTATTATTATTTTATTAGCAAAGTTTTATTACGTGATTAAAAAAAAATCTACAATGGTATTTCTTTAGTTGGAAATACTTTTTTTTTTTTTAAAAACTCCTTTTTTAGTACACTTTTGTGATTTCTTTAATATTTTATTTTATTTAGATTAAAGTTTTATTTATATATATATATATATATATATATTAAACAATATGTATGTTTTATTTCTATTAGATAACTCATACTAATATTAAAAATAAGTCACCAATAGTTATCGGTACGAGCGATAAATAATGGATTAATCGGTATAATAAATTTAAATAAGTTGAGGCAGATATCGAAGAGTTATGCACCACAAAGAAGGAAAAAAAAAGATGCGTGTTAGAAGAGGTCAGGTAACAAGTATTAAAAATCAAAATCAAATTATATGACTTCAATTAAAATTAATAATAATTGTTAGTTAAACTTTCACAATCAACGCGTTCTAGAATTTAATTCCTTTTAGAATTAGAATTTTAACATTATTGAGATAGAGTAAAGATTTTATATTTTGTTGATATTTTTTTTTTTTTACTATTTTCATTAATAAGCTTGAGTAGATATGCACCTTTTCCGTATATTTTTTATTTTTTTGCGAAATTTAAATAATATTATTATTTAATTATCTATTTGTTTTGATATTTAGAGTTGATTTCAAAAAGTAACCATTCTCTCAAAATCTCACATCTTTTCATCTCACATCTTCTTAATATTGAATTTTTAATTGAACGGCCGCCTGTCAAGGCAATTTTATTTTTAGCTATTGTCTTTTAAAAGTATTAAATAAATTAATTTATAAGTGGTGGTAGAAATTCTGTGTATACATTGATGTTGTTGTTAATTAATTCACTACTCCATTCATTTTACTTATTAATTAGAATAATATTTTCAATTATAGGTCATAAATGAGTAAAAATTTTGTGGCAAATAAATGTTGGCTCAAAAGGCTAATTTATAGGTTTTGATGCATTAACAAAACATTTGCACTTAACAAAATTGGATTTCTTTCTAGAATTTATATTGCAGGCCCAAAGTTCAAGTGCTGATACAGAGTGTTCTACCAAGTACAGAACACGATGCAGAGTGTTCTACCAAGTACAGAATAAACGTGTTCGTGTTCTACATCCGTCAGAACAAACCTGCAGTCTTAAAGGTTTATTAGGAAATAAACTTTGTAAAATCATCTTTGAGGTTCCCACACACTCACAGCACGTCTATTGCATTATTATCTGCATAAAATATATTTTTAAATCACTTGATTACCTAAAACAAAATTATTTCTTTCCTAAAAAGATAAAAATCCACAATTAAAGCTTTTGAAAATGGAAAGGAAGTCTTTCATTTTAAAACTGATTCTTCTTACTCAAAGAAGCATAAAATCAGAAGAAATCACTCTCAAATCAGATCTCTTCAATCATAGAAACATTTTTGAAATTATGTTCACACCTAACAACTACAATTTTCAGCTATAAAAAGGAATTGTGTTGGTGTGTTTTATCAAATGAGTGAAAAACGATTTTCTGTTCTAAATTGTGTTTTATCTTGTAAGTTTTTCATTCCTTCATGTGCTTACACGATCACATCTCCTCAATATGATTATAGTTTTTATATTGTAATCATGTTAGTGAGGTTTATCAAATTTGTGAAATAAAATGGTGAGGTTAGGTTGCTAGAACCTAGGAAAATAAACTAGCAAGTGTTTAGGTTCTTTTACTTGGGAAAAAGGGCTAAGTGTTTTGATCATTTTACTTTGGAAAAATGATTAAGTATTTTTAGAGTTTTCACTTGGGAAGAAAAACTTGGGATAGCTATTATGTAACAGGCTTTTGACTCTTACCCGTAAATAGAGTCACATTAGAAAGAGATAAACTCTTAAGACGGATTGTCTTAAGGAGATGATGTAGGCGATGGCCGATCCTCTATAAATCGCGGTGTTAAATTCTCTATCCCTTACTCTCTTTTTATTTTGTGCTCTATAATTTTTATGTTGAAATTAGCTGTTCTGTATCTGTTCTGTGTTCTATAGAACAGAGTCAGAAAATCACCTCTGTTCTGAAAAACGGGATGAAATTGAATTTTCTAAATTAATCTATCCAATAAAAGTCTGATTTTTTGCTACTAATAATTTCGTCCATATGTGTAGTTTTTAATGGTAAAGGATAATTAAAAAATTATTTAAAGTAAATTGCATGAAATGGATTTATTATGATGATGGTATTTTGCTTATAAACTGTATGTGTTCTAATCTGTCCAGATCACGAAAAAATTATGAAATGATCTATTCACCCCCCCTCTAGATCATATATTTGGGACTTACAATAAATGGGTTGGACTTGATCATTGAATTGGATCAAAGAACAAAACAAGTTATAAAACTGAAACAGGTCAAATTTTATTACATTATTTTTTAAAATTTTTTAATAAAAATAAAAAATTATACATGTATAAACTATAAAATGTTTTTTATATTTACATTATATAAAAGAGTTATAAAATAAAAAAAAAATAAACATATCGGAATGGGTCATGATCCAAACGAGTCACATAACGGGTCGGGTTGATCACTTTGTCGGTTAAACATAAATGGATCATTGGCAAATCGGATTGAATTTGAATCAAAATGCAAATCATATAAATTCAGTTCACAAATCAGATCAAATTTTGACTGGTTTATTTCCAATCCTTAATAGTTAATAACAAGTTTAAACAATTGGAATTAGAAATTAATTTTATCACTGAGTTACTACATTTTGAAAAAAAAAAAAAAGCTGTTAAGATAGATATTTAGCCTTAGTAATTGACACGTGCAAAGCATGTATACAAAAAATTAGTATTATTTAAAATTAGTAATAAATTTTGATAATAATTATCTAAAAGAAATTAAATTAAAATAAAAATAATTATTATTTTTAGAATAAATAAAAAATCAAAATAAAATATTTTTTCCGTATAACTTTTTAAATTTTAATCATATTTAAATAAAATTAAATAACATTTATTTTTCAAAATAATCTTTATGCAACCGAAAAGATTATTACAAAATCCAACTATATTGTTTTGCAAACATTTATGCAGAATCATGCATTAAAATTCTTTTTATGTTATTTGAGAGGGAGCAAGTGGAGATTCGAATTATAATCATACGTTAAAATTTTATTTTATAGATGGATAAATTGATAAATTAGGTAATTAAATATACAATTAGAAACTGTTAACTTTAATTTCTCAATTTTCAACAAGAACGTGTTATTTAAAATACACTAATTTAAAGGAAAAAAAACTTTAATTTATTTTATGATAAATTAGGTAATAAAAGCAGAAATTTATTATTAATTTTTAGTTATATTAATAACTAAATAAAACTTCAAAAGTATGATTGTTGTTTAATTTAATTTTTTAGATAATTATAGACTTGAAAATCGGGTCGGATAAGTTCGGATCAATTTAGAATTTTATATCAATTTTAGATTTTTAGTTCATCATTTTTTGGATCATTTTTTTTAGAAGGTTTGGATTGAGTCTTAGGTCACAATTAGGAATGGGAAAACCAGACTAAAATCAAAAACCGAATGGAATAGTAAGCAATTTGTCATATTTAATTTGATTTTTGGTTTATTTAGTTCGGGGTTTGAAATAGAAATTTACTTATATAATGTTTAGTTTTCAGTATTTAAAAACTTCTAAAACTGAATCGACGGAGTTATTAATAAAATTATGTCATTTTATACCCTTTTATATATTTATTTATATAAAAACTTTTAATCTTACTCTTTTCTTTCTTTTTATTTTTGTTTATGTGTCTCCGTTCCTGCTCAATCAATAGAAGAAAGAATGAATTAAATTAAATTTTTAAATGTTAATTAAAATAACAAGTTTTATCAGAAAAGGTACGGAGACTTCTCTTAATTAATATATTTTGTTTTACTTTTTTATTTTTTTATCTTTGGTTTTTCAAAATTTAAATAATTAAATATTTATTTCTGTTTTCTTTTAATTAAATTTAATTTTTATATAAAAATTGGAATAGAGATATTAATAAAATGGTGTACTGTGTGTATATATATATAATATTAAACTATAATTTATAAATAAATAAGACATAAAATAAATTTTAATTGAAAAAAATTGGATCATAGATTCAGGTCGGGTAGGGTTTCAAGTATTTTTGTGCGAATATTTTGGATTTCGAGTTCATGTCGGATTAGTTTCTAAAATTTTCAGCTCATTCGAATTTTTTCGAATTCGGATCTAAGTTTGAATCACGGTTGAATTTTTAGATCAGATAAAAAAATACTATGTCTAAATAATTATTATCAAAATTCATTAATTATAATAATAATAATAATTTATTACATTTCAAATGATATTAATTAACATATAAAAATTGAAACAAGTAATTTTTAATCAAACAAATGAACTTAATGGAATCGTTGAATTGAAATATCACTAAAATGTTAGTGTCTAGAGGTGGCAAATGGGCGGGTTGGACGGATTTGGGTTGGGTCATAAATGGGTGGGTTATAAATGAGTGGGTTGCAAATGGGTCAAAAATAGTTGGGTCATAAATGGGTCAATTACCCAAATGGGTTGGGTGGGTTTGGGTCGACCCATTTTGATCCAAATGGGTCGAGTGTTCCAAATGGGTCGGTGAATGCCTAAATGGGCCGAAACGTGAATTAACTCATTTGATCCAATTTTTTTATCAAAAAATAATTCTCAATAACGAAATAATAAAAAAATTAAAAAAAATAATACTCAATAGCGAAATACTAAAAAAATTAAGTTAACAATACTAAAAAGTATTAGATTACAAATAGTAAATAATATACTAATCTATTTTTTTTGACTTTAAATGAAAATTACTTTACATTTTGATTTGGTTTTGAAAATTTAATATCTTTTCCAATGTGGTCTTGAGATGCATTCTCAACTGTAATAATAATAAATATTCTTAATACGCAAAGCGGGTTAAGAATTTTCATTACATAAATATTTTTTTATGTGAAAAATGTTAAATGTGAATAAAGTTAACGGAAAATTACAACTTAACGGAAAAACAATAATAATAATTTAAAATAAAGTTAGACTTAAAAATTACAATTTTTTCGAGAAAAGAAATCCTAAAATTAACAATAATTAGGAAAAGACAGGAAAAAAAAACAATACATCAGTTTGGATGACAGTTGTGCCTCCTCCATATTTTATAAAAAATTAACATATAAAAATAAAATATATCCATTGACTATCACGATATTAGGTTATGCTTATGGAACACTTTTGCTAGAAGAAAGAGTTTCGACTCCATACTTTTGTTAGAAGAAAATTTTAACTCTATTCGGATGTGATGTTCAAATATTGGAAGCAAAATAAAGTACTTTGTCCAACTGCTATTATTAATGATAAAAATATCATTATTAGATTTGGCTATGCACTATGTAGGGAATTATTGTAATATTTTAATCTCTGTTTTCCACAATTCTTCTTCTCCTACTATCATATCCAATTAAAAACTGAAAAATGGCGGAGCTGGTTGCAGGGTCACTTCTTTCCTCTATATTTGAGGTGCTGTTTCAAAGGATGGCTTCGGAGGAGGTTGTAGAGTTCTTCCATGGCCAAAGACTCAGACGAAAGTACTTAAACAAGTTAGATACAACCTTGATATCTTGTAACAGAGTGGTAGATGATGCAGAGCAGAAGCAGATTGCTCAGCCAGCTGTGAAAAAGTGGCTTGATGATCTTAAAGATGCCGTCTTTGAAGCTGAAGACTTGCTAGATGAGATTGCTTATAAAACTCTGCAATCCATGTTGGAAGAAAGATTTGCAAAGCGGAAGGTGCAAGAATTCTTCTCTGTTTATAGTCCATTGAACACCGGAATAGGAGAGAGATTTGGGATTTAGACCTGTTGGGTGCAGGGATAATGACCCAAACGGGTTGATTTTAAGTCGGTAATTTTTTTGATGGGTTTAAATAGGTAATTTTTTATTTGGATTGGGTTTGGGTCAGTTTTTGTTGGGTGGGTTTGGATAGTTTATTGGGTTTGGGTCAGTTTTTGACAGGTATAGTGTCCAATTTATAAAGATTCAACAGTTGGGTGTGAAATTGAAATGTGGGTAAAATGTTTGGATATATATATACACATATATAAGATTCTAAGTTATTATTTTAATACTCATAGACTCCAATTTTTCACCAAATCTGGATTGTGGCTATGGTTTTGGCAGCGACAACCACATTCGCTGAATCCAATAATTTAAATCAAACAAAAATAAAAGTATATTTATTGAATCACAGGTTTTGCTTGTATTACTGAATGATATTAATATTTGGATCAATGCGGTTTCATTCTTGCTGCAATCTTTAATTTTCCATTTAATTCATATTTGAGCTAAATATTTATTAAAACAATTATTTATTAATTTATATATATTAATACAATTATTTATAAATTTATAAAAGCCAAATGATTTAATTAAAAAAATAAAGAGTATAGTCTAAAATGTAGGAAAAAATTTTAATCCTAAATAAAACTACTCATTCACTTTTGAATTGGACTGACAGTTGAGCATGACTAGTTGTTGGATTGAGGTTTGGGTCCAATGATGTCAATAACCTCCACTTTTGCACCAGTAAAATCACTCTAAATGGGTCCCACTAAAATTTAAAAACATTTTTAAGACCGTTGGATGCAAATTGGTCAAAGAAAGGTCCAAATTATAGACGATAAATTATTTGACAAAAATACCGAATCATGTATCATTCATTCTGTACCTTTATTTTGGAGATTTAGCATTTAGGCATCATTTATTCTCCTGGTCTTCTGAATTTCATTTCTCACTCTGCTTCTCGGCCTCTCTGTCAACTCTCAGGTTTGCAACTTTTTCTTCTTTTTTTGGATAATTTCTCTGTTGAATGATCATTGAGTATGACCGTTAATTTTTAGTGAAGATTTTAAGTGTAAAGTTATTTTCTTCAGTGATGTTTTTGTTGATTAACCTTTGAGTTTATGAGAAAACGTAAGAAAGGATTTTTGCTGGTTGTAATTTAATAATTATTCAAAATTGGAAAATGCTAGAATTATTCACTGTTTCTAGTTAAGCTGATCACATGCAATGCAAATATTACAAAATTTTCTGAAATAGAGTCATGTTATGCGTCGATTGAAGCTTATGGTTTTGCTTTGTGTTCTATAGCCTTCCATTTTCAATATTTCTGCTGTTTGACAAAAAGTGAGCTTTGTGAATATTCTCTTATTTTTATTTTGTTTGTGTGTTTTTTTTTTTTTAAATTACTATATGAACGTATGCTAAATTGTTTGAAGGTTACTCCAATCTCAAATTTTTGAACCTTGAAACCCGTATGTAGAATTCTAGCTTCTTTTAAATTTTCAGTCCGAGACAAAATTGTATTATTATATTTTTGTTAGAAATTTTGAAGAGTAATCTATTTTGTTTCAAGTCTGTGATAGAACAGTTTCATTGGTTTCTTTTGTCTGCAGTTTTCAACATGGGAACTAGAATCAGTGGTCTTTGGTTAGCTCTTGTACTTATATTTCCTGCGGTTTTTTCTGTGAAAAATGATGGGTTGATGAGAATGAGTTTGAAAAAGAAGAAATTGGATCAAGTCAATTTCCCTGCAAGAGCAGCTGATTCCAAAGGAGGGGATGCAATGAGACCTGCTACTAAAAAGTATGGTCTGTATATTAATTTTTGGAACTCGGAAGATGCTGATATTGTCCCACTTGTAAACTACCTGGATGCTCAGTATTATGGGGAAATTGGTATTGGCACACCTCCCCAGACTTTCACCGTGATATTTGACACTGGAAGCTCTAATCTTTGGGTTCCCTCCTCAAAATGTTATTTTTCGGTAGGTCTTGTTGATCCTTGTTATTTGTAGCTCTTACCAAGTTATCACAAAATGTCTCACTTGCAATTCGTAGGTAAAAGGAACATTGATGCTTTTTATTTTCCATGGTGCTGCAGATTGCTTGCTATCTTCATTCCAAATATAAATCCAGTGAATCACGTACCTATGAAAAGAATGGTATGATTCTTTCTAATCGTTCAAGAATACTTCCAGTGCAATCATAACAGCATTTTCCATTCGTATCATCTTCCTAGTTTTTCTTCATTCATGATCATGTTTGTGATGCTTTTGAGATATATAACGCTAAATTTACTCTGGTTTGATTTGAGTTTCATGGAATATTCCCAAGCATCCTTTTGTTCCATTAATGGGGGCAGGGAAGAAGAAATTAATTTAATTGGAAAAAAAATCTTCTCTTTACTTTTTCTGTCATTCATTTATCCTTGCAAAGCTTGTTTTATTTAATGGTACACATTTCATTTTGACATCAAGCATCAATTCTACATATGCTCGTGCATATTGGCATGTCTCAGTCTCAATATTTTATTTGCTAAGCATTGTTACCTGGAAAAATTACAAAGACAAATGATACATAAATATTCTCTTGGTGATACATGATGCATCTTTTGGTAAATGAAAGCCTGGATTACATGTTCTTGCAGTGACTAGGATTTCTTTCCTTTTTCTTGAAATAAAAAACAAAAAAGCACAATGTAGGTGTTGAAAAAGTAGTTTAAACCTTTCATTTAGCTATTTTGGAGTTTATAAGTCCAAGACATGCCAACTTTTACTTGAAATAATTTTCAATAGCCTTCGAAAAACATTTTTTTAGATGTTACTTTTTGCTCAACAATAGCTAAAACCCATGCGGGTATATGCCTTCATCTTTATTTACCACGTTGGAAGTTATAATCAAATGTGCCTTCTTCCAACCACTATGTAAGGCCCTATACAAATGATACCCCGGTTCACTTGAATAGAATCTTTTCATGATCATATTCAATTATGTTGAGGTTCCATAAAACCCAGTAAACAAATTGATGTGGTACAATCTATATTCTATTTTAGTTTAGTTATTGTACTTATTTATTACTTATATATGTACTTAGTTTTATTTTATTTACTTAATTACTTCGCACTTTATAGTATGGAAATGCAGTCATTTCAGCTTTATCAGAATATGAACTATGAAATAGTTCTCAAAATATTCAAGATCTCTACTGTGCAAATATACTATCTATTTCTTATGTTAACACATCATTTATTAGAGAAATCCTCATAGCACATTTGTTTGCAGCATATAAGAGTTGACCTGAGTTTTTTTATATTTTTTTTCATCATTGGTACAGGTACCTCCGCTTCGATCACATATGGAACTGGTTCGGTTGCTGGTTTCTTTAGCCAGGACAATGTTAAAGTTGGTGATCTTGTTGTTAAGAATCAGGTAAATTTTGATAAGAAACCCATTTTGTGATTTGACCTGAGTTTTGTGGCTACTGTTTCCATTAACAAATGTCGTTGGCTTTAGAGTTTCATTGAGGCTACCAAAGAACCGGGTCTTACGTTTCTGGCTGCCAAGTTCGATGGTATACTTGGCCTTGGGTTCCAAGAGATCTCAGTTGGAAATGCTGTTCCAGTTTGGTAAGTTCATCCCTGCTGCCAAATTATAAGAGTGAGTTGTTTTAAGAAAACATGATTGATTCTCTCTGTTCGTCATAAAATATGAGTATAATGCATTTGTAAATAGGTAATTTTCTATTTGAAATTTCAAGATTTTGTTAGTAAAACTTTATGGGAATTCTATATTTCTGGTTATATTTATGGTTACCTGATTAGTTTGCTATTCTAATAGGTATAATATGGTTAATCAAGATCTTGTGAAGGAACAAGTTTTCTCATTCTGGTTAAATCGTAATATTAAAGGAGACGAAGGGGGAGAAATTGTTTTTGGTGGTGTAGATCCTAGTCATTACAAGGGTGAGCACACATATGTTCCTGTGACTCGTAAAGGGTATTGGCAGGTTAGTTTTCCAGTCAACATTGTGTTGCAATCTTCATCTCTCTACATCTTTCTCTCTAATTTATCTCTTATGTGTTTTGTTGATTTGCAGTTTGAAATGGGTGATGTGTTAATCAGTAATGAAACAACTGGTAATTGTACAAAACTTCTTGTCCATGGTAACTTCTCTGTGTGTTTAGCCATTTTGCATGTTGTGGTGCTGACAGATGTTGGATATTTCTATTGCTTTTCAGGATTTTGTGCTGAGGGCTGCAAGGCAATTGCTGATTCTGGGACGTCTTTGTTGGCAGGCCCATTGGTATTGACTCTAGGCACCATTATCATTTGCTCATTTCTCTTGGAATCTTGCAAGATAATTTGAGCATACTAATGGCAAAACTAAAAGGTTTTTATATTTAATGATCTGCTTTAACGTTTATTTCATTAATTGAGCAGCACAATGCTAAACACCAATTCGGATTAATTGTCTTTACATTATAGGATTTGGGTTAATGCATGCCTTACACAATTGGTTTTTGTTTTGTCTTTAAGTACTCTTTATGTGACATGGTTACAAAATGAACAGTCATGCCATCCTTTTTCCTCCTTTGTTTGCACTAATTGACTCAAAATAGAATCTGTACATTACTCACACCAGTAGCCATGTTTACTCTATTTCTTTTCCAAGTGCTTTATAACTTAATAATATATATTTTTTTTAATTCTATTGTCATGTTCATTCCCTTCATTGAATTTCATACCCTTTCTGAACAATGCAGTGGTGCTACATGAATTTTGTCATATAAGATGGTGGTTTAACGTTACCCTGTGGTATATCATATATGGAACATGTAGTGCTCCGAGTAGTGTACATTCCCATTTTTAAGAATGAGAAACAATTGTACTAATTTGCTTATTGTTGATTTCATTATGCTTTTGCAATGTTCCCATCAAAATGCATCTGCTTTTGATTTGACATTTCTATATTTTTTTCATATAGACTGTGGTTAGTCAAATTAATCATGCCATTGGAGCCTCTGGCATCGTAAGCCAAGAATGCAAGACAGTGGTCGAGCAATATGGGAAAGTCATTCTGGATATGCTGTTAGCTCAGGTATGTAACACAAGTTTTCAGTTTCTTTTTTGTTTTCATGGTCATTTTTTCAAAATTTGGGTATGCTGGATGTTTTCTACTAAGAGTTGCATTTTTGTGGTCAAACATTGTGCTCAATCCCATAAATGATTAAAATCATTTCACCCTTTTCTGCCCTTTCCTTAAGCAGGCTCAACCAGGGAAGATCTGCTCTCAAATTGGCTTTTGTACTTTTGATGGGACTCATGGTGTTAGGTTACAGTCTGGCTGTGCTAGTGGTATTAATATACGTCACTTAATTTCTTAATTCACATTAGGTGTCACAATGGGTTCCATGTTTACAGTGCAAACATTGAGAGTGTGGTGGATGAAAGCGCAAACAAAGCATATGGTGGTCCGCAAGATGCCATGTGTGCAGCTTGTGAGATGATGGTTGTTTGGATGAAAAATCGTTTGAGGCTAAATGAGACAGAAGATCAGATCCTGAATTATGTAAATGAGGTATTCAGCCCTTTCTAATTCACAATTCCTATGCGGTGAAGTGGCTTTGTAGTAACTTTTGATTTCACTTGAAAATGCAGCTCTGTGAACGACTTCCCAGTCCCAATGGAGAATCAGCAGTGGATTGTAGCAGTTTATCTTCCATGCCTAGTGTCTCATTCACAATTGGTGGTAAAGTGTTTGAGCTTACACCGGAGCAGGTAAGTTATTATATGTTGTTTCAAATAAAAAATAAAAAAGAAAAGAAAAGGTCTACATTTCATTCAGTCTACTTATGATCCTAAATTTAAGGGCACTTTTTAGAACAAAGGTCTGCTTTTAATTGGTTTGGCAGACACGTTTTCTCTAATTCTGTGCATTGCCTCAAATGTCTGATTTATAGAAATCCATGACACCAATTGTTTCATGTGTCTCCTATGATTTGGACATGTTTAAATAATACACTTATACACATTACAGAAGAGTTCATTATTTGCAGTATCAAATCTTTGATGCTGTTCGATATTGGCTGTATGCTTAACAGGCATGCAGTCCATTGTTTGCCAAAATATAACCATTTTATCAATAATTTGTGATTTGAAACTCAATGAGACTGGTCCAATTAAATGATTATTTATATGCGATTGATAGTTTCTTATGTACACTTACTCTTTAACACATGCAATTTTGATAAAAGGGTTCTTTATTCCAAATGGTACTAATGTCTCACTGATAAGTCATATGGAGAAGCTGATCCTCGTCATATTGCATTTTTTGACAAGTACATTCGACATTCATTTTTTTGTTCTACATGCTGAACTGATTACCACCTCCGAGTAGCCAATTCATCCAACTAATACTTTTATTATTTTTTTTCTTTTCTGTTTCTTCTTTAACTTTTCTTGGACTTTCTCCTTGCTCTAGCAAACTAATGCAAATTGGAGTATTTTTTTTTCCTTTGCTTCTACATTTTGTGTTAATATTCTTTTGTATCTTATGTTAGATTCATGAGAGCTATCTTGAAATCTAAATGATTTTCTTATGGAATTGTCAGTAGTAAGTTTCATTTCAGTAATGCAAAATAGTAATGCAATTTCAGCGTAAAAAAAAAAAAGAATTTGTTGGGTTATAATCATGCATACGCAATGGAAATTAAAAATTTTGTAACCCAATTCAAGGATCATTCTATATGTAATTAGATCAAATTAATAGAAAATCAAGAACTAGATTTTCTTAGTAGCTTAGAACAAAGTCTCTTGCCTTCTTTGGTTCTCGCAAATCACAACAATCCAAGTTGAGGATTGTCTTTTAACCGCAAGGATATGGAGGTCTGAAACCCAAAGGAGATTGCTATCTCAAGTTTGATGTTCAAATGCTAGTAAGAAATCAAACTTAGAGAGAGGAAGAGAAAAGAAATTTCGGCTAGGGTATAGTGAATGTAGGGTTGGCCAAATTTTGATGTGTAACTTACGTAAAAACTCCCACATCAGACCTAGATTCAATGGAATATGGCCAAGACTAGCCATGACTGACTAGTCAACCCACTCAGCTTGTATGGATCAATTGGACCTTGTTGACTTAAGTCAAAGTTTAAAATGTGATTCATAGCCTCTTCCACTTTTTAGTCCAGCTCATATGACATTTCATGTCATATATTAAAATCCATTTTTGCATCAGTTCCTCAATCCTTTAAGTATTTGACCCTTTAGATTTCCAAACATGTTGCAACTCTTAATTGGATTGAGATTACTACTTGGATAAAAATCTTACTTGAACTAAGATTCCTACTTGGACTAGCATTTTTCATGAACATTTCAAAAGTCCTAATCCAACTAGGACTTGGAATCTTATTCCTACTGAGACTAGGAATCCTACTTAAACTAGGATTTGTATTTGATATCACATATCCGTATCAAATAGATCATAAGGAGCATTTAGCAATGCATCATGACCATCCAAGTGTTCATAAAAAGTCAGTAGTTTGACTTCAACCTTTCCATAAATAGTTTGCATGCAAGACACTCATTTCATCATACTATATTCCATTCGGTTCATAGTATGGATGGAGTTTTATCTCCCAATAGACTAACTATGTCATATCTAATTCGAATGTATTAATTTCTTGTTCATGGAATTTGTACTCATTGTAATAAAACACAATGGGAATCGAATTTATTTCATTCAATTAATTATCAATGAGTTTACACAACCTATATATACAAGAAGAAAGGTAAAAGAGTCTAAGAAAAAGAAATAAAAGTCAATATTCTATCCTACAAATTAGCAGCCAATCAAGCCTGCGATCTGTAACACTCCCCCTCAAGTTAGAGTATAGACATTAATCATACCCAGTTTGTTACACAAATATTCAACTTTAGGGCCATTTAAAGCCTTTGTGAACAAGTCACCTAATTGTTCTTTTGTCTTCACGTGTCACGTTGAATTAACATTATCTTGAATCTTTTCACGAATAAAGTGATAATCAATTTCAATATGCTTGGTCCGTTCATGATATATTGGATTGGAGGCAATATGAAGAGTAGCTTGATTATCACACCAAAGTTTCGTTGGAGATGAGGGATCTATACTAATTTCAGCAAGCAAATGACGAAGCCACAAGATTTCACATGCAGACTGTGACATAACTCTATATTCAGATTCTGCACTAGATCTAGATACCACTGTTTGCTTCTTGCTCCTCCAAGATATCAGTGTAGATAGTATCAATGTATATATTCAATTTCCTATTCAGCATAGCGAGATATAGGAGTAAAATCATAGGCTAACAGATACTAGTTTCCTTAGTTAGCTTTTCTATTTTTGTATAAATACCTATGTTTTATTGAATACAAGATACGGAGTATGTTTGATCTCTCTAAGTTTGACATGGTATCAGAGCCACTTAGGCTATTTTGAATTTCTGGGTTTGTTTTTTTTTGGCTTCTGGAAATTTTTTCGGGTTTGGTATTTTTTGGATTCTTTTGGGTTACCTGTTTCTGGGTCTATCGGGATCTCACCGCCCACCAAGGAAGTAGCGCCGGTGTGTTTCCGGCCTGTTCCCCAAGTCCGGTGATCGGAAGTTGCGCGAGTGTATCTCACGCGCCATCTGAAGGTTTCGGGTACTGTTCCACGCGCCGGCGAGTGACAGCGCGTGAGGCAGCGTCTTCTTCTCCGATTTCTTCTCCGCCGTCGCAATCCTATTTCCGGTGCTTCTCCAGTGTCGACGTGGTCCTTCGGTTTTGTTTGGAGGGTGGACAGTGCAATTTTGTTCTCCTGCTTCTGGATCTGTTTTACGATTTTTTTTTTTGACAGTCATTTTCTTGTTTCCAATTTCTTTTTGCAATATGACTTCGGAGACCTTGGGTATTAGATTTTCATGAAAGAATTATCCAGCATGGAAATTTCAAATCAGGATGTTTCTAAAGGGAAAGGAGCTTTGGGGTCACATTGATGGATCTTCTCCTGCTCCTATGGGTGATACAGCACGCAGTGAATGGGAGATAAAGGATGCCCGAGTTGTTTCCTGGATCATAGGCTCTATTGAAACTCACATGGTAAATAGTTTACGCTCTTTTACTACTGCTAAAGACATGTGGGATTATTTAAAGCGTATTTATTAACAAGATAATACCGCTCGTCGTTTTCAATTAGAACTTGAGCTTAGCAATTTCAGTCAATGTAATCTTTCTATTGAGCAGTACTATTCTGGATTTCTTAATCTTTAGAGCGAATATTCTGGTATTATTTTTGCAAAGGTTCCTAATGAAGTTTTAGCCAGTCTTCGAGCAATTCATGATGATAGTCGGCGTGATCAATTTTTGATGAAATTGAGACCAGAATTTGAAGTTACTCGGGCTGGATTGCTGAATAGAAATCCAGTTCCATCATTGGATATATGTTTTGGTGAATTATTGCGTGAGGAACAGAGGTTGGCTACACAGGCTGTAATAGGTGCATCCACAGAGTCATCTGATATTGTTAATGTTGCTTATGCTGCTCAAGGGAAGAATCGGGGAAAGGGACAAATGCAGTGCTACAGTTGCAAGGAGTTTGGGCATATTGCTCGTCATTGCAGTAAGAAATTTTGTAATTACTGTAAGCAGACTGGACACATTATCAAGGAATGTCCTACTCGTCCTACAAATCGTCGAATTCGAGGTTTCCAAGCTGCTGTTTCAGACAGTAGTTGCGCTACACCTCCAGCTGCAACTTGTTCCACTGCTGTTCCTCCCATTAATCAGTCTACTGTTACTCCAGAAATGGTACAACAGATGATTTTATTAGCATTTTCAGTTTTTAACCTTCAGGGACAAGGTAAACATGTTCTTTCTCCTTGGCTTATTGATTCTGGTGCTTCTAATCATATGACTGGCTCTTCTCATTTGTTACAAAATCTTCGGACATATACTGGCACACAAAATATACAGATTGCTAATGGAAATGACCTTCCCATTACTGCCATTGGTGATATTGGGCCTTCTTTTCGCAATGTGTTTGTTTCTCCAGAATTGTCTACTAATTTGATTTCGGTTGGTCAAATGGTGGAAAATAACTGTCATGTGCATTTTTCTCGTGGTGGTTGTCTTGTGCAGGATCAGGTGTCGGGGAAGGTGATCGCGAGGGGGCCTAAAGTGGGCAGATTATTTCCATTGCAGTTTACTATTCCTCGCACTTTGTCTTTAGCTTCTAATATTGTTGCAAATAAGACTGAAGTTTGGCATAAGCGATTAGGCCATCCGAATAATGTGATTTTGAATAATTTAATGCAACGTGGTTTTCTTGGCAATAAAACCCAGTCTTCTGCTCATATATTGTCTTTTGATTGTTCTACTTGTAAGCTTGGGAAAAGTAAGACTTTGCCTTTTACTGCTTGTGGTAGTCGTGCTGATCATTGTTTTGCAATTATACATAGTGATGTTTGGGGTATTACTCCTGTAATTTCACATGGGCAGTATAAATATTTTGTCACGTTCATTGATGACTATAGCCGTTTTACTTGGATATATTTTCTGCATTCCAAGGTAGAGGTGCTTACTGCATTTCGAGCTTTTGTGGCCTATGTTGAGACACAGTTCTCCACCTGTATAAAAGTTTTATGATCTGACAATGGTGGGGAGTATATGTCACATGCCTTCCAGGATTTCTTGCAACAAAAAGGTATTGTATCTCAGCGATCATGTCCTTATACTCCTCAACAGAATGGGGTGGCTGAGCGGAAGAACGGTCACTTGTTAGATATGGTTCGCACATTGCTTTTGCAGTCTTCAGTTCCATCTAAGTTTTGGGTGGAAGCGTTGTCTACTGCAGTTTATTTAATTAATCGCCTTCCCTCTTCACAGTTGCATTTTGATTCTCCTTATTATCGTTTATTTGGTATGCATCCTGATTATGATACACTGCGCACATTTGGCTGTGTTTGTTTTGTTCACTTGCCTTCACATGAGCGCCACAAGCTTACAGCTCAATCTGTTCGGTGTGCTTTTCTGGGTTATAGTACTGCTCACAAGGGGTTTTTATGTTATGATAATGTTGCCAATCGCATGCGTGTTTCTAGAAATGTGATTTTCTTTGACATGAGTATTATTTTCAGCAACATGTTTCTTCCTTGGACTGTGTTATTCTTCCTCACTTTGATGGCATTTCTCGCCCATTTGAGCGTTTTAAACAGCGTATGGTCTATCAGCGACGACTGCCCCCTCCATTCCCACAAGTCCTTCCCGACCCTGATCCATTGCCAACTCCGGAGGTTCCTCGAAGAGGGACGCGTGTTCGTCGTCCCCCAGATAGGTATGGTTTTTCTGCTACTTTATCTCATGCTCCAGTTCCTACATCTTATTCTCTGGCAGCTAAACAGGCATGTTGGGCCCAAGCCATGCAAGACGAACTTCAGGCTCTTCAGGAAAATCATACCTGGGATCTTGTTCCTTGTCCTGCTGGTATTCATCCCATTGGTTGTAAATGGGTGTATTCTGTCAAAGCTGCGATCTGATGGCTCACTTGATGGATATAAAGCAAGGTTGGTCGCTCTCGGTAATAGGCAGGAGTATGGAGTAGACTACGAGGAGACATTTGCTCCTGTAGCAAAGATGACAACTGTGCGACTTGTTCTTGCTATTGCTGCTTCAAAGGGATGGTCGTTGCGACAAATGGATGTTAAAAATGCCTTTTTGCATGGGGATCTTAAAGAGGATGTCTACATGACTCCACCATCTGGGTTATTCTCTACTCCATCTTCAGATGTTTGTAAGTTAAAGCGGTCACTCTATGGTTTGAAACAGGCATCTCGGGCCTGGTTCAATAAATTTCGTGATGCTCTTCTTAGCTTCTCTTTTGTTCAAAGTCGGTATGATTCCTCCTTATTTCTGTGCAAAACTTCTAAGGGAATTGTCTTGCTTCTGGTATATATTGATGACATTGTTATTACTAGGACTGATTCTGCATTGATTTCTCAGCTTCAGGAGCGACTTCAAGGCGTATTTCATATGAAAGATTTGGGTCCTTTACACTATTTTTTAGGCCTTGAAGTGTGTTATACTTCTGGTGGTATTTTTTTACATCAACATAAGTATACTCAAGAACTGATTTCATTGGCTGGTCTACAGGATGGTCGTTCTGTTCATACTCCCTTGGAAGTGAATGTTAAATATCGCCGTGACGAGGGTGATCTTCTGTCTGATCCTACTTTGTATAGGCGCCTAGTAGGCAGCCTTAACTATCTGACTATTACTTGTCCAGATATTTCCTTTGCTGTTCAACAGGTTAGTCAATTCATGCAAGCACCCAGGCATCTTCATCTCGCTGCTGTTCGTCGAATCATCCGTTATTTGCATGGCACTTCTGCCCGAGGTTTGTCCTTTCCCATCAACTCTCCCATCAGTCTTGTTGCTTATAGTGATGCTGATTGGGCGGGGTGTACTGATACTCGACGGTCCGTTACTGGTTGGTGCATGTTTCTTGGTTCCTCACTGATTTCTTGGAAAAGCAAGAAACAAGATCGCGTTTCTAAGTCCTCCACAGAGTCTGAGTATCGAGCTATGTCATCTGCTTGTTCCGAGATTCTTTGGCTTCGAGGACTATTGGCTGAGCTTGGCTTCTGCCAAACTGATCCTACACCTCTCCATGCTGATAATACTAGTGCTATCCAGATTACAACTAATCCAGTTTTCCATGAGCGCACCAAACATATTGAAGTAGATTGTCACTCTATTCGCGAGGCATATGATTCACATGTTATTTCTCTTCCGCACATCACTACTGAGCATCAATCTGCCGATGTGTTTACTAAGGCCCTTTCTACTGGTCGACATCAGTTTCTTATTAACAAATTGATGCTTATGGATCGCCCAGCATCAATTTGAGGGGGGATATCAGTGTAGATAGTATCAATGTATATATTCAATTTCCTATTCAGCATAGCGAGATATAGGAGTAAAATCATAGGCTAACAGATACTAGTTTCCTTAGTTAGCTTTTCTATTTTTGTATAAATACCTATGTTTTATTGAATACAAGATACGGAGTATGTTTGATCTCTCTAAGTTTGACACAAGATACTAAGTTTCCTCCAACAAAAATACAATATCTTGTGGTTGAACTTCTATCAATCTTAGAACCTACCCAATCTGCATCAGTGAAACATTCAATGTGAACATGTCCATGATCACTATATAGTTTACCTAGTCTAGGAGCACCTTTCAAATAACACAAAATCTACTCTAGAGCTTCCCAATGCCTAACTGTTGGAGCAGTCGTAAATTGACTAACAACACTCACTGCAAATGCAATAACTGGATGAGTTACTGTGAGCTAATTCAGTTTTTTAGCTAACCTCTTGTATCTTTCTAGATCATCAAAAAAATTGTTATCATCCTTTGTTAGTTGCACATTGGGGACCATAGGAGTACTGCATGGTTTAGCTACTAATTTTTCAGTTTCTGCAAGTAAATTAAGAACATATTTTCTTTGGGATAGAAGAATTCCCTTTTTGCTTCTCAAAACTTCCACTCCCAAGAAATATTTCAGCTCGCTCAAGTCTTTAGTGTGAAATCTACCATGCATGAAAGACTTGAGTGAAGAAATACCTGCAGAATCACTTCCTGTAATTACAATATCATCAACATAAACTACCAGAAGAATAACTCCAGTTTCTGATTGCCTGTAGAAAACTAAGTGGTCACACTGACTCTTATTTAGCCCAAACTCTTGGACATCTTCACTGAATTTTTCAAACCAAGCACGAGACCTCTGGTTCAATTCATACAGAGATTTCTTCGGATGACAAACTTTTTCATACCCCCCCTGAGCAACAAAAACGGGTGGTTGCTCCATATAGACTTTTTCTTGAAAATCGCCATGAAGGAAAGTATTCTTGATGTCTAACTGATATAAGGGCCAATGGTGGGAAGCTGCTAAAGATATGAATAAACGAACAAAACTCAATTTGACGACTGGGGAGAAAGTATCAGAATAATTTACCCCATAAGTCTGAGCATATCCTTTAGCAACAAGTCGAGTTTTAAGTCTAGCCACAGAACCATCGGGATTAACTTTGACTGTAAAAACTCATTTGCAACTCACAACCTTCTTCCCTTCTGGTAAAGTTACCAAATCCCAAGTGTGATTTGTATCCAAAGCATTTAATTCCTCAAGCATAGAAGCATACCACTCAGGGTGACTTAAGGCTTGCTTAACTGTCTTAGGAATAGATATAGAATCTAAAGATGCAATTAAAGAGCAGGTCGAGGAAGACAGGTAATCATAGGAAACAAAATTAGCAATTGAATAAGTGGATTTACCAAATGTCGTTGCAGATCAGGAGAATAACATCTATATCCCTTTAGAAGGCGTGACCCCAAGAAAACACACCTCAATGCTTTAGGATCTAGTTTAGTAACATTAGGACGTACATCGCGAACATAACAAGTACTACCAAATATACTTGATTCCACTGGAAATAGTGGTTTGTTAGAAAACAAAACACTATAGGGTACATTACTATTTAACACCGTAGAGGGCATCCGATTAATTAGAAAGCAAGCTTTAGAAATAGCATCGATCCGAAAATGTTTAGGAACATTCATTTGAAACAATAAAGCTCTAGCAGTCTCAAATAAATGCTTGTTTTTTTCTCTCAGCAACTCCATTTTGAGAAGGGGTATCAACACAAGAGGACTGGTGAATAATACCATGTTGAGACATGTACCTCTAAAATGAATCTGACATGTATTCCTTAGCATTATCACTTCGCAATATATTTACAGAAACATTAAACTGGATTTTAATATCAGCACAGAAAGCAGAAAAATTGAAAAAAATTTCATAACGATTTTTCATAAAATAAATTCAAGTCATACGAGAAAAATCAGGCACAAAATTAACAAAATATATATACCCAGTTTTCGACATAACTAGGCAAGAACTCCAAACATTTGAATGAACAAGTTGAAATGCAAACTCAGCTCGTTTATTAATTATAGGACCAAACGAGTTACGATAATGTTTTGCAAAATGACAAGATTCACAATCCAAATAAGATAGATCATGAAACTGTGGACATAACTTCTTCAAAACAGGCAGAGAAGGATGCCCCAACCGACAATGTGCATCAAAAGGAGAAGCTACATTAAAGCAAGCAACAGATCGTGGTACCTAAGAATCAAGGATGTAGAGACCATCAGATACATGTCTTTTACTAAAAATCTATTTCGTCATATGATCCTGAAAAAGACAGTGATCAGGAAAAAATGAGACACAACAATTGAGGTTTTTGGAAGTTTACTCACAAATATCAAATTAAATGTTAGGTTAGGCAAATTTAGAACATATGATAGAGTAATAGAAGAAGTTAGTTTAACAGTCCCAGATCCCACAATATTGCATGATATCTCATCAGCTATAGTAACATATGAAGTAGATTTATGAGATTGAAAATTAGAGAAGGTATTATGATTATCAGTTATGTGGTTTGTGGCACCAGAATCAATGACTCAATTGTTGGTAGAGGAGATAAGACGTGTTACCTGTCTCAGCAATGAGCAAAGTCGAGGATCCTTTTAACATTTCTTGGTAGTTGGCATAATCTTCAGCTGAAATTGTGATATTTTGCTCAGATGATGAACCAAAAGTAACAACATTAGCAATTTGTGTCTTCTGGTTGCGATTCTGTAATTTCTTACAGTAGCGCTTCGTATGATCTTGCTCTTTGCAGTAATAGCAGATAATATCATTATTTCAGTTGTCACTGGATCTATTTCCTCATTTCTGCATGTTCCTCTTACCATTGTCACTTCTTTCTTTGACAACAAGCGTACTATTTGGCTGATTGGATAAAACATTATCTGCACGCAATAGCCTACTGAACACATCTTCTAGAGTAGGAATCTCAGAACCAAAGAGAATTTGGGATTTGGCTGTCTCAAATTCAGATGGTAAACCAACCAAAAAACTCATAACTGCTATTTTTTCTCTCTGAACTTGTTGTTCCCTAATGTCCGCACTAAAAGGTAGGAGCATGTTCAATTTTTCATAAATTTTCTTAAACTCGATGAAATAGGTGGTGAGAGGTTTAGTCTCTTTTTCAGCACGATAAAAGGCTTTACAGACATCATAAATGCGAGATTCATTCCTTTTCTCAGAATATAAAAATGCCAAATAATCCATTAATTCTTTCACACGTTCACAATGAGAAATTAAATCAAGCACATTGCTTTCAATTAAATTTCTAATATGTAAAAGTAATTGTGAGTCATTTCTCATCCAAACTTACTTTTCAGTTTTATCAGTCGGAGGGTCGTCAGTTAAGTGATCGTCTTTATCCATACTACGAAGGTAAATTCTAATAGTTCTACTTCAATCAAGATAATTGGATCCATCTAATTTTTCTTCTGTAATTTTAGGCAAAGGAATAATCTCACTAACCGTTTTCCTAATATTTTTTTTTATTTTCGGCCATAATATCCACAAATAACAAGTGCAACAATACACCCAACAAGAAAAAAAATGCCCAAAGCCCAAACCTCTTAATAAATCACCCAAAGCAAAAAAAAATAAAAAACAGGGAACAAAGAAGAGCAGAACCTCATTGGACAGAGACCTCACAAGAAACCAAATACCACCGAGAGGAAACCACTTCAAGAAGACACCGGGATCTGACCGGAAATGACCAAGCGATGCCGGAGGTTGAGTCGGATGACAACTGGATACTATACGTACTCCCACACACCGGCGCGTGAAGAAGAAGGCAGGAACTTGTGGCGGCACGTGTGACTCACTCGCCAGTAGGATGGACACCGGATTTTGTGGAGAGGCTGGAAACACACCTGCGCTCCTTCTAATATCAGCGGTGAGACAAACTGGTCACAGGAACTGGTGACCCAATGAGTAACAGAATCCTCACCCGAAAGAAGAATAGAAACCCAGAGAAGAAGAAATTTTCCAGAAGAGTTTAAGGTTCTGATACCATGTAATAAAGCACAATGGGAATTGAATTTAATTCATTCAATTATTTATCAATGAGTTTACACAACCTATATGTACAAGAAGAAAGGTAAAAGAGTCTAAGAAAAAGAAATGAAAGTCAATATTCTATCTTATAAATTAGCAGCCAATCAAACCTACAATCTGTAACACTCATGAACATGTATGAAACTCTTTCAGAGACACATTAATCTAGTCAGAGATTTTTTGAATAAAGACTTCTTACCATAGGCTTTGAGATATACTTTTCCTCTATTGTGATTGATAATCATTTGTTGATCACTCAATTATTTTTGAATAACTCGTACCGTATCTAATCATCAGGCTGTGAATGATTGGGACAATAAATAATAAGGTCAAATCATATTACTTAATATTTAAGATAACTTTGGTGATTTTAAGTGTAAGGATATTTGTACAACTTCTATAGTGAGATGTAATAGCTGATATTAAATCTATTATTTATGTGATCATTTTATAGCAAGTCATTCAATGTACTTGTTTTACTAACAACATCTGCATGTTAATTTTAAGTATTACCATACTTATTTGTAATAACTATTGTTTGACTATGTCAAGAAGCATAACCTATCCATATTAATAATGTCTCATTTTGTTAATACTATGGTTAGAAACAATTTAAGTATAGATACATTTGCATGTAATAGTAATCATACATCATGGACTCTTCATAATTTCCTCTACATTATGTTTTATATTAGATTATGGAGTGCATGTGTAAGGTCGGTATAGGGGGCAGACTAGTAGAAAAAAAAAGAGTTGTTTTAGTTTAAAAATATATATATACAAGTGCAAAGGTTTCCATAAGTAATTGGACTTTTGTAGTCCAGGGTCAGGCTATATAACTGCAAAATTACTTAAATTTACAATTTTTAGGTGACTAAACGGTAAAATTTAAAATATTTTAAAAGCATGCAATTGCAAAATCAAGCATGGCCCATATTTTGCTTTACTCTGTTATTGTACTGACTTTCCTTTTTCTTTGACAATATTTTTCAATGACGGTACTGTGGATCAGTACGTACTCAAAGTAGGAGATGGAGATACTGCTCAATGCATAAGTGGATTTATTGCTTTAGATGTGGCACCCCCTGTTGGACCTCTCTGGTAATTTTTGCTCCTATTGTTGCACATTAATTATCTTATTATTGATCACCATTGTAAATGGTTCGTGGAATTAATTACTGTTGATTAAACTGATAAGGCTACAGGATCACAAAAATCTATCTTTGTGTGGATCAGATATTTTTGATAGAAATTTAAACTGATAGTTTTCTTCTTCCTTTCTATTAGAGCAGCCTAAAAACAATTCCCTTTAAACCGCATGAAATTAAGGTTTACATGGGAAAACTTTGATATTAGATTTATTACGATAAGGATTGGATATAATTTATATAGTATATTTTGTAAAATAATGTGTAGTTCAAATCTATTTTTTTCTTAGATAAATTGAGCTAAAGTCTAATCGTAACTTGCTCAATCTACTTTTGAACACTCTTTGAATTGGATGAAAATGAACATCCCCAATTAGATTGTTCCTTGTATTGCTTGCACATGTAAAGAAACAAGTGATCATGAACATGTAATAATACTATGATCGCTTGCATTATGCAGGATTTTAGGAGATGTATTCATGGGACCTTATCACACGGTGTTCGACTTCGGAAATTTAAGAGTTGGATTTGCTGAGGCAGCCTAATTGAAATACCATATTGCAGTCTGTACATTTTGGTGTAGTATAACTTGATCGTGCTTGACAGTCTGAGCTAATCTTAGCATTTTCTTTTCTCGTTTCTCATAAAACTTATTATAGACATCACAAAAATAATTACGTTGTTATTCCAAAACCAAAATAAGAACTAAACCATAATATATTGTAAATTTTACTTACAGAAGTGCCGCCATCCAAAAGGAGAAGAGTGGCTAGGCTTACCCGTATTTTTTTTTTTTCACTGTTAAATGTGGATGTAGGATAAAATTAATGGACATCAAGTACTGGGTTTGGACACGAAAAATATTTAAAAAATCACATAAATCAGTCAAAATTTTGGTCTAAGTTCTGCAAAAGCCCGGCCGTGAACAGATCTAGTGGATGTGGACCAGCTTTTAATCGGTTTTATCCTAATTGGAATTAGAAATGAAGACTCGAGTTGCAACTCGCAGATATTGTTTAGGAGCAAAAATGGTCATTGTATTATCAATATTGCCCTTGTAGGTGATCCATGTGTTTCCGTTATTGCATGGCAGCCATGGGTATCTAGCTTAAGATTGTTCTTCTTCGAGTCTTGTGAGTTGTTTATGGAGTAATTCAATGATATATTTTTTAGAGCAAGGGTCAAATATGTTTTTGTACTGTTTAAAATAGATCATATTTACCCTTTTTTAATTAAAAAAGTGGCCTCAAAGTCACAAAATAACTCACACGAATGTCTTGTTTCTTTTTTAATTAAGATCCTTCTATATATATATATATATATTAGAGAGAAAACATATAAAAAAAGTTTTTGGATAAAAATATAAAGGAATAAGATTTTAATTTGCTCTTGTTAGAAGAATTGATTTGCTCTTAACATTTATTTTAAAATTAATTTGCTCTTTTAGTATTGGGTACTAAAATATTATCCCATATTCTCTCACAACTTATTTTTCATTCTAAAACCTATAAAATTATTTCAAAATATATCAATTAAAACTCTGATACCAATTAAAGCGAATCTGCTTTATATTAAAAAAAAAAAATTTAAAAATTAGAAAGTCAGAAATGAAAGCTTAATTTAGAAAATATCAAATACGTGAGTTACTGAGTTGTAAAACGCGATTTAGATGTGGAAACTTAGAGCCGACTAAATGCCCATTCTTCGGCTTTTTAGTTTAGACTACAAAATAGCCATAGAGCATTCTTAACTCATTTTATGCTAATCCTCTCTGTTCTTCTTTCCTCATAATGGAACTCATTTTTAATTTTCAACCCTTTCCCATTCTTTTTTTTTTTCTTTTCTTATTTAATCATACTGTTCCAAGAACTATGAAAATTTTATTTAATTAGAACTCATATACAAAAATTATAAAAAATAAATAAATAATGATGATTATCAGATTATGTATTTTTATTGATTCAATATGTAATTTATATTTTTACATTTCAATTATATCCAAATTTACTTTTTATTTTTTATAATTATATTTTTGATTTTTGAATACGTTGTGGAAATTGAACTCTGATTTTAGAAAAGTGCTTTCAACTAAAAGGGATTTGGATATCCATATTTTTAGAATACGCGTAATTAAAAAAAAAATAATCAAAGTCTTGCTCTCTAGCAAGTTTGTCTCGTCTCGCTGTGAGTGAGTGTGGTCGTATCGTTTATTGTCTTTTGTGATTGCTTTTTTGCATGTTCTTTTATGGCTTCCAATACTAGTGAGAATATTGAAGGTTTGTGTGCCAATGTTTCCTTGGATGATGAAGTGGATGCCAAAATCGTTTTTTAAGAAGAAGATCTCAATGCTCAATCTCTGTCCTTTCAATGGAGTTTAGTTGGGAGATTTCTTACTGATAAGGTCATTAGTATCCATGCCATGAAGAATACTCTTGCTTCCATTTGGCGTCCTGTTCTAGGAGTTTTTATTAAGGAGTTAAATGGTAATCTGTTTATTTTTCAATTCTTCCATGAGCTCGACATTCAGAGAGTTAGTGATGGGGTCCCTGGACATTTAATAATCACCTATTACTTACTCATCGGTTAAAGCCTGAGGATCAACCTCACCGAATTCCCCTTTATCATGTTAGTCTTTGGGTGCAAGTTCATGACTTGCCAGTTGGGTTTATGTCCAAGAGAGTGGCACAGGGTATCGGTAATTCTTTGGGAGGTTATGTTTGTGCTGATTCTAATAACTTTACTGGTACGTGGAGGAATTACATGCAATTAAGAGCTTTGATTGATGTCCGTAAACCTATACAAAAAGGGATGAAATTGAAGAAGGCAAATGGCAACTGGATCTGGGTTAAATTCTAGTATGAACGTCTACCTCCTTTATGCTTCATATGTGGTTTGTTAGGACACATTGATAAGTTTTGCATTGAACTTTTCAAGGTAGGAGAAGGAGTAGCGCAGAAGAAATATGATGAATCTATTAGGGTTCCAAATCGTAGAATTCAAAATGCGGTTGGGAAGAAATGGTTGTGGGACTCGGCATTGGTGACGGAGAAATTTTCCTCTGGTCAGTCACAACATGAGGATATGGCAGTTGATGAATCAGAAATGGCTGTTGAAATGGGTAATGGAGTGAGTCGTGGACAGGAGATGATTGCAAGGGGGATGGTTTTGGGCTCTTCTGCTGCTGTTTTATCGGCTACTAGTAAGGAGTTGTTACTGCATGGGACTTGTAATTCAGAAAATTCATTTATGCCAGGCATGCATAGTGGGATCATGATATCAATCCCAAAAAGTCGGCATTTAGAGGATGATGAAACTTTAGGCCACTATGATGGGCCTCCTTCCACTTCAGAACCTCTTATGGCCGATCCAAAAAATGTAAGTCCGGCGGGTCCTGGGGTCCAGGCCTGCCAATCATTATGAGTTGCTTAAGTTGGAACTATCGTGGGCTGGGCAACCCACATACAGTTCGGGTCTTGAGAGACCTTATTAGATGTAAAAGGCCTCAATTTGTCTTCTTAATAGAAACTCTTTGTTCAAGAGACAAGTTGGACAGTATAAAGAGGTTGTTGGGCTTTGAAGGGGCTTTTGGTGTGGGTTGTGTAGGTTACAGTGGGGGCCTAGCCCTTCTATGAAAAGTCAAGAATTCTGTTAAGTTATTGGGCTTCTCTCGTTTTCATATTGATGTGGAGGCTTGTACAATTTCTTCTTTGAGATGGCGTCTAACTGGCTATTACGGGGTTCCAAATCGGAATAGAAGAGTTGAATCTTGGTCCTTTAATCGCCAACTCGCCTCTCTATCTCCGCTCCCTTGGTGTTTAGTAGGAGATTTTAATGATATTCTATTTGATTCAGAAAAGCGGGGTGGTCAATTGCAACCTCAGCGGCTGATGGATGGGTTTCGTGATGCTATTGAAGATAGTGGTCTGGTGGATTTGGGCATGGAGGGTTACTGGTTTACATGGGCTAGGGGTTCGGGTGTAGCATTAGTTGAGGAGCAATTGGATAGAGCTTTTGTATCCTGCTCTTGGGTTTTGCATTTCCCTCATTACAGAGTGTGCAATCTCCTTGCTAGTTCCTCAGATCATTCCCCTATTCTTGTTAATCCTTCGGTTGATGTTCCCCCAGCTTCTTCACACTGTTTTCGGTTTGAAAATGCATGGGCGCAAGATGAGCAGTTCCTCCCTTTTGTGTCTTCTCTTTGGAATTCGATTCCTTCAGCTGGGATTGATGACAAAATTAAGATATGTTTAGATGCTCTTGCCATATGGGGCAAATATCTCACTAGTAATTTCCCTAAGAGACTTGATTATATGAGGAGACAAATGTATTCTATTCGTTCCCATGTTGATTCTGATAGCTTTTTTAAGTTTCAATCACTTCAACAGCAATATCAGCATATCTTGCTCCAACAAGAGTTATTTTGGAAGCAAAGAGCCAAACTTTTATGGCTCAAAGAGGGAGACTCCAACACCAAATATTTTCATGCGATTGTTTCTAAGAGGAAGAGAAAGAACAGATTTACGCAGCTTAAAGATCCTACAAGTGTTATGCGTGGTTGGGATAATGGTTTGGATAAGGTGATAGTTGATTATTTTCAGTCTATTTTTTCTACTAATGCCTCTGTTTCAGACTATGTTACTTCTTGCTTGAGTAAGCGGATTACTGAGGAGCAAAATGAATATTTACTTCAGCCTTTTACCCAGGAAGATGTGAAAGAAGCCTTATTCAGTATGCATCCGAACAAGGCCCTTGGGTTAGATGGCATGAATCTAGGTTTTTATCAAAAGTGTTGGAGCATTGTGGGTGCTGATGTTAGTAGAGATTGTTTAGATGTCATCCGCCATTGTCGTCTCTCTGATGGTCTGAATGACACGACACTAGTGCTTATTCCTAAGAAAAAAGATGTGAAAACTATGGCTGATCTAAGACCCATTGCTTTGTGCAATGTTCGGTATAAAATCGTTGCAAAAATGCTTGCTAACAGACTAAAGAATATCCTGTCTTCTCTTGTATCAGACTTCCAGAGTGCTTTTGTTCCAA
This sequence comes from Excoecaria cochinchinensis, assembly GCA_947683425.1. NCBI lineage: Eukaryota > Viridiplantae > Streptophyta > Magnoliopsida > Malpighiales > Euphorbiaceae > Excoecaria > Excoecaria cochinchinensis. Next base: position 11,524,431 of record CANTUQ010000119.1, read on the forward strand.
AACGCTTGATATCTGATAATGTTGTTGTGGCTTTTGAGATTATGCATTATCTCAACCGTAAAACATAAGGGAAAGAAGGTTTTGCTGCTTTCAAATTGGACATGGGTAAAGCCTATGATAGGCTGGAATGGGCTTATGTTGAGAAAGTTCCCGTTGCCATGGGCTTTAACACTTATTGGATCTTTTTTTTTTAATATGTGCATGCAGTCGATCCAATATTATGTGAGCTGCTATAATTCTCTATTGGGTCCTATAATTCCTTAACGAGGCTTACGCCAAGGGGATCCCTTATCCCCATATATCTTCATTCTTGCTGAGAGTTTGTCTGCCATGATCCAAGCAAAGGGAGCTGCTAATTTAATTCATGGTTGTCGGGTTTGTAATGGAGCCCCAAGGGTGAGTCACTTATTGTTTGCAGATGACTGTTATGTGTTTTTCAAAGCTACTGCTAAAGAATCTATAGTAGTTCGGATGGTCCTTGAATCCTATACCGCTGAATCAGGTCAATTAATCAATTTTGACAAGTCATCAATCAAGTTCAGTCGTAATACTCCTTTACATGCTAAACACAGGGTCTGTTCTACTCTTTCGGTTAAGGAGGACTGTGTGTAGTCGTCCTACCTTGGGTTGCCTTCTTTTATTGGCAGGAACAAACGTGAAGTTTTTTCTTTTATTGAGCGACGTATTTGGAAGCGTATTCAGTGTTGGAATCACACCTTTCTGTCAAGGGCTGGGAAGGAAATCTTGCTGAAGACAATTGTCCAAGCTATCCCCAATCATGCGATGTCTGTTTTCTTGCTCCCTCTTGAACTTTGCAGTAAAATTGAGAGAATGTTAAACTCATTCTGGTGGGGTACGAAGTCATCCAGTGGTATAGCATGGCTTTCTTGGAACATAATGTGCTGGCCTCGTAAATTTGGAGGTATGGGTTTCCGCTCTATACATGATTTTAATCTGGCATTGTTGGTGAAGCACTGTTGGAGATTGGTTTCTGATTCTTGTTCGTTGATGGCTCGGGTGTTGAAGGCCCGCTACTATCCTAATTCCTCTCTTCTTCAAGTTAATCTAGGTAGTAATCCTAGTTATATTTGGAGAGGTTTTATTGCAGCCCTTCCAGTGCTTAAATTGGGTCTTAGGAGGCGGATTAGGAATGGGGTTCATACTCTGGTGGCTACAGATCCTTGGCTACCTGACCAGGTTATGTAGATACCGGGTCCTGAGATAGTTCAGATCAGAGTTACCCGATGAAGAAACTAATGTCGGTTTTCGGATAAGGGACGAAAGTTGTGAATGTTCATCCTCTAATTTTATAAGGATCGGAGGTTTTCTGGGTAAACGGGGGGAATTTTTTTAGGGTTTTTCTTCATCTTTTCTTTTCTTCTTCCTCTCAAAATTCTTTCTAACTTTGATTGAATTTTTTCCCCACAAAAAAAAAATAAAAATAGTTCAATTCTTCTTCCTTTTTCCAATAGAATTTCTTCTAAACATATTTTTAAAAGGAGTTTTGTTGATGAACTTGATTTTGAGACAAATCATATAATTATTTGCTCTCAAAACTCATTTTTAACCTTTTATTTGTTTTCAATTAAATTTTTTCAAGGTTTTTTTTATTATTTTGAATCCCTTTTTGATGAACAATGGATTTTGGGGCAAACAAAATAATTGTTTGTTCCTAAAATTTAATTTTCATTTGATTTTCTAAAAAAGAAGTTTTTTTCATAAATGATTTTTTTTCCTTGAGACGAACAAAATAATTGTTTGTTCTTGAGAACTTTTTTGGTTTAATCAATAAAAATCATTTTTTAGACAAATAAATTAATTTTTTGTTTTTAAAGAATTGTCGATTTTCCTTTTATCATTTTTCAAAGATATTTTTTTCGGAATAAAATTCCAGCATTTTATCATATTCAACTCTAATCTTACACATCACAAACAAGGAAATCAATTATCATTTTACCTTCATTGAATCCGAAACTCTGAGGGTAAACATTTTAGGCTTGATTTTTTTTTTATTCTCTTTTATTTATTTTTGTTCATATTAAATTAATTAACATGTATATTTTTACTATTTTCATTTATTTATTTATTCTATTATTTTATATTCGCTTTATTTAATATGTTTATATATTATTTTTGCTCTGATTCCTCACTATTATTTTAACATGTAATTAATTAATTCATTTTGATTGATCTTTTTGCCATGTAAATATTTTATATTAATTGGGATAACATTAATTAATCATGTCACTCATTTAATTATTTTCATCATTCTTTTATTCTTTTTTATCATTCTTTTTCATGGTTATTGTTATATATTTATTTTTTATTCATTTATTTGTTTATTTTCATTATTCGTTGTTATTATTATTGTCGTGTTCATATTTTTATGTATTAATTCATTAACATGTTTTATTTATTTTAATCAAATCATTTAATTCTTTTATCATTTAATGCATATTTTTATTTATTTTGATTTGTTAACATGTTAATTCATTTATCATCCTTCATGTCATCTTATTTTATATTAATTTGTTATTCATTATTTTATATGTTTAATTGATTTTATTGATTTAATTACTAAAATTATTTCATTTGTGTTTTGTTTTTTTATGTCAAAACTTATTTTCTTTACTTGGCCATTTTTGCGAGCATCCGAAGAGATCCAGAAGGCTCATTTGGGTTAAATATTTAATTGCTTTATTTGTAATATTTCATCTATTTGGCTTTTTCATTTATTCTACCATGTAATTTTCTTATAAAATTGTTTATTTTAGGCACGCTAAAAGAAAATCACAAAAATATTTTTATTAATTAACTTGGAATCTTTCCTAATAAAAATGGGACCAATGTCCCAATTTTCTCCATCCAAAATAAAAATTGTCACATCAAAATTATTTTATAATAAATATGCATGCGAGGACCAATGTCATCATCTTTAACAAATAGCCCGTTTTATGTATGATTTGTATTTTATTTACAATGGAGGTTGTATTCCGCCCCTAGTTTTATTGTAATTTATTTTCATGCACTTTACTTTAATTATGCTTTATTTATTTATCGCTTTCTCTGAATAGACAATCTGCGCTTTAATTTAACTGTATTAAATTGAATGAGAAATGGGATGAAACGATAAATTCAAAACTCAACTATAAATTTAACCAAGGTATGAATAAATGGAAAGTCTTGAACCTTCTCTGGTCTTTGGGCTCAACGAGGCGAGAGGGCCATCTCAATATTCTATTGGGATGGAGCCTCCAAGACACCTCTTGTGTCCCGTAAAAGGCTCAAAATTGCACAGTCCTAGGTGCCACGAGGCGAGAGGGCCATCTTAATGTTCTATTAGGGTGGATGCCTTCAAGACACCTCTGGTTTGCCCAAGCGTGAGGCTAGAGGACCATCCTATCATTAGGATGGAAGGCTCCAAGACACATCCGGCTTGCCTATAATGGACATAGCAGCGTTGTCTTAGGCTCACTGAGGCTAGACGACCTTTCCCAATGTTCTATTGGGTGGTGACTCCAAGAAACCTCCTTGTTGCCCAAAATGGATGCACTTATAATTTCTTACAAGTTCTTATGAACCTCATCCCGAAAAACCTAAAAGAGGGTGGTTCGGGGCGCCCCGGGGTTCGACCCGCATCATAGTGGTGACTCCACTGGGAACACTTAAAAGAGACTTCGCTTCGAAAGTACCTTGGTTAAAATTTACAATTGAGTTTTAAATTTAAAAATTTCATCCTTTTTCGAAACTGCATTGCATCTCATTAGAGCCTTAGATCTATGCTAGTTTGGTCCCTCCTTCAAACCCGGTGCGTTCCCAAAGCACAACCCTACGTTCACTCAATGTAGGAAAGTGTTAAGGATAATCACCAGCCCAAACCTCGTATCATCATGGTATATTAAATGGAGACCCGATCGGTCATTACGCTTTTGATGAACTAGACCCGTTGGCAGGGACCATGCTTGGGTAGACCTAAAGTATCATCACCCTGGCTAAAGCTCATGTAACGGCAATAGATACTTCCCCTAGGTGGTATGAACCATAATACCTTGCTTGCTATATGGATCATTTTGTATGGGACCAACCCAAATAATTTGATTAGTCACCTAATCAAAGGCTTTCATGCCCCAATAGGTCCATGCTAATTTATTCGAACTGCCTAAATATGCAATGGTAAAAATCCCATATGCTTGTATATTGGATAAGAGAGGTTATACTGTCGATTTTCTACCGGGTACCATGCGCGTCTATCGGGTTCCCCGTTAACCCATGGATCAAGCCCGCCTAGGGAAGAGACTGCACGACTTCATGTGTGGGATAGATAAGGTTAGAAGGATCTACTTGCTTGCATATGGTTGTAGATGTTGCACAGCATGCTCATGTATCGCGTGTCATTCATGCATGTTAAAAAAAAATATATACATTTCCTTCGTGTGTATGTATAGCCTTTTGTTTGCATATTATTTTTTACATGTACATATCATCCTGTGTATAATTTTTATTTCTTTTTTCATGCATCACATGTGTCATTGCAATCCCTAGATCTTTCAGTCATCAATGACCATTTGCATAGCACAATCATGCATTGCATGTCATTAATGCATAAGAAAAAATATGTGCATTTTATTTCACGTGTGTACATTCTATTATATGCATATAATCTTTACACGTACATATCACCTTGTGCATAAATTTATTCCATGCATTGCATACATCATTCGAACCTCTTTGATCTTTTTAGCCATTTTATGCCATTTATTGCACAACACGACCATGCATAGCATGTTATTCATACATCATTCTAACTCCTTGCCTTTTAGCCACTGTAGACCATTTGCTTGGGTGGTTTAGGGATTTTGATAGTTTGTGAAGAGTGATCAGAGTTTGGGTTGGCTAACAAAGATTTGGCATCCTTGCTAGAGCGTCCGAAGATATTAGAAATGGCTGGCCCTTCACAATAGACTGAAGAGATTCGTGCCCTAATTGTCCAGGAGATGAATAGAAGGTTCGAAGAGCTTGAGAAAAGGATATTGGCCCTAGTTAAGGAAAGGATGGATGCTATGGCACTCGTTCACCAAGCTCAACTTATGGCGACCACTACCCTTAACCAAGTAGAGCCGGCCATGGTCAAGAAGGCTCGTACGGAGACAGCTGCAGTACCTCTTTTTCCTTTTGAACCCAGAGCCAAGGTGCCCTTTATTTTGCCAGTCGAGCAAGGAAGAGACAAGAAGCTTTCTCTAGAGCACGACTGTATTCCTGAAAAGGAAGACATTTCAGCAGTGATGCAAGCTCTGAATAGTAAACCATCAAGGGCAGGATATGATTTAAGGTCAGGCTCAGGTCCACACTTAGGTGAAACATTGGAGGGGTCTTTGATGCGGTTACAAGAACAAGTAAGAAGGGCAGAAGGAATAGAGCCTTCACAATCAATAGACATCCTTAGGTCCTCAGGCACGAAAAAAGAAATAGCTGATCTTGAAAAAGAAATTATGAAGTCCAAGCTTACAACTACCCGAGTGTCTCTCAATAAAACTATTACTGGTCCTGCAAGTCTAAGAGTGGGTTGTTATGATAATAGCAGTGGTGCCCGAAGGATAGGAAAAGCGCCAACCACAGAAGTGAATCGAAGGCATTTTTCTAATTTAGGCAGATCCTTATCCTGAGTCCTTAAAAGGTTAATGAAAGAAGGGATGCTACAACCATTACCGGCCAGGTCAGCCAGAAATCAGGGACAACCCAGTCACAAGGAGGATCAGTATTGTACCTTTCACCAGCACACTGGGCATATCACAGATAATTGCAAGGCCTTGAGACATACCATTCAAGATCTGATTGATTCCAAGCAGATTTCTGACCCAGAAAAGGGAGAGGGAAAAAATAAGACGGATTAAGTGCCTAAGAGGAAGGGGAAGACGGTTCTTAAGGATGATAATGAACCATAGATGATAACATCCGTGTCAGCAGCAGAGAAGGATGTTAACTATTTAGATGTTCTTTTTATTTTTAAACTATTTAATAATGACATTTTTAACTCTAGTTTCATTAATAAGATGAACATTTTTGCTTATTTTGTGATATTTCTTATGGTTTCACTATGCATAATCATGAGCATGACTCATTCCTATTTGATATTGATTCAATTGATGTTACTTCGTTTAATTTCAGAACTTTGGAAAACCCAAAGAAAATCTTGATAGTATCTAATGCAACTCTTGAAGCGAGATCAAAATTTGAGAGAATTAAAATAAAATACGAAAAAGTCTTTACCTGGACGTATGAAGACATGCTAAAAGTTAATCGCGGAATCACCAAGCACGCCATTCCAAATATCCCAGTCACGCAGAAGCTCAGAAGATTGAAGCCGAAAGGGGCGAAAAAGATCAAAAGGAGGAGTCAACAAGCAGAGATGAAGCCAAAATTTATAATCGAAGTTCAACGCCAGACTTAGTTGGTCGATGTTGTCCCAAATTGAGAAGAGGAGGAGTGCGTGTATGTGTAAACTATTAGGATTTAAATAAAGCTTTTCCTCGGAAAAAAGAACAAAAAAAAAGAACAAAAGAAAAAGAACAGGAAAAAGAACAAAGGAACAAAGAGGAAAAGAGAAAAATAAAATACAAAAAAAGAGAGAGGAGTAAAAAATAAATATGTAGGGCAAGCTTTGTTCAAATCTCGTTGATCTACACATGCCCGTACTTTGCCATTTTTCTTGACTTCCGAAAAGGACCAAAAGGGTTATATTGACTCACAACAGATATGGGTTGCTCGAGCTTGGGAATAAGAATCATAGGGGGGGCGCGTCCTATGGCCTCCAATAGACAGGGTCACTAAAAGGAATTCGATATTTCAATATGGTCTCCCGCACCACGCAGGGTTCAAGGACAAAAGGACACTTTATGGCTAAGGCTAGAAAGTTGCTCCAAGGGTATGACGTTAAAAACCACAAGTCCACTCTGTATTGCCCCCAAACCAATAGGCCAGGAGAGACTGCTAACAAGAAAATCTTGATCAAGATGGCTCGAAACTACAAGGATTGGGCAGAGAAATGGCCTTTTGCACTTTGAGGCTGGAAAACCACCATCGGAACCTCTATAAGAGTCACCTCCCAGTTCTCAATACTTAGGACAGAAACAGTATGGCCAATCAAAATAGAGCTCAAACCTTTAAGAACAGTCATGAAAGCCCAAATTTTGGAAGCCGACAGGGCACAACAACGGTAGTAGCAATTGAACAAGTCAGATAAGGACAGGGCATAGGATTATCACCACGGTCGATCTATCAAAAAATATTATGCTTGATCATTTGGAAAGACGGCCAGAAAGCATCCGATGAAAGAGGGAGATTCAATTGTCAAGCAAATGAGACCAGGTGTTCCGGGCATACGAGATAGGTTTAGGCTAACGTGAGAGGACCCCTTGTTCTTCAGAGATTGTATCTAAGACAGCAGCAACAAGCTGCAATGAAGATGGCTTCAAGAACCGATCAACGTCGACGAACTCAAGAGCATCCATGGCTAAAGACTTAAAAATCAAAAGCAGAGAATAAAAGTCCCGCGGGTCAAAAACCAAAAAAAGGCAGTCTTGCTAAAAATGGGCACCTCGTCAGGGTGAAAACCGAAAAAAGACACCCCGGGCAAAAATTAGAGGCTTGAGAGAAAATTTTCAATCAAGAAAACCCGAGAGGGCTGATTGGAGACAGGAGTTTGATGCTTACAAGATCTACTCTGAGATTAGATGTAGTTATGCATTTTGAATTGATGTTAGATAATGATCATGTATAGAGAAATCATACTGAAATGTATACAATCTTTGCAAATACGTGTGTTCATTGTTTTTTAGTTCATTTATAAAAAGAGAAATGTTGTTCATTGCTGAATGTATGAAATCTAAATGACTACACTCTACTACTGCTCTCACCGTCCAGATGTCTAAGTCAATGAGTTATGTTATCTACTGCGAGACTAATCACCTACATCTTGAATGCATTAACGGGAGTAAAGGAACAATCCCCGATCGATGGTATAATAGTCTTCACCGGCAGCTTGCCTAGAGGCTATGATGTATGGAGGTAAAAGCCAAAGCTAAAGGTCCACCTTGGAAAGATGGGGATGCCTCACTACATCGTTAATCCCTCTGAACTATCGAGCATAATGGGTGGTAATGTAAAAAGCAGCCCCATGAAGCCCTAAAGAACCTGATCCTTATCCGCCACCTTACCCAATCTAGCGACACATTCAAAGGAATGCAGTTGATGCCTAGGGAGTATATGCCTCAGTGAATAACTGTTGATTACTCTAGGAAGGGGCTTTGATAGCAGCTTTAACTTTTCTTGCAGCCATACCGAAAAGGCAGGAGAGTCTCAAAAAAAAAAAGAGAGGCCGTTAGAGATGAAAACTGTGACTGGCTCTCTAAGCAAAAATTAGGCCAAAGGACAGGGTGAAAACCTGGGAACAGGCAGTCTGTACTTTAATAAAAAATGGAAAAAAGCCGCTGGAGTGGGTTGGGTCCATTCCAAGCAAAAATTAGGCACAGAGTTATGTGAAAATCCCTAAAGAGATGCATTTCCCGCTAAAAAAAGTTAGTGTGAAAATCCACAAGGAACGCATTACCTTTAAAATAATGAATTTTGAAGCCTGGAGTGATAAGGCAACATTACTCCGAATAACTTCCCTTTAGGCAGGTAGTACATAATGCAGAACTTGATTCAGGGTCTTGGGGGCAAAATGCTTGTTGATTGGGGGGTAAAGATACACGCGGGTCAGTTCTATTTGAAAAGAGTATGGGTCAGAGTCCCTAAAGCCAAGACGACGCTTTTCAAGATTCTTGGGGGCATCAGACAATGTGAGCAGCCGAGCAATACCCTCAACGAATCCCTTAACCACCTAGGATGTGGTCTATCCATTTTTGCATATCACATGTATCCCACATGCATAGATCTTTTGCACATCCCCCTGCATATCACGTGTATTCAGTCCTTTACACTTATGGTTGTACACATAATTCTTATACATTAATCCTTTGCTCGTGTTTCGTGTATATAGCTTTATGTATATATTTTCTACACATAATTCCATACACAAAATCTTTTATATGTGTTGTTGTGTGCACACAATCTTTTGTATATGAGCAGGGATGATCCAAGAGATGGGTTCAGCTCGACATTATCGGCCACTATATCCGACACAAAATCAGGTGAATAGGTGCAGAGGTGAAATGCCCAGAAGAACAAGCCTATCCGGGCACACCATGCTAAGGGCAATCAGGAATCACACAAATCTACAGAAAAGAAGATCCTTTGAGAAGCTGGTCTACGCACACATACTTTAGTTAGAGGCAATTAGATGCGAAAGTGGGCCGAGGTATAGTTTAAGCTCTACATCGGCACTCATCCACGCCGAACAATCAGATCAAGATAAAGTCCTCATGAAAATAGAATCTCGCAGACCCGCTCCCAAGAGGACATTTAAAAGAGCAAGCCTGCTCATGCACGCCATGCCGGGAGCTACCAGGTAAGTTTCTCTGTCATAAGATATATGCTTGCACACATCACACAATAAGTGTACAAAATCCAAATTCAAATGTACAAAGAATACAAATTCTCAACAACAAAAACAAAATAACACAAAACAAAAAGAAGAAGATATTTTCAAGGCCTTGAAAATCCAATATGCTGTAAAAATTCAAATACATCCAAAATGTAAAAATTCCAAAAATAACAGAAACAATAAAAACAAAAAAAAAAACAAAAACTAAGATAATTTTAAGAGTCGCCAAAGACATTGAAACCTATTCGCCTGCAGGCAAGCAACGAAACCTCCAATCTAATTTTCCTCTGAGGAGGCTCAAATCTATTTTCCTCTTTGGAGGCTCAACATCAAATTCTCTCACCCTCTTGAGAAGTACGCAGGTCTTTTCAACAAGGAGGCTACGCTGGAGATGATAACCAACCATCCTTCAGGGGGGCACCCGTCTGACATCGGCCCCAACAGGTATGCACTGCCACAAGTAAGTACCTCTTTTATATACCCTGCATATTTGCTTTGTAAAGACAATGACGAGTGAGTCACCATGCCGACCTAAGGATGGTCGACAGTCAAATGTTGCACTAGCTGGATGGGGGTTAGCAGATCAAACACTGTACTAGCCGAATAGGGGTTAGCAGATCAGACACTGTACTAGCCGAATGGAGGTTAGCATATCAGACACTACACTAGCCGGATGGGGGTTAGCGGATCAGAATATTGTACTAGTCGGACGGGGGTTAGCAGATTAGACATTGTACTAGTCGGATGGGGGTTAGCAGATCAGAATATTGTACTAGCCGGATAGGGGTTAGCGTATCAGACATTGTACTAGCCGGATGGGGGTTAGCAGATCAGACACTGTACTAGCCGAATGGAGGTTAGCAGATCAAACACTGCACTAGCCGGATGGGGGTTAGCAGATCAGAATATTGTACTAGCTGGACGGGGGCTAGCAGATCAGACATTGTACTAGCCGGATGGGGTTAGCATATCAGAATATTGTACTAGCAGGATGGGGTTAGCAGATCAGACATTGTACTAGCCGGATGGGGGTTAGTAGATCAGAATATTGTACTAGCCGGATGGGGGTTAGCAGATCAAACGCTGTACTAGCCGGATGGAGGTTAGCAGATCAGAATTTTGTACTAGCCGGATGGGGGTTAGCAGATCAGACACTGTACTAGCCGGATGGGTGTTAGTAGATCAGATATTGTACTAGCTGGATGGGGGTTAGCAGATCAGACACTGTACTAGCCGGATAGTGGTTAGCAGATGAGAGATTGTACTGGCCGGATGGTGGTTAGCAGATCAAATATCGTATTAACCGGATGGTGGTTAGCAGATCAGAGATTGTACTGGTCGGATGGTGGTTAGCAGAGCGCATGCAGTAAAAAAGATTACAACGAGATTGCAGTTAGAGAACATTGCACCTCACGACAGGGTTGTGGTTAGAGAACACCGCATCCCATAGACACCGTGCAAGCTGAGATGAGGCCAACGAGACAAATCAGCTACTGTGCATGCCGAGATGAGGACAGCGGGGCACACGCGATAGAACATATTGCAACAGGGTTGTGGTTAGAGAACATCGCATCCCACAGTCACCGTGCAAGCCGAGATGAGGCCAAGAGGACAAATCAACCACCGTACATGCCGAGATGAGGACAGCGGGGAACACGCGATAGAACAGATCGTAACAGGGTTGTGGTTAGAGAACACCGCATCCCAAAGTCATCGTGCAAGTCGAGATGAGGCCAGCAGGACAGAACAGCCACCATGCATGCCGAGATGAGGACTGCGGGGCACACGCGATAGAACAGATCGCAACAGGGTTGTGGTTAGAGAACACCACATCTCAAAGTCACCGTGCAAGCCGAGATGAGGCCAGGAGACAGAACAGCCACCGTGCATGCCGAGATGAGGACAGCGGGGCACACGCGATAGAATAGATCGCAACAGGGTTGTGGTTAGAGAACATCGCACCCCACAGTCACCGTACAAGCCGAGATGAGGCCAGCGGGACAGAACAGCCACCGTGCATGCCAAGATGAGGACAGCGGGGCACACACGATAGAACAGTTCACAACAGGGTTGTAGTTAGAGAATACCGCATCCCACAGACACCGTGCAAGCCGAGATGAGGCCAGCGGGATAGATCAGCCACCGTGCAAGCCGAGATGAGGACAGCGGGGAACACGCGATAGAACAGATCGCAAACAGAGGTACAGTTAGACAACACTTCACCTCACACCGCGCAAGCCAAAATGAGGCTAGCGGAACAGATCAACCGCCGCGCAGACTGAGATGAGGTTAGTGGGGTAAATGCGATAGAACAGATAGCAACCGAGATGGGGTTAGATAACACCGCATCTTGCTGACACCATGCAAGCCGAGACGAGGCTAGCAGTATACCCGCAATAGAACAAATTGCAAATGGATTGCAGTTGGATAACACTGCCTCCCGCGACTCTCAGTTACCGGGCAGGCCGGGACGAGGCCCACCGGATAGAGATGAGAAACCACTTGCTTCCACGCAGCATCAGGAAGGTAAGGGCTATGTCAGGTACGCACTTCTTCCTTTCTCCTCTGAATTTTGGCTCATCTAGATACTAGTATACTAGTTTCCCCAAAATTGGAGGCAACTGTAGACACCGGGTCCTTAGGTAGTCCAGATCAGAGTTACCCGATGAAGAAACTAACGTTGATTTTCGGATAAGGGACGAAAGTTGTGAATGTTCATCCTCCAGCTTTATTAGTGTGACGCGCGCCGGATCCCGAGCGCCGCCCTTTCGGACCGCCCGCACATGGGCGATCGGGGCATTTGCGGGTCCATTGACAGCTTGCAATAAATCGCAAGTGCGTCTATGTTGGGCAACAAGGAGGTATCATGGAGTCGCCACCCAATAGAACATTGGGAAAGTCACTCTCGCCTCGGAGAGCCTAAGACTGCGCTTGGTATCCATTTTGGGCCAGCTAGAGGGATCATGGAAGGTGAACTTCTCACCCTAAAGAGCCTAGGATTAGCGCTAAAGTCTCGTGACCCAAGAAGTATTTTGGAGGATAACCTCTAACCTCTTGAGCCCAAAGACCAGAGCTGGGTCCGGGATTTCTCATCTATTTCTACCTCAATTAGTTTATGATCAAATTTTAATGTCATTAATTCGCTCTCTCTCCACACTATGCAGTTGATTAAAAGGCGCATTTATTCACATTCGGAAAGCCGTAAATGATCAAGTAAATAATGAAAGCAATAGATTACAATAAATACAAGGAGCGAAATACAACTCCCTTTTATAAATGTGCGAAGCATGCATAAATCGGGATATTGCTTATTTTGAGGACTTTGATCCTCACATGCATCGTTATTAAAATTGGGGATTTTTATTTGTGATGATCCTTTTTTTTTTATGGTAATAAGGCATTGGACCCTTGTTTTGTGTAAACCTCATTTTATTAAATATAAAACCATTGAGTCATTTTTATACATCAACGGGATATGAAAGGAGTACATCCATATACATAAGATAATCAATAAAAGAAATGAAACAAGAGGATTAGGAAACTAAACCAGACGAGATCCTCCAAACATGGTAGATAGCCGCTCAAGCTCGAGATAATCCAGGAGGACCGATGTACACTCATAGAAAGTTAAGAGAGGTTAATATACATAAAATTAACACATAAGGAGTCAAGGAGACTTGGAAGAGATAAAAAAAAAGGGTTTAAAAGGAGGGAGACAGAACCCACCGACGGCCTTCCTTGTTTGACCGACGGGCGTCGGTTCGGGTATCCGATATGCCGTTTGTCACTCAAGGAGGGGCGTCTGTAGGTGGGTGACCGACGGGCGTCGGTGATAAAGATGACCAGTCGGTCACCTCTGTCTCCAAAAAAAAACAGAATGGAGAGGGAGAGAAAAAAAACCTTTTCAAAGTCAAAAAAATAATTTTATCCCAAAAAGAGATAAGGGAGTCAAGATAAAAGAAAATAATGATAGATATTCAAAAATTCCACAAAATGAGAAATAAATATGGAGAAATATCCCGGAATATTTACCCTCAGATAATCGCTTCAGGTGAGATTCTTATGTCGGTTAGAGCCCCGCGCGTTCCACGAGAAGCAAAGATGAAAGATTAAAGAGAGAAAATGAGATATTTCACCTTCAATCCCTCAGAAAATCGATTTTGGAGTCAAAATCTAAAGAAAACTAATTAGCTTTTAGTTCCCTTTGATTGATTTGATCCTTGATTCAATAGTTTTCCTTAGAAAAAGTGTTTTGGAAGAGAGAGAAAATGTGCTTGAAATTGGGCAGAATTTCCCCTTCTGAAAATTTTTCCAACCCCTTTTCAAATGAAAATCCGGAGCTTTTATAGCCAGATACGACCGACGGGCGTCGGTGTATAGAGGCGGGCGTCGAAAGAATCCTTCTGACACAAGGATTAGTCCGACGGCCCTGCCACATCCACCGACGGGCGTCGGAAGGGTTGCGTGCTCCGGGAAACCAGGCGGCATTCTGACAGGGGCGGTGATTTTTCGACGGGCGTCGGAAAATACCTAGAGCCGTCGGTGACTCGGAGCGACGGGCCGGCTCGACAGACGGGCTGGCCGTCTGTGGAGGACAAAAAGCCCCTTAACTCGAAAAAACCTCTGTTTTCCTCTCCTTCGGCCCAGGAATGATAAAAACCTCACTTCTCATGGAACGCAGGGCTAAAACCTCTAAATCCAACCTCCCATACAGGCTTGGACACTGATTTCATCACAGGGCAACCTCTGATCCGGACCGTTCCGGGACACGGTGCTTACAGTTGCCCCCAGTTTTGGGGAAACTAGTGCACAAGCGCCTAGATAAGCCAAAACTCAGAGAAAGGTCAGAAAGGAAGCGTACCTACGACGACTTTTCACCCTCTGTGCCTTTTGCCGGGTGGACCTCGTCTCGATCCGCTCAGCGATGCGAAAATACTCTCATCGGTCTTATCTCGACCTGCAGGTATTTGGTGAGGTGCAGCAGGCTTTGGCCACGACCTCGATCTGGTGAGATGCGGTAGGCTTTGGCTATAACCTCGGTCTGGTGAGATGCAGCATGCTTTGGCTATAGTCTCGATCTGGTGAGATGCAGCATGCTTTGGCTACGACCTCGATCTGGTGAGATGCAGCATGCTTTGGCTACAGTCTCGATCTGGTGAGATGTAGCAGGCTTTGGCTATAACCTCGGTTTGGTGAAGAGCAGTGTTTCTTCAACTGCAGCTTCGATCTGTGAGATGCAGCATGCTTTGGCTACAACCTCGGTTTGGTAAAGAGCAGTGTTTCTTCAACTGCAGCTTCGATCTGTGAGATGCAGCATGCTTTGGCTAGAACCTCGGTTTGGTGAAGGGCAGTGTTTCTTCAACTGCAGCTTCGATCTGTGAGATGCAGCATGCTTTGGCTACAACCTCGGTTTGGTGAAGAGCAGTGTTTCTTCAACTGTAGCTTCGATCTGTGAGATGCAGCATGCTTTGGCTATAACCTCGGTTTGGTGAAGTGCAGTGTTTCTTCAACTCCAGCTTCGATCTGTGAGATGCAGCATGCTTTGGCTACAACCTCAGTTTGGTGAAGGGCAGTGTTTCTTCAACTGCAGCTTCGATCTGTGAGATGCAGCATGCTTTGGCTACAACCTCGGTTTGGTGAAGGGCAGTGTTTCTTCAACTGCAGCTTCGATCTGTGAGATGCAGCATGCTTTGGCTACAACCTCGGTTTGGTGAAGAGCAGTGTTTCTTTAATTGCAGCTTCGATCTATGAGATGCAGCATGCTTTGGCTACAACCTCGGTTTGGTGAAGGGCAGTGTTTCTTCAACTGCAGCTTCGATCTGTGAGATGCAGCATGCTTTGGCTACAACCTCGGTTTGGTGAAGAGCAGTGTTTCTTCAACTGCAGCTTCGATCTGTGAGATGCAGCATGCTTTGGCTACAACCTCGGTTTGGTGAAGGGCAGTGTTTCTTCAACTGCAGCTTCAATCTGTGAGATGCAGTATGCTTTGGCTACAACCTCGGTTTGGTGAAGGGCAGTGTTTCTTCAACTGCAGCTTCGATCTGTGAGATGCAGCATGCTTTGGCTACAACCTCGGTTTGGTGAAGGGCAGTGTTTCTTCAACTGCAGCTTCGATCTGTGAGATGCAGCATGCTTTGGCTACAACCTCGGTTTGGTGAAGGGCAGTGTTTCTACAACTGCAGCTTCGATCTGTGAGATGCAGCATGCTTTGGCTACAACCTCGATTTGGTGAAGGGCAGTGTTTCTTCAACTGCAGCTTCGATTTATGAGATGCAGCATGCTGTGGCTACAGCCTCGATCTGGTGAAGAACAGTGTTTCTTTAACTGCAGCTTCGATCTGTGAGATGCAGCATGCTTTGGCTACAGTCTCGATCTGGTGAAGTGCGGTATGCTTTGACCACAGCTTCGATTTGTGAGATATTTATCTTGAACTATCTTTTTTCTGCAAAAAGGAAGACGCAAATTTGTAGGGTAAATTAAAAAGAGATACGTACCTGTAGCGGCACCTGCCTGTTGGAGTCGCTGTCAGTTGACGCTCACTGGGAGACTTTGATGCTCACTGGGAGGTTTTGATCGAGAGGCTTTGATGCTCATTGGGAGACTTTGATCGAGAGGCTTTGATGCTCACTGAGAGGCTTTGATACTCACTGGGAGGTTTTGATCGAGAGGCTTTGATACTCATTGGGAGGCTTTGATACTCACTGGGAGGTTTTGATCGAGAGGCTTTGATGCTCACTGAGAGGCTTTGATACTCACTGGGAGGTTTTGATCGAGAGGCTTTGATACTCATTGGGAGGCTTTGATACTCACTGGGAGGCTTTGATACTCACTAGGAGGTTTTGATCGAGAGGCTTTGATACTCATTGGGAGGCTTTGATACTCACTGGGAGGTTTTGATGCTCACTAATTGCCCCCTGGCACAGGGTGTATAGGCTTGCTTTTCTGGGTAGTGTCTGACAACGTTGAGCTGAACCCATCATTCGGATCACCTTTAAGCATGGGTTCTATTTGGACTTTTCCCCCGAGTCACGTACATGGCAATATATACAAAATATTGTGTGTGTATGTGAGCATGTGTGTAAAATGTATATATACATTCGAATTCGAATTTTGTACACTTTGTGTGATGTGTGTGAGCGTAAAACTTATGATAGAAAAAAACATACCTGCTTGCCCCCGGCATGGCGTGCAGGAATAGGCTTGCTTCCTGCTTAAAGGCTTTCAAATTTTGCCTCTTCAGAGGACTTTGAGATCTTTGCTTCCTCAGAGGACTTTGAGATCTTTGCTTCCTCAGAGGACTTTGAGATTGTGCCTCCTCAAAGGACTTTTAGATTTTGCCTCAACCCCTCGGAGGACTTAGAAATTTTGCCCACTCAGAGGACCTTGAGAGGAGTGTCGAGCACCATGTATGCATGGAATGCACATGAAAAGCTATGCATGCAAATGTTCAAGCATGAGAAATGTATGCAGAGGGATAAGAATCGCCCCTTGAGAGGAATTAGAGAACTGATTGCCCCGGAGAGAGGACTTAGGTTGACTTGTCCCCGAAGAGGATTTTGGTTGATTAGGAATCGCTTTTTTAGAGGGCTTGAGAATTGCCTTTTGAGAAGGCTTTGGAGAATTGCCTTTTCAGAGGATTTAAGCTTGTCTACGTGGGACTGATGTATACTATCTAGTGTGCATTGGACACCATGTATGCATGGAATGCATGTGAAAGGCTATGCATTTATGAAATGACATGCAAAGGACTATGACCCTGAAATGCTTATGCATATGTCATATATGCCAATGGCTTATATCCATGTGGAAGATTATGAAACATGCGCTAAGAATCGTTATTCTAACATGTTTGCAAATGATCATGAATGAGAGAGACATGCAAAAGTTCATGCATGATAAATATATACAAGGGATTATGTATGCAAACTATGTGCAAATGACCATGCATGCAAATGATCATGCATGTGGTAAAGAGTCATTCATCGGCATAGATGTAAAAAAATCATATGCAAAGACATGTGGGATATGTTACATACATGAAAGCTATGTAAGGAATTGGGTGTGTGCGATGTGTGCACCTACAACTATGTATATGAAACACGTGTAGGAAAAATTATATACATGTATGTACTGCATGCGAAAATTGTGGATGTGAGATGCAGGCAAAGGATATGCCCATAAAGAGCCATGTGCGTCAAAAGCACTTATGAAATATATTTGCTAAAGCTCTTATGCCGAAAGACATGCACCAAGAATTGTACATGTAAAACTAATTAGTGAGAATATTTGCTACAATTATGTGTAAAAACATTTGCAGAAAGTAGATGTACAAGGGATGTTGCTGAGAGTGTACGCAAAGTATCATTTTCATGAGCAGTGATAAGAAATATCCCAAGATTGTAAAATGAGTGCAACCTATTAGGTACCTCAAACTCGAGTTTCTATCTGCCTTTGAGCATATTGAATGAACCACATTCTCAACTGATTCAATCTCATCAAAAGAATTCGGGAGTCATTCCCAATGAAGTGCAAGAAAGTAAACACGCAAGTATCAATGTTAACTAAATCAGCATGTGAATACGAGGCATACCATGCGATCTCTGTGTGTATGTGCAAAAGGCCAAAACAAGATTTTTCATTTTTCAAAAGCAACTTCTAATTACAACTTTGGAGACGAGACTCGACTCGAATGCAAATGCACTCGTGGCTTCCCGCTTGAAGCTCAAGAGACACCATACGCCTCTTCCTACGTACCAAACCTTACTAGAAGGTCATCTCCGCTAGTTAGATAAGGCCAAACCAAGAATCAATAGGTCTTACTTTGGTTGTAATGTTAGGCTTGGGTAATTGGCTATCAAAGGAGGATCAGGTCGCTAGAGAAAAACGGCCGCAACGTTCATTCGACGGATGGAAGGACCATTCCCAACCCCAATTGTATACTATCTAGATACTCTTGAATTTGAATTTGGTAATACTTGATCTCATCAAGCTCAGCATAAAAAATTAAGCTAAAAAAAATAGCTATAGAAACTCATCAAGGGGTATTATCTTGGACCCTACCATTTTTATTTTTTTCTTTTTTTTCTTTTTTTCTTCTATTTTTTCTTCAATTTTTTCAATTTCTCTCAATTTTTTTCTGTTTTTTCTTCAATTTCTTTTTTCTTTTTTTCTTTTTTTTTGTTTTTCTCTTCGCAAGCTCATGTCTCTAACTACACAAAAGGTTTATCGATGATTCAAACACCTTTCCAAAAGTGTAGGCCAAAAATTATCGATAATTGAAAATCTTTCTAAAGGGGTAAACCCATCCTTATCAGGGTGATTATTGGTAGCTCAAAGGATTGTCAAAAATTGAGGCTCTTTTCCCCAAAGAGCAAACCCATTTTCATCGGGGCAATTTTTGGTAACCCCAAAAAATTATCGATGATTGAAATTTTCTTCTCGAAGTGCAGACCCATTCTTATCAGGGTGAATTTTTGATGGCCCAAAGGATTGCCAATTGTCAAGTCTCAAAGATCATCAATGATTAAAAATCTCTTTCAGAAGTGTAAATCCACTTTTGCTGGGACAATTTTTGATAGCTCAAGAGAATATCGCAATGTGCATCCATCTTTACTAGAGCGGCCATTCTTCTAAGGGGAAGCCAAAATCATTTTAGGCGAAAGGTAGTTTTAATGTATATAATAACAAAACTGGCACGCGTTTAGCATACCAAAATAAAGGCTCAAGGGGCTATCAAGCGATTGTAAAATAAGGGTAGGAAATGGTCATTTAGAGAGCTATACAAAGAAATGGTGCCTAAATCATTTTCTAGATTCAGCCTTATCGACGAGTCACTTTGACGGGTAATCGGAAAGGTTCTAGTGCTCTTAGTGAGTTTTTATCCAATCCCCTAGTTGCAACTAGTTTTTTCAGTTTATTTTTAAAACAGGCCAAAAGTGCTCTGAACTTAGAAATGACATGGTATGATCAAATATCTTCACGTGATCTAGCTCTTAAAGACCAAACATATATACTCCTTACTTAATTCAAAGTGGAATGAAACTCATATTTCTAGAGTTAAGATCAAATCCATTCATAGTTGAGAACTAATTAGGCAGAGTCGAACTTTAAATCAGAGGTACCTTAATGAGTTGCAAACATGTCAGCATTTTAGGATATAGCTTAACACAAAAATATTTTTAATCTATCAAAAATGTATATGCACAAAAATTGTGTAGGCACAAAGAATTTTTTTTTCTCTTTTTTTTTTTTTTATAAAATATGCACAAACTATGCATTACAAATCATGTATATGGAATGGCATATGCAATAGCGTCATGTACATTAGCAATGCGCGTAAGAATTTGTATGTGCGAAACATGTGTAAAAACATTTGTATAAAAAATGCATACATGAAATATGTGCAAAGGTGTGTGTGTAAAACACCTGCGAAAAAAAAAAAGAGTGTAAACACTGCATGATAAATGATGTGTATGCATAAATTTGCAATGTACATGCATACGATGAAAGCATGAGTGCAACCTATGGCACAGTATGGGGATGAATGTTCATGATATATGGTACATGTGAACATGACATGATAGAGATATGTATGCAAGATGACGACGTGAGGTAGAATGAAGATGATCTGGCACGAAAATGTGCGCCAATGAGTTCGAGGAGTGGCAAAACTCATATATATAGAAGTGCAGAACATATACAAATAATGCACATGAGATGGGACACAGCATGAGAATGATTGTGTACAGTGAGCGGAGTATGCGTGTAATACGAGGTATGCAATGAAAGTGTCTGCACGAAACAAATAGCATTCACAAAGTATGCGTATTTACATGGTATGAGCATGCAAGACATGCATTGGTATATACAATAACTAACATGCATGATGAAGAAATTATATGTACATGGCATAATTCACGTATGATGGTACATGTTCATGATATGGTGTACAATGTGAAAAATGCAAGGTATTTTCTGTGTTTGATGTCTAGTCTAATGAAGTATGCTAATGTGTGCACACTATGACATGCAGCAGTATATGTATGTTCCAAGGCACAATGTTAATGTACATGTGTAATGTGAGCATACGGATATGTACATGCTATGACACATGGTGAATGCACTTTTTTGATTTGATTTTTTTTTTTTATGCATGTCATGGTGGTAGTATGCCTGGGTGTGCTATAATGCATGTTAATATGT
This sequence comes from Excoecaria cochinchinensis, assembly GCA_947683425.1. Taxonomy (NCBI): domain Eukaryota; kingdom Viridiplantae; phylum Streptophyta; class Magnoliopsida; order Malpighiales; family Euphorbiaceae; genus Excoecaria; species Excoecaria cochinchinensis. The sequence goes on from CANTUQ010000119.1 coordinate 11,545,174, forward strand.
ACATCTAATGATGTATGCTGTATATACAGATAATGGCGCACAATTGATGTCATAAAGAATGTTAATATGTATTTATTGCGACAAGCATTATTATGTGCATGCATGACAAACGTGTTATATTTATATTCACAAATTATGATACAGGCAATTTATATACAGAGTGCACGGGTTATAAAAAGAATCACATGAGACAAAATGCATGTGTTTTATTTATTATTATTGCTCATAAACTCATCAGTCAGAAGGTTCAGCTCTTCCTTGATTCTCCTATCCAGCCCATAATACCTGTCTACCGCCGAACCTACTAAATTGAAGCAAGAATACTCCCCCGCGCCCTTCGTCGCTAAAGTGTATTGCTTGATATGGGCAGAAGGGTTTGAAGTACTATCAATCTTCGGTAGCTCAAGCATTTTAAATCTCTGATGCAACAATTCTTCATTTCTTGAATCTCTGTCCTCAGGATTGATTTCTTTCCCAACGGATGGCAAAAATATTCAAATTGTTAGAATAATGCAAGGATAATAATATACAATGCGCGAGCATAAACAACCACATGCAAGCACGTAGAGCTTTTCAACCTTATTGCCCCCACACACGAGGTCGTGCGGTCTCTTTCCTAGGCGGGATTAGCCCATGGGTTAACAGGGAACCCAATAGGCGCGTATGGTGCACGGTGAAAAATCGGCAGTATAACCTCTCTTAAGTAATGCACAAGCGCATGGGTTATGATCATCATGTATTTAAACAGTCCGAATAAATTGACACGGACCTATCGGGTCATGAAAGCCTTTGATTAAGTGATCAGTCAAATTATCTGGATTTGTCCAATACATATTGATCCATGTAACAAGCAATGTATTATGGTTCATACCACCTAGGGAAAGTATCTATTGCCATTACATGGGCTTTGGTCATGGGTGATGAAATTTTAGGGCTACCCAAGCATGAACCCTGCCGACGGGTCTAGCTCATCACGAGCGTAACGACCGATCGGGTCACCATTTGATATACCATTTAAGTATGTGGCTTGGGCTGGTGATTATCCTTAACACTTCCCCAAATTGAGTGAAAATGAGGAGGTGCTTCAGGAACGCACCGGGGCTAAAAGAGGGACCAAACTAGCGTATTCTAAGGCTCTAATGATATGCGAATGCAATTTTGAGAGAGAGTGGATTTATGAATTAAATTTTAATCATAAATGTTAAAAGAGGTATTTTCAAATCGAAACCTCGAACCATAAACGTCCCCAGCGGAGTCGCCACTGTGACGCGCGCCGGGTCCCGAGCGCCGCCCTTTCAGACCGCCCGCACGTGGGCGATCGGGGCATTTGCGGGTCCGTTGACAGCTTGCAATAAATCGCAAGTGCGTCTATGTTGGGAAACAAGGAGGTATCATGGAGTCGCCACCCAATAGAACATTGGGAAAGTCACTCTCGCCTCGGAGAGCCTAAGACTGCGCTTGGTATCCATTTTGGGCCAGCTAGAGGGATCATGGAAGGTGAACTTCTCACCCTAAAGAGCCTAGGATTAGCGCTAAAGTCTCATGACCCAAGAAGTATTTTGGAGGATAACCTCTAACCTCTTGAGCCCAAAGACCAGAGCTGGGTCCGGGATTTCTCATCTATTTCTACCTCAATTAGTTTATGATCAAATTTTAATGTCATTAATTCGCTCTCTCTCCACACTATGCAGTTGATTAAAAGGCGCATTTATTCACATTCGGAAAGCCGTAAATGATCAAGTAAATAATGAAAGCAATAGATTACAATAAATACAAGGAGCGGAATACAACTCCCTTTTATAAATTTGCGAAGCATGCATAAATCGGGATATTGCTTATTTTGAGGACTTTGGTCCTCACATGCATCGTTATTAAAATTGGGGATTTTTATTTGTGATGATTTTTTTTTTTTATGGAAATAAGGCATTGGACCCTTGTTTTGTGTAAACCTCATTTTATTAAATATAAAACCATTGAGTCATTTTTATACATCAACGGGATATGAAAGGAGTACATCCATATACATAAGATAATCAATAAAAGAAATGAAACAAGAGGATTAGGAAACTAAACCGGACGAGATCCTCCAAACATGGTAGATAGCCGCTCAAGCTCGAGATAATCCAGGAGGACCGATGTACACTCACAGAAAGTTAAGAGAGGTTAATATATATAAAATTAACACATAAGGAGTCAAGGAGACTTGGAAGAGATAAAAAAAAGGGTTTAAAAGGAGGGAGACAGAACCCACCGACGGCCTTCCTTGTTTGACCGACGGGCGTCGGTTCGGGTATCCGATATGCCCGTTTGTCACTCAAGGAGGGGCGTCTGTAGGTGGGTGACCGACGGGCGTCGGTGATAAAGATGACCCGTCGGTCACCTCTGTCTCCGAAAAAAAACAGAATGGAGAGGGAGAGAAAAAAAACCTTTTCAAAGTCAAAAAAAGAATTTTATCCCAAAAAGAGATAAGGGAGTCAAGATAAAAGAAAATAATGATAGATATTCAAAAATTCCACAAAATGAGAAATAAATATGGAGAAATAACCCGGAATATTTACCCTCAGATAATCGCTTCAGGTGAGATTCTTGTGTCGGTTAGAGCCCCGCGCGTTCCACGAGAAGCAAAGATGAAAGATTAAAGAGAGAAAATGAGATATTTCACCTTCAATCCCTCAGAAAATCGATTTTGGAGTCAAAATCTAAAGAAAACTAATTAGCTTTTAGTTCCCTTTGATTGATTTGATCCTTGATTCAATAGATTTCTTTAGAAAAAGTGTTTTTGGAAGAGAGAGAAAATGTGCTTGAAATTGGGCAGAGTTTCCCCTTCTGAAAATTTTTCCAACCCCTTTTCAAATGAAAATCCGGAGCTTTTATAGCCAGACACGACCGACGGGCGTCGGTGTATAGAGGCGGGCGTCGGAAGAATCTTTCTGACACAAGGATTAGTCCGACGGCCCTGCCACATCCACCGACGGGCATCGGAAGGGTTGCGTGCTCCGGGAAACCAGGCGGCATTCTGACAGGGGCGGTGATTTTCCAACGGGCGTCGGAAAATACCTAGAGCCGTCGGTGACTCGAAGCGACGGGCCGGCTCGACAGACGGGCTGGCCGTCTGTGGAGGACAAAAAGCCCCTTGACTCGGAAAAACCTCTGTTTTCCTCTCCTTCAGCCCAGGAATGATAAAAACCTCACTTCTCATGGAACGCGGGGCTAAAACCTCTAAATCCAACCTCCCATACAGGCTTGGACACTGATTTCATCACAGGGCAACCTCTGATCCGGACCGCTCCGGGACACGGTGCCTACAATAAGGATCGGAGGTTTTCTGGGTAAAGGGGGGGAATTTGTTTAGGATTTTTCTTCATCTTTTCTCTTCTTCCTCCTCTCAAAATTCTTTCTAACTTTGATTGAATTTTTCCCCAACAAAAAAAATAAAAATAGTTCAATTCTTCTTCCTTTTGCCAATAGAATTTCTTCTAAACATATTTTTAGAAGTAGTTTTGTTTATGAACTTGATTTTGAGACAAATCAAATAATTATTTACTCTCAAAATTCATTTTTAACCTTATATTTGTTTTTAATTAAATTTTTTCAAGGTTTTTTTTATTATTTTGAATCCCTTTTTGATGAATAATGGATTTTGGGGCAAACAAAATAATTGTTTGTTCCTAAAATCTAATTTTCATTTGATTTTCTAAAAAATAAGTTTTTTTCCATAAATGATTTTTTTTGTTTGAGACGAACAAAATAATTATTTGTTCTTGATAACTTTTTTGGTTTAATCAATAAAAATCATTTTTTAGACAGAAATTAATTATTTGTTCTTAAAGAATTGTCGATTTTCCTTTTATCATTTTTCAAAGATATTTTTTTTGGAATAAAATTCCAACATTTTATCATATTCAACTCTAATCTTACACATCACAAACAAGGAAATCAATTATCATTTTACCTTCATCGAATCCGAAACTCTGAGGGTAAACATTTCAGGCTTGATTTTTTTTATTCTCTTTTATTTATTTTTGTTCATATTAAATTAATTAACATGTATATTTTTACTATTTTCATTTATTTATTTATTATATTATTTTATATTCGCTTTATTTAATAAGTTTATATATTATTTTTGCTCTGATTCCTCACTATTATTTTAACATGTAATTAATTAATTCATTTTGATTGACCTTTTTGCCATGTAAATATTTTATGTTAATTGGGATAACATTAATTAATCATATCACTCATTTAATTATTTTTATCATTCTTTTATTCTTTTTTATCATTCTTTTTCATGGTTATTGTTATATATTTATTGTTTATTCATTTATTTATTTATTTTCATTATTCGTTATTATTATTATTGTCATGTTCATATTTTTATGTATTAATTCATTAACATGTTTTATTTATTTTAATCAAATCATTTAATTCTTTTATCATTTAATGCATATTTTTATTTATTTTGATTTATTAACATGTTAATTCATTTATCATCCTTCATGTCATCTTATTTTATCTTAATTTGTTATTCATTATTTTATATGTTTAATTGATTTTATTGATTTAATTACTAGCATTATTTCATTTGTGTTTTGTTTTTTATGTCAAAACTTATTTTCTTTACTTGGCCATTTTTGCGAGCACCCGAGGAGATCCAGAAGACTTGTTTGGGTTAAATATTTAATTGCTTTATTTGTAATATTTCATATATTTGGCTTTTTCATTTATTCTACCATGTAATTTTCTTATAAAATTGTTTATTTTAGGCACGCTAAAAGAAAATTACAAAAATATTTTTATTAATTAACTTGGAATCTTTCCTAACAAAAATGGACCAATGTCCCAATTTTCTCCATCCAAAATAAAAATTATCACATCAAAATTATTTTATAATAAATATGCATGCGAGGACCAAAGTCCTCATCTTTAACAAATAGCTCATTTTATGTATGATTTGTATTTTATTTACAATGGGAGTTGTATTCCGCCCCTAGTTTTATTGTAATTTATTTTCATGCACTTTATTTTAATTATGCTTTATTTATTTATCGCTTTCCCTGAATGGACAATTTACGCTTTAATTTAACTGCATTTAATTGAATGAGAAATGGGATGAAACGATAAATTCAAAACTCAACTATAAACTTAACCAAGGTATGAATAAATGGGAAGTCTTGAACCTTCTCTGGTGTTTGGGCTCAATGAGACGAGAGGGCCATCTCAATGTTCTATTGGGATGGGGCCTCCAAGAAACCTCTTGTGTCCCGTAAAAGGCTCAAAATTACACAGTCTTCGGCGCCACGAGGCGAGAGGGCCATCCTAATGTTCTATTAGGGTGGATGCCTTCAAGACACCTCTGGTTTGCCCAAGCGTGAGGTTAGAGGACCATCCTATCATTAGGGTGGAAGCCTCCAAGACACCTCCGGCTTGCCTATAATGGATATAGCAGTGCTGTCTTAGGCTCACTGAGACTAGACGAACTTTTCCAATATTCTATTGGGTGGCGACTCCAAGAAACCTCCTTGTTGCCCAAAATGGACGTACTTGTAATTTCTTACAAGTTCTTATGAACCTCATCCTGAAAGCCCTAAAAGCGGGCAGTTCGGGGCACCCTGGGTTCGGCGCGCGTCACAGGTTAACCCATATCTCTTTTCCTCTATTAGGCCATCTGATGCTAACCTACCTATAGCTGCTCTTATTGATGATATTGCTAAGTGCTGGAGACTTGATAGCTTGTCTACCCTTAATGACAAAGATCGTAATTTAATCGCAAGCATTCCCTTGAGCTGGCATAACATTCCTGATAGTTGGCAGTGGTGTTTGGAGCGTAATGGTAGATACTCTATTAAAAGTGCTTATAGAGCCCTTCATATTAAACCTACAAATTTCCCAGATCTATTGAATCCCACTTGTTGGCTAAAATTCTAGAGCTCATTGCTTCCATCGAAAATTAAAAGTTTCATGTGGCGTGCCATTCATTCCTGTATTCCTGTTCGGGAAGCCCTTTATTTTGTAGAGACTTCTTGTTTAGTATATGATCGTGGTACTAAATCTATTATACATTTGTTGCTTGAATGTTCTTTTGCTAAGCACGTCTGGCTGAAGGCAGGGTTCAATTTCTCTAATTTGATTTTTGCTGATTTGCAATCCTAGTTCACTTACTTACTTCAATCCTTCAATGTGGATAAGTGTTGCTCTGCTGTGACTTTGTGTTGGACAATCTGGAAGTGCAGAAATGATTTATTTTGGCAGGCTACTCAGCATTCTCCTCATGCGGCATCCTATATGGCCTCTAATATGTTAACTTCTTGGCAATCGGTTAGGAAGAGGGACAGTAGTTCTCGGGGTACTGAGTCAGCTATGGTAGTTAGTTCTTGGAAGCCACCTGATGTGGGATGGATTAAAATCAATATGGATGCAGCGGTCTTTGAGGGGTTGAACACATCAGGGTATGGTTTTGTTGTTCGTGATCATAGGGGAAAGTTTATTGCTACAGGTTCAAGAGTCTATCAAGGAGCCTCTGATCCTACTGTCGTGGAAGCTTTGGGGATGAGGGAAGTGTTAAGTTGGCTGAAGGCACATCCCTTCCCGTTTGTGCATATAGAATCAGATTTCAAGATAGTTGTTCGTGCCTTAAAAGACCAAACTTCCCTAGATTCTGATTTAGGAAGTATTTTATTATATTATTTTTCTTTATTTTCTGTTGATGCAAACCTTCAATTTGGTTTTATTCGAAGATCTGCGAACCGGGTAGCTCATCACTTAGCTAGAGCTTCCGTTTCTATGTCAGATTTTATGGTTTGGGACTTGAATCCACCCTTATGTATTTCTTCAGCTCTTGAAGCTGAATTTCTTTCTTAGTAATGCAGTGGTTTTTTGTTTCAAACAAAAAGGGATTTGGATATCCAAATTGTTTTAATCATACGTATGGTCTGATTTCAGCAATTAATATGCTTGACTAGTAGGACACATGTAGTTGCATTTATTTCAAAACTAAAATATAAATGCTGCCTCATTCTCATAAATATAGTCATCATTTTCATTTTTTATTTATCTCAAAATATAATCATTCTTTCTTTTTAATTTTTTTTAAATTATATTCCGTCCGTTCCTTTTAAGCATCATTTTTAGATATTTTTTTTCGTTTCACCTCAAATGTCACTTTTTAAAATTTAATACATTTTTCAAATTTTATAAAATAATTCAATACATTTTTTCTATTTTACTCTTGTCTTGATATTTTAAATATATTTATATATTTATTTTTACTTTTTCTATGTTAATGAATAAAAAAATATTATAATTAATTACTAGTAATATTTTTTATAATATTGAGATATATTAATAATTCACTCAATCTGTATACCAAAAGTCAAAAGTGACCTTAAAAAGAAATGTAAGGAATAATTAATATTCCATCCGTTCTTTATTATCTGTTACTTTTATTATTTTCACTAAAATTAAAAAATATTAATTAGACTTAAATTTAAGATAAAATTGAGTATTTCAATGTATAAACTTAAATCTAATTGGTCAACTTATATTGAAAAAAAAATTAAATTATATTGAAAATGTAAAAGTGACAGATAAATGAAATTTGAATTTTTCTCAAAAGTAACAAATAAAAAGGAACGGAGGGAGTACATGAGTTCACTACTACACCTTATTAAATATATCTTGTGATCAACAATTTTGTTTTCTTTTTTTACTCTTGCTCTGTGAAGTAATAAGCACCCTCAAACTCCCCCCGCCCCAGGTCAAGTGTCATTTTTCTAAAAAAAAAATTATCTTACTTAAAATGTCACTTTATAAAATCAATACAGTATTTATTATATATATTACTACAATTTTTCTCTGTTATGGAGATTAACACTATATTAATGCCTTCATTAATTTTTCTTATTTTTTACATAATTTTTTTCAGCTATATTTATTTTCATTAAGATAGGAGTATAACTTTTTAAAAAATGCTTTTGATAAAATTAAAATAATTAATAATTACATTAGTATATGTGAAAGAGTATTAATTACCAATATGTTAAAAATATAGGTAAAATAGTGTTCAAACTATATTACTTTATTAGTGAAAAAAAAAGAGAAATAATTAATTGAATATCCCCTTTTGTATATGAATAGGGTTCTATTTTAAGACACATATAAATTAGTTTTATTTTTGTGGTGAATTCCAATGACAAATTTTTAGGAAAATTATGATTGATTTTTTTTTAGGACAAAATTGCAGTTACATTGACAATGAATTATGGGCTTTCCATCTTTTTATTTTCTTTGATGGATATCTTCACCTATATCACCCATTTGCTTTTATGAAACTCTTTTTTTCATTTTCAAAAAATAAATAAATAAATAAATAAAAATTCTTTGATTTCTTATCTTTCTAAATTATAAGTACTTAATTTGTGGGTCATTAATTAATGTGAATCTTCATATAACTGCAATTCAATATTAAAGTTTGACAAAATTGAATTATTATTGTTGCTGACTCTCCCTTTACTAAAATGTCCAATTTATAATAATCAAAAAGGGAATAGAACCAATGTTTTCAGAACCGGACCTGATATCGACTCGGCCTACCAACTGAGTCAAGAGGCAACTGGTTGGACCGGATTAACTTTGAATTTTTATCTTTTTTTTTAATATAATTATTTATAAAAAAATTAAAAATACAATATATAAAAAACACTTTCAAACAACCTATTAATTATTAAAAATTAATATAAAAAACAAATTTAAACACATTCTTGATATGGTTTTGGTTAGAGGTGGCAAATTGGGCGGATTGGGCAGGTTTAGGTTGGGTCATAAATGGGCGGGTCACAAATGGACGGGTCACAAATGGGCAAAAAAGGTATGGGTCAAAGGCCCAAATGGATGGGGCGGCTTGGGTCAACTCATGGGCTAAAATTTTGACCAATTTTTTTAATGAAAATAATTTTCGATATAATAACGGAATATAAAAAAAATACTAATATTGGCCTAAATGGATCGGTGATGGCCCAAATGGGCTAAAATGGATCGGATGGAGGCCCAAATGAGCCGATATGTGGGTCTTTGAGAGCATATATATTTGATCTATAGAGCACATGACTCTACATAGCAGGATGATCTTACCAGCATATATATTTGATCTACAGAGCACATGACTCTACATAGCAGGATGATCTACAGAGCATATATATTTGATCGCCATGCTATATCATGAGCAGAATACCAATGAGAGCAAAGAAATTTACAAACATATAAAACCCTATATTCAACTCCAACACTGAATAACATAATTTTTTAAATAACAATCCCACTGCAATATTAGATAAAGAAGAAAGAAGAAAAAAATAACAATGGCATACAGAGCATCAACCCAATAATGTGCCAGACAGTATTTAAAATCACAAAAAATCCCAAATCCGGTTGATAATAAGTAAACAAATGATGAAATTAGAGAAATTAAAATCTGAGAGAGAGAGAGACGGAGAGGCCAACTCACAGAGAGTAAGGGGTTATGGATATGTGAAGGCGATGGGGTGAACGAAGTATCTATTTGTTTTATTGTCCTTTTGGTCTCTCAAAGCTTTCTATTGAAAGGGGGCTGGATGGTGGAGTGGGAGAGATGCAGCGATAGAGAGAGCAAGAAAGCAAGAAAGAGAGGGGCACAACAAAGGGAGGGTGGAAGGGGCAGAGTGCCCGTTAGGCATTTGTGGGCAGATCCGAACGGGTCACTTTTTAGGCGAGTTTCATTTAAACTGGTCTGGATGGGTATATTTTTAATTGGGTTGGGTTTGGGTTAATTTTTTCTGGGCAGGGTTTATGGGCCTGGGCCAAGTTTGACAGGTATAGTTTTGGTCATTAAGATTGTTTTTTATGGTTATTATTTGTTCTTTTGGTTTCTCATGTGGTTATTAATTTTTCAAGCATGTTCAATTCAGCTACTCAAATTTCATTTTTAAAATATCATGAGCTTTCAACTGAACAAATTCAAAAAATGAAAAAGTTAAGATTTGTGTGTTTTTTCTTAATTTTCTAATCTTTAATTTCATGCAATTTAAGAAAAAAATTAAAAAATGTTAATTCAATTTTTTCCTGTCGAATTAAGTTTTCATTAATAGAACATAAATTTAGTGTGAAGGAAATTATAAGATATCTATAAAAAGATATCTTCATATACAGAATCTGATATACATAATTTGATATAGACCATTCATCAAATAGAAAATATGAAATAAATCTCATAATCCCATCACATTTGGGAAATCGATCCCACTTTGGACAAGAAAATAAATCTTAAGAAAATAGCAAACAGAGCAGCGATAGTGTTTTAGCAAACAATAAACAGAGCATCAAAAAAAAATTAATCATAATCCATTAAAATTGATCACATTTGTTAATATATTTCTCACATTTGGATGAAAAAAAAAGGATAAATAAACAATAGATAAGTGCTTCTCAAAAGAAAAAACAATAGATAAGCGAAAATAAAAACCAGAATGGGTAGACGCCAGCAAGAAAAGCGGTGGTGGTGCGACTTGGAGATGCGGTTGCCGGCAAGAAAAGTGGTGGTGGTGCGGTGGCTGTCTCATTCCCAGCCGTCTAGTGAACACAGAACCTCCCAAACGAGAAAATGAAGTGAATGACTGAATGAAGAAATCCCATCGGCCCTAATCTTTTAATTTGTTCTTTTTTTCTTTTCCACCAAAATGACACTGTTTGGTGGTTTGGGAAAAAATCGGGTTCTTCCCGGTTCAATGGTTCACCGGTTTTTTCTGATTCTAACCGGTTCAATGCTCATCCCGTTTTTATATGTTATGAAAAACTGGATCAGCAGCCAATTCCCAGTCAAACCGGTTCGACCGGTCATCCCGATTCGGTTTTCAAAATAATGAATAGAACTATACTTGCTTCCCATTTGTGCATTTGGAGTATATAATTCTAATATTAATTAATTAAAATTAATTGGGACAAACATTTGATTGGGGTTATTTAAAAAATTATTTATGCAAATAGGGTTGTTTGAAAAATAATTTCGGGAGTGGGGTTGCGTCAGAAGCCGCAACTGACACCTGCGGCTTCTGACGGTGGGACCCACACTGTGGCAGCAGGCGCCCCTTTGTTTTTTTTTAAAATAATAATTTAATAATAAATAATATTAATATTTTTTATTATAATAAAATTAAATTATAATAGAGATAAAATAAAGTAAAAAATATATTTATTATTATTATTATTATTATTATTATTATTATTATTATTATTATTATTATTATTATTATTATTATTATTATTATGTTGAGTTTGAATGTGAAGTGTATTTTAGCAATTGAATTCAATTATTATTATTTTTGTATAGTTTTATCTGAACCAAAGTGAAAAATATTAAAATCTTATGAAAATTTTAATATTTTTATAAAATTTATAACTGGATAATTAAAAAATAGAGTTTCTTTTCGTATATTATTTAATTATTATTCTATCATAATTATATTATTATATTTAATAAATATATTTTCTACTTTATTTTATCTCTATTATAATTTTATTTTATTATAATAAATAATATTAATATTATTTATTATTTTAAAAAAAAAACAAAGGGGGCGGCAGGCAAAGCTGCCGCATGCTGCCCCTCTTTATATATATATATATATATATATATATATATATATATATATATATATATATATATATATATATATATATATATATATATATATATATATATATATATATATATATATATATATATATATATTTGTTGATGCTGCAGGTGGTACCTATGGCATCAACAAAGAGAGCTGCCCCCACAGTGTGGGTCCCACCGTCAGAAGCCGCAGGTGTCAGTTGCGGCTTCTGACGCAACCTCACTTTCGAAATTATTTTTCAAATAACACTATTTGCGTGAACAATTTTTTAAATAACCCCAGTCAAATTTTTGTCCCAAATTAATTGCCATATTAGTAATGCTATTTAGCAAATTCAAAACTCGATTAATGTGCAAACACAATTTCCGTCCTTACCAATTTAATTCACTATATTGGGTAAGATGGGAATCATATTTAATTTAAACGGTTGAAAATTTGATAATTTTCTTAATTGATTATGGCTCTATTCCGACCCGCTCTACTCCAAAAATATAATTATAGAAAAAAAAAAAAAAACTTTTGTTGGGTGATCTAAGAACTAGCATATTTTAAAGCATTGTTTAATTTTACTTGAAAAATTAGTATTTTAAATTTTCATTTAAAAAGTAGCATGTATGTTGTAAGCAATTCACATAAAAGGCTTTAAACTTGTAGATAATAACTTTAGAATAAATTTGAATATTGACTTTTTGAAAAAAAAAAAAATGCGTGTATACTAAATGAGTTGAAATTTTAATAAAGAAAGGAGAATGCAATTAATTTGAATAGCCCACGTTTTATTCAATTGAAGATAATAGGGTTGATTTCACCCATAATCACTCAACTTATCATTTGTCGCGCAAAATTAATCGATTTTTTTTTTTTTACTTAAATGTCACTGAACTTTTAACATTATTGCACAAAAGTCATGTTAACCGGAATCCGGCGACGACTCTTACCGGATTGATAAGTTCAATAAATACTACATTTAAATTAATTTCACTCACGGTTACTAGACTTATCATTTATCTCGCAAAAATAATTAACTTTTTTTTTTCAACTTAAATGTTACTGAACTTTTAACATTTTTGCAAAAAAATCATCAATCCGGCAAGGGTCGTCGCCGGATTCCGGTCAACATGACTTTTGTGCAATAATGTTAAAAGTTCAGCGACATTTAAATAAGAAAAAAAAAGTCGGTTAGTTTTGCGCGATAAGTGATAAGTTGAGTGACTATGAGTGAAATTGACCCGAAGATAATATATCTTAATATGGATTAAGAAATATCATTAAAAATGAATCTTAAGTCTCCAACACCGCCTCATCAGGCTGTAATTATATATTTTATTTAATTTGATAATTTTTCTATTTTATTCTTATATATACACTAAAAATAGAGATCTAATAAAGTGAGAATATATAATTATAAAGATTTGATAAAAAAAAAATATTTTAATAAATTATAATAAAAAATTTATAAAATTGATGAATTAATTATTTTTTAATCTGTATAAAAAAAATTAAAAATTATCAATTTAAATGAAACATATGGAGTTTTTTTTTATATAATTTTTTAAATTATAATGGTTTAGCAACATCCCACATTAAATATGTGTTGTTTTAATTAAATAATACTCCCTCCGTTCTTTATTATCTGTCACTTTTGAGTAGAATGCAAATTCTATTTATCTGTCACTTTTACATTTTCAATGCAATTTAATTTTCTCTTTCCAATTTAATTTTCATTTTCAATAAAAATTGACCAATTAGATTCATTTTTTACATCAAATTACTCAATATGCATTGAATTACTCAATTTTTTTCTAAATTCAATACTAATTAATATTTTTTAATTTTAGTGAAAATGACAAAAGTGACAATTAAAAAAGAATGGAGGGAGTATATTATAAAAAATGGTCAAGTTAGGATTTCAGCTACTCCGTATATATATATATATATATATATATATATATATATATATAAAAGTTCGTGTTGAAAACGATGCCTTAACTTGAGGAGGATACACGTTGGTCCCTCATTTCTCAACAAGAGAATTAATTAATTAATTAAAATATGTGTGAAAAGTATCTTTTTAACTTGTTCATTATTTTATTTATTTTTAAGGCACGATTCAAAAAACTGAACCAATTATACAATTTTCAGTTAAGTTGAATGGACATCTAAGCAAACCCAAATAGAAATGAATATATATCTATATATTTTTGTGATCATGATGATTCATATCTTTAATTATATGGTTTGTTTACTCATAGCAACATTGAAGTTTGAACAAATTCATATATTTCAAGAAAAGTTGAATTATAATTAGCTACATTGATTTGTTTCTTAATTCTTACCCTCCATATAATTATAACAACCATGTAGAGTTCTAGTTTAATTGATTAAAGGCAATTGTAATAAGTTAGCCCATAGCATTTTAGTTATTTATTCTATCATATCAATGTTATTATAAAATTGCTATTTTAATTTGGCGTAACATATTTTTTTTTAAAAAAAAAGTTTCATTAGAATTTACTTACCTGCCGTACAAGTTTGAAATTAGATATTATAATTTTGATCAATGATCATGAGATTTGAAGTTCACATTTCAGTTGGAGTACTTTTAATAAAAATAAATTAGCTTTGCCAAACCAATCAGGTTAAGTTTATGATTTCATTTCAAGTTCCTTTTTAAAATTGCGAAAAATTTACTAAGGTAACAATTCAAGTTTACCCGACTTCTAATTTATTGGAAAGTCTCGAATTCGAGTGTTTACTCCCTATTTTCCTATATATATAAAAAAAAAATTAATTTTACCTTTTGGAAAATACACTATAATTCAAACGATTCAAAATTTGATGAATTTTTCTATTGATCAGAGTTAGATTTACACCCACTCACCACTAAAGACCTATTTTGGATAGTGTAATATTTGGAAAAACATGGAAGATTAGGTTTGAGAGTTTTGTGAGATTATACACCATTTTTGTGAGGGGTGATCATGAACTGATTAACCGGTCCATTAACTCCAAAAAAATCAGTCTATTAAGTATTAATTTTTGAAAATCACTAACTATTAACTAGTCTATTACTATTTGTTAATCAGTTCATCAGTTTTAAATTTTCGGATCGGTTAACCAATATTATTTCGGTTAACCACTATAATTATAAAATGAATTTGTAAAAAAAAATTAAAATGTTCATGTTACTTAAAAATAAAAACTATAAACCAAACATAATTCAATATAATATTTAAATTATAAATATAAACTAAAAATATTGTGTCAATATGCATGCATGGGACAGAAAAATACAATAAATGAAAAAATTGTAATTTATTAATTTTAGTAAATATTAATTATTACTTGCAACGAAATTTTTTATTTTTAAAGCGAAATATATTTAATTAAAATTACAAGTGTTAAATACTAACTATAAAAATATTAAAACTAATATTACACATTTTAATTGAATATTATTTATCATATTAAATTTTAATAATTTAAATATAAAATATTTTAATTAAAGAGTAAAAATTATTAAATTAATTACAATTAGAAATTAATTATATATATTAAAAAATTTGAAAAGTAAAAAATTTTATGTGTGTGCAAATAAAAGTCCATTACAGATTTAACTTTTCGTTAATATATTAATATAACTTTTCGAATATATTATGATTTTTCTTATTGAAAAATTGATAAATTAAGAAATAATAATAAATATTAAATAATTAATAAATTAACTAAAAATTCGGTTAACCTGTTATATGAGCCAAATCATTAACCAGTCCATTAATATCGGATTTTTCAAAACACTAAATATTAACCAGTCCATTACAATAATTTAAGCAGTCTATCGGTTCGGTTTTGGACCGATTTACCGGTTAAACGCATCAACAGGTTTTTTTTGCTCACCCCTAATTTTTGTCATTGTAGGAATTTATTTATTTATTTTCTTAAGTATTTTTTTTCTTTATTTTGTGTAATTATTCATGTGTTTTGTGCTAAGTGAAGGAATGATTAAATACGTTGAGCATACTATATGCAATGTGTATGTATTGTTAGATGAAAAATAATATATATATTAGGGGTGAGCAAAAAAACTAATGGACTAGATTAACCGAAAAAAAAATCCGAAACCGAACCGATGGACTGGTTAACCGATTGTAATGGACTGGTTAATGGTTAGTGTTTTGAAAAAATCGATATTAATGGACTGGTTAATGGTTTTTGACTCATGTGACTGGGTAACAGAACCGAAACTGAATTTTTAGTTAATTTTTTAATTTTTTAATAATTTATAATAATTTATCCTAATTAAAGGTGATCATGTACTTTTTTTTCATTATACTAATTATTTTAAATTTTTTAAGTTTTTTTAATTGGCTATTAGTAAGTATAATAATTTATCTAATTAAAAGTGATTATGGACCGGTTAATATATTTACTTATTAAATATTAATTTTTAAAAACAAATTTGCTTATATCCACCAAATATTTTTATTTTAAAAACAATAATGTTATATTATAGTGAAAAAATTTTAATTTTTAAGTATTTTGAATATTTAATTTTATTTATGAATATATTTATAATTATAGTGGTTAATCGAAAAATATTTGATAACCAATCTGAAAATCCGAAACCGATAGACTGGTTAACCGATGGTAATGGACTGTTTAATGGACTGAAATTTCAAAAAACCGATATTAATGGATTGGGGCTCATGGACCGGTTAACCGGCCATGCTCACTCCTAATATATATATATATATATAGAGAGAGAGAGTATAGGCTGCACATTTAAGGAAAAAAATAACAATTAATGTTAGTGGTTTGGTACTTGTTTTATTTATGGAAGATCTCTGAATTTGAGTTTTATAAATAGCAAAAATTAATTTTGAGAGAATTTTATACTCAATAATAAAATAATTGGATAACCACTATAATTATAAAATGAATTTATAAAAAAATTAAATTGTCGAAGATATTTAAAATTTAAAATTAGAAAATAAACACAATCCAACATAATAATTAAATATGATGTTCAAATAAAAAAAATAAACTAAAAATAGTCAAAAATATTATTTTCATATATATTAAAAAAAAATTTTATTTGATTTTTTTAGTTAATATATTAATTTTATATAACTTTTCGAATATATTTTGATTTTAATTAATGAAAAATTGATATATCAGGAAATAATAAGAAATACTAAATATGTACATATTGAACAATTAATAAATTAACTAAAATAACTTTAAAAAAACTAAAATGAAATTAAAATATTTTAAAGTAAATGAAAATTAAAAGGATATAAATAATTAAATGTGAAAATAATGAAATAAAAAATTATAATAAAAATAAAAAAGAGTGAAATATAATTAATAAAATATAGGGGTATTCATTTATCGGTTTCGGTTCGGTTAACCAATTTATAAGCTAAAAAATAAAAATCAGTCCATTAATATCGGTTTTTATAAAACACTAACCGTTAACCATAAATATCGGTTCGGTTAACATATTTTTCGGATCGATTTCGGTTCGATTTTTCGGTTAACCAAATCCAACGGTTTTTTTTGCTCACCCCTAATTTCTAGTGAGTTGGAAGAGTATAATTAATTATAAGCTACATTTCTATTTTAGAAATAGAAAGTAATAATTAACTCCACGAGTTGTTAAGACTTAATTTCATTTTTGGTATATAGTTATATATGTGTGTGTTTGCTAACAATTTTATATAATAAATATAGACTATTGAAGTTAAAGAATTTGAAAATTAATTTTTCTTAACTTCAAGGCTAAAAGCATTCTAATTAACTAACAATGTACTAATTGACCAAAATTATTATTTTTTCATTATTAGAATTAGATGATAACACAATTTAAAGAACAATTCCGAATGTCTCAAAGAACATTCTAAAGGTAAAATTAGTTTCAATTTACTGTGACGCTATGGGTTCAAATCTCCAATCCTCCTTTTTCTTATATTAAAAAAAAAATTCCAAAAATTAATACCAAAATATTTTAATATATGTTTATAGAATTTAAAATTTGAAACTCAAATTTAGGGGTGAGTATAAACCGGTTAACCGATCTATTAACAAAAAAATTAACCAAGTTATTAGCATCGATTTTTCAAAATTATTAATCAGTTCGTTATATTCGATTAATCAGTCCATCATTTTTTTAATATTTTTAGTTTTGTTAATCAATATTTTTTGTTTAATAATTGAAATTTATAACATACTATTATAAAAAAAATTGACAAAATTCAATTCAATTTCAAATGTGCAAAATATTTCAAAATAAAAATCACAAAACAAACATAATATACTAGTCAAAATTTTTGTTAAACAAATTAATAGCTAATATTATAGAGTGGATTTGATATTTGTTGGAATTTAACATGCTTAATTCTAAGTTAAAAAAAAAAATTGACAAAATTATATGTTAAAATATAGACTTTAAAATATAAAAAAATATAATTAAATGCTATCAAGTAAAATAAAGACACCAATATATATAATAAAAATATAAAAAGTAACATATATAAACATTAATCAGTTATTCTATATAATTACTGAGAATGACATAATTTAAATATAATTTAAATTATTATGTAAATTTTATAGAGAAATATAAAAAATTAAGGTATAAAAAATAAAAATATAATTTAAATATACTTTAAGTTTAAGGTATTACTCTATGTAAATTTTAAATAGAAATTAAAAAAAATATAAGGTATAAAAATTAAATTATAATATATAACTCAAAAATTGAAACCGAAAATAAAAAAATATTAAAATAAAAATTAAAACGAATTCCATCGGACCGGTTAACTGAAAAAATTTAATTAATTTCGGACCAATTTCATGGTTAATCAAAATTTCAATTTTTTTTCATCAACTTCAAATCAATAAAATGAATGGTAAATTTGAACTTTCTCTCAAAAAGAAAAAAAAAATAGTAAATACAAACTTTTCTTTCTTTTTTATTTTTTCTTTCTTTCTTTTTTATTTTTTTCTAATGGACATCTCTTTCCTTCAAAATGGGTTCAGGGTGTTCAACTTTGAATTAATGTGAATAATTGTTATCTTGGTCAAAGAATAAAAGCTTTAGTGTTGGGCTAAAAGGTTTTTTTTTTTTTTTTTTTTTTTTTTTTTTTTTTTTTTTTAAATTTATCACATACAAAGAAATAATTTCAAAATATGGGACCATGCTTTGGGTTAAGGGTCTCTATCCATATTATAAAACACGTAATTCACGTGAGATAGAGCAAGTGCAACTTGTTATTGTTGGAATGCAAAATGGGAATTGAGTAGAAGAAAATTCTTCATAATTCGGAATAATAAATATATAAATTCTCTGAATGCTCAAATAAATTCTTTAGGTTTATCTCAATGGCTAAATAAGCTATTTATTACTAGATTTGGTCAATTTCACACTTTAACAATTAAAATCGAGTCAAATATATAAATTTAGTAGCTCGTTAAGATAAAATGATAGAATACTTAGGAATTGTGACAAATAGAAAATGCTAACTAAGAAGAAAAAATCATAAAATAAATAAAATATTTTATTTTAATTAGAGTTTACAGTATACAGCTAAATTTTGATTTTAAAGATAAAATTAATCCAATCAAATTATAAAAAAAATTAAAAATAACTATTAGAACAAACTTAAGACTTAAAGGTTTATTTCATCCCTAAATCTGTGTAAGTTACTGGGATAAAGTGTGATTTTATTAGTGAACTATGTTCAGGGGCGATTATTTTCTTGAACTAAACTTTTCAAATTAAATAACTTTCTTGAACTAAATAACTTTTCAAATTAAATAATTTTGCCCATAAATTTATTGAAATAGACATATTTTATCATAAAATGAATGATATGCGAAATTATGTGATTAATTATTGTATATAATAAAGAAAATATTACTCTATTTCCAGTAATTTAGGAGCAAAATCGATAAAAAAAATATTTAGGGACAAAATTATTTAACATAATTGAGGGCAAACTAACACTTTACGTTATTCATTGAAGGAGAAAGGAAGGGGAAGACCTAAATGGGTTTTGTTGAGTCGATCTTCAAACAAAGCGGCCCACTATACATACCCTAACTACTGACTTTTAGTTGTACCATACCAATTGCCACGTGCGGCTGCTGTTAAATGGGTTATATCCTTTACTGTATTCACCGTCTCATTCCAGTGTGATTTGATGTTTTCTACAATAATTAAGAGCAATATTTATAAAATATTAATTTTATAAGAATTACTTATAATTGACCAAGCTACTCTTTTCAATCAATTATGTTAAATATTAAGATAGATAAAAGTGATAATAAAAACGATACCAAAAAGAATGGTAAAATTGAAAAAAAATATTTTCTAAAAAATAAAGAAAGTTTAAAATGAAAAAAAAAAATTTAAAATATCACTAAAACTATTACAAATAAATGTAAATAAAAGCAGAAATATGGAGAGAAAAAATAAAAAGAATATATTCTCTGATAATAATTTTGTATGTCTTCAATAGTTCACAGTTAGCCTATATATAGGCATGAAAAACTAGTAACAGAATTTGATTAAAAATATAATACTAGTAGATTTAGAGTCTAATTAGAACTTAAGATGCTAATCCAAATAGAAATATTCCAATATTCCATAACACTTCCCCTTGGATGACTATAAACTATGAACATGCCTCGTTAAAACCTTACTAAAAAAAACCCAGTGGGACAAAAACTTAGCGAAGGAAAAAGAGTACAATATTCATAGGTACTTCCCCTAAAAAATGAATGAATCATACTAAATCTTTCAATTGACGCATTCCAATATTGCGCACATGCTTCTTAAAAATTGAACTTGGTAGGCTCTTTGTGAACAAATCTGCTGGATTGTCACTTGAGCGAACTTTGCAAACATCAATTTGTCCTTCCTTCATAAGTTCATGAGTGTAAAAGAACTTTGCTGAGATATGTTTGGTACTATCTCCTTTGATATAGCCACTTTTGAGTTGTAAAATACATGCTGCATTATCTTCATGCAATTTTGTTGGCTTGTTTTCTATCACTAACCCACTTGCTCTTTTAATGTGTTGGATCATGGATCTCAACCACACATATTCACGACTTACTTCATGAATGACTAATATTTCTGAATGATTTGAGAAAGTAGCAATGATTGTTTGCTTCACAGATCGCCAAAAAATAGCAGTGTCACCATGTGTGAATACATAACTTATTTGTGACGAGGTTTATGAGGATCTGATAGGTATCCGGCATCAGTATAGCCTTCAAATTCTGACTTTGCTCTTTTTGAAAAAAAAATAAACCCATGTCAGAAGTGCCTCGAAGATAACATAAAACATGTTTTACACCATTCCAATGTCTTCAAGTTGGTGCAGAACTAAATTTTGCTAGCAAATTAACTGCAAAAGGCATTTCTGGTCTAGTGCTATTTGCAATATATAAAAGTACACTTATTGCACTAAGACATGGTACTTCAGGACCAAGAATATTTTCGTTATCTTCTTGTAGACGAAAAGGATCTTTCTTGACAAAAAGAGAACGAACAACCATTGAAATACTTAATGGATAGGACTTATCCATATAAAATTGTTTCAAGATTTTTTCAATATAGGTTGCTTGATGCACAAGAATTCCTTTTGTCAAATATTCTGCAGTAATAGAAATCTCTTCTGGAGTCTCCACTATATTTAAATCATCAATATAAACTGCAACTATACCAAATTCAGAGTTTATCTTCTTGATAAAAACTCATGGACAAATGGAATTATTCCCATATCCATTTTTCACTAAAAGATCTGTCACGCTTCTGGCGGACTTTAAATTCATTGATAATATTGTAATATGTCTTGCATAAACAATTACTGTTTGCCTTTTCCTTTTGATAAGCCATGCTATCAATCTTAAGGGGTAACAGACATTCATAATCATGGGATTCGTAGTGCATACTTCTCCTTGAATGTCCATTAATATATACTATGTCTCATTAAAAATCTTACTAGGAAAAACCCTGTGGGATAAAAACCTAGTGAAGAAAAAATGAGTACACAATATCTTTAATATACATCATAAGTTGCCTCATTAAAAACCTTAACAGGAAAACCCAATGGGAAAAAACCTTAATTAAGGAAAAAAAAAGAGTACAATATATATTTGTCTTCCCCTTATAACAATATCAGTACACAACTTTAAACTTGTGCATGTAAAATTCTGATATGTCATATTATAAGATTTTTCGTCTAAAAATGAGGCACATATCTTCTGGATATGTTAACCATATATCTTTTGGATATATTATGCATGAACTAAAAAATAACAACTAAAACTTATTTTTCAAAATTACATGTTGTATCTTTACAAACATGTACAAATTCATCTCCACATCTTTCATTTTTTTTAAGATGGAGAATTTATAAAACTTAATAATATGATAATACGTACAATAAGTACGTGATAAATATACTTTCATATCATATAATGGATAAGTTATCCATTCTCAAATGGTTTTCTTAACCATTCTTATTTTTCTCTTAATTATCAGCCACTTCTGGTGGTGAAAATTAGTAATATAATAATATTACTTATCATTTCTTCAAAATACAATTTTTATGGCTATAATTTTATATTACTTCATTCACTTCAGGAAATAAAACAAATGCAATAAAATAATTTTTATGACACATATATAACATAATTATATAATGACTATTACAAACGAATGCATTTAGTAATTTAATTCAAATATGTCTAAAGCAATACTTAAAAATAATGAAAATAATAGAATTTGCCAAATAAAAATATATGATTATATACAGAACTATAATCTTTAAAACAATTTATAATTTTAAGTAACAATTTGACAATTACCTTATAATGTATGATTATATATCAATAGCAATAATAGCAATAATATATAATCAAGAAATATGTTGTCTCTAGTGACTTTACAACCATTGGGGTATTCAATGGAAAATAATTTATAAACATGTAATTATTTTATCAAAAATTATATTTTCAATCAAATAGTATTCGATCTTCAGGTCGATACAAAATTTAATTTTCAATATTTGTTAAAATATTTTAAACTCTTCAAGAGTTTCAATAACAATCAAAATTATAAATAAAGCATGATAATATGCAACATTATAATACTTTAAAATCATGCACATAAAATTTAATACATATTTGTATTAAACAAAATTTTTCAAAAATATCTATATATATGCTTCAGGCATGATAAATCTTTCAGGGATAATAATTTCATTATCAAATAGGCAAATAGCATCAATTATTTATATATTAACATATTGCCAGATTGATAAATACTTTAAAATTATTGCATTCATATCCATTATAAGAAAATATACCTCTTCATAGTAAATGCCAATTCATTGCAATAAATTTGCACCCAACTGGCATCATATTTTGAACTACAGGTCCAAAAATGCATATTATAGAATTAAATGCAATTAGTATTTGTTTTTTTCAACAAATTTAATTTCAAGATCCTCACTATGTTGAAAATATCAACATCAGAAATATTGTCGACAACTTTATCTTTTTCTGTTCCTTTTAATGACATAACATATTGAGATCTCTTATTTAATTTCAAGTACTTGAACCACTTCCGGGATCTTGAAATTAGTTATGTCATATGTCTCTTCAAGAGCACATGCCTCCATAATATGACCATATTGATTTATTGGCTCCTTATTATTCAAAGCTTCTATTTTTATTTGGAACCAAATAATTTACCCTATAAGGCAAATTGTCCTACTGGGACATTACTTTGAATTGGAGCTTTTGCAGCTAATATACATGAGATTTAATAAATCTTTACACACTAATAAATACATTAGCATCATAATTTGAACTTCAGGTTCATAATATGAGGATCTAAATTACACATAATGTATTTATTGTTATATTTTTCAGTTGCTTACTTCCCCCGATATTAGAAAAACTATATAATCAAAATGCAATTTTTAAATAAAAATTGCAATAGAGGGGTTTAATGATCTTTATTCGCATAATGCATATAAATATTGCTTCAAGCAATAATATCCCTATATAAAAATAGGAGTATTGTTGTTCTCTTAAAAATATCTAGCAATTAATCAGAGGCGTAAATGTTTTGCTAGATTTTTGAGACACGCTTATTTTATCAGCGACATATGATCACTAGCATTATCAAGAAAAGCGTCTTGATTGCATAATCTGAAAGTTGTGCACTTAATTTGAATAATCTCACAAACTACAGGTTGTGAGTTGATAATAAACACACATGTTACCATTTTATCAATGCATCTCTCAAAAATCATAAAATATTTGAGTGGTTAACATGGTGGATAGTGGGCCCACATATATTATCTTTATTCATTCCAGAATGAAGGGAATTCAATTCCTTTATTAGCTAGTGATACTTTAATAATATTTCTTGAAAACAAATATCTTATGAGAATTTCTTAAATTAAATTAAAAAAACTTCTGGTTCTTTAATATATATGAATTCTCAATAATTTATGCATTATAATTGATCCGGTATGGTCAAGCCGGCCATGCCAAATAATCAATTGTCATTTGATAGTAAACTTCAGGTTCACTATTTTTATTATATCAAATATTTATATCAATTGATAAACATCAAATTTTTCAAGATTAATATCAATCAGTCAGTAAACTTCGAGTTTACTAATATTTATATTTATCAATAAACTTCAAGTTTACTGATATTAGTATCAATTAATTAATAAACTTCAAGTTACTAATATTTGTATAACAGTTAGTAAACTTCAAGTTACTAATATTCATATAACAGTTAGTAAACTTTGGGTTACTAATATTTCTATTTGTTAGTAAAATCAAATAATTTTCAAGAATATTTTTCAATATAAATATTGTCATATATATATATTTCAATATTTTAATCTCAATCTCAAAATGATATCCATTTCAGCGAATATCTTTTATAAATCAATAAATTCGTTTGTGAAATATTGAAAAATAATATATTTTATAGCAAATTGTATGCGAATAATGGCATTACAGCTCTTCAGGAGCCTTCAAATAATTGTATTACTCATAAAAAAAATTATACAATTCATTATAGCATATCTCAATCTATAATCAATTTCATTGATTCACAAAAGTTCAAAATTTACGGATTAAATTTACATACCGTTTAATTCTTGAAAATTAAAAATCTTTATTTCTTCGAGTCGGGTTATCGTAAACCACCGACTTCCAATAATCAATTGAGACTATCGTGCTGATAATGTGTTATAAATAAATGTAAATAAAAGCAGAAATATGGAGAGAAAGAATGAAGAGAATATATTCTCTGATAATAATTTTGTGTGTCTTCAATAGTTCACAGTTAGCCTATATATAGGCATGAAAAACTAGTAACAGAATTTGATTAGGAATATAATACTAGTAGACTTAGAGTCTAATTAGAACTTAAGATGGTCATCCAAATAGGAATATTCCAATATTCCATAACAAAAATAGAAACAGATACAAAGTATATATTATTTCGAAAAATTATAAAAAGTTAAACTCAATGTTTGAGTTTTTAGGACAATATTATTCTTCTTTTTCACAATTCTATCTTTAATCCATGCAATTTCTTCAAAATAATTTTTCTACTCGATTTTATAGTTTTTAAACCGAAAAGTTAAGGAGATTGAACCCCTACCACATTTTCACTTTATATTTTTACCTAAAAATGAATGGGAATTTAACATATAACCTAATTTAAAAGGAACTGCATATATATTTGTAATTTTTGTATTTATAATTTCAAAGAATGAAAGAACTAAGTTCTATGATTCTAATCAGATTGAGACATTGAGTGCATCTCATATTTTATATGTTGGATTTACCAAACATTGTTTGTAATTTAGATGTTGGATAAAATAAGAGTCGTAACTAAAATACTTATAATATTATTAAGAACAATTTTTTCCGCTTCAAAATAAAGAGAAAAATACTTATACCTTGGTCATTATGATTATATCATGGGTTAATATATGGTTTTCTTGCAAACCATTACCATTTAACATATTATTCCACTAAACTAATCAAATATGATATCTTTTCTCCGAATTTGTTAAAAATGTCATATTATTCCCCACAAAAACACGCGACATATCATGAAAAACACATGAAAGTTACATGTATGTGTTATGTGAACAGTAATATATGAGTAATACAATATTTTTAACAAATTCAGAGGATGATATGACATTTTTGATTGTGTAAATTGTATTACTTACACTTTTAATAAATTTAGAGGGTAATATGATATTTAATTAGTTTAAAGGATAATATGCTAAATGGTGAAAATTTGAGAAAAAAATCATGTGTTATCCCTTATATGATCAATACATGCAGTTTGGACTCATAAATAGATTTATGAGACAGTTTAATATTGTTGTATTTAATATAAAACAAATGATTTGTATGTCTCAATTTAATACAATGAATTTTTTCTATATTAGATAATTATAAGTTTATAGCAACTTCCTTTAAAAAAAATTAATTTTTAATTTTAGGTAAAAAATAATCCTAAACAGGTAAATGGGTCAAATAAGTAAAATGAATATTGAAACGGAAAAAAAAAATAAAGGTAACATACACAATATGATACCTACCTCTTGTAGCGCCAAATTATTGTGGAAGCGGTTACAAGGATCCTTTTTGTATCATTAGCCTAATTTTTTTACCCACTTGCGAGATAACAATAACTTTTCACGGTCAAAAGGCCCTTTACAAATTTTTGTTTAGAGTGTTTCACTTTTTCTTTATGCTCTATGCGTTATTAAGAGTTATCAAGTGTCACCAATTTGATTTCTCATTATCTATTTATAGTATCCTAACACTACAAACCAATCTCCAGTTTAATTTAAACTTTTTCTGAGGTAAAATTAGATAAATCTTATTAGATAAAGATACTTAATCTTATCTTGATATTGAACTCTATCCATATTCAGAGTCATGGGCATACCTAAACTCTATTATTTTTCACTCGCACATGACTGAATAATTTCCAGTCATAATCTCTAGTTATACAGGCAGATAGACCGTGTGACCAGCGTACCATGAGAGCACTAGTGCTATACACAGGTTAGCATCTCGAAAAAATAAGATCCACTTATTCACGTATGCCTAACCCTAGATGGTCTTCTCACATTCACTGTTTTAACTCATGATCTCATAAAGCAACTTTCGTATTCACTATTATATTTCTACTCATGGAAACTATAATAAACATGTTGGTGAATTGTAAATCCTTAGAATGTGATAAAAAAAACTATCTTCCCCTCTTACTATATACCATCCATAATGATTCAGCTCGCTTTTCTAGTTAGATTTTTCATGCCAAAATTTTCTCATAACCTCTTGGAGACTAACTAAGTTAGCTACATTGAACCATACTTCAGGAATAAGTTACGGGTGTTAAGGGTCAAAATTCAAATAGGATCTCACACTAGGGAAAGCTAAGATTAATAATATTAAATTTCCAGCACTGGGTCACTTAAGTAGACATGGTATAAAATATGTGTTATGGTGTTCTTTCCTTCCCTTAAAGGAGTGCATATCTCACATTTAAAAAAATATATATATATAACACCATACAGAAGCGTAAGGTTGCAAAGTATCAAAGTATCCAACTTTAGTCCACTTACTTAAGGACTATTTCTGGCTTTTGGACATAACTTACCATATGATTACACTCAATCCTTATTTGGATCTTAATCCAAAGCGTACAATCTTATGTGTGTCTTTATCTCATACCTTAACAAGACTAATCTTGTAATTTCTATAAGACAACACTTTTATTTTGAATAGGCTCTTAAGCATTATCTTATGTTAAAATTTTTTCTCATCTTAGTCTTTGTCAATTTATTGACAAAACTAAGGTAAACACCCTTGTGAAGGTGTTAGTTCTCTATCTGACATGCTTAATCTCATATAAATAACAATAAATGTTCATGCATTAAACATTTACACTCATGTATTGCCAACAATGAACTTGATTATTATTCATAAATAATAACGTTGAGGGATTACATAAAAATAAAACGGTACTAATCAAATCCTACGTAAGCCCTGAGAATGTGTTTCTCAAACACCTCTCATTACAAGTTTAGTCAATGGATCTGCAATCATATCATGTGTGGAAATATACTGTAAGTTCACATCTTCTCGTGCAACAATATCATTGTTGTATTAATACTTAATGTCGAAATTTTTAGTCTTACTATGAAATTCTGGATCTTTAATATAAGTTATTGAAGACTGACTATCATTGGTTCCTTTGAGGTAGTTACTCTTAAATGACCCAAAAACCATTTTAGACAAACTGGCTCTTATACTGCAGTTGAAGAAGCAACAAATTTAGCTTCCATTATTGATAGAGCTACATAGGTTTATTTCTTGCTACTCTATGAGATGCCACCCTTGCCAAGCAAGAATATGAAACCTGAAGTGGATTTCCTTTCGTCCACAACTCCTGCCCAATCAGCATCTGTGTATCCTCTTAATTGTAGATCCTTGCTTTGATAATAGAAAGAATAGTCTGTTGTACCTTTGAGGTATCGAAGTATCCTTTTGACTTCTTTGTAATGTGCTTCACCTGGGTTAGATTGATATCTACTTACCACGCCCACTGCATAGCATATATCAGGTCTTGTACACAACATTGCATACATAAGACTACTCATGGCATATGAAATGTTCCTAATACGTTCCATTTCTTTTGTCATTTCAGGACACATATCTTTGTTAAGAAACTGATTCTTGACAATAGGTTATTTATAGGTTTGCAGTTGTGCATATTAAATTATTCAAGAACTTTGTTGATTTATATCTTTTGAGAAAGAGACAATAACTTTCTTGAACGATCTCTTGAAATCTTAACTCCAACGATGTAATCTGCTTAACCTATATCTTTCATCTTATAATTGGACGATAACCAATTTTTGATTTTATTTACGTACCCTTTGTCATTTCCAGCTATGAGTATGTCATCTATATACAATGTCAAAATGATAAATTTACTTTCAGAACTTTTATTATAAACATAATGGTCTTCATCAATCATGTTGAACCTATTCGACATGATTATATCATGAAATCTTAAATACCATTGGCTTGAAGACTATTTAAGGCCATAAATTGATTTCATCAATCGACAAACCTTATGTTTGCTGCCTTTTTCAATGAAACTTATAGATTGTTTCGTATATATTTCTTTATCCAATTCTCGATTGAGAAAAGCAATATTCACATCCATTTGATGTAGCTCTAGATCCAAACTCACCACTATGGCTAGAATCAACCTTATAGACTTAAATCTTACAATAGGTGAGAAAGTCTACTCATAGTCAATCCCTTCCTGTTGTGTGAACCCCTTAGTGACTAGCCAAGCCTTGTATCTTTTAATGCTTCCATTAGCCTTTCACTTCAATTTGAGAATCCATTTATTCCCAATTGGTTTATGTGCTTCCGGTAGATCAACTAGTTCCCAAATATGGTTTGATCTCAAAGATGCCATTTCTTCTTCCATTGCTTTAATCCATTTTCGTTACCTGGGCATGTGAGAGCCTCTTAAATATTTTGTGCTCCTCTTCATCTTATGGGGTAACCAAAAGGGTTTCGTTCGAGCTTTTGATTTTAAATCGTCGATGTGAAACACTTATCCTTTTAGATTTTCGTAGTTCTGAATCTTGATAAACATATCTCAAATATTTATAGTAACTTGAAATGCTGCCACTTGGACCATATTCCGTACTCACACTGGAGTCAGGAATACTACTATTAAAAATAAGGTCTCGAACATCTAGATCGTTAGATCGTTTGATGGAGGAAGGTTCTGACATTCTTCCTCTAACTCCCTCCACTTGGATGGAGTGATCCTGATGGTTCTTCTTCCTGAGTTTCATAGAAAGTGAAATCTTAATTCACTTTTCCCAAATTTGGAAATTCATTAACTAAGAATATGACGTCTCGTGATTCAAATTCTGTCACAGTGCCATTCTCTTACTCACCCACGAAAATATATCCTTTTGATACTTTAGAATATCTCACAAAAATACTCTTTTTACCTGTAGGTCATAATTTATCAAATTTCCTAGAGGTATCATAGATGTAAGCAGCACAATCCCAAGGTTGTAAATGTCTTAGGATAGGTTGTCGACCAGTCCATAACTCATAAGGTTTGGAAGTAACAAACTATATGTGACAGTTAGTAAATCATGTCCCTAATAGAAAATTGGCAAATTTGCCTTTGCCATCATAGATCTAACCATATCTAGGAGAGTCCTATTTCTCCTTTCTGCAATACTATTTTATTGTGGAGTTCTGAGAATGGACAACTAATGCTCAATCCCCTTTTCATCACATAAAGTTTTAAATTCAGTTGAAAGATATTCCCGATATCTGTCAGTTCTTAAAGCTTTAATCTTGCTGTCTAATTAATTCTCAACTAAGTTCATATAAGTTTTGAAGTAACTCAATGCTTATGACTTATGAGAAATCAAATAGATATTACCATACCTAGTATAGTTATAAATGTGATGAGGTAGACGGCCCCATGCCTTGCCCTACATTCATCGGACCATATATATCAGAATGAATCAACTGCAGTGGAAATTTAGCTCTAGTTCCCTTTTCGAACGGTTTACTAACTAGTTTTCCTTTTAGTCAATGCTTGTAAATAGGCAATTTAACCTTATTTAAGTCACCTAATAAATCTACTTTGGCTAATTGACTCATTTGGTCTTGCTCGATGTGATTTAATCTAGCATGCCACAATTTCACATTATACTCAAAACCATATGAAGAAGAAGAGATTAAAGAAAAATTAGTTTTATTAAAATATTCATGGTCAACATCCATAATAATAAAATCATTCAGCATAAAATCATAACCATAATAAATATTTTCCAAGCATAAGCACATACTGATATCTTTAAAAATAAATCGAAACCAAGTTTCATTAAAGCAAGAAATTAAATTCCTACGAATATCTGGGGCATAAAGTACATCATGTAGGATTAGGATTCGTCCTTCACGTAAGACTAATCATAGGATTAGGGTTCATCTTTCACATAAGAATAATCTACACGTGCCCTTCAATTGCTACTCTGGCATTATTTCCTATATAAATCCATTTAGCTCCATTCTAAATTCGCTGAAATTCAACAAAGGCATCTTGGTCTTTTGTTACGTGGTTCGTTGCTCTTGAATCTATAATCCACAAAGGATGACATTTGGATAAGAATGCATAACTAGATACACTAATTTCACTCACTCTTGAGACAGTATAGTGTACTTTTTTAGGCATAGTGCATTCTCTTGCATAATGTCCTTTCTGTTGGTAGTTGAAACATTTGACTCTTGAAACTTTTACATTTTTTTTTTCCTTTGGACCTTTTATAATTATATTCCTCCTTTTCCCTTTTTTTTTCTAGCTTTATCTCTACTTTGGAACCTTTTTTTTTGGTTCTGGTTTGAACTCATTCCACTGAGTAGGACTATGCCATATGCACTTTAACATTGACCTTAATCACTGCCAGACGGTCCTCTTCAAGCTCCAAATGATGAGCGATATCCTCAAATGTCTTTGTACTATCCATATGATTTAGTTGCATCTTCATATGCTCCCAAATCTTGGGTAAGGAACATATAGTAGCTTGGATCTGCTGCTCATCAGTCAACTTATGAATATACTCACTAAGTTCATTTATTATATTTTTCATATCGCTTAGATATTTTTGCATCGGATGATCAGACTTCTTCTGATAGGTATCAAATTTGATCATTAATGATTGGAGCTTAGTGAGAGTCACACCTCCAAACTTCTCCCGCAAAGCGATCCACAGATCCATTGCATTTTGATACTTGCAAAACTGCTTGGTGATATCATCTTTCATTGCACTTAGCAAGATGATTCAAGTAGTGAAATTTTTATTTTTCCATGCCATATAGGCATCTCGGTCCTACCTATACTAGGCTATTGTCGCATTTTAGGTTCGACCATAACCAAACTTAAAACTTCAAAAGCCTCTTACTCTTTAAGCACATACTGGATCTTCATACTCCAGATTTCATAATTTTTATATTTCAGTTTCAAATCTTTGTTTAAGTCAGCAGTAATTGATTTAGAAGCAGTAGCCATTTTGATCCTTTGATCTCTAATGGAACAAAGTTGCACATTAAAATTTGGCAATACATGCTATTTACTATGCATATGAAATAATAATCTAGTAAAGTTTTCTATTAGGCCCAAATTCGGAAAGGCTACTATAGTATCTAATTACCCTCTAACTTCTAATGTCTAACTTTACAAATTAAAATTTTGTACATAGTAAATTTGAATTATTAGATATTAAGTTCTCAAACTTTTGAGGGAAATTCAATTGATATGATTCATTAAGTCTCAACTTAATAATTATGTAATCATAAAATATTGTGAGGCAATAAATATTTAAATAAACACATTTATCATAAAGTTAAAAACCATCATAAATATATAATAAATGTCTCATACCTTTATTCAAAAATAAACCCAATAATTCATTGTTTAGACACTTATGTCTAAAATAGGAAACATAAATCCTATTTAAGAAAAATGTTAACTAAAATTGACACTTATGTGAACTATGCTAGAAGTTTAGATTTTCCATAAAATCTTTCTTGATACTAGGATTGTTTCTTTGACCATCTCAACCAACTCATCTGGTAAGTCCTAAGTTCATTTAAGCCATGGACGATACCATGTCCACTTCTCAATAACATCACTGATTTAGTATTGCTTCTCAATACTTCCCTCTTAGCAACCCTAATCAAAAAATAGAAAATAGATTTTATCTAAAATCTATCTCCTGTCAACCAGCTACTTTTCAATAAATCTATCAGCTCTTAATGGTCTTTAAAGGAATTAGTCATTACATTCAATAAGACTTCATCATCCCTTCCCATACTCAGTGTGACGCGCGCCGAACCGGAAAGGCCCCCGATGGGGTTCGAGGGATTGGTTTGCGTCATTTGATCCTGGATAGCATGAGACATTTTGGAATCCCAACCCAATGGAACATTGGGAAAGTTCATCTAACCTCATGAAACCTTTATGCATCTTTGAGGTATTTTGGAGTCGCCACCCAATTTACAAGAAATTTGGAAAGGTCATCTAACCTCTATGATCTAAACCAGAGAGTGGTTCGGAACTCCACTCTTATTTATGTCTTGATTAATTATAAATGAGTTTTTAGTTTTGAAAATTTTATCTCTCCTCTCACGCGATTCGATGCATTTTATTAAAGGTGCATTACAAGTACTGAGAAAACGATAAATGAAAACTGTAAAGAAAATAGTGAATAAAGCAATAAATAAAGCAATAAACATGCAAAACCACATCATTATAAGATAAGAATCTAGACAAATACAATCCCCAAATGAAAAGGAAAGGTAAATAAAATTGCCCCAAAAATAATTAATTACAAGGGCCCACAAGATATATAACATAAATCTTAAACAATTAAGCAAAATTAAATAAAAGAGGAGACATGCATAAATCAGGATATTTATTCGGTTTAGGAACATTGGTTCCTTCATGCTCACTTAAAGAGGGATCGAAGAGTTATTTTGGCTATTGGGTTGAAAACCGGGATGAGTGATCCCATTTTTTAGAAAGTTTAACTCTTCGTTTTATTTCATGACATTTTGCATTCCTTGACTAAAATCGAGGATATTGGCTCCAATTTAGTCATAAAAATATTTTTGCGATTTTTTAACTGACATGCGTATGAAATAAAACTATTTGATTTGCAAATAAATACAATTACATAAACAAGGGGGGTAGGTAAGGTCTCATCCAAGTGATGTATCCTCCTACGTGTCGTGACCCATTTGTTTGGTCACGAAAATGTTCACACAAGCAAGATCACATTTTAAGTTCCAATAAAAAAAAAACAACAATAAAAATATTAGCAATAATTCTAAAATCAACTAAATAATAATCAAAATAAGGGAAATATAGCATGAAATTAACACATATACAAAAGAAATTAAGAAGCCCCACAAAACTAGCCATGCAAATATAATAATGACAATAACAACAACAACAACAACAACAACAACAACAACAACAATAATAATAATAATAATAATAATAATAATAATAATAATAATAATAATAATAATAATAATAATAATACTAACAATAATAACACTAATGATAATAATGGTAATGATAATAATAACAATGACAATAATAATAACGATAAACAAATAATAATAATAATAATAATAATAAATAAATAAATAAATAAATAAATAAATAAACAAGAGGAAGGTAAATAAACATGTAATAGAAAATAATAATATTTAAGTGCAAAAAAGGAAAAAAACATCATAAAAATCATACTAAAAGAGAAAATCAATAAATCTAATTTTTCACACCCAAAATCATATATATTCATTCATTTTTGTACCAAAAACAAGATAAAAATTGAAAAATTATATTAAGAGAACAAATCTAAAAAACACATGTTCACAAATGCAAGAAAAAAAATGAAATAAATAAAATGAAATTAGATAATGATAATAGAGCCAAGAATTTTTACCCTCAGATTTGATGATTTAGAAGCAAAATGTCTTAATCTATTTTTTTTTCTTATCAAGATTTAAAAACAAACTCAAAAAAGATTCAAAAAAAGTTTAAGTTTTTATTTCAAAAACTTAAGAACACAAGAACTCAAAAAATTGATTTTTTGAGGTTTGATGAGAAAATACAAGCTAAAAAAATTAATTTTCCTTCTTCTAGTTAATCCAACTTCACAAAATATTTTCTAGATCTAAGAAAAATCAAGAAAGATGGAGAAAAGAAATTTTTCCTCTCAAAAATAGGGTTTTTCTGTCAAGAAAATCCTCTCCAAGTTCTCCCCCAAAAATCCCCCTTTTCTCTTTCCAAAATATTCTATTTATACTAACTTTTCAAGAAAGCCCTAATTTAATTAGGAAAATAGTTAAAAAATCAGAAAACACTAAAAAAATGGGTTAAAAACCCCAAAAACGGCCAAAAGACCAATTTTTGGCGGAAACGGGGGGCTGACAGGCGCTAGGCGCGCCTGCAGGCCGCACCTTGCGCGCTGAGGTGCGGGCACGCATGGCCGCGAGTCACCGAAAAAATTATTATTTTTTTAAACCTTTTTTTTTTGACAAAAGACTCTATTTCAACCTCCCTATTTTATTTTTAATTTTCAAAATATATATTTTATATTTATTTTGTTGAAAAACAATATTGATAAGAAAACTATCACTTTTAACATTTTTTTTACTTGTGAACAGGCACTTAGTCTCATCATTGGGTAATTCTGATTTTAGACCGCCTCGGGACCCGGTGTCTACACTCAGACCATCAATCCAAATGCACTATTACATTTGTTCTTGCACATGCACTATATGATGCGCTTTTGCATCAATATCATTAGCTTGAATCTTTCTTTGCATTCCATTATGTTTACTGATTGCACTCTTACATTTTTCAAAGCAATCACATGAGAATTTTTAGGAAGAATAGGTGTTCTTATCAACATTTCTGCAATACATTACAGAAAATTTTATAATGCACATGATTGAAACACATTTCAATCAATAAGTAATGACAAAACCTCAAAAAAAATTTTAAAATATTCAAAAAATATTCGAAAGCAGAAAACACATTTTTTATAATTTTGTTAACATTTTATTTGATAAAAAAATAAAAATTTATTTTCTAATCATAAAAAATTAAAAAAATGACAAAAAATCAGAAAAATTATGAAAAATTGATATGTAAAATACCGAAGCCGATTTGGTGGTCAGAGGCGGCCTCACATGCTGGCAAGCCCTCATTTTTTGTTCTACCACGTTCCACAACAACATTGGGCCATGTTGCAACACGTCAGACCTCTGTCATGACACATGTTGAGGGCTGGTTAGTCCACCTTGTGCCCACGTAGCATTTAGGTGACATGCATTGCCACGCGGCATGACAACTGTCATCCACATGGCACTATCCTATTCGGCCATGTGTGGGCCACCGTCCACGTGCATGTGCCTTACTACTGTGGCGCATGCATGCCACTCGCCACCTTTTTGGTGGAATTTAGCATTCCAGTTTTGGCCAGTGGGGTCTGTGATTCTAATAGCTTAACATCTAATTTAAATTTTTTGAACACTCATGTTCTTCCCCTCAAAACGAAGTGTACATATACACAAAATTAAAACAAAAATATATAAATTATAAACACTTAAAAAAAAATTTAATAGCATTTCATGCAACCTATTTTATAAATCTACTAATTTTACATATAAAATTTTAGATCTTTTAAGGCCACATGCCAGGACATAAAAATTTTAGGCTCTGATACCAATGAAACGGAAAAAAGGGTAACATATACAATATAATACCTGTCTCTTGTAACGTAAACTATTGCAGAAGCGATTATAAGGATCCCTTTTGTGTCACTGGTTTGACTTTTACCCACTGCCGAGATAACAACAGCTTCCACGGTCTAAAAGCCCCTTAGGATTTTTGTTTAGAGTGTTTCACTTTTTCTTTACGCTGGATGCCTTATTAAGCATCATTAAACGTCACTAATCTAACTTCTCATTATCTATTTATAGTATCCTAAAACTAGAGACCAATTTCCAATTTAATTTAAACTTTTAATTCTTATCAAATAAAGATACTTAATCTTATCTTAATATGAAACTTTATCTATATGCAGAGTTATGGGTGTACTCAAATTCTATCAGATACTCAATTCATATTGGATCATTTTGGATTAAAAATTAATTTTTATAATAATTATAAACTTATAGTGAGTTTATTTAGCAAAAATTAAGTTTAGAATTTAATTTTTTAAATAAAAATTTTAAATGGACCAAGAGGACTAAATGGTTATATACTCAATTCAAATGGGTCATTTGAGATTAAAAAGTTAAGAAATTATCATAATTATAAGTTTATAATTGAAGAATATATAGTAAGTTAATTTATTATTTTTAGTTAACAGATTTTTGAGTTAGAATTGTTAGTTAAGAAGTTGAGAAAAGGAGAAGCGTGGGTTTTACTTTCAATTTACTGGTGTTGTTGGTTAGTGTATTTTTTTGGCTCCTTTTTCTTTTTTGCTTAGCTGTTATCTTTAAACACATAAAGTATGTGATCCTTTGTACATATATAGCTATAAACTATTTTTATCAAAATACAAAAAAATATTTTTTCTTCATTTTAATCCATATCTTTTATGTGGTATAAAAGCAATTTTATATCCATGAATATTACCTACAAATTCTTCAACAAAGTTGACATAATCCTGATCTTAGATTTGTTTCCCTTTCACCAACCTTGAGAATTCCTACCGAATTATCTCTCTCATCTTCATTATGCCTTTTCTTCTATTGTAACTTCTTCTTCATCCAATGGTGACTAAGCTAGGTTAGTTTGCCCATGTTTGCCTTGTACCAATTTGGATACCCATTGATCTTAAAGCAAGTTTCCTTTGTGTGACAATTTGCTTTGCAAAAACTGCAATACTTGTCTTCTTTCTTCTTTAACCGTTGCTTTCTACTATTTTGATCTTTATAACTACTAGAATTTGCTATTAGAGATCTACACTCAGATGAATATGAAAAATTCACTGCAACTTCCCTTTGTTTTTCAACACTCATAAGCATTGAATATACCTTATCAATGTTTGGATAAAGATCCATCATTAGTATTTGGTTTTTGACAAGATCAAAGTGTTAGATATATGCCTTAAAGCCTATGTGTAATATGGATTATTTCCATATATAAGTATTAATTTTGAATAATAAAAGGCATTTCTTCATTTATTAGTGCTAATGTTTATAACATTTGCATGTATATGATTTACACTAATTAATAAAGTCATTTGGTATATGAACACAGCACAAAATCAATCATGAACAGTTCATGATATGAGATGCCTATTATATGCAAATATGTTAATAGCTAAAATATCCCTAATCATAGTATCAACAAGATAAGATATTGTTAATATGGATAGACTAGCACATATTGTAATTCTTGACTAGTTTATGTAGTAGTTCTCATTATTTAACATGCATGTGGATGTTTATTAGAAGAACAAGCGCATTGGACACCTGTCATCAAAAATTTCACATGGATATTCATACTGTCAGTGAAATATCTTATCATATCAGTGGTGCAAGTATCCTTAAATTTGAGATAACTAAAGTTGTAATGGCCCCAATACCGAACTAGCCGTGAATACTGCTTTCGGGGCGAAAAGTATACCCGAAGGTGAAAAATATTTTATTTGACTGTCGAAAAATATAAGTCACGATTAGTCTGGGATTAAAATTTGGAGTGAATTTGAGGTCAAATGGGTTCTCAAAAGTCAAAAATAAGAAAAAGTCACGGTTTCAGTATGAATAATAACTAAGTTGACTAAGAGTTTGACCAGACCATAAAATATGTTACAGACCTCAGAAAAATAATATAAAAATATGAATGTACTCGTATTTATGAGTAGAATCATATGATAATAAAAAAATAAATTTTTGGTGATATTGAAAAATTAGATTATCGAACCGGTAAATAATTATTGGACCGAGAAATAGTTTTTGATCGACCCAAAAGGATTCTTGGAGTATAATGAATATATGTTAAGAATTATGGAGTCATTTTTAGGAGGAATTAACCTTAAAAAGGAAGGAAAAAGATACGATTTTGGCAAAAGACCCCGAGGACCATAGAACACATCAAAACTGACTATGTTGGATACCAGGTATGACTGTCCAATAACAACGGCACTTCCTGGCCTCAACTGTGGACTATCCTCTTAGATATCCCAACACAGATCAGAATGAGACATTCATAGACCAAGGAGTTTTAGATAAGAGGATCCCAGATTAATAATAAGAATATTCTAATGAAAGAGAAGAAGGAAACTTTAGAAATTCATAGTAAAGAGATTTTATAAAGAAGGCTAAGGAGAAACGTGTTAAAGAGAAGCGTGTTAAAGAGAAGTGTCTTAAAGAGAAGCGTGTCCTCCTCCTTCATTTTAATACATATTTATAGCCTATAAAGAGGCTTACAAACTTACAATACACACTAGTACATATGATTACAATCTAGGATAAGGAGGAATCTCCTTTACAAAAGCTAAAGCAAAATAAAGCTACTTTAATAAAGTAGAGGAATATATTCCTCTTTTACAAAGTTACTTTAACAAAGATACTTTATTTATGCTTGATGGGCTCATGTGATGGTGACATGTTCATATCCTCAGGATCTGTATCTATACCATGACGGATTTGTGGGGTCCAATCAAGATCTTCATTTGGCCTTTGCTGCTCAGGTGTAGGCAGATGTTGTTCAGGAGATGACAAAAAGTTTTGTGCCATTGTATCTCTTAATAATTCTTCATCATTAAAGAGATTGACATTAAGATCAAGATATGGATCCTGTGAATCTTGAAAAAGTGAATCCATAAAATTTGGTTGGAGAGAGGATTCTGCTGTGTCATATGTGGGGGGATTCAATGAAGCTGGTTCAACATTGTTTAAGTCGCAGAGGGTATTCTGAAGATTTTTCTTCCAAAGAGGATGTCGACAATCATCGAAATCATCAAGTACTTCCCAACACCAGGCTTATGGTTGTGTCCAGATAGAGTTACTAGCAGGATTCCAAATATAAGGCCTATGGAAAAAATAGACAACAGATAACTTTTTTGCCTTTTCAAGATCTTTTTTCCATATTTTCCGTGCTTGAATTTGGCGAAGAAATTCATTACGCCACCATGACAATGGTGCGTACCATTCTAAGAATTGCCAAATATAGGAACCTTGTCTGGATGGTTCTGTGAGAAGATCAAAAACATCAACAAGTGGGAAGATAACTGCATGAGTGTGCAAGACAGACAAACACCATAAGAACCATAACTCTTCATCACAAAAAGGTGCATTTGGATAGATTTTGAACAGAATACTCCAAGGTTTGTTAAGGTTGAAGTAATTCTTGGTGAGATTTTTCTTGACACAGAAGAGATGGAGAAAATAAAATAGATGACGAGTAGCAAATGCTTTTATCTGAGAAGGGGATTTCAGAGAACAGTTTGGCGGATGAGATTCCTTTCTTAAGGCTGGCATGTGTAGGGTAGGAACCTGAGATTTTCTTGGGCTTGGATTAGGACGAAACCTATCCATGGAGAGAAGTAATGGAAGGTTGGAGATTGCAAAGGGAGAGTAGGTTTATGAGCAAGTCGTGAAAGATAATCAGGAATAAGGTTCTTATCCCCTTTTATATGCTCGACTTGGAAGTTGTATTTGCTAAACCATTCTGCCCATCTTAAAAGTTGGTAACGTGGCACTGACTTCCCTTTGAAGTTAAGTATCTTAGGGAAAGAAGAGCAATCCATTACAACGGTGAAGTAGTGTCCAATCAAGTGGAACTCAAACCTTTTGATTCCATACTTTACAGTTAGGATTTCTTTAAAGGTGGAGTGGTAGTGACATTCTGACTCTTTGAACTGACCACTTGCATATCCGCAAATACTGTGGATTTTGTCTTTTTCTTCTAAAAGTATTGCTCCCCAACACTCATCACTTGCGTCAGTCTGCAATATCCTTTTGCCAGTGGAGGGAATATGAAGAGGTGGCAAATTCTGAGTGACTGCTTTGATTTGTTGGACTGATCTGGAGTGGATATCTGACCAGGTGGGTGGATTCTTTTTCAAAAGCTGTGTTAGTGGTTTGGACAGGTGGCTAAAGTGATGGATAAATTGTCTGATATAATTGGCTATCCCAAGGAATTGTTGGACCTGCTTTTGAGAAAGCTGGTGATCTGGAAAGTTAAGTAATTCTTTCGCAAGATGTGGCTGAGGTTGATAGGATCCATTAGCAAAATGCATGCCAAGGAAATCAATTTCTTTTTGTGCAAGTATCATCTTTGATGGTGAAAGCATGATTCCATGTTCCTTTGTGAGTGAAATGAATTGGTGTAGATGATTTTGGTGTGAGGGAACATCTGGAGAGAATATCAACACATCATCAATGTAGATAAGTGCAAAGGAAAGAATTGACTTATAAACCCTTATCATAGACTGTTGAAAAATAGAAGGTGCAGTTTTGAGACCAAAGGGCATAACAGTCCATTGATAATGAAAGTTTGGGATACAGAAAGCTGTTTTGGGTCTATCATCTGGAATTATCCCGAGTTGCCAAAAACCTGCTTTGAGGTCAAATTTGGAAAAGATTTGGGCATTATGAAGGTAAGGGAAAAGGGAGGAAATATTTGGTAAAGGATATTTGTTGTCCTTGAGAAAAGGGTTAAGTGGTGTATAATCAATAACAAGTCTCTTCTTGCCTCGGACTTGTTCAGAATGTTTATTAACATAAAAAGCTTGACAGGCCCAATCAGATTGAGTGGGCTCAATTAAGTTCTGGGCTAAAAGCTGAGAACATTCATCCTGGGCTAAAGCAAAGTCTGCTGGTGACATTCCTGGATGAGTAGCTTTTGTAGGATTTATGTCTTGAGACTTTTTAAAAGGAAGGGTAATGAAGAATTCTGGTCTGGTCCATAGAGGGTTTGGATTTTTCGAGAGAAAATCAGTATGAGATATTGCACAACAATGGGTTTCAAGTTCACTTTGGATTTGAGCAAAGGGTCCTGGGTCAAAGACAGAAAAAAGTGAGTGAGTAGTAGTATAAGGCTGGAAGAATTTTTTGTGTTGAAGACCATTGGGTTTTATTCTGGGATGAGGTAATTTGCAATAAGCATCAAAGCCAAAAACAAGATCCTTTCCTGGGAGTTCTGATCCAAAAGCATGGATCCAGACAAAACAATCAGGAAATAATTGGATTTTTATGGGGTTTCTGGTTTTGAGCTTTATTGTAAGCACACCTTTGTTGGCTGCCTGAAAATGTTGGGTATATGGAATCCAGCAGGAGGAAGGAAGAATTTTTTGATTCAAGATAGTGTTATGGGCTCCAGTGTCTATGAAGGCTATTATGCTAATGGGATTAGCATATTTATCAGGAAATATTTTTGCTGGGACCAGTGGGATTGGATGGGTGGATAATATGGATTTTGGTGGAGATGGAAATGGTTCAATGGTTGAAATTTCAGAAATACTATCTTCATCTTCATCTGAGGAATCAGAATCTGAATACTCAATTGCAAAAAGAGTATATGGGTCTGGTTCATCATTTTCAGAGAAGAGAGATTCAATGTCATAATTTTGGATATTGATGGGAGAAGTTTGTTGAATCTGTTGAAGAAGTTGTTGAGACTTTTTCCGTTGAGGACATTTCTTTACAAAGTGACCTTTCTGGCCACAAACAAAACATCTGTCACCTTTAGGTTTGTGTCTCTTTCGTCGAAAAAATCGAACTTTCTTCCCCTGATAAGGAAGACGATGCTTATAAAACTTCTTTTTGTGAAACTTGAATCTTTTATGCTTCTTGGAAGGAGAACATGAACAATCTTTCTTAGGAAAACATTTGATTTTCAAATCAGGTCGTTTGCAAGCTGCTTTGATCTGAGGATCTTTTCCTTTTAAGAAAGTATTCTTGATCATTATTTGAGAAGCACAGAGTCTTTCCAAAGCCATAAGAACTCGTTGGTAAATTTGTCCCAAAGAGAGAGAATTTAACTGAATACCTTGTTCCCGAAGATAGAACATTGTACTATCAGAAAGTTACTCTGGAATAGAAGACAAAAATCCTTGTTTCAGATTATGATCATTTGCTCCATTAAGCATATAAAAGAGTTTAGACATTCTTTTATAATGCTTATCGAGATCCTTTGGAAGGAGAGAACAACATTTCATTTTGAAGAATTTATCTCTGGAGGTATTCTCAAAATCTCGGACATCACCAATGAACTCAGCATGAATCTTCTGGAGTACATAAGTGATAGATTCAGATATGACAAATTGAGTTTTTGAATATTCATCAAGGCAAGTGAACCAATCTCTCAGTCTACCTGTGAATCTGCATTGAAATTCATCAAGTATGGGTTCCAAAGTAGTGACTCCTTGTGGTCGTGTTCGAGCTTTAAGATCAAGCCAAGCAAAGAACTCTTGGAGACGATCACGCCATTGATCACTAGAGATATCTTCAAATTGGAACCATGGACCACCTATTGGTCTGGAGTTAGCAGGGAGTGGAGTTGTAGTATCAGCCATTTCTTCTGGCTCTTCTGTTTCATATTGAGTAGTAGTGCTTTCTGCAGGTGGAGGATCTGCCATGAATAAAGGAAAATGCTTTGGATCTAGTTCGTCATCAGAGGTAGAACTAGTATCACTTTTATCTGTTTCTGTAGCATCAGAAGAATCATCAATAGTGGCAGATGAGATAGCAGGTAAAGTCTGCAAAGCTTTCTGTTTCAGTGTTTGGATTATGGGATTTGGATATGAGGGTTGTTGGATCATATGAGATGCTGGTGGTTCAGAGATAACAACGCCTTTTTATTTGAGATCTGGAGAAGGAATAGTGGGTGTGGTTGTTACATCAGAGGTAGAAGGTATATGAGGTAAAGATTTAGATTTAGGAGGTTGCTTTGGTGGATTAACTTGTCTAGCAAAGTTTTGTCTCATGAACATCTCATGAGAGTAACCTAATGCTTCAAGTTCGTCTTGTGAAGGTTCAGAATAAAGAGGGATTTGTACAGAGGGTTGATGTGTATATGGCATGAAAGTGGAATGGTAAAAAGGTAAAGAAGGTACTGGAGAGGGTTGTGGTTTAGCTAGATCTCTTTTGATTGTTTCAATCTCTGATTTCAATCTTGTAGCTTCAAGGGCTTTTGCTTTAAAGGTAGCATCATATGTCCTTTGATTGATGGATGTCATCAATTGTTTGTCCAATTCAGCAACTTGGTTTTGCAATTTAGCAAGAAGC
The DNA here is from genome assembly GCA_947683425.1 of Excoecaria cochinchinensis. Taxonomy (NCBI): domain Eukaryota; kingdom Viridiplantae; phylum Streptophyta; class Magnoliopsida; order Malpighiales; family Euphorbiaceae; genus Excoecaria; species Excoecaria cochinchinensis. The sequence continues at coordinate 11,588,778 of CANTUQ010000119.1, forward strand.
TGATATGTAGTAGCATTTTGACTTGTGATCTGAGAGTTAAGCGTATCTACACGAGTAGAAACATGATCAACCTTAGTTTCTATTCGTTGTAGTAGCTTATTTTGAGCAAGTGAGTTCTCAGATTGCCAATTGAGTACTGCTTCTGCTGGTGATACAGATCTGGGAGTTCCTTCAGTGGAAATACCAGGAGATTTGACAAAGGGTGTTGTTCTGACTTTTGTGGCAGGATGAGTGGTTTCAGAAAGAGAGGGAAATTCATCTGTATATTGACTAGTAGGATGATACATACAGACAGAAGGAAGAAGAGGAGTTTGCTGTATTTTGGGTTGCCATTTGAGAGTGGATGCTGAACATGGTTTTGATGAAGGTTTGTAAGGCTTAGGTAAAGGTTTTCATTTTTCTGGAGTGGGAGTTGGTTTTATAGGGGGCTTGTACCAAGATGGAGGAGTATAACTAACAGCATAGTCATATTTACCAGAAGGTTGGCCAAGTGTACCAACTGTAGGATCATCATCTTCATCCAAATGATCCTGAAAACGTGCTTCTGATGAAATCTTCTTTTTTGCTTTTCGTCTCCGTCGTCGGAGATCTTCATCATCAAGTTCTGCTTCCATGTAGTCTTGATGACAATCATCACAATTACAAAAATCCCAATAACAATGACCATTTCTTTTGTAAGCATAAATTGGACGGCCATCATTATCAAAAGCTTCAATTGGAATTCCATCTTCTTGTGGGTAAGGCTGCATCATGAACTGTGTAGAGAAAATAGGAGCTGTTGTGGAATCAACTGAATCTGCTTCAGGTGGAATGAAATGAGTTTCAATCATACCATCCGGTTTCTTAAGAAAGATAGGAGTGGTAGACTGAACTGGTTGTTTCTGTTCATGGAGAATCTCATAGCTCGTAAGCCATGATTTTGGAAAATATTCAAGCAATTCTTCTTTTGTCAATTGTTTTGGAATCTGAACACAGGTAGGAACCTGGTTAGAATTTGCAGAGATGAGTAGAGCATCATTGGATCCTGGAAGGGAAATGTCTATAGCATGATTTTGGACTCTATAGATCATTTGGTAATGGAGTGTTGCTACTTCAGTTGTTTTCACCTGATCTGCTCCAGTAATCTAAATTTGTACTTTCAGATTATCAAGGATATGAGGATCATTCAACCTCATACAGAAGTTGGGGTAGAAGGTGAACATAACTGTTCCAGCATTCAAGGAGGTCTGTACAGTACTAATGACAGCTTATGAATATGTGAGATACCTAGTATCAAGAAGAGCAATTCTTGCAAAGACAGGAAGTCCTTTGCGTCCATGATATGTAACAGCAATTCGAACAGCACCAAAATGGAGATGAGACAATCCTTGATTTGTCCAATATGGGATGGACTCAGAAGGGATATCAAGGGGTATAAACTGTTCTTGCCCAGTGGCTTTAATAGGATGCTGTCTGAAAGAGGAAGACTGAATATACTCTTTTACATGAGATTTAGGTTGACTGATAAGTGTCTTAATGTTGGATAAAACATTAGATCTAGGTGTTTTAGTAAAGGCATCATAAGGATTAAGGAAAGGCAAATGAGAGTCTTGGATCTTTTGGGATTCATCTAGAAAATTAAGTTCATAAAGATAATCAAGGTTTTTTACAGTTGAAGGGGTAAGAGAAAAAGATGATCTTGAAGAAGAGGAAGAAGATAAAGATAAACTGTTGAAAGAAGCCATAATGAAAATTTCTCTTTCATCAAAATATACCTTAAAATTAATCTGAAAGGCTCTGATACCAAAAGACCCCGAGGACCATGGAACACATCAAAACTGACTATGTTGGATACCAGGTATGACTGTCCAATAACAACGGCACTTCCTGGCCTCAATTGTGGACTATCCTCTTAGATATCCCAACACAGATCAGAATGAGACATTCCATAGACTAAGACTTTAAAAATAGTAAATAATTTTCAAAATTGGTCAAAATTTGTAGATGGAATCTAAATGATATTTAGGATATTTTGGTGGTGAAAAAGGAATTTTTTGAGAACACTGAAAATTTGCTAATCGGACCGATTTGATTGAATCGGACCGCAAATGGACTCCGATTGAGTTAAAATTTTGTGTACAGGCTAGTTTTCACATGTTATGAATTATGGAATCAAATTCAGAATGAATTGGAATTGGGAAGTAAGAAAACCATAGAAAATTGCATAATAGGCTTAAAAGTGCAATTTGGGCTTTATAGGTTGGACCAAGGTTGAATCATTTTGGTCCAATATAAAAGCAATTGGATGGCAAATTTGTAGGTGGATAATCCTTATCTCCTCCAGCTCTTCTTTCCTCTTGCTTGGCTGAAATCGTCTCTTCCTCTCCTCTCTCAAATTTCTTCAATTTTTGCTTTAATTCTCTCTAAATTCAAGCATTCTAATTATAATTCAGCCTTGCTATGAGAATATAGTAGCCTCTAATATCCATTTAGTGAATTAAAAGCAAGAGAAAGCAGGGATCTAAGGTAATGTCTCCAAATGGAGGTAAGAGGAATAAGTTGATTTAAATTAATTTATTGGTTTTAGATGATAGATTAGGGTGTGCTAAGTGTGTTTGTGAAGTTATATTTGATAAAAAAAAAGGAAATTGATGAGTGTTTTATTTCCTTGAATTTTCAGCCATGGAGGAGAAATCAAGGGAAAAGGGCTTTCAAAAATTAAGGGCAAGGATTAAGGAGGTTGTGAAGGTTAAAGAAAGGATATGAAGTTTGTGATTACATTATTTAAGTATTTTCATGTGAAAATTAGGGTTTGTATTATGTTTATATGGTGAATGTGTGTAGAATGCATGTGTAATTGAAATTGAAGTGATATTTGAGTTTAAAGAGGGTAATTAAGCTAATTAGAATGATTGAAGTGAAAGAAAACCAAGTGTAAGTCTTGCTCATAGTAAAACATAATGGTATAATTAGGTATATTTATAGTATACCTAGTGATTAAATGTAATTAAAAGGTGTACACATGTGAATTGAGGCTTAGTTTAGTGGAAGAAGTAAGAAATGAATGAAAAATAAAATGATAGGGTAAAATGCTAAGGGTGGCCGAATGGTTTAGTAAAGAAAATGTGGTAGGTTATATGATATACATGATATATGAGTGATAAATTAGATAAATGAATGAATTAGAAGTGAAAGAGAGAGTTTAATGAAAAGAAATACATGAAAATTGAATAATTGATTTAATGAATCAAAGATATAATTAGTCCATTTAATGGTATTAAGGCAATAAAATGATTATGTATGTGATTTGAAAGTGTATGAATTTAATTGAAATTATAAGAAATTAATTGAGCATTTTTGAGAATATTTTCCCATTATGTCCATAGTGGGAAATATTGGTAATTATTGAAATAATTGAAGTTATACGTATATTTATGTTAGTTTTGATTAAATGGAAAAATTGAAATTGAAATGATAAGGAAGGAATGAAAGTGGCCTTGAAATGAATTTATGGCCACTTACTGTATTGAGTATACTCATGTATAATAAGTATATGATGAGAATTGTGCTTAAATGATAAGAATAATGATTGATTAATGTATTGAAACGATAAAGAAGTGAATGAAATGTAAATGTATGTGAAAGGGTTAAAATGTGAAAAGAGAATTTAAAAGATAATTGTGAAAGTATTGCCCATAGTAGTGTTTGGCGGTTTAAATCTAGTTCAGGATATATTTGGCTATCCGTAGGGACAACCATACTGCGGTGCAAGTCATGACGACTTACTTTACTATGGCAAATTCGCGATGATGTCCCATAGTGCATTGTTATATGTTACATGTTATACGTTACACGTTATATGTTATATGAAAGTGATGGAGTAGTCCTTCGGGGGCAGTGCAGTGTACCTATGGGGTCCACGTCCCGTATATTCACTCTGCAGATTTTCTGCTGGGATTGTACTAGGGGCATAATTATAAAAATGACATAAAAATGTAAAAAGTAAAGTAAAAATGAAAATTTGTATGAAAAAGGACTTAAATGAAATGAAATAAAAAGTTTAGGGTGAAAATGGTAATTTACCCAAATAATAAGTTAAACGGGTAAGAATGGTAAAATTGATATGAAAATGTGAAAAGCGAAGTGAAAACACGAATTTGAATGAATAAGAACTTACATGAAAGAAGATAAAAAGTTCAAGAACTAAAACGTAATTTACCGTGAAAATAATTAATTGGAAGACAAATTGATAAATTATAAGTTAAGAAGTGAATAAATGTGAAAATTTAGCTAATTAATGGCAAAATTGTAAATGAACGTTAATAGAAGGACAAAGTTGTAATTTGATAAAAGTTTAGGGGCAAAACAGTAATTGTGTGTGAAAGTAAGTAATAAGTGATATGTAAGAGAAAAATGAAATTTAAAACAACAGTTATGTAAAGAGTGCAAATTTTAGGGACTAAAATTAATTTGAAGTAAAAATGTTAGTTTAAGGATTAATATGTAATTTGTAAGTCAAATGAATGATTGATGGATCTAATTGTAATGTAACGGCTTAATAGGGATTAATATGTAAAACAGACATGAAAGTAAGAAATAGATGACTAAACCATAATTTTATAAAGGAATAGTGAATTCACTAGTGCAAAGTGCAGAACTAGTGGCAAATTCGTAAATAAAATGAATCAAAGGGTATTTTAGTAATTTATGGAAAAATTAAGGGTCAAAGAGTAACTTGAAGAATGAATATTGAATTAATAACATTAATTGAATAAGTAATGGTATTATGGTAAATAATTGAAAGTAAATGGCATAATTATAATGTAATGGACTTTAAAGGATTTATTGGTAATTAAGTTACCTTAGGGACAAAAACGTAAATTATCACCAATTAAAAGTAAATAATGTAGATGTAATAGAAAATGAAGATTTTAAAAGGAAATAAGTAACTAATTTGCTAAATCAATTAAAGTAAGATAAATTATTGGAAAACGTCTAAATTGTAATTGATATGGGAATTGTGTTAAATGTGGTATGGAAATGCTATCACATGTGATGTTGATATGAACTGAAATTGTTACTGAAGGAATGAGGGATAGAAAATAGTGAAAAGTATGAAACGTAGAGATTCAAAAGTTAAAGGAGTAGAATGATTATTTATAAGAAATGGGGTTGAAACGTAAATGAAAAGAAGAGTAGTTAGATGATAAGATAAGATAAGTGAAAAACGTTAAAATGAGGATTAAAAGAGTAATAAGCCAAAGATTAACTTTAAAGGGCCAAAGTGAATATGTTAAAAGTAAGATAATATGTTAAGAGTGAAAAATAGGAAACAATATCAAATCATAATTAAAGTAAAATGAAGAGTATTCGGAAATGTAAGTAAAATTAGGGACTAAATAGTAATGGGACATTGTTTAGTATAAAAGTGAGGACTAAAGTGATGTGCATGTATATGTGTGCCTAAATTATAATTGAAAATTTTTAGATTCGTAATCACCACTGAGCATATTTAATGGTCAGCATGTAGTTTATTTGACTGCGTATAGGTACGGAGTGAGGCTTCTGAGGAGCAGGCATGCTATCAGTTTCGAGATCAGATCGGACCTTTCGATTGAAGTTAAAAATAGTACATTTGTTATTGTTAGCGGCATGTATATGTAAGATTTTAGCATTGACTATGTACTATGTATTATGTACATGATAAATTGTTATTGAATAATGTGATACGATAAATGTGATGATTGGTCTAGATTGAATGTGACATGTTAGTGTCATGAAAGTTTTATAAGGATAAATGAAAGAATAAGTTGAAAAGAAAACAAAAAAAATTTTGTTTTTTACTGCATTTACCATAAGTATCGATTAGACAGTAGCTAAACAATTATAGTAATCGTTAAAGCAATGTGACATATGTAGTGTATGGAAGTGATAAGAATGCTATAAAGGTATCTCAAGTAGCAAGCGCTATACTTTGACTGCATTACTTGGGTATCCATAGCTTGGAGATTGAGTATAGCATGAACTACTTGAATGCAGTTGAGTGACCAATAGAGGTTTAATCACCCTAGTTGAAGTGGGAAGTTCTATCTCAAGTAATACTATAGATTTTTATTCAGGAAACTTTGGCCCAAGTGGAATGCAAGGTGCATGAGATTCATAAGGGCATTTTGGAAATAAAGATAAAAAGTATGAGAATACAATAAGTTCATGAATGAATTGGTGCAATTCCATATTTAATTCATGAATGAGATATAAGTGTGGTGAAGAAACTTATTACATGGTAACCTGATATGGAAGGGAAGGAAAAGTCAAACCATTGACTTTTTGTCACTTGGATAGTCATAATGTTTGACTAAAGCCTTTTATGATTTGTATTTAAATGTATGTAAACATCAATTGAGAATTAATAAAATGATTTAAAATTGCCAAGTTGCACATAAATCCAATAGGGTCACACACATAACAAAATAAAGGTCTAAGGTTTAAAGAAAAATGTAAATATGATATGGGATGTCACAATATGTTATTACAGAAGAGGAAAATTGAATTGGGGTCGTTTTAGGTTCAAAAGCCCAAAAGCCTTACATCGAAGCCCTTTCTAGGGTTTTTATGCATAGAGGATGGGATGCGGGCCGAATCCCATCCACGCCGGAAGCCCACTTTTAGGGTTCGAGAAGGCTTCATTAAATTCGTGAAGGTTGGTCACTTTGCAATAGACGGGGAATCATCCCTAGTCGATTGCTGATGAACAAACTACGAGAGCGCCTATTTTGAGCAACAAAAGGTATTTTGGAGCTGCCACTCAATAAAACATTAGGAAAATTTGTCTAACCTTATGGAGCCTAAGACTAGAGAGAGTTCGGGACATCACTCTTACTTATACTTTAGTTACAGTTCATAGATGAGTTTTTAAAGTTAAATTTCAGTCTCTCTGCTCACGCGATTATGCAATTAAATTAAAGCGTAATTCAAGCATCCAAGGAAAGCAGTAAAGAAAGTGATAAATAAAACAACATATAAACACCTTAACTTACAATGGAAAAGGGACATAATACAACCCCAATAAAATGAAATAAATCATACACAAAGCGGGGAATTCATTTGAGGTAAGAACATTGGTTTCCGTATGCTTATTTACAAAATTGAAGAGTTCCTTGAATAATTTTGGAAAATTGGAATGAATGATCCTATTTTAATAAAAGCAACTCTTTAATTAAATGAGTTTTATTATATGAAATACTAGGACATTGGTCCTATTTTATTAAGAAAAGTCCAATTAATTATTGTACAAAATCTTTAATATGAATTTCTAAGTTAACATGTATAAAAACTTATATTATCATAAATCCAACAAGAAAATAAAGTAATGCAAATAAATTGAAGTAAAATTTAAAAGGAATTTACTAATCTCCATAAACAAACCACCCTAAACGCCAAGTCTCCAATTGCGTGTAAAGAACACATACGTGACCTCAGATGTAAACTGATGTCTGCAGAATAGAAATACTTCGTATCCTCCTTGATTCCACAATCAATTCCAAAACAGGTTCTAAAGAAGTGAGCACTTTCTCTCTTTAAAGGATCCTTCTTTTAGAATGTGTTCTAACAAAAATCAGTGACAAAATGAGTTTCCCAAGAAGAAAGAATTGATTTCCCTTTCTCAGTCAACTCTATCTTTACTTTCAAAAGATCTGAATTTTCCCTTTGAAAAAACCAATTTTCTCTCTCTACAAACCTTTTTGTATTTTTCTTGTCAAATTCTATTTTTTCAAAAGCCTCCCTTTTTCCTCCTTAACTGACCATTTTATATCCCATTTTCAAGGGAGAAGTGGCTCAATCTTAGGATTAGTGGGGAGGTAGGAAGAAAACTGATTAACTTCCCAATTTCTAACGATTAAAACGGTTTTTTCCTTACTGTCAACGATGCCACAAATGGGCGTCACCCATTGACAAATGGGCGTCAATCAAAGAAACAATTCAAATTATAAAATTGCCATTTGACAATGATTCAGTTAGCTGTGCACGAGCCACGAACAACTAGAGATGGCTGTCAAACGCGTCTACATAAAATCATGACCGACGGGCATCACTCTGTGAATGATGGCCGTCTATCGACCCAAACTTGCAAAATTGCATTTTAAAACCCCTTCTCCGTTCTAGCTCATGTGAAAGGGTTAAAAACATGGAAAAACTTCCCAGATTATGAGAACCAAAGTTGGACACTGGCATTTCCTGGTTTTCACTTGTGATACAAGTATCGATATTTTCATTGGGTAACTCTAATCTGGGCTACCTTAGGACCCAGTGTCTACAGTTGCCCCCAATTTTTGGAAGACTAATGCAGTAGTGCCTAGGTAAGCCAAAATTCAGAGTAAAGGGAAGAGACGCGTACCTGAGGAAGTCACTTTCCTGCTGTGTTTCCTAAGTCGAGATTTGATTGATTAAGGCTAGCTTATTAGCGTGCTAAACCACCATTAGGTTGATATTTGTTGAGTGTCCCCTAAAGGACTCTAGATGGTTGGCCCCTGAAGGACGGTTGCCCCTTGAAGGACAGATTAGTTCATTGATGTGTTAACCGGCTTGCGTGAAGTGGTAATTACCATCTAAGTATTGATGTGTTAACTACCTCGCGTGAAGTGGTAGTTACCATCTGAGTGTTGATATGTTAACTGCTTCGCGTGAAGTGGTAGTTACCATTTGAGTGTTAATGTGTTAACCGTCTCACATGAAGTGGTAGTTACCATTTGAGTGTTGGTGTGTTAACCGCTTTATGTGAAGTGGCAGTTACCATCTGAGTGTTGATGTGTTAACCGCCTTGCGTGAAGTGGCAGTTACCATTTGAGTGTTGATGTGTTAACCGCTTCGTGTGAAGTGGTAGTTACCATTTGATTGAACGCTCATGTGGTTTGCTCTAATTAACTATATTATGCTTATTGTATTTGAATTTTCAGCAAGGGGTAGTATGAACATTCTCCTGTGTGTCCAAAAATTGGTGGTTAATTATATCCACTAGTTTGTTTTTAATAATGCATATATTCATTATTGTCTTGTTGCTGATTTTCTCACTTATCATTATTTTCTTTTTATTCGAATTGTCCTTCTTTACTTATTTATCTCTTTCATGCATTTGAGGTAAACTGAAAAAGAAAATAATATAACTATGCATAAATAATGCAAGTTTTTTTTTACATCGAAAGGAAATAAACACAAAAAAGGTCTCCCTGAACACGTCCACTCCGGGGATGCAGGCGTACACTCCTCGGGATTGCTCTTTGGCTCACTCCTTAGCTTGGCCCTAGAAGTCAATGGCTGAGAAGTGGAGGGAGGTTATGGCGGTGGTGCCTGCCTAGGTCGTTGAAACTCGAACCCAGGCAAGAGCTGAGCTAGAGGGCACAAAATGATCGGGAGACTAGTGGCACTGGACTCCAGGTGTGTGATTGAGGAGGTTTGCTGATCCAAGTGTTGTCTGAATGTCCCTCTGATGTCCGTGAGTCGGGTCTCCAATTTCTCATGTTGGTCCCTCGTTGTCTTTGATATAACAGGGAATGGTCCCTCTAGCACTCCCACCCGTTGTCTGAGCGTGGATACCGGCTCATCCACAACCTGCAAAACCTTGTCAAAATGCTGCCCGAAAGCAGCAGTCATAATCTAGAATGCCTTCTTTAAGCAAGCCTTTGCTCTCGTCATCCTCTGGTATATCAACTCCTCTATCCGAGCCATCCGCTGCTCCACAATAGCCTCCAATCTTGCAAATCTCTGATCAATCAGTGCCTATATCCTCCGTTTAAAGATGGCAGGAGAAGGAGCCGTAGGCTCTGATGGTAGTGGTGGTACCTTAGATGTGGAAGGTTTCGTGTCACCATACGACATGTATCTCCTAGATGCGCGGGCTGCTGAGTACTGATGCCGCATAGATGGCTGGGCGTAGCTCGTGTCTGGGCATGCTGCACTAGAGAATCACCCAATAGCTCATCTAAATCAACTCCCATGTCAATATCCTAAAGCCCTTCTGGTAATGAGTGCAGTTGTTCCTCCTTCGGGATGTCTACTGTAGCTGGGAATGTAGGTAAGTGGTAGGCATGTCGAGTCTCCGGGATGGTGAGTAGATGATACTTGCCAGGATAATTAGGCTCCCGTGCGATCATCCTCATGGTCCTAGCTGCCTCTATGTCGATGTAAACATCCTCACTCAGAGACTCCCCGAACATACCAGCATCCACTCCAAAGTGAAGCTATAATTAATCTCATGGCTAATGTCAATAGGCCTCTCCTGAGTCATGGCCTATAAACTCCATATCTCTGTAGCATTTAAGGAGCCCGGACTGCCAATGCGACCCAAATATGAACTAGAGAGGACCTTCTGAATATACCTGAGGGCCTGAGAAGATAGCATAGTACTCTTTCCTGTGTCAGGATGGTAGGGAGCACCCTCCAGTGTAATATGTGCCCAGTGATGCCTTTCAACTGTCTTCTGAGCTAACATAACCACCTCTCCCATCAGAAGACGCTAGGCCTGTGCAAAGGTACGACGACTCATACTATAAGGGATCTGTCTGACTCTAAATGTAACAACTCCCTGTTCCATATTGGGCCTCTGGAATCCTTTATACCTCAAAGTGACTAAGAACTCCCGAACAATCTTCTGGTACATCTGATGTACCGGACTAAAAAATTCAATCCACCCCACTGCTACTAATAGGGCCTTTACATCCCTCAACATACCCATATGCTTTAAGAATGGCCTCGACATGAATCAACTAGCCCATATCTAAACTTGAGCTAAAGCTTGATACCAAAGCCTCTGTTCACGCGTCATCCACTCCGGTGCTGGCGGTGCATCGGGTGCTTGCATATGATTGCGTCTAAGGGGCATCTGAAAAGAAAGAAAAAAACATAATTAATTTGTGAAAAAACTGAAATATTATTTTGCACAAAGAAACAACAATAATCTATGCACAAACTATTATTCTATTATTGTTATTATTTTCTTTTTTAAAATAACTCGAAAAATTTCTAAAAAATTCGGCGCATTTTGGCTAGAAAAGTGTCTATCCCTGTACAAAAAACCATATTTTGCAACATAATTTCTCAACACTGTTCAAATTTATGTAATATTCATCATTGTATCAGAGATAACTAAAAAATAAACTAAGCTATCTAAATTTTAAGCAAGCTTAAACAAATAAACATGCTTTGTTTCTATTTTTATTCACAGTGTACAACATGGGCTTTCTAAAAGCAAAAAATCAAAGTCGCTCATTTTTGCAATATTTCAACCTACAAACATGTAAAGCATATTTAAAATGGATAATGATGCGAAAAAATCATAAAAATCACAGAAAATTGACATTTGGAGCTTGAAAGATAGACTCGTAAAATACGACAAGACTCGTAAAAAATGGTACCCCGACATGCGTTACTCACGTAGGATCATTTTGTGCACCATGGCCCAAATGGTGCGCAAAATGGTGAAGAAATGGAAGAAAAACTGAACAGTGGCGGTCATTGGCGAGAGGTAGAAGAAAAGAACAAAAAAGGAAAAAAGGAAAAAAGGAAAAAGAAAGAAGATATCTAGGGTTTTATACCCTGACATGACCGACGAGTGTCAGTGACAGATGGGCAAAAGCTTTGTGCCATCTGTCATCTGGAAAACACTATTTTACATAATTTATTTTTTTAATACTCCCTGAATATTCGAGTCGGATTGCATTAGAATTTATGCCTTATGATAATAGATCTTCTTTCCTGCAAAAACTGAGCAAAACAAGTATATAAATGATGCAAATGCATGTGATATGCATGGGCCATGCCAAAATAAAGAGAAAGAATTCATTTAAGCAATTAAGGAGTGACAGATGGGCTGCCCGTGACTCATTGAGTGAGTCACGCCCGTATGTCATCGCGTCCCTATAAATAGAACTTCAATTTTGTCCATTTGTGCATCAATCCTTCTTGATTTCCGGATCAAGCCTTCTTCAGAGGCATTTTCCCTTCCTTCCCCTCTTTATTTTCTTTACATCATTTTTATATTTTTTGTGCATGCAAGCCCATTATGTCAACATCAATTGTTAGTAGACTGCATAAACTCTTATATGATCCTAAGACTTGGGATAATTCCACTTTAGCCCCTTATGCCAACCTGAAATTTTTAAGGCGAGTTAAGCTATATAAAACCCTTCTGTTGGTTGCTGCTCGCTACTGGGACCCTAGATTTCATGTCTTTAGGTTCACTCATTAAGAAGTATGCCCTATGGCTGAAGAATTTGCTGCGATCCTTGGTGTTTATTTTCCTCCCAACACACTACCCTGCCTTTCGAGTTACGTACCCAATTATCCGGGAGAAATATCATACACTCTAGGGATATTACCATCTGCAGCTATCCAACTGGTTCCCCGGGGCCGTCCTTTTTCTTTGTAGCTTTGACTAATGCACTAATTGACTTCTTCGACATTCCCACTTATCGTACTAGCATCATTCTGCTGATCTGTCTGACTCAGTATTTGGTAGTGACCTCGGATGAGTTGACCGGTGATTATCGATTGTTCCACATTATAAATGGTATTCGCAATGGATTGACCCCATTTTTTCTGGTCTTGTGAGAAACAATCCTCAGTTTGGATGCGTTGCTTTCCTGGATGGTATCCTTTTATTACTCTAGGTAATCGCAATCATTATTTAAAGGTAGTGCGCCTCTTGTAGGTTTTCACACTATCTTTCCTTAACCTTAACTCACCTCAGCGGCTTTTTTGTTAGGTATGGTTGCAAGAGAAATTGAAGTTGCTATCAGAGACTCCTCCCAGGGTGATCAACTCATATTCACTGAGGCACTTTCTTCTTAGGCATTGAATGTATGATTTCAACTCTCCACATGAAGGGCTTGTATGGTTGGCCACGGTGGCGGATAGGGACATTAGCTTTATGTGCCCGTGGTTGATCCTTCCTTCTGTGACCCGAGATGGGTCTTCTAGATGTATACCATTATGTGGACTGTACAGGGCTACCTTTTACATCACATCTCGTTGCATGAAGCAATTTGGAGGGCAACATGATGTTGTGAGATGCCTACTGTCTTTCCAGGGCAGCGTCTTATCTGCTGCCTTCCTTTCTGGTTACCACCGTCTTTGGAGACAATTATTCGTGACAACCAGTATACCAAGAATTGAAGATTGCCATTTTACTACTTCAACCGAATACAAGAGATGGGTCACCTGCCCTATGGTTGACAATAGAACGAATTGGCTGAAGCGCTAGGACAGTATGACTAGTAGAGAATAATTAGCAGATTGCATATGTAACGAATAAGATAATATGCTACTTTTTACACTTGAACTAGATAACTTTGGATATGTGAAGTAAAATGCTCTAGTTATATTAGCATATTGTTGTATAACCATGCATCCATTTCATTCTAATTTCATTACACATGGTCACCATTTGGCATTAAGCTCAACCATGAACAAAACATCTAATCTCGAGATAAATCTAGGAAGCATCAAACGCCTGTTATCAATCAGCCCTTTTGGATTTTCATGATTTAATATTTTCTTTCAGCCCCTAATTTTTGCCTAAGATGCCATTTTTTTTGGTTTTCACCCTGACGAGATGCCCAATTTTAGCAAGACCACCGTTTTTTACAATCTTCGACCCCGTGGGGCTTTTTGTTCTCTTCTTTTGATTTTTAGTCTTTAACCATGGAACCTTTTCAATCTATCAATGTTAACCGGTTCTTTGAACTCATTTCCATTGCTATTAGTTAGGATTGCAGCTCCCTTTGACAATAGTTTTGTGACACCCTTACTATATCAATTATTACGATATTAAGCGATTTCTGATTTTTTTTTTCTTTTTTTCCACTTAACCAATATAATAATGTTCACTTAATTACAAGTCTTTTTATTAATTGCCGTTTACAAGTTTACTTGCCGATTTACCTATAACTGTCCAATTTACTATTCATTTGGTAAAAATTTCGGCGGTATGACAGTTTAAAACTTAACCTACCCAACCTATACGACAAACAGTTCCTCAACCCCGAGGGGCACAACAATTTATAATAATACAATATTTATCCATTTCATACCTTCTATGGCAAATCCCATAACACAGGTCTTTATACATATATATTCATATTTAACTCCATTGTACCATTCAAACTTAACTTCCAAAGTTGGTTACATATATACATATACACATCTACACTTATGCATTTATACACATATACACGACACTCTAAAAACACTTCCTTCTTTTCTTCCTTCTTCAAAATTAAGATCCCAAGTATGCTTTGCTCCGCTCATAAGCTAGGACCTACACACAGTAAACACTACGTGCTGAGTATTAAACAAACTCAGTGGTGACTATAAATCTATGAATTTCCAGAACATGCACAAAAGCATTAAACATGCAAAATTCATTAATCACACAATCAAACAAAATTGTCACTTTACTATTTATTTTATTCTATTAAATACCATTACTATGGTAAAATTTCGTTTAGGTTCCTAAATTTCCAACTAATTATGAAATTGCCATTTTTACTCCATATTTACGATTTTGCCACTAGTTAACTTTTTTTCACTCTAAATCCATTATTTTACATGCAAATTACCAATTAGTCCCTATTTTTTTATTTTCATATCAAATTACATTTTAGTCCTCTGAAACTACAAAAGTTCATTTTTAGTCCGTTTGTTCACTATATTACCATTTTTACCCGGTTTTCTCAATATTTAGGTAAATTGCCATTTTGATCCTAAACTTTTTATTTTCTTTCATTTAAGTCCTTTTTCATTCTAATTCTCATTTTCATCTTACTTTTTACATTTTCAGGCCATTTTTACCATTATGCCCCTAGTATAATTCCGGCAGAAATTTTCAGACCGGATATACATGACTTCGACTTTGTCGGTCCACTACATTACATTGAGGAATGATCCTGAAGGTCCACTCCATCATTTTCATTTAACATATGACATATAACATGTAACATATAACACTTATCAATGTACTATGTGAGATCATCGCGAATCTGCCATTGTAAAGCAAGCCGTCATGACTCGCACCGCGGTATAGGTGTCCTTATGGTTAGCCAAACATATCTTGAATTAAATTTTGACCACCAGACCACTATTAAGGACAAAATTTTCTTAATTTTCTTAAACTCATTTTTTTTGCATTTTGACACTTTCACACATGTTTTCATTTCATTTTTATTTCATTTTCATTGTTACCCAACATATTCATCATTTTTGCACATTTCATGAATTATCTCATCATAATTCATGATTTTCATAATAAACATAATGTAACTTCCCATTCAAAAATATTCACACATATTCTAAAAATTCTAAATAAATTCATGGACACTTCTTTTCATGTCCAGATTCAATTTATGCTATTAAACATCACATATACACAAGATATACCCTAGTATACCCTAGGGTTCCATTCGGCCATGGTAAGTCCATTACCTTACAAATTCTTTTAGTTTTAATTAAGCATTCTAAATGTCATTTTAAAGACCCTTAATCACTTTTATAAGCTTATATTCAATTAAACATGCCTTTAACACAAATTCACCTAATTAACATAATGTAAACACATCCAATATCAAAGGAAATTGAAAGATTTTATAGCCACTAACCTTATACACTTGCTCAAGCTCTCTTAGACTTTGCTTTTCCTTGCCTTTCTTCTTGGAGGCTTGAATATCTTCTTGGTTTTCTATAAACAGCCAAATTCACACATCAAAATTTCAGTAAGATTTTGGTATCTTTTGCTCAAAATAACCTCATAAATGAAATCTAGGCACCTAAAAACATCTCTAAGCACCCTTAAACTAAATTAAAAACTTGAATTTCACTTACCCAATTTCAAGCTTTTCACTTTCTCCCTTGCTTTCACACACTTCTTTTACCCAAATCAAGGACTAGGGACCCTAAAGTTCATGTAGGGCGGCTGAATTTTACTTTGAATGGTTGGATTTGGTGAGAAATTTGAAGAGGAAGTGAAGAAATTGAGAGATAAGGAGAGGAGAATGGTTTGGCTACAAGAGGGAGAGGGAAAGGCTGGAGGAGATACGGCTTTTACCTCCCAAATCTGCCTCATTAAGGCTATTTAAAGTGGTCTAAAAATCCATCCTCACAAGCCTAACATGCAATTTTTCTGTGTTTTTCTTATTTCCCAAATCCAATTCCTCCCAAATCTTATTCTATAATTCATAATATGTAAAAAATAGGTTGTACACAAAATTTTAGCTTAATCGGAGTCTGTTTTCGTCTGATTCAATCAGATCCGTCCGATTCAATAATTATCGGTGTTACCGAAAAATTTCCTTTTTACTATCAAAAAATTCTAAATATTATATTAGGCAAATCTGCAATTTTTGGTGATTTTTGGAGCTCATTTACTATTTTTAAAGGTCCAATCAAACTAGTTACTATTTGAACCGAACCGTTACTTTTTCATATTTTTTACTTTTGGAGGCCTATTTGACCTCAATTTTACTCAAAATTTTAACTCCGAACTCACAGTGACTAGTATTTTTCGATAGTCAAATAAAATATTTTTTACTTCCTGGTGTCTTTTTCGTCCCTAAAGCACTATTTACTATCAAGAAATACTATTCACGGCTAACCCAATAGTGGGGCTATTACAATTCTCCCCTACTAAAAGAAATTTCATCCTCGAAATTTATTTGTATCGAAGAGCAGAGGGTACCATTGCCTCACTGTAGCTTCTGGCTCTCATGTAGCCTCGTCCACGTTGTGATGGTTCCAGAGCACCTTCACTAGTGGAATCTACTTGTTTCTGAGTTGTTAGATCTCTCTAGCTAAAATCTCCACTGGCTTTTCTTCATAAGTTAGATCAATCTTCACTTGAATCTCTTCTGGTGTGATCACATGACTAGGATCATACCTGTACCTTCGGAGCATTGACACGTGGAACACATCATGGATCCTCTCTAACTCCGATGGCAACTTTAATCGGTAAGCTACAGGACCTACTCGCTGAAGTATCTCATATGGGCTAATAAATCTCAGACTCAACTTGCCCTTCTTACCAAATCTTAGGACTTTCTTCCAAGGAGATACCTTCAGAAACACTCTATCTCCGATTTGGAATTCTATATCCTTTCTTTTCAATTTTGCATAAGATTTTTGGAAACCCATAGCTTCCTTTAATCTATCTTTAATGAATCTCACTTTTTCCTCCATGTTACGGATCAGATCAGACCCTACTAACTTCTTTTCACTCAATTATGTCGAGCACAAAGGAGTTATACACTTTCTTCCATAAAGTGCTTCGTAAGGTGCCATTCTTATGCTGGACTGGTAGCTGTTGTTATAAGCGAACTTTGTTAAAGACAAGTATCTCTCCCAATTGCTACCAAACTCTAGTACATAGCATCACAACATATCTTCAACTACCTGAATCACCCATTCTGACTGACCATCTGTCTGAGGGTGAAATGCTGTGCTGAAGTGGAGTCTAGAACCCAACGCTTCTTGCAACGTTTTCCAGAACTGTGAAGTGAACTTGGGATCTCTGTCAAAAATAATGTAGGAAGGTACTCCATGCAACCTTACTATCTCATTGATGTAGATTTTTGCCAGCTTAGTCAAAGGAAAGTCCATTCATACTGGCAAGAAATGAGCAGACTTGGTGAGTCTATCGATGATCACCCACACAACATCATGCTTCCTTTGAGTTACAGGCAATCCGGTAACAAAATCCATGGTCATTCTGTCCCATTTCCATTTCGATATGGAGATTGGCTGAAGCAAACTCGATGGAACTTGGTGCTCTGCTTTAACTTGCTGACATATTAAACGTTTTCCCACAAAGTTGGTCACATCACGCTTCATACCTGGCTACCAATAATAAGCTTTCAAATCTTGGTACATCTTGTTATCGCAAGGTTGCATCGCATAGCTACTATGATGAGCTTCCGTATGGATGCTATTCTTCAATTCTTCCTGATTTGGGACACATAGCCGTTTCTTGTAGTAACACATAGCCATTTCTTGTAGTAGAGGCTATCATCATCACTTAGAGAGTAATCCGTACTGTTGTCCTCTTTAACCTTGCTCACCATGGCCACTAATCGATCATCTTGCTTTTAGGCTGCCTACACTTGCTGTATAAAATCAGGTTTCACTTGCATTTCAGCTATTAAGGCTCCATCTTGAGCTAAGTTCAAACTGACATTCATAGCCCAAAGAGCTACAAACACTATCATTAGTCATTTACACTTATTAATCACTTTAAGCACATTCATTTAAAATATTCAAATTACCTGACATAAACTTTCTGCTAAGCGCATCTGCCACTACATTCACTTTTCCTGGATGCTAGTCGATGAAGCAGTCATAATCTTTAATCAATTCCAACCAGCGTCTCTGTCTAAGATTAATTTCCTTTTGTGTGAGCAAATATTTCAAACTCCAGTGATCGGTGTAGATGTAGCATTTCCCTCCATACAGGTAATGTCTCCACTGAAGAATTACTTCAATCTTTGTAGGATCCACTTTTATGCCCTCAGCAGATACTGCATGACCCAAAA
Source organism: Excoecaria cochinchinensis (assembly GCA_947683425.1). Lineage (NCBI taxonomy): Eukaryota > Viridiplantae > Streptophyta > Magnoliopsida > Malpighiales > Euphorbiaceae > Excoecaria > Excoecaria cochinchinensis. Next base: position 11,607,326 of record CANTUQ010000119.1, read on the forward strand.
AAGACACTTTATTTAACTAGAAGTCGCACTTATTGAACTTGGCATACAATTGCTTTTCCCTCAAGGTCTGCAAAATAACCCTCATATGCTTATCATGATCTTCCGGTGTCTTTGAATACACCAGGATGTCATTAATGAAGACTACCGCGAACTGGTATAAGTAAGGATGGAAGACCCCGTTCATTAAGTCCATAAAGGTAGCTAGTGCATTTGTGAGCCCAAATGGCAACTCATAATGACCATATCTGGTGCGGAAGGCAGTCTTGGATACATCTACTTCTTTTACTGGTAACTGATGATACCCCGATCTCAAGTCGATCTTTGAAAATACACATGATCCTTTCAACTAATCAAACAAGTCTTCTATACGAGGAAAGGGGTACTTATTTTTGATGGTCACCTTATTCAACTGCCTGTAGTCTATGCATAATCTAAATGTCCCATCCTTCTTTTTCACAAACAGTACTGGTGCTCCCTAGGGTGACACACTAGGTCTAATAAACCCCTTGTAGGTGCCATTCTGTAGGGAGCAATGGAAATAGGTACAGTGCCCGGAGCAACGTTAATAGAGAATTCAACTTCCCTATCAGGTGGCAAGCCTGGTAACTCATCCGGGAACACATCAGGAAACTCTCTAACAGTAGGCACTTCTGATACCTCTGAACCTGCCCTTTTTCCTCCATTGCATAACACAAATACACAACACGTCCTTTCCTAATCAATCTCTTAGCAGTAGTGGTAGAAATCACATCAGATAAGAAGTCAGTTCTCACACCCACAACTGTGATCTCCTGACCCTCAGCATGCTTCAAAGTAACTCTTTTTCATTTGCAATCTACTGTCGCTTGGTGGGCGGATAACCAATCCATCCCTAAGATCACATCAAACTTGCGAAATGGAAGTTCGATCAGATTTGCTAAAAACACACAACCGTGAGCACTAATAGGGCACTCTCTGTACACTTTCTTAACCACTACACTATAACCCAGCGGATTACTACAAGGATATCCTGGTCTAAACATGCATCTCTCATCCCTTTGCCCCGAGCTATCTCAGTGTTAATATAAGAATGAGTAGAACCAGGATCAATAAGAGCATGCACTGAATCAGATAATAACAAGAATTTACCTACTTTCACATCCAGAGCATCCTCTTCTTCTCTAGCCTTGATTGCATAAGTGCGGCCTGTAGCACGCCTCTGTCCCTGAGATGACTGCCCAGCTGGTCTAGATGCTGATGTAGTAGGGACTCCCTTACCACGACCTCTCGGTGCAGATGACCTAGAACCAGGTGCTGGTGATGTCACTATAGCAATCTACATCGAAGGACAATCTCTGATCTGATGGTCCTTTGAGCCACACTTAAAACAAGCTCCAGACAAGTATCGACATTCCCCCCGATGAGATTTACCACAATGGTCACATGTCAGTACTATCTCACTGTCTTTATCCCGGGGTGTACTGGCTACCGATACAGCTGGCACATTGCCATGAGATGCACTACCCTAACCTCGGCCTGAAGCAGCAGGTGCACGGCTCTGAGATGTTGGAGGTCTACCAGATTTCTTACCCTGACCTCCAGTGCTATTAAACTAACCTTGCTTTCTCTTCTACTAATACTGTGACCACCTGTCAGCCTCATCTGTCTGTATGACTTCTACCTTGAGAGCAGCCTCAATGAGTGATCTCAAGTCGGGATGTCACTGTGTCCCTACAATCTGCCTGATCTCATTATGTAATCCCTTCTCAAATCTCTGACACAATTTCTCCTTAGTGGACTGACTTGCATCCAAATAGGCACTTAAGTGCTCAAACTCGCGCTCATATCTGACAATGTCTTGTTACCCTGTCTCAGCCTCCAAAAGGCATCATGCATAGCTGCCTTATACTCAGACCCAATGTATTTCTTCTCAAACTGTGTCACAAAGAAATCCCATGTTATCTGATCAGCTGGAGTATGTTTACGTACTGTACTCTGCCATGTAAATGCAGGTCCTTGTAATAATGCTACTGCTCCCTGCAATATCTCTTCAGGTGGGCTCTGAGTGGTCTCAAATATTCTCTTCAGCTTAAACAACCATTCTTCAGCCTGAACTGGAGTCAAAGTGTCCCGTCCATAAAAATCTTCAGCTGCTAATCTCTTAATTTGCTCCAAAATCAGCTTTATTTTTAGTGGAACTGGAAGTTGTTCTGGAGCCTGGGGTTGAGGTGGCTGATGTGCTTGCAACCGCTATTGAATATAATCTACCATCATATTCAAGAAATCAGGCTGGGGTGGAGGAGGAGGTACAACTGGTGGGGTCTCACCCTGACCATTGCCAATTAATGCTTCACTCTCACCGTCCCCCATGTCACGACCTCGGTCGGACGACATCTTTCACTATAAAACAAAAGGAGCAAGCATAAATTAGACTTATAGTACTCTCCCACTGATAATTGGCATGTATATACATATAATCCAATCACTTAATCCCACTCCGATCTTAGAATCGCCTAACTCGCTCTGATACCACAAAATGTGACACCCTTACTATATCAATTATTATGATGTTAAGCGATTTCTGAATTTTTTTTCTATTTTTCTACTTAACCAATATAACAATGTTCACTTAATTACAAGTCTTTTTATTAATTGCTGTTTACAAGTTTACTTGCCGATTTACCTATAACTGTCCAATTTACTATTCATTTGGTAAAAATTTCGGCAGTATAACTATTTAAAACTTAACTTACACAACCTACACGGCAAACAATTCCACAGCCTAGAGGGGCACAACAATTTATAACAATACAATATTTATCCATTTCATACATTCTAAGGCAAATCCCATAACACAAGTCTTTATACATATATATTCATATTTAACTCCATTGTACCATTCAAACTTAACTTCCAAAGTTGGTTACATATATACATATACACATATACACTTATACATTTATACATATAGACATGCCACTCCAAAAACACTTCCTTCTTCAAAATCAAGATTCAAAGTATGCTTTGCTCTGCTCATAAGCTAGGACCTACATACAGTAAACACTACGTGCTGAGCATTAAATATGCTCAATGGTAACTATAAATCTATAAATATCCAGAACATGCACAAAAGCATTAAACATGCAAAATTCATTAATTACACAATCAGACACAATTGTCACTTTACTATTCATTTTATTCCATTAAATACCATTACTATGATAAAATTTCGTTTAGGTCCCTAAATTTTAAATTAATTACGAAAATGCCATTTTTATTCCATATTTACGATTTTGCCACTAGTTTACTTTTTTTCACTCTAACTCCATTATTTTACATGCAAATTACCAATTATTCCTTATTTTTCCATTTTCATGTCAAATTACATTTTAGTCCTCTAAAACTATAAAAGTTCATTTTTAGTCCGTTTGTTCACTATTTTACCATTTTTACCCGATTTCCTCAATATTTAGGTAAATTACCATTTTGACCCTAAACTTTTTATTTTCTTTCATTTAAGTCCTTTTTCATTCTAATTCTCATTTTCATCTTACTTTTTACATTTTCAGGCCATTTTTACCATTATGCCCCTAGTATAATCCTGGCAGAAATCTTCAGACCGGATATACGCCATTTTCATTTAACATATGACGTATAACATGTAACATATAACACTTATTAGTTAACTATGGGAGACCATCACGAATTTGTCATAGAAAACCAAGTCGTCATAACTCGCACCGCGGTATGGGTGTCCCTATGGCTAGCCAAACATTCTGAACTAGATTTTGATTGCCAGACCACTACTAAGGGCAAAATTTTCTTAATTTTCTTAAACTCAATATTTTTACATTTTGACACTTTCACTCATGTTTTCATTTCATTATACTAGTTACTTAACATATTTATCATTTTTGCACATTTCATGAATTATCTCATCATAATTCATGATTTTCATAATAAACATAATGTAACTTCCCATTCAAAAATATTTACACATATTCTAAAAATTTCAAATAAATTCATGGACACTTCTTTTCATGTCTAGATTCAATTTATGCCATTAAACATCACATATACACAAAATATACCCTAGTATACCCTAGGGTTCCATTCGGCCAAGGTAAGTCCATGACCTTACAAATTCTTTTAGTTTTTAATTAAGCATTCTCAATGTCATTTTAAAAATAATTAATTACTTTTATAAGCTTATATTCAATTAAACATGCCTTTAACACAAATTCACCTAATTAACATAATGTAAACACATCTAATTTCAAAGGAAATTGAAAGATTTTATAGCCACTAACCTTATACACTTGCTCAAGCTCTCCTAGACTTTGCTTTTCCTTGCCTTTCTTCTTGGAGGCTTAAATATCTTCTTGGTTCTCTACAAAGGGCCGAATTCACACATCAAAATTTCAGCAAGATTTTGGTCTCTTTTGCTCAAAATAGCCTCATAAATGAAATCTAGGCACCTAAAAACATCTCTAGGCACCCTTAAACTAAATTAAAAACTTGAATTTCACTTACCCAAATCAAGGACTAGGGGCCCTAAAGTTCATGTAGGGAGGCTGAATTTCACTTTGAATGGTTGGATTTGGTGAGAAATTTGAAGAGGAAGTGAAGAAATTGAGAAAGGATGAGAGGAGAATGGTTCGGCCACAAGAGGGAGAGGGAGTGGCTAGAGGAGATAAGGCTTCTACCTCCCAAATCTGCCTCATTAAGGCTATTTAAAGTGGTCTAAATGGGTTTTGCCTTGGTCCAACCTTAAGCCCATCCTCACAAGCCCAACATGCAATTTTAGGCCCATAATGAAATTTTTTTTATGGTTTTCTTATTTCTGAAATTTAATTCCTCCCAAATTTGAATCTATAATTCATAACATGTAAAAACTAGGCTGAACACAAAATTTCAGCTCAAACGGAATTCATTTTTGGTCTGATTCAATAATTATTGGTGTTAACGAAAAATTTCCTTTTTACTGTTAAAAAATTCTAAACATTATATTAGGCAAATCTGAAATTTTTGGTGATTTTTGGAGCTCATTTACTATTTTTAAAGGTCCGGTCACACTCTTGTCAAACTAGTTATTATTTGAACCGAACCGCTAATTTTTCATATTTTTGACTTTTGGAGTCTTATTTGACCTTAATTTCACTCCAAATTTTAACCTCGGACTCATTGTGACTAATATTTTTCAATAGTCAAATGAAATATTTTTCACCTCCGGGTGTATTTTTTGCCCCTAAAGCACTATTCACTATCGAGAAATACTTTTCACAGCTAACCCGATATTGGAGCCATTGCAAGTTTCTTCACTACAAAGGGTCTTTCCTATGTTGGTCTGAATTTGCATTGAATATCTAGTACACTTGGCCCTATCTACTTGAAGACTAAATCTCCTTCCTTTAAAGGATGTTTTCTAACTTTCTTTCCAAAAGAGCGAGCTAATCTTTTCTGATAGACCCGATTGTGATAATAAGCTCGCACTTGATTTTCATTTAGCAAATTCAACTGCATCAGCCTTTATTGTGCCCATTCTGCTTCCGGTAGTTTGGATTCTAAAGCAATTCTCAAAGACCAAAGCTCAACTTCCACCGGCAACACTACTTTTGTCCTGTATAACAAGGAAAGTGGAGTAGCCCCTATTGAAGTTTTGACGGTGGTTCAGTGCCCCAACAATGAAAAGGGTAGCTTTTCTGCCTAATCCTTATAAGTCTGAACCATTTTAGACAATATCCTTTTCACGTTCTTATTTGCTGCTTCAACTGCCCCATTGGCTTTAGGTCAATAAGGAGAAGATTTGTGATGTTGAATACCATACTTCTTGAGCATTTTCTTGGTTTCAACCTGAAATTGCACCCCATTATCGGACACTATATGTTGTGGAAGACCATATCTGCATATCAAAAGTCGTTTAATGAACCTGGCCATTTCCCAAGCACCCAATTTCTTTAAAGATTCATCTTTTCCCCACTTAGTGAAGTAATCAATAGCTACCACAATATACAGATGACCATTTGAAGCTGTTGGATGTACTTCTCCTATAATATCGATTCTCCAAGCTGCGAATGGCCATGGAAATGTAAGGTTACACAATTCTAACACTAATGAATGTCTTAAGTCTGCATACTATTCACATAGGTGACACTGCTTCACGTATCTAGAACAATATGTGTCCATCGTGAGCTAAAAGAACCCTTGGTGTATGATCTTCTTTGAGAATGTTAGCCCATTCATGTCAGCACCACAGACTCCTGCATGTGCTTCTTCCATCACCTTTTAAGCCTATCTCTCATCTAAGCACCTCAACTGAATCCCATTAGGTTGCCTTTTATACAACATTCAATCTATGCTAATAAATTGAGTGAACAACTTACAAATCAGCCTTTGATCCTTCTCAGAGGCTTCCTCAGGAAATTCTGACCTATCTAAATAGTTTTGAACATCATAAAACCATGACCTTTCATCAGTAACCTCGACATTCATCACTCGATCGCCTTCAAAACATGGATTACTTGAACTAGCAATAAATACCGATTTCATGACTACCCCTTTTGGATTATCCCACATAGTTATTAGAGTGGCAAGGGAATCAACCAATTGGTTCACATCCGTAGGCACATATCCAAAAGTGCATATCTCAAACTGATTACTTAAAGTCTTTAAGCATTTCACATACGATAGTAATCATTTTTCCTTAGTGGACCATTCACCCCAAACTTAATGAATCACCAGTGACGAATCCCTAAAGACTTTCGCAGTTTTTGCCCCCAAAGCCAACAGTGCTTCTAACTCAAAAACACAAGTTTCATACCCAGTTTCGTTGTTAGTGGCCTTATATCTCAACTTTTTGGCTAAAGGGAGCTTCTCACCATCTAGGATTATAAGAATCACTCCTCCGGCTCCTTTACTATTAACTGCTCCATTGAAATACATCTTCCATCCTTGCACCGAAATAGCAATGATATCCTCATCAGGGAATTCATAATCAACCTGATCACCTTCGAGGGAATGATTAGCTAGGAACTTTGCTACGGCCCGTCCCTTAATGGTTTTCCTAGTGATGTACTCTATGTCGAATTCTTGCAGTAAAATCAACCATCTTTCCATCTTTCCCAACAAAGAAGGTGCTTCTTGAAGGTATATAAGAGGATTATGCTTAGTTATTGCCTATACCTTGTAAGAGTGAAAATAGTGTCTTAACTTCTTAGAAACCCGTATCACTGCTAAGTAAATCTTTTCCACTTCTATGTATTTAGCTTCATATGGAAGGAATTTCTTATTGAGGTAATAGACTGTAAATTTGATCCTGAACTCATCCTCCTGAGCCAACATAACACCCACTGAGTTTTCTTCGATTGCTAGGTAAAGGATTAAAGGCTTCACTGGTTGTGGTGGTCACAGGACTGGAGGGTGTAAAAGGTACTATTTGATGGTGTCAAAGGCTCTCTGGCAATCGTCGTTCCACTTAATAGGCTGATTATTCCTATAAAGCTTGAAGATCGGCTTGCAGATCGAGGCGAGCTTAGCAATCAAATGACTAATGTACTGAAGTCTGCCTAGAAAACCACTAATGTCCTCCTTTTGAGGTGCTGGCATTTTTTGATATCTTTAATCTTATCAGGATCCACTTCAATTCCTTTCTAGCTTACCACATGACCTAATAACTTACCAGAGGTAACCCCAAAGATGCACTTCTTGGGATTAAGGCGAAGGTTGTACTTGTTGATCCTTCGAAAGAACTTCCCTAAAGCTTTAAAGTGTCCCTCACGAGTAGCTGATTTGATCATTATGTCATCAATGTAAACTTCGACTTCCTTATGGATTAGATCGTCCAAGATCTTGGTGGCCATTCTTTAATAGGTTGCTCCAACATTCTTTAATCTGAAAGGCATTACCCTATAAGCAAAAGTCCCTATTCAGTAACAAAAGCCATCTTAATTCGGTCCACCATCTTGTTGAGAATTTCATTATATTTGGCATACCCATCAACAAAACTATACATACAACAAGCCGCAGCACTGTTAATCAAAACATCTATATGAGGCAAAAGAAAGTCATCTTTTGGACAAGCCTTATTCAAATCCTGGTAGTTTATACATTTCAAATCCTGGTAGTCTACATATACATGAACTTTCTTGTTCTTTTTGGCCACAAAAACAACATTAGTTAACCAAATTGGGTATCGAACCTCTATAAGGAACTTAGCTTCAATTTGTTTATGGGCCTCTTCCTTGACATTTTTTGCCCATTCTAGCCTAAGCCTTATGAGTTTTTGTTTAACTGGTTTGTGATATAGGTATATGGGTATGGCATGTTCAGCAATTTCACAGTTGATTCCTAGCATGTCTTCAGAGGTCCAGGTGTGACACGTGCCGACCCCCGGGGTGCCCCGAACCGCTCGCTTTTATGGCTTTCGGGATGAGGTTCATAAGAACTTATAAGAAATTATAAGTGTGTCCATTTTGGGCAACAAGGAGGTTTCTTAGACTCGCCACCCAATAGAACATTGGGAAAGGTCGTCTAGCCTCAGTGAGCCTAAGACAACGCTACTATGTCCATTATAAGCAAGCAGGAGGTGTCTTGGAGGCTTCCACCCTAATGATAGGATGGTCCTCTAGCCTCACGCTTGGGAAAATTAGAGGTGTTTTGGAGGCATCCGCCCTAATAGAACATTAGGATGGCCCTCTCGCCTCGTGGCACCTAGAACTGTGCAATTTTGAGCCTTTTACGGGACATAAGAGGTATCTTGGAGGCCCCATCCCAATTGAATATTGAGATGGCCCTCTCGCCTCGTTAAGCCCAAAGACCAGAGAAGGTTCGGGACTTCCCATTTATTCATACCTTGATTAATTTTATAATTGAGCTTTGAATTTAGCGTTTCATCCTTTTTCTCATTCAATTCGGTGCAGTTTAATTAAAGTGCAAATCATTCATTCAAGGAGAGCGGTAAACAAAGCATAATTAAAATAAGGTATCTAAAGATAGATTACAACAAAACTAGGGGAGGAATACAATCTCCATTGTAAATAAAATACAAAGCATGCATAAAACGGGATATACATCAGGAGTGAGAACATTGGTCCTCGCATGCATATTTATTATAAAATAATTTTGATGTGATAATTTTTATTTGCTGAAAAAATAGGACATTGGTCCTCAATTTACAAAAGATCCCAATTTGATTAATAAAATACATTTAACCATTTTTACATCAGCGAGAAAGTATAAAAAGAACATTATTCACAATAACAATATAATAAAAAGATAAAGTCTAGAGAATGAACCCGAGAGAAGACCCTTAAGTCTTTGCAGTAGCTTCTACACTAAATGGCTCCAAATCCCCCAACAATTCAAAATAATAACTCATAAAATAAAGAACATGTTAGTGTAAATTTAAAGAACCAAAATAAATATGAAATTAAATGATAGGGAGGAAAAATGGAAGAAATTGAATAAGAATAACCATTTAAAACAAAAGAAAAGAAGAAAAGGAGTTCAATGGGAAAAGAGGCCTAGGGACGGCCCAACACATGTGACCGATGGGCGTAAGGGCGACCCTTAACATCCCGTTGCTTGTTTGAGCGACGGCCGTTGGTGGTCCTTATGCCCGTCGGTCGTCTCTGTTTCCGAACAGTAACCCAAAATTAAAATTTTTTTATTTTTAATTTAAATAAAAAATGGATTTGTACAAAAAATCACAAAAATAATTGAATTCAAAGTAATAGGTCCAGAATATTTACCCTCGAATTTTTACCTCGTGAAGGTGAACGTTGCAAGATTTGGACTCCTCAATTTCTACAAGGATCGGATTATGATCACACGATCGGGAGAGATTTTCGGTTGCAAAAATCTCACTTTGAAAAATAAACCATAAATTATTTTCTCTTTCTTGGAACTTGGACAGCAATGAATATTTGAATTAGCTGATGGATGAAAACAAATGGATCTCACTTCCTCGGATTAGCGTAATTCGAGATTAAAATAAAGAAAAGAAATTTTGAAAGAAAAATTCTTTTTGTAGAAATTAAAAATGAAATCCTCTGTGGAAAATTGCTAAACTTTAGTTTTCTAATAAAAAATTTCTAATCAATAGTTTTTTCGCAAAATTTCCTACCCTGAGAACTGAATCCCTTTTCCCTATTTATAGATTTAGGAAGAAATTTCAAATAAGTTTAAATTTTAAATTTAAATTTGAAGAGGATTCTCCAAAATCAAATCAAAACCGAACGATTCTCAGAATATTCCTAAAATCAAATCTAACATTTAAAAATATTTGAAAAGATTTAGGAAATTCAACAAGATTTAAAAGATATTTTGCGAAATCCTTCAAAATTTGGAGAATCCGGTGGTTCAGACAACCAGATCACCGACCGACGGGCTGCCCGTGGATTACCGACGGGCGTTGGTGGCAAGGGGCACCAGCGATCATCCTGTTGACGGGCCTTACACGTGGCATGGAGGCGAGAGACAGCTGTCTCCCGCGAGGAACAGGCGTCGCTCAGTCTAGCGATGGGCGCCGCTCAAATGAGCGACAGGCGTCGCTCAGCCAAGCGACTGCTCCATCCCCGAGCGATGGGTGTCGCACAGGCGAACGACGAGTATCTTTCATTCGAGCGAAGGGCTCTCTTCCCTGAGCGACGGTCGGCGCTCGACATGAGAGACAGGCCTCCCGCATGAGCGACAGGCTATTCGCCACCGATGGGCTGCCCGTTTGTGAAACCAAATGCTAATTCTCAAAATTGAACTCTCTCCGACTGTCCGAAATCCCCCGTTTACCCAGAAAACCTTTGATCCTTATAAAACTGAAGGACGAACATCTTCAACTCTCATCCCTTATTCAAAAACTGACGTTAGTTTTTTCATCGGGTAACTCTGATCTGGACTATCTCAGGACCCGGTGTCTACAGTTGCCCCCAATTTTTGGGAAACTAGTACACTAGTGTCTAGATGAGCCAAAATTCAGAGGAGAAAGGAAGAAATGCATACCTGAGTTAGTCCTTACCTTCCTAATGTTGCGTGGAAGCAAGTGATTTCTCGTCTCCATCCGGTGAGCCTCGTCTCGGCCTGCCCGGTAATTGAGAGTCGCGGGAGGCAGTATTTTCTAACTGCAACCCATTTGCAATTTGTTCTATTGCTGGTGTACTGCTAGCCTCGTCTTGGCTTGCATGGTGTCTGCGAGATGCGGTGTTATCTAACCCATCTCGGTTGCGATATATTCTATCGCGCTTGCCCCACTAACCTCATCTCGGTCTGCGTGGCGACTGATATGTTCCGCTAGCCTCATCTCGGCCTGCGCAGTGTGAGGTGAAGTGTTGTCTAACTGCATCCTCTGTTTGTGATCTGTTCTATTGCGTGTGCCCCACTAACCTCATCTTGGTCTGCGTGGCAGCTGATATGTTACGCTAGCCTCATCTCGGCCTGCGTGGTATGAGGTGAAGTGTTGTCTAACTGCATCCCCCGTTTGCGATCTGTTCTATCGCGTGTGCCCCACTAACCTCATCTCGGTCTGCATGGCGGCTGATCTATTTTGCTAGCCTCATCTCGGCCTGTGCGATGTGAGGTGAAGTGTTGTCTAACTGCATCCCCTGTTTGCTATTTGTTCTATCGCGTGTGCCCCACTAACCTCATCTCGGTCTGCGTGGCGGCTGGTCTGTTCCGCTAGCCTCATCTCGGCCTATGCGGTGTGAGGTGAAGTGTTGTCTAACTGCATCCTCTGTTGCGATCTGTTCTATCGCATGTCCTCCGCTGGCCTCATCTCAGCTTGTACGGCATTTGAATTGTTTCATCGTTAACCATCTTCGGGTCAGTGTGAATTCGTGTTCCTGTGTTACAAAGGATTTGATCAATTCATTGCGAGTTGATTTGTTCGTTATCTTTTAAACAATTTTTGCATTATTATTATCTTGTTTTTTCCTTTTTCATTCACCGTGTTATCAAACGCTTGGAAAATGTAAATAAGATGTTAATCATGGCATAATATACAGCATGAAATATAGATTTAACAGAATATAAGCATAAGTTAGTCAAAATGTAAACATAAATGTTCCACTAAATGACAACATATTTTGTACAAAAAATACACAAGCAAAATAAAATGTAATGAGAATGGGCTCCCTGAACAGTCTAAAGAGGGTGGTAGTCCGAGGGCTCATCCGGGTTCTCCTCATCATCTGACACATATACTTGTTGGCTCCGTGATGTGGATGCCGATGGCCGGGCCCTGAACGGGGAGGGTCGACTAGGCGGTGCTGGCGCTGGGGGTCTGAACCTAGCTTGGGCGCGAGGAGGGGCTGTGACCGGTGCAGCCGCGGGCTGGTCTCTCGCAGGGTCCACTTACTGGAACTGTACCTATGCATAACCATCCAGGAAAGGCTGGGCGCACACTCCCATGAACTCTAAGGTGTCCCTGACTACCCATCCCAACTCCTGGAATTTGCTAGACAGCGTCAGGGTCTGATCTCGGGTTGCATTCCTGATGCCCCCAAGTGTAGACTCTATCTGCTCTCTGAATTCTCTGATAGACTGGGAGATGGGTGGAACATCACCCTCCAGCACCCCCACTCTGAATCTGAGGGAATTGATAGACTCGTCAAGCATCTGGACAGCTGCGTCCACCCTCTCGGCCGCGACACCATGGGAAGTAGTCAAATCTCATCGTAGGTCCTCTATGAGCCTAGCCTGGTCTCGGATGACCCTCTCCTGCTGGTCTAGTCTCTCTAGCATGGCTCGGTCTCTCTCCTTATACTGCCTAATCCCCTCGAGGAGGACCCTATCTCTCTCCTCCTGCTGCCCAATCCGCTCAAGGAGGACCCTGTCTCTCTCCTCCTACCTGCGCTCCATGGCGGCAAAGATAGAGGTCATGGCTGCCATCAGATCTGGTTGGGCTGGCTGTGGTGCAAGTGCTGGGGGCACTGAATCAGCCGGATGGTTTGGAGGTGGCGCAGTGGAAGTGGATGCCCCCGGGTGCCCTACTCGGCTGTAAGGGTGAAATCTAGCTGTATCCCGAGGCATCGACCTCTGTACCCGTGCCGGAGACGGAGGAGGGGTCTGCACCCTCTGAGCTAGGGGAGTGGCAAATAACTCATCCAGGGTGAACTCGATCCCCATATCGACGGGAGTCTGCGGCTGTCCCTCCTCTAATGGCGGCTACTGTGGAGGCGGTCCCTGCTGAAACCCAGGCTGTTGGGGAGGCTGGCTCTCTTGAAATTCAGGCTGTTGGGGAGGCTGGCCCTCTTGAAACTCAGGCTGCTAGGGAGGCTGGTCCTCCGAAAACTTTGCCTGCTGAGGAGGCTGCTCCTCCATCTGGGCCTCCCCTGCCGGCTGAAGCGAAGGAAGGCCTAGAGCCCATCTGGTCTCATGGATCGTGTGCAGTCTATATGCCTCAGTCTGGCTTGGCAGCTAAACTATCATCCACATGGTAAGAGCTGATGTTGCATCTACATATGTACTCTTCTCCAGTGCAGGTCCGAGACAGTCTGGACAAGCTCCCAACTCCAGCAATAATCTAGTGATTACTCCTCCCACATATACTATAGGGGCTGCCCCACTAGACACTCTAACCAAATTATCCACGATCTCGTGGCTAATGTTGAGCCGACGCCCTGCAACCATGGCCTACAGAATCCAGATCTCTAAGACATTAAGTGAGCCCGGGTTACCAGCCCGTCCCAAGTAGGAGCTGGAGATAACCCTATGAATGTACCGGAGGGCCTGTGACGAGAGCACCGTACTCTTTGCTTTATCATGGTCATATGGCACTGCCGGCAGAGCCATGACCTCCCAATGCTGGCTCCAAACAGCCCTCTGAGGCACTATGACATGGTCTCCGAATGGTAACACCATAGCCTCTGCGAATTGCTAGCGGGTGATGCTGTAGTGATATCCATCGACCTAGAACTGAATGACTCCCTCCTCTGTGTCCGACCTCTGGAATCCCTTGTAATGCAAAGTAGCAAGAAATTCTCGGACAACCCCCGGGTGAATGTGGAATGCAGGCCACAGAAACTCTGTCCATCCTATGGCCGCTACTAGTGCGTCTACCTCCTCCAACATACCCATGGCCTGTAGGAAGGGTCTGGAGATAAAAAGGCTGGCCCGAAACTGAACCCGAGCCAACAGCCTGAACCTCTCCCTCGCCTCATCGCTCATCCAGGCAGGAGGCTCGGGCTCTAGCTGACCATGCAGAACCTGACGTCTAGGAGGCATCCTGAAAAGAAAAAGTAAGAAATTAATTTGGCATCATCGCGGCTAAACAAAAGATTATGACTTTGTATATTTCGGTGGCATCTCGGGCCAAAATGCAATAGTTTCAGCAACGTTATCATAGGGGTATACTTATACAAAATATATATAAAAATTTGGGCGGCATCCCGGTAAGGGTGTGCCCCATTAAAAATTTTGGGCAGCATCCCGGCAAGGATGTGCCCAACCTCCTGCACAAAAAAACAAAAAAAAAAAGGACAGGCCTCAGGCCCCAAGTAACATTTCAATTAATTTATGTCATGTCCAGTTTGAGTTGGTCCTAGAACTAAGTCCAATAGCGGTAAGTCCAATTTTTCTATGGATAACTTTTATTCTCTTATCATTTTGTTCTTTTCTTTCTCATTTTTTCAATTTTTTATTGTCCTTTTATGCATATTCACATCATATCCCACATATAGTTCAAAGAAATTGAGTAGGAAAAAGGCAGAAATTAACATTATGTTATTGCTAAATTATGCCAACATGCATTTCTCATGAAAAATATTAAAATTAAATAGAAATAAGAGTAGAAAAATGAATAACTGACCTGCATGTCGACGAGACGGTGCTGAAAATAAATTTGACTAAAGTGTGTAAAAAGTGTGTTGTAGACACCGGGTCCCGAGTAGCCTTGATCAGGATTACCCGATGATGAAATTAAATGTGCCGATTAATAGGCAAAAATAATGAAAGTTGGAAGTGATAGTTTCCTTGTCGTTTTGATTTGTGAGGAATGAATAAAAATATATTTTAAAAATATTTTAAATATATTTTAAAAATTATTTTGGGATAAAAAGTTAGTTTTTAAATTATTGTGTTTTCATAGGAATTTAAAAAAAAAAAAATTGCCTGAAAAAGCACGGCTGTGCTTCTTTGAAAGCACGGCTGTGCTTCTTCGAGCACGGCTGTGCTTCTTTGAAAGCACGGCTGTGCTTCTTCGAGCACGGCTGTGCTTCTTTGAAAGCATGGCTGTGCTTTGCGCTGCACAGCGTGAACGAGCGCGAAAGCACAGCCGTGCTTTTCTCGAAAGCACAGCTGTGCTTTTCAGTGCAGTGCACCCCCTGCGACCCCATTTTGCCCTTTTTTTCTTTTTTTTTTGTCATAATTTCTTCATTTTAAATGCTTTTTAACTCATTTTTTTTTTTTTGCATAATTCAATTCTAAAATCCTTCTATCTTCCAACTCTCCAAATTCAGTTGTTTTTTTGAGTTATGGGAATTAAATTAATTTAATTTCTTTAATTAAAAAATCTGAATTTTGGGGGAAATAAAAAGGATTTTGGAGAGAGAATTAGGGAGGATTTTCTTTCGAAAACTTTTTTTTTCTTCTTCTCTCTTTTCTCAACCAAATTCTCTCAATTTCTAAAGGAATTTCTGGCAATTCTTGAGACAAAAAATAACAATTTTTGTTCTTGACAATTTTTCTTATTTTCAATTGACAACTTTTTACTTTAAGACAAATAAACTAATTGTTTGTTCTTGAGTAAAATTTATCTTTCAATATTTTATTTTTTCTTCTAATCATTTTTTTAAAATCAAGACAAGGAATTGGATCATCTACCTTCATTTCTTCAAGATCAATTTTGAGGGTAGACATTTTTGGCTCAATTTCTTAGTTTGATTTTTAATTTCATTTCTTTTTTATTTAATTAATTAACATGTAAATTCTTTTAGTTCTATCATTTTATTCTTCTTTTTATTCTTTTGCTTTTATTCAATTGATTATCATGTAAATTCTTTTAGATCTATTATTTAATTGTTCATATTTTTACTTCTTATTTCTTTTTTTTGTTTAATTTGTTCATATCATTATTTCTTATTTTTATTTCTCATTTGATTGTTCATATTCTATGGTATTATTATGTTATTATTATTATTGTAGTTATTACCATCATTAGTATTATTATTATTATCCTTGTTCTTGTTTATTTTTATTATTACTATTATTATTTATTTCTTATACATGCTGATTTTTATTATTACCTTTGTTTTTTATACATGTTGGATATTGTTGTTGTTATTTTATATTTTTACACATGCTGAATTTTATGTTTGCATTTTCTATTCATGTTTTTTTATGCATGTTGAATTATATTATCATTATTTTATATTTTATATGCATGTTAAATTGTTAATTTGTTAAATTGCATATTTTTATTATGTCATTTTAATTGGTTTGTCATACATGATGCTTTTTTATTTGCTTTATTTTTATAGTATGTTTAACTCATTTTTATTACTAATATGACTTTTATTTGTTTCTTTTATTTCAATACTTATTTTTATGTGTGAGTCTTTTCCATACCAAGTGGGAACCCATGAAGATTTGAAGATCCATTTGGATGTTGTCAATTTTTATTGTTTTCATTATTTTGTTTTCATTTGGGTTCATTTTATTATGTAATTTGTAATAATAAATTTATTTTTATGCACGTTAATTAAAAAATCACAAAAATATTTATATTAATTAATTTGATTTTTTTCTAAATAAAAATGGGACCAATGTCCTAGCTTTTCCCCCAAAATAAATTGTCACTTTAAAATTGTTTACTTTAATTATGCATGAGAGGACCAATGTCCTTATTTTTAATAAATAACCCGATTTATGCATGAGTTGTATTTTATTTACAAATGGGGGTTGTATTCCGCCCCTAGTTTTATTGTAATTTATTTTGCTTTCCTTTATTTTATTTATCGCTTTATTTATATGTTTGATATGCGCTTAATTAAATTGCATTAAAAATTGAATGAGAAATGGGATGAAATACTAAATTCAAAACTTGATTATAAACTTAGCCAAGGTATGAATAAATGGGGAGTCCCGAACTTTCTCTGGTCTTTGGGCTTAACGATTACACTCCTAGGCTCCAGGGGGTAGAGGTTGAGATCTCCAAAATCTCTCTGGTTAGCCCAAGATGGATATGTATGCGCCGTCTTAGGCTCGATGAGGCTAGACGACCCTTCCCAATGTTCTATTGGGTGGCGACTCCAAGAAACCTCTTTGTTGCCTAAAATAGACGCAGCTTGTAAATACCTTACAAGTTTTTATGAACCTCTCCCGATCGCCCTAAGGCGAGCTTTCGGGAGGCATCGAGGTTCGGCGCGCGTCACAGTGGCGACTCCACTGGGGACATTAGAGACTTCCCTTCGAAAATACCTTGGCTAAAATTTACAATTGAGTTTAATAAAAATTTCATCTCTTTTCGAAACTGCATTACATATCATTAGAGCCTTAGATTTATGCTAGTTTGGTCCCTTTTCTAGCCCCGGTGCGTTCCCGAAGCACGACCCTATTTTCACTCAATTTAGGAAAGTGTTAAGTATAATCACCAGCCCAAGCCTCGTACCATCATGGTATATTAAATGGTGACCCGATCGGTTGTTATGCTCATGATGAGCTAGACCCGTTGGCAGGGACCATGCTTAGGTAGCCCTAAAGTAACACCACCCTTTGACCAAAGCTCATGTAATAGCAATAGATACTTCCACTAGGTGAAATGTACCGTAATACCGTGCTTGCTACCTGGGTCATCATATATTGAACAAAATCAGTTAAATTAAATGGTCTTCATCAAAGGCTTTCATGCCTCGATGGGCCCATCTTAGTTTAATTGAGGTGTTTAAATACATAATGGCCAAACACTCATACGTGTGTACATTAGATAAGAGCTGTTATGCTGCCGGTTTTCCACCGTGCCCCATACGCGTCTAAAGGGTTCCCTGTTAACCCTTGGATAAAGCCCACCTAGGAAAGAGACTATGCTACCTCGTGTCTGGGGGCAATAAGGTTGGAAGAATCTATCTGCTTGCATGTGTTTGTCTATGTTGCATCAGCACGACCATGCATTGCATTTTAATCATGCATCATCCTAACGAGATGTATTTGTTTAGGCCATCATAGATTCGCCCGGGTGGTTTAGGGGTCCCGACGGTCGGTTGAGAAGGATTCCACTCTTGGGGTTACCAGAGCTAGTGCTGTATCGGAGCACAAATTCTCTTTCAGATAGTAGTGAGATTTTCTCTTCAGAATCATCAAGTATGTCTAATCCAGCCAGTGGGTCTGATGCAACCAGGGCTATGATTGCCGAAGAAGTGGGAAGAAGAATGGAGGAGTTTGAGGCCAGAATGATGGCCATGATGGGCAATCATGCAACAACCTTAGCTCCACTTGCAGGGCAACAAGCTGCTGCTCCTATAAGGGGGCAAGATGAACAAGGGGCTGTGAGAGAGGACCCCCCTACTGTAGTGTGACGCGCGCTGAACCCGAACAACCCAGCAAGGGCCCTCGACGTGAATCCGCCTTTGGGATTCGAGGTATGAAGGTTCGCGTCTTTTGGATTATGGGCACCATGAGACATCATCGGTTTGCTCCTCCCAATAGAACATTGGGGAGAACAACCTAGCCTATTGACGCCTAAAGGCACCTTTGAGGTATCTGGAGTCGCCACCCAATTTGCGTGAAATTGGGAAAAGGTTTCTCACCTCTATTGGTCTAAACCAGAGATATGGTATCCGGAACTTCCCTCTTATTTATGCTTTGGTTAAGTATAAGTGGATTTTTAACTTCTTAAAATTATATCTCTCATCTCACACGAGCGATGCATTTAATTAAATAGCGCATTAAAAGCACGTAAAGAAAATAAATAAAAGCGATAAATAAAGTAAATAAAGAAAGCAAAAAATGAAAGCGGTAAACACACAAGCACGCAATTACAATAGAAATAGGGGCAGAATACAACCCCATTAAAAGGAGATTAAAGATGTAAGTGGGACGGAATACAATCCCCAAAAGATAAATAAAGTTGCCCCAAAATTAATTACAAGGGCCCAAATAGAAATGAACTTGAATTTAAAACACTCACTCAAGATTAAAATAAAAGAACATACATAAATCGGGACATTATTTGAGGAACATTGGTTCCTTCGCACTTGTCGAAATCTAGGAACATTGGTTCCTTCGTATTAATTTAAAGAGGGTTCGAAGAGTCATTTTTGATTGTTTTGAATTGGAAAACCGGGATGAGTGATCCCATTTTTGGAGAAAATTTGACTGTTCGTTTTAATGGTGATGTTTTCATGGTTGGGCTAAAACAAGGAACGTTGGTCCCAATTTTATTAGTGAAAATCCCGATTTAATTATAAAAGTATTTTTGTGAGTTTTTATCTCACTCGTGCATAAATAAAATAAATATTTACAAATAAACACGTAACACATAAAGAGAGAGTCAAAAAGATGTCACCAAACCGGAGTGACTCTCCACGCGTCACGACCCATCCGGGGAGTCACGGGACGCTCACATGACCCGACTCAAGTCAATTCTCAGACAAAAATTAATATCAAAAATATTAGTGATGGTTCTAAAAATTGATCAAGCGAAAATGAAATAAATATTGGGTAAGTCAAATTATAATGACGAGACAAACACGACAAAATTAATAATAACAATAAATATAAGACGACAATATTAATAATAAATAAATCAAATAATGATAATAACAACCACATTAATAAATAGTAATATAAAAAAACTAATTTAGGAATGAGAATAATAATAATAATAATAATAATAATAATAATAATAATAATAATAATAATAATAATAATAGAATATTAATGGCAACCAAAATAATGATAATAATAATAATAATAATAATAATAATAATGGAATATTAATGGCAATAACAATAATAATAAAAATAATACGGAATATTAAATGATAATAATGCTAACAAATTAATTAATTAATTAATAATAATAATAATAATAATAATAATAATAATAATAATAATAATAATAATAATAATGATAATAGGATGGTAATGATGCAAATAATAATAATAATGAATGATAAATAATATGAAACAGAATAATCAATAATAATAATAATAATAATAATAATAATAATGGCAATAGCTATGAAATGCATAAATGATAGTAATGACAGTAAATACAAAAAAGAGACAGCAAATAAATAAGTATATAATGAACACTAATAATAATGATAATAATAATAAAAACAAACTAAGAAAAATAATGCATAAATGATAGTAAACGAAACCAGCAATCACAAAAATAAACATGAAGAAAAAAGAATGGCATGCCCACAGTGACTAAATCAAAGAGAATATTAGGCAAATGACATAGTATTTAATGGCAAAAAAATAAAGAAGTATTTTACAATAATAAATAATATACAAACGAATAAATGAAATTGGCCCAAGAATGTTTACCCTCAGAATTTTTAGATCGGAGAAGCGGTGTCTCGATTTGTTTTTCTTGTCGAATTTGTGGTGATAAAAATTTGAAGAAAATGTGGAAATTGATATTTTGAAATAAAATCAAGAGAATATTTTGATAAAAATATTTTTTGGTGGGTGATTGAGCAAAGAAAATTAATTTTTCAAGCTTAAATCACCCAAAAAATGGATTATTTTTGAAGAACAATTAAAGATTAAAATTTGAGAAAAAGAAAAAGAAATTAAGAGTTGAAGAACCAGTTGCTGGAGAGGAAAAAATTGGAGAGAAGAGCCCAGAAATTTTTTGTGTAAAAATCTGTCCCCCCTGGAAATGAAGATCGAAATTCCTTTTGATTTGTTGGTCTTGGCTCAAAATAGAAAGAGACAGAAAATCTTTTTATTTTAGTTAATCAAAATTGACATAAAACGGTGAAAGAACCGGTCAAAACCGACTGAAAAAGAGACTGAAAATGGCGCAAGAGGCACGCGAGGGGGCAGATGGTCGCGTGGTGAGGGAAACGGTGCGCGCAAAAATACGCGCGTGGTGCCCTCGGTACCACGCGACCACTTCAAGGAAGTGGTCGCGTGGTACCACTTGCCACCTTTATAAAGTGGCCAAAATGGCCACTTTATAAAAGTGGCAGGTGCCCAAGGAAATTTTTAATTTCCTTTTAAATTTTTTTTTTTTTAAATCTTTTTTTTAATTAAACTAATTAATTAATTTAACAACTAATTCCCTTTTTTAATTAAATCAATTACTTAATTTATTCAATTAAATTAAGAAAACTAATTTAATTCACCCCTTTTTTTAAAAAAAAAATTAAATTAAATTAATTAATTAATTCAGTTCAATTAAATAACTAATTTAATTTTTTGTTTTATCAAAATAACACTTTCCAATAATATTATTTTTGGAATTAGAATTAATAATAATTTTTTTATGATAAAAAAAAAGGATTTCGACAAGAGAAACATCATTTTTGACACCTCTGCCCGTAAATCGGTATCATTCTCATCATCGGGTAATTCTGATCTTGGATCGCCTCAGGACCCGGTGTCTACAGTTTCCCCCAATTTTGGGGAACTCTAGGATTTAGGTGCCTAAGTGAGCCAAAATTCAGAAAAGAGAGGGAGAGATGCGTACCTGAGGCGGTCGCTGTCCGGAACTTGGTCTTGCCAGCTTGTCGGTATCATAGGATTACTACTGGTCACCTGATTGAGGAACGTCTACTTGTCGACGTGAAACTACGGCTGAGCGACGGATAAACACCAGTTTGTCGGTGCGTGAAGGCGCCAGACTTTGAAGAATGTGGTTGATAGAACACCAGTTTGTCGGCGTGTGAGACCACGGCTGAGCGACTGATAAACACCAGCTTGTCGGTGTGTGAAGGCGCCGGACTTTGAAGAACGTGATTGATAGAACACCAGCTTGTCGGCGTGTGAAACCACGGCTGAACGACTGATAAACACCAGCTTGTCGGTGTGTGAAGGCGCCAGACTTGGAAGAACGTGATTGATAGAACACCGGCTTGTCGGCGTGTGAAACCACGGCTGAGCGACTAATAAACACCAGCTTGTCGGTGTATGAAGGCGCCAGACTTTGTAGGACGTGATTGATGAAACACCAGCTTGTCGGCGTGTGAAACCACGGCTGAGCGACTGATAAACACCAGCTTGTCGGTGTGTGAAGGCGCCAGACTTGGAAGATCGTGATTGATAGAACACCAGCTTGTCGGTGTGTGAAACCACGGCTGAGCGACTGATAAACACCAGCTTGTCGGTGTGTGAAGGCGCCAGACTTTGTAGGACGTGATTGATGAAACACCAGCTTGTCGGCATGTGAAACCACGGCTGAGCGACTGATAAATACCAGCTTGTCGGTGTGTGAAGGCGCCGGACTTTGTAGGACGTGATTGATGAAACACCAGCTTGTCGGCATGTGAAACCACGGCTGAGCGACTGATAAACACCAGCTTGTCGGTGTGTGAAGGCGCCAGACTTTCCTGCAGAAACAAAAAACTTGTATGCAAGGGTAAGTTATGCATGTGCATGTGCATATGTTATGCAGAATGCAGGTGACACCATTCATCTGAGTGGTCTAGGGGTTGAGGTACGATAACTTTTGCCGAAGCGACTCATGGCTCCGTGTGGTCGCTTATGCCCCCAAGCGTCTGAAAGCGATGTCCTGCTTTATGGACTCTGACTCATAATTCTTCAGGGAGGATCGCCCGATGTGTGTCTTTGCTTGAGAGGGGTTGCCCAAGGTAATGCTGCCTTATCACTCCAAGCGTCATTGTTTTAAAGGTAGTGCGTCCCTCGTGGATTTTCACACTAGCTTTTCTTAGCGGGAGATGCGTCCTTGTCGGATTTTCACATAACCCTGTTGTGACGCGCGCCGAACCCGGTCAACCCAGCAAGGGCCCTCGCTTTGAATCCGCTTTAGGATTCGAGGTATGAAGGTTCGCGTCTTTTGATCATGGGCGCCATGAGACATCATCGGTGTATTCCTCCCAATAGAACATTGGGGAGAACAACCTAGCCTATTGACGCCTAAAGGCACCTTTGAGGTATTTGGAGTCGCCACCCAATTTACGTGAAATTGGGAAAAGGTTTCTCACCTCTATTGGTCTAAACCAGAGAGATGGTGTCCGGGACTTCCCTCTTATTTATGCTTTGGTTAATTATAAATGGGTTCCTAACTTCTTAAAATTATATCTCTCATCTCACACGATAAATGCATTAAAAGTAAAAGCGCATCTCAAGCATCCGAAAGCGGTAAAAGGAAAGCAATAAATAAAGCGATAAATAAAGCGATAAAAGAAAGCGATAAACACGCAAGCACGCAATTACAAGAGAAATAGGGGCGGAATACAACCCCAATAAAAGGAAATTAAAAATGTAAATGGGACGGAATACAATCCCATAAAATAAATAAAGTTGCCCCAAAATTAATTACAAGGGCCCAAAAAAGAAATGAACTTGAATTTAAAACACTCACTCAAGATTAAAATAAAGATCATACATAAATCGGGACATTATTTGAGGAACATTGGTTCCTTCGCACTTGTTCGAAATTTAGGAACGTTGGTTCCTTCGTATTAATTTGAAGAGGGTTCGAAGAGTCATTTTTGATTGCTTGAATTAAAAAACCGGGATGAGTGATCCCATTTTTGTAGAAAAGTTGACTCTTCGTTTTAATTGTGACATTTTTATTGTCGGGCTAAAACAAGGGACATTGGTCCCAATTTTATTAGTGAAAAATCCAATTTAACTGTAAAAATATTTTTGTGACTTTTTATCACACGCGTACAAAAATAAAACAAGTACTTACGAGTAAACACGTAACACATAAAGAGAAGGAATTAAGAAAGATCTCACCGAGCAAGGCGATATTCCACGTGTCGCGACCCATCCGGGGAGCCGTGAGAACGCTTACACTACCCGACCCAAATTAAACTCATACAAAGATAATATCGAAAATTATATTAGTAAATACTCTAAAAATTAATCAAACAAAAGCGAGGTAATAACAATAATAAAATTATGGCGATGGTAGCAACCATAAAATAACACTAATAATGATAAAAATAATAATAATAATAATAGTAGTAATGGACAATGATAATAAATAATAGTGAATATAATATAAATAAATATGATAATAATAATAATAAATATAATGATAATGATAATAACAATAACATTAATAAATAGTAATATAAACAAACATAAAAAATGAATGAGAATAAAATATGGTAATAATAATAATCATAATAACATAATATCAATAAATACAAAATGAATATATAATAATAATAATATTAATAATAATAATAATAATAATAATAACAGTAATAAACAACAACTATAAACAGTAACAAATATGAAATTTGAATAAGAATAATAGTTAGACGGGATAATAAAAATAATAATGATTATAATTATAATTAATTATAAAACGTTATGACAAAAAATATTTACAAAATAAAAATAATAGTAAAACGGAATTTTGCATAAAATGAACAAAGTTAGATAACTAAAAATATTAAAGGAACAAATTTGAATTATAACAAAAGTGAGAGTGACCAAAACCATTAAAATAAAAACCATGAAAGAATGCTGGAACAACATCATCCGAAAATAAAGAAAAAAAAAGGGAAAGAGAACAGCCATGTGAAGTTGAAATGCAAAACTCAAATAGATGAAGACAAATCATGCAAAAATGAAATTTAACAAACTACAATAATATATTAACAGTGATATCAACCATTAAAATGCTAAAAGTAAATAATAGACATGATGATAATAAGAAAAATAATATTAACAACAATAAATATTGTACAAGAAAAATAAAAGAGAATATGTCCAAGAATGTTTACCCTCAGAATTTTTAGATTGGGGAAACGGTGTCCCGATCGATTTTCCTTGTCGGATTTGTAATGATAAATATTTGAAGGAAAATGTAGAAATTAATGTTTTGAATTAAAATCAAGAAAATAATTTGATGAAAATATTTTGGTGGATGATTTGAGCAAAAGGAAATTAATTTTCCAAGCTCAAATCCCTCAATAAAATGGATGGTATTTTTGAAGGATCAAATCAAGGTTAAAAAAAACTTGAGAAAAAGAAGAAGAAAAGAAGCTAAAGAAATTTGCTGGAGAGGAAAAAAAGGTTGAAAAGAAAACCTTAGAAAAATAAAATGCCGTCCCCCCTCAAAAATGAGGAAAAAATCCTTATTTAAGCTTGTCTTGGCCAAAAATGGCAAAAGACAAAAAATCCTTTATTTTTAGTTAATCCAAAATATCACAAAATGGTGAAAATTTGGAAAAAGTCAGACTGAAAAAAAATTCAGACTGAAAACAGCGAAAAAAACGGACAGGCGAAGACCAGGTCGCGCGGAGAGGGCAAGGGCGCGCGCGGCAGCAGCCTGCTGCGCGCGTGGTGCCCCCGCACCGCGCGCGGCAGGCAGCTGCCTCGCGCGCAGGGGCTGCGCGCGAGGCAGCCTGCCTCGCGCGCAGGGGGGGGGCGCGCGGCGCCCCCTGCCTCGCGCGCAGGGGGGGGGCGCGCGGCGCCCCCTGCCTCGCGCGCAGGGGGTGCGCGCGGTGCCCCCTGCCTCGCGCGCAGGGGGGGGCGCGCGGCGCCCCCCGCCTCGCGCGCAGGGGGCTGCGCGCGGCGCTCCCCGCCTCGCTCGCAGGGGCTGCGCGCGAGGCGCCTGCTTTGCGCGCAGGCGCCCCTGCGCGCCGGGCGGCCTGCCGCGCGCTGGGGCAGCCTGCCGCGCAGGCAGCCCCGCGCTGCCGCAGGCGGCCTTCGCGGCTTTTTTTTTTTTTTTTTTTTTTTTAAATTATACACAAAATTAATATATATATTTTTTTTTTACTCCATTTTAATTTTTAATCTCTAAAATATATATTTTTAAATTATTTTTCGAAAAAACACACTTTTGACAAGGGAACGATCGGTTCTCACCTTTCTTGCCGAAAATCGGTCTTCTATTTCATCATTGGGTAATCCTGATCTTGGACCGCCTCGGGACCCGGTGTCTACAGTTGCCCCCAATTTTGGGGAACTTAGAACACAGGTGCCTAAGTGAGCCAAAATTCAGAAAAGAAAGGAAAGAGGCGCGTACCTGAGGCGGTTGTCTTCCCGAACTGGCTGGAGTTACTGTGGGTAGTTACCGTCTGTTTGTCGACGTGTTAACCCCCGTTGCCTTGGCATCTAACCTGTTGATGCGGATATACTCATGGATTGAAAGGATTTAGAATATTTTGGGAAGAGCTCAATGTCACGAAGGATAACGCTCCGCAAAGACCGAGGATGCCTTGAAAAAAGGACTTAAAGACAAAGCTCCGAAGAGACTGAGAATGCCTTAAGAAAGGACTTAAAGATAATGCTCCGAAGAGACTGAGAATGCCTTGAAAAAGGACTTAAAGATAATGCTCCGAAAAGACTGAGAATGCCTTGAAAAAGGACTTAAAGATAATGCTCCGAAAAGACTGAGAATGCCTTGAAAAAGGACTTAAAGATAATGCTCCGAAAAGACTGAGAATGCCTTGAAAAAGGACTTAAAGATAATGCTCCGAAAAGACTGAGAATGCCTTGAAAAAGGACTTAAAGATAATGCTCCGAAGAGACTGAGAATGCTCCGAAGAGACTGGGAATGATTTGAAAAAATGACTTAGAGATGATGCTCCGAAGAGACTGAGAATGCCCCGTGAAGGAGGACTTAAAGATAAATTTTGAAGATATTGAGGACGCCTGTTGGATAAGGACTTAGAGATAATGCTCCGAAGAGACTGAGAATGCCCCGTGAAGGGGGACTTAAAGATAGTGTTTTGAAGATATTGAGGATGCCTGTTGGATAAGGACTTAGAGATAATGCTCCGAAGAGACTGAGAATGCCCCGTGAAGGGGGACTTAAAGATAGTGTTTTGAAGATATTGAGGATGCCTGTTGGATAAGGACTTAGAGATAATGCTCCGAAGAGACTGAGAATGCCCCGTGAAGGGGGACTTAAAGATAGTGTTTTGAAGATATTGAGGATGCCTGTTGGATAAGGACTTAGAGATAATGGGGAGATTAGATGCACGTGATAAGTGCTTGTGCTAAGCATGTGCAAAGGATTACGCGTTGCAAGTACGCAAAGATCATGGGCACGAAATGTGTGCGAAGAATTTATTGTGCAAGATATATATAAAGTTTATGCATGCGTGAATGCATGTTGAGGCACCATCAATTGCCATACCCGTGAGATGCATATGTATGCAATAATGCAGGATAAGAGTTTATCCGAGTGGATTCGGAGGCGTCAGCTGATTTGCAGCAGGATCGGTGCCTCCTGGAATTGCTTTTGAATTTCGTGCCTCTGGGGGATTATGAGGTTCTCCTCTGGTACCTGTAGTCATTATTTGAAGGTAGTGCGTCCCTCGTGGATTTTCACACTAGCTTTTCTTAGCGGGAGATGCGTCCTTGTCGGATTTTCACATAACCCTGTGCCTTATTTTTTGCCTGGAATGGACCCAACCCAATCCAGCGGCTTTTATTTATTTTATTTTTTGTAGGGCAGACTGCCTGTCGCCAGGTTTTCACCCTGCCCTTTGGCCTAACTTTTGCTT
The DNA here is from genome assembly GCA_947683425.1 of Excoecaria cochinchinensis. Lineage (NCBI taxonomy): Eukaryota > Viridiplantae > Streptophyta > Magnoliopsida > Malpighiales > Euphorbiaceae > Excoecaria > Excoecaria cochinchinensis. Next base: position 11,634,903 of record CANTUQ010000119.1, read on the forward strand.
AGAGCGCCAGTCACGGTTTTCATCTCTAACGGCCTTATCTTTTTTTTTTTTTTTTTTTTTTGAGAGAAGTTGGAGTTGTTGCGAAAGGTCTTTCGGGTATGGTTGGCATGTGCTTATGTCCCAGATTTTGGTTGTATGAGCTTGGCCTTCTTTTTTAGGAAGGTGCTGCAGGGTTGGCTTCACAGTGGATAGCAGGATGAGATGACTGAAATGCCTGAGTGGCGAGAGTGGCAGAGGGTAGATTTTGGTTTTATTGCTGGACCCAAACGACTTTGGGTATGCAGGATGAACTGCCCTGGTTACATCAATACATCTTTGCATATATTTCAATCTGATTTCATAACACATGATCACTATTTGGCATTAACTCGAAAAAATATGAGACCTCATCTAATCTCGGGATAGATCTTGAGAGCATCAAACTCTTGTTATCAATCAGCCCTCGCGGGTTTTCTTGATTGAATATTTTCTCTCTTTTTTTTTTATTATTTTATTTTATTTTCTTTTTTTTAGCCCTTGCCATAGACCCTCTTTCCGTTCGTCAGTGTAGATTGAATTTGCTTTCATCTTCGTCAGCCGGGGAGACCGCCGCTTCTGAGAGTGGTTCTTCTCGGTACCAAAGTCTTGGTCTTAACCCTTGTGCAGACTGGTTGAGGTGATGGGTTCCTTATTTGGGGCTTGAATATGAAGTTTCACGTTTAGCCTTTGTTGCTTTAGCGGTTTGAGCCCTGGAATGGTTGTTCAATGGCTGAGCTAGGGTAACAGGTTGGGCTTGGATGATTTGGGGTACTTTTATTGGCTTTGGTAGCTCAAGCTTTCGAAATGGTTTTCGTCGGCTGGGATTGGGTGGCTGGTTTGGGGGGTTTTAGCCCTTTTGGTCCTCTTCAGCAGCTAAGAAAAATGGCAATATGCCGGCATGTGTAGATCAACGGGATTTGAACAAAGCTTTCTTCCAAATAGCATTCCCTTGCCCCCTGATCAATTCTCTCTTTTATTCTCTCTTTTCTTTACACCCCAATTTTTTTATTTTATATTTTTTTTTTACAACCCAATTTTTTTTTTTTTTTTTTTTTTTTTTTTTACAACCCAAATTTTTTTTTTTCGCCTCAATTTTCTTTATTTTAACAAACTTTGCTCAAATCCTAAAGTTTACACATACGTGCACTTTTTATCTTAACCACTGGAACCATTGTTGTTCAATTTGGGCGGGCATTAAATTTTGGTAAGAAATTTGGTTATGAGGGTTTTGGATGGTTAAGGGTCAGTCATAATCGGTTTTAGGGTACACATTCCGAATGGGTAGAGAGAAAAAAGGTCATATGGCTTGGTTCTTATGGGTTGCATATTTTCTCATGGTGGTTTTGAGTTTTATTTGTCCAACTTTTGGCGTAACTTTCGAAGCTTGATTTTATTCGGCGACACCATATGTAACTCAGGTGTTGTGGATGCGAAGAAGTGGCTTTCAAAATTCGGTTTATTGTCATGTTGGCATGTGGAAGCAGCGTTGGTCTTGAGAGCGTCCTTGTCCATCTTCAGCGTGTCATACTAGGTCCGGGCAAAGGCTCCTTTTTTTTTTTTTATTATCTCTCAAAATTATCCTCGCTTCAGGAGTTATATCAGATGCTACCAAGATTTTATTTGGATTCCCCAAAGTTCCGAGACTAGATGGAGTCGTATTAATTGGGTTAATGTCAAAATGAATGGATGCGTCGTGATCATGAGAAATGAAATCAAGGAAATATCGCATAAACAGAAATTGTTCAACATGTTACAATAACCAAATTGTCCTACAAGAGTTCTGGAATTGAAAAGCAGTAAACATTAAAAACATGATCTTCTGCTTGTGGCTTTGGAGGAACATGCCGATGAAGTGGATTGGCCCGATCACATCTCTGGTGGAGGATTGCATTCTAGTCTACCCCCTTCTTCTTCTCTCTTTTCTCGGGATCCGGGATTTGCTTGGAATCAATGAGGTCCTGAACCCGGTCTCTCAAAGTTCGGCAGTAGTCTGTCAAATGTCCAGTGTGCTGGTGGAATGCACAATATTGATCTGCTCTGTGGTGGGGCTGCCCCTGACTGCTGGCAGGCTTCGCCGGTAATGGCTGCAGTAACCCCCTTTTCACTAGCCTCTCAAAAACCCACGACAAGGGCCTACCCAACTCAGAGTAATATCTTTGATTCCTTCTCACTGATGACTCTCCCGCTTTTTTAACATTGCCCTTACAGCCATCTCGGATATTTAGGTTTGCATTCTTCAGAGCATGCTCTTTCACCAGATCTCCATCATCCTCAAGCATATTGTCATGTTCCAGAGTAGGCCTCTTACCACCTCCTTGTCCCACTGGTAAATCAAACGGTTCCTTGCCTCGGGGCTTAGTGGCACTAGGAGATGCCGTGGTTCTCGCTGTATGGGCTATTTCGACAGGGGTCGACTCAACTCGGTTAAAGGTAGCCGCCATCAATCGGGCTTGTAGGACCAGCGCGAGGGCGTCTATTCTCTCCTTAATCATAGCTTTAATCATAGCTGTCAACTTCCTTTCGAGCTCCTCAAGCCGTCTATCCATTTCTTGGGCCATTAATGCACGAGTCTCCTCAATCTGTCGTGAAAGGCTGGCCATACTCAATTCTTGGTTAGAACCCTCTTGTTTCTCACCTTCCTCTTCACCCCCGCTTCCGCTGCTGGACCAACAGCCTATCATTGCCACAAAAGTCTCTCCTTCATCTGCCTCAGGGCCAGTAGTAGTGGCATACCCATTTCCATACAAGTCTTGCAGTACATACCATTCCGGTAAGCCTGAACCAATCATGGCACAATGGGCTGACTTCTCTTGACTTTCTCTCTGCCCAGGATTAATAGCCTGTTTGCCATCGATCAAGGCTTGAATTCGGTCCCTTAAAGGACGACAGTAGTCTGTTCTGTGCCCTGTGTACTGATGATATGCGCAATACCAGTCCGTCCTGTGCTTAGGCTTCCCTTGACTTGGGGCGGGCCCAGCTGGCAAGGGTTGCAACTTTCCTTCCTTGATGAGACGGGTGAAGTGCCAAGATAATGGTCTGCCCGAGATAGTGAGATGTTTGGGAGCCGGTCCTATGGCAGAGACTTCTGCCGCCCTGTTATTGCCCCCGTTATCGCTGCTGCTTCCCTTATTTTTGCCTGAAGCCACATTTGCAGATCTAGCCACTTTATCTAAATGCTCAGCCTCAACTTCAATGGCTATGTCCTTAAGTGACTCCCAATCTTTGAGTCCCTTCATTTTTAACCCATCCCTCAAATATGGACTAGCATTTCGGATAAATAACCTGATCTGATCTGAGGTGTCGGGCTTTCTCTTTATCTCCATCACTCGATTCCTCCATCGGGCCAAGTACTCATGGAATGATTCCCCTGACTTTTGCTTCAGCACTTCTAAATCTTTCAATGTGACCTCTATCTTGGTACTGCAATCATACTGGCCAAGGAATTCTTCTGTTAACCGATTCCAGTCTTCTTTCGCTCTTCGATCCAGCCCATGGTACCAATCCACTGCTGGGCCAGCTTAGCTGAGACAGAAATAGTCCACTTTTTGCCTCTTAGTCAACCCTGTACCCTTCATGATCAGGGTGTATTGCTTAACATGTGCAGAAGGGTCCGATGTACCATTAAATTTTGGCAGGTCTGGCATCTTAAACCTCTGGGGCAACAGCTCTCCATCATCCAAATCCACATCTTCAGGGCTCACTCCCTTGCCAGCTGTCAACATGCGGGTGATTGCCTCAATTTGCTGTCTCATACCCCTCATAGCCTCGTCTTCTGCCCTGGGTGCTCCACCCCTCATGGCTTGATGGGCTGCTATCTTCTCAACCTCTTCTTCCATTGCGAAATCCTCATCAGGGTTTGGGATCCTTGCTCTTCCGGGTTCAACTGACACAGCCGTAGCTTTAGGCTCATTTACAGGTTGATGGGCAATAACTCCAACGAGGGGAGCCTCCCCACCAGCAGGTGGTTCGGCCTGGCCCCGAGGAGGGGCTACTGGTGGCTGTGGAGCAACTGGTGCTTGGGGAGCAGGAGGCTGTGCAAATCTTTCGGCCATTGCTCCCATCATTTCTAGCATTCTTCGATCAAAATCCTCCAGTCTCCTGTCAAGGTCTTGGGTGGTTAAGTTTCCAGCTTCTTCTGCCATTGAGGATGATTCACTAGTCGCTGAGAGTGGCTCAAAATCCCAAACAGGCACTAATTCTAGCAATCCAAAGGGCGAGTTTGTCGTCGCTAGTCGATCGTCAGAATCTCTAGTCCACTCAGCTGAATCTAGGATGGCTGAAAGATCAAGATTGTTAGAATGATGCATGGATGACATGTATAATGCATGATCGTGCCATGCATACAGTCTTTGCGAGATCCATGGACTACCACGGTACGATGGGATGCATGGAAGAAATTACATGCAGGATGGTATGTGCATGTGAAAAATAATATGCAGACGAGAGGATATACACACACACAGCATGAGATTAAATATACAAGATGATACGCACATGTAAAAAAAAATAGCATGCAGACAGAAAGATATATACGCACACAGCATGAGATAAGATATTATTATTTGTACATGTATTTATTTTATTGACATGCATGAATGACATGCGATGTATGAGCATGCCGTGCAGTATTCACAACCACATGCAAGCAAATAGATCCTTCCAACCTTATCACTCCCACACACGAGGTCGTGCGGTCTCTTTCCTAGGTGGGCTTCATCCAAGAGTTAACAGGGAACCCATTGGACGCGTATGGTGCACGGTGAAAAACCGACAGCATAACACTCTTAATCTAATGCGCATTCGTATGGGTTTTGGCCATTACGTATTTGGGCAATTCAATTAAACCAAAGTGGGCCCAACAGGGCATGAAAGCCTTTGATAAAAGACCACTTGATTTGCTTGATTTTGTTTAATACGTGATGGCCCATATCACAAGCATTGTATTAAGGAACATACCACCTAGGGGAAGTTTCTACTTGCCAGTGCATGAGCTTTGGTCAAGGTAATTTTACTTTAGGGCTACCCAAGCATGATTCCTGCCGACGGGTCTAACTCGTCATGAGTATAGCGACCGATCGGGTCGTCATTTAGATATACCAAAAGGTACAAGGCTTGGGCTGGTGATTATCCTTAACACTTCCCTACAATGAGTGAAAGTAGGGTCGTGCTTCGGGAACGCACCGAGGTAGAAAGGGACCAACTAGCGTAATTCTAAGGCTCTAAAATGAGATGCAAATTTGATAAGAGATAGAATTTTAAGTTTTAAAAACCCAATTATATATTTTAACCAAAGCACTTTCGGAGCAAAGTTTCAAACACAAAGTCCCCAGTGGAGTCGCCACTGTGACGCGCGCCGAACCCGGTCAACCCAGTAAGGGCCCTCGCTTTGAATCCGCTTTAGGATTCGAGGTATGAAGGTTCGCGTCTTTTGATCATGGGCGCCATGAGACATCATCGGTGTATTCCTCCCAATAGAACATTGGGGAGAACAACCTAGCCTATTGACGCCTAAAGGCACCTTTGAGGTATTTGGAGTCGCCACCCAATTTACGTGAAATTGGGAAAAGGTTTCTCACCTCTATTGGTCTAAACCAGAGAGATGGTGTCCGGGACTTCCCTCTTATTTATGCTTTGGTTAATTATAAATGGGTTCCTAACTTCTTAAAATTATATCTCTCATCTCACACGATAAATGCATTAAAAGTAAAAGCGCATCTCAAGCATCCGAAAGCGGTAAAAGGAAAGCAATAAATAAAGCGATAAATAAAGCGATAAAAGAAAGCGATAAACACGCAAGCACGCAATTACAAGAGAAATAGGGGCGGAATACAACCCCAATAAAAGGAAATTAAAAATGTAAATGGGACGGAATACAATCCCATAAAATAAATAAAGTTGCCCCAAAATTAATTACAAGGGCCCAAAAAAGAAATGAACTTGAATTTAAAACACTCACTCAAGATTAAAATAAAGATCATACATAAATCGGGACATTATTTGAGGAACATTGGTTCCTTCGCACTTGTTCGAAATTTAGGAACGTTGGTTCCTTCGTATTAATTTGAAGAGGGTTCGAAGAGTCATTTTTGATTGCTTGAATTAAAAAACCGGGATGAGTGATCCCATTTTTGTAGAAAAGTTGACTCTTCGTTTTAATTGTGACATTTTTATTGTCGGGCTAAAACAAGGGACATTGGTCCCAATTTTATTAGTGAAAAATCCAATTTAACTGTAAAAATATTTTTGTGACTTTTTATCACACGCGTACAAAAATAAAACAAGTACTTACGAGTAAACACGTAACACATAAAGAGAAGGAATTAAGAAAGATCTCACCGAGCAAGGCGATATTCCACGTGTCGCGACCCATCCGGGGAGCCGTGAGAACGCTTACACTACCCGACCCAAATTAAACTCATACAAAGATAATATCGAAAATTATATTAGTAAATACTCTAAAAATTAATCAAACAAAAGCGAGGTAATAACAATAATAAAATTATGGCGATGGTAGCAACCATAAAATAACACTAATAATGATAAAAATAATAATAATAATAATAGTAGTAATGGACAATGATAATAAATAATAGTGAATATAATATAAATAAATATGATAATAATAATAATAAATATAATGATAATGATAATAACAATAACATTAATAAATAGTAATATAAACAAACATAAAAAATGAATGAGAATAAAATATGGTAATAATAATAATCATAATAACATAATATCAATAAATACAAAATGAATATATAATAATAATAATATTAATAATAATAATAATAATAATAACAGTAATAAACAACAACTATAAACAGTAACAAATATGAAATTTGAATAAGAATAATAGTTAGACGGGATAATAAAAATAATAATGATTATAATTATAATTAATTATAAAACGTTATGACAAAAAATATTTACAAAATAAAAATAATAGTAAAACGGAATTTTGCATAAAATGAACAAAGTTAGATAACTAAAAATATTAAAGGAACAAATTTGAATTATGACAAAAGTGAGAGTGACCAAAACCATTAAAATAAAAACCATGAAAGAATGCTGGAACAACATCATCCGAAAATAAAGAAAAAAAAAGGGAAAGAGAACAGCCATGTGAAGTTGAAATGCAAAACTCAAATAGATGAAGACAAATCATGCAAAAATGAAATTTAACAAACTACAATAATATATTAACAGTGATATCAACCATTAAAATGCTAAAAGTAAATAATAGACATGATGATAATAAGAAAAATAATATTAACAACAATAAATATTGTACAAGAAAAATAAAAGAGAATATGTCCAAGAATGTTTACCCTCAGAATTTTTAGATTGGGGAAACGGTGTCCCGATCGATTTTCCTTGTCGGATTTGTAATGATAAATATTTGAAGGAAAATGTAGAAATTAATGTTTTGAATTAAAATCAAGAAAATAATTTGATGAAAATATTTTGGTGGATGATTTGAGTAAAAGGAAATTAATTTTCCAAGCTCAAATCCCTCAATAAAATGGATGGTATTTTTGAAGGATCAAATCAAGGTTAAAAAAAACTTGAGAAAAAGAAGAAGAAAAGAAGCTAAAGAAATTTGCTGGAGAGGAAAAAAAGGTTGAAAAGAAAACCTTAGAAAAATAAAATGCCGTCCCCCCTCAAAAATGAGGAAAAAATCCTTATTTAAGCTTGTCTTGGCCAAAAATGGCAAAAGACAAAAAATCCTTTATTTTTAGTTAATCCAAAATATCACAAAATGGTGAAAATTTGGAAAAAGTCAGACTGAAAAAAAATTCAGACTGAAAACAGCGAAAAAAACGGACAGGCGAAGACCAGGTCGCGCGGAGAGGGCAAGGGCGCGCGCGGCAGCAGCCTGCTGCGCGCGTGGTGCCCCCGCACCGCGCGCGGCAGGCAGCTGCCTCGCGCGCAGGGGCTGCGCGCGAGGCAGCCTGCCTCGCGCGCAGGGGGGGGCGCGCGGCGCCCCCTGCCTCGCGCGCAGGGGGGGGGCGCGCGGCGCCCCCTGCCTCGCGCGCAGGGGGGGCGCGCGGCGCCCCCTGCCTCGCGCGCAGGGGGTGCGCGCGGTGCCCCCCGCCTCGCGCGCAGGGGGGGGCGCGCGGCGCCCCCCGCCTCGCGCGCAGGGGGCTGCGCGCGGCGCTCCCCGCCTCGCGCGCAGGGGCTGCGCGCGAGGCGCCTGCTTTGCGCGCAGGCGCCCCTGCGCGCCGGGCGGCCTGCCGCGCGCTGGGGCAGCCTGCCGCAGGCGGCCTTCGCGGCTTTTTTTTTTTTTTTTTTTTTTTTTTTTTTTAAATTATACACAAAATTAATATATATATTTTTTTTTACTCCATTTTAATTTTTAATCTCTAAAATATATATTTTTAAATTATTTTTCGAAAAAACACACTTTTGACAAGGGAACGATCGGTTCTCACCTTTCTTGCCGAAAATCGGTCTTCTATTTCATCATTGGGTAATCCTGATCTTGGACCGCCTCGGGACCCGGTGTCTACACTTGTGCCTTATTTTTTGCCTGGAATGGACCCAACCCAATCCAGCGGCTTTTATTTATTTAATTTTTTTTTTGTAGGGCAGACTGCCTGTTCCCAGGTTTTCACCCTGCCCTTTGGCCTAACTTTTGCTTAGAGCGCCAGTCACGGTTTTCATCTCTAACGGCCTTTTTTTTTTTTTGCCAAGGAATCTTTTCAATCTGTCGACGTGGACCGGCTTCCTGAATTCGTTCCCATCACTATCTGTCAGGATCGCAGCCCCTTTAGACAAAAGCTTCTTCAGAATGAAGGGTCCTTCCCAAGTGGGCCTAAACTCGCCTCGAAAGTCCGGAACCCCCGGCCTCATCTGTTTAAAGACTAGGTCTCCTTCCTTCAATGGGTGTTTTCTTACTTTCTTCCCAAATGAGCGAGCTAGCCTTTTCTGGTAGATCTGGTTGTGGTAGTATGTTCGCATCCTACCTTCGTCCAATAGGTTCAACTGTAGTAGCCGCCGCTGGGCCCATTCGGCTTCGGGTAGCTGAGCTTCTGTTACCACCCTTAATGACTGGAGTTCTATTTCTATCGGTAGGACTGCTTCCGTCCTGTAAACCAAGGAGAAAGGGGTAGCCCCTGTAGATGCTCTGGCAGTGGTCCTGTAGCCCCAAAGTGCAAATGGCAATTTCTCTGCCTAGTCTCTATAGGTTTGCACCATCTTAGCCAATATTTTCTTGACGTTCTTACTAGCGGCCTAGACTGCTCCGTCGGCCTGCGGTCGGTATGGAGAGGACTTATGGTGTTGGATGGCGTACCTCTTGAGCATCTGCTTAGTCTCAGCTTAGAACTGTACCCCATTATCTGACACGATGTGATGCGGGAGCCCGTACCTACAGATCAAATGTCGCTCGATGAACTCGGCCATTTCCCGGGTGCCCAACTTCTTGAAGGATTCAGCCTCGAGCTATTTGGTGAAATAATTGATAGCAACCACAATAAATCGGTGTCCATCGGAGGCTGTCAGGTGTACTTCTCCTATAATGTCAATTCCCCATGCTGCGAACGACCATGGAGATGCCAGGTTACACAACTCCGAAACTGGAAGGTGTCTCAGATTAGCGTATTGTTGGCATAATTGGCACTCCTTCACATATTTAGAGCTGTACTGCATTGTCAGCCAGAAGAATCCTTGCCGCATTATTTTCTTTGCTAGGGCCAGACCATTCATATAGGCCCCACAGACCCCTGCATGAGTTTCCTCCATAACCTTTTTGGCTTCTTTACCATCTAAGCATCTTAGTTGTATGCCATCGGCTTGTCTCTTGTACAGCACACCGTTTACACTGATGAACTGAGTGGACAACTTGCGAATCATCCTCTGGTCTTTTTCAGTGGCTTCTTCTGGGAATACCGCCCTTTCCAAATAATTCTGGACATCATAGTACCATGGCTTTCCGTCCGTAGCCTCGACATCCCCAACTCATTCAGTCTCAAAGTATGGCTTGTCTGCACTAGAAATGTGCACAGGCCTCATGGCTATTCCCTTGGGGTTATCCGACATGGATACCAGGGTGGCTAAGGCATCTGCCAATTGGTTCTCATCTCGGGGCACGTAGTTAAAAGTGCAGACTCCAAACTGGCCACTTAGTTCTTTTAAAAACCTCACATATGGCAACAGCCGCTCTTCCTTAACAGTCCATTCACCCCTGACTTGGTGGATTACTAAGGACGAGTCCCCAAAGACCTCTACTACTTTTGTCCCCATGGCTGAGAGTGCTTCTAACCCAAAGATGCAGGCTTCGTACTCAGCTTCGTTATTTGTGGCTTTATATCTCAGTTTTTTAGCTAAGGGGAGCTTCTCACCATCTGGGGTTGCTAGAATTACTCCTGTCCCGGCCCCTTCGTTATTTACTGCCCCATCAAAATACATCAGCCACTTCTGTACCGTGATGGCCACCACGTGTTTGTCGGGGAATTCATATTCTAGCCGGTCTGCTTCAATTGGATGGTCGGCAAGAAAATCCGCAACTGCCCGACCTTTGATGGTCTTTCTCGTGACATACTCCACATCAAATTCCTGTAGCAGTATTAGCCATCTTCTCATCTTCCCTAACAACGAGGGCATTGCTAGATTCAGTGAGATATCAGATGCAGTCGTCGACGGATTTTTGGGGTGTGTTCTCCTGTGCGGGCTTTGTCAAGCTACTTTCTGTATCATTGCCCGACGTGCTCGTCAGCTCGGGATGACCCAGGACCCTGCTAGGGACCCATTTTCGTTCCGGGGAGGAATCTTTTCTGCAAACTTTTACCTCTTGCTATCAGGATCTTTGGAGCCAACCGCCGGCGAAAACTGTCATACCCCTTTCGGTACCCATTTTGTAACTTCTACTGGTGAGTGCAAAAGATGGATACTCAGTCCGGCACCTGACAACGGGACACGATAACTTAGGCATCTGGCTGGCGAGAGCAGGAGTAGAGTAGCCACTTAGATTTTACTTTTTATAAAAGAACTAGGAAATGATGAGTTGAACTGCTTTTGCTTTATGTATTTGCATAAAACTGTGTGCATTTCAGCATGATTTCTCCATACATGATCATTATTTAACATGGATTCAGAATGCAAAATTACATCTAATCTTGGAGTGGATCTTGTAAGCATCAGACTCCTGTTTCCAATCAGCCCTCGCGGGTTTTCTTGATTGAATATTCTCTCTCTTTTTTTTTTTTAAACCTCCGCCATGGACCCTCCTTCAGTTTGTCAGCATTGGTTGAATTCGCTGTCATCTTCATCTGCCAGGGGGATCGCTGCTTCTGAGAGTGGCTCCCCTTGGTATCAAAGTCTTGGTCTTAGCCCTTATGCAGACTGGTCGAGGTGATGGGTTCCTTATTTGGGGTTTGAATATGAAGTTTCGCGTTTGGCCTTTATTGGCTTTGGCGGTTCGAACCTTGGGATGGCCTTTCGATGGCTGAGACAGGGTGACAGGTTGGGCTTGGATGATTGGGGGTACTTTTATCGGTTTTGGTGGTTTAAACTTTTGAAATGGTTTTCGACGGCCAGGTGTGACGCGCGCCGGATCCCCGCGGCCGCCCGCTCGACCGCCTGCACGTGGGCGATCGGGGCATTTGTGGGTCCGTCAACAGCTTGCGATAAATAGCAAGTGCGTCTATGTTGGGCAACAAGGAGGTTTCATGGACTCGCCACCCAATAGAACATTGGGAAAGTTTCTCTCGCCTCGGAGAGCCTAAGACTTGCGCATTTTATCCATATTGGGCCATGAGGCCTAGGATTAACGTCTAAGTCTCGTGACACAAAAGGTGTCTTGGAGGATAACCTCTAGCCTCTTGAGCCCAAAGACCAGAGCAGGGTTCGGGACTTCTCATTTATTCGTACCTTGATTAATATTATAATTAAGTTTTGAATTCATTGTTTCATCAACTTTCCACATAATGCAATTTTAATTTAAAGGCGCAATCATTTATATCAAAAGCGGTAAATGTAAGCAAAATCCAAAATAAAGCATTCAAAATAAATTACAATAACACTAGGAGCGGAATACAACTCTCATTTATAAAAGTGAAATACATGCATAAAACGGGTTATTCATTAATAGTGAGAACATTGGTCCTCGCATGCATATTTATTATGAAAAAGTTTTGATGTGATGATTTATTTGGGTATGAAAAACTAGGACATTGGTCCCCTTTTATTTAGAAAAAATGTCAAGTTAATTAATAGAAACGTTTTTGTGATTTTCTTTTTAGCGAGCCTAAATAAATAATTTTACAAGAAAATTATATGGCAAAATTAAATAAAATATTACAAACCGAATGAAAATATGTATATGAACCAAACGAGCCTTTTTGGACCTCCCGATGTGCTCGCAAAAAAAATGCCCAAGCGAAAAAAGGAGTTTAGACATAAAAACAAATACAAATAAAATAATGTTAGTGATTAAATCAATTAAATAAATTAAACATGCAAAATAATGAATAACAAATTAAAATAAAATAAGATGATATGAAAAGAATGATAATGGAATCAAAAATATTAACAAACCAAAATAAAATGAGAAACATGCATTATATGTGATAAATGATTAAATGATGTGATGAAAATAAAATATAACATGTTAATTAATTAGTATATGTAAAAATATGAACATGATGAAAAATGATGAAGATAAACGAATCAAAGAATATATAAAATGATAAAGAAAAGAATAATAGATTAAAACAATTAAAGAATGATGAAAACAATTAAATGAACAATACGATTAATTAAATATGTTCACAAATGATATAAACCATTTACATGGCAAAAAGATCAATTAAAATAAATTTATTAATTACATGTTAAAAATAATGATGAATTAAAGTGAAATAAATTAATTACATGTTAAAAATTAATAAACAATCAATATTTATGTGAATAAAAATCATATCATGTATAAACAATTAAATGGAACAAATATAAAATCAATACAACAAATTGAATAGATTAAAACAATAAATAGATCAATAAAAACAATAAAATATATATGAATGAATTAAATAAAATAGAAATTGAAATGGAGCCAAGAATATTTACCCTCAGAATATTGGACTTGATGAAGGAAAAGTGATGGTTGATTTCTTTGTTTGATGATTCACAATATTAGAGTGAAATATTATGAAAATGTTGGAATTTTATTCCAAGGAAAATGAAAATAAAAAATGATCAAAAATTCTTTAAGAACAAAGAATTGATACCTTTGCCTAAAGAAATGATTTTGATCAAAAAAAAAAAAGTTTTATTGATTAAAATAAAGAAAGATTGATTGAAGTTTTATCAAATAAAAATTAGATTTTGATGACAAACAATTATTTTATTTGTCTCAAAATCAATTTTTTATCAAAAAGAGATTCAAAACAAAATCAATGAAAAAAAGTTTTATTGAACCCAAAATAAAAGATTAAAAACAATTTTAAGAACAAATAATTATTATATTTGTCTCAAAAATTGAATCCAACAACAAAACTTCCTCTAAAAATATGTTTAGAAGAAATTATGTTGGAAAAAGAATGAAACACTTGATTTTTCTTTTTGATTTTTGGTTGGGAAATAAATCTGGAATTTTTGGTGGAAGAAGAAGAAGAAATCTGGAATTTTTAGGTCTAAAAAATGTGGAGAGGAGAAGAGAAGAGAGACTACTTTGATTTCATCATAAACTATTTATAGGATAAAATAGGTTGCCCTAATTTAATTAAGGAAAAAACCTATTTTAACCCAAAATTATTTTATTTTTAATGATAAAATCAAGTTTTATTATTTAATTACCTAAAAAAAATATTTTAGAATTTAATTTGAAGTCAAAAACCCCAAAAAAATGGGATAAAAAACGGATTTTTGGGTGAAAAAATCGGAAAAAATGCTGAAAAAGAGGAAAAGGGTATCAGACCCTGTACCGACGGCCAGGAGGCCGTCGCCACAGAGGACACCGCCCGTCGCTATAGAGCGACGGGCACTCACGCGGCGAGGCGCGCGATTCCCGCCCGAGCTTCGCGCGGGAATCGCGCGAAGAGGCGAGCGGTGCGGCGCGCAGCGCGCAACGCTGCGCGTCGCTTTTTAGCGACGCGCAGCATTGGCGACGCCGCGCGTCGCTAAATCGCGCCCAGCGCGCTGGGCGCCTGGGCGTCGGCGTGCTGGGCGCCTGGCGCCTGCGAGCTGGGCGCCCGCGCGCCTGCGCGCTGCCGCGCCCGACACTCGCGGTCCGAAAAATTTTTTTATTTTATTTTTTTATTTATTTTTTTCTATATTTTTTTTAAAATTTTAAATTGACTAAAAACACCATAATTTTAAGTCCCCATTTTTCAAAATTTATTTTTTAAATCTTTTTTTTATTATTTTCTAATTTTCACTCTAAAATGCAAATTTGACGAGAAAATCATCACCTTTAACCTTTTAAGCCTGTGAAGGCAATTATCATCATTGGGTAACTTCGATCTAGGCTGACTCAGGACCCGGTGTCTACAGTTGCCCCCAGTTTAGGGGAATCTAGTACACTAGTGTCTAGGTGAGCCTAAACTCAAAGAAGAAAAGGAAAGAGACGCGTACCTGAGTCGGCCGTCTTTCCGCTTGATGGAGTTATGATGATAGCTGTTGCTGTCTTTTGGTTGTAACAGGTAATGCCGTGGTCGTGCTAACCTCTTGTGGGTAGTGCCGCCATCGTGCTAACCTATGTGAATTGGTAGTGTCGTGGTCGTGCTAACCTCTTGTGGGTTGTGCCGCCATCGTGCTAACCGCTGTGAATTTTGGAACTGTGCTCCCCCTGAGAGGTCTTCAGTTCTTTGCCATTTGCCCCCTGAGAGGTATTCAGTTCGTTGATTGTTTGCCCCCTGAGAGGTCTTCGGTTCATTGATTGTTTGCCCCCTGACAGGTCTTCGATATGCTGCTCCCTGAGAAGTCTTCGATTTTCTGCTCGTTTGCCCCCTGAGAGGTCTTCAGTTTGCTGCTCCCTGAGAAGTCTTCGGTTTGCTGCTCCCTGAGAAGTCTTCGGTTTGCTGCTCCCTGAGAAGTCTTCGATTTTCTGCTCCCTGAGAAGTCTTCGGTTTTCTGCTCCCTGAGAAGTCTTCGGTTTTCTGCTCCCTGAGAAGTCTTCGGTTTGCTGCTCCCTGAGAAGTCTTCGATTTTCTGCTCCCTGAGAAGTCTTTGATTTTCTGCTCCCTGAGAAGTCTTCGATTTTCTGCTCCCTGAGAAGTCTTCGGTTTTCTGCTCGTTTGCCCCCTGAGAGGTCTTCAGTTTGCTGCTCCCTGAGAAGTCTTCGGTTTGCTGCTCCCTGAGAAGTCTTCGGTTTGCTGCTCCCTGAGAAGTCTTTGATTTTCTGCTCCCTGAGAAGTCTTCGATTTTCTGCTCCCTGAGAAGTCTTCGGTTTTCTGCTCCCTGAGAAGTCTTCGGTTTGCTGCTCCCTGAGAAGTCTTCGATTTTCTGCTCCCTGAGAAGTCTTTGATTTTCTGCTCCCTGAGAAGTCTTCGGTTTTCTGCTCCCTGAGAAGTCTTCGATTTTCTGCTCCCTGAGAAGTCTTCGGTTTTCTTCTCCCTGAGAAGTCTTCGGTTTTCTGCAAAATAAGGAAACTAAACTATGCAAAAATGGTGAGCATGCAAGTGAAATGTATGAGTAATGCAGGAATGCAGGATAAAAATTCATCTGTGTGAACTTGAAGATGATAGCCGGGCTAGCTGCGATTTGCGATATAATTGATGCCTTTTGAGCTGCTTTTGAATTTCATGCCCTTTGGGATTGTGAGATTCTCACCTAGTACCTGTAGTCATTATTTGAAGGTAGTGTGTCCCTTGTGGATTTTCACACTAGCTTTTCTTAGTGGGAGATGCGTCCTTTATGGATTTTCACATAACCCTGTGCCTTATTTTTTGCCTGGAATGGACCCAACCCAATCCAGCGGCTTTTCTCTTTCTTCCTTTTTTTTTGAAGGACAGACTGCCTGTTTTCAGGTTTTCACCCTATCCTTTTGCCTAGTTTTTGCTTAGAGCGCCAGTTACGGTTTTCACTCTAACGGCTCTCTTTTTTTGTTTTGTTTTGTTTTTTTTTTTTTTTTTTTTTTTTTTTTGAGGTTGCTGAAGTTGTTGGCAAGAATCTTTAGGGAGTCTTAGGACATGGTTGCATGAGCTTGATTCTTCACATTTGACGGCAGGATGAATCGGTTGAAGCGCTTGCGTGCTGAGAGTAGCAGAGGGTAGGCATATACATGACTTTGATCACACAGGGTACAATACTCTGATCACATCATTGCATAAATGCATGTGTTTCAATTTGATTTCATTAAACATGATCATTATTGATTTTAAAAAATACAAGACTTTAGCTAATCTCGAGATAGATCTTGAAAGCATCAAACTCCTGTTATCAATCAGCCCTCTCAGGTTTAATGATTGAAGATTTCCTCTCAATTTTTTTCTTGAATGCGAATTCTAGAAGCAATGTTGGAGACGAGACTTAACTCGAATGCATGAACGCACTCGTGGCTTCTCACTTGAAGCTCAAGAAACACCATAAGCCTCTTCTTACGTACCAAACCTCTTTAGAAGGTCATCTCCGCTAATTGGATAAGACTGAACCAAGAATCAAAAGGTCTTACTTTGGTTGTAATGTCAGGCTTAGGTAGATGGCTGTCAAAGGAGGATCAGGTCGCTAGAGAAAAATGGCCGCAATATTTTCTCAACTGGTGGATGAACCATTCTCAGCTCAGTTGTATATACAAAGGTATTCTTGAATTTGGGCTCGGTAACATTTCAGCTCCTTGAGATCAGAATAACAATAAAAGGGTAATTATTGAAACTAGTCAATTGGTTACTGTTTTGAGGTCTTTTGTTTTTGTTTTTTTTTTTTTTTTTCAAAGTGTAAACTTGTCCTTACCAAGGCAATTTTGATAACCCATGAAGAAATTGTTAATTGTCAAAACGTTCATCCCTTTTTTTTAGAGCGGCCACTCTTCTAAGGGGAAGCCAAAATCATTTTAGGCGAGGGGATAGTTTTAATGTGTGTAACAACAAAATTGGTACGCATTCAGCATACCTTCATAAAGGCTCAATGGGCTAGCAAGCGATTGTGAAGTAAGGGTAGGAAATGGTCATTTAGAGAGCTATACAAAGAAATAGTGCCTAAATCATTTTCTAGGTTCCGTCTTATCCAGAGGTCGCTTTGACGGGTAATCAGAAAGGTTCTAGTGCTCTTAGTGAGTTTCCATCCAGTCCCCTAATTGCAACTAGTTTTTTTATTATTTTTAATTTCCCTCTCTACAGGAGCTATGTTAGATGCTATCAAAATTTTCTTTGGGTTCCCCAAAGTTTTCAAGATTAACTGCAGTCATATTATTTGAATTAATGCCAAAGTTAATTTGTTATGATCATGCAAAATGAAATCAATAGAAACATTATTCAAATAAGCAAAAAATTGTTCTCTTTATTACAAACAGAAAATAAAAAGTTCCAAAAGTAAAAAGATTCCAGCATCCAAAAGCAATATCACTAGTGGACTGCAAGACACGATCATGTTTGCGGTGGAGGGACTGCGTTGTAGCCTGCCTTCTTCTTCTTTTCTCTCTTCTCAGGATCTGTGATCTGATTGGTGTCAATGAGATCCTGGATCTTATTTCTCAGAATACGGCAATAGTCAGTCAAATGGCCGGTGTGCTGGTGGTAAGCGCAGTACTGATCACCTCTATGTCCCGGCTGTCCCTGACTCAAGGCTGGTCTGGGTGGCAAAGGTTGCAACTTGCCTTCTTTCATCAGTTTTTCCAGTACCCAGGATAGAGAGCGGCCTAAGTTGGAGTAGTATCTTTGACCCTGCCCAACTCCAGTAGCTGAGACCTCTGCTGTCCTACCATTTCTGCTGTTGCTGCCTCCAGCACCTCCAGATTTGAATCCCGACTGGTTCCCATAGCCTTTCCCAGCAAAGTTATTTTGGTTTGCTTTCTTTGCCAGGTAAGCCGCCTCAGCTTCTATAGCGATATCCTTAAGCGACTCCCAGTCCTTGAGCCCCTTAAAACTGAGCAAGTCCCTTAAGTAAGGGCATGAGTTTCTGATAAATAACCTGATTTGGTCTGCAGTGTCAGGCTTCCTCTTCATCTCCATGACCCTGTTTCTCCATCTTGTAAGGTACTCATGGAATGACTCATCATTCTTCTGCTGTAGAAGCTCGAGGTCTTTTAGGGTGACCTCCATCCTAGTGCTGCAGTCGTACTGCTTCATGAATTCTTCGGTCAAAAGGTCCCAGTCCTCTTTGGACCTCCTATCCAACCCGTGGTACCAGTCAACTGCCGGGCCCACCAGACTAAGGCAGAAATATTCCACCTTCTACTTCTTGCTCAGCCCTGTGCCTTTCATGACCAAGGTGTACTGCTTGATGTGGGCGGATGGGTCAGAGGTGCCATCAAACTTCGGAAGCTCGGGCATCTTGAATCTTTGGGGCAGCAGCTCTTCATCCCCTAGATCTCTGTCTTCTGGGTTGATCCCCTTGCCTACTGACAGCATGCGGGTGATAGCTTCGATCTGTTGTCTCATACCTCTTAGAGCTTCATCCTCTACTCTGGGTGCTCTGGGCCTTGCAGCTTGGTGGACTATCGGCACCACTTCTTCTTCTTCCTCCATCAGGAAATCATCATTGGGATTGTGAATCCTTTCCCCTCTTGGCTCGATGGGTGCGGCAGCTCTGTGCTCATTGTTGGGTTGGCGAGCAGCAGCTCCAACGAAGGGAGCCTCCCCACCAGCAGGTGGTTCAGCTTGCCCCCGAGGAGGGGCTGCTTGTGGTTGTAGAGCAGCAGGCGGCTGTGGGGCAGCAGGTGGATGGGCAATCCTTTCAGCCATGGCACCCATCATATCCATCATTCTTCGTTCAAAATCCTCTAGCCTCCTAGCTAGGTCCTGAGTGGTCAAAACTCCAGGTTCTTCTGCCATTGATGATTCAAGAGAGGATTCACTGATTGATGAGAATGACTCAGAATCCCAATCAGACACTTGTTCCGGTAACTCAAAGAGCAGATTTGTCCTTACTAGCCGACCGTCGGAACCTCTAGTCCACTTAGATGAATCTATGATGGCTGAAAAAATTAGATTGTTAGGATGATGCATGAATGACATATACAATGCATGATAGTGAGCTATGCAACATTTACAATCACATGCAAGCAAGTAGATCCTTCCAACCTTATTACTCCCACACACGAGGTAATGCGGTCTCTTTCCTAGGTGGGCTTGATCCATGGGTTAGCGGGGAACCCAATGGATGCGTATGGTGCTCGGTGGAAAACCGGCATCATAACATCTCTTATCTAATGTGCAAGCACATGGGTTATGATCGTTATGTATTTAGGCAGCCCGAACAAGTTGACATGGGCCTATCGGGGCATGAAAGCCTTTGATTAGGTGACCAATCAAATTATTTGGGTTTGTCCAATATAAAATGACCCATATAGCAAGCAAGGTATTACGGTTCATACCACCTAAGGGAAGTATCTATTTCCATTACATGAGCTTTGGTCAAAGGGTGGTGTTACTTTAGGGCTACCCAAGCATGGTCCCTGCCGACGGGTCTAGCTCATCACGAGCGTAACGACCGATCGGGTCACCATTTAATATACCATGACGGTACGAGGCTTGGGCTGGTGATTATCCTTAACACTTCCCTAAATTGAGTGAAAATAGGGTCGTGCTTCGGGAACGCACCGGGGCTAAAAGAGGGACCAAACTAGCATAGATCTAAGGCTCTAATGAGATGCAATGCAGTTTTGAAAGAAGATAAAATTTTTAAATTAAAACTCAATTATGATTTTTAATCAAGGTACTTTCGAATTGAAGTCTCGAGTATGTCCCCAGTGGAGTCGCCACTGTGACGCGCGCCGGATCCACGCGGCCGCCCGCTCGACCGCCTGCACGTGGGCGATCGGGGCATTTGTGGGTCCGTCAACAGCTTGCGATAAATAGCAAGTGCGTCTATGTTGGGCAACAAGGAGGTTTCATGGAGTCGCCACCCAATAGAACATTGGGAAAGTTTCTCTCGCCTCGGAGAGCCTAAGACTTGCGCATTTTATCCATATTGGGCCATGAGGCCTAGGATTAACGTCTAAGTCTCGTGACACAAAAGGTGTCTTGGAGGATAACCTCTAGCCTCTTGAGCCCAAAGACCAGAGCAGGGTTCGGGACTTCTCATTTATTCGTACCTTGATTAATATTATAATTAAGTTTTGAATTCATTGTTTCATCAACTTTCCACATAATGCAATTTTAATTTAAAGGCGCAATCATTCATATCAAAAGCGGTAAATGTAAGCAAAATCCAAAATAAAGCATTCAAAATAAATTACAATAACACTAGGAGCGGAATACAACTCCCATTTATAAAAGTGAAATACATGCATAAAACGGGTTATTCATTAATAGTGAGAACATTGGTCCTCGCATGCATATTTATTATGAAAAAGTTTTGATGTGATGATTTATTTGGGTATGAAAAACTAGGACATTGGTCCCCTTTTATTTAGAAAAAATGTCAAGTTAATTAATAGAAACGTTTTTGTGATTTTCTTTTTAGCGAGCCTAAATAAATAATTTTACAAGAAAATTATATGGCAAAATTAAATAAAATATTACAAACCGAATGAAAATATGTATATGAACCAAACGAGCCTTTTTGGACCTCCCGATGTGCTCGCAAAAAAAACGCCCAAGCGAAAAAAGGAGTTTAGACATAAAAACAAATACAAATAAAATAATGTTAGTGATTAAATCAATTAAATAAATTAAACATGCAAAATAATGAATAACAAATTAAAATAAAATAAGATGATATGAAAAGAATGATAATGGAATCAAAAATATTAACAAACCAAAATAAAATGAGAAACATGCATTATATGTGATAAATGATTAAATGATGTGATGAAAATAAAATATAACATGTTAATTAATTAGTATATGTAAAAATATGAACATGATGAAAAATGATGAAGATAAACGAATCAAAGAATATATAAAATGATAAAGAAAAGAATAATAGATTAAAACAATTAAAGAATGATGAAAACAATTAAATGAACAATACGATTAATTAAATATGTTCACAAATGATATAAACCATTTACATGGCAAAAAGATCAATTAAAATAAATTTATTAATTACATGTTAAAAATAATGATGAATTAAAGTGAAATAAATTAATTACATGTTAAAAATTAATAAACAATCAATATTTATGTGAATAAAAATCATATCATGTATAAACAATTAAATGGAACAAATATAAAATCAATACAACAAATTGAATAGATTAAAACAATAAATAGATCAATAAAAACAATAAAATATATATGAATGAATTAAATAAAATAGAAATTGAAATGGAGCCAAGAATATTTACCCTCAGAATATTGGACTTGATGAAGGAAAAGTGATGGTTGATTTCTTTGTTTGATGATTCACAATATTAGAGTGAAATATTATGAAAATGTTGGAATTTTATTCCAAGGAAAATGAAAATAAAAAATGATCAAAAATTCTTTAAGAACAAAGAATTGATACCTTTGCCTAAAGAAATGATTTTGATCAAAAAAAAAAAAGTTTTATTGATTAAAATAAAGAAAGATTGATTGAAGTTTTATCAAATAAAAATTAGATTTTGATGACAAACAATTATTTTATTTGTCTCAAAATCAATTTTTTATCAAAAAGAGATTCAAAACAAAATCAATGAAAAAAAGTTTTATTGAACCCAAAATAAAAGATTAAAAACAATTTTAAGAACAAATAATTATTATATTTGTCTCAAAAATTGAATCCAACAACAAAACTTCCTCTAAAAATATGTTTAGAAGAAATTATGTTGGAAAAAGAATGAAACACTTGATTTTTCTTTTTGATTTTTGGTTGGGAAATAAATCTGGAATTTTTGGTGGAAGAAGAAGAAGAAATCTGGAATTTTTAGGTCTAAAAAATGTGGAGAGGAGAAGAGAAGAGAGACTACTTTGATTTCATCATAAACTATTTATAGGATAAAATAGGTTGCCCTAATTTAATTAAGGAAAAAACCTATTTTAACCCAAAATTATTTTATTTTTAATGATAAAATCAAGTTTTATTATTTAATTACCTAAAAAAAATATTTTAGAATTTAATTTGAAGTCAAAAACCCCAAAAAAATGGGATAAAAAACGGATTTTTGGGTGAAAAAATCGGAAAAAATGCTGAAAAAGAGGAAAAGGGTATCAGACCCTGTACCGACGGCCAGGAGGCCGTCGCCACAGAGGACACCGCCCGTCGCTATAGAGCGACGGGCACTCACGCGGCGAGGCGCGCGATTCCCGCCCGAGCTTCGCGCGGGAATCGCGCGAAGAGGCGAGCGGTGCGGCGCGCAGCGCGCAACGCTGCGCGTCGCTTTTTAGCGACGCGCAGCATTGGCGACGCCGCGCGTCGCTAAATCGCGCCCAGCGCGCTGGGCGCCTGGGCGTCGGCGTGCTGGGCGCCTGGCGCCTGCGAGCTGGGCGCCCGCGCGCTGCCGCGCCCGACACTCGCGGTCCGAAAAATTTTTTTATTTTATTTTTTTTTTATTTTTTTCTATATTTTTTTTTAAATTTTAAATTGACTAAAAACACCATAATTTTAAGTCCCCATTTTTCAAAATTTATTTTTTAAATCTTTTTTTTATTATTTTCTAATTTTCACTCTAAAATACAAATTTGACGAGAAAATCATCACCTTTAACCTTTTAAGCCTGTGAAGGCAATTATCATCATTGGGTAACTTCGATCTAGGCTAACTCAGGACCCGGTGTCTACACCGGGATTGGGTGGATGGTTTGTGGGTTAGCCTTTTAGATCCTTTTCTGTAGCTAAGAAGAATGACAATGTGCATGCATGTGTAGATCAACAGGATTTGAGCGAAGCTTTTCTTCAAATAGTATTCCCTTGCCCCCTGATCAATTCTCTCTTTTCTTCTCTCTTCTTTTTTTTCTTCTTCTTTTTTTTATTTTTTTATTTTTTTTTTATTTTTTTTTAATTTAAGTTTTTTTTTTATATTTTTTTTGCAACCCAATTTTTTTTTTTTTTTTTTTTACAAGCTCTGCTCAAGTCCTCAATTTTACACATACGTGCACTTTTTATCTTAACCACTGGGACCATGTTGCTCAATCTAGTCGGGCATATAGTTTTAGCAAGAATTTTGGCTATAAGGGTTCTGGATGGTTAAGAGTCGATCATAATTGTTTTTGGGGTACACATTTCAAATGGTTGAGAGGAAAGGGTTCACGTTGTTTGGTTTTGATGAGTTGTATTCTGGTGAGTTATGTTTTCTTCGTGAAGGTCTTGAGTCTCATTCGCCTAACTCCTGATGTAGCTTTCGAAGCTTGATCTTATTTGGTGGCATCATATGCATCCCAGATGTCGTGGGAGTGCAAAGAAATGGCTTTCAACATTCGGTTCGTCGTCATGTTGGCTCGTGGAAGTAGTATTAATCTCAAGAATGTCCTTATCAATTTTCAGCATGTCATACCAGATCCGGGCAAAGGCTTTTTTTTTTATTATCTCTCAAGTTTTTATCTCACTTCAGGAGTCATAACAGATGCTATCAAGATTTTCTTTGGGTTCTCCCAAAGTTCCGAGATTGAATGGAATGGCATTAGTTGAACCAATGTCAAATGTAAATGTGCCATGATTATGCATAATGAAATCATAAGAAACATCACACAAGATAGCAAAACCATCCATTTCATTCAAGAAAACTATAATTAAAACTGTCATTATCAAATAGTTCAGAAATAAAAAAGAGCATCTAAATAGCTACTTCCTTCTTCTCTTGCCAACGCGGACACTGCAGTCAACGGCCTATTATCACTTTTGGGAACCATTCTCCTCACTTCTCAGCTCCTCATCAATTAAGTGTAGAATTTGCCTCCTCAGAATTCGGCACTCGTCAGTCTCGTGCCCGGTACGCTGATGGTAGGCACAATACAGATCTGCTCGGTGATTGGGGCGCCCTTGGCCCCTGGCAGGTTGGGCCGGCATTGGCTGTATTTTTCCCTTGCTGACAAAATGAGCGAAGTGCTTGGATAGGGGTTTTTTCAGTATGGCATAGTGACTCTGAGTCATTCCGAAAGTCGGGGTCCTTGTGGCCCTAAAACCTTCTCCATCGTCCCCTGCAAAACTTAAGCTCCCGTGACTACCCTGGCGGTATTCAGGATTTGTGATCTGGTTGCTATCGATAAGATCCTGAATCTCGTGCCTCAGCCTAGCACAATTATCCGTCATATGGCCAGTGTGTTGGTGGTATGCGCAGTACTCGCCTTCTTTGTGCCCGGGCTGCCCCCAGGTCTTTGCCAGCTTGGACGGCAATGGTTGTAACACCCCCTTTTTCATCAGCCTTTCCAGAACCCAAGACAAAGGTCTGCCTAAATTAGAGTAATGCCTCTGAGCCATCTCAACCATTGGCGCTTTCCCCATCCTTTTTGTACCTCTGTTGTCACCATAGTAACCAATTCCGAGACTTGCAGGGCTAGTAACGGCCCCATTGGGAGGTGTCCGGGTAGTTGCAAGCTTGGACCTCATGATCTCCTCCTCAAGATCAGCTAATCTCTTTTTAGTGTTTGCGGGACTGAGACGACCCATCGGCTGTAAGGGCCCTAGTCCCTTCCCTCTTTCCACTTGCTCGATCAGTGAGTTGGGTGTCGTCTCGCCCCTAGGCTCAAGAGCGAATGGAGACATTACAGCCATCATCGCGTACTCCTTTTTTGTCGCGGCTGGGTCAAATCGGTTAAGTGTAGCTGCAGTGACTTGAGCTTGAAGAATTAGTGCCGCGGCGTCCAACCTTTCCTTAATTATGGCTGACAACCCCCCTTCAAGTTTTTCAAACTTTTCATCTAGTTCTCGGGCAATCATGACACGGGCCTCTTCAATCTGTTGCGAAGGACCAGCCATTCCCAATGTCTATGGATGCTCTGACTAAGACGGTAGATCTCTGCCAACCACTTCGAATTCTGCTTACTCTTCAGATAGCTATGAGGACCCCAGAACCTCCCCGGTGAATGGTGTATGATGGATGAAAAATCAAAGGGGTTAGAATGATGCATGGATGACATGTGATGCATGAGCATGACGTGCAACATTTACAACCACATGTAGACAGGTAGATCCTTCCAACCTTATCACTCCCACACACGGGGTTGTGCGGTCTCTTTCCTAGGTGGGCTTCATCCGAGGGTTAACAGGGAACCCATTGGATGCGCATGGTACGCGGCGAAAAATCGGCAGCATAACACTCTTAATCTAATGAACATACGTATGAGTTTTGGCCGTTACGTATTTAGGCAATTCAACCAAATTAGGGTGGGCTCACTGGGGCATGAAAGCATTTGATGAGGAACCACTTAATTTGCTTGATTTTGTTTAATACGTGACGGCCCACTTCACAAGCATCGTATTAAGGAGCATACCACCTAGTGGAAGTTTCTATTTGCCATTACATGGGCTTTGGTCAAGGTGATTTTACTTTAGGGCTACCCAAGCATGATCCCTACCGACGGGTCTAACTCGTCATGAGTATAGCGACCGATCGGGTCGTCATTTTGATATACCAAAAGGTACAAGGCTTGGGCTGGTGATTATCCTTAACACTTCCCTACAATGAGTGAAAATAGGGTCGTGCTTCGGGAATGCACCGGGGTAAGATAGGGACCAACTAGCGTAAGACTAAGGCTCTAAAATGACATGATGCAATTTTGAAAAGAGATAGAATTTTAAGTTTCAAAAACCCAATTATACATTTTAACCAAAGCACTTTCAGAGTGAAGTCTCAAACACAAAGTCCCCAGTGGAGTCGCCACTGTGACGCGCGCTGAACCCGAATAACCCAGCAAGGGCCCTCGACGTGAATCCGCCTTTGGGATTCGAGGTATGAAGGTTCGCGTCTTTTGGATCATGGGCACCATGAGACATCATCGGTTTGCTCCTCCCAATAGAACATTGGGGAGAACAACCTAGCCTATTGACGCCTAAAGGCACCTTTGAGGTGCTTCATATTCGGCTTCATTATTGGTGGTTTTGTACCTTAACTTCTTGGCCAATGGGAGTTTCTCGTCATCCGGGGTTGTTAGAATAATTCCTACTCCTGCTCCATTACTATTTACGGCCCCGTCAAAGTGCAATTACCAACCTTGAACCATAATAGCTGCTACATCCTCGTTGGGGAAATTGAACTCATACGAGTCTCCTTGATTGGGTGCCCTGCCAGAAACTCAGCCATTGCACGACCCTTAATGGTCTTCTGAGTAACGTACTGTACATCAAATTCCTGTAGCAGCAACAACCACCTACCCATTTTTCCAAGTAAAGATGGAGCTTCCTGCAAATATCTGAGGGGATTCTGCTTTGCTTGTGACGCCCATTCCCTAATGACAGACTAGCTCAGCTAATCTTAGTTAGAGAAGACCGCACACACACAACAGAACACATGCTTAGCCTGAATAATAAAATTTCATCACATACAATCTTAACTCACACATCACATGCCAACTACTTATAGTGCATTTTCATAGCCACACGCATTGCACCTACATATTTAGGTTAACATTCATAGTTATCAGAGTATTACATGCCTTTACATACCCGCTATACATACGATGGTACAAAAGCTTATACAGAAATCCCAAAATATTAAACCCAGAACCTACACTACCTATTTCCTACTGTTGACCGTACAAAATGCAGGGACGTCCTTCGATCACCTCTGGTCCGTACCTGCACGGATTAGAGTAAATCCATGCTAAGCGACAACGCTTAGTGGGGAACTCATCGCAGATCGAAGTAAGCTTAGCGATAAACCTGCTGACATACTGCAGTCTACCCAAAAAGCTTCTCACATCCTTTTTTTTCTGCGGCACTGGCATTTCTCTGATGGCCTTAACCTTGTCCGGATCAATCTCGATTCCCCTCTGGCTAACTACATGTCCTAAGAGTTTCCCTGAGGTGACACCAAAGATACATTTCTTGGGATTTAATCGTAAGTTGTACTTTCTGATCCTCTGAAAGAACTTTTCTAGGGCTTCAAAGTGGCCTTCTCTGGTGGTCGACTTGAACATCATATCATCCACATATACTTCTACTTCCTTGTGGATCAAGTCATGTAGAATCTTTGTGGCCATCCTTTGATAGGTTGTGCCCACATTTTTCAAGCTGAAGGGCATTACCCTGTAAGCAAATGTCCCCCACTCTGTGATAAAAGCTCTCTTAATTCGGTCGATTAGTTTATTGAGTATCTGATTGTGGCCTGCGTAACCATCCACAAAACTGTACATCATGTAGGCAGCCGCGCTGTCCACCAGCACGCCTATGTGGGGTAATGGAAAGTCATCCTTCGGGCAGGCCTTATTCAAGTCTCAATAGTCCACACATACCCTTACTTTGCCCTTTTTCTTGGCCACTGGGACAACATTGGCAAACCAGGTAGGGTATTGTACCTCAATTAGGAACTTGGCTTCAATCTGCTTGTGGATTTCTTCCTTCACTTTAGTTGCCCACTCTGGCGTGAGCCTTCTCAACTTTTACTTGACAGACTTATGGTCTGGGTACGTAGGAATGGCGTGTTTTGCGATTTCCCGATCAACTCCTGGCATGTCTTCGTAGGTCCAGGCAAAGACTTTTTCATGTTTTCTTAATATTCTCTCAAACTTTTCTCGCTCTTCAGGAGTTATGTTAGATGCTATTAAGATTTCTTTTGGGTTTTCTGAGGTTCCAAGATTAAATGGAGCAGCATTAGTTGAATCAATATCAAATATAGATAAATTATGATCATGATCATGCATAATGAAATCATCAGAAACATCGCACAAGTAAGCAAAATTGTTCACTTTATTAATAAAACTAAAATTGTCATTAACATTATCAAAGAGTTCTGGAGTAAAAAGAAAATCTAAACTATTTTCTTCCTCCTCCCCCGCCGGCGCATCTGTTGCTGCTGAAGGTCCTGCATCATTCTGGCATTTCGGGGGCTCTTCAGCAACCCCCTATACGACTCACTCAGTCTTTGCTTTCCTCTTAAGCTGGGTGGCCACCATCTTCTCAGTTATAACCTCCTCGGGCTCCTCGCAGTCCCAAATTGTCTTGCTAGTCATAATTTATTCGTCCCAAAAGCCCTCTGCCGGTTTGATCAATCCAATGTCCCAGTCAAAGACATCATTAAAAACCTCGAAACTCGGTACAATTCTCCCTTAAACCCACTGAGGCTCGGCTTCCCCAGTGTAGGCACATGCTGCAGCTGCTGGCACAAAGCTCTTTTGGATATGGGGAATCTCCTTTACTGACCCCTTGGCCCTCTTCACCACACCTTTATAACCTAGGCCCTTTCTATCCTTCTGGCCTCTGGTGGCTATAACTTCTGGCAACCCCTGAGAGTTCTTGCCTAATCTTGCTCCTGGGAGGAATGACATCTTCTTCATTATGTTCAGCACCTGGGGGCTTCCTTCTATCCGCTCTTCCCCACCTATTACAGCCACATGGAACCCACTAAAAGGCTGCCTCGCAATCTCTAGTATGGAAACCTGATTTTCCCTTGCGGCCTTTATGGTCACCACCTGCCCTTCGTGAGGAATCTTGACCATCTGATGTAGCGTAGAGGGGACGCCTCCCAGCTTATGGAACCAAGGCCTTCCCAAAAGAGCTAAAAAATTGGCAGGGTTAGGCAGGACTACGAACTCCACCTCTGTCTCCACAGGCCCCATCTTAACCATCATTTTGAATGTCCCAGAGCATGCCTTCTTGAGTTGTCATATGCCATGATCGTCAGATCAGACTTAGCTAGCATATCTTCTGTCACTCCAAAAGCTGCCATGGCCACCTGCGGGTGCACACTGATTGATGAACCGTCGTCCACCATCACACAGGTCGTGTGTTTCTGACTAATTTATGCCCGTATGTACAAAGGGCGGTTGTGGTTGCGGCCTTCTGCCGGCAAGTTAGCATTTGTAAACACCACATTCTCTCTAGCTCCCCCTTTTACCACATCCAGCAGTTCCGTCGGCGATATAGTTGTGGCCACAATTGTTTCACATAAAGCCTCCACCAACTTTTGCCTATGGGATGGAGACTGCCTTAGGAGGTCCCATATCGAAATCTGAGCTGGTGTCTTTTTCAGTTGTTTGATTATTGGATCATCCTCTGGCTCTTTTTCTTTTTTGGCCCGTTACCAGCTCCTGGGGCCTCTCAAATTCTGGAGCTACCCTTCCTCTCAGGGTCACCGCTCTCACTTTCTTTTTCTTTTTCTTCTTCTCTTCCTCTTCCTCCTCAGAATCCCACGGGTCAGGAAACACGTTAGGATTATCATTTTCACTTCCACTCTCATCAATGGACCAGCAATCGATCACTGCAGCGGGAAGCCCTTTTTCACTCACCTCATAGAGGCTTGTGACAGCAGTGTTGGCATCGTTGTCGTACAACTCTCTCAATATAAAGTCTTCGGGCAGACTGGACCTGATCATGAATACTGGCGGGGGCACATTGTTTTACCCAGACTTCTTCTGACCTCCCCTCTTTTCTGGGTCTGTTATTTGCTTTGAGTCAGTTAAGTCTTGGATTGTGTGCCTCAAAGCTTTGCACTAATTAGTTGTATGCCTAGTATGTTGATGATACGCACAGTATTCATTATCCTTATGGCCCGATATACCGTGAGTCCTAGCCGATCGAGGTGGCAAAGGCTGTAACTTACTCTCCTTCATCAACCTCCGAAGCACCCATGACAGCGACCTTCCTAAATTAGAAAAATGCCTCGAGGTTGTATTAGCGGCTGATACTTCGGCTATCTTCCTCGTGCCACTCCCCGAAGCCTGCTGACCTACTTGACCCCTGAGTGCTGCCATCCTTCTTAGTATAGTTCTCGCTACTCGCCCTCCTAGCAAGGTATTCTCCTTCGGCCTCAATGGCAATGTCTTTCAGGGACTCCCAGTCTCTTAATCCCTTCATCTTCAATCCCTCTCTCAGATACGGGCTCACATTTTTAATGAACAACCGTATCTGGTCTTGAGTATCTGGTTTATCACCCGATTCCTCCATCGGGTCAGATACTCATGGAAAGACTCGCCTCCCTTCTGCTACAACAGCTCCAAGTCCTTCAGAGTCACCTCCATCCTTGTACTACAGTCATACTGCCTCAAAAATTCTTTCGTCAGCAAATCTTAGTCCTCTTTAGGTCTGCGGCCAAGCCCGTGGTACCAATCCACCACTAGGCCAGTCAAGCTCAGGCAAAAGTACTCAATCTTCTGCCTTTTCGTCAAAGTGGTACCCTTCATCACCAACAAGTACTGTTTTATGTGTGCGATGGGATCGAAAGTGCCATCAAACTTTGGAACATCTGACATCTTAAAGTTCATCGGAATCAGATCTTCCCCTTCTAAATCCTTATCTTCGGGGTTCATCCCTCGACCCCTTGTCAACATCCTCGCCATCACTTCGAATTTCTCTTTCATCTTCTTCCAGATGGCTTCTTCATTCTAGGGTACTTTCCCTCTTTCTGACACTGTTTCTGCGTACTCATCCTCTTCCCAGTTATCTTTCATTCTCTGGGTCATCCTTCTCCTCTGTTCCCCTAATGTGGTAGCTCTCAAATCCACAGGTGGTGGGCGGATCTCTTCTTGCAAATCGTCTCTGGCCTCCTCCCTTTTATTGTTTTTCATAGGAGGAGGTGGTGGGTTCTGTGGAGCAGGTGGCTGAGCCATATTGGCTATCATAGCCATTATCCTATTCTCGAATTCTTCGAGTTTTCTGCCTACTTCCTCAGTTATTAAGGCCCTGGTGGCATCTGCCCCTCTTGGTGAGTTTGCCATTTCCTCGTGTAGAGAAAACTGAGCTGAAGTAGCGTAGCTAGTTTCTGAAGGAGTGTCTGGATACTCCACCCTTTCTGGTAGTTCGAAGAATGGATTTCTACATAGTCGCCCCTAAGAACCTCTTGACCACTTAGGCAGATCTATGATGGCTGCAAAACATATCGGGTCAGGAAGATGCATGAATAACATATAATGCATGTTTGTGCTTATGCAACATCCATAAATCACATGCAAGCAGATAGGTCCTTCCAACCTTGTTACTTCTGCACACGAGGTCATAGTCTCTTTCTGAGGTGGGATTGGCCCATGGGTCAACAGGGGACTCGATGGACGTGCATGGTGCACGGTGGAAAATCGACAGCATAACCTCTCCTAACTAATGCACAGGCATATGGGTTATGATCGTTATCTATTTAGGGAGTCCGAATAAGTTGATATGGGCCTATCGGGGCACGAAAGCCTTTGATTAGGTGACCAATCAAATTATCTGGTTTTGTCCAATACGTAATGATCCATACAACAAGCACAATATTAAGGTTCATACCACTTAGGGGAAGTAACTATTTCCATTACATGAGATTTAGTCAAGGTAATGTTAGTTTAGGGCTACCCAAGCATGGTCCATGCCAATGGATCTAGCTCATCATGAGCGTAACGACCGGTTGGGTCTCCATTTAATATACCATGATGGTACGAGGCTTGGGCTGGTAATTATCTTTAACACTCTCCTACATGGAGTGAACGTAGGGTTGTGTTTCGGGAACGCACCGGGGTTGAAAGAGGGACCAAACTAGCATAGATCTAAGGCTCTAATGTGATGCAATGCAGTTTTGAAAAAAGGATGAAATTTTTAAATTAAAACTCAATTGTAAATTTTAACCAAGGTACTTTCGAAGCGAAGTCTCGAGTATTGTCCCCAGTGGAGTCGCCACTGTGACGCACATCGAACCCCGGGGCGCCCCGAACCGCCAGCTTTTAGGCCTTTCGGGATGAGGTTCATAAGAACTTGTAAGAAATTACAAGTGTGTCCATTTTGGGCAACAAGGAGGTTTATTGTAGTTGCCACCCAATAGAACATTGGGAAAGGTCGTCTAGCCTCAGTGAGCCTAAGACAGCGCTGCTATGTCCATTATAGGCAAGCCGGAGGTGTCTTGGAGGCTTCCACCCTAATGATAGGATGGTCCTCTAGCCTCACGCCTGGGCAAACCAGAGGTGTCTTGGAGGCATTCGCCCTAATAGAACATTAGGATGGCCCTCTCGCATCGTGGTGCCTAGGACTGTAAAATTTTGAGCCTTTTACCGGACACAAGAGGTATCTTGGAGGCTCCATCCCAATTGAACATTGAGATGGCCCTCTCGCCTCGTTGAGCCCAAAGACCAGAGAAGGTTCGGGACTTCCCATTTATTCATACCTTGGTTAATTTTATAATTGAGCTTTGAATTTAGCGTTTCATCCCTTTTCTCATTCAATTCGGTGCAATTTAATTAAAGTGCAAATCATTCATTCAAGGAAAGCGGTAAATAAAGCATAATTAAAATAAGGTATCTAAAGATAGATTAAAACAAAACTAGGGGAGGAATACAACCCACATTGTAAATAAAATACAAAGCATGCATAAAACGGGATATACATCAGGAGTGAGGACGTTGGTCCTTACATGCATATTTATTATAAAACAATTTTGATGTGACAATTTTTATTTGCTGAAAAAATAGGACATTGGTCCTAAATTTACAAAAGATCCCAATTTGATTAATAAAATACATTTAACCATTTTTACATCAGCGAGAAAGTATAAAAAGAACATTATTCACAATAACAATATAATAAAAAGATAAAGTCTAGAGAATGAATCCGGGAGAAGACCCTTAAGTCTTTGCAGTAGCTTCTACACCAAACGGCTCCAAATCCCCCAACAATTCAAAATAATAACTCATAAAATAAGGAACACGTTAGTGTAAATTTAAAGAACCAAAATAAATATGAAATTAAATGATAGGGAGGAAAAACGGAAGAAATTGAATAAGAAAAACCATTTAAAACAAAACAAAAGAAGAAAAGGAGTTCAATGGGAAAAGAGGCCCAGGGACGGCCCAAAACGTGTGACTGACAGGCGTTCTTGGAAGCGACAGATGGGCGTAAGGGTAACCCTCGATGTCCCGTCGCTCGTTTGAGCAACCGCCGTCGGTGGTCCTTATGCCCGTCAGTCGCCTCTATTTTCAAACAGTAACCCAAAATTAAAAATTTTTTTTTTTTAATTTAAATAAAAAATGGATTTGTACAAAAAATCACCAAAATAATTGAATTCAAAGTAATAGGTCCAGAATGTTTACCCTTGAATTTTTACCTCATGAAGGTGAACGTTGTAAGATTTGGACTCCTCGATTTCTACAAGGATCGGATTGTGATCACACGATCGAGAGAGATTTTCAGTTGCAAAAATCTCACTTTGAAAAATAAACCAAGAGAAGGAAATTATTTTCTCTTTCTTGGAATTTGGACAGCAATGAATATCTAAATTAGCTAGATGGATGAAAATGAATGGATCTCGCTTCCTCGGATTAGCGTAATTCGAGAATAAAATAAAGAAAAGAAATTTTGAAAGAAAAATTCTTTTTGTAGAAGTTGAAAATGAATTCCTCATTGGAAAATTGCTAAACTTTAGTTTTCTAATAAAAAATTTCTAATCAATAGTTTTTCAGCAAAATTTCCAACCCTGAGAACTAATCCCTTTCCCTTATTTATAGATTTAGGAAGAAATTTCAAATAAGTTTAAATTTTAAATTTAAATTTGAAGAGGATTCTCTGAAATCAAATCAAAATCGAATGATTTTCAGAATATTCCTAAAATCAAATCTAACATTTAAAAATATTTTAAAAGATTTATGAAATTCAACAAGATTTAAAGATATTTTGAGAAATCTTTCAAAATTTGGAGAATCTGGCGTTTCAGACAACCAGATCACCGACCGATGGGCGTCGGTCGCAAGGGGCACCAGCAGTCATCCGGTTGACGGGCCCTACACATGGCACGGAGGTGAGAGACGGCTGTCTCCCACGAGGAGTGGGCGTCGCTCAGTCGAGCGACGAGCACCGCTCAAACGAGCGACAGGCGTCGATCAGCCAAGCGACTGCTCCATCCCCGAGCAACGGGTGTCGCACAGGCGAGCAACGGGCGTCTTTCATTCGAACGACGGGCTGTCTTCCCTAAGCGATGGCTGGCGTTCGACATGAGAGGCGAGCCTCCCGCGTGAGTGATGAGCTATCCGCCACCGACGGGCTGCCCGTCTATGAAACCAAATGCCAATTCTCAAAATTGAACTCTCTTCGACTGTCCAAAATCCCCCGTTTACCTAGAAAACCTCAGATCCTTATAAAACTGAAGGACGAACATCTTTAACTCTCATCCCTTATCCAAAAATCGACGTCATTTTCTTCATCGGGTAACTCTGATCTGGACTACCTCCAGACCCGATGTCTACACCAGGCAAAGACTTTTTCATATTTTTCAATATTCTCTCAAAAGTTTTCCTATCTTCAGGAGTTATGTTAGATGCTATCAAGATTTTCTTTGGGTTTTCCAAAGTTCTGAGATTAAAAGGAGTAGTATTAGTTGAGTTAATATGAAATATGAATGAGTTATAATCGTGATTATGCGTAAGGAAATCGTGAAAAATATCACACAAGTAAGCAAAGTTGTTCATATCATTAAGATAAACATCGCAACATACATCATCATTAAAAAGTTCAGGAATAAAAAGAACATATGAAAAACTATTATCTTTAACTTTTGCCGATGTCGGTGCTGCAGTTGATGTTTCGGATATCTCACTATAGGACAGAGACTTTTCAACTTCTTCTGGTGTAATCTTTAGGTCTTCGATCTTCAATTCGGTTGTTGTACAGCTTCCATCTTCTCCTTCCATTTCACTCTAGTAGCCAGCAAGCTATTAGTGACAATCTCTTCTGACACCTCACGATCCCAAACGATACTCTGAGTCATGATTTCTTCATTCCAATAACCCTCAACCACCTTAACAGTTCCACTAGACCAGTCGATTACATCGTTAAAAACTTTAAATCCCGTGATGATCTTGCCTTGAATCCATTGAGGCCCCACCTCTCCACAGTGAGCACATTCTGACACAGGCACAAAACTTTCCATAATGTGGGGTGCTTCAGCAGACTTCTCTTTAGCTTTACCCTTATCACTCGTAACAGAAACCCTAAACCTTTTCTATCTTTTTGACTTCTCGTGGTGATTGCTGCTCGTGGCCCTTATGATTCCTTGCCCAATCTTGCACTTGGCAAGAAATGCATTCTTTTCATCATGTTGACCACACGAGGGCTTTCGATTGTCCTATCTTTGTTGTTGATCATTGCTATGTAGAAGCCCTTAAAAGGTTATTTGAAAATTTCCAGAACGGACACCTGGTTTTCTCTGGCAACTTTAATTATCACTATCTGGCCCTTGCTTGGGATTTTGTTCATCTGGTGAAGTGTGGATGGAACCCCTCTTAACTTATGGAATCGCAACCTTCCAAGCAATACGGAGAAATTGGCCGGGATTGGTAGGACCACAAACTCAACCTTAGTTTCCATTAGCCCTATCTTCACAATTGCTTTAAAAGTTCTTATCACTTGCCTTCTAGAGTTGTCATAGGCCGTGACACTCAGATCATATTTGTTTAACATGGATTCATTCAAATCAAAGGCGGGTAAAGCAACCTATGGACAAACATTAATCAAGGATCCATCATCCACCATAACACAAGCTGTATGTTTACCATTAATCTAAGCTCTTATGTAAAGAGGACGGTTGTGATTATGCCCTTCAGTAGGCAAATCTGCATCTGTATACACCACATTCTCTCCTGAACTGCCCTTAACCAAGTCCAACAACTCCAAAGGTGAAATGGCAGTGGCCACGGTGGAATCGTATAAAGCTTGAACTAGTTTTTACCTATGAGATGGCGACTGTCTCAGCAAATCCCATATGGAAATTTGCGCAGGTGTTTTCTTCAGTTGCTTTGTTATCTGGTCCTCTTCTTTTCCTTTTTCTATAAGTAATGGTATGGGAATTTGCTGCTTCTCCATTTCAGATACTACTCTCCCACTCCTAGTAACTACTTTTACCTTCTTTTCTCTCTCTTCCTTATCGAAATCCCATGAATCTATTAACTCGCTGACCTTCTCGCTTTCACTTTCACTGGTTGTCTCCAGCAGTCAATCGTATTAACATGACTCTCTGTGCTCTTCTCTCTTCCCCTTTCCTCCTTAGAAGAACGGGTAATTGCTACATACTCATTCCTGTATAAGTCTCGAAGTATGAAACATTTAGATAGACTACACCCAATCATAAACACCGGAGGTGGAATAGTGTTGTACCCAGCTTTCTTTCCTTTCTCCCTTTTCTCCGGGTCAGAGATTTGCTTATTATCGATTAAATCCTGAATCTTATCCCTCAAGTGATGACATTGGTTCGTCAGATGCCAGGTATGCTGATGGAAAGCACAGTATTGATGCGCACGATGATCGGGGAATCCTTGGGTCCTAGCTGGCCTAGGTGGTAAAGGCTACAGCTTCCCTTGCTTAATCAATCTTTCCAATACCCATGACAATGACTTTCCCAACTTGGAATAATATCTTTGATGTGCCTCCTTAGCTGATACCTTTGTTGTCTTCCCTGCTCTATTACCACTGCCATTTGATGCTGACTTATTCATCCCTTGATAACCATGGTTCTTCCGAGTGTAACTATTACTGTTCGCTTTCTTGGCTAGATATTCACCCTCGGCTTCTATGGCTATGTCCTTCAATGACTCCCAATCCTTCAATCCTTTCATCTTCAATCCACCTCTCAAATAAGGGCTTGCATTTCATATGAAGAGCCTTATTTGATAGGAGGTATCGGGTTTCCTTTTCATTTCCATAACCCTATTCCTCCATCGGGTGAGATAGTCATGAAATGATCCATCATGCTTCTGTTGTAACAATTCTAGATCCTTTAAGGTGACTTCCATAAGAGTACTGCAGTCATACTGTTTCAAAAACTCCTCCACCAACACGTCCCATTCTTCTTTAGTCCTCCTATCCAATCCGTGGTATCAGTCAATGGTAGGGCCTACCAAACTGAGGTAGAAATATTCGACCTTTTTCTTCTTGGTTAGTGTGGTCCCTTTCATTACCAAGGTATATTGCTTAACATGCAATGACGGGTCAGATGTACCATCAAATTTGGGTAGATCCAGCATCTTAAATCTTTGAGGAAGCAGTTCCTCACCATCTAAATCCCTGTCTTCTGGATTCATTCCCCTTCCTACTGATAATAGGCGAGACATGGCTTCGATCCTCTCTTCCATTTTCTTTAGTACTACATCATGCATTCTTGGTGTTGTATCTTTTGCCACCTGAGTAACTGCAAGCTCATCATCATCATTTTTTATAAAGTCATTCTCGGTACCTTGAACCCCACTCTTTTTCTGTTCTGCGTGAATCACTTCCTTAGGCTCAACAGTTGATGGATGCATTGCTGCTGCAGCTGAGGGTGCCTCTCCAACCAGATTTGGTTCAGCTTGCCCTGTGACAGGAGTAGCAGACTGTTGTCTAGCAAGTGGTGTTAATAGAGCGGCAAAGTTCCCCATCATAGCCATTATCTTCCTCTCAAATTCCTCAAACTTCCTTTCCATTTCTTGAGTGAATGAAGCGTGAGTCGCATTGATTTCTTATGGTAAATTGGATATGTTTAAATCTAAATGTTCTGATGAACACTGAGATTCACTACTAACTGAAGTTGTCTCTAAACCTGATCCTATTGCCAAATTTGATAGCTTGAATAAGGGATTCTTGACCAGGCGACCGTCTGATCCTCTGAACCACTTAGATGAATCTATGATGATTGCAAAATCAAGATTGTTAAAATGATGCATGAGTTTTACATAATGCATGCTCATGTTCGTGCAGCATTCACAACCACATACAAGCAAATAGATCCTTCCAACCTTATCGCTTCCGCACATGAGGTCGTGTGGTCACTTTTCCTAGGTAGGCTTAGCCCAAGGGTCAATGAGGAACCCAATGGGCACGTATAGTGCACAGTGGAATACCGGCAACATAACTCTTCTATCTAATGCACATATGTATGAGTTTAGGCTATTGCATATTTGGACACTTCAAATAAATTAAAATGGGCCTACCGAGGCATGAGAGCCTTTGATGAGTGACCACTCAATTTATTTGATTTTGTTTAACACATAATGACCAACATAACAAGCACAGTGTTACAATACGTATCGCCTAATGGAAGTATCTATTTGTCATTACATGAGCTTGAGTCAGTTAGAACTTTAAGGCTACCCAAGCATGATCCCTGCCAATGGGTCTAGCTCATCACGAGCATAACAACTGATTGGGTCATCATTTAATATACCAAATGGCATAAGGCTTGGGCTGGTGATTATCCTTAACACTTCCCTATATTGAGCGAATATAGAGTCGTGCTTCAGGAATGCACCGAGGTAAAAAAGGATGCCTAACATAATTTTAAGGCTCTAACATGAATGCAATGCAATTTTGAAAATGAGAATAAATTTTAATTTAAAAAACTCAATTATATTCTATTTTAACCAAAGCACTTTAGGAGCAAGGTCTTAAATTCCCCAGAGGAGTCGCCACTGGGACGCACGCTGAACTCCGTCCACCTCGGAGGCCCGCTTTTAGGGTTCGAGAAGGGTTCATTAAACTCATGAGGGATGGTCACTTTGTAAGAGACAAGGAATCACCCCTAGTCGATTGTTGATGATCAAACTATGAAAGCTTTTATTTTGGGCAACAAAAGGTATTTTGGAGTCGCCACCCAATAAAACATTGGGAAAGTTTGTCTAACCTCATAAAGTCTAAGACTGGAGAGAGTTTGGCACATCACTCTTACTTATACTTTGGTTAAAGTTTATAAATGAGTTTTTAAAGTTAAATTTTAGTCTCTCTTCTCACACGATTAGGCAATTAAATTAAATCACAATTTAAGCATCTAAGGAAAGCAGTAAAGAAAGTGATAAATAAAACAACATATAAAGACCTTAACTTACAATGGAAAAGGGACAGAATACAACCCCAATAAAATGAAATAAATCATACACAAAGTGGGGAATTCATTTGAGGTAGGAACATTGATTCCCACATGCATATTTACAAAATTGAAGAGTTCCATGCTTATTTTGGAAAACTGGAATGAATGATACCATTTTAATAAAAGCAACTCTTCAATTAAATGAATTTTACTGGATGAAATACTAGGACATTGGTCCTATTTTATTAAAAAAAGTCCAATTAATTATTATACAAAATCTTTAATGTGAATTTCTAAGTTAACAAGTATAAAAACTTTTATGATCATAAATCCAAACCAAAAAAATAAAATAATGCAAATAAATTGAAGTAAAATGTAAGAGGAATTTACTAATGTCCATATGCAAACCATCCCAAATGCCAAGTCTCCAATTGCATGTAAAGAACACATACGTTACCTCAGATGTAAACTGATGTCTAAAGAACATAAATACTTCTTATCCTCCTTGATTCCATAATCAATTCCAAAATCGGTTCTAAAGAAGAGAACACTTTCTCTCTTTAAAGGATCCTTCTTTTAGAATGTTTTCTAACAAAAATTAGTGAAAAAAAGGTTTCCCAAGAAGAAAGAATTGATTTTCCTTTCTCAGTGAACTCTATCTTTTCTTTCAAAAGATCTGAATTTTCCCTTTGAAAAAACCAAATTTCTCTCTCTAAAAACCTTTTCGCATTTTTCTTCTCAAATTCTATTTTTTCAAAAGCCTCCATTTTTCCTCCTTAACTGACCATTTTATATCCCTTTTTCAAGGGAGAAGTGGCTCAATCTCAGGATTAGTGGGAAGGTGGGGAGAAAATCGATTAGCTTCCAACTTTCCCATGATTAAAATGGTTTTTTCCTTATTGTTAACGACGCTATAGACGGGCATCACCCATTGATAGACAAGCATCGGTCAAAGAAATAATTCAAATTACAAAATTACCATTTGACCGTGATTCAGTCGGTTGTGCCAGTGACTCAGTGAGTCATGGACGCCAACCAACGAGTTACGGGCAGCTAGAGACTGCTGTCAGGCACATTTGCGACAGGCAGGTCTGGATAAAACTGTGACCAATGGGCTTTACTCAGTGAGTAACGGCCGTCTGTCGACCCAAACTTGCAAAATTGCATTTTAAAACCTCTTTTGCGTTTCGGCCTACACGAAAGGGTTAAAAACATGGAGAAACTTCCCATATTGTGAGAACAAAAGTTGGACACTAGCATTTCCTATTTTTCACTTGTGATAGAAGTATCGAGCGGGACCCAGTGTCTACACAGGAATATATGGCTGGAGATTTTTTTTTCTGCAGAGCTCAAACTGCATTTAATTGCACATCATAAGTGTTATGAGGGTCTAATTGTTTATAAAAGTCTTTCTTCATTTTATATTACTTTGTTATTTAGACTTATTTGATAATATTCTTAAAATAAAAAATGAAGTCCTAGTGTATAAATATAGTATAAAAGAAATTATGAAATGTTCATGATATTTAATTCCTATTGCATGTAAAAATGTTAATACCTAAATTATCCCTAATTATAGTATTGTTAAGAAGGGACATTATTAATGTAGATAGGTTATGACACGTTATTCTCCTTAATTGAGTCAAACAGTAATTCTCATAAACTGCAAGTATAGAGATACTTGAAGTTAACATGTGGATGCTTGTTTGAAAAGCAAGTACATTGAAGACCTGATAAGAGAATCTTAATATGAATAGTTATTTTATGTCAATCAAGAATCTCTGCATATCAGTGATACAAGTATCCTTGGACTTGAGGTCATCATATTATCTCAAGTAACAAGTGTTGTATTTTGACTCATACGCTTTTACTCATTTCAAAGGGTATATATGGCTCGGTTATTGGATATAGCATAAAATGCCTGAAGGTAGTTGAATGATCAATATAAGATTCACAACCCAAATATGAGTGGGGAATTTATCTCACCATTCATTTACATTCTTTATTCAGAAAATTTTGGCCAAAATGGAATGCAATATGAATGAGATTTATAAGGGCATTTTGGGAATACGGACAAAGATATATGCATTAACATATTTAGGTTACAAGAGCTTAACATTCATTCATACTATAAATCTAAATGAGATATAAGTATGGTGAAAGGATTTATTGCACGGTAACTAGATATGGAAGGCAATAGGCAATAACTACCAACTATTCTATCATTTGGATAGTCATGATGGTTGATAGGAAGCTTCTTATCACTTGTATAAAGGTTTAAGAAAATATCAATATAGATTGATGATATGATTTAAAGAGTTTAAATCATAACATATTATAATTTGTAAACACATATTGCATTGCCAGCATGCACAAAATCCCATAGGATCACACACATAACATAATTAAAGTCTGAGATAAAATGTGAACTATGAATAGGACATATAATTTATAGGGAACCCATTATATTAGAGAAAATAAGTTTTGAGGCTTAATTGTAACACCATAAAAGTTATGTGGTTAAAATTGAAATTAAAAGGCTAAGATGGAAATTTGCATAATCCAACAGCCGTTAGATGTTATAAATCAATAGGTTTGATTTTTTCAGAACCAATAGCCATTGAAAA
Organism: Excoecaria cochinchinensis; assembly: GCA_947683425.1. Lineage (NCBI taxonomy): Eukaryota > Viridiplantae > Streptophyta > Magnoliopsida > Malpighiales > Euphorbiaceae > Excoecaria > Excoecaria cochinchinensis. Next base: position 11,676,452 of record CANTUQ010000119.1, read on the forward strand.
CTATCAACAACGATTGAACTTGTCCAATGGGAGTTGTAAAGTCCATATGCCCATTAAGAATGTATAGTTTGCGAAATTATACGAAACATGAGCTGGGCCCACATGTTTAAAGCTAATCAAATTGCAGCCTTTTAATCCCTAACCTAATCTGACTAGTGAGGAGTATAGATACCCCTTTAAGGTCAAAATTAGGTATGGTTAATCATTACGGTTATTTTCGCCACCAAAGTGAATTAAGAGAGTTTTTTTTCTGATTTTCTTTGTGTTGAACTAATTCTACTAATTTCTAAATTAATTCAGCTATTACAATTGCCTAGTGAGGTTTATGGACTACATTCTGGTATGGACACGCTTAGAGGTGTTTAAGAAATGGATACTAGTGTTTTATAACAACCCAATGAGAAGGAAAATCAATTGTACAATAAAATCAAAAGGTAAAAGTTTTGAACTTATAGCCTAAGTGTTTTGTAATTCTTCTGACACGATCTGTTAATAGGGCATTTTATTTTTGCCTTGTATTTGATGCATGAGCCTAGTTCCATAATCAACATCTTTATGAACGTAGAAATTTTACAGAAGCAAAGCAGTCACCATAATGGAATTTAGCAATGGAGAATGAATTGAAGGCACTAGAGAAAAATCAAACTTAGGTTTTAAATGAGTTACCAATTAATAAAAGAGCTATTGGTAGCAGATGGGTGTTTAAAGTAAAGCTCAAGCTTGATGGGTTTATAGATAGATATGAAGTTAGGCTTGTAAAAAAAGGTCATAATCAAGTGTGTGGGTTAGATTACAATCATAGTTTCTCACTAATTGTAAATGTGGTAATAGTGAGGGTCTTTCTAGATATGGTTAATATAATCATTGGCCATTGGCCTCTATGTTTGCTCAAAAGGCTAACATTTAATCTTGAATTTTGATAAACAACAAAACCTTATAAGATAAATTAGTTTTGGGATTTTTAAAGTTTATTTTTGCAGGTCCAATTCATCAAAATTGTTGACAGGCACTCTATAAGAATCAGAATAGACAAATGTGTTTTACTTTTGTACAATAATCATACCGTTGTTCTATGATGATTTTTAAGGACAAGATTCTTTTGGAAATAAATGTACAATAATTTTCTGAGGATTCACATGCTCACATGCAACTCAATCATTGCATTAAAAGATTTCTAAAATCACATCTTAACATATTTAATTTAATTATTTTCTAAACTTAAGTTTTCCATATAAATACATCTTTGAAAAAGGAAAGATATTTCTAAAATATTTTCTATCTATTAGATTTTATCTAAGAAAATAAAAAATAGATTTCTTATTCTTAAGGAAATATTTTGAAATTTTTTTCACACTTAACAACTATTTTATTTAAATCATAAAAAGGTGTTATGTTGAAGTGTTAAAACATGTGAGTGTAATACATTTGCTTTTGAACATTTTACGATTGTAAGTTTCATTCCATCATGAACTATCACAATCATATATCATTAAAATGATTATAGTTTTTATTGTAATCATGTTAGTAAGATTTATCAAATAAGGCATGTGAGATAATGTGATGTTAGGTCGCTAGGACCTAAGAAAATAAACTAGCAAGTGTTTAGGTCTTTTACTTAGAAAAAATATAAAGTGTTTAGATCCTTTTACTTAAAAAAATAGGTTAAGTGTTTGTGAGTATTTTTCTTAGGAAAAAGACTTGGAAAGCTTCTTGCAATCGGCCTTTGACTCTTACCCGCTAAATAGAGTCATACTAGGAAGAGAAAAACTCTTAAGATGGGCTGTTTTAAGGAGATGATGTAGGCAATGGCTGAACTTCTATAAATCGTTGTGTCAAATTTCTCTATCATTTACTCTCTTTAATTTCATGCTCTATATATTTATGTTGTTCTATATTTAGTTGTTCTATATCTATCAGGTGCTCTATAAAACTACACTTAATATGTCTATGTTCTACTACGTGACCATATTGGATTTTTGCATAAATTATTTTTGCAAGTAGTAAGTTGATTTTTTCTCATGATTAATTTCATTCATACATGAAATGCATTCATTATGGTCTTAAAGCTCTACTTTAATACTGCATATGTTTTACTTTATTTCAATTCATGAAAAATTGGTAATACTCTATTTACCCCTTCTAAAGTATATATTTGGGACTCACATTTGGTATTAGAGCATGTCTCTTTGTTTACAGGTTTAACCACCTTGAGAGATCCATTCAAATGGCTAGAACAAATTAGTCTGCTATTGTTGAAGGAATTATACAAATTAAAGATTCTAGAAAGAACTCTATTTAATCAGAAGAAAGTTTTAATCATGCTTTTCTAATGGCAATATAAAATCTGGAATCAGAACTGAGTAATCAGAACTCAAAAGATGCTAGTCTGTTGGCTATTTCAGATGAAATATAACTCAATACTGAATTGGTTAATCTTAAAGAAATCAAAACTAAGAAGACCAAAATGAAGTAAGTGATTATAATTTCAATAATCTTAAAGAGATATATAAAATTTTTGAAGGGCTATGCTTAAATATGATAGATTAAAGAAAAGGAATAATGATATTTTAGCTATCTATCATGCTTTAGAACAAGATCATATAAGTTAGTAAGAATCGTATGATAATTTAAAAAGATATGTGGAAAAGATGTTGCATTATTCTCATGATGAACGTAAAAGTTATCAAGAGTTGCTTAAAGAAGTTAATGAACTTGAAAATGAGCTCAATATTAAATCATGTGATTGTTTTGAATTTGAGATGAAAGTTGCTGCTCTAAATATTGAGATTGCACAAATGAAGAAAGATAATGAAGTGGTAAGAGATTCACCCAAGGTTATGGTAAAAGATGAGAAATGGATAAACAAGAGGGAAATATCAAAATGGTTGATCATACAATTGCATCTTTACCTAAAGTTGCTTGTAGTTTTCGTGGTAAGAATGGGCATATTGCAAGGAATTGTTTTCACAAGAAAAGACGTAAAGTAAAGAACAAAGAGGCTGGAAAAGAAACACTTGTTGCAAAAACTAATGCTCAAGGACCCAATACAAATTGGGTACCTAAGAAGAAATAATTATCTTGTAACACCACTTATCCGTACGTAGTGAACTACATCTTCGAGAGATGTGTTACTGTGACGTGCGCAAAACCGGGAAGGCCCTCTTAAGAGCCCGCTTTTAGGGCTCGTGGGATTGGTTCGCATCATTTTAATCTTGGGTAACATGAGACATTTTGGAATCCCCATCCAATAGAACATTGGGGAAGTTCATTTAGCCTCATGAAACCTTTAGGCACCTGTGAGGTATTTTGGAGTTGCCACCCAATTTACAAGAAATTGGAAAATGTCATCTAACCTCTATGGTCTAAACCAGATAAGGTGTTCGAAACTTCACTCTTATTAATGCCTTAAGTTAAGTTATAAATGAGTTTTTAGATTATAGAATTTCATTTCTCTTCTCACGCGATTAATGCAATTTATTAAAAGCGCATTTCAAGCATCAAGAAAGCGATAAAAGAAAGAAAAGTGATAAATAAAGCGATAAACACATAAAAACACATCATTACAAAATAGAAATTGGGACAAATACAATCCCCCAAATGAAAAGAGAAGCTAAATAAAATTGCCCCAAAAATAATTAATTACAAGAGCCCACAAGATATATAACATAAATCTTAACAATTAAAGCAAAATTGAACAAAAGAGGAGACATGCATAAATCGGGATATTTATTCGGTTTAGAAACATTAGTTCCTTTATGCTCACTAAAAGAGGGATCGAAGAGTTATTTCGACTATTGGCTTGAAAACCGGAACAAGTGATCCCATTTTTAGAAAGTTTAACTCTTCGTTTTAATTCATGACATTTTGCATTACTTGGCTAAAATTGAGGACATTGGTCCCAATTTATTAGCAAAAGCCCCACAAAACTAGCCATGCAAACATAATAATGACAATAATAATAATAATAGAACAATAATAACAACAATGATAACAATAATAATGATAGTAATAATAATAAGAATAATAATAATAATGATAACAACAAAGATAACAACAACAACAAAAACAACAACAACAACAACAACAACAAAAACAACAACAACAACAACAAAGATAACAACAACAAAGATAATAATAATAATAATAATAATAATAATAATAATAATAATAATAATAATAAGCCAATGAAATTAAATAAATGAAAATGAAGAAGGTAAATAAACATGTAATAGAATATAATAATAATAATAATATTTAGACATAAAATAAAAAAATAAAATAAAATAAATAAAATAAAATAAAATGAAATAGCAAAAATAAATAGATCTAAGAATCTTTACCTTCAAAATTTGATGATTTCGAAGCAAGATGTCTCAATCTATTTTTTTCTTGTAAATATTTAAAAATAAACTCAAAAAGATTTATCAAAAAAAATCAAGAACACAAAAAACTCAAAAAAAATGATTTTTGATGTTTGATGAGAAAACCCAAGCTAAGTAAATTAATTTTCCTTCCTCAAGTTAATGCAATCTCACCAAACATTTTTCTATCAAAGAAAAAACAAGAAAGATGAAGAAAAATAAAGAAAAGATATTTTTTCTCTCAAGAAAACCCTCTCCAAACTCTCCAAGTTTTCTCCTCTTAAAAAAACTCCTTTCTCTCTCCAAAATGTTCTATTTATACCCAATATCAAGAGAAAACCCTAATTTAATTAGGAAAATAGTTTTTTAAAAAAAAACTTTAAAAGTGGGTTAAAAAACCAAAAAAAGGCAAAAAAATGATTTTTTGGGGGAAATTGCGGCAAACGGGCCCTCTGGAAAGCGAGCAGGGGGTGGGCAGCCCCTGCGGCCGCACCTTGCAGGCCACACGCGAGGCGAAGCCTCAGGGCGCGGTGGCACAAGAGGCGCGGCCTCCATGCGTAGTCCGCACACGAGGAGCGTGCCTGGCCTGCCTGCGAGCGAGGGGCGCCCGCCCTTGCACGCCGTTGGCTGCGAGCCGTTGAAAGTTTTTTTTAAATCACAGCTTTTTGACAAAAAAAATATCACTTCCAACCTTCTTTTTTATTTTTAATTTTCAAAATAAATATTTTTTATTTATTTTCTAAAAAACCAATCTTGACGAGGAGACGATCGATCCTCGCTTTCTTGCCGATGAATCGGTACTTATTTTTATCTTTGAGTAATCCTGATCTTGGACCGCCTCGGGATCTGGTGTCTACAGTTGCCCCCAATTTTAGGGAGGTTATTTCGTGGATGCCTAGGTGAGCTAAAATTCAGAGAAAAGAAGGAAAGAGACATATACCTGAGGCAGTCGTCTTTCCAGACTGGATGTTGTTGTTGGGGTGGTTGTCGCTATGTTGTCGGCGTGTTGTCCTTTGTTGAAGCGGTAGTGCCGTGATCGTGTTAACCCTCCGTGGAGTGGTAGTGCCGTCATCATGCTAACCCTTCTGAAGTGGTAGTGCCATGGTCGTGCTAACCTTTCGTAGAATGGTAGTGCCGTCATTGTGCTAACCCTTCTAAGATCTGAAGCGGTAGTGCCGTGATCGTGCTAACCCTCCGTAAAGTGGTAGTGCCATCATCCTGCTAAACCTTTTGAAGTGGTAGTGCCATGGTCGTGCTAACCTTCCGTAGAATGGTAGTACCGCCATCGTGTTAACCCTTCTAAGATCTAAAGCGGTAGTGCCATGATCATGCTAACCCTCTGTAGAGTGGTAGTGCCGTTATCGTTCTAACCCTTCTGAAGTGGTAATGCCATGGTCATGCTAACCTTCCGTAGAATGGTAGTGCCGCCATCGTGCTAACCCTTTTGAGATCTGAAATGATAGTGTCGTGATCGTGCTAACCCTCCGTGGAGTAGTAGTGTCGTTATCATGCTAACCATTCTGAAGTGATAGTGTCATGGTCGTGCTAACCTTCCGTAGAATGGTAGTGCTGCCATCGTGCTAACCCTTCTGAAGTGGTGCCCCCTGAGAGGTCTTTGGTCGATTGCCCCCGAGAGGTCTTTGGTTTGTTGCCCCTTGAGAGGTCTCTGGTTGATTGCCCCCTGAGATGTCTTTGGCTGATTGTTTGGATTGGTGTCTGGATTGATGTTGCCACTCAGCTTTTTTCGGCGTCCTTATCGAATCTCTCTTACTGCAAAACTGGAAAACCAAATATGCAGGAAAAATAGGGAGCGTGCAAGTGAAATGCATGGGCTATGCAGAAATGCAAGACAAGAATTCAGCTAAGTGAATTTGGAGACGATAGCCGGGCTGGGCTCAATTTGCAGTAGGATCGATGCTTTTTGGAATTGCTTTTGAATTTCATGCTTTCGGAGTTGTGAGGTTCTCATCTGATACATGTAGTCATTTTTTCCAAGGTAGTGCGTCCCTTGTGGATTTTCACACTAGCTTTTCTAAGCGGAAAACACGTTCTTTTTGGATTTTCACATGACCCTACGCCTTATTTTTGCCTAGAATGAACTTGACCCAATCCAGCGGCTTTTTTTTTGAAGGACAGACTACCTGTTTCCAGATTTTCACCCTATCCTTTTGCCTAACTTTTGCTTAGAGAGCCAATTACAGTTTTCATCTCTAACGGCCTGTTTTTTTTTTTTTACAGATTGTAAGAGAGGTTGAAGTTGTTACTAGAGATTCTTCAAGGGTGATCAGCATGTGCTTACGTCCTAGGTTGCAGTCGCATGAGCTTGATTCTTCTCATGATGGTGCTATAGAAATGGCTTTACATTTGATAGCAGGATGAATCGACCGAAGCATTTGAGTGGCGAGAGTAGTACAGGGTAGGTAGTAACAATGTGCTACTTCTATACCAGAACTAGACAACTTTGAATAGGCAAAATGAACTACTCTGATCACATCATTGCATATGTTTCAATTTGATTTCATAACACATGATCTTTATTTGGCATCAACTTGAAAAATACAAGACCTCATCTAATATCGGGATAGATTCTGAAAGCATTAAACTCTTGTTATCAATCAGCCCTCTCGGGTTTTCATGATTTAAGATTTTCTCTCAGCCTTTAATTTTTGCCCAGGATGCTCTCCCTTTTTTTATTTTTTTTTTTGGCAGGGCGTCCAATTTTAGCAAGGTCGCCTTTTTTCGATTTTCAACCCGCGGGGCATTTATTATTATTATTTATTTATTAGCCTTTGCCATGGAACCTCACTCAATCCGTCAACGTTGATTAGTTTCTTTGGATTCTCTTTCATCCTCATTAGTTGGGAAGGCTACTTCTTCTGAGAGTACATCTTTTTTAGCATCAAAGTCTTTTTCTTGGCCCTTGTGCAAACTGGCTGAGATGATGAATTCTTTGTTTGGAACTTGAATGTGAAATCCCACACCTTACTTTTGTCAGCTTTGATGGCTTAATTTCTGAGGTAGCTTTCAATGGTTGAGATGGAGTCGTACGTTGGCCTCAGATGTTTAGGACAAAACTATGTTTTTTTTTTATTATTGTTTATTTGTTTGTTTTTATTTTTTTTTTCTTTTATTTTTTTTTCTTCTTCTTTTTTTTCTTTTTTTTTTTAAGTTAATGAGCTGTCCTTCTAAGTTTGGCTATAAGGGTCCATGCTTTACTTATCTTTGTCTCATATGATTAAAGGTCAATCTTGATTGGCTTTGGGGTACACATCTCAAATGGTTAGGAGGAAAGGAGTCATAAGGCTTAGTTCTAATGAGTTATATATTTCTTGTGAAGGTCCAGAGTTTCATTCGTCTAACTCCTGGTGTAGCCCTCGGAGTTTGATTTTGTTCGACCGCACTGTATGCGTCCTAGACTTTGAGGAGACAAAGGACTGGCTTTTGAAACTTTGCTCATTGTCATATTGGCATGTTGAAGCAGCGCTATCTCAATAATGCCCGTGTTAAATTTTAGCATGCTATTTCAGGTCCAGGCAAAGGTTCTCTTTTTTCTTCTTTTTTTTTTTTACATTATCTCTCAGAATTTTTCTCTCTTGAGAAGTTATATCAGATGCTATCAAGATTTTCTTTGGATTTTTCAAAGCTCTAAGATTAAATACAGTCGTATTAGTTGAATTAATGTCAAAAAAATGAATGCATTGTGATCATAAGAAATGAAATCATTAGAAACACCATACAAATAAGCAGAATTGTTTAACATATTGAAACAACCAGCACTGTCATAAGAAGTTCTTGGAATAAAAAGAACAGAGCATCTAAAAAACATTATCTTCTCCACTCTCACTAGTGGATTAACAATCTACTGCCGCCACGGGAATTCCTTCTTCACCCATCTCCTGGCGGATGATAGCGACGTACTCATCTCCCTATAACTCTTCGCAACCCATGCCACTCGGGTAGACCAGACCCGATCATATACACGGTGGAGGGATTGCATTATAGCCTGCCTTCTTCTTCTTCTCTCTCTTTTCAGGATCCGTGATCTGTTTAGAGTCGATAAGATATTGGATCTTATTCCTTAAAGTCTGGCAATAATCTGTCAGGTGCCCAGTGTGCTAATGTTAGGCGTAGTATTGATCACCTCTGTGCCCTGGCAGTCCCTGATTCATAGCTGGCCTAGATGGCAATGGTTGCAGCTTGTCCTCTTTCATTAATCTCTCCAACAGCAAGGATAGAAAGCGGCCCAAATTAGAAAAGTGCCTCTAGCCTTGTCCCACTTCGGTAGCTAAAGCCTCGGTTGTCTTACGATTTCTACCATTACTGCTTCCAGCATCGCCTAATCTGTACCATACTGGTTCCCAAAATTTTTCCCAGTAAAGTTATTTTTGGCTTGCTTTCTTTGCTAAGTAAGCCCCCTCAGCCTCTACAGCAATATCCTTAAGTGACTCCTAATCTCTGAGCCCCTTAAAGTCCCTCAAGTAAGGGCAGAAGTTCATGATGAATAGCCTAATCTAGTATGCAGTGTCAAGCTTCCATTTCGTCTCCATAACCCTATTCCTCCATCTGGTGAGATATTCATGGAATTACTCATCACTCCTTTGCTTTAGGAGTTCGAGGTCCTTTAAGGTGACCTCCATTCTAGTGTTGTAGTCATACTACTTTATGAACTCTTCAGTCAAAAGGTCCCAGTCCTCCTTGGATCTCCTGTCCAACCTGTGATACCAGTCTACTGCCGGACCCACCAGACTAAACCAGAAATATTTCACCTTCTACTTCTTGGTCAACCCTGTACCCTTCATCACCAGGGTATATTGCTTAATGTGTGTAGATGGGTCCGAAGTACTATCGAACTTCGGTAGGTCAGGCATCTTAAACCTTTGGGGCAGTAGCTCTTCATCTCCCAAATCTCTATCCTCAGGGTTGATTCCCTTCCCAGCTGATAACAAGCGAGTGATCGCCTCAATCTGCTACCTCATTCCTCTCATAGCCTCATCCTCCACCTTGGGTGCTCTTCCCCTCATAGCTTGATGGGCTATTAGCTCCTCAACCTCATCCTCCATTATGAAATCCTTATCAGGATTAGGGATCTTTGCCCTTCTTGGCTCAACGAGTACAACAGCTTTATACTCATTGATAGGTTGGTGAGTAGCATTACCCATAATGGGGGACCTCTTCGCCAGCAGGCGGTTTAACTTGCCCTCGAAGACGGACTACTGGTGGTTGTGCAGCCGGAGGTCTCTTCCTCTGCTCAAAATCCTCTAGTCTCTTAGCAAGGTCCTGAGCGGTTAAAGCTCTGATCTCTTCTGCCATTGATGATTCTAAGGGTGATTCACTGGTCATTGAGAGTGACTCAAAATCCCAATCAGACACTAATTCTAGCAATTCAAAGAGCAGGTTTGTCCTTACTAGCCGATCGTCAGAACCTTTAGTCCACTTAGATAAATCTATAATGGCTGAAAGATTCAGATTGTTAGAATGATGTATGAATGACATATACAATGCATGATCACATGTTATGCAACATTCATAACCATATACAAGCAAGTAGATCCTTCCAACCTTTTGACTCCCCCATATGAGGCCAATTAGTCTCTTCCTAGGTGGGCTTAATCTATAGGTCAACTGGGGACCCTATGAGCGCGCATAGTATATGGCAAAAATCAGGCAGCATAACATCTCTCAAAATGCTCATGCATATGAGTTTCGGCCATTATGTATTTAAACACTTCAATCAAATTAAGGTGACCCCACTGGGGCATGACAGGCTTCGATGGAAGTCCACTCAACTTGTTTGATTTTGTTCAATACGTGACAGCCCACATGATAAGCATTTTATTACGGTTCATCTCACCTAGGGAAAGTAGCTATTGCCATTACATGAGCTTTAGTTAAGGTGATGTTACTTTAGGGCTACCCAAGCATGGTCCCTGCCAATGGTTCTAGCTCATCACGAGTATAATGACCGATCAAATCTCCATTTGATATACCAAAAGGTACTAGGCTTAGGCTGGTCATTATCCTTAACACTTCCTTACATTGAATGAACATAGGATAGTGCTTCGGGAATGCACCAAGGTAGAATAAGGGTACAAACTAGCATAATTCTAAGGCTCTAAAATGATGCAATTCAATTTTTGAAAAGAGATGGAATTTTAGGTTTTAAAAACTCAATTATATATTTTAACCAAGACAATTTTAGAGCAAACTCACAAAGTCCCCAGTGGAGTCGCCATTGTGACGCGCACCGAACCAAGAAGGCCCTCTTAAGAGCCCTCCTTTAGGGCTTGAGGGATTGGTTTGCGTCATTTTGATCTTGGATAACATGAGATATTTTGGAATCCCCATCTAATAGAACATTGGAAAAGTTCATCTAGTCTTATGAAACTTTTAGGCACCTGTGAGGTATTTTGGAGTCGCCACACAATTTACAAGAAATTGGAAAATGTCATCTAACCTCTATGGTCTAAACTAGAGAAGGTGTTCAGAACTTCACTCTTATTAATACCTTAAGTTAAGTTATAAATTAGTTTTTAGATTATAGAATTCTATCTCTCTTCTCACGCGATTAGTGCAATTTATTAAAAACGCATTTCAAGTATCAAGAAAGCGATAAAAGAAAGTTATAAAGAAAAGTGATAAACACACAAAAACACATTATTACAAAATAGAAATTAGGACAAATACAACCCCCCCAAATAAAAAGAGAAGCTAAATAAGATTGTCCCAAAAATAATTAATTACAAAGGTCCAAAAGATATATAACATAAATCTAAACAATTAAAGCAAAATTGAACAAAAGAGGAGACATGTATAAATCGGGATATTTATTCAGTTTAGGAACATTGGTTCCTTCATGCTCACTTAAAGAGGGATCGAATAGTTATTTCGACTATTAGCTTGAAAACCGGGATGAGTGATCCCATTTTTAGAAAGTTTAACTCTTCGTTTTAATTCATGACATTTTACATTCCTTAGCTAGAATCGAAGACATTGGTCCTAATTTTTTAGCAAAATTCCAATTTAGTTATAAAAATATTTTTGTGATTTTTTATCCTACACGCGTATCAAATAAAACTATTTTATAAACAAAAATAATCACACAAATAAAAAGGTTGGTAAGGTCTCACCTAAGCGATGTGGTTTTCTACGCGCGTGACCCCTCCATTCGGTCACGACGATACTCAAACAAGCAAACATCACATTTTATCCACATAACAAAAACAACAATAAAAATATTAGCAATAATTTTAAAATCAACTAAATAATAATGGAAATAAGGGAAATATAGTATGAAATTAACACACATACAAAAGGAATTAAGAAGCCCCGCAAAACTAGCCATGCTAATATAATAATGACAATAATAATAATAGAACAACAATAACAACAATGATAACAATAATAATGATAGTAATAATAATAATACGAATAAGAATAATAATAATAATAATAATAATAATAATAATAATAATAATAATAATAATAATAATAATAATAATAATAATAATAATAATAATAATAATAATAATATAATAAGCCAATGAAATTAAATAAATGAAAATGAAGAAGGTAAATAAACATGTAATAGAAAATAATAATATTTAGACATAAAATAAAAAAATAAAAAAAATAAAATGAAATAGCAAAAATAAATTGATCCAATAATATTTACCCTCATATTTTGATGATTTGGAAGTAAGATGCCTCAATCTATTTTTTTCTTGTAAAGATTTAAAAATAAACTCAAAAAAATTTATCAAAAAAAAAATCAAGAACATAAAAAACTCAAAAAATTGATTTTTGATGTTTGAAGAGAAACCCAAGCTAAACAAATTAATTTTTCTTCCTCAAGTTAATGCAATCTCACCAAACATTTTTAGATCTAAGAAAGAAAAAAGAAAGATGAAGAAAAGAGAATTTTTCTCTCAAAAATGGGGTTTTTCCTCAAGAAAACCCTGTACAAACTCTCCAAGTTTTCTCCTCTAAAAAAAACCCCTTTCTCTCTCCAAAATGTTCTATTTATACCCAATATCAAGGGAAACCGCTAATTTAATTAGGAAAATAGTTTTAAAAAACTAAAAAACTTAAAAAGTGGGTTAAAAAACAAAAAAAAAGGCAAAAAAATGATTTTTCAGCAGAAATTGCGACAAGCGGGCCCGCTGGCAGGCGAGCAGGGGTGTGGGCAGCCCCTATGGCCGCACCTCGCAAGCCGCACACGAGGCATGGCCTTAGCGCACAGGCCGCACGCGAGGCGCACCCTCGGCGCACAGGCCTCACAAGAGGCGTACGCCTGGCCTGCCTGTGCGCAAGGGGCGCCCGCAAGGCGCCAAAATAATTTTTTTTTAAATCACAGCTTTTTGACAAAAAAAAATCACTTTTTACCTTCTTTTTTATTTTTAATTTTCAAAACATATATTTTTTATTTATTTTCTAAAAACACAATCTTGACAAGAAGACGATTGATCCTAGCTTTCTTGCCGATGAATCGATACTTATTTTCATCATTGGGTAATCCTGATCTTGGACCACCTCGGAACCTGGTGTCTACAGTTACCATGATTGATAAGGGATGTTACTCAAATAACATGCAATTAGCAATCAAAGAACTCTATCCACCCATACAAAATTCTTTAATGTTTGTTAATAACATACATTCCATTCATTGGGTCGTGCATTAATTTAAAATCATCCACACCATATAAATTACATCATCACATAATTTCATATATACAGCATTACATGGTAACTTTATATATACAACTCTTTAATTTTACATACCATAATTTACAAAATTACATCCCAAAAATTACAACTATAATAATATACTAGCATATAAAACCTACAAAAAGAGACGTTTGCCCTTACTGTGTTGGCTTTTGGGGATGTGGGTTTGTCCCTCCAAAATTGCTATCACCTACACCTACACGGAGGGAAACCCATGCTAAGCACAAAGGCTTAGTGAGGAAACATGAAATGGATGACGCCTCATAGAGATCACCAATGCATAACACATGCATATAAAACATACTTATAATATAATTAAATGAAAGCATCTGCAAAAAATAAAATGACAGTTATTATTAAACATAAATAAATCTCCATATATTGAATCATATTCATATATCTCACATTATTCAATACTTTTCTTTACTTGCACATGGCCTGCACTTTCCTAGTAGTGGATAATGGGTTGAACTTATAGGTACAATTACATTCTTTTCACATACACATAGGGATCTAAACAAGATCCATAAACACATAAGGATCCATTAGGACCCGAAACACATAGAGACCCAAACGGGATCCAAATGCATAGGCTGCAGCAACAATAGACCCTATAGACATGCCTATCTATCCACGACTCGATTATTGCAGGCTCTTACTTTAAACTATATTCATTAGGTTTATATTAACCACACATATCATCATGTTAAAAAATAATCAATGATATTTCATACCTTACCAATGATCCTTTCCAGTTCGTTTTATTTTCCCAACCGTTATTCCAATTTTTTGCTAGTTATATTGAGTTGACATCAAAAATCATCTCAAATAAAAGGAGCAAAATAATATATAAAGCAAAGTAGGGAGGGTCACATAGTGGTCAGAAAATCCTTACCACCGTGTGAACTAGGACATAAGCATTAAATTGAAAGCAAAATGCCTTTACATGGCAGTCACAAAATACCACGCGATGGTCAGACAATTTCACATGGTGGTCAGGAGTTCGTAACAGCCATGTAAATAGAGGAATCTAAAATATTTTGAAAGGATGCTATCTAGAATGGTTTTACACGGCGGTAAAACATTTTACACGGTGGTCAGGAATCTCTAACCACCATGAGACCTCAGTTTTAGGCCAAATTAACGGGACAAAATCATTTTGCACTACAGTCAGGAAATCCTTACCGCTGTGTAGCCCTATTTTATTGCTTGTAAACCCAAAATTCAATAGGGTCACAGACTTGACTTAATTTGTACACTCCAAATGGACAAGTAAATGTCCTTTTTAGGCAAAGTCCCCTTCTACACATTCATTCCCCTACATGGTAAACTTCGCATGGCATAAATTTTAGGTCAATTGGACATCTAAAACTCCAAATATAGCTTACACAATCTAGATTATCGTTATTGGGGTGGCTAAACCCCTAAATTAGGTTTAAACTCATTTTAGATGATCTTAGAGCCAGAATCGGCCCAAGGCTATTCCCAGCGAAAATGTATATTTACGTTTTAGATTTCCAACCCAACCAAAATCATGCCATTTGGAGTTGTGTAACTCCACTTATACCCGAAACAACTACTAAGGGTCAGACAAAAATTTGGGCAGAGTTTCCCTTAAAACTCATCATGCCCCAAGTTTAACTAATTCAACTCAAATCACAACAATTCCTTCCCAAATCAGTTATACACATTTAAATTCAACATAATTATCAAATTACATGCAATAAATATTAAATTTCCCAAACCTTTCTCCGTGACTCTTCTTTAGCTTCATTTGCTCTACGTTCAACCACTTTCTCTTTTCCTTAGCTCCAATGGCTTTCTCCTCTACAATAAGCATCAAAAGCAATCAATTACCTAAAATTCACAATTCTCAATCTTAGCCCATGGTAGAAAAGAGAAGAAGAAAATAACTCCCAACTTACCTCTTTAAACTTACACACACACACTTGAATTAATTTTCTAACTTGAGTGGCAATAAAGAAACAATTGAATGGAGGTTTGAATGAGTTTATGGAGGGAACAAGATGGTTAAAATGGGGAAGAAAGAGGGGCAGACATTTTTCTTCCTCAATCTATCATCCCTCATGGCTTTTAAAGCCATGTTTATCCTTTCTTTTCCCTCTTTACCTCCCATCCATCCAATTGTCGCTCTATGATTGGTCCTCTCCACAAATTATTCTTTTAATCTTTTAACTAACTTAAAATGTTGCATTAACCTCTTAGATTAACTTAATTCATGCGTTGACCTATAAAGCAACTTATTTCATGCAATTTAATCCTTAAGTATAAGATGGCCATTTTAACCTCGACTTTTCGATTAATACCGGTTATGTCCCAAACACCAATTCTTGACTAATTACATAACTTAGGCCACTCTCGTACCCCAACAGTGTTTAAAACGAATAGGGTACAAGTCAGGGCCTTACATATTTAGTAGGTTTGTTTAAAGAGCAACTAGAGCAACAAATGGCAATAAATGGTACCTTGATAGTGGTTGCTCAAGACATATGAAATGGAAAAAAAAGAAGTTTGCTAAACTCTTTATGAAAGATAGAGGGACTACCAGTCTCGGTGATAAAAATAAAGGCAAAATTATTGGAGCTGAAATTGTTAGAACCAACCTACATATTGAAGATGTTTCACTTGTGAAAGAATTGAAATATAATCTTTTAAGTGTAACCTAGTTATGTAATAAAAATCGAAGAGTTATATTTGAAATAAAGGATTGCAAAGTTGAAAATGCCAAATTAGGTAATATTGTTCTAACTGGTTATAGAGCTAGAAATACATATTAAGTAAGTTAAGATGATAATGGTAATAATAATTCAGTTTGCTTAATTTCAAATGATGATCAAAATTGGTTATGGCATGAAAGGTTAGGTCATGCAAGTTTACATGCTATTGAAAAATTATCTAAAAAGGATCTAGTCATTGGTTTACTTAAAATTAGATTTAATAAAAAAAAAATGTATCCAAAGCATGTCAACTTGGTAAGTAATCTAGAAGTTCATTCAAATCTAAGAAAGAAATTTCAATTAAAAAAGTGATTAGAAATGTTACATATAGATTTCTTTAGACCTATCTCACCATTTAGTCTAAGAGGAAAGAGTTATGTATTTGTGATTATTGATGATTACTCATGTTTTATTTGGACACTCTTTCTTACACATAAATATGAGACATTTGAGGCTTTCAAAAAGGTAGCAAAGAAAATACACTATGGAAAGGGGTATCATATTATCAAGATCCGAAGTGATAATAGAGGAGAATTTGTGAACAAAGAGTTTGAAGAATTCTATTAAAAGGAAGGAATGAAACACAACTTTTTAGCACTAAGAACTCCACAATAGAATGGAGTGGTAGAACAGAAAAATAAAATATTACAGGAGATGGCAAGAACTATGCTAAGTGATAATGACCTTCCAAAGTATTTTTGAGCTAAAATTGTGAACACATCAAGCTACATCATCAATTAAGTTTTAATTTGATTTGTTATAAATAAAAATCCATATGAGATTTAGAAAGGGAGGAAGACAAACATTAGTTGCTTCCATACATTTAACTGTAAGTGTTTTATTTTAAATGACAAAAATAATCTAAAAAAATTGATGCTAAATCAGGTATAGGTATTTTATGGGTTATTCACATAAAAATAAAGCTTATAGAGTTTATAATAAGAAAATGCACATGATTGAATAATAAATTAATGTTAAATTTGATGAGACTAATGTCTACACTAGAGAAAGGTGAATTTTTGATAATAATACAGGGGACAAAGATGAGAAAACTTAAAAGAAAGATCAAGCATATTAAAGAAATAGAGCTAATGGAACAAAACTGCCAGATGCAATAGAACATGCATAATTAGAAATAAACATTGATCTACGTAAAGAATGAAATGTCTATAAAACCATTGAAAAGAAGATTTACTAAGTAGTCCATCAATAAGGATGATGCATAGGAAGCAACTAAGAGATTTTTATGAAAATGTCGCTTTTATTTCTCAAATTAAACCAAAGAATATTGAGGAAGCTTAAGATGACAACAATTGGATTCTTGTTATGCAAGAAGAATTAAATCAATTTGAAAGAAATAAAATATGGTCTCATGTTCCTAAACCTAAAAATCATTCAATTGTTGGCATAAAATGGGTTATTAGAAACAAGCTGGATGAACAAGGTAATGTAACAAGAACTAAAGCAAAATTTGTGGCTCAAGGCTAAAATCAAGAAAAAAGTATTGATTTTGATGAAACATTTGCATCAATTGCACGTTTAGAAGCTATTCGTTTCTTGTGTGCATTCGCATGTTTTAAGAAAATTAAGCTTTATCATATGGATGTTAAAAGTACATTTTTAAATGGATATTTAAATGAATGAATTTATATTGCACAACCACCTGGTTTTGAAAATTTAGAACATCCAAATCATGTTTTTAAATTAACAAAAACTTTATATGGTTTAAAACAAGCTCTTAGAGCTCGGTATGAAAGGCTTTCAGGTTTTCTAATAAAACAAGGTTTTTCAAGAGGTAAAGTTAATAATACTTTATTTATAAAGCATAAAGGAACTCATATCATACTTGTGCAAATTTATGTGGATGATATTGTGTTCGGAGCTAGTAACATCTTTAAGTGTAAGGAATTTGAAAAAATTCAATGAAAACAGAATTTGAAATGAGTATGATGGGAGAATTAACTTTCTTCTTGGAACTACAAATAAATCAAAACAAGGATGGAATTTTTATTAATCAAATTAAGTACACAAATAAGCTATTAAAGAAATTTAAAATGTTCGAAGCCAAAGCTGTTAGAACACCTATGAGTCCATCAATCAAACTTGACCTTGACGAGAAAGGTAAAAATGTGGATCGGAAGATCTATAGAGGAATGATTGGTTCACTGCTATTTGACAGCAAGTCGACATAACATACACTTTAGTGTTTGTCTTTGTACTCAATTTCAGTCAAATATGAAGGAATCTCATTTATTAGCAATTAAACGTATCTAAGATATTTATTGGAAACCCAAGATATAGTTTTGTGGTACTTTAAAGATTCTAGTTTTGATCTTGTTTATTTTTTAGATGTTGGCTATGCTAGTTGTAGAATTGAAAGGAAAAGCACATATGGAACATGTCAACTATTGGAGCAATAACCCATTACTTGGTATAGTAGGAAACAATATTTTATTGCTCTATCAACTGTAAAAGCTAAATACATAACTGCTAGAAGTTGTACTACATAGATATTATGGATCAAATAACAACTAATTGATTATGGGTTCGATTTTTAGTAGATACCAATTTATTTTGACAACACCTGTCACACCCCAAAACGGGCCTAGTCGGATAAGTGAAGGGTATTTTGGTAATTTGTGCATGAGTGAATTTGATGATGGGGATTTAATTGCAAGGTAATTAATTAAATAAGTTAAGTGAGGGAAATTATTTGGTGTGCATATGATGTATAGATGTAGGGTATTTGTTGTGGTTTGATCTAGTGGTTTGTGAGTATGGTACTCAGGATGTTAAGTTTATAAGAGATTATTAGGTGTGAGTGGAGTTTGGTGCCATGAAATTTAAGTCATTGATTTGAGGGAGCAACTATGGCGCATGTGTTGTATGGTGTGTTAGTGCATAAAGTCAAAGTGGGTTTGTTGGGTCCAATGCATGGTTGCCAAGTGGATTTGGTGGGTGAGTGCATTAATGGCATTTGAAGGGAATTGGAGAGAGAGAAGGCAGATTTTCTTTGGCTTTCCTTAGAAGCCATCAGCTCTTGCCTTCTTTCCCTCACTCTCACGTTCTCTTCTCCTTCCCATTTCTGCTCTCCCTTGCTTTGCATGTGCTGGCTTTTGGATGCTTTGAGCTAGGGTTTGAGTATTTAAGGGTTCTAAGAGGTAAGTTTGTTTGGGTTTCTTCCTCTTCTCTTTCTCACGGGTTTGATGGGTTTTGTGGGGGTTGTGCTTGGGTTAATAGAGTTATTGTTTTGATTGTTTGCAAGTGATTGAAGTGAGATAGAAGGACAAAGGAAAAGATTGAGGATTAAAGCTTGAAGAGCATAGTGGGTTGTGCTTCATAGAGGTTTGGGAAACTCTCTATTATATATATGAATTTTAGTATATTCATGTGTGATATAAGTTTCTTGAATGTGTTGTTGATGATATGTGATGATGGTAGTGAGTGTTGGTTTAAATTGTTCATTTGTGCATGTGAATAGGATTTTGGGTGAAAAACTGGGTTAGAATGCACTTGACCTTTCTTTGGTTATTAAGCTGTATTGGGAGTTGTAGAACTCTAAATGCTATGAAACTAGTATCTTTGGAAAGCTAAGATATAATCCTACAAATGTGTTAGAAATAAGTTTGAGCTAATTTTAACTCTAAGTGTCCCTAATGTGGTCATGAAGTAGAGCTATCTTCTCTGGCCGGGTTCAGGGGAGCAGTATAGGTTTTTTTGATCATATATAGAGATTTAGGTGTCCAAACGACCTGAAGTTTGTTCTATATGAAAGCCAACATCTTAAGGATCATTTGTTAATGAGGACTTTTTGCCTAAAAATAAGGTTTAGAGGTCGGTTTAAGCAGTTAAAGTTGGAAGTGGAAAGCAGTCCTGACTTTTTGCTTCTGTTTTGCTATTTTTAGGTATGTCACGGTGGCAACCAAAATAGTTACCACCATGACTAATGCCCAGAGAAGGAAGAATTCTTAGTTTTGGACCTCACGGTCACAACAAATTCATTACCACCATGACCCCTTCTGTTTTGACCATTTTATGTGTTTTTCTTCTCGAATTGAACCCGTATTGCACCGAAACTTTTTAGGAACTATCCGATGCATGTTTAGGACTATTAAATGAGTATAAGAATAGTTATCACTTGGAAAATAAATATGAATAGGATTAATATTAATAGCAAACAAATGAAGTAATGATGTGTAGTTGTATGTAATAAAATCAAGTCAAGTTTAATGACATTATTGAGGATTATAATACCTTAATCTATATGAGCATGTATAATATGAACAATGTGTACATAATTATGAATTGAGATTTAAGTTATATACACAGGAAAGACATCAAATGAAATGAGTTTGATTAATGAAATATATATATGGGAAATGAGCAGTGAATGTGTGATTGAAGTAATTGCCTAACAATATCATATGATACATGCATTGATAATAAATGTTATTAGAATGTATTAGTATGCAAGATATCTATGATGCTATTATGGTTCATGTGGATATTTGAGTGATTATATAATATGATAATGGTAAATGTGATTTAATTCTTTTAGCTTATGAATTCCTCTTTTTAATGGAGACCCATAATGTGGCATACCGAGTAAGTAAGTATTTATATAAATGTACAAATAGTTGGTATGAATGATATGATAAAGTGTGAGGAATAGCATTCTATTTTGGGCAGTGGGTATGTCACGGTGACAACCTAATGGGTTACCACCGTGAGGTACCCCAAAAGTGCATTCTGTTTTGGGTGTGTGGGTATGTCATGGTGACAACCTAATGGGTTACCACCGTGAGGTACCCCAAGATTGCATTCTGCCGAGAGTTTTGGTATATCACGGTGACAACCAATCTGGTTGTGACCGTGATCTACCCTATTTTTGTAAAGAGTGGTTAGTTGTTAAAAGTAAAGTTTGAATGTTAAGTTAGTGATTGGCCTGATAATGTTTCCATATTTGACTCTGATAAATTTTAGAATATTGAATAGTGCTAAAGCATGTTGATGGAATTATATTGTAGGCTTTGTAATACGAATAGTATGATGCATGGATGATATTATGAATTCTTTATATGTCTACTATACTCTGGATTAAGTATGATGATATTTATATACTGTCTGATTTGACAAATGATTTAAATGATGCAAGACCTGCGAGAGTCAGTCTAGTGGATAGTTAGGCATGCCTAATAGAGTCTTTTAGTTGCAGCCCTTTGGACGTCTGGACCCTGATCAGGTCCCTCGTTTGGTTCCTTGCGAACCCTGTAATGTGTTTGGATCTTGTTTAAGGTCCCTAATGAAAATGTTTTTGAATGTGAAAATGAAATTGATATTCGATTTGCACCCGTAAGGTGATGTCAGTACTCGATTCGCACCCGTAAGGTGATGTCTGTATACTCGTTATCCACTATTATGAGTCAATAGGTATTTTGGTTTGCTTTGTCTGATATGAATATGAGAATATGATATCCGAATGTGTAAGATTTCAGTCATGTGAATCAGTTATGAATTCGAATGTGATTATGAATCTCTGAATGGGTTAAATGTGACTCAAACATGCCTATTGTGTGCGATTATTCATATATATCGTATTGTAACTGCGTTTAAATATAATCGATTGTGGTTATAAGCATGTGAATTCTTAAGTATACGAATGTGAGTTTATACTGTTAACTATTATGGATTTAGCATGTGAACTAGTTTGTGTGAAAATGCGACATTGACTATTGAATGATTATACATGAATGTGGTTATGATCCTCTAAACGCACTGCTTTTATATGCAAGTATAATATCATATGTGTTATGAATGTCCGCATATGCCATTTGCATGTGTTATGCCTTGGCGACCATTGTTAATGGCCGCCCATATTTCTTGTGTGTTTCCCCACTAAGCGTTATCGCTTAGCACGGGTTCTTTTCCCTTGCAGGTGGCAGGTTTGGTTTTGTTCGAGTCGCGCATCTGCAAGGGTCGGCCACATAGGAGCTAGAATTTTTGTACTTTGTTCAGCCTCTGTAATTGGGATTTGTATTTTTGTATAATATGTATATGTAATAATAAGTAAAGATACTGATGTAAATTTTGGACTGCATAAATATTTTATATTTATGTCTTAAGTATTTTCTCTGTCCTATCTTTCGTCTGAGGCTTCTGTTGTATGGTTATAAGTTCGTATAGGTGTATGCTTTCGCTTAATGTATGCGCATTTGTGAATTATGTATGTTCAGTTTTTGCTCCTTAAAGTTTTAAATTCTTTCGTACTTATATATATGCTTTGTATCGCTTCTGTCCGGTAGCACACCTGCTCGTACGGCTGCCTACTCCCTTGCGGATGGGTTCGCCTACGTACGAGTAAGGGGTGTTACAACACCAGCATAATAAATCTCACCAAAAATCCAGTGATGCACTCCAGGACAAAACATATTAAGATTAGACACCATTTCTTAAGGTATCATGTTCAAAGATGAGATATTGTTTTGAACTTTCTCCCAAACATAATATCAACTTGCTGATTCTTTACTAGACCATTGAAGGAAGAGCAATTTTGCAAGATAAAAAGAGAATTAGGTATGGGTATTTTAGAAAAATCATCTTAAAAGTAATCATGTTTTCTCCATAATTTTTAATTTATCATGTGCTTAATTTTTAGCTGATATGTGTCAAAACATTTTTGTGTTCTCCAAAGTTGTAGTGCTCTAAATGTTTTATGTGTTCTATAGGTATGTCATGCTCTACTTATGTGATTTGATATGTATTAAGAGATATATTTCCATTTCGTGTTTTACATGTTTGTCGTGTTCTAATATGATATTTTTATATATCTGACACTTTTGAAAGTTTAGTTAATTTTTAATATCTTTAATTTATTCCTAATTTTTTGCACATACTTTTTGGATATTAAAATGAATTATTTTTAAACTTCAATTTTAATAAAATTCTTCTCGTTATTTTTTCTTAAATAAACTTCTCTTTTATTTTTTGAAAAGAAAACTTCTCAACTACCCATTAAATGCTTCAGTTTTCCGCATAAAGGGATTTTAAAAGTCATTTTTTTTTCATTCTTTGCATTTCATATTTGTTCTCTCACCCTCTCTCTATCAAATGAGAAAATCACCATGGCTAGAGTAAAAACCCTTTTAAACAAGAAACCCAAAACCTCATCTTAATCAAAGTCTTCAAAATCCAAAGGTAAATATGTTTCGTGAAACCAAAAGGAAGCACCAACCTTGAAATTGAAAGAAATTAAGGACTTTTTAATTCCAAAATCTGTTGATTGGGAAGAACTGATGGCAACAAAAATGCAAATGGCAAGTTAGCTCGAAAGGCCTCAATAAAAAGGTATTTTTTTTATGAATATGAAATTTATCCTTCTATTTTGAAAGAGGTTTATTCAACTAGGAAAATGCTTGATTGCGAATCTTTTGCTGTAAAAATTGGAGATAATTATAAGATCTTAATGCTTGGAACTCTTCCTATAATTTTTAATTTGAGGAATTAAGGATTTAAAATGACTAAGAACACTAGGTTGCATGAGATAGGTGGATTTAACAAGGCTGAATTTTTAAGGGAAACAGCAGATATGGATTTATATGAAAGGAAGGACAAGGCACCACTTTCAACCAACATGAACTATAAGGGCCCAAAATATACCTTAGATATATTAAAGCGTGTATAATGGCCCGATACTTAAGGTTTAAACTGGTGAATGGAATCGAAATATTTAATAGTAGGAAAAAGGATTAAATCGAAAGGAATTAAAAGTTCAGGAATGACTTAATTGAAGGAAATAAAAAATTAAGTGGCTAAAATGTAAAACTGCGAGATTAGAGTTAAATGTGGGATTAATTAAGTAAAATCATGGGATTACATTAACTTAAGTATGTTATGTGTGTGTGATTGGAAATCAACTGTTGCATCAGGAATAAGCCAGCAAAGGGCTTCCATGCAAATATATATAAGAGATAGAAGAAAGAGAAAGGGAGATACAGGTACTTATCTTCTTTTCTCGATTCAGTTCAATGGGATTCTTTTATGTGTTTTTGATATCAAGAAAGTGGAAATGATAGGGGAAAATCAGTAGATGATGGAAAGGGAAGGAGAAGCTATAAGATTGAGCAAGCTTAAAAGATTTAGCTCAATTCAAGTTTAGGATTTCACTTATGTGTGCATGTGTCTTTGCATGTTGGTATTGAATTAAACGGTAGAGTGAATTAAAAGTGAAAAATGATGAGAAAAATACTGGTTTGTGAAGATTAAGTTGAATTGAAAGTTTTCTTGAACTTTATAAATTGTTTGATTTGAACTATTTTTTAGTATAATTCTAGTTATAAAGCTTCAAATGGTTTAATTCTAGTTGCTATAAATTCTTAGGATATGTATCTTTGAATGTTCAGAAGAAGTGAAAGTTTAATTATGTCTCTAAGATCGGTGAAATTGAGATAGAACAATTGAATTAAGTTCTATCCTTGTTATAGAACTAGTGTGTGGTTAATTGAGTATAATTTTTTCATGAGTGGTCTAAATTGAGTAAATATTGTATTATGATGAATTTAAGAGGCATATAAATATTTGTTGTGAAGGATGTGTGGCCTAAAAATGATATTTGATGAGTGAATTGTGTTAAGTAAAATTGATTGGTAAATCTGCAGAATTCTATACCTGCAACTACCCAATTACACGGTGGTCAAGGATTTCTGCCCACCTTGTAACTTCCCCTGCCCGTCGTGTAATCGGCTTCTGTACTATAATTTTTGCGTATAATTTGAGTAACACAGTGGTTAGAATTTTTTGCCTACCGTGTAAGTTGCCTGCCCTCCGTGTGGTTTAGCCTGCCCATCGTGTAATTGCATTCTGGAATTTAATTTTCACTTGATAATTAGTTTATACGGCTATCAGGAATTCCTGATCGTCGTGTAACCTTCTTAACCGCCATGTGATTTTCAATAACTAGAGTTTGAAAATGAGAAAGTAACGCCCAAATGAATCCCCGATTTGTACCAAAACTATAACAATACTTGTCAGACATGGCTAAATGATACTTAATGAATTGTGAGACCTATGTTCCATGAGTTTACATAGAATAATAAAATGAATCCAAAGAAGTGTGCTAGAAGTCTATATGTGAAGGCTATATTTTGCTATAATTTGCATGTTTAATTTGAATATATAAGCAAAGTAGTTGTTATTGATAAATGAAAATAGCATGGCATGTTATATTGAATGTGCATAATGAAAGTATGTGTATAGATGTTTAATTAAAGATACATACAAGTATAAATGTTATTAATGAGAGTGTAATATGGCATATATGTTTGGAATTAAATGATGTATTGAGAATGGGAATATGTATATAAAAAGTATACACGATCATAGTTGAATGAGCAATAATTTGAAGGGATATATGAATGAGTGTCATGTAAAATGAAATAGTGAGTGAAGTCTTTATCTTATACCTGAATTGTACATAGTCATGGTTAGATAGCATGCCTCTAAGGGATAGTGATTGCTGCTGCTAGGGATATATGAATGAGTTTCATTTAAAATGTAATAGTGAGTGAAGTCTTTATCTTATGCCTGAATTGAACATAGTTGTGGCTAGATAGCCATGCCTATAAGGGATAGTGATTGCAGCTACTAGTGATGATACCACATTGGTGTCCAATATAGTGATTTGATACCTGTTGGGTATCTAGTGCTTCGAGACCATTGTTGTAACACTCTTATTCCTTATGTATACTGATACGAATACCGGTACAGCAACCGGATAATCGGATGCTACAAGAGGCAGTTCAGTAAAAAGTTTTCGCATTCCAACATCAATTATACTCATAAACAAAATAATAACAATAATAAAGTAGTCCATTGAAAATCGTACACATGCCATACCTATGCTTACACATCTGCATTCGATCCACAACTCGACTGCCAACGATATTCCGGCCACTTAAAAACTTCCTATCTTCACAACTTGTGCGCAGCAACAACACTATGCACTGAGCATTGAAATGCCCAGTGGTGGATACATATCCTAAATTTTTCATGACTAAAATAATATGCATGAGCACACAAACCTTTCTATTTATTTAGACTATAAGAACATTGCAATCTTTAAATTTACTTAATTTAAGTCTCACAATAGTGTCTTATTCCATCCTTTCTTTCAGTTGCTTATCGATGTATCTTTTGTATTATTCAGTAATTATAACTTAACATTTTCATTTCAGTTATTAGCATTACTTTTGACTGCACTATTATCTTTAACATTAATACTTTTAATATCTATCATGCAATTGCCACTTAATCCTTATAAAATTATTACTCTTTTACTATTTTACACTCAAGTCCTTTAAACATTACTAAAATTACAATTTTGCCCTTGAACAATTATTTACTTATTCAATTATTTACATGTAATAATCTTTATAGTCTTTATTTAAAAACATTCATGCACTTAGTATAATTAACTATCCACATAACTAAATTCACATGCATGCCTCATGAATATAAATAATACATTTAATATCAATTATCCCAATATTTAATTCATTTAATTTCTATACATGCAAAGATATTCTTAATATCAATTAAATCACTCATTTAAAGAAATAAACATATATAGTACACATAAAATTACATATTAGCATTTAGGTCCTCATCTTTTCCAATAATTCCAATTACATCCCTAACTTTTACCATAATTCCATCTAAGTCCCTTATTTCACTTAATTACCAAATTACCCTTAAATTACTATTAATTACCTTTTAGTTTCCATCTTTAACTTTTAACATTTACCAAATTACAATTTAATCCCTACTTAACCACCTTCATGCCAATTTACCATTTCAACCCTACATTTTCATTTAATTAAATAATTAACCCTTAAGTTACACTTTTTACCTAACTTACTCCATTATTATCCATTAGGTGTAAAATTACTATTTTACCCCTAAACTTTTTATTTCTTCCGATTTAGTCCCATTTTCACTTATTTTCTCATTTATCATTATTTCTAATAAATTTAATTGCATAATTACTATAATTACCATAATGCCCCTAAACTTTTACTAAATTACAATTTTACTCTTCTTTTTACTTTTATTTACAATTATGCCACCAAGTTAATTTATCAGTTCATTTAATTTATTAATTAACAAGCAAATTACCATTAAATCACTTAATTAAGGGCATTTACACATTTAACACGCATAAAAGTCCATATTCTCCATTTTGTCCCTAAATATGGCAAAATTATAATTAAGTCCTTCAACTTTACCAAAATTACCATAATGCCATTAGTCCATTTTATTTTACCATTTTACATTATTTAACATGCAATTTACGGTTTTACCCTCCAATTACCAATTTCATGCCAAATTACATTTTAGTCCTTAAATAGTTACCAATTTTCACATTTAACTAATTAATGATATTTTTACCCTTATTAACCTTTAATAACATACATGTGGACAAAATTACCATTATGTCCTCAAACGTTTTACATAATACCAATTATGTCCATTTTTTTTATGCAAGTATCACTTTAATCACAATTTAAACATTTTAAGCTCATTTTTACCAAATTGCCCCTTTTACAGTACTGGCAGACATCTATGGTTAGGATAAACGAGACGCGAACCCCTAAAGGCTCGAATAACCTGAAGTACCCAAAAAAGTCACTTCAGTCTTTAATACATACCAGAGGAATCTCGAGGGACCACCCCTGTCTTTAAATACTTTTCAAAATATTTTAACTTTTAAATACAGTGAGATAGGACCGTCATTGGCCTACAGAAAAGTGAGACGCCATGCTCACACCCGCGGTCTTATGTCTCTATGGCTAGCCAACATATCCTGAACTAGACTTGACTACCAAAATACTACAAAGTGTACCAATAATCCGTTTCTCACATCTTTAAGTTACCATTCATACATTTCATGGAATTTTATCATATTATTCCATTTTTTTCATACAATTCAATCATTATACATGTGATTATCGTCCTCATACCATCACATGCCATAAAAGATTATCATTTCATCATGATACACTTGTATACATACATGCACACATTCGGCCAACATACTAACTTTTCACCATTAATTCTTTTTATCAACTTTAACATTTATTTAGGCTATTCACATGTTGAATAACATAGCCATGCCATTGTTTCACATTAAAACACATCAAAATTATACCTTTACACATGATAACCATTCGGCCACATACATACATCATACACCATGACATTTTCACATGCTCTAACATATACCATTAGATAGATCACATGTAAAATACCATGTATATATCATAAACATGCCCTAAACATCATCAAAACACATCAAAATCATGTGATATACCATTCGGCCTAAGTAAAAATTCATCATGCCAACTTTGTTTTCTCATTTTAAACATTCATATCATCATTTTTAACCTTTTTAAACATGTCTATATGGTTTGATTCAATTAAACATGCATATTTCACATACTTTATGTTTAAACATAACTAAAAAACATACTTTTAACATGGAAAAAGGAGGATATTGTATCCATTAACCTTATTTTCTTATTCTCCACATCATAAGCATGCTTTCCATGCCTTTATTCCTTGAAACACCATCACCTCCTTTGATTTCCTCAAGTGGCCGAATATACAATCCAAAGAAATCACCATAAATTTTTTTCTTTTATGCAATATATTTACATAAAAATCATCTACATCTCCTAAAATACCTATTGGAACTTTTAAATTAATTTAAAAATATCAACTTTACATACCTCAATTTGATACATAAACTCTTCCACTTATTTTCTCCCACTTTTTTCTCTTCAAATGAACTCTAATCACCACCATCAGATTCTAGAAAGGCTAAAATTTGCTTAGGAGATCCAAAGAAATCACCATAAATTTTTTTTCTTTTATGCAATATATTTACATAAAAATCATCTACATCTCCTAAAATACCTATTGGAACCTTTAAACTAATTTAAAAATATCAACTTTACATACCTCAATTTGATACATAAACTCTTTCACTTATTTTCTCCCACTTTTTTCTCTTCAAATGAACTCTAATCACCACCATCAGATTCTAGAAAGGCTAAAATTTGCTTAAGAGGCTTGGATTTGGGGAGAGATGAAGAGAGAATTGAAGAAAATTGAGGAAAAATCAAGATAAACAATTATGCCTTATGGAGGAGGAGGAGAGCTACTGGAATTCTAGGGATTTCTCTAGAGAAATCTGATATTCCAGCCTTTATATAGCCTCTCCTAATGGGCCAAATCATGGGCCAATCAATTGCGCCAAACCAAAAGCCCATTTAGGTAATTTAAGCCCATTTTCCAACCAAAAATAATTTCTCTCACTTTCCAAACTCAATTATTCTCAAAATAAATTTCATAATTCTTAAAATATATAATTTATCTTCCACGTAAAATTTTAACTCAATCGGAGACCATTTTTTGGTCTGATAATTTCTTACCAGTCCAATAACTCAATTTTTTGTCTCACCATAAAATTTATTTTTCATTACTATTTGATTCTCCATAATATTTCAAGCAAGTCCATACTTTCAAATAATTTTTTTGAGGTCCATAACTCCATTTAAACTCCGGTTAAACTTTGGTCAAACTAGTCGAACCAAAGCCAACTGGTTCGACCGGTCCGGTTCAATGGTTGAACCGGTTTGGTTTGGTTCGATTTTCATACTTGACCTTAATTTTACTCTTAATAACTCATTTAACCCTCATTCCATCTCAATTAGGGTCTTTATCCGGTCCAGTTCAATTGAACCGGTCCAATTCATCTATTTTTCAATGTCACCATAAAATTATTTTTTTACTACCAAACTGTTTTACACACTATTTTGAGTCCATTTATACCTTCAGATAATTTTTCGGAAGTCGTTTACTATCTTTAAAGTCTCGATCAAATCTAGTTACTTTTTGAATCGAACCAAAGGCTTTTATTCAATTTAACTTTCGGGCGCCTATTTGACCTCATTTTCACTCCAAATTATACCACCAGACTCCTTATAACCTGTACATTTCAATGATCTAATACAATATTTTTAAAGATCTAATAAAATATTTTTCACCTCCGAATTTCCGGGAAGTCACCATCAAGGGCTTCCATAACCTGAGCACGTTTAACCTTTCTTCTCCTCTATTTTTTAGGATCTAATTACTGATATTTTTACCTGAAATTCACGTTACATACTTTGCAAATTTCACAGATTACTACTGACCCGGTATTCGAGCCATTACAATTGTGTCTCTAGTGATTGATACTGTTTAATCGGTATCTAGTGTTTAATACCATATTTGGTATCAATCTTCCTGTTATCCACCCTATTAAGAATTCAGGCAAAATAAGAGTTTTCAATTTCTTTAAAATTATAAAAACATGCTAATGAAATGATTGTGAATTATTAGATTGTTAATATATGAATGCATATCAAAATGAACTAATGTTTATGAAGTGTGTGTTCGAATTATATTTATATAATTTTAATATTATGTTACGTATTAACTTGATTATATGTAAATGACTTTGTGTAATGTAATAGTACATGTAGAATTACGTGATTCTGATTCCCAAAAGTTTGGGATACGTAGGAAGCTTGGAATGTTGTTTCAAGTCCAAACCAAATCATTGGAAACTAATTTTGGATATTTTGCCTGGTTGCTTAACTACTCTCTTACAGGCTGAGTTTGCTAAATTACTTTACTATTTGTTAATGACAAAAAGGGGGAGAAATGATTGAGAATTTGATATTAGTTTTGATGTTAAGTGTTATTTTATTTTAAATGCATGAAAATCTTGATATTTGAGGAATATGTGTTTAGAACTTGATTTTTATATTGTTGCTTATTCTATTTTAGAGCATGTATTCCGGGAATAGCAAAACTAAGTTGATGAATGTTTTTATCATCATCAAAAAGGGGGAGAATGTTGGCTCAAAAGGATAACATTCAATCTTGGATTTTGACGGGTAACAAAATTTTCTAAGACCAATTATTTTTGGGCTTTTTAAAGTTTATATTTACAGGTCCAATTCATTAAAATTGATGACAAGTGCTCTATTTGAATCACAACAGACCAGACGTCTTCTACTTTTAAGTTAAAATCAGACTGTTGTTCTATGACAATTTAGAAAATCAAGATTATTTAGGAAAAAATGTAAAATCATTTTCTAAGTATTCACACATTCACATGCAACTCATTCATTGCATTAAAATATTTTCTGAAATGGCATCTTGGCATATTTAATTTAATTCTTTTCTAAACTTAAGTTTTCCATATATATACATCTTTAAAAAAGGAAAGATATTATTAAAATATTTTCTGGCTGCTAAATTTTATCTAAGGAAACAAAAATCAGATTTCTTATTCTTAAGGAAATATTTTTGAAATTGTTTTCACACTTAACAACTATTTTATTTGAACTATAAGAAAGTATTCCGTTGAACTGTTAAAACATGGTAGTGAAACACATATTTTTTTTTAACATTTCATTGTTGTAAGCTTTATTCTATCATGAACTATCACAATCGTATATACTCAAAATTATTATAGCTTTTATTGTAATCATGTTACTGAGATTTATCAAATAAATCATGTGAGAAAATATGAGGTTAGGTTGTTAGGATCTATGAAAATAAACTAGTAAGTGTTTGGGTCTTTTACTTGGAAAAAAAAGATCAAGTGTTTGGATCCTTTTACTTGAAAAAAAATTATTGAGAAGTTTCTTGTAATCTGCATTTGATTCTTACCTACTAAATAAAGTCATACTAAAAAAAGAGAAACTTCTAAAATGGGTTATTTTAAGGAGATGGTGGAGATAATAGCCAAACCTTTGTAAATCGTTATGTCAAATTTTTCTATCCCTTACTGTCTTTAATTTCATGTTCTATATATTTATGTTCTTCTATATCTATCAGGTGTTCTATAGATTTGCTCTTAGTTTGTTTGTGTTTTACCACGTGATCAAATTGGGTTTTTGCATAAATTGTTTTTGCTTGTATTAAGTTTATTTTTGCTCATGATTAATTTCGTCCATATATGTATTAATCATTGGAAAAAGATTGAGTAAAAATATCTTAAGTTAAATGCATGAAATAGATTCATCATGGTCTTAAAGCTCTACTTGAATATTGCATCTGTTCTATTTTGTTTTAGTTCATGAAAAATTTGTAATACTCTATTCACCCCCCTCTATGGTATAAATTTGAGACTTGCATCTTCATCAATTAGATGTTAATAATGCATTTTTACAGGGGTATCTAGAGGAGGAAGTATATATTTTACCTCTCTTGATGATAAATACTATCAAGGATTTGGGACTTGCAAAACATTTACTGGGTTTGGAGATTATTAAAACTCAATCTGGCATTTTTCTTAATCAAAGGAATATGTCTTGGATCTTTTGACTGATGCAGGATTAATTGGTTCTAAACCAAAAGATTTTCCTTTTCCAAAAGATGCTCCTTTGTTTAACATTGATAATCATGTTTTATTAGATCCTCAAGAGTGTAAAAGCATAGTTAGATGCTTACTTTCTCTAGGCTTTATTACTAGACCTAATATTATATACTCTGTCCAGCAACTCAGTCAGTGTGCAAGCTTAATATGATATCAATCTAAATTATGCTTTCCATGTGCTTAAGTATTTGAAGAAAGATCCTTCTCTAAGTTAGTTTTTCTAGTTAAATATTATCTCAAACTTAATGCATATTGCGATGCTGATTGGCCTATTTGCTCTGAAACTCTCGAGTCACTCACTCGTTTTTGCATTTTATTTGCGCTCTTGTCCAATTTAAAAAGAAATTCACTGTTGCTCAAAGTTCAATAGAGGCTAAGTATCATTCTATGGCATCTACTGACTGTGAATTACAGTGGAATTGGTACTTGCTAATTTGTGTATGCCAATTGCCTTACCAATTAATCTATTTTGTGATAAAAAAGGCTACCATCCATATTACTTATCATCTGGTCTTTTACGAGCGCACTAAACACACCAATATCGATTGTCATGTTGTCAGAAACAAGTTTAAAGAAGGATTTATCAATCCATCATATATTTCTTCATCCTTACAAATTGCAGATATATTCATTAAACCCTTTTGTTCTCGATCATTTTTGAAGCTTCTATCCAATTTGGCTTTGTTTGATGCTCACCAAAGTCCAACTTGAAGGAAGGATGAAGAATATTAAAAATAATTAATTTATTATTTTTAGTTAATAGATTGATGAGTAGAGGTGGCAAATTTAGCCCAGACCCAAAAATCCCGCCCAACCCGCCCAAAAAAATTTAACCCAAGCCCAACCCAATTAATATTCTACCCATCTGGACCCGCCCAAATCCAACCCACCAAAAAGTTGACCCGTTTGGGTCCGGCCCTAATGCCCAACGGGCCTCACAACCAAAATCTACAAAAATTAGTCATCAAAATCCCACAAGAAAATCCATACCCAGATGAAATTGACACGAATTGAGTACTACCCATTGGATTCCTATTGCTGATATTGTAATCACCTCTCCAGCATGAACAATACCAGTGCCATTAACATTAGCTGTATCATTCACAATTCGACAAACTTGATCCCCACCAACCGTGAGATTCTGTAATAGAACAGTGGGGCTAAAGTAAACTCTTTGGGGGGATAAGAGGCTCAAAACAATTATCACCGCCGGAGATGGAGGAGAAGGAGATATTGGGTTGGAAGTTTATAATCTGGCCACCTTTCTAGCATATAATGCTTTGTGGGGACTTCCCCGCCACCAATCCGGCCGAATCGTCCGGTATAATCACAACAGCGGCCAAAGCCGCCACAAATACAGGCAACGCAGCGGAGGCCAGAGTGGACGGCGACACACTGGCTGTCTTCTCCAACAAGCTCAAAAGACCCAATTCCTCAGCTTTCGAGAACAATCCCAATTTCTCTATCGATGACAGAGTGACTCCCAGCTTCTCCGCCTTCGATAGAAGCCCCGCCTTTTCTACGTTGCTCAGTACTTTCCTCTTTTCTAGTTTCTTGAATACGTCCACGTCTAATTCTTCGCTGCTCTCGTAGAAAATCCCTGCTCCGTACCATTTTTTCTGCCAACCGTCGTCGTATTTGTTTACCTGTTTGTACAACAAATTTATTTGCACGAATTAGATCTGAAATTTCTTTTTCTTTTTTATTTTCTAGGAGACCAAACGGAAAATTGGAGTGAAATTACCTTGTTTTGGGGGGCCATGGCGACGATTGTGAGTGGCAGTTTGGAGGGAAATAGACGGCCGAAGAGAGGATGGGGATAGAAGGAGTGGCGTTGGAGTCCTCGGAGATAAGCGGCGGAGGAAGGAGGTGCTGTCACCGCCATTGATGGTGGAGATCAAAGAGAGAAGCTCAGAGCTATGGAAAGAGATTTGAGTGAGAGTGTGTGGAGCTCCTTGCTGGCTCTGTGGGTGGTTTCTGTTGAATGCTGCAACTGCCACGTTGGATAGAGCTTTATTTCCCC
Organism: Excoecaria cochinchinensis; assembly: GCA_947683425.1. Classification (NCBI taxonomy): domain Eukaryota; kingdom Viridiplantae; phylum Streptophyta; class Magnoliopsida; order Malpighiales; family Euphorbiaceae; genus Excoecaria; species Excoecaria cochinchinensis. Next base: position 11,710,787 of record CANTUQ010000119.1, read on the forward strand.
ACTAAAATTTAAGGAATTAGATATAGTTCAAATTTGACAAATTTTTTGAATTGATCATTTTGTAATTTGCACTTCTGTCCCAAAAATGTAGATATACAAAAACTATTAGTAAATTTAAGAAAAAAATATTGAAAAAGTTTTATACAAAAAGTTTTAGAGGAATTTATTAATAATCCGACGTAATATTATAATATTCTGACTAGATATTTATTATTATTGCAGCTGGTGATGAGTCTCAATATCACATGGGAAAATATATTAAATTTTCAAAACAAAATCAAAGTGTGGAGTGATAATTAGTTAAAGTCAGAAAACACTTATTTCTTACTATTTGTATTAAAAGTGTCAAACCACATTTCGGCCCGTTTTGGCCTAAAGCAGCCCATTTGGACCACCCAATCTATTTCGGCCAAATTATTTCACATTAGTCACTTTAGTATCATTTTATTATATTAAAAATTATTTTTTATTAAAAATGGATTAAAAGGGTCAAATCACATCTCGGCCCATTTGGGCCTCAAGCGGCTCATTTGGGCCACTCAATCCGTTTGGACCACCCGATCCATTTGCATATTATTATAAATTTTTTGTACATTCAAAAAATTTTTAGCCCATAGGTTGACCCAACCCGCCCAATCCATTTGGACATTTGACCCATTTATGACCCATGCTTTTTGGCCCATTTGTGACCCGTCCATTTATGACCCGCCCATTAATGACCCAACCCAAACCCGCCCAACCCGCCCAATTTGCCACCTCTATGAGTCAATATAGTTAATTAAGAAGTTGAGAAAAAGAGAAACATGAGTTTTACTTTTGTCAGTGCCTTTTTTGCCTCCTTTTTTATTTTTTAATTTTTGCTTGGCTATCATCTTTCAAATGTGATTCTTTGTATATGTATAGCAGTAAACTCTCATAATCAAAATATAGTGAAATATTTTCTCTTTCTTTCTAGTTTATATTTTTTAGTGATTTTTTTTTAAAAAAATCATAAAAAAGTAAAAGTCTTTACAAAATTACTATCCAAACTTCTTGATTACAAAAATGTCATTTTTTTTTAAATTTTCATTTTTTAAAAATACCACTTTTTTGTAATACTCTTATTTTTACTCAACTTTCAATTCACTCGGTGGAAATGATTATCCTTTCTCTAAAATTAAAAAAATCCTTTTTTTTTAATTCTTTGTACTAATTTTTCTTTCTAAGGTTTCACTGTTTTTCTTTTGTTTTTTTTTCCTTTATGCATATTTTTCTGTTTCTTATTGATATGACAAACTTGATCTAATATTATTTTGTTTTTTCCATACTTTGTGCAAATTTTTTTTTAATTATTTTTACGGCTAGATCTAAGATACCTTACCAATTCTGATTAAATTACATAAAAGACATTGGAACAATGAAAACAATTTTATAGATTTTGATGTTAAAGAAAGATTAATTCCAACAGCATGCAACTTTGATAATCTTGTTGATAAAATACTATAGTATACCAAACATGAGTGTGTTCCACTGACAAATTACAACTATTTTTGTTTGCATACTGGTTGGTATACGTTTGTATACTTAGGTATACCAAACTACAATGCAATTAATTTCATTATGGAATTAAGTGGACCGACTGTATGCTGAATTCAATTTAGGTATTCTAATTGTTAGAATTTATAGAACACTAAATTCTATAAAATCAATTTTCTAAGATTCCTAATTTATTAATACTAATCAAGAAAATAAGCACTTCAACACATGAAAAACTATTTCCATTGAATCACAACAGATTATTCATGTTTTACTTAAAATCCACTTTGGTCAATACTCTAAGAAAAAATACTTTTTATTTTTTCTTTTTCTTTCTCATAAGTTGTGTTCTTACAACATTATTTATATGTAATAGGGGTAGTTATTTAACTACCCTCTAGACCAATCAAAAAATTCTATTTATTATTATAATAATAATAATATAATTAATATATATAATCCATCATGGGTGTATATATTTTTATATCTCTCATTCACATATGATGGGATTGAGTTTTATTCGAATAATTCATACTTTACATATATGTTATACGACCAGTGCATACTTTGAGATATATTCAGTTATAATATGTTAGGAGTTATAACTTTTCGAATAGTTGAACCTTTTTGAGTATTTTTAGTGTGCAATACCCTAAATTATTTATCACACACTTATTTCTCTTTGATATCATTTGTTTAATCATTTATAAATATTCATAATTATATTATATCACTTAGATAAAATATAATTGGTCGACCAATGAATATATATATATATATTCCCATGATAATTCAAAATCAATGATCTTTCTTTTTTCTTGAGTTTCTCATCTTTTATTTAATTTGCTTTTCTAGAAATGTTCCTCTAAGTCGAATCATTCGTGACTTTTCAGGAACATTATAAAATAGCAATCATTAAATTTAAGTTTTGAAATTAGACAAAAAGTCTTAAGGGTACCAAATAAGATTCCTTATAATCTTTAGGGCCTCACATAATATCAAAGTTGAGATCATTAACTTTATAACCATCATCGGTCGTAATTCGTACATGTGGTATGAAACATATGCTACAGTATTATTCTCCTTTTCACTTGAAGAGTATGTTTTCTTGCTTATAAAAATACCGTATAAGTGATAGTTGAAAATACACTCAGTATTTTAACTTGAGTCTTCGAGAAAATACACTCATATTTTAACTTGAGTCTTCAACTCTATTTATTGAATAACTTAATAAATAAGACTCCACTTGGCGTACAAAGACAAAAACAAAAATGAATTGTGGGTAATATTCATTTTTTGATTACTACACTTATCTTATTTGTGATCTCATCTTGATTCACTATTAAGGCAATTTCATATCTCTCTTTATAAGTTCAAAACTATCTCATATCTATGATTACAAAAACCATAGAAGTTATTGCTTATGTGAGAAAGCCAATCTTTTATCCGATATACCTTTTATAGTATATACTAAGTATATCAAAATGTAAATGCTTTAAATTTGACATCAATTTTTCTTCCTTATTTAACTCGACCATTATATTCTTAGATGATAGAGTTATCTTTCCAATAATAAATTTTACATCGAGACATATAAGCACACTGTTAAGGTCATGCATCTCACATTATCTTACTAGCAATAAAATTAAATAAATGATAATTATTCATTTGATATAGACTCAAAAATTCAATACGTTCCCAATCATCATCTATATATCATATGTCTAATTATCACTTAGTTTAATTCACTATGCAATATCTTAAAGTCACGAAAAGTTTAAGACTCTCACTCAACTTATCTTTAGTAGGACAAGAAATAGTTTCATGAACTATTCAGGGCATTTTTTCATCTTATGGTGCATTCAAGAAACTTTCACCTTCTTCATTATCAAAGAGACATCTTGAAATATTTCCATAACTACTTCATCTTAATTGAGGTAATTGTGAAACAAATTCATTATTTATTTGTAGTGTTTGTAAAATGAATTCACCATCTCTTTCATTTCTCCCACTTAGATAAAATATCTTTGAAGTTATCTTGATTTATCAAAGTATTATAATCTACTAACCCATAAAGAGATATACTTTCTTGATCTTTTAAATTCTTGCTTGAAAAATCATTTTTCATGAAGTGGCATTCCGAGATTCAAATTCAATTACTCTCCCACTATCTTGTTCACCAATGGAAACATATCCTTTTGAGTATTCAGAGTATCTTGTAAATGTACTCTTTTTACCTCTTGGGCATAATTTTTCATGTTTATGTGAAAGATCGTGAACATATGCAGCACAATTCCAAGGTCTCAAATTACTGAGATTAGGTTTTATGCCAATACATAACTGATAAGGAATGGATGAAACTGATTTGGAGGGTACTAAATTCAATACATAGACAACTTTTGATAAGGACCTTATCATTTTCAATAGAGTTCTATTTCTCCTTTTGGCAATACCATTTTGTTGTGATGTTCCAATAATGGTTAATTGTCTATCTATACCCTTTCATCACATAATTTCTTAAATTTATTTTGATAAATACTCAAGACCACGGTCAGTGCTTAAATTTTTGACTTTCATGTCTAATTGATTTTTCACTAAATTCATGTATTTTCTGAATCACTTTAAAGCTTTAGACTTATGAAAAATTAGATAGACATGATCAAATCGTATATAGTCATCAATAAATGTGATTATATGTACACCTCCATATCGTGTCCTAACACTTATTAGGCCACATATATCGGAATGAATTAATTACAATGCAATATTCCATGCAAAATAATAAGAAATGACATTTAATATTTGATGATATTTGTCATTTTCCTTGTCTTTCTTATAAGTTGTGTAATAGAGGTAGTTATTTAACTACTCTCTAGACCAGTCATAAAATTTTATTTATTATTATTATTATTATTATTATTATTATTAATAAATATAACCCATCATGGGTGTATATATTTTTACAATAATATTCGAGTTTGATACACCGATATGTATATATAGGTATAATATGGTCTACCAAACTGGAGTGTGTTACACTGATGAATTACAACTATTTTTATCTATACATATGTATTCTTATGTATACCAAACTGCAATTCAAGTAACTTCAAATCGAAATTAAGTAGACCATCTGTATACCGAACTCAACTTAGGTATTGCAATATTTCAATTTAGTATACCAGTATGTATACATAGGTATGCATATGTATACATAGGTATTGGAGTGCAAGAATTTCTCATTATGTAATTTCTTACACCAATTGGTAAATATTGTAATAACAAATTAAGTTGAATATTGGCAGGGCTTTGACAAATTACGATATTGATTTTTTTGTGAAATGATTTTGTGGAATTTTCACATAGGATTTTTAAAATTTCATGTTTTAATTAGAATTATAATTTTCAAATTTTTGTGTATTGATTTTATTAAAAAAACATGGTCAAGTAACACGTAAAATTTGACCTACTAAACAAATGGTATTTTTAAAAATGTAAACTTAAAAAAAAATGTATGTTTAAATTTAAAAAAAAAAAGAAAAATGTAATTTTAAAAGGAAAAAAGAACGAGGTATTCTGTGCAATTTTTTCTATTATTTATAACAGTGAATTTTTTTAGCAAAAATTAAGTTTAGTTTTTTTTAGGGTAAACATCCTAAATGGGTCAGCAAGTTGAACGGATACTCAATTTATATGGGTCATTTTTAGCAACCAGCCAGTCAGATCTAAATCCATCCAAAAATTTACTGCTAAATAGGTTAGGTCATTATGAATGCATCGCATACGAGTTAGGTCATATTTGAGTAATTTGTTTTGCAGATGGATTCAATTACGTTCACATATTGGGCTATATTTTAGCACCTCTAAATGATTTATTAATTAGTAATTATTATTATTTTGCATATACGGTAATATGGTACAAAATTAGTTCATAATTCCATATAGATCCAAATACAATCATAAAACATGCATGCATTAACAAAAATTCAAAGGACAGGTTATATCAATGTTTATTGAGTTGAGAACTATTTCTAATTAAAATAATTGAAAGTTTAAAATTTTTTTCAATTGATAATTTGATTTTCTTATGCTCACCTCCAAAAATGTAATTAGAAAAATAGTTATTGAATTAGTGGCTAATATTGAGGTCACAAAAATAAACTTATAGTGGCACTAAAAAGATATTGTAGTTTGTTCAATTATTATAAAAAAAGAGAGAACTTCGTTACATTAGATGCAAAATATCAAATTAATGGCGTATTAACGTATAAAAATTATTAAAAATTAATTTTTTTTTTTTAAGTCAACGCACCAGATTTGAGAAAATTTTTTATGGATGGAGAAAAATAAATTTAATTACAGCAGAAATAAAATATTTAGTTAAAGTCAAGTCAAGAGCCTGTAGTATAGACAGTTTATCATAAAGGCCAACGGATTCGGTCCACAGGGGCCGACGGGGTCAACCCGATAAGTAGGTTCGAATTTGAAACCGAGCCATCATACGTTTCAAAAAAAGTCAAACTAAATGGGTGATAGGCCCCACATAGTCCCAAGTTAGTGGGGCCCAATTGCGGAATCCGTTGACTGAGGCAACTCTTTTTCGCAGAGGGAGAGGCGCCGGGCCAATAGGGGGCGGTGAATTTTTGGAACGCGTCAATCTGAGCTTTTTGGGTCCCACGTGTTTTTTACTACAAATTATTTTAAAATCAAACGAGTTTCCTTCTCTTGGGCCCCACTTGCTATCTGGTCCCACTTCCACCTGTCTCTCTTTTATTGCTTTAAAATCACCCCTATACTGAGGATTCTCGTACCTTATTTTCACACTATTGCATTTTCAATTTGACCAACACAATATTATCGACATAAAGAATAATAATATAAGTATGGTTAAAAACAATAATTCTTCTTATTTTAATGAAAAAAAATTAAAACGGTTAAAAATTTAATTATAAAATTCAAATTTCATCATTTTTTGAACCTAAAGATATATTATGTAAAAGAAGTGGCTTAAAACTAAAAGGAAAATTTATTTAAGTACACAGAAGTATTGAATTTCTCCACACTAAGGAAGAAAAAGGAAAATTAGGACCATTATTCTAAATTAAAAGCAATTTTGATTTTCTACAATTCAAATTTATTTCTCTATCCCTTCTTATTATAATTTATAATAGATGTAGATAAAAGTAAATTTGCTTTCTTTATTTCTTTTTGAAATTTTTAATCTGCAAAATTCTAGTTAGCAGTCAAAATTATAATGATATTAATAATAAAACATAGAAATCAGGTCATGTACAGTTACCATGCTTGAACATGATTAATAACAATACAGTATATTATTATTATCATAGCTCTCACATAATGTTTTAATATGTGGGTCTTACAATTATATCTCTCTATATCAAATTATATATCGTCTAAAATCTTTTCACTAAAACAATAATTAATAACTTAGATTTTACATAAATTTATAATATTTTTTTGAATTTTTATTTAATTTAGTGTTGACTATTTAATTAGGAGTAAAGATAATGAGTAGAGTGAAAGAGAATTTAAAAAAATTGGAAAGATAATTAATAAGAATGAATAAATATATTTTGAAAAAAAAAAACAGTTAAAATAAAATTATTTTAAAACAGAAGGAGTATTTGTTTTAATTAATAAACTTTTTTTTAAGTAAGAAAAAAAGTAAAATTGAATGATATTTGAAAAAAAAAATTGTTGGAAGAAAAATCTAAAATATATATATATAAAATCCCAAACTATTCTGAGGGAAACAAAATGAAAATCTAAAATAAAAAAAAAAAATAAAATAGAAAAGGCACACCACTATTTAGCAATTACTACTGTTTGGTCTTCTTCTAAGTCTGAAGCTCCCTTTTTATTGCCGAGTCCATTGCACCGTTTAAAGACTTAAAAGCACATTTCTCTCTCTTTCTCTTGATTCTTGATTTATGGCCAAAGGAAGAAGTGGAATCTCCATTGATTCAGATCTAATTTCCAGTGGTTTCTTTATACACAAGCCACCTACTGTGCTCAATTCTTTCCCTGATCATCATCCCCATCACAACTTCAATTTCACTTTCATGGATACTTCTACTTCTACTGCTGCTTCTACTAAATCTCCTCCTCCCCCTACTATTCAATTCCCTGTTAATCTTAACTCTAATCATGTTGCTCATGATGATGATGATGTCTCGTTGCCATCTGATGATAAACGGACGGTCATTGACGAGATGGAGTTTTTCCCTCACAAAAACAACCCTCATCATCTTCTTTATGATTCTAAGCCAGTTGATCTTAAAGATAATAAAACCCTCTCCCGATTGGATTTTGACGTAAACGTGAGTTTTATTTATTATTTATTTATTTATTTTTTCCGATTTTGTTTATAGTTTTTGAGTGTTTTTGTAATTTGAACAGACTGGTTTGAATCTTCTTACTACAAACACTAGTAGCGACCAATCCATGGTGGATGATGGAATTTCTTCAAACATGGAAGATAAAAGAGCTAAATCCGAGGTATAATAAATTAATCTATTCTCTTTGGTTTTTTTTTTTTTTGGTGTATTAACATTAATTAATGGTTTAATTCATAGATGGGAGTTTTACAAGCTGATTTGGAGCGGATTAAAATGGAGAATATGAGATTGAGAGACATGCTAAATCAGGTTACTAGCAATTATAATGCATTACGGGTTCATTTAATGACAGTTACGCAGGAACAGAAGATTTGTAATGGAGAGAAAAATCTGGAAGATAAGAAAAATGAAACAGTGATTGTTCCTAGACAGTTCATGGATCTTGGTCTGGCCGGCGGGGGCGGTGATACTGATGAGCTATCTCTATCTTCATCGGAAGGAAGAAGCCGAGAACGGTCACGGTCACCGGTGGGAAATAATACTAATAATAATAATATAGAGAATAGAAATAGTGAACATGAAATGGTATTTGATCAAGATAAGAAAGGGATTAGCAATAGAGAAGATAGCCCAGATCAAGGGTCTCAAGGTTGGGCTCCTAATAAAGTTGCCAGATTTAATTCTTCTCCCAAAACTAATGTTGATCAAACTGAGGCCACCATTAGAAAGGCTCGTGTCTCTGTGAGAGCTAGATCAGAGGCTCCCATGGTATTTATTTAATTATCTCTTAATTAAATTTCACTTTCTTAATTACATATTATACTTCAATTGCTAATCTGGGTGTGTTTTTAGATAACTGATGGATGTCAATGGCGAAAGTATGGACAGAAAATGGCCAAAGGAAATCCATGTCCTCGAGCTTATTATCGTTGCACAATGGCAGCTGGTTGCCCAGTTAGAAAACAGGTACATATATAAATGTTTTCATTTTTCAATAGAGAATTAAATTGGTTTAAGAACTACCAGGAGTTAGCCTGGTTGTCAGCAAAGGGAAATTTCAAGTTGAATTTCTCCTAATAACATTTTTATAATTAGATATTATGTTTTTTTTTTTAAAAAAAAAAATGCTTTAAGAATTGGGGATGTTGAATATAGGTGCAAAGATGTGCAGAAGATAGAACAATTCTTATAACAACATATGAGGGAAATCACAGCCATCCATTGCCACCGGCGGCAATGGCAATGGCATCAACAACATCATCAGCAGCAAGAATGTTGTTATCAGGATCAATGTCAAGTGCTGATGGGATAATGAATCCAAATTTCCTAACAAGAACTTTGTTACCATGTTCCTCAAGCATGGCAACTATTTCAGCTTCAGCCCCATTTCCTACTGTTACATTGGATTTAACCCAAAATCCCAACCCATTGCAATTCCAAAGGCACCCAACTCAGTTTCAGCTTCCATTCCCAAACGCATCTCAGAGTCCTGCAAATTCACAAGCTGCCGCTTTGCTGCCCCAGATTTTTGGACAACTACTTCACAACCAGTCCAAGTTTTCTGGTCTGCATATGTCTGAAGATATGGAAGGTAATGCTAAATTAGGCCAACAACAAGGGCAGCAAAATTCATTGGCTGACACAGTTACTGCCATAGCTGCTGATCCTAACTTTACTGCAGCTTTGGCTGCTGCTATTACCTCAATAATTGGTGGTGCTAATGTTCATCCTCCTCAACCAACAAACATTACTAATTCTAATAACACCAACCTCACAACCAGCAGCAACACCACTCCCAATATAGCTACTAGCAACCCTAGCAATGCCAACAATAAAATCACCAATTCTAATTTCCAGGGAAATTAATTTTCTTTTTGTTTCCTTCTTGCTTTTCTTTTTCTTTTTTCTTTTTTTGAAAAAAATGGAAAAAACCCATAATATACATGTGTTCATTAATTATATTCCTTTATTGGAGGATTGAGTTAGATAGTAATTATTAAGCATAGATTTTTTATTCGTTGTTGTTTGAATAAATCTGTTCTCAATTTTATATATGCCAATACAAAGTCCAAAAAAAAAAAAAAAAAAAATTTAAGAAAAGAAATAAGAATCATATTGGATTATCTTGGTGCGGTCCCAAAATCAAAGGGAACTTGTTTTGTATTGAATTTTTGCACCTTCGTTGTCAATATTCTTTGGATCGTTCTTTAAATTTTGAAAACTAGAAACGGATAATGTGAAAACAAAAGAAAGAAGAAAAATAAATTAAAGAAAGGAAAGTGAATTTATTCTTTTTCTTGGAGTTACGTGTAGTGTATTGCAGTCAAGAAAGAAGTCAAGAAAACCGTCTTGTATATCCTAATGTTTTGGGTTTAATTTTTTTTATTTGAATTTAAATAAATAAAAAAAGAAAAAAGTATTGCATTTTGTTTCACACGTAAATAAAGAAAGGAATTTATTTATTTATTTTTACCCTAAGCACTGAGATAGGATGACATGAATTTATTTATTCATTTTGAGACTTGAAAATGAAGTATATTTAAATGTTTACGAATGAATTGGTATAAATTTAAATTAATTATGCTGGTGAATTCGTACAATAAATGAATTTTATTTTTAATTTTTAAAAAGGTACTTTTTCTTGTATAATTTAAATTGTCTGCTCGCAATTTAAGGTCCACTTGATCCAGCTCAGGATAGTGGTTAGTTGATAGTATTTGGTAAGGTGGAGATAGATTTATAGATAGACATCCCTTGAGAGACTACGTCCATAACTCTTCAATCTTAAACACTTTATAGCATAAAACATTTATAACTTCTGTAATTTGGTGTAATGTCACCATGCTTGAAAATGAAATTTTGTTCATGAATTAGATATATTTTGTAGCCACTTTCCATGCATGTGAACTGAAGCTGTAATTATTGTATATCATACTTTTGATTAGATTTTTTTTTTTTAATGCACGGATCAACTTAAAATATACTATTTTGAATGAAACTTTTCTCCTTACTAAGTTTTTATCACACCAAAGGAAAAGCAAATAAATAAATAAAATAAAATAAAATTTTGACAAGATGCAGTTTGTAGATGGAAAAACACACCTCAGGTCCCTGAACTATTCACTTATTTTACATTAGACCCCTTTACAAAAAAAAAATCTCACATTAAGTCCCTTAACTACAAATTCACTACTCATTGAGTCCTTTTTTAACGGGGCTAACACAATTGCAATGCACGAGCGGTTAACTCATCATGTGGGCCCCACATTAAAAATAAATTAATTTAAATAACACATGAGATGCTGAAGTGGAAGAGATAAAAAAAAAAATTGAAATAAAAAAAACATAAGGATATTACAATAAACCCTAAACTAAAACTCACCGTTTCAAGCAATTTATATACCATTCCAGTTTTTACCCACTCAAAATCGCAAATCTACAAGGTTATGGGCAGCAGACAATGGCGAGGGAGGCGATCACTGAGTTAAGGCATTAGTAATTATCGCATTGCCTGATCAATCTGCTATTTGCATAAAGTTAATAACTTGATTTCAGCTTCCTGAGGTAAGTTGCTGTATCGATTAATCACTATGGGGTTGTTATGTAATTTCATAGTTGCATGTTAAATGATAGGTGGGCAAAATTGAATGAGGTGATAACTGGTACTTTACATTTAGCTGAAAAAAATCAATGGTATGGTCCTGAATCAATTAAAAAATGTTGATTTTTGTTGTTTGAGCCGTATAATACAACTTTACAGTGAACTATTTTTTTTTAGTGTTGTTTCTTTTTTGTTGATGCCTTATTTTTTTATTTTTTAATTGTTTGCCTTTGCAGAATGGCTGTTGAAAAATGTCTGTTAGTTATACATCATAGTGCTCGTTTTAGCTTAAATAGTAATGAGATTAGTGAGTATGTTGGTGGTCATGCTAATGTAGTGGACAATGAGTTTGATAAGGACCATCTCAGGGAGTCTGTATGTTAGGGATCCTAAGTCTAGATTTTTCATTTTACTGATAGATGATAAGGATGTTTTGAATATAAATAATTTAGTGAAGGGGCAAGATAGGATAGAATTATTTATCGACCATGAGATTCTAAAAGAACAAAATGTTGACCAAGATGTGGACCAAAACCAAAGAGAAAACCCTAATGAAGATGGCAATATAGATAAGCAGCCTGTTATTAAGGAGAGAGATTTATTTAGGTGCTGAGGAATAAGAGTTCTTGGTTGATACAAATGTAGTTACTGATGATGAAGATGAAGAAGTTCAAGATCCTAGGGGTAAAGTGTGGGAGTATAACAAGTCTATATCCAGAAGAAAGAAGAACACAATAGATAAGAATGAACAACCAGTTGCTGAAGAATGATATGTGAATGAAGAGCTAGAGTTTATTGAAGAGGATGAGGTGGAGAGTGAGGCAGATTATTCTGATTCTTTAAGGAGTTATGTGTACTATGACTCTGATGACCTAGGAACCAATTTTTTTTTTTTGAATCTGATGATGAACTTGCTTATGATGCACAAAGGAGACCAAGTGCCAAGGTTTGGTTTGATGCAAAGGCCAGGATACCTGTATTCAATCTTGGCATGTACTTTGAAAATGTGCAACAAGTAAGGTATGCAATTAGCAAGTATGCAGTGTTAAAGGGTCTAGCTGTACATTTTGTGAAAAATGATAAATTCAGGGTTAGGGTTGAATGTAAACCTATATGCCGTTGGAAATTTCTAGCAAGCATTGAACGAGGAGACGCTTAAGATTAAGACATACACAGGTCAGGATAGGTGTTATAAGGTAAGCAATAATAAGCTTGCTAATGGTAATTTTTTTGTCCATTTTACTTAGAGATCATATAATGGCAAATCCTGATATTAAGTTAAACGGAATCAGAGATTACTGTAGAAGTGAGTACAAGCTGCATGTGAATTGGTTAGTTTACAGCAACACAAAGAAGAAGGATATCAGTTCTCTAGTTGGTGATTTCACTAAGCAGTTTGCTGATCTTAATGAATGTAGATGAAATAGATAGATGCAATCCTAGTACCACTTGTTTTATAGAGGGAAACAAGGAAAATGAGATAGGATTGAATGAATTTATAAGATTTTATGTATGTTTTGGGCTTTGAAGAAAAGTTGGAAGGATGTAGACCTTTGATAGGGGTTGATGGATGTTTTTTGAAAGGGGTTTGCAAAGGGATGCTTTTATGTGCAGTTGGGAGGGATGGGAATAACCCAATGTTCCCTATTGCTTGGGGTGGTAGTGCAGATGGAGAACACAAACAAATGGACTTGGTTTTCAGAGCTTTAAAAGACGATCTTGATTTGGTTGATGGGCAAGGATTCACAATAATTTCTGAGATGTAGAAGGTAACTCATTAATGTTTATTTCATTATTTTTATATCCAATTTCATATGTTTTTGATTTTGTTCAAAGTTTTACACACATTTATGATGTAGGGTATTGATGCTGCTATTAAAGAGGGGTTGCCAAATTGCTATCATATGATATGTGCTAGACACATCTATGCTCAGTGGGCCAAGAATTGGAGGCGTGAAGAGAGTAAGCTGACATTTTGGGCAATTGCAAAGTTCACTTATGAAGCACAATTGAAAAAGAATATGGAGACGCTTGATAGTTTAGGGGATGGGATAGTGCAAGACTGATAGGATTACCCATTCTCTGGTTAGGTTAAATACTTTTTCACCATTGATTCAAAATGTGATGTCGTTGACAATTTATATGGGACTTTCAATGGGTGGATACTAGAGAGTATATGCAAACCCATTATTTCAATGTTGGATGCTTCAGAAGGCAAGTTATGCAAAGACTATAGAAGAAAAAAAAAATGGAGGCATCAACAAAGTGGATTTCAGATATTTCACCAAGGGTCATAGACAAGCTTGAAAAGAACAAAGAAGAATCTTTTAATTGGTACTGCAATTACAATGGCACTAATGGATTTGAGGTCACTTTAATATTCAACACCGCAAACAAACATGTCATTGATTTAAGGGCAGAAACTTGTAGCTGTAGGGAGTGGGACCTCATTGGAATCCCATGTGCCCCCATGTTGTTTGTTTAATTTATAGTTTAGAGAACCAGCATTCAGAGAAATATGTATCAAGTTGGTATAGGAAGGATACATATCTTAAGGCATATCAATATTTAATGCAGCCTTTAAGGGGAAAAGATATATGGGATATAGGTGATAAGGAAACTATACCGCCACCAGAGTTTAGGAAACAGCCAAGCAAAAAAAAAAAAAAAAAAAAAAAGCAAGGAAGAAAGACAAGGAAGAACTTGTTAAGAAGGGAAAGTTGTCTAGAGAGGGCGGGATTATGACATTTAACTTTTGCAAGCAACAAGGTTATAATATTAGAAAATGTCCAACGAAACTAAAGATGTAAGTTTAAAACTAATCAATTAATTCATTTTAGTTTGAAGCTATGAAATAATATAATCTTGTTATAATGATTATCTCCTGTTATGGCAGATGCTGAATGCAATAACACTAATAAGAGAGAGGAATATGGAAGGCAGTAAGAGTACACTGATGGATAAAATGAGAGTTCTTTCATTGCTAAAATTCAATAGAAATACCAAAGACCAAAAAAAGATCAAGTAATGCGTCACAATTTCATTAAATATATCATTAACAAATATTTGATGGTATTGACAAATTCTGTTAGTTGAAATGCATATCAGGAAAAAGAACTGAGACAACAAATTCAGGGTCCTAGAATGTAAATGCAAGCCAACCACCTGCAAGGAAAAGACCAAGATACACAACTGAAATTGGAACTCAAAGTGGAAATGACAGCCAACCATTAGAAGTAGTGCCAACTATTAGGTTTCTAAATGCTAGGTCCAAACATCAAAATTCTCAGAGAAAAGTTTCCAAAGAAATGGGAATTTTGGGTACAGCAAGGTTACAAAGTTCCTAGACACATATGTATCAAATAAATTAAAACTAAATGTAACTGAAATTGAAAGTTTGTGTAGTCACAACTAATTCTACAGAGCTCTTGAATTGCCGGTTGAATTTGATGCAAGGCAAATGCAAGAGCAATGTGTTGGCTTCCAACCAAGGGGATTGCAATATAAAGGGAAGGATATAATCTCATAAGATTACTTGCAGCATATGAGAAACATGAGTGAAAGCCAACTTCAAGGCAATGACACTAATGTTGACAAGCAGCTGTAAATGTCCAAGTTGCATCCTATTTTTTTTTTTTTGGTATGCCAAATTGCAAAATTTGTGTTAATTGTTGGATTTGTGCCCCATAGTTGGTTACTTTTGTTTGTGACATTGAAATTTTATTTGTCAAATTGCTGAATTTATGCCCTAAAAATAGATTATGTCTCAGAACTCTTATTGGATTTACTTTGTTTGATATTTATTGAAGAAATTTTTAGACAGATTATGTCTCTTATGCTTATCTGCAAATTTGATAGCAGCAAGTATAAATGTTGTCTGATGTAAAGTATTCCAAATTCTGCAACAATTCAAACAATACATGTATCACTGAGATGAAGACTAATATAATTACATAACAGATACTTATACAATTAGGACAGCTAAAGCTAGTTCTTGCAATATATATAAAATGCAACATTGAAAGCTGCAATTATAAACTAAGCTTTAAACTAATATGATTGTAGTCTACATAGTACATTGTCACTAACCAAATGCACATACTTAATATAGACCAAAATGAAAACTGCATTCATCAATATACTATCCTAACTAATAAGTTTTGCCACTGACAAGGCAAATAGCAAAATATGGAAAAAATCATCGTCAATGGCATCTCCCTTTTATGTTAATGAATCTACTAATCTTTTCACCACATTGAACTATCTCAGTCCCCATTGCATCAAGCAGCACATTCGACTTACCAAAGTTTGGGTCAGCAGCAACATTACTGGCATTCTTCTTTGTCCTTTCCTCAAGTATATAATCAGCATACTTGGTTATAGTGTCAATGATCACCTTTGACACTTGCAACATCAATTCATCTTGCCACATAAAAAAGTTACATTTATTTATCCCCTGTAATCATATTTAACATAATTTCATTACAATACTTGAGCCTATAGCAACCATGTGTTTTTGCAAGCAATAAGGTCATTGAACAACCAAATCTCACAAATTAAAAGGAAAAGAAATTAAATTCGTAACCTCATTTGCACAGGGTCAATTTTACTTATTGTCACTCAACTTATCACATAAAAATAACCGATTTTTTTTTTTTTTTTAAAATATCACTGAACTTCTAATATTTTTACAAAAAAATCATGTATACCGGAATCCGGTGAGAACTCTTGCTGGATTGATGACATGGCATAGGACACGTGGCGACGAATAGTAAATACATGACTTTTTTTACAAAAATGTTAGAAATTCAGTAACATTTAAGTTAGAAAAAAAATAAAGTTGGTTATTTTTGCGCGATAAATGATTAGTTTAGTGACCGTGAGTGAAATTAATTTAAATGTAGCATTTGTTGGAAATATTATTAAACGACATGTAGTTTCTGATATAGAATGGCATGTCATCAATTCGGCGAGGGTTTTCGCCGAATTCTGGTCAACATAACTTTTTTGCAAAAATGTTAAAAGTTCAGTTACATTTAAGTCAAAAAAAAAAGTCGGTTACTTTTGCGCGATAAGTGATAAGTTGAGTGACCGTGGATGAAATCAATCCGATTTGCACACTTCCAGTATAGTTTCCGAGGATTCGCGACACCGTTGGATGTAAATAGCACTGCTTTTCTGCAACAAATGCACACCGGCTTCAAATACTCAATTACAAAACTATTGGTTTCACTTGTATTTCTCGAGCCAGAAGCCATTGAAAGAGCACGATTGCTGGTTGATTAGTTGAGGAGAAAGATGATTTGAAGATTGAAAGAGCACGGTTGTGTTTACTATTCCCATTTTCCCACCAAAACCAACTCAACATCTGATCTGTTAAAAAAATTAATTTTAAATCCATTTGTGCACCCCACGTATGTTCAAATTAATTATCACTCGACACTAACTGCAGCAGGTGCATCACAATCGTGTTAGCCTCGTTACAAAACGGACTCAATGTGTGATATTTTTTTTTGTAGAGGACCTAATGCGGAAAAAATGAATTTTGGACATGTGAATATTAGAGTTTATTAGAACTATCCTAAAATTTGGGAGTGTGAATTAACTTACCATTATTGTTTGAAAGAATACAACGTCCATCAATTAAGGAAAATAATAAGAATTTTAATTAAAATTGATCTAATTTTAAAATAATTTGAGTCATTTTTTTTAGAAATAGCGATCTACAATTATCAAATTCAATTCTTCAGACCTATTACAAATTTTATATGGTATTAGAATTTTAAGAGACAACAACATAACTGCGGATTTTGTAGCTCAATAAGAGAAAACTCATGTAGATAAAATGGTAATAATGGTGAATTTAAGCAAATGATAACTAGATGGGCTAGTTGTAACATTTTATATCCAAAAATTAATACGAGCACTGAATATTACAAAATGGCTTAATACGTATTCTTTAGATTATATCCATAAATATTCCTTTAAATCATATCATTATAATATATCCTTTATTATGTTGGTGGAATTTTTTCTTTTTCCGCCATGCACAATTAGACCTTTATCGAAGGTTACAATTCATTTGGTAAAATTCTCAACGGTATAATGGCTGTACTTGCTCCTAACCCTACTTTACAGTTGAAATTAAGCATTTCCAATACCAAATCAACCAATTTCAACCTTTAATAAATCAACATGTCAACATATATACAATATCACCATCATCCACATTTCCAAATACGAACATCACATTATATAATAACATACAACTTAAGCGACCATTCAAAACTTTTTCCAAAATAGTACGAGCATTCTTAATTTTATACGTACACATAATATGTTTCTTCGCACATTTAAGGTCTCTTATATTCACATATATACATGCCATGAACAAAATTCAAAATTTACATTTCCTTCTAAAAAACATAGCATCCTTATTTTGTTTGCTCCTAAATTCCTTTTCCATTTAAAAAGTACTTACGTGAAGTAAAATAACTAAGCACTAAGCATTATATGTCTAGTGGTGAATATAATACTAACAGTTTTCATAAACATGCGTACATTCACATGCAAATTAACACATTTATATATTTTATGAAATATAATTTAACTCATATTATAATTTCAAGTAATTTATTAATTCATAAAATTATTCTTTTTTATTTTACATCCCTTGTTAATGTTATCTTTATTATTATTATTATTATTATTATTATTATTATTATACTTTATTTTTCTCTTATTTTTTTTATCTTATTCCATGAATACTACTTTGTCTTAGGAAATTACAAACTTACCCTTAACATTACATTTCATTACAAAAAAAATTCCATTTTTACCACTAATACTTCAATTATTACATAATTATAATTTTGCCCTTAAATCTTAATTGTTTTGACTTTTATATTCCGATTTTACCTCAAATTATTATTTTACCACTTAAATTGACATTTATCTCATAATTACAAATCTGCCACTGTTATGCATATTTTTACCATATATTTACAATTTTGTCCTAGAATTCCAATTCAATTTCATATTTACGGTTTTGCCATTAGTTACTCACTTTACCCCATATTTACGATTATGCCACCAAATTTCCACTTTTATCACATATTTACCATTTTACCGCTTAATTCACAATCTTATTACATAATTGCCATTTTACCCCTTAATTCATAACTTTATTATATAATTACCATTTTACCCCTTAATTTATAATCTTATTACATAATTACCATTTTGCCACTTAAATTACAGTTTTGCCCCCAGTTTCATCTAGTAGAAACTCTTGAACCGGATGTGCGGGACAAAGACCCTAAAGCTCAAAAATTGCCAAAGCGAACCCTTGTGGGTCACACTCTGACAACTGCATCATGTTACTAACCATTTCAACTTATGTGACTGTAAACCGCCATTGGCCTACAAATACGAGTCGTCATGACTCGATACCGTGGTGGTTGTTCCTATGGCTAGTCAATTACATCCTATACTTCTGGTTTAACTACTAGGTACTAAAGGCAAAACTGCTTCATTATTCCATTCCTTTAATTACATTGCATGTTCATTTCTAATTTGGCAACATTTTATGCTTCTAAACATGGTTTTTTTTTTTCATGATTCATATAATGTACATCATATACATATACTTATACATTCATCATGTTTGCTTTGCATCATTTACCACACATTCTTTGAGTTTCATGCATATATATAATTTGACAAAGATTCTAATATCACCACTGAATTGGGATTCTGAACTTCTCATTAAATACTTCTTATTTGTGACAAAAATTAACTCAATTTATAAGAATAAAATAATTTCTCACATTATGTTCCATTCGGCCATTACATGTCATTTCCATATTATGTTCGTTTATCTCATCTAAGCATATTTCTTTCACATATTTAGCCCTAATTTCCTTAATTTACTTTCAGTTCATTAAAATTTCATGCATTTAGTATACTTTAGTTAGTTACATAATGTGTGTTTAGGGCAATTTAACTATCTAAACTTCATTTCATCAACTTTAACATTTCCTACATCTTATTTCATGTTCAATTAGATTTTCCTGAACTTAATTTCAATTAAACACAACAATTAACACACACATACATACATACATACATACATACATAATCATCACAATATGAAAAATGCTAGTATAAAGTATCCTAAAACCTCTTTCTCTTTTGCTCACAAACCTCTTTCTCCGTTGTTCCTTACTTAGTCTTCCTTTTCTTTTTCTTTTCCCTGCTTTTTTTCCTTTCTTCTTGTTCTTCTTCACCTAGGCCGAATTGACATGGACAAAATTTCATTCAATATCTTTCCATTTTCATCAAAATTCACATGTATATCAACTACTTACACTATTCCTACCCAAAACCATATAAATCCTAAAATTACACTCGGATGAATCTCCTTTTTCTTGACTTTCACAATTTCTACCAATTTCTTCACTCTACCATGCACATAAGATGGTAGGAGGCTTAATCAATGTATAGAGATCAATTTAGAGGTGAAATTCACTTGATTTTGGTAGTTTAAATGAAGAAAAATTATGGAGGAAATGGTTTCGGCCAAGATGAGAGGAGAGATGGACGAAAATTTGGGTGAGGATTCTTGAAAATTCTAAAATCTTCCTCTTATATATACATATATGTGTGTGTGTGTGTGTGTATGTATACAAATGGATGATTTAACTATGTACTATTTAATCTAAGGGCCATAATTAATCCACATGTCATCCTCCAATTTTCTTTATGTATTTTCCATGAAAATATATCCATAAATATCAAAAAATATTCCTTTAGATGTGACAAAATTTTGGGTCAAAACTGCATTGTTTCGGTGATTTTTTTTCAGTCGAACAGTGTTTTTATCGGTTCGGTAATTCACTTTTTTGTCTCAATTTTATTTTAATTTTTTACCTTCAAAAATTTGATTCTAGTATTTATTATGGATTCTCATACTCAGAGAAATTTTTAGAAGTCTCGGATAATTTTTTTTAACCTTGGTCAAAGTATCGGGTCAAAAACATACTATTTATACCGAACCACTACATATTTTTATTTTTGACTTTTAAAGTCCTATTTAAATTCAATTTCATCTCAAATTAGATCATCGAACTCTCCAGGAATTATACTTTCAAATGCTTGGAAAAAATACATTTACGATCCCAGGCGGTACTATTCACCCCGATAGCACTATTCACAGCCTGAAAAGTACCATTCATGAAACTGGAATTTTTGAAGCGTTACACTAGTTGCACTTGAGGAACAATGTTGTAGATTTTAGGTAGATAAAATGTTGAAAATTGAAGAATTTAAGTAAATGATAATTAGATGGGTTATTAGCACTTGAGTGGAGACAAACGCACAATACATTAAAGAGGGGCACTGAAATTCAAATATCATAAAAGATAAAAAAAAATTGAGGCAAGACAAACTGTAAAAAATAAAGAATTAGAATGGCTAATTTAGAAATTGGTCTAAAATTCATTAAAAATTATAAGGAGTATTTTTGAGAAAAAAAATTTGGCCCCCTATGGAACACTTGGGTCCGTCCATGCATTTGAAGGGAACGTTGGAGAGAATTTTACATCGAATAATTTGAAAAATTAATGAAGGCTTATAATAGTATTTGAGCTAAACTTTAGAATGGATTAAGTAATTTTGGAGCAATGGTAAACGCACAATTATCAACCCAATTTTCCATACCCACCACAAATTTTATTGTTATCGTCTATATATATATGTAAGGATATAGTGATAGAGAGCATATTTTGCATGTATTTAGCTAATCTTTAGTGTGGATTTTGAAGTAAAAATGATCAAATGATAGTTTATTGGTATTGTAACACCCTACACCTGATCAGATGAGCGAACCAGATAAGAATGTTACAAAAATATTCTATGATCCATAAATTTCCAAATAACAAAATTTTCTTTTAATACCAGTGATAACACAGCAAATATCATCCGCTTTCAGGCCCATAGAACCGGCCCAAACATTGGTAAGGCCCAAGGCCCCCATGGCAAAGCGAACTGGCACGAGCCCCAAGGAGGACCGATCGGACGACGTGACATCCCGTCCCATCAGCCGCCTGACACAAGGCAGTGCTCACCTCAACCTCCTGCTCGCTGTCGTTTCGCCGGATACCTATTCTGACAGCCAGAGATCACTCCCCTAGGCACTCAAGTGCCCCTCAACATCTCTTATAAATAGCCCAGCCAGCGATGGCCCCAGGTATTGAACCCTGAGCACTCTCTCTCTAAGCTTTCTCTCTCTAAAATTACTGACTTAAGCTTCGGAGTGCTTACGCCCGGTCCGATCGGGCATTATTCCTTTCAGGTCGCTCTCACCCAATCGGCTGTTCCCTCCTTCTCCAGATAAAGACAATTCAGGCTTTATCATTTGGTGCTTTCATTAGAGGCATGGCGAACTCCAGATCGAACGAGAATACGACCCCTGTGAATTCTGACCACAACGACTGTAGCCGCGGTAGGTCAGGTACCTCACGACCCGTTAGGTCTCCTGCAGGAATCAATCTCCTCCTCGCCTTCGATGGCATAGTGGCAGGACAACCTGAGAATACCCCTGTTACCTTCAGGGACGTACGCACCATCCTCGCTGATTTCTCCAAAAATGTCGCTCAGGCGTTGAAGAAAGGTAAGATGCTGGAAACTTCTGAAAGAGTTCGTGGGGATTGCCCCACGAGCGAAGACTTCAGGAGAAAGAAAGCCCAAGGGATTGTCTTTGATGAGTCAAGAGCCCAAGAAAATCGCAAAGGCACTGTCAGGACCCCAGACAGGCATGATAAGGGCAAGCAGACGCTTCCCGCGTGCTTGAGCTCCCCTTTTCACAGCAAGTCAGGCACCCAGACTGTGGCAGATGATATATCCTACATGTGCACCCCGAGCCGTAACCGCTCAAGGAAGCACAAAAGCGAGTCCTCCGCCACGGCTCCGAGCAAAGGGGATCAGTTGCTCAAGCAAGGGCTCGAGTGGCTCGGCGTCCTCATCCCCAAAAAAGGGAGCTTCAAGGGGAACACATGCGGTAACACCGCATCCCCATTTTGCAGGGAAATAACTGACTCCGAACTACCCCCGAGGTGGAGAGACGTTGTCATGGATAGGTACACAGGAAAAACAGATCCCGCAACCCATCTGGCAGAATACTTGACCAAAGTACAGGTCTACACCTATGACGAGAAAGTGGCTTGCAGGGTTTTTCCCACCACCCTCGGCGGAGATGCCCTGACATGGTTCCATGACCTGCCTGAGGGGTCAATCACCTCTTTTAGACAATTAAGGGAGCTATTCATTACGAGGTTTGTCGTGCAAACGCGCGTGCCGAGGACAGTGAATGACCTCTGCAACTTGTATCAGAGACCCGACGAAAGTCTGCGAGACTACGTCGACAGGTTCCAATCCACCATGTCGGAGGTGAGGAACGTTAGCGTTGAAATGGTGACCACTGCCTTGGCCGGGGGCATTACTGACCGTCCTTTCTTCGAGTCCTTAACAACGAGACCCCCAACTAGCTTCGCTGACCTCATGGAGAGAGCTCGACAGTACATTCGGCTTGACGACGCCATCAGGTCTAATAGGGGAAGGAGGACACGCAGCACGGAAAGGTCGCAGCATTCAGGCGACCTCCCCTCCAACAGGGCCTCCAGATCCGATCGGAGCGCAAGAAGTCCAGAACAACGATCCGGATCCCGAAGCTCGAGGAAGAGGAGGGGATCGGAGACAGAGCGGCGCAGGCACTCGGAGGACCGGAGCGAAAGGCCATACACTCCCCTTAATGCCACTCCGTCCGCGGTGTTGATGTGGATAAAAGAAAAGCAAGAACCGATCAATTGTTAATGCCACTCCGTCTGCGGTGTTGATGTGGATAAAAGAAAAGCAAGAACCGATCAATTGGCCGAGGCAACTGTCTGAAAGCAGCCGGGCCAGAAGAGACCGTAGCAAATTCTGTGAGTTCCACAGAGATTTTGGCCACCTTACTGATGAATGCACTACCCTAAGAAAGGAAATTGAAAAGCTCATACGTCGAGGATCCCTTAGAAAATTCGTAGGCATGGCCAGAGGAGATGACACCTGTAGACAGCCAAAGCCACGAAGGGATGATTTCGACCCGGACGAAGGTGAGCGGGATCGGAGAGGCTCGGATCCGGGCAGACCCTATGCTGGAGTCATCAATGTGATCACACAAGAGCCAGCCTATCAAGCGGATCCCTCTGGCAGCCAAGAGAAGAGAGGAGAGAGGCATTCCCGCCGCGCCGAGCGACTCCCAGAAGTTATCATATCTAGCACAGATGCGCGGGATGTCATATTTCCTCATGAAGATGCACTCGTCGTGAGGGCCAAAATCAACGACTTCGATGTCAGAAGAGTTCTGGTGGACGATGGTAGCGCCGTCAGCGTCCTCACTTTACAGGCCTACCGGGCGATGGGTCTGCCTATATGCAAGCTCAAGCCGACCGCCGCGCCACTCGTCGGGATCGGTAACGGCAGAATCCAGGTGGTGCATTTACCCGTGCAGGTGCGGAAGGAGTCGCTTTTGGGAGAGTCGTCGCCATCAAAGCCAACACAGCAGGGACTTAGAATAGGGCTTATTTTTGTAGCGTTATGATTCTTTTTGTATAGAACTCTCTTACTTTGGTTTTGTAACAGCTTCCGCTTATGTATATGTATTTTTGGGGTTTGTAATTATCTATTGTTTCTCTCAGTTGATCAGAACAGTAATGTAATGCTTCTATTATATTAATGCATGATCAGCTTTCATGAATGGTTTTGTAAAGTTTTAAATTACCTGGTATTTTGTTACGTATGTTTATGAATCTGTGTATGTATGTTATGTATCTGCGTGGTGGCACCTTTACCCCTACGACATCTCACTCCTCATCGGATGGGATCGTCCGAGTATGGGTAAGGGGTGTTACATCCAATCGAACCCTCGTCCAAGGGCTGAAAAAGCGACTGGGTGAGGCCAAAGGGAGCTGGACCGAGGAACTACAAAGTGTTCTCTGGTCGTACAGAACTTCGCCGAGGGCAGGCACCCATCAGACTCCATTCTCTCTGGTCTATGGCACCGAGGCAATGATCCCGGTAGAGGTCAGACTCCCATCTTACCGATCGGCACTTTATACTGAGCAGGCCAATGCTCTGGAAAGATGCCAAGACCTGGACCTAGCAAAAGAAAGGAGCGAAAATGCCTACACTAAAATAGCCGCATACAAGCAGAGGATAGCCAGATACCACAATGCTAGAGTAAGGTCAAGAACCTTCAACGTCGGCGACCTCGTGCTTAGAAAAGCAGAGCTGGGTTCAGGAAATGCCGGGGTCGGCAAGCTTATGCCAAATTGGGAGGGACCCTATGAGGTTTCCAAGGTCCTAGGCCCAGGCACGTACAAACTTCGAACCATCGAAGGTCGAGATATCCCGAGGAGCTGGAATGTGGACGTACTCAAAAAGTACCATTTGTAGTAACGTACCCGCATTCACCAGTTAGTAAAAGATTGATCTCTTATTTTGTTTATTGCATGCATAATCTGACCTGCGTACTAGATTTGATGTCTTGTCCAGGTGCCAAGTACGGAAGGTACCTTCCCCCCCCCTCTCAGAGGATAAAGCTAATCCATTAAGGCCGATGCTTTTCCCAGTCCAAAGATATGGAAGCGACCTAGTAAACGTCGCAGCATTAATATGCAGAAATGATGAGCTCATCGTACGCCCGACGACCCATCAGATCTGAATTACGGAAATGGTGGATCGTAGGCGCCCGGATCGAAGAGGTTCCCGATCCGCTGACGCCAAACCGGACAATGGCAGACCACTTGCTCCCCGTTCGGATCTATCGATGGGTGCGGCAACACTCAACACTACGCGAGGCGGATACTCACGCAGCGACCCCAGGCCACCATGAAATTTTATGCAATGGCCATGGGTCAACATGCGATACTCACACAGTGACCCCAGGCCACCATGCAATTTTATGCAACGGCCACGGGTCAACATGCGGCACCTACGCAGCGGTCCCAGGCCAATATGCAATTTTATGCAGTGGCCATGGACCAACATGCGAATGAAGACCATGGCGTCAGACTTCGGGATTCCCGATTGCTCACCGATCGCCCGACTCCTTCCAATTCAGGAAGCATCCACAAGCAAAGCACATAGATTGTTTTGTCACATAAATGATAGAAATTACCAAGGCACAGCACCACACAAAGATAGGAGAAAAAAAATCAGTTTTATTGAATTCAATTTCACTTGTACAGCTTATAATTACAAAAAAAAAGAAAAAAAAGCATGGAAAATTCTAATCTTCTGTATGTATAATGCCTTCTTTGACAAGAGCTACAGAACGGCCGTCGGCAACCCTCTAGCTCGGTGATCTGGACGCCTGTGGCTGATCGACGCCTGAAGACAGTGGAGCCCCTTCGGTGGCCTGAGAGGAGCCGAAAGCAACTCGCTGAGTTGCAGCCTCCCCCTCAGAGACAGGTCCCATGGGCAGACAGGATTGGGTGACCTCACCGGGAGGCAAGGATTGGGAAGTCCCAGCAGGCGAAAGCCCCGTTCGGAGACCCACTTCGTCATCGCTAGCGATAGGGTCGGGCAAGGCCGCAGGATCCCCCATCCAGCTGAAGTCGGCATCAGGGAAACGCCTCTCGGCTTCACGGATTAAACGTGATAGAACCCCTGCCTGCACCTCCGCTAACTCCTCAAGAAGCTGCTCCCTCTGAGATGCGAGCTCTGCATCCAGTTCGACCCTCTGGGTGGCTTCCCTCTCCTGCCTTGACACTCCCAATGCCTCCCGCTCGTTGCGCAAGCGAATGCACTCGGCCCGAGCTTGATCCCGCTCCCCTCGGAGCCTGGCTCGCTCCAGTTTGAAGCTGGCATTCTCGCCGCTCAACTCGTGGCACTCGGTGTCCAGCGCAGTCACCCAATGCTCCAGCCTTCGTCCCTGAGTGCCTTCAGCAGCCAAACGGGCATTGTCGCCCTTCAACTGGTCCACCTCGGCCCGACACCCTTCCAACTCCTGAGCGGTTTGGGCGGCTTTCTCAGCAGAAGCCTGTGCTTCCGATCGAAGCGTGGCACACTCCCTTTGAAGTTCAGCCACTTCCATGCGGAGAGTCGAGGTGTCCTTCCGGACGGCCTCATAGCGAGAGTTCACCTCTGTCTTGTTCTTCGCCACCACATCAGCTCTTCCCTTCCAAACTCCCGCCATGAGGTGGAGTCGTTGTAAGCACCGTGTCCCAGAGCGGTTTGGATCAGAGGTTACCCCGTGATGAAATCAGTATCCTAACCTATATAAATGGTTTGGATTTGGGGGGTTTTAGTCCCGCGTTCCACGAGAAATGAGTGTTTCTTACCTTTTGTAGGCAGAGGGGGAGAAAACAGGGATTTTCAAGTCAAAAGGGACTTTTTGTCCTCCACAGACGGCCAGCCCGTCTGTGAAGTCAGCCCGTCGCTTCAAGTCACCTACGGCTTGTGGTATTTTCCGACGCCCGTCGGAAAGTCACCGCCCCTGTCAGAACTCCGCCTGGTTTCCCGGAGCACGCAACCTTTCCGACGCCCGTCGGTGGATGTGGCAGGGCCGTCGGACGAATCCTTGTGTCAGAAGGATTCTTCCGACGCCCGCCTCTATACACCGACGCCCGTCGGTCGTGTCTGGCTTATAAAAGCTCCGAATTTTCAATTAAAAAGGGTTCCAAAAATTTTCAAAGGGGGAAACTCTGCCCAAATTCAAGCAAATTTTCTCTCCCCTCCAACAAAACACATTTACAAAGGAAATCTATTTAACCAAGGATCAAATCAGTCAAAAGGGAACTAAAAATAATTAGTTTTCTTTAGATATTGATTCCAAGATCAATCTTTTGAGGGGTTGAAGAAGAAATAGCCCATTTTTCTTTCTTTGATCCTTCATCTTTTGCTTCTCGTGGAATGCGCGGGGCTCTAATCAACACAAGAATCTCACCCAAAGCGATTATCTGAGGGTAAATATTCCGGATTCCTTCTTCGTATCATTTCATTTTTATTCCTTATTTGTGGAATTTTTCTATATCTGTCATTATTTTCCTTTATTTTGACTCTCTTTATCTCCTTTTGGGATAAAACCTTTTTTGGCTTTGGAAAGAATTTCCTCTCTTCTGTTTTTTCGGAGACAGTGGTGACCGACGGGTCATCTTTATCACCGACGCCCGTCGGTCACCCCACCTACAGACGCCTCTCCTTGAGTGACAGACGGACATGTCGGTTACCTTAACCGACGCCCGTCGGTCATCTAAGGAAGGTCGTCTGTGGATTCTGCCTCCATCCTTTTAAATCTTTTTTTTTATCTTTTTCAAGCCCTTTCGGTTTCCTACATGTTAATTTTATGTATATTAACATCTTTCAATTTTTCTATGAGTGTATATTGATTTCCCTTGGACTACCACAAGTTTGAGAGGCTATCTACCATATTCGGAGGATTCCATCCGGTTTAGTTTCCTAACCCTCCCGATTATTTCCTTCATTTTTGTTATTCATTGATTATTTCATGTATATGGATATACTCTTCTCATATCTCGTTAATGTATAAAAATGATCTAATGATTTTATACTTAAATAAAAATGAGGTTTGTATAAAATGCAAAAGGGGGCCAAAGCCCTATTTTTATCCAATAAAATCATCATAAACAAAAATCTCCAATTTTAATAATGATGCATGCGAGGACCAAAGTCCTCAAAATAAGCAATGCCCCGATTTATGCATGATTCGCACATTTATGAAAGGGAGTTGTATTCCGCTCCTTGTATTATTGTAATTTATCGCTTTCATTATCTATCTGATCATTTATCGCTTTCAAAATGTGAATAAATGCGCCTTTTAATCAATTGCATAGTGTGGAGAGAGAGCGAATTAATAATATTAAGATTTGATCATAAAATAATTGAGGTAGAAATAGATGAGAAATCCCGGACCCAGCTCTGGTCTTTGGGCTCAAGAGGTTAGAGGTTATCCTCCAAAATACTTCTTGGGTCACGAGGCTTTAGCGCTAATCCTAGGCTCTTTAGGGTGAGAAGTTCACCTTCCATGACCCCTCTGGCTGGCCCAAAATGGATACCAAGCGCAGTCTTAGGCTCTCCGAGGCGAAAGTAACTTTTCCAATGTTCTATTGGGTGGCGACTCCATGAAACCTCCTTGTTTCCCAACATAGACGCACTTGCAATTTATTTGCAAGATGTCAACGGACCCACAAATGCCCCGATCGCCCACGTGCGGGCGATCGAACGGGCGGCCGCGGGGATCCGGCGCGCGTCACAGTGGCGACTCCACTGGGGACGTTTATGGTTCGAGATTTTGATTTGAAAATACCTCGCTTAACATTTATGATTAAAATTTAATTCATAAATTCGCTTTCCCTCAAAATTGCATTCGCATATCATCAGAGCCTCAGAATATACTAGTTTGGTCCCTCTTTTAGCCCCGGTGTGTTCCTGAAGCACGACCTCATTTTCACTCAATTTGGGGAAGTGTTAAGGATAATCACCAGCCCAAGCCACGTACCTCAAATGGTATATCAAAATGATGACCCGATCGGTCGCTATGCTCGTGATGAGTTAGACCTGTCGGCAGGGATCATGCTTGGGTAGCCTCAAAAAAACATCTCCCTTGCCCAAAGCTCATGTAACGGCCGTAGCTATTTTCCACAGGTGAAATGAACCTTAATTCCATGCTTGATGTATGGATCCTCATGTATTGGGTGAGTTCTGATATCTCGCTTGGTAACCTAGCCAAAGGCTATCATGCCCCGGTAGGGCCATATCGAAATTTATGGAATATCCAAATACGTGACGATCATTATCCATCCGCTTGTGCATTAGCATAGGAGTGTCATGCTGCCGGTTTTTCGCCGTGCACCATGCGTGTCCATTGGGTCCCTCGTTGACCCTTGGGCTAATCCCACCTAGGAAAGAGACCGCATGACCACGTGTGTGGGAGAAATAAGGGTGGAAGGACCTACTTGCTTGCTTGTGCTCTGTGAGTGTTGCATATCACGACCATGCATTATACCTGCGTTTCATGCATCATACCTAACGTTTTGTCCCTGCAGCCATCATAGATCTGCCCAGGTGGACTAGATCACCAACCGGACGATTGATCCGAGTTCCTGCTCCTGAGCTGTCAGATAGAGAGGGTCTACCAGAAATCTTATCAGGAACCAGTGGTACAGTATCTCAGATGGCAAACTCACCTAGGGGGGAAGATGCCACCAGGGCCATGATTGTGGAAGAAGTGGACCACCGATTTGAGGAATTCGAGGGTAGGATGATGAATATGTTGACCGCCTTGGCACAGCAGAATGCTCCGCAGAATCCTCCTCCTCCTCCTCCTCCTCCGGTGAGACAGAATGAGCCAGAAGAAGAAAGGGTTGAAAGACGAGAAGAGCCTGTTAGGCCACCTCCAGTAGAGTTAAGGTCAGTGGCCTCGGGAGAGCAGAGAAGAAGGCCCGTGCTGAGAATTGATGATGATATCGAAGATGATAGGATGAGCCTTGCATCTGAGAGGGGGAAGGCACCTCAGACCGATGACTTCATTCTAAGGAAGATTGAAGAGAGGTTTGAAGCTATGGCTCGTATGTTGAGCAGGGGCCAAGGGATGAACCTGGAGGATAAAGAGTTGGACGGAGAGGACCCGATCCCTTACAACTTCAAAATGCCAGATGTGCCGAAGTTTGACGGTACTTCTGACCCAACCGCTCATGTAAAACAGTATTATCTGGTCATGAAAG
Organism: Excoecaria cochinchinensis; assembly: GCA_947683425.1. NCBI lineage: Eukaryota > Viridiplantae > Streptophyta > Magnoliopsida > Malpighiales > Euphorbiaceae > Excoecaria > Excoecaria cochinchinensis. The sequence continues at coordinate 11,741,047 of CANTUQ010000119.1, forward strand.
GGACCACGTTGTCTAAGAAGCAGAAGGTAGAATACTTTTGTCTGAGTCTGACCTCTCATGCCATCGACTGGTATCATGGCCTTGACCACCGCACTAAAGAAGATTGGGATCTGCTCACTGAGGAGTTTTTGAAACAGTATGACTGTAATACCAGGATGGAGGTGACTCTAAAAGATCTTGAACTGCTCCAGCAGAAGGCTGGAGAATCTTTCCATGATTATCTCACCCGATGGCAGAACCGAGTAATGGAGATGCGGAAGAAGCCTGACACCCAGGACCAGATTCGTTTATTCATCAAGAACGCAAGCCCGTACTTGAAAGATGGGTTGAAGATGAAGGGGTTGAAGGACTGGGAGTCTCTCAAGGATATAGCCATCGAGGCAGAGGGAGAGTTCTTGACTAGGAAGGCTAACAACGATAATTTTGCCAAAAGGGCTAACCCCGGTCAAGGAGCCGGTAGGCCAACAGGTCCCAATAATGGCACTAGAAGAACGGGTGAAGTGTCTGCTACCGAGGTGACCACCTAGAGGAAGTTTTCAAACTTGGGGAGACCATTTTCTTGGGTCTTGAGAAGGTTAATGAAGGAAGGAAAATTGCACCCTCTGGCTCCTAGGCCAGCTTTGACGCAAGGGAAGCCTGGACACAAAGATAATGAATTCAATTTACACTGTTGAATTTTAATTCTTCATTCATTTTACCGCACTATATGACCTTCGAAGCAAATAATTCTTTCTTATTTTCATGTTATGTGACTTGCTGATTTCATGGCACCATATGTGCCTCTTATTTTCAATTCATGCCTAAGGCCATGAATTATTTCATCAATAAGTTCATTCCCACTCATAATGCACACATAGTCTTAATCATGACCTTTTTCACATAATATTCATAAATAAGTCTAAACTTGTACTTACATATAATAGTTATGTAAAACTTATAAAACTTATTAATATGGCATTAATCTCATTTATTATGCCTTAGTTAAATAAATCAAATATTATACCATATGAAATACACGTGCATACTCAAACCTCGTCACATAATACATCAAACTTTCATAGGTCTTTTATTTATAAAATTTACCAAAGAATATTGTGGACATAAATTATCAAAATAAGTAAATTCACTAACTTTATATCATATATATTTCATTTTTCATACAAGCATAATCATGAATATAAACATTTCTCAAAATCACATATTATCATGGCATCTCAATTCTTATGTTCATTAATGTTCATTTAACTTGCTTATCCAAAATTATGACTCAATTTGCATAATCTTTCAAGCAAATATACACATAACCTCTTGGACACATACATATAAATATAGCCTTAATCATGACCTTTTTCACATAATATTCATAAATGAGTCTAAACTTGTACGTACATATAATAGTCATGTAAAACTTATAAAACTTATTAATATGGCGTTAATCTCATTTATTATGCCTTAGTTAAATAAATCACATATTATACCATATGAAATACACATGTATACTCAAACCTCGTCACATAATACATCAAACTTTCATAGGTCTTTTATTTGTAAAATTTATAAAAGCATATTGGGGACACAATTCATCAAAACAAGTAAATTCACTCACTTTATATAATACACATTTCATTCTTCATACAAGCATAATCATGATTATAAACATTTCTCAAAATCACACATTATCATGGTATCTCAATTCTTATGTTCATTAATATTCATTTAACTTGCTTATCCAAAATTATGACTCGATTTGCATAATCTTTCAAGCAAATATACACATAACCTCTTGCACATATACATATAAATATAGTCATTCTACTGTTACACGTTTTAATAATTAGCATTTTATAAGTTTAACTCTTTAAACTTCTTCAACTTTAATTTAATTATATTTATTCTGTCTATTTTCAATTAAATAAGCTAATTACATTACTCCTGTTAAGAATAAATGAATTTTTTTAACTAACCTCAAGGCACCAATTCTCCTTTCAACTTTAATCTTGATTCTATTCAACCTACTTTTAAGTCACGTTTTCTATTCTATTTATATTGCTTATTTTCTCTAAACTAATTTATGCATAATTCAACTTTTCATTCTAACTCAACAAAATATGCAAATATTGGAATAAAAAGTAAATTTAATAGAGCACTTACTATTTCGGAGTCAAATTTTTTTGTTTACCAGTCAATATGGTTGACCAATCACCAGAGTTTCATCGATAATGACACCGCCACTATCGAAATGAAGCTTGGAGCATCTGGGACCGGCTGCTGGTGGTCATGCATCCAAAAGCCATGTCGTTTGGTTAGAATCGGCATTGGAAGGTCTCAGTATGCCCTTCTTCGATCTCCTTACTGTTGGTATGTGAGGATGATTAGTGGGTATAGAGAAGAGCGTCTTACCTTCAAGAATCTACCAGTGGTGTTCATGCTACCACCTGACGTCAGGAACGGTTGGAATCGCAAAAGAAGCTTTTGGGTTTTGACAAAAAAAGAGAAAAATAAAGGCGGCAGAATGGTAGGAGAGACGGCAGCAGCTTACTATCATGGCAAAGGGATGGTGTCAGGTCGTTGCCGAAGCTGGTGAGCCCTTTGCCTCCCCGTCTTTCTCTCTCTCTCTCTCTATGTATTCTTTTCCTTTATTTCTTTTTTTTCCTCCTATTTTCCCGTTTTCTTCTCTTTGTTTTTTTTCTTATAATTATTTATTTAATTTTATTATTATTATTTATTTGATTTGATTTTATTATAGATGTTTATTTGATTTTATTATTATCATAAATTTTATGGTCACGATTTACTTGATTTGAGATATTTTCCAAAAGCCAAGAATAATTCTAACAAAAAATCTTCATATTAATATTTTTAGTTGTTTTATTTTTCCTATCTCAAAATTTCCAAATTTAATTCTAATTCTCTAATCCCATCACTAGCTTAAATGTTCATTGCTTAGTAGCTGTAATTGATATTAACCCAACTTCATAACCTTAGTTAACTTCATTTATGACTTAATTATTTAGTTAGATTTAACTATTAGCTATTCTCGAATCAAAAATTAGCATTTGATAAATTCTTGATCTACTGTAGTACTATTCATAACTCTCAAATTGTTGGGGCATTAAAGGTATAGTTTTTGGATTTTGCCAGGTTTTTGTGCAGAAAGGATAAAAGATGAGATTTTATGGGTTGTTCATTGTCTTTCCAAAAGTCTTACTAAGATGTTGTAGGCATAACAAGATGGAACTTTTATATTTGCGTTTGTTGCATTTTGTTTCCATGTATCAAAGCTGATTGTTAAGATTTATCTTGTGGGCATAACAAGTTGATGCTGAGACTTTTGCTGTGAATTGTGTTATGGGCATAACACAACCCATAGGAAGTGTCAGAGTTTACACTAAACATGGGAAGTCAAGGCAACTGAATTTGAAGTAAGTCATAATTTTTAGAGAATTTATTTATTTCAAAATTTTTATTTAAGAGATCAATTCTTGAGAGAAAAAAAGGCTATAATTTTTCTATTTTATTTTAGTTTTCTTATTCTAGTTAAGACTCTCTTTAGAGTTAATTAAAGAGGAGATATTATTATTGGCAACTTTAGCCACCATTTTGTAACTTTGGGACTATCTTCTCTTTCTTTTATGAACATGTGTTGCTAGGTTTATTTTTTAATTGAATAAGTTCTATTATTTGTGAGATATAATTATTTTACTATTTCTTTTACTGCTTTTAGTTTTTATATTGTTCTTGTGATCTCATGTCAATATTATTCTATTGATTGTTGCAATGTGGCCAGTTGTACAATTTTAGGATAGTATAAAATCATATAAGTTAGCTAGATCCATAATTGTTTCTTTAATATGTAAATTAGTGAGAGGTTAGGGTGGTTGATTACTTAGCACATGCTCAATTCATTATAATGAATAATATAATCTAGCTTAAATGCAATCAAGCATCTTATTTTGTTAGTTAGAATCGGTTCCTTCTATATCTCAATGCAATTATTGGATTAAATTGTATGAAGTATCTTTTACGATTATTCAATAGTTAGGGCTAATCATATAACATCTCTTGGTTAGTTTACAAAGTAAGAAAGCATTAGTTGTTAGAAGTGTCTTCAATAACAAAAATTGGTTTACTGAAAAATGTATAGAATTTTTCTTTTTGAATCTATAATTGATAAGTTTTAGAATGTCAGAACTGAGAACAGGATAGTTTGAAGGATAGGGTAGGCTGGCACCGATCTATAACAGGCAAAACCCGATCTGGAAGACAAATGAGAACTACCCCTTGGCATACAGGGGATTAGCACCCCGATGTTTAAGTTAGTGAGAGAGAGAGAAAAAGTACTGAGAGTAATAATAATAGTAGAGTTATTGATGATTTTTACAGGTTGTTCTCTCTCCATTTATATCGTGCATAGGCATCTATTCCTAGGAGGTTAGGGTACTTGAGTACTAGATCTCCCGTATTTGCAGTGAGTAAGTTTAAGCCGTCTGACGTGATGGCTAGTAGAGCAGGGTTTGCTAATGTGACAGGTTTGTTTGACTTTACTGGATTGGCAGAATGCCAGATCGATATAGTAGTGCTAAACCTATGTTAACTAGCTGTTAGGCTCTTTGAGTTCCTGGGCCTGTAATTGGGCTTGAACTGTAATGAGGCCTGCGACTATTGGGCTGGGCCTAAATATGATAATGGTGGGTATTATCATTTGTCCCCCCCTTGGTGTCCCGATCGGCTAGGCGGATTGGGGAAGAGAAGGGGGTGTACGCAACCAGTGCTTACAAGGTCGAATTTTGCAAACGACAGTGTCTTTGTGATGGGTGCCTTTTCAATCTGTTGGCCACAATATTCTGATCTTAAGGATCAAAAAAAGGGCCCTCAAGCACTTGATGTTAGGTTACCTGCAATGTTCTGATCGAAGGATCAGAGGAAAGGGGCCCTTGGCGCTTAATGTCAAGTTATTTGTAACGTTCTAATTGAAGGATCAGAGGAAAGGGGCCTTTTGGTATTCCAGATGCTTCAAAATCCGAGACACCTCTTTATATATCGCTTCATTTTGTGTTAGAAGCTATTTCAATTGTCGGAGTGTGTTCTGATGATGCGACCATGTGGTGTCATTTGATTGGTCATCAGTTTAAATTTCAAAACCATTTGCTGCCTATAAATATGTAACACCCCTTACCCGTATGTAGTAGACTACACCTTTGAAAGATGAGTTACTATGATAGGTAAGGAATGTCATGCGACAAATATGCAATTCTAATGTTTTATACATTAACCTGCTAGCATTTATTGAATTCAGTTTGGAAATATAAAATTCCTTTTCAATATTAATTACCCTATTTTAGCAATATTTGGAATTTCGAAATGGCTCATTATAATATTGTGGCATACATTTCATGCAACCATCTACATACAAAATATAAGTAACATACTAATATACAATACTATACGCTTTTGTACATACACATACATTGATTTTACACATTACATAATACATATCTCAAATATAATCCAAAACATTACAATTTGTAATACTACAGTACAAAATGTAAAACCTACACAAAAGCTTGCCCCTATTGTGTTGGTTCTTGGGGTATGTGGATTTGTCCTTCCACGATCAACTACCTTTAATACCTGTACGGATGAAACATCCATGCTAAGCACTAATGCTTAGTGGGGAAAACATGAAATGGATAACCACTCATAGTGGTCATCAATGCATGCGCAGGCATATGTTACATATACATGAACAATAAAATAATAATTACATAGCAATTAAAAAAATTAATCTTCATATAATGCACAATAGATCTTTAGACATTCAATATTGCTTACATGTCCACATATTCCATATTAACCATTATTAAGTTTTTAACCAAAAGTGCCTGCATTAAAAGTAGTGGATAACGGGTTGAACACATAGGTACCCGAAGGTACAACCAAATTCATAATTCATAAGCAAGATCCATACACACATAGCGATCCGACAGGACCTAAAACACATAGGGACCTAAACGAGGTCCTAAACACATAGGCTACTGTAGACACTGGGTCATGAGGTGGCAAAAATAAAAAAAAACATATATATAAATAAAAAGGAAAAAAAAATAATAAAATGAAATAAAATTAAAAGGAAAAAAAAATAATAAAATGAAATAAAATAAAAAGGAGGAAATCAAGGAAAGAGAAAAACCTAGAACCCTAGATATAAAAGGAGAGAAAATAACTTAAGATGAGGGTTGGCATTTGGAGAGAAGAAGGTTGGACCAAAAATAAGAAAAGGAAAAGGAAAGACCAAGAGAGGAAGGATGCAACACAGACCGAGAAAGGAAGAGGAGGCAGCAAAAAGGATGCCAACTCCAGTGACCCTTGCACTAGCGACGGCGACAGCTAGCACCAGCGTCGGTCATCGCACCGCCATTTCCCCCTCTCGAGCACTGCTGTCCCTTTCTCTTTCCTCTCAAAAAATGAAGCTTCTTTCCTATTTTTTGGCTAGCCATGACATCGGACGGCGACATGTGAGGTGGTGGCGGACTCTTGGTGACAAGACCAATCTCTCGGTGCCAGCTGATCGTCCTCATTCACCGATAGCAGGGGGATCAGAGAAGGTGAGAAGGGGCTATCCAGCGGCATTTTTGGCACACCGGCGGAAGGCCCCTGATGACCCAGTCTCCATTTTAGCGGTGGTAGTGTCGTCGACAGCGGAGCTCTGGAGAGGATCCAGCAAGGAAATTCAGTAAGTACCATTTTATTATTATTATTATTATTATTATTATTATTATTATTATTATTGTTGTTATTGTTGTTGTTGTTGTTGTTGTTGTTGTTGTTATTGCTATTGTGGACTATTATTATTATTATTATTATTATTATTATTATTATTATTGTTGTTGTTGTTGTTGTTGTTGTTGTTGTTGTGTGAATAGTACTATTATTGATTTTTACTATTATTATCATTGCTGTTGCTATTGTGTTATTATTGTTATAATATTATTTATGTCTTATATTTGTTAATTTGTTAATTCTATTAGTTTATTTCATTTCTATTATATTAGAATAATTATTTCTCCAATTTATTAGATTAAATTATTTATTTATCATTTTATTAAATTTAATCCATTACAGACTAATATTATTTTCTGTCATTACTGTGACCACGACCGCGAGGGGCATACGATTCGTCTTTGGGCTAGGCGAAGCATGGTCAAGGTGAATAGTTAGGATTTATTTACTATTCATTTATTTGGGGCATGTATACTTATTATTTCATTTTCTTTTATTTCCTTTGAGGTGTGTAATAATAAAGGTTTTTCGACTGCATTAAAAAGAACCACCACACAAAATATTTATACTAAATGAATCTTTACTAATAAAAGTGGACCAATGTCCTGGTTTTCACCATAAAACTCACACTTGAGTTAATGACTTTTTCTCATAAGATCAGCTTTTTATAATAATTGCATGTGGGAACTAATGTTCCTATCTAAATGAATACCTTGATATATGTATGTATTTCATTTCCTCTTTGTTATGGACTTTGGATTTATTTTTTTGGGACAATTGCCATTTTATTTATTATTTTATTTATTGCTTTTTTATGTGCCTGTAATGCGCTTTAATTTACTTGTATAAATCGTATGAGAAGAGAGATAAAATAATTAACTCTAAAATCTAGTCATATAATATTAACCAAAGGTATCAATAAGAGTAAGTCCCGAACTCTCTATGGTCTTAGGTTTCATGAGGTTAGATGACCCTTTCAATGTTTTATTTGAAGGCGATTTCAAAATACTTTTTTGTTGCCCAAAATTGATACATATGCATGGTCTTAGGCTCAATGAGTCTAGATGAATTTTACCAATGTTTTATTGGTGGCAACTCCAAAACACCTCCTATTGCCCAAAATTGACACACTTGTAGGTTGATCATCAGTAATCGAATTGGGGAATCCCCTATCTATTGTGAAGCGACCAATCTTCACGAGTTTAATGAACCTCTCTCGGACCCTAAAAGCGGGCCTTCGAGAACCTCCGGGGTTCGCGTGCGTCACGGTGGCGACTGCATTGGGGATATCATGAAATTTTGTTCCGAAAGTGCCTTTGGTTAATCTAATATAAATGGGTCTAAGATTAAGAAATTTTATCTTTCTTCGAAAAAATTGCATTGCATTCATGCTAGGGCCTTAGAATTAAGTTAGGTGTCCCTCTTGTGGCCCCGGTGCGTTCCCAAAAACACGATCCTATGTTCTCTCAATGTAGGGAAGTCATTAGGGATAATTACCAACCTAGACCTCGTGCCGTTTGGTATATTGAATGATGACCTGATTGGTCGCTATGCTCGTGATGAGCTAGACACATTGCCATGGATTATGTTTGGGTAGCCCTAAAGCTGTTTCATTAGACCGAAAGGCCATGTAATGGCATGAATACTTCCACTAGGGGGCATGCACCATAATACATTGCTTGTGAAGTGGGTTTTTGCGTATTGAATAAATCCAAATAAATTTAAATGTTCGCTTATCAAAGGCTTTCATGCCCTGATGGGTGCATTTCGGTTTACTTGGATTATTTAAATATACGATGGCCAAAAATTCATCTGCATGCACTTTCAATAAAGAGAGATTGTGCTGCCAGCTTTCCACAGTGCACCATACCCTTCCATTGGGTTCTCCACTAATCCTTGGGCTAAACTTGCCTAGGAAAGAGACTCCACGACCCCTGTGTGGGAGAAATACGGTTGGGAGGATTTTCTTTTCTCTTGTATGTGTTTATTCGTACTGCTCACACATTTTTCATGCAGGGAAGATTTAATTAATTTTGAAACAACAATAGTAAATGAAGCATATACATATTGTCTTATGTATAATTCTTTCCATACAATCAATAATAAAACATGTGCATTTTATATGTAAAATTTCTTGCATCATAATATGTGAATATTAATAAAACATATAACTGTCATGCCTGTACATAGCGAGGCACGTCCTAACATGTTTGTATAAACATACATTATGACATAAACATATACTTGTCGTGCATGTACATAGCGACGTGTGTCGCAACATATACATACTATCATACATTAGGACATCCATAGCATCCATCATGTACCATAATTAGTACATACAAACATATATCATAGAAGGTACATATTAACATACATCATAACACGCATAGACAAACTTCAGCCATAAAAATATTCAAAAAGAAAACAAAAAAAAAATTAAATTATAAAATTATAAAAATAATACATTCATCATGTGTCATAACACATACATATTCATCCTAGTATACGCACATTGCATACACATCATGTGTTGGAGCATGTACATATCGCCGCATATTATAGCATGTACATAGTAGCATACATTACTAACCCATTTGTTACAAACGTTGACATGACTACACCTTATTAAGGTACCTTTGATTCAAAGTTTGACTTTGCCTAAGTAGTTCTTAAGTATGAATGGCTTTGATCTCAACTCTAGAAATCTACATTTCATTCTATTTTGAATTAAGCAAAAGGTAAATATGTTTGGTCTCTAATTGCTGGATCACATGAAAGCTTTGACTATACCATGTAATTTCTAAGTTTAGAGCACTTTTGGTCTGTTTTGACAACAAACTGAAGAAAAAAAAAACTAGTTGCAATTAGGGGATTGGATGAAAACTCACTAAAAGCACTAACACCTTTCTGATTACTCGTCAAAGCGACCCCTGGATAAGACAGATCCTAAAAAATGATTTAGGCAGCCATTTCTTTGTATAGCTCTCTAAATGACTGTTTTCTACCCTTATTTCGCAATCGCTTATTAGCCCGTTGAGCCTTTATTTTGGTATGCTAAATGCGTACCGATTTTATTGTTACACATGTTAAAACTACCCTTTACCTAAAATGATTTTTGTCTCCTTTTAAAAGAATGGCCACTCTAGTAAGGTTGGGTTTACACTCTAGGGATAAAAAAAAGAAAAATTGGGGGTTCAATCCTTGACAATTTTTGGACTACCAAAAATTGCCTTAAAAAGGACGGGTTTACACTTTGGGAAAAAAGTTTAATCTATGACAACTCTTTGCATAGTTAGAGACATAAACTTGTGAAAAAAAAGAAAAGCAAGAAAAAAAAAAGATGAAGAAAATAAGAGGGCACCCAAGCTAGTACCCTTTGATGAGTCTTAATGGTTATCTTTTAAGCCTTAATTGTTATTTCGAGCTTAGTGAGCCAAAGTATTACCAAGCCCAAATTCAAGTAGACCTTGACAGTATGCAATAGGGCTGGGAATAGTCCTCCTTTTAGTCAAGTGAATGTTGTGGCCATTTTTCTCTAGCAACCTGATCCTTCTTTGGTAGCCATCTACCTATGCCTAACATTACAACCGAAGTAAAACCTATTGATTCTTGGTTCGGTCTTATCCAATTAGTGGAGATGACCTTCTAATAAGGTTTGGTACGTAGGAAGAGGCATATGGTGTTTCTTGAGCTTCAAGCGAGAAGCTACGAGTGCATTTATACATTCGAGTTGAGTCTTGTCCCCAATATTGCATCTATAATTTGTTTTCAAATGGTAGGAATTTTTATTTTGGTAAATCACACACACACAAAGATTGCGTGGTATGCCTTGTGTTTACGTGTTGGTTTAGTAAACCTTGATATTTACATGTTTATCTTCTTGCCCTTCATTGGGAATGACTCTTTAATTCTTTTCGCTAAGATTGAATCAGTTGAGAATGTTGTTCATTCAGAGCGCTCAAGGGTAGGTATAAACTTATGTTTGGGGTACCTAATAGGTTGTAATCATTTCACAACCTTGGGGTATTTCTGATCATTAGTCACACAAGTGATACTTTGCATATACACCCAGGAATAATCTTTGCACATATGCTTTCTGCAAATGTTTTTACACATGATTATAGCAAACATTCTTATAAATAGTTTTACATGTATAACTTTTGATGTATGTCTTTTTGCATAAAACCTTTAGCAAGCATCTTTCACCATATAAGTGTTTGTAGATACATTTGCGCCATAGCTCTTTAAACTTCATTTTTTATAATCACTTATTTTCACATATTTCAGGATACAGTCTTTGCACGTATGTCACGTGCACATTCTTCGCATGAATTTTGCAACCCATATGTATGATTTTTTCTACATGTGTTTCACATGCATAGTTATCCATGTACACATCATATAGGTATGATTCTTTGTGTATATTCATACATGTAATTCCGTGCACATCACACACACCTTATTCCTTACCTAGCCTTCATGTATATAATGACTTTCTACCTATTTCTGCTTATGATTCTTTATGTCTATGACGATGCACAGTTCTTTACCCTCATCACGTGCATGATTATTTGTGTAATGGCCTAAATACCGGGTTAGTAGTGATTAGTGAAATTTATAAAGTCTATAGTGTGAATTTCATTTGAAAATATTAGTGATTGTGCCTTAAAAGACAGTAGAGGAGAAAGGTTAAACGTGCTCAGGTCAGGGAAACTCCTGATGGGTGACCTCCGGAAAGCTAGTAGAGAAAAATATTTTATTGGACCATTGGAAAGTGCAAGTTATAAGAAGTCTGGTGACATAATTTGGAGTGAAAATGAGGTCAAATAGGTCTTTAAAATTTAAAAAAGAAGAAAAGCCTCTGGTTCGATTCAAATAGTGACTAGTTTGATCGGGGCTTTAAAAATAGTAAATGACTTCTGAAAAATTATCTGAAGGCATGAATGGACTCAGAATAATGTGTAGGACAGTTAGGTACTGAAAAATAAATTTTATGGTGATATTGAAAAATTAGTAAATCGGACCAATTCGATTGAATCGAACCGGAAATGGACCCTAATTGAGATGGAATTGGGGTCAAATGAGCTATTAAGAGCAAAAATGATATTAAGGATGAAAAGTGAACCGAACCGATTCAACCAGTGAATCGAATCGATTGGACCAATTTGACTTTGGTTGGACCAGTTTGACCAAACTCTAAATGGAGTTATGGATCTTAGAAAAATTATTTAAAAGTATGGATATACTATAAATCATGTGGAGAACCATATAGTAGTGAAAAATAAATTTTACGGTGAGACAGAAAATTGAATTATCGAACTGGTAAGAAATTATCAAACCAAAAAATGGATCTTGATTGAGCTAAAATTTTATGTGGTGGCTAATTTAAATATTTTAAGAATTTTAGAACTGATTTTGGGAGAAATTGAGCTTGGATAGTGAGAGAAATAATTTTTGGATTTTAAATGGGCTTAAATTACCTAATTGGGCTTTTGGGTTGGCCCAAATTGGAAGGCCCATGGCTTGGCCCGTTAGGTGAGGCTATATAAAGGCTAAAATATCAGATTTCTCTAGAGAAATCCTTAGAATTCTAGCAGCCCTCTTTCATTCTCTCTTGGCCGAATTACATGTTCTTCCTTTTCTACCATTTTCTTCTCTCCTTTTCCATATCTCTCCCTAAATCCAAGCTTCCTAATCAAAGGTTAGACCCTCTAGACTTCATTTGAAGTGGAAGAAGTGGAAAAAAGAAAGTGATAAAAGTTATGCCCTAAAAATGAGGTAAGTGATTTAGGATTTTATAATTTGATTCAAAGGTTCCAATAGGTATTTTAAGATATGTAGATGATGTTTATGTAATTATATTGCGAAAAGGAAGTAAATTTATGGTGTTTTCCTTACTATTTATATTCAGCCACATAGAGAAATCATGGAAAGGAAAGTGCTTTAATGGTGAAAGATGAAGGAAATGAAGATCTAAATGTAGAGATCATAAATCTAAGGTTAGTGGATTTTAGGTTATGTTCATGATTTGGGTATGTAAAATATACATGTAAAATTGTAAGTAAGCTTATTAACGTGTTAAATGATGTTAAAAATGAAGAGTTGGGTGCTTAAAATAGAAAGAATAAATTTGTGGTGTGAAACCTATATAGGGTCGAATATATATATATAGTATATAATGGCATACTTTGTTAATTAATGCAAATAAATGGTATACATGTGATAAATGACATGTAATCTAACTAATTTAATTAATAAAGGAGTAAAAAAATAAATTTAATAAAAAAGTGATGCCTTGGCCGAATGGTATGTCTAGGTATACATAGGAATACTTTGTGATTTAGTGCCATATAATTGTATATTTAGACTTATTAAAATGAAATCAAATTAATTAAGTGATAAATCAATGGAAAATAAATTAAAGGAGAAAAACATAAGGTGGGCCGAATGGTTTATATGTGGAATTAATTGTGTATTTTGACAAATTGTTAAATGTAATGTTATAAAACGAATGTAGAATAAGAATTAAGTATAAAATAATTTATTTAGAATTTTTAGTGCTTAATTGAGTATTTTATATGTTGAATATATATTATGTCTAAAGTGGATATTATGGGTTATGATATGTTTAAATGAATTTAATGGCATAATTAATGATATAAATGATAAATGAATGAATTGGAAGTGAATATGTAGTGTAATGTATTATTGAAACGAGAAATGTGTGTATGGGCTAACCAGTGCCATAAAGATTATTGTTGTGGATTTTATTTAATTATTGTCAAGTGGAAAAAAATGAATTACATGATGAACGTATATTACCCTTAGTGTTCTGGTAGTGAATCTAGCTCAGGATATAGTTGGCTAGCCATAGGGACACCCTTACTACGGTAACAAGTCATGACGACTCGCATCTATAGGCCAATAACGGTCTACTACAGTGATATAGTGATAAAGTGTATAGTGAAATGCAGTGACAGTGTTTGGGTGATCCTTCGGGATCACTCTACAGTGTAGTGGACCGTGGGGGTCCACGTCCTGTGTATTCGGTTCAGAGATTTCCACCGGATTGATAATAGGGGCAAAATGGTAAAAGTGAAATTGAAATAATTAAATTGGAATTAATATGAAAATTAAAGTGAAAAAGGACTTAAGTGAAAAGAAATAGAAAGTTAAGAGTAAAATGGTAAATTTGCCAATGAATAAGTTAATAAGAGTATTTAAGAGGAAAAATAGAACTAAAATAATTAAATTGGAGTTAATATGAAGATTAGAGTAAAAATAGGACTAAATTAAAAGAAATAAAAAAGTGTAGGGATAAGACGGTAATTTAATGTATAATTGAGATATTAAGTGTTATTAAAGAGAAAAGTATAATTAAATGATTAATAATGTAATTTGATTATGCGCTAGGGACTAAAATGTAAATTGACATGAAAAAATTATCAGAAGGACTAAAATGTAAATTTGTATGTTAATAATAAATCAAAAGTGAAATTAAGAATAATTAGTAGCATAATTGTGATTATACTGAAAATGGATGGCAAAATCGAAATTTAAGGGAAAAATAAAGATTAAAGTGTAATTTGGTTTTAAAATGATATAGTAAGGACTAAATGGTAATTTGTAGGTCAATATAATGAAACAAATGTAAGAATAAGATTACTTAGTGGCATTTTTGTAAATATGAGACAATTAAGGGTAAAATCGTAAATTGATAAAAGTTTAGGGACCTAATTATAAATTTAAAATAGTGAGGCTAATTAAGAGATTAAAGTGTAATTAATCAATGATATAGGTATTAAATGTATAATTGATAATTAGTGAATAAATAATCAAGGATTATGAAATATTGTTGTATAATGATTATTAAGTGAATAATAGTTTTAATTGATAAAATATATAATTATGTATGTGTGTAAGTTAATTAAGTTTATATAGTGGCACTGTTGTAAATAAGAAAAGGGAGATACTTAAATGTAATAGACCATAATAAGATTAATGTAAGGACCTAAAAGAGAATAATTGATAAGGAAATAGACTACTAAATGAAATTATAAGAATAATAGTAATAATGATAATTAAGTGAAATAGAAGGGTAAATTCGTAATTGTGGTAAATGTGAAAGATTAAACTGTACTTTATCTATAATAAAGTTTTAGAAGGACTTCAATGAAATTATATTACAATACATGATTATTGAATGAAAATTTAAAAAGGACTGATGAAATTAATTGTGTAACTTGTCAAATTAGAATGTTAAAAGTGTTTAATTAAGTATAGTGGGAAATAATAAATGTAAAGGTAATAGTAATAAATTTTAATGTGATTAGTAAGGTAGTGTTAATATGAAAGAGAATAATGGACACATTATAAAGTTAATTATATAATTGAATATAATTGAAAAGGGATTTACGTATTAATAATAGAAACAACAAGAATAACATTAATGTAAAAATTTAGATTAATGTAATTGTCAAGGTTATTGTTAAAATTAATATTATTGTTAATGAGTATGGAATTACTAGTGTAAATGTTAAGATTGATGATAATGTCATTAATAATAGAAATAGTATTGATTGAGAGAGAAATAATAAGTGTCAAAATAAGCTAGTAAGCTGAGTTCTAGTGTTTACAATTTAAGAGTATAATACGAATTGCAACTGATTGAAATTAAGTAACACCGTGAAAGATTTGATAAAGTGGAAAAATATCAATGCAATTATAAAATGTAAAAGAGTTAGTGTAATTAAAGAAGAGTAAAGAAAGTATTAAGGGCATAAAGAGAGTAAAGTGTCAATCTGTACCGTCAATATCAACAATAATAACTGTCTTAACGAGTGATTCAATAAATGATAGAGTGTCCAAATATAGACTCTAAATAAGTCAAAACTAAATAAGTTATAAGCAAAATGAAGAAAACTAAAGATTATAAAAATAGATAAAGTAATAACAAGGATTGTTAATGTAATTGATTGTTAATTGACAGACCGAATGTAGAATTACAAATGTTACGATTATTAGTACAAATAATAGAGATACTGATAATAGAAATGGAAATGATAAAGCGATGTGGAAGTATAGTTACATAAACAAAAAGAAAGGATATAATGATAAATGACTAAGGTAAAGAATTAATTGTGTAATTAAGGAAATACACCTGTATGTGCATGCATATAGATATGATTATGGAAAGTTTAGGATATGTATCCACCATTGGGCATTTTCAATGCTTAGCACGTAGTGTGATTACTGTGTGCAGGTCATAGGAGATAAAAGGATTTATGTGGCCGAGGATTGTTGATGATCGAAAGAAATATTGGACAGTTAAGATAAAGGTATAGGCATGGCATGTATACGATCAATCCGGATGGAAGCGAAAACGAGTAGGACATGTTATGGATCTTGTATGTATAATTATTATACTAATGAATGTATGTGAATGCTATTGCTGTTTGTGCATTAAAGTTATTATTGCGAAAAAAAAAATTTTACCCACTCCTTTATCAAGTGCATTGTACTGTGCGTTAGTGCATTTTTGTGACATCCGATATCCTTACCGTTTATGGGTAAAGGGTGTTACAATTTGCATATATTCCGCATACATAATTCCCTTGCATATATTTCTCATGCTTGATCCTTTGCATATATTTCTCATGCATGACCATTTGCAAACATTTTACAGATTACGATTCTTCGCACACATTCCATAATCCTTTACATATACACAAGCCATATATATAGTATGTACATCACGTGCACATAGTTGTGGCATACATGTCATATATATAATCCTTTGCATGCATTTCGTGTTTGTAGTCCGTTGCATGCACGTCACATGCATAGTAGGCACTTCACATACACAATTCCTTATATTGTCTCATGTCGCATTTCTGTGCATTCCCCATGTATAATCTTTTGCATATGTGTAATCCTTCATATGTATAATTCTGTGCATAAATTTCACACGTGCATAACTTTGCACGTCGTTCACACATCCATAACTTTTCGCATCATTCTATGTATAAATGGTGCCCTATAGGTATCCACACATGCATGATCCCTTGTATGTATCTCGCATGCACAATTCTCTGCACATATTCCATGCATACATGTCATGCACATAAGTCGCATATTCCGTAAACATAATTTTTGCATACATGAAACACATGTCGTTCTTTATACATTTTTCGCATGCTTAACTTCATGCATATATCACATGCATATAATTCTTCACACATACAGTGGTGTGCACACAATTCACATACATAGCCCTTTGCTTGTGTTTCATGTATATAGCTTTGCGCATATATCTCACACACATAGTTCTTTACTTGCACACAATCTCTTGTATGTATTTTTGTGCACATAACTTTGCTGGAAATATCTGAATAAACCTCACATGAAAAAGTGGGCCAACGGAAAACTTCAGCTCAACATTGGCGCTCACCCACACTAGACAATCAGATCAAGATGAAATCCCCATAGAGTGGAAACCGTACACACCATGTTGGGGGCAATCAAGCAATGTTCCTTATATAAATAATTAGAAAAATTCACAAAAAGAAAAAAACCCTTCGTCAAAACATCAAAGTCCTTTCAATAGGCATAGCCATTAAATCCTGGTGGTTTAACACGCTGACAAGTTGGCATTAACCAATCGCCAACTGTGGTTTCACACGTTGATAAGCCGACTTTTATTAATCACACAATCTCAATTGTGGTTTCACACGTGGACAAGCCGACGTTTATCATTCACACAAACTTAACTGTGGTTTCACACATCGACAAGCCAACGTTTATCAGTCACACGAACTCAATCGTGGTTTCACACGTCGACAAGCCGACGTTTATCAGTCACATAAATTCAACTGTGGTTTCACACGTCGACAAGCTGACGTTTATCAATCACACAAACTCAATTGTGGTTTCACATGTTGACAAGCTGATGTTATCAAACACATCAACTCAATTATGGTTTCACACATCGACAAGCCGACATTTATCAATCACACAATCTCAACTGTGGTTTCACACATTGACAAGCTGACGTTTATCAATCACATAAACTCAACTGTGGTTTCACACGTCAACAAGCTGACGTGTATCAACCACATCAACTCAACTGTGATTTCACACGTTGACAAGTTGACGTGGATCAACCACACAATCTTAACTAATTTAGGGGGCAACCGTTCTTTTGGGGGCATTGATCCCGTACTTTAGGGCGCAACCGTCCTTCAGGGGGCACCCATCCTGTCCTTTAGGAGGCAAATCCCAAAGTCCTCTTAAGAGGAAAATCCAGTAAAGTCCTTTTAAGAGGCAAATCCAAAGTCATTTCTACAGGCATCCAAAGTCCTTTCTAAAGGCATCAAGTCCTTTTAATAGGTAAACCAAAAGTCCTGTCAACAGGCACCCAAAAAAGTCCTTTCAACAGGCACCCAAAGTCCTTTTAAAAGGCTACCAAAATCTTCTCAAGAGGCAATCCCAAAGCCCTCTTAAGAGGCAAACTCAATCCAAAGCCCTCTTAAGAGGCACCAGTCAGCAAAGCCCTCCCAAGAGGCATTAACAAGCAAAGCCCTCCTAAGAGGCACTAACCAACAAAGACCTCTCAAGAGGCATCAAAGTCCTTTCAACATGCGCTCAACATTCGATCACTCTCTCCAGCAGCTTAACTGCCACAATAAACGGGCCGCCTCAAGTACGCATCTGTAGATACCAAGTCCTGAGGCAGCCCAGACCAGGGCTACTAGAGATGAAATTAAATGCCTGTTCACAAGCAAGAAGGTTGGAAGTGATGTTTTCCTTGTTAAGTTCCCATAAAAAAATTTTTAGAGGTTCGCAGCAGCCAGTGGGAGAGGAAAAGCGAGTGGCCCCATCGCTGTGCGCAACATATAGCGCGCACACGGCTTGCCTGCCCCTTGCTAGGGGCGGGTGCATCTCGCCTATGCGCAGCATGTGCCTTGCCCACCCCTCCCCAGAGGCAGGCACCCCTCACCTCGCTAGGCCACCCCTCGTTGCCAACAAGCTCCAGCACGCCATTTTCGCCCCAAAATTAGTTTTTGTGGGAAAAAATTGATTTTTAATCCTTTTTTTTTTTATGGATTTTCAAGGTTATTTGATTTTTAAAATTTAAATAAGGAATAATTTAATTAAAATACAAATTATTTTCCTAATATAACTAGGTTTTCTCCTTAGATCACATAAATAGAATTTTTAGAGAGAGAGAAAGAAAAGGAACTTAATCCGTGATTTTTCAAATTTTGAAGAAAAAGAAAAAAATGATTTTTCTACTTATTTTCATCAGAATTTCAATCTTTGTTCCAAGAATAGTGTTTAAGATAGAGAAATCGATTCTCTTTTCTTAAAACTGAAGATTGTTCTTTTTTTTTCAAACAAGTTTTTTTGAGATTTTTTTAGAGAGAGAGACGCTCAAATTTCTTCTTATTTTTTTTTCTATCCGATTCTTGCAAATCTTGATAAAGAAATGAATTGTGATTCATTTTTTCAACTTTCTACCAATCTGAGCGTAAATTTTTGGGCTCAATTGCTTTTTTTTTTATTATTTTTTCTTTATTTTTCCAGCATTGTTGTGTGTTCTTAAAGCTTGATATTATATGTGAATAATCAGTTTATTCTTTGTTTTTGCATGTGGTTCAAGTTAATTTAGGGGTTTTTTGCATTAATATGGCATGAAATAATGTGAAACCACAAAAAATGACATGAAATAATATTGTTTTTGATGAAAATTTGAGAAAGAAAGAGAATCTGGGTTCTGCCTCTTTCCTGCCCACGAGGGGCAGGAAGGAAGTGAGGGGCGGCTTGCTTGTCCCTCGAGGGGTGGCAGCCTCTCACCCCCTATTTTGTTTTTTTGTGCTTTTTGACATATTTTGTCCCGTTTTCGATGCTTTTAGATCCATATTCGCGTGATATGTATTTTTTTGCATGATTTTAATATTATTTTTGCCATGTGATATTTATTTTTATTATTTTATGTGATTTAATTGTTTTTTAGATTTATTTACTAACATTTATTTTATTTTATTTTATTTTGTCTACAATTCTTGTTTTTCCTCTTTTGAACGTTCTTACAAGCAAATGAGGAGATTCAGGAGATCGGAGGCTTCTTTTTTAGTTTGGTTTATAGTTTTGTTATTTTTCTTTATTTTTGCCTTTATTTTATTATTTAGTGTAATTTGTGATAAAATTGTTTTATTTTATACGCATTTAAAGAAAATCACAAAAATATTTTTATTAATAAATTGGGATTTTTCCTAATAAAATAGGGCCAATATTCTAATTTTTAGCCAATAAAATCTCACTTTAAAAGAAGAGTTAGTTTTTATAAAATGGGATCACTCATTCCAATTTTCTCAATGATACCCAAAAATAACTCTTCGATTTATTTAAGTGAACATAAAGGAACCAATATTCCTATTCCAAATAAAAGCCTCGATTTATGCATGTCATTTATTTATTTAATTTTATATTTTGGGGGATTGTATTTTTTGTCCCAATTTCATCTTGTAATTTATTTTGTATTTTAGTTATTTTATTTATCACTTTTCTTTACCGCTTTCTTTCGATACTTGACGTGTACTTTAATTAAATTGCATGACGTGTGAGAAAAGAGATGGAAAATTAATTATTAAAAGCTCAGTTATAATTAACCAAGACATTAATAAGAGTGAATTTTTGAACTACTCTCTAGTTTAGACTCTCGAGATTAGATGAACTTTTCCAATTTTTTAAAATTGGGTGGCGACTCCAAAATACCTCAAAGGTGCCTAAAGGTTTCATTGGATTAAATGAACTTTCTCAATGTTCTATTGGGTAGGGATTCCAAAATATCTCATATTATCCAAGATCTAGACACGAACCCTCTTGGACCCTAAAAGTGGGCCCTCTAGGAAACAGGAGGGTTCAGCACGCGTCACAGCGTCTCTTTTCTTTTCTTTGAACTTTAGCTCACCTAGAGACTAGTGTACTAGCTTCCCCAAAGTTGGGGGCAACTATAGACACTGGGTCATGAGGTGGCAAAAATAATAAAAAAATATATATATAAATAAAAAGGAAAAAATAATTATAAAATGAAACAAAATAAAAGGGAGGAAATCAAGGAAAGAGAAAAACCTAGAACCCTAGATATAAAAGGAGAGAAAATAGCATAAGATGGGGCTTGGCATTTGGAGAGAAGGTGGTTGGACCAAAAATAAGAAAAGGAAAAGGAAATACCAAGAGAGGAGGGATGCAACACAATCGAGAAAGGAAGAGGAGGCAGTGGAAAGGATGCCAACTCTGGCGACCCGCGCTCAGCTTCGGCAACAGCAAGCACTCGCGAGGTCATTGTGCCGCCACTTCCCCCTCCCGAGCGCCGTTGTCCCTTTCTCTTTCCTCTCAAAAATCAAAGGTTCTTTCCCATTTTTCGGCCAACCACGACATCGGACGGCGACACACAAGGTGGCAGTGGACTCCTGGTGAAGAGACGAATCTCCCGGTGCTAACCGATCGTCCCCATTTAGCCGATAGCAGGGAGATCGAAGAACGTGAGACGAGGCTATCCAGTGGCATTTGCGGCACACCGACGGCTCCTTCAGGCGCGTGACCACCAGTGGAAGGCCCCTGGTGACCCAATCTCCATTTTGGCGGTGGTGGTGTCCTCGACGGAGGAGCTCGGGCGAGGCTCCGGCAAGGAAATTCGGTGAGTACCATTTTTATTATTATTATTATTATTATTATTATTATTATTATTATTATTGTTGTTGTTGTTGTTGTTGTTGTTGTTGTTGTTATTATTGTTATTGTGTGACTATTATTATTATTATTATTATTATTGTTGTTGTTGTTGTTGTTGTTATTATTCTCATTATTATTATTATTATTATTATTATTATTATTGTTATTGTTGTTGTTGTTGTTGTGGTGTGAATATTATTATTGTTCATTACTACTACTACTACTACTACTACTACTACTACTACTATTACTACTAGTATTATTATTATTATTATTATTATTATTATTATTATTATTATTATTATTATTATTATTATTATTATTATTATTATTATTATTATTATTATTATTATTATTATTATTATTATTATTATTATCATTGCTTTTGCTGTTGTGTTATTATTGTTATAATATTATTTATGTCTTATATTTGTTAATTATATTAGTTTATTTCATGTCTATTATATTAGATTAATTGTTTCTCCAATTTATTGGATTGAATTATTTATTTATCATTTTATTAAATTTAATCCATTACTGACCAATATCATTTTCTGTCATGATTGCGACCGCGAGGGGCATACGGTTCTTCTTTAGGCTAGGCGAAGTATGGTCGAGATGAATAGTTAGGATTTATTTACTATTTATTTATTTGGGACATGTATAATTATTATTTCATTTTCTTTTATTTCCTTGGAGGTATGTAATAATAAAGGTTTTTCGATTACATTAAAGAGAAGCACCACACACAATATTTATATTAATTAAATGAATCTTTACTAATAAAACTGGACCAATGTCCCGATTTTCACCATAAAACTCACACTTGAGTTAATGACCTTTTCTCATAAGATCATCTTTTTATAATAATTGCATTTGGTAACCAATGTTCCCATCTAAATAAATATCTCGATTTATGTATGTATTTCATTTCCTCTTTGTTATGGACTTTGTATTTATATTTTTGGGACAATTGTAATTTTATTTATCACTTTATTTAGATGACTCTTTCAATGTTTTACTGGAAGGCGATTCCAAAACACTTTCTTATTGCCCAAGATAGACACATACACATGGTCTTAGGCTCAATGAGGCTAGATGAACTTTCTCAATATTTTATTTATTGGTGACTCCAAAACACATCCTGTTGCCGAAAATAGACGCACTCTTAAGTTGATCATCAGTAATCGAATTTGGGAATCCCTTATCTATTATGAAGTGACCAATCTTTAAGAGTTTAATGAACCTCTCTTGGACCCTAAAAGCGGGACTATGGGAACCTACGGGGTTTGCACCCGTCACAACTGTAGTGACAGATGATCCTATAGGCATGCCTATCTATCCATAACTCAAATATTGCAGGCTCTTAATTAAACCATATTCAATATTCACATTGAGATCTAATAAAAGTTGCCATACATTTGGTAACATTACAGAATAATCAATGATATTTCACGCTTTATTAAATTCCATACAAAATTAATAATTATGAATCATTATTTAGGTTTCTTAGAAGTTATTTTAAATGCGTGTCAAAAATCATGTGAAATTATGGAAGTAAAATCAATATATATCATGAAGTTGGAAGGGTTACAGGCAGTAAGGAAGTCTTGATAGTCGTGTAAACTAGGACATATGCATTAAATTGAAAATAGAATGCATTTACACTGTGGGCACAAAACTTTACATGGTGGGTAGATCATGTTACATGGCGATAAGGAAGTCTTGACAGTTAGGTAAACTGAGGAATCTAAAAGATTCCAAAAAGATGTTATTCAAAATGGTTTTACACGGCGGTAAAGCATTCTACACGGGACATTGGCATTTTATACGATGGGGAAAAAAATCACCATGTAAATCGATTTTTAGGCCAAACTAATGGGGTAGAACCATTTTACACGGCTGTAAGGAAATCCTGAACACCATATAGCCCTATTTTATTGCATAAAAACGTAGGATTCAATAGGGTTACAAACTTGGCTTAATTTATTCACTCTAGATGGATTAGTAACCCTCCTTTTGGGTGAAGTACCCTTCTTAACAGTTTTTTCCCAGGATGTTAACTTTCGAATAGCATAAATTTCAGGTCAATTGGACATCTAAAAGTCCTATTATGACTTAAATAACCTAAATTGCTCCTATTACCCGGCTGAAACATAAATGCTTCAGTTTTGTCTATGTTTGGGGCATTTAAAGCCATAATTAATTGCAGAATCCTTCTAAACATAATTAGGTATGTGAGTCAGCTTTCTAACCCAACTAGAATCATGCAATTTAGAGCTCTACAACTCAACTTATAACTAAAAAAATCCCTAAGGAATAGACAAAATTTGGGCAAAGTTTCCCCTTAAAACTCATCTTGCCCAAATTAGCCAATTAACACCAAAAAACACAACAACCTCAACTCAAATCAATCCACAACAATCATACACACTTCAATTACAACAATTTGTCAATATACACACATAAACATAACAATTTCCCAAACCTTTCTCCTTGGCTTTTCTTAAGCTTCAATTAGATCCTCCTTCACTAATCTTCTCTTTTCCTTTAGCTCTACTTGCCTTTTCCACTACAAAATACACCATGAATCATCAAAACACAAAATTCACAAATCCAACTCCCTAAACCCTTGGTAGAAGAAGAAAGAAAAAGACTTAGTCACTAACTTACCTCTTTTATTAACTCACAATCTAAGCAAACTTTGCTTGCCTTAAAAAGAGAACACATGAGCATAAATTTTAAGTACAAATTTTAAGTGACCAAAGAAGAAGAAGATGGTAGAAAATGGAGGAGGAGAGGGAGGAGAGGCCAGATTCTCTTTGGCCCTCTTCCACCGATTTTATGGCTTATAAAGCCATGAAGTTTCCTTATTTTTCTTCTTTTAATTTTGTCCATCCATTTGTCACTCTATGTTTGGTTCTCCTTTCAAATACCTCTTTTAGTCCTTAAATCTCCTCTAAATCATACTTTAACCATTTTATTAAACTTAAATCATGTATTGACATACATAACAATTTATTTAATGCAATTTAGTCCATAGGGGTTAAATGACCATTTTAACCCTGACTTTTTAATTAATACCGATTATATCTCAAACCCCTACACTTAACCAAATTCACAACTTAGGCCACTCTCGTACCCCAATGGTGTTCAGTACGACTAGGGTACAAGTTAGGGCCTTACAAAATAGGAGATTATCTTCATCTGCTTTTCTTTTACACTTTCCAAATTTCTCGGCAATTTCTCTTTCGAATTTCTTCAGCTTTTTCTGAAATTCTTTTGAACTTTAGAACTTTTCGGCTTTCTTACATTTATACTCAAATCTTTTGCTATTTGGGTAAGCTTCCTAGTTTGAACTTCTTCTTTTCTTCATTTTAGAGTTCAGGGGCGAGATGACCAAATCTAGGGCTTTTATGTACCACGAAATGGATTTAAGTTTCTTGTTGGAGTGGTGAAAAAAGGCCACCATTGTAGATCACACTAGGCTTACTAAGGATGAGGCTAAATCCCTTAGGAAAAGATAGAATTTTCCCTCTGGGTATTACACCTATCCCTGTCCCCTTGTGATGTCTTGTAGAGAAGGGCCTTTTGCAGATGGGATATTTTTCATTCTTCATAGTATGAGTCTAGAGTCGGGGTTAAGATTTCCTTTTGATGGGTTTGAAAGGGCTTTACTAGACGCTTATGGAGTAGCCCCTTATCAATTAAATACCAATGCTTGATGGGCAATAGCATGTTTCAAGGAGCCTCGAGTAGCCCCAACTATCGAGTTATTCAGCCATTTATTTTTCATCTCCAATAGAGCTGATGCCCAGGACTTTTTCAACTTCACCAGTAGGAGGGATAGCAAACTCATCCAACTCCCTACATCCTTGAAGGGTTTCAAGGATAGATTTTTGTTAGTTGAGGCAAAAAAGGGCTTTGGGCTTAGTCTAACTCGAGCAAGCAAGTTGATCAACATTGAGGACATGACTGCTGGTAAATGTAGGTTCCGAGATGACATAAAGAGTCTTAACAAGCTGGTGGAAGACAATAAAGGGCCATTGGACTCCAATCCTCTGAGGTTGGAAAAGAGAGGGAAGGTGAGCGATCCATGTTTCTTCTCCCTCTTCTCCTAAGGTAGATTGTTTTATTTTGTCTTTCCCTTTTGAGTATCACATCCAATTTGATCCTTTTTCTTTTCTTCTTCTTTTTTTTTTATTTTTTAAAAGAGACAGCTAGCGAGGAGGCCAAGAAGAGATTGGTGGAAATAGTTGCCAAAAAGGCAAAAGACTTGCAGGGCAAAGATGAAGCTCAGTGCTATCGCTGAATAAGGGGAAGGATGACATCGAGAGTGCGGGGCAACCTTTGGATATAAGACAGCAGACTGAGGAAACTATGGCCATGACTGGAGCCATAGAAAGAAGGGAGGGTGCGGCTACTTCTACCGATTTAGTTGTTACAAAGTCATCCCCAATAGTCATTATTGACAATCAGCCTCCTGTTCTGATTGCAGACACTGAGGTGTTACCGTCGATGGCTTTAGAGGGAGAGCAGCCAGCTGGAGACAATCAATAAAAAGGCAAAGAGAAAGTCGATAGAGATCTTCTGCCGATCCCTGATGATTTACCTCCCTTGCCGACTTTTACAAATTGGTCGTTACTTTGCCTGTCTTATACTGAGCCCTCCTTCGGGATTATTGAGGAGCAAGGCGATCGATTGACGGGTGCTTTTCCCGGGATTCCCTTAAGTCAGATCCTCACTAACCACTATAGGGATCAGGCCACTGTAAAGAACCCGCATGTAGTAGAGTATGAGACTAAGGGTCTGCTTCTGGAGAAGGACCTGACCCATCGATAGTTTCCTACCTCTTTGGAGTAGATAGGGACAGATCTCTGCATGCTATCACTGATGGTAAGCATTTAGTCATTTTGTATTTTGCACGCAAATTAGCTTAATGCTAAACGATTAGGTTTAATCCAAGTTATGTGGTTTTGTTTTTCAAGTTGCTTAGAGGGTTTGGCCGTAGAGCAAACCAAGAATCGGCTGTGGTACATCTATAAAAAATCGAGGCTGAAGGGTAGAGAGGGAAAAAGTGGAGTACGAGCACCGAGTCTCCTTTGATGACATGAAGAGGCCTTGCAGGATCTTAAGCTGGGGCACGAATCTAGCCTCTCTTCTCTTTGATCGGAGATGGACAAGCTAAAGTAAGAGAACATTGAATTGAAGGTTATGGGGTTGGGACTCGAGAATGCCAGGTTGAAGACCATGGAAGCAGAACTAGAAGCAGCGAAGACCAATCTAGAGAATAAGATTGTCTCCCTGGAGGCAACTCAGTTGGACCTCCATTCCTAATATCAGAAGCAAATCAAAATGAAATTAAAATGGTCACGGTGGCAATTTTAATGTCTCTCCTGTGACCCATGCTGCCGGACTAAATATACAATCTCAACAAAATCAACTCCCACAAAATTAACTCCAACTAAATTAACTCCAACAAAATCCACTCTAATATTTATAACAGAATTTAATCATAATGTAACCGCATAATTTAATTAAAGTTAAAACTACAAATAAAACTAATTGAACAAAAACAAAAATAACCACAAAAAAGATATAGTTGAGAAAAAATAGTTCAGAATTTAACAAGTCCTCAGTTGGACTTTTGTGCACTTACTCTACTTTCGATAATGTAATTACCACCGATGCTACTTCAGACATGGAGTCGAAGTATGGCTTCAACCTGTGGTCATTAACCTTGAATTCCTTGTTGCCACTAAGGTGTCTGATTGTTACCACTCTAAATTTTATTGCATCAACTACCCTATAGGGTCCTTTCCAGTACGATTGCAACTTCTCGAGAAATAGTTGTAGACAACTATCATACAGTAGCACTTTCATACCTAGAATGAACTCCTTTCTGATAAACTTCTTGTCGTGCGATTTCTTTGTTGTCTCCTTATATCTCTCTGCATGACCATATTGTGACGCGTGCTGAACCATAAAGGCCCCCAAAGGCTCGCTTTTAGGGCTTGAGGGATTGGTTCGCGTCATTTGATCTTGAGTAACATGAGACATTTTGGAATTCCCTCCCAATAGAACATTGGGGAAGTTCATCTAGCCTCATGAAATCTTTAGGCACCTTTGAGGTATTTTGGAGTCGCCACCCATTTACGAGAAATTGGGAAAGGTCATCTAACCTCTATGGTCTAAACCAGAGAGTAGTTTGGAACTCCACCCTTATTTTTTCCTTGAATAATTATAAATGAGTTTTTAGATTAGAAAATTCGATCTCTCTTCTCACGCGATTAATGCAATTTATTAAAGGTGCATTTTAAGAATCAAGAAAGCGATAAATAAAAGCTATAAATACGCAAAACACATCATTTCGAAATTGAAATCGGTACAAATACAATCCCTCAAATAAAAAGAAAAGCTAAGTAAAATTTCCCCAAAAATAATTAATTACAAGGGCCTGCAGGATATATGAAATTAAACAATCAAACAAAATCAATCAAAAGGGATTACATGCATAAATCGGGATATTCATTCTGTTTTAGAAATGTTGGTCCCTTCATACTCACTTAAAAGGGGATCGAACAGTTATTTTAGTTATTGGCTTGAAAACCGGGATGAGTGATCCCATTTTTAGAAAATTCAACTCTTCATTTAAATTCGTGATATTTTGCATTCCTTGACTAAAATTGAGGACATTATTCCTAATTTATTAATAAAAATTTTGGTTTAGTCATAAAAATAATTTTGTGATTTTTTATCTTACATGCGTATAAAAATACTTTATTTATAAACAAACTCAATCACACGAATAAAGGGTTAGTAAGGTCTCACCCAAGTGGTATGATCTCCTACACGCCGTGACCCCTCCGTTTGGTCATGACGATGCTCAGACAAGCAAACGTCACATTTTATCCACATAACAAAAATAAAAGTAGAAAAATTAGTAACAATACTAAAACCAACCAAATAAACGTGGATTGAGGGAGATATGAAATAATATCAGCACACTTTCAGAAAGTAAAATGGGCCGAATTAAGCATATTTATTTAACACGCAAACAACTCACATGCAAAGGGGATTAAAAACTAGTCATTCAAAAACTTAATAACAATATCAATAACAATGATGATAATAATAATAATAATAATAATAATAATAATAATAATAATAATAATAATAATAATAATAATAATAATAATAATAATAATAATAATAATAATAATAATAATAATAATAATAATGACATTAATAATAGCATTAATAATAACAGTAACAATAATAAAAATGACAATAACAATAATAATAGCAATAATAACAAGAATAGTGATAGTAATAATAATAATAATAATAATAATAATAATAATAATAATAATAATAATAATAAAGTTAGCTAAATGAGCAAAATGAGTGCAAAGGGTTAAGTAAGCATACAACAAAAGGTAGCAATGTGTTAAACGTAAAAGAAGATTATTGCAAAAAGTTATGCCAAGAAAGTAATAAACTTGATTTTTCAGGCCCTAATCTTATGTATTTAACCATGGTCATGCCAAAAGCAAAACGGAGATTGAAAAATCACGCTAAAAGGATAAACCTCATAAAAACCCGCATTTATGAAGCCGTTATTCACATATTCATTAGTGTAAAAAAAATGAGATAAAACAAACAAATTAAAATTGGATAAACGAATGGGCCAAGAATCTTTACCCTCAAATTTGATGATATGGAAGTAAGATATTTGAATCCAACTCCCCTTATCAAGGTTAAAAATAGATTTGAAAATAACTCAAAGACTCAAAAAAAACACTAAAACGAAACCAAATGATTTTTTATTTTTGTTTGATAATAAACCCAAGGTAAGGGAATTGATTTCCCTATCTCAAACTAAGCTAAAACTCAAAACGTTTTTCTGGGTTCAAGAAAATCAAAGGAAGAAACTTCACATTTAGAAAGATTTTTTTTTTCAAGAACACACTCTCTTTTTTTTTTTTTTTTTTCCTTTCAAGCTCTATCACCTTTATTTTCCCTCTTCTTCTCAAAAGGGGAAAAGACAAAAGCTCATTTCTATTTCTCTTTCCCCAAAAAATGCCTGAAACCGGAATGAAAAAACCTTGTGGCAGTCCCCAAAATCTTTCAAAAATCAGATTTTTGTAGGTGGGAAAGGGACAGGAGGGAGGCTGCCCGCACCCAGGCCCGGGCGACTCCCACCAGGGCCCGCATCACGTGCCTAGGCGCTGGTGCACGTCCACATACGACGCCCACGGGGTGGCCTCATGCCGTACGCGAAGCCCCAAATAAAACCGTTCCTCCAAAAAATAAGATAAAAAATAAAAATAAAAATAAATAAATAATTAAGTAAAATAAAATAAAAAAGTAAAATAAAATAAATAAGAGAAAATAGATAATAAAAATAATAAACACAACAAGAACCAAAATAAATATAAGTAAATAAAATTTAAAAGTATTTTGGTACAAATATAAGAACTTGACAAGGGGAATGATCGATTCTCACTTTATTGGCGACAAATCGGTCCTTATTTTTATCATTGGGTAATCCTGATCTTAGATCCTCTCGGGACCCAGTGTCTACAGTTGCCCCTAATTTTGGAAAAACTAGCATGTAGGTGCTTATGTGAACCAAAATTCAGAAAAAGGAAAGAAGGGCGTACCTGAGGCAACGACCTTCCTGCTGCACTGTCGTCTATGATCGCACTGTGATTATTTTTTTGCCAGCTCATTGGCATACGAAACCATGGTCAAGTTACGTGATTGATAAATGTCAGCTTGTTGATGTGTGAAACTGTAACAACCTGGTGGCGGCCAACCGAGGGCTATCCCCGGAACATATCCCATCGGGCCTTCCCAGCGCGTCGCTCACTAGCCACCGTGTTGCACTCACGATCTTTACACTTCCCCTTGTGCATTTTTGTCTTTCGTGGGATTCGAACCAAGGACCTAGGGAATAAGTCCTTAATTCATAGAATCCCACTACCATTAGGCTAGTCTAGCCTAATGGTACTGAGATTCTATGAATTAGAGACTTATTCCCTAGGTCCTTGGTTCGAATCCCACGAAAGGGAAAAATGCACAAGGGGAAGTGTAAAGATCGTGAGTGCAACAAGGTGGCTAGTGATATGTTCCGGGGATAGCCCTCGGTCGGCCGCCACTGAATTGTTACAAAAAAAGGCTCACGATCTTTACACTTCCCCCTGTGCATTTTTGCCTTTCGTGGGATTCGAACCAAGGACCTAGGGAATAAGTCCTTAATTCATAGAATCCCACTACCATTAGGCTAGAGTCGCGAGTTGTGCTGAACGGCATGACTCGTGCTCCCTCGCTCTCCCCTTCGCGATTGGCTTCTCATACAGAACGGGCATCGACACAAGTCGTGTCAACCTGTACGACTCATGTCCTCGCTTTTTCTCTCGCGATTGGCTTTCTGGCCACTGTCGTGAGCGTGACTCTCATCGCGATCGCGACAGTGAACCTCCGCTCGGCCTATTTTTCCCGATTTTTACTCTGTTTTGCAAAAATGAATTTTCACCCTTTTCAGTATGGGTTTTTTTTTTCTTCTGTCTGGAATATAAATATGCTTCTATATGAATAATACTATGATTTCTTCATGATAAATTATATGTTATGCTTTGAACATGATTTGTATTATGCATGACCTGCGAGAGTCAGTCTAGTGGATAGTTAGGCATGCCTAATAGAGTTTAGTAGTTGCAACACCTTTGTTGTTTGGACCTCGATCAAGTCCCCGTTTGGATCCTCGCGATCCTCCTCAATGTGTATGGATCTTGTTTAAGATCCCCTCCCATACGAAAATGTTTTAAATGAGAATATGTGATGTTGCTTTTCGATTCGTACCCGTAAGGTACCGCTATGCATTCATTTCGATTTGTACCCGTAAGGTACCGCAATGCATTCACTCGTTATCCTCTATTGTGAGTCAGCAGGTGTATTGTGTGTTATGTTTTGTTATGCTCATAAGAATGTGACTCCGACCGGCTATGATTTTAAGTATGTGAATCAATATGTATATGAATGTGATCATGGACTATCGAATGCTTTGCATGTGATTTAATTATGATTTATGTAACTATTTCTACTACTTAGAGAATTCTGTATGTTGATGCTTTATTATTGATATTCCTGTATAGTGCTCTTTGTCTTTGTCCCTCCCCATTAAGCGTTATCGCTTAGCACGGGTTGTTTTCCCGTGTAGGTGGTAGGTTTTTGGTTCTGTTCGAGTTAGACATCTGCAGGTCGGCCACTAGGAGTAGAGCTTTATTTTTGTGTCCCTGCTCCTGTTATTTTTTTTGTATATTATTTTTGATTATGTAATTAAGATCTTTATGTAACTATTTTGGATATTGTATATTTTGTTATTGCATAATTAGTGTTTTAATTATTTATTTTTGTTTTATGCTTCCGCTTATGCACATGAATGTATGTTTATGTATCGGGTCTCTGTGATCGGGATGTTGTAGTGGCAGTGCGGTCGGGGTGTGACAGAAACCACCGTTGAGTTGTGTGATTGATAAACGTCAGTTTGTCGATGTGTGAAAGCACAGTTGAGTTGTGTGATTGATAAACGCCAGCTTGTCGACATGTGAAACAACGATTGAGTTGTTTAATTAATAAACGTCAGCTTGTTGACGTGTGAAACCATGGTTGGGTGCGTGATTGATAAATGCCAGCTTATCGATGTGTGAAACCACGGTTAAGTTGTGTGATTGATGAACGTCAGCTTCTCGACGAGTGAAACCACGATTAAGTGCGTGATTGATAAACGTTAGCTTGTCAATGTGTGAAATCACGGTTGAGTTATGTCGGCGACCTTCCTTCTACTATGAAGAGGCGATCATCTTTTCAAGTCACCATCTAGGCTGTAGAGCGACTGCCCTCTTTCTATGTTGCACCGAGTCTTCTCCTGACTTACAAAGTGTGCCATCCTCAAACGGCAATACGCCGAGTTTGCTTCAGACTTACCAATGCAGCTATCCCCTGAATAAAACAAACTCCCGTAAATCAATCTATCATGATAGTTATTTTGATCATTTACCTTTCATGAAGGTTCAATTGTTGTTATCTCATCTATCATTTTATCGTTTATTGTTTTGTCACCTCAATATATTATTTTTATCTTTGCCATGTCTAAAGTGCACAAAAGGAAAATAAATACATAAAGGAAGGAAATGATCATCATCATACAAAATATATCTGTTTTAAACAAATATACAAAACATGATAGAGGGTCTCCCTAAATGTCTGGTTGCTCTTTTTTGACTAATTTTCATTGTCTAATATTCCCTGCAAAATTAAGTCAAAATTGTGCTAAAGGAATAAAGAAATAGATATAATAAAGGATCATCTATATATAAAGTATCTGTTTGGCATAAAAAAAGTGAACTAATGTAGAGATCATAATAGGCGGTCTCCCTAAAAATCAGTCAAATGGATCATAGTCAGTGGTCTCTAATTTGACCGATCATGTCTATAAATCTTATGTCCACACCCTCCTGCAGAGGCTTCACTAACTGAGATGTGCCATGTGCTAACCCTTGACCATTTCTTCCATGAGCCGCTCCTAGCACTGTCATCTCCCGTCCATGGCCCTTAGCCTCCCCTCGATAGGCAGCTCCATGGCAATCAGCCTCTCATTAGAACGCCGCTCCGCGGCCATCAAACTCTCATCCACATGTTGCTCCATAGCCATCAGCCTCTCATACATGGCCTGCAGCCTCCCATCTATGATCTGCAGCTTCCCATCCATACGCTGCTCCATGGCCATAAGCCTCTCATCAAAATGCTGGGATCTAACATCCAACGCTGCCAAAATCTCCCTTTGCATGGCCTCAACTAGGGCCTCCGTGCTTGGACTAGGGCCTGGACTAGAGGGAAATGTGTCCCTTAGGGGATTTTCACATGACCCTGTGCTTAACTTTTGCCCGGAATGGACCCAACCTAATCCAACGGCTTTTATTCATTTTATTTTTATTTATTATTTTTTTAATTACCCTTTTTTTTCTTTTTCTTTTTTTTTTTCACAGGCTTGATTTTCCTTATGAAAGTATCACCTTATTATCTTACAGATGATGACAAGATAAGAGGGCTAAGGCGCCTTGTTGGCAAAAGCAATAATGGGTAAGTTGCACTCATTTGATGGAAAACGATGCATTGTCTTTTCAGAAGGGAACTAGATGACACTGATTATATGAAATGAATTAGCTTAAGCGTATCATTGCATACCTGTATACGTTTCCGCATGATTTCAGTACACATGATCACTATTTAACACCAGGCTCAAAATTCAAGACCGTATCTAATCTCGGGATGGATCCTGAAAGCATCAAAACTCTTGTTATCAATCAGCCCTCTCGGGTTTTCATGATTGAACATTTTCTCTCAGCTCTTAATTTTTGTCCAAGGCGCCTTCTTGGTTTTCACCTTAGCAGGGCGCTCAATTTTAGCAAGGCCGCCTTTTTTGGTTTTCCACTCGCAGGGCATTTATTCTCTTCTTTTGATTTTTGAGCCTTTAACATTGGAACATTTTCAATATGTCCACATTGACCGGTTCCCTGAACTCGTTTCCATCGCTGTCTGTTAAGATTGTAGCACCTTTGGGCAATATCTTCTTCAGAACAAAAGGTCCTTCCCAAGTCAGTCTAAACTTGCCTCAGAAGTCCGAAAGCCCCAGCCTCATTTGCTTGAAGACTTAATCCCCTTCTCTTAGGGGGTATTTCCTGACTTTCTTCCCGAATGACCGAACAAGTCATTTTTGGTAAACCTGGTTATGGTAGTAGGCTTGCATCCTATCTTCATCCAACAAATTCAATTGTAGCACAGCCGCTGTTGCTCCCATTCTGCTTCTGGTAGCTTGGCTTTCGATGTCACCCTCAAGGATTGGAGTTTGATTTATACTGGTAAAACTGCTTCTATCCCATAAACCAAAGAAAAGGGTGTAGCTCCAGTTGAAGTTCTGACGGTAGTCCTGCAGCCCTACAGTGCGAACAGCAGCTTCTTAGCCCAGTCCTTATAGGTCTACACCATCTTAGCCATTATCCTCATTACATTCTTATTGGCCGCCTCGGCCACCTCGTTAGCTTATGGACAATAGGGAGAGGATTTATGGTGCTTGACGGCATACTTCTTGAGCATCTATTTGGTCTTAGCTTGGAATTATACCCTGTTATCTAACACAATGTGATGCAGGAGTCCATATCTATAAATCAGGTGTCGTTCAATAAATCTGGCTATCTCTCGGGCACCCAGTTTGTTGAAGGATTCAGCCTCTACCCACTTAGTGAAGTAATCGATAGCGACTACGATAAATCTATGCCCGTTAGAGGCTGTCAGATGCATTTCTCCCATGATGTCAATCCCCCAAACAGCGAACGTCCACGAAGATGTAAGATTGCATAACTCTAAAATCAGTAGGTGTCTTAGGTTGGCATATTGCTGGCATAGTTGACACTGCTTCATATATTTAGAATATTCTGTATCCACCATGAGCCAGAAGAACCCTTGGCACATGATTTTCCTTACCAGAGCTAGACCATTCATATGAGCTCCATAGACCCTAGCATGGGTCTCCTCCATAACCTTTTTTGCCTTCTTCTTATCTAAGCATCTTAGCTATATACTATCAGCTTGCCTCTTGTACAGCACGCCATCTACACTGATGAACTGGGTGGATAGCTTGTGAATCATCCTTCAGTCCTTTTCAGTGGCTTCTTCTAGGAATACTGACCTTTCCAAATAGTTCTGAACATCATGATACCACGGCCTCCCGTCGGTAACCTCAACATCCCCGACCTGCTTGATTTTAAAGTATGGCTTGTCTGAAGTAGAAATGAATTCGGCCTTCATCACTATTCCTTCTGGGTTATCCCACATAGATACCAGGGTGGCTAAGGCATCTGCTAATTAGTTCTCATCTCTGGGCACATAGCTAAAAGTGCAGATTTCAAACTGACCACTTAGTTCCTTCAAGCACTTCACGTATGGTAATAGTCTTTCTTCCTTGATGGACCATTCACCCCTGACTTGATGGACTACTAAGGATGAGTCTCTGAAGACCTCTGCTACTTTTTTCCCCACAGCTGAGAGCACTTCTAATCCAAAAATGCAAGGCTCATACTCAGCTTTGTTGTTGATGGCTTTATATCTCAATTTCTTAGCTAAGGAAAGCTTCTCACCCTCTAGGGTTACCAAAATTACTCCTGCTCTGGCTCCTTTGCTATTCACTGCTCCGTCAAAGTACATCTGCCACTTTTACACTGTAATAGCTACCACATCTTTATCCGGGAATTCATATTTAAATTGATCGCCTTCGATCGGATGATCGGCAAGAAACTCTGCACCTGCGGGTAATGTATTCCATGTTAAATTCTCATGGCAATATCAACCATCTCCCCATCTTTCCTAGCAAGGAGAGTGCTTCCTGAAGGTATCGAAGAGGGTTTTGTTTGGCAACTGCCTGCACCTTGTAAGAATGGAAGTAGTGTCTTAGTTTCCTCGAAGCCCAGATTACTGCTAAACAGATCTTTTCCACCTCAACGTACTTGGCTTCATAAGGAAGGAATTTTTTACTAAGGTAATAAACCACAAATTCAACCCCGAATTCATCTTCTTGGGACATCATAGCACCTATAAAATTTTCCTCTATTGCCAGGTAACGGATTAATGGCTTAATCGGCCGTAGCGGTCATAGAACTAGAGGGTGTAGAAGGTATTCCTTGATGGTATCAAAAGCTTTCTGGCAACCGTCATTCCACTGAACTGGCTGATTCTTCTTGAGAAGCTTAAAGATCAGTTCGCACACTGAAGCGAGCTTAGAGATGAACCTGCTGATGTACTGTAGTTTACCTAAAAAACTCCTGATCTCTTTTTCCTTTCAGGGTATTGGCATTTCTCAGATAGCTTTGGCCTTATCGGGATCTACCTCGATTCCCTTTTGAGTTATCATATGGCCCAGTAGTTTACCCGAGGTGACTCTGAATATGCACTTCTTGGGGTTGAGGCGAAGAGTGTACTTGTCGATCCTCTGAAAGAACTTCTCTAAAGCCTCGAAATGGCCCTCTCGAGTAATTGACTTGATCATCATATCGTCAACATACACCTCTACCTCCTTATGCATTAGGTCATCAAGAATTTTGGTGGCCATTCTTTGATAGGTCGCTCCGGTATTTTTTAACCCAAAAGGCATAACCCTATAGGAAAAAGTACCCCATTCTATGATGAAAGCCGTCTTGATCCGATCTGCTATCTTGTTAAGGATCTGATTGTGCCCAACATATCCGTCCATGAAACTATACATACTATAGGCGGCAGTGCTATCCACTAGGACATTTATGTGAGGTAAAGGAAAGTCATCCTTTGGGCAAGCTTTGTTTAGGTCTCGGCAGTCAACACACACTCGAATCTTTCCATCCTTTTTGGCTATGGGGACAACATTAGCTAACCACATTGGGTACTGAGACTCCACCAAGAACTTAGCCTCAATCTATTTGTGCACCTCCTCTTTTACCTTCTCTGCCCACTCTGGTCTGAGCCTTCTGAGCTTCTGTTTGACTGGCTTGCATTCTGGATAGGTTGGAATGGCGTGTTCAGTAACTACTCGATCAATTCCTGGTATGCCTTCATAGGTCCAGGCAAAGACTTTTTCATATTTTTTTAATATTCTCTCAAAATTCTTCCTCTCTTCAGGAGTTATATTGGATGCTATCAAGATTTCCTTTTGGTTTTCTAAAGTTTCGAGATTAAATGAGGTAGTATTAGTTGAGTTAATGTCAAATATGAATGATTCATGTTCGTGATCATGCATAATGAAATCACGGGAAACATCACACAAGTAAGCAAAGTTGTTCATCTTATTGAAATACTTAGAATTACACACATCATTGTCAAATAGTTCAGGAATGAAAAGTAAATCTGAAAAGTTCTCATTAACATCTTCTTTAGGTCTTCAAGTTTTGGCATTGTTACCTCAACTTCCACCTTTTCCTTGCCCTTCACCCGAGTGGCCAATAAGCTATCAGTGATAACTTCTTCAGGGACTTCCCGATCCCATGCAGAACTCTGACTGAGAATCTCCTAGTCCTAGAAACCCTCTATAGACTTGACCGTTCCATTAGACGAATCAAAAACATCATTGAAGATTTCAAAGCCTAGGGTGACCTTATCATCAATCCATTATGGCTCGACCTTTTCGCAATAAGCACATATCGATGCAGTTGGCACGAAACTCTTTAAAATATGAGGGATCTCTATAGGCTTCTTTTTAGGCTTGTTCTTTCCAGCTTCAACCGTATAACCCAACCCCCTTCTATGTTTTTGCTCCCTTGTGGTGATGGGTGCCTGAGGCCTTTGTGAATTCTTACATAAACTAGCCCTTGGGAGGAAGTTCATCCTTTTCATCATATTAACAACCTGAGGGCTCTCCACTGAACTAACCTCTTCATTCATCATGGCTACATTGAATCCGCTAAAGTGCTAGTTAGAAATCCCTAGAACCAATACTTGATTATCACTGGCCGCCTTAATCGTCACAACTTGACTCTCATAGGGGATTTTGATCATTTGGTGGAGGGTAGATGGAACCCCTCCCAACTTTTGAAACCATGGCCTCCCTAGTAATATAGCAAAGTTGGCCGGAATAGGCAGGACAACGAATTCTGCTTCAGTCTCAACTGGCCCAGTTTTTACTTGCGCCTTGAAGGTCCCAACAGCTTACCTCCTCGAATTATCATAGGCGGTAATGGTTAGATCAGATCTACCCAACACGCTCTCATTCATCCCGAAGCCAGGTAGTGCCACGAGTGGACATACATTAATGGAAGACTCATCATCCACCATAGCACAGGCTATGTTCTTGCCATTGATTTGGGCTATGATATATAGGGGGCAGTTGTGATTGCGACCCTCAATTGGTAGGTCGGCATCATTGTAGACTACATTCTCTCCAGATTCCCCTTTTACCATATCCAACAACTCGGTAGGTGAAATGGTGGTAGCAACTATTGATTTGTACAAGGCTTCCACTAACTTTTTTCTATGACTCAAAGACTGCCTCAGTAGGTCCCATACCGATATCTGAGCAGATGTCTTCTTTAACTGTTTTAAAACTTGGCTCTCTTCTGGCTCTTTCTCCACAGTTAGGGGTATTGGGTCCTATTGTTTCTCAATTTCAGGTACCACTCTCCCACTTTGATTGATAGCCTACACTTTCTGCTCTTTTTCTTCACTCCCAGAATTCCACAAATCTTCCAGCTTGTTAACTTTCTCAGCCTTACTCTCACTGGTTGAATCCCAGCAACCTATCATGCCAACTTGAGGCCTCTCTTCATTGGTCCTCTGCTCGGGATGAGTAACAGCCATATAGTTGTTGCCATAAAGGTCCCTCAGCACATACCATTCTGGTAGACTGGAGCCTATCATAAAGATGGCTGGGGGAACAACATCATACCCAGCTTTCTTATTCTTTTCTCTCTTTTCGGGGTCAGAGATCTATTTACTTTCAATCAGGTGTGACGCGCGCCGACCGTACCCTATAAAACCCAGCAAGGGCCCTCGCTTTGAATCCGCTTTAGGATTTGAGGTATGAAGGTTCGCGTCTTTTGATCATGGGCGCCATGAGACATCATCGATTCCTTCCTCCCAATAGAACATTGGGGAGAACAACCTAGCCTATTGACGCCTAAAGGCACCTTTGAGGTATCTGGAGTCGCCACCCAATTTGCGTGAAATTGGGAAAAGGTTTCTCACCTCTATCGGTCTAAACCAGAGATATGGTGTTCGGGACTTCCCTCTTATTTATGCTTTGGTTAATTATAAATGGGTTTTTAACTTCTTAAAATTATATCTCTCATCTTACACGATTAATGTATTAAAAGTAAAAGCGCATTTCAAGCACGTAAAGGAAGTAACTAAAAGCGATAAAGCAATAGATAGAGGAAGCGATAAATGAAAGCGGTAAACACGCAAGCACGCAATTACAAGAGAAATAGGGGCGGAATACAACCCCCATTGGAAGGAAATGAAGCTATAAATGGGACAGAATACAATCCCCAAAAATAAATAAAGTTGCCCCAAAATTAATTACAAGGGCCCAAAAAAGAAATGAACTTGAATTTAAAACACTCACCCAAGATTAAAATAAAAGAATATACATAAATCGGGACATTATTTAAGGAACATTTGTTCCTTCGCACTTGTTCGAAATTTAGGAACATTGGTTCCTTCATATTAATTTAAAGAGGGTTCGAAGAGTCATTTTTGATTGTTTTGAATTGGAAAACCGGGATGAGTGATCCCATTTTTGGAGAAAATTGACTGTTCGTTTTAATGGTGATGTTTTCATGGTTGGGCTAAAACAAGGAATGTTGGTCCCAATTTTCTTAGTGAAAATCCCGATTTAATTATAAAAGTATTTTTGTGAGTTTTTATCTCACGCGTGCATAAATAAAATAAATATTTACAAATAAACACGTAACACATAAAGAGAGAGTCGAAAAGATCTTACCAAACCGGAGTGACTCTCCACGCGTCACGACCCATCCGGGGAGTCGCGGGACGCTCACATAGCCCGACTCAAATTAAAACTCATACAAAAATTAGCATTAAAAATATTAGTAAATATTCAAAATAGATTAATCAAACAAATGCGAAATATAATAATAATAACAATGATGGTAATACAACAAAATAGATTAAATTATCGACAGTAAATAACAATGCGACAATAAATAAGATGAATAATAGATATAATAATCATAATAAAACCATATAGTAATAATGATAGTAATAGGATGGTAATAATGCAAATAATAATAATAATGAATGACAAATAATATGAAAATAGAATAATCAATTAGAAATAATAATAATAATAATAATAATAATAATAATAATAATAATAATAATAATAATAATAATAATAATAATAATAATAATAATGGAATATTAATGGCAACCAAAGTAATGATAATAATAAAAATAATACGGAATATTAAATGATAATAATGCTAACTAATTAATTAATTAATAATAATAATAATAATAATAATAATAATAATAATAAAAGATAGCAACAAATACTAAGAGATTAATGAAGTAATAATAATAATAATAAACTTCGAAAATATATTAATATGCAAATATTAAAAATGATTAAGCTAAAAACTAAAATAGAATAAAATAGCAAGTTAAAGAAGAACTAAAAAAAAAACAATGGAAAATGAAAACCAATGTGAAGAATAAAAAAAAAATGATGGAAGTTAAGGAATAAAAGTTAAAGTATAAAAGTTTAAGTGAATAAAGAGTAAAACACGTGAGGTTGTTCACACTACAAGACAAAATGTGGCCAAAAGTCATGGAAATGCAAATGAAATGTAAAAAGAAAGTGGGAATGAAAAAGCTAAGAGCATCACGACTCAAAATTCGATCGGTCAAACAACATAATACTAATTGTAATAATAATAATAACAATGGATGGACATAAAAATCAAATTAAAACAAACCAATAATATATTATTAGTGATATTAACACATTAAAATGCTAAAAGTAAATAATAGACATGATAATAATAGCGAGAAATAATATTAATAACAATAAATAATATATAAAAAATAAATGAGAACGAGTCCGAGAATGTTTACCCTCAGAATTTTTGGGCTGGGGAAACGGTGTCCCGATCGATTTTCCTTGTCGAATTTGTGGTGACAAATATTTGAAGAAAATGTAGAAATTAATATTTTGAAATAAAACCAAGAAAATACTTTGATGAAAATATTTTTGGTGGATGATTTGAGCAAAAGGAAATTAATTTTCCAAGCCCAAATCACTCAAACCAATGGATTATGTATTTTTGAAGAGTAATTCAAGATTAAAACTTGAGAAAGAAGAAAAAAAAGAAGCTAAAGAACTAGTTGCTGCAGAGAAAAAAGTTGAAAGCAAAAAACCTTGAAAAATAATTGCCGTCCTTCAAAATGAGGGCAAAATCCTCATTTAAACTTGCCTTGGCCAAAAATGGCAAGGGACAAAAAAGCCTTTATTTTTAGTTAATCCAAAATAGCATAAAATGGTGAAACAATGGAAATGTCAGACTGAAAAAAGTCAGACTGAAAACAGCGAAAAAAATGGACAGGCGAAGACCAGCAGGTCGCGCGGAGAGGGCAAGGGCGCGCGCGGCAGCCTGCTGCGCGCGTGGTGCCCCCGCACCGCGCGCAGCAGGCAGCTGCCTCGCGCGAGGCGCCCGCCTCGCGCGCAGGGGGGCGCGCGGCGCCCCTCGCCTCGCGCGAGGCGCCTGCCTCGCGCGCAGGCGCCCCTGCGCGCTGGGGCAGCCAGCCGAGCAGGCAACCCCGCGCTGCCGCAGGCGGCCCTCGCGATTGATTTTTTTTATTATTTTTTTTATTTTAAATTTTGACACAAAATTAATATATTTTTTACTCCATTTTAATTTCAATTTCCCCAAAAATATATTTTTAATTATTTTCTGGAAAACACATCTTTGACAAGGGAACGATCGATTCTCACATTTCTTGGCGAAAATCGGTCTTCTATTTCATCATCGGGTAATCTTGATCTTGGACCGCCTCGGGACCCGGTGTCTACAGTTGCCTCCAATTTTGGGGAACTTAGAACCAAGGTGCCTAAGTGAGCCAAAATTCAGAAGAGAGAGGGAGGGATGCGTACCTGAGGCGGTCGCTGTCCGGAACTTGGTCTTGCCAGCTTGTCGGCATCATAGGATTACTGCTGGTCACATGATTGAGGAACGTCAGCTTGTCGACGTGAAACCATGGCTGAGCGACTGATAAACACCAGTTTGTCGGTGCGTGAAGGCGTCAGACTTTTAAGAACGCGGTTGATAGAACACCAGCTTGTCGGCGTGTGAAACCGCGGCTGAGTGACTGATAAACACTAGCTTGTCTGTGCGTGAAGGTGCCAGACTTTGAAGAATGTGATTGACAGAACACCAGCTTGTCGGCGTGTGAAACCACGGCTGAGCGACTGATAAACACCAGCTTGTCGGTGTGTGAAGGCGCCAGACTTGGAACAACGTGATTGATAGAACACCAGCTTATCAGCGTGTGAAACCACGGCTGAGCGACTGATAAACACCAGCTTGTCGGTGTGTGAAGGCGCCAGACTTTGGAGAACGTGATTGATAGAACACCAGCTTGTCGGCATGTGAAACCACGGCTGAGCGACTGATAAACACCAGCTTGTCGGTGTGTGAAGGCGCTAGACTTTGGAGAACGTGATTGATAGAGCACCAGCTTGTCGGCATGTGAAACCACGGCTGAGCGACTGATAAACACCAGCTTGTCGGTGTGTGAAGGCGCCAGACTTTGGAGAACGTGATTGATAGAACACCAGCTTGTCGGCATGTGAAACAACGGCTGAGCGACTGATAAACACCAGCTTGTCGGTGTGTGAAGGCGCCAGACTTTGGAGAACGTGATTGATAGAACACCAGCTTGTCGGCATGTGAAACCACGGCTGAGCGACTGATAAACACCAGCTTGTCGGTGTGTGAAGGCGCCAGACTTTGGAGAACGTGATTGATGGAACACCAGCTTGTCGGCGTGTGAAACCACGGCTGAGCGACTGATAAACACCAGCTTGTCGGTGTGTGAAGGCGCCAGACTTTGGAGGACGCGATTGATAGAACACCAGCTTATCGGTGTGTGAAACCACGGCTGAGCGACTGATAAACACCAGCTCGTTGGTGTGTCTAGACGCCACACTTTCTTGCGAAATCAAAAGAGATTTGTATGCAAGGGTAAGTTATGCACGTGCATGTGCATATGCCATGCAGGATGCAGGTGACACTATTCATCTGAGTGGCCCGGTGGTCGAGGCGCGATAACTCTTGCTGAAGTGAGTCATGGCTTCATTTGGTCGATTATGCCCCTAAGTGTCTGAAGGTGCTGTCCTGCTTCGGGGACTTTTAATCAATGACTTCCGATGCATGCGATGAGTGCTTGTGCCAGGCATGCGTAAAGGATTTGTGTTGCAAGTATGCACAAATCATGTGCACGAAATGTGTGCGAAGAATTGCTTATGCAAGATATATATGAAGTTCATGCATGCGTGAATGCACATTGAGGCATCATCAAATGCCATGCAGGATAAGGATTCATCCGAGTGGATTTGGGAGCTGAAAGCCGGTTTGGTCGTAATCTGCAGCAGGATCGGTGCCCCCTGGAATTGCTTTTGAATTTCGTGCCTTTAGGGGATTATGAGGCTCTCCTCTGATACCTGTAGTAATTATTTGAAGGTAGTGTGTCCCTCGTGGATTTTCACACTAGCTTTTCTTAGCGGGAGATGCTTCCTTGCCGGATTTTCACATAACCCTGTGCCTTATTTTTTGCCTGGAATGGACCCAATCCAATCCAGCGGCTTTTTTTTTTTGGGCAGACCGCCTGTCGCCAGGTTTTCACCCTGCCCTTTGGCCTAACTTTTGCTTAGAGCGCCAGTCACGGTTTTCATCTCTAACGGCCTTTTTTTTTGGTGAGAGAAGTTGGAGTTGTTGCGAAAGATCTTTCAGGTATGATTGACATGTGCTTATGTTTCAAATTTTGGTTGTATGAGCTTGGTTTTTCATCGGGAAGGTGCTGTAGGGTTGGCTTCACGATGGGTAGCAAGATGAGTTGACTGAAGTGCCTGAGTGGTGAGAATGGTAGAGGGTAGATAGTTGTTGTAAAAGGTCTGTAACACCCCCATCGCCGTCCCCGTTGGAAGGACGCCGACGGGCGTGATACCCGACGCTCACTCACACAGATAAGCACATGCACAATGCGGAAGCATACATTCACATATAACATGCATACGGAAATACGAGTTAATTAAAAACTTACCTTGACTTACCTTGCGGCACAGACTGAACATGCAATAACTCACGCATACGCAGACACTAAGCAGAAGCATACACAGAAGTATACATATGACCATTCAACGGAATCATAAGCAAAATAAAACATCAAAGGAATAACTAAACATAAAAAGCATACTAACTATTACATTCCCTAAAAGAAATCTCAAGATCAAACATAATTAATTACATATACAATACTACAGAAATACAAAAGC
This sequence comes from Excoecaria cochinchinensis, assembly GCA_947683425.1. Classification (NCBI taxonomy): domain Eukaryota; kingdom Viridiplantae; phylum Streptophyta; class Magnoliopsida; order Malpighiales; family Euphorbiaceae; genus Excoecaria; species Excoecaria cochinchinensis. Next base: position 11,785,664 of record CANTUQ010000119.1, read on the forward strand.
TGAACAAAATACAGAACTTCTAACTCCTACGTGGCCGACCTTGCAGAAGTGCGACTCGAACAGAACCAAACCTGCCACCTGCACGGAAAGGAAATCCGTGCTAAGCGATAAACGTTTAGTGGGGAGAACACACAAGAATATGGACGGCCATTCACAATGGTCGCCGAGGCATAACACATTCAAATGACAAATGCGGATATTCATAACAAATATGATCATGCTGGCATAGTAAAGGCATTCATTCAATAACTCACAATCAAACCATAAACTCATGTCTAGGATAGACCAAAACAGACATAATACAATACACGTTAGAAGCATCATCATGCTGAACTACATACTATATCACATGCATAAACCTACATGGGTAGCAAATATCAACATCTTACCGTGCGGAGTCACATGAGCTTTACACATGCAATTGACATAACTAAGCACCCATGCGTGAACTGACAACCAAACCATCATGTTAAAAATGCTACACACACACACTAGTCAAAATCCAAGGTACAAAATCCAAAGCATCATATTACCGCTGCGCAACTCTCATATATAAAGTATCAAGTGAAAACACTCTAATATCGGAGACTGAAAGCATAATCACATAACATTACATTCATATCATCAACATGCAGAAAGTACAGTAATCATCACATACTTACCATCAAGCCTGCTTCGGTTCACATGCTAATAGATATAACAAAACTATGCTTAAGTCATATACTTAAATACATCAATCGAATCATTTCAAAGCATTAGAAACTTATAACAAATCACATGGCAAGTACGGGTAATCGTGTTAGATATAAAAACATGCTTACATAAAACAGACATACATTCTAAAGCCCATAGACACATCCATATACATATAAATTGATTCCTGAAATCCTTATCATACTCAAACGGATATCACATTCTGATAGTTATTTCAAAGTAACAAGTACAATATGCAAAGGCTAAAACGTAATCCGTATAAACATGCTCATGTAATAAAGACATACAATCAATATTTCATAATCATATTCATTCAGAAATAATCCGATATACATTACATCGATATACTCTTTCAGATAATCCATTTATAGCCAAATCAGATCAGAGCAGTTCAAATAAACATTCCAAGAACACCTGCTGACTCTAGGTAGTGGATAACGAGTGTATAGACAGTACTTTCCGGGTACGACCCGATTACAGACAGTACGTTACGGGTACGAATCGATTAAACCATTATACTTTAACTTTCACAGATATTTTCAAAAGGGACCTTAAATAAGATCCAATATAGAAAAGGGTTCGCGAGGAACCAAACGGGGACCTGATCGGGGTCCAAACAGAACGATGGGCTGCAGCTAACAGACTCTATTAGGCATGCCTAACTATCCACTAGACTGACTCTCGCAGGTCATGCATAAAACAATCCACGCTTCAAATCGCATAACGCATAAATATATATACATCATGCATAAACTAGAGAATGATAGACATATAAATATGCTCATAAAGTTGGTCATATATCATTCAATTATCATTGCAAAACATAATACAGTCTACACCTTTTTAACATTAAACAATATTCTAAAGCATGACAAGAATCAGGTATGGAAACATTATCTTGCCAATGATTATCGATACAAAATCCTAATCATGCGTTAGGTGAAGATAACTAAGTATAAATCATGCATAATCCAAATTACATTTAACATAACACAATGAGTTCCAAAGTTAAAACATAACAATGCATTCAGACATTAACCATATTATTCAAATAAACATAGCATAGCATAATATCAATCATACCTCATTCAAGTCATATTCTGGAGCATGCAAAAATTCCATCAATCATAATTTAACAATACTCATCCTACTAATGCATGTCAGGAATACATGTGGAATCATATTATGCCAATGACCAAAGACGCATCATCATAATCGGGGAAAGATACAGCATAATCTTAAGCATGGAAAATTATACTTAAAGAAGAAACAGACTAAAGATATGCATAACATAATTCACATTAAGACAGAACATGTTTGGGACTAAACAATCAGAAAGTCAGCCTTCATAATTCCTTCGCATTCAAAATATGACGTGCAATACATATCACAACAATAAGCATATCATAGTCCAAACCGTACCGTTGAAATCCCACAATCATTTAACAGGATCACTATAATCCAAAACTTATTTCAAAATACCACATATAACTTACCATAGATAACATATTACTAATACCAAATAAATTGGGATAATCCATCATATCAGCAAGGTAACATAGCACACATTAAAGAAAAATACCATAAAAAGCGTTTGGAAATCATTTTATAAAAATTGGTCGCATAGGGAAAGAAAAACAGAAGCAAAACAGAAGAATCGGGAGACCTGAGCAACCTTCACATCACGTGAAGGTTGCTCACGTCGCGTGAGCATAGCTCACGCCTTGTGAGCATTGCTCACGTCGCGTGAGCATAGCTCACGCCTCGTGAGCAATTGCTCACGTCGCGTTAGCCGCTTCCTTCTTCTTCCCCGCTATCGCAAACCTGCAGATTTCCCATCGTTTTCCCAAAAATTCTTTCTAAAACCACTCAGAATTCATTCAATCATGCATAAACTCTTACCTTATCACTCAGATGCATAACCCAACATACTCGAGATCAAACTAAACTCAGCATTCCAGAAATTAATCACACATTCAAAATCAAGCATAACCACATTTAATCCATTCAAGAACATAAACCCTAAAACTTACAGTAAGTTCAAAACACAAACTCAATAACTTCCATTCAATCCTATACATGCATTATTAACACATCTAATCACATAATCATGCATATACACATTTCAAAACATAACAAATTCCAGAAATTAGATAATGCAAACACATTTACAAGCTTAGTGAGAAATAGGGCAGAGACATGCTGAAATTGAAGAACACAGAAGCTTCCAAACATTGCATGCATTCAAAACACTCCCAAACCTGGAAATGACGATCCAAAATCACGCTTCAAGATCAAACCTCAATCCTTTCCTTGCCTTTACTTTGCTTCTTCATGCAATCCAAAGCTTGCACAACAAAACCCACAATTCCTTAGTTCAAACCCTAATTGAAGACAAAACCAGGAAGATGAAGAAGAACAGGAGCACGTAGAAAACCCTAAACCAACTTACCTCTTCAAACAAAGAACAATCCAAGCCAAACACAACCCAAGCGAAATGAGAAAGAAAGGAAAAAGCAGAGAAAGGAGAAGAGAAGAGGAAGAAGGAGCGTGAGAGGAGGGGACAAACGGGAATACAATCTGTGTTCCCTCTCTCTTCCTCTTTCCTTTCTTCTTTTTCTTCTTTCAATGCCCACCTAACAAGCCACTTGGCAACATCCAATTGGACCACAAAATCCACTCAAACTTTCCAACCATGGTACCATACTTGAGTCATACCCAATCATTTCCAATAACCCACTTATATCCTACTTCCATACACCACAAGCACACACTAACACTTCTCTTCTTAACACACTTAACTAATTAAATGCCATTAAGTCCTTATTATCCAAATTCTCATGCACAAATTACTGAAATACCCTTCCGATCCCGACTTAGCATGCACAATCCGACCAGGGCTATTTTGGGGTGTGACAACTCTTCCCTCCTAAAAGAATTTCGTCCTCGAAATTCACCGCGAAACACTTACATCCACACAACCCAAACAAACAAAACTTACTTAAACAAAAGCTTGCAATGCAACTTACCAGAAGAACCTGCGGTCTCCTTCGAATCCTTGCTAGATGCTACTAACTCTATGGACGCTTGAGAAGATCTGAGCAAATCCTCCACTTCCTTTCTAGCTTGCCCAGCTAGACTCTCACTCATCTTCTTAGGACAATCGGCAATCCGGTGTTCCATACTGCCACACCTGAAACAAGCACCTGAAAGCTTCTGACATGGGCCCCGATGTCGCTTCTGGCAGTGATGACATATGGACGGTGCCCAGTTCTTACACTTGTTCCCATGTTGCTTCCGAAATTGTTGACACATCGAAGGTTCTCGAACCCTTTTTCCTGCTGGCACTTCACTAACCGATCCTTTTCTCTTCTGAGGTGCATACTGAACAAATTCTCGAGAAGCCCGAGTAGCAGTCAATCTGTCCAAAATCCGAATCAACCCTTGCACTAAAGCCCTATCATCAGAAACACGACCAGAATCTTTAACTGGAGGACGCTCGGAAACATTCTGATCAGCACTAACTCGATTTACACTTTCTGTTGTCTCGCCCACATTCTCACTAGGATCAGACTCCATCTAGACATGACACAAAACAAGACGCATCTGCATTAGGCCACGACACAAAACCGACTCTCATGCAAAGACTCAACACCTAACAAACAACACACCCAGAACCATCAAACCTGGGCTCTGATACCACTAACTGTAACACCCCCATCACCGTCCCCGTTGGAAGGACGCCGACGGGCGTGATACCCGACGCTCACTCACACAGATAAGCACATGCACAATGCGGAAGCATACATTCACATATAACATGCATACGGAAATACGAGTTAATTAGAAACTTACCTTGACTTACCTTGCGGCACAGACTGAACATGCAATAACTCACGCATACGCAGACACTAAGCAGAAGCATACACAGAAGTATACATATGACCATTCAACGGAATCATAAGCAAAATAAAACATCAAAGGAATAACTAAACATAAAAAGCATACTAACTATTACATTCCCTAAAAGAAATCTCAAGATCAAACATAATTAATTACATATACAATACTACAGAAATACAAAAGCTGAATTACAGAAGCTGAACAAAATACAGAACTTCTAACTACTACGTGGCCGACCTTGCAGAAACGCGACTCGAACAGAACCAAACCTGCCACCTGCACAGAAAGGAAATCCGTGCTAAGCGATAAACGCTTAGTGGGGAGAACACACAAGAATATGGACGGCCATTCACAATGGTCGCCGAGGCATAACACATTCAAATGACAAATGCGGATATTCATAACAAATATGATCATGCTGGCATAGTAAAGGCATTCATTCAATAACTCACAATCAAACCATAAACTCATGTCCAGGATAGACCAAAACAGACATAATACAATACATGTTACAAGCATCATCATGCTGAACTACATACTATATCACATGCATAAACCTACATGGGTAGCAAATATCAACATCTTACCGTGCGGAGTCACATGAGCTTTACACATGCAATTGACATAACTAAGCACCCATGCATGAACTGACAACCAAACCATCATGTTAAAAATGCTACACACACACACTAGTCAAAATCCAAGGTACAAAATCCAAAGCATCATATTACCGCTGCGCAACTCTCATATATAAAGTATCAAGTGAAAACACTCTAATATCGGAGACTGAAAGCATAATCACATAACATTACATTCATATCATCAACATGCAGAAAGTACAGTAATCATCACATACTTACCATCAAGCCTGCTTCGGTTCACATGCTAATAGATATAACAAAAATATGCTTAAGTCATATACTTAAATACATCAATCGAATCATTTCAAAGCATTAGAAACTTATAACAAATCACATGGCAAGTACGGGTAATCGTGTTATACATAAAAATATGCTTACATAAAACAGACATACATTCTAAAGCCCATACACACATCCATATACATATAAATTGATTCCTAAAATCCTTATCATACTCAAACGGATATCACATTCTGATAGTTATTTCAAAGTAACAAGTACAATATGCAAAGGCTAAAACGTAATCCGTATAAACATGCTCATGTAATAAAGCCATACAATCAGTATTTCATAATCATATTCATTCAGAAATAATCCGATATACATTACATCGATATACTCATTCAGATAATCCATTTATAGCCAAATCAGATCAGAGCAGTTCAAATAAACATTCAAAGAACACCTGCTGACTCTAGGTAGTGGATAACGAGTGTACAGACAGTACTTTTCGGGTACGAGCCGATTACAGACAGTACGTTACGAGTACGAATCGATTAAACCATTATACTTTAACTTTCACAGATATTTTCAAAAGGGACCTTAAACAAGATCCAATACAGAAAAGGGTTCGCGAGGAACCAAACGGGGACCTGATCGGGGTCCAAACAGAACGATGGGCTGCAGCTAACAGACTCTATTAGGCATGCCTAACTATGCACTAGACTGACTCTCGCAGGTCATGCATAAAACAATCCACGCTTCAAATCGCATAACGCATAAATATATATACATCATGCATAAACTAGAGAATGATAGACATATAAATATGCTCATAAAGTTGGTCATATATCATTCAATTATCATTGCAAAACATAATACAGTCTACACCTTTTTAACATTAAACAATATTCTAAAGTATGACAAGAATCAGGTATGGAAACATTATCTTGCCAATGATTATCGATACAAAATCCTAATCATGCGTTAGGTGAAGATAACTAAGTATAAATCATGCATAATCCAAATTACATTTAACATAACACAATGAGTTCCAAAGTTAAAACATAACAATGCATTCAGACATTAACCATATTATTCAAATAAACATAGCATAGCATAATATCAATCATACCTCATTCAAGTCATATTCTGGAGCATGCAAAAATTCCATCAATCATAATTTAACAATACTCATCCTACTAATGCATGTCAGGAATACATGTGGAATCATATTATGCCAATGACCAAAGATGCATCATCATAATCGGGGAAAGATACAGCATAATCTTAAGCATGGCAAATTATTCTTAAAGAAGAAACAGACTAAAGATATGCATAACATAATTCACATTAAGACAGAACATGTTTGGGACTAAACAATCAGAAAGTCAGCCTTCATAATTCCTTCGCATTCAAAATATGACGTGCAATACATATCACAACAATAAGCATATCATAGTCCAAATCGTACCGTTGAAATCCCACAATCATTTAACAGGATCACTATAATCCAAAACTTATTTCAAAATACCACATATAACTTACCATAGATAACATATTACTAATACCAAATAAATTGGGATAATCCATCATATCAGCAAGGTAACATAGCACACATTAAAGAAAAATACCATAAAAAGCGTTTGGAAATCATTTTATAAAAACTGGTCGCATAGGGAAAGAAAAACAGAAGCAAAACAGAAGAATCGGGAGACCTGAGCAACCTTCACGTCATGTGAAGGTTGCTCACGCCTTATGAGCATTGCTCATGTCGCGTGAGCAATTGCTCACGTAGCGTGAGCATAGCTCACGTAGCGTGAGCATTGCTCACCTAGCGTGAGCATGGCTCACGTCGCGTGAGCCGCTTCCTTCTTCTTCCCCGCTATCGCAAACCTGCAGATTTCCCATCGTTTTCCCAGAAATTCTTTCTAAAACCACTCATAATTCATTCAATCATGCATAAACTCTTACCTTATCACTCAGATGCATAACCCAACATACTCGAGATCAAACTAAACTCAGCATTCCAGAAATTAATCACACATTCAAAATCAAGCATAACCACATTTAATCCATTCAAGAACATAAACCCTAAAACTTACAGTAAGTTCAAAACACAAACTCAATAACTTCCATTCAATCCTATACATGCATTATTAACACATCTAATCACATAATCATGCATATACACATTTCAAAACATAACAAATTCCAGAAATTAGATAATGCAAACACATTTACAAGCCTAGTGAGAAATAGGGTAGAGACATGTTGAAATTGAAGAACACAGAAGCTTCCAAACATTGCATGCATTCAAAACACTCCCAAACCTGGAAATGACGATCCAAAATCACGCTTCAAGATCAAACCTCAATCCTTTCCTTGCCTTTACTTTGCTTCTTCATGCAATCCAAAGCTTGCACAACAAAACCCACAATTCCTTAGTTCAAACCCTAATTGAGGACAAAACCAGGAAGATGAAGAAGAACAGGAGCACGTAGAAAACCCTAAACCAACTTACCTCTTCAAACAAAGAACAATCCAAGCCAAACACAACCCAAGCCAAATGAGAAAGAAAGGAAAAAACAGAGAAAGGAGAAGAGAAGAGGAAGAAGGAGCGTGAGAGGAGGGGACAAACGGGAATACAATCTGTGTTCCCTCTCTCTTCCTCTTTCCTTTCTTCTTTTTCTTCTTTCAATGCCCACCTAACAAGCCACTTGGCAACATCCAATTGGACCACAAAATCCACTCAAACTTTCCAACCATGGTACCATACTTGAGTCATACCCAATCATTTCCAATAACCCACTTATATCCTACTTCCATACACCACAAGCACACACTAACACTTCTCTTATTAACACACTTAACTAATTAATTGCCATTAAGCCCTTATTATCCAAATTCTCATGCACAAATTACTGAAATACCCTTCCGATCCCGACTTAGCATGCACAATCCGACCAGGGCTATTTTGGGGTGTGACAAGGTCTTTCAGGTATAATCGGCGTGTATTTGCGTCTTAGGTCACGGTTGTCTGAGCTTGTTTTCTATCATGAGAGCGCTATAGAATTGGCCTCACATTTGATATCGAGAGGAGTTGATTGAAGTGCCTGAGTGGCGAGAGTGGCAGATGATCGATAGTACCAATGCGCTGATTTTATGCTAGAACCAGGCAACTTTAAGTGTGCAAAATGAACTATCCTGGTCACAGACTTCACCCTAAGTGCATGTAAGAGGAAAGTACTTGGCCCTACAGTGGATAAAAGGACCCCTCGGCTTGGGCATCTAGTTGGTGAGAGCGGGAGTAGAGTAGCCATTTAGATTTTACTTTTTATAAAAGAACTAGGGAATGATGAGTTGAACTGCTTTTACTTTATGTATTTGCAAAAAACTGTGTGCATTTCAACACGATTTCTTTATACATAATCACCATTTAACATGGATTCAGAATGCAAAAGTTACATCTAATCTTGGAGTGGATCTTGTAAGCATCAGACTCCTGTTTCCAATCAGCCCTCGCGGGTTTTCTTGATTGAATATTTTCTCTCTTTTTTTTTTTAAGCCTCCGCCATGGACCCTCCTTCAGTTTCTCAGCATTGGTTGAATTCGCTTTCATCTTCATCTGCCGGGGGGACTGCTGCTTCTGAGGGTGGCTCCTCTTGGTATCAAAGTCTTGGTCTTAACCCTTGTGCAGACTGGTCGAGGTAATGGGTTCCTTATTTGGGCTTTGAATATGAAGTTTCGCGTTTGGCCTTTGTTGGCTTTAGCGGGTCAACCCTGGAATGGCCTTTCAATGGATGAGATAGGGTGACAAGTTGGGCTTGGATGATCTGGGGTACTTTTTTCGGTTTTGGTGGTTCGAACCCTGGAATAGCCTTTCAACGGCCGGGATTGGATGGATGGTTTGTGGGTTAGCCTTTTAGATCATTTTCAGTAGCTAAGAAGAATGACAATGTGCAGGCATGTGTAGATCAACAGGATTTGAGCGAAGCTTTTCTTCAAATAGTATTCCCTTGCCCCTTGATCCATTCTCTCTTTTCTTCTCTCTTCTTTTTTTCTTTTTTTTTTATTTATTTAATTTTTTATTTATTTTTTATTTTTTGTTTTTTTGTTTTTATTTTTTGATTTTTTTTTAATTTAAGTTTTTTATATTTTTTTTTTTGCAACCCAATTTTTTTTTTTTTATAAGCTCTGCTCAAGTCCTCAATTTTACACATACGTGCACTTTTTATCTTAACCACTGGGACCATGTTGCTCAATCTAGTCGAGCATATAGTTTTAGCAAGAATTTTGGCTATAAGGGTTCTGGATGGTTAAGAGTCGATCATAATTGTTTTTGGGGTACACATTTCAAATGGTTGAGAGGAAAGGGTTCACGTTGTTTGGTTTTGATGAGTTGTATTCTGGTGAGTTATGTTTTCTTCGTGAAGGTCTTGAGTCTCATTCTCCTAACTCCTGATGTAGCTTTCGAAGCTTGATCTTATTTGGTGGCATCATATGCATCCCAGATGTCGTGGGAGTGCAAAGAAATGGCTTTCAACATTCGGTTCGTCGTCATGTTGGCTCGTGGAAGTAGTATTAATCTCAAGAATGTCCTTATCAATTTTCAGCATGTCATACCAGATCCGGGCAAAGGCTTTTTTTTTTAATTATCTCTCAAGTTTTTATCTCACTTCAGGAGTCATAACAGATGTTATCAAGATTTTCTTTGGGTTCTCCCAAAGTTCCGAGATTGAATGGAATGGCATTAGTTGAACCAATGTCAAATGTAAATGTACCATGATTATGCATAATGAAATCATAAGAAACATCACACAAGATAGCAAAACCATCCATTTCATTCAAGAAAACTATAATTAAAACTGTCATCATTAAATAGTTCAGAAATAAAAAAGAACATCTAAATAGCTACTTCCTTCTTCTCTTGCCAACGCGGACGCTGCAGTCAACGGCCTATTATCACTTTTGGGAATCATTCTCCTCACTTCTCAGCTCCTCATCAATTAAGTGTAGAATTTGCCTCCTCAGAATTCGGCACTCGTCAGTCTCGTGCCCGGTACGCTGATGGTAGGCACAATACAGATCTGCTCGGTGATTGGGGTGCCCTTGGCCCCTAGCAGGTTGGGCCGGCATTGACTGTATTTTTCCCTTGCTGACAAAATGAGCGAAGTGCTTGGATAGGGGTTTTTTCATTATGGCATAGTGACTCTGAGTCATTCCGAAGGTCGGGATCCTTGTGGCTCTAAAACCTTTTCCATCGCCCTCTGTAAAACTTAAGCTCCCGTGACCATCCTGGCGGCATTCAGGATCTGTGATCTGGTTGCTATCGATCAGATCCTGAATCTCGTGCCTCAGCCTAGCACAATTATTCGTCATATGGCCAGTGTGTTGGTGGTAGGCGCAGTACTCGCCTTCCTTGTGCCCGGGCTGCCCCCAGGTCTTTGCCAGCTTGGACAGCAATGGTTGTAACACCCCCTTTTTCATCAGCCTTTCCAGAACCCAAGACAAAGGTCTGCCTAAATTAGAGTAACGCCTCTGAGCCATCTCAACCATTGGCGCTTTCCCCATCCTTTTTGTACCTCTGCTATCACCATAGTAACCAATTCCGAGACTTGCAGGGCTAGTAACGGCCCCATTGGGAGGTGTCCGGGTAGTTGCAAGCTTGGACCTCATGATCTCCTCCTCAAGATCAGCTAATCTCTTTTTAGTGTTTGCGGGACTGAGAGGACCCATCGGCTGTAAGGGCCCTAGTCCTTTCCCTCTTTCAACTTGCTCGATCAGTGAGTTGGGTGTCGTCTTGCCCCTAGGCTCAAGAGCGAATTGAGACATTACAGCCATCATCTCATACTCCTTTTTGGTCGCGGCTAGCTCAAATCGGTTAAGTGCAGCTGCAGTGACTTGAGCTTGAAGAATTAGTACGGCGGCGTCCAACCTTTCCTTAATTGTGGCTGACAACCTCCCTTCAAGTTTTTCAAACTTTTCATCTAGTTCTCGGGCGATCATGACACGGGCCTCTTCAATCTGTCGCGAAGGACCAGCCATTCCCAATGTCTATGGATGCTCTGACTAAGACGGTAGATTTCTGCCAACCACTTTGAATTCTGCTTACTCTTCAGATAGCTATGAGGACCCCAGAACCTTCCAGGTGAATGGTGTATGATGGCTGAAAAATCAAAGGGGTCAGGATGATACATGGATGAGATGTAATGCATGATCGTGCTATGCAGGTAGTCCTTAATGAGTGAAATGTCAATAAATCAGAGTGATATGATGCGATGCATGGAAAAAATCATACGTAGGATGATATGTAAACAAGATATGCAGAGAAAAGGATGTACATACGAAAAATGAAATTCCTATGTGTTTATATATATATTTTATTTTATTTTAACATGCATGGATGACGCGTGATGCATGAGCATGACGTGCAACATTTACAACCACATGCAGACAGGTAGATCCTTCCAACCTTATCACTCCCACACACGGGGTTGTGCGGTCTCTTTCCTAGGCGGGCTTCATCCGAGGGTTAACAGGGAACCCATCGGACACGTATGATGCACGATGAAAAACTGGCAGCATAACAGTCTTAATCTAATGCGCATTCATATGGGTTTTGGCCATTACGTATTTGGACAATTAAATCAAGTTAAGGTGGGCTCACCGGGGCATGAAAGCCTTTGATAAAAGATCACTTAACTTGCTTGATTTTGTTTAATACACGACGGCCCATGTCACAAGCATCATATTAAGGAGCATACCACCTAGTAGAATTTTGTATTTGCCATTACATGGGCTTTGGTCAGGGTTATGAATATTTAGGGTTACCCAAGCATGATCCCTGCCAACGGGTCTAGCTCATCACGAGCATAACGACCGATCGGGTCTCCATTTTGATATACCAAAAGGTACAAGGCTTGGGCTGGTGATTATCCTTAACACTTCCCTACAATGAGTGAAAGTAGGGTCGTGCTTCGGGAACGCACCGGGGTGAGATAGGGACCAACTAGAGTAAGTCTAAGGCTCTAAAATGATATGATGCAATTTTAGCGAGGGATAGAATTTTAAGTCTTAAAAACCCAATTATATAATTTAACCAAAGCACTTTCAGAGCGAAGTCTCAAACACAAAGTCCCCAGTGGAGTCGCCACTGTGACGCGCGTCGAACACGGAAACCCTATAAAACCCAGCAAGGGCCCTCGCTTTGAATCCGCTTTACGATTCGAGGTATGAAGGTTCGCGTCTTTTGATCATGGGTGCCATGAGACATCATCGGTTCGTTCCTCTCAATAGAACATTGGGGAGAACAACCTAGCCTATTGACGCCTAAAGGCACCTTTGAGGTATCTGGAGTCGCCACCCAATTTACGTGAAATTGGGAAAAGGTTTCTCACCTCTATCGGTCTAAACCAGAGATATGGTGTCCGGGACTTCCCTCTTATTTATGCTTTGGTTAATTATAAATGGGTTTTTAACTTCTTAAAATTATATCTCTCATCTCACACGATTAATGTATTAAAAGTAAAAGCGCATTTCAAGCACGTAAAGGAAGTAAATAAAAGCGATAAAGCAATAGATAGAGGAAGCGATAAATGAAAGCGGTAAACACGCAAGCACGCAATTACAAGAGAAATAGGGGCGGAATACAACCCCCATTGGAAGGAAATGAAGCTATAAATGGGACAGAATACAATCCCCAAAAATAAATAAAGTTGCCCCAAAATTAATTACAAGGGCCCAAAAAAGAAATGAACTTGAATTTAAAACACTCACCCAAGATTAAAATAAAAGAATATACATAAATCGGGACATTATTTAAGGAACATTGGTTCCTTCGCACTTGTTCGGAATTTAGGAACATTGGTTCCTTCGTATTAATTTAAAGAGGGTTCGAAGAGTCATTTTTGATTGTTTTGAATTGGAAAACCGCGATGAGTGATCCCATTTTTGGAGAAAATTGACTGTTCGTTTTAATGGTGATGTTTTCATGGTTGGGCTAAAACAAGGAACGTTGGTCCCAATTTTCTTAGTGAAAATCCCGATTTAATTATAAAAGTATTTTTGTGAGTTTTTATCTCACGCGTGCATAAATAAAATAAATATTTACAAATAAACACGTAACACATAAAGAGAGAGTCGAAAAGATCTCACCAAACCGGAGTGACTCTCCACGCGTCACGACCCATCCGGGGAGTCGCGGGACGCTCACATAGCCCGACTCAAATTAAAACTCATACAAAAATTAGCATTAAAAATATTAGTAAATATTCAAAATAGATTAATCAAACAAATGCGAAATATAATAATAATAACAATGATGGTAATACAACAAAATAGATTAAATTATCGACAGTAAACAACAATGCGACAATAAATAAGATGAATAATAGATATAATAATCATAATAAAACCATATAGTAATAATGATAGTAATAGGATGGTAATAATGCAAATAATAATAATAATGAATGACAAATAATATGAAAACAGAATAATCAATTAGAAATAATAATAATAATAATAATAATAATAATAATAATAATAATAATAATAATAATAATAATAATAATAATAATAATAATAATAATAATAATAATAATAATAATAATAATGGAATATTAATGGCAACCAAAATAATGATAATAATAAAAATAATACGGAATATTAAATGATAATAATGCTAACTAACTAACTAATTAATTAATAATAATAATAATAATAATAATAATAATAATAATAATAATAATAATAATAGTAATAATAAAAGATAGCAACAAATACTAAGAGATTAATGAAGTAATAATAATAATAATAATAATAAACTTTGAAAATATATTAATATGCAAATATTAAAAATGATTAAGCTAAAAACTAAAATAGAATAAAATAGCAAGTTAAAGAAGAACTAAAAAAAAACAATGGAAAATGAAAACCAACGTGAAGAATAAAAAAAAATGATGGAAGTTAAGGAATAAAAGTTAAAGTATAAAAGTTTAAGTGAATTAAGAGTAAAACACGTGAGGTTGTTCACACTACAAGACAAAATGTGGCCAAAAGTCATGGAAATGCAAATGAAATGTAAAAAGAAAGTGGGAATGAAAAAGCTAAGAGCATCACGACTCAAAATTCGATCGGTCAAACAACATAATACTAATTGTAATAATAATAATAATAACAGTGGATGGACATAAAAATCAAATTAAAACAAACCAATAATATATTATTAGTGATATTAACACATTAAAATGCTAAAAGTAAATAATAGACATGATAATAATAGCGAGAAATAATATTAACAACAATAAATAATATATAAAAAATAAATGAGAACGAGTCCGAGAATGTTTACCCTCAGAATTTTTAGGTTGGGGAAACGGTGTCCCGATCGATTTTCCTTGTCGAATTTGTGGTGACAAATATTTGAAGAAAATGTAGAAATTAATATTTTGAAATAAAACCAAGAAAATACTTTGATGAAAATATTTTTGGTGGATGATTTGAGCAAAAGGAAATTAATTTTCCAAGCCCAAATCACTCAAGCCAATGGATTATGTATTTTTGAAGAGCAATTCAAGATTAAAACTTGAGAAAGAAGAAAAAAAAGAAGCTAAAGAACTAGTTGCTAGAGAGAAAAAAGTTGAAAGCAAAAAACCTTGAAAAATAATTGCCGTCCTTCAAAATGAGGGCAAAATCCTCATTTAAACTTGCCTTGGCCAAAAATGGCAAGGGACAAAAAAGCCTTTATTTTTAGTTAATCCAAAATAGCATAAAATGGTGAAACAACGGAAATGTCAGACTGAAAAAAGTCAGACTGAAAACAGCGAAAAAAATGGACAGGTGAAGACCAGCAGGTCGCGCGGAGAGGGCAAGGGCGCGCGCGGTAGCCTGCCTCGCGGGCAGGGGCGTCGCGCGAGGCGCCCGCCTCTGTGCGCAGGGGCGTCGCGCGAGGCGCCCGCCTCTGTGCGCAGGGGCGTCGCGCGAGGCGCCCCTCGCCTCGCGCACAGGTGCCCCTGCGTTTTGGGGCGGCCTGCCACGCAGGTGCCCCTGCGCGCTGGGGCAGCCTGCCGAGCAGGCAGCCCCGCGCTGCCGCAGGCGGCCCTCGCGATTGATTTTTTTATTTTTATTTTTTATTTTTTTTATTTGAAATTTTGACACAAAATTAATATATTTTTTACTCCATTTTAATTTTAATTTCCCCAAAAATATATTTTTAATTATTTTCTGGAAAACACATCTTTGACAAGGGAACGATCGATTCTCACATTTCTTGCCGAAAATCGGTCTTCTATTTCATCATCGGGTAATCCTGATCTTGGACCGCCTCGGGACCCGGTGTCTACATCAGGTCTTCGACTCGATCCCTTAAAGTCCTACAGTAATCAGTGAGATGGCTGGTGTGCCGGTGAAAAGCACGATATTGGTCCCTCCTATGGTTTCGCTAGCCATGATTCTTAGTCGGCCTAGCTGGCAACGACTGAAGTTTCCCTTCTTTCATTAATCTCTCTAAAACCCAGGTTAATGATCTTCCTAGATTTAAGTACTGTCTTTGGCTCGCATCAGTGGCTGAAACTTTTGCTGTCTTGCCAACTTGATTACTGCTACTTCCGGCGCCACTCAACTTGTTTCCTCCTTGAAGCCCATAGTTTTTTTGAGTGAAATTATCATTGCTGGTCTTCTTTGCTAGGTATTCTCCTTCGGCTTCTATGGCTATATCTTTCAAGGACTCCCAATCCTTAAGCCCTTCCCTCAAGTACGGGCTTGCATTCCTAATGAATAGCCTGATCTGATACGACGTATCGGGTTTCCCTTTCATCTGCATGACCCGATTTCTCCACCGAATAAGGTAATCATGGAAGGACTCACCATGTTTCTGCTGCATCAGCTCAAGATATTTTAGCGTTGTCTCCATCCTAGTATTGCAGTCATATTGCCTCATAAACTCCTCCATCAGCAGATCCCAATCCTCCATGGACCTCCTATCCAACCCATGGTACCAATCGATTGTTGGACCCATCAGACTAAGGCAAAATACTCTACCTTCTGTTTCTTTATTAGCCCCATACCCTTCATGATCAGGATATACTGCTTAATGTGTGCAAAAGGGTCCGAAGTACCGTCGAATTTTAGCAGGTCCGGCATCTTAAATCTCTTGGGCAATAGCTCTTCATCACCCATCTCCATATCTTCGAGGCTGATCCCTTTCTCGGTTGACAGTAAACACGTAATTGCGTCAATCTTTTCTTCCATTTTCTTCACCACATCATCCTTTACCTTGGGAACTTTATTTCTCACAGTCTAAGGGATTACTAGTTCATCCTCCTCCTCCCCTATGAAGTCATCTCTTGGATCTGAAATCCTCACTCTTCTTTGCTCAGTGGGTGCCATTGCTCTAGGCTCGATGAGTGGTTGTTGCACAGTAGCGATTGCCATAGGAGCCTCCCCCATAATAGGCATTTTGACCTGCTCCACAGCGGGAGCGACAGGTGGATACCCGATATTTTGTGCCATTTGAGCAGCAATGTTCCCTCATGGCTAGTATCCACCTCTCAAAATCCTCAAGTCTCTTGTCTAGGTCCTGTACTATCAAAGCACTAGTTTTTTTTTGTGGTAAATCTCCCATTATGGACCCTAAAGATTGTTCTGAAGAGAGATCTCAACTTTTATCCCAATCTGAACCTGATGCAGGCACTAACTCTAGTAACGAATTTCTAATGAGTCATCCATTAGATCCCCTAAACCACCCGGATGACTCAATAATGGTTGTAAAAACTCAAAGAGTTAGGATGAAGCATGAATAAAGTGCAATGCATGGCCGTGAGTCGTGCAGCATTTACAACCACATTCGAGTAAGTAGATCCTTCTAACCTTTTAACTCCCGCACGCGAGGTCAATTGGTTCCTTCCTATGTGGGTCAGCAGGGGATCCGATGAATGTGCATAGTGCATGGTAGAAATTCGACAGTATAACATCTCTTAAAATGCGCATACATATGAGTTTTGGCCATTATGTATTTAAACACTTCAATCAAATTAAGGTGACCCCACTGGGGCATGAAAGCCTTTGATGGAAGACCACTTAATTTGTTTGATTTTGTTCAATACAAGACGGCTCACATGATAGGCATTGTATTACGGTTCATCTCGCCTAAGGGAAGTATCTATTGCCATTACATGAGCTTTAGTCAAGGTGATGTTACTTTAGGGCTACCTAAGCATGGTCCCTGCCAATGGATTTATCTTATCACAATCATAGCGACCAATCAAGTCTCCATTTGATATACCAAAAGGTACTAGGCTTGGGCTGGTGATTATACTTAACACTTCCCCACATTGAGTGAACATAGGGTCATGCTTCGGGAACGCACCGGGGTAAGATAGGGTGTAAACTAGCGTAATTCTAAGGCTCTAGCATGATGCAATGCAATTTTAGGAGAGAGATGGAACTTTAGTTTTAAAAAATCAATTATATATTTTAACTAAGGAACTTTTAAAGTGAAATCACAAAGTACCCTGTGGAGTCGCCACTGTGACGTACGCTAAACTAGAAAGGCCTGTTTTTAGGGCTCGAGGGATTGGTTGGCGTCATTTGATCTTAGGTAAGATGAAACATTTTGGAATCCCCACCCAATAGAACATTGGGGAAGTTTATCTAGCCTCATGAAACCTTTAAGCACCTTTGAGGTATTTTGGAGTCGCCACCCAATTTATGAGAAATTGAAAAAGGTCGTCTAACCTCTATGGTCTAAACCAGAGAGTAGTTCGGAACTCCACTCTTATTTATGCCTTGATTAATTATAAATGAGTTTTTAGATTAGAAAATTCCATCTCTCCTCTTACGTGATTAATGCAATTTATTAAAGGCGCATTTCAAGCATCAAGAAAGCGATAAATGAAAGATATAAAAAAATCGATAAATAAAGCGATAAACACGCAAAACACCTGATTACTAAATAGAAATTGAGACAAATACAATCCCCTAATTGAAAAGAAAAGCTAAGTAAAATTGCCCCAAAAATAATTAATTACAAGGGCCCGTAGGACATATGAAATTAAATAATCAAACAAAATCAATCAAAAGGGATTACATGCACAAATCGGGATATTCATTCGGTTTAGGAACGTTGGCCCCTTCATACTCACTTAAAAGGGGATCAAAGAGTTATTTTGGCTATTAGCTTGAAAACAGGGATGAGTGATCCCATTTTTAAAAAATTTAACTCCTCGTTTTAATTAGTGATATTTTGCATTCCTTGGCTAAAATCGAGGACATTGGTCCTAATTTATTAATAAAAATCCCGATTTAGTAATAAAAATATTTTTGTGATTTTTTATCTTGCACGCGTATAAAAATACTTTATTTATAAACAAACACAATCACACGAATAAATGGTTGGTAAGGTCCCACCCAAGTGGTGTGGTCCCCTACGCGCCGTGACCCCTCCGTTTGCTCACGACGATGTTCAAACAAGCAAATGTCACATTTTAGCCACATAACAAAAATAAAAGTAGAAAAATTAGTAACAATTTTAAAACCAACCAAATAGATGTGGAAATGAGGGAGATGTGAAATAATATCCGCACACATTTAGAAAGTAAAATGGGCCGAATTAAGCATATTTATTTAGCATGCAAACAACTCACATGCAAAGGGGATTAAAAACTAGTCATGCAAAAACATAATAATAATGTCAATAACAATAATAATAATGACATTAATAGTAACATTAATAATAAAAGTAACAATAATAAAAATGACAATAACAATAATAATAGCAATAATAACAAGAATAGTGATAATAACATAATAATAATAATAATAATAATAATAATAATAATAATAATAATAATAATAATAATAATAATAATAATAAAGTTAGCTAAATGAGCAAACTGAGTGGAAAGGGTTAAGTAAACATACAACAAAAGGTAGCAAGGTGCTAAATGTAAAAGAAAACTACTGCAAAAAGTTATGCCAAGAAAGTAATAAATTTGATTTTTCGGGCCCTAATCTTATGTATTTAACCACGGTTATGGCAAAAGCAAAACGGAGATTGAAAAATAACATTAAAAGGATAAACCTCATAAAAAACGACATTTATCAAGCCGTTATTCACATATTCATTAGTGAAAAAAAAAAGAGATAAAATGAACAAAATAAAATTGGATAAACGAATGGGTCCGAGAATCTTTACCCTTAGATTTAATGATATGGAACCAAGATGTTTGAATCCAACTCCCCTTGCCAAGGTTCAAAACAGATTCGAAATAACTCAAAGACTAAAAAAAATACTAAAATGAAACCAAATGATTTTTTATTTTTGTTTGATAATAAACCCAAGGTAAGGGAATTGATTTCCCTATCTCAAGCTAAGCTCAAACTCAAAATGTTTTTCTGGGTTCAAGAAAATCAAAGGAAAAAACTTCACCTTTAGAAAGATTTTTTTTCAAAGAACACTCTCTCCCTTTTTTTTCTTTCAACCTCTCTCGTCTTTATTTTCCCTCTTCTTCTCAGAAGGGGAAAGGACAAAAGCCCCTTTCTATTCCTCTTCCTCCAAAAAACCCTGATACCTAAAAGAAAAACCCTTTTGCATTCCCCAAAATCTGTCAAAAATTAGATTTTTGCAGGTGGGAAAGGGACAGGAGGGAGGCTACCCGCGAATGGGTGGCCGCGCCTCGTGCGCCCAGGCGCAGGCGCTTGTCCGCATGCCACGCCCACGGGGCGGCCTCGACCCGCACGCGATGCCCTAACAAAAATCGTTCCTCCCAAAAATAAGATAAAAAATAAAAATAAATAAATAAATAAGTAAAATAAAATAAAAATGTAAAATAAAATAAATAAGAGAAAATAGTTAATAAAAATAATAAACACGACAAAAATCAAAATAAATATAAGTAAATAAAATTTAAAAGTATTTTGGTACAGATATAAGAACTTGACAAGGGGAATGATCGATTCTCACTTTATTGCCGACAAATCGGTCCTCATTTTCATCATTGGGTAATCCTAATCTTAGACCACCTCGGGACCCGGTGTCTACACATATGCCCAAAATCGTATCTCCTCCAGCTCATTCACCTGCAAAAGTCTCTTTTCACCTACATTCTTTAAATCAAAGTTAAGGAATTTTATGGCCCAAAATGCCTTATGCTCAAGTTCTATAAGTAATAGACATGCTTTGCCGAAAATGACCCTAAATGGGGACATTCCAATAGGTGTCGTAAAGGCTGTTCTATATACCCATAACTCATCATCTAACTTTTCAAACCAATCCTTCCTAGAGGCATTCACTATTTTCTGTAAGATAGCCTTTATCTCGCTATTAGACACTTCCACTTGGCCAGTAGCCTGAGGATAATAAGGAGTTGTTATCTCATGCTTGACACCATATTTGCAGAGCAAACTATTAAATTGGTGTTTGACAAAATGTGTGCCACTAATACTAATAATAGCTTAGGAGCCCTAAATCGTGTAAAAATGTTTTTACGAAGAAACTCTAGCACAACATGAGTATCACTGGTCCTCATAGATATGGCTTCAACCCATTTACTCATATAATCGACAGCTACAAGAATGTATTCAAACTAAAAGAGTTCAGGAATGGCCTTATGAAGTCAATAGCCCACACATCAAAAATTTCTATTTCAAGCACATTATTTAGAGGCATTTCATCACATTTTGAAATATTGCTAATGATATGAGCTTAAATAGCTCATAATTAAACTATATGTTGTGGTTATAAGTTATGTTTTGAGTGTTTTTATTTGTAGGAATTAGGTATGTTTTATGTGTTTTGTTAAGTTTTGTATGTAGGAGACAAATGGAGAAAAAATGGAGTCAATGGAGAAAATATGGAGCAAATTGAGAGAAGAAGAAGAAATGAGCCAAGGCAGAAAAGCTTCTGTCGCGATCGCAATGGGTGGCGCGAGCGCGACAGAGCACGCTAAGGAAAGAAGAGGAAAGAGAAGAAAAGAGAAGCTGTCGCGACCAAGGGAAGGCGTCGCGAGGTCGCGACGAGGCGCGGAGAAGGCACACGTGAGGAAAGGCGAGCGCAAGAGAAGGCGTGCTCTGTCGCGACGTCGCGACATCGTCGCGATCGCGACAGAGGGATCCGTTAGACACTAAAGTTCAAATTTGAACTTTAAGAGTTGCATTTTTCCACCAACTATTACATCCTTTGTAGAAGGGCATCTGAAGGGGCATGAGCTGACATTATAAATTCTGTTTTTAACTGTAAATTGAGGATGATAACTTAGATTTGAACATTTGAATATTTTTCTGTAATTAAAAATAGTTTTCTTTTAGTTTTTCTTAAGTAAGAGTTTATGTGTTGAAGAGAAGATATTATACAAGGAAGAGGACTACAATTGGTGACTTGAAAAGGGTTGAGAAATCTCCTTCTTCAATTCCTATCTTTTAATTCTTCTTTGTAATTTTTATGATGTGAATTCTGAACTTAAATGTTTAATATTAAATTATTTTATTGTTCATATTTATTCAAGTGTTCTTAATTGTAGAATTTCTCATTAGTACATTATTTATTGTCATTATAAGTATGAGTTTGATTGAGAAATAAATTCATTCTTACATCTAATTGGAAATTCATCATCGAGATATTGTTTGAGAAATCATAATATTAAAATGGTTGTTATAGGTTGTGTTTTATTCTTAAGATTTGCATGTATAATAATCTAGTTCTTAAATGAAAATTTGGAATTAGACTTATATGTGTATGTTTTGGGCAGTCCTATTTATATTGAGAAAGTAAGTAAGAAATTTATTCAACTTGACTTACAAGACAAGAATGCTAAAATCATTAAGAACAATTAATTCGAGTTCCATTTTTATATCTAGCATCATTAATATTTTCTATCTTTTTGGATTCACATAAACTTGACTTAATAAGTTTACATATTAGATTAAATTAGAATCACTTCTCTATCATTTTATAATTGTAAACAAGATTAAAATCAATTAGTAATAGTGTGTAAACACGTTCCCTGTGGGATCGATATCTAAAGTACTATTGCGGTACACCGTATACTTGCGGTATGTTGCATCATTAGAAAAACAACAACAAGTTTTTGGCGCCGTTGCCGGGGAACGGTTGTTTTTCCATTATAAAAATTGATTTATGATTTTGGATTACAATGTTTTCTTTTGTTTTAATTTGTTTATTTGTTTAAATTAATTTTGTGTTTTGTTTTTACAGGATTTTAGAAGTTCATGCCTAGTACAAGGAGTTCTTTAGAAGAGCTTGAGCCCTTAAATCCTGAAATTGAGAGGTTTTTATTGAGTAATCGGAAATCAAATAAAAAGAAGAACAAAAATAGGAGATCAATTATCATGGCTGAAGAAAATCCACCAAGATTGATGGACTTTGCCACACCTGCTTTGAGTGGTGCTCAACAAGGAGTGGTAAGACCAACGGTAAATGCCAATCAATTTGAAATTAAGCCTTCATTATTGCAAATGATTCAAAATAGTATTCAATTTTATGGTTTGGCAAATGAGGATCCAAATGCTCATTTGGCAAATTTTCTTGAGATTTGTGATACCTTTAAGATAAATGGGGTTTCAAATGATGCAATCAAGCTTAGGCTTTTTCCATTCACTTTGAAGGATAAAGCAAAGGCTTGGTTGAATTCTTTGACAAGAGGATCATAACTACTTGGGACCAATTGGCCCAAGCATTTTTATCAAAATATTTTCCATTGGCCAAAACCGCAAAAATCATAAAGGATATCACTACATTTGTTAAAAATGAAAATGAATCATTATATGAGGCTTGGGAAAGATTCAAGGAATTGCAAATGATGTGTCCACATCATAACTTGCCAAGATAATTGTTGATGCAAACATTTTATAATGGAGTAAATCCTACCACAAGAGGAACTATTGATGCTGCTGCTGGAGGATCTTTGATGAGAAAAACTACTGAAGCGGCGTTTGAATTGTTGGAGGAGATGTCCATGAACAACTGCATGTGGCCTACCGAGAGAAGTAGAGATTCAAATTCTACTAATGTGAGAGGAGTTCATGCACTTGATTTAGTGGTTGCATTGCAAGCTCAAGTGGAAGCATTGACTCACAAACTCAATAATATGGGTATGGGAGGTAATCAACCGAATAAATGCAATATTTGTGGACAACAAGGACATCCTAGTGAGGTATGTAATTTAGGCATAAATAGTACGGAGGAGCAAATTAGTTTTATCCAAGGGCAAGGAAGAGGTAACCCATTTTCTAATACATATAATCCTGGATGGAGGAACCATCCCAATTTTTCATGGGGGAATAGTAGTAATCAAAACAAAGGAGTAAGTTTTCAACCACCTCAAGATAGGTTTGGGGCCTTGGAGATTAAAATGGATAGGTTCTTAGAGGGGATTAATATGAAATTTAATTCACAAGAGGAGAACCAAAAGAGGTTAGAAACTAAGTTTGATCAAATCACAAAGAATCAAGCTTCATCCATTCACAACTTAGAAGTGCAAATTGGGCAATTAGCAAAGGCTTTACCTTCAAGATTACAAGGTACTTTACCAAGTAATACGGAGGAGAACCCAAGGGAACATCTAAAGGCCATAAATTTGAGGTCAGGTAAATCTTACACCAATGAATTTGTTATTACTAACAAGAATGGAGAATTTCAGGAAAATTAAAAGAAGAATGATTCTTCTGTCGCGAGCGCGACGCCTGTCGCGGTCGCGACAGAAGAGAAGCAAACCAAAGTTCCAGGCGCGACACTAGGCGCGATACCAGACGTGAACGCGACAGCAGGAGGAGAGTCTTCTGTCGCGATCGCGACACCTATCGCGGTTGCGACAGAAGGGGAATCTAAAGCAAATTCTTCCAAAATTTTTCAACCTTGTCCACCGTTTCCGCAACGCCTAAAGAGACAAAACCAAGATAAGCAATTTCAATCTTTTATTGATAAATTGAAGCATTTGCATATAAATTTGAATTTTATTGAGGCCATATCACAAATTCCTAACTATGCAAAATTTCTTAAAGAATTAATTTCTAAGAAAAGAAGTTGGGAGGATATATCTACTATTGCATTGACTGAAGCATGTAGTTCTATAATCACAAATAATTTGCCTACCAAACTTAAAGATAATGGTAGTTTCACAATTCCATGTACCTTAGGGGATAAAGAGTTTCCTAAGTGTTTATGTGATTTGGGGGCAAGTATTAATCTCATGCCTTATTCTATCTTTAAAAAGTTGGGTTTAGATTATGTTAAACCTACTTCCATGGTTTTGCAATTAGCTGATCAATCTATTAAGAAACCATATGGAATAGTTGAAGATGTGCTTGTAAAAGTGGATAAATTTATTTTGCCCGCTGATTTTGTTATTTTAGATTTTGCATATGATGAGAAATGTCCCTTAATATTGGGTAGACCTTTCATGAGGACTGGTCGGGCTTTAGTTGATGTCTATGAAGGCACATTAGTTTTAAGAGTAGGGGATGATAGTGTTGAATATCACATGGATAAGGCACTAAAATACCCAATGGATGAAAATGTGTGCATGAAAATAGATGTCATTGATGCGTGTGTTGTGGAAGTCTTAGAAAATGCAGATGAAGAGGAAGTCCAAATTGAAGAGGAAGTTCATGAAGAGGTAGAGCAAGAAAGTTTTAGAAGTGAACCTCTTATTCGTAATGAAGCACCTTTACCACCTTCCATTGAAAGTCCACCAAATGTTGATCTAAAGGAGTTACCTAGTCATTTGAGGTACGCCTTTCTTGGATTAAATCACACTTTGCCTATTATTATTTCTAATAAACTAAATAAAGAACAAGAGCATGCATTATTAGAAGTTGTTAGAAAAAGGATAAAAAGTATTGGATGGCAAATATCTGATTTGAAGGGTATTAGTCCTAATGTTGTCATGCATAGGATAAATATGGAAGATGACTATAAACCAAAAGCTGATAGACAAAAGAGGCTTAACCCTCATATGAAAGAGGTAGTCAAAAAGGAAGTTATTAAATTGCTTGATGCTGGAATCATTTATCCCATTTCGGATAGTGATTGGGTAAGTCCAATACATTGTGTTCCAAAAAAGGGGGGTATGACAGTAGTAAGGAATGAGAATGGAGATTTAATTCCAACTAGAACCACCACAGGATGGAGGGTATGTATAGATTATATAAAGCTTAATTTGGCCACTAGAAAGGATCATTTTCCTTTACCATTCATTGACCAAATGCTAGAGAGAATTGCAGGCCATTCTCATTACTGTTTTCTTGATGGATATTCAGGGTATTTCCAAGTTTTTATATACCCTAGTGACCAAGAGAAAACCACATTTACATGTCCATATGGAACTTTTGCTTATAGGCGAATGCCTTTTGGGCTATGTAATGCCCCAGCCACATTTCAAAGATGTATGACTTCAATTTTTGGAGACATGATAGAGGATATAATGGAAGTCTTTATGGATGATTTTTCTGTATATGGAGATTCATTTGAGCTTTGTTTGAAAAATTTAGACAAAGTATTGGCTAGGTGTGAAGAAACTAACTTGGTTCTTAATTGGGAGAAATGCCATTTCATGGTAGATGAAGGGATAGTCTTAGGGCACAAAATTTCAAGTAGGGGTATTGAGGTTGATAGAGCAAAAACTGAATTAATTGAGAAGTTACCTCCACCTACTACACTTAAGGGGGTAAGATCTTTTCTTGGACATGCTGGATTTTATAGAAGATTCATAAAGGATTTTTCTTTAATTGCTAAACCTTTAACTAATTTGCTAGTTAAGGATGTTTCCTTTGAATTTTCTAAAGAATGTATGCATGCTTTTGAAACTTTGAAGAAGGCTCTTATAAGTGCTCCTATTATTGCTGCTCCTAATTGGGAATTGCCATTTGAGATTATGTGTGATGCAAGTGATCTTGCTGTGGGTTGTGTATTAGGCCAAAGACATGGTAAGAATTTGCATGTGATATATTATGCTAGTCACACTTTGTCTCCTCCTTAAGTTAATTATACAACAACTGAAAAAGAAATGTTAGCTGTGGTTTATGCATGTGACAAATTTAGATCTTACTTGTTGGGATCTAAAGTCATAATCTATACGGATCATGCTGCATTGAGGTATTTATTTGCAAAGAAAGATGCTAAACCTAGGTTGATTCGTTGGGTATTGTTATTACAAGAGTTTGACCTTGTAATTAAAGATAAAAAGGGAAGTGAAAATCTTGTTGCTGACCATTTATCTAGGTTAGAAAACAATGAACAAACTTTAGGTGATGGTATTGAAATTAATGAAACATTTCCGGATGAAGCCTTGATGTCAATTTTGAATATGCATGTACCTTGGTATGCTAATTTTGCTAACTATCTTGCTGCTGGAATTGTACCTGAAAATTTGACATGGCAACAAAAGAAGAAAATTTTTAGTGATGTTAAAAATTATCTTTGGGAAGAGCCTTACTTGTTTAAGATAAGTGGAGATGGTATAATTCGTCGTTGTGTAAGTGAGGAGGATTATCAAAATATTTTGATGCATTGTCATGCTGCATTATATTCGGGTCATAATGGTGCTAATAAAACTGCATCTAGAATGCTTGAATGTGGATTCTTTTGGCCAACTTTATTTCATGATGCAAAGATATATGTAGCTAAGTGTGATAAATGTCAAAGGGCTGGTAATATTGGGAAAAGAGATGAAATGCCTTTGAATAATATATTGGAAGTTGAAGTGTTTGATGTATGGGGGATTGACTTCATGGGTCCCTTCCCCACTTCTTTTGGTCAAAACTATATTTTGGTTGGGGTTGATTATGTATCAAAATGGGTGGAAGCCAAAGCCACACCTACCAATGATTCAAAGGTGGTGATCAAATTTTTGAAGAAGCTTTTCTCACGATTTGGAGTGCCAAGAGCCATCATAAGTGATGGAGGTAAGCATTTCATAAACCGTTCTTTTGATTCATTATTACATAAATATGGTGTTCATCATAGGGTAGCTACCCCATATCACCCACAAACAAGTGGTCAAGTGGAAGTGTCCAATAGAGAGTTAAAATGGATATTAGAAAAAACAGTCTCTACTTCTAGGAAGGATTGGGCACATAAATTAGATGATGCTTTGTGGGCATATCGCACTGCATTCAAAGCTCCAATCGAAATGACACCATATAGGATGGTTTATGGAAAAGCGTGTCATTTACCTGTGGAGTTAGAGCACAAAGCATATTGGGCCATTAGAACTTTGAATTATGATCTTAAAGATGCAAGTGTCAAAAGATGTTTACAATTGAATGAGCTAGATGAATTAAGACTTCTTGCATTTGAGAATGCTAAGATTTATAAAGAAAGGACTAAAAAATGGCATGATGCACATATACGGATTAAAAATTTTAATATTGGGGACAAGGTCTTATTGTATAATTCTAGATTGAAACTCTTCCCGGGGAAATTAAGATCAAGATGGAGTGGACCTTTTGAAGTTACACAAGTTTTTGATCAAGGGTTTTTGGAACTTAAAAATAATAAAAATGAGTTATTTAAAGCCAATGGTCAAAGATGTAAAGTGTATTTGGAGGAAACATTTCATGGAAGGGAGGTTTCATTTCTTTCATTAAAAATGATTTCATGATTACTTGGTTTAACTTTTCTTTTTCATTAATTGTTTTATGTGTGATATTTATATGTACTAATGTTGTTCTTTTGTTCCACAGATGTTTTTCATATATAAATTTATTTTATATACCTTCGTGTGTTGTTTTTGGAAAGAAAAGCAAATGTGATTTTGAAAAATTTCATTCTGTCGCGATCGCGACATTGTCGCGAGCGCGACAGAATGAGGGAAGTGTATTTTAGACTTCATCGCTACGGCACGACGGTGCATATAATCGCGATAGAAAAATTGGTTTTTCAAAAATTTCATTCTGTCGCGATCGCGACGTTGTCGCGATGAAGAGCGGGAATAAATTGTCGCGGTGACGCGATGTATAGCGCGACGTTCAAATTTTTCATTTTGCTTCTGTTGCGATCGCGGCAATGTCGCGAGGTCGCGACAGAACGCGGAATTCGATTTTTTAGGTCAAACCAACCGTTTGGATTTCAATTAATTCCCCACCTTCTCCTTTTCTTCCCTAATAACTTCTCTTTTTATTATTTTTTCTGCCTCTTCCGTTTTCTTCTCTTCAATTTCGCACGATTCTCTCAAGATCTTTCTCACGATTTTCTCTAACTTCCAAACGCAAATCTCGTTTTCTTCTTCTTCTATTTTTTTTTATTTCTTCTTATCTTGTTCTTAAATTGGAAACCGATTTAGACATGGTAAGAACAAAGCATGTAGGCGACAAAAGCCAAGGGAAACGCCCGATGGGGGAATCCAGCGCTCACAGAGATGACCCACCTCTTGATTCTTTGATTCTTCAAAACAGGTATGAATGCCCTTTTAAAATTTTCTCTGATGAAGAGGGTGAAAAGTTTATCTATTTTGCCAAAAAATCGTATGTAGGGATGTGGGCACTTGATTTTCCTATATTGAATACAATGGGTTTAAATGACCAAATTAATAATTTTCTTAGATGTATGAAATGGGGGAAATTCATCACTTACTCTTTACCTGTACGTAAAGATTGGGCTTTGGAATTTTTTGTTACATTAGAGTATGTGGATAAAGGTAGGGATTCAATGAAATTTAGGCATCAGGGTGTTACCTATACTTTTACATATACTGATTTGCATACCTGGTTTGGTTTTCCTTTAAACGGTAAGCGATTTGATTCCCATATATTTCAGCCTTCCCCTGTGTGGCATACATTGTCAGGCCTTGAACGTTTTAATAACAAAAATTCTACTAATAGGCAAATTAAAGACAATGCTTTAATGCTTTTTCATAAATTTCTATGCCATGCCATGTTTGGGAGAGTTGAAAGTACAAAAGTTCAAACAAAGGATTTGTTTGTTTTGGATTTATTGCAATCTCATAAAACACCTGATTCCATTGATTTTATACTTGATGGCCTTTATCATGCGTCTACTGCACGTAGTAAATCCGTGGGTATGTGTCATATGGTCACAGGTATTATTTTGGGATGTCTGGGAGATTTGCATAATTTTGTAATGGATGAAAAAGAATCAATTCCTTTGTTGGATGTGGTGTATTTGCGCAGAGCTAATATTTTAACCAAGGGAGCTTGGCCCCCAAGGTTTGTTGATAGATGTGCAGGTGGATCAAGTAGGGATGACCCTAATGTGGCTGGACCAAGTGTGCCCCGTGATGGGGCACGTGAGTCAGCATCTACAGCTCCTGCTCATGACTCCTCGAGTGAGGACGAGGCGGCTGCTGGTGCTGATAATGCTGAGAGGAATAATAATCGAGGTGCTGCTGTCGCTTTGGAGCCTGTCTTGCAACGATTAGATGGAATAGAGGCAGCAAATCAGAGTATGGCAGCTAGGATGGATGTTCTCGAGTCAGATGTGCGGACTGTGCTGCAAAACCAGAAGAGTTTGGGACGCAAACTCTTACGTTTCTTTCGCAAGCAGAATGTGGAATTTTCTCCGACTCCTCCAAGCTCCCCTAGTGGGAGTTTCTGAAGTTTGTCTCCTTTCTTTTTCTTTATTTTGTTCTTGTTTGTATTTGTGTTTTGTTTATGTTAGTTTGTTTGTTAGTTTAAACCTTTTTACACAATGGGGACATTGTGTCCTTTAAGTGTGGGGGGGTATGTTTTGATATGTTCTGTTTTTAATACATATATGCATGTATGGTTATATGTGTTATTATGTAGTATAGCTTGTGTTTGCATGAACTGCTAGACTTAGGTATGTATTGTTTTATATTGTTTTAGGTTGTTTTATGCTAAATATTTTTGGAGCTTAGTATTTGATGAATATTTGAAAATTAGAGCATGTATAGGTTTTATGTTTTTGACCATTAGTTTAGATAGTAACTTTTTGACCATTTTCCTTATTTGTTTTACTTTAGCTTTTTGTTATACATAGTGAAGGGTATGACTTAGCAAAACACTTTGGTGTAGGTTCTTTTTAAGTTAAATATCTTTTTATATGTAAATAAAGATTGTTTTGCCAATTTATTGCCTATTATAGTTTACACTATAGCCATGTGCGCTTTTAAAGCCTTATACACAAATTTTTCTTTGTATGAGAGCCTTATTATGCCATATCCTCTGGAACTTGTTTGTAGTAAATTTCGAGATTACATGTTAGTAGAGGATGTACACGGGATATGATAAGGGCACTTAGATTACACTAATTTTGGCTTACTTTTCAATTCCTTTACCTTTTGACTTTAGGTAGCCAATTTTGAGCCTATATCTGTTTTTTCTTGTTTAAACATATTAATAACCCAAACTTTTGCTTAAACAAGACCTAATTTCTTTGTAATTACCCTATTGTGGAGGGATTAGGATTGATATAGCATGGGAGATATATTTGTTATTGAAAAGCATGAAATTAGTAAAAAAGTTGCAATTGCAAAGTCCTTCTTTTCAAAGTTAGAATTCCAACTGCTAGTAGAAACAAAATAAAAGAGAAAAAAAATGGGATTAGCAAGATGTACATCTAAATTACTTATGTGAGGGATGGAGCATTAAAATGCACCCACACTAAATTCTCTTGCTGTCCTAAGATAAAAAAAAAAAAGAAAAAAAATAGTAAGTATAAAATAAGAGCTAGCAGCAAATTTATATTCTTAAGAAGGGAATTTGATTAAAAATATCATGCTTGTTGCTATTCTGATTTGGTTAATTCTCCTATGTTGTATTAATGCTTTTCTCTGCACAATAATAGCTACTTAAACCCAAAAGTTCCTTACCTTAACCTAAGCCACATTACAACCCTTTTAAGACCCTTTGATCCTCTTTACTACCTTTTACTAGTAGTGGAGATTTTTATTACTTACAAGCTTATGGTATGTAATGGCATAATCAAGGAATGAGGGAAAACACTAACCTTTATACACTTGAGTGATTGAGTGTTTATCAAAATAAGTGTTGAGTGAAAATTATTTTAGGCAATGATTTGCGTGAAATAATCTATACATGTATTAAGATATTTGATTTCTTGAGATCAAACATCATTGTGTTTTGCCATTTCATGTTTTTCCAAATGTGCAAAGAGGGTTAAAGTTTAATGAATGATGGGAATGTTTAAATGGTTGCATATTGAGGCTAGTGTGTTAGGAGGATAATTCTATGCATGATAATTTCAAATAATTGTCAAATGACTAAGTGAGCTCCAAAATATTTTGTTTGTTATTTGGTGATTGTGTTGTTTAAATGTTGTTAAAGTGTTTTGCTTGAGGACAAGCAAATGTTTAAGTGTGGGGGTTTGATATGAGCTTAAATAGCTCATAATTAAACTATATGTTGTGGTTATAAGTTATGTTTTGAGTGTTTTTATTTGTAGGAATTAGGTATGTTTTATGTGTTTTGTTAAGTTTTGTATGTAGGAGACAAATGGAGAAAAAATGGAGTCAATGGAGAAAATATGGAGCAAATTGAGAGAAGAAGAAGAAATGAGCCAAGGCAGAAAAGCTTCTGTCGCGATCGCAATGGGTGGCGCGAGCGCGACAGAGCACGCTAAGGAAAGAAGAGGAAAGAGAAGAAAAGAGAAGCTGTCGCGACCAAGGGAAGGCGTCGCGAGGTCGCGACGAGGCGCGGAGAAGGCACACGTGAGGAAAGGCGAGCGCAAGAGAAGGCGTGCTCTGTCGCGATCGCGACAGAGGGATCCGTTAGACACTAAAGTTCAAATTTGAACTTTAAGAGTTGCATTTTTCCACCAACTATTACATCCTTTGTAGAAGGGCATCTGAAGGGGCATGAGCTGACATTATAAATTCTGTTTTTAACTGTAAATTGAGGATGATAACTTAGATTTGAACATTTGAATATTTTTCTGTAATTAAAAATAGTTTTCTTTTAGTTTTTCTTAAGTAAGAGTTTATGTGTTGAAGAGAAGATATTATACAAGGAAGAGGACTACAATTGGTGACTTGAAAAGGGTTGAGAAATCTCCTTCTTCAATTCCTATCTTTTAATTCTTCTTTGTAATTTTTATGATGTGAATTCTGAACTTAAATGTTTAATATTAAATTATTTTATTGTTCATATTTATTCAAGTGTTCTTAATTGTAGAATTTCTCATTAGTACATTATTTATTGTCATTATAAGTATGAGTTTGATTGAGAAATAAATTCATTCTTACATCTAATTGGAAATTCATCATCGAGATATTGTTTGAGAAATCATAATATTAAAATGGTTGTTATAGGTTGTGTTTTATTCTTAAGATTTGCATGTATAATAATCTAGTTCTTAAATGAAAATTTGGAATTAGACTTATATGTGTATGTTTTGGGCAGTCCTATTTATATTGAGAAAGTAAGTAGGAAATTTATTCAACTTGACTTACAAGACAAGAATGCTAAAATCATTAAGAACAATTAATTCGAGTTCCATTTTTATATCTAGCATCATTAATATTTTCTATCTTTTTGGATTCACATAAACTTGACTTAATAAGTTTACATATTAGATTAAATTAGAATCACTTCTCTATCATTTTATAATTGTAAACAAGATTAAAATCAATTAGTAATAGTGTGTAAACACGTTCCTTGTGGGATCGATATCTAAAGTACTATTGCGGTACACCGTATACTTGCGGTATGTTGCATCATTAGAAAAACAACAACAGCTAACACATTAGCATCTATCACATGTAGACAAAAACAATTTCACATTGTTAAACAAGGTAGGCCAAAAAAACCCTGATTGGAGTACTTTTGCCATTGTCCTATTTGGCCCATGATGACCTCTTACCTATTCTTTGTGACAAGCTTTCATGATATTTAGTTGTTCTTCCTTGGGGACACATCGCTATAAGATCTTATATGGACCACAGCTTGTACAAGCATGGATCATCCCATATGTAATACCTTGTATCCGAAATGAACTTCTTTCTTTGCTGCTAGTTCAAGTCTTTTGGAATATAACCTCCTGTAAGGTAATTAGCAAAATTAATATATTAAGGAATAGAATTTTCACAAGAGTATATAACACAAATTTGTTCATTAGGAAAGAGATCAGAAATCTCCCCTTTTTTCTACATACTCATACGCCAAATGCGATAAATGGTTAGTGACAAAATTCTCAGCACCTTTCTTGTCCTTGATCTCCACATCAAATTTTTGTAATAACAAAACCCATATAATTAATTGAGGCTTAGAATCCTTCTTGGCAAATAGATGCCGAAGAGCTGCATGGTTAGACCAAACTATCACTTTTGCTCCAAGATGGTATGACCTAAATTTTTCAAATGAAAACACAATTGCCAAAATTTCCTTCTCAGTGGTGGTGTAGTTTACTTATGCTCCAGTAAGTGTATGACTTGCATAAAAGATGGTATGAAAAACTTTTGCCTTCCTTTGCCCCAAAATTGCTCCTACCGTAAAGTCACTAGCATTGCATATAACTTTAAAAGGTAGATTCCAATCTGGTGATACAATTATCGTAACGGAAATTAGCTTTTGCGTCAACAATTAAAAGCCTGCAAACATTCATTATCAAAGTTAAATGCAATATCTTTTATCAACAAATTATAAAGCAATTTTGCAATCTTAGAAAAATCCTTAATGAATTGGCGATAAAATTTGGCATGACCAAGAAAACTCCTAATGCCTTTAACACTAGTAGGAGGAGAAAGTTTATCAATTAAATCTATCTTAGCTTTATTGACCTCAATTCCTTTCTCAAAAATTTTGTGTCCTAACACTATCCCTTCTTTAACCATAAAGTGGCATTTCTCCCAATTAAGAACAAGGTTAGTCTCCTCACACCTTTTTAATACTAAAGCAAGATTAGCTAAACAACCATCAAACTCATGCCCACACAAAGTAAAATCGTCCATGAACACTTCTATGAACACTCCTAAAGCCTTTAGCACTAGTAGGAGGAGAAAGTTTATCAATTACATTAATCTTAGCTTTGTCGACCTCAATTCCTTTCTCAAAAATTTTGTGTCTTAAGACTATCCATTTTTTAACCATAAAGTGGAATTTCTCCCAATTATGAGAAGGTTAGTCTCCTCACACCTTTTTAACAATAAAGCAAGATTAGCTAAACAACCATCAAACTCACGCCCACACAAAGTAAAATCGTTCATGAACACTTCTATGAAGTTTTCTATGAAATCATGAAAAATAGCCATCATAAATCTTTGAAATGTGTCTATGGTGATGAAATATCAAAAGCCATACGCCTATAAGCAAAGGTGCCATAAAGGCACGTAAAACTGGTCTTTTTTTGGTCTTTGGGTGCTATGGGTATTTGTATGTAACCCAAATAACCGTCTAGAAAGCAATAAAATCTATTTCCTACTAATCTCTTTAGCATTTGGTCAATAAAAGGTAAAGGGAAATGTTCTTTCCTAGTTGCATTGTTCAGTCTACCATAGTCAATACACACTTTCCAACTCATAATTATACGAGTTGGAATAAGTTCATTCTTTTAATTAGTAACTACAGTCGGTCCCCCTCTTTTTGGCACACATTGAACCGGACTTACCCAACTACTATTAGAAATGCGGTAAATAATACTTGCATCGATTAGCTTGAGCATCTCTTTCTTCACAACTTCTTGCATAGCCGGGTTCAATCATCGTTGGGGTTGTACCACTAGTTTAAAATCATCCTCCATGGGTATCCAATGTGTACAAAAGCTTGGACTTATCCCTTTGAGGTCTGAGACTTCTCATCCGATGGCTCCCTTATATTTCTTTAAAACCTTGATGAGCATTTCTTCCTCCAAACCTATCAAAAGAGAATAAATAATTACTGGTTTGGCATTATCTTCTAAAAACACATATTTCAAATGAGATGATAAGGGTTTAAGTTCAGAATTATGTTCTCTCTTAGGAGGGGAAGAGTCTTCCTCCATTACTTCCTTATTTGAATGTTTAGCTTCAAGTTCATTCACCAGCTCCTCATCATTCTTATTTCTACTTCCTTTATCTTTGAAATGCATCTTCCAAAACAATCTCTTATTGATTCTCCTCCACATATTCTTGAATGTCATCAAGAAAGCAAATGGACTCTTTAATGTCACTTGAGGGATGTTGCATTACTTTGTTCACATTAAAAACCATCTACTCATCATTGAACCTCAAAGTTACTGTTTGTCTAGCATTCAAGAATGGTCTCCCAACTATGAATGGCACTTTCTAGTCTTCTTCCATATCCATCACCACAAAATCTACTGAAAAGATGAAATTGCTGACTTTGACCAAAAGATCCTCAATGATGCCCTTAGGTCTCTTCATTGACCTATCCGCCAATTGGGGTGTCATTCTTGTTTCCTTTATCTCTCCAAGATTTAATTTCCTGCAAATGGAACAAGGCATCAGATTTATACTTGCACCCAAAATCACATAAAGCACGTCCAATAAAATTTTCTCCTAATTCACAAGGCAAAGTAAAACTTCATGGATCTTTTATTTTTTCGAGCATTTTGTTCATCAAAATAGCACTATAATTTTTAAACAATTGCACCATTCCTACACCCTCTAGCTGCTTCTTGTTAGATTAAAGCTCCTTTATGAACTTAATATATTTAGACATGTGCAAAAGTACTTCAGCAAAAGGTAAATTTACATTTAATTTCTTGAACATGTATAAGAATTTAGCTAATTGTTCATTTTTCTTCTCTTTCAAAGCAATGGAAGGATAATACAACATATTGACATTCAAATCTTGCACATCAGCCCCCAAAATTTTCTTACCTTTATCAACCTTTTTAGGCTCCTCAACTACCAATTTTGAATTAGAGTCACATACCTCCATTGTTAGTCCCACCGTAGTTGGAGAAAGATTACCTTTTTCAGCATTTGTTACCTCTTTGCCACTCCTAAGCATGATTGCCTTTGCCTCCTCCTTCAGATTTCTATCCACATTTGATGGAAAAGTCCCTTGAGCTCTATTTGAAAGGTTGTTGGCAAGCTGCCCCAATTGATTTTCAAGACTCCTCATGGATGCATCATGATTCCTATTCCATTGCTATGAGATTTCTACCTTGAGTCTTGGCTTAACATAAATTGTGCTTGATTAGTCATGAAAATAACAAACATGTCTTCCATCCCGGGTTGGAGAAATCACCTAAATTTCTCATGAATGGCATTCACATCCCCTATCCCTTAATCGTAAGAGTCATTAGCCTTCTGCTCACTCAAGCCATTGCCTCCTCCATATAATTTACTCACTTGAGACAAAGATGACACATTCTGCATTTTCATCCCACTCAACTCCTTCTTGAGTAGCTCCATTTGTGCTTTTAGCATAGCTACCTCATCAAGACTATACATCCCTTGATTTTTATTTATTGTCCTCATGTTGGCCCACTGTGCCTTATTCATAGCCATTTCATCAAGCAACAAAAAAGCTTCTTCCGAAATCTTGTTCATGAAACTCCCTCTGAAGCCGCATCCAACAATGATCTTGTTGTGGGGTTTGACCCCGCATAAAAGGTTGACATAAGCTAAGGCATGGCAATCTCATGGTGGGGACAACTATTCAATAATGTTTGGAATCTTTCCCATGCCTCATAAAAGGCCTCTTCACACATTTGCTGGAAATTATAGATACAATTTCTTATATGTGCAGTCTTGGTTGGGGGAAAGAATATTACCAAAAACTTCTCTTGCATTTGTTCCCAAGATTTGATCGATTGACTTGGCAACATTTGTAGCCAATCTCTAGCCTTCCCCATCAATGTGAATGGGAACAACTTCAACCTAATCGTATCTATAGAGACTCCTTGTATTTGGAGCATGTCACTAATCTCCAAAAATGTATCAAGATGGTGGTTTGGATCTTCTATTTTTGTACCAAAAAATTGGTTCCTTTGAACCATGGTAATGGTCATCGGTTTAAGCTCAAAGTGTTGTTGTTAAGGAAGCACAATTTTCCTATGCTCCTCATTCCATCTTGGAGTAGCATAATCTCGGATAGTCTTTGGTCTAGGCTCAACCCTTCTATTCTGCTCTTGCCTAACTCCTTGCTATCCTTCAAGTGACACATCTTGATAAGGTGGATCGATATACATATTTTAATTGCCCGTTCTTCTGCTATTGAAAGTCCGCTCGATTTTAGGGTCAATGACACTAATTGTCAAACTATCAATCTATTAATGCACCATTAACACCTGAAAAGAATAAAGAAAAATAATAATAAAAAATGAATACACATATAATCACCAAATAATTACTCGCTAAATCGCCAATCCCCTGCAATGGCACCAAAAACTTGACTGGTGTTCAGCAAGTGTACTGAATAGGTTGAGTAGTATAGGGAAAATATAATTTCCAAAACATCGAACCCAAGAGATTGAATAAGCAAACAAAATAACCAATGACAATATGCTAAATAATTTCTTAATGTTGATGATTTTTTTTTTGAATTGTTTTATCACTAAAATTATACAAACAAAATGATCAATAACAATATGCTAAAGAATTTCCTAATGTTGATGATTTTTTTAAAATTGCTTTATCACTAAAATTATGCAAACAAAGATGAGAAAATAACTGATTTAGGAAATTGAAATTGAAATTAAATTTCAAGATACCAATTAATAAAAATGTTGCTATTCTAGTCCTCCCCACGCCCAATTGTAATTGATTTTAACATAAAAATTATATGATTAAGATGTGAACAATCCAACTAAATCCAAGTTCCAATTCCAGAGCAAACTATTTTAATTAACTAATATCCCATTCTGGAGCAAACAATTCTAATTAACTAATATCCCATTTCGGAGCCTATTAATTAACTAGCTTAAACACGAGTTTAACATCCTAGATATGAATTAATTTCCTATTTTGGAGCCAATTAACCCAATACCTATCTATTCTTTAATTAATTCTTAATTCAACAATGCAAAAGCTATAAATCCAAGACCTCTATCCTAGAATCATCCAAAAATTACGGTAAATAACATCATAAAAAACATAGCATAACCATACCCACAATATTCAAGCATAATAATCATCCATTCAATAAAATAACATAATAAAATACTTTATAATAAGGATAGACAAATGAGCACAACATCAAAATCATATGTAAATCCAAATAAACACAAGTTATTACATGGATATGGGGATTCATATATCACTTAACAACTAGACGACTACTTACTAATCACAGCTAAAAATAAAAGAGAGAGGAAAAAAGAAACCCAAAAACCCATTGAAGATGATGAAGATTGAATTTGAATCCAAGCTCTTCTTCTCCAAATCTCAATAGAAAATCAACCACAACTTAACTAATTAATGGAAAATAGAGTTTTAATCTAAACTTTCTATTGAAATAAATCTATAGCCGCGTTTTTAGCTCATGAAAAATGAGAAAAACCCTAAAAACCTTTAAAAGATAGAAAATAAAAACCCTGATAAAAATTTGCTCCTCCTCTCTGCCAAATAAAATTCATCAGCTTAAATGCTGGGAGGGTCATGACTGGCACCCTTCACTACCACCCGTGACCTATCTGACAGATGATGAAATTCACAATGAGTCACGGTGGGCACACATTTGTCTCCCCCCTGACTTAAGCTACTGGACTATTTTTGCAATTCATTCACGGTTGGCACCTTTCACTGCCAACCGTGACTCAAGCCAAAATATAGCTCCTTGATAAAATGAGGGGTAACGGCTGGCACACTTCACTACCACCCTTGACCTATGATAAAGCATACCGATTTGGTGTAGTTTGGGGGCTCATGGGTGTAATGGCCTGAAGTATACCCTAGTAGTAATTTGAACTAATTGAGGTAATTAGGTAAGTTTGATTTGAGTTTGTTAATTTTGCACCTAAGTATAATTGGAATTGAGGACCTAATTGCATAAAATAAATAAGTTAAGTGGCCATAAAGTAGCTGTGCATGATTAATTTAGGGATGGATTAATTAGCACTAAGTAAGATTAAATTAAACTAACCTAGATTAAAGGTGGAGTAGTAGAATCAGGGTGTCATCTTCTACACATGCCACCTCAGCTTATGCTATATAATATAAAGCATTAGAGGAGAGAGAATGCATTCATTTTATACATGTATTGATCGACTCACTCTCTTCCTTATTTTTCTTCTTTTGTTTCCTCTCTTTTTTAGTTTAAATTCTTTGAATTTCTCCTGAATGAGTCAAATGGTGTTTGTATTGTGCTGTGTTTCCATTTAGTCAAGGTAAGTACAGTATTTAGATTATTCTTTTTCTTCTCCCTTTTCTTTTAATTTGGATTGGATAGTGATTTCCTTGTTCTAATTCTAGAAATTGGATTGTGCTTATAGTGGTTGAACTGAGAAAGGACAAGGGGAAAATGAGTAATTATATGATGTGAGGAATTGAATTGAAGTATGAGTTTATTAAGCTAATTTGTTTGTCATGAGAATATTGATTAAGCATGTAACCCTATTTTGATGAGTTGAGAAACTGCTTTGTAAATTGTGAATGAATGGATATTTAATGTGGTATTGAACATGCCGAGGCAGGGTAGTTTTGTGTGAGTTTGGAGTATTGGATATTCTAACTTTGTGATTTCAAGCTTGAACAACTTGATATGGTAAAATTGGTCTTGTAGGGTAACTTGACCTACTAGAATTGTCTGTGTTATAACTTGAATTGTATAACTCTAAAATGAATGAGAATAAACGGACTAGGTTCCTCAGAGATGTTCCTATAAATGTGTGTAAACATGGTCATGTTAAGTTGAGGACTCTAAGGTCTTCAATGATGCCTAATAAGTGTAGCTAAATTCTGTAGGAGGGCTTTTGGAACAAGTGGCATTCCATTAGCCATAACTCCTCGATTTTAAGTCCAATTATTATAAGCTTTTGCCATTGTAGAGTTAACATGTAACAGAGCATATGGTTAGGAGGCCATGTTGGCAGAAAATGATGTTAGGATGGGTTTTAGAAGTCAATTTTGTGGTTATGGTAAAGTACATGAAATAGAGGTATATGGAGTGGAGCTCTGAACATGAAGTTCAGGCTCTATTACTAGTGCGACTGGTGTCGCGGGTGCGACAAAGTGCTCCAATGGGCGAAATTGGTATTTTGGGTTCTGTCACGAGCACGGGCATTTTCGCGAGCACGACAAAAGTTGATGGTTGGTTCTGTCGCGCTTATGACTTATGCCGCGAGCTTTATAGAAGGGATTGTCAAGGTTTATCGCGACCGCGACATGTGTTATGAGCGCGATAGAGCCTTAAGTTTGGGACATTCTTTGAATGTCCTTTATTGTGTGAATTATGCTTTTTGACTATAAATTATCATGTGTATGAGACTATTAATGTGTTGATTCATGATATGGTATACACTAAAGTGGGAATGTGTTTGATAAGCTACATTTATGTATGCTAAGATATTACTACCTATGAATGCATGGATGTTACATTATATGAATAAATAAATGATAATTGGATTAATAATTTAGTCTGCAAATCGAGTAGTGGATAGATAGGCATGCATATACAGGCAAAGTGCTGCAGCCGAAGCATTTGATTCCTTTTGGAATTCCCAATGCATGTTGAATCCTTCTTGGGTTCACTAAAATGCTTAATTATATATATTACTTATTATTTATGTATCTACGGTTACTAATGTGAATATGTGTATCTTTGGATACCAATGCGAAATGTGGTACTTACGAGTACAAATGTGATACCCATTATTCGCGTCTATGAATTGCAGGCAAGGTAAATAATGAATGAATAAATAATAGTGAGAAAAAGTGAATATTATGTTATATGAGAGTGTGAATGTGATGTGTTATAATATTGTCATGCAATATTGTGATGTTTAAGTATGACTTCTAAAGATGATATATGTATATCGTAATATGCTCAATGCTGTGTTTATGAAGCATGTATATGATGAGGCATGAATATAAAGCATGTACTTGCTATTGCTCAAAGATTGTTATACATATGCGTATTGTATATTGTTTCCCCATTAAACGTTTTCACTTAGCACAACTTTTAATCCATGTAGGTTTAGAAATGAAGCATATCTGAAGGACAGTCCCACATCATCTTGGTCGACACTAGAACTCGCTACTTAGTGTAGGTTTTTGGTATTTTGTATTATGTAAATGTAACTAATAGTTTTTGGCATGTAATAAGATTTAAAGTCTCAGCTGAACATGATATGTAATGTAAGTCGAAAGTATGCTTAAAGGATGTGTTTGAAATGATTCTGCTGCATATGCATGAAATTTTTTAGTTCAGGATTTTGCATGGGATTTAATTGTATATGTTTATGTTAAGTGATGCGTGTTGTGTATCTTTGTGTTGTTATGCGTGACGACCATTCTCGGCTGCTGCGGTGAAGCTAATGTGCAGTCGGGAATGGGCGTTATAGGTTGTGGTATCAGAGTATAGGTTTAGTCGTTTCTAGGCATAGTGTAGAATAGGATGCGTATAGTTGTGTTGACCTAATGTGGACATCCTTGTGTATGTATCAGATCAATGGATCCTTCTTATGATGCTAGAGAAGAGACCGCTGAAAGTGTAAATATGAGGGCACTTGAAGTATTCGTGTCTGGTCAATCGGTACCGGTAGGTGTGGGATTAGATGTTCCAATGGTACCAATGAAAGCTCTGCTTAAGATGTCAAAAGATATGACAAGGGTGTTGTATCATATGACAGCACTAAAAGCTCTATTAGAATCGTTGAGAAAACATGGTGTAGAGGAATTATATGGCACCAGTTTGGATGAGTCTTATAAGGCTGAATTCTAAAATGAGAAAGTGCAGAGGGTACTTGAGGAGATTAGATGTCCTCTAGAGCAAACGGTGGAATGTACAGTGTCCTTACTGCAAGGATCTGCCTATGACTGGTGAAAGTTGGTCTTAAGGCATCTATTGCTTCTGAATCTGATCAGTTGGGAGTTCTTTATACTAGAATTTCGTAATAAATACATTACTACGGCATATCGAGAAGCAAATTGGAAGCAGTTTCTGAACTTAAGGCAGAGAGCCTTATCAGTAGCAGAATATGAGAAGGAGTTCTGTAGGCTTAGTAAGTATGCAC
This sequence comes from Excoecaria cochinchinensis, assembly GCA_947683425.1. NCBI lineage: Eukaryota > Viridiplantae > Streptophyta > Magnoliopsida > Malpighiales > Euphorbiaceae > Excoecaria > Excoecaria cochinchinensis. The sequence goes on from CANTUQ010000119.1 coordinate 11,828,216, forward strand.
TTGAAGGTGTGCTTACAGAAGAGTTTTGATGCCAGCAATTTGAGGAAGGTCTAAATGAACCAATTAAGGCATTATTGATCTCTATGACTACTTCTCAGACTATGAGCTACTATCAGATAGTTCAGGCAACTATGAGAGTTAAAAGGTCACAAGAGATTCAGAGGGAAAGAATACGGAGAGGAATTCTAATGGAGGTGGGGCACATTCGGGGAAAAGATCAAAAGAATCTTAAGCGGCACCTTTAGCTTAGTTAGCTAGTAATCCAGCTACTAGAGGTAGAAAGCAATGATCATCTTCTTATGCATCCAGTACTGGCAGAGGTGTATCTGGTAACATAAGTGATGTGCCTGAGTGTCCTCAATGCTGTAAGCGTCATAGAGGAGATTGTTGGAAGGTGAATGGCACGTGTTTCGGATGTGGGAGTATTGAGCACTTCTTGGCTAACTATCCTAAAGCCTATAAAGTGACGGGGAATTAGCAGGAAGCTAGTAGAGGTGGATCTAATTTGCCTCCAGTTAACCCTGGAAGAGGTAGAGGACATGGTAGAGGTAACGAGTCCAGAGGAGGTGCAGTGTTAGAATTTGTTAATCGACCTCCAACAGCACCAGCCCGGGATTATGCTATGAAAGCTCATGAGGAGTAGGATGCGCCAGAGGTTATAACTGGTACATTTTTACTCTTTGATATAGAAATGTTTGCAATGATTGACCCTGGATCTACGCATTCATATGTGTGTTTTAAGAAATTATGCGATAAGATGTCTGCTATTGATCATTTAGATTATGACATATGTGTGACTAGTCCATTGGGGAATAGTATTAATGTGAATAAAGTGTATAGAGATTGCCCTTTAATGGTTCAAGGTCAAGTATTTTCTGTAGATTTGATTGAGTTACCTTTTGATGAGTTTGATTTAATACTGGGAATGGATTGACTAAGTAAGCATCAAGCTATAGTAAATTGTAGAAAGAAAACTGTTGTGCTTAGAAATTCAGAACAATCTAAGGCAATTGTGAGGGGTGTATGTTCTAATCCTTTAGTAGATGTGATTTCTGCCATGCAAGCTTATCGGTGTTTGAGAAAAGGATGTGAAGCTTTCCTAGCTCTTGTGCTAGATTCAAAGAGAGAACAAGTTAAAATACAGGATATACCAGTAGCGAGGGAATTTCTTGATGTGTTTCCAGAAGAGTTGGTTGGTATACAACTTGTGAGGGAAGTGGAGCTATCAATTGAGATTGTGCTGGGTACAACACCTATCTCTAAGACACCTTAACGAATGGCTCCTACTGAGTTGAAAGAATTAAAGACTCGGTTGTAAGAGTTGTTAGATAGGGGTTTTATACGACCGAGTGTATTACCTTAGGGAGCTCTAGTGTTATTTGTTAAGAAGAAGAATGATGTTATGAGAATGTGTATTAATTATAGACAGCTTAACAACATAATAGTGAAGAATAGATATCCTTTGCCAAGGATTGAGGATTTGTTTGAACAGCTGAAAGGAGCTGGTGTGTTCTCTAAGATTGATTTAAGATCAGGGTACTATCAGCTACAAGTTAAGAAGGAGGATATACCAAAAATTGTATTCAGGACTCGATATGGTCATTATGAATTCCTAGTAATGCCATTTGGGCTGACCAATGCGCTTGTAGCATTCATGGATCTGATGAATAGAGTGTTTAGGCCATATTTGGATCACTTTGCAGTGGTGTTCATTCATGACATATTGGTGTATTCGAAGAATGAGAAAGAACATGAGTAGCATATGAGAATTGTGCTTCAGACTTTGAGGGAACATCAGCTCTATGCTAAGCTCAGTAAGTGTGAGTTTTGGCTTAAGGAAGTATCTTTTCTGGGTTATGTTGTCTCTTTTGAGGGCATTAAGTTTGATCCAGCTAAGATAGAAGCAGTTGTGAATTGGAAACCACCCAGAAATGTGCCTGACATTAGGAATTTCTTGGGATTATCTGGTTATTATCGGCATTTTGTGAAAGGGTTTTCAGTTATAGCTTCTCTGCTTACCAAGTTGCTTTATAAAGGGTTACATTTGTGTGGTCAAATAAGTGTCAAGCTAGTTTCGAACAGTTGAAAAAGATGCTTGTTGTGCCACCAATCCTAACTCAACCTATTTCTAGCAAGGAGTACGCTATGTATAGCGATGCTTCTAGAATTGGATTGGGTTGTGTACTGATGCAAGATGGGAAAGTGATAGCTTATGGTTTGAGACAGTTGAAACCGCATGAGCATAATTACCCGATGCATGATATGGAGTTAGCTGCAGTAGTGTTTGCTTTGAAGATTTGGCGCCACTATTTGTATGGTGAAAGGTGTAAGATTTTTACTAATCATAAGAGTCTTAAGTATTTGCTCACTCAGAAAGAGTTGAATTTGAGATAGAGGAGGTGGCTTGAAATGTTTAAAGATTATAACTGCATTGTGGATTACCATCCGAGTAAAGCTAATATAGTGGCTAATGTGTTGAGTAGGAAGTCAGTCTCAGCTTTGCCATTGCAGCAAGTTAAATGGAGATTTGCTTCAGATGGAGCTTTAGTGGCTTAGTTGAAAGCAAGACCTAACTTGATGTGTGAGATAATGGATGCGCAGAAAAGTGATCCTAAGTTACAATATATTCTGCTGCTAGTCAGGAATGACGACAAGATTGACTATTCAATAGATAAAGAAGGTGTTATGTATTATTGGGATTGGTTATGTGTGGCAAGTGATAAAAGATTGAGAAAAAAGCTCTTGCATGAAGCGCATAATACAGTTTTTACTATGCATCTAGGTGGCAATAAAATGTATCAAGATTTGATACAGATTTACTGGTGGCCTGGTATGAACAGAGATGTGGTGGAGAATGTTTTACTGGTGACCTAGTATGAAGAGAGATGTGGTGGAGAATGTTTCTAAGTGCTTGACTTGTTAGCAAGTGAAAGCGAAATATCAAGTTCCATCAGGTCTGTTGAATCCTATTTCGATTCCATAGTGGAAATGGGATAACATTACCATGGATTTTGTCATTGGCCTTTCAATGACATCGAAACAATACGATTCAGTATGGGTAATAGTTGATCGATTTTCTAACTCAGCTCATTTTATACCGATTCGACTCGATTACTCTATGGGTTAGTTGGCTGAACTGTATGTGAATGAGATTGTAAGACTGCATGGTATTCCTTTGTCCATTGTATCTGACAAATATCCGAGGTTTACTTTGAAGTTCTAGAGAGGTTTGCAATTCGCACTTGGTACAAGATTGCATTTCAGTACAGCTTTCCATCCGCAGGCTGATGGACAGTCAGAAAGGGTGATCCAAGTGTTAGAAGATTTGCTTCGAGCATGTGTTTTGGATTTCTCTAAGAGTTGGGATAAGTACATTCCATTGAAGGAATTTGCATATAATAAAAGTTATCAAGTGAGTATTAGCATGGCACCGTATGAAGTTCTTCATGGTAGAAAATGTCAAACTCCTGTGTATTGGACAGAGTTGAATGAGCATAAGATCATTGGTTTTGATTTGGTAAGAGACGCAGAAGAGAAAGCTAAGATTATTCATGCAGAGGTTGAAAGCTGCTAGTGACAGACAAAAGTCATTCGAAAGAGAAAGGATATTGAGTTTGAAGTGGGTGACTGGGTGTGACGTGCGCGGACCCTACCCGTTCCTAGAATGCCCACTTTTAGGGCCCGAGAGGGGTTTGCGTCTTTTGATCTTGGGCAATCATGAGATATTTTGGACACTTCCTTCCAATAGAACACTGGAAGGATCATCTAATCCCATGAAGCCTTTAGACACCTTTGAGATATTTTGGAGTTACCACCCAATTTACAAGAAATTAGGAAAGTTCGTCTAACCTCGGAGGTCTTAAACCAAAGAAAATGTTCGGAACTTCACTCTTATTAATACCATAAGTTAAGTTATAAATGAGTTTTTCTTCAATTATTTTTCGTTTTTTACTTCAATAAAATTTCTTTTAAAGGTTTTAGATTGAATTTTAATAATAAAAAATTAGTTTTGAGACAAAAAAATATTTCTTTGCTCTTAAAAGTCAATTTTTTCACTTATTTTTTTTTTCTTCTTCAATTAAATTTCTTCAAAGATTTTACATTGAATTTTTGATGAAAAATTGATTTTGAGACAAAGAAAATAATTGTTTGCTCTTTAAATCCAATGTTTTCATTTAATTTTATAAAAAAATACGATTTTTACAATTATTTTTCTAAAGAGAAAAGTTTTGCATTTTTTTATTTCTCTAATTTAATTTTTTTTTTTCTTTTTGCGAATCTAAACGAGAAAATGAATCATCTTATCTTAGTCTATCAAATCTGAATTCTGAGGGTAAATATTCTGGGTTCGATCTCATATTTTTATTTTTTTATTTTTTATCGTATTATTTTTATTTTTTGTTTACAATCAATTAATTAGCATGTAAATTTTTAGATCTATTATTTTATTTGTTTGTTTGATGTGATTTTTTTTTTATTTTTTTCCCTTTTATTTTATTTTCTTTTTTATTTTCTTTATTTATTTATCCAATTGTTTATATATTTATTTTATTTAATCTGATTTCCTATTATTATTATTGTTGTTGTTGTTCTTATGTGTATTAATCTATTAATTTATTAGTTTTATTATGTCATTTAATTTATTTGTTATTCATAATGCACTTTATTTTACTTTATTTATTTTAATTAATTCTTTTTTTTACTTTATGTGTTTTAATTAATTTTTTGATTTAATTACTAACATTAATTTTAATTGTGTTTGTTTTTTTGTTTCATATCTTTGTTTTTACTTGTTTGAGCACACATGTAAACGAATGAGGAGATTCAGGAGATTTATTTTGGTTGATTTATCATTTTTGTTATTTGTACTATTTTTCTTTAATTTGCTTTTTATTTATTTTGTCACGTAATTAGTATTAAAATTATTTATTTTATACACGTTTAATTAAAAATCACAAAAATATTTATATTAATAAATTTGGGATTTTTTCCTAATAAAATGGGATCAATGTCTTAATTTTAGCCAATAAAATGTCATATTCAAAAGGAGAGTTAAATTTCATAAAATAGGATCACTCATCTCGATTTTCTCAATATTCATCTAAAAATAACTTTTCGAATTTTTAAGTGTGTATGAAGGAACTAATGTTCCTACTCCGAATAAATGGCCCGATTTATATATGTCATTTATTTAAATGATTTTGCTTATTTAATTTTCTATTTTGGGGGATTGCATTTTTGTCCCAATTTTATTTAATAATTTATTTTGTAGTTTAGTTATTTCTTTATCGCTTTCTCCGATGCTTGATGTGCGCTTAAATTAAATTGCATGATGAGGTGAGAAAAGAGATGAAAATTTAATAATTAAAAGCTCACTTATAATTTAACCAAGGCATTAAGAAAAGTGAAGTTCCGAACCACTCTCTGGTTTAGACCTCCGAGGTTAGATGAATTTTCCCAATTTTTTTAAATTGGGTGGTAACTCCAAAATACCTCAAAAGTGCCTAAAAGTTTCATGTGATTAGATGAACTTTTCCAATGTTCTATTGGGTAGAGATTCCAAAATATCTCATGTTACCCAAGATCTAGATACCACCCTTCTCAGACCCTAAAAATGGGTCCTCCGAGAAATATAGCGGGTTTCAGCGCATGTCAAGGTGGCAACTTGTAACAACCCGAAATGTACCCTAGAAGGATTTGTATATGTCTAGGGATATTGGTGATCGAAACTGTATGATTTGATGGTCGGAGTGATTAAGTAGGAGAAAGGATATGATCAGAATTAAGAAAAAGAGAGCCAAGGGTAATTTGGTCATTTTGCATACATGGATTTAATTGAATGGAAAAAATAACTATAAGGGCCAATTTATGAAAATGGATTAGTAATATGCTGAATGTATGTAAGTTGTGGTGTCAGGTGTGCCAAAAGGATGAATTTGGTATAAATGTAAAAGTTTCAGCAAGTGCGGCCAATTACAAATTTGTAAGGTATGAATTTAGGACTTAATTGAAGGAATAAAATTAATTATATAGGCCAATGTTAAGGATTATATAAATAGATACCAAATGTAAGAAGAGAGAAAAGTTGATGGACCAAATAAGAGAATTGACATAAAAATCTAATTTGGGCCAATAGGAAGGTGACATGTGGTAAGGGGACAAGAATGAGTGGGGAGAGGTATTTAAGAAGAGAGAGAATGTGAGTGAGGGGCAGATTTTTTGCTCACCCTCACATTTTCCCCTCTTCTTCTTCTTCTTCTTCTTCCTCTTCCTTGTTTCAATTTGTCCCCTTGCTGCTGCAATTTTTGGATGGTTTAGCGAATTCAAGGTTTGATTAGGTGAGTAATCGGTTCATTCTCTCTTTCCTTCCTCCTTTTTCTTCTTCTTCTTCTTCTTCTTCTTTATTTTACATAAATAAAGGTTATATGTGATTTGGGTTAAACTTTAAGCCTTGGATTTGTTTTGTGTGGAGGAATTTGGATGAGGAGATGTATGGAAGAGTATGATTGTAAGTTGAGGCAACCATTTAAGCTAATTGGAGCTAAGGAAGTGAGGTTTGGGAAATTTACATGGTTAGATGTATATACATATGTGTATTGATGAATTGCTATTTTGATATGTATTTGTTAAATTGGGTTGCTTATGTCAATTTGGTTGTGTGGTTTTGCTTGGATTTAGAGAGTTTGAAATTCTAGGGGAATTTCTGCCTAGATTTCACTGGACCTTTGATGATTGTTTTAGATATAAGTCAATTTTTTGATGTTCAAATAGTATGAAACCCATGCCTTTCGAAAGCTAATATACATACCTAAAAATGTCTCAGAAATGTCTATAAGCAAATTCAGGGTCAAAGATCCTTAAAAATGGCAAATACCGTGGTGTCCTTAAGTAGGCGGGTTCACTGGAACAGTGTAGGTTGTTAAGGTCATATCTGACGTTTGAGATGTTCGATTGATCTGAAATTTATTTCATTTGAAATCTAACATCCTATGTATCATTGTTTGAGAAGTAAGTTTTACCAAAATATGCGTTTTAGAGGTTGGTTTAGGAGGTAACAAGTCAGAGGTGAAAAGCTGTCCTGATGGTTTATTTTTCATAGGGATTTTATGGGAGCTTCTATCGCGAGCGCGACAGAACCTACTTGTTGAAGGTTTTTCCTTTTATTTTAAACCCCATGGTTGGTATGAATCCTTGCCCTTGTTTACCCTCCTCTAAGTTGTGTATTTTGGAATGTTTTTCCTTCCGAAATACACCTGAACTTTACTAAAACTTTCTAAGACTTATCTATCATATGTTTGGAGTTTTGTAAAGAATAATTGAAGGGTTACAACTCAATAATATGAGTGATTAAGGTTACAATTATGAATTATTACTCAAGTACTTAAAGACATAGTTAGTCGAACATTTATGGATATACCCAGAAGTGTTATGGTGGGAATTGTAATAGGTTTCTAAGCTAGAATACTACAATTTCATATATTGAACCTTTAAAACTACGGAGTTTTGATTCCCAATCCCTTGGGATACATAGGAATCCTGGAAGACCCCTTTCGAGTCCGAACTAAATCTTAGAAACTGATCCGTGCATAAAAGATGACATTTGACTAGAACTCTAAGAATGCCTTGGTACTTGTTTAAAGGAACGTAGAATGTACGTGCTAATGTATAGAAAATTTACTAGACTACTGGTAATTTGGGCCCTGAGTAAGCTTAATTATAGTTTAAAACTATTATGCAATCTGAAGATCGAAATAAATGATTATGACATGAACCGAGTATGAAATAAACCTTTTGTATATAAAATGATCATTGAAATGACCGTTTAGACATTGAATAATTGTGGAAGTAATGTTTACAAAATTGATATAGACATTACGAAAGTAAACATGTATATGTATAGTTGTATTAATTGAGAATTAGTATGATTGTTATCAAGTTTTGATGGCCTTATTGAGACTTGGATGGGGTGCTGGCGGAGCGTGATGCTTGGCTCTGTCGCAAGCGCGACTGGTGTCGCGAGTGCGACAGAGGCCATCTAGCTCTCTGTTGCGGTCGCGACTAAGGTTGCGAGCGTGACTCTTTTCTATACTACGAATGTATGTTGTCAAGGCACTTAGCATGGGTTTTCACTTATGATTTACATGTGACTGTGACGCGCGCCGGATCCCCGCGGCCGCCCGCTCGACCGCCCGCACGTGGGCGATCGGGGCATTTGTGGGTCCGTCAACAGCTTGCGATAAATCGCAAGTGCGTCTATGTTGGGCAACAAGGAGGTTTCATGGAGTCGCCACCCAATAGAACATTGGGAAAGTTTCTCTCGCCTCGGAGAGCCTAAGACTTGCGCATTTTATCCATATTGGGCCATGAGGCCTAGGATTAATGTCTAAGTCTCGTGACACAAAAGGTGTCTTGGAGGATAACCTCTAGCCTCTTGAGCCCAAAGACCAGAGCAGGGTTCGGGACTTCTCATTTATTCGTACCTTGATTAATATTATAATTAAGTTTTGAATTCATTGTTTCATCAACTTTCCACACAATGCAATTTTAATTTAAAGGCGCAATCATTCATATCAAAAGCGGTAAATGTAAGCAAAATCCAAAATAAAGCATTCAAAATAAATTACAATAACACTAGGAGCGGAATACAACTCCCATTTATAAAAGTGAAATACATGCATAAAACGGGTTATTCATTAATAGTGAGAACATTGGTCCTCGCATGCATATTTATTATGAAAAAGTTTTGATGTGATGATTTATTTGGGTATGAAAAACTAGGACATTGGTCCCCTTTTATTTAGAAAAAATGTCAAGTTAATTAATAGAAATGTTTTTGTGATTTTCTTTCTAGCGAGCCTAAATAAATAATTTTACAAGAAAATTATATGGCAAAATTAAATAAAATATTACAAATAAAGAAAATAAATAAACCAAACGAGCCTTTTTGGACCTCCCGATGTGCTCGCAAAAACGCCCAAGCGAAAAAAAGGAGTTTAGACATAAAAACAAATACAAATAAAACAATGTTAGTGATTAAATCAATTAAATCAATTAAACATGCAAAATAATGAATAACAAATTAAAATAAAATAAGATGATATGAAAAGAATGATAATGGAATAAAAAATATTAACAAACCAAAATAAAATGAGAAACATGCATTATGTATGACAAATGATTAAATGATGTGAATAAAATAAAATATGACATGTTGCTTAATTAATATATGTAAAAATATGAACATGATGAAAAATGATGAAGATAAACGAATCAAAGAATATATAAAATGATAAAGAAAAGAATAATAGATTAAAACAATTAAAGAATGATGAAAACAATTAAATAAACAATATGATTAATTAAATATGTTTACAAATGATATAAACCATTTACATGGCAAAAAGATCAATTAAAATAAATTTATTAATTACATGTTAAAAATAATGATGAATTAAAGTGAAAGAAATTAATTACATGTTAAAAATTAATAAACAATCAATATTTATGTGAATAAAAATCATATCATGTATAAACAATTAAATGGAACAAATATAAAATCAATACAACAAATTGAATAGATTAAAAACAATAAATAAATAATAATAACAATAACATATACATGAATAAATTAAATAAAATAGAAATTGAAATGGAGCCAAGAATATTTACCCTCAGAATATTGGATTTGATGAAGGAAAAGTGATGATTGATTTCTTTGTTTGATGATTCACAATATTAGAGTGAAATATTATGAAAATGTTGGAATTTTATTCCAAGGAACATGAAAATAAAAATGATCAAAAATTCTTTAAGAACAAAGAATTGATACCTTTACCTAAAGAAATGATTTTGATCAAAAAAAAAGTTTTATTGATTAAAATAAAGAAAAATTGATTGAAGTTTTATCAAATAAAAATTAGATTTTGATGACAAACAATTATTTTATTTGTTTCAAAATCAATTTTTTATCAAAAAGAGATTCAAAACAAAATCAATGAAAAAAAGTTTTATTGAACCCAAAATAAAAGATTAAAAACAATTTTAAGAACAAATAATTATTCTATTTGTCTCAAAAATTGAATCAAACAACAAAACTTCCCCTAAAAAATATGTTTAGAAGAAATTATGTTGAAAAAAAAGAATGAAACACTTGATTTTTCTTTGTGATTTTTGGTTGGAGAATAAATCTGGAATTTTTGGTGGAAGAAGAAGAAGATGAAGAGAAATTTTTAGGTCTAAAAAATGTGGGGAGGAGAGAAGAGAGACTACTTTGATTTCATCATAAACTATTTATAGGATAAAATAGGTTGCCCTAATTTAATTAAGGAAAAAACCTATTTTAACCCAAAATTATTTTATTTTTAATGATAAAATCAAGTTTTATTATTTAATTACCTAAAAAAATATTTTAGAATTTAATTTGAAGTCAAAAACCCCAAAAAAATGGGATAAAAAACGGATTTTTGGGTGAAAAAATCGGAAAAAAGGCTGAAAAAGAGGAAAAGGGTATCAGACCCTGTACCGACAGCCAGGAGGCCGTCGCCACAGAGGACACCGCCCGTCGCTATAGAGCGACGGGCACTCACGCGGCGAGGCGCGCGATTCCCGCCCGAGCTTCGCGCGGGAATCGCGCGAAGAGGCGAGCGGTGCGGCGCGCAGCGCGCAACGCTGCGCGTCGCTTTTTAGCGACGCGCAGCATTGGCGACGCCGCGCGTCGCTAAATCGCGCCCAGCGCGCTGGGCGCCTGGGCGTCGGCGTGCTGGGCGCCTGGCGCCTGCGAGCTGGGCGCCCGCGCGCCTGCGCGCTGCCGCGCCCGACACTCGCGGTCCGAAAAATTTTTTTATTTTTTTTTTTATTTTTTTCTATATTTTTTTTTTAAATTTTAAATTGACTAAAAACACCATAATTTTAAGTCCCCATTTTTCAAAATTTATTTTTTAAATCTTTTTTTTATTATTTTCTAATTTTCACTCTAAAATGCAAATTTGACGAGAAAATCATCACCTTTAACCTTTTAAGCCTGTGAAGGCAATTATCATCATTGGGTAACTTCGATCTAGGCTGACTCAGGACCCGGTGTCTACAGTTGCCCCCAGTTTAGGGGAATCTAGTACACTAGTGTCTAGGTGAGCCTAAACTCAAAGAAGAAAAGGAAAGAGACGCGTACCTGAGTCGGCCGTCTTTCCGCTTGATGGAGTTATGATGATAGCTGTTGCTGTCTTTTGGTTGTAACAGGTAATGCCGTGGTCGTGCTAACCTCTTGTGGGTAGTGCCGCCATCGTGCTAACCTATGTGAATTGGTAGTGCCGTGGTCGTGCTAACCTCTTGTGGGTTGTGCCGCCATCGTGCTAACCGCTGTGAATTTTGGAACTGTGCTCCCCCTGAGAGGTCTTCAGTTCTTTGCCATTTGCCCCCTGAGAGGTATTCAGTTCGTTGATTGTTTGCCCCCTGAGAGGTCTTCGGTTCATTGATTGTTTGCCCCCTGAGAGGTCTTCGATATGCTGCTCCCTGAGAAGTCTTCGATTTTCTGCTCGTTTGCCCCCTGAGAGGTCTTCAGTTTGCTGCTCCCTGAGAAGTCTTCGGTTTGCTGCTCCCTGAGAAGTCTTCGGTTTGCTGCTCCCTGAGAAGTCTTTGATTTTCTGCTCCCTGAGAAGTCTTCGGTTTTCTGCTCCCTGAGAAGTCTTCGGTTTGCTGCTCCCTGAGAAGTCTTCGATTTTCTTCTCCCTGAGAAGTCTTTGATTTTCTGCTCCCTGAGAAGTCTTCGGTTTTCTGCTCCCTGAGAAGTCTTCGATTTTCTGCTCCCTGAGAAGTCTTCGGTTTTCTGCTCCCTGAGAAGTCTTTGGTTTTCTGCTCCCTGAGAAGTCTTTGATTTTCTGCTCCCTGAGAAGTCTTCGGTTTTCTGCTCCCTGAGAAGTCTTCGGTTTTCTGCAAAATAAGGAAACTAAACTATGCAAAAATGGTGAGCATGCAAGTGAAATGTATGAGTAATGCAGGATAAAAATTCATCTGTGTGAACTTGAAGATGATAGCCGGGCTAGCTGCGATTTGCGATATAATTGATGCCTTTTGAGCTGCTTTTGAATTTCATGCCCTTTGGGATTGTGAGATTCTCACCTAGTACCTGTAGTCATTATTTGAAGGTAGTGCGTCCCTTATGGATTTTCACACTAGCTTTTCTTAGTGGGAGATGCGTCCTTTGTGGATTTTCACATAACCCTGTGCCTTATTTTTTTGCCTGGAATGGACCCAACCCAATCCAGCGGCTTTTCTCTTTCTTCTTTTTTTGAAGGACAGACTGCCTGTTTTCAGGTTTTCACCCTATCCTTTTGCCTAGTTTTTGCTTAGAGCGCCAGTTACGGTTTTCACTCTAACGGCTCTCTTTTTTTTGTTTTGTTTTTTTTTTTTTTTTTTGAGGTTGCTGAAGTTGTTGGCAAGAATCTTTAGGGAGTCTTAGGACATGGTTGCATGAGCTTGATTCTTCACATTTGATAGCAGGATGAATCGGTTGAAGCACTCGAGCGGTGGACAATAGGCGACTTTGGTCACACAAAGTTAACTGCTCTGACCACATCATTGCATAAATGCATGTGTTTCAATTTGATTTCATTAAGCATGATCCTTATTTTTGGCATTGATTTTTTTAAAAAATACAAGACTTTAGCTAATCTCGAGATAGATCTTGAAAGCATCAAACTCCTGTTATCAATCAGCCCTCTCGGGTTTTATGATTGACGATTTTCTCTCAATTTTTTCTTGAATGCGAATTCTAGATGCAACTTTAGGGATGAGACTTAACTCGAATGCATAAATGCACTCATGGCTTCTCGCTTGAAGCTTAAGAAACACCATAGGCCTCTTCTTACGTACCAAACCTTTTAGGAGGTCATCTCTGCTAATTGGATAAGACTGAACCAAGAATCAAGAGGTCTTACTTTGGTTGTAATGTTAGGCTTAGGTAGATGGCTATCAAAGGAGGATCAGGTCGCTAGAGAAAAATGGCCGCAATATTTTCTCGACTGGTGGATGAACCATTCTCAGCTCAGTTGTATATACAAAGGTATTCTTGAATTTGGGCTCGGTAACATTTCAGCTCCTTGAGATCAGAATAACAATAAAAGGGTAATTATTGAAACTAGTCAATTGGTTACTGTTTTGAGGTCTTTTTGTTTTTTTTCTTTTTTTTTTCACAGTGTAAACTCGTCCTTACCAAGGCAATTTTGATAACCCACAAAGAAATTGTTAATTGTTAAAACGTTCATCCATCCTTTTTAGAGCGGCCACTCTTCTAAGGGGAAGCCAAAATCATTTTAGGCGAGGGGATAGTTTTAATGTGTGTAACAACAAAATTGGCACGCATTCAGCATACCCGTATAAAGGCTCAATGGGCTAGCAAGCGATTGTGAAGTAAGGGTAGGAAATGGTCATTTAGAGAGCTATACAAAGAAAATGTTGCCTAAATCATTTTCTAGGTTCCGTCTTATCCAGGGATCGCTTTGACGGGTAATCAGAAAGGTTCTAGTGCTCTTAGTGAGTTTCCATCCAGTCCCCTAATTGCAACTAGTTTTTTTATTATTTTTAATTTCCCTCTCTACAGGAGCTATGTTAGATGCTATCAAAATTTTCTTTGGGTTCCCCAAAGTTTTCGAGATTAACTGCAGTCATATTATTTGAATTAATGCCAAAGTTAATTTGTTATGATCATGCAAAATGAAATCAATAGAAATGCCATACAAATAAGCAAAATTGTTCTCTTTATTACAAATAGAAAATTGTAATATAAAAAGTTCCAGAAATGAAAAGATTCCAGCATCTAAAAGCAATATCACTAGTGGACTGCAAGACACGATCATGTTTGCGGTGGAGGGACTGCGTTGTAGCCTGCCTTTTTCTTCTTTTCTCTCTTCTCAGGATCTGTGATCTGATTGGTGTCAATGAGATCCTGGATCTTGTTTCTCAGAATACGGCAATAGTCAGTCAAATGGCCGGTGTGCTGGTGGTAAGCGCAGTACTGATCACCTCTATGTCCTGGCTGTCCTTGACTCAAGGCTGGTCTTGGTGGCAAAGGTTGCAACTTGCCTTCTTTCATTAGTTTCTCCAGTACCCAGGATAGAGAGCGGCCTAAGTTGGAGTAGTATCTTTGACCCTGCCCAACTCCAGTAGCTGAGACCTCTGCCGTCCTACCGTTTCTGCTGTTGCTGCCCCCAGCACCTCCAGATTTGAATCTCGACTGGTTCCCATAGCCTTTCCCAGCAAAGTTATTTTGGCTTGCTTTCTTTGCCAGGTAAGCCGCCTCAGCTTCTATAGCGATATCCTTAAGCGACTCCCAGTCCTTGAGCCCCTTAAAACTGAGAAAGTCCCTTAAGTAAGGGCATGAGTTTCTAATAAACAGCCTAATCTGGTCTGCAGTGTCAGGCTTCCTCTTCATCTCCATGACCCTATTTCTCCATCTTGTAAGGTACTCATGGAATGACTCATCATTCTTCTGCTGTAGAAGCTCGAGGTCTTTTAGGGTGACCTCCATCCTGGTGCTGCAGTCGTACTGCTTCATGAATTCTTCGGTCAAAAGGTCCCAGTCCTCTTTGGACCTCCTATCCAACCCGTGGTACCAGTCAACTGCCGGGCCCACCAGACTAAGGCAGAAATATTCCACCTTCTGCTTCTTACTCAGCCCTGTGCCTTTCATGACCAAGGTGTACTGCTTGATGTGGGCGGATGGGTCAGAGGTGCCATCAAACTTCGGAAGCTCGGGCATCTTGAATCTTTGGGGCAGCAGCTCTTCATCCCCTAGATCTCTGTCTTCTGGGTTGATCCCCTTGCCAGCTGACAGCATGCAGGTGATAGCTTCGATCTGTTGTCTCATACCTCTTAAAGCTTCATCCTCTACTCTAGGTGCTCTGGGCCTTGCAGCTTGGTGGACTATCGGCACCACTTCTTCTTCCTCCTCCATCAGGAAATCATCGTTGGGGTTATGAATCCTTTCCCCTCTTGGCTCGATGGGTACAGCAGCTCTGTGCTCATTGTTGGGTTGACGAGCAGCAGCTCCAACGAAGGGAGCCTCCCCACCAGCAGGTGGTTCGGCTTGCCCCCGAGGAGGGGCTGCTTGTGGCTGTAGAGCAGCAGGTGGTTGTGGGGCAGCAGGTGGATGGGCAATCCTTTCAGCCATGGCACCCATCATTTCCATCATTCTTCGTTCGAAGTCCTCTAGCCTCCTAGCTAGGTCTTGAGTGGTCAAAACTCCAGGTTCTTCTGCCATTGATGATTCAAGAGAGGATTCACTGATTGATGAGAATGACTCAGAATCCCAGTCAGACACTAGTTCCGGCAACTCAAAGAGCAGATTTGTCCTTATTAACCGACCGTCGGAACCTCTAGTCCACTTAGATGAATCTATGATGGCTGAAAAAAATTAGATTGTTAGGATGATGCATGAATGGCATATACAATGCATGATAGTGAGATATGCAACATTTACAATCACATGCAAGCAAGTAGAGCCTTCCAACCTTATTACTCCCACACACGAGGTAATTCGGTCTCTTTCCTAGGTGGGCTTGATCCATGGGTTAGCGGGGAACCCAATGGATGCGTATGGTGCTCGGTGAAGAACCGGCATCATAACATCTCTTATCTAATGTGCAAGCACATGGGTTATGATCGTTATGTATTTAGGCAGCCCGAACAAGTTGACATGGGCCTATCGGGGCATGAAAGCCTTTGATTAGGTGACCAATCAGATTATTTGGGTTTGTCCAATACAAAATGATCCATATATCAAGCAAGGTATTACGGTTCATATCACCTAAGGGAAGTATCTATTGCCATTACATGAGCTTTGGTCAAAGGGTGGTGTTACTTTAGGGCTACCCAAGCATGATCCCTGCCGACGGGTCTAGCTCATCACGAGCGTAACGACCGATCGGGTCACCATTTGATATACCATTGAGGTACGAGGCTTGGGCTGGTGATTATCCTTAACACTTCCCCAAATTGAGTGAAAATGAGGTCGTGCTTCAGGAACGCACCGGGGCTAAAAGAGGGACCAAACTAGCATAGATCTAAGGCTCTAATGAGATGCAATGCAGTTTTGAAAGAAGATGAAAATTTTAAATTAAAACTCAATTATGATTTTTAATCAAGGTACTTTCGAATCGAAGTCTCGAGTACGTCCCCAGTGGAGTCGCCACTGTGACGCGCGCCGGATCCCCGCGGCCGCCCGCTCGACCGCCCGCACGTGGGCGATCGGGGCATTTGTGGGTCCGTCAACAGCTTGCGATAAATCGCAAGTGCGTCTATGTTGGGCAACAAGGAGGTTTCATGGAGTCGCCACCCAATAGAACATTGGGAAAGTTTCTCTCGCCTCGGAGAGCCTAAGACTTGCGCATTTTATCCATATTGGGCCATGAGGCCTAGGATTAACGTCTAAGTCTCGTGACACAAAAGGTGTCTTGGAGGATAACCTCTAGCCTCTTGAGCCCAAAGACCAGAGCAGGGTTCGGGACTTCTCATTTATTCGTACCTTGATTAATATTATAATTAAGTTTTGAATTCATTGTTTCATCAACTTTCCACACAATGCAATTTTAATTTAAAGGCGCAATCATTCATATCAAAAGCGGTAAATGTAAGCAAAATCCAAAATAAAGCATTCAAAATAAATTACAATAACACTAGGAGCGGAATACAACTCCCATTTATAAAAGTGAAATACATGCATAAAACGGGTTATTCATTAATAGTGAGAACATTGGTCCTCGCATGCATATTTATTATGAAAAAGTTTTGATGTGATGATTTATTTGGGTATGAAAAACTAGGACATTGGTCCCCTTTTATTTAGAAAAAATGTCAAGTTAATTAATAGAAATGTTTTTGTGATTTTCTTTCTAGCGAGCCTAAATAAATAATTTTACAAGAAAATTATATGGCAAAATTAAATAAAATATTACAAATAAAGAAAATAAATAAACCAAACGAGCCTTTTTGGACCTCCCGATGTGCTCGCAAAAACGCCCAAGCGAAAAAAAGGAGTTTAGACATAAAAACAAATACAAATAAAACAATGTTAGTGATTAAATCAATTAAATCAATTAAACATGCAAAATAATGAATAACAAATTAAAATAAAATAAGATGATATGAAAAGAATGATAATGGAATCAAAAATATTAACAAACCAAAATAAAATGAGAAACATGCATTATGTATGACAAATGATTAAATGATGTGAATAAAATAAAATATGACATGTTGCTTAATTAATATATGTAAAAATATGAACATGATGAAAAATGATGAAGATAAACGAATCAAAGAATATATAAAATGATAAAGAAAAGAATAATAGATTAAAACAATTAAAGAATGATGAAAACAATTAAATAAACAATATGATTAATTAAATATGTTTACAAATGATATAAACCATTTACATGGCAAAAAGATCAATTAAAATAAATTTATTAATTACATGTTAAAAATAATGATGAATTAAAGTGAAAGAAATTAATTACATGTTAAAAATTAATAAACAATCAATATTTATGTGAATAAAAATCATATCATGTATAAACAATTAAATGGAACAAATATAAAATCAATACAACAAATTGAATAGATTAAAAACAATAAATAAATAATAATAACAATAACATATACATGAATAAATTAAATAAAATAGAAATTGAAATGGAGCCAAGAATATTTACCCTCAGAATATTGGATTTGATGAAGGAAAAGTGATGATTGATTTCTTTGTTTGATGATTCACAATATTAGAGTGAAATATTATGAAAATGTTGGAATTTTATTCCAAGGAACATGAAAATAAAAATGATCAAAAATTCTTTAAGAACAAAGAATTGATACCTTTGCCTAAAGAAATGATTTTGATCAAAAAACAAGTTTTATTGATTAAAATAAAGAAAAATTGATTGAAGTTTTATCAAATAAAAATTAGATTTTGGTGACAAACAATTATTTTATTTGTCTCAAAATCAATTTTTTATCAAAAAGAGATTCAAAACAAAATCAATGAAAAAAAGTTTTATTGAACCCAAAATAAAAGATTAAAAACAATTTTAAGAACAAATAATTATTCTATTTGTCTCAAAAATTGAATCAAACAACAAAACTTCCCCTAAAAAATATGTTTAGAAGAAATTATGTTGAAAAAAAAGAATGAAACACTTGATTTTTCTTTGTGATTTTTGGTTGGGGAATAAATCTGGAATTTTTGGTGGAAGAAGAAGAAGATGAAGAGAAATTTTTAGGTCTAAAAAATGTGGGGAGGAGAGAAGAGAGACTACTTTGATTTCATCATAAACTATTTATAGGATAAAATAGGTTGCCCTAATTTAATTAAGGAAAAAACCTATTTTAACCCAAAATTATTTTATTTTTAATGATAAAATCAAGTTTTATTATTTAATTACCTAAAAAAATATTTTAGAATTTAATTTGAAGTCAAAAACCCCAAAAAAATGGGATAAAAAACGGATTTTTGGGTGAAAAAATCGGAAAAAAGGCTGAAAAAGAGGAAAAGGGTATCAGACCCTGTACCGACGGCCAGGAGGCCGTCGCCACAGAGGACACCGCCCGTCGCTATAGAGCGACGGGCACTCACGCGGCGAGGCGCGCGATTCCCACCCGAGCTTCGCGCGGGAATTTTAGCGACGCGCAGCATTGGCGACGCCGCGCGTCGCTAAATCGCGCCCAGCGCGCTGGGCGCCTGGGCGTCGGCGTGCTGGGCGCCTGGCGCCTGCGAGCTGGGCGCCCGCGCGCCTGCGCGCTGCCGCGCCCGACACTCGCGGTCCGAAAAATTTTTTTATTTTTTTTTTTATTTTTTTCTATATTTTTTTTTTAAATTTTAAATTGACTAAAAACACCATAATTTTAAGTCCCCATTTTTCAAAATTTATTTTTTAAATCTTTTTTTTATTATTTTCTAATTTTCACTCTAAAATGCAAATTTGACGAGAAAATCATCACCTTTAACCTTTTAAGCCTGTGAAGGCAATTATCATCATTGGGTAACTTCGATCTAGGCTGACTCAGGACCCGGTGTCTACAGTGACACATTGTGTAAACTAGGATATGTTATACCATGTAAGCTATAGTTGAAATGAATTTTTAAGTATATGTTAAACTAAGATATGATTGTAATAAAAAGGTTATTGTCTATTATATTCTATATGAGCTATTGCTTTGGTTTATAAGTGAATTATGTGTATGATTATTATATGACTACAATAACAATATGCGCTTCTGAAAAAGTATTAAAATAACATGTATATCATTAAATAAAATAATTATGTGCTTAGCCTGCGTGAGTCGAGTCGTAGACAGATAGGTATACCTATAGAGTTCTGTTAGCTACAACGCCAATGCATTCTAGACCCTAATTAGGTCCTCATTTGGATCCTTATGATCCTCAATGTGTTCGGATCTTGTTTAAGATCCCCCAACGTGAAAATATTTTTGAATGAGAAATTAAAGATGTTTCTTTTCGATTGTACCCTCAGGTACCCCAATGTGTTCACTCGTTATCCACCCTCTTGACTTAGTAGGCATTAAATGAACAAAAGAATGTGAATAGAGTAATAAGTTATGATTCAATAAATATATGTGAAGACTTGTGTGAATGTATGAGATTATGCATTTAATAACAATGTGATCACATTGTCTGCTGTGACCTATATGTGGCCTGAGCTAGTACTTCATGCACCTATGTGTTCTTGGATTCCGTATGGATCCCTATGCAAAAATGTGATAACACCCTTTAATGCCTACAAGGTCCAGTTTTGTTATTTCCTTTGGAATAGAAATATGAGTAGTGAGGCATGAAAGGCATGTATTAATTAATTATCACTCTATTTGACTATGTTGATATACTCTGTAATTATGATTTGTTTATGATTAATTCTATACATAATCGAATAAAATTATTAAGTGAGATTAGCATAGGCATTTTTTTTTATATACATGGTTTCTATATTGGATATTTTATTATTGTGTGTATTGTTTGACGACTGCTGTGAGTAGTCGTCCATATTACATGTTTTCCCCACTAAGCCTTTGTGCTTAGCATGGGTGTGTATCCATGCAGGTTTGGAGTTAGCCGTGTCACCGAGATCAAACCATAGTAGTTTAGCCAATAAGTCTATAGTAGTTTATGGACTGGAGTTTATAGTTATATTTGTAATGTATTCTTTATTGTTTTTGTTCTAAGTGAATGGTATGTAATAAGATTTTCATGGTAAAGTGTGATGTAACTTATATGTGATTGTTTTTTGTATTGTGTGAGTATTTGAGAATTAAAGAAATTTTATAGTTCTGCTTCTATTATTATTCCCAGCATGTTTTTGCCTGTAGCATTCTTCACTCATTGTCGCATACTGCCTATATTATTATACAATATGCTACGTATGGGTAAGGGGTAACATTAGTGGTATCAGAGCATAGGTTTAGTCGGTTCTGGACAACTAGGAGTTTAAAGTGTGTCTGTATACTTTTGTGTTTACCAAAGCAGATGTCCTCATTCTCTAATGGTTTTAGAAATTGCAAATTTTGAATAAGTTAGGTGCATAGTCAGAAGGTGTAAAGCTGATGAATCGTGATTTGTCTGTTTTGGATTGTTTATAGTTGAAAGATATGAAAGCTGTGCATCAATAGTATTATAAGAAATTTAGTTAAGAAGTTTCTCCTAGTATGGTTTGAATTCTGAAAAGAATTTCTTATTTTTAAGGGAATGGAGAGTAAGGATGCAAATGGTTTTGATTTGAGAATATTGGTGGCACTCTGTGCGTCTGTCAGCCATCTCAATTGAGATTATTTCAACATAAGCATGTATCAGCATAGGGATGGGAAAGTATAATAGCACTGCATCAATCGCATCTACATCATTTTGCATACATAAATCATTAGACATTCATTTCATTCACATCCCTTATTTGTATGTGATAAGCAATTTAATTCGATTCAATTGAAAGGTGGCTGACAGGCTTTGCATTGAGTGTGGAATGGTGAAGTGGACATATTAAGAAAATGTGAAATGTATGCTGCCATCATTGTAGAAAGTAAATAGGTAATACTGATATGAAAGGATTATTTCTGAAGGATGAAATAAGAATTGGTAACTAAGAGGGTTGATAGGCAATGTACATAATAAAGATGATAACTAGTGTATTTTAAAAAAAATTTTTTTTGAGGTGATAAGGAATTTAAGTAATAAAACTCAGTATTTATATGTAAATTGGTTAAATATGAAGCTTATATGTGGATCCCAACCCATGATATGACTATAATTGTAATGCAGGTTAGGTATTGAGTAGTGAATTATTGAGATAAGGTTTACTCGATTTGATAAGATAGTTCTGATGAGTTCGAATTCGATTTTTGTTAAGAATATTTCACATTATAAGGATATTGAAATGTGATATGTGAATGATGTAGTGTATGAGAAGTGATAAGTTATGAGTAAAGTGTATAAGTTATTTAATAGTGGAATGTTCACGCCTAAGTGTGGTAGTGATAAGGAATACGATATGTGAATAGTCCGATGTTTGTGAATTTCGAGGACGAAATTCTTTAAGGAGAAAATAATTGTAACAACTCGAAACGTACCCTAGAAGGATTTGTATATGTCTAGGGATATTGGTGATCAAAACTGTATGATTTGAGGGTCGGAGTGATTAAGTAGGAGAAAGAATATGATCAGAATTAAGAAAAAGAGAGCCAAGGGTAATTTGGTCATTTTGCATACATGGATTTAATTGAATGGAATAAATAAGTATAAGGGCCAATTTATGAGAATGGATTAGTAATATGCCGAATGTATGTAATTTGTGGTGTCAGGTGTGCCGAAAGGACGAATTCGGTAAAAATATAAAAGTTTCGGCAAGTGCGGCCAATTGCAAATTTGTAAGGTATGAATTTAGGACTTAATTGAAGGAATAAAATTAATTATGTGGGCCAATGTTAAGGATTATATAAATAGATGCCAAATGTAAGAAGACAAAAGAGTTGATGGACTAAATAGGAGAATTGACATAAAAATTTAATTTGGGCCAATAGGAAGGTGACATGTGGCAAAGGGATAAGAATGAGTGGGAAAAGGTATTTAAGAAGAGAGAGAACGTGAGTGAGGGGCAGATTTTTTGCTCACTCTCACATTTTCCCCTCTTCTTCTTCTTCTTCCTTATTTAAATTTGTCCCCTTGCTGCTGTAATTTTTGGATGGTTTAGCAAATTCAAGGTTTGATTAGGTGAGTAATCGGTTCATTCCTTCCTTCTTCTTCTCCTTCTTCTTCTTCTTCTTCTTCTTCTTCTTCTTCTCCTCCTCCTTCTTCTTCTTTATTTTACATAAATAAAGGTTATATGTGATTTGGGTTAAACTTTAAGCCTTGAATTTGTTTTGTGTGGAGGAATTTGGATGAGGAGATGTATGGAAGAGTATGATAGCAAGTTGAGGCAACCATTTAAGCTAATTGGAGCTAACGAAGTGAGGTTTGGGAAATTTACATGCTTTGATGTATATACATGAGTGTATTACTGAATTGCTATTTTGATATGTATTTTGTTAAATTGGGTTGCATATTTTAATTTGGTTGTGTCGTTTTGCTTGGATTTAGAGAGTTTGAAATTCTAGGGGAAATTCTGCCCGGATTTCACTGGACCTTTGATGATTATTTTAGCTATAAGTCGAGTTTTAGATGTTCGAATAGTATGAAACTAGTGCCTTTCGAAAGCTAAGACACATACCCTAAAAATGTCTCAGAAATATCTATAAGAAAATTCTGGATCAAAGATGTAACACCCCAATACCCCTTGGGAGGATATCGGAGCGCTACGCGAACACACTCACACATACATGTACTATAACGGAAGCAATAACAATAAATAATATAAGAATATCTTGGGCCAAACATATACTATTAATAAATAATATACATATTACAAAATAGTTTTTGGTACAAAAACATTACCGATAACGTTTACATATAAACACTAGACTTTCTATTTACATAATGATGTTACTCAAAACTTCAGAAACTCAATCTTATACAAAAAAGATGCTCATCAAGCTCCTAGTGGCCATGACCTGTAAATACAAACTCTCTAGAACCAACCCGTAAACCTACATGGGAAAAACACCCGTGCAAAGCGATAACGCTTAGTAGGGATAAATAGAAGCAAAAGACTTCAAATGAAGTCACAAATATATCACATACATATCAAAAGTCATGTCATTTACAAATAACCATATACACAACCTTGTAATAGATAACATTCACTCTAATCAGTTCCACATGCAAATATCCAAGTAATATGGCAAAATAATATTGATATCATGTCATGCTATATTTGTGTATATCTATATGAATCTCTATACATATGCAAGTCTCTACTACACTTCTTGTACACTACAGACCATACAGTAGCCTGAGAAACACGACAAAGCATAAAGTACCCTGAATTCTCAGTAATTGTGGATACGGGTACTATATCTGAAATACTGATAAACAGTATTAACGGTGGAGACCTAACTCAAAATTGAATACACTAGGTATTCGCTGGTGGACACAATTAAGATCAACGGAGCAGCCACACTCTGTCCCTTTCTAAGCATGCTTATCTATCCACTACTATGACTGTTCAGGCTCGACAAGAATTCTACAAACTGAATCATATACATTGCATGTACTCTAATGTTCAATCAAAACACTATACACTATTTACATATTAACTGAGCAAACCATGTGCATATATATACCCTATGCATATACTCACATGTAGAAATATAATATCAACGAATCTTTGCACTACACACTACTAATTAATCAAATGCACACTCCATTATACATGTTCATAGAATTCATACATTATGATTCAATATACTATATCATATGCACTACAATCACTCAAGCATTATATCATGCTTCAATCATATATGGTCAATATCACATGCCATGTTATGTTCAACAATTAAAAATCATGTATACATTTAATTCATTTTTAAACTCTTATGCCATAGCATTAACTACCTATAATTTCAATTGACAACCACTTATAAACTCATTTCATAAGGTTGGATATGAGTTGGATAAGCTATAGGAACTTACAATGAAATTCGGGTGCATTTCGGGAAGAAAAATGCTCAAAATATGCAAATCAGGGGATGGTCACGGTGGTAACCACTTGGTTGTGACTGTGAGGTCCAAAAATATTCAATTCTGCCTTGTCTCAGCATTGGTCACAGTGGCAACCAATTAGTTGTGACCGTGACATACCAAAATAGCAAAACAGAAGCAAAAACTCAGAACTGCTTCACTACTTTATTTTGCACAGCCTAAACCAACATCTAAACCTCACTTTTAGCCAAAACTCTAATTGTTCCCTAGGATGTTAAGATTCAAACAAAACATATTTCAGGTCAAATAAACATCTATAACGTTAGATATGATCTAAACAATCTGACCTGCTCAAATGAACCGGACAAAGTAGAGACACCTCTATTTTGGACAATTTTTAGGGTCCTAGAATAAGAATTTACTTAAGGTTATTCGAGAATTTTATATAAATGGAAGTTATGGTTCTAATGACTCAACAATAACTTAATTTAGAGGACTAAAACTCTACTTATGGCAAAAATATTACACGAAGGTCAGATGAAAAATGGACAGAATTCCCCAAAAACATACTTTTCACACAAAAACTATATGGAAATCACCTAACACCATCCAAACTCATGCAAAATGATCAAATTACATACTCATAAACATATATAAATACATGTAACCTAAGAACACCTCAAGCAATAAAAATGAATAAAGTCAAAACCGCACACGATCCCGACCTTTCGGTAGCTCGATCACTGCTCTCTATTCGATTCCGATCTTCTCCTTTCCCTTGTCCCTCTTCTTGTCCATAACTTACATGCACAAATCACCCAAGAAAACACTTAACCCATACTCTTAACTTTAAATCAAAAACAAAAAACACACTAGAAGAAGAAGACCAATACTAACATCATCCACTTACCTCTACTCAAAAACCAAATTTACCCTCATACACTCTCTTCAAACCAATCCAAGTGACTTTCTCTTAAGGAGCAACCAAAAGAAGAAGAAAAAAAAAAAAAGAAGAAAGAGAGAGGGAGCATGGCAGAAAATAAGGAAAGAAAGAAAAATAAGGAAAAGCAAAGTCAAAACAAAAATAAAAAGGGAAACAAAGTGACTGGTCAATGGTCATCCAAACTAAAGACTTTCATAAATGCCCACTTACCGTAATAAATGCATTTATTTACTTAAAACAAACTTATTCAATCCAAATGTTAAAATTCCCATGTAGCCACATGTCACAATCCCAATTCCAAGCCTTTTAAAACCCACTTAAGTTGACTGTCCGCTGGAGGGTTCTATCATGCTCGTGACACTAGTTGCGCTCACGACAGAACTCTCACACACAACAAACACTCTAAAGCTTGATACAATCCGACAAAATTTAACCAAAACTTCTAGGGTCAAATCGGGGTATTACAAATCTCTCCCCCTTAAGAAATTTCGTCCTCGAAATTTCCCCGCTAATCATTTACTTCCCGGCAATCAAAACCGAACTCATACGAAAACTTAACAATTCAAAAACTTACCAGAAGGACCAGCGGCCTCATTCATATCGTTGCTTGCTTGCAGTACTTGGTTCCAAAATTCGAATCAACCCTTGCACCATTTCTGAATTCTCATACCATATACCGGGACCATCATCTCGCTGATGCTGTGGAACAGGCTGATCTACTTTTATCGGGTTCCCTCTATCAGTTGTCTCTCCTACATTCTCACTCGGGTCGGACTTATAACATCTGCATTAGGCCACAACTCTAAACTAACTCTGACATCTAATCTATACTCTATATATCTTATAGACCAGAACCTCTAACCTTACTCTGATACCACTAAATGTAACACCTCAATACCCCTTGCGAGGATATCGGAGCGCCACGCAAACACACCCACACATACATGTACTATAGCGGAAGCAATAACAATAAATAATATAAGAATATCTTGGGCCAAACATATACTATTAATAAATAATATACATATTACAAAATAGTCTTCTGTACAAAAACATTACCGATAACGTTTACATATAAACACTAGACTTTCTATTTACATAATGATGTTACTCAAAACATCAGAAACTCCATCTTATACAAAAAGATCCTCATCAAGCTCCTAGTGGCCATGACCTGCAGATGTAAACTCTCTAGAATCAACCTATAAACCTACACGAGAAAAACACCCGTGCTAAGCGATAACGCTTAGTGGGGATAAACAGAAGCAAAAGACTTCGAATGAAGTCACAGATATATCACATGCATATCAATAGTCATGTCATTTACAAATAACCATATACACAGCCTTGTAATAGATAACATTCACTCTAATCAATTCCACATGCAAATATCCAAGCAATATGGAAAAATAATATCGATATCATGTCATGCTATATTTGTGTATATCTATATGAATCTCTATACATATGCAAGTCTCTACTACACTTCTTGTACACTACAGACCATACAGTAGCCTGAAAAATACGACAAAACATAAAGTAGCCTAAATTCTCATTAATTATGGATACGAGCACTATATCTGAAATACTGATAAATAGTATTAACGATGGAGACCTAACTCAAAATTGAATACACTAGGTATTCGCTGGTGGTCACAATTAAGATCAACGGAGCAGTCGCACTCTGTCCCTTTATAAGCACGCTTATCTATCCACTACTATGACCATTCAGGCTTGACAAGAATTCTACAAATTGAATCATATACATTGCATGTACTCTAATGTTCAATCAAAGCACTATATACTATTTACATATTAACTGAGCAAACCATGTGCTTACATATAACCTGTGCATATACTCACATGTAGCAATATAATATCAACGAATCTTTGCACTACATACTACTAATTAATCAAATGCACACTCCATTATACATGCTCATAGACTTCATACATTATGATTCAATATACTATATCATATGCACTATAATCACTCAAGCATTATATCATGCTTTAATCATATATGATTAATATCACATGCTATGTCATGTTCAACAATTAAAAAGCATGCATACATTTAATTCATTTTTAAACTCTTATACCATAGCATTAACTACCTATAATTTTAATTGACAACCACTCATAAACTCATTTCATAAGGTTGGATATGAGTTGGATAAGCTATAGGAACTTACAATGAAGTTCGGGTGCATTTGGGGAAGAAAAACGCTCAAAATATGCAAATCAGGGGGTGGTCACGGTGGCAACCACTTGGTTGTGACCATAAGGTCCAAAAATATTCAATTATTCCTTGTCTTGGCATTGGTCATGGTGGCAACCAATTGGTTGTGACCGTGACATACCAAAATAGCAAAACAGAAGCAAAAACTCAGGACTGCTTCACTACTCTATTTTGTACAGCCTAAACCAACATCTAAACCTCACTTTTAGGAACAAATATCCTCTTCATAATTATTTTCTAGGATGTTAAGATTCAAATGGAAAAATTTCAGGTCAAATGGACATCTATAACGTTAGATATGATCTAAACAATCTGACCAGCTCAAATGAACTAGCCAAAATAGAGACACCTTTGTTTTTTCCAATTTTCAGGGTCTTAGAGCAAGAATTTTCTCAAGGTTATTTCCGATAATTTTATATAAATGGAAGTCATGGTTATAATGACTCAACAATCACTCAATTTAGAGTTCTAAAACTCTACTTATGACAAAAACATTACACGGAGGTCAAATGAAAAATGAACAGAATTCCCCAAAATCATACTTTTCACACAAAAACTATACGGAAATCACCTAACACCATCCAAACTCATGCAAAATGATCAAATTAAATACTCATAAACATATATAAATACATATAATATAAGAACACCTCAAGCAATTAAAATGAATAAAGTCAAAATCACACACGATCCCGACCTTTCGGTAGCTCGATCACTGCTCTCTATTCGATTCCGATCTTCTCCTTTCCCTTGTCCCTCTTCTTGTCCATAACTTGCATGCACAAATCACCCAATAAAACACTTAACCCATACTCTTAACTTTAAGACAAAAATAAAAAATACACTAGAAGAAGAAGACCGATACTAACATCATCCACTTACCTCTACTCAAGAACCAAATTTACCCTCATACACTCTCTCAAGCCAATCCAAGTGAGTTTCTCTTAAGGAGCAACCAAAAGAATAAGAAAACAAATAAAAGAAGAAATAGAGAGGGAGCACGGCAGAAAACCAAGGAAAGAAAGAAAAATAAGGAAAAGCAAAGGCAAGGCAAAAATAAAAAGGGAAACAAAGTGGCTGGTCAATGCTCATCAAAACTAAAGACTTTCAAAAATGCCCACTTACCATAATAAATGCATTTATTTACTTAAAACAAACATATTCTATCCAAGTGTTAAAATTCCCATGTAGCCACATGTCACATTCCCAATTCCAAGCCTTTCAAAACCCACTTAAGCTGACTGTCCGCTAGAGAGTTCTGTCATGCTAGCGACACTAGTCGCACTCGTGACAGAACTCTCACACACAAAAAACACTCTAAAGCTTGATACAATCCAACAAAATTTAACGAAAACTTCTAGAGTCAAATCGTGGTGTTACAAAAGATCCTTAAAAATGGAAAATACCGAGGTGTCCTTACTGGAGCAGTGTAGGTTGTTAAGGACATATATGACGTTTGAAGTGTCCGATTGATCTGAAATTTGTTTCATTTGAAACATAAAATCCTAGGGATCATTTCTTGAGAATGCAGTTTTGCCTAAAAATGCATTTTATAGGTTAGTTTAGGCGGTACAAAGTCGAAGGTGTAAAGCTATCCTGATGGTCTGTTTTTCGTAGGGCATTTGATGGGGGCTTCTATTGCGAGCGTGACCCTTGTCGCGAGCATGACAGAACCTGCTTGTTGAAGGTTTTTCCTTTTAGTTTGAACCCCATGGATTGTATGAACCCTTGCCCTTCTTTACCCTCCTCTAGGTTCTCTATTTTTGTATGTTTTTCCTTTTGAAATACACCCGAACTTTACTAAAACTTTCTAAGACTTATCCATCATATGTTTGGAGTTTTATAAAGAATAATTGAAGGGTTACAACTCAAGAATATGAGTGATTAAGGTTACAATTATGAATTATTACTCAAGTACTTAAAGACATAGTTAGTCGAACATTTATGGATATACCTAGAAGTGTTATGGTGGGAATTGTAATAGGTTTCTAAGCTAGAATACTACAATTTCATATATTGAACCTTTAGAACTACGGGGTATTGATTCCCAATCCATTGGGATACATAGGAAGCTTGGAAGACCCCTTCCGAGTCCGAAACAAATCTTAGAAACTGATCCATGCATAAAAGATGACGTTTGACTGGAACTCTAAGAATGCCTTGGTACTTGTTTAAAGGAATGTAGAATGTATATGCTAATGTATAGAAAATTTACTAGACTACTGGTAATTTTGGCCTTGAGCAGGATTAATTATAGTTTAAAACTATGATGCAATGTAAGGATCGAATTATATGATTATGACATGAACTGAGTATGAAATAAACCTTTCGTATATAAAATGATTTTTGAAATGATCGTTTAAACACTGAATAATTGTGGATGTAATGTTTATAAAATTGATACAGACATTACGAAAGTAAACATGTATATGTATAATTATATTAATTGAGACTTAGTATGATTGTGATCAAGTTTTGATGGCCTTATTGAGACTTGGATGGGGTGTTGGCGGAGCGCGATGCTTGGCTCTGTCGCGAGCCCGATTGGTGTCGCGAGCACGACAGAGGCCATCTAGCTCTCTATCGCGGTCGCGATAAAGGTCACGATTGCGACTCTTTTCTATGCTACGAATGTATGTTGTTGAGGCACTTGGCATGGGTTTTCACTTATGATTTGCATGTGACACATTGTGTAAACTAGGCTATGCTATACCATGTAAGCTATAGTTGAAATGAATTTTTAAGTATATATTAAAACTAAGATGTGAAAGTAATAAAAATGTTATTGTCTGTTATATTCTATATGAGCTATTGCTTTGGTTTATAAGTGAATTATGTGTATGATTATTATGTGACTACAATAATAATATGAGCTTCTGAAAAAGCATTAAAATAACATGTATATCATTAAATAAAATAATTTTGTGCTTAGCCTGCATGAGTCGAGTCATGGATAGATAGGCATGCCTATAGAGTTCTGTTAGCTGTAGCACCAATGTGTTCTTAACCCTGATCAGGTCCCCATTTGGATCCTCGTGATCCTCAATGTGTTCAGATCTTGTCTAAGATCCCCCAATGTGAAAATGTTTTTGAATGAGAAATTAAAGATGTTGCTTTTCTATTGTAGCATCGGGTACCCCAATGTGTTCACTCGTTATCCACCCTCTTGACTTAGTAGGCATTAAATGAACAAAAGAATATGAATAGGGTAATAAGTTATGATTCGATAAATATATGTGAAGACTTGTGTGAATGTATGAGATTATGCATTTAATAAGAATGTGATCACATTGTCTGCTGTGACCTATATGTGGCCTGAGCTACTGCTTCGTGCACCTATGTGTTCTTGGATTCCGTATGGATCCCTATGCAAAAATGTGATAACACCCTTGAATGCCTACAACGTCCAGTTTTGTTATTTCCTTTGGAATAGAAATATGAGTAGTGAGGCATGAAAGGCATGTATTAATTAATTATCACTCTATTTGACTATGTTGATATACTCAGTAATTATGATTTGTTTATGATTAATTTTATACAAAATCGTATAAAATCATTAAGTGAGATTAGCATAGGTATTTTTTTTATATACATGGTTTCTATATTGGATATTTTATTATTGTGTGTATTGTTTGATGACTGCTGTGAGTAGTTGTCCATATTACGTATTTTCCCCACTAAGCCTTTGTGCTTAGCATGGGTGTGTATCCATGCAGGTTTGGAGTTAGTCGTGTCACAGAGGACAAATCGCAGCAGTTTGGCTAATGAGTCTATAGTAGTTTGTGGACTGGAGTTTATAGTTATATTTGTAATGTAATTCTTTGTTGTTTTTGTTCTAAGTGAAGCGTATGTAATAAGATTTTAATGGTAAAGTGTGATGTAAATTATATGTGATTATTTTTCGTATTGTGTGAGTGTTTGTAGATTAAAGAAATTTTATAGTTCTACTTCTGTTATTATTCCCAGCGTGTTTTCACCTGTAGCATTCTTCACTCATCGTTGCATACTGTCTATATTATCATACAATATGCTATGTATGGGTAAGGGGTGTTACACAACTCCACTGGGACTTTGAGCCTTTGTTTCGACAGTGTCTTGGTTAATAGATATAATTGAGTTTTTTAAATTAAAATTCTATCTCTTTTCTAAAAATTACATTGCATCCATACTAAAGCATTAGAACTAAGCTAGATGGTCCCTTATTTACCTCGGTGCATTCTCGATGTGCGACCCTACGTTCACTCAATATAGGGAAGTGTTTAGGATAATCACTAGCCCAAGCCTAGTACTTCTTGGTATATTAAATAGAGATCCAATTAGTCGTTATGCTCGTGATGAGCTACACCCATTGGCAGGGACCATGCCTGGGTAGCCCTAAAGTATCATCACCTTTGACTAAAACTCATGTAATGGCAATAGATACTTCCCCTAGGCGAAATGTCCCCTAATAATGTGCTTGCTATGTGGGCCATTATATATTGGACAAAATCAACCAAATTAAATGGACATTCATCAAAGGCTTTCATGCCCCGGTGGGCCCATCTTAATTTAATAGAAGTGTTTAAATACATAATGGCCAAAACTCATACGTATGCACATTACATAAGAGATGTTATGCTGCCAGTTTTCCACCGTGCACCATACATGTCCATTGGGTTCCCCGTTAACCCATGGATTAAGCCCATCTAAGAAAAAGACCGCATTACCTCCTGTGTGGGAGTGATAAGGTTGGAAGGAGCTACTTGCGTGTATGTGGTTGTGAACGTCACATAACACATAATCATGCATCACATATGTCATTCATGCATCATTTTAACAGTTTGAGTCTTGCAGCCATCATAAATTCATATAAGTGGACTAGGGGTTCAAACGGTCGAATAGCAAGGACAAATATACTATTTGAGTTGCTGAAATTAGTGTCTGATTGGGACTCTAAATCACTCTCAATAACCAGTAAATCATCTTTAGAATCATCAATGGCAGAAGAAACTAGAGCTTTAACCACTCAAGACCTTGCTAGGAGATTAGAGGATTTTGAGTGCAGGATGTTAAAGATGATAGGCGCCATGGCTAAAAGGATTGCTCATCCTCCTGCTGCACAATCACCTATTGCTCTACAGCCACCTATTGCTCCACAACCACCAGTAGTTCATTCTGGGAGGCAAGTTGAACCGCCTGCTAGCGAAAAGGTTCCCATTATAGGTAATGCTACCCACCGACCTGTTAATGAGCATAGAGCTGCTGAGCCCATTGAACCAAGAGGGGAAAGGATCCCCAATCCCAATGAGGATTTTGTGATTGAAGATAGAGTTGAAAAGCCAATAGTCCATCAAGCTGTGAGGGGCAGAGCACCTAGGGTGGAGGATGAGGCAATGAGAGGAATGAGACAGCAGATTGAGGCGATCACCTGCCTATTATCAGCTAGAAAGGGGATCAATCCCGTGGATAGAGATTTGGGGGATGAAGAGTTGCTACCCCAAAGGTTTAAGATGCCTGAGCTACCGAAGTTTGCTGATACTTTGGATCCATCTGCACACATTAAGCAGTATACCCTAGTGATGAAGGAGTAGTCATCTCGGCAAATAATGATGAAAGAAAATTCAAAGAAACCATGTATACGTCGACAGACTGAAGGAGGTCTCATGGCAAAGGCTAAAAAAAAACAAAAATAATAATAAATACCCCGCGGGTCGAAAACCAAAAAAAAAGGGCGACCTCGCTAAAATTGGGCGTCCTGTCAAGGCGAAAAAAAGAAGCATCCTGGACAAAAA
Organism: Excoecaria cochinchinensis; assembly: GCA_947683425.1. Taxonomy (NCBI): domain Eukaryota; kingdom Viridiplantae; phylum Streptophyta; class Magnoliopsida; order Malpighiales; family Euphorbiaceae; genus Excoecaria; species Excoecaria cochinchinensis. The sequence goes on from CANTUQ010000119.1 coordinate 11,861,299, forward strand.
TTAAGGACTGAGAGAAAATCTTCAACCATGAAAACTCGAGAGGGCTGATTGATAATAGGAGTTTGATACTCACATGATTTATCCCGAGATTAGATGAGGCTTTGTATTTTCGAGTTGATGCCAAATAAAGATCATGTGTTACGAAATAAAACTGAAACACATGCATTTATGCAATGATATACTGGTATGATCAGAAAGGTTCATTTTGCATGATCAAAGTTATCTAGTTCCTGCCCTCTACTTCTCTCGCTACTCGGGTCCTTCAGCAGATTCATTCTGCTATCAATTATGAAGCCAATCCTACAACACCTTTATGAGAAAAATCAAGCTCATACAACCACGGTCTAGGATGTAAGTACAAGCTGATCACCCTTGGAGGATCTCTAATAATAGCTTCAGCCTCTCTTACAAGTTGCAAAAAAAAAAAGGGTCGTTAGAGATAAAAACCGTAACTGGCTCTCTAAGAAAAAGTTTGGCCAAAGGACAGGGTGAAAACCTGAAAACAGGTAGTCTAGCCTTCAAAAGAAAGCCGCTGGACTGGGTTGGGTCCATTCCAGGAAAAAATAAGGTACAAGATTATGTGAAAATCTAAAAAGGACGCATTTCCCGCTCAGAAAAGCTAGTGTGAAAATCCATAAAGGATGTAGTACCTTAAAAAATGACTACAAGTATCAAATGAGAACCTCATAAACCTAAAAGCATGAGATCCAAAAGCAATTCCAAAGGGCATCGGTCCTACCGCAAATTATGCCCAGCTCGGCTATCGCCTCTAAACTCGTTTAGATGAATTCTTGTCCTGTATTTCTGCATGACTCATACATTTCACGTGCATGCTCACTATTTTTCCTGCATATTTGGCTTTTGAGTTTTACAGTAAGAGAGATTCGATGCAGACATCGACAAAAGCAGAGTGGCGACATCAATCCAAATACCAATCCAAACAATCAACCAAAGGCCTCTGAGGGGGCAACCAGCCAAAGACCTCTTAGGGGGCAACGAGCGCGAGCGACGTGCGCCGGGGCGTCCGCGCACCTGCACGCTGCATCGCCGACACTCGCGAAAATTATAATTTTTTTTAATTTTAAATTTAACTAAAAATGCTATAATTTCTAAACCCATTTTTCAAATCTAATTTTCAAAATATTTTTTATTATTTTTTATTTTTCATTCTAAAATGCAAATTTGACAAGTAAATTATCATTTTTAACCTTTTTGCTTATGAGCAGGCATCTTATCATCATTGGGTAACTCCGATTTGGGCTGTCTCAGTAGCCGGTGTCTACAATATCCACACAGGGGTTAACTTGTCAACAATCTGGCAATAACTACCCTAACAACTTCATCCAGTCTGGAAAGATGGCTGCCTCAGATACGTGTTTTTTTCTTTCTTTTTATGAGTTTTGGCTTACCTAAGCACCCCTGTACTAGTCACCCCAAAACCGGGGGCAACTATATAAATTGGGTCCCGAGGCTGCCCAAACCAAGGTTACCCAGTTAAGAAATTAATGCCTGGCCATGGGCAAGAAGGTTAAAAGTGATGGCTTACTTGCCAAAGTTTTGCAAAAATAATAAAAAATAAAAAAAATAAAAAATAAAAAAAGACGGTGGAAAGTAATGGAGTTCATGTAAAATTTGTCCTAAAATAATACAAAAAAAAATAAGATTTTTACAATTATTTTTCTAAAGAGAAAAGTTTTAGATTTTTTTTATTTCTCTAATTTAATTTTTTTTTTTGTCAATCTAAACGAGGAAATCAATTATCTTCCCTCATTCTATCAAATCTGAATTCTGAGGGTAAATATTCTGAGATCGATCTTATATTTTTATTTTTTTTATTTATTTTTTATCGTATTATTTTTATTTCTTATTTATAATCAATTAATTACCATGTATATTTTTATATCTATTATTTTATTTGTTTGTTTGATGTGATTTTTTTTCTTTTGTTTTCCTTTCTACGTTATTTTCTTTATTATTTTATTTATTTATTTATCCAATTGTTTATATATTTATTTTATTTAATCTGATTTCCTACTTTTATTATTATTATTATTATTATTATTATTATTATTATTATTATTATTATTATTATTATTATTATTATTATTATTTATGTTCTTATGTACATTAATCTATTATTTTATCTGTTTCGTTATGTCACTTAATTTATTTGTCATTCATAATGCATTTTATTTTACTTTATTTATTTTAATTCATTTTTTATTATTTTATGTGTTTTAATTGATTTTTTGATTTAATTACTAACATTATTTTATTTGTATTTATTTTTTTTTTCAAATGTTTGTTTTTCCTTATTTGAGCACCCATGCGAACAAAAGAGGAGATTTATGAGTTTTCTTTTGGTTGATTTATCATTTTTGTCATTTGAGCACCCATGCTAACATTAATCTTTATTTTTCTTTTTATTTATTTTGTCACATAATTAGTATTAAAATTATTTATTTTATGCACGTTTAATTAAAAATCATAAAAATATTTATATTAATAAATTTAAGATTTGTTTCTAATAAAATGGGACCAATGTCCTAATTTTAGCCAATAAAATGCCATTGTAACGCCCATTCTCAACTACTCGCTCAGCATAATAGTGCTAGTTGGGAACAGTCGTCACAACACTCGAAACACATGCACATCATGCAACTATACACATATAAATCTTGTATTAATAAATTTCATTTACATCTGTAACAAAAATACGCATTCCATCTCATGCTCTCATACAGAACCATTACTGCATATTACATGCCCGATGAATTATTACATATCCAAAACGACTAAATATATAAACATACTTAAGTATACAAAATACCAAAAACCTATACTAATCAAGCCCTAGTGTGTTGACTCTTTGTTATGCAGAACTGTCCTTCGAGATCGCCTCACTTTGGAACCTACATGGATTAGAAAACCCGTACTAAGCGATAACGCTTATTGGGGAACAATATACAATATACAAGATATATACCCTGCAACATTAGACAAGCACCTAAGACCATGCTTCTATAATCATGCCTCGTTATTATACTGTAGCATCAAGTTAATACAACTATAACACATTACACATCTTGATTTACATATATATATAGATAGAATCTTGCTTATAAATCATAATTATATAACTACATCACATGTCAAACTTTAATGCTTCGCATTCACATTCTCATTATTATGATACTCTTTAAAATGTTCATAATAGTATCAATAGCTTTACCTGCAACTCAATGATGCGGATAACGGGTATCACAATCAGTACTCGAAAGTACCACAATTAATTCGTATCCGAAGATACACACTCGCTATCAGTACCCGTAGGTACAGAGACAATCAGTAATATGAACCCAATCAGGATTAAATAGAATAAAGAATTCCAAAGAAATCTAATGCTACTGGCCGCAATATTTAGACCTTATAGGCATGCCTACCTATCCATGACTTAACTCACAGGCTAACTATTATTTCCAGTTATTGGACATTCATTTACAATTTACATCGCTCACATAGTCATATGCGATAGATCATAGTACATAATAGCTCACATACACTTGTGGTAAACAATCATGTTCACATTCTCTTCCAATTACACACATTCACATAGCTCACTTTTGTGTTATAGGTCAAACCAATATTGATAAACTAATATAAGTTCCATTCCATATCATTATATAACATTACACAATGTTCTATAAAGAATTACACATCATTTATATGCCTCACAGTGACAACCATTTGTTTGTGACTGTGACATACATGACTACAAAACAGAATGCAATTCAGGGGTACCTGTGACGCGTGTTGAACCTCGGGAGGCCCGAAAACCTGCTCTTAGGGCTTTCGAGAGAGGTTCATAAAAACTTGCAAGAGATTGCAAGGGCATCTATTTTGGGCAATAAGGAGGTGTTTTGGAGTCGCCACCGAATAAAATATTGGGAAAGGTCGTCTAGCCTCACTGAGCCTAAGACAGCACATGTGTGTCTATTTTGGGCAATCAGAGATATTTTGGACACCTCCTTCCAATAGAATATTGGAAAGATCGTCTTATCTCGTGAAGCCTAAGGCGATGCATATACGTCTATTTTGGGCAAGCCAGAGATATTTTGGACACCTCTTTCCAATAAAACACTGAAAAGATCATCTAATCTCGTGGAGCCTAAGACAATGCGAATTGGGCCTATTTTGGGCAACAAGAGATATTTTGGAGACCCCATCCCAATAAAACATTGAGATGGTCCTCTAACCTCGTTGAGCCTAAGACCAAAGATGGTTCGGGACTTCCCATTTGTTCATACCTTGATTAAATTACAATTGAGTTTTGAATTTAAGATTTCATCCATTTTCTCATATGATTTAGTGCATTAATTAAAGCGCATATCATTCATGTAATAAAAGCGATAGATGAAAGCAAGGTTAAAATAAGGTAAATGAAAGCCCAATAAATTACAACAAAATTAGGGGCAGAATACAACCCCCATTGTAAATGAGCAGAAAAGGAAAACATACACAAAGCGGGATATTTATTAAGGATGAACACATTGGTCTTCGTATGTATATTTATAAAAATAATTTAAAGTGATAATTTTATTTGGATGGAAAAAATTGGGACATTGGTTCTATTTTATCAGAAAAATCTCATTTATTTGTAGAAAAGTTTAGCCATTTTTACTTTAGCGGGCTCAAAATAATATTTATAATAAAGTGAAAAGAAAAATAAAATAAAAAGGAATAGGGTAAAGAAAATGAACCAAATTGGCGTCATCGGATCATCGTAGTGGGCTCCTCTTCTCAGTGCACCATAATTAGTAGAAATAAATAAACTCACAAGAAAAACAAATAACACGTGAGTGGGACAATGAAATAAAATAATGAAAATAAAGGAAATATCAGAGATAAAATAAATATATAAACACAACAGATATAAATAACTACATATTGAAAAAATGATTGTGAATAAACAAAAAAGAAAGAAAATAAAAGAAAAGTAGGATTGAACCCAGAATATTTACTCTCAGAATTCGAATTCGATGGAGGGAAAAAGATGATTGATTTTCTTGCATTGGTCTGCAAATTTAGAATTGAAAATAATAAAAATTAGAGTTTTATTCCAAGAAAGAAAACTTGTTTAAAAAGATAATGTAAGAATAAAAATTCACAAGAACAAAGAATTATTTTCTTTGTCTCAAGAATGACTTTTTGATTAAAAATTTATTTTTGAAACCTTAAGAAATTTATTTGAAGAATAAAACTCAAATAAAGAAAATGAAGAAAGAATTCCTTTGAAAAAGAAGAAATGAAAAATCTGAATTTAAGAAATTTATTTGATGAAAAAAATCAAGAGAAAGAAAAAGTAGAGAGAATTCTTTTAAAAGGAAGAAAAAGAGAAAAATTCGAATCTTTTTCTCGATCCTCAGCCTCCTATTTATAGGGTAAATGAGTATAAGGATAAAAAATTCAAATTTTTTTGAAATTTAAATTCAAAATCTAATATTTTTAAAAATTCAAATTTAAAAATAAAATCTTTTTAAAATTTAAATTTATAAAAAAAATCTTTTTTAAAATTTAAATTTAAAAATCAATTTTTTTTTTAAAATTTAAATTTTTTTAAAATTAATTATCTTTAAAGATAGATATCAAATCTATTTGAATTAAAATTTGATTTTAGAAAATAAAATCAAATATTTTTAAATTCAAATTAGATTTAAAGATAAAATCAAATCGTTTTGAATTCAAATTAGAATTTACAAGATAAAATTAAATTTTTGATATTTATCTTAAGGATAAATAAAATAAAAAAATTAACTGATTAACTTTAAAAATTGAAAAAATTAAGAAAATACCAAAAAATGGGATAAAAAATCAAATTTGGGAAAAAAATCATGAAAAAAGGCAAAAAATTGCATTTTCGGCGAATTTGGGCGGACTGCAATGCGAGCGACGGGCTGCCAGCGCATGCACCGCGCGCTGGTAGGTGAGGACGGGCGAGCAACGCCTCGCCCATCGCATGCACACGGACGAGAGGCGGCTCGCCCGTCACGCACGCACGCGGGGCGAGAGGCGGCTCGCCCGTCACGCACATGTTGCGCAACGCAAGGGCGGGTGCCCTAGTGCCAGCGTGCTAGGCATTCAGCTGCCGCAAAGGGCAAATTTTTTTTTTATATATATATTTTTTTGAGAAAAATTTGACTAAAATATTATAGTTCCCAAACTCACTTTTTTATTTTTATATTTATTTTTTTTTATTTCTAAAAAGCAAATATGAGAAGGAAATCATCAATTTCTACCTTTTTGCCCGTGAACAGGCGCTAATTTCATCATTGGGTAACCTCTAATCTGGGTTGACTCAGGAACCTGTGTCTACAGTTGCCCCCAATTTTGGGGAAACTATTGCACTAGTGGCTAGATGAGCCAAAATTTAGAGAAGAAGGAAAGAGATGCGTACCTGAGGCAGCCCTTTGCCTTCTACGTTGTATTCAAGCTGGTGACCCCTTGTTGCCGATCTATAGTATATTTTACCACAACCCTTCAACAATTCATTTTGCCACCTTCATCCTGCTGACCTCATCTCGGTGAGTATCGTGAGATTTAGTATTATCTAACTACAAACTCGATTGCAATGTGTTCTATTGCATGTGCCCCGCTAGCCTCCTCTCGGCTTGCACGATTTCTGATTGGTGTGAGAGGCAGTGGTCTCTAACTACAACCCACTTACGATTTGTTCTATCACATGTGTCCCGCTGGCCTTGTCTTGGCTTGCATGGAGTCTGTGAGATGCAGTGTTCTCTAACTACAACCCCGTTGCGATCTATTCTATCGCATGTGTCCCGCTGGCCTCGTCCCGGCTTGCACGGTGTCTATGAGATGCAGTCTTCTCGAACTACAACCCTATTGCAATCTATTCTATCGAATGTGTCCCGTTGGACTCATCTCGGCTTGCACGGTGTCTGTGAAATGCAGTGTTCTCTAACTCCAACCCTGTTGCGATCTATTCTATCGCATGTATCCCGCTGGCCTCATCTCGACTTGCATAGTGTCTGTGAGATGCAGTGTTCTCTAACTATAACCCTGTTGCGATCTATTCTATCGCATGTGTCCCGCTGGCTGCGTCACGGCTTGCACGGTGTCTGTGAGATGCAGTGTTCTCTAACTACAACCCTATTGCTATCTGTTCTATCACATGTGTCCCGCTCATCTTTCACGGTGTCTATGAGATGAAGAATTCTCTAACTACAACCCTGTTTCTATTTGTTCTATCGCATGTGTCCCACTAGCTTCATCCCGGCTTGCACGATGTTTGTGAGATGCAGTGTTCTCTAACTACAACCCTATTGCGATCTATTCCATCGCATGTGTCCTGCTAGCCTCATCTCGGCTTGCACGGTGTCTGTGAGATGCAGTGTTCTCTAACTACATCCCTATTGCAATTTATTCTATCGCATGTTTCCCGCTGGCCTCATCTCAGCTTGTACGATGTCTGTGAGATGCAGTGTTCTCGAACTACAACCCTGTTGCGATCTATTCTATTGTATGTCTCCCGCTGGCCTCGTCTTGGCTTGCACGGTGTCTGTCAGATGCAATGTTCTCTAACTACAACCCTATTGCGATCTATTCTATCGCATGTGTCCTGCTGGCCTCGTCTCGGCTTACACGGTGTCTATGAGATGCAGTGTTCTCTAACTACAACCCCGTTACGATCTATTCTATCGCATGTGTCCCGCTATCCTCATCCCAACTTTCACGGTGTCTATGAGATGCAGTGTTGTCGAACTACAACCCTATTGCGATCTATTCTATCGAATGTGTCCCGCTGGCCTCGTCTCGGCTTGCATGGTGTCTGTGAGATACAGTGTTCTCTAACTACAACCCTTTTGCGATGTATTCTATCGCATGTGTCCCGCTGGCCTCATCCCGGGTTGCACGGTGTTTGTGAGATGCAATGTTCTCTAACTATAACCTTGTTGCGATCTGTTCTATCGCATGTGTCCCGTTGGCCTCATCTCGACTTGCACGGTGTCTGTGACATGCAGTGTTATCTAACTACGACCCTGTTGCGATCTATTCTATCGCATATATCTCACTGGCCTCATCTCATCCTATACAGTGTCTGTGAGATGCAGTGTTCTCTAACTACAACCCTGTTGCGATCTATTCTATCGCATGTCTCCCGCTGGCCTTATCCCGGCTTGCACGGTATTTGTGAGATGCAGTGTTCTGTAACTATAACCCTGTTGCTATCTGTTCTATTGCATGTGTCCCGCTGACCTCGTCTCATCTTTCACGGTGTCTATGAGATGAAGTATTCTCTAACTACAACCCTATTGCTATTTGTTCTATCGCATGTGTCCCGCTTGCCTCGTCTCGGCATGCACGATGTCTATGAGACGCATTGTTCTCTAGCTACAATCCTATTGTGATCTATTCTATCGCATGTGTCCCGATGGTATCATCTCGGATTGAACGGTGTCTGTGAGATGCATCATTCTCTAACTACATCCCTATTGCGATCTGTTCTATCGCATGTTTCCCGCTGGTCTCACTCAGCTTACACGATGTCTGTGAGATGCAGTGTTCTCGAACTACAACCCTGTTTCGATCTGTTCTATTATATGTGTCCTGCTGGCCTCGTCTCGGCTTACAGGGTGTCTGTGAGATGCAGTGTTCTCTAAGTACAACCCTATTTGCGATATGTTTTATCGTATGTGTCCCGCTGGCCTCATCTCGGCTTAGACGGTGTTTGTGAGATGCAGTGTTCTCTAACTACAACCCTGTTGCAATCTATTCTATAGCATGTGTTCCGTTGGCCTCGTCTCACCTTTCACAGTGTTTGTGAGATGCAGTGTTCTCTAACTACAACCCTATTGCGATATGTTCTATCATATGTGTCCCGCTAGCCTTGTCTCTGATTTCACGGTGTCTGTGAGATATAGTGTTCTCTAACTACAACCCTATTGCGATCTGTTCTATCACATGTATACCGCTAGCCTCGTCTCGGCTTGCATTGTGTCCATGAGATGGAGTGTTCTCTAACTACAACCCTGTTGCAATCTATTCTATCGCATGTGTCCCGCTGTCCTCATCTCGGCTTGCACGATGACTCGTTCGTCGTTGTCTTTGCTGGCGCTTATTCTGAACCTCTTTTCCTACAAAAAAGGGAAAAATAAAATGTGCGGAGTATGTAAAAGAGATGCTTACCTGTGGCAGTACATACCTATTGGGGTCGATGTCAAACGGGTGCCCCTTAGAGGATGGTTGGTTATTCCCTGGAGAAGGATTTGTGGAATATGAACATCTTCCCCTTGATTACATCGAGTCAATTTCTAGACTTCCAAAATGCGGATATCATCTTCTTGCAAAGTTCAGATATCATCCTCTTAGAGATCCCTTACTGACTATGATATACCAGATACTGATCCCTCTATCATCTCCAACCGGAGCCTCCTTGTTGAAAAGACCTGTGTGCCTCTCGAGAGGGTGAGAGACTTTGATGTTTAGCCTTCAGAAAGGAAAATAGCTTTGAACCTCACTAGAGGAAAATTAGATTTGACCCTCCTCAGAGGAAATTAGATTTGACCCTACTCAGAGAAAAATTAGATTGGAGGTTTTGTTGCTTGCCTGCAGGCGGATAGGTTCCAATGTCTTTTGTGTCCCTTAAAATGATTTTCGTAAATTTTTGGGATTTTCACATTTTGGCTATATTTGAATTTTTACAGTATGTTAGATTTTCAAGGCCTTGAAAATATATTCTTCTTTCTATTTTCTTTTTATTTTGTTTGTTTTTGTTATTTTTGTTTGAGAATTTGTATTCTTTGTACATTTGAATTTGGATTTTGTACCCTTATTGTGTGATGTGTGTGAGCGTATATCTTATGATAGAGAAACTAACCTGATTGCCCCCGGCATGGTGTGCATGAATAGGCTTGTTTCTTCTAGGCATTCCCCTCTTTATACAGATGCACCTAACTTTATGCCAAATATAGTGTCTGACAATGTTGAGCTGAACCCATCTCTTGGATCATCTTTGCAAATGAGGTTTATTCAAACCTTTCCCCCAGAGTCATGTACACAGCAAAGTATACAAAATATTGTGTGTGCGTATGGAATCAATGTGTGTGAAATATACATACAAAACTGTATACAGGAAACACATGCAAAGGATTAATGTACAAAAATTACGTGTGCGCAACTACACGTGTAAAAGGATTGAATGCACATGATATGCTTATGATATGCATGCTAAACATGTGCAAAGAATTATGCGTTATATGTATGCAAAGATTATGTGCATGGAATGTGTGTGAAGAATTGCATATGCAAAATATATACAAAGTTCATGCATGTGTGAGTGCATGTTGGGCATCATGAAAGGCTATGGACATGTAAAGTTATGCAGGGAGATATGCAAAAGATTGTACATGCGAGATGCACGTGAGATGCAAAAATGGATAGACCATATCCTATGTGGTTAAGGGATTCGTTGAGGGTACTGCTCGTACTGTCTGATCCCATAATGATTCAGAAAAGTATCATCTTGGCTTAGGAACTCTGACCCATAATCCTTTCAGAGAGAACTATCCCGTGTGCCTCTTTGCCCCCCGGTCAAGGAGCATATGCCTTTTGCCATGAGTTGTACAACATTTTTCCCCCGGTACTCTGAATCAAGTTCTGCATTATGCACTATCAGCCTAAAGGGAAGTTATTCGGAGTAATGCCACCTTATCGCTCCAGGCATCAAAAGTCATTGTTTTAAAGGTACTGCGTCCCTTGTGGATTTTCACACTAGTTTTTCTTAGCGGAAAATGCTTCCCTTTGGGGATTTTCACATAACCTTGTGCCTAATTATTGCCTGGAATGGACCCAGCCCACTCCAACGGATTTTATTCATTTTTTTTTAAATTTTTTATTTTAAGGGCATGACTGCAAGAAACGTTTAAGCTACTATTAGAGCCCCCTTCTAGAGTAATCCGTAGTTAATCACTGAGGCATTTTCTCCCTAGGCATCGGTTGCATTCCTTGGCATCTCTCGATGAATGTGTTGCTAGATTGGGTGAGGTGGCAGATGAGGATCGGGTTCCTTAGGGTTGCATGAGGCTACTTTTGACATTACCACCCATTCTGCTCGATAGTTCAGAGGGATTAACGATGTGGTGGGCCACCCCTATCTTTCCAAGGAGGACCTTTATCTTCGACTTTTACCTCCAGATACCATAGCCTCTGGGCAAGCTATCGGTGAAGACTATTATACCATCTTTCAGGGATTGTTCCTTTACTCCCACTAATGCATTCGAGAGATAAGTGCTTAGTCCCGTAGTTGATAACAGAACTCATCGACTTAGACATCGGACGGTGAGAGCAGTAGCAGAGTGTAGTCATTTAGATTAGGTGCATTCAATAAAGAACTATAATGCCCCAATACCCCTTGGGAGGATATTGGGTCGTCACACATGCATACACATACGAAAAAATCATGCGCAAGCCGAAACCATAAACATACATGAAACTTACGCAGCAGAATATCATTTTTAAATACAAACTACAAAACATGCTTAAAAACAAATCTCTTATAGCCATTTACATTACATAATATTACTGTCTTATATACATTACAAAAGCATTCACTTCTATAACATTTACATACCATATACAAAAGTGCTTTACATATACATATCCTGAACTACACAAAAGTACTATATCACATATACAAAAAGAACATCAACTTCTGCTCCTAATGGCCATGACCCGCAGATGTCCACCTCCTCACTGAACCTATAAACCTGCACGGGAAAACACCCGTGCTAAGTGATAATGCTTAGTGGGGATAACACAAGTAATAGACTTCTGACGAAGTCATAAGCATCAATCATCAAACATATCAATAATTGATATGATATTCTTTTATGGGCATATAAAAGAAATAAGCATTTATCATACTTATAACATGATAGGCATACTATCAAACATACTTTGAACATATCTACAATTTCATGTAACATATGTCATGTTCATATTCTTCTAACTCTAACTATCAGCTCATATAACATGTAATACCATATCATTGCATGTCATGTCCATTTATATACATATGAGCATAATAGCACATGTCTAGCTTATTCATGTACAACTAATAGCTTCTCATATGCACTTGTACACTCACGTTAACATTGCTAGTACAATAGTCATGTATTCTTATTAGCATTCCTTGTAATTCATTTACATATAACATCTCATATACATATTGCAACAATTAATAGCCTAACTCATAACGTAAGTGGAAACGGGTAAACATCTAGATACTGGTAAACAGTATCAAACATCTGGAGACAAAAGTCTCAAATCATCTGGAGACCGGAGTCTCAATTCATCTAGATACCAAAGGTATCAAATATCTAGACATCCGTTGGTGCCAAACATCTAGCAGCTGCGATACATCTAACCCTTTATAGGCATGCCCAGCTATCCACTTTTATGAACATCTCAGGCTTATAATAGTTTTTCATGTCAAAGCATATGCATATACTCATTTACGTTCTCATTCCATGTACACATGTATCTTATAGCTCAATTCCACATAATATTCATATATTCTATCCACTATACATTGCCAAGGCTCACACATCACCTACTCATGTTCATACTTATTGTTTACACATATTTATTCACATAAGCAAACATGATGCATCATATTTAGGATGCTTAATTAGAATCATTAAACTCATTAAGAATCCCACTAACCTTTATAATTAACATTTGATAATGCTAAACAAAGAAATTTACATATTGGAAATACCTCACGGTGGCAACCAATTGGTTGTGATGACATGCTCAGAATTACCAAAATAGAATACATTTGAGAGTACCTCATGGTGACAATCACTTTGATTATGACCGTGACATGCTTAGAATTACCAAAACAGAATACATTTGAGAGTACCTCACGATGACGATCACTTTGATTGTGACCGTGACATGCTTAGAATTACCAAAACATAATACATTTGAGAGTACCTCATGGTGACAATCACTTTGATTGTGACCATGACATGCTCAAAATTACCAAAATAGAATACATTTTATAGTACCTCACGGTGACAGTCACTTTGATTGTGACCCTGACATACCTCCAAATTCCAGGCTGAATGCAAATCAGAGTATCTCATGGTGGCAACCAAAGTGCTTATCACCGTGACATACCAAAATCATCTGGACAGAATGCAATCCTTATATATCTCACGGTGGCAACCAAAGGCTTGTCACCATGACCTATGCAAAAATGCCGAAACTCATAACTCATTTACAACCCTTTCTACTCACACAACATTAGCATGCCTCCTAAATTATCACCAATACAATCTACACTAACCACATACACATATGACCATACAACATACACTTACTTTATGCATTCATATGCAATTAACATGACAATAGTCACACTAGTTATTATTCACATCTTCTAAATTAGAGTTCATGCTTGTTCACATTCCATGCTCATGGCTATTCCAATATTCAATAACTCATCACCCATCAATTGCACACTTCAATTATGCTTTTCATCAAATATCCTATAATCACACTCAATTTCTCAAACCACATATTCATACATCAATTATACACTTTAATTCCAAACTAAGCAACACGTGCACATCACTTAAGCAAGATTAACACATAACACATATATCCCAAGCCTCTCAACAAGCAGCTTGCTGTCTCACTAGCTAGACCTTCTCCTTGCCTTTAGCCTTCCTCTTGTCCAATTCTTCTTGAACAATCAATCAAAACACATACTCTTAATCCATTTATCAAACCAAACTCAAAATTCAACAAAACAGAAATGAGTAGAAGAGGAAGAAGAAGACATCAAATTCCAATCCAAACTTACCTTCTTAGCTTCTCACTGAAATCACTTCAAACCCAACCAACTCTTGCAAATCAAATATGCAAAGAAGTGAAAGAAAGGAAGAACAAAGAGAAGAAGAGGGTAGCTATGGGGAGCCGGATCAACATGTAAAAGAGACAATTCTGCCTCTTCAATCTCTCTCCTAAACCTTTATATGTGCATGCAAAGAAAGTGTTGGCAAGAGGTGCATTCCACACGTGGAATGCACTCACTTCCACCTCAAAATATCCACCTCAATCCTTGGTAAATAGCCAATTAATCCCTCACTTAAAGTTATGTCTTTCAAGTTCTCAACTTTTCTTTCAATTAAATCCCTACTTATTCATAATCTTATACTTATTCCAATCATCTTGTACCCTATTATGCAATTGACACCACAATCCTTCTAGGGTACAATTCGGGCCATTATAAGAACAATGTTTTTCCTTTTTATAAATGAACTAGAAAATAATGAACACATGTATTTGCAAAGATTGTGTACATTTCGGTGTGATTTCTCTATACATGATCATTATCTAACATCGATTCAAAATGCGAAACTACATCTAATCTCAGAGTAGATCTTATAAGCATCAAACTCCTGTCTCTAATCAACCCTCTCGAGTTTTCTTGATTGAAAATTTTCTCTCAAGCCTCTAATTTTTGCCCAGGATGTCTTCTTCAGTTTTCACCCTGATGAGGCATCCATTTTTAGCAAGGCCGCCTTTTTTGGGTTTTCAACCTGCGGGGCTTTTATTCTCTTCTTTTGATTTTTAGTCTTTAGCCATAGAACTTCTTGGGTCTGTCGATGTTGACTGGTTCTTCATTTTTGCTTCCATCGTTGTCTGTCAGAAACGCTGCTCCCTTGGATAATAACTTCTCAAGAACAAATGGGCCTTCCTACACTAGTCTGAATTTACCTCATTTGTTTGGAACATTTGGACTCATTTGCCTAAAGATTAAACCTCCCTCTTTCAATAGGTGCTTTTTGACTTCCTTCCCGAATGATCGAGCAGAGTATTTTCTGATAAATTTGATTATGGCAGTAATCCCATGACATGTCCTTATCTGACGTGTTTAACTGCTGCTGCCGTTTGCTGCGCCCTGTCGGCTTTCAAAATCTGGGCTTCCATGACTGTCTTTAAAGATTTGAGCTCTACTTCGACCGGCCATACTGCTTCTGCCCCATGTATCAAGGAGTAATAGGTGACTCTTGTAGAGGTTCTGATGGTGGTTCTCTAGTCTCAAGGTGCAAAAGGCCATTTCTCTGCCCAATCCTTGTAGTTTTGAACCATCTTGACCAAGATCTTCTTGTTAGCAGCCTCTCCTACCCCATTGGTTTGAGGGTAATATAGAGAGGACTTATGGTCTTTAATGCCATACCTTTGGAGCAACTCCCTAGCCTTAGCCATAAATTGTCCTTCTGTCCTTGAACCCTGCATGATACTGGAGATCATATTGACATATCGGATTCCTTTAGATGACCCTGTCCGTTGGAGGCCGTAGGGTGCATCTCCCCTATAATGTCTATTCCCAAGCTCGAGCAACCCATATCCATTGTAAGTCAATAGAACCCTTTTGGTCCTTTTCGGAAGTCAAGAAAAATGGCAAAGTACGGGCATGTGTAGATCAACGGGATTTGAACAAAGCATGCCCCCAGGATGACTTTCCTTTGCCCCCATATCAACAGTTTTTTGGCCAGATCTACATATTAATTCTTTTCCTTCCTTCTCTTTTTTTTTGCATTATATATATATATATATATATATATATATATATATATATATATATATATTTTTTTTTTTTTTGTTTTTTGTGGACAAGCTTTGTTCAAATCTTGATAGCTCGTACTTTTTGCTCTTCTTGACTATTGGGATGATGCTGACTAATCAAGCAGGGTAAAATTTGGCTTTCTCTCTGCTTGTGGATCCCTTTTTTTTTTACCCTTCTCTGCCCATTTTGGTGTAGACACCGGGTCCCGAGTAGCCTTGATCAGGATTACCCGATGATGAAATTTAGCTATGCCGCCTTATAGGCAAAAAGATTGGAGTTCGGAAGTGATTTTCCTTGTCTTTTCGATGAGTAAAAATTATATTTTAAAAATATTTTAAAAATACTTTTTAAAATTATTTTGGAAAAGAAAAAGTGTGTTTTAAGTTGAGGGTATTTTATTTAAAAAAAAAGGTGTGAAAAATGATGAAAAAATGGTGAAAAATCGAGGGAAAAAATAGCGACGAAAAGGCGACGGCCAAGGGTCGTCGCGAATCTCCGTGCACGGAACGCTGCAGAGCGTGCGCTCCGGGTGATCGACGCCCTGGGCGTCGGTCGCTCTGCGCGAGCGACGCCTTGGGCGTCGCTAGCTCCGCGCACGTCGTGCGGAGAAACGTGCGCGAGTCGCCGTTGGGGCACCGATTTCGCCCCCATTTCGCCCACTTCGCCCATTTTTCAGCTCCCACTTGATTTTTAACCGTTTTTGGACGGTTTTGGGTGGTTTTTGGGTAGTTTTTGAGGGGAAAAACAGGAGAAAAAATTCAGAAAAGAGGGGGGACGAACTAAGAACATTTAGAGAGGAAAAAACTGAATTTTAGAGCTTTTGAGTTGAGAGAGAAAAATCCATCTTACACACTTGTTTCCAAGAGTTTTTCTTCAAGTTTTCAAGCTATTTTCTAAGGATTTTCACAAGAGAAGACAAGGAATTCAACACTTCTACCTTCAATTCTTCAAAACTGAATTTGAGGGTAATTATTCTTGGTTTTACTCATTAATTCTCTTGTTAATTTCATTTATTTTTGCTTCCAATTAACATATTAAACATGTAAATTCTCTTAGTCTCCATATTCTTCTTCTTTTTTTTATCTTCAATTATTTATTTAACAAGTTAATTCTTTCAAATTTATCATATCATTTTCATGTCAAGGTGTTTATTTTTATGTCATTATGCATGTCCAACTTAGGTTGTTAATGTTCTTTACATCCATTGATGTTTATTATGGCTATTATTGTTATAAATGCTAGTTTTATTATTATAATTTATATTACACTCATTTATTGATGTCATTAGGTATTAGTATCATTATTACCATTAATGTCATTGTTCATATTTTGCATGTATGTTAAATTTCAAATTTATTTTCTTATGCCTTTTATGTTAGATATTACTTAAGGCTTTATTATGCATGTTAAGTTTTATTATTCTTATGTTATGTTTTCATGCACATCTTAGGAGTATTAAAATTGATTGTCACTAATCTTCCATGCATGTTAATCACCATTATTAATAAATTGCATTTGCCATGATGTTATCTCACTTTATGCTTGTTAAATTGCATCATAATTATTTTTATGCATGTTATATTATCTTAGGCATGTTATATGGTCATTATACATATTATCTTTTATGTCATCTCATCTCTTTGGGTTAATTTCTAACATGAATCTCTTCTATTTTATTTTTGGTTGCAAATCATTGTTTTATTCTCATTTGAGCACCAATGCACGAGAAGGAGGATATGCGGACTTTGGTATTTTCATTGCACATTTTCAATTCTCATTTTATTTATATTTCCTTGTATATATTCGTTGAATAAAATGTTTTTTTATGCACGCATGAATAAAAACCACACAAATATTTCTAATAAATTAATTTGGATTTTCATAATAAATGGGACCAATGTCCTAATTTTCATCCCAAATAAATCATCGCATCTAAAATGTTTTCTTTAATTGTGCATGCAGGGACCAAAGTCCTCATAATTAATAAATTCCCCGATTTTATGTATGTTTGCACTTTTAAATGGGAGTTGTATTCCGCTCCTGGTATTATTGTAGTTTATATTTGATGTTATTTTTGATATGTTTATCTTATCGCTTTCAATGTGAATATTTGCGCTTTTAAATTAAAAATGCATAGTGTGGAGAGAGAGCGAGTTAATAAACTCAAAACCAAATTATAAAATTAATCAAGGTAGAAATAGATGCGAAGTCCCGAACCCATTCTCTGGTCTTTGGGCTCAAAGAGGCTAGAGGTTTACCCTCTAAGACACCTCTTGTGTCACGAGACTTAGACATTAATCCTAGACTCCTTTGGGCGAGAGGTTTAACCTCCAAGACCCCTTTGGCTTGCCCAAAATGGATAAAAGCGTTGTCTTTGGACTTAAGGAGGCGAGAGGTTTACCCTCCAAGACCCTTCTTATGCTCTATGACCTAACAAATCCTAGGCTCCTTTGGGCGAGAGGTTTACCCTCCAAGACCCCTTCGGCTTGCCCAAAATGGATGAAAGCGCTGTCCTAAGCTCTCCGAGGCGAGAGAAACTTTCCCAATGTTTTAGTGGGTGGCGACTCCATGAAACCTCCTTGTTGCCCAAAATAGACGCACTTGTAATTCATTACAAGTTGTCAACGGACCTCAAATGCCCGATCACCCTCAAGCGGGCGGTCAAAGGGGCGCCCACACGGGTCCGGCGCGCATCACATCTGGCCTAAGTCTTCTAAGCTTCTACTTGACTGGTCCATGATCGGGGTATGTTGGAATGGTGTGCTTCGCTATTCCGCAATCAACTCTTAGCTTGTCTTCATAGGTCGAGGCAAAGACTTTTTCATATTTTCTTAAATTTCTCTTAAGTTTTGATCTCTCTTCAGGAGTTACATTAGAAGCTATCAAAATTTTCTTTGGGTTTTCCAAAGTTCTGAGATTAAATAGAATGGCATCAATTAAATCAATGTTAAATATGAATGAGTCATGATCATGATTATGCATAGTGAAATTATAAGAAATATTGCACAAGTAAGCAAAAACGTTCATCTTATTAATAAAACCAGAACGTCATTATTAAACAGTTCAAAATTAAAAAGAACATTCTAAATAGCTAATCATTTTTTGTTCTTGCCAACACAGATGTTGCAGTCGATGGTCCATTATCGTCCTTAGGAACCATCCTCCCCTTCCCACTTAGGCACTTAATATGTCTTATTCTTTATCCTTTGCTCTTCTGGGTCGGAGATCTATTTGGAATCAATCCAATCTTGAATAGCATGTCTCAAGGCCTTGCAATCATCTGTGGTATGCCCGGTGTGTTAGTGGAAGGCACAATACTGATCCCCCTTGTGATTGGGCTATCCCTAGTTTTTAGGAGGACAAGCCGACAATGGCTGTAACATCCCCTCTTCATTAGCCTCTTAAGGACCCAAGATAAGGATCTGCCTAAATTAGAAAAATTCCTTTCATTCATTTTCGCGGTTGATGCTTTTCCTATCCTTCGAGCACCACTGCTATTATCATAACAACCCACTCTTAGACTTGCGGGGCCAGTAATAGTTTTATTGAGAGGCACTCGGGTAGTTGCAAGCTTGGACTTCATAATTTCTTCTTCAAGATCAACTAGCTCTTTTTCATGCTTGAGGATCTAGGGATGCCTATTGACTGTGAATGCTCTATCCCTTCTGTCTTTCTTACTTGTTCTTATAACCGCATCAAAGGCCCCTCCGATGTTCCACCTAAGCGCGGACCTGAGCCTGACCTTAAATCATATCCTGCCCTTGATGCTTTACTATTCAGAGCTTGTATCACTACTGAAATGTCTTCCTTTTTAGGAATGCAGTTGTATTCTAGAGCAGGCTTCTTGCCTCTTCCTTGCTCAACTGGCAAAATAAAGGGCACCTTGACTCTGGGTTCAAAAGTAAAAGGAGACACTACGGTCGTCGCAGTATAGGCCTTCTTGACAATGGCCGGCTCAACTTAGTTAAGTGTTGTAGTCGCCATAAGTTGAGCTTGAAGAACAAGCGCCATGGCATCCATTCTTTCTTTGACCATGGCCAACATCCTTTTTTCAAGCTCTTTGAACCTTCTATCCATCTCCTGGGCAATTATGGCATGAGTCTCTTCAGTCTATTGCAAAGGGCCAACCATTTCTAATACCTTCAGATGCTCTAGCAAGGATGCTAAATCTTTGTCAGCCAACTCGAACTCTAATCGCTCTTTAGACAACTATTGGGATCCCTAAACCACCCAAGCAAATGGTCTACAATGGCTGAAAAGCAAGGAGTTAGAATGATGTATGAATGACATGCTATACATGGCCATGCTTGCAATGAATGGTATATAATGGCTAAAAAAAACAAAGAGGTTATAATGATGTATGCAATGCATGGAACAAATTTATGCACAGGGTGATATGTACATGTAAAGATTATATGCGCATAATACAATGTACACACACGAAATGAAATGTACATGTTTTTTTTTATGCATGAATGACACATAATGCATGATCGTGCTATGCAGATGGCCATCGATGACTGAAAGATCTAGGGATTGCAATGACACATGTGATGCATGAAAAAAGAAATAAAAATTATACACAGGATGATATGTATATGTGAAAAATAATATGGAAACAAAAGGCTATACACACATACGAAGGAAATGTATATGTTTTTTTTTGTTATTATTATTTTTTTTAACATGCATGAATGACATGCGATACATGAGCATGCTGTGCAACATCCACAACCACATGCAAGTAAGTAGATTCTTCTAACCTTATCTCTCCCATACATGAGGTCATGCGGCCTCTTCCCTAGTTGGGCTTAATCCATGGGTTAACAAGGAACCCGATGGACGCGTATGGTGCACGGTGGAAAACCGGCAGCATAACCTCTCTTATCCAATGTACAAGCATATGGGATTTTGACCATTGTGTATTTAGGCAGTCCGAATAAATTGATATGGGCCTATCGGCGCATGTAAGCCTTTGATTAGGTGACCAATCAGATTATCTGGGTTTGTCCAATACAAAATAATCCATACAATAAGCATAATATTATGGTTCATACCACCTAGGGAAAGTATCTATTGCCATTACATGAGCTTTGGCCAGGGTGATGATACTTTAGGTCTACCCAAACATGGTCCCTTCCAACAAGTCTAACTCATCACGAGCGTAATGACCGGTCGGGTCTCCATTTAATATACCAAACGGTATGAGCCTTGGACTGGTGATTATCCTTAACACTTCCCTATATTGAGTGAACATAGAGTCGTGCTTCGGGAATGCACCGGGGTTGAAAGAGGGACCAAACTAGCATAAATCTAAGGCTCTAATGATATGCAATACAATTTAAAAAAAGGATGAAACTTTTAAATTAAAACTCAATTATATGTTTCAATCAAGGCACTTTCGAAGCGAAGTCTCTTATGTCGCCACTGTGACGCGCGCCAAATCCCAAGAGGCCCAAAAACCCGCTCTTAGGTTTTCGAAAGAGGTTAATAAAAACTTGCAAGAGATTGCAAGGGCATCTATTTTGGGCAACAAGGTGGTGTTTTGGAGTCACCACACAATAAAACATTGGGAAAGGTCGTCTAGCCTCACTGAGCCTAAGACAGCGCATGTGTGTTTATTTTGGGCAATCAGAGATATTTTGGACACCTCCTTCCAATAGAACATTGGAAGGATTGTCTAATCTCGTGAAGTCTAAGACAATGCATATACGTCTATTTTGGGTAAGCCAGAGATATTTTGGACACCTCTTTCTAATAAAACACTGGAAAGATCATCTAATCTCGTAGAGCCTAAGACAATGTGAATTGGGCCTATTTTGGGCAACAAGAGATATTTTGGAGACCCTATCCCAATAAAACATTGAGATGGTCCTCTAACCTCGTTGAGCCTAAGACTAGAGATGGTTTGGGACTTCCCATTTATTCATCCATTTTCTCATACGATTTAGTTCATTAATTAAAGCGCATATCATTCATGTAATAAAAGCGATAGATGAAAGCAAGGTTAAAATAACGTAAATGAAAGTCTAATAAATTATAATAAAACTAGGGGTCAAATACAACCCTCATTGTAAATGAGCAGAAAAGGGAAACATGCACAAAGCGGGATATTTATTAAGGATGAAGACATTGGTCTTCGCATGCATATTTATAAAAATAATTTAAAGTGACAATTTTATTTGGATGGAAAAAACTGGGACATTGGTCCTATTTTATCAGAAGAATCTCATTTATTTGTAGAAAAACTTAGCCATTTTTACTTTAGCAGGCTCAAAATAATATTTATAATAAATTGAAAATAAAAATAAAATAAAAGGAAATAGGGTAAAGAAAATGAACCAAATTGGCGTCCTCGGATCATCTTAGTGGCTCCTCTTCTCAGCGCACCATAATCAGTAGAAATAAATAAACTCACAAGAAAAATAAATAACACGTGAGTGGGACAATGAAATAAAATAATAAAAATAAAGGAAATATCAGAGATAAAATAAATATATAAACAACAGATATAAATAACTACATGTTGAAAAAATGATTATGAATAAAAAAAAAGAAAGAAAATAAAGGAAAAATAGGATTGAACCCAGAATATTTACCCTCAGAATTCGAATTCGATGGAGGGAAAAAGTTGATTGATTTCCTTGCCTTGATGGAGCGATATTTGAATTCAAATTTTATTTTAGATAACAAAATCAAATATTTTTAAATTCAATTTAGATTTAAAGATAAAATCAAATCATTTTGAATTCAAATTAGAATTTATAAGATAAAATTAAATTTTTGGTATTTATCTTAATGATAAATAAAATAAAATAAATAAAACCAAAAACATAATTTATTAACTTTAAAAATTGAAAAAATTAAGAAAATACCAAAAAATGGGTTAAAAAATCAAATTTGGGAAAAAAAATCATGAAAAAGGACAAAAAATTGCATTTTTGGCGAATTTGGGCTGCCAGCGTGCGCACCGCGCGATGGCAAGCGAGGACGGGCGAGCGACGCCTCGCCCGTTGCGCACGTGCTGGCGAGAGGCACCTCGCTTGTCGCTCGCGCACTGGCGAGCGGCGCCTCGCCCGCTGCGCTCTTGTTGCGTAACGCAGGGGCGAGCGCCCCAGTGCTAGCGCGCGTGCGCTGGGCGCTCACCTGGCGCGCCGAATGCCGCAAACAACATTTTTTTTATGTTTTTTTGAGGCAACTTTGACTAAATTGTTATAGTTCCCAAACTCACTTTTTTATTTTTATTTTTAGTTTTTATATTTTATATTTTTTTATTTCTAAAAAGTAAATTTGACAAAGAAATCATCACTTCCAACCTTTTTGCCTGTGAACAGGCGTTAATTTCATCATTAGGTAACCTCTGATCTGGGCTGCCTTAGGATCCGGTGTCTACAGTACCTCATGGTGACAACCATTTGGTTGTGACCATGACATATTTGCCACCCCCAAAAAGAATGTAAATTGAACGTGCCTCATGGTGACAACCATTTGGTTGTGATCGTGGTATACCTAAGTTTTAAAATAGAATGCTACTCATGCATATCTCACGGTGGCAATCAATTGGATGTCACCATGACATATGCAAATTTGTAATCCAGAATGCAATTTGTGCATACCTCACGGTGGCAACCAGTTCATTGTCACCGTAACATATGCCAAACTTTAGGCAGAATGCTGAACTCAAACACTCAACCTACACATTTTTAACCACAAACTCCAACTTGCAAACTCATGATTCTAAAACTCTAACAACATGCAAATTTAATCAACATAAACGCATCCTTACACAAATTATACAACTCCATTTAATGATGCATCCTTTAATTAGGTTAAAAGATACTTCAAATCCATATTACACTTAACTCATCATGCTTCAACTTTTCATTAGCATCATACTCATCCCAACCTTTCTAATGCAACCTCAAACCATTATAGCACATGCCATTTCTCGTTAGCAAGCATACAACTCATATAGGCTTATTTCTTCAATTCCATTATGCTCATATCTTAAATACACAATTCAACTCAAATATACACATGTTGCCAATTACGAACTCTTAGTCAATCCATTGATCATAAACACAATTATTTCTTTACATACTGGAAATTAGGGTTCAATTTAGCCATTTAAACTCCTTGCAATCATTATAGTTCAATAGATTCAATTCTTCAATTCAAAACATCTCACAACACAAATTATACATTTAAAACACATACATAACCAATTAACACACATAAATCAGTTGGTTCCCAAACCTCTCTATCCTTGCTCCTTTGAGCTCACTTGGTGCTAGGCTCTCCTACCTATGCCTTTCCCTTATCTTTCTTGGATTCTACTTCTACATCATCATCCAATCCGAAATTGGAACAAGAATCAAAACCAACTCCACCATAATTCAGAATCAAGAAAGGAGTAGAAGAAGATGAAGAACCAAAGATAAAACACTTACCTTGAAAGCTAACAATTATCATGCAATTCAAGACTATTTGATCTTACAGCTGAATTTATGGGTTCTAACTAATGAAAAAGAAGAAATCAAGAAGAAGATAAAAAGGAACAGTTGAAGAAGATGAAGTGCAGAAATGAGAACTTTCTCTCTCCAGCACCCCCTTTTATTGCATGAACAAATGTGTTGGCATAGCCAACTAAAGACACTTAGATTCCAATCAAACCCCTTAATCCAAAATTAGCAAAATTTTATTTTAATTAGTGATAATCAATCCCACTTAATCCTAATCATGCACGACTACTAATTGGTCATGCAAACTTATTTAATTTACTCAATTAAGTCCTCAATCCATTTACTCTTTAGTCCAATTTTAACAAACTCAATTACCCTAATTAGTCCAATTGCTACTAGGGTACAAAACGAGCCATTACAACTCTCCCCTCCTAAAAAGAATTTCTTCTGCGAAATTCATACCTGAGTTAAACAGTTGAGGATACTGATCTCTCATTGCTGCTTCTGGCTCCCATGTCGCCTCTTTAATTCCATGGTGCTACCAAAGCACTTTCACCAATGGAACTTGTTTATTATGAAGCTGCTTCACTTCTTTAGCAAAAATTTCTTTGTGTTTTCTCATCATAAGAAAAATCCGGTTGCACTTATATATCTTGTACAGTTAGAACATGTGACTCATCCGAACGATATCTCCGAAGCATTGACATCTGGAAGAAATCGTGAAACTTAGCCAAAAACGGAGGCAAGGCCAACCTATAAGCCACTGCTCCCACTCTTTCCAGTAGCTTATATGGCCTAATGAACCTCGGACTTAGTTTACCCTTCTTACTAAACCTTAGTACTCTCCTCCAAGGAGACACTTTCAGAAACACTTTATCACCTACTACAAACTCAATGTCCTTTCTCTTTAGATCCGCATAAGACTTCTGTCTATCACTTGCAGCTTTCAATTGCTGCTAGATAATCTTTGCTTTCTCTTCTGTGTCTCAGGTTTAATTCTTTCTACGTGAGCAAATACTTAAGTCTCTTATGATCAGTAAAGAACTTGCATTTCTCACCATACAAGTAGTGAAGCCAAATCTTTAAGGCAAACACTACTGCAGCTAACTCCAAATCATGTGTTGGGTAATTCTGTTCATATGGCTTCAGTTGCCGTGAAGCATAAGCTATTACTTTTCCATCCTGCATTAGTACACATCCCAATCCAACTCTAGAGGCATCACTATACATCGCATACTCTTTACCAGAAACAGGTTGAGTCACAACTGGTGCCTCAACCAGCATTCTCTTTAATTATTCAAAACTTGCTTGACACTTATCTGACAATTCAAATTTAACTCCCTTGTGAAGTAATCTAGTCAGCGGAGATGCAATCACGAAAAACCCTTTCATAAAACGACGGTAATACCCCACTAAACCTAAGAAACTTCGAATCTTAGGCATGTTCTTGGGCGGCTTCCAATTCATATCTGCTTCTATCTTAGCTATTTCAACCTTAATACCATCAGAAGAAACAATATAACCCAGGAAGGATACTTCTTTCAGCCAAAAATCACAGTTACTGAGCTTTGCATACAATTGATGCTCTCTTAAAGTTTGAAGCACAATTCTCAGATGCTGATCATGCTCTTTCTCATTCTTGGAGTACACCGAAATGTCATCAATAAACACCACTACAAATTGATCCAGATACGGTCTGAATACTCCATTCATTAAGTCCATGAATGTGGCAGGCACATTAGTTAATCTAAATGGCATTACTAAGAATTTGTAATGGCCATAATGAGTTCTGAATGCAGTCTTGGTTATATCCTCCCTTTTCACTTGTAACTGGTAATACCCCTATCTCAGATCTATCTTAAAGAACACACCAGCTCCCTTCAATTGGTCAAACAGATCTTCTATCCTTGGCAAGGGATATCTATTCTTATCTGTCACTGTATTCAGTTGTCTACAATCAATACACATTCTCATACTTCCATCCTTCTTCTTTACGAACAGCACTGGTGCTCCCCAAGGAGACACACTTGGTCTTATGAAATCCCTATCCAATAACTCCTGTAACTGGGTCTTCAATTCTTTCAACTCAATTGGAGCCATTCTATAAGGTGCCTTAGACACAGGTGTTGTACCAGGCACAATATCAATTGACAACTCCACTTCCCTAACAAGTGGTACACTAGCTAATTCCTCAAGAAATACATCAGAAAATTTTCTCACCACTGGTATATCTTGAATTCTGACTTGTTCTCTTTTCAAATCCAAGACAAGAGCTAAGTAAGCCTCGCATCCTTTCCTCAAGCATCTATACGCTTGCATAGCATAAATCACATCTACTAGCGGGTTAGAGCATACACCCTTCATAGTAACTTTAGACTGCCCAGTACCACCAATCACAACTATTTTCTTCTTATAGTTAACTATAGCTCGGTGTTTACTCAACCAGTCCATACCCAATATTACATCGAATTCATCAAAAGGTAACTTAACTAGGTCTACAGGAAACACTTGACCTCGGACCGTTAAAGGACATTCTCTATATACTTTATTCACATTTACTCTATTACCCGACGGGCTGGTTACACAAATATCATAATGTAGATGATCAGCTGCTAACATCTTATCACATATTTTCTTAGAACAAACATAAGAATGCGTAGACCTAGGGTCAATCAATGCAAACATTTCTATATTAAAGAGTAGAAATGTACCAGCTATGACTTCTGGCGCATCCTACTCCTCACGAGCCTTCATTGCATAAGCTCGCGCTGGTACTGTGGTTGGTCGGTCGATGGACTCTAACACTGCACTACCTCTGGACTGGCCACCCCTAGCACGTCCTCTACCTCTTCTTCTATTAACTGGAGACAAGTTGGATCCACCTCTACTTACTTCCTGCTGATTTCCTATCGCCTCATAAGTCTTAGGACAGTTAGCTAGAAAGTGTTATGTGCTGCCACATCTAAAACATGCCCTAGTCAACTTTCAATACTTGCTTCTGTGATGATTACCATGTAACACCCTTATACCCGCAAATGGTACGGATATTGGATGTCACCACATTACACTGTAATGCACTTATCAGAATCAGTGAATTTTTTTTTTTACAACCACAAACATGCATATATAATAACATAACAATTACACTAACACACCATTCATATACTTATCCTGTATAATCTCGTGTTCATCCATCGCAGTCATATACATTCCATGCCTATATCTTTATCCTTGCTGTCCCATAAATTCTTTCGATCATCAGTAACATCGGCCACTACCACATCTTTTCTTTCTATAACCCGTACGCAGTAATCACACTACGCGCTGAGCATTGAAATGCCAAGTAGTGGATACATATCGTAAATTTTCCATACTATTACTACATGCATGCACACATAAGCATATATCATTATTTCGATTATATGAATATTAATTCTTAAGACTTTTAAGTAATTTATGCTTTACTTTTAATGTCCTAGCCAAACTTTTGCTTTAATCAATTATCTTATACCCTTTTCATTATTTTAATAACCATATTTTAACATTACTATTACTACTATCAGAATCATTTTTATTTATACTGTTAACTTTCACATTAATAATATTATATTTAGTCCGTTAATTCAATGACCAGTTATATTAACAACATTTGTAAATATCTTATTAACTTATTCATTTATTTTTCATTATTTGTTTATAAATTATACATTAGTTACAGTTATAGTTATAGTCTACACTTGGGCATAGTATCCGTTACTAACATATCCATTGAATAGTCATCATCGTTGTTATTTACTGTACTGATTAACCGTTATCGTTTTCTTTATATCCTCAATATTTCTTTTGCTCTTTCAGTTACATTAATCTTTTTTTTTTTTTACATTTCATATACATTTTATTATCTTTCACTTAATCATTTCTTTTACATATTGTTTTTAAAACTATAACCATAATGCATTTACTCTATTTTTCCTACTTAATTTTACTCAATTACATTTCATATTATATACTTGAATTATCAAAGCTATTACTTAATCCACTAACTTATTTGTAGGCTTAACATCATTATTCTCTTAACTTTACATATAAGTCTATGCCGGCTTATAGGCAAAAAGATTGGAGCTCAGAAGTGATTTTCCTTGTCTTTTCGGTGAGTAAAAAGGGTATTTTAAAAATATTTTAAAAAATATTTTTTTAAATTATTTTGAAGAAGAAAAAGTGTGTTTTAGGTTGAGGGTATTTAAAAAAAAAAAAAAAAAAAAAAAAAAGGGTGAAAAATGATGAAAAAGTGAAGAAAGTAGGAAAAATGGAAAATGGGGGAAAAGATTCGCGACGGAAGGGCGACGGCCAGGGGCCGTCGCGAATGTCCGTGCGCGGAGCGCTGCGGAGCGTGCGCTCCGCGCGGCCGACGCCCTGGGCGTCGGTAGCTCTGCGCGCACGACGCCTTGGGCGTCGCTCGCTCCGCGCACGTCGTGCGCGGAGACTCCGCGCATCCGCGCGGAAACGTGCGCGAGGCGCACGATTGACGCCCCACTTCGCCCATTTCGCCCACTTTTCGACCCCCACTCGATTTTCAACCGTTTTTGGACGGTTTTTGGTGGTTTTTGGGTAGTTTTTGATGATTAAAAACACGAGAAAAATTCAGAACAGGAGGAGGACGAATCAGGAACATTTTGGAGAAAAAAAACTGAATTTTGGAGCTTGGAGTTGAGAGAAAAAAATCCATCTTACACACTTGTTTCCAAGAGCTTTTCTTCAAGTTTTCAAGCTATTTTCCAAGGATTTTCACAAGAGAAGACAAGGAATTCAACACTTCTATCTTCAATTCTTCAAAACTGAATTTGAGGGTAATTATTCTTGGCTTTGCTCCTTAATTCTCTTGTTAATTTCATTAATTTTGGCTTCCAATTAACATATCAAACATGTAAATTCTCTTAGTCTCCATATTCTTCTTCTTATTTTTTTTATTTTATCTTCAATTATTCATATAACAAATAAGCTTTTTAAATTCTATTAATTTTTTTTTTATGTCAAATTATTCTTTGTTCATGTAATTATGCATGTTTTAGGTTGTAAATACCTTTAATTTCTTAATGCTATATCATGTTTATTATTATGCTTTATTTGGCATGTATGAGTGTTATAGTCATTATTTTATGCTAGTTATGCATGTTAAGTGGAATAATTCTCATGTTACACATTTATTCATGTCTTAACTATAATAAAATTGATTGTCACTAATCTTCCATGTATGTTAATAACTATTATTAATAAGTTGCATATGCCATGATACTTCATCACCTTGTGCATGTTAAATTGCATCTTAATCACTTTATGCATGTTAAATTGCATCATAATTATTTTTTATGCATGTTATAGTATCTTATGCATGTTATATGGTCATTGTACATATTACCTTTTATGTTGTATTATTTCATTGGCCTAATCACTAACATGAATTTCTTTTTGATTTTTGGTTGCAAATCATTGTTTTATTCTCATTTGAGCATCCATGCACATGAAGGAGGAGTTGCGGGGTTTGGTATTTCCTTTATACATTTTTAATTCTCATTTCGTTTATATTTTTAATTTCCTTGTATATATTCATTGAATAAAATGTTTTCCTATGCGCACCTAAATAAAGATCATAAAAATATTTCTTACTAAATTAATTTAGATTTTTCATAATAAAATGGGACCAATGTCCTAATTTTCATCCCAAATAAAATCATCACATCCAGAATATTTTCTTTAATTGTGCATGCGGGGACCAAAGTCCTCATAATTAATAAAATTCCCCGGTTTTATGTATGTTTGCACTTTTAAATGGGAGTTGTATTCTGCTCCTTGTATTATTGTAATTCATTGCTTTACTCGCTAATTTATGGTTTTCCTAAAATGAGTAAATGCGCCTTAAATTAATTGCATTGTGTGGAGAGAGAGCGAATTAATGACAATTAAAATTCAATCATAAATTAATCGAGGTAGAAATAGATGAGAAATCCCGGACCCAGCTCTGGTCTTTGGGCTCGAGAGGTTAGAGGTTATCCTCCAAAATACTTCTTGGGTCACGAGACTTTAGCGCTAATCCTAGGCCTCATGGCCCAACATGGATATTAAGCGCAGTCTTAGGCTCTCCGAGGCGAGAGTAACTTTCCCAATGTTCTATTGGGTGGCGACTCCATGATACCTCTTTGTTGCCCAACATAGACGCACTTGCGATTTATTGCAAGATGCCAACGGACCCGCAAATGCCCGATCGCCCTCAAGCGGGCGGTCATAGGGGCGGCGCTCGGGATCCGGCGCGCGTCACAGTGGCGACTCCGCTGGGGACGATATGGTTCGAGATTTCAATTTGAAAATACCTCGTTTAACATTTATGGTTAAAATTTAATTCATAAATTCGCTTTATCTCAAAATTGCATATCATCTCATTAGAGCTTTAGATTAAGTTAGTTTGGTCCCTCTTTTAGCCCCGGTGCGTTCCTGAAGCACCTCCTCATTTTCACTCAATTTGGGGAAGTGTTAAGGATAATCACCAGCCCAAGCCACATACCTCAATGGTATATCAAAATGACGACCCGATCGGTCGCTATGCTTGTGATGAGCTAGACCCGTCGGCAGGGATCATGCTTGGGTAGCCTTAAAGTAACATCTCCCTTGTCCAAAGCTCATGTAATTGCAATAGATACTTCCACTAGGTGAAATGTACCGTAATATTATGCTTGCTATATGGGCCATCATATATTAAACGAAACCAATTTAATTAAATGGTCTTCATCAAAGGCTTTCATGCCCCGGTGGGCCCATCTTAGTTGAGTTGAATTGTTTAAATACGTAATGGCCAAACACCCATACGTATGTACATTAGATAGGAGCTGTTATGCTGCCGGTTTTTCACCGCGCACCATACGTGTCCATTGGGTTCCCCGTTAACTCATGGATCAAGCCCACCTAGGAAAGAGACCGCACTACCACGTGTGTGGGAGATACAAGGTTGGAAAGATCTATCTGCTTGCATGTGTTTGTCTATGTTGCATCAGCACGAGCATACATTGCATTTTAATCATGCATCATCTTAACAATCTTTGCATTTCAGCCATCATAGATTCTCCTGGGTGGTCTAGAGGTCCCGACGGACGGTTAAGAAGGATGCCGCTTTTGGGGTTAACTGAGTTAGTGTCAGATCAGAGTTCAGAGTCAGTCTTAGAAGGAAGTGTGGGGTTTTCTTCCGAATCATCAACAGAAGTAAGCATGGCTAATCCATCAAATGAGTCTGATGCAACCCGGGCAGTAATCGTTGAGGAGGTAGGAAAGAGAATGGAGGAATTTGAAGCCCGAATGATTGCAATGATGGGCAATCTTGCCGCCACCATAGCTGGGCAACAAGCTGCTGCTATTCCTGTCCGAGTATCAGCTGAACAAGAGGTTGTTAGAGAAGAACGTCCTACTGCGGTTAACCAACCAGTGGTTGACCCACCTATTATTGAGCAAAGAGTACCTGCACCCATTGAGCGCAGAGAAGGCCCCAGGTCTGAAGTTGAGTTTGGGGGAGATGAGCATGAGGAGCATGCAGTAGCTAAAGAGAAGTCGCCAAAACTAGATGAGGCAATGTGGAGGAAAATGGAAGAGAGATTTGAGGTCATGGCAAGGATAATGCCCGTGGGAAAAGGAATGAACCCGGAAGACCGAGAGTTGGATGGGGATGACCTGATTCCCCAGAATTTTAAGATGCCGGACATTCCCAAATTTGATGGAACCTCTGACCCTGCCGCACACATCAAGCAATACTCGCTAGTCATGAAGGGAACGACCTTAACAAGAAAGCAGAAGATAGAATATTTCTGCTTGAGTCTCACAGGAGCTGCTATTGATTGGTACCATGGGCTTGACAGGAGATCCAAGGAGGACTGGGACTTGTTGACCGAAGAGTTCCTTAAGCAGTACGATTGCAGTACCCGGATGGAGGTCACTTTGAAAGATCTCGAGTTGTTACAGCAGAAGGCTGGGGAGTCCTTCCACGAGTACCTTACTCGGTGGAGAAACCGGGTTATGGAGATGAAACGCAAACCGGACACTTCTGATCAGATCCGGCTATTCATTCGAAATGCCAGTCCTTACTTGAGAGAGGGACTGAAAATGAAGGGACTCAAGGATTGGGAATCTTTGAAGGATATTGCCATAGAAGCGGAAGGAGAATATTTATCCAAGAGGGCAAATAGTGAGTCCTATGCCCGGAGGGGATACAGCAATCAGGGGACGGCCAAACCAGTAGGTTCAAGCAGTGGTAACAGAGTTGGGAAGACTGCCGAGGTGTCTGCAACCGGCGTAAGTCAGAGGTATTTCTCCAACTTGGGTAAGCCTTTATCATGGGTGCTGAAGAGGCTAATAAAAGAAGGAAAACTGCGGCCCCTATCACCTAAACCGGCTAAGGCCCAAGGGCAGCCAGGGCACAAAGAGAATGAATGCTGCGCATTCCACCAACATACCGGGCATTTGACGGATGAGTGTATAACGCTAAGACATCGGGTCCACTGTGACGCGCGCCGAATCCCGAGCGCCGCCCCTATGACCGCCCGCTTGAGGGCGATCGGGCATTTGCGGGTCCGTTGGCATCTTGCAATAAATCGCAAGTGCGTCTATGTTGGGCAACAAAGAGGTATCATGGAGTCGCCACCCAATAGAACATTGGGAAAGTTACTCTCGCCTCAGAGAGCCTAAGACTGCGCTTAATATCCATGTTGGGCCATGAGGCCTAGGATTAGCGCTAAAGTCTCGTGACCCAAGAAGTATTTTGGAGGATAACCTCTAACCTCTCGAGCCCAAAGACCAGAGCTGGGTCCGGGATTTCTCATCTATTTCTACCTCGATTAATTTATGATTGAATTTTAATTGTCATTAATTCGCTCTCTCTCCACACAATGCAATTAATTTAAGGCGCATTTACTCATTTTAGGAAAACCATAAATTAGCGAGTAAAGCAATGAATTACAATAATACAAGGAGCGGAATACAACTCCCATTTAAAAGTGCAAACATACATAAAACCGGGGAATTTTATTAATTATGAGGACTTTGGTCCCCGCATGCACAATTAAAGAAAATATTCTGGATGTGATGATTTTATTTGGGATGAAAATTAGGACATTGGTCCCATTTTATTATGAAAAATCTAAATTAATTTAGTAAGAAATATTTTTATGATCTTTATTTAGGTGCGCATAGGAAAACATTTTATTCAATGAATATATACAAGGAAATTAAAAATATAAACGAAATGAGAATTAAAAATGTATAAAGGAAATACCAAACCCCGCAACTCCTCCTTCATGTGCATGGATGCTCAAATGAGAATAAAACAATGATTTGCAACCAAAAATCAAAAAGAAATTCATGTTAGTGATTAGGCCAATGAAATAATACAACATAAAAGGTAATATGTACAATGACCATATAACATGCATAAGATACTATAACATGCATAAAAAATAATTATGATGCAATTTAACATGCATAAAGTGATTAAGATGCAATTTAACATGCACAAGGTGATGAAGTATCATGGCATATGCAACTTATTAATAATAGTTATTAACATACATGGAAGATTAGTGACAATCAATTTTATTATAGTTAAGACATGAATAAATGTGTAACATGAGAATAATTCCACTTAACATGCATAACTAGCATAAAATAATGACTATAACACTCATACATGCCAAAGAAAGCATAATAATAAACATGATATAGCATTAAGAAATTAAAGGTATTTACAACCTAAAACATGCATAATTACATGAACAAAGAATAATTTGACATAAAAAAAAATTAATAGAATTTAAAAAGCTTATTTGTTATATGAATAATTGAAGATAAAATAAAAAAAATAAGAAGAAGAATATGGAGACTAAGAGAATTTACATGTTTGATATGTTAATTGGAAGCCAAAATAAATGAAATTAACAAGAGAATTAAGGAGCAAAGCCAAGAATAATTACCCTCAAATTCAGTTTTGAAGAATTGAAGATAGAAGTGTTGAATTCCTTGTCTTCTCTTGTGAAAATCCTTGGAAAATAGCTTGAAAACTTGAAGAAAAGCTCTTGGAAACAAGTGTGTAAGATGGATTTTTTTCTCTCAACTCCAAGCTCCAAAATTCAGTTTTTTTTCTCCAAAATGTTCCTGATTCGTCCTCCTCCTGTTCTGAATTTTTCTAGTGTTTTTAATCATCAAAAACTACCCAAAAACCACCAAAAACCGTCCAAAAACGGTTGAAAATCGAGTGGGGGTCGAAAAGTGGGCGAAATGGGCGAAGTGGGGCGTCAATCGTGCGCCTCGCGCACGTTTCCGCGCGGATGCGCGGAGTCTCCGCGCACGACGTGCGCGGAGCGAGCGACGCCCAAGGCGTCGTGCGCGCAGAGCTACCGACGCCCAGGGCGTCGGCCGCGCGGAGCGCACGCTCCGCAGCGCTCCGCGCACGGACATTCGCGACGGCCCCTGGCCGTCGCCCTTCCGTCGCGAATCTTTTCCCCCATTTTCCATTCGATTTTCAACCGTTTTTGGACCTATGAGGACCTATGAGGATATGCCGGGAATAGATCGAGATGTTGCCGAACATGCCATCCCAACTTACCCAGAATTTAAACCAGTCAAGCAAAAGCTTCGGAGGCTTAGGCCAGAATGGGCACAGAAAGTGAAAGAGGAGATCCATAAGCAGATTGAGGCTAAGTTCCTGATAGAGGTTCAATACCCAACATGGTTAGCTAATGTGGTTCCTGTAGCTAAGAAAGACGGTAAGGTTCGAGTATGCGTCGACTATCGAGACCTGAACAAAGCTTGCCCTAAAGATGATTTCCCACTGCCTCATATTGATGTGCTAGTAGATAGTGCTGCTGCTTGTATGATGTATAGCTTTGTGGATGGATACGCAGGGTACAATCAAATTCTTAACAAGATAGTGGACCGGATCAAGACAGCCTTTATCACCGAGTGGGGGACATATGCCTATCGGGTTATGCCTTTTGGGTTGAAGAATGCAGGAGCAACCTATCAGAGGATGGCAACCAAGGTTCTCAATGACTTAATCCACAAAGAAGTGGAGGTGTACGTCGACGACATGATGATTAAGTCAGCTACCAGGGAAGGTCACTTTGAGGCATTAGAAAAGTTCTTTCAAAGGATTAGCAAGTATGATCTGCGACTCAATCCCAAGAAGTGCATTTTTGGAGTTAAATCAGGAAAGTTGTTAGGCCATGTGGTAAGCCAGAGGGGAATCGAGGTAGATCCCGATAAAGTCAAAGCCATAAGAGAGATGCCAGTGCCCCAGAAGGAGAAGGACGTCAGAAGTTTCCTAGGAAAGCTTCAGTACATCAGTCGATTTATTGCCAAGCTAGCTTCGGTATGTGAGCCTATTTTCAAGCTTCTTAGGAAGAATCAGCCGGTGCTATGGAACGATGACTGTCAACTGGCCTTTGACACCATTAAGGACTATCTGCTAAATCCTCCGGTGTTAAGACCACCACGCCGTGCCAAACCATTAATCCTGTACCTGGCTGTGGAAGATAACTCAGTGGGTGCTATGATGTCTCAGGAAGACGATTTTGGTGTAGAGTTTGCCGTTTATTACCTTAGCAAGAAATTCCTGCCGTACGAAGCCAAATATGTGGAGGTAGAAAAGATTTGTTTAGCAGTTATCTGGGCTTCTAAGAAGTTGCGACACTACTTTCATTCCTTCAAGGTACAAACGGTTGCCAAACATAATCCGCTTAGATACCTCCAAGAAGCACCCTCTTTACTAGGGAAGATGGGAAGATGGTTACTACTGTTGCAGGAATTTGACATTGAGTACATAACCAGGAAAACCATTAAGGGAAGAGCTGTAGCGGAGTTCTTAGCTGAGCATCCTATTGAGGGAGATCAGTTTGAATACAACTTCCCAGATGAAGATGTCACGGCCATAACAGTACAAGGGTGGCAATTATTCTTTGATGGAGCAGTCAATAATAAGGGAGCAGGCGTGGGAGTTATTCTTACGACCCCAGATGGTGAAAGGTTACCATTGGCTAAGAAGCTGAGGTATAAGGCTACCAATAATGAAGCAGAATACGAAGCTTGCATCTTTGGATTGGAAACATTGCTTGCTCTGGGGGCAACGACCGCAGAAGTATTTGGGGATTCCTCCTTGGTAATTCATCAAATTAAAGGAGAGTGGTCAGTCAAGGAAGAAAGGCTGCTGCCTTATGTAAAGCACTTGAGAACGTTGAGCAGCCAGTTTGAGTTTTGCACTTTTCACTTCATCCCCAGAGACGAAAATCAGTTAGCTGATGCTCTAGCAACATTAGTGTCCATGTGGGACAACCCAACAGGAGTTGCAATGAAACCCGTGCTGATTTATAGCTCGGAAAGACCTTGCTTTGAAGCTGAACAGGTGATGGACATTGAGGCCATTGATGGAAATCCATGGTATTATGACATTCAGAATTATTTAGAGAGATCA
Organism: Excoecaria cochinchinensis; assembly: GCA_947683425.1. Lineage (NCBI taxonomy): Eukaryota > Viridiplantae > Streptophyta > Magnoliopsida > Malpighiales > Euphorbiaceae > Excoecaria > Excoecaria cochinchinensis. The sequence goes on from CANTUQ010000119.1 coordinate 11,897,915, forward strand.
GTCTTTCCAGAGGAAGCCACTGAGAAGGACCAGAGAATGATCAGGAAGTTATCCACTCAATTCATCTATTTTAGTGGCACTTTGTACAAAAGGCAAGCTGATGGTATCCAGTTAAGATGTCTGGCAGAGAAAGAAGCTAAAAGAGTTATGGAAGAAGTTCATGCTGGGGTTTGTGGAGCTCACATGAATGGCTTGGCCTTAGCAAAGAAGATCATGCGCCAAGGGTTTTATTGGCTCACAATGGATACAGATTGTTCAAAATTTGTGAAGCAATGCCAGTTATGCCAACAGTACGCGAATTTGAGGCATGTGCCAGTTTCAGAGTTACATAACTTAACATCTCCATGGCCATTTGCAGCATGGGGAATAGACATCATAGGCGAAATCTGTCCTACGGCTACTAACGGGCATAGATTTATCATAGTTGCCATTGACTACTTCACTAAGTGGGTTGAGGCTGAATCTTTCAAGAAGGTTGATGCAAGGGATATGGCTAAATTCATTGAGCGGAATTTGATATGCAGATATGGTCTCCCACATCACATTGTATCTGATAATGGGGTACAATTCCTTGCAGAGACTAAACAGATGCTCCAGAAATATAGGATCCAACATCATAAGTCTTCTCCTTATCGTCCTCAAGCAAACGGTGCAGTTGAAGCGGCAAATAAGAATGTGAAGAGAATTTTAGCCAAGATGGTTCAGAACTACAAGGATTGGGCAGAAAAGTTACCATTCGCACTTTGGGGATATAGAACAACAATCAGAACCTCTACGGGGGCAACACCATTCTCTCTGGTGTATGGAACTGAAGCAGTCCTGCCGGTTGAAATTGAGCTGAAATCATTAAGGGTAGTCCTGGAAGCCGAGATTCCGGAGACAGAATGGGCACAACAGCGATTGTTGCAGTTGAATCTATTGGATGAAGATAGGTTGAGAGCCTATTACCACAATCAGGTTTATCAGAAGAGACTAGCTCGGTCCTTTGGCAAGAAGGTACGAAAGCACCCGTTGAAAGAAGGGGATTTGGTCTTTAAGATGATGAGGCCAGGAGTTCCAGACATACGAGGAAAATTCAGACCAACCTGGGAAGGACCTTTCATTTTGAAAAAATTGCTAACAAAAGGAGCAGCAATTTTAGCAGACAGCGATGGGAATGAGTTCAAGGACCCGGTCAATGTCGATAGACTTAAAAGGTTCCATGGCTAAAGACCAAGAATAAAAAGAAGAGAATAAATGCCCCGCGGGTCGAAAACCGAAAAAAAGGCGGCCTTGCTAAAATTGGGCGCCCTGTCAGGGTGAAAACCGGAAAAAGGCATCCTGGGCAAAAATTAAGGGCCAAGAGAAAATATTCAATCGAGAAAACCCGAGAGGGCCGATTGATAACAGGAGTTTGATGCTGACAAAACCCACTCCGAGATTAGGTGTAGTCATATGCTTTTGAATTCTTGTCAATTGAAAATCATGTATGATGAAATCATATAGAAATGTACACAATTTTGCAATGAATAAAAGAATACATTTTCATTGATCTTTCAGTTCTGTCTTAAAAAGAAATATACCAATTGTTCATCTAATGATTATTGCTCAGTCCCTTCATTGGATATGTGCTATTTGCTCTTAACAGAAGCTTTGGTGATAACCTTCTCTAAAAAAAAAAAAAAAAAAAAAAAAAAAAAAAAAACAAAGAAGGCCGTTAGAGATGAAAACCGTAACTGGCTCTCTAAGCAAAAGTTAGGCCAAAAGGCAGGGTGAAAACCTGGAAACAGGCAGTCTGCCCTACAAAAAATAAAATAAACAAAAGCCGCTGGATTGGGTTGGGTCCATTCCAGGCAAAAGTTAGGCAAAGGGTTGTGTGAAAATCCCATAAGGGACGCATTTCCCGCAAAGAAAAGCTAGTGCGAAAATCCACAAGGGACGCACTACCTTTAAAACAATGACATTCAATGCCTGGAGCGATAAGGCGGCATTATTTCAAGATGATCTTCTGTCAGTCAGACAACACACAACACAAAACATGAAATAGAATCCCAGGTAAATGATCATTGACCAGGGGGCAAGGGATATACACCGGACGTCTCTTTCAAAAAGCTTGTCGACGATCCTCAGGATTCAGGGGGCATGGTACAGCAAACAAGCTATAAGTTTAGCAAACTATGGATCACCTAGGGCGCGATCTATACATTTTTGCAAGCATTTGCATTCCATAACATACACACATGATTTCTTGTATACTCCTATGCATACAATCTTGCAAGAGAAATCGGCGGGAAACACCCACAAAAGCCAAGTGATGACACTAGTCCAAACATATAAAGGAGCAAAAAAATAAAAAAAAAATATATAAAAAATAAATTCACAGCGGTTAGCACGATGGCGGCACTACCCACAAGAGGTTAGCACGACCACGGCACTACCAATTAACAGAGGTTAGCACGATGGCGGCACTACCCACAAGAGGTTAGCACGACCACGGCACTACCGATTAACAGAGGTTAGCACGATGGCGGCACTACCCACAAGAGGTTAGCACGACCACGGCACTACCAATTCACAGCAGTTAGCACGATGGCGGCACTACCCACAAGAGGTTAGCACGTCCACGGCACTACCAATGCACAGCGGTTAGCACGATGGCGGCACTACCCACAAGAGGTTAGCATGACCACGGCACTACCAATTCACAGCGATTAGCACGATGGCGGCAGTACTCACAAGAGGTTAGCACGACCACGGCATTACCAACTCACAATGTTTAGCACGATAGCGGCGCCACCCGCAAGAGGTTAGCGCACCTACGGTATTACCAGCTACAACCAAAAGACAGCAGTAGCTATCATCATAACTCCATCAAGCAGGAAGATCGCTGCCTCAGGTACGCGTTTCTTTCCTTTTCCTGAATTTTGGCTCACCTAGGCACCCATGCACTAGTCTCTTCAAAATTGGGGGCAACTGTAGACACCGGGTCCCGAGTAGCCTTGATCAGGATTACCCGATGATGAAATTTAGCTATGCCGGCTTATAGGCAAAAAGATTGGAGCTCAGAAGTGATTTTCCTTGTCTTTTCGGTGAGTAAAAAGGGTATTTTAAAAATATTTTAAAAAATATTTTTTTAAATTATTTTGAAGAAGAAAAAGTGTGTTTTAGGTTGAGGGTATTTAAAAAAAAAAAAAAAAAAAAAGGGTGAAAAATGATGAAAAAGTGAAGAAAGTAGGAAAAATGGAAAATGGGGGAAAAGATTTGCGACGGAAGGGCGACGGCCAGGGGCCGTCGCGAATGTCCGTGCGCGGAGCGCTGCGGAGCGTGCGCTCCGCGCGGCCGACGCCCTGGGCGTCGATAGCTCTGCGCGCACGACGCCTTGGGCGTCGCTCGCTCCGCGCACGTCGTGCGCGGAGACTCCGCGCATCCGCGCGGAAACGTGCGCGAGGCGCACGATTGACGCCCCACTTCGCCCATTTCGCCCACTTTTCGACCCCCACTCGATTTTCAACCGTTTTTGGACGGTTTTTGGTGGTTTTTGGGTAGTTTTTGATGATTAAAAACACTAGAAAAATTCAGAACAGGAGGAAGACGAATCAGGAACATTTTGGAGAAAAAAAACTGAATTTTGGAGCTTTGAGTTGAGAAAAAAAAATCCATCTTACACACTTGTTTCCAAGAGCTTTTCTTCAAGTTTTCAAGCTATTTTCCAAGGATTTTCACAAGAGAAGACAAGGAATTCAACACTTCTATCTTCAATTCTTCAAAACTGAATTTGAGGGTAATTATTCTTGGCTTTGCTCCTTAATTCTCTTGTTAATTTCATTTATTTTGGCTTCCAATTAACATATCAAACATGTAAATTCTCTTAGTCTCCATATTCTTCTTCTTATTTTTTTTATTTTATCTTCAATTATTCATATAACAAATAAGCTTTTTAAATTCTATTAATCTTTTTTTTATGTCAAATTATTCTTTGTTCATGTAATTATGCATGTTTTAGGTTGTAAATACCTTTAATTTCTTAATGCTATATCATGTTTATTATTATGCTTTCTTTGGCATGTATGAGTGTTATAGTCATTATTTTATGCTAGTTATGCATGTTAAGTGGAATTATTCTCATGTTACACATTTATTCATGTCTTAACTATAATAAAATTGATTGTCACTAATCTTCCATGTATGTTAATAACTATTATTAATAAGTTGCATATGCCATGATACTTCATCACCTTGTGCATGTTAAATTGCATCTTAATCACTTTATGCATGTTAAATTGCATCATAATTATTTTTTATACATGTTATAGTATCTTATGCATGTTATATGGTCATTGTACATATTACCTTTTATGTTGTATTATTTCATTGGCCTAATCACTAACATGAATTTCTTTTTGATTTTTGGTTGCAAATCATTGTTTTATTCTCATTTGAGCATCCATGCACATGAAGGAGGAGTTGCGGGGTTTGGTATTTCCTTTATACATTTTTAATTCTCATTTCGTTTATATTTTTAATTTCCTTGTATATATTCATTGAATAAAATGTTTTCCTATGCGCACCTAAATAAAGATCATAAAAATATTTCTTACTAAATTAATTTAGATTTTTCATAATAAAATGGGACCAATGTCCTAATTTTCATCCCAAATAAAATCATCACATCCAGAATATTTTCTTTAATTGTGCATGCGGGGACCAAAGTCCTTATAATTAATAAAATTCCCCGGTTTTATGTATGTTTGCACTTTTAAATGGGAGTTGTATTCCGCTCCTTGTATTATTGTAATTCATTGCTTTACTCGCTAATTTATGGTTTTCCTAAAATGAGTAAATGCGCCTTAAATTAATTGCATTGTGTGGAGAGAGAGCGAATTAATGACAATTAAAATTCAATCATAAATTAATCGAGGTAGAAATAGATGAGAAATCCCGGACCCAGCTCTGGTCTTTGGGCTCGAGAGGTTAGAGGTTATCCTCCAAAATACTTCTTGGGTCACGAGACTTTAGCACTAATCCTAGGCCTCATGGCCCAACATGGATATTAAGCGCAGTCTTAGGCTCTCCGAGGCGAGAGTAACTTTCCCAATGTTCTATTGGGTGGCGACTCCATGATACCTCTTTGTTGCCCAACATAGACGCACTTGCGATTTATTGCAAGATGCCAACGGACCCGCAAATGCCCGATCGCCCTCAAGCGGGCGGTCATAGGGGCGGCGCTCGGGATCCGGCGCGCGTCATAGCTAAATTTCATCATCGGGTAATCCTGATCAAGGCTACTCAGGACCCGGTGTCTACAAAGTCCTATTAACATTACTTCATTAAATATCTGTCGACACAATTTTACATTTGATTTCCTTATTACCGTGACTAACAGTACTATTAGTATACTAACACATGAATTACTCATATTATTTATTTATCATTATTTCATTATTAACCTTTAACATTTAATGACAGTTCTAATCTTTCATGTCTTTAGTTCCATTACTAACCTTCTTAGGTGGCCCCAATACTTAATTCTACATGTACAATATTATAAAAATATTAATTATCATATTTTGCACTTTAGATAATTAGTCCAACTTATAATACTTACAATAATTCTGTAACAATGTCTTTTACATATTCTATTACCATTTCTATGATATTAGCATTAACTGTAATATTTCTACTAATATTAACATAAATATCATTATTTTCTCTATTGTCAATTAATTATACAATTAACATTCAAATTTACCTACCAATTATCTTTAAAATCCCTCATTTGCCTCGTTATTATTAAATTTACATTTAAGTTCTTAGACTTTCATCAATTTATAGCTTTACCATTTACTTTTCATTTATTTACAATAATGCCATTAGTTAACTTATTATTATCGTTATTTCATTATCTAACTTGCAATAATATTCTTAATGTCAATTAAGTCACTCATTCAAGGACCTATACATATATAGTGAACATAAAATTGCCTATTTGCATTTAGGTCCCTTAACTATGGTATATGATATGAGTCTAAATTGCTCACATTTAATCTATGTTTTAGGTTTAAAATAATATTTATGCGCAGTTCATTGTGTTAGAATTAGGTATATTTTATGTTTTTGTTTACGTTTTGTGTGTGTAGGAGAAAATGGAGAAAATTGGAGAAAGGAGTAAAAATGACCTAAGGAAGAGAAGAATATGTCGCGAGCGCGACAGGACGCGTAAAGGAAAAGAGCTAATAAGAAGAAGAAAGGGAGCTGGCATGCATTGTCGTGAGCAAGGCAACCCGTCGTGAGGTCACGGCATGGCGCGGAGGAAAGCCAGCGCGAGGAAGGTGGAGTGAAGATGAAGGCATGCTCTGTCGCGAGCACGACAGAATGGACCATTGGGCAGTTGAATTCAAGATTTGCTTTGAAATGTCATGTCTCTCCACCAAGTCTTGCAACCTTTTGAAGAGACACCTGAAAGGACATATCTTTTAAAACATTATAAATATAACATTTAACTGTAATTTTTGAAGGTTATTGAATTTTATTATTAAGAATTTTTTGTAAGTTTGAGAGTACATTTTTAGTTAAAGTTTTTAAGTTAGAATTTTTATGTTTTGAAGAGAAGAATATTGCAAGGAAGAAGATATCCTTTATGGAAGGGAAAAGGGTTGAAAGATCTCTTTCTTCATTTCTTATCTTTTACTTCTTCTTTGTAATTATTTAATGATGAATTTATGAATTTGAATATTTAATGTTATATTTTGTTATTCATATCAATTTAATATTCTTTCTTGTAGAATTTTATATTGGTATTTTATGCATGATCCTTATAAGTAAGTGTTTAATTAAAAGATAAATTCTTACTTAAATCTAATAGAAGTTCATCATTGAAGTATTATTTGAGGAATCATAATATTAAATGGTTGTTATAGGTCATTTATTATTCCTAAAATTTGCATATATAACACTTTAATTCATTAATGAAAATTGTGAGTTAGAATTATAAATGCATGTTTTAGGCACTCTAGTTTATGTTGAGAGAGTAAATTGGAATCTTATTCAACTTGGCTTGCATGACAAGAATACACTAATAATCAAGAATAATCAATTCGAGTTCTATTTATTATTACATTATCAGAATTAATCATTTGTCTTCTCCGATAATCAATAATTAGGTTAGATAGTATTAGATATAGTATTCCCACTTTCATGTATAAAATATATATCATTGTAAACAAGATTAAAATTGAGTAGTAATAGTGTGTAATAATAATCACATTCCTCGTGGGATCAACATCTTTTGTACTATAATCGGTACACCGTATACTTGCGGAATTAGCACTTAGAAATAAGCTAATAAGTTTTTGGCACCGTTGCCGGGGAATGATTGATTATTTATTGCCATTATGAATCTTGATTTATGATTTTGGATTACAATATTTAATTAGTTTTGTTTTGTGTTATTTTTATAGGATTTTGATAGTTCATGCCTAGTACAAGGAGTTGTCAAGAAGAGGTTGAACCTTTGAATCCTGAAATAGAGAGATTTTTGTCAAGTAACCAGAAATCCAACAAAAAGAAAAATAAGAATAAGCTGAAGAAGAGAATCCACCAAGGTTGATGGATTTTGCTACACCCGCATTGAGTGGTGCTCAGCAAGGTGTGGTAAGGCCTACGATAAATGCTAACCAATTTGAAATTAAACCTTCTCTTTTGCAAATGATTCAAAATAGCATTCAGTTTTATGGTTTGGCAAATGAGTATCCTAATGCTCATTTGGCAAATTTCTTGGAAATATGTGATACTTTTAAAATTAATGGAGTTTCGAATGATGTAATTAAGCTTAGACTTTTTCCTTTCACTTTTAAGGATAAAGCCAAGGCTTGGTTGAATTCATTAACTAGAGGATCAATAACCACTTGGGACCAATTGGCCCAAGCATTTTTATCCAAATACTTTCCTCTAGCCAAAACTGCAAAAATTATAAAAGATATCACAACTTTTGTGCAACATGACAATGAATTTTTGTATGAAGCTTGGGAGAGATTTAAAGAATTGCAGAGGATGTGTCGTCACCATAACCTTCCAAGGGAGTTGCTCATGCAGACTTTTTATAACGGAGTAGGGGTACCATAAATGTTGCAGCTGGTGGCTCACTTATGAGGAAAACAATAGAAGCTGCCTTTGAATTGTTAGAAGAGATGGCTATGAACAATTGTATGTGGCCCACCGAAAGAGTAAGAGAATCTAATTCTAATGCTAGGGGTGTATATGCCATAGATTCTATGATAGCTTTACAAGCCCAAATTGAGGCTTTAACTCAAAAGGTTAGTAGCCTAGGAATGGGTGGTAGTTCAAAAAGGTATGCACCATTTGTGGCCAACAAGGTCACACAAGTGAGGTATGTAATTTTGGAATAGGAAGTTCGGAGGAACAAGTTAGCTTTATCAAAGGGCAAGGGTGTGGTAACCCATACTCAAATACATATAACCCTGGTTGGAGAAACCATCCTAATTTTTCATGGGGGAATAGTAGTAACCAAAATAGGGTTGTAGGATTTCAACCACCTCAAGATAGGTTTGGAGCTTTAGAGGTTAAAATGAATAGGTTCTTAGAGGGGATTAACCTAAAGTTTAGTTCACAAGAAGAGAACCAAAAGAGGCTAGAAACTAAGTTTTATGAAATCACTAAAAATCAAGCCTCATCCATCCATAACTTGGAAGTGCAAATAGGGCAAAATGCTAAGGCTTTACCTTCACGAATGCAAGGAAATCTACCAAGCAATACAGAGGATAATCTAAGGGAATATCTTAAAGCCATTCAATTGAGGTCAGGTAAATCCTATAACAATGAAATTGTTTTTACTAATTTGGATGAGAATGTGCAGGAAAAACAAAAGTATTTTCAAAAGGATGAACCTTCTATCGCGAGCGCGACACCTGTCACGATCTCGACAGAAGAGGGGTAGGCAGACATCACAAGTGCACTACCTTCGTGAGCACAAGAAATGAGAATCTGCCTACTGTTGTGAGTGTGACACCTGTCACGGGCGCGACAGAAGGGGTGACCAAAGCACAAACTCCATAAGTGTTCCAACCTCGTCCGTCCTTTCCACAACGCTTGAAGCAGCGACACGAAGATAAGCAATTCTAATCTTTTATTGATAAATTGAAACATTTACACATCAATTTAAATTTTATTGAGGCCATTACACAAATTCCTAACTATACAAAATTCCTTAAAGACTTAATTTCTAAGAAAAGAAGTTGGGAGGATATATCCACTATAGAGTTGACTGAGGCATGTAGTTCAATAATTTCTAATAATTTGCCTACTAAGCTTAAGGATAATGGTAGTTTTACTATTCCTTGCACTTTAGGGGATGTTGATTTTCCAAAATGTTTATGTGATTTGGGGGCAAGTATAAATCTTATGCCTTTGACTATCTTTAAAAAGTTTGGATTAGACTATGTTAAACCTACTTCTATGGTTTTGCAATTAGCTGATCAATCTATAAAGAAACTATATGGTATAGTGGAAGATGTGCTTGTGAAAGTTGATAAGTTCATTCTACCAGCTGACTTTGTTATTCTAGATTTTGCATATGATGTAAAATGTCCATTAATATTAGGAAGACCTTTTATGGGAACTGGTAGGGCTTTAGTTGATGTCTATGAGGGCACTCTAATTTTAAGAATGGGGGAAGATAGTGTGGAATATCATATGGATAAGTCCCTAAAATATCATATGGATGAGAATGTGTGCATGAAAATAGATGTCATTGGTGCTTGTGTTTTGGAAGTGTTAGATAATGTAGGACAAGAGGAGGTTCATTTTGAAGAATAAGTGCATGAAGAGATGAAGCAAGAGAGCTCAAGGCCTAAACTTCTATATAGAAATTAAGCACCATTACCACCTTTCATTGTAAGTCCTCCTAATGTAGAATTGAAAGAGCTACCTAGTCATTTGAGGTAAGCATTTCTTGGTCCAAATCATACTTTACCTATTATTATTTCTAACAAACTAACTAGTGCACAAGAGTCTTCATTGTTAGAAGTTGTTAGAAAAAGGATCAAGAGTATAGGTTGGCAAATTTCTGATTTGAAAGGAATTAGTCCTAATGTAGTCATGCATAGGATTAACATGGTAGATGAATGTCAACCAAAAGCTGATAGACAAAGAAGACTTAATCCCAATATGAAAGAAGTGGTTAAAAAAGAAGTCATTAAGTTATTAAATGCTGGGATTATCTATCCGATTTTAGATAGTTCTTGGGTAAGTCCTATTCATTGTGTACCAAATAAAGGGGGTATGACAGTAGTTAGAAATGAGATTGGGAAATTGATTCCTACTAGAACCACCACCGATTGGAGGGTGTGTATTGACTATAGGAAGTTGAATTCGGCCACTAGAAATGATCATTTTCCTTTACCATTCATTGACCAAATGTTAGAAAGGATAGCCGGCCACTCTCATTGTTGCTTTGTAGATGGTTATTCAGGATATTTCCAAATATTTGTATACCCTAATGACCAAGAAAAGACCACCTATACTTGTCCATATGGGACTTTTGCCTATAGAAGAAAGCCATTTGGGCTATGTAATGCACCAGCAACTTTTCAAAGGTGGATGACTTCTATTTTTGGGGATATGATAGAAGACATCATGGAAGTGTTCATGGATGATTTTTTTGTGTATGGGGACTCATTTGAGTCATGTTTAAGCAATTTAGATAAAGTATTGGCTAGATGTGAGGAGACTAATTTGATACTAAATTGGGAGAAATGTCATTTTATGGTTGAAGAAGGAATAGTTCTAGGCCATAAAATTTCAAGTAAAGGGATTGAGGTAGATAGAGCTAAAACAGAATTGATAGAAAAATTACCTCCACCAACAACACTTAAGGGTGTAAGGTCATTTTTGGGACATGGTGGTTTTTATAGAAGGTTTATAAAGGACTTTTCCTTAATTGCTAAGCCTTTAACTAATTTGTTAGTTAAGGATATACCTTTTGAATTTTCTCATGCATGTATGCAAGCTTTTGATACTTTAAAGAATGCTCTTGTAAGTGCACCCATAATAACTTCTCTTAATTGGGAATTACCTTTTAAAATTATATATGATGCAAGTGACCTTGCTATTGGAAGTGTGTTAGGACAAAAACAAGGTAAACATTTGCATGTGATTTACTATGCTAGCCATACATTATCATCACCTCAAGGTAATTACACAACTACTGAAAAAGAAATGTTAACGGTTGTCTATGCATGTGATAAGTTTAGGTCTTATTTGTTAGGATCTAAAGTTATCATCTATACGGATCATGCTACATTAAAGTACTTATTTGCTAAAAAAGATGCTAAACCTAGATTAATTCGTTAGGTTTTTTTTATTGCAAGAGTTTGACCTTGAAATTAGAGATAAGAAGGGATCTAAAAATTTAGTGGTTGATCATTTGTCAAGGTTAGAAAATGATGAAGGACCTATAGGAGATAGCAATGAGATTAATGAATCCTTTTCGAATGAGTCTCTTATGTCTATTGAGCAAGTAAATACTCCTTGGTTTACAGATTTTGCTAACTTTCTTGCTGCAGGAATTATACCTAATGATTTGACATGGCAACAAAAGAAAAAATTCTTTAGTGATGTCAAAAATTATCTTTGGGAGGAACCCTATTTATTTAAGATAAGTGGGGATGGTATTATCCGTAGGTGTGTTAGTGAGGATGAGTATGTAAACATTTTAACACATTGTCATTCATCTTTGTATTCTAGTCATAATGGTAGTACTAAGACTGCCTCTCGTGTGCTAGAATGTGGTTTCTTTTGGCCTACCCTATTTCATGATGCTAGAGTTTTTGTAGCTCAATGCGATAAGTGTCAAAGAGCTGGTAACATTGGGAAGAGAGATGAAATGCCTTTGAACAATATCTTGGAAGTAGAGATATTTGATGTGTGGGGGATAGACTTCATGGGTCCTTTTCCCACATCTTTTGGACAAAACTACATTTTGGTTGGTGTTGACTATGTATCAAAATGGGTTGAAGCCAAAGCAACACCAACTAATGATTCCAAAGTGGGGATTAAATTTTTAAAGAATCTCTTTTCAAGGTTTGGGGTGCCAAGAGCCATCATAAGTGATGGAGGTAAGCATTTTATTAATCGCTCTTTTGATTCTTTATTGCATAAATATGGTGTGCATCATAGGGTAGCTACTCCATATCATCCACAAACTAGTGGTCAAGTAGAGGTATCTAATACGGAACTTAAATGGATCTTAGAAAAGACAGTTTCTAGCTCTAGGAAAGATTGGGCACATAAGCTTGATGATGCATTATGGGCATATCGCATAGCATTTAAAGCACCTATTGGGATGACACCATATAGGTTAGTCTATGGAAAAGCTTGCCATTTGCCTGTTGAGTTAGAGCATAGAGCATATTGGGCCATTAGGACTATAAATTATGACATTAAAGATGTTAGTGTTAAAAGATGTTTACAACTTAATGAACTAGATGAGTTAAGACTTATTTCTTATGAAAATGCTAAGATATACAAAGAAAGATCCAAAAAATTGCATGATGCTCATATTGGATACAAAAGTTTCAAGATTGGGGATAAGGTCCTTTTATACAATTCTAGGTTGAAACTCTTTCCTGGAAAATTGAGATCTAAGTGGAGTGGACCCTTTGAGGTCAACCAAGTCTTTGACCATGGATACTTGGAGCTTAAAAATAGTAAAGGATAATTATTTAAAGCAAATGGTCAAAGATGCAAGGTCTATTTCGAGGAAACTTTTCATGGTAGGGAGGTCTCCTATATCTCTTTACAAATGGTTTTAAAGTTACTTACATGTTCTTTTTATTTCGTAATTATTGTATTTTAAGTTGTTTTGTATGGTGTTCATTAGACTTTAGTGTGATTTTTGCATTATATATATATTACTAATATTGTTTATTTTTGATTCTACAGGGTGTCTTAGATAGTGAGTAATTTTTGTTATTTAAATTTATAGTGTTATATTGAAAAAAAAGAAAAATTGTTCTTTGAAAATTCCTCGCGACAGTGGAGGAAAGATGTTTTTGCAGGTTGCTGTCGCGATCGTGCCAGGCATGGAGCGCGCAATAGGAAAATACTAAGTTGGGCAATTCCATTCTGTCGCAAGCACGACAAGCATCGCGAGTGCGATAGAGAGGTGAGAAAATTTTTTATTGTGTGATCGTGATGGGTTTCGCTATCTGTGATTTTGAAATTTTGGTTCTGTTGCGATCGCGACAGTGTCGCGAGGTCGTGATAGAGCGCGGAATTTGAATTCTTCTGAATTTTTGGCCGTTACAACCCTAATTTCTTCTCCCCTATAAATAGTTTAAAACCCTAACTGCACCATTTCTCTTTTTCTTTTGAGTTGTCTTTCATTTCTCTTTGGTTTTTCTCTCAAATTCTCAAAAAACTTCTTCTTCTTCTCTTATATTTCTTGAGTTTCCTGGTTTTTGTTCTTCATCTACTTTTCTTTGTGAGTTTATTTTGCAAAGTTTCTCTTTATTTCTCTAGCACTCAAGATGGTGAGAACAAAAACTGTTGCCAACAAGGGAAAGAAGGTTGCTGGAGGATCAAGTTCAAACCAAGATCCAATTCACCTGCAAAATAGGTTTGAGTGTCCTTTCCCAATTTTTTCTGAGGAAGAAGGTGAAAAGTTTGTTTATTTTGCAAAGAAATCTTATGTTGGTATGTGCCATGTTGATTTTTCTTTGTTAAATCATTTGGACTTAACATAGCAATTTGCAAAATATCTTAAATATATGAAGTGGTGTAAATTTGTGCATTTAAATCTTCCAATTAAACAAGAATGGGCCCTTGAATTTTTTGTTTCTCTTGATTATGTTGATAAAGGTATAGATAAAATAAAATTTAGACATCAAGGAGAAGAGTATGTTTTTGGGTTTCCTGAAATGCATGAGTGGTTTGGTTTTCTACTTAATGGAAAATGATTTGATGCACATATCTTTGATCTTAGGCCTGTGTGGAAGATATTAACTGGTTTAGATTCCTTTAACAATAAAAATTCCACCAATCGTTAAATTAAGGATGATGTTTTTATGCTTTTTCACAAATATCTTTGCCATGCCTTGTTTGGTAGAGTAGAGAGTTCTAAGGTTCAAACTAAGGATTTGTTTGTGCTAGATTTATTATAGTCTAGGAAAACCCCTTGCTTAATTGATTTTATATTTGATGGCCTATATCATGCCTCCATTGCTAAGAGTAAAACTGTTGGGATGTGTCACATGGTGACAGGAATTATCTTAGGTTGTTTAGGGGATTTGCATAATTTTCATTTAGAAGAGGGTGAACATGTTGCTATGCTTGATGTTGTATACTTGAGGCAGCCTAATATTTTAACAAAAGGCAGTTGGCCGCCCAAGTTTGTTCATAGAGGTGTGCAGGGTGACAGTTCACGACTAGACAAAGGAAAAGGGAAAGCTCCTGAATCATCCACAGCTGCTGGAGCGCATGATGAGTCCGCTGATGATGAAGATTCTGAGGAAGAAGAAGCTGCCAGATTTGGTGCTGGTGAAGGTGATTTTGCTGGTTGGCAGCAGGTGCTTACAAGATTGGATGGAATAGAGGCTGCCAACCAAAGCATGGCTGCAAGGATGGACTCCTCTAAGACAACATTGAAGGCAGTCCACAAGGGTCAGAAAAGTTTGAGTCGCAAGCTCCTCTCCTACTTCAGAAAACAGAATGTTGAATTTTGTCCTTCTCCACTTGATTCCCCTAGTGGGAATTGAGATGAGTTTTCTCCATACTCTTTTAGTTTTTTGTGTTATTTTTATTTTCTTTTTATTGTCTTTTGTGTTTTGCTTGTTTATATTAATTATTTGTTTGTTTTCACACAATGAGGACATTGTGTCCTTTAAGTGTGGGGGCATTATTGTTATAATGTTTATTTGATTTGTATATGTTGTGTTTAGCGTAGCTTGTGTTATACATGTGCTGCTAGTTTTAGGTTTTTATATATAGGTTGTTTATTAGGTATGTTGAGTTTAATATGTACATATGTGTATGTAGGGTTGTGTATTATTGTTTTTATATACATATGTATAAGTTGTTTTGTGTATTTGATTTTGGAGCTTATATATTTGATGTATATTTGGGAATATATGCATAAGTAATCTTGTATTTCTTTTAATTAAGTCTATATATGACATATCTTGAAAAATGTCATTTTTATTTTACTTTAGACAATTTAATGTACATAGTGAAGGTCATGACTTGGCAAAGCACTTTAGTGTAGGGTCTTTTTAAGTTGAGTATCTTTTCACATGTATAAATGGATTATTTTGCCAATCATTGCTTAGGGTAGTTTGACCTATAGCTTATGTGAGCTTTTGAGCCTTATACATTGACAATTTTCTTGTATGAGAGCCTTTCTATGCCATATCCTCTAGAACTTGTCTTTAGTAAATTTTGAGATTACATATAGTATGGGATGTGCATGAGAAATGAAAAGGGTAATTAGATTAAACCATTTTGGCTTGCTTTAAAAACTAACCTTTTTGACTTTAGGTAGCCATTCTTGAGCCTTAACCTGTTTTTTGTTGTTAAGCATTTCATTAACCATGTCCTTTGTTAAACAATAACTACTTATTTTGTTACCCTTGTTGTGGTGAGAATTAGGATTGTTATACCATAGAGATAAATTTGTTAGTATAAGCATGAAAATAGTGATGTACAAGTTGAATTCCCTTATTTATTTCTCAAAAGTCCATTATTAGAAAAATCTAGTTTCTACAAGGAAAAGAAAAACAAAATAAGTGGGATGGAGCATAAAATGCACCCACAAAATAAAACAAAAAAATTAAAAAAAAAACAAAAGAAGAAAATAAAAAAAAGAAGAGAAAAAGAAAAGAAAAGCAAATGAAACTAGAGGAAAAATGTGGACATTAAGAAGGGAGTTAGAATAAAAAGTTGGAATATCATCCTATACTTAGTTTTTACATCTCTTGTGGTATAGTGATACTTCTTCTCCACACAATATAAGCTACTTAAACCAAAATTGTCCTACCTTTACCTAAGCCAAGTTACAACCACTTTAACCTTTGATTTTATGTACTACTTTATACTAGTAGTGGAGATTTTTACTATTTACAAGCTTATGGTATGCAATGGCATATTTAAGTAATGAGAGAAACACTAACCTTTAAACACATTGAGTGATTGAGTGCTTAAGAAATATAGTGTTTGAGTGAGAATTATTTTAGGCAATGTCTTGTGTGAAATAATCTTTACATGTGTTAAGATATTCAAATTCTTGAGGTCAAACATTCTTGTGTTTTGCAACTTTATGGTTTTCCAAAATGTGCATGATTGTTCAAGTATGATGGATAATGGTATTGATTGAGATATTGCATATTTAGACTAATTTGTTAAGAGATAAAAGCTTATACATGTCATTTCTAATTGTTTATCAAATATAGAAGTAAGCTCCAAAATTGTGTGCATATTATTATGTGTTATGTGTTTGTGTTGTTTGAGTGTTTGTCATGTTTTGTTTGGGGACAAGCAAATGTTTAAGTGTGAGGGTTTGATATGAGTCTAAATAGCTCATATTTAATCTATGTTTTAGGTTTAAAATAATGTTTATGTGTAGTTAATTGTATTAGAATTAGATATGTTTTATGTTTTTGTTTAAGTTTTGTGTGCATAGGAGAAAATGGAGAAAATTGGAGAAAGGAGCAAAAATGAGCTAAGGAAGAGAAGAATCTGTCGCGAGCGTGACAGGATGCGTAAAGGAAAAGAGCCAATAAGAAGAAGAAAGGGAGCTGGCGTGCGTTGTCGTGAGCAAGGCAGCCCGTCGCGAGGTCGCGGCATAGCGCGGAGGAAAGCCAGCGCGAGGAAGGTGGAGCAAAGATGAAGGCGTGCTCTGTCGCGAGCGCGACAGAAATGACTGTTGGGCAGTTGAATTCAAGCTTTGCTTTGAAATGTCATGTCTCTACACCAAGTCTTGCAACCTTTTGAAGAGATACCTGAAAGGACATATCTTTTAGAACATTACAAATATTACATTTAACTGCAATGTTTTGAGGTTGTTGAATTTTATTATTAAGAATTTTTGTAAGTTTGAGAGTACATTTTTTAGTTAAAGTTTTTAAGTTAGAATTTTTATGTTTTGAAGAGAAAAATATTGCAAGGAAGAAGATATCCTTTATGGAAGGGAAAATGGTTGAAAGATCTCTTTCTTCATTTCTCATCTTTTACTTCTTCTTTGTAATTATTTAATGATGAATTTATGAATTTGAATATTTAACGTTATATTTTGTTATTCATATCAATTTAATATTCTTTCTTGTAGAATTTTCTATTGGTATTTTATGCATGATCCTTATAAGTAAGTGTTTAATTGAAAGATAAAATCTTACTTAAATCTAATAGAAGTTCATCATTGAAGTATTATTTGAGGAATCATAATATTAAATGGTTGTTATAGGTTGTTTATTATTTCTGAAATTTGCATATATAACACTTTAATTCATTAATGAAAATTGTGAGTTAGAATTATAAATGCATGTTTTAGGCACTCTAGTTTATGTTGAGAAAGTAAATTAGAATCTTATTCAACTTGGCTTGCATGACAAGAATACACTAATAATCAAGAATAATCATTCAAGTTCTATTTATTATTACATTATCAGCATTAATCATTTGTCTTCTCTGATAATCAATAATTAGGTTAGATAGTATTAGATATAGTATTTCCACTTTCATGTATAAAATATTGATCATTGTAAACAAGATTAAAATTGAGTAGTAATAGTGTGTAATAATAATCACATTTCTCGTGGGATCGACATCTTTTGTGCTATAACCGGTACACCGTATACTTGCAGAATTAGCACTTAGAAATAGGCTAACAGTATAATTACAATTAGGTCCTCACATTATATCATTTTTACATCTAGGTCCTTTAACTATGCTATAGTGACTCTTAGGTCCTCAACTTTTCCAATAATTTCAATTATATCCTTATCTTTTCCAATAATTCCATCTACGTCCCTAATTTTTCAATAATTTCATATATGTCCCTTCTTTACCACTTTTATACTAAATTACTATTTTATCCCTATATTTTGTCTAAATTACAAAATTACCCTTATAATTACACTTTTTACCTAACTTACACCCATTTTTACCTACTAAGTGTAAATTTACCATTTTACCCTTAACTTCCTCATATTTACCATTTAGTCCCTAAACATGGCAAAATTACAATTTAATCCTTAAACTTTACCAAAATTATAAAAATGCCATTAGTTCACTCTTTTTACCTTTCTAACTATTATTTAACATGCAAATTACCGTTATGCAATCATACTACCAATTTCATGCCAAATTACATTTTACTCCGTAAAAAGTGACCAACTTTCATATTTAACCAATTAATTACATTTTTGCCCTCAGTAACCTTTATTAACCTATTTATGGCCAAAATTACCATTATATCCTCAAAACTTTTTAGTTATTCCAAATAAGTCCATTTTTCACACAAATATCATTTTAATCACAAATCAACCATATCAAGCTTACTTTTGTCATTTGCCCCTGTATAAAACTGGCAGACATTTATGATCAGGATAAACGAGATGCGAACCCCAAAGGCTCACAAACATACCAGAGGGATCCCAAAGGACCACCCTTGTCTTTACTAGAGGGACCCCGAAGGACCACCCCTATCCTTACCAGAGGAACCCCGAAGGACCACCCCAGTCTTTAAATACAGACAACAGAAATACAGATCAATACCGTATTAAGACAGAACAGTATACAGAATAGGACCGTCATTGGCCTATAATAAGTGAGATGCCATGCTCACACCTGCGGTCTTATGTCCCTATGGCTAGCCATCATATCCTGAACTAGACTTGACTACCAGATTACTACATAGGGCATCAAAATTCCACTTTCCAGATTTTTAAGTTACCAGTCATACTTTTAATGTAATTTCATCATTCTATTCCATTCTTTTCCGTACAATTCGATCATTATACATTTAATTTTCATCCATGTGTCATCTCATCCCATAAAACTCATGAAATTATCACAGTACACATGGATACACATATACATACCATTCAGTCATGATGTCAATTTTTCACCATTAGTTCTTTTCAACACTTTTAATATTTATTTAAGTGATTTACATGTCAAATATCATAGCCATGACATTATTTCACATCAAAACACATCAAAATCATGTCTTTACATACATTGATCAATTCGGCCAACATGTTCATCATTCATTATAAATTCTTTTCATCACCTTTCACTACAAGAAAAAGGCAAAATAGAGACGGAAAATAGAGACGAAATTCCGTCTCTAATGCAAAATAGAGACGAAAATAGAGACCGAAATTTTCGGTCTCTATTTCGGCGGTCTCTAAAATTTAGAGACCGAAATACTCCGTCTCTAAAAATAGAGACGGAAATAGAGACGGAGTCATTTTTCCGTCTCTAAAAATAGAGACGGAGTCATTTTTCCGTCTCTAATTAGAGACGGAATAGTCTTTCTGTTTCTATTTTTAGAGACGGAAAATAGATTTCCGTCTCTAAAAATAGAGACGGAATCGTATTTTCCGTCTCTAATTAGAGACGGAAAAGAATTTCCGTCTCTATTTTTAGAGACGGAAAATAGATTTCCGTCTCTATTTAGAGACGGAATCGTGTTTTCCGTCTCTAATTAGAGACGGAAAAGAATTTCCGTCTCTATTTTTAGAGACGGAAAATGAATTTCCGTCTCTATTTTTTAAAATATTTTTTTTTAAAAAAAAATATATAAAATAATAAATAATATTAATTTTAAAATTACTTTAATTAATTTATATAATGAAACAAATATTAAATGAACTAAAAATAAATTTTAAAAAATGTATTTTATAATGTATTAATATTCTCCAACTTTTTATTCAATTAATTAATATAGATTAATTAGAATAAAAATACAAAATAAATATAAAAAAATTAACCAACAAATTAAAATAAACAAAATACATAAATTTAAAACATAAATAAAATACAACATTAAAATAATAAAAAATGCATAAAATACAAAATAAATATATAACATTAACAAAAATATTAAAATAAACAAAATACATAAATATAAAACATAAATAAAATACTACATTAAAATAATAAACAAATACAGAAAATACAAAATAAATATAAAACATTAGCCAACAAATTAAAATAAATAAAATACATAAATATAAAACATAAATAAAAAAACTACATTAAAATAATAAAAAATAACAAAATACAAAATAAATATAAAATATTAACCAACAAATTAAAATAAACAAAATACATAAATATAAAACATAAATAAAATACTACATTAAAATAATAAAAAATAAAAAAATGATCTAAATAAGGTACATGTGCAGCAAATCTGGCCGGAGAAGAAGATCCACCGGCGGTGGTGAAGGGGGAGAGTAACGGCTTCGGTGGGCGCGGGAGAGAGCAGTGGTGCAGATTTGCTGCAGAGAGGGTGGAGAGAAGGGGAAAAAGAAGAAAGGGAGAGAAGGAGAGAAGGAGAGAAGGAAAAAGAAAAGAAAAGGGAATTAAATATCCTGAAAAATAGAGACGGAAATTGCTTTCCGTCTCTATTTAGAGACGGAAATCGATTTTCGTCTCTAAATAGAGACGGAAATAAAAATTCCGTCTCTAAATAGAGACGGAATCTAATTTCCGTCTCTATTTAGAGACGGAAATAAAAATTCCGTCTCTAAATAGGCGGGATTAATTCCCGCCTATTTAGAGACAAATAGAGACGGAAATAAAAATTCCGTCTCTAAATAGGCGGGATTAATTCCCGCCTATTTAGAGACCGTAAACTTTTTCCGTCTCTATTTAGGAACGGAATAAAAAAATTCCGTCTCTATTTAGAGACGGAATTACTTTCCGTCTCTATTTAGAGACGGATATTAAATTCCGTCTCTAAATAGGCGGGAATATTTCCCGCCTATTTAGAGACCGAAAATAGAGACCGAAAGGCAATTCGGTCTCTATTTAGAGACCGAAATGCAATTTGGTCTCTAAATAGAGAAAGTAAAAAGGGAGGGAAGTGGGAATTAATTCTCAAAAACTAGAGACCGAATTTAATTCGGTCTCTAATTAGAGACCGAAAGGCAATTCGGTCTCTATTTAGAGACCGAAATATAATTCGGTCTCTAAATAAAGAAGTAAAAAGGGAGAGAAGTGGGAATTAATTCCCGAAAATTAGAGACCGAATTTAATTCGGTCTCTAATTAGAGACCGAAAGGCAATTCGGTCTCTATTTAGAGACCGAAATGCAATTCGGTCTCTAAATAGAGAAAGTAAAAAGGGTCAGAAGTAGGAATTAATTCCCGAAAATTAGCGATCGAATTTAATTCGGTCTCTAATTAGAGACCGAATAAAAATTCGGTCTCTAAATAGAGACCGAAATGCAATTCGGTCTCTAAATAGAGACCGAATTCCAATTCGGTCTCTAAAAATTGAGACGGAATACTTTTTCGGTCTCTATTTAGAGACGGAAAAACAATTCCGTCTCTAAATATGATCTCAAATTATGGAGGGAAATAATCCCGCCATATTTAGAGACCAAATTTAGAGACGGAAAATATTTCGTCTCTAAATAGAGACGGAATTCATTTTCCGTCTCTATTTAGAGACGAAAATCGAATTCCGTCTCTATTTAGAGACGGAAACTGAATTCCGTCTCTATTTAGAGACGGAAATTTTTCGGTCTCTAAATTTCCGTCTCTATTTTGCTGTTTTCTTGTAGTGTTTATTATTCATTTCAGTAAATTACATGTTAATTAACTTATTTATATCATTAGTTTGCATTAAAACATATCAAAATCACATTTTTACTCACTTATTCAATTCGATCAAAGCACACATCATCCATCGTGTGAATTTTTGTTTCTCTAAATCATTCCATTAGCTAGATTACATGTTAACTTATCTAGTTATATCATTAAATCACATTAAAACACATAAAAAATCTCATTTTTACCTTTATATACCATTCAGCCTACATGTTGTTATGGTATATGTTTTTTTTCTTTTCATTTTAATCATTCAAAATCTCATTTTTAACCTTCCTAAATATGACTATATGGTTTGATTCAATTAAACATGCATTTTTCACATACTTCATGTTCAAACATGACTAAAAATCATACTTTTAATATGGAAAAAGGAGGATATTATATCCACTAACCTTATGTTCATTCTCTCCACACTTGGATCTTTCTTTCATAACCATAGCTCCTCAAAACACCATCACTTTCCTTTTGCTCCAATAGTGATCGAATATAAACACCAAAGAAAAGACCATAAATTTAATTCATTTATGCCAAATAATTACATGAACATACTCTAGACATCCTAAAATACCCATTTGAATCTTTGAATAAAATATCAACTTTACATACCTCAATTTGACACATAAACTTTTTTACTTATTTTCTCCCACTTATTCCACTTCAAAGGAACTCTAATCACCACTATCAGATGCTAGATAGGCTAAACTTTGATTAGGAGGCTTGGATTTGGGGAGAGATGAAGAGAGAATTGAAGAAAATGGAGGAAGAATCAAGATGAACAATTATACCTTATGGAGGAGGAGGAAAGCTACTGGAATTCTAGGGATTTCTCTAGAGAAATCTAATATTCTAGCCTTTATATAGCCTCTTCTAATGGGCCAAATCATGGGCCAATCAATTGGGCCAAACAAAAACCCATTTATGTAATTTAAGCCCATTTTCCAACCAAAAATAATTTCTCTCACTTTTCAAGATCAATCATTCCCAAAATAAATTTCATAATTCTTAAAATATATAATTTAGCCTCCACATAAAATTTTAGCTCAATCGGAGACCGTTTCTCGATCCAATAATTTCTTACTAGTCCAATAACATAATTTTTTGTCTAACCGTAAAATTTATTTTTCATTACCATTTGATTCTCCATAATATTTCAAGCAAATCCATGCTTTCAGATAATTTTTCTGAAGTCCATAACTCCATTTAGAGTTCAATCAAACTAGTCAAATCAAAGTCAACTAGTCCGATCGGTCCGATTCACTAGTTGAACCAGTTCGGTTCACTTATCATCATTGACCTAATTTTTGCTCTTCATAACTCATTTAACCTTGATTTAATCTCAATCAAGGTCCTTATTCGGTCCGATTCAATTGAATCGGTCCTATTCACCAATTTTTTAGTGTCATCATAAAATTACTTTTTCACCGCCAAACTGTTCTACACATTATTCTGAGTGTATCTATGCCTTCAGATAACTTTTCAGGTGTCATTTACTATCTTTAAAGTCTCGGTCAAATTTTGGTCAAACCTAGTTACTATTTGAATTGAACCAAAAGCTTTTCTTCAGTTTGACTTTCGGGAACCTATTTGACCTCAGTTTCACTCCAAATTATACCATTAGACTCCTTATAACTTGTACTTTCTAACAGTCCAATAAAATATATTTCACTACTGGCTTCCCGAGAGGTCACCCATCAGGGGACTTCCCTAGCCTGAGCACGTTTAACCTTCCTTATCCACTATCTTTTACAGCACAATCACTGATATTTTCACACGAAATTCATACTATAAAGTCTATAGAATCCACTGATCACTACTAACCTGGTATTCAGGCCATTACATACCATAACGGGGACACGCAGGTATATCACTCCTATTACCTGATACACCCCTTCCAGTTCCAAATGCAAAAGAGGATCCTTACCTCCTGCCTTTAGTAGCTGGATTACTAGCTGACTCGGCTAGAATTGCTGCTTGAGTATCTGTAGACACCGGGTCCTGAGGCAGCTCAGACTAAAGTTAGCCAATGATGAAAATGATAACTTGATTATGGGTAAAATGTTCAGAAATGGCGATTTTCTTATCGAATCTTTTTTTATTATTATTGTTATGTTTATTTTTATTTACTTTTACTTATTTTATTTTTCTTTACGGGTTTTATTCTTGGATTTTCGGTGCTCTGGTGCCATGCAGTTTATGCGTCGCGCGCGGGGCGTGTCCACGAGGACGCGGTGCGCACCCGCAGACGACGTGCGCCTGCAGTAGGCGCACGTTGCGCAACGGGACGTGCGAGCATGCCCCTGGCGTGCAGCGCCTCGCGATGCGTGACACGAGGCCCTGCGCATGCGCAATGTCGCCTTGCTTGCCAGCGCACCCATTTTTTCAATTTTTTCGAGATTTCTGGTGACTTTCAGGCTGTCTATCCTATTTTAAAGGGAAAATTATTTGGTTTTGAGGGGTAACTAAGGGATTTTTAACCAAAAAATGTTTAGAAAACCTAGTTTTTCTTAAGTGGTATAAAAGAAAAAATAGAGGAGATTAAAAGGAGGCCGTTTTGAACAGTGAAAAGAAAAAGCGCAGAAATTTGGAGAGAAAAAACATCTATTGAGAGCAACATCAATCCGAAAATCAATTTTCAACCCAAAAAATTTATTTTTGAATTTTAAGTTCCGTTTATCAGTTTCTCTGGAGGTTTTAATCCAAGCATTTTTTTGTGTTTTTTTTTAATCAAAATCGACGAAGGAAGTCATCGTTTTCTTCCATTTCTCAATCAAAGTTCAAGAAATTTGAGGGTAAATACTTGAGCTAAATCAGCCCCTTCTCTTTTATGTCGTGTTTTGCACCTTTAATTTAATACATGTATTGTATATAATGTATATTTTTGTTGTTGTATATTGTTATATTGATATTCATTCATCCTAATTTGCATGTTTATCATTTATTGTAAACCATCTCTCATTTGTTTGGTTTATTATTAATCTGTAATATATCTGTGTCCTATATTGTATAATTTATTGTTGTTTGACGTTATTAATCTGCATTGCTAATACATAATTGTTGTTTGTTGTACTATTAATATATTTATTGTAGTATATTGTTAGAATGTTAGTTATTTTGATATATCTATGTGTTCATGATTTATTGCTAACATTCATGTCTGTTTGGTTCATTAATAAACTGTATGCTGTATATTCACTTCTTATTGTTTATTTATCTTCTGTTGCATTATTAATATATTTGTTGTGATTATTAAGCTACTTGTTCATAGAAATTAACATATATGCTGCTTTTGTTCATTACTTACTTGATATTAACACCGCATTTATGTTTTCATTACTCATCCCTTCATTTATCATTTTATGAATATATTTATGCATGACAAGATTCATTATATTTTAATTTCATGCTTGTACATTAAGATTTATTATTGATAATTAATGTAATAGGTAATCTAGTTGTTAAATTATTCATTATTTGCTTGTTGTAATTAATTAATGTGCCATCATTATTTTGTTTGTGTGTGTATTAATATGTTTATCGTAAATAATCTTGACTTAGAATAATTTATTTCCATGATGTATGAACATAGTTTATAGACTAATAAATATTTGATTGGTTATAAATATTTAACTGATTGCTTATATTTAATTGGTAGCTTAATTTATTTAATTCATTTAATTAAATGTTTAATTGATCGCTTATTTTGTTTAATTTATTAGTTGGTTATTTGTATCATCTATTCAGTCACTTAACTAATTTTTATTATTTTATCTAATTGATTTAATTGATTATTTATGTTTAATTGACATAATTGATTGTATGTGTTTAATTAGTTTAATTGGCTGTTATATGATTTAAATAAGTGTTTAATTGATTGTATCATTTGCTTAAATAATTGTTTATTCGACTATTTTATCCAATTAGTTGTTTATGTATACTATTTATTTGATTAATTGTTTATTTAATTAATTTATATAATCATTTGTTTGTTTATATCATATTATTGATTAGATTTAATTCACTAACATTCCATTTTATTCTCTTTTTAATTGCCCCAAAACGTGTTTATTTCCCCTTGAGTGATATCTCCGAGCGGGCTAGAGGAACGAGAAACTAAGACTTTCGTATTCGGTTTGCATTTCTTAATTGTCGTATTTTATTTAGTATACTATTTTTATGTTGCATGCAAAAATGTATTTTAGACTTGCCCGTATTATAAAAAATCACATTTTTTTACAATAATTAAAATTGGGATTTTTTTCATTAATAAAATGGATCAATGTCCTATTTTATCCAATAAAATCTCACCTTCAAATGGGGAAGTAATTTTTATAAAATGGGATCACTCATCCCAGTTTTCTCAATAAATGCCCAAAAATGGTTCCCCGATTTTCTAAGTTAATATAAGGAACCAATGTTCCTAAAATCCAATAAATAACCCGATTTGTGTATGATATATTTTATTCTCTCCTTAAGGTGTTTATTTATTCATGTCGGGCCCTTGTAATTTAAGTTTTGGGGCAAATTTTATTCTTGTGACTTATTCATTTATTTAAACGCTTTATTTATTATTTTCTAATATGGATGATGTGCGCTGATAGCGCGAGAAGAGAGATGGAATACCGTTTTCTTAAAAACTCATTTATAAAAATTTAACTTAAACCATTAAAAAAAGTAAAGTTCCGAACACCTTTTCTGCTTTAAGACCATCGAGGTTAGAGACCTTTCCCAATTTCTCGTAAATTGGGTGGCGACTCCAAAATACCTCAAGGTGCCTAAAGGTGTCGCGAGATTAGATGACCCTCCCAACGTTCTATTGGGTAGGAGGAATTAAAAATATCTCGTGATGCCCAAGATCAAAAAAGACGCGAACTAATCCCTCGAGCCCTAAAAGTGGGTCTCGTTACGAGTGCCTTTGCTAGGTTCGGCGTGCGTCACAGTGGCGACTCCACCGGGGATGATCGAAACTTTACTTTGAAAGTGAATTAAGTTACAATTATAAATGAGTTGTTAAGAAACGAAAATTCCATTTCTTTTCAAAATTGCATTACATTATTTAGAGCCTTAGAACTATGTTATTTGGTCCCCTATTTAACCCAGTACGTTCCTAAAACACGACCCTACTTTCACTCATTGTGTAGAAGTGCTCGGGATAATCACCAACCCAAGCCTTGTGCTATTAATAGTATATCAAATGAAGACCCGATCAGCCGTTATGCTCGTGATGAGTGTGACGCACGCCGGACCCAGTAAGGGCCCTCGCTGAATCCGCTTTTAAGATTCAAGGGACTGGTTCGCTTCTTTTTGATCATGGGTGCCATGAGACATTTTGGACGCTTCCTCCCCAATAGAACATTGGGAAGGAACATCTAGCCCCATGGCACCTTTGGGCACCTTTGAGGTATCATGGAGTCACCACCCAATTCACGAGGAATTGGGAAAGGTCTCTAACCTCTTATTGGTCAAGACCAGAGATTGGTGTTTGGAACTTTCCTCTTATTCATGCTTTGATTAATTATAAATGGGTTCTTAACTCCTTAAAATTCTACCTATTATCTCACACGATCAATGCATTTAAATTAAAGGCACATTAAAAGCACGTAAAGGAAATAAAGAAAAGCGATAAAGAAGGCGGTAATAAAGTAACTAAGGAAACCGATAAACACACCACGCACGCAATTACAAGGAAAATAGGGGCAGAATACAACTCCAATAAAAGGAGATTAAAAATATAAATGGGGACGGAATACAATCTCCAAAATTAAATAATGCTGCCCCAAAATTAATTACAAGGGCCCAAAAAGAAATGAACTTAAACTTTAAAACAATAAAATCAAATATAAGGAGGACATACATAAATCGAGATATTCATTTTGGATTGGAACATTGGTTCCTTCGTACTTGTTCAAAAATTCAGGAACGTTGGTTCCTTCGCGTTTATTTAAAGAGGGTTCGATGAGTCACTTGATTGTTGAGTTAGAAAACCGGGATGAGGGATCCCATTTTGGAGAAAACTAACTCTTCATTTTGTTTGTGATATTTTTCGTTCTTTGGCTAAAACAAGGGACATTGGTCCTAATTTTATTTGTGAAAATCTCAATTTAATTATAGAAATATTTTTGTGATTTTTTATCACACGCGGGCATAAATAAAATAATTATTTTACAAGCAAACACAAAACACATAAAAAGGGGGGGTCAAAAAGATTTCACCAAACCGAAGTGTTCGTCTACGTGTCGTGACCCATCCGTGGAGTCACGGGAGTATACATACAATGCGACTCAAATTTTAATCCTCGGACAGAAAAATAATATTAAGAATATTAGTAGTGATTCTAAAAATTAATCAATTAAAAAAAATAAATATTAGGCAAGTTAATTTATAATGATAATAATAACAATAATGATAAGGCAACACAACAAAATAATAATAATAATAATAATAATAATAATAATAATAATAATAATAATAATAATAATAATAATAATAATAAATATAATGGTGACAATAACAATAATAGTGATAAGCACAATAATAATGTCAACAGTGAACAATCTTGGGATAATAATAGTAATGATAATAATGATAATAATATAAAATGGTAATGATAATAATGATATAAAAAAATAAATATAATATAATAATAATAATAATAATAATAATAATAATAATAATAATGCTAAGAAAACAACATGGTAGCCAAATAATAATAATAACACTAATGATGATAACAATAACAACAAAATACAATAATATTAATAATGATAATAACAATAGTAATAGTAATAATAATAAAAAAAATGACCATAATAAGCAATGATATTGCAAAATAAGTATAGATAATAATAATAATAATAACAATGAGGCAAAACCTAAACTAAATAATATTAAAAGTGATGGCATAATAATACTGATGATAAATAAAACAACATGATAATAATAGTAATAATAATAAAATAAATGAGCATGAAGTTATAATAAATAAAATAACAATAATAATGATGATAATAATAAATATTGAAGGCAAATAATAATAATAATAATAATAATAATAATAATAATAATAATAATAATAATAATAATAATAATAATGGAGGAAGAAGGTGACTCCAGCAACTAATAAAGAAGATTAAAGTCACAAAAATTAAACTACAACCCACAAGAAAAAATCAAGTAAATAACTAAATAAAACATTAACAGTGGCCATACTAATATCCTCAAAATATCAAGTAATGGGCATGACATTAATGGTAAATAATATACAAAAAATGAATGAACGGGAGTGGTTCCAAGTGTTTACCCTTAGAATTTATAGATCGGAAATAGGATGCCTTGATTCGTCCTCCTTGTCGATTTTTATGGTGATAAATGCTTGAAGAAAATATGTAAATCTGTATTTGAAAATTGGTTAAGTCAAGAAAATATTTTTGGAGGATGATTGAGCAAAGGAAATTAATTTTCCAAACTCAAAATCATCTGGGAATTAGATGTTCTCTAAGAGAAAAGGAAAAAAAGAAGAGGAAAATTAAAGATTTGAATTTTCAAGATTTTTCTCAAAAAAACTATGGCTGCCCCTTGGTTGAGAGAAAAAATGAGGTTCTCCTTTGAATAAAATTGCAAGCCCCCTTCCCAAATGAAGGTAAAAGTCCTTTTAATTTTCTGTCTTTCCAAAATGGAAAAGAGACAAAATTAATTTCTTAATTTTATTTTTTCAAAGACACAAAAAAGTGAAAGAAACGAAAAAAATCAAACTGTAAAACAGCTGAAGACTGATCAGAAAACGCGTGGAGAAAAACCAAAAATGGCCGTGTGGGGGAGGGAAGATGCGTGCCCAAATGGGGTGCGCGCTCCCTCGGGGAGACGCGCCCTAATGGGGCGCTGCATGCACTGCTTAGGCAGCGCCCGTGCTAGCGCAACCCGCTCGCTCGGCACGCGGACTAGAAAATTTTAAAATAAAATAAAAAATAATGAAAAATAAAAAATAAAAGTAAAATTGAAAATATATAATAATAAAAAATAACGACGCGAATTTTAAATCGAAGTTTTCAGAGGAACAAAGGGAGCTTTTGACAAGGAAGACATCATTCTCGACACCTTACTGGTGGCAATTATCCTTTTCATCATCGGATAATTCTGATCTTGGACCGCCTCAGGACTCGGTGTCTACAGTTGCCCCCAATTTTGGGTAACCTAGAATTTAGGTGCCTGGGTGAGCCAAAATTCAGAAAAAAAAGGAAAGAAGCGCGTACCTGAGGCGGCTGTCTTCCCAGCCATACTAATGAAATCATCTCCTTAGGTCGCCGTATAGACTGAGGAACGATTTTCATCCTTCTGGGCGATGCGCCGAGTCTGCTTAAGACTTACAAAACGCGGGGATTGCTCTCCTGAGCTGCACCGAGTCTGCTCCAGACTTACAAAGTGCGAGGGTTCCATCTTCTCATGGTTGTGCGCTGAGTCTGCTCTAAACTTACAAGACACGAGGATTGCTCTTCTGAGCTGCATCGAGTCTGCTTTAGACTTACAAAGTGCGAGGGTGGTGGTGCGCCGAGTCTGCTCCAGACTTTTAAAACGCGGGGATTGCTCTCCTGAGCTGCACCGAGTCTGCTCCAGACTTATAAAGTGCGAGGGTTCCATCTTCTGATGGTGGTGCGCCGAGTCTGCTTCAGACTTACAAAATGTGAGGATTGCTCTTCTGAGTTGCACCGAGTCTGCTCCAGACTTACAAAGTGTGAGGGTTCCATCTTCTGATGGTGGTGCGCCGAGTCTGCTCCAGACTTACAAAACGCTAGGATTGCTCTTCTGAGCTGGCACCGAGTCTACTCCAGACTTACAAAGTACAAAGGTGGTGGTGCACCGAGTCTGCTCCAGACTTACAAAATGTGGGGATTGCTCTCCTGAGTTGCACCGAGTCTACTCTAGACTTACAAAGTGCGAGGGTTTTATCTTCTGATGGTGGTGCACCGAGTCTGCTCCAGACTTACAAAACGCGGGGATTGCTCTTCTGAGCTGCACCGAGTCTGCTCCAGACTTACAAAGTGCAACGTTGTTCTTCTGAACTGCACCGAGCCCACTCCAGGCTTACAAAGTGCGAGAGGTGCTCTTCTGAGCTGCACCGAGTATGCTCCGGACTTACAAAGTGCGAGGTTCCATCTTCTGATGGTGTTTGTTCTTACTTAGATATTTTCCTACAAAGTTATATGCACAAAAGTATATACAAGAAATTGTATGTATATGACATGAGATGTAAATGCTTGCAAAAATGGATAGACCACGTCCTAGGTAGTCAAAGGTCCGTTAAGGATGCGGCTTGGCTGCTCCACCATGCCCCCAAGGATCCAGAAGAGTGTCATCTTGGCTTTAGGGACTCTTACTGTTCTGAACAACTCGCTAGGCGTGCATCTCTGCCCCCTAGGCTCTGACTCATATCTTGTATTATACACTATCCGCTGAAGGGAGATCATCTGTAGTAATGTTGCCTTATCGCTCCCTGAGAGGTCTTCGGTTCGCCGCCCCCTGAGAGGTCTTCGGATAGCTGGTGGGATTGGTGTTTTGACCGATGTCGTCGCTTGCCCTTTTGTTGGCGTCGGTATTACTCTCTTTCTGCAAGACTTAGAAAGCAAAATATGTAGGAAAAATAGTGAGCATGCACATGAGATGCATATGTATGCAGTAATGCAAGATAAGGATTCATCTAAGTGGATTCAGAGGCGATAGCCGGTTTGGTCATAATTTGCAGCAGGATCGGTGCCCTCTGGAATTGCTTTTGAATTTCATGCCTTTGGAGATCATGAGGTTCTCTTCTGATACCTGTAGTTATTCTTTGAAGGTAGTGTGTCCCTTGTGGATTTTCACACTAGCTTTTCTTAGCGAGAAATGCGTCCTTTTCGAATTTTCACATAACCCCCTGCCTTATTTTTTGCCTGAAATGGACCCAATTTAATCCAGCAGCTTTTATTCCTTTCATTTTTTTATAAGATAGACTGCCTGTTCCCAGGTTTTCACCCTGCCCTTTGGCCTAACTTTTGCTTAGAGCGTTAGACACGATTTTTATCTCTAACGGCCCTTTTTTTTTTTTTAGAGTGGCTGAAGTTGTTGCCAAATATTTTTTGGGTATGGTTGCCATGTACTTATGTCTCAGATTATGATGGTTGTATGAGTTTGGTTCCTATCATGAGGGTGCTTTAGAATTGGCCTCACAGTTGATATTTGGATGAGTCAACTGAAGTGCTTGAGTAGCGAGAATGGTAGAGGGTAAATAGTACCGATGCGCTGATTCTATGCCGGAACCAGACAACTTTGAGTATGCAAGATGAACTACTCTGGTCACGCTAGCTTATCATTGCATAAGTGTATATATTTCAGCTTGATTTCATAACACATGATCACTATTTAGAATTAACTAAAAAAAATATGAGACCTCATCTAATCTCGGGATAGATCTTGAGAGCATCAAACTCCTATTATCAATCAGCCCTCGCGAGTTTTCTTGATTGAATATTTTATCTCTTTTTTTTTAAAAAAAAAAAATTTATTCTTTATTCAGCCTTTGCCATGGACCCTCCTTTAGTTCATCGTTGTTGATTGAATTTGCTTCCATTTTCGTTGGCCGAAAAAGCTGCTCCTTCAGAGAGTGGTTCTTTTTTATTCGTCGGTGTTGATTGAATTTGGTTCCATCTTCGTTGGCCGGAAAAGCTGCTCCTTCGGAGAGTGATTCTTTTTTATATCAAAGTCTTATTCTTGGCCCTTGTGCAGACTGGTTGAGGTGATGGGTTCCTTATTTGGGGCTTGGATGTGAAATCTTCACACTTTGCTTTCATTGGCTTTAGTGGTTCAAATTCTGAAATGGTTTTCAATGGCTGAGATTGGGGACATGTTAGGCTTGGCGATTGGGGACAGGTTAGGCTTGGATGATCTGGGGCAAAAAAAGTTGTGGTTTTTTTTTATGTTTTTTCTTTTTCTCTCTTTTTTATTTTTTTTATTTTTTTCTCTTTTTGTTTTCTCTTTTTGTTTTCTCTCTTTTTTTTCTCTTTTTTTTTCTTTCTTTTTTTCTCTTTTTTTTTGTTTTGTTTGGTCAAAAAGTAAAGAGCTGTCCTGCTAAATTTGGCAGTAAGGGTGACGAATGGTTAAAAGTCAATCTTGATCGATTTTAGGATACACATTTCAAATGGTCAGGAGGAAATGGGTCACACGGTTTGGTTCTAATGAATTATATATTTCTCGTGAAGGTCCTGAGTTTTATTTGCCCAACTTCTGATGTAGCTCTCGGGGTTTGATTTTATTTGGCAGCACCATACACAACCCAGATGTTGGGGGGGGGGGGGGGCAAAGGAATGGCTTTTAAAATTCAGTTCGTCGTCATGTTGGCTCGTGGAAGTTGCATGATCTCAAGAATGTCCTTGTCAATCTTTAGCATGTCATACTAGGTCCAGACAAAGGCTTTTTTTCTATTATCTCTCAAAATTATCCTCTCTTCAAGAGTTATATCAGAAGCTATCAAGATTTTCTTTGGGTTCCCCAAAGTTCCGAGATTGAATGGAATGGCATTAGTTGAATCAATGTCAAATATAAATGTACCATGATTATGCATAATGAAATCACAAGAAACATCACACAAATCAATAAAAACATTAATTCCACTTCATGAAAGTTAGAATTAAAACATCGTGATTAGGTAGTTCAAAAATAATAAAGAAAATCTAAATAGCTAACACCCTCCTTTCTTACCAGCACGGATGCCGTAGTCGATAGTCTATTATCATCCCTAGGAACCATTCACCTCACCTTTCAGCTCCTCATCAATGAGGCCTTCAATAAGCTTTCTCAGAGTTTGGCACCCATCAGTCTCATGCCCAGTGTGCTGATGGTAACCACAATACCAATCTGCTCGGTGACCGGGATGCCCTTGGCTCCTAGTAGGTTTTGCAGGTTTCGGCTGTAGCTTCCCCTTATCGATGAAGTGAAAGAGGTGCTCAGATAAAGGTTTATCCCAAATGGTATAGCAATCTTGAGTAGTTCCAATGTTTGGAAACTTAGTGGCTTCAACATCTCTCATGCTGTTATCACCGAGACTCAAGCTTTCCTGATTATCACCCCCAATGACGTTGCCCCCTCCTTCAAAGGCTATCAGCTATTTATCATTCACAGGATCCTGCACTTGACCTTTCGGGGTTGGGTAATTATCCCTCAGATATCTGACGTGCCGGCGACACTTCGTATGCCCTCGATTTCTGGCTGGGTTAGCCAACCAAGAACGTCGATCCCCTTCCCATACTTGAGGCAAAGATCCGTTTATGCCGAAATAACACTTCTGGGCTATTCTAGCCATTGATGCTTCTCCTGTCCCTCGAGTGCTGGCACAACTGTCACACCTATACGATCGACTTCTCTTCTCTAAGTTCACAGAGACTTTCTCGTGAGCAGCCAAGGTCATTGCAAGTTTAGACTTTGAAATCTCATGTTCGAGGATATCCATCCTTCTCTTCACGCCCCATGTCACTGCTAAAAACCCATTCTCTGAAACATGCCCTTTGCCTTTTTGCTCAGGTAACAGAGCAACAGGCGACTCTCCTCCAGGTCCAGTCGGTGATAGGTGTACATCCTTAGTTGGATCATGCTCTTTTCGTAACATGGCAGGAGCAGTAGGCTATTGTTCGGCAGGTAGCACCCCGGCGGTGACTAAATTCTCCATAGTAGTCGTTGTCTGAGCTTCAAACTTTCCAACCCTACCTTTTATCTCCTTTACTGCGTTATCCTCTCCCTTAGGGACTTCATTCGTCACAGTCTGAGGAATTACCTGCTCATCCTCTTCCTCCACCATGAGATCATCTTTCGGGTCAAGAATTCTTTTCAGCTCAAGAGGTGTCACTGCTCTGGACTCAACATCTGGTTGTCATACGGTAGGGACTGCTATAGGAGCCTCTTCCATAATAGGCAATTCAACTTGTTCAACATCAGGGGTCGCAAGCGGTTGGCTGGCATTAGGTGTCATTTGAGCAGCGATATTTTCCATCATGGCCGATATCCTCCTTTCAAAATCGCCAAGCCTCTTATCTAGGTCTTGCACCGTCAAAGCACCGGTCTCCCGTGGTAGTTCTGCCATCGATGATGATTCACTAGTCGCTGAGAGTGACTTAAAATCCCAAACAGGCACTAATTCTAGCAATCCAAAGGGCGGGTCTGTCGTCACTAGTCGATCGTCAGAACCTCTAGTCCACTTGGATGAATCTATGATGGTTGAAAGACCCAGATTGTTAGAATGATGCATGGATGACATGTATAATGCATGATCATGCCATGCAAGTTATCTTCGATGAGTGCGAGATCAAAAGATTGCCACAATACGATGGGATGCATATATGCAGGATGATATGTACATGCGAAAAATGATATACAAACGAAAGGATGTATACACACATAGCATGAGAGAAAATATATTATTATTTATATATACATATATTTATCTTATTGACATGCATGAATCACATGCGATGCATGAGCATGCTGTGCAGTATTCACAACCACATGCAAGCAGATAGATCCTTCCAACCTTATCACTCCCACACATGAGGTCAAATAGTCTCTTCTTAGGTGGGCTTAACCCATGGGTCAACGGGGAACCTAATGAGCGCGTATGGTGCACGGCCAAAAACCGGCAGCATAACACTCTTAAATTAAAGCACATGCATATGGGTTTTGGCCATTACGTATTTGGACATTTCAATCAAATTAAGGTGAACTTATCGAGGCATAAAAGCCTTTGATAAAAGACCACTTAATTTGCTTAATTTTGTTTAATACGCAATAGCCCACATCACAAGTATCGTATTAAGGAGCATATCACCTAGTGGAAGTTTCTATTTGTCATTACATGGGCTTTAGTCGATGGTGATTTTTTAGGTCTATCCAAGCATGGTCCCTGCTAATGGGTCTAGCTTATCACGAGCATAGCGACCGATCGGGTCTCCATTTGATATACATTTAATAGTATGAGGCTTGGGTTGGTGATTATCCTTAACACTTCCCTACAATGAGTGAAAGTAGGGTCGTGCTTCGGGAACGTACCGAGGTAAGATAGGGGACCAACTAACATAGTTCTAAGGCCCTAAAATGATGCAATGCAATTTTTGAAAAGAGATAGAATTTTAAGTTTTAAAAACTCAATTATACATTTTAACCAAAACACTTTTCAGAGCAAAGTCACAAACATTCCCCAGCGGAGTCGCCACTATGACGCGCGCCGGACCAACAAGGGCCCTCACTGAATTCGCTTTTAGGATTCGAGGGACTGGTTCGCATCTTTTTGATCATGTGCGCCATGAGACATTTTGGACGCTTTCTCCCCAATAGAACATTGAGAAGGAACATCTAGCCCCATGGCACCTTCGTGCACCTTTGAGGTATCATGGAGTCGCCACCCAATTCATGAGGAATTGGAAAAGGTCTCTAACCTCTTATTGGTCAAGACCAAAGATTGGTATTCAGAACTTCCCTCTTATTCATGCTTTGATTAATTATAAATGGGTTCTTAACTCCTTAAAATTCTACCTCTTATCTCACACGATCAATGCATTTAAATTAATGGCGCATTAAAAGCACGTAAAGGAAATAAAGAAAAGCGATAAAGAAGGCGATAATAAAGTAACTAAGGAAAGCGATAAAAGAAAGCGATAAACACACCAAGCACGCAATTACAAGGGAAATAAGGGCGGAATACAACCCCAATAAAAGGAGATTAAAAATATAAATGGGGATGGAATGCAATCCCCAAAATTAAATATTGTTGCCCGAAAATTAATTACAAGGGCCCAAAAAGAAATGAACTTAAACTTTAAAATAATAAAATCAAATACAAGGAGGACATACATATATCGGGATATTCATTTAGGATTGGAACATTGGTTCCTTCGTACTTGTTCAAAAATTCAAGAACGTTGGTTCCTTTGCGTTTATTTAAAGAGGGTTCGAAGAGTCACTTGATTGTTGAGTTCAAAAATCGGGATGAGTGATCCCATTTTGGAGAAAAGTAACTCTTTATTTTGTTTGTGATATTTTTCGTTCTTTGCCTAAAACAAGGGACACTGGTCTTAATTTTATTAGTGAAAATTTCAATTTAATTATAGAAATATTTTTGTGATTTTTTATCACATGCGAGCATAAATAAAATAATTATTTTACAAGCAGACACAAAACACATAAAAAGGGGGGTCAAAAAGATCTCACCAAACCGAAGTGTTCGCCTACGTGTGGTGACCCATCCGAGGAGTTGCGGGGGTATACATACAACGCGACTCAAATTTTAATCCTCGAACAGAAAAATAATATTAAGAATATTAGTAGTGATTCTAAAAATTAATCAATTAAAACGAAATAAATATTAGGCAAGTTAATTTATAATGATAATAATAATAATAATAAATATAATTGTGACAATAACAATAATAGTGATAAACACTATAATAATAATGTCAATAGTGAACAATCTTGGGATAATAATAGCAACAACATAATATAATGATAACAATATAAAATGGTAATGATAATAATGATATAAAACAAATAAATATAATAATAATAATAATAATAATAATAATAATAATAATAATAATAATAATAATAATAATAATAATGCTAAGAAAACAACATGGTTGCCAAATAATAATAATAACACTAATGATGATAACAATAATAATAATAATAATAATAATAATAATAATAATAATAATAATAATAATAATAATAATAATAATAATAATAATAATAATAATGACCATAATAAGCAATGATATTGCAAAATAAGTATAGATAATAATAATAATAATAATAATAATAATAATAACAACAATGAGGCAAAACCTAAACTAAATAATATTAACAGTGATGGCATAATAATACTGATGATAAATAAAACAACATGATAATAATAGTAATAATAATAAAATAAACGAGCATGAAGTTATAATAAATAAAATAACAATAATAATGATGATAATAATAAATATTGAAGGCAAATAATAATAATAATAATAATAATAATAATAATAATAATAATAATAATGGAGGAAGAAGGTGACGCCAGCAACTAATAAAGAAGATTAAAATCAAAAAATTAAACTACAACCCATAAGAAAAAATCAAGTAAATAACTAAATAAAACGTTAACAGTGGCCATACTAATATCCTCAAAAATATCAAGTAATGGGCATGACATTAATGGTAAATAATATACAAAAAATGAACGAACGGGAGTGGTTCCAAGTGTTTACCCTCATAATTTATATATCGAAAATAGGATGCCTTGATCTGTCCCCCTTGTCGATTTTTATGGTGATAAATGCTTGAAGAAAATATGAAAATCTGTATTTGAAAATAGGTTAACTCAAGAAAATATTTTTGGAGGATTGAGTAAAGGAAATTAATTTTCCAAACTCAAAATCATCCGGGAATTAGATGTTCTCTAAGAGAAAAGGAAAAAAGAAGAGGAAAATTAAAGCTTTGAATTTTCAAGATTTTTCTCAAAAAAACTATGGCTGCCCCTTGGTTGAGAGAAAAAATGAAGTTCTCCTTTGAATAAAATTGCAGCCCCCCTTCCCAAATAATGGTAAAAGTCCTTTTAATTTTCTGTTTTTCCAAAATGGAAATGAGACAAAATTAATTTCTTAATTTTATTTTTTCAAAGACAACAAAAGAATGAAAGAAATGGAAAAAATCAGACTGTAAAATAGCTAAAGACTGATCAGAAAACGCGCGGAGAAAGGCCAAAAATGGCACGTGGAGGAGGGAAGACGCAAGCCCTTTGCGGGAGATGCGCCCCAACGTGGCGCTGCGCGTACAGGCAAGCGCTGCTTCGGCAGCGCCCGCGCAGGCGAGACTCGCTCGCTCGGCATGCGGACCAGAAAAATTTAAAATAAAATAAATAATAAAAAATAATAAAAAATAAAAATAAAAGTGAAAATAAATAACTATAAAAATAACGACGCTAATTTTAAATCGAAGTTTTAAGAGGAACAAAGGGAGCTTTCGACAAGGAAGACATCATTCTCGACACCTTACTGGTGGCAATTATAGGAAGACATCATTCTCGACACCTTACTGGTGGCAATTATAGGAAGACATCATTCTCGACACCTTACTGGTGGCAATTATCCTTTTCATCATCGGGTAATTCTGATCTTGGAACGCCTCGGGACCTGGTGTCTACAATGAGCTAGGCCCATTGGCAGGGATCATGCTTGGGTAGACCTAAAGTAACACCATCCTTGACTAAAGCTCATATAATGGCTATAGAAACTTCCACTAGGTGATATGTACCTTAACAATGTGCTTGTTACGTGGGCCCTTATATATTAAACCAATTCAAACATATTAATTGGGCACTCATCAAAGGCTTTTATGTCCCGGTGATCCCATTTTTAGTTTGCTTCAAAGGTCCAAATCTATAACGGCCAAAACCCATACGCATGTGCTTTTAAATTAAGAGTGCTATGCTGCTGGTTTCTCACCATGCACCATACGCGCCCATTGGGTTCCCCGCTAACCAATGGGTCAAGCCCGCCTAGGAAAGAGACCGCACTACCTCGTGTGTGGGAGTAATAAGGTTGAAAGGTACTATGTGCTTGTATGTGGTTGTCTATGTTGCATCGGCACGATCATGCATTATTAATGTCATTCATGCATCTTGCTAACAATTTTGACTTTTCAGCCATCATAGGTACGAATCTGTGGCCTAGAGATCTAGACGGCCGATTGGTAAGGAGAAGCTCATTCTTCGAGTCAACAGAGCGAGTCTTGTATTGGAGTTCAATCCCTAGTTTTAGAATTACCACCGAACATGTCCAACCCAAAATCAAATGCCACCCAAGATATGGACAGGAGGGTCCAAGAGATATAGCGCAGATTTGAGGAATTCGAGCGAAAAATGATGACTATGATTAGCAACCTAACTGCTGCAATAGTACCACTAGCAGGCCAACAACCTGCTGCTCCTGCTAGAGGTCAGGCCGAATAGATTTCGGTTAGAGAGGCACCTCTGGCAGCAGTTGTGGGATCATCTTCTGTTATTTAGCCTAAAACATTTCCAAATGTTGAGCATAGAAGAATTGGGGAGCATAGGCCTGAGGAGGATTTTGTGGAGGATGAAAATGAGGAATCCATGTCAGTAAGAGCCAGATCTCCTAAAGAGGATGCCGCTTTGAGGAAAATAGAAGAGAAGGTGGAAGCGATGGCCTGATTGTTGTCCGTCGGAAAGGGGATAAACCCAGAAGATCGAGATTTGGATGACGAGGAGATGCTTCCTCAAAGATTTAAGATGCCTGACTTGCCCAAGTTTGATGGCACATCAGACCCTTCTGCTCATATCAAGCAGTATACTCTTGTGATGAAGGGCACTATGCTCACTAAGAGACAAAAAGTGGAGTATTTTAGCCTCAACTTGGTTGGGCCTGCTGTAGATTGGTACCATGATTTAGACATAAGGGTAAGAGAGGTTTGGGACCTGCTAACGGAAGAATTCCATAAACAGTACGACTGCAATACCCCGATGGCAGTTACCTTGAAAGATTTAGAGCTCCTTCAGCAGAAGCCTAATGAGTCATTCCGTGAGTACCTTACTTGGTGGAGAAATAGAGTGATGGAGATGAGGCGAAAGCCAGATACCCCTAATCAAATTCAGTTATTTATCCGAAATGCGAGTCCGTACCTAAAAGATGGGTTAAAGATGAAGGGGCTCAGAGACTGGGAATCTCTAAAGGATATTGCCATTGAAGTAGAAGGAGAGTATTTGGTGAAGAAGGTGAGCCAGGAGAGCTTTATTAAGAAGAATTTCAGGAGCCCATCAGGGAATAGGACAGCTAGGACTGGAAGTAGTGGCGATAACAAGAGTGGCGGTGGCAGAACAGCTGAGGTCTTGGCAACAAAATATAATCAGGGCCAGAGGTACTACTTGAATTTAGGCCATCCCCTATCTTGGGTTTTGGAAAGATTAACGAAAGAGGGGCAGTTGAGACCTTTAG
Source organism: Excoecaria cochinchinensis (assembly GCA_947683425.1). Classification (NCBI taxonomy): domain Eukaryota; kingdom Viridiplantae; phylum Streptophyta; class Magnoliopsida; order Malpighiales; family Euphorbiaceae; genus Excoecaria; species Excoecaria cochinchinensis. The sequence continues at coordinate 11,938,752 of CANTUQ010000119.1, forward strand.
AGCCAAGACCAGCTAGGAACCAGGGCCAACCAGGACATAGGAGTGATCAGTTCTGTGCTTATCATCAGCACACAGGCCATCTGACTGACTACTGTAGAACTTTGAAAAATAAAGTTTAGGATCTCATTGACAGTAAGCAAATCACAGATCCAGAAAGAGGGAAAAAAAGAAGCCTGATAACATACAGTGGTGCCCCCGCCTGTATTTATGATCGGATCCAGTCTGCCCGAAGGGTTTGTGTTGAGCGATTTATATAGCGTTAATGCCAACACTGCTATCACGAGCCTCTACGAGATAAGTGAAGAAGGGCTTCCCGTGGCAGTGATCGATTGCTGGTCCACTGATGAAAGTGGAGATGAAAATAATGATTTTAAAGGTGAAGCATTTCCCGACCCGTGGGGATTAGAGGAGGAAGAAGGGAAGAGGGAGAAGAAGAAGGTTGAAGCAGTAACCCGGAGTGGAAGGGTAGCTCCAAAAATTGAGAGGCCATAAGATCCAGTGGTAGGCCAAAAAGAAAAAGAGCCGGAAGACGACCCAATAATAAGGCAGCTGAAAAAGACGTTGGCTCAAATTTCAATATGGGATCTATTAAGGCAGTCTCCATCGTATAAACAGAAGATAGTGGAGGCTTTGTGAGAAACAACGGTGGCCACAACCATATCGCCCATAAAGTTACTAGATGTAGTAAAGGGGGGTGCTGGGGAAAACGTGGTATTTACAAGTGCTGATTTGCCAGCAGAGGGGCACAATCACAATCGCCCTTTGTACATACGGGCTTAGATCAATCAGAAGCATACGACATGTGTCATGGTGGATGATGGTTCATCGATTAATATATTCCCGCTGGTGGCGATCCCAGCTTTTGGGGTAATTGAGGACATGCTGGCTAAGTCTGATCTGACAATCACAGCATATGATAATTCACGGAGGCAGGCTTCTAGGACATTCAAGACGGTAGTCAAGACCGGGCCGATGCAAAACCGAAGTAGAATTTGTAGTCTTGCCCATCCCCGCCAATTTCTCAGCCCTCTTGGGAAGGCCTTGGTTCCATAAGCTTGGAGGAGTCCCCTCTACTCTGCACCCAATGGTTAAAATTCCTCATGAGGGGCGGGTTGTGACTATAAGAGCTGCGAGGGAGAATCAGGTCTCAGTATTGGAGATTGCGAGATAGCCTTTCAGTGGATTTCATGTTGCTGTGATAAATGGAGAGGAGCATATGGAAGGAAGCCCTCAAGTGCTGAATATGATGAAAAGAATGTCGTTCCTCCCTGGCGCGGGTCTAGGCAAGAACTCTCAGGGGTTACCAACTGCCATTGCCACCAGAGGTCAGAAGGATAAGAGGGGCCTTGGGTATGAAGGTGCAGCAAGGAAGGGAAAGAATTCGGCCAAGAACATTCCTCATATCAGAGAAAGCTTTATGCCAGCAACTGCAGTGTGTGCCTACATGGGGGAAGCAGAGCCTCAGTTGGTCAATGGGAAGATTGTGCCGGGATTTGAGGTCTTCAATGACGTCTTCGATTAGGACATTGGATTGATCAAGCCAGCAGAGGGCTTTTGGGTTGAAGAAATCATGACCAAGGAGACAGTTTGGGACCGTGAAGCCCCCGAAGAGATTATCACTGAGAGGCTGGTGACTGCCCAGGTGAAAGGGAAGGCGAAGATGGAAGAAGCCATGCAAGAGGTCACTATGAAGCCATGCAAAATGCCAGACTGATTGAGGACCGTTAGCTTCAACAATTGCGCCGGCGAGAGAACAGGAGGAGAATAGTTTAGATATTCTTTTTACTCCTAAACTTTTTAATGATTTTAATGACGTTTACAGTTCTATTAATGAATGAACAATTTTGCTTACTTGTGTGATGTCTCTGATGATTCCAATATGCATAATCATGATCATAATTCATTCATATTTGACATTGATTCAACTAATGCTACTCAATTTAATCTTGGAACCTCTAAAAACCCGAAAGAAATCTTGATAGCATCTAATATAATTCCTGAAGAGCGAGAAAAATTTGAGAGAATATTAAGAAAATATTAAAAAGTCTTTACCTGGACCTACGAAGACATGCCTGGGATTGACAGAAGCATCGCTGAACATGCAATTCCGACTTATCCTGAATCTAAACTGATCAAATAAAAGCTTAGGAGACGTTGGCCAGAATGGGCGCAGAAGGTAAAAGAGGAAGTGCATAAGCAGATTGAGGCCAAGTTCCTAGTTGAGGTTCAGTATCCGAGCTGGTTAGCTAATGTGGTCCCTGTAGCTAAAAAGGATGGCAAAGTTCGTGTGTGTGTGGATTATCGGGATTTGAATAAAGCCTATCCAAAAGACGATTTCCCTCTGCCCCACATTGATGTCTTGATAGATAGTGCAGCTTCTTACATGATGTACAACTTTGTAGACGGCTATGCCAGATATAATCAGATCCTCAACAAAATTGTAGATCGGATTAAGACAGCCTTCATCACCGAGTGGGGTATGTTTGCTTATCGAGTTATGCCTTTTCGACTAAAAAATGCAGGCACGACTTATCAGAGGATGGCCACTAGAATTCTTGATAACTTGATTCACAGGGAGGTGGAGGTGTATATAGATGATATGATGATTAAGTCAGCTACTAGGGAAGGTCACTTTGGAGCCTTAGAGAAGTTCTTTCAAAGGATTGATAAGTATAACCTTCGATTTAACCCTAGGAAGTGCATTTTTGGAGTTACCTCTGGAAAATTGCTTGGCCATGTAGTAAGCCAGAGGGGGATTGAGATTGATCCAGACAAAGTCAAGGCTATCCGGGAGATGTCGGTCCTCAGAATGAAAAAGATGTCAGAAGCTTTTTGGGTAAGTTGCAGTATATCAGCAGGTTTATCGCCAATCTCATTTCAATTTACGAGCCAATCTTTAAGCTACTCAGAAAGGACTAGGCTGTAGTGTGGAATGAAGACTGTCAGAAAGCTTTCAATGCCATCAGGGAATATTTACTGAATCCATCGATTCTGAGACCACCACAGCCAGTCAAACCGCTTATTCTGTATTTGGCCATAGAGGATAGCTCCATAGGTGCCCTAATGGCTCAGGAGGATGAGTTTGGGGTAGAGTTCGCAGTCTATTACCTCAGTAAGAAGTTCCTTTCCTACGAGGTCAAATACGCACAAGTAGAAAAGATTTGTCTCGCGGTAATTTAGGCCTCCAAGAAGTTGAGACACTACTTCCACTCTTACAAGGTACAAGCAGTCGCTAAACATAACCCTCTAAGATACTTACAGGAAGCTCCGTCCTTGCTTGGAAAAATGGGGAGATGGTTATTGCTGTTACAAGAATTTGATGTTGAATATGTCACCCAGAAAACCATTAAGGGGCGCGCAGTGGTGGAGTTTCTAGCTGAGCACCCGATCCAAGGAGATTTGTATGAATTCAACTTTTCGAATGAAGATGTGGCAGCTATCGCGGTTTAAGGTTGGCAGTTGCACTTTGACGGGGCTGTAAACAGCAAGGGGGCAGGAGTAGGGATTATTCTAACAACCCCGGATGACAAGAAACTCCCATTAGCTAAGAAGCTAAGATATAAGGCCACCGACAATGAAGCTGAATACGAAGCATGAACTTTCGGGTTAGAAGCATTAATAGCCTTGGGGGCAAAGAATGTCGAGGAATTTGGAGATTCATCACTGGTAATCAATCAGGTTAGGGGTGAATGGGCTATTAAAGAAGAGCGACTGGTCCCATATGTGAAGTACTTAAAAGATTTGAGCGATCAGTTTGAAGTGTGCACCTTTCACTTTGTTCCTAGAGATGAGAACGAGCTGGCCGATGCACTTGCAACTTTGGTGTTGATATGGGATAATCCAAAGGGGGTGGTTATGAAGCTTGTTCTAATTTCAAGTTCTGAGAGGCCTAGCTTTGAGTCCAATCCAGTCATGGAAATAGAAGTAGCGGATGGAAAGCCATGGTATCATGATGTCAGAAGTTATCTAGAAAATGCGATGTTCCCAGAAGAGGCTATCAAGAAGGACCAGAGGTTGATTTGCAAGTTATCTACTCAGTTTATATGCATAGACGGGGTATTGTACAAACAACAAGTCGACGGTATCCAATTGAGGTGTCTGGACCAAAAAGAGGCCGAAAAGGTAATCGAGGAAACTCACGCTGATGTGTGTGGAGCTCACATGAATGGTTTAATGCTAGCTAAGAAGATCATGAGACAGGGATTCTACTGGCTCACCATGGATATGGACTACTCAAAATACGTAAGACAATGTCAGTTATGTCAGCAGTATGCAGATTTAAGGTATCTGCCGGTTTCAGAGTTACACAGTTTGACATGACCTTGGCCGTTCGCAGCCTAGGGGATCGACATTATCGAAGAAATGCATCCCACGGCCTCCAATGGACATAGATTCATCATAGTTTCTATCAACTATTTTACCAAATGGGTAGAGGCTGAGTTTTTCAGGAAAGCTGATGCTCGGGATATGGCCAAATTCATTGAAAAGAACTTGATATGCAGATACGGTCTCCCACATCACGTTATATCCGACAATGGGGTCCAGTTCATGGCTGAAACGAATAAGTTACTTCGAAAATACAGTATTGAGCATCACAAGTCCTCTCCATATCGTCCTCAAGCTAATGGGGAAGTAGAAGCTGCCAATAAGAACATCAAGAGAATCCTAGTCAAGATGGTTCAGAATTATAAAGATTGGGCAAAAAAGTTGCCTTTCGTGCTGTGGGGTTACAGAATGTCTGTCAAAACTTTTATAGGGGCCACACTGTATTCCTTGGTATATGGGACAGAGGCCGTACTGCCAGTTGAGATCGAACTCAAGTCATTGAGGGTAGTTATGGAAGCCCAGATTTCGAAAGCCGAATGGGCATAGCAGCGGCTGCAGCACTAGAACATACTATATGAGAGCAAAATTACAGCCTATTACCATAATCAGATCTATCAGAAAAGGCTTACCAGGTCATTCGGGAAGAAGGTCAAGAAGCACCCGTTGAACGAGGGAGATTTGGTCTTCAAACAAATGAGACAGGGTGCGCCGGACAATATGGAAAAATTCAGACCAACCTTGGAAGGGCCTTTTGTCCTCAAAAGGCTATTGTCAAAAGGAGCAGCTATTTTATCAGATAGCGATGGCAACGAGTTCAAGGAGCCGATCAACATTGATAGAGTCAAGAGGTTCCATGGCTAAAGACAATAAAAATCAAAAGAAGAGAATAAAAGCCCCGCAGGTCAAAAACCGAAAAAAGGTGACCTTGCTAAAATTGGGCGCCTCGTTAGGGTGAAAACCAAAAAAAGTCATTCTGAGCAAAAATTAGAGGCTGGAGAGAAAATGTCCAATCAAGAAAAGCAGAGAGGGCTGATTGGTAACAGGAGTTTGATGTTATCAGGATTTTGTTCCAGGAATGAATGTAGCTTTGCGTTTTGAGTTAGCGTTAAATGATGATCATGTATACTGAAGTCATGCTGAGATGTGCACAATTTTGTGAAATGAAATAAAATTGAATTTATTCATTTACATTGATTTCTAGTTCTGTTTTAAAAAGAAACACATTGCTCAAAATGCATGCAAGTCTATACTAAGCCCTACCACTACTCTCGTCAGCCAGATGTTTAAGCCAACTGATCCTGTTGTCAACAACGGGGCTAGTCACCCATTGCTTATACTCTGACGAACTGGTAAAATCAGAGTCCTCAGCCCTTAGAATAGTGGTAATCAAAGGTAACCGTGCCCAAAGCCCATAGTAGCCAGTGATAAACGCCAAAGACAGGAGCCCACCATAAAAGGCTAGTGGGCGAGTCACAATAGTCTGACGTCCCCCGAACTGGCGAACACAGTGGGCAATGATGCAAAAGGAGGCTCTGTGAAGCCCACATAATGGGACAAATCCCGAAGGCCCATCCTGGGTCACATAGTCAAGACGTATCCAAGGGCTCATAAAACTGATGTCTCTATCTGCCAAAGTAGCCATCCATACATAGCCCTCATGAGCAAAGTCGAACTGATAGGTCCTCTGTCTGTGGAAAAAGTGCGCTAGTGAGTATGTTCCGATCACCCTAGGAGGGGGTTCTGTCAATAATCTTAGCTTCTCCTGCAGCTACACCTAAAAAAAAAAGCCGCTGGAATGAGTTGGATCCATTTCAGGCACAAATAAGGCACAGGGTTATATGAAAATCCTAAAAGCACGCATTCCCCAATAAGAAAAGCTATTGTGAAAACCCATAAGGGGTGCACTACCTTTAAAATAATGACATATATGACCTGAAGTAATAAGGGGCTCCCGGTCATAAAAGCAGCGGGGTCAATGCACAGAGTGTCCAGGCTAATGATCGTCTCAGCCAAAATGACTGGAAAGAGAGTCTGCCTGCGGTGAATGCCATCAACGAAGTTGAATAAATATAATCGCTGATTTCATCATTTGGGCTCACTATCAAGTATTTTGATAAGCAGACCAACAGAACCACACTGACTCGATAAGTTGGCATGTCGGAGAAGCCAGTGAGTGAATCTAGTAGAGGCTCCAAAGGAAAGAATTCCCCTCTAGGAACTAGTCGAGCAGCCTCAAAAGGTGAAATGCCTAAAGTAAAGGCTACGTCCCTAATCTGGTATGGTCTGTAACTCAGAATGCAAGGAGGGGTGCCAGGGGAAAACCTCATATTAATAAGCGCGACAAACTCTCCGGTCAGAGGGCATAGTTCCTGGTGAGTGAATCGAAAGACATGAAACCGAGGATCCCAGTAGCAGACAGCAGCCAGTAAAAGATCTCGGTTGTACTTGATCCTTCTCAAGAGCCTCAGGCTAGAATAAGGAGCTAGAGCATCGGTTCTCTAGGTCTCAGGATTGTCCAGTAGCTGGCGCAGCATGTTGAGGATGGGTATCGACATTTACAGATAGCTGCGCACGAAATAAATAAGTGGGATTAGTGAAGAAAAAAATATAATAAACAGGATGAAAAAAATAAAAATAAAAATAAAATAAGAAGTAAAAAAAAGAAGAACCGGTCTGGTCCGTCATAAGAAATCCGACCACTTTTTCGTGCATTTTAGACGCATGCATTTTCACTAGCATAATTTATTTTTATTTATTGTTATTATTTTGTACATATAATTTATTTGTAGGAGAGTGTTCAATAAACGGAGTCAAATTGCAAAGAGCGCAGTCAAAAAAAAATTTCAGGGAGTAAGTTGAAGGTATAAAAAAAAGAAGAGAAAAGAATATTAAAAAAAATAAAAAATAAAAAAATAAATTTAAAATTTTTGTGGCGTGAATTGCAGCCACGTGGCCGCACCTCAAGCGACCCTGCGTGGCCAAGATGCGGCCTTGGCCGCATCTCGCAGGGTGTGACACGCGGCGCCATTTTGGGCCGCGTGTCATGGGGTATAAAACCCCTATTTTAGCCCCGTGTGTCACCTGTTTTGTGATTCTCAGATTTCATTTCAACTTTTCTTCGATTTCCTTCCGTCTTATCCCCTATTTTTGCTCACATCTTTTTCACTTGTGGTCCATTTTGTGTGTTTTTTACACCAAAACGATCACATTTCAGTGATCTTTAAAGTAATATAATTTTTTTAATTTTTCAATCTTTTTTTAGCGGGTATTTCGACAACAGGTTAGTTTTTTTTTATTTTATTTTATTTATTTATTCTAAAGTAGTACATTTATTTTTATTTTATTTCCTTTATAAGTAGCATGTGTAAAATAAATAATCATAAAAAATATATGCACCTTTTGTCGCCTATTAGGTAGCACATTTGTTTTTAGCATGTATAAAAATAAGCAACAATGAATAAATGAAAGGAAAAGATGCATATCTTTCTTTTTGTTTTTTTTATTGTTTGTCGGCTGCAGTGTAGAGTGAAAAAGAAGTGATAAGTAATGTGTGTGATTGTAGTGTGGTGAAATTGACTAATTATACAGAAATTTATTTTGCCATGTGTTTAGAAATAAAGTGCACAAACGAAGATTAATTATTTGGTGTAAAATAATAGTCATATTTTTTGAAAATAATAATAATAAATAATAGTTGTCTTTTTGTGTAAAAATAGTACTTTGTTATTGCATGTAAAATAATAATGACATACTTGCCTGTAAAATAAAAAAATAAAAAATAAAAAATGTATCTATAAATAATAATAATAATAATAATAATAATAATAATAATAATAATAATAATAATAATAATACATAATTTGGAAATTAAAATTGGTAGTGTAAGATTAAAACCTTATCTACAGATTGTGCCCAGCAGATTCATGTGCAGGTCATTTTTAGAGCAGATAGGCATGTGGGACAAGGTGAGAGCCTTGATAGCAGCGGCTGGTTGGACTGATTTTTTCGAGAGGTGTTACACGACTTATTCGGACATCACTAGAGAGGTATTGGCCACGCTATAGTATAAGGGGTATGAGAGGCCAGACGAGGAGCCGGGAATGATATCCTTTTGGGCTAGAGGTCGATATTGTGAGATGAGTCATTTGGATTTCACACAGGTGATGGAGCTTCCGTTGGGGGAGTATGTCACGATACCAGACAGATCCCTCCCCACTCACTGCTGGGAGGAGATTGCCACACCAAGTGTCCCATACCGCACCAGCCGGGCAAAAAGCACTCTGCTGCGTTCCCAGGCTTTGAGATATATTTAGAAGGTGTTAGCCAGCAATTACCTTGGTCGGGCTAGGAGTCAGGGCTCCATAAATGCCGCTGAGATTTGGAGCTTGTGGGCTATGAGGACTGGTAGGCGGATAAATATCGCCCATGAGATTTTATTTGCATTACTCAGAGCTGGACGGGGGAGCAGTGGGACTATATACGTCGGGGGAGTGGTGACTAGATTACTCCTTCGTCTGGGGCTCGATTCTGATTCATTTGGGCCTCATGTGGAAGGAGACATGGGTATTGATCTGGCCGTAGCTAGTGCTATGGGTATAGTGGAGCCGGTATTGGAGGAATCAGATGAGTACAGACTGCTTAGTATGGCCAAGACCAGGCTTCTCTGCAAGTTGCCTCCACTCCCAGAGGTAACCGGTGTCACACCCCAAACTGGGCCTAGTCGGAATATGCTTGCTCAGTCGGAGTGAGTGAGGGTAATTCGGTAATTTGTACATGAGTAATATGGATAATAAGGATTTATTTGCTAAGAAATTAATTAAATAAGTTAAGTGAAGGAATTATTATGGTGTGCTTGTAGTATATGGTAGTAGATGTATGTGGGCTAAGAGATTTTTATTGTGTGGTTTATGAGCATGGTGCCTTGGATGAAAAGTGGGTTATAAGGAAATGTTAAGGTGTGACTTAAGTTTGGTACCATGAAGATATTATTGTAAGAGGTGCTTGTGTGTGGTTGGTGTATGGTGCATGTATGAGTAAGTCAAAGTGGGCTTGTAATATTGACATGTGAGCCTATAGGAAGTGGACAAGTGGAATTGGGTAGGTGTGCATTTAGTGTGAAAGAAAGACTAAGTGTAAGGGAGAGGAGTCCCTGTTTTTGCCCTCTCATCCTCCCTATTCTCCATTTTCTTTTCCTTTTCTTCCCTTTCCTTGCTCAATCTCTTGGTTTTGAGTGAGTTAGAGTTGATTTGGTGGAGCTTGCGAAGTAAGATTGAAGAGGTAAGTTGGGGTTTTTAGGGTTCCTGCATTTGAGTTCTCTTTCTTCTTTTAGTTTTGTTTAAGTTATGGTTTAGATTAAGAATTGTGGGTTTGTTTGTGCAAGTGATTGGTGATAAGAAGAAGCAAAGTAAAGGAAAAGAGAAGATTAAAGCTTGAAGAGAGCAGCTATTGTGCAACAAGAGGTTTGGGAGTTTGATTCCTATATTTGAGTTTTAATTTGTCTCTATCCTAAATTCTTCTTGAATTATGAATATACCTTTGTATATGATTTCCAGTAAATTGAGTGTTTTGATATGAGTCTTATGCATGATGTTGATTAAATTGAAGGTATGTGAGAATTGAAAGTGAAATGCATGATTAGGTAAACTCTGTTTAGTTCTCATCTGACCCCTATGCAATTGTTTTGTCTTAAGTAGAGTTTTATAACTCTAAATCATGTGATTCTTGAACCATTAGAACCATGACTTCCATTAATTTAAAAGTATATGAAATAACCTTGGGCGAATTCTTGCTCTAAGATCCTAGAAATTTGCTAAAACCATAGTGTCTCTGTTTGGGTCGGGTTACTTGACCACTATAGGTTGTTTAGATGATATCTGAATCTTTAGAGGTCCAATTAATCTGAACTTTGTTGCATTTGAAAGTTAACATCCTAGAGAACAAATGTTAAGAAGGAAGGTTTGCCTAAAAATGTCGTTTAGATGTCCGTTTAGGCTAAACAAAAATGAGTTGTGAAGCAGTCCTGAATCCTAGCTTCTATTTTGCAAATTTTTGGTAGGTCACGGTGGTAACCAAATTCATTACCACCGTGACATATGAAAATGCTGGGCAGAATACTTAGTTTGGACCTCATGGTGGTAACCAAATTCATTCCTTGGAAAATAAACATGATTGGGATTAAGATTAATAGCAAAATGATGAAGTAATGAGGTGCAATTGTATGTATTAGAATCAAGTCAAGTTTAATGACATTATTGAGCATTTTAATACTTCAATCTATATAAGCGTGTATGATATGAATAAGTATGCATAGGTATGAAGTAAGATCTAAGTTATATACTCATGAAATGAGTATGCTTAATGATATATATATATATATATATATATATATATATATATATATATATATATATATATATATGGGATATGAGTAGTGAATGTGTGATTGAAGTAATTGCCTAACAATATTATATGGTGCATGCATTGATAACAAATATTATTAGAATGCATTAGTATGCAAGATATCTATGATGCTATTATGGTTCACGTGGATAATTGAGTGATTATATATTATGATAATGGTAAAGGTGCTTTAATGCTTTTAGCTTATGAATTCCTCTTTTTAATGGAGACCATAATGCGGCAAACCGGGTAAGTAAGTATTTATATAAATGTTCAAATAGTTGGTATGAATGATATGATAAAGTGTGTATGGAATAACATTTTGTTCTGGGAAGTGGGTATGTCACGGTGATAACCTAATGGGTTACCACCGTGAGGTACCCCAGAAGTGCATTCTGTTTTGGGAGTGTGGTGACAACCTAATGGGTTACCACCGTGAGGTACTCCAAGATTGCATTCTGCCGAGAGTTTTGGTATGTCACGGTGACAACCAATCTGGTTGTGACCGTGGCCTACCTTGTTTTTGCAAAGAGTGTTTAGTTGTTAAAGGTAAAGTTTGGGTGTTAAGTTAATGAATGGCATGATAATGTTTCCATATTTGACTCTGATAAGTTTTAGAATGTTGAATAGTGCTAAAGCATGTTGATGGAATTATATTGTATGCTTTGTAAAACGAATAGTATGATGTATGGCTTATATTATGAATTTCTTTATATGTCTACTATACTCTGGATTAAGTATGATGATATTTATATACTGTCTGACATGACACATGATTTGAATGATGCATGACCTGCAAGAGTCAGTCTAGTGGATAGTTAGGCATGCCTAATAGAGTCTATATAAGTGTAGCTGCAGCGCCCTTTGAACGAACGGACCCTGATCAGGTCCCTGGCTGGTTCCTTGCGAACCATTTTATGTGAAATGTTTTTGGAATGTGGAAAAAGATGATGTTTCTTTTCAACTCGTACCTGTAAGGTACATTATATTATGTGTTCGATTGGTACGCGTAAGGTACCTTATGTGTTCGATTGGTACCCGTAAGGTACCTTAGGTGTTCGACTCGTACCTGTAAGGTACATTATATTATGTGTTCGATTGGTACTCGTAAGGTACCTTATGTGTTCGATTCGTACCCGTAAGGTACAATTCAGTTACTCGATATCCACTATTGTGAGTCAGCAGGTGTATGATTTGTTATGTTGTGTTTAAAAGCATGCGATTCTGATTAGTTACGAACATGAGAATGTGATATCCGTATGAGTATGATTTTGGGATATGTGAATGTGATTACAAGTCTCTGAACAGGCTAAATGTAACTCTAACCTGTATATTGTACCTTTGTGGTTATCTGTAAATGGTCTTGTTTATAGTATGTGTATGTGAAGTCGATGTATCACATAATATGGACACTACATTTCTGTATAGTACTTTTGAGAAATTAATATGTATATGAATGCGAGTCTGAATTACTGAATACTGTGGTTGAAGTATATGTATATTAACGTGAATATGTATTGTTAGTTATTAAGATTAAGTATACTGATTTGCATACTTATGAATGTGATCTTGAACTAGCATATGTAACAAATTTAATACGATGATATATAGCTCCTTGTTGTTAGCTATCATAGTAGTTTCGGTATGTTATTATGTGTTTACGTTCATGGCATGATAATTTATGTAATAGGCTTGCGCGGTTGAAGTGTGGTGTTTTAACGTCGTCTCTTGGGTTTGGGCTGGTATATATCTTTTGGCATAACAAAAGTATGTTTGGATATATATATATATATATATATATATATATATATATATATATATATATATATATATATATAATGATTTTGCATGATAATTGGGTGTGTTAAGCATATGAGTGTATGAACGTGGTCAAGAACATTCGAGTGCATAGCTATATTATGCAAGCATGTATATTTATCTGTTAGGATTTTATGCTTTCACCCTTGTTTATGTGTTATGCCTTGGCGACCGTTGTGAATGGCCGTCTATATTTTCGTGTATTCTCCCCACTAAGCGTTATTGCTTAGCAGGGGTTCTTTTCCCCGTGCAAGTGGCAGGTTTGCTTTTGTTTGAGTCGCGCATCTGCAGGGTCGGCCATATAGAAGCTAGAAGTTTTGTATTTTGTTCAGTTTCTGTAGCCTGGATTTTGTAATTCTGTATAATATGTATATGTAATAATATGTAAAGAGAATGATGTAATATTTTAGGTGATGTAAATATTTTTATATTTATGTTTTAAGTATTTCCTCTGTCCGATCTCTCGTCTGAGGCTCCTATTGTATGATTGTAAATTTGTATATGTGTATGCTTTCGTTTAAAATATACGCATTTGTGAATTATTTATGTTCAGTTTTTGTTCCTTAAAATTTTAAATTCTTTCGTAGTTATATATGCTTTGTGATAACAAAGTAAAATCTTCTGGTTGTTCCTCGCTTGAGTCACCTGAAAAGAACCACAAAACCGTCGGGCGTTCCGACAAGGGAGACTCCGACGATCAAGTCAGTTAATTGGCAAAGCAAGGGTTTTCTTGTGTAAGAATTCAGAGAGAGAACAATGTACCTGATGGTTTCCTTTATATAGAGCTGTGCGAAATAGGAAATAATCTCTTGAATAGGAGAAAATCACCTTAATCTCTTGATTGATGCTTGATTCCCGATTTGTGAAGATTTGTTGAGTGATTCTTGGTACTTTCCATCATTGTAAGATCAGGATCTCTTCAATATCTGGGAAATATTCATTGCTGATGACTTTCCATAATTTATTACCGAACTGTTAGCGGAACCGAGCAACTATTATAGCAATTGTCTGAGTGTCTGGTTGCCGGACTCATATCACGCAAGTTCGACATATGATTCATGTCCGGTTAAGCACATACCGGGCTATGACTCGAAGAGTCCGGTTATCATAAGTCCCCCCCCCCCCTCAGATGATAACATTCATGTTATAGGAGCGTTGACCTAACAATCCCAAAGAATGCACGTAGGCCCACTCAGACTGCCCTGCTGACAGCTGTGCACGTGACCTTCGAAAAGCGTGGACAGGCGCGTCGTTCACTGTGCGCAGTCGCTTCGTGAACTGTGATCCAATGGCTGTACCAGGCCCTGAGATGATGGCGCCTCTTCGATAACCGCGCAAGGAGTAATTATTGCCAGTTCACTCAATCAACGCTTACCATCTGTCCTCATCTGAGTGGTTCCGTTCTCATATAAATTGTGGCTTCTTCTCCTTTCTTCCACTTTCGATTTTCTTAGGGATTTCAGATTGGATTTCAACATTTTTAGCTCTAGTTCTCTCTTGTTCAGTCTTTACTACCTCAAGCATCCCTTGGCATTTTGCGTCTTCTACATCTCTCCTTCCTATCTCAGGTTAGTACTTCATCTTTTTTCCTCCTTTTCACCATGAGTGCTTCTGAGGGTTCAACTGAGAGCCAAAGAGTCGAAGAGGGACTCTTACATGAAGATATTCCAGAGTCTCCCAGTACCAGCCAACCAAATCAGCCTAAAGGAAAGAGCCAAAAAGGAATCCTCGAGTAGGTAGTATTGGGTCGATTGTGAGAACCAGTGAGATGGTCGAGTTTCATGCAAGATTAGGGATTCCTGAAAGCTATAAGATTCGAGTGCCTGGAGCCAGTCTCCGAGCTAATGCAAAGTTCTCAGGCAAGAAGACCATAACTGTGTATGAGGCCGATTTCGAAGCAGGGATGAGCCTTCCTCCTACTACATTTGAGGTCGAGCTGATGAATCACTATGGTTTAACCATGGGCCAGATTCATCCCAATGCTTGGCGAACCATATCTGCCTTGCAAATGTGGGCAGCAGACAACGACATCGAACTAACAGTTCGGCTCTTTCAGGCTACCCATGTGGTGGGGCTCCGAATCACTACTGAAGATCACAACTATGTCCAAGCCAGAGCTGGTTACGGGGTGTTCAGGGGAAATCCCGAATCTCTGAAGAATTGGAAGAATCGATTCTTTGTCGTCGAGAGCGACAATGACTTTCCTTTCTAAACAATGTGGGGTCGATATGTGAATAAGAACGACAACCCCATCCTTCTCTCCGAGGAGGAAGAACGAACTCTAGCCCGATGGAGAGCTTTAACGTCGGACAAGATCGATATTAGAGATCAGCTTATGTTTGGTTTAGACCGAACAACCTCTTCTCGTCGCCAAAGAAGAGGTACTTTCTCTTATCGATTCTTCAGTTCTAATACTCTCTCATTGTTCAGTTTTTTGTAGAAAAAAAGCGAGCAGAGAGACCGAGCATGGTTGAGATGATGAAGGCAAAACGTCAAAAGAAAACTGCCGAGTCAGCGCCAGGGGAGTCCAGTATTGGAGCCACTGCTGCCGCCGCAGGTCCAATTTCAACCGATCCTACTCAAGCTGGCAGCACAATACCAACTGTTGTGCTAGAAGACACTTCACCCCCCATCCCAACTGCTCGGATGCCGTCGGTTGACCCGCAGACCCCACCTGGGCCTCATTCCTTGGAAGGAGACACCGCCGCTGGCACCTCGGATCCCCATTCTCAGAGAAGGGATTTGAGGACCTTTGCCAATGAAATATGCACTCAATTGAAAGAGGAAGGAGATGCGTATTCCGAACAAAATCCGGGCTTTTGTGACTTTGTACATCAGCTTGCCTGTATCCCTCACAAGGTTGCCCCTATGTCACGCTGGAAAGCCGAGGACTTGAGCCTTGCCATCAAGAGACACCAAGTTGAGGTTAACCATTCTTTGATATCCTTCCTCTAGTTGATTTCTTATAAAATGCCGTGCTCTTTTCACCGTTTTCTATACCTGTGTAGGCTTCAATGCTGAGCGGTGCCGTTATAGGGAAGATGAACCACCTGATCATATCTTATAATCGGGAAGCCCGATCTATCGCCGGGCAGCGCTTTAGAGCTAATACCGTGGAAGCCAAGCTAAAAGAGGCTGAAAAGAGAGCTCTGGATGCCGAGATCAGAGAGCAAGAGGCCAAGAATAATATTTCTGAGGCACTGGAAAAAGCAGCGAAAAGTGATAGGAGGAAGGAGGAAATGGAGACCGAGCTATCGAGTCTTCGGATGGAGCTCGATTAAACAAAGCGTGGTCAAGCCGACCTAGAGGAGAAACTCGCCGATCTCGAGTACAAGTCCGTGGAGTTGGCCGTCGATAAATGCCTCACCTTTAGTCAGAAGCTTTCTGATGCTGTTAAACAGCGCCATCCGGATATGGACTGGTCCTGGCTGGATGAAGTGTATCCGGATGAATGATCTTTGTACTTTTCTTTTATCTTGAATGAAATCTGAATTTGTTTTTGCTCGCGTTATCGAATTCTTTAAATCATCATTTGGCATAATTTGAATGACATTTTGAATGTGATGTCCAACCTGATATACTTTTTTGAGGAGTTGTAATTGAATTACCGAATGTTGTCGTGGCACTGCTCCCAAACGAGCTCTTTATGCTGTGTTTGTATTTCATTTATCTTAATGAATATAGCTGAGCTATTCAGTTAATAATGAAAACAAAATGTGTTCGGGAACTATGTCTGAGCTTAGTGAAAATAGACGCTTTGGTCACGAAGTGCTTAATGGCATTACAGCCGAGTCAGTGTTAAAAATATGCTTCCTACTGAGCATGAGGATGTATGCCTCGTCGGCGATATTATTGAATGTGCGCCCTGTCGGCGGTAGTATTAGATGCACGCCCTGTTGGCAGTGTTCTATGGTAGTTATCTGTGATTCGACAGAACGAGCTCTTCAAAATAAAAAGTTCTTGGGAGTTATGACTGAGCTTAATCGATTTAAACACTCAGGTTATAAAATGCTCGATGGCGTAACAGCCGAGTGAGCTTAATCGATTTCATTATTGAATATGAGAGTGTACGCCCTGTCGGCGGTGGTTTTGAATATACGCCCTGTCGGCGGCGATATTGGATGGAAGCCCTCTCGGCGGTTGTATTGAACTGAGTTATAGCGATTCTGATACAGATAATCATAATAGGAGACACTGTATTTTCATGAATATACCTCGTTTATTGAATTTGTTGCAAGTACAATTGATTTAGGCAAAAAGCCGAACTATTTAAAGTACAGTTATTCTGAAAATTGACAGATGACTTACTAGCCGAGAGAGCCATTAGAACGCAGAGCCGAGCTATTGATAATAGACTTTCAGATTTGAAATGTTCCATGAGTGGGGAAGTATTTTCTCGGAAGAATCTTTCAACCGATATGCTCCCCCCTTGACATCATGAACTATGTAAGGGCCTTCCCAGTTGGGATTCAGCTTGCCCATTCCGGCCGATGTTTGTGAAACGATTACATTTTTAAGGACTAGCTGCCCGATCCTGAATTTCCTCGGCTTTATATTCCGATCATGGTAAGATGACATCCTTTGCTTGTATGCAGCGGATCGTAGCTGAGAATGTTCTCTTTGCTCTTCCAATCTATCCAGCTGACACAACAGGTGCGAGTCATTGGCTGCTTCATCAAAACTAGAAGTCCGGGCATTTGGCATACCGATCTCACAGGGGATAACCGCCTCTGTCCCATATGTGAGTGAGAAGGGGGTCTCTCCCGTTGCTGATCTTGGCGATGTTCGGTAAGCCCAGAGGACGTTGTATAGTTCATCCACCCAAAGACCCTTCGCTGAGTCGAGTCGTTTCTTCAGACCTGCAAGAATAGTCCGGTTAGTTACCTCAGTCATGCCGTTAGCCTGCGGATGGTATACCGAGGTGAAGCAAAGCTGGATCTTCAAGTCTGAGCAGTATCCCTTGAAAGCTGCACAATCAAACTGTTTGCCATTGTCTGTAACAATGGAATGTGGGATACCAAACCTTGTGATAATGGACTTCTGAACGAACTTGATAATATTTGCCGGAGTTATGGTTGCCAAAGGCTCCGCCTCTACCTATTATGTGAAATGATCCACTGCTACCACTTAGAACTTCCGTTGTCCGGTTGCTAAGGGGAATGGGCCCACTATATTAATCCCCCACTGGGCAAATGGCCAGGGACTATGTATTGAAATCTGGGGAGCAGCTTTTTGATGGCTCAGATTGCCGAACCGCTGACACTTATCGCACTTCTTAATCAGCTCTTTCGCATCGCCCTCCATACTAGGCCAATAGTACCCTTGCAATAGCGCCTTCCGAGTTATTGCATGTGCTCCTTCGTGGGCCCCACAAATACCTTCATGAATTTCTCTTAACACATATTCTCCTTCCTCAGTACTCAAACACTTTGCCCAGGGAGCCAAAAATGATCTCTTGTATAACTGATCATCCAGGATGGCATACCGACTGGATCGCCGAACTATCTTGCGAGCTTGTACTTGATCTTCAGGTAGAGCTCCGCTACTCAGATATGTGTAGATGGGAAGCCTCCACCCATCCATCGGCTCATGCAAGTGTACCTTGTATGTCTCGTGTGCAGGGGCAGATATGATGGACCAAATGATGTTTGATACGGTTGGTTGATCTTGAAGGCAAGCCTATTTGGCCAACACATCGGCCTCGGCATTCTCCTCCCTCGGCACCTGATCAATGGACCATACACAACCCCGGCTCTCAAGTTGGGCGAAGAGTGCAGCAGTTAATTCCTTGTATCTGATCATCGCATTGTCTTTGGCTTCGAACTTGTCGAGTACCTGTCTAACGACAAGCTGTGAGTCAGAGAAGATATTTAAGGAATCCGGTCTTACCTCTAAGGCGAGCTGTAAGCCAAAACTGAGAGCTTCATATTCAGCTACATTGTTGGTTGCATGGAATGCTATGTGAGCCATCGCCCTGATCACAATCTTCCCTGGCCCAATCAAAATCACCCCGGCTCCAGCACCCATGGACGAGGATGCACCATCAATGTACAATTTCCATGAGCAAGGACTAGGCTCCCGCAGGGGTGCATGCAATTCTGCCACAAAGTCTGCCAAAACTTGACCCTTCATAGATGGTCGAGCCTCATATCGGACATCAAACTCTCCCAACCGAGCTGCCCATTCCGTTATTCTCCCAGAGGCTTCGGGTTTCTGCAAAACCTTTATGAGGTTTGAGTTCGTCCTTACTGTCACCATATGGGCCTGGAAGTATGGGCGTAACTTGACAGCGGAAATCACCAATACTAAAGCAAGCTGCTCGAGAATAGGATACCGCAACTCGGCCCCTCTTAGATCCTTGCTAGTATAATAGATCGGAAACTGCTGACTACCTTCTTCCCTTATCAAGATCGACCCCAAGGCTCCCGACGAGACCGCCAGGTACATATACAGTGCTTCCCCCGGTGATGGCCGACTTAAAAGAGGTGGAGTACTGAGAAAGTTCTTCAGTTCGTCAAATGCATTCTGACACTCCCGTGTCCATTCGAAACACTTTACTTTCTTAAGGGTACTGTAAAAAGGAAGGCATCTCTTAGTCGAACAAGAAATGAATCTGCCTAGAGCCGTCACCCTTCCATTGAGTTTCTGAACATCCCTTACCGATCTTAGTGGTTCCATTTCCAGAATGGCGCGAATCTTTTCTGGGTTAGCCTCTATTCCCTTCTTTGAAATCATGTACCCCAAGAATTTTCCAGATTGAACTCCGAAGGCGCACTTCTCTGGGTTTAACTTCAGACCGAACTCCCTGAGTACCCCGAATGTTTTCGCTAGTTCCCAAGGTAAGTTTGCAGCAGTCTTGCCTTTGACGATCATGTCATCAACATACACCTCTACATTCCTTCCCAATTGCCTCGCAAACATCTTATTCATTAACCTCTGGTAAGTGGCCCCGGCATTCTTCAACCCGAATGGCATGACCCGGTAACAGTAGGTAGCCCGATGTGTGACAAAAGTAGTCTTCTCCTCATCGCTCTTCTTCATAGGGATTTGGTGATACCCGGCAGAGGCATCCAGGAAAGCATATTCCTCGAACCTCGAAGTTGAGTCGACCAGGAGGTCAATATTTGGCAGTGGGTAGCAATCTTTCGGGCAGGCCTTGTTTAAATCAGTGAAATCAACACACATACGCCACTTTCCATTGGCCTTCTTCACCAGAACCACGTTTGACAACCAGTCCGGGTATAACACTTCTCTAATGAACCCGTTTTGCAGCAGTGTATCGACTTCCTTCGACATTGCCAGCTGTCGCTCGGGAGCATGGTTCCTCTTCTTCTGCTTGACAGGCTTGCAACTCGGTTGCACATTGAGAGTATGACACATTACCCTGGAAGAGATTCCCTTGATGTCTGAGGGTTGCCAGGCAAACACATCACAAAATTCTGACAGTACCGCTACCAATGCTTCTTTCTCTTTCCCCTCTTTACTAGCAGCAATCTTGACAGCCTTTCCTGGCGAAAGCTCGATTTCCCGGAGTAAGTCCATGGGCTTCGCATTCCTAGCCGTTGGAATATCCAGTGTGTCTAAGGGTAATGCCTGATCTGCTTCCTTTAACATGCTAACATAAGTCTCCTGAGCCGCTTTCTGATTGCCCCTTAGCACGGCCACACCACCTTCAACAGGTATCTTTACAAGAAGCTTACGCATCGAGATGTAAGCGTCCACCCCAACTAAAAGAGGCCGCCCGATGATCACGTTATAGGCAAGTGGAATGTCAACCACCATAAAACAGCTCCTGCAACTGCACACCTTTTCCTCATCACCGAGCTGCAAATCTAATACAGCCGAGCCTTCTACCTTGACCGGTTGCCCAGATATACCGATGAGGGGCGCTGAAACTGCTTCCAACCGATTGACTGACAAACCCAAAGCTTTATAGGCCTATAGAGTGATAAGGTTCACCGCGCTTCTAGTATCTATCAAGATCCTCTGAACCAGGTAGGTTTGTATCATTGCTTCCACAACAAGCAAATCGGTGTAGGGAGTTCGGACATGAGCTTCATCTGCCTTGGAAAATGTCACTGCGTAACCTCCCACACTTCGGCCTGCTCCCACAGAGAATACCTCCTTAGCTTTCCGCTTTCTGGACTCCTCAAAAACATCATAATGCAGGCCTCCTGCAATCACATGAATCACACCGGTTGGAGCTTTTTTGCTTGAGCTAGCTCTGTTATCTTGTCTTCTCAGTGAAGGAGACCTATCTCGCTCCTTCCTATCAGTACTCTTCACAAACTGCCCGAGCTTGCCCTGCCGGATCAAGTACTCGATTTCACGTTTTAACTGTCGGCAATCATTTGTCTGATGGCCTTTATCCCTGTGAAAGGAGCAGTATAGGCTCTGGTCTCTGCTAGGGTCATCCATCATCGGACGCGGCCAGTTAACCCGCTCATTCTCCTTCAACCAGGCAAAGATTTGGGACCTCGGGGCCGTTAACGGTGTAAACCGTTCTTCTTGTTTGTTTCTTGTGTTCGGTTTTAAGACCAAATAAGCTCGGTTGGAATAACTAGCCCCCCTTCCTCTAACCTCATCTCTACCATTATTGCTTCTATCTCGCCCTGTGCGAAACCCTCTATCCGAATCTCTGTTCTGCGAGCTATATTTGAGCCTGCGAGCTTCATCCATGCGTATGTACTTATGTGCCCGAGACATGAGCTCGATAAAGTCACCCGGGGGCTTCTTGCTGAGGGAATCACTAAAGTTTTGGCACCTCGTATTTTGGATAAGAGCATTAATAGCCACCTCCAAATTTAAGTTTTGAATGTCCATGGCCACAGCATTAAATTTCTCCACGTAAGCTCGGAGTGTTTCCCCTTTCTCCTGATACACCATGGTAAGGTCGGCAGACACTTTAGCTGGTCGGATGGCTGCTACAAATTTAGCAATGAACATGTCACTGAACTGCTCAAAGCTGTAGATCGAATTTTTTGGGAGGTTACGAAACCATATCTGAGCCGAGTCAGTGAGTGTTTGGGGAAAGATTTTGCACAAAGCTGCATATTCCGTTGTGTGAACCAACATAGTGTGGTGGAACTCGTCTAAATGAGCTCAGGGGTCTGTGCTACCGCTATACTTCGGCAGATTCGGCAAGCGTATTTGGGGAAACGGGGTAGCCAAGATGTCTCGAGATTCATTATATTTTAATTTCATGCTTGTGCATTAAGATTTATTATTGATAATTAATGGAATAGGTAATCTAGTTGTTAAATTATTCATTATTTGCTTGTTGTAATTAATTAATGTGCCATCATTATTTTGTTTGTGTGTGTATTAATATGTTTATCATAAATAATCTTGACTTAGAATAATTTATTTGCATGATGTATGAACATAGTTTATAGACTAATAAATATTTGATTGGTTATAAATATTTAACTGATTGCTTATATTTAATTGGTAGCTTAATTTATTTAATTCATTTAATTAAATGTTTAATTGATCGCTTATTTTATTTAATTTATTAGTTGGTTATTTGTATCATCTATTCAGTCACTTAACTCAGTTTTATTGTTTTATCTAATTGATTTAATTGATTATTTATATTTAATTGACATAATTGATTGTATGTGTTTAATTAGTTTAATTGGTTGTTATATAATTTAAATAAGTGATTAATTGATTGTATCATTTGCTTAAATAATTGTTTATTCGATTATTTTATTCAATTAGTTGTTTATGTATATTATTTATTTGATTAATTGTTTATTTAATTAATTTATACAATCATTTGTTTGTTTATATCATATTATTGATTTGTTTTAATTCACTAACATTCCATTTTATTCTCTTTTTAATTGCCCCAAAACGTGTTTATTTCCCCTTGAGTGATATCTGCGAGCGGGCTAGAGGAACGAGAAACTAAGACCTTTGTATTCGGTTTGCATTTCTTAATTGCCGTATTTTATTTAGTATACTATTTTTATGTTGCATGCAAAAATGTATTTTAGACTTGCCAGTATCATAAAAAGTCACATTTTTTACAATAATTAAAAATGGGATTTTTTTCATTAATAAAATGGACCAATATCCTATTTTATCCAATAAAATCTCACCTTCAAATGGAGAAGTAATTTTCATAAAATGTGATCACTCATCACGATTTTCTCAATAAATGCCCAAAAATGGTTCCCCAATTTTCTAAGTTAATAAAAGGAACCAATGTTCCTAAAATCCAATAAATGACCCGATTTATGTATGATATATTTTATTCTCTCCTTAAGGTGTTTATTTATTCATGTCGGGCCCTTGTAATTTAAGTTTTGGGGCAAATTTTATTCTTGTGACTTATTCATTTATTTAAACGCTTTATTTATTGCTTTCCAATGTGGATGATGTGCGCTTTAAATTTTATGCATGATCGCGTGAGAAGAGAGATGGAATATCGTTTTCTTAAAAACTCATTTATAAACATTTAACTTAAACCATTAATAAAAGTAAAGTTCCGAACACCTTTTCTGGTTTAAGACCATCGAGGTTAGAGACCTTTCTTAATTTCTCGTAAATTGGGTGGCGACTCCAAAATACCTCAAGGTGCCTAAAGGTGTCGCGAGATTGGATGACCCTCCCAATGTTCTATTGGGTAGGAGGCGTCCAAAATATCTCGTGATGCCCAAGATCAAAAAAGACGCAAAGCAATCCCTCGAGCCCTAAAAGCGGGTCTCGTTACGAGGGCCTTTGCTAGGTTCGGCGTGCATTACAGTATCTCTCGATCTTTTCCCTGAATGTGCCCCACCTCTATTAGGATGTCTTCTCTATATCCTCTTTCTCTGAATCTCCTGTGATCTTTCTGCCCTCATGGCTGCTTGCACTATTTAGTAGTAACTCACAGTCTGAGTAGTGGTCATGGAAATCAATATTACCTTAATTGGCTCATTCAGACCTTCATCAAACTGCTGACAACAAAACTCCTCAGTAAGCACTCCCTCAGGTGCATACTTGCTGAGCCTACAAAATTCCTTTTCATACTCGGCTACCGATGATGCTCTCTACCTAAAAGTCAGAAACAGCTTCTAATTAGCTTCTCGATATGCCTTAGTGATATACTTGCTACGGAACTCCTATACAAAGAATTCCCATATAACAGGATTCGAAAGCATTGGATGCCTTAAGACCAATTTCCACCAGTCGTAGGCAGATCCTTAAAGCAGTGAGACCATACACTCCACCTTCTATTCTTGAATGCATCTTATTTCATCCAATACCCTCTAAATCTTTTCAATCCAATACTCCGTCATGACTGACTCATCTAAACTAGTGCCATAAAATTCCTCCGCACTATGCTTCCTCAATGACTCTAACGGTGCCTTTGGTGCTGTCATACAATCAAACACCCTTGCCATGTCTTGTGACATCTTAAGCAAGGTTTCCATAGGAACCATTAGAACATCACGTCCTCCACTTAATGGAACAGACTGGCCAGATTCAGACACTTTCGGATCTCGAGGATTCACACTCTCGATAGTCTTTTCTCTAGTATCTTGAGAAGGATCCATTGTTCTGATACATAAACAAGGACATCCGCATTAGGTCGACACAACTATACACATCCTATTTTTACACTATAACCAGAAACGACTAAACCTATGCCACTACAAGAAAATCGCATTTTAGAGATAAAAAAAAAGAGATGGAATTCTATCTCTATACACAAATAGCGATGGAATTAGAGACGGAAAGATGCCATCTCTATTTGGTTGGTTGCTAATTTTAGAGACGGAATATTTTCATTTCTAATTTTAGAGACGAAAATTTATATTCCATCTCTAAAAATAGAGACGAAAATATACTTTCCGTCCCTATTTTTAGAGACGATAAATAAATGTCCATCTCTAATATTAGAGACAGAAACTTACTTTCCGTCTCTATTTTATTTCCGTCTCTATTTTTTAAAGTTTTTTTTAAAGTATATATAATAATAAATAATATTAAAATTATAATTGCCAAAATTTCTATAATGAAACAAGTATTAAATAAAAAATAAATAGATTTAATAAAAATGTAATTAATAATGTATTAATACATATATAATTTAGTAACACTACAAATAAACATACGTGAACAAATTAAAAACACTAACTAAGCTGGAGGTGAATGTTGACGATCAGCTGACGGTGCTTGTGTATCATCAGATAATTTTTGGCTAATGAAATCCTCTAACCTATTAATACGGTTCATTAATATGTCGACTGTGCTGC
Source organism: Excoecaria cochinchinensis (assembly GCA_947683425.1). Lineage (NCBI taxonomy): Eukaryota > Viridiplantae > Streptophyta > Magnoliopsida > Malpighiales > Euphorbiaceae > Excoecaria > Excoecaria cochinchinensis. The sequence continues at coordinate 11,963,543 of CANTUQ010000119.1, forward strand.
GAAGCTCAATGTCCTCATTAGTAGTTGCCGTAAGCCTACTAGCCGTAGTCGTAGAGGATGAGAGGCATGCGAATAACAAGTATTCGCATAAGAGCCCAAACCAAAGACCCGTCCACGGCTGTCCCTGCCGCCAGCTGCATCATAAAATACCCGAGCATGGTCTACATTCTCGCCATTTGTTTGCTGACTTTGAAGACTCTCTAGTACTTGCTCCTGTAATAAAAATTATTTGAATGCTATTTAGTACTAAAATAAAACTAAGAAGATATAGTAAAATAATAATAAATTGTGAAATTAACATACATGAACTTGTCTAGTTTTTTTGTTGACAAATGCCACACCGTCATGATTTTGTGTATGTGTATGCAAAAACAACTCATGAGGATAAGGTCTTCTACCCATACTAGACTCCTATAAACAACTTATCGGTTAATAAAATTTGGACATAATTTTCCTTAAATTTGTAACAAACCTAATGTATAAAAACTAGAAAAGTACTTATATGTATTACTATTTTAATGCCAACCAAATATAATTCTAAATCCTGACACAATAGTACACTTGTCTATAGGTTAATAAAATTTCGGCAAAATTTCCCCTAAATTTGTAGCAAACCTCCTGTGTACAAACCACAAAAATACTTATATATTATTATGTTAATGCCAACCAAATACAATTCTAACTCCTAACAACAATAAAACTTGCATATAGGTTAATAAAATTTCAGCAGAATTTTCCCTAAATTTGTAGCAAATCTCCTGTTTAAACATCAAAAAATTACATTTATATTTCTATTATCCACCATCAAAATCCATTTCAAACTCCTTACATAATATTTTTCCCATCCTCATTCATTCAATCAAACGTTTGGCCTATTATCAATAGTTGCATTTATTGCAGTAAAAAACTCTTAATGAACTCATTAGTTGATACAAATTGCAATAAAGAGTAGGATTTGTAAAGTCAAATATTTGAATACTTACAAGTCTGTCAACATGCTCACGATGGAACAATGTTCCTCCAGTGTGTAAGGAAACAATAACTCTCTCTAGTCCTCCCCTCCTATTAGTAGAATTCCTATCGACAATAGAAAGGGGCTCGGTGGATGACCAGTACTGCATCCAATTTTCCCAAATATCTTCATTTATATACCGTGGTCGTTCACCTTTGGCGTGCATCTTGTTAAGCATGTCTTTATAACATACACGGGCCTTTTTCTCCCATACAACATACATAATGTGATCAACATCAGAATTCCAATAAAAAGCTTTCTGAGGGATTTAAAAGGAAAACAAAAAGGTTAAACATAATGTATGCATTTGCAAAATACATTTACAATTTAAATAATATATGAATTAAGGTACAATAATTAAAAATAAATAAAATAATTTATGTACCTGAAACTCCTGGAAATAAAACTTTTTTGTCTCCTGAGAGATATTCTTCCATAAAAAACCATTAAATTCAATTCTCTCCTTAAATATACCAGTCATCGAGTGGGAGCAAGGACCAGATGGGATAAATCTAATGGACAATAAAAATGTCATAATGTGTTCGAATTCAGCATTACATAATAAATATAAAAACGAAAATTAATAACTCACTGTTGTCCTTTAATGACAATATACATATGTCCATCCACACCAATCGATTCAAGCAAAGGACCTTTAACTATTTTAGGTGATCTCTGAAATGGTTCAAACGGAGTCTCTGTAGTAGGTGCTGCAGTCGATGAAGTACCAGCAGTACATGCTGGGTATGGATACATTGGGGGTGAAGGATCCGTGCCCATACGTGGAGGTGCAGATGCAGGAGACGATGATCCCTCCCCTTGACTCATAGCTCCAGATACTGATGAATGCACCCTCACCCTAGGAGGTTGCATAGTACCAGTCTTCCTTTTCTTATTCATTTTTTTCTTGAATATATTAATAAACGTAATTAGACATCAATTGATTATTACATATTCATGATTATTTGTGACAATAATACAAATTTTAGGTTATTTGTGAATTAAATCAAACATAAAGTAATAAATGATATTTAGATTATGGATTTTACTCACGTGGGCAAAGAATTATTCGCTGTCATCACTTAGATGTAATTCATTACCACAATCATCTTCATTTTTCGAATAATTAGAATCAAATTCGCTTTCCAATTCAGATCTAGACTTGGATTCCTCGTTGGATGCAATATCAACAAATTCATTATCAACATTGATCAAAGGTTCATTATCTTCATATGGCTGGCTTTCATTTATTTCATGACCCTCCACTTCCTCTTCCTGAAAGGCTTCGCTTTCAATTCATTTATTTTGTCTTGTAGCTTTCATTTCAAATATGCCTCTTTGTTTTACCTTGCAAACTGCCAACCAATCTATCTTATCTCGTCTTAGGCTAGGAAAAGGGAGGTAATACACCTGGATTGCTTACATGGCCAACACAAAAGGTTCAAAATTAGGAAATCTTCTTCTTTGATTGATCTCAACCAAGTTGTAGCTACTTTGCACTTTTGTTCTGACATTAAGTGTTGGATTAAACCATTCACAATTAAATAGCACATAATGCTTTATTGGTAAAGTGGGGTATTTAATTTCCAATATCTCTATAATTTTGCCATAATAATCCATCAATTCACCCTAAATGCAAACTCCACTATCTATAGTTGCCCTATTATTACCATGAGATTGCGTATGATATTTGTATCCATTCACGAAATAAACCGGGTAAGATTTAACAGTCCACAATGGTCCCTTAGCAACATCAGAGATGAAACTATTTTCAATTGTATGTTTTGATGCTTACAAAATGTAATTGTATATTGTCATTTAATCCATTCACGAAACATTCATTATGTCCTTTATGTATATTTAAAGTCAAAACTTACATATGTCTTGAACCATAAATGGAAATGCTTTTCGACTTCCTTATTGTTTTCATTTTTTGTTATTTGTGGCATAAGCTCCCGTAACCATTCCTCCTATTAACTGCAGCCAACAACAATATAAGTTACATATCCATCTTGATGGCATTAAATAAATAATCAATTTCAAACGATCAATTACACTTACTGCACAAATGGTTGAATTTCTTGGCCATTCAGTAAGATGTAACCATGTGTATCCTCCAATTCCTCAATTTTAAGCATTCTTCTGGTTGCGTGTCCATGTAATTGGCCAGGATATGTGAATATAGTTAAATTTCCATCATTTGCACTCGTTTGGCCACCATCGTCATTACGAGGAACCTTTCGGCGTCTTGTGCTGACATACGGCTCTAAGTAATGAGAACAAAATGTACTTGCTTCTTTGACTAAGTACTCATTACATATTGAACCTTCTACTTGTGCTTTATCTTTAACATTTTTTTTTTCAAATGATACAAATACCTACATGGCAATTGTTATTGAAGTTAATAACAACTTAACAAATTATAAGGTCATATATATATATGAACCATTTGGATTTACCATTCAAAGGGATACATCCATCTATATTGAACAGGTCTTGCCAGTTTGGTCTCATGTGCTAAATGTATTGGTAAATGCTCCATAATGTCAAAGAAGTTGGGAGGAAAATTTCCCTCTAATTTGCAAAGGATTACTGGAATTTCTAATTCCAGTTTTTCCATGCCAGCCATCTTTATCTTAGATGAAGTCAAGTTTTTGAAAAATAAACTTAACTCAGTTATAGCTTCCTAAACTTTTTGAGGCAACAATTCACAAAAAGCAACTGGCATCAGCCTTTGCATGAATACATGGCAATCATGGCTTTTCATTCCGAACAATTTATACTTCCTCATGTCAATACACCTTGCTAAGTTTGAAACATATCCGTCCGAAAACTTTATACTTCTTAACCATTCACACAAAACTTCCTTTTGTCTTTTGTCCAAAGTATAACACGCTTTTGGATATTTACCCGTTTGAGAATCTCTGTCTAACACATTTCTTTTGCAATATAATTTTAAATCAGCACGTGATTTTGCATTATCTTTGGTCCTCCCTTCAATATTCATTATCATGTTGAAGACATTGTCGAAAACATTTTTTTCGATATGCATCACGTCTAAATTATGCCGTATCAAATTTGATTTCCAATATGGCAAATCCCAGAAGATACTACGTTTTCTCCAACCAAAGTTTTTAAAAATGCTACTATTGACTTCTTTAGGTTCAACATCTGTTACTTTCAGCAACCCTAATTTATCAATCTCTTGCAAGATTTCTTCACCAGATCTATTAGGTGGAGGAGGGTCGTGGTCAACTTTGTTCTTAATGAACCTTTGTTTATTTCATCTAAAAGGGTGATTTGGAGGAAGGAATTTTCTGTGATTATCAAACCACGATGTTTTACACCCATTAGTAAGATAAAGAGCATCCGAATCATTGCCACAGTAAGGGCAAGCTAATTTTCCCGCCGTGCTCCAACCTGACAACATAGCATATGCAGGGAAAACGCTAACTGTCCACATTAAAGCTGCTCTCATCATAAAATTTTGTTTAAAGGACACATCATATGTTAGCACACCGAATTCCCATAGTTGTTGCAATTTATAAATCAATGGTTGTAGGAATACATCAATCTTCTACTTTGGATTCTTCTGGCCCGAAACAATTGCTGTAAAAAACATGTAAGCCTCATTCAAAAACATCCATGAAGGCAAATTATAAGGAATTATTATGATTGGCCGTTATGATTATTGTTGGCCTGATTTCCCAAAAGGCTAAAAACCATCAGTGCTTAAACCCAGTCTCACATTTCTACTATCAGCAGCAAAGTCGGGGTGAATGTTATTAAAATGTTTCCATGCAACTGCGTTTGATGGATGACTCATTGCTCCATCCATCTGTTCATGTTCATTATGCCATCGCATGTGAGATGTAGTAACTCCTGATGGGTGTCAAATCCACCAAAAATAAATCCTAACTTTTCCAAACCAATTAATATTGCAAATAGGGCAAGAAATGGTCGAATCCACATAGACTAATATCAATTTAACTTGCAATAACCAGAATTTGAACAAAGAAAAATAAATGGGGGATTTTAATAACTAAAGAATTAAAAATACTGAATTAAAATAATAAATTAAAATTGAATGAAATTAATTAAAATGAAATTAATTGACAAGAAATTCCAGTTAATGGTATTTGTAGCTCAAGATTCAACTTACTGATCATAGATGAACAAATAACTTTAAAATTATGCAATGGATTGGTTATAGTCGTCGGCTTAGCACTCCCGACCAATCTTTCCGTACTAATAGCCTAATCAAGTAAGACTATAATCAACCCCTAACCAATAAACAATCCTCTCTTATCGATAGAATTTAATTTATTAACAGCTTTACGAATTAGAATGACTCAACCTAAGTTAACAAATTTCTTATCGAGACCGATTTAAACCAAATCATACATTTAATTATTACAGCAACCCTTCTCAGTGTTGCTATACTAATTGCCACTTAATATTAATTTTACCAAACAATTACATATTTGATAATCTCAAATAGCAATATGTTATTCAATTAAATGCACAACGAGCTCTTATTGCACATAGAATAAATAACAATTGAGATGGAGTTTCCCTAAATCGCAGTAAATAACATGAACATTGCACAATAATTAAAGACAAAAATAGAGTAGAACAATCTTACACCATATACAGAACCTTGCCCTTGAATTAACGTTTAACCAGAATAAATAAATTTAGCCACACATACAGAATAAAATTTAATTAAGAAATAAAACTCCCTGTTATAGCCTTGGAAAAACGCAGATGAAGAAAAAATAGAAGGGATGATACTATTCACGTTTTTCCCTAGCTATATAAGAATAAAACCTAAATAAGTTATGAATATGATTAATTCCTATCCAAAATTTGAAAATAAATTACAAATATTAAATGTAATATTTTCCAACTAAAACACTGTCTTTTATCTCCTAAAATAAACCCTAATTATCCCTAAAAAGTCTGATGAAGTGCAGCTGGAGGCTAGGGCAACTTTTGAATAAAAAACATAAATCTGCACTCTGCTGTCGCGTCTGAGCCGTTAGCCTTGGGCAAAGCAACTGCTTACCCTTGCCCCTTTGCCTTGGGCAAGGCTAAGTCCAGAATCAGCTCCTTGCTTCCAAACTTCCTTGAATTTTCATGGCTGCTCCAAATCACTCCATTTAGCTCCAAATTACTTCCTTTTTACCACTTTGACTCTACAATAACTAAAATCACAAAATAAGTAAAAAGTACTAATATTAGCTAAAATTAAGTGCATAAAAGTAAGGAAAAATAGGCTAAAATATGCAATATTAGGCACTTAACAAATTCCTCCACACTTATCCCATGTTTGTCCTCAAATATAAATTAAACCTCAATCACAATCCTTTCAAAAGTTCAATGCCCCAAGGAGGAGAATTATGCTGAATGAGTTTTCTTTTGTTGTGTGCGGGTTTGAACTCTAGTTTCCTTTCATGTCTATGAGATTTATGCTTGTTATCTTATAAATTATATGAATGTGGATCCATGATACGACTATGTACATGTATGATGATGATTTTGGAATATTATGAAATGTATTGAATGGTTTATGCATGACCTGCTAGAGTCTAGAAAGTTGATAGTTAGGCATGCCTAATAGAGTCTTATAGCTGCAACCCTTTGATAAGTTTGGACCCCGATCAGGTCCCCGTTTGGTTCCTCGCGAACCCCTATGTGATCGGATCTTGTTTAAGATCCCTTTTGAAAATGTTTTGTGAAAGTAAAAGTATCTTGATTTATCGATTCGTACCCGTAAGGTACTGTCAGTATCAGCTCGTACCCGTAAAGTACTGTCCGTATACTCGTTATCCACTCCCTCGAGTCAGCAGGTGCTTTGTATGAATTGTGTTATGAGGAAATGTATGTGACACATGTGTGAACTCATAAATGAAAAGTATAATATGTTATGGGAATATGAATATTGTTATAAGTTTCTGAATGTATGGCTTTAGTATATATGCATGCTTATGCAATTGATATGCTTTGAGTATGGTAGCTACGATGTACGCTTGTGTTTTACCTTGACGACCGTTGTGAATGGTTGTCCTATAATATGTGTGTGTTCCCCACTAAGCGTTTATCGCTTAGCATGGTGTGTTTACCCGTGCAGGTGCGGAAGGAGTTGCTTTGGGAGAGTCGCCGCAGTCCGAGCCAACGCAGCAGGGTTTAGAGTAGGACTGAGTTTTGTATTTTGAGATTCTTTTTGTATAGAACTCTCTTATATTGGTTTTGTAATAGCTTCCGCTTTTGTTTATGAAATTTTGGGATTTGTAATTAATTGTTGTATCTCTTTATTGATCAGAACAGTAATGTAATGATTTCCATTATATTAATGCATAATCAGCTTATTTTATGAATGGTTTTGTAAAGTTTTAAATTACCCTGTATTTCCGTATGTATGTTTTTGTACGAATGTTTGTATATTCTGTATTTTTGTGGTGGCACCTCTACTCATACAGCATCTCACTCCTTATCGGATGGGATCGCCTAAGTACGAGTAAGGGGTGTTTCATCAACTACCAAATTCTTCTCAAAATTATTAGGATTTTCAAAGTAGAGTCCAAAAAATATGAAAAATTTAAATTGTTAAGATTATCACCCAATTCAAATGATTCATTATCTGAATGTGCAGTAACATCTACTTCAAAAATATTGGACACATAACTAGGATTCTACTTCGAATTATGAACATAAAATTGATCAATGCCCCAAGGAGGAGAATTGTTTGTCTCCTTTAAGGCTTTAAGTTCATGCACTATTTTTTGTAAATTTGCTTCCAAATTCAGCTTCTTTTCCAATGTATTAGTGTTGTCCACATTTACATTATCACCCAAAGTTACCTGTAACTTGTCATCCCTGTTCAATTCAAACACTAGAGGAGTTAAAGGCTCAATTTTATCTACACCACAAATAGAAGATACAACACTAAGAGATTTTATGGCATCATAAAAATTAAATTTTTCCACCTTACCATCAAATTCCATAGTAAGTGTACCTGCATTCACATCTATCTTGGTCCTAACTATTTTAAGGAAAGGTCTTCCCAATAAAATTTCAGATGACTCCAAAGATTTGTTAACCTCATCCATATCAATAACATAAAAATCAGCTGTAAAAATTAAGCCATTAACCTGTATTAAAACATCCTCTAATAATCCTTCGCGATAAACAATTGACCTATTAGTAAGTTGAATTAATACTTCTGTTTCTTCTAAGGGCCCAGGATTTAAAGAAAAATAAATTGACAGAGGAATAATATTGATTGATGTACCCAAATCACACATTGCCCTTTTAATGCTAAAATTACCAATTTTACAGGAAATAGCAAATATAACTTCATCTTTTCACTTTGGAGGCATTTTTCTTTAAAGTATAACTGAAACATTCTCACTCACGGTTATTTTCTCATACCCAACTGACTTTTTCTTGTTAGTACATAATTCTTTAAGAAATTTTGCATATCGAGGTATTTGTTTAATAGCATCAATTAAAGGGATATTTACCTCGATCTTGTGAAATATCTCGAAGATGTCTTTCTCCTCCTTCTCTTTCTTAGATTTGGCCAATCTCTCAGGAAAAGGGGGTCGGATGACTATAGCTGGGGACTGTTCTGAATTTTTTTCTTTGGGTTGTTTATTTTCCTCAATTTCCACCCCTTTTTCAGCTTTCCTTACCATTTTCTTGTCACTTTTCTTGGGTAGGGGCTATTCTAGCTTTTTTCCACTCCTTAAAATAATTGCACTCACATTTTGTTTGGGATTTTCAATGGTCTAAGACGGCAGCCTCCCTTAGGATTCCAATCTGCTCATTGAAGTTGCCATTTAGCTCATTTATTTCTCCAAGTTTTGAATGCTAGCATTTGTCTCTTGTTAAAATTTCTACATGTTAGTTGTCAAAGAGTGAACAATATCTTCAAGAGACAAACCTGATTTAAGAGCTATTTGGGCAGGCTATTGTGGTGGTCTCGGTTGGAATATTTATGGTGGATTTGGCTGCTACAACACCCCGATTCTCCCCTAATAGTTTAAGCCATGTTTGCCATGTGTATGAGTGCATGTGTGAGAGTTTTAGCATGTGTTAAGGGCATTTTGGGTAAAATGCATGTTTTATGGGCTGTAATATTGTGTGCGTGCATATATGTTAGTAGGGTGTATGTTCATTAGGTTGTATTAGTGTGTGCATGAGCATATGGTTGTAGGGTGTGAGTTATGTGGGTCGGTATTGTGTGTGGTAGCATGTGTGTTTGTTGGGTGTGAGTGGTCAAATTCCACCAACCAAAAAGTGTCACGTATCTAGGAATAGGAAATGGGTAATAAAGAGAAGGAGAGAGACATGAGAACAACAAATTGGTGTCTCTTTCCCGTTCCCTCTTCCTCTCTTCATCTCCTTCTTCCTCTTATCTCTTCACTTGGTGCCCTAGCTTGGATTCAAGTGTGGTGGTGGAAATTGATCATCCCCTTGAGCTTAGATTGGTATGTATTGTTGATTTATTCTTTAACTTCTTCATCTTTTTCTATTGTTCTTGATTTTGGTTAGATTGGGTTTTAATTTAGGTTTTGTATTTGTGTGATTTTTGGGTGTTCTTGGTTAGTTGAGCCTCCTCGCGATCCCAAGGGAAAGGAGAAGGCTAGTGGGAGTGGTGCTCATTGATTTGGAGCATAGGAGTTATAGGTTTGGGATTTTGTTTGGGTTTTGTTGGAATTTGATTGTTTGATGTTCATATGGTGATTTATGTCTTTGCATGTGTTTTCTGGAAAATTGGTGTTTGATGAGGCATATTATGGTGTTAATGTTATCAGTATTCAATTGATTTAAGTTATAATGCATGAATGTTGATGTATTGAACAATATTTGATGTTTGATGAATGTATGCTGCAAAATTCTGGGTTTGTGTTCTTGATGATCTGATTTTTGATAATGCGTGCTTTGATTGTGTAAAGTGTTGATATAATTTGTGTTTATGTTATATGTGATGGTGGAAGGCTGGTTTGAAGGTAAGGTGAGGTTTGGTTTGATTTTGGATCAAAATGGTTTTGTGGTTTAAAATCTGGGTTTTCTACGTTTTGTTGGAAAACTGGAAATCACGATGCTATCGCGAGCGCGACATCCTCGCAAGCACGACAGAAGGGTGAATTCTAGTTTTCATGAGATTTGCTCCGGTGTTTGTGAGGCGTCCGACTCGTGATTGGGTAGCACGACTCGTGAAACTTCGGCGTGCGCGAGTGGTGCAGCGGATCACATGTTGGGGGGGAAGATTGAGAGTTCACGATACATGAACTACGTTCACGAGTCGTGAACCATCTTCACGAGTAGTGAATATAGTTCACTAGTCGTGAACGTTGTTCACGAGTCATGAACAACCTTCACGAGCCGTGAAGGTTGTCTCACGACTCGCGCACCCTTCGCACCTTTCCCCTCGCACAGGCCTAACGGCCACTATCTTGAGCGCGACACTGGTCGCGATCGCAATAGTGACCCCTTTGCCCCTTCCCCTCGCATAGGCCATCCGGCCACTATCGCGAGCACGACACCAGTTGCGATCGCGACAGTGACCTCTTTTCTCCTTATTTTTTCGATTTTGTCCCTCTCTTCTAAAATGACTTTTGTATCATTTATTCATGAGTTTTTACTACTGAATGGGAATAATTATGCTTATATATGTGTACTATTCTGATTTCTTCATAATGAATTATATGATATGCCTTGAGCATGATTTGTATTATGCATGACCTGCAAGAGTCAGTCTAGTGGATAGTTAGGCATGCCTAAAAGAGTCCTTTAGTTGCAGCCTCTGTACTATTCTGGACCCTGATCAGGTCCTCGTTTAGTTCCTCGCAAACTTCTACGTGTACGGATCTTGTTTAAGATCCCTTTGTAAAATGTTTTGAAAAGAGAAAATATGATATTGTTTTCCCGATTCGTACTCGTAAGGTACCACTACGTGTCGATTCATACCCGTAAGGTACCGTTACGCATTTACTCGTTATCCACTACTGTGAATCAGCAGGTGTTATGATTTATTCTGATATGATTACAAGTATGTGAATCCAAATGAGAATGATTATAAGTATTTGAATCTGAATGACTCTAGTATGAGCATATGAATTTGTTGGCATATGAATATGTTTAGTGAACCTTTGAATGGTTATGAATGAGATTTGATTATGATTATGCTTTATGATTATCAGTATGCCATATCGTATGTGAATTGGCTTGACGACCATTGTGGATGGCTGTCCATATGTTATTGTTTGTTTTCCCACTAAGCATTATCACTTAGCAAGGTGTTTTCACCCGTGCAGGTGCGGAAGGTGTATATCTTTTGGGAGAGTCGCCGCCAGTCAAGCCAACATAGTGGGTTTGTTGATAGGACATAATTTCTTTTTGTATCATCATTATTTTGTAATAGTGATCTCTCTTTGTAATTAGTTTTGTTAAGCTTCCGCTATGTATCTCTGAATGTTGTAATTATGTTGTTATCAGAACAGTTTTGTAATTGAATATTGTTATATCATGAATGAATGCTCAGTTGGTTTAAAGTTTTAATTTTCGCTGTTTATATGTATGTTTATATTATGTGAATGTATGTTTGTACCGTTCTGTTTGGTGTGACACCCCTACTCGTATGGGTTCTCACTCCCTCGCAGATGGGTTCCCCTATGTATGGGTAGGGTGTGTTACAGTTTTTGGTATCAAAGCCCCGGTTTAGGCATTTTCTGGGTGATTGTTGTGTTTAGACCTATGATTAGGACTGTGTTGGCTGATGCGGTTTTCTTTGTCTTTCTTTAAGATGGATTCTGATTCTGTTCGTGGGTCACTTGAGGGGTCCGACGAAAGTGTAAATCCCCAAGCTATAGATCCTTCAGTGTCTGTTTCAGCTCAAACACCTAGGGTTCAGCCTGAGACTGCAGCCATGCCCTTCGAGGCAATGTTGAAGATTCCTCAGGACATGGCTCCAGTCTTAGATAGGGTGACTGCTCCGAGAGCCCCTTTAGAGAGTATGAGGAGAGCTTGTGCAGAGGATTTCTATGGTACCAGTTTGGATGAGTCTAAGCGTGCTGAGAAATGGATTGAGAAAGTAGAACGAATATTTGAGGAGACTAGGTGTCCTGCTGATAGGCAAGTTGAGAGTGCTATGGCATTGCTTCAGGGGTCTGCCTATGATTGGTGGAAGTTGGTCCGTAGGCATCCCCAGTTGCCTGACCTGGTCACATGGGAGTTCTTCGAGAGAGAATTCACCAACAAGTATGTGACTAGGGAGTATAAGGATGCTAAGTGGGCACAGTTTCTAAGTTTGAAGCAGAGGGCTATGTCAACATCGGAGTTTGAGAAGGAATTCAATAATTTAGCTAAGTATGCTCCAGAAGGTCTTCCAACTGAAGAGTTCAGATGTAGGCATTTTGTAGCTAGTTTGAATGAGTCACTGAGGGCAATGCTGATTTCTCTGATGAGTACTCCGGACATTAGGAACTATCAGATTGTGCAAGCAGTAGTGTGGGCCGAGAGATCTGAGTCGGTTCTGAGAGAGAGAGCTTAGAGGAGGAATCCCCCTTGTGGTGGATCTAGATCACCATCATCTTCGAGTAAGAGGTCAAGGAACCTGCATAATGAGTCTTCAGGTTCAGGTTCGAGAGGCAAGAGGTAAGGTTCTACCAAGGGTTCTGGTTCTAGCAGAGGTGGTTCTGGTTTGAGGACTATTGTGTTGCCTGAGTGTTCTCACTGCAGTAAGCGCCATTAGGGTGAGTGTAGGTGGCTCACGGGTGGTTGTTTCAGATGTGGCAACACTGATCACTACTTGGCTAATTGTCCAAGGTATAATGAGGCTTCTGGTGATCAGCGTGAGGCTAGCAAAGTTGGTTCTAATGCTCTGCAAGCTAATCGTGGTAGAGGTCGAGGTGGAGGTCGAGGCAGTCGGCACAGAGAGGGAGCTCCATCAGAGTCTATTGATCATCCTTTGACGGTTCCTGCTAGAGCTTATGCCATGACAGCTCGAGATGAGCAAGATGCCCCGGATGTGATTGCTGGTAAGCTCCTACTCTTTGACACTGAGTTATATGCTCTAATTGACCCTGGCTCCACATACTCATATTTGTGCACGAGTATATTGTTTGATAAGATGCATAATATGGATCAGTTAGATTATGAGGTTTGTGTGACCAGTCCTGTAGGGCATAGTGTCAATGTGAGTAGAGTGCATAGGAATTGTCCCCTTTTGGTTTAGGGTGTTGAGTTTTCTGCTGATTTGATAGAGTTGCTGTTTCAAGAGTTTGATTTGATATTGGGTATGAATTGGCTTAGTAAGCACCGAGCTGTAATGGATTGTTATAGAAAGGTAGTTGTGTTGCGAGATAGAGATCAGTCTTCGGTTGTGGTTAAAGGTTTGGGTTCGAGTTCTTTGAGTAATGTGATCTCCGCCATGCAAGCTAAGCGATTTATGAGGAAAGGTTGTGAGGCATTCTTAGCAGTTGTTTTGGACTCTAAGCATGATCAGGTTGAGATTGAGGGTATCCCAGTTGTTAGGGAGTTTGGTGATGTGTTTCTGAGTGAATTGCTTAGGTTGCCTCCCGAGAGAGAAGTGGAGTTATCCATAGAGATTTTGCCGGGTACTTCGCCCATTTCGAAAGCACCTTATCAGATAGCTCCTGTAGAGTTGGGAGAACTCAAAACTCAGCTACAAGAGTTATTGGATAAGGGGTTTATTCGACCCAGCATATCTCCATGGGGAGCACCAGTTTTGTTCGTTAAGAAGAAAGATGGTTCTTTGAGGATGTGCATCGACTATAGGCTAATTAACAAGGTCACAGTGAAGAACAAGTATCTGTTGCCTAGAGTCGAGGATTTGTTTGACCAGCTTAGAGGTGCGAGTGTCTTTTCCAAGATTGATCTTCGGTAAATCAGTTGCGAGTTTAGGATGCAGATGTGGATAAGACTATATTTCGAAAGCGGTATGGCCACTATGAGTTTCTTGTGATGCCGTTTGGTTTGACCAATGCACATGCGGCTTTTATGGATTTGATGAACTGAGTGTTTAGGCCATATCTAGACCGATTTGTAGTAGTGTTTGTAGATAACATTTTGGTTTTCTTGAAGGACGAGAGTGAACATGAAGAGCATCTTCGGTTGGTATTGCAAGTTTTGAGGGAGTACCGTTTGTTTGCTAAGCTTGGCAAGTGTGACTTTTGGCTTCGAAAGGTGTCTTTCTTGGGTTATATTGTGTCAGCAAAGGGTATTCAAGTGGATCCAATTAAGATTGAGGCGATCGTGGATTGGAAAGTGCTTAGGAATGTTCCTGCAGTGAGAAGCTTCCTTGGTTTAGTAGGCTACTACCGTCAGTTTATGAAGGGTTTTTCGGTCATAGCGGCTCTGATGATTAGATTATTGAGGAAAGGAGTCAGATTTGAAGAGTTTGCTAGTTAAAGCTCCTGTACTGACTCAACCCACTTCAGGTAAAGAGTTTGTGATGTACAGTGATGCTTCAGGTATTGGACTCGAATGTGTGCTGATGCAAGAGGGTAAAGTTGTGGCTTATGCATCTTATCAGTTGAAGCCACATGAGAAAAACTATCCAACGCATGATTTGGAATTGGCGGCTGTGATCTTTGCTTTGAAGATTTTGTGGCATTATCTATATGGGGAGAAGTGTAGGATTTTTACGGACCATAAGAGTTTGAAATATCTCCTCACGCAGAAAGAGTTGAACATGAGGCAGCGTCGATGGTTAGAGTTGTACAAGGACTACGACTGCATTGTGGATTACCATCCAGGTAAAGCCAATGTGGTCACGGATACTTTGAGCTGGAAGTCGGTTTTGGCTTTGTTTTTGAGGCGATTCAGATGGAGATTTGATTTAGATGGTGCTTTGGTTGCCCAATTGAGAGTGCAGCCAACTTTGAGACAGTCTATTGTGGATCGGCTTACGAAGTCAGCTCATTTTATGCCGGTTAGAGTGGATTACTCAATGCATAAGTTGGCCAGTGTGTATATGGATGAGGTAGTTCGATTTTATGGAGTGTCATTGTTGATAGTTTTAGATCAGGATCCAAGGTTCACATCTAAATTTTGGAAAGAGTTGTAGAGAGATTTGGGTACCAAGTTGAACTTCAGTACAGCATTTCATCCTCAGATAGATGGTCAGTCTGAGCGAGTTATCCAGATTTTAGAGGATATGCTTCGGGCTTGTGCTTTGAATTTTTCTGGTAGTTGGGATCAATATGTGCGGCTTATGGAGTTTGCCTACAACAACAGTTTCTAGTCCAGTATTGGTATGTCACCGTTTGAGGCTTTGTATGGTCGACCGTATAGGACTCCGGTTTATTGGACAGAGTTAACTGAGCAATCTTTTATTGGGCCAGGGATGATTAGATATACCAAAGAAAAGATCAGAATTGTGCAGCAGAATCTGAAGGTGGCTAAGGATAGGCAGAGATCCTATGCCAATCTGAAGAGAAAGGATATTCGGTTTAAAGTCGGGGACAAAGTTTTCCTTAAAGTTTCACCTTGGAGGAAAGTATTGCGGTTTGGCAAGAAAGGTAAACTTAGTCCTCGGTTCATTGGATATTTTGAGATTTTGGATAGAGTTGGTCCGGAAGCCTATAGGTTGGCTTTACCGATGGACTTGGCTAAGATGCATGACGTCTTCCATGTTTTCATGCTTCATCGGTATAGATCGGATCTGTCGCATGTATTGTCAGTTCAAGATGTTCGAATTGAGTCAGATTACTCCTATGATGAAGAACCGAAGGCTATCATAGCTCAGGAAGTGAGGCAGTTGAGAAACAAGCAAATCCCTCTGGTCAAGATTCTTTGGCAACATCACGGAGTCGAGGAAGCGACTTGGGAACCAGAGGCGACGATGAGGATTCAGTATCCACATTTGTTCAGTTCAGGAGAGAATTTCGAGGATGAAATTCTTGTTAGTAGGGGAGAGTTGTAACACCCCGATTCCCCCCTAATAGTTTGAGCTATGTTTGCCATGTGTATGTGTACATGTGTGAGAGTTTTGGCATGTGTTAAGGGCATTTTGGGTAAAATGCATGTTTTATGGGCTGTAATATTGTGTGAGTGCATATATGTTAGTAGGATGTATGTTCATTGGGTTGTGTTAGTGTGTGCATGAGCATATAATTGTAGGGTGTGAGTTATGTAAGTTGGTCTTGTGTGTGGTAGCATGTGTGTTTGTTGGGTGTGAGTGGTCAAATTCCACTAACCAAAAAGTGACACGTGGCTAGGAATAGGAAATGGGTAATAAAGAGAAGGAGAGAGAAATGAGAACAGCAAATTGCTGTCTCTTTCCCGTTCGCTCTCCCTCTCTTCATCTCCTTCTTCCTCTTTTCTCTTCACTTGGTGCCCTAGCTTGGATTCAAGTGTGGTTGTGGAAATTGATCATCCCTTTGAGCTTAGATTGGTATGTATTATTGGTTTCTTCTTCATATTTTTCATCTTCTTCTTCCATTGTTCTTGATTTTGGTTAGATTGGGTTTTAATTTAGGTTTTGTATTTGTGTGATTTTTGGGTGTTTTTGGTTAGTTGAGCCTCCTCGCGATCCCAAGGGAAAGGAGAAGGCTAGCGGTAGTGGTGCTCACTGATTTGGAGCATAGGAGTTACAGGTTTGGGATTTTGTTTGGGTTTTTTTTGGAATTTGATTGTTTGATGTTCATATGGTGATTTATGCCTTTGCATGAGTTTTCTAGAAAATTGGTGTTTGATGAGGCATATCATGGTGTTAATGATATGGGTATTCAATTGTTTTGAGTTATAATGCATGAATGTTGATGTATTGAACAATATTTGATGTTTGATGAATATTTGCTGCAAAATTCTGGGTTTGTGTTCTTGATGATCTAATTTTTAATAATGCATGATTTGATTGTGTAGAGTGTTGAATTAAGTTGTGTTTATGTTATATGTGACGGTGGAAGGCTGATTTGAAGGTAAGGTGAGGTTTGGTTTGATATTGGGTCAAAATGGTTTTGTGGTTGGAAACCTAGGTTTTCTGCATTTTGCTGGAAAACTGGAAATCGCGATGCTTTCACGACCGCGACATCCTCGTGAGTGCGACAGAAGGGTGAATTCAAGTTTTCGCGAGATTTGCTTCGTTGTTTGTGAGGCGTCCGACTCGTGATTGGGCAGCACGACTCGTGAAGCTTCGGCGTGCGCGAGTGGTGCAGCGGATTACGTGTTGGCGGGGAAGACTGAGAGTTCACAAGACGTGAACTGCGTTCACGAGTCATGAACCATGTTCACGAGTAGTGAATATAGTTCACTAGTCGTGAACATTGTTCACGAGTCGTGGACAACCTTCACGAGTCGTGAACAACCTTCACGAGTCGTGAACGTTGTCTCACGATTCGCGCGCCCTTCACCCCTTTCCCCTCGCACAGGCCTAACAGCCACTGTCGCAAGTGCGACACTAGTCGCGATCGCGACAGTGACCCCTTTGCCCCTTCCCCTCGCGCAGGCCATCCGTCCACTGTCGCAAGCGCGACTGTAGACACCGGCTCCTGAAACAGCCCAGATCAAAGTTACCCAATGATGATAATATGCCTTGTCACAGGCAAAAAGGTTGAAAGTGGTGATTTCCTGTTTAAATTTGCATTTTAGAGTGAAAAAGTAAAAAAAATAAAAAAATATTTTGAAAATTAGATTTGAAAATTGGGATTTAGAAATTGTAGTATTTTTAGTTAATATTTAATAAAAAAAATTCCGAACGTCGGCCGCGGCGGCGCCTTGCAGCAGCGCGCAGGCGCGCCGCATGAGCGACGGTGAGCTGGCGCTCTCCCGTCTCGCCTGCCAGCGTGCGGCAGCCTGTCGCTCGCTAGCGACAGGCATCTGTCGCACCTGTTCCGCCGAAATTGCCCAATTTCGCCCCAAAATCAGTTTTTTCTGATTTTTCACCCAAAATCCGTTTTTTATCCCATTGTTTTGAGGTTTTTCAGGTTTTTTTCAATTTTTAAAATTTAAAATAGTTAATATCTGATTTAATTAAGTCTGATCCCTTTAATTATTTTTATTTTCCTATTTTCTCCATATAAAAAGAAAAGGATGAAACTAATTAAAGGGGGAATTTCTTTTAGGGTTTTTTTAGGTTTTCTCTTCTTCTTCCTCTCAAAATCATTTCATAAAATTTCTAGATTTTTTTCCCCACCAAAAAGAACAAAAATTCAGTTCATCTTTTTTCATTTTTTTTTTCAATAAAATTTCTTTTAAACATATATTTAGAAGGAGTTTTTTTGGTTGATTTAATTTTGGAGACAAATACAACAATTATTTGTTCTCAAAATTCTTTTTTTAACCTTTTATTTGTGTTCAATAAAATATTTCCATTGATTTTCTTTTGAATCTCTTTTTGATGAAAAATTAATTTTGAGACAAACAAAATAATCGTTTGTTATCAAAATCTAATTTTTTCATTTGATTTTCTAAAATAAGACTTTTAATCATTTTTTTCCCTTGAGACAAACAAAATGATTGTTTGTTCTTGAGATAATTTTTTCATTTTTTTAACCAATAAAAATTATTTTTTTATCAATATTATTTCTTTAGGCAAAGAAATCAATTCTTTGTTCTAAAAGAATTTCGATCATTTTTCAATCTTTTCCGGAATAAAATTCCAACATTATCATATTTAACTCTAATCTTACATACCACAAACAAGGAAATCAATATCATTTTTACCTTCATCGAATCCGAAACTCTGAGGCTAAATATTCTGGGCTTGATATTTATTTTATTTTCTTTTATTTATTTTGTTTATATTTAATTTATTAACATGTATATTTTTATTATTATTCTCATTTATTTATTTACTCTATGTCTTGTAGGTTTATTATTTAATGTTTATATTATTATGCTAATTTAATATTATTGTTATTATTAGTTTATTATCATTCTCTTTCATTATTATTTTCATTACTGTTGTTAATATTATCATATTATTTTATTTTTATTCATGTAAATATTGATTGTTTATTATTTTTAACATGTAATTAAATTAATTCATTTTGATTGATCTTTTTGCCATGTAAATGGTTTATATCATTTGTGAACATATTTAATTAATCACGTCATTCATTTAATTATTTTCATCGTTCTCTTATTCATTTTTATCATTCTTTTACCATTGTTATTATTATTTATTTATTATTGTTTATTGGCTTATCCTCATTTTCATTATTATTATCATTTTAATATTTTTATATATTAATTCATTAACACGTTTTATTTTATTTCAATCACATCTTTTAATTCATTTGTCATTTATAATGCATTTTTCTCATTTATTTTAGTTTATTAACATTTTAATTCATTTATCATTCTTTTGATGTCCTCTCATTTTATTTGTTTTAATTTGTTATTCATTATTTTATATACTTAGTTGATTTAATTGATTTAATTACTAACATTATTTCATTTGTATTTTGTTTTTTTTTTTGTCAAAACTTATTTTCTTTACTTAGGCATTTTTGCGAGCACACGAAGAGATCCATAAGGCTCGTTTTGGTTAGATATTTAATTGCTTTATTTGTAATATTTCATTTATTTGGCTTTTTTCATTTATTTTGCCATGTAATCTTTAATAAAATTGTTTATTTTAGACACGCTAAAAAGAAATCACAAAAACATTTCTATTAATTAATTTGGCATTTTTTCTAAATAAAAATGGGACCAATGTCCTAGTTTTTCATACCCAAATAAACCATCTCCTTTAACATTTTTTTAGAAGTATGCATGCGAGGACCAATGTCCTCATTCTTAATCAATATCTCGATTTATGTATGATTTGTATTCTATTTACAATGGGGGTTGTATTCCGCCCCTAGTTTTGTTGTATTTATTTCCATGTACTTTATTTTAATCTTGCTTTATTCATCGCTTCCATTATGTGATTGACATGCGCTTTAATTAATTGCATTAAATTGAATGAGAAATGGGGTGAAACGCTAAATATAAAACTCAATTATAAACTTAACCAAGGTATGAATAAATGGGAAGTCCCGAACCTACTTTGGTCTTTAGGCTCAACGAGGCGAAGGGCCACCTCGGCATTTTGTTGGGGTGGAAACCTCCAAGACACCGCTTGTGTCCCATAAAAGGATCAAACTTGCACAGTCCTAGGCGCCACGAGGCGAGAGGCCATCTTAATGTTCTATTAAGGTGGATACCTCTAAGACACCTTTGTTTTACCCAAGCGTGAGGCTAGAGGACCATCCTATCATTAGGGTGGATACCTCCAAGACACCTCCAGCTTGCCTATAATAGACCTAGCAGCGCTGTCTTAGGCTCACTGAGGCTAGACGACCTTTCCCAATGTTCTATTGGGTGGCGAATCCAAGAAAACTCCTTGTTGCCCAAAATGGACGCACTTGTAATTTCTTACAAGTTTTCATGAACCTCATCTCGATCGCCCTTAAAGCGGGCGGTTCGGGGTGCCCCGGGGTTCGACGCGCGTCATAGTGGCGACTCCACTGGGGACAATACTCGAGACTTCGCTTCGAAAGTACCTTGGTTAAAATTTACAATTGAGTTTTAATTTAAAAATTTCATCTTTTTTCAAAACTGCATTGCATCTCATTAGAGCCTTAGATCTATGTTAGTTTGGTCCCTCTTTCAATCCCGGTGCGTTCCCGAATCACAACCCTACGTTCACTCAATGTAGGGAGGTGTTAAGAATAATCACCAGCCCAAGTCTCGTACCATCATGGTGTATTGAATGGAGATCCGATCGGTCATTACGCTCATGATGAGCTAGACCCATTGGCAGGGACCATGCTTGGGTAGACCTAAACTAATATCACCTTGACTAAAGCTCATGTAATGGTAATAGATACTTCCCCTAGATGGTATGAACCATGATACCTTGCTTGCTATATGGATCATTTTGTATTGGACAACCCCAAATAATTTGATTGGTCACCTAATTAAAGGCTTTCATGCCCTGATAGGCCCATGTCAACTTATTCGAACCGTTTAAATACACAGTGATCACAACTTATGCGCCTGTGCATTAGTTAAGAGAGGTTATGTTGCTGGTTTTTTACCGTGCACCATACGTGTCCATCGGGTTCCCTGTTAACCCATAGATCAAGCCTGCCCAGGAAAGAGACCGCACGACCTCGTGTGTGGGAGAGATAAGGTTGGAAGGATTTATCTGCTTGAATGTGGTTGTGGATGATGTATTGCATATTTATGTCATTCATGCACAAATAAAATTTTTATTTCTTCCCTATGTATACATCCTATTCTTTGCATATAATTATTACATGTACATATCATCCTGTGTATAGTTTTTCAAATGTTTCACATATATCATTGTAATCTCTTTTAGTCACTATATACCATTTGTTGCACAGCACGACCATGCATTGCATATTATTCATGCATCATTCTAACTCCTTGCTTTTTAGCCATTGTAGACCATTTGCTTGGGTGGTTTAGGGATCCCAATAGTTATCTAAAGAGCGATCAGAACTTGAGTTGGCTGACAAAGGTTTAGTATCCTTACCGGACCATCTGAAGGTACTAGAAATGGCTGGCCCTTCATAACAGAATGAAGAGACTCGTGCCCTAATTGCCTAGGAGTTGGATAGAAGGTTCGAGGAGCTTGAAACAAAGATGCTGGCCATGGTCAAAGAAAGGATGGATGCCATGGCACTTGTTCTGCAAGCTCAACTTTTGGCGACTAATACACTTAACCAGGTTGAGCCGGCCATTGTCAAGAAGACCTATACTGCGACGGTTTTAGTGTCTCCTTTTGCTTGCAAACTTAGAGCTAAAGGGCTATTAATTTTGCCAGTCGAGCAAGGAAGAGACAAGAAACCTGCTCTAGAACACGACTGTATTCCTGAAGAGGAAGACATTTCAGGAGTGATGTAAGTTCCAGATAGTAAAGCATCAAGGGCGGGATATGATTTAAGGTCAGGCTCAGGTCAGCACTTAGGTGGAACATCTAAGAGGTCTTTAATGCGGTTACAAGAACAAGTAAGAAGGGCAGAAGGAATAGAGCCTTCACAGTTAATAGATATCACTAGGTCCTCAGGAACGAAAAAAGAGACAGCTGATCTCGAAGAAGAAATTATGAAGTCCAAGCTTGCAACTACCCGAGTGCCTCTCAACAAAACTATTACTGGCCCCGTAAGGCTAAGAGAGGGTTATTAGGGTTGTTATGATGGCAGCAATGCCCGAAGGACAGAAAAAGTGCTAACCACAGAAGTGAATCGAAGGCATTTTTCTAATTTAGGTAGATCCTTATCCTGGGTCCTTAAGAGGCTAATGAAGGAGGGGATATTACAGCCATTGCCGGCTAGGCCCGCTAGAAGCCAGGGATAGCCCGATCACAAAGGGGATGAGTATTGCACCTTCCACCAGCACACTGGGCATACCATAGACGATTGCAAGACCTTGATACATGCTATACAAGATCTGATTGACTCCCAGCATATTTCGACCCAGAAAAGTGAGAGGGAAAGAATAAGATGGACTAAGTGCCTAAGTGGAAAGGCAGGACAGTTCTTAGGGATGATAATGCACCATCGACTGCAACAGCTGTGTTGTCAAGGAAGTTGATTAGCTGTTTAGAATGTTCTTTTCATTTTTGAACTATTTAAATAATGACATGTTAGTTTCATTAATAAGATGAATGTTTTTGCTTACTTGTGTTATGTCTCTTATGATTTCACTATGCATAATCATGATCATTACTCATTCATATTTGACATTAATTCAGTTGATGCTACCCCATTTAATCTCAGAACTTTGGAAGAACCCAAAGAAAATCTTGATAGCATCTATTATAACTCCTGAAGAAAGGTCAAAATTTGAGAGAATTAAAACAAAATATAAAAAAGGTCTTTGCCTGGACATATGAAGACACGCTAAGAGTTGATCGTGGAATCACTAAGCACATCATTCAAACACACCACAATCATGAACCGGCCACGCAGAAGCTCAGAAGATTGAAGCTAGAAGGGGCAGAAAAGGTCATTAAAGTTCAATGCCAGTCTTGGTTCCTCAATGTTATATCAAATCGAGAAGAGGAGTGTGTGTATATGTAAACTATTAGGATTTGAACATAGCTTACCCTCAAAAAAAGAACAAAAAAAAGAAAATAGAAAAAAGAACAAAAGAACAAAGAACGGAAAAAAAGAGAATGACGAAATATAAAGAGAGGAGAAAAAAGAAGGAAAATAATCAATACGTAGATCTGGCCGAAACTGTTGATATGAAAGGCAAGAGAAGGTCATCCTGGGGGTAAGCTTTGTTCGAATCCTGTTGACCTACACATACACGCACTTTGCCATTCTTCTTGACTTCCGAGGAGGACCAAAAGGTTATATTGACTTGCAATGGATATAGGTTGCTCAAGCTTGGAAATAGACATCATAGGGGAGGTGCGCCCTGCAGCCCCAACGGATAGGGTCATGTCAAGATGGTCTCCCGCACCGCGCATGGTTCAAGGACAGAAAAACACCTTATGGTTAAGGCTATGGAGTTGCTCCAAACGTATGGCATTAAAGGCCACAAGTCCTCTCTGTATTACCCTAAAACTAATGGGGCAGCAGAGGTAGCTAACAAGAAGATCTTGATCAAGATGGTTCAAAACAATAAGGACTGGGCAGAGAAATGGCCTTTTGCACTTTGAAGGTAGAGAACCGCCATCGGAACCTCTACGAGAGTCACCGCCCAGTTCCCAATACATAGGGCAGAAGCAGTATGGCCGTTCAAAGTGGAGCGCAAAACTTTAAGGACAGTCATTAAAGCCCAGATTTCGAAAGCCGATAGGGCGCAGCAATGGCAGCAACAATCAAACACGTCAGACAAGGACTGGTCATAGGATTATTACCACAGTCAGGTCTATCAGAAGACACTCTGCTGCTTGATCATTTGGAAAGACGGCCAGAAAGCATCCGATGAAAGAGAGAGATTCAATTGTCAAGCAAATGAGACCAGGTATTCCAGGCATACGAGATAGGTTTAGGCTAACATGAGAGGACCCCTTGTTCTTCAGAGATTGTATCTAGGACAGTAGCAACAGGTAGCGATAAAGATGGCTTCAAGAACCGATCAACGTCGACAAACTCAAGAGGGTCCATGGCTAAAGACTTAAAAATTAAAAGAAGAGAATATAAGCCTCGCGGGTCGAAAACCGAAAAAAGGCAGCCTTGCTAAAAATGGGTGCCTCGTCAAGGTGAAAACCAAAAAAGGCATCTTGGGAAAAAATTAGAGACCTGAGAGAAAATGTCCAATTAAGAAAACCCGAGAGGGCTGATTGGAGACAGGAGTTTGATGCTTACAAGATATACTCTGAGATTAGATGTAGTTATGCATTTTGAATCAATGTTAGGTAATGATCATGTATAGAGAAATCTTACCGAAATGTACACAATATTTGCAAATACATATGTTCGTTATTTTCTAGATCGTTTATAAAAAGAGAAATGTTGTTCATTGCTGAATGCATGAAATCTAAATGACTACGCTCTGCTACTACTCTCACCGTCCAGATGTCTAAGTCGATGAGTTCTATTATCAATTGCAAGACTAATCACTTACCTTTCGAATGCAATAGTGTGATTAAAGGAACAATCCCCGATAGATGGTATAATAGTCTTCATCAGCAGCTTACCTAGAGGCCATGATGTATGGAGGTCAAAATCGAAGATAAAGGTCCATCTTGGAAAGATAGGGATGCCTTGTTATATCGTTAATCCCTCTGAACTATCAAGCACAATGGGCGGTAATGCAAAAGGCAGCCTCATGAAGCCCTAAAGAACTCGATCCTCATTTGCCACATCACCTAATATGGCAACACATTCATCCAGAAAGTCAAAGGAATGCAACTGATGCCTGAAGAGAAATACCTAAGAGAATAACTGCTGATTACCCTAGGAAGGGGCTCTGATAGTAGCTTTAACTTTTCTTGCAGCCGTACTTGAAAGGCAAGAGAGTCTCAAAAAAAAAAAATAAGGGCATTAGAGATGAAAACCGTGACTGGCTCTCTAAGCAAAAGTTAGGCCAAAGGATAGGGTGAAAACCTGGGAACAGGCAGTCTGTCCTTCAAAAAATGAAAATGAATAAAAGCTACTGGAGTGGGTTGGGTCTATTCCAGGCAAAAATTAGGCACAGGGTTATGTGAAAATCCCTAAAGGGACGCATTTCCCTCTAAGAAAAGCTAGTATGAAAATCCACAAGGGACGCACTACCTTTAAAACAATGACTTTTAAAGCCTGGAGTGATAAGGCAGCATTACTCCAAATAAATTTCCTTTAGGCAAGTAGCTCATAATGCAGAACTTGATTCAAAATCCTGGGGGCAAGATGTTGTACAACTCATGGCAGAAGGTGTGTGCTCGCTAGCCGGGGGACAAAGATGTGCACGAGACAGTTCTCTTTGTAAAGATTATCGGTCAGAGTCCGTAAAGCCAAGACAACGCTTTTCTAGATCCTTGGGGGCATCAGATAATGTGAGCAGCCGAGCAGTACCCTCAACGAATCCCTTAACCACCTGGGATGTGGTCTATCCATTTTTGCATATCACATGCATCTCACGGGCATAAAGCTTTTGCATATCACATGCATGTCATGTGCATTCAGTCTTTTACACGTATAGATATGCACACACAATTCTTGTACGCTAATCCTTTGCATGTGTTTCTTATATATAGTTTTGTATGTATATTTCACACACATGATTCCATACGCACACACAATCTTTTGTATATGTTATTGTGTACATTACTCAGAGGGAAAGGTCCGAATAGACCTCATGAGCAAGGATGATCCAACGGATGGGTTTAGTTCAACATTATTGGCCACTGTATCCAGCATAAAGTCAGGTGAATATGTACAGAGGTGGAACGCCCAAAAGAACAAGCCTGTCCAGGCACACCATGCTAAGGGCAATCTAGAATCACACAAATCTATGGAAAAGAAGATCCGTTAAGAAGCTGGACTACCCACATGTACTTTAGTTAGAGGCAATTAGACACAAGAGTGGGCCGGGGTACAGCTTTAGTTCTACATTGGTGCTGATCCACGCCGAACCATCAGATCAAGATAAAGTCCTCATGAGAATGGAACCTCGCGGACCTGCTCCCAAGAAGACATTTAAAAGAGCAAGCTTGCTTATGCACGCCATGCCGGGAGCCACCAGGTAAGTTTCTCTATCATAAGACATATGCTCACACACATCACACAATAGGTGTACAAAATCCAAATTTAAATGTACAAAGAATACAAATTCTCAACAACAAAAACAAAATAAAAAGAAGAAGATATTTTCAAGGCCTTGAAAATCCAATATACTGTAAAAATTCAAATACATCCAAAATGTAAGAATCCCAAAAATTTACAAGAACAAAAACAAAAGCAAAAACAAAAACAAGGGTCATTTTAAGAGATGCTAAAGACATTGAAACCCATCCGCCTGCAGGCAAACAACAAAACCTCAAATCCAATTTCCTCTCTGGAGACTCAAATATAATTTTTCTCTGAGGAGGCTCAAATCCAATTTCCTCTCTGGAGGCTCAAATATAATTTTCCTCTGGGGAGGCTCAAATCCAATTTCCTCTCTCGAGGCTCAAATATAATTTTCCTCTTAGGAGGCTCAAATCCAATTTCCTCTCTGGAGGCTCAAATATAATTTTCCCCTGAGGAGGCTCAAACATAATTTTTCTCTCTAGAGGCTCGAAATCAAAGTCTCTCAGTGAGCATCAAAGTCTCGCAGTGAGCATCAAAGCCTCGCAGTGAGCATTTAAGCCTCTCAGTGAGCATTTAAGCCTCTCAGTGAGCATAGATTTTTAAAGTCTCCCTGCGAGCACAGAGCCCTCTCGAGAGGTATGTAGGTCGTTTCAACAAGGACGTTGGAGATGATAGAGGAATCGATATTTGGGGAAAAACCAACCGTCCTTCAGGGGGGCACCAGTCTGACATCGGCCCCAACATGTATGCACTGCCACAGGTAAGCATCTCTTTTATACCTTGCACATTTGCTTTCCCCTTTTTTTATAGAAAAAAAAAAAAGAAGAAGAGGCTCAGGATAAGTGCCAACAAAGAAAACGATGAACAAGTCACCATACCGACCTAAGGGGGTGTAGACACCAGGTCCTGAGACAGCCCAGATCAGAGTTACCCAATGATGATAAAATGCCTTGTCACAGGCAAAAAGGCTAAAAGTGGTGATTTCCTTGTAAAATTTGCATTTTAGAGTGAAAAATAAAAAAATAATAAAAAATATTTTAAAAATTAGATTTGAAAAATGGGGCTTAGATTTATAGTATTTTTGTTAATTCAAAAAAAAAATTTCGAGTGTCGGAGCCTTGCTGCAGCACGCAGCACCTGTGCGCACTGAGAGGCGTTGCGGTGCGCGGAGCACCATCGCGGGTCGCTCCACGCGCGAGCGTCGCACGTTTGTCTGCACGTGCATCCACGCGCAGCGTCGCGTGCACGCTGGGCGAGCGCTCTCGCCCAGCGTGCGCTACGAACGCCAACGGGCGTCCATAGCCCCTGTCCGCCGCAAAATGGTCATTTTCGCCCTAAAAATCAGTTTTTTCGATTTTTTTCTACACAATTCGATTTTTTATCACTTTTTTAAGGGATTTTCAGGTTTTTTTCACTTTTTAAAATTTAAAATAGATAATATATGATTTTATTAGGTTTTATCCCTTTAATTATTTTTATTTTCCTATTTTTTTCATATAAAAAGAAAGAGATGAAAACCTAAAGGAGGGGGATTTTTTCTAGGGTTTTTTTTTCATCTTTCCTTTTCTTCTTCTTTCCCTCAATTTCTCTCTAAAAATTCCAGATTTTTCCCCAAGCAAAAATAAAAAAGAGAAAAGTTCATCTTTCATTTTTTTTCCAACATAATTTCTTCTAAACATATATTTGGAAGAAGTTTGTTGTTTGAGTTAATTTTGAGACAAATACAACAATTATTTGCTCTCAAAATTCCTTTTTTTTTTCTTTTTTATTTGTGTTCAATTAAACTTTTTTCATTGATTTTATTTTGAATCTCTTTTTGATGGAAAATTAATTTTGATACAAACAAAATAAGTGTTTGTTATCAAAATCTAATTTTTTCATTTGATTTTATAAAAATATTTTATTTTGAGATAAACAAAATCATTGTTGGTTTTTAAAATCATTTTTTTATTTTTAATCAATAAAAATCATTCTTTAGGCAAATAAATTAATTCTTTGTTCTTTAAGAATTGTTAATTTTCTTTCTTCATTTTTTTCAAGCCTATTTTTCCTGGAATAAAATTCCAACATTTTCATATCTCAATTCTAATCTTGCAAACTAGAATAAGGAAATCAATCATCCTTTTTATTTTAATCGAATATGAAACTCTGAAGGTAAACATTCCGGGCTTGTTCTTCTTATTCTTTTTGTTCATATTTATTTTATTTCATTGTTTATATTTATTTTATTTATTTTGTTTATATATGATTTTATTCTTATTCATGTATATTTTATTGTTTTCATTAATTTATTTATTGTTCTCATTTATTTATTTATTCTATTGTATTACATTTTTATTCATGTGTATATTTATCTCTTTTAATTCCTAACATGTAAATAATTTATTTTGCTTTGATTTCTCATTATTTTTAACATGTAATTAATAAATTCATTTTAATTGATATTTTTACCATGTAAAGGTTTTATATTAATTGCGATATATCAATTAACCATGTTATTTATTTAATCATTTTTTTATTCTTTTCCATTGTCATTATCATATATTTAATATTTTGTTCACTTATTTATTTTCATTATTATCATGTTCATATTTTTACGTATTAATTAATTAACATGTTAATTCATTCGTTATTTTGATATCATTTTATTTTATTTTATCTTTATTTTATATTTAATTGATTTTAATTGATTCAATTACTAACATTATTTTATTTGTGTTTTATTTTTATTTCACATCTCATTTTCCCTCTTGGGCAATTTTTGCGAGCATATGGGGAGATCTAGAAGGCTCATTTGGGGTTAAGTATTTATTTGCTTTATTTGTAATCTTTTATTCACTTGGCTTTTCCATTTATTTTGCTATGTAATTTTCCTATAAAATTGTTTATTTTAGGCGCTAGAAAGAAAATCACTAAACAATTTTTATTAATTAACTTGGAACTTTTCTTAATAAAAATGGGACCAATGTCCCAATTTTTCCATCCAAAATCATCACATCAAAATTATTTCATAATAAATATGCATGCGAGGACCAATGTCCTCATCATTAATGAATATCCCGATTTATGCATGATTTGTATTTTATTTACAATGGAGGTTGTATTCCGCCCCTAGTTTTGTTGTATTTACTTTCATGCACTTTACTTTAATTATGCTTTATTTATCGCTTCTTTTTAATGAATAACTTACGCTTTAATTTAATTGCACCGAATGGAATGAGGAATTGGATGAAACGATAAATTCAAAAACTCGATTATAAACCTAACCAAGGCATAAATAAATGGGAAGTCCCGAACCTACTCTTGTCTTTGGGCTCAATGAGGTGAGAGGGCCACCTCGGTATTTTGTTGGGGTAAAAATCTCCAAGACACCTCTTGTGTCCCGTAAAAGGATCAAATTTGCACAGTCCTAGGCGCCACGAGGCGAGAGGGCCATCTTAATATTCTATTAAGGTGGATACCTCCAAGACACCTCTGGTTTGCCCAAGCATGAGGCTAGAGGACCATTCTGTCATTAGGGTGGATACCTCCAAGACACCTCCGGCCTGCCTATGATGGACACAACAGCACTGTCTTAGGCTCACTGAGGCTAGACGACCTTCTCCAATGTTCTATTGGGTGGGGACTCCAAGAAACCTCCTTGTTGCCCAATATAGATGCACCTGTAAATACCTTACAAGTTTTCATGAACCTCTACCCGATCGCCCTAAAACGGGCCTTCAGGGCGCCCCGGGGTTCGGCGTACGTCACAATGGCGACTCCACTGGGGACCATACTCGAGACTTCACTTTGAAAGTGCCTTGGTTAAAATTTACAATTGAGTTTTAATTTAAACATTTCATCCTTTTTTGAAATTGCATTACATCTCGTTAGAGCCTTAGATCTATGCTAGTTTGGTCCCTCTTTTAGCCCCAGTGCGTTCCCGAAGCACGACTCTACGTTCACTCAATGTAGGGAAGTGTTAAGGATAATCACCAGCCCAAGCCTCATACCATCATGGTATATTAAATGGAGACCCAATCGGTCGTTATGCTCGTGCTGAGCTAGACCCGTTGGTAGGGACCATGCTTGGGTATACCTAAAGTGTCATCACCCTGGCCAAAGCTCATGTAATGGCAATAGATACTTCCCCTAGGTGGTATGAACCATAATACCCTGCTTGCTATATGGATCA
This sequence comes from Excoecaria cochinchinensis, assembly GCA_947683425.1. NCBI lineage: Eukaryota > Viridiplantae > Streptophyta > Magnoliopsida > Malpighiales > Euphorbiaceae > Excoecaria > Excoecaria cochinchinensis. The sequence continues at coordinate 11,993,946 of CANTUQ010000119.1, forward strand.
TTTTGTATTGGACAAGCCCAAATAATCTAATTGGTCACCTAATTAAAGGCTTTCATGCCCAGATAGGCCCATGTCAATTTATTCGGACTGTCTAAATACACAATGATCATAACTCATACGCCTGTGCATTAGTTAAGAGAGGTTATGCTGCCAGTTTTCCACTGTGCACTATGCGTGCCCACCTAGGACAGAGACCGCATGACCTCATGTGTGGGGGCAATAAGGTTGGAAGGATCTATCTGCTTGCATGTGGTTGTGGATGATGCATTGCATATTCATGTTATTCATGCATAAATAAAATTTTTATTTTCTCCCTATGTATACATCTTATTATTTGCATATAATTATTACATGTACATATTATCCTGTGTATAGTTTTTCACATGTCTCAAATGTACCATTATAATCTCTTTTAACCATTGTATACTATTTATTGCACAGCACGACCATGCATTGCATATTATTCATGCATTATTCTAACTCTTTGCCTTTCAGCCACCGTAGACCATTTGCTTGGGTGGTTTAGGGATCCCGATAGTCGTCCGAAGAACGATCAGAGTTTGGATTGGACGACAGAGACCTAGCATCCTTACCAAAGCATCTGAAGGTATTAAAAATGGCTGGCCCTTCACAATTGACAGAAGAGACTCGCGCCCTGATTGTCCAGGAGATAGATAAAAGGTATGAAGAGCTGGAAAAAAGGATGCTGGCTGTGATCAAAGAAAGAATGGATGCCATGGCGCTAGTTCTCCAAGCTCAGCTTATGGAAACAGCTATCAACCAAGCGAAGTCGGCCACGATCGAGAAGGCTCATACAGCGACGGCTCCAGTATCTCCTTTTCCTTTTGAGACCAGAGGTAAGAGGTCACTTGATTCACCAGTTGAGCAAGGACAAAATAGGAGGCCTATTTTAAAACATGGCATTTTGTCCGAAGAGGACGAAGACCCTGCAATCATGCATACTCCAAAGAATGAAAGCTCAGGAGGCCTTGACAATAGTAAGGCGAATGCTAAGGCTACAGAAGTCCCAGCCATTAGAGCAGTTCAGTCCCACCTCACTGTTTCGGGTAGGCCATTATCCTGGCACTTCACCCGTCTCGTCAGGAAAGGGAAGTTACAACCTTTGCCGGCCGGGCCTGCCCTAAGTTAAGGACACCCTAGGCATAGGGTAGATTGGTACTGCACATATCACCAGTATTCAGGGCATAGAACACACTACTGCCATCCTCTAAGAGATCGCATTCAAGAACTGGTGCCAGACCCAAAAAAGGAAAAGATTGTGGAAGCGCCAACCATGGAGGTGAGACAAAGGTATTTTTCTAATTTGGGCAGATCTTTGTCCTGGGTCCTCAAGAGGCTAATAAAGGAGGGGATATTACAACCATTACCAGCTAGGCCAGCTAGAAGCCAGGGACAACCCAATCATAAGGAAGATGAGTATTACGCCTACCACCAACACACCGGGCATATCACAGATGATTGTAAGGCTTTAAGACATGCTATTCAAGACCTGATTGATTCCAAGAAGATCTCTGATCCAGAAAAGTGAGAGGGAAAGAATAAGATAGACTAAGTGCCTAAGTGGAAAGGTAGGACGGTTCTTAAGGATGGCGATGGACCATTATCTACAACAGTTATGTCGGCAAGAACGGGAGTTGATTAGCTATTTAGAATGGTCTTTTTATTCTTTTGAACTGTTTAATAATGACATTTTAGTTTCATTAATAAGATGAACGTCTTTGCTTACTTGTGTTATGTCTCTTATGATTTCACTATGCATAATCATAACTCATTTATATTTGACATTGATTCAATTGATACTACTCCATTTAATCTCAGAAACTTTGGGAGAACTTAAAGAAAATCTTGATAGCATCCGTTATAACTCCTGAAGAGAGATCAAAATTTGAGATAATTAAAATAAAAGGTGAAAAAGTCTTTGCCTGGACCTAGGAAGACATGTTGGGAGATGATCATGAAGTCGTCAAACACACTAGGCTAGCATATCACAATCATGGACCAGTCACACAGAATCTCAGAAGATTGAAGTCGAAAGGGGCGAAAAAAATCAAAAGGAGGAATCCACAAGCAAAAATGAAGCCAAAATGTCTAGTCGAGGTTCAATGCCAGACTTAGTTGGTCGATGTCATCCTAAATCGAGAAGAGGAGGAGTGCGTGTATGTGTAAACTATTAGGATTTGAACAAAGCTTATTCTCAAAAGAACAAAAGAACAAAAAAAAAGAAAATAAAAAAAGGGAGAAGGAAGGAAAAGAATCAATATGTAGATCTGAAAAAAATAAAAGAAAAGAGAAACTATTTGGGGGCAAGCTTTGTTTAAATCCCGTTGACCAATGCATGCTCGTACTTTGCCATTTTTCTTGACTTCCAAGAAGGACCAAAAGGGATATATTGACTTACAATGGACAGGGGTTGCTCGAGCATAGGAATAGACATCATAGGGATGTGTACCCTATGGCCTCAAATGGACAAGGCCATCAAAGGAAATCCCAAGGAAATCCAATATATCGATATGGCCTCCCACTCCACGCAAGGACAGAAGGATGATTTATGGCTAAGGCTAGGAAGTTGCTACAGAGGTATGACATTAAAGACCACAAGTTCTCTCTGTATTGCCCTCAAACCAATGGGACAGGATAGGTCACTAGCAAAGAAAATCTTGGTCAAGATGATCCAAAACTACAAAGGTTTGGTAAAGAAGTTGCCTTTTGCATTTCGAAACTATAAAATGAACCATTGTCGGAACCTCTAAAAGAGTCACCCATTATTCCTCAACACAGGGGGCAGAGGCGGTATAGCCAATCAAAGTGGAGCTCGAATCTTTGAGGACATTTATGGAAACCCAGATTTCAAAGGTCGACAGAACACAACAACAACAGCAGCAGTTAGACACATTAGACAAGGACAGGTCGTGAGACTACTACCACGGACATATCTATTAGTAAACACTCTGCTCGATTATCCAGGAAGCAACCATTGAAGAAGAAAGGCTTAGTCCTTAGACAAACAAGTTCAAATATTCCATACGAATGAGGCAAGTCCAGGCCGAAGTGAGAGGATTCCCTTGTTCTTAAGAAATTATTATCCGAGACAACAGTAACAAATAGCAATGAAGATGGCTTCAAGAACCGATCAACGTCGACAAAATCAAGAGGGTCCATGGCTAAAGACTTAAAAATCAAAAGAAGAAATTAAAAGCCCCATGGGTTAAAAATCGAAAAAAGGGAGCCTTGCTAAAAATGGGCACCTCGTCAGGGTAAAAACGGAGAAAAGGCATCATAAGCAAAATTTAGAGGCTTAAGAGAAAATATCCAATCAAGAAAACCCGAGAGGGCTAATTAGAGATAGGAGTTTGATGCTTACAAGATCTACTCTGAGATTAGATGTAGTTATGCATTTTGAATCGATGTTAGATAATGATCATGTATAGAGAAATCATACTGAAATGTACACAATCTTTGCAAATACACGTGTTCATTATTTTCTAGTTCATTTATAAAAAGAGAAATGTTGTTCATTGCTGAATGCATAAAATCTAAATGAGCACACTCTGCTCCTGCTCTCACCATCCGGATGTCTAAGTCGATGAGTTCTAGTATTAATTGTGGGACTAAGCACCTACCTCTTGAATGCATTAGTGGGAGTGAAAGAACAACCCCCGATAGATGGCATAATAGTCTTCGCATATAGCTCACCTAGAGGCAGTGATGTTTAGAGGTAAGAGCCAAAGATAAAGGATACACCTTGGAAAGATAGGGGATGCCTCACTATATTGTTAATCCCTCTGAACTATCGAGCACAATGGGCAGTAATGTAAAAGGCAGCCTCATGAAGCCTTAAGGAACCCGATCCTTATCTGCTACCTCACCTAATCTGGCAACACATTCACACAGAAAGTCAAAGGAATGCAACTGATGCCTAGAGAGAAATACCTCAGAAAATAACTGTTGATTACCCTAGGAAGGGGCTTTGATAGTAACTTCAACTTTTCTTGCAGCCGTACCTGAAAGGCAAGAGAGTCTAAAAAAAAAAGGGCCATTAGAGATGAAAACCATAATTGGCGCTCTAAGCAAAAGTTAGGCCAAAGGGGCTGGGTGAAAACCTGGGAATAGGCAGTCTGCCCTTCAAAAAAATGAAATGAATAAAAGCCGCTGGATTGGGTTGGGTCCATTCCAGGCAAAAATTAGGCACAGGGTCTTGTGAAAATCCCTAAAGGGACGCATTTCCCACTAAAAAAAGCTAGTGTGAAAATCCACAAGGGACGCACTACCTTTAAAACAATGACCTTTGACACCTGAAGCGATAAGGCGGCATTACTCAGAATGACTTTCCTTTAGGCAGAACTTGATTCAGAGTCCTGGGGCAAAAATGCATATTGACCGGGGGGCAAAGATACGTACGAGTCAGTTCTCATTGAAAAGATTATGGGTCAGAGTTCGTAAAGCCAAGACAATGCTTTTCTAGATCTTTGGGAGCATCAGACAATGTGGGCAGCCGAGCACTACCCTCAACGAATCCCTTAACCACCTGGGATATGGTCTATTCATTTTTGCATATCACATGCATGTCACGTGCATTCAGTCTTTTACACGTATAGATATGCACACACAATTCTTGTACATTAATCCTTTCCATGCGTTTCTTATATATAGTTTTGTATGTATATTTCACACCCATGATTCCATACACACACAGATTCTGTTGTATATGTTGTTGTGTACATGATTCAAAAGGAAAGGTCCGAGTAGACCTCATGAGCAAGGATGGTCCAAAGGACGGATTCATGTCAACATTATCGGCCACAGTATCCGGCATAAAATCAGGTGTATATGTACAGAGGTGGAATGCCCAGAAGAACAAACCTATCCATGACACGCCATGCTAAGGGTAATTCGAAATCCCGCAAATCCACATAAAAAAGGATCCTTTGAGAAGCCGAACTATCCACACATACTTTAGTCGGAGGCAATCAAATGTAGAAATGGGCTGAGTTACAATTTCAGCTCTACATTGGCGTTCATCCATGCCGAACAATCAAGTCAAGATGAAGTCCTCACTAGAATGGAATCTCAAGGACCTGCTCCTAGAAAGACATTTAAAAGAGCAAGCCGACTCATACACACCATGTCAGGAGCAACAAGGTAAGGTTCTCTACCATAAGAAGTATGCTTGTACACATCACACAATAGTCAAGATGAAGTCCTCACGAGAGAAGAATCTCAAGGACCTGCTCCCAAGAGGGAAAAGAATAAGCCTTTCTCATGCACACCAGGCTGGGAGCAAACAGGTAAGTTTCTCTGTCTTAAGATGTACGCTCACACACCTCACACAATCTGGATTCAAATGTATGTGTATTGCACACACATGATTCCACACACGTGCACAGTGTTTTGTATATATACAAGGCTCAGATGAGGGGTCCGAATAGACCTCATGTTTAAAGATGATCCAAGAGATGAGTTCAGCCTAACATTGCATGCCATACTGGAAGCCACCAGGTAAGTTTACCTATCATAAGATATACGCTCACCTACATCACATAGTAAGTGTATCAAAGCCAAATTCAAATGTAAAAATTCTCAAACAAATGCAAATATACAAAGAAAATAACTTCTCAAACCAAAACAACACAAAAAATACAAATTCTCAAACAAAACAAGACAAAACAAAAAGAAGAATATATTTTCAAGGCCTTGAAAATCCAATATACTATAAAAGTTCAAATGCGTCCAAAAATATGAAAACACAAAAGAAACAAAACAAGGAAAAAACAGAAACAAAAATGAAAACAAAATAGAAAAAATCACCCGCCTGCAGGCAAACAACAAAATTTCCAATCTAATTTTTTCTTTGAGAAAGCTCAAATCTTTTTTCCGTCCCGGAGGCTCAGCATCAAATTCTCTCACCCTCTTGAGAAGTATGCAGGTCTTTTCAACAAGGAGGCTACTGTAGACACCGGGTCCCGAGTAGCCTTGGTCAGGATTACCCAATGATGAAATTAAGTGTGCCGATTTATGGGCGAAAAGAATGAAAGTTGGAAGTGATAATTTTCTTGTCGTTTTGATTTGTTAGGAATGAATAAAAATGTATTTTAAAAATATTTTAAAAATTATTTTTGGAAAAATAAAGTTAGTTTTTAAATTATTGTGTTTTATATAAAATTTAAAAAAATATATATATATTTTTTTTTGCGCGAATGTCGGGCTGCGGCAGCGCTGGGCGATGCGCAGCGCCCAGTGCGCGCGCTGTGCACGAGCGACGCGCTGAGTGCCGCCCGCGCGCGCAGCGCAGTGCGCTGCTGCGTGCGGGGATGCCCGTCAGGAGCTCCGATGGGGCGTCCCTCGCCCCTGTCACCCCTTTGGCTGCCGATTTCCGTTTTTACTCATTTTTTGATGTTTTTAATTGATTTTTTTTGCATGATTTAATTTAAATTCAATGCTAAAACTTTTTATATCCTTACCCCTTGAAATTCTATAGTTTTTAGTGATTATTGGGGTTAATTTAATTTAATTCTTTAATTAAAAATCTGATTTTTGGGGGAGGAATAAAAAGGTTTTTGGAGAGAGAATTAGGGGGGATTTTCTTTAAAAAATTATATTTCTTCTTCTTTCTTCTCTCAAACAAATTCTCTCAATTTCTAAAGAATTTTTCCAAGTGAATTCTTGAGACAAAAAATAACAATTTTTGTTCTTGAGAATTTTTCTTCTTCTCATCAAACAATTTTTATTTTGAGTCAAATAAATCAATTATTTGTTCTTGGGTAAAAATTCACTTTTGATATTTTAATCTTTCTAATATATTCTTACAATCAAGACAAAAAATTGGATCTCCTTACCTTCATTTCATCAAGCTAATTTTGAGGGTAAACATTCTTGGCTCAATTTCTTAATTTCATTTTTAATTTCATTTTTTGTTTCCAATTAATTGGTTAAAATGTAAATTCTTTTTAGTTCTATCATTTTCTTATTCTTTTGTTTTTATTTAATTAGTTAACATGTGAATTCTCTTAGATCTATCTTTTTATTTCTTATTTCTTATTTAATTGTTCATGTTCATATTATTTGTTCATGTTCATATTATTGTCATCATTTTTGTATATATATTATTAGTATTATCATTTAACATGTTTTAGCATAATTGGCTTGTTTTATTTTCATTTTATTCTTCCATATTTAATTGGATTGTTCATCTTCTTTATTATTATTATTGTTGGTATTATTTGCCATATTTTAACATGTTTTATTAGTTTGTCATATATTATTTTATTCTTGCATGCTTAATTTGGGTTGTTTAATACTCTTTGGTTTCATTATGTTTATTATTGTTATTATTATAGTTGCAATTGCTAGTTTTATCATTATAATTTTTTATTATCCTTGTTTATTGCTATAATTTGATACTAGTATCATTATTATTATTAATATTATTATTTATATTTCTTATGCATGCTGAACTTTATGTATATTATATTTTTTATGCATGATTGGGTGTTATTGTTGTTATTTTATGTTCTTATGCATGTTAAATTCTATCATCATTATTTTATGCTTGTTTATGCATGTTGAATTTTATTATTATTATGTTATTTTTTATGCATGCTAAATTGTTAATTAATCAGATTGCATATTTTTATTATGTCATTTTAATTGTCTTGTCATACATGATGCAATTTTGTTTGCCTTAATTTAATTGTTTTCATGTTATATGTTTAATTAATTTTTATTACTAACTTCATTTTCATTTGTTTTTATTTTTTAATACTCATTTTTATGTGTGAGTTTTTGCCAAGTGGGAGCCCATAGAGACTTGAAGATACCATTTGTGTAACACCCCTTACCCATACTCAGGCGATCCCATCCGATGAGGAGTGAGGTGCCGTAGGGGTAAAGGTGCCACCACGCAGATACATAACATACATACACAGATTCTTAAACATACATAACAAAATACAAGGTAATTTAAAACTTTACAAAACCATTCATGAAAGCTGATCATGCATTAATATAATAGAAGCATTACATTACTGTTCTGATCAACTGAGAGAAACAATAGATAATTACAAACCCCAAAAATACATATACATAAGCGGAAGCTGTTATAAAACCAAAGTAAGAGAGTTCTATACAAAAAGAATCATAACGCTACAAAAATAAGCCCTATTCTAAGACCCTGCTGTGTTGGCTTTGATGGCGACGACTCTCCCAAAAGCGACTCCTTCCGCACCTGCACGGGTAAACACACCGTGCTAAGCGATAAACGCTTAGTGGGGAAAACACACATAGCATAAAGACAACCATTCACAACGGTCGTCAAGGCAATTCACATGCGTAAGTACATATAGCCATTCACCAAAAAGATTCATATCAATAATCGTATTCTCATTACAGATTGTACTTTTCATCATTGAATCCATAAGGATAAAACATGTAATTGCTCCTATAACAATTCATACAAGTACTTTAAGCATTGAAAACCCTGCTGACTCAAGGTAGTGGATAACGAGTGAACAGAAAGTACTTTACGAGTACCAATCGAATACGAAAAACCATTTTAACTTTTCAGTCATAAACATTTCCAGAAGGACCTTAAACAAGATCCAAACACAATACAGAAGTTCGCGAGGAACGAAACGGGGACCTGATCGGGATCCAAACGGAAATACAGAAGCTGCAGCAAAGACTCTATTAGGCATGCCTAACTATCCACTGATTAGACTCTAGCAGGTCATATATATACCATTCAAACCATTTCACAATTTCCAAAATCATCATCATCAAATGAGCATAATCATATCATGGTTACACTTGCATATCATTTATAGAATACCAAGCATAAATCTCATAACTGCTAAAGTAAACTGAAGTTCAAGGAACACGCGAAGAAAGAAAACTCATTCAGCATACAAGGGACTGTCGCGCTCGCGACAGAGACCAAAGTCTCTTCGCTGCGCGCGCGCGACGGATTTCGCGACCGCGAGGAGGACGAAAGGCCAGGCTCTGTCGCGCTCGCGACAGGTGTCGCGATCGCGATAGAGAACAAAAGGTACTGTCGCGATCTCGCGACGGATCGCGTGCTCGCGATAGTACTTGGCAACAATACTCTCTGTCGCGATCGCGATGGTTGTCGCGATCGCGATGGTTGTCGCGCTCGTGACAGAGGGTATACAACACTTTGGCTGTCGCGGGCTCGCGGCGGATGTCACGTGCTCGCGACAGCGAAGCTCCCACTACCGCTATGTGTCGCGATCGCGACAGCGTCGGGACTTTGAAAATCTGCAGAAATTCTGCAGATTTTCCTCTTCCATTTCCTCTCCAAACCACACAAAACTCAATCAAAGGTCCCTTACCTCAAATCCAGCCATCCAATAACATCAACAACCATAATACAACAATTATTCACAATATACTTCATCCAATCCATTAATTTACACATTCAATTTCATGAATCAATCAAAAACCCCATTTATGCATTAAACCACATCAATTCTAAAATTCCATAATTAACTCATACTTTTGCAAGATTCACACTTCAAAGCAAATACCCATATCATAAACATCAGAATAAAGAACATCTAACAACCTAATTCCATGAACCCATCAAGAACACACACATGAACATTTGCACAATAAAAGGAAGAAATTCCCAAACCTCAAAATCCTTAGCTCCTAGTGTTTAGTTCCACTTGATCCCGCAACTTCCTTGCCTTTAGGATCCCGGGGAGGCTCAACTAGGAACCCAACCAAGAACAAGCAAACAAAACAAAATCCAAACCTCAAAATCAATTCCGAAAATAAGAGAAGAGAAGAAGATGGAAACTTAAGCAAAAGTAAAAATGAATGCATAAAACTTACCAATGACTACTAAGAGATGATCAAACCCCACTAGAACTCTTGAATCTCAACTAAGGTCCAAGAGGAGAAGAAAGGAAGAAGAAAAGAAGAAGGGCGGCGAGAGGAACGGGAAACACAAGTGAGGAAAAATCTGATTTTCCCTTTTTCCTTTCTTTTCCTTTTCTTTTCTTAACCCTAGACACATGTCAAGATCCTAGTGGAGGGATTTGGTCACTCACACCCTAACTAAGTGCATCACACACACACAAAACTCTCCCAATTAACACATACTTTACATTTATATGCACAACACCCACAACCATAACCCACTAGTGCATATCCTACTATGGTGCACTCATGCACACACACAACTCTAACCCAATTAATTCACACCAAGGCACCATGCATGCACCCACGTGCTAGCAAAACCCTTAAAACATGCAAAATTACCAAAATGCCCTTATGATCCAAAACTCATGCAATTGCACACACATACATATATGGCTCATTCAACTAGGGGGATAAATGGGGTGTGACAACTCTCCCCTACTAACAAGAATTTCGTCCTCGAAATTCTCACCTGAACATAACAATTGCGGATACTGCAGTCTCATTGACTCCTCCGGTTCCCAAGTTGCTTCCTCAACCCCGTGGTGATTCCACAAAACCTTGACCAAAGGAATCTGCTTATTCCTCAGCTGTCTTACTTCCCGCTCTAGGATAGCTCTAGGCTCCTCGTCGTAGGAAAAATCTGACTGCACTTGAACCTCTTGAACCGACAATACATGGGAAGGATCCGATCTATACCGACGGAGCATCGAAACATGAAACACATCATGAAGCTTTGACAATTCCATCGGCAAAGCTAGTCTGTAAGCCACTGGACCCACTCTTGCTAACACCTCATACGGACCAATAAAGCGAGGACTAAGTTTCCCTTTCTTTCCAAATCGAAGTACTTTTCTCCAAGGAGACACTTTAAGAAAAACCTTGTCCCCGACTTCAAACTGTACATCCTTTCTCTTCAGGTTGGCATAAGACTTCTGTCGATCCTTGGCTACCTTCAAATTCTGCTGAACAACTCTGATCTTTTCTTCTGTATCTCTAACTAGATCTGGTCCAATCACTGACCTCTCAGATAACTCCGTCCAACAAACTGGAGTCCTACACTGACGCCCATACAGAGCCTCATATGGTGACATACCAATGCTTGACTGAAAACTGTTGTTGTAGGCAAATTCCATCAATGATACATACTTGTCCCAACTACCTGGAAAGTCCAAAACACAAGCCCTCATCATATCCTCTAAGATCTGAATCACACGCTCGGACTGACCATCAGTCTGAGGATGAAACGCTGTACTGAACTTCAGCTTGGTACCCAAAGCTCGCTGCAATTCTTTCCAGAACTTAGATGTGAACCTTGGGTCCCTATCAGAAACTATGGACAGAGGTACTCCATGCAATCGCACTATCTCATCTACATACATACTGGCCAATCTACTCATCGAATAATCCATTCTAACTGGCAAAAAGTGGGCAGACTTCGTGAGTCGATCCACAATCACCCAAACAGAATCATGCTTCCTCTAAGACAAAGGTAATCCGGAGACAAAATCCATGGCGATGTCATCCCACTTCCACTCGGGAACGGACAAAGGCGTGAGTAAACCAGAAGGAACCTGGTGCTCAGCCTTGACCTGCTGACAAGTCAAGCACTTGGATACAAAGTCCACTATGTCCCTCTTCATACCAACCCACCAGAAGAACTGCTTCAAATCCCGATACATCTTTACACTGCCAGGATGCATGGTGAAAACTGAACTATGTGCCTCATCCAAAATCTGTCTTCTTAACTCTGCACTATCCAGCACACACAAACGGTTTCCAAACAGAAGAACCCCATCCTGAACCGAAAACTCTGACCGCTTACCCGAACCGACTTCTTGCACAATCCGCTGAAGCTTCTCATCAACTTTCTGAGCATCTACTATCTGCTGTCTCAAAGTAGGCTTGACCCTCAACTGAGCTATCAAAGCCCCATCTGAGCCAAACCTCCATCTGAACTATCTCAAAAACAAGGCAGAAACTGACTTCCTACTCAATGCATCCGCGACTACATTGGCCTTACCCGGATGGTAATCCACAATGCAATCGTAGTCCTTAAACAGCTCAAGCCAACGACGTTGCCTCATATTCAATTCCTTCTGAGTCAGAAAATACTTCAAACTTTTGTGGTCCGAAAAGATCCTGCACTTCTCCCCGTAGAGATAATGACGCCAAATCTTCAAAGCGAAGACAACTGCAGCTAACTCAAGATCATGCGTCAGATAATTCCTCTCGTGTGGCTTCAATTGTCGAGAAGCATAAGCCACTACCTTACCTTCCTGCATCAGAACACATCCCAAACCAACACCTGAAGCGTCACTATATATAACAAACTCCTTACCCGAAGTGGGTTGAGTTAATATAGGAGCTTCAACTAACAACTGCTTCAACCTCTCGAAACAGGCTTGACATTTATCCGACCATTCGAACTTAATTCCTTTCCTCAATAACCTGGTCATCGGAGCAGCAATCACTGAAAAACCCTTAACGAACCGACGGTAATAACCCGCCAGACCAAGGAAACTCCTCACTTCCTGGACATTCCTAGGCGCTTTCCAATCCACTATCGCCTCAATCTTAGCTGGATCCACTTGGATACCCTTAGCTGAGACTATATGACCCAAAAACGACACTTCCTTAAGCCAAAAATCACTCTTACTCAACTTAGCAAACAACCGATGCTCTCTCAAAATCTGCAAAACTAACCGAAGATGCTCTTCATGCTCGGCTTCATCCTTGGAAAATACCAAAATATCATCTATAAAAACTACTACAAACCGGTCTAAGTATGGCCTGAACACTCTATTCATCAAATCCATAAATGCCGCTGGAGCATTAGTTAAACCGAACGGCATAACAAGGAACTCATAGTGGCCATACCGAGTCCGAAATGCAGTCTTAACCACATCCTCATCCTTAACACGAAGCTGATAATACCCAGACCGAAGGTCAATCTTAGAAAACACACCGGCACCTCGCAGCTGATCAAACAAATCTTCAACTCTGGGCAACGGATACTTATTCTTTACTGTGACCTTATTGATCTGTCTGTAGTCGATACACATCCTCAAGGATCCATCCTTCTTCTTAACAAACAGAACCGGAGCTCCCCAAGGAGATATGCTGGGTCGAATGTATCCCTTATCCAACAGCTCTTGCAGTTGAGTTTTAAGTTCTCTCAACTCTACAGGAGCCATCCGATAAGGTGCCTTCGACACCGGTGTGGTACCCGGCATAATCTCTATGGCTAGCTCAACTTCCCTCTCTGGAGGCAAACCAGGCAAGTCACTCGGAAAAACATCACTGAACTCTCGAACAATAGGGATGTTCTCAATCTTAACTTGATCCCTCCTGGAATCCAAAACCACAGCCAGAAAAGCCTCACAACCTTTTCTCATAAACCTCTTAGCTTGAATAGCAGAAATCACATTGTGCACGGAACTCGCACCCAAACCTCTGACAAACACTGGAGCTCGGTTCCTATCTCGAAGCATGAAAGTCTTCCTATGACAATCAACCACGGCTCTATACTTACTCAACCAATCCATACCCAAAATCAAATCATACTCTCTGAAGGGCAACTCTATCAAATCCACAGGAAACTCAACATTCTCAACCATCAACGGACAATTCCTATAAACTCTACTCACACTGACACTATGCCCTAACGGATTGGTCACACATATCTCATAGTCTAACTGTTCTACGACATGCAACTTATCAACAAACTTATGCGTGCACAAATATGAGTGTGTGGAACCAGGATCTATTAGAGCATATAATTCAGTGTCATGGAGTAGGAACTTACCAGCAATCACATCGGGGGCATCCTGCTCCTCTCTGGCTCTAACTGCATAAGCTCTAGCGGCCATAGGGGGAGGTCGCTCAACTGTCTCAGAACCAGTTACATCTCTGGGTCGACCGCCTCGACCTCTACCTCTACCTCTACCTCTAGTGGCCTGCGGAGCATTCGATCCAACTCTGCTAGCTCCTCCCAGAGGACCCGAGTCTTCGCCCATCTGAGGACAATTAGCCACACGGTGTTCGGTGCTCCCACACCTGAAACACCCACCAGTAAGCCACCTACACAGTGAGCCTTACTGCAGTTCGAACAAACGGGTGCAGCATCAGACCGGCCACCCCTACCAGAACCAGACACTGCAGCTGAACCTTGCCTTCTCCCTCTGGAAGCCGAACCAGCCGCAGGATCATCTTGCGAGTTTCTAGTCCTCTTACCCGAAGATGAGGAAACACCACCTCTAGCAGAACTCCTGCGCTGAGCTCTCTCTCTAATCAAAGTTTCCGCTTTCTCTGCCCTCAAAGCAGCCTCAGCAATCTGATAGTAATGTACCCCCGGCATACACATCAAAGAAACTAAAGCAATCTTCAAAGAATCATTCAACCCGGCCTCAAAGTGCTTGCATCTGAAATCATCCGTCATGACCCCACGCGGAGCATAACGAGACAACCGGTTAAACTCCTTCTCATAATCCGCAACCGATAAGGCCCTTTGCCTCAAACTCAGAAACTGCGCCCATCTTGCGTCCTTATATGCCTCAGTCACATACTTCTTAGAAAATTGCTCATCAAAGAAATCCCATGTCAGAGGGTCAGGCATCTGAGGCTGTCTACTCACCAACTCCCACCATTCATATGCTGAACCCTGAAGTAAAGCTACTGCACACTCAGCTTGCTGATCAGGAGGACACCTGACTTCCCTCAAGGCTCTCTTAACTTTATCAAGCCACTTCTCGGCTAACTCAGATTCATCAAGTCCGGTCCCATAAAAATCCTCAACACCCGCTCTTCTTAGACTCACAATCGGAGCTTTCGGGGCAGTCACTCTTTCCAAAACCCGAGCCATGTCTTGATGCAATCTAAGCATCGCCTCAAAAGGCATGGCAGCGGCCTCAGGCTGGACCCTAGCATGTTGAGCCGACACCGAAACAAAGACAGACGGATCTACCGCTGGAGGGTTCACACTTTCAGCGGACTCCTCAAGCGCACCGTGAGCAGAATCAGAATTCATCTAACAAACAAGAGGACAACCACATCAGCCAACACAGCCCTAAACATAGACATATACACACATAGCATCATATAAACAATCGCCCAGAAACGCCTAAACCGGTGCTCAGATACCACAACTTGTAACCCCTTACCCATACTCAGGCGATCCCATCCGATGAGGAGTGAGGTGCCGTAGGGGTAAAGGTGCCACCACGCAGATACATAACATACATACACAGATTCTTAAACATACATAACAAAATACAAGGTAATTTAAAACTTTACAAAACCATTCATGAAAGCTGATCATGCATTAATATAATAGAAGCATTACATTACTGTTCTGATCAACTGAGAGAAACAATAGATAATTACAAACCCCAAAAATACATATACATAAGCGGAAGCTGTTACAAAACCAAAGTAAGAGAGTTCTATACAAAAAGAATCATAACGCTACAAAAATAAGCCCTATTCTAAGACCCTGCTGTGTTGGCTTTGATGGCGACGACTCTCCCAAAAGCGACTCCTTCCGCACCTGCACGGGTAAACACACCGTGCTAAGCGATAAACGCTTAGTGGGGAAAACACACATAGCATAAAGACAACCATTCACAACGGTCGTCAAGGCAATTCACATGCGTAAGTACATATAGCCATTCACCAAAAAGATTCATATCAATAATCGTATTCTCATTACAGATTGTACTTTTCATCATTGAATCCATAAGGATAAAACATGTAATTGCTCCTATAACAATTCATACAAGTACTTTAAGCATTGAAAACCCTGCTGACTCAAGGTAGTGGATAACGAGTGAACAGAAAGTACTTTACGAGTACCAATCGAATACGAAAAACCATTTTAACTTTTCAGTCATAAACATTTCCAGAAGGACCATAAACAAGATCCAAACACAATACAGAAGTTCACGAGGAACGAAACGGGGACCTGATCGGGGTCCAAACGGAAATACAGAAGCTGCAGCAAAGACTCTATTAGGCATGCCTAACTATCCACTGACTAGACTCT
Source organism: Excoecaria cochinchinensis (assembly GCA_947683425.1). Lineage (NCBI taxonomy): Eukaryota > Viridiplantae > Streptophyta > Magnoliopsida > Malpighiales > Euphorbiaceae > Excoecaria > Excoecaria cochinchinensis. The sequence goes on from CANTUQ010000119.1 coordinate 12,009,946, forward strand.
AGCAGGTCATATATATACCATTCAAACCATTTCACAATTTCCAAAATCATCATCATCAAATGAGCATAATCATATCATGGTTACACTTGCATATCATTTATAGAATACCAAGCATAAATCTCATAACTGCTAAAGTAAACTGAAGTTCAAGGAACACGCGAAGAAAGAAAACTCATTCAGCATACAAGAGACTGTCGCGCTCGCGACAGAGACCAAAGTCTCTTCGCTGCGCGCGCGCGACGGATTTCGCGACCGCGAGGAGGACGGAAGGCCAGGCTCTGTCGCGCTCGCGACAGGTGTTGCGATCGCGACAGAGAACAAAAGGTACTATCGCGATCTCATGACGGATCGCGTGCTCGCGATAGTACTTGGCAACAATACTCTCTGTCGCGATCGCGACGGTTGTCGCGCTCGCGACAGAGGGTATACAACACTTTGGCTGTCGCGGGTTCGCGGCGGATGTCGCGTGCTCGCGACAGCGAAGCTCCCACTACCGCTCTGTGTCGCGATCGCGACAGTTGTCGCGATCGCGACAGCATCGGGACTTTGAAAATCTGCAGAAATTCTGCAGATTTTCCTCTTCCATTTCCTCTCCAAACCACACAAAACTCAATCAAAGGTCCCTTACCTCAAATCCAGCCATCCAATAACATCAACAACCACAATACAACAATTATTCACAATATACTTCATCCAATCCATTAATTTACACATTCAATTTCATGAATCAATCAAAAACCCCATTTATGCATTAAACCACATCAATTCTAAAATTCCATAATTAACTCATACTTTTGCAAGATTCACACTTCAAAGCAAATACCCATATCATAAACATCAAAATAAAGAACATCTAACAACCTAATTCCATGAACCCATCAAGAACACACACATGAACATTTGCACAATAAAAGGAAGAAATTCCCAAACCTCAAAATCCTTAGCTCCTAGTGTTTAGTTCCACTTGATCCCGCAACTTCCTTGCCTTTAGGATCCCGGGGAGGCTCAACTAGGAACCCAACCAAGAACAAGCAAACAAAACAAAATCCAAACCTCAAACCCAATTCCGAAAATAAGAGAAGAGAAGAAGATGGAAACTTAAGCAAAAGTAAAAATGAATGCATAAAACTTACCAATGACTACTAAGAGATGATCAAACCCCACTAGAACTCTTGAATCTCAACTAAGGTCCAAGAGGAGAAGAAAGGAAGAAGAAAAGAAGAAGGGCGGCGAGAGGAACGGGAAACACAAGTGAGGAAAAATCTGATTTTCCCTTTTTCCTTTCTTTTCCTTTTCTTTTCTTAACCCTAGACACATGTCAAGATCCTAGTGAGGGATTTGGTCACTCACACCCTAACTAAGTGCATCACACACACACAAAACTCTCCCAATTAACACATACTCTACATTTATATGCACAACACCCACAACCATAACCCACTAGTGCATATCCTACTATGGTGCACTCATGCACACACACAACTCTAACCCAATTAATTCACACCAAGGCACCATGCATACACCCACGTGCTAGCAAAACCCTTAAAACATGCAAAATTACCAAAATGCCCTTATGATCCAAAACTCATGCAATTGCACACACATACATATATGGCTCATTCAACTAGGGGGATAAATGGGGTGTGACAATTTGGATGTTATTCATTTTTTTATTATTTTTCATTATTTTGCTTTCATTTGGGTTTATTTTATTATTATTATGTAATTTGTAATAATAAATTTATTTTTATGCATGCTAATTAAAAAAGTCACAAAAATATTTCTATTTATTAAACTTGGGTTTTTCTAAATAAAAATGGGACCAATGTCCTAGTTTTTCTCATCCAAAATAAATTGTCACTTTAAAATTAATTTCTTTAACTATGCATGAGAGGACCAACGTCCTCATCTTTAACAAATAGCCCGTTTTATGTATGAATTGAATTTTATTTACAAATGGGGGTTGTATTCCGCCCCTAGTTTTGTTATAATATATTTCATATGCTTTATCTTAAATTCGTTTTTTTACTTACCGCTTTATTTATATGTTTGACATGCGCGTTAAATTAAATTGAATTAAAATTGAATGAGAAAAGGCATGAAACGCTAAATTCAAAACTTGATTATAAACTTAGCCAAGGTATGAATTAATGGGAAGTCCCGAACCATCTCTGGTCTTTGGGCTCAACGAGGTGAAAGGACCATTTCAATATTCCATTGGAATGGGACTTCCAAGACACCTCTTATGTCCCGTAAAAAGGCTTAATTTACAATTCTAGGCTCCATAGGGTTAAAGGGTCATTCCAATGTTCTATTAGGGTGATTGCCTCCAAAATCCCTTTGGTTTGTCCAAAATGGATATTATACGCCATCTTAGGCTCCCTGAGGCGAGACAAACTTTCCCAATATTTTATTAGGTGGCGACTCCATGAAACCTCCTTGTTGCCCAAAATAGACGCACTTGTAAATACCTTACAAGTTTTAATGAACCTCTCTCGATCGCCATAAAGGCGGGCTTTCGGGGACCTCAGGGTTCGACGCGCGTCACATTGGCGACTCCACTGGGGATTTCTTCAAAAGTACCTTGGCTAAAATTTACAATTGAGTTTTAATTTAGAAATTTCATCTCTTTTCGAAATTGCATTGCATCCATGCTAGAGCCTTAGATTATGCTAGTTTGGTCCTTATTTTAACCCTGGTGCATTCCCGAAGCACGACCCTACGTTCACTCAATATGGGGAAGTGTTAAGGATAATCACCAGCCCAAGCCTCGTGCCTTATGGTATATCAAATGGTGACCCAATCGGTCGTTATGCTTGTGATGAGCTAGACCCGTTGGCAGGGACCATGCTTAGGTAGCCCTAAAGTATCAATACCTTTGACTAAAGCTCATGTAATGGCAATAGATACTTCCACTAGGTGAAATGTACCATAATACCGTGCTTGCTATGTGGGCCATCATTTATTAAACAAGATCAATTAAATAAAATGGTCTTCATCAAAGGCTTTTATGCCCCGGTAGGCCCATCTTAATTTAATTGAGGTGTTTAAATACATAATGGCCAAACACTCATACGTGTGTACATTAGATAAGAGCTATTATGCTGCCGGTTTTCCACCGTGCGGTCATATGTGTCCGATGGGTTCCTTGTTAACCCTTGGTTAAAGCCCACCTAGGAAAGAGACTACACTACCTCGTGTGTGAGAGTGATAAGGTTGGAAGGATCTATCTTCTTGCATGTGTTTGTCTATGCTGCATCAGCACGACCATGTATTGCATTTCAATCATTCATCATCGTAACGAGATGTATTTTTTCAGCCATTATGGATTCGCCCGAGTGGTTTAAGGTCCCGACAGTCGGCTTAGAAGGATTCCACTCTTGGGATTACCAGAGCTAATGTCATATCAGAGCTCAGATTCTCTTTCAGAGGGTAGTGAGACTTTCTCTTCAGAATCATCAGCTGATACAAGTATGACTAACCAATCAAGTGGGTCTGATGCAACCAGGGCAATGATTGCCGAGGAAGTAGGAAGAAGAATGGAGAAGTTTGAGGCCAGAATGATAGCAATAATGGGCAACCTTGCCACTACCTAGATCTACTTGCGGGGCAACAGGCTGCTGCTCCAATTAGGGGGCCAGATGAACAAGGGGCTATTAGGGAGGATCCTCCTGCTGTAGTTGACCCACCTGTGGTTGAGCAAAGAGCACCAATTCCTGTTGAGCGCATGAAAGGCCCTAAATCTAAGGTTGACTTATGGGAAGATGAGCAAGAGGAACATATGGTAGGAAAGGGAAAGTCGCCTAAGCTGGAAGAGGCAATGTGGGGAAAGATGGGGGAGAAGTTTGAGGCTATGACAAGGATGATGACAGTAGGAAGGGGAATGAACCCGGAGGATCGTGAGCTAGATGGGGATGATATGATCCCCCAGAACTTCAAAATGCCTAATATTCCCAAATTTGACGGCACCTCTGACCCTGCTGTACACATCAAGCAGTACTCACTAGTCATGAAGGGGATAACTTTAACAAGGAAGCAGAAGATATAGTACTTTTGCTTGAGTTTTACAGGGGCTGCCATTGACTGCTACCATGGGCTAGACAGGAGGTCCAAAGAAGATTGGGACTTATTGACTGAAGAGTTCCTAAAGCAATAAGATTGCAGTACCCGAATGTAGGTCACACTGAAGGATCTAGAGCTGTTGCAGTAGAAGGCTGTGGAGTCTTTCCATGAATATCTCACTCGGTGGAGGAACCTGGTTATGGAGATGAAGTGCAAACCTGATACACCTGACCAGATCTGATTATTCATTCCGAATGCTAGCCCATATCTGAGAGATGGACTGAAAATGAAAGGGCTGAAGGATTGGGAGCCCTTGAAGGACATTGTTATAGAGGCAGAAGGAGAATATATGGCCAGAAGGGCAAGCAGTGAGGCTTATGCCAAGAAGGGTTACAACAACAAAGGTGCAACCAAGTCAGCTAGTTCCAGCAGTGGTAATAGAAGTGGGAAGACAGCTGAGGTGTCGGCAACAGGAATGAATCAGAGGTACTTCTCAAATTTGGGTAGGCCTTTGTTATGAGTATTGAAGAGGTTGATGAAGGAGGGGAAGTTACAACCCCTACCACCTAGGCCAGCTAGGACCTAAGGGGAACCGAGGCATAAAGAGAACGAATATTGTGCCTTTTACCAACATACTGGGCATTTGACAGACAATTGCTTCAGGCTGAGGTACCAGATTCAAGATCTGATCGATAGTAAGCAGATCACCGATCCTGAAAAGAGGGAGAGTAAGAAGAAGTCTAATTTCAATTATGTGCCACCGCCTGTCTTTATGATTGGGTTGAGCCTACCCAAATGGCATGTCCTTTAAGATTTGTATGGAAATGATTACGTCGCTATCACTCGCCCTGAGGCAAGTGAAAAAGGGATTCCCGTGGCGGCGATAGATTGTTGGTCCACTAGTGAGAGTGGAGACGAAGATAAAGAGGAGAAAGATGGATAGTTTATGGATCCATGGGATTCGAAGGAGGAGGAGAGAGTTGGGGCTGTAACAAGAAGTGGGAGAGTGGTCCCCGAAATTTAGAAGCAGCAGGACTCAGTGCAAGCACCTATAGAAAAGGAGCCTGAAGAAAATACCATAGTAAAGCAGCTAAAAAAGACCACGGCTCAGATATCAATTTGGGACCTTTTGAGATAGTCCCCCTCCCATAGACAGAAGTTGGTTGAGGCATTGAGTGAGCCTACTGTAGCTACCACAATTTCTCCGTCTGAGCTGCTAGATTTTGTCAAGGGAGGAGCGGGGGAGAGACTGGTGTTTTCTGATGCAGATTTACCAGTTGAGGGCTGTAATCACAATAGGCCACTTTACATCAAGGCTTAAATTAATGGCAAGCACACCGCTTGTGTTATGGTTGATGATGGGTCATCCATAAATGTCTGCCCTTTGGTGGCACTTCAGGCTTTTGGGCTGGACGAGAGTATGCTGAGCAAGTCTGATTTAACCATCACAGCCTATGATAATTCTCGGAGATAAGCGTCGGGAGCTTTCAGAGCTCTGGTCAAGACTGGGCCTATTGAGACAGAGATAGAATTTGTGGTCTTGCCTATCCCAGCAAATTTCTCAGCCCTACTGGGAAGACCGTGGTTCCATAAATTAGGAGGAGTGCCGTCCACCCTACACCAAATGGTAAAGATACCTCATGAAGGGGAGGTGGTGACCATAAAAGCAGCGAGAAAGAACCAGGTGTCTGCCTTGGGGATCTCTAATCAGCCATTTAGTGGCTTTCACGTATCAGTGATTGGTGAGGAGTAGGGCTTGGCAGATAGCCCTCAGGTGGTGAACATGATGAAGAAGATGCACTTCCTTCCAGGTGCTGGTTTGGGAAAAAACTCACAAGGGCTGCAATCTGTTATCACAACACAAGGCCAGAAAGATCGGAAGGGTCTGGGCTACAAAGGACAGCATGGCAAGAAGAAAGTGCCAAAGAAGATCCCCCACATTTTAGAGAGTTTTGTTCCCTCATCTTTGGTTTGTGCTTATACTGGTGATGAAGAGCCTCAGTGGATAAATGGAAAGATTATCCCAGGGTTTGAAATCTTTAATGATGTCTTCGACTGGGATCTTGGAGTTGTCAAGTCCGCAGAGAACTTCTGGGATGAGGAGATCATGACTCAGTGCAATATTTAGGACAGGGATGGGCCCGAGGAAGTTATCACTGATAAGCTGTTAGCTACCAGGTTAAGGGGAAAAGAAAAGGTGGCAGAGTCAGATCTGAAGTTTAAAGATTTTAAGATCTCACCGGAGGTAGTTGAAAAGCCTCCACCAAGCCAGGAAGTCAAAACACAGTCAGCTGCAACGTCATCGTCGATAGAAGATGAAGACAATAGTTATCTAGATACTATTTTTATGCCAGAACTTTTTAATGACAATGTTAATGTTGCTAATTACATAAATGAGATGAATAACTTTGCTTACTTGTGTGATGTTTCTGATGATTTCATTCCCCGTGATCATAAATATGATGCATTCATTTTTGATATTAACTCAACTAGCACGACTGCATTTAATCTCGAAACTTTGGAGAATCCAAAGGAAATTTTGATAGCATCAGATATAACTCCTGAGGAGAGGCTAAAATTTGAGAGAATATTAAAAAAATATGAAAAAGTCTTTGACTGGACCTACGAGGACATGCCGGGAATTGATCGAGATGTAGCTGAACATGCCATTCCAACTTACCCAGAGAGTAAACCGGTCAAGCAAAAGGTCAGAAGACTTAGGCCAGAATGGGCTCAGAAGGTGAAAGAGGAGATCCATAAGCAGATTGAGGCTAAGTTTCTACTGGAGGTTAAATACCCAATGTGGCTAGCTAATGTAGTTCCTGTAGCTAAAAAGGATAAAAAGGTTCGAATATGTGTGGACTATCGGGACCTGAACAAAGCCTGCCCGAAGGATGATTTTCCTCTACCTCATATTGATGTGCTGGTAGATAGTGCCGCTGCTTGTATGATGTACAGCTTCATGGACGGGTACGCAGGGTACAATCAAATCCTTAACAAGATAGTGGATCGGATTAAAACAGCCTTCATCACCGAATGGGCTACATTTGCTTATCGGGTCATGCCTTTTGGACTAAAGAATGCAGGAGCGACCTATCAGAGGATGGCCACCAGAGTTCTCAATGATTTGATCTATAAAGAAGTGGAGGTATATATTGATGACATGATGATCAAGTCAGCTACTAGAGAAGGTCACTTCGAGGCTTTGGAAAAGTTCTTTCAAAGGATCAATAAGTATGACCTGCGCCTCAATCCCAAGAAGTGCATTTTTGGGGTTACCTCTGGTAAGCTATTAGGCCATGTGGTAAGCCAGAGAGGAATTGAAGTAGATCCTGACAAGGTCAGGGCCATCAGAGAGATGCCAGTGCCTCAGAAAGAAAAAGAGGTTAGAAGTTTCCTGGGAAAGCTTCAGGACATCAGCCGATTTATTGCCAAGCTGGCTTCAGTGTGTGAGCCCATCTTCAAGCTTCTTAAGAAGAATCAGCCTGTGGTGTGGAATAATGATTGTCAATTGGCCTTTGATACTATTAAGGATTATCTCTTGAATCCACCAGTTTTAAGACCACCATATCATGCCAAACCATTAATCTTGTATCTGGCAGTAGAAGACAATTCAGTGGGTGCCATGATGGCCTAGGAGGATGACTTTGGGGTAGAGTTTGTTGTTTACTATCTTAGCAAGAAATTCCTGCCATATGAAGCCAAATATGTGGAAGTGGAAAAGATTTACTTAGCAGCTATTTGGGCTTCTAAGAAGTTGCGACACTACTTTCATTCCTTCACTGTACAAGCGGTTGCTAAGCATAACCCGCTCAGGTACCTTCAAGAAGCACCCTCTCTACTAGGAAAAATGGGAAGATGGTTACTACTGTTGCAGGAGTTTGATATCGAATACATCACCAGGAAAACCATTAAAGGAAGAGCTGTAGCTGAGTTCTTGGCTGAACATCCTATTGAGGGAGACCAGTTCGAATACAATTTCCCAGATGAAGATGTCATGGCCATAGCAATACAAGGGTGGCAATTGTTCTTCGATGGGGCAGTCAACAGTAAAGGCGCAGGAGCGGGGATCATTTTTATGACCCCGGATGGTGAAAAGCTGCCGTTAGCCAAGAAGTTGAGGTACAAGGTGACCAACAATGAAGTAGAATATGAAGCTTGCATCTTTGGATTGGAAGCATTGCTTCCTCTGGGGGCAAAGACCGCAGAAGTCTTCAAAGATTCTTCGTTAGTAATCCATCAGATCACAGGGGAATGGTCAGTTAAGGAAGAAAGGCTGTTACCTTATGTGAAGCATTTGAGAATGTTGAGTAGCCAGTTTGAGACTTGCACCTTTCACTTCACCCCCAGGGATGAAAATTAATTGGCTGATGCTCTAGCGACATTAGTGTCCATGTGGGATAATCCAACAGGGGTTGCTATGAAACTCGTGCTAATCTCTAGCTCTGAAAAACCTTGCTTTGAAGCTAAGCAGGTGATGGATGTTGGGGCCACTGATGGAAACCCTTGGTACTATGACATTCAGAATTATTTGGAACGGTCAGTTTTTCCAGAGGAAGCCACTGAGAAAGACCAAAGGATGATTCGAAAGTTGTCCACTCAATTCATCAGTGTAAATGGCACTTTGTATAAAAGGCAAGTAGATGGTAACCAGTTAAGATGTTTGGCAGAGAAAGAAGCTGAAAAGGTTATGGAAGAGGTTCATGCCAGAGTCTGCGGAGCTCACATGAATGGCTTAGCCTTTGCGAAAAAGATCACGCGCCAAGGATTCTATTGGCTCACAATGGATACGGATTGTTCAAAATATGTGAAGCAATGCCAGTTATGCCAGCAATACGCGAATTTAAGGCATGTCCCAGTTTCAGAGCTACATAATTTGACATCTCCATGGCCATTTGTAGCTTGGGGGATAGATATGATAGGCGAGATACGTTCTATAGCTTTTAATGGACACAGGTTCATTATAGTCGCCATTGATTATTTCACTAAATGGGTCGAAGCTGAGTCTTTCAAGAAGATTGATGCCCGAGACATGGCTAAGTTCATCGAGCGGAATTTGATATGCAGATATGGCCTCCCACATCACATTGTGTCTGATAATGGGGTGCAATTCTTAGCAGAAACTAAGCAGATGCTTCAGAAGTATGAAATCCAGCATCACAAGTCTTCTCCTTACCGTCCTCAAGCTAATTGTGCGGTTGAAGCAGCGAACAAGAATGTGAAAAGAATATTGGCCAAGATGGTTAAGAGCTATAAGGATTGGGCAGAAAAGCTGCCTTTTGCACTCTGGGGTTATAGAACCACAGTCAGAACCTCTATGGGAGCAACACCATTCTCTCTGGTATACGAAACCGAAGCAGTTCTGCCAGTTGAAATTGAGCTGAAATCTTCAAGGGTAGTTATGGAAGCCAAGGTTCCAGAGACAGAATGGGCACAACAGCGATTATTGCAGTTGAATCTGTTGGATGAAGATAGGTTGAGAGCCTATTACCACAATAGCTCGGTCCTTTGGCAAGAAGGTACGAAAGCATCCATTGAAAGAAGGGGATTTGGTCTTTAAGATGATGAGGCCGAGAGTGCCAGACATACGGGGAAAATTCAGGCCGACCTGGGAAGGCCCGTTCATCTTGAAAAAGTTGCTAACAAAAGGAGCAGCAATCTTAGCAGATAGCGATGGGAATGAGTTTAAAGACCCGGTCAATATCGATAGACTAAAAAGGTTCCATGGCTAAAGACCAGAAAATAAAAAGAAGAGAATAAATGCCCCGCAGGTCAAAAATCGAAAAAAGGCGGCCTTGCTAAAATTGGGCGCCCTATCAGGGTGAAAACCGAAAAAAGGCATCCTAGGCAAAAATTAAGGGTGGAGAGAAAATGTTCAATCGAGAAAACTCGAGAGGGCCAATTGATAACAGGAGTTTGATATTTACAAGATCTATTCAGAGATTAGGTGTAGTCTTGTGCTTTTGAATTCTTGTTAAATAAGGATCATGTATGATGAAATCATATAGAAATATACTCAATTTTGCAATGAATAAAAGAATACAGTTTACATTTTCATTGTTCTTTTAGTTCTGCCTAAAGAAGAAATATATCACTTATTCATCTAATGACTATTGTCTAATCATTCTGTTGGAAGATATCTAAGCAGGTGTGTGCTATTCATTCTTAGCGGAGGTTCTGATAATAGCCTTCTCTTGTAGTTAAAAAAAAAGGCCGTTAGAGATGAAAACCGTAACTGGCTCTCTAAACAAAAGTTAGGCCAAAGGGCAGGGTGAAAACCTGGAGGAGGCAGTCTGCCCTAAAAAAATGAATAAATAAAAGCCGCTGGATTGGGTTGGGTCCATTCCAGGCAGAAATTAGGCATAGGGTTATGTGAAAATCCCTAAAGGGATGCATTTTCCATGAAGAAAAGCTAGTGTGAAAATCCACAAGGGACGCACTACCTTTAAAGCAATGGCGTTTGATGCCTGGAGCGATGAGGCGACATTACTTCAAATGATCATCCTTCAGTCAGATAATGCATGAGTCAGAATCCTGGGCATACGATCATCGACCGGGGGGCAAAGATGCACACTTGATGTCTCTCTCAGAAAATGTTTTGGGGGTCAGAGTCCCTAAAGCTAAGATGCCACTCTATCAGATTCCCGGAGGCGCGATGCAACAGCCAAGCTATATCCTCAGCAGATCCTTAACCACCTATGATAGAGTTAATCTATTTTTGCAAACATTTACATCTCATATCATATACACTTAAATTTTTGTATATATTTCTGTGCACATGACTTTGCAGGAAATATCTAAATGAAGATCATCGGTTTTCGTACTTTTAGTAGTCTGTAGCAGACTCGGTGCAGTCCTCTGCGAAGGACATCCTCTGCATTTTTAGTAGTCTTGTCAGCGACTCGGTGCAGTTCTCCTCTTGCGCTTTTTGTAGTCTTGTCAGCCACTCGGTGCATTGTCATTTGCGGATGACGCGTCTGCATTTTTAGTAGTCTTGTCAGCGACTCGGTGCAGCTCTCCTCTTGCGCTTTTTGTAGTCTTATCAGCGACTCGGCGCATCGTCATCTGCGGATGACACCCCTGCACTTTTAGAAGTCTGTAGCAGACTCGGTGCAGTCCTCTGAAGAGGACATTTCCTGCGTTTTGTAGCCTTGATCAGGATTACCCAATGATGAAATTAAATGTGCCGATTTATGGGCGAAAAGAATGAAAGTTGGAAGTGATAATTTCCTTGTCGTTTTGATTTGTTAGGAATGAATAAAAATGTATTTTAAAAATATTTTAAAAATTATTTTGGGATAAAAAAAGTTAGTTTTTAAATTATTGTGTTTCATAGAAAATTTAAAATATATATATATATATATTTTTGGCGCGAATGTCGGGTTGCGGTAGCGCTGCGCAGCGCCCCGGCACGCAGGCAGAGCCTGCTGGGCGACGCGCCTGTCGCCCCTTTGGCTGCCGATTTCCGTTTTTACTCATTTTTGGGTGTTTTTAATTGATTTTTTTTGCATGATTTAATTTAAATTCAATGCTAAAACTTTTTATATCCTTACCCCTTGAAATTCTACAGTTTCTAGTGATTATTGGGGTTAATTTAATTTAATTCTTTAATTAAAAATCTGATTTTTGGGGGAGGAATAAAAAGGTTTTTGGAGAGAGAATTAGGGGGGATTTTCTTTAGAAAATTATTTTTCTTCTTCTTTCTTCTCTCAAACAAATTCTCTCAATTTCTAAAGAAGTTTTCCAAGTGAATTCTTGAGACAAAAAATAACAATTTTTGTTCTTGGGAATTTTTCCTCTTCTCATCAAACAATTTTTATTTTGAGACAAATAAATCAATTATTTGTTCTTGGGTAAAAATTCACTTTTGATATTTTAATCTTTCTAATATATTCTTACAATCAAGACAAGGAATTGGATCTCCTTACCTTCATTTCATCAAGCTAATTTTGAGGATAAATATTCTTGGCTCAATTTCTTAATTTAATTTTTAATTTCATTTTTTGTTTCCAATTAATTGGTTAAAATGTAAATTCTTTTTAGTTTTATCATTTTCTTATCATTTCTTATTCTTTTGTTTTTATTTAATTAGTTAACATGTGAATTCTCTTAGATCTATCTTTTTATTTCTTATTTCTTATTTAATTGTTCATGTTCATATTATTGTCATCATTTTTGTCTATATATTATTAGTATTATCAGTTAACATGTTTTAGCATAATTGGCTTATTTTATTTTCATTTTATTCTTCCATATTTAATTGGATTGTTCATCTTCTTTATTATTATTATTATTGTTGGTATTATTTGCCATGTTTTAACATGTTTTATTAGTTTGTCATATATTATTTTATTCTTGCATGCTTAATTTGGGTTGTTTAATACTCTTTGGTTTCATTATGTTTATTATTGTTATTATTATAGTTGCAATTGCTAGTTTTATCATTATAATTTTTTATTATCCTTGTTTATTGCTATCATTTGATACTAGTATCATTATTATTATTAATATTATTATTTATATTTCTTATGCATGCTGAACTTTATGTATATTATATTTTTTATGCATGATTGGGTGTTATTGTTGTTATTTTATGTTCTTATGCATGTTAAATTCTATCATCATTATTTTATGCTTGTTTATGCATGTTGAATTTTATTATTATTATGTTATTTTTTATGCATGCTAAATTGTTAATTAATTAGATTGCATATTTTTATTATGTCATTTTAATTGGCTTGTCATACATGATGCAATTTTGTTTGCCTTAATTTAATTGTTTTCATGTTATATGTTTAATTCATTTTTATTACTAACTTCATTTTCATTTGTTTTTATTTTTCAATACTTATTTTTATGTGTCAGTTTTTGCCAAGTGGGAGCCTATAGAGACTTGAAGATACCATTTGGATGTTGTTCATTTTTTTATTGTTTTTCATTATTTTGCTTTCATTTGGTTATTTTATTATTATTATGTAATTTGTAATAATAAATTTATTTTTATGCACGCTAATTAAAAAAGTCAAAAAATATTTCTATTTATTAAACTTGGGTTTTTCTAAATAAAAATGGGACTAATGTCCTAGTTTTTCTCATCCAAAATAAATTGTCACTTTAAAATTAATTTCTTTAATTATGCATGAGAGGACCAACGTCCTCATCTTTAACAAATAGCCCGTTTTATGTATGAATTGTATTTTATTTACAAATGGGGGTCGTATTCAGCCCCTAGTTTTGTTGTAATATATTTCATATGCTTTATCTTAAATTCATTTTTTTACTTACCGCTTTATTTATATGTTTGACATGCGCGTTAAATTAAATTGCATTAAAATTGAATGAAAAAAGGCATGAAACACTAAATTCAAAACTTGATTATAAACTTAGCCAAGGTATGAATAAATGGGAAGTCCCGAACCATCTCTAGTCTTTGGGCTCAACGAGACGAGAGGACCATTTCAATGTTCCATTGGAATGGGACTTCCACACGACACCTCTTGTGTCCTGTAAAAAGGCTTAATTTACAATCCTAGGCTCCATCGGGTTAGAGGGTCATTCCAATGTTCTATTACGGTGATTGCCTCCAAAATCCCTTTGTTTTGCCATAAATGGAAATTATACCCCATCTTAGGCTCCCTGATGCGAGACGAACTTTTCCAATGTTTTATTGGGTGGCGACTCCATGAAACCTTCTTGTTGCCCAAAATAGACGCACTTGTAAATACCTTACAAGTTTTAATGAACCTCTCTCGATCGCCCTAAAGGCGGGCTTTCGGGGACCTCGGGGTTCGGCGCGCGTCACAGCTGCATTGGAGATGACAGAGGAATCGATATCTGGCATGTCATAGTCAGTACTATCAAGAAAATGTGGAACAACCAACCATCCTTCGGGGGCACACTCTGACATCGGCCCCAACAGGTATGTACTGCCACAGGTATGCGTCTTTTATATGCCCTGTACATTTGCTTTTCCCTTGTTGTAGTAAAAAAGAAGAGGTCCAGGATAAGCACCAGCAAGAAAAGTGACGAATGGTTCACCATACCGACCTAAGGATGGTCGACAGATCAGATAATATACTAGCCGGATGGGGGTTAGCAGATCAGACATTGCACTAGTCGGATGGGGGTTAGCAGATCAGATATTGCACTAGCCGGATGGGGGTTAGCAGATCAGACATTGCACTAACCGGATAGGGGTTAGCCGGATGGGGGTTAGCAGATTAGACATTGCACTAGCCGGATGGGGGTTAGCAGATCAGATAATGCACTAGCCGGATGGGGGTTAGCAGTCGGATAATACACTAGCCGGATAAGGGTTAGCAGATCAGAATATTGTACTGACAAGATGGGGGTTAGCAGATAAGATATTGTACTGACCAGATGGTGGTTAGCAGAACAGATATTATACTGACCGGATGGGGGTTAGCAGATCAGATATTACACTGACCGAATAATGGTTAGCAGATAGGATGTTACACGGATCGGTTGGAGGTTACCAAGGTTATGTTGTGCAAGTCCAGAAGCGGCTACCAAGATAGAACGTTCAATCACATGCGATAGAACAAATCACAACCGGCATTGTAGTTAGAGAACACTACATCTCACAGACACTGCATGAGCCAAGACGAGGCCAGCAGAACACATGCGGTAGAACAGATTGCAAACAGAGATTGTAGTTAGAGAACACTACATTTCACAGAAACCATGCAGGCTGGGATGAGGCTAGCGGATCACCAGCAATAGAACGGATCGCAACAGAGGTTAGAGTTAGAGACACTGCACCTCACACCGTGCAAGCCGAGCAAGGCTAGCGGGATAGATCAGCCACCGTGCATGCAGAGACAAGGACAGCGGGGCACCAGCGATAGAACAGATCACAACAGAGGTTGGAGTTAGAGACACTGCACCTCACACCATACAGGTCGAGACGAGGCCAGCGGGACAAATCAGCCACCGTGCAGACCGAGACGAGGTTAGTGAGGCACCAGCTATAGAATAGATTGCAAACAGAGGTTGTAGTCAGAGAGTACTGCATCTCACAGACACCATGCAGGCCGGGACGAGGCCAGTGGATCACCAGCGATAGAACAGATCGCAACCAGGATTGCAGTTAGAGAACACTGCATCTCACAACAGGATTGTAGTTAGAGAACACTACATCTCACAGACACTGCGCGAGCCGAGACAAGGCCAGCAGAACGCATGCGGTAGAACAGATTGCAAACAGAGATTGTAGTTAGAGAATGCTATATTTCACAGAAATCGTGCAGGCCGGGATGAGGCTAGCAGATAACCAGCAATAGAACAGATTGCAACAGAGGTTAGAGTTAGAGACACTGCACGTCACACCGTGCAGGCAGAGACGAGGCTAGTGGGATAGATCAGCCACCGTGCATGCTGAGATGAGGACAGCGAGGCACCAGCTATAGAACAGATCGCAACAGAGGTTAGGGTTAGAGACACTGCACCTCACACTGTGCAGGTTGAGATGAGGCCAGCGGGACAGATCAGCCACCGTGCAGACCGAGATGAGGTAGCGGGGCACCGGCGGTAGAACAGATCACAAACAGAGGTTGTACTCAGAGAGTACTGCATCTCACAGACATCGTACAGGCCTGGACGAGGCTAGCGGATCACCTGCAGTAGAACAGATCGCAACCAGGATTGCAGTTAGAGGACACTGCATCTCACAACGGGATTGTAGTTAGAGAATACTACATCTCACAGACACTACGCGAGCCGAGATGAGGCCAGCAAAACACATGCAGTAGAACAGATCGCAAACAGAGATTGTAGTTAGAAAACACTGCATTTCACAGAAACCGTGCAGGCCGGGACGAGGCTAGCAGATCACCAGCAATAGAACAAATCACAACAGAGGTTGGAGTTAGAGACACTGCACCTCACACCATATAGGCCGAGATGAGGCTAGTAGGATAGATCAGCAACCGTGCATGCCGAGATGAGGATAGCGGGGCACCAGCGACAGAACAGATCGGAATAGAGGTTGGAGTTAGAGACACTGCACCTCACACCGTGCAGGTCGAGACGAGGCCAGCGGGATAGATCAGCCACCGTGCATGCCGAGATGAGGACAGCAGGGCACACGCGATAGAACAAATCACAATGAGATTGTGGTTAGAGGACACCGCATTTCACAGACGCCGTGCAAGCCAACCGGAGGCGAGCAGGACAATGTAATAGAAAAGATTGCGAACGAGCCACAGTCGGATAGCACTACAGCTCAGCAGTGACAAGTCGCAACATTCCACATGGCAAAAGGTAACGGCTGCCTCAGGTACGCATCTCTTTCCTTTTTTCTCTGAATTTTGGCTCATCTAAGCACTAGTGTACTAGTTTCCCCAAAATTGGGGGCAACTGTTGACACTAGGTCCCGAGACAGCCCAGATCAGAGTTACCCAATGATGATAAAATGCCTTGTCACAGGCAAAAAGGCTAAAAGTGGTGATTTCCCTGTAAAATTTGCATTTTAGAATGAAAAATAATAAAATAATAAAAAATATTTTAAAAATTAGATTAGAAAAATGGGGCTTAGATTTATAGTATTTTTGTTAATTTTTTTAAAAAAAAATAAAAAAATTCAGAGCGTCGGCCGCGGCGGCACCTTGCGGCGTCGCGCACACGCGCTACGGACGCCCATCAGGCGCTCCGACGGGCATCCGTAACCCCTGTCCGCCGCAAAATGGTCATTTTCGCCCTAAAAATCAATTTTTCCTATTTTTTTCCACAAAATTCGATTTTTTTATCACTTTTTTAAGGTTTTTTCAGGTTTTTTTCACTTTTTAAAATTTAAAATAGATAATATCTGATTTTATTAGGTTTTATCCCTTTAATTATTTTTATTTTTTTTATTTTCTTCATATAAAAAGAAAGAGATGAAAACCAAAAGGAGGGGGATTTTTTCTAGAGTTTTTTTTCATCTTTGCTTTTCTTCTTCTTCCTCTCAATTTCTCTCTAAAAATTCCAGATTTTTCCCCAAGCAAAAATAAAAAAGAGAAAATTTCATCTTTCATTCTTTTTCCAACATAATTTCTTCTAAACATATATTTGGAAGGAGTTTTGTTGTTTGAGTTAATTTTGAGACAAATACAACAATTATTTGCTCTCAAAATTCCTTTTTTTTTGTTTTTTATTAGTGTTCAATTAAACTTTTTTCATTGATTCTATTTTAAATCTCTCTTTGATGGAAAATTAATTTTGATACAAACAAAATAAGTGTTTGTTATCAAAATCTAATTTTTTCATTTGATTTTCTAAAAATATTTTATTTTGAGATAAACAAAATCATTGTTGGTTTTTAAAATTATTTTTTTATTTTTAATCAATAAAAATCATTCTTTAGGCAAAGAAATTAATTTTTTGTTCTTAAAAAATTGTTAATTTTCTTTCTTCATTTTTTTCAAGCCTATTTTTCCTGGAATAAAATTCCAATATTTTCATATCTCAATTCTAATCTTGCAAACCAGAATAAGGAAATCAATCATCCTTTTTACCTTCATCGAATCCGAAACTCTGAGGGTAAACATTCCGGGCTTGTTCTTCTCATTCTTTTTGTTCATATTTAATTTATTCATGTTTATTTTTATTATTTTTAGTTATTTATTTATTTCATTGTTTATATTTATTTTATTTATTTTATTTATATATGATTTTATTTTTATTCATGTATATTTTATTGTTTTCATTAATTTATTTATTATTCTCATTTATTTATTTATTCTATTCTTCTTATATTTGTTTTGTTATGTATATATATTATTACATTTTTATTCATGTGTATATTGATCTCTTTTAATTCCTAACATGTAACTAATTTATTTTGCTTTGATTTCTCATTATTTTTAACATGTAATTAATAAATTCATTTTAATTGATATTTTTACCATGTAAAGGTTTTATATTAATTGCGATACATCAATTAACCATGTTACTTCTTTAATCATTTTTTTATTCTTTTCCATTGTCATTATCATATATTTAATATTTTGTTCACTTATTTATTTTCATTATTATCATGTTCATATTTTTACATATTAATTAATTAACATGTTAATTCATTTGTTATTTTGATATCATTTCATTTTATCTCATTTTATTTTATTTTATCTTTATTTTATATTTAATTGATTTTAATTGATTCAATTACTAACATTATTTTATTTGTGTTTTATTTTTATTTCACATCTCATTTTCCCTCTTGGGCAATTTTTGCGAGCACATGGGGAGATCCAGAAGGCTCATTTAGGATTAAGTATTTATTTGCTTTATTTGTAATCTTTTATTCATTTGGTTTTTCCATTTATTTTGCTATGTAATTTTCCTATAAAATTATTTATTTTAGGTGCTGGAAAGAAAATCACTAAACATTTTTTATTAATTAACTTAGAACTTTTCTTAATAAAAATGGGACCAATATCCCAATTTTTCCATCGAAAATCATCACATCAAAATTATTTCATAATAAATATGCATCCGAGGACCAATGTCCTCATCATTAATGAATATCCCGATTTATGAATGATTTGTATTTTATTTACAATGGAGATTGTATTCCGCCCCTAGTTTTGTTGTATTTACTTTCATGCACTTTACTTTAATTATGCTTTATTTATCGCTTCTTTTTAATGAATAACTTGCGCTTTAATTTAATTGCACCGAATGGAATGAGGAATTGGATGAAACAATAAGTTCAAAACTCGATT
Organism: Excoecaria cochinchinensis; assembly: GCA_947683425.1. NCBI lineage: Eukaryota > Viridiplantae > Streptophyta > Magnoliopsida > Malpighiales > Euphorbiaceae > Excoecaria > Excoecaria cochinchinensis. The sequence continues at coordinate 12,028,731 of CANTUQ010000119.1, forward strand.
ATAAACCTAACCAAGGCATAAATAAGTGGGAAGTCCCGAACCTACTCTGGTCTTTGGGCTCAATGAGGCGAGAGGGCCATCTCGGCATTTTGTTGGGGTGAAAATCTCCAAGACACCTCTTGTGTCCCGTAAAAGGGTCAAATTTGCACAGTCGTAGGCGCCACGAGGTGAGAGGGCCATCTTAATGTTCAATTAAGGTGGATACCTCCAAGATACCTCTGGTTTGCCCAAGCATGAGGCTAGAGGACCATTCTGTCATTAGGGTGGACACCTCCAAGACACCTCCGACTTGCCTATGATAGACACAGCAGCGCTGTCTTAGGCTCACTGAGGCTAGACAACCTTTCCCAATGTTCTATTGGGTGGCAACTCCAAGAAACCTCCCTGTTGCCCAACATAGATGCACTTATAAATACCTTACAAGTTTTCATGAACCTCCACCCGATCGCCCTAAAAGCGGGCCTTCGGGGCGCGCCGGGGTTCGATGCGCGTCACAGGGGGGTTAGCAGATAAGAATATTGAACTAACCGGATGGGAGTTAGCAGATCAGACGTTGAACTAGCCAGATAGGGGTTAGCAGATCAGACATTATACTAGCCGGATGGGGGTTAGCAGATCAGACATTGAATTAGCCGGATGGGGGTTAGAAGATCAGACATTGTACTAGCCGGATGGGGGTTAGCAGATCAGAATATTGTACTAGTAGGATGGTGGTTAGCAGATCAGATATTATACTGACCAAATGGTGGTTAGCAGATTAGATATTATACTGACCGGATGGTGGTTAGCAGATCAGATATTGTACTGACCGGATGGTGGTTAGCAGATCAGATATTACACTAACTGAACAATGGTTAGCAGATAGGATGTTACACGGATCCGTTGGAGGTTACCAAGGTTATGCTGTGCAAGCCCAAAAGCGGTTACCAAGACAGAACGTTCAATCACATGCGATAGAATAGATCGTAAATAGAGGTTGTATTCAGAGAGTACTGCATCTCACAGACTCCATGCAGGCTGGGACGAGGCTAGCGGATCACCTGCGGTAGAACAGATCGCAAACAGAGGTTGTAGTCAGAGAGTACTGCATCTCACAGACTCCGTGCAGGTCGGGACGAGGCTAGCGGATCACCAGCGGTAGAACAGATCGCAAACAGAGGTTGTAGTCAGAGAGTACTGCACCTCACAGACTCCGTGCAGGCCGGGACGAGGCTAGCGGATCACCAGCGGTAGAATAGATCGCAAATAGAGGTTGTAGTCAGAGAGTACTGCATCTCACAGATACCGTGCAGGCCGGGACGAGGCTAGCGGATCACCAGCGGTAGAACAGATCACAAACAGAAGTTGTAGTCAGAGAGTACTGTATCTCACGGACTCCATGCAGGCCGGGATGAGGCTAGCGGGGTACACGCAATAGAACAGATTGCAACGGGGTTGTGGTTAGAGAATACCGCCTCCCACAAACACCATGCAAGCGAGATGAGGCCAGCGGGACAAATCATCCACCGTGCATGCCAAGACGAGGATAGCAGGGCACACGCGATAGAACAGATCACAACAGGGTTGTGGTTAGAGAATACCACCTACCACAGACACCGTGAAAGCCGAGATGAGGCCAGCGGGACATATCAGCCACCGTGCATGCTGAGATAAGGACAGCGGGGCACATGCGATAGAACATATCACAACAGGACTGTGGTTAGAGAACGCTGCATCCCACAAACACCGTGCAAGCCGAGATGAGGCCAGTGGGATAGATCAGCCACCATGCATGCCGAGACGAGGACAGCGGGGCACACGCGATAGAACATATCGCAACGGGATTGTGGTTAGAGGACATTGCATCTCACAGATGACGTGCAAGCCGATCGGAGGCGAGCGGGACAATGCGAAAGAAAAGATTGCAAACGAGCCACAGTCGGATGGCACTGCAGCTCAACGGCAACAAGTTGCAACATTCCACATGGTAAAAAGGTAAGGGCTGCCTCAAGTACGCATCTCTTTCCTTCTTCTCTGAATTTTGGCTCATCTAGGCACTAGTGCACTAATTTTCCTAAAATTGGGGGCAACTGTAGACATCGGGTCCTGAAACAGACCAGATCAGAGTTATCCAATGATGATAAGATGCCTTGTCACAGGCAAAAAGGTTGAAAGTGGTGATTTCCTGTTTAAATTGGCATTTTAGAGTGAAAAAGTAAAAAATAATAAAAAAATGTTTTAAAAATTAGATTTGAAAAATGGGGTTTAGAAATTGTAGTATTTTTAGTTAATCTTTAATAATAATAATAAAAAAAACAAATTCGAGCGTCGGCGCCTTGCGGCAGCGTGCGGCGCTCCGCGCAAGGGACGGGGAGCTGGCGCTCGCCTATCTTGCCTACCAGTGCGCGGTGCACGCGCTGGCAGCCCGTCGCTCGCCAGTGACGACGTCTGTTGCACTTCTTCCGCCGAAATGGCCCAATTTAGCCCCAAAATCAGTTTTTTCCGATTTTTCACCCAAAAATCCGTTTTTTATCCCATTTTTTTGAGTTTTTTTTCAGGTTTTTTTCAATTTTTAAAATTTAAAATAGTTAATATCTAATTTAATTAAGTCTTATCCCTTTAATTATTTTTATTTTCCTATTTTCTTCATATAAAAAGAAAAGGATGAAACTAATTAAAGGGGGAATCTCTTTTAGGATTTTTTTTAGGTTTTCTCTTCTTCTTCCTCTCAAAATCCTTTCAAAAAATTTCCAGATTTTTTTCCCCACCAAAAAGAACAAAAATTCAGTTCATCTTTTTCATTTTTTTTCAATAAAATTTCTTCTAAACATATATTTAGAAGGAGTTTTTTTGGTTGATTTAATTTTGGAGACAAATACAACAATTATTTGTTCTCAAAATTCTTTTTTTAACCTTTTATTTGTGTTCAATAAAATTTTTTCCATTGATTTTCTTTTGAATCTCTTTTTGATGAAAAATTAATTTTGAGACAAACAAAGCAATTGTTTGTTATCAAAATCTAATTTTTTCATTTGATTTTCTAAAATAAGACTTTTAATCATTTTTTTTCCTTGAGACAAGCAAAATGATTGTTTGTTCTTGAGATAATCTTTTCTTTTTTTTAACCAATAAAAATTATTTTTTTTGATCAATATTATTTCTTTAGGCAAAGGAATCAATTCTTTGTTCTAAAAGAATTTTGATCATTTTTCAATCTTTTCCGGAATAAAATTCCAACATTATCATATTTAACTCTAATCTTGCATACCACAAATAAGAAAATCAATATCATTTTTACCTTCATCGAATCCGAAACTCTGAGGGTAAATATTCTGAGCTTGATATTTATTTTATTTTCTTTTATTTATTTTGTTTATATTTAATTTATTAACATGTATATTTTTATTATTATTCTCATTTATTTATTTATTCTATGTCTGGTAGGTTTATTCCATTTAATGTTTATATTATTATGTTTATATAATATTATTGCTATTATTATTTTATTATCATTCTCTTTCATTATTATTTTCATTACTGTTGTTAATATTATCATATTATTTTATTTTTATTCATGTAAATATTGATTGTTTATTATTTTTAACATGTAATTAAATTAATTCATTTTGATTGATCTTTTTGCCGTGTAAATGGTTTATATCATTTGTGAACATATTTAATTAATCATGTCATTCATTTAATTATTTTCATCTTTCTCTTATTCATTTTCATCATTCTTTTATCATTGTTATTATTATTATTTATTTATTATTGTTTATTGGCTTATCCTCATTTTCATTGTTATTATCATGTTAATATTTTTATATATTAATTCATTAACACGTTTTATTTTATTCCAATCACATCTTTTAATTCATTTGTCATTTATAATGCATTTTTCTCATTTATTTTAGTTTATTAACATTTTAATTCATTTATCATTCTTTTGATGTCCTCTCATTTTATTTGTTTTAATTTGTTATTCATTATTTTATATACTTAGTTGATTTAATTGATTTAATTACTAACATTATTTCATTTGTATTTTGTTTTTTTTGTCAAAACTTATTTTCTTTACTTGGGCATTTTTGCGAGCACACGAGGAGATCCAGAAAGCTCGTTTGGGTTAGATATTTAATTGCTTTATTTGTAATATTTCATTTATTTGGCTTTTTTCATTTATTTTGCTATGTAATCTTTAATAAAATTGTTTATTTTAGACACGTTAAAAAGAAAATCACAAAAACATTTCTATTGATTAATTTTACATTTTTTCTAAATATAAATTGGACCAATGTCCTAGTTTTTCATACACAAATAAACCATCACCTTTAACATTTTTTTAGAAGTATGCATGCGAGGACCAATGTCCTCATTCTTAATCAATATCCCGATTTATGTATGATTTGTATTCTATTTACAATGGGGGTTGTATTCCGCCCCTAGTTTTATTGTATTTATTTCCATGTACCTTATTTTAATCTTGCTTTATTCATCGCTTCCATTATGTGATTGACATGTGCTTTAATTAATTGCATTAAATTGAATGAGAAATGGGGTGAAACACTAAATATAAAACTCAATTATAAACTTAACCAAGGTATGAATAAATGGGAAGTCCCGAACCTACTCTGGTCTTTGGGCTCAATGAGGCGATAGGGCCACCTTGGCATTTTGTTGGGGTGGAAACCTCTAAGACACCTCTTGTGTCCTATAAAAGGATCAAACTTGCACAGTTCTAGGCGCCACGAGGCGAGAGGGCCATCTTAATGTTCTATTAAGGTGGATACCTCCAAGACACCTCTGGTTTGCCCAAGCGTGAGGCTAGAGGACCATCCTATCATTAGGGTGGATACCTCCAAGACACCTCCGGCTTGCCCATAATGGACCTAGTAGCGCTGTCTTAGGCTCACTGAGGCTAGACGACCTTTCCCAATGTTCTATTAGGTGGCGACTCCAAGAAACCTCCTTGTTGCCCAAAATGGACGCACTTGTAATTTCTTACAAATTTTCATGAACCTCATCCCGATTGCCCTAAAGGCGGGCGGTTCGGGGCGCCCCGAGGTTCGGCGTGCGTCACAGCGACACCAGTCTCGATCGCGATAGTGACCTCTTTTCGCCCTATTTTTTCGATTTTATCCCTCTCTTCTAAAATGACTTTTGTATCATTTCTTCATGAGTTTTTACTATTGTATGGGAATAATTATGCTTATATATGTGCACTATTATGATTTCTTCATGATCAATTATATGATATGCCTTGACATTAATTTGTATTATGCATGACCTACAAGAGTCAGTCTAGTGGGTAGTTAGGCATGCCTAAAAGAGTCCTTTAGCTGCAGCCTCTGTACTATTCTGGACTCTAATTAGGTCCCCGTTTAGTTCCTCGCGAACTTATACGTGTACGGATCTTGTTTAAGATCCCTTTGTAAAATGTTTTGAAAAGAGAAAATATGATATTGTTTTCCCGATTCGTACCCATAAAGTATCGCTACATGTCGATTTGTACCCATAAGGTACCTCTACGCGTTTACTCATTATCCACTACTGTGAGTCAGTAGGTGTTATGATTTGTTCTGATGTGATTATAAGTATGTGAATCCGAATGAGAATGATTATAAGTATTTGAATTTGAATGTCTTTAGTATGAGCATATGAATTTGTTGGCATATGAATATGTTTAGTGAACCTTTGAATGGTTATGAATGATATTTGATTATGGTTATGCTTTATGATTATCAATATGCCATATCGTATGTGAATTGCCTTGACGACCATTGTGAATGGCCATCCATATGTTATTGTTTATTTCCCCACTAAGCGTTATCTCTTAACACGATGTTTTCACCCGTGCAGGTGCGGAAGGTGTATAGCCTTTGGGAGAGTCGCCACCAGTCAAGCTAACACAGTGGGTTTATTGATAGGACATAGTTTCTTTTTGTATCATCATTATTTTGTAATAGTGATCTCTTTTTGTAATTAGTTTTGTTAAACTTCCGCTATGTATCTCTGAATGTTGTAATTATGTTGGTATCAGAACAGTTTTGTAATTGACTATCGTTATATCATGAGTGAATGCTCAGTTGGTTTTAAAGTTTTAATTTTCGTTGTTTATATGTATGTTTCTATTATGTGAATGTATGTTTATACTATTCTGTTTGGTGTGACACCCCTGCTCGTACGGGTTCTCACTCCCTTGCGAATGGGTTCCCCTACGTATGGGTATGGGGTGTTACAGCTGCCTTGCGCTATAGCTGAAATTTGGATGGTCATGCCACCCTGGGTTGTAGGTGTTCGAATATGGATCATACTTCCTGGGGGGCTGTCCACCATATCCACCTAAAGCATTCACTTATTCTTGTGAATCATCTTGTAGAGTGGGACACATGTCAGTTGGATGTCCAACATATGCACAAATTCCATACACTCTAGCTTGTGAAGATGTAGCTGCAGCCATATTTTGTACAAGAACAGTTTGAGCATTAAGTTTATCTTCAATGGGAGAAGAATTTACCTCATGTACTCTTCTTGGGGGGTCTTGATATCTTCCAAACTATTGGGAAGTGGCTGCCATGTTCTGTATCAACTCATGAGCTTGTGCTAGGGTTTTGTTGTTGAGGCCTCCCCCACTTGCTGCATCTATCATCCTCCTTTCTATGCTCAACATACCTTCATAAAAATAATGAATAAGGCACTGATCAGTAATTCTATGTTGGGGACAGCTTGCACATAATTTCTTAAATCTCTCCAATAATCATGAAGTGACTCCACATCTTTTTCTCTAATTCCACTTATTTTCCTTCAAATTATAGCAGCTCGGGAAGCTATAAAAAATTTATCTAAGAACATTCTCACCATGTCAGTCCATGTTGTGATTGTTCCCGATGGTAAATTCAATAACCACTCCTTTGCTGAATCAGCTAACGAAAAGGGAAGGCTCTTAATTTCACTTGATCTTCGGTAACTCCTTGTGGCCTCATACCAGAACAAACCACATGAATTCCTTCAAATGTTTATGATGATCTTCATTTTTCAAGCCACAAAAAGTGGGTAGTTAGTGAATCAGCCTCGATTTCAGCTCAAAAGCAGTGTTCAAAGCTGGATAAGTTATGCACAAGGGTTGCTAGTTTAAAGGAGGTGCACTAAGCTCTCTTAAGGTCTATTTCTCCATTTCTACTTTGTCAATATCTGTTGAAAATTCAGCAAAATTAGTCACTACCTCATCTTCGAGCGGTCTGGAGGATCTAGCAGCTTGTTCCTTTTTCTGTCGAATTTCATTCCTCAATCTCTAGGCTATTTTTTCACTTTCTAAATCAAATAATAATTCTCCCAGAATTTCAGACCTAGTTATCAACAAAATTAAATCAAATTAGACTAGTCCCCGGTAATGGCGCCAAAATTTGATGGGTGTCAAAGCCACCAAAAATAAATCCTAACTTTTCCTAACCAATTAATATTGCAAATAGGGCAAGAAAGGGTCGAATCCACAGAGACTAGTATCAATTTAACTTGCAATAACCAGAATTTGAACAAAGAAAAATAAATGGGGGATTTTAATTACCAAAGAATTAAAAATACTGAATTAAAATAATAAATTAAAATTGAATGAAATTAATTAAAATGAAATCAATTGACAAGAAATTCCAGTTAAAGGTATTCACGGCTCAAGATTCAACTTACTGATCGTAGATGAACACATAACTTTAAAATCATGTAATGGATTGGTAATAGTTATCGGCTTAGCGCTCCCGACTAATTTTCCTGTATTAATAGGCTAATCAAGTAAGACTGTAATCAACCCCTAACCAATAAACAGTCCTCTCTTATCAACATAATTTAATTGATTGACATCTTTACGAATTAGAAAGACCCAACCTAAGTTAACCAATTTCTTATCGAGACCAATTTAAACCAAATCATACATTTACTTAATACAAATACTAATTGCCACTTAATATTGATTTTACCAAATAATTACAGATTTGATAATCTCAAATAAAAATATGTTATTCAATTAAATGCACAACGAGCTCTTATTGCACATAGAATAAATAACAATCGAGATGGAGTTTCCCTAAATCGCAGTAAATAATATGAACATTGCACAATAATTAAAGAGAAAAATAGAGTACAACAATCTCACAGCATATGCAGAACCTTGGCCTTGAATTAACCTTTAATCATAATAAATAAATTTAGCCACACATAATCAAAGTCATAAACAAAATAAAATTTAATTAAGAAATAAAACACCCTATTACAACCTTAGAAAAATGCAAATGAAGAAAAAGTAGAAGAGATGATACTATTCACATTTTTCCCTAGCTATATAAGAATAAAACCAAGAAAAGTTAGGAATATGATTAATTCCTATCCAAACTTTGAAAATAAATTACAAATATTAAATGTAATATTTTCCTACTAAAACACTGTCTTTTATCTCCTAAAATAAAGCCTAATTATCCCTAAAAAGTCTGATGAAGTGTTGGTGGCGGTTAGGGCAACTTTTAAATTAAAAACATAAATCTACACTCTGTTGTCGCGTCTTGGCTGTTAGCCTTGGGCAAGGCAACTGCTTACCCTTGACCCTTTGCCTTGGGCAAGGCTAAGTCCAGAATCAGCTCTTTGCTTCCAAACTTCCTTGAACTTTCATGGCTGCTCCAAATCACTCCATTTAGCTCCAAATTACTTCCTTTTTACCACTTTGACTCCACAATGACCAAAATCACAAAACAAGTAAAAAGTACTAATATAAGCTAAAATTAAGTGCATAAAAGTAAGTAAAAATACACTAAAATATGAAATATTAGGCACTTAACAACTCCCCCGTGTTGGACAGAGTTGAGTGAAAGCAAGCTAGTGGGGTCAGATTTGATTAGGGAAACAGAAGAAAAAGTTAAAGTGATCAAAGAATGTTTAAAGGAAGCTAGTAACAGAGAGAAATCCTATGCCGATTTGAAGAGAAGAGATATAGAATTTCAAGTGGGTGATAAAGTATTTTTGAGGGTTTTACCATGGAAAAGGGTTCTTCGGTTTGGGAAGAAGGGTAAATTATCCCCAAGATTTATCAGGCCATATAAAATGATTCAGCGAGTGGGACCAGTGGCATATAGATTGAAGCTTTCACAGGTTTTGAAAAAGATTCATGATGTATTCCACGTATTAATGCTTCGGAGATGCAAATCGGACCCGAGTCATGTGATCAAACTAGAGGAAATACAAGTGCAGCCGACTTATGAAGAGTACCCAGTGAAGATCTTAGCTAGAGAAGTCAGGCAACTCAGGAACAAGTAGATTTCACTTGTGAAAGTGCTCTGGAACCATCATAATGTGGAAGAAGCAACGTGGGAACCTGAAGCAACTATGCAACAGCAATATCCACAGCTTTTCAGTTCAGGTAAATTTTGAGGATGAAATTTTCTTTTAGTCGGGTAGAATTGTAGTGGCCCAAATACCGGTGTAGAAGTGTTAGTGCATGATTACAGTTTCTTTATGATGATCGCAATGTCGAGTAGTACAATGAGTGATGTTAACAGTAGTGAAGTTCAGTGTTAAGTGTGCTTGAAGTATAGCAATCCCGGGATGGGTGACTTCGTTGTAGCTAACAGCGAACCCGGCTGTCATTTTTTAGAAAAATTATTATTTTCTAAAATTGATCTGTGGGCTATCAGGAGTTTAGTACTGAAATTTGAGCTGAAAACGGAGTCAAATAGGCCTCCGAAAGTCATTCTGAAGTTGGCCTCTAGCTCGGTTCAAATTGAACCGAGGTTTGACTAAGGTTTGAGTGAATTTTTAAAAATAGTTATTGAGCTCTAAAGGGTGTAGTGTGGGAAGCGTAAAGGCATAAAATAATTTTCTGTAATTTTTGATAGCTTTAGAATTGGATTTTACGGTAGAACAAAAAGTAGTTGAATCGGACCAGTTTAAGTGAACCGGGCCCCAAAAAGACTTCGATCGAGTTAAAAATTTGTAGGTAGGCTATTTTTGATGTTTTAAGAATTATGGAATTGGATACAAGTGAAAATAAGTCGGGAAACACATAGACGCCTTGAAATAGTGGAAATGAACTGAAAAACCAAAATTTTGGCTCAAATCGGTCGGACCAATTTGGTTGGACCAATTCAGTTCAAATATGGACTATATAAGGGAGGAAATGGCTGGATTTCTCTAGAGAAATCAGCCACTCCATCGCCTTTTCTTCCTCTCTCAAGGCTGAATTGTTTTTCTCATTTCTTCCTCCATTTTTCTTCATCTCTCAACCAATCTCTACCCAAATTTCAACCTTCTATACAAATTTCAGCTCCTATACAATCTAGAAATCAAATTTGGAGTCCATTTGAAGCTTTGGAAGTGGGAAAATCTAAGGGTACAAGGTTTAGGTCAAGATTTGAAGTAAGAGATTTGGGTATTTTTAATTAGGTTTATTATTTCCTATGTGGGTTTTCAAGGGTGTAGCTTATGATTATGAAGTTATTTTGTTAAAAATAAGTAGAGATTTGATGATATATGGTTGTTTATATTCGGCCATGGTAGGAACTCAATGAGAGGAGGAGATTTCTCAAGCCAAAGGGAAAGAAAAGCAAGCTTAGAGAGGTGTAGAGCAAGATTTTGAGTTTTGTGGTTACTCAATCCATCTATTTCCACTGATTTATATTGAATATTAGGTTATGTCTAAGTGTGGGTATGAGATAATGACTTGATTAATTAAATCTAACTTGATATTCATGATAAGTGGACTTAAATTGGTGTATAAACATGCTTAGATTAAATTAAAACACATTGGTATGAAATCCCTAATAGTGGCCGAAAAGTAACTTAAAGAAATTATAGTGTTTAAATGGGCTTCATGGCTTATAAAAGATGGTTATAATATGTATAATTTGTTTAAAGCATGATGGAATGATTGGAAGATTAAAAAGGAAACAAAATGAATTTCTAAAGGTTTGGCCAAATAGAATGTTAAGGGTATAAATGAGAAATGTTGGGAAATATAGCATGTAATTGGTATTTATGGCATGCTTAACATGTAATCTAGACAATGGAGTGGTTAAATGGAATTAAAGTGAACTATATGAAAACTTAACACCTTGGCCAAATGGTATTCATGGTATGAGTAATGTGTATTTTGATGGTTTATCACTTTTAATGACATATAAGGACTAACTGATGATAAATAAGAGTGTATGCAAAATTGTATGTGACTATGAAACGTATGCCGAAATATACATATTGATATAAAGTGATATTTATGTAAATTTTGATGATATATTGCCCTTAGTAGTTGTCTAGTAGTGAAATCTAGTCTAGGATATAATTGGCTGGTCATAGAGATTCCACACTGCGGTGCGAGTCATGACGACTCGATATTGATAAGCCAATGATGGTCTGTCACAATGTATAGTATATAAAAATGATCAGTGTAGTGTAGTGCATATTCGGTTAGTAGATTTTCTACTGGGTCTATACTAGGGACATTGTGGTAATTAAATGATAAAAATGGTTAAAATAGTAATAAATGTGAAAATGAGTGAAAACGAGACTAAAATGGAATAAGTAGAAAGTTTAGGGGTAAAACGGTAATTTTACAATAAATTGGTAGAAAGTGGTATAGTTAGGTAGAAAGTGTAAAAGTAAGGTTAATTTGGTAATTATGGTAAAATATGAGGTTAAAATGGTAATTTAGTGTAAAAGTGATAAATTAAGGACTTAAATATAATTTGCTGAAATTATAAGGCTAAAAGTAGAATTTAAGTGTAAAAAGGGTAAATTGGTAATTAAAGGTAATTAAGAAAGGTAAACGTGGAAAATAAGTATAACTAAGGTTAAGAGTGTAAATAAAGAAAAACTAAGGGTAAAATATTAATTATGTGTAAATAGAGGACATAAATGGAATTAAGATAAAAGAAGGGACATGGATGGTATTATGGTAAAAGTGGGGACATAAATGTAATTAATAGAAAAGTTAAGGGTAAGATTGGAAACCAAGGAAAAGAATAAGGGCAAAAGTGTAAATTAGTGAAATAATAAATTTAATAAAAGGATTAAAATGTAATTAGCATATAATAAGGTTTAATGCCTAATTATGTAGTTAATTTAGTAGGTTAATTGAATAAATAAGAATAAACTAATTAATAGAATTTAATAGTAAAATTTTTGGAATAATTAATTAGTTGTGAAAATTTATGGATTTGTAACCACCACTGGGCATATTAATGCTCAACACGTAGTTTGTTTTGACTGCGTGTAGGTGCGCCTTAGAACAGAGCAAGCATACCTCGGTCAGTCTTGGAGCAAGCATCGGAGAAAATATCCAGTTATCTTCTGTATGTTTTGGTTTTATGTATTGGCATGTATATAAAGTTTGGGGTGAATTATGTGATGACTTAATGTAATTATGTATGTGGATATTATGAGTCTATGGTTGGACACTTTAGACTGTGATGTGTATGGATTGGATATTATTATTGTTGTGCCCTTGTCAGGGCTGTGGTTTTTGAAATTTGTAAGTTTGGGTAGTGGAAATTACAAGCCATTATACTGCCGAAATTTTGACCAACTAAATAGTAACATTAGACAGTTATAGATTAATCGACAATTAAGCTAATAAGTGAATTAATTAAGTGAAGAGAATGAATAAGTGAATAAAAGATTAAGTAAAAAATAAAATAAAATAAAATTTAGCCACAATTTGAGTTAAGTTCAGGTCGACCATAGTATGATCATGGTAATCGCACAGTATTCCTAAGTCGGCAGTGTACGTATAGGACACAAGGGCATTACACATGTCAAACTTTAACACTTCGCATTCACATTCTCATTATTATGATATTCTTTAAAATGTTCACAATAGTATCAATAGCTTTGCCTGCAACTCAATGACACAGATAACGGGTATCACAATCAGTACTTGAAAGTACCATAATTAATTCGTATCCGAAGATACACACTCGCTATCAGTATACAGAGACAATCAGTAATATGATATATATATAAACCCAATCAGGATTCAATAGAATAAAGATTTCCAAAGAAATCTAACGCTATCGGCCACAATATTTAGACCCTATAGGCATGCCTACGTATCCACTACTTGACTCGCAGGCTAACTATTATTTCCAGTTATCGAACATTCATTTACAATTTACATCGCTCACATAGTCATATGCAATAGATCATAGTACATAATAGCTCACATACACTTGTGGTAACCAATCATGTTCATGTTCTCTTTCAATTAAACACATTCACATAGCTCACTTTTGTGTTATAGGTCGAAATAATATTGATATACTAATATAAGTTCCATTCCATATCATTATATAACATTACACAATGTTCTATAAAGAATTACACATCATTTACATGCCTCATGCTGACAACCATTTGGTTGTGACCGTGACATACATGACTACAAAACAGAATGCAACTCAGGGGCACCTCACGGTGACAACCATTTGACAACCATTTGGTTGTGACCGTGACATATTTGCAACCCCAAATAGAATGTAAATCGAAGGTACCTCACAGTGACAACCATTTGGTTGTGACCATGACATACCTATGCTTTAAAACAGAATGCTACTCATGCATATCTCACAGTGGCAATCAATTGGTTGTCACCGTGACATATGCAAATTTGCAATCCAGAATGCAATTTGTGCATACCTCATGGTGGCAACCAATTCATTGTCACCGTGACATATGCCAAACTTTAGGCAGAATGCTGAACTCAAGCACTCAACCTACACATTTTGAACCACAAACTCCAACTTGCAAACTCATGATTCTAACACTCCAACAACATGCCGATTTAATCAAGACAAACACATCCTTACACAAATTATGCAACTCCATTTAATGATGCATCCTTTAATTAGGTTAAATGATACTTCAAATCCATATTACACTTAACTCATCATGCTTCAACTTTTCATTAGCATCATACTCATCCCAACCTTTCTAATGCAACCTAAAACCATTATAGCACATGCCATTTCTCGTTAGCAAGCATACAACTCATATAGGCTTATTTCTTCAATTCCATTATGCTCATATCTTAAATACACAATTCAACTCAAATATACACATGTTGCCAATTACAAACTCTTAGTCAATCCATTGATCATCAAACAATTATTTCTTTACATACTGGAAATTAGGGTTCAATTTAGCCATTTAAACTCCTTGCAATCATTATAGTTCAATATATTCAATTCTTCAATTCAACACATCTCACAACACAAATTATACATTTAAAACACATCCACAACCAATTCACACACACAAATCAGTTTGTTCCCAAACCTCTCAATCCTTTGCTCCTTTGTGCTCACTTTGTGCTAGGGTCTCGGACCTTTGCCTTTCCCTTATCTTTCTTGGATTCTACTTCTACATCATCATCCAATCCGAAATTAGAATAAGAATCAAAACCAACTCCACCACAATTCAGAATCAAGAAAAGAGTAGAAGAAGATGAAGAACCAAAGCTAAAATACTTACGTTAAAAGCTAACAATCATTATGCAATTCAGGACTATTTGATCTTACAGCAAAATTTATGGGTTCTAACTAATGAAAAAGAAGAAATCAAGAAGAAAATGAAGAGGAGCAGCCGAAGAAGATGAAGTGCAGAAATGAGAACTTTCTCTCTCCAACACCCTCTTTTATTGCATGACCAAATGTGTTGGCACAACCAACTAAAGACACTTGGATTCCACTCAAACCGCTTAATACAAAATTAGCAAAATCTAATTTCAGTTAGTGATAATCAATCCCACTTAATCCTAATCATGGACAACTACTAATTGGTCATTCAAACTTATTTAATTTACTTAATTAAGTAATCCATTTACTCTTTAGTCCAATTTTAACAAACTCAATGTTAAACTTACTCAATTACCCTAATTAGTCCAATTGGTACTAGGGTATAACCGGGCCATTACAGTCACATTCAAAAGGAGAGTTAAATTTCATAAAATGGGATCACTCATCCCAGTTTTCTCAATATTTACCTAAAAATAACTCGTTGAATTTTTAAGTGAGCATGAAAGAACCAATATTCCTACTCCGAATAAATGCCCCGATTTATGTATGTCATTTATTTAATTCATTTTTCTTATTTAATTTTCTATTTTGGAGGATTGTATTTTTGTCCCAATTTTATTTTGTAATTTATTTTGTAGTTTAGTTATTTCTTTATCGCTTTCTCCGATGCTTGATGTGCACTTAAATTAAATTGCAAGACGTGTGAGAAAAGAGATGGAAATTTAATAATTAAAAGCTCACTTATAATTTAATCAAGGTATTAATAAAAGTGAAGTTCCGAACCAATCTCTGGTTTAGACCTTCGAGGTTAGATGAACTTTCCCAATTTTTGTAAATTGGGTGGCGACTTCAAAATACCTCAAAGGTGCCTAAATGTTTCATGGGATTAGATGAACTTCCCCAATGTTCTATTGGGTAGGGATTCCAAAATATCTCATGTTATCCAAGATCTAGATGTGAACCCTTCTCAGACCCTAAAAGCGGGCCCTCCGGGAAACATAGTGGGTTTCGGCACGCGTCATGCTAACTGTAATTCTTTCCAAAACTTGGATGTAAACCGAGGAGCTCGATCAAACCCAATGGCTATCGGAACATCATGCATTCGAATAATCTCATTCACATATAACCCAGCTAACCGATCCATAGGACAATCAACTCGAAGAAATGAGCTGATTTAGTAAGTTTGTCAACAATCACCCAGACCGAATCATTCTTCTTCTGTGTGAGGGGAAGGCCAGTCACAAAGTCCATAGTGATATTATCCCATTTCCATTGTGATATTGGGATGGGATTCAATAAACCTAATGGTACTTGATATTTTGCTTTCACCTATTGATAAGCTAGACATTCTGACACATATTTAGCTACATCCTTTTTAATTCCTAGCCACAAGTAAAACTATTTCAAATCTTGGTACATCTTGTTACCTCCCGTATGCATTGTGATACCATATTGTAAGCTTCGTGTAGCAATTTCTTCTTTAACTCATGATCGGCTAGTACACATAACATGTTCTTGTAATTCAGGCTTGTTATTTTTTACTGAATAGTCAGTCTTGTCTCCATTCTTAATTGATTGTATAATTTCTTAGAGCCTGGCATTATCTTTCTAAGCATTAACTATTAATTATCTCAGTCCAGGTTTAGCTTTTAATTGAGCTAGCAAAGCTCCATCAGGTTCAAATTTCCATCTGCTATGTTGTATTGACAAAGCAGAAAGCATCTTCCTACTCAAGGCATCACCTACCACATTAACCTTTCCAGGATGATAATCAACAATACAATCATAATCTTTGAATAACTCAAGCCATCATCGCTGCTTCAAGTTAAGTTATTTCTGTGTCAACAAGTATTTGAGGCTCTTGTGATCCGGATAAATTCTACATTTCACACCATATAGGTAGTGTCGCCATATCTTTAAAGCAAAAACTACAATAGCTAATTCCAAGTCATGAGTAGGATAGTTTTGCTCATGTGGTTTCAGCTGTCTTAATGCATATGCCACTACCTTGGCATCTTGCATTAGTACACATCCCAAACCATTCCTCGAAGCATCAATAAACATTACATATTCTTTACCCGGAGTAGGTTGTGTCAAAGTTGGTGCTTCAATAAGCATCCTTTTCAACTGATCAAATGTAACACCCCATTCCCATCCACTCGCACAGCTTCGCTGCGGTAGTTGACAATGCTTGTCACGACACACACATG
The DNA here is from genome assembly GCA_947683425.1 of Excoecaria cochinchinensis. NCBI lineage: Eukaryota > Viridiplantae > Streptophyta > Magnoliopsida > Malpighiales > Euphorbiaceae > Excoecaria > Excoecaria cochinchinensis. The sequence continues at coordinate 12,045,466 of CANTUQ010000119.1, forward strand.
ACATACCATTTCATTATCATACACAACTCTAAGTCGATTAATTTCATTCATATGTAGCAGAAGACATTCACTATGCATACATCATCTCATACGTCCATATTAGATTACATCACATATACCAAGTTATGTTATAAATCTTACATGCCCAAAATCATTAATTACATATACTAATACAAAATAACAAAACCTACACTAGGGATCGAATCCTAATGTATTGATCAACCAAAAAGGGGGACCGTCCTTCCAATCACTTCGCTTCAGAACGTACATGGATTGAAAACCCGTGCTAAGCGATAACGCTTAGGAGAGAAATAATAATAATGCTCACAATATACATGTATATATATATAGAGCAGCATAAGATAAATAATATCAATACATGTTTTACATCCATGTTTCATTTATAACATGCTTGCATTCATATGATTGAGTGTGCTATTAATACTCATTAAAACATATCAGAATACCATATACAATTATCATATTAATACATGTCAGTTTAATAACGCATCGCATTAACAATATCATATCACATGGCATTCATTTGTACAATATATCTCATTTTATTATTTAAGCCTTGCCTACATTTTAAAGACGCGGATAACGGGTATCGCATCAGTACTCGAGAGTACAGTAATCGTATTTGTATCCAAAGATACCCACTTTTACATCAACACCCAAAGGTACAGAAATAATCAATAAGAGATATAATATACATTTTAAGAATCTAAATGATTCAATACGCATTGGGATTCCAGACGAATCAGACACTTTTGGCTGCAGCACTTAGACCTTATAGGCATGCCTAACATTCCACTACTTGACTCGTAGGCTAAATTATTAGTCTGATTTATTCACATTGACAGAGAAAATATATCATTATTAAAGCATTCAATAAACATCATCACATTGCTCATTTGCACTATGGCTCACTTCATAATTTATTCACCATAGCATATATATATATATAATCACATACATATTATAAAGATTATTCTTATTTACATGTTCATTCATCCTTCATACAAATTGATATAACAATTTTAGCCATTTCAAACATTCAAAAGTGTCACGCTCACGATAGACTTGGCAATATGCTTCTGTCGCTATTGCGACCCAAATCACTCCAGTGACAAAATGCAGCCCACGCCTCTGTCGCACTCGCAAACTCGCGTGTGCCCGTGACAGAAGCCAATATCACCTAAAGGAGCATTATGTCGCACCCGCAACACTTGTCGCACTCGCGATAGAACCGAATTTCCCATTCAAAGCTCCCTAACACCAACTCCCTTTTACCACACTTTGACACCTTCTGACATAGAACTCTCATAACCCATTCTAACCTTATTTTTGGTTGACATGGTCTACTAAGCACTTATTTATCCACATGTTAAGAGTACAATGGCACAATTCTCATCATTCATTGTCTTATATTTAAGGAGTTATGGCCATGGAATCTTACATACTCCAAATGCCCTCCTATCACATAACCCAACTTAGGTACTAAAAATTGAAGATCATACAGTCCCTAATTCAACATAGCTGCTTCTACACTTTTATAGGTACACCCTTTAAGAACTAAACACTTATATCTCATTCAAAAATAGAGCTAAAATTTCCAACTTACAGCTCACACAAACTTAAAAGCCAATTACTTTACCAATTCCAGTTTTATTAGTACAATTAGTCAAAATCAATTTTACCAATTTAAAACACCTCTTTCACACACATTCCTACCCAACACACCCATAAGTCTCTCGAAAATTTCCATTCCTCAGTAAATACAAAATAAACAGCCTATGCATGGCTCTAATCTTAGATATTCAAAACAGGGCATCATGATAAATCAACTCATTATATCCATCCATTTCATCATCGCATACAAGTTCAGTTTCTATTTTTCTCAATCAGATATTCAATCAAACAATCTTAAACTCATGCCATTAAAATAACACACAAAGTAATGTTTCTCAAACCTCAAAATCCTTTGCTCCTAACGCTCACTTTGCACTTGCTTCACCAACCTTAGCTTTACCCTTGTCCTTCCTTGGTTCTACAACTACAATCATGATCTAATTTCCAAAATTGGATATAATTGATCATTACTCACAAAACTTCTAAAATATGGAATAAGAAGGAGTAGAAAAAGGAGAACCAAGCTAAGTAAAACACTTACCTTGCTAGGATGATAAACTATATATCCAAACACCTCAAGACTCAAATCAGCAGAAAATACACATTCATTGTCTAAGGAAAGAAGAAGAAATAAAGAAGAAGGAATACAGAGAGGAGTGGCCAAAGAACACATGCAGAAAATGAAGGGTTTCTCTTTCGTGGAAGCTATTTATTGCATGGCATAGGGTGATGTGGCACAAGGAGGGAGTGACACCCGGATTTCCACTATCCCAACTCCCACTCACCTAAAATCTATTTTCCCTTAGAATTAACTAATCCTTATTAGTGTTAAACAAGTCCACTTACACTTAATCATGCTCTATTACACATTGGTCACTAGAACTTATTTTATTTTTACAATCAAGTCCTTAATTAACTTACACTTAACTCCTGATTTTAGCAAACTTCAAATTAAATTTATCCAATTACCCTAATTAAACCAATTTTACTCCTAGGGTAATATTTGGGCTATTACAACTCTCCCCTTCTAATAAGAATTTTATTCACGAAATTCGTACCTGAATCAAATAATTGTGGGTACCGATCTCGCACAACTGCTTCCGGTTCCCACATCGCCTTTTCACACCCATGATATGGCCAAAGCATTTTAACTAATGGAACCTCCTTATTTTGAAGCTGTTTAACTTCTCTTGCCATAATCTCTTTAGGCTTTTCATCATAAGAAAAGTTCGATTGCACTTGCACATTTTGCATTGGAATGATATGGGATTCGTCTAAACGATATCTCCGAAGCATTGATACATGGAAAACACCATGGAGATTAGACTATGCTGGAGGCAAATCCAATCAGTAAGCTACGGATCCCACTCTTTCCAACACCTCATATCACTACAAAAAAACAGTCAATTAGCGACGGAAATTTTCGTTGCTAATTGAGATTTTTTCATCGCTAATGACTTTTAGTGACGCGGCGACTAACAATCGCTATTTACTTCGTCGCAAGAAATTTTGCGACTAACCCATAAATTAGTCGCTAAAAATAGCGACGAAAAATTCCGTCACTAAAAAAATTTCAGTCGCTAAATAACTCTAAAATTAGTCGCATAAATATTTATTAGTGATGGAAAATTCGTCGCTATTCCAGCGCTAAAAATATTATATTTTTTAATATTATTTTTAATTTAATTTTTTATTATAATTTTTGATTTAATTTATTATTATTATTACATCCAAAATTTAATTTAATTTATGTAAATAATAATTATACAATCCATTGATCTCTCTCTCTCTCAAACCCTAACTCAGCTCCACTAAACTCATGGCTTATGCTCTGTGTGGAATCTCAATCGGGTAAGTTAATGGCCATAGATCTCAAATGCCCTTATTGTCTATTTTCCTTTCTCTTTTATTAAATTTGAATCTTAGATTTGTGATTAGTGATCTCTTGTCGAATTGAGGTATTTTTTGATGGCTAATGTGTTTTCTGCAATTGATTTTTAATTTATTGAGTATATAAAGTTTCCTAAAGATATAATATGATTCAGTGACAAAAACGTGAATATTATGATGAATGATTTGATTTGCTTGGTCTCTAAAGCAGCGAAAGCAGCTAAAATCCATTTGGTGGTTTTTGTTCTACAGGTAATAAAATACAAGAAAAAGAAGTAAACTTTTTGGACTTTGTTGTTATTTGTTTTCTGGCTTTGACACTTTTTGTTGGTACCCACGTGATTTTTCTTTGTTTTTGACAATGGGTATATATGTGATGTGGGGCTTATAGTTTTGATATTCTAAAATGCAGTTACCTATAACACTTGTGGTATTTTTTTATGAATTGGTAAAACTATATAAAGAACAAAAGAAGGGGATTAGCACAGGGAACACAAATACAATTTGTGAGACTTCTATTGAATGGACTGGAATCCATATTGCTTTCAGTTCGGTTTTCATAATTGAATCTAATCTATTCAGTTTGCTTTTTATTGAACAAAATCTATATAAGGGTACTAATTGAACATTTGATAGAATGACTATATATATATATATATATATATATATATAAAAGAGTCCAAATACTTGGTATTGAGTGCTAATTAATTTGACAAGTTGATTTTAAGCATCTCATATACTTGGTATTGAGTTTTTTTTGGCATTTGGTGTATATATGTGCTACGTCCATTTTGAATTGAGGAAATGGCTTCATGACAATGTTAATGCTGAAGTTGCAGCATCAACTAGAATTATCTATGGAGGTAATTTTTTCCAAATCTTGCTTTACTATTTAAGCTTGATATCTGTTAGAATAAATAATTTACCACATGATATAAAACTTCTTGATGTAATTGCACATCCACATGTTACAAGTGATGGTTCAATAATATGACAGTTGCATGCATAGACATTATAATTAACCAAATATAATTAACCACACATCATCATCAGCTTTATATCATTATCATAGTAATCCCCATCATCATTAATTTCTTAAATTATATATAATTAAGTACCTGAATATAAGAACAGTCAATAAGCTTCTCAAGATCCCCAAGTCTAACAACATCATGGTAAATATATCTTCTCACCTAATTACCAAGTAAATAGAGCACCGTTAGCCAATTGAACATGTGAATTACATCATCTAAGTGGGGCAAATGACTACAATTACTCTTCGGATAGGACGTGAAATAGAATGGTTCCTTGTTTTGTTTGTTTCTTTTTTTCTAAAATTACAATAAATTATAAAATGAATAAATTCTTCTATCTCTGTTTTTCTTTTTTCTGAGGTTTTTTTTATCTCATGGAGGATTGCTTGTACCCTATTTCTGGAATCAGTGGTTTATTTATATTTATATTTATTCTTTCATCCAGTATTGATTTATTTTGTTTGTAACACCCCAAAACCACCCCAGTAGTTTGAGCCTGTCCGTGTCTGTATGTGTATATTTTGATGTGTGTGTTAAATTGATTTATTTATTTAAAGTGTGTGTATTAGTTGAGAAGAGGAAATAGGCTAGTGTAGGGTATGAGTGGATGTATGGGAATATAGGGTAATAAGAGTTAGCTTAATGTGTGTGATAGTGTATGGGAGTAGGGTGTATTATGGGCAAGTGTCTTTTGGAGAGGAGGACATGTGGCAAGGGGATAAGTGGGCATTTATGAGGTTGGTGAGAGAGAGAGAAATCAGCTTTGTCCCTTTGTTTCCCGTTCACCCTCTCTTCCTCACGCCCTTCTTCTTTTCTTTGCGTTTCTTCTTCGTTCTTCTTCTTCTTTGCCTGATCTTGCTCCCTCTACTCTCCTTTGAGTGATTAAGGTTGGTTAGCTTGTTGATTGGGAAGTTTCAAGGTGAGTTGGGGTTTTAGATTTCTACTTCTTCCTCTTCTCTAGGTTTTGTTTATATGTATGTGTTTGTGGGTTGCCTTCGAATTGATCCTAGTTATTATGGATTTGTGGTTCAGAGGAGGCTCCTAGACCTGATAAAGGAAAAGGAATCGCAAGCGGAAGCGGAGCTCGCGATTAGGAGCTAAGGAGAGAAGGTTTGGGAATTGTTCATATTTTTGTGTATTTTGTGATTTGAGTTTGATAAATGTGTTTATGCTTTGATTGGGATTATGAGTTGAGTGGTTATAACTTAAATTGAAATTAAAGTGATATGTGATGTAGAAGAGCGAATATTGTTGAAGGAATTGAGGGAAATTATGTGAATAGTTGTAAGTGATGTTAAAATTGCTGTTTTGGAAATTCTTAGAATTAGATATGTAATTGACTTGATTTAATTGAGATAAAGGATGATGAAGTTGGGTTTTTATTTATGTTATGAGTTCTGAATGCTTGATTTGCTGAATTTTGAGTTTTGGAATCAATTTTGGAAGTTTGGATGTGAAATTTGTGTGAAATCTGCAGAATTTGGGCGTAAGGGTTGAAAAACCCGTGTCTGTCGCGATCGCGACACTGTCGCGAGCGCGACAGAATGCGGGGGTTTCAATCCTCGCGCCGGCGCGAGAGATGTCGCGCCGAAGAATTTGAGGGAGCTCTCTGTCGCGAGCGCGACAACCATCGCGAGCGCGACAGAGTGCTCGAGCACCAAGCTTGTGTGAGGTTCTCTTATGTCGCGAGCGCGACAAGTCTCGCGAGCGCGACAGAAGAGCCATTCCCCCGTCCTCTCGCGACCACGAGATCTCTCGCGATCGCGAGACGAGGCGGGGAAGTATAGCTTGGCTTCTGTCGCGAGCGCGACAGACGTGACTTCCAAACTTGATTTCTTTTCCTTTTTGCTTAATGACTTAATTTCTTTTGCATGCAGTTTTCATTAAAGCTTTGCCTATCTATTTACATGAATTATATGTATGAAAATGTGATAATATTTTGCATAACCTGCTAATATCGGATAAGTGGATAGTTAGGCATGCCTAATAGAGTTATGTGCCGCTGCAGCTATGTGTACGATTTGGACCCTGATCAGGTCCCCCGATTGGATCCTCGCGATCCTTCTGTCGAATCTTTCTTAAGATTCTATGTGTAACCACTTGGAATAAAATAAAAAGAATGTTTGATACCTTTGGGTATCTATGTGTTTATCATATAGAACCGATACTCTCAAGTATCTATGTGTACTCGTTATCCACTCATTATGATTAAGCAAGTGTTATTGAGTGCCTTTGTGCAAGAATTCTGAATGAGAATGCAATTAAATGAATTGGATATGTATGATGATATATCTATGTATATATAATTGTATTGTTTTCATGTGTTTTCTGTTACCGTCACTGTGAGTGGCGGTCATGCATTGTGTGTTTCCCCACTAAGCGATTTCGCTTAGCACGGGTGTTTATCCGTGCAGGTGTGGAAGGTTTTGGTACGCGTGTTCTGGGCGTGTCGCATCGGGAAGGCCAACGCAACTAGAGATGGGATGTTTTATAGTATAGGCTTTTCCTTCTTTTGTAATAGTATAATGTTTTGTTAGCCCTTTTGAACTACGTATGTTGGGCTTTTGTAAATTGGTTCTTTTTGTAATCTGATGTATCATGTAAAGAACTATTTCTGTATATTAATAAAAGTGTTCCTATGGTTCTGTATCCCTCTTCTTTATTTTAAAGTTTTTATTTACGCTGGATATAGTATTCTGTATGTGATGTTTGTATGTTTGTACTAGTGGGGTGTGACACTCCTATCTATCTTGGGTCCTTCTATCTCTAATCACAAGTAGAAGTATCCATGTTATAGGTTGGGGTGTGACATTAGGTGGTATCAGAGCCTGGTTCTAGGTGTTACTGGGTTTCAGTGTGTTAGTCTGTCTGTTGGGGTTGTGTTGGCCTGATGCACACTGCGTTTATGTTTTGTAGTTATGGAGTCCGCTCGTGGATCACTCGAGGGGTCAGCAGAAAGTGCAAATCCCCAAGAGCAGGATCCCTCAGTTTCTGGTCCGGCTCAACCTCCTAGGGGACGACCTGAGGTGCCTTTGGGACCAATGGAAGCGATGCTTCAGAGTATGACAAGGGTACTTGAAAGAGTGACAGCACCAAGTGCACCTATAGAAAGGTTAAGAAAGCATGGTGCAGAGGATTTCTTTGGTACTGGTATAGATGAATCTAACAAAGCAGAAATGTGGTTAGAGAAGACATCCAGAGTACTTAGGGAAATAAGATGCCCACCTGAGCAAGAAGTGGAGTGTGCCTTGTCTTTGTTACAAGGTTCAGCTTATGATTGGTGGAAATTGGTGACTAGTCAACCGCAAATTCCTGAACCGATAACATGGGAGTTCTTTGAGGATGAGTTTCAGAATCGATATGTGACCAAAGCATATAAGGATGCCAAGTGGGCGCAGTTTTTAACTCTTAAGCAAAGAACAATGTCTGTGGCTGAGTATGAGGATGAGTTTACCAAGTTGAGCAAATATGCGCCGCCAAGGGTTCTCACAGAAGAGTTTCGATGTCAGCATTTTGAAGCAGGCTTGAATGAATCTTTAAAAGTGATGTTAATATCATTGATGTCGGCTCCGAATGTGAGGTATTATCAGTTAGTACAAGCAGCCTTGAGGGCGGAGCGTTCTGAGAATATTTTGAGAGAGAAGGCACAAAGAAGAAAATCTGCAAGAGGTGGTTCCTCTTCAGGCAAGAGAACAAGAGAATCACAAGGAAACTTTGCTGATGAGTCAGTAGCTAGTCCGGCCCCTAGAGGGAGAAGGCAGGGTTCGTCCCGGGGAGCGGGTTCAGGTAGAGGAGATGGCCCTCCCCGATGTTCGTATTGTAATAAACCACATTGGGGTGAGTGTCGATGGTTAACAGGAGGCTGTTTTAGATGTGGTTCCACGGATCATATACTCGCGAATTGTCCGAGTCGATATGGAGATCCTTCGGGACAACAGGAAGGGAGTCGAGCTGGATCTAATGTACCCCAAGGAAGTCGTAATAGGGGTAGAGGAAGGGGTCGAGGTGGAAGATCTCGAGATAGAGAAGCCTCCGAAACAGTGGATCGCCCTGTACCATCATCTGGTAGAGCTTATGCTATGAAAGCCCGAGAGGAACAGAATGCTCCTGAAGTGATTTCCGGTAAGTTTTCTTTGCTTGATTCTGAAGTTTATGCTTTGATTGACCCGGGGTCTACCCATTCCTATGTGTGTTCTGGTAAGTTATGGGATAGTTTGGGTAGTGAGGAGAAGATGGAATATGAAATTTGTGTATCCAGTCCGTTGGGTCAGAGTATTATGGTTAATCGGGTTTGTCGGAATTGCCCTTTGAAGATTCAGAATATAGAGTTTGTCGTGGATTTAATTTGTTTGCCTTTTCATGAGTTTGATATTATTTTGGGGATGGATTGGCTAGATAAGCACCGAGCAGTAGTAGACTGTCATAGGAAAGTAATGGTTTTGAGAGATAAAGATCATTTGCCAGTGATTGTGAAAGGAATTGGAAGTAGTTCTTTACATAATGTGGTATCAGCTATGAAAGCCAGAAGATTCATCAGGAAGGGATGTGAAGCTTTTCTGGCTGTGGTTTTGGATTCACGGAGAGGTCAAGTTAAGATTCAAGATATTCCGATTGTAAGAGATTTTGTCGATGTTTTTCCGGAAGAGTTACCGGGGTTACCTCCCGAGAGAGAGGTTGAATTGTCAGTAGAGATTCTGCCGGGTACAGCTCCGATTTCAAAGGCTCCTTATAGAATGGCTCCAATGGAATTGAAGGAATTGAAGAGTCAGTTACAGGAATTGTTGGATAAAGGATTCATCCGGCCTAGTGTGTCACCGTGGGGTGCTCCAGTATTGTTTGTCAAGAAAAAGGATGGAACCCTTCGGATGTGCATTGATTACCGACAGCTTAATAAAGTGACTATTAAGAATAAGTATCCACTGCCGAGAATTGAAGATCTTTTTGATCAGTTAAGAGGAGCAGGGGTATTCTCTAAGATAGATTTAAGATCAGGCTATTATCAGTTGGGGGTTAAAGAAGCGGATGTGGCAAAGACGGCTTTTCGGACGCGTTACGGTCACTATGAATTTTTAGTAATGCCTTTCGGTCTGACAAACGCGCCTGCAGCCTTTATGGATCTGATGAACCGAGTTTTTCGACCGTATCTGGATAAGTTTGTTGTGGTATTCATTGACGACATTTTGGTGTATTCCAGAAATCAACAAGAACATAAGGAACATTTGAGGCTGGTGTTGCAAATGTTGAGAGATCATCAGCTGTATGCGAAACTCAGCAAGTGTGAGTTTTGGTTAAAGGAAGTGACCTTCCTTGGACATGTGATATCAGCAGAAGGTGTACGTGTTGATCCAAGTAAAATTGAAGCGATTGTTAAGTGGATGCCTCCGAAGAATGTACCTGAGGTGAGAAGTTTTCTGGGTTTAGCAGGGTATTATCGACGGTTTGTTCAAGGGTTTTCAGTGTTAGCATCTCCTTTGACCAAGCTTCTTCGGAAGGATGTTAAGTTTGTTTGGACTGAAAAGTGTCAAGTCAGTTTTGATCGTTTAAAAGAGTTGTTGGTTAAAGCTCCTGTGCTCACACAGCCGGTTTCGGGTAAAGAGTACACTATGTATAGTGATGCTTCGGGTATTGGCTTAGGGTGTGTTCTGATGCAAGGGAATAAAGTAATAGCTTATGCGTCGAGACAGTTGAAGCCTCATGAACGGAACTACCCGACTCACGATTTGGAGTTGGCAGCGGTAGTGTTTGCGCTTAAGGTTTGGCGACACTACTTATATGGAGAGACGTGCAGAATTTTCACCGATCACAAGAGTCTCAAGTATTTGTTAACTCAGAAGGAATTAAATTTGAGACAGCGGAGATGGTTAGAACTTTTTAAGGATTATGATTGTATCATTGATTATCACCCGGGTAAAGCTAATGTGGTAGCTGATGCTCTGAGCAGGAAGTCTTTGTCTGCTTTGCTGGCTAGCTGAGGTAGATGGAGGTTTGATTCTGAAGGTGCTCTGATTGCTCAACTTAGAGTTAAGCCAAGTTTGAGATCTGAAATTGCAAGGGCACAGTTAGATGATCATGTACTTCAGCGTGTTTGTCAAGCAGTGAAAGAGGGCAAGCGGACAGAATATCTGATAGACAGTGAAGGAGTGCTTAGGCATGGGAATCGGTTATGTGTGCCTGATGTTGGTGCGTTAAGAAAGAAATTGTTACAAGAAGCTCATTCTTCAGTCTTCACTATGCATCCTGGTGGGGATAAGATGTATCAAGATTTAAAGCAATACTATTGGTGGCCAGGAATGAAAAGAGAGATAACAGAATTTGTTTCAAGGTGCCTTACCTGCCAGCAAGTGAAAACCGAGCATCAAGTGCCATCGGGATTGCTTCATCCCTTGCCCATTCCTCAATGGAAATGGGATGACATCACGATGGATTTTGTATCTGGTTTGCCTATGACTCAGCGTAAACATGATTCGGTATGGGTTATAGTAGATCGATTGTCAAAGTCTGCACATTTTCTACCTGTGAGAATGGATTACTCGATGGACAAGTTGGCGGAACTGTATGTGGATGAGATAGTTCGGTTGCATGGGATTCCGTCATCCATTGTATCAGATCGAGATCCTCGCTTTACATCTAAGTTTTGGAAAGAACTTCAAGCAGCTTTGGGAACACGATTGAATTTCAGTACTGCTTTCCATCCGCAGACTGATGGGCAATCAGAAAGGGTTATTCAGATCCTAGAGGATATGCTTCGAGGTTGTGCTTTAGAGTTTTCAGGAAGCTGGGATCGGTATGTGTCCTTAATGGAATTTGCGTATAATAACAGTTACCAAGTGAGCATTGGTATGGCTCCTTATGAAGTGTTGTATGGACGGAAGTGTAGAACGCCAGTATGTTGGACTGAGTTGTCAGAAAAGGCTATGATAGGTCCGGATATAGTGAGGGATACTGAAGAAAAAGTAAGGGTTGTGCAACAGAACTTGAAAGCAGCAAAAGATCGACAGCGTTCTTATGCTAATTTGAAGCGCAGAGATATACAGTACGAAGTGGGGGATAGAGTTTTCTTGAAGGTGTCACCGTGGCGTAAGGTTCTCCATTTCGGAAAGAAAGGCAAGTTAAGTCCACGCTTTATTGGGCCGTATGAGATTCTAAGGAAAGTAGGTCCAGTAGCGTATCAACTAGCTTTGCCTTTGGAGTTAGCTAGATTACATGATGTTTTTCATGTATCTATGCTCAGGAGATATCGGTCAGATCCTTCACATGTGTTACCAGTGCAAGATATCCGGATTCAGTCAGACTTTTCTTTTGATGAAGAACCGACAAGGATTTTGGATCGGGAAGTCAGACAGCTTCGAAATAAGCAAATACCGTTAGTCAAAGTTTTATGGCAGCATCACGGTATTGAGGAAGCTACATGGGAACCAGAGGACACTATGAGATTGCAATATCCTCAGTTGTTTGGATCAGGTAAGAATTTCGAGGGCGAAATTCTGTTAAGTGGGGGAGTATTGTAACACCCCAAAACCACCCCAGTAGTTTGAGCCTGTCCGTGTCTGTATGTGTATATTTTGATGTGTGTGTTAAATTGATTTATTTATTTAAAGTGTGTGTATTAGTTGAGAAGAGGAAATAGGCTAGTGTAGGGTATGAGTGGATGTATGGGAATATAGGGTAATAAGAGTTAGCTTAATGTGTGTGATAGTGTATGGGAGTAGGGTGTATTATGGGCAAGTGTCTTTTGGAGAGGAGGACATGTGGCAAGGGGATAAGTGGGCATTTATGAGGTTGGTGAGAGAGAGAGAAATCAGCTTTGTCCCTTTGTTTCCCGTTCACCCTCTCTTCCTCACGCCCTTCTTCTTTTCTTTGCGTTTCTTCTTCGTTCTTCTTCTTCTTTGCCTGATCTTGCTCCCTCTACTCTCCTTTGAGTGATTAAGGTTGGTTAGCTTGTTGATTGGGAAGTTTCAAGGTGAGTTGGGGTTTTAGATTTCTACTTCTTCCTCTTCTCTAGGTTTTGTTTATATGTATGTGTTTGTGGGTTGCCTTCGAATTGATCCTAGTTATTATGGATTTGTGGTTCAGAGGAGGCTCCTAGACCTGATAAAGGAAAAGGAATCGCAAGCGGAAGCGGAGCTCGCGATTAGGAGCTAAGGAGAGAAGGTTTGGGAATTGTTCATATTTTTGTGTATTTTGTGATTTGAGTTTGATAAATGTGTTTATGCTTTGATTGGGATTATGAGTTGAGTGGTTATAACTTAAATTGAAATTAAAGTGATATGTGATGTAGAAGAGCGAATATTGTTGAAGGAATTGAGGGAAATTATGTGAATAGTTGTAAGTGATGTTAAAATTGCTGTTTTGGAAATTCTTAGAATTAGATATGTAATTGACTTGATTTAATTGAGATAAAGGATGATGAAGTTGGGTTTTTATTTATGTTATGAGTTCTGAATGCTTGATTTGCTGAATTTTGAGTTTTGGAATCAATTTTGGAAGTTTGGATGTGAAATTTGTGTGAAATCTGCAGAATTTGGGCGTAAGGGTTGAAAAACCCGTGTCTGTCGCGATCGCGACACTGTCGCGAGCGCGACAGAATGCGGGGGTTTCAATCCTCGCGCCGGCGCGAGAGATGTCGCGCCGAAGAATTTGAGGGAGCTCTCTGTCGCGAGCGCGACAACCATCGCGAGCGCGACAGAGTGCTCGAGCACCAAGCTTGTGTGAGGTTCTCTTATGTCGCGAGCGCGACAAGTCTCGCGAGCGCGACAGAAGAGCCATTCCCCCGTCCTCTCGCGACCACGAGATCTCTCGCGATCGCGAGACGAGGCGGGGAAGTATAGCTTGGCTTCTGTCGCGAGCGCGACAGTCGTCGCGAGCGCGACAGACGTGACTTCCAAACTTGATTTCTTTTCCTTTTTGCTTAATGACTTAATTTCTTTTGCATGCAGTTTTCATTAAAGCTTTGCCTATCTATTTACATGAATTATATGTATGAAAATGTGATAATATTTTGCATAACCTGCTAATATCGGATAAGTGGATAGTTAGGCATGCCTAATAGAGTTATGTGCCGCTGCAGCTATGTGTACGATTTGGACCCTGATCAGGTCCCCCGATTGGATCCTCGCGATCCTTCTGTCGAATCTTTCTTAAGATTCTATGTGTAACCACTTGGAATAAAATAAAAAGAATGTTTGATACCTTTGGGTATCTATGTGTTTATCATATAGAACCGATACTCTTAAGTATCTATGTGTACTCGTTATCCACTCATTATGATTAAGCAAGTGTTATTGAGTGCCTTTGTGCAAGAATTCTGAATGAGAATGCAATTAAATGAATTGGATATGTATGATGATATATCTATGTATATATAATTGTATTGTTTTCATGTGTTTTCTGTTACCGTCACTGTGAGTGGCGGTCATGCATTGTGTGTTTCCCCACTAAGCGATTTCGCTTAGCACGGGTGTTTATCCGTGCAGGTGTGGAAGGTTTTGGTACGCGTGTTCTGGGCGTGTCGCATCGGGAAGGCCAACGCAACTAGAGATGGGATGTTTTATAGTATAGGCTTTTCCTTCTTTTGTAATAGTATAATGTTTTGTTAGCCCTTTTGAACTACGTATGTTGGGCTTTTGTAAATTGGTTCTTTTTGTAATCTGATGTATCATGTAAAGAACTATTTCTGTATATTAATAAAAGTGTTCCTATGGTTCTGTATCCCTCTTCTTTATTTTAAAGTTTTTATTTACGCTGGATATAGTATTCTGTATGTGATGTTTGTATGTTTGTACTAGTGGGGTGTGACACTCCTATCTATCTTGGGTCCTTCTATCTCTAATCACAAGTAGAAGTATCCATGTTATAGGTTGGGGTGTGACATTGTTATTTGGTTTGTGCATTGGCAGTCCGAAGATGAACGTGAGATGTGTGCGAGAACTGTTTACTGTACTTTTAATTTAAGTATTGTATAATTCAATATACTTTTATTATATTTGAATTATTGTGAATTTGTTGTACAAAGTTATTGTGAACTTCTATATATTGCTAAATAGCACTATTTAGTTTGAATTAGTATTTTTTTTATTATCAGTTACAAGGATTTGGTATTTTGGTCACTTACTTGGTTGGAGTGACTGGTGGTCGGCGGCGAGCAAGAAAACGTCAGAATGGAGCTACAAACCTAAAGCAAAATGCAGTAAATAGAGGTAAGAAATGGTGCTGCCGTCGAGCGCAAAGAGGAAGAGAATGAGAGGAATTCCGGCGACGGCTGTAGTGAACGGAGGGGAGGACGAAGATGGTGGAGACAGCGAGGGAAGATGGCTGGAATGACGATAAGGGAAGGAAAGAAGCAGATGGGACGGCTGGAAAAAAAGGGAGAGATCGGGCCAGAGACCACGAAAGGGAAGAGACGAAAGAGAAAAAACAAAATATATGGGCCAAAACGACGTAGTTTTGGGTTAGGTCAGGGCAGATTTTTTATTATTTAGCGACGGCAAATTTAGTTGCTAAACCGTCACAAACCAGTTGCTTCAAATTTAGCGACCAATCTTTTCGTCGCTATTTAGTCGCTAAATTTTTAGCGACTATAATACAGTCGCAAAATTATTGATAAATTGAATAATTTTTAGCGACTAAAAAAATAGTCGCTAATTTAGTCGCAAAAAATGGCGCCATCAATTACCGCCAAATTTAGCGACGGTTTATTTTTCCGTCGCTAAACTCAATACCAAATTGAAAATATGCATTTTCACAACGGGTTCAGAAAATGGTCGCTAATCCGTCGCTAATTTTAGTCGCTAATTCGGATTTTTTTTGTAATGTTGGCCCAATAAGCCTCGAACTCAGCTTTCTGTTCTTTCCAAACCTTAGTACTTTTCTCCATGGGGACACTTTTAGAAACACTTTATCACCCACTTCAAATTCAAAGTCCTTTCTCTTCAGGTCCTCATACAATTTTTGTCTATCACTTGCAATCTTCAATCATTGCTGAATTAACTTCGCTTTCTCCTCAGTATCCCTAACCAAATTAGGACCAATGGCCTTATAGTTAGTCAATTCTGTCCAACAAACTGAAGTCCGACACTTTCTACCATACAGAACTTTAAATGGTGCTATACCAATACTCACTTAATAGCCGTTATTATAAGCAAATTCCTTAACAGAATATACTAATCCCAGCTCTTCGAGAAATCTAATACACATGCCCAAAGCAAATCTTCCAACACCTAAATTACTCTTTCAGACTGTCCATCAGTCTGCGGGTGGAAAGCCGTACTGAAATTCAATCTAGTACCCAAAGTAGTTGCAAACCCCTCCAGAACTTTGAAGTAAACCTTAGATCTCTATCAGAAACAATAGACAAAGGAATACCATGCAGTCTAACAATCTCTTTCACATATGAATCAGCCAACCGATCCATGGAGTAGTCGAGTCAAATTGGTATAAAGTGAACTGACTTAGAAAACTGATCAACTACTACCCACACTGAATTGTGCTGCCTCGATGTCATTGGTAAACCCAAAACGAAGTCCATCGTAATGTTGTCCCATTTCCATTGAGGAATTGGAATGGGATTCAATAAACCATATGGAACTTGATGTTCCGCTTTCACTTGCTGATAGGTCAAACATTTAGAAACATAATCCACGACAACCTTTTTCATACCAGGCCACTAATAGACCTGCTTTAAATCTTGATACATCTTATTACCACCTGGATGCATAGTGAAAACTGTATTATTCGCTTCATGCAACAATCTCTTCCTCGGCTCTTTATCATTAGCAACATATAATCGACCTTGATAGCATAAAACACCCTCTTCGCTCACTGAATAGTTAGTCTTGTCCCCATTTCTAACCGACTGCAGAATCTACTGCACCTTGGGATCACTTTTTTGTGCATTCACTAACTCAACCTTTAAAACTAGCCTTGCTTTCAACTGTGCCACTAAAGCACCATCTAAATCAAATCTCCACTTAACTCTTTATAATAACAAGGTTGAAACGGACTTCCTACTCAAAGCATCTGCTACTACGTTGACCTTACCCAGATGGTAACCCACAATGCAATCATAATCTTTAAATAATTCCAGTCATCTCAAATTCAATTCTTTCTGAGTGAGGAGATACTTGAGATTCTTATGATCAGTGAAGATCTTACACTTTTCACCATACAAGTAATGCCGCCAAATCTTTAAGGCAAACACTACTGTCGCTAATTCTAAATCATGTGTAGGGTAATTCTGGTCGTACGGCTTCAACTGCCTTGAAGCAGAAGCCACTACCTTACAATCCTACATCAATACACATCCCAATCCGATTCTAGAAGCATCGCTATACAAAGCATACTCCTTATCCGAAATAGGTTGAGTCAAAATTGGTGCCTCAACTAACATTCTCTTCCACTGTTAGAAACTAGCTTGGCACTTTTTTGACCACTCAAACTTAACTCCCTTACGAAGTAACTTAGTAAGCGGAGAAGCAGTCACTGAGAATCCCTTCACAAAGCGACGGTAATACCCCGCTAATCCCAAGAAGCTTTGTACCTCAGGCACATTATTAGGTGGTTTCCAATTCACTACAGGTTCAATCTTAGCTGGATCAACCTTAACACCCTCAGAAGAAATAATGTGACCCAGGAAAGACACTTCTTTGAGCCAAAATTCACACTTACTTAGCTTCGCAAACAACTGATGCTCCCTTAAAGTCTGAAGCACAGTTCTCAAATGCTACTCATGTTCTTTCTCATCTTTTGAATATACCAAAATATCATCAATAAACACGACAACAAACTGATCCAAAATGGTCTGAACACCCTATTCATCAAATCCATGAATGCAGTAGGCACATTTGTCAACCTGAATGGCATTATAAGAAATTCATAATGTCCATATCGAGTCCTAAATGCGGTCTTAGGTACATCTTCCTTTTTCACTTGCAACTGATAATACCCAGACCTCATATCAATTTTTGAAAACACACCAGCTCCCTTCTACACGTCAAACCAATCTCAATCCTTGGCAGAGGATATCTATTCTTCACTGTCATCTTATTCAGCTGTCTATAATCGATACACATCCTCATAGACCCATCTTTCTTCTTTAAAAATAGCACCGGTGCTCCCTAAGGAGACACACTTGGTCTTATGAAACCCCTATCTAACAATTCTTGTAAATGAGTCTTCAATTCCTTCAACTCAGTAGCACCATCCGATAGGGTACCTTAGACACAGGTGTTGTACCAGGCACAATATCAATTGACAACTCTACTTCTCTTATTGGCAGTACACCAGCTAACACTTCCGGGAAAACATCAGGAAATTCTCTCACTACTAGAATATCCTGAACTCTTACTTGCTCTCCCTTCGAATCCAACACAAGGGCTAAGAAAGCCTCATATCCTTTCCTCAAACACTGATAAGCTTGCATAGCAAAAATCACATCTACTAGCGGATTAGAGTACACACCTCTCACAATCACTTTAGACTTTTATGCACTATTAAGCGTAACTGTTTTCTTCCTATAATTGACTACAGCTCGGTGCTTACTCAACCAATCCATGCCCAATATCAAATCAAACTCATCAAAAAGCAACTCAATCAAATCTACAGGGAACACATAGTCTTGAACTATTAAAGGGCAATCTCCAAATACTTTATTCACATTCACACTACTTCCCAAAGGACTAGTCACACATGTATCATAATCTAGATGCTCAACAACAGACATCTTATCACATAATTTCTTAAAACATACGTATGAATGCATAGACCCAGGGCAAAATATTTCTATATTAAAGAGTAGAAATGTACCCACAATGACCTCTGGTGCATCCTGCTCCTCTCGAGCTCTCATTGCATACGCTCTTGCTGGTGCTGTAGGAGGTCTATCCACTGATTCTGACACTGTTCCCCCTATGGACTAGCCACCTCTGCCATGTCCTCTACCTCTTCCTCGATTATCTGGAGGTAAGTTCGACCCATCTCTACTAGCCTCTTGCTGGTCTCCTAATGCCTTATAAGCCGTAGGACAATTAGCCAGATAGTGCTCTATACTATCACATTTGAAGCAAGGCCCAGTCAACTTCCAACAATCCCCCTATGCCTCTTACAGCAACGAGGGCATTTAGGCACTTCACTCATATTACCAGATGCACCCCTCCTAATACCAGATGCATAGGAAGATCCCTGCCTTCTGCCTCTAATAGTTGGATTGCTAGTTGATTTAGCTGGAGGTGCTGCAGAAGAATCTCTTGATCTTTTACTCGAATGTGCCCCACCTCGGCTAGGATTTCTCTTTTGCATTCTCTCTCTCTGAATCTCAAGTGGTCTTTTAGCTCTCAAGGCTACCTGTACTATCTAGTAGTAACTCACAGTCTGAGATGTGGTCATTGAGATCAGCAATTCCTTGAATTGCTCAATCAATCCATCCTTAAATTGATGACATCTACACTCCTCTATAAGCACTCCCACGGGTGCATACTTACTCAACCTACAGAACTCTTTCTCATATTTGGCTACTGACATAGCTCTCTACCTCGAATTCAGAAACTGCTTCCAATTAACTTCTTAATAGGCTTTTGTAATGTACTTATTTTAGAACTCCTGTACAAAGAATTCCCAAGTAATAGGGTTCAAAAGCTTCGAATGCCTCAGTACTAATTTTCACCACTCATAGGCAAATCCCTAAAGTAGTGACACCACACACTCAACTATTTGATCAGTAGGGCATCTTATCTCATCCAATACTCTCTGAATCTTCTCAATCCAATACTCCGCCTTAACTAATTCATCCAGACTAGTTCCATAGAACTCTTCTGCCCTATGCTTCCACAAAGATTCCAGTGGAGCCTTCGGTGCTGTCACTCAATCGAGCACCCTTTCCATGTCTTGCGACATTTTGAGTAAAGCTTCCAAAGGGACCATGGGCACATCATGTTCGAAACTTACTAGTGCAGACTGACCAGACTCAGACACTTTAACATCTCTGGGGTTCACACTTTTCGCGATCACTTCTCTAGCGTCTTGAGAATGATCCATCAATTTGAGATAAAAATAAGGACATCCGCATTAAGTCTGTAATACCCCAAAGTGTACCCTAGAAGTATTAGTAGAGTCAATTGTGTAATAGGGTACAAATGTGATTGGAATAAGTATGAGATTAATGTTTGTAGGGGTGTAATTGAAAAGAGAAGTTGGCAATTAAAGGGACAGAAATTAAGTGAGGGATTAATTGGCTAATTACCAAGGACTTAAGTTGGTTTTGGTGGAAGAGGTGAGTGGATTCCATGTGTGGAATCCACCTCTTGCCAACCAAACTTCCCCATGCAATTTATAGTGGAATTAAGAGGCAGAAATTGGATTGTGATTCACTTGGAATCCGGCCACTTTTTTTTCTTATTTCTGAATTCCTCTCTTCTTCATTTCATGATATTGAGCTTCATTTCTTAAAGATTGAATCTGGAAATTTGAATTGGAATGGTTTGATGAAGTAAGTTGAGAAGGTAAGTAAGGGTTGATAGTTGTGTATATCTCCTTCTGCTCAATTTCTATTTTGGATTTGGATTGACATGAGTAATGGACCAAGAAAGTGTATTTTGATTGATTGTGCAAGAATTTAACAAGAGGAGAGCTAAAGGCAAGGAGAAGGTCTAACTAGTGAAAGTGTTCTTTAGCCTACTTTTTAAGGTTTGGGATATATAAATATGTGTGTGTGTGTGTGTGTGTGTTTGTTATGTGTAACCTTGCTTAAGTGATGTGTATATGTTGATTTGTATGAGATTAAAGGGTATAATTGATGTGTGAATGTGTGGTTAGAGAAATTGAGTATGTTTATGTGTTAATTGATAGATGGTATAGTTGAAATATGTAATTGATGTGTGTTGAAATTGTTGATTGAATTGTTATAAGGTCAACCAAAGTATGAACCCTAGTGTTAGGCAAAATTCTGCTTATCGCTCACCAGACCTCTGTGTAGTGTTTTGGTCATAATTGGAGTTTGAGAACTCTAAATTGAGTGCTTTTTACTCCATTTGAACCACTACTTCAATACCTATAAAAGTTATAGAAATTATCATGATCGAATTCTGACTCTAAGACCCCTTAAAAATTTCCAAAACATAAGTACCTCTATTCTGGCAGGTTCATGGAACAGTATATATTGTATAGGTTATATCTTGTGTTTTATATTTTTAAATGACCTGAAACTTGTTCCATTTGAAAGATAAGACATAGGGAAACAATTATCTAGAAGGAAGTTTTTCCTGATAATGTATCTATATATGTTAAAAATGTATTACAAGTTTGGACTTGTAGTCTGTCTTTTATCTGTCTCATGCTTGAGGCAGAATAGGTTTACACGGCGGTAAGGAATTCCTCACCGCCGTGTAAAAGCATTTTGCCCCTTTTAGACCCATTTTTAGTGTCCCACATGGTAGTAATGAATGTCTTACCATCGGGTGACCTTAACTTACAGCCTAAATGGTACTTTTCCTTCCCGAATTGAACCCATATTTAGGGTTATTAAATGAGAATAAGAGTAGTTATCATTTGGAAAATAATCATGAATAGGATTAAGATTAATAACAAGCTAATGAATGTGGGCTTGTGTATAACCATATTGTTTATGTGCAAGAAACCTATGGATATATAAATGATGGGGAGATGAATAATGAATTGTGTACTTGTATGTTGAACTATATGTATGTGTTTATAGTAATGTATAGTTGATATTTGTATTTATTGAGTTGTATGAGCAATGGTATAACATGATAGTTGAATAGAAGTAATGTATATAGCTAAGTATTAATTCAAAGCCTGAGTTGTTCATAGAAGTGGATAGATGGGCATGCCTATAAAGGGTTTGATGATTTTCAACTGCTATATGTTTGGCACCGACGGGTGTCTATATGTTTGGCATTGACGGATGTCTATAGGTTTGGTACTATTTAGTATCTAGATGATTCGAGACTCCGATCTCTATATGTTTGGTACTGTTTAACAATATCTATATGTACCCATTTCCACTTATAGTATGAAGTCAGGCTATTAGTTACTTGCTAAATGTATATGAGATGATAATATATGTTAAAGAGCTATAGAGAATGCTAATAGAGGTACATAACTGTTGCATTAGAGATGCTTATATGAGCTTGTAAGTGCATATGTAAAGTTATAATTGTACATGAATAGGCTAGAAGTATGCTACTAAGCTTAAATGTATATAAATGTCCATGAGATGCTATGATATGAAATACATGTTATATGAGCCTATAGCTAGAGCTAGAAGAACATGAACATGATATAGGTTACATGAGATTAGTAAAAATGTTATAAAGCATGTTGATAAAATGTTTGGTATGTTACAAATATGATAAATGCTTATTACTTTTATATGCTCTTAATTAATTAGCATATTGACTATTGATGTGCTTTCATGATTATGCTTGTGACTTCGTTAGAAGTCTATTATTTGTGATATCCCCACTAAGCGTTATCGCTTAGCACGGGTGTTTTTTCGTGTAGGTTTACAGGTTCAGTGAGGGTTGGGCATCTGCAGGCTGAGGCCACTAAGAGTATAAGTTGGAGTCTTTTGTTTATGGCATAGCTTTTTGTGTACATGTTATAGAACTCTTGCATAGCTTTGTAGATGTTCAGCTTTTATATATGTAAAGCAATTTTGTATATGATATGTAAATGGTAAAGTGAAAGTCTACCTTTGTAATCGATGTGTAAAGGTTTATGTAAGAGAATGTTTGTAATGTATAAAGAACAGCTATTTTATGCGATGTAACTAACTATAAGGTTTTGTTTAAGTCATGTTCTATAGCTTGTGTTTAAAAGATATTCCGTTGCTTGTGTATTATGGATGTTTACTATTTCTGCTTTCGCATGACTATTTGTATGTGTATGCATGTGTGGCGACCTAATATCCTCCCAAGGGGTATTGGGGCGCTACAAAGTCAACACATTTATATGCATCCTAATCTATACTATGCCCAGAAATGACTAAACCTCTGCTCTAATACCACAACTTGTAACACCCCAGTCCCATCCACTCGCATAGCTTCGCTACGGTAGTTGAGAATGGTTGTCACGACCCACACATCACATGCACATCACATACCATTTCCTTACAATACACAACTTTAAGCCGATTAATTTCATTCACATGCAGTAGAAGACATTCACTGCGCATACATCATCTCATAACTCCATATTGGATTACATCACAAATACCAAGTTATGTTATAAATCTTACATGCCCAAAATCATTAATTACATTTACTAATACAAAATAACAAAACCTATACTAGGGATCGAATCCTAATGTGTTGATCAACCAAAATGCAGGACCATCCTTCCAATCACTTCGCTTCAGAACCTACATGGTTTGAAAATTCGTGCTAAGCGATAATGCTTAGCAGAGAAATAATAATAA
Source organism: Excoecaria cochinchinensis (assembly GCA_947683425.1). NCBI lineage: Eukaryota > Viridiplantae > Streptophyta > Magnoliopsida > Malpighiales > Euphorbiaceae > Excoecaria > Excoecaria cochinchinensis. Next base: position 12,068,452 of record CANTUQ010000119.1, read on the forward strand.
TGCTCACAATATACATGTATATATATATAAACTAGTATAAGATAAATGATATCAATACATGTTTTACATCTATGTTTCATTTCTAACATGCTTGCATTCATATGATTGAGTGTGCTATTAATACTAATTAAAACATATCAGAACACCATATACAATTGTCATATTAATACATATCAGTTTAATAACGCATCGCATTAACAATATCATATCACATGGCATTCATTCGCACAATACAGCTAATTTTATTATTTAAGCCTTGCCTACAATTCAAAGATGCGGATAACGGGTATCGCATTAGTACCCGAGAGTATAGTAATCGCATTTGTATCCGAAGATAACCACTTTCGCATCAGCACCCAAAGGTAGAGAAACAATTAATAAGAGATATAATACACATTTTAAGAATCCAGATGATTCAATACGCGTTGGGATTCCAGATGAATCAGACACTTTTGGTTGTAGCACTTAGACCCTATAGACATGCATAACTATCCACTACTTGACTCGCAGGCTAAATTATTAGTCCGATTTATTCACATTGACATAGAAAATATATCATTATTGAAGCATTCAATAAACACCATCACATTGCTCATTTTCACTATGGCTCGCTTCACAATTTATTCACCCTGGCATATATATATATATATATATATAATCACAAGCATATTATAAAGATTATTCTCATTCACATGTTCATTCAACCTTCATACATATTGATATAAGAATTTTAGTCATTTAAGAAGTCATTTCAAACATTTAGAAGTGTCACGCTCACGATAGACTTGGCAATATGCTTCTATCGCGATTGCAACCCAAGTCACGCCTGCAACAAAACGCAGCCCATACCTCTGTTGCACTCGCGCACTTATGCGCACCCGCGACAAAATTTAATATCACCTAAAAGAGCATTATCTCGTGCCCGCAACCGTTGTCGCGCTTGCTACAGAACCGAATTTCCCATTCAAAGCTCCCTAACACTCACCCCCTTTTACCACACTTTGACACCCTCTGACATAGAACTCTCATAACCCATTCTAACCTTATTATTGGTTGACATGGTCTACTAAGCACTTATTTATCCACATGTTAAGAGTACAATGGCACAATTCTCATCATTCATAGTCTTATATTTAAGGAGTTATGGCCAATGGAACCTTACATGCTCCAAATGCCCTCCTATCACAATAACCTAACTTAGTTACTCAAAATTGAAGATCATACAGTCCCCAATTCGACATAGCTGCTTTTACACTTTTATAGGTACACCCTTTAAGAACTAAACACTTATATCTCATTCAAAAATAGAGCTAAAATTTACAAGTTACAGCTCACACGAACTTACAAGCCGATTACTCTACCAATTCTAGTTTTATTAGTACAATTAGTCAAGCTCAATTTTACCAATTTAAGACACCTGTTTCACACACATTCCTACCCAACACACCCACAAGTCTCTCGGCAATTTCCATTCCTTAATAAACATAAAATACATAGCATATGCATAGCTCTAATCTTATATATTCAAAACAGGGCATCATGATAAATCAAATTATCATATCCATCCATTTCATCATCGCATACAAGTTCAGTTTCTATTTATCTCAATCAAATATTCAATAATACAATCTTAAACTCATGCTTACTAAAATAACACACAAAGTAATATTTCTCAAACCTCAAAATCCTTTCCTCCTAAACTCACTTTGCACTTGATTCACTAGCCTTAGCTTTACCCTTATCCTTCCTTAGTTCTATAACTACAATCATAATCCAATTTCAAGAATTGGATACAATTGATCATTACTCACAACCATCCAAAATACGGTACAAGAAAGAGTAGAAGAAGGAGAACCAAGCTGTGACGCGCACTGAACAAGAAATGCCCCCGAAGGCCCGTTTTTAGGGCTCGAGGGATTGGTTCGCGTCATTTCATCTTGGGGAACATGAGACATTTTGGAATCCCCACCCAATAGAACATTGGGGAAGTTCATCTAGGCTCAAAAAATCTTTTAGGCACTTTTAAAGTATTTTGGAGTCGCCACCCAATTTACGAGAAATTGAGAAAGGTCATCTATGGTCTAAACCAGAGAGTAGTTCTGAACTTAACTCTTATTTATGCCTTGATTAATTATAAATGAGTTTTTAGATAAGAAAATTTCATCTCTCCTCTCACGCGATTAATGTGATTTATTAAAGGCGCATTTCAAGCATCAAGAAAGCGATAAATGAAAGCTATAAAGAAGGCGGTAAATAAAGCAGTAAACACCCAAATCATATCTTTACAAAATAGAAATTGGGAAAAATACAATCCCCCAAATGAAAAGGGAAGCTAAATAAAATTGCCCCAAAAATAATTAAGTATAAGGGCCCATAAGGTATATAAATATAAAGCTAAACAATCAAGCAAGATTAATCAAAAGAAGTGACATGCATAAATAAGGATATTTATTCGGCTTAAGAACATTAGTTCCTTCATGCTCACTTAAAAGGGGACCGAAGAGTTGTTTCGGCTATTGGCTTGAAAACCGAGATGAGTGATCACATTTTTAGAAAATTTAACTTTTCGTTTTAATTCATAATATTTTGCATTCCTTGGCTAAAATCGGGGACATTGGTCCTAATTTATTAATAAAAATCCCAGTTTAGTCATAAAAATATATTTGTGATTTTTTATCTTACATGCGTATAAAATAAAAATAATTTATTTAAAAACAAACACAATCACACGAATAAAAGGTTGGTAAGGTCTCACCCAAGTGGTGTGGTCTCCTACGCGCCTTGACCCCTCCGTTTGGTCACGACGATGTTGAAATAAGCAAACGTCACATTTTACCCACATAACAAAAATAAAAGTAGAAAAATTAGTAACAATTCTAAAACCAACCAAATAAATGTGGAAATGAGGGAAATGTAAAATAATATCATCACACATTTAGAAAGTAAAATGGGCCGAATTAAGCATATTTATTTAACGCGTAAACAACTCACATGCAAAGGGGATTAAAAACTAGTCATGCAAAAACATAATAATAATATCAATAACAATGATAATAATAATAATATTATTAATAATAACAGTAACAATAATAAAAATGACAATAACAATAATAATAGCAATAATAACAAAAATAGTGATAATAATAATAATAATAATAATAATAATAATAATAATAATAATAATAATAAAGTTAACTAAATGAGCAAAATGAGTGGAAAGGGTTAAATAAGCATACAACAAAAGGTAGCAATGTGTTAAACGTAAAAGAAGACTATTGCAAAAAAGTTATGCGAAGAAAATAATAAACTTGATTTTTCGGGCCCTAATCTTATGTATTTAACCATGGTCATGCCAAAAGCAAAACGGAGATTGAAAAATCACGCTAAAAGGATAAACCTCATAAAAATCCACATTTATCAAGCCGTTATTCACATATTCATTAGTGCAAGAAAAAAATGAGATAAAACGAACAAAATAAAATTGGATAAATGAATGGGTCCAAGAATCTTTACCCTCAGATTTGATTATATGGAAGCAAGATGTTTGAATCCAACTCCCATTATCAAGGTTCAAAACAGATTCGAAATAACTCAAAGACTCAAAAAAAACGCTAAAACGAAACCAAATGATTTTTTATTTTTGTTTGATAATAGACCCAAGGTAAGAGAATTGATTTCCCTATTTCAAGCTAAGCTCAAACTCAAAATGTTTTTTTGGGTTCCTGAAAATCAAAGGAAGAAACTTCACCTTTAGAAAGATTTTTTTCAAGAACACTCTCTCGTTTTTTTTTTCTTCTCCCTTCAAGCTCCTCCTCCTTTTTTTCTCTCTCTCGACCCTTTTATTTTCCCTCTTCTTCTCAAAAGGGGAAAGCACAAAAGCCCCTTTCTATTCCTCTTTCCCAAAAAATCCCTAAAACCTGAAAGAAAATCCCTTTTAGCAATCCCCAAAATCTGTCAAAAATTAGATTTTTGCAGGTGGGAAATGAACAAGAGGGAGGCTGCCCGCGAATGAGTGGCTGCACCTCGTGTGACCAGGTGCGGGCATCGCCTGCTGGCCACACCTCCCGTGCCGGCGCACGTTCGCATGCTGCGCCCACGGGGCGGCCTCACGCCGTACACGAAGCCCCAAAAATAACTGTTCCTCCAAAAAATAAGATAAAAAATCAAAATAAATAAATAAATAAGAAGTAAAATAAAATAAAAAAGTGAAATAAAATAAATAAGAGAAAATAGATAATAAAAATAATAAACACAACAAAAACCAAAATAAATATAAGTAAATAAAATTTAAAAGTATTTTGGTACAGATACAAGAACTTGACAAGTGTAATGATCGATTCTCACTTTATTGCCGATAGATCGGTTCTTATTTTCATCATTGGGTAATCCTGATCTTGGACCGTCTCAGGACCCGGTGTCTATAGTTGCCCCAATTTTGGAAAAACTAGCACATAGGTTCCTAGGTGAGAAAAAATTCAGAAAAAAGGAAAGAAACAAGTACCTGAGGCGACGACCTTCCTACTACACTGTCATCTATGATCGCAGTGTGATTAGTTTTTGCCAGCTCATCGGCGTATGAAACCACGGTCAAGTTGCGTGATTGATAAACGTCAGCTTATAGACGTGTGAAACCATGGTGGAGGTTGTGTGATTGATAAACATCAGCTTGTCGACGTGTGAAACTACGATTGAGTTGTGTGATTGATAAACACCAACTTGTCGACGTGTGAAACCATGATGGAGGTTATGTGATTGATAAACGTCAGCTTGTCGATGTGTGAAACCACGGTTAAATTGTTTGATTGATAAACGTCAGCTTGTCGACATGTGAAACCACAGTTGAGTTGTGTGATTGATAAATGCTAGCTTATCGACGTGTGAAACCATGATTGAGTTGTGTGATTAATAAATGCCAGCTTGTGGATGTGTGAAACCACGGTTGAGTGCGTGATTGATAAACATCAGCTTATAGATGTGTGAAACCACGGTTGAGCTGAAGTTGTCCTTGACCTGCTTTCGTGCGTATGGTCTTCATTTGGACTTTTCCTGCAAAGCTATGTGAACTGGAATATGTACAAGAGATTGTGCATACATGTGTAAAAGGCCATATACAGATGTTTGCTAAAGAATTGTATGACATAAAATGCATGCAAAAATGGGTAGACCACGTCTTGGGTGGTTAAGGGTCCGTTGAGGATACGGCCTGGCTACTCAATCATGCCCCCAGAGATCTAGAAGTGTCATCTTGGCTTAAGGACTCTAACCCATAATATTTTCAGAAAGAACCATCAGGTGTGCGTCTTTGCCCCCCGGTCAATGAGCATGCACGCTTTTGTTATGAGCTGTACAACGTCTTTGCTCCGATGATTCTAGCTCATGCTCTACATTACACGCTATCTACCTGAAGTGAGGTCATCCTAAGTGATGCCGCCTTATTGTTCCAGGCATCAAAAGTCATTAATTAAAGGTAGTGCATCCCTTGTGGATTTTCGCACTAGCTTTTCTTTGCAAGAAATGCATCCCTTTGGGGATTTTCACATAACCCTTTGCGTAACTTTTGCCTAAAATGGACCCAACCCACTCCAACGGCTTTTATTCATTTTATTTTTTGTAGGAAAAACTGCCTGTTTCCAGGTTTTCACCCTGCCCCTCGGCCTATCTTCTGCTTAGAGAGCCAATCACGATTTTCATCTCTAACTGCTTTTTTTTTGTGACGGGTATGGCTGCAAGAAAAGTCAAAGCAATTATCAGAGTCCCTTTCTAGGGCGATCAGTAGTTATCCGTCGAGGCATTTCCTTTCCTGGCCGCGGTTGTATTTGTTTGCATCTCTCGACGAAGTTGCTGCTAGATTGAGCAAGGCGGTAGACTAGGATATCAGCTTCATGTGCTCCTGGCTCCCCCTTTGTGTTGTCCCCGGATGGTTCTTTCGGATGTGTCCCGTTGTGTGGGCTCCATGAGGCTACCTTCTACATTATCGCCCGTTGTGTCCAACAGTTCAAAAGGAAGTCAAGATGTTGTGAGGCCTTTTCTATCCTTTCCAGATAGCATCTTATCTTCGGCTTTCACCTCCAGGTACCATGGCCTCTGGACCCAGCTGCCCCGTAAAGGCTGTTACACAACTAATCGGAGATTGTCCCTTTGCTTCTATAAGTGCATACAAGATGTGGGTGCTCAACCCAGCAGCTGATAATAGGACCCATCGACTTAGGTATCTAGCCTGTGAGGGCAGCAACAAAGCATAATTATTTAGATTAGATGCATTCAATAATGAATGATGTTTCTCTTTTTATAAAAGAACTAGAAGATAATGAACACATGAGTTTAATTGCCTTTTATTTTATATCTTCCTGCAAAATTGTGTACATTTCAATATGATTTCTCTATACAGGATCGTTATCTAACATAGATTCAAAATGCAAAAGTACATCTAATCTCAGAGTAAATCTTGTAAGTATCAAACTCTTATTTCCAATCAGACCTCTTGGGTTTTCTAGATTGGACATTTTCTCTCAAACCTCTAATTTTTGCCCAGAATGCCTTTTTTTAGTTTTCATCCTGACGAGGCATCCATTTTTAACAAGGCAGCCTTTTTTTAGTTTTTGACCCGCGGGGAATTTATTCTCTTCTTTTGATTTTTAGTCTTTAGCCTTGGAATTTCTTGAGTCTTTTGATGCTAACAGGTTCTTCGAACTTGTTTATATCACTATCTGTCGGAATCGCTGCTCCCTTGGACGACAGCTTCTTAAGAATGAATTAGCTTCCCCATGTTGGCCTGAACTTACCCTGTATGCCCAGAACATCTGGTCTTATTTGCTTGGAGACTAAATCTCCCTCTTTCAACGAGTGCTTCCTGACCTTCTTTCCAAATGATCAAGCAAGTATTTTCTGATAGATCCATTTGTGATAATAAGCATACAACATGTTCTTGTCTAACATGTTCAATTACTGCGACTGTTGCTGCGCCCAATCAGTTTTCAAAATTGAGGCTTCCATGACTACCCTTAAGGATCCGATCTCTGCCCCCAATAGGAAACACTGCTTTCATCGTAGACGCTCTTGTGGTGGTTCTATAGCTCTAGAGTGCAAAAGGCAATTCCTCTGCCCAACACTTATAGCTTCGAATCATCTTGACCAAGATCTTCTTGACATTCTTGTTAGCAGCCTCTACTACCCCATTGGCTTGAGGACGATACGGAGAGGACTTGTGAGGCTCAATGCCATACTTCTGGAGCAACTCCCTAGCTTTAGCCATAAACTGCCCCCCGTCCTTGAACACAACGTGGTGCGGGAGACCATATTGACATATCAGATTCCTTTCAATGAACTTGTCCATATCCTGAGCGTCAACTTTCCTGAAGGACTTGGCTTCTACCCACTTGGTGAAGTAGGCGATAGCAACTATAGTGAACCTATGTCCATTGGAGGCGGTACGTCACACTTTCCTTATGATGTCTATTCCCCAAGCCCGAGCAATCCGTATCAATTGTGAGTCAATAGAACCTTTGTCTCATGATTTTCTTTGCCAGACCTAGACCATTCATATGAGCTCCACAGACCGCAGCATGGGTCTCCTCCATAACCTTCTTAGCCTTCTTCTCATCTAAGCATCTTAACTGTATGCCATCAGCTTGTCTCTTGTACAGCACATCATCTGCACTGATGAACTGGGTGGATAGCTTGCAAATCATCCTTTGGTCCTCTTTAGTGGCCTCTTCTAGGAATATTGACTTTTTCAAATAATTATGGACATTATAATACCATGGCCTTCCATCAGTAACCTCAACATCTATGATTTGCTCGGTCTCAAAGTATGGCTTGTCCGAACTAAAAATCAGTACGGGTTTCATGAATATTCCCTCTAGGTTATCCCACATAGATACAAGGGGGTCCAAGGCATCTGCTAATTGGTTCTCATCTCGAGGCACATGGCCAAAAGTGCAGATTTCAAATTGGCCACTTAATTCCTTTAAGCACGTCACGTATGGTGATAGTTTTTCTTTCTTGATGGATCATTCACTCCTGACCTGATAAACTACTAAGGATGAATCCCCGAAGACCTCTACTACTTTCGGCCCCATGACTGGGAGTGCTTCTAACCCCAAAATCTAGGCCTCGTACTCAGCTTCGTTGTTGGTGGCTTTATATCTCAACTTCTTAGCTAAAGGAAGCTTCTCGCCCTCTAGGGTTACCAAAATTACTCCTACTCCAGCTCCTTTGCTATTCACTGCCCTATCAAAGTACATTCGCACTATAATGGCTGCCACGTCTTCATCCGGGAATTCATATTCAAATTGATCACCTTCGATCGGATGGTCAGTTGGAAACTCTACAACTGCCTGGCCCTTAATGGCCTTTCTGGTGATGTACTCCACGTCAAATTATTGTAGTAATATCAATCATCTCCCCATTTTCCCTCGCAAGGAGGGTGCTTCCTGAAGATATCGAAGAGTGTTTTGTTTGGCAACTGCCTGTACCTTGTAAGAACAAAAGGAGTGTCTTAGCTTTTTTGAAGCTCCAATTACTGCTAAACAGATCTTTTCCACCTCGACATACTTGGATTTGTAAGAAAGGAATTTCTTACTAAGGTAGTAAACTGCAAATTCAACCCCAAATTCATCTTCTTGGGCCATCATAGCGCCTATAGAATTTTCCTCTATTGCCAGGTAACTGGCCATGGCAGTCGCAGAACTGTAGAGTGTTGAAGGTATTCTTTGATAGCATCAAAAGCTTTCTGGCAACTGTCGTTCCACTAAACTGGCTGATTCTTCCTAAGAAGCTTAAAGATCGGTTCGCATACTGAAGCGAGCTTGGAGATAAACCTGCTGATGTACTGCAGTTTGCCTAAAAATTCTTAATCTCTCTTCCCTTTTGGGGTATTGCCATTTCTCTGATAGCTTTGCCTTTGCCGGAATCCACCTCAATTCCCTTTTGAGTTATCACATGGCCCAGCAGTTTACCGAGACTCTGAATATTCACTTCGTGGGGTTGAGGTGAAGATTGCACTTATCGATCCTCTGAAAGAACTTCTCTAAAGCCTCAAAATGATCCTCTCGAGTAACTGACTTGATCATCGTATTGTCAACATACACCTCTACCTCCTTATGGATTAGATCATCAAGAATTTTGGTGGCCATTCTTTAATAGGTCGCTCTGGCAGTTTTTAACCCAAAAGGCATAACCCTATAGGAAAAAGTACCCCACTCCATGATGAAAGCCGTCTTGATCCGATCTGCTATCTTGTTAAGGATCTGATTGTACCCAGCATATCCGTCCATGAAACTATACATATTGCAAGTGATAGCGTTATCTACTAGGACATATATGCAAGGCAAAGAAAAGTCATCCTTCGGGCAAGCTTTGTTTAGGTCTCGGTAGTCAACACACACTCGAACCTTTCCATCCTTTTGGGCTACAAGGGCAACATTAGCTAACCACGTTGGGCATCTAGCGTCAATCTATTTGTGCACCTCCTCTTTCACCTTTTCTGCTCACTCTGGTCTGAGCCTTCTGAGCTTCTGCTTGACTAGCCTGCATTCTGGATAGGTTGGAATGGCATGTTCAACAACTTCTCGATCAATTCTTGGCATGTCTTCATAGGTCCAGGCAAAGACCTTTTCATATTTTTTTTATTTTCTCAAATTTTAATCTCTCTTTAGGAGTAATATTAGATGCTATCAAGATTTTTCTTTGGGTTTTCCAAAGTTCCGAGATTAAATGGAATGGCATCAGTTGAATTAGTGTCAAATATGAATGTGTCATGATTATACATAGTGAAATCATGATAAATATCACACAAATAAGCAAAACCATTGATTTCATTTAATAAAAGCTAGAATTAAAAACGTCATTATCAAATAGTTCCAAAACAAAAAGAACATCTAAATAGTTATCTTCTTCCTGTTTCCACTAGCATAGGTGTTTTGGCCAACGATTCATTATCATCCTCAAGGACCATCTTCCCCACCTCTCAGCTCCTCATCATTGCAGTATTGAACTTGTTTCCTTAGAGTTTGACACCCATCAATCTCATGCCCAGTATGCTAATGGTATGCACAATACTTATCCGCTCGATGACTAGGATACCCTTAGCTCTTGGCGAGTTTTGCAAGCTTCGGCTGTAACTTCCCCTTATCAATGAAATGAAAGGGTGCTCGAATAAAGGCTTATCCCATATGGTATAGCAGCCTTGAGTAGTTCCAACGGTTGAAATCTTTGTGGCACCGATATCTCTCACACTGTTATCACCGAGACTCGAGTTCCCCTGATTATCTTCTCTCATGACATTGCTCCCTCCTTTAAAGGTCACCAGCTGTTCGCTATTAATGGGATTCTGGACTCGACCTTTCATGGTTTGGCCATCATCCCTCGGATATTTTGCGTGCTGATGACACTTCAGTTGCCCTTGATCTCTAGCTGGCCTAGCCGACCCTGGTCATAGGTTCCTCTCTAATGCTTGAGGCAAAGGTCTGTCTATGCTGAAACAATATTTCTAGGCTATTCTAGTCATCAATACTTCTTCCTTCCCTCGAGTGCCAACACAGCTGTCACACCTATACAGTCAACTTTTCATTTCTAAGTCCATGGCAACCTTCTTATGAGCAGCCAGGGTAGTTGCAAGTTTGGACTTTGAAATTTCTTCTTCAAGGGCGTCCATCCTTCTTTTCAGGCCTCGTGCTACTGCCAAAAACCCATTCTCTGAAACATGCCCTTTGCCTTTTTGCTCAGATGATGGAGCAATAGGTGACTCTCCTCTAGACTCAGTGAGTGGTATGCATACTTCCTTAGTTGGATCATGCTCTTTTCAAGACAAGGTGGGAGCAATAGCGACTAAATTCTCCATAATGGTCATTGTCTGGGCTTCAAACTTTTCAAATCTCCCTTCTATCTTCTTCCACATTGCCTCCTCAACTCTAAGAGTCTTGCCTTTTACTGAGACCAAGTCTTTTTCGAAGAAATCATCATCGGGATCTATGGCCCTCTTGGGTTCTGGTGCACCCCTGAGCTCAGCCACTAGTGGGAGTAAAATCTCTAGAGAATCCTCCCTAATCGGATCTGATTTCTCTTATCCTACTGCAAGAGCAACTGGTGGCTGCCCAGCAGGCTGGGTCATTGTAGAAGTCAAATTCCTCATCATGGCGATCATCCTATTCTCAAATTCCTCCAATCTCCTACCCACTTCCTCAGCAATCAAAGCGCGGATAGCCTCCTTCTCTCTCGACGGATCTGCCATTCTACTGAAAAGTCTAAAGACAAAGTCTCAATGCCCTTTGAAAGTGAATCTGAACCCTAAACTGATACCCTTCTTGGCAATTCGAAGATAGAATTTCTACTCAGCCATCCGTTGGGATCCCTAGACCACTCGGATGAATATATGATGGCTGCATGCTTACTTTGTCAGGATGATGCATGAATGGCGTATATGATGCATGATCATGAGCTGTGCAGCATTTCACAATCACATACAAGTAAGAAGATCCTTCCAACCTTTTAACTCCCGCACACGAGGTCAATTGGTCTCTTCCTAGGCGGGCTTAATCCATGGGTCAACAAGGGACCCGATGAACGCGCATAGCACAAAGTCTCTCAGAATGCGCATACGTATGAGTCTCGACCATTTATGTATTTGGACACTTCAACCGAATTAAGGTGAACCTATCGGGGTATGAAAGCCTTTGATAGAAGGCTGCTTAATTCGTTTGATTTTATTTAAAACACGATGACCCACATGACAAGCACTGTATTACAGTTCATTTCACCTAGGGGAAGTATCTATTGCCATTACATGAGCTTTGGTCAGGGTGATATTACTTTAGGGCTACCCAAGCATGGTCCCTGCCAACGGGTCTAGCTCATCACGAGCATAATGACCAATCGGGTCTCTGTTTGATATACCAAAAGGTACTAAGATTGGGCTGGTGATTATCCTTAACACTTCCCCACATTGAGTAAATGTAGGGTCGTGCTTCGGGAACGCACCGGGGTAAGAAAAAAGGTCCAAACTAGTGTAATTCTAAGGCCCTAGCATGATGCAATGCAATTCTCGAAAAGAGATGGAATTTTAAGTTTTAAAAACTCAATTATACATTTTAACCAAGACACTTTTAGAGCAAAGTCTCAAAGTCCCCAGTGGAGTCGCAACTGTGACGCGCGCTGAACTAGAAAGGCCCCCGAAGGACTACTTTTAGGGCTCGAGGGATTGGTTCGCGTCATTTAATCTTGGGTAACATGAGACATTTTGGAATCCCTACCTAATAGAACATTAGAGAAGTTCATCTAGCCTCACAAAACCTTTTAGGCACCTTTGAGGTATTTTGGAGTTGCCACCTAATTTACGAGAAATTGGGAAAGGTCATCTAACCTCTATGGTCTAAACCAGAGAGTAGTTCAAAACTTCACTCTTATTTATGCCTTAATTAATTATAAATGAGTTTTTAGATTAGAAAATTCCATCTCTCCTCTCACGCGATTAATGCAATTTATTAAAGGTGCATTTCAAGCATCAAGAAAGCGATAAATGAAAGCTGTAAAGAAAGCGGTAAATAAAGCAGTAAACACCCAAAGCACATCGTTACAAAATAGAAATTGAGACAAATACAATCCCCCAAATGAAAAGGAAAGCTAAATAAAATTGTCCCAAAAATAATTAATTATAAGAGCCCACAAGGTATATAAGCATAAAGCTAAACAATCAAGCAAAATTAATCGAAAGAAGTGACATACATAAATCGGGATATTTATTCGGTTTAGGAACATTAGTTCCTTCATACTCACTTAAAAGGGGATCTAGGAGTTGTTTCGGCTATTGGCTTGAAAACCGGGATGAGTGATCCCATTTTTAGAAAACTTAACTCTTCAATTTAATTCGTGATATTTTGGATTCCTTGGCTAAAATCGAGGACATTGGTCCTAATTTATTAATAAAAATTTCAGTTTAGTGATAAAAATATTTTTGTGCTTTTTTATCTTACATGCGTATAAAATAAAAATACTTTATTTAAAAACAAACACAATCACACGAATAAAATGGTTGGTAAGGTCTCACCCAAGTGGTGTGGTTTTTTACGCGTTGTGACCCCTCCGTTTGGTCACAACTAGGGGTGTACACAGTTCTGGATCTTCCTATACCGAACCGAAATACAAAAAAAAAGATCTAGAACCGAATTGTACCGTTGACTTTTTTTACTAGAATTGAACCGAATTGTACTGTTAACTTTTTAATTAGAACCAAACCGAATTGTACTAGAACTGAATCGAGAACCGTATTGAACCCGACCAAACTGTTCTGTACTGAATTGGACCAAAATAACCGATATTTATTAATTATTATATATAATATTAGTAATTTATATATAAATATTATTTATAATTTCTATTATATCGTTATTATATAAATTTAAATTCATAATTATTTGTATTTTTTTGAAACTTTTATAATTACTTGTATTAAATATTTTAATGTATGAAATTAATATAATAAATAGTTAATAAATTAAAATAAATATTTTAATTATTAATAAGATAAATTTAATTATCATATCTATATGAATGTGCAATTAAAATAACTTGTATTTAATTTAATTTACGTTTAGTGTTACTTAACTACTACATAATTTTTCATTTTGTACAAATATTTATATACACGCACAAATGTAATTATTATATCAATGAAATCTTACTAATTAATGTAATTATATGAGTATATAATCATTTTACCAATTAATTTCATTTACTTTTAATATCACTCAACTAATATTTATCTATTGTAAGTTAATAATTTAATTATATATAATTAAATTTTACTAATTAATATAACTGTATAAGTATATAATCATCTTACTAATTAACTTCATTTATTCTTAGTATCACTCAACTAGTACTCATATATATTTTTTGTACAATGCCTATATGAATAATTGAGTATATAAATTACTAATATAATTATATATAATAATTATTATATATAATGAAATTTACCAATTTAATTCATGTAATTATATAAATATATAATCACTTTACCAATTAATTTCATTTGTTTTTAGTATCACTCAACTAATACTTATCTATTTCGGCACAATACATATATGAGTAATTGAGTTGTAGCTTAATAATTTAATTATATATAATTGAATTTTACTAATTCGTATTTAATTTAATTTAACTTTAATATCACTCAACCACTACTTAATTTTTTTTTTACAAATATTTATATGCACAATCACTTTACCAATTAATTTTATTTACTTTTGATGCTACTTTTACATTCACCCTTATAATTATTAACTATAATATTAATTAATAATCTTTTAACTATTAAGCAAAATTTAGTGAAATTGAGTATAATAACTGAGCCAAGATAATATATATGGATGGATCCTAACCATATAATCAGCCGATGTTGTATATATAATTACCTTATCAATTAATTTTATTTATATTTAGTATCACTTAATTAGTAATTATCTATTTTGACACAATATATATTTGAATAATTGATTTATTTTAATAATATAATTATATATAATTGAATAATTTATTATATAATCATTTTATCAATTAATTTTATTTGTTTCTAGTGTCACTCGACTAATACTCATATATTTCTATCACAATACCTATATAAAATTATATATAATTATTTATAATAAAATTTTAATTTTTTTATTTTTAGCGTTACTCAATTAATACTCATCTGTATTTAGCACAATATTTATGTGAGTAATTAAAAATATATTTTAATAATATAATTATATACAATTATTATATTAATAAAATTTTATTAATTAATATATAATATAATTATATAAGTATATAATTATCTTATAATTAAATCTTTTTTAGAGCAAATTAAGAATAAAATTTGAAAAATTTTAGTATAAATATTTTTTATTTTAAGTTTTGGAGGGAATTAAAATATTTGGAGAGAATTGAAATATTTGGAGAGAATCTAATGCGGACGAATTGGGTTTTCAGTATTTGGAGCGAGTTGAACAGGTCAATCATCATTAATTATTGTTTTTGTTATAACTTTTGCTACAGATGTCCATTTACTTAATATTATATGTTTCTGGAAAGCTCATTTCAAGCCGGTCGACTTTTCCAAAACTTAGTGTCCCGTAACAGCTCATTTCGTGCCTCAAAAATAACGTTTGAGTTTTCGTTTTTCAATTTGAAGTTTTAGGGGTATTATTGTAATTTTTTTTTCATATAAATTGTTTGTTACCTTAGTTTAGAGGGGACTTTTCCAAAACTTAGTGTCCCGTAACAACTCATTTCGTGCTTCAAAAATAACGTTTGACCTTTCGTTTTTCAATTTGAAATTTTAGGGGTATTATTATAATTTTTTTCTTTTTTTCATATAAATTGTTTGTTACCTTAGTTTGGAGGGGACTTTTCAACTTCAAATAAAATTATTTCGTTTTGAGTTATTTTTGCTGCTTCATAATTCGATCTGTTTTATTTTTTATTTTATATATATATATATATATATATGTAAGAAAATAAATTAAAAAACCTAAATTGTGCCTGCCTCTTTCTTTTCTGTCTCGAAATCGTGTTAAGGCCCACAATTTTTTCTATCTTTTCCATTGGTTTTAGCTTATACTTGCATTTCCTTCTTCTCGTCGCTGCCATTGTCATTTCCGCTGCTACATCTAAAAGTAAGGATAAGTCACATACAACTTTTGGTTTTGTGGTATTCGTTAATAGTACGTCATTAGTTAGTTAAAAATTTGATCAATAGGGTTGTACATAAGCTTTAATTAGGATGATCATTAGGAATGAATTACCAATTAATTTTATTAAATATTAGAATTTTAGAAAATTTATTTAAGTAATTTATCTCGAATTTAAAATTTCAGCTAGAGTGACTATTGTTAAAATATGTTTTTCTTTTTTCATAATGGAGAGGGATAAATTGAAATATTTTCTAAAAATTGAATGCAAAATTGTATGTATTTGTTGAGATATTTTAATTATATTTGTATTTATTATTATGTATATTTATATTGTAAATTTTTAAAAATATTGAATTATCCAAAATATTGTATTGTATTGTCTTGTTTTGTACCGAAAGAACCGAATAACCGAACTAAACTGTACTGAAAATTATAAGAACCGTACTGAACTGTACCAAAATTAATAACAACCGAACTGTACCGAAATTTATATGAACCAAAATTTCAATACAATACGGAGATTTGTAAAGAATCGAACTGGACCGAACTGTGTACACCCCTAGTCACAACGATGCTCAAACAAGCAAATGTCACATTTTACCCACATAACAAAATAAAAAGTAGAAAAATTAGTAACAATTCTAAAACCAACCAAATATACGTGGAAATGAGGGAAATGTAGAATAATATCAACACACATTTAGAAAATAAAATGGGCCTAATTAAGCATATTTATTTAACACGAAAACAACTCACATTCAAAAGGGATTAAAAACTAGTCATGAAAAAGCATAATAATAATATCAATAACAATGATAACAATAATAATAATAATAATAACAGTAATAATAACAGTAACAACAATAAAAATGACAATAACAAAATAATAATAATAATAATAATAATAATAATAATAATAATAATAATAATAATAATAAAGTTAGCTAAATGAGCAAAATGAGTGGAAATGGTTAAATAAGCATACAACAAAAGGTAGCAATGTGTTAAAGGTAAAAGAAGATTATTGCAAAAAGTTATGCCAAGAAAATAATAAACTTGATTTTTCAGGCCCTAATCTTATGTGTTTAACCATGGTCATACCAAAAGCAAAACGGAGATTGTAAAATTACGCTAAAAGGATAAATCTCATAAAAATCCACATTTATCAAGCCGTTATTCACATATTCATTAGTGCAAGAAAAAAAAAATGAGATAAAACGAACAAAATAAAATTGGATAAACAAATGGGTCCAAAAATCTTTACCCTCCGATTTGATAATATAGAAGCAAGATGTTTGAATCCAACTCCCCTTGTCAAGATTCAAAACAGATTCGAAATAACTCAAAAAAACACTAAAACGAAACCAAATGATTTTTTATTTTTGTTTGATAATAAGCCCAAGGTAAGGGAATTGATTTTCCTATCTCAAGTTAAGCTCAAACTCAAAACATTTTTATGGGTTCCTGAAAATCAAAGGAAGAAACTTCACCTTTAGAAAGATTTTTTTCAAGAACACTCTCTCGTTTTTTTCTTCTTCTCCCTTCAAGCTCCTCCTCCTTTTTTTCCCTCTCTCGGCCCCTTTATTTTCCCTCTTCTTCTCAAAAGGGGAAAGGACAAAAGCCCCTTTCTATTCCTCTTTCCCCAAAAATCCTTGCAACCTAAAAGAAAATCCCTTTTGACAGTCCCCAAAATCTATCAAAAATCTGATTTTCGTAGGTGGGAAAGGGACAGGAAGGAGGTTGCCCGCGAATGGGTGGTAGCGACTCGTGCGCCCATATCACACCCCATTTACCCCCTAGAAGTTCGAGCCATGCTTGTGCATGTGCATTGAGTGTGTTTTGGCATGTGATAAGGGTATTTTTGGTATAATGCATGTTTACGGATTTTGCTAGTATGTGGGTGCATGTACGGTGCTAGGGTGTGAATTAGTTGGGTTGCATTTGGGTGTGTTTACTCACATGGTTGTAGAATGTAAGTGAGTAAGTTGGGGTGTAATAGTGTGTGCATGAGCATATCTTTGTAGGGTGTTATTAGTTGGGGTGACTTTGTGTGTGTGTAGTGCATACTTGTTGGGTGTGAGTGATCAAGATCCACCACTAGGAAGAGGACACATGGCTAGGGTTAGGAAAAGATGAATAGAAAGAAGAAAGAGAATTGGAAAAGCAGAATTTCCATCTCTTTTCCCGTTCTCCTCTTCTCTCTCACTCTTCTTCTTCCTTTTCTCTTCTCAAAAGAACCCTAGCTTGGATCCAAGTTGGTGTGGTGGGAATTGATCATCTTTTGGTCTTCTTTTGGGTAAGTTTTCTATATTTCCTTCATCTCCTTCATGAGGTTAGACTAAAACTTTCCCAATGTTCTATTAGGTGGCGACTCCATAACCTACCTCTTGCTGCCCACTTAGATGCCTTCATAAGTTGATAGGCAGCAATGGGATAAGGGTGATTCCGTTCCTACTGCGAAGCAAACAACCTTCACGAGTTAAAATGAACCTCTATCCGGCCTCGAGTACTAAAAATGTGGTTCAGTGCGCATCATAGTTATTATTTATGAATAATAACCAAGTTCATTATTGGTAATACATTAGTGTGAATGTTTATGTGCGAACATTTACTGTTATTTATATGAGATTGAGCACGTCGAACAGAGAAGTAGCCTACTCACAAGGGTGTTTACTTTAGTTTTGGCAATGAGTTGGCAAAGACTAAGATGAAGTAAATTTTGAACATATGAGATTGCTCGAGAGCCTGTTCAAAATAAAAGTGTTGTCTTGCAGAAATTACAAGATTAGTCTTGTTGAGGTGCGCGATAAAGACATAAATAAGGTTGTATGCTTTGCATTAAGATCCAAATAAGGATTGTATGGAATCTGATGGTATGTTATATGTAACTATGATATTCTGTCTAAAAAACTAGAAGTAATCCTTAAGTAAGCGGACTAAATACTACAAGAAGAATGCCCTTTAACGAAGGAAAATCCGATCGTTAAAGACTTATAACGACCAAAAAATTCAATTGGTAGAAGCCCCTTAGTTAAAGGTATAGACGACTGAATATTGAATCCAGTAGTTAATGTCTTTAACGACCAGAACGTTTTCGGCCGTTGAATAGTGATTTTTAACAATCGGATTTTCCCTTTACTGATTGTATTCACTTTTAACAGGGGGATTTTCAGTCGTTAAAGATATCTTTTAGCGACCAAATTTTTCCTTCGCTAATTGTATTCACTTTCAACAAATGTATTTTTGGTCGTTAAAGATACCTTTTAGTGACCGAATTTTTCCTTCACTAATTGTGTTCACAGCTAACAAACAGCAATCACCAATATATCATGCCCTCTAATTTATCATAATACACCAGACATGGATACCAGAATGGTATTTTATAATATTATATAAGTACATATCACTCATATATATTTTATACAAAAATATAATAAACTCTTTTCATATATTGAAAAAGAAAAGTTACAAAATATAGTCTTATTTACAAATTGAAGAGCATTTTATTTGTCACAACTCCAAACAAAATAAAAACTATTAATGACATGTAAGTTCAAGAAAACAACTTCTCTCTATACTAATTTCTATTCAAAATATTTTTGCGAAAAATGTGAAAAATAAGCCTCCTAATTTTGTTGTCCAAAATTTTGAAAACCTGCAAAATGTATAACAAAAGCTAAAATTAATATCCATAGGCACGGAAAAAAATATCAATAATAGAGAGTGTAGGCAATTTATGACCTCCGAAGTGTCACATAGATTCATATTTAACAGCTCAATTCAACATTATTATGCAGAAATTAAGAAAAAACCACTATCAATACTACCTTTGGTAATTTCCTAACTAAATATTTAAATCCTAATTGAGAAAGAAATCATCAAAATTTTGCAAAGGATGAGAAATAAAGATAAAATTAAAACTAGATTACTATATACTTGCAGAGGAGGAGAAAGAGAGAAAGAAAAAAATCAATTAGTAGCCAAAACAATCAAAATCAATAATTCCAAAGTAACTTAGTTTTATGGCAATGTGATCAATTTTAGTGCTTCTACAATATCTAACTAAAGCAACTAATAAAAGGAATTAGGTTTCCATTTGAATGACTCTTTAAATCTGGATTAAGGCTATTTCACCGATTTTAAAGCTATTGCAATAAGGTGTGCAGGACATAAAATGATCACCCAACATTTAATAACATCACATGTACCAACATCCTACAATACACTTGAAATCATGTAAAAAGAGCCACATGCTGGAAGGAAGAAAAAGAAATTTGATTCTCCCAACAAGACACAATAAAACTAGGAACTATATCTGCAGAACAATATCTCTGCAGCTTCTACCTTATAATAGGATCAAAAGCTAAAAATCTTTTGTCTTCTTGTTGATAGGAAGAATCTCTATGTAACAGGTGTCCTTAAAGGAGGTCATAACAAGTATCTTAATGCCATACTGCATTAAATAGTTTGTAACATTAGCATTTGACCATTAACACACAAATACTTTTCATTGGCATGTTTCTCCTAAAAGATAAAGTAAATGCATCACCTAATGTTGTAAATACATTAATGCACGTGGGTATAACCAAATTAAAGAACATATTCAGAGCCAAATTTAAACAAGGGAATAGGGTCTACCGGTCTAGAATGTAAAATCTTCACTTTAAGCAATTTTTAGAATATTGAATAATGCAAAATCAATGCTCTTAGAAAAATTATGTCAAAATGCATACCGTATCAGCAGCTGGCTGTAACGTTACATGATTTCGCCATTCACCACTCCTAGCATAAACCATATTAAATGTTATTAGAAATAAATACACTTGGCCAAAACTCTTTGTAATCAAGTAGTTAAAGAAAGAGTTCTATTAATACTTGGACATCTTCTTCAAATAGTCACCATACTCCATGGGAACGTACCCTTCATAAATCTCTGGGTGAGATCTCAGCTAATGATTTTAAAGCATTATTTATAAATCATCATTGGTGACCATTGAATATCAATCATAGCCATGTCAACCAAACTTTGATCAATTGTACCGCTCTGTGATGGTCAGGTGTGTTGTATAATTGATCTGATAGGGCAAGGAACTAAAAAAGTATAACTTTATTAATACATTAACAGTTACAAGGTTCGCTCAAATTATAAAGATAAGCAAAGAACAAATTCAAAAAAAACTAACCTGACAGTTACAGTCCCCTTGAACCTTGACTTCAATGAAGTCATATAACTACAATCTAGTTAAAAGATAACACATTAAAATTACTAGAACAATATGTAGTGGACATAACCAAAAAAAGAAAAAAAGAAGGAAATACATACAGATAAGACTTCGAAATAACTCAAATAAACCCAAAAATGCCGATTAAAAAAAAATGTAACTCTAAATAATGGAGCAATACATAGTAATCTTTTCCACTCGAATGATTTAATAGAAGCAGCAAATGTTAATTTAAATACAAATTAGATAAGAGCTATACTTTGATAGATTGGAAGACTATCATTTCCATAAAAAGCATCTAAAAATGATAACATAGGCAAACACCTCTGTAACAAGCATGAAATCGAGCTTATCAATTGCAAAAATTAAAACCTACTTTGCAGTAAGAGCGACTTCAACAAGATCAATCATTTTTTCGAAATTAACCACGAGTTCAAGAAATAAAAAATGAGCAGGGGAAAAACTTTTCTGCTTATATTATTTCAAAATAGGAAATGTGTTACGTCTACCTTCATAATTTAAATTAGAAAAACTTTGAGCATTAAATCCTAAGAGTTAAAATTGGATGAGGCCTAATTATTCTCATTCTCA
The DNA here is from genome assembly GCA_947683425.1 of Excoecaria cochinchinensis. Classification (NCBI taxonomy): domain Eukaryota; kingdom Viridiplantae; phylum Streptophyta; class Magnoliopsida; order Malpighiales; family Euphorbiaceae; genus Excoecaria; species Excoecaria cochinchinensis. The sequence goes on from CANTUQ010000119.1 coordinate 12,089,939, forward strand.
GTAAAACATTTAACACTAAGCAATGTTTACCCAGAAAATAATTGCTTGTGTAACTTCTTCATTGTAGGAACCCATATAAATCAAACCCAAAGAGATTGCGGTAAATGCAATTACATTAAGGGAGGCTTTTGCATCATTGAGTATGGAAGATAACATGCTGCATATCTGTCAATCATGTCAACAAATGAGCTTCGGACATAAATAAATATATTCTAATCAAAGAATACAAAGCAACCAACCTTAATGCAGTAAGGAAACTATAAAAAAGAAAAAGGTATTTCAACTATATGCTTACTTTAAAGTTTAGTTACCAGGCATCTAAAATGCAAACTACTTGCTCATTCTGAGAACCAATGTAACACCCCGATACCCCCGTTAGAAGGATACCGGAGCGGCACGCACTCAAATCACACAAAACATGCGGAAGCGGAAACACTAAAGCGGAAAAAAATAGATAAATCACTATAATAATCATACAATAAGAAGAATTATATATATATATATATATATATATATATATATATATAACATCAAAAATATGCATTACTTACAAAAGGATCCTTATACATATACATATTCCACTATACAAAATAAATACATAATTACAAGTACAAAAATACAGGAGCTGAAATACAAAATGAACTACTCTACTCCTAGTGGCTAACCTGCAGATGCGCGACACGAACCGGAACTGAACCTGCCGCCTATACGGGAAAACACTCGTACTAAGCGATAATGCTTAGTGGGGAGGAAACACAAATAAAATACTTCTATCGAAGTCACACGCAAGCCAAACACGCAAGATAAGAATCCAATCACAGCATCAATATTTACTTGCAAGCATTAAATTCAAGCATAATTACAAAACAGGCGAAAATAAGTCATAAACATCGCTAATCAAAATCACTGGTTAAGCCAGATACATCTCATGCAAGGTCATATATCACTACCAATATCACCATGCACTAAGCCAATCAACTCATAAACATTAGCCTGAATTTACACTAGTGATGGATATGGGTACACTACACTGGATACTGTGAACAGTATCAAACACTGGAGGTCTCGAAAATGTTTTATACCTGAAGGTTGTAGGGGAGACCGAAGTCTCAAAAACATTTCACTAAGACCATATCGGAGGTCGCAGTAAGACCCAAACGAGGCCAACATAGGCAGCTGCACTCACTATCCTTTTATAAGCATACTTATCTATCCACTCATATGACCATTCAGGCTACTCACTCACACTAAGCAACCAAAACTTATACTTTACATAACAATATAATTTAATCACTAATCATAATTAGATAACGTAAAAAGCATGTTAGGGTTCAGATATTAATTCAAGATAACAGTAATCACAAGTAAAGCATGAGTGAGAAACAATATAGAATACAATAAAATAAAACTTTTTGATGCACATGGGAGGTCGCGCTCGCAACAACCCGTGTCACTCGCGACAGAGGCATAACTCGCCCCTCGTCAAGCACACGACACACTGAACATTCACGAAAGACAGGCAGAAGGGGCCTCTGTCGCGCTCGCGATATGCGTCGCGCTCGTGACAGAGGGCGAGGTACCCCGTCGCGTGCTCGCAATGAAGCACAGCCCGGCAGAAACTCGGCTAACCAAGCTCTATCACGCTCACGATGGAGGTCGCGCTCACGACAGAGATCGGACACTCCCCCTTCACGTTCGCGCTCGAAGGCACACTCGCGATGGGGGGTCAGCCTAACCGAAGCTCGGCCTACCGAGCTCTCTGTCGCGCTCGTGACATGAGTCACACTCACAATAAAGGTCTCCTCAGCATGTATTTGGCCATCCCGACCTCTGTCGCACTAGCGACAGAGCCGAGAATTTCCCAGAAACTCTGCACTCTACACTTCACTCCAAACCCAACAATTTCAAAACCACTCATTCATGTAATGTCATGTAAATTCATCACTCAAATGCATTCAAACATGCTAAGGATCAACTCATTCACTACATACACTACTTAATAACAAGAATTTAACTCAAAACTACAAATAAATCACAAGAACATTTAACCCAGAATTTGCACTAACTCATGCAATTTCACTTCAAAACTCACATAAAACCCATCAAAACGCCAATATGAAATGCCACCAATCTCACTCAAACTAACACATGCATTTACACATACAAAACACTCAAAATCTCAGAAATTAACAATCAAACTATGATCCGAGAAGAAATAAGCAAGACAACTCCCAAACCTCAAAAAAGTGCAGCTCTAACAACTTCTTCAAGAACCCACTTTCTCTTTGCCTTTACTCTTCCTTCTCTCTTCAGATTCTTGCACAAATAAACCCAGAAATTCGCTTAATCCAACATCAAATACCCCAAAATCAAAATCAAAGGAAGAAGATGAAGATGAAGATTGCAGACAACTAACCACTTACCTCTTCAAAAATTCAGCCCCAAAGCTCAACCAAATCAGCTCAAATACACAACACCCAAACAAAAGAAAAAGAGGAAGCAAGAAATGGGAGAAGAGAAAAGGAAAAAGAGAGAACGGGAAGGGAAGAAGGCAGGCACGGGCAAGGCAAAAATGCCCTTCTCTCTCTCTTCTTTTCCTTTTCTCTCATTCCACAATTAATGCTCCTCACCTACCAAGTCCACATGTCACAATTCTAATGGTCCAACTTTCAAAAATTTTGACTTTCCACTTTGGTCCTTGGTTAAAAACCATCTACTCACTAAAGAATTATTTCCTTACTAAACTTTAAATCTCTTTCAATTTAATCCTCACTTAATTCCAATTTAACTTGTACAAATTATCGAAATACCCTTAAATAACCAATATCTCATACAAATCCTACTATGCCCTAATTTGGGATGTTACAACTAACATATGCAATTCCCAAACCTATTTTTACACCAATCCGAAGAGATGAGACTTCTTTATCAATGTAATCACCTAGAAGTGCAAGTGCTTGAGAAAAAAAGAACATGCATATAATACAAACACATAATTGACTAGATATTAAGCGCTTATCAAATAGAGAGAGAGAGAGAGAGAGAGAGAACGCACAGGATCACAATAATTTTTTATACCATAATTGACAATTCCAACTCCTAGTAGTGCACCAGCAATGACATGATTGTCATTGCTATGGAAATATTTATCAATTTGAGCACATCCCACAATAAGATCATACCCTATTATGAGTGACAAAAATAAGAACTTTGCAGAAAATTATGGATGAATCATGCAATGCTAAAGGTATGCATACCAAACTTCTAGTTGCACTGGCCTTTCCATGTTCTTTATTCTTAAAAAGCCAATTTCCTAAAGAACCACCACTTAAAGAGTCTGATGGAACTGTCTTTAACTTGTCCTGTGATTTATGCAAACAACAAATATCAACATAACCTACAAACTAAAGCACTTCAGCATGCAAATTTGACAATATTTACCTGACCAAATCCTACATTCACAAATGCATTGACAAATGTAGCAGCCAAATTTTGTCTAGTAAAATCAACACTTGCACCAATACTAGCCCAACCATCAAGTAAGTGCACCTAAGTAAAATCAAGCAGATAAGTCATGAAATTGCCAAAGCAAACAAAGTAAAATAAAACAGTCTACAAAAAATGAAAGCAAAACCTAATGAAATCTACACAAAACATGCTTTTAAACCCTAAAGAAATTCCAGTACTGTGAACCTTATAGATATCTTTTAGGGATTTGGGCTCCATGACCTCAATATCCCGAGCAAGGGTTAGATAACCTTCTTTTAACTTAGTATTGTTGATTATATCCTGCAATGCTTCTCTATCCTTATCTTTCGTAAGAGACAAGGGGCGAGCGGCAATGGCTGCGAAAGGCGAGCTGCGACGGGCGACGGCGATGAACTCACAGTTCGTAATGGAGACGGCACGCGAGGCAATGGCAGTGGCAAGACCGAATCTGCGGCAGCAGTGTAGGGGGTGAAGCCGAATTTGGTGTCTGGTGGCTCGTGAGGGAGGGGCCGACGCGAGGGAAAGGAGTGGAGAGTTGAAGAAGTTAGTAGATGGGAAAATGTATTTGGTGATTTTAGGTTATTTTTTGGGGTAAAGGGTTAAGAAGTCCCGCCATTTTGTTTTAAGGCAATAACGACCGAATTTCGAGTCTTTTAACAACCGGAATGAAACCACTCATTAAATAATAAAAAAATTTGAGTTCTAACGACCGGATTAAATTCCCTTCGTTGCTTGTATCTTTTATACGACCGAATTTTTATCACTTCGCTATTTTTTGGTTGTTAAAACTCAGTTTTCTTGTAGTGAAAGTTGGATGCTTCGGTGCATCACAACCTTACACTTCTGTATGGTGTTATATATATATATATTTTAACAATGTGATATGCACTCCTTTAAGGGAAGGAAAGAATACCATAACACATGTTTTATACCATGTGTGTTTAAGTGACCAAGCGATACGAATTTAATATCATTGATCTCAACTTTTCCTATTGTGAGATCCTATTTAAATTTTGACCCTTAGAACCCTTAACTTATCCTTGAATATGATTCAATGCGGCTAGTTTTGTAAGTTTCCATGAAGTCATGGAATAATTTGGGTCTGGTGGATCTACCTAGAAAAGCGAGCTGAATCATGATAGATGGCATATTGTAAGAGGGGAAGATAGCCTTATTTTCACATTCAATTGTTTCGTGGTTTACTAGCTAGCCTATTATAGTTTCTATGAGTAAAAACAAAATAGTGAATACAAAAATTATTTTATGAGATCATGAGTTAAAACAGTGAATGTCAAAGGCCATCTAGGGTTAGGAATACGTGAAAAAGAGGGTCTCATTTTTCAAGACGCTATATATCCCAAATAAGTGTTTAGCACTAGTGCTCTCAAGGTATGCTGGTCACACATCTATCTGCCTGTATAACTGGAGATTATGACTGAAATTTGTTCCGTCATGTATGAGTGAGAGATGATAGAGTTTGGGTGTGCCTATAACTCTAATATGGATAGAGTTCCATATCCAGATAGAATTGAGTATCTTAATCTAATTAAAGTTGTCCAATCCTATATCAGAAAAAGTCTGAGTTATACTAAAGATAGATCTCTAGTTTTTAGGATTTCTATAAATAGATATAAGAGATCAGATTTTGGTGACGAAAAGAGTGGCACCAAAAGTGACGCCGCAAGGTTGTCGAAATACACGCACGTGTGTTTTCTCATAAGTGAAAGAACGCTTACCCGAAAAATAGCCTCTCTACTTGATAATCTCCAAAGGGCCTTTAGATTGTAAAAAAGTTGTTGTTATCTCGTACGTGGGTAAAAGTCAGACAAGTTACCAAAAACTAAGGGGATCTTTCTGACGCTTTCACAACGTTTCTACACTATAAAAGGTAGGTACCATTATTTAATGTTACATCCATTATTGTATTGTTTAATTTTTCTTTCAACTTATGTTGGAATTTAAAATTCCACGTCATTAGGAAGTTTAAAATTTCAAAATATGTGATTTTTTTACATAAAAAATATAGGTATAAGAATCAATTTGGGAAAAAAATAATTAGAGTATAAATGAGGGAAAATGACCAAATTTGCTTATGAAATATACATAATAGTATAAATTTACATTTGAAAGTTTTTTTCCTTATTGTCATTAATAAAATAGTGTAAAGTTGCTCTTATAGTTACATATAAGAGTAAATGTGAACAATTTTAGTAACGATGAGGCCATTTATTTTCTATCAAAAACATTTAAAGAGCGAATTTGTAATTATACCATTTTCCATACTTTATAAGTAAATTTGAACTTCATCCCTATAAACAAATAATTGAGTAAAAACAGAGTGACTTTGTATGAATTCCAAAATACATTTATATAATTTTTTTTTTTAATTGCAAGAATTGGGTTTGCTTTTATGGATCAAGAAAGTATAATTTGGCAGAGTTCTGCTGGAATTTATAAATGTCACTGTTATTCTAACAGGAGGATGGAAAGAACAAAGTAATTTAAGTTGCACGAAAATTCTGTCATCAACTCACCTTTTTTCTTAAAGTCTTTTTCCCTTATTTATTTATTTTTTCATTTAGCAAGATATAGTGTTTTTGGGAGGGGTATGATTTGATGTTTGTACATACTAAATGTGCATCATATGAGAACCCTTAAATGAAAAATAAAATAAAGATTAAATTTTAATTTGACGTTGTGTAAATACATGCACTAGATTAACACTTTTTCGGGAAAAAAAAAAAAAAGAAACAACTTTGTAATATGAGCATATATAGTCTCAATTGAAAATTGAAGGGATTTTCATGGAAATTTCTCACGAAAACCTTAACACTGAAGGTTTGAAGGAAATGAAGGTTTAATTATTTTGTCTTCATTTGAATTCATGAGGCAATAGTCGCCCAAAGGCCAAAAAAATCAATGTATACTTTCACCTTTCATCAAGTTTCATATCAAAACACACGCAATAACCAAACAAGCTTCTTATTCTTTATTCTATTTCAATAATCTAGCTAGTCAATTATAAGCGCGTGTTGATTTTCTAGATTTTTTTTTTGGTGTTATTGAAAATCGTCCTCTTATTGATATTTATGGTTTTCTGTTTGCGAGTTATACTTTTCAATTGATGTAAGAAAATTAAAATTACTGGCAATGACTTGAATTACATTTTTCATTTTCTATCTTAAATTGATCACTGATTTTCTCGATTTGATTTGCCCTTAACATTTTAATTTTGGATTCAAAAATGCTCTTTCATATTCTCTTGATTTTTTAATTTTAAGTTGTTATTTCAAGTTTTTTTTTTTTAAATTATCTTTCTTTTTAAAGTACACTAGTTATTACAAAATATTTCATCTTAAACTCTAATACTAATTAATGTGAGCTTATTATATACCAAGAATTTATCCTTAATAGAAATAAAAATATTAGATCATATAAAATTAATAAATGAGGTGCGTTCATTAAAAATTTACCCCTAAAAAAATAAAAAGAAAACCTTTATTCACCTTCTACATCTTACATCTATTGTTTTGTTGCTTTGGTGGGTCTTTTTTATTTATGTTCCATATTTTCTCTAGAAGTACTTTCAATTTTTGCGATCCTGAATTGTGTTTATTCAATTTAATTTACTTTTTTATCCATAAAAAGCAATAGGGTCTTGTTCTTTAATTATAGCACTTATAGTTCAACACATGTAACTCCCATTAAAGTTAAACCTCAAAATCAGTTTTTAGAATTAATTTTACGTATAGTTATTAGGGCCTGTTTGGCATTGCTTTTAGAAGGCCAAAAAGCTGCTTATTTGATAAAAAGCTGATTATGGGACAAAAATAAGTGTTTGGTAAATGCTGATTTTAGAAAAATCAATTTTCTGAAAAGTGAAAAAACCTTCTATTAGAAAAAGCTAGAAATTGAAGTTTTTCAAAAAAGCTGATTTTCAGCTTTTAAGGACAGCAGATTTAATATTTTTTTTAGACAAAAATATCCTTCATTTTATTTCATAATGACAATTATATCTAATATAATCTTTTTTTTTTGTTTTTTCTCTTATCCTATCACTCAAAATTATACTTTTTTATTTTTTTATTCTAAAAAGTCATTTTTAATCATATCATTTACCAAACAGTTAATAACTATTTTTAATTTTATAAGTTATTTTAAATTTTATTTACCAAACAGTAATCTACTTTTCGACATACAGCTTTTTGGAATATAACTTTTTTCAATTAAAAAAGCTATTTTCATAAGTTTTGCCAAACTGGCCCTTAGACCTTCTACTTTTAATTGAAAAGTCACAAAATAAAATTTTTTAAAGAAAAAATATCTAAACTTAGACAAATGTTTCAAAAAAGTCATTTTGGCCAGATTTTAACATGAATCATGCCAAATTTCGAGAAGAGCCCTACTGAAATTTCTCGTTGGCCACCACATTACCTTGCTACATGAAATGGGTGTCCTGTCAACCACCACATTACGACCAACGAAGAAAAAACATGTGTAAATATTTTATGAATTTTTTGTTTCTAAAATATTTTTGTACATGATAGCTGTGATGGGTGGCAAGTTAATATGATGAACTATGTGTCATATATTTGAATGAGAAGAGTAATGTGGCAATGCCAACAAGGATTTCGATAGAGTTTCTCTCAAAATCTGGCCAAAGTAACTTTTTGAAATATTTTTTTAAGTTTGGGAATTTTTTTATTAAAAAAAATTATTTTATAATTTTTCGGTTAAAAGTTGAATAATTCAATGACAATAGAAATTAATTGTAATTTCTTTAAGCAATTTGATTACAAGTCATAAGCGTTAAAATTAGATTAATTAATCTAATTGTCATATTTTCTAAGATTTTATAATGATTACAAGGCCATTTTTAAAAATTAGATCAAAAAATAAAGGCATTTTAGTTTATAAAAGTTTTTTCACACTTTCATACTTTTAATGTTGGATAGATGATTTTAAATTGAAATAAACGTTATAATAACTTATTATTACTATATTTATAGATCACAAGCTAACGCTGAATCTTCTATTTGGATCTTAAATTTGCCATGCATTGAATTAGAGAAATTAGAGGTTACAAATTTTGATTCAAATTATGAATCCATCTAAAAGATGTGATTTAAATTTGATTTGATATTTTAATAACCTATTTATAATTCAATTTATTTGACTTGTAAAGTGATACAATTTGTTTGTGGCCTATAAGATTTTAACTTATTTATGAGGGTCAATTTCACTCATGGTCACTCAACTTATCACTTATCGCACAAAAGTAACCTACTTTTTTTTCTAACTTAAATGTTACTGAACTTTTAACATTTTTGCAAAAAAATCATGTAAACCGTAATCTAGTGAGAACTCTTACCGGATTGATGACGTGGCATATGACACGTGGCGACGAATAGTAAATACATGACTTTTTTGCAAAAATGTTAGAAGTTCGGTAATATTTAAGTTGAAAAAAAAAAGTTGATTATTTTTGCGCGATAAATAATAAGTTTAATAACCGTAAGTGAAATTGAATTAGATGTAGCATTTGATGAAAATATTGTTAAACGACATTTAGTTGATGACATGGCATGCCATGTCATCAATCCGGCGAGAGTTCTCGCCGGATTCCGGTTAACATGACTTTTTTGCAAAAATGTTAAAAGTTCGATGACATTTAAGTCAGAAAAAAAAGTTGGTTATTTTTGCACGATAAGTTATAAGTTGAGTGATCGTGAGTGAAATCAACCCTATTTATGATTTATCAGTTTACAACTCAATTTATCATGATTCGATCCATTTTTCATCTATTAAAGCAACACTTGGAGTATACCATTCTTTTCCAAAAAAAAAAAAAAGATGCGTTTCACTAATTTTGTTTTAACCTTAGTAGTTATGTTAATAAAATATCAATTAATTTTAAGTTATATTAGCGCTAACTAACATTCGTAATTAGAACGATGACCCAAAATTTCTTTTCATTGTGGCGTAAATATAAAAGCTCAAGGGTAAACCGATCAAACCTAATTATTTTTTTTCCATGATGGCATACAATTATACCTTATTTTACTTTCGCGCAATGTCACTTTTGAATTTTTAAAATTTGAGTAATATTCCTTCTTCATTAACCGTTTGTTAAAATTTATCGATTCCCAACCATTGACCTTAACATTTATTTTTGCAAAAAGTGCAATATAAACTCTTTTATTTTTGTGTAGTGTTACACCTGAACTTTTAAAAGTAGAGCAATACTACCCCTTTATTTAAAGTCTATTAAAGGTAAATCAATTTCTGTCTATTGACCTTAATACCTAGCATCTTACTCATTTTTTAGGTACACATAGGATGTAGTTTAGCTTCAATTTTGTATCATCACCTAGAAAAATTAAATTAAAAGAAAAACTAAAATTCCATTATCTGCTCCCATCAGAAAATCCCAAATCAACAAACCCTATCTAATAGAAAATCTCATGTAAGAAAACCAAAACCTTCACCCTCATAGTTCTCTTGATCTTAAAATCAAACAACTCTCCTTGTTGCAAAATTGGCATGTTTTCGGGTTTTTTTTTTAAATGGGGTGAAATTACAAAGTAATTAGGGAAAGGGGGCTACAGTAAAAGTATTTAGGAAAAAGGGGTGCCAGAAACCGGCGCTACAGTGCGCCGGTTTCTGACAGGGGTGGGTCCAGTCGGCTGAACCGGCTGGGGTGCTAAAAACCGGCACTGTAGGTGCCGGTAGGGGTACAATTTTGCTGGAAACCGGCGCCATGTGGCACCGGTTTCCAGCAATGCTGCAAGGAGCAGCTTTGCTGGAAATCGGCGCCACCTGGCGCCGGTTTCCAGCAAGGCTGCAGCCCCCTGCAGCTTCACGTGGAGCTGCAGGGGAGAGATGGAAACCGGTGCCACATGGCGCCGGTTTCCATCAAAGCTGCTGCTCCCTGCAGCTTCACGTGGAGCTGCAGGGAGAGCATAATTGAGCCAATTTTTTTGGCCATTTTTCTTTACCTCTTTGGTTTGCAAGCTTCATATCTGCGTTTTTAACATCAGTTTTTGCTCATTTCTCTCTATTCTCTCTATTCTCTCTATTTCCTTTCTTTTATTCTTAGTCTGTGGAAGTGTATTTTGCATCCAAGGAACAAAAATCGTGCCGGCTTCTACAATCAGGTAAGATAATTTTATTTATTATTATATTTAATATTAATTAAAAATTTATATTATTATTATTATTAATTAGATATTATATGTTAATTTTAGGTGTTGGAATTTCTGAAAATTACCAATTGTCAACATTATAGGTATGATATTGCTACTTAAATTCTTTTTGAAAATGTTTAAGTTAATTTAAATAAATTTAACAACAGCAAATTTGTAATCGTTATTTGTTAGAAAAAAAATTAATTACAAGCAAATAGTTTAATGTTGTATATAATAATTAGTTTGGAAATTTTTATGGTAATAGTAAAATTTTACAGTTATTATTTATTTGTTTATTAGTTTACATGTATAAGTTATGGAGAAAAGAATTATGTAAATAAAATTATTTAGCATAAATATTTGGTAACGGTTAGTTTTTTTTTTTTTGAATTGCAAGTTCAAACATGGATCCATATCATATAGGAGCTACACGAATAAATCCTGGTCCGATTAATGGAGAGTTACTATCATTACAAGGAAAGCATCGATCGGATGCTATATGGAATAATTCGGTAATTTTTAATTTTTATTTTATATATTGTGTAGATTAATGATTAATTTTTTATGACCTATAATGGTATGTGTTTGAAATTAATTCAAAGGTTGAAAGAGACGTTTTGAGGACACGTAGAGGAAGTGTAGTTGAGCATTACCGACAGATTAATCCTAGAATTATACCCTATATAACATCAGCAGGGTTGTTAGGAATAGCCCGTATTGGAATGATAAATGTTGATTGGAATTTTATTACTGCACTTATTGAGAGGTGGAGACCGGAAACTCACACATTTCACCTCGCATGTGGTGAGACGACAATAACCCTTCAGGATGTGGGAGTCTTGACAGGGTTACCGATAGAGGGTAGGCCTGTAACGGGAAGGACTAAACTTGATTGGGGGACTTTATGTTATAATTTACTTGGAGTAGTTCCTCCCGCTGGAGATATGCGAGGTGGACAAATAAAAATGACTTGGTTGGATAGTGTGTTTGGCGAGATTCCCGAAAATGCCACACATGAGTTATTGCAGCAGCACGCTCGTGCTTGGATACTACGGTGTTTTGGAGGTTTGTTATTTTCATCCCAATCATCCAGTACGGTGCACTTAATGTTCCTACCTTTATTGGAGGATTTGGACTCAGTAGGACAATATAGTTGGGGATCGGCTTGTTTAGGCTGGTTATATAGAGAATTATGTCGGGCAACCCGTCCAGATGCTAAAGGAGTTGCTGGATATTTACAACTTCTTCAGATATGGGCGTGGGAACGACTTCAACAGTTTAGGCCGGAACATTTACAGCCTCAAACTTTAAACACAGCTTTACCTTACGGAATTAGGTAAAAAAAATTTTATGATTTTTAGTGTTATTAAAGTTTAAATAATATTTGTTTGAATTATGCGATATGATATGTGATGACCTTATTTGATTAGGTGGAGTGGCGCATTGGATCGGAATGTCACATATAGAAGGGATATATGGACATACCGCGAAATATTTGATACGCAAGGACTAGAAGAGGTACTTTGTGCAATTTTTGTACATAAGTTGGTAGATTAAATTATACTTAAAAATTAATTTTAATGAATATTTAAGATGACCTGTGATAATTTGCTATGCAGTTTGAATGGGAGCCGTACCACAATGTAATTCAACTGCTTCCCGATGTATGTAGGAGTGGCCAACAAAGTTGGATGGCTGTCGTTCCGTTGATATGTTTCTATATCATAGAGTGGCACCATCCTGACAGGGTCATGCGTCAATTCGGTTTCGACCAACAAATTCCATCGCCCCCACTTATACAAGACAATCTGCATACAATTGATATGCGTGGACAAACTCAGGTGAATTGGGCGATAGATTTTGCAGCCTTTATAAATGAATGGAATAACCGGCATGGTCGTGTTGTACTTGGCCAACTTCGAAGACGGCCATTGCATTATCGATCTGAATACATGCAATGGTACGTGCAAAGAACTAGACGGTTGATAACTCCAAATGGTGCGAGACGAGGAGCTACAGTAAGTTTTATTCTTTATTTTATATTACACAATTACTATATATGTATGGTACCGATTTTTGATGTGCAACGGCGTTATCTATAACTATATATTACAAGTTATGTAATAAATATTAACAAATATTAATAAAGATATATATATATATATATATATATATATATATATATAAATTAACAAATATTAATATATTTATATAATATTAAATATATATATATATATATATATATATATATATATATATATATATATATATACATATATATATATAGGAGCACCTGACGCTGGTGCTCCTCCATTTATACATATATATGTAAACAAATGGAGGGAGACCTGACGCAGGTCTCCCTCCATTTATATATATATATATATATATATATATCTCCCTCCATTTATATATATATATATATATATATATATATATATATATATATATATATATATATATATATATATATATAAATGGAGGGAGACCTGCGTCAGGTCTCCCTCCATTTGTTTACACACACACACACACACACACACACATATATATATATATATATATATATATATATATATAATCTCCTATTTTTACAAGATTTTTAATTAATACTTGGGTAAATGTTGTAGAAATATATTGACAAAAATATTTACACTATGTAGGCTGATGGTCTTGAGAGAGTCTACCACGAACACCCCGGATATGTGGATAACAATAGGATATTGGAAAGTATCCTGGGTGCGGTTGGTTACGAGGATAGGGTCTCGAATGAATATCAGCGACAACCATGTCCACAACCTGTGACTATTGCCCCTATGGAACAACAATTCCAAGATTTTCGTACCCGACGAAATCGGACTGGAATGATTGACAGGCGAAGAAATGTTGAGCAAACTTATTATGATCCACAGGTAACGCAAATTCCACCACCCATGGCGTGGCCTTATCAGGATTCAGGAGTTGCTCATCATTTTGAAATGGGTGGCACCAGTTACACACCTGGAGATACCGCTGGTCCCAGTAGCTCATATCATGGGATACCAATGTCCGTTCCGATAGAGCAAACACCGGATGCATTCACACTTCCTGCATTTAATACGCAGTCCACCCCAACTCAAGATGTGTATGGAAATGAATTCTTCCAACAATTATTTGGAACACCAGAACAGGTCAATCCTCAATCAAGTTCCGAAGGACATTCACTAGGTAATTTCCATAATGATATGATGGGGGGTGATGTTGGACCAAGTAATGCAGAAGAGGGTGATGCACAGCAAGTGGAAGGGCAACGGCGTTATCCCGGCCGAAATAGAAGGCCGACGAGATGTGGCACAGGGTCACATTTCATTAATTAGACGTGCAGAAATGTATAATTGTTTTTGAAACATATATGTACATACATAGTTAAAGTGTTAGTATATATATGTTATACTGGTTGGCAATAATAAGAATATAAATCCTCTTTTTTGTTACTCTATGATGTCAATGCAAAATGTTTTCATTTTACCCTTAATAATCAGTATGTTGTGGTGATTTAATGAATAAATATACTCATTAATGTGTTATTTTGATTTAGGAACTGATTGGAAATATAAATAGCAAAATAAGATAATTGAGCAATTATTTGGCATTATGGACACAGCAGAGTAATTTGGCCATAACTCTCTCATACGGACTCCAAATGAGGCGATTCAAAATGCTATGGAACGAGGAGAAACAGCTCTACAACTTTTATGCTTTGAGTTTTGCGAGATACTGACTGAATCAAGGTCATAATCGGGCTTGAATTTGCTATACGTGATTGTCTAAAATTTCAGTTATCAAAGAGCAGAGCAAGTTGAGTGCACGTGCAGTGTATTTTGGGGACCAAATTACAGACCTGGCATGTGGAATTACAGCTGGATTATCAGTCTTTTATGTGCATTAGGAGTTTTAAAAGGGGAAGGTCTGTTCTGTTTTGAGGGGGGGAATTTTTGGTTTTGAATACTGAAAATTTCTGTTCTTCGTGATTGTTTGTCATGGCATATAGCTAAACTCTCTATCTCGGTTGAAGGCTACAGAAACCATTAATTGTTGATTTGTGAGATATTGGCTTATTCAATTCTAATTGCTTTATTCAAGTATTGATTTTTAGACTATATTAATTTTCTGATTATTTGATTGAATGGCTAAGTGCGCGATTAGTTTGTTGAATTGAATAATCCATTGCTAGATAGAGAACCTATATCCTTATCCGTAATATAACACTGTGTGTTTTATTGTCTTGCTCGTTTGTTCTTTTAGATCATATATCTGTTATTTAATTAAATGTTAGATCGTATCTAATGTTATTAGATAGCAAGAATAGAGTAGAATACATGTAAATAAATATTAGTTGGTGTGAAACACATAATGAATCAGACATTAATAAATAAATATAAATATTAATACATGTAACAAAGATAAATAAATATTACTTAAAATGTTATTATTTATTACAAATCAATTAATAAAGATTAACATATATTAATATATATATATATATATATATATATAAATGGAGGGAGACCTGACGCAGGTCTCCCTCCATATTTATACATATATATGTATATAAATGGAGGGAGACCTGACGCAGGTCTCCCTCCATTTACAAATATATATATATATATATATATATATCTGTAAATGGAGGGAGACCTGCGTCTGGTCTCCCTCCATTTGTTTATATATATATATATATATATATATATACACACACACATATATATATATATATATATATAATTAATATATATATATATACAATATTCTATTTTTAGAAATCAATAATTAATAATTGGGTAAAAAAATTAAGCTATTCATAGTTGGAAGTAGTATCACAATACATATGCAAAAATATATATGCATCATACATATTTCAAATGACTGCAAATATTTCACATGATTACGATAGTTGTACTACAAGATTTCTATGTCAGTCTGTGTAATTCGATGGTCCAGCTGCGTTTGGGCAAGTTTTCCTATTATGTCCCTCTTTTCTGCATAAAGTACATCGGTTAGGCCTGGATCGATCTCTCCTATCCATTTCATTCCGATAGCGCGAAGTTCTTGGTCTCCCTTTTTTCCGTATCAGCTCTGGATCAGGCACAAGAGTTGGACCAACATAGGATGGCCAGTAATCACGGTGTGCAAGCGGTTGAAAGTGTGCGCTGTAACAGCTCAATGCTTATGTTAGTTTATAACATTTGTCGACATATGACCACATGTCGACACGTACATGCATACAAGCTGCTATGGCATGTGAACACGGCATTTTTGGTCCCTTGAAATTTACCACATTCACAATGACGACAATCCAAATTAACAGATTGCGTGTTATTGCCTTTCCTTTTACTTTTCTGATTTCTGGTCCTAATTGTGAAAATCCCAATTCGCCTATCAAAACTCTGAACTCTGTGGCCACTAGTTTTTTTAGCGCATTTTGCCATCTCCTCCAAACAATTCTGGGTGTACGTATTACCGGCTGTAATTTGAGCGCGATACATGCACCTTCTGTCATCAAAAAACTTGACAAGTCTGGCAAATACGTGCTCAACAATACAAGAAACAGGCATCATCCTTACACCCTTTAACGCGCTATTTACACTCTCTGCAATGTTCGTCGTGGCGTGGCCATACCTGTGTCCATTATCATGGGATAGGGTCCACTTGTCTAATGAGTTCTGCATTGCCCAGTTGTAAGAATCGATGTCAAGCGCCTTTATCTCATCCATCCTTTTTGTAAATTTTCTTGGTTGAAAATTATTGCCTACATTCCGGATTACAAATATTAATGATCAGCCCAACGTTGTACTTGAACATTACAATATATAAAAACATAAGTATATAAAAATATGTAAGAAACTGATATTACATAACATGTTATTATTAATTTACAAATTAATTAAAAATTATGTGTTAGGAAAAAACAAATATATATATATAGATTTGTGGAGGTACACCTGACGCTGGGTGTTCCTCCACAACTTTATATATATATATATATATATATATATATATATATATATATAATTGTAATTGTGGAGGAACACCTGACGCTGGGTGTTCCTCCACAATTCTATATTTATATATAGATATAAATATAGAATTGTGGAGGAACACCCAGCGTCAGGTGTTCCTCCACAACTTATATATATATATATATATATATATATATATATATATATACATTTAAATTTAAATTTTTGTTCATATATTCACTATCCATTTAATAATTATATATTAATAAATTTAACAATTAACTTAGCATTTCATAATTATGTAATAATTAATAAAGATATCTTATACATACCGGCCTTATATAACATGTCCTTAATTGCTGAATTCCGGTGAGCAGTGTTGTAATTGCTTACGAAATGACGGAGACAAAATCTGTGAAAAGCTAATGGCTCCTTCCAACCGCTATTATCGTCGCGAAATAAGGCCATTATCCCTGCATGCCGGTCGGATATAACAGTTATCCCTGACTGCCTTGTCACGTATTGCCTAATGCACGTCATGAACCAAGACCAGCTCGACTTATTCTCGCTCTCGACAATAGCAAACGCTACTGGGTATAAGAAATTATTGCCATCTACGGAAGTTGCAATCAACAAAGTTTGATGAAACTTTCCTGTCAAAAAGGTTCCATCAATTAGTAAGACTGGCTTACAGTGAGGTAGTCCCTCAATACATGGCTTGAACACCCAGAAGAGCCTTTTGAATTGTTTGCAATTGGGCCTCATACTTTCGTCAACAACAAAGTCATATGCAGTTCCAGGATTATATGTCTCCATTGCTTTTATGTATCCCGGCAACCTACCATAAGAACCCTCATAATTACCGAAAATCTCCTCCAAAGCCTTAGTTTTTGCATACCAGGCTTTACTGTAAGAGATATCATAATTGAACCGATTTCTCATATCAGCAATTATTACGCTGACCCTAAGATCAGGTGCAGCACTAACCATTTCAAGTATACAATCACAAATAATTTGCGAATCAAGCTGTCTATGGTGTTGTGACACCGCTGAAGCATTACAGTTATGAGGTCCCTTGTAAACACTAATGCTCCAATAGGGACAGGTCCTTTTTTTAATTGCTCGCAATCTCCACGGACAACCTACTTCAGCGCGTGTACAGCATACCGCCCAGTACGTTGTCTTCGACTCTACCACTTTGTATGACACATTATTAAGAATTGAGAACTTTTTCACACATGCCTTCACTTCGTCTTTCGACGTGAAGGTCAATCCTTCGCATAACTCTGAAACACCATCCCATCTTATCATTGGAAAATCGCCATACATGTTAATCTCCGCTTCATCAAAATTAACGGACGTGTGGTGAACTGATGAAAACTGAAACTGTGCAAGGTTTGACTGCCCACTTACCCGCCCACCTTGTTCATTTAATTGCAGATTCTGTATGCATTCCGTCACATGTATTGAACTGCTTGGAATAATGTCGTCATCTCCTTCGTCCCCATTGCCTTGATCAACTTCATTTAAATCTATTTCTTCATCATCATCTTCAGGATCGCAACTTGGAGATAAATAACCGTTAGTGGTCCTTTCGGCGACATGTCCATCTGTATTTTGACCTGCTGTTTCTGCACGAGCAACACAATCAAACTGCCCAAAATTTACTTCATTTGGAACCCTTAACTCTCTGATTGGACTTGCATCTATTGTCCCAGTTTCATCATTATTTTCAAATTCTGTTGGCACCTCAAACTGTGTACAGAACTCGGACTGACTAACAGTTGGATACTGTGTATTACCACCCAACTCGTTTACTTCGTCCATAGATGGTCCATCCCCTATTTCTCCTCCAGTTCCCATTTGATTAAAATTATTCAATTCATTTTCGGGATCGCCAATTGCTATTTCTTCCGTCATGACTATTAGCTCCACAATACTGTATCCAGGAAAATTATTAAAATTTTCATAAATTTGCTCAATATCATTATCATCCAATATATCCATTGTAGCCCAGGAAATCGCTCCCTGACTGTAAACTGGACACTTATATATCACCCTACAGATTCTCACTTCTGCAACCAATTCCAATTTAACTGACAATTTGTGAAGAAGTTCTGCAAATGTCGGTTTATACCTTAATTTCATTCTTCTCGATCTAGCTGAAGGGCTCGAAGCATCATAATTAAACCCAGATGCGCCAAAGGTCGATTGCCCTCCGGTATGAATTATAAAAGTTGTTGGAATTGACATTTTTCCTGCATCATATGCACACATATCATGAATTCTTATTGCCATATTTATTATCTAATCTTAAAAATACTTAAATACATTGTTTATTTAAATTAACGAACACTTATAACATACATATAATGTTATTTAATTTTCAGAAATTCCAACACCTAAAATTAACATATAATATCTAATTAATAATAATAATAATATAAATTTTTAATTAATATTAAATATAATAATAAATAAAATTATCTTACCTGATTGTAGAAGCCGGCACGATTTTTATTTCTTCGATGCAAAATACACTTTCACAGACTAAGAATAAAAGAAAGGAGCAAACACTGATACAAACAATGCAGATATGAAGCTCAAACAATGCAAATATGAAGCTCAAACAATGCAAATGAAGGAGGTAAAGAAAAAAAATTACAAAAATTAGCTCAATTATGCTCTCCCTGCAGCTTCACGTGAAGCTGCAGGGAGTAGCAGCTTTGCTGGAAACCGGCGCCAGGTGGCGCCGGTTTCCAGCCCTCCCCTGCAGCTCCACGTGAAGCTGCAGGGGGCTGCAGCCTGCTGGAAACCGGCGCCAGGTAGCACCGGTTTCCAGCAAATCTGCTCCCTCTAGCATTGCTGGAAACCGGCAACATGTGGCGCCGGTTTCCAGCATTTCTGTACTTTACCGGCACCTACAGGTGCCGATTTTTATCACCCCAGCCGGCTGAACCGGCTGGGCCCCCCCTGTCAGAAACCGGCGCACTGTAGCGCCGGTTTCTGGCACCCCTTTTTCCTAAATACTTTTACTGTAGCCCCCTTTCCCTAATTACTTTGTAATTTGACCCCATTTAAAAAAAAAACCCCATGTTTTCTGTATTGAGATTGTGGTTGTCTTTGTTGCAATGGTAGCACTTGTAATGGTTATGGTTAATATTTTGATTTTGATTCTTCATAAAACATAATTTTGATTTCTTAAAGACAAACGGTAGCTCTAGCTGACATTTTCTTTGGCCGACATGCTCGGACATAACGATGTGTTTTCTATTAGAAAAACTATGATTTGTTCAAGGGATAAGGTGTGTTTTTATCCTCAAACTATCGAAAATGGGGTAAAAATGCCCTCAAACTTTTTTTTTATTGGTTTTTACCCCTAAAGTCAATTTTATGATTGAAAAATACCCTCGCAATGGACGAAAAGTCCATTTGGCAAACGGAGTTAATGGCAGTCAATCACGCGTCGACACGTGTCCATTACAAAAGAGATTTTTTTGCCCTCAAACTATGAGAAATTGTGTGAAAATAGCCCCCAAACTTTATTTTGGTCAGTTTTTACCCCTGAATTAACGTGTCGACAAGTGATTGGCTGCCGTTAACTCTATTTGCCAGTTGGAATTTTCATTCATCGCGAGGGTATTTTTCAACCATAAAATTGAGTTGAGAGGTAAAAACCGATCAAAATAAAGTTTAAGTGCATTTTCACCCTATTTTCGATAGTTTGAAGGCAAAAATATACTTTATCCCTTTGTTCATTGAAGTAACCCTTTGCACTCAAAATCTCAGTTTCCATAATATCTTAATTTTTTTTTGGCATGAAAAGAGAAAATATAGAATTAGAATTTTTTTTATTAGAAAAAAAAATTAATTCAATATTTACATGTTATTAGATGACTTTTTTTTTTGTATAAGTTTTGGTTTTCGTCCTCTAAATATTACACCAAAACTAAAGTACGAGTATGACATTGCACTTTATCAATTTTAGTAGACCATTAATAAATTGGCAATATTGCACTAATTTTGAAAGTTTAGAGGTAACATTGAATTGAAGTAAAGTATGAAGAGTTATATTACACTTTTGATGAAAATATAGGGAATTCTACGCCTTCATCAATTTTTTTAATAAGTTGGTATGGATAATGATAATCGAATTATCAATAGTTTGATACCAAGTCCAAAACAATCAGCTTGGATTAGAGTTTGGCCAGTTTAATGGATGTATAGTTTACAGTGGCGGAGCCAAGACTTAGGGTCAACAGGGTCCTGGCTCATTAAAATTTTATTATAAAAGATTAAAAATTGAAAACACAAATAAATTATAGCGTAAAAATATATTTAATTTAAAATTAAAAAGATAATAATTAAAATAAAAAAATACAACTTTTACAATTGTCATCGACGGTGACGGTGGCAAGTGGCGATGGCAAAGAGAGATGCAGATGATGGAGGTTGGAATAGGGAAAAATAAGTTGAAATGATTGTGAAAAATGAGTGAAGAAAATGAGAAAAAAGAAGTGGAAAGGCCAACACGGCCATTGGGCAGATTAAATTTTCATTTCAGTCTTTCTTTATTTTCTCTTTAATCCCTAATTTTAATTCTTTCACACTGCATCTTTTATTCCATAAAAAATTTTAATGGTTTTATCATTATTACTCTTATTTTAGTCATAAATATTCTAAATTTTTAACACGTAATATATTCGCTTATAAATAAATTTTTAATTTAATTTATATGTTTAAAAATATTGGAGCACTCAAAATTTGGGAGGAGAGCACTTAAAATAAATTAGGGGTTCCTTTTATAATCTCTCTCTCTCTCTCTCTCTCTCTCTCTCTCTCTCTCTCTCTCTCTCTCTCTATATATATATATATATATATATATATATATATATATATATATATATATATATATATATTTAATAGAAAATCAAAATTGAGGGTGCACCTGTGCATGCCCTCAACAATACGTGGCTCCGCCAATGATAGTCTAGATTATTATTGGAATATTATAACCCTTACAAATTACATAACGGTTTAACATTACTCAATCAATAGCAATTAATTGTCCTGACTTTAATGATGAGCATTTAAACCAGTACATGATTATATATATAATCCACCAGTCCTCAAGTGAGGCATGATTTTTATTCAATATTCAACTACACTTATTTCTCTTCAAATTTTTTAACTTGATCGTCGGACAGTTTTTCATTGGAATTTTTACTGAATTATTTGTTTTTCAGACTTTTATCTCCTTACTGAAAGTCAAATTGTGAATATTTGATTCTGAAATTAATCCTAGCTAGCAGCCTGAATTACCGAACTGTTATCGGATAATATGTACGCTTAACTCATTTTTTTTAATAAATTTGCATGGATTTTATGTAGGTGTAAGCACCGTATCCCAAGGTAGTCCAGATCAGAGATTACCTGATGAAGAAATCGATGCCCGAGTCCGAATGAACGATTGAGATTCGGAGATTTTGGCCCTCTAGATTCACGAGAAATATGTTTTCTTTATTTGTGACAAAGAGAAAAAGAAAATTGGGAGTTTTAGGGTAAAAAGGGGAAGTTTACCTCTACCGGTGGCTAGCCCGTCCATCGCGGTATGCCCGTCGCTCAATGGGGAGCCCCGACGCCCGTCCGTGGTCCTTCGACGCTCGTCAGTAGAATCCCATTTCCTGTAGGAAAATGGATTTAACCGATGCCCGTTTGTGGGCTTCAGACGCCCGTCAGTTGAATCCTGTTTCCAACCGGAAATAGGATTCAACCGACGCTCGTCGGTAGACTCCCGACGGCCGTCGGTAATTCAAAGCCTATAAAAACCTATCTTTCACCCGTTTTTGGGGTTGGTTGGCTGGTTGGACAAATTTGCATACTTTTCTACCTAAAAAACCTATTTTCCAGCATCCTTTTTCATTCCAAGATTTCTCCATTCTACTTTGATTTTTGTGAATCAAAATTAATTAAAAAGGAGCTAAAATTGATTAGTTTCTAAGAGTTTTGATTCCAACATTTGTGCACTTCATGAAAACCAAGAAAAGAAAAATCCAAACTCTTCTTTTCTTGATTTTTACCCAACTCGTGAAGTGTGCGGAATTCGAATCATCGAGAATCCAACCTAAAAGGTAAAATCCGAGTGTAAATATTCTGGACACCTATCTCATTTAGCTTATTTTTATTATTATTATTTGCATTTTACTTTTGAATTTTGAGGTGGAAAAATTACCTTGTTTGAGAAAAAGTTGGTTTTTGCTGTCCATTTGAGGAACAGTAGTGACCGACGGGTAATAAGGCCACCGACGCCCGTATCTCGGTTGAGCGACGGCGCGTAAATGATGCCGTTATTGCCCGCCGGTCACTATTGTTGTGCCCGTCTCTCAGTTGGGCGACGGCATGTAGCCCGTCGGTCACTCATTAGTGGCCGTCCCTGGGTCTTGTTTTCAGATCCTCAAACTCCTTTTATTTGTTTTTCATTCATTTTCTGTCATTTATTTTTTTCTTTCGATTTTCAAATCTTTTCTTTCCCTTTTCCGTTGATCGTCTTTTATTCTTTATTTATTTGTTTCAGTTTTTGAGTTGCAATATTTATCTACATTATATTTATTCATGTTTTGATTTTTGTATATTAATATTCATTGACTATTTTTTTGAGATTTTATTTGTTCCTATGAGACAAAATGAACGAGGGGAGATTTTCCATGCTTGGAAACTCTGCTAGGTTTAATCCCTCATCTCTTATTTATTTATTTCATTTATTTATTTATTTGTTAATTATTTTATATACACAATAAATTATTTTATTTCTCGTTAATGTAAAGATGGATAAATGTTTTATAGTAAATAAATTGGGATTTTCACAAACTCGAGGATCCAATGTCCTATTTTTTATCCAATAAAAACCATCGCAGTAAAAAATCATTTTCATAATAAATGCATGCGGGACCAAAGTCCTCAAAGTAAATGAATTCCCCGATTTATGTATGTATTTCATTTTTACAAATGTGAGTTGTATTCCGCTCCTAGTGTTATTGTATTTTATTTTTTATGTAGCCATTCTCGTTTTATTTTTATTTATTTATTTGTTAATGCTTTAACATGAATACTTGCATCTTTAATTGTATTGTGTGGAGAGAGAGCGAACTAATAAACTCAAAACTTAATCGCAAAATTAATCAAGGTAGAAATAGATGAGAAGTCCCGTACCCAACTCTGTTCTTTGGGTTCAACGAGGCGAGAGATCTTTCCGATCACTCATTAGAACCTCCAAGATACCTCTTGTGTCCCATTTAAATATTTAAATAATAATTCTAGACTCCATATGGTTAGAGGGTCATTCTCAATGTTCTATTGGGATGATTGCCTCTAAAACCCCTTTTTGGCTTGCCCAAAATGAATATATGCGCTGTCTTAAACTCTCCGAGGCGAGAGGAACTTTCCCAATGTTTTATTGGGTGACGACTCCATGAAACCTTCTTGTTGTCCAAAATAGACGCACTTACAATTAGTTGCAAGATGTCAATGGGCCCCCAATTTGCTCGATCGTCCTAAAGCGGGCAGTCAAAGGGGCGCTCTGTGGGGCCCGGCACGCGTCAGAGTAGGCTTTTGGTAAATTTAAATGCCATAAAAAAAAAAGTAACTTGCAAATATCATACAATGTAAGAGTTTCTTTTGAAATACAGTTGTGTAAATATACATTTGTCCTTTTATTTTTTATTTGGAAAGATCACAATTTATTCTTACACTGAAAAAAAAAAATTAATTTTGCCTTTTATACTCCATTTTCCTTGTAACTTTCTGTTATCTAGTAGGATTCAAAACAAACCTGGCACTTAATAATAAAAAGTAGAACCGAACATAATTCACATATTATTTCTATTTCACTTATCAATTAAATTGTTAAAACTTGTAGACGAACAGTTTGAAACAGGCCTTCGAAACCACTATATGGGCTGCAGCTTCCATTACAAGCAAGGGGGCCTGCCGACTCTGGGTTTGTCACTTTGCGTAGTTAAAAACCATGCTTTTTAAGCATTAAAAAAACTGTTTAAAAATTGTATCTTTTGAATTCTACAGCAAGATATTGAAAACGTTAATATACCTATCATGAAAGTTAATCTATTACCAACACAACAGGCATACCAAATCTGGACTAAAATAAATCCAAATTGCATTCTATCAATATATTCAAAATAGTAATTAAAAATAGTTTTTGAAAACCAACATTAATTGATTTAAATAAACCAACACTTATTTCCTTTAAACAATGTCTGGAAATCGAAAAGTTTTACCTCCGCTGGCCAACCCAATTCAAACTAAGACTAATCAGTGCCTATAAGCTTCCATATACAAGTAATCATCGCCAAAAACAAAAAGTGTTTTAAATCCATTATGTTGAATAAATTAACTGATTATAAAAAGATCTCAATATCGTAGAAGCTCCACATCAAACTGCAGTCCCATGGCATTGCAAAAGTGTAAAGGGTGAACCAGACTTATTAAAAGCAAACTGCTTTACTTTAGAAGTATAACAAATTCCAAAATCAGCACCCAAACTCACTCAGAGAAATACTCTGGCCCTTGAACATAGTTCTAACATACAATACTATTTCTCAAACTGGCAAGTGAGCAGCCAAGTTCTGTTTATGCAGATAGGTAGCGAGTCATCCATGTTTTGAAGCGAGACCATGCCAGCTCCACAGCAGCTTCATCCTCATCCTGCATTCCCATGCTTTTCCTCCTCTTCACCCCTTCTGGAGATCTATTCATGAAAGCATGTGCACTTCCAGGATAAATGTGTACCTCATACGGAACTCCTGATACTTTCAGCTTTTCTTCCAAACCCTTGGCAGCCTGACAAATTAAGATCCAAAGACAGCATTAGTAAATCTACTAGTTCTTTTTCGGAGTGTACAAAGTGTAACCTGATAAGCATTTTGATTTCTCTAACATCCATATTATGACATATCTGTGTGTGTATCCATTATGTCTGTGTATGGACAAGCATACATTTGAATGTGCCCAAGCTGACACAAAGTGTAGAGAACATTGTCTAGTTCATGATTCAATTTACTAAAAAATTGTTTATTATCTACTTCCTTTCCCAATTATCCCAGAAGCAAACGAACCAATGAAAGATCACAATGAAGGATGTGTACACCACAACTTTTACATTTTTGAAGCATAAATATGAAAAGAGGGCTAGAAAAAGTAGATATATTAAAGCACTATTTGTCATAATCCGTGTTGGCTGCATCAAACATAACAAGATAGGAAATTTACAAGCCAAAACCTAAAAACTGACAAGCCACATTATAACTGTCTTCAGGCAGCACTATGAAATGCATCTTTGTCAAAACATTCTTGTAAAGGGAAAAGTGAAAAAAGGACAAGTAGATTCAGTATTTTCAGATCTCTACAACTAAGATTTCAAACTGGTTGCCAATTGCAAACACTAGTTTTATGCATGATTTACATCAGCAATTACTATGCTTCTTGAGAATATTTTCCCTACAGAGAAGAAACAAAGACCTAGCAATTTGCAACCAAGTTGTGTCATCATAGAATCCCTTCTGCTGCTGGCATTTAACTAGTCCAAACTGAATCAGTTTGAAAAAAGACATCATATTGAAGTGACTCAAGTCAGAAGATTAAAATAGAAGCAAGAAAAACTGAAAGAAATATGGGGTGCATGTGCCAGAATACAAAGCACTCGCAGCTTTTAATCCGACAAAATTTTTCCAGTAGTTAAGAGAAGTCATATACAAGCTTTCTTTTACAAAAGATTTTTGTATTTAATAAATTTTTCTTCATGCTTCAGGTTAGAAAATTAAGATGAACATCAAAAATTCATTCAGGGAAGGATGGTGCATTCTGCATACATCCAACTGCTTGATGGATGCCTTGGTGCGCTACGCTTTAGAAGTTATTGGAATAAAATAATTAAGGTTGCAGAATTGCAATAGACCGCCAATTGTAAACAGTAATAAATCAAAAATTGACAAATATCATACTGTAACATCTGCAAAGCCAACAAAGTTATCAAGTTCTCCAAAATGAGCTTGGACAGGTGCCATAGCTTGGGCAGGATCTGCAAGCTCTGATGAAGGAACACCATAAAACGAGACAACAGCATCAACCTCAGGAACCAAAACAGAACTTGCGATAGAAAGAGCACCACCCATGCAATATCCAGTTACCCCTACCTGTTGCAATTGGCTATGTGATTACTTGGCAAAAAGTGAATTAAATTCTATGAAGTCAGTATGTCAAATAAGCTTTCAAACCTCAGCAAGTTTACTACAATGATTCAAGGAAGAATCATGCATATCAATTAGAGAAGCATCACA
Organism: Excoecaria cochinchinensis; assembly: GCA_947683425.1. Lineage (NCBI taxonomy): Eukaryota > Viridiplantae > Streptophyta > Magnoliopsida > Malpighiales > Euphorbiaceae > Excoecaria > Excoecaria cochinchinensis. Next base: position 12,116,963 of record CANTUQ010000119.1, read on the forward strand.
AATAAAAGAAGATTAATTACAACAAATATCAGACACCAAAATTCTGGTTCAATATGCTGCCTACTCATTTATCCTCCATTCCATATAAATAAATAAATTTCTTTTCGTCATCCTCTAAGAATTTGAAGAATATAGAATTACTAAAAAAAGTAGTGCACTTTTGACATCAAAGGCAATCTCGTCAAGTAATGATGTAAAGGCATAATTGAAAATCAAGGTCCAGATTATGCTAGAATAACTTATTACCATATATGTGTTTTGTAGACTTCCATTGTTTCATCTTGGTTTGTAATGTCACTTTAAATAAAACACCAAATAACCATTTACATGAATGAAAATTTATGTTACATGTATAATAATCAAAGCTGTGAATACATGAAGTTGAATTACACACCAATTCCAACTTAAAGTTTACAACTAAAAGATGGCTCCATTTGTTTTCCTTAAAAACTATAGCATGGTAGCCCAGATGTTGAGCCTAATACAGCGATAGGATGAGCCAAACAGTATATTTGTCTACCATGGCCAGGTCATTGACAAATAAAAAAGAAAAGAATTATATAATTGATAGTTCTACAAGTAAAAGAAGTAGATGTGTCAAACCTTTTTTGAACCATTAGCCTTAAGCCAATTAACTGAAGCGCAGATGTCCTTAACAGCGCCTTGCCAGTCAAGACCATCCATCAAATGTTGAGCTTCTGCAACATCCAAGCCCACCTTTCCTCGGTACAAACTAAGACACGAAGAATACACTTAGCAACAGATGCATCAAACATATATAATGTTTTAGTGTTTAAATATGTTACAATCAGTTGTGGATACTTACTCGGGGATAAGTGCCTTAAACCCAGGTTCGAGTTGGGAGATTTTCAAAGCATGGTTCTTGATCTCAAAATCCACACCCCACCACTCTTGAACCACAACAATCCCAGGAGCATCCCCTTTGCCAATCACATAGGCATCAAATGTCTGATCAATAAATTAAGAAAGGAGCTCATAATTAGAGTTTAGCTCCAAGAAGTACTCAACTGGGTTGAGTTTCTCCCTAGTCCCTAGGAAATATTTTAGCTGCTGTTTAATCAAAGCTTTCATCTTTTAGATGCATAATTCATGGAATTAGTCGTTGTTAAAATGAAGACAGCTATTTTAGTTGTATAACTTTTGCTGATCAACTACCCACAAATGATCAAAAACAGAAAATCAAATCACACTACCGAACACAGTCCATTACCATGTCAATTACTTAAAATGACAAAAAAGAATCAATATCTTTTGAAAGCCAAGAAATATAATTAATCGACTTCTAAGCAATACCATTAAAAAAAACTCAAATATTAATTTTTCATCAGTAGTAAGTAATTAGAAGTAAATCCCAATTACCATGTTTACAACAAAATTCTCCTGAAATAACAGAAACCCTTAATCCAAAACCACTAAAAAATGCCAAAACAAGCAGATATCTTTATTTTCCATGAAAAAAAATACTGAACGTAAAAAGAGAAATCGATATCAGTGTATCTAATTAAAAGGCATTACAAAGAAAAATCCTTACAGTATCGTCTCTCTGGATTTGGATTTTCTTGAATGGAGAAGAAGCGGAATCTGCCATTGCCCGAACTTGAAAAGGAGAAACGGAGAGAGAGGGAACAAATTTACGCAGAATAGAGAAGGCCGTGGGTGATTTGTGGAAATGGGTAGCAGCGGAAGTGAGAATTCTGGAAGATGAAGACGGTGATAGTATAGCTGCCAGCATTTCTTCCTGTTTTTTACCCTCTAATAACCAGTGTTTTTTACGGGACAGAGATTGAATTATGGTAAATTGGAAAAGGGCAAAATGAAAAGTAATTTCTTCTAAAAGTGGGACCCAGACGGTAAATTTGTTTTTTTCTTTTAAACTGATGCCGCAGCTATTAACTGCAACACCAGCGTTTGACACCGCAGCCGCCAATTGCGGCGTAAGTCGTCCTATCATTTTAACTTTGAAACAAAAAAATTATTGTACAATATAAATTCATCCGAGTTGTTCTCCAAATTCATTTACTGAGAGCAAAATACGGTAGCAACGCAATATAGTTTTTGAAAGTATGTTATTAATTTTTGTTATATTTATTTATTGTCATATAAATTTAGACAGAATAGAAAATTAAAATAAATACATTTTATTATTATAATGTATGAATATTAGCAATTAGGAGTGATCATGTACCGGTTAACGGGTCCATGAGATCCAAAAAAATCAATTCATTAACTATCAACATTACTCAGTCCGTTACTATCGCTTAACCAGTCCATCGATTTCGGATTTTCGGATCGGTTAACCAACATTATTTCAGTTAATCACTATAATTATAAAATATATTCATAAAAAAAATAAAATATTCATGTTACTTAAAAATAAAAATTAGAAACCAAACATAATTCAATATAATATTCAAATTATAAATATAAACTAAAAATATTGTATTAGGATAGAAAAATGTAATAAATGAAAAAATTGCAATTTATTAATTTTATTAAATATTAATTATTACTTGCAACGAAATTTTTTATTTTTAAAGCGAAATATATTTAATTATAATTACAAGTGTTAAATACTGCCTATAAAAATATTTAAACTAATATTCTACATATTAATTGAATATTATTTATCATATTAAATTTTAATAATTTAAATATAAAATATTTTAATTAAAAAGTTAAAATTATTAAATTAATTACAATTAGGAATTAATTATATATATTAAAATGTTTGAAAAGTAAAAAATTTTGTATATGTGGAAATAAAAGTTTATCACAGATGTAATTTTTCGTTAATATATTAATGTTGTATAACTTTTTGAATATATTATGATTTTTATTATTGAAAAATTGATAAATCAAGAAATAATAATAAATACTAAATATGAACATAATGAATAATTAATAAATTAACTAAAAGTTCGGTTATTGGTTCGGTTAACCGGTTACATTAGCTAAAACCATTAACCATTTCACTAATATCGATTTTGTTAAAACACTAACAATTAACCAGCTCAGTAAAATCGGTTAACAATCCATCAGTTCAATTTCGGACCGATTTAACGGTTAACCGTATTAACCGATTTTTTTTGCTCATCCCTATTAGCAACCTTTGTAATTTGCAATAATTTTATTAATTGACTTTCATGTAGTGTATAAATTTTAATTATTATCATTGTGATAGATGGTGAACACATATTTAACTTCAAGAGTCATGATTAGTGATATTGCAAAGCAAATGATTGCTGAAAAATGGAATGATTTGTATAGCTGTCGAGTTGGAAATAGCGTAATAATGTTGAATCATATTATTACGGTTAATAAAAAATTACAAGAAATTATAATGAGAGAATATCGCATGAAGGAAGCGGAGATGGTGGAAGCTTTTTGCATGACAATACCAATATGTTATTTAAAGTCTCTAATAAAAATTTGGAGTAGTGAGCATGTGACAAAATATGAGTAATTAGTTATGATTTTTTGTAAAAGATATAATAAAAGTTAGTTAAGAAAATTATTTAAGAATTAGAGATACAAGTCATGTCAATCGAACAAAAAATTTATTGTAACTAGTACAACTGCAATAAATGATCTGAACACTATGTTCATTAGAATTATATACAAGTGTAATAATATTTTGTGATAATATTTTTAAAATATTCATGTTATTTAAAAATAAAAATTAGAAACCAAATATAATTCAATATAATATTCAAATTATAAATATAAACTAAAAATATTGTATCAATATGCATGCATAGGATAGAAAAATGTAATAAATGAAAAAATTGCAATTTATTAATTTTATTAAATATTAATTATTACTTACAACGAAATTTTTTATTTTTAAAGCAAAATATATTTAATTAGAATTACAAGTATTAAATATTACCTATAAAAATATTAAAACTAATATTCTACATTTTAATTGAATATTATTTATCATATTAAATTTTAATAATTTAAATATAAAATATTTTAATTAAAGAGTTAAATTTATTAAATTAATTACAATTAGAAATTAATTATATATATTAAAATATTTGAAAAGTAAAAAATTTTGTATATGTGGAAATAAAAATCTATCATAGATGTAATTTTTCATTAATATATTAGTGTTGTATAACTTTTCGAATATATTATGATTTTTATTATTGAAAAATTGATAAATCAAGAAATAATAATAAATATTAAATATGGACATATTGAATAATTAATAAATTAACTAAAAATTCAGTTATCGGTTCGGTTAACCGGTTATATGAGCTAAAACCATTAATCATTCCATTAATATCGATTTTTTCAAAATATTAACCATTATTCAGTCCAGTAGAACTAGTTAACCAGTCAATCGGTTCGGTTTCGGACCGATTTACCGGTTAATAGCATTAACCGATTTTTTTTGCTCACCCCTATTAGCAACCTTTGTAATTTGCAATAATTTTATTAGTTGACTTTCATGTAGTGTATAAATTTTAATTATTATCATTGTGATAGATGGTGAGCACATATTTAACTACAAGAGTCATGATTAGTGATATTGCAAGGCAAATGGTTGCTGAAAAATGGAATGATTTGTATAACTGTCGAGTTGAAAATGGCGTAATAATGTTCAATCATATTATTACGGTTAATAAAAAAATTACACAAAATTATAATGAGAGGATATCGCATGAACGAAGCGCAGATGGTGGAAGCTCTTTGCATGACAATACCAATATGTTATTTAAAGTCTCTAATAAAAATTTATAATAGTGAGCATGTGACAAAATATGAGCAATTAGTTATAATTTTTATGAAAGATGTAATAAAAGTTAGTAATGAAAATTATTTAAAAATTAGAGATACAAGTCATGTCAATCGAACAAAAAATTTATTGTAACTGGTACAATTGCAATAAATGGCTTGAACACTATGTTCATTAGAATTATATACAAGTGTAATAATATTTTGTGATAATATTAGTATATTATATAATTTAAATATGTGTAAAAATATTATGTAATAATATTAGTGTGTCCTTATAATTAGCAATAACAATTGGTAACTCAGTTTTGACTATTTGTGTAATAAGTTACAATCTAGTATGATGGGTGAGATATTGTTAATATTTAATTGTAGTGAAAATTGATATTTATATATTATTAATTCAATATTATTATTATTATTATTATTATTATTATTATTATTATTATTATTATTTTAATTGAAAAAATTTTATTATTATTATTATTATTATTGGTTGATAATATGTAATGAGTTAAATTATTATTAATTGACTAATATTTTGTTGCTTTAATTAATGGATAAAGTATCTAATTGTGAAAAAAATAATTTAAAAATATTAATCTCATATTTTAACTTACAGGCAATTTTAAGATGGCAGCATATACCGACTTTAATTTTTACACTGGTGGGCAAATAAGTTATGGATCGAGAGGTTTTCAATATAATATATTTGATTCAAATGCCATAACAAGGAGACTAAGACTTAGAAATAAGCCAACTCTTTCTGAATTGGTTCATAAAATCCACGTTAAATTAGGTTTGGGTATGAAAGACGTGATTTCAAGAATTATATATAAGAGTCCAATGTACAACCGAAGTTCAATATGCTAGATGTCGGTGGATTTGGTGGATGATGATGATGTTGAGATCATATATGAAAATTTAAGAAAAAATGATAATTATACGGTGGTGGAATTAATTACTGTGGTTACTGAGGCGGATGCAACAGCTAATATACCGATATATGATATAGGTCCGAGTCAACATATCTATGTAAATGATGTCGGTTCGAGTCAGCCCATGCAATTTGTAAGTAGACATGATACTGAATATTATCTCAATCTAATTTTTGTGGAGAACAATATACAGATACAGTATATAATGTAACTCATAATCCACAACGGCAATCAATTACCAATCAAGGGGATGTTGGTCCTAGTTAGCCTCGACGGTCTGTCAGTTGCGTGGCTGGCAAAATGATTAGAATAGAGACAAGTGACGGCTCTAGACACGGTCATCTACATCAATCCGTTAGCCAGAGACCTACTGCTTCTGTGAGTCAACCCAGACGATCATTTAGTCGAAGGGTTGGTAATTTTATCAGTAAATCAATATTTGGCATAAGAGCAAGCAGTCATTCCAATGACTTAAATTTTGTTGAGGGATTTAGTGCAGCACAAAGTCAAAATACAAAACAAAGTCGTGAACCTCGGTCTGTTTCACAAATTTCAGACGTCAGACAACAACGATCTATTTCCATTTTGCCTAATGTGAGTCGATGCCGATCTATTTCTCAGATGCCAGTTGTGGCACCTACTCAGCCAACTGAGTTCGTTAGTTGAAGGGACGGTGATTTATTGGGTGATTCCTTACCCGTCAATATTCCTATTAATAATGCAGATGATGTGCAATTTTTTATTCCAATTGGTGCAGATTACGACAATGAACCGTTATTTGATATGGGAGGCACGGAGGATGACAAAGATTTTGCATTAACCAATGATTATCTCTTAGCAGATGACGATGTTGAGGGTGCCACTGCAAATATGAGTGAGGAAAGTGACCAATCTGAAATTGGTGACAGTGATGAATCTCATGATACGCAATATGCAAGTCCATTGGCATCACTGCATCCATGTGAGGACACAAGCGAGGTAAATTTCAACTTTCCTTCCGAATACTATATAGAAATCGACTTTAATGCAGCACAAATTGATCTATCACAAGGAGTACAGTTTAACATATGGGATGGTATATCTGAGTTATCCACCGGTATAGTTTTCAACAATAAGGAAGAAGTTAAATCTAGTGTAAAAAAGTTTTCAATCATTAGAAATGTTGACTTTAGAGTTGTTGAATCGAAAGCAAAGTCTTAGGTTTTGAGATGGACGAAGGCTGAAGATGGCTGCAATTAGAGGTTAAGAGCAGTAATGAAAGGGAATAATCCTTTTTGGACGATCACAAGGTATAAGGGACCACATATATGCCTTTCTGCTAATCTATCAAAGGATCACAGATAACTGGGCTCTAAAATCATTTGTAATTGCATTATGGGAATGGTTAGTAAAAATCCAACCATGCTTGTTGATATTATTACTGCAGCCATCAAGCAGCAATTTAAATTTGAAGTGTCGTTTAAAAAGGCGTGGTATGCTAAAATGAGAGTTTTGGCGTCTGTTTTTGAAAATTAGATAGAGTCCTATGAGAGGCTACTAGGTTTTTTGTTAGCTTCGCAAACTTACAATGCTGGAACCTGTATGAGTTAAAGCTACAAGAAACGAACCTGCAGAATGTGAAGCAATTTCAAAGGGTTTTCTGGAGTTTTAAACCAACAATTGATAGGCTTTTTCACTATAAGCCCATTTTGTTAATAGATGGAACATTCCTAACTGGAAAATTCCAACAAACACTTATCATAGTCAGCTTAGTCGATGGTAACAACATGTTGTTCCCAGTTGCATTAACTATTGTTGAGTCAAAAAATAAATCCAGTTGGGCGTGGTTCATGAGTTTAATTAGAAAGCATGTGATGCAATGTCTCGGTATTACAGTTATATCAGACAGATATGTTGGTATAATGGATGTGTTTATAGCTAAAAGAAGTGGGTGGAGGGACCTGATGCACTCTAGGTTGAATAGGAATTGATGCAACTATTGTATGTCTTTCCCCCATGCCTCTACTGCTATGTCTAGTCGAACGAAAACTTCATATGGAGTTGATAGAGGTTGAATCTCCACAGGATCAGGAACTGGCTGACGGGGATAATCAATTGAAGTCCTTCCTATTGCACTAAGCGCACTCAGAATGCTTTCTGATGTCAAATGAATATTAACAGCGTCATTCGATGAAAAGCAATGTCAGTATGGTAAATTTGTTCAGCACCATCGACCTGCATTGTAACACCCCAAAACCACCCCAGTAGTTTGAGCCTGTCTGTGTCTGTATGTGTGTATTTTATGTGTTGCATGTGTGTGTTAAATTGGTTTATTTATTTAATTTATGTATATTAGTTTGAGAAGAGGAGTTAGGATATAGTATATGGGAGTGTATAGAAGTAAAAGTATGAGTAAGGGTTAGCCTAGAGTGTATAGCCAAGTTTGGGAGTAGGGTGTGTTAAAGGGCATGTGGCTTAAGGAGAGTGTGACATGTGGCTAAGAGGATAAGTGGGCATTTAATGAGGTTTGGTGAAGAGTGAGAAATCAGCCATTTCCCTTGTTTTCCCGTTCTTCTTCCTTCCCCACGCCATCTTCTTCGTTTCTTCTTCTTCTTTCTTTGTTCTTCCTTTTTCTTTGCACAATCTTGCTCCCACTTCCTTTGTTGAGTAATTAGAGTTGATTAGCTTGGGAATTTTGGAAGCTTAGAGGTGAGTAGGAGTTATTGATGCTTTAGATTCTTTCTCTTCCTCTTCTCTAGGTTTAAATATTTGTAAATTCATTTGTGGGTAGTTGTAAAATTGATCTTGATTGTTATGGGTTTATGGTTCAGAGGAGACTCCTAGACCTGATAAAGGGAAAGGAATCGCAAGCGGAAGCGGAGCTCGCGATTAGGAGCTAAGGAGAGAAGGTTTGGGATTGTTCATCTTTTTGTGCATTTTTGTGATTTGAGTTTGATAAATGTGTTTTTGTTTTGATTGGGATTGTGAGTTGTGTTGTGATAACTTGAATTGAAATTTGTGTGATATGTGATGTGAAAGAAGGAATATTGTTGAAGGATTGATGGGAAATTATGTGAATAGTTATAATTGTTGTCAAAAGTGATGTTTTAGAAATTCTTAGAATTGGACATGTAATTGACTCGATTTAATTGAGATAAATGGTGACAAAGCTGGGTTTTTATTTATGTTATGAGTTATGAATGCTTGTATTGCCGAATTTTTATGATTGGAATCAAATTTGGAAGTTTGGATGTGAATTTGGTAAGAATTCTGCAGATTTTGGGCGTAAGAGCTGAAAATCCCGTGTCTGTCGCGAGCGCGACAGAGTGCGGGGGTTTCAGCCCTCGCGCCGGCGCGAGCGGTGTCGCGCCGAAGTTTCGAAGGAGCTCTCTGTCGCGACCGCGACAGAGTGCTCGAGCTTCGATTAGTGCACGGCTATCTTCTGTCGCGAGCGCGACAGAGAGTAGCATCTGCGTCCTCTCGCGACCACGAGGTTCCTCGCGATCGCGAGACGACGTGGGGAGGTGTATGTTGGCTTCTGTCGCGAGCGCGACAGATGTCGCGAGCGCGAAAGATGGGATTTCCAAACTTGATTTCTTCTCCTTTTTGCTTAAAGACTTGGTTTCTTTTGCATGTGCTCTGTGATGTAAAGCCTTGAATACCTATTTAAATGAATAATATGTATGTTAATTTGACAAGATTTGGTATAACCTGCTAATGTCGAATAAGTGGATAGTTAGGCATGCCTAATAGAGCTATATGCCGCTGCAGCTATATGTACGACTTGGACCCTGATCAGGTCCCACGATTGGATCCTCGCGATCCCTCTGTCTGAATCTTTCTTAAGATTCCACGTAATAAGAATTTGGAAACAAAATAAAAAGAATGATTTGATGCCTTCGGGTATCTATATATATATGTGACGATATCGATACTTTCAAGTATCTATATGTACTCGTTATCCACTCATTGTGATTAAGCAGGTGTCATTGTATTTTGTGCAAGAATCTTTGGATGAGAATGCTAATATCTGAATTAACTATGTATGATTATATGCTCATAATTGTATTGTTTTCATGCGTTTTCTGTTACCGTCGCTGTGAGTGACGGTCATGCATTGTGTGTTTCCCCACTAAGCGATTTCGCTTAGCACGGGTGTTTATCCGTGCAGGTGTGGAAGGTTTTGGTACGCCTATTCTGGGCGTGTCGCATCGGGAAGGCCAACACAACTAGAGATTGGGTGTTTTATAGTATAGGCTTTCCTTTCTTTTGTAATAGACGTATTATTTTGTTAGCCTTTGGAACAATGTATCTTGGACTTTTGTAAATCGGTTCTTTTTGTAATATGATGTAATATGTAAAGAGTTCCTTTTGGTATATTAATAAAGTATACATTTTGTTCAGTATCATTCTTCTCTGTATTAAAGTTTTTAATTATCTCTGATATGTCGCTCTATTTATGTAATGTTTGCATGTTTGTACTAGTGGGGTGTGACACTCCTATCTGCCCAGGGAGTCTTCTTCCTCCAATCTGGATGGAAGTCTCCTTGGTATAGGTTGGGGTGTGACATTAGGTGGTATCAGAGCAATTGGTTTAGATGTTACTGGGTTTCAGTATGTTAGTTAGTTGTTGGAGTTGTGTTGGCCTGATGCGCACTGCGTTTATGTTTTGTAGTTATGGAGTCCGCCCGTGGATCGCTTGAGGGGTCAGCGGAAAGTGCGAATCCCCAAGAGCAGGATCCCTCAGTTTCTGGTCCGGCTCAACCTCCTAGGGGCTATCCTGAGGTGCCTTTGGGACCAATGGAAGCGATGCTTCAGAGTATGACAAGAGTACTTGAAAGGGTAACAGCGCCTAGTGCACCTATCGAAAGGTTAAGAAAGCATGGTGCAGAGGATTTCTTTGGTACTGGTATAGATGAATCTAACAAGGCAGAGATGTGGTTAGAAAAGACAGCCAGAGTACTTAAGGAGATAAGATGCCCACCGGAGCAAGAAGTGGAGTGTGCCTTGTCTTTGTTACAAGGTTCAGCTTATGATTGGTGGAAGTTAGTGTCTAGTCAACCGCAAGTTCCTGAACCGATAACATGGGAGTTCTTTGAGGATGAGTTTCAGAACCGGTATGTGACCAAAGCTTATAAGGATGCTAAGTGGGCACAGTTTCTCACTCTTAAGCAAAGAACAATGTCTGTGGCTGAGTATGAGGATGAGTTCAATAAGCTCAGTAAGTATGCGCCGCCAAGGGTCCTTACAAAAGAGTTTCGATGTCAGCATTTTGAAGCAGGCTTGAATGAATATTTAAAAGTGATGTTAATATCATTGATGTCGGCTCCAAATGTAAGGTATTATCAGTTAGTACAAGCAGCCTTGAGGGCGGAGCGTTCTGAGCATATATTGAGAGAAAAGGCTCAAAGAAGGAAGTCTGCAAGAGGTGGCTCTTCTTCAGGCAAGAGATCGAGGGAATCACAAGGAAACTTTGCTGATGAATCTACAGCTAATCCGGCCCCTAGAGGGAGGAGACAGGGTTCTTCTAGGGGAGCGGGCTCAGGTAGAGGAGATGGCCCTCCCCGATGTTCTCATTGTAATAGACAACATTGGGGTGAATGTCGGTGGTTAACAGGAGGCTGTTTTAAATGTGGCTCTACGGACCATTTACTTGCAAATTGTCCGAACCGACTTGGAGATCCTTTGGGACAACTAGAAGGGAGCCGAGCTGGATCTAATGTACCCCAAGGAAGTCGTAATAGGGGTAGAGGAAGGGGTCGAGGTGGACGGCCTCGTGATAGAGAAGCCTCAGAATCAGTAGATCGCCCGGTGCCATCATCTGGTAGGGCTTATGCTATGAAGGCCCGAGAGGAACAGAATGCTCCTGAAGTGATTGCCGGTAAGTTCTCTTTGCTTGATTCTGAAGTTTATGTTTTGATTGACCCGGCCTCTACCCATTCTTATGTGTGTTCTGGTAAGTTGTGGGATAGTTTGGGTAGTGAGGAGAAGATGGAATATGAGATTTGTGTATCCAGTCCGTTGGGTCAGAGTATTATGGTTAATCGTGTATGTCGAAAGTGTCCTTTAAAGATTCAGGGTACCGAGTTTGTAGTAGATCTGATTTGTTTGCCATTCCATGAGTTTGATATTATTCTGGGAATGGATTGGTTGGATAAGCATCGTGCAGTGGTAGATTGTCATAGGAAAATAATGGTTTTGAAGGATAAAGATCAAATGCCTGTTATAATAAAGGGAATTGGAAGCAGTTCTTTGCATAATGTGGTATCAGCTATGAAAGTTAGAAGATTTATCAGGAAGGGATGTGAAGCGTTTTTGGCTGTGGTTTTAGATTCTCGGAGAGGTCAAGTAAAGATTCAAGATATTCCGGTTGTAAAGGATTTTGTAGATGTTTTTCCGAAAGAATTACCGGGATTACCTCCTAAGAGAGAAGTTGAGTTGTCAGTAGAGATTGTTCCAGGTACAGCTCCGATTTCTAAGGCTCCTTACAGAATGGCCCCAGTGGAATTGAAGGAATTGAAGAGTCAGTTGCAAGAGTTGTTGGATAAAGGGTTCATTCGGCCTAGTGTGTCACCGTGGGGCGCTCCAGTGCTGTTTGTTAAGAAGAAAGATGGAACCCTTCGGATGTGCATTGACTATCGACAGCTCAATAAAGTGACTATTAAGAATAAGTATCCATTGCCAAGGATTGAAGATCTTTTTGATCAGTTGAGAGGAGCTGGGGTATTCTCTAAGATATATTTGAGGTCAGGTTACTACCAGTTAGGAGTTAAGGAAGCAGATGTGGCTAAGACGGCTTTCCGGACGCGTTATGGTCATTATGAATTTCTAGTGATGCCTTTTGGTTTGACCAACGCGCCTGCAGCCTTTATGGATCTGATGAACCGAGTTTTCCGACCGTATTTGGACAAGTTTGTTGTGGTATTTATTGATGACATTTTGGTGTACTCTAGAGACCGTAAAGAGCATAAGGAACATCTTAGATTAGTATTGCAAACGTTAAGGGATCATCAGCTGTATGCGAAACTCAGTAAGTGTGAGTTTTGGTTGAAAGAAGTGGCCTTTCTTGGACATGTGGTGTCAGCGGAAGGTGTGCGGGTTGATCCTAGCAAAATTGAAGCGATTGTTAATTGGATGCCTCCGACGAATGTGCCAGAAGTGAGGAGTTTTCTGGGGTTAGCAGGGTATTACCGACGGTTTGTTCAGGGGATTTCAGTGTTAGCATCTCCTTAACCAAGTTACTTAGGAAGGATGTCAAGTTTGCTTGGACTGAAAAGTGCCAAGCCAGTTTTGATCGTTTAAAGGAATTGTTGGTTAAAGCTCCTGTGCTCACACAGCCGGTTCCGGGTAAGGAATACACTATGTACAGTGATGCTTCGGGCATTGGGTTAGGTTGTGTTCTGATGCAAGGGAATAAAGTGGTAGCTTATGCATCGAGACAGTTGAAGCCTCACGAACGGAATTATCCGACTCACGATCTGGAGTTAGCAGCGGTAGTGTTTGCGCTTAAGGTTTGGCGACACTACTTGTATGGGGAGACGTGCAGAATTTTCACCGATCACAAGAGTCTCAAGTATTTGTTAACTCAGAAGGAGTTGAATTTGAGACAGCGGAGATGGTTAGAACTCTTTAAGGATTATGATTGTATCATTGACTATCATCCGGGTAAAGCTAACGTGGTAGCGGATGCTCTTAGTAGGAAGTCTTTGTCTGCGTTACTGGCTAGTCGAGGCAGATGGAGATTTGATTCTGAAGGTGCTCTAATTGCTCAACTTAAAGTTAAGCCTAGTTTGAGATCAGAAATTGCAAAGGCTCAGTTAGATGATCATGTGCTTCAGCGTGTTTGGCAAGCAGTGAAAGAGGGCAAGCAGTCAGAGTACTTATTAGACAGTGAAGGAGTGTTGAGGCACGGTAATCGGTTATGTGTACCTAAGGTGGGTGAATTAAGAAAGAAACTGTTGCAGGAAGCTCATTCCTCAATCTTCACTATGCATCCTGGTGGAGACAAGATGTATCAAGACTTAAAGCAATACTATTGGTGGCCAGGAATGAAAAGAGAGATAACAGAATTTGTTTCAAGGTGTCTTACTTGTCAGCAAGTGAAAACCGAGCATCAAGTGCCATCGGGATTGCTTCATCCCTTACCCATTCCTCAATGGAAGTGGGATGACATCACGATGGATTTTGTATCTGGTCTTCCTATGACGCAGCGTAAGCATGATTCTGTATGGGTCATAGTAGATCGATTGTCGAAGTCTGCACATTTTCTACCAGTACGATTGGATTATTCGATGGACAAGTTGGCGGAACTGTATGTGGATGAGATAGTCCGATTGCATGGGATTCCATTATCCATTGTATCAGACCGAGATCCTCGTTTTACATCCAAATTTTGGAAAGAACTTCAGACAGCTTTGGGAACACGGTTAAATTTCAGTACTGCTTTCCATCCGCAGACTGATGGTCAGTCAGAGAGGGTTATTCAGATTTTAGAAGATATGCTCCGAAGTTGTGCTTTAGAGTTCTCAGGAAGTTGGGATCGGTATGTATCTCTGATGGAATTCGCGTATAATAACAGTTACCAAGTGAGTATTGGTATGGCTCCTTATGAAGCACTATATGGGCGAAAATGTAGAACACCAGTGTGTTGGACTGAACTGTCAGAAAAGGCTATGATAGGTCCGGATATAGTACGGGATACCGAAGAGAAAGTGAGGGTGGTGCAACAGAACTTGAAGGCAGCTAAGGACCGACAGCGTTCTTATGCTAATCTGAAGCGCAGAGATATTCAGTATAAAGTAGGTGATAAAGTTTTCTTGAAAGTGTCACCGTGGCGTAAGGTTCTCCGTTTTGGAAAGAAAGGCAAACTAAGTCCACGTTTTATTGGCCCATATGAAATTCTGAGGAAAGTAGGTCCAGTAGCGTATCAGTTAGCCTTGCCTTTAGAGTTAGCTAGATTACATGATGTTTTTCATGTATCTATGCTCAGGAGATATCGGTCAGATCTTTCGCATGTGCTACCAGTGCAAGATATTCGGATTCAGTCAGACTTTTCTTTTGATGAAGAACCGAAGAGGATTTTGGATAGAGAAATCAGACAGCTTCGGAATAAGCAGATACCGTTAGTCAAAGTTCTATGGCAGCATCACGGTATTGAAGAAGCTACATGGGAACCAGAGGAAGCTATGAGATTACAATACCCTCAGTTATTCGGAACAGGTATGAATTTCGAGGACGAAATTCTGTTTAGTGGGGGAGTATTGTAACACCCCAAAACCACCCCAGTAGTTTGAGCCTGTCTGTGTCTGTATGTGTGTATTTTATGTGTTGCATGTGTGTGTTAAATTGGTTTATTTATTTAATTTATGTATATTAGTTTGAGAAGAGGAGTTAGGATATAGTATATGGGAGTGTATAGAAGTAAAAGTATGAGTAAGGGTTAGCCTAGAGTGTATAGCCAAGTTTGGGAGTAGGGTGTGTTAAAGGGCATGTGGCTTAAGGAGAGTGTGACATGTGGCTAAGAGGATAAGTGGGCATTTAATGAGGTTTGGTGAAGAGTGAGAAATCAGCCATTTCCCTTGTTTTCTCGTTCTTCTTCCTTCCCCACGCCATCTTCTTCGTTTCTTCTTCTTCTTTCTTTGTTCTTCCTTTTTCTTTGCACAATCTTGCTCCCACTTCCTTTGTTGAGTAATTAGAGTTGATTAGCTTGGGAATTTTGGAAGCTTAGAGGTGAGTAGGAGTTATTGATGCTTTAGATTCTTTCTCTTCCTCTTCTCTAGGTTTAAATATTTGTAAATTCATTTGTGGGTAGTTGTAAAATTGATCTTGATTGTTATGGGTTTATGGTTCAGAGGAGACTCCTAGACCTGATAAAGGGAAAGGAATCGCAAGCGGAAGCGGAGCTCGCGATTAGGAGCTAAGGAGAGAAGGTTTGGGATTGTTCATCTTTTTGTGCATTTTTGTGATTTGAGTTTGATAAATGTGTTTTTGTTTTGATTGGGATTGTGAGTTGTGTTGTGATAACTTGAATTGAAATTTGTGTGATATGTGATGTGAAAGAAGGAATATTGTTGAAGGATTGATGGGAAATTATGTGAATAGTTATAATTGTTGTCAAAAGTGCTGTTTTAGAAATTCTTAGAATTGGACATGTAATTGACTCGATTTAATTGAGATAAATGGTGACAAAGCTGGGTTTTTATTTATGTTATGAGTTATGAATGCTTGTATTGCCGAATTTTTATGATTGGAATCAAATTTGGAAGTTTGGATGTGAATTTGGTAAGAATTCTGCAGATTTTGGGCGTAAGAGCTGAAAATCCCGTGTCTGTCGCGATCGCGACACTGTCGCGAGCGCGACAGAGTGCGGGGGTTTCAGCCCTCGCGCCGGCGCGAGAGGTGTCGCGCCGAAGTTTCGAAGGAGCTCTCTGTCGCGACCGCGACAATGGTCGCGACCGCGACAGAGTGCTCGAGCTTCGATTAGTGCACGGCTATCTTCTGTCGCGAGCGCGACATCCCTCGCGAGCACGACAGAGAGTAGCATCTGCGTCCTCTCGCGACCACGAGGTTCCTCGCGATCGCGAGACGACGCGGGGAGGTGTATGTTGGCTTCTGTCGCGAGCGCGACGGATGTCGCGAGCGCGACAGATGGGATTTCCAAACTTGATTTCTTCTCCTTTTTGCTTAAAGACTTGGTTTCTTTTGCATGTGCTCTGTGATGTAAAGCCTTGAATACCTATTTAAATGAATAATATGTATGTTAATTTGACAAGATTTGGTATAACCTGCTAATGTCGAATAAGTGGATAGTTAGGCATGCCTAATAGAGCTATATGCCGCTGCAGCTATATGTACGACTTGGACCCTGATCAGGTCCCACGATTGGATCCTCGCGATCCCTCTGTCTGAATCTTTCTTAAGATTCCACGTAATAAGAATTTGGAAACAAAATAAAAAGAATGATTTGATGCCTTCGGGTATCTATATGTATATGTGACGATATCGATACTTTCAAGTATCTATATGTACTCGTTATCCACTCATTGTGATTAAGCAGGTGTCATTGTATTTTGTGCAAGAATCTTTGGATGAGAATGCTAATATCTGAATTAACTATGTATGATTATATGCTCATAATTGTATTGTTTTCATGCGTTTTCTGTTACCGTCGCTGTGAGTGACGGTCATGCATTGTGTGTTTCCCCACTAAGCGATTTCGCTTAGCACGGGTGTTTATCCGTGCAGGTGTGGAAGGTTTTGGTACGCCTATTCTGGGCGTGTCGCATCGGGAAGGCCAACACAACTAGAGATTGGGTGTTTTATAGTATAGGCTTTCCTTTCTTTTGTAATAGACGTATTATTTTGTTAGCCTTTGGAACAATGTATCTTGGACTTTTGTAAATCGGTTCTTTTTGTAATATGATGTAATATGTAAAGAGTTCCTTTTGGTATATTAATAAAGTATACATTTTGTTCAGTATCATTCTTCTCTGTATTAAAGTTTTTAATTATCTCTGATATGTCGCTCTATTTATGTAATGTTTGCATGTTTGTACTAGTGGGGTGTGACACTCCTATCTGCCCAGGGAGTCTTCTTCCTCCAATCTGGATGGAAGTCTCCTTGGTATAGGTTGGGGTGTGACATGCATTTTAATGAATAACTGTTTAGAAAACAACAATTCCATCTACTCAAATAATTGTTTATATTATAGAAACATATCATATCGTTGCTCCTATTGAAACACCAATTTGGGTTATCCAGCGTCGAGTCCGTTGAATATACCACTGCATGTACTGGGACCGTGGATGTAGGGGAGCATTCAACAACTGAGTTGCCACAACCCAATTCCATCTATTTCCCCACTCAAAAATAAAACTTGAGAATTTATATTCCCAGTTCAGATCACTACGTCCTCGTAAATCAATCGAATGCACAGTATCATTATTTTGAGGTGTTTATGGAATCGGTTATTCCATCCCGAATTGTTGTAGGCATTGATCAGGTTGGTGCCACTCAATAACATGAAAACATACTAATGGCACAACCTATCTCTAACTATTAACACCATTTCTACAATAATCAGGTAATGAGTGGATGACATTATTGTGGGGCTCCTTAGTTCATCTGAACAAAATGTCATAAATTATAATGACATTATTAGAGTTTTATTTCTATAGCTCGATATTGAATCAATTTTCATGGCTTAAAAAAAATAAACCTGATCATGACGCTGGATGTCTAAATCCATACGATAATCATTAACATTTTTATTATGATTTTTTCTTAAGTTAATGGGGATCCACCTGATAAAATAATTAATGAATCATGAGCATATCGTACGATTAATTAAATAATTATATACACACATTAAATATAATTTAATAAATTTTACCTATAGCCGTATGGCATTGTCTGATTTAGAAGAAAATTGTGCAAAAAAGCCAAGCGCAACTGAGGCAATCTTTCCCATGCCCAGATCTGAATTAGCTGATCATAACCTCCTAGACCATTTGCACTTGGCCGGGTGGCACGACATAACTCCTTGTACAGCCACGCCAAGTAAGCCGATCCCCAATTATAATTCCCCGCTTGATCTAAATGCTCCAATAGCGGGAGCTACATTAAGTGGATGTAATTGTTCAATTGTGACAAACATAACAATCCACCAATACAACGCAATATCCAAGTACGGGTAAAGCATTATACAGTATATTTATTTGCACCGGCCGGTAGCGAAATGAAATTCCTACTTAACCATGTCATTTTAACTTGGTGGTCTCTCAGAACATCTTCTGGGGGAACTTGTCCCAAAAGCTGACCACACAACTTCGCCCAATCGTACTGTAAATGTCCTATCACAGCTTATCCTTTAATTAGTAGACCGGTCAGGATCCCCACATCCTGAAATATTATTGCGGCTTCACCAACAGCAAGGTGAAAAGTGTGTGTCTTCGGTCTGCCTCTCTCCACAAGTATAGTTATTAAGTTGCAATCCATATTTATTACACTGATTTTCGAAACTCTGTAAAATCATGCCAATCTAAGGTAGGGTATTATTCTTGGATCAGTGTTCGAGTAATGGCTATCTACACTTGCTTGGTATGCAAACAATACTTCATGATTAATCTGAAAATTAAAAATTTTCAGTTACATATTCTTCTATCGCTGTGTCCGTTTATAAAACTAATAATATACTTTAAATAAACCATATAAATATGCATACATTATTACTCCAAACAGCATCTACACGGTGTTTTCTATACAACTTTAGCAGATCATCAACTATTGAACCTGGATTTATATATTGCCTGTTTTCGAATTGATTCATTTTTAATAACCTGAGCATAAATATAGCAGCAAGTGTTACTCCGTGCATAAAAAATATTTCAAATAATTAACTATAAATGTATTTTATAATTTTTTTTGCATAATAAAAATATATATATATCATATCACATAAATAATATATAAAAATATTCAACATTACTCTTTACAAAATAAATACAATTTTAATTATTTTAAATATATTTATACTATCATCTTCATTAGAACAACCATTGTTTCCAATTTTAATATTTTAAATATTATATAAGTATACTTGTATGTTCAAAGTATAATATTAATTGCTAAAAATGTAAAAAAAAAAACTCGTATATTAATTGTTATTATTATTTTAATTTAATAATTTTCAGTAACAAACTCATGAAAATAACATTTAAATCCATATTTAAAATAAAAAAGTAATTTGCATTTCTACAATGAGATAAAAATCCTTCACTAATTTCACAATTCTTCATACATAAATTTATTATTATATTATTTCACATAATTAAATATAGCATTACAAATAATAATATAGAAAAATTACCTTTTTTTTTCCAACTCGTCAAATTAATTGAAAATATTCCTGCATAACAGACAATAATATAATTAAATATTTTATTATAATAGTATTTTGATAAACTTTTCTATTAAAATAATTGTAAAAAATGTAATTTATTTTCTTCCCTACTAACAACTTACTCAAATAAATACAAAATTAAGTTTACAAGCTTCACAAACATAAACAAGAACAAAATTGTCCAAAATATATTATTCAAGAATATTAGTTTACACTTACATAATACATGTAAATTACTAATTCATACTCATGTAGCATAATTTTTACTACATAAATTTGTTATTTTCGTATTTTACACTTTTAAATTTTGCAATATCAAATAAAAATGGAAATAATAACTTGCCTTTTTTCATTTACGTCACCAAATTAACAAACAAAAAACACCTACAAATTAAAATATAGGACAGTTAAATATTTGATTAAAGATATTATCATATAAATAATTGTAAAATAATATTAAAAATATTACCTACACTTGATTTATGCTAAATAAGAGTATTATTAGTAAATTTTTTTAAAAAATAATTTACGAAAGGTGTTTATAAAGGAAAAGTTGAATGTATATATTTTATGAAGAAAAAAAAAACAACAACAACATGAATGAATAAGGGAAGAAACAGACACCCTTATAAAGGGGTCGGACCTTCCCAAGCCATTAAATCCCATTTTTTCGTTTCACTCTTCGCATGCATGTCAGTCACGCGTGACACTGTTCACACGTGATTGACCGCCTGCTACTGCTCCCTGATGACAAATGCTGCAGCTCAAAGCTGCTTGAGCTGCGTCATTTGACGCAACTGCCACAGCAGACGCCTGCGACTTCCAAAGCTTGAGGCCCAACCCAGCTGTCATAATGCTGCAGGTCAATCCTATGGCATTGACCAAAAAATCCTATTCCTAGAAATACTTTTCAAAAGACCCTAGTTGAGGAAATAAGTTTTCAAACTACCCTAGTCCAATCTTTGTCCCGTTTTTTATAGCATTAATTAATTAATTATTATTGTAATTTTATAATTATACAGCTGCTAAAATTTTTGTTGGGAATTTGCATAAACGCCAACGTTCACCTTCACCCATTTATTTTTAGCAAAACACATTTTCAAGTTTGTGAACTATTAACATTAAATCTTTTTATTTATTTTTTTAATTAGATCTCGTATACTCTAATATAAGTAACACATAATCCCTTATAAACCAAACTAATACGCGTATGTTTTGATCGCTACTATTGGCACGTCATATTGATAAAATTCATTTTCAATTGTATTTTTGAACTTTTAAATTTTTTTATATTTAATCACTTTAAAAAAAATAATATAACTTTTAACGGCAATTGAAGTATATATACGTTAGTTTTATTTACAACAAACTGCAAATTACTCTTAATAAAGTATAAAAATTTAATAAAAAATTAAAAATAAATCAATATTGAAAATTTTAAAAGTTAAGTCCTGTTTGACAGCACAACACAACTTTCTTTATAGACCTAAGAGATAGATAACAGGATCTAAAAAAGATGAATAAGAGTATTTTAATGAAAGAGAAAGAGAAAACTTAGAAACTCATTGTAGAAGAAAGAGAAGATTTTATTTCTTCAAGCTTGTTTTACAATGGAAACTTACACACATATTTATAGGCCTTGCAGAGAAGGCTTACATCACTGCATACATAAGCAAGCACTAATACGAGATAAGAAGGAATCTTATCTTTTACAAAAGTTTACTTTAATAAAGCTACTTTATAAAAGCTAAAGGAGGAATCTTCTTTTACAAAAGCTACTTTAATCTTTGTTGGACGGGTGGATGGCTTCATGAGATGGAGACATATTCATGTCATCAGGATCCTGATCTTGTGAGAACCAATCGAAATCCTCTAGGTCATCAAACTTGTCCTTTTGCTTTGAACTTTATCCCAGTTTGGAGAGAAAATCTTGGGTGGCACTGGTGCTGGCATTATTATCATTATCTTTGTTATCTTGTCCTATGTTTATATCCATATCTAGATACGGATCCTGGGAATCTTGGAATAGCGCATCAAGATAATTAGGTCGGAGGGATGATTCAGCAGTATCAAAGGTAGGTGGATGCAAAGAAGATTTCTCAATATTGTTAAGTTCACAAAGCATTGAGTGGAGAACAGTTTTGACAGCTGGTTCTTCTAACTGTTCATTATTGGAAAATGTCTCCTAGATAAAAGCCTGAGGCTGGTCCCATATGGTATTTTTAGAGGGATTCCATATATACGGTCTTTTAAAGAAGTAGATCAATGTATGTCCTCTTGCATATGTATCAGTCATATTCCAGACCCGAAGAGATTGAATCTTTGAAAGGAGTTGTTGTCGCCACCACGAAAGTGGTGCATACCACAGGAAGAACTGTCAGTGAAATGAAGTCTCCTTTTCAGGATCTGTAAGAATCTCATACATATCAATAAGAGGGAACAGGACAACATGAGTATATAATGCAGAAAGACACCATAGGAACCAAAGTTCCTCTTCACAATAAGGAGAATCATTAAAAATTTTGAACAAAATAGACCAAGGTTGATCTATAATGAAATAATTCTCTGTATGGGAAATTTCTCTTTTCTGGGTGAAAAGATGGAGATAGTAAAACAGGTGTCGAGTGGCAAACTGTTTGATAGTTGCTGGAGAAGTATGAGGACAGTTGGGAGGAATAGATTATGTTCGAATGGCTAGTCGGTTTAGGTAAGCTGGTTGGCTTTTTAAGTAAGGATGAGGCTTGTATTGTTCCATGGTAAAGAGCAAAGGTAAGGTAGTAGTGGTACTGGAGAGATTTGGTTTGGATTTTTGCAATCTTGAAAGATAGTCTGGTATCAAGTTCTTGTCTTCTTTTATATGCTGAACTTCAAAGTTATATTTATTGAACCATTTTGCCCATCGAAGAAGTTGATGATATGGCACTGACTTGCCTTTAAAGGAAAGCATTTTTGAAAATGATGAGCAATCCATGACAACAACTACAAGAAAAATGCTGTTTAACGAAGGGAAATCCGGTCGTTAAAAGTCAAAATCCGGTTGTTCAAAACCTATAACGACCGAAAAATCCGGTCGGTAAAAGCCCCTTCGTTAAAAGTATAGACGATCGGATATTGAATCCGGTCGTTAATGTCTTTAATGACCGGAATGTTTCCGGTCGTTGAATAGTGATTTTTAGCGACCGGATTTTTCTTTTGCTAATTGTATTCACTTTTAATGAAATGATTTTCGGTCGTTAAAAATACCTTTTAGCGACCAGATTTTCCCTTCGCTAATTGTATTCACATTCAACAAACGGATTTCCGGTCGCTAAAAATATATTTTGGCGACCGGTTTTTCCCTTCGCTAATTGTATTCACATTCAACAAACGAATTTTCGGTCGTTAAAAATACCTTTTAGTGACCGGATTTTTCCTTCGTTAATTATGTTCACTTTTAACAAATGAATTTTCAGTCGTTAAAAATACAATATTAAATTTTCATAATAAATACAATATTTTATTTGACTATTACCTGTACACATCATTCAAACATATATATAAATATCCAAAATTATAATAAATAGTTTTTTCATGGATTGCAAAATATCAGATACAAAATACATCGATATTTCGAAATTGTTTGACATTGTATTTATTATATAGAAGTATAAAATATAAAAACAACCTCTATCTATATCATTTTCTATTCACCTAAAATTTTTAGAAGAATGCATGATGAACCTCATATCTTCATTGTCCATTATTTTGAAGACCTATAAAATTTAAAACATAAATTTATAATTAAATTTCATGCATAAAGGCAATAAATCAAAAGGCCAAATAATTTAATATTTTTAATCTAAAATATCATTTACCTTAAATATTCAAAATCTCCCCAATGCATTTAATAGAACAGAAAGAACTTTACCTATCTATTAGGGTATGCATTAGTTATACAGTCAATATAAAGGACTCTGCTTAGCAATAGTGGCAATTGTTCCAAATCAGAAAATTTCTGAAAATTAATGACATACATATTCAATGAAACTCACGCTTAGATCCACATGCAAACTACCTAAGCAACTACATTTGGATTTTGGTTCTCTAATAGGACAACAATTTACATCACTGTGTAACAAAGACAAGCAGCTAAGAATGAAAAAAATAAAAAAGGAAACACTATATTTATTTTTCTCTGAACTGAGATCTACAAACAGTAATACACACAGAATATTGCCTTATGTAGTTAGCTGTATTTACATCAAAATCAACACAGTAAACCAAACTACCTGAGGTACCTGAGATGGAATGAACATTCCAGGCTGTGAGGCAGGCTGATAAGCTATAGGCTGTAAAGAAGGCTGACATGCTGAAGGAGCACCAAATCCTCTTCCACAAGGACCTACTGACTGTTGATAATTATCACCATAGGGACTGCCAGGAATACTTTGATGCACTTGCGGTGTTGTATCTTAAGCAAAAAAGTCATGAAGTAATTAATGTCATATCCTGACAAGGGGACATAAAAAGAAAATTTTCCCAGTAGAGAAAGGTGGTAGAGAATGCACTGAATAATAGTGCTGAGAGGCATCAGCTAAACCGAAACTAGATTGTTCAGAACCATAGACCAACCCATTTTGCTGTTGAGAATTTTCATAAGCAGTACTCTTGGGATCTTTCGCTGCATCACAGAAAAATCACTCTCTTTAGCTAATTCAAGGCAACATAGGCAGTACTCAAGCTTGGACTTTCTATAGCTCCTACTATTAACATTAGAAATTCATTTAGGAAATATGTACCATGGCAATGGTTTACCAGTAATCTACAGGAAATATCATTCCAGTTGGTATTCACGCTTGGTTAAATTACAAAAGAAATAAACTATCAAGAGAATAAAATGTACTAATTCATGCAACATCTATAGCAAAATTGAAAAGAACGGGCATCTAACCCATAATAATTTGAACAAATTATTACAAAAACATTGAGAAGTGGATGTGAGGAGCATATTAATGGAATGAGCAACAGAACATGTGTAGCACATAATACAACCATTGAGGATTCAAAAATACCATCAAGACATGAGATTATTCATTTGAAGGACATAGTAGAACCCAAAAAAAAGAAAAAGATGTACCTGGTTCTGCTGATAAGGCAATTCAATCTCTCAAGATCATAATTTTTAGAGACAATTCATCAGACCCCAAAAGTTTCAAGTATTCCATTGCTGTTGTTAGAAGCCCTTGACTTGCTAAAATTTCAGCATACTTCTCAACAAGTTTGCACAAGGATGCACGAAATTGCTTCTGACCACTTGCTAGAGCAAGCACAATGGTCTTTTCCATCAAATCCTAGTGGAATAAAGAATATTTATCAAGGTACTGCAGAGAAGACAAAATAGTATTTTATTTCTTTCTAATTGCTGCAAGCTTTTACTTGAAGAAGTTCAACATATGTTTTCCCTTCCTGCTGAGTTGTCAGGTCCCTTGACCAAATTTCAACAGTTTTATCTATATTTCCCGCACAAATATAACACAGAGTTGCTGCGAGAATATTGCCAGTGGCCATTAGTTTTGATGCCAGTGAATCACATAGCAGACTCCATTCCTCGTTCTGTGCAAACCGGTTATCCATCATGATAAAAATGTCACATACACTGTACAGATGATACAATGCATATTTATCTTTACAAAAATTAAAAACAAATATGCTAATTTATTTCCTCATGTTTTCCCCTTTGCAAAGTTGCAAGAGATTTGTGCCATTGCTAATTGCAGCATAGGTCAAAGTTATGGCACTCAAGCAACACATACATGTCCTCAAAAAAGTAAAGCATTCAAAGTAAACGAAATAGAGTCAGAAAGTATAGCGAATGTCTTTAGTATTTCTGCAACTTAACATAAATACAAGTTCACTCATTTTTTTTCTACACTATTCAATTATCTCTTTGCAATTTTAAATAAAAAAGATAACAAATGGAGCAAGAAATAAGAACAATCAACAACAAGACCAGAAACAGCTCAAACTTCAACCTAAGACGTAATAAAGCAAAGGGATGTCATGTATTTAAAACCAACATAACAGCTCAAAAACTTATTGTCCCATCTTCTTCAAACATAACCTTTAAGAAGCCCCATGTTTCTCGGTCATCCTCTGATCTGTCATAACAAATTTACCAGACAGACCATGCAATAGATCAATTTGCTTGAAGCAGACAAGTGTGAACTAATAAACAATTTCACATCTTTAAAGACCTAAATTTAATTGCAGAAACAAAGACATACTCTGACTCTTGAGATTTTTTCTCACATAATTCTTTCAGAGATGATTTCTCCCCATTTTGTATGGCAGCTTCAAATTCAGATAATCAGTATAATATACAATCAGTATATTAAACTTAATCTACTACTAAAACCAAGAGAACAATCAGTATAATATACAATTGTTCACTCAAAGAAACGGATTTAATATTAAGAGTTAGAAGTTAATAGAATTCAAATAATGTATTAAATTATTCAATTAGTTATCCTAATCCTTAATTCATTACTAATTCGTATAATTATTCATTTCTCCCAACAAAATGTTAAATTTCACATTACTGTTCTCTTAAACTCTTACATACTTAAACATAAATTTCATAAATTTTATCAGTTAAACACCAATAATTTACTAAATTCAATTTAATCAAACCAATTACTCAAATAACATAGCCAATTTATCAATCAATTCAGTAAACCATAACAACACACACTGTAACTATAAAATCACACCTTAACGAATTTAATTTATGTAAAAATCACTTGGAAAAGTAAGTTTGGTAGCCACTTACAAATTTTTTTGCTATTTTTGGTCCCTTCACCGTCGCCGTAGCCTCGCCGGAGCTCCACCGGAGGCACCGAAACCACCGAAAGGAAGCTCAAAGCGTCGGGGTTGCTTTTCCGGTGGTCACGTGCCATGACTGCCCTTCATTTCGCCGAAATCGACGTCAGAGATCTCAATTCTTCCCAACGCCGATCTGGTCACCGACGATTGAGGACCACCCATGAGTACCGGAAGATTTGCCTGCCCTCCAAGAGTCCCATCGTGCAATTTGTGTCGTCGTTTGCCGCCGGAGCTGGCCGAAAAATACAGAAGAAGCTCGCCGTTTTCCTCCCGCTCTCCTGGAATGGCGACGTCGTGACGGGGAATAAGACGCCGAGATCGGTGTTACGAGGAGCCGATTGCTCGCCGTCGACCGTCGCCAGCCTCCTCGCCCCTTTCGCTGTGCTTCGTCATCTCTCTCTCTCCCTCTTTCTCTCTCTCTTTCTCTTCCTCGGTCTCTTTCCCGTTCTGCCTCCCTTCCGTGACTTTCCCTCTCTTTTCTTTTTCTACTTCTCATAATTCCCACTAATTCACACCATTAACCACAAAATTTTAATTGTTTTAACGACCAGATTTAATCCCTTTGCTATATAATAATAAAATTTAAGAACTAACAGTTGGATTAATTTCCCTTCATTATTTGTATATTTTAACGACCGAATTTTTATTGCTTTAACGATCGGATTTAATTCACTCGTTATATAACAATAAAATTAAAGAACTAACGATCAGATTAATTTCCCTTCGTTATTTGTATATTTTAACGACCGAATTTTTATCCCTTCGTTAAATTTTGGTTGTTAAAAGTCAATTTTCTTGTAGTGAACTGTAAAGCAGTGTCCAATGAGATGAAAGTCGAATCTTTTTATCCCATACTTTACAGCTAATATCTCCTTAAAAGTATAATGGTAGTGGCATTATGATTCCTTGAATTGGCCACTAGCATAGCCACAGATCTATTGAGCATTATCTTTTTCTTCCAAGAGGACTGCACCCCAACACTCATCACTAGCGTCTGTCTGAAGGAATCTTTTGCCAGTGGAAGGGATATGAAGAGGTGGCAAATCCTGAGTGACTTCTTTAATCTTTTGGATTGAGTGGGAATGGACGTCAGACTATGGTGGAGGCTCTTTTTTCAAAAGTGAAGTGAGTGGTCTTGACAGGTGGCTAAAGTGGGGTATGAATTATCGGATGTAGTTTGCAATTCCTAAGAATTGTTGAATTGCTTTTGGGAAAGGTGATGATCTGGAAAGGTAAGGAGTTCTTTAGCCAGATAGGGTTGAGGCTTGTAAGCACCATTGGAAAAATGAATTCCTAAGAAGTCAATTTCCTTTTTTGCTAGAATCATTTAGATGGTGATAACATAATCCCATATTTTTTGGTTAAATCAGTGAAAGCCTGTAAATGACTTTGGTGAGTTAGAACATCTGGGAAAAATATTAGAACATCATCAATGTATATTAATGCAAAAGAGAGAAGTGATTTGTATATCCTGATCATGGTCTGTTGAAAGATAGATGGTGCGATTTTCAGACCAAATGGCATAACAGTCCATTGATAATGGAAGTTAGGGATACAAAAAGCTGTTTTGGAACGATCTTGTGGGAGGATCCCGAGTTGCCAAAAACTAGCTTTTAAATCCAACTTGGAGAAGATGCGAGCATCATAGAGAAATGGGAACAGAGAGAAAATATTTGGTAAAGGGTACTTACTGTCTTTAAGAAAAGGGTTAAGAGGAGTGTAGTCAATATCAAGTCATTTTTTTTCCATGAACTTGTTCAGAATGTTTATTCACATAAAAGGCTTGATGAGCCCAATCAGATTGAGTGGGCTCAATTAGGTGCTGGGCCAACAACTGAGAACATTCCTCTTGGGCTAAGGTGAAATCTTCAGGAGACATACCAGGATGAGAGGCTTTTGTGGGATTAATATCCTCAGATTTTTTGAAAGGCAAGGAGATGAAAAATTCTGGTCGTGTCCAGATTAGGCTTGGATGTTTGGTTAAAAAGTCTGTATGGGAAGTGGCACAACAGTGGGTTTTAAGTTGGGCCTGGATTTGTTGAAAAGGTCCTGGGTCATGGATATGGAAGAGGGAATGAGTAGTGGTATAACGCTGGAAGTATTTCTTGTGTTTGAGTCCAGTGGGCTGAATATGAAGGTGAGGTAATTGGTAAAGAGCATCAAAACTAAGCACAAGATCTTTTTCGGGAAGATCTGATCCAAGTACATGTATCCATAATGAATAATCAGGAAATAACTGGATTTTGATAGGCTGCCTGGTTCTTTAATTGACAGTTAGGACTCCTTGGTTGGCTGCTTGGAAATGTTGAGTATATGGTTTCCAAAAGGGGGGAGGAAGAATTTTTGGGTTGAGAACGGTGTTATGCGCCCCCGTATCTATAAAGGCAATGATATTAACAGGGTTTGCAAATTTATCCGGGAAAACTTTTGCTAGAACTAAAGGGATAGGATGGGTAGATGAAATAGCTTTAGGAATATTTTGTGGTTCAAACAATGGCATATACTCCAGATTAGAAATACCAGTCATTATTTCATCTACTGAATTCTCATCATCATTAGAATCTTCTTCAGGGTCAGAGAATTGGACTACAAAAAGAGTATATGTGTTTGCTTCATCATCAACAGAGAAAAGTGATTCAACATCATCATCATGAAGGTTAATAGGAGAGACTTGCTGGATATGCTAAATCAGTTTTTGAGACCTTCTTTTATTAGGACATGCCTTAGCAAAATGACCTTTCTGGCCACAAGCAAAACATCGATCTCCTTTGGGCTTGAATCTTTTCCTTCGAAAGAACCTGATCTTCTTTTGTTTTTGGGGAAAACGGGACCAATGAAATTTCTGAGATTTTTTCTTCCGAGGGTAACAGGAACAACCTTTTTTAGGAAAGCATTTAATTTCGAGATCTGGTCTCTTGTAAGATGCTTTTAGCTGAGGATCTTTTCCTTTCTTCAGGGTATCCTTGATCATTTTATGGGAAGCACAAAGGCGATCAAGAGCCATAAGAACTTTTTGATAGATCTGACCAAGAGAAAGGGAATTAATTCGGACCCCTTGTTCTCGAAGATAATACATGGTAGTAGCAGCTAGCTGTTCTGGAATGGATGACAGGAATCCTTGTTTTAGATTAGGATCATTGGAACCATTAATCATATAAAAGATTTTGACATCCTTTTATAATGCTTATCAAGATCCTTGCGAAGAAGGGAACAACACTTCAATTTGAAGAAATCATCACGAGCAGTATCTTCAAAGTTAGATGTATTACCAAGAAATTTAGTATGAATCTTTTGAAATACATAAGAGATAGACTCAGATCTAACAAACTGAAGTTTTGAGTAGTCATCCAGACGAGTAAACCAATCTTTTAATTTGCCAGTAAAACGGGTAATGAACTAGTGTAAAATTGGTTCCAAGGAAGTGATATCAAGACGTTGTTTGGTTTGGAGGTTGATCCAAGCAAAGAATTCTTGTATTCGATCTCTCCATTTGTGTCAAGGAATATCTTCAAATTAAAACCAAGGACCATTTGTTGATTTGGGGGTTGGAAATGGAATACTATCAGCCATATCTTCAGGCTCATCAGCCTGATACGTAGTACTTTCTGCAGTGGGATTTGGAGGAGGATCAGCCAAGAAAATAAGAAAAGGCTTGGAGTTTAGTTCTTTTTCATCTGAGAGACTAGATCCATTGGATTCAACATCAGTCTCATCATCAGATGGATTGTCAAGAGTCTCAACAGTGGTAGATGAGATAACAGGAACTGTCTGCAATGCCTTTTGCCTTAAGGTTTCAATAAGTTGATTGGATGGCTGGATCATATGAGAGTGGAGTGGCTCAGAGATAACAATCCCTTTTTATTTAAGATCTGGGTAAGGATCAACTGGTGGAGATGGCTCAGAGGTAGACGTAGGAATTGGGATAGGCGGGTTAGGTGATCGTTTAGGTTGTTTATAGAACTATTTTCTCATAAATATCTCATGGGAGTAACCTAAAATTTCAAGTTCATCTTGTTAAGGTTCAGAGTATGGTGGAACTTGGAGTAAGAGGTAAGCTGGAAGTGTAAAATGGGAAAGAAAGTGTGGAAGGTGCTGGGGTTATTGGTTTGGGTAAATCCCTTTTTATTGTTGCAACTTCAGCTTTCAGGCGAGTGACTTCTGACGCATTTTCTTTGAAGGTGGAGTCATAAACCCTCTGATTGATAGCTGATATGAGTTGCTTGTCAAGATCAGCAACTTGATTCTGCAACTTAGACAACAATTGATACGTAGCAGCATTTTGTCCAGTAATTTGGGAGTTAAGAGTATCAACACGGGTAGAAACATGATCCACTTTAGTTTCAATCCTGTGAAGAAGCTTGTTTTGTGCAAGAGCATTCTCAGATTGCCAATTTAAGACAACTTCAGCTGGTTGAACCGATCTGGGAGTTCCTTCAACAGAAATTCCAGGGGATTTAACAAAAGGAGTAGTTTGGATTTTTGTGGTTGGGTTGGTGTTTTCTGCCAAAGTTCGAAACTCATCTGTATAAGTACCAGTAGGTTGGTACATACATACAGCAGGGATAACAGATGGTTGAATGGACTTAGGTTTCCAAACTAGAGAAGAGGTGGAGCAAGGTTTCTTTGGCTGTGGTTTACATGGTGAGGGAAGAGGTGGTAATGGTGAAGGAAAAGGTGATGTGTATGAAGGTGGAGCTGTATAAGAAATAGTATAATCATATTTGCCACTATATTGGCCTAGGGTGCCAATAGTAGGATCATCATCCTCATCTAAATGATCCTGAAAACGATCTTCAGAAGAGAACTTCTTGCCAGCTTTTCTTTGTCTCTGGTGGAGATCTTCATCATCAAGTTCTGCTTCTAATACCGCTTGGTAACAGTCATCACAGTTACAATCATCTCAGTAACAGTGACCATCCCGTTTATAAGCATAAATGGGATTTCCACTATGATCAAAGGCTTCAATTGGGATGTCTTCTTGTGAGGAAGAAAGTGGTTGTAACATGAACTGTGTGGAAAAGACTGTAGCCGTAGTAGATTCAATAGAATCCTCTGTATTTGGTGAAACAAATTGTGTCTCAATCATACCATTTGGTTTTTGGATAAACACAGGAGTGGTAGACTAATCTGGCTTTCTTTGTTCATGAAGAATCTCATAACTGGTAAGCCATGATTTTGGAAAGAAATTAAGCAGTTCATCCCTTGTCAGTTGCTTAGGGATCTGAACACAGGTAGGAACCTAGTTTGAATCAGTACTAATAATCAGGGCATCATTGGAACAGGGAAGATAGATGTCAAGAGCATGGTTCTGTACTCGATAGATCATCTGATAGTGAAGAGTATCAACTTCTGTTGTTTTGACCTGGTCTGCTCCAGTGATTTGGATCTGGACCTTGAGATTGTCAAGGATATGGGAATCATCTAACCTCATTTTAAAGTTAGGATAGAAGGTGAATATCACAGTTCCAGCATTTTGAGATGTCTGAATAGTACTAATGACTGCTTGAGAATAATTCAAGTAACGGGTGTCAAGAAGGGCAATCCTGGCAAAGACAGGAAGACCTTTGCGTCCATGGTAAGTGACTGCAATTCTGATTGCTCCAAAGTGGAAATGAGTCAAACCTTGATGGATCCATTGAGGAATGGATTCAGATAGAATATCAAGAGATATGAACTGTTCCTGTCCAGTGGCCTTAATAGGATGTTGGCTAAAGGAAGAGGACTGAATATACTCTTTGACCTGAGATCTGGAAAGACGAACAAGAGTTTTAATATTGGATAGAACATTGGATCTACTTGTTTTAGTGAAAGCATCATAAGGGTTAAGGAAAGGGAGATGGGAATCTTGGATTTTTTGTGAGTCATCCAAGAAGTTTAGCTCGTAGAGATAGTTTAACTTCTGAGTGGTTTCTGGTTTAAGAGACAAAGAGGATCTAGAAGAAGAAGTTTTGGATAAAGATAAACTAGACATGGACATGATAGTAGAATGGTTTTCTCCTTCATCAAAATACCTTAATCATCAATCTATTGGCTCTGATACCAAATACTCGAAGGACTGTAAATAGGCCAATTGGGAAGTCAGGTATGACCATTCAAATAAATGGCTCTCCTGGCCAACTGTTGGACTTGTCCTATTTGACAGCACAACACAACTTTCTTTACAGACCTAAAAGATAGATAACAGGATCCAAGAAAGATGAATAAGAGCCCAAACTCAGGCAATTGTACATTGCCACATGAACATGATCTTAACTGTTGTCCCAATTTATATAATAATTGCCATAAATATATTTGATATGTGAATTTGATTCATATTTTTTTTATTTAAATTTTACTTGATCCGTCAATAATTCAATTCATTTAATATGTAAAGCAACTAACTTCAACCTAATTTATTTATGTGATTTGTTTCTTTTTATATCATATAAATATAGAAAACAAATTTATAATTTATTCATATGTATTTTTATTTTTAATGAGAATATTTTTAAAAAATAATATCATAAAATTTAAAGTAACCATTAAATATGCATGTCCTTTTAGTATGCAGGTGCAAATGGTACGCATATAACACGTGTGGGTTTCTCAGTTATTTTTCCCCTTTTTTTTTCTAATACTTCGCATCCTTCGCACCCATGATTTCTCTTTCACCCTCCTCTATCTCTCTCTCTCTCTCTCTCTCTCTCTGTGTTTTCTATCTCTTTACATCAAATACCTTTATCCGCTCTTTCATGCCGCTTTCTCTTTCTATCTCTATTTTTATATCTTTTTATCAAATTCTTTCCAATTTCAACAAAATCCTACTTATCCCATAGCTGAACAACATAATTTCACTCTTTTCTCTCTCTTTTTCTTTTTCCTCTTTCCATCAAATTCTCTATAATATAAAGATAATCAAGGGGTTAATTTCATTCGTAGTAACTAAACTTTTGCAATTGAAACATTATGGTTACTAAACTTTAATTTGTAATGAAAAAATAACCCATCTTTTATTTTATAACAAGGTCACAATGACCGAAATTTGCTTAATCCGGCAATTGGTAC
Source organism: Excoecaria cochinchinensis (assembly GCA_947683425.1). Lineage (NCBI taxonomy): Eukaryota > Viridiplantae > Streptophyta > Magnoliopsida > Malpighiales > Euphorbiaceae > Excoecaria > Excoecaria cochinchinensis. The sequence goes on from CANTUQ010000119.1 coordinate 12,150,450, forward strand.
ATGGGAATAACGGTAAGACCCATTGCCACGAAAGAAAAAATGCCACTGACTGGATCCGGGATTAATTTCATCCGTGGTAACTAAACTTTCGCAAATTGTAACATTATGGTCACTAAATTTTGATTTGTAACAAAAAAATAATCTATCCTTTATTTTGTAATAGGAAGGTCACAATGATTGGAATTTTCCTAATCCGGCACTGGCGCGTGGAAATCATGGTGAGACCCATTGACAATAAAGAAAAAATGCCACGTCTGATGCTAATTGGATCCAATGTGGCAAGATTTTATTTTAGAAAAAATAACTTTTTTTTACTGTCTACCTCTTTGTTCTTCTCTTTCTATTTATCTCTCTCTATCGCTTTCTCTCCAAATCTATCTCACGTACTTACTGACTAGATCGTGGTAGCTCTTTCTTCTTCTTGCCTCTCATTATTCAAATCACTCTTCTCTCTCCCTTCTCTTCGTTGTGGTTGCATTCTGTCACTCCCCGATCTCATCTTTTCTATTAATGTGTTGTCTTCCTCATCTTAATCTATTCTTCAATGGCTTTTCATTCTTATTCATTAGAAATTGAAAACCGTTTTAGTCGAAGTGAAGGAAGAGAAATTGTTATCCCTTATCGTGGTTGTGAATTTGAAACCATAATGAAGACTTCGAAGACTGAACAGTGAGAGGCGAGAAGAAGAAAGAGCCACCACGATCTTGTCAGTGATTACACGAGATAGATCTAGAGAGAAAGCGATAAAAAGAGAGATAGATAGAAAAAGAAGAAAGAAGAGGCAGACAGTAAAAAAAATTTTAATTTCTTTTTTTTTTATAAAAAATCATGCCACATTGGGTCCAGTCAGCATCAAATGTGGCTTTTTTCTTATGTGGCAATAGGTCTCATCGTGATTTTCACGAGCCTGTGGCTAGATTAGGCAAATTCCAGTCATTATGAACTTCTTGTTGGAGAATAAAAGATATTTTATTTTTTCATTACAAATCAAAGTTCAGTGACCACAACATTACAATTGTGAAAGTTTAGCTACCACGAATGAAATTAACCTCAAATCCATTCAGCATTTGATGTGGCATTTTTTCTTACGTGGCAATGGGTCTCACCATGATTTTCACTCACCGGTGGCCAGATTAGGCAAATTTCGGTTATTGTGACCTTCCTGTTACAAAATAAAAGATAGATTATTTTTTCGTTACAAATCAAAGTTATGTGACCACAAAGTTACAACTGCGAAAGTTTAACCCATAATCAAGCTTATACTTGAGTTTCCATTGCTAAACAACAACACAAAAAAAATTGTATGATGGTATTTGCTTTGAGAATGGGTCCAAGTACTTTGATTGGTTTGTACTATACTTGTCCCAGCTAGTTCAATATTGGTCACTAGTGAGTTCCTCAAAAGCCAGTTTTAGATAACATTATAGTAAGCAGCGACGAAGCTCTTCCTCCGTGCTATTCACTAGGTCATTGGCAAATCATCGGTGGCATTTGATTTGAAGTCGGTTCCATATACTCTGTTTTTTTTTTTATTTTTTTTCCCTTTTATGTCATTCCTTTGTCTCCGTTGGAATCAAATGTCATTCGACCGTCTATCATTTACTTGCTAAACCTCTCACTTTTTCTTATACAAAAGAAGATGAATGTATTAAGAGTAAATAGAAATAAAGTCATTAGAAATCCAAGCCACAAGCAATATAAATGAAAAAAAAAAAAACAAATTAAAATGCTCTTAGCATTGGTTGCTACTCTGTCTTGACAAATTAGTGGCTATGCAATTATTTGAGTTGTGAGCTATAAATATTAGAATCAATATGGCTAAACCTTTAACTTTTTTGTATAAGAAATTTTAAATCTAATTAATAATATAAAATATCATTGTTGTTTTTACTTCAGCAGTTGATACCTTTGCTGCATGCACCATCACAAAGCCAAAAAATGTATTCACATGACATGTCATAGAAATTTCCACTTTCAATTATCAGTGCTATCTATTAATGGTTTTTAATGATGAGATGTTTGGAAAGAATTCAAAATTTACTCTTTGCAAAAGATTTACTGCTCATTTTAGATTAATTAAGTTTAGAGTTATCATGGGCCAATTTCTGATACCAAATCAAGATATGGAGGTCTTTATTAGAACAATTTATAGCTAATTAACACAATTAACACCAACTAACAATAAACACACCAAGAATTATTTAAACAAAGCAACAATAAAAATAATAAATCAATAACAATTAAATCAAGAAAAGGTTTAGAGTAGCCTTTGAATTTGTGGATTGAAGTATGCTGAAGTGCGCTGTCTTTTGACAAGAAATGGCCAGCATGCACCGAGTAATATTTAACCACGTCCCCCTCGTAAGAAACTCTAACCCATTGAAATTCTTATCTGCAGCTAAGAATATCCCAAGCCGATTATTCCCAATGCTCAAATAATAACTTTGGAAGGAATTGTTTAATAATCCGACAAACCCAACAATAAAATTCTTGTAATTAAGAAGGAAGAATAAAATATGTAAATCTAGATGGGACTTTGCTGTGTAAAGGAAGGTGTTCAAAAGGCAAAAGTTTTGTATATATGTTTCTATTTTAAAGTCTACTGCACTCCTATATCAGAAAGATAATATAGCTATATAATAATGAAGAAATGTTAACATCAGTTTTGATGTAGGAGTGGCTATCAAATAGGAAAACTTTAAGGAGAAAAAATAGGCATGTAAAGTAGAAAATTCTGCCACTAATTAGCCTAATTTTAAGAACTACTTTTTACTCATTTAAAATAAATTTTTAATCAATAAATTCCAATATTCCCCCACATGATTAAAAATTTTCTAATTATTATTTGAGCATATAATACCATGTAATTGATGTTAGGTACCTTCAGGGTTTGAACTTACATTTAGTGTTAATAAACTTATTTTGAAGAAACCATAGTAACAAAAATGTTTTGAACTAGGCTCTGTTGACCAAAATAATATTCACTACACACATAGTATGAGAAATCATCAAGGTTCTATCAGTTTTGCACTTTTCGGTCATGCACAAGTATCTATTCATGAGTGTCTTTTAGAAAATTACCAAAATTTCACAGTGGTGACCCCTACCACACTCGTTAGGTGAATCCTGTAAGAGTGATCTGTGATCATCACCCCGCAAAAGTATATATACTTTTGGATTCATTTAGAATAAAATTCTTCCTAACCATCACAGTAAAGAGCATAACATCATAGAAATGGAACCCGAAATTTTTTCGTACAATAATAATAGGCATGCTCTACCAAGTTACCAAATAGTTTCGTTATTACCTATTGAGCTTTATTTATGGGATTGCCATGCATATAAAGACAAGTATCCACTATGGTAACTAATTAGAGGATCTCAATCCCATTCCCCTCAATGTAAGAAGTATTTGTTGGCGCGCCAAACCTTTGGTGAGCAGATCTGTTATATTATTTTCAGACCTGACTAAATTCAAAAAAATTACACTATAAGATAATAAATGATGTATAGATTTATGTCTAACTGTCAAGTGTCTCCTTTTTTCAATAAAATTTTTACTTTTAGCCTTAGCAATTGTTGCTTGACTATTACAATCCATAAAAATTGGAGGTATGAGCTTATTCAAAAATGGTAAATTAGATAAATTTTTTTTGAGCCATTCTGCTTCACTACTAGCTATATCTAATGCCACTAATTCTGCTTCCATAATTGATGTAACATCCCAAAAATGGCTTAGTTGAAATTTAATGTTTAATTGGACATTTAAGGGTAATTTGGTAATTTTGTAAGTGAATTGGGGATTAATTAAGGACTAAAGGAGAAAGTCAAGGTAATGGAATAAGAGGTCCAATGAGAGATTGACATGTGGAGTAGTAGGTGAGAGCATTAAATGGGATTTGAAAGAAAGAGAGACGGAAGAAGACAGAAAATTATTTTGCTTCCCGTTGAAGCTTCTTTCTTTTCCTACCTGTGCCGTTCTTCCTCTTTCTCTTCCTCTTTTTCCTTTGCTGCTCTCTAGCTCTTGCATGTGTCATTCTACAAGTTTGAGTTGTGTTCTTGAGACCAAGAATTAATTCTCTAGAGGTAAGTTGCTGGGTTTATCATGGGTTTTTTCTTCTTCATCCATACGGGTTTGATTGGGTTTAAGGTCTTGTTTGCATGGGTTAATTGGGTTTTTATTTTGGTTGGTTTATGCAAGAATCTGAAAAGACAAGGAAGAATACGGGCAAGGATAAAGTGGTATGTTGAAGTTAAAAGTTGAGCTGCTACTAGGCTTGGGAGTTTGTATTTGGTTTGAGAGTGTTTTGCCCTTTCTTATTTTGGATTAGATGTTGAGTTTGATTATACTGGAATTTGTATGTTCTGATACATGTAAATGCATGTGTTTAGTAGATTAGTGTATATGATTTAAAATGCTAGAGATTTAATGTTTTGCATGTCAATTTTAGAAGTAAATGAACATGAATTTGAGATGAGTTCCTGGGTTTTGATGAACACATTGTAATTTTCAGATATATCAAATGGTTGGGTAAGATTATTATGTAATTTGAGTTGTTATTAATATAAGCATGTTTTGAGAGCATTAGAGGTATGTTTTACATGATTTTGGCATGAGAAATGGCTCTAGGTCAGTTTGGATTTGATTTTGAAAAGCTGTGAGTTTCTGCGTTTTGGCTGGGATTGGAAAACACGATTCTATCACAAGCGCGATGTTATCGCGAGTGCGATAGAACCACGTATTCTAATTCTCGCTGTGACGCGCGCCAAACCCCGGGGCGACCCGGACACTCGCTTTTAGGGCTTTCGAGAGAGGTTCATAAAAACTTATAAGAATTTATAAGTGCGTCCATTTTGGGAAACAAGGAGGTTTCTTGGAGTTGCTACCCAACAGAACATTGGGAAAGGTCATCTAGCCTCAGTGAGCCTAAGACAGCGCTACTATGTCCATTTTGGACAAGCCAGAGATGTCTTGGAGACCCCATCCTAATAGAACATTAGGATGGTTCTCTCGCCTCATGGAGCCTAGGACTATGCAAGTAGGGCCTTTTTTAAGGCAACAAGAGATATTTTGGATGCCCTAACCCCATGAAACATTAAAATGGTCCTCTAACCTTGTTGAGTCTAAAACCATAAAAGGTTTGGACTTCCTATTTATTCATACCTTGATTAAAGTTATAATTGAGCTTTGAATTTATCATTTCATCCCATTTCTCATTCAATGCAATTAATTAAAGTGCAGTTTGACCACATAAGGAAAGCGGTAAGCAAGTGCAAAATTGAAATAAAGTACATGAAAGTAAGTTACCATAAAACTAGGGGCGGAATACAACCCCCATTGTAAATAAAATATAAATCATACATAAAACAGGCTATTTATTAAGGATGAGGACATTGGTCCTCACATGCATGGTTAAAGAAAATAATTTTAAGGTGACAATTTATTTTGGATGGAAAAACTGGGAAATTGGTCCCATTTTTATTAGAAAAGGTTTCAAGTTAACTAATAGAAGTATTTTTGTGATTTTCTGTTTAGTGTGCCTAAAATAAAGAATTTTATTAGGAATTACATTTGACAAAATAAATAAAAAGGCCAAATAAAGCAAATAATATAAATAATAAAAATAAAATGATCAAATCCAACGAGCCTCCTGGATCTCCCCGTTCGCTCGCGTGAATGTCCAAAAAGAGAAAATAGATCTTGGAGTTAAAAACAAATATAAAAAATTAATGTTAATAATCAAGTCAATTAAATCAATTAAATATATAATAAATAATAAAATAAGATAAAATAAAATAAAATAATATGACATCAAAATGACAAATGAATTAAAATATTAATAAATTAAAATAAATGAAAAAATGCATTATGAATGACAAAAGAATTAAATGATGTGATTGAGATGAATAAAGCATGTTAATGAATTCATACATAAAAATGTAAACATGAGAATGACAATATATATTAATGATAAAAATAATGATAACAATAATATATAAACATATTAAATAAATCAAATATACAAACAATAGAATAAATAACAATAACAATAAAAAGAATGATAAAAAATTAAATAAATGAAAAAGAACAAATTGTGTAGGAGAAATAAAAATAATTGAATAAAATAAGTAATTAAAATGAAATAAATAGTTGAATAAATAAACAAATTGATTAAATAAGTTAGAAAACACAAATATATATACAATTGAATAAATACAACAAATAAATAAAAATTTACATATTAATAAATTAAACATGAACAAAAAATAAATAAGCGAAAATAAAAAAGGAGATCGAGCCTAAAATGTTTACTCTCAGAGTTCAGATTCGATGAGAGAAAAAAGTTGATTGATTTCCTTGCTTTATTTGCAAAATTAGAATTAAAAATGATAAAAATTGGAATTTTATTCCAAAAGAGAAAATTTGATTAAAAATGATGAAAGAAAATAAAAATTCTCAAGAACAAAGAATTATTCTCTTTATTTAAAGAATGATTTTTATTGATTAAAAATGAAAATGTTCTCAAGAACAAACAATTACTATGTTTGTCTCAAGAAAAAAATTATTTACGAAAAATCGTATTTTTTAGAAAATCAAATGAAAAAATCGGATTATAAGAACAAACAATTGTTTTGTTTGCCCCAAAATCCAATTTTCATCAAAAAGGGATTCCAATAAAAAATATTTGAACAAAGTTTAATTGAAAACAAAAAAACAAGTAAAAAAAATTTGAATTTTGAGAGCAAACAATTATTTTATTTGTCCCAAAATTAATTTTTATCAAAAAAATTCCATCTAAAGTTATTAGAAGAAATTTTATTAGAAAAAGGAAGAAGAAGAATTGAACTCTTCAATTTTTATTTTCTTTTTTTTTGGGGAAAACCTAAAAAACTTAGAGAGAATTTTTTGAAGAAAAAGAAGAAGAGAAAAAAGAGATAAAACCCTAAAAATCAATCCCCTTTCCCTTTAATTTCATCATTTTCTATTTATATGAAAAAAAAGTGAAAACCTAACCAATTAATCAAAAAAAATTAATTAAATCAGATATTATTTGTTTTAAATTTTAAAAATGGAAAAATCATTAAAAACCCTAAAAAATGAGATAGAAAATCAAATTTGGGTGAAAAAATTGGAAAAAAATCAGTTTTGGCCGAAAATCGGCGGAATTGGGCGAAATCGGCGGCACTAGGGCGACCGATGCCCGTCGACGAGCGGGACGAGCCCACTTCGTTCACGTGCGAGCATCGCCCGATGGCGCTCCGCGCATAGCACCCGCCTGCCGACATTCACGAAATTATTTTTTTTATAAATTTAACTAAAAATACTATAATTTCTAAACCCCATTTTTTAAATCTAATTTTCAAAATATTTTTTTTTATTTTTTTACTATAAAATGCAAATTTGACAAGGAAATTATCACTTTTAACCTTTTTGCCTATGAACAGGCATCTTATCATCATTGGGTAACTCTAATCTGAGTTGCCTCAGGACCCGGTGTCTACAGTTGCCCCCAATTTTGGGAAAACTAGTGCATTAGTGCCTAGATGAGCCAAAATTCAGAGAAGAATGAAAGAGATGTGTACCTGAGGCAGCCCTTTGCCTTCCGCGGGGTGTTCGAGCTGGTGAACCCTAGCTGTCGTGAGAGTCACTGTTATCCAACTGCAACCAAATTGCAATTTGTTCTATTGCATGTGCATCGCGAGCCTCGTCTTGGCTTGCACAGCGTCTGAGTGATGCGAGAGGTAGTGTTCTCTAACTATAACCCGCTTGTGATTTGTTCTATCGCATGTGTCCCGCTGGCCTCGTCTCGGCTTGCACGGTGTCTGTGAGATGCAGTGTTATCTAACCACAATCCCATTGCAATTTGTTCTACCGCAGGTGTTCTGCTGGCCTTGTCTCGACTTGCATGGTGTCTGTGAGATGCAGTGTTCTCTAACTACAACCTATGTTGCGATATGTTCTATCGCTGGTGTCCTCTTGGCCTCATCCCGACTTACACGGTGTCTGTGAGATGCAGTGTTATCTAACCACAATCCCATTGTGATCTGTTCTATCGCTGGTGTCCCGCTGGCCTTATCTCGGCTTTCACGGTGTCTGTGAGATGCAGTGTTATCTAACCACAATCCCGTTGCGATTTGTTCTACCACAGATGTCCCACTGGCCTTGTCTCAGCTTGCATGGTGTCTGTGAGATGCAGTGTTCTCTAACTACAACCTCTATTGCGATATGTTCTATCGCTGGTGTCCCGCTGGCCTCATCCCAGCTTACACAGTGTCTGTGAGATGCAGTGTTATCTAACCACAATCCCGTTGCAATCTGTTCTATCGCTAGTGTCCTGCTGGCCTTATCTCGGCTTGCACGGTGTCTATGAGATGCAGTGTTATCTAACTACCATCCCGTTGTGATCTGTTCTATTGCTGGTGTCCCGCTGGAGATGCAGTGTTATCTAACCATATCCCGTTGCAATCTGTTCTACCACATGTGCTCTGCTGGCCTCGTCTCGACTTGTGCAGTGTCTGTGAGATGTAATGTTCTCTAACCACAATCCCGTTGCGATCTATTCTACCGCATGTGCTCTGCTGGCCTTATCTCGGCTTGCCCAGTGTCTGTGAGATGTAGTGTTCTCTAACCACAATCCCGTTGCGATCTGTTCTATCGCTGGTGTCCCGCTGGCCTCATCTTGGCTTGCACGGTGTCCTCGCTAACCCCCATCCGATCTGCAAGGCATGTGATTGAATGTTCTGTTTTGCTGGCCTCTTCCGGGCATGACATGATCTTGCTAACCCCCATCTGATCTGCAAGACATGTGATTTTCAACTTTTTGACCCCCATCCGCCAGGTAAGGTACGAATTTTAATTTGCTGACCCCCATCCGATCTGCAAGATGTGTGATTTTTAACTTTTTGACCCCCATCCGTTCTGTAAGGTATGACCTTTGGTTTGCTGACCTCTATCCGATCTGCGAGACATGTCTTTTGATTTACTAACCACCATCCGGCTCGAAGGTACGACTTTTGATTTGCTGAGCCCCATCCGATCTGCAAGGAGTGTGATTGAACGTTCTGTCTTATTGGCCACTTTTGGGCTTGCATAGCATAATCTTGCTAACCCCCATCTGGTCTGCAAGACATGATTTTTGATCTGCTGATCTCCGTTCGGTCTACTTATTTTCGACTATCTGAATGATGTAGTGTCTAATTTGCTAACCACCATCCGGTTAAACCCAGTGCCTGACTGTTGACCATCCTTGGGTCGGCATGATGACTCGTTTGTCATTTTCTTTACTGGTGCTTATCCTGAACCACTTCTTATTTTTTCTACAAAAAAGGGAAAAGCAAATGTGCAAGCTATATAAAAGACATACTTACTTGTGGCAGTACATACCTGTTGGGGTCGATGTCATCCGAGTGCCCCCTAAAAGACGGTTGGTTATTCCCCTAGAGAAGGATTTGTGGAATGTGAACATCTTCCCCTTGATTATATCGAGTCATTTTCTAGACTTCCCAAAGTGCGGATATCATCTTCTTGCCAGGTTCGGATATCGTCCTCTTAAAGATCCCTTATCGACTGTGATATACCAGATATCGATTCCTCTATCCTCTCTAATTGGAGCCTCCTTGTTAAAAAGACCTGCATGCCTCTTGAAAGGGTGAGATACTTTGATGTCGAGCCTCTAGAGAGGCAAATAGGTTTGAGCCTTCTTAGAGGAAATTAGATTTCACCCTCCTCAGAGGAAAATTAGATTGGAGGTTTTGTTGCTTGCCTGTAGGCGGATAGATTTCAATGTCTTTGGTGTCTCTTAACTTGATTTTTGGGATTTTCACATTTTGGATGTATTTGAATTTTTACAGTATGTTGGATTTTCAAGGCCTTGAAAATATCTTCTTCTTTTTGTTTTTGTTTTGTTTTGTTTTGTTGGTTTTTTTGTTGTTTTTGTTGTTTCATTTGTTTTTATTGTTTTTATTTGAGAATTTGTACCATTGGTACATTTGAAGTTGGATTTTGTACACTTATTGTGTGATGTGTGTGAGCGTACATCTTATGATAGAGAAACTTACCTGATTGCCCCTGGCATGGTGTGCATGAATAGGCTTATTTGTTCTAGGCGTTCCCCCTCTATACAGATGCACCTGATTTAATGCCGAATATAATGTCCGACGATGTTGAGCTGAACCCAACCCTTGGATCACCTTTAAACATGAGGTCTATTCTGACCTTTCCCCCTGAGTCATGAACACAACAACGTATACAAAATATTGTGTGTGCATATGGAATCAATGTGTGTGAAATATACATACAAAAATATATACAGGAAACACACGAAAAAAATTAATGTACAAAAATTATGTATATGCAATTACACGTGTAAAGGATTGAAAATATTGTGTACACGGAATGTGCGTGAAGAATCACATATGCAAAATATATACCAAGCTCAAGCATATACGAATACATGTTGGGCATCATAAAAGGCTATGCACGCGTAAAGCTATACAAGGGGATATGCAAGAGATTTATGCATGCAAGATGCATGTGCGATGCAAAAATGGATAGACCACATCCTAGGTGGCTAAGGGATTCGTTGAGGGTATTGCTCGGCTGCTGACATTGTTTGATGCCCCCAAGGATCTAGAAAAGCATTGTCTTGTCTTTAGGGACTCTGACCCATAATCTTTTCAAAGAGAACTGACTTGTGTGCATCTTTACCCCTCGGTTAATGAGCATTTTGCCCCCAAGACTCTGAATTAAGTTCTGCATTATGCACTACCTGCCTAAAGGGACGTTATTCGAAGTAAAGCCGCCGTATCGCTCCGATCTTCACAAGTCATTGTTTTAAAGGTAGTGCTCCCTTGTGGATTTTCACACTAGCTTTTCTTAGTGGGAAATGCGTCCTTTTAGGTATTTTCACATAACCCTATGCCTAATTTTTGCCTGGAATGGACCTAACCCACTCCAGCGGCTTTTATTTTTTTTTTTGTAGGATAGATTGCCTATTCTCAAGTTTTCACCCTGCCCTTTGGTCTAACTTTTGCTTAGAGAGCCAATTACGGTTTTCAACTCTAACAACCTTTTTTTTAAGGGTATGACTGCAAGAAAAGTTAAAGCTACTATCAGAGCCCCCTTCTAGAGTAATCGACAATTATTCAGTGAGGCATTTTCTCCCTAAGAATCGATTGCATTCCTTTGCCTCTCTTGGTGAATGTGTTGCTAGATTGGGTAAGGTGGTGGATGAGGATCGGGTTCTTTAGGGCTTCATGAGGCTGCCTTTTACATTACTACCTATTATGCTCAATAGTTCAAAGGGATTAATGATGTAGTGAGGCATCCCATATCTTTCCAAGGTTTATCTTTATCTTTGGCTTTTACCTTTAGACACCATAGCCTCTAGGCAAACTGTCAGTGAAGACTATTATACCATCTATCGGGGATTGTTATTTTACTCCCACTAATGCATCCAAGAGGTAGGTGCTTAGTCGCACAATTGATAATAGAACTCATTGACTTAGACATCTGGACGGTCAGAGCAGTAGCAGAGTGTAGTCACTTAGATTTCATGCATTCAGAAAAGAACGATGTTTCTCTTTTTGTAAATGAACTAGAAAATAATGAACACATGTATTTGCAAAGATTGTGTACATTTCAGTATGATTTCTCTATACATGATCATTATCTAACGTCGATTCAAAATGCAAAACTACATCTAATCTCAGAGTAAATCTTATAAGCATCAAACTCCTGTCTCTAATCAGCCCTCTTGGGTTTTTTTGATTGGATATTTTCTCTCAAGCCTCTAATTTTTGCCCAGGATGCCTTTTTTCGGTTTTCACCCTAATGAGGCGCCTATTTTTAGTAAGGTCGCCTTTTTTTGGTTTTCGACCCATGGGGCTTTTATTCTCTTCTTTTGATTTTTAGTCTTTAACCATGGAACTTCTTGGGTCTATCGATGTTGATCGATTCTTTGAAGTCATCTTCATCGCTGTCTGTTGCTGCTCTCTTGGATAATAATCTCTGAAGAACAAATGGGCCTTCCTATATTGGTCTAAATTTGCCTCATTCGTCTGGAACATTTGGACTCATTTGCTTGAAGACTGAATCTCTCTCTCCCATCGAATGCTTTCTGACCTTCTTCCCAAATGACTGAACAGAGTGTTTTCTAATATATCTATTTGTGGCGGTAATCCCATGACATGTCCTCATCTGATGTGTTTAACTGTTGCTGCTATTACTATGCCCTGTCGACTTCTAGAATTTGGGCTTCCATGACTGTCCTTAAAGATTTGAGCTCTACTCCGATTGGCCATCACTGCTTCTGCCCCATGTGACTCCTGTAGAGGTTTCGATAGTGGTTCTCTAGCCTCGAAGTGTAAAAGGGCCATTTCTCTGCCCGATGTTTGTAGTTTCGAACCATCTTGACCCAGATCTCCTTGTTAACAGCCTTTTCTGCCCCACTGGTTTGAGGGCAATATAGGGAGGACTTGTGGTCTTTAATGTCATACTTCTGTAGAAACTCCCTAGCCTTATCTATAAATTGTCCTTTCGTCCTTGAATCCTGCGTGGTGTGGGAGACCATATCGACATATCGGATTCTTTTCGATGACCCTGTCTGTTGGAGACCATAGGGCGCACCTCCCCTATAATGTCTATTCCCAAACTTGAGTAACCTGTATGCATTGAAAGTCAATAGAATCCTTTTGGTCCTTTTCGAAAGTCAAGAAAAATGGCAATGTATGGGCATGTATAGATCAATGGGATTTGAACAAAGCTTCCCCCAAACAGTTTCTTTTTTTTTTTTTTTTGCCAGATCTACATATTGATTCTTTTCCTTCCTTCTCCCTTTTTTTTCATTATGTTTTTTTTTGTTGTGTTTTTTTTTATGTTCTTTTTTTTTTTCGGGCAAGCTTTGTTTAAATCCTGATAGCTCATAATTTTTCTCTCTTCTTGACTATTGGGATGACACTGACCAACTAAGTCGGGTGTTGAACTTCAACAAGAAATTTTAGCTTCATCTCTGCTTGTGGATCCCTTCATTAAACTTTTCTGCCCATTCTAGCCTAAGTCTTCTGGGCTTTTGCTTGGCTGGTTCATGATCAGGATATGTTGGAATGGTGTGCTTGGCGATTCCGTGATCAACTCTTAGCATGTCTTCATAGGTTCAGGCAAAGACTTTTTCACATTTTGTTTTAATTCTCTCAAATTTTGATCTCTCTTCAGAGGTTACATTAGATGCTATCAAGATTTTTTTTGGGTTTTCAAAAGTTCTGAGATTAAACGGAGTAACATCAATTGAATCAATATGAAATAGGGATGAGTCATAATCATGATTATGCATAATGAAAGCATAAGAGATATCACACAAGTAAGCAAAAATGTTCATCTTATTAATGAAATCAGAATGTCATTATTAACAGTTCAAAAATAAAAAGAACATTCTAAATAGCTAATCATTTTTCGCTCCTGTCAACAGAGATGCTACAGTTGGTAGTCCATTATCATCCTCAAGAATTATCCTCCCTTCCCCAATTTGGGCACTTAATCCATCTTATTCTTTCCCTCTAGCTTTTCTGGGTCGGAGATCTGCTTGGAGTCAATTAGATCTTAAATAGCATGTCTCAAGGTCTTGCAATCATTTGTGGTATGCCTGGTGTGTTGGTGGAAGGCACAATACTGATTCCCCTTGTGATTGGGTTGTCCCTGGCTTCTAGTGGGTCAGCTGGCAATGGTTGTAGCACCCCCTCCTTCATTAGCCTCTTAAGGACCCAAGACAAGGATCTGCCCAAATTAGAAAAATGTCTTCGATTCACTTCCATGGTTGGCGCTTCTACTATCTTTTCCTTTTTTGGGTCCGACATCAGTTCTTGAATGCGATCTCTTAGGGGACGACAATAGTTTATTCTATGCCCTGAATACTGGTGATATGCGCAATACCAATTTGCTTTGTGTCTAGGCTATCCTTAACTTGGAGCAGGCCCGGCTGGCAAGAGTTGTAACTTCCCTTCCTTGACGAGATGGCTAAAGTGACAAGATAATGGTCTACCCGAGATAGTGAGGTGGCACCAAGCTGTTCTAGTGGCTGAGACTTCTGCGGCACTAACATTTGCCTCACTATTATCGCGGCTTCCTGAGCTTTCATTTTTTAAAATATGCGTCATTACGGGGTCTCCACCCTCTTCATGCACAATGCTATATTCTAGAGTATGCCTCTTATTTTCTCCTTGTTCAACTAGTGATCAAATGGCCCTTACCTCTGGTCTCGAAAGGAAATGGAGGTACTGCAGCCGTTGATGTACGAGCCTTCTTGACCGTGGCCGACTCCACTTGGTTAAGAGCTATCGCCATAAGCTAAGCTTGAAGAACTAGCGCCATGGCATCCATCCTTTCCTTAACCAAGGCCAACGTCCTTTTTTCAAGCTCTTCGAACCTTCTATCCATCTCCTGGGCAATTAGAGCACGAGTCTCTTCGGTCTGTTGTGAAGGGCCAGCCATTTCTAATACCTTCAGATGGTCCGGTAAGGCTGCTAAACCTTTTTCAGCCAACTCAAGCTCTGATTGCTCTTTAGATAACTATCAGGATCCCTAGACCACCCAAGCAAATGGTCTACAATGGCTGAAAAGTAAGGAGTTAGAATAATATATGAATAATATGCTATGAATGGTCGTGTTGTACAACAAATGGCATACAATGGCTAAAAAGATCAAAGAGGTTAGAATGATGTATGCAATGCATGGAACAAATTTATGCACAGGGTGATATGTACATGTAAAGATTATATGCATATAATAGAATGTACACACGTGAAATGAAATATACATGTTTTTTTTTTATGTATGAATGATATGTAATGCATGATCGTGCTATGCAAATGGTCATCGATGACTAAAAGATCTAGGGATTACAATGATATATGTGATGCATGAAAAAAAAGAAATAAAAATTGTACACAGGATGATATGTACATGTGAAAAATGATATGCAAATAAAAGGCTATATACACACACACGAAGGAAATGTATATGTTTTTTTTATTATTATTATTAATATTAATATTATTATTATTATTATTATTATTATTATTATTATTATTATTATTATTATTATTATTATTATTATTATTTTTAACATGCATGAATGACACACGATAAATGAGCATGCTGTGCAACATCCAAAACCATATGCAAGCAAGTAGATTCTTTCAATCTTATCTCTCCCACACACGAGGTCATACGGTCTGTTTCCTAGGTGGGCTTGATTCATGGGTTAACAGGGAACCCAATGGACACGTATGGTGCATGGTGAAAAATCGGTAGCATAACCTCTCTTAGCTAATGTGCATACACATGGGTTTTGACCATTGTGTATTTAGGCAGTCCAAATAAATCGACATGGGCCTATTGGGGCAAGAAAGCCTTTGATTAGGTGACCAATCAAATTATTTGGGTTTGTCTAATACAAAATGATCCATATAGCAAGAAAGGTATTATGGTTCATACCACCTAAGGGAAGTATCTATTTCCATTACATGAGCTTTGGCCAGGGTGATGTTACTTTAGGGCTACCCAAGCATGATCCCTGCTAATGGGTCTAACTCATCACGAGCGTAATGACCGGTCGGGTCTCTATTTAATATACCATGAAGCTACAAGGCTTGGGGTGGTGATTATCCTTAACACTTCCCTACATTGAGTGAATGTAGGGTCGGGCTTGGGGAACGCACCGAGGTTGAAAGTGGGACCAAACTAACATAGATTTAAGACTCTAATGAGATGCAATGCAGTTTCGAAAAAGGATGAAAATTTTAAATTAAAACTCAATTGTAAGTTTTAACCAAGGTACTTTTGAAGCTAAGTCTCTTTTAAGTGTCCCCAGCGGAGTCGCCACTGTAATGCGTGCCGAACCCCGGGGCTCTCCGAACGTCTACTTTTAGGGCTTTCGAGAGAGGTTCATAAAAACTTGTAAGAATTTACAAGTGCATCTATTTTGGGCAAAAAGGAGGTTTCTTGGAGTCGCCACCCAATAGAACATTGGGAAAAGTCATCTAGCCTCAGTGAGCCTAAGACAGTGCTGCTATGTCCATTTTGGGCAAGCCAGAGGTGTCTTAGAGACCCCACCCTAATAGAACATTAGGATGGTTCTTTCGCCTCGTGGAGCTTAGGACTATGCAAGTTAGGCCTTTTTTGAGACAACAAGAGATATTTTGGAGGCCCCAACCCAATGAAACATTGAGATGGTCCTCTAACCTCGTTGAGCCTAAGACCAGAGAAGATTCGGGACTTCCCATTTATTCATACCTGGATCAAAGTTATAATTGAGCTTTAAATTTATCATTTCATCCCATTTCTCATTCAATGCAATTAATTAAAGTGCAGTTCGATCACATAAGGAAAGCGGTAAGCAAGTGCAAAATTGAAATAAAGTACATGAAAGCAAGTTACCACAAAACTAGGGGCGGAATACAACCCCCATTGTAAATAAAATATAAATCATACATAAAACGGGCTATTTATTAAGGATGAGGACATTGGTCCTCATATGCATGGTTAAAAAAAATAATTTTAAGGTGACAATTTATTTTGGATGGAAAAACTGGGACATTGGTCCCATTTTTATTAGAAAAGGTTTCAAGTTAATTAATAGAAGTATTTTTGTGATTTTCTGTTTAGCGTGCCTAAAATAAAGAATTTTATTAGGAATTACATTTGAAAAAATAAATAAAAATGCCAAATAAAGCAAATAATATAAATAATAAAAATAAAATGATCAAACCCAATAAGCCTCCTGGATCTTCCCGTTCGCTCGCGTGAATGTCCAAAAAGGGAAAATAGATATTGAAGTAAAAAACAAAAACAAAAAATTAATGCTAGTAATCAAGTCAATTAAATCAATTAAATATATAATAAATAATAAGATAAGATAAAATAAAATAAAATAATAAAATAAGATAAAATAAAATAAAATAATATGACATCAAAATGACAAATGAATTAAAATATTAATAAATTAAAAATGCATTATGAATGACAAAAGAATTAAATGATGTGATTGAGATGAATAAAGCATGTTAAAGAATTAATACATAAAAATATAAACATGATAATGATAATATATAATAATGATAAAAAATATTGATAACAATAATATATAAACATATTAAATAAATCAAATATACAAATAATAGAATAAATAACAATAACAATAAAAAGAATGATAAAAAATTAATAAATGAAAAAGAACAAATTGTGTAGGAGAAATAAAAATAATTGAATAAAATAAATAATTAAAATGAAATAAATAGTTGAATAAATAAACAAATTGATGAAATAAATTAGATAACACAAATATATATACAATTGAATAAATACAACAAATAAATAAAAATTTGCATGTTAATAAATTAAATATGAACAAAAAATAAATAAGCGAAAATAAAAAAGGAGATCGAGCATAGAATGTTTACCCTCAGAATTCGGATTCGATGAGGGAAAAAAGTTGATTGATTTCCTTGCTTTATTTGCAAAATTAGAATTAAAGATGATAAAAATTGGAAATTTACTCCAAAAGAGAAAATTTGATTAAAAATGATGAAAGAAAATAAAAATTTTCAAGAACAAAAAAAATATTCTTTTTATCTAAAGAATAATTTTTATTGATTAAAAATGAAAATGTTCTCAAGAACAAACAATTACTATGTTTGTCTCAAGAAAACAATTATTTATGAAAAATCTTACCTTTTAGAAAATCAAATGAAAAAATTAGATTACAAGAACAAACAATTATTTTATTTGCCCCAAAATCCAATTTTCATCAAAAAGGGATTCCAATAAAAAATTTTTGAACAAAGTTTAATTGAAATCAAAAAAACAAGTAAAAAAAAATTGAATTTTGAGAGAAATAATTGTTTTATTTCTTCCAAAATTAATTTTTATCAACAAAATTCCATCTAAAGTTCTTAGAAGAAATTTTATTGGAAAAAGGAAGAAGAAGAATTGAACTCTTCAATTTTTATTTCTTTTTGTGGGAAAAACCTAAAAAACTTAGAGAGAATTTTTTGAAGAAGAAGAAGAGAAAAAAGAGAAAAAACCCTAAAAATCAATCCCCCTTCCCTTTAATTTCACCATTTTCTATTTATATGAAGAAAAAGTGAAAACCTAACCAATTAATGGAAAAAAAATTAATTAAATCAGATATTATTTGTTTTAAATTTTAAAAATGGAAAAAATCATTAAAACCCATAAAAATGGGATAGAAAATCAAATTTGGGTGAAAAAATTGAAAAAAAAATATTAGTTTTGGGCGAAAATCGGCAGAATTGGGCGAAATCGGCGGCACTGGAGAGATCGACGCTCGTACTGCCGCGCCGACATTCGCGAAAGTAATTTTTTTTAAAATTTAACTAAAAATACTATAATTTCTAAATCCCATTTTTCAAATCTAATTTTTAAAATATTTTATTTTTATTATTTTTTATTTCTTTGTCTAAAATGCAAATTTGACAAGGAAATCATCACTTTTAACCTTTTTGCCTGTGAACAGGCATCTTATCATCATTGGGTAACTCTGATCTAGGCTGCCTCAGGACCCGATGTCTACACTCGCGATAGCTAATTCCACTGTACAGGAATGATATGTCCGAGTCGTGAAGGGAAGGACGACTCGGCGGTAGCATCTGGCATCTTTACGAGTCATGAAAATGGCCAGCACGACTCGGCGGTAGCGTCTGGCATCTTCACGAGTTGTGAAGATGGCCAGCACGACTCGGCATATTTTTGGCCATTACGAGTGAGAGAGAGAGAGCACGAGTCATGCTCAAGAGCACGAGTCGTGCACAGCTTCTCCTCTGCAGAGTACTTCTGGTTCCTGTCACGAGCGCGACCCCTTGTCGCGATTGCGACAGAGTTTCTTCCTGCCTGCCTTATTTTCTAAAAAGGATTTTCTCTCTTGTTTCTCTTTACATGGGTTTTTCCTACTACATGGTATATGATTTTGCTTATGCATGTATAATATTATGGTATTTTATTATAAGTTATATGTTCATGTTTAATTAGGTTTACATGATTTATATGTCTTTGAACTTGACCAGTGTACATGATACATGAGCTATGTGATTGTACTTGAATTATAGTCTATTGTATGGCAACATGTTAGACATAGTTGAGTTGTTATTTTTGAGCCTGATCAGTCATAGTAGTGGATAGATAAGCGCTTATTAAGGGTTGGTGTGAGTGCAGCTGCTGTGTATTTATATGCAGGCCCCGTTTGGGTCTTTTATTCGGTCCCGTTTGGATCATATAAGATGTTTGAGACCCATGTCTCTATATGCTTGGATACTGTGTCCTATCCGTATCAACGATATAAGATGTTCGAGACCCATATCTCTATATGCTTGGATACTGTGTCCTATCAGTATCAATATATTACTACCCATATCCACTAGTTAGTGAATAATTAGGCTATTACATGTGTTTCTAGTGATATGAAATGGGTATATGTTACATGTTTATGCACATGAGATATGACAGGATGTGCTGCTATACTTGTAGTTGGATATGAATGGTTAATTACTTCATATTGTGAATATGCATATGTTGAATAAGTAACGTTTACATGTATGCATATGTATAATTAAATGGCGTACTGTGCAAGTAAAGTATTACTTATCTATTTTATTGCTTGATAAGTTTATAAGTTGTTATAGCAATTATTTTGTATATGCATATCTATATTTGTTTTGTTCCTTCCCACTAAGCGTTATCGGTTAGCATGGGTTATTTTCCCGTGTAGGTGGCAGGATCGGTTTTGCAGTCGGGCATCTGCAGGTCTGCCACTAGAAGTTTATAGATGGAGTTCTTTTTGTCTTCCACTTATTTGTATATGGATTTTGTTTTTAGAAATGTAATTTTGTAAAGGAACGATTTTTGTATATGTTAAAGGCTTGCAAATCCCTTTTTTAAAGCGATATGGTTATATATATATGGATTTACTATCTTTTTGATTAAATGTATTAGCTTTTCTTAACTTAATTGAGTATTTGCATATGCATATTAGTTTGTTTATGTATTTGTTTGCATAGCACTCAGGTATCCTTCCAAAGGGGGTATTGGGGTGTTACAGTTTGTGGTATCAGAGCACCGATTTAGGCCATTCTGGTCTTTGGTTGTTTGAGTATGGAGTCCTGGCATGCGAGTCGGTCTTGTATCGTGGCCTAATACAGATGTTGTCCTTTGTAGTATCTAGATGGAGTTGGATCTGAATGAGTATATGGGCGATACAATGGAAAGTGTTAATCAGGTCGGACAGGATAGGCCTGCACGTGAGTGTGCACCAGCAGAAGGTCCGAGTCTTGGGTTTGAGAATCCGGCATTGGTACAAGGGCTATTGCAACTAGTGGATAGACTGACTGCTCCTAAGGCTCCCTCTGAGCTTTATTAGGAAAAAGGGGAGCGGAAGATTTCCATGGAACCTCTTTGGACCAATCGGATGTGGCGGAATTCTGGTTAGAATTGATCGGATTCTATAAGAGATAGCTTGCCCTCCACATCAACGAGTTGTTTGTGCCATATCGCTTTTGCAAGAATCGGTCTATGATTGGTGGAAGCTTATGCTTCTCAATCCACAGAGACTGGCTGAGTTGACATGGGAGTTTTTCGTGCAAGAATTTGAGAAAAAGTATGTTACTAAGGCCTATCGACAGGCAAAGTGGAAGGAAATTATAAGTCCGAAGCAAAGGAACATGTCGGTCAGCAACTATGAGAAAGAGTTCAGTCACTTGAGTAAGTATGCGCCTATTACATTGTTGACTGAGAATTTCAAGTGTCAGCATTTTCGAGATGGGTTAAGAGAAGTGATTAGAGGTCCGTTGTCGGCTATGGCGGTTATGCAACCGGTTGGGTATTATCGGTTAGTGGCAGCGGCAATTAAGTTAAAAGAATCTGAGATGGTGAAACAAAGAATAGAGCAGAAGAGGAGAGCTTCGAATGGTGGAGTTTTCGGTAATAAGAAGCCTAAAGGTGTTCTGATCGGACAAGTGTCAAAAGGGACTACTCAAGTGCCTTCGAAAGTGGGAAGTGTGGCACCGGTTACTAGTAAGGGAGGTCGGGCACCAGAGTGTGAGTATTGCCAAATGCAGCATTGGGGTACGTGTCGCAAGATCACAGGAGCATGCTTCAAGTGCGGTAGTATGGAGCACCGGTTTGTGTAAGCACCATGTCCCGGAACGGTCCAGATCAGAGATTACCCAATGAAGAAAACCGATGCTTGGTCCCGAATGAGTGGATGGAACTCAGAAATTTTGATCCTCTGGGCTCACGAGAAGTAAAAGGTTTTATTTTATAGAAAGAAGAATTTGAAAATTGGGAGTTTTAACTTGAAATTTGAGTTTTTGCTCCACAGATGGCCTGCCCATCTATGGTTGGCATCCCGTCGGTCGTCGTGGCGGTCATCGCCTCTCTCAAGGATGGTCAACCCGTCGGTGACTCACATGCTCGTCGGTCGTTGAGGCGGCCACCATTTTGTTCTCGGGAACACGTGTCTCGTCGGTCCTTGAGACGGACACGTGTCCCGTCGGTGGGTCAAGGCCTGCCAGTTGGTGAGTAAAGGCTTGCCCGTCGGTCATGCCTATAAATAGTAAATCTTTTCTTTTGAAGAGGGTTCAGTTTTTCTTATAAAAAATCACTAAAAACAAGCTAAAAAGAGGGAAATTTTCTTCTTCTCAAGTTTTCTTTTCTTTACTTGTTTAAATTCCCATATTTACCTACTTTTTCTCTGGTTTTAGATCGCTTTTAAGTGAATCTATCTTACTTTGGAGAAAGCTAAATCCATTAGTTTTCATCCATTTTGTGGATTCAAACATTTCAAAAATTTGGTAAAAATCAAGGGAAAATATAGACATTTTTCCTTCTTGGTTTTTGCTTTCTTCTCGTGAGATACGCAAGGTTCAAGTGAACCGAAGTTTCACTCCAAAAAG
The DNA here is from genome assembly GCA_947683425.1 of Excoecaria cochinchinensis. Classification (NCBI taxonomy): domain Eukaryota; kingdom Viridiplantae; phylum Streptophyta; class Magnoliopsida; order Malpighiales; family Euphorbiaceae; genus Excoecaria; species Excoecaria cochinchinensis. Next base: position 12,172,410 of record CANTUQ010000119.1, read on the forward strand.
GTACAATCTGAGGGTAAATATTCTGGACACTTGCTTTATTAATTTATTACATTCATTTCCACATTTATTGCATTTATTTACCTTTTATTTGTCTTTATTTTGTTTGAAAGTTTGTTTATTTGAAAAGAAAAGAGAAAAAGGAGTTTTTTTTGCTTTTTATTTGGGAACCAGAGGCGACCGACGGGATGTAGCTCACCGACGCCCGTCTGTCACTCGAGCGACGATCAATATACCCGTCTGTTGTTCGAACGACGGCGTGTGAGGCTCGCTGTCCGTCGGTCACATGAGGGATGGTCGTCGGTCGGCCACAAAGCCCGTCCCTCGTCTTTATTTCTCATTTTTTCATTTTTTTCTTTTATTATTTCTTCCTCCATTTAATTCTTATTTTATTTTCAAATTTTTTTTTAACAATTTTATTTATCCTATTTTATTTTACTCTCTATTTGCATATGTATCGCTTTAATTTGTAAATATTAATATTTCTTTTATTTTGTGAGTATTGTATTTTCCTTTTCTTGGATGGGTTGAGCTGTGGAGATAAGCCATCATGTCATCATGGAAAGCCTATCTTTGGTTTAATTTTTTTATTTCTTTTTATTTATCTATTCAGTTTCCTTATTCCTTATTCTGTTTTTTATTTGTTTTATTTTATTTCGCATAAATTAAAAATGGATACTTGTTTATATTAATTGAAATTGGGATTATTTCATAAAATTAAAGGACCCAATGTCCTGTTTTAGCCCATAAAAATCACATAAAAATTAGTTTTCATAATAAATGCATGTAAGGGCCAAAGCCCTCAAAATAAATGAATTTCCCGTCTTTTTGTATGTATATATATATCATACCTTTTAAAATGGGAGTTGTATTCCACTCCTAATTTTATTGTAATTTAATTTCGAACATTTATTTCATTTATTTATTTTATTTACCGCTTTTAATGTGAATATTTGTGTTTTTAATTGAAATTTGCATCGTATGGAGCGAAAGCGAACTAATAAATTCAAAACTTAAATGTAAAGTTAAATCAAGGTAGAAATAGATGAGAAGTCCCGAACCCAGCTTTGGTCTTTGGGCTCAACGAGGCGAGAGGTCTATCCGATCACTCATTGGAACCTCCAAGACACCTCTTGTGTCCCATCAAAAGGCTTAATTAATAATCCTTGGCTCCATAGGGTTAGAGGGTCATTCCCAATATTCTATTGGGGTGATTGCCTCCAAGATCCCTTTGGTTTGCCCAAAATGGAAATATGCACCGTCTTAGGCTCACTGAGGCGAGACGAACTTTCCCAATGTTTTATTTGGTGGCAACTCCATGAAACCTCCTTGTTGCCCAAAATAGACGCACTTGTAATTCGTTACAAGCTGCCAATGGACCTTTAAATGCTTGATTGCCCTAAAGCGGGCGGTCAATGGGCGCCCCCGGGGTTCGGCGCGCGTCACAGTGGCGACTCCACTGGGGACTGCTAGTTTGAGACTTTGATTTGAAAATACCTTAACTAATATTTACACTTAAAGTTTTAGTTTATAAATTTGCTTTCTTTCAAAATTGCATTTATATCCCATTAGAGCCTTAGAATACGTTAGTTTGGTCCCTTCTTAAACCCTGGTGCATTCCCGAAGCACGACCCTACGTTCACTCAATGTAGGGAAGTGTTAAGGATAACCACCAGCCCAAGCCTCGTACCATCGTGGTATATCAAATGGTGACCCAATAGGTCGTTATACTCGTGATGAGCTAGACCCGTTGGCAGGGACCATGCTTGGGTAGCTCTAAAGTAACACCACCCTTAACTAAAGCTCATGTAGTGGCCATATATATTTCCCCTAGGTAATATGAACCATAATTCCGTGCTTATTGTTTGGATCCTTACATATTGGTAATGTCCAAATGTTTTGTTTGGTTATCTAGCCAAAGGCTTTCATGCCCCGGTAGGGCCATGTCAATATGTTCGGACTATCTAAATATGTAATGATCATCACTCATGCGCTTGTGCATTAGTTAAGGAGTGATATGCTTCCGGATTTTTGCCGTGCATCATACGTGCTCATTGGGTCCCCGGTTGATCCATGGGCTAATCCCACCTAGGAAAGAGACTGTGACCACGTGTGTGGGAGTGATAAGGGTGGAGGTGAGCTAACTGCTTGTATGTGTTTTGTGGGTGTTGCATATCACGAGCATGCATTCCATCGCATCCATACACCATTCTGACCTTTGTCTGTGTAGCCATCATAGATCTGCCTAGGTGGACAAGAGAACCGACGGGTAGGCTGATCAGGAACCCAGAGTTTGACCTGTTAGAAGAAGGGAGTTTTTCAGAATCTTATTCAGAAGCCAGTCACACCACTTCGAAGATGTCGAACTCACCGAAAGGAACTGATACCACCAGGGCAATGATTGCCGAGGAAGTGGGGAAGAGAATCGAGGAATTTGAGGCCCGAATGATAGCCATGATGGGAAATCTTACTGCCACTTTGGCACCACCAACAGGGCAAAAGGCTAGTGCCTCAGCTGGAGTGCAGGGGGAAAAAGAGGAGAGTAGACCGAAGCCCTTAGTAGCAGTTGATCCACCTATAGTGGAGCCGAGAGCCCCAGCACCGGTTGAGCATAAAGAAGGCCCTAGATCCGAGGTTAACCCATGGGATGAGCTAGAAGAACAGATTGTAGCCAAGGGAAAATCACCTAGGGTAGAAGACGAGGTGTGGAAAAAGATGGAAGAAAGGTTCGAAGCCATGACGAAAATGCTAAAGATAGGGGGAGGAATGAATCCCGAGGATAGAGAGCTGGATGGTGATGATTTGGTACCCCAAAATTTCAAGATGCCCGACATTCCTAAGTTTGACGATACTTCAGACCCCTCTGCTCATATAAAACAATATTCCCTGGTAATAAAGGGCACCACCCTGACGAAGAGGTAGAAAATCGAGTACTTTTGCCTTAGTTTAACTAGCCCGGTAGTGGACTGGTACCACAGTTTAGACCGAAGGACAAAAGAAGACTGGGAGTTGTTGACCGAAGAATTTCTTAGATAGTACGATTGCAGTATAAGGATGGAGATAACTCTGAAGGACTTGGAGCTTTTGCAGCAAAAGGCGGGAGAATCTTTTCGTGAGTACCTCACCCATTGGAGAAATAGAGTAATGGAAATGAAGCGAAAGCCGGATACCCCGGACCAGATTCGACTATTTATCTGAAATGCTAGCCCTTATCTGAGAGAGGGACTGAAGATGAAAGGCTTACCAGATTGAGAGTCTTTAAAAGACATTGCTATAGAAGCTGAGGGAGAATATCTCGCCAAAAAGGCCAACAGTGAGAGTTATGTTAAGAAGGGCTATAGTAACCCAGGGGTAAGCAAACCTGCAGGCTCCAGCAGCGGCAACAGAAGCGGGAAGACAGCAGAAGTATCTACGACTGGGGTGAGTCAAAGGCATTTCTCGAATTTGGGCCGACTGTTGTCGTGGGTTTTGAAAAGATTGATGAAGGAGGGGAAGCTCCAACCAATGCCACCCAGACCAGCTAGGAGCCAAGGTCAGCCAGAACACAAAGAACATGAATACTGTGCTTTTCACCAGCATACAGGGCATTTAATGGATGATTGTATAACGCTGAGGCATAAGATCCAAGATTTGATTGACAGTAAATAGATCACTGACCCTGAGCGTAGGGAAGGAAAGAAGAAGCCTAACTACAATGCGGTTTCGCCGCCCATTTTTATAATCGGGTCAAACTTACCAGAATGGTACGTGTTACATGACTTGTACGGGAACGAATATGTTGCTATAACTCACCCTGAGGTTAGTAAAAAAGAGATGTCTGTAGCGGCAGTAGATTGCTGGTCTACTAGTGAAAGTAGCGAAGAAAGTGAGGAAGAAGGTCAAACATCTGTGGATCTGTGGGAGTCGGATGAAGAAGGTAGAGAAGTAGGGGCTATCACGAGAAGTGGAAGAGTGGTCTCCGAAGTAGAAAAATCGCAGGAGCCAATGCAAGCGCCAGTAGAGAAGGAAACAGAAGATAATCAGATAGTTAAAAAAGACCACGGCTCAGATATCCATATGGGATCTGCTGAGGCAGTCCCCCTCTCACAGACAAAAGCTAGTAGAGGCCTTGACTGAGTCAACTGTGGCTACTACTATATCTCCGTCAGAGTTGTTGGATCTTGTAAAAGGAGGATCTGGGGAAAGGTTCGTATATTCCGATGCCGACTTACTGGTTGAGGGCCGCAATCATAATCGAGCACTCTACATTAAGGCACAAGTCAATGGTAAGCATACTGCATGCGTTATGGTGGATGATGGGTCGTCTATAAATGTATGCCCTTTGGTCGCGCTTCAGGCTTACGGACTAGATGAGAGTATGCTTAGCAAGTCGGATTTAACCATCATGGCTTATGATAATTCCAGAAGACGGGCCTCAGGGACATTTAAAGCCCTGGTCAAAACTAGACCCATCGAAACGAAAGCAGAATTTGTTGTCCTACCTATTCCGGCCAACTTCTCAGCTTTGCTCGGAAGGCCCTGGTTCCATAAGCTAGGAGGGGTACCATCCACGCTACACCAGATGATAAAGATCCCACATGAAGGGGAAGTGATAACCATTAAGGCGGCCAAGGAGAATCAAGTGTCAGCTCTAGGGATTGCTAATCATCCATTTAGTGGCTTCCATGTGTCGGTAATAGGAGAAGAATCAAGTTCAGGGGATAGTCCACCAGTAGTGAACATGATGAGGAAAATACATTACCTTCCTAGGGCTGGTCTAGGTAAAAACTCACAGGGGCTGCAGTCTGCTATTACCACTTGAGGCCAGAAAGATCGAAAGGGCTTGGGGTACAAAGGAGAGCATAGTAAGAAGAAGACGATGCAGAAAATCCCTCACATCCAAGAGAGCTTTGTGCCTATGCTAGGGAAGCTGAGCCTCAGTGGGCTAGAGGTAGAATAGTGCCGGGCTTTGAGCTTTTCAACGATGTATATGACTGGGAGATGGGTATGGTCAAGCCAGAAAAAGACTTTTGGGATGAAGAAGTCTTAACCAATCGGATTGTTTGGGACGGACAAGAGCCTGAGGAAGTGGTAAATGAAGCCATGGTAAGCACTCATATTAAGGGGAAGGAGAAACTGGAGAAAGTAGCTCAGGAGATAGAGCCCCTGAAGAATCCAGATGATGTAGAAACATCCACAGATGTTAAAGCAAGGATAGCGGGAGCAGAGGAGGAGACTAGCTTAGAATGTCTTTTTGTTCCTGAACTTTTTAATGATGTAAATGACAATCATAATTTTGTTAATGATATGAATGATTTCGCTTACTTGTGTGATGTTTTTGATAATTTCCATATGCATGATCATGATCACACTCCATTCATATTTGATATTGATTCCTCTGATGCAACTCCATTTAATCTACCCGAAAGAAATTTTGATAGCATCGGATATAACTCCTGAGGAAAGGAAAATATTTGAGAGAATACTCAAAAAATATGAAAAAGTCTTTGCCTGGACCTATGAAGATATGCCGGGCGTCGATCGAAACGTAGCAGAGCATGCTATCCCTACATATCCGGGTTACAAGCCTGTGAAGCAGAAGCTGAGAAGGCTCAGACCAGAGTGGGCGGATAAGGTAAAAGAGGAAATTCGACAGCAGATTGAAGCCAAGTTCTTGGTAGAAGTCCAATATCCCATATGGTTGGCTAATGTAGTCCCCGTGGCCAAGAAGAACGGGAAAGTAAGAGTATGCGTTGACTACCGAGATTTGAATAAAGCCTGTCCAAAGGATGATTTCCCGCTGCCACATATAGACGTGCTAATAGACAGTGCCACTGCCTGTGCAATGTACAGCTTCGTGGATGGCTATGCGGGATATAATCTGATTCTGAACAAAATAATCGATAGAATCAAGACGGCTTTAATTACTAAATAGGGGACGTATGCTTATTGAGTGATGCCTTTTAGTCTAAAGAATGCAGGAGCTACATACCAGAGAATGGCGACGAAGATTCTGAGCGACTTGATCCATAAGAAAGTGAAAGTGTACGTAGACGACATGATGATTAAGTCTACCACCAGAGAGGGTCATTTCGAAGCATTGGAGAAGTTCTTCATGAGAATAGAGAAGTATGATTTGCGATTGAATCCAAAGAAATATATTTTCAGGGTGACCTCAGGGAAGTTATTGGGGCCTGTGGTCAGTCAGTGAGGTATCGAAATTGACCCGAACAAGGTTAAAGCTATCAGGAAGATACCAATGGCTCAGAAGGAAAAGGACTTAAGAAGCTTCCTGAGCAAGTTACAATATGTCAGCAGGTTCATCGCCAAACTGACTTCAATCTGCGAACCGATTTTCAAGCTTCTAAGGAAGAATCAACCAATGGTGTGGAATGAGGATTATCAAAAGGCCTTCGACGCCATCCGGGAATACCTGTTGCATCCACCTGTGTTGAGGCCGCCGCAGCCAAGCAAGCCTTTGATTCTGTACTTGGCCATAGAAGACAGCTCTGTGGGCGCCATGATGGCCCAAGAGGATGAGTTCGGGATAGAGTTTGCCATTTACTATCTTAGCAAGAAGTTCTTGGAGTATGAAATCAAGTATATCGAAGTAGAAAAGATTTGTCTTGCCGTTATCTGGGCTTCAAAGAAGTTAAGGCATTACTTCTACTCATACAAAGGTGCAGGCGGTAGCAAAGCAAAATCCTTTGAAGTATTTACAGAAAGCGTCATCCTTGTTAGGAAAGATGGGCAGATGGTTATTGTTGCTGCAGGAATTTGATGTGGAATATGTCACTAGGAAAACCATCAAGGGGCGAGCAGTGGCTGAGTTCCTGGCCGAGCACCCGATTCAAGGAGACACTTACGAATTCAATTTCCCAGACGAGGATATAGCGGCTATTGCAATTCAGGGATGGCAACTGCATTTTGATGGGGCCGTGAACAACAAAGGGGCAGGAGTAGGAGTTATCTTGACAACCCCGAAAAATGAGAAGCTCCCTTTGGCCAAAAAACTAAGGTTTAAAGCCACCAACAATGAGGCTGAATACGAGGCATGTATTTTTGGACTGGAAGCTTTGTTAGCCTTGGGGGCGAAGACTGTTGAGGTGTTTGGGGACTCTTCCCTCATAATCAACCAGATCCGAGGTGAATGGGCAGTTAAAGAAGAAAGATTGATGCCCTACATCTAGCACTTGAAAGATCTAAGTAGCCAATTTGAGGTATGCACTTTTCATTTCATTCCAAGAGAGGAGAATCAATTAGCTGATGCCCTCGCTACTTTGGTGTCAATGTGGGACAATCCGAAAGGAGTGATTATGAGACCCGTATTGATTTCCAGCTCAGATAGGCCCAGTTTCCAATCACAGTCAGTAGCGAAAGTCAATGTAGCAGATAGGAAGCCATGGTACCATGATATTTTGAACTATCTAGAGAATGCAGCTTTTCCAGAGGAAGCTACGGAGAAGGACCAGAGGTTATTTCGCAAATTGTCCACTCAGTTTATATGCATAGACGAGGTGCTGTATAAAAGGCAGGCCAATGGCATTCAATTGAGATGTTTGAATGAGAAAGAAGCCCGGAGGGTGATGGAGGAAACTCACGCAAGCGTGTGCGGAGCTCACATGAATGGGTTGACATTGGCCAAGAAAATCATGAGACAACGATTTTACTGGCTCACAATGGATAATGACTATTCAAATTACGTAAAGCAATGCCAGCTATGCCAACAATACGCAGACTTAAGGCACTTGCCTGTGTCAGAACTGTATAGCCTAACGTCGCCTTAGCCATTTGCCGCCTGGGGTATAGATATTATCGGCGAGATCTGACCCACAGCCTCCAATGGACATAGATACATCATAGTCGCCATCAATTACTTTACTAAGTGGGTAGAGGCAGAATCTTTCAAGAAAATTGACGCAAGAGACATGGCCAAGTTTATTGAGAAGAATTTGATATGTAGATATGGCCTTCCACACCATGTGGTATCAGATAATGGGGTACAGTTTATGGGGGAAACCAGGAAGCTATTGTAGAAATATGGGATTGAACACCACAAGTCTTCTCCATATCGCCCATAGGCCAACGGAGCTGTGGAGGCTGCTAATAAGAACATTAAGAAAATATTGGCCAAAATGGTTCAAACTTATAAAGATTGGGCGGAAAAGCTGCCTTTCGCACTCTAGGGCTATCGGACAACGGTGAGAACATCTACAGGAGCCACGCCATATTCTCTGGTGTACGGGACAGAGGCAGTGCTGCCGGTTGAGATAGAGCTCAGATCGTTAAGAGTAGTCATGGAGGCTCAGATCCCCAAGACTGAATAGGCACAACAAAGGCTGCAACATTTAAACTTGCTGGATGAGAATAGATTAAGAGCCTACTACCACAACTAGGTCTATCAGAAGAGGCTAGCTCGAACCTTTGAAAAGAAAGTTAAGAAACATCCTTTGAAGGAGGGGGACTTGGTGTTTAAGCAGATGAGACCGGGAGCGCCAGACATCCGGGGGAAATTCAGACCTACTTGGGAAGGGCCTTTCATTCTCAAGAAGCTACTGTCAAAGGGAGCCGCAATTTTATCAGATAGCGACAGCAATGAATTCAAGGAACCGGTGAACATAGACAGACTCAAAAGGTTCCATGGCTAAAGGCTATAAGAGAAAAAGAAGAGAATAAAATGCCCCGCGGGTCGAAAATCGAAAAAAGGCGGCCTTGCTAACATTGGGCGCCTCGACAGGGTGAAAACCAAATAAAGGCATCCTATACAAAAATTAGAGGTATGAGAGAAAATGTCCAATCGAGAAAACTCGAGAGGGTCGATTGGTAATAGGGGTTCTGATGCTCGCAAAATTCGGTTTCATGTATTAATATAGTTTGCATGGTTGAATTCATAGCAAATACTGATCATGTATATAGAAATTTTATGGAAATGTACGCAATTCTGTGAAATAAAATGAGAATTATTCTTTTCATTTTCATCATTCCTTAGTTCTGTTTTGAAAAGAAATAACATTTAAAAGATATACATATTTAATCTAAGCTAAGTGCTACCGCTACTCTCGCTAGCCAGATGTTTAAGCCCTCGTGTCCTATTATCAGAAGCTGGACTAACAACCCATTGCTTGTACTCGCTGGTGGAAGCCGCGGAATGAGCTCCAAATCGGGGTATAACTGTCTTCACAGGAAGTCGGCTCCACAGCTCATGGTAGCGGGAGGCAAAGGCAATGGAAAAGGTTCCTCCTCGAAAAGACAGTGGGACTCTCACCACGTCTTGGGTCATCCCAAGCTGACGAGAGCACCGGGTCGTAATATAGAAAGTGGCCCGACGAAGCCCACAGAGGGGAACACACCCTGAAGACCCGTCAATGACTGCATGGGGCAGAGGAAGCCAAGAAGCCATAAAGCGGATGTCGTCGTCTGATATCTCGCCAAATCTGGTGATGCCCTCATCAGGAGATGAAAGTGTATACAGTCGTTGGCGCGGGAGAAAGTGCCTCGGCGAGTACTGTGCGATGACTTGGGGAGGTGGCTCTGATAACATCTTCAGCTTCTCTTGCAACCAGATCTAAAAATAAAAAGCCGTTGGGGTAAGTAGGTTTACTTCAGGCAAAAATTAGGTAAAGGGTTGTGTGAAAACCCGAAAGGGCGCACTTCCCGCTAAGAGAAGCTAGTGCGAAAATCCACAAGGGACGCACTACCTTTAAAACAATGACATACCTGAAGTAAGAAAGGGCTCCCGGCGTATGTGGAAGAAGATCCAAAATGGACCGAGTCCAAGCCTAGGATAGTCTCGGCTAGAATGAAGGGAAAGGGAGTCAGCCCACAATGAAAACCATCCAGAATTCCAAATAAACAGAGATCACCAGCCAAATCCTCTGAGCTCACAGCTAGAAATCTCACCATGCAAAATAAGAAAATAATGCTTACTTGGTAGGTTGGGACATCGGAGAATCTGTCCAGCGCTTCGATCAGTAGTTCCATAGAAAATGTAGAGCCCTGGGGGACCAATCGAGCAGCTTCAGAAAGAAGTAAACCCAAAGAGAGGGCAATGTCTCGGGTTTGGACTAGGTCGTAAAAGGGAATGCAAGGGTGAGTATTGATAGGATACTATGCTCCGGCAATGGCAGCCAGCTCTTCAGGCAGGGGGCAAAGTTCCTGGTAGGTGAATTTGAAAACGTGAAATCGAGGATTCCAGAAATGGGTTGCAGCTAACAGGAGGTTGTGGTCTATTTTTACCCGGCGTAGAAATTTTAGGCCAGATAGGGGGCTGAGCATATTGTTTTCCCAAGTGTGGGAATCATCCAGAATTTGGTACATCTTTTGAATAGAAGGAAAAGACATTTTGCCAAAGTCCAAAGTTAAAAACAATAGATGAGAGGCAGAAGAAGTTGAAAAGTTTAGAAAAATCTTGAAATTTTTAGAAAAGCTCCACCGACGGCCTAACCGTGCCTCAGAATGGGCGGCCTACCCGTTGGTCGTTGTCCACATGTCAACATGCATGCATCTTCATACGTCATCATGACATCATCATGCACATTCAATTTTGCATTGAAAGCGGGAAGTTTATGGCGCCAGCATTCCCCACATATCCCGAGACAGTGCGACAGGTATTGGCCACTTTCCACTACGGGGGGTTTCAGAGATCCGATATAGAGCCCGAAGTGGTCTAGTTTTGGTTCGATGGGGATCATTTCAGCATCACGCGGTAGAGGTTCGCGCAGGCCATGAGTTTGGCACACGGTCAGGATGTTATGGTACCTCAAAGGGTAGTCAGACGGGACCATTGGGTTGCTATCGCTCTACCCGGAGTGCCGTATGACCATGATATACATGAAGTTACAGTATCAAAGAGGGCCAGCCTCCGCAGCCACAGCATCAGGAGGTCTAGCCTCGCCAGTATGAGATTTCTCAGGAGGTCCAGCCTCTACACCCGCAGCAGTATGAGGAGCAGCTTCGGACTCCTTCTGACATGGGGATGGAGTTCACCATGGAGGAGTTGTTCGGTGCTTCGCCGACATCTGGGGCACAGCCGACATCGGGGGCACAGAGTCTCACTCCTTCTCCGACTTCGAGGATTCAGAGGACTTCTCTCCGGCCTTCACCCAGATTTCACCCCTACACTAGAGGAGATCTGAGGGCATCCACCTCCACAGCTCCACCTCCGGGACAGTCATCAGAGCCGGTTCCACCTCCAGCGGTACCGCAGCCGGACATCTCCGAGCTTATAGTCTCTGCGCTTGCAGCTTTCGAGCGTAAACAGGAAGAGAGAGATAGGGCCCTCCTTGCTCGGATTGAGGAGAGAGATAGGGTTCTGACAGAGAGGCTAGAGCAGTAGCAGGGACTGATCCAGGAGCAGGCTAAGGTCATTGATCAGTTGAGGCTGGAGCATGCTGGGCTCTTTAGGAAGATGACCGAGCAGCAGGAGAGGATGGTAGACCAGCTGAGACAGGAGGTGAGGACCTCCCAGGACGAGGTGGCTCAGGGGGTGGACATGACCCTCCAGAGGATGCAGGAGTCGATGGATGCTCTCCGCTCGACAGTGCAGGCGATAGATGGGGCTGTCCACCCTATGACTCAGTATGTCCGGGATTTTCGTGAGCGGACTAAGCAGAGGTTGGGGAGTATGAGTGCTGCTTTCGCAGATCAGACTCGCCAGCTGAGCAAGACCTTCAGAGAGATAGGAGGGATGATCACTGACACCTTACGCTTCATGACGGAATGTGCCCAGCCCTTCTTTGATGGATACGCCCAGGTGCAGTTCCAGCAGCAGGGTCCAAGGAGACCGCAACCATTGTCTGTGCCAGTGGCGATTCCCCCTAGGCTTGAGCCGATGGTGGACATATGGGCATCTCAGCGCCTAGGAGCGGCAGGTCCTTCTACTCGCCCGTCCACCTCAGGAGCTGGACCCTCTACCTCCAGGCCTCAGCCTCGGCCTCGACCACCGACCTAGCTGCAGCCGCCGCCTTCGCCTCAGTCGCCACCTTAGCCCGTCCACATATCTAACGATGAGGACCCTGATGAGGAGATTTGAGATTATCCACCTTTCTAGCCATTCAGGGAGTGTGGATGACGTTTTGTTATATTTGTCTATTTAGTCTTTTCTTGTATTTTCTTACTTTTGTATATATCTTATACAAAATTGTTTTATAGTGAAAAATCGTACGTATGTTTGTTTTTTCCTTATCCTTGCATGCTATGTTTACATTAACGACGATTGATTGTGCACCTTTATTTACTCCTAAAATAAAATATTTATAATCATAAAAATCAAGAAGATGATAACAAAACTATGAATAATGATACAAACTTGTTTAATCTTGTAAACAAGAGCAATTCACATAAGAGTAATAAGAAGTTCTTTGATATGCAGGAACATCTGCTTAATCTTAGTCCAAATATGGATATCAATCATATCAGAAGAATCACATCAAGGATGTTTATCTTGTGAATCATAAAGGGGTTGGCAAGGAACTCTTCACAGCCGGGGTTGCAGTTTGATAGCGTTGCTCTCCACCTTGCAGATCGTATAGGGATTGGCAAGGAACTCTTCATAGCCGGGGTTGCAGTTAGATAATGTTGCTCTCCACCTTGCAGATCGTATAGGGATTGGCAAGGAACTCTTCACAGCCGGGGTTGCAGTTAGATAACATTGCTCTCCACCTTGCAGATCATATAGGGATTGGCAAGGAACTCTTCACAGCCGGGGTTGTAGTTAGATAACGTTGCTCTCCACCTTGCAGATCGTATAGGGGTTGGCAAGGAACTCTTCACAGCCTTGCAGTTAGATAACGCTGCTCTCCACCTTGCAGATCATATAGGGATTGGCAAGGAACTCTTCACAGCCGGGGTTGCAGTTAGATAATGCTGCTCTCCACCTTGTAAATCGTATTGGGATTGGCAAGAAACTCTTCACAGCCGGGGTTGCAGTTAGATAACGCTGCTCTCCACCTTGCAGATCGTATAGGGATTGGCAAGGAACTCTTCACAGCCGAGGTTGCAGTTAGATAACGCTGCTCTCCACCTTGCAGATCGTATAGGGATTGGTAAGGAACTCTTCACAGCCGGGGTTGCAATTAGATAGCACTGCTCTCCACCTTGCAGATCGTATAGGGGTTGGCAAGGAACTCTTCACAGCCGGGGTTGCAGTTAGATAACACTGCTCTTCACCTTGCAGATTGTATAGGGATTAGCAGGGAATTTGCACTAACACCTTACTAGTCAAAGCGAAACCAGTAGGGACATGTGCATCGAATACATCCACCGTTGAGTGAACTGAGACAAGGTCTACCCAGCAAACAGCGCGAAAGGAAAGGATCGCCCAGGTACGCTTTTCTTCCTTTCTCTCTCTGAATTTTGGCTTAACTAGGCACTTGTGCATTAGCCTTCCCAAAATTGGGGGCAACTGTAAGCACCATATCCTGGGGCGGTCCAGATCAGAGATTACCCAATGAAGAAAACCGATGCCTGGTCCCGAATAAGTGGATGGAACTCGAAAATTTTGATCCTCTGGGCTCACGAGAAGTAAAAGGTTTTATTTTATAGAAAGAAGAATTTGAAAATTGGGAGTTTTAACTTAAAATTTGAGTTTTTGCTCCACAGACGGCCTGCCCGTCTGTGGTTGGCATCCCATCGGTCGTCGTGGCGGTCATCGCCTCTCTCAAGGATGGTCAACCCGTCGGTGACTCACATGCCCGTCGGTCATTAAGGCGCCCACCGTTTTGTTTTCGGGAACACGTGTCCCGTCGGTCCTTGAGACGGACACGTGTCCCGTCGGTGCCTCAAGGCCTGCCCGTCGGTGAGTCAAGGCCTGCCCGTCGGTCATGCCTATAAATAGTAAATCTTTTCTTTTGAAGAGGGTTCGGTTTTTCTTATAAAAAATCACTAAAAACAAGCTAAAAAGAGGTAAATTTTCTTCTTCTCAAGTTTTCTTTTCTTTACTTTTTTAAATTCCCATATTTACCTACTTTTTATCTGGTTTTAGATCACTTTTAAGTGAATCTATTTTACTTTGGAGAAAGCTAAATCCATTAGTTTTCATCCATTTTGTGGATTCAAACATTTCAAAAATTTGGTAAAAATCAAGGGAAAATATAGACATTTTTTCTTCTTGGTTTTTGCTTTCTTCTCGTGAGACACGCAAGGTTCAAGTCAACCGAAGTTTCACTCCAAAAAGGTACAATCTGAGGGTAAATATTCTGGATACTTGCTTTATTAATCTATTACATTCATTTCCACATTTATTGCATTTATTTACCTTTTATTTGTTTTTATTTTGTTTGAAAGTTTGTTTATTTGAAAAAAAAAAGAGAAAAAGGAGTTTGTTTTGCTTTTTATTTGGGAACCAAAGGCGACCGACGGGATGTAGCTCACCGACGCTCGTCTGTCGCTCCAGCGACGGTCAATATACCCGTCTGTTGTTCGAGCGACGGCGTGTGAGGCTCGCTATCCGTCGGTCACATGAGGGATGGCCGTCGGTCGGCCACAAAGACCGACCCTCGTCTTTGTTTCTCATTTTTCCATTTTTTGCTTTTATTATTTCTTCCTCTATTTAATTCTTATTTTATTTTCAAATTTTTTTTAACAATTTTATTTATCCTATTTTATTTTACTCTCTGTTTGCATATGTATCGCTTTAATTTGTAAATATTAATATTTCTTTTATTTTATGAGTATTGTATTTTCCTTTTCTTAGATGGGTTAAGCTGTGGAGATAAGCCATCATGTCATCATGGAAAGCCTATCTTTGGTTTAGTTTTCTTATTCCTTTTTATTTATCTATTCAGTTTCCTTATTCCTTATTCTGTTTTTTATTTGTTTTATTTTATTTCGCATAAATTAAAAATGGATACTTGTTTATTTTAATTGAAATTGGGATTATTTCATAAAATTAAAGGACCCAATGTCCTGTTTTAGCCCATAAAATTCACATAAAAATTAGTTTTCGTAATAAATGCATGTGAGGGCCAAAGCCCTCAAAATAAATGAATTTCCCATCTTTTTGTATGTATATATATATCATACCTTTTAAAATGGGAGTTGTATTCCGCTCCTAGTTTTATTATAATTTAATTTCGAACATTTATTTCATTTATTTATTTTATTTACTGCTTTTAATGTGAATATTTGTGTTTTTAATTGAAATTTGCATCTTGTGGAGAGAAAGCGAATTAATAAATTCAAAACTTAAATGTAAAGTTAAATCAATGTAGAAATAGATGAGAAGTCCCGAACCCAGCTCTGGTCTTTGGGCTCAACGAGGCGAGAGGTCTATCCGATCACTTATTGGAACCTCTAAGACACCTCTTGTGTCCCATCAAAAGGCTTAATTAATAATCCTAGGCTCCATAAGGTTAGAGGGTCATTCCCAATATTCTATTGGGGTGATTGCCTCCAAGATCCCTTTGGTTTGCCCACAATGGAAATATGCGCCGTCTTAGGCTTACTGAGGCGAGACAAACTTTCCCAATGTTTTATTGGGCGGCGACTCCATGAAACCTCCTTGTTGCCCAAAATAGACGTACTTGTAATTCGTTACAAGCTGCCAATGGACCTTCAAATGCCCGATCGCCCTAAAGCGGGCGGTCAATGGCGCCCCGTCACAGTTTGCTGGTGCAAGTAAATCCAATGCAGCAAGAAGTGGTAGAGATAGAAGTAGAGCTCCTTAGGCGCCATCGAAAATCGTGCATCGGCCCCCGGTTATGGAAGAGTATGTCAGGCCTCGGGTCTACATGATGATCAAAGAGAAGACACTTGAAACCGCAGGTCCATCCGGTAAGTTTTGAATTGTTAATATTAGTGTTGAGTTTGGTTTTGGAAGTTTGGGATGTGAATGATTAGCGAGGAAATTTCGAGAACGAAATTTCTTAAGGGGGAGAGAATTGTAACATCCCAAAAATGGCCTAGTTGAAATTTCATGTTTAATTGGACATTTAAGGGTAATTTGGTAATTGTGTAAGTGAATTGGGGATTAATTAAGGACTAAAGGATAAAGTCAAGGTAATGGAATAAGAGGTCCAATGAGAGATTGACACGTGGAGTAGTAGGTGAGAGCATTAAATGGGATTTGAAAGAAAGAGAGAGGGAAGAAGGAAGAAAATTATTTTGCTTCTCGTGGAAGCAAAATAATTTTCTTGTGGAAGCTTCTTTCTTTTCCTACCTGTGCCGTTCTTCCTCTTTCTCTTCCTCTTTTTCCTTTGCTACTCTCTAGCTCTTGCATATGTCATTCTACAAGTTTAAGTTGTGTTCTTGAGACCAAAAATTAATTCTCCAGAGGTAAGTTGTTGGGTTTATCATGGGTTTCTTCTTCTTCATCCATACGGGTTTGATTGGGTTTAAGGTTTTATTTGCTTGGGTTAACTGGGTTTTTATTTTGGTTGGTTTGTGCAAGAATCTGAAGAGAAAAGGAAGAATAAGGGCAAGGATAAAATGGTATGTTGAAGTTAGAAGTTGAGCTACTACCAGGTTTGGGAGTTTGTATTTGGTTTGAGAGTGTTTTGCCCTTTCTTATTTCGGATTAGATGTTAAGTTTGATTACACTGGAATTTGTATGTTTTGACAAATGTAAATGCATGTGTTTAATAGATTAGTGTATTAGCTTTAAAATGCTAGAGATTTAATGTTTTGCATGTCAATTTTAGAAGTGAATGAACATGAATTTGAGATGAGTTCCTGGGTTTTGATGAACATGTTGTAATTTCTAGATATGTCAAATGGTTGGGTATGATTATTATGTAATTTGAGTTGTTATTGTTATAAGCATGTTTTTAGAGCATTGGAGGTATGTTTTACATGATTTTGGCATGAGAAATGGCTTTGGGTCAATTTGGATTTGATTTTGAAAAGCTGTGAGTTTTTGCGTTTTGGCTGGGATTGGAAAACATGATTTTGTTGCGAGTGCGATAGAACCACGTATTCCAATTCTCGCGATAGCTGATTCTTTTGTGCAGGAATGATCTGTCCGAGTCGTGAAGGGCAGCACGACTCGACAATAGTGTAAAACCCCATACCCACTCTAACAGATTGAGCCTGTATGTGTGTGTAAATTGTGTGTATTTAATTTTAAGCATGTGTAGTTTGTTAAGTTAAATTGCTATTATTCATGATTTGGGATTTTATTTGGGTATGGGTGTGTGTATGCGTGTAATGTATGTTTTAATGAGGTTGATCTTAGGTGTGTGTTAGAGGATGGTAATAGGGTGTATGATAATAGAACCTACCTATAGGAAGCTGCCATGTGGCAGGTTAGCAGAATTAATTGTGGTTGTTGGGAGTGAGGGACAGCTGTTCTTCTTATCCTCTCCCCTGTTTTCTTCTTCTTCTTCTTCACGTTGCTTTGCTCTTTTTTCTTTCTTTTCTCATTTCTTTCTCTTAATTTCCTCTTTTGGCTGCAATCTTTGGTGAGTTTGGGTAGTCTAAAGCTGATTTGGGGTAAGTAGAAGTAATTATTCCTATTCATCCTCTTCTTTCTCTTAATTTGGTAATAGTGGTACTTTGAGGTTAGAATTTTGAAAGCTTGATTTGCTAGGTTTTGTGGCTCAAAAATCCCTCCTAGAGAGCCTAAGGGCAAGGAGATCGCAAGTGGAAAGAATTCGAGGTTTGGGAACGTTTGCTAATCTTGTGTATTATTTGTGATTTTTGTGTTATTGTTGAAATTGATGAGCTTTAGTGTGTGGATTTGTATGTGAATGATGTGCATATTGTTTATTTTGAATTGAGTTGCATAAATTGTGAAGTATTGAACTTAAGCTTGTTTTGTATGAATTTTAAGAGAAAAATGTTGTTCTTGAGAATTCTTGAGTTTGATCTTGTAATGGTATGATTTGATGATGTTAGTTGGGTCATAAGTTGAGATGTAAGTGAGAAAAGAATGGATGGAGTGGTGAGTTATGATTTGGTATGGGTTTGAGGTGTTTTTGGTTAAGGTTGCATTGCATCTGGGCATGGGTCACGGTGATAACCAGGAGGTTGCCACCGTGGGACATGCCAAAGTTGCATTCTGCCGTGAAATCTGGGTATGTCACGGTGACAACCAATCTGGTTGTGACCATGAGGTACTAGGATTTTACATTCTGTTTTGAGTCTTGGATATGTCACGGTGACAACCAATCTGGTTGTGACCGTGAGGTATTCAAGCTTTGCATTCTGTTTTGGATTTTGGTATGTCACAGTGACAACCAATTCGGTTGTGACCGTGAGGCACCATGGAATTGCATTCTATTTTGGCATCTTTGGTATGTCACGGTGATAACCAATTTGGTTGTGACCTTGAGGTACCCAAGGATTGCATTCTGCCGAGAGCTTTGGTATGTCACGGTGACAACCAATCTGGTTGTGACCGTGACCTACCCTATTTTTGTAAAGAGTGTTTATTTGTTAAAGGTAAAGTTTGAGTGTTAAGTTAATGATTAATTACACCCAATGACACTTAATAAGTGCTTTATGCCAGTAAAGTATGTGATGTTTTTAAGTAATTGGTAGTTTAAGTGTGTCAATTCATTGTTAGTTGCAAATGAACTATAAGTTTAAATTGTATAATTTTAGCCTGCAAATCAAATAAGTGGATAGTTAGGCATGCCTAATAGAGTTTCTGTAGCTGCAGCCTTCTGTGATTTTGGACCCTGATCAGGTCCCCCCGATCGGATCTTCGTGATCCCTCTGTACTGGATCTTGTTCAAGATCCCACGTGAAAATGTTTTGAATAAAATGAAAAGAATGATTTTGATACCTTCGGGTATCCATGAGTTATAAAAGTATTTCCGGTACCCTCGGGTATCCATGCGTACTCGTTATCCACTGTTTTGTATAAGCACATTTATTATTATTATTATTATTATTATTATTATTATTATTATTATTATTATTATTATTATTATTATTATTATTATTATTATTATTATTATTATATGTGAATGAATACGAATATGGTGCTACCACTATGCTTTAATGTGATAATTTGTTTATAAGATTCTATTCTCTGTATGTGCCATAAGTGTGTGATTTGTTGATGCCACTGTGAGTGGTTGTTTCCATTCGTGTTTTCCCCACTGAGCGTATTCGCTTAGCACGGGTGTTTCATTAGTACAGGTAAGGACGATGTTGGAGTTTTTGAGCGAGGCGATCTATTTCAGCAGGGCCAACACAACTAGGAGAGATTTTATAGTACAGGATTGTACTTTTGCTTATGTATCAGTGTAATATTTTGTATCGATAACTTCTGGATGTAAACTCTACTTTTGTAGTTTGATTTTGTCATCGAATATGTATATGCTCTTCTGCGCTTTGGCGCTTTTATACTTCGATATGTAAAGACTGTTTTGTAACTAATAAAATATTGCATATTCGTTTCCAGCTTCAGTATTCTGCTTTAAATTTTTTGTTATTTTTTATGTTACCTCGTTTTGGTATGGATGGTTTATGATTATAACTGTTTCGTTTGAGGTCTTGCATAACAACCCTCATCTATCAGGGTCCTTCTTCCTCTTTGAGGGATGAAGCTCCCTACGTATAGGTAAGGGATGTTACATTTTGTGATATCAGAGCATTAGGTTTAGATGTTTCTGGGCAAATGTAGGATAGAGTGTATGTTTAGTGTTGTGTTGGCTTGATTCGGATTGATGTGTATGTTGTGTAGATAGATGGAGTCTGCTCGTGTATCTCTTGAGGGGTCAACCGAGAGTGCAAATCCCCGAGAGCAAGATCCGTCTATTTCTGGTCCGGCTCAACCACTTAGGGTGCAACTTGAGGCCCCTGCAGTTCCTTTTGAGGCTATGCTCAAGATATCTCAGGATATGGCCATTCTGGAAAGAGTAACTGCCCCTAGAGCTCCGATAGAGAACATGAGAAAGTTTGGAGTAGAAGATTTTTATGAAACCAGTTTAGATGAGTCGAATAAAGCCGAGATGTGGATTGAGAAAGTGTAAGCACCGTGTCCTGGAGCGGTCCGGATCAGAGGTTACCCTATGATGAAATCAATGTTCAAGGCCTGTACGGGAGGCTGAAGTTGGAGGTTTTAGTCCCGCGTTCCATGAGAAATGAGGTTTTTCTACACTTCAGGGGCAGAGGGGGAGAAAACGGGAGTTTTCTGAGTAAAAAAGGTTTTTTGTCCTCCACAGACGGCCAGCCCATCTGTGGAGATGGCCCGTCGCTTCGAGTCACCGACGGTTCAGGGTTTTTTCCGACGCCCGTCGAAAAGTCACCGCCCCTGTCAGGAGCCGCCTGGTTTCCCGGAGCACGCAACCGTTCCGACGCCCGTCGGTGGATGTGGCAGGGCCGTCGGAAGTGTCCTTGTGTCAGTAGGATTCTTCCGACGCCCGCCCCTACGCACCGACGCCCGTCGGTCGTGTCTGGCTATATAAGGTCCGGATTTTCACTTCAAAAAGGGTTGGAAAATTTTTCAGAAGGTGAAACTCTGCCAAAATTCGAGCACGTTTTCTCTCTCTTCCAAAAACACCTTTTTCCAAAGAACTTTACTTAATCAAGGATCAAATCAATCAAAGGAACTAAAAACTAATTAGTTTTCTTTAGATTTTGACTCCTAAATCGATTTTCTGAAGGATCGGAGGTGAAATAGCTCATTTTCTCTCTCTAATCTTTCATTCTCTTACTTCTCGTGGAACGCGCGGGGATCTAACCGACATCAAAATCTTACCCAAAGCGACTATCTGAGGGTAAATATTCCGGATTCTCTCTCCATTTTCATCTCATATTTAATTATTTATCATTTATTTATTCATTCTATGAAATTTTTGAATACCTGTCATTACTTTTCTTCATTTTGACTCCCTCATCTCCTTCTTGGATAAAACTTGTTTTTTTGATCTCAAAAGGCCCTTTTCTCTTTTCTGTTTTCCGGAGACAGAGGTGACCGACGGGTCATCTTTACGACCGACGCCCGTCGGTCACCCACCTACAGACGCCCCTCTTTGAGTGACAAACGGGCATGTCAAATTACCAAACCGACGCCCGTCGGTCAACCAAGAAGGGCCGTCGGTGGGTCCTGCCTCCATTTTTGTTGATCATCCTTCATCTCTTTTCGGTCCCTTTGATTTCTTATATGTTAATTTTACAAATATTAACATCTCTTAACTTTCTGTGAGCGTATATTGGTCTTCTTGGATAATTCCGAGCTTGAGTGGCTGCCTACCATGCATGGTGGATTTCGTCCGGTTTAGTTTTCTTAAACCTCTTGATTTATTTTCTCTCGCTTTTTTCATTCATTGATTATTTTATGTATATGAATAAGCTCTTTTTATCCCGTCAAATGTAAGAATAGATCAATGATTTGTACTTAAATAAAATTGAGTTTTGTATAAAATGCAAAAAGGGACCAACGCCCTATTTTCATCCAATAAAGATCATCACATATTAAATATCCCATTTTTAATGATGATGCATGAGAGGACCAAAGTCCTCAAAATAAACAATGCCCCGATTTGTGTATGAATCGCACATTTATAAAGGGAGTTGTATTCCGCTCCTTGTATTATTGTAATTTATCGCTTTTGATATTTATTCTGCTCATTTACTGCTTTCCGAATGTGAATAAATGCGCCTTTTTAATCAACTGCATAGTGTGGAGAGAGAGCGAACCAATGACATTAAAATTTGATCATAAACTAATTGAGGTAGAAATAGATGAGAAATCCCGGACCCAGCTCTGGTCTTTGGGCTCGAGAGGTTAGAGGTTATCCTCCAAAATACTTCTTGGGTCACGAGACTTTAGCGCTAATCCTAGGCCTCATGGCCCAACATGGATAAAATGCGCAAGTCTTAGGCTCTCCGAGGCGAGAGTAACTTCCCCAATGTTCTATTGGGTGGCGACTCCATGATACCTCCTTGTTGCCCAACATAGACGCACTTGCGATTGATTGCAAGATGCCCACGGACCCGCAAATGCCCCGATCGCCCACGTGCGGGCGGTCCGAAAGGGCGGCGCAACGGGATCCGGCGCGCGTCACAGTGGCGACTCCACTGGGGACGTTTATGGTTCGAGATTTCAATTTGAAAATACCTCTTTTAACATTTATGATTAAAATTTAATTCATAAATTCGCTTTCTCTCAAACCTGCATTCGCATATCATTAGAGCCTTAGAATACGCTAGTTTGGTCCCTCTTCTAGCCCCGGTGCGTTCCTGAAGCACCTCCTCATTTTCACTCAATTTGGGGAAGTGTTAAGGATAATCACCAGCCCAAGCCATGTACCTCAATGGTATATCAAAATGATGACCCGATCGGTCGCTATGCTCGTGATGAGCTAGACCCGTCGGCAGGGATCATGCTTGGGTAGCCTCAAAGAAATATCTCCCTTGTCCAAAGCTCATGTAATGACTGTAGTCACTTTCCACAGGTGAAATGAACCATAATCTCATACTTGCTGTATGGATCCTCACATATTGGATGAATCCAAATATCTCGCTCGGTAACCTAGCCAAAGGCTATCATGCCCCGGTAGGACCATGTCGAAATTTATGGACCGTCCGAATACGTGACGATCATTATCCATCCGCTTGTACATTAGCATAGGAGTGTTATGCTGCCGGTTTTTCGCCGCGCACCATACGCGTCCATTGGGCCCCTCGTTGACCCTTGGGCTAATCCCACCTAGGAAAGAGACTGCACGACCACGTGTGTGGGAGAAATAAGGGCGGAAGGACTTACTTGCTTGCTTGTGCTCTGTAAACGTTGCATATCACGATCATGCATTATACCTACATTTCATGCATCATTCTAACTTTTGTCCCTGCAGCCATCATAGATCTGCCCAGGTGGACTAGATCACCGACCGGACGACTGATCCGAGTTCTTACTCCTAAGCTGTCAGATAGAGAGGGTCTGCCGGAGATTTTATCAGAAGTAAGTGGCACGGTATCTCAGATGGCAAACTCACCCAGGGGGGAAGATGCCACCAGGGCCATGATTGCCGAAGAAGTGGGCCGTCGATTTGAAGAATTCGAGGGCAGGATGATGAATATGTTGGCCGCCTTGACGCAGCAGAACGCTTAGCCGAATGTTCCCCAGAATCCTCCCCCTCCTCCTCCGGTAAGACTGAATGAGCCTGAAGAAGAAAGGGTTGAAAGGCGAGAGGAGCCCGTTAGGCCGCCACCGGTAGAGTTGAGATCAGTGGCTTCGGGAGAGCTGAGAAGAAGGCCAGTGCTGAGAATTGATGACGATAGAGATATCGAGGATGATAGGTTGAGCATGGCATCCGAAAAGGGGAAGGCACCTCAGGCTGATGATTTTATTTTGAAAAAGATGGAAGAGAGGTTCGAGGCCATGGCTCGTATGATAGGTAGAGCTCACGGGATGAATCCTGAGGATAGGGAGCTGGACGGAGAGGACCCGATCCCTTATAACTTCAAGATGCCGGATGTGCCGAAGTTCGATGGTACTTCTGATCCTACTGCACATGTGAAGCAATATTCTCTGGTCATGAAGGGGACCACATTGTCTAAGAAGCAGAAAGTGGAATACTTTTGTCTGAGTCTGACCTCTCATGCCATAGATTGGTATCACGGCCTTGACCGCCGCACTAAAGAAGATTGGGATCTGCTCACTGAGGAGTTTCTGAAATAGTACGACTGTAATACCAGAATGGAGGTGACTCTGAAAGATCTTGAGCTGCTCCAACAGAAGGCCGGGGAATCCTTCCATGAGTACCTTACTCGATGGCGGAACCGAGTAATGGAGATGCGCTGAAAGCCTGATACCCAAGATCAGATTCGTCTTTTCATTAAGAACGCGAGCCCGTACTTGAAGGAGGGACTGAGGATGAAGGGGTTAAAGGACTGGGAGTCTCTCAAGGATATAGCCATCGAAGCAGAAGGGGAATTTTTGACCCGAAAAGCTAACAATGATAATTTTGCCAAGAGGGCTAACCCCGGTCAAGGAGCCAGTAGGCCGGCAGGTCCCAGTAACAGCACTAGAAGAATGGGTGAAGTGTCTGCTACTGAGGTAGCCACCCCGAGGAAATTTTTGAATTTGGGGAGACCATTATCCTGGGTCTTGAAAAGACTGATGAAGGAGGGAAAATTGCGTCCTCTAACTCCTAGGCCAGCTTCGACACAAGGGAAACCGGGACATAAGGACAACGAATTCTGTGCATTCCACCAGCACTCGGGCCATATCACTGATAAATGCAAAGCACTTCGGCACTCTATTCAAGATTTGATCGATAGCAAGCAGATCTCTGACCCTGAGAGGAGAGAAGCTGAGAAGAAGCCTGGTTATAATGCCGTACCCCCACCTGTGTTTATGATCCAATCTAGCCTGCCAGAGTGGTACGTGCTACAAGATCTGTATGGGAATGAGGAATCTGCTGTCGGTAGTTCCGAGGATGAGAAGGAGAGAGCAGTTGTGGCGACCCTAGATTGCTGGTCTAGCAGTGAGAGCGGTGGAGAAGCCGAGGGTGAAGAAGGGTTGAACCTTGATCTGTGGGGCTCCGATGGAGAAGAGGGAGAGATAAGCGCTGTCACTAGAAGTGGAAGGGTGATCCCCGAGATTGCAAAGCTACCTGAGCCGGTACAGCCATTGGCAGAGAAAGAGCCAGAGGAGGAACAGATTATAAAGCAATTGAAGAAAACCACAGCTCAGATATCTATTTGGGATTTGTTGAGGCTGTCCCCCTCTCATAGGCAGAAGGTAGTAGAGGCTTTGGTTGAGGCCACAGTTGCCACCACTATTTCCCCATCAGAGCTTTTGGGTCTAATCAAGGGAGGATCCGAGGAGAGGTTGATCTTTTCCGATGCTGACTTACCGGCAGAAGGCCGTAATCATAACTGACCCTTATACATTAAGGCGCAGATTAGCGGCAAGCACACTGCTTGCGTTATGGTGGACGATGGGTCTTCTATCAACGTATGCCCTTTGATAGCTTTGCAAGCTTTTGGCTTAAGCGAGGATATGCTCAGCGGATCCGACCTGACTATCACGACCTACGATAACTCAAGGAGGCAAGCCTCGGGAACCTTCAAGACCTTGGTCAAGACAGGACCTATCGAAGTGGAAGTTGAATTTGTGGTTCTGCCCATTCCTGCTAATTTCTCGGCTTTGCTTGGGAGACCCTGGTTTCATAAATTAGGAGGAGTGCCATCCACACTGCATCAGATGATAAAATTCCCGCACGAAGGGGAGGTGGTGACTATCAAGGCGGCCAGGGAAAACCAGGTCTCAGCGCTAGAAATTGCCAATCAGCCATTCAGCGGTTTCCATGTATCTATGATAAAGGAAGAGCACGGATCAGGAGGTAGCCCGGCTGTGGTTAGTATGATGAAGAAGATGCACTATCTTCCGGGGGCTGGATTGGGTAGAAGCTCCCAAGGGCTACAGACCGCGATCACCACTCGAGGGCAGAAGAACCGGAAAGGTCTGGGGTACAGAGGTGGTTTTGGCAAGAAGACAGTAACAGACAGGATCCCCCACATTTCAGAAAGCTTTGTCCCCGCATCCTCAGTATGTGCTTATACTGGTGAAGATGAACCGCAGTGGGTAGATGGGAGGATTGTCCCTGGCTTTGAGATCTTTAATGATGTGTATGACTGGCACATCGGATTTGTCAAGACCACTGAAGGCTTTTGGGATGAAGAAGTCATGACTCAGGGGATCACTTGGGACAAGTGCGAGCTTGAGGAGGTCGTTACTGAGAAAATGGTAGCTGCCAGGCTGAAAGGAAAAGGGAAGATAGCAGATTTAGAGCTGGAAATGGAGGATTTGAAGATTTCTTCCGACGTGCCTGAAGGGCCTCTGCTAGATCAGAAAGTCAGTAAGCAAGCTGCAACAGCGTCAACCTCGGGAGCGGCAGAGGAAGACTCTAGCCTAGATTGTCTTTTTATTCCAGAACTCTTTTATGATGTAAATGATAACAATAATATTATCAATAAGATGAACAATTTCACTTATTTGTGCGATGTTTCTGATGATTTCAACATGCATGAACATGATCATATTCCATCAATTTTTGACATTGACTCTACTGGCACAACGCCTTTCAATCTTGGAACTTCGGAAAATTCGAGAGAAATTCTAATAGCATCAAACATAACTCCTGAGGAGAGAAAAAATTTTGAGAGAATAATAACAAAACATGAAAAAGTCTTTGCCTGGACCTACGAGGATATGCCGGGGATTGACCGAGCCGTGGCGGAGCATGCCATCCCGACTTACCCAGATTGCAGGCCTGTGAAGCAGAAGTTGAGAAGGCTAAGGCCAGAATGGGCTGACAAGGTTAAGGAAGAAATCCGACAGCAGATCGAAGCTAAGTTTCTGGTGGAAGTCCAGTACCCTACTTGGCTGGCGAATGTGGTTCCTGTGGCTAAGAAGAATGCAAAGGTCAGGGTGTGCGTGGATTATCGAGATCTTAACAAAGCCTGTCCTAAAGATGATTTTCCACTACCCCATATTGATGTATTGATAGACAGTGCCGCCAATTGCGCGATGTATAGCTTTGGGGATGGATATGTTGGCTACAACCAGATCCTGAACAAGATAGCTGACCGGGTTAAGACTGCCTTCATCACAGAATGGGGTACCTATGCCTATCGGGTTATGCCTTTCGGCTTGAAGAATGCGGGGGCCACATACCAGAGGATGGCGACCAAGATCCTAAGCGACCTGATTCACAAAGAAGTGGAGGTGTATGTTGATGATATGATGGTCAAATCGGCCACCCGAGAGGGACACTTTGAAGCTCTAGAGAAGTTCTTCACCCGGATCGACAGGTATAATCTGCGACTTAACCCCAAGAAGTGCATTTTCGGGGTGACTTCAGGAAAGCTATTGGGACATGTCGTCAGTCAGAGGGGGATAGAAATTGACCCCGATAAGGTGAAAGCTATCAGAGAGATGCCTGTGCCACAGAAGGAGAGAGATGTAAGGAGCTTCCTAGGCAAGTTGCAGTATGTTAGCCGGTTTATTGCCAAGCTCACTTCGATATGCGAACCTGTTTTTAAGCTGCTTAGAAAGAATCAGCCCGTAGTCTGGAATGAAGACTGCCAGAGAGCCTTTGATAATATCAGGGAGTACCTGTTAAATCCGCCAGTACTAAGACCTCCGCAACCTGTCAAACCGCTTATTCTGTACCTGGCAGTAGAAGACGGTTCAGTGGGCGCCATGATGGCTCAAGAGGATGAGTTTGGGGTGGAGTTTGCAGTTTATTACCTCAGCAAGAAGTTTCTGGCTTACGAAATAAAATATGCTGAAGTAGAGAAGATTTGCCTTGCAGTGATTTGGGGATCGAAGAAGCTAAGGCATTACTTCCACTCATACAAGGTCCAGGCTGTAGCCAAGCAGAATCCTTTAAGATATTTGCAGGAGGCGCCATCTTTGCTTGGAAAGATGGGGAGGTGGCTGCTCTTGCTACAAGAGTTTGATGTGCAATACATCACCCGCAAGACTATTAAGGGGCGAGCTGTAGCCGAATTCCTTGCTGAACATCCTATCCAAGGGGACACCCTCGAATTTACCTTCCCTGACGAGAGCATAGGCACGATTTCTGTTCAAGGATGGCAGTTGCATTTTGAAGGGGCGGTAAACAACAAAGGAGCCGGAGTCGGAGTCATCCTGACAACCCCAGATAATGAGAAACTTCCTCTTGCTAAGAAACTGAGATACAAAGCAACCAACAATGAAGCTGAGTATGAAGCGTGCACTTTCGGGTTAGAAGCTTTGGCTGTGTTGGGGGCAAGAAATGTAGAGGTATTTGGTGACTCGTCCTTGGTAATAAACCAGATCCGAGGTGAGTGGGCTGTTAAGGAAGAGCGACTGGTCCCCTATGTTCAATATCTGAAAGGGATGTGTGGGCAGTTTGAGACTTGCACCTTCCACTTCGTGCCCAGAGATGAGAACCATTTGGCCGATGCGTTGGCAACCTTAGTGTCAATATGGGATAACCCTGAGGGAGTGGCCATGAAGCCGGTGCTAATTTCGAGCTCTGATAGGCCCAGCTTTGAAACCAAGCCTGTAATGGAACTAGAGGCGTCAGATGGGAAGCCATGGTACTTTGATATCATGAATTACTTGGAAAGCGATAGATTTCCAAAAGAAGCCACTGAAAAAGATCAGAGGATGATACGTAAGTTATCTACTCAGTTCATATCCTTGGAAGGGGTGCTGTATAAGAGACGGTCAGATGGGATCCAGCTCAGATGTTTGAATGAGAGAGAAGCGCGCAAGATAATGGAGGAAACCCATGCAGGGGTCTGCGGGGCCCACATGAATGGTTTGACCTTGGCCAAGAAGATAATGAGGCAAGGCTTTTATTGGCTTACGATGGACACTGATTGTTCAAAATATGTCAAGCAATGTCAGTTGTGCCAACAGTACGCGGATCTGAGGCACCTGCCGGTATCAGAGCTACATAACCTGACATCTCCTTGGCCGTTTGCCGCTTGGGGGATAGATATCATTGGAGAGATTCGCCCTACGGCGTCCAATGGGCACAGATATATCATAGTAGCGATCGACTACTTCACCAAATGGGTCGAGGCAGAATCTTTCAAGAAAATTGACGCAAGGGATATGGCCAGGTTCATAGAGAGGAACTTGATCTGCAGATATGGTCTCCCTCACCACATAGTGTCTGATAATGGAGTGCAGTTTATGGGAGAGACCAGAAAACTTCTTGAGAAATACGGTGTTGAGCATCATAAATCCTCTCCCTACCGACCGCAAGCGAATGGAGCAGTGGAAGCTGCCAATAAGAATGTGAAGAAGATCTTGTCCAAGATGGTCCAAACCTACAAAGACTGGGCTGAAAAGTTACCCTTCGCCCTGTGGGGATACAGAACGACAGTAAGATCATCTACGGGCGCTACACCATTTTCTCTGGTATACGGAACAGAAGCGGTATTGCCGGTAGAGATAGAGCTTAAATCATTAAGGGTGGTCATGGAGGCCCAAATCCCGGAAGCCGAATGGGCGCAGCAGAGATTGCAGCACTTGAACTTGCTGGATGAGAGTAGGCTGAAAGCTTATTATCATAATCAGATATATCAGAAGAGATTAGCGAGAACTTTCGGAAAGAAGGTGAGGAAGCACCCGCTGAAAGAGGGGGACTTGGTGTTCAAGCAGATGAGGCCAGGAATACCAGACATCAGGGGGAAATTCAGACCTACCTGGGAAGGGCCGTACATCCTTAAGAAGCTGTTGTCCAGAGGGGCTGCAATCTTATCAGACAGCGATGGGAACGAATTCAAAGAGCCAGTCAATGTCGACAGACTCAAAAGGTTCCACGGCTAAAGACCAAAATAAAAAAAGAAGAGAATAAAATGCCCTGCAAGTCGAAAACCGAAAAAAGGCGGCTATGCTAAAATTGGGCGCCTCGACAGGGTGAAAACCGAAAAAAGGCATCCTGTGCAAAAATTAGAGGCATGAGAGAGAATGTCCGATCGTGAAAACCCGAGAGGGCCGATCGGTAACAGGAGTTGATGCTGTTAAAATTTGGTTTCATGAATTGATAGTGCATAAGCAGCTGAGTAAATGCCAAAACTGATCATGTATGCTGAAATTATCTAGAAATGCACACGAAACTCGTGAAAGGGATGAATATTATTCTTTTCACTTTTGTCATTTTCTAGTTCTGCATTGAAAAGAAATGTAGCAAAAAAAATACACACGTAGGCTAAACTAGGTCTTGCTGCTGCTCTCGCCGATCAGATGCTTGAGCCCTCGAGTCCTATTATCGGAGGTTGGGCTGAGGATCCACTTCTTGTACCTGCTGGTTGAGGATGCAGAATGGTTGCCAAACCTCGGGATGACAGTCTTCACAGGTAATCTACCCCATAGCTCATGATACCGGGAAGCAAATGCGACCGAGAGGTCTCCTCCTCGGAAAGAAAGGGGAACCCTCACTATATCCTGGGTCATCCCAAGCTGCCGTGAACATCGCGAGGTAATGCAGAAGGTGGCCTGGCGAAGGCCACAGAGGGGGACGCAACCTGATGACCATCGGTGACCGCATGAGACAGCGGGAGCCAGGCGGATGTAAAACTGATATCGTCATCGGATAGCTCACTAAATCTGGTAATGCCTTCACCAGTCGCGGCACACCCATGCAGTCGCCTACGAGGCAAGAAATGGCTCGGCATGTACCGCGGAATGACTCGAGGGGGTGGTTCAGACAGCATCTTCAGTTTTTCCTGTAGCCAGATCTGAAAAAAAAAAAAAAAAAAAACCCGCTGGAGTAAGTAGGGTTTGCTTCAGGGAAAAATAAGGCACAGGGTCGTGTGAAAATCCGAAAGGACGCACCTCCCGCAAAGAAAAGCTAGTGTGAAAATCCATAAGGGACGCACTACCTTTAAAATAATGACGTACCTGGAGTAATAAGGGGCTACCGGTAAAGGTTGTAGTGGACCCAGAGCTCACAGCGTCCAGACTCAAGATGGTTTCGGCCAAGACGAGTGGTAGAGGGGACAACCCCAGATGAAAGTCGCTCAGAACTCCAAGCAGACGAAAGTCACCTGTCAAGCCTCCTGGAACAACAGTAAGGAAGTTCACCATGCAGAATAGGAATGTGATACTTACCCGATAGGTAGGGATATCAGTGAACTGATCTAGGGCCTCGATCAGTGGCTCCAGAGAAAAGGAGGAACTCAGAGGAATCAGCCGGTTGGCCTCCGAGGGGGATATGCCCAGAGCTAGGGCTACGTCCCGGGTCTGAAGTAGGCCGCAGCGGGGGATGCAAGGCAGAGCGCCAGGAGGGAACTGGGCTCCCAGAATGGAAGCCAATTCTTCAGAAAGAGGGCACAGTTCCTGATAGGTGAACTGGAAGACGTGAAATCGAGGGTTCCAGAAGTGGGTCGCCGCCAGGAGGAGGTTCTGGTCAATTTTCACCCGACACAAATATTTCAGCCTAGCCAGAGAGGAAAGGGCGCCTTCTCCCCAAGTGTGTTTGTCATCTAAAATACGGTGCATCCTTTGAGCAGGAGGGGAAAACATTTTGAGAAGAATAAAAGCCCAAGGTGCTGGAAAATGAAGAGACAAGAAAATCTTGCAGATTTTATAGGAGAGGGTCACCGACGGCCTACCCGCCCCTCTACAGAGACGGTCTGCCCGCCTCTCTACGGAGACGGCCTGACCGCCCCTCCATAGAGACGGCCTGCCCGTCGGAAGTCCACCGGGCAGATACACGCGTCATCATTACATTCATCACGCGCAATAAATTGCATTCATTTCGCGACAGACGGCCAGCCCGTCGGTCGCTTTTACAGACGCCCTGCCCGTCGGTCACGAAATTCTATATAAGGGCGAGTGACAGACGGCGCAAACGTTGCTGTCCCTTTCTTCTTCCTCTCTCAAGCGGTTTCTAAGTAGTTTTTAGCGTTTTTCGAGTCTTTTCTTCTTATTTTTTCGCGATTTCTCCGTTTTTTCGCATTATATACTCACCCGGTGCTCGGATATTTGTATTTCTCTAGTTTCTACACTTCTCCGGACTACAAGTAAGTAAATAATTACTTCTTTATTATTTATTTTTATTTATTTATTTAATTCATTTCTACATTCTTTCTTCTTCTAACTCTAAGGAGTTTTAGATAATTTTAGAATTTAGGGGGAAATGCTGCCCAATTTTCTATATTATTTTGTAATTAAATCCAAACTTTTGCATGATCACATAGAAATAGAGTTTTTCTATAACCTTGGTGCTTTAGAATTACACCCTTTTTCGCGCACCATTTTGTGCATATCTTTGCTTTTATGGCCTGAGGCAATTATTTTGATTTGTTGGGGGCACACTCTTGCCAGGGTGCGCCCCATTTACATGTATTTAATATTGCTAGGGCCTGAGGCCTATTGTCTTGCTTTTTCACGCAGGAGGTTGGGCACATCCCTGCCGGGGTGCTGCCCAAATTTTTATCTTTTATTCTAGAATTGAATATTTATTTACTTTCCAAGTATGATGCATGCCTTAGGACTTAGAAAGCCCATCTTTATTCGTTTTAATTATCTCCGTGAGGATTACATGTTCCTTTGCCATTATGCGTGCAAGGCATGTTAGGGTACTTCCGTAGACGGGATGTTTGCTATTTTCATCTGTCATTACTTTTTTTTATCTTATGTTGGGCCGCCATTGCCCTGTTAAGGCCCAGATGGACCTTAGATTTTGGAAAATAAAACTGATAGTGCTTGTTTCGCCAAGTTTTCGCTATCTGACTCTTTCCTTTTTACAGGATGCCTCCCAGACGCAGAGCACCACAGGCCCAGCCCGAGCTTGAGGCCCCGGCTTGGATGGATGACGAGTCCGCCCAGAGGTACAGGGCGTTGGCTCAGGTAGAGTTTCGGGCCAGCCGCTTTGTATCTCGCCCTTTTCTAGAGGCCCTCGGGTTGGCCCCGGAGTTCGATTTACTTGCCGAGGGAGCGGGTTGGACAGAGTTTCTTGAGCCTGCCTTCCAGACATTCCCAGAGGCTACCCGCCAGGTCTTGGCCACTCTCCGCTACACAGGCTTTCAGAGCGCAGATACTGACCCGGGGGTGGTACAGTTTTGGTTTGATGGCGACCATGTCAGCATCACCAGGCAGAGGTTTGCTCAGGCTATGGGGCTTCCTTCGGGAGAGGAGGTTGAGATCCCGCGGCGAGCGGTGAGACGCGCCTATTGGGCGGCTATTGCTATACCAGGAGTGCTGTATGATCACGATACAGCGAAGAGCACCGTACTGGTGTCTCAGGCACTCCGGTATCTGCACAGAGTGCTTTCCAGCTCGTACCTCGGTCGAGCTGGTAATCCAGGGTCGCTTAACGCGGCCGAGATCTGGAGCCTCTGGGCTATGGTGGCAGGCCAGCGTCTCAACATTAGCCACGAGATCTTGGCCAACCTGACTAGAGTTGGCAGAGGGTTGACACCGGTGGTGATGGTAGGAGGAGTCATCACCCGATTACTGTTGGGATTGGGGTTTACCCCCGAGAGGCTGAGAGGACCTCTACCGGAGGGGATCCATGTAGACGCCGCAGCGGCAGTTCAGATGGGGATGATCTCCCCGATTTCTGGCCAGGCAGAGGCCTACAGGGTGTTGACTATCCATGAGACCCGACAGATGTTCAACCTTCCACCCTTGGGGGCAGACCCTGATCACCCAGAGCACCAGGAGGAGCAGCCTCCACAGCCCGAGCCACAGCCTCAGCCTCCGCAGGTACAGCCGCAGCCTCCACAGACTGAGCCTCAGCCGGAGCATCAGCCTCCTCCACTTCCTCAGTCCCAGGCAGTGCCTCCGCCACAGCAGCAGGAGCCTCCTAGGACCCCCATGGATTTTTATTTTGAGATCACGATGGACGAGCTCTTCGCCTCTTCACCGGCATCTAGGGCCCCGACTCCAGCCCCGTCGCCGGGTACCAGGGTATAGAGGCCTGCCCGCGAGCCCTCCGAGAGATACCATCCGTACTCCCGAGGCGATCCTGGGGCATCCACTTCTTCGGCACCACCACCAGAGCCAGCGCCACATTAGCCAGCTCAGCCGGACTTTTCCCAGCTCCTCTCCTCCATGTTTATGGCCTTTGAGCGGCGACAGGATGAGAGGGATAGGGCCATTCACGAGAGGTTGGATCGCCAGCAGGCTGCTATCCAGGAGCAGTCTCAGACGGTGGAGCGCCTATCCCGAGAGCAGGCAGGCTACATGGAGCATGCAGCGAGGGAGCAGACTCGGGCCATGGATGCCCTTAGAGATGAGCAGACTCGGGTTCTGGAGGCCTTCAGAGGAGAGCAGATGAGGCTAGTTGAGCATATTGCTCAGGGGCAGAGGGAGTTGAGGCAGCAGCTCGCTCATGATGTGAGGACGTCGCAGGACCAGGCGTCTCAGAGGGTTGACATGACCCTTCAGATGATTGATGAGTCACTGGACTCTCTGAGATCCCGCGTCCAGGCGATAGAGGGGATTCTCCCTCCTCTTTCCCAGACCATGAGAGAGTTCAGGGAGCAGACGGAGCAGAGCTTGGAGCGTAGGAGGACGGCCGCCGTTGAGCAGACCACTCAGCTGAGCCAAGCCTTCAAGAAGTTGGGGGACAAGATCTCTGAGACCTTAGGGTTTTTGGGCACTTGTACCCAGCCCTTCTTAGACGGCTATGCTCAGGTTCAGTTCAGGCGAGCCCATGATCACGAGGCAGGACCCTCTGCAGCTCCGCCACCCCCTCAGGCCCGTCCACCTCCGCCAGGGACCGTGCATATCTCAGATGATGAGGATCCCGATGAGCCTTCAGACTACACACCTCTCTGAGCTTCAGGGAGTTATTTTTGTATCTCTTTTATTTTGTATATGCATTGTACAAAAATGACATTTTAGTGGAAAAACTTTTGCTCCATTATTTGCATGTTTTTCTTTTCTTTTCGATTAATTGCTTAAATAACACCACAGGAAGTGTATATTCTCCTACTTACTCATGTGTCGATAAAAATGACAATAAAAAATAATAATAACATGAAACAAAGACAAACAACAAAAGAATAATAATCAATAACAGGTCAAAAGACGACCTTTCAAACATGAATTAACAAAATCTTTTATCTCACAGGTACAAAGGAATACCAACCTAAGCACGGACATCGATTAAAGAGGTCTCCTTCGAAACAAGGAAACCAGCGGAGTTTTTACACTCCAAGATCGAAGCTGCAGTTAAAGAAACACTGCTCTTCACCCCGAAGCTGCGGTTGAAGAAACACCGCTCTTCATCAGATCGAAGCTGCAGTTAAAGAAACACTGCTCTTCACCCCCGAAGCAGCGGTTGAAGAAACACCGCTCTTCATCAGATCGAAGCTGCAGTTAAAGAAACACTGCTCTTCACCCCGAAGCTGCGGTTGAAGAAACACCGCTCTTCATCAGATCGGAGTTGCAGTTGAAGAAACACTGCTCTTCACCCCGAAGCTGCGGTTGAGGAAACACCGCTCTTCATCAGATCGAAGCTGCGGTTGAAGAAACACCGCTCTTCATCAGATCGAAGCTGCAGTTGAAGAAACACTGCTCTTCACCTCGAAGTTGCGGTTAGGGAAACACTGCTCTTCACTAGATCGAGATTGTAGCCAAAGCATGCTGCGTCTCACCAAGCCCTACAGATCGAGATGAGGTCTAACCGGCAAAAAGGCACGGAAGGTGAAAAGCCGTCGAAGGTACGCTTTCTTTCCAACCTTTCTCTGAGTTTTGGCTTATCTAGGCGCTTGTGCGCTAGTTTCCCCAAAACTGGGGGCAACTGTAAGCACCGTTTCCTGGAGCGGTCCGGATCAGAGGTTACCCTATGATGAAATCAATGTTCAAGGCCTGTACGGGAGGCTGAAGTTGGAGGTTTTAGTCCCGCGTTCCATGAGAAATGAGGTTTTTCTACACTTCAGGGGCAGAGGGGGAGAAAACGGGAGTTTTCTGAGTAAAAAAGGTTTTTTGTCCTCCACAGACGGCCAGCCCGTCTGTGGAGATGGCCCATCGCTTCGAGTCACCGACGGTTCAGGGTTTTTTCCGACGCCCGTCAAAAAGTCACCGCCCCTGTCAGGAGCCGCCTGGTTTCCCAGAGCACGCAACCGTTCCGACGCCCGTCGGTGGATGTGGCAGGGTCGTCGGAAGTGTCCTTGTGTCAGTAGGATTCTTCCGACGCCCGCCCCTACGCACCGACGCCCGTCGGTCGTGTCTGGTTATATAAGGTCCGGATTTTCACTTCAAAAAGGGTTGGAAAATTTTTCAGAAGGGGAAACTCTGCCAAAATTCGAGCACGTTTTCTCTCTCTTCCAAAAACACCTTTTTCCAAAGAACTTTACTTAATCAAGGATCAAATCAATCAAAGGAACTAAAAACTAATTAGTTTTCTTTAGATTTTGACTCCTAAATCGATTTTCTGAAGGATCGGAGGTGAAATAGCTCATTTTCTCTCTCTAATCTTTCATTCTCTTACTTCTCGTGGAACGCGCGGGGATCTAACTGACATCAAAATCTTACCCAAAGCGACTATCTGAGGGTAAATATTCCAGATTCTCTCTCCATTTTCATCTCATATTTAATTATTTATCATTTATTTATTCATTCTGTGAAATTTTTGAATACCTGTCATTACTTTTCTTCATTTTGACTCCCTCATCTCCTTCTTGGATAAAACTTGTTTTTTTGATCTCAAAAGGCCCTTTTCTCTTTTCTGTTTTCCGGAGACAGAGGTGACCGACGGGTCATCTTTACGACCGACGCCCGTCGGTCACCCACCTACAGACGCCCCTTTTTGAGTGACAAACGGGCATGTCAAATTACCAAACCGACGCCCGTCGGTCAACCAAGAAGGGCCGTCGGTGGGTCCTGCCTCCATTTTTGTTGATCATCCTTCATCTCTTTTCGGTCCCTTTGATTTCTTATATGTTAATTTTACAAATATTAACATCTCTTAACTTTCTGTGAGCGTATATTGGTCTTCTTGGATAATTCCGAGCTTGAGTGGCTGCCTACCATGCATGGTGGATTTCGTCCGGTTTAGTTTTCTTAAACCTCTTGATTTATTTTCTCTCGCTTTTTTCATTCATTGATTATTTTATGTATATGAATAAGCTCTTTTTATCCCGTCAAATGTAAGAATAGATCAATGATTTGTACTTAAATAAAATTGAGTTTTGTATAAAATGCAAAAAGGGTACAACGCCCTATTTTCATCCAATAAAGATCATCACATATTAAATATCCCATTTTTAATGATGATGCATGAGAGGACCAAAGTCCTCAAAATAAACAATGCCCCGATTTGTGTATGAATCGCACATTTATAAAGGGAGTTGTATTCCGCTCCTTGTATTATTGTAATTTATCGCTTTTGATATTTATTCTGCTCATTTACTGCTTTCCGAATGTGAATAAATGCGCCTTTTTAATCAACTGCATAGTGTGGAGAGAGAGCGAACCAATGACATTAAAATTTGATCATAAACTAATTGAGGTAGAAATAGATGAGAAATCCCGGACCCAGCTCTGGTCTTTGGGCTCGAGAGGTTAGAGGTTATCCTCCAAAATACTTCTTGGGTCACGAGACTTTAGCACTAATCCTAGGCCTCATGGCCCAACATGGATAAAATGCGCAAGTCTTAGGCTCTCTGAGGCGAGAGTAACTTCCCCAATGTTCTATTGGGTGGCGACTCCATGATACCTCCTTGTTGCCCAACATAGACGCACTTGCGATTTATTGCAAGATGCCCACGGACCCGCAAATGCCCCGATCGCCCACGTGCGGGCGGTCCGAAAGGGCGGCGCAACGGGATCCGGCGCGCGTCACAGAAAGTTATTTGGGTGTTAAAGGAAATTCGGTGTCCTCCGGAGAGCGAGGTTGAATGTGTGGTGTCCTTATTGCAGGGCTCAGCTTATGACTGGTGGAGGTTAGTGCTTAGGCATCCGCAGCTTCCCGAGCCTGTGATATGGGAGTTCTTCGAGAAAGAATTCAAAAACAAGTATGTAACTAAGGCATTTAAGGAAGCCAGATGGGCACAGTTTTTTAGTCTTCGGTAAAGATTGTTAACGGTGGCGGATTACGAGAAAGAATTTAATCAACTTAGTAAGTACGCTCTACTGAGGAGTTAAGATGCCAACACTTTGAGGCGGGTTTGAATGAATCTTTGAAGGTGATGTTAGTCTCTTTGATGTCCACTCCAGAAGTCAGTTATTATCAGATAGTGCAGGCGGCTTTAAGAGCGGAGCGCTCTGAGAATGTTTTGAGAGAGAAGGCTCATAGGAGAAAGACCACTCGGGGGAGTTCCTCTTTAGGAAAGAGAACAAGAGAACCTCAAACAAATCCTTCTAGTAAGTCTCATGCCAATTCGACTACTAGAGGAAGAAGACAGGAACCCTCTAGAGGATTTGGGTCCGGAAGAGGTAGTACGGATGGTAGAGGTGATGAAGTGCCTCAGTGCTCCCACTGCAGCAAGCGCACGACTCGGCATGTTTTTGGCCATCGCGAGCGAGAGAGAGAGAGCACGAGTCGTGCACTTGTGCATGAGTCGTGCACAGCCTCTCCTCTGCAGAGTACTTATGGTTCCTGTCGCGAGCACGACCCCTTATCGCGATTACGACAGAGTTTCTTCCTGCCTGCCCTATTTTCTGAAAAGGATTTTCTCTCTTGTTTCTCTTTACATGGGTTCTTCCTACTACATGGTATATGATTTTGCTTATGCATGTATAATATTATGGTATTTTATTATAAGTTATATGTTCATGATTAATTAGGTTTACATGATTTATATGTCTTTGAACTTGACCAGTGTACATGTATACATGAACTATGTGATTGTACTTGAATTATAGTCTATTGTATGGCAATATGTTAGACATAGATGAGTTGTTATTTTTTAGCCTGATCAGTCATAGTAGTGGATAGATAAGCGCTTATAAAGGTTTAGTGTGAGTACAACTGCTGTGTATTTATATGTAGGCCCCGTTTGGGTCTTTGATTCGGTTCTATTTGGGTCATATACGATGTTCGAGACCCATGCCTCTATATGCTTGGATACTGTGTCCTATCAGTATCAACGATATAAGATGTTCGAAACCCATGTCTCTATATGCTTGGATACTGTGTCCTATCAGTATCAATATATTAGTACCCGTATCCACTAGTTAGTGAATAATCAGGCTATTACATGTGTTTCTAGTGATATGAAATGGGTATATGTTACATGTTTATGTACATGAGATATGACAGGATGTGCTGCGATACTTGTAGTTGGATATGAATGGTTAATTACTTCATATTGTGAATATGCATATGTTGAATAAGTAATGTTTATATGTATGCATGTGTATAATTAAATGGCGTATTGTGCAAGTAAAGTATTACTTATATATTTTATTGCTTGATAAGTTTATAAGTTGTTATAGCAATTATTTTGTATATGCATATCTATGTTTGTTTTGTTCCTCCCCACTAAGCGTTATCGCTTAGCACGGGTTGTTTTTCCGTGTGGGTGGCGGGATCAGTTTTGGAGTCGGGCATCTGCAGGTCGGCCACTAGAAGTCTATAGATGGAGTTCTTTTTGTCTTCCGCTTATTTGTATATGGATTTTGTTTTTAGAAATGTAATTTTGTAAAGGAATGATTTTTGTATATGTTAAAGGCTTGCAAATCCCTTTTGTAAAGCGATATGGTTATATATATATGGATTTAATATCTTTTTGATTAAATGTATTAGCTTTTCTTAACTTAATTGAGTATTTTTGTAACACCCCATTACCCCCGTTGGAAAGATATCGGAGCGCCACACACTCAGAACACAAACAGACACATAATTATACATATATGAGCGGAAGCATACATAGACATTGGGAAAAAGAAATAACTTAATACATACATAATATAAATAAAATATACATCATCCGAATAATTACATAAAGATATTCTTATATAACATTAACAAATACATATCAAAATACATATACAAAACGATATACAAAAAATATACAGGAGTTGAATACAAAAAGAAACTTTAACTCCTAGTGGCCAACCCTACAGATGCGCGACTCCAACTGAACCAAAATCCTGCCACCTACACGGGAAAACAACCCGTGCTAAGCGATAACGCTTAGTGGGGAGGAACAAAGACACAAGAGCAGTAAACAAAATACAAGTAAAATCATGCTAAAACATGTAAATAAGCATCACTTACCGAGATCACTAAAATAGCAGCAGTCAACATGTACAAAGCATATTCACTATACATTCATGCAATTAACTTAACAACACTAAGCACGATTAATTACACTAACAGCTAAATCATTCATCAAACATAGCACTACTTTGCACATAAGCTCACACAACTCAAAACCTTAGCCTGAAACTCACTAGCTGTGGATATGGGAGCGCTACACTACAGGGGATACTGCGAACAGTATCAATAGTGAGAGATCGGAGCCTCAATCACACACTACACTGAGTTTTATCAATAGTAAGGGAGACCGATGTCTCAAAACATTTTATCGCTTACTAAGAATGACCATCTCGGAGGTCGGCCGAAAGACCCAAACGGGGCCAACATAGGCAGCTGCACTCTTATATCCCTTTATAAGCATGCTTATCTATCACTTACAATGACACTTCAGGCTTAACTCACTCACTCTTAACGTTTATCACTAGACAATGTTAAAAACAAGTCTTCAAACACTAGCATACCATTAATTATTTACACAACTCTAAAACATCGATATACACTTGTATAAAATACCAATAACTTATACAATACTGGGAAGCCATACAAAGAGAGAAAAGAAAGCATTTCAAGCAAAACAAAACAAGCGGGAGGAGGTTCACTGTCGCGATCGCGACTTGCATCGCGCTCGCGACAGTAGCCGCAGCGCTACTGTCCAGAAATGGGGCTGTCGCGATTCGTGTCGCGATGCACGACTCGCGACAGTAGAAAAGTGGGCTGGCACGAGTCGTGCTGGCCACCAATGCTTGGGCACGAGTCGTGCCAAGATGCACGACTCGTGCACAAGCCCAGCTGCCGAGTAGTGCACGCCACGCCGAACGAAACTCCTTTGCCGAGCTGGCGATCAGCTGAGCGGCCTCTCATCCGAATGGGCAATCTTCACGACTCATGAAGATTGTCATGAAGAGCCTCACTCCGATCGGCCCGCGAGAAACTGGAATCAAGCGGCTCTATCGCGCTCGCGACAAGCGTCGTGATCGCGACAGAGTCACGCTACCCAGTTCCTCAGCACACGAAACACATACATTCAACTTCAAAATCAAATCAAAACCACACAATCATATAATAACAACTACCTCATCACTACAAGGCCTTCCAAATCATGCTCATAAACCACAATACACTCAATTTACACTAAATTAATCAATAAATTCAACTGAGAATCAAAATAATACAACATAATAACATCAAGATCAGAATTTATCCTAATTCATGCATTTTCACTACAAAACTCACATACATTTATCTTAATCACTAACATACATTGCTAACAAAATTACCCAACCAACTCATGCATAAACTCATTCAAAGCACTCAAAATTTCTAGAAATCAAACCCAACACACAGACACAGACTTATTCCGAAAATAGAAGAAGGCAGACAAAACTCCCAAACCAAACACAAAAGAAGCAAACTCCCAAACCTCAGCTCAAAACCCAACTGTTCTTCAACCTTGAACCTTCCTTTTTCCTTTATCCTTCTTCTTGCCACCAAGTTCTTGCACAAATAAACCCAGAAATCACTTAACCAAAACCCTAACTTTCCAAAACCAGAAGCAAAACCAGAAAGAGAAGAAGATCAAAGCACATGCAAGTCCAAAACCAACTCTTACCTCTTCAATACAGCTTCCAAACTCTACCAAAATCACCCACAAACTTGCAAGAACACTAGATAAAGGAAAGATAAGAAGGCAAGGTAGAAAATGGAGAAGGAAAGAAGAAGAGGAGCCGAAGGAGAGAGGAGAATGCGAAAGCAGAATTTCCTGCATTCTCTCTCCTTCTTTTCCCTTTTCTTTCTTTTGCATTTAATGCCCACCAACCAAAACCACATGGCAAGCTCCTATTGGTCCTCACATAAAAATATCTTTGACTTTCACTTTGGCCTTAATTAATACATTCTTCTCTTGTCGAAAGTCCATAATACCCTTAATAATTCCAATTCCATAAACCAAAAATTACCAAAATGCCCTTAAATGACCACTCAAATACGCAACTTCCAATTAGGCCCGATTTAGGTTATTACAATTTGCATATGCATATGAGTTTGTATATTTATTTATTTGCGTAGCGCTCCAGTATCCTTCCAAAAGGGGTATCAGGGTGTTACAATGGACTTAGAAATTATGGTTTGTTTTGCAGATTTCCAAGCTACTGCTCCATTTCCCATTGTAAAAACAAAATCACTAGTAGTGAAGACACCGGGTTCCGAGGCAGCCCAAATCAGGATTACCTAATAATGAAATTAAGTGTGCCTGTTTATAAGCAAAAATGAAAGTTGGAAGTGATGGTTTGCTTGTTAAAATTGATTTATTAAAAGTAAATAAAAATATTTTTAAAAAATATTTTTAAAAAATATTTTTAAAAAATTATTTTAAGAAAAAAGTGAGTTTT
The DNA here is from genome assembly GCA_947683425.1 of Excoecaria cochinchinensis. Classification (NCBI taxonomy): domain Eukaryota; kingdom Viridiplantae; phylum Streptophyta; class Magnoliopsida; order Malpighiales; family Euphorbiaceae; genus Excoecaria; species Excoecaria cochinchinensis. The sequence continues at coordinate 12,214,396 of CANTUQ010000119.1, forward strand.
GAAATTATAGTGTTTTAGCAAAAAAAAAAATCGGCCGAAAATCGGGCATCGGTGCGCATCTACAGCGCGGGGCACGCTCGCCGCCGCCTGCGCACAGCGATGCCCGTCGCGCCCGCCAATGGGCCTCGCTCGCCCCTGCCGTGCACCCGACGCCCCCAACAGCCCCCATGGGCATTTTTAACCCAAATTTATGTTTTTTTCTTCAATTTTTTTTGTAGAATTTAATTTTTAAACCCTTTTTTCTTCTAACCTTTCAAATTATTCGATTTTTTTGTGTTAATGGGAATTAAATTGTTTGAATTATTTCAATAAAAATATAATTTTTGGGAGGTATAAAAGAATTTTTAGAGGGAGAATTAGGGGGGATTTTTCTTAAGAAAAATATTTTCTTCTTCTTTTTGTTTGTCAAGAAAAATTCTCTAAATATTCCAATTGATTTTTTCCAAGTTAATTCTTAAGACAAAAACAACTATTTTTGTTTTTGGAAATTTTTTTCTTTTTATTTAATAATTTTTTCTTTAAGACAAAAAAGGATAATTTTTTGTTCTTGAGATAAAATTTCTCTTAAATATTTTATTTTGCTAATTTTATTCTTATAAATTAAGACAAGAAAATTAATCATCTACCTTCATTTATCAAATCAAATTTTGAGGGTAAACATTTTAGACTCAATTTTTAATTTAATTTTTATTTACAATTAATTAGTCATCATGTAGATTTTTAAATCTTTTGTTGTTTTTTAAATTGTTTATGTGATTTAGTTATGTGATTTAATATTTTTAGCATATTTTATTTTATTTTATTCTTTCATATTTATTTGATTGTTCATCTTTTATTGTTATTATTGTTGTTGTTGTTGTTATTATTATTATTATTATTATTATTATTATTTAACATGTTTTGTTTATTTCTTTTTATCTTTGCTTGCTTGATTGTTCATTTTATTTGTTATTATTGTATTTTATTATTATCATCATTATTATTATTGTTGTTGTTGTTGTTGTTGTTATTATTATTATTATTATTATTATTATTACTTTTATTATTCTTGTTTAATGTTATTATTATTTATTATTTTTTATCATTATTATTATTATTATTATTTATGTTTTCATGCATGTTGAATTGTTAATATGTTAAATTACTTATTTTTATTATGTCATTTAATTAATTTGTCATACATGATACATTTTATTTTATTTACTTTAATTCATATGTTACATGTTTAAATTCATTTTTATTACTAACATCACTTTTATTTATTTATTTTTATTTCAATACTTATTTTTATGTGTGAGCTTTTTTAATGACAAATGGGAGCCCATGGAGATTTAAAGACACCATCTTGATTTAATTTGTCATTTTTTTTTATTTTTCATTATTGTTTTATTTGATGTTATTATGTAATATGTAATAAATTTATTTATTTTTATGCACCTTAATTAAAAGTCACAAAAAAGTTTTATATTAATATATTGAGATTTTTTTCTAATAAAATGGGACCAATGCTCTAATTTCAATCAATAGAAATTCATTTTAAAAAGAAGAGTTAATTTTCTTAAAATGGGATCATTCATCCCGATTTTTCCAAAGTATACCAAAAACAACTCTTCGATTTTCTAAAATAAACATGAAGGAACCAATGTTCCTATCCTAAATAATGTCCCGATTTATGAATATTTATTCATTTGATTTATTTATTTATTCATTTATTTATGTTTTACTTGATTTTATTTTGGGGAATTGTACTTTTGTCCCAGATTTCAATACCTTTTTTATTTGGGGGATTGTATTTTGTTCCAATTTTATCTTTGCTTTATTTTTTGTGGCTTGCTTTATTTTACTGCTTTCTTTACTGCTTTCTCTCGTGCTTGATTTACGTTTTATTTTTTATGCATAACCGTGTGAGAAGAGAGATAGAAATTTAAAATAAAAAACTCATTTATAATTAACCAAGACATTAATAAGAGTAAAGTTCCGAATCTTTCTCTGGTTTAGACCCCCGAGATTAGACGAACTTTCTCAATTTCTTGTAAATTGGGTGGCGACTCCAAAATACCTCAAAGGTGCCTAAAGGTTTCATGGGATTAGATGATCTTTCTAGTGTTCTATTGGAAGGAGATGTCCAAAATTTCTCATGATTGCCCAAGATCAAAAGACGCAAACCCTTTCGGGCCCTAAAAGCGGGTTTTTGGGAACTGGTCGGGTTCGTGCGCGTCACAGTGGCGACTCAGCCGAGGACTTTGAAACTTTGCTCCGAAACTTAGGGGTGAGCATGGTCGGTTAACCGGTCCATTAGCTCCAGTCCATTAACCAGTCCATTAATATCGGTTTTTTGAAATTCCAGTCCATTAATCAGTCCATTACCATCGGTTAACCAGTCCATCGGTTTCGGATTTTCGGTTCGGTTACCCAATATTTTTCGGTTAACCATTATAATTATAAATATATTCATAAATAAAATTAAAATGTTCAAGATACTTAAAAATTAAAATTTTTTCACTATAATATAACATTATTGTTGTTAAAATAAAAATATTTGGTGGATATAAGCAAATTTGTTTTAAAAAATTAATATTTAATAAGTAAATATATTAATCGGTGCATAATTACTTTTAATTAGATAAATTGTTATACTTACTAATAGCCAATTAAAAAAACTTAAAAATTTTAAAATAATTAGTATAATGAAAAAAAGTACATTATCACCTTTAATTAGGATAAATTGTTATAAATTATTAAAAAATTAATAAATTAACTAAAAATTCGGTTTCGGTTCGGTTAACCGGTCACATGAGTCAAAAACCATTAACCAGTCCATTAATATCGGTTTTTTCAAAACACTAACCATTAACCAATCCATTACAATCGGTTAACCAGTCCATCGGTTCGGTTTCGGATTTTTTTTTCGGTTAACCGAGTCCATCGGTTTTTTTGCTCACCCCTACCGAAACTGTTTTGGTTAATAATATAATTGGATCTTTTAAAATTAAAATTCTATCTCTTTTTCAAAAAATTGCATTGCATCCATGCTAGAGTCTTAGAATTATGCTAGTTTGGTCCCTTTCTTAACCTCGGTGCGTTCCCGAAGCACGACCCTACGTTCACTCAATATGGAAAAGTGTTAAGGATAATCACCAGCCCAAGCCTCGTACCTTATGGTATATCAAATGGAGACCCAATCGATCGTTATGCTCGTGATGAGCTAGACCCGTTGGCAGAGACCATGCTGGGGTAGCCCTAAAGTATCATCACCTTTAGCCAAAGCTCGTGTAACACTACAAGAAATTTGACTTTTTGTGACGAATTTTTTAATGACACATAAAATTTCGTCACTAATTGCAACTTACAACGACGAATTTTTTAAAACGTCACCGTACTATTTATTATTATGACGAAATTATCTTGCGTCATTTTATATTTTATTTATCGTCACTAAAAACTTAATTTGGTGACAAAAAAATATATTTCGTCATGGTCTATTTAGGAGAGATAATTTCCCACCATTTTTTTGGAGGGAAAAAATTTAATGACAAAATAATAAGTTATTGCAACGTATAAAATCGTCACAAAATATTTATTTTTTGTGACAAATTATTTTTGTCATAATTAAATAAATTAATGACAATAAAATCATTTCGTCACAAATAAGATATCGATTATAAAAAAATTTCTAATTATTTTTTTCGAAAAATTTTAGTTTAAAAAATAATTTTATTTATGAAAAATAAATATGTCACAAAAAATAAATATACTGTACCGAGATACAATTTTGTCACCTTAAATTCGTCATGAAATGCTTATTTTTTGTGACATGAATTATATTTGTCACAATTTAATGACGATAAAATTACTTCGTCACAATATTTTTTTATAATAAATAAATATGTCACAAAAAAGGAATATGTTATGACAAAATATAATTTTCACTACAAGAAAATATGAAAATAGCAACGGAATCAATTCCGTTGCTAAATTAGCAACGAAAAATCATTTAGCAACGGAAATGAGTTTTCGTTGCTAAAATTGGTTAAATTTTGTAGATTTAGCAATGGAAATATATTTGGTGATATTTCGTCACTAAAAATACAATTTTGTCACATGTACAATCGATTTATGACAATAATAATATTATGTCACAATTGGTTGTAATGTTAATATACGACAAATAAATTATGTCATAAAATATAAATTCAATTTATTACAAACAAATACGTCACAAAAAAATGAATATATTGTAACGAAATATAAATTAATTATTAATACAACCAATTTGTGGGACCATAATATTTTATCATAATCGACTGTAATAAAAATATACTACAACTAATTTATTTTATATTATAAATACAAATGTCCCTAACAAATTTTTTTAATGATTAAAAATAATTTGTCATCTACTTTTTTGCAAAAACAACAAATTATTTATGAAATTTAATTAATTAATAATATAATAATAATATTTTAAAATAAAATATTTTAATTTAAATTAAAAAATTGTAAAAATTGTACCCTAAAATCAAGAATAATTTTTTTTCCCCTAACTCCTCTTCTCTCTCGCAAAATCGATCTGTCTCCTCTGCCCTCGTCCCTCGGTGACTCCCCCTCTCCGTGGCAGTACTCTCTCGTTGACTTCCCCTCTCCACCACGGTCCTCTCTCGGTGACTTCCCCGTCTCCGCCACAGTTCGCTCTATCTCAGCCGCCGTTTCCGCCGCGTGCTTGTCTCTCTCACTTGCAGTCTCTGCCACACTCCTCTCTCTCAATATCAATCGCCCATTCTTCAATAAGGTTATGCCTCTCTCTGTTTGTTAATGGATTTAATTATTTTCTTTCATTTTTTGGGTATCGAGTGACTTCTTGTTTGAATAATTTTTTTCGTTAGTGTGGTGCGTCTTTGATCTGTGTTTGTTGTGCTTGATCCAGTGCCTTTTAACACTCCCTTTAAAGGTCAGATTAGCAAAATTTTTTGTTCTATAACTATTGTCTGATCCAATGCCTCTGTAACTAATCCAGTGCCTCTTTGTATTAATGAACTTGATGTCCGTACATTAAAACTCTATATAAAGGTATTGATATTAATGCTGCTACAAGGTGTGGGATCAAAGTTGCAAGAATTTCAAGTGATACGACTGGAAATGCAGCATCTTGTGATAAAATGGCTATATATCTTATGTTGGGCCTTCTACGAAAGCAGGTTCGTTTGCTTGATCTTGTAAAGGGTAAAACTTTGAGATTTGGTTTTTGCAGTATTGGTTAGTTGTATCTGCCAAGATCAATTAAAACAGACAATAAAATCAAACACGTGTAGTAATTTTTTTGAACTTTCTATATTAGTGGACATTGCTATGTCAATTGAAAGAAAATGGAAAAGAACTTGGCTTTATTGGACATGCTCATTATCAACATCAGAATCTTGGCACTGTAATTTGATTTTCAGCTTTTGCTGTTCAATTTTAAAATTTGATATACTTCTATTATTTTCCTGGACATAATGACCATGTTTTCCAGGGAAGTTCTATCGATGAATTATACAAGGATTCAATTGGAAGCTGATGTATAGCCCTGACTGTAGCTCTGCTTGTGATTTAATGATTACTGCTTGAACCATTGCCTTTGTTCTTGCTAAAATTTAACAAGGCGACAGAATGCTACTGGTACAAAGGTTCTGGCATTTTAATGTTTCCCTCTGCCTGTATCATCATGTTTCCTCACCTCAAAATTGTGGTTTCTTCCCCACTAGGAACATCATTTTCATCATACCTATGGTTGTAAACTGCAGGTTTTTCAAGATAGTTTGTATATCATTATTTTTCCATAAGTAGATTTAACTTTGTCTATGCATCATGTCAATGTTCTTTCAAATACCTACCCTCCAGATTGCTACAATTATTTAGTTTTTACTATGTCCATGCAAATCTGCAACTTTTTATGTTGTGGTTCTAAGTTGGATTATGGTTGCAGAATGAACTTCAAGTCTGTGTGAAGCAGAGGAAGCTTGGAGAACCAATTAGTCAAACACTACTTGGCAAGACAGTTACTGCACAATTTCTTACATTCTTTTGATGGAGCAGTTCTCGTTCTCTTTGTTTTTACACTCTTAAGCATATCCATATTTTTAAATGATGTGTCTTTTTTCTTGTATGATTTTTGATAATGATAAGAATGCTAATGAATATATTAGGTAATATATAGTCCTCATATGTGTGCTTAGAACTTTGAGTAACCTTATAATTGGCAAGCAGATGTATAAAGCTTCATAACAATCTTAAGACATGCGCGGAATCTATTTATTACAATCTCATAAATATCTCTCGACTTCTATTTCCATCCTTTGTTTTGGATGGGAGGTGACAGGAAGAGCAAGTAATATAATATAGAAAAAAGGATAGGGACATCTAGTTGCAGATTAGTTACCCTATCAGAATAATTGTCCTACCAACGTGAATTAATTAGTTACTCTATTATGTGCAGATATTCATTTTGGGTTTGGAAACATAGGGATAGAATTGGCAAAGCGCTTGCGACCATTTGGTGTAAAAATTATTGCCACAAAAAGAAGTTGGAGATCCCATTTACAAGTTTCTCATCAACTAAATGGTATGTAACTACTCATTGTAACATAAACAATCCACTTCTGGATGTCATTCATCTAGCTCTTCCAGGATCCCATGTTCAGAATTGTTTCATTGACGATATGGTTGATGGGAAGGGCTGTCATGAGGATATTTATGAGTTTGCTGGAAAAGCTGATATTGTTCATCTTTAAATGCAGGCCAGTTCTACCCTACATGTTACTCTATAAACCAGAGGCATTAAATGAACTTTAATTATGTTTTTTTATGTTTGGAATGTTGAAGTAAGATTCTAGATATTTGGAACTGAATATTTTATATATACTGGATTATAGGATTTGTGGTTTATATAATTTTGTATATATCTGAACCACTTCCATTTACTCCTTCATTGGTTCCTATCCTAATTTCTTATATGCTGAATGAAACTATTCTCTAGCTATTTGCCATACTGCGTTATTGCATAAATTAGAAGTTCTTATCATGTTTTTGACATAGCATGATATTGTTTTGTCAATTTAAACTTAAAGTGATTCATAGAGGCCTTTCTTCTATGTTGGAATTAAAATTTACTACCCTAGTCAATACATATCTCATATTTGTGATGCATACAAGGTTATTTTGTATAGATTCAAGGTTGGAAGGAATGGGAGCTGTAGACTCTTTCCCATGATTATGATTTTTAAAATGGTATATACCAAACTCTTTGTTACAAACTGAATGCTTTAGCTTTTTCTCTCAAATATGATTGTCCTCTTTTTTAATAACCGTGTCTGTAAGTCATCTCATTTTCTTAATTGGACATTGATTTTATTTGCAGATCCTTCAAGATTCTGGCTTACTCGCGAGACACTTTTGTGAGATTGCATATCAGTTTCTGGACTAGGATTCCATTCTATCAGCAAGGCTATTAACTTCTTATTTTTGAATTATGGATTAGGATATTTTAATTTCTTTTTGCATGAAGTAGTATCTTTTTATTTAATTGACCTTTTATTTAAATAAATATTTTATATTAATTGATTGACAATTTTTTTAATAAAGTTAATTGATTGTATAATATTTAATTTAAAATGTTATTTTTAATACAATACATATATGACAAGTATATTTGTCATAATTTGTCGATTTTTTAGTTCATAAATGACAATATAATGTTTATAATTACGATATTAATATTGTAATAAAAAATGTTATTTAATGACAATAAAAAGTTGTCACCAAAACTATTTTTTTGTGACAATTATTTTTGTCCGTATTTATGTCACTAATTTGTAAAATAATATGACGATTTATATTCATCATTAATATATATTAATTTAATGATAAAATCATTTTTCGTCACTTAAAGTATTAGATTTAATGATAATATTAAATATTTTATGACGAAAATTATATTTATTTGTGACGATAATTATGTAACCAATACTTAATGGTTTTAATTAGAAGTAGAGTTTCGTCATTAAAAATATTTAATTTTGTGACGAATTTTAAATTTGTCATAAAAATGCCAATCTTTTGTGACGATAAACAATATAATATGACGAAATATAATTTTATTTATGACATAATTTTTGTTATAGAAAGTAAGAAATAAAGATGACGATAATCATTTTCGTCACAAAAAATGATACTTACGGTGACAAATAATTAAATTGTCACGTAAACTTTTATGTTACGCGCTTACCGTTACGTTCTCTGTAACGATAAAAATTCGTCACCTTATATTTTTAGCGACAAAAAATGAATTTTTCATGACAATTTTTTGCGTCATAAAAAGTGTAATTTCTTGTAGTGTAATGGCAATAGATACTTCCACTAGGTGAAATGTACTGTAATATTGTGCTTGCTATGTGGGCCGTCATATATTGGACAAAATCAGTTAAATTAACTGGTCTTTCATCAAAGGCTTTCATGGCCCGGTGGGCCCATTTTGATTTAATTGAAGTGTTTAAATATATAATGACCAAAAACCCATACGTATGTACATTAGGCGAGAGATATTTTGCAACCGATTTTTCACCGTGCACTACACGCGTCCAATGGGTTCCCTGTTAACCCTTGGATAAAGCCCACCTAGGAAAGAGACTACACTACCTCGTGTGTGGGAGAGATAAGGTTGGAAGGATATATCTGCTTGCATGTGTTTGTCTATGTTACATCAGCATGACCATACATTGCATTTCAATCATGCATCATCCTAACAAGGTATATTCTGCAGCCATCGTATATTCGTCCAGGTGGTTTAGAGGTCCCGACGGTCGGCTAAGAAGGATTCCACTCTTTGGATTACCATAGCTAGTGTCAGATTAGAGCTCAGATTCACTCTTAGAAGGTAGTGAAATATTTTCCTCAGAATCATCAGCCAAAATAGGTATGGCTAACCCATCAGGTGAATCTAGTGTAACCCATGCAATGATCGCCGAGGAGGTGGGAAAGAGAATGGAAGAGTTTGAGGCCAGAATGATAGCGATGATGGGCAACCTTGCTACTACTTTAGCGCCACTTGCTGGGCAACAACCTATTGCTCCAACTAGGGGGCAAGATGAACAAGGGCCTATTAGAGAGGATCTCCCTGCGGCAGTTGACCCACCTATAGTTGAGCCCAGAGTGCCAGCACATATAGAGCATAGAAAAGCTCCTAGACCTAAGAGTGACTTAGGTGAGGAAGAGCAAGGGGAGCCAATCATGATCAGAGGCAAGGCCCCCAAGCTAAAGGAGGCCATGTGGAGAAAGATGGAGGAGAGGTTCGAAGTGATGACTCACTTGCTGATAGTGGGAAGAGGCATGAACCCTGAGGACAAGGATCTAGAGGGCGAAGATCTAGTTCTCCATAATTTTAAAATGCCTGACATGCCAAAGTTTGATGGCATCTCAGACCAAGCAGTACATGTGAAGCAGTACTCGTTAGTGATGAAGGGTACAACGCTGACAAAAAGGCAAAAGATAGAATATTTCTGCTTGACCTTGACGGGTCAGTGGTGGACTGGTATTATAGACTTGATAGAAGGACTAAAGAGGACTAGGATCTATTGACAAAAGAGTTCCTAAGGAAATATGATTGCAGCACGAGGATGGAGGTAGCCCTGAAAGATCTAAAACTGCTACAGCAGAAGTCAGGGGAGTTATTTTATGAATACCTAATCCGATGGAGAAATTGAGTAATGAAGATGAAGAGGAAGCCAGACACTCCAGACCATATAAGACTATTTATCAGGAATGCCAGCCCATATCTGAAAGATGGGTTAAAAATGAAGGGTTTAAAGGACTGAGAGTCCTTGAAAGACATAGCCATAGAAGCTGAAGGAGAGTACCTGGCAAGGAAGGCCAACAATGATAATTATGCCCGGAGAAATTACGGTAATCAGGGGGTAGGAAAGTTAGTAGGGTCCGACAATGGGAATCAATCTGGAAACACCGTAGATGTAGTGGCTACCAAAGCAGACCAAAGGCATTTCTCCAACCTAGGCAAGTCACTGTCTTGGGTACTTAAAAGGTTGATGAAGGAGGGCAAGCTTCAACTATTGCCTGCTAAGCCCGCTAGAAGTCAAGGACATCCCGATCATCGAGCAGATCTGTACTGTGCCTACCATCAGCATACAAGGCATGACACTGATGAATATTGAACTCTGAGGAACCATATTTAGGATCTCATTAATAACAAACAAATTACCGATCCAGAGCGCCGCAAGAAATATGGGAGGAAACCTTCCAGTAGATGTGCTTTTCATAATTGAATTTTTTTCAGTCTTGATGTATGCAATACTATTTACGTTAATTATATTAATAGCTTTTTGTTTATGTTCTTATGATTTCATTATGCATGATCACAACCACAAGTCATTTACATTTGATATTAACTTAATGAGTACTCCCTCATTTAATCTCGAGATCCTGTGGGCGTCTGATATCAATCCTGAAGTGAGATAAACTTGAGAGAAAAAGAAAGATGATGAAGAAAAAAAGAAAAAATGCCTTTGCCTGGACTTGGAATGACCTGCTTCAATTTTTCCAACCTAACAGCCATCGAAGTTTCAAAAGTCATTCCCTTGCCTCCTCAACATCTAGGATGCATACAAGGTAGCCAGATGAAGCCAAGCTCCCATCAATAAGGGTTTGCCTCAGAAGTTGAATTATCAAAATTCGAGACGAAGGAAACTTGGGGCCTTCACAGGAAGAGCAAAAGAAAAGAACAAAAGAAAAATGAAGAAAAAGAAAAAACGAAAAAAAAAAAGAAAAAAAAAAGCAAAAAAAACCACAGTATTGACCTAAGCCATTTGAGGCCAACCTGCAACTCCATCTCAACCATGGAGAGCTACCTCAGAAGTCAAGCACCAAAGTTAACCAAGAACGAAGTACGAGCTTTTACAGTCAAGGTCCATACGGGAAAACTCATTATTTTTTGCAATTTGCATAAGGATCAAGGTGAAACCCCATCAAGAGGAACAGTTGTCCCGGATGACAATGATGAAAGAAAGTTCAAGGGAGTCAATAGGTCCCATGGCAAAGACATAAAAAAAATAAAAAAAAAATAAAAAAAATAAAGAAAAACAAGAAAAAAGAGAGCTCCGCGAGTTGAAAATCGAAAAAGGCGACCTTGCTAAAATTGGGCACCCCGTCAAGGTAAAACCGAAAAAAGGCGCTTTGGGCAAAAATTAGGGGCAGAGAGAAAATGTTCAATCATGAAAACCCGAGAGGGCTGATTGATAACAGGAGTTTGATGTTTTTAGGATCCATCTCAAGATTAGATAGGGTCTTGTATTTTTGAGATTAATTCCAAATGATGATCATGCGTGATGAAATCGGACTGGAACATATGCATTTATGCAATAATATTTTAATGTACAAAGCACTTTATCTTGCATACTCAAAATGATTTAAGTTCAAGCATAAAAGCAGCGTATTATTTCTTCTTCGCATATGTGCGATTCACTATGTATGGCCTCCATTGCCATTGGCATCCTGACGCTTTAGCAAACTTGCCCCGACATCGGCTTTGAGCTACTCGCCAGCACATTTATAAGAAAAGCCGAAATCCACACAGCCACTAGTCAGACAGCGAAAGGATTTTAGTCTCTTAAAAAAATAATAAAAAAAAGGCCATTAGAGATGAAAACCGTGACTGGCTCTCTAAGCAAAAGTTAGGCCAAAGGGTAGGATGAAAACTTGGAAACAGGCAGTCTGTCCTACAAAAAAATGAAATAAATAAAAGCCGTTGGATTGGGTTGGGTCCATTCCAGGCAAAAATTAGGCAAAGGGTTATGGGAAAGCATTTCCCATAAAGAAAAGCTAGTGTGAAAATCCACCAGGGACGCACTACCTTTAAAACAATGACTTCCGATGCCTGAAGCGATAAGGTGGCATTACTTCGGATGATTTCTCTTCAGCTAGATAAGGCATAATTCAAGACATAAATCAGAATCCTGGGCGTATGATCATTGACCAGGGGGCAAAGATGCACACCTGATGATTCTCTCTAAAGAGTTTATGGGTCAAAGTTTCTAAGCCAAGATGACACTTCTAGATCCTTGGAGGCATGATCGAGCAGCCAAGCCATATCCTCAATGGACCCTTAACCACCTAGGACATGGTCTATCTTTTTTTTTCATACGATTCTTTAGCAAACATCTATATATGACCTTTTATATATGCATGCACAATCTATTGTACATATTCCTGTGTACACAACTTTGCAGAAAAATTCCAAGTAATGACCACACGCATGAAAGCTGGTCAAGGATAGCAACGTTAGCACTCACCCATGCTGGACAGCTACTGTAATAACCCAAAACAGGCCTTGTCGGAATTTGCATGCTAAGTCGGGAATTTAAGGGTATTTTAGTAATTTGTGCATGAGGAATTTGGATGATAAGGACTTAATTGCAAAAATTAATTAAAGATGTTAAGTGCAGGAATTATCTAGTGTGTGTGTGTTGTTTAGTAACAAGGATGTAAGGCAATTATTTAGTGGATTGTGTGTATTCTACTAAGGATTGAAAATATCTACTTAAGAATTATCTAGTGAGGTAGGAGTGTAGTGCCAAGGATTTGTAAGTCAAAGTAGTGGAAATTATGGTCCAATTAAAGCTTGCCACATAGGATGAGTAGGTAAAGTGCATTAATGAGGAGAGAGGGAAGGGAAGAAAGCAGATTTTCTGCTTCCTCTCTACGTTTCCCATTTTCACCTTTTTTCCCTCTCCTTTCTTCTTTCATTTTCTGCTCTTCCTTACTTGCCCTAACGTGGATCTTCAAGAGTTAAAGTTGGATTTGCTGAGTTTAAGCTAGATTTCTAGAGGTAAGTTCTTGAGTTTTGAGTGGGTTTTCTTCTTCATCTGTTACTCTATTTTTATGGGTTTTGGATGTGGTGTGTTTGTTGGATTAAGTGAGTTTTGGCTGGGTTTTTGTACAAGATTCGGAGGAGAAAAGAAAGAGAAAAGGGAAAGAGAAGGTGGGGGTTTGAAAGAGAAGATTAAAGCTGCAAATTCCAGGTTTCGGAGCTCTGTGTTCTGCATTTTCAGTTTGGGTGCTTTGTCTCTGCTCTAATTGCTCATAAGTGTGTTTATGTTTGATTTTCAGTAATTTGAGTGGTTTGGATATGAGTTTATGCATGAATTAATTTGGATAAATGTGTTAGTAATCCATGTTAATGATTGAGATAAATGTATATGAGGGTTGGTATTGAAAATGCATGAGTTTGGGAATTTCTTTGAATTTGATGTTTTATGGTGATCTTGAGTTTTGGCATGATTTTTGGAAATTTACTTGACTTATAGAGTTATAATGAGTTGTATGTTGAGTTAAGATTCATGCTTGTGTTTTGAGATTGTGATGTTAGATGGGTTGTCATATAGTTGTGATGATAAGGTATGATTTTGGCAAATTCTGTTCAGTTTTCATCTGATCTCCGTGTATTGTTTTTGTTATAAGTAGAGTTTTAGACCTCTATATCATGTGATTATTGAGCAATTAGAACCAAGACTTCCATGCCTTTAAAAGTCTCAGAAATGACCTTGGGCAAATTCTTCCTCTAAGATCCAGAAAATTTGCAAAAACCGTAGTGTCTCTGTTTGAACCGGGTTACTTGAACAGTATAGGTTGTTTAGCTCATATCTGAAGTTATAGATGTCGTAATGACCTGAAATTTGTCCCATTTGATTCTTAACATCCTAAGGATCAATTATTGTGAGTAATTTTTTCCTATAAATGAGATTTAGGGGTTGGTTTAGTCGATGCAAAGTCGGGGTGAGAATCTGTCCTGATAGCATGCCTTTCGTGGAGCATGTGTAGGTGGCTTCTGTCGCGCGCGCAACCCTTGTCATGAGCACAACAGAACCAAGTTGTTGAAGATGTTTTCTCTTATTTTGAACCCCATGGTTGTCTTGAACACTTGCCCTTCCTTACCCTCCTTTAGGTTGCGTATTTTGGTACGTTTTGCTTTCGAAATGCATCCGAACTTCGTTGTAACTGTCTAAAACTTATTCATTACTTGTTTAGAGTTTTGAGAAAGAATAAATAAATGTTTGATAATGGAAATTATGGGCTTTGATTTAGATGATGCATGAAGCCTTGAATGTGAGCTATTGAACCCAATTGTGTATTTGATTGAGTTGTGAAATGAATAGTGCTGAGATTTGGATTTTGTAAATTGATATTGTTCTTAGCATGATTTAATTGAAATTCTTAGCATAAATATTGTATTATATGTTAGAAATGATGGTTTGGTTGCTGGAAATGAGGTAAGTGGAAGTTTGAATTGAGTGTGTGTGTTTGGGTGTTGTGAAAGTGAGATTTTTCTGCAGATTTCCCGTGCATAGCTGGAAATCCCGATTCTGTCAAGAGCGCGACATGGTCGCGAGCTCGCGACAAAGTCCGGTGAAAGCAGCTCTCGCCCGCGTCCGAGCTGAGCAGTAGAGCCTCTGTCGCGAGCGTGACAGAGCGCTCAGCTGCCGATCCAAATTGGGTGACCCTCTGTCGCGAGCGCGCTCTCAAGCGCAAGCATGATAGATCGGGCTAGCAGCTCACTGTTGCGAGCGCGATAGTGAGATGTGTATTGTTCCCTCACCAGATCGTGAAGGTTGCCACGATCACGACCTGGGGCAAGTCGCCTTGTCGCGAGCACGACACTCCCTAGTTTCCAAATTGAGTTTTCTTTTGTGATTCTAATGTTTGATTTTCGAACTTGTGATGCCTTTAGGTTTATACTTGGACTATTTTATGAAGTATATTAATATAATTGGATGTATTATGCATGGACAATGTTATGAATTATATGAATGTGTTATGTTAAATTATGCGCCATGATGTGAGACATGATTTGTATTATGCATGACCTGCGAGAGTCAGTCTAGTGAATAGTTAGGCATGCCTAATAGAGTCTCTTTAGCTGCAGCACCTTTGGACGTTTGGACACTGATCAGGTCCCCGTTTGGTTCCTCGCGAACCCTTTTTAATGTGTTCAAATCCTTGCGATCCTTTTTAATGTGTTTGGATCTTGTTTAAGATCCCCTCAGTAAAATGTTTTTAAATGTGATAAAAATTAAATGGTTTTCGATTCGTACCCATAAGGTACCCTTTGGCCGATTCGTACCCGTAAGGTACTGTCCGTACACTCATTATCCACTATTGTGAGTCAGCAGGTGTTTAATTTGCTTGCTTTATCTGATATAAATGTAAGAATATGATATCCAATCGGGCATGCTGGTAAGTATGAACAGTCAGTTAGTATCTGAATGTGATTATAAGTTTTTGGAATGCTAAGATAGTGATTTGTATATATATTTATGCACATGTGACTCAAGTATGTTTATATTATGTATGATTATATCCGCATATGTCATATCGTATGTGTTTGCTTTGGCGACCATTGTGAATGGCCGTCCACTCTTTTTGTTGTTGTTATAAGTATAAGAATGTGAATGTTATGATTATAAAAATGTGAGTTTGTTCGGTTATGACTAGAGGTATGTGAATATGATTGTGATCATGAACTCTCGAATGTTATGAATGTAGTGTCATGTTATATGTTGCTTGGGCTTCTGTTATTGTAGTGATTTCGGCATGTTGGCATGTGTTTGCATTTTATTGTATGCTAATATATGTATTGGTATCGTGATGTGGGAGTGCTATGCAATTGATCTTGTGCATCAGTTCCAGCTAATGTATGTGCATTTTGTAACATAGCTGCATGTGGAATAATTAGTGATTATGTCATGATATGTCTATGATGATTTCGATATGCTATGCATGATATCTCGCGGATTGCCTCGGTAAGTATTTCTGTATGTGTACGCACCTATATTTGCATGACTATTGAATTTCTGTAATGTGTTATGGTTCCTTTTTAGCCATGTGTATCGGGTTGCGTTTAATTCTTCGATATTACTATATAATAACTGCTTGTTTAAATATCTTAGTGTTTGCGCATTTTGCATCCTCTGATTGTGACATTTTAGTGAACCTGGTTTATGCATGCAATTTATATGTATTGTGTATGATTATAGTTGCATAGTGTCCTTTTGTTTTTGTTCCTCCCCACTAAGCGTTATCGCTTAGCATGGGTTCCTTTCCCGTGTAGGTGGCAGGTTTTTGGATTCCGCTCGAGTCGCGCATCTGCAAGGTCGGCCACATAGGAGTTGGAAGTGTTTTATTATTTTGTTTTCAGCTCCTTATTTTAGATTTTGTATTTATATATCTTTTTGTATATTTTTGCTATGTAACTATTTTGTACTGGCAATTGATCAGGACAGTATTATTTGAATGTTGTTATATTAATGCATGACCATGTTGATGTTTCTCAAAAGCTTTAATTTTTGTTGTATTTCTGTATGTTTTTATGTATGAATGTATGCTTCCGCTTAGTATATGTGTGCATGTATGTGAATGAGCGTCGGTAGCGCACCCGCGTTCTTCCAACAGGGATGTAAGGGGGTGTTACAGCTACATCAAGATGGAATCTACGACGACAATTCTCTTAGACCTCTTAAGAGGCAATTCTCCTAGACATCTTAAGAGGCAATTCTCCTGACCTCTTAAGAGGCAATTCCCCTGGCCTCTTAAGAGGCAGTTCTCCTGACCTCTTAAGAGGCAATATCCAAGACCTCTTAAGAGGCAATTCTCGTAGACCTCTTAAGAGGCAATTCTCATAGACCTCTTAAGAGGCAATTCTCCTGACCTCTTAAGAGGCAAATCTCCAAGACCTCTTAAGAGGCAATCTCCTAGACCTCTTAAGAGGCAATCTCCAAGACCTCTTAAGAGGCAATTCTCCTAGACATCTTAGGAGGCAAATCTCCAAGTCCTCTTAAGAGGCAAATTCACAGAGTCCTCTTAAGAGGCAAATTCCCGAGTCCTCTTAAGAGGCAAATTCCCAGGTCCTCGAGGAGGCAAATTTCTGGGTCCTCCGAGGAGGCAAATTTCCAATGTTCTCTGAGGAGAACATTTCCCGCATTTTGTAGTCTATTTATTTAACGGCTCAGTGCAATCTTTTGAGGAGGACATTTCCCGCACTTTGTAAGTCTAGAGCAGACTCGGTGCAGTTCAGAAGAACAACCCTCATTTTGTAAGTCTGGAGCAGACTCGGCGCATCGCCATTGGAGGATGGCACCCCGCACTTTGTATGTCTGGAGCAGACTCGATGCAACTCAAGAGAGCGCTTCCTGCATTTTGTAAGTCTGGAGCAGACTCGACGTATCACCATCTGAGGATGGCCCTCGCACTTTGTACTCTTGTCAACGACTCGGTGCGATCCGAAAGGAATAACATTCATAGTTCAAGTCACAACACTATTCTCCAGGGAGGAGCTAGAAGGAGGCTGCCTTAGGTACGCGCTTCTTTTCATTTTCTGAATTTTGGGTCATCTAGGCACCCATGCACTAATCTTCCTAAAATTGGGGGCAACTGTAGACACCGGGTCCCGAGATAGTCCAGATCAAGATTACCTAATAATGAAATTAAGTGTGCCTATTTATAGGCAAAAATGAGAGTTAGAAATGATAATTTCCTTATCAAAATTGATTTATTAAAAGTAAATAAAAATGTGTTTTAAAAAATATTTTTAACAAATTATTTTAAGAAAAAAGTGAGTTTTGAAATTATAGTGTTTTAGCAAAAAAAAAATTCGGCTGAAAATCGGGAGTCGGCAGCGCCCAACACGTAGCGACACCCGTCATGCACGCCGACAGGCGTCACTTGCCCCTGCCGCGCTCCCGACGCCTCCAGCAGCCCCTATTGGCATTTTTTACTCAAATTTATGTTTTTTTCTTCAATTTTTTTTTGTAAAATTTAATTTTTAAACCCTTTTGTCTTCTAATCTTTCAAATTATTCAGTTTTTTTGTATTAATGGGAATTAAATTGTTTTAATTTTTCAATAAAAATATGATTTTTTGGAGGTATAAAAGAATTTTTAGAGGGAGAATTAGGGGGGATTTTTCTTAAGAAAAATATTTTTTTCTTCTTTTTCTTCTTCTTCTTCTTTTTTTTTTCAAGAAAAGTTCTCCAAATATTTCAATTGATTTTTTCCAAGTTAATTTTTAAGGTAAAAACAACAATTTTTTTCTGGGTAATTTTCTTCTTTTTATTTAACAAATTTTTCCTTGAGACAAAAAAGGATAATTTTTTGCTCTTGAGATAAAATTTCTCTTCAATATTTTATTTTGCTAATAAGAAAATTAATCATCTACCTTCATTTATCAAATCAAAATTTGAAGGTAAGTATTCTATGCTAAATTTTTAATTTTATTTTTGTTTACAATTAATTAGTCATCATGTAGATTTTTAAATCTTTTATTGTTTTTTAAATTGTTTATGTGATTTAGTTATGCGATTTAATATTTTTAGCATATTTTATTTTATTTTTGCATATTTATTTGATTGTTCATCTTTTGTTGTCATTTTTATTATTATTTAACATGTTTTGTTTATTTCTTTTTGTCTTTGCTTGCTTGATTGTTCATCTTCTTTGTTGTTATTGTGTTTTATTATTATTATTATTATCATCATCATCATTATTGTTATTATTATTATTATTATTATTATTATTATTATTATTATTATTATTATTATTATTACCCATATTGTTACTCTTATTATTATTATTATTATCTATTATTACTACTATCATTATTATTATTATTACTTTTATTATTTTTATTTAATGTTATTATTATTTATTATTTTTATCATCATCATCATCATCATCATCATCATCATTATTATTATTATTATTATTATTATTATTATTATTATTATTATTATTATTATTATTATTATTTTCATGCATGTTAAATTGTTAATATGTTAAGTTACTTATTTTTCTTATGTCATTTAATTGATTTGTTATACATTATGCATTTTATTTTATTTACTTTAATTCATATGTTACATGTTTAAATTCATTTTTATTACTAACATCAGTTCTATTTGTGTTTTTTTATTTCAATATTTATTTTTATGTGTGAGCTTTTTCAATAGTAAATAGGAGCCCATGGAAATTTATAGACACCATCTTGATTTAATTTGTCATTTTTATTATTTTTCATTATTGTTTTATTTGATGTTATTATGTAATATGTAATAAATTTATTTATTTTTATGCACCTTAATTAAAAGTCACAAAAAAGTTTTATATTAATAAATTGAGATCTTTTTCTAATAAAATATGACCAATGTCCTAATTTTAATCAATAGAAATTCATTTTAAAAAGAAGAGTTAATTTTCTTAAAATGGGATCACTCATCCCGATTTTCGCAAAGTATATCAAAAACAACTCTTCGATTTTTTAAAGTAAACATGAAGGAACCAATGTTCCTATCCTAAATAATGTCCCGATTTATGAATGTTTATTCATTTGATTTATTTATTTATTCATTTATTTATGTTTTGCTTGATTTTATTTTGGGGGATTGTACTTTTGTCCCAAATTTTAATACCTTTTTTATTTGGTAGATTGTATTTTGTCCCAATTTTATCTTTATTTTATTTTTTGTGGCTTGTTTTATTTTACTGCTTTCTTTATTGCTTTCTCTCGTGCTTGATTTGCGCTTTATTTTTTATGCATGACCGTGTGAGAAGAGAGATAGAAATTTAAAAAATAAAAATTCACTTATAATTAACCAAGACATTAATAAGAGTAAAGTTTTGAATCTTTCTCTGGTTTAAACCCCCAAGGTTAGACGAACTTTCCCAATTTCTTGTAAATTGGGTGGCGACTTTAAAATATCTCAAAGGTGCCTAAAAACTTTATGGGATTAGATGATATTTCCAGTATTCTATTGGAAAGAGGTGTTCAAAATATCTCATGAATTCTCAACATTAAAAGACGCAAACCCTCTCGGGCCCTAAAAGCGGGTTTTCGGGAACTGGTCGGGTCCGCGTGTGTCACAAGTAGATTTAGTTTCTTCTGAATTTGATATCCAATTTGCATCACTATAACCTTTTATCACAACAGGAAAACCACAATAATGCAAAGCATAACTCTTTCTAAAGCATTCCAATGTGTAATATTTGGATTATGAGTGTATCTACCCAACTTAGCCACAACAAATGCAATATTAGGTCTCGTATGATTTGCTAAATGCAACCAATATCCTATTATTTGAGAATATTTATATTGAGAAACACTTTCACCAAAATTTTTTCTCAATTTAATAGTCATATCATATGCAGAGGATACGAGAGATATATCAAAATAGCCAAACCTTTTCAACATTTTTTCTATATAATTTGATTAAGAAAAAGCAATGCCATCATTATTTTTTAATAATTTTATTACTAAAATTACATCAGTTTCACCCAAGTCTTTCATGTCAAAATTATTTGAATGAAATGATTTAGTCACATTAATTACATTTAAATTACTACCAAAAAATAGTATGTCATCTACATGCAAACAAAGTATCACATAAGATTTTTCAAAATTCTTAAAGTAAACACATGTATCAACGCTATTTATTTGAAAACTATTAGACAATATGACTTTATTAAATTTTTCATGCTATTGTTTAGGAGCTTGTTTTAGCACATAAAGAGGCTTCACTAGCCTATAAACTTTATTTTCTTGCACTGGTATAATAAATCCTTTAGGTTGATCCATGTAAATTTCTTATTTAAAATCACTATTCAAAAATGCAGTTTTTACATCCATTTGATGAACTTCTAACTTATAAATAGAAGTTAATGCAATCAAAAGTCTAATAGTTGTGATTTTAGAAATAGGTGCATATGTATCAAAAAAATCTACTCATTCTTCTTGTTTAAATCATTTCGTAACCAATCTAGTTTTAAATTTTTCTATGGATCAATCAGTTCTTAACTTTTTTTTAAAAATTTATTTACAACCAATTGTTTTACAACCAGGTGGAAGATCACATAAAAACCATGTTTTATTTAAATTAATTGAATTCATTTCGTCATTTACTACTTCTTTCCAAAAGGGAGCATTAGTTGAAATCATTGTTTTATGATATGTTTTAGATTCATCTTCAAGTAAGAAGGTATAAAAATCTGAGCTAAACTCTTTATTTTTTCTTCTCCTTTTACTTTTTCTAATTTCTTGAGTATTATTAAGAACACAATCAGAATTAGAAGAATACACATTAATAGGTTTGGATATCTTATTTTTTATAGGAAAAATATTTTCAAAGAAACATGCATCTTTGGACTTTATAATTGTATTATTAGTGATTTTAGAAATATCTGAGTTTAAAAGTAAGAAGCGACAACAATTGCTATATAAACCATAACCAACAAAAATATAATCAATTGTTTTAGGTCCTATTTTTCTTTTCTTAGTAATAGGAATACTAACTTTAGCTAAACACCCCCACACTTATAAAAATTTTAAAGATGGTTTTTTATTGTGCCAAAGTTCATAAGGTGTTTTATTACAACTTTTATAAGGAATTCTATTAAGAATTAGACATGCAGAATATAAAGCTTCACCTCAAAAATTATTGGCCAATCCAGAACTAACAGTTACTTCATTTGATTGAGGTGAATAGAAAGGTGTGACTTGATGAACTATACAATGCAACTCACAAAATTCATTCATGTCATTTGATGTGTATTCATCGCCTCTATCAAAACGCAAATTTTTAATTTTCCTATCAAGTTGATTTTCTACTTCCGTTTTATAAATTTTAAATTTATCAAACAATTAACTTTTGCAATTGATCAAATACACACAGCAATATTTAGAAAAATCATCAATAAAAGTAATAAAATATCTCTTACCACCACGAGTCAAAACATTATTACTATCACAAATATCACTATGTATCAATTCTAATAATAATGATTCTCTTATCACTGGTTTAAAAGGCTTTCTAGGTTGTTTAGCTTAAACACAAATTTGACATTTTTCCTTTTTATTAATTTCATGCCTTGGAATTAATTCTAAGCCCATCATTCGTTTCATAGTATCAAAATTAATGTGTCCAAGTCTACCATGCCAAGTGTCATTACATTCAATAACAACAATAGAAGAATTAACAACAGACATATTATTTTTAGAAAATGCCACCACATTCAATTTATATAATCCATTAACTAATAACCTTTTCCAATAAAAGTACCATGTCTAGTAATAACAACTTTATTCGAACCAAGAAGAACATTAAAACCATTTGATCTAATAAAGATGCACTATAATCAAGTTTTTCCTCAAACTAGGAACATGAAAAACATCATCTAAAACAAAAAAAATTTCCAGAAGATAATTCCAACTTTATTTGTCCTTCTCCTAGGATTTGAGCCTCACTATCATTCCCCGTACTCACAGATCTTGCACTTGAAACCTGATAAGAGGAGAAAAACCTTTTATCAACACAAGCATGAACATTAGCACCAGAGTCTATCCACCAATTATTTGAGTTAAAAATTATATTTAACTGTTGGGCTAGAAATAAAGTACCTGTGAGATGAGAAAGGAGAGCTTGGTTCTAAAGTTACCATATTAGCTTGAGATTTTTGAACTGTTGATGCTTTAATATATTGTCCATGACGTTTAAAGCAATTTTTGGCAACATGATTGGCCTTTCCACAAACCCAACATTTTAAACCCTTTTTTTTATTAAAATTATTATTTTTTGGTTTATCATTATTAATTGCCTTTACCACCAGAATTTTTCTTATAACCATTTTTCTTAAAATTCTTTATTTTAGGCTTATGAACATTTTCAACAATATGAGGTTTTGCATGAAATTCAGAATTTTGTTTTAGTGAAATAGGATGTCTCTCCTCAATTCTCAAAGAAACCAACAAATCATCAAAAGTAAAATTTTTTAGTTTTTGTTTTAAACTTCTAGCAAAATCAGACTAGAAGGTGACAACTTTTTAATAAGAGAAAAGACAAACACAATATCATGAAATTTAATGCCTTTAATTTTCAAGTCAAAAACAATATTCTCAAAATGATGAATTTGATCAGACACACTTTTTTCATCCACCATATGAAAATCAAGAAATTTTTCAATAATGTATTTTTTCAATCCCTTTCTTCAGTGCCATATTTAGTTCCAGTACATTCCACAATTCAATAGCAGTTTTAGTATGACAAAAAATACGATATATATTATTAGACAAAGCACTTAAAATTCGACCGTGGCATAAGATATCTTTTTCATTAAAATCATCTTTGTCATTAGAACTAGTAACAGCATTAGATGCAACAACTTCAGTGGAGTTTTTAGATGTTTTTGTAAGAGCCAATTCAGTGAGTCAAAATTTCATTTGTTGTTGCCAACAAAGAAAATTTTGACCCGAAAACTTTTCAGGCTTACTAGATAAAGACTTAATTAAATCTATGATAAAATAAAATCTAACAATGATTTTCCCTCAAAGAATGTTAGAACAATTTATAGCTAATTAACACAATTAACACCAACTAACAATAAACACACTAAGAATTATTTAAACAAAGCAACAATAACAATAATAAATCAATAACAATTAAATCAAGAAAAAATTTAGAGTAACTTGTGAATTTATGGATTGAAACACATTGAAGTGTGGTGTCCTTTGAGAGGAAATGGGCCGCCTGCATTGAGTAATATTTAACCACGTCCCCCTCGCAACATACTCCAACCCGTTGAAATTTTTATGTGCAGCTAAAAATTTCCCGAGTCGATTATTCCCAATGCTTAAATAATAACTTTGGAAGGAATTGTTTAATAATCCGACAAAACCCAACAATAAAATTCTTGTAATTGAGAAGGAAGAATAAAATATGTAAATCTATATAGGACTTTGGTGTGTAAAAGAAGGTGTTCAAAAGGCAAAAGTTTTGTATATATGTTTCTATTTTAAAGTCTACTACACTCCTATATCAGAAAGATAATATAGCTATATAATAATGAAGAAATATTAACGTTAGTTTTGATGTAGGAGTGGCTATCAAATAGGGAAACTTTAAGGAGAAAAAATAGCATGTAAAGTAGAAAATTCTGCCACTAATTAGCCTAATTTTAGGAACTACCTTTTACTCATTCAAAATAAATTTTTAATCAATAAATTCAAAAAGTCTCGAAGAAACCCATCAATAGAAATGAAAGAGAGAACAAAATACAAAGCAATGGGAAACTAGTGGCAGAGCATCAACTGATAGAAAGATAGGCCATTAAAATTGTAGAGATTGACATTTGGAAGCCTTATTAAGAAGAGATACAAGGCTGAGAAGAACCAGTGGTTCTTTTCCAAGATCAGTTTTTGACATATAACATTTTTGTTCCGCTATAATTTTAGTTACTTTTAGCTGGATTTTAGTTGATTGATAAAGTTATCAGAAATAGCTTTCTAATATATATTTATTTTTGAATTTTAATTGTTATTAACACCGATTTGGAAGAAAAAAGACACTGATATTGAAGGAACAAAGATACCAAGAATTGCCAAGAACCACAATGAAGCAATACTAGCAAATATGGCTAGCTCAACAAACAAAGGCATACAAAAGCCATGAAAGAAGCCCGCCTTCTTAGCACATGTATTCATTCGTAATGGATCGTAGCAAATTTCTGGAGATCGAATCAAAATTCTAAATTATTTGATTAAAAAAGTTAACTAAATAATAGAAAGAGAGTTTTGGAAAGACATAGTTTATATCACAAAGAAAAGCAGTGTTTGTAGACTAGTTCTTCATTGTTGGGAGAGACGAGATATCCGTCTTGTGTTCCAAGATTCGATGGTTCGCAAGATCCTACAATTATTTGATAGAGCAATCTAAGCAAAGATAGGAAGTCCTTTCCTACCATGATAGGAAAAAGCTATCTAGATAGCCTCTGAAAGGATATGACGGAACCTTTCATGGATCTAGTGAAAGGAAAACTCAGATGGAATTTCGAGGGTAATGAATTGTTCTGCACCAGTAGCTACAATGGGGGGTTGATTTCACTCACGGTCACTCAACTTATCACTTATCGCGCAAAAGTAACCGACTTTTTTTTCTTACTTAAATGTCACTGAACTTTTAACATTTTTTCAAAAAAGTCATTTTAACCGGAATCCGGCGAGAACTCTCGCCAGATTGATGACATGACATGCCATATCAGAAACTACATGTCGTTTAACAATATCAACAACAAATGCTACATCTAAATCAATTTCACTCACAGTCACTAAACTTATTATTTATCGCGCAAAAATAACTAATTTTCTTTTTTTCCAACTTAAATGTTACTGAACTTCTAACATTTTTGCAAAAAAGTCATATATTTACTATTCGTTGCCACGTGTCATATGCTATGTCATCAATCCGGTAAGCGTTCTCGCCGGATTCCGGTAAACATGATTTTTTTGCAAAAATATTAGAAGTTCAGTGACATTTAAGTAAGAAAAAAAAAGTCGGTTACTTTTGTGCGATAAGTGAAAAGTTGAGTGACCATGAGTGAAATTGACCCGGGACGCTGATCAAAACGAGATGATTGAATATATTCTTTAATAGGTCTAGAAGGTTGTCGTATCGGGACTTTGATAGATTGGGTGAAAGATGATTTTTGTTTGGAAAAAACATCATAAGGGTTGAGGAAAAGGATCTCAGTATTTTGAATTTTTTGAGTATATGGGAGGAAAGAAAGTTCGTAAAGAAAATATAATTTACAAGGAGGAGATAATGATAAAGAGAGAGAACGTATCGTTCCAGTAACTGAGTTAGTATATAACTTAGAACACTGGCTCTAATACCAAGAATCGCTGAGAGCCACTAGAAGGAATACTCAGCAGGTATGGCTAGCTCAATAAACAAAGGCACACAAAAGCCATAAAAGTAGCCTGCCGTGGTAGCACATGTATTTATTTATAATGAACCGCAGTAAATTTCTAGAGATCAAATTAGAATTTTAAATCATATGACTATAACAGTTAACTAAATAATAGAAAGTGAGGGAAGATAAGGGTTGTGTCACATATATCGCATGCACATTGATAAGGTGGCATCACCATGTTGTGCCACTTATCAACTATAGTTGACTAAGGTATAAGCATAACTATTTAATCTCAATCTTAATTTATTATGCTAATCTAATCTTAATTTTGAATGTCAAGATAAATACGGAAGAATTGCACTTTTTCCACCAAACTTTTAAATTTGTGCGATTTAATCCATACCCAAATTTTCAATTTTACAATTTAGCTCTAACATCTAAAACTGGGGCTTTACAAGGGCATTTTACCTCACTCTCTAATTGTAGCTCCTCCTCTCTATGTCAGTGTCAAAACCTTTCCTTCTCACGGTCACCACCTCTCTTCACTTGCATCAATTGCTCCCCCGTTTTTTTCTCTCTATTTTGTTTTCTAAATTATAATTTGGAAATTTAACAAATGACAGAAAGAATACTTGCTTAAATATTAGTTTAATGGGAATAATGTAAAATAGTATCTCATTTACTAGGATCTATGATTAACTATGGCAAAGAAATTCATGCATTTTCCATGCTAAAGATGCATATTGAAGTAAAATGCAATCTTGGTGCTTTAGGTATTTTTTTTTTAGAGAACATAATTCCTTAACCCTTAATCTTTTTTTTTTTAGTTTAATTAGCTAGTTGGATAATAGTTCAAATCATATATATATATATATATATATATATTCAAAACTTATATTTGATGAATTATTTGGATATTTGTGACTCGTTATTATATTTATGTTAAATCTTTGTTATAAATGTAAAATGACTCGATGCTTGATGATGAATGAGTTTTTTTTTTTTACGTATTTTTATTTTTTTATATAATGGTATTTGTATTGTATTTACAATTTTTTTTTAATAAATAACAGTATTTAAAAAATCAAGAAAAATCCGATCAAACCTAGTCCAAACAATTGAACCACGATCATCTTTGCCCTCTTTGGTTCTTTGTCTGGTGTCTTTTAATTTCTGACATCAATATATAGAGATGAAACAAGTATTGATGGAACGAGAGAGAGGAGACTGTTTCGTTAATATAAAAATAAGGTGAATAAAAGTGCCATGTGGCCCTTGATCTTTCAGCTAGAGTAATTTGCACCTTAAATTATCAAATTGGATCAAATCAATCCCTTAGTAAAAAACACATTAACTTTGACCCATTTTTGGCCATTAACTAATACAAGTGGCATAATGGTTAAGGTCAAATTATATACAGCCCTATAAAATTATATTTAGTCCAATCTTAAATTTAACCAGGTATTCTTTAAAAATTAAATAGATATTAGCAAAAATCAAGCCAAATAGAATGAAAATCAATTTTCAGTTCAAATGTCTAAATAATTTAAAAACAAAAAATCACAATTACTTAAATTTTCTTTCACTACAAGAAAATCAATTTTTAGCAACGGAAATAACATTCTGTCGCTAATTAAAATCAATTCTGTCACTATTTAGAGACGGTAAATATATTCCGTCGCTAAAAATGGCGGGAGTATTTTTTCTCCAACTTTAATGACGGAAATTAGCGACGAAAAATTTTTGCGTCGTAAGAGACGGAATTTTGCGACGGAATGCTAAATTTTAGCGACGAAATTGTATTTCCGTCGCTAAAATATATTATAATTAATAATATATTTTTTTAGCAACGGAAATAGAATTTCTAGTGGCGGAAATGCAATTTTCGTCGCTAAAATATATTATTAATTAATAATATATTTTTTAGCGACGGAATGAGATTTTCGTCGCTAAAATTAGCGACGGAAATTAAATTTTCGTTGTTAAAATATATTATAATTAATAATATATTTTTTTAGCGACTGAATGAGATTTTCGTCGCTAAAATTAGCGATGGAAATAGAATTTCTGTCGCTAATTAGCGTTGAAAACATAATTTTCGTCGCTAAATTCACTTTAAAAATCAGTTTTTTCTCTCTCCTCCCCTCTCTCTCTCCCATCTCTCCCTTCTCTGCCGTGCAACACAGCGCCGCCGCACCTCCGGCGTGCCTCTCCCGGCGTAGATTGGCTCTCTCTTCCCTCCAGTGCCGATCCGGCCCCCTTTCCCTCCGGCCGGCGACTTCCTCCTCTCCCTCTCCCCTTCCTTTCCTTTCCTTTCCCGCTTCCCCTTTCCTCCTCCGCCACCATCAGCGTCCTTCCACTGTCTCTCCCTGATCCAGCGTGGTGGACGGGCCTTCTCCCAGCTCCGGCGCCTCCCTGCTGGCTGTTGTCCCATCCCCTCCGCCGGCGTCAGGTAAGCTTAAATATGTTTTGGTTTTTTTTTTGTTAATTTATTTATTAATTAATTATTTTTTTGTTTATTATTATTATTATTATTATTATTTAAAATGTTAATATTGTTAAATAAAATTCTGAAAAATTAATTATTGTTAATGTTACTATTGTTAGAATTATTATTATTCAATTATGTTAATTATTATTATCATTATTTAAAATGTTAATATTGTTAAATATAATTATGAGAAATTAATTAATGTTAATGTTATTATTGTTAGAATTATTATCATTTAATAATGTTAATTATTATTATCATTATTATTAAATAATAATATGAATAATTTTTGTAAGTTATATTATTATTATTATTATTATTATTATTATTATTAGTTAGATTATTGTTAAATAATGAAATGATAAATTTATTATTGTTAGTATTATTAGAAAATAATAATCTTAATAATTTATTTAAGAATATTATTAGTACTTTTATATATTATTAATAAATAATAAAATCTGAATATTTGAGAAATTAAGTTGTTTATTAATATTATTGTTTATTAATATAATTAACGTAAAAATGATCAGCAATTGTCTGAAATAATTTTGTAATAATAGTTGTTTATCGAATTTCTTATTTTATTAACTTTTATATTTACTTTTTATTGGTAACTAGATATATTTAATTCTAACAACGAAATTACTTTGTTCACATAGACATGTAAGTATTACAAAACATTAATGTCATTATTGTTATTACTGTTTAAAATTACTTTTATTACAATCGAGGTGGATGGGGAAGACAAAATTGTGTTAGGAGTTTGCATTGTTGTTGGATGCCAGTACATAATTAAAAATTAGAAATGCTTTTCTGTCTTTGTCTACGAGAGGTTTGGTTAATATTTAGGGGAAATTCTACCGAAATTTTAGTAAAATCTTGTACGAATTGTCAATAAATTACAGTTCAATTATAATTATTTATTTGTTTGCAGGAAACATCGATTGGCGACCAGCAAGGGACAAGTGCAACAGAAAATTCAACAACGTTCACAGAATTCAGATAATATTAATGAGAATCAGATTTATTATGACATGGTTGGTGGTAGAGACCAGTGAGGACGGGTCTTCGGAATACTGTACGTGTGCTGCAATCAGAATTGCAAGAATCACAAGTTCGGTGGCAACAATCAAAAGCTTGGTGGGAACAATCACTCGACTTCATATCTCAGCTACGTAACGAGATGGCTAATTTGAAGGGTATGATCACGTCATCATCGCAGCAGTCTGATCATTCACTTCAGCCACCGCCTCCTCCGCCACCATCAGCTTAGTTAGGATTTTGAAATATTATGACATCGTTAAATAATTATTAAGTTTATGATAAGTACAATTATTATATTATATTATTTTCAAATATTAAATTTTAGATATTATCTTCATTTTTACATTATTCGAATATTAATATTATAGGTTAATTTTATAGTTTTTAAGAATTAATTTAAAAAATCGGAAAATTACCGACGAAATTGCAATTTTCGTCGATAATTTTTTCGATGGAAGTTCAATTTTCGTCAAGAAATTTACCGACGAAATTGCAATTCCGTCGGTAAATTGCTGACAGAAAAATTAGTGACGAAAAATCAATTTCCGTCATAAAAATTACCGACGGAATTGCAATTTTTGTCGGTAATTTTTTTGACGGAAAATTTTCCATCGGTAATTTTCCATACACATCGTATGCTGACGAAATTGTTTTCCATAGGCAATTCGGTTTCCCGATGAAATTTTCCTATTTTCCGTCGGGAACCTAATTTTTTCTTGTAGTGTTTTTTTTTTATTTTTTCTTACTAGACTTTTGCAATAGAGAATGGAGGATATTTTACATATATATATATACTTACAATCTAGTTATAAGAAATTATCATGAATAGAAGCATCGATAGGAAGTTGGCTCAATAGAGTTAAAAATACTGCAATTAATAAAAAAATCATTCACGTAAAAAAAAGAGAGTCACTTAAATATTTTAGTAGGATCAATTTTAAAAAATATTAAAAATAAGTTTTTTTTTTTTTAAAAAAAAAAATTTTGTTTAGTTGAGTGGGTCAATAGATCCCACTCATCTAGGGTTACATTCCTAGTTAGCTACATCCCACTCAGCCAACGTTAGCTACATTCAATGAAAAAGTATCGATGATAAGTTTAATATAACAATATTCTTTTTTTATTAACTCATTATTGAAATTTTATTTATCATTACAAAAAAATAGTAAATTAGCGACGAAAACTTCCGTCGCTAATAGAGGTATTTTATTCGCTAATTACTTTTAGCGACGCGACGACGAACCGTCGCTATTTGATCTGTCGCAAGGAATTTTGAGACTAAAACATAAAATAGTCGCTAAAAATAGCGACGGCAAATTCCGTTGCTAAAAATAAAATTTTCATCGCTAAATAACCCCTAAAATTAATCGCCATAAATATTAAAAGTTTATTAGCGACGGAAAATCCGTCGCTAAAAATATTATATTTTTTAATATTATTTTCAATTTAATTTTTTTATTATAATTTTCAATTTAATTTTTTATTATAATTTTCAATTTAATTTTTTATTACAATTTCCAATTTAATTTTGTTGTTGTTGTTGTTGTTGTTATAATTGTTATTATTATTATTATTATTGTAACATCCAAAATTTAATTTATATAAATAATTCTACAATATTATTAATTTAAAAAATATAAAAATATAATATCATAGAAGTACATTAAATTGAAACCGTACTTAAAAAGTATTTAGAAAATTAAAAACATCCCATACAATTCAAATTCAAATGTTTATAAATATCCCACACTTATGATATAAACATTATCTAAAATAAAATCAAAGATAAAAGTTAACTTTTATCTAAAATGTTGATATAAATATACATCAACTTTAAGTTTTGCATCCCCACTATGACTATATCATATCAATTAAAAGTCCCACAAGGCTCTCAACATCACTTTGAGATCCTTCTTTCAATTTGGTCAGAATATACATGACAATATCATCAACAAATCTGAATTTCGGCCCGTCAAACATGGTTAGCTAACATTCCACCTGTGAGTTTACATGGCAAGCAATTCTTCAGATATAAACTACAGAGACCAATGACTTATTATCAAGTAGCACCAAATCTATATTAAAGAAAAACACCAGGAAGCAAGACTTATATACAATGAAGAATATATCCACAACATAAAAGATATAGATGTTGTATACCTGTGACAACCCCCAAATTGGCTGCTAGTGATTGGATAATAAGAGTAGCACATGATGCCACTAATATGATCCAAAGTAACTGCAAAAATAGTAAAGCCCTATCAGCATCCGCATCACTAAATGATAATGTCAAATTTGAATATATATATATATATATATATATATATATATATATCATGAAAAGACTACTACTTTTTGCATCAAACAGAAAGTAGGGGTACCTGATACCTATATTGTGCTCATGCTTGCAGGTCAGTCTCAACTACAGATTCACTCTAATGGCCTGCATGATAGCCTAGAAGTATTCAGTATTTTCTGTATGTCTGTTGTTAGTTTCGCAGTATGAGATTTTATTTCTGGAGTTTTATGTTCAGTAAAGTTTAAAAGTTAATCGTGCCTGAGTCATAGTAGTTCTGGGATGGGTGACCTACTGGGAAGGTACTAGTTACAGTAAGTCAAAAAATATTGTTGCATAAATATGATCTGTAAAGTGAATGGAGTCGGGTGGTACAGTATTGTGTGAAAACGAGGTCATATAGGCCCCCGAATGCCCGTCTGAAGTTTGGTTCGGTTGAACCGAAGTTTGACCGAATTTTTTGAAAATGATGGAGTGGATAAAAAGTGTCAGTATGGGAAGTGTACAAGTTCAGAATAATTTTTAGAATTTTTTGACAGTTTTAGATTTGAGTTTTACGGCAGAAACCGACTGAATTGGACCGAACCAGTTTAGGTGAATCGAGGCCCAAATGGACTCCGATTGAGCTAAAATTTTGTGTGGAGGCTATTTTTGATATTTGAAACATGATGGAAATAATTTTGAGTGAAAAAGAGGTCAAGAACATTCAGATTACCTAAAACAGTGCAAAATAACCCGAAAATCGAAAATCGGACCAAACCGGTCCAACCACAGTGCAAAATGACCCGAACATTAAGATTAAATAAAATAGTGCAAAATGACCCAAAAGGCTGGAGAAATCCATATTTCTCCATTGCAGCCGCCGTCCTCTCTCCCATTCATGGCCGAATGCATCTTTCTCTCTTCTCCTCCATTTTTCTTCCAACTTTTCTCCATCTCACCCCAAAATCAAGCTTTCCCATCATAGTTTAGCTCCCATAGATTCTATTGGTGCCATTAGAAGTCCATTTGGTGGATGGAAAGTGGGTAAAACCTAGACTTGGAAGTTTAGGTGTGAAATTGAGGTATGTGTTTTAGGTGTTTTTAATTTTGTTTGAAGGTTCCTAAGGGTACTTTAGGATGTGAATAAGATTTTTATGAAGTTTATTTGTGAAAAGGAAGCTTGGTTTTGACTAGATCTACATTTTTGTGTATGAATCCTATTATGTCCATTAGGTGAAGGGACATCTAGCCAAACTAAAGGCAAGGAAAAGACTCCTTGAGAAGTGTTTTGCAAGGATTTGAGGTTAGTGATTGTAAATTCCATCTATTTCCATGTGTTAGTATGTGTTTTTTGTTATATTTGTTAACCATGTGTGTGTTTAAGGCATGTTTAATTGAAAATAACCTTATATTAATGTTTAAGGATGTTAATAATGATGGAATGAATGATTAAAATGAAGAAAATAATTTTGTAGGAAAAGGTACTTCTTTGGTCGGATTGAAAGTATGGGATTTTCATGTGTTTAAATGATAAATAATGCATGATTTTAATTGATTTATGATATTTAGCATGTTAATTAATGAATGGTATGTATTAGACCATGTGAAGGATGCGTTATGTATGTAATACACATGTGGCCGAATGGTAATCATGAGTAAAAATGAGATTTTGATGTGTTTTAATGGAAATAAATGGTATAGTGATGTTATACAACATGTAATTGGCCTAAATGAATGATAAAGTGGGTTAAAAGAATTAATGGTGAAAAGATGGAATGTTGGCTGAATGTATGCATGGATGTGTGCATGTATATCATGATGAATTTATGTGTTTATATGGCATGTGATGGTGTAAGAATGATAATCACATGTATATTGATGTAATGGCATGAAAAAGAATGAGATGAGATGATAATATGCCATAAAAAGTATGTATGACACATTAATAATGTGGAAAATAAAATAATATTGCCCTATTTGATGAGCTGATAGTCGAGTCTAGTCTCAGGATATGTTGGCTAGCCATAGGAACATAAGACTGCGGGAGTGAGCATGGCGTCTCACTATTTTTATAGGTAATTGATGGACCTATTATGCATTTTTAAAAGTATATGTTTAGAAAGACTGGAGTAATCCTTCGGGATTCCTTCAGGTTTAGAAAGACTAGATTGATCAGTCAGAGGTCTCTATAGGTTATTGTGAGCCCTTAGGGGTTCGCATCCCGTTTATCCTGTACATAGAGTCTGCCAGCATTATACCGGGGCAAAAAGGGTAATAATGAGCTTTAAATGGTTAAAATGTGATTAATTTGATGTTATGTGTGAAAAGGACATAATTGTAATTATGTAAAAAGTTTGAGGGCAAAACGGTAATTTTATAAAAAGTTGGTAAAAAGTGAGAAAGTTAGGTAAAAAGTGTAAGTGTAAGGGTAAATTGGTAATTTTGACCAAATATGAGGTTAAAAAGGTAAATTAGTGAAAAAGTGATATAACAAGGACCTAATTGTAATTTGGTGGAATTATAAGGTTAAAAGTGGTATTTAAGCGTAAAAAGGTGATTAAAACAGTTAAAATATAATTAAAATAATATTTATATGTAAAAAGGGATATAAATGGAATTATATGAAAAGTTGCGGGTAATATGGTAATTTTGTGCTTATGTGTGTAAATGATGATTAATAAGGGTAAAAATGTCATTAAATTGTTAAAAATGTAATTGGTAACTTTGAGGGGTAAAAACATAATTTGGCAAAGAAATGACAATTGGAGGGTAAAATCGTAAAATTACATGTTAAATAATGTAAAATGTTTAAATGGAATATAATTGAGGGCATTTTGGTAATTATGAGTAAAGGAAAATGAGATAATGGCATAATTGTAATATTGGTGTGAAATAATTGAACTAATAGCAAAATGGTAATATTAGTGAAGTTGAATTTGAACTAATGGCATAAGTGTAAATTTGGTGAAATAAAATGAACTAAGGGCATTTTTGTCATTTTTGAAAACTTTAAGGGTAAAATTGGAAAGTTGCCATAAGTTAAGAATAAAATGGTAATTAAGGTAATTGATGTGTGGTAATTGTATAAATGGCTATAATTAATTGATTTATTGATAATTATGTGGATTATGGCGTGCATAATTAATAAATTAAGTAAATTAATTGTTTATTAGTAATATTTATTTATAAGTATATTTTGAATATTGTTTATGCATGTGAACCTTAGTCTAGTGGAAACTTTTGGAATTGCAATCACCACTGACCATTTTTAATGCCCAGCACGTAGTTTTGTTTGACTGCGTGTAGATTTGCCTTAGAACTTGGAGCAAGGCACCTCACATATTTTGGGAGCGAGCAAGAGTTTACATTTTGAGTAATAAGTATGTAAGAAGTGTGGCGTGTATATGTCTTATATTTAGTTTTGGGCATTGGTATTTGTATTGGACTGTATAACTCGTAAAAGTATAGTATGTGTGTGATGAATGTTATTTATGACTGAATGTATGTGTATGTATGTTGGCATGCCAAATATTGTGATAGAAAATTTAGTAAATGAATTTGGTAATGGTAAATGTATGTTTGCATATAAAAGGAAAATTGACCAAATGAATAGTAGCTCAGGACAGTTACAAGTCAATCAGAAAATTGATATTAAGATAAAGATATAGTTAGCTAATTATAAGTTAATTGAATTCGTTTAATCGGTTTAGCTAACTATAGTATTATTGTCCGTAGAAAAACAAATACCGGTTTAAATTAATTGGCTATTTAATAACCTGATTAGTTTAATTAGGTTAACAGAATTGGAGAACAGTTAATTAATGGTACATAAGGCTTAATGGTGTTACATTCACACAAAAGATTTAGTGGACAGACCTATTGGTGGCTATATTGATACATATATGCAGAAATAAAGATAGAAAACTTGGCCTCAATCAGGTAGTTCCTCCTTCAATAACCATTTTATGCATTGACAATTAAAAAAAACTAACATTCATAGTACTAGAAGCATGCATTTCACATTATCAACAATAGCAATTAAATAGTGATAAGCAGAAGAATTTCAAAGCTGGGCTCAATCAGACCAAAGATACAACAAATGCATAATACTTTAGGAATTGATAAGTTTTCCATGTATGAGGTCACCCAAGTACAGAACAATGAGTTATGAAGTGGCCCATTTAATATATTGATCAATGATTGAATAAACCAAGTCTCCTACATAAGATGAAGAAAAACAAAAGAACACTTTTGAAAAAAGTAAAAAGAATAATCCACCAATTATTATAGCTCTTAAGATCAACAAATTACTTCCCTTCTCTACTGACATGCATACATTATAAACACTTGGTCAAATGATTGATGAATTAACAAATTCTTTTATAAGTCTCTAAATTTAACTCTTTTATCAATAATATATATAAAACTCAAGAATGACAACAACAAATGAAATACACAAACATCCAAATAGCTCACAGCTCACAATCTAAATAATTTCATGTTCTAAGGCACATGAACTAATCCAAACAATAATACCATAGCAGAAAAACAACGTAAATAGGTTAATACATACAAAAATAAGTCTTGTGACAG
The DNA here is from genome assembly GCA_947683425.1 of Excoecaria cochinchinensis. NCBI lineage: Eukaryota > Viridiplantae > Streptophyta > Magnoliopsida > Malpighiales > Euphorbiaceae > Excoecaria > Excoecaria cochinchinensis. Next base: position 12,250,571 of record CANTUQ010000119.1, read on the forward strand.
CTTTCTTTAGAGAAAGAAATCAGATCACCAAGTAAATAACTAAAAGAAACCTCATTTTACAAGCTTTCTAGACTAACTCGCAATTAACAAAGAAAGAAAATCAAAATCTAGACTAACTCGAGAATTAATCAAGTATAACGCAAGAGCACCAACTTATAGACGAAAAAATTAAATATAAACAAATTGAAAAAGAGAGATTGCAGATGATTACAGAGTATTGGCATGCTGAATATCAGCTTCAAAGCTGTTGACAGCTTTGAAAGAATCCTTAGAAGACAACTTCCCCATGGCAGAAAGAAATTCCCATAAAAAAATATAAAATTGAATTAAATACATAACTAAAAAAATACAACAAATCAAACTCATAAACAGGTAGAGAATGCAAATGAGAACCTATAAGAACGGCAAATCGAAATAGCTATACATTTCACTGGATTTGTTATTCATCAAAGCATAACAAGCCAAGTCACAAACACACACAACAATTCAACCATAAACACAATAACTCTTGATAAAAATGTAATTTAACTTGACTATATTACTTAAAAATTAGAAATATAACTTATTCTAGGCTTAAAACATTAAATTCCTAAAATTATTATTTTAAATCCCTAAACTCCCATAATCTGTCCTTAATTATTTTTCCTCAAACCTTCGGATTTCAAGTCAAGATCACTCACATTAGGGGGCTAATGGTGCAATCAGTGGCCGGTGACGAGGAGGAGGAGGAGGCGTCGGGTGGGGCTACAAATCCCGACTCCAAACGCGAGAGGAGGAGGGCAGCAGTTGTTGCCGTCACGCGCAAAAGAGGGGGAAAGAGAGGAGGCGACGTGGTCGGCTGACAGCGGGGACAGGGAGGCTGGGCGACGGGGAGGAGGAGCAGATCGAGGGAGGGGGGCTTGAATGGGATCGGGGCAGAGAAAGGGAAAATGAGGAAAAGAAAGAAAAGGAAGAAGAGAAGGACGGGGAAGCCCAAAACGATGTAGTTTTGGGTTTTCTTCTTTTTTTTTTCTTTTTTTTTTTATATTAAATTACCATTTTATCCTTCCCAACACACCCACACACCAATATTTACCACCAAATTAAACCCCTAAATTTTAATATTTTACACTTGCTCCTTTTTTAAATTATTCTATTTATTTACCCAAAATATCGGATTCATTATCCTCACTATTCGGATCCATTATTTCGGGGCGTTACACACTCTCTCCCGTTTTCTATACTAAATTGCATTTTTCCTTTCCTTTGATTTTAAATTCTATGTTCTTCTTTTTATTCTTTAAGTATTTATTTATTTATTTTATTTACGATTTAATTATTTAATTAAAATTGACACTTAACTATTTTCGGGTTTAAAATTAAGATTCAATTTTTTTTTCTACCGGGTTATTTTTTATTTTTTTTATCTATACATATACATACATATATTAATTTAATTATTTATTTGTATATATAATTCATTTAGTCAAAGTTATTAATTCAAAAATCGAAAATAATATCTGTGACGCGCGCCGAACCCTGCAGGACGCCCCGAAGGCCCACTCTTAGGGCTTTCGAGAGAGATTCATGAAAACTTGTAAGGTATTTACAAGCGCGTCTATTTTGGACAACAGGGAGGTTTCTTGGAGTCGCCACCTAATAAAATATTGAGAAAGTTCGTTTCGCCTCAGTGAGCCTAAGACGACGCATAATATCCATTTTGGACAAACCAAAGGAATCTTTGAGGCAATCACCCCAATATAACATTGGAATGACTCTCTAATCCTATGGAGTCTAGGATTGTAAATTTAAGTCTTTTGGTGGGACACAAGAGGTGTCTTGGAGACCCCATTCCAATGAAACACCGGAATGGCCCTCTCGCCTCGTTGAGCCCAAAGACCAGAGATAGTTCGGGACTTCTCATTTATTCATACCTTGGTTATCTTATAATTAAGTTTTGAATTTAAGTTTTCATCCCTTTTCTCATACATTTAGATGCGATAATTAGAGCACAAGTTTGATTATTCAAGGAAAGCGATAAATAAAAGGGTAAATAAAATAAAGTACATGAAAATAAAATATAACAAAACTAGGGGCGGAATACAACCCCCATTGTAAATAAAGTATAAAACATGCATAAATCGGGATATTCATTAATGATGAGGACATTGGTCCTCGCATGAATATTTATTATAAAATAATTTTTATGTAATGATTTTGCATGGAGAAAATTGAGACATTGGTCCCATTTTATTTAGGAAAAATACCAATTTAATTAATAAAAAACATTTTTGATTTTCTTTCTAGCGGATCTAAATAAACACTTTTACAAGAAAATATACATGGCAAAAATAAATGAAAAAAAAATCCAAATAAGTAAAATATTACAAATAAAAAATAAATAATCCGAACGAGCCTTTTGGATCTCCCCGTGTGCTTGCAAAAATACCCAAGCAAAAAATGAGTTTAGACATAAAAATAAAATATAAATAAAATAATGTTAGTAATTAAATCAATTAAATCAATTAAACATACAAAATAATGAATAACAAATTAAAATAAAATAAGATGACATGAAAAGAATGATAATTGAATCAAAATGTTAACAAACCAAAATAAATGAGAAACATGTATTATATATGATAAATGATTAAATGATGTGATGAAAATAAAATAAAACATGTTAATTAATTAATACATGAAAATATACACATGATGAAAATAATGATGAAAAGTAAAAAATAATAAATGAATAAATAAACAAAAAATAATAAATAAATCATGTAACAATGATAAAAAGAATGATAAAAAGATGATAAAAATAATTAAAACAATGACATGATTAATTGATGTGTTCATAATTAAAACAAACTATTTACATGGCAAAAAGATTAATTACATGTTAAAAATAATAAGTGATCAAGGTGAAATAAATTATTTACATGTTAAGAATCAAAAGAAACCAATATTCACATGAATAAAAATATGATCATATATAAATAAATTAAAGAAATCAATATAACAATAATAAATCAAGTAAATAAATGAAAACAATAAAATATATCAATCATAACAATAAAATACATATGAATAAATTAAATATAAACGAAATAAAAAAATAGGAATTGAGGCTAGAATATTTACCCTTAAAATTTTAGAATCGATGAAAGTGAAGTGGTGATTTTCCGGAAAAGTTGCTTGAAAAAATAATTTTGCAATAAGAATAATTCCCTTTGTTTATGGAGGTAACAAATGAATTAATTTGGATGCATAAAATTGAAAAGAAATTGATTTAGAAGTGAATGATTAATTTTTGGAGCCAAAAACAAAGAAATTAATTCAAAAAAATTGAAAGAAGAATGATGAAATTTTTGAAGAAAAATTAAAGAAGAGATCTGGAAATTTTGGTATAAAAAATCAGAATGGTGGCTCTCTCCTTTTAGGTTTTCATCATAAAGTATTTATAGGATGTAAAAATGATGCCCTAATTCAATTAAGGAAAAGAATTTTATTTTAACACAAATTCCTTCATTTTTGGAGATAAAATAAAGTTTAATTAATTAATTATCAAAAATAATATTTTAGAATTTTATTTGGACTCAAAAACCTTGATTTAGGGTGAAAAAAATCGGAAAAGGGGTAAAAATCGTAAAATAGCTGTTCCAGGTTCTTTAGCGACACCAGGGGGAAGGGATGCCCTTCTCTATTGAGCGACGGGAGTCACACGCTGCGCGCACTTTTAGCGACGTGCAGCATTGGCAACGTCGCGGGTCGCTTTTTCCCGCTCAGCGCGCTGGGCACCTGGGAGCCAGCGCGCCCGCTCGTCTGTACGCTGCCGCAGGCGCGCCGCCGCGCCCAACACTCACGATTCGAAGTTTTTTTTATTTTAAAGTTTAAATTGACTAAAAATACTATAATTTTAAGCCCCCATTTTTCAAAATTAATTTTTAAAATATTTTTTATTATTTTTTCAATTTTTCACTCTAAAATGCAAATTTTTCAAGGAAATAATCACTTTTAACCCTTTTGCCCGTGACAAGGCATCTTATTATCATTGGGTAACTTCGATCTAGGCTGACTCAGGGCACGGTGTCTACAGTTGCCCCCAATTTAGGGAAATCTAGTACACTAGTGTCTAGGTGAGCCTAAACTCAAAGAAAAAAAAAGGAAAGAGACGAGTACCTGAGGCAGCCCTTACCTTTCCAAAGCGGAGAATCCGTGGTGGTGGTTGTTGCCATCTTATGGGCGTGTTGAAGCGGTAGTGCCGTGGTCGTGCTAACCCTCCATAGAGTGGTAGTGCTGCCATCGTGCTAACCCTTCGGATTTGATGAAGTGGTAGTGCCGTGGTCGTGCTAACCCTCCTCAAAGTGGTAGTGCCGCCATCGTGCTAACCCTTTAGATTTGATGAAGTGGTAGTGCCGTGGTCGTGCTAACCCTCCTCAGAGTGGTAGTGCCGCCATCGTGCTAACTCTTCTGATTTGATGAAGTGGTAGTGTCGTGGTCGTGCTAACCCTCCTCAAAGTAGTAGTGCTGCCATCGTGCTAACCCTTCGATTTAATGAAGTGGTAGTGCCGTGATCGTACTAACCCTCCTCAGAGTGGTAGTGCCGCCATCGGGCTAACCCTTCTGATTTAATGAAGTGGTAGTGCTGTGGTCGTGCTAACCCTCCGTAGAGTAGTAGTGATGCCATTGTGCTAACCCTTCTGATTTGATGAAGTGGTAGTGTCATGGTCGTGCTAACCCTCCATAGAGGAGTAGTGCTGCCATCGTACTAACCCTTCTAATTTGATGACGTGGTAGTGCCATGGTCGTGCTAACCCTCCATAGAGTAGTAGTGCCGCCATCGTGCTAACCCTTTGATTTGATGAAGTGGTAGTACCGTGGTCGTGCTAACCCTTCGTAGAGTAGTAGTGCCGCCATCGTGCTAACCCTTCGATTTGATGAAGTGGTAGTGCCGTGGTCGTACTAACCCTCCTCAGAGTGGTAGTGCCGCCATTGTGCTAACCCTTCTGATTTGATGAAGTGGTAGTGCCGTGGTCGTGCTAACCCTCCGTAGAGTAGTAGTGCCGCCATCGTGCTAATCCTTCGATTTGATAAAGTGGTAGTGCCGTGGTCGTGCTAACCCTTCGATTTGATGAAGTGGTAGTGTCGTGGTCGTGCTAACCCTCCGTAGAGTAGTAGTGCCGCCATCGTGCTAGCCCTTCGATTTGATGAAGTGGTAGTGCCATGGTCGTGCTAACCCTCCTCAGAGTGGTAGTGCCGCCATCGTGCTAACCCTTCTGATTTGATGAAGTGGTTGCCCCCTAAGAGGTCTAGGGTTGAGGTCTGCCCCTTGAGAGGTTTTTGGCTGGTTGTTTGGACTGATATCGTCACTCGGTTTCTGTCGGTGTTCGCATCAAATCTCTCTTTCTGCAAAATAGGGAAACTAAAATATGCAGGAAAAATAGTGAGCATGCAAGTGAAATGCATGAGTCATGCAGAAATGCAGTATAAAGATTCATCTATGTGGACTTGGAGATAATAACCGGGCTAGCTGCAATTTGCGTTAGGATCTATGCCTTTTAAGGTGCTTTTTGAATTTCATGCCCTTTTGGGATTTCAAGATTCTCATCTGATACCTGTAGTCATTATTGGAAGGTAGTGCGTCCCTTGTGGATTTTCACACTAGCTTTTCTTAGCGGGAAATGCGTCCTTTGCGAATTTTCAGATAACCCTATGCCTTATTTTTGCCTAGAGTGGACCCAACCCAATCCAGTGACTTTTTTTTTGAAGGACAGACTGCCTGTTTCCAGGTTTTCATCCTATCCTTTTGCCTAATTTTTGCTTAGAGCGCCAGTTACGGTTTTCACTCTAGCGGCCCCTTTATTTTTTTTATTTTTTTATTTTTTTTAAAGATTGCTGAGGCTGTTGGAGAGAATCTTCCGGGAGTCTTGGGACATAGTTGTATGAGCTTGATTCTTCACGTCTGATAGCAGGATGAGTTGGCTGAAGGATCTGTATGATAAGAGTAGCAGGGGATAGATAGTGAACGACTTTGATCACACAAAGTGAACTGCTCTGATCACACCAATATATTATTGCATAGATGCATGTATTTCAATTTGATTTCATTAACCATGATCATTGCTTTGGCATTGATTTCAAAAAAATACAAAACTTCAGTTAATCTCAAGATAGATCTTGAGAGCATCAAACTTCTATTATCAATCAGCCCTCTCGGGTTTCATGATTGAAGATTTTCTCTCAACTTTTTTTTTGAATGCGAATTCTAGATACAACTTTGGGGACAAGACTTAACTCGAATGCACGAATGCACTCGTGGCTTCCCGCTTGAAGCTCAAGAAGCACCATATGCCTCTTCTTATGTACCAAACCTTATTAGAAGGTCATCTCCGCTAATTGGATAAGACTGAACCAAGAATCAAGAGGTCTTACTTTTGATTGTAATGTTAGGCTTAAGTAGATGGCTATCAAAGGAGGATCAGGTTGCTAGAGAAGAATGGCCGCAATATTTTCTCGACTGATGGATGAACCATTCTCAGCTCAATTGCATATACAAGGTATTCTTAAACTTTGGTTCGGTAACATTTTAGCTCATTAAGATCAGAATGACAGTTAAAGAGGTAATCATCGAAACTCGTCAAGTGGTTACTATTTTGAGCTCTATTTTATTTTATTATTTTTTTTTGTTTGAGCTCATGTCTTTGGCGCATGACTGAAACCCTCTTCCCCAAGTGTAAACTCATCCTTACCAAGGCAATTTTTGATAACTCAAAAAAAATTGTTAAAACGTACATCCATCCCTTCTAGAGCGGCCACTCTTCTAAGGGGAGGCAAAAATCATTTTAGGCAAGGGGATAGTTTTAACATGTGTAACAACACAATTGGCATGCATTTAGCATACCTCCATAAAGCTCAACGGGCTAGCAAGCGATTGCAGAATAAGGGTAGAAAATAGTCATTTAGAGAGCTATATAAAGAAAATGTTGCCTAAATCATTTTCTAGTTTCCGTCTTATCCAAGGATCGCTTTGATGGGTAATCAGAAAGGTTCTAGTGCTCTTAGTGAGTTTCCATCCAATCCCCTAATTGCAACTAGTTTTTCTTTATTATTTTTTTTTTCTGAATTTCCCTCTCTACAGGAGTTATATCAGATGATATCAAGATTTTCTTTGGGTTCCCCAAAGTTTCGAGATTAATTGCATTCATATTATTTGAATTAATGTCAAAGTAAATGCATTGTGATCCTGTTAAATAAAATCATTAGAAACACCATACAAATAAGCAAAAATTGTTCTATTGAAATAACCAAACATTGTCATAAAAAATTGTTCTCGAAATAATAACAAAGATTGAAAAAGAAAGAACATAATCTTCATTTCCACTCTCACTAGTGGATTAAAAGGACCCGATCATAATCATGGTGGAGGGACCGCGTTGTAACCTGCCTTTTTCTTTTTTTCTCTCTTCTCAAGATCCGTGATCTGATTGGTGTCAGTGAGATCTTGGATCTTGTTTCTCAGTGTTCGGCAGTAATTCGTCAGGTGGCCGGTGTGCTGGTGGTACCCTGGCTGCCCTTGATTCATAGCCGGTCTAGGCGCTAAAGGTTGCAGTTTACCCTCTTTCATCAATCTCTCCAGCACCCAAGATAGAGATCAGCCTAAGTTGGAGTAGTACCTCTGGCGTTGCCCCACTCCAGTAGCTGAAACTTTGGCTGTCTTACCATTCCTATTGTTGCTGCTCTTGGCACCTCCTGATTTGAATCCCGACTGGTTCCCATAGCCTTTCCCAGCAAAGTTATTTTGGCTTGCTTTCTTTGCTAGGTAAGCTGCATCAGCTTCTACAGCGATATCCTTGATCGACTCCCAGTCCCTAAGTCCCTTAAAACTGAGTAAGTCCTTCAAGTAAGGGCAGGAGTTTATGATGAACAACCTGATCTGGTCAGCGGTGTCAGGCTTCCTCTTCATCTCCATGACCCTATTCCTCCGTCTGGTGAGGTACTCATGGAATGATTCGTCGCTCTATTGCTGTAAGAGCTCAACGTCTTTTAGGGTGACCTCAATCCTGGTGCTGCAGTCGTACTGCTTCATGAACTCTTCAGTCAAAAGGTCCCAATCCTCCTTGGACCTCCTATCCAACCCGTGATACCAGTCAACTGTCGGGCCCACAAGACTAAAGCAAAAATATTCCACCTTCTGCTTTTTATTCAACCCTATGCCTTTCATGACCAAGGTGTACTGCTTGACGTGGGCGGATGGGTCAGAGGTGCCATCAAATTTCGGCAACTCGGGCATCTTGAATCTTTGGGGCAGCAGCTCTTCATCCCCCAGATCTCTGTCTTCTGGGTTGACCCCCCTTTTCAGCTGACAGCATGCACGTGATTGCCTCAATTTGTTGCCTCATCCCCCTTAAGGCTTCGTCTTCCCCCCTAGGTGCCCTGGGCCTCACAGCATGGTGGACTATTGGCTCTTCGTCTTCCTCCTCCATCAGGAAATCATCATTGGGATTATGAATCCTTTCCCCTCTTGGCTCGATGGGTGCGGCAGATCTGTGATCATTGTTAGGTTGGCGAGCAGCAACTCCAATGAAGGGAGCCTCCCCACCAACAGGTGGTTCGGCTTGCCCCCGAGGAGGGGCTGCCTGTGGTTGTAAAGCAGCAGGTGGCTGTGGGGCTGCAGGTGCTGGTGGAGCAGGTGGATGGGCAATCCTTTTAGCCATGGCACCCATCATGTCTAGTACTCTACATTTGAAGTCCTTTAGCCTCCTTGCTAGGTCTTGAGTGGTTAGTGTTTCGATTTCTTCTGCCATTGGTGGTTCTACAGAGGATTCACTGATTGATGAGGATGACTCGAAATCCCAGTCAGACACAAATTTCGGCAGCTCAAAAAGCAAATTTGTCCTTACTAGCCTGCCGTTGGAACCTCTAGTCCACTTAAATGAATCAATGATGGCTGAAAAAATTTAAATTGTTAGAATGATGCATGAATGATATATACAATACGTGATAGTGAGTTATGCAATATTTACAATCACATGCAAGCAAGTAAATCCTTTCAACTTTATTACTCCCACACATGAGATAATGTGGTCTCTTTCCTAGGTAGTCTTGATCCATGGGTTAGCAGGAAACCTAATGGACGCGCATGGTGCTTGGTGGAAAACCAGCATCATAACATCTCTTATCTAATGCGCATACATATGGATTTTGGACTTTATATATTTAAACATTTCAACTAAATTAAGATGGGCCCATCGGGGCATGAAAGCCTTTGATAAAAGCCTATTTAATTGGGTTGAATTTGTTCAATATATAATGGCCCACATAGCAAGCATTGTATTAAGGTACATGTCACCTAGGGGAAGTATCTATTGCCATTACATGAGCTTTGGTCATGGGTGATGATATTTTGGGGTTACCCAAGCATGGTCCCTGCTGACGGGTCTAGCTCATCACGAGCATAACGACCGATCGGGTCACCATTTGATATACCTTGATGGTAGGAGACTTGGGCTGGTGATTATCCTTAACACTTCCCTACATTGAGTGAACGTAGGGTCATGCTTCGGGAACGCACTGGGGCTAATAAAGGGGCCAAACTAGCATAGTTCTAAGGCTCTAATGATATGATATGCAAATTTTGAGAAGAGATAAAAAATTTTAAATTAAAACTCAATTATAAATTTTAACCAAGGTACTTTCGAATTGAAGCCACTTAGAGTCCCCAGTGGAGTCGCAACTGTGAAGCGCGCCGAACCCCATAGGACGCCCCGAAGGCCCGCTTTTAGGGTTTTCGAGAGAGGTTTATGAAAACTTGTAAAATATTTACAAGTGCGTTTATTTTGGGCAACAAGGAGGTTTCTTGGAGTCGCCACCCAATAAAATATTGGAAAAATTCGTCTCATCTCAGTGAGCCTAAGACGGTGCATAATATCCATTTTGGGCAAACCAAAGGAATCTTGGAGGCAATCACCCAATAGAATATTGGAATGACCCTCTAACCCTATGGAGCCTAGGATTATAAATTTAAGTCTTTTGGTGGGACACAAGAGGTATCTTGGAGACCCTATTCTAATGAAACACCGGAATGGCCCTCTCGCCTCGTTGAGCCCAAAGACCAGAGATGGTTCGGGACTTCTCATTTATTCATACCTTGGTTATCTTATAATTAAGTTTTGAATTTAAGTTTTCATCCCTTTTCTCATACATTTCGATGCGATAATTAGAGCGCAAGTTTGATCATTGAAGGAAAGCGATAAATAAAAGGGTAAATAAAATAAAGTACATGAAAATAAAATACAACAAAACTAGGGGCGGAATACAACCCCCATTGTAAATAAAGTACAAAACATGCATAAATCGAGATATTCATTAATGATAAGGACATTGGTCCTCGCATGCATATTTATTATAAAACAATTTTTATGTGATATGTTTGGATGGAGAAAATTGAGACATTGGTCCCATTTTATTTAGGAAAAATACCAATTTAATTAATAAAAAACATTTGTGATTTTCTTTCTAGCGGATCTAAATAAACACTTTTACAAGAAAATATACATGGCAAAAATAAATGAAAAAAAAACCAAATAAGCAAAATATTACAAATAAAAAACTAAATAATCCGAACGAGCCTTTTGGATCTCCCCGTGTGCTCGCAAAAATGTCCAAGCAAAAAATGAGTTTAGACATAAAAATAAAATATAAATAAAATAATGTTAGTAATTAAATCAATTAAACATACAAAATAATGAATTAAAATGATAATTGAATTAAAATGTTAACAAACCAAAATAAATGAGAAACATGCATTATATATGATAAATGATTAAATGATGTGATGAAAATAAAATAAAACATGTTAATTAATTAATTAATACATGAAAATATACACATGATGAAAATAATGATGAAAAGTGAAAAATAATAAATGAATAAATAAACAAATAATAATAAATAAATCATGTAACAATGATAAAAAAGAATAATAAAAGTTAGTAAACAAAAGAATGATAAAAATAATTAAAACAATGACATGATTAATTGATGTGTTCATAATTAAAACAAACTATTTAAATGGCAAAAAGATTAATTAAAATTAGATTAATAACATGTTAAAAATAATAAGTGGTCAAGGTGAAATAAATTATTTACATGTTAAGAATCAAAAGAAACCAATATTCACAAGAATAAAAATATGATCATATATAAATAAATTAAAGAAATCAATATAACAATAATAAATCAAGTAAATAAATGAAAACAATAAAATATATCAATCAAAACAATAAAATACATATGAATAAATTAAATATAAACGAAATAAAAAAAATAGGAATTGAGGCTAGAATATTTACCCTCAGAATTTTAGAATCGATGAAAGTGAAGTGATGATTTTCCGGAAAAGTTGCTTGAAAAAATAATTTTGCAATAAGATTAATTCCCTTTGTTTATGGAGGAAACAAATGAATTAATTTGGATGCATAAAATTGAAAAGAAATTGATTTAGAAGTGAATGATTAATTTTTGGAGCCAAAAACAAAGAAATTAATTCAAAAAAATTGAAAGAAGAATGATGAAATTTTTGAAGAAAAATTAAAGAAGAGATCTGGAAATTTTGGTATAAAAAATCAGAATGGTGGCTCTCTCCTTTTAGGTTTTCATCATAAAGTATTTATAGTATGTAAAAATGATGCCCTAATTCAATTAAGGAAAAGAATTTTATTTTAATATAAATTCCTTCATTTTTTGGGATAAAATCAAGTTTAATTAATTAATTATCAAAAAAAATATTTTAGAATTTTATTTGGACTCAAAAACCTTGATTTAAGGTGAAAAAAATCGAGAAAAGGGGTAAAAAATCGTAAAATAGCTGTTCCAGTTTCTTTAGCGACGCCAGGGGGAAGGGACGCCTTTCTCTATTGAGCGACGGGCGTTGCACGCGGTACGGCGCACGCTTTTAGCGGCGTCGCCTTTTCGCGCCCAACGCGCCTGCGAGCTGCCGCGCCCGACACTCGCGATCCGAAGTTTTTTTTTTTAAAGTTTAGATTGACTAAAAATACTATAATTTTAAGCCCCCATTTTTCAAAATTAATTTTTAAAATATTTTTTATTATTTTTTTCAATTTTTCACTATAAAATGCAAATTTTTCAAAGAAATCATCACTTTTAACCCTTTTACCCGTGACAAGACATCTTATAATCATTGGGTAACTTCGATTTAAGCTGACTCAGGATCCGGTGTCTACAATATCAATACATATTCTTTAATAAATTTTTTTATTAATATTAATTTCAATTTGCCCATCTAATTAATATTTTCATTAAATTTTTAAATAATTAAATTTTAAAAAATTTATTTTAGACAAATTAAAAATAAAATTCATAATATAAAACGATTCCAAGCTAAAATAAAATTACAATTAAAAATTATTTTTTAATCAATGAAAGTACTAAAAAATTATTAAATCTTGTTTACAATTATTTTAATTATATATTTACAAGATTAAATGTTAATCTTATCGGAATTAGCAAAGAAAACGAATTTCAATATAATTTCATGTACAAAGTAAAAATATTAAAAATAATTGATAACTATAAGTATATATGCATACTTTTATTAATATTATAATTAATTTTATTGATGAAATAGCGACGGATTATTCCGTTGTTAAAGTATCACTTCAATTACTAAAATATTGTTTTAATAATTAACAAATTTGAATTTTTTTTTGCGACAGAAATATGCATCGCTAATTCAAGTGTGTTTAGGGACAACAAGTGTTTAGCGACAACAAGTTTAGTCGGTAAATCCATCGCAAACAAAATTACTGAAATTACCTCCAAATTTAGCGACTGATATTGCCGTCGCTATTTTAGCGATGAATTTTTTAGTCGATAAATTAGTCGTAACAATTAGCGACGGATTTTTTAGTCGCTCGCCATAAATTGCCGTCAAAATTTAGCAACGGATTCTTTATTTCCGTTGCTAAAATTGAAAAAATGGTTTTTCACGACTAATTTTGAATTTAGTTGCAAATCAGTCGCTAATTTGGGTTTTTGTTTTTGTAGTGTATGTAAATGCATAGATCATAATTGGTAATTTTTTTTTTTGTTATAGCCTTGGGAATCAACTATATAGTATTTAATTTTAAAACATTTTTTTAATGTCTATATAATGCGATTAGATAAATATTAATGTATGTGCATATTTAATCTTATCCTTTAGATAAAAATTTCTGGTACTGCCCCTAATTGTCAATATATATATACACAGACACACACACGAGTTTTGTGTCTACGTATATTGCACGTTATATATAGTTATTTATTTGTATAATTAATAATTGATAGTAAATAATTACGAATAGAAAATGCTTTACAGTTTACATTCACATCTATTATGTCTTTCTAAAATTTTTATTTTCATCAAGCATATAACCAAAATAAAAAATATATATAATGCATATAAAATGTACAGTTTTCACGAATAAATTTGGTATTTTCAATTAATTTTTTAATAATTAAATTTGATTATTCTATTGAATGTAAATAAATAATATTAATAGTAGTTGGCAAATTTAACTCGTTAGATAGTAGTAAAATTCAAATACAATTTATCTAAACAACTACAATCATGATTGATTTGAAATAAAAAATTAAAATTAAATAAACAATTAATTATATAATATTTAATTAAAAATATGAAACAGGAATTCAATTTATTGGCCAACCAATATTCAATTAGCATTAGAATCTAATTTCTTTACAATTACTTATATGCATAAAGTTTAATTAATTTAAATAAAAAGAATCAATTTAATAAAAAAATTAGAAAACCAGTTAGATAAATTTAATTTTATGAAATATTATTTAAATGTTGTTTAACCCATATTTTAATTGGACCGGGCTTGGTTTTATTTATTGCTTTACAATTGGGCCGACATATTTCATTGGATTTTAATTGGCTAAAGCCCACATGTTTGTCGTGTTTAATTAATTATTGACCCCATGTATAATTAATTAGTGGTGTACACAGTTTAGTCCAATTCGGAAATTTATAAATTTTCGTATTGAATTAAAATTTCAATTCTTATAAATTTCGTTACAGTTCGGTTCTTATAAATTCCGGTATAGTTCTGTATGATTCTTATAATTTCGGTACAATTCCGTTCGATTTTTCGGTTCTTTCGATACAAAACAAAACAATACAATACGATATTTCGGATAATTTAAAGTTTTTAAAATTTTTCAATATAAATATACACAATAATAAATATAAATATAATTAAAATGTCTCAATAAGTACATTCAAAATTTGAAAATTAACACTCGACAATCTTTCTCTGCATTATACTCGCATTGATTTGAGGATCTTGAATAATATCTAAAAACAATAACAAAGAAATTAAATATTAGACTAAAAAAAATCTAAATATTAAATACACAATTTAAGAATTTACGCTAATATAGTAATTACTTGATTCAAACTTTTCAAATTCTTTCATTGATGCTTCTAAAGCTAAAAGCGTAGCCGATCTCAACCAGTTTTGACAATAAATAAGAACCTCGGCTGTAATTGGGGTTAAAGAACTTCTAAATTTATCCAAAGTTCTCCCTCTAGTGCTGAAAGATGATTCAGAAGCTACAGTCGAGCACTGAACAACCAAGACATCTCTCGCAACTTTGGTCAAAATTGGATAATTTGGCTCATTGATCTTCCACCAACTCAAAATTGGAGCCGGAGATCATAAATGAATTACCTAGAGGGAATCGCTGGAGTTTGGTTATTGAACAAGATGCAAGGCATTTTTTTTTGGATTTTACTGTTACAGTGGTTGGGACCAAGCAAAATAAATCGAGCATCAGAGCAAAAGCGACGAGGTTGCTCTAATCGGTGAGCAAGCCAAGGATGCAATGATGGTGGGTGATGAAAAATGAAGATCTTTTCAACAGATCTAGAGCTAAATCACTTGAAAAAGGAAAAACAAGAACATAAATTTCACAAATAAATCAAGATAGAAACAAATACAGGAAAAAACGTAGACATCAAAAATCAACCTACATATGGATCTCTACATATGGCAATGGCAAGAGGCAAATAGTAGTGGTGAGTGGCAGAGAGGAATGGCAGAGAGGAATGGCAGATTTTGCGAGAGGATCAGAAGCAACGACAAGCTAAGGGGGCACTGAAGAAAAGAGAAATAGAGGGAAGATGAAAAATCTCGGTCAAAAGACTCAAAACCTAATTTACATACCTTTTTCATTTATTTATTTTTTAATTTTAATAATTTATTTTTTAAATATTTTAAAAATTATAAATTCTTTAAATTTAAATTTTAATTCCTTTCAAAAACTCAAAAAAATATATTTTGAGAGGAACAGAAGCAACGACAAGCTAAGGGGGCATTGAAGAAAAGAGAAACAGAGGGAAGATGAAAAATCTCGGTCAAAAGGCTCAAAACCTAATTTACATATCTTTTTCATTTATTTATTTTTTAAATATTTTAAAAATTATAAATTCTTTAAATTTAAATTTTAATTCCTTCCAAAAACTCAAAATAAAAAATATTTCCCCTTGAAAATTTTCAAATTTTATTCTTAATTCATACTATAAAACTTTAATTTTTTAATTTTATTATTTTTAAATGTACAACTAAAATTTCATTATGTATAATAATTATATATAATTATAGTATTAAAATACATCCTCAATTACTAATGATAGAGTTTGGGTATGCCCATGACTCTAATTTATATAAAAATTCAATCCAAATAGAATTAAGCAACCAAATCCTATCTCAGAAACAGTCTGAGTTAAACTAGAGATAGGTCTCTAGCTTTTAGGATCTCTATAAATAGATGGAAGATCTCAGTATTTGGTAACGAGAAAACGTATACGCCGCAGGGCTGCTCGTTCCCACTCACAATTTTTTATCTTAATCTTTCAGGGGCTTTTAAATTGTGGAATAGCTGTTGTAATCCCGCATGTGGATAAAACCCAAGCCAGTGACCAAAAACCAACGGGATCCTTGTAGATGCTTCCATAATGTGCTTCTGTGCTACAACAGGTAGGTACCATTTATTAATGTTACCTCCATAAATTATATTTTATTATAATTTTTCTCATCATTGGTATTAGAGCTGTTGTTTTTACGTTCTGGCATGTGGCTAAATAAATCTAAAATTTTATGTGTAAAATTATTAGATTTGGGATGCATTAAACACAATAAAAATTTAATTTTTGTGTGAATAATATATATGTGTATATATTGCAGCTCGAAAATTGTGTATGCGTACACTTCAATTCAAGGAGACGAACATGAGTGTTCAAAATGGCTATCAAGAAGTCAAGATTTTTAATTTTTGACCTCACAATTGGAATCACAGACCCCAAAAACCCCCCACCGATCGAAATTCGGAGAACACAAACCACCGAGAAGGCAGCTCGTGATGTGAACACGCTACCACGCGAAAGGCGCATGCGCGTGGGCGGTGGCCCATACGCGCGTAGCCACACGTAAGCAGTGATGCGTCACTGCTGACACATGGGCCAATGGCAGATCACCACGTGGATGGCAGTGGCCATGCCATGTGGCGTATGGTGGGGGTGGACATGTGGCTAAACCAGGGAGTGACACGTGGACAGCTCAGGTCATACCACGTGTCAGTGATGATGTGCTATCACTAACACGTGGCCGAATGGGACAATGCCACGTGTCCAATAGGTGTCATGGTGACGTGTCACCTGATGCCACATGTTCGCTAGGTGGACCAATAAGGTTCCACCACGTGGCATGACGAGGATATGAGACGTGGCACTATGTGATGTTGCCACGTGGCAGAACAGAGGGGGAGGACGCGTGTGTGGCGCGTGGGCGCATCCCACTCCCTTCCGTCGGCTCGTGCGGGTGTTTTCGACCACCTTTTCAGCTCCAATTTTTATCAAATAAAATTTTCAAATTATATCTGTTTTTTTGTTCATTTTTTCAAAATTTTTTGATGATCATAAAATAAATTTTTATTTTTAAAAATTTCAAAAATATTAATAAAAGATGTAGAAAATGTGTTTTCTGTTGTCCAATATTTTTAAAAATATTTTGAAAAATTTTTGAGGTTCTGTCCTTACTTATTGATTGAAATGTATTTCAATTATGTGTATTTATACATGAGTGTATAATTTTTTCCTGTAATATGTTACAAAAGTGTTAAATAAGGACACTAGGTCTTCCTTAAATTACGTATAGGTTGCTTTGAGAAAAATAAGAGTGCAATCAATAAGCAACATAAGAATGTGAAGGAAGATTTAAGCTGACAATATTAATGCAATAGTACATTATAAAGTACATATGTGAGAACAAATGTAAGAGTGCATTTGAATTGGTGGTCTGAGTATGGAAATAAAATTTTGGTTTGAGTTGCCAAAAGGGAAGTGTTGAGAAGCAACACTAAAAATCTGTGATTGTATTGAAAAATGGACGGAGCATACATCGTCCATGGCTTCATCAATGGACTTATGAGTTGTGTGATGAATTGATGAAGTCAGTCAAAGAAATAATCCTAATAGCTAAAAAGATTTTATGAAATCTGGACTTTTAGAATAGTTGACATAAGTGTCAATTTGAGTTGGTGTTCATTTTTATTAAATAGGATTTATGTTTCCTATTGATATTTGACATGAGTGTCTTATTTTTGGGATCATTGAATTTTATTTATTGGTTAAATAAATGTGTTTATTTATTATGATGGCATTTAGCTTTATAATAAATGTGTTTATTTTCATTGTTAATTGCCTTGCAATATTTTATGAGTAAAATGATTGCATGTTTATTAAGTAAAGACTTAATAAAAATCCCCTCATAAGTTTGAGAACTTAATAATCCAATAATTCATATTTATTATGCATGAAATTTTAATCTGTAAGGTTGGACATTAGGACTTAGAGGGTAATTGGATACTATAAGTAACCTTTTAGAATTTGAGCCTAATAGAAAATTTTACTAGGTTATTATTTTAGATGCATAGTAAATTGCATGTGTTGCCTTATCTCCCTTAAATATGTGTAATATTGTTCCATTTGAGATCAGAGGATCTTAATGGATACTGCTTCCAAGTCAATTGTCACCGAACTTACTAAAGATACGAAGGTAAATGGTAACAATTATGAAATCTAGAATATGAAGATCCAGTATGTGCTTGAAGAGCGAGAGGCTCTTGAACCGTCAAGTTCGGTTATGGCTGAACCTGAGGATGGCACTGTAGCCCAACATAAGCAGGACTGAGATGCCTGTGTGGCATAGAAAAAATAGAATTCCACTGCTCGCATCATCTTGCTAAGTGCAATGGATGATGTTATCACTAAGCCATTTTGCAAGTATCAAAATGTAATGGATCTATGGATCACTTTGCAGAAAAAGTTAATAGGTGTATCTTTGATTAAGTTCTGATCATCAATGATCAAATTTGATACATATAAGAAAAAGTCTGATTAGTCGATGCAAAAACATCTAAGAGAGATGGTAAAGAATAAGTGAGCTTAGTGAACTTAGTCATAAGTTGACTGACTAGTAGTAGGTCCAAACTGTTATCTATTTCTTACCTAAGAGTTGGTAGAATGTGAAGGTGCAACTAACTCATATGGACAACATAAAGACATTTGAGGACGTCGTTCGTCATTTGGAGCTTGAAAGGGGACCGTCTGGTAGCGATTAAGGTCAATACCATTGTGCATATGGCATAGTCCCGTTCTAATAGAATGAGTTCTCATTAGAACAACAAAAGAAGCTTCAACAATAGGGATAAGGAAAAGGCTCGAGAGCCTAAAAAGCAAAAGGAACAGAATTATGAAAGGTCCAAAGGCAAAAAGGAGGTAAACTTTTCAAGAGTGAAATGTTTCAATTGCCTACATAATTGACACTATGCAAGAGACTGCATTGTGCTAAAAAAGATACACTATTCTGACTCAAGAGTGAGTGGAATTTATGTATCCAGTTCTGAATTTCATCCTTTGTAGGTGATAGGCTCAAGAACAATGGACCATGTAACAAGGGATAGAGATGTCTCTGTTAGGAATTTAGGTTCTGTTCTCGCTTTATTGAAATTTATTTTCAATTTACATATTAAGGATGATAGTGTACGCTTATAGTTGAATGATATTTATTATGGTTCTAATTATATCCAGAATGATTTTATGGTTATGGATGTGGATCATGACTATTTGTGTAAAACTAATTTTTCCTTTAATTCCTTATATTTCACATAGTTATGAGAATAATGTGAAATTATGGCATGCTAAATTAAACCATATTGGACAAGATCGTATAAGTCGGTTAGTCAAAGTAGGTTTAATAGGTGATTCAAATGAGTTTGAGTTGCTTATGTGTGAGCATTGCCTAAAAGGAAACATTAGATAGAAAATCATTCGAAAAAGGTACAAGAGCCAAATTTCCATTGCAGTTAGTTCATTCTGACGTATGTTCAAATGAATGTGAGGGCAAGGCATGGGCCTACTATTTTATCACATTTATATATGACTGTACTAGATATGGTCATGTATATTTGACTTCTCACAAGTTAGAAGCATTGAGTTACTTCAAGACTTATATGAGTTTAGTTGAGAATCAATTAGATAAAAAGATCAAAGTTTTAAGAACTGACAGAGGTAGGTGATATCTTAAAGATAAATTTAAAGCTTTATGTGATGAAAAATGATTGAACTTCAGTTATTCATTCCTAGAAATCCACAACAAAATGGTGTTGAGGAAAGGATAAATAAGACTCTTCCAAATATGGTTAGATCTATGATGGTAAAGGCAAATTAGCCTATCTCCTATTGGGGAGATATTTTATTGACTGCCACATATGTTCTAAACCGTATGCCCTCAAAATCTATCACTACCACAACTTATGAGTTGTGGATTGGTCAGCAAGTTGACCTAAGCCATTTACGACCTTTAGGTTATAATGCTTACATCCATGATACCTCGATTTGGTGAATTGAGACCAACAGGTAAAAAGAGTATCTATGTGAGATATTATGAAGTATCAAAAGGATACATTTTCGTGGGTGAGCAAGAAAATGACACTATGACATAATGCAGATCACGAGTCATCATATTATTAGAGAATAAATTTCCTAAGTTGGGTGAAGTGAATTAAGATTTCACTTTCTATTAATCTCAGGTAGAGGAACCATCAGGATCAGTCCATCCCAAGTGGGAGGGATTTAGAGGAAGAAGGTTAAGACCCTCATCCTCCAAACGATCCGGATGTTCGAGACCTGATTCGAATGGGAGTATTATTGATTCTTATGGGATTTAAGAATATAGTATTCCTGACTCCAGTAAGAGTATGGAACATGGTCCCAGTGGGAGCATTGTGAATCACGATGAATATATGAGACATGTTTATCGAGATTCAGAACTGCAAAAATCTAAAAGGATAAATGTTCCATGCCGACGATTTAAAATTGAAGGCTTGAACGAAGCCCTTTTGGTTACCCCACAAGACAAAAAAAGAGAATAAAAATATTTAAAAGGCTTTTTCGTGCCCATCTAAGGAAAAATAGATTAAAACAATGGAAGAAAAAATGGCATCCATGAGATCAAACTATGTTTAAAAACTAGTTGATCTACTGGAAGGACACAAATTAAGAATAAATGTATTCTCAAAGTAAAGCGAAAGGTTGATAGAGGTATCAAAAGATATAAGGCTCGGCTAGTCACTAAGGGGTTCACACAATAGGAAGAGATTGACTATAAGGAGACTTTCTCATCTGTTGTAAGATTTACGTCCATAAGGTTGATTCTGGCCATAGTGGCGAGTTTAGACCTAGAGCTTCATCAAATAGATGGAAAGACTTCTTTTCTCAATGGAGAAATAGATGAAACAACCTATAGGTTTCATCGAAAAAGGCAGCAAATATAAGGTTTGCTGATTGATGAGTTCAATCTGTGGCCTTAAGTAGTCTTCAACGCAATGGTACTTGAGACTTCATCATACAATCATGACGAATGTGTTCAACATGATTGATGAAGGTGATTGTGTTTATAGTAAAAGCTCTAAAAGTGAATTTGTCATTTTGGCATTGTATGTAGACAACATACTTAAAGCTGGAAATGGTAAATGGTACGTAAATAAAATCAAAGATTGGTTATCGTCCAACTTTAAGATAAAGGATATAGGACAAGCATATTATATTCTTGAAGTAATGATTTCAAGAGATCATTCGAGAAGATTGTTGTCTATTTCTCGAGAGAAATATATCAACAAAGACCTTAAACGATTTAATATGCAAAACTACAAACACATAGATAATCCTACTGCCAAGAATCAGTTTCTTAGCAAAGTTATGTGTCCTAAGATGCTAGAAAATATGAACGTATGAGGAATGTTCTATATGCCAGTGCCGTGGATAGTCTTATGTACGCAATGTTGTGTATAAGACATGATATATGCTATGCAGTTGGCATGCTAAATAGATATCAATCTATCCTAGGCAAAGCACATTGGAAGCAACTAAAAGGATACTTAGATACCTTAAAGTTACTGCAGACTATTCTATCTATTATCGAGAAATGGATTTGCATTGCGATAATACAGAAAAGTTGATTTGGTAAGAGATGTGGATGAGAGAAAATCCACTTCAGGTTTCATATTCTTGTTTGGCAAGAGTGCCATCTCGTGGAGTAACAAGAATTAAACCTGTGTAGCTTTATCAATAGTGGAAGTTGAATTTATCACTTCCTCAATTGCAGTACAAGAGATAGTTTGGCTGAAATGATTAGTGAGCCATTTAAGAGTAACTGTCTCAGAGGTATCAGTGACAGTCTATAGTGACAGTCAATCATTGATAGCTTATAGTAGAGCTAAGCATATCAACATTAAGTATCAATACATGAGAGATATTGTTATACGAGGAGAAATGAACTTACAGTACGTGTCTATACATGCAGATCCATTGAGAAAACCTATAATGAGAAATGTGTTTTGAGAGACACATTAGATCTTGAGGTTTGCGTAGAATTTAATTGGTACTATTCTATTTTAATATATAATCCCTTAACGTTATTATTTATGAATAATAAGCAAAGTTCATTGTTGGCAATACATGAGTGTGAATGTTTATGTGTAAACATTTACTGTGTTTTGAATGTGATTGAGCATGTCGGACAGAGAAGTAGGCCACTCATAAGGGTGTTTACCTTAGTTTTTGTCAATGAGTTGGCAAAGACTAAGATGAGGCAATTTTTGAACATATGAAAATGCTCGAGAGTCTGTTCAAAATAAAAGTACCATCTTGCAGAAATTACAAGATGAGTCTTACTAAGGTGAGAGATAAAGACATACATAAAGTTGTATGCTTTGGATTGAGATCCAAATAAGGATTGTATAGAATCCGATGGTAAGTTAAACGTAACTACCATGTTCTATCTTAAAAGCCAGAAGTAGTCCTTAAGTAATTGGACTAAAGTTGGGTGCTTCGATTCATCGCAACCTTACGCTTCTGTATGGTATTTTATATACACATTATTGAAATGTGAGACATGCGCTCCTTTAAGGGAAGGAAAGAACACCATAATACATGTTTTATACCGTGTGTGCTTATGTGACCAAAGGGATGGGAATTTAATAATATTATTAATCTCAAGTTTCCCTATTGTGAGACCCTATTTATATTTTGACCCTTAGAACCCTTAACTTATCCCTGAAGTATGGTTCAATGTGGCTAGTTTAGTTAGTCTCCAAGAGGTCCGGGAAAAATTTAGGCCTGGCGGATCTAACTAGAAAAGCGAGTTGAATCATGATAGATGGCATACAGTAAGAGGGGAAGATAGACTTTTGATCACTTTCATAAGGTTTCGTAGTTCACTGGCTAGCCTATTATAGTTTCTATGAGAAGAAACATAATAGTGAACACGAAAATTATTTTATGAGATCATGAGTTAAAACAGTGAATGTGAGAAGACAATCTAGGGTTAGGCATACATGAAAAGGAAGATCTTATTTTTCAAGACGCTATATATCCCTAACAGGTGTATAGCAATAGTGCTCTCGAGGTATGCTGGTCACACAATCTATCTGCTAGTATAACTAAAGATTAAGGCTGGAATTCATTCCGTCATATGCGAGTGGGAGATGATAGAGTTTGGGTTATGGCCATGACTCTAATTTGGATAAAGGTCAAATCCAGATAGAATTAAGTAATTCAATCTTATTAAGATTACCAAATCCTATCTGAGAAAGAGTCTGAGTTAAACTAGAGATAGGTCTCTAGCTTTTAGGATCTCTATAAATAGATGGAAGATCTCAGTTTTTGGTAACGAGAAAACGTATATGCCGCAAGGCTGCTCGTTCCCACTCATAGTTTTTTGTCTTAATCTTTCGGGGGCTTTTAGATCGTGGAATAGCTACTGTTATCCCGCATGTCGATAAATGCCAGGCCAGTGACCAAAAACAAATGGGATTCTTGTAGACGCTTCCGCAATGTATTTCTGCGCTACAAGAGGTAGGTACCATTTATTAATGTTACCTCCATAAATTATATTTTGTTATAATTTTTCCCATCAACTCATATAAATAATTAGATATTGTGACAAACATAGATGAGTATTAGTTGAGTGATACTAAATGTAAATGAAATTAATTGATAAGATAATTATATGCCCATATAATTAGTTATATATGTAGTCTTAGATAATTATATCTAGAGAATAGAGAATGGCTCTATGATTATGATTAGGGTGTATACACATATATTATCTTGACTCAGTTATTATACTCAATTTCATTAAATTTGGCTTAGCAGTTAAGAGTTTGTTAATTACTATTATAGTCAATAGTTATAAGGGTGAATGTGAAATACAACCATCTTTTTATAAGTTTTGTAGTTTAATAGAATATATAATTAATAATACGTAGTGAACTTGATCAATTACTTTATGTTTTAATTTTCTTTTATCAAATTCTCCATATGTAGAACAATTTTAATGAAAAAGAAAATATTGTGATAATGAAAAACCAACACTTTTATATTACTAACTACTGAACTAATTAAATTATTGGTAAGATTATTATATACTTATATATTTACATTAATTGGTAAAATTTCATTATATACTCATATAATTACATTAAGTGGCAAACTTTCATTGATAGAATAATTGTATATAATTACATTATTAAAATACATTATCAATTATTCATATAGATATTATGCAAAAAAATAAATGAGTACAGGCTGAATAATGCTAAAAATAAATGGAATTATTGATAAGGTGATTAATATTATATACTTATACATTTATATTAATTGGTAAAATTTCATTATAAATAATAACTATATATAAATACATTTTTAATTTAAATACCCCCATAAGAATTGTGATGAAAATAGATAAATTCATATAGATATAACAATTAAATTTATCTTATTAATAATTAAAATTTTCATTTTAATTTATTAACTATTTATAATATTAATTTCGTGCATTAAAATATTTAATATAAATAATTATGAAATTAAATTTATATAATAAATCTATAACATAAATTATAAATAATATTTATATATAAATTAGTATTATATATAATAATTAATAAACATCGGTTCTTTAGGTCTAATTTGGTTCCAGAACAGTCTGGTACAGTTCAATAAAGTTCTCGGTTCGGTTCTAGTACATTTCGGTTCGGTTCTAGCAAAAAAGTCAATGGTATAATTCGGTTCGGTTCTAGTTAAAAAAGTCAACGGTATAATTTGGTTCGGTTCTAATAAAAAAAGTCAACAATACAATTTGGTTATGAATCTTTTTCTTACATACTTTGGTTCGATACAGGAAGATTCAGATCTGTGTACACCCCTATAATTAACGGGCACATTTAGTTTTTACCTGAGTAGAAGTTACTGAGGAAGTTGTTGAAGTGATGGAATACATGGGCAATTGGACAGAGACACGATTACGAATAAAACTATGGAAGAAGACAAAATTGAGGACAAAACTCATTTTACACACAACACTGCAAATGACTTACTCTTAGTTTTCTTTAGAATTTTTATAGCCTTTAGATTAGATTAGCATCGTAATTCAGTCTTTCATTCAAAGTAGTGTAACCGAATTTCATTCAATACAAATCGCAATTTCATTTTACTGCATTTTTCAAAATTTCTTGAGCTTTTTGCCGAAGTAATAGTTTAGGAGAATCCAAACACTCTGATAACAGTTAGACATGCATTAATTAGTTTAAGAACACTTTAATTCTTTGGCACACTCGCAATTGCATGCATTTATTGTTGGATTCGCCAAAAATGAACAAATAATATTTTTGGCATGCTCGGTGGGACATGTTCTGAAGGATGCTACCAAAAATCAGAGATTTATTAGGAAAAGAAGTTGTATTTGAGTCTCCGGACTTGGAAGGAGCCACTTCTATTGTAGAGGCTGTAACATCTGCTCCACACTTATCTCAGATGGTAGAATAGATAGAGAGGGGTACCAATCCCTAAACTGAAGAAGTTTTCCAGAATGCATATGCACCTTCTGCCATGCGTATCACTGGGGAAGTTACCATTCTTCAGAATGTGTAGAATGCAAAAACCATTTTGTTTTAGGTGGTGAAAGCCAGCATTATGGAGTTGACATAGACTTTTCACAAAATTGTTGGAGAGTTATCTAAAACTTTGGAAAGCAATTATAAAGCAGTTATAACGGACGTGTCTATAAGGAATGATGAAACTAACTCCTCAAAAGGTCAGCGTCCTTAAAGGGAACTTGTAGAGAAACACATGGAGCATTCCCAAGGAAGTGTGGACTATAATGACATTGGGGAGGCTTACCAATCACCTCACAGTCAAGAAGAGATTCCTTTTACCATGAGAGGTAACACTTTTACAAGTCGCCATTTTAATGGTAGGCTTATGAGTCACTTTCATACCACCATTAATCCCACTGTTCACCCCTTTGTATTTGATACAATGGTTTTAATGGTTTGAATGTTGTTCCAGCCCTGGGGGCCAATTTTGGCGAGAGAGGTTTCGCTCCTCAAATTCTTCAGAATTAACAGATCAATCTGGAAGCTATTAGGGAGGTAGTTTCATGTAAGGCCCCAAAATATATCCTAGAAGTAATGTGGCATGATTAGGTTGAATTAAAAAGTGACCATAAAAGAGAGTTAGGAGAGCAAATTCATAAATTCACATAGTCCAACAAGTGGACCAATAAGAGTGCACCATGTGTGTACATTTAGAATTTGCATGAAAACTCATGCATTGATAAGATGGTAGGCTGGCCATAATGGGAACCAAAAATTACACCAAACCCATTCCATAAGAAAATCAAGAAAAGAGAAGGAAAAATCAAGTAGAATTCAAGCAAATTAAGGTAATATAGTGTAAGGTTTTAGCTTCCTTTCCATCTCTTTCTTGCTCTTCATGGAAAGCTAGAATCATGGGATTGAAATTGATATTTATATGTGTATATATTGTGTTTTAGTGGGAGAAACTAACAAGAGTAAAGGCAAGGAGAAGGAAGAAAGCTAGTGAAGACAAGTCGACTATTTTAAGAGGTATGGGAACCTTAATTCATATATATGTACATGATGTTCTGGCATGAATTGAATAGGTATAAATATTGTAGAGGATATAAAATGGATGATTATGGGTTGAGTTGAAGTTAAATTGCTTAATTTAGGTTGGAAAAGCCATAAAGAATGTTTGGGAAAAATTTTGTCATGATGACAAATTTGGGAACTTTGAACTGTTTGGATTGTTTTGGACTTATCTTGGCCTATAGACCTTGAGATTGTGTCATTCCAATTAGAGATGAAACTTATAGATATATGACTATCATGAAGAGATCATAACCCAGTTTTATCTCTAAGACACTCGAAATTGGGTTTGAAAATTGTGACCTGAATCTGTCCCTGGTTCTAGAGCAATCAGTAATGCTTTAAGTGTACCTCTTTCTATAGAACTTCGATTGAGATGAATATAATTTTGGCATAAACTAGGCTCATAATTAAGCAACTTTCATGAAGAGTATATGACATTAATTGTAACACCCTAATACCCCATAGGAGGATAAGGGAGTGCTACAAAAACTTATTTTTATAATAATAAACATACATGCTAATATGAGGTGAACTTAGAAACAATACATGTCAAAAGTTACCATTAACTTTACTTTATCAAAATTTACATTTAATAAGTACATAACTATACAATATACGATTACATATCCTTGTTATACAAAAATGGTACAATATCTGTATAATACAAAAGATTGAACCTAAAAAGAAGACTTTAAGACTTCTCCTAGTGGCCAGCAGGTGTCCATCTCAAACTTGAGCTTTCGAACTATGAACCTACATGGGAGATAAACACCTATGCTGAGCTATGGCTTAGTAGGGATACAAACAAAACAAATAGACTACCAAGGAAATTATGGATTAAACATAAAATAGCAAAACATACTTTAAATAAATGATAGGTCAAATATTCAATAATACATACTTTACTTCATTAATGTCACTAACATATAAATGATGCAATGATCCCTGAAATGTTACTATATCATGGCGAATATAACATTTTAACACAATACTATAATCAGTTAATGAAATAACAATCCTAATATAGCCTGAATCAATATAGCAGTGGATAACGGGAACACTGGATACCACTCGGGTATCAATCACTAGATATTGAAAAAAAAACAGTATCAACACTAGAGATATGCAAATCTCGAATCATTAGATACCAAATAGGCATCAATACTAGATACTAAACGGGCATCAACACTAGCAGCTATGAACAATAACCCTTATAGGCATGTCTACCTATCCATGACTCGATTTGCAGGATATATAACCAATCTATTCAATATTTGTTTTATCATATTATAAAAAATCACATTAAATAATAATTGCATAAATTACATCGTTCACACGTGTATATGGCTTATCAATAAGCCCACACTTAAACATTCAACTCATATACTCACTTAAGTTACCATATTATAATTTCTAAGCCAAACAACTTTATAAATTACTCAACCAACATAAACCTTTGTCGCGCTCGCGATAGAACTCAAACATGCCTCTATCGTGCTTGCGACAGAGCACGAACATATAAACGATCGCTTAACACAACCTCTGTCATGCTCGCGCCTAATGTCACTCTTGCAATAGAGCCCAAACTCACAAATTCATTCTCCTTTCTACTTTTTTTTAGCATCTATTCAACTCAAATGTTCCCAAAACTCCTAATCAACACACACAAACATTTCTAATGGCACAACTTATAACTAGAACATAATCAACATGCAAACAATCAAAACATAGTATAACTTCAAATTATTAACAAAACTTCATCAACTTCAACAATACTATCCCAAATACAATTTAACCACTAGAAGAGTTGTTAAACTCTTCGAAACCTATAATACACCAAATCTAATCAAGCATGCATCTACTAAAGAGTTAAAATCCCAAACCTTTAGAAGCTAACTCCTTCAACTTCACAAATCAAGCAATCTTCTCTTTACCCTTTGATCTCTTACTTGATTCTCCAACTTCATCCAACAAAACCCTTGAATGAGATAAGGATTAAGAACAAAGGAAAAGAAGAAACAAAGCAAAACTCACCTTAGGATGGCCGGCTAATAAAAGGAACAAAATGCTAAAACTAATCTCCTCACTACCTTATATATGCATGCAATGAACAAAGTAGCAAGCTCTTGACTCAACATATGTACTTTACTACCCTTTTTTTAAACACACTGAACCCTAATTAACCCTACTTACTGTAATTAATCCTCCACTTAATGATAAATTCAATTTAGTACTTAGTTTTATTATTCTTTTCGTGTGTTTTTTGGTTTTTTATTTGTGTTTGTTGTTTTATTTTTATTACTTTTATTAAATTTTGCCAAATTTAGTTGAGTTGGGTTTTTATACACTTTTGATAGAAATTTGAAGATGATTTATGTTGAATTGTAGGAATTCTAGGTACCTCATGGTGACAACTGATTTGTTGTCACCGTGACATAATTATTCACGGTAGATTTAATAGCACAAGTACCTCACGGTGATAACTGATTTGTTGTCACCGTGACATATAATTACTCACGGCAGATTGGAAGCAGAGGTACCTCATGGTGATAACCATTTAGTTGTCACTATGACCTAGAGAAATTCAAGGTAAAATTGAAAATTCAAGTACCTCACGGTGATAACCATTTTGTTGTCACCGTAACCCCCTGCACATTCAGGCAGAATCGAAACCACAAGCACCTCATGGTGACAACCATTTGGCTGCCACCGTGGCCTCCAGTATCTCACGGTGACAACCATTTCATTGCCACTGTGACCCTTCTGAAACTATATATTTCAGACTGTTGTTTGGCAAAAGGAGCTCTTTTATTTTTTTTGAGATAAAAAAGAGGGTTTTTAGATCTAGTTTTTTTTGGGTTTTCCTATTGTTCTAAACTTTTAGGGTTTTGATATTTCCATTAGATTTACACTCAAAATAGATTAGATTTGCAGCTTTTTAGAGATTAGATTTCATCTTTTCAACTAAAACTCATTTTCTGTAGGAGATTTGAAGGAGCAGCATCTTGGATTCAGCTAGAGTTCATCTCAAACATGAATTTATGGGTTTATTCTTTATTTTCTCTTTTAGTCTTTGTAATGGATTGTGAGTAGTTATTAATGTTTAGGGGATCTTTGAATCCCTATTACCTATGTGAATATTGAGCTAAACTGAGTTTTTATATAGATTGATATTTCATTTTACATGTTGCTGAATCTTATTCCATGGCTTTCCTTAATATTTGATGATATTATCTGGTTTAGATGATTGATATAGATTTTTGAGCGCTATGAACGTATTTTTGCTCTATTTTTCTATCAAATTTTCTTTAACCCTGCAATTGCTCCGGAATGGGACTCAATGGGTTATGGGTAAAAAATGATTGTAAGGCTAAGGTTGAATGTAAAATGAATGGGTTTATGGACTGTTTGGCTCTGGAATGGGAAAACGATTCTTAACCTAGGATTTTCGAACCGTGCTTATGCTAATCATGAGGCTTGCTTCGGAATGGGACATTTGGGTATAGCAGTTATCCTAATTCAATCTATATAGCTTAAGATAAAATTAATTCACATCAGATGTGGGGAGGATGAGTGAACTTGTGTTTGATGCATTCAAGAGATGATGTTGAGTTAGAAGGAGAAGAGGAAGAGACAGTGGCTAAAAAAGAAGAAAAGAGGGAGGAGATTCAAGAGATTCCTAAGGATGAGTCACAGGCTCAACTCAAAACTCTACCTTCTCATTTAAAATATGTGTTTTTGGAAGAGAATGATAAACCAGTAATTATATCTTCTTCTTTGACAGGTTTGGAGGAGGAATTATTGATTGTTGTGCTAAAGAAACACAAGAAGGCGATTGGGTGGAAGGTTTCTTATTTGAAGGGGATTAGTCCAAGCTATTGCATGCACCGATACCGATGGAAGAAGATTTTAAGCCGGTAGTTCAACCATAGAAACAACTTAATCCAGCAATGCAAGAGGTGGTAAAGAAAGAGATACTCAAGCTTCTTGATTCAGGTATTATTTATCCTATCTTTGATAGTAGCTGGGTTAGTCCTGTGCAGTGTGTCCCAAAGAAAAGGGGGATTACAGTTGTTGAAAATGAACAAATGAGCTTATTCCAACCCGTACAGTTACAGGGTGGAGAGTCTACATAGATTTTAGGAGACTTAATGTTGCAACCCAAAAAGACCATTTCCCCTTGCCTTTTATTGATCAGATGCTAGAGAGGTTAGCAGGCAACATATTTTATTGCTTTTTAGATGGTTATTCAGGGTATCTACAAATACCAATTGCCCTAGAGGACCAAGAAAAGACCACTTTTACTTGTCCTTATGGCACATTCGAGTATAGAAGCATGCCCTTTGGTCTTTGTAATGCACCGGCTACGTTTTAGTGGTGTATGATGGCCATTTTCCATGAGTTCATTGAGAATTTCATGGAAGTGTTTATGGATAATTTCACCATCTATGGGAAGGACTTTAATAGCTACCTAAATAATCTGGAATTGGTCTTAGGGAGATATGAGGAAACCAACCTTGTCCTGAATTGGGAAAAGTATCACTTTATAGTTAGAGAAACATAAGGTTTCTGAGAGAGGGATAGAGGTGGACAAGGAAAATAGATGTCATCGAAAAACTACCACCTCCAACTACTGTAAAAGGAGTTAGAAGCTTTTTAAGACATGCTGGATTTTATAGGCGTTCATTAGAGATTTTTCGAAGATTGCTAAGCCTTTATCTAATTTACTTATCAAAGATGTTGCATTTAATTTCTCTCATGAGTGTTTGTAGGCATTTAACACATTGAAATAGAGACTGATTTCAGCTCCAGTGATTGTCTCTCCGAATTGGAATCTTCCATTTGAGTTAATGTGTGATGCGAGTGATTTACAGTAGGAGCAGTGCTAGGATACAGAAAGGAGAACGTTTTCCATAACTACTTACAATGCTAGCCATAGTTTAACGGGAGCCCAAGTCAACTACACCACAACTGAAAAAGAGTTTCTTACTGTAGTCATTGCATTTGAGAAATTTAGGTCTTATCTTCTTTGTGCTAAAATTGTTGTATGGTTTAATCATGTAGCATTGAGACACCTTTTCGCCAAGAAAGAGACCAAGCCTAGGTTAATCAGATGGGTGCTCCTCTTGTAAGAATTTAATTTGGAAATCAAGAACAAGAAGGGGGCAGAAAATTTTGTTGCTGATCATTTATCAAGGCTTGAGCACGAGCATATTTAGGAAAAAAATTTCAAATTAATAAAAATGGTTTAGTGACTTTTTCCTAGCGATATTACAATAATCTTCATAATAAAATGAATAAAGTCAAGGGTAAAGAAAGAACCCGGATGGGAAGCCTCAGGTTGGCGCGACCACCCTCATTAACCACTCCAATTCCAACACGGTAAAAAAAAATAACTCATAGAAATAAACATGTTAGTGTCAAAATCATGAATAAAATAAAGAAAAATAACATAACAAGAAACTTTAAAAGAAATGGGTTAAAAGATAAAAGGGGTAGAAAATAAATTAAAAAGCCTTTCAAAATTCCAATTATTTGTAAAAATATTATTTCAAAAAAAAAACAATTAATATGAGTCAAGTTAAATTACACAAATATCAATCCAGAATGTTTACCCTCGGATTTTACCTTTTTGGGTGAATGTCGAATGATTTCGGTCCCCGCACGCTCCACAAGGATCAAGTAAAAATGGATCAAAGAAAGAAAATTTATGTTTTTCTTTCTTTGAAAATTTGAGAGCGATAAAGTATTTGAATTAGCTGGATTGATGGAAACAAATGAATTTCGTTACCTCAAATTGGGCTTAATTCACAAGAAGAATTTGAGAAAAAAAATCAATTAACTGAAAGAATTTTTATTGAATAAAATTCTGAAAATAGTGAGATTTTTTAGATTTTTGTAAATTGCTCACAAAAGACTTTTTCTTTAAAAAATTCCCACTCTCAAAATTTGCTAATTTTCCTCCCAAAAAAATCTGTTCATTTTTCCAACCCCCCATTAATGAATTTTACTTCACAATTTATAGAATTTTTGGAGATAAATAAGATAAGCATAAGTTTAAAGTTTGAATTTTAAAAGGAGTTTTAAAATTCAATTTTTAACCAAATATCTTATCCCCATTTTTGAAGATGAAAGCTTATCAGATCAAATTTTAACAAATCCGGTGCTATCTGATCAGATCCACTACCGACGGCCATCCCTTTAAATACCGACAGGCTTTAAGCCCCTAATGAGGGTACACGTGAAAATATGGACACAGACGGGCCAAGGCGCGGGACTAGGGACGGACGTTTCTACGCCGACACGTGTCCGCCGCTACCGATGGGGCCGTCCCTACAACGCATAGAGACGACCTATCTGTCCAAACGACGGCCCGTCCCTATATGCTAGAGACGGGGCACACCAACTAGGGACGGGCGTCCCTACTCCATTGGGCTCTCCGTCCGAACAGCAAAATCTCAATTTTAAGCTAAATTTCCTAAATTCTTTCAAAACCTCACGCCATAGAGAAAAAGATTTTAATCCTTGTGAAACCGAAAGACGAAAACCTCTGAATTCCATCCATTCATCCGAAAATCGACATTGATCTCTTCATTAGATAACTCTGACCTGGACTGCCTCAGGACCCGGTGTCTACAATAAGAAAGTCCAGCTGCGGACGAGATAAATGCAGAACTACTTCTAAACTTGAATTATTTTATGTTATTTGTAGGTTGTTACTAGTGTTTGATTTTGCTCAAATATTGTGATTCGTGGCCTTTGTTTAGCAATTTGCTTATTGAAAGAGTTTTTCAAGTTTGTGTGGCCTAAAATAATGTGAAAATTCCAAATTTTTGGAAATCTGTAGGAGGTCACAGTGGTAATGAATTGGTTGTCACCGTGACTAAAGGAGAATTACATTCTGGATTGAAATCGGGATTATGTCACAGTGGCAATGATTTTGTTATCACCGTGACCAGTTGAGAGTTTAGCTTCTGGATTGTGTTTAGAATTATATCATGGTGGCAATGAAATGGTTGTCACCGTGACCTAAGGAGAATTTGCTTCTAGAATGTTTTAGGCATATGTAACGGTGGCAATGAAATGGTTGTCATCGTGACCATAGGAGGTTTTGTATTCTGGATTGTAGCAGGCATTATGTCACGGTGGTAATAAATTTGTTGTCACCACGACCCCTCGAAATCTTTTTTTTTTAAAAGCCCAATTTCCCGTTTTCTTTTCCCACTACACTGCACTTTTCATTCGAAATTTTCTTTCTATCTTTCATCTTTGTGCTTCAATTCTCAATTTGGGATACATCAACCTCACGTCTTCAATAAGTAAGTGTTAAAAATTCTATTCTTCTTCTTTATTTATTTTCTTCCTCTTGGAATTCTCGTGCTCTGTCTCTCCCTGCGTGAGTTCATCTCTATTATTGTTCTTCTGGCTTCATTTATAAATCAACATGAGATTCCTTTTCAATATACATTATGATTTCTGTCTTAGTTCATCAATTCGTGTAAATGGCATTGTTCTGATGATTGAGTGCATGATTGTGTTTTTCTGGTGAGTATATATGCGAATGTAGTTTTCATTATGAACATTTGGGCATTGAGTTGTTAATGATCTTATGTGCATTTGAGA
Source organism: Excoecaria cochinchinensis (assembly GCA_947683425.1). Taxonomy (NCBI): domain Eukaryota; kingdom Viridiplantae; phylum Streptophyta; class Magnoliopsida; order Malpighiales; family Euphorbiaceae; genus Excoecaria; species Excoecaria cochinchinensis. The sequence continues at coordinate 12,284,774 of CANTUQ010000119.1, forward strand.
AATGTTTAGACACTCTGAACTTTACTTGGCATTATTTTGAATTCTTTTTCATTTTGGGAAGTCCTATGTAGCCCTTGTGGGTTCAAATTCAGTGAGTAAATTTTGTGCCCACCAGGTGTTTGTTAAAATGCCTCAATGAACATTTCTTCCCTTATTTTAGTATTTTTTGGCAACATGGAGTTCAATTTATTGCAATATTATGAACTTGAATTGCTTTTGAATTTTTTTTTTCCATGTAGTGGCCCTAAAGCGTAAAAGCACCGACGTGGCTTCTGGCTCATCTAGCCAACCGTCTGTCAACATCTCTAGAGTCCCAAATTGGGTGCCAGCCAATATGAAAGAAAGCTATGGACATTTCACCAAATGCAAGTACATCCCCACAGCATACTTAAACATGGACTTGCTTGGAAACTTAGGGATCAGAGATGAAGTCCAGTGCCTCATTGCCAATATTGCATGGGAGTAGCTCTTTGCATATAACGAGAAAGTTTATCCTAACCTAAAAAGGGTTTTCGTGGCGACAGTGCATTGTAGGATTGGTAAAAATAGTGCCATAGATCTAAGAGCTATTTCTTTCTATTTGGAGGGCACATTGTATGAAATCTCCTTCGTGATGTTTTCAGAGCTACTGGGTTTCCCTCCTCTTGCACCAGATTATTTTGATGAGTACGATAAAGATAGTGCCTGGGCGTTGATCAGAGACACTGTTACAACCACTAGTTATGTGTCGGGGAAAATGAAGGCGCACCATTTGCATAATCATGCTCTACGGATTATTGATAGATTTTTCTTGATGTCGTTGATGAGCCATGTAGATTCTCCTAGGCAAGTCAACTTACCTGAAGCCCCTTTTCTAGCATGCATGGTTAGAGGATTTAGAATCAATAGTGCTCCACATTTGTGGCACAAATTGGAAGAACTGCAGTGGAACCCTAAGAAAGTCAAGGAAATATCCCTCGGTAGGTGGATGACTATTATTGCCAAGGGTGTACATCACCCATTATGGAGGAGTCGAGTGCTACCATCCATTGCTTCAATTGACAAGAAGCTATTGAAGAATAAGAAAGTGGTGGTTGATGATGAGACAGAAGGTTATGGGTATCGCCTGACAACTAGAGAGGAGTATTTAAAAAAAGTTGAGCGTAGTTTGGGTGGATTACCTCATGCTCCAGATCAAGAACCTGTCTCCTTAACCTCTTCACAGTATAATTCCTTGGTTGAAAAAATAGATTCCATTACAATGACTCAAGCAGATCTTCAATCCCAGCTCGATCAAGTTTTGCTGGGCCTCACCTCATTAACGGTACACTTTGATGCACAGTTTCCACCACCAGAGACTGGAGCCCAGGGAGCCCCCTATCTTGTGTTTTTCATTTGTTTTTATGTTGCTAGTGTTTAACTTACTGTGGACAACAAGATTTTAAGTGTGGGGTAGGGGAGCAAAACTAATGAATTTGTGTTGTTAACTTTTTGTTGAAGAAGAACAAGTTTTAAATTGCTATTTTTATTTTTATTTCTAAGTTTCACTTGCTTTAGTTTTAAAATGCGTGTTTTGTTTTTAAGTTATCTGTTTTGCTGAATTGTTGTTACCTCAATACCCTTATTTTAGTTTAGTTTGCCTCTTGTTATTCCTGATTTGAATGTTTTGAACTTTAATCTGTCAATGGATTATTTAAAGAACCTATTTTAGCAAGAGAGTAGTTGTATGTGTTAGCGAGAAATTTTTTAGTTGGGCATATATCCTGTGATTTCTTATCCATTGTGCACTTTAGGCTATATTGTGAAAACCCTGGAAAATCCAGTGTGTGAAAGCATTTGAGTGAAGGAATTTTAGGATAACTATAACCTTTCTCATCACCCTTCGAAACAATATAATAACTCAAGCAGGATTAGGACATGACCTCGGCAGTTTTTCTCTAGTAACCACTTTTAAATGACTATTGACCTACCTGTATACATAATTGCCATTGCTAGCCCCGTTGAGCCGATTTGGTATGCTAAAAGCGTACTATGCAATTGTTTTATTGATACACTCATCATTTTACCATTCAACCTAAATACTTTTGCCTATCCTTTCTAAGAATTGGCCACTCTAGTATTGGGTTGGGGTAACATTGAGGGTTGAGTAAGGGTGTTTACTGCAAGAGTAGCTTAGGTCTGGTAAAAATATTTCTGAATGCTAAATTGTGAAACTTTGGGGTGTTGCCTAGTATATTTCTGATTTTCCCTTAATGAAGTCTAGCATAGTGAGAAAGTAAAGTTGTGGGTATATCATTATTTATGTTTGAAAAAAAATTCGGCTAGCTCATGTTTTTTAAAACATAAATAAAATAAATAAAAAAAAGAAGAAGAAAGAGAAAAAGTGAAAATGGTGATCATTAATATGATCTTTGAGCTAGTCATATCTAGAAAAATTCAAGTGTGAGGTACCTTTAAAAAGAGGGAAGTGCTTATGCGTTCAAAGGTGAACGGGTTTTGAAAGAAGAAATTCATTAGGGCTTTTCGTCTATTTATTTTCTTGTGGTTTAGTGGTGAATGTGGGTAGAGTTGCTGACTCTTTGTTCGATATCCTTATCTCTTTTTGTTACCCAATTCCGTAGCCTATCATTATAACCTTAAAATAAGACATAGTGATCCTATTCTTGATCTGAGTTGTTTAGTGCAGATGACCTGTGTGGTTACGGTGCTAAAGGAGAGGCTTATGGCTATCCTGAGTTTCGAGTGCGAAACCAGTTTGCTTATCATTTTCTTTGCTCAATTACTGAAATGCGCTGGTTGTTTTTGTTTTGAAAAGTATAAAATTGTTTTAGCTTAACACACATACACGAAATCGCTTGATATAAACTAATGTGAGACTTTCTAGTTAAGACTCTTCTGCTAAATGCTATTTTGGTTTGTTTGAATTGTCCTATTCCGGGTTAGAGTTTGAATTTTCAGGAATGTTAATAATTCATTTACTCGAGGGCAAGCAAAAGCTAAGTGTGGGGTATTTTGATAACTTCAATTTAGTACTTAGTTTTATTATTCTTTTCTTGTGGTTTTTGGGTTTTTATTTGTGTTTGTTATTTTGTTTTTATTACTTTTATTAAATTTTGCCAAATTTAGTTGAGTTCAGTTTTTTATACACTTTTGGTAGAAATTTGATGATGATTTATGTTGAAATGTAGGAATCCAAGGTACCTCACGGTGACAACTGATTTGTTGTCAGCGTGACATATAATTATTCACGACAGATTTGATAGCACAAGTACCTCACGGTGACAACTGATTTGTTGTCACCGTGAGATATAATTGCTCAAGGCAGATTGGAAGCAGAAGTACCTCATGGTGACAACCATTTAGTTGTCACCGTGACCTAGAGAAATTCAAGGCAGAATTGAAAAATCAAGTACCTCAAGGTGATAACCATTTTGTTGTCACAGTGACCCCCTGCACATTCAGGCAGAATCGAAACTGCAAGCACCTCATGGTGACAACCACTTGGTTTCCACCATGACCCCCAATGCCTCACAGTGACAACCATTTCGTTTCCACTATGATACTTTCGAAACTATATATTTCAGACTGTTGTTGGCAAAAGGAGCTCTTTTATTTTTCTCAGATTAAAAAGAGGGTTTTTAGATCTAGTTTTTTCTGGGCTTTCTTATTGTTCTAAACTTTTAGGGTTTTGATATTTCCATTAGATTTACACTTGAAATAAATTAGATTTATAGCTTTTTAGAGATTATATTTAATCTTCTCAACTAAAACTCATTTTCTGTGGGAGATTTTAAGGAGCAGCATCTTGGATTCAGCTAGAGTTCATCTCAACCATGAATTTCTAGGTTTATTCTTTCTTCTCTCTTTTAGTCTTTGTAATGGATTGTGAGTAGTTATTAGTGTTTAGGGGATCTTTGAATCCCCATTACCTATGTGAATATTGAGATAAACTGAGTTTTTATATAGATTGATGTTTCATTTTACATGTTGCTAAATCTTATTCCATGGCTTTTCTTAATATTTGATGATATTATCTGGTTTAGATGATTGATTTAGATTTTTGAATGCTATGAACGTATTTTTGGTCTGTTTTTCTATCAGATTTTCTTTAACCCTGTGATTGCTCCGGAATGGGACCCAATGGGTTATGGGTAAAAACTGATAGTAAGGCTAGGGTTGGATGTAAAATGAATGGGTTTATCGGTTGTTTGGCTCCGAAATGGGAAAACAATTCGGAACCTAGGAATTTAGAACCGTGCTTATGCTAATCATGAGACTTGCTCCGGAATGGGATGTTTTGTGATTAGAATAGCTTGCTCTGGAATGGATCATTTTGTGATTAGAATAGCTTGCTCCAAAATGGGACGTTTGAGTATAGTGGTTATCCTAATTCAATCTATATAGCTTAAGATAAAATTAATTCACATTAGGTGTGAGGAGGATGAGTGAACCTAGACCACATTTGAATTATTAATTTTTAAAAGTTTAATTCTGTTTGAAGTTTTTGCTGGAACTTTTTTATTTTAATTGTCTACTGGAACTATTAATTGATCTTAGCTCATTTTTTTTAGTTGTTTATTTTACTGTTTTATTTCAACAGCTTAACAACACATTTACTCAAAAATCTGGGAATTCTTTAGCATACATGTAATTTTCACTACTTTGTAACCACAACCCCTTGTGTACGATAATTTTGGGTCTTAAGTTTAACACCCTATATTACTTAGCCGATCTAGTACACTTGCTAGAAATTGGTCACTTAACACTTAATCCAACAATTTTCCAACTAAGTTGCTAAACTATTTTATTTTATGCAATTAAGTCCTTTTAATCTTTCAATTAAATCCTTCATGATTTTCATTTCACTCTAAACATGCCTTAATACTATTAGGGCACTTTTTGGGTCATTACTGTAGACACCGGGTCCTGAGACAACCTAAATCAGAGTTACTCAATGATGATAAGATGCCTTGTCACAAGCAAAAAGGTTGAAAGTGGTGATTTTCTTGTCAAATTTGCTTTTTAGAGTGAAAAATTTAAAAATAATAAAAAATATTTTAAAAATTAAATTTGAAAAATGGGGCTTAGAAATTATAGTATTTTTAGTTAATTTTAAAGATTTTTTAAAAAAAGGGGGTCGAGTGTTAGCCACGGCCGCAGCAGCGAGTAAGTGTGTGTGCGCACGCAGGCTGCGGGGCACTGCTGCGGCGCGGAGCGCCCTCACGCGGCGCTCCACGTGCAGCACGCGCGCGACGGGCGAGCTCTCGCCTGCCAGCACGCGGCGTGCGCGCTGGCACCCTATCGCTCGCCAGCGACGGGCGTCCATCAGCCCTGTCGGCCGTAAAATGGCCCATTTCGCCCCAAAAATCATTTTTTTCCAATTGTTTTCTACAAAAATCGATTTTTTATCACCTTTTTAAGGGATTTTCAGGTTTTTTTTTCAATTTTTAAAATTTAAAATAGTTAATATCTGATTTAATTAAGTCTGATCCCTTTAATTATTTTTATTTTCCTATTTTCTTCATATAAAAAGAAAAGGATGAAACTAATTAAAGGGGGAAATTTTTAGGGTTTTTTTAGGTTTTCTCTTCTTCTTCCTCTCAATTTCTCTCTAAATATTCAAGATTTTCCCCAATAAAAAGAAAAAATTTTAGTTCGTCTTTTTGGTTCTTTTTCTAATAGAATTTCTTCTAAATATTTTTTAGAAGGAGTTTTATTGATGCAATTTAATTTTGAGACAAACATAATAATTGTTTGCTCTCAAAATTCATTTTTTAACTTGTTATTTGTTTTCAATTAAACTTTTTTCAAGTTTTTTTATTTTGAATCATTTTTTTTTGATGAAAAATTGGTTTTGAGACAAACAAAATGATTGTTTGTTCTTGAAATCTATTTTTTTTTCATTTGATTTTCAAAAGAACAAGTTTTTTTCCTCATAAATGATTTTTTTCTTTGGAATAAACAAAATAATTGTTTGTTCTTGAGATCATTTTCATTCTTTTAATGAATAAAAATCATTCTTCAGGCAAAGAAATTAATTCTTTGTTCTTAAAGAATTATTGATTTTCTTTCTTCATTTTTTTCAAGCCTATTTTTTGGAATAAAATTTCAATATTTTCATATCTCAATTCTAATCTCGCAAACCAAAACAAGGAAATCCATCACCATTTTTACTTTTATCGAATCCGAAACTCTGAGGGTAAATATTCCAGGCTTGATGCTTTTATTTTCCTTTATTTATTTTTATTCATATTTAATTTATTCATGTATATTTTTATTATTATTTTTTATTTATTTTATTATTTGTTTTATTTAATATGTTCATATGTTATTTTATTCTTGTTCATGTGAATATTGATTTCTTATTATTGCTAACATGTAAATAATCTATTTTTGCTTTGATTTCTCATTATTTTTAACATGTAATTAATTAATTCATTTCGATTGATCTTTTTGCCATGTAAATGGTTTATGTTAATAGTGATAATAGTAATTAATCATGTTATTCATTTAATCGTTTTCATCATTCTTTTATTTAACTTTTTTTTTATTCCTTTCATTGTTATTTTATATATTCATCATTTATTCATTTATTTATTTATTTTCATTTTTCATTATGAATATTAACATGTTAATATTTTTATATGTTGATTCATTAACATGTTATATTTTGTTTCAATTACATCTTTTAATCCATTTGTCATTCATAACACATTTTTTCTCATTTATTTTAAATTGTTAACATGTTAATTCATTTGTCATTTTGTTGTCACCTTATTTTACCATTTATTATACTTAATTGATTCAATTACTAACATTATTTTATTTGTGTTTTATTTTTATTTCACATCTTATTTTTCCTCTCGGGCATTTTTGCGAGCACGCGAGGAGATCCAGAAGACTCGCTTGGGTTAAATATTTAATTGTTTTATTTGTAACATTTTATTTATTTGGCTTTTTCATTTGTTTTGCCATGTAATTTTCTGATAAAATTGTTTATTTTAGGCAAGCTAAAAACAAAATCACAAAAATATTTTTATTAATTAACTTGGAATCTTTCCTAATAAAAATGGGACAAATGTCCCAATTTTCTCCATCCAAAATAAAAATTGTCACATCAAAAATTATTTTATGATAAATATGCATGCGAGGACCAATGTCCTCATTCTTAATCAATATCCCGATTTATGTATGATTTACACTTTATTTACAGTGGGGGTTGTATTCTGCCCCTAGTTTTATTGTAATTTATTTTCATGCACTTTACTTTAATTATGCTTTATTTATTTACTGCTTTCCCTTGAATGGATAATTTGCGCTTTAATTTAATTGCACCGAATTGAATGAGAAATGGGATGAAACGCTAAATTCAGAACTCAATTATAAACTTAATCAAGGTATGAATAAATGGGAAGTCTCGAACCTACTCTGGTCTTTGGGATCAACGAGGCGAGAGGGTCACCTCGGCATTTTGTTAGGGTGGAAACCTCCAAGACACCTCTTGTGTCCCGTAAAAGGATCAAACTTGCACAGTCCTAGGCGCCACGAGGCCAGAGGGCCATCTTAATGTTCTATTAAGGTTGATACCTCCAAGACACCTCTGGTTTGCCCAAGTGTGAGGCTACAGGACCATCCTATCATTAGGGTGGATACCTCCAAGACACATCCGGCTTGCCTATAATGGACATAGCAGCGCTGTCTTAGGCTCACTGCAGCTAGACGACCTTTCCCAATGTTCTATTGGGTGGCGACTCCAAAAAACCTCCTTGTTGCCCAAAATGGACGCACTTGTAATTCTTTACAAGTTTTCATGAACCTCATCCCGAAGGCCCTGAAGGCGGGCAGTTTGGGGTGCCCTGGGGTTCAGCGTGTGTCACAGTGGCGACTCCACTGGGGACAATACTTGAGACTTTGCTTCGAAAGTACCTTGGTTAAAATTTACAATTGAGTTTTATTTTAAAAATTTCATCCTTTTTCGAAACTACATTGCATCTCATTAGAGCCTTAGATCTATGCTAGTTTGGTCCCTCTTTTAACCTCGGTGCGTTCTCGAAGCACAACCCTACGTTCACTCAATGTAGGAAAGTATTGAGGATAATCACCAGCCAAAGCCTCGTACCATCATGGTATATTAAATGGAGACCCGATCGGTCGTTATGCTCGTGATGAGCTAAACCCATTGGTAGGGACCTTGCTTGGGTAGCCCGAAAGTAACATCACCATGGCCAAAGCTCATGTAATGGAAATAGTTACTTCCCCTAAGTGGTATGAACCTTAATAGTATGCTTGCTACATGGATCATTTTGTATTGGACAGACCCAAATAATTTGATTGGTCACCTAATCAAAGGCTTTCATGCCTCGATAGGCCCATGTCAACTTATTCGGACTGCCTAAATACACAATGATCACAACTCATGCGCCTGTGCATTAGTTAAGAGAGATTATGCTGCCGATTTTTTGCTGTGCACCATGCGCATCCATCGGGTTCCCTGCTAATCCATGGGCCAAGCCCACCTAGGACAGAGACTATACGAACTCGTGTGTGGGGGCAATAAGGTTGGAAGGACCTATGTGCTTGCATGTGATTTGTGGATGATGCATTGCATATTCATGTCATTCGTGCACAAATAAATTTTTTTATTTCCTCCCTATGTATACATCCTATCTTTGCATATAATTATTACATGTACATATCATCATGTGCATAGTTTTTTAAATGTTTCACATGTATCATTGTAATCTCTTTTAGTCACTGTACACTATTTGTTGCATAGAACGATCATGCATTACATATTATTCATACATCATTCTAACTCCTTGCTTTTCAACCATTGTAGACCATTTGCTTGGGTGTTTTAGGGATCCCGATAGTTGTCTAAAGAGCGATCAGAGTTTGGGTTGGTTGACAAAGATTTAGCATCCTTGCGAGAGCATCTAAAGGTAGTAGAAATTGCTGGCCCTTCGCAATGACCGAAAAGACTCATGCCTTGATTACCCAGGAGATGGATAAAAGGTTTGAAGAGCTTGAAAAAAAGGCTATTGGCTGTGATCAAAGAAAGAATGGATGCCATGGCATTTGTTCTGCATGCTCAACTTCTGGCGACTACTACACTTAACAAGGTTGAGCCGGCCATTATCAAGAAGGCCTTGCAGTGTCTCCTTTTGCTTGCAACCTAGAGCCAAAGGGTTATTTATTTTGCCAGTTGAATAAGAAAGAGGTAAGAAGCCTGCTCTAGAATATGACTATATTCCTAAAGAAGAAGACATTTCAGCAGTGATGCAAGTTCCAAATAGTAAACCGTCAAGGGAAGGATATGATTTAAGGTCAGGCTTAGGTCCACACTTAGGTGAAATATTGGAGGGGTCTTTGATGCGGTTACAAGAACAAGTAAGAAGGCCAAAAGGAATAGAGCCTTCACAGTCAATAGATATCCCTACGTCCTCAGGCACGAAAAAAGAGACAGCTGATCTTGGAAAAGAAATTATGAAGTCCAAGCTTACAACTACCCGAGTGCCTCTCAATAAAACTGTTACTGGTCCTTCAAGTCTAAGAGTGGGTTATTTTGATAAAAGCAATAGTGCCCGAAGGATAGGAAAAGCGCCAACCACAGAAGTGAATCGAAGGCATTTTTCTAATTTAGGCAGATCCTGTAACACCCCGAAATAGCCCTAGAAGAATTATAGAATTTCGGTTCAAAAAAAGATTAGATATTGGGTGTGAGAGTCCTGTCGCGAGCGCGACAAGCGTCGCGGGCGCGACAGAACCCTCCCGTGGTATGTCAACTAAATTGAGATTTTTCGACACGTGGCATCGTAGGGTGTTGGCACATGGCTGCGTAGGAGTGAGACAAGTGGCAAGAGATATATATGTATTTGATTAAGAGATAATTGAAGGAATTAATAAGGTAAGTGGCATTTAATGGGGAGATTTAATGTTGGATAAGGGATTGCAAAACACAGCTGTGCTTTTGAGTGAACACAGCTGTGCTTTTGGCCAATTAATGGATTTGAATATGGATTGACCAACTACCCTCTTTATTCCTCTTGTTCACGTTGGTTTCTTTCTTTTCCCTTATTTTGCCTTTCTTTCATTTCTTCTTCTTCTTTGCACTGTTTTGAGTGATTCATTTGGATTGGTTTGAAGAGATTATGTAAAGAAGTAGATTGATTTTCTAAGAAGGTAAGTGACTTGATTTGCTAGCATGATCTTCTATTTCTATGTACATATTTCTATTTTTGATTTAAAGTGAGAAGTAGAGTGATTCAAGTGTTTTGCGTAATTTTGGTTTAAGCTACGGCCAAGAGAGTGGATAAAGGCAAGGAGAAGGTCGGAATCGAGTAGAGAGCACAAGATCGAGCTTCTTAGAGGTAAGGATCGCGTGCGATCTTTATTTGTTCATTTTGATTGCTACAGTGTTTTATGGTGTATGTATATGGATATGTTGTGATTATATGTGTGTTAAATGGTCTACATACAACTTTCATGTGTAAAGTGTGTTTATGGGTGAATTCTGTTCAGATTGTCATCAGACCTCTGTGTATTGTACTTGACATAAGTAGAGTTACAAGACTTCAATTGAGTTGATTCAAATTCCATATGAAACATACGATCCGTAGATAAAAATGTCTAAGAGGGTGCTTGAGCTAATTCTAACTCTACATATCCCAAAAGTAGTTAAAACATAGGTGGCCCTGTTCTGGCGGGTTCACTGGAACAGTAGAGGTTAATTAGGTCATATCTTAAGTTTTAGATGTCCAAATGACCTGAAAATTGTCCCATTTGAAAGATAACATCCTATGGAACAATTATTATGAAGACAATTTTGCCTAAAAAGTGGTATAGATGATGGTTTTTGCGATTCAAGTTTAGGGTAAAAAGTGGTGCCGTGAGGCACCAAAGGCAAGTCTTCTGTCGCGATCGCGACACATGTCGCGACCTCGCGACAGAACAACTCATTTTAAGCTTTTTCTCCTTCATTTTGAGCTCATAGTTGGCATGGGTCAACCCCTCGCCTTTCCCCTTAACTAAATTGTATATTTTGTTGATGTTTTACTCCCCGGAATGAACCCGTATTACCCCGGAATGTTTCCGTGATTTATACCCTACATGTTTAGGGTTATCAAATGATTATAGGATTAGTTATCTATGTAACCAATGCTACGGCACAAGAGTTAGCGTTGACCATGAGATGCCATGTGATATGAATTGTTATATAATGCATTTGGTATAGAGTATAGAACCCTTATGCAATCTGTCTTCTGTCGCGAGCGCGACCTCTTGCCGCGATCGCGACAGAGAACCCCTTCTCGCCCTGTTCTACTTGTTTTGAAGAGTGTTTCCTTTTGTCTTGCTTTGCATAATGTATATGTATATGTAATGAAATTTGAATGTTACATGCTTTTAATTGTTGAACATGATTAATAAAGACTGTATACGAATTAAATGCCTCTGAAGTTGATGAGTGCACTTGAGTTATAATCTATGCTTTGGCATCAAAGTAGCATATAATTGAGTTATTTTTGAGCCTGATTACCGTTATAATGGATAGATAAGCATGCTTATAAAGGGCTAGAGTGCAGCTGCTAGAGTTGGCCTTAATTGTGCCCAGAGTTCGGATTACCTTTTGTATTCCATAGAGTTTGAGTTAATTCTCCATATGTAGGATACTATAAACAGTATCCAGAGTTACCCGTATCCACCGTGAAAGGAATTCAGGCTTATTGGTATTGCTAGTGTATAGTGGAACATGAAATGATTGTATGTAGTGTTACGAATAAAAGTTAAAGTACATGAGAATAATGAAACGTGATAATTGTGTATACAAGTATATGTTTATATGAATTGGAATACATGATTTACATGAGTGTGAAAATATATGCATGTGTGCTTTGACTAATATATGTGGTGTATATATAATTTATTTTGAGACTTCGAAAGAAGTCCCTTGCATTGTTTTCATCCCCACTAAGCGTTATCGCTTAGCAAGGATGTTTGTTTCCATGTAGGTTACAGGTTCGAATCAGAGAACGTGCATCTGCAGGTCAAGGGCCACTAGGAAGTTTTGCTATGTCTTTTTGTATAAATTAGAGGTGGAGTTGGTGATGTTTTGAGTAACATCATTATGTAATAAATAGTATAGTTGTTACATGTAATTGTTAAAAGTATATGTATATGACTCGAACAATGAACATGTATAAGTATAAAGTTTTTGGTAATATGTACAGTTTACATGTACAGTAAAAGTAATGTTGTTTAGGCCCAACTTATTTCTAATTATTTGTTATTACCGCTTCCGCTAATGCATGTTTATGTATGTGTATACGTAAGTGTCGCGTGACGCCCCGATATTCCTTACCGGGGATATGGGGGTGTTACATTTAGTGGTATCAGAGCTCTAGGTTAATTGGTTCAGGACTATAAGATGATAGAGTATAGTACTAGTGTATATGTTTAAGTTGTCTAAAATGTGGCCTAATGCAGATGCTGGTTTTGTAGGGTCTAGATGGAGTCCGACCCGAGTGAGCATGTAGAAGATACTACAGGCAGTGTGAATCCGGTTCGAGTAGATCCACATGTACAAGCACGAGATAGAGAGGAAAGAGTAAGAGCTGTTCAGGACAACCCGGAGCTGATACAAGGGTTGGTACAGATTTTAGATAGATTGACAGCTCCTAAAGCTCCAACAGATTTGATAAGAAAGAGAGGAGCTGAAGAGTTCCATAGAACATCCCTGGATCAATCGGAGATAGCGGAATTCTGGCTTGAGAAAACAGGAAGAATATTGGAGGAGATTAGTTGTCCCCAGGATCAGCGAGTAGCTTGCGCCGTGTCATTGCTGCAGGGTGCAGCATATGACTGGTGGAAGTTAGTGTTGCAGAATCCTCAAAGGCCCACGGAGTTAACCTGGGATTTCTTTGTTCAAGAAATTAAGGACAAGTTTGTAACCAAAGCATATAGAGACGCTAGATGGAAAGAATTTGTGACTTTCAAGCAAAGGAATATGACGGTGGGGGAATATGAAAAAGAGTTTACTCGTTTGAGTAAATATGTACCGGAAGGAATGTTAACTGATGATTTTCGGTGTAGACAATTTGAAGACGGATTAAGAGAGAGCATAAGAGGACCGTTAGCTGCTATGGTTGCTTTGCAACCTGTGGGTTATTATCCATTGGTGTTAGCGGCAATGAAAATGGAGGAATCTGAGTTGATAAAGCAAAAGAGAGAGCAGAAAAGAAGATTTCCAAGAGAAGATGAGGGAGTTGGTAGAGGAGCTAGAGCAGTAAAAAGAGGAAAGGATGAGCAAGCATCGGTACAAGTGCCAACTTCAGTCGGAAGTGCAAGGCCACCTAGCAATAGAGGAAGTACAGCGCCACAATGTGAGCATTGTGGAAGGCATCATTGGGGCGAATGTAGAAAGCTCACCGGGGCTTGCTTTAAATGCGGTAGTACAGAGCATTTCCTTGCTCAGTGCCCTAAAACAAGAGAGAATATGGCATCACAAGTAAATAGAGAGAAAGGCAATGCTTCTGGAAACGTTAGAAGTGGAAGAGGACGAGGTAGAGCTGAAAGACCGCCATCAGAAACAGTTGAGAGGCCATTCCCTACTGAGGATCAGCCACGTGTATATGCTATGACGGCTGAAGATGTGGAGGCATTGATCGGAACTTCTGGTAAGTCCTCCTATTAGTTTATACAGTATATAGTTTGAGTTAGTTGTTCGGTAGCGGGGGAAATTTCGAGGACGAAATTTCTTAAGGGGGAGAGATTTGTAACACCCCGAAATAGCCCTAGAAGAATTATAGAATTTCGGTTCAAAAAAAGATTAGATGTTGGGTGTGAGAGTCCTGTCGCGAGCGCGACAAGCGTCGCGGGCGCGACATAACCCTCCCGTGGTATGTCAACTAAATTGAGATTTTTCGACACGTGGCATCGTTGGGTGTTGGCACATGGCTGCGTAGGAGTGAGACAAGTGGCAAGAGATATATATGTATTTGATTAAGAGATAATTGAAGGAATTAATAAGGTAAGTGGCATTTAATGGGGAGATTTAATGTTGGATAAGGGATTGCAAAACACATCTGTGCTTTTGAGTGAACACAGCTGTGCTTTTGGCCAATTAATGGATTTGAATATGGATTGACCAACTACCCTCTTCATTCCTCTTGTTCACGTTGGTTTCTTTCTTTTCCCTTATTTTGCCTTTCTTTCGTTTCTTCTTCTTCTTTGCACTATTTTGAGTGATTCATTTGGATTGGTTTGAAGAGATTGGGTAAAGAAGTAGATTGGTTTTCTAAGAAGGTAAGTGACTTGATTTGCTAGCATGATCTTCTATTTCTATGTACATATTTCTGTTTTTGATTTAAAGTGAGAAGTAGAGTGATTCAAGTGTTTTGCGTAATTTTGGTTTAAGCTACGGCCAAGAGAGTGGATAAAGGCAAGGAGAAGGTCGGAATCGAGTAGAGAGCACAAGATCGAGCTTCCTAAAGGTAGGGATCGCGTGCGATCTTTATTTGTTCATTTTGATTGCTACAGTGTTTTATGGTGTATGCATATGGATATGTTGTGATTATATGTGTGTTAAATGGTCTACATACAACTTTCATGTGTAAAGTGTGTTTATGGGTGAATTCTGTTCAGATTGTCATCAGACCTCTGTGTATTGTAATTGACATAAGTAGAGTTACAAGACTTCAATTGAGTTGATTCAAATTGCATATGAACCATAAGATCGGTAGCTAAAAATTTCTAAGAGGGTTATTGCGCTAATTCTGAATCAACATATCCCAAAAAGTAGTTAAAACATAGGTGGCCCTGTTCTGGCGGGTTCACTGGAACAGTAGAGGTTAATTAGGTCATATCTTAAGTTTTTGATGTCCAAATGACCTGAAAATTGTTCCATTTGAAATATAACATCCTAGGGAAGAATTGTTATGAAGACAATTTTGACTAAAAAAGTGGTATAGATGGTGGTTTTTGCGATTCAAGTTTAGGGTAAAAAGTGGTGCCGTGAGGCACCAAAGGCGAGTCTTCTGTCGCGATCGCGACACATGTCGCGACCTCGTGACAGAACAACTCATTTTAAGCTTTTTCTCCTTCATTTTGAGCTCATAGTTGGCATGGGTCAACCCCTCGCCTTTCCCCTTAACTAAATTGTATATTTTGTTGATGTTTTACTCCCCGGAATGAGCCCGTATTACCCCGGAATGTTTCCGTGATTTATACCCTACATGTTTAGGGTTATCAAATGATTATAGGATTAGTTATATATGTAACCAATGCTACGGCACAAGAGTTAGCGTTGACCAAGAGATGCCATGTAATATGAATTGTTATATAATGCATTTGGTATAGAGTATAGAACCCTTATGCAATCTGTCTTCTGTCGCGAGCGCGACCTCTTGCCGCGATCGCGACAGAGAACCCCTTCTCGCCCTGTTCTTCTTATTTTGAAGAGTGTTTCCTTTTGTCTTGCTTTGCATGATGTATATGTATATGTAATGAAATTTGAATGTTACATGCTTTTAATTGCTGAACATGATTAATAAAGATTGTATACGAATTAAATGCCTCTGATGTTGATGAGTGCACTTGAGTTATAATCTATGCTTTGGCATCAGAGTAGCGTATAATTGAGTTGTTTTTGAGCCTAATTACCGTTATAGTGGATAGATAAGCATGCTTATAAAGGGCTAGAGTGCAGCTGCTAGAGTTGGCCTTAATTGTGCCCAGAGTTCGGATTACCTTTTGTATTCCATAGAGTTTGAGTTAATTCTCCATATGTAAGATACTATAAACAGTATCCAGAGTTACCCGTATCCACCGTGAAAGGAATTCAGGCTTATTGGTATTGCTAGTGTATAGTGGACATGAAATGATTGTATGTAGTGTTACGAATAAAAGTTAAAGTACATGAGAATAATGAAACGTGATAATTGTGTATACAAGTATATGTTTATATGAATTGGAATACATGATTTACATGAGTGTGAAAATATATGCATGTGTGCTTTGACTAATATATGTGGTGTATATATAATTTATTTTGAGACTTCGAAAGAAGTCCCTTGCATTATTTTCATCCCCACTAAGCGTTATCGCTTAGCACGGATGTTTGTTTTCGTGTAGGTTACAGGTTCGAATCAGAGAACGTGCATCTGCAGGTCAAGGGCCACTAGGAAGTTTTGCTATGTCTTTTTGTATAAATTAGAGGTGGAGTTGGTGATGTTTTGAGTAACATCATTATGTAATAAAGAGTATAGTTGTTACATGTAATTGTTAAAAGTATATGTATATGACTCGAACAATGAACATGTATAAGTATAAAGTTTTTGGTAATATGTACAGTTTACATGTACAGTAAAAGTAATGTTGTTTAGGCCCAACTTATTTCTAATTATTTGTTATTACCGCTTCCGCTAATGCATGTTTATGTATGTGTATACGTAAGTGTCGCGTGACGCCCCGATATTCCTTACCGGGGATATGGGGGTGTTACAGATCCTTATCCTGGGTCCTCAAGAGACTGATGAAGGAGGGGATATTACAGCCCTTGCCGGCTAGGCCCGCTAGAAGCCAGGGGCAGCCCGATCACAAAAGGGATTAGTATTGCACCTTCTACCAGCATACTGGGCATACCACAGGCGATTGTAAAACCTTAAGACATGCTATTTAAGATCTGATTAACTCCTAGCAGATCTCTGACCCAGAAAAGCGAGAGGGAAAGAATAAGATGGATTAAGTGCCTAAGTGGAAAGGTAGGACGGTTCTTAGGGATGATAATGGACCATCGACTGCAACAGCTGTGTTGGCAAGAACGGAAGTTGATTAGCTGTTTAGAATGTTCTTTTTATTTTTTGAACTGTTTAATAATGACACTATAGTTTCATTAATAAGATGAACATTTTTGCTTACTTGTGTTATGTCTCTTATGATTTCACTATGCATAATCATGAGCATGACTCATTCATATTTGACATTGATTCAATTGATGCTACTCCATTTAATCTCAAAAACTTTGGAAAGTCCAAAGAAAATCTTGATAGCATCTAATGTAACTCCTAAAGCGAGATCAAAATTTGAGAGAATTAAAACAAAATATAAAAAGGTCTTTGCCTGGACATATGAAGACACGCTAAGAGTTGATCGTGGAATCACTAGGCACATCGTTCAAATACACCACAATTATGAACCGGCCACGCAGAAGCTCAGAAGATTGAAGCTGGAAGGGGCAAAAAAGGTCAAAAAGAGGAATCCACAAGCAGAAATAAAGCCAAACTTTCTAGTCGAAGTTTAATGTCAGTCTTGGTTGGTCAATGTTGTACCAAATTGAGAAGAGGAGGAGTACATGTATGTGTAAACTATTAGGATTTGAACAAAGCTTATGTCACACCCCAAAATAGCCCTGGTCGGATTATGCATGCTAAGTCGGGATCGGAAGGGTATTTCAGTAAATTGTGTTTGAGAATTTAGAGTGTTAAGGACCTAATTGAAAAGATAATTAAGTTTGTAAGAAGGAATTGTGTAAGTGAGTGAAGTGTAATTTGTCTAAGGACTAAAGAGCATTAAGACGAGATATTTATTAAGGAAAGGTTTGGGTGCATGTGAGGGTATGGTACTGTGATTTGGAATGGTCTTAGTGGAGTTTGTGGTCTAATTAGGATCTGCCAAGTGGACTGTTAGGTGAGCATTGAAAGAAAAAAAAGAAGAAGCAAGAGGAAGAGAGAGGGAACACAGACTGTATTTCGGTTCGTCCCCTCCTCTCACGTTCCTTCTTCTTCTTCTCTTCTCCTTTCTTGCTTTTCCTTTCTTTCTCACTTGGCTTGGGTTGTGGTTGGCTTTGGCTTGAAGTGAGGCTGCTTTGAAGAGGTATGTTGGAGTTTAACGTGTTGTGTTTCTTCTTCTTCCTCTTCATCTACTGGTTTTATCTTCAAGTAGGGTTTGAACTAAGGATTGTGTGGTTTCTTATTTGTGCAAGTTTTGGATTGTAAGAAGAAGCAAAGCAAAGGCAAGGAAAGGATTGAGGATTGATTTTGAAGCTTGATTTTTGGATCGTCATTTTGAGGTTTGGGAGCTCTGTTTACTGCATTTGAAGTTCTTAGTGTTTTTGCCCTAAATCTCACTTAGGATGTTTATGTGTTTGCATTTCTGGAAATTGATGTGGTTTAGAATGTGTACATGCATGATTAAGTGAGTAAATGTGTTAGTAATGCATGACAAGTATTGATTTGGAAGTTCTAAATTTGTGTTTTGAATCTACTGTAATTTTTAGGGTTTATGCTCTAGAATGGATTAAATGTGTTTAAGCATGGTTTTAATGATTTGATTGTTGAATTAAGTTGCAATTGTCTTGTTTATGCTGGTTGGGACATCGATTGAAAGGTAAGATGAGTTTGGTGGTGTTTTGAATGAGATTGAAAATGAATTTATCGAGTTCTTGGAGTTCTGGGTAACTGGGAATGGAAAATCGCGTCTCTGTAGAATTTCCAGTTCCAGTTTGTGTTCTGTGAGAAGCGAGTCACGTCACGTGACTTAGAGTCACGACGTGACTCATGTGAAGGGCAGCGTGACTCCCATTTGCGAAGTGTGACTCTTCTCTCTGTGAGAGGAAAGTCACGTCTCGTGACTTAGAGTCACGACGTGACTCTGGTTAAGGCGAAGCGTGACCCTTAGTCGCGAAGCGTGACTGTCTCTCTCTGTGAGAGGGAAGTCACGTCTCGTGACTTAGAGTCATGACGTGACTCCTGTGAAAGGCAAGGCATGACTCCAAGACAAGAAGCGTGACTCCTCTCTCTGTGAGAGGGAAGTCACGTCTCGTGACTTAGAGTCACGGCGTGACTCATGTGAGGACAGGCGTGACATAGAGTCACGTCCCGTGACTCTCTAGCAGGTCACGAGACGTGACACTAGGTCACGCCGTGACCCTCCTGTGAGGTCAGTCATGAGTCATGACACGACTTGTGACCGACCCCTCTTCAGCTCCTCTTTCCGATTTCGCCCAGTTTTAACCAAAATGACTTTCCTATCTCTTCTGTATGGGTCTTCACTGCTGTATAAATTATGTCATACTGTTATATGCTCCTGTATAGCTTTTCTGTTTTGATTTGTGCCCCGTGGCTAGTTTATTATAAAATGACTTTCAAATGCTTTTATGGCTTCTTCCTATTTTGAGTGCTATCTTATTTTGCTCATCGGATTGGTTAGCCTATGTCAGTTATGATATGTTATGCATATCTTTGATTGAATTCTGCTCTGAGAGTAATCTGTCATGCTTTGAAATATATAGTATCATTTCATGATTCAGATTATGCGTTTTTGGATTATTGGCATGATATGATTCTACATGTGTTCCTGACATGCTTTAATTTGATTAGTATTGCTAAAATGTGATTAAGGGAATTATTGCATGCTTCAGAATATGACTTGAATGAGGTATGATTGATATTATGCTATATTATATTTATATGAATAATATGGTAAATGTCTGAATGCATTGTTATGCTTTAGCCTTGGAGCTCATTGTATTATGTTAAATGTAATTTGGACTATGCATGGTTTATGCTTAGTATCTTCACCTAATGCATGATTAAGACTTTGTGTTGATAATCATTAGTATGGTAGTGCTTTTATACCTGATTCTTGGCATGCTTTAGAATACTGTTTAATGTTAAAGTGTATGGACTGTAATATGTTTTGCAATGCGGAATTGTATGAGATATGATCAACTTTATGAGCATATGTATATGTTTATTGTACTCTGGCTTATGCACGATGTATATATACATTTATGCATTGTGCGATTCGTAATGTGAGTGATTTATGCATGACCTGCGAGAGTCAGTCTAGTGGATAGTTAGGCATGCCTAATAGAGTCTTTCAGTAGCTGCAGCGCCCTTTGAACGTATTGGACCCTGATCAGGTCCCCCGTATGGTTCCTCGCGAACCCCCCCCTCAGTGCGGATCCTCGTGGTCCTTTTTAATGAATTTGGATCGGGTTAAGATCCCCCATCAGTAAAATGCTTTTGTGACAAAATAAAGTGGTTTTCGATTTGTACCCGTAAGGTACTAATCAGTTCAGTACACTCGTTATCCACTATTGTGAGTCAGCAGGTGCTTTACTGGTTTGTATTACTTTGAAATAACTATATGAATGTGATATCCGTTGATTATGATAAAGATCTCAGGAATCAGTTTATGTGTATATGAATGTGATTATGGGCTTCAGAATGTATGTCTGTTTTAAATAAGCATGACTTTATATCTAACATGATTATCCGTACTCGTCATGTGATTTGTTATAAGTTTCTGAATGCTTTGATTATGATGCGACTAGAGAATTTATGTATGTGACTTAAACATGTTGTTAATATATTAGCTTGTGAACCGAAGCAGCTGTGATGGTAAGTATGTGATGATTACTGTACTTTCTGCATGTTGATGTTATGAATGTAATACTAAGTGGTTATGCCTTCAGTCTCCGTTATCAGAATGTTTCTGCATGATGCTTAATATATAATAGAGTTGCGCAGCGGTATTGTGATGCTCTAAGTGTTATCTTTTGGATATTTGGCTAGTGTATGTGTTTGGCATGTCTAAGTATGTTAAATGGTTAGCATTCTTAACATGATTGTTTGGTTGTCAGTTCATGCATGGGTATTTAGTTATGTCAATTGCATGAGTTAAGCTCTTGTGGCGCCGCACGGTAAGATGTTGTTATTTGATACCCATGTAGGTTTATGCATGTAATATGATATGTAGTTCAGCATGATGATGCTTGTGACGTATACTGTAGTATGTCTGTAATGGTCTATCCTGGACATGAGGTTATGGTTTGATTGTGAGTTATCGAATGAATGCCTTTACTATGCCAGCATGATCATATTTGTTATGAATATCTGCATTTGTCATCTGAATGTGTTTTGCCTTGACGACCATTGTGAATGGCCGTCCATATTCTTGTGTGTTCTCCCCACTAAGCGTTTATCGCTTAGCACGGATTTCCTTTCCGTGCAGGTGGCAGGTTTGATTCTGTTCGAGTCGCGCTTCTGCAGGGTCGGCCACGTAGGAGTTAGAAGTTCTGTATTTGGTTCAGCTTCTGTATTTCAGCTTTTGTAATTCTGTAGTATTGTATATGTATTTAATTATGTTTTAATCTTGAGTTTTCTTTTGGGAATGTAATAGTTAGTATGTCCTTATGTTTAGTTATTCCTTTGTTTTATTATTTCGATTATGCTTCCGTTGAATGGTCATCTGTATGCCTTTGTGTATGCTTTTGCTTAGTGCCTGCGTGTGCGTGAGTTATTGCATGTTCAGTCTGTACCGCAAGGTAAATTCTGGTAAGTTTTTAATTAACCCATATTTCTGTATGCATGTTATGTATGAATGTATGCTTCCGCATTATGCATGTGTATATCTGTATATGTGAGCGTCGTGTAGCGCGTCCGTCGGTGTCCTTCCAACGGGGACGGCGATGGGGGTGTTACAGTTAGTGGTATCAGAGCCCAGGTTTGATGGTTCTGGGTATGTTGTTTGTTTTGTGTTGAGTCTTTGCATGAGAGTCGGTTTTGTGTCGTGGCCTAATGCAGATGCGCCTTGTTTTGTGTCATGTCTAGATGGAGTCTGATCCTAGTGAGAATGTGGGCGAGACAACAGAAAGTGTGAACCGAGTTAATGCTGATCAGGATATTTCAGAGCATCTTCCAGTTGAAGATTCTGGTCGTGTTTCTGATGATAGGGCTTTAGTGCAAGGGTTGATTCGGATTTTGGATAGATTGACTGCTCCTCGTGCTTCTCAAGAAGTTGTGCGGCATGTTCCTCAGAAGAGAAAAGGATCGGTTAGTGAAGTGCCAGCAGGGAAGAGGGTTCGAGAACCCTCAGTGTATCAACAATGTCAGAAGCAACATGGGATTAAGTGTAGGAAGTGGATATCGCTTTTATGTCAGCACTGTCAGAAGCGACATCGTGGTCCATGTCGGAAGCTCTCAGGTGCTTGTTTCAGGTGTGGCAGTATGGACCACCGGATTGCCGATTGTCCTAAGAAGATGAATGAGAGTCTAGCTGGGCAAGCTAGAAAGGATGTGGAGGATTTGCTCAGATCTTCTCGAGTGTATTCAGAGTTTGTAGCATCTAGCAAGGATTCGAAGGAGACCGCAGGTTCTTCTGGTAAGTTACTTTGCAAGCTTTTGTTTAAGTAAGTTTTGTTTGTTTGGGTTGTGTGGATGTAAGTGTTTCGCTGTGAATTTCGAGGACGAAATTCTTTTAGGAGGGAAGAGTTGTCACACCCCAAAATAGCCCTGGTCGGATTATGCATGCTAAGTCGGGATCGGAAGGGTATTTCAGTAAATTGTGTTTGAGAATTTAGAGTGTTAAGGACCTAATTGAAAAGATAATTAAGTTTGTAAGAAGGAATTGTGTAAGTGAGTGAAGTGTAATTTGTCTAAGGACTAAAGAGCATTAAGACGAGATATTTATTAAGGAAAGGTTTGGGTGCATGTGAGGGTATGGTACTGTGATTTGGAATGGTCTTAGTGGAGTTTGTGGTCTAATTAGGATCTGCCAAGTGGACTGTTAGGTGAGCATTGAAAGAAGAAAAAGAAGAAGCAAGAGGAAGAGAGAGGGAACACAGACTGTATTTCGGTTCGTCCCCTCCTCTCACGTTCCTTCTTCTTCTTCTCTTCTCCTTTCTTGCTTTTCCTTTCTTTCTCACTTGGCTTGGGTTGTGGTTGGCTTTGGCTTGAAGTGAGGCTGCTTTGAAGAGGTATGTTGGAGTTTAACGTGTTGTGTTTCTTCTTCTTCCTCTTCATCTACTGGTTTTATCTTCAAGTAGGGTTTGAACTAAGGATTGTGTGGTTTCTTATTTGTGCAAGTTTTGGATTGTAAGAAGAAGCAAAGCAAAGGCAAGGAAAGGATTGAGGATTGATTTTGAAGCTTGATTTTTGGATCGTCATTTTGAGGTTTGGGAGCTTTGTTTACTGCATTTGAAGTTCTTAGTGTTTTTGCCCTAAATCTCACTTAGGATGTTTATGTGTTTGCATTTCTGGAAATTGATGTGGTTTAGAATGTGTACATGCATGATTAAGTGAGTAAATGTGTTAGTAATACATGACAAGTATTGATTTGGAAGTTCTGAATTTGTGTTTTGAATCTACTGTAATTTTTAGGGTTTATGCTCTAGAATGGATTAAATGTGTTTAAGCATGGTTTTAATGATTTGATTGTTGAATTAAGTTGCAATTGTTTTGTTTATGCTGGTTGGGACATCGATTGAAAGGTAAGATGAGTTTGGTGGTGTTTTGAATGAGATTGAAAATGAATTTATCGAGTTCTTGGAGTTCTGGGTAACTGGGAATGGAAAATCGCGTCTCTGTAGAATTTCCAGTTCCAGTTTGTGTTCTGTGAGAAGCGAGTCACGTCACGTGACTTAGAGTCACGACGTGACTCATGTGAAGGGCAGCGTGACTCCCATTTGCGAAGTGTGACTCTTCTCTCTGTGAGAGGAAAGTCACGTCTCGTGACTTAGAGTCACGATGTGACTCTGGTTAAGGCGAAGCGTGACCCTTAGTCGCGAAGCGTGACTGTCTCTCTCTGTGAGAGGGAAGTCACGTCTCGTGACTTAGAGTCACGACGTGACTCCTGTGAAAGGCAAGGCGTGACTCCAAGACACGAAGCGTGACTCCTCTCTCCGTGAGAGGGAAGTCACGTCTCGTGACTTAGAGTCACGGCGTGACTCATGTGAGGACAGGCGTGACATAGAGTCACGTCCCGTGACTCTCTAGCAGGTCACGAGACGTGACACTAGGTCACGCCGTGACCCTCCTGTGAGGTCAGTCATGAGTCATGACACGACTTGTGACCGACCCCTCTTCAGCTCCTCTTTCCGATTTCGCCCAGTTTTAACCAAAATGACTTTCCTATCTCTTCTGTATGGGTCTTCACTGCTGTATAAATTATGTCATACTGTTATATGCTCCTGTATAGCTTTTCTGTTTTGATTTGTGCCCCGTGGCTAGTTTATTATAAAATGACTTTCAAATGCTTTTATGGCTTCTTCCTATTTTGAGTGCTATCTTATTTTGCTCATCGGATTGGTTAGCCTATGTCAGTTATGATATGTTATGCATATCTTTGATTGAATTCTGCTCTGAGAGTAATCTGTCATGCTTAGAAATATATAGTATCATTTCATGATTCAGATTATGCGTTTTTGGATTATTGGCATGATATGATTCTACATGTGTTCCTGACATGCTTTAATTTGATTAGTATTGCTAAAATGTGATTAAGGGAATTATTGCATGCTTCAGAATATGACTTGAATGAGGTATGATTGATATTATGCTATATTATATTTATATGAATAATATGGTAAATGTCTGAATGCATTGTTATGCTTTAGCCTTGGAGCTCATTGTATTATGTTAAATGTAATTTGGACTATGCATGGTTTATGCTTAGTATCTTCACCTAATGCATGATTAAGACTTTGTGTTGATAATCATTAGTATGGTAGTGCTTTTATACCTGATTCTTGGCATGCTTTAGAATACTGTTTAATGTTAAAGTGTATGGACTGTAATATGTTTTGCAATGCGGAATTGTATGAGATATGATCAACTTTATGAGCATATGTATATGTTTATTGTACTCTGGCTTATGCACGATGTATATATACATTTATGCATTGTGCGATTCGTAATGTGAGTGATTTATGCATGACCTGCGAGAGTCAGTCTAGTGGATAGTTAGGCATGCCTAATAGAGTCTTTCAGTAGCTGCAGCGCCCTTTGAACGTATTGGACCCTGATCAGGTCCCCCGTATGGTTCCTCGCGAACCCCCCCCTCAGTGCGGATCCTCGTGGTCCTTTTTAATGAATTTGGATCGGGTTAAGATCCCCCATCAGTAAAATGCTTTTGTGACAAAATAAAGTGGTTTTCGATTTGTACCCGTAAGGTACTAATCAGTTCAGTACACTCGTTATCCACTATTGTGAGTCAGCAGGTGCTTTACTGGTTTGTATTACTTTGAAATAACTATATGAATGTGATATCCGTTGATTATGATAAAGATCTCAGGAATCAGTTTATGTGTATATGAATGTGATTATGGGCTTCAGAATGTATGTCTGTTTTAAATAAGCATGACTTTATATCTAACATGATTATCCGTACTCGTCATGTGATTTGTTATAAGTTTCTGAATGCTTTGATTATGATGCGACTAGAGAATTTATGTATGTGACTTAAACATGTTGTTAATATATTAGCTTGTGAACCGAAGCAGCTGTGATGGTAAGTATGTGATGATTACTGTACTTTCTGCATGTTGATGTTATGAATGTAATACTAAGTGGTTATGCCTTCAGTCTCCGTTATCAGAATGTTTCTGCATGATGCTTAATATATAATAGAGTTGCGCAGCGGTATTGTGATGCTCTAAGTGTTATCTTTTGGATATTTGGCTAGTGTATGTGTTTGGCATGTCTAAGTATGTTAAATGGTTAGCATTCTTAACATGATAGTTTGGTTGTCAGTTCATGCATGGGTATTTAGTTATGTCAATTGCATGAGTTAAGCTCTTGTGGCGCCGCACGGTAAGATGTTGTTATTTGATACCCATGTAGGTTTATGCATGTAATATGATATGTAGTTCAGCATGATGATGCTTGTGACGTATACTGTAGTATGTCTGTAATGGTCTATCCTGGACATGAGGTTATGGTTTGATTGTGAGTTATCGAATGAATGCCTTTACTATGCCAGCATGATCATATTTGTTATGAATATCTACATTTGTCATCTGAATGTGTTTTTCCTTGACGACCATTGTGAATGGCCGTCCATATTCTTGTGTGTTCTCCCCACTAAGCGTTTATTGCTTAGCACGGATTTCCTTTCCGTGCAGGTGGCAGGTTTGATTCTGTTCGAGTCGCGCTTCTGCAGGGTCGGCCACGTAGGAGTTAGAAGTTCTGTATTTGGTTCAGCTTCTGTATTTCAGCTTTTGTAATTCTGTAGTATTGTATATGTATTTAATTATGTTTTAATCTTGAGTTTTCTTTTGGGAATGTAATAGTTAGTATGTCCTTATGTTTAGTTATTCCTTTGTTTTATTATTTCGATTATGCTTCCGTTGAATGGTCATCTGTATGCCTTTGTGTATGCTTTTGCTTAGTGCCTGCGTGTGCGTGAGTTATTGCATGTTCAGTCTGTACCGCAAGGTAAATTCTGGTAAGTTTTTAATTAACCCATATTTCTGTATGCATGTTATGTATGAATGTATGCTTCCGCATTGTGCATGTGTATATCTGTATATGTGAGCGTCGTGTAGCGCGTCCGTCGGTGTCCTTCCAACGGGGACGGCGATGGGGGTGTTACAGCTTATCCTCAAAAGAACAAAAAGAAAAAAATGAACAAAAAAATGAACAAAAAAAAAGAAAAGAGAAAAATAAAATACAAAAAAAAGGAGAAGAGAGAGAAAGAAAAGAATCGATATGTAGATCGGAAAATCATCATGGGGGGCAAGCTTTGTTCAAATCCTGTTGATCTACACATGCCCGTACTTTGCCATTTTTCTTGACTTTCGAAAAGGACCACAAGAATTATATCGACTTACAACGGATACGGGATGCTTGATCTTAAAAAAAGACATCATAGGGGAGGTACACCCTACGGCCACTAATGGATAGGGTCATAAAAAAGAATCCAGTAGGCCACTATATTTTCCTACTCCACGTAGGGTTCAAGGACAGAAGGACATTTATGGTTAAGTTGTCCCAAAAGTATGGCATTGAAGACCATCATTCCTCTCTGTATTGCCCTCAAACTAATGTTGCAGTAGAGGTTGTTAACAAGAAGGTCTTGATCAAGATGGTTCAAAACTACAAGAATTGGGCAGAGCAATGGCCTTTTGCATTTTGAAGCTAGAGAACCGCCATCGAACCCTCTACAAGAGTCACTTTTTATTACTCGATACAGGGGGCAGAAGCAGTATAGCCAGTTGAAGTAGAGCTCAAATCTTTAAGGATGGTCAAAGAAGCCCAGATTTCGGAAGCCGATAGGGCGCGACAATGGCAACAACAGTTAAACACGTCGAACAAGGATGAGTCATGAGATTACTACCACAGTCAGATCTATCAGAGAAAACTCTGCTCGATCATTCGGGAAGAAAGTTAGAAAGTATCCACTAAAGGAGGAAGGTTTAGCCCTTAAGCAAACAAGTCCAAATGTTCCAGAAAAATGAGGCAAGTTCAAACCAGTGCAGGATGGCCTATTTGTTCTTGAGAGGTTATTGTCCAAGGGAACAGAGTTTCTAATAGACGGCGGTGAAGTTAACTTCAAAGAACCGGTCAACATCAACAGACTCAAGAGGGGACATGGCTAAAGACTAAAAAATCAAAAGAAGAGAATAAAAGCCCCGCGGGTCGAAAACCGAAAAAAGGCGGCCTTGCTAAAAATGGGCGCCTTGTCAGGGTAAAAACCGAAAAATGGTATCCTGGGCAAAAAATAGAGGCTTGAGAGAAAATGTCCAATCAAGAAAACCCGAGAGGGCTAATTGGAGACAGGAGTTTGATGCTTACAAGATATACTTTGAGATTAGATGTAGTTATGCATTTTGAATCGATGTTAGATAATGATCATATATAGAGAAAACATACTGAAATGTACACAATATTTGCAAATACATGTGTTCATTATTTCCTAGATCATTTATAAAAAGAGAAATGTTGTTCATTGCTGAATGCATGAAATCTAAATGACTACACTCTGCTATTACTCTCACCGTCCAGATGTCTAAGTCGATGAGTTATGTTATCCACTGCGAGACTAATCACCTACCTCTTGAATGCATTAGTGGGATTAAAGGAACAATCCCCGATAGATGGTACAATAGTCCTCATCGGTAGCTTGCCTCGAGGCCATGATGTATGGAGGTCAAAATCGAAGATAAAGGTCCATCTTGGAAAGATAGGGATGCCCTGCTATATCGTTAATCCCTCTGAACTATCGAGCACAATGGGCGGTAATGTAAAAGGAAGCCTCATGAAGCCCTAAAGAACCTGATCCTCATTCGCTACCTCACCTAATCTGGCAACACATTCATCCAGAAAGTCAAAGGAATGCAACTGATGCCTAGAGAGAAATACCTCAGAGAATAACTACTGACTACCCTAGGAAGGGCCTTTGATAGTAGCTTCAACTTTTTCTTTCAGCCGTACCTGAAAGGCAAAAGAGTCTAAAAAAAAGGGCCGTTAGAGATGCAAACCGTGACTGGCTCTCTAAGCAAAAGTTAGGCCAAAGGACAGGGTGAAAACCTGGGAACAGGCAGTCTGTCCTTCAAAAAATGAAAATGAATAAAAGCCGCTGGAGTGGGTTGGGTCCATGCACAGAGTTATGTGAAAATCCCTAAAGGGACGCATTTCCCGCTAAAAAAAGCTAGTGTGAAAATCCACAAGGGACGCACTACCTTTAAAACAATGACTTTTGAAGCCTGGATAGATAAGACAGTATTACTCCAAATAAATTTCGTTTAGGCAGGTAGAGCATAATGCAGAACTTAATTCAGAATTCTGGGGGCAAGATGCTGTACAACTCATGGCAGAAGATGTGCGCTCGCTGGCTGGGGGGGCAAAGATGTGCACGAGATAGTTCTCTTTGTAAAGATTATGGGTCAGAGTCCGTAAAGCCAAGACAACACTTTTTCTAGATCCTTGGGAGCATCAGATGATGTGAACAGCCCAACAGTACCCTCAACGAATCCCTTAACCACCTGGGATGTGGTCTATTCATTTTTGCATGTCACGTGCATTCAGTCTTTTACACGTATAGATATGCACACATAATTCTTGTACATTAATCCTTTAAATGTGTTTCTTATATATAGTTTTGTATGTATATTTCACACACATGATTCCATATGCACACACAATCTTTTGTATATGTTGTTGTGTACATGACTCAGAGGGAAAGGTCCGAATAGACCTCATGAGCAAGGATGATCCAACGGATAGGTTCAGTTCAACATTATCGGCCGCTGTATCCAGCATAAAGTTAGGTGAATATGTACAGAGGTGGAATGCCTAAAAGAACAAGCATGTCAAGGCACACCATGCTTAGGGCAATCCGGAATCACACAAATCTATAGAAAAGAAGATCCTTTGAGAAGCCCGACTATGCACACATACTTTAGGCAATCAGATGTAAAAATGGACTGAGGTACAGTTTCAGCTCTACATCGGCGCTCATCCACGGCGAACAATCAGATCAAGATGAAGTCCTCACGAGAATGGAACCTTGCGGGCCTGCTCCCAAGAAGACATTTAAAAGAGCAAGCCTATTCATGCACACCATACCGCGGGCAATCAGGTAAGCTTCTCTATCATAAGAGGCATGCTCACACACATCACACAATAAGTGCACAAAATCCAACTTCAAAATGCACAAAGAATGCAAACTCTCAAAAATAAAAAGAAAAAACAACAACAACAACAACAAAAACAAAACAATAAAAAACAAAAAGAAGATATTTTCAAGGCCTTGAAAATCCAATATACTGTAAAAATTCAACTACATCCAAAATGTAAAAATCCCAAAAGCAACAGGAAAAACAAAAACAAAAACAAAAACAAGTATCATTTTAAGAGACGCCAAAGACATTGAAACCTATCCGCCTGCAGGCAAGCAACAAAACCTCCAATCTAATTTTCCTCTGAGGAAGCTCAAATCTATTTTCCTCTTTAGAGGCTCAACATCAAATTTTCTCACCCTATTGAGAAGTACGCAGGTCTTTTCAACAAGGAGGCTACGTTGGAGATGATAGAGGAATCGATATTTGGGGAAATACCAGCTGTCCTTCAGGGGACACCCGTCTGACATCGGCCCCAACAGGTATGTACTGCCACAGGTAAGTACCTCTTTTATATACCCTGCGTATTTGCTTTGTCCTTTATTGTAGAAAAAAGGTTCATGATAAGCAAGTCACCATACCAACCTAAGAATGGTCGACAGTTGGATATTGTACTAGCCGGATGGTGGTTAGCAAATTAGACATTGTACTGACAGGATGGTGGTTAGCAAATCAGATATTATACTGACCGGATGGTGGTTAGCATATCAGGCACTGTACTAGCCGGATGGGGATTAGCAGATCAGAACATTGTACTAGTTGGATGGGGGTTAGCAGATCAGAACATTGTACTGACCGGATGGTGGTTAGCAAATCAGATATTATAGTGACCGGATGGTGGTTAGCAGATCAGAGATTGTACTAGCCAGATGGGGGTTAGCAGATCAGACACTGTACTAGCCGGATGGGGGTTAGTAGATCAGAACATTGTACTAGCCGGATGGGGGTTAGCATATCAGACATTGTACTAGCTGGATGGGGGTTAGCAGATCAGAATACTGTACTAGCCGGATGGGGGTTAGCCGATCAGACACTACGCGAGCCGAGATGAGGCCAGCAGAGCACATACGATAGAACAGATCTCAAACAGAGGTTGTAGTTAGAGAACACTACATCTCACAGACACTGCGCGAGCCGAGATGAGGCCAGCAGAATACCAAATGATAGAATAGATCACAAACAGAGGTTATAGTCAGAGAGTACTGCATTCATAGACACCGCACAGGCCGGGACGAGTCTAGCGGATCACCAGCGGTAGAATAGATCGCAACAGAGGATGCAGTTAGACAACACTTCACCTAACACCGCGTAGGCCGAGATGAGGCTAGCAGGATAGACTAGCCGCCGTGCAGACCGAGATGAGGTTAGCGGGGGACATGCGATAGAACAGGTCGCAACAGAGGATGCAGTTAGACAACACTTCACCTCACACCGCGCAGGCCGAGATGAGGTTAGCGGGACAAACCAGCCGCCATGCAAACCTTGATGAGGTTAGCGGGAGACATGCGATAGAACAGATCGCAATAGAGGATGCAGTTAGACAACACTTCACCTCACACCGTGCAAGCCGAGATGAGGCCAGCGGGACAGACTAGCCACCGTGCAGGCCAGGACGAGGTTAGCGGGACACTAGCGATAGAATAGATCGCAATGGGATTGTGGTTAGATAACACTGCATCTCACAGACATCGTGCAGGCCGGGACGAGGCTAGCGGGACACCAGCGATAGAACAAATCGCAACAGGACTATGGTTAGAGAATACCGCATCCCACAGACACCGTGCAAGCCGAGATGAGGCCAGCGGGACAGACCGGTCACCGTACATGCCAAGACGAGGACAGTAGGGCACACGCGATAGAACAAATCGCAAACAGAGGTTGTAGTCAGAGAGTACTGCATCTCACAGACACCGCGCAAGCCGAGATGAGGCCAGCGGGGCACAAGCGATAGAACAGATCACAACGGGACTGTGGTTAGAGAATACCGCATCTCACAGACACCGTGTAAGCCGAGATGAGGCCAGCGGGACAGATCAGCCACCGTGCATGCCGAGACGAGGACAACGGGGCACACGCGATAGAACAGATCTCAACGGGATTGGGGTTAGAGGACACCGCATCTCACAAACGCCGTGCAAGCCGACCGGAGGCGACCGGGACAATGCGATAGAAAAGATTGCAAACGAGCCACAGTCGGATAACACTATAGCTCAACGGAAGCAAGTCGCCACATTCCACACGGCAACAAGGTAAGGGCTGCCTCAGGTACGCATCTCTTCCTTTTCTCCTCTGAATTTTGGCTCATCTAGGTACTAGTGCACTAGTTTCCCCAAAATTGGGGGCAACTGTAGACATCGGGTCCTGAGATAGCCCATATCAAAGTTACCCAATGATGATAAGATGCCTTGTCATAGGCAAAAAGGTTGAAAGTGGTGATTTCCTTGTCAAATTTGCATTTTAGAGTGAAAAATTAAAAAATAATAAAAAAATATTTTAAAAATTAGATTTGAAAAATGGGGCTTAGAAATTATAGTATATTTAGTTAATTTTAAAGATTTTTTTTAAAAAAAGGGGGTCGAGCGTCAGCCACGGCCGCGGCAGCGCGCTGCGGGGTGCTGCTGCGACGCGGAGCGCACTCGTGCGGCGCTCTGCGCACGCGACATTGTTCGCGTGCGTGACGGGTGAGCGACTCGCCTGCCAGCGCGCGGCGCGCGCGCTGGTAGCCCGTCGCTCGCCAACGACGGGCGTCCGTCAGCCCTGTCCGCCTCAAAATGGCTCATTTCGCCCCAAAAATCATTTTTTTTCGAGTTTTTTTCACAAAATTCAATTTTTATCACTTTTTAAAGGGATTTTCATGTGTTTTTCAATTTTTAAAATTTAAAATAGTTAATATCTGATTTAATTAAGTCTGATCCCTTTAATTATTTTCATTTTCCTATTTTCTTCATAAAAAAAGAAAAGGATGAAACTAATTAAAGGGGGAAATTTTTAGGGTTCATTTTTTAGGTTTTCTCTTCTTCTTCCTCTTAATTTCTCTCTAAAAATTCCAGATTTTCACCAATAAAAAGAAAAAATTTCAGTTCATCTTTTTGTTTTTTTTTTTCCAATAGAATTTCTTCTAAACATTTTTTAGAAGGAGTTTTATTGATGCAATTTAATTTTGAGACAAACATAATAATTGTTTTCTCTCAAAATTCATTTTTTAACTTGTTATTTGTTTTCAATTAAACTTTTTTCAAGGTTTTTTTATTTTGAATCCTTTTTTTTGATGAAAAATTGGTTTTGAGACGAATAAAATGATTGTTTGTTTTTGAAATCTATTTTTTTCATTTGATTTTCTAAAGAACAAGTTTTTTCCTCATAAATGATTTTTTTTCTTTGGAACAAATAAAATAATTGTTTGTTTTTGAGATTATTTTCATTCTTTTAATCAATAAAAATCATTCTTCAGGCAAAGAAATTAATTATTTGTTCTTAAAGAATTGTTGATCTTCTTAGGAGTGGGTATGGTCGGTTAACCGGTCCATGAGCCCCAGTCCATTAACCAGTTCATTAATATCGATTTTTTGAAATTTCAGTCCATTAATCAGTCCATTACTATCGGTTAACCAATTTTTCGGTTTTGGATTTTCGGATCGGTTACCTAATATTTTTCGGTTAACCACTATAATTATAAATATATTCATAAATAAAATTAAAATGTTCAAGGTACTTAAAATTAAAATTTTTTCATTATAATATAACATTATTGTTGTTAAAATAAAAATATTTGGTGGATATAAGCAAATTTGTTTTTAAAAATTAATATTTAATAAGTAAATATATTAACCGGTTCATAATCATTTTTAATTAGATAAATTGTTATACTTACTAATAGCCAATTAAAAAAACTTAAAAACTTTAAAATAATTAGTATAATAAAAAAAAGTATATGATCACCTTTAATTAGGATAAATTGTTATAAATTATTAATAAATTAATAAATTCACAAAAAATTCGGTTTCTGTACAGTTAACCAGTCACATGAGTCAAAAACCATTAACCAGTCCATTAATATCAGTTTTTTTAAAACACTAACCATTAACCAGTTCATTACAATCGGTTAACCAGTCTATCGGTTTGGTTTCGAATTTTTTTTCGGTTAACCGAGTCTATCGGTTTTTTTGCTCACCCCTAGATTTTCTTTCTTCATTTTTTTCAAGCCTATTTTTTTTGGAATAAAATTCCAATATTTTCATATCTCAATTCTAATCTCGCAAACCAAAACAAGGAAATCCATCACCATTTTTACCTTCATCGAATCCAAAACTCTGAGGGTAAACATTCTGGGTTGACGCTTTTATTTTCCTTTATTTGTTTTTATTCATATTTAATTTATTAATGTATATTTTTATTGTTTTTATTTATTTTATTATTTTGTATTTGTTTTATTTAATATGTTCATATGTTATTTTATTCTTGTTCATGTGAATATTGATTTCTTATTATTGCTAACATGTAAATAATCTATTTTTGCTTTGATTTCTCATTATTTTTAACATGTAATTAATTAATTCATTTCGATTGATCTTTTTGCCATGTAAATGGTTTATGTTAATAGTGATAATAGTAATTAATCATGTTATTCATTTAATCGTTTTCATCATTCTTTTATTTAATTTTTTTTATTATTCCTATCATTGTTATTTTATATATTCATCATTTATTCATTTATTTATTTTCATTTTTCATTATGAATATTATCATGTTAATATTTTTATATGTTGATTCATTAACATGTTATATTTTGTTTCAATTATATCTTTTAATCCATTTGTCATTCATAACACATTTTTTCTCATTTATTTTAAATTGTTAACATGTTAATTCATTTGTCATTTTGTTGTCACCTTATTTTACCATTTATTATACTTAATTGATTCAATTACTAATATTATTTTATTTGTGTTTTATTTTTATTTCACATCTTATTTTCCCTCTCGGGCATTTTTACGAGCACGCGAGGAGGTCCAGAAGACTCGCTTGGGTTAAATATTTAATTATTTTATTTGTAACATTTTATTTATTTGGCTTTTTCATTTGTTTTACTATGTACTTTTCTGATAAAATTGTTTATTTTAGGCACGCTAAAAAGAAAATCATAAAAATATTTTTATTAATTAACTTGGAATCTTTCCTAATAAAAATGGGACCAATGTCCCAATTTTCTCCATTCAAAATAAAAATTGTCACATCAAAAATTATTTTATGATAAATATGCATGCGAGGACCAATGTCCTCATTCTTAATCAATATCCCTATTTATGTATGATTTGCACTTTATTTACAATGGGGGTTGTATTCCGCCCCTAGTTTTATTGTAATTTATTTTCATGCACTTTACTTTAATTATGCTTTATTTATTTACTGCTTTCCCTTGAATGGATAATTTGCGCTTTAATTTAATTGCACCTAATTGAATGAGAAATGGGATGAAACGCTAAATTCAAAACTCAATTATAAAATTAATCAAGGCATGAATAAATGGGAAGTCCCGAACCTACACTGGTTTTTGGGCTCAACGAGGCGAGATTGTTACATCCCAAATCGGGCCTAGTCGGATTTGGCAAGTTAAGTCGAATAAGTGATGGATATTTCGGTAATTTGTGCATGTGGAATTTGGATGATAAGGACCTAATTGAAAGGATAATTAAAGTTTGTAAGGAAATAATTATGCAAGTGAGTAAAGTGCAAATTTGTTAAAGGATTAAAGAGTTATAAAGCAAGATATTTTGGTTGGACCCAATAGGAGGCTGGCATGTGTCTTGGCAGGTGGGCAATTAGTGGGAAAAGAAGAAAAAGAAAAAGAATGAGAGGGAGGAGCAGATCACGTTCTGCTCTCTCCTCTCCTCTTCCTTACTTTTCTTTCTTTTCCTTTCCCGTTTCTTATTCTCCCTTCCCTGACTGTGTGTGAATTGGTGTCTTGGTAGAGCTTGAAGATTTCTTGAAGATTTCTTGAAGAGGTAAGTTGGGTTAGGGTTTCTTGCATGTTCTTCTTCTTCCTCTTCTCCTGGTTTTGCTATTTTTGAGTTATGGTTTTTGGAAGAGTAATTTGTGAGTTTTGGTTTATGCAAGCTTTGGATTGCAAGAGGAAGCTTAAGGGCAAGGAGAGGATGGAGGATTGAAGTTTGAAGTGTGGGTTTGAAGCTAAGGATTTCAGGTTTGGGATTTGTTTGATAAGATTGCTTGATTTTAAGATTACTGTAATTCTAGGGTTTATGTTCTTGAGAAACTTGAATGTGGTTATGCTTGATTTTGCTTGTTTTGATTTCTGATTTAAGTTGTATTTATGTTGTGTATGCTGTATGGGACATCTTCTGGAAGGTATGATGAGATTTGCATGGTTTTGATTCAATTTTAGAATTGATCTTTAAGTCCTCGGAATTCTGTAAATGGGAAATTGCGTTACTGTTGAAATTCCCATTTCCAGTTGCGTCTGTCGCGTGACTAGCCAAGCAGAGAGGCCAGTCACGAGTCGTGACTTCCAGTCACGACTCGTGACCAGCCAGTGTGGCCAGTCACGAGTGGTGACTGGCAGTCACCACTCGTGACCAGCCAAGAGGAAGCCAGTCACGAGGCGTGACTCCCAGTCACGACTCGTGACCGGCCAGAGAAGGCAGTCACGGGTGGTGACTGCCAGTCACGACCCGTGACCAGCCAAAAAGAAAGAAGCCAGTCACGAGGCTTGACTCCCAGTCACGACTCGTGACCAGTGAGAGGAAAGGGGCAAGTCACGACCCGTGACCAGCAAAAGAAGAAGCCAGTCAGAAGGCGTGACTCCCAGTCACGACTCGTGACCAGCCAGTGAAGGAGGCCAGTCACGAGTTGTGATGCCAGTCACGACTCGTGACCGGCCAACCTTGTTGCTCACCCCCGTTTGGCCTATTTTCTGAAATTTCCCGGTTTTAACTCAAAAAAAGAATTTTGTATTTCTTCCGAATGGACTTATACTGCTGTATGATTCATGTCATACTTCTATATGCTCTCATATGGCTTTTCTTTTACTGTGCGCTATATTACCTGGCTTATATGAAAGATTATCTTAATTTATTTGCGATTAATAATATGTTATCCATGATAAGTTATACGTGGTATTTTGGAGTAAGTTTTGGATAATAGGGATCCGGTTAAACGATTGTTGGATTTAAACTGTATGGTTTAGATTTAGACATGTTAATTGTTGTGATTTATATTGCATGTCGTATTTCGAATGCG
Source organism: Excoecaria cochinchinensis (assembly GCA_947683425.1). Classification (NCBI taxonomy): domain Eukaryota; kingdom Viridiplantae; phylum Streptophyta; class Magnoliopsida; order Malpighiales; family Euphorbiaceae; genus Excoecaria; species Excoecaria cochinchinensis. Next base: position 12,321,405 of record CANTUQ010000119.1, read on the forward strand.
AAGGAATTATGAACGCCAAGTCCCTGATTGTTTAGTCCCGAGCATGTTATTAAAATGTAAAATATGTTATGCATATCTTTAATCAGATCCTTCTCTAGGAATAACATGCTATGGTTAAGTGTATATTGTATCATTCCATGATTAAGAATATGCGTGGCATAATATGGTTCCACATTTATTTCTGATATATTTTAGAATATTGAATAATGCTAAAGTGTGTTGATTGAATTATAATACATGCTTCATAATATAAATTGTATGAGGTAAGATTGATATTACGAACATATGTATTTGTCTATTAGACTCTGGATTACGCATGATGACAAATATAAATATATATATATATATATATATATATATATATATATATATATATATATATATATATTGTGTGAATCGACACATGATTTGGATGATACTCGTGGATAGTGTAGACTTATTTATATGTCTATTATACTCAGTTTGGTGCATGATGGACTATGTCCCGTGACTTGAAACATGCTTTTGCTTATGTGTGACCTGCGAGAGTCAGTCTGGTGGATAGTTAGGCATGCCTAATAGAGTCTTTTAGTTGCAGCCCTCAGTTCAGTTTGGACCCCGATCAGGTCCCCCGTTAGGTTCCTTGCGAACCCCTCAGTATTAGGATCTTGTTAAGATCCCCTCAGTAAAAATATTGTGTTTTGATAAAAATGAAATGACTTTTGATTTGTACCTGTGAGGTACCCTCAGTATTCGATTCGTACCCGTAAGGTACCCTCAGTACACTCGTTATCCACTATTTTGAGTCAGCAGGTATTCTGTTTGCTTTGTCTAATATGAATAAGTGAATAAGATATCCGAATGTGTATGATCCCAGTTATGTGAATCAGTTATTTATCAGGATGTGATTATGAACCTCTGAATGGGATACAAATGACTCAAGCATTTACATTTTGGATGATTATTCACATGTACCATATTGTGACTGTGTTTGAATATAGCCGTTATGGTTATAAGTATGGGAATTGATATGCATATAAAAGCGAGCCTGAATACTGAATGCTATGGTTACTTGCTAAGTATGTGAATGTGATTTCGCACCGTTGACTGTCATGGTTAAGTATGTGAATCAGTATGAATATAAATGTAATCTCGACTATTGAATGCTAGAATTATTGCATATGGTATGAGTTCTCTCTAGTCTACTATTATAGTATCTTCGGCATGTTGTCATGTGTCTATGATTATGGCATGATATTTTATGTGAAAGAGTCGTACCGTATAAGTGTGGGGTTTTAATGTCTTCCCTTGGGTTCGGTTAGTGTGTGTTCTATGACATGACAAAAAGTAGGCTTAATTAGCTCGTGTTCTTGGCATAATAATTGTGTGCATTATTGCATGGTAATCTTCTAGCCTGTGAATGGGTTTTCAGTTAATGTATGAGTATTTGGTTATGATAATTGCACGTATAAATGTCATGCCACTATGAACGGTAAGGTGCTGATGTCCGATACCTTGGTAAATATATGCATGTGAGATTACAAGTAGTTCTGCATGATGTTACCTGTATCGTGTATGGTGTTATATCTGCTTTGGCTTATTTTCGATATAAGTATATGGATATGATTGTGAGTTTTTGAATGAATGCCTTATTGTGCAAGCCTGATTATATCTGTGTTATGAATGTCTGTATTTGCCATTGTGAATGTGTTATGCCTTGACGACCATTGTGAATGGTAGTCCATATTGCTTGTGTGTTTTCCCCACTAAGCGTTTATCGCTTAGCACGGGTTTTTTTCCCGTGCAGGTGGCAGGTTTGGTTCTGTTCGAGTCGCGCATCTGCAAGGTCGGCCACATAGGAGTTAGAAGTTTTGTACTTTGTTCAGCTTCTGTATTTTGGATCTTGAATTTCTATAACCTTTTGTATATGTAATCATTATGCAATCATCTTGAGGTAATATTTCTGATGATGTAGGCGTTAAAATGCTTATGTATTAAGTATTCCTCAGTTCTATTATTCGCCTTATGCTTCCGCTGATTGAAAAAGTGTATTTGTGTGTGTATGTGCTTATGCTTCCATGTAGTGGTTGTGTGAGTTAATGCATGACCAGCTTTTTCCTGCAAGGTAAGTTTTTAATTATTCCACATTTATGCATATATGTCTATGTATGAATGTATGCTTCCGCATAGTATATGTGTGCATGTTTGTGAGTGAGCGTCGGTAACACTCTCCGGCGTCCTTCCAACGGGGACGTAGGGGGTGTTACAGTTAGTGGTATCAGAGCCCAGGTTTGATGATTCTGGGTGTGTTGTTTGTTATGTGTTGAGTTTTTGCATGAGAGTCGGTTTCGTGTGATGGCCTAATGCAGATGCGTCTTATTTTGTGTCGTGTCTAGATGGAGTCTGATCCTAGTAAGATTGTGGGTGAGTCAATGGAAAGTGTGAACCCAGTTAGAGCTGATCGGAGTATTTTCGAGCATCCTTCAGTTGGAGATTCTGTTCTGTTTCTGGTGATAGGACATTAGTGCAAGGGTTGAATTGGATTTTTAATAGGTTGACTGCCCCCGAGCTTCTTAAGATTTTGTTCAGCAGGTACCACAGAAAAGAAAGGTGTCGGGTAGAGAAGTGTCAGCGGGAATAAGGATTCGAGAACCTTCAATGTGTCAACATGGTAAGAAGCAAAATCGTGATAAGTGTAAGAAGTGGGTACCGCCGATATGCCAGCACTGTCAGAAGAGACATCGAGGTCCGTGTCGGAAACTCACGGGTGCTTATTTCAGATGTGGCATCATGGAACAAAAGAATTGTTGAATGCCCGAGATGAGTGAAAATCTAATTCAGCAAGCTAGAAAAGATGTAGAGGAACTGCTTAGAGCCACCCGTGTGCCATTGGGTTTGTTGCACACCGCAGTGAAGTGACAGAGTTTGCAAAGCCTCCCGGTAAGTTTGTTTTGATATGTTCGAGTAAAGTTTGTTTTTTTATTTTGAGATGGAAGGGTATTTGGATTCTGTAAGGTTTTGGTAAATACTCTGTATACTTGTCAGCTATCTCCAGAAAAAGTATTTGAATAAAAAGCAGATTGAATCATGGGGATGGGACAAAGTGCATCATTATAGCATCAATTACATTCCTTCTGCATCACTCTGCATACATGAGCCATCGCATTCTCATTGCATTATCATCCCTTTGACCATACATGAGAAGCATTTGCATATGCGTTTTGATTGAGGGAAAGCTGACAAGGTGTACACAGAGTATCTCAGAATCTTATATAGGTGAATGTAAGATGGTTTTGGAGTTTAACAAAAGTATTGTTAAGGGAAACAACATGTATAACGGACATTTTTGTTGTATTGAAGGATTTGTATAGCTATCAGTGAAAGTTAAATGGTTTATATGTGAAATATTGTGTTTTGATTTCTGATGTGCAGTTGAGTAATGATTATCAAGGTATTTATGATTGATTGGAATATAAGAAAGTGATGTAAGAGTATAGCAATGGCGATGAGTTTAAACAAGTGAGTAGTTTGAAAGTGGAAGTGCATGAGTTTGATGAGATCTCGAGGTATAGTGTTGGGAATTCTTTCCGGTGTAAGCGAATTTCGAGGACGAAATTCTTTTAGGAGGGAAGAGATGTCATATCCCAAATTGGGCCTAGTCGGATTTGGCAAGTTAAGTCGAATAAGTGATGGATATTTCGGTAATTTGTGCATGTGGAATTTGGATGATAAGGACCTAATTGAAAGGATAATCAAAGTTTGTAAGGAAATAATTATGCAAGTGAGTAAAGTGAAAATTTGTTAAAGGATTAAAGAGTTATAAAGCAAGATATTTTGGTTGGAGCCAATAGGAGGCTGGCATGTGTCTTGGCAGGTGGGCAATTAGTGGGAAAAGAAGAAAAAGAAAAAGAATGAGAGGGAGGAGCAGATCACGTTCTGCTCTCTCCTCTCCTCTTCCTTGCTTTTCTTTCTTTTCCTTTCCCGTTTCTTGTTCTCCCTTCCCTGACTGTGTGTGAATTGGTGTCTTGGTAGAGCTTGAAGATTTCTTGAAGAGGTAAGTTGGGTTAGGGTTTCCTGCATGTTCTTCTTCTTCCTCTTCTCCTAGTTTTGTTATTTTTGAGTTAGGGTTTTTGGAAGAGTAATTTGTGAGTTTTAGTTTGTGCAAGTTTTGGATTACAAGAGGAAGCTTAAGGGCAAGGAGAGGATGGAGGATTGAAGTTTGAAGTGTGGGTTTGAAGCTAAGGATTTCAGGTTTGGGATTTGTTTGATAAGATTGCTTGATTTTGAGATTACTGTAATTCTAAGGTTTATGCTCTTGAGAAACTTGAATGTGGTTATGCTTGATTTTGCTTGTTTTGATTTCTGATTTAAGTTGTATTTATGTTGTGTATGCTGTATGGGACATCTTCTGGAAGGTATGATGAGATTTGCATGGTTTTGATTCAATTTTGGAATTGATCTTTAAGTCCTGGGAATTCTGTAAATGGGAAATCGCGTTACTATTGAAATTCCCATTTCCAGTTGCGTCTGTCGCGTGACTAGCCAAGCAGAGAGGCCAGTCATGAGTCGTGACTTCCAGTCACGACTCGTGACCAGCCAGTGTGGCCAGTCATGAGTGGTGACTGGCAGTCACCATTCGTGACCAGCCAAGAGGAAGCCAGTCACGAGGCATGACTCCCAGTCACGACTCGTGACAGGCCAGAGAAGGCAGTCACGGGTGGTGATTGCCAGTCACGACTCGTGACCAGCCAAAAAGAAAGAAGCCAGTCACGAGGCATGACTCCCAGTCACGACTCGTGACCAGCGAGAGGAAAGGGGCAAGTCACGACCCGTGACCAGCAAAAGAAGAAGCCAGTCACAAGGCGTGACTCCCAGTCACGACTCGTGACCAGCCAGTGAAGGAGGCCAGTCACAAGTTGTGATGCCAGTCACGACTCGTGACTGGCCAACCTTGTTGGTCACCCCCGTTTGGCCTATTTTATGAAATTTCCTGATTTTAACTCAAAACAAGAATTTCGTATTTCTTCCAAATGGACTTATACTACTGTATGATTCATGTCATACTTCTATATGCTCTCATATGGCTTTTCTTTTACTGTGCGCTATATTACCTGGCTTATATGAAAGATTATCTTAATTTATTTACGATTAATAATATGTTATCCATGATAAGTTATACGTGGTATTTTGGAGTAAGTTTTGGATAATAGGGATCCGGTTAAACGATTGTTGGATTTAAACTGTATGGTTTGGATTTAGACATGTTAATTGTTGTGATTTATATTGCATGTCGTATTTCGAATGCGAAGGAATTATGAACGCCAAGTCCCAGATTGTTTAGTCCCGAGCATGTTATTAAAATGTAAAATATGTTATGCATATCTTTAATCAGATCCTTCTCTAGGAATAACATGCTATGGTTAAGTGTATATTGTATCATTCCATGATTAAGAATATGCGTGGCATAATATGGTTCCACATTTATTTCTGATATATTTTAGAATATTGAATAATGCTAAAGTGTGTTGATTGAATTATAATACATGCTTCATTATATAAATAGTATGAGTTAAGATTGATATTACGAACATATGTATTTGTCTATTAGACTCTGGATTATGCATGCTGACAAATATATATATATATATATTGTGTGAATCGACACATGATTTGGATGATACTCGTGGATAGTGTAGACTTATTTATATGTCTATTATACTCAGTTTGGTGCATGATGGACTATGTCCAGTGACTTGAAACATGCTTTTGCTTATGTGTGACCTGCGAGAGTCAGTCTGGTGGATAGTTAGGTATGCTTAATAGAGTCTTTTAGCTGCAGCCCTCAGTTCAGTTTGGACCCCGATCAGGTCCCCCGTTAGGTACCTCGCGAACCCCTCAGTATTAGGATCTTATTAAGATCTCCTTAGTAAAAATATTGTGTTTTGATAAAAATGAAATGACTTTTGATTTGTACCTGTGAGGTACCCTCAGTATTCGATTCGTACCCGTAAGGTACCCTCAGTACACTCGTTATCCACTATTTTAAGTCAGCAGGTATTCTGTTTGCTTTGTCTAATATGAATAAGTGAATAAGATATCCGAATGTGTATGATGCCAGTTATGTGAATCAGTTATTTATCAGGATGTGATTATGAACCTCAAAATGGGATACAAATGACTTAAGCATTTACATTTTGGATGATTATTCACATGTACCATATTGTGACTGTGTTTGAATATAGCCGTTATGGTTATAAGTATGGGAATTGATATGCATATGAAAGCGAGCTTGAATATTGAATGCTATGGTTACTTGGTAAGTATGTGAATGTGATTTCGCACTGTTGACTGTCATGGTTAAGTATGTGAATCAGTATGAATATAAATGCAATCCCGACTATTGAATGCCAGAATTATTGCATATGGTATGAGTTCTCTCTAGTCTGCTATTATAGTATCTTCGGCATGTTGTCATGTGTCTATGGTTATGGCATGATATTTTATGTGAAAGAGTCGTACCGTGTAAGTGTGGGGTTTTAACGTCTTCCCTTGGGTTAGGTTAGTGTGTGTTCTTTGACGTGACAAAAAGTAGGCTTAATTAGCTCGTGTTCTTGGCATAATAATTGTGTGCATTATTGCATGGTAATCTTCTAGCCTGTGAATGGGTTTTCAGTTAATGTATGAGTATTTGGTTTTGATAATTGCACGTATAAATGTCATGCCACTATGAACGGTAAGGTGCTGATGTCTGATACCTTGGTAAATATATGCATGTGAGATTACAAGTAGTTCTGCATGATGTTACTTGTATCGTGTATGGTGTTATATCTGCTTTGGCTTATTTTCGATATAAGTATATGGATATGATTGTGAGTTTTTGAATGAATGCCTTTCTGTGCAAGCCTGATTATATCTGTGTTATGAATGTCTGTATTTGCCATTGTGAATGTGTTATGCCTTGACGACCATTGTGAATGGTCGTCCATATTGCTTGTGTGTTTTCCCCACTAAGCGTTTATCGCTTAGCACGGGTTTTCTTCCCGTGCAGGTGGCAGGTTTGGTTCTGTTCGAGTCGCGCATCTGCAAGGTCGGCCACATAGGAGTTAGAAGTTTTGTACTTTGTTCAGCTTCTGTATTTTGGATCTTGGATTTCTATAACCTTTTGTATATGTAATCATTATGCAATCATCTTGAGGTAATATTTCTGATGTTGTAGGCGTTAAAATGCTTATGTATTAAGTATTCCTCAGTTCTATTATTCACCTTATGCTTCCGCTGATTGAAAGAGTGTATGTGTGTGTGTATGTGCTTATGCTTCCATGTAGTGGTTGCGGGTGTGTGAGTTAATGCATGACCAGCTTTTGCCTGCAAGGTAAGTTTTTAATTATTCCGCATTTATGCATGTATGTCTATGTATGAATGTATGCTTCCGCATAGTATATGTGTGCATGTTTGTCAGTGAGCTTCGGTAACGCTCTCCGGTGTCCTTCTAACGGGGACGTAGGGGGTGTTACAGAGATGGCCACCTCGGCATTTTATTGGGGTGGAAACCTCCAAGACACTGCTTATGCCTTGTAAAAGGATCAAACTTGCACAGTCCTAGGTGCCACGAGACCAGATGACCATCTTAATGTTTTATTAAGGTGGATACCTCCAAGACACCTCTGATTTTCCCAAGTGTGAGGCTAGAGGACCATCCTATCATTAGGGTGGATACCTCCAAGACACCTCTGATTTTCCCAAGTGTGAGGCTAGAGGACCATCCTATCATTAGGGTGGATACCTCCAAGACACCTCCGGCTTGCCTATAATGGACATAGTAGCACTGTCTTAGGCTCACTGAGGCTAGACGACCTTTCCCAATGTTTTATTGGGTGGCGCCTCTAAGAAACCTCCTTGTTGTCCAAAATGGATGCACTTGTAATTCTTTACAAGTTTTCATGAACCTCATCTCGAAGGCCCTGAAGGAGGGAGGTTCGGGGCGCCCCGGGGTTTGGCTCGCGTCACAATTACATTAATTCTATCCCAAACATTTTCAAAATACAGAGCACCAATTCTGTCTCTAATAAGTACCTAGGAATAGTCTGTAGTATTTATGCCATATCTCTCATTTTATAGGTCTAAATGACTTGATTCTTGATCCATTGGAAAAAGATGGGGGAAAATTTGTTAAAAAGACACCTTAGACTAAAAAGTTCATTCACCTTATCCAAAATGCAGAGAAAAATGACCAAAAAAATACCCTGTCAAGAATTGGGTTACACGGCTAGCACAAAACTCCTTCCAGCCTTGTAAAATGATTTTGAAACTCAAATTTGCACCCCGCATGGCTATCAGGCCATTTTTGCTCGCTATGTGACCCCCTGTTTTTAATCCAAACATGAGATTTTCTCATCGAAATAATCTTGGACCTTACCTGAACTTTCTCTGAAGTTTTTGGACACTTGTCCCACATATGTCTAAAGTTAAATAATTACTATATTAATGAAAATACATTGGGATAATGATGTGAACAAAGTGCATGCAAGGTGAATACATGCATATAGGTTATTTTTATGCACTTACATTCATTATAAATATATGGCATGCACATATAAATAAGTATATGGGTTAAATGATCATAGTTAAGTATATGTTGGCATGATAAAGATTTAAAAGATTAAACAAGAGGATAAATAAATGTAGATATGCATGTTAAATTATATCCGTAAACTTGGAAACAAATGGTTATGCACACTTACCATGTTTCATTAAAAAGAGCATGTTTGGGCATGTATGGGGCCTAATATTATTATGTGTAAACTTAGGACTACTTAACGGTACATAATCTTTTCCAAATGTTATTTGAAGCTTTTATGCCTATGTTTAAGATTATGATTTAAACTTTATTTTAAAGGTTCATGTTAACTAATAATCTAAAGTGGCTGAACTAGAACCTATGTTTAGGAATCTCTGACATGTAATTACGCATGAAACTTAAGAATATACATGGGGAAAGTAATAACTATATGCATGATAATATAAAATGAATATGCTATGATTTAAAGGTATATTTGGTGGATATGTGTGTTAAATGCATAAATGGTCAAGCTGATGTGGTTGAGAACTTGATTGTGTAACATATTTCATATTGTATGACAATATATAAAGTATTGATAAGATTTATAAGTGCTTAAAGAGAGTATATGAATATGTGAACAAGTTTTGACAGTTGTCACACACACACACACACGCGCGCTTGTAAATGTGTTTGATGTGGTGATGATCAAAGTAAGTATATGTACATGTTTGACATATATAATTTTTTTATATTAAACACAAGCATATGTTATGTATATAAGTAAATATAATTTTTGATTATATGATTATAAATGAATATACATATTGATATATTAAAGATCTAAATGATGAAAAATATGATGATAAGAGAGATATAATTACAATTGCCTGCTTCTTTATCTTTGTTGTGAATAGATAGACATGCTTATAAGGTGACCGAGCAGCTGCCTACCGATTTGGCACTTATGGTATCCTCAATAAGACTAAAATATCTCCTTATATTTCATACCTTTAAGTACCTACCGTATCATATGCCTTTGGGTATTTTATATTTGCTACCTTGGGGTACCTACCATATCATATAACTTCGGCTATTTATATATTTCATACCTTCAAATACCTACCGTATTACTCCCATTTTCCACACCCAAATTTACAGTTACAAGAAGTAAATGAATTACTATAAATGAAAGAAATGATATGCAATATATATGTACAAATGTTACACTTGTTTTGACTATGCGTTGGCATATTTTATATTTATAATCTGTAATATGTTCTATAATTTGTCCTGTAATCAGCCTGATTCATTTTTGTTCATAGAACTTTATTTTTAAAATAAAATCTAAATCAGATAATGAAAACTGAAAAATGAGTTGTAAATGTTGCAAGACATGCTATGCATAGTCTATTTCTAAATCTGGATAAAATATGTCCATTAATATGTAATTTTTGAATATGAATGCCAATTACTACTTTTACATGAAATGATAAACTTGCCAAATAATTAAGTTAAGTGTACAAGTACATGTTAATGTAATATGAAAAATATTTTGACACATATGATTTGGTTATGTGCATGTAGCATGATTTATGGTTGAATATAAAGATATGATCTAAAAATGAAGGTGTGAATTAAATGGTACATGTGGAATTGAGATAAGTAGTAATTGTTAAGTAAGTAAAAAATATCTTCTTAAATCCATAAATTGCGTGAGAATTTTATAATGTGACTTATGTTTTGTATATGGAGCTGATATGCGCATCTCATGTGAAATGTGCTTATTTAGTATTCACACATGTATACTGTTATGGTTACTGTAACTCCTACATGATTATATGTATGGATAGTAATATGTGGTCTAAATCTTGTTCTTAACTAGAATACACATATATGAGTATGATCAATATAAATTAATAATTTTAAGAACGTAAGTTACATAAACTGGTGAAATAGGACTCATATGGTTATAGAATTCTTATGTTGCATAGTTTATGATAGTGTTGTGAACTTGCTTAATTGTGAATAGCAATATTTTACTATATATGCATAGCTACGTATTTAAATGTGCATGTGTTTGATGACTTTTGTAAGAGGTCATCCGAATTATGTTAATTTCCCAAATAACTAGTAAGCTTAGCACCGGTATTTATCTATGTAGGTTCAGGTGAAAGTACCTAGACCCAGGGATAATTTGCATTTTCTGAGGCCAGCACAAAAGGAGATTTCGAGTTCGAAGGTTTAAGTTTCAAAATTTTGTTTATAATATGCATATGAGCAGATGTATTCATAACTTAGATATGTAAAATAGTTGTGAAATTTTATTGTAACGATGTATAAGATATATATATGCATAAGACAATGTGACACCCTGCCTAAGCCGACAATCATGAATGAATGTGATAGTCTGCCATATGGATACATATACGATAATACATGCTATAAGTACATGATTTTATAAGTTCTATATAAAGAGTGTTATAGCTCATGAGCTTTATGGACCTGTCCTCAGACAAATATGCCTTCTAGAGTTTCATAAGCCTTATCCTAATATAGTGAATAAAGAAAATCCTTATCCCAGAGGGCACAAAATTCTAGATTTTTCTTTGTTCTCTAAGGAGAATGGCTAGTCCATTGTGGAACATGTTGCTAGGTTCACTATACAATGTGGGAAGTTGGCCAACTATGAGAAATTTAAATTTTTCAAATTGAAACTTTTCCATAATTCCCTCACTGGCGGAACATTCACTTGGTTTTTAACTCTATATAAAAATTTAGTTCGCATTTGGCAGGAAATGGAAATACAATTACATATTTCTTCAGGGCAAAACCTGAGGTATGTGTAGCAGTGTTGCCCAGGTTGACCCAAAGTGGTGGGAAAACGACAAATATACTATCATCGCTAGGTTGAAAATGAGGAATTGGTGTAAGTTATTTTTTGTCAGAAATGGAGTTTGTAATGATGGCACAGAGAGGGCTGGATATTGATTTGAGGAAAAAGTTCTAAGGGATGGAGTTCAGAAATTTTTTAATGAGATGGCTGCGAAGGTTTCAGAAAATGATGAGCTTTTGAAGGAAGACAATATGAGGAAAAAGGCTTCCAAGGGGACTTATTTTCAGGATATTTATAATTCAAAAGCAATAGTGGCTGAATTGGTGTCCAGTGGATCTTATACCTATCTCGTACTAGTGAGAATAGTGGATGAAAAGAAGAGAAACCAACCAAAAACAATAAGTACTCATTTGATATGGGGAAAATTGAGGAAATATTTGATTTTCTTCTCAAGAAGCTTATTTCTTTACTCGTAGATCACATAATTCCTACTAAGGAGGAGTTGAAAGGGAAGGCCTATTGCAAGTACAATCATTCTTAGAGTCATTCAACCAATTCATGTTGGGGTTTGAAGAATGTTATTCAGGACAAAATTGATAAGGGAATTTTTAAGTTCTTAGTGAAGAAGGAAACTATGTTAGTGAATGAAGACCCATTTCGACCAGTGACAACAATCAACGTTGCCATTGTGGACTTAAGGTCTATGATTGACTGAAAGAAATTACATGAAGCCCTTAGAAGTAATGTTTATTGGCTGTCTAGACTGGGAGGTGAACCTTATAAGTTCTTTACCAATGGTAGATATCTGAAGAAATACTCCCCCACATTCTGGGAAAGTATTCAACAACCTTTAAATTCTTTATTTTTGTAAGGTTGAATAATGGCCATGTCACCAATTTGTAGCAATAAATATATTTCATGTGACAATTTTAATATAAGTTGGCCTTTGTCCATTTTTTTAATAAAATAGAGTCGATTCATGACCTATAGAAAAAAAATGGAAATTTGGGGTGAAGAGCACGGAGTGCGGTGGCAGTTGCTGCTGCGTTTATGCTTGCGGGTCTTGCACTTGCATTGCTAGGTGTGGTGGGGAGTGTTGCTGCTGTGCATCTGGCATGAGTTGGTGTGGTTGTTGTCACACTGCTTGCTACGGCTGTCTCACCGGTGGTGGGTTGTTGCAGCACATCTGTCTCCCTCATCCTTTCTTCACCAATAAATGAGATTCTTGCTTTGGGGAGAAAGATTTCTTTGCTAGGGATTTTAGTTTGTTTTTTGGGCAAAGAAATTGAAAAAGAATAGTGGATTTTGGGGCTTTGATTTTTTTTTTTATTATCTTTAAAATGAGGAGAATTTTTTGTCTTTTGAGGTTCGAGCAAGGTTTTTGATTTTCTTTTCTTAAGGAAATATATTGACTGTATTCCTTTGTCCTAAAATTCATAGTTTTGGAGAGTGAAAAGACTTTTAGCATTATGGGGCAATGAGTTAACACACATGTGATAGGTTTATTTAAACGATCACATGTAGGGGGTATTATTTTAATTAGACTAGACTTGTAATACCCCCTACTACAGGTGTCCCATAAAATTAGTCATGTGGTATAGAACTGCCTGTAGTGGAGCATCACACAAAAATGTACAAAGACCTGCTAATAATTATTAGAACTAAACCCTATTCAAATATTTCACGTATATACCCTTATATACATTTTATAAAGCTTTTTCTTTTTATTTGTATGTCAAGCATTTACAATTGATCATATATAGTTGCTTTCATTTCTTTTTATGTATACATAATATTCACGTTTACATACTTATCAATTCATGTTGCTCACTTAATACCTTTACATATACATCAGTTTACAAAATGGTTATTACATTACATATATAAGTTTTTACATATACAAAATGATTATTACATTGCATATTTTGTTATATGAAAAGAAACCTACTTCCAACTCTAATCCCTATTCTTGTGTTGGCCCGACGTGTGAAGATTTTTCCTTAGAAGTGACTGAGACACTTGTACCTACACGGATTAAAAATTCGTGCTAAGCATAAAGCTTAGTGGGGACTATTTAACTTTGAATGACCACTCACAGTAGTCATCCCTCAAGCATACATATTATAATATTATTCAATTATACACAGTTTTCCAATCATATAAACCAATAAATTATACATCATTCATTATATATAAACATATATAAACGTTGCTTTACTTGCAAATAAAACATGCTCAAAAATTCATATAATCACTTAATCACACCCAGGAACCTAATACACATTTTAACTTATTCTTTGATTGCATATAAAAATATATCTAATTTCATACGCACTTAAGTTTCATTTTTATTTACACATAGTGCATACACATACATATATTCAATTTGATATATTCTGTAGCACACTTCTCATATACATATGTTATGAGTATAATCTTTGAATGTAATACATGTGAAAATGTATGTATACTTATGTCTATACTCTCTTATGCTATAACTTTATCTTGTTCTTAGCGCATTTCTTAGATCATATACACATGCATACAAGTCACCATACATTCATGTATTATAACATATAAAATCTCTCATATATGTTAATGTTATTTCCTAACTATACCAGAATCATCATTTGATCATGCCCTTATTTCTTTGTTTACATTAAAATCACTTGATGAAACCAAAAAATCACTTGATCAAACCAACGGTTATAGGTAAATACTTAATCTAAACTAAACAAGGCAAGTCAAAGCAAGAACAATTTATATATATTCCTAACAGTCTGCATATAACCATTTATAGGGTTATCCCACAAGCACACAAGTCATGCTATTCATAAAGGCATCTTTATTCAAATATTAAATTCACAATAAAACATAATGTAAGGAGTATGCTCAGACATCATTTATGAACACATATGTTTTAATTGCTTGTACCGTATTCAGAAAATCAGCAATCATATCATCATGTATTAAGTTCCATAACACTGTTTATTTATTAAAATTTGTCTACTTTTTTATAAGTGTGGATAAGTGCGAGAATAACTGGTGACTTTGAAGGGAAGATTGTTAGGCGACCCTCGAGGGAAGAATATCTGGCGACCCCGTAAGGAAGAATATAGAGGAGATATTCAATCTCAAAGAAAAGACATAATAGGTGTCAAATATGTTTGCAGCTGCTCTGGCACCCTATAGGCCTGCCTATCTATCCATCACCTAGACTTGCTCAGTAGGCTTTAAAATTATTTTAGTATTATTTACTATTAATTCATATCAATATTTGCTCTATTATAATCATAAAATTAACATATAAATAATTCAGAACACATGCCATGTGTTCAAAGCAATACCGATAAATGGTATAACATATACAAGTGTAATATTCCTTGCATATATGATATGCAATTCAAAGCATATGTCAGATAGTTATGAGTAGCAATAATAGTTAAATGTCGCTTTATAAGCATAATATGCTTTGTGCTAACTATATTCAAATAAATATTCTTATATCCAACCATTTACATTATATGCATATTATTGTCATATATTAAGTTACATGTACATTCATATGTGCACATTTATAGTCATAAAATCAACTCATATAGTTCAAAGCACACATCGTAATCCCATAATTAACTTATCTTGTTAAGAACACATGCCTAATCCTTTTGAGCAATATTAAAGGACAACTAACCTTATTATTATGTTCTTCATTTATTTCTTATACCATGTACATGTGCATAAGTTACCATATACTCATGCACGATAATCATATAAAACTTGTCATGTTTATAACATTATTCCCATGCAATTTCAAATGATATACAAGTGTATAATCATCATGTCTCACTAAAAATGTGTTGGACAAGTATCATAAAATCAATACATGTAGTTCAAAATGCAGGCCCTATAATTTCTGAATGATTCTGGTAGTTCAAGATTCATTTTTAAGTACAATGCATTTATATACTACTTATATCCAGGTAATCATTTAGCATACATTTACTTCCCATTATTAAACTAAGGTATATCCACATACTACATGTTCTTATAGTCATTATTCATCTTTGGACATGTCTTGGACAAGTGCCAAAAATATTCGGAAAGGTTTGAGATCATATTGCGTAAAAAATAGAGGTCACATGGTTGTTAAAAATACTTGAAAGCCATGTGGGGTGCATTTTGAAGTTTCAAAACCATTTTACATGGCTGTCAAAAACTCCGCATGGCGGTTAGAATACCCTGACAGCCTTGGAATAGGTTTCTGAATGGAAAAATCCAGGATAGCCTTGTAGGTCCAAATTTAACTGCATTTTTGGTACTGCAAATGAGCTTTTTAATCAAACTGATCGCATAACAAATGTTACCCCATGTCTTAAATTTCTAATGGTTTGAAAATTAGGTAATTTTGATTTGTAAATTAGGAAATATGACCTAAACATTATAGACTTCTCCTAGGTAGTTTTCCAGGATAAAATTGTGACTCTAAGTTTGGAAAATTTTTGGGAATGATGAAGATTGAATTTTGTCATACATTTTTCATAAAAGTTACTTTTCTAAGTGTCTAATTTTAATATAATTTTGATTCATGTCATTTGGTGTCCTATTAAGTGAGTTACACTCAAAACACTACAAGCTATTCCTAAAATAAGGGCAGCAACAGGTCTATGATTTCATTTGCAATTTTAAGTCTCTTAAAAGAATAACCAGGTCTTGGTTCCTCATAACAAATGTAGATCTATATCTTAAGTTTCATTTTAAATTGAAATCACTCCATTTGGAAGTCTGTAGGCCGAGATATGTCCTTGAAACTATAATGAGTTCATGTGAACCTAAGGCTAATTTTCAGCTAGTATACACATAAGGCATAATTCATCAACGCCATGCACAAATAATCTCAATTCACATTCCATCAACCTTCCCATATCCAAATCACATACATAACTTATTCACTTCATCACAAACACGTATAATGAGCCAAATTCAATTCAAACATAAGCAAATAAATTAAATTGCTCCTAAACCTTATTTTGGCCACTTATTCTTCTTTAGCTTCCTTTTCTAGTATAGACACTAGGTCTCGAGGCAGCCCAGATCAAAGGTTACCTAGTGATGAAGAGTTGCCTATGACTTGAATGGAAGAACGGAGGTACTTGGTCTTAATTCTTGACTCTCATATTTTCAGTGATTTTCCTCTCGCTTAGCTTATTGCATTTTTGTCGGAGCTAAAATGATGGCCTTAAATGCAAAATTTTGAGTTTTGTTGACAGATGGTCATCTGTCAATGAGTGATGCCTATCTGTCATTGATGACGCCCATCTGTGGAGCCCTCTGCCCGTCTGCGGCATTTTCGTAAATCTTCGGACCCACCTTCCACAGATGTCCGTCTGTCACCACTTTTGCCTGTCTGTGGTGTCTAGCACCCTTCGTTGGCATTTTTGTAATAAGGGCGAGAGTACCTTTGACAGATGCCTATATGTCAGGAGACAGGCTGCCTATCTGTCATCCGTTTTGCAGAATTCTGCAAAATTCTTAGCGCAGTGGGAAAGAAGGGATAAGTTTGATCTCTCCCCCTAATTCTTGCCAGGCCAAGATCCCAAAGTTGGGGTTTTTCCCTAACCAAAAAGGGAAACCCAAGCTTTAAAAATTTATGTATAAAAGGACAGAGAAGAGTAGAATGGAGTGGGGATTTCTTTAAGAAAAGGTGGATTTGAAAAAAGGATTTTTTGGAGAAGGCATAGGAGATCTTTGGGAGGAAAGTAACAGACAAGAGAAAGTTTGAGTTCTTGAGTGAACAATCAAAGGTTCATTTGATTAAAAAGACTATTTTTATCCATCTTCCTAGTTAAAACCTTTTATTAGAGCATTAATCTCTACTAGAAATCAACAAAAAGAAGAAAGTTTTTCTAGATAGAGAAAACACCTTCTCTCTCAAATTCAAAATCTCATTTTAGAGTTAAGGAGACTAAAGCACTTCTCTTATTCTCTAAGAGCTAAGGAAACGATTCTGAGGGTAAATATTATGGGCTCTAACCATTATTCCTTGGTAGATCTAAAATAAATAATGCATGATGTATTTTGGTTCTTCAATATGTGACTTTTTGTGTTTTTTATCTTTTTCTTAGCATAAATAATCTTCTAAAGTCCAAAAAGTAATCTTGATGCATGTTAAGGGTCCCTGGTGACTGTTTTTTGAGTTAAAAAGTGTTTTAATGGAGGTTTGAGGGTTTTTTCACATTTCTAGCCACAACAGATGGGAAAAAGGCTTGACAGACCGATTTCTCTCAAGTGAAAGACGAGACGGAGCAAAAACCCTCCGTCTCGCCTATCGCTGCTCTCCCGCCCCCCATCTCATGCATTTGCCCGTTTGTGGGCCTTGTTTAGCCACCTTTGCTTATTTTTTATGATTTTTTTTTCTCTTTTCTTTTAATACTTTATCACCCTATTTCGCTCTAACTTCATTCTCTTAAATGCGTGGTTTTATTTCTTGTCACTTACGCTTTAATATCTTTATTCGCTTCAATTTCATAACATAATTTATATTTTATCCAAGTGATTTTCATACCTTCGAAATGATTTAATCTTTTTTTTTTAAATTTTTGGTGGCCTAAATGTGTTCCTTTGTGAGCTTCCTTCATGGATGGAGATTCAGGAGACAAACCATTAGCAAAACTATAGGGTTATTTCCCCTTTACTCCTTTTGATGGCTTTATCTTATATTTGATACTCGTAGTGATGAAAGTTTTCTTGTGCTCATTGATGTAAAAAAAAATCACCTAAAGACTATTTCTATTAACAAAAGGGGATTTTATTTAATAAAGTAAGACCAATGTCCTAATCTTTATCCAACAAAAATAACATTTTCGAAGAAGAGTTTCTATTTACCAAAATGGGATCACTCATTCCGATTTTTCAAAACCATTCAAGGAACTCTTCATTTTTGTAAATATGCATGCAGGAACCAATGTTCCCACCTTAAATGAATTTCCTATTTTTTGTATGATTTATTTCATTTTATTTGCGGTTGTATTCTACCCCCCTTTTCCATTATAAGTTAATTTTATTTATTTACTTCTTTCTTTATATGTTTGAAATGCGTTCTTAATTTACTTGCATGAATCGTGTGAAAGGAGAAATGGAAATTTAAACTTAAAAACTCATTAATAAACTTAACCAAGGTATAAATAAAAGTGATGCCCTGAACCTTCTCTAGTTTAGGTTTAATGAGATGAGACTAAATCTTTCCCAATGTTCTATTGGGTGGCGACTCCAAAACCTACCTCTTGGTGCCTATTTCGATGCCATCATGGGTCGTTCATCAATAATAGAAGGGGTGTGTGACGCACGTCGAACCCCGGGTCGCCCCGAACAGCCCGCTTTTATGGCGATCGGGATGAGGTTCATTGAAACTTATAACGAATTACACGTGTGTCTATGTTGGGCAATAAGGAGGTTTCTTGAAGTCGCCACCCAATAGAACATTGGGAAAGGTTGTCTAGCCTCAGTGAGCCTAAGACGGCGCATGTACATCCATTTTGGGCAAGCCAGAGGGATCTTGGAGACCTCATCCCAATAGAACATTGGAATGATCCTCTAACCCCGTGGAGCCTAGGATTATTCGAGTTGGGCCTTTTGGTGGGCAATAAGAGATATTTTGGAGGCCCCATCCCAATGAAACACTGAGATGGTCCTCTAACCTCATTGAGCCTAAGACCAGAGTGAGTCCGGGACTTCCCATTTGTTCATACTTTGGTTAAGTTTATGATTGAGTTTTGAATTTAGAGTTTCATCCTATTTCTCATTCATTTTAATGCAGTTCAATTAAAGCGCATGTCATCCATTCAAGGGAAAGCGATAAATAAAAATGTAAAGTAAAGTATATGTAAATATATTTACAACAATACTAGGGGCGAAATACAACCCCCATTGTAAATAAAATATAAATCATACATAAATCAGGATGTTCATTGATGGATGAGGACATTGGTCCTCGCATGCATTTTTATTATAAAACAATTTTTGATATGATGATTTTGGATGGAGAAAACCGAGACATTGGTCCCATTTTTATTAGGAAAGATTCCCAATTAATTAATAAAAAATGGTTTAGTGATTTTCTTTCTAGCGGGCCTGAAATAAATAATTTTATAAGAAATTACATGGCAAAATAAATGAAAAAACCAAGTAAATAAAATATTACAAATGAAGCAAATGAATATTTAACCCCAAAATGAGCCTTCTGGATTTCCTTGCGTGCTCGCAAAAATGCCCAAGAGGGAAAATAAGATGTGAAATAAAAATAAAACACAAATAAATGATGTTAGTAATTGAATCAATCAAATAATAATAAATGAAGGACAAATTAAAATAAAACAAGGTGATGTGAAAGAATGATAATTGAATTAAAATGTTAACAAATCACAATAAATGAAAATATACATTAAATGATAAAAGAATTAAATGATTTAACTGGAATAAATAAAACATGTTAATGAGTTAATATGTAAAAATATGAACATGATAATAATGATGATGAATAATGAAAAAAAATAAATGAATGAATAAATAGCAATGACAATAATAAAAAAAATGATAAAAAATGAATAAGAAAATAATGATAGCAATTAAATGAATGACATGGTTAATTAAATATGTTCACAAATGATATAAACCATTTACATGGCCAAAAAGATCAATCGAAATGAATTAATTAATTACATGTTAAAAATAATGAGAAATTAAAGCAAAAATAGATTATTTACATGTTAGCAATAATAAGAAATCAATATTTATGTGAACAAGAAATAAATTAATATATGAACTTATTAAATAAAACAAATACAAAATAAATAAAATACATAAATAAATGAAGATAATAAAAATATACATGAATAAATTAATTATGAACAAAAATAATAAAAAGTGGAAGAATGAGCCCAGAATGTGTACCCTCAGAGTTTCGGATTCGATGAAAGTAAAAATGATGATTGATTTCCTTGTTTGTGATTTGCAAGATTAGAATTGAAATATGAAAATGTTGGAATTTTATTCTAAGAAAAAAGATTAAAAAATGATAAAAAATTCTTTAAGAACAAAGAATTAATTTCTTTGCCTAAAGAAATACTATTGATCAAAAAAGGATTTTTATTGATTAAAAAATAAAAAATGATCCCAAGAACAAACATTTATTTGTTTGTCTTAAGAAATAAAACATAAAAAAAAATCTTACTTTTAGAAAATCAAATGAAAAATTTGATTTTGATAACAAACAATTATTTTGTTTGTCTCAAAATTAACTTTTCATCAAAAAGAGATTCAAAATAAAATCAGTGGAAAAAATTTTATTAAACACAAATAAAAGGTTAAAAAAGAATTTTGAGAACAAATAATTGTCGTGTTTGTCTCAAAAATTTAATCAAACAACAAAACTCTTTCTAAATATACGTTTAGAAGAAATTATGTTGGAAAAAAAATGAAAGATGAACTGAATTTTTGTTCTTTTTGGTGAGGAAAAAAATCTGTAATTTTTAGAGAGAAATTGAAAGGAGGAAGAAGAGAAAAAGATGAAAAAGACCTAGAAAAAATCCCCCCTTTTTAGTTTCATCCTTTTCCTTTTCATATGTTGAAAATAGGAAAATAAAAATAATTCAAGGGATAAAACCTAATAAAATCAGATATTATCTATTTTAAATTTTAAAAAGTGAAAAAAAACCTGAAAATCCCTTAAAAAAGTGATAAAAAATCGAAAAAAATCAATTTTGGGGCGAAAATGGCCATTTGCGACGGAACAGGGGCTACGGACGCCCGTCGGGCGAGTCCGTAGCACACGCTGCGCGTGCGATGTCCCCTCGTGCACGATGCCCAGCAGCACTCCCGATTGGCGTGCGCGCGGCGCGCACTGCTGCAGGCGCTATTGCGCGGTCGACGCTCCGAAATTTTATTTTATTTTTTAAAAATTTTTTCAATTAAACTAAAAATATTGTAATTTCTATGCCCCATTTTTCAAATCTAATTTTTAAAATATTTTTTATTATTTTTTATTTTTTCACTCTAAAATGAAAAATTTGACCAGAAAATCATCACTTCCAACATTTTTGCCTGTGAAAAGGCATCTTATCATCATTGGGTAACTCTGATCTGGGCTGTTTCAGGACTCGGTGTCTACAGTTGCCCCCAATTTTGAGGAAACTAGTGCACTAGTGCCTAGATGAGCCAAAATTCAGAGAAGAAAGGAAAGACACGTGTACCTGAGGCAGCCCTTACCTTTTGCCGTGTGGAGTGTTGCGACTTGTTACCGTTGAGCTGTAGTGCTATCCAAACTGTGGCTCATTTGCAATCTGTCCCATCGCATTGTCCCGCTAACCCCGTCTCGGCTTGCACGGTAGCTGATCTGTCCCGTTGGCCTTGTCTCGGCCTTCACGGTGTGAGGTGTAGTGTCTCTAACTCCATCCTCTATTGCGATTTGTTCTATCGCTGGTGCCCCGCTAACCTCGTCTTGGTCTGCACGGTAGCTAGTCTGTCCCGCTGGCCTCGTCTCGGCCTGCGCGGTGTGAGGTGCAGTGTTGTCTAACTGCATCCTCTGTTGCAATATGTTCTATCGCTGTCCCCCGCTAACCTCATCTCGGTCTGCACGGCGGCTGGTCTGCGTCGCTAGCCTCATCTCGGCCTGCACGGTGTGAGGTGAAGTGTTGTCTAACTGCATCCTCTATTGCGATCTGTTCTATCGATGTCCCCCGCTAACCTCATCTCGGTCTGCACGACAGCTGGTCTGTCCCGCTAGCCTCATCTCGGCCTGCATGGTGTGAGGTAAAGTGTTGTCTAACTTCATCCTTTGTTGCGATCTGTTCTATCGCTGTCCCCCGCTAACCTCATCTTGGTCTGCACGGTGGCTGGTCTGTCTCGCTGGCCTCGTCTCAGCCTGCACGGTGTGAGGTGCAGTGTTGTCTAACTGCATCATCTGTTGCGATCTTTTCTATTGCTGTCCCCCGCTAACTCATCTCGGTCTGCACGGTGGCTGGTCTGTCCCGCTAGCTTCGTCTCGGCCTGCGCGGTGTGAGGTGCAGTGTTGTTTAACTGCATCCTCTATTGCAATCTATTCTATCGCTGTCCCCCACTAACCTCATCTCGGTCTGCACAGCAGCTGGTCTGTCCTGCTGGCCTCGTCTCGGCCTGCATGGTGTGAGGTGAAGTGTCTCTAACTCCAACCTCTGCTGCGATCTGTTCTATCGCTGGTACCCCCCTAACCTCGTCCCGGCCTGCACGGTGTCTGTGAGATGCGGTGTCCTCTAACCACAATCTCGTTGTGAGATGAAGTGTTCTCTAAATGCAATCCCGGTTGCGATCTGTTCTACCGCATGTGTTCTGCTGGCCTTATCTCGGCTCGCGCAGTGTCTGTGAGATGTAGTGTTCTCTAACTACAATCCCGGTTGCGATCTGTTCTATCGCATGTGATTGAACATTCTGTCTTGGTAGCCACTTCTGGGCTTGCACAGCATAACCCTGGTAACCTCCAACCGATCCGTGCAACATCCTATCTGTTAACCATTATTCGGTCAGTGTAATAGCTGCTAACCACCATCCGGTCAGTACAATATCTAATCTGCTAACCACCATCCGGTCAGTACAATATCTGATCTACTAACTACCATCCGGTCAGTACAATATCCTGAACAGCTAACCCCCATCCGGCAGTACAATATCCTGATCTGCTAACCCCCATCCGGCTAGTACAATATCTGATCTACTAATCCCCATCTGGCTAGTACAATGTTCTGATCTGCTAACCCCCATCTGGCTAGTACAGTGTCTGATCTGCTAACCCCCATTCGGCTAGTACAATATCTGATCTGCTAACCCCCATCCGGCTAGTACAGTGTCTGATCTGCTAACCCCCATCCGGCTAGTACAATATTCTGATCTGCTAACCCCCATCCGGCTAGTACAATATTCTGATCTACTAACCACCCTCTAGTTAACCCAAATACTGACTGTTGACCATCGTTAGGTCGGTATGGTGACTCGTTCATCGTTTTCTTTGCTGGCACTTATCATGGACCTCTTCTTTTTTACTACAAAAAGGGAAAAGCAAATGTACAGGGCATATAAAAGATGCATACCTGTGGCAGCACATACCTGTTGGGGCCGATGTCATACGGGTGCCCCCTTGAAGGACAGTTGGTTGCTCCCCTAGAAGATAATTTATGGAGCATCATCCTCTTGGCTCTTTGGCTGAGTCTATTCTAAACTTCTAATGTACGAATGCCGTTCTCTTGATTGTACCGACTATGACATGCCATATATCGTCTCCTCTATCGTCTCTCATGTAACCTCCTTATTAAAAAGACCTGTGTACTTCTTAAGAGGGTGAGAGAATTTGATATTGAGCCTCCAAAGAGGAAAAAAAAGATTTGAGCTTTCTCAAAGAAAAAAATTAGATTGGATGTTTTGCTGTTGTCTGCAGGCAGATAGATTTTGATGATTTCTTATTGTTTTGCTTTTGTCTCTTTTTTGTTTTGTTTTGTTTTTTTTTTTTTTTTTGTAAGTTTGGGATTTTTACATTTTGAATGTATTCATAGTATATTGGATTTTCAAGGCCTTGAAAATATCTTCTTCTTTTTGTTTTGTCTTGTTTTGCTTGTTGTGTTTGTTGTTTTGGTTGAGAAGCTGTTTTTGTCATTTTTGTTTGAGAGTTTGTATTCTTTGTATATTTGCATTTGGATTTTGTACACTTATTGTGCGATGTGCGTGAGCGTGCCTCTTATGATAGGGAAACTTATCTGTTGGCTCTTGGCATGGCGTGCATGAGTTTGACAATGTTAAGCTAAACTCAACTCTTGGATCATCTTTAAGCATGAGGTCTATTCAAGCCCCTCATCTGAGCCAGGTACATATATAAAACATTGTGCGCATGTATGGAATCATGTGTGTGCAATATACATACATTTGAATCCGAATTTTATATGCTTTGTGTGAGGTGTGTAAGCATATATCTTATGACAGAGAAACTTACCTGTTTGCTCCCGGCATGGTGTGCATGGAGAGGCTTATTCTTTTCCCTCTTGGGAGCAGATTCTTGAGATTCTTCCCTCGTGAGGACTTCATCTTGATTATTGTGTGATATGTACAAGCATACATCTCATGGTACAGAAACTTACCTTGCTGCTCCTGGCATGGTGCACATGAGTAGGCTTGCTCTTTTAAATGTCTTTCCAGGAGCAGATCCTTGAGATTCCATTCTCGTGAGGGCTTTATCTTGATCCAATTGTTCGGAATGGATGAGCATCGATGTAGAGTCAAAACTGTACCTTGGCCCACTTTTGCATCGACTATCTTCAACTAAAGTATGTATGAGGTTCTCAAAAGATCTTATTTTCTGTAGATTTGTGTGACTCCAGATTGCCCTTAGCATGATGTGCCCGAATAGGCTTGTTCTTGTGGGCATTCCACCTCTGCACATATTCACCTGATTTTATGCTGGATACAGTGGCCGATAATGTTGAACTGAACCCATCTGTTGGATTATCCTTGCTCATGAGGTCTATTTGGACCTTTCCCTCTGAGTCATGTACACAACAACATATACAAAAGATTGTGTGTTCGTATGGAATAATGTGTGTGAAATATACAAACAAAACTATATATAAGAAACACATGCAAAGGATTAATGTACAAGAATTGTGTGTGCATATCTATACGTGTAAAAGACTGAATGCACGTGACATGCATGTGACATGCAAAAATGAATAGACCACATCCCAAGTGATTAAGGGATTCGTTGAGGGTACTGCTCGGCTGCTCACATTGTCTGATGCTCCCAAGGATGTAGAAAAGCGTTGTCTTGGTTTTACGGACTCAGACCCATAATCTTTTCAAGGAGAACTGACCTGTACGCATCTTTGCCCCCCGGTCAATGAGCATCTTGCCCCCAAGACTCTGAATCAAAATCTGTATTATGCACTACCTGCCTAAAGGGAAGTTATTCAGAGTAATGCTGCCTTATCACTCCAGGCTTCAAAAGTCATTGTTTTAAATGTAGTACATCCCTTGTGGATTTTCACACTAGCTTTTCTTAGCGGGAAATGCGTCCCTTTAGGGATTTTCACATAACCCCGTGCCTAATTTTTGCCTGGGATGGACCCAACCCAATCCAGCGGCTTTTATTTATTTTATTTTTTTGTAGGACAGACTGCCTGTTCCCAGGTTTTCACCCTGCCCTTTGGCCTAACTTTTGCTTAGAGCGCCAGTCACGGTTTTCATCTCTAACGGCCCTTTTTTTATTTTTTTTGTTTTTTTAGACTCTCCCGCCTTTCCGATACGGCTGCAAGAAAAAGTTAAAGCTGCTATCAAAGACCCTTCCTAGGGTAATCAGCAGTTATTCTCTAAGGTATTTCTCTCTAGGCATCAGTTGCATTCCTTTGACTTTCTGGATGAATGTGTTACCAGATTAGGTGAGGTAGCAAAGGAGGATCGGGTTCTTTAGGGCTTCATGGGGATGCTTTGTACCTTACCACCCATCGTGCTTGATAGTTTAGAGGGATTGATGTTGTAGTGAGGCATCCCTATCTTTCCAAGATGGACCTTTAGCTTTGGCTTTTACCTCCATACATCATAGCCTCTAGGCAAGCTGCCGGTAAAGACTATTATACCATCGATTGGGGATTGTTCCTTTACTCCCACTAATGCATTCAAAAGGTAGGTGATTAGTCTCGCAGTGGATAATAGAACTCATCGAATTAGACATCTGGACGATGAGAGTAGTAGCAGAGCGTAGTCATTTAGATTTCATGCATTCAGCAATGAACAACATTTCTCTTTTTATAAATGAACTAGAAAATAATGAGCACTTGTATTTGCAAAGATTATGTACATTTCAGTATGATTTCTCTATACATGATCATTATCTAACATTGATTCATAATGCACAACTACATCTAATCTCAGAGTATATCTTGTAAGCATCAAACTCCTGTCTCCAATTAGCCCTCTCAAGTTTTCTTGATTGGACATTTTCTTTCAAGCCTCTAATTTTTGCCCAGGATGCCTTTTTTCAGTTTTCACCCTGACGAGGCGCCCATTTTTAGCAAGGCCGCCTTTTTTCGATTTTTGATCCATGGGGCATTTATTCTCTTCTTTTGATTTTTAAGTCTTTAGCCATGGACCCTCTTGAGTCTGTCAATGTTGACCGGTTCTTTGAAGTTATCTTCATTATTGTCCGTTGCTGCTGTCTTAGATACAATCTCTGAAGAACAAGGGGTCCTCTTACGTTAGCCTAAACCTATCCCGTATGCCTGGAACACCTGGTATCATTTGCTTGACAATTGAATCTCCCTCTTTCATCGGATGTTTTCTGGTCGTCTTTCCAAATGATCAAGCAGCATGTTTTTGATAGATCTGACCGTGGTGATAATCCCATGACCTATCCTTGTCTGACTTGTTCAATTGCTGCTGCCGTTGCTGTGTCCTGTCGGCTTCCCAAATTTTGGCTGTCATGACTGTTCTTAAAGATTTGAGCTCTAGTTTGATCGGCCATACTGTTTCTGCCCTATGTATTAAGAACTGGACGGTGACTCTCGTAGAGGTTCCGATGGCGGTTCTCTAGCTTCAAAGTGCAAAAGGCCATGTCTCTGCCTAGTCCTTGTAGTTTCGAGCCATCTTGATCAAAATCTTCTTGTTAGCAGCCTCTTTTACCCCCATTGCTTTGAGGGCAATACAGAGAGGACTCATGGTCTTTAATGCCATACGTCTGGAGCAACTCCCTAGCCTTAACCATAAGGTGTCCTTCTGTCCTTAAACCCTACGTGGTGCGGGAGACCATCTTGACATAACCCTGTCCGTTGGGGCTGTAGGGCGCACCTCCCCTATGATGTCTATTTCCAACCTCGAGCAACCTATATCCATTTAAAGTCGATATAATTCTTATGGTCCTTTTCGGAAGTCAAGAAAAATGGCAAAGTACGGGCACGTGTAGATCAGCAGGATTTGAACAAAGCTTGCCCCCCATGATGGTTTTCCAATCTACATATTGATTCTTTTCCTTCTCTCTTTTTTGTATTTTGTTTTTCTCTTTTTTTTGTTCTTTACTTCCTGTCCTTTTTTTCTTTTTGTTCTTTTGAGGATAAGCTTTGTTAAAATCCTAATAGTTTACACATACATGCATTTTTTCTCTTATCGATTTGGTACAACACTGACCAACCCAGACGGCCATTGAACTTCGACTAGAAATTTTGTCTTCATTTTTGCTTCTGGATTCCTCTTTTTGACCTTTTTTGTCCCGTCCAGCTTCAATCTTCTGAGATTCTATATGGCCAATTCATGATTGTGGTGTGTTCGAACGATGTGCCTAGTGATTCCACGATCAACTCTTAGCGTGTCTTCATATGTCCAGGCAAAGACCTTCTCACATTTTGTTTTAATTCTCTCAAATTTTGATCTCGCTTCAGGAGTTACATTAGATGCTATCAAGATTTTCTTTGGACTTTCCAATTTTTTTGAGATTAAATAGAGTAGCATCGACTGAATCAATGTCAAATATGAATGAGTTATGATCATGATTATGTATAGTGAAATCATTAGAGATATAACACAAGTAAGCAAAGACGTTCATCTTATTAATGAAACTAAAATATCATTATTAAACAGTTCAAAAATAAAAAGAACATTCTAAATAGCTAATCAACTTTCGTTCTTGCCAACACAACTGTTGCAGTCGATGGCCCACCATCATCCTTAGGAACTATCCTTCCCTTCCCATTGGGCACTTAGTCCATCTTATTCTTTCCCTCTCACTTTTTTGGGTCAGATATCTGCTGGGAGTCAATCAGATCTTGAATAGCATGTCTTAAGGCCTTGCAATAATCTGTGGTATGCCCAGTGTGCTGATGGAAGGTGCAATACTCATCCCCTTTGTGATCAGGCTGTCCCTGGCTTCTGGTGGGCCTAGCCAGCAATGGTTGTAGCATCCCCTCCTTTATCAGCCTCTTGAGGACACAGGACAAAGATCTGCCCAAATTAGAAAAATGCCTTTGCTTTACTTCCGTGGTTGGCATTTCTACAATCTTTTCCTTTTCTGGGCTTGGCATCAGTTCTTGAATGCGATCTCTCAAGGGACGACAGTAGTCCGTTCTATGTCCTGAATACTGGTGATACACGCAGTACCAATCTGCTCTATGTCTAGGGTGTCCTTGACTTGGGGCAGGCCTGGCTGGCAAGGGTTGTAACTTCCCTTTCTTGACGAGATGGGTGAAGTTACAGGATAATGGCCTACCCAAAATAGTGAGGTGGGACTGAACTGCTCTAGTGCCTGATACTTTTGTAGGCTTAACATTTGCCCCACTAATGTTATGGCTTCCTGAGCTTCCACCTTTTAGAATATGCGTGATTGCGGGGTCCCCATTCTTTTCAGGCACAATACTATATTCTAGAGTAGGCCTTCTATTTCCTTCTTGCTCACTTGGTAAGTCAAATGGCCCTTTATCTCCAGTCTCGAAGGGAAAAGGTGATACTTCAGCTGTCGCTGTATAAGCCTTTTTGACCATGGCTGGCTCTACTTGGTTATGAGTTATTGCCATAAGTTGAGCTTGGAGAACAAGTGTCATGGCATCCATTCTTTCTTTGACCATGGCCAATATCCTTTTTTCTAGCTCTTCGAACCTTCTATCCAACTCCTGGGCAATTAGGGCACGAGTCTCTTCGGTTTGTTGCGAAGGGCCAGCCATTTCTACTACCTTTAGATGCTCTGGCAAGGATGTTAAATCTTTGTCAGCCAACCCAAACTCTGATCACTCTTTAGACAACTGTTGGGATCCCCTAAACCACCAATGCAAATGGTCTACAATGGCTGAAAAGCAAGGAGTTAGAATAATGCATGAATAATATGCAATGCATGGTCATGCTTTGCAATAAATGGTATACAATGACTAAAAGAGATTAGAATGATACATGTGAAAAACTATACACGGGATGATATGTACATATAATAATTATATGCAAAGAATAGGATGTATACATAGGGAAGAAATAAAAAATTTTATTTGTGCACGAATGGCATGAATATGCAATGCATCATCCACAAATCACATGCAAGCACATAGGTCCTTCCAACCTTATTACTCCCGTACACGAGGTCATAGTCACTTTCTTAGGTGGGATTGGCCCATGGGTCAATAGGGGACCCGATGGGCGCGTATGGTGCACAGTGGGAAACCGACAGCATAACCTCTCTTAACTAATGCATAGGCACATGAGTTATGATTATTGTGTATTTATGCAGTCTGAATAAGTTGACATGGGCCTACCGGGGCATGAAAGCCTTTGATTAGGTGACCAATTGAATTATTTGGGTTTGTCCAATACAAAATGATCCATATAGCAAGCATAGTATTAAGGTTCATACCACTTAGAGGAAGTAACTACTTCCATTACATGAGCTTTAGTCAAGGTGATGTTACTTTAGGGCTACCCAAGCATGGTCCCTGCCAACAGGTCTAGCTTATCACGAGCGTAACGACCGATCGGGTCTCCATTTAATATACAATGATAGTACGAGGCTTGGGCTGGTGATTATCTTTAACACTTCCCTACATTGAGTGAACATAGGGCTGTGCTTCGGGAACGCACCGGGGTTAAAAGAGGGACCAAACTAGCATAGATCTAAGGCTCTAATGAGATGCAATGCAGTTTCGAAAAAGGATGAAATTTTTAAATTAAAACTCAATTGTAAATTTTAACCAAGGTACTTTCGAAACGAAGTCTCGAGTATTGTCCCCAGTGGAGTCGCCACTATGACGCGTGCCGAACCTTGGGTCGCCCCGAACAACCCGCTTTTAGGGCGATCGGGATGAGGTTCATTAAAACTTGTAACGAATTACAAGTGCGTCTATGGTGGGCAACAATGAGGTTTCTTGGAGTCGCCACCCAATAGAACATTGGGAAAGGTCTTCTAGCCTCAGTGAGAGTAAGACGGCGCATGTGTATCCATTTTGGGCAAGCCAGAGGAATCTTGGAGACCTCACCCCAATAGAACATTGGAATGATCCTCTAACCCCGTAGAGCCTAGGATTATTCGAGTTGGGCCTTTTGGTGGGCAACAAGAGATATTTTGGAGGCACCATCCCAATAAAATATTGAGATGGTCCTCTAACCTCATTGAGCCTAAGACCAGAGTGAGTCCGGGACTTTCTATTTATTCATACTTTGGTTAAGTTTATGATTGAGTTTTGAATTTAGAGTTTCATCCTATTTCTCATTCATTTTAATGCAGTTCAATTAAGGCGCATGTCATCCATTCAAGGGAAAGCGATAAATAAAAGCGTAAAGTAAAGTATATGCAAATATATTTACAACAATACTAGGGGCGGAATACAACCCCATTGTAAATAAAATATAAATCATACATAAATCGGGATGTTCATTGATGGATGAGGACATTGGTCCTCGCATGCATTTTTATTATAAAATAATTTTTGATGTGATGATTTTGGATGGAGAAAACTGAGACATTGGTCCCATTTTTATTAGAAAAGATTCCCAATTAATTAATAAAAAATGGTTTAGTGATTTTCTTTCTGGCGAGCCTGAAACAAATAATTTTATAAGAAATTACATGGCAAAATAAATGAAAAAGCCAAGTAAATAAAATATTACAAATGAAGCAAATGAATATTTAACCCCAAAATGAGCCTTCTGGATCTCCTTGTATGCTTACAAAAATGCCCAAGAGGAAAAATAAGATGAGAAATAAAAATAAAACACAAATAAATGATGTTAGTAATTGAATCAATCAAATAATAATAAATGAATGACAAATTAAAATAAAACAAGGTGATGTGAAAGAATGATAATTGAATTAAAATGTTAACAAATCAAAATAAATGAAAATATACATTAAATGATAAAAGAATTAAATGATTTAACTGGAATAAATAAAACATGTTAATGAGTTAATATGTAAAAATACGAACATGATAATAATGATGATGAATAATGAAAATAAATGAATGAATGAATAAATAGCAATGACAATGATAAAAAAATGATAAAAAATGAATAACAAAATAATGATAGCAATTAAATGAATGACATGGTTAATTAAATATGTTCACAAATGATATAAACCATTTACATGGCCAAAAAGATAAATCGAAATGAATTAATTAATTACATGTTAAAAATAATGAGAAATTAAAGCAAAAATAGATTATTTACATGTTAGCAATAATAAGAAATCAATATTTATGTGAACAAGAAATAAAATAATATATGAACATATTAAATAAAACAAATACAAAATTCAAATCATTTCAAATTCAATTCCATAATTCATATCATATCAAAACTAGGCTGTATATAAAATTTTACCTCAATTAGAATCCATTTTTAGTACGATTCAATTAAACCAGTCCGATCACTAAATTTTCAATGTCATAAAAAAATTACATTTTTACTACCAAAAATTCCTAAATATCATCTAGAGTCAATCAATAAATTTTCATCAATTTTGGAAATCATTAGCTATTTTTAAAGACTCAGTCAAACCTCCAATCAACCGAGCACTATTTAAACTGAAATGATAACTTTTTCCTTACTTTCTAAGCTTAATTCCTCATAGAAATGATTCCATAATACTTAACTCATATTCATTAGGCTCCATGAATATTTTTGGCTCAATTGGAGACTATTTCCCGGTCCAATAATTATTTACCTATCTAATAACTGAATTTTTAGTATCACTAAAATATTAATTTCTTAATACCATTAGATTCTACTTATTCATACGAGCATGTCCATATTTTTAGAATATTTTTCTGAGGTTCATAGCTCAAGATGTGGTCCGGTCAAGTTTCGATCAAAATCGGTTGAACCCGGGCTGATTTCACCCTTAGACGCCTGTCTGAGGCCTCCACCAATGGCTTGGCCATCCCTTAGCCCATCAATGCCCGTATATGACCACAGATGGCCATCGGTCATGACAGATGCCCAACTGCTCATTTTTCACTGTTTCGGCCATTCTGGATTCGTTTGACCTCAAATTTTTGCCTACGGACTCGTGCTGACTAGTTCTATCCAATGGTCTAATAAAATATTTTTTAACTCTGAGAAGCACTATTCACCTTAGAAGCACTATTCACTATCAAAAAATACTATTTATGGCTAACCCGATATTGGGACTGTTACAAGTACATTCGAAGGAAAGATTAGTTCCATATGTAGAATATTTGAAGAATTTGAGCGGACAGTTCAAAACCTGCATATTCAAACATATTCGTTCGGATGAGAATTAGTTGGCAGATGCGCTAATGACATTGGGTTCCATGTAGGACAACCTTGAAGTAATAACTATGAAACTAGTGGTGATTACTAGTTTGAGTAAATCGTGCTATGAAATTGAACATGCTATGTTGTTAATGAAGCAGATGGGAATCCATGGCACTATGACATTTAGAATGACTTAAAGGAGTCAATGTTTCTCGAGTAAGCTTCAAATAAGGATCAGTAGATGAAAAAAAATACTATCCACTCAGTTCATTAATGTGGAAAGGATTTTGTACAAAAGGCAATCTGATGGCATCCAACTACCAAGTGTGGATGAAAAAAACCTTAAAAGATAATTGAGGAAACTCACACCGGGTTTTGTGGCATATATATGAATGGCTTGGCAGTTACAAAGAAGATTATGCGCTAAGAGTTATTTTGGTTGACTATGGAGAGCGATTGATCAAAATATGTAAAGCTTTGTCACAAATGTTAACAATACGATGACTTGAGCCATTTGCCTATATCTGAGCTATGTAATTTGTCTTCCCCTTGGCCATTTACAACTTGGGGGAGAGACATTATCAGAGAAATAAACCCAATAGCATCTAATAGACACAAGTACATTGTGGTAACCAATGATTATTTCACCAAGTGGGTGATTCCTTCAAAAAATTAGAGGCCCAAGAAATGGCTTGATTCATTGGGAAAAACCTAATATATAGATTCCTCACCATGTGGTGTCTAATAATGGGGTGTTGTTTCAAGTAGAGACCATGCTAACACTGCAAAAGCATCACAAGTTTTCCCCCTATGGACCATAAGCAAACGACATGGTTAAGGTGGCCAATAAGAATCTTATGAAGATTTTAGCTAAAATAGTACCAACCTACAAAGATTGGCAAATAAGTTGCCATACGCACTGTAAGGATACAGGATAATTATTAAAACCTCAATGGGAGCCACACCTTTCTTTGCAGTTTATGGGATGAACGTCATGCTGCAAATTAAGATTGAGCTTCAGTCACTAAGGGTTGATTTAGAGGCCATTTTGCTAAAGTAAAAATGGGCCAAACACAAGCTGATGCAATTTAACTTATTGGACGAGCACCTGATGAGAGCCTATTACCACAATCATATTTATTAAAAGAGAATGGAACGGTCCATTGGGAAGTGTATTAAGGGGCATCACTTTGAAAAAAAAAGGCAATTTAGTGCTCAAATAGTTCAAATAGAAAGCCCTTGATCCAAGAGGCAAGCTTAGGCCTAATTGGGAGAGTTCGTTTATGCTAAAGAAGCTAATGGCTAATAGAGCAGCTATCTTCACTAACAGTGATAGAAATGAGTTCAGATGATCGGTCAACATTTATAGGTTGAAGAGGTTTCATGGCTAAGATAAAAGATAAAAATAAGAGAAAATAAAGCCCTCCAGGTCAAAAATTAAAAAAAGGTGGCCTAGCCAAAATTGGGCACCTCGTTAGTGCAAAAATTGAAAAAAGCCTCCTGGCAAAAATTTAGGGTTCAAAGAAAATTATTAATTAAAAAAACCTGCGAGGGGGTTGATTGGCGACAGGAGTCAAATGAACTTAAAGTGTCACCTCTTAGAATTAAACGGAAATAAGTTTTTTTGCATTGAATGTCACGTTTTGACTATCGTTGTTGCCATGTGATGCAAATAGATAGGAATTCATACATAAGATAGATTCCTAACATGTAAAGAAAATATCTGATTCTTTTGTAAGTTAGGAACATATGCCTGAGCAAGTTGATTAAAGTCAATAGAAGCAATATTTTGTACAAAGATAGTGTTCATATATTGCTTGTACCCTTATCAGCTTGGCATTTCAACCATGATGGCCTGTTATCTCTTATGGGACTGATAACCCAAACCTTATACTCAGTGGTAGTATAGAAGTTGCATGCGTCTATCTCTTAGATGTTCAGCTTCACAGGTATTTGTTCCCAAAGTCAATGATAGCTTGCGACAAAAGCAACTGTCAGCTGACCACCCTGGAAGGATAGTTGATCCCTTACAATGTCTTGCACCTTGCCAAATTATCACGCACAGTGGGTCAGGATGTGAAAAATGACTTTGCATAACCCGGTTAAAGGCACAAAGCCTGCAAGGCCACCTCTAGTGATGTAAGGAAGCTGCAACCGTGGAAACATAAAGTGGATATCCTTATTACCCATAATTCCCAACCAAGAAGCTTTTGTGTTAGAAGAGTCAAACCGAAGTAGCTTATTGTAGGGTAATAGGTGCCTAAGGGAATAAGTCAAGATCATTTTCGGAGGCGGATTGCTCATTAGCCTAAACTTCTCTTACATCCATACCATAAAAAAAAACCTTGCTAGAGGTGAAAATCGAAAGGCCCTCTAAGAAAAATTAAGACCAAGGGCAGGGCGAAAACACAAAAATAAGCATTCTGCTATACAAAATAAATGATAAAATATATCGGAATAGGTGGGTCCACTTTAGGAAAATGTTAGGCATAGGGATGTATTAAAATCCTAAAAGGGATGCACTTCCCAGCAAGAAAAGCTAGCATGAAAACCCACAATGGGCACGCTACCTTTGAAAAAATGACTATAGGGACCTGGAGTAATAAGGGACTATCGCCAAATGGGATGAATGGATCTACCTGTATCGCATCTAGTTCTAGTAGTGGCTTTGCTAGTATAAGTGGGAACGGGGTTAGCTCGCGATCGATGCCATCGGTGATCACCGGTAAGGTCGTCACTAGTTACAGTCAGAAATCGAGACAAATAGATCAGTAACAGTACCCTAATCCGATATGAGGGAATATTGATGAACCTCTTTAAGGCATTAAAAAGGATCTTCAATGACATCAGATAGTCTTTAGGCACTACACCCCTAGCAATAGAAGGTAGGATCCCGAAGGCCTTTTCATGTAAAGGGGCAAAATTCCTAGTGTGTGTAATGGAACACGTCAAAAAGTGGATCCTAGTACTTGACAGGGCCCAATAAGAAGTGCACATCTGGTTGAATCCTTTTAAGGGACCTTAAGCCAGCATACGGGGCAAGGACCGTGTTCCTCTAGGTCTTGGGGTTGTCCCATAGCTTGTGCAACCTAGTTAGGAATAATCTAGCCATAAGCAAATAGATAGAGGGTGGGATGCAGCTCAGCTATTTTGAGAAAAATGATAAAATCGAAATTATGGCACTTGGATGAGTCATGGCCATGACTCACTGTAAGGCCGCGAAATAGACCCTAATAGTAATTTGTTTAAATAGGGTAGTTAAACAATTAAGTTTATAAAATTATTATGAGGATTAAATTGAATAAGAGAAGTTTTATTATATTAAATTGAATTAAATGGAAGTTTAAGGGATCAAGTAGTAAATTAACCAATATATATAATGGCATGCAAAATTTAAGGAGAACATCTGGCATTGAAATAATAAACGTGGAGGAACCATTTCGTTGGGAGTTGATACAAGAAATTTTGGGAAGAATTCTAATCTTTCTCTCCTCATCTTCATTCATATAAATTCCATTTAGAGAAATCAATAAAGGATTTGCATGAAAGTTGTGGAATTTAAAGTTAGAATTAGTAAGTTAAGTTCTTTCCTTTCTCATCTTCTTCTCTTACTGTTTTCTTAGATGGGCTAGAATTATGTAAATTTGTTCAAGTAGTTGGTAATGTGTAATTCTTGTATAATTTAGCTAAAGAAGATATTAGAAGAGCAAAGAAAGGGAAGGAGAAAGCTGTCAATTGAGTATCAAGTTTAAGTTTGAAGAAGTGGCTGTACATGTTTGGGATTTTAATATTAATGTTCGATGCGTGTTAGTTTAAATTGTTATGATTTGTGGTTTGCTAGGTGAGTTTAATAGTTTATTTTATATGAGTAAATTGTACTTGAATCGGGATTACAGATTTGATAGAGTTTAGAGTAACAGGTTGAGCTATATTATGTTTTGGGGTTTTTGAAATAGATTCTATAAATTGGTTATAATTTGGTCTCTAATTGCTTCATTGAAGTGGTTTTAGTTGTTAAAGAATTAGAAATAAATGTATGAGTATTTGATATGAAGGAATTTTAACCCAATGAGGTTGTTATGAGTTTAAAGATGGGTAAAGCTGGGTTAGTTTTTTTGTAGATTTTCGCTGAATTGAGGGTCACACAGTGGTCAGACAGTCCTGACCACCGTGTAATCGAACTCTGAAAGGAAATTTTGGGTTTTTGATGATCCACACAGTGGTCAGGTTTTTCCTAACCACCATGTGAATACTCTCACAGCGGGTAGCATGCCTTAGCGCCGTGTAAAATGCTTTTGTTTTCCTTGTATTCTGATTATGTTATGCTACACGGTGGTTAGGATTTCCTAACCAACATGTGACTTCTAAAAATTGGGATTTAAATAAATACAAGCATTGAGTAATTGGATTCTAAATTTAACCAAATGATTTTGTTATTTGTCTATTATTATTAATTGAAATATATCGAATCTAATTTATTGATATTACACAAGTTTATGATTCACGATTAATTATATAAGTCAATGTCCTTTGAAATTGTATGTTAAGTATTTATTGATTGAATAACATGAATATATTATAAATATTATATGTATAATATAATAAGTTCATAAATGAATATTTATTTAAGTCGGAATTAAATGGAGCCATGGATAGATAGGCATGCCTATAAGGGATAGTGATTGCAATTGCTAGTGTTGACACTCACATGGTGTCTGATGTTTCATACCTGTTGGTATCCAGTGTAGTGAGACCATCGTGTCTCTAGTGATTAATATTGTTCACTCAGATCTAGCATTTTATACCATTTATGGTATCCATGTTCCTATTATCCATTTCTAGTATTGATTTAGGCAATATAATGTCTTAAAAATGAATGAGAGATAAAAAATATGAATATAAATTGTCTATTAAGTAACAAATTGTAATGTTTCCAATGATTATTTGTAGTGCTTAAAATAATTTTACTATGAATGAATTGAAGTGAATGTATTATTAATTAGTTGTTTGTTACATTTTATATATGTTCTATTATAGATTATATGTTTTTTACTTCGTTTAGAAGTCTATTTTGTTAGTTGTATCCCCATTGAGCCATCGCTCAGTACGGGTGTTTTTCCAGTGTAGGTAATACAGGGTAGGGGTGAGAACATAAGGCCACTAGGGAATATTCTTTTTGGTATAGTATTTAGGATATATATAGTTAAATGATATAATGTTTTGTAAAGCTTTATAAGCAAGATGTAGCGATATGATGAAATTTTGTAATGTAAATTAAGTATAATTTTGTAATATTCTGAACAATATATAATGTAATTGAATATTATAGTACAGTTGTTTATATATATTTCATATAAGTACTAGTATGGTTTAATAATGTTAGTAATTGGTTAAGTATGGTAATTTAATGTGATTTAATTAAATGATTAACGATTAGTAATGTAAGAAAACCACGATTAGATCGCGTAGTGCCCTCATATTCTTCTTACGGGTATAAGGGTGTTACACTCACTGAGTCCTGCCTATGACCTAGAAGTAGTAGATTTTTAAAACACTACTCACGACCATGACTCATCAATTTCCATTAAAATGACATTTTTTGCTTCTTTTCCCATTCTTACCTTTTTTCTTTCCATTTTCTTACATTTTCTCTAGATTTTCTTTTCATGGTCAATTTTCTTGCATTTTCTTTGTGTTTTGTCTGTAATTGTCACTCGGGAGTGCTTTTCAGCAATTGTTTTTATACTTTTGTATGTGAGTTCTGTAATACCCTTTACTACCAGACAAAGATAATCTATAAACATAGAAACTCTATAAAAGGGAGTCACACACGGATCAAACTAAATAGAGGCATATGATTAACCTTAAGCATGATTACTAAAAAGTTAAACTTGCTTTGCCAACTAGAGAAAGTAAAAGTTCCAAAGTTAAAATATTATAGGCTAAAGATAACAATTATACATACTTATAATTACTATCTACAAACCTACTTGTATAAAAAGAAACTTATATAATTACAATACTTAAACCAAAAAGAAACCTACATCAACCTAAAACTTCTTCCAAAATTTTATGCCTGTGTAGCCTTATGACGTTGCGGATAGTCTTTAAGAACTAAACCAATGTCAAAACCTACACGGATAAATAAAATTTGTGCTAAGCATAAAGCTTAGTGGGGATTCAAACATGATAAAGGATGACCCCTCACAGGAGTCATTAAAGCAACACATACGCATGCCGTTAAATAAACAAGATTTAAAGTTATAAGAATCACAAAAAATAAACTTATATTTAAAATAAAAAATTGTATCACTTAAATAACATTTAAATAACCAAATGGTAAAAAAAATAAATTTTCCAAATTCATTAGCATGTTACAGATTACTCATATATTTGCATAATCAGAATGTGAGCCATAATCAAACTGTATGTGAGATATTTCAGTTTAGATTCAAGTATTTATATTCACACACTGATATATAGTCAGAACATCTCATTGCCTGCTATTCTATGAATGTGGATAACGGGTAACAAATCAAACATCCTCGAAAGGAAGAAACAAGCATCCATGAAGGGCAGACACAAGCATCCCAAAAGGGATGATAATTTATTAAGCTGTTCATGTAGGAATGAAATATATTTTCCATGATAATCAAGCATCCCAACAGGCAAGAATTCAAGTAGCAGCTGCTCAAGCCCCTATAGGCATGCCTATCTATCCACAACCTAGACTGACTACCAGGCTCTCTAATAAATCAAACTTTCAAGTAATCCGACTGTAAGCACATAAATTTTCATATAATATCAGGATATCGATATATTCTCAATCTTCAAATATTGCTCATATATTCATTAAGAATTTATTCAATTTCATTGATACCTTAACCATATATTTGCATATAATATAAAATTTTAGGTAAAACAAACTGCACAAAACTGAGCAGAAATAAAGAATATAAAATGCTGAAATAGGGGCCACACGGCGGTCAAGAATTCCTACCCACCGTGTAAATAGCATGAAATTTAAATTTCAAAATACAAGCTAGTTACACAGCGGTAAGGAGTTCTTACATAGTGGTCAGACCAAGATACATGGCGGTTAGACATTTCTGACAGCCGTGTAAACTAGTGAATCTAAAAGATTCCCAAAAGATGCTAAACAATATGCATTTACATGGTGTTAAGGTTATTTTACGTGGCGGTCAAACTTACCACACGGCAGTCAGAAAACCATGACCACCATGTAAAACAACTCGTAACCCAAATAGCCAATCCAGAATGCTTTTACACAACGGTGAGAACCATAACAAAGCAAATTATAACTTCCAGAATACGATTACACTGCGGGCAAGGAACCCTAACCGTCGTGTAACTGGAAAAATGCAGAATTCCAAGTTGCTTGGCAAAATAAGCGTTATTCCAAAACTTAATTCCCTTCCTAACAAACACCCAAAGCCACTTTAAATTCATAAAAGCACATCAATTACACAACTTAATCTCTAATTCATAGATTATACCAAAAGTTCATAATTTGTTCTAATGCCTTAACTATCTGCATTCACTAATTTTACTTCATTCTACCAACTGATAACCATATTTAACTATATATTGCACTTATATATAAATAGAAGCAGAGATCTATTTATTAAACTTCGACAATCCAAATTATAGTTAGACAGTAAAGTTTCTTTAAGCACATTAGAAAGAGATTCAACTCTTCAAATCCTCATCCAAATAAATACTTCAACAACCAAATAACCCTTTTTGAAATTTTATACTTATCTCATTTAAAGCCGATTTATGTTTATAAGCACAAAATTATAATAATGAATCCCTAACCTGAATCGCAGGGTCTCTTTTCCTAGCTACTCTCCTATTGCCTTCTCCTTTCTGTTCTTTTACCTTTCAACCTCTTTTACTGACATAAATACATACATAATTCTTAATTAACTTCCAAGCTCGTACAACTCCAAAAATTCATCCACCAAAAGTCAAAATAGAAGAGAACAACAGATGAAGAAGTTAAACTTACCAATGGAACTAGAATTGCAAAACTTCAATTAACGGATTATAAACTCTATAATTCCCTTAGATTAAGCTTCCATATGAATTTACAGAAAGAGGGAAGATAATTTCCATGGTTTTTCCATTAAAGCCACCGAAAATGGCTTTCTCATCAAATCCCCTTTCTATCTACGTGTTCTTCACAAAATTTGCATGCTCCAATATATACTAATTAGATATTCTCATCTTTAGTCCTTCAATTCATCCTCAATCCTCTTTTGGTAGGCATTTAATGTTCTTCATTCAATTAAATCCCTAATTCCAGTCATAAATGTAAATCTCAATTTAGCATTTCACTAATTGACCACTTTTAATTCAATAAATTTCCAATTATGCCATTTACACAAATTAATTCCTTAATCATGCTTACTTAACTACCCTAATTATGCAAAATACTACTAGGGTAGAATTTGGGGCATTACAAGTTCTCCTATCTTCACTTCTTTTGGCATTCCAGGTATATTTTATGTTATATATGGATGTTTTATGCTTGATGATGCTGAAGGCTAATGTTGACCATTCTTTTATTTTAATTTATAGTGTTTAACACATTTTTTGCCATCATTTGTTGTATTTTTGTTGGATCATTTGCTATTTCTCGGATGCATTTATAGTAAATATTGGACAATAATGATGACAATAATAAGATAATTTTTTGTGTTTGTTTTGCGATATGTTTGCATATAATGCATGCCATTTTAGCTTCACATATACATGTTCACACTAGTTTAAGTATTTTTGGATTGATATCTGTATGATAATATCCACGATGATGATAATGGGGACGACGATGACGACGATGATGATAATGACGAGGATGATGGTGATGATGACGACGACGACAACGATGATGATGATGAAGATGATGAAGATGATGATGACGATAATAATAATAATAATAATAATAATAATAATAATAATAATAATAATAATAATAATAATAATAATAATAATAATAATAATAATAATAATAATAATAATAATAATAATATGTAGGTAAAAATAAAAAACAATAGTCACATATATATAGAAAATGACCCAAAAATTATAATATAAGAGAAAGCATAGGTAGTAACTATTGTGTGTATAATGTGATGACGATAGAAGCATGAAATAATAACAATGTGTGCATATAGATATGGATAACAATGTCAATAAAAGAATGACAAAATGCCTAAGATTGCATAATGCTTTCTGTATAAAGGCATGTTTTGATTGCCAATGTATTTGGCAATTGCCCGTTGATGGGCTTAGGGTGAGTGGGATGTACAACGTGTTTGCCCTGCAGGTACCTCTTTGTGAAAGCTTTTGCAGATTTGGGCTTAACATACTTTCTGCCAAAATGTTGTTAAAATTTGCACTAATAGGAACCATTGCTCTCTTTTTACCACCTAATGATGGATGTTAATAGCTTTATCTCCTTCTTGTGATAGGAGATTCCCCATTCATTATGGTACCTAGATAAGCACCCTAATCCTATCCTGATGATGAGCCAGATGCACCCGACCGGATGGCACCAGTAGAGGTGACCTGATATCCGCCTTTCGTTTAGTGTGCTTCACACCAGTAGATTTATGAGTCTCATAAGCTAGAGCACCTCAGGAAGCTACAGGAGGTTGACGTACTACTAGCAGATATTGGTTGGACTAATTTCTATGCACTCACTTTCAACACTTATCCACAGATGGTCTAATAGTTTTTGGCTACATTCCACTATACGTGATATCAGCGAGCTAACACAGAGACCTATGCCATACAACTTGCCATCTTAAATCGGCACTACAACATTTCTCGAGAGTAGTTCACCATCATTATGGACTTACAACATGGCGATGTTAAGGAGATAATGCCCCGAGCCACTTTAGAATAGTACTTGATAGCAGTGGCATGCCTAGGCATCCTTTATGATCCAAGGGCGGTGAAGTCTATGTCACTCTGCTCCCAACTGCTTAGGTACCTACAAAGGGTCCTCTCCTCCTCCTACTTAGGGTGACCTTGCAGTTTGGGCTCGATTAATGCTCTAGAGGTATACTGCTTATGCACTATGTTATTAGAGACACAGGGGGACCTTAGCCATCAGAGATTGCAGAATCTGAGCAAGATTGCCAAGTCACTTGGTTAAAAGACTGTCATCGGAGGTGTGATCACACAGATACTACTGGATGCCAGGATCTTAGAGAAAGAGATGAGGAGCAGGCCCCAAGTAGTGTTAAATGCTCTTTGATGGTGAGGCGATGATGGGGATGGGTATGGTTAGCCTGATGAGCATTCTTCATCTGGGTAAAGATTGATAACGCTAAATGAGATGCATCACCATTTTAGTATTAAGAGGGCAATATGCCTATGGACAAAGGAGGCAGTTCATGAATAACAATAACCACCAGCACACGAGCAGCACTAACAACCACTGTACGAGCATCCACCACCACCAATGTATGTCTTAATAGGGGATGAGCATATGGAAGATGTCCTTGGCGCTGACTTGAGACATAAGGATGAGGAGGCTGGATACTACAATATGGGAGGCTATGCTAACTAGTACAAGACTGGGTTCCTACATGAC
This sequence comes from Excoecaria cochinchinensis, assembly GCA_947683425.1. Taxonomy (NCBI): domain Eukaryota; kingdom Viridiplantae; phylum Streptophyta; class Magnoliopsida; order Malpighiales; family Euphorbiaceae; genus Excoecaria; species Excoecaria cochinchinensis. Next base: position 12,364,653 of record CANTUQ010000119.1, read on the forward strand.
TAGCGGGAGGAGCAGATGCCTTTTTAGCTAGGCTTCCACCAGTACTTTAACTTGGGGGCATCCACATCCACAACTCTGTTGCCGTATTACACCCTCTAACCATACGTAGGCGAACCCATCCGCATCAGAGTGGGAAGCCATACGAGCAGGGGTGTCAACAAACAGGATGATACAATCATACATTCAACCATCATAAACATACAACAATACAACAAAAATTAAAAATTTTGAGAAACAAGCAACTGATCATACATTAATATAACAAAATCTTTACAATAATATTATGATCAACTACCTAAACAAAAGAATTACATATCCAAAATAAACAGAGCGGAAGCTTACAAAATTACTGATACAATGAGAGTTCTATTACAAAAAGAATCATCATAACTGCTACAAAAATAAGCCCTACACTAATCCCTTCTGTGTTGGCATGACTGGTGGTGATTCTCCCAAAACACAGCACCTTCCGCACCTGCACTTATAAAACACCGTGCTAAGCGATAACACTTAGTGGGGAACACACACACGAAGGAGTGGACGGCTATTCACAATGGTCGCCAAAGCAGATCACATACGATATGGCATATGCGGATAATCATGGCAGATATATAATCATACTTGCATAATAAAGACATACATTCAGAAGCTTATATCCACGTTCATATACCTATTGACTGATTTCTCAAATCATTATCATTCTTATTCAGATATCACTATCTGATAGTCATATCAAAGTAACCTAAGGCAAATAGAACACCTGCTGACTCACAGTAGTGGATAACGAGTATACAGACAGTACCTTATGGGTACGAATCGAATACAGACAGTACCTTACGGGTACGAATCGAAAATCATTTATTTTATCGCATTCAAAACAATTTTTCGGAGGGGACCTTAAACAAGATCAAAAATTCATAAGGGTTCACGAGGAACAAGACGGGGACTTGATCGGGGTCCAAATGGAACTGAGGCTGCAGCTAAAAGACTTTATTAGGCATGCCTAACTATCCACTAGATTGACTCTCGCAGGTCATGTAATACAATTCAGATTCCAAATCATAGCATATCATTCATCATGAAGGATTCATGATATTGCACATATAAACAAGCATATTATCTAGCATACAGAAGTAAAAGTTCATGAAGAAACCATTTGAAATTCATTTAAGAAGAGAAAGCAAAATCGAAAAAATAGGGCATAAAGAGGTCACTGTCGCGCTTGCGACAGAGGTGAACTTGTCCCGAGTCGCGACCACAACAATCTTCGCGATCTCACGGGGGATCAAATACAACTCACTGTAGCGCTCGTGACAAGCGTCGTGGTCGCGATAGAGAGCTGCCAGCCTGATCTGTCGCGCTCGCGACAGAGGATCGCTCAAAATAGCTCGACAGTCGAGCGCTCTGTCGCGCTCACGACGGTGGCTCTACTGCTCCGCTCGGCAGGGGGCTCAGACGCGTACGAGAGCTGCTTTCACCGAGCTCTGTTGTGAGGTCACGACAATGTCACGCTCGTGATAGAGTCGTGATTTCCAGCCCTTACACGAGAAATCTGCAGAAAATTCACCGCCACAACACCCAAAACTCAAATCTTAACCAAAACATCAACTTACCTCATCTCCAGCAACCCACACTTCATTAGAAACATAAAACACAACATTTATACCAAGAATTCCAATTAAATCATGCCAATAACAACATCAAACTTACACAAATTAAATATCAGCACTATTCATCATTCATCTCAATCAAGAACACAATTGAGTTCATTAAGCCACATTCAAGCCTTCTTAACACATCTAAATCAAAACCCATAACATTTAAACTACTATAAACATCAAGAACCCATAAATTTCCAGAAGTTCATCCAAAGAGCAAAAATCACAAAAAAAATGCATAAATCACAAAAACTCCCAAACCTGAATCTCCTTAGCTCCTAATCACTTAGTGCCACTTCCCGACGCCTTCTCCTTTCCTTTGGGATCACGAGGAGGCTCAAAACCCAACAAGGGCACACAAACAAAAACCCTAGATTAAACCTTAATCCAAAAACGTGGAAAAGATGAAGATGAAGAAGAAAGAAGAAGAACAAGAACAAAATGCAGCAAAACTTACCAATAAACCCCTTAGAATTATCAAGATCCACCAATAATCCAACCCAAAAGGAGTGAACCAAGGTGAAGAAGAGGAAGAGGAAGTAGAAGGGAAAGCAAAAGAGAAGAGAAGGGGAGAACGGGAATGAGAGAGCAGATTTTTGCTCTTCTCTTTCTCTTTCCGCAATAATACACTTTCCCCTTTCCACATGGCACACTACTATTGGTGGGTCTCAATAATTCACACGCTACAAGCACACACATCAAACAAACACAAGACTCTCCCAACTTAGGCACACCCTACCAAAGTATGAGCAAAACACACAAACACAACTCACTCACTCACATCCTACAAATATGTGAGCAACACACACAAATGCAACCCAACTAATTCACACCCTAATACTGTACATGTACCCACATACTAGCAAAACTACAAACATGCATTTTACCCAAATTACCCTTATCACATGCCAAAACACATACAATGCACACACACACACACACAAATGGCTCATACTACTAAGGGGCAAATGGGGTGTGACAACTCTCTCCTACTAACAAGAATTTTGTCCTCGAAATTCTCACCTGAGCTGAATAACTGTGGATACTGAGCCCTCATGGTCGCCTCTGGTTCCCAAGTAGCTTCTTTGACTCTGTGATGAAGCCATAACACTTTGACCAAAGGGACTTGCTTATTCCTCAACTGTCTTACTTCATCATAAGAAAAGTTTGGCTGCACTTGCACATCTTGAACTGACAATAATGTGAAGGATCCGATCTATACCGACTAGCATCAAAACATAGAAGACATCATGCAACTTTCCCAACTCTATCGGTAAGGCCAACCTATAGGCTATCGGACCAACCTTAGCTAACACTTCATACGGTCCAATAAACCGAGGACTAAGCTTACCCTTCTTACCAAATCTCAGCACTTTTCTCCAAGGAGAGACCTTAAGGAAAACTTTGTCCCCGACTTCAAACTGAACATCTTTCCTTTTAAGGTTAGCATAGGACTTCTGTTGATCTTTAGCCGCCTTCAAATTTCGCTGCACAACTATAATCTTTTCCTCGGTATCCCTAACCAATTCTGGCCCAATAACTGAACGCTCAGATAACTCAGTCCAACAAATTGGAGTCCTACATTACCGACCATACAAAGCCTCATACGGTGACATACCGATGCTCGACTGATAACTGTTGTTGTAGGCAAACTCCATCAACTGCACATATCTATCCCAACTACCCGGAAAATCTAATGCACAAGCCCGCAACATATCCTCTACGATCTGAATGACCCACTTTGACTGACCATTTGTCTGAGGATGAAATGCCGTACTGAAGTTCAACTTGGTACCTAAAGCCCTTTGCAATTCTTTCCAAAACTTCAAAGTGAACCTTGGGTCTCGATCTGACACTATGGACAACGGCACTCCATGCAATCTGACTACCTCATCCACATAGATACTGGCCAACTTATCCATCGTATAATCCACTCTAACTAGCAGAAAATGAGTTGACTTCGTAAGCCGATCCACTATCACCCAAACTAAGTCATGCTTCTTCTAAGTCAAGGGCAGACAAGATACAAAGTCCATGGCGATATCATCCCACTTCCACTCAGGAACGGATAAAGGTGTGAGTAATCCCGAAGAAACTTGATGCTCAGCCTTTACCTGCTGACATATCAAGCACTTAGACACAAAATCCACAATATCCCTCTTCATACCGGACCACCAATAGAACTGCTTCATGTCCTGATACATCTTATCACTACTGGGATGCATAGATCCTAGCATGTGCCTCACTCAAAAGCTGTCTCCTTAATTCCACATTCTCAGGTACACACAAACGATTTCTATACCTAAGCACCCCATCCAAAACCGAGAACTCTGACTGCTTACCAGAACCGACCTCATGCAAAATCCTCTGTAGCCTCTCATTATCCTTCTGAGCATCCATAATCCTCTGTCTCAAAGTAGGCTTCACTCTCAACTGAGCAACCAAAGCCCCATTTGAATCAAATCTCCATCTGAACCGTCTCAGAAGTAAAGCCGAAACTGACTTCTGACTCAAAGCATCCGCGACCACATTGGCCTTACCCGGGTGGTAATCCAATATACAGTCGTAGTCCTTAAACAACTCTAACCAACGGCGCTGTCTCATATTCAACTCCTTCTGTGTGAGGAGATACTTCAAACTCTTATGGTCCGTAAAAATCCTACACTTCTCCCCATACAGATAATGCCGCCAAATCTTCAAAGCAAAGATCACAGCTACCAACTCTAAATCGTGCATCAGATAGTTCCTCTCATGTGGTTTTAACTGACGGGAAGTATAAGCCACAACTTTTCCCTCTTGCATCAAAACACAACCAATACCAACACCTGAAGCGTCACTATAAATTACAAATTCCTTACCCGAGATGGGTTGAGTAAGTATAGGAGCTTCGACTAGCAACTTCTTCAACTGCTCAAAATAATCCTGACATTTATCCGACCACTCAAATCTGACCCCTTTCCTTAACAATCTTGTCATCGGAGCAGCAATAACTGAGAAACCCTTCACAAACCGACGATAGTAACCCACCAAACCTAGAAAACTCCTCACTTCTGGAACATTCCTAGGGGCTTTCCAATCAACAATCGCCTCAATCTTAGACGGATCAACTTGAATACCCTTAGCCGAAACAATAGGACCTAAGAATGACACTTCCCGAAGCCAAAAATCACACTTACTATGCTTGGCAAACAACCGATGCTCTCTCAGAACTTGCAAAACCAACCGGAGATGCTCCTCATGCTCACTCTCATCCTTGGAATAAACCAAGATATCATCTATGAACACCACTACAAATCGATCAAGATATGGCCTGAACACTCGGTTCATCAAATCCATGAATGCCGCAGGTGCATTGGTCAAACCAAACGGCATCACTAAAAACTCATAGTGGCCATACCTAGTCCGAAATGCAGTCTTAACCACATCAACATCCTGAACTCGCAACTGATAGTACCCCGACCGAAGATCAATCTTCGAAAAGACACCCACACCTCAGAGCTGATCAAACAAATCCTCGAATCTGGGCAATGGATACTTGTTCTTCACTGTGACCTTATTAATTTGCCTATAGTCGATACACATTCTCATAGAACCATCCGTCTTCTTAACAAACAACACTGGAGCGCCCCATGGAGATATGCTGGGTCTAATAAACCCCTTATCCAATTACTCCTGTAGCTGAGTTTTGAGCTCTCTCAACTCTACAAGAGCCATCCGATAAGGTGCTTTCGAAATAGGCAAAGTACTCGGCACTATCTCTATGGACAACTTTACTTCTCTCTCAGGAACCAAACTAGGCAACTCACTCGAAAACACGTCCGCAAACTCCCTAACAATCGGGATGTCCTCAATCCTAACTTGATCCCTCTTAGAATCCAACACCACTGCCAGAAACGTCTCACAACCCTTCCTAATGAATCCCTTAGCTTGCATTGCGAAAATCACATTATTCAAGGAACTAGCACCCAAACCTTTAACAAACACAGGCGACCGATCTCTATCCCGAAGCACAACCGTCTTCCTATGGCGATCAACCACCGCCCGATGCTTACCCAACCAATCCATACCTAAAATCAAATCAAACTCTCTGAAAGGCAACTCAATCAAATCTACTGGGAACTCAACTCCCTCAACTATCAGGGGACAATTCCTAAACACTCTACTCACATTGACACTATGCCCTAAAGGACTGGTCACACAAATCTCATAATCCAACTGGTATACATCATACAACTTATCACTTAACTTATCAGTGAACAAATATGAGTGTGTGGAACCAGGGTCAATTAGAGCATATAATTCGGTGTCATGGAGTAAAAACTTACCAGCAATCACATCAGGCGCATCTTGCTCCTCCCTGGCTCTCACAGCATAAGCTCTGGCTGGAACAGGTAACGAACGCTCAACTGACTCAGATGTATCCCCCTCTCTAGGTTGACCGCCTCGACCTCTACCTCTGCCTCTACCACGGGCATCTTGCGTGGCATTCGGACCAACTCTGCCGGTCTCCCTCTGAGCACCCGAATCCTTATTCAACCTCGGAAAGTTGGCCAAAAAGTGTTCAGTGCTCCCACATCTGAAACACCCACCTGTGAGCCACCTACACCCACCCCGATGAGACTTACTGTAATGAGAGCACACAGGCATCGACTCGGTCCTACCATTAGCACCGCCTCTACCAGAACCAGACACTACTGCTGAACCCTATCTTCTACCTCTAGTAGCTGGGCCTGCAGATGATTCATCCTATGAGTTCCTTGATCTCTTACCCGAGGACGAAGAAGATGAACCACCACGAGAAGGATTCCTCCTCTGAGCTGTCTCTCTTAAAAAGATTCTGACCTCTCAGCCCTAACAGCAGCTTGCACAATCTGGTAATACCCCACTCCCGGAGTACCCATCAAACAAATCAACATCGCCCACAAGGACTCATTCAAACCGGCCTCAAAATGCCTTCACCTGAACTCCTCCATCAAAATACCTTCCGGTGTATACTTAGCCAACCGGTTAAACTCCTTCTCAAACTCGGACACAGACATCGCCTGTAACACCCCTTACCCGTACTTAGACGATCCCATCCGATAAGGAGTGAGATGCCGTATGAGTAGAGGTGCCACCACACAGATACGGAATATACAAACATTCATACTTAAACATACATACCGAAATACAGGGTAATTTAAAACTTTACAAAACCATTCATGAAATAAGCTGATCATGCATTAATATAATGGAAATCATTACATTACTGTTCTGATCAACAAAGAGATACAACAATTAATTACAAATCCCGAAATTACATAAACAAAAGCGAAAACTATTACAAAACCAATATAAGAGAGTTCTATACAAAAAGAATCTCAAAATACAAAACTCAGTCCTATTCTAAACCCTGCTGCATTGGCATGGACCGCGGCGACTCTCCCAAACCAACTCCTTCCGCACCTGCACGGGTAAACACACCGTGCTAAGTGATAAACGCTTAGTGGGGAAACACACATATATTATAGGACAACTATTCACAATGGTCATCAAGGCAAACACAAGCGTTCATCATGAATACCATACGCATAGCATATCAATTGCAAGCATGCGTATATTCTAAAGCCATACATTCCGAAGCTCATAACAATATTCATATTCCCATACAGATTATACTTTTCATTTATGAGTTCACACATGTATCACATACATTTCCTCATAACACAATTCATACAAAGCACCTGCTGACTCGAGGGAGTGGATAACGAGTATACGGACAGTACTTTACGGGTACGAGCCGATACGAACAGTACCTTACGGGTACGAATCGATAATTCAAGATACTTTTATCTTTTCACAAAACATTTCAAAAGGGATCTTAAACAAGATCCGAACACGTAGGGGTTCGCGAGGAACCAAACGGGGACCTGATTGGGGTCCAAACTTATCAAAGGGCCGCAGCTATAAGACTCTATTAGGCATGCCTAACTATCCACTTTCTAGACTCTAGCAGGTCATGCATAAGCCATTCAATCCATTTCATGTTATTCCAAAAATCATCATCATACATGTTCATAGTCGTATCATGGATCCGCATTCATATAATTCATAAGATATCAAGCATAAATCTCAAACATATTAAAGGAAACTGGAGTTCAAAAACGCACACATCAAAAGAAACTCACTCAGCATACAGGGCGCTGTCGCGCTCGCGACAGAGACCAAAGTCTCTTCGCTGCCCGTACGCGATGGATTTTGCGACCGCGAGGAGGAATGAAGGGCCACGCTCCGAGAACAAATATTGCTGTCACGGGCTCGCGACGAATCGCGTACTCGCGATAGCACTCATCCAGCATCGTGCTCTGTCGCGATCGCGACGGTTGTCGCGCTCGCGACAGAGGGTGCTCAACACTTCGGCTGTCGCGGGCTCATGACAGCGAAGCTCCAAAATGCCAATCTCTGTCGCGCTCGCGACATCATGGCGATCGCGACAGCGTCGGGTTTTGCAAAATCTGCAGAATTCTGTAGATTTTCTTCTTCCCTCTCTCAACCACAAACACACAAAACTCATCCAAAAACTTCTTACCTCAAACCCAGCCATCCATTAGCATCAATAACCATAATATAACATTAATCAACAAGAAATTTCACATAATATATTAATTTAAAGCTCCAATTCCAAGAATCATCTAAAACCCCAAATTATGCACAACACCACATCAACTTCAACATTAACACAATTAATTCATGCTCTTGCAAAATCCACATTCCAAAACAAAAACCCATAGCATATACATCAAAATAAGGGACATATAACAACCTAATTCTAAGAATCCATCAAAACTCATACATAATCATATATATACATGAAAACCAAGAAATACCCAAACCTCAAAATCCTTAGCTCCTATTGCTTGGATCCACTAGTTCCAGCCTTCTCTTTGCCCTTTGGCTCGCGAGGAGGCCCAACTAAGCACAAATAAGTACCCAAACACCAAAAACACAAACCCTAACTTAGATCTAACCCAAGAAGAAGAAGAGAAAATGCATGAACAATACAAAGAAAAAGCAAGAACTTACCAAGAATGATGCAAAGGAGTAATTAATTCCACCACTTGAGCTTGAATCTAACTAAAACACTTAGAAGAGTTCAAAGGAGGAAGAAGAAGAAGAAGAAGAAGAGAAAACGGGAAATGGTTTTAAAAAAATATGCTTTTCCCCTTTTTCATTTTCTCTTTCCCCTCTTTCTTTCCCCTTTACACATGTCAATCATCTAGTGGAGGAGATTAGTTACTCACACCCTATCTACATGTATCACATGCACACAATGAAACACTCTAATGATACACCCTACAAATGTATGAGCAACACACACCACAATAACCCACTAGTGCATATCCTACTATGGTGCACTCATGCAAACACAAACCTGTCCCAACTAATTCACACCATAGTGCTACACATGCACACACGCACCAGAAAAACCCAAAATCATGCAATATTACCAAAATGCCCTTATGATCATGCCAAAACACATACAAATACATACACACACACGGCTCGTTCTACTAGGGGGCAAACGGGGTGTGACAACTCTCCCCTACTAACAAGAATTTCGTCCTCGAAATTCTCACCTGAACTGAACAACTGCGGATACTGAGCTCTCATTGACTCATCCGGTTCCCATGTTGCTTCCTCGACCCCATGGTGATTCCACAAAACCTTGACCAAGGGAATCTGCTTGTTCTTTAACTGTCTTACTTCCCCAGCTAGGATAGCTCTAGGTTCCTCATCGTAGGAAAAATCAGACTGCACTTAAACCTCTTGAACCGACAAAACATGAGAAGGATCCGATCTATACCGACGGAGCATCGAAACGTGAAACACATCATGAAGCTTCGATAATTCCATCGGCAAAGCCAATCTGTAAGCTACTAGACCAACTCTTGCCAACACCTCATACGGACCAATAAAGCGAGGACTAAGCTTTCCTTTCTTCCCAAACCGAAGCACTTTTCTCCAAGGAGAAACTTTCAGAAAGACTTTGTCCCCAACTTCAAACTGCACATCTTTTCTCTTCAGGTTGGCATAAGACTTTTGTCGATCCTTAGCCGCTTTCAAGTTTCGCTACACAACTCTGATCTTCTCCTCTGTATCTCTAACTAGATCTGGCCCAATCACTGACCTCTCAGATAGCTCTGTCCAACAAACTGGAGTCCTACACTGTCGTCCATACAAGGCCTCATACGGTGACATACCAATACTCGACTGAAAACTGTTGTTGTAAGCAAACTCCATCAGCGATACATACTTATCCAAACTACCTGGAAAATCCAAAACACAAGCCCTTAAAATATCCTCTAAGATCTGAATCACTCGCTCGGACTGACCATCTGCTGAGGATGAAATGCCGTGCTGAAGTTCAACTTGGTACCCAAAGCTCGTTGCAACTCTTTCCAGAACTTAGATGTGAACCTTGGATCTCGATCTGAAACTATAGACAAAGGCACTCCATACAACCGAACAATCTCATCCACATAGGTACTGGCCAATCTATCCATTGGGTAATCCATCCTAACCGGCAAGAAATGAGCGGACTTTGTGAGTCGATCCACAATAACCCAAACAGAATCATGCTTTTTCTGAGTTAAGGGTAACCCGGAAAGAAAATCCATAGTGATGTCATCCCACTTCCACTCGGGAATGGACAAAGGCGTGAGCAATCCAGAAGGAACTTGGTGCTCAGCCTTAACCTGCTAACATGTCAAGCACTTGGATACAAAGTCCACTATATCCCTCTTCATACCGGACCACCAGTAAAATTGCTTCATATCCCGATACATCTTGTTACTCCCGGGATGCATGGTGAAAACTGTACTATGTGCCTCAACCAAAAGCTGTCTTCTTAACTCTTCATTATCCAGTACACACAAACGGCTTCTAAACAGAAGAACCCCATCCTGAACCGAAAACTCTAACTGCTTGCCTAAACTGACTTCTTGTACAATCCGCTGAAACTTCTCATCAACCTTCTGAGCATCCACTATCCACTATCTCAATGTAGGTTTGACCCTCAACTAAGCTATCAAAGCCCCATCTGAACCAAACTTCCATCTGAACCGTCTTAAAAACAAGGCAGAAACTGACTTCCGACTCAAAGCATCTGCGACTACATTGGCCTTTCCTGGATGGTAATCCACAATGCAGTCGTAATCCTTAAACAACTCAAGCCACCGACGTTGTCTCATATTCAGTTCCTTCTGAGTCAGGAAATACTTCAAACTCTTGTGGTCCGTAAAAATCCTGCACTTCTCTCCATATAGATAATGACGCTAAATCTTCAAAGCAAAAACAACCGCTGCTAACTCAAGATCATGCGTCGGATAATTCCTCTCGTGTGGTTTCAACTGACGAGAAGCATAAGCCACAACCTTACCTTCCTGCATCAGAACACAACCCAAACCAACACCCGAAGCGTCACTATACATAACAAACTCCTTACCCGAGATGGGTTGAGTCAGTATAGGAGCTTTGACTAACAACTGCTTCAACCTCTCAAAACAAGCTTGACACCTATCTGACCACTCAAACTTAACTCCTTTCCACAACAACTTAGTCATAGGAACAGCAATCACAGAGAAACCTTTAACAAACCGACGGTAGTAACCCGCCAGACCAAGGAAACTCCTCACCTCCTGAACATTCCTAGGCGCTTTCCAATCAACTATCGCCTCGATCTTAGCTGGATCTACTTGAATACCCTTAGATGAAACTATGTGGCCCAAAAATGACACTTCCCGAAGCCAAAAATCACACTTACTCAACTTGGCAAACAACTGATGTTCCCTCAACACCTGCAAAACCAACCGAAGATGCTCCTCATGCTCACTCTCATCCTTGGAATACACCAGGATATCATCTATAAACACCACCACAAACCGGTCTAAGTATGGCCTAAACACTCTGTTCATCAAATCCATGAATGCCGCTAGAGCATTAGTCAAACCAAACGGCATAACAAAGAACTCATAATGGTCATACCGAGTCCAAAATGCAGTCTTAACCACATCCTCATCCTTAACACGAAGCTGATAATACCCAGACCGAAGATCTATCTTGGAAAAGACTCCTGCACCTTGAAACTGATCAAACAAATCTTCAACTCTAGGCAACGGATACTTGTTCTTCACTGTGACCTTAATGATCTGCCTGTAGTCGATACACATTCTCAAGGATCCATCCTTCTTCTTAACAAACAGAACTGGAGCTCCCCAAGGAGACATGCTGGGTCGAATAAACCCCTTATCCAATAGCTCTTGTAGTTGAGTTTTAAGTTCTCTCAACACTACAGGAGCCATCCGATAAGGTGCTTTCGATACAGGTGCGGTACCCGGCATAATCTCTATGGCTAGCTCAACTTCTCTCTCCGGAGGCAAACCCTGCAATTCACTCAAAAAAACATCACTAAACTCCCGCACAACATGGATGTCCTCAATCCTAACTTGATCCCTCTTGGAATCCAAAACCACAGCTAGAAAAGCCTCACAACCCTTTCTCAAAAACCTCTTGGCTTGAATCGAAGAAATCACATTGTTCACAGAACTCGCACCCAAACCTCTCACAAACACTAGAGCTCGGTTCCTATCCAGAAGCACGAAGGTCTTCCTATGACAATCAACCACAGCTCGATGCTTGCCCAACCAATCCATACCCAAAATCAAATCATACTCTCTGAAGGGTAACTCTATCAAATCCGCAGGGAACTCCACACCTTCCACAAATAAAGGACAATTCCTAAAGACTCTACTCACACTGACACTATGCCCTAATGGATTGGTCACACATATCTCATAGTCTAACTGATCTACCACATGCAACTTATTGTTAGTGTAAGCCCTAGCCCCAATACATTGTAATAAAACACTTTAGTTAATAAATGAGGCATTTTGTTTTATCCATTGTATTCCTGTGCATGTCAATTGATAGAACTATCCAAGAATGTCGTTTCAGTTTAAGTTATCATATGTGAGGCACATGGTTGTAAGACCTTGAAACAAATGAGACTTCATTCTAAATATCCCTAGTCAGTAATTGTTATGGGAATAACAAATGAATTAAGACTAGTATGCTCTCTCTGATTAGTTGAGTTCTGTCTTACGGATCATAAGGACAAAAGTGTCAATCAGAGATCATAGATACATGTTTATAACATGGTATTTGGATACGATCCACACATGAGAACACTACATGGTACAAGTCATAAGTGCTCCTCATATGCAAGTTTTGTATCGGAGTTCTTAGACCTAAAATCTCTATGAAACTCTTTATGAATTACTGTGTACTTTGACATACACCTAACGTGCTCGTAACTGAGTGACAAGTATGGGTATGCTTGGGTATGCATTGATTCATGTTAGAGAGCATGAGAGAAGTGAAGGGATTACCCCTCTCTATAAGAGAAAAAAATATCATCGGCCACTTGATCAGTGAACTGAGAAGTGTATGGCCATACCGAGATGTAATAATGTGCAATCATTATTTATCTGAGAGTTCAGTGTCACTGGAATATCAAGAAAGGAATTAACTTACACATGAGGATGACTTGTTCCATGCCTTATGTTAATTTTGATATTTATGGGTAAGGGAATATACAAAATTGCATTAGGTCACTAAATGCCAATTACATTTTTATTTAATTTGGAATGCTATAATATCTTGCTAGAGAATATATATAGCCTTTGAATTAATTCTTAATTCATTGCCAATATTAAATGGACCTATAGGATCGCACACAAAGCATTGGGCTTAAAATATTTAAATAATGTATTGGGCATTAATTTGGGCTTTTAATTAAAGTCAAATTAATGTATGTAATGGGTATTTAAATTGCTATTGGACCTTGGTCCATGAGAGAGAGAATATTCGGCCCACATAGGATTAATTTCAATTGATTAATTAAATCAATTAAGTTAATTGAGTATTAAATCCTAGTGGCATTTAAGTCAAATTAAATCACCTAATAATTACCATGTCCTAGCCGAAATTCCAAGTATGATATACAATGGAATTTCAGCACATGATTAAGTGATTGTATATTTGATTAAAAATATGTTAAGGTAATATTTCAAATTAATTTGAATTTTGAATTCAAAAGTGAGTTTGAAATAAATTGTGTTACTTATCTTTAGGAAGGATTTTGAGTTTGAATCAGATTATCTAAAAGTAATTGAAATTCAAATCAAATACTTGCCAAAAAGATAATATACAATTATATAGAAAAGATAAAAGAAAGAGAAAGAAACCTAAGATTGGTGGCTAGGTTTTTGCGTGAAACACATCTCTCTCTCTCTCATTTTTCTTCTTGGCCGAAATACACAAGAAGAAGGATTCTTCCTTGCTTGCTTGTGACTTTGAGCATTCTTTACACATAGTAGAAGGACAAGATCAAGTCTTGTGGCTTCAAACGAATTCTATTACACAATACATATTTAGTAAGCTAGCACTTTCGGTTTTGAGCCGTCTTTGCAAGTGTGTGTGTGAGAATAGAGAGGAGTGGCGAAAAAGGCTGTTCCTTGGCATTGGTGGTGAACATCTAAGGTGGACAAGATCATCTAAGTTGCTGGTCATCATCAAATTCAATTTGAAAGGCATCTAAATTTGTAAGTTATTAAAACCCTAAAATTGCATGTTTCCGATTCTTGTCATGGAATTGTTTGGCATGTATGATCAAATTTTTTTTGTTTTCCGCTGCGTGATCATCATACACATACCATGACATATTCCATCAGTGGTATCAGAGCCTAAACATGCTTATTTTAGTGCTTTAGATGCATGAAATAATTAATTAAAAATCGTTGCTTTAATTGCATGCAATGCTGGAATTTTCTGTTTTGAATTTTTTGCATTGTTTTGGTGTAAAAACGATTTTAATTGATTAGCTGGGTATTATAATTAATATGACATGTTAATATACTGTCCTAAGGTTGTTTAGGGGCTGTTAATGGTCGGATTTAATTATGTATACCTGATGGTACATGTTAATGTTAAAACTAGGTGCATTATGGCATGTTAATTGAAATTTTAACAACTAGTTTTATATATTAAATGTAAAATTGGTTTTGGCATGTTTGTAAGTGTTTTTTAAAATATTAAATATCAGGTCTGGACATTATTTAAATATAGTTTTATTTCTGGTCCATGACAATTTAATTGATTAATTTTAAAATCACTTAAAACATGACTAGTTTGTGTTTGTTACATGTTTAATCAACATTGTTTGTTTTGATTTGATTAAAATGGTAAAAACACATTTAGATCAGATTGGTACAGAATGTTAAATCAATATTTATGACCTTATTTAGATTATTAAATGACTCATAAAATTGATTTAAGTGTTTGTGCATTTTTGGCATCACATAAGCATTAAACTACTAGTTTTTGTTGTTTGTTTGTTTTTATATGCATGCCATGTTTCATATATATGTTCTTCATGATTTTATGCTTTAATTCATGTTGGTACATATTATATGTATTTTTAATGTTTATGGGCTGAATGACATAAAATTAAAAATGGCAAAATTGGAAATAACACTAGAGTTGATTTATGGCACAAATCTAACTAGTTTGTGTTTTGGGCTTTTAAGAGAACTTATTCAATAAGAGGATTTAGTCCATTGGGCTTCGGCCCAGGCCCATCACGGGGTCATCTCTTAAAGGTTCAAGTACACAATTTCCATTAATGGGCTTGGCTAATTTAATTAAAATTGGACTTTGTTTGATCCATGAATGTTATGTATATTAAATTTGCTTGTTTGGTGTGATAAATGGATATGCATGGTGCATTCATGGGCCCTGGATTTTTGTAATTAATTATGGCCTGCGAGCCATTATGTATTATTGTAAAAGTTTCATTTATTTCTTAGAATAGAATTTACTTGAAGACTTTGTAAATCAAGATGAAGCCCACCGGAGTGGTGAAGCCCAACTAAGAAGATTCTTGTGTAATAGTATAGAATCTTAGTTGTAGGTTTTATGGGCCCATGTTTGTCACGCTTTACTTTATGCAATTATTTATATATGCATGCTATGAATGGATGACAAAGCGTATGCCATGTAAGCCGTAATAAAATGAATCCCTAAAATAGTAAGTCACAAAGTTGCCTTCCTAATTCGAAACATGTCAAGGCATCGATCATCGGTAACGTAGACTAGGAGTCCTAGATGCGCCCGATTATCTTTGTGAGGCATGAGTTGTGAATGTAGGTTGGACTTAACATGGAAAGGGATGCCCGGACCTAGGCAACTAATAAATGGGTTTGTGCTATAACATCTTAAGATGTTAGCCCATTTGATCCAAGAGTCATGTACGAGTCATGATTGGAGTTATTCTACCTAAGTAACTTAACTTGTTAGGTGTACAAGCTCAGCTTGACTAATAAGGTTGTTGTGAAAAGTGGATCTTGGCCCACATTAAATCACTAACGTGAATTATTTAAAGGGATATTAATTCGGTTTGTGGGATTATTAATAAGACCTCATTTAATCTTGCTAAATTTTATTGTAGATTGAAAAATGGCATCTTCAAACAACAATTTCTCATTGTGATCGGTCCTTGAAAAGGACAAATTGAATGGCACCAATTTCATAGACTGGTCTCGAAACTTAAGGATAGTTCTTAAGCAAGAGAAAAATTCGTATGTTTTGGATGCACCCTTGCCTCAAGAACCTGGAAGGAACGCCTCTGCGGTTCAAAGGGAAACTTTTGAGACCAAGAAGAGCGACTCCAATGATGTGACCTGTTTGATGCTAGCCACTATGGTGCCTGACTTGCAAAAGCAATTTATGGACCAAGAGGCGTATGCGATCATGGTGCACTTAAAGGAGATGTTCCAAGAGCAAGCTCGCCATGAGAGGTTTGTGACAACTAAGGCCTTAATTTCCTGTAAGATGGCTGCAGGTACTCCTGTTAGTACGCATGTACTCAAGATGAAAGGGTATCTTGATATTCTTGAGAAGCTTGAGGTACAAGTACCAAAGGAATTGGCTACTGACTTGATTTTAGGATCATTGGCTGATGATTATGATCCATTTGTAATAAATTATAACATGCATGCGATGAACAAGTCAGTTACTGAGCTTCATGGGATGCTTAAGAATGCTGAAGAAAACATTCGAAAGACTAATCCCATACTGATGGTTCAAGGGGGCATTAAGAAGGGACCGGCTAAGGGAAAAGGAAAGGGAAAGGCAAAACCCAAGAATGACCTGGCTCGGTTCAAGTCAAATGGGAGCGCACCTCAGGCCCAATCCAAGCCCAAGGCGCAAAAGCCCAAGGAGAGCGAGAGCACTTGCTTCCATTGCAACAAAATAGGGCATTGGAAGAAGAATTGCGCTCTCTTCAAGGAAGAACAAAAAACGAATGGAGCCAAGGCGTCCAGTTCAGGTATTTTTGTTGTTGAAATTAACCTTTCTATTTCTACCACTTGGGTACTAGATACCGGTTGTGGTTCTCACATTTGTTCAAATGTGCAGGGGCTAAGAAATAGGAGATTACTTGGGAAGAATGAAGTGGACCTCCGTGTGGGGAATGGAGCACGAGTTGCTGCCATGGAGATAGGCGACTATCAACTCACTTTACCTTCCGGACTTTGTTTAATTTTGAAAAATTGTTATTATGTGCCTGCTATGAGCAGAAACATTATTTCAGTTTCATTATTGGATTTGGATGAATTTGATTTTGTTATTAAAAATGGCAATGCTCATATTCGTCGCCAAGGCATTTCATATGGCAATGCCATGTTGCAAAATGGCCTTTATATCCTTGATCTATCAAACAAAGAGTCCATATACAACATTAATACAAAGAGGGTTAAATCAAATGAGTTAAACCCTACTTACTTCTGGCATTGTCGTTTAGGACATGCAAACGAAAAACGCATTTCAAGACTCCACAAAACTGGAGTGCTTGGGTCATTTGACTTAGAATCTTATGATACATGCGAGCCATGTTTGCATGGAAAATTGACAAAGAGTCCTTTTAACAAGAAAGGTGAGAGGACTAATGGCTTATTGGAGCTAATACATACCGATGTATGTGGACCATTAAGTACACAAGCCAGAGGTGGTTTTAGCTACTTCGTGACATTCACAGATGACTTCAGTAGATATGGCTATGTCTATCTAATGAAGCATAAATCTGAAACTTTTGAGAAATTCAAAGTGTTTAAAAATGAAGTAGAAAACCAACTTGGCAAAAGTATAAAAGCCATTCGGTCAGATCGAGGTGGCGAATATTTAAGCCAAGAGTTTGACTGTCATCTAAAGGAGTGTGGTATTATTTCACAGCTCACTCCTCCTGGAACACCACAATGGAATGGTGTGTCCGAAAGGAGAAATCGAACTCTATTGGACATGGTTCGATCTATGATGAGTCAAGCAAATCTTCCTGTCTCTTTTTGGGGCTATGCATTAGAAACTGCTGCGTTTCTACTAAACCGTATTCCAACTAAAGCAGTTGAAAAGACACCATACAAGGTATGGACTGGGAAAGAACCTAATATGTCATTTCTCAGGATTTGGGGCTGTGAAGCACATGTTAAGAAATTAACATCTGACAAACTAGAGTCCAAATCCACTGTCTGCTTATTTGTGGGTTATCCCAAAGAAACAAAGGGATACTACTTTTACTCACAAACCGAGAACAAAGTATTTGTTGCTCGCAAGGCTGTTTTCTTGGAAAAGGAGTTCCTTCTCAAGAAAGACAGTGGGAGTAAAGTAGAACTTGGAGAAATTCAAACGCCACAAACTCCTATACAGGATGAGTTGGAAATGGGATCAAGTTCACAACCAATTGTGGAACAAGAACCCATTGCACAAGTACCTAGAAGGTCCGGTAGGGTACATCAGGGGATTGAGAGATATGGTTTTCTAATCACCGACAGTGACACTATTGAGTTAGTAGATCGTGAGGATCCTACTACCTACCGAGAAGCTATTGAAAGCCCAGACTCGAAAAATTGGCTTGAAGCCATGAAATCCGAGATGCAATCAATGTACGATAACCAGGTTTGGACCTTGGTTGATCCACCAGAAGGTGCTAAAGTAATTGAATGCAAGTGGCTATTTAAACTCAAAGCTGATAAGACCTACAAAGGTAGACTAGTAGCGAAAGGTTTTCGACAAACACATGGTGTAGACTATGATGAAACCTTTTCGCCTGTAGTCATGCTCAAATCCATTAGGATCTTGCTTGCCATAGCTGCATATCATGATTATGAGATATGGCAAATGGATGTCAAAACTGCTTTCCTTAATGGAAATTTACTTGAGGATGTGTATATGACACAACCTGAAGGTTTTGTCAATCCCAAGAATCCTAAGAAGGTTTGCAAGCTTCAGAAATCCATTTATGGATTAAAGCAAGCATCCCGAAGTTGGAATCTTCGTTTTGATGAGGCAGTCAAAGAATTTGACTTCGTCAAGAACGAAGATGAGCCTTGTGTATACAAGAAGGTTAGTGGGAGCATAGTAGTGTTTCTGGTCCTGTATGTGGACGACATCCTTCTCATTGGGAATGACATTCCAACATTGCAAAAGGTTAAGCAATGGTTGGGGAAATGTTTCTCAATGAAAGACTTAGGTGAAGCTGAGACAATACTTGGCATTCGGATCTACAGAGATAGATCGAATCGGCTATTGGGACTAAGTCAAGATAAGTACATAGACAAGGTACTAAAGCGTTTTAGTATGGGAGACTCAAAGAAAGGGTACATACCTTTGGCTTTGGGAGTTCCTTTAACTAAAGAACAGTGCCCTAAAACCAAAGAGGAAAGGGACAACATGAGTAGAATCCCATATGCATCTGCTATTGGATCTATCATGTACGCTATGTTATGTACTAGGTTGGATGTTGCTCATGCACTGAGTATAACCAGTAGGTTTTAGCAAGACCCTGGTGAAAAGCACTGGTCTGCTGTAAAAGGGATTCTAAAGTACCTACGAAGGACTAAGGATCACTTCTTGGTGTATGGTGGTCAGGAAGAGCTCGTCATACAAGGCTATGCCGATGCTGCTTTTCAAACCAGCACTCAGGACTCAAGATCGCAATCTGGATTCGTTTTTGTTTTAAACGGTGCTGCTGTCAGCTGGAGAAGCTCAAAGCAAGAGACCGTTGCCGACTCAACTACAGAATCTGAGTATATTGCAGCAAGTGAGGCTGCAAAAGAGGCTGTTTGGATTAGAAATTTCATTTCTGGATTAGGAGTGGTCCCAAGCATCCTAGATCCATTAGAAATTTTTTGTGACAACAACGGGGCCATTGCACAGGCCAAAGAGCCCCGGTCACACCAGAAATCCAAACACATACTCAGGAGGTACCACCTGATCAGAGAAATCATTGATCGTGGGGACGTCAAGGTCAGCAAGATAGCAAGTGAAGACAATATAGCAGATCCTTTGACGAAACAGTTGCGCCCAAATCTGCACGAAGCTCATTTGAGATCATTCGGTCTTAGGGCTATGCCCAATTGGGACTAGTGCTAGTGGGAGATTGTTAGTGTAAGCCCTAGCCCCAATACATTGTAATAAAACACTTTAGTTAATAAATGAGGCATTTTGTTTTATCCATTGTATTCCTGTGCATGTCAATTGATAGAACTATCCAAGAATGTCGTTTCAGTTTAAGTTATCATGTGTGAGGCACATGGTTGTAAGACCTTGAAACAAATGAGACTTCATTCTAAATATCCCTAGTCAGTCATTGTTATGGGAATAACAAATGAATTAAGACTAGTATGCTCTCTCTGATTAGTTGAGTTCTGTCTTACGGATCATAAGGACAAAAGTGTCAATCAGAGATCATAGATACATGTTTATAACATGGTATTTGGATACGATCCACACATGAGAACACTACATGGTACAAGTCATAAGTGCTCCTCATATGCAAGTTTTGTATCGGAGTTCTTAGACCTAAAATCTCTATGAAACTCTTTATGAATTACTGTGTACTTTGACATACACCTAACGTGCTCGTAATTGAGTGACAAGTATGGGTATGCTTGGGTATGCATTGATTCATGTTAGAGAGCATGAGAGAAGTGAAGGGATTACCCCTCTCTATAAGAGAGAAAAATATCATCGGCCACTTGATCAGTGAACTGAGAAGTGTATGGCCATACCGAGATGTAATAATGTGCAATCATTATTTATCTGAGAGTTCAGTGTCACTGGAATATCAAGAAAGGAATTAACTTACACATGAGGATGACTTGTTCCATGCCTTATGTTAATTCTGATATTTATGGGTAAGGGAATATACAAAATTGCATTAGGTCACTAAATGCCAATTGCATTTTTATTTAATTTGGAATGCTATAATATCTTGCTAGAGAATATATATAGCCTTTGAATTAATTCTTAATTCATTGCCAATATTAAATGGACCTATAGGATCGCACACAAAGCATTGGGCTTAAAATATTTAAATAATGTATTGGGCATTAATTTGGGCTTTTAATTAAAGTCAAATTAATGTATGTAATGGGTATTTAAATTGCTATTGGACCTTGGTCCATGAGAGAGAGAATATTCGGCCCACATAGGATTAATTTCAATTGATTAATTAAATCAATTAAGTTAATTGAGTATTAAATCCTAGTGGCATTTAAGTCAAATTAAATCACCTAATAATTACCATGTCCTAGCCGAAATTCCAAGTATGATATACAATGGAATTTCAGCACATGATTAAGTGATTGTATATTTGATTAAAAATATGTTAAGGTAATATTTCAAATTAATTTGAATTTTGAATTCAAAAGTGAGTTTGAAATAAATTGTGTTACTTATCTTTAGGAAGGATTTTGAGTTTGAATCAGATTATCTAAAAGTAATTGAAATTCAAATCAAATACTTGCCAAAAAGATAATATACAATTATATAGAAAAGATAAAAGAAAGAGAAAGAAACCTAAGATTGGTGGCTAGGTTTTTGCGTGAAACACATCTCTCTCTCTCTCATTTTTCTTCTTGGCCGAAATACACAAGAAGAAGGATTCTTCCTTGCTTGCTTGTGACTTTGAGCATTCTTTACACATAGTAGAAGGACAAGATCAAGTCTTGTGGCTTCAAACGAATTCTATTACACAATACATATTTAGTAAGCTAGCACTTTCGGTTTTGAGCCGTCTTTGCAAGTGTGTGTGTGAGAATAGAGAGGAGTGGCGAAAAAGGCTGTTCCTTGGCATTGGTGGTGAACATCTAAGGTGGACAAGATCATCTAAGTTGCTGGTCATCATCAAATTCAATTTGAAAGGCATCTAAATTTGTAAGTTATTAAAACCCTAAAATTGCATGTTTCCGATTCTTGTCATGGAATTGTTTGGCATGTATGGTCAAATTTTTTTTGTTTTCCGCTGCGTGATCATCATACACATACCATGACATATTCCATCACTTATCAATAATCTTATCCGTGCACAAATATGAGTGTGTGGAACCAAGATCTTTTAGAGCATATAATTCAGTGTCATGGAGTAGGAACTTACCAGCAATTACATCAGGGGCATCCTGCTCCTCTCTGGCTCTCACTGCATAAGCTCTAGCTGCAACTGGAGGAGGACGCTCAACAGTCTCAAAAATAGCTCCATCTCTAGGTCGACCGCCTCGACCTCTACCTCGGCCCCTACCACGAGCAGCCTGAGAAGCATTAGATCCAACTCCGCTAGCTCCTCTCTGTAGACCCGAATCCTCGCTCATATGCGGACAATTAGCCAGACGATGCTCAGTGCTCCCACACCTAAAGCACCCACCAGTGAGCCACCTACACTCACCCCGGTGAGTCTTGTTGCAATGCTCACACACAGGCGTAGCATCAGACCGGCCACCTCTACCAGTACTAGCTAGTGCAGCTGAACCTTGCCTTCTTCCTCTGGTAGCCGAACCAGCTGACGGCTCATCTTGTGGGTTCCTAGATCTCTTACCCGAAGATGAGGAAGAACCACCTCTTGCAGAATTCCTTCGCTGAGCTCTCTCTCTAAGAAAAGATTCCGACCTCTCCGCCCTCATGGCAGCCTCTGCAATCCGATAGTAACTTACCCCAGGCATACACATCAAAGAAATCAAAGCAATCTTCAAGGACTCGTTCAACCCGGCTTCAAAATGCTTGCATCTGAAATCGTCAGTCATAACCCCACGCGGAGCATACCGAGATAACCTATTAAACTCCTTCTCATAGTCCGCAACTGACAAAGCCCTTTGCCTCAAACTCAGAAACTGCGCCCATCTTGAGTCCCTATGATCCTGAGTCACATACTTCTTAGTGAACTCCTCACTGAAGAAATCCCAAGCAACTGGATCAGGCATCTGGGGTCGCCTACATACCAACTCCCACCATTCATAAGCCGCTCCTTAAAGCAAAGCCACAGCACACTCAGCTTGCTGATCGGGAGGACACCTGACTTCCCTTAAAGCTCTCTTTACCTTATCAAGCCACCTTTCAGCTAACTCTGACTCATCAAGCCCAGTCCCATAAAAATCCTCAACACCAGCTCTTCTTAAACTCTCTATCGGAGCTTTCGGGGCAGTCACCCTTTCCAAAACCCGAGCCATGTCCTGATGCAATCTGAACATTGCCTCAAAAGGCATGGCAGCGGCCTCGGGATGGACCCTAGCACGTTGAGCCAACATCGAAACAGAAACAGACGGATCTACAGCTGGAGGATTCACACTTTCAGCGGATTCCTCGAGCGCACCGTGAGCAGAATCAGAATCCATCTAACAAACAAGAGGACAGCCACATCAGCCAACACAACCCTAGACATAGACATATCCACACATAGCATCACACAGATAATCACCCAGAAATGCTTTAACCTAGGCTCTGATACCACAACTTGTAACACCCCTTACCTCTACTCATACGACATCTCACTCCTTATCGGATGGGATCGTCTAAGTACGGGTAAGGGGTGTTACAAGTTGTGATACCACAACTTGTAACACCCCTTACCCGTACTTAGACGATCCCATCCGATAAGGAGTGAGATGTCGTATGAGTAGAGGTGCCACCACACAGATACGGAATATACAAACATTCATACTTAACCATACATACCGAAATACAGGGTAATTTAAAACTTTACAAAACCATTCATGAAATAAGCTGATCATGGATTAATATAATGGAAATCATTACATTACTGTTCTGATCAACAAAGAGATACAACAATTAATTACAAATCCCGAAATTACATAAACAAAAGCGAAAACTATTACAAAACCAATATAAGAGAGTTCTATACAAAAAGAATCTCAAAATACAAAACTCAGTCCTATTCTAAACCCTGCTGCGTTGGCATGGACCGCGGCGACTCTCCCAAACTAACTCCTTCCGCACCTGCACGGGTAAACACACCGTGCTAAGCGATAAACGCTTAGTGGGGAAACCCACATATATTATAGGACAACCATTCACAACGGTCGTCAAGGCAAACACAAGCGTTCAACATGAATACCATACGCATAGCATATCAATTGCAAGCATGCGTATATTCTAAAGCCATACATTCCGAAGCTCATAATAATATTAATATTCCCATACAGATTATACTTTTCATTTATGAGTTCACACATGTATCACATACATTTCCTCATAACACAATTCATACAAAGCACCTGCTGACTCGAGGGAGTGGATAACGAGTATACGGACAATACTTTACGGGTACGAGCCGATACGGACAGTACCTTACGGGTACGAATCGATAATTCAAGATACTTTTAACTTTTCACAAAACATTTCAAAAGGGATCTTAAACAAGATCCGAACACATAGGGGTTCGCGAGGAACCAAACGGGGACCTGATCGGGGTCCAAACTTATCAAAGGGCTGCAACTATAAGACTCTATTAGGCATGCCTAACTATCCACTTTCTAGACTCTAGCAGGTCATGCCTAAGCCATTCAATCCATTTCATATTATTCCAAAAATCATCATCATACATGTTCATAGTTGCATCATGGATCCGCATTCATATAATTCATAAGATATCAAGCATAAATCTCAAAGACATTAAAGGAAACTAGAGTTTAAAAACGCACACATCAAAAGAAACTCATTCAGCATACAGGGCGCTGTCGCGCTCGCGACAGAGACCAAAGTCTCTTCGCTGTGCGTACACGACGGATTTCGCGACCACAAGGAGGAAAGAAGGGCCAGGCTCTATCGCGCTCGCGACAGAGAACAAATATTGCTGTCGCGGGCTCGCGACGAATCGCGTGCTCGCGATAGCACTCATCCAGCATCATGCTCTGTCGCGATGGATGTCGCGCTCGCGATAGAGGGTGCTCAACACTTCGACTGTCGCGAGCTCGCGACAGAATCGCGATCTCGCGACAGTGAAGCTCCGAAACGCCTATCTCTATCGCGCTAGCGACATCGTCGCGATCGCGACAGCGTCGGGTTTTGTAAAATCCGCAGAATTCTGCATATTTTCTTCTTCCCTCTCTCAACCACAAACACACAAAACTCATCCAAAAACTTCTTACCTCAAACCCAGCCATCCATTAGCATCAATAACCATAATATAACATTAATCAACAAGAAATTTCATATAATATATTAATTTAAACCTCCAATTCCAAGAATCATCTAAAACCCCAAATTATGCACAACACCACATCAACTTCAACATTAACATAATTAATTCATGCTCTTGCAAAATCCACATTCCAAAACAAAAACCCATAGCATATACATCAAAATAAGGGACATATAACAACCTAATTCTAAGAATCCATCAAAACTCATACATAATCATATATATACATGAAAACCAAGAAATTCCCAAACCTCAAAATCCTTAGCTCCTATTGCTTAGATCCACTAGTTCCAGCCTTCTCTTTGCCCTTTGGCTAGCGAGGAGGCTCAACTAAGCACAAATAAGTACCCAAACACCAAAAATACAAACCCTAACTTAGATCCAACCCAAGAAGAAGAAGAGAAAATGCATGAACAATACAAAGAAAAAGCAAGAACTTACCAAGAATGATGCAAAAGAGTAATTAATTCCACCACTTGAGCTTGAATCTAACTAAAACACTTAGAAGAGTGCAAAGGAGGAAGAAGAAGAAGAAGAAGAAGAGAAAACGGGAAATGGTTTCAAAAAAATCTGCTTTTCCCCTTTTTCATTTTCTCTTTCCCCTCTTTCTTTCCCCTTTACACATGTCAATCATCTAGTGGAGGAGATTAGTTACTCACACCCTATCTACATGTAAAACATGCACACAATGAAACACTCTAATGATGCACCCTACAAATGTATGAGCAACACACACCACAATAACCCACTAGTGCATATCCTACTATGGTGCACTCATGCACACACAAACCTGTCCCAACTAATTCACACCATAGTGCTACACATGCACACACGCACCAAAAAAACCCAAAATCATGCAATATTACTAAAATGCCCTTATAATCATGCCAAAACACATACAATACACACGGCTCGTTCTACTAGGGGGCAAACGGGGTGTGACATCGCCCACTATTTCAAACTCAAGAACTGAGCCCATCTTGCATCTTTTATGTCTGAGTCACATACTTGTTCATGAATTCTCTTTCGAAAAACTCCCAAGTAATCGGGTCAGGCAACTGAGGATGTCTACAAACCAACTCCCACCATTCATATGCAGATCCTTGCAGCAAAGCCACTGCACACTCTACTTTCTGATCGGGAGGACACCGGACTTCTCTCAAAGCACGCTTTACCTTATCAATCCACTTCTCAGCGACTTCCGACTCATCCAAACCCGTTCCATAAAAGTTTTTGCACCAGCTCTTCTCATACTCTCTGTCGGCACTACAACAAATAGTAGATTTCGCGACGGAATAATTTTCGTCGCTAATTAGCGACGAAAAGGACATTTCGTCGCTAATTAGCAATGGAATTATTTTTTCGTCGCTAATTAGCTACGAAAAAAAATTCTCTCTCTAATTAGTGACGGTAAAAAAATTTTCGTCGCTAAAAAATGGCGGGAATAATTTCCCTCCAATTTTAACGATTGAAATTACGACGGAAATTAAAATTTGTTGCTAATTTTAGCGCCAGAATTTCAATTTCCGTCTCTAAAATTTTTAAAAAAATAATTTCTTTTATTAGCAATGGAATTTTAAATCCGTCACTAATGTTAGCGACGGATTTTCAATTTTTATCGCTAAAATTATAAAAAAATAATTTCTTTTATTATCAACGAAAATTACAATCCATCGCTAAAATTAGCGACGGATTTAAAATTTTCGTTGCTAAAATTATTAAAAAAAAATAATTTCTTTTATTAGCGACGAAAATTAAAATCCGTCGCTAATTTAATTCAATATCCGTCGCTAAAATTTCCCTATAAATTCTAACTTTTCTCTTTCTCTCCTTTCTCTCCCGATCCCCCCTCTTCTGCGCCTCTGCCCACCGCCACCCTCCTCCGGTGTGCCCCCTACCATCCGCCGATCTCCCCTCCCCCTCCCCTCTCGGCACCGATATCCCCCCTCCCCTCCGATGGCGGTTTCCCCTCTCCCCTCTCCCTCTCCTTCCCTTTCTCCCCTGCTCCTTTCCCCCATTTTCCCTTCCCCTCTGCCCCCGATCTCCCTCGCCGGCGAGCTGCGGCCAGTAATGCATGGATCTCCGCCTTACCTTGCCGTTCCATCGCTGGTTCTAGCTCCGGTGGTCTCCTCCTCTGTTGATCGGTTTTGGGTAAGTTGTTTTTTTTTATTATTTTTCTGGTATTTTATTAATTATAAATTTAATTATTATTATTATTATTATTATTATTATTAATATTTAATGGGTAGGTTAAATATAATAATTATGAGTATTCCTCAGTTTTGTTCAGTTTGCAAGCTGCAGAAGCCATTTGTAAGAATTAATTTACAATATTCGCAGCAGTATTCAATAGAAACAATCTTTTAAATAGACAAACATCTCTTTCAGTACTGGCATTGATGATTCCTTAACTTAATCTAATTCAAATGACAGGAAATACTTAGTTATATGCTTATGTGATATGCTATTCATATTACAATTAATTTATGTTCATATCTACATTGAAATGTCCATCTTGCAGAGACGGATAATTGGCCTTCATCAGAACACATCAATTGGCTCTATTGATATAACTGACACATGGGAACCTCTAGAAGAAGGCCTTCTACCGTAAGAATAAAAAATTCTTTATCAATTCAAGTGTTTATACTCAAATACTCGTCTGATAACTCTTACAACTCTATGTGATCTACTTGTGAAGCCTAGAGACCACCCGCCATGTCTCTGTTATCACAATCACTCTATCTAATAAGGAGCTTAACTCTTCTTCTATCGGGTAAATAGAAAAATAAACTGCAAATTAGTTAATGTTGGATGAACAATAAATTATAAACTATGAATTATCAAGGTCTGGAATGTGATTAGTATCCTTGAAAGTGTAGGTGTGTTCCTAATTCAAGTTGGAATTTTAGAAACGGTTATTATTTGCTCATCTAGTAAAGAGTAGGTTATTTTAGAATGTGGCCAACTTAGATAAGGTAGCTTTTGGAATTATTATTATTATTTTTTTGGTTTTATTGTAGGTGTTTAGGATTAAATTGTTACTTGGAATAATCAATAACCAGAAAGTGTGATTGGAAAGTGAATTGCTTATTTGTTACGTTGCTTGTGAACTCGTGTGTTTTAGAGGATGTTTGCGCCCTTGTACAAGTTTTTCTTCTTTTACACTGAAATAAAATATGTTTCACTTTGGCATCTGTTTCAACTCCTATTTCCCCTTTCCATATGTGTATTTATGTGATTTTTATATGGAACTTATTTTAACCCCATTCTGCTCTTTTTACCTAAGCTGAGGGCCTCCTGCTGAACTCACTTTTCTTGCTTACTTCCCTTATGCTCTTAACTCTAATCTCTCTCATATTCGTTGCTGTTTTAGATCAACTACTTCTGGAAGTGTGTAGTGAAGGGGTTTTCATGGTGACTTTGGTTTTTACAAACTTTTTTTTTATCAACATTATTTTCTTGAGGTATGGTTGCAATTAGTAATGCTTTGTTAAAGTTCTCTTTCTTTTAAAATGACAGATATTAGCCCCCAATCCCTGCTAATCAAGTGAAGCCGTTGACTGAATATGATGATGAACGAGGTTACTTTTGCTTTCTTTTTCATTGTTTACGGCTGCATATGCATTTTCCATCCACTCTCCAAAGCTTAATTGTAATAGATATACTCTATTCCTCTATTGGGAGGTTCATTTAGCCTGCAAAGGACAATGATAGTGAACGAAGAAGTAGGGATATAGTTAATTTCTATTGTTTGGTATTGGTATTTAGTCTCTCTACTGTCTTTAGAGGTGTCACTTTTTCTAAATGTACCATGTTTCCCTTTTTTAATGAAATGACATTGTATTTGTTGCTCTTAGCTATAGCGTAAAGCTGGGGGAGTTCAATCATTTGTTTGATTAAGTAGTTGTGTTAGTAATTATTATTATTGTTATTATTATTATTATTATTATTATTATTATTATTTAATTTTTATGTTAAGTAGATATATTATTGGCATTATTAAATAATTATGTTCCTTATTATTATTATTATTATTAGTATTTTTATTAAGAAGTTGTGTTAATTATTGTTATTATTATTATTATGATTATTATTGTTATTTGGGAATATATTTTAGTTTAAATTTTTATTTTGAGCTGCACTGGAATTATTTTATTTAATTTTTTTATTACTGACGAAAAATTCCGTCGGTAATTTTAAAAAAAATAAAAAATTTCAGAATTTCCCGACAAAATATTAAATTCCGTCGGTAAATTCCCGATAAAATTTAATATTCCGTCGGGAAAATGAAAAAAAAATAAAAATTTTCAGAATTTCCCGACGGAATTTAACTTCCGTCGGGAATTTACTGACGGAATATTAAATTTCATCGGTAAATTCCCGACAGAATTTAATATTCCGTGGTAAAATTAAAAAAAAAATAAAAAATTTCAGAATTTCCCGATGGAATATTAAATTCCGTCGGGAAAATTGCTGACGAAATATTTCCGTCGGCAATTTTGCTTACGTTCACAATGCCGACAGAATGCAATTCCATCGGTAATTTTATTTTTTGATGGAAAATTCTGGCTTTCCGTCGGGAATTTCCATCGGGAAATCTTCAATTTCTTGTAGTGCGGGGCCTTAGGGGTAGTCACTCTCTCCAAGACTCGAGCCATGTCCTGAGATAGCTTAAGCATCGCCTCAAAGGGCATGGCTGCGGCCTCTGGCTGTACGCTAGCAAGTTGAGCCGACACGAAAACAGAAGGATCAATAGCTTGGGGATTCACGCTCTCGGCTGATCCCTCAAGTGACCCTCGAACAGAATCGGAATCCATCTAAAAGAAAGACAAAGACAACCGCATCAGCCAACACAGTCCTAGACATATACGCATCTATGCACAACAACACCCAGAAATGCCTAAACGTAGGCTCTAATACCAAAAAATGTTACACCCCCTACCCATCCGCAGGCGAACCCATCCGCATCGGAGTGGGAAGCCGTACGAGCAGGGGTGTCACCAAATAGGACGATACAATCATACATTCAACCATCATAAACATACAAAAATACAACGAAAATTAAAACTTTTGAGAAACAAGCAACTGATCATACATTAATATAACAAAATCATTACAATAATATTCTCATCAATTGCCTAAACAAAAGAATTACATATCCAAAATAAACAGAGTGGAAGCTTACAAAATTACTGATACAATGAGAGTTCTGTTACAAAAAGAATCATCATAACTGCTACAAAAATAAGCCCTATACTAATCCCTTCTGTGTTGGCTTGACTGGCGGCGACTCTCCCAAAACACAGCACCTTCCACACCTGCACGGATAAAACACCGTGCTAAGCCATAACACTTAGTGGGGAGCACACACACAAAGGAGTGGATGGCAATTCACAATAGTTGCCAAAGCAGATCACATACGATATGACATATACGGATAATCATGGCAGATATATAATCATACTTGCATAATAAAGACATACATTGAGAAGCTTATATCCACGTTCATATACTTATTGACTGATTTCTCAAATCATTATCATACTCATTCGAATATCACAATCTGATAGTCATATCAAAGCAACCTAAGGCAAACAGAACATCTGCTGACTCACCGTAGTGGATAACGAGTATACAGATAATACCTTACATGTACGAATCGAATACAGACAGTACCTTACGGGTACTAATCGAAAATCATTTATTTTATCGCATTCAAAATAATTTTTCGGAGGGGACCTTAAACAAGATCCAAAATTCATAAGGGTTCGCGAGGAACCAGACGGGGACCTGATCGGTGTCCAAACGGAACTAAGGCTGTAGCTAAAAGACTCTATTAGGCATGCCTAACTATCCACTAGACTGACTCTCGTAGGTCATGTAATACAATTCAGAATCCAAATCATAGCATATCATTCATCATGAAGGCTTCATGATATTGCATATATAAACAAGCATATTATCTATCATACAGAGGTAAAAGTTCATGAAGAAACCATTTGAAATTCATTTAAGAAGAGAAAGCAAAATCGGAAAAATAGGGCGCGAAGAGGTCACTATTGTGCTCGCGACTATTGTCGCGCTCGCAACAAAGGCGAACTTGCCCCGGGTCTTGACCACGACAATCTTCGTGATCTCGCTGGGGATAATATACAACTCACTGTCGCGCTCACGACAGAGAGCTGCCAGCTCGATCTATAGCACTCACGCTCAAGAGCACGCTTGCGACAGAGGATCACACAAAAAAGCTAGGCAGCCGAGCACTCTGTCGCGCTGGCAACACACGTCGCGCTCGCGATGGAAGCTCTGCTGCTCCGCTCGGCAGGGGGCTCGGACGCGTGCGAGAGCTGCTTTCACTGAGCTCTGTTACGAGGTCGCAACAATGTCGTGCTCGAGATAGAGTGGTGATTTCCAGCCCTTAAACGAGAAATCTGCAGAAAATTCACCTCCACAATACCCAAAACTCAAATCTTAACCAAAACATCAACTAACCTCATCTCTAGCAACCCACACTTCATTAGCAACATAAAACACAACATTTATACCAAGAATTCCACTTAAATCATGCCAATAACAACATCAAACTTACCAAAATTAAATATCAATACTATTCATCATTCATCTCAATCAAGAACACAATTGAGTTCATTAAGCCACATTCAAGCCTTCTTAACACATCTAAATCAAAACCCATAACATTTAAACTACTATAAACATTAAGAACCCACAAATTTCCAAAAATTCATCCAAAGAGCAAAAATCACAAAAACTCCCAACCCTGAATCTCCTTAGCTCCTAATCACTTAGTGCCACTTCCCAACGCCTTCTCCTTCCCTTTGGGATCACGAGGAGGCTCAACTAAACCATAACCCAACAAGGGCACACAAACAAAACCCTAGATTAAACCTTAACCCAAAAATGTGGAAAAGATGAAGATGAAGAAGAAAGAAGAAGAACAACAACAAAATGCAGCAAAACTTACCAATAAACCCCTTAGAATTATCAAGATCCACCAATAATCCAACCCAAAAGGAGTGAGCCAAGGTGAAGAAGAGGAAGAGGAAGTAAAAGGGAAAGAAAAAGAGAAGAGAAGGGGAGAACGGGAATGAGAGAGCAGATTTTTGCTCTTCTCTTTCTCTTTCCTCAATAATACACTTTCCCCTTTCCACATGGCACACTACCATTGGTGGGTCTCAATAATTCACACCCTACAAGCAAACACATCAAACACACACAAGACTCTCCCAACTTAGGCACACCCTACCAAAGTATGAGCAAAACACAAAAACACAACTCACTCACTCACATCCTATAAACATGTGAGCAACACACCTAAATGCAACCTAACTAATTCACACCCTAATACCGTACATGCACCCACATACTAGCAAAACCCACAAACATGCATTTTACCCAAATTACCCTTATCATATGCCAAAACACATACAATGCACACACACACAAATGGCTCATACTACTAGGGGGCAAATGGGGTGTGACATGCCGCCTGCTGCACAGCTTGGCACCATAGCCACCACTCTCGGTGGAGCAACTTTAGAGCATCAAGGACTCTCAAATGCAGGAGATCGCTACTTTCTAGCTAGAGGACCCAGAAGAGTTACAACACTAGGATAAGTATGTTACTGCATTCAAAATGAAGACTCTAGCGTAGTTTATAGATATCCAGTCAGCTATTACTGTAAATATTGTCACATCGGATCAAGGGATCCAAATGATTGACGAGAACCTCTAGTATGCCAAGGAGTGCATGGATGTCATTAAGAACACAGTGATTGATCAAGCGCGTGTGGCGACCATCTGGTATAAATGCCCATTAAGGGAATATTTATGACAGGTCAATGCATTGGACGCTGAGGTCACTGGGGCACACACTGATATTAAGGTCCTCATAAGCATGATACAACAGCTTCTAATGCCAATGTCCATGGACTATTTGGAAGCCTTCTACCCCCTCTTTCTCCTTCTCCTGGATACACATCATCATTTTTCGACTATAGGCCCCTATGAGCTGGTAGTTTAGGGAGATCTTTATTTTTGTTTGTTATACTTGTAGAAATATGCTTTATGTCTTTTTATTTATGTTTTCAATTTTACTTTAAGCTATCTTTATCTTACTACTTGGGCCATGTTTGTTATTATTTTTACATATTATATGTTAATAGTGGTTTTCATATTTATGTGTGTACCATCTCAGCAAACTTTGATAATATAGTTGTTAATCTCTATTATCACTAAATAAGGACCAAATGGAAAATTGTAATAATAATAAAATGGCATATAAACAAACATGCATGAAATATGATCTATAATAAAAACATGAATAGGTAATGATAAAAAAAAAAGAAAAATAAAAGAGAAGGTAAAGTGACAAATAAGAAGGAAAAAAAAAGAAAAAAAACACAATGAATATAATGTTGCCATTTCTTTGAACCCTATGCATGGGGGCGACTTTAACCTCAAATAGTATGCGTTCGCCAAACCATTACAGTGTTAAAAACTCACAAGCTTCATTAGATTCAGGGGGCAAGCTAATGAACTTTTCAAACTTATAATGTTAATATTGTCAACATCTTGGACACTCCTTCCACTACAAGGGAAAGTGATTATGTGATGGCTTCCAATACAGACACCCCAACACACAGAAATTTTTTGAACTACATCAAATTCAAGATTTTTTTTGCAAATTAGGTCTGCAAGGCTACATCATAATTTGTCATCATTAATCTACAAGGTTTAGCTAATGTCTACGTAAGTTTGTAAAGCTCCATCAGAGTCTATCTTTATCAGTTTACAAGATGTTATTGCGCATGCTACAGGGCACATTTTACCATCATTAATCTGCAAGGTTTCATCATAGCGATTTAAAGCCTCTTTTAGAAGCGTTTGGTTTGCAAGGCTACATCACAATCTGTCATTATCAATTTGTCGTGTCCAGCCATAATTTGCCTAAGTCTGTAAGGTTATACCATAGCTCGCCTTCGCCAAGCTGCAAGGTATATCATAAGTTACCATTGTAATTTGCAAGGTACAGCCACAACGGCTCAAAGTCTCCTTAAGGAACATTCAAATTTGAAAGATGTAATCACAATCTATATGCCAATTTGTAAGGTTCACTGTAATTCCCATCAAAGTCCTCTTTAGAGATAAATTAAAGGCTGCAAGTTTTGATTACAATTTGCAAGATAACTTGCAAAGTCAGATCATAACCTTATCACCGAAGTCCTCGTAAGAAGTGAACTCGAAGATGCTCCTTTAGGTAAGTGTCTCTTTTCTTCTCTCTAAACATTGGCTTACCTAGGCATTTAGTATGCTTCCCTTTCCAAAGTTGTGAGCAACTATTGACATTGGGTCCTGAGGCAGCTTTTATTAAGGTTACCTAATGAGGAAACACTTCTCTAAAAAGTACGAGGATTCGAGAGATCCACGATCTATTCATGTTTTCTAAAAGGTTTTTTTTTAAGGTTTTGGGCTTTGGACCCCTTGGAGCACTTATCAGGGAAGGGAGCTTGGTTTTGGTGACCTAACTCCAGTCACGATCGTGACTCACTTGAGTTGCACCCATGACTGGTAGTCATGCCCTTAATTAGCTCTCACACCCTAATGATGGAGGCAAAGCCAAGTTATAGGTGTGACTCACCAGTCATGGCTGTGACTCATCCTTTTTCCTAAAAAAGATATAAAATCCACATTTTTTCAGAGACAAGGGGTTATTTGTTCTTGGCTATTGTGACCCTTCATCTCCCTAAAGCTTATATAGCTTTTTAAGTTCCAAAAGCTCTAGAAGCTTCATTTTTAAGTTTGCATTTTCATCATTTGAGTTAAGGAGAGATCTTAAATCTTGAAACTTCATTGTTTACTAAGAAAAGTACATTGAAGGTAAATTTATAAAGCTTTTCTTCCTTTTGGCTTAGGCCCTTCTTTCGTCCTTTTGGCTTAGGTCCTTCTTGAGTACATTCATACATTCACTCTTGAATGTTGTAAATGTGCTAATTTAGGTGTTTTCCAGTAGATTTAGGTTCCGAAATCCACTTGTGGATATTTGCCGTGTGGTAAAAGCATGTAGGTTATGTGTTAAAGTTTGAGTTTTTAAAGTAGTTTTTTTTTATCTTAAAAACTCAAGAGTTTTATTTTGAGTTTGTGTGTTGGTTCTTTTGGTCCTGTTCCATGCCTAAAATCACATGTAAATAATAAGCTTTTAATAATGTAAAAAATTTTGTACACAACTAAATAATTTGAAATTTTCTTAATAAAATGGGACCAATGTCCCTAGTTTTCAACCAATAAAAGTCGCAATAAATGCATTTTCATAATTGCATGCAAGGACCAATGTCTTCATCTAATGAGTTCAATGAATAACCTAATTTATGCATGCTTATTTAATTTTATATGTCTCTCTATGCCGTCATTTATAGCTTTTTAACATTATTGAGTGCACCTTATATTATCTTACCATGATGAATGCATAAGAAGAGGGATAAAATCATTAACCTCATGGACAATGAATGTCCTATTAACCAAGGGTATGAATAAGAGTGAGGTTTCGAACTCTTCTCTCAATTTGGCCTCATAAGATCGGACCACTATCTCAATGTTCTATCGGGTGGCAACTCTACTATACCTACCTTGTGATGCCCAAGGTTGCATCCTAGGGTCGATTGCCAATAATGGGATAAGAATCCTTTGGCCATTGAGAAGCGACCATCTTTAAAGGGTGGGAGACCTTTGCCTAGCCATCCCTAAAAATGGGATCGGTCAATATAAAATGGTCTCCTTGATGTGCTCATTCATGTACCTGCCTGTGTGATGCGCATCACAAATGGTACATCCTTTATCCCATTTTATTTCATACTCTAAGTTTTCTCCTAATCTTATTGTTTTGTTAGCGGCTATCTAATCTAATGATGAGCCAAAATCATTTTCTCAAGCAGTCAAGCATGAGCATTGGATAAATGCAATGACAAAAGAAATTGATGCTTTGGAAGAATATCAAACTTGGACTTTAGAACCTTTGCCCCCTAGAAGAAGAGCTATAGATTCCAAATGGGTCCATAAAATCAAACAATGACCAGATGGAATCATTGGGCATTATAAGTTGCATCTAGTTGAAAAATTTTACACTTAAATTGAAGGGGTCGATTTTCATGAAACCTTAGCACCCGTTGCAAAATTAGTCATTGTCCATTTTTTATTGGCAATTGCTTCAGTGAAAAATTGGTATATACACGAATTAGATGTGAATAATGCCTTCTTATATGGTGATTTGGAGGAAGATATATGAAGATTCCACAAGAGTTTGCCAAAGAGGGGAGCAATGTGTTTGCCAATTACGAATATCTATTTATGGTCTTCGTCAACCACCTAGAATCTGGTATCAAAAATTTACCATTGCTCTTCTTACTATTGGTTTTTGGCAATCTGCTGTATATTACTCCTTATTCATTTTCACTCATGGAGGATCTTTTATTGTTATTCTTATTTATGCTGATGATGTTATTATCACAAGGACAGATTCATATAGTATTTGTAAGTTGAAGAATTATTTAGATACAAAATTTCATATCAAAAATCTTAGGAAGCTTAAGTATTTTCTTGAGGTCTTGGCCGAATGTGGTCTGAATGAATGCAAATCGGCTTCTCTTCCAATAAAGTAGCAAAATAGGCTTTCCAATGATTCTGGTGAAATTTGAAAAAATCCTAAAGAATATTATCGGTTAGTGTATCGATTATTGTATCTTAATATCACCCATCTGGAAATCAGTTATACAGTCCATATTTTTAGTCAGTTTATACATGACCTATAACAACCACATCTTAATGCAGCTTATAGGGTTCTTTGTTATTTGAAAGGGTCATCAAGTCAAGGTATTTTACACCTTATCTTTGGAGGCATTTTATGATATAGATTGGGTAGGATGCCCCATGACACGTAAGTCAACTACTGGTTACATCATATTTCTTAGGTCTACATTGGTTTCATTGAGAGCAAAGAAGCAAATAGTGGTTTCTTATTCTTCTGCAAAAGCTGAACATAAAGTAATGGCAACCACCACTAGTGAGATTATTTGGATTAAATGGATTTTTTAAGACCTTCAAGTATCACGTAATACTCCAGTTTCCTTGTTTTGTGACAATTGAGTAGCCATTTACATTATAACTAATCCCGTATTTCATGAGTGAACAAAACATATAGATTGCCATTTTATCCAACAACATATTGAATGACAAACCACTGTTGTAACACCCCCTTATATGATGCATATAACCATATATAAATAGCATAAATAAGTATTCACAATCTTCAAGACGGTCCAATCAAACAGGGTGTCACATTGCTATGCCAATTCAAATTTCACATTCCTATCATGTCCATACTAATCACCATTAGTAACATTGATTTCTATACATATACATATTATAAAATTTCTTTAAGAATTAGAAATATTCTACATTTTACGATTCATCTTATGAAAATTTTGACAGTATTTCCCCTAAAAATTGACTATCCCCCTATAAAAGAAAATTATTTCCACACTTCTAATAATCATGTCAAATTATCTCGTCCATAACTCAATTCAAACACCAACATAAATAACAAATCATAGAGCATATCACTTCCTCAAAGAGTGTTATAGCTGAATTGCAACTTATATAATATTTCCATAAACTGCTAACGGACTTCCTTACTTCTATTATGATATGATCATGTAATACATAACCTTAAAAGGAGTTTGGATAACTATACCTCGGTTCTTACATGCTGTGGTGCTAGAATTTGTTGATTCTGATACTTTGTGTTGTAACAAGGGAAACGATTTATTTACATAATCATCTCATTTATTAATTCCCTTATTATTGATAAACTAGGTTTGAGTCTTAACTATGACCTTATACTAACTTACCTTACAATCTTTCTTATAACTATATATATATATAGTTCATAACAGGACTGTATTCATGTACATTATACTTTTATTTTCTATTTAAGTGTCACTATTATTCGTCAAAATGAGGAATATAGTTAAGCACAAAATTCTAAGAAATTAAGAGTAATCAATCCAAGAATGGATTAATCAATTAACAAGCTCATCTATTTATCACTTCGTACATTTTCTTATACTATTATGCAAAATCTTAGTTTTATCTTTAATACTCAATCTTATTTAACATTTACCTATTCTTTATCTGCTTATAATTTTTAATGCTTAAACGGTAGAACACATGATTATGTATATTCCAGTTTATGATATTAAATCTTATTTTAGAGTCTAAACACACTTATCACTTTACTATATACATTCATCTTATACTGAATATTTTATATATTCATAATAGTTACACCTTCATATCTGTCTACTTACACAAATTACTATGTTTTAAACTTTCCAAATTATAACCAAATGAAACCCTATGCTAAATTTCATTCATAATGTTACTTTAAACTTTTCTGCACTTATTAGTTTCCTATGTTTTGGTTCGGACTTGAAATAGCATTCCAAGCTTCCTACATATCCCAGAGTTTGGCAATCAGAAATAATTGTTTTATTAATTTAGTTTAAAAGTTAATTCTTAGATAAAACTATAAAACACTTTAGCATTCTATTACCATTCAAATTTTAATACATAAATATAATATTTTGGGTCAGTACAAAAATCCATACTTGATTTTTGTTAATAAATAGCGGCCTTATAATTTTATAACATCAAATATAGACTCTTTTAAATACAACTTGTATGTAAGCATCAAATCATATTATAAAAATTAAATCAATTAAAAAAATACAACAATAAAATAGTTTAATTAAGGGGCAATTTCTAAAATTTGAGAATTCTGAAACAATGGAAACTAGAAAATGTTTCTCGTATATTTACTTGGATATAAGATTATATACATATACAAAACACTAGCTAATATTTCTCATAAAAGTAAGCTAATTATAGCTTGTCAATGATACTTATGATCATGGTAATAACGATTGAGTCAATGGTCTGATACAAAATATACATGGAAAAAAAAGATCCTCCAATACTCCCCTTTAAGTTGGAGCCTGAAGATTAGAAATGCCCAACTTGCCAAGTAGCTGATGAAATCGATCATGTCTAAGAGCTTTGGTGAATATGTCCGCCAATTGATCTTGTGAATAAATCAACGTAGTCGCAGTTGTAACAGCCCAAAATATACTTTGGTAGTAATATGCCATGTATGGCATATTGCAAGATGAATTATAAGAGAATTGAAATTTAATTTAATAAAAATAAATAGTCTAGTGATTAAAATGAAAACTATTATTATTAGATTGTTAATGAGAGTTTAAGTTAAATAATTAAACAAGTAAATAATTAAGTAAATAATTAAAAAAATAGGGTAAAATACAATAAAAGAAAAGAAGAAGAAAAGGGAGAAGACAAATTTGAGAAACAGGAAATAAAAAAAAAAGAAAAAGAAAAAGAAAGAACAGAAATACATAAAAGAAATGTAACACCCCTACCCATACATAGGAGAACTCATTCGCAAAAAGAGTGAGAACTCGTACAAGCAAGGATGGCACCAAATAAGATAAATACAAAAACAAATACATAATATATAGAATACAACGGAAATTAAAAGTTTCCAAAACTCAAAGATCATTCATTGATATCAAAGGTTCATTACAAAAATATTCTATACATAACTGAAATTATAAAAATTTCATCTTCCCAGAATACATAGCGGAAGCATTACAAAAGATTAGGTACAATAAGAGAGCCCAAAATATTACAAAAAGAACTTAGATACAAAACTAATCTATAACACTTCAATCCTTCTATGTTGGCTGGACCTGCGGAGACTCTCCCAAACACTCGACTCCTTCCACACCTGCACGGATGAAACACTCGTGCTAAGTGATAACGCTTAGTGGGGAAAACACAGAATAATATTAACAACCATTCACAATGGTCGTTAAGGCAGAACACACACACAACAAGGCACACGCTATAATCACATATATTAAATCACAGTTAATCTTTCTCAATTATATCCAAATGCTCATAAATAAATTCATAAATCACACTGATTTCACATGCCCATAATCACAACAAAAACAAACGCTTGCTAACTCACAAAAGCGGATAACGAGTGAACACATTGGGGTACCCGAGGGTACAATCGAAAAGCAACATCTTAAATTTTCTCATTATAAATGTTTTCACATTGGAGGATCTTAAACAAGATCGGAACACATTGAGGATCGCAAGGACCCAAACGGGGACTTGATTAGGGTCCGAAACACATTGGGACTGCAACTACTGAACTCTATTAGGCATGCCTAACTATCCAATAATTTGACTCTTACAGGCCATGCATAATTCATCAAATCATATTCATGTTGTTCATAAAATCATCCATGCATAAATCTAATAGCATCACAAGTTTGAAAAATAAATATCGAAAGTATAAAAGAAAACCAGTTTTGAAAACAGGAGGTGTCGCACTTGCGACTGGGGCAAAGCTCCTTCAGCGCCGCGCTCGTACTCGCACGTAAAGGAACAGATCAGCTTCTATAGTGCCCTCAACAGAATGCGCCCGATATCGCTGTTGTGATCGAGTACTCTCGCATGCGCTCGCGACAACGCTGCCTAGCTCAGCTCAATATTACGCGCTCTGTTATGCTCGCGATAGCACGCGTGATGCTGCAGCTCGGCATAACAGAGCTCGGCCTACCGCGAGAACTGGAATATCTGAGCTCTATTGTGCTCGCAACGGAGTCGCATTTTCTAGTTCTCCAGTAATTCTGCAGAAATCCAACACTTCCAAAAATCCACCCAAACCTCTAATTGACTCAAAACTTCAACGCAATTTAAATCAAACTACCAAAACATCTTAAATAGCATAAAACCCAAGTTTTACACCAATCAACACAATTAAAATTTGCAATTAACACAATCAAAAACCATGAATAACCAAACCAGTATTTTTGCTCCAAAAACTCATTCAATTCTCACTTTGGTTCAATAATTCACAATCAAGGCATTCCAACTCAAATTAATCAAAACCCATAACATTTAGACCAACATAAACATTATTAATCAAATGATTT
This sequence comes from Excoecaria cochinchinensis, assembly GCA_947683425.1. Lineage (NCBI taxonomy): Eukaryota > Viridiplantae > Streptophyta > Magnoliopsida > Malpighiales > Euphorbiaceae > Excoecaria > Excoecaria cochinchinensis. The sequence continues at coordinate 12,405,992 of CANTUQ010000119.1, forward strand.
TCATAAAATCAAACCAAATGTAAATCATTACATTATACACCAAAAATCATAAATTTCCCAAACCTTGATCTCCTTTGCTCCAAATCAAAGAGCTCTACTTCCACTAGCCTTCTCCTTACCCTTAGGTTCTCTAGGAGGTACTTTTGAGCAAACACAACCCAAAGCACACAAAACTCAAAAACCCTAACTCATACCAACCCCTAACCCAATCAAAGAAATAGATGAAGAAGAAGAGCAAAACCAAACTAAAACCTTACCAATAAATCCAAGAATTGCTAAATCCCACCAATAATTTCAGCCAAAGGAAGATGGATCAAGATGAAACAAGAGAAAGAAGAAGAAAGAAGAAGAAATGGCATGAGGAGGAAGTGGGAACGGGAGAGCAAGGGGCAGCTGTCCTCCCTTTCTCTCTCCTTGGCTTTTATAGCCACCCTCACACAACACATGGCATCAAATCATCGGTGGAACCTACCAACTCTGTAATGGCCCGAAATCTACCCTAGTAGTATGTTGGCATAACTAGGGTAATTAGATGAGCTTGAGTGGGATTTCTAATTATGGGTCTAAGTGTAATTTGGAATTGAGGACTTAATTACAAATAATAAATAAGTTAAGTGGGTTGATTTGCATTAATAAGGATTAATTAAGTCAAAGAAATCAGATTTAAGAGTGAGTGGGAGTTGGTGTAGTGGAAATCCAAGTGTCCTTTTCTCCTTGTGCTACATCAGCATTTTACATGCAATATTTATAGCTTTGATGGAAGAGAAATTCCCCAATTCCTGCATGTGAACTTCGGCCACTTCCCCCTTGATCTCTTCTTATTCTTTAGTTGGAATTGTTCTAATTTCTGCTGATTAGTAAAGAGGTGTTTGCATGTGTGGTTTAATCATCTAGTCAAGGTAAGTGGTTAAGATTAGGTACTTCTTCTTCTATTTCTTTTTCATTTCTATGTTAAGATGGAGATTAATTTCCTTTACTCTCAATTCTGGAATTTGGTTATGCATGTGGTAATGGCTATGAAAGAAGGAGAGGTAAAGAAGAGGGTTGATGATCAAGATACAAAGTTAGCATTGGAGCTAAGGAATTGGGGTTTGGGATTGTTTTGTTAGTTCCTTATTTTAGATATATGTCTATTGATTTGGGATCTAAATTTCTATAGAAATATGATTAATGAGTTTAGAAGTTTTGTTTAATTATGTGATGATGGCTAAATGCTATAGTTGAGGTATGTGCTAGTGATGTGTATTGGGTGGAAATGAAATTGTGTGATGGTTGTGCTAGTGATTGCCATGTTTATGCATGAAAACTTAATCTTGAGGAAAGTATGTGAAGTTACCATGAATTATACATGTTTGAGTTCCTAATGTGAATAGATGCTCATGCATGTGTATAGGAAGGTTATAGTGAGAATGATGAGTTGGTATTGTCAAATTGGTCGTTTGCATGCTTCAAATGTTAGTAGTGTAAAACTGTCTTTGGGTCTGTCTTGACCTTTAGTGACTGTGTTACCAATAAATCGAGTTTTAATGCTCTAAATTAGTTGCTTCAAAATGAAACTGCAACCTAAGATCCATGGCTAAAAATGTATTAGAAATATGGTTGAGCTAATTCTTGCTCTAAATATCTCAAAAAATGGCCAAAACATAGGTGTCCATATTCTGGCGGGTTCATCAGAATAGTATATTTTGGTTAGGTCATATCTGACGATTAAATGTCCAAATGACCTGAAAATTTTCCCATTTGAAACTTAACATCCTAGGGAACAATTTTTTAGAAGGATATTTTGCCTAAAAATTTTCTCCAACCATGTGAAAAATGCAGTATAAGTTTGGACTTGAAGTCTGTCTAGATTGTGCCTCATGTTTTGAGGCAGAATAGGTTTACACGGCGGTAATGTCACACCCCATAAGTGGCCTAATTGGATTAAGCAATTTTTAATTGGACAATTAAGGGTAATTGGGTAATTTGCAAGAGGTAAGTGGATTAAATTGCAAGAATTAAAAGTATTTTATATGGCAGATTTTATTTTGGTGAGTAAAAGGTAATTTTCCAAGGTTTTATTGGTATTATTGAGTGGATCAGTTTGTATATGGGTTTAGTGGAATTGTGTAACTGTGCATGTGTGCCAGGTGGAGAGTGGGTGTGTGTGTACGTGGGTGAGGGAAAAGAGAGGTTTGAATTTCTTAGGTTCCTGGAAAACTAAACTCAGGAGGTTCTCTCTCTTTTGCTCTCTCTCACGTTAGCTATCCCTTCCCTCTCCATTTGCTGCTTTTTCCCATTTGCATGTGTGTTCTGTCATTGTGGAACTAGGGTTTGAGATTGGAAAAGAGGTTACAGAAGGTAAGTGGCTATTGGTTTCGTGTGGTTCTTCTTCTCATTTGAGTTATTTAGAGATTCTGTCCTTGGGTTTGATTATGGTTTCATTTGTTGCAAGCTTCTGAAGATAAAAGAAAAGAGAAGGGAAAGGGCAAGATTGTGGACTGAGAGTGCAGTGGACATTTTGGGACTTCATTCAGGTTTGGGAGTGTGTCAGTCCTTCCTCATTTTTGGATCCTAGTTACTGTTCTATTATGAATATCAGTTGTGTGTGTATGTTTATCATAATATATGAGAAATGCAATGTGTGTAAATGATTCCTGTAGAAAAGTATGCAAATGAGATGTTTATGCATGAATTTGGATGTGAAATTCTAGGATGATGACTTCCTGGTTTTTGCCTCTGTTTGAATTGTGATAATACGTGACTTGTATTATGAGTCTTATAATTATGCTCTGATGACTTAAAGGTACATGTGTGAATGATTTTTGCATGAAAAATGGTTTTAGACAAATGGGGTTTTGAATTTGGAGAGTGCTCTGTTTTCTGGACTTTCTGGTTTTTCGCGTTTTTCTGGGAATTCTGAGGATTAGTTTGGAGAAGAAGAAGAGAGTGTGAGAATTAGATCACGTGACGTGATAGAGCATCACGCCGTGACCTCCCTCCTTTGGGGAAGTCACGAGACGTGATGGGGCATCACGCCATGATCCCCTTCTCTGGTAAGTCACGCGATGTGATGGAGCATCACGCCTCGCGACTTCGCCTGGTTCCCTGCTTGTCACGAGATTTCATCTCGTGACCTCTCTCCCTCTCCTCACAGGCGTCACGAGACGTGACTGATGGTCACGCCGTGACTGCTTGTTCTGGCTTGCTCTTTTGCTTGGCGTTGGCGTGAAGCCTGCGTCACGAGACGTGACTGAGGGTCACGCCGTGACTGCCTACCCTCCTGTGTGGCGCTTGCAAGATGTTAGCGTCACGAGACACCACTGCCTGGGTGTCTCGTGACCAGCCTCTACCTGTTGCCCAGTTTTTCTAAAGCAAAGTTTTAACTTCTGGTTTTTACACTGCTTGATAAATAATTAGTTTTAAAATCTGATTTGTAGTTAATAATTGTTTAATTATGAGAGTTGTATGAATATCAATTATTATACATGGTTAATTAATTAATGTATATGGTTTACATGTTTATAGTTTATTTTACATGAATATGGTTATTTCAATGTGAGTTATATGTTCTTTTTCCCTCCTGTGTTTGATATTGGAATATATTTACATGTTTCTGGATTCGATTTGTATACATGTATACATGGATTATTTCAAAATGAATTATAAGTTCTTATTACTTCCAGTAATTAATATTTGGATATATGTATATGTTTCTGATTTTGATCAATGTACATGAATGCATGAATTATTGAGTTGTGTCATTTAAGCCTGAATAGTCATAGTAGTGGATAAGTAAGCGCTTACTTAGGTCAGAGTGTGTGTGCAGCTGCTATATGATAAAATGTTATATGCGGGTCCGTTTGGATCTTTGTTCGACCACATTTGGTCTATATGAAAATAAAGCGAGACTTCGGTCTCTATATGAAAATTATATGTTCGAGACTCATGTCTCTATATGCTTGGGATACTGTGTTCTATCAGTATCCATTGGACCGTATCCACTTCTAATGAGTTTATTCTGACTAGTCAGGCTATACGTGTATATGTATTGTATATATTGAGATGTTTCTTTTTAACAAGATTAAATGGATATGATGCACATGAATTCTTGTATAACTTGATGATATGCACCTTGTATATTGATTATAGTATTGTTGCACATATGTATATATATATTGTTATTTTGTTTGTTCCTCCCCACTAAGCGTTATCGCTTAGCACGGGCTCTTTTCCCGTGCAGGTGGCGAGTTTGGATTAGAGTCAGAGATCTGCAGGTCGGCCACTAGGAGTCTTTTGATGAAGTTATTTTTGAAGTCTTCCGCTGTAACTATTTTTGTATATGGCTTGTGTATAGCAAAGTAAACTTTTGTAAAGTAACAAATATTATTTTTGTATATGTATTTGCTTACGAGCCTCTTTTTGTAAAATGATATTGATATATGTTATATATAAACAGGATTTTACTATTAAATGATTAAAAGTTTCTTTATATTTCATTTGGTTTTTGTTTATACATGTGTATATGGATTTGATTATATGTGTTTGCCCGCGTGGCACTCCGGTATCCTTCCAACGGGGATGGCGGGGTGTTACAGCTTGGTATCAGAGCCCAGGTTTGGTGGTTCTGGGTTATGTTGTGAATGTTTGAGTATAGAGTTGAGTCTATGCATGAGAGTCAGTTTTGTATAGTGGCCTAATGCAGATGTCTTGTTTTGTGTAGTGCTTGTATGGAGTCGGATCCAAGTGAGTATATGGGCGACACCATGAGTAGTGCCAATGTGAGTCGTGGAGGGAATCCAGTTAGAAGAGATGATCCAGTTAGACAGGATAGACATGAGCGGGAACCTGCACCAGCTGAGGGTGCAAATAGAGGTGTTGCTTTTGATCCAGCGTTAGTTCAGGGGTTATTGCAAGTGGTTGATAGGTTGACTGCACCTAAGGCTCCAACTGAGTTGTTAAGAAAGAGAGGAGCAGAAGACTTTCATGGGACTGCCTTAGATGAATCCGATGTGGCTGAGTTTTGGCTCAAGAGGGTAGATAGGATTTTGCAGGAGATTAGATGTCCTGCAGATCAGAGAGCTTCTTGTGCAATATCGTTGCTTCAAGGACCAGCATATGATTGGTGGGAACTTGTGATGAGGAATCCTCAGCGACCAGCTGAGCTGACATGGGATTATTTCAAGCAAGAGTTTGAGCAAAAGTATATAACGAAGGCATACCAAGAAGCGAAATGGAGAAAGTTCATTAGTTTGAAGCAGCGGGGCATGACTGTCAGTGAGTATGATAAGGAGTTCAACCGGTTAAGTAAGTATGTGCCTGAGCAGTTGTTGACAGATGAGTTCAGATGTAGGCACTTTTTAGAGGGATTGCGTGAGGTATTCAGAGGCCCTTTATCTGCGATGATTGTCTTGCAGCCAGTTGGGTATTATCAGATTGTGGTTGCAGCAATGAGGTTAGAGGAATCTGAGGAGATCAAGCAAAGAGTGGTTAGCAAGAGAAGAGCACCGGATGCGGGGGTTGCGAGTACTAAGAAGTCTAAGGGTGCTCCACCCGAGCAAGGATCTAGAGGGGGTGTACAAGTGCCTTCACAGGTAGAGAGTGTAGCCCCACAAGGAAATAAAGGAAATCGAGCACCAGAATGTGAGCATTGTCATAGGTACCATTGGGGTACATGTCGCAAGATCACCGGAGCCTGTTTTAAGTGTGGGAGTATGGAGCATCGGTTTGCTTTTTGCCCTAATCGAAGAGAAGACCAGAATCAGCAAGAGAGCAGAAGATCCAATGTCATCCAAAGCAATCGCGAGGTAAGTAGAGCTCCGAGAGCACCATCAGAGACAGTGCAGCGACCTGGTGCTACAGAGGATCATAGTCAGTATAGAGGTTATGCTATGATTGCTAGAGATGCGACTGTTGCAGAGGGTCCTTCGGGTAAGTGTTTATATGTTAAGTTTTGTTTTGTTTCGGTTTTGATATTTGAGTTGTATTCGGTAAGCAAGGAAATTTCGAGGACGAAATTTTCTTAAGGAGGAGAGAGTTGTCACACCCCATAAGTGGCCTAATTGGATTAAGCAATTTTTAATTGGACAATTAAGGCTAATTGGGTAATTTGCAAGAGGTAAGTGGATTAAATTGCAAGAATTAAAAGTATTTTATATGGCAGATTTATTTTGGTGAGTAAAAGGTAATTTGCCAAGGTTTTATTGGTATTATTGAGTGGATCAGTTTGTAAATAGGTTTAGTGGAATTGTGTAACTGTGCATGTGTGCCAGGTGGAGAGTGGGTGTGTGTGTACGTGGGTGAGGGAAAAGAGAGGTTTGAATTTCTTAGGTTCCTGGAAAACTAAACTCAGGAGGTTCTCTCTCTTTTGCTCTCTCTCACGTTAGCTATCCCTTCCCTCTCCATTTGCTGCTTTTTCCCATTTGCATGTGTGTTCTGTCATTGTGGAACTAGGGTTTGAGATTGGAAAAGAGGTTACAGAAGGTAAGTGGCTATTGGTTTCGTGTGGTTCTTCTTCTCATTTGAGTTATTTAGAGATTCTGTCCTTGGGTTTGATTATGGTTTCATTTGTTGCAAGCTTCTGAAGATAAAAGAAAAGAGAAGGGAAAGGGCAAGATTGTGGACTGAGAGTGCAGTGGACATTTTGGGACTTCATTCAGGTTTGGGAGTGTGTCAGTCCTTCCTCATTTTTGGATCCTAGTTACTGTTCTATTATGAATATCAGTTGTGTGTGTATGTTTATCATAATATATGAGAAATGCAATGTGTGTAAATGATTCCTGTAGAAAAGTATGCAAATGAGATGTTTATGCATGAATTTGGATGTGAACTTCTAGGATGATGACTTCCTGGTTTTTGCCTCTGTTTGAATTGTGATAATACGTGACTTGTATAATGAGTCTTATAATCATGCTCTGATGACTTAAAGGTACATGTGTGAATGATTTTTGCATGAAAAATGGTTTTAGACAAATGAGGTTTTGAATTTGGAGAGTGCTCTGTTTTCTGGACTTTCTGGTTTTTCGCGTTTTTCTGGGAATTCTGAGGATTAGTTTGGAGAAGAAGAAGAGAGTGTGAGAAGAAGATCACGTGACGTGATGGAGCATCACGCCGTGACCTCCCTCCTTTGGGGAAGTCACGAGACGTGATGGGGCATCACGCCGTGATCCCCTTCTCTGGTAAGTCACGCGACGTGATGGAGCATCACGCCTCGCGACTTCACCTGGTTCCCTGCTTGTCACGAGATTTCATCTCGTGACCTCTCTCCCTCTCCTCACAGGCGTCACGAGACGTGACTGATGGTCACGCCGTGACTGCTTGTTCTGGCTTGCTCTTTTGCTTGGCGTTGGCGTGAAGCCTGCGTCACGAGACGTGACTGAGGGTCACGCCGTGACTGCCTACCCTCCTGTGTGGCGCTTGCAAGATGTTAGCGTCACGAGACACCACTGCCTGGGTGTCTCATGACCAGCCTCTACCTGTTGCCCAGTTTTTCTAAAGCAAAGTTTTAACTTCTGGTTTTTAAGGGTTTTTACACTGCTTGATAAATAATTAGTTTTAAAATCTGATTTGTAGTTAATAATTGTTTAATTATGAGAGTTGTATGAATATCAATTATTATACATGGTTAATTAATTAATGTATATGGTTTACATGTTTATAGTTTATTTTACATGAATATGGTTATTTCAATGTGAGTTATATGTTCTTTTTCCCTCCTGTGTTTGATATTTGAATATATTTACATGTTTCTGGATTCGATTTGTATACATGTATACATGGATTATTTCAAAATGAATTATAAGTTCTTATTACTTCCAGTAATTAATATTTGGATATATGTATATGTTTCTGATTTTGATCAATGTACATGAATACATGAATTATTGAGTTGTGTCATTTAAGCCTGAATAGTCATAGTAGTGGATAAGTAAGCGCTTACTTAGGTCAGAGTGTGTGTGCAGCTGCTATATGATAAAATGTTATATGCGGGTCCGTTTGGATCTTTGTTCGACCACATTTGGTCTATATGGAAATAAAGCGAGACTTCGGTCTCTATATGAAAATTATATGTTCGAGACTCATGTCTCTATATGCTTGGGATACTGTGTTCTATCAGTATCCATTGGACCGTATCCACTTCTAATGAGTTTATTCCGACTAGTCAGGCTATACGTGTATATGTATTGTATATATTGAGATGTTTCTTTTTAACAAGATTAAATGGATATGATGCACATGAATTCTTGTATAACTTGATGATATGCACCTTGTATATTGATTATAGTATTGTTGCACATATGTATATATATATTGTTATTTTGTTTGTTCCTCCCCACTAAGCATTATCGCTTAGCACGGGCTCTTTTCCCGTGCAGGTGGCGAGTTTGGATTAGAGTCAGAGATCTGCAGGTCGGCCACTAGGAGTCTTTTGATGAAGTTATTTTTGAAGTCTTCCGCTGTAACTATTTTTCTATATGGCTTGTGTATAGCAAAGTAAACTTTTGTAAAGTAACAAATATTATTTTTGTATATGTATTTGCTTACGAGCCTCTTTTTGTAAAACGATATTGATATATGTTATATATAAACAGGATTTTACTATTAAATGATTAAAAGTTTCTTTATATTTCATTTGGTTTTTGTTTATACATGTGTATATGGATTTGATTATATGTGTTTGCCCGCGTGGCACTCCGGTATCCTTCCAACGGGGATGGCGGGGTGTTACAGGTAAGGAATTTCTCACCGCCGTGTAAAAGCATTCTACCTCTTAAAAATCCATTTTTAGCATCCCACACGGCGGTAAAGAATTTCTTACCATCGTGTGACCTCATCTTTCAACCTAAAATGTACTTTTTCCTTCCCGAATTGAACCCGTATTACACCAAAACATTCTGGGGTCTATCCATATGAATATGATTAAGATTAGAAGAAAATACATATGAATATGATTAAGATTAGTAGTAAACTAATGAACTAAAAATGTATTATTACATGAAATAGAATTTAGTCAAGATAAATGACATTTGAGGATTATGATGTCTTAATCTAAATGAGCATGTGTAGTATGAATAAGTATGCATAATAATGAGTTGAGATTAAGTTATACACTTGTGAAGGATAGCAAATGGAATGAGTTTTCCTAATGAGAATATGAACCATATGTAGTTGTGTAATAAGGTTGGATTGTATATGAGGAAACTATGGGTATGATTGTAGTGAATGAGATGTGTGAAGTATGATTATATGTTTAATGAATGTGTGAATTGATATAGATGTTACTAGAATATATTATTACGCAAGATATTTAATGATATTATATTGGTTCATGTGGACATATGAGTAATTATATATATGATAATGATAAATGCGATTTAATGTTTTGAATTTATGAATTCTTATTTATATGGAGACCAATAGTGTGGCAATCAAGTGAGTATGTGTACCTAATTAAATGCATTCTATTTTTGAGGGATTTGTGTTTGGCATGCTACATGGCGGTATGGTTTTTCCTTACCACCATGTAGGATGTCTTACATGGCGGTAAGTTCTTGTCATACTGCCATGTAATTGCCCTCTGTCCTGAAATTTGAAAGTTTTTAATTTTCGTCCTTTTTCGTTCCGTTTGAACTTGTTTTTGTTTTAAACCTTATTTAGTGCTGCAACAGCTATTAAATGGTGATTAGCATGTGTATGATTTGAATATTCTAATAGACATGTGATTATGATTACACATATATGAGATTTATGTTGGTATATTTATATATGCATATGATTTCATGCCTTTGACATGATGAACGAATTACGAAGTGAACTACATTATTTATGAACAATGTGTTGAGGTATAACTGAATGATACTTTAATGCTTTACTCGCTATACTAATGAAAATAACTGGACATAATAATGTGTAGCCTGCGAGTCAAGTAGTGGATATATAGGCATGCCTATAGGGTCTTAAGTGCTGCAGCCAAAAGCGATTAATAACCCCATTTGGGATGGAATAGGTTCCCCAAAAGCGAGTGATTGTGTATATTTATAAAATGGGATCTACGGATACCAAATGTGACTGACTATTTCTGTACCTACAGGGTACAAATGCGATTGATTATTTCTGTACTGATTATTTCTGTACCTACGGGTACAAATACGATTGATTATTTCGTTTATACGGATTCTAATTTAAAGGTATCTACGAATATCAGAGTGATAACCCGTTATCCACTATTATACAAGTGCAGGCAAATTAGGATATAAATAATAAACAAATGATTGATTGTCAACCTCGTGTTTTTGGTGAACTTGTGAGTGTATATATTTATGCAAGTACTGATAATTATTTTGACATGTGTGATTATATATGTATTATTTAATGTCTATAAATGGCATTATCTATTGAGCTGTAAACAAATAAGTAAGAGATAACAGAATAAGCAAATTAATCTGAGAATTTAGGATTCAAAATGAAGAACAATAAAATGATCTCATAGTTGATAGTTGCTAAAGGTTATTTGATTGATGATTGCGTTAATATGGTTGCTAATTGATTACATTTATATATGTTATGGTTTGAGCATGTGATTAGTATTGATGAACACCATACGTGTTCATCCGTATATTGTTTTTTTTGTTCCCCACTAAGTGTTATCGCTTAGCATGGATGTTTTATCCATGCAGGTGCTTGAAGGTAGCATTTTGGAAGTCAGTTTGCATCGCCGTCGGCCAACACATAAGAACTACTGTAATTGTAGGTTATTTTGTAATAAGTATAAGATGTGTATTATAGTTGGCATGTGTAATGAAAGCAAGTTTTGTACAGAAAGTTATATTTTGTAAAGCAAATACTGTTGTAATTCTATAAGTGTTATGTAATGAAATGCATGGATTTCAAAATGTGATATAATGATAACATGCTTTATTAAAGAAATTTATTAATCCTGAACTTTATGTGGAATACTATTTTATACGCATGTGTTTGTGTTGTGACACTTCATAGTCACTGTAGTAAAGCTCTACAGATGATTAGGGGGTGTTACAAACTCACACCCTACAACCATCTTCTATATCACACCCAAGCTAAACTTTACTAACTCACACACTACAACAATGCATGCAACCACACTATAACCAAGCCCAAAGCATGCTTACAATTCAAATAAAAGAAATTAACACATGCCAAAACACACGTACACACTGCATACAATATGGCTCAAACTACTAGGGTGGGAAACAGAACTCTCTCCTACTAACAAGAATTTTGTCCTTGAAATTCTTACCTAAACTGAATAACTGAGGGTACTGAGATCTCATCACTGTCTCTGGTTCCCAAGTTTCCTCTTCAATTCCATGATGCCGCCATAACACCTTAACTAAGGGAACTTGCTTACTTCTCAACTGTCGCACTCCTCAAGCTAGAATGGCTTTCAGCTCCTCATCAAAAGAATAATCAAGTTGAATCCTTATATCCTAAACCGATAACACATGTAATGGATCTGATCTGTAATGGCGGAGCATATACACATAAAAAAACATCGTGCATCGTAGCCAATTTCATTGGTAGAGCCAACTTATAGGCAACAGGACCAACCTTTACTAACACTTCGTAAGGACCGATAAATCTGGGACTAAGCTTACCCTTCTTGCCAAAACGCAATACTTTCCTCCATAACGATACCTTAAGGAATTCCTTGTCTCCAACCTCAAACTGAATGTCCTTTCTCCTTAAATTAGCATAAGACCTCTATCTATCCTTGGCTATCTTCAAATTCTGTTGAACCACTCGATTCTTCTCTTCTATATCTCTTACCATCTCAGGCCCAATAAAAGAACGCTCAGTCAATTCTATCCAACAAATCGGAGTCCTACACTGTCGTCCATAAATAGCTTCAAACGGTGACATGCTAATACTCGACTGACAACTATTATTGTAGGCAAACTCCATGAGCGACACATACTTATCCCAACTACCTAAAAACTCTAAAACACATCCCCGAAGCATATCCTCTAAAATCTGAATAACCCTTTCTGACTGCCCATCTGACTGAGGATGAAAAGCCGTACTAAATTCAACCGAGTACCTAAAGCTTCTTACAACTCTTTCAGGAACTTTGATGTGAACTTTAGATCCCGATCTAACACTGTCGATAATAGAATACCATACTATGACGCGCGCCGAACCCTGGGACTTCTCAAAAATCCGCTTTTAGGGCGATCGAGAGAGGTTCGTGAAAATGTGCAAGCGATTACAAGTGCGTCTATTTTGGGCAACAAGAAGGTTTCTTGGAGTCGCCACCCAATAGCACATTGGGAAAGGTCATCTAGCCTCGGTGAGCCTAAACCAGAACATATGCATCCATTTTGGGTAAACCAGAGATATTTTAGAGGCCCCACCCCAATAGAACATTAGAATGTTCCTCTAACCTCATGGAGCCTTGGGCAACAAGAGATATTTTGGAGGCCCTACCCCAATGAGACATTGAGATGGTCCTCTAACCTCGTTAAACCTAAGAACAAAGATGGTTCGGGACTTCCCATTTATTCATACCTTGATTTGAAGTTATAATTAAGTTTTGAATTAAAGAGCAAGTTGGCCATACAAGGGAAGCGGTAAATAAGAGCAAAATTAACATAAAGTATATGAAAATATATTACAACAAAACTAGGAGCGGAAAACAACTCCATTGTAAATAGCGTGCAAGTCATACATAAATCGGGATATTCGTTAAGGATGAGGACATTGGTCCTCACATGCATACGTACGAAAAATTATTTTGGAATGTCAATGTTATTTGAAAAAAAATAGGACATTAGTCCTCAATTTATTAATGAAAATCCCAATTCAATCACTATAAATATTAAACCATTTTTATGTTAGCATAACAATAAAAAAATAATATTTACAATAATAATGCATAAGATAAAAAAAAAGAATAAGGGTAAAAGAATGAACCCGAGTGAAGATTCTCAAATTATTGCAGCGTCCTCCATTTAACATAACCCCAAATCCACCAAATAAATCAATGAAACTCACAAAAAAATGATGTTAGTGCCATAATTAGCCCAAAATAATAAACAAAAATTTGAATTATGTAAAAGAAACCATGAAGAATGACCAAAAATAGTAAGAAAATAAGTGGAGGAAGAAAAGGAGGAAAGGGAGAAGGAAAGGCCCAAGGACTGCCCATGGCGCTCGAACGACAGGCGTCCCTGGGTTGACCGATGGGTGGAGGAAGAATCTGGAAAATCTCGCTCAAATAACGTCAGATCTTCGACCAACGATCATAGCTAGACGATCGACGGGCGTCTGTAAAGTGGGTATCCGCAGTCTTTTGGGAGACGGGCCATTCACGGGAGATGGAATTCGAGAGATGACTATCTCTCGCGACACGCGGGCATCTCTCGCACGAGCGACGGGCATCGGTCAATGCGAGAGACGACCTCCTCGAGTGAGCAATTGCCTGCACTCGTCGTGAGAGATAGGTCCCTCACGCAAGCAACGTGCATCACTCCCTGTGAGAGATGGGCCCGTCTCACGTGAGGGACAGGCATGACTCATGCGAGGAGAGATCCATCTAGCGATGGGCATCCCGTCCACCAACGGTTTTCCCGTCGGTGGATCAAACTCCATTTTTCAAAATATGAAATCCTCCGAACTCCCCAAAATCTCTTGCTGCCGAGAAAAATCCACAATCCTTGTAAAACTAGAGAATAAAAACTTCACAACTTTCATTAATTTGTCTAAAATCAGACATTAATCTCTTTATTGGGTAACTCTGATCTGGACTGCCTCAGGACCCGGTGTCTACACATACAGTCTGACCACTTCATCCAGATAAATACTTGCCAATTTATCCATTGAATAATCAATTCTAACTACCAGAAAATGCGCCGACTTGGTAAGTCGATCCACAATAACCCAAATCGAATCATGATTCCTATGAGTCATAGGCAAGCCTGTCCCAAAATCAATCATGACGTCATCCCATTTCCACTGAGGGATGGGAAAAGGGTTGAGCAGTTCCGAAGGAACTTGATGCTCAGCCTTTACCTGCTAACAAGTCAAACACTTGGCCATAAATTCCATAAAATCTCTCTTCATCCCAGACCACCAATAAAACTGCTTCAAATCTCTATACATTTTCTTACTACCAGGATGCATAGTAAAGACCGCAGTATGTGCTTCCATCATAAGCTTTTTCTGTAATTCATCATTCTCAGGCACAAACAAATGATTCCTATACATAAGCACCCTATCCAAAACCAAAAATTCAGATTGCTTACCAGTCTGAACTTCCTGCAAAACTTGCTGTAATTTCACATCGTCTTTCTGGGCATCAACAATCAACTACCTCAAAGATGACTTAGCTTTCAATTGGGCAACCAAAGCCCCTTTCAAATCTAATATCCACTTATAACGCTGCAATACCAAAGCTGACATCGATTTCTGACTCAAAGCATCGGCAACCACATTTGTTTTACCCGGATGGTATTCCAAAATGCAGTCATAGTGTAACACCCCTTACCTATACGTAGAGAACTTCACCCTACGAAGAGGATGAAGGTCCCTGGTAGATAAGGGTTACCACCCACAGACGCTCAAACAGAATCAATCATTGCACACCAATTTCATATACAAATGAATAAATTAAAATTTCATAAGTTATCTGAGAAAAGACCATGGAGCAAAATATTGCATTACATTAATATGACAAAAGTGCTTTACATATTTCAAAAGATACAACCACAGAACGATTACATATACTAATAACAAAATAATTTATAAAATATCCTTTACATAGGTTCAATAGTACAAGACTATAATATATATACAAAAATAATACAAGGCCTAATTACAAAATCTTCTATCCACTAGTTGTGTTGGCCCAGCTGATGCGAAACCCTCGGTTTAACCCTTCAAAACCTTCCACACCTGCACGGATAAAACACGTGTGCTAAGCGAAAATCGCTTAGTGGGGAAACAAAGATGCACAACGACCACTCATAGTGGTGTCAACAAATAATCAAAAGCGAACAACACAGTTAATTATTAAGATGCCATAAATTAACTTAAAGCATAACAGCACTATAATCATATTATTTCCCATAAGCAATAATTCAGAAATTCACACATAACAACAAATAACACTACTGCAACTACTATATCAAAACAGTGGATAACGAGTACGCGTAGATACCCGAAGGTATTAACAGTATTCTCATAACACATAGATACCCGAGAGTATCAAAACAATCTTTTAATTTTGTTCCAAAAATGATTTTTCGCATAGATTCAGTACAAAGGGATTACAAAGATCTAGTCGGGGGACCTGATCAGGGTCTAACTCATACACTAGCTGCAGTAACACTAGCTCTATTAGGCATGCCTAACTATCAACTTATTCGACTCTAGCAGGTCATGCATAATCCAAGGCACATTTTAATTCACCACATATGTTTGCATCATGTTTTATTCATGATATAGGAAGCATATAAACACATTCATATATAGAAGTAATACAAATTGGAAAGTTAAGTATTGTAATCATAAAATAGAAGTCAAAAAGAAAAGCTAGAGGGTGTCGCGCTCGCGACAGAGGCGAAGTTGACCTTCTATCGCGCTAGCGGCGAGCCTCGCACTCGCCTGGAGACAAAAACAGATCTCACTGTCGCGCCCGCGATAGTCAGTAGCCGCAAGAGCTGTCATGGGCTCGCGCCCAGGCGCGCACTCGCGACAGAAGCTTGGCAAAATGCTGAGCTCTCTGTAGTAATCGCGACGACGTCGTGCTCGCGACAGGGAGTCCCCGCTGCGCACGCCCTGCCGTTCGCAGCTCGGCGCGCGCGGTGGGACAGAGATCACCGAGCTCAATCGCGATATCGTCGTGCTCGCAACAGAGTCGAGATTTTCACTCCCAACGCCAAAATCTACAGAAATTCATTCTCCACTTCCACCCACTCACTCGTTTGGTTCCAAAACTCAGTTCTAAGTAAAATCCTTCATTCAAACCATTATACACAACATAACCATGCCCTTTGAACCCATTATTGTCATCAAATCAAGCAAATCACAAAATCAAAATCCAAAAGTTTTCAAACCAGCAATTTCTAAGGAAACATGCAAAACTTCCACATTTTAACTCTATCCTTCACAACCCATGCTTCTCAACTCAAATTAAACAACACCCATAACTTATAGAAGCCAAAACACACTATCCATATTATCAATTCCAATCATAATACAGAAATCATCAAAATATACAAAATACGTAAAATACACAAACGTTCCCAAACCTCAAAATATAGCGTCTCAATTCGAGCTCCACTACCAATCGCGATATCTTTGCCTTTCATCTCCTTAGGCGAAATCTCTGAACCACAAAACCCAGCAAATCTAGAATTCAACCTCAAACATAAACTTAGGTATAAAACTCACTCAAAGAAAAGAAGAAGGAAGGACACTAAATTACAAACTTACCAACCAACTCCAACTAATCCCAACTCACCACAGCTCACCCGATTCCAACAAAAGAAGAATTATAGAAAGAAACAAAGAGAAAGAAGGAGAGGATGAAGAAGTAACGGGAAGAGAAGGAAAAGAAGAAGAAAATGGGATAAGAACAAGGAAAAAAAATAGCTGTCCCTTTTCTTCTCTCTCTCATGCCACATGGCAACTCCCCATTGGGCCACATACTAACTGCACCTAACTCCCATCCTTCAAGCTACACTCAAGACTAATCTCTTAATCATACACTACTCCCATACACTCACTCACACCTACTATAGCCCACAACACACACACTACTCTAATACACTCACTTACACTAAAACACAACCCAACTAAAGCATAACAACAAATTAATTTAGCCAAAAAAAAAAAACACATGCTCAAAATAAACCACACATATTTACACGCACACAAGGTTCACTCTACTAGGGTGGTTTTGGGGTGTTGCAATACTGTAACACCCCCACCGTCGCCCCCTTTGGAAGGGCGCCGGCGGGCGCGTTACCCGACGCTCACTCACACACATGCTCACATGCACTAAGCGGAAGCATACACTCATACATAAAAACATACGGAGATACAGTGGAAATTAAAACTTTAAGGAACAATAGCTGAACATACATTAACTCACTTACATACATATAATCATTCAGCGGAAGCATAAGGCAAATGATAAAACGGAGAAATAACTGAAAACTTAATTACAATAAGATCCTTACATATAACTACATATACATGAGACTAGGGAAAAATAAAAGCCAAAAAAATACAGAGGTTGAGCAAAATACAAAACTTTTAACTCCTATGTGGCGGACCTTGCAGATGCGTGACTTGAACGGAACCAACCCTGCCACATGCACAGGAAAAGAATCCGTGTTAAGCGATTTAGTGGGGAAAACACACAAGCGTTATGGACAACCATTCACAATGGTCGTCAAGGCTTAATACATTCATATGGCAAAAGCGGACATTCACAATGCATATAAAGTCAGGCTTGCATAGTAAATGCATTCATTCGAAAACTCACATCCATATACTTACCGAGGAATCAAGTATCAGAACCTTACCATGTACAGTCACAAGAGATATTACGCATGCAATTATCGTGCCAAAGTACCCATGCATTAACGGATAAACCCATTCACTTGCAACACAATTACCATATAATAACGTACCCAGCTATCATGCTAAGAACACTAGTTATCTAAACATACAATTGTCATGTTATAACACACATTAGCCGAACCCAAGGGAAGACATCAAACACCACACTCCCACTGCACAACTCTATCACATAAATTATCATGCCATGAATGAAGACACATGACAACATGCTGAATACACCACAATAGTCGAGAACAAGGAACATGTAGCAAACTATTACATTCAGAGCATACACTAATTCAAAGTCAGATTCTTATACACTTTAATTCATAAGCTTATAACCTAACTAGTCAGATTCACGTTCTCATAAGCATAACATAATAACTACATTCATGGCATTTGAGAGATCATGTTCATAGTCATACACATTTTAGTTCACATACTTATATCCATAATTGACTGTATACAAACACATTCACAAAATGATACATGTGGGTAACCATGCACAATACACATGCTTGAGTCACATTCAACTTGTTCAGAGATTCATAATCACATTCGAATACATAACTGATTCATATGCCCAGAATTACGATGATTCGGATACCACATTATCTTAATCATATCAGTCAAGCAAACAGAATAACTGCTGACCCAAAATAGTGGATAACGAGTGAACTGACAGTACCTTACGGGTACGAATCGAATACTGACATCACCTTACGGGTGCGAATCGAATACTGACATCATCTTACGGGTGCGAATCGAATACTGACATCACCTTATGGGTATGAATCGAATACTGACATCACCTTGCGGGTGCGAATCGAATACTTTAAAGGGTTCGCGAGGAACCAAATAGGGACCTGATCAGGGTCCAAACGTAACTGAGGGCTGCAGCTAAGGGAATCTATTAGGCATGCCTAACTATCCACTTAGTTGACTCGCAGGCTAAATTACATAGTTAATGTCCATAGTTCAATTATAACAAGTAAAGAATTCACATACTTTGGTAAATCAGTACATGCAAATATCATCCATCTTACTAGTCTATAGTTCATATTAAGTGACAATGTGTAAAAAAAAAAAATCCATAATTTAACATCCCTAAATCATGTGACATAAATAAGATTCTATTGTAAAAACAGGGTAGGTCACGGTGGTAATCAGATTGGTTGCCACCGTGACATACCAAGGATCTCAACAGATTGCAAGTCTGGGGTACCTCACGGTGGTAACCCATTAGGTTGCCACCGTGACATACCCACACCCCCAAACAGAATGATATTCCTCACACTTTATCATATCATTCAAACCAACTATTTGTACATTTATATAAATACTTACTTACCCGGTTTGCCACATTATGGGTCTCCATTTAAAAGAGGAATTCATAAGCTAAAAGCATTAAATCACATTTATCATTATCATATTATATAATCACTCAAATATCCACATGAACCATAATAGCATCATAGATATCTTGCATACTAATACATTCCAATAACATTTATAATCAATGCATGCATCATATAATATTGATAGGCAATTACTTCAATCACACGTTCACTGTTCATATCCCATATATATATATTTCATTAATCAAACTCATATCATTAGATGACTTTCATGTGTATATAACTTAGATCTTAATTCATACCTATGCATACCTGTTCATATCATACACGTTTATATAGATTAAAGTATTATAACGCTCAATAATGTCATTAAACTTGTCTTGATTCTAATACATACAATTACACATCATTACTTCATTAGTTTGCTATTAATCTTAATCCTATTCATGCTTATTTTCCAAGTGATAACTATTCTTATACTCATTTAATAGTCCTAAACATGCATCGGATGGATCCTAGAAAGTTTCGGTGTAATGCGGGTTCAATTCGGGAAGAAAAACACATAAAATGGTCAAGACAGAAGGGGTCACGGTGGTAATGAATTTGGTTGCCACCGTGAGATCCAAAGCTAAGCATTCTGCCCAGCATTTTCGTATGTCATTGTGGTAATGAATTTGGTTACCACCGTGACCTACCAAAAGTTTGCAAAACAGAAGCTAGAATTCAGGTCTGCTTCACAACTCTTTTTCGTTCAGCCTAAACGGGCATCTAAACGGCATTTTTGGGCAAAACTTCCTCTTAACATTTGTTTCCTAAGATGTTAAATTTCAAATGAAACATATTTCAGATCAATTGGACATTTATAGCTTCAGATATGATCAAAACAACCTATACTGCTCCCCTGAACCCGGCCAGAGAAGATAGCTCTACTTCATGACCACTTTTGGGACACATAGAATCAAAATTAGCTCAAACTTATTTCTAACACATTTGTAGGAATATATCTTAGCTTTCCAACGATACTAGTTTCATACCATTTGAAGTTCTAAAACTCCCAATATAGCTTAATAACTGAAGAAAGGTCAAGTGCATTCTAACCCAGTTTTTCACCCAAAATCCTATTCACATGCACAAATGAACAATTTAACCCAACACTCACTACCATCATTATATATCATCAACAACACATGCAAGAAACTTATATCACACATGAATATACTAAAATTCATATACATAATAGAAAGTTTCCCAAACACACACACTCAAAAACACAGCTCCCAAACCTGGATAACATGCAGCTTCAATCTTCTCTTTTTAAAAGCCCACCTTTTCTTTCCCTTCACTCCTCCTTCTCTCCTCCGATTCTTGCACAAGAACCAGCCAAAACCACAAAATCAACCATGAAAAACCTCATCCAAAACCCAAAAAATCACACCCAGAAAATAGAGAAAAGATGAAGGAGAAAACCCATGCAACTCAAGCACTTACCTTACCAATTCTAGCTCCAACTCAGAAATTCAACTTCAATCCTTGAGAATCCACGTTAAGCACACACTCAAGAGAGTAGAAAGAGCAAAGAAATGGAAAGAAAAGGAAGGAGGGGAGGAAATGTGGGGGGAGAAGCAGAAATCTGCCCTTTGCTTCTCTCTCTCTCCCTCTTTTCTTTACATTAATTGCTTCCATCTACCCCATCCATGTGGCAAGCTACTAATGGACCCAACATTCCACTTATTGACTTTCATGCTCCAATGTACCATACACCACTCACACACTAAATGATTCCTTAAATCAATACTTTGAAATATTTGGTACCAAAACACAACACACACCAAATAATTGCTTAAAAACACTTTACATCCTTGGGTACAATACACACACTTCACTAGATTAAACCACCCAAATACCCTACACCCTACACCACATGCACACCAAAATTTTCCCCCACTTAACTTATTTAATTAATTACTTTGCAATTAAGTCCTTATTGTCCAATTCCCTCATGTACAAATTACCAAATTACACTTGACTTAGCTAGCCAATTTTGACTAGGCCTGATTTGGGGTGCGACAAATACTCCCCTCCTTAACAGAATTTCACCCTCGAAATTCTCACCTGATCCAAATAGTTGAGGATACTAAGTCCTCACTGCCTCTTCCGGTTCCCAGGTCGCTTCCTCAACACCGTGATGTTGCCAAAGCACTTTTACCAACGGTATCTGCTTATTTCGAAGCTGCCTGACCTCTTTAGCCAAAATCTCTTTCGGTTTCTCATAAAAAGAAAAGTTCGATTGAACCCGAATATCTTGCACTTTGAGCACATGTGATGGATCTGATCGGTAACGACGGAGCATAGATACATGAAATACATCATGTAACTTTGCTAATTCTGTCGGTAATGCTAACCGATAAGCTACCAGACCAACCTTTCCTAAGATCTCATAGGGCCCAATAAATCGGGGACTCAACTTTCCTTTCTTTCCAAAATGAAGAACTTTTCGCCATGGAGAAACTTTCAAAAAGACCTTGTCACCGACTTCATACTGAATATCTCTACACTTCAGATTAGCATACGACCACTGTCTGTCTTTGGCTGTTTTCAGATACTGTTGCACAATTCTAACTTTCTCTTCTGTGTCCCTCACTATCTCCGGACCTATCATAGCTCTTTCTGATAATTCAGTCCAGCACACCGGCGTTCTACATCTTCGCCCATACAACACCTCATAAGGGGCCATTCCGATGCTTGCCTGGTGACTATTATTATACACGAATTCCATCAGAGGCACATATCGATCCCAATTTCCAGAAAATTCCAAAGCACAACCCCAAAGCATGTCTTCAAGAATCTGAATAACTCTCTCAGACTGACCATCGGTCTGAGGATGAAACGTTGTACTGAAGTTTAGCCGAGTGCCCAAAGCTGACTGAAGTTCTTTCTAAAACTTAGATGTAAATCGAGGATCTTGATCCGATACAATGGATAACGGAACACAATGAAGCCTGACTATCTCACTCATATATATCTCTGCCAACTTGTTCATCGAATAGTCTAATCGAACGGGCAAGAAATGCACTGACTTTGACAATCTATCAACTATAACCCATACTGAGTCATGCTTGAGCTGCGTCAACGGCAAGCCAGTCACAAAATCCATCGTAACATCATCCCATTTCCACTGAGGAATGGGTAAGGGGTTAAGCAAACCCGATGGAACTTGGTGTTCGGCTTTCACTTGCTGACACACTAAACACTTCGAGACAAAATCCACTATATCCTTCTTCATACCCGGCTACCAATAATGCTGTTTGAGAACTCGATACATCTTATCTCCACCCGGATGCATAGTAAAAACCGATGAATGGGCCTCAAGCAAAAGTTTTTTTCTTTACCTCATTCACATTTTGTACACATAACCGATTCCCATACTTAAGCACTCCTTCACTATCAACTAAAAATTCAGTTCGCTTACCACTTTTCACCGCTTGACAAGCACGCTGCAAAACAGGATCATTCAATTGTGCATCCACAATCACTTGTCTCAAACTCGGTTTAGCTTTTAACTGAGCAATCAATGCACCTTCTGAATCAAATCTCCACCTCCCTCTGCTAACAGACAAAGCCGAAATTGACTTTCTACTCAGAGCATCCGCCACCACATTTGCTTTACCCGGATGGTAGTCAATAATACAATCATAATCCTTGAACAGTTCTAACCACCTTTGCTGTCTCAAATTTAACTCTTTCTGGGTTAACAGATACTTTAAACTCTTATGGTCAGTGAAGATTCTACACTTTTCTCCATACAAATAGTGCCGCCACACCTTAAGTGCAAACACTACCGCTGCTAACTCTAAATCATACGTCGGGTAGTGTTGCTCGTGAGGCTTCAACTGCCTGGAAGCATAAGCAATTACCTTGCCGTCTTGCATCAGAACACAACCTAAGCCCACTCCTGAACAATCACTAGACATGGTGAATTCCTTACCCGACACAGGCTGCGTAAGCACAGGAGCTTTTATCAACATTTCCTTCAACTGATTAAAACTTGCTTGACATTTTTCAGACCAAATAAACTTGACTTCCTTTCGAAGCAACCTAGACAAAGGTGAAGCCAATACCGAAAATCCTTTAACAAAATGCCGATAATAACCAGCTAAACCCAAAAAACTTCTTACTTCTGGCACATTCTTAGGCGGTAACCAGTTCACAATTGCCTCTATTTTGGATGGGTCTACCCGAATACCTTCAGCTGAAACCACATGTCCAAGGAAGGTCACTTCTTTTAACCAAAACTCGTACTTACTAAGTTTAGCATAAAGCTGATGATCTCTAAACACTTGTAATACCAAATGGAGATGTTCTTCATGTTCCTTTTCATTCTTTGAATAAACAAGGATGTCGTCAATGAACACCACCACAAACCTATCCAGATACTGCCTAAAGACCCTGTTCATGAGATCCATAAAGGCTGCAGGCGCGTTGGTCAAACCAAATGTCATCACTAAGAATTCATAGTGACCATAGCGCGTCCGAAAAGCCGTCTTCGCCACATCCGTATCCTTTACCCTCAACTGATAGTAACCCGATCTCAGGTCTATCTTTGAAAACACTCCTGCCCCTCTCAACTGATCAAAAAGATCCTCAATCCACGGTAACAGATACTTATTCTTTACTGTAACCTTGTTAAGCTGCCTGTAATCGATGCACATCCGCAATGTTCAGTCTTTCTTCTTAACAAACAAGACCGGAGCACCCCATGGAGACACATTAGGCCGGATAAACCCTTTATCCAAGAGTTCTTGCAATTAACTTTTCAGTTCTTTCAGTTCCACTGGAGCCATCTGATATGGAGCCTTAGAAATCGGAGATGCTTCCGGTACAATCTCCACTGATAACTCTACTTCTCTCTCTGGAGGTAGCCCCGGTAACTCTTCTGGAAATACATCTTCAAATTCCCTCACGATCGAAATACCTTGCACTTTAACTTGCCTTCTCCGTGAATCCAGAACTAGTGCCAAATACGCTTCACATGCCTTCCTTATAAACCTCTTAGCCTTCATTGCTGAAATAATATCATGCGACGAACTACTTCCCTCACCTTTTATAACTACAGGTAACTAATCTTTATCTTTGAGAACCACAACCTTCCTGTGACAATGCACTATAGCTCGATGCTTAGCTAACCAATCTATCCCCAAAATAACATCAAACTCATGAAACAGCAACTGAATCAAATCAATTGCAAACTCTGTACCTTGAATTCTTAAGGGACAATTCTGATAAACTTGATTCACAGCAACACTCTGACCCAACGAACTAGACACACAAATCTCATAATCCAATTTTTCCTCACTTCCCAAACTAACACCCAACTTACTAGAACACAAGTAAGAATGAGTAGAACCCGGATATATAAAAACATACACTTCAAAATCAAACAATAAAAACTTACCAGCAATTACCTCCGGTGCGTTCTGCTCATCCCTGGCTTTCATGGCATAGGCTCTACCAGCTGTCGGAACAGGGCAGTCCACAGACTCATATAGCTCTCTCTCCCGGGGCCGTCCACCATGACCCTGTCCTCTACCTCTACCACGGCTTCCTTGTGGAGCATTAGATCCTGCTCGACTACCCTCTTATTGACCTGGAGCATTCTCACGTAGATTCGGACAATTATCAAGGAAATGATCCGTACTACCACACCTGAAGCATCCTCCTGTCAGCCACCTACATTCGCCCCAATGGCGCCTACTACAATGAGAGCATTGAGGCATGTCATCGCCTCTACCACCAGAACCTCCTCTAGCCGTGCCGGATCCTCTAGAAGAGTCCTGTCTCCTCCCTCTAGTAGCCGGACTAGCAGGAGACTCACCAACAGTATTACCTTGAGATTCTCTTAATCTTTTCCCTAAGGAAGAACTGCCTCTAGTGGTCTTCTTCCTCAAAGAACCCCCATGACAAAGGCTCAAGAAGCTGGGGCTGACTGAGCACTAACCTCCACAACTCATAAGTAGAGCCTTGCAATAGTGACACTACACATTCCACTTCTCTATCTGGAGGACATCTGATTTTCCTTAACACCCGTTTCACTTTATCAATCCACATCTCAGCTTTATCTGATTCATCTAAACTGGTGCCAAAGAAATCCTCAGCTCCATACTTCCTCATATTCTCAATAGGTGCCCTAGGTGCAGTTACTCTCTCCAACACCCTGGCCGTATCTTGGGATATCTTAAGCATCGCTTCAAAAAGAACCGCAGGGGTCTCTGGTGCCACCCTAGGGATTTAGCCGGACCCGAAAATGATGGATCTTACTCTTGGGGATTCGCACTCTCGGCTGACCCCTCAAGTGATCCACGAGCAAACTCCATAGCTACAACACACAAAGCACAGTTCGCATCAGGCCAACACAACTCGAATAGACTTTCTATGATACTCTAGCCCAGAAACGTCAAAACCTACTGCTCTGATACCACAAAATGTAACACCCCTTACCTATACATAGAGAACTTCACCCTACAAAGAGGATGAAGGTCCCCGGTAGATAAGGGTTGCCACCCACAGACGCTCAAACAGAATCAATCATTACACACCAATTTCATATACAAATGAATAAATTAAAATTTCATAAGTTATCTGAGAAAAGACCAAGGAGCAAAATATTGCATTACATTAATATGACAAAAGTGGCTTTACATATTTCAAAAGATACAAAAGTGCCTCAGCACCACAGAACGATTACATATACTAATAACAAAATCATTTATAAAATATCCTTTACATAGGTTCAATAGTACAAGACTATAATATATATACAAAAAGAATATAAGGCCTAATTACAAAATCTTTTATCCACTAGTTGTGTTGGCCCTGCTGATGGTTCAACCCTCGGTTCAACCCTTCAAAACCTTCCACACATGCACAGATAAAACACCCGTGCTAAGCGAAAATCGCTTAGTGGGGAAACAAAGATGCACAATGACCACTCATAGTGGCGTTAACAAATAATCACAAGCGAACGGCACAGTTAATTGTTAAGATGCCATAAATTAACTTAACGCATAACAGCACTATAATCATATTATTTCCAATAAGCAATAATTCAGAAATTCACACATAACAACAAATAACACTACTGCACCTGCTATATCAAAACAGTGGATAACGAGTACGCGTAGATACCCGAAGGTATTAACAGTATTCTCATAACACATAGATACCCGAGGGTATCAAAATAATCTTTTAATTTTGTTCTAAAAATCATTTTCTCATAGATTCAGTACAAAGGGATCACGAAGATCCAGTCGGGGGACCTGATCAGGGTCCAAATCATACACTAGCTGCAGCAACACTAGCTCTATTGGGCATGCCTAACTATCCACTTATTCGACTCTAGCAGGTCATGCATAATCCAAGGCACATTTCAATTCACCACATATGTTTGCATCATGTTTTATTAATGATATAGGAAGCATATAAACACATTTATATATAGAAGTAATACAAATTGGAAAGTTAACTATTGTAATCATAAAAGAGAAGTCAAAAAGAAAAGCTAGAGGGTGTCGCGCTCGTGACAGAGGCGAAGTTGACCTCCTGTCGCGCTCGCGTGGAGACAAAAACAGATCTCACTGTCGCGCTCATGACAAGCGTCGTGCCCGTGACAGTGAGTACCCACAAGAGATGTCGCGGGCTCGCGCTCGCGACAGAAGCTTGGCGAAACGCTGAGCTCTCTGTCGCGAGCGCGACGACGTCGCGCTCGCGACAGGGAGTCCCCGCTGCGCACGCCTGGCCGTTTGTAGCTAGACACGCGCAGTGTGACAGAGATCACCGGGCTCTATCGCGACCTCACGACAGAGTCGGGATTTCCACTCCCAATGCCAAAATCTGCAGAAATTCATTCTCCACTTCCACCCACTCACTCATTTGGTTCCAAAACTCAGTTCTAAGTAAAATCCTTCATTCAAACCATTATACACAACATAACCATGCCCTTTGAACCCATTATTGTCATCAAATTAAGTAAATCACAAAATCAAAATCCAAAAGTTTTCAAACCAGCAATTTCTAAGCAAACATGCAAAACTTCCACATTTTAACTCCATCCTTCACAACCCATGCTTCTCAACTCAAATTAAACAACACCCATCACTCATAGAACCCAAAACATACTATCCATATCATCAATTCCAATCATAATACAGAAATCATCAAAATACACAAAATACGCAAAATACACAAATGTTCCCAAACCTCAAAATATAGTGTCTCAATCTCAAGCTCCACTACCACTCGCGATATCCTTGCCTTTCGTCTCCTTAGGCGGAATCTCTGAACCACAAAACCCAGCAAAACCAGAATTCAACCTCAAACATACACTTAGGTATAAAACTCACTCAAAGAAAAGAAGAAGGAAGGACACTAAATTACAAACTTACCAACCAACTCAAGCTAATCCCAACTCACCACAGCTCACCCGATTCCAACAAAAGAAGAATTATAGAAAGAAACAAAGAGAAAGAAGAAGAGGATGAAGAAGTAACGGGAAGAGAAGGAAAAGAAGAAGGAAACGGGATAAGAACAAGGAAAAAAATAGCTATCCCTTTTCTTCTCTCTCCCATGCCACATGGCAACTCCCATTGGGCCACATACTAACTGTACCTAACTCCCATCCTTCAAGCTACACTCAAGACTAATCTCTTAATCATACACTACTCCCATACACTCACTCACACCTAACTATAGCCCACAAGACACACACTACTCTAATACACTCACTCACACTAAAACACAACCCAACTAAAGCATAATAACAAATTAATTTAACCAAAAAACAAATAAACACATGCTCAAAATAAACCACACATATTTACACGCACACAAGGTTCACTCTACTAGGGTGGTTTCGGGGTGTTACACATAGTCCTTAAACAGTTCCAACCAACGGCGCTACCTTATATTCAACTCTTTCTGTGTGAGGAGATATTTTAACCTTTTGTGGTCCGTGAAGATCCTACATGTCTCTCCATACAGATAATGCCGCCATATCTTAAGAGCAAAGATCACAGCTGCTAACTCTAAATCATGCGTTGGATAATTTTTCTCATGAGGCTTCAATTGACGAGACGCATAAGCCACAACCTTCCCCTCTTGCATTAAAACACATCCAAGCCCAACTCCTGAAGCATCACTATACATTACAAACTCCTTACCCGAAGTGGGTTGAGTAAGTACCGGAGCTTCGATCAATAACCTCTTTAACTGCTCAAAACACGACTGGCACTTATCAAACCACTAGAATTTGACCCCTTTCCTTAAAAATTTAGTCATAAGAGCAGCAATAATCGAAAATCCCTTAACAATCCGCAATAATACCTAGCCAAACCTAGGAAACTTCTCACTTCTGGTACATTCCTAGGCGCCTTCCAATTCACAATCGCCTCAATCTTAGCTGGATCAGCTCTGATTCACTCAGCCGAAATAATACGGCCCAAAAAGGACACTTTTTGAAGCCAAAAATCACACTTACTAAGCTTCACAAATAGATGGTGATCTCTCAAAACTTGAAGCACTATCCGAAGTTGCTCTTCATGCTCACTTTCATTCTTCGAGTAAACTAGAATATCGTCAATAAATACCACAACAAATCGGTCGAGATATGGCCTAAACACTCTGTTCATTAGATCCATAAAAGTTGCTGGTGCATTGGTCAAACCAAATGGCATCATAAGAAACTCACGGTTGCCATATCGCGTCCGAAATGCAGTCTTAACCACATCTGCATCCTTAACTCGAAGCTGATAATACCCAGACTGAAGATCAATCTTAGAAAAGATTCTCGCATCATTAAGCTGATCAAACAAATCCTCAATCCTTGATAATAGGTACTTATTCTTCACAGTAATCTTATTAATCTGACGGTAATCGAATGCACATTCTCAACTTCCCATCCTTCTTCTTTACAAACAAAATCGGAGCTCCCCAAGGAGATATGATAGGTCTAATAAAGCCTCTATCCAATAGCGCTTGTAATTGAGTTTTAAGTTCTCTCAATTCTACAGGAGCCATTCGATAAGGTGCTTTAAAAATAGGAGTAGTACCCGGCACTATCTTTATGGACAAATCCACTTCTCTCTCCGGAGGTAATCTAGGCAATTCACTAGGAAACACATCCTCAAACTCCCTAACCACTAGAATATCCTCAATCTTAACTTGACTGTGCTTAGAGTCCAATACCAAATACAAAAATTCTTCACAACCTTTCCTCATAAACGTTCTAGCTTGCATGGCAAAAATAACATTCTCCAAAGTACCCGAGCCTAATCCTTTAACCATAACCGGAGACTGATCTCTATCCCGCAACACAACAGTCTTCCTATGACAATCTACCACTGTCTGGGAACTCTATACCTTGCACTAACAGAGGACAATTCCTAAACACTCTACTCACATTGACACTATGCCCTAAAGGACTAGTCATACAGATCTCATAATCTAACTGGTCAACTTCATGCAACTTATCAAATAACATATCAGAGCACAAGTATGAGTGTGTGGAATCAAGATCTATTAGAGCGTACATCTCAGTATCACAGAGTAGAAACTTACCTGTAATCACATCAGGCGTATCTTGCTTATCCCAAGCTCTCATCGCATAGGCCTTTGCTGGCACCATCTGAGGACAATCTACTGACTCCGATGGAGCACCCTCTCTAGGCCGACCACCTCGACCTCTACCTCAACTAGCTTGAGGAGCATTAAACCCCGATCGACTAGCCTCTTGCTGATCCCTAGTGTTCTCACTCAACTTTGGACAGTTAGATAGAAAATGATCGGTGCTTCCACAATGGAAACATTCTCCAGTAAGCCATCTACACTCGCCCTTGTGGCGCTTACTATAGCGAGAACACTTGGGCACCACTTCACCTCTTCCACCAGAACTACCTCTACCAGCACCCGAACCAACAGTAGATCCCTGCCTCCTACCCCTCGAAGCAGGACCTATAGAGGACTTATCCTGCGGGTTCCTCGATCTCTTCCCCGAGGATGAACCTCCACGAGGGGGATTTCTTCTTTGAGCTCTCTCCCTCAAAATAGATTCAAACCTCTCTGCCCGTATAGCTGCTTTGACAATCTGGTAATAACTGATAACAGGGGTACTCATCAGAGATATGAGCATGGCTCTCAATGACTCATTCAACCCGGCCTCGAAACGCTAACACTAAAACTCTTCTATCAGAATAATCGGAGAAGCATACTTCCCAAGTCGTTTGAACTCCTTCTCATACTCTGCAACCGACATTCCCCTCTGCTTCAGACTTAAGAACTGAGCGCATTTAGTCTCTTTATAAGCCTTGGTCACATACTTACTCGTGAATTCCCGTTCAAAGAACTCCCATGTGACTGGATCTAGCAATTAGGGATGCCTACGAACTAACTTCCACCAGTTGTAGGCCGATCCTTGGAGCAAGGCAACAACACACTCAACTTGCCTCTCAGGAGGGCAACGAATCTCCTCAAGAACTCTTTCCACCTTCTCTATCCACTTCTTCACCAACTCAGACTCATCTAAGCTCGTTCCATAGAAATCTTTTGCCCCAACTTTTCTCATACTCTCTGTCAAGGCTCTCGGAGCAGTAACCCTTTCTTAGACCCAAGCCATGTCTTGAGATATCTTCAACATTGCCTCAAAAGGCATGGTTGTGACCTCAAGACACCAACGGATCTTGCTCTTGGGGATTAGCACTCTCAGCTGACCCCTCGAGTGATCCGCGTACTGACTCCATCTATAACAACCACAAAGACATCCGCATTTGGCCAATACAGTCCTAAACATATATCTATACTCTACAAACACCCAGAAATGCCTAAACCTAAGCTCTGATACAAAAAATTGTAACACCCCTTACCCATACGTAGGAGAACTCATCCACAAAGGGAGTGAGAACCTGTACAAGCAAGGGTGTCACCAAATAAGATAAATACAAAAACAAATACAGAATATATAGATTACAACAGAAATTAAAACTTTCCAAAACTCAAAGATCATTCATTGATATCAAAGGTTCATTACAAAAATATTATGTACATAACTGATATTATAAAAATTCCATCTTCCCAAAATACATAGCGGAAGCATTACAAAAGACTAGGTACAAGAAGAGAGCCCAAAATATTACAAAAAGAACTTAGATACAAAACTAATCTATAGCACTTCAATCCTTTTGTGTTGGTTGGACCTATGGAGACTCTCCCAGAAACTCGACTCCTTCCACACCTGCATGGATAAAACACCCGTGCTAAGCGATAAAGGTTAGTGAGGAAAACACACAATAATATGAACGGCCATTTATAATGGTCGTTAAGGCAGAACACACACACAACAAGGAACATGCTATATTCACATATATTAAATGACAGTTGATCTTTATCAATTATATACAAAAGCTCATAAACAAATTCGTAAATCATACTGATTTCACATGCCCATAATCACAACAAAAACAAACGCCTGCTAACTCACAATAGCGGATAACGAGTGAACACATTGGGTTACCCGAGGGTACAATCGAAAAGCAACATCTTAAATTTTTTCATTCAAAATGTTTTCACATTGGAGGATCTTAAACAAGATCCGAACACATTGAGGATCGCGAGGACCCAAATGGGGACCTGAGCAGGGTCCGAAAGATATTAGGGCTGTAGCTACTGAACTCTATTAGGCATGCCTAACTATCCACTAATTTGACTCTTACAGGCCATGCATAATTCATCAAATCGTATTCATATTGTTAATAAAATCATCCATGCACAAGTCTAATAACATCACAAGTTCGGAAAATAAATATCGAAAGCATAAAAGAAAACCAGTTTTGAAAATAGGAAGTGTCGCGCTCACGACAGGGGCAAAGCTCCTTTAGCGCCGTGCTCGCCCTCGTGCGCAAAGGAACAGATTGGCTTCTATCGTGCTCACAACAAAATGTGCCCGATATCGTTATCGTGATTGCGCACTCTCGCGCGCGCTCGTGACAATGCTGCCTAGCTTAGCTAGGCATTACGCGCTCTGTCGCGCTCGCGATTGCACGCGTGATGCTGCAGCTTGGCAGAATAGAGCTCTGCCTACCGCAAGAGCTGGAATCCCTAAGCTCTATCGAGCCCGTGATAGAATCATGTTTTCCAGTTCTCCTGTAATTCTATAGAAATCCAACACTGTAACACCCCCATCGTCGCCCCCGTTGGAAGGGCGTCGGCGAACGTGCTACCCGATGCTCACTCACATACTTGCACACATACACTAAGGGGAAACACACATTCATACAATGACGACATCCGAGAATACAGTGTAAATTAAAACTTTAAAGAAACAATAGCTGAACATATAATAACTCGAAAACATACATACAATCATTCAGCGGAAGAAGAAGGCGAAAGATAAAATGAAAGAATAATTGAAAACCTAATTACAATAAGATCCTTACCTAGCAAAATACATAAGCAAAAAGGCTAAAAAATTACAGAATCCGAATACAAGAGCTAAAGACAAAAATAACAAAACACTTCTAACTCCTATGTGGCCGACCTTACAGATGCTCGACTCGAACCGAACCAAAACTTGCCACCTACATAGGAAAATAACCTGTGCCAAGCGATAACGCTTAGTGGGGAGGAACAAAGACAACCAACACTAAACAAACGAACATATATCATCGTGCTGAAATACATATAAACTCATATGCAAACACTTACCGGTTCCACCGAAGTCTCAGATATTAGAAGGCAGATCAAACCAAGACACAAATAATATAAACATGCAGATGTCATACCAAAATACTCATATACCAACCAAAAGTTGATTCATACACAATGCAACTATCATGCAGAGATGCACAGACACATTAACTGATACCCGAATTACGGAGTTGATGCACTATACTACCATACAATGATGCACACAAATATCATGCAATGCCACTAGAGGTCCAAACATACAACTATCATGCCATAATACACGCACCCTAGCCGAGAACTGACTGACAAGATCAAAGCATAACACTTCCGCTGTGCCACTCTGAAATAAATAATATCATGCCGAAGACACTCCAAAGCAGAGACCAAAGTAATAACATAACATCACATTATCATGCGAAAATACGAATAAATCTTACATACACTTACTCAGATCCATTAAGTATCAACGCATAATCTCTAACTATCTAAACATGCATAAGATCGTCACCCAACAATCCTCATTCACTAACTGAACCACTTACAAAGCTAATACACCATACCCTCACATTACTACATTAATACACCGAGCAGCATATAGAGAAATATAGAAACCTAATAACATGCTGAAATTACTACAACAGCAGAGACCGGCATAACATATACACAGCAATACTCCATAACACTACACAATATAAATGTTACCACACCATGTAATGTAAACGCATGTCAACATACCGAAATCACTATGATGGCATAAACCAAGGAAACATATATCATGGCTCTACCTTCATAGTATTCAAGAGGACAAGTTCATAAGATTAAACATATTACTTTGCATACTTAAAGCCACCACTGATCCGATTCACATGCTTATATACAATAAAAACATGCTTGAGTCACAAATGTAAATGCATTAGTCGAATCACATTCAAGGCATTTTGAAGCTTATAACACATCATATAACAAATGCGGATAATCGGGTCAGATATAAAATCATGCTTACATAATAAAGACATACATTCCGAAGCCCATATTCACGTTCATATACATATAAAGTGATTCTTCAAATCAATATCATGCTCATTCGGATATCACATTCTCATCGTTATTTCGAAGCAAAACAAAACAATAAAGCACCTGCTGACTCACAATAGTGGATAACGAGTGAACTGGCAGTACCTTAGTGGTATAAATCGGCCAAAGGGTACCTTATGGGTACGAATCGAAAACCATTTCATTTTATCACATTTCAAACATTTTATTGAGGGGGATCTTAAACAAGATCCAAACACATTAAAAAGGATCGTGAGGATCCGAACACATTAAAAGGGTTTGCGAGGAACCAAACGAGGACCTGATCAGGGTCCAAAAGTCCAAAGGTGTTGCAGCTAAAGAGACTCTATTAGGCATGCCTAACTATCCACTAGACTGACTCTCGCAGGTCATGCATAAAACAAACCATGTTTTAAATCACATAATACATATATATAAATCATCAAATATAATCCAGAGTACAGGAGAGGTATACATATATTTATAATGTCAGTCATACCCCGCACAAATCGTATAATGAAACATACAATATAATTCGATCAATACACTTTAGCACTATTCAGAATTCTAAAACATACCAGAGTCAAACATAAGACCATATTCTGCCAACTATTAACAATACATAATCTTAAACATGCAATGATACATTTTACACTTAAACATAGCATATTATTTTGAGAGGAAGTTCATGAGTATATGTATGCATAACACCTATCATGCCAGTGCTTATCGATACAAAATCCTAATCGTACGATAGATGAGGATAACTAAATATAACCCATGCATAATCCAAATTACATTTAAGCATAACACATTAAGTTCAACTGCTAAAGCATAATAATGCATTCAGACATCAACCATAGTATTAAAATAAATTTGGCATAGCATAATACCAACACATGCTGAGTTCATAACTTAAAGCATAAATAACTTATTCCAAAAAAAATCAATTAAAGCATTCCAAAAATTTAGCATAACAAAACATACCATTAAATGGTGTGAGATAAGTAAAATGACACTAAATAATATTTAAAACCAAACATAAGTAAAGAAGGAGCGAAAAAGAAGAGGATCAAAAATCTGCAAATTTGGGGGACAGTAGCGTTTTACACGATGGTATGACAAATCCATACCGCCGTGTAAGACACTTACACGGGGGTATGGCATAACCCATACAGCCGTGTAACATGTCCAACACGGTGCTGGACAGAGGCATTTTACATGGCTGTAAGGGAAACCCTTACCGTCGTGTAAAACTCCCAGTACAGACATACCTGGGTAGTAACGTTTTACACGGCGGTATTGGTATATCCTTACCACCGTGTAAAACCACGGCCTTGCATTTTCTGAGGAATTTCCTCAATTCATATGGCGGTGAGCCAATTCCTTAGCACCGTGTTACTTCTGGAAATTCCAGAAATTGCAAAAAATCACTCCACTTCAAAACCCAAACAACACAACACCAAAATTGCACATTTATACCATATTAATCACCCGAAAACTCACCTTCTTTGCTTGCCATTCACAACCAACATGCAATTTCACATTTCAATCATTAACTTAATTTCATCAATTAACATACATAATCTAACAATCTCACTTAAGCATAACTCACAAAATCACAATCTTAGCCTCATAAAGCAAATTCTAAACTCATCGAACCCAACCTCAAGTCACACAACCATTTTTAAGCATTCAAACAACATGTAATTTTCCAGAATTTTATTAACTTATAAAATCATAAATACACAAATTATTCCAAAAAAAATCATGCATAAACTCATATCAACACTCAAATTTCTGGAAATGACACACAAATACGCATTCATGATCCAAGAAGAATTAGGGCAGAGACAAATTAAAACTCCAATGTAGAAATCAAACTCCCAAACCTCTTGTTACACAAACAGCTACTCTCTTTAAGCTTCAATCTTTAATCTTCTCTTTTCCTTTACTTTGCTTCTTCTTATCACCAATCACTTGCACAAACAAAACCCACAATTCTTAATCCAAATCCTAACTTAAATCAAGCAAAACCAGAAGAAGAAACCCAAATGCAGGAAACCCCAAAACCCAAACACATACCTCTTCAAAGCTAACCCAAAACTCAACCAAGGCACCAATAATCACCAACCACAAGAATGACAAGGAGGAAGGGCAGAAAATAGAGAAGAAAAGAGAAGGAAGAGCTAAAGAAGAGAGGGGAACGGGAAGCAACCCCTTTCCTGCGTTCTCTCTCTTTTCTTTTCCCCTTTTCTTTCTCCTCATTTAATGCACATACCTAACAAGTCCACATGGAAAACTCCCATAGGCTCAAATCAAAATATCTTGTCTTATTACTCTTTGGTCCTTGGCAAATCCTACTTAAATCCTTAGCAATCTTACACTTCACTCACTAACACAATAATTCCTCACTTGAACTTTAATTAATTCTTCAATCGGGTTCTTAATTACTCAAATCCCAAATGCGCACATTACCAAAATATCCTCACTAATACCAACTTAGCATGCACATTCCTACTAGGGCCATTTTGGGGTGTGACAACTCTTCCCTCCTAAAAGAATTTCGTCCTCGAAATTCACCCACTAAACACTTGCATCCAAATAACCCAGACAAACAAAACTAACTTGAATAAAAGCTTGCAATGCAACTTACCAGAAGAATCTGCGGTCTCATCCGCATCCTTGCCATATGCTAAAAACTCCGTGGGCGCTCGAGAAGCTCTGAGCAAATCCTTCACATCTTTTCTAGCCTGCTGAGCTAGATTCTCACTCATCTTCTTGCTGCCACATCTGAAACAAGCTCCAGTCATCAGCCAACACAAACCCCGATGTCGTTTCTGACAGTGCTGACATATAGGCGGTACCCACTTCTTACACTTGTCCCAATGTTGCTTCTGACAATGTTGACACATCGGAGGTTCTTGAATCCTCTTACCCGCTGACATCTCTCTACCCGATCCTTTTCTCTTTTGGGGAACATGCCGAACAAATTCTTGAGAAGCTCGAGGAGCAGTCAATCCATCCAAAATCCGAATCAAC
Organism: Excoecaria cochinchinensis; assembly: GCA_947683425.1. Lineage (NCBI taxonomy): Eukaryota > Viridiplantae > Streptophyta > Magnoliopsida > Malpighiales > Euphorbiaceae > Excoecaria > Excoecaria cochinchinensis. The sequence continues at coordinate 12,442,756 of CANTUQ010000119.1, forward strand.
CCTTGCACTAAGGTCGTATCAACGGAAACAGGACCAGAATCTTCAACCGAAGGATGCTCGAAAATTGAAACACTCTGATCAGCTCTGACCGGGTTCACACTTTCCGTTGTCTCTCCCACCTTCTCATTAGGATCAGACTCCATCTAGACACGACACAATACAAGACACGTCTGCATTAGGCCACGACACAAAACTGGCTCGCATGCAAAAACACGATAAATAACCAACTAGCATACAAAGACTCGACACTCAAACAAACAAAGACAACCAGAACCGCTAAACCTGGGCTCTGATACCACTAACTGTAGCACCCCCATCGTCGCCCCCGTTGGAAGGGCATCGGCGGATGCGCTACCCGACGCTCACTCACATACTTGTACACATACACTAAGGGGAAACACACATTCATACAATGACGACATCCGAAAATACAGTGTAAATTAAAAATTTAAAGAAACAATAGCTGAACATACAATAACTCGAAAACATACATACAATCATTCAGCGAAAGCAGAAGGCGAAAGATAAAATGAAAGAATAATTGAAAACCTAATTATAATAAGATCCTTACCTAGCGAAATACATAAGCAAAAAGGCTACAAAATTACAGAATCCGAATACAAGAGATAAAGCCAAAAATAACAAAACACTTCTAACTCCTATATGGCCGACCTTACAGATGCTCGACTCGAACCGAACCAAAACTTGCCACCTACATAGGAAAATAACCTGTGCCAAGCGATAACGCTTAGTGGGGAGGAACAAAGACAACCAACACTAAACAAACGAACATATATCATCGTGCTGAAATACATATAAACTCATATGCAAACACTTACCGGTTCCACCAAAGTCTCAGATATCAGAAGGCGGATCAAACCAAGACAAAAATAATATAAACACGCAGATGTCATACCAAAATACCCATATACCAACCAAAAGCTGATTCATACACAATGCAACTATCATGCAGAGATGCACAGATACATTAACTGATACCCGAATTACGGAGTTGATGCACTATACTACCATACAATGATGCACACAAATATCATGCAATGCCACTGGAGGTCCAAACATACAACTATCATGCCATAATACACGCACCCTAGCCGAGAACTGACTGACAAGGTCAAAGCACAACACTTCCGCTGTGCCACTCTGAAATAAATAATATCATGCCGAAGACACTCCAAAGCAGAGACCAAAGTAATAACATAACATCACATCATCATGTGAAAATACGAATAAATCTTACATATACTTACTTAGATCCATTAAGTATCAACGCATAATCTCTAACTGTCTAAACATGCATAAGACCGTCACCCAACAATGCTCATTCACTAACTGAACCACTTACAAAGCTAATACACCATACCCTCACATTACTACATCAATACACGTAGCTGCATATAGAGAAACATAGAAACCTAACAACATGCTGAAATTACTACAATAGCAGAGACCGGCATAACATATACACAGCAATACTCCATAACACTACACAATATAAATGTTACCACACCATGTATTGTAAACGCATGTCAACATACCGAAATCACTATAATGGCATAAACCAAGGAAACATATATCATGGCTCTACCTTTATAGTATTCAAGAGGACAAGTTCATAAGATTAAACATATTACTTTGCATACTTAAAGCCACCACTGATCCGATTCACATGCTTATATACAATAAAAACATGCTTGAGTCACAAATGTAAATGCATTAGTCGAATCACATTCAAGGCATTTTGAAGCTTATAACACATCATATAACAAATGCGGATAATCGGGTCCGATATAAAATCATGCTTACATAATAAAGACATACATTTCGAACCCATATTCACGTTCATATACATATAAACTGATTCCTCAAATCAATATCATGCTCATTCGGATATCACATTCTCATCGTTATTTCGAGGCAAAACAAAACAACAAAGCACCTGCTGACTCACAATCGTGGATAACGAGTGAACGGGCAGTACCTTATGGGTACAAATCGGCCAAAGGTTACCTTACGGCTACGAATCGAAAACCATTTCATTTTATCACATTTCAAACATTTTACTGAGGGGGATCTTAAACAAGATCCAAACACATTAAAAAGGATCGCGAGGATCCGAACACATTAAAAGGGTTCGCGAGGAACCAAACGGGGACCTGATCAGGGTCCAAACGTCCAAAGGTGCTGCAGCTAAAGAGACTCTATTAGGCATGCCTAACTATCCACTAGACTGACTCTTGCAGGTCATGCATAAAACAAATCATGTTTCGAATCACATAATACATATATATAAATCATCAAATATAATCCAGAGTATAGGAGAGGTGTACATATATTCATATTGTCAGTCATACCCCGCACAAATCGTATAATGAAACATACAATATAATTCGATCAATACACTTTAGCATTATTCAGAATTCTAAAACATACTAAAGTCAAACATAAGACCATATTCCTCCAACTATTAACAATACATAATCTTAAAAATGCAATGATACAATTTACACTTAAACATAGCATATTATTTTGAGAGGAAGTTCATGAGTATATGTATGCATAACACCTATCATGCTAGTGCTTATCGATACAAAATCCTAATCATGCGATAGATGAGGATAACTAAATATAACCCATGCATAATCCAAATTACATTTAAGCATAACACATTAAGTTCAACTGCTAAAGCATAATAATGCATTCAGACATCAACCATAGTATTAAAATAAATTTGGCATAGCATAATACCAACACATGCTGAGTTCATAACTTAAAGCATAAATAACTTATTCCAAAAAAAATCAATTAAAGCATTCCATAAATTTAGCATAACAAAACATACCATTAAATGGTGTGAGATATGTAAAATGATACTAAATAATATTTAAAACCAAACATAAGTAAAGAAGGAGTGAAAAAGAAGAGGGTCAAAAATCTGCAAATTTTGGGGACAGTAGCGTTTTACACGGCGGTATGACAAATCCATACTGCCGTGTAAGACACTTATACGGCGATATGGCGTAACCCATACAGCCATGTAACATGTCCAACACGGTGCCGGACCGAGGCATTTTACACGGCTGTAAGGGAAACCCTTACCGCCGTGTAAAATTCCCAGTACATACATACCTGGGCAGTAACATTTTACACGGCGGTATTGGTATATCCTTACCGCCGTGTAAAACCACGGCCTTACATTTTCTGAGGAATTTCCTCGATTTACACGGCGGTGAGCCAATTCCTTACCACCGTGTGACTTCTGGAAATTCCAGAAATTGCAGAAAATCACTTCAATTCAAAACCCAAACACAAATACGCATTCATGATCCAAGAAGAATTAGGGCAGGGACAAATTAAAACTCCAATGTAGAAATCAAACTCCCAAACCTCTTGTTACACAAACAGCTGCTCTCTTCAAGCTTCAATCTTTAATCTTCTCTTTTCCTTTACTTTGCTTCTTCTTATCACCAATCACTTGCACAAACAAAACCCATAATTCTTAATCCAAATCCTAACTTAAATCAAGCAAAACCAGAAGAAGAAACCAAAACGCACGAAACCCCAAAACCCAAACACATACCTCTTCAAAGCTGACCCAAAACTCAACCAAGGCACCAATAATCACCAACCACAAGAATGACAAGGAGGAAGGGCAGAAAATACAGAAGAAAAGAGAAGGAAGTGCTGAAGAAGAGAGGGGAACGGGAAGCAACCCCTTTCCTGTGTTCTCTCTCTTTTCTTTTCCCCTTTTCTTTCTCCTCATTTAATGCACATACCTAACAAGTCCACATGGCAAACTCCCATAGGCTCAAATCAAAATATCTTGTCTTATTACTCTTTGGTCCTTGGCAAATCCTACTTAAATCCTTGGCAATCTTACACTTCACTCACTAACACAATAATTCCTCACTTGAACTTTAATTAATTCTTCAATCAGGTTCTTAATTACTCAAATCCCAAATGCGCACATTACCAAAATATCCTCACTAATCCCAACTTAGCATGCACATTCCGACTAGGGCCATTTTGGGGTATGACAAACACTTCCAAAAATCTACCTAAACCTCCAATTGACTCAAAACTTCAACACAATTTAAATTAAACTACCAAAACATCTTAAATAGCATAAAACCCAAGTTTTACACCAATCAACACAATTGAAACATGCAATTAACACAATTAAAATCCATGAATAACCAAACTAGCATTTTTGCTCCAAAAATTCATTCAATTCTCACTTTGGTTCAATAATTCACAATCAAGGCATTCCAACTCAAGTTAATCAAAACCCATAACATTTAGACCAACATAAACATTATGAATCACATGATTTTCATAAAATCAAACCAAATGTAAATCATCACATTATACACCCAAAATCATAAATTTCCCAAACCTTGATCTCTTTTACTCCAAATCAAAGAGCTCCACTTCCACTAGCCTTCCCCTTACCCTTAGGTTCTCTAGGAGGCACTTCTGAGCAAACACAACCCAAAGCACACAAAACTAAAAAACCCTAACTCATACCAACCACTAACCAAATAAATGAAATAGATGAAGAAGAAGAGCAAAACCAACCTAAAACCTTACCAATAAATCTAAGAATTTTTAAATCCCACCAATAATTTCAGCCAAAGGAAGATGGATCAAGATAAAACAAGAGAAAGAAGAAGAAAGAATAAGAAATGGCGTGAAGAGGAAGCAGGAACGGGAGAGCAAGGGGCAGCTGTCCTCCCTTTCTCTCTCCTTGGCTTTTATAGCCACCCTCACTCAACTCATGGCATCAAATCATTGGTGGAACCTACCAACTCACACCCTACAACCATCTTCTATATCACACCCAAGCCAAACTCTACTGCTCACACACTACAACAATACATGAAACCACACTATAACCAAGCCCAAAACATACTTAAAACTCAAATAAAAGAAATTAACACATGCTAAAATACATACACACTGCATACAATATGGCTCAAACTACCAGGGTGGGAAATTGGGTGTTACAAGAAAAATCGAGAGAGGGAATGCACGACGGAGGGGCATGAGAGGATTCCCACCAACTCTGGCGGTGCTCGATGTCTCCGATGCAGCGGTCAATCATGGCATCGCGTTCTCTCCACCCAGCTGCCGTCTCCTATACCATTACTGCCTCTATTTTATCGTTTTCTCTCTCCACAAGATCAAATCTATTTTCTTCATTTTTTGGCGAACTCCAATGGCGGATGGCAACATGGACACCACCACTTGACTCCTGGCAACCTGGCACTCCTTCTTGTACCCATCGTTCCTCCTCACTCACCAGCAAATCAGAGTTGAGGAAATCAAAATATTCTTATGAGGATTTCGATCACACCAGGTCATATGGGGGCGTGTGACCACTTCCATTAGACTCGCGATGGTCTTAGGTACCTTTCGACAGTGGTGGTGCTCCTCCGGTGAAACTCCAGTGACCGGAGACCCATCAAACACAATGTCTGATAAAAAAAAATAAAGAGATTTCGAATTAGTAAGTGCATGATAACCTATTAATTATGCTTAAATGTGATCTAAATGTGTTGATGTGTGTGGATTTATCTCTGTGTTTATATTTTATGTGTTCTGTTTATTTGTATTTCTGAATTCAGAAGAATTTTATTTATTTTATTAATTTGGGAGAGCATTTTTCTGGAATTGAATGTCTTGCATGGTTTATTTCAACTATTGTTTATTTGTGTTTTGTTTGTTTGGTGATTTTTCTATTAAATTACTTTGCACGCTTCAAATTGAATTAAACTTTGTTTAATTTTTTTTATAATTGCATGTCATAAGTTTTAAGGGTTAATCAAAAAATATTAGTTAACCAAACCGAAAAATGAAAATCAATGGATTGGTTAACCGAACATACCAAACTGGTTAACGGTTGAAAAACTAATGTTAATGGACTAGTTAATTTTTTTGCTAATGGATGGATTAACTGGTCCATACTCACCCCTATACATCAATAACAATAATCCACATTTTTAATCATTTATATTTTTTATATATATTTTTTCATTTATTCTAATATTTAATATTTTTAATAATATTCGAAGCCTCAAATATTTTTTTATATTTTATTTTATATGTCCCCATATTTTCAATATAAGAACTACTATAGTATTTTATATTCGCACTTTAATCTAATTATTGTAATATTTTTTTAATTTAATTTTTTTTAATATGGTAAATAAAAATATATAATTATAATATTTAATAAAAATAATCTATTACGTGGAAATATATATATACATATATATATGTACTAGAAAAATAAAACAAACATTCAAAGAAAGTGACTTGTTGCATATTAATTTTTGGCCAAGAAATTTCGAATAAGTTTACGAGCGATGTCGTTGATGTGGCTATATATATATTGTTCTTTTATGTACTTTCATAAATTCATTTGCACTCATAGTCCATTACCTTTTTTAATTAGTATTAACAATTATCCTTTTGTGGCTATATATATATATATATTATTTTTTGATCATGTTGTGGCCACTACATGAAAATGCATTTTTAGCGACGGAATGATTTTTATCGCTAAATAGGGACAGAAAAGCCAAACTGTCGCTATCTTATAGCAAATATGTGTCTTTAGCGATGAAATAAAAATTTTGTGGCTAAAAAAGGAGGGATAAACTTCCCTGCATTTTTAGCGACCAAAATAAGCGACAAAAAAAATATTCTGTCACTAAATTAGGCGCCAAAGAAACTCGCAAAATTTTGCTACTAAATTTAGCGACTGAAGCTGTGGACTGTCACTAAATTTAGCAACGAACATGCCTTTAGCGACGGAAGAACATGTCCGTCGCTAGTATAGCGACGGACATGATATGTTTGTTGCTAGATAACATTTTGCGGCCGTATCTAAGTGTTCATTGCTAAAGTGTTCGTCGCTAACTTTAGCAACGGACATTAACATTCTGTCGTAAATAGTGATAAGGCTTATTCTCCCCGTCACTAAATGGCAACCGGCATTATTTGACTGTCACTAAATAGCGACAAGCGTTATTGTCCCGTTGCTATTTCTAAAGGTATAAAAACCCTTTTTTTCCCTCTCTCCTCCCTCTTCTCCCTCTCATTATTGGCGTGCCCCCTTCCACCCCGCCCCCTAGTCAGATCTGGTGAAGTAGCGTCACCCCTTGCTCGCCACCTGTAAGACCCAAATTTATACCTTAGTCATTTTGGACAAAATTAGGGTATATTTATTAGCAAATGAGTATAAGTGAGTTATTGTGATAAGGACTTAATCGATATTTATGTAATTATGGAGGATAATTGGGTACTTTTTGCATGTAATGCTTAAATTGTGTAATTTAGGTGAGTTTATGTGTTTAATTGCAAAAATTCAATAAATGAGTATGTTAATGTATCATTGTAGTAAATCAAGAGGTTAATATGTTAATTAATAAAAGAGATGGATTAAATAACAAAGTAACAAAATATGCACCAATCAAATTAGGACACATACTCAAGTCCAGAGTTTGTGTAACACCCCAATGCCCCTTGGGAGGATTACATGGCAATTTATAACATATAACACACGTTTATAATCAGCCTATGCAATAACAAAATTAATATAGCCTGAACTAATACTGTAACACCCCGTTTGCCCCCTAGTCGAACGAGCAATATGTATGTGTGTGTATTTGCATAGTTTTGGCATATCATAGGGGTATTTTGGGTATGTATGCATATTTTGTGGGTTTGTTCCTGTGTGGTGGTGCATATAGAAATAAGGTGTCCATAAGTGGAGTTAGGATCACATTCATGTGAGCATATTATTATGTGTGTGTATTAGATGAGATTGCATTGTGTGTGTTGCTCATACATGTGTAGGGTGCATTATTAGAGTATTTCATTGTGTGTGTGTGTGACATGTGCACCTAGTGTGTGAGTGAGTGGTTTCCAACACCAAGATTGTAACAAGTGGAGGATGAGAAAAGAAAGAGAAAGAAGAAAAGGGAAAAATTAAAAATTGGGTTCCATTTCCCGTTCCCTCTTCTTCTACCTCCTTCTTCTTCTTCTTCGTTTCCCCTTAGCCATTATTCCCTTGATCCAAGCTTGTGTGGTGGAGATTAGTCACTCATTGTGTTGTTTGGGGTAAGTTTCTCTATATTTTCTGTTTTGATTTTCAAATTCCCTTCCCTTCTTCATCTTCTTTATTTAGGGTTTTGATTAGGGTTGCTTTGGTGTGTGTGTTTCATTGTTTTGGGTGTTTAGCTGAGCCTACAAGAGATCCTAAAGGCAAGGAAGTTGCTGGATCTAGTGGAGCCAAGTGATTGAGCATCTAATTTTGAGGTTTGGGAAATTTGATTATGTTTTGGTTTTCGCTTGAGATATGATTTTGGGTTTTGTATATATGTATGATTGCTGGAAATTTGAGTATGAATTTGGTTTACTCTATGTGGGTTTCAAGTTTTAAAGTGTGAAAATTGAATGATAAGCTATTGAAAAATGTTTAATTCTCTTGATTCAATTTTCTGAATTTGTGGATGTTGAGTTCATGTATGTTTGAACAAATTGATGCTATATTATGTTGTTTGAGTTGTGATTTTGGATGGCCAAGTTAAGGTAAGTTTGAGGTAAGTTTTTGGTGTTAATTTATTGGTCAAAATGTGTATATTTCGTTGTGGTTGATTGTGTGAAAATTTGGGAATCGTTGAAGTTGGGATTCTGTAGATTTTTGGAAAATCCAGGAGTCACACTGCGGTAAGGCCTGATCTCACCGCCGTGTGGATCGTGGGTTTTGCCTTGAAATTCTGGAGCTGTGTCTTTACAGGGCGGTAAGGGCAAAGCCATACCGCTGTGTAAAACCTTTTTGCCCAGGTGTGAGGCATATCACATGACGGCATGGCGTAAGCCTTACCCTCGTGTGAGTGTCTTACATGGCGGTATGGGTAAGTCCATACCACCATGTAAAACGGTTCTGCCCACTTCTTGCAATTTTTCCATTTTTTTTCCTTTTCATTCCTTTTCCTCTCTTGTATGATTTTAAATGTTATTTAGTGTCTTTTAACATGATTTATTTCTTTAAAAGGGATATTTAGCTATACAATTGATGGATTCTATTGTTTGTTTCCAATTAAGCTAATTGCTTTGCATTTGATATATATATATATGAAGAATAGTAAATGACCATGCTATGTGAGTTTTGATAAATGATATAGAGGGTGATCACATGCTCTATCATGCCATGATTTTTTGTATTATGTGAATATACATGTTAAACTATATAATTGCTTGCTTCAAATTGGATTAATGATTATTTGTGGATTATGTTATGCATGACCTGCTAGAGTCTAGAAAGTGGATAGTTAGACATGCCTAATAGAGTCTTATAGCTGCAGCCCTCACTTCCGTTTGGACCCCGATCAGGTCCCCATTTGGTTCCTCGCGAACCCTTTTATGTGTAAGGATCTTGTTTAAGGTCCCTTTTGAAAATGTTTTGTGAAAGTTAAAAGTAAAATTTGTTTCTCGATTAGTACCCGTAAGGTACTGTCCGTAATCTGCTCACACCCGTAAAGTACTGTCCGTATACTCATTATTCACTCCCTTGAATTAGCAGGTGCTTTGTATGAATTGTGATATGAGGAAACGTATGTGATATATGTATGGGTTCAATGGTGAAAAGTATAATCTGTTATAAGTATATGAATATTGTTATGAGCTTTCTGATGAATGGTTTTAATTATGTGAGTATGAGTATATGCAATTGTTATGCTATGATTATCGTTTATGCATATACATGAGCTACGCGTGTGTATTGCCTTGACAACTGTTGTGAATGGTTGTCCTTACGCTATATGTGTGTTTCCCCACTAAGCGTTATCGCTTAGCACAGTGTGTTACCCGTGCAGGTGCGGAAGGAGTTTGATTTGGGAGAGTCGCAGCCATCGAAGCCAACACAACAGGGTCTTAGTGTAGGGCTTTATTTTTGTATTTGAGGATTCTTTTTGTATAGAACTCTCTTACTTAAGTTTTGTAATAGCTTCAGCTTATATACATGTATTTTGGGATTTGTATTTATCTATCGTATCTCTTGGGTTGATCAAACAGTAATGTAATGCTTCCATTATATTAATGCATGATCAGCCTTAGTTCTTTTGTTTTGCAAAAGTTTTTAATTGCCCTGTATTTATGTATGTTTATCTTTGATTGAATTTATTTATATTTATGCTTTGTGCATTTACACCCTGACTCGTACGGCATCTTACTCCTCATGGGATGGAATCGCCTAAGTACGGGTAAGGGGTGTTACAAGTTGTGGTATCAGAGCCTAGGTTTAGACGTTTCTGAGTGATTATTTATGTGATGCTATGTGTGGATACGTCTATGTTTAGGGCTGGTTTGGCCGATGTGGTTGTCCTTTTGTTTGTTAGATGGATTCTGATTTTGCTCGTGGTGAGCTTGAGGAATCCGCTGAAAGTGTGAATCCTCCAGCTGTAAATCAAGATTCGTCTGTTTCTGTTTCTGTGTCGGCTCAACGTGCTTGGGTCCAGCCTGAGCCCGCTTCCATGCCTTTTGAGGCTATGTTCAGATTGCATCAGGACATGGCTCGGGTTTTGGAAAGGGTGACTGCCCTTAAGGCTCCGATAGAGAGTTTAAGAAGAGCTGGTGTGGAGGATTTTTATGGGACCGGGCTAGATGAGTCAGAGTTAGCTAAAAAGTGGCTTGATAAAGTAAAGAGAGCTTTAAAGGAAGCCAGGTGTCATCCCGATCAGCAAGCTGAATGTGCTATGCCATTGATTCAAGGGTCGGCTTACGAATGGTGGGAGTTAGTATGTAGGCAACCTCAGATGCCTGATCCGGTTAAATGGGAATTCTTCGAAGAGGAGTTCACAAGGAAGTATGTGACTCAGGCTTATAGGGATGCAAGATGGGCGCAGTTTCTAAGTTTGAAGCAGAGGGCCATGTTAGTTTCAGATTATGAGAAAGAGTTTAACCGGTTGTCTCGCTATGCTCCGCGTGGGGTTATGACAGATGATTTCAGATGCAAGCATTTTGAAGCCGGGTTGAACGAGTCTTTGAAGATTGCTTTGATTTCTTTGATGTGTATGCCAGGGGTAAGTTATTATCAAATTGCAGAGGCTGCCATGAGGGCTGAGAAGACAGAATCATTGCTTAGGGAGAGAGCTCAGCGAAAGAGTTCTGCTCGGGGAGGTTCTTCCTCATCTTCGGGTAAGAGATCTAGGAACCCGCAAGATGAGCCATCAGCTAGTTCGGCTACTAGAGGTAGAAGGCAAGGTTCAACAGCAGTATCTGGTTCTGGTAGAGGTGGTAGATCTGATGCTATACCTGTGTGTGCTCATTGCAGTAGGGCTCATCGGGGTGAGTGTAGGTGGCTCACTGGTGGGTGCTTTAAGTGTGGGAGCACCGAGTACCATCTGGCTAGTTGTCCCCAGTTGAATGAAGATTCAGGCCCTCAGGGAGGAGCTAGCAGAGTTGGATCGAATGCTTCGCCAGCTGCTAGAGGTAGAGGTAGGGGTAGAGGTCGAGGCGATCGACCTAGAGATGGAGCTATTTCTGAGACTATTGAGCGTCCTCCACCTATTGCAGCTAGAGCATATGCAGTGAGAGCTAGAGAGGAGCAGGATGCCCCTGATGTGATTGCTGGTAAGTTCCTACTCCATGACACTGAATTATATGCTCTAATAGATCTTGGTTCCACACACTCATATTTGTGCACGCATAAGATTGTTGATAAGTTGCATGTGGTAGATCAGTTAAACTATGAGATATGTGTGACCAATCCATTAGGGCATAGTGTCAGGGTGAGTAGAGTTTTTAGGAGTTGTCCTTTGATGGTTGAGGGTGTTGAGTTCCATGCGGATTTGATAGAGTTACCTTTTAGAGAGTATGACCTGATTTTGGGTATGGATTGGCTGGGCAAGCATCAGGCTGTGGTTGATTGTCATAGGAAGACCTTTGTACTTCGGGATAGGAACTGAGCTCCAGTGTTTGTAAGATGTTTGGCTACCCGATGCACTCACACACGGATAAACACATTCGTTACGTGGAAGCATGCATACAAGCATAAACATACATACAAAAATACGGGTAATTAAAAACTTGACTTACCCTGCGGGCACAAACTGATCATGCAATAACTCACGCACACACGCAAGCACTAAGCTGAAGCATAAACACATGCATACATAAGATCACTCGGCGGAAGCATAAAGTGAATGATAAAATAAAAGGCTCATTTAAAGGAAAACTTAATTACAATAAGATTCTTACATATACAAATACATAAGAAAAAGGTTACAAAATTACAGAATTCGAAATACAGAAACTGAAACAAAATAACAAAACACTGCTAACTCCTATGTGGCCGACCTTGCAGATGTGCGACTCGATCCGAACACAACCTGCCACCTGCATGGGAAGAGAGCCCGTGCTAAGCGATAACGCTTAGTGGGGAGAACACACAAGTAATATGGACAGCCATTCACAATGGTCGCCAAGGCATAACACATTCGAATGTCAAATGCGGATATTCATAACACATATATAATCAGACTTGCATAGCAAAGGCAATACCATACATAATACAATTATCACCATGCAGAACTACATACAATATCACATGCATTAAACTTACCGGTTTCGCCGAGGTATCGAATAGCAACACTTCTCCATGCATATACTCTTAAAAATATTGCACATGCACATATCATACCAAGGTATCCTTATCATAGTGGAACCTGCTCACATGCAACACAATTACCAAGCAAAACTACACCTAACTATCATGCATCCTTAAGAGGTACTAAAACATACTTATCATGCCACAAGATTCCTACACTAAATAAAAACCCAGTGTATAGCATCAAACCACCACACTTCCACTGCACAACTCTAATCCATACAATATCATGCCGTGAATTGCAAACACACAACTACGTATTAAAAACACTGCGATAACTGAGTTCATAGGAACATATAGCATATCGATACCTTATGGCACATGCACTTACCAAACGTCGATCCACATGCATTGCATCTCGATATGATAAATACTCATTCACACATTTAACCATAGTATACAATGATGCAAGCCAGTGTAATTATACATACTAGTTCGCATGCTTACATCTCAACCACTCAATTAGACACATTCATAATACAAAATAGGCGATAAGCATATACAATTGCATACTTGAGTCATATTCAAACCATTCAAACTTCCATGATCACATCAGAAAGATAGCTGATTCATATTACTGAAATCTTAACCAAACGGTTATCATATTCTCATATTCATATCATACAAAGCGAACAGAATACCTGCTGACTCAAAATAGTGGATAACGAGAAATCTGACAGTGCCTCGCTGGCACGAACGGGCGCACCTTACGGGTACGAATCGAAATAATCACATAAACTTTATCTGACAGTACCTTATTGGTACGAACGGGCGCACCTTACGGGTACGAATCGAGAGAAAAACAACATCATTTTCACATTCAAAAACATTTTAACGAAAGGGGATCTTAAACAAGATCCATACACATAAAGGGTTCGCGAGGAACCAAACAGGGACCTGATAAGGGTCCAAACGTTCAAAAGGGGCTGCAGCTAATGAAACTCTATTAGGCATGCCTAACTATTCACTAGACTGACTCTCGCAGGTCATGCGTAATGCAAATCATGTCTCACATCAAGGAACATATTTTAACATATTACATTCATATAATTCATAACATTGTGCATGCATAATACATCCAATTATATTAATATACTTCATAAAATAGTCAAAGTATAAACCTAAAGGCATAACAAGTTCGGAATTCACACATTGGCATCACAAAAGAAAACTCAATTTGGAAAACAGGGAGTGTCGCGATCGCGATAGATTTCGCGCTCGCGACAGAGGCTACTTGCCCATATCGCGATCACGGCAACCTTCGCGATCTCGCGAGGGAACTAGGGCATCTCGCTGTCGCGCTCGCGACATACTTCGCGTTCGCGACAGTGAGCTGCTAACCCAAACAATTTGGCAACCGAGCTCTCTGTCGCGCTCGCGACAAAGGCTCTGCTGCACAGCTCGGCAGAGAGCTCGGACGCGTGCGAGGGCTGCTTTCACCGAGCTCTGTTGCGACCTCACGACGATGTCGCGCTCGCGACAGAGTCGGGAATTCCAACCCTTACACAAGAAATCTGCAGAAAATTCCCTCTTCACAACACCCAAAACTCAACCAACGTCGAAACATCAACTTACCTCATCTCCAACAAGCCACACATCATTGACAACATAAACACAACATCCGTATCAAGAATTCCAATAAAACATGCCACTAACAACATCCATTTACACATTCTATAATGTCAACACTAATTGCCATTCATCTCAATCGCATCCATGTTATGCATTCATACAAATGGTACATCATGCCTAGGTTACTCATGAGATCAACACATAATAGTACTCATCCATAAACCAACCTTCACAGAGTTATTATTAATTACTAGTTAGATCACCAATCTAGATCATACTCCTAAGTTTTCCCAAAGACAACTACTTATATAGTCATTATATTACCCTAGACATGCATAATAAGCTGAGGGGAAGGGTAGGGGATTAATCCGGGTCAACTGAGGGCTCAAAAATAAAAAAGAAAAGGCTTTTACAAGATTTTCTGTCGCGACCCTGTCGCGATCGCGACAGAGGCACACCTCAGGCACCAACAAAAACTGCTTTACTCTCCAGAATTGTATTGCCCAAACCGACCTCTAATCCTCATTTTTAGCCAAAGCTTCCTTCTTAACAAATGTTCCCTAGGATGTCAACATTCAAATTCAACAAATTTCAGATCAAAAGAACATCTAGAACTCCAGATATGCTCTCCACAACCCACACTAGTAACTTAACCCGACACAAAAAGAGACACTAAGTTTTTATCCAAATTTCACGGTCTTGGAGCAAGAATTAGCCCAAGGCTATTTCTAGGATATTTAAAGGCATGGAAGTATTGGTTCTAATGGATCAATAATCACATGATTTAGAGGTCTATAACTATACTTGTGATAAACAAAATACACTGAGGTCAAATAAAAACGGAACAGAATTGCCAAAACTCATGCATTTCAAAGCCAACCCTCATATACATTCATCTCAATCAATAACATGGATTACTAACACATTTACCCAAACTAATTCATGCATAAACTCATATCAAAGCACTCAAATTTCTGAAAAAAAACAAACACAACACAAACTCATGATCCAAGGAGATTTAGGCGAAGACAAATTAAACTCAAATGCAGAAATCAAACTCCCAAACCTCTTTGAAGCACAACCCAGCTGATCTTCACACTTCACTCTTCTCTTTGCCTTTACACTTCTTTTTGCCACCACAAACTTGCACAACAAAACCCACAAAATCTCTTAATCCAAGAACATAACCTTAACTTAAACAAAACCAAAGGAGATGAAGATCCAAAATCTAACTACTTATGTAACGACCGGGCCCGTACAGATCAGAATAAACTCCCCGGAACACATCCCGTCGGGAGGATAGACAGAACTTGGTCCCAACCATTACTCACAGAACTTTACACTCCCCTTGTGCATTTTTGCCTTCCGTGGGATTCGAACCAAGGACCTGGGGATAAGTCCTTTAATTCTTAGAATCCCACTACCATTAGGCAGTGGGATTCTAAGAATTAAAGGACTTATCCCCAGGTCCTTGGTTCGAATCCCACGGAAGGCAAAAATGCACAAGGGGAGTGTAAAGTTCTGTGAGTAATGGTTGGGACCAAGTTTTGTCTATCCTCCCGATGGGATGTGTTCCGGGGAGTTGATTCTGATCTGTACGGGCCCGGTCGTTACAATAAAAGGCGCCTTTTATTGTAACGACTGGGCCCGTACGGAACAGACTCAACTCCCCGGAACACATCCCGTCGGGAGGAGGACAGACAGACCGGGTCCCAGCCATTACTCACAAAACTTCACACTCCCCTTGTGCATTTTTGCCTTCCGTGGGATTCGAACTCAGGACCTGAGGATAAGTCCTTAAATTCTTAGAATCCCACTACCATTAAATTCTTAGAATCCCACTACCATTAGGCTAGTAGCCTAATGGTAGTGGGATTCTAAGAATTTAAGGACTTATCCCCAGGTCCTGAGTTCGAATCCCACGGAAGGCAAAAATGCACAAGGGGAGTGTGAAGTTCTGTGAGTAATGGCTGGGACCCGGTCTGTCCATCCTCCTCCCGACGGGATGTGTTCCGGGGAGTTGAGTCTGTTCTGTACGGGCCCGGTCGTTACAACTTACCTCTTCAATCTTGCTCTCAAACACTTCCAAAACTAGCTCCAAACCCACACAAACAAGAGAGGAAACGCAAGAAACGGGAAAGAAGAGAAGAAGAGGAAGAACAGGAGAGAGAGGAGGGAGCCCCAACGTGAATCTGCTCTACCTCTCTTTCTTCTTTTCCTTTAACTCTTTTCCCATTAATTGCCCACCTACCAAGCCACTGTCCCTCTCCTATTGGACCAAACATCCACTCACTTAACTTTTCCACTCTAAGCACCATACACAACACACACACAAGCATTTCTTGAATAAATATCTTCAAGGCACCAAACTTGAGCCACACCCAATCATTCCTTAAATCCTACTTACATCCAAGGCACCATACATACCAACCCACACTATAAAACCTCTTAATCCACTTATATCCTACTTCCATACACCACAAGCACACCATAAAATTCCTCCACTAAACTTATTTAATTATTTCCTTTGCAATTAAATCCTTATTATCCGATTTTTCTCAAGCATAAATTACTGAAATACCCTTCAATTCCCAACTTAACTTGCCAACTCCTACTAGGCCTGATTTGGGGTGTGACAATGTTAGTCTTCTTCTTGTTCACCAGTCTTGCCCCCTTTTCGGTACTCAATATTTCATTAAATTAGTTCGTATTGGTTTGTGAGTTGTGATTAATATCTTCTAATTTGAGTGTAGAAATTTTGGATGAAGCTAAATCTCAAATTGGAGTGCTAAATGGACTCTACAGCCAACTCGCTAAAATTATTTGTTATTGTCCTGGCCAATATTATAGGTAAAGGATATCTACTTTAAATTTAGTTTATTTGGTTAGTAATCTTTAATTTGTTTTATTTTATAAAGGTCTCATGGAGATTGGTGGAGTGAAACTCAATCGACGGTTTCTTTGCTTGTGTTTATGCACTGGTTAGAAACTGGAAATCTACTTTTGCACTTTGAGGTTGAATAAAAACTTAGATGTATGTCCATGATATTTTTACACAATTTAATTGCATTATTGCATAATATTTGTTTAGTTTAATCTTTTTTTTTCTTTGGCGCCATGAACAGTTCAGAGTTCAATTTGGACATTGAGGACTATCTTATTGGTCAGTAATCTGTAGTCTCTTGTATGTTTTCTTATGGATTATTTTTCTTAATTTTGTGTTTTTTCCATAAAATTGAGTTTGCTTGACGAAATACCATGATTAAGTGGGCACAGTTTTAGCTATGCTTATGAACTATCAGCATTAATAGCACTCTGTACTTCGGAGTAAACAATCTAACCATTTAGATATAACTATATCAAGATGCAAGTACATACCTTTGTTTCTGTTTGATAATGGCACTACCTTTGTTAATCTTTAATTAATCTACCCAATATAAAAATATAATTACAATTATTATAAAATTCAGTTATGCTTTCATTCATCAGCATATTTTCTTTAATTAAATTTCATATTTTCTTGATACACATTAAGTAATAAAATAAATTATTCTTTAAATAGTTCATCCTTGTAACACCCCATACCAGTAGTTGGTACCGATATCGGATGTCACTACACTACTGTCTAATTAATACTTATGGCAAATTCGGTTAAAAAAATTCTTTTTCTTTTTTCTTCTTATATCAATTCATATAATCATTTATCTTTTTACTCCTATGTCACTAACAGTCTTGCTCAATCCAGTTTAGACATTTCATTTAACATATCATGTCATTCAATAATCACCTATAGCATTCATCATATCAACGATACACAGTACATAATCCATTCTAAACTGTTACATATATATATATACATGCCGAATAACTTAAACTGTCTTATTTACTATTCATTTAATCAAAATTAGGAAGCATAACGACTATAACTTAACTACCTCAAAACTTGCAATTCAACAATACCATAGCCCAACTCAAGGGCACAACAATTATAACTTAATACACATTTAAAATTTTAATTCATTCCGGTCCATTACATATAAACTAATCCAAATAACCAAATGTATCATTACATCTAACTATCCCATTACATAAAGTGCATCCATGCATTCTAATAACAATACATATAACATTCTTAGCTTCACTCCCATATTTTAGTCTGATCTCAAAGCTGGTGGTTTGTCTGCTCCACAGATGCCTTCCTCGGTACCTACACGCAATTAAATAAATTACGTACTGAACATTAAATATACTTAGTGGTGATTACAAATCTAATAATTTCCAAATCTAAATTATGCACACACATAAGCATAACACACACTATATTTAATTAGTTCACCAATTTCATTTAAGTCACTTTGTAACACCCCGATTCCCACCTTAGTTGTTTTGAGCATGTGTGTGTGTATGTGCCTTAGGATTTAATGGCATGATAGTTTTAATTATGGTATTATAGTTGTGTTAGGAAGATTAGGAGGTTTAGAAGAGGAATTTTTGCCAAACTCACCAATGAGCTTATGACATGTGGCAAGAGAGAGAGTGTAAGAAAGGAGTGGTTATAAAAGCAAGGAGAGAGAAAATGAGAGAGAGCAAATCTGCCCCTCTCTCCCATTTCCTCCTCACGCCATCTCTTTCTTGCTTTCTTCTTCTTCCTCTTTCCTTGCCCTAGATCAGTTCCTTTACTTGTTGTTTGGTTAATTTGGCAAATCCTAAAGCCACTCAAGTAAGTATTGCTCTCTTCTTCTTCTTCTTCTTCTTCTTCTTCTTCTTCTTCTTCTTCTTCTTCTTCTTCTTCTTCTTCTTCTTTGTTTTTGTTTGGGTGTGTATGGCTGTGTGAGGGTTTGTAATTTGTTTGTAATGTTGGATATGGATTTTGGTTCAGAGATTCCTCCCAAGGATCCCAAAGGAAAAGAGATTGTTGGTGGGAGTTTAGCTCTTTTATCTTTTGGAGCTAAGAAGTTAAAGGTTTGGGAATTTGCTTGATTTTGCATATTTTTATCTTTGAATTTCTGTTGTGATTTCGGTAAATTGAGAGTGAAATTGTATATATTTGTGCTTAATTGAAGTGTATGATGATGTATTGAAGTGATATTGTTGTTTTGGGTAGTGGAATTGAGTTTGGGTATGAGCTAATATGGTTTTTAGGCAAATTTTTTGGTTTGAAGAATCCTTAGTTTGAATTGTTTAATTTGTTGTTTTAGTTCATGATAATTAGCATAAAACTTGGGTTTTATATTGTGTAATGTGATTTGAGTGCTTATAAATGATTGTGTTGATGTTTGTTGGGTGAATTGCAAGTTTGGGGATGGTTTGGTTATAGAGTTTCCTACAGATTTTGGCTGAAGAAGCTGAAAACCCGACTCTGTCACAAGAGCGATAGAGCCTGGTCATTCGAGCTCCTGCTAAGGAGTGTCTCTATCACGGGCAAGACTTTGGTCGTGAGCACGACATAGAGCTCGATTGCCGAGTAGCTGTCGGACTAATTTTTTTCTTGAGCGCAACCTATGTCTCGAGCATGATAGAGGATTGACAGACCTTCCTCGTGCGAGCATGGAGGCTATCGCGAGTGTGGCATTAGACAAATTTTTCCTTTGTCGCGAGTGCAACCGTCCCCTGTTCTGTTATGTTATTTTTTTTCTATGTATTTTTGCATGGTTGCTCACTCATGCTTTGCAAATGCAGTTAAGTATGAATTTTAATGTATTTTAGTATCTTCTATATGTGTTTATTGTGTTAGTTATGCCCAGCTTCCAAGAGTCAAGTTAGTGGATAAATAGGCATGCCTATAGAGTTCTTTTAACTGTAGCCCCTTTGTGTTCTGGACCATGATCAGGTCACCATTTGGGTCCTCGCGATCCTTATGAGTTTTGATCTTGTCTAAGATCTCCAATATGAAAATGTTTTCAGATGAAAATGAAAGAAGTTACTTTTGTTCGTTCCCACGAGTACTAATGTGTTCACTTGTTATACGCTACTCTGAGTTTGCAAGCATATCTTTGATTCTCTTATGAATACGATTGCATCTTCTGATATTATATGAATGTATTTATGTTTAGTATTTTTGGTGAATCTAAGGTATGATATAAGTACTATGTTCTTACATGGATTTATGTATATTTCTGTGTGTGACATATGAATGTGTTTTGCTTTAACAGCCACTGTGAGTTGTTGTTCATCTTTTGTTTTTCCCACTAAGCATTATCACTCAGCATAGGTGTTTCATCCGTGTAGGTGTAGAAGCTATTAGAATTTTTGAGAAGTTCGATCCACAGTCATCAGAGCCAACACACTAAAGATAGAGACTTTTTGTATTTTGTTCTTTGATATAAAGCCTTTTTGCTATGTAAATGATTTTGTACTTTCAGTTTAGTATTTTTGTAATTATGTAAGGATGTTATTGTACCCCTATTGTAAAGAATACTCCGTTATATCAATGAATGGGATTGAGATGTTAAGTTTTAATTTACTTTGTCTTATTATTATTTTGCACACTTTTGTTATGTATGATTCTTTTGTTTGGTGACAACCTTATCTATACGGGCACTCACTCTTCCAAGTAGGTGAGCTCCCCTACGTATAGGCAAGGGGTGTTATAATTTTATTGGTATCAGAGCATAGGTTTAGTCTTTTCTGGGCGACCGCAGAATAGAATTTTGTCTAAGATTGTGTTGGCCAGATGCGAATATTTTGTGTTTTGTTGTTAGATTGAGTTTGCGCGTGGGTCCCTCAAGGGGTCGTAGAGAGTGCGAATCCCCAAGAGCAAGATCCATCTATGTCTGATCCTGCTCAACTAGCTAGGGTGTAACCTAAGGCTCCAGCTATGCATTTTGAGGCTATGTTATAGAGTTATGGATATCTCAGGATATGGCTCGAGTCTTAGAGAGGGTGACGGCCCCGAAAGCTCCGATTGAGAGTGTGAGGAAGTCTGGAGCTGAGGATTTTTATGGGACCAGTTTGGACGAGTCCGATAAGGCAGAGTTATAGATTGAGAAAGTTAAGAGGGTTTTGGAAGAGATTCGCTATCCTATGAATAGGCAAGTTGATTGTACGATTTCACTCTTGCAAGGTTTCGCTTACGATTAGTGGAGATTGGTTCTGATTCAACCTCAGTTGCCCGACCCGGTCACATGGGAGTTCTTTGAACGGGAATTTTATGGTAAGTATGTGACTAGGGCGTACAAGGAAGCCAGATGGGCACAGTTTTTGATTTTCAAACAGAAAGCCTTGTCAGCTGTTGATTATGAGAAAGAGTTTAACCGGCTTAGTAAGTATGCTCCTCCAAGTATGCATACAGAAGATTTTTGATGTCAGCATTTTGAAGCAGCTTTGAATGAGACTCTGAGGGCAATGTTGATCTCGTTGATGAGTTCTCCAATAGTTAGCTACTATGAGATTGTGCAGGCGGCTTTGCAAGCAGAACACTCGGAGACGGTTTTGAGGGATAGAGCACAGAAGAGAAATGCTTCTCATGGATGTTCATCCTCAGGGAAGAGATCTAGGGGTTCACAAGGGAATTCTCTAGATGAGTTTACTCCTAGCCCTGCTTCATGAGGTAGAAAATATGGGTCTTCTCAAAGTTCTGGCACAGGTAGAGGAAGTTTTAGTGGCCGAGGTGATGTAGTGCCAGAGTGCTCTCATTGTAGTAAGCGCCATCGGGGTGAATGGCGTTGGTTGACAGGTGGTTGCTTTAGGTGTGGCAACACAGAACACTTCTTGTCCAACTGTCCGAATTTGCCTGAGAATGTGCAAGGGAGGCAAGAAGCTAGTAGAGCGGAGTCTAATGCCCCTAATGCAAGTCGAGTTTGAGGAAGAGGTCAAGGTCATGGTGGCCGGCCTAGAGAAGGTGCTTCATCTGAGTCTATAGACCGCCCACCAGTAGCGCTAGCGAGAGCTTATGCTATAAGAGCCTAGGAGGATCAAGATGCACCGAAAGTGATTGCTGGTAAGTTCTTACTCTTTGACACTGAATTGCATGCTCTAATAGACCTTGGGTCCACACACTCATGTTTATGTTCTGATAAGATGTGTGCTAAATTGCCTAATGCGGATCAAATATATTATGAGGTTTGTGTGACCAGTCCCTTAAGGCATAGTGTTAATGTGAGTAGAGTGTTTAGGGATTGTCCTTTGATGGTGCAAGGTGCAGAGTTTCCTGTGGATTTGATTAACTTTCCGTTTCACAAGTTTGATATGATTTTGGGCATAAACTGGTTGTGCAAGCACCGGGCAGTAGTGGATTATCATAGGAAGACAGTAGTGCTCAAGAGAGGTGATCAGTCAGCAGTTGTTATGAGAGCTTTGGGTTTCAGCCCCTTGGGGAATGTAATCTCAGCAATGCAAGCGAGATGATTTTTGAGAAAGGGATGCGAGGCTTTTTTGGCCTTGGTTTTGGATTTTAGACGGAGTCAAGTTAAGATTCAGGATATCCCAATAGTTAAGGAGCTTATGGATGTATTCCTTGAAGAGTTGCCGGGTTTGCCACTAGAGAGAGAGGTAGGGCCATCCATAGAGATTACGCCAGGCACTACTCCTACCTCTAATGCTCTTTATCGAATTGCTCCTATGGAATTGAGAGAGTTGAAAACTCAATTATTGGAGCTATTGGATAAAGGCTTTATTAGGCCTAGCATTTATCCATGGGGTGCTCGAGTTTTGTTTGTTAAGAAAAAGGATGGCACCTTAAGGATGTGTATCAACTACCGGCAGATCAATAAAGTTACTGTGAAGAACAAGTATCCATTACCAATGATAGAGGATTTGTTCGATTAGCTTAGGGGAGCCGGAGTGTTTTCCAAGATTGATCTGAGGTCAGGTTATTATCAGTTGCGGGTTAAGGATGTGGATGTGGCTAAGACCGCTTTTTAAACACGATATGGCCACTATGAGTTCTTAGTGATGCTGTTGGGATTGATCAATGCACCAACGGCTTTCATTGATTTGATGAACCGAGTGTTTAGGCCATATCTTGACTGATTTATAGTGGTGTTCATTGATGACATTTTGGTATATTCGAGGAACGAGAATGAGAATAAGGAACATTTGCATTTGGTACTTCAAGTATTGAGAGATCACTAGCTTTTTGCTAAGCTTAGCAAATGTGACTTTTGGTTGAAAGAAGTATCTTTCCTAGGGCATATTGTCTCCTCGGAAGGTATCCGAGTGGATCCATCTAAGGTGGAAGTGATTGTAAATTGGAAGCCACCTAAGAATGTGCCAGAGGTGAGGAGTTTCCTTAGGTTAGCTGGATATTACAGGCGGTTTGTGAAGGGGGTTTTGGTTATTGCTTCGCCTTTGACTAGGCTTCTTTAGAAAGGAGTTAAGTTCAAGTGGTCAGACAAGTGTCAAGTAAGTTTTGATCAGTTAAATAGGATGTTAGTTAAGGCTCATGTACTTACTCAACCCATTTTGGGTAAAGAGTATACTATGTACAGTGACGCTTCAAGTATTAAACTCGGTTGCATTTTGATGCAAGATGGTAAGGTGGTAGCCTATGCTTCCAGGTAATTGAAGCCTCATGAACAAAATTATCCGATGCATGATTTGGAATTGGTAGCAGTGGTGTTCGCTCTCAAGATTTGACGACACTATTTGTATGGAGAGACTTGTCGGATCTTCACCGACCACAAGAGCTTAAAGTATCTTCTAACTCAAAAAGAGTTGAATCTCAAGCAGAGACGGTGGTTAGAATTACTTAAGGACTATGATTGCATTATTGATTACCACCCGGGTAAGGCGAATGTGGTTGTAGATAAGTCAGTTGCTGCTTTATCTCTGCATTGGGGTAGATGGATATTTGGATCCGATGCAGCTTTAATTGCCCAGCTGAAAGCTAAGCCTTATTTGAAGCAGTTGATTATTGATGCTCAGAGGAATGACCCAAAAGTACAGCAAATTATGCAAGTAGTTCAGAGTGGGAATCAGACTGATTTTTCTGTTGAGGGTGGGGTGTTAAGTTATAGAAATCGTTTTTGTGTGCCTAATGACGATGAAGTAAAGAAAAAGCATTTAAAGAGGCATACACGATGGTTTTCACTATGCATCCTCGAAGTGAAAAGATGTACTGCGATCTGAAACAGTTCTACTGGTGGCCCGGAATGAAAAGAGATATTGTGGATTTTGTTTCTAAGTGCTTAACGTGTCAACAGGTAAAGGCTGAGCACCAAGTTCCATCTGGGTTGCTCCATTCTTTACCTTTTCTTCAGTGGAAGTGGGACAATATCACTATGGACTTTGTATCAGGGTTGCCTTTGACTCAATAGAAACATGATTTAGTTTGGGTAATAGTCGACCGACTTACTAAGTCTACTCATTTCTTACCGGTGCGACTAGACTACCCGATGGATAAGTTGACAGAGATTTATGTGAATGAAGTGGTCCGAATGCATGGAATTCCGTTATCAATTGTATCAGATCGAGATTCGAGATTTACATTAAGTTTTGGAAAGAGTTGCAAGCTGCTTTGGGTACCCGATTGAATTTCAGCACTACTTTCCATCCTTAAACAGATGGGCAGTATAACACCCCTGACACCTCCATTGGAAGGATGCCGGGTGTGCTACCGACACTCACTCACGACACGGCAAACATTCATGCATAACAATACATATGTGCACTAAGCGAAAGCATTTACTAACAAATAATAATAAAAAATCATGTATCATATATAATCAAAATATAGTTATATACAATATCCAAAAGATTACGTCTTAAATCCTTTACAAAAAAAATAATACATACAAAAAGAATAATACAGGAGGAGACAAAAATAAATAACTCTACTCCTATGTGGCCTGCCTGCAGATACGCAACTCAAACCGGAACCAAAAACCCTACTACCTACATGGGAAAAGAACCCGTGCTAAGAGATAACGCTTAGTGGGGAGGAACAAAACAACAGAACACTATACAATAATATCATGCATTAATACATAAATGTAAACATGCATCAACATACAGAATTTACTAAGTATCAAAGGATAGAATTATATAAGTCAAAAATCACTATATGCAATCAGAATTGATAATAGAAAGCACGAAATAATTGCACTAACTAGAAGCACACAATGTTCACAACACTTCACTAAACAAATACCAAACACTTCACACAATAGCCTTAATTTCACTGGTGGAGGATACAGGAACAGTACACAGGAGACCAAAGCCTTAAAATAGTTTTTATACCCGAAGGTAGCGTGGGAGACTGGAGTCTCAAAACATTTTATCACTACACGGAGAATGACCATCTCGGAGGTCGGCCGAAAGACCCAAACGGGGCCAACACTGATAGCTGCACTCACTAACCCTTCTTAAGCATGCTTAATTATCCACTACCTTGGCACTTCAGGCTAAAAAAAACACTCATTCTAAATATTTAACACTAGAAAATGTCATTAATTATTAACACAAGTCAAAAACATCAATACACTAGTATAAAAATACCAAACATAACTTACACAGTGCTAAAAGCCATGCGAAAGAGAAAGAAGAAGACATCCAAGCAAAACAGGACAAAACAGGCAGGAGGAAGCCTCATTATCACGATCGTAACTTGTGTCACGCTCGCAACAGTAGCCGGGGGGAAAAAGGCCAGTCGTGAGTCGCACACGCAGTTGCGACTCGTGACGAAGCTGCCTCACGCGCCACAAGAGAGAGGGGTCACGAGTCATGATCCTTGCTCACGACTCGTGACGAAGCTCCCTCGCGAGAGAGAAGGGTCACGAGTCATGATCCTCGCTCACGACTCGTGACGAGAAGCTCCCCCGCGCCTCATAAGAGAAAGGGGTCACGAGTCATGATCCTTGCTCACGACTCGTGACTGCCCACACAAGCTTCAGCCATCTTCACGACTCATGAAGATGCCTGGCGCCACCGCCGAGTCGTGATGCCTCCTCACAACTTGGATGAAACCCCTCAGCACACTGCGCACGAAAGTGAATTACGCGATTCTATCGCGCTAGCGACAACATCGTGTTTTCCAATTCCAACAGAAAACCTGCAACTCACAGCTAAACCAAAATAAAACCCATTTAACCCAAAATCATTTAACATGCAAAAACATGGAAATTCTTACCTCCAATGCCTTCAAATCATGCTCAAAACATAATTAACACAATAATCAAACACTTTGAACTTTTGAAATCAAACTACTAACAAACCCAGAATTTCATCTCATAATCATATACTTTAATTCAAAAAGGACATGCAAAGCATTTTAACTCTATCATCTCAATCATTAACATACATCACTAACTATCCCATCAATTAACACATGCATAACCACATATTCACAAATAATCTAAGAGAACAGGGCAATCCAAAACAAATTAAACTCATCCAAGAACAGAACTCCCAAACCTGACAATGAAGCTTCAATCCAACTCCTTCACAAAACCCACTTTTTCCTTTCCCTTGCTCTTCCTTCTCTCCTTCATTTCTTGCATAAAAACCCAGCCAAGAACATACTTAATCAAACCATATAATAACCCTCTTTAAAACCCAGAAAACGGGGAAGTAGATGAAGGAGAACCCAAAATAAAACTCAAGAAAAACCAAGCACTTACCTTCAAAACCCAGCTCAAAAACTCAGAATTCCAATCTCAAAGCCCTAGATGCAAGTTAGACAACAAGCAAGAGAGAGTAAAAAGAAATGATGAAGAGGAAGGAGAAAAAGAGGAAACGTGAGAGAGAAGAAAATCTGCTTTTCTTCCTTTCCTCTCTCCTTCCCTCACTTCACATTAATTACTCTCACCTACCCATGCCACATGGCACCATCTTAATGGACCAACTAACCCCCTTTGACTTTCATGTCCCATGGCACCATACACAACACACAATATAGTCTCTTACAAATACTTTACATCCTTGGTACCATACACCACATGCACACTCGATCAACTCTTATAATATCCCCACAATCCTTGTACCATACACATAATCCACTACATGATTTCCTTAATTACTCAATTTCCACTTTCACAAACTACTGAAATACCCTTAAATTTTTCGACTTAACACGCAAGTTCTAACTAGGCCCTTTTTGGGTTGTTACAGGCAGTCAAAGAGGGTTATTCAGATTCTTGAGGATATAATTCAGGGTTGCATTATGGATTTCTCGGGTAGTTGGGACAGATATGTGTCTTTGATGGATTTTGCATATAATAACAGTCATCAAATGAGCATCGAAATGGCACCGTATAAGGCTCTATATGGAAGGAAATGTAGAACACTAGTTTGTTGGACTGAGCTAACAGAATGTTCTTTTATTTGTTCGAAATTAGTTAAGGACACTGAAGAAAAGATCAGAGTGGTGTAACAGAATTTGAAGGTAGCCAATGAAAGACATAAATCATATTCTAATTTGAAGAAGAACGATATTCAGTTTAATGTTGGGGCTAAAGTGTTCCTTAAAATATCACCTTGGTGAAAGGTTTTGCGTTTTGGCAAAAAGGGAAAGTTGAGTCTGAGGTTTATAGGGCCGTATGAGATTTTGGATAGAGTTGGTCTAGTTGTGTACCAGTTAGCATTGCCATTGGAATTAGCTAAGTTGCACAACGTATTTCATGTGTCGATGCCTCGATGGTATAGATCAGATGCGTCTCATGTGTTATCGGTTCAAGATGTGCAGGTTCAACTGGATTATTCTTATGATGAGGAACTGAAAACTATTTTGGCTCGGGAAGTAAGACAGCTCAAAAATAAGCAAATCCCTTTGGTTAAAGTAGTATAGCAACACCATGGAGACGTGGAAGCTACATGGGAATAGGAATAAGTTATGAGATCTCAGTATCCACAGTTGTTTAGTTCAGGTGAGAATTTTGAGGATGAAATTCTTTTTAAGAGGGAAGAGTTGTAACACCCCGATTCCCACCCTAGTAGTTTTGAGCATGTGTGTGTGTGTGTGTCTTAGGATTTAATGGCACGATAGTTTTAATTGTGGTATTATTGTTGTGTTGGGAAGATTAGGAGGACTAGAAGAGGAATTTTTTGCCAAACTCACCATTGAGGATGTGACATGTGGCAAGAGAGAGAGTGGAAGAAAGAAGTGGCTATAAACGCCAGGAGAAAGAAAATGAGAGAGAGAGCAAATTTGCCCCTCTCTCCCGTTTCCTCCTCGCGCCATCTCCTTCTTGCTTTCTTCTTCTTCCTCTTTCCTTACCCTAGATCAGTTCCTTTACTTGCTGTTTGGTTAATTTTGCAAATCCTAGAGCTACTCAAGTAAGTATTGCTCTCTTCATCTTCTTCATCTTCTTCTTCTTCTTCTTCTTCTTCTTCTTCTTCTTCTTCTTCTTCTTCCTTATTTTTGTTTGGGTGTGTATGGCTGTGTGAGGGTTTGTAATTTGTGTGTATGTTGGTTATGGATTTTGGTTCAGAGATTTCTCCCAAGGATCCCAAAGGAAACGAGATTGTTGGTGGGAGTTTAGCTCTTTGATCTTTTGGAGCTAAAGAGTTAAAGGTTTGGGAATTTGCTTGATTTTGCATATTTTCATCTTTGAATTTCTATGGTGATTTCGGTAAATTAAGAGTGAAATTGTATATATTTGTGCTTAATTGAAGTGTATGATGATGTATTGAAGTGATATTGTTGTTTTGGGTTGTGGAATTGAGTTTGGGTATGAGTTGATATGGTTTTTAGGTAAATTTCTGGGTTTGAAGAATCCTTGGTTTGAATTGTTTGATTTGTTGTTTTAGTTCATGATAATTAGCATAAAACTTGGGTTTTATGTTGTGTAATGTGATTTGAGTGCCTATAAATGATTGTGTTGAAGTTTGTTGGGTGAATTGCAAGTTTGGGGATGGTTTGGTTATAGAGTTTTTTGTAGATTTCGACTGAAGGAGCTGAAAATCGGACTCTGTAGCGAGGGCGATAGAGCCCGGTCATTCGAGCTCCTGCTAAGGAGTGTCTCTGTCACAGGCGCGACTTCGGTCGCGAGCGCAATAGAGAGCTCGGTTGCCGAGCAGCTTCCGGGCTGATTTCTATAACGAGTGCGACAGTGAGCTTCCCAGCCCTCTGTTGTGAGCGCGACAGAGGCTTGCCAGCCCTTCCTCGCGCGAGTGCAAAGGCTATCGCGAGCGTGGCATTGGTCAAATTTTGCCTCTATCGCGAGTGCGACTGTCCCCTATTCTGTTATGTTATTTTTGTTCTATGTATTTTTGCATGGGTTCTCACTCATGCTTTGCAAATGCAGTTAAGTATGAATTATAATGTATTTCATTATCTTCTATATGTGTTCATTGTGTTGAGTTATGCCTAGCCTGCAAGAGTCAAGTTAGTGGATAACTACGCATGCCTATAGAGTTCTGTTAGCTGCAGCCCCTTTGTGTTCTGGACCCTGACCAGGTCACCTTTTGGGTCCTCACAATCCTTATGAGTTCAAATCTTATTTAAGATCCTCAATGTGAAAATGTTTTCGGATGAAAATGAAAGAAGTTACTTTTGTTCATACCCACGGGTACTAATGTGCTCACTCGTTATCCGCTACTCTGACTTTGTAGGCATATCTTTGTTTCTCTTATGAATGCGAATGCGTCTTCTGATATTATATGAATGTAATTATGTTAAGTATTTTTGGTGAATCTAAGGTATGATATAAGTACTAAGCTCTTACATGGATTTATGTATATTTTTGTGTGTGCCATATGAATGTGTTTTGCTTTAACAGCCACTGTGAGTGGTCGTTCATCTTTTGTTTTTCACACTAAGCGTTATCGTTTAGCACGAGTGTTTCATCCGTGTAGGTGTGGAAGCCGTCAGAATTTTTGAGGAGTCCGATCCGCAGTCATCAGAGCCAACACACTAGAGATAGAGACTTTTTGTATTTTGTTCTCTGATGTAAAGCTTTTATGCTATGTAAATTATTTTATAATACTTTCAGTTTAGTATTTTTGTAATTATGTAAGGATGTTATTTTACCCCTGTTGTAATGAATACTTTGTTATATTAATGAATGGGATTGAGATGTTAAGTTTTAATTTACTCTGTTTTATTGTTATTTTGCACGCTTTTGTTATGTATGGTTCTTTTGTTGGTGACACCCTTATCTATACGAGCACTCACTCTTCCAAGTGGGTGAGCTTCCCTACGTATAGGTAAGGGGTGTTACACACTCACTTAGTGCCATTTTACACTCTAATCCTTTATTTGACCTTATCATGGCCAAATTACAATTTAATCTCTAACTTATTCAATACTAATCAAATTACCCCTTCCATTCAATTATCTTTTTATTTTACTATTCACTTTCCATGTAATTACAAATACGCCATTAAGTAAATTTTCTCATCTTTATTTACTTAATTAGCATCCTAATTCCCATACAGTCCTCAAACTTTCGTCTTAGTCCTACCTTGACTATCACGTTACATATTTAATCACAGATTTCTATATTTTATTCTTTTCACAATAATACTATTCTTTTAACGCTTCTCCGCATTTTTACATGTAAATTATATTTTAGTCCCTGAATTATCACTTTCATGACCATTTTACATATTGGTCCACATTAAGTCTTTTCATTGTAATTAAACCCATTTATCTTTCATTTTGTTCTTTTTATTCATTAAATCCATCATTTCATATACAAATTACCGTTTAGTTCCTATTTTATCAATTTCATGTAAAATTACATTTTTCCCTTCTTTTTACTGTATTTACGAAAATGCCACTAGTTAACTTAGTTTCCACATCTAATTCACTCTTTAGTCTACAAGTTACACATTAGTCCTTCAATTATTATTTTCATGTTAAATTATATTTTAGTCCCTAAACTTTGCATTCTTTGCGCAATTGTCCTTTTAATTTCACTTTTCTTTTACGTATCATTTATTAATGTACTTTCACATATAATTACTGTTTTGCCCCTAAACTTTTATCAAATTACAATATTATCCTTCATTTAACGTTCATTTACAATTTTGCCATTAATTAACTATATCTTCACATTTATTCACTTCTTAACTTATAATTTGTCAATTAGCCTCATAACTAATTGTTTTCACGGTAAATTATGTTTTGGTCCTTGAACTTTTTATCTTCTTTCAGGTAAGTTCTTTTTCAGTCAAGTTCTTATTTTCACTATACTTATTACATTTCCAGGTCATTTTTATCATTATGACCCGTTTGACCTACAATTTGGGTATATTACCATTTTGATCCTAAACTTTTTATTTTCTTTCATTTAGGTCCTTTTTCACTCAAATTCGCATTTCCATTTTACTTTTACAGAATCACATCGTTTTACTTTATATCATTTTACTTTTGACAAAATCATATCATTCTTATACATTAGGTCTTTTCACATTATTTCTTTTCATATTATGTCTTTTACATGTTATGCTTTTACATGTTATACTTTTACATATTACGCTTTTACATGTTACATTATGTCATATTACGTTATGTCTTGCTATATTATGTCATTTTCCCTTATATCATATTACATTTTATCATTATACTTTTTGCATTTTCATACCCCTTTACAACCATGACATTGTACATTATATCATTTTATCACTTTATCATCATATCATTATTATGCTTTAATACTTCATGTCATTTGACATTATATCACTTTTATGCCCCTAGTACAATCCCGACAGAAAATCTACAAACTGGATATATGGGACGTGGACTCCAGAGGTCTACTGCACTGCACTAGGAAAGGACCTCGAAGGATCACTCTCTCTCTTTCATGTAACATATGACGTGTAACATATAACAGGGGGCTATGGGAGACTATCGTGAATCTGCCACAGCAAAGCAAATCGTCATGACTTGCACTGCCGCGGTATAGGTGTCCCCATATCCTGAACTAGATTTAGACCGCCAGACCACTACTAAGAGCAACACTTTCTCAATTATCTTATATTCAATTTTCATATTTTAACACTTTCATTTACAATTACATTTCATTTTCATTTTATACACTTCATTATAGTTTCAATACCCTTATCGATCACTATTCTGATCAATTAGGCACAATTCTCATCATATACGTATTGCACATAAGTATACTCAATCCAGTAAATGGCCACAAGTTCATTTCAAGGCCACTCTCAGTCCTTTCTTATCATTTCAATTTCACTTTTTTCATTTCAATATACTTGTTAGTTAACAAGTTCAACATTTATGCACATTTCACATTATAGTTCATTATTTTCACTTTAAACATACTATAACATTATAAACAAAATATTCATATATATTCCATAAATTCCAATTAAATTTATGGACACTTCTTTTCATGTTTAAATCCATTTTAGGTCATTAACTTTCGATTATACACAAATTATACCTTAGTACACACTAAGGTACCATTCGGCCAAGGTAGGCCCTTCATTTTACAATTTCTTTTAATTTCATTTTAACATTCTAATTGTCGTTTTAAAGGCTCTTAATTACTTTTCTAAGCTTATATTCAATTAAGCTTGCATTTGACACAAAATTCATTTAAATCAATTATTCAATTTTCATGTGGTTCTTTTCATTAAACTTTCCTTTACATTTCTAATTCATTCATTTATCTAATTTCTATAACATATAACATGTATATCATATAACCTATCATATTCCTCTTCTTGGACCATTCGGCCCTACTTAGGGTTTTACTCTAACATTTTATTTTTCATTCACTTATCACTTATTCCACTAGATTAAGCCTCAATTTACATGTATATACCATTTAATTTCACTTAATCACTAGGTATACTAATAATATACCTAAGTATACCATTATGTCTCATTATGGCCAACAATTGCCATTAGTTTTCTTTCAATCTAATCACTCTAATTAGCTTATTTAACTTTCTTAAATTCATCTGCCACTTCAATTTCACTTATACATGCATTTTACACATATTCACTACAAACATAATGGAAAACCCTAATTTTCCAAAGGAAATACTTAGATTATGTAATCACAAACTTCATATCCATGCTCTAGCCTGCACAAGCTTCTCAATCCTTGTCTTTAACTTTTGAAAAGCCATTTCCCTTTGATTTTCCCTCAATGGCCGAAAATACACAACAACAAAACCTCAATTAATTTCTTCCTTTTTGTCACATATAACCTAATAAACATACTCTAGACATTCTAGAGTACTTATAAAAACCATTATATCAAATTAAAACACTTAAATTCCCTTACCTCTGTTTGGAGACATAACCTAAAATCCTTGCTTTTCTTTGCTTTTAATCCATCAAATGGATACTAGATGCTGCTATAATCTCATAGAGAGGCTGAATTACACTTAGGATGCTCAAATTTAGCAAGAAATTAGAGCAAGAGTGAAGAAAATTGACAGAGGAGGAAGAGAGATGGAATTTAGCCAACTAAGGGAAGGGGAAGGGCTGAAGAGATAAGGACTACTCAACCACAATTCTGCCATTTAAGTGCATTTATAGTGGGCCAAAATGGTTCAACCTTAGTCCAACCAATGGTCCAACCTATAAAGGCCCAATTGCAATTTTAGCCCAATATGCAATTTTTCTATGATTTTCTCCCTTGCCAACTCCAAATCACTCCACATTTAATTCCATAATTCATATCATGTAAAAATTAGGCTTTACACAAAATTTTAACTCAATCGGAGTCCATTTTCGGTCATGTTCAATCAAATCGGTTCGGTTAGCAAATTTTAAGTGTTCTTGAAAATTTTCCTTTTTACTACCAAAAAATTCTAAATATTATTTAGAGTCCATTTGGAATTTTTTATCAATTTTGGGAATTATTTGCTATTTTTAAAATCTCGGTCAAACCTCCGATCAACCTGAATACTATTCAAACCGAAATCATAACTTTTTCTTACTTTCTAAGCTTAATTCCTCATAAAAATGACTCCATAATTCTTAACATATATTTATTAGACTCAAAAAATATTTTTGGGTCGATCGAAAATCATCTGTAGGTCCGATAATTATTTATCAGTCAGATAACCCTATTTTTCAGTATCACTAAAAATAAATTTTTCATTACCATATGATTCTACTTATCAATACGAGTACGTCCATATTTTCAAATTATTTTTTCGAAATCCGTAGCATATTCAACGATCTGGTCAAACACTCAATCAACCTAGTTACTATTTGAAGCGAAACCACTATTTTTCCGTATTTTCGACTTTTGAGGATCTATTTGACCTCAAATCTACTATAAATTTTAACCTCATACTCATCGGGACTTATACTTTCTAATATTCTAATAAAATATTTTTCACCTACAGGTGTACTTTTCACCCCCGAAAGCACTATTCACAGTTGAAAAATACTATCCACGGCTAACTCGGTATTGGGACCATTATAATCCTTCAGTACCCTATAATTTGACGAGATAAGAACACATTCAAGTAGTACAATAATTTGAATTTTATAATATGTTGCTTTTTTATTCATAATTTGTTTATGTCAGCATTAGTAGTACTTTGTACCTCGGTGTAAACAATCTAACCATTTAGATATATCATTTAGATATATCTATATCAAGATACAAGTACACTTTGTAGTTAGCTTGCTTGATGGTTCATACTTGTGAACTAAATGTGGAATTATAGGTGTTCAGCTGCTTAGCTTACAGGTCCAACCTTTTGTCTATTTGGGTTAATTGGTTATGGTTTTGTGAACCAATTTCGAAGGTTTCTATTTGCATAGTTTTATTTTCTTCTACACATTAAATCACACTTCTATCAATTTTGTGGTATGTGTTCCTTGTTGTAAATGGATGTTCTCCTGCTAAAAATATTTATGTTGACAATTTTCTATTTTGCAGGTGTTTGCTTAATGTCAAATGAAATGGTAATAGCTATTTATTTGAAACTTTGAAAATAAGATATCTTGCTTTAGATGCTATAGATTTAACCTATGTCGAGTTGAGGTAGACTTTGTTTTGAACATGCTGGAGAGACTCTGATTGTAGTCTTGTTATATTTAAACTTTTGGTCCTTAAAAGAGGAAGGGGGAGAAGGAATGGGAACTATGAGGTTCTTATAACGCGTTTTCAATTGTCATTTGTATATTATTCTTATTTTCTTTATTTTTGTAGAGAAGATATGTGGTGAATCGAGTGACTACTGGCGACTATGATTGCCCTAGAAAGGTGTTGAAGTTCTTATGCATATACTTGACGTGTACTTCTAGTATACTGTGTGCATACTTGCTGTATACTGTGTTTATACTTGACGCGTGCTTGCTGTGTACTGTGTGTATACTTAACGTGTACTGTGTGTATAATTGCTCCATGTATACTTGTTATATTGTGTGTATACTTGAAGTGTACTTGTTGTATACTATATGCATACTTGATATGTACTTCCAGTATATTGCGTGCATACTTACTGTACATTGTATGTATACTTGTTGTATATTACTATATATTTCTTAAGGCCCTAGAAATGGTTTAAGTGCATGCTTACCAAATTGAGAAACATTGCCTTCTTTGATATGTAGCAAAGTGCAAATTTGTTGTATTTTATATATATGCAAATCTTTCAGTTTTTGTTTTTAATATTTAGCTTTTATATGCACTTGATTTAACTTGGCCAATGGATTTTCAGGTAGCAGAAGGGCAAGCACTCAACTTTACCTTTTTCAAATCAAATCATTTACTAGATTACTAGGTTACCTATATACCATGACTTAGGTTTTCACAATTCCAAGCACTGTGAGAGATTATGTATACTCGTGTGGATGTGGAAATTTTGGTCTTTTTAATAGCAGTTTGGTTTAATTTTTGTAGGCTAAGAAATTTTCTATTTAATTGGATAGGAAACTAGAGAGCCTTGAAGTAAGATTGACTACAACCTATGTTGTGAAATGTCATTTTTGTTGTAATGTTTTTCTTGTTTTCTAGATAGTAGACCATTATCATTTGGTTTTCAATTCATATGTTTCTTGAGAATGTAGGCGTTGAAGAAAACCTTCAGGAAGTTGGACCATGATGTAGTTATACAAGACTTTTGGGTTCAAGGTTTGTGAATTTTTTGCTCAAGTTAGTGGACTGTTGGTTTCATATGACTTGAGAAGGATCTAAGTGTCCCTTTTCCTTTTTCATTGCAGCTCTTAATCAATTGAGGAATGAAATAATTACTTCCATTATCATAATTCACAACCAGTTTGGATTCCAATGTTATAGCGCATATTAATAATTGGCCTGTGACGAATTTGCTATGAGCAGGAGTTGTCTGATCAAGTTAGGTTATTTCAAGCACAACTTGCAAAAATGCAAAAGAGATTAAGGTGCATTTTTGGAGCTTTTAGTCGTTCTGTTAATTTTATGGTCTTATTAATTGTATCCCATTAGAAGGATGATATGAAATATTCTATTTAGAGGTGGCAAATGGATGGGTTGGACGGGTTTGGGGTGGGTCATAAATGGGTCAAAAATATATGGGTCATAAATGGGTCAATACCCAAATGGGTTGGGTGGGTTTGGGTCGACCCATTTAATATTTTTTTAATGAAAAATAATTATCGATATAATAACAGGATACTAAAAAGATTATTTTTAAGCCAATTATGTAATCTTAAATTATTTCACTCACTTTCTAAGCTCAATTTCTCCCAAAATTAATTTTATAATTCTTAAAATATATAAATTAGTCTCACTGCAAAATTTCAGCTCAAATAGAGTCCGTTTTTCGATTTGATACATTTAAATCAGTCCGTTTTGACAATTTTCAGTGTTACCAAAAATTAATTTTTCGTTGTCAAAAATTTCTAAATATTAATCTAAGTCTATATATACCATTAAAATAATTTTTAGATGTCATTTGCTATTTTTAGAGGTCTGGTCAAATTTTGGTCAAACCGGATAACCTTCAAAACAAGCCGGCCTTTTTTTTTTTTTTTTGAATTTTGGAGATCTATTTGAGTTCATTTTTTCTCCACATTTTACCCTCGGACTCCTTGTGACTAGTATTTTCCGATGGTCAAATAAAATAGTTTTTACCTCCGGGTGTAATTTTTGTCCCTAGTGCACTATTTACCGTCGAAAAATACTATTCACGACTAACCCGATAATTAGGCCATTACAAATCTAACCAACAAAATACGCATACACATTACACAATAATAATACAGCGGGACAGTCTAAACAAAAGATCTTATTCATTAAGGCAAAAAATTTTAATATTAAAAAAATAATGAAAAAAAAAAGAACAAACACGCATTGGATTTAGGAAGAATGACTCAAATGGGTTGTATTTTATGCGGGTAGATTTTGGGTGGGTTTAAATGGGTCAATTTTTTAGTTGGATTGGATTTGGGTCAATTTTTTTTTGGTGGTTTTGAGTGAATTGTTGGATTTGGATTAATTTTGACACCTCTATATAGAACTGATAAAAGAAAAATAGCAAAGAAATTGTTTAAATAATTTGCTCTAACAAATTAGTGTATGCCAAAATTTAACTCTTTCATACCTTACAATCTCTGCCAAATTTCCGCACTGCATGTGTGACAATGATTCTGCTGATAAAGATTTTTTAATTTAATTACAAACCCACATCACCATCATCATCATATTATTCCACCACGTTGTAACTATTTTGTATGGCTTCATCAAGAAATTAAATTTCATTTAGTTAAAAGTTCAAGGAGTTTTAAATTTAAGATAATTATTTTGTTTTTCAAAAGTGATATTTAAATAACTACATATCCATTAAAATAATGATTTCTTCCTGAAGGGAAAACTAACTATATTTGAGTATTAATTGCGAAATTGACCATTATTTTAAATTGAATTGAATTATTTATTTTAGGTAGTGACATATTATTATAAAATATTGATAATCGGAAATTTTCAAAGTTATTATACAGAGAAATTCATAAAGCAACATCAATAGCATCAACTGGCGAAATAAGAAATTATTGGCATAAAATTCACTAATGGTAATATATATATATATATATATATATATATATATAGGCACCCCAACATTTCAAGAAATCCACTACGTACAGTTACCCCATCAAAGTTAATTAATTTTTGCTTAAATTGACCTATAAGAATGTGACAGTGAAAAATATAAAATATAAATCATACGTCTAATATTATAGTGGCTATTCATGGAATTGCCTCAGCATCCCAACATTCCAAGAATGTCAGGGAGAGGGAGAGCCGGGAGTGAAGAGAAAAGTTGTATTTTTAAATATAAAAATATAAAAAGTGACATTTATGAAAAACCATTAGAAAATATTGTATTTAAAAAAAAAAAGGTAAAAATGTGATATTTAGAGTAATTTCCTTAAAAATATATGGAAAAATATAGCTATCCTGTCTGCCCCTCAAATTTTGCCTCTTGCATCTTGCATTAATTCGACATCCAATCCAATGATTTTGGGTTCCTCACTCTCACACACACGCTCTTTCAATATGTCTACGTATCCACTATCTTGCAATATAATTTTGTCTGTTTAGTTTATTTATTTGAATTAAAAAATATTTATTTTACATTAATATTGTAAAGGTACAGGCTACGGTGCATGTGTACACCGTTGGATCAAATTAAAATAAAAATAAAAAATTATTTTATGTTAATTTGAATGTTTGTATGTGTGTGCACCATTGTACACGCCTACCATAACACATATATATATATCATAGGCGGAGCCAAGTAGTTATGCTGAGGGTGTGCACACACCCTCAATTTTAATTTATATATATATATATAAATTAAACTTGTGACCCTCTTATTTTAAGTGTCTCATCTCAAATTTTAAGTTTTTTTGATATTTTTGAATACGTAAATAAAATTAAAAATGTATTTATAAGAGAGTATATTTGTAACGTCCTGAAATAATAATGACCGAATAGTATTGATAAAAAATTCAGACATTTCTGGACATATAAAAAAAATATGCCTCTTTACACCTAAAATGTTGTCATTTTGCTCTTGCTTTTCTCTTTCTTGTCTCTTTTCTTTCCTTTCCTATATTCCAGTCCTGATTTTTTTCGGTGATCCAGCCCTTCCTTCTGCCACTGCCACCATCCCTCTATTTCGCACTGTCTACCTCTGCTGGTCGCTGGTTCTCCCTCCCTCTTTTCCTCTCTCCGCACGCAACGGTAACAACCGTTCTTTTCCCCTTCCTCTTGCATTTTTGCTTCGAATTACAGCCCTCATTTAACCATTTTTTGCCATCAGCGGTCATACTAGCATGTGCTCCCTCTGACCCTGCGGTCCTGGCTCCACCACTGATATATATATATATATATATATATATATATATATATATATATATATATATATATATATATATATATATATGTGTGTGTGTGTTGTGTAAGGAAATATTTGCAAGTTATATATATATACATATATATGTTGCGTAAGGAAATATTTGCAAGCACATAATTCCTCGGTTCCCTAGCTAGATTAGTTATTTCCTTTTTCCATTTCCTTTTTCTTTTCCTTCTCCTTCTCCTTCTTTCTCACATGCAAATTAAAGCATTCTAAGATAATAATAAATTAATAATCACATGAAATGTTAAATCCTAAAATATATATCTAATTTAAGGTTTACTAGTACCTTTTCACTTTCTATTTTAATATTCTCAATTTCAAAATTATGATTTACTATTCCCATAATCTATTATCTTTCTAATAATACAACAATAAAATAAAGTGTCGAGAAAAAAATATTTATTGAGCAAACACAATAGGATTGCCTTTAAACTTGACAAATAGGTCGGATTTGGTCAATATAGATCCTGATCAAATAAATTAGGTCATAAATTGATTGAATTATAAATGTTTGTAATGTAAATGGATTAGGCGATCCATGAATCAACCCATTTGTTCAATTTTTTTTTTTTAAAAAATTGAACAATAATTGTTCTTTTATAACTTAAAATTTAAACTTATAAATATTACATCAAAATACTTAAAATACTGGAATGTCAAAATTTTAAATGATCAATTTCAAAAGCACTTGAGCATATAAGAAACTTCACATTGTGACTAAAACAAATAACTTGAAAAAGATAATTCTCTTTATTACGGGATCAACAAAAAATCAAGCAACCACTTAATATTATTGATTTGTCTATCGTTAGCCCACTTTGTGGGGTTAATTACCTCGGTGGTCACTGAATTTTAAGGGTTGTAACAATTTGGTCACTAAACTTCAATTTGTAACAATAAAATAATACATCTATTATTTTGTAACGAAAAAATCAAAATGATCGAAAATCCGATTTCGGCGGCAAACGGGAGCTGCTTGAAGACAGTGAAAATTGATTTTTTTTAACCATAAGGCCACGTCGGATCCATGTCAGATCCGACGTGGCAAAAAATCTAACGTCCATTCTGCTAATAGGTCAAGTTCCGGTTGTCATTTCCGATCATTTTGATTTTTTCGTTACAAAATAATAGATGTATTATTTTATTGTTACAAATTAAAGTTTAGTGACCAAATCGTTGCAACCCTTAAAGTTCAGTGACCACCGAAGTAATTAACCCCCACTTTGTGTTAGATACAATTTCAAGCTACTATTTGTAGCAGTAAAAATAGTATAAAATATGACACGACTATCCTTAAAAAAATAAAAATACAAATAATTTACACAAATTCATATTTAAAACATAAAAGAAAATACCCAAAAGTAATGAAAAAAATGAAAAATGAATATATATTTTATCGTTTGGGCTATGGGTCATATACATCACATGGGTCAACCCAATCCATTTGACCCATTGGTTGACTAAACCCAACTCATTTGATCCATGGGTTGATCCAATCCAATCAAATTTTTTCAGGTCATATGGGTTGGGTCATATATGTGTTATTTATAGATCGGATTGGGTTTTGATCTAAATTTTATGGGTTACATGGATCAAGTCAAATTTTGATAAGATTAATTTCCTTGCACAAGCTAAATGTTAGTATTAAATCTTTTAAAATTCATACGGTCAAACGGATTATGTGGGTCAACCAGTGATTTAATCTATTTGAATTAAGATGGGTTGATCCCTGGGTTGACCCTAATTTTTTGGATTATATTAATTGGGTCATATATGAATTATTTACATATCCGATCGAATTTGAATGCAAATCATATAGATCGAATTGTTGGATAAGTCAAAATTTGATACTCCCATTAGCAATGCCATGAAATTTTCTCTAATATATTTATATCTGTTTCTATGAAATTTATGTTCCATTTTCTTTTTTTTTTAGCAGTGCAAATGGATTCATTATGCATCTTCTCACTCCCTCAATTGAGATTAATTAATAGACAAAAATTTTAAGAAAATCCTAAATATTATTTTTTAAGAAAAAGATAAATACAAAAGCAAATTAGAGCGAAATTCTTGCAAAAATGCAAGAGATTTTATTTACCTCACACACGCATGTATAATTTTTGAGAAGAATATATATTTTGTTATGAAATATATAGAATTGTTTATTATCAAAATCAACTTTTATATGCCACATCCTCCGATAAATGAGAATCCAAATTCAAGATACAAATGTATATTTTCAAATCTCAAGGTATAATTTCCACCATTATATATATATATATATATATATATATATATATATATATATATATATATATATATATGCACACGCATGTATATGTATATAGATGTATACATACATATACATATATCCTAGATGGGTTATATTCAAGTTTCAACTAGATGAAAAAAGTAGCGCACATGTTGGTCCAATTGTCCAATTGCATGTATTGAGCACTCCAATTGTATTAGTAGGTGTCCGTTATAGAATTTTCTCTTCTAACTTGTTTAGCATTGTATTAGTTTTGTGTACCCAAGTTATGTATGCACTAATTAAGTAATGAGAAATAGACAAGTGATTCATTTTCTAAATTTCAAGTTAGCAAGTTTATCATGGTACGAGAGACATTAGTCTTGTAATGTTCGACAGCTTGCAGATATATTATTTTTTAAACTTCACGCTCTAGGGTTTTCGGATGCATTGGACTCTTGGCATTGGGGGTGTATATGTTAAGTATTTCATATCAACTAGTTATAAGAATATAATATTATTGGTTTGATGACACAAAAGACGAGGTGAATTTATGTGTTTAAAATTTTCGGCTAAGTTCTGTTAAGGCAGAATATAGGTGTTCTATTGTTATTTCTATTCAATCATAATGTATGTGATATGTGATGTATATATGCACAATAGTTGCAAATCTTTGTTTAAATGAAATACTTTTCAAAAACGAATTGCTCTTGCAGAAAATGAGTTTTGCTTATAAAACTAGTTTTATAAATGATTTTCCATATCATATATTGCTGGATTAAACCATAGCTTCTATAACAATATTAGAAACACAATAGAGAAACGGGGTGAAGGAAAAGATCAACATAATCAATTTATAATGGTTTGGCCTTATTGTCTACTTCCACTCTCCAAGACACCATCTTGAAAATTTTCTCTTTGCTGAGAACTTTTTTGATAGGCAAACGTCAAAAATAATATATAAGTCTAGTATATTCTACCCATAATCTTTTTCCCAAATAAAAGATATAAAACAGTTATTAGAATTTTTTAAAATTCTAGCCAACCCTTCTCATAATTTTTTACAAAAGATTTCTCACAAAATAATTACAACACAATGCTATAGATAATTTGCGGAAAATGATAATGTATGAAGTGCAAATATGTGAAAAATTGCTTGAACAAATTGAAATCTTGTATCGCAAGAGATATCAAGAGATAATATGGTTTTTCAACTTCTCTAAACTTTCAAGGATAAAAAAAAAAATAACTTGTATTTGTAGCCGAAAAATCAATATTGCAATTTGAGACCCAAAACTAGTCATTAGGAGCAAGACTTTATTGGTTAAATGCAAAACTAACCGTTATTTTTTAGTAAAAAAATTGTCATACTTGCTCTATTATAGTAGATTAGTCAGTTCTAGTTAAACGGAAATAGTAACATTTTTATAAGACTTTTCTATTTCACGACTCTTCTGTTGTAACTTTTTACACCTTGTATGTTTTGACCTAAACTTTAGAAAATAATTATCTAGACAAATTTCAATAGATGTAAAGATTATTTTATGAATTTTTCAGCGAATTATGATGCATGAATATTAATGAGAAGCTCTACAAAGAGATTTTACTATATAGTACCCTAATATAGTAGAACTTTTTCATATCTTGGAACTTTGAAGCTTTCATGCATTAGGCTTGCCTTCTCTATTTAAAACTTGTACATCTTAATGGATATCAATTGTAACATAGACAAATAAAATAGAGTTTCGACAAAATTTATTACAATTTTAATTATCATTAAAATTGAAATGTAGCCTTAAGCTAACAAATAATCATTTTTTTGGTAATCCTCACAGCACAAGTTTGTCTTTGGGATAAAGTTACGTCTAAATCCATTTTTTTACATGAAATCAAAGTGGCAGTTATTTTCTCTGAAATATTTTCTCCTTGAGTGCGATTTTCTTGAGTTTTCTTCAAGTTTCTTGGCTAATAAACACTAATTGTTGTTATTTTTCAAAGTAAATGGCTCAACAAAGACCCGATGACTCTCCATTTAGTCCTTTATTCTTGCATCCAAATGAGAATTCATTGATAGCTTTGGTTTCTCCTATAATGAATGTGGAAAATTATCATTCTTGGGCCAAATTTATATAGAGAGCATTGATTTCGAAAAACAAAGTTGGATTTGTTAATGGCAAAATTCCACACAAAAAAATGCATTATATTGAGCTTGGGATCGATGCAATCGAGTAGTTTCTACTTGGATTATTAATTCACTTGCACTCTCTATTGCGCAAAGTGTTAATTGGATAAAGAAAGTAAGTGATATTTTGAATGATTTGCTGAGTAGATATGCTTAAAAGGATTCAATAAGAATTGCATATCTGTAGCAAGAGATCCACAAAATATGCCAAGAATATTTATCAATGAGTGATTATTTTACTCAGCTCAGGATCCTTTGGGGTGAATATGTGAGTTTAAGATCGATTCCTAGCTATACCTGTAATCCTATATGCAGCTGTAATTCTTTAGTTACTGTGAAAAATTATGAAGAATCTGATTATATTATCAAATTTCTGAGAGGTCTTATTGAAAATTTCTATACTATTAGATCATAATTAATGTTATTAGATCATCTGCTTGACATCAATAGTGTGTTTTACTTGATGATACAACATGAAAGGCTAATTTCTACTCCAAAATTATTTGCTACTAGGTGAGAATTCTAATGTTGCATTTGCTACTAAAGGATAAAATAATGCTAGAAATTATAAGCCGAATCAGTATAAGGTGAGGAATCAAAAGAAAATGGATGGAAAGAAACCAGCATGTAGTTATTGTGAATTTATTAGATGTGTTATAGATAAATGGTACAAGAAAGATAGATATCTAAAGGGTTATAAGCCAAAATCCAAGCTTCTTGTTAATCAAATTAAAGGCATTAATGATGAATGTAGTGATGAAGAATTTGCAGCTGTAAAGGCAAAAAATGATAATAATTTGCCTACTTTAACAAAAGAGCAGCATAATCGGCTTCTCCATCTGATT
This sequence comes from Excoecaria cochinchinensis, assembly GCA_947683425.1. NCBI lineage: Eukaryota > Viridiplantae > Streptophyta > Magnoliopsida > Malpighiales > Euphorbiaceae > Excoecaria > Excoecaria cochinchinensis. The sequence goes on from CANTUQ010000119.1 coordinate 12,487,524, forward strand.
TAGAAGTCCTCATCTGGATCAAAGCTTTCTGCTCTTTCTGCATCTTATGAACCAGTGGTTAATTCAAGTAGAACACTACATTTTTAGCTTTAGCATAAATATGGTATTTTTTTGTGTACTTAGTTATGTCAACTATTAAACTTAATCCACAAAAATGGATTTCAATACATGTGCAACTGATCACATTGTTTGCTCATTAAGTCCACAAATAACAAACCAGTCAATAATATTTATGTTAAGTTACCAAATAATCAACATGCTTTAGTTACTCATATTGGTTTAGTAGTACTAAACTTAAGTTTGGTGTTGTATAATGTGCTATATTTGCCAAACTTTACTTACAACCTGATTGTAGCAAGCAAGTTGACTTCACAATTCAATTGTTTCTTGACCTTTGATATTGATAACTGTATTTTACAAGTTATGAGTAATTGGAAGATAATTGGGTTACTTAAGCAACAAGTTAGGCTTTATTACTTGACTAGACCTTGAGTTGAAAAAGTTTACAGCAACTCCATCGGTACTTTCAGGGACAAAGATTTGAATAGAGTTATATGGGAAAGTATTTACCAAAATAGGGTCTTTCAAAAACTATTTCTTGGGATAGGGTTTTTTAGTCAATGCCACAAGATTGACCTACAACATTTTTAGTGAATGCCGCAGCTGACACATGCGGCATCCACATCTGATACTGCAACAGTCAGTTGCGGCAATGATGTTAAATGCCGCAGCTTTTAGCTGCAGCATATGTTATCAGGGAGCAGGCCCCCAGCCTGCTCCCTGCTAAACTGCATGCATGCAGTCACGCATGACTGACATGCCTTGGGAAAAAAAATTAAGTGGAATGAAGAGTTTGTTGAGGTCCAACCCCTCATATAAGGGCTGATGTTACATAGAGCCATTCCTGCATTTTTTAAGTTTCTCGTGTGTTATTCAATTTTTTTTCATCTATTTGTTGCTGTGTAAACATCAATCTAAAGTTTTTTTTTTAATTTGTTATTTAAATTTTTATTTAGCAAAAATCAAGTGTAAGTATTATTTATAATGTAATTTTACAAGTATATATTTAATAATTGCTTCAATAAAATATTTAATTGTGTTATATTTTAATTTGTAGGGGTATTTTATTCAGGGTTATAGTGAAGAAAATGACAAAAGGCAAGTTATTATTTTTAATTTTATTTGATAATGAAAAATTTAATAGTGTAAAAAACCGAAAAAATAAATTTATGTAATAAAAATTATGTTACATGAATAAGAATTAGTAACTTGCATGTATTACATAAGTGTAAACTAATATGTTTCGCTAATATGTTTGGGACTGTTTATGTATTGTTTATTTTTATGAAAGTTATAAACTAAATTTTATATTTATATGAGTAAGCTGTTATAGAAGGGAAAAAAAAATAAATTTAACTTTGTATATTTATGTTAGTAGAAAAGTTTATGAAATTTTTTTCTCATCCATTGTTTGCTGAGTAAACACCAACCTAAAGTTTTTTTTTTTATTTATTTGTTACTCAGATTATTATTTAGCCAAAATCAAGTGTAAGTATTATTTATAATATAATTTTATAATTATTTATATGATAATGTCTCTAATAAAATATTTAATTGTATTTATATTTTAATTAGTAGGTGTTTTTTATTCAACATTCCGGTGACGAAAACGACAAAAGGCAAGTTATTATTTTTATTTGATAATGCAAAAATTAATAGTGTAAAAAAAGAAAAAAAATAGATTTATGTAATAAAAATTATGCTAAATGAATAACAATTAGTAATTTACATGTATTACGATAGTGTAAGCTAATATGTAATATTTTTTGGATAATATGTTTGGGACAATTTATTTGTTGTTTATGATTATGAAAGTTGTAAACTTAATTTTATATTTATATGAGTAAGTTGTTAGAGGGGGAAAAATAAATTTAATTTTGTACAATTATTTTAATAGAAAAGTTTATGAGAATAATAGTATGATAAATATTTAATTATATTATTTTGTGTTATGAAGGAATATTTTCAAATAATTTGAGGATGTGGAAAAAAGGGTAATTATCTATATTATTATGTGTAATGCAATATTTCATTTTGTAATATAATATAATAACAATTTAATGTGTGAAAAACTGTGAAATTAGAGAATAATTTTTATCTTATTATTGAAATATGAATAATTTTTATTATGCAAAGAAAACTATAAAATACATGAATAGTTAATTATTTGAAATATTTATTTATACATGAGTAAAACACTTACATTATATTTATTATTAGGTTAATAAAAATGAACCAATTTGAAAATCTGCAATATATAAATCCGGGTCTAGTAGTCAACGATCTTCTAAACTTGCATGAAAAACACCGTGCAGATGCTGTTTGGAGTAATAATGTATGTATATTTACATGGTTATTATTAAAAAATATTACTAGTTTTATAAATGGACATACGATAGAAGAATATGCGACTGAAAGTTTATAATTTTCAGGTAGAGCATGAAGTATTGTTTGCACGCTGAGCAAGTGTAGATAGCCACTATAGGAACATCGATCCAAGAATAGTGCCCTACCTTAGAATGGCAGGATTTTACAGTGTTGCGCAAATTGGGGTAATGAATGTGGACTGCAATTTAATAACTACACTTGTGGAGAGGTAGAGACCGGAGACACACACTTTTCACCTTACTGTAGGTGAAGCAACAATAACACTTTAGGATGTTAGAATCCTGATCGGTCTACCAATTGAAGGATAGGCTGTCACGGGACATTTATAGTACGATTGGGTGGATTTGTGTGGTCGGCTTGCAAATTCCACTAGAAGACGATCTGAAAGGCCACCAGGTTAAAATGACATGGTTAAGTAGGAATTTTAGTTCATTACCAGTCGGGACAAATGAATACACTGTACAATGTTTTGCCCGTGCGTGGATATTACTGTGTATTGGTGGATTGTTATGTTCGGGATAATCGAACAATTACATTCACTTAATGTGGCTCCCGTTGTTATAGCATTTAGATCAAGCGGGGAATTATAGTTGGCGATCGGCTTGCTTGGCGTGGCTATACAGGGAGTTATGTCGTGCCACACGTCGAAGTGCAAATGGACTGGGAGGTTATCACCAACTAATTTAGATCTGGGTATGGGAAAGACTACCTCATTTGTGCCCTTCATTTTTGGAAAATGTTGTGATAAATCAGACTATGCCATATGGATATAGGTAATATATATCTTTATATATATGCATATATATATATAATTATTTAATTAATCGTACGATATGATATGCTAATTATTCATTAATTATTTTATCAGGTGGAGATCTCCCATTGATTCAAGAAACAATCATAACAAAAATGTTAATGATTATCGTTTGGATTTAGACATGCAGTATCCTGATCAGGTTTGTTTATTTTTTAAGCCAATTAATTTGATTTAATGTCGAGCAATGTCAATAAAAATCTAACAACATCATTGTAATTTGTTTTATTTATTTCAGATGGACTGGGAGCCATACAATAATGTCATCCACTTATTGCCTGAGTATTGTAGAGCTGGTGTTAATAGTTGGCGATCGGTTGTACCATTAGTTTATTTTCATATTATTGAGTGGCACCAATCTAATCGCTGCCTATGGCAATTCAAGATGGAACAACGATTCCATATCCGCCTCAAAATAATGATACTGTGCATTCCATTGACTTGCGAGGGCATAGTGCTATCAATTAGGAAGATCAATTTTCAAGTTTTATTTTTGAGTGGGTAAATAGATGGAATCGGGTTGTGGCAACTCAGTTGTTGAATGCTCCCCTACATCCAAGGTCCCAGTACATGCAATGGTATATTCAACGGACCCGATGCTGGATAGCCCAGATTGGTGCTTTAATGGGATCAATGGTATGAGATTTAGCTATAATAAAATTTGAATAATTGGAATTGTTATTATCTAAACAGTTATTTGTTATAATGCAGGCCGATAGTTTGGAATGAATTTACCATGGTGGCAACGCTTCGTCATCAAATGAGGCTGGCAATATTCGTATGACATCAGAAAGCATTCTAGGATCGGTTGATTATCCCCGATAGGCTGTTTCTCATCCTGTAGAGATTCAACCTCTATCAACTCCATATGAAGATTTTTTGCTCTACAAGACGTAGCAGGAGAGGCATGTTGGAAAGGCTCACAACAGTTGCATCCATTCCAATTCATCCTGGAGTACATCAGATCCCTCCACCCTTATCATGGCCATATTTTTCTAATGATAGTTTAAGTTCATTCAAAATTCCTAGTTGGAGTTAGCAACAACAATTTGATCAGCGACAATTTTATGAAACTCAAGCTGGTTTGTCCAATTTTTATGCCTCTGAAACTAGCTCTTCTAGATTGAACGTTGATTTGAATATGAGTTTATCAGAACATGATCATCTACCAAATAACATATACGGATAAATTGATCAGATTGTGCAACATGATTATTTTTTTAATGATCTTTTGAATACTCCCAATGTATGTAATACAGTGGGTTTAGTTGATCATCCGTTGTACAGTGGAGAGTATAATGATGTCATGCTTATGACCCAAGATCCAAACCCAAGTGAGATGGATCCTCAATTCCAGATGCAAACTAGTTCATCTCGTAGTAGTCGGCGGACGAGTAGGAAATTATAAATTGGTTGTATTGTTTAAACTGTTGTATTAATGGGAATACATTGTTAAATATAAGAATTTATAAAAAAATATATATTATTTTTTGCAAATGAAATTATATCACATAATATTAAGGAATATTATTTAGTAAAAAGATAAACTTACATACTGATATTACATATTATTCACAAATTTTTAACTTCTAAAAAATTGAGTGGATGGTCCAGCTGCACTAATGTATGTTTTTTTGTTGTGGCTGATGTTTTCACATTTGCTGCAATGAACAACATTACTCCTTTCCCTTCTATCCATTTCATTTCGTATGCGCGATATTTTAGGTTGGCCCTTCTTTCTCTTAAGTTCCATATTGGGTACCAATTTAGGACCATAATACATGGGCCAATATGCTCTATGTGCCAGGGGTTAAAATTCACCATCGTAGCATTTAAGTGCTTCAGCAATGGTATAACACTCATCCGCAAATGTGTACATGTCAATGTGTTTGTGCATGCATGCAGCAATAGCGTGTGAACAAGGCATTTTTGTCCCTTGAAACTTGCAACACTCGCATTCACGCCTGTCAAGGCTAACAATATAAGTATCCACTTCTGTGTTATCTTCAGGTGCAATGAATGCAATGATACTGAACAATCGGTAACGACTGTCATAATCAACAACCATGTGCCCGCGAGCACTTATGGCGCCCTTGTTCATGACTTCTACACATTTTAGAGTGAACCTAAATCCTTCAGCAATTTTACTCATATACATGCTCCTTCTTAGATCATAAAATTTGACCAACCTACCAAAAACATGTTCAACTATGGCTGTTATAGGCATCATGCAGACACCTTTTAGAGCACTGTTGACACTCTTGGCAATGTTTATCGTCGTATGCCCATACCGATATCCACCATCCTCAGACAATGTCCAACGCTCCAAAGGCACCCTCATCACCCAGTTATAAGAGTCCAGATCAAGCGCTTTAATCTCATCTATATGCTTACTGAACTTATGCTTCTAGAATTGTACACCTACACCAGGAATATCAATGAATATTAAAAAAACATGAAGTCATATTCTGTGATAAAGAATAATAGCAAGTATTACATAGCTCACTAGCCTTATAAAGTATATCTTTTATTGGTGGTTTATGATGATGGCTATTGTAGTTGCTGACAAAGTAGCGCAAGCATATTCTGTGAAATGAATGTGGTTCCTTCCACCCACTTCTTTCATCTCGAAAAATAGCCATTATACCAGCATGTCTATCTGATATAACTGCTATACCCAAACATTGCATCACATGCTTTCTAATTAATCGCATGAACCATTCCCAACTGGATTTATTTTCTGACTCAACAACAGCAAAAGCAACCGAAAACAACATGTTGTTACCATCGACTGAACTGGCTATTAGAAGTGTTTTTTGGAATTTTTCAGTTAGGAATGTTCCATCTATTAACAAAATGGGCTTACAGTGAACAAGCCCATCAATTGCTGGTTTAAAGCTCCAAAAGAAATTGCTTCACATTTTGAAGAGCTGTATCTTGCACCTTTAACTCATACACAGTTCCAGGATTGTAATTTTCCAAAGCTAATAAAAAACCTGGTAGCTTCGCATAAGAATCTATGTAATTTTCGAAAACAGACTCCAAAGCTTTCATCTTAGCATACTATGCCTTTTTGTACGACACTTTAAATTTAAATTGCTGCTTAATGGATGCAATAATAACATCGACAGGCATGGTTTGATTTTTACTTACCATTCCTATAATGCAATTCTGAATGATTTTGGTCCTTAGACAGATTAGCAGAAAGGCATGTATGTGGTCCCTCAAACCTAGTGATCGTCCAAAAAGGACTATTCCCTTTCATTACTACTCTTAACCTCCAGTTGCACCCGAAGATTTTGCTTTTAATTCAACAACTCTAAAGTCAACATTTCTAATTATTGAATACTTTTTGATACTAGATTTAACTTCTTCCTTGCTATTGAAAACCATACCTGTGGATAACTCAGTCATGCCATCCCATGAGTTAAATTGCACTCCTTGTGACAAATCAACTTATGCTGCATCAAAATCGATTTCAGTATAATGTTCAAAAGGGAAGTTATAGTTTACCTGGCCTGTATCCTCACATGGATGGAGTGATGCTAATGGACTCGCATATTGCGTAGCATAAGATGTGTCACCGTCACCATTTTCGGATTCATCACTTTCCTCACTCATATTTGCAGTAGCACCCTCAACATCATCTTCTGAGACATAATCATTGCTTAATGAAAAAATAGCGTCATCCTCCATGTCTTCCATATCATATGACGGCTCATTGTCATGTTCTGAACCGGTTGGATTAGATAATGGCACATCATCTGCATTATTAATTGGACTATTGATGGGCAAGTGTGACACGCGGGAACCCGCTTATGTTCCTGGATAACCCACTTTTAGGGTTCGAGAAGGGTTTGCATCTAGATCTTGGGCAACATGAGATATTTTGGAATTCCTTACCCAATAGAACATTGGGAAGTTCATCTAACCTCATGAAGCCTTGAGGACCCTTTGAGGTATTTTGGAGTCACCACCCAATTTACAAGAAACTGGGAAAGGTCATCTAATCTCGGGGGTCTTAAACCAGAGAAGGTGTTCAGAACTTTACTCTTATTAATGCCTTAAGTTAAGTTATAAATGAGTTTTTAGCAATTGAAATTCCATCTCTCATTTCACGTGATCATGCAATAAAATTAAAGCACATCTCAAGCATTTTTGGAAAGCAGTAAAGAAAGCAATAAAGAAAACGATAAATAAAGTACAAGTGAAAAATGGGACAGAAGAATCCCCCAAAATAAAAGGCATAAATAAATGAATAAAATTGCCCCAAAATTAATTACAAGGGTCCAAAATAAATAAATACACAAAAAATAATAAAATAAAATACATAATATACAAATCAGGACATTTATTAGACTTTAGGAACATTGGTTTCCTTGTGTTAACTTAAAAATCTGGGAGTTCTTTTAAGCGATAAAAACAGGGATAATTGGATCCCACTTTATGATAATTAACTCCCTTTTGAAAATGAAAGTTTATTGGCTAAAATCAGGATATTGGTCCTATTTTATTAATAAAAATCCCAATTTTATTATTGTAAAATACATGAGTTTCTTTAAAATAATGCATCTAAATACTATTTTGCATAAAACATACAAAATAATAAAATAAGAGAAATAAAAAATTAAAATGCAAACCAAACTTTGAAGGTTTCTAATCTCCTGATTCTCCAACTTGCCCAAGGACATTACTCATAGTGGAATAAGTAAGTTTGATAGACAAAAACAAAACAAGAATTAAAAAAACGTTAGCAAATTAAACAGAATATGATATAATAGGAATAAGCAATTATATGAAGCAAATAAAACAACTAATTCTAATTGAGAAAAATATTTATGGTTACTACAAAAAAATTGTATTTGGTAAAAAATTGGAAATTAACAAAGTGGACTAATGACCAAAAGTAGAAATAAACGAAAAACACAAAATTAATACTAAATATTCTACAGGTTCAACTTATATTCCATGCATCATACCAACAATTAATTAAATTAATCAAAGTTTATGTTAATTACAACAAACAATAACACAAATAAACTAATATTAATCTATAGTAATTACAATGGAGAAAACAACGAACGACACCAAGTAAGGAAAGAGAGAGGATTTTCTCTAACCCGTAAATTTACCTTCAGAAGTTTATTTCTGGCTGTAAAAGAAGAAAAGATTGACTTCCTATCAATTGCTTGAAAAGAGAATTAAGAAAGCTTGGATTAAAGCTCTCTATCACAAAAAATTGAAGTTGAAAACTCTTATTTTTTAGAAAACAGGTGATGAGAATTAAATCTTAAACACAAAAAATTAATTTTTTTTTGGCTCAAGAACAATCTTAGGAAAACTTTCTTTTTCAAAATTTTTGTGTCGCCGTTGTAATGCTTTTTTTTTCTTTTCTGTGTTCTAACTTTTGCTTTTATATGATCTCCCAAAAATTAGGTTTTAGGAGTCTTTTAATCCCATTAAAAGTCCCTAATTATCCTTTAAAAATCAAGTTTTAGCCTTTTGAAAATCGAAAAAAAAGAGTTTGAGTTTAATTCAAATTTTTATTCAAAATCCAGGAAAAAACGAAAAAAACAAAGTTCCGGTGAGGTAGGAGACGCACGAGGTGCGGCCTCGTGTAGGAGGCCGCGCTTTATGTTGGTGCACCCTGCATTCGTGAGGTGCGGCCTCGCACAAGAGGCTGAGCCTCACATGCGCGAGGTGCGGCCTTGCGTGGGAGGCCTTGTGCAGGAGGCCTTGCGCGCGCTGCCAGCAGGAGCCGTGCTTCGCGAGCTCGCCGCACAGGCCACGCAGCGGCAGGCCACCGAAAACCCAAAAAAACAAAATAATAATAATTTTTTATTTTTATTTAAAAAGAAGGGTTTCGATAAGGAAATAATCACTTTTAACTTCTTTTTTTTTCTGTGAACAAGTATCATTTTCATCACTGGGTAACCTTGGTCTGGGCTGCCTCAGGACCCAGTGTCTACAGTAAGGAATCAGCCAATAAATCACCATCCCTTCATCTACCTATCTCATTTCACAGAGTTTGTTCCTCAACTGGCATCTAAGAAACAGATCGGCATCGACTAACATCAGGAAGAATGGATATAGATTGTCATTGTCTAATGTCTAAAATTTGCGAGACTGACCGTCGTCCCCCAATTTGTTCTGTACTCTGACTTTGCACTGCATTATATCCCTCAACAAGATTTAATTCATTTGAACAACTGCCTGATCTTATGCCAAATATTGATTTACTGATAAAGTTACTGACCCTTCGACTAAATGACCGTTTGAGTTGACTTGCAGAAGCAGCAGGTCTCTGGCTTACTGATCGACGTAGATCACTCTGTCTGAATCCGTCATAGTCCCTGTTGTTATCATGTCGCTAGCCAAATGAATAACAGATTGCCAAGGTTGACTAGGACCATCATCCCCTTCATTGGTAACTGATTGCCGTTGTGGATTTTCACTGACATTATGCATTGTATCTGTATTTTCTGCACCACATAAATTAGTTTCAGATAATATTTCAATATCACGTTTACTTATAGAATGCATTGGCTTACTCGGACCGACATCATTTACATACATTAGTTGACTCAAACCTACATCATACGTTGGAATATTAGCAGTTGCATCAACCTCAATAACCACAATAATTAATTCCACAACCGTATAGTTATCATTTTTTCTTAAATTTTCATATATCATTTCAACATCATCATAATCCACCAAATCCACTGATGTCTAGCATATTGAACCTCGGTTGTACATTTGACTTTTGTATATAATTCATAAAACCACATCGTTCACGACCAAACCTAATTTCACGTGGATTTTATGAACTAATTCAGCAAAAGTAGGCTTATTCCTGAGCCTTAGTCTCCTTGTCATTGCATTTGAACCAAATATATCATATTGAAAACCTCCTGATCCATAACTTATTTGCCCACCAGTGTGCAAATAAAAGTCGGTATATGCTGCCATCTTCAAAGTGCCTATAAGTTAAAATATGAAATTAATATTTCTAATTTATTTTTTCACATTTAGATGCTTTATCCATTAATTAAAGCAACAAATTATTAATCAGTTAATAATAAATTAACTCATTACATATTATTAACCAATAATAATAATAATAATAACAATAATAATAATATTATTAATAATAGTATATGGACACTCAAATATTATTACATAATATTTTTAAACATTTAAATTATTTAACATGCATCACAAAATATCATTACATTGTACAAAATTCTAATGAACATAGTGTTCAGGCCATTTATCCAAATTGTACCACTTACAATAAAGTTTTTGTTTCACTAGCATAGTATCTCTAATTTTTAAATATTCTTCTTCACTAACTTTTAGGACAACTTTTGCGAAAATGATAACCAATTCCTCATATTTCATCGCAGTCTCACAATTCCAAATTTTCATTACAGACTTTAGATAACATAATGGTATTGTCATGCAAAGAGCTTCCACCATCTCCGGTTCCTCCATTCGATATCCTCTCATTATAATTTTTTGTAACTTTTTATTAACTATAATAATATGATTGAAAATTGTTATGCCATTTCCAACTCGATAGCTATACAAATCGTTTCATTTTTGTGCGACCATTTGCTTGGCAATATCACTAATCATAACTCTTAGAGTTAAGTATGTGCATATCATCTACCATAATAACAATAATTAATTTTTCTACACTACATAAAAATTATTTCATAATTAAATTGGATGCCAATGTTCATATATTATAATAATAAAACAATTTTATTATTATTTTTTATTATTTTTGCATTTATATGGTAATAAATATACATAAAAAAATTCAAAACGTACCTCAAATTTAATACCCAAATCTTTTGACGAATTTTTGCTAGGTTTTCTAAACTTGCTCTGAAACGTTGCTTTCAGTAAATAAATTCTGCATTGCTCTCGGTAAAGAAATTCTGAGAAGACCGGAGTGCATTTATATTGGGCATAAATTTGTCTGACGCTGCAGTACTTGACTGCGGGTCAAACAGTGCTGCCGCAGGTAATAACTGTGGCATCAGTCAAAATTCCCCTATTCATCGACAGAGCCCACCACTATGAAGATGCAAGTGTCACCTGCGGCTTCAGAAGAACCCTACTCCCGGAATTACTATTCCTTTCACCCTATTTTGGTAAATATTTTTACCAATTACCCTAGTCAAATCTTTGTCCCGTACTTTTAAGCACTATTTCTACATTTGAATTTTGGCACTTTAGACTAGGTCATCTATTAAATAAAAGTTTTTCAGTAATCAAGTAAACACATCCTTTTATCTCTCTTTCTTCTCATGTTTGTGACATTTGTCCACTAGGCAAATAGAAAAAGCTTAGTTTGTCATTGAGTAGTAGTCATTCTAATTCTTATTTTAATTTAGTTCATGTTAAAATCCGTGGCTCTTTCTTGTATTCCGTAAAGGGTCATAGGTATTTCCTAACGATTATATATGACCATTCTAGACTCACTTGGATTTTTTAATGAAAAATAAGTCTGAGGCTAGAAATCTTGTACATCAGTTAAATACATTTATGCAGATTCAATTCAATAAAAGAATCAAATGCATTAGATCTAATAATGGGCTAGAATTTCATATGTCCCATTTTTATGCTGAAAATGGTGTTATACATTAAAAGTCTTGTGTTAAAATTCCTAACAAAACAATTTTGTTGAAAGAAAGCATTAAAATATCTTAAACATTTCTAAAGCTTTAATTTTCCAAAGTAAATCACCCTTGAGGTTTTGGCATGAAGTTGTATCTCATGTTGCTCAATTGATGAAAAAATTCCAACTCCAATCCTCAACTATAAAACTCTTTTTGAATGTCTTTATAAAAAACCATCGGATTGGTTCCAATCAAAAAGTTTATATTTGTCTTTGTTTTTTATCCACTCTAGACAGTATTAAGCATAAATGCATTCCAAGAGCTATTAAATGTATTTTTCTTGGGTTCAAATAAAGGGTAAAGGGGTATAAAGTCTTTGATCCTCATTCTAATTGAATTTTCCTATCTAGAAATGTCATGTTTAATGAACATGTTTTTCCTTTAAAGGGTCAAGACATGATCTTAATCACATTGTTCTTTCAATTTTTCAACTTTCTTATTTAGATTTTCTTCCTACTAATTCTTTGTCATTTCCATCTTGTTTTCCTCAAATTGATAACTCTCCTATGTCTGAGTCTAATGTGCCATCAAGAAGGTCTAATAGGATCTATGAATCCACCAAGTTATTTGCCATATTATCATTACATCCCTATTCAAGCTTTAAGCTTAGCTTCCTATGATTCCAAAGTGCTTGCTTCTCTTATTGGTACTCCATACTAGCTTTCTAATGTTATTTCATATGATAAACTATCATTTTATCATAAGGCATTTTCAGTTCAGATTATGCAGGAAACAAAACCTAAAACTTATTCTTAAGCTGTGAAAAATCAGAATGGCAGGACGCAATGAATGTTGAAATTAAGTGTTGGTTCAAAACTACATCTCAATTTTGATGATAATCAAACCTTGTATAAAATTTGTAAGCATTCTATTCTAAGTGTTTATGTTATAGATTAAACTCCACTAAAGTGTGCAAGATTCAATTAAGGATTGCAAGCCATATGTAAAGAGCATAAAAGTTCAAGTTCTAAAGAAGATCTAAGAAGTTAGGGTATTATTTTGCAAAATATTTTTGAGGAGCTTCTTGCATGTGTTCACGAATCATAAATCTCTTTACTACAAGAAATTTTACTTTTTGTGATAAATTTTTTAATAACGCATAAAATTTTATCGCTAATTATAAATTACAATGAAGAATTATTTAAAATATCACCCTACTATTTATTACTATGGCAAAATTATCTTGCATCATTTTATGTTTTAATTTTTGTCACTAATAGATTAATTTTGTGACGAAAAATATATTTTGTCATGGTTTCTTTAGGAGGGAAAATTTCCCACCTTTTTTTTAGGGAAAAAATTTAATGACAAAATAATAACTTATTGCAACGTATAAATTCGTCACAAAATATTTATTTTTCATGACGAATTATTTTTGTCATAATTAAACAAATTAGTGATAATAAAATCATTTCGTCACAAATAAGATATCGATATAAAAAAAATCTAATTAGTTTTTTCGAAAGATTTTAGTTTAAAAAATAATTTTATTTATGACAAATAAATGTATCACAAAAAAATGAATATTTCTTCACCTCTGATATGGAGGGAAAATTTCCAACCTTTTTCTTTTGGAGGAAAAAAAAATATAACGAAAAAATAACTATTTGCAACACATAAATTCGTCATGAAATACTTATTTTTTTGTGACATGAATTATTTTTGTCACAATTCAATGAATTAGTGACGATAAAATTATTTCTTCAAAATAATTTTATTTATGACAAATAAATATGTCACAAAAAAATATATTATGACGAAATACAATTTTATTACCAATACAATCAACTTATGACAATAATAATTTTCTGTCACAATTAGTTATAATGTTAATATATGACAAATAAATTATGCAATAAAAAATAATTGAATTTATGACAAATAAATATGTCACAAAAAATGAATATATTGTGACAAAATATAAGTTCATTATTAATACGTTTGTGCGACCATAATATTTTATCACAATCGACTTTAATAAAAATGTGTTACAGCTAAATCATATTATAAATAATTTATTTTATATTATAAATAAAAATATCCACAATAAATTTTTAATGACCAAAAATAGTTTGTCATCTAAATTTTGATAAAAATAACTAAATTATTTATAAAATTTAATTAATTAATAATATAATAATAATTTAGAATAAAATAAATTATTTATTAAAATAATATTTTAATGTAAATTAAAAAATTGTAAATAAACGACGGCATTTCTTGTTGCTTTTCTTTAGTTTTTCATGTTAACAACAACTTTTCTCGTTTCTTTTCTTCAGTTTTTCATGTTGATGGTAAGAAAGGAAACCAATTGATAAAGGAAAAAACTGAGAGATTTTTTTAGACAAAAAAATCCGAAAATCATGGAAAAAAATGGTGGGAACGGGTTGTTTTTTGGCAGAAACTTTCGGCTTCCATCCCTTACCCAATCTCTCAATCCCTTATCACATCCCAATTTTTCTCACTGCAATTCTACACCCTAAAGAATTTGAGGAAATTTAGGTACTTCTGTATTAAAGGTAAGTTGATTTTTCTTTTCGATTTTATTTTTTTGAAATCATCAAATTCTCATAGTTGGGTTTCGGTTCTTTGCAAGATTAATTTGATTTCTTGTGTTTTAAACAACAGATTTTATAAATATAAGCTTGAGATCCGAGATAGATTGCCAAGTTGGGTTTTTTGTTCTAATTATGTTTTCTTTATTCATTGATTGAATATTAGTTAACTTTGGATTTTTGGTCAAAATTGGAGTCGGATAGACTGTCATATTAGATACTCAGTACATCTATACTGCAACTTGCTGTGATTCTCTCTTACTTCTAATCTAAGCTTATGGGTTCAGCACGCTTGTGATTGTGTAGAGATATGAATTTTATGGAGTTTGTAGACAGATTTGTATGAATGCTTAATAAGATATTCTACAAAAAAAGGTCTCAAAAGATATCCAATTACAACCATTTGTTAGTTATATTTCTTGTGTAGGATCTTTTGTTTATGCAGTGTAATCATGTTTTTCTTGTATGATGTGATAAATTGTACCAACATTACACATAAAATTTATTTTAAATTGCACCTAACATTGCACATAAATTTTATTTTCATGAATAAAATAGAAACAAATTTTTATTTTTATTTCTCCTTGAGTTGATAAAAATAAGGAAATATGAAATAGAAGCTACATAATTTACTGAGTTCCTTGAAAGTTGATGTTTAATTAGAAATTGATGTTAAGAGTATGAAATTATGGGATTTGATTTTGTAAAGATTCTTCGTGATTGTTGTTACTTTATATTCTTTGTTAAAAGATTGAAATTCTCAATTCTGCAGGTGATAATGAGAGGAGGAATGTTTTGGATGCATTTTTCTTGGGAAAGGCTCTAGTAAAAGCAGTTAACGAGCGTGTTGAATCTGCAGTTTGGAAATTTCTGAGCACAATTGGCAAACTACAAGCTGAGCAATAGAGGCAAATATAGGACTTCTAGGTAATGAACTTTTCAAACGTGAACCTGAAATAAATTCATTTCTTCAAAGTTAATTCTTTTATGTCTTGCTGTTTTTTAATAGAAATAAGGTAACTAAACAATTTATGTTTCTTTTTTCCCTTTTTCTTTTAAGAAGAAATTCTTCTAAGTCTGTTCATGATTTGAAGATTTCAGATTGTGTTCTTCTCTATCTCAAGTTTGGAACGATTGAGCTAAAAATTCTTAAAACTTCGAATTCTCTGTTTCAATAGCACTATAGCAACTTATTTGTCATTCTGTTGAAAGAATTTTTAACCTGCAAAGTCTTGGCTGTTATCAAAGTAACATGTGACTAATTTTGTTTGTCCATTAAGATTTCAAGTAGCTTTCAACTAGAACCTTTAAATAGAGTTAATTTAATTGGTTATAAGGTAACATGATTATTTCATCTACTTTGCTTGGAAACTTAAATCTGGATAAAAAATGAGCTGCTATTTTGCTAGTTATGTAATTATTTCTCTCCTCTTTTTCAATTTTCTACTATTTGATTTAGTTGGTTTAGGTGCTTTAACCTCCTTCATTATAGAACTAAGTAACCTTGTTTTAGTCTATAATTTTTTGTATTTTGCTTGAGTTAATCTAATTAGTATATAATGTTATTTTTTGCTTAATACACACACACACATATATATACATAGTTCGATTTTTTGCCTTTTTTTTTTATCTTCCATATGTGTGTAACAAAAAGCTTAAAGAAAAAAAAGGGTTTCTAACTTATGCTCATGATGAATGCATAAGTCTAAGGATCTTATAATAAGCATATGATTTTTTTATTTGATATGTGAAGTAGTTTTTTATTAGTAGTTAGTAAATGTGTTTAGACAATATTTAAAATCTGGGATTAATCATTTCAGAAGTATCATTGTTGCTCACCTCATGTGCTTCAAAGCAAATTGTTATATCTTATAATTTATTTAATGGAATGGTATGTCGATGAAGATTATTGGTTGATTTTTTACTAGTTGCTCATTTTTATTATGAAATTGGTTCTTGACAAATTTTCCATGTTTATCTATTTTATTTTGGATATGCACATATTTATTGTGTTTCCTGAGGCATTATTACATGTTAGTATTATATGCATGCTGCTCTAGCAACAAGTGGTATGATGCCTTCATATGCTAAAATCTCTAGTTTCTTTAACTTCTCTAACTACTAAGAATGGATGTCATTACTAGAATTATTATAGTAACTTGCCATTTTTATGTTATTGTAGCCACTTAAAATTTTTGGGACAGATGTGACTATCCCACCACCAGGAATGTGATTTCCTTAACTGCAACCTCTTTAAATTCTTATTTTACTGAGCCTAAAACAGGTAGCTCATAATATTAAATTGCTCCAGTTGACAAGAAAATTAAACAGAGATAAGACCACATAAAACAATGCAAAATTTAAGAGTGGATATATATATATATATATATATATATATTATTGTGACCTTTTTGCATGCATTTTCATTTGTTTTGGCCACAATCATCCTTTTGCATACATTTTAATTCTTCTTTTCTTCATCTTATTTCCTTAGATAACATATATGGCATTATGATCTTTTTTTCTATTTCCATTTATTTACCTTGTGAATATATTTTGTATGTCATGTTAATTTGTTAAATTTATTTAGTTTGAGCATATTATTATTAATATTTATATTGTAACACCCCCTACCTATATGTAGGCGATCCCATCCGATAAGGAGTGAGATGTCGTATGGGTAAAGGTGTCACCACACAGATACAGGATAAACATATACATCCATACACAAACATACATACTTAAATACGGGGTAATTAAAAACTTTACAAAATCATTCATGAAAGAAGCTGATCATGCATTAATATAACGGAAACATTACATTACTGTTTGATCAACCCAAAGGTATGAAGATAATTACATATCCAAAATATACTTATACAGATGCGGAAGCTATTACAAAATTTTCATAAGAGTTCTATACAAAAAGAATCATCAAGCTACAAAAATTAAGCCCTACACTACACCCAGCTGTGTTGGCCCGGCTGCGAGGACTCTCCCAAGGCAGCTCCTTCCACACCTGCACGGGTGAACACACCGTGCTAAGCAATAAATGCTTAGTGGGGAAACACACAAAATAAATGGACGGCCATTCACAATGGTCGTCAAGCAAAACGCATACAGATGGCATAATAAAAAATATGCATTAGATCAAAATGTAAACATACGATCATATAGAGTCATACATTTGATATAATATAACTGCCTTCATAAAACCGTGTTACTAACCATATTCGGATAATACATTCTCATAATTAGCAAAATAATTCAAAACAGTAAAATGCCTGCACGACTCAAAGTAGTGGATAACGAGTAAAAAGACAGTACTTTACGGGTACGAGCCGATTACAGACAGTACCTTACGGGTACGAACCGAAACTCAATTTACTTTATCCTTTGCAAAACATTTTACTGAGGGACCTTAAACAGATCCAAATACATTAGAGGGTTCGCGAGGAACCAAACGGGACCTGGTCGGGGTCCAAACTGAACAGAGGCTGCAGCTATAAGACTCTATTAGGCATGCCTAACTATCCACTTAATTGACTCGCAGGCTAAAATACACAGTTGACAACCATAATTCAATAATGATAAGTAAAGAATTTACATACTTTGGTAAATCAATACATGCATAAATACAATTCATATTATGTGATATTGTGTACTAAAATCCATAATTAAACATCCCTAAAGCGTCAGAAATAAACAGGCTTAAATTACAAAAGCAGGGTAGGTCACGGTGGTAATCAAATTGGTTGCCACCGTGACATACCAAGGATCTCGGCAGAAAGCAAGTCTGGGGTACCTCACGGTGGTAACCCATCTTGTTGTCACCATGACATACCCAGACCCCAAAACAGAATGCATCTTTAGGGTACCTCACGGTGGTAACTAAATAGGTTGCCACCGTGACATACCCACTGCCCAGAACATAATCTAAAATCTAGACACCTCATGGTGGTAACCAGATTGGTTGCCACCGTGACATATCCAAACTCACGGCAGGATGCATCTGGTTCGTGCCTCATGGTGGTAACCAAACTGGTTGCCACCGTGACCCATGCCCAGATGCGATTCCTAAGGGCCAATTCCAGATCATTCAAGCCAAAAATCCCAAAACTCTCACTTCAAACAACATATCCACACTCCAATAATAATATTAAACCAAATCAAACATCAATAATTCATGCCATAAACAAATCCTACTCATAGATTCAACGAACAACATCAATTTACATAATCAATTTCATCACTATTCACACCACATTTCTATCAATCTCATAAATGGTTCAAAACTCACAATCAAGGTTTAATAGACAAAGAGAACCAAAACCCATAACATTATAACTAACAAAAGCATCAAAAACATCAAAATTTCCATAATTTTATTCAATTACAAACATGCCAACTATACATATAACACAAAATTCCCAAACCTTGAAATCCTTAGCTCCTATTCACTTAGTTCCACTTCCTGATGCCTTCTCCTTGCCCTTAGGCTCATGCGGAGGCTCAACTAAGCATCAAACCAACAAAACACACAAACACAAAAACCCAAACTTCAAAACCAAGACCAAAAAGTAGGAAGAAGAAGAGAAAATGAAGAACCAAAAGAAGAAAAGAAGCACAAATGCAGTAGATTTACCTCTAAAATGCTAAGCAATGATCAATTCCCACCAACTAAGCCTTGATTCCAAGCTAAGGTTCTTAGAGGAAGAGAAAAGGAAGAAGAAGAGAATGAGGGGAAGGGAAAAACGGGAATGAGGGCAGCCACCGTCCCCCCTCTCTTCTCTTGTCTTTTTCTTTTCCCTAACCCTAGACAAGTGTCACTTCCCTATTGGTGGGATTTGATCACTCACACCCAAAACACTATACATGCACCCACATGCTAATAAAACTCTTAAATTATGCATTTTTACCCAAAATGCCCTTTACACATGCCAAAACTCACACAATACACATGCACAAACATGACTCATTCTACTAAGGGGCAAACGGGGTGTGACAACTCTCCCCTACTAACAAGAATTTCGTCCTCGAAATTCTCACCTGATCTGAACAAATGCGGGTACTGAACTCTCATCAATTTTTCTGGTTCCCAAGTCGCTTCCTGAACCCCATGGTGATTCCACAGTACTTTAACTACCGGAATCTGCTTGCTTCTCAGCTGTATCACTTCCTATGCTAGAATAGCTCTTGGTTCTTCATCATAAGAGAAATCAGGCTGAACTTACACCTCTTGCACCGATAAAACATGCGACGGATCCGACCGGTTCCGACGAAGCATCAAAACGTGAAACACGTCATGCAACTTCGATAACTCCATTGGCAAAGCCAATCTATAAGCCACTGGACCAACTCTGGCCAAAATCTCATACGGACCAATGAAGCGGGGACTAAGTTTTCCTTTCTTTCCAAACCAAAGCACCTTTCGCCAAGGCGACACTTTAAGAAAGACTTTGTCCCCAACTTCAAACCGCACATCTTTCCTTTTCAAATTGGCATAAGACTTTTGTGGATCCTTAGCTGCCTTCAAATTCCGCTGCATAACTCTGATCTTCTCCTCTGCATCTCTAACCAATTCTGGCCCAATCACTGATCGCTCGGACAACTCGATCCAACAAACCGGAGTCCTACACTGCCGACCATACAAAGCCTCATACGGTGCCATACCGATGCTCGAATGATAACTGTTATTGTATGCTTGTTGGAACTAACCCTCAAGGGCCTAAGAAATATTGGTACCTAAATTTGTATAATTTTTCTTGCACATTTGCCTTAGGAGCTCTAGATCAAAAAATTAGTTTTTAGACAATGGATGCTCTAGGAATATGACTGGGGATAAAAAAAAAGTTTTCAAGATTAGCATTGAGAGATGGTGGAAAAGTGAATTTTTACGATTCAAATCCAAAGATAAACGATGTCTCACTTATTGATGGATTGAAGTTCAACCTGTTAAGCATTAGCCAAATGTGTGATAGAAACAAAAAAGTGATCTTTGAGGTAGATCAATATAAATTAGAAGATGTCAAAACAGATAAGATAATTTTGACATGACATAGATCTAAAAATATTTATCAAATCAATATAGAGGAGTTGCAGAATAATGATGTAAGGTGCTTGATAACAAATGAAAATTTATATAGGCTTTGGCATAAGAAACTCAGCCATGCAAGCATTCATACCATAGAGAAGCTTGCTAGGAAAAATCTTATTAAAATTTTACCAAAGATAAATTACGAAAGAGATTATGTTTGTAAGGCTTATCAACTAAGGATATAGAACATAGATTCCTATAAGCTAAAAGGAGAAATTATAGCTAAAAGGGCATTACAACTTTTACATTTAGACTTGTTTGGACCCATAAGTCCCTCAAGTATTGGTGAGAAAGCTTAGGCATTAGTGATAGTGGATGGTTATACAAGGACCTTATTTCTTGCTCTCAAAATTCAAGCATTCAAGGCATTTAAGAAGTTGAGCAAGAAAATCTAAAATGAAAAAAAGGTATATGATCACAAGCATTATAAGTGATCATGGAAGAGGGTTTGAAAATAAGAACTTTGAGGAATGTTGTAACAGTTCTAGAATTCATCATAGTTTCTCAGCTCCTAGAACATTTCGACGAAAGGTGTTGAAGAGAGGAAATAAAAACACTCTAGGAAATGGCAAGAACAATGATCAATGAAAATAATCTTCTAAAGTACTTCTAGGTAGAAGCAGCCAATACTACATGTTATAACCTAAGTAGAACACTCATCATATCAGTTTTAAAAAAATTCCATATGAGCTCGAGAAGGACAGAAAACCCAACATTAGCTACTTTTAACCATTCAGCTACAAGTGCTTTATTTTTAATGGTAAGAGTAATCTAAGTAAACTTGATGCTAAATCTGATAAAGGTATTTTCCTTAGTTATAGATGACTACACTAGAGATAAGAGTTCTTCTAATAATGATACAGATATAGAATGAAGTGAGAAGAACAAAAAGATTGAATAGAAAAATCAAACAGAATAGTCAACAGATTAAGAAGCAAATTGACATGATAAATCTTGAAATTCATCTAGTCATATAAAAGCAAATCAGCCAGCAAAAATACAGGCAAATCAATCACCAAAAAACTAGACAGAACAATCTATAGGAAGGTTAATAGAACAGTAAAGTGTAAAATAACCAACAGATTTGCCAAAAGATTTGAAATTTCATAATACCACCCAAAGGAGAACCTACTGACAAAACTATAAGAAAGGATAATGACCAGAAGAGCAATGTGTGAATAATATGATAATGTAGCTTTTATTTCTCAACTAGAACCCAAAAATTATATTGATGTTTAAAATGATGAAAATTGGATTCTTGTTATACAAGAAGAATTGATTCAATTTGAGATTAATAAAGTTTGGAATCTATTTCCCAAACCCTTAAATTGTTCTATTGTTGGTACTAAATGAGTATTTAGAAACAAGCTTGACAAGCAAGGAAATGTGGTAAGAAATAAAGCAATATTACAATCAAGAAAAAGGTATTGATTTCAATGAAACTTTTACACCCGTAACTAGAATGGAAGCAATTAGAATTTTTTTGTGCATTTGCGTGTTTCAAAAATTTCAAACTTTATCAAATCGATGTTAAAAGTGTTTTTCTAAATTTTCTTTTAAATGAAGAAGTATATGTAGCACAACCTCCTGGTTTTGAAAATCAAGAACATCTTGAATATGTTTACAAACTCAGAAAGGCTTTATATGGTTTGGAGCAAGCTTCTAAAGCTTGGTATGAAAGGTGGAGTTTCCTTCTTGCTTATGGTTTTAATAAAGGAAAAGTTAATAATATGAAAGTTATGTTGATGATGTTGCTTTTTATTTTACTAACATTGCTATATGCAAAGAATTTAAATCTATTATGAAGCAGGAATTTGAGATGAGCTTAATAGGAGAGCTTACATTCTTCTTAGGCTTACAAATCAAACAATGCAAAAGTGGATTTTTTTATAAGTCAAGTGAAATACACCAAGGAAATAAATTCAAGATGATGGGTGCTAAATCTACTAATATGCCTATGAGTCCCTTAATCATGTTAGAAAAAGATGCACAAGGCACAAATGTTGATGAAAAGTCTTATAGAGGCATGATCAGATCTCTATTCTACTTAACAATAAGCAGACCAGATATTCATCTCAGTGTATGTTTGTGTGCTAGGCTTTAATCTGATGGTAAAGAGTAACACTTATCTGCCGTAAAGAGAATTCTCAGATATCTAGTTGAAACTACAAAATTGGGGTTATGGTATGCAAGGAATGGTTCTCTTGATCTAATAAAATATTCTAATATTGACTATGTTGGATGTAAAATTGTTAGAAAAAAATACTTCAGGTGTATGTCATTTTCTAGTAAATTCTCTAATTACATGGTCTAGCAAAAAAAAAATTGTGGCTTTATCTACAATAGAAGCAGGATATATTGCAGCTGGAGAAAGTGTTGCATAAGTTCTTTAGATCAGACAATAATTAAAAGATCATGGAATTGAGTTTGATAAAGTTCTAATTTTTTATGACAACACCAATGTAATCAACTTAAAAAAATATCATATTATGCATTCAAGAACCAAATATATAGAAGTTAGACATCAATTCATTAGATATCATGTTCAACATTTTAATATTGTACAAGAATTTGTTCCAATAGAAAACTAACTAGTTGATATCTTCACTAAACTTGTAACATCCCTTAAACACATAAGCGATATCATACACACTGCACTATTTCATTTGCTATAGTCTATAACTCATATAAATGAATTAACAAAATAAGTTAAATATGATATACCATTTACTTTTTATTATGATTATATGTCTACATTACCAGAGTATTTACATTAAAATATTACATATTGGATATCTCATATACAAATGTTATGTTACAAGCCATATAATTACATATAAAAAAAGATTTAACAAAAGCTACCTTCTATTACTATTGGCCGACGACCCTTGTGAAATGTCCTTAGCACCGCATCGAAAAATCTTGTACCTATAAGGATTGAAAACCCATGCTAAGCATAAAGCTTAGTAGGGAACAAAGTAAAATGGACAACCTCTCACAAAAGTCTTCAAAATAATCACACACAAATGAGCATACATATACATATAAGTTCATGCTTTCACACTTTAGAAAAAAATATATAAACTATTCAATATGCATGCTAAGTGATCCTTTATTTAATCATATTTTTATTAGTTTATCTATGCTTCATTTGTATTACTCCTATTTTAATACCATGTTGTTATTCATGCATGCTGTAATGGTCCGATTTATACCCTAGTAGTAATTGGCCTAATATGAGGAATTGAGAGGAGTTTAATTTGAATTTGCTAACTTTGGACCTAAAAGTAATAAAATGTGGATTTAATTGAATAAATGAGAAAGTTTAAGTGACCAATTGGTAAATGTGCATAATCAGGGTTAATCTAGGTTAATTAGTGTTAATGGAAATTAGATTTGGCTATTGAAGATTAAGGGATTCTAAGTGGATTTTTTGGTGTCAATGGTTGGTGATGCCACCTCACCCTAGCCATGCAATATATATGAGTTTTGGGACAGAAAGTGTTCATTTTTCTGCATTTGATCTTCTTCTTCGGCTGAACTTCTTCTTCATCCTCTCTTGCTTTTAATCTTCATCTTTAGACATATATTCTTCAAAATCTGATTCAATAAATTGGATGATTGATTGATTGTGCTGAAATTGTTATGGGATTAGGTAAGTGGTTTAGTACTTGATTCTTCTTCTACTCCCTTCTTGTAGTCAATTTGTGGATGATATGGTAATTAATCCTTGACTCCCACTTTGGAAATTGGATGTTGGTTGTAGCTGTTGAACAAAGAAGTACCAAAGGAAAGGAGAAAGTTGTTGAATCAAGTGCAAAGTGAACATTAGGAGCAAAGGATTTAGAGGCTTGGGAAACCATAATTTGTGGTGTTTTTGAATAGATTATGAATGATAAAAATGCTTAATGAATTATTTGTTCAAATTGAATGAAAATGTGTATTTGTGTGTTTTTGTGTTGATATTGATTTGAGCTAAGTTGATGAGTTGATAAGAATTGTGTATTGATCTATCTATATGTAAATAAGCTCTATTTTGAGTTGGCTTGAGATGGCATTGTGGGATGTGTAAATTGTTAATAGTGGGATAATGGCATTTTAGATTATGTTTGCAAATCCGAAAGTGCTATGTAATTGAGTAAACTGGTAAAAGAACTATTAAAGAGGGTATGGTTACATGAGCTGTGTTTTATGAGCTGTGTTCCCATAGGTAGAAGACTTAGTATAATTAAAATTGTAATATTGAGGAATTGACTTGAATAAATGTGTTTGAGCAGAGTGTCATAAGAGTAAAGATATGGTAATGTGTGAATTTGAACTATAATTGTATTTGGGAAAAAGTGCATGAAACAAATTGTGTGTGTAGGAGCTTGAAAGGCAAATTCTGTTTTGTCGCGAGCACGATAGAATGCTCCATTGGGCATGAATTGTGAGTTTGGCTTCTCTTGCGAGAGCAAGAGGATGCGCGTGCGCGACAGAGGTGAGGGTTAGGTTCTGTCGCGACCGTGACTGGTGTCTTGTAAAGATGTTCTAATTAACTTGATTTATTTTATGTAACTTATATGTTAGCATGATTAACGAATATGAGTATGAGCATTATATATTGTGAAGTATTATGGACAAGCATGATATGAATATATTTATATATGTGCATATGTGAATAAGCTCATGATGGTGAATTTTAAAGTGAGCTATAGTGCAATGTTGATTCTATTATAATGCCATGAGGGTGATATTTTCTGATAATGTGTATAATAAATGGACTAATAATTTAGCTTGCGAGTCAAGCAGTGGATAGATAGGCATGCCTATAGGGTCTAAGTGCTGCAGCCACAAGTGTCTGATTCCACTGGAATCATCAATGCAAAATGAATCCATATTGGATTCCCTTATGCAAATATACTTGTAATTATTGATGTTTTCGGTACCTTTGGGTACTAATGCGACAGTGTGTATCTTTGGATACAAATGCGATTACTATACCTTTGGGTACTAATACAATACCCATTATACGCATCTTTGAGTTGCAGGCAGGGCTGTAATAATTCTGTTACTAATCAAATAATGTGAATCTTATGTTATATACTTATGGACATAAATGTGATGTGCATGCGAAGATTATGCGACATGGTGAGTTTAGATGTGATTATTTTGAGATGCCATATTCACTGAATATATGCTTATATTGAATATGAAGCATGATAGTTAATATGTATTCTTATTGTCTATAAAATGCCATCTATATAAATGTATCTATTATTGTATATTGTGTTTAGTTTCCCCACTAAGCATTATTGCTTAACACGGGTTTTCTAATTCGTGTAGGCTCTGAAGCGAAGTGATCTGAAGGACGATTTCACATTGGTATTGGTAACGGCCAACACTAGGATTGCCAATAGAGTAGGTTTTGTGGTTTTGTATAAGATATCGGGAAATTGTATATAAACTTTTGGGAAAACATAAGGTATGTAATATGATAAGTGTTTAAGTTTGTAATCTTAACCATATAAAGGTATATGTAAGTATGTGTGTGTCCCGGCATGTGTTTAGTATGAGTTATCTGCTGCATGTGAATGAATTGTAAGAAGGAAATTAGTTTGTGCAGGTTTTCTGTATGTGTATAGGCATTGTAAGTGAATGTGATTGTTTGTGTGGCAACTGTTATTGATTGCTTTAGCTGAGCTAAACGAGTGATCGGGAATGGGTGCTACACATGTACAAAACATACTTTTGTCTATATATACTTTTCTTGTATCATATTCTTTAACTTATATAACTTTTATCTTTTTACTTTAATCATAATTAGCCTGCATATCTGTGACGCGCGCCGGATCCCGCGCGCTGCCCTTTCGGACCGCCCGCACGTGGGCGATCGGGGCATTTGCGGGTCCGTTGACAGCTTGCAATAAATCGCAAGTGCGTCTATGTTGGGCAACAAGGAGGTATCATGGAGTCGCCACCCAATAGGGCATTGGGAAAGTTACTCTAGCCTCGGAGAGCCTAAGACTGCGCTTGGTATCCATTTTGGGCCAGCCAGAGGGATCATGGAAGGTGAACTTCTCACCCTAAAGAGCCTAGGATTAGCGCTAAAGCCTCGTGACCCAAGAAGTATTTTGGAGGATAACCTCTAACCTCTCGAGCCCAAAGACCAGAGCTGGGTCCGGGATTTCTCATCTATTTCTACCTCAATTAGTTTATGATCAAATTTTAATGTCATTAATTCGCTCTCTCTCCACACTATGCAGTTGATTAAAAGGCACATTTATTCACATTCGGAAAGCCGTAAATGATCAAGTAAATAATGAAAGCAATAGATTACAATAAATACAAGGAGCGGAATACAACTCCCTTTTATAAATGTGCGAAGCATGCATAAATCGGGATATTGCTTATTTTGAGGACTTTGGTCCTCACATGCATCGTTATTAAAATTGGGGATTTTTATTTGTGATGATTTTTTTTTTTGATGGAAATAGGGCATTGGACCCTTGTTTTGTGTAAACCTCATTTTATTAAATATAAAACCATTGAGTCATTTTTATACATCAACGGGATATGAAAGGAGTACATCCATATACATAAGATAATCAATAAAAGAAATGAAACAAGAGGATTAGGAAACTAAACCGGATGAGATCCTCCAAACATGGTAGATAGCCGCTCAAGCTCGAGATAATCCAGGAGGACCGATATACACTCACCTCAGATAATCGCTTAAGGTGAGATTCTTATGTCGGTTAGAGCCCCGCGCGTTCCACGAGAAGCAAAGATGAAAGATTAAAGAGAGAAAACGAGATATTTCACCTTCAATCCCTCAGAAAATCGATTTTGGAGTCAAAATCTAAAGAAAACTAATTAGCTTTTAGTTCCCTTTGATTGATTTGATCCTTGATTCAATAGATTTCTTTAGAAAAAGTGTTTTTGGAAGAGAGAGAAAATGTGCTTGAAATTGGGCAGAGTTTCCTCTTCTGAAAATTTTTCCAACCCTTTTCAAATGAAAATCCGGAGCTTTTATAGCCAGACACGACCGACGGGCATCGGTGTATAGAGGCGGGCGTCGGAAGAATCCTTCTGACACAAGGATTCGTTCGACGGCCCTTCCACATCCACCGACGGGCGTCGGAAGGGTTGCGTGCTCTGGGAAACCAGGCGGCATTCTGACAGGGGCGGTGATTTTCTGACGGGCGTCGGAAAATACCTAGAGCTGTCGGTGAATCGGAGCGACGGGCCGGCTTGACAGACGGGCTGGCCGTCTGTGGAGGACAAAAAGCCCTTTGACTCGAAAAAAACCTCTATTTTCCTCTCCTTCGGCCCAAGAATGATAAAAACCTCACTTCTCATGGAACGCGGGGCTAAAACCTCTAAATCCAACCTCCCATACAAGCTTGGACACTGATTTCATCACAGGGCAACCTCTGATCCGGACCGCTCCGGGACACGGTGCTTACAGTTGCCCCCAGTTTTGGGGAAACTAGTGCACAAGCGCCTAGATAAGCCAAAACTCAGAGAAAGGTCAGAAATGAAGCGTACCTGCGATAGCTTTTCACCCTCTGTGCCTTTGGCCGGGTGGATCTCGTCTTGATCCGCTCAGCGATGCGAAAATACTCTCATCGGTCTTATCTCGACCTGCGGGTGTTTGGTGAGGTGCAGCAGGCTTTGGCCACGACCTCGATCTGGTTAGATGCGGTATGCTTTGACCACAGCCTCGATCTGTAAGGTGCAGCATGCTTTGGCTACGACCTCGATCTGGTGAGATGTAGCATGCTTTGGCTACAGTCTCGATCTGGTGAGATGCAGCATGCTTTGGCTATGGTCTCGATCTGGTGAGATGCAGCATGCTTTGGCTACAGTCTCGATCTGGTGAGATGCAGCATGCTTTGGCTACGGTCTCGATCTGGTGAGATGCAGCATGCTTTGGCTACGACCTCGATCTGGTGAGATGCAGCATGCTTTGGCTACAGTCTCGATCTGGTGAGATGAGGAAACCCCGCTGGGTTCCTCGTTCCAAAAAGAGGTCTTTTTAAACGATATCCATGTCCGGATTGGTATTTCTCTGTACCTGTGTGATAAAAGATTTTGTTAGTTCGCATTTGAGTGGTCATCTTTTGACCTGTTTATTGATGGCGTGATTTTGCTTTATTTGCTATGCCATGTTTCATCTTTTATTCATTCTTCTTATTGAGATGTTATTGATTATCATTTTTTGTTGTTGTTTCTTTTTGTTGTTATATCGTCATTTTTATCGACATATAAGTAAATATGAGAACTTACACTTTTTGTGATGTCATTAAGCAATTAACAATCAAATAATCATGCAATAATAAAGCAAAAGTTTTCCACTAGAAATGTCATTTTTGTACAGTGCATATAGAAAATATAAATATACAAAAGATACAAAAATAACTCCCTGAAGATCAGAGAGGTGTGTAGTCCGAGGGTTCATCGGGATCCTCGTCATCCGATATATGCACGGTCCCTGGAGGAGGTGGACGTGTCGGAGGTGGTGGCGGAGCTGTGGAGGGTCCTGCCTCGTGATCATGGGCCCGCCTGAAATGGATCTGAGCGTAGCCATCCAAAAAGGGCTGGGTGCAGGTACTCATAAACCCTAAGGTCTTAGAAACCTTGTCTCCCAACTTCCTGAAGGCTTGGCTCAACTGAATGGTCTGCTCGCTGGTGGCCCTTCTCCTCTACTCCAGGCTCTGCTCCGTCTGCTCCCTAAACTCCCTCATGGTCTGAGAAAGAGGGGGGAGAATCCCCTCCATCGCCTGGACGCGGGATCTCAGAGAGTCAAGTGACTCATCAATCATCTGTAGGGTCATATCGACCCTCTGAGACGCCTGGTCCTGTGACGTCCCCAAATCATGAGTGAGCTGTTGCCTCAACTCCCTCTGCCCCTGAGTAATCTGCTCAATCATCCTCATCTGCTCCCCTCTAAAAGCCTCCAGGACCCGAGTCTGCTCATCCCTAAAGGCATCCATGGCCCGAGCCTGCTCCCTCGTCGTATGCTCAATGTAACCCGCCTGCTCCCGAGCCAAATGCTCCACCGACTGGGACTGCTCCTGAATGGCAGCCTGCTGGCGATCCAACCTCTCATGGATAGCCCTGTCCCTCTCATCCTGTTGCCGCTCTAAGGCTGTAAACATGGAGGTGAGGAGCTAAGAGAAGTCTGGCTGCACAGGCTGCTGCGGTGCTGGCTCTGGTGGTGGTGCCGAAGAGGTGGATGCCCCTGGGTCGCCTCGGGAGTACGGATGGTATCTCTCGGAGGGCCCATGGATAGACCTCTGTACCCTGGCGCTCGATGATGGGACTGGAGTCAGCGCTCTGGATGCCAGTGAAGCAGCAAAGAGGTCGTCCATCGTGATCTCAAAGTCGAAGTCCGAGGGGGTCCTAGGTGGCTCCTGCTGCTGTGGTGGAGGCACCGTCTGCGGCTGAGGAGGCTGATGCTCCGGCTGAGGCTGGGGCTATGGCTGAGGCTCGGGCTGTGGAGGCTGAGGAGGCTGATGCTCCGGCTGATCAGGATCTGCCCCCAAGGGTGGAAGGTTGAACATCTGCCGGGTCTCATGGATGGTCAATACCCTGTAGGCCTCTGCCTGGCCAGATATCGGGGCGATCATCCCCATCTGCACTGCCGCCGCGGCGTCTACATGGATCCCCTCCGGCAAGGGTCCTCTCAACCTCTCGGGGTTAACCCCCAGTCTCAAAAGTAAACGGGTGATGACTCCTCCTACCATCACCACCGGCGTCATCCCTCTGCTGACTCTGGTCAAGTTGGCCAAGATCTCGTGGCTAATGTTGAGACGCTGGCCTGCCACCATAGCCCAGAGGCTCCAGATCTCGGCCGCGTTAAGCGACCCTAGATTACCAGCTCGACCGAGGTACGAACTGGAAAGCACTCTGTGCAAATACCGGAGTGCCTGAGACACCAGTACGGTGCTCTTCGCTGTATCGTGATCGTACAGCACTCCTGGTATGGCAATGGTCGCCCAATGGGCGCGTCTCACCGCTCGCTGCAAGATCTCGACCCCTCCTCTCTAGGGAGCCCCATGGCCTGAGCAAACCTCTGCCTGGTGATACTAAAATGGTCGCCATCAAACCAAAACTGAATCACCCCCGGGTCGGTATCTGCACTCTGAAAGCCAGCATAGCGGAGAGTGGCCAAGACCTGGCGGGTCGCCTCTGGAAATGTCTGGAAGGAGGGCTCAAGAAACTCCATCCACCCAGCACCCTCGGCAAGTAGATCGAACTCTGGGACCAATCCTAGGGCCTCTAGCAATGGGCGATATACAAAACGGCTGGCCCGAAACTCTACCTGAGCCAGCGCCCTATACCTCTGAGCCGACTCATCATCCATCCAATCCGGAGCCACAAGCTCGGGCTGGGCCTGCGGTGCTCTACGTCTGGGAGGCTTCCTGCAAAAGGGAAGAGATTAAATATCGGAAATTTGGCAAAACAAACATTTTTAAACTTATTTTCTAGGTGAAGGCCGATTTAGGCCTCACCGGGGCAATAGCTGCCCCAAACAAGATAAAGAAATGATAAAAAAACGAAAAGAGCAAACATCCTGTCTAAGGAAATAGCTTAAAGTGCCTCGCACGCATCATGGCACAAGCAAGCACGCAATCATCATGGAAATAATTAAAGTGAATAAGAATGGGCTTTCTAGGTCCCGGGGCGTGCATTATACATGAAAAATATTCAATTCTAGAATAAATAATAAAAATTTGGGCAGCATCCCGG
Organism: Excoecaria cochinchinensis; assembly: GCA_947683425.1. Lineage (NCBI taxonomy): Eukaryota > Viridiplantae > Streptophyta > Magnoliopsida > Malpighiales > Euphorbiaceae > Excoecaria > Excoecaria cochinchinensis. Next base: position 12,518,868 of record CANTUQ010000119.1, read on the forward strand.
CAGGGATATGCCCAACCTCCTGCACAAAAGGCAAAAAATAGGCCTTAGGCCTCAACAATAATGTACGCATGTAAATGGGACGCACCCCGGCAAGAGTGTGCCCCCAACAATACAAAATAATGGCCTCAGGCCGCAAAAGCAAAACATGCGCAGAATGGTGCGCTAAAAGAAATGCAATTCTAAAGCACCAAGATTATGGAAAAATTCTACTTCTATGTGATCATGCAAAAAGTTCGGATTTAATTACAAAAATAATAATACAGAAAATTGGGCAGCATTCTCCCTAAATTCCTAAGGCATTTAAGGCATCCTAAAGTCAAAAGGAAGAGAAATGGAGAGATAAATTGCATGAAATTCAAAAAAAAGTAGTTATTTACTTACTTGTAGTCGCGGGAAGTGTAGAAACTGGAGAAAATATGAATATCAAAGTGCCCGATGAGTAGAAAACGCGAAAATATGAAGAAATCGCGAAAAAATATGAAGAAATGCTTGAAAAAATGCAAAAAAATGCAAAGAAAACGGTTTGGGAGAAGAAATGAAAGGGACAGCAACGTTTAAACCATCTGTCACTCGCCCTTATATAGAAATTCCTGACCAACGGGCAGGGCGTCTGTACAAGTGACCGACGGGCTGGCCGTCTGTCATGCAATAAATGCGAGTTAATGCGCGTGATGAATGCAATGCTGACGTATGCATCTGCCAGGTGGATCTATACCGACGGTCAGGCCGTCTCTGTGGGGAGGCGATCAAGCCGTCTCTGTGGGGAGGCGGTCAGGCCATCCCTGTGAATAGACGGGCAGGCCGTCGGTGACGCTTGCCTATAAAATCTTGCAAAATTTTTGTCTCTTCATTTTCCCACATCTTGAGTCCTTCATCTTTCTCAAAATGTCTTCTCCTCTTGCCCAAAGGATGCACCATATCTTAGATGACAAACACACTTGGGGAGAAGGCGCCCTCTCTTCTTTGTCTGGGCTGAAATATCTGTGCCAGGTGAAAATCGACCAGAACCTCCTCCTGGCGGCGACCCACTTCTGGAACCCCCGGTTTCATGTTTTCCAATTCACCTATCAGGAACTGTGCCCTTTGCCTGAAGAGTTAGCTTCCATTCTGGGAGCACGGTTCCCTCCTAGTGCTCTGCCTTGCATCCCCCGCTGTGGCCTATTCCAGACCCGGGACGTAGCCCTGGCTCTGGGCATATCTTCCTCCGAGGCCATCCGGCTGATTTCCCCGGGCTCTTCCTTTTCTTTGGGGCCACTGATCGAGGCTCTGGATCGGTTCACTGGCATCCCCACATATCGGGTAAGCATCACATTCTTATTCTGCATGGTGAACTTCCTTACCGTTGTTCCAGGAGGTTTGACAGGTGACTCTCATCTGTTCGGAGTCCTGAGCGACTTTCATCTGGGACTGTCACCCCTACCGCTTGTCCTGGCTGAAACTATCCTGGGTTTGGACGCTGTGAGCTCTGGGTCCACTACAACCTTTGCCGGCAGCCCCTTATTACTCCAGGTACGTCATTATTTTAAAGGTAGTGCATCCCTCATGGATTTTCACACTAGCTTTTCTTAGCGGGAGGTGCGTCCTTTCGGATTTTCACACAACCCTGTGCCTTATTTTTGCCTGAAGTAAACCCTACTTACCCCAGCGGGTTTTTTTTTCTTATTTTTTCAGATCTGGCTATAGGAAAAACTGAAGATGCTGTCTGAACCACCCCCTCGCGTTACCCCCCAGTACTCGCCAAGCCACTTCCTGCCTCGTCAACGACTGTACGGGTGTATCACCGCTGGTGAAGGCATTACCAGGTTTGGCGAGCTGTCGGACGACGATATCAGCTTCACGTCCGCCTGGCTCCCGCTGTCTCATGCAGTCATCGACGGGCCATCGGGTTGTGTTCCCCTCTGCGGCCTCCGGCAGGCCACCTTCTGCATCACCTCTCGATGTACACGACAGCTCGGGATGACCCAGGATATAGTGAGGGTTCCCCTGTCCTTCCGAGGAGGAGATCTCTCGGCCACATTTGCTTCTCGGTATCATGAGCTGTGGGGTAGGTTACCCGTGAAGACTGTTATCCCGAGGTTTGGCAATCATTCTGCATCTTCGACTAGCGAGTACAAGAAGTGGATCCTTAGTCCAGCCTCTGATAACATGACACGAGGGCTCAAGCATCTGATCGGCGAGAGCAGCAGCAGGACTTAGCTTAGCCTATATGTGTATTTCTTTTGGTGCTACATTTCTTTTTAATGCAGAACTAGAGAATGACGAAACTGAAAAGAATAATATTCATCTTATTTCACGAGTTTTGTGTATATTTCCATATAATTTCAGCATACATGATCAGTTTTGGCATTTACTCAGCTGCTTACGCGCTGTCAATACATGAAACCAAATTTTAATAGCATCAACTCCTGTTACCAATCGGCCCTCTCGGGTTTTCACGATCGGACATTTTCTCTCACGCCTCTAATTTTTGCACAGGATGCCTTTTTTCGGTTTTCACCCTGTCGAGGCACCCAATTTTAGCATAGCCGCCTTTTTTTCGATTTTCGACTTGCGGGGCATTTTATTCTCTTCTTTTTATTTTGGTCTTTAGCCGTGGAACCTTTTGAGTCTGTCGACATTGATCGGCTCTTTGAATTCGTTCCCATCGCTATCTGATAAGATTGCAACTCCTTTGGACAGCAGCTTCTTAAGGATATACGGCCCTTCCCAGGTAGGTCTGAATTTCCCCCTGATGTCTGGTATCCCTGGCCTCATCTGTTTGAACACCAAGTCCCCTTCTTTCAGCGGATGCTTCCTCACTTTCTTTCCGAAAGTTCTCGCCAATCTCTTCTGGTAAACCTGATTATGATAATAAGCTTTCAGCCTACTCTCATCCAGTAAGTTCAAGTGCTGTAACCTCTGCTGCGCCCATTCGACTTCCGGGATTTGGGCCTCCATAACCACCCTTAGTGATTTAAGTTCTATCTCTACTGGCAATACTGCTTCTGTTCCGTATACCAGGGAAAATGGTGTAGCGCCTGTAGATGATCTTACCGTCGTTCTGTATCCCCACAGGGCAAAGGGTAACTTTTCAGCCCAGTCCTTGTAGGTTTGGACCATCTTGGACAGGATCTTCTTCACATTCTTATTGGCGGCTTCTACTGCTCCATTCGCTTGCGGTCGGTAGGGAGAGGATTTATGATGCTCAACACCATATTTCTCGAGAAGTTTTCTGGTTTCTCCCATGAACTGCACCCATTATCAGACACTATGTGTTGAGGGAGGCCATATGTGCAGATCAAATTCCTCTCTATGAACTTGGCCATGTCCCTTGCGTCAATTTTCTTGAAGGATTCTGCCTCGACCCATTTGGTGAAATAGTCGATCGCGACTATGATGTATCTGTGCCCATTGGACGCCGTAGGGCGAATCTCTCCAATGATATCTATCCCCCAAGCAGCAAACGGCCAAGGTGATGTCAGGTTATGTAGTTCTGATACCGGCAGGTGTCTCAGGTCTGCGTACTGTTGGCACAACTGACATTGTTTGACATACTTCGAGCAATCAGTGTCTATCGTAAGCCAATAAAAGCCTTGTCTCATGATCTTCTTGGCCAAGGTCAAACCATTCATGTGGGCCCCACAGACACCTGCATGGGTTTCTTCCATTATCTTGCGTGCTTCTCTTTCATTCAAGCACCTGAGCTGGATCCCATCTGACCGTGTTTTGTGCAACACCCCTTCTAAGGATATGAATTGAGTAGATAACTTACGTATCATCCTCTAGTCTTTTTCAGTGGCTTCCTCTGGAAATTTATTGTTTTCCAAGTAATTCATGATATCAAAGTACCATGGCTTCCTATCTGACGCCTCTACTTCCATTACAGGCTCGGTTTCAAAACTAGGCTTATCAGAGCTCGAAATTAGCACCGGCTTCATGGCCACTCCTTCAGGGTTATCCCACATTGACACTAAGGTTGCCAACGCATCAGCCAGACGGTTCTCATCTCTGGGCACAAAGTGGAAAGTGCAAGTCTCAAACTGCTCACACATCCCTTTCAGATATTGAACATAGGGGACCAGTCGTTCTTCTTTTACAGCCCATTCTCCTCGGATCTGGTTTATTACCAAGGACGAGTCACCAAAGACTTCTATGTTCCTTGCCCCCAAAACAGCTAGAGCTTCTAACTCGAAGGTGCACGCTTCGTATTCAGCTTCATTGTTGGTTGCTTTGTATCTCAGCTTCTTAGCAAGAGGAAGTTTTTCATTATCTGGGGTTGTCAAGATGATCCCGACTCCGGCTCCTTTGTTATTTACTGCCCCGTCAAAGTGCAACTGCCATCCCTGAATAGAAATCGTGCCTATGCTCTCGTCAGGAAAGGTAAACTCGGGGGTGTCCCCTTGGATAGGATGTTCAGCAAGAAATTCGGCTATAGCTCGTCCCTTAATAGTCTTGCGGGTGATGTATTGCACATCAAACTCTTGTAGCAAGAGCAGCCACCTCCCCATCTTTCCAAGCAAAGACGGTGCCTCCTGCAAATATCTTAACGGATTTTGCTTGGCTACTGCCTGAACTTTGTATGAGTGGAAGTAATGTCTCAGCTTCTTTGATGCCCAAATCATTGCGAGGCAGATCTTCTCCACTTCAGCATATTTTATTTCATAAGGCAAGAACTTCTTACTGAGGTAGTAAATCGCAAACTCCACCCCAAATTCATCCTCTTGAGCCATCATGGCGCCCACTGAACCGTCTTCTACTGCCAGGTACAAAATAAGCGGTTTGACAGGTTGCGGAGGCCTTAGCACTGGCGGATTTAACAGATATTCCCTGATATTATCAAAGGCTCTTTGGCAGTCTTCGTTCCAGACTACGGGCTGATTCTTTCTAAGCAGCTTGAAAACAGGTTCGCATATCGAAGTGAGCTTGGCAATAAACCGGCTAACATACTGCAGCTTGCCCAGGAAACTCCTTACATCCTTCTCTTTTTTTGGCACAGGCATCTCTCTGATAGCTTTCACCTTGTCTGGGTCAATTTCTATCCCCCTCTGGCTGACGACATGTCCCAACAGCTTTCCTGAAGTCACTCCGAAAATGCACTTCTTGGGGTTAAGTCGCAGATTATACTTATCGATCCTGGTGAAGAACTTCTCTAGAGCTTCAAAGTGTCCCTCTCGGGTGGCTGATTTGACCATCATGTCATCGACATACACCTCCACTTCTTTATGAATCAGGTCACTTAAGATCTTGGTTGCCATGCTCTGGTATGTGGCCCCTGCATTCTTCAGGCCGAAAGGCATGACCTGATAGGCATAGGTGCCCCACTCTGTGATAAAAGCAGTTTTAACCCGGTCAGCTATCTTGTTCAGGATCTGGTTGTAGCCCACATAACCGTCCCCAAAGCTGTACATCGCGCAATTGGCGGCACTGTCTATCAATACATCAATATGGGGTAATGGAAAATCATCTTTAGGGCAGGCTTTGTTAAGATCTCGATAATCCACACACACCCTGACCTTTCCGTTCTTCTTTGCTACAGGGACCACATTTGCCAGCCTTGTAGGATACTGGACTTCCACGAGGAACTTGGCTTCAATCTGCTGTCGAATTTCCTCCTTAACCTTGTCAGCCCATTCTGGTTTTAGCCTTCTCAACTTCTGCTTCACAGGCTTGCAATCTGGGTAAGTCGGGATGGCATGCTCCGCCACGTCTCGGTCAATCCCCGGCATGTCCTCGTAGGTCCAGGCAAAGACTTTTTAATGTTTTCTTATTATTCTCTCAAAATTTTTTCTCTCCTCAGGAGTTATGTTTGATGCTATTAGAATTTCTCTCGGATTTTTCGAGGTTCCAAGATTAAAAGGCGTTGTGCCAGTGGAGTCAATGTCAAAAATTGATGGAATATGATCATGTTCATGCATGTTGAAATCATTAGAAACATTGCACAAATAAGTGAAATTGTTTATCTTATTAATAATATTATAGTTATCATTTACATCATAAAAGAGTTCTGGAATAAAAAGACAATCTAGGCTAGAGTCTTCTTCCGCCGCTCCCGAAGTTGATGCTGTTGCAGCTTGCTCACTAACTTTCTGATTTAGCAAAGGCCCTTCAGGCACGTCGGGGGAAATCCTCAAATCTTCAACTTTCAGCCCTAATCTGCTATCTTCTCCTTCCCTTTTAGCCTGGCAGTTACCATCTTTTCAGTAACGACCTCCTCAAGCTCGCACTTGTCCCAAGTGATACCCTGAGTCATGACTTCCTCATCCCAGAAGTCTTCAGCAGTCTTGAGGAACCCGACATGCCAGTCATACACATCATTAAAAATCTCGAAGCCAGGGACAATCTTCCCCTCTACCCATTGCGGCTCATCTTCACCAGTATACGCACAAACTGAGGATGCTGGCACAAAGCTCTCTGGAATGTGGGGGATCTTGTCTGCCACCCTCTTCTTGCCGAAGCCACCTCTATACCCCAGGCCTTTTCGGTTCTTCTGCCCTCGAGTGGTGATTGCGGTCTGCAATCCTTGGGAGTTTCTGCCCAATCCAGCCTCGGGAAGATAATGCATCTTCTTCATCATATTAACCACAGCTGGGCTATCCACTGACCCGTACTCCTCCCTTATCATAGACACGTGGAAGCCGCTAAATGGCTGATTGGCAATTTCCAGTGCTGAGACCTGGTTTTCCCTGGCCGCCTTGATAGTCACCACCTCCCCTTCGTGTGGGAACTTTATCATCTGATGCAGTGTGGATGGCACTCCCCCTAATTTATGAAACCAGGGTCTCCCAAGCAAAGCTGAGAAGTTAGCAGGGATGGGCAGAACTACAAATTCAACCTCCACTTCGATAGGTCCTGTCTTGACCAAAGTCTTGAAGGTTCCTGAGGCTTGCCTCCTCGAGTTATCGTAGGCTGTGATAGTCAGATCTGATCCGCTGAGCATATCCTCGCTTAAACCAAAAGCTTGCAAAGCTATCAAAGGGCACACATTGATAGAAGACCCGTCGTCCACCATAACGCAAGCAGTGTGCTTATCGTTAATCTGCGCTTTAATGTACAAGGGTCGGTTGTGGTTGCGTCCTTCAACAGTTAGGTTAGCGTCAGAAAAGACCAATCTCTCCTCGGATCCTCCCTTAATTAAACCCAAAAGTTCCGACGGGGAAATAGTGGTGGCGACTGTGGCCTCAACCAAAGCTTCTACTACCTTCTGCCTATGAGAGGGGGATTGCCTCAACAGATCCCAAATGGATATCTGAGTCGCGGTCTTCTTCAACTGCCTAACAATCTACCCCTCCTCTGGCTCTTTCTCTGCTGATGACTGTACCGGCTCAGGTAGCTTCGTAATCTTGGGGATCACCCTTCCACTCCTCGTCACAGCACTTATCTCTCCTTCGTCTCCATCGGAGCCCCACAAATCAAGGTTCAACCCTTCTTCATCCTCGGCTTCTCCACCGCTTTCACTGCTAGACCAACAATCAAGGGTCGCCACAACTGCTTTCTCCTTTCTACCCTCGGAATCATCAGCAGCGGACTTCTCACTTCCAATAGATCTTGTAGCACGTACCACTCTGGTAGGTTAGATTGGATCATAAACACGGGTGGTGGTACGGCATTGTAACCGAGTTTCTTCTCAGTTTCTCTCTTCTCAGGGTCAGAGATCTACTTGCTATCAATCAAGTCTTTGATAGAGTGCCGGAGCGCCTTGCATTTATCAGTGATATGGCCTGAGTGCTGGTGGAATGCACAGAATTCGTTATCCTTATGTCCTGGTTTCCCTTGTGTCAAAGCTGGCCTAGGAGTCAGAGGGCGCAATTTTCCCTCCTTCATCAACCTCCTCAAGACCCAGGATAACGGTCTTCCCAAGTTCGAAAACTTCCTCTGGGTGGTTACCTCAGTAGCAGACACTTCACCCATTCTTCTAGTGCTGTTACTGGGACCCGCCGGCCTGCTGGTTCCTTGACCTGGGTTAGCCCTTTTGGCGAAATTATCATTGTTAGCTTTCCGGGTTAAGAACTCTCCCTCTGCTTCGATGGCTATATCTTTGAGAGACTCCCAGTCCTTCAACCCCTTCATCCTCAATCCCTCCTTCAAGTACGGGCTCGCATTCTTAATGAAAAGACGAATCTGATCCTGGGTGTCAGGCTTTCGGCGCATCTCCATTACTCGGTTCCGCCATCGGGTAAGATACTCATGGAAAGATTCCCCGATTTTCTGCTGAAGTAGCTCAAGATCTTTCAGAGTCACCTCCATTCTGGTATTACAGTCATACTGCTTCAGAAACTCCTCAGTGAGCAGATCCCAATCTTCTTTAGTGCGACGGTCCAAGCCATGATACTAGTCTATGGCATGAGAGGTCAGACTCAGACAAAAGTATTCCACTTTCTGCTTCTTGGACAATGGGGTCCCCTTCATGACCAGAGAATATTGCTTCACATGTGCAGTGGGGTCAGAAGTACCATCAAACTTCGGCACATCCGGCATTTTGAAGTTATAAGTTATAAGAGCTCTGCCTATCATACGAGCCATAGCCTCGAACCTCTCTTCCATCTTATTTAAAATAAAGTCATCCGCTTGAGGTGCCTTCCCCTTCTCAGATGCCATGCTCAACCTATCATCCTCGATATCTCTATCGTCATCAATTCTCAACACTGGCCTTCTTTTCAACTCTCCCGAGGCCATTGATCTTAACTCTACCGGCGGCGGCCTAACGGGCTCTTCTCGCCTTTCAACCCTTTCTTCCTCAGGCTCATTCTGTCTCACTGGAGGAGGAGGAGGATTCTGTGGAGCGTTCTGCTGTGCCAAGGCGGTCAACATATTCATCATCCTGCCCTCGAATTCCTCAAAATGGCGGCCCACTTCTTCCGCAATCATGGTCCTGGTGGCGTCTTGCCCCCTAGGCGAGTTTGCCATCTGAGATACTGTACCACTGATTTCTGATAAGATCTCCGGTAGGCCCTCTCTATCTGATAGCTCAGGAGTAAGAACTCGGATCAGTCGCCCGGTTGGTGATCTAGTCCACCTGGGCAGATCTATGATGGTTGCAGGGATAAAAGTTAGAATGATGCATGAAATGCAGGTATAATGCATGATCGTGATATGCAACACTTACAGAGCACAAGCAGGCAAGTAGGTCCTTCCACCCTTATTTCTCCCACACACGTGGTCGTGCAGTCTCTTTCCTAGGTGGGATTAGCCCAAGGGTCAACGAGGGACCCGATGGACGCGTATGGTGCGCGGCGGAAAACCGGCAGCATAACACTCCTATGCTAATGTACAAGCGGATGGACAATGATCGTCACGTATTCGGACGCTCCATAAATTTCGACATGGCCCTACCGGGGCATGATAGCCTTTGGCTAGGTTACCAAGCGAGACATTGGACTCATCCAATACATGAGGATCCATACAGCAAGCATGAGATTAAGGTTCATTTCACCTGTGGAAAGTAACTACAGCCATTACATGAGCTTTGGACAAGGGAGATGTTTCTTTGAGGCTACCCAAGCATGATCCCTACCGACGAGTCTAGCTCATCACAAGCATAACGACCGATCGGGTCACCATTTTGATATACCATTAAGGTACGTGGCTTGGGCTGGTGATTATCCTTAACACTTCCCCAAATTGAGTGAAAATGAGGAGGTGCTTCAGGAACGCACCGGGGCTAAAAGAGGGACCAAACTAGCGTATTCTAAGGCTCTAATGATATGCGAATGCAATTTTGAGAGAAAGTGAATTTATGAATTAAATTTTAATCATAAATGTTAAAAGAGGTATTTTCGAATTGAAATCTCGAACCATAAACGTCCCCAGCGGAGTCGCCACTGTGACGCGCGCCGGATCCCGCGCGCCGCCCTTTCGGACCGCCCGCACGCGGGCGATCGGGGCATTTGCGGGTCCGTTGACAGCTTGCAATAAATCGCAAGTGCGTCTATGTTGGGCAACAAGGAGGTATCATGGAGTCGCCACCCAATAGGGCATTGGGAAAGTTACTCTCGCCTCGGAGAGCCTAAGACTGCGCTTGGTATCCATTTTGGGCCAGCCAGAGGGATCATGGAAGGTGAACTTCTCACCCTAAAGAGCCTAGGATTAGCGCTAAAGCCTCGTGACCCAAGAAGTATTTTGGAGGATAACCTCTAACCTCTCGAGCCCAAAGACCAGAGCTGGGTCCGGAATTTCTCATCTATTTCTACCTCAATTAGTTTATGATCAAATTTTAATGTCATTAATTCGCTCTCTCTCCACACTATGCAGTTGATTAAAAGGTGCATTTATTCACATTCGGAAAGCCGTAAATGATCAAGTAAATAATGAAAGCAATAGATTACAATAAATACAAGGAGCGGAATACAACTCCCTTTTATAAATGTGCGAAGCATGCATAAATCGGGATATTGCTTATTTTGAGGACTTTGGTCCTCACATGCATCGTTATTAAAATTGGGGATTTTTATTTGTGATGATCTTTTTTTTTTATGGAAATAGGGCATTGGACCCTTGTTTTGTGTAAACCTCATTTTATTAAATATAAAACCATTGAGTCATTTTTATACATCAACGGGATATGAAAGGAGTACATCCATATACATAAGATAATCAATAAAAGAAATGAAACAAGAGGATTAGGAAACTAAACCGGATGAGATCCTCCAAACCAGTGGCGAAGCCAGGATTTGCAATCAAGGGGGGCAAAAATATATGTCAGGCTTAAAAGAAAAAAAATATAGCATACATACCATAAATAAATTGTTAAATATAAAAAAATATTCATTAACATATTTAAAAAAAATTACAATTGCTGTCTTCGAGTTTTCATGCCCTGATAGCGATAAATAATAACTTTATTATCAATAGCATTAAACACATTTTTTTCAACATAAGTTATCAAACAAAGAGGTATGTATTTGCATTATATTGACATTGAATTTAATTCATTCTTAAAAATTGCAAATCAAATTGCTTGTTATTATATTATTGCTTGGCATATAATTTAAATGGTTTCCGAGGCAACCAGTAGTGCTTTTTGTTCCTATATAAGATATTTTAATGCACCCATAATCTCAACAAGTCTTCTATGGTGCGCTTTCAATAAAAAATAACAAATTTTAACAAAATAATAGATTTTAACAAAATAACAAATTTCAATCAAGAATAACAGGTTTTAAGCAAAAACCTAAAATTGTAAAAACTAAATTACTAACTTTTAAGAGATATAAAATATATAAAAGCAAAAAAAAAAATTATAAATTAAATTACTAACCTTAAATTAAAGATAAATCTTTGCAATAGTGCTTAGTTTCTTCTCAAATTTATCAGTTTTTTCTTTAAAAATTTCAAAAGATAAAGAAGAGAATTTTGTATTTTTTTGTTTGAATAGAAGTGGGAATACAGAAGCTTGTTTGATTGAAAACTTAAGAAATAAGTTAAAAAGAGACGAGTAAAAGTAAAATTTTAAGTGGGGCAAAATGGTAATTTTAATATATATGTATATAAATATATATACATAATTAATTTTTTCTCAAAAATTAAGGGGGGCAATTGCCCCCCTTCTCTTTCATGTGGCTACGCCACTGCTCCAAACATGGTAGATAGCCGCTCAAGCTCGAGATAATCCAGGAGGACCGATATACACTCACCTCAGATAATCGCTTCAGGTGAGATTCTTGTGTCGGTTAGAGCCCCGCGTGTTCCACGAGAAGCAAAGATGAAAGATTAAAGAGAGAAAATGAGATATTTCACCTTCAATCCCTCAGAAAATCGATTTTGGAGTCAAAATCTAAAGAAAACTAATTAGCTTTTAGTTCCCTTTGATTTATTTGATCCTTGATTCAATAGATTTCTTTAGAAAAAGTGTTTTTGGAAGAGAGAGAAAATCTGCTTGAAATTGGGCAGAGTTTCCTCTTCTGAAAATTTTTCCAACCCTTTTTAAATGAAAATCCGGAGCTTTTATAGCCAGACACGACCGACGGGCGTCGGTGTATAGAGGCAGGCGTCGGAAGAATCCTTCTGACACAAGGATTCGTCCGACGGCCCTGCCACATCCACCGACGGGCGTCGGAAGGGTTGCGTGCTCCGGGAAACCAGGCGGCATTCTGACAGGGGCGGTGATTTTCCGACGGGCGTCGGAAAATACCTAGAGCCGTCGGTGACTCGGAGCAACGGGCCGGCTTGACAGACGGGCTGGCCGTCTGTGGAGGACAAAAAGCCCTTTGACTCGAAAAAAACCTCTGTTTTCCTCTCCTTCGGCCCAGGAATGATAAAAACCTCACTTTTCATGGAACGCGGGGCTAAAACCTCTAAATTCAACCTCCCATACAGGCTTGGACACTAATTTCATCACAGGGCAACCTCTGATCCGGACAGCTCCGGGACACAGTGCTTACAATATCATCCATAGATGTGAATAACGGGAGCTATGGATACCTCGTGAGTACCAGCTATGGATACTAAATGTTCAGTAACGATAATATAGAGATATTGTCGTCTCAAAGAAACTGTGCTATGGACGCTGATGATGCCAAGACTATGGACATGATTCTTGTGCCAAACTATAGCAGCTGCAACTGTATCCCTATAAGCATGCCTATCTATCCACATTCCAGACACTTAGCAAGCTTGTGAGCGTGTTACACTTCTTTAACCTCCTTTACTATACCTTTATACATGTTTACACTCATATTGTTCAAAGAAATATTTACATCACACTGTCACATTTGTATAACTATAGCATGTATACTCTTTAAGAACCCATGAACATATATGTAATAAACTAATATGATGCTATAAACCAATATCCACGCATATCATACACATATTCCATTATTTTGCACATATATATCACTTATAGTATTATGTCATATTCATCGATAAAACAATATTGAATGCATAAATCTTCATTCTTATATGATACATATTCATATACACTTAATTTCATTTAATCATAACTATAAATACCTATTCCAAAATTATACTCTTACATTATATCACTTTCAACTATAAACTGTACTTTAATACGAATTTCTTAAACATTTATCCTATTGAAATCTTATAAATGTATTTCTATATTTATCTATGCACATGTTTATAGGTGTTTTATATCTTTAATGTGTAATAATACGGACCTTGGGTAAAATTTAAATCCAAAAAAGTATGAAAAATCCATGTTCGAAGGCTTAAAATTCAAAGTTACACGGTGGTCAGAAAACTTCACACGGTGCTCAGATAAGGTTACATGGCAGTCAGACATTTTTGACCATCGTGTGACCTGGGAATCTTGAAATATTTCAAAAATATTCTTTACAGAACTAGTTGGGATCTAGATTACACGATGGGCAAGAGCATCCATACGATGGTCAGAGTGGTCACACGGTGGGCAAGATTCCTTGAGCACCATGTGACCTAAAGTTTAGGCAAAAATTTTACTAACAGAAGCCGATCACACTATGGTCAAGATTCCGTGCCCACCATATGGCCCTGTGGAATAACATAGCAGCTTCCCATACTATAATTTATCCGATCTTTAGTCCCTCTTAACTACATTTTTATATTAAACTTCCTTCTTAACATGTATTCATCTTTGTCTTACAATTCCATAGACACAAAAATCACATCATTTGGACTTATAATTACATAGTTATATGCTTAAAAACCAACAACAGGTTCTTTGGCATGTGACTGTTTGTGTGGCGATTGCTATTGATTGCTTTAGCTGAGCTAAACGAGAGATCGGGAATGGGCGCGACACATGTACATCACATACTTTTGTCTATATATACATTTATTGTATCATATTCTTTAACTTATATAACTTTTATCCTTATACTTTAATCATAATTAGCCTACACATCATCCATAGATGTGAATAATGGGAGCTATGGATACCTCGTGGGTACCAGCTATGGATACTAAATGTTCAGTAACGATAATATATAGACATTGTCATCTCAAAGAAACTATGCTATGGACGCTGATGATGACAAGACTATGGACATGATTCTCGTGCCAAACTATAGTAGCTGCAACTGTATCCCTATAAGCATGCCTATCTATCCACATTCAAGACACTTAGCAAGCTTGCGAGAGTGTTACACCTCTTTAACTTCCTTTACTATGCCTTTATACATGTTTACACTCATATTGTTCAAAGAAATATTTACATCACACAGTCATATTCATATAACTATAGCATGTATACTCTTTAAAATCCAATGAACATATATACAATAAACTCATATGATGCTATAAACCAATATCCATGCATATCATTTACATATTCCATTGTTTTGCATATATATATCACTTATAGTATTATGTCATATTCATCGATATAACAATATTGAATGCATAAATCTCCATTCTTATATGATACATATTCATATACACTTAATTTTATTTAATCATAACTATAAATACCTATTCCAAAATTATACTCTTACATTATATCACTTTCAACTATAAACTGTACTTTAATCTAGATTTCTTAAACATTTATCCTATTTAAATCTTATACATGTTTTTCTATATTTATCTATGCACATGTTTATAGGTGTTTTATATCTTTAATATGTAATAATAAGAACCTTGGGTAAAATTTAAATCCAAAAACGTATGAAAAATTCATGTTCAAAGGCTAAAAATTCAAAGTTACACGATGGTCAGACAAGGTTGCATGGTAGTCAGACTTTTTTGACCATCGTGTGACCCGAGAATCTTGAAAGATTTCGAAAATATGCTTTATGGAACCAGTTGAGATCTGGATTACACGGTGGGCAAGAGCATCCATATGGTGGTCAGGGTGGTCACACGGTGGGCAAGATTCCTTGAGTACCGTGTGACCTAAAGTTTAGGCGAAAATTTTACTAACGGAAGCTGATCACACTGTGGTTAAGATTCCCTGCCCACTATGTGGCCTTATGGAATAACATATTACCTTCCCATACTATAATTTATCCGATCTTTAGTCCCTCTTAACTACATTTTTATATTAAAGTTCCTTCTTATAATGTGTTCATCTCTGTCTTACAATACTATAGACACAAAAATCACATAATTTACACTTATATTCACATAGTTATACGCTCCAAAAACCAACAACAGGTTCTTAGGCATGTGATTGTTTGTGTGTCGACTGTTCTCAATTGCTTTAGGTAAGCTAAACGAGTGATTGAGAATGGGCGTTACACATGTACAACACATACTTTTGTCTATATATACTTTTCTTGTATCATATTCTTTAACTTATATAACTTTTATCTTTATACTTTAATCATAATTAGCCTGCACATCATCCATAGATGTGAATAACGGGAGCTATGGACACCTCGTGGGTACCAGCTATAGATACTAAATGTTCAGTAACGAAAATATAGAGACATTGTCATCTCAAAGAAATTGTACTATGGACACTGATGATGCCAAGACTATGGACATGATTCATGTGCCAAGCTATAACAGCTGCAACTGTATCCCTATAAGTATGCCTATCTATCCATATTCCAGACACTTAGCATGCTTCTGACCGTGTTACACTTCTTTAACTTCCTTTACTATGCCTTTATACATGTTTACACTCATATTGTTCAAAGAAATATTTACATCACACAGTCATATTCATATAACCATAGCATGTATACTCTTTAAGAACCCATGAAGATATATGTAATAAACTCATATGATCCTATAAACCAATTGTAGACACCGGGTCCCGAGTCGTCCAAGATCAGGATTACCCAATGATGAAAAATTGCCTTCTCAGGCAAAAAGATTAAAAATGATGATTTCCTTGTCAAATTTGCATTTTAAAATAAAAAAACTAATAAATAAATAATAAATAAAAAAATATAATAAAAAATAAAAAATAATAATAAAAAAATAATAAAAAATAAAATAATTTAGAAATTAGTTTTTGAGAATAAATTTAGTATTTTTTTTTTAGTCATTTAAAAAAAAAGAAAGAAAAAAAAAGAAAAAGAAAAAAAAAGGGGAAGAGAAAAGAAGAGAGGGTGTGCTTTTGAAAGGAAGGTGTGCTTTTGAAAGCACGGCTGTGCTTTTGCGCAGTGTGCGTTGCGCGCACTGCGCAGAAAAGCACAGCTGTGCTTTTCTGAAAGCACAGCTGTGCTTCCACCGAATTTGACCCAAAGCCGCCTAAATTGACATTTTTTCACCCAAAAATCTTCTTTTTTAAATCTTTTTGACTTTTTTGATGATTTTTCCGAGATTTGGTTGGTTTTTTCTCCTTTTTCACACTTAAATTAAGGAAAAATTAATAAAAATAATTTTATTTCTTAATTAATTAATTATTTTTAAGTTTCTTTTTGGTAATAAAAAGAAAGAGATGAGGGAAATTAGGGGGTTGGCATTTTTTCTCTATGAGAATTCATTTTCTTCATCCTCTCTTCCTCTTCTTCTCTAAGAAATCAATTTCTACAGATTTTTTAAGGGCTCTTCACCAAAAATATGATCTAAAAGCCAAAAAAAAAAAAATTCAATTTTCAAGCTAAAATTGGTCTTGAAGCAAAGAAATCAATTCTTTGTTCTTGAGATTGGTTTTCTACCGATTACAATTTCTTGAGACAAAGAAAATAATTCTTTGTTTTTGGAAACTAATTTTCTTTTCATCAATTTCTTCTCTTTAATTTTAATTAACAATTGTTCTTGAGACAAAGAAAATCAATTCTTTGTTCTTGGGAATCAATTTAATTTTTCCTCAATTATTTTTCAAGAAATTTTTCTTTTAAATCAAAATCTCAAACTTTATCATTTCAAAACCATATTTTGCAAATCAAAATAAGGAAAATCCATCATATTTTTTTCCATCGAATCCAAAATCTGAGGGTAAACATTCTAGACTCGATCTCTTGATTTAGTTTTTGTTTTCATCATTTTTGCTAACATTTAAATTAGTAAACATGTAGATCTATATATTTGTTGTTGATTTATTTGTTTTATGTCATTTAGATGTAGATCTAACTCTTAATATTGTTCTTAGATGTAGATCAAACTTTTAATGTTGTTATTTGTTCCCATTTTCATTTAATTGTTCATCTTTATTGTTATTATTGTTTTTATTATCATTATTATTATTATTATTATTATTATTATTATTATTATTATTATTATTATTATTATCTATTACTCTTATTGTTGTTGTTGTTGTTACTATTATTATTATTATTATTATTATTATTATTATTATTATTATTATTATTACTTTATATTTTATATGTTGATCTATTAATGTGTTAATTCATTTAAATATGTCATTTAAACTTATTTATCACCTAATATGCATGCTTTATTTAATTTATTTATTATTATTTGCTTTAATTGATTTTCTTGTTTCGATTACTAACATTAAGTTTATTTGTGTTTGTTGTCGGTGCCAAATACTTGTGTTCCCCTGTTTGAGCACCCGTGCGAATGAAGGAGGAGATCCAAGGAGTTGTTATTTTTCATTGTACTTGTTATTTTTCCTTTGTTTGTTTTATTGAGTTATTTGGCATGTAATAATTAATTAAATCATTTATTTTTTGCACGCTTAATCAAAAATCACACAAAAATATTTCTACAAATAAACTTGGGTTTTCTAATAAAATGGGACCAATGTCTTAGTTTTTTCATGCAAAATAAATTGTCACTTTAAAATGATTTTCTTTAATTGTGCATGAGAGGACCAACGTCCTCAACATTAATAAATACCCCGTTTTATGTATGATTTATATTTTATTTATAATGGGGGTTGTATTCCGCCCCTAATTTTGTTGTAATTTATTTTTTACCTTTATTTTTATTTTTATTTATCGTCTTATATGTGATTGATATGCGCTTTAATAAACTGTATTAATTGTGTGAGATGAAAAATGAAATTTTATAATTTAAAAACTCATTTATAATTAACCAAGGCATAAATAAGTGTGAAGTTCTGAACACCATCTCTGGTTCAGACCGATAAGAGGTTAAACTTTCCCAATTTCTTGTAAACTGGGTGGCGACTCCAAAATACCTCAAAAGTGCCTAAAGGTGTTATGATGAGGAATGGTCCTTTTCAATGTTCTATTGTGAAAGGAGGTGCCGAAAATATCTCATAACACTTAAGATCGGAAAAGATGCGAACCTATCCCTCGAATCCTAAAAGCGGGTTCAAAGAGGGCCTTGCTGGTTTCGGTGCGCGTCACAGTGGCGACTCCACTGGGGACTGTTTGTAACTTTGCACTGAAAGTGTCTTGGTTAAAATGTATAATTGAGTTTTTAAAATTAAAATTTCATCCCTCATCTAAAATTGCATTGCATCTCATTAGAGCCTTAGAATATGCTAGTTTGGTCCCTCTATCAGCCCCGGTGCGTTCCTGAAGCACGACCTCATTTTCACTCAATTTGGTGAAGTGTTAAGGATAATCACCAGCCCAAGCCTCGTACCATTTTGGTATATCGAATGGTGACCCGATCGGTCGTGATGCTCGTGATGAGCTAGACCCGTCATGCAGGGACCATGCTTGGGTAGCCCTAAAGTAATACTGCCTTTGACCAAAGCTCATGTAATGGCAATAGATACTTTCCCTAGGTTACATGTACCTTAATACAATGCTTGTTATATGGGCCCTTGTATACCAAACCAATTCAAACATATTAATCGGGCACTCATCAAAAGCTTTCATGCCTCGGTTGGCTCACTTTAGTCTGTATGAAAGGTCCAAATATATAATGGCCAAAATTCATGCGCATGTGCTTTAAATTAAGAGTGTTATGCTGCCGGTTTTCCACCGCGCACCATACGCGCCCATTGGGTTCCCCGTTGACCCATGGGCCAAACCCACCTAGGAAGAGACTATTTGACCTCGTGTGCGGGAGTAATAAGGTTGGAAGGATCTACTTGCTTGCATGTGTTTGTTGCATAACACACGACCATTCATTGTATACGTAATTCATGCGTATTTTTAAGATAAAATTAAAAATAAAAATAAAAAATAAAAAATAAAAAATGCATTTCATTTTGTGTGTGTATATCCTTTTGTCTTCATATCATTTTACATGCATCACATTATGTCACTGTAATTTATTGATCTTTCTCTCATCTAGGACCACCTGCATAATTCACGATCATACATTGTATATATATCACTCATGCATCATCCTAACAAAGTGAGTTATGCAGCCATCATAGATTCATCCGGGTGGTCTAGGGATACTAGTGGACAGCTGATCAGGAAGTCCTAATCTCTGAGTTATTTAAAGGGGCAATAGTTCTGGAGCCAGATTCAGAAAGTACCAAGACTTCATCTTCAATAGCATCCAGTATGGCTGATCCTTCTAGAGAGTTCGAAGCTACCCGTGCATTGATTGCCGAAGAAGTGGGGAAGAGGATGGAGGAGTTTGAGGCTAGAATGATGACGATGATAGGCAACCTTGCCACTACCTTAGCCCCACCCAAGGGACGACAGGATACCGCTCTGACTTGGGGGCAAGATGAACAAAGGGCTACTAGAGAGGATCCCCCAGTGGCAGTTAATCCACCCATGGTTGAGCCAGGAGCGCCAATGCCTGTTGAACACAAAGAAGACCCCAAATCTGAGAGTGACTTATGGGAAGAGCAAGAAGAGCAAATGGTAGTAAAGGAGAAGTCGCCTAAGTTAGAGGATGAGATATGGAGAAAAATGGAAGAGAGGTTTGAAGCTATGACCAAGATGTTGAAAGTGGGTGGAAGGATGAATCCTGAAGACCGAGAGCTAGATAGTGAAGACTTGATACCTCAGAACTTTAAGATTCCTGATATTCCCAAATTCGATGGCACTTCTGATCCCACTACACATGTGAAGCAGTATTCATTGGTAATGAAGGGCACTACCTTAACAAAGAGGTAAAAGATTGAATATTTTTGTCTGAGCTTGACAGGCCCTGCAGTGGACTGGTATCATGGGTTAGACAAAAGATCCAAAGAAGATTGGGACTTATTGACTGAAGAATTCCTGAGGCAGTATGATTGTTGTACAAGGATGGAGGTTACTCTAAAAGATTTGGAGCTACTGTACCAAAGCCAGACGAGTCATTCCATGAGTACCTAACCCGATGGAGGAAACGAGTAATGGAGATGAAGAAGAAACCGGATACTCCGGACTAGATCAGGATATTCATCAGGAATGCTAGTCCATATTTAAAAGATGGGCTAAAGATGAAAGGGCTAAAGGACTGGGAATCCTTAAAGGATATAGCCATTGAAGTTGAGGCGGAGCATTTGGACAATATAGCTAAATCTACAAATCTAGCCTTGGGCAAAAGCAAGGGAGATGGCAGCAGTAATGGGGGCAATACTAAGGTAGCAGAAGTCTCAGCCACGGGAACAGCTCCTAAACACCTCACTATCTTGGGCAGACCATTATCTTGGCACTTCAGCCGTCTCATCAAGGAAGGGAAGTTACAACCCTTGCCAGCTGGGCCTGCCCCAAGTCAAGGAAAGCCCAAGCATAGAACTGACTGGTATTGTGCATATCACCAGTACACAGGGCATAGAACAGACTATTGTCGTCCTTTAAGGGATCAAATTCAAGACTTGATCGACAGTAAACAAACCACTAATCCTGAGCAAAAGGAGGACAAGAAGTCGACCTGTATTGCCATGGTTGGGTCAGGCTTACCTGAATGGTATGTACTGCAAGACTTGTTTGGAAATGAGAATGCCACTGTTACTCACCCTGAGATAGACGAAAGAGGGGTTCCTGTAGCGATGATAGATTGTTGGTCCACTAGCGAAAGCGAAGAAGGAGCTGGGGAAGATAAAGAAGAGGGATCTGACCAAGTACTAAGAGAGGCCAATTCTTCACGGACTGAAGAGACTTGTGCCTTAATTGCCCGAGAAGTGGACATAAGGCTCGAGGAACTTGAAAAGAGGTTATGGGCCGCAGTTAAGGAAAGGATGGACGCCATGGCGCTAGTCCTCCAATCTCAAATGATGGCTACTATTGAGAAGGCCTATGCATTGACTACAGCAACATCTCCTTGTACTTCCAAGTCCGGAGGCAGGAAGCCACTTGATTCACCAGTTGGACAGAGGGGTGGTAAGAGGCCTACTTTGGAATGTGGCATTATGCTAGAAAGGGATGGAGATCCGGCGAGTATGCATGCCCCAAAAAGTGCAAACCTAAGTATCCACAACGTCAATAAGGGCAATGCTAAGAAGACGAGAGTACTAGCTGTGAAAATGAATCAAAGGCATTATTCTAATTTGGGTAGATCTCTATCATGGGTTTTCAAGAAGCTAGTGAAAATAGGGATGTTGCAGCCACTGCCCGCTAAGCCAGCCAGAACCCAAGGACAGCCGGGGCATAGAGATAATGAATATTGTGAATTCCACCAGCACACTGGGCATCTGACAGACAACTGTGCAAGACTGAGGCATCATATCCAAGATCTGATTGACAGTAAGCAGATTACTGACCCCAAAAAGAGGGAGAAGAAGAAAGAGCCAGCCTACAATGCAGTCCCTCTACCAGATATGTGATCGGGTCTGATCCAGCATAGTGGCATATTTTGCGAGAACTACATGGATATGAATAGGTCGCTGACACTCGTCGGGAGAGTGGGGAAGAAGATTATGTTTTTAGACATTTGGTTCATTTTGTTTCAAGAACTCCTTATGACAGTTTGGTTATTTTCAATAAAATTGAACAAGTTTGCTTATTTGTATGGTATTCCTAATAATTTCATTTCACATGGTCATGATGCATTCATTTTGACACTAATTCAATTAATACGGCTCCATCTAGTCTCGGAACTTTGGGGAATCCAAACAAAATCTTGATAGCATCTGATATAACTCTTGAGGAGAGGATAATTTTGAGAGATAAAAAAATAAAAAATAAAAAAAAAGCCTCTGCCTGGACCTGGTGTGACATGTTGAAAATTGACAAGGACGTTCTTGAGATCAGTACTACTTTCACGTGCTAACATGACGACAAACCAAATTTTGAAAGCCATTTCTTTGTATCCACAACATCTAAGTTGCATATGGCGCTACCAAATAAGATCAAACCCCGAAATCTACATCAAAAGTTGGACAAATAAGACTCAGGACCTCCACGAGAAATATATGACCCATCAGAACCAAACCATATGACCTCTTTCCTCTTGACCCCCTTTGAAATGTGCACCCTTAAAATCGATTATGATTGACCCTTGACCATCCAGAACCCTTATCGCCAAGTTTCTTGCTAAAATCCAATGCTTGACTAGATTGAACCACAACGGTCCCAGTGGTTAAGATGAAAAGTGCACGTATGTGTAACTTCATGACTTGAACGAAGTTTGCAAGGGAATGCTATTTGGGGGCGAGTTTTGTTCAAATCCCGTTTGGATTTGTCAACTTTGAGAATGCAGATGATGCTGCTAGAGCTGTTGATGCGCTTAATGAGAAAAAAAAAATTGATGATAAGGAGTGGTTTGCTGGGAAAGCCCAAAAGAAATCTGAAAGGTACCTAAAAGGCTAATTCACAAACCATCCATCCAACCCCGGCCGTTGAAAGGCCATTCCAGGATTTAAACCACCAAAACCGATAAAAGTATCCCAGATCATCCAAGCCCGACCTGTCACCCTATCCCAACCATTGAAAGGCCATCCCAAGGTTCGAACCGCCAAAGCCAATGAAGGCCAAACGTGAAACTTCATATTCAAGCCCCACATAAGGAACCCATCACCTCAACCAGTCTGCACAAGGGCTAAGGCCAAGACTTTGATACCAAAAGGAGCCACTCTCAGAAGCAGCAGTCCCCCCGGCTGACGAAGATGAAAGCGAATTCAACTAATACTGACAAACTGAAGGAGGGTCCATGGAAGAGGCTAAATAAATAAAAAAAAAAAGAGAGAAAATATTCGATCAAGAAAACCCGCGAGGGCTGATTGATAACAGGAGTTTGATGCTCTCAAGATCTATCCCGAGATTAGATGAGATCTCATATTTTTCAAGTTAATGCCAAATAGTGATCATGTGTTATGAAATCAGATTGAAATATATGCATTTATGCAAAGATGTATTGGTATAACCAGGGCAGTTCATCTTGCACACTCAAAGTTGTCTGAGCCCGATATAAAACTAGCACATTGTTATCATCTACCCTCTACCATTCTCGCTACTCAGGCGCTTCAGCCAACTCATCTTGCTACCTACTGTGAAGCCAATCCTACAAGCTCATACAACCAATATCTGAGACATAAGCACATGCCAATCATACCCGAAAGACCTTTCGCAACAACTCCAACTTCTCTCGCAAAAAAATAAAATAAAATAAAATAAAATAAAATAAAATAAAAAAAGGCCGTTAGAGATAAAAACTGTGACTGGCGCTCTAAGCAAAAGTTAGGCCAAAGGGCAGGATGAAAATGTAACACCCCCTACCCATACCCGTATGAGTCGGGGTGTCACCAAGCAGATACTACGAGTCGGGGTGTCACTGAACAGATGCGGAACGCGGAACAATTTATACACATATCATACATAATCATGCGTACTGAAATACAGGGCAATTTAAAATTTTCATAATACATCGCATGTTATCACTCATCATATATGTAATAATATTACAGGCCCAAATACAAATACACCAGCGGAAGCTATTTTCCAAACCAATATCAAAAGTTATTTACATAAAAGAATCAACCATAATAAAATAAACTCCAAACTCTAAACCTTGCTGTGTTGGCTGGACTGCAATGACTCTCTTAAATAAAGCTTCTTATTTACCTGCACGGGTAAACACACCGTGCTAAGCGATAAACGCTTAGTGGGGATTCACACATATTATATGGACGGCCACTCACAGTGGTCGTCAAGGCATATCACATTCATAATGGCATATACATGATTCATGTCATAATATGTATACATATAGGCTCCAATTTATAACCATATATTCAGCATCTCATGTTTATATCCATATCCATATTATCTCATTCAATTATTACTTTTGTATAATCAACGGTAACATAACAAATCACATATTAATTAAAGAACCTGCTGACTCATAATAGTGGATAACGAGTATACGCATAGCGATACCTTACGGGTACGAATCGACGTATAGCGATACCTTACGGGTACGAATCGAAAACCATTTTTATTTTATATTTATAAAACCTTTATAGGGGCCCTTAAACAAGATTCATCATATTAATAAGAATCGCGAGGATTCAAACACATTTTCTTATAGGGTTCGCGAGGAACCAATCGGGGATCTGATCAGGATCCAAATCATCCATATAATTCATCCATATAGGCTGCAGCTAAAAGACTCTATTAGGCATGCCTAACTATCCACTAAACTGACTCTTGCAGGTCATGTATAATACAATTCACATTGAGTTACACATTTGTTCAATATGAATAACCATTGAATTTAACATACATAAATCAATTATATTTAAGCATGACACATTTAGTTCATAGGTTAAGGCATAATATGGCATGCAAACATTTAGCATAGCAAAAATACAATTATAAAATGTAAGGCATAATATTCAAATCACAAGTTCTTGCTTCCTAATTAAATTAGATTTAATCAAATAATATATTAGGTTTAATGCCTTAATCATAAATTATACACATGTTATATAATTCTCGTCATGAGTATTTATTCATCTAGCAAATTATACTTATAGTTTAATTCATGGTTAATCATCATATTAATTAATTTTTCGTTATAAGAATTTATTCAATTCATAGGTAATTTAATTATATATCCTCATTACCTAATTATAAAATAAGTAACATTAAATTTTTCAGGCGTTTCTAGACACTTTGGGGCTAATTCGGAGGTGTAGGATCGATTCTAGGATGAATTGGTGAAGAGGGACAAATTTTATTAAAACACAGCTGTGCTTTTTATAAAGCACAGCTGTGCTCTGCTGTATATGGTCGATCTAAAAGCCAAAACACAGCTGTGTCCTACCCAAAAGCACAGCTGTGCTTTCCAACCAGTTCCCAAACATTATTAGACACAAGGCAGAATTAATTTACTGAATCTATATGCATTTTTAAACTACTAAATGACATTTTTAGACAAACTTATCTTCATAACAATTAATCCTTAAGATGTTATATTTCTAGTGACAAAATTTCAGATCATTTGGAACGAAAATCGGGGAGATATACTCAAATTTCTCTACCCTGTTCCACAGACACACCTGATGATTTTTGCTACTGTAATGGGCAATTTTAAAATATTTAGAGTCCGAATTAAATTATGGTTACTTCTACAAAGTTTTAGATACGGAAGTTGTGGTTCTAACCCAACTGGAATCATGTATTTTGGAGTTGTAAAACTCAACTTATACTAAAAAGAATGACCAAAGGTCAATCTGACCCTCAAAAACAGAATTGCACTTTGAAGTTCAACAAGCTTCAAACCAACTCATTTGACACCATCAATTCACCAAATTTAATCCAAACCATCACAACACATAATTTAACAATTAAATTCCCAAACAAATTACAAATAATTTCCAAACAAAATCCCAAACCTGAATTTTTTTCACTTGATCCCACTAGATCCAACCTTTTCCTTGCCTTTAGAATTTGGAGGAGGTTCAACTAATCATCAATTCACCAAAAATACACAAAACACATAACCTAAATTAAAATCCAACAAAAATAAAAGAAATTGGATAATTAAGATAAAATTAGGAGTTGATCTTACTAAATTAATGCAAGATTTATTGATTTTTACCCACAATTTTTTAGATTTAAGCTAGGATTTTTAGATGTGAAGAAATTGAAGAAGAAAATGATGAAGAAGGTGAAGAAGAAGATGAAGGAAATGAAGAATAGGATGAAAAATTAAGTTTACGGGAATACATACACATCCCTCTCCACTTCACTCTCTTTTCCTACCCTTTCCCACATGTCAACTCCTCATTGGTGCAAACCAATCACTCACACCCAACAATTATACTCTTACACACACTCAACACATTCTCACATAACACACCCTACTAGTGTGTGAGTAAAACATCCAATAAAACACCCTAATAATGCACTCTACATAGGTATGAGTATCCCCACACAATAATATCTCACTTAGATTCCCTCTACTATGCTACACTCACCACACAAAAACACTACTCCCTTACTCACATCCTACTATGGTATATGCATGCACACATAAGTATTTCTCAACTAATTCACACCCTAATAACATATATGCACCCACATGTTAATATAACCCTTATAACATGCAATATACCCAAAATACCCTTGTTATATACCAAAATACATACAAATGTACACATATGCATGATTTATACTACTAGGGGGTAATTCGGGTGTGACAACTCTCCCCTACTAATAAGAATTTCGTCCTCGAAATTCTCACCTGAAATGAAAAATTGCGGATACTGAGCTCTCATTGACTCCTCGGTTTCCCAAGTAGCTTCCTCGACTCCATGGTGATTCCACAACACTTTTACCAAAGGAATTTGTTTACTTCTTAACTGTCTCATCTCTCGGGCTAATATAGCTTTTGGTTCTTCATCATATGAAAAATCAGATTGAACTCGTATATCTTGAACCGACAAAATATGTGAAGGATCTGATCTATACCGACGAAGCATCGAAACATGGAACACATCATGCAACTTGGACAACTCCATCGGTAAGGCTAGTCTATAAGCTACCGGACCAACCTTAGCCAAAATTTCATACGGTCCAATGAAGCGAGGACTAAGCTTACCTTTCTTTCCAAACCGAAGTACCTTTCTCCAAGGAGATACCTTAAGAAAAACTTTGTCCCCAACTTCAAAATGCACATCTTTCCTTTTCAAGTTTGCATATGACTTTTGTCGATCTTTAGCCGCTTTCAAATTCCTTTGTACAATTCTGATCTTTTCTTCTGTGTCTCTAACCACATCTGGTCCAATCACTGACCTCTCAGATAACTCGGTCCAACAAACTGGAGTCCTACACTGTCGACCATATAAAGCTTCATATGGTGACATACCAATACTTGACTGATAACTGTTGTTATAGGCAAATTCCATGAGTGACACATACTTATCCCAACTACCTGGAAAATCCAAAGCACAAGCCCTCATCATGTCTTCCAGAATCTGTATAACCCGCTCAGATTGACCATCTGTCTGAGGATGGAATGCTGTGCTAAAGTTCAACCTGGTACCCAAAGCTCGCTGTAAAACTTTCCAAAACTTAGATGTGAACCTCGAGTCCCGGTCTGAAACTATGGACAAAGGTACTCCATGTAACCGAACTATCTCATCCACATAAACACTGGCCAATCTATCCATCGGATAATCCATCCTAACTGGTAGGAAATGAGCTGACTTCGTAAGTCGATCCACTATCACCCAAACTGAGTCATGTTTCTTCTGAGTTAAAGGTAAACCTGTTACAAAGTCCATGGCTATATCATCCCATTTCCACTCGGGAATAGACAAAGGCGTGAGCAAACCCGAAGGAACTTGATGCTCGGCCTTAACTTGCTGACATGTCAAGCATCTAGATACAAAATCTGTAATATCCCTTTTCATACCAGTCCACCAAAAGAACTGCTTCATGTCTCGATACATCTTCTCACTACCAGGATGCATAGTGAAAACTGTACCATGTGCCTCACTCATAAGCTGTCTTCTTAACTCTTCCCCCTCTGGTACACACAAACGATTTCTATACATAAGCACTCCATCCTGAATGGAGAACTCTGACTTTTTTCCCAAATTGACCTCTTGCACAATCAGCTGTAACTTCTCATCATCCCTCTGAGCATCAATAATTTTCTGTCTCAAGGTAGGCTTAACTCTCAACTGAGCAATCAAAGCCCCATCTGAATAAAATCTCCATCTAAACCGTCTCAAAAACAAAGCCGACATCGACTTCCGACTCAAAGCATCAGCGACTACATTGGCCTTACCTGGATGGTAATCCACAATGCAGTCGTAATCCTTGAACAACTCAAGCCAACGGCGCTGTCTCATATTCAATTCCTTCTGTGTGAGAAAGTATTTCAAACTCTTGTGGTCTGTAAAGATCCTACATTTCTCTCCATACAGATAATGACGCCAAATCTTCAAAGCAAAGATGACAACAGCCAATTCTAGATCATGTATCGGATAATTCCTCTCATGTGGTTTCAACTGTCGAGAAGCATAAGCCACAACCATGCCTTCTTGCATCAAAACACAGCCAAGACCAACACCTGAAGCATCACTATAGATGACAAACTCTTTACCCGAGATGGGTTGAGTAAGTATAGGAGCCTCAACTAACAACTTCTTCAACTGCTCAAAACAAGCCTGACACTTATCTGACCACTCAAATCTGACTCCTTTTCTCAACAATCTTGTCTTCGGGGCGGCAATCACTGAAAAACTCTTAACAAATCGACGGTAGTAACCCGCCAAACCAAGAAAACTTCTCACTTCTTGAATATTTTTAGGTGCTTTCTAATCAACAATCGCCTCTATCTTTGCTGGATCCACTTGAATACCCTTAGCAGAAATTATATGACCTAAAAATGAAACTTCACGAAGCCAAAAGTCACACTTGCTCAGCTTGGCAAACAACTGATGCTCTCTCAAAACTTGTAAAACTATCCGAAGATGATCTTCCTGTTCACGCTCATCCTTGGAATACACCAAGATATCATCTATAAATACCACAACAAACTCGTCCAAATATGGCCTAAACACTCGGTTCATCAAATCCATAAAAGCCGCTGGAGCATTGGTCAAACCAAACGGCATAACAAGGAACTCATAATGGCCATACCGAGTTCGAAATGCAGTCTTAATCACATCCTCATCCTTGACCCGTAGCTGATAGTACCCAGACCGAAGATCTATCTTTGAGAAAACACCTGCGCCTCGAAGCTGATCAAATAAATCTTCAACTCTTGGCAATGGATACTTGTTCTTTACTGTGACTTTGTTAATCTGTCTGTAGTCGATACACATCCGCAAGGAACCATCTTTCTTCTTAACAAATAGAACAGGAGCTCCCCATGGAGATATGCTAGGTCGAATAAACCCCTTATCCAACAACTCTTGTAATTGAGTTTTAAGTTCTCTCAACTCTACAGGAGCCATCCGATAAGGTGCCCTCGATATGGGTGTAGTACTTGGCATAATCTCAATGGCTAACTCCACTTCTCTCTCAGGAGGTAACCCTGGCAAATCACCTGGAAAAACATCACTAAACTCCCGCACAACTGGGATATCTTCAATCTTTACTTGATCCCTCTTAGAATCCAAAACCACAGCTAAGAATGCCTCACACCCTTTTCTGATAAACCTCTTGGCTTGCATCGCAGAAATCACATTGTGCAAAGCACTAGCACCCAAACCTTTTACAAAAACTGGATCTCGGTTTCTATCTCGAAGCACAAAAGTCTTCCTATGACAATCAACCACAGCTCGATGTCTATCCAACCAATCCATACCCAAAATCAGATCAAACTCTCTGAATGGTAGCTCTATCAGATCCGCAGGAAACTCAACTCCCTCAATTATCAAAGGACAACTCTTATACACTCTACTCACATTGACACTATGCCCTAATGGACTGGTCACACATACCTCATGCTCTAACTGATCTATCACATGTAACTTATTAACAATTTTATTTGTGCACAAATATGAGTGTGTGGAACCAGGATCTATTAAGGCATATAACTCAGTGTCAAGGAGTAAGAACTTACCAGCAATCACATCAGGACCATCCTGCTCCTCTCTAGCTCTGGCAGCGTAAGCTCTGACTGCAACTGGTGTCAGACGCTCAACTGACTCAGACACAGCTCCATCTCTAGGTCGACCGCCTCGACCTCTACCTCTACCTCTACCATAAGTAGCCTGAGTAACATTGGAACCAACCCTGCTTGCCTCTCTCTGAGGACCCAAATTGTTATTCATCCTCGGACAACTGGCCATCAAGTGTTCTGTGCTTCCACATCTAAAACATCCACCCGTGAGTCGTCTACACTCACCCCGGTGAATCCTACCGCAATACTGACACTCAGATAATACATTCAACCTGCTTGAACCTCTACCAGAACCTGACAGTGCAGAACCCTGTCTTCTGCCCCTAGTAGCTGAACCAGTAGAGAACTGATGATGCGCGTCTCGAGATCTCTTACCCGAAGATAATGATGGACCACCCCTTGAAATATTCCTCCTCTGAACATTTTCTCTTCGCACTGTTTCACTTGTCTCAGCAATCACATCAGGACCATCCTGCTCCTCTCTAGCTCTGGCAGCGTAAGCTCTGACTGCAACTGGTGTCAGACGCTCAACTGACTCAGACACAGCTCCATCTCTAGGTCGACCGCCTCGACCTCTACCTCTACCTCTACCATAAGTAGCCTGAGTAACATTGGAACCAACCCTGCTTGCCTCTCTCTGAGGACCCAAATTGTTATTCATCCTCGGACAACTGGCCATCAAGTGTTCTGTGCTTCCACATCTAAAACATCCACCCGTGAGTCGTCTACACTCACCCCGGTGAATCCTACCGCAATACTGACACTCAGATAATACATTCAACCTGCTTGAACCTCTACCAGAACCTGACAGTGCAGAACCCTGTCTTCTGCCCCTAGTAGCTGAACCAGTAGAGAACTGATGATGCGCGTCTTGAGATCTCTTACCCGAAGATAATGATGGACCACCCCTTGAAATATTCCTCCTCTGAACATTTTCTCTTCGCACTGTTTCACTTGTCTCAGCCAACATTGCAGCCTCCGTAAGCTGATAGTAAGTAACTCCTGGTAAACACTTCAAGGGAATCAAAGGCACCTTCAGGGACTCATTCAATCCAGCCTCAAATTGCTTACATCTAAAATCCTCTGTCATAACTCCATCTGGGGCATACTGAGCCAACCGAGTACACTCTTTTTCATAATCAGAAACGGACATAGCCCTTTGTTTCAAGTTCAGGAACTCTGCCCATCTCGCATTTTTATAAGCTTGAGTGATATATTTCTTTTTAAACTCCTCCTCAAAGAACTCCCAAGACACATGATCAGATATCTGAGGTTGCCTACTCACTAATCCCCACCATGAATATGCTGCACCTTGTAACAGAGCCACTGCACACTCTCCTTGTTGATCCGGAGGACATCTGATTTCCTTTAAAGTCCTTTTTAATTTATCCAGCCATTTCTCTGCTAATTCTGATTCCCCTAAACCAGTCCCATAGAAATCTTCAGCACCAGCTCTTCTCAAACTCTCTAAAGGAGCTCTCGGAGCCGCCATTCTTTCCAAAACCTGAGCCATATTCTGATTCATTCTGAACATAGCCTCAAAAGCAGCAGCAGCAGGCTCGGGTTGCACCCTAGCTGGTTGTGCCGATAAAGATGCTGAAGGATCAACTGCTGGAGGATTTACACTTTCGGCCGATTCCTCAAGTAAACCACGATTTGAATTCGAGGCCATCTATAACAAAACAAGAAATAACTGCATCAGCCAACACAGCCCTAGACATAGACATATTTATGCACAACAATCACAACATCACCCCGAAAATGACTAAACCTAGGCTCTGATACCAAAACCTGTAACACCCCCTACCCATACCCGTATGAGTCGGGGTGTCACCAAGCAGATACTACGAGTCGGGGTGTCACTGAACAGATGCGGAACGCGGAACAATTTATACACATATCATACATAATCATGCGTACTGAAATACAGGGCAATTTAAAATTTTCATAATACATCGCATGTTATCACTCATCATATATGTAATAATATTACAGGCCCAAATACAAATACACTAGCGGAAGCTATTTTCCAAACCAATATCAAAAGTTCGTTACATAAAAGAATCAACCATAATAAAATAAACTCCAAACTCTAAACCTTGCTGTGTTGGCTGGACTGCAATGACTCTCTTAAATAAAGCTTCTTAACACACCGTGCTAAGCGATAAACGCTTAGTGGGGATTCACACATATTATATGGACGGCCACTCACAGTGGTCGTCAAGGCATATCACATTCATAATGGCATATACATGATTCATGTCATAATATGTATACATATAGGCTCCAATTTATAACCATATATTCAGCATCTCATGTTTATATCCATATCCATATTATCTCATTCAATTATTACTTTTGTATAATCAACGGTAACATAACAAATCACATATTAATTAAAGATCCTACTGACTCATAATAGTGGATAACGAGTATACGTATAGCGATACCTTACGGGTGCGAATTGACGTATAGCTATACCTTACGGGTACGAATCGAAAACCATTTTTATTTTATATTTATAAAACCTTTATAGGGGCCCTTAAACAAGATTCATCATATTAATAAGAATCGCGAGGATTCAAACACATTTTCTTATAGGGTTCGCGAGGAACCAATCGGGGATCTGATCAGGATCCAAATCATCCATATAATTCATCCATATAGGCTGCAGCTAAAAGACTCTATTAGGCATGCCTAACTATCCACTAAACTGACTCTTGCAGGTCATGTATAATACAATTCACATTGAGTTACACATTTGTTCAATATGAATAACCATTGAATTTAACATACATAAATCAATTATATTTAAGCATGACACATTTAGTTCATAGGTTAAGGCATAATATGGCATGCAAACATTTAGCATAGCAAAAATACAATTATAAAATGTAAGGCATAATATTCAAATCACAAGTTCTTGCTTCCTAATTAAATTAGATTTGATCAAATAATATATTAGGTTTAATGCCTTAATCATAAATTATACACATGTTATATAATTCTCGTCATGAGTATTTATTCATCTAGCAAATTATACTTATAGTTTAATTCATGGTTAATCATCATATTAATTAATTTTTCGTTATAAGAATTTATTCAATTCATAGGTAATTTAATTATATATCCTCATTACCTAATTATAAAATAAGTAACATTAAATTTTTCAGGCGTTTCTAGACACTTTGGGGCTAATTCGGAGGTGTAGGATCGATTCTAGGATGAATTGGTGAAGAGGGACAAATTTTATTAAAACACAGCTGTGCTTTTTATAAAGCACAGCTGTGCTCTGCTGTATATGGTCGATCTAAAAGCCAAAACACAGCTGTGTCCTACCCAAAAGCACAGCTGTGCTTTCCAACCAGTTCCCAAACATTATTAGACACAAGGCAGAATTAATTTACTGAATCTATATGCATTTTTGAACTACTAAATGACATTTTTAGACAAACTTATCTTCATAACAATTAATCCTTAAGATGTTATATTTCTAGTGACAAAATTTCAGATCATTTGGAACGAAAATCGGGGAGATATACTCAAATTTCTCTACCCTGTTCCACAGACACACCTGATGATTTTTGCTACTGTAATGGGCGATTTTAAAATAGTTAGAGTCCGAATTAAATTATGGTTACTTCTACAAAGTTTTAGATACGGAAGTTGTGGTTCTAACCCAACTGGAATCATGTATTTTAGAGTTGTAAAACTCAACTTATACTAAAAAGAATGACCAAAGGTCAATCTGACCCTCAAAAACAGAATTGCACTTTGAAGTTCAACAAGCTTCAAACCAACTCATTTGACACCATCAATTCACCAAATTTAATCCAAACCATCACAACACATAATTTAACAATCAAATTCCCAAACAAATCACAAATAATTTCCAAACAAAATCCCAAACCTGAATTTTTTTCACTTGATCCCACTAGATCCAACCTTTTCCTTGCCTTTAGAATTTGGAGGAGGTTCAACTAATCATCAATTCACCAAAAATACACAAAACACATAACCTAAATTAAAATCCAACAAAAATAAAAGAAATTGGATAATTAAGATAAAATTAGGAGTTGATCTTACTAAATTAATGCAAGATTTATTAATTTTTACCCACAATTTCTTAGATTTAAGCTAGGATTTTTAGATGTGAAGAAATTGAAGAAGAAAAGGATGAAGAAGGTGAAGAAGAAGATGAAGGAAATGAAGAATAGGATGAAGAATTAAGTTTACGGGAATACATACACACCCCTCTCCACTTCACTCTCTTTTCCTACCCTTTCCCACATGTCAACTCCTCATTGGTGCAAACCAATCACTCACACCCAACAATTATACTCTTACACACACTCAACACATTCTCACATAACACACCCTACTAGTGTGTGAGTAAAACATCCAATAAAACACCCTAATAATGCACTCTACATAGGTATGAGTATCCCCACACAATAATATCTCACTTAGATTCCCTCTACTATGCTACACTCACCACACACAAACACTACTCCCTTACTCATATCCTACTATGGTATATGCATGCACACATAAGTATTTCCCAACTAATTCACACCCTAATAACATATATGCACCCACATGTTAATATAACCCTTATAACATGCAATATACCCAAAATACCCTTGTTATATACCAAAATACATACAAATGTACACATATGCATGATTTATACTACTAGGGGGTAATTGGGGTGTGACAGAAAACCTAGGGACAGGCAGTCTGCCCTACAAAAAATGAAATAAATAAAAGCCGCTGGATTGGGTTGGGTCCATTCCAGGCAAAAAATAAGGCACAGGGTTATGTGAAAATCCAAGAAAGGACGCATTTCCCGCTGAGAAAAGCTAGTGTGAAAATCCACAAGGGACGCACTATCTTTAATTAATGACTCCCGACACTTGGAGCGATAAGGCAGCATTACTTTGAATAACTTCCCTTTAGGCATGAGGTTCAGGACGCAAATTGAAGTTTTGGGGGCAAAATGCTCATTGACCAGAGGGCAAAGATGTGCACGGGTCAGTTCTCTTTAGAAAGATTATGGACCAGAATCCAAAAAATGAAGACGATGCTTTTCTAGATCCTTGGGGGCATCAGACAATGCCAAGCCGTGTCCTGAACGGACCCCTAACCACCTAGGACGTGGTCTATCCATTTTTGCATACATCTCGTATCTGCATACAGCATTTTACACATGCATACAGTCTCTGGTATATTCCTGTATACACAGCTTTGCAGGAAAAGGCCAAACCAAGAGACAGCTTCGGCAGGACAAATTTAAGATGAAGCCCGCGCAAGGTTGAAATCGTGTAAACCATAGAGTGATAACTCCCTTTAAGTCATTCTTCTAAAGGCATCCTCAGAACATTATTTTCAAGTCCTTTTTCAGAAGGCATTCTCATAACGTCATCTTCAAGTCCTTTTTCATAAGGCATCCTCGATCTCTTCAAAGCATTATCTTCAAGTCCTTATTCAAAAGGCATTCCTAGTCTCTTAGGAGCATTACCTTTAAGTCCTTGTCCAACAGGCACCCCCAGTCCCCTCAAAAATTTATCTTCAAGTCCTTACTCAAAAGGCATTCCCAGTCTCTTCGGAGCATTACCTTTAAGTCCTTATCCACAGGCACCCCTAGTCTCCTTAAAAATTTATCTTCAAGTCCTTGCTCAAAAGTCATTCCTAGTCTCTTCGGAGCATTATCCTTAAGTCCTTGTCCAACAGGCACCCTAAATCTCCTCAAAAATTTATCTCTAAGTCCTTCCTCAAAAGGCATTCCTAGTCTCTTCGCAGCATTATCTTTAAGTCCTTCTTTAAAGGCACTCCCAGTCTCTTCGGAGCATTATCCTTAAGTCCTTATCCAACAGGCATCCTCAATCTCTTCAAAGCATTGTCTTTAAGTCCTTATGCAACAGGCATCCCCAATCTCTTCAAAACATGATCTTTAAGTCCTTCCTCAAAAGGCATTCCTAGTCCCTTCGAAGCATTATCCTTAAGTCCTTATCCAACATGCATCCCCAATCTCTTCAAAACATGATCTTTAAGTCCTTATCCAACAGGCATCCTCAATCTCTTAAAAAACATGACCTTTAAGTCCTTATCCAACAGGCATCCTCAATCTCTTCAAAACACTATCTTTAAGTCCTTCTTTAAAGGCGCTCCCAGTCTCTTCAGAGCATTATCCTTAAGTCCTTATCCAACAGGCACCCTCAGTCTCTTTAAAATATTATCTTTAAGTCCTTCTTTAAAGGCACTCCTAGTCTCTTCGGAGCATTATCCTTAAGTCCTTGTCCAACAGGCCCCTTAGTCTCGTCAGAACTTTATCCTCAAGTCCTTGCTCTAAAGGCCTCCTTAGTCTCTTTGGAGCATTGTCTTTAAGTCCTTCTCTAAAGGCGTTCTCAGTCTCTTCGGAACGTTATCATTAAGTCCTTCTTTAAAGGCATTCTCGGTCATTTCAGAGCATTATCCTTAAGTCCTTGTCAAACAGGCCCCTCAATCCCTTTAAAACATTATTTTTAAGTCCTTCTCTAAAGGCGTTCTTAGTCTCTTCGGAGAATTATCTTTAAGTCCTTCTTTAAAGGCACTCCCAGCCTCTTCGGAGCATTGTCCTTAAGTCCTTGTCCAACAGGCACCCTCAGTCTCTTCAAAACATCATCTTTAAGTCCTTCTCTAAAGGCACTCTCAGTCTCTTCGGAGCATTATCTTTAAGTCCTTCTTTAAAGGCATTCCCAGTCTCTTCGGAGTATTATCTTTAAGTCCTTCTCTAAAGGCATTCCCAGTCTCTTCGGAGCATCATCTTTAAGTCCTTACTCAAAGGCACTCTCAATCTCTTTAGAGCATTATTTTCAACTCGGTTCAGAAAAACTCCCCGCTCAGAAGAACAGCAAAAAATAAAAAATAAAAAATAAACTTCGCACTCTATAGTCTTGTCAGCGACTCAGTGCAGCTCAAGAAAGCACTTCTTGCATTTCGTAAGTCTGGAACGAATTCGATGCTTCTCCATTCAAGGACGGAACCTGTATCTCGCAAGACCAAAGCAGGTTTGCAGTTCGGGAGATCTTCATAGCAACAGGAAGGTCGTCGCCTCAGGTATGTGCTTCTTTCCTATTTCCTGAATTTTGGCTCAACCAGGCACCTGCATGCTAGCTTCCCAAAAATTGGGGGCAACTGTAGACACCGGGTCCCGAGTCGTCCAAGATCAAGATTACCCAATGATGAAAAATTGCCTTCTCAGGCAAAAAGATTAAAAATGATGATTTCCTTGTCAAATTTGCATTTTAAAATAAAAAAAATAATAAAAAAATAAAAAATAAAAAAATATAGTAAAAAATAAAAAATAATAATAAAAAAATAATAAAAAATAAAATAATTTAGAAATTAGTTTTTGAGAATAAATTTAGTATTTTTTTTTAGTCATTTAAAAAAAAGAAAGAAAAAAAAAAGAAAAAGAAAAAAAAAGGGGAAGAGAAAAGAAGAGAGGGTGTGCTTTTGAAAGGAATGTGTGCTTTTGAAAGCACGGCTGTGCTTTTGCGCAGTGTGCGTTGCGCGCACTGCGCACAAGAGCACAACTATGCTTTCACCGAATTTGACCCAAAGCCGCCTAAATTGACATTTTTTCACCCAAAAATCTTTTTTAAATCTTTTTGACTTTTTTGATGATTTTTCCGAGATTTGGTTGGTTTTTTCTCCTTTTTCACACTTAAATTAAGGAAAAATTAATAAAAATAATTTTATTTCTTAATTAATTAATTGTTTTTAAGTTTCTTTTTGGTAATAAAAAGAAAGAGATGAGGGAAATTAGGGGGTTGGCATTTTTTCTCTATGAGAATTCATTTTCTTCATCCTCTCTTCCTCTTCTTCTCTAAGAAATCAATTTCTACAGATTTTTTAAGGGCTCTTCACCAAAAATATGATCTAAAAGCCAAAAAAAAAAAATTCAATTTTCAAGCTAAAATTGGTCTTGAAGCAAAGAAATCAATTCTTTGTTCTTGAGATTGGTTTTCTACCGATTACAATTTGTTGAGACAAAGAAAATAATTCTTTGTTTTTGGAAACTAATTTTCTTTTCATCAATTTCTTCTCTTTAATTTTAATTAACAATTGTTCTTGAGACAAAGAAAATCAATTCTTTGTTCTTGGGAATCAATTTAATTTTTCTTCAATTATTGTTCCAGAAATTTTTCTTTTAAATCAAAATCTCAAACTTTATCATTTCAAAACCATATTTTGCAAATCAAAATAAGGAAAATCCATCATATTTTTTTCCATCGAATCCAAAATCTGAGGGTAAACATTCTAGACTCGATCTCTTGATTTAATTTTTGTTTTCATCATTTTTGCTAATATTTAAATTAGTAAACATGTAGATCTATATATTTGTTGTTGATTTATTTGTTTTTTGTCATTTAGATGTAGATCTAACTCTTAATATTGTTCTTAGATGTAGATCAAACTTTTAATGTTGTTATTTGTTCCCATTTTCATTTAATTGTTCATCTTTATTGTTATTATTGTTTTTATTATTATTATTATTATTATTATTATTATTATTATTATTATTATTATTATTATTGTTGTTGTTGTTGTTGTTGTTGTTGTTGTTGTTGTTGTTGTTGTTACTATTATTATTATTATTATTATTATTATTATTATTATTATTATTATTATTATTATTATTATTATTATTATTATTATTATTATTATTATTATTATTATTATTTTTACTTTATATTTTATATGTTGATCTATTAATGTGTTAATTCATTTAAATATGTCATTTAAACTTATTTATCACCTAATATGCATGCTTTATTTAATTTATTTATTATTATTTGCTTTAATTGATTTTCTTGTTTCGATTACTAACATTAAGTTTATTTGTGTTTGTTGTCGGTGCCAAATACTTGTGTTCCCCTGTTTGAGCACCCGTGCGAATGAAGGAGGAGATCCAAGGAGTTGTTATTTTTCATTGTACTTGTTATTTTTCCTTTGTTTGTTTTATTGAGTTATTTGGCATGTAATAATTAATTAAACCATTTATTTTTTGCACGCTTAATCAAAAATCACACAAAAATATTTCTATAAATAAACTTGGGTTTTCTAATAAAATGGGACCAATGTCTTAGTTTTTTCATGCAAAATAAATTGTCACTTTAAAATGATTTTCTTTAATTGTGAATGAGAGGACCAACGTCCTCAACATTAATAAATACCCCATTTTATGTATGATTTATGTTTTATTTACAATGGGGGTTGTATTCCGCCCGTAATTTTGTTGTAATTTATTTTTTACCTTTATTTTTATTTTTATTTATCGTCTTATATGTGATTGATATGCGCTTTAATAAACTGCATTAATTGTGTGAGATGAAAAATGAAATTTTATAATTTAAAAACTCATTTATAATTAACCAAGGCATAAATAAGTGTGAAGTTCCGAACACCATCTCTGGTTCAGACCGATAAGAGGTTAAACTTTCCCAATTTCTTGTAAACTGGGTGGCGACTCCAAAATACCTCAAAA
Source organism: Excoecaria cochinchinensis (assembly GCA_947683425.1). Taxonomy (NCBI): domain Eukaryota; kingdom Viridiplantae; phylum Streptophyta; class Magnoliopsida; order Malpighiales; family Euphorbiaceae; genus Excoecaria; species Excoecaria cochinchinensis. The sequence continues at coordinate 12,558,121 of CANTUQ010000119.1, forward strand.
GTGCCTAAAGGTGTTATGATGAGGAATGGTCCTTTTCAATGTTCTATTGTGAAAGGAGGTGCCGAAAATATCTCATAACACCTAAGATCGGAAAAGACGCGAACCTATCCCTCGAATCCTAAAAGCAGGTTCAAAGAGGGCCTTGCTGGTTTCGGCGCGCGTCACACCAATATCCATGCATATCATATACATATTCCATCGTTTTGCATATATATATCACTTATAGCATTATGTCATACTCATAGATAACAATATTGAATGCATAAATCTTCATTCTTATATGCTACATATTCATATACACTTAATTTCTTTTAATCATAACTATAAATACCTATTCAAAAATTATACTCTTACACTATATCACTTCCAACTATAAACTGTACTTTAATACGAATTTCTTAAACATTTATTGTATTGAAATCTAATACATGTATTTCTATATTTATCTATGCACATGTTTATAGGTGGTTTATATCTTTAATGGTGGTAAGAATAAGGACCTTGGGTAAAATTTAAATCCAAAAAAGTATGAAAAATCCATGTTTAAAGGCTGAAAATTCAGAGTTACACGATGGTTAGAAAACTTCACACGGTGGTCAGACAAGGTTACATGGTAGTCAGACTTTTTTGACCATCGTGTGACCCGGGAATCTTGAAAGATTTTGAAAATATGCTTTACAAAACCAGTTGGGATCAGGATTACACGGTGGGCAAGAGCATCCATACGGTGGTAAGGGTGGTCACACGGTGGGCAAGATTCCTTGAGCACCATGTGACCTAAAGTTTAGGCAAAAATTTTACTAACGGAAGCGGATCACACTATGGTCAAGATTCCCTGCCCACCATGTGGCCCTATGGAATAACATAGCAGCTTCCCATACTATAATTTATCCGATCTTTAGTCCCTCTTAACTACATTTTTATATTAAACTTCCTTCTTAACATATGTTCATCTCTGTCTTACAATTCCATAGACCTAAAAATCACATCATTTGAACTTATATTTACATAGTTATATGCTCCAAAAACTAGCAACAGGTTCTTAGGCAATAACTCACAATTTTTAACCTCTATTTCTATAAACCACCACCTTAGAGCCATATTTAACTCAAGGTTCCTTCTTAGCATATATTGACTATAGTTTTAGAATGTAGTCTAGTTGGAATTACTCCATTTGGAGCTCTATAAGTTGATTTATACCCAAAATATCAGAGTTGTCAATATAGCATCTTTAAACAATATTTCTATTATATTAACTATAGAGTTCTATCACTTCCATCATTCTCATTTATAATCTAATTTCATTCTCTTAAGCTCAAATTGCATGCAGTAGTACAAATTACACATTTTCAAACCAAAAGGAAGAGTTCCCAACCTGTTAGGTGCACTTCACGGCCTCTTCACTTAACAACATCTTTTCCCTTCCCTTTCTTGCTGCCAGCTCTTTCTTCTTCACACCAAAAATTCATATTAATACTATATATCAGCACATAATTTTTTTGCATCAACCATACAAAATGAAAAGGAGAAGAAACATGAAGAAGAGAAGATCATTTCCTACTTTTCTCCTCTCACAAAGTGCTGCAAATTAGACTTCCCTTTTAAGAGCCATTAAACACACATTTGGTGAGGAGAACTTGGAGTGGAGATAGAGGAAAAAGTTTTGAAACTCTTCTCTCCATTTCCACCGCCTCCCATATTTATTCCATATAAAAATCTGAAATTTCTAGAGTACCAGATGCTGATTTATAATTGGTCACTTTAACAATTTACCTACTAAATCCCTCTTTTCCTTTTTAATTCCTATATTAGTCTATAACTTATGTTAAGCTTATAATGTAATAAGAACTTCTTTAGTGCATTTAAGTCACTTTTAAGTCAAATTATCATTTGTTGATACTTGCCAAATCTTTTTGGTTAATGACAGCTATGTCCTTTCGGTATAACCATCACAAACCAAGCATATTCGGTCTCTCTCCAACCCTAATCGCATCTTAGTATGACTAGGGTAGGATTTGGGTCCTTACAAAACCTCTAAAGGAAGATAGATTCTACTGAAGCATAAGAAAATTGGGCATGGTACTGCTGACCCCTCAGTCTTCTATTGAGGTAACATTATATTTTGTTAGATTAGAAATTTATATAAAATTTTGCTACGTGTTATGATATGTTCCCTATTAAAGTAGATTAATTAAATGTTATCTATTGTGTTCTCTGCCATGCTTTAATTGTTGATATATCTTAATAGAATCTATTGTGAAAAGACAAACCAGCCCCTATAAATTATTTCTCATCTATTATAACTGCTAGGGGTAAATAACTAATTTTTTTCCACCTATGAAAAAAACAAACTATGACGCGCATTGGAACCCCGCGTTTGTATCAGGATTGCTCTTGATAGTCCGCTTTTAGTGCACAAGACTGGATGAAGGTACCTTAAACTCATGAAGATTGGTCGCTTCGTAATATATAAGGATTCGACCCAATTTGCCAAGCCTCGGGCCTCAAAAAGGCATAAGACAGCATCTCGGGGTACCCCTATTCTATTATTGGTAATCAACCTACGAGGGTGTCTATTTGCTCACCAAGAGGTGGTTATTATGGAGTTATTACCCAATAAAACATTGGAAAAGTAAATCTAACCTCATGAAGCCTAAGCCAAAGATGGTTCGAGACTTCACTCTTACTTATACGTTGGTTCGAGACATTTTGTACTTTATTTATTTTTAGATTTTTTATTTCACATTTCTTTCATGTGGATTTATAATAATAAAGGATTTTTGCCCCCGCTAAACTTGAAAATTCACTTAATGGTATTGTACAAATAAAAGTGGGATTTTTCTAAACAAATAGGACCAATGTCCAAATTTCCAATCCAAAATGACACACAAAGGGAGAGCTTCTCTTTTATTAAAATGGGATCACTCATTCCCTTTTTAAAACTTGTTCAATAAACTCTTCATTTTTGTAAATATGCATGCGGGAACCAATGTTCCCACCTAAATGAATTCCCCATTTTATGTATGTTTTATTTTCTATCTTGTGGGATAATTTTACTTTTTTCTTCCATGGCTTTATTTACATTGTTTGTATTGCGTTTTATTTATTTTTATAAATTGTGTAAGAAAAGAGATAGGGAGTTATGGACTATGAGCAGCCTATACTGGCCGGGGTGACTGGACTATTGTGCTATCATCCTCATGGTTCGGGCCACTATCACGTCCACATATATATCCTCATCCGAAGGCTCCCTAAAAGTAGCGACGTTTGCCCCCAGATGGATCAACAATTAGCTAGCCAGTCTGACAAGATTCGCCACAATCTCGTGGCTAATGTTAATGGGTCTGCTGTGAGTCATAGACCCCAAACTAAGTATCTCAGCAGTGTTCACCGATCCTGGACTACTCTTGCGACCCAGGTAGGAGTTGGAAAGAACCCTCTGAATGTATCTAAAGACTTGGGTGGCTAGCAGGGTGGTTTTCGTCATATTTGTGTGATAGGGAGCCCTTGGCAGTGCAATCTTAGCCCAATGCTGCCTCTCTACCGACCTCTCAGCTATCAACACACCCTCCCCTATCAAAGCTGCATAACCTCAGCAAAAGTCTGGTGTAATAACCCTAGGCTCCTCATCCGGCCTCTATGCTGCAAAGTAGATAAAAACTTGCATACAATCTCCGAGTATGTCTGAAATGCTAGCCAAAAAAAATAAGTCCAGCCTACTGCTACTAGTCCACTTCCCTGACCATACCCATTTGCCCAAGGAAGGATCGAGACATGAACCTACTAACTCTAAACTTGTCACACCCCAAATCAGGCCTAGTCGGAATCGGCAAGCTAAGTCAGATAAGTGAAGGGTATTTCGGTAATTTATGCATGAGTGAATTTGATGATGGGGATTTAATTGCAAAGTAATTAATTAAATAAGTTAAGTGAGGGAAATTATTTGGTGTGCATGTGGTGTATAGATGTAAGGTATTTGTTGTGGTTTGATCTAGTGGTTTGTGAGTATGGTACTCAGGATGTTAAGTTTTTATAAGGGATTATTAGGTGTGAGTGGGGTTTGGTGCCATGGAATTTAAGTCATTGATTTGAGGGAGCCACTATGGTGCATGTGTTGTATGGTGTGTTAGTGCATAAAGTCAATGTGGGTTTGTTGGGTCCAGTGCATGGTTGCCAAGTGGATTTGGTGGGTGAGTGCATTAATGGGTTTTTGAAGGGAATTGGAGAGAGAGAAGGCAGATTTTCTTTGGCTTTCCTTAGAAGCCATCAGCTCTTGCCCTCTTTCCCTCACTCTCACGTTCTTTTCTCCTTCGCATTTCTGTTCTCCCTTGCTTTGCATGTGCTGGCTTTTGGATGCTTTGAGCTAGGGTTTGAGTATTGAAGGGTTCTAAGAGGTTAGTAGCTGAATGTTTATTTGGGTTTCTTCTTCTTCTCCTTCTCTCGTGATTGGAATGGGTTTTGTGGGGGTTTTGCTTGGGTTAATAGAGTTATTGTTTTGATTGTTTGCAAGTGATTGAAGTGAGAAAGAAGAACAAAGGAAAGGATTGAGGATTAAAGCTTGAAGAGGATAGTGGGTTGTGCTTCATAGAGGTTTGGGAAACTCTCTATTATATATATGAATTTTAGTATATTCATGTGTTATATAAGTTTCTTAAATGTGTTGTTGATGATATGTGATGATGGTAGTGAGTGTTGGTTTAAATTGTTCATTTGTGCATGTGAATAGGATTTTTGGGTGAAAAACTGGGCTAGAATGCACTTGACCTTTCTTCAGTTATTAAGCTATGTTGGGAGTTGTAGAACTCCAAATGGTATGACACTAGTACTGTTGGAAAGCTAAGATATATTCCTACAAATGTGTTAGAAATAAGTTTGAGCTAATTGTAACTCTAAATGTCTCAAAAGTGGTCATGAAGTAGAGCTATCTTCTCTGGCCGGGTTCAGGGGAGCAGTATAGGTTGTTTTGATCATATCTAGAGATTTAGGTGTCCAAACGACCTGATATTTGTTTTATATGAAATAAAACATCCTAAGTACCATTTGTTAAGAGGACATTTTGCCTAAAAATGAGGTTTAGAGGTCGGTTTCAGCAGTTAAAGTTGGAAGTGGAAAGCAGACCTGACTTTTTGCTTCTGTTTTGCTATTTTTGGGTATGTCACGGTGGCAACCAAAATGGTTACCACCATGACCAATGCCCAAAGAAGGCAGAATGTTTAGTTTTGCACCTCACGGTCACAACAAATTCATTACCATCGTGACCCCTTCTGTTTTGACCATTTTATGTGTTTTTCTTCTCGAATTGAACCTGTATTGCACCGAAACTTTTTAGGAACTATCCGATGCATGTTTAGGACTATTAAATGAGTATAAGAATAGTTATCACTTGAAAAATAAATATGAATAGGATTAAGATTAATAGCAAACAAATTAAGTAATGATGTGTAGTTGTATGTAACAAAATCAAGTCAAGTTTAATGACATTATTGAGGATTATAATACCTTAATCTATATGAGCCTGTATAATATGAACAATGTGTACATAATTATGAACTAAGATTTAAGTAATATACACATGAAAGACATCAAATGAAATGAGTTTGATTAATGAAATATATATATGGGATATGAGCAGTGAATGTGTGATTGAAGTAATCGCCTAACAATATTATATGATGCATGCATTGATAATAAATGTTATTAGAATGTATTAGTATGCAAGATATCTATGATGCTATTATGGTTCATGTGGATATTTGAGTGATTATATAATATGATAATGGTAAATGTGATTTAATGCTTTTATCTTATGAATTCCTCTTTTTAATGGAGACCCATAATGTGACAAACCGGGTAAGTAAGTATTTATATAAATGTACAAATAGTTGGTATGAATGATATGATAAAGTATGAGGAAGTGCATTCTGTTTTGGGCAGTGGGTATGTCACGGTGACAACCTAATGGGTTACCACCGTGAGGTACCCCAAAAGTGCATTCTGTTTTGGGTGTGTGGGTATGTCACGGTGACAACCTAATGGGTTACCACCGTGAGGTACCCCAAGATTGCATTCTGCCGAGAGTTTTTGTATGTCACGGTGATAACCAATCTGGTTATGACCATGACCTACCCTGTTTTTATAAAGAGTGGTTAGTTGTTAAAAGTAAAGTTTGAATGTTAAGTTAGTGATTGGCCTGATAATGTTTCCATATTTGACTATGATAAATTTTAGAATATTGAATAGTGCTAAAGCACGCTGATGGAATTATATTGTATGCTTTGTAATACGAATAGTATGATGCATGGCTGATATTATGAATTTCTTTATATGTCTACTATACTCTGGATTAAGTATGATGATATTTATATACTGTCTAATTTGACACATGATTTAAATGATGCAATACCTGCGAGAGTCAGTCTAGTGGATAGTTAGACATGCCTAATAGAGTCTTTTAGCTGCAGCCCTTTGGACGTATGGACCCTGATCGGGTCTCCCATTTGGTTCCTTGCGAACCCTTTAATGTGTTTGGATCTTGTTTAAGGTCCCTAATGAAAATGTTTTTGAATGTGAAAATGAAATTGATATTCGATTTGCACCCGTAAGGTGATGTCAGTTTTCGATTCGCACCCGTAAGGTGATGTCAGTATTCGATTCGCACCCGTAAGGTGATTTCAGTACTCGATTCGCACCCGTAAGGTGATGTCTGTATACTCGTTATCCACTATTATAAGTCAGCAGGTATTTTGGTTTGCTTTGTCTGATATGAATATGAGAATATGATATCCGAATGTGTAAGATTTCAGTCATGTGAATCAGTTATGAATTCGAATGTGATTATAAATCTCTGAATGGGTTAAATGTGACTAAAACATGCCTATTTTTTGCGATTATTCATATATATCGTATTGTAACTGCGTTTGAATATAATCGATTGTGGTTATAAGCATGTGAATTAGTATGTATACGAATGTGAGTTTATACTGTTAACTATTATGGATTTAGCATGTGAACTAGTTTGTGTGAAAATGCGACATTGACTATTGAATGATATTTGATGAATGTGGATATGATCCTCTTAACGCATGGCTTTTATATGCAAGTATAATATTATATGTGTTATGAATGTCCGCATACGCCATTTGCATGTGTTATGCCTTGGCGACCATTGTTAATGGCCACCCATATTTCTTGTGTGTTTCCCCACTAAACGTTATCGCTAAGCACGGGTTCTTTTTCCGTGCAGGTGGCTGGTTTGGTTCGGTTCGAGTAGTGCATCTGCAAGGGTCGGCCACATAAGAGCTAGAATTTTTGTACTTTGTTCAGCCTCTGTAATTGGGATTTGTATTTCTATATAATATGTATATGTAATAATAAGTAAAGATACTGATGTAATATTTTGGACTGCATAAATATTTTATATTTATGTCTTAAGTATTTTTCTCTATCCTATCTTTCGTCTGAGGCTTCTATTGTATGGTTGTAGGTTTATATAGGTGTATTTTTTCGCTTAATGTATGCGCATTTGTGAATTATGTATGTTCAGTTTTGCTCCTTAAAGTTTTAAATTCTTACGTACTTATATTTGTGCTTTGTATCGCTTCTGTCCGGTAGCACACCTGCTCGTACGGCTGCCTACTCCCTCGCGGATGGGTTTGCCTATGTACGGGTAGGGGGTGTTACAAAATTGCCCTCGAGCTAGAGCCTAATATCTACACCTCTGGCGTACGTCATCCACTCTAGTGCGGGTGGTGCAGTGGGCACCTAAGGAGGATCACGTCTAGGTGGCATTTATAAAGAAAAAATACCAATAGTCAGTTCGTGCAAAAAACTTCTAAAATGTAAGATATATTTAAATTGTGACTTATTTTAGAAATTTTGGCAACAATCCAACTAGAATGTGCCCATCCTCCTGCACATAAAAAATGGATTTTTATAACAAGCAACTCACATATATTTAATATTCACACTATACAGCAACTAAAAAAATTAAAATAGTCTATAAAATTTTAAAGCTACTAATTTAAGTTTTTAACATATTTAAATCCAACACAAAAGGCTTAAAATACCAAAATAAGCCTCTTGTATTATCTATGTATTTTTTTATAATAAATAGGTATAAGAAGTTTGAAAGACAGAAAAAATTAAAATCGTATGATTCTTGTATAAATTGAACCACAAACGCATAAAACACAGTTACAACATTTATTTATACAGAGAAAATAGTAAAAAGAGAGAGAAAACACAGAAAAACCAACCTTAGGAGTGAGAATATGGAGTCTAGAAAAGTGTGACTAAACTCGATAAAAATTATACCTCGAGATGAACACCTTTCAGGAAGTCGATTTATCACAAACAGTGCACGAAAAGGTGAAGAAATGAAGGAGAAAAGAGCATAAAATAGAGAGTGGCGGGCATCACAGAGAGAAAGAAAAAAGGAGAAGAAGCAGAGAAAGAAGAAGAAGAAGAAGAAAAGCCCAGGTTTCTAAATTCAACGTGAGAGAAGGGCTACCCATGGCTCGCAGCTAGTGATGGGCACAAGTTCCTTCCTATCTGTCATTCAAAATCATCTTTTTAATCCTCATTTTTGGCACCCAAACTTAACAAACACTTTTACAACATGTATTCAGCTCAAAACAGAAACTAAAATTTATTTTTAAGCCCTAAAATTGCCAACTTCATTATCATTATTATTTTTTATATCTTATTATCGTATATCACCAGCATTTGTTAATTTCTTTTACTCCCTGAATATTCGAGCTTGATCCTTGATAGTGCCTATATCTGATTTCTTTTATGTGAAAATGGATTTCTTTTCCTACAAAAAAATTGGCAAAACAAATATACAGAAAATAAACATGTACGTGAAATGCATGGGCCATGCAGAAGTGTGGGGAAATAATGTAACACCCCCACCGCCGCCCCCATTGGAAGGACGCCGGCGGGCGCGCTACCCGATGCTCACTCACACCGATATGCACATGCACAACGCGAAAGCATACATTCATACATAACATACATACGAAAATACGGGGTAATTAAAAACTTGACTTACCTTTCAGGCACAGACTGATCATGCGAAAACTCGCACACACGCAGGCACTAAGCGGAAGCATAAAGCGAATGATAAAACAAAGGAATAACTCAATATAAAAACATAATAACGTTTACATTTCCCAAAAGTAATCTCAAGGTTTTTACACATAATTACATATATACAATATTACAGAAATATAAAAGCTGAAGTATAGAAACTGAACAAAATACAAAACTTCTAACTCCTATGTGGCCGACCTTGCAGATGTGCGACTCGATCCGAACACAACCTGCCACCTGCACGGGAAGAGAGCCCGTGCTAAGTGATAACGCTTAGTGGGGAGAGCACACCAAAATATGGACGGCCATTCACAATGGTCGCCAAGGCATAACACATTCAAATGGCAAATGCGGATATACATAACACGTATATAATCAGACTTGTGTAGTAAGGGCATTCATTCGAGAATTCATATTTATAACCATATACTTATATCGAAGTAAGTCATAGCAAAAGCAATATCATACACAATACAATTATCATCATGCAGAACTACGTACAATCTCACATGCATATACTTACTGGTTTCGCCGAGGTAACAGTTAGCAACACTTCACCATGCATAAACTCTTGAAAATTTACACACGCAATTATCATACCAAGACACCATTACCTTAGAGAAACCCGTTTACATGCAACCCAATTACCAATCATTACTACACCCAACTATCATGCACCCCTAAGAGGTACTAAAACATACTTTCATCATGTCACAAGGCTCATACACTAACTAAAACCTAGTGCATAGGATCAAACCACCACACTTTCACTGCGCAACTCTACTCCATACAATATCATGCCATGAATTGCAAACACACAACAATGTACCCAAACACTGCGATAACTGAGTTCGGAGGAGCATACAGCATATCATTACACTATGGCACATGCACTTACCGGACGTCGATCCACATGCATTGCATCATAATAAAACAAATACTCGTTCACACATTTAACCAAAGTATTCAATGATGCAAGCCAGCGTACTTATACATACTAGTTCGCATGCTTACACTCCCAACTGATCAATTAAATCCATTCACAATACAATATAGGCGTAAAAGCATATAGAAATACATACTTGGGTCACATTCAGATCACTCAGACTTTCATGATCCCATTCAGAAAGATAGCTGATTCACATTACTGAAATCTTACCCAACGGTTATCATATTATCATATTCATATCAGACAAAGCGATTAGAATACCTGCTGACTCAAAATAGTGGATAACGAGCAATCAGACAGTGCCTCACTGTCACGATCGGGCGCACCTTACGGGTTCGAATCGACGTAGTCACATAAATTCTCATTCGAAACACTTTCACAATAGGGGATCTTAAGCAAGATCCTTACACATAAAAGGGTTCGCGAGGAACCAAACAGGGACCTGATCAGGGTCCAAACGTTCAAAGGGCTGCAGCTAACGAAATCTCTATTAGGCATGCCTAACTATCCACTGACTGACTCAAGCAGGTCATGCGTAATACAAATCATGTTCGAGTCACACAATATAATTCAACATGCATAAATCAGAGTATAGTAGACATATACATAAGTTCATAATGTCAATCATGCTTCATATAATTCATATTGCAAAGCATATAATCTAATACGGTCAACACACTTTAACATTATCCAACATTCCAAAGCATATCGGAAATAAGCATAGAAACACTAACATGCCAGTGATTATCAATACAAAATCCTAATCATGCGATAGATGAGGATAACTAAGTATAAACTATGCATAAACTAATCCATTCATCCCATAATATTCTAAATTACATACATATATATAGGCATATTCATATCATGGATTCTCATTCATATAATTCATAAGTTCACAAATATAGGGCTTATGGTCACCAAAGGAAACAGGAGTTCAAAACCATACACACACGCCAAAAGAAACTCATTCAGCAAACCAAGACTGTCGCGCTCGCGACAGAGACCATAATATCTTCGCAGTGCGTGCGCGACGGGCTTTGCGATCGCTGGGAGGAGGGAACAGCTGAACTCTGTCGCGCTCGCGACTATGTCGCGATCGCGACAAAGACTAATATTTTGCCATCGCGAGCTCGCGACAGCACAGGCCAGCATTGCGCTCTTTTGCGATCGCGACGATGTCGCGCTCGCGACAGAGAGCACATCAACTTTTGCTATCGAGAGCTCGCGACAGAGTCGCGTGCTCGCGACAGCACAGGCCGAGAGCACCGGTCTCTGTCGCGCTCACGACATTGTCGCAATCATGACAGAGTCGGGACCTGCAGAATTCTGCAGATTTCTTCCTCTTCCAAAACACACCTACAACACAGAATTTACACTCAAATGGTCTCTTACCTCAATTCCAGCCAACCATCAACATCAATAACCATATTATAATGTTTACCAACAATTAATTTCACACCAATTATCAATTCAAACTCACAATACCAATGATTTCCAAGACCCATAAATTACAGCAAAAACCACATCAATTCTCAAATTCACTACAACAATCCCATGCTCATGCAAAATTACTTACCCAAACAAAACCAAGAACATACATGCCTCATCAAGAACATATCACAACCAAAATTCCGGAAATTATCAAGAACACATGCATAAACACATTTACATACCAAACAATAAAATTTCCAAACTCACATACCTTCCATTCAATCCTAATCATGCATTACTAACACATTTACCCATATCAATTATGCATATACACATGCCAAAACACTCAAAATTCTAGAAATTTAATAATACAAACACATTGACAACCTAAGTGAGAATTAGGGCAAAACAACTCTCAAAGTCAAATTCATAAATCAAGCTTTCAAATACACACACTTAAATACAACTCCCACACCTGGAATGAAGCTTCAATCTTCAACCTTCAAGAGCCCACTTTCTCTTTTCCCTTATTCTTACTCTTTTTCTTCAAATCCTTGCAACAAGTCACAACAATAACAATCAACCCAAATGCACAACTTCAAAAACCCACTCAATCCGACGGAAGAGAAGAAGAAGAAGAAGAAGAAGAAGAAGAAAAACCCCACAATAAACATAGCCACTTACCTCTTACAATCCTTCAAACTCAAATCCTAACTCAAATATGGTAGAATAACCACATGCAAAGGAAGAAGGAGCAGAAAAATGGTAAAGAGAGGGTAGAAGAGAGAGGACGTGAGAAGAGGAAGAGGGCACTCCAAATGGCTTCCACGGGAAGCTGCCCCTTCCCTTCTATCCTCTCTTTCTCTCTCTCTCAAACACATTAATTGCCCCAACTACCCATACACATGTCACTCTACCATAGGTCCATAAACCCCACTCTTTGACTTACCACTCCAAGCACCATACACCAACCACATACAAGCATTTCTTGAATAAAAATCTTCAAGGCACCAAACTTGAGCCACACCAAATCATTCCTTAAAACCCACTTACATCCAAGGCACCATACATACAAATCCACACTATAAAACCTCTTAACCCACTTATATCCTACTTTCATACATCACATGCACACTCTAACATTTCTCTTCTTAACATACTTAATTAATTACTTTACCATTAAATCCTTATTATCCAATTTTCCTCAAGCACAAATTACCGAAATACCCTTGAATTCCCGACTTAACGCACCAATTCCGACCAGGCCTGATTTGGGGTGTGACAAATAATTCATCCAATTGAGTCAGGGGCGAGTAACGGGCTGGCTGTGACTCGCTGAAGGAGCCACACCCATCTCTCATGGTGCTCTTATAAATAAATCTCAAATGTTGGTTGTTTGTGCATTAAATCCTTTTGGCTGCTTGGTCATATCTTCTCAATAGGTAATTTCCCTTCTTTTCTTCTTCTTCTTTTCTCTTTGTTTCATTTTTATTTCCTTTTATATTTTGCATAGGCAATCCTAATATTTTCATCATGTCGACACCGATCACTAATAAAATGCACAGACTTTTAAATGACCCTAAAACCTGGGAAAATTCCACTTTAGCCCATTATTCTAGTCTGAAATTCAAGAGAAGACTTAAGCTTGACCTAAACCTTCTATTAGTTGTTACCCACTACTGGGACCCTAGATTTCATGTCTTTAGGTTTACCCATCAAAAACTATACGCCCTAGTTGAGGAATTTGTTGTGATCATCAGTGCAGGGTCCTAGTACTTTACCTAGTGTCCCAAACTGTGTACCAAATTATCTGAGGGAAATAGCACAAGCTCTAGGAATCTTACCATTTGCAGCTACCAAGCTAGTGCCCCGAGGTGGTCCCTTATCCTTAGAACTTATGATTGACGCACTAAATGACTTTTCAGATGTGCCTACCTATCATACCGGCATCATTCTGCTGATCTATCTTGCTCGGTACTTGACATTGACCTCAGATGATTTGACTGGCGATTATTGACTATTCAACATTGTTGAGGGCATACACAATGGGATGGCCCCATTTCCAGTGATTCTGGCAGAAACAATCCTTGGCTTAGATGCACTCTGTGTTGACTCTGCTACTTTTTTAATCGGTAGGCCCTTATTGCTCCAAGTAATCAAAGTCATTGTTTTAAAGGTAGTACACCCCTCGTGGGTTTTCACACTAGCTTTTCTTATCGAGAAATGAGTTCTTTTTAGATTTTCACATATCCATGCACCTTATTTTTGCCTAAGATAATCCCAACTCACTCTAGCTGCTTTTTTCTTAGGTGTGATTGCAAGAGAAGCTGAAGCTATTATCAGAGCCTCTTCTAAAGGTGATCAGTGCTTACTCACTGAGATGTTTTCTTGCTAGATAGTGGCTATATGAGTTTGATTCTCCTCATAAAGATACTATATGGTTGGTGATAGGAGCTAAAATGAAGTATAATTATGTATTTATTTTGTGTGAGTTTGTGTAATTCATTATGTAATTGTGTGTATAATTTGATGTGATATATTAGTTTATGTTTATTTTTATCAGTTGAGTGTTTTATGCTGTTTACTGTTGTTTTTAGGTGCAAATTGAAGAGAAAATCAGATATAGAGTGGGAAGCGCCGTGACCATGAGTCACGATACGTGACTTGCTAAGAAGAATGAAGAAGAAGGAGGAAAAGAAGAGAAGAAGGAGCGAGAGGGATGAGTCACGCCGTGAGCTAAGGTCACGTGACGTGACTGAAGAAGAGAAGCCAGCAAAGAAAGGAAAGAAAGGAAAGAGAAGAAGAAAGAAGAAGAATCACGGCGTGAGCAAAGGTCACGCGACGTGACGCCACAGAGAGGCAGGGAAAATGAGAGAAGAGAAAGAAGAGAAAGGAGAAGAGAGGAGGCAAGGCGTGAGCGCCAGTCACGCCACACGCGAAGAAGGCACGCCGTGATGGGGAGTCACGCGACGTGACTGGCAAGAGAGGGAAGCGAAAACCGAAGAGAGGAAAGAAGGAAGAAATGGGCAAGCGCGTTCTGTCGCGATCGCGAAACCGTTGCGAGCGCGACAGAGGCGACCGTTGGACGGTTTTGGGCCAAAAATCACTTCAAAAGTCACATATTTTCACCCAAAGTTGCAATTATTCCCTAGGGACATCTTCAAGGGACACAAGCTTTCAATTATATTCTATAAATATATAGTTTAACTGTAAATTTAGGATATAATAATATTAGAAGAAATTTTAGTTAATCAATTTTCTGTATTTCCTTAGTTTTATTTTCTTAGTTAGTTTTTATGTATTGAAGAAGAAGATCAAGGAGGAGAAAATCTATTTCAAGAGATTTAGAAAAGGGTTGAAGAACTTCTATCTTATTCTCTTATTTCTAATTCTTCTCCAATATTTCTATGAATATCATTTTAATGAATTTGTATGTTATGATTATTTCTATTTTCATCTACTTTAATAGTCTTTCATTGTAGATTTTCTATTAGTATCTTTTGCTTGATCTTTACAAGTTAAAGTAATTCGAGAGTTTGCTTTATCTGACATCTAATAGAATTTCATTATTAAGATATATTCAAGAGATTGGTATATTGAGATAATTGCTATAGGTTAGTGTTTATTCTTAAAATATGTAATTAGAAACCTCTAATTCATTAATGAAAATTGTGAGTTAGAATTTTAATTGTATGTTTTAGGCATTTTAATTCATGTCGAGAGAGTGAGTTAAAAATTTATTCTAACTTGGCTTGCATGAAAGATGAATAAATGTAAATCAAAATGATGGGTCAAATTCATTATGTTTAGTTCTTCATTCATAAACTATTTATCTTCTTCTGATAAACCTAAATTAGGTTTAAATTAAGTAGTTCTAATTCAACCATCAAATTTGTTATCACTGTAAACAAGATTAAAATCAATTAGTAATAGTGTGTAACACGTTCCCTGTGGGATCGATATCTAAAGTACTATTACGGTACACCGTATACTTGCGGTATGTTGCATCATTAGAAAATGCACAACAAGTTTTTGGCGCCGTTGCCGGGGATCGGTTGTTTGCCATTATAAAAATTGATTTATGATTTTGGATTACAATATTTTGTTTTGTTTTAATTTGTTTATTTGTTTAAATTAATTTTGTGTTTTGTATTTGTTTTACAGGATTTTGAAAGTTCATGCCTAGTACAAGGAGTTCTTTAGAAGAGCTTGAGCCTATAAATCCTGAAATTGAGAGGTTTTTATTGAGTAACCGAAAATCAAATACAAAGAAGAACAAAAATAGGAGATCAAATATCATGGCTGATGAAAATCCACCACGATTGATGGACTTTGCCACACCTGCATTGAGTGGTGCTCAACAAGGAGTGGTAAGACCAACGGTGAATGCCAATCAATTTGAAATTAAGCCTTCATTATTACAAATGATTCAAAATAGTATACAATTTTATGGTTTGGCAAATGAGGATCCAAATGCTCATTTGGCAAATTTTCTTGAGATTTGTGATACCTTTAAGATTAATGGGGTTTCAAATGATGCAATCAAGCTTAGGCTTTTCCCCTTCACATTGAAGGATAAAGCAAAGGCTTGGTTGAATTCTTTGACTAGGGGTTCTATAACTACTTGGGACCAATTGGCCCAAGCATTTTTATCAAAATATTTTCCCTTGGCCAAAACCGCAAAAATCATAAAGGATATTACCACATTTGTGCAAAATGAAAATGAATCATTATATGAGGCTTGGGAAAGATTCAAAGAATTGCAAAGGATGTGTCCACATCATAATTTACCAAGAGAGTTGTTGATGCAAACATTCTATAATGGAGTTAATCCTACCACAAGAGGTACTATTGATGCTGCTGCCGGTGGATCTTTAATGAGAAAAACAATTGATGCAGCATATGAGCTTTTGGAAGAAATGGCAATGAATAACTGTATGTGGCCTCCTGAAAGAGTAAGAGAGTATAATAATTCTAATGTTAGGGGGATACATTCAGTAGATTCTATGGTTGCATTACAAGCTCAAGTTGAGGCTTTAACTCATAGAGTTAATAACCTAGGCATGGGAGGTAATGTATCAAATGCTTGCAATGTGTGTGGTCAAAATGGGCATGATAGTGGTAATTGCTCTTTAGGCATAGCTAATAAAGAGCAAGTTAATTTTCTTCAAGGTCAAGGACGTGGAAACCCTTATTCTAATACCTATAATTCTGGTTGGAGAAACCATCCTAATCTTTCATGGGGGAATAATAATGTTAATAACCAAAATAGGGGAGTAGGATATCAACAACCACAAGATAGGTTTGGTGCTTTTGAAGGAAAACTTGATAAGTTTATTGAGGAAATTAATTATAAGATGCATTCTCAAGATGAAAGCCAAAAGAAACTTGAGGCAAAAATTGATCAAATTTCTAAAAATCATGCAGCCTCTATTCATAATCTTAAGGTTCAAATAGGCCAACTTGCAAATTCTTTACCTTCTAGAAATTTAGGATGTCTTCCAAGTAATACTGAGGAGAATCCTAGGGAGCACATTAAGCCATGATTTGTCTATTTCTTTTATTTAGGTTACTTCATTATATTGTTTTTATTTATGTTTTGTACTTTATTTTTAAATTTGTTTATATAGTTTTATTTTTTTTTTATTTTATTTTCATGCTACTAATATATTTGTTTTATTTCACAGCTAATTTAGTAAGACAAGATTTGTTTAATAAATATATTAAAAAAATACATAAATAAAAAAAAAAATAAAGAAGAAAAAAATTAAGAAAATAAAAATTTTATGAAGACGTTGGCTGCTGTCGCGATCGCGGCAAGTATCGCGATCGCGACAGCAGGCGATGAAGCAAAAATCAAGCATTCTCTGCAGGGCACAGCGCGACGTGACGCTCTTTGGTTTTTGCTTGAGATGATTTCGGCCAGGTAAGCAGGAAGCGTCACGCGACGTGACGTTGGTTCACGTCGTGATGGTGTTTTGCCATTCAGGGGTATATCAGGTAAGTTTTTAAATTTTTCTTTTCTGTTCTTATTTTATTTGTTTTCTTTCCTATTCTGATTTAGAAAATTAAATTCAATTACATTAAATTAATTTTACAATTTACTAATTAAAACACAGGAAAAGAAAAAAAAATAAAAGCGGGAATTAAATTTTTAAACCCTAAAAGTCGTGACCCTTCCTTACCTTTCCTCTTCTTTCTCATTTCACTGTTTTTTTTTCTTTCCTTAACTCAGGTCACGACTTAAAAGACCCTCATTCTCCACTTTTTCTTCTTCGTTTTCCTCATTCCACAGAGATTTTCGAATTACCCTAATCTGTTTCCCTTTCGTTTTTCTAGTTCCACATTTTAGCTTTGTGTTTCTCTTATACTTTCTTCAAGTAAAGCTTGATTTAGGGATTTCAGGTTTTGCATTCTCTTTACAGTTTTGTTAATGTATTTTCATTTTTCTTTTTCATTTCTTCTTTCCCTAAACCCATTTAATTTCTGTATGTTCTTGCATAATCACATTTCGTTTATAATTTGTTCTCTGTTTCTATTACTGTTTCGTTTATCTATTTAGTTTTGGTTTTGTGTATTTGGTTTTATTAATTTCTCATATTGTTATAAGATTTACTTCCCTATAGTTTCATTATCTGTTTAACAAACTCAAGTAAATATGGTGAGGACAAAGAATCCGACGGTTTCACGAACTGACCCAGAAGAGCAGGAAGTTGAAGTGGTGAACATTGCTTCTCACTACGGTGCTTTATTTCCTATCTTCTCTGTAGATGAAGGTAGTAGGTTTTTACTACTTCGTAATAGGTATTTGATGCACTGTAAGTTTTTTCCAGACTCTTTACTTAATCAAATTGGTATGTTAGAAGTAGTTAATGACATGTTAAGGGTATGTGGGTTGTTTAAATTTGCTTCTATGCATGAAAATGTGCGTCCTGATTTAGTTTTAGAATTCTATACCACATTAAAAAAGAATGATGATAATGAGAATTGGTTAGACTTTAGGATGGCTGGTATACCTTACACTTTGACATATTTTATGATGAATAGGATATTTAGATTTTCTCAAGCTGGTTTGACCGAGCCACCTACATCTTTTAAGCCACATGAATTTTGGACATTTTTGACTGATTTGCAAACTCGTTATAGAGCTAGGGATGCTAAATCCATGTTTATTAAAGATTTAAGGTATTGGATTTTGCATAGGATTTTAGCTTCTCTTGTTTTTAATAGGTCCGAATTCAATAGAGTTTCATATAATGAGTTGTTTTTGATGTGGTGTGTACATAAACGCAAGGACGTATGTTGGCCTTTTTGGATAGTAAATCAATTGTTGCAATGTGTACATAAACATGATTCGCCTTTAACACATGGGCATGTTATTTCTAGTATTGCAACTAATTTAAATGTTGATCTTGATGCCTATTATAGAGTTTTTCCTTGCCATTATTTTAATAAAACTATGTTAGTTCGTGGAGAGGTTGTTGGCAATAATTTTCAGGAAATTCCGGCACGTGCTCGATCATGTTGGAGGGATATTGCTGGAAATGCTGCGCCTCAAGTTGAGGAACAAGAAGAAGAAGGTGAGGAGGAGGCAAGTGAAGCTGAGGTTCCTACTGCTCCTGAAGTTGGCTCATCCAGCCATAACATTCCCTCAATGATATCTAATATGCAAGAGCAATTATCTTCTATTGAGAGACGTCAAAGAAGGTTGGAATACAAGTTTGATAGTTTCTTGACCCAAGCTGGATTTCGGGTTCCTTCACCTCCACCATCACCATGATAGGGGAGCTTTCTTTCTTTTCATTTCATTAATTTCTTTTTACTTGTTTTTGTGTGTCATTCCTACACATTGAGGACAATGTTGGTTCTAAGTGTGGGGGAGTGATTGTGTTATGTGTTGTGATGTTTGTGATTGTGTTTGTGAGTTTGTGTAGGTATTATGTATGTAAATTGCATGATTGTTTTTGTATGTGTGTTGTTATATTTCAATTAGGCTTTTAAGTAAACTTTATTATGAAGCATTCTTTATTTGGTATATTGTATAGGTTGTTAAGACATTTATTTTTTATGCTCATTTTTATCAGTTTTTCAAAAATTTTTTAGCATGTATTTTAAGTTTTTTTCAAATTATTTTGTTTTACTTATTTCAACATTATAGATTATTTAGTCTTTCTAACTAACCATGTTTTTAAAGTTAGAATTTACTCATTTAGTTTATAATTTTCAATTTCTAGTTGTTTAAGGAAACTATAGCCATAATACTTACCTTTTATCTTTTCAATAATGGATGAGGACTAAATTTAAAAAAAAATTAAAATAAAAATAAGTGGGATGGAGCATAAAATGCACCTACTAAAGTCATAAAACAAAAAGAAAAGCAAGATATATATCAAAAATTGCAAAAATATGGGATGGAGCGTAAAACGCACCCATATACTTTCTCTTGCTAGAAATCAAAACGAAAAATCAAAGAAAAAGAAAAAGCAAAGTCTAAAAATGCCATGAGATTGGATTAAGGGTAAGTGAGCTTAAAAAGTCCTAAATGCAGCTAGTTGCTTGAGAATTTTTACTTTATGATTAATTTTCTTTCTTTAGTTCATGTTTAGTTTTTAATAGACTTCATACTCTTTATGTTGGCATTAGTAAAGTTAAATAATTTGTTGAATTTGGGATGCATACTTTTAAATTTTGACTTATTGATTTTATTATGAGTGTATGAGATATTTTGGATTCAATTCTATTACATGTGCTAAATAACAGTATTTTGTAGTAATTGTTACTGGTTATTAAATTTTCTTATTTCTTTGATCTTGCTTGAGGACAAGCAAGGGTTTAGTGTGGGGGAATTTGATAGGAGCTAAAATGAAGTATAATTATGTATTTATTTTGTGTGAGTTTGTGTAATTCATTATGTAATTGTGTGTATAATTTGATGTGATATATTAGTTTATGTTTATTTTTATCAGTTGAGTGTTTTATGCTGTTTACTGTTGTTTTTAGGTGCAAATTGAAGAGAAAATCAGATATAGAGTGGGAAGCGCCGTGACCATGAGTCACAATACGTGACTTGCTAAGAAGAATGAAGAAGAAGGAGGCAAAGAAGAGAAGAAGGAGCGAGAGGGACGAGTCACGCCGTGAGCTAAGGTCACGTGACGTGACTGAAGAAGAGAAGCCAGCAAAGAAAGGAAAGAAAGGAAAGAGAAGAAGAAAGAAGAAGAATCATGGCGTGAGCAAAGGTCACGCGACGTGACGCCACAGAGAGGCAGGGAAAAGGAGAGAAGAGAAAGAAGAGAAAGGAGAAGAGAGGAGGCAAGGCGTGAGCGCCAGTCACGCCACACGCGAAGAAGGCACGCCGTGATGGGGAGTCACGCGACGTGACTGGCAAGAGAGGGAAGCGAAAACCGAAGAGAGGAAAGAAGGAAGAAATGGGCAAGCGCGTTCTGTCGCGATCGCGAAACCGTTGCGAGCGCGACAGAGGCGACCGTTGGACGGTTTTGGGCCAAAAATCACTTCAAAAGTCACATATTTTCACCCAAAGTTGCAATTATTCCCTAGGGACATCTTCAAGGGACACAAGCTTTCAATTATATTCTATAAATATATAGTTTAACTGTAAATTTAGGATATAATAATATTAGAAGAAATTTTAGTTAATCAATTTTCTGTATTTCCTTAGTTTTATTTTCTTAGTTAGTTTTTATGTATTGAAGAAGAAGATCAAGGAGGAGAAAATCTATTTCAAGAGATTTAGAAAAGGGTTGAAGAACTTCTATCTTATTCTCTTATTTATAATTCTTCTCCAATATTTCTATGAATATCATTTTAATGAATTTGTATGTTATGATTATTTCTATTTTCATCTACTTTAATAGTCTTTCATTGTAGATTTTCTATTAGTATCTTTTGCTTGATCTTTACAAGTTAAAGTAATTCGAGAGTTTGCTTTATCTGACATCTAATAGAATTTCATTATTAAGATATATTCAAGAGATTGGTATATTGAGATAATTGCTATAGGTTAGTGTTTATTCTTAAAATATGTAATTAGAAACCTCTAATTCATTAATGAAAATTGTGAGTTAGAATTTTAATTGTATGTTTTAGGCATTTTAATTCATGTCGAGAGAGTGAGTTAAAAATTTATTCTAACTTGGCTTGCATGAAAGATGAATAAATGTAAATCAAAATGATGGGTCAAATTCATTATGTTTAGTTCTTCATTCATAAACTATTTATCTTCTTCTGATAAACCTAAATTAGGTTTAAATTAAGTAGTTCTAATTCAACCATCAAATTTGTTATCATTGTAAACAAGATTAAAATCAATTAGTAATAGTGTGTAACACGTTCCCTGTGGGATCGATATCTAAAGTACTATTGCGGTACACCGTATACTTGCGGTATGTTGCATCATTAGAAAATGCACAACAGTTGGCTATAGTGGCAGATGGCAATCTCAGTTTTGTGTACCCGTGGTCGGCTCTTCATTCTGTGACTTAAGACGGGTCTTTTAGATGTATACCACTATGCTGATTGTACAGGGCCACCTTTTGTACTATAGCTCGTTGTGCTTGATAATTTGGAGAACGACAAAGTATTATGAGATGCCCGTTGTCTTTTCAGCATCATGTTCTATCCACTGCTTTCATTTTTGGTTATCATCACCTCTAGGCGCAATTGCCTGTGAAGTTCCACATCCTAAAGATTGAGAATTGCGATTTCACCACTTCAGTTGAGTACAAAAGGTGGATCATTAGCCCCGAGTTGATAACAGGATGAATTGGCTGAGGCACTAGGACTACAGGGGTAGTAGAGGATAGATAGTAGATAACACATATTCTATAAAGATATAATATGCTACTTTTTATACTAGAACTAGACAACTTTGAGTATGCAAAATGAACTGCTCTACTTATATTAATATATCATTACATAAATGCGTACGTTTTATTCTGATTTCATTATCCATGATCATTATTTGGCATTAAGCTACAAAATACAAAGCCCCATCTAATCTCGAGATAGATCCTGGAACATTGCATAAATGCGTATGTTTTAGTTTGATTGCATTACTCATGATCATTATTTGGCATTAACGTAAAAAATACAAGGCCTCATCTCATCTCAGGATAGATCTTGGAAGCATCAGACTCCTGTTATCAATCAACCCTCTAAGGTTTTCATGATTGAACATTTTCACTCTGCCCTTAATTTTTGCCCAGGATGCATTTTTTTAGTTTTTACCCTGATGGGTGACCAATCTTAGCAAGGAAACCCTTTTTTAATTTTCAATCTGCAGGGCTTTTATTCTCTTCTTTTGATTTTAGTCTCAGTCATGAAACCTTTTTAATCTATCAATGTTGAGTGGCTCCTTGAACTCATTTCCATCACTATCGGTTAAGATTGCCGCTCCTTTCGACAACTGCTTCTTCAACACGAACGGACCTTCCCAAGTAGGCATGAACTTCCCTCGAATATCTAGAACACCTGGTTTCATCTATTTAAAGACTAAATCACCTTCTTTCAAATGATGCTTTCTAACTTTCTTCCCAAATGAATTAGCTAGTCTCTTTGAATAAATCCTATTGTGATAATAGGCCAGCATTCGATCCTCATCTAACAAGTTCAACTGTAATAGCCTTTGTTGAGCCCACTCTGCTTCTGGTAACTTGGCCTCTAAGGCTACCCTCAAGGATTGAAGTTTGACCTCTACAGGTAAGACTGCCTCTATTCTATATACCAAAGAAAATATATAGCGTAGCCCTAATCAAAGTTCTGACAATGGTCCTGTACCGCACAACATGAAAGGTAACTTTTCCGCCCAATCCTTGTATGTCTGCACCATCTTGGATAGTATCCTCTTCACATTCTTGTTTTTCACCTCAACTGCCTATTCAGCTTGAGGTCAATAAGGGGAAGATTTATGGTGTTGGATACGATACTTCTTGAGCATCTATTCGATTTCATCTTGGACCTGCACTCTGTTATTATGAATAGTATGATTTGGAAGACCATATTTGCATATTAGGTGTCATTCAATGAATCTGGCCATTTTTTGAGCTCCTAACTTCTTAAAGGATTCAGCTTCTACCCATTTGGTGAAGTAATCAATGGTAACTACGATATACTTGTGCCCGTTTGAAGTTATTGGATGTATCTCTCCCATGATATCTGTAGCACCCCTCCCCGGCCGCACAATAACTTCGCTACAACAATCAAAGAGGGTTGCCACACACACATAAAGCACATACACATACAACTTAGTTAATTACAAAATCCTGAATTAACAAATTTCATTACATGCAGCGAAATACATTATAAAATTCATACGATCACTATATATATATCTCATTAAGTATAAACTTATGTTTACATACAACTTCAGTTATTACATCACTTTTTTTAACATACCAAAACTGATAATTACATATATATATTACAAAAGACCTGTGCAAAATAGTGGACCCTAGTGTGTTGACCAGAGAATATGTGGGACCGTCCTTCAATCAGGCTTCACTTCAGAACCTACATGGATTAACACCCGTGCTAAGCAATAATGCTTAATGGGGAAAATAACATACAATATCTATTCATAACAATCATTGTATAACAACAATACATGCTTTATATTCATGCTTCATAACATACATCATCATATTTATGCTTCATAAACATATTAATGAACATACCTCGGCATACATATAACATCCTCAACAAATCATGTTCACATATTATGGCATCACATGACAATTCCGTAGCGCATCCCATTCACATTCTTATAACGCATATCATTCACATCATGCATAAATACACATCGTTTTACTATCAATTCAATACTCATTTAATTGTTCACATAACACATAAAGTTCACATTACTTATATTTAATTCATTATTTACCTTGCTTGCAACTCACAGATGCAGATAACGGGTATTGTATATGTACTCGTAAGTACCACATATCACTTTAGTATCCGAAGACACAACACTTTTATATTACTACCTGTAAGTACCGATATATTCATTCATATATAAACACTTATGTGAATCCAAACGGGATTCTATACGCATTGGGCATTCCAAATGGGAATCAAAAACACTTCGACTGTAGCACTTGCCCTATAAACATGCCTATCTATCCACGACTCGATTTGCAGGATAAATTATTAATCCATTTAATGTTCATGTTATCACATTGTTTAATAATAATATAATCATACTAAGTAATAATAAATCATTTGACATCTGGTATACACAGATGGCTTATTAAACAAGCCTGTATTTTATTATATAAGTTCATATGAAATATCACATTTATAATTTCCATAAACATAATAATTCGTTGCCAAATACAATAGTTAACCCCAAAGTACGACAACCAGAAAGCACTCATAACACATAGTTCTTTTGCGCTCGCGACCCATGTCGTGCTCGTGACAGACTCCAACATAACCTTCTATCGTGCTCGTGGCTTAAGTCGCGCACATGATAGAACACAAAAAAATTCTGTCACGTTTGCACTCCATCTCGTGGCTACGATAGAACACAATTTGGTGAATTTTGGATCATTACAACTCTCCCCTTCTAAAATAAATTTCGTATGCGAAATTCATACCTGTATTGAATAGATAAGGACATTGAGCTCGCATCACTACTTCTAGTTCCCATGTCGCTTCTTCTATCCCATGATGCTGGCAAAGTACTTTCGCTGATGGAACTTGTTTATTTCGAAGTTGCTTCACTTCTTGTGCCAATATTGCTTTAGGTTTCTCATCAAAAGAGAAATCTTGTTACACTTACACATCTTGCACTGACAAAATATGTGGCTCATCTGAACGATACTTTCGGAGCATAGACACATGAAATACGTCATGAAACTTAGCTAAAGCTGGAGGCAAGGCTAACCGATATGCCACTGTCCCAACTCTTTCTAACACTTCATAAGGTCCAATAAATCTCAGACTTAGTTTCCTTTTCTTTCCAAATCGAAGCACTTTTCTCTATGGAGATAATTTCAAAAAGACTTTATCACCCATTTCAAACTCTATATCCTTTCTTTTCAAATTCGCATAAGACTTTTGCCTGTCACTAGCAGCTTTCAATCGCTACTGAATAACCTTTGCTTTCTCTTCGGTATCTCTTACCAAATTAAAATCAATTATCCTATGCTTGTTCAACTCTGTCCAACATACAGAGGTTTGACATTTCCTACCATAAAGAACTTCATAAAGTGCCATGCCAATGCTCACTTGATAACTATTATTGTATGCAAATTCTATCAATAGAATGTACTTATCGCAACTTTTAAAAAAGTTCAAAACACAAGCTCGAAGCAAATCTTCTAACACTTGAATTACTCTTTTTGACTGTCCATCGGTCTGCGAGTGAAAAGCTGTATTGAAATGCAATCATGTACCAAGTGCAGATTGCAATCCTTTCCAAAACTTAGAAGTAAACCTCGGGTCTCGATCAAATATAATGGATAGAGGAATACCATGAAGTCGCACAATCTCACTTACATACAGCTCAGCCAAATGATATCGGTATAAAATGAGCTGAATTGGAAAATTGATCAACGATCACCCATACAGAATCGTGCTGTTTAGATGTTATTGGAAGACCTGTGATAAAATCCATGGTAATATTATCCCATTTCCTTTGTGGAATCAGAATAGGATTCAAAATGGAACTTAATGTTCTGCTTTCACTTGCTAATAAGTCAAACACTTAGAAACATACTCAACCACATCTTTCTTCATACTAGGCCACCAATAGAACTATTTCAAATCTTGATACACCTTATTACCACCTGGATGCATGGTAAAGATTTTATTATGAGCTTCATGCAAAAGCTTCTTTTTCAACTCTTTATCATTTGATATGCATAACCAATCTTGATAATACATAACACCTTCTTTATTGACTGAATAGTTAGTCTTATCACTATTCCTGACTAATTATATAATCTATTGTAACTTAGTATGACGTGCGCCGAACCCCATGGATGGCCCCGAAGGCCCGCCCTTAGGACTCTCGGGATGGAGGTTCATGTAAACCTGCATGTGAAATTGCAAGGGCATCTATTTCGGGCAACAAGGAGGTTTCATGGAGTCGCCACCCAATAGAACATTGGGAAAGTTCATCTAGCCTCAGTGAGCCTCAGACAACGCAACTATGTCCATCATAGGCAAGCCGAAGGTGTCTAGGAGGCCCTATCCTAACATTAGGATGGCCCTCTCGGCCTCGCGCTTGGGCAAACCAGAGGTGTCTTGGAGGCCCCACCCTAATAGAACATTAGGATGGCCCTCTCGCCTCGTGGCGCCTAGGACTGTGCAAATTGAGCCTTTTTACGGGACACAAGAGGTGTCTTGGAGGCCCCATCCCAATAGAACATTGAGATGGCCCTCTCGCCTCATTGAGCCCAAACACCAGAGATGGTTTATGACTTCTCATTTATTCATACCGTAGTTAAGTTAAAATTGAGTTTTGAATTTAAATTTTTATCCCTTTTCTCATATGTTTTGATGCAATAATTAGAGCGCAAGTTGGTCATCCAAGGAAAGCGGTAAATGAAAGCATAATTAAAATAAAGTACATAAAAATAAATTACAAGAAAACTAGGGGCCGGAATACAACCCCCATTATAAAATAAATGTAAATCATGCATAAAACGGGGTATTTATTAAGGATGAGGACATTGGTCCTCGCATGCATAGTTAAAGAAAATAATTTTAAAATGACAATTTATTTGGATGAAAAATTAGGACATTGGTCCCACTTTATTAGAAAAAGCCAATTTATTTATAAAAATATTTTTGTGTGATTTTTAATTAAGCGTGCATAAAATAAAGGATTTCATTAATAATTACATGACAAATAAATTCAAATACTAATAAAGGAAAAATGCTAAAAACAATAAAAATTATCAATCTCCGAATCTACTCCTTCGCTCGCATGGATGCTCAAACAAGGAAAAATAAGGATTTGAAACCAAAATCAAGCACAAATAAAATTGATGTTAGTAATTAAATCAAGAAAATCAGTTAAACACATAAAACAATAAATAATAGATTAGAATAAATAAAATATGCATTGTGGATGACAAATAAATTAACTAATATAATGGAAACAAATAAATTAGCATATTAACATGTTAACACAAACTATGATAATAATAATAATAATAATAATAATAATAATAATAATAATAATAATAATAATAATAATAATAATAATAATAATAAAAAGAAGAATGAACAATTAAATAAAATAAAGTAAAAAGAATATTAAAAATGTTAAATCACCTAAAATAAATAAAACACAATAATATAAAAATCTACATGGTTAATAATTAAATATGAACAAAAAATAAATAAGAAAAATAAAATTAACGGATTAAGCCTAGAATGTTTACCCTCTGATCTCGGATTTGATTGATGAAGAATATGATGATTTTCCTTGCTTTGATTCACAAAATAGAAATAAAATAATTGAAATTTTATTCCAAAAGAAAATTTCTTAAAAAAATAATAGAAGGAAATAATTAATTCTCAAGAACAAAATATTGATTTTTTTGTCTCAAGAATAATTATTGATGAAAATTGTTAAAGAGAAGAAAATAAATTCAATTTTCAAGAACAAAGAATTATTTTTTTGTCTCAAAAATTACAATTGATTCAAAATCCAAATCTCAAGAACAAATAATAGTTTATTTGTCTCAAGAAAAATTCTAGATTAAAAATTGTATTTTTTAACCAAAGAATTTTTATTTGAAAAAAAAGATGTCAAAAAAGTCAAGAGAGAATTCTTGGAGGAGAAGAGAAGAAAAAATAATCCCAATTGATGTCAAAATGAATTCCCCCCTAATTCCCCTTCAAATTTTCAACTTAAATGAACAAAAATGGAAAAAATAATTAATTAGGGAAGAAAATAGGATTTCTAGCTAATTTTCCTTAATTAAGGTGTAAAAAAGGGAAAAGTTCATTAAAATCCCGAAAAATGGTAAAAAAGAAGTCAAAAATTGAAGAAAAAATGGATTTAGGGTGAAAAATCAGGTTTGCAGCGGATCTGGGCCGACCGATGCCCGACAGGTGTCGGCCGATCATTGCTTGCGCGCCTGCAGGTGCTCCACGCGCGCTGCCGCGGCCGACACTTGCAAAAAAAATAATAATAATAATTTTTTTTAAAAAAAAAATTTAAATTTAAGTAAAAAAAACTACAATTTTTAAACCCCATTTTTCAAAATTAATTTTAAAAGTATTTTTATTATTTTTTGTTCTAAAATACAAATTTGATAAGGAAATCATCACTTTCAAACTCTTTGCCCGTGAATAGGCAATTTATCATCATCGGGTAACTCCGATCTAGGCTGACTCAGGACCCGGTGTCTACAGTTGCCCCCAGTTTAGGGGAAGCTAGTACACTAGTGTTTAGGTGAGCCTAAACTCAAAGAAAAGAAGGAAAGAGACACGTACCTGAGGCAGCTATCTTTTCGAACTGGGTGATGTTGTTGTAGTGGTTGTCGCGCATGTTGTCAGCGTGTTATCCTCTGTTGAAGCGGTAGTGTCGTGATCGTGCTAACCCTCCGTAGAGTGGTAGTGCCATCATCGTGCTAACCCTTCTGAAGTGGTAGTGCTGTGGTCGTGCTAACCTTCTGTAGAATGGTAGTGCCTCCATCGTGCTAACCCTTCTGAGTTGGTGAAGTGGCAGTGCCGTGGTCGTGCTAACCTTCCGTAGAATGGTAGTGCCGTCATCATGCTAACCCTTCTGAGTTGGTGAAGTGGTAGTGCCATCATCGTGCTAACACTCAGTGGAGTGGTAGTGCCATCATCGTGCTAACCCTTCTGAAGTGGTAGTGCCGTGGTCGTGCTAACCTTCCGTAGAATGGTAGTGCCGCCATCGTGCTAACTCTTCAGAGTTGGTGAAGTGGTAGTGCCGTCATCATGCTAACCCTCCGTGGAGTGGTAGTGCCGTCATCGTGCTAACCCTTCTGAAGTGGTAGTGCCGTGGTCGTGCTAACCTTCCGTAGAATGGTAGTGCCACCATCGTGCTAACCCTTCTAAGTTGGTGAAGTGGTAGTGCCGTCATTGTGCTAACCCTCCATGGAGTGGTAGTGCCGTCATCGTGCTAACCCTTCTGAAGTGGTAGTGCCGTGGTCGTGCTAACCTTTCATAGAATGGTAGTGCCGCCATCGTGCTAACCCTTCTGAATTGGTGAAGTGGTAGTGTCGTGATCGTGCTAACCCTCCGTGGAGTGGTAGTGCTATCATCGTGCTAACCCTTTTTAAGTGGTCGTGCTAACCTTACGTAAAATGGTAGTGCCGCCATCGTGCTAACCCTTCTGAGTTGGTGAAGTGGTAGTGCCTTGATCGTGCTAACCCTCCATGGAGTGGCAGTGCCGTCATTGTGCTAACCCTTCTGAAGTGGTGCTGTCTATGAGCCCTTTGGTTGATTGCCCCCTGAGACGTCTTTGGTTGATGGTTTGGGTTTGATGTTTGGATTGATATTGTTTTGGCTGATTGCCCCCTGAGAGGTCTTTGGTTGATGCTTGGATTGATGTCTGGATTAATGTCATTTTGGTTGGTTACCCCCTGAGAGGTCTTTGGTTGATGCTTGGATTGAGCTTGAAGTGATGTTTGGATTGATGTCGTTTTGGTTGGTTGCCCCCTGAGAGGTCTTTGGTTGATTATTGGTTATGTTCTGATTGATATCGTCACTCGCCTTTTGTTAGTGTCCGCATCGATCTCTCTTTCTGCAAAATTAGGAAACCAAATATGCAGGAAAAATAGTGAGCATGAACATGAAATGCATGAGTCATGTAAGAATGCAAGATAAGAATTCATCTTAGTGGACTTGGAGATGATAGCCGAGCTAGCCGCAACTTCCGATAGGATCAATGCCTTTTGAAGCTACTTTTGAATTTCAGGTCTTTTGGGATTGCGATGTTCTCATCTGATACCTGCAGTCATTTTTTAAAGGTAGTGTGTCCCTTGTGAATTTTCACACTAGCTTTTCTTAGCGGGAAATGCGTCCTTTGTGGATTTTCACATGACCCTGTGCCTTATTTTTGCCTGGAGTGGACCCAACCCAATCCAGCGGCCTTTTTTTTTAGGACAGACTGCCTGTTTCCAGGTTTTCACCCTATCCTTTGGCCTAACTTTTGCTTAAAGCGCCAATTACGGTTTTCATCTCTAACGGCCTTTTTTTTTTTTTTTGCAGATTGTTGAAGCTATTAGCAAAGATCAACATGTACTTATGCCCATGTCATAACTGTATGAGCTTGATTCTTCTCATGATGATGCTGTAAAATTGCCTCCGTGGTTGATAGCAGGATAAGTCGGCTGAAGGACCCGAGTAGTGCAAGTAGCACAGGGTAGACAATAGATGACTTTGATCATGCAAAGCGAGCTGCTCTGATCAATATATCATTGCATAAATGCATGTGTTTCAATTTGATTTCATTAAACATGATCATTGTTTGGCATTAATCTCAAGAATACAAAACCTCATCTAACCTCGGGATAGATCTTGAAAGCATCAAACTCCTGTTATCAATCAGCCCTCTTGGGTTTTCATGATTGAATATTTTAGTAATCCATGTTGTTGATTGATATAAATGTATATGAGGGTTGGTATTGAAATGCATGAGTTTGGGGATTTCTTTGAATTTGATGTTTTGTGGTGAGTTTGGCAATTTTGTTCAGTTCTCATCTGACCTCCATATATTGTTTTCATCATAAGTAGAGTTTCAGATCTCTAAATCATGTGCTTCTTAACCCATTAGAACCATGACTTCCATGCCTTTAAAAGTCTTAGAAATGACCTTGGGCTAATTCTTGATCTAAGATCCTGAAATTTTTCCAAAACCGTAGTGTCTCTGGTTGGGTCGGGTTACTTGACCACTATAGGTTGTTTAGATCATATCTGAAGTTGTAGATGTCCAATTTATCTGAAATTTATTTCATTTAAACGTCAACATCCTAGGAAACATTTGTTAAGAAGAAAGTTTTTCCTAAAAAGGTCGTTTACATGTCTTTTTAGGCTGAACAAAAACGTATAGTGTAGCAGTCCTGAGTGTTGCCTTCTATTTTTGCAATTTTTGGTATGTCACGGTCACAATGAATTCATTGCTACCGTGGCCAATGCCCAGAGAAGGCAGAATGCTTATTTTTGGACCTCACGGTCACAATGAATTCATTACCACCGTGACCCCTTCTGTTTTGACCATTTTATGTGTTTTTCTTCCCGAATTGAACCCGTATTGCACCGAAACTTTCTAGGATCTATCCGATACATGTTTAGGACTATTAAATGAGTATAAGAATAGTTATCACTTGGAAAATAATCATAAATAGGATTAAGATTAATATAAACTAATGAAATAATTAGGTGTAATTGTATGAATAGAATCTAGTAAAGTTAAATGACATTTAAGGGTTATAATACCTTAATCTGTATGAGCATGTGTAACATGAATAAGTAAGCATAATTATGAGTTGAGATTAAGTTAAACACATTTAAAGGATATCGAATGAAGTGAGATTGCTTGATGTGATTTATTAATGTTAGTTGTTGTGGGTGGTATCGCATATTGCCATCTGAAATCGAGTGAGTTATGAATGCCAATTTTATGGTTGTTTATCATGAGCATGTAATATTAAATGCGAAATGTATTATGCATATCTGTACTTATGATCCTCCTCTAAGAATATTATGCTATGCTTAAGTGTAAATTGTATCATTGCATGATTAAGACTTTGCATTGTTAAGTATTGGTATAATAGTTTCCCCTACTTGACCCTGGTGCTATAGAATAAAGATATGGGTATAGTGTGTTGGCATGAATTATATTATACGCTTTGCAATATAAATTGTATGATGCATGACTAACATTATGAACATATTTCTATGTCTATTGTACTATGGTTTATGCATGATATTATATCTATATATATATGCTTTATGCGATTCGAAATGTGAATTATTTTTCGCATGACCTAGAAGAGTCAGTCTAGTGGATAGTTAGGCATGCCTAATAGAGTCTCTTTTGCTGCAGCACCTTTGGACGTTTGGACCCTGATCAGGTCCCCGTTTGGTTCCTCACGAACCCTTTTAATATGTTCGGATCCTCGTGATCCTTTTTAATGTGTTTGGATCTCGCTTAAAGATCCCCCTCAGTAAAATGTTTTAAATGTGATAAAATGAAATGGTTTTCGATTCGTACCCGTAAGGTACCCCTTTGGCTGATTCTCACCCATAAGGTACTGCCTGTACACTCGTTATCCACTATGGTGAGTCAGCAGATGCTTTATTGTTTTGTTTTGCTTTGAAATAACTATAAGAATGTGATATCCGAATGAGCATGATAATGATTTGAGGAATCAATTTATATGTATATGAACGTGACTATGGGCTTTGGAATGTATGTCTTTATTATGTAAGCATGATTTTATATCTAACACGATTATCCGCATTTTTCATATGATGTGTTATGAGCTTCAGAATGTCATGAATATGATTCGAATATTATGTATATAAGTATGTGACTCAGCATGGTTTCATTATATTTAAGCACGTGAATCGGATCAGTTAGGACTAGGGGTATCTGAATTAATATGTTTAATCTTATGAACTTGACCTTTGAATGCTATGAAGGTAGAGGTGTATTAGCTTTGTAAGTGGTTTTAGCTAGCGAATGAGCATCGTCGGGTGATGATCTTATGCATGTTTAGATAGTTAGAGATTATGCATTGATACTTAATGGATCTTAGTAAGTGTAAGTAAGATTTATTCGTATTGTCGCATGATGATGCGATGTTATGTTATTATTTTGGTCTCTGCTTTGGAGTGTCTTCGGTATGGTATCATATATATCAGAGTGGCACAGCGGAAATGCTGTGCTTTGACTTTGTCAGTTGGTTCTTGGCTAGAACGTGTGTACTATGGCATGATAGTTGCATGTATAATACCTCTTGTGACTATGCACAGAAAGGTACTGATATTTGATACCTCGGTAGGTATATGCATGTGATATTGTATGTAGTTCTGCATGATGATACTTGTATCGTGTATTGTATTATGTCTGTTTTGGCCTATTCTCGACGTAAGTATATGGTTATGGTTGTGAGTTTTCGAATTAATGCCTTTACTATGCAAGCCTGATTATATATGTGTTATGAATGTTCGCATTAGCCATTGTGAGTGTGTTATGTCTTGGCGACCATTGTGAATGGCCGTTCATACTCTTGTGCATTCTCCCCACTAAGCGTTTATCGCTTAGCACGGATTCCTTCCCATGCAGGTGGTAGGTTTGGTTCTGTTCGAGTCGCGCATCTGCAAGGTCGGCCACGTAGAAGTTAGAAGTTTTGTTATGTGATCAGCTTCTGTATTTTGGATTTTTGTTATTACTGTAGTCTTATGTATCTATAAGGTTTTGGATATTATTTTGGGTTATGTAAACATTATTATATTTATATATTAAGTTATTCCTTCGTTTTACCTTTCACCTTATGCTTCCGCTGAATGATTATATGTATGTATGTGAGTTATTGTATATTCAGCTATTATTTCTTTAAAGTCTTAATTTCCTCTGTATTTCCGTATGCATGTCATGTATGAATGTATGCTTCTGCTTAGTGTATGTGTACATGTGTGTGAGTGAGCGTCGGGTAGCGCGCCCGCCAGCGCCCTTCCAATGAGGGCGACGATGGGGGTGTTACACTTGCGACCCATGTCGCTCCTGCGACAGACTCCAACATAACCTTCTGTAGTGCTCGTGGCTTAAGTCGCGCACGCTACAGAATACGAAAAAACTTCTGTCATGCTCGCGCTCCATTTCACGGCCATGATAAAACACAATCTTGTGAATTTCACCTCAACAGAGCCCTCTGTCGCGCTCACGACAAAGCCTAAACTATATGTTCAAACTCATCTCTTTTTCAAGTACTTTTCATTATTCATGCATATGGCTTCCAAAAACCAACTTAACATCATTTTCAGTCAACATGGCCTTCTAACCAAATGTTCATCTACATATTAACTTCTCAATGGCACAAACCTCATTATATTTGGTCTCAAAACCAAGGAGTTATGGCTAAGGGAACACAACGTGCTCCAAAGGCCCTCCTAAAGAATTTTAACTACACGTTTGGGCAATTTGAAGATCTTACTGTCCTCAAAATAAAAGAACCATTTTTATAAAAATTATAGGTATAAACCTTAGGATTCTAATCTAGTTGACCTCTCACAAATTAAAGTTATAAAACTCATCTTATAATACAAACAACTCAAATAGGTCCAAAATGACCTCAAAACCAAATTTACACTAACAAGTTTATCAACTTGAAACCAACTAATTTGACATAAACAATTCTCCAAACTCAACCTAGACTTCCAATAGACATGCATGAATATTCCAGCACATTTAATCACACACTAAATATTCACTAATTCAAGAATTACACAGCAGTTCTCAATTCTATGAAAATAGAGTTTCATGCTTATTATTCAATGAACTTATAGCCATCACTTCAACATAAAAAATCCATATTTTCAATTCAATTCAATACACAACCTAATCACACATTTCAGATATATCAATTAGCAATTTAACACTTAGCTCATATTTTCCCAAACCTAAATCTCCTTTGCTCTAAAGAGCTCACTTGGCACTTTCATCACCAATCTTCTCCTTTCCATTATTTTTTCTGATTTTTTCCACTACAATACAATCCAATTTCCAGAACTAGACAAAGGAATCAATTCCAAATCAATTGAGAAATAAAGAAGGAGAATAAGAACAATCCAACACAATTACTTACCTTAATTTGCCAAGAACTCGACTCAACTTAGAACTAACCAATCAACCAACCAGAAATTCAATGACCAACTATTGAAGATGGTAAAGAAGAAGAGGAAGAACACAAGAAGAACACAAAAAATATAGAAATAAAGATCAAATGGCTGGACCAAAGGAAAGCACAAATGACAAATTTTGCCTCTCACCCTTATATATTGCATGTATTTGATGTTTTGGCAAAGCCATCACATGCCACATGGAATCCACTCACAAAGTCTTAATCTTGATTAACCTAAACTAATCCCACTTAACACTAATTAATCTTACTTTTAATTAATCATGCACAACTACACTTTAGCCACTTAACTAATTTATTTCATGAAATTAAGTCATCTTTTCCAATTACACTTAGGTTCAAACTTAGAAATCCTTAATCAAACTTATCCAATTACCATAATTAAGCCAAAATACTACTAGGGTAGATTTCGAGTCATTAAAATATTGACTCCCTAAGCTACAAATAGCCATAAAGATGTAAGGTTGCACAACTCTGAAACTGATAAGTGTCTTAAGTGTGCATACTGTTGGCACAAATGACACTACTTTACATATTTGGAATAAGTTGTGTCCATTGTCAGCTAAAAGAACCCTTGGCGCATGATCTTCTTTGCCAATGTTAAACCGTTCATATAAGCACTACAAACCCCGGGATGTCTTCATAAGGCCAGGCAAAGACTTTTTCATATTTTCTTAATATTCTGTCAAAGTTCTTCCTCTCTTTAGGAGTTACATCAAATGCTATTAGGATGTCTTTTTGATTTTCTAAAGTACCAATATTAAATGAAGTGGTATTCGTTGAGTTAATATCAAATATAAATTATTCATAGTTATGATTATGCATAGTGAAATCATGAGAAACATCACACAGGTAAGCAAAATCATTCATATTATTAATATAATCAATGTTGCATACATCATTATTAAAAAGTTTAAGAACAAAAAGCACATCTACAAAAGCATCCGCTTCTACTTCTGGCGGTGTAGGTGTTGTAGCCGATGCTTCTCCACTCTCTTTGCATAATGTGGACTTCTCATCTATCTCCAGCATTGGTACTTCGAACTCCACTTTCTCCTTTCCTTTTATCCCAGTGGCTAATAGGTTAGGGGTAACAACCTCATCTAAAACCTCACAATCCCATTCAGAACACTGGCGGTGGAACGACATTATAACCGGTCTTCTTTTTCTTCTCTCATTTTTTTAGGTCAAAAATTTGCTTATTGTTAATAAGGTCATGAATTCAGTCCTTCAAAGTTTGACATAGATCTCTTAAGTGCCTAGTGTGCTAATGGAAAGAATAATACTGATTTGCTTGGTGATCGAAAAGTCCCAGTTTCTTGGCGGGCATAGCTAACAATGGCTGTAATTTTCCTTCATTAATTAGCCTCTTAAGCACCCAAGATAAGGATGTGCCTAGGTTAGAATAGTACCTCTGACTTACTTCAGTGGCAGGCACTTATGCTATCTTTCTAGTTTTATTGCTGCTACTAGTCCCTACTGACTTACTTCTTCCCTGATTTCCATAATTCCTTCAAGCATAACTTTCATTATTTTTTGTTTTCGCTAAGTACTCCCCTTCAACTTCAATAGCGATATCCTTAAGGGACTCCCAATCCTTAAGGCCTTTTATTTTGAGCCCATCTCTTAGATATGGACTTGCATTCCTCATAAAGAGCCTAATTTGATAAGGAGTATCTAGTTTCCTCTTCATCTCTATTACCCTATTCCTTCATTGGGTGAGGTACTTGTGGGAAAAACTTTCAGGCTTCTGTTGCAACAGTTTTGTATCCTTCAAGGTCACCTCCATTCTAGTGATGTAGTCATATTGTATTAAGAACTCTTCTATCCATACATCCCAATCTTCTTTAGTCCTCTGATCTAATTGTGATGTGTACCGAACCAAATTGAACTCGAAGGCCCATTTTTAATGTTTGAGAAGGTTCATAATACTCGTGAAAATTGGTCACTTTGCAATGGATAGGGAATTGCCCTTAATTGATCGCTGATGATCAACCTACAAAGGCGTTTATCTTTGGCACCAAGATGCATTTTGGAGTCGCCACCCAATAAGTCATTGGAAAAGTTTGTCTAATCTCGTGAAGCCTAAACCAGAGAGAGTTCAGGACATCCCTCTACTTGTACCTTAGTTTAGTATATAAATGAGTTTTTAGATCAAACCTTTACCTCTCTTCTTACACGATTTATATAAATAAACTAAGAAAGCATTTCAAGCATCTAAAGAAAGAGGTATATAAACAAACTCAACTTATAATGAAAAAGGGGCAGAATACAACGCCAACAAATAAAATGAAAGGAGCTATACATAAAACGAGATATTTATTTAGGTGGGAACATTAGTTCCCGCATGCATATTTATAAGAAAAGCAAAAGTTTCTAGAAAAAGAGGGATGAATGATCCCCATTTTCATGAAACAAAAGCTCCTCATTTGGGTGTCATTTGGGATGGAAAATTAAGACATTGGTTCTATTTTATTAAGAAAATACTATTATAAAAATCCTTTTATGCATTTTACAATGACGTGCGAAATCATTTATTATCAACAATCTCTAAAAATAAAGCAATGTAAATAAACTAAAAAGAAATGTAAAGGAAATTCACTAATCTCCATATGCAAATCGCCCTAAATGCCAATCCTTCATTCATCAACAAGGAACACATAAGTGGATACCCATGCCAAGAATGAGACAAAAGAAATATGAATTAGCATACTTAACAAAATAAAGAAATGCTCAAATCAAAATAGAAATAACACTGAAATGGCATAATGCATAAATAAATATAGAATACCATGTTAAACTTACTTAATGCATGCTAGAAGACATAAAGAAAGAAGTGAGATGTATAAAGGATAAAAAAACAAACAAAATGAGGCCACAGATGGGTAATAAGCAAGACAGACAGGCAAAAGAAGTGCGAGAGATAGGACAAAACATTTTCATTTCATGACGGGCATCGCTCATGTCATCTTCCTCTATGTCATGCCTAAAAGTGGGAAACTCCATTAAAACACCTTTTACAA
The DNA here is from genome assembly GCA_947683425.1 of Excoecaria cochinchinensis. Classification (NCBI taxonomy): domain Eukaryota; kingdom Viridiplantae; phylum Streptophyta; class Magnoliopsida; order Malpighiales; family Euphorbiaceae; genus Excoecaria; species Excoecaria cochinchinensis. The sequence goes on from CANTUQ010000119.1 coordinate 12,596,490, forward strand.
ACCATTTTTCATGCTCTTATAATAAATCATGCCTAAATTGATTAAGAAATACCTCAGCATCATATCTAACACCGTAGAATATGTTTTAAACTAATGAACAAACAAAAACACAAAAAAACACATATTTAAACCAATTAATTCCAAGGAATTATGTAACTTTCAAATATGATAAAATAAAGAGGTTGAACCCATAAATGTTACCCTCATATGTAAACTGATGTTTGAGGAACAGAAATGCTTTGTATCCTCCTTGATTCCACAATCAATTCCAAAAGAAATTCAATGAAAAAACCCTTTATCTCTCAAAAAACATTTCTTCCTTTTGTGTGTTTTCTGCCAAAAATTAATGTAAGAAACCAGAATTTTCCAATAAGACTGAATCAATTTCCCTTTCTCAGTTAACTCTATCCCTTCAATTCTTTAGAAATTTATATTTTTCTCTTTCAAAACCATGTTTTCTCTCTCAAACTTTTCTCTGTATTTTCCTTCTCCTCCTTTTTCAAAAACAATTCCTTTCCATTTTATTCCAAATTATGTTCCCTATTATCTCCCTTTTTCAAGAGAGATATGGCTCAGATTTAGGGGTTGTGGGAAGGTGGGAAGAAAACTAATTAACTTCTCACTTTCCTATGTTCTCCCGCTATGAATGGCATAGGGAGAACACAACAGACAAGCATCTCTCAGATGAGAGACAGGCATCTATCAAGAGTGCACCAAAAAATTACGAGAATGCCACTATTCATTACTCAACCAGTTGTGCCTGTGACTCATGAGTCACAGACGGCTGTCATCGAGTCATGGTGTGAGGCGCGTTGCCCGCACCTAGTCGAAAATTTAGGTCCCCCGGATGCCCGCTTTTAGGGCCCGGGATGGTTGGCATCTTTTTGATCTTGTGTAACACGAGATATTTTAGAAATCCTTACCAAATAGAACATTAGGTAGTTCATCTAATCCCATGAAACATTTAGACACCTTTGAGGTATTTTGGAGTTGCCACCCAATTTACAAAAAATTGGGAAAGGTTATCTAACATCGAGGGACTTAAACTAGAGAAGGTGTTCAGAACTTCACTCTTATTAATGCCTTAAGTTCAGTTATAAATTAATTTTTTAGCAATTGAAATTTCATCTCTCATCTCACGCGATCATGCAATAAAATTAAAGCGCATTTCAACCATTTTTGGAAAGTAGTAAAGAAAAGTAATAAAGAAAGTGATAAATAAATTACAAGTGAAAAATGGGACAGAACAATCCCCCAAAATAAAAAAGCATAAATAAATGAATGAATAAAATTGCCCCAAAATTAATTACAAGGGCCCAAGATAAATAATACACAAAAAAGAATAAAATAAAATACATGATACACAAATCGAGACATTTATTAGATTTTAGGAACATTGGTTCCCTTGTGTTAACTTAAAAAATCTTAGAGTTATTTTGGGCAATAAAAAATAGGGATAATTGGATCCCATTTTATGAAAATTAACTCTCTTTTGAAAATGAAAGTTTATTGGCTAAAATCAGGACATTGGTCCTATTTTATTAATAAAAATCCCAATTTTTATTATTGTAAAAAAATATGAGTTTCTCGAAAATAAACGCATCTAAATACTATTTTGCATAAAACATACAAAACAATAAAGTAAGGGAAATACAGAAATTAAAATGCAAACCAAACTTTGAAGGCTCCTAATCTCTTGATTCTCCAGCTTGCATAGGAACGTTACTTAAAGTGAAATAAATAAGTTTGGTGGACAACAAAAACAAAAATAAAAAAACAACGTTATCAAATTAAATTGAATGTACAGAATATGATATAATAGAAATAAGCAATTAAATGAAGCAAATACAACAAATAATTCTTATTGAGAAAAAATCTTTAAATAGTACTCGGGTTGACTGGAGGATTGACCGAGTCTTTAAAAAAGTAAATGATTTCAAAAATTTATCAACTATTCCAGATGGACTCTAAATAATATTTAGAATTTATTGACTGTAAAAAGGTAATTTTTCGGTAACATCGGTAATTGTTGAATCGGACCGATTTGATTGAACCGGACTAAAAATGGACTCCAATTGAGTTAAAATTTTGTGTGCAGCCTGGTTTTCACATGTTATGAATTATGGAATCAAATTTGGGATTAATTAAATTTAGAAAGTGAGAAAACCACAGAAAAATTGTATAATGGGCTTAAAAATTAGAAATTGGGCTTTTAAAGGTTGGACCATTGCTCACTATAAAAGCACTAAGATGGTAGATTTGTTGGTGCATGATCCTTATCTCTTCAATCTCCTTCTCCCTCTTGCTTGGCTGAATGCTCCCTTCATCTCTCTTCTCTCAATTTTCTTCAAGTCTTACTCCATTTCTTCCTAAATTCAAAATCCCTAAGTGTAATTCAGCCCCTCTATAAGATTATAGCAACCCTTAATATCCATTCGGTGGATTAAAAGCAAGGATCTAAGTTTATATCTCCATATTGAGGTAAGAGAATTGGGTTATTTTAAATTAATTTATTGGTTCTAGATGATGGATTAGGATGTGTAAAGTATGTTTATGAATTTATATTTGATAAAAAAAGGAAATTAATTGATGTTTTGTTGCCTTGTATTTTCGGCCACTAAAGGGAATCAAGAGAAAAATGCATCTCAAAGGTTAAGGATAAGTAATAAGGAGGTTATAGAAGGCTAAAGCAAGGATATAAGGTTTATGGTTACATAATCTAAGTATTTTCATTTGAAAATTTGGGTTTTACATTATGTTTGTATAGTGAATGTGTGTGAATTGCATGTATAATTGAAATTGAAGTGATAAATGGGTTTAAGGAGGGTAAATATGCTAATTAGAATGATTAAAGTGAAAGAAAACCAATTGCAAGTCTTGATCATAATGAGACATAATAGTATATTTAGGTATATTTATAGTATACTTTGTGATTAAGTGTAATTCAAGGGTATATACATGTGAATTAAGGCTTAATCTTGTTGACTAAGTAATAAATGGATGAAAAATAAAATGGTAGAGTAAAATTCTAAAGGTGGCCGAATGGTTTAAGAAAGAAAATATGGTAGTTTATATTGTATACATGTTATATAAGATAGAAATTTGATAAATAAATGACCTAGAAGTGAAAGAAAGATTTTAAAGAAATGAAATACATGAAAATTGAATGATTGACTTAATGAATAAAAGATATAATTAGTCCATTTAATGATATTAAGTCCATAACATGATTATGTATGTAATTTGAATGTGTATTAATTTAATTGAAATTGTAAAAATTTAATTGAGTATTTTTGAAAATATTTTCTCATTATGTCTATGGTGAAAAATATTGGTAAATATTGAAATAATTGAGATTTTATGTATATTTGATGTTGTTTTTGATTTAAAGGATAACTGAAGTTGAAATGTTGAGAAAAGAATGAAAGTGGCTTTGAAATGGATTTACAGCCATTTAATGGATTAAGTATACTTATTATGTAAAATAAGTATATAATGAAAATTGTGTATAAATGAGGAGAATATTGATTGATTAGTGTATTGAAACGATAATGAAATGTAAACATTAGTGAAAGTGTTAAAATGTGAAAAATGGATTTTAAGATAATTGAAAAAGCGTTGCCCTTAGTAGTGGTCTCGCGGTCGAAATCTAGTTCAAGATATGCTTGGCTAGCCATAAGGACACCCTTACCGCAGTGCAAGTCATGGCGACTTGCTTTACTATAGCAGATTCGCGATAGTTTTCCATAGTACATTGATAAGTGTTATACCTTATACGTTCTATGTTCAATGAAAGTGATGGAGTGGTCCTTCGGGGTCATTCCTTAGTGCAGTGTAGTGGACCTATGGGATCCACGCCCCGAATATTCGGTCTGCAGATTTTCTGCTGGGATTGTACTAGGGTCATAATGGCAAAATGGCTTAATTATGCAAAAAAAAGTAAAGTGAAAATCAAAATTTAAGTGATAAAGGGCTTAAATGAAAGGAAAGAAAAAGTTTAAGATTGAAATGGTAAATTACCTAGATAATGAGTCAAACGGGTAAAAATGGTAAAATAGTGAATAAATAGATTAAAAATGAAGTTTTGTAGTTTCGGAGGACTAACATATAATTTGACATGAAAATGGTAAAATAGGGATTAATCGGTAAATTGCATCTCAGATGATGGATTTGAGAGTGAAATAAATGAATTGGTACTGCAATAATAAGTACATGGTTAGTGAAGGACAAAGTTGTAAATAGGGTATAAAAAGGAGTAATCACGTTAAATAATGGGTTTAATGAACAAAAATACCAAAAGGAATGATTAATTGGTTTAATTGCAATGTAAAGGCTTAATATGGACTAATAAGTAAAATGGACATAAAAGTAAGAATTTGGGGACTAAACCATAATTTACATGTCAAATATGTAGATAAGTGTAAAAAGAATGGCATTACTGTGAAAATGGTAAAATATGAAAATATGTGAATAAATATGTAATTGATGGTTAAATAAGGACTAAAATGAAAGTTTGAGGACTAAATGGTAATTTGTATGCTAATTAAATAATTAAATATGAGAAAATTTACTTAATGGCATGTTTGTAAATAAATGGAAACTGAATGGCAAAATGGTAATTTAGTTGAATGGAAAGGCAATTGGTAAGTATTGAATAAGTTAGGGATTAAATTGTAATTTGCTAAGAATAAGGTTAGATCAAGGATTGTAGTGTAAAATGGCACTAACTAAGATTTTAGTGAGTGATTTAAATGAAATTAAGGATTTAAATGAAATTAAGGGATTAATTAAGTATAGTGTAGTTTGTGCATGTGTGTGTGTGTATAAGCTAGAATTAGAAATTTTTAGATTCGTAACCAACACTGAGCATATTTAATGCTTAGCACGAAGTTTATTTAACTACATGTAGGCACTGAGTAGGGCGTCTATGGACCAAGCATGCTATTAGTTTTGAGTTCAACCGGACTTTTGGATTGAAGCTAAGAATATTATGTTTGTTGTTATCGACATTTATATGTAACATTTTATAATTGATTATATACCGCGTATTATGGACATGGTGAATATTAAAGATTATTAATATATGACGTGATGTGATAAACGTAATGTTTGGACTGCATTAAACGAGACTTTTTAGTGACATAGGAATTTAAAAAGATAAATGATTTTATAAGTTGAAAAAAAAATTACCGCATTTGCCATAAGTATCGATTAGACAGTAACTAAACAACTATGGTAATCGTTAAAGCATTATAACTTACGTAGTGTGATAATTTGCAATTAAATTTATATTTTAAGTTATTTCTTAGCATAATTATGTGATTTATTTATTTATTTTTAGTATTAATTAGTTAGTTTCTGTCATTTTATTAGTTTATAATATTTTTATAATTTTTAATAAGTTTTGGGATGTTTTCAGGCGTTTTATTTTAATCTGGAGCTAAATTGGAGGTTTAGGGTTGATTTTAGGAGCAATTGGTGAAAGAGGGCAGATTTTGTCTAAAGCACAGCCGTGCTTTTGCATAACATAGCTGTGCTTTTGAAGGAAGCATCTAGCAGCGAGAGTAACCCAGAGCACAACTGTTGTAACACCCCCATCGCCGTCCCCGTTGGGAGGACGCCGACGGACGCGCTACCCGATGCACACTCATACAGATATGCACATGCACAATACAGAAGCATACTTTCATACATAGCATACATACGAAAATATGGGTTAATTAAAAACTTACCTTACCTGCAGGCACGGACTGATCATGCAATAACTCACGCACATGCAGACACTAAGCAGAAGCATACACAGAGGCATACATATAACCATTCAACGGAAGCATAAGCGAAATAATAAAACAAAGGAATAACTAAACGTAAAAGCATACTAACTATTACATTCCCAAAAGAAAACTCAAGATCAAAACATAATTAATTACATATACAATACTACAGAATTACAAAAGCTGAAATACAGAAGCTGAACAAAATACAGAACTTCTAACTCCTACGTGGCCAACCCTGCAGAAGCGCGACTCGAACAGAACCAAACCTGCCACCTGCACGGAAAGGAAATCCGTGCTAAGCGATAAACGCTTAGTGGGGAGAACACACCAGAATATGGACGGCCATTCACAATGGTCGCCGAAGCATAACACAATCAAATGACAAATGTGGATATTCATAACAAATATGATCATGTTGGCATAGTAAGGCATTCATTCGATAACTCATAACCATAACATATACTCATGTCAAGAATAGGCCAAAATAGACATAAGACAATACACAATACAAGGATCATCATGCAAAACTACATACTATAATACATTCATAAACCTACAATGGTAACAATTATCAGCATCTTACCGTACGGAGTCACATAAGCTTTACACATGCAATTGACATAACTAAGTACCCATGCCTGAACTGACAACCAAACCATCATGTTAAGAATGCTAGCTAACCAACATACTTAGACATGCTAAACACACACACACACGTCAAAATCCAAGGTACAAAATCCAAAGCATCATATTACCGCTGCGCAACTCTCATATAAAAAGTATTAAGCGAAAACACTCTAATATTGGAGACTGAAAGCATAATCACATAACATTACATTCATATCATCAACATGCAGAAAGTACAGTAATCATCACATACTTACCATCACATCTGCTTCGGTTCACATGCTAATATATATAACAAAACTATGCTTAAGTCATATACTTTAATACATCAATCGAATCATTTCAAAGCATTCAGAAACTTATAACAAATCACATGACATGTACGGATAATCATGTTAGATATAAAATCATGCTTACTTTAATACAGACATGCATTCTGAAGCCCATAGACACATCCATATACATATAAACTGATTCCTGAAATCCTTATCAAGCTCAAACGGATATCACATTCAAAGGCTAAAACATAATCCATATAAACATGCTCCTATAATAAAGCCATACAATCAGTATTTCATAATCATATTCGTTCAGAAATAATCCGATATACATTACATCGATATACTCATTCAGATAATCCATTTATAGCCAAATCAGATCAGAGCAGTTCAAATAAACATTCAAAGAACACCTGCTGACTCTAGGTAGTGGATAACGAGTGTACAGACAGTACTTTCCGGGTACGAGCCGATTACAGACAGTACGTTACGGGTACGAACTGATTAAACCATTATACTTTAACTTTCACAGATATTTTCAAAAGGGACCTTAAACAAGATCCAATACAGAAAAGGGTTCGCGAGGAACCAAACGGGGACCTGATCGGGGTCCAAACAGAACTATGGGCTGCAGCTAACAGACTCTATTAGGCATGCCTAACTATCCACTAGACTGACTCTCACAGGTCATGCATAAAACAATTCATGCTTCGAATCGCATAACGCATAAATATATAAATATACATCATGCATAAACCAGAGTACAATAGACATATAAAAATGCTCATAAAGTTGGTCATATCTCATACAATTCCCATTGCAAAACATAATACAGTCAATATACTTTAACATTTAAACACTGTTCTAAAGCATACCAAGAATTAGGTAAAGAAGCAATACCATGCCAATAGTTATCAATACAAAATCTTAATCATACATTAGGTACAGATACTAAGCATAAATCATGCATAGTCCAAATTACATTTAAACATAACACATTGAGTTCCCAGGCTAAAGCATAATCATGCATTCAGACATTAACCATATTATTCAAATAAATATAGCATAATATCAATCATACCTCATTCAAGTCATATTCTGAAGCAAGCAATAGGTCAATCAATCGCATTTTATCACTACTCAATTTACTAGGTCATATCAGGAACACATGTGGAATCATATTACGCCAATGAATAAAAACTCATGGAATGATACGAAATACTCTTAAGTATGGCAGATTATTCTAAGAGGAGAATCCAATCAAGGATATGCATAACATAATGCTAATTACTACTAAAATGGGCTAACCAATCAGATAAGATAGCACACAGTAGAGGAAGAAGTCATAAAAGCATTTGAAAGTCATTTTATAATAAACTAGTCACGGTGAACAAAGCAAAACAGAAAAGCCATACAGGAGCATATAACAGTATGACATAATTTATACAGCAGCGAAGACCCATACAGAAGAAATAGGAAATTCATTTTGGTTAAAACCGGGCGAAATCGGAAAAAGGAGCTGAAGAGGGGTCGGTCACGAGTCGTGTCACGACTCGTGACTGACCTCAAAGGAAGGTCACGAGTCGTGTCACGACTCGTGACTGACCTCAAAGGAAGGTCACGAGTCGTGACCTAGTGTCACGCCTCGTGACCTACAAGAGAGTCACGGGACGTGACTCTATGTCACGCCTGGCTCCTCACAAGAGTCACGAGTCGTGACTCTATGTCACGTCTCGTGACATGCCTCCAAGGGAGTCACGGGACGTGACTCTAAGTCACGCCTCACTCTTCACAAGAGTCACGAGTCGTGACTCTAAGTCACGAGACGTGACTTGTCTCTCACAAGGCAGTCACGCTTCGCGATAGGAATCACGCCTCGCTACTGCATCCAGCCTGCCGAGAAGTCACGCTTCGTGACTGGGAGGCAGAGTCACGTGGCGTGACTGGGAGTCACGTCTCGTGACTTGTCTCTCACAAAGAAGTCACGACACACTGGAAACGGGAATTCCACAGAATCGCGATTTCCTGTTCCCAGCAACCCAGAATTCAAAGAACTCGATAAAATCAGTTTCAATTTGATTCAAAACACAAACAAACTCATCTTACCTTTCCATCGATCTTCCAAACATCAATTGACATAAAACCAGCTTAATTCATCAATCAAATCAACTAAAATCATGCATAAACACATTTAATCCATTCAAGAACATGAACCCTAAAAGTTACAGTAAGTTAAAAACCCAAACTCAGAACTTCCAACTCAATCCTGTTCATGCATTACTAACACATTTATTCACATAATCATGCATATACACATACCAAAACACCCAAATTTCCAGAAATTAAGCAAAGCAAACCCATTTATAAGCCTAGTGAGAAGAAGGGCAGAGACAAGAACACAGAAGCTCTTCAAACATTGCATGCAATCAAAACACTCCCAAACCTGGAAATGACGATCCAAAATCAGCTTCAAGATCAGTCCTCAATCCTTTCCTTGCCTTTGCTTTGCTTCTTCATACAATCCAAAGCTTGCACAACAAAACCCACAATTCCTTAGTTCAAACCCTAATTGAAGACAAAACCAGGAAGATGAAGAAGAACAGGAGCACGTAGAAAACCTTAAACCAACTTACCTCTTCAAAGCAGCCTCACTTCAAGCCAAACACAACTCAAGCCAAATGAGAAAGAAAGGAGAAGCAAGAAAGGAGAAGAGAAGAAGAAGGGAGGGCGTGAGAGGAGGGGACGGGAAAGCCAAACCAAAAATCTGTGTTCCCTCTTCTCTCTTCCTCTTACTTCTTCTTTTTCTTCTTTCAATGCCCACCTAACAGTCCACTTGGCAGCACTCAAATGGACCATAAAATCCACTCAAACTTTCCAAATCAAAGCACCATACTTGAGTCACACCCAATCATTTCCAAAACCACTCATATCCTACTTCCATACACCACAAACACACACTAGTACTTCTCTTCTTAACACCCTTAATTAATTAATTACTATTAAGTCCTTATTATCCAAATTCTCAAACACAAATTACCGAAATACCCTTCCGATCCCGACTTCGCATGCACAATCCGACCAGGGCTATTTTGGGGTGTGACAACTGTGTTTTCGCCAGAAACACAGCTGTGCTTTCCAGCCAAAGGCATGCACGGTGGACAGCGATGCACACTTTCATGCCTAATGCACAACTGTGTTTTGGCGAGAAACACAGCTGTGTTGCCCCATTCTTTCGCCAATCTGCGCACACAACACAAACTCTAAGCGCACAATGTATTCAAGAACATAGTTGTGTTTTCCAAAGCATAGCTATGCTTTTCTGTAGACTTTAAATATTGTGTCGTTTCATCTTCCAAAGGGGGGAGCGAGTTTTAGTTTTTAGACAGCAGCAGTATTTTATTTTCTTTCGTTTTAAATACTGTTTTTAGCTTAGATTTAATTTTAAATTCCAATTTTGTTCTTAAATAATTTAGATTAATTTAGTTTAAATTTATATTTTGGGACTCAAGGAGATTCCAAGGTTGAAGAAGAAGGAACTTCTAGATCTATTTTCTCTCTCATCAATGGTGTATTCTAAACTTCAATTTTCTATATTTCATGATTATATTCTTGATGTTAGAGTAATTCTTCATGCTTTGGAATTGTTGAATCATAGTTTGTATTTCGATGTTTGGATTTAATGAATATTTTCATGATTTCTTTTATTTCTCCTATTATATTTTCTGCATTTAGGATGATTACTAGGTTTGATTTTGATTTAATTCGGAATGATGATTGATTTCAAATCTGATTATTGTTGCTATTTGTATATGCTCTATTCTTATATTTCTGCATCTATCGATTTTGCTTGCTCCGAAATGGGACGCTTGATAAAGTTCAGAAATGTGAGAAATAGATGAGTAATAGATTAATTGGCTCCGGAATGGGAAATTAATTCATACCTAGGATTTGAGACCCATGCTTAGGCTAATCATGAGGCTTGCTCCGGAATGGGACATTTTGTGATTAGAATAGCTTGCTCCGAAATGGGACGCTTGGGTTTAGTTAGGTTATCCAGAAATTCATGTTAATAGTCATTTACCTGTATCCAATTATATTTATGAGGATAGAATTTCTTAAGCATCCAATTCATTCTTGTTTAATTTCTTGATGAACAATTTTATAATTAATTGTTATTTTATAATTTTATTTTCTTGCTTAGCTTAGAATTTCCCATCAAACAATTTGGGGATATCTCAAATTCACTTAACCATAGTTATTTAACGTGATAACCCTTTTCCCTTTAGTTCGATATTTGTAGCTCTTTAATTATACTCGCTATATTACTTGTCGATTCGATACACTTGTCAAACACCGATCAAGTTTTTGGTGCAGTTGCCAGGGAAAACGGTGTTGTTTGTTTCATATCTTTAGTTGAGTTAGTTTAAGAATTTTATTTTTCTTTGTTTTATTTGAGTGTTTATCTGTGCAGGAAAATTTTGAGGTATTTTCAAAATGTTGCGGGATAATGTCCAAGACTATGAGTTGGCCCTTTTGCAAGCAGAAATGAGTGATCTGATGAGGGAGATGCAAGAATTATGACAATTGCATACACCCTCACCAATCACCTATTCATCGTCCTTTGAAGATCCTTACTCTTCATGGGAATCACAAAAGTCTAACTCTTCCAAAGTCAAAGCTCTACTAGACTACTTAACAAGTCGGGAGAAGCAATTCCTAGTGGAAAAGGAGGAGCGGAAGGCTAAAATCAACTATTAAGATGAGAGGATCAAAACTCGAGAGAATCTATTGAGGAATCAAGAATTGGCGATCAAAAATTTCGAATCCAAGTTGGAGCTTTTAATTATCTCTTTGGGTGATCAAAGAGATGGTGGCGAATTGAGTCATGCACCTATAAAGTTTATAGAGAATTTTGAAATTTTTTAGGATGGGTTGCATGAAGAACAAAAGGCGCCAATCATTTTTGAAGACGAATCTTGTGTTTGTTTGGAAAATGATTTCAATTTTTTATATAGGCTATTACACCAAAGGAGCAAGAGTTATGCATTTCTCAAATGGAAGCACTGGATTCAGTCCATTTGAAGGATTTATTTAGGCTAGAAGAGTCGGTGGAGTTCATTTATAGTGAACCCAAGGTGGAGTCATACTTTATCGAAGACATGGAATTTCCCACCTTGGTGGCTTTCGATAATTTTCTCTTACTGATAGGGGAAAATGAGGAGCAAAAACCAGAAAGACCATTATTTTGTTCACAAGCTCATCCACCTGAGAGTAACATGAGTCGAGTTGGGACACAATAAACCAGAACTTTTTCTTAACCCTTTCTCTTTAATTCTCTATCATTTATTTATGTTTTTGTGTTTTGTGTTTTAGTTTTTAGTTGTTTATTTTTGATTTTTTTTAAAAAAATTTGTTATTTTAATGTTTAATTTGTTGGTTTTTAATATTTGGGAGTGTTAAATTTCTCACAAAAATCCAATTTTTATTCATTCACACCAACTGTTTGCTTAAATGCCTCAGTGAATGTTCATGTCAACTTCATGCCTCTTAATTGTGTTTTACAACATTTTTGTGCATTAATTCTTATCAAGGTTGTTAATGTGAACTATGAGGACTATTTTAGAACTGGCTGGCACGAATTTTGTGCTAAAATTTCATGAAAATTTGTTACTTGTGGCACTGTTAGAGCTAGTTTACATTGCTACTGTGCTAGAAGTTTGTCTAGTCTTAATGGAGCAATTTTTTTAGGAATTATCACTCTTTTAAAGTTAATTTTTATATTATTCTTTGCTGAATATTGAGGCTACCATTTTGACTGAGTTTTGGACTTTTTTTTTCAATTTTCTAGCTTGCATTTGTTCCTTAATTTGTCATTTGAGTGGAAGAATAATTGAAAATGGGATTTTGAATTCAGTTGGGAAAATGACATACTCTATTTGCACTAAATTGGGAATAACATGGATGGGGAGATCTTGCACGATTAATTTTGAGTTACTTGAAATTATGCTTGGTATTTTATTGTGTGTTATACTTGTTGTTGCTTTAACTTTCAAATTAGATGCAATTGATAATTGTGCTTGATTGTGTTGAGACAAATGCATGTTTGCTAGTTCCCGAATTGATTGGATTAGGATGAGTTGCGTTGGGTGCCAATTTTTTGAAATCTTATTTACATGCGACTTTGAATTTTGCCCTGCACTAATAGCAATTAATTTTCCAAACTTTGCATTTCTATCTCTTATTCACCATTAAATTGCACTTACATTATTTTTAGTATACATTTCGCATCTTCGTTAGCGAGAACACTTTGTATATTGTACAAATTTCTGTTTTGAAGTTGTGGTGAGTTTTGTTATTATTCTTTCAATTTAGTCATATATGTGGTTTGTACTTAGTGAAGCTAAGGATGTTCTTGATGAGTTTATACTTTCTTTTCAAGAACCATTATCACACCCCGTTTGGCCCTTAGTAGTATGAGCCCATCTGTGTGTGCATGCATGGAGTGTGTTTTAATATGTCATAAGGGTATTTTGGGTAAAATGTATGTTTTAAGGGTTTTGTTAGCATGTGGGTGCATGTATGTTATTAGGATGTGAATTAGTTGGGATATGTTTGTGTGTGCATGAGCATACCATTATAGGGTATGAGTAGTTGAGTTGTGGTTGTGTGTTTTATTCACATATTAGTAGGGTGTGCATTAGTTGGGAGATCATTATGTGTGATGCATGTAGGTCACTTAGGCGTGAGTGATTAATCTCCACCAATAGGGAGAGGACACTTGTCTACGGTTAGAAAAAGAAAAAGAAAAAGAATGCGCAAAGGGAAATAGGCAGATCTGTTCTTCATTCCCGTTATCCCTCTTTCCCACTCTCCTTTTTCCTTTTCTCTTCATTAGGAACCCTAGCTTAGTTTCTAGTTACTCTTGGTGGAAATTAATCATCTCCTTGCATCCCTTTGGTAAGTTTAGTACATATCTTCATCTTTTTCTTCATCTTCTTCTACATTATAGTTTGGATTTTTAATCTAGGGTTTGTTATTTGTTTGTATTTTGGGTGTTCTTCGATGTGTTGTGCTTAGCTGAGCCTCCTCGCGATCCTAAAGGAAAAGAGAAGGCTGGGAGTAGTGGAACCAAGTGATTGAAGCTAGGATTATAGGTTTGAGAAAATTGCATTTGCTAGGTTTTTGCTGTGTAATTATTTACTGTGTATTTGCTTTGTTTGATCCTTTTAATGATATTGATATTGCATGTTGGGATTTGAATGAATGGGTTTCGATGGTGGTTAATGCATGAGGATTGGAACCTTAAGAATGAGTTTACTGTGTTAATATTTTTGGGTTCTGATACTTTAAAGTTTTGAATGAGTTAATATCTGTTTTGGATGGGTAATTGTTAAGGAAGTGATTTTGTATTATTTATGTTGGTTTTTGCATGCTTGAGGAAGCTAATTCCAGGTAAGAATGATTTGGATTTGAGTTGGGATGATTTTCTGGGAATTCTGTATTCTGGGTGAATTTCACGATATTAGGATTTTTAAAATTGGAAAATTGCGTTGGCTGTCTCTTCTGTGAATTCGTTTCCTTTGTTGCTGTCTGTGTGCTTGTCCTAGTCGTGCTTAGGCGTGTGAGTAGTGTCCATCTAGTGAGTATTTCTTCTCTTATTCGCCAACTGAGGGAGCAGTGTGAGAGCCAGAACACGAGTCGTGTTCCAGAACACGAGATGTGCTCTGGCAGAGAGCCAGAACACTTTCCAGAACACGTTCTAGAATACGAGACGTGCTCTGGCAAAGAGCATGAGCACGAGTCGTGCTCCTCAAGCACGACTCGTGTCCCTCAAGGCTTCTGTCCCTCCTGTTTTCTTCAAACTTAAATGTGTATTTTCATTCCTTTTTCTTCTGTTTTGTGTTCTTTAGTCCTCATTTATGTGTTTTTAATGTGCAAATGATATAATGGGTATTTTAATTTAGCCAAATAATGAGTAATGTATACGATATTGCATGTTATAATTTGTTGAATGATATTGGTTTATGCATGTCTTATTTATGATTCATTGATATGGATGTGAGTATAATTATGTATTACTCTTGGAAACATGATTTGAATGATGCATAACCTGTTAGATTCAAGTAAGTGGATAGTTAGGCATGCCTAATAGAATTTTTAGCTGCAACCTCAGTCCCGTTTGGACCCCGATCAGGTCCCCGTTTGGTTCCTCGCGAACCCCCTCAGTATTTGGATCTTGCTTAAGGTCCCCTCAGTAAAATGTTTTGTAGTTGATAAAATGAAATGGTTTTCGATTCGTACCCGTAAGGTACTATCAGTATTCAATTCGTACCCATAAGGTATTGTCCGTATACTCGTTATCCACTATTGTGAGTCAGCAGGTGCTCTTTTTGTTTTGTTCCGCTTTGATATGATTACAAGAATACGGTATCCGGATGCGTATAATGATGAGTATGAGAAATTAATTAAAGTGTAAATGAATGTGGATGTGAATGGCCATCCACTCTTTTGTTGTGTGTTCCCCACTAAGCGTTTATCGCTTAGCACGGTGTTTTATCCGTGCAGGTGCGGAGGATGGTCGTCCTTTGGGAGAGTCGTCGCCAGTCAAGCCAACACAGAGGGATTAGTGTTAGGGCTTTATTTTTGATAGCATGTTGATTCTTTTGTATCGAAACTCTCTTTACACCATTATTTTGCAAAGCTTCCGTATTTACATACTATGTAATTATTTTATTCTGGCTTTTGATCAGAACATTTTTGTAAGGAATTTTGCTATTGTAATGATGGATTATTCTGATGCTTTTGAAGGTTTTAATTTCCCCGTAATGATGTATGGTTATTATGTATGAATGTATGCTTCATATCTTTATCTGCTTTGTGAAACACCCAGCTTATACGGCTTCTCACTCCTTGAGGATGGGTACGCCTATGTATGGGTAGGGGGTGTTACAGTTTTTGGTATCAGAGCCTAGGTTTAGGCATTTCTGGGTGTTGTTGTTGTGTTGAGGTGCATAAATGTGTATATGTCTAGATCTGTATTGGCTGACGAGATTGTCTTCTCGTTGTTTTATATGGCTTCTAACTCTATTCGTGGATCACTTGAGGAGTCTACCGAGAGTGTGAACCCTCAAGCCGTAGATCCTTCAATTTTTGTGTCGGCTTAACATGCTAGGTCCAGCCTGAGGCCGCTGCCATGCCTTTTGAAGCTACGTTCAGGTTGTCGCAGGACATGGCTAGGGTCTTGGAGAGAGTGACAGCTCCTAGAGCCCCTATAGAGAGCTTGAGAAGGGCTGGTGCTGAAGACTTCTATGGCACGGGTTTAGATGAGTCAGAGCTAGCTGAGAAATGGTTAGACAAGGTGAAGCGTGCACTAAGAGAAGTCCGGTGTCCTCCTGATCAGCAGGCCGAGTGCGCAGTAGCGTTGCTACAAGGGTCAGCTTTTGAATGGTGGGAGTTAGTTTGTAGACATCCTCAGCTACCTGATCCAATGACTTGGGATTTCCTGGAGAGAGAGTTCACGAAGAAGTACATAACTCAGACTTATAAGGATGCTAGATGGGCATAGTTTCTGAGCTTGAAATAGAGAGCTATGTCGGTCTCAGAGTTTGAGAAGGAGTTTAACTGGTTATCTCGGTATGCTCCAGAGGGAATTATGACTGATGAGTTCAGATGCCGTCATTTTGAGGCAGGATTGAATGAGTCCTTGAGGGCTATGTTGATTTACTTGATGAGCACTCCAGGGGTAAATTATTATCAGATTGTGGAAGCTGCTGTTAGAGCCAAGAGATCGAAGTCTGTGTTGAGAGAGAGGGCTCAGAGGAGGAATCCTTCTCGTGGTGGTTCATCTTCATCATCTTCGGGTAAGAGATCTAGGAACCCACAGGATGAGTCATCATCTGGTCCGGCCACTAGAGGTAAAAGACAGGGTTCTGCAGTGGTATCTGGTTCTAGTAGAGGTGGTAGATCTAAGCCTATCCCCATATGTTCGCATTGCAGTAAGGCTCATCGGGGTGAGTGTAGGTGGCTCACTGGTGGGTGCTTCAGGTGTGGGAGCACTGAGCATCTTTTTGCTAGTTGTCCGAGGTCGAATGAGGATTTGGGTTCCCAGAGAGAGGCCAGCAGGGTTGGTTCTAATGCCACGCAGGCTACTCGCGGTAGAGGCCGAGGTAGAGGTCGAGCCGGTCGACCTAGAGAGGGAGCTGCATCAGAGTCTATTGAGCATCAGTTGCCAGTCGCAGCTAGAGCCTATGCTGTGAGAGCCAGAGAGGAGCAGGATGCGCCCGATGTTATTACTGGTAAGTTCCTACTCCATGACACTGAATTGTATGCTCTAATTGACCCTGGTTCCACACACTTATACTTGTGCACGGATAAGATTATTGATAAGTTGCATATGGTAGATCAGCTAGATTATGAGATATGTATGACCAGTCCATTAGGGCATAGTGTTAGTGTGAGTAAAGTCTATAAGAATTGTCCTTTGTTGGTTGAGGGAGTTGTGTTTCCAGCGGATTTGATTGAGTTGTCTTTCAGAGAGTTTGATCTGATTTTGGGTATGGACTGGTTGGGTAAGCACCGGGCTGTAGTTGATTGCCATGGGAAGATGGTGGTGCTTCGGGATAGAGATCGGTCTTCTGTGATTGTGAAAGGTTTGGGTGCTAGCTCTTTGAACAATGTAATTTCAGCTATGCAAGCTAAGAGGTTCATTAGGAAGGGTTGTGAGGCTTTTCTAGCAGTTGTGTTGGATTCCAAGAGGGATCAAGTTCGGATTGAGGACATCCCGGTTGTGCGGGAGTTTAGTGATGTGTTTCTGAGTGAATTGCCGAGTTTGCCTCCTGAGAGAGAAGTTGAGTTGTCCATAGAGATTATGTTGGGTACCACTCCCATATCGAAAGCACCTTATCGGATGGCTCTTGTAGAGTTGAGAGAACTCAAAATTCAACTACAAGAGCTATTAGATAAGGGGTTCATTCGACCCAGCATATCTCCATGGGGAGCTCCTGTTTTGTTTGTTAAGAAGAAGGATGGGTCCTTGCAGATGTGTATCGACTATAGGCAGATCAATAAGGTCACAATGAAGAACAAGTATCCTTTGCCTAGGATTGAGGATTTATTTGATCAGCTTTTGAGGTGCAGGTGTCTTTTCGAAGATTGATCTCTGGTCGGGTTACTATCAATTGCGAGTTAAGGATGAGGATGTGGTTAAGACTGCATTCCGGACTAGGTATGGCCACTATGAGTTCCTTGTGATGCCGTTTGGTTTGACCAATGCTCTAGCGGCATTCATGGATTTGATGAACAGAGTGTTTAGGCCATACTTAGATCGGTTTGTAGTGGTGTTTATAGATGACATCTTGGTGTATTCCAAGAATGAGAGTGAGCATGAGGAACATCTTCGGTTAGTGCTGCAAGTTTTGAGGGAGCATCAGTTGTTTGCCAAGCTTAGTAAGTGCGATTTTTGGCTTCGGGAAGTGTCATTTTTGGGTCATGTTGTCTCGGCCAAGGATATTCGAGTTGATCCGGCCAAGATTGAGGCGATAGTTGATTGGAAAGCGCCTAGGAATGTTCAGAAAGTGAGGAGTTTCCTCAGTTTGGCGGGATACTACCGTCTGTTTGTTAAGGGCTTTTCAGTTATTGCTGCTCCGATGACAAGGTTGTTAAGAAAAGGCGTCAGGTTTGAGTGGTCGGATAAGTGTCAGGCTTGTTTTGAGCGGCTGAAGAAGTTGCTAGTCGAGGCTCCTATACTTACTCAACCCATCTCGGGTAAAGAGTTTGTCATGTATAGTGATGCTTCGGGTGTGGGTCTCGGCTGTGTTTTGATGCAAGAAGGTAGGGTTGTGGCTTATGCTTCTCGACAGTTGAACCTACATGAGAGGAATTATCCGACACATGATTTGGAGTTAGCAGCTGTTATCTTTGCTCTGAAGATTTGGTGCCATTATCTGTATGGGGAAAAGTGTAGGATCTTTACGGACCATAAGAGTTTGAAGTATTTCCTCACGCAGAAGGAGTTGAACATGAGATAGCGTCGTTGGCTTAAGTTGTTTAAGGACTATGACTGCATAGTGGATTACCATCCGGGTAAAGCCAATGTAGTCGCTGATACTTTGAGTCGAAAGTCGGTTTCAGCTTTGTTCCTGAGACCGTTGAGATGGAGCTTTGATTCAGATGGAGCTTTGATTGCTCAGTTGAGAGTGAAGCCTACCTTGAGACAGAGGATTGTGGATGCTCAGAGGGATGATGAGAGGCTACAGCGAATTACGCAAGAGGTCAGATCGGGCAAGCAGTTAGATTTCTCAGTTCTGGATGGAGTGTTAATGTATAGAAACCGCTTATGTGTGCCTGAGGATGAGGAGTTGAGGAAACAGCTTATGAGTGAGGCGTATAGTACGGTTTTCACTATGCATCCTGGCAGTGAAAAGATGTATCGGGACATGAAACAATTTTATTGGTGCTCCGGTATGAAGAGGGATATTGTGGATTTTATGTCCAAGTGCTTGACATGTCAGCAGGTAAAGGCCGAGCATCAAGTTCCTTCGGGATTGCTTACTTCTTTATCCATTCCCGAGTGGAAGTGGGATGATATAGCCATGGACTTTGTATCTGGTTTGCCTTTGACTCAGAGGAAGCATGACTCAGTTTGGGTGATAGTGGATCGGCTTGCGAAGTCAGCTCATTTCTTGCCGGTGAGAGTGGACTATCCGATGGATAGGTTGGCCAGTATCTATGTGGATGAGATAGTTCGGTTGCATGGAGTGCCTTTATCCATAGTATCAGAGTAGGACCCAAGATTCACTTCGAAGTTTTGGAAGGAATTGCAAAGAGCTTTGGGTACCAAGTTGAACTTCAGTACGGCATTCCATCATCAGACAGATGGTCAGTCAGAACGGGTCATTCAGATTCTGGAGGATATGTTGAGGGCTTGTGCTTTGGATTTTCCAGGTAGTTGGGATAGATATGTGTCGCTTATAGAGTTTGCCTACAATAATAGCTATCAGTCGAGCATCGGTATGGCACCATATGAGGCTTTATATGGTCGGCAGTGTAGGACTCCGATTTGTTGGACCGAGCTATCCGAGCATTCAGTGATTGGACCAGAGTTGGTCACGGATACGAGGAGAAGATCACAGTAGTGCAGCGAAATTTGAAAGCGGCTAAGGATCGACGAAAGTCCTATACCAACTTGAAGAGGAAAGATGTGCAGTTTGAGGTCGGGGACAAGGTTTTCCTTAAAGTTTTGCCTTGGAGGAAAGTGCTTCGGTTTGGTAAGAAAGGCAAGCTTAGTCCTCGCTTCATTGGTCCTTATGAGATTTTGGCTAAGGTTGGTCCGGTAGCCTATAGATTGGCTTTACCGATAGAGTTGGTGAAGTTGCACGATGTCTTCCACGTTTCGATGCTTCGTCGGTAAAGGTCAGATCCGTCGCATGTCCTGTCGGTTCAGGATGTGCAAGTACAACCAGATTTTTCTTATGATGAGGAACTGAGAGCTATTCTAGCTAGAGAAGTGAGAAAGCTTAGGAGTAAGTTGCTTCCGTTGTTAAAGTGTTATGGAATCATCATGGAGTCGAGGAAGCGATGTGGGAACCAGAGGAATCGATGAGAGCTCAGTACCTGCATTTATTAAGTTCGGGTGAGAATTTTGAGGACGAAATTTTTGTTAGTAGGGGAGAGTTGTCACACCCCATTTGGCCCTTAATAGTATGAGCCCATCTGTGTGTGCATGCATAGAGTGTGTTTTGACATGTCATAAGGGTATTTGGGTAAAATGTATATTTTAAGGGTTTTGTTAGCATGTGGGTGCATGTATATTATTAGGGTGTGAATTAGTTGGGATATGTTTGTGTGTGTATGAGCATACCATTATAGGGTATGAGTAGTTGAGTTGTGGTTGTGTGTTTTATTCACATATTAGTAGGGTGTGCATTACTTGGGAGATCATTGTGTGTGATGCATGTAGGTCATTTGGGCGTGAGTGATTAATCTCCACCAATAGGGAGAGGACACTTGTCTAGGGTTAAGAAAAGAAAAAGAAAAAGAATGAGCAAAGGGAAAGAGGCAGATCTGCTCTTCATTCCCGCTATCCCTCTTTCCCACTCTCCTTCTTCCTTTTCTCTTCATTAGAAACCCTAGCTTAGATTCTAGTTACTGTTGGTGGAAATTAATCATCTCCTTGCATCCCTTTGGTAAGTTTAGTACATATCTTCATCTTTTTCTTCATCTTCTTCTACATTATAGTTAGGATTTTTAATCTAGGGTTTGTTATTTGTTTGTATTTTGGGTGTTCTTCGATGTGTTGTGCTTAGCTGAGCCTCCTCGCGATCTTAAAGGAAAAGAGAAGGCTGGGAGTAGTGGAACTAAGTGATTGAAGCTAGGATTACAGGTTTGGGAAAATTGCATTTGCTGGGTTTTTGCTGTGTGATTATTTACTGTGTATTTGCTTTATTTGATCCTTTTAATGATATTGATATTGCATGTTGGGATTTGAATGAATGGGTTTTGATGGTGGTTAATGCATGAGGATTGGAACCTTAAGAATGAGTTTACTGTGTTAATATTTTTGGGTTCTGATACTTCAAAGTTTTGAATGAGTTAATATCTGTTTTGGATGGGTAATTGTTAAGGAAGTGATTTTGTATTATTTATGTTGGTTTTTGCGTGCTTGAGGAAGCTAATTCCAGGTAAGAATGATTTGGATTTGAGTTGGGATGATTTTCTAGGAATTCTGGGTTCTGGGTGAATTTCACGACATTAGGGTTTTGAAAAATTGGAAAATTGCGTTAGTTGTCTCTTCCATAAATTCGTTTCCTTTGTTGCCGTCTGTGTGCTTGTCCTAGTCGTGCTTAGGCGTGTGAGTAGTGTCCATCTGGTGAGTATTTCTTCTCTTTTTCGCCATCTGAGGGAGCAGTGTGAGAGCCAAAACACGAGACATGCTCTGGCAAAGAGCCAGAACACGAGTCGTGTTCCAAAACACAAGACGTGCTCTGGCAGAGAGCCAGAACACTTTCCAGAACACGTTCTAGAACACGAGACGTGCTCTGGCAGAGAGCATGAGCACGAGTCGTGCTCCTCAAGCACGACTCGTGTCCCTCAAGGCTTCTGTCCCTCCTGTTTTCTTCAAACTTAAATGTATATTTTCAATCCTTTTTCTTTTGTTTTGAGTTCTTTAGTCCTCATTTATGTGTTTTTAATGTGCAAATGATATAATGGGTATTTTAACTTAGCCAAATAATGAGTAATGTATACGATGTTGCATGTTATAAGATGTTGAATGATATTGGGTTATGCATGTCTTATTTATGATTCATTGATATGGATGTGAGTATAATTATGTATTACTCTTGGAACCATGATTTGAATGATGCATAACCTGCTAGAGTCAAGTAAGTGGATAGTTAGGCATGCCTAATAGAGTCTTTAGCTGCAGCCTCAGTTCTGTTTGGACCCCGATTAGGTCCCCGTTTGGTTCCTCGCGAACCCCTTCAGTATTTGGATCTTGTTTAAGGTCCCCTCAGTAAAATGTTTTGTAGTTGATAAAATGAAATGGTTTTCGATTCGTACCCGTAAGGTACTGTCAGTATTCGATTCATACTCATAAGGTACTGTCCGTATACTCGTTATCCACTATTGTGAGTCAGCAGGTGCTCTTTTTGTTTTGTTCTGCTTTGATATGATTACAAGAATACGGTATCCAGATGCGTATAATGATGAGTATGAGAAATTAATTAAAGTGTCAATGAATGTGGATGTGAACTTCTGAATTCATGTCTTTATTATGCAAGTATGATTATATAGCTTATATCATTATCCGCATTTGTCATACTATATGTGTATGGCATTGACGACCATTGTGAATGGCCGTCCATTCTTTTGTTGTTTGTTCCCCACTAAGCGTTTATCGCTTAGCACGGTGTTTTATCCGTGCAGGTGCGGAGGATGGTGTGCCTTTGGGAGAGTCATCGCCAGTCAAGCCAACACAAAGGGATTAGTGTTAGGGCTTTATTTTTGATAGCATGTTGATTTTTTTGTATTGAAACTCTCTTTACACCATTATTTTTTAAAGCTTCCGCATTTACATACTATGTAATTATTTTATTCTGGCTTTTGATCAGAACATTTTTTTAACGAATTTTGCTATTGTAATGATGGATTATTCTGATTTCCCCGTAATGATGTATGGTTATTATGTATGAATGTATTCTTTGTATCTTTATCTGCTTGGTGACACACCCATCTCATATGGCTTCTCACTCCTTGAGGATGAATACGCCTATGTATGGGTAGGGGGTGTTACAACCATGGTCTGAAACAGAGAAGTTGAGCAACCGTTAGTGCCCATCCTGATTGGTTGACTCCTGTACAATGCACATTGTTCGACCAATTAGATGCAAAGATCATCATTTCTAGCAAGTTCATGAGTATGAAGACACTCATTGAACTGGTAATTCAAGATAGGGTGTTATCTATGCTGAGAAATATTGGATGGGAGGACTTCTTTTGTCTGAATGGTCCAATTCATCCTGAGATAACATTGGAGTTTCTTAGTACTTTTAAGTACTCTCCAAGGTTATCTAAGGATGATGTGAACACCATTCCGTTCAGAGTGACGAATATTCCTTACTTTCTTTCGATTTCAAACTTAGCTAGATATTTAAGACTACCAGTGGATGGGGAAGTACATATTTTGGGTGATTCAGTTACACATTGGGCTGTCATCGGGAAGCCCAATATGCACTTCAATACTAACAACACCAAGTCAATTAAGCTTAGCTCTCCTGTCTATGAATACTTACATAGAGTCATGACCTCTTCGGTGTTCATGCGACCAGGATGTCCTAGCAATGTAACCATACTAGGATTATTCTTTTTATATGTTTGGAGACTACATCAGAGTCAATGTTGTACCCTGGTTGTTTAAGAAACTGAAGAGAGCCACTGCTACTTCAAGGAAGAGGATCGAGATTGGTGGACTGATCATCATGATTATGAGAGCCCTACATCAGCCTACTCCTGAGATGGGACCATCTTTAAGGTCATCAAACTTGCTTGATGAGGAGGTAGTGCTTAGGTGTAGGATTGCTATAGAGGATCCTTCTTTCAAGTTTGGGTATAGATTGAGGAGAGCAAAAGAGATAGGTGTTCAAGACTCTGGTGAGGACAGAGAGGGTGATTTTGATGATGATGGTACACACCAGCCAGTTGATCATGATGTTGATGCTCCACCACCACCTCCGCCACAGAGAGCGACAGCGAGTACTTCCAGTAGGAGGGTGAGACAGCGGATAGACACTCTATTCTCCCCTCCATATATGAGTCTTTATACTCAAGTACAAGTGAGTCATCTTCTTCCAAAGCCCCTCTACCTTCAGCTCCACCACATTTAGATGCTTCGATAGTCCAGACTCTGATATCAGAGATGCAGTCTATGACTCCTACGATTAACCGATTTGAGACTTCAATATGCATGCTTCAAACTTCATTTAGTGAGTGGTGCTACACTTTCCACCTCGAAAGGCACTTGAGCAGTCCCTCTAGTTCCTTGTCCGATCGGGGCACCTTTGGACTTCTTGTTACTAGCAACTCCACCATCCGGTGCTCTCCTCTTCTGTTCTATTCTTTGCTTTGCCATCTAGGATTCTTCCAACTTTATAGCTACAGCCACTAACTGATAGTATCCAACCAGATGCATAACTGCCATTGCTGACAATGGACCTCTAATGACTTCTCTTAATCAACCCTGAAAATGCTGGCACTTAAAGTCTTCTATCAGCAGTGGTTCGGACACATACTTGGTCAAATGGCTAAACTCTATCTCGTAGTCGCTGACCGATAAGTTCTCCTGTTTCAAATTAATAAATTCATTCCACTTTGCCTCCCGATAGGCCTTGGTCACATATTTCTGCTCAAACTCTTTCACGAAGAACTCCCATGTCAACTCAGCTGGTCTTTGGGGATTGAAAAGCACAAGGTTCCACCAATCATATGCTGATCCTTGCAAAAGCGATACAACACAAGTAACTTGTTGATGCGGAGGGCAAACTATCTCTTGTAGAATCCGATTAGTTCTCTTCAACCAGAATTTCGCCACATCCGATTCGTCCAAAGAGGTTCCATGGAATTCTTCTGCTCCCCTTTTCCTTATAAGTTTAGAAGGAGCGTTAGGAGCAGTCAATCTGTCTACCACTTGTAGTAAACCTTGTACCAATGCCGGATCAAAACCCTGACCTTCTACTGGTGTACGTTCACGTGCAGGTCTATCCTGACCGACCGGATTACTTCCCACCGGATTCACACTTTCCATCGTGTCGCCCATATACTCACTTGGATCCGACTCCATCTAGACACTACACAAAACAACATCTGCATTAGGCCACAACTCTAAAAAGAATCTCATGTACAGACTCTATACTCAACCAATCACATAGAACCAGAATCGATTAAACCGGTGCTCTGATACCACTAAATGTAACACCCCAGTACCCCCGTTGGAAGGACACCGGAGCGTTACCCGATAAAACATGACGATGAACACATATATACATACATGCGCATAAGCGGAAGCATACTATGAGGCAAAAGATAGTCTTTATACATATACAAATACTTACAATAATTACAAAAGAGCTCTAAACATTTACATATGCCATTTAATAGAATTACATAATACATAAACAAAAATTCAGGAATTTACAACAAAATAAAACTCTAACTCCTATGTGGCCAACCCTTGCAGATGCACGACACGACCCGAACCACAAACCTGTCACCTGCACGAGAAAATAGCCCGTGCTAAGCAATAACGCTTAGTGGGGAGGACAAAACAACCGAAAATATGCATATACAATACTTGCAATAATAACTTATAAATACAACCCAGCTATGAAATGTATAATCAATATCTTATTCAATGTCAGAACAACCAATTATACATATAATAAGCATATTAATATATTTTTCGCTTCATGCATATTCCTACAATATAAACAATTTACTAATATTATCATATTTAATTTTAAGCTTCGTAGCATAATACATCATATTTCATATACAACGTCATGCAACGTATATTCACATTCGTATGTAAAAGAAAGACATGGCATCAACATTTATTACATATGTTCTAATATAACACTACACATTCCAAACATGTAGATTAAAGTACGTATCACAATGCTAACTATGAACTCATATACATTTATCATTTAATTATATGCTTAATCATCATATTCATATGGAACACGTATTAACATATTAGCCTGATTAGCCTGAATATACACTTAAGAAGTGGATGCAGTCATTTGGATATTGATAGGACACAGTATCCCAAGCATATGGAGACATGAGTCTCAAACAAATCATATTCATATGGAGACCGAAGCCTCAATTCATGTGAAACGACCCAAACGGGGTCGAGACCAGGATCCAAGCGGGACCCACATATAGCAGCTGCACACACACTGACCTAGATAAGCACTTATCTATCCACTACTATTGACTATTCAGGCTCACGAACAACTCCCATGCGTTCTAGTATCTTTATCATATACTGAGAACTAGTTCAAGTATAATCATATCAGTTTATCAATACTTGTGTATCTAATCAAGATGAAGACATATAAATCATATACAAATCTAATTAAGAACTTATAATTTATCAAGTAATAGGCCATATAAGACAAATCATGTGTCATGTAATGAAAACCCATGTAAAAGAAGCTTTTGAACTCTTTTTCAAAACAGGGCAGGAGAGGCCTCACTATCGCGCTCGCGACAGTGAGATGAAGAGAAGCTAGTCACGAGTTGCACATGCAGTGGCAACTCGTGACGATAGTGTCTCGCAAGCGCCTTATAGAAAGGGCGGTCACGAGTCGTGATCCTCCCTCATGACTCGTGACACCAACCTGTCTCTCCTCACAGAAAAGGGACGGTCACGAGTCGTGAACCTCCCTCACGACTCGTGACACCAAAGTGTCTCTCCTCGCAAAAAAGGGACGGTCACGAGTCGTGATCCCCCCTTCACGACTCGTGACTGCCAAGGGAAGAGGGTCATGAGTCGTGATCCTCACTAATGACTCGTGACCTTCCTCTCACATCTGCAGAGCGGTAATCCCGCTACAAGGAGAAGAGCCGGTTCTGTTGCGCTCGCGACAGGATCGATTCTTCTCGATCTCGAGAAACACAGAAATAGAATTTGAAGAAAATCACAACCCAAATTCACCCAAACCCATATGTCATGCAATTTCACAAAAACACGTACCTTTATCACTTTCCAATCATGCTTATAACACTTAGAAGTCAAATTACATAACAATTACACAAATCAAAACAACATATAATAAGGTTGTATAAACCCAGAAATTCATCTCATATTCATGTAGGTACACTTCTAAATCAGCATGCAAACCACTGTAACTATCTCATCAAAATCATTTACACAATCAATTCTATTCATGCATTTTCATATACCAAATCACACAAATAACAAATAATTGCATATCAACTTAAAATCAAAAGAGAAAAGAACAACCACTCTCAAATATACACAGGCAAATACAAACTCCCAAACCTGATGAAGATCTCCTTCCATCTTCAAGACCCATTCTTTTCTAGCCTTGTTCTTCTTCTATACACCCAAATCTTGCACAAACAAACCCAAAATCCTTAATCCAAAACCCTAGATTCCCCAAAAATCAAAACAACTAGAAGAAGAAGAAGAAGATCCAAGCACAAATAACCAAAACCTAACCACTTACCTCTTCAATCTTGCTCCCAAACACTTCCAAATTAGTTCCAAATCGCACAACTAAGAGAGGAAAAACAAGAAACGGGAAAGGGAAAAAAGAAAAGAGAGAACGGGAAGGAGAGGAGGGCAAAAACATGAACATCTCCTTTCCCTCTCTCTTCTTTTCCTTTTCTTCTTTCTCATTTATTGCTCACACCTACCAAGCCACTTGTCACCATCATACATACCCAAGTGTCACAATCTTGTCCATTCACTTATTAAGCACCTTATACCTACACACACTAGATAACTTCCATAATAACCATAACATCCTTGGTACACTACACATGGTCCACTAAATAATTCCTCACTTAACACTTAAATCCTTAATAATCAAATTCCAACATGCGCGAATTACCGAAACACCCTTAATTTTTCGACTTATCTTGCGAATTCCGACTAGGCCCTTATCAGGGTGTTACAAATCTCTCCCCCTTAAGAAATTTCGTCCTCGAAATTTCCTCGGTAGTCACTTACACAGATAACTCCAAGGCCTAATCTCCAATTCGTTATTACTCATACCATACAGCTATCAAATCATACACACTTCACAGCGAAATCAAACTACTCATGGCATTTTAATTTGCAATTCTAATACTTCAAATCCATCTGACAGATATATCACTATCCTCATACACAAAACACTCATGACATAATCAACATTCTCATCTCTTTCACTAGCATGCTATAACATAACACTCTTATCTTTTTAACTCTGACTACTAACACTTCACACTTTCCTTAATGCACTACACTCTAATCCATACACTTCTTCTTAACATCAATCACTCGATGCATATCCTGTCAGCTTTTCTCAATGAACCGCGTACAATAATGCTTTTCACATACAAATGAGGGATGCGGATACAATGGTTATATAATGATTGGTATATGCAAAGTGATGCGAAAATGCAATGTAAACTACAAAAATGCACATTTTCCCGTCCCTATGCTTCACTATGCTTATGTTCACTCGATTCAAAGGAAATAGCTGACAGGTATACAGAGTGACACTTCAAACTCACACTATGCATGTAATCTCATATCACTTAACATCTCACTAATCGATCATCTATACACTACACAGATCGACATCTGCATTAGGCCACAACTCAAGACAGACTCACATGCAAAGACTCTATACTTAACCAATCATATAGGACCAGAACCGACTAAACCGGTGCTCTAATACCACTAAATGTAACACCCCAGTACCCCCATTGGAAGGATACCGGAGCCTTACCCGATAAAACACGACGATAAACACATATATACATACATGCGCATAAGCGGAAGCATACTATGAGGCAAAAGATAGTCTTTATACATATACAAATACTTACAATAATTACAAAAGAGCTCTAAACATTTACATTTGCCATTTAATAGAATTACATAACACATAAACAAAAATTCAGGAATTTACAACAAAATAAAACTCTAACTCCTATGTGGCCAACCCTTGCAGATGCACGACACGACCCGAACCACAAACCTGTCACCGGCATGGGAAAATAGCCCGTGCTAAGCGATAACGCTTAGTGGGGAGAACAAAACAACCAAAAATATGCATATACAATACTTGCAATAATAACTTATAAATACAACCCAGCTATGAAACGTATAATCAATATCTTATTCAAAATCAAAACAACCAATTATACATATAATAAGCATATTAATATATTTTTCGCTTCATGCATATTCCTACAATATAAACAATTTACTAATATTATCATATTTAATTTTAAGCTTCGTTGCATAATACATCATATTTCATATACAACGTCATGCAACGTATATTCACATTCGTATGTAAAAGAAAGACATGGCATCAACATTTATTATATATGTTCTAATATAAAACTACACATTCCAAACATGTTGATTAAAGTACGTATCATAATGCTAACTATGAACTCATATACATTTATCATGTAATTATATGCTTAATCATCATATTCATATGGAACACGTATTAACATATTAGCCTGATTAGCCCGTATATACACTTAAGAAGTGAATGCGGTCATTTGGATACTGATAGGACACAGTATCCCAAGCATATGGAGACATGAGTCTCAGACATATCATATTCATATGGAGACCGAAGCCTCAATTCATGTGAAATGACCCAAACGGGGTCGGGACCAGGATCTAAGCGGGACCCATATATAGCAGCTGCACACACACTGACCTAGATAAGCGCTTATCTATCCACTACTATTGACTATTCAGGCTCACGAACAACTCCCATGCGTTCTAGTATCTTTATCATCTATTGAGAACTAGTTCAAGTATAATCATATCAGTTTATGAATACTTGTGTATCTAATCAAGATGAAGACATATAAATCATGTACAAATCTAACTAAGAACTTATAATTTATCAAGTAATAGGCCATATAAGACAAATCATGTGTCATGTAATGAAAACCCATATAAAAGAAGCTTTTGAACTCTTTTTCAAAATAGGGCAGGAGAGGCCTCATTGTCGCGCTCGCAACAGGAAGTCGCGCTCGCGACAGTGAGAGGAAGAGAAGCCAGTCACGAGTTGCACATGCAATGGCGACTCGTGATGATAGCGTCTCGCAAGCGCCTTACAGAAAGGGCGGTCACGAGTCGTGATCCTCCCTCATGACTCATGACACTAACCTGTCTCTCCTCGCAGAAAAGGGACGGTCACGAGTCGTGATCCTCCCTCATGACTCGTGACACCAAAGTGTCTCTCCTCGCAGAAAAGGGACGGTCACGAGTTGTTATCCCCCCTTCACGACTCGTGACTGCCAAGGGAAGAGGGTCATGAGTCGTGATCCTCACTAATGACTCGTGACCTTCCTCTCACATCTGCAGAGCGGTAATCCTGCTAGAAGGAGAAGAGCCGGTTCTGTCGCGCTTGCGACAGGATCGATTCTTCTCAATCTCCAAAAACACTGAAATAGAATTTGAAGGAAATCACAACCCAAATTCCCCCAAGCCCATATGTCATGCAATTTCACAAAAACACGTACCTTTATCGCTTTCCAATCATGCTTATAACACTTAGAAGTCAAATTACATAACAATTAAACAAATCAAAACAACATATAATAAGGTTGTATAAACCCAGAAAGTCATCTCATATTCTTGTAGGTACACTTCTAAATCAGCATGCACACCACTGTAACTATCTCATCAAAATCATGTACACAATCAATTCTATTCATGCATTTTCATATACCAAATCACACAAATAACAAATAATTGCATATCAACTTAAAATCCAAAGAGAAAAGAACAACCACTCTCAAATATACACAAGCAAATACAAACTCCGAAACCTGATGAAGATCTCCTTCCATCTTCAAGACCCATTCTTTTCTAGCCTTGTTCTTCTTCTATACACCCAAATCTTGCACAAACAAACCCAAAATCCTTAATCCAAAACCCTAGATTCCCCAAAAATCAAAACAACTAGAAGAAGAAGAAGAAGATCCAAGCACAAATAACCAAAACCTAACCACTTACCTCTTCAATCTTGCTCCCAAACACTTCCAAATCAGTTCCAAATCGCACAACTAAGAGAGGAAAAACAAGAAACGGGAAAGGGAAAAAAGAAAAGAGAGAACGGGAAGGAGAGGAGGGCAAAAATGTGAACATCTCCTTTCCCTCTCTCTTCTTTTCCTTTTCTTCTTTCTCATTTATTGCTCACACCTACCAAGCCACTTGTCACCATCCTACATACACAAGTGTCATAATCTTGTCCATTCACTTCTTAAGCACCTTATACCCACACACACTAGATAACTTCCATAATAACCATAACATCCTTGG
This sequence comes from Excoecaria cochinchinensis, assembly GCA_947683425.1. Classification (NCBI taxonomy): domain Eukaryota; kingdom Viridiplantae; phylum Streptophyta; class Magnoliopsida; order Malpighiales; family Euphorbiaceae; genus Excoecaria; species Excoecaria cochinchinensis. The sequence continues at coordinate 12,627,764 of CANTUQ010000119.1, forward strand.
TACACTACACATGTTCCACTAAATAATTCCTCACTTAACACTTAAATCCTTAATAATCAAATTCCAACATGCGCGAATTACTGAAACACCCTTAATTTTTCGACTTATCTTGCGAATTCCGACTAGGCCCTTATCAGGGTGTTACAATATATATATATAAGCGAACAATAATAGCATCAACCCAAAAAATGGCTTCAACAGCAATTATATCAACCCAACTATAGCATATATATAACTGACCTATTAAAGCACTCACACAGGTTGTTCAACAACATATCGCATTGGGTTTGTGTCTTGAATAAAGATCTTGTCTAGCTATGGTAAGGCCTATTAGGATGCTCCAACCAATTAAATGCATCTGGGTTTTCTTTCTTGATGCAGTCCATTGCTTTCTTGAATTGAGGTGCATTGCTCGCCCTAGCTGCATTTCAAATCATATCTTTCAAAGTTTTTCCCTTGAATTTCTCTCTAAAATTTTGATACGTATGTCTAACACAATTTCAGTGCTCAGATGAGTGGAATAGATCTTAAACGGCATTTATAAGTCCCTGTAATATTAATAGCAACAATCACAAAATAATGTGCATTAAATATAATGTTTGAGTAAAAAAGGTTTGAATATAATAATTTAAAAATAAATATACCTTCTGCCTGTTAGACACCCAACAAATCCTCCCACTGTCTACTATATCGAGGTCATAAGACAATGTACAAAGAAACCAATTTCATGTCTCAGTTGACTCAGGCCCATCAATGACTGCATATGCAATAGGGAAGATGCAATCATCTGGATCAATTCCAGTTGCAGTCAATAAATTACCGCCAAGCGTGCCCTTCATCCAGCATGCATCAAAACTAACAATTGGCCTACATCCAACTTTCCATGCATTCTTTAAAGGCCCTAGACATACATAAAACCCTTTAAAGTTACTTTTTCCCTAAAAATAAATGCAGTAGTATAATGATTGGACTCCATCAATTCAAGTTGATATCTCAAATGCACACTGTATTGCAAATTCCCGTCCCCATATATCCACTTCAAAGCCATGTCTTTTGCCCTCCATGCTTTCATCCTAGTTATTATATGCCCCAAATCATCCAGAACTTGCTTCCTAATTCCCTTCAAACTCCAACTAGGAGGAGCTCTAAGTTTGTCATAATATTTGCCTGCAATCCACTGACAGGTCAAATTTTTGCTCTTGAATATCTTAGAGCATGTGTGTGAAAAATTGGACGTCATTATCTGAACACTCGGGTCATCCTCACTTACATTCGAAACATACAATCTAAAATCACAAATTAGGTCTTTACATTTGCAAATACACCTAGCCTTATCATTTGTGGGAAATCACAAATCCCACCTATTATTTATGCCCCAATTTCTGCAAGCCCTTTTGAACTGTTCAAAATTACTGAACTTCATTCTATGGAGAATAATAGGGTTAGCCATATTTTTCTCTTCATTAAATTTTGGATACTTGATCCTATCACATTCTTCATCATTATTATCAACTCCTGAATGCAGCTCATCAGAATCACAATATTTAGATTCTTGTCAGAATCCACCTCAGCTATATGTATTTCAAGGGTATGTTGGCTTGATGAACTACCACTAGGCCTTCCCCTATTGTTGTCCATATCACCTTTTTCATTTAAAGCATCTTCAAAGTCATTGTCATAAGCTGATATATCATAATCAGCATCAATAAAAACTTCATTTTCATTCTGCTCACCCATTTCCCTTTCTTCGTCATTACTTTCAATTTCATCAGCTTCAACTTCAACATCTACTACCCCAACATCAACATTAATATCAGATACTACAACATCCTCATCCCTAGATTTTCTATAAGGAGTTCCATTTTCTTCCAAATCATCAAGCATATCATCTGAGAAGTGATTTACATAAATATTTACTTCTCTATTTTTCTTATCAATGCATAAAGCCATTTCATAAATAGCATTGTCCCAATCTAGTGGCCTTAAAGAGCCCTTATAAACATGTCCTAGTGGATTATAAAAATATCTGACATATCCATCACCACATAACTTTTAATCCACCTATCTATTACACTAAGGCTAATAGACTCAACGTGCCAGTCAAAACACACAACCTCACCACCATAATGTCCATCTATTCACATAACTCCTTTATAGTGCAAAATGATTGTAAAAAATTCTTTATGCAGATCTGTATAAAAAATAATCTATATAAAAAATAAATAAATACTCCCAAACCTAGAGATTCTATGTTCTTCTTAAAATAAATAATATGCACGTTTATCTATTATTAAAATAACAATTGTTCACATATTAAATTGGGTTTAACAGCCAACATTATTCATGGAAGGGGAAACAATCTAAGTCAGTGCTTAGAATAATACAAACTAAGCCATCAAATTACTAAATATTTTAGCAACCCACGTTACATAACAGCATCAAATAGTATAATTTAATCACTAAGGAAATTACATGAATACCTTATGTTATCCAACCAAAAAAAATTAATTTAAATATTGTAATTTCATGGTTTACATACCATATTGTGGTGGCCCTGTGTCCTCAATTCTTCTAAAAGGATGGACTATTGTGGTCCTTAATGTCTTTTTCTCTACTTTCAAACCTTTTCTCTTTACTTCCATTTACTTCAAACCTCTCTGTTTATTCCCTAAAAGAAAAAAAAATGATTTTTTTAGTTTATTTTTGTTCCCCTAAAGTTGAGCGGGACATTTCCCGCTCTTAGTCCCACAAGTATATTTTGTGAAAATGAAAGTGATGAAAAAGACAGAGAGAGAGAAAGAAAGATAGAGACCGATATGTGATCAGTGAACAAAAGAAAGAGAAATAAAGAGAGATCAAGATATGGCCTCACCGAGATAGACTTACAGACCGATGAGACGTCGGTGGGAGGAATAGATGGCGAGAAGGCGCGACGAATAGAGAGATAGATGGAGACACATCGACGAAGAGACTGATAGATGGAGATAGTTGAGAGACCAAGAGAGACCCACGATCAGAAACTGGCAATAGATAGAGACTAGAAAGTAAGAGGCAATAGAGAAAGAGAAATGCGATACAGACCTTAAGGCATACTGAGAGGCCAGAGAGAGACAGAGGGGGAGAAGAGGTCAGTTAAAAAAAATCTGTAATTTTATCTTTTTTTTTTTAAATTGCCACGTTGGATCAAGTCAGCATCTAACGTGGCAATTTATCCTACATGGCGATGTTTCTCACCGTTTTTCCACACCGATCGCTGGATCCATCAAAATCTGGTCATTATGACCATCCTGATGCAAAATAAAAGCTGAGTTATTTTTTCGATACAAATCGAAGTTCAGTGACCATAACGTTACAAACTCGAAAGTTTAGTTACCACCGATGAAATTAACCCCATGTGTGTATATGATTAGATTAGTGGAAATTCTTGGATTAGTAATCACCACTAAGCACATTTAATGCTCAGCACGTAGTTGTATTGATTGCATGTAGGTACAGCCCAGAGTTTGTGAGGAGCAAACATACCTCATTTTGGGAGCTAAAGGGTTAAAGAAAAATGAAGAGTTATTTTGTATGTAATATATGGAATATGCTATGTATCTATATGGATTTAATGGATTTATGTATTGGCATGTATATGAACAAACTTATATATATAATTATTGAATGATAGAAATGTATGGTGGTTGACATGATGGATCTTCATGATGGATGGTTGTGATAAATTTTGTTGTTCCCTGGATGGGTTGAGTTTTGCTTGAATTTGCAGGTTTGGTATGTCAGTATTATAGCCATCATACTGCTAGAATTTTATTTAAAGAAATAGTATTTTAGACAGTTATAAGTCATCGACAATTAGTAATAAGAGTTATTTGGTTAAGTAAAGTAAGTAAATGGCAAATTGGAGAATGGTGTCATGGGAGTTCAAGCAAAGGAGGAAAAAAAAATTACCCGAATTTTTACTAAGTAACTTATTTAAGTCATACTTCCAATAATCATGATAATCGATACCGGTTATAACATATGTATTGTATAATGCGTTAAAGGTGTTATAGAGAGGACTTATAATGCTGGATGCTGTACTTCTTAAGCATTTGCTTGGTTTCAGCCTGGAATTGCACTCTCTTATCGACACGATGTGGTGTGGAAGACCGTATCTGCATATCAAATGTCACTCAATAAATCTAGCCATTTCCCAAGCTCCTAGCTTCTTGAAAGATTGAAAGATTCGGCTTTACCCATTTAGTGACGTAATCAATAGCTACCATGATATACCGATGTCCATTTGAAGTTGTAAGATGTATTTCTCCCATAATGTCAATTCCCCAAGCTGTGAATGGCCAGGAGATGTAAGGTTACACAATTCTAAAATCGATAAATGTCTTAGGTCTGTATACTATTGACATAGGTGACATTGCTTGACATATCTAGCACAATCAATGTCCTTTGTAAGCCAAAAGAACCCTTGATGCATGATCTTCTTTACGAGTGTTAACCCATTCATGTGAGCACCCCTGCATTTGTCTCTTCCATCATCTTTTGAGCCTCTTTCTCATCTAAACACCTTAGCTTAATTCCATCAGGTTACCTTTTATAAAATATTCCATCTATGCTAATGACCTGAGTAGATAACTTGTGAATCATTCTTTGATCTTTCTTGTGGCTTCCTCAGGAAATTTTGACCTCCCTAGATAGTTCTGAACATCATAAAACCATGGCTTTCCATCAGTAGCCCCAACATCCATTATCTGTTCGACTTCAAAGCATGGGTTATTTGAGCTAGCAATCAATACCGGCTTCATGACTACTCCTTCCGAATTATCCCATACAAATACTAAAGTGGCGAGGGCATCCGCCAATTAGTTCTCATCCCTAGGAACATACCTGAAAGTACATACCTCAAATTGACTGCTCAGCATCTTTAAGCATTTTATGTATGGTAGCAATCATTCCTCCTTAACTGCCTATTCACCTCAGATTTGATGAATCGTTAATAATGAATCTAGAAAGACCTTTGCAATTTTTGTCCCTAAGGCCAATGATACTTCTAACCCAAAAACACAGGCTTATACTCAGCTTTATTATTAGTGGCCTTATATTTCAACTTCTTAGCTAAGGGAAGTTTCTCCCCATATGGGGTTACAAGGATCACCTTGGCTCCGACTCAATTACTATTAATTGCTCTGTCAAAATACATCTACCAAACTTACACGAAAATAGTTACAATATCTTCATCAGGAAATTGGCACTCAACCCGGTCTCCATCGAGGGGATGTTCAGCTAAGCATTCTGCTACGACCCTTCATTTAATGGTTTTCCTAGTGATGTACTCTATGTTAAATTCTTGTAGGAAGATCAACCATCTTGCCATTTTCCCTAACAAAGAAGGTGCTTCTTGAAGGTATCTAAGAGGATTTTGCTTAGCAATTGCCTGTACCTTGTAAGAGTGAAATTAGTGTCTCAACTTCTTAGAAGCCCATATTACTGCTAGACAAATCTTCTCCACTTCAACATACTTGGCTTCATAAGGAAGGAATTTCTTACTAAGATAATAGACCTCAAATTCGACTCCAAACTAATCTTCCTACTCCAATATGACTCCTATTGAATTCTCCTTAATTGCCATTTAAAGAATTAAATGCTTCATTGGTCATAGCGGTCGCAGGACCAGAGGGTGCAGAAGGTACTCTCTGATGGTGTCAAAGACTTTCTGGCAATCGTCGTTCCATTTAACTAGCCGATCGTTCCATTGATGTGCTGCAGTTTGCCTAGGAAACCTCTAACCTCCTTCTCTTTTTGAGGCACAGACATTTCTCTGATAACTTTGACCTTCTCAAGATCCACTTCAATTCTCTTTCGGCTCACCATATGACCTAATAACTTACCTAACGTGAATCCGAATATGCATTTCTTGGGGTTGAGGCAAAGATTGTACTTGTCGATCCTTCGAAAGAACTTCTCTAGAGCTCCAAAATTACCCTCTCGAGTAGTTTATTTGATCATCATGTCATCGGCATAAACTTCCACTTCCTTATGAATTAGATTATTTAGGATTTCGGTAGCCATTCTCTGATAAGTTGCCCCGGCATTCTTTAATCTGAAAGGCATCACTCTGTAGTAAAAGTCGTCTTAATCCTGTCTACCGTCTTATTGAGAATCTAATTATATTCAGCATACCCGCCAATGAACCTATACATACAATAGGCAACTACACTATCGATCAAAATGTCTATATGGGGCAAAAGAAAGTCATCTTTTAGACAAGCTTTATTCAAATCTAGATAATCGATGCATTCCCGGTCTTTTCCATCCTTTTTAGCCACAAGAACAATATTGGCTAACCAAGTTGGGTATTGAACTTCCACTAGGAAATTAGCATCAATTTGTTTGCGGACTTCCTCTTTCACTTTTTCTGCCCATTCTGGCCTAAGTCTTCTGAGCTTCTACTTGACCAGCTTGTGATCCAGGTATGTGGGTATATGGCATGATCTATGACTTCATAGTCAATCCCTGGCATGTCTTCATAGGTCCATGCAAAGATATTTTTGTATTCTTTTAATATTCTCTCAAATTTTCCATCTTTTCAGGACTTATGTCGGATGCTATCAAGATTTCTTTCGGATTTTCCAAGCTTTCTAGATTAAATGGCATAGTATTAGTTGAGTTAATATCGAATATGAATGAGTTATGATCATGATTATGAGTCATGAAATCATGAGAAATATAACACAAGTAAGCAAAGTTGTTCACATTATTAACATAACCATTACAACATACATCATTGTTAAAAAGTTCAGGAATAAAAAGGATTTCTGAAAAGCTATTATCTTTAGCTTCTTTTGGCTCTGGCGCTGCAGTTGACGCTTCAACAACCTCCTTGTAGGGCGGGGACTTTTTAACTTCTCCCCTTATGATCTTTAGGCCTTCAATCTTTAATTCTGACTTTGGCATTTCAGCTTCCATCTTCTCCTTCCCCTCCACCCTGGTAGCCAGTACATTGTTAGTGACAATCTCTTCCGAAACCTCATGATACCAAACACTACTCTGAGTCATGATCTCCTCATCCCAAAAACTTTCAACTTCTTGATAGTTTCACTAGACCAGTCGAATACATCACTAAAAATTTCAAAACCCGAGATGATCTTGCCTTTAACCCATTGAGGCTCAGCCTCTCCACAATAAGCACATTCCGATGCAGGTACGAAACTTTCCATAATGTAAGGCACTTCAGCAGACTTCTCCTTGGCCTTACCTTTGGCACTTATACCTGCAAAACCCAAAACCTTTTTATCCTTTTGACCCCTTATGGCGATTGCTATTTGTGGCCCTTGTGATCCTTGCCCAATCCAACACCTGGCCAGAAATTCATATGACCACCTAAGGGCTTTCGACTAACTCACTTTCCACTTTCATCATTGCTATGTGAAAACCATTAAAGGGCTATTTGGAGATCTCTAGGATAGACACTTAGTTTTCTTTAGCAGCCTTAATTGTCACTATCTGGCCTTCATTAGGGATCTTGATCATCTAGTGAAGAGTAGATGGAACCCCTCCTAACTTATAGAACCATGGCCTTCTAAGCAATACAAAGAAATTGGTTGGAATTGGTAGGACAATAAACTCAACCTCAGTTTTCATCGGCCCTGTGTAACAACCTAAAATACACGTCAACAGTAATAAGGCATATTTAGGGGTTATCGGTAACCAAATATGCTTATTTCGGTCATTAGAGTAAAAGTTTAGTAAGTATGGCAGGTTGAAATTTGCTAATTATGACTTGATTACATTAAAATAATGAATCTTGTGGACCAATGTTTAAGATCAAGTTAGTTGTAAGGCCAATGTAAGCAAAAAAAAAAGGAAGAAAGAGAGGATTGATATACAAATTTCAAAGCCAGCCAATGGGAATTTAACACTTTGCAATTAGGATAAGTGAAGGGAATTGAATTTAAAAGAAAAATGAAGGTCAATTTAAGAAGGGGGACTTTCAAAAATTCCAGCTCTTTCTCTTCTTCTTTATGTTCTTGCTCTCTCTTCCATCTTCTACTTGGTTGCTCAAGGAGATTTGAAGGAGAAAAGTGAGTTTCTGTGTGATTGGTTTTCTTGTGATTTTGAGAATTTTTCTCTTCTTATCCTATAATTTGAATGATTTGAGATATTATAATTATAATGTGATGATAATTGATGGTTGATGTGGTGTTGTGGTTGGTTGTGTGGTTGGAAGTTAGGAATTTGGCAAATGGAAGTTTTAGGGGAGATGTTGTCCAATTTCACCCTTGACCTTTTTTCAGTTTTTAGACTATAACTCAGTCTAGGAATATCCAAATCAGATGATTCTAGAGCCATTAGAACCATGACTTCGATACCTATAAATGTCTAAGAAATGTCCTTGAGCTAATTGTTTCTCTAAGACCATTAAAAGTGGCCAATGTAATGCCCCTCTGCCCCCTGGAAGGACAAGGGAGCGCTACACGACACTAAACATGCAATTACCATTAAGCTTACATTATTTAATCCTTGTTATCACTACTATTCATATTAATATGCACTAATGACTACAGGTCATGCATTCCACTAGGTTATACACCATCACTAATTATTCACTGTTCACTATTACAGATTACAAGTTTCACTACAATAAGCCACTTATAACACTATACATGTACAAAAAGAACAGCTATTATAAAAATGGAGCTCTACTATACAGAACTTTACAAAACATTACACTTAAGAGGACACTTCCTGCTCCTATGGTGGCCTGCAGAACTCCTTCAAAAACTCGGCTCCAATCTACAACCTACACGGGAGACAGGCACCCGTGCTAAGCGATAACGCTTAGTGGGGATGTAAACACAAGCACTAACACAATAATCACGAAGCACTATGCAAATAAGAACATGCTTAATACACATGGCATATCATATACACTCACTAAATCAATATTACACTAGCGTGCCAATATACCGCAGTTTATGTTAATCACACATCATATATTGTCTATAACATACTTTATGTCACTATTCACTTACCAAGTTCAATATTCACTTCACTATATCAATGAAGAACAATAAGTCACTATCAATCAACAATCATGTACACTGGTCATTAGTCACTACGCTAAGCCATTTGTAGGCTCACTGCACTATCACTAATTCAATAGCATGGCATAAATATTGCACTATCGTTAAGAACAATAATACCAATACATATTTATCACGAACACATATAATATCTTTGTTATTGATTAATAGCCTGTATATTCTTAGAGGTGGATACGGGTACACTATTCAATAAACACTAGAGACCGAGGTCTCGAACACTATATCACTAGAGACAGAAGTCTCGAACACTATATCACTGGATACCCATCGGTATCAATCACTAGACACCCGTCTGTGTCACACTAGCAGCCGCAAATCACTAGCCCTTCATAAGCATGCTTATTTATCCATGACCCGACTATAGGCTTATAAGTACATTGGTTCATTTGTTCATTCACTACACATACATATGCATGTTATCATTCTTTCACATATTATAATTATTCGCGTAACAGAATTCATTCGCATGTCATGGTTCATTTTCATGGCAATGCTCATTCTCATGTTAAAATCCAAGCACATAAGTTATTTATCGCATATGTAATTATTTTGCTTTATGATGCAATCAAGCTTAGTTAGGCTAATCATGCATCTCTAGTTCGCATGGTGATGTATTCGCGTAATGATGCACTTAAGCTTAGTTAGGCTATCATGCATCTCTAATTCGCATAGTCACATATTCGCATACTGATGTGTTCACATTTTCATCTTATTTGTATGCTTATAAACTTCATTTATCACTTATGTAATGCTCATACAATAAGGTTCTCATTCATAGATATGATTACACTAGTTACACATGCATTGCCAAAATAGAGGGGTCACGGTCACAACCAATCTGGTTGTCACTGTGACATACTGAATAACCAAAACAGAATGTAGTTTGTGATAGGTCACGGTCACAACCACTTTGGTTGCCACCGTGACTTATCACCAACTCACAGCAGAATGCATTTCAGGGGTATGTCACGGTCACAACCACTTTGGTTACCACCGTGACATACATCCAACACAAAACAGAATGCTTATTTTGACACCTCACAGTCACAACCAATTTGGTTGTCACCGTGACCCATGCCAAATTGCCATTGCACAGCTGTGTTTTACCAAGACACATCTGTGCTTTTTCTCACACTTTGCATTCTTGCATTCTCATGCTTTGGCAACCCTTTCCACTACACAAGCATACTTTACCTCTTCATTTACATGCCATGATACACAACCAAACTCTTACATACTTCATTCCATATCCACTATTCACTTTGGCACACAAACATTCAAGGCACTATAATCACACTAACTAATTTGAGCATGCCAATAGGTTTCACAAATCACTACATGACATTAACTCTAATTCCATTTCAATAGTCACTTTACACTAGCTCACTATCTAATTCAAATCATTAGCAATATTTCACACATATTAGCATATCAAATCACACAATTCACACATAATCCCTAACCTCTTGGAGCACTCCTTCCTTTACTCTTCTATATCACTTTCTCTTTTCCCTTGGCTAGTCTACTTGGCTCTTCAACTCATAACACATACAATACATACAAATTCATGAGGCTATACTCATAATCTTAACAATCAAAATCAGAATTAGAAGAAGATGAAGGAGATACACTACATACTACATACCTTTCTAGTCAATACTCTTCTTCTAAACTATCACTATCCACTCTTAGGACTCCATGGTCAATGAGAACAAATAAAAGAAGAACAAAATGGAGAATGAACTTATGAGAGAGTGAGAGCCGGCTCAAGGTAATTGAATATCAGATTTTTACCAACCTCCCCACCTCATGCTTACATGTAAACATGAGGTGTCAAGTTACTAGCAACCCATAGCTAGGTGGCTGCCCTAACACATTCCACTTGGACTCCACTAACATCAGCTGAATCTACTAACTTTGATTAACTTAATTAACAGCCATTACACAAATTAATCTTTATTTGCTAGTTAATCATGCAAAGTACAATTCAGCCACTATAATACTTTATTTCCTTTCAATTGGGTCCTTAGTTTCATATTTCAATCAAGTCCAATACTATAAACCTAATTATCATACACACAATTACACTAATGTCACTCATTTCTACCAGGGCTACTTTCGGGGTGTTACAGCCAAAATAAAAGGGTTTCTATTTTGGCGAGGTGATTGGAACAAGTTCTATTTATGGTGTTATTTGACCCTATTTTGGTTTTTGTGCTATAAATCTAGTAAGATATCTCCAATTTGGGTGATTCTAGATATCTCCAATTTGGGTGATTCTAGTGGCACTTAAACTGTAACTTCCATGTTTACAAATGTCTTTGAAAGAGCTATAATTTATTTCTGGCTTTAAGATCCTCAAAAATGTCCAAAATAGTAGCCTTTATTTTTGGAATAGGGTCTTTAGAGCATTTGTGCGTCGGTTGTCATATCTCCTTGGTTATAGCTCCAAATGATTTAAAATCCATGCCATTAGAAATTTAACGTCTTAGGGATCATTTGTTAAGAAGAGAACTTTGGCTAAAAATAAGGTCTACTCGTTGATTTTTGAGTGGATAATTAGGTTGGAAAATTTAGGGAGGTGCAATGTTGTGTTACCAAAAAAACATAGCTGGGCCCGAGAAGCATAATTGTGCCCGCTGAAACACAGTTGTGCTTTAATGTAATATTTTTTTTATAATTTAATTTATGAATTTTGCTACCAAATGAACTCGTATTTGAACCAAATTAAATATGATGATTATTTAACAATAATAAATGATATTTGTTAAGTTTTTGTATTATGTTATAATTATTCATGTGATTTAGTTTCCAACTTGAATACGCTTCTAACCTAAACTTCCTGAAACTTATTTAGCATATTCAAAAGACTTGTGATTATAGCATTGACCAAGAATATATTGGATTATATTATGGATAATATGATAGGTACTAAATTGATTATATGCAAATAACATTATACAGTATTTTATTTAATAAATAATTAACAGTATTAAATAATATTTATCTAGACCTTATGTTGTGCATTTTTCTAATGATGCAACATACCGCAAGTATACGGTGTACCGAAATAGTACTTTAGATATCGATCCCACAGGGAACGTGTTACACACTATTACTAATTGATTTTAATCTTGTTTACAACAATTAATTAATGGTAGAGCTGGTTTTAATCTAATCTAACATGTAAACTAATTAAACCTAGTTAATGATAGTCAAAAGAAGATAAAATAAATCATGAAGAATTAAAAACAATGAACTTGATTCCATCATTTAAATTAACATCTTTCATCTTTTATTGCAAGCCAAGTTAGAATAAACTTTTAACTCACTCTCTCGACATGAATTAAAATGCCTAAAACATATAATTAAAATTCTAACTCACAACTTTCATTAATGAATTAGAGGTTTCTAATTACATATTTTAAGAATAAACACTAACCTATAGCAATTATCTCAATATACCAATCTCTCAAATATACCTTGATAATGAATCTCTATTAAATGTCGGATAAAGCAAACTCTCGAATTACTTTAACTTGTAAAAATCATTCAAAAGATATTAATAGAGAATCTACAATGAAAGATTATAAAAGTAGATAGAAATAGAAAGAATTATAATATGTAAGTTCATTAAAATGATATTCATAAAAAATAGTGGAGAAGAATTAAAAATAAGAGAACAAGATAGAAGTTCTTCAACCCTTTTCTCAATCTCTTGAAATAAATTTTCTCCTCCTTGATCTTCTTTTTCAATACATAGAACTAAATAATAAAACTAAAGAATATTGTTTAACTAAAATACAGAAAATTACTTTACTAAAAATTCATCCTCCTAAAATAATAATTAAACTACATATTTATAGATATTAATCTAAGAATTGTGTCCCTTGAAGATGTCTCTTGGGAATGGTTGCACAATTTGGTGAAAATATGTGACTTTTGAAGTGATTTTTGGCCCAAAACCGTCCAACGGTCGTTTCTGTCGCGCTCGCAACGGTGTCGCGATCGCGACAGAACGCGCTTGCCCATTTCTTCCTTCTTTCCTCTCTTCGGTTTTCGCTTCCCTCTCTGACCAGTCACGTCGCGTGACTTCCCATCACGGCGTGCCTTCTTCGCGTGTGGCGTGACTGGCGCTCACGGCGTATCTCCTCCCCTTCTCTTCTCTTCTCTTTTCCCTTCTTTTCCTAGCCTCTCTGTGGCATCACGTCGCGTGACCTTTGCTCACGGCGTGACTCTTCTTCTTTCTTCTTCTTTCCTTTCTTTCCTTTCTTTGCTGGCTTCTCTTCTTCAGTCACGTCACGTGACTCCTGGTCACGGCGTGTCTCGTCTCTCTCGCAGCTCCTTCTTCCTTTCCTCCTTCTTCTTCATTCTTCTTAGCAAGTCACGTCACATGACTCACAGTCACGGCGTGAGCCTTAAGTGAAACGTGATCTGCTCCTTCTTCTAGTGATCTTCTCATTCTATATCTGTTCTTCTCTTCATTTTTCACCTAAAAATAACAATAAACAGCATAAACACTCAACTGATACAAATAATCATAAACTAATATATCACATCAAATTATACACACAATTACATAATTAATTACACAAACTCACACAAAATAAATACTAAATTATAGTTCAATTTAGCTCCTATCAAATTCCCCCACACTAAACCCTTGCTTGTCCTCAAGCAAGATCAAAGAAATAAGAAAATTTAATAACCAGTAAAAATTACTACAAAACACTGCTATTTAGCATATATAATAGAATTGAAAAGAACCAAAATATCTCATTCACTCGTAATAAAATAAAATCAGTAAGTCAAAATTTAAAAGTATGCATCCCAAATTCAACAAATTATTAAACTTTACTAATGCCAACATAAAGAGTATGAAGTCTATTAAAACTAATCATGAACTAAAGAAAGAAAATTTAATCATAAAGTTTAAATTCTCAAGCTACTAGCTGTATTTAGGACATTTTAAGCTCACTTACCCTTAATCCAATCTCATGGCATTTTTAGACTTTGCTTTTTCTTTTTCTTTGAGTTTTCTTTTTGATATCTAGCAAGAGAAAGTATATGGGTGCGTTTTACGCTCCATCCCATATATTTGCAATTTTTGATATATATCTTGCTTTTCTTTTCTTTTTTATGACTTTAGTGGGTGCATTTTATGCTCCATCCCACTTTTAACTTTTCTTTTTATTTTTTCAAGTCCTCATCCATTATTGAAAAGAAATAAGGGCAAGTATTATGGCTATAGTTTCCTTAAACAACTAGAAATTGAAAATTATAAACTAAATGAGTAAATTCTAACTTTAAAAACATGGTTAGTTAGAAAGACTAAATAATCTATAATGATGAAATAAGTAAAACCAAATAACTTGAAAAACTTAAAACACATGCTAAAAATTTTTGAAAAACTGATAAAAATGAGCATAAAAGATAATAGACTTAACAACCTATACAATATACCAAATAAACAATGTTTTATAATAAAGTTTACTTTAAAAGCCTAATTAAAATATAAAAACACATAAACAAAAACAATCATGCAATTTACATACATAATACATACACAAACTCACAAACACAGTCACAAACATCACAACACATAACACAGTCACTCCCCCACACTTAGAACCAACATTGTCCTCAATGTGTAGGAATGACACACAAAAACAAGTAAAAAGAAATAAATGAAATGAATAAAAAGAAAACTCCCCTATCATGGTGATGGTGGAGGTGAATGAACCACAAATCCAGCTTGGGTCATGAAACTATCAAACTTGTATTCCAACCTTCTTTGACGTCTCTCAATAGAAGATAATTGCTCTTGCATATTAGATAGCATTGAGGGAATGTTATGGCTGGATGAGCCAACTTCAGGAGCAGTAGGAACCTCAGCTTCACTTGCCTCCTCCCCACCTTCTTCTTCTTGTTCCTCAACTTGAGGCGCAGCATTTCCAGCAATATCCCTCCAACATGATCGAGCACGTGCCGGAATTTCCTGAAAATTATTTCCAACAACTTCTCCACGAACTAACATAGTTTTATTAAAATAATGGCAAGAAAAAACTCTATAATAGGCATCAAGATCAACATTTAAATTAGTTGCAATACTAGAAATAACATGCCCATGTGTTAAAGGCGAATCATGCTTATGTACACATTGCAACAATTGACTTACTATCCAAAAAGGCCAACATACGTCCTTGCGTTTATGTACACACCACATCAAAAACAATTCATTATATGAAACTCTATTGAATTCGGACCTATTAAAAACTAAAGAAGCTAAAATCCTATGCAAAATCCAATATCTTAAATCTTTAATAAACATGGATTTAGCATCCCTAGCTCTATAACGAGTTTGCAAATCAGTCAAAAATGTCCAAAATTCATGAGGCTTAAAAGATTTAGGTGGCTCGGTTAACCCAGCTTGAGAAAATCTAAATATCCTATTCATCATAAAATAGGTTAAAGTATAAGGTATACCAGCCATCCTAAAATCTAACCAATTCTCGTTATCATCATTCTTTTTTAATGTGGTATAGAATTCTAAAACTAAATCAGGACGCACATTTGCATGCATAGAAGCAAATTTAAACAACCCACATACCCTTAACATGTCATTAACTACTTCTAGCATACCAATTTGATTAAGTAAAGAGTCAGGAAAAAACTTACAGTGCATCAAATGCCTATTACGAAGTAGTAAATACCTACTACCTTCATCTACAGAGAAAATGGGAAATAGAGCACCATAGTGAGCAGCAATATTCACTTCCTCTGTAGCTTCCTGCTCTTCTTGGTCAGTTCGAAAAACAGTTGGGTTCTTTGTCCTCACCATTTTTGCTTGTGTTGAGTAAACAAGAATGAAAAATATAGAGAAGTAAACTGAACACAAATGAAAGAAATTAACAAAAACAAACACACTAAAAGAAAACAGAAAAGAATAAAGAAAAAGTAATGTAAACAGAGAAAAATTACAAATGAAATGTGATTTAGTTATACATATATACAACCGAAATACACTAAAGGAAAATGCAAATAGACAGAAGAAAAAGAAATAGAAACAGATATAGAAACAGATAATAAACTTATAGCAAAATGCAACTCTGTTATGCAAGAAAATACCGAAATGTAATATGCTAGGGTAAAGAAGAAAAGAAAAATGAAAAGATGGAGACAAACCTGCAAATCAAGTGAAAAATCCCGAAAAGAGAAGAAATAAGGTGCTGGTATGTAAAAGATAGAAGAGAGACAAATATAGAATGATGGAATTTAAAACTAGAAAAACGAAAAGAAACAGAAGAGGAAAGGTTGAAGAAGAAACGAAATAGGAAAAGTGGCGTGACCTGTGTTAGAGAAAGAAAAAGAACAGTGAAATGAAATAGAAGAGGAAAGGTCACGACGTTAGGGTTATAAAAATTAGAGTTCCCGCTTTTAAAATTTTTATTCTTTTCTTGTGTTTAAAAGCTTAAATGTTTAATTAAAGTAATGTAAATCAGAAAATAAAAGAAAATAAAACCAAATAATAAGTAAAATCAGAAAATAAAAGAAAAGAAAAGAAAGAATTTAAAGCTTACCTGATATACCCCTGAATGGCAAAACACCATCACGACGTGAACCAACGTCACGTCGCGTGACGCTTCCTGCTTACCTGGGCGAAGTCCACTCCATCACGCGACGTGAGGCAATGTCACGCCATGACACTCTGCACTTACCTGGTCGAAGTCCACTCCGCAAATTAGCACGTCACGTGAAGTACATCACGTCGTGCGCCCTGCAGAAATTTCTCGCTTGTTTTTGCTTTATCGCCTTCTGTCGCGATCGCGATACTTGCCGCGATCGCGACAGAAGCAACGTCTGCACAAATTTTATTTTTTTTATATTTTTCTTTGCTTCTTTTTTTTTATTTATTTTTTATATATTTATCAAACAAATCTAATCTTACTAAATTAGTTGTGAAATAAAACAAATATATTAGTAGCATGAAAAAAAAAATAAAAATAAAAAAAAATAAAACTATATAAACAAATTTAAAAACAAAGTACAAAACATAAATAAAAACAATATAACTAAGTAACCTAAATAAAAAGAACTAAATAAATCATGGCTTAATATGCTCCCTAGGATTCTCCTCAGTATTGCTTGGAAGACATCCTAAATTTCTAGAAGGTAAAGAATTTGCAAGTTGGCCTATTTGAACCTCAAGATTATGAATAGAGGCTGCATGATTTTTAGTGATTTGATCAATTTTTGCCTCAAGTTTCTTTTGGCTTTCATCTTGAAAATTCATCTTATAATTAATTTCCTCAATAAACTTATCAAGTTTTCCTTCAAAAGCACCAAACCTATCTTGTGGTTGTTGATATCCTACTCCCCTATTTTGGTTATTAACATTATTATTCCCCCATGAAAGGTTAGGATGGTTTCTCCAACCAGAATTATAGGTATTAGAATAAGGATTTCCACGACTTTGGCTCTGAAGAAAATTAACTTGCTCTTTATTAGCTATGCCTAAAGTGCAGTTTCCACTATCATGCCCATTTTGACCACACACATTACATGTATTTGATGAATTACCTCCCATGCCTAGACTATTAACTCTATGAGTTAAAGCCTCAACTTGAGCTTGTAATGCAACCATAGAATCAACTGAATGTATCCCCCTAACATTAGAATTATTATACTCTCTTACTCTTTCAGGAGGCCACATACAGTTATTCATTGCCATTTCTTCCAATAGCTCATATGCTGCATCAATTGTTTTTCTCATTAAAGATCCACCAGCAGCAGCATCAATAGTACCTCTTGTGGTTGGATTTACACCATTATAGAATGTTTGCATCAACAATTCTCTTGGCAAATTATGGTGTGGACACATCCTTTGTAATTCCTTAAATCTTTCCCAAGCCTCATATAATGATTCATTTTCATTTTGAACAAATGTAGTAATATCCTTTATGATTTTTGCGGTTTTGGCCAAGGGAAAATATTTTGATAAAAATGCTTGGGCCAATTGGTCCCAAGTAGTTATAGAACCCCTAGTCAATGAATTTAACCAAGCCTTTGCTTTATCCTTCAAAGTGAATGGAAAAAGCCTAAGTTTGATTGCATCAGCCGAAACCCCATTAATCTTAAAGGTATCACAAATTTCAAGGAAATTGGCCAAATGAGCATTTGGATCCTCATTTGCCAAACCATAAAATTGTATACTATTTTGAATCATTTGCAATAATGAAGGCTTAATTTCAAATTGATTGGCATTTACCGTTGGTCTTACCACTCCTTGTTGAGCACCACTCAATGCAGGTGTGGCAAAGTCCATCAATCTTGGTGGATTTTCATCAGCCATGATAATTGATCTCCTATTTTTGTTCTTCTTTTTATTGGATTTTCGGTTACTCAATAAAAACCTCTCAATTTCAGGATTTAAAGGCTCAAGCTCTTCTAAAGAACTCCTTGTACTAGGCATGAACTTCTCAAATCCTGTAAAAACAAAACACAAAATTAATTTAACATACAAACAAATTAAAACAAAACAAAATATTGTAATCCAAAATCATAAATCAATTTTTATAATGGCAAACAACCGTTCCCCGGCAACGGCGCCAAAAAAACTTGTTGTGCATTTTTCTAATGATGCAACATACCGCAAGTATACGGTGTACCGAAATAGTACTTTAGATATCGATCCCGCAGGGAACGTGTTACACACTATTACTAATTGATTTTAATCTTGTTTACAACAATTAATTAATGGTAGAGCTGGTTTTAATCTAATCTAACATGTAAACTAATTAAACCTAGTTAATGATAGTCAAAAGAAGATAAAATAAATCATGAAGAATTAAAAACAATGAACTTGATTCCATCATTTAAATTAACATCTTTCATCTTTTATTGCAAGCCAAGTTAGAATAAACTTTTAACTCACTCTCTCGACATGAATTAAAATGCCTAAAACATATAATTAAAATTCTAACTCACAACTTTCATTAATGAATTAGAGGTTTCTAATTATATATTTTAAGAATAAACACTAACCTATAGCAATTATCTCAATATACCAATCTCTCAAATATACCTTGATAATGAATCTCTATTAAATGTCGGATAAAGCAAACTCTCGAATTACTTTAACTTGTAAAAATCATTCAAAAGATATTAATAGAGTATCTACAATGAAAGATTATAAAAGTAGATAGAAATAGAAAGAATTATAATATGTAAGTTCATTAAAATGATATTCATAAAAAATAGTGGAGAAGAATTAAAAATAAGAGAACAAGATAGAAGTTCTTCAACCCTTTTCTCAATCTCTTGAAATAAATTTTCTCCTCCTTGATCTTCTTCTTCAATACATAGAACTAAATAATAAAACTAAAGAATATTGTTTAACTAAAATACAGAAAATTACTTTACTAAAAATTCATCCTCCTAAAATAATAATTAAACTACATATTTATAGATATTAATCTAAGAATTGTGTCCCTTGAAGATGTCTCTTGGGAATGGTTGCACAATTTGGTGAAAATATGTGACTTTTGAAGTGATTTTTGGCCCAAAACCGTCCAACGGTCGTTTCTGTCGCGCTCGCAACGGTGTCGCGATCGCGACAGAACGCGCTTGCCCATTTCTTCCTTCTTTCCTCTCTTCGGTTTTCGCTTCCCTCTCTGGCCAGTCACGTCGCGTGACTTCCCATCACGGCGTGCCTTCTTCGCGTGTGGCGTGACTGGCGCTCACGGCGTATCTCCTCCCCTTCTCTTCTCTTCTCTTTTCCCTTCTTTTCCTAGCCTCTCTGTGGCGTCACGTCGCGTGACCTTTGCTCACGGCGTGACTCTTCTTCTTTCTTCTTCTTTCCTTTCTTTCCTTTCTTTGCTGGCTTCTCTTCTTCAATCACGTCACGTGACTCCTGGTCACGGCGTGTCTCGTCTCTCTCGCAGCTCCTTCTTCCTTTCCTCCTTCTTCTTCATTCTTCTTAGCAAGTCACGTCACATGACTCACAGTCACGGCGTGAGCCTTAAGTGAAACGTGATCTGCTCCTTCTTCTAGTGATCTTCTCATTCTATATCTGTTCTTCTCTTCATTTTTCACCTAAAAATAACAATAAACAGCATAAACACTCAACTGATACAAATAATCATAAACTAATATATCACATCAAATTATACACACAATTACATAATTAATTACACAAACTCACACAAAATAAATACTAAATTATAGTTCAATTTAGCTCCTATCACCTTATACTGTTAAATATGAAATCAAAAGAAATAGGCATATCATTATTTTATTATGTTTTGATACATGAATGTATTTATATACCAGGATGTTTGCTTAGACTTTGCACGGCTAACTGAAAATGTGAATATGTTATCCGTCTAATTAGGAATAGAACTTGTGTAATGATAAAATAAGTCTTGAGCCTTGATGTGTGACTTGTTTATACAGAAATAACTATATACTGTATTTGAACTGGTAGAACTACGTGGTTCTGCTTCCCAACCCTTGGGATATACAAAAAGCTTGGAATATCCATTCCAAGTATGAACCAAATCTCAGAAGATAGATATATGCTTAGAAGTTCTAAAAGGCTCTATGAATGGAACTTAGCTCGGAGATTATATTTATAATGAATTTAATATGTATGTTTCAATTCAATATGGAAGTTATTATAATTATCCCATGTACTGGCAATGTTGATCTGATATGATATAATTGTTACGCTCTGTATTTTTGTAATATAATCATCTGAAGCAAATTATAGAAATTTACATATGCCTCAAAGACTATAAATAGACTTTAACTTTGATATAAATCTTTATACCTGTTTTTGCTGATTGTGCTACGTTAATATACGCAAAAATGTGATAAGGTAATGCATTTGGTAAATTAGTGTGTTCGGTTATAAAATGGTTTGTTGTGTTCAGCTAGTTATATATAAATATATGTACCTTTAAGTACCTCCGTATTGTACCTTCGAATACCTCTGTACTTGTACCTTCGGCTACCTCTATATCGTACCTTTGGCTACCTCTATATCGTACCTTCAGCTACCTCTAAATCGTACCTTTGGTAACCTCTGAATCGTACCTTCGGGTACCCCTGTACTTGTACCTTCAGGTACCCCGGTTTAGTGTATGCGGACTACTGTTCTGTACTCTTGAAACACAGATATTCTTAATGTATAGGATAAGCAACTTATGTGTTATGATAATGTACTCAGCGTATATTGTAAGTTATTAGGTTTGAAATATTTGTGTATTATTTAGGTATATATACTTGACATGTGTATGTGAATTCAGATGATTCAGTAATGCTATATGGAAGTTATAGAAAGGAAAATATCATAATGCATTTAACTACGTCATACTTTAATATGTTCAGAAGAGTGTTTAGTTACGCGGTTAGTTATATTATACGTATTTATGCTTTGTTAACTATATCAAATGGTCATAGGTTTTAGTTTGTGTAGGTAAAAAGTTGGAGTTGCTCTGAAGGATCATCCGCTGAGGGCTAGGCAAACACAATTTTGTAATTCCAATTTGTAAGTTTCAAGCCTTGTTGTGTGACACTCTCTTATCCTTCTACGGGGTATAAGGGGTGTTAGAATTATTGGTATCAGAGCATAGGTTTAGTCGTTCTGGCCAACTCGAGTTTATAAATATGTTTGAATAGTACTTGTGTTGGCCAACGAGAACGTCCTTATTTTTTTTGTGCAGATAATTGAATTAGAAGTTTCTAAAAAGATATTGATGAATGATTAAAGAATGTCAATCAGATAGATCATGACATGTCTATTTCAAACCCTTAAGAGTCTATATCATTTGAAGTGTTAGTAACGATTATTCTAATAGAGATTCTGTTAAGAAGCTTCTTGTAACACCCCAACACCCCTCGGGAGGAATATCGGGATGTCACACACGCAAAACACATGCATTCATGCAAAAACCAAAGCGGAAGCTTATAAATTATAACTTAAGCGGAAGCATTCAGGAACAACTTATATAATTGCATTTCAGAACTTATAATATATACATATACAAAATCATGACATTATCAAATATCAGAATTGCATGCCTTTTAAAACGAATACAAGACACTATACAAGAGTCCTATACAAAAGGTACTATAACTATTACAAAGGAAATACTCAAAAATAACTCTTAGTGGTTAGCAGATGGGAACCCTCGCTCAGAACAAAACTTGCAAACCTACACGGAACAAAACATGCGTGCTAAGTGAAAATGTGAATCTGTTATCCATCTAATTAGGAATAAAATTTGTGTAATGATAAAATAAGTTCTGAGCCTTGATGTGTGACTTATTTATATAGAAATAACTATATACAATATTTGAACTCGTAGAACTACGTGGTTCTGATTCCTAACCCTTGGGATACGTAGAAAGCTTGAAATATCGATTCCAAGTCCGAACCAAATCTCGGAAGATAGATATATGCTTACAAGTTCTAAAAGGCTCTATGAAAGGAACTTAGCTCGGATATTATATTTATAATGAATGTAATATGTATGTTTTAAGTCAATATGGAAGTTATTATAATTATCCCGTGTACTGGCAGTGTTGATCTAATTTGAAATAACTGTTATGCTCTGTATTTTTTAAATGTTATCATCTGAAGCAAATTATAGAAATTTACCTGTGCCTCCAAGACTACAAATAGACTATAACTTTGATATAAGTTTTTATACTTGTTAATGTTGATTGTGCTACGTTAAATATGTGGAAATGTGATGAGGTAATGCGTTTGGTGTGTTAGTGTGTTCGGTGATACAATGTATTGTTGTCTTCAACTGGTAATGTCTATATATATTTGTACCTTCAAGTACCTCTGTATTATACCTTCAGATACCTTTGTACTTATACCTTCGGGTACCTCTATATCGTACCTTCGGGTACCCCTATATCGTACCTTTGGGCACCCCTATATTGTACCTTCGGGTACCTCTATATTGTACCTTCGGGTACCTCTATATCTTACCATTGGGTTCTATATCGTACTGTCGGGTTCTCTATACTAGTACCTTCGGGTAACTCTGTATCGTACCTTCAAGTACCCCTGTACTTGTACCTTCGGGTACCCCAATTTAGTGTATGCGGACACTTACTGTTCTGTGCTCTTGAAACACAAGTATTCTTACTATATGGGATAAGCAAGTTGTGTGTTATGATAATGTACTCAGCGTGTATTATAAGTTATTATGTTTGAAATATCTGTGTTTTATTTGGGTATATATATTTGACATGTGTATGTGAATTCAGATGATTCAGTAATGTTATATGGAAGTTATAGAACGAAAAATATGACAATGCATTTAACTGCATCATACTTTAACATGTTCAAAAGAGTGTTTAGTTACGCGGGTTGGTTATATTATATGTATGTATGCTTTGTTAACTATATCGAATGGTCACAGGTTTTAGTCTATGTAGGTACAAAGTTGGAGTTCCTCAGAAGGATCATCCACTAAGGGCTAGGCTAACACAAAGATAGGATAGAGTTTTTTTTTCTGTGGAGTCTTATGTAATTTGAGTCTGTTCTAATAATTGTACTAAATTCCCATTTTGTACATTAATTGTAATTTTGACTTACTGTAGTAAGGTAAAAGACAGAAATTTTATAATTCCAATTTGAAAGTTTCAAGCCTTATTGTCTGACACTCTCTTATCCTCCTATAGGGTATAAGGGGTGTTAGATTTATTGGTATCAGAGCATAGGTTTAGTCGGTTCTGGCCGACTAGAGTTTATAAATAAGTCTGAATAGTACTTATGTTGGCCAACGCGAACGTCCTTATTTTTTTTTATAGATATTTAAATTAGAAGTTTATGAAAAGATATTGATGAATGATTAAAGAATGTTAATTAGATAGATCATGACTTGTCTGTTTCAAACCCTTAAGAGTGTATACCATCTGAAGTGTTAGTATCGATTGTGCTATGAGTTTTGAATAAGTGTATTGTCTAGCTAGAAATATAAAATATAAGCATAAACATATATAGACAACTCTGAACCGAGAAAAAAAAATTAATAATAATAAAAAGAATTTGAGGTGTGTAAAAGTATAGGTATAAGAATTATGTGTATTTTGGCTAGTTAATCTCCGATAGCAATTGCAATTGGGACGGCATGCATTGTTAACTGTACATGATAAATTTATGACTATAAGCGATTGTAATGGCCTGAAACTGGTACAGAAATGATCAGTGAATTCTGTAAAATCTGTAGTGAAATTTTGGTGTGAAAACAACAGTTCTAGTACCCTGAATTACACAAGAGTTAAAAGGTTAAACGTGCTCAGGACAAAAAAGCCCATAATGGGTGACCACCCGGGAAGTCGGTAGAGAAAATTATTTTATTGGACTATTGGAAAGTACAAGTTATAAGGAGTCTAGTGGTACAATTTGGAGTGAAAATGAGGTCAAATAGGTCCCTGAAAGTCAAACTGAAGAAAGCCTATAGTTCGGTTCAAATAGTAACCAAGCTTAACTAAACTTTGACTGAATTTTTAAAAATATCAAATGGATTCAAAATTATATTTTGAAGGTATAGAATGATTCTAAGTAATATTTAGAAATTTTTGATAATGAAGAATTGATGTTTACGACAATACTATAAAAGTGTCATCTCGGATCGATTTAAGTGAATCGGACCTCAAACGGTCTTCGATTGAGCTGAAATTTTGTATGGAGTCTACATTATATATTCTAAGAATGATGGAATTGGTTTTGGGATAAAATTAATTGAGAAAATTATAAAAATTATTTTGGGTTGAAAAATGGCTTAAAAATCAAAAATTGGTTTAAACCGGTTCAACCACTTTGGTTGAACCTGGTTTGATTCAATTACCCACCTATATAAACCCCCTAAACCAGATTTATTTATAGAAATCTTCAGAATTCAGGCGTCCTCCTCCTCCTCCCTTTAAGGCTGAATTGTATTCATGATTCTTCCTCCATTTTTCTTCATTTCTCTCTTCATCTCTCCCCAAATCCAAGCCTCCTAAGAAAATTTTAGCCTCTCTAGAATCTAATGGTGGTGATTAGAGTTCATTTGAAGTGGAAGAAGTGAGAGAAAATAAGTGGAAAAGTTTATGTGTTAAATTGAGGTACGTATATTTGATATTTTTAAATTGGTTTAAAGGTTCAAATAGGTACTTTAGGATGTCTAGAGTATTTTTTATGTAGTTATATTGCAAAAAGGAAGTAAATTTATGGTATTTCCTTTGGTGTTTATATCCATCCACATGGAGAAATCAAGGAAAGGAAAATGCTTTAATAGTAAGAAATGAAAAAAAATGAAGATCTAAGTTTGAAGATCATGAATATAACGTTAGTGGATACTATACCCTCCTTTTTCCATATTAAAAGTATGATTTTTAGTTATATTTATACATAAAATACGTGAAATATGCATGTTTAATTGAATCAAACCATATGGTCATGCTTAGAAGTTTAAAACTGAGATTTTAAATTATTAAAATAAAAAGATAAAACTTTGATGATGTGGGTATAGTTTGGCCGAATGGTATGTCCATAGTTTTCCATGGTATATCATGATGTTGATGGCATTTTAATGATGTATAAGGAATGTTTGGCATGAGAACTAGTTAGTTGAATGGATAAAGGAAAGAAAAATAAACATAATAGATGATGAATGTTTAGGCCAAATGGTATACATAGTGAAAAATGTGTTTTTGATGTGTTTGGATGTGATTTAATGGCATAACTAGGTTAACTAACATGTAATCTAGCTAAAGGAATGATAAATAAGATAGAAATAATTTATGGTGAATGTATGTCATCATGGCCAAATGATATGTATGGTGTTATACATGAATATGTTATGATATTATGACATATAAAGGCATAACTAGGTCAATTAACATGAAATCTAATCAAATGTATGAAAAATAAGATGACAATAATTCATGGTAAAATAATGGTACCTTGGTCGAATAATATGTATAGAAATTTCAATAGGTAGTTTGATGGTTTGATGAATTTAATGGCATGAAATGGTAATGGAATGGAAATGAAGGGTATAATAATTGATTGAGACTGAAAAGAATGGAATGGTATGGTGAGATTCCATTAATTGTGTATATAGTAACTTGAAATTTATAAATGGAATTATTGATGCCATTAGTAGTAGTCTGGTGGTCAAATCTAACTCAGGATATAGTTGGCTAGCCATAGGCACATTGTACCGCGGTGGTGAGCATGACATCTCACCTATTGTAGGCCAATGACGGTCCTACTAAACTGTACTGAAATGAACTATAGGGTTGGTCCTTCGGAGCCCCTCTAAACTGTACTAAAATGAACTTTTGGGGTAGCCCTTTGGGGTCCGTCTAAACTGTACTGAAATGGAATGTAGAGGTGGTCCTTCGGGGTCCCTCTAAAATGTATTAAACCTATAGGGTTCACGTTTCATGTATCCAGTCCGAAAATTTCTTCCAAAATTGCACTAAGGGCAATATGGTAAAAATGAAATTACTATGATTAAATTTGAGTTAAAATTAAATTTATGGTGAGAAAGGGACTTAATTGAAAGAAATAAAAAAGTTTAATGATAAAATGGTAATTTGGTTATTAAGTTAATTAAAAAGGGTAATAATGGAAAAAAAATGGATAATTAAATGGTTATATAGGTAAATAAGGATAAGATAAGATAAGATGAGTGTTAAGATAATATAAGATAAGATAAGATAGGATAAAGATAGAAATGAAATTTAACTAAAAAATAGTAGTATTTTAAATATTAATTGGTAATTTTGTGAAGGATTGAGACAATATGATAAAAATGGTAATGTAGTGCATAAAAGAATTGAATAAAGGTTAATAATGTAATTTTGTCATGTTTAAGGATTAAAATGTAATTTGGCATGAAAATGATATTTCAAGGATTAAATGGTAATTTGCATGTTAAATAAGGAGTTAAATAAGTTAATAAGATAAATTGGTGGCATAATTGTAAATAAGAGAAAGCCAAGGGTAAAATCGTAATTTAACAATAGTCAAAGGACCTAAATGTAATTCTGATATATTTAAAGTATCTAGATGTAAATATGATATAGTTAGTGGACTTAAATGCAAATGTGACATAATATAAGAACCTAATTGTAATTATACCATAGTTAAGGGACCTTAATGCAAATATAAAATTCTATGTGTATTAATTATATAATATATGTCCTTAAATGAGTGATTTAATTGAAATTAAGAATGTTATTGCATGTAAATAATTAAATGAAATAAATAATTGTCTAAGGGTAAAATTGTAATTCTAGTAATATTTTAAGGACGTAAGTGTAAATTGGTATAAGAATAATATTCTTAGTACTAAATGGTAAATTGCATATTAGATAAGGAAATATGTATAAAAATGGGTTAGGTAATGGCATTATGGTAAATAAATTAAAAGTGAAGGGCAAAACTATGAATTAGTGAAAGTCTAGGGACTAAAATAAAATTTGTCAATAGCAATGTAAAATAAAGAATAAAAGGTAATTGACTGGTAATATGAATGTTAATTGTATAATTAATTGACAATAGAGAAAATAATGATATTACACTAATAATAGAATAATGTTAATATTATGATAATATTTATGTTAATGTAAATGTTAGTGTTGCTAAAAATGGCGATAGTATTACATTTAAGAAAAATAAATAATGATAGTAACAGTAACGAATGAAAATGTCAACATGGTGTTAAGATTATTGTCATTTATTATAAAAATCACGAATATAAAAATAGACATGTATAGTAAAGTAAAAGAAATGAATTTAATTTAATTACGAAATGATAACAATCAAAATGACACTGATAATAATAATGATAACATTAGAGGACTTAGTAAAAATAATACCGTATTAGGTAAATTTAATTGAATACTGTAGAATTTATAATTGGAATATAAGTTGTAATGAATAAAGAGTGGGTAATAGAATAATAATCATATTACTGTAATATTACCAGGTAGAGTAATACAAATGACAAGGGTAATTAGTGAACATAAAAAGCATATGAAACAATGTTAAAAAATAATTAAAAGTGGTATGAAAATGTTAGTAATAGGATCGTTTATGTATAAAGGATTTAAGATAGTAAGATGTTAAAGTAATTAAGGAAAATAATGTAAATCGTTATAAGGATTAAGTAAACAATATGGGTAAATCAGATATTGTTATAATGATGGAATTGTTAGTCACAGTACTAATAAAGTTAATTAAAAAAATAATAAAATAGTTATTGATAGATATCAAAACAATGGTATCAATAGGATTATATGTTAAGTTAAAGAATAATAATATTAAGTACTCCGATAAGTCAGTATATTGAAAGATAATGATGTTAGTGCAAGGATATTAAAACAAATGTAATTGATTGAAATTAAGCAGGAAAACAGCATAAATGAATTATAATTACAATTTTAATAACAGTACTGTAAAAGAAATAATTAAAAATGAAAAATAATAATATGAATATAAAATGTAAAAAGGTTAGTGAAACTGTAAAAGAATAAAGATAGTGTCAAGGTATAATAATTGCTCTAATGAATAATTACACTGTACTCAAATATAGATTGTAACCGAATAAATAAGTTATGAACAAAATGATGAAAACTGATGAATACAAGGAATGTTATTGTAATTGTTATTAAATTAACTGATTGAATATAATGGTGCGAATGTTAAGGTCAACAGTATAATGAGATAATGAAACTGTTATTTGAAATAGTAAAGTTAAAATATTGTTACAGAAATGTTACATAAGATATAACGATTATAACTAAAGTTAAGGATTTGTCTTAAATATTGAAATAAAGTATAAATTAAGTAATGGTTAAAAAAATTGATGTACATATAGTTTAAATGAAGAAAATGCTTGTGTGTTCATGCATGTATATATTTAATTAGCCATGAAAAATTTAGGATATGTATCCACCATTGGGTATTTTTAATGCTCAGCACGTAGTGTGATTACTGCGTGCGGGTTATAGAAAGAAAATAAGTGGTAGTGGCCAGTGTTACTGATGAACGAAAGAATTTTCAACAATAAGGATAAAGATACAGGTATGGCTTGTATATGACTGCAATGGATGAACACGAGATTGTACAGGATAAGTATATGAATGGTGTGTTAGTATAATTGTTATGTTATTGTATATGTATGATTGTGATTGTTGAAAAAAAAAACATTGAATCTGATAAGTGCATTACAGTACAGTGTGGTGATATCCGATATCCGTACCATTTGCGGGTATAGGGTGTTACAATTTTATTGGTATCAGAGTAAAGGTTTAGGTGGTTCTAAAATCGGAGATAGTGTAATGAGGACGAAGTGATACATATACATGCCATGAATAGGTATTGATGACAGAAGTGAGAAAAGGTATCTGAGGAGACATAAGGATAGCCTAAGTATACTGAATTGTAAGGGATTGTAAGGCATGATGACTGATGGAAAGTAAATGGATCTCCTGAACTGAATATAGAAATGATTAGTGAATTCTGTAAAGTCTGTAGTATAATTTTGGTGTGAAAACAATAGTTTTAGTATCCTGAATTACAGAAGAGTTAAAAGGTTAAACGTACTCAGGCCAAGAAAGCCCCTGATGGGTGACCTCCCGGGAAATCAATAGAGAAAAATATTTTATTGCACCATTGGAAAGTACAAGTTATAAGGAGTTTGGTGGTATAATTTGGAGTGAAAATGAGGTCAAATAATCAAACTGAAGAAAGCAACTGGTTCGGTTCAAATAGTAACTAAGTTTGACTAAATTTTGACCGAATTTTTAAAAATAGCAATTGGAGTCAAAATGATATTTTGAAGGTATATAATGATTCTAAGTAATAGATAGAATTTTTTGACAGTGAAAAATTGATGTTTACGGTAGTACTGAAAAAGTGTCAAATCGAACCAGTTTAAGTGAACTGCACCTCAAACGGACTCTGATTGAGCTGAAATTTTATTTGGAGACTATATTATATATTATAATAATGATGGAATTGGTTTTGGGAGAAAATTAATTGAGAAAATGATAAAAATTATTTTGGGTTGGAAAATGGCTTAAAAATCAAAATTTAGTTCAAACCGGTTCAACCACTTTGGTTGGACCTAGTCCGATTCAATTACCCACCTATATAAACCCCCTAAACCAGATTTATCTAGAGAAATCTTCAGAATTCAGTCGCCCTCCTCCTCCTCCCTTTAAGGCCGAATTGTATTCATGATTCTTCCTCCATTTTTCTTCATTTCTCTCTTCATCTCTCCCCAAATCCAACCTCCTAACCAAAGTTTAGCCTCTCTAAAATCTGATGGTGGTGATTAGAGTTCATTTGAAGTGGAAGAAGTGGGAGAAAATAAGTGGAAAAGTTTCTGTGTCAAATTGAGGTATGTGAAATTGATATTTTTAAATTGGTTTAAAGGTTCAAATAGGTACTTTAGGAAATCTAGAAATATTCGGCCACATGGAGAAATCAAGGAAAGGAAAATGCTTTAATGGTGAGAAAACCTCCAGTGAAAGTATAAATGTTTTTAACTTCTGGTGTATAAATGTATCTTTGAATAAATTATGAAACGGCATTGACTAAACCTCCAGTTGTAAGGTGATAATGAGTACAGTGTATAGAATATAATAGTATTTTAACCTGATTTGATTAAAATGGAAGTTATGTTTGATTTGATTAGGGACTTCAGGGTATAGATATTAATTTGACAAGTTTTGAGAGCGATAGAGTTTGTGCCTAGTTTGCCTAAATTATTTTGTCATAGGTTTGAATTCGATTCTACGAATAATTTGTATTTCAAAACTTTGAAGAGGCCCTTGATTATCAAGCTAAGTGAATTATGTCAAAAATAGAGAATTGAAGTGTAGATGTTATGCAGTGCAGAACCGATATGGAAAATGACTGTCAGTTTGGCATATAATATAAGAACTCTGACACTAGTGAATTTCGAGGACGAAATTCATTTAAGGAGAAGAGAATTGTAATGAACCAAAATACACCTTAACAGGAATAAGGCATATTTAGGGGTTATCGGTAACCAAATATGCTTATTTCGGTCAATAGAGTAAAAGTTCGGTAAGTATGGCAAGTTAAAATTTGCTAATTATGACTTGATTGCATTAAAATAACGAATCTTGTGGACCAATGTTTAAGATCAAGTTAGTTGTAAAGACAGTTTGAGAAAAAAAAAAGGAAAAAAGAGAGGATTGATATGCAAATTTTAAAGCTAGCCAATGGGAATTTAACACTTTGCAATTAGGATAAGTGAAGGGAATTGAGTTTCAAAGAAAAGCGGAGGTCGGTTTCAGAACGGGGGCTTTCAAAAATTCTAGCTCTTCCTCTTCTTCCTTCTATTCTTGCTATCTCTTTCATCTTCTACTTGGTTGCTCAAGGAGATTTGAAGCGGAAAAGTGAGTTTATGTGTAATTGGTTTGCTAATTGGTAAGGTTTTCTTCTACCTCATCTGCTTTCTCTCTTTTCATGTGATTTTGAGAATTTTTCTCTTCTTATCCTATAATTTGAATGATTTGAGATATTATAATTATAGTGTGATGATAATTGATGGTTGATGTGGTGTTGTTATTGGTTGTATGGCTGGAAGTTAGGAATTTGGCAAATGGAAGTTTTAGGGGAGATGATGTACCTTATCTCGGTTTTTAGGCTATAACTCAACCTCAAAATATCAAAATCGGATGATTCTAGAGCTATTAGAATCGCGACTTTGATACTTACAAATATCTTAGAAACGTCCTTGAGCTAATTGTGCCTTTAAACCCTTAAAAGTGGCCAAAATAGAAGGGTTTCTATTTTGGCCGGGTGATTGGAACAAGTTTTGTTTATGCTGTTATCTGACCCTGTTTCGGTTTTTGGGCTATAAATCTAGTTAGATATCTCTAATTTGGGTGATTCTAGTGGCACTTAAACTGTAACTTCCATGTTTACAAATGTCATAGAAAGAGCTAGAATTTATTTCTGGCACTAAGATCCTCAAAAATGTCCAAAATAGTAGCTTTTTTTTGGAACAGGGTCTTTAGAGCAGTTTGTGCTACGGTTGTAATATCTCCTTGGTTATAGCTCAAAATGATTTAAAATTCATGCCACTAGAAATTTAATGTCTTAGAGATCATTTTTTAAGCAGAGAACTTTGGCTAAAAATGAGGTCTACACGTTGATTTTTGAGTGGATAATTGAGTTGGAAAATTTAGGGAGGAGCGATGCTGTGTTTCCAAAAAAACATAGCTGTGCCCAAGAAGCATAATTTTGCCCGCTGAAACATATGTGTGCTTCTCAAAAGCCAAATTGTTCTTTAGTGTGACATTTTTTTATGATTCAATTTATGAATTTTACTACCAAATGAACTCGTATTTGAACCAAATTAAATATGATAATTATTTAACAATAATAAATTATATTTGTTAAGTTTTTGTATTATGTTATGAATTATTCATGTGATTTAGTTTCCGTCTTGAATCCGCTTCTAACCTGAACTTCCTAAAACTTGTTTAGCATATTCAAACGACTTGTGATTGAAGCATTGACTTTGCATATATTGGATTATATTATGGATAATATGATAGGTATTAAATTGATTGTATTCGAATAAAATTATACAGTATATTATTTAATAAATATTTAGCAATATTAAATAATATTTATCTAGACCTTATACTGTTAAATATGGAATGAAAAGAAATAGACATATCATTATTTTATGATGTGTTGATACAAGAATGTATTTATATACCAGGACATTTTCTTAGACTTTGCACGACTAAGTAAAAATGTGAATATGTTATCCGTCTAATTAGGAATAGAACTTGTGTAATGATAAAATAAGTTCTGAGCCTTGGTGTGTGACTTGTTCATATAGAAATAACTGTATACTGTATCTGAACTCGTAAAACTACGTGGTTCTAAATCCCAACCCGTGGGATACGTAGAAAGCTTGGAATATCCATTCCAAGTCCGAACAAAATCTCGGAAGATAGATATATGCTTAGAAGTTCTAAAAGGCTCTATGAATGGAACTTAACTCGGAGATTATATTTACAATGAATGTAATATGTATGTTTTAATTCAATATGGAAGTTATTATAATTATCCCGTGTACTGGCAATGTTGATTTGATATGATATAACTATTATGCTCTATATTTTTGTAATGTAATCATCTGAACCAAATTATAGAAATTTACAGGGGCTTCCAAGACTATAAATAGACTGTAACTTTGATATAAGTCTTTATACCTATTTATGTTGATTGTGCTACATTAATATACCTGGAAATGTGATGAGGTAATGTGTTTGGTGTATTAGTGTGTTCGATGATATAATGTCTCGTTGTCTTCAGCTGGTAATATATATATATATATATATATATATATATATATATATATTTGTACCTTCAGGTACCTCTGTATTGTACCTTCGGATACCTCTGTACTTATACTATCACACCCCATTTGCCCCCTAGTAGAATGAGCATGTCTGTCCGTCTGTCTGTCTGTCTATCTGTCTGTCAGTATGTGTAAGCATTCGCATGTGTTCAGCATTTCATAAGGGTATTTCAGTAAAGTGTATGATTTTGGGGTTTATTATTATGTGGGTGCATACATGGCATTAGTGTGTTTAATTAAATGAGATATACTTGTGTGCATGTGTTCATACCATGGTAGGGTATGCATAAGTGAAGAGGGTTTTAGGTGTGTGTAGTGTAGGTTATTTTAGTGTGAGTGATTGGTGTCACCAATAGGAGTTTGATGTATATTTAGAATAAAGAAAAGAAAAAGAAAAGGGGATGAGAGAAAAGAACTTACAGATTCACGTTTTTCTCACTCATTCTCTCTTCTTCTTCACTTTCTTTATTCCCAAGTACTGTGTTTTGATTCAAGGTCTTATTGGTGAAGTTAATCCTCTCCTTGCATTTCTTAGCTTGGTAAGTGCAAGATCTAGTCTTTGTTTTACTGTAAAATTGCATCTTCATCTTTTTCCTTGAGTTTAGGTTTAACCTAGGGTTGAATTTACTGTGTTTGTGTTCTAGCTGAGGCTCCACGTGATCCAAAGGGAAAGAGGTTGCTGGACCAAGTGGAGCTAAGTGATAGAAGTTAGAATCCAGGTTTGGGAATATTGATTTGTGTGATTTTGATGTTTTACTGTAAATTCTAGGGTTTATATGTTCTTGAAGAGTTTGAATCGATTAGTCTTGATTTGATTGTTTAAATGTTAAATTGAGTTGCATGTATATTGATTATGTGATTTGAGATGATTTCTGGAAGGTAAATACAGGTTTGATTGGTTTTAAATCAAATTGGGATTGAATTCTTGATTCTGGAAATTCTAGAAATTCTGGAAATTTAGGTACTGTTCTTCGTTGCGTGACTCGCTACGCAGGAAGGCAAGTCACGTCGCGTGACTCTCGGTCACGACGTGACATGCCTGCTGAGAAGCCAGTCGCGTGACCAGCTGAAGAACAAGCAAGTCACGCGACGTTATCTTCGGTCACGTCGTGCGACCTGCGAAGGAAAAAGGCAGATCACGCAGCGTGATCTGCGAGGGAGAAGCAGCGTCACGTCGCGTGACCCTAGGTCACGCCGTGACCTGCATAAGCATTGCGTGACCCGCGAGGATCACGCAACGCGAATGGCGAGGAACAAGCAGGTCACGAGACGTGACCCTCGGTCACGCCGTGACCTGCCTGTTGAGTCGCCAGTTTCTCCGTTCAGCCCGTTTTTCCGAAATTTCCTAGTTTTAACTCAGAAATGAATTTGGTATTTCTTCTGAATAGGATTTTACTGTTGTATGATGCATGTTTTACTGTTTGATGCTTCGATATGCGTGATGGCATGATTTTCTGATGAATTATACGTTATATCCTGAAATGTGATCATTGTGACGCATAACCTGCTAGAGTCAAGTAAGTGGATAGTTAGGCATGCCTAATAGAGTCTTTTAGCTGCAGCCCTCAGTTCAGTTTGGACCCCGATCAGGTCCCCGTTTGGTTCCTCGCGAACCCTTCAGTATAGAATCTTGTTTAAGATTCCCTCAGTATATAAATAACATGTTTTGATAAATGATATAATATTTGACTTGTACCTGTGAGGTACCCTCAGTATTCGATTCGTACCCGTAAGGTACCCTCAGTACACTCGTTATCCACTATCTAGAGTCAGCAGGTATTCTTTAAATGTTAATGGAAATGTTCTGATTTGATATGGCTTTGAATGGAATATCTGAATGAGTTTAATGATGAAATACATGTTGGTTTATTTTGTATTGTATATGATGATGAGATTCTGAAAGTATGCTATTTTAAATACGGGCATGTTTATATGAATTATGCAACAGTCCTTGCATTCTGCCATTGTGAATGTGTTATGCCTTGACGACCACTGTGAGTGGCCGCCCATATTTTATGTGTGTTTCCCCACTAAGCGTTTTATCGCTTAGCACGGTGTTTTTACCCGTGCAGGTGCGGAAGGCATTTTGCTTTGAGAGAGTCGCCGTCATCAAGCCAACACAGAAGGGACTAGTGTAGGGCTCAGTTTTGTATCAGTTATTGATTCTTTTTGTATAGAACTCTCTGTATCAGCTTCCGCTTTTGTAACCATATTTTTGTATATGTAATATTATTTTGGTATCAGCTTGCTGATCAGATCATTATTGTAACATGTTATTATAGTAATGCATGATCAGCTTTTGCTTTCTGCATGTAAAGTTTTTAATTATTCTGTATTTCTGAATGTATGTTATGAATGGATGTATACTTTACTTTGTATCAGTTTGGTGACACCTTGTCTCATACGGCTTCTCACTCCTTATCGGATGGGAACGCCTACGTATGGGAAGGGGGTGTTACAGTTAGT
The DNA here is from genome assembly GCA_947683425.1 of Excoecaria cochinchinensis. NCBI lineage: Eukaryota > Viridiplantae > Streptophyta > Magnoliopsida > Malpighiales > Euphorbiaceae > Excoecaria > Excoecaria cochinchinensis. Next base: position 12,663,765 of record CANTUQ010000119.1, read on the forward strand.
GGTATCAGAGCATAGGTTTAGGCGTTTCTGGGTGTTGTTATGATTGTTCTGATTTTCTTAGATGCGTATGTGTCTAGATCTGTGTTGGCTGATACGGTTGTTTCTTGTTTGTTTAGATGGCTTCTAATTCTGCTCATGGTGCGCGTGAGGAGTCCGCCGAGAGTGTGAATCCTCCCGCTGTTGATCAGTCTGTTTCTGTTAATGTGTCGGCTCAGCATGCTAAGGTTCAGCCCGAGGCCGCAGCCATGCCCTTAGAGGCTATGTTTAGACTGCATCAGGACATGGCTAGGGTTTTGGAGAGAGTGACTGCTCCTAGAGCACCTATGGAGAATCTGAGGAGAGCAGGAGTTGAGGATTTCTATGGTACTGGGTTGAATGAGTCTGAGACTGCAGAGAAATGGTTAGATAAAGTGAAGCGTGCTTTGAGAGAGATTCGGTGTCCTCCCGACCAGCAGGCAGAGTGTGCTTTAGCTCTTCTTCAGGGGTCTGCTTTTGAGTGGTGGGAGTTGGTTTGCAGGCATCCTCAGTTACCAGATCCGATTACCTGGGAGTTCTTTGAGGGTGAGTTCATAAAGAAGTACATCACTCAGACCTATAGAGATTCGAGATGGGCGCAGTTTTTGGGTTTGAGACAGAGAGCATTGTCAGTAGCTGATTATGAGAAAGAGTTCAACAGGTTATCTCGCTATGCCCCTCGAGGAGTTATGACTGATGACTTTAGATGCAAGCATTTCGAGGCAGGGTTAAATGAGTCTTTGAAGATTGCTTTGATTTCCTTGATGTGTATACCTGGGGTTCACTATTATCAAATTGTGGAGGCTGCAGTGAGAGCAGAGTTGTCTGAGACAGTGATGAGAGAGAGAGCTCAGAGGAGGAGTTCTTCTCGTGGAGGATCTTCTTCGAGTAAGAGATCGAGGGACCCACAGGATGAGTCAGTATCTGGTCCGGCTTCTAGAGGTAGACGTCAGGGTTCTACAGCTGTGTCAGGTTCTGGTAGGGGTGGTAGAGCTGAGACTACACCAGTTTGTCCTCATTGTAGTAAGTCGCATCGTGGTGAGTGTAGGTGGCTCACTGGTGCATGCTTCAGGTGTGGGAGTTCTGAGCATCGGTTGGCCGGTTGTCCAAGAGTACAGGAGGATTCAGGTTCCCAGAGAGAGGGCAGTAGGGTCGGTTCGAATGCTTCACAGGCTACCCGTGGCAGAGGCCGAGGTAGAGGTAGAGGTGGTCGGCATAGAGATGGTGCTGCTTTTGAGACTGTTGAGCATCCTCCTCAGGGTGCCATTAGAGCTTATGCTATGAGAGCCAGAGATGAGCAAGACGCGCCTGATGTTATTGCTGGTAAGTTCCTACTCCATGACACTGAGTTGTATGCTCTAATTGATCCTGGTTCCACACACTCATATTTGTGCACAGATAGAGTTATTGACAAATTGCATTCAGTTGATCAGTTAGATTATGAGATTTGTGTGACCAGTCCATTAGGGCATAGTGTCAGTGTGAGTAGAGTTTTTAGGAGTTGTCCTCTGATTGTGGAGGGAGCTGTGCTTCCAGCGGATCTGATTGAGTTACCCTTCAGAGAGTTTGACTTGATTCTGGGTATGGACTGGTTGGGTAAGTATCGGGCTGTAGTGGATTGCCATAGGAAGACAGTGGTACTTCGGGATAGAAGTCAGTCTCTTGTGTTTCTGAAAGGTTTGGGTGCTAGTTCAGTGAATAATGTTATTTCTGCGATGCAAGCTAAGAGATTCATCAGGAAAGGTTGTGAGGCTTTTCTAGCAGTTGTGTTAGATTCCAGGAGGGATTAGGTACAGATTGAGGATATTCCTGTAGTGCGAGAGTTTGGGGATGTGTTTCCGAGCGAGTTGCCTGGTTTGCCTCCTGAGAGAGAGGTTGAGTTGTCCATTGAGATCATGTCGGGTACTGCACCTATTTCGAGAGCACCTTATCGGATGGCTCCTGTAGAGTTGAGGGAACTTAAATCTCAGCTACAAGAGTTATTGGATAAGGGGTTTATTAGACCGAGCATATCTCCTTGGGGAGCTCCAGTGCTGTTTGTCAAGAAGAAAGATGGATCCCTGCGGATGTGCATTGACTACCGCCAGATTAATAAAGTTACAGTGAAGAACAAGTATCCTTTGCCTAGGATTGAGGATTTATTTGATCAGCTTCGAGGTGCGGGTGTCTTTTCCAAGATAGATCTTCGATCAGGGTACTACCAGCTTCGTGTTCAGGATGCAGATGTGGTTAAGACTGCATTTCGGACTAGGTATGGCCACTATGAGTTTCTTGTGATGCCGTTTGGTTTGACAAATGCTCCAGCGGCTTTTATGGATCTGATGAATCGTGTATTTAGGCCATACTTAGATCGATTTGTAGTAGTGTTTATTGATGACATCTTGGTGTATTCCAGGAATGAGAGTGAGCATGAGGAGCATCTCAGATTGGTTTTGCAGATGTTGAGAGAGCATCATTTGTTTGCTAAGCTTAGCAAGTGTGATTTCTGGCTTCGAGAAGTGTCATTCTTGGGTCACATTATTTCAGCTAGCGGTATTCAGGTTGATCCAGCTAAGATTGAGGCGATAGTTGATTGGAAAGCGCCTCGAAATCTTCAGGAAGTGAGGAGTTTCCTCGGTTTAGCAGGTTACTACCGTCGGTTCGTTAAGGGATTTTCTGTGATTGCTGCTCCTATGACTAGATTGTTGAGGAAAGGAGTTAGATTTGAGTAGTCAGACAGGTGTCGGTCTTGTTTTGAACGGTTAAAGCAGTTGCTTGTTGAGGCTCCTATCCTTACTCAACCCATCTCGGGTAAGGAGTTTGTTATTTACAGTGATGCTTCTGGAGTTGGTCTTGGTTGTGTGCTTATGCAGGAGGGTAAAGTAGTGGCTTATGCTTCTCGTCAGTTGAAGCCACATGAGAAGAACTATCCGACGCATGATTTAGAGTTGGCAGCTGTGATCTTTGCTTTGAAGATTTGGCGTCACTACTTGTATGGGGAAAAGTGTAGGATCTTCTCGGACCACAAGAGTTTGAAGTACTTCCTTTCGCAGAAAGAATTGAACATGAGACAGCGCAGATGGCTTGAGTTATTTAAGGACTACGACTGCATTGTGGATTACCATCCTGGTAAGGTCAATGTAGTTGCAGATGCTTTGAGTCGTAAGTCAGTTTCAGCCTTGTTCTTGAGACGTTTCAGATGGCGATTTGGTTCGGATGGGGCTTTGCTTGCCCAGTTGCGTGTGAAGCCTACTTTGAGACAGTTGATTGTGGATGCTCAGAGAGATGATGTGAGGCTTCAGCGGATTGTGCATGAGGTTAGATCGGGTAAGCCATCAGAGTTCTCAGTTCAGGATGAGGTACTTATGTTCAGAGATCGTTTGTGTGTGCCAGAGTCTGAGGATTTGAGGAGACAGCTCTTGAGTGAGGCGCATAGTTCAGTCTTTACTATGCATCCGGGCAGTGAGAAGATGTACAGAGACATGAAGCAATTCTATTGGTGGTCCGGTATGAAGCGTGATATTGTGGATTTTGTTTCCAAGTGCTTGACTTGTCAGCAGGTAAAGGCAGAGCATCAGGTTCCTTCGGGTTTGCTTATGCCTTTATCCATTCCTGAGTGGAAATGGAGTGATATTACCATGGACTTTGTTTCTGGCTTGCCTTTGACTCAGAGGAAGCATGATTCGGTTTGGGTTATTGTGGATCGGCTTACGAAGTCAGCTCACTTCTTGCCAGTTAGAGTGGACTACTCCATGGACAGATTAGCCGGTATCTATGTAGATGAGATAGTTCGACTGCATGGTGTGCCTTTGTCCATAGTGTCAGATCATGATCCGAGGTTTACTTCCAAGTTTTGGAAGGAGTTACAGAGAGCTTTGGGCACTAGGTTGAACTTCAGTACAGCGTTTCATCCTCAGACCGATGGTCAGTCAGAGCGAGTTATTCAGATTCTGGAGGATATGATGAGGGCTTGTACTTTGGATTTTCCGGGCAGTTGGGACAGATATGTATCATTGATGGAGTTTGCCTACAACAACAGTTTCCAGTCGAGTATTGGTATGGCACCATATGAGGCTTTGTATGGTCGTCAGTGTAGGACTCCGATTTGTTGGACCGAGCTATCCGAGAGATCTATGATTGGACCCGACTTGGTTAGAGATACTGAAGAGAAAATCAGAGTAGTGCAGCGGAATTTGAAGGCAGCAAAGGATCGACAGAAGTCTTATGCCAATTTGAAAAGAAAATATGTGCATTTTGAGATCGGGGACAAAGTTTTCCTTAAAGTTTCTCCTTGGAGGAGAGTGCTTCGATTTGGAAAGAAAGGCAAGCTTAGTCCTCGTTTCATTGGACCTTATGAGATTTTGGCTAAGGTGGGACCTATAGCCTACAGATTAGCGCTACCGATGGAGTTAGCAAAGTTACATGATGTGTTTCACGTTTCGATGCTTCGTCGGTACAGATCAGATCCTTCGCATGTTCTGTCAGTTCAGGATATCCAGGTTCAGCCAGACTTCTCTTATGATGAGGAACCGCGAGCTATTCTAGCCCGAGAGGTTAGGCAGTTGAGATATAAGCAGATTCCTTGGGTTAAAGTGTTGTGGATCCATCATGGAGTCGAGGAAGCGACTTGGCAACCAGAGGAGTCGATGAGAGCTCAGTATCCACAGTTATTCAGTTCAGGTGAGAATTTCGAGGACGAAATTCTTATTAGTAGGTGAGAGTTGTCACACCCCATTTGCCCCCTAGTAGAATGAGCCTGTCTGTCCGTCTGTCTGTCCGTCTATCTGTCTGTCAGTATGTGTAAGCATTTGCATGTGTTCAGCATTTCATAAGGGTATTTCAGTAAAGTGTATGATTTTGGGGTTTATTATTATGTGGGTGCATACATGGCATTAGTGTGTTTAATTAAATGAGATATACTTGTGTGCATGTGTTCATACCATGGTAGGGTATGCATAAGTGAAGAGGGTTTTAGGTGTGTGTAGTGTAGGTTATTTTAGTGTGAGTGATTGGTGTCACCAATAGGAGTTTGATGTATATTTAGAATAAAGAAAAGAAAAAGAAAAGGGGATGAGAGAAAAGAACTTACAGATTCACGTTTTTCTCACTCATTCTCTCTTCTTCTTCACTTTCTTTATTCCCAAGTACTGTGTTTTGATTCAAGGTCTTATTGGTGAAGTTAATCCTCTCCTTGCATTTCTTAGCTTGGTAAGTGCAAGATCTAGTCTTTGTTTTACTGTAAAATTGCATCTTCATCTTTTTCCTTGAGTTTAGGTTTAACCTAGGGTTGAATTTACTGTGTTTGTGTTCTAGCTGAGGCTCCACGTGATCCAAAGGGGAAAGAGGTTGCTGGACCAAGTGGAGCTAAGTGATAGAAGTTAGAATCCAGGTTTGGGAATATTGATTTGTGTGATTTTGATGTTTTACTGTAAATTCTAGGGTTTATATGTTCTTGAAGAGTTTGAATCGATTAGTCTTGATTTGATTGTTTAAATGTTAAATTGAGTTGCATGTATATTGATTATGTGATTTGAGATGATTTCTGGAAGGTAAATACAGGTTTGATTGGTTTTAAATCAAATTGGGATTGAATTCTTGATTCTGGAAATTCTGGAAATTTAGGTACTGTTCTTCGTTGCGTGACTCGCTACGTAGGAAGGCAAGTCACGTCGCGTGACTCTCGGTCACGATGTGACATGCCTGCTGAGAAGCCAGTCGCGTGACCAGCTGAAGAACAAGCAAGTCACGCGACGTGATCTTCGGTCACGTCGTGCGACCTGCAAAGGAAAAAGGCAGATCACGCAGCGTGATCTGCGAGGGAGAAGCAGCGTCACGTCGCGTGACCCTAGGTCACGCCGTGACCTGCATAAGCATTGCGTGACCCGCGAGGATCACGCAACGCGAATGGCGAGGAACAAGCAGGTCACGAGATGTGACCCTCGGTCACGCCGTGACCTGCCTGTTGAGTCGCCAGTTTCTCAATTCAGCCCGTTTTTCCGAAATTTCCTAGTTTTAACTCAGAAATGAATTTGGTATTTCTTCTGAATAGGATTTTACTGTTGTATGATGCATGTTTTACTGTTTGATGCTTTGATATGCGTGATGGCATGATTTTCTGATGAATTATACGCTATATCCTGAAATGTGATCATTGTGACGCATAACCTGCTAGAGTCAAGTAAGTGGATAGTTAGGCATGCCTAATAGAGTCTTTTAGCTGCAGCCCTCAGTTCAGTTTGGACCCCGATCAGGTCCCCGTTTGGTTCCTTGCGAACCCTTCAGTATAGAATCTTGTTTAAGATTCCCTCAGTATATAAATAACATGTTTTGATAAATGATATAATATTTGACTTGTACCTGTGAGGTACCCTCAGTATTCGATTCGTACCCGTAAGGTACCCTCAGTACACTCGTTATCCACTGTCTAGAGTCAGCAGGTATTCTTTAAATGTTAATGGAAATGTTCTGATTTGATATGGCTTTGAATGGAATATCTGAATGAGTTTAATGATGAAATACATGTTGGTTTATTTTGTATTGTATATGATGATGAGATTCTGAAAGTATGCTATTTTAAATACGGGCATGTTTATATGAATTATGCAACAGTCCTTGCATTCTGCCATTGTGAATGTGTTATGCCTTGACGACCACTGTGAGTGGCCGCCCATATTTTATGTGTGTTTCCCCACTAAGCGTTTTATCGCTTAGCACGGTGTTTTTACCCGTGCAGGTGCGGAAGGCATTTTGCTTTGAGAGAGTCGCCGTCATCAAGCCAACACAGAAGGGACTAGTGTAGGGCTCAGTTTTGTATCAGTTATTGATTCTTTTTGTATAGAACTCTCTGTATCAGCTTCCGCTTTTGTAACCATATTTTTGTATATGTAATATTATTTTGGTATCAGCTTGCTGATCAGATCATTATTGTAACATGTTATTATAGTAATGCATGATCAGCTTTTGCTTTCTGCATGTAAAGTTTTTAATTATTCTGTATTTCTGAATGTATGTTATGAATGGATGTATACTTTACTTTGTATCAGTTTGGTGACACCTTGTCTCATACGGCTTCTCACTCCTTATCGGATGGGAACGCCTACGTATGGGAAGGGGGTGTTACATATACCTTTGGGTACTTCTGTATCGTGCCTTCGGGTACCCCTGTATTGTACCTTCAGGTACCTCTATATCTTACCTTTGGATACCTTTGTATTGTACCTTCAGGTACCTCCGTATCTTACCATTGGGTACCTCTATATCGTACTTTTGGGTACCTCTATACTGGTACCTTCGGGTAACTCTGTATTGTACCTTCAAGTACCCCTGTACTTGTACCTTCGGCTACCCCGATTTAGTGTATATGGACACTTACTGTTATGCAATCTTGAAAAACAAGTATTCTTAATGTATGGGATAAGTAACTTGTGTGTTATGATAATGTACTCATGTAAGTTACTAGGTTTGAAATATCTGTGTATTATTTGGGTATATATATTTGACATGTGTATGTGAATTCAAATGATTCAATAATCTTATATGGAAGTTATAGAAAGGAAAACGTGATAATGCATTTAACTGCATTATACTTTAATATGTTTAGAAAAGTGTGTGGTTACGCGGGTGGGTTGGTTATATTATATGTTTGTATACTTTGTTAACTATATCGAATGGTCACAGGTTTTAGTCTATGTAAGTACAAAGTTGGAGTTCCTCTGAAGGATCGTCCACTAAGGTCTAGGCCAACACAAGGATAGGATAGAGTTTGTTTTCAGTGGAGTCTTATGTAATTTGAGTATGTTCTAATAATTGTACTAAATGTCCATTTTGTACATTAATTGTAATTTTGACTTAGTGTAATAAGGTAAAAGATAAAAATTTTGTAATTTCAATTTGTAAGTTTCAAGCCTTGTTGTGTGACACTTTCTTATCCTCCTACTGGGTATAAGGGGTGTTAGATTTATTGGTATCAAAGCATAGGTTTAGTCGGTTCTGGCCGACTAGAGTTTATAAATAAGTCTAAATAGAGCTTGTGTTGGCCAACGCGAACGTCCTTTTTTTTTGTACAGATATTTGAAATAGAAGTTTCTGAAAAGATATTGATGAATGATTAAAGAATGTTAATCAGATAGATCATGACTTGTCTGTTTCAAACCCTTATAGAGTGTATATCATCTGAAGTGTTAGTATCGATTATGCTAATAAAGATTCTATTAAGAAGCTTTCCTAGCGTAACATGAGTTTTAAATAGGTGTATTGTCTAGGTAGAAATATAAAATATAAGCATGGACATATATAGACAACTCTGAACCATGAAAAAATAATAATAATAATAATAATAATAATAATAATAATAATAATAATAATAATAATAATAATAATAATAATAATTTGAGGTGTGTACAAGTATGGGTATAAGAATTATTTGTATTTTGGCTAGTTAATCTCCAATAGCAATTGCAATTGGCACGGCATGCATTGTTAACTGTACATGATAAATTTGTGACTATAAGTGACTGTATGATGATGACATATAAAATGTACATGAAATTGTATATGAACTTGGATATAAGTATAACCCATACTTGAAATATTAAGCTTGTAATTGTTATCTATATCTCGGTGTTGCACAGGATTTCTTTGATATGTAAGTTAAGGGTATATAAATTTGTTTATAAATATTTTATAAATGTTTGTGTCAATTGAAAGAATTATGATATGTGTGTTTGTAAAAAAATGAACTGGTTATTGCAAAGTAACTCTTGAATACCAATGAATGAGTTGTTCTTATTCTGAAATATGCATTACATTTTGAATTTTGAGTTGTGTTTCAACACTCATTATTATTGACACCCATGAGGTATCTCGTATTGGTATCTGTTATCAATATCTCTTGTATTTTTATTCCCCACTCATAGTAAATGAGCTGGCTAACTACCGAAAGTGATTAATTTGGAAGGAATATAAATAGTAGCATGAAAGAAGATTAGTAATAGCATAAGAATCTTATATGTGAACTATATGATATAGTTAGAATTTAAGAGAACCTTGGTAATGAGAAACAGATATTAATTATACACATAGTTGTTTTCTGTTCTGATAAACGTGGACAAAACATGTGTGAATATAAGTTAATCCAAATGATCTTTTGTAAGACTTACCTTATGTTTTTAGCTTCTGGTGTATAAATGTATATTTAAATAAATTATGAAATGGTAGTGACTAAACCTCCAGTTGGAAGGTGATAATGAGTACAGTGTATAGAATATAACAGGATTCTAACCTAATTTGATTAAAATGGAAATTATGTTTGATTTGAATAGGGACTTCAGTGTATAGATATGGATCTAACATGTTTTGAGAGCGATAGAGTTTGTGCCTAGTTTGCTTAAATTATTTTGTCATAAGTTTGAATCTGATTCTATGAATAATTTGTATTTCAAATCTTTGAAGAAGCCCTTGGTTATCAAGCAAAGTTAATTATATCAGAAATAGAGAATTGAAGTGTAGATGTTATGCAGTGCAGAACTGATATGGAAATGACTGTCAGTTTGGCATATAATATAAGAACTCTAACACTAGTGAATTTCAAGGACGAAATTCTTCTAAGGGGGAGAGAATTATAATGACTCAAACTACACCTTAACAGTAACAAGGCATATTAGGGGTTATAGGTAACCGAATATGCTTGTTTCGGTCATTAGAGTAAAAGTTCGATATGTATGGCAAGTTGAAATTTGCTAATTATGACTTAATTGCATTAAAATAATGAATCTCGTGGACCAATGTTTAAGATCAAGTAAGTTATAAGGCCAGTGTGAGAAAAAAAAAGGAAGAAAGAGAGGATTGATATGCAAATTTCAAAGCTAGCCAATGGGAATTTAACACTTTGCAATTAGGATAAGTGATGGGAATTGAGTTTTAAAGAAAAGTGGAGGTCGGTTTGAGAAGGGGGGCATTCGAAAATTCTAGCGCTTCCTCTTCTTCCTTCTGCTCTTGGTCTCTCTTTCATCGTCTACTTGGTTTCTCAAGGAGATTTGAAGGGGAAAAGTGAGTTTATGTGTGATTGGTTTGCTAATTGGTAAGATTTTCTTCTACCTCATCTGCTTTCTCTCTTTTCATGTGATTTGGAGAATTTTTCTCTTCTTATCCTATAATTTGAATTATTTGAGATATTATAATTATAGTGTGATGATAATTGATGGTTTATGTGGTGTTGTGGTTGGTTGTGTGGTTAGAAGTTAGGAATTTGGCAAATGGAAGTTTTAAGGGAGATGTTGTCCAATTTCACCCTAGACCTTATCTCGGTTTTTAGGCTATCACTCAGCCTAGGAATATCCAAATTGGATGATTCTAGAGCCATTAGAACCATGACTTCGATACCTAAAAATGTCTTGGAAATTTCCTTAAGATAATTATGGCTCTAGTACCCTTAAAAGTGGCCGAAATAGAAGGGCTTTTATTTTGGCTGGGTGATTGGAACAATTTCTGTTAATGGTGTTATCTGACCCTATTTCAATATTTGGGCTATAAATCTAGTTAGAGATCTCTAATTTGGGTGATTCTATTGGCACTTGAATCGTAAGTTCCATGTTTACAAATGTATTAGAACGAGCTATAATTTATTTCTGGCTCTAAGATCCTCAAAAATGTCCAAAATAGTAGCCTTTTTTCTGGAACAAGGTATTTAGAGCAGTTTGTGCTTTGGTTGTCATATCTCCTTGTTTTTAGCTCTAAATGATTTAAAATCCATGCCATTAGAAATTTAACACCTTAGGGATCATTTGTTATGAAGATAACTTTGGCAAAAAATGAGGTCTACTCGTTGATTTTTGAGTGGATAATTGAGTTGGAAAATTTAGGGAGGAGCGATGCTGTGTTTCCAAAACAACATAGCTGTGCCCGAGAAGCACAATTGTGCCCGCTGAAACACAGCTGTGCTTCTCAAAAGCACAACTATACTTTAGTGTGATATTTTTTTATGATTTAATTTATGAACTCTGCAACCAAATGAACTCGTATTTGAACCAAATTAAATATGATGATTATTTAACAATAATAAATGATATTTGTTAAGTTTTGGTATTATGTTACGAATTATTCATGTGATTTAGTTTCCGTCTTGAATCCGCTTCTAACCTGAACTTCCTGAAACTTGTTTAGCATATTCGAACGACTTGTGATTAAAGCATTGACCTAGAATATATTGTATTATATTATGGATAATATGATAGGTATTAAATTGATTGTATGCAAATAACATTATACAGTATATTATTTAATAAATCTTTAGCAATATTAAATAATATTTGTCTAGATCTTATACTGTTAAATAAAGAATCAAAAGAAATAGGCATGTCATTATTTTATGATGTGTTGATACATGAATTTATTTATATACCAGGACATTTGCTTAGACTTTGAACGGCTATGTGAAAATGTGAATCTGTTATCCATCTAATTAGGATTAGAACTTGTGTAATGATAAAATAAGTTCTAAGCCTTGGTGTATGACCTGTTTATATAGAAATAACTTTATATTATATTGGAACTAGTAGAACTACGTGGTTCTGATTCCCAACACTTGGGATACCTAGAAACCTTGGAATATCCATTCCAAGTTCGAACCAAATCTCCGAAGATAGATAATGAATTTAATACGTATGTTTCAATTCAATATGGAAGTTATTATAATTATCCCATGTACTGGCAATGTTGATCTGATATGATATAACTATTTTGCTCTGTATTTTTGTAATGTAATCATCTAAACTAAATTATAGAAATTTACATGTGTCTCCAAGACTATAAATAGACTGTAACTTTGATATAAGTCTTTATACCTGTTTATGTTGATTGTGCTACATTAATATACATTCAAATGTGGTGAGGTAATGCATTTGGTGTGTTAGTGTGTTCGTTAATACAATGACTTTTATTCTTTAGCTGGTAATATATATATATATTTGTACCTTCAAGTACCTCTGTATTATACCTTTAGATACCTTTGTACTTTTACCTTCGGGTGCCTCTATATCGTACCTTCGGGTACCTCTGTATCATACCTTCGGGTATATCACAACCCAAATCGAGCCTAGTTGGACTTGGCAAGCTAAGTCAGATAAGCGATGGGTATTTCAGTAATTTGTGCATGAGGGAATTTGGATAATAAGGATTTAATTGCAAAGTAATTTATTAAATAAGTTAAGTAGGGGAATTATTTGGTGTACATGTGGTGTATGGTTGTAGGGTATTTTGTTGTGGCATTTATCTAGTGGATTGTGTGTATTGTACCAAGGTATTAAATATCTACTTAAGTAATTATGTGGTGTATGTTGGGTATGGTGCTTTGGTGTTTGAAAGTCAAAGAAGGAGTTATGGGTCCAATAGGAGGCTGCCATGTGTCTTGGTAGGTGGGCTATTAGTGGGAAAAAAGAAAAAGAAAAAGAATGAGAGAGGGAGGAGCAGATCACGTTTTACGTTCTGCTCTCTCCTCTCCTCTTCCTTGCTCTTCTTTCTTTCCCTTTCCCGTTTCTTGTTCTCCCTTCCTTGGCTTTGTGTGAGCTGGAGTTATTGGGAAGTCCTTAAGGCTGCTTTGAAGAGGTATGTATGGGGTTTAGGGTTCCTGCGAATTTTGGGTTCTTCTACTTCTTCTTCTCCTCTTGTTGCTTTTAGTTTGGATATGTTAGGGTTTGGATTAAGAGTTTTCTGGGTTTGTGTTTGTGCAAGTTTGTGGTGATAAGAAGAAGCAAAGCAAGGGAAAAAGGAAGATTGAAGATTAAAGCTTGAAGAGATTGTGGGTTGCGCTTCAAAAGAGGTTTGGGAGTGTCTCTGCCCCTTTTCTTTTCTAGGATCAAGTTTGTGTGTATATGTGTGTTTATATTTGATTTCTGGAAATTAGGTTGTGAAATGGATTTATTTTGGCATGCATATTATGGGCTTTTAATTGAGAAGAGTAATTATGCATGAATGTGAACTATTGTAGTGATTGTGTGGCTTGATGTAGGTTTGCTATAAATTTCGGGGTTTTGATAATTTTTGGGAATTTCTATTGTCTTTGATGCTTTGTGTTCATATGTGCATGTGTATGAATTTCTGGAAATTATGGTGATTTTGATGTGTTTTGTGGTTCATATGTTATGGGTTTTGCTTTAGATGTGTTAAGGAAGTTCAAATGTGGTTTAATGAACTGAATTGAGTTCTTGAGTGTGATGATGATGAATAGTGCTGATATTTCAAATTGAGTAAATTGAGGTTGTTATTGGCATGATTTAGTTGGAATTCTTGGTATAGATGTTGTGATTTATGTTGATAGTGGTGATGGGTGGCTGGATTTGAGGTAAGAGACCATTTGATGTGATTTGTGTGTTTGTGTGTGAGTTTGGGGAGAGGAAGAAACCTGTAGAATTCTGCAGAATTTGGGAATCACGACTCTGTCGCGAGCGCGACAGAGACCGGTGATCCTATTGCTGGGCTGTGCTATCGCGAGCACGCGACCTTGTCGCGAGCCCGCGATAGCAATAGCTGTTGTGTGCTCTCTGTCGCGATCGCGACAGAGCGTAATGTGAGCACGCGAGATCGCGATAGCGATGCTTATGCTCTCTGTCGCGATCGCGACAACGTCGCGAGCGCGACAGAGCCAGGATCTTCTCTCCTCCCCGCTATCGCGAGGTCAGTCACGCGCGCGCAGCGAAGGGACTATGGTCTCTGTCGCGAGCACGACAGCCTTGTTATGTTGAATGAGTTTTCTTTGGTGTTTGGTTTTGAACTCCAGTTTCTTTTTGTGCCTATAAGCCCTATACCTGTTAAATTATGAATTATATGAATGTGAATCCATGATACGAATATGCATATATGTATATATATGATTTGGGATATTATAGAATGGATTGAATGGATTATGCTTGACCTGCGAGAGTCAGTCTAGTGGATAGTTAGGCATGCCTAATAGAGTCTCTTAGCTGCAACCCTCAGTTACGTTTGGACCCTGATCAGGTCCCCTGTTTGGTTCCTCGCGAACCCTTTAAAGTATTCGATTCGCACCCGTCAGGTGATGTCAGTATTCGATTTGCACCCGTAAGGTGATGTCAGTATTCGATTCGCACCCGTAAGGTGATGTCAGTATTCGATTCGTACCTATAAGGTACTGTCAGTTCACTCGTTATCCACTATTTTGAGTCAGCAAGTATTCTGTTTGTTTTGTCTAATATGAACAAGAGAATGTGATATTCGTATGAGCATGATTTTGGACACGTGAATCGGTTATGTATCCGAATGTGATTATGAATCTCTGAATGGGTAGGGTGTGACCTAAACATGTGAATTGAATATATTTTATTATGTTATGCTTGTGAGAATGTGAATCTGACTAGTTAGGTTGTAAGCATATGAAATATTATGTATACGAATGTGAGCTTAAATTACGAATCGATATGGCTAATTAGTATGTATATGAATGAGATTTTGTACTGTTAACTATTATGGTAGCATGTGAATTAGTATGCGTAATAAGGAGATCTGGACTATTGAATGATCACATATGTATTATTTGGGGTATAATGTATGTGGATCGGCCTCGATAAGTGTATGTGCGGTAATGGATGTTGATGAGGCAAGTTAAAGTGTATAAGAATCTTATCTTGAACTAGTGTATGCTTTGAATGTAATATTTTGCTATATATTCCTTTGGTCTCAACTTTTGGAGTATCTTCGGCAGGTTGTCGTGTATCTACGTTCCTAGCATGATATTTTATGTGATAGAGTTGTGCAGTGGTAGTGTGGTGTTTGACGTCCTCCCTTGGGATCGGCTAGGGTGTGTGTTATGGCATGACAAATGTATGTTTAGATAGCTAGTGTTCTTAGCATGATAGTTGTGTACGTTATTATATGGAAATTGTGTTGCATGTGAATGGGTTTTTCGTTAATGTATGGGTACTTTGGCATGATAGTTGCATGTGTAATATCTCTTATGACTGTGCACAGTAAGGTACTAATACTTGATACCTCGGTAAGTATATGGATGTGAGTTTTCAAATGAATGCCTTTACTATGCAAGCCTGACTATATATGTGTTATGGATATCCGCATTTGCCATTTGCATGTGTTATGTCTTGACAACCATTGTGAATGGTTGTCCATATTGCTTGTGTGTTTTCCCCACTAAGCGTTATCGCTTAGCACGGGCTCTTTTCCCGTGTAGGTGGCAGGTTTGGTCCGGTTCGAGTCGCGCGTCTGCAGGGTCGGCCACATAGGAGTTGGAAGTGTTTTGTTATTTTGTTCAGTTTCTGTATTTTGGATTTTATAATTCTGTAGTCTTTTGCATATGTAATATTTCAGATAATGTAATGTTAAAACGCTTATTTATTAAGTTATTCCTCGGTTTATTTATTCGCCTTATGCTTCCGCTGATTAAAGAGTCTAAGTGTGCTTGTGCTTATGCTTCCGCTGAATGATTATATGTATGTATGTGAGTTAATGTATGCTCAGCTATTGTTCCTGTAAAGTTTTAATTTCTGCTGTATCTCCGTATGTTTTTAGGTATGAATGTATGCTTCTGCTTAGTGCATGTGCGCATGTGTGTGAGTGAGCGTCGGTAGCACACCCGCATCCTTCCAATGGGGACGTAGGGGGTGTTACAGGGTACCTCTAAATCTTACCTTCGGGTGCCCCTGTATTTGTACCTTCGGGTACTCCAATTTAGTGTATGCGGACACTTACTGTTCTGTACTCTTAAAACATAGTTATTCTTAATGTATAGGAAAACATCTTGTGTGTTATAATAATGTACTCAGCGTATATTATAAGTTATTAGGTTTAAAATATTTGTGTATTATTTCGGTATATATATTTGACATGTGTATGTGAATTCAAATGATTCAGTAATATTATATGGAAGTTATAGAAAGGAAAATATGATAATGCATTTAACTGCACCATACTTTAATATGTTCATAAGAGTGTTTAGTCACACGGGTTGGTTATAGTATATGTATGTATGCTTTCTTAACTATATCAAATGGTCACAGGTTTTAGTTTGTGTAGGTACAAAGTTGGAGTTGCTCTGAAGGATTGTCTACTAAGGGCTAGGCCAACACAAGTATAAGGTAGAGTTTGTTTTCTGTGGAGTCTTATGTAATTTGAGTCTGTTCTAATAATTGTACTAAATGTCCATTTTGTGCATTCATTGTAATTTTGACTTAGTGCAGTAAGGTAAAAGACATAAATTTTGTAATTCCAATTTGTAAGTTTCAAGCCTCGTTGTGTGACACTCTCTTATCCTCCTAGGGGGTATAAAGAGCCTTATTTGATCGGGGGTGTCGGGCTTCATTTTCATTTCCATAACCCTATTTCTTCTTTGGGTGAGATAGTCATGGAATGATTCATCGTGTTTCTGCTGTAGCAACTCTAGATCTTTCAGGGTGACTTCCATGCGGGTGCTGCAATCTTACTATTTCAGAAACTCCTCAACTAGCATGTCCCAATCTTCTTTTGTCCCCATGTCCAATCCATGGTACCTATCAATGGCAGGGCCTACCAAACTGAGACAAAAGTACTCGACCTTTTGCTACTTGGTTAGCGTAGTCCTCTTCATTACCAAAGAATACTGCTTAACATGCGCTGACGGGTCAGACGTACCATCAAATTGGGGTAAATCCGGCATCTTGAATCTTTATGGAAGCAGCTCCTCACCGTTAAAATCCCTGTCTTCTCGATTCATTCCTCTTTCCACTGACAACAAACGGGCCATTGCTTTAATCTTTTCCTCCATCTTCTTTACTACCGCATCCTCCACCCTCGGTGTTTTGTCCCTCACAACCTGAGTAACTATAAGCTCATTCTCATCTTTTTCCATAAAATCATTCTCAGGACCATGAACTCAACTCTTCTTCTGTTCTGCGTGAATCACTTCCCTAGGCTAATAGCTGATAGAAGCATTGTTGCTGCTGCTGGGGGAGCCTTCCCAACTAGATTTGGTTTAGCTTGCCCCGTGACAAGAATGATAGGCTCTTGCCCAAAAGGTGGTGTCAATGTAGCGGAAAAGTTCCCCATCATCGCCATTATCTTTCCTTTAAATTCCTCAAGCCTCCAATCCATTTCATGAGTGATCGAAGCGTCAGTCTTGTCGGTCTCCTACGGTAAGTTGGCCATGCTTAAATCTGAATGCTCTAAAGAAAACTGATATTCATTATCGACTGAAGCTGTCTCTAAATGTGATCCTATTACCAACTCTAATAGCTCGAATATGGGATTCCTGACTAGGCGACCATCTAATCCTCTGAACCACTTAGATGAATCTATGATGGTTGCGCAACCGAAATTATTAAGATAAGGCACGAATTTTGTATAATGCATGATCACGTTTATGCAGCATTTACATCCATATACAAGAAGATAGATCATTCCAACCTTATCGATCCCACATACGGAGTCAAGTGGTCACCTTTCCTAGATAGGCTTAGCCCAAGGGTTAACAGGGAACCCAATGGACACGCATGGTGCATAACTAAAAATCGGCAGCATAACCTCTCTCTATCTAATGCGCATATGTATGAATTTTAGCTATTGTGTATTTGGACACTTCAAATAAACTAAGACGGGCCCACTAGGGTATGAAAACCTTTAATGAGTGACCACTCAATTTAGTTGAATTTGTTTAATACATAATGGCCCACATAGCAAGCATAGTATTACAGTACATGTAACCTAAGGGAAGTATCTATTTGTTATTACATGGGCTCGAGTCATGTGGTAAAACTTTAAGGCTACCTAGGCATGATACCTGCCAATAAGTCTAGCTCATCACGAGCATAACAACTGATTGGGTCATCATTTAATATACCAAAGTGGTACAAGGCTTGTAATTATCCTTAAGACGCCAAACATAATTCTAAGGCTCTAGCATGAATGCAATGCAATTTTAAAAGAAAGATATAAATTTAATTTCAAAAACTCAATTTTATGTTATTAACCAAGGCACTTTTGGAGCAAGGTCTCTTAAGTACCAAATAGAGTCACCACTGTGATGCGTGCTGAACCCTCAGAGGCCCGCTTTTATGGTCTGAGAAGGTTCATAATACTCATGAAGATTGGTCACTTTGCAATGGACAAGGAATTGCCCCAAATCAATCGTTGATGATCAACCTACAAGGGCATCTATTTTGCACACTAAGAGGCATTTTGGAGTCCCCACCCAATAAGACATTGGAAAAGTTTGTCTAACCTCGTGAAGGTAGATAAACAAACTCAACTTACAATGAAAAAGGGGCAGAATACAACCCCAACAAATAACATGAAATGAGCCATACATAAAACAGGATATTTATTTGGGTAGGAATATTGGTTCCCGCATGCATATTTATAAGAAAAGCGAAGAGCCTTTAGGCAAGTTTTAGAAAAAGTGGGATGAATGATCCCCATTTTTATGAAATAAAAGCTCCTCCTTTAGGTGTCCTTTAGGATGAAAAATCAAGAGATTGGTCCTATTTTAGTAATAAAACACTATTATAAAAATCCTTTTATGCATTTTACAATGACGTGCGAAATCATTATTGTCAACAATCTCTAAAAATAAAGCAATGTAAATAAACTAAAAAGAAATGTAAAGGAAATTTACTAAACTCCATATGCAAATTGTCCTAAACGCCAATCCTTCATTTGTTGATAAGGAACACATAAGTGGATACTCATGCCAAGAATGAGACAAAAGAAATATGAATTAGCATACTTAACAAAATAAATAAATGCTCAAACTAAAATTGAATGCGTAAATAAATATAAATTATCATGTTAAAATTACTTGATGCATGCTAGAAGACATAAATAAAGAAGTGAGATGTATAAAAGGATCAAAAAACCAACAAAAAAAAGGCCACAAACAAGCCAAAAGAAAGACAGGCGGGTGAAAGAAGTATAAGAGACGAGATGGAACATTTTCGTTCCGTAGCGAGCAACAGGCGTCTCTTATGTCATCTTCCCGTCCGTCATGCCCAAAAGCAGAAAACTCCATTAAAACACCTTGTTTAAACCATGTTTCATGCTCTCATAGTAAATCATGCCTAAATTGATTAAGAAATACCTCAGAATCATTTCTAACACCTTAGAATATGTTTTAAACTAATGAACACATAAAAACACAAAGAAACACATATTTAAACCAACTAATTCCAAAGAATTATATAACTTTCAAATGATGATAAAATAAGAGGTTGAACCCAGAAATGTTACCCTCAGATGTAAACTAATGTTTAAGGAACAGAAATGCTTTGTATGCTCCTTGATTCCACAATTCCAAAAGAATTTCAATAAAAAAACCCTTTCTCTCTCAAAAAACATTATTCCCTTTTGTGTGTTTTCTCATAAGAATCAATGCAAGAAACCAGAATTTTTCGAGAAGAAAGAATCAATTTCCCTTTCTCAGTCAACTCTATCCCTTTAATTCTTTAGAAATCTATATTTTTCTCTTTTAAAACCAATTTTTCTCTCTCTAAAACTTTTCTCTATATTTTCCTTCTCCTCTTTTTTCTAAAATAATTCCTTTCCCTTTTATTCCTAATTCTGTTCCCTATTATCTCCCGTTTTTAAGGGAGATGTGGCTCAAATTTAGGGGTTGTCAGATCCCACTTTCCCACATTCTCCCACTGTGTAGATCATAGGGAGAACACGACAAACAGGCATCTCTCAAATGAGAGACCGGCGTTTGTCAAGATTGTGCTAGAAAATTATAAGAATGCCACTGTCCGTGACTCAACCAGATGTGCCTGTGACTCGTGTCACGGACGGCTATCATCGAGTCACGGGCAATGGGAGATGGGTGCAAGGCATGCCCATGACCTATAACACTTAGCATATATTCATTAAACTCCAATAATATTTTCAGACCAATCAGAAATCATTTCTCAGTCCGGTAATTATTTATCAGTTTGATACTCCAATTTTCCGATGTCACCAAAATTAAATCTTTCAATACCATATGATTCTACTTATCAATATAAATACGTCTATATTTTCAAATCATTTTTCTGAATTCCGTAACTCAAGATATGGTCCGGTCAATTTCGGGTTAGAATCAGTCAAACCGGGCTAAAGAAAGTCTTCAGACGCCCATCGGAACTTACAGACGACCCGGCCATCCCTCATGACCGACGGCATGGCTGTCTGTCAGCCCACAGACAGCCGGACCATCTGTCACCACAAATGGCCGTTTGTGGTGAGAGATGCCCCGAAACGCTCTTTTTTCACTGTTTTGCACTTTTTGGACCCATTTGAGCTCAAATTTTTCGTCCGTCGTGCTAGACACCCTAAAACCCTATTTTTCCACTATTTTTCACTTTTAGGTCCCATTTGACCTCCGTTTCACCTCAAATTTTCACCTAGGGACTCTCGCTGATATGTTCTATCCAATGGTCTAATAAAATATTTTTTAACTTCGAAAAGTACTATCACCCCAGTGTCACTATTCACTATCGAAAAATACTATCACAGCTAGCTTGGTACTGGGGTTGTTACACTTTTAGTTAACAGATGTGTTACTAGAATAGTTTCAGAACTATCAGTTCTACATTTCACAAAAAGACAAAATAACTACTAGTTTTGCTCTTAACCTATCTTTCTTATCTCTAACGGCTAGTTTCAGATTTACAATGGCTATAATGGATTTTTGGCTTTAAATATGAGTTATTTTTTATTCTTAAAGCTTTGGAGAAGTTGGAAAACCATATTATCTCTTGAGATACAAGCTTTCAATCTGTTTAAGCAATTTTTCACATCTTTGCACTTCATACATTATCATTCTCCTTAATTTGATTATAGTTTTGTGTTGTAATAATTTAGTGAAGAATATTTGTAAGAGATTGTAAAAATGGTTGCCTAAAACCTTAGGAAACTCTAATAAGTGTTTTACATCTTTTACTTGGGAAGTAGATTTTGGTTTGTGTATTGATTTTGACTCTTGCCGATCAAAAGAGTTCTTAATGAAGAGAAAATCTCAAAACGGTGTCTTAAGGAGTAGAGGTAGGCAATAAGGTCAAACCACTATAAATTGATTATATTGATTTTTTCCTTCTCCCCTTTTCTTTATTATGTTTCTAAAAGTATTTTGTAGTTCTGGTTTTACTTAAACAATATCTGTTCTGGAAAAGTAATTCTAAAAACAATTATGCTATTAAAACATATTTTCTACAAGAGAAAATTCATTCTGGAATTGTATTTAATTTAAATATAGTTTTGCAACTGTTCTGCATACATACATTGCATATCACACGTTTTATACTTAAACAGAAAACATCAATAGAATATCTTAGTACTATCTTAAAAAAAAACTTAAACAAGGATTTAATTGGATGTTTTGAATTAAACATAATTCAGATGGCAATATAGAGAGATACAAGGCACATTTAGTTGCCAAGGGGTATACATAATAGGAGGGGATAGATTTCATTAAAAAAATTCTCTAATGGCTATAATGACCACTATTAGAAATCTATTGCTAGTAGCATCAATTAAAAGGTGATTTCTAGAGCAATTAGAACATCAATAATGCATTTTTACATGGAGACTTGCATAAAGAAGTGTATATGACTTTTCCATAGGGTTTTAAAGTTGATTCAGCAAAGTAGATTTGCAAACTAACTAAATCTTTTTATGGCTCAAGGTAGGCTAGTAGGCAATTGAATGAAAAATTAACTTATGTTTTGTCGAATAAGGGATTCCATAAAAGTCATACAGATTGCTCTTTGTTTTTTATGTCTTCTACTAATAAATTTATAGCTCTGGTCATTTATGTTGGATGGTGTCATTGTGACCAACAATGATGAGGCGGATGTTAATTCTATCAAATCTTATCTTCATGAAACCTTTAAGATTAAAGATTTGCGCTCTCTAAAATTTTTCTTGGATTAGAGGTTGCAAGATGTAAATCTGGTATTCATTTATACTAGCAAAAATATACACTTTAATTACTTCATGAAACTGGTTTTTTAGGAGCTATACCTGCCAATACCCGTATGCTACCTCATATTAATTTTTCACCAGATTCTCCTTTGTTAAAGGACATTTCTATTTACACAATACTTGTTCAGCTATTTCATTTGACCAACACAATACCTAATATTGCTCAATTAATTCAGTTTTTTGTCATAATATCTAGATAAGCCTATATAAGAACATTTAGCTGCTGCTCATAGGGTCTTATGATACTTAAAGTCTTCTCTAGATCTTGGCTTATTTTATCCATCCTCTAACACCTTGCAACTTCAAGGATTTTCAGATGTGGATTGGGGTACTTGTCCTATAACAAGAAGGTCAGTTATAGGTTACGATATCTTCCTTGGATCTTCTCTAATTTATTGGAAGTCTAAGAAGCAAAGTACCATTTCAAGGTCTTCATTATAAGCTAAATAAAGCTTTGGCCATGATATCATGTGAATTGCAATGGCTATTATATCTCTTGTAAGATCTTGAAGTTGCTCATCCTAATGCATGTCTTCTTTTTTATGATAATCAATCTGCAATCCATATAGTTTTGAATCTTGTGTTTCCTGAACATACTTGTAACACCCCTTACCCATATGTAGCAACTACTATGTCAGGTGAAGGGTGTCACACGATAACTACAAAATTAAGCACACTTATTTAAGAAATAGTCATCAAAATTGGAATTAAAAAATTTCTTTGTTACAGATAGTTTTCGCATATCACACTTTACCAAAATCATACTTTCATATAGTATTTATTTAAACATATACATATCATAATTAACACAATTACATTTTCACTTTATGCATACACATTCCTTATAAGCGGTCCAATACATTCAAAACTGATTCTTTTACACAATACTCATTTAGAAAACATAAGTCATTCATTTACATAACATACATCGATACTACAAAGACCAGACGATACACTCTTATGGACTCATTGGCCTTGACTGTTGCGGAATGTCCCTGATGACGCATCTATCTTCGGAACTTGTACAGATAAAACACTAATGCTAAGCGCAAAGGCTTAGTGGGGAAATAAACATAATATAAATGACCATTCACAGTAGTCGTTAACAATTTCACACAATGATATTATTCAACAAAATCATATATGTATATAAATACATGTATTATACACACACATGAATTTCACACAGTAATTGCATATAATTGATCATAGTCGAATTGATTTAACGTAGCCGAAACATACTTTACTCAAGCTTACTCATTCATCAATATAACTAATTGGTATGACAAATTTAATTCGCATTTACATATAATTTTACTCACATAACATCACACCATGCATTTATCACATATCATTTAATCAATACATGCCTTAAACATTTCGTTACTCATATTATACACGATCTCACAAGAACGTTCGTTAGACATCTACCTTAATTTACCTTTCATGCATTTATATACTCATTTCTCACATATCACACATAAATCAACAAATAATTAGTGCTTTATTAACTTTCACAACATATCGATTTTGCACTCATCAAATAATCATGCATATGAAGCAAATTCCATAAGTTCTCATAATAGCGTGTTCACATAGTCCGCACATATAATTATATTCATTTGGTCATTTATACTTCAACTTATTCCTTTAATATTCTTTCGTTCATTTATGGCATGTATTCCTAAGGGGAATAACAGGATCAGAAGCACATAGGTACCCAAGGGTACTTTCACATATTATGCATAAGTGGATAAAGCACAAGTTTAGAGTGGTATATCTGCCATAATAATCATTGTGGTCACATGCATATGAAATGCTTAATTCCATATTTCCATACAAACTGCAAGTTGTTACATTCCATTATTAATTCATATTCTATGTTGTTCATTTAATATTCTTTTATTCATTTGTTGCCTGCTCTTCCAAAGGGTGGATAACGGAATACAAAACGCTAGGTGCCTGAGGGTACCAGTGTCATATCGTTGACACAAATGCATAGGGATCCCAATGGGGTCTAAAACCGCATAGGGACCGAACCATAGGTCCAATGCATGGGCAGCAATAACAGAACCCTATAAGCATGCCTATCTACCCACGACTCAGCTAACGCTGGCTATACACTTAATTATGTCACATTATTATACTTTTCATATTATTATTATATTCATCACATGATCATACACATAACATTCTCAATGTTTTCTAATCACAAGGAATCCTTCATAATACTTATTCTTGTAGTATTTATATCAATGTCATACACGTTACATTCACAGTCATACATTATATACATATAACAATCATATAAATTTAAATTTCTTGTCACAAATCAATTTGAAATACTTTTTAACTACCTTGACCTCCCATGTCATTTTCTATATGCTCAATACATTAATTCATTTAAATATGTTGAGTTTTTTTAAAATAATTCAACATTATCGCCCAGTATAAAATAATAAACAGGATCCTTACGATCCAATTGATTCAAAAGGAGGGATAAAAAATACCAACCTGTTAAGTATGCTGAAATATGAACTTACCTTAGCTCAATCGAATTATAGGCGCTGCTCTAATCATGAACGCCCTCTACCAGTATCCACATGTATGAACGAACAAATAGAGGAACGCAAGGGTGCTAGCTCCCTTCACATGCAACTAGATTTTGATCTTTTCTCTGTGTTTTTCTTTGTCAAAGAAATGTGGCGGCTAGGATTTATAAAGTGCAGCTACTCTTAAAATGAAAAATTAGAGTAAATGAAAAATATATCTCCATATATTTATATAGCCCTAATATGTAGAGATAAAATTTAGGGACATCATTTCTTGTTCAAAATAAGATATATATATATATATATATGAATAATTTCAAATTAAATATCTGTTATATTTAAATCCAAAATACCCAAATATATATATATATAAATGAATAATTTCGAATTAAATATATGTTATATTTAAATCAGAAATACACAAATTAAAATCCAGTCTGTTCATTATATTTTTGGTGTGTGACCCAATAGGTTCATATTAAGTTGGTAATGGGCCCAATCCCATTGTAGACCCATAAGTCATAAGTGGCTTCTAGCAAGACATTATGACTACCCAAATAATATGAATATCATTAGTCCGATTTTAACATAACAATAGCACATGTTATTATCCTTTTGCCACATGATATCTTGTTTAAACATAAGTCATGGTGCATGTCAAACTTATATTGCTCAAACATATAATTTTTTGATCACTAAGTAGACTGATAAATTCAAATGACATTGATCACACTATCAATTCATTTGAGTATGGCTATGCATTTTACAATCCTACTTATCGATGGGTCCAATAGACATCTCTCTCATAAGAGAGGGACAAATTCCATCTTGATTGTTCACTTTCCTCTCCATAATTCATATCATGCCCAATCATAACCTTTGTGATTATCCGATTAAAGATAACATTTGATTATGTCAAAACACAATGTTCCTCATGTACGAATCTGTGAAAATCTCAGGTCTAAGGATTCAATAACATAACGATTATAAGATCACTTATAATACTATCATAGTGGATCTATCCAGTACCTTGTTCTCTAACAAGTACATATAAATTTGATTTATATCATCATATATAATCATCTCATGATTATCGATCAAATCTATACTAGTCTTAATTTATCTTTATGCCCTTTAGTGATAAATGACTAGGGATGACACGAATAACATGGCTATTCATAAACACTACAATAATGTAACATGCCAATAATATTAATGTGAAGAAAACCATTATATAAATGAAATTTATAATCATTACATCAAGGTCCAAATATTTGGCCTAAGGCATAACCACTAACAATGTAAACATATTATCTATTCTGTTGCAAAGCTATATGAATACAATATTATTTCAATCACACTTACAGTTTCATTAAAAATGTTGGCATCCCAACATACTTTTCACGTTCATATGCATTAAATATACATAAATTCATCTTTTAGCATTCTTTAACAATATACTCGTACATTACCATCCCAAAAATTTTCACATAATATTAACATATAACTATCTCACATTAATTACCTTCTTTTTAATTACATTCCATATATTAATTGCTTAAATACCCATTATGTATGCATTAGATTAAACTCAAAAGGTTCCGGGAAAGTTTGGGTTCAATTCGAAATCAAAACAAACATAGGTAAAATAGGGGTGAGGGACAGCCGTGCCTCGTGACCGACAGCCATCGCTCAACCTCACATCCACCTGGCAAAAACGTGGATGAGGGACGGCCGTGACTCATGACCGACTGG
Source organism: Excoecaria cochinchinensis (assembly GCA_947683425.1). NCBI lineage: Eukaryota > Viridiplantae > Streptophyta > Magnoliopsida > Malpighiales > Euphorbiaceae > Excoecaria > Excoecaria cochinchinensis. The sequence goes on from CANTUQ010000119.1 coordinate 12,690,011, forward strand.
CATCCCTACATGACCAACAGGTGGTCAGAGATAGACGGGTATGACCACAATAGCTGGACATGATGGGCTAGACTCCCGACCGATGGGCGCCCCTGGGCAGATATGCCTTCCAAAGCAATTCCACCCCAAATAAAATAGATTTCACTCCTATCTTGAGCAGTCCAAACCACTATACAAATGCCATTTTTAGCCAAAACAGTCTCTTATAAAATGATCCCCAAGATATTAAATTTTCAATGGCATTAATTTCAAGTCATTTGGAGCTATATCCAAGGAGATATGCCCCAAAGTGTCCACACTACTCCAAAACACACCTAACAAAAAAGGCTACTATTTTGGTTAATTTTCAAACCCTTAGAGCCGGCAATAAATTATAACTATTTTTAGGACTTTTATAGGCATAGAAGTCACGGTTCATATGCCACTGGAATCACTTAATTTGGAGATCTCTAGATGAACTTATGGGCCAAAAATCGGACTGAGGTCAGTTTACACCTTGGACAGAATCTGTCCCAATCATTCGACAAAATAGAAACCTTTCTGTTTTGGCCACTTTTAAGGGTCTTAGAGCCAAAATTAGCTCAAGGTCATTTATAGAAAATTTATAGGTATGGAAGTCATAGTTCTAACGACACCTAGAATCACTAAATTTAGAGTTTTAAACCTCCACTTATGCCCAAAATAGTCCCCAAAGGTCAGACAAAATCAAAACAAAATTTCCCTGTTTTCACTTCATCTACCTAAATTAAACACTTTCACAACATCATTCAACACAACTCAACTCAAATTCAAATATATCATGCATACACATATACAATTACATAAATCAACAATAATTGTACATAGGCACCTAAAATTCCCAAACCTCATTTGATGACTCCTCCATCTTTACTTTTGCCTTCTTTTTTCTTCTCTTTCTCTTTTTCTTTGAATCCATTAGCTTCTCCTTCTAATTTACACATCAAATTTATTAACACGTAAACAAATCACAATCTTACCAATTCCAATGAATTAAACATAGAGAAGAAGAAAACTTAATGTTTTCTTACCTTAATAAGCTTTCAATTGCACTAAAATTAAATCTCTACATATGGATTTCGTTAGAGCAACTTTTGATGAATTGAGAGAGGAAATTTTGGTGAAGAAAATGAAGGAGGAATGCTGCCTTTTTCCCTCCCTATGGCCGACAAAACTTGAGCCAAATATGTGGGCAAAAATCATCCTTATCCCAAGTTCAAGGTGTTAGCTTTCTATTGGTCCTTCTTTATATTTTTATGCAACTCCCACTTTGATCCTTCATCTCTCCTCTTATTCTTACTTTAACCCTTAATTAATTTTTTCACATACATTGGCCCATATATTTACTTAATTCATTCAACTTAATCCATTTAAATTACAATTTAACAAATTACCAATATACCCTTAATTTTACACTTAATACCAATCATGTCCTCCACTTCATTTTACTACTTTAATCAACCAAATTTGAATTTACCTTATTGTATTCATTTTCATACCAAATAGCTCATTTCTTACCTTAAAGTCCACATATATCAAATTACTAATTTACCTTTAATCTTTTAATTAATAACGAATGCATGCTCAATTACACTTAACCTTTTCAATTAATCAATTACACATTTCAATCACTCTTGTATTCAAGACACATGCGAATCCGGCTAAGGTATATTTTGTGTCCTTACAAACACATTGAGATTAATTATCACTTTGTAAAAGAAAATATGCAAAAAGGTTGCATTAGATTAATGCCATTGCATTCCTCCAAGTGGTTGGTTGATTTTATTCACTAACACTACAAGAATTTTATAGAATATCGATGAAAATTTAGCTATGAAATGTATTTCTGTGGCTAATTAACGACGAAAAAAAATCACTCACTAAAAGTTGAGGTAAATATTCCCGCCAGTTTTTACCAACTAAATTTAGCGATGAAAAATTTAAACTGTCGCTAAATGTGGCACCAAAAATTTCTCTACGGAAATTAGCGACGAAAAGAATATTCCATTGCTAAACTTTGCAACGGAATATGCTTTCCGTCGCTAAAAAAGTTAAATTACAACAGAGAGTGAAATTCCATCACTAATTTTAGCGATGAAATTTTTTATTCGTAGCAAAAAATAAGACTTAGCAATGGAAAAAAAAATTTTGTCACTGTTTTATTTTCTGTCCATCGCTAAAAGTCACATATATATAACTTAAATGCCCACCTCTCATTTTTCTCTCTCTTCCTCTCTCTCTCTCTCTCCCCCTCCCTCCCCCTCTCTCTTTCCCTCTAGATCTGTCGATCTGGTGTGCCCCCTGCCGCTTGCCCCTCACTACTGCGAGCACCCGCCAATAGCCCCCCTCTACTATGCACTTCCACTCGCCATGCGCCCCCCATCGCACGCTGCCTCCCTCCATCGTGCACTACTGTCACCCTCACCCTGTCATTGTCCTCACCTGCTGATCTCTCTTGCGCAAAACCATCGTCTGTCTCACCTCTTCTCCTCTCACCTCTCCTCCTCTCGCCCTTTCACTTGCACGTCCGCCCTCTCGCTCTTGCCTCTCCTCTTTATGCAGGTCTACTATAGCCTTGATGTTCTCACCAACAAAGTTCCCCTCCATGAACAAAAGGGTACTCTCTCTCTCTCTCTCTCTGTCTCTCGCGTAAAGATTTTATTTTTAGCTACTACTGTTAATCTATGGCTAAATAGCAGGAGTTCCTCATCATTTACATGGGACTGTAAGCCCAACTATGGAATTCACAGCTAAGGATTTTAGGGACTCTGCTATTCCTGTAAATTATACTCTTGTTTATGGTTCTTCAGAATGTTTCTAATTTTCAGTTGATTGAATTAAAGATTTTTGTTTTTTAAAAAAGTTATTTGGGCATCTTTTTAGTTCTCATCAAGCAAATATCGAGACTTTCTTTAACTTTCATTAGCATGTTCTGACCTGAGCTTGTTAAATGATTGATTTTTAGATTATCAATGACATTTTGTCGCACAATCGCTTGCCTATTATTGTTTGGGGTAGCAATTATTATATTTAGGTAGGGTACATCTTAAAATTATGCTATTTTGAGTGTGCCAAGTGAAGTTATTAGCAACAAAAAATATGCTTTTAGAAGGTGTGTTAGGTGGGAGGTTTATTTTTTGTGTTAGATATTACAAAGTTTTTTTCTAGGTAAACTAAATTAAATTGTGATTACTCTGTGTCCTAATTATACTATTTTTCTCATATATTTTTACATTTGTTCAATTATTCATTTTGTATTTAGGCTCTTGTAAGTCCTTTCCTTCTGGATGATATGGCAGAAAATTTGGATGAGAGCTTTTTGAATTGGCATCTTAGTGTGCATCAACTCTATTGCAAAGTGGTATGCTCTAAAAATTCACTATTACAACAATATAATAGGTATGATCTATGGGTTTGCAGGAGATGAGCAAAGTGATAAGGTGCAGAACTTTGAGAGAAATGTATTCAATGACTATGACTATCTTAAAGAAAATGATCATGCTGTTATTGAGAGAGTCCATCCACATGACAATAGAAAAGTATTAAACACATATCAATACTTTTCGATTTGCAGCGCTTTCATTTGTGTTGCATGCTTCAATAGAGGCTATGGCAAGCTTTTATTATGTGAGAAGTTTTATAATTTTTGCTTGTATCATTCTGCTTAATTTTGTAATAGGTTGAAGACATTAAGAAGATAGCAGAATATGTGTAACACCACTTACCCGTACGTAGTAAACCCCATTATAACATAATCGATTTACCATAATAGGTGAAAGATGTTACAGAACTAAATTCACTTGACTTAAAAACAAATACCAAAATCAGAATTATAAAATTTCTTTCACCACAAACTAACAATCACATAACACATTTAACAAAGTTCATCATATCACTTTACACATACATTTTCATAAGTGTCTTTACAATTTTAAGCGGGATTCTTTACACAACGATCATATAACATACATAAATTAATCATTTTCAATAGAAGTTTAAATTTACATTACAATACACAATACAGAATCTACACAACAAACTCCTACAGACTCGTTGGCCTTGATGGATGCGGAATGTCCTCAATGACACATCTATCTCTGATACCTACACGAATGAAACACTCGTGCTAAGTACAAAGGCTTAGTGGAGAATAACATGATATGGACAACCACTCAGCAAAAAACACAAATGGCTTCATAATTATTCACAATTATAACATTATAGCGTATCAGAAACATACATTAAATACACACTTGTACAATTTAGTAATCCTATATGCTTTCTCAATAGAGTAGATCTTTTTTTTTAATGATACGCATAAATAATACACACACAAATATACCCATCATATCAAAGACTATGTTATTCATTTTTCATGTATCTTTCAAAATTAATAATTGCCTCATACATTTATTTAATGCAAAATATGTACAATACCCTAAAGACATCCTAAAACATTTATAGACCTCGTTATCTCTCTCTTACATAACATCTTTCATTTAGAGTTAGTTTTCTACATTTACCTTAAGTTACTCTTCCAATTCATAGATATACATCTATATTTAATGTACGCGGGTTTTTCTTCAAGACTTATTCATATTCACATTCGTATGTATAATTACAATGTTAGTAGGATATATTCACATGAATTAAAACTTATTAACTTAGTGAGACTTCATGTAATCAAAAAGCATATCCATACTTATCACATTTATGAAACATATAACTATCACTACAATTACGAAATCATTCCTTAATATTTGTACATGTTAATGTCAATTCACATCAATTGTCTTATTATCAAATTAGAATACCTAACTTTAATCATAAACCGATTTTAACATATTAAAGATACATTAACCAAATGTATAATTTATTCATGGACTTATTCCCACATATTGAATACAATCTATATTTCATTATTCAATTACCATAATTAACACCTTACGCTCAAGTAGCACATTTATAAAGTAATACAACTACAACACTTTATCATTACTATTTCATACATAGGGAGTGCAAATTTTAATGCTTACTTTCAAACATAAGTAATACGATTATCAAAGGATCATTCGTGTTTAGCAAATTACATAAACATTTATCATAAATTGCATTTCAAGTCCATACACATAAATATATCCATTCACTATTCTTTTGTTCAATTGTTGCCTACATTTCCAAGGTGGATAACGGGAAAGAAAACACATAGGTACCCATGGGTACATACACATATGCATAGGGATCCAAACGGGGATCCAATAACACATAGGGACCCAAAAGGGGTCTAAGAATGCATAGGGATATAATCGGGATCTAAGAACGCGTAGGATACAACAACAGAGGTCCCTATAGGCATGCCTATCTATCTACGACTCAGTTAATGGAGGCTTATACTGATAATCGTGTCACATTCTTATAATACTCGCATCAATGTGAAAATTATCAAATTCATATCCATTCATTATAAAGCGTGTATCAATTGTAAACACTTTCAACTCACCGCACATGATTAACATGTAGCATTTCCAATAATTTATATTTTAAGTCACATATTTATCTCACTACATTCTTTGATATTTACTACTTTTTAAAATAACCATTCCCGTATAATATAAAATACAAACTCATGGAATATCATTTATCACTGATATTAATATCCAAAATTATTATAATCATATACATACACATATCAACTATGTAAACGCTAAAAGACTCATTTAGCAGTTACACCATCATCTCATATACACAATCATGTCTAGGGATTATCATGGGGCGGGGATTCCCCGTCCCCGATGGGGACCCGACCCGAACGGGGCGGGGCGGGGAATCCCCGAATTTTTCCCCCACGAGGGTGGGGGTGGGGAGAAAAAAATACCCGTCCTTGAATTCGAGGCGGGGACGGGGAACGGGGTCCCCGGCCCAAAAAAAATCAATATTTTATTAATTTATATATATATATATATTAAATTTTTTCAGGTTAATATTTATCGGTGTGGAAGTTGTCCAAGTGATATTATTAATATTTGAATTGTATGGAATGTTTACAAATATTTTTATTTTAATTGTATGAGATGTTTATAAATATTTGTATTTAAATTGTATGAGATATTTTTAATTTTAAGTCATCGATTATTAAATTTTGCAAGATAAATTTTGTGAAATATTTTTTATTCGGGTCGGGAATCTCCATCGGGGTCAGAAATCTCCATTGGAGTTGGGTATTTTTATTGGGGACGAGGATCCCCGCGGGGGCGGGGACGGGGGAGATTTTTCCCTCGTGTCCCCAGCAAGGGTAGGGATGGGGATTCCCCGCCCCTAGGCGGGGCAGTGGCTCCCCACCCCTACCCTGCCCCGTGATCACCCCTAATCATGTCCCTATAATATGCATAAGAATTCATATTATTACTTTATGTGCCATCACATGTCCACATACAATACATACATATTACATACATAATCATATATTTATATGCCATGTACAATGTATACTTATACACTTAAATGCGGTTCATCCAAGTCTATTATTGCAGATTCTTAAACTCTTTTCAAATTCCTGTTATAACTCACTAATACTTCCCATGTGTACATATGTGAATCTCTTATAGTCTCATAATGTTTCCTTTCAATATTTCATTTAAAAACATCCTTACTTGTATTAGAACATTTTCTAGATAAAAGTCATATAATCATTGATTCAGAAATGTTTACAAATATTCATGTTATAGCAACATATAATCATTTAATTAGGTATTAATCTATCCCTCAAAAATATTCACGTCATGTCAACTTATATAAATTCTATGTAGACTTCCTATTTATATGTCATTCCTTAAATATTCAACATATTATTAAGTATCCATATCATTATTCAATTCAAATTAGCACAAATTATATCATTCATTTAGGTAATTAACATGTCTCACGGTGGTCAAGCATCCCTGACCACCGTGTGAACCAAATTACACAGTAAATAAGATTAACAAAATGGTGATTAAATAGCGAGGGGTCACGGTGGTCAGTGTTTCTTGACCACCATGACACCCGTCATACAATGGGGCTCACAGTGGTCAGTGTTTCGTAACCACCTTGAGACTAGGAAATCTCGAAAGATTCCAAAAAAATGCTTTCTAGAAGCATATCTCACGGTGGTCAGGGTTTTATTACCACCTTGAGCCATGAATTTCAGGCCATTTCGGGTAATTTGAAGCATACCTCATGGTGGTTAGAGAAACACGTTACCACTGTGAGACCCTGTTATATTGCCTTCTAAAATATGGTTACACATTCCAACTTTTCACCATTAATTTGTATAGCTAAAACGAATGTGTAAACATCATTTTTAAACAAAGTGGTATTCTTAACATTTGTTCCTTATGGTCTTAAATTTCTAATGGCATAAATTTCACATCATTTGGATCACCAAAACTCCAAATATGATTCCAAAAACCCAAACTGCTCCCATTGAGGTGGCAGAATCCCTAAGTCAGGTTTGAGCTCAATTTTGAGCATTTTAAGGCCACAATTAGCTCATGGTTATTTCTATGAAACATTTAGATTACCCGACTAAAATCATGCAATTTGGAGCTCTAAAACTCAACTTATACCCAAAACAGTCCCCGAAATTCTTACGAGATTTGGACAGAGTTTCCCCTTAAACTTCCATCTACCTAATTCAAACATTTTTTCAATAACAATCAATACAAATTAGCTCAAATTCACATATACCATCCATACACATATACAATTTAACATCAATTGCACAAAAACACATAAAATTCCCAAACTTGTTTTGAAGAACCAAATCTTCTACCACTTGACTCTACTTCTCATCTTTGTTCTACTCCTTGTTCTTGTTGTTTCCTCTCATAAAATTTATGTCATAAATTCAAGTTACCATCATCTCCATCTTAGAATTTCAATCTCACAAATAGAAAAGGAAAAGGGATGCAACTACACAAAACTTACCTTTTTAACTTGATTCTTGCACTTAAAACCCAAGATTTCTTTTCGGAAGGCATAAGCATAAAAGAGAACGGAATTTTGAAGTGATTTTGGGGAAGAAAATGGCTAGCTTCTCTTCTCCTTGTGGTCGGCCAACAATGGCCCTTTTATATGGCCACCATCTCATGTATATCTTAAACTAAAAATGTCAACTTCCCATTGGTTCCTTCTTGATTTTTATGTCATAATTCAATTTAATCCTTCATCTATTATTTCTTCATACATTTGACATATATTTACTTTCATCTTAAAAATTAACATACAATATTTGTTAATCCCTCCATTTAAGTTACAAATTAACAAATTATCAATATACCCTTAACTTTTCACTTAATACCAATCACGTCCTTCACTACATTTAACCATTTCGATTACCCAATTACACATTTTTTGTCACCATTATGTCCTAGACACATGCCAATCCGTCTAGGGTGCATTTCGGGTCCTCACAATATGTAAGTCAGTTAAGAAGGTTGGCAAAGGCCATGGTACGGACGAGCTTCTTCACGACAGCGATGCTGCATGATGAAGAACGACAATTGCTACTGAAATTGTAGGATTACTTCTAGCTTAGGAGTTTAGTTTTATTTAGTTTAGTTGAGATAATAAATTATTGGTGTCCTGTGCATCAGGGATATGTGAAGCAGTTAGTTCTTTTCTACACTTTTCTGTAGTATAGTACATTCCATACTTTATTTAATTTATAATATATTATTGTTACGTTTTTTATTTTAATGAATAAATTTTCAATTATATTATTTTTGTCAATTATAATTTTTATACTATAAATGATTTTATCATTTAAAATTTAAAAAAAAATAAAATAATTATATAAATTTAGCGACAAATATTTTAATTCCGTTTGTCTCTAAATTTGTGACGGAATATCAGTTTTCGTTACTGAATTTGCGATGGAAAATTTTCTTTCGTCGCTAAATTTGCTTCGAAATTAAAGTTTTCGTCGCTAATTTTAAAAACAATCAGGGTAGCGTCGTTAATCTAGATTAGCAACGGAATTCCATCGCTAATCGCGATTTTTATTGTAGTGTAAACCACAACATTTTCCAGCATTCAAGGCCTTTATGTCCAAGCTTGGAGGGTTTAGTATAGATACTCCAACTTTGGGGAGGGATTCAATCTTCAAGCAGCTTAAAAATGCAGACCACGTGTTGATCCTATTGTAATTGTACTAGTAGAAATCAGTTATAGAATTTTATCTTCTAGCTAGTTTAGCAGTTGTATTAGTTGTTTTTTCTTTTTTTTTTTTTTCACTTAAGTTACATATATACTAATTTAGTAATGAGAAATACACGAGAGATTCATGTCCTTAATTTCAAGTTAGCAATTTTATCAAATCTTAAATCCAGAAAATCAAACAAAACCATCATATAAAGAAAGTGGCATGTGGACATTGTTTTTCCATTATATAAACAGTAATACATTTTTCATGAGGTATGTCGTTGATGTGGCAGCATATGGATATTGCTGTTTTGTTTTCTTTCATAAATTCTTTTGCATAGTCACAATCCATTAATTTAATTATTATTATTATTCGTTTTGTGGACGTCCATTAATTGAACCAAAAAAAATAAAGAGAGTTGTAAAATATTTGTGGAGACTTGAGCTGAGTTTGCAGTATATTTAATATTTTTATAATTCAACCCCACAATGTCAATTTGCAAGTTGCTGTTATGCCACGTCGGATGGTTTTGGACCTCTCTCTCTTTAACTCTTTCACCGTATGTTAACGTGGCCGTTCTCTTGCCCACATAAAGGAAAAACAATTAAAAACGTGTTCCATTAGTTTTATATGTACACGTGTTTGCTCATGTATGGTTCTCTATGGAACCCACTTACCTCCTCACATATGCGCCAATGCTTATGTAAGAGCAGACCTCTTTTTCTTTGTTATTTATTTAATTTAATAAATATGATGGAATATTGTTTTTCTTTTTCTTTTTCTTTTTCTTTTAAAAAAAAAAAAAGAATGGAATATTGTTTGCATATTATTCCCGTCATGTTTTGTATCTTTTTCCGTCACTTCACGTGTAGTAAATGTAAAAGTATTCTCCGCATTTTTAATTTAAAGAAGAAAACTTAACTCCAATTTTACTTTTAATAATTAGGATTCGGCTTTGTGAGATAGCTAAAGTAATATAAAATTATTCAAAAAGTATTTAAATCAGTAGAGTAAAGTTAAATTTAAAAGACGATTAAAAAGCGAGGTTTAATCTTCTTCTCTAGAATAATAATAATAATAATAATAATAATAATAATAATAATAAGAAGGAGGAGGTTAACAGTTCATACATTTCTAAGTTAATAATTTGAATTTTTTTTTCCTTTCATGTCATAATATAAGTTTGAAAGCCAAAATTCCATAGTTTCAATCAAAAAGACTTGGTGTTTTTATTAATTAATTAGTAGCATTTAGTCAAATATAATATTGGTTAATACCAAATAAATTAAGAAAGAAAGCAAGAAGAAATTAAATTAAACTAAAATAAATACATGTGAATTGCTTGAGATAGAAGGTTTTTAAAATCTTCATGATTAGCTATCTTATAAGCCACGCATAAAATCATGCATCTCATCATCTATACTAAAAATATTACAACCGTTACATTGATCCAACTAACAGAACTAATACATTGACAGGAAATCAGAAATGGACAGTTAGTGTGAGAAGTAGACAATAATTATAAAAAATTGAAATTACTTTCGCCTAGGGCTATGATTGTGCAGTCGAACCGTTATAACTCCTGAATATTTAAAATAGCATTTAATATACAAAGTATTAATGAGAAATACAGTGTGAATATTATTACACAATACAATACCTCTCTAAAAGTATTAACTTAAGGATCCAAATGTTTCAAATTAGATTTCGATGGGTTTTATCTTCTCAAGAAAGTCTCAAGTACATGACCCGTGACTAGGGCAAAGAACAACTCGATAATATGGACTATTATAAAAAAAAGATCATACTCAAAAATTCAAAAAAGAAATTAAAATGAATTAATTAATCAATTTCTTAAGAAGGGGGTGGTTGTTAATAATGGGTCTGTATTACTTTATTTCAACAACATCCACCTGCTTAATTAGTGTGAATTCGTTTACTTTTTAGAATTAGTTGCAACGTCTTTAACACTTTTTTGTTGTAGCCGTTTTCCTCCGTTTTCCTTGGCTTTTAATTACCAAATTGTGACCTCCCTATTTCCTTCTTTCTTTTTCTTTTCTTATATCATAATTTATATATGTGTGTAGCTAGTTCATACGGTCGCGTTTATTACACTCTACATCTATTCCAAGTATGAGTCTTCAAGCAATGAAATATAACACGTATCAAAAGTCACATTTTCCTTCTACATTATTAACATTTTGTCATGTATCAACCTCAAAATCCTACGTGCTTAACTTCTCCCTTTCTCTTTCAATATGGTTAATCATACCTTTGGATGAATAACCTCTTTGTAAAATGAAAACTATATACGCCATTTACATTTATATTTTCAAATTTGACTCAGGTTATTGTGTTTGCAGTTTGTATTTTATACGCTGAATTTAATAATCCCCATATATAAATGTATGCAGTCAAAAATTTAGCTCAGTTAGATAAAAATTATATCGACGAATAAAAATTACAATCACATTAAAAGTAATAAAAATCAAATTTATAATTTGATTGTAATTTTATATTTCAATGGAATCAAAATATTTTATCAATTTAAAAAAATAAAAAATTTAAAGATATTTTTAATTTTTCGGCTTAGTTAAATGGAATCTATTGAGCCCGCTCGATATATGCTAGCTACCCCTAATAGTCAACGAGTACTTTAAACTTATTCTCAAGTTAGATATTTAATGCGAAATATCTTTAGGAATATTCATTTTGAGCTTTAATTTGTATAACATATACTCTTAGAAAAATGCTTGTCTACAAGTGGTCCTAAATTCATTAATTATATATAACAAACTCATGCTTTCAGGGATATTAAAACTTGAATTATTAGTTTCAAAAAAAAATATTAAAATTATTGAAACCAATTAGATTGTGCATAATAACGAGGAAATTTTAAATTCTATATAATTATTAGCAATACAATTAGGGGCAACATCCCCTTGTTTAAAATCTATATAATTATTCTTGAGATAAGAATAATTATTTATCATAGTCCATTATTTTTGCTCCATTTATATTGAGGTTAAAAAAAAAGGTGTTACTACAGCACGCAAGCGTATGTACACTACAAAAAAAACTCAAATTAGCGACGGATACATTTTCGTCGCTAATTAGCAACTGATTTGCGACGGAATTTAAAATTAATCGTGAAAATCCATTTTTTCAATTTTAGCAACGGAAATAAAGTAACAGTCGCTAATTTTTGACAAAAATAGATGATTTGCGACTGAATTTAGCGACTAAATTTTTTACTCGCTAATTAGCGACGGATTAGCAAATTTATCGTGAAAATATAGAATTTCAATTTTATTTTCAATTTTACCAACGAAATAGCGACGGATTTTTCCGTCGCTAAAAAAGTTTCAAATTTGTTTATTATTAAAACAATTCCTAAACTCTATATCGATTAAAAGCCCTAAATTAGCTAATATTTTCCCCATCTTGACCTCTCTCTCTCTTACACTCTCTGTCGTCGTAGCTTGGGCCGCCGCCTGTATCTCCATTGCCTGGCCGCTGGCATCTCTCTCTCCGTCGAAGCCACCTCCCCGCCGTCCTCTCTCGCTCTTGCTATCGATCGAAGCTGAAGCTTGTGCCGCCTTCTCTCTTCTCTCTCTCATCGCATCATCATCTCCAGCTGCTCCCACCGTCACGTCGCGCCTCCGTCAATCACAACCCAGCAGCAGCCCGTAGATCCGACGCAACTCCAGTCAACCGCGCAACTCCACCGGCCCATATCTGGAAAAATCGCTTTCGCTATCCATGTCCCTTCTATGATTTGTTTTTTTTTTCTTTTGTTGTGTAATTTTGAGATTTGTGTGTGTTTGAGTTGTTCTTCTCCTTTGACAGGGGTATGTTTTTTAGGGTGATTGCTTTTTCTTGTTGGGTTTGATGTTTTGTTAGTAATGGGTATTGTAATTGTTTTTTAATTTGTTAAAATTATTGTTCAAGAATAAATGTGAATCTGCAAATTTGACTGATTTTATATGACGTTTATCCTCATGAATGATTTTAGGTATTAAAGGAGCACATCTGCCATATCTGTAGGTAAATTAAGACTCCTATATGCTTCTTTTTATATTATAGCCTAATTTTGTGAATAGAATTACCTTGATGATGCTGGGTTTTATTCATGGGCGAGGGTTTCAACTATTGTATGCAGTTTCTGACTTTGTTGCTTGGATAGTCTTTTTTGTCGAACAAAATTTGATTTTTGACTATCAACTTGTCTATTGACCAACTTTTAAGTTCATCTTTCTAGATTTCCTGCGTTGGTGGTTTTGGCTCAAACTCTTACATGTATAAGATCAATGGAACTGCAAATATCAATGCCAAAGGAGCTACTGCAGAAAAAGGTATTGCTTTAAAGTGGTCAAAAGTTGTTTAAATAATATTGAAACAATTGCCTTTCATTATCCTGTTCACCAAGCCTTTTTTTTTACTGATGGCTTAATTCAATCTTTGATTTGCAATAAGAATTATGTCCTATGAATATGCTTTTGGGCCCTCTAACCTACATTAATATGCTTTCTTTTCAAATTTATCTCTTCTTTTTGATGACGAGGTAGTCTGGGTAAAGCCATTCAATTTCAATTACCCAACTTCTATTACTATACTAAAAGAATCTTATTAATAGGTTTCTATATGTTCTTTCAGTTAAATGATTATAGTATACTTCTCTTTAATGTCTTTAATATAATCAATCCAATCAACATTTTACTTTTTGCATCATTCATAATCATAAATAACTATTTGAATCTGAAGGATTTATATACCAACATGCCATATGCATATATGGAGGTAACATAAACGGGTTATATGCTACCTACCTCTTGTAGCGCAGATACTTTGGCAGAAGCAATTACAAGGATCCCTTCTAGCGTCACTGGTCTGGCTGATATCCACGAGCGGGATAACGGCAACTCTTTCACAGTCTAAAAACCACTTGGAGTGCAAAAACCGGCGAGGGGTGAAACCGACAGAGTTTCGGTATCTACAAGTTTCTCTCTTCCTCTCTTCAAAGAAATAGCCTCCTATTTATAGGCATACATCTCCCAAAGGAGATTAATGCCCCATAAATAGGAGCACTAACTCCCATTAGGGGAGTTACCCCTTTTAATTATAATTAAAAGGGGAAGATGTAGGGTTATGGAATATCAAGGGGCATAATCCCTTTATATTCCCCTAATATGGAATTCTTCCATATTAGTAGGATTTCCGGTCCGATACATATACATTCCGGGTCAACCCGAGAAGTCATGGGCGTATCCCGACTCCAACATCTCCCACTCGCACATGACTGAACGATTTTCAGTCGAGTTCTCCAGTTATACAGGCAGATAGACCGTGTGACCAGCATACATCGAGAGCACTAGTGCTATACACCTGTTAGGGATATATAGCGTCTCGAAAAGACGAGATCCTCTTATACACGTATGCCAAAACCCTAGACCGCCTTCTCACATTCACTGTTTTAACATAAAATAATTTTCGTGTTCACTATTATGTCTCTACTCATAGAAACCACAATAGGCATGCCGGTGAACCACGAAACAATTGAATGTGATCAAAAGGCTATCTTCCCCTCTTACTATATGCCATCCATCAAGATTCAGCTCGCTTTTCTAGTCAGGTCCGCCAGACCGAAATTATTCCATGGCCTCTTGGAAACTAACTAAGCTAGCCACACTGAATCATACTTCAGGGATAAGTTAAGGGTTCTAAGGGTCGAAATATGGTAGGGTCTCACAATAGGAAAAGTTGAAATCAATAATATTGACTTCCCATCCCTTGGTCACATAAGCACACATGGTATAAAACATGTGTTATGGTGTTCATTCATTCCCTTAAAGGAGCGCATGTCTTACATTTAAAATGTATATATCACACCATACAGAAGCGTAAGGTTGCGATGTACCGAAACATCCAACTTTAGTCCACTTACTTAAGGACTACTTCTGGCCTTTTTAGACAGAACATGGTAGTTGTTAGTGTAAGCCCTAGCCCCAATACATTGTAATAAAACACTTTAGTTAATAAATGAGGCATTTGTTTTATCCATTGTATTCCTGTGCATGTCAATTGATAGAACTATCCAAGAATGTTGTTTCAGTTTAAGTTATCATGTGTGAGGCACATGGTTGTAAGACCTTGAAACAAATGAGACTTCATTCTAAATATCCCTAGTCAGTCATTGTTATGGGAATAACAAATGAATTAAGACTAGTATGCTCTCTCTGATTAGTTGAGTTCTGTCTTACGGATCATAAGGACAAAAGTGTCAATCAGAGATCATAGATACATGTTTGTAACATGGTATTTGGATACGATCCACACATGAGAACACTACATGGTACAAGTCATAAGTGTTCCTCATATGCAAGTTTTGTATCGGAGTTCTTAGACCTAAAATCTCTATGAAACTCTTTATGAATTACTGTGTACTTTGACATACACCTAACGTGCTCGTAACTGAGTGACAAGTATGGGTATGCTTGGGTATGCATTGATTCATGTTAGAGAGCATGAGAGAAGTGAAGGGATTACCCCTCTCTATAAGAGAGAAAATATCATCGGCCACTTGATCAGTGAACTGAGAAGTGTATGGCCATACCGAGATGTAATAATGTGCAATCATTATTTATCTGAGAAGTTCAGTGTCACTGGAATATCAAGAAAGGAATTAACTTACACATGAGGATGACTTGTTCCATGCCTTATGTTAATTCTGATATTTATGGGTAAGGGAATATATAAAATTGCATTAGGTCACTAAATGCCAATTGCATTTTCATTTAATTTGGAATGCTATAATATCTTGCTAGAGAATATATATAGCCTTTGAATTAATTTTTAATTCATTGCCAATATTAAATGGACCTATAGGATCGTACACAAAGCATTGGGCTTAAAATACTTGAATAAAGTATTGAGCATTAATTTAGGCTTTTAATTTAAGTCAAATTAATGTATATGTAATGGGTATTTAATTGCTAATGGACCTTGGTCCATGAGAGAGGAAATTCGGCCCACATAGGTTTAATTTCAATTAATTAATTATGTTGTATTAATTAATTTAATTGAGTATTAAATCCTAAGATATTTAAGTCAAACTAAATCACTTAATAATGGGATGACCTAGCCGAAATTCCAAAGGATATATACCATGGGAATTTCAGCACATGTTAAATGGTAAGTGATTAGTTTGATTAATACATCTTAAGGTTTTATTTCAAATCAATTTGAATTTTAAATTCAAAAGGGATTGAGCTAATATTTACTACTGATCTTTAGGAAGTGTTTAAGGTTGAATTAACTATCTCAAGGTAGAAAAATTCGGATTAAAGACTTGCCATAAGGAGGGGTATATATTAGATAAGAATAAAACCCTAAGAGAGAAGAAAAAGAGTGGTGGCTAGGTTTTGCGTGAAAACATCTCTCTCTCTCTCATTTTTTTCTTCTTGGCCGAAATACACAAGGAGAAGGATTCTTCCTTGCTTGCTTGTGACTTTGAGCATTGATTACACATAGTAGAAGGACAAGATCAAGTCTTGTGGCTTCAAACTAATTCCATTACACAATACATATTTAGTAAGCTAGCACTTTCGGTTTTGAGCCGTCTTTGCGAGTGTGTGTGTGAGAATAGAGAGGAGTGGCGAAAAAGGCTGTTCCTTGGCATTGGTGGTGAACATCTAAGGTGGACAAGATCATCTAAATTGCTGGTCATCATCAAATTCAATTTGAAAGGCATCTAAAGTTGTAAGTTATTAAAACCCTAAAATTGCATGTTTCCGATTCTTGTCATGGAATTGTTTGGCATGTATGATCAAATTTTTTTTGTTTTTCGCTGCGTGATCATCATACACATACCATGACATATTCCATCAGTGGTATCAGAGCCTAAACATGCTTATTTTAGTGCTTTAGGTGCATGAAATAATTAATTAAAAATCGTTACTTTTAATACATGCAATGCTGAAATTTTCTGTTTTGAGTTTTTTGCATTGTTTTGGTGTAAAAACGATTTTAATTGATTAGATAGGTATTATAATTAATATGACATGTTAATATACTGTCCTTAGGTTGTTTAGGGGCTGTTAATGGTCAGATTTAATTATGTATACCTGATGGTACATGTTAATGTTAAAACTAGGTGCATTATGGCATGTTAATTGAAATTTTAACAACTAGTTTTATATATTAAATGTAAAATTGGTTTTGGCATGTTTGTAAGTGTTTTTAAAATATTAAATATCAGGTCTGGACATTATTTAAATATGGTTTTAATTCTGGTCCATGACAAATTAATTGATTAATTTTAAAATCACTTAAAACATGACTAGTTTGTGTTTGTTACATGTTTAATCAACATTGTTTTTTTTTTATTTGATTAAAATGGTAAAAACACATTTAAATCAGATTGGTACAGAATGTTAAATCAATATTTATGACCTTATTTAGATTATTAAATGACTCATAAAATTGATTTAAGTGTTTGTGCATTTTTGGCATCACATAAGCATTAAACAACTAGTTTTTGTTGTTTGTTTGTTTTTATATGCATGCCATGTTTTATATATATGTTCTTCATGATTTTATTTTTAATTCATGTCGGTACATATTATATGAATTTTTAATGTTTATGGGCAGTATGACATATTATTAAAATGGCAAAATTGGAAATTATACTAGAGTTGATTTATAGCACAAATCTAACTAGTTTGTGTTTTGGGCTTTTAAGAGAACTTATTCAATAAGAGGATTTAGTCCATTGGGCCTCGGCCCAGGCCCATCATAGGGTCATCTCTTAAAGGTTCAAGTACACAATTTCCATTAATGGGCTTGGCTAATTTAATTAAAATTGGACTTTGTTTGATCCATGAATGTTATGTATATTAATTTGCTTGTTTGGTGTGATAAATGGATATGCATGGTGCATTCATGGGCCCTGGGTTTTTGTAATTAATTATGGCCTGCGAGCCATTATGTATTATTGTAAAAGTTTCATTTATTTCTTAGAATAGAATTTACTTGAAGACTTTGTAAATCAAGATGAAGCCCAACTAAGAAGATTCTTGTGTAATAGTATAGAATCTTAGTTGTAGGTTTTATGGGCCCATGTTTGTCACGCTTTACTTTATGCAATTATTTATATATGCATGCTATGAATGGATGACAAAGCGTATGCCATGTAAGCCGTAATAAAATGAATCCCTAAAATAGTAAGTCATAAAGTTGCCTTCCTAATTCGAAACATGTCAAGGCATCGATCATCGGTAACGTAGACTAGGAGTCCTAGATGCGCCCGATTATCTTTGTGAGGCATGAGTTGTGAATGTAGGTTGGACTTAACATGGAAAGGGATGCCCGGACCTAGGCAACTAATAAATGGGTTTGTGCTATAACATCTTAAGATGTTAGCCCATTTGATCCAAGAGTCATGTACGAATCATGATTGGAGTTATCCTACCTAAGTAACTTAACTTGTTAGGTGTACAAGCTCAGCTTGACTAATAAGGTTGTTGTGAAAAGTGGATCTTGGCCCACATTAAATCACTAACGCGAATTATTTAAAGGGATATTAATTCGGTTTGTGGGATTATTAATAAGACCTCATTTAATCTTGCTAAATTTTATTGTAGATTGAAAAATGGCATCTTCAAACAACAATTTCTCATTGCGATCGGTCCTTGAAAAGGACAAATTGAATGGCACCAATTTCATAGACTGGTCTCGAAACTTAAGGATAGTTCTTAAGCAAGAGAAAAAGTCGTATGTTTTGGATGCACCCTTGCCTCAAGAACCTGCAAGGAACGCCTCTGCGGTTCAAAGGGAAACTTTTGAGACCAAGAAGAGCGACTCCAATGATGTGACCTGTTTGATGCTAGCCACTATGGTGCCTGACTTGCAAAAGCAATTTATGGACCAAGAGGCGTATGCGATCATGGTGCACTTAAAGGAAATGTTCCAAGAGCAAGCTCGTCACGAGAGGTTTGTGACAACTAAGGCCTTAATTTCCTGTAAGATGGCTGCAGGTACTCCTGTTAGTACACATGTACTCAAGATGAAAGGGTATCTTGATACTCTTGAGAAGCTTGAGGTACAAGTACCAAAGGAATTGGCTACTGACTTGATTTTAGGATCATTGGCTGATGATTATGATCCATTTGTAATGAATTATAACATGCATGCGATGAACAAGTCAGTTACTGAGCTTCATGGGATGCTTAAGAATGCTGAAGAAAACATTCGAAAGACTAATCCCATACTGATGGTTCAAGGGGGCATTAAGAAGGGACCGGCTAAGGGAAAAGGAAAGGGAAAGGCAAAACCCAAGAATGACCTGGCTCGGTTCAAGTCAAATGGGAGCGCACCTCAGGCCCAATCCAAGCCCAAGGCGCAAAAGCCCAAGGAGAGTGAGAGCACTTGCTTCCATTGCAACAAAATAGGGCATTGGAAGAAGAATTGCGCTCTCTTCAAGGAAGAACAAAAAAAGAATGGAGCCAAGGCGTCCAGTTCAGGTATTTTTGTTGTTGAAATTAACCTTTCTATTTCTACCACTTGGGTACTAGATACCGGTTGTGGTTCTCACATTTGTTCAAATGTGCAGGGGCTAAGAAATAGGAGACTACTTGGGAAGAATGAAGTGGACCTCCGTGTGGGGAATGGAGCACGAGTTGCTGCCATGGAGATAGGCGACTATCAACTCACTTTACCTTCAGGACTTTGTTTAATTTTGAAAAATTGTTATTATGTGCCTGCTATGAGCAGAAACATTATTTCAGTTTCATTATTGGATTTGGATGAATTTGATTTTGTTATTAAAAATGGCAATGCTCATATTCGTCGCCAAGGCATTTCATATGGCAATGCCATGTTGCAAAATGGCCTTTATATCCTTGATCTATCAAACAAAGAGTCCATATACAACATTAATACAAAGAGGGTTAAATCAAATGAGTTAAACCCTACTTACTTCTGGCATTGTCGTTTAGGACATGCAAACGAAAAACGCATTTCAAGACTCCACAAAACTGGAGTACTTGGGTCATTCGACTTAGAGTCTTATGATACATGCGAGCCATGTTTGCATGGAAAAATGACAAAAAGTCCTTTTAATAAGAAAGGTGAGAGGACTAATGGCTTATTGGAGCTAATACATACCGATGTATGTGGACCATTAAGTACACAAGCCAGAGGTGGTTTTAGCTACTTCGTGACATTCACAGATGACTTCAGTAGATATGGCTATGTCTATCTAATGAAGCATAAATCTGAAACTTTTGAGAAATTCAAAGTGTTTAAAAACGAAGTAGAAAACCAACTTGGCAAAAGTATAAAAGCCATTCGGTCAGATCGAGGTGGCGAATATTTAAGCCAAGAGTTTGACTGTCATCTAAAGGAGTGTGGTATTATATCACAGCTCACTCCTCCTGGAACACCACAATGGAATGGTGTGTCCGAAAGGAGAAATCGAACTCTATTGGACATGGTTCGATCTATGATGAGTCAAGCAAATCTTCCTGTCTCTTTTTGGGGCTATGCATTAGAAACTGCTGCGTTTCTACTAAACCGTATTCCAACTAAAGCAGTTGAAAAGACACCATACAAGGTATGGACTGGGAAAGAACCCAATATGTCATTTCTCAGGATTTGGGGCTGTGAATCACATGTTAAGAAATTAACATCTGACAAACTAGAGTCCAAATCCACTGTCTGCTTATTTGTGGGTTATCCCAAAGAAACAAAGGGATACTACTTTTACTCACAAACCGAGAACAAAGTATTTGTTGCTCGCAAGGCTGTTTTCTTGGAAAAGGAGTTCCTTCTCAAGAAAGACAGTGGGAGTAAAGTAGAACTTGGAGAAATTCAAACGCCACAAACTCCTATACAGGATGAGTTGGAAATGGGATCAAGTTCACAACCAATTGTGGAACAAGAACCCATTGCACAAGTACCTAGAAGGTCCGGTAGGGTACGTCAGGAGATTGAGAGATATGGTTTTCTAATCACTGACAGTGACACTATTGAGTTAGTAGATCGTGAGGATCCTACTACCTACCGAGAAGCTATTGAAAGCCCAGACTCGAAAAATTGGCTTGAAGCCATGAAATCCGAGATGCAATCAATGTACGATAACCAGGTTTGGACCTTGGTTGATCCACCACAAGGTGCTAAAGTAATTGAATGCAAGTGGCTATTTAAACTCAAAGCTGATAAGACCTACAAAGGTAGACTAGTAGCGAAAGGTTTTCGACAAACACATGGTGTAGACTATGATGAAACCTTTTCGCCTGTAGTCATGCTCAAGTCCATTAGGATCTTGCTTGCCATAGCTGCATATCATGATTATGAGATATGGCAAATGGATGTCAAAACTGCTTTCCTCAATGGAAATTTACTAGAGGAGGTGTTTATGACACAGCCTGAAGGTTTTGTCAATCCCAAGCATCCTAAGAAGGTTTGCAAGCTTCAGAAATCCATTTATGGATTAAAGCAAGCATCCCGAAGTTGGAATCTTCGTTTTGATGAGGCAGTCAAAGAATTTGACTTCGTCAAGAACAAAGATGAGCCTTGTGTATACAAGAAGGTTAGTGGGAGCATAGTAGTATTTCTGGTCCTATATGTGGACGACATCCTTCTCATTGGGAATGACATTCCAACATTGCAAAAGGTTAAGCAATGGTTGGGGAAATGTTTCTCAATGAAAGACTTAGGTGAAGCTGAGACAATACTTGGCATTCGGATCTACAGAGATAGATCGAATCGGCTATTGGGACTAAGTCAAGAAAAGTACATAGACAAGATACTAAAGCGTTTTAGTATGGGAGACTCAAAGAAAGGGTACATACCTTTGGCTTTGGGAGTTCCTTTAACTAAAGAACAGTGCCCTAAAACCAAAGAGGAAAGGGACAACATGAGTAGAATCCCATATGCATCTGCTATTGGATCTATCATGTACGCTATGTTATGTACTAGGTTGGATGTTGCTCATGCACTGAGTATAACCAGTAGGTTTCAGCAAGACCCTGGTGAAAAGCACTGGTCTGCTGTAAAAGGGATTCTTAAGTACCTACGAAGGACTAAGGATCACTTCTTGGTGTATGGTGGTCAGGAAGAGCTCGTCATACAAGGCTATGCCGATGCTGCTTTTCAAACCAGCACTCAGGACTCAAGATCGCAATCTGGATTCGTTTTTGTTTTAAACGGTGCTGCTGTCAGCTGGAGAAGCTCAAAGCAAGAGACCGTTGCCGACTCAACTACAGAATCTGAGTATATTGCAGCAAGTGAGGCTGCAAAAGAGGCTGTTTGGATTAGAAATTTCATTTCTGGATTAGGAGTGGTCCCAAGCATCCTAGATCCATTAGAAATTTTTTGTGACAACAACGGGGCCATTGCACAGGCCAAGGAGCCCCGGTCACATCAAAAATCCAAACACATACTCAGGAGGTACCACCTGATCAGAGAAATCATTGATCGTGGGGACGTCAAGGTCAGCAAGATAGCAAGTGAAGACAATGTAGCAGATCCTTTGACGAAACAGTTGCGCCCAAATCTGCACGAAGCTCATTTGAGATCATTCGGTCTTAGGGCTATGCCCAATTGGGACTAGTGCTAGTGGGAGATTGTTAGTGTAAGCCCTAGCCCCAATACATTGTAATAAAACACTTTAGTTAATAAATGAGGCATTTGTTTTATCCATTGTATTCCTGTGCATGTCAATTGATAGAACTATCCAAGAATGTTGTTTCAGTTTAAGTTATCATGTGTGAGGCACATGGTTGTAAGACCTTGAAACAAATGAGACTTCATTCTAAATATCCCTAGTCAGTCATTGTTATGGGAATAACAAATGAATTAAGACTAGTATGCTCTCTCTGATTAGTTGAGTTCTGTCTTACGGATCATAAGGACAAAAGTGTCAATCAGAGATCATAGATACATGTTTGTAACATGGTATTTGGATACGATCCACACATGAGAACACTACATGGTACAAGTCATAAGTGTTCCTCATATGCAAGTTTTGTATCGGAGTTCTTAGACCTAAAATCTCTATGAAACTCTTTATGAATTACTGTGTACTTTGACATACACCTAACGTGCTCGTAACTGAGTGACAAGTATGGGTATGCTTGGGTATGCATTGATTCATGTTAGAGAGCATGAGAGAAGTGAAGGGATTACCCCTCTCTATAAGAGAGAAAATATCATCGGCCACTTGATCAGTGAACTGAGAAGTGTATGGCCATACCGAGATGTAATAATGTGCAATCATTATTTATCTGAGAAGTTCAGTGTCACTGGAATATCAAGAAAGGAATTAACTTACACATGAGGATGACTTGTTCCATGCCTTATGTTAATTCTGATATTTATGGGTAAGGGAATATATAAAATTGCATTAGGTCACTAAATGCCAATTGCATTTTCATTTAATTTGGAATGCTATAATATCTTGCTAGAGAATATATATAGCCTTTGAATTAATTTTTAATTCATTGCCAATATTAAATGGACCTATAGGATCGTACACAAAGCATTGGGCTTAAAATACTTGAATAAAGTATTGAGCATTAATTTAGGCTTTTAATTTAAGTCAAATTAATGTATATGTAATGGGTATTTAATTGCTAATGGACCTTGGTCCATGAGAGAGGAAATTCGGCCCACATAGGTTTAATTTCAATTAATTAATTATGTTGTATTAATTAATTTAATTGAGTATTAAATCCTAAGATATTTAAGTCAAACTAAATCACTTAATAATGGGATGACCTAGCCGAAATTCCAAAGGATATATACCATGGGAATTTCAGCACATGTTAAATGGTAAGTGATTAGTTTGATTAATACATCTTAAGGTTTTATTTCAAATCAATTTGAATTTTAAATTCAAAAGGGATTGAGCTAATATTTACTACTGATCTTTAGGAAGTGTTTAAGGTTGAATTAACTATCTCAAGGTAGAAAAATTCGGATTAAAGACTTGCCATAAGGAGGGGTATATATTAGATAAGAATAAAACCCTAAGAGAGAAGAAAAAGAGTGGTGGCTAGGTTTTGCGTGAAAACATCTCTCTCTCTCTCATTTTTTTCTTCTTGGCCGAAATACACAAGGAGAAGGATTCTTCCTTGCTTGCTTGTGACTTTGAGCATTGATTACACATAGTAGAAGGACAAGATCAAGTCTTGTGGCTTCAAACTAATTCCATTACACAATACATATTTAGTAAGCTAGCACTTTCGGTTTTGAGCCGTCTTTGCGAGTGTGTGTGTGAGAATAGAGAGGAGTGGCGAAAAAGGCTGTTCCTTGGCATTGGTGGTGAACATCTAAGGTGGACAAGATCATCTAAATTGCTGGTCATCATCAAATTCAATTTGAAAGGCATCTAAAGTTGTAAGTTATTAAAACCCTAAAATTGCATGTTTCCGATTCTTGTCATGGAATTGTTTGGCATGTATGATCAAATTTTTTTTGTTTTCCGCTGCGTGATCATCATACACATACCATGACATATTCCATCAGTAGTTACATATAACTTACCATCGGATTCCTTATAATCCTTATTTGGATCTCAATCCAAAGCATACAACTTTATGTATGTCTTTATCTCACACCTTAACAAGACAAATCTTGTAATTTCTGCAAGACGGCACTTTTATTTTTGAACAGGCTCTCGAGCATTCTCATATGTTCAAAATTCGCCTCATCTTAGTCTTTTGTCCACTCATTGACAAAACTAAGGTAAATACCCTTGTGAGTGGGCTACTTCTCTGTCCAACATGCTCAATCATAAATAAATAACAGTAAATGTTTACACATAAACATTCACACTCATGTATT
Organism: Excoecaria cochinchinensis; assembly: GCA_947683425.1. Classification (NCBI taxonomy): domain Eukaryota; kingdom Viridiplantae; phylum Streptophyta; class Magnoliopsida; order Malpighiales; family Euphorbiaceae; genus Excoecaria; species Excoecaria cochinchinensis. Next base: position 12,715,056 of record CANTUQ010000119.1, read on the forward strand.
GCCAACAATGAACTTTCGTTATTATTCGCAAATAATAACATTAAGGGAATATATTAAAATATAACAGTACCAATTAAATTCTACGCAAACCTCAAGATCTAATGTGTTCCTCAAAACACATCTCTTATTACAGGTTTACTCAACGGATCTGCATGCGTAGAAACGTACTGTAAGTTCATTCTCTTCGTGCAACAATATTTCTTATATATTGATACTTAATGTCAATATGCTTATCTCTACTATAAGCTATCGACAACTGACTGTCACTATAGACTGTCACCGATACCTCTGAGGTAGTTACTCTTAAATGACTCACAAACCATTTTAGCCAAACTGTCTCTTGTACAACAGTTGAGGAAGCGACAAATTCAGCTTCCATTGTTGATAGGGCTACACAGATTTGATTCTTGCTAATCCACGAGATGGCACTCTTGCCAAACAAGAATATAAAACCTTGAATGAATTTTCTTTCATCCACATCTCCTGCCTAATCAACATTTCTTTATTCTCTCAATTGCAAATCCTTGCCTCAGAAAATTGAGAATAAAGTGTTGTACTTTTGAGGTATCTAAGTATCCTCGTAACTGCTTTCCAATGTGCTTTGCTTGGGTTAGATCGATATCTGCTTACTATGTCCACTGCATAGCATATATCATATCTTGTATACAATATTGCATACATAATATTACCCAAAACACTAGCATATGGAACATTCCTCGTACGTTCCATCTCTTTCGGCATCTTAGGACATATCTTTTTGCTGAGAAACTGATTCTTAGCAACAGGGGTATCAATGGGCTTGCAATTTCGCATATTAAATTGTTCAAGGTCTTTGTTGATATATTTCTCTCAAGAAACAGACAACAATCTTCTTGAATAATCTCTTGAAAACTTAATTTCAAGAATGTAATATGCTTGACCCATATCTTTTATCTCAAAGTTGGACAATAACCAATCTTTGATTATATTTACGTACCCTTTGTCATTTCTAGCTATTAGTATGTCGTCTACATACAAAGTTAAAATGACAAAATTACTTTTAGAGTTTTTGTTATAAACGCAATGGTCTTCATCAATCATATTGAACACATTCGACATGATTGTATGATGAAGTTTCAAGAACCATTGTGTTGAAGACTGTTTAAGGCCATAGATTGATCTCTTCAATCTGCAAACCTTATGTTCGCTGCCTATTTCAATGAAACCTACAGGTTGATCCATGTAGATTTCTTCACACAATTCTCCATTGAGAAAGGCAGTCTTTACATCCATCTGATGTAGCTCTAGGTTCAAACTCGTCACTATGACTAGAATTAACCGTATGTACATAAATCTTATAAATCTTACAACATATGAGAATGTCTACTCATAGTCAATCTCTTCCTATTGTATAAACCCCTTAGCGACTAGCCGAGTCTTATATCTTTCGATACTACTTTTCGGCTTATCGCTTTACTTTGAGAATACATTTATTCCCAATTTGTATCCTTCCACTAGATCAACTAGTTCTCAAACTTGGTTTGATCTCATTGATGCCTTTTTTTCATTGCTTTAATTCACTTTCCTTAAATGGGCATGGAAGAGCCTCTCGAATATTTTTAGGCTTTTCCTCATCTTGTGGGGCAACTAAAAGAGCTTTGTTCGAGCCTTAGATCTCAAATCGTCGGCACATAACTCTTTTCCTTTTAGATTTTCGCAATTCTGAATCTTGATAAACATGCGCATAACTCTTTTCTTTTTAGATTTTCGCAATTCTGAATCTTGATAAACATGTCTCAAATATTCATCGTAATTCAAAATGCTTTCACTGGAACCATGTTCCCTTACTCCCACTGGAGTTAGGAATACCATATTCTTTCCTCCCACTGGAGTGAAAAATACTCCCACTTGAATCAGGATCTCGAACATCCGGATCATTTGGAGGATGAAAGCCTTGGCTTTTTTCCTCTAATTTCCTCCCACTCGGATGGAGTGATCCTGATATTCTTTTCCTGAGATTAATATAAGGTGAAATCTTAATTCACCCTGCCCAACTTTGAAAATTTATTCTCTAAGAATATGATGACTCGTGATCTGAATTATGTCACAGTGCCATTTTCTTGCTCACCCATGAAAATGTATCCTTTTGATACTTTAGAATATCTCACATAGATACTCTTTCTATCTCTTGGTCCCAATTAACCAATTTTACATGAAGTATCATGGATATAAACAGCACAACCCTAAGGTCGTAAATGACTTAGGTCAGCTTGTCGATCAGCTCACAACTCATAAGTTATAGATGTGACAGAGATAGAAGGCACTTGGTTTAAAAACATATGTGGCAGTCAATAAATTATCTCCCCGATAGGAGATTGGCAAATCTGCCTCTGCCATCATAGATCTAACCATATCTAGGAGAATCCTATTTCTCCTTTTCGCAACACCGTTTTGTTGTGAATTTCTAGAATGAACAACTGATGTTCAATCACTTTTCATCACATGAAGCTTTAAATTTACTGTAGGACATCACCGACCTCTGTCAGTTGTTAAAGCTTTGATCCTTTTATCTAATCGATTCTCAACTAACTTCATAAAAGTCTTGAAGCAACACAATACTTCTGGCTAGTGAGCAATCAAATTGAAATGACCATACCTAGTATAGTCATCTATAAAAAGTGATGAAATAGTAGGCCCCATGCCTTGCCCTCACATTCATTTGACCACATTCATCAGAATGAACTAACTGCAATAGAAATTTGGCTCTAGTTCCTTTATCGAATGATTTTCTAATTATTTTTTCTCAAATAGTCATGGTACACATCCATAACAATGAAATCATTCAGCATTTAACCAGAACCATCATAATCATCATTTAAGTATAAGCATATACCGTTATCCTCAAAACATAAATTGAAAACAAATTTCAATAAAGTAAGAACAGAAACAGAACTCTTAACAAAGGTATCTTGATCCCTTATTACATGATCCTTTGCTCTTGAATCTATCACTCACAAAGAATGAAATTCTGAGTTGGATACACAAATTTCACTCACTCTTAAGTCAAAATATTGTATCTGTTTGGGCACAGTGCAACCTCTTGCATAGTGACCTTTCCGGTGGCAATTAAAATATTTCACTCTTGAAACATTTACCGTCTTCTTGCCTTTGTACCTCTTAAAATTCTGTTCTTTCTTTGCTTTTTAAGGCTATTGAGCCTATTTCCTTATCCTACTTTTGAAACTTCTTATCTTGTTCTAGTTAGAACTCATTTCACCAGAATAATACTGTGCCATATGCACAATGACATTGACCTTGATCAGTACCAAATAGTCCTATTCAAGCTTCAAATGACAAGCAACATCCTCAAATGTCTCAATGCTTGTCTGTTTGAGTTAGTTGCATCTTTATATGCTCCTAACTTTTGGGTAAGAACGGATAACAGCTAGAACCTGTTACTCATCAGTCAACGTATGACCAACCTCACTAAACTTACTAATCATTTTCATCTCTCATAGATGTTTTCGCATCGAATAATCGGATTTCTTCTGATAAGTATCAAATTTGATCACTAATGATCAAAAAACTTAGTTAGAGACACACCTCTAAACTTTTCTTGCAAAGCGATTCACGTATCCATTGCATTTTGATACTTGCTGAACTACTTAGTGATGTCATAATGCGTTACACTTAGTAAGATGATGTGAGCAGTGAAATTCTCATTTTCATGCCATATAGGCATTTCGGTCCCGCCTATACTAGGATGTAGTGCCGTTCTTAGGTTCAGCCATAACCGAACTTAAGGGTCTAAGAGCCTCTTGCTCTTCAAGCACACACTGGATTTTCATACTCCAAAATTCACAATTATCACCATTCATCTTAATATCTTTATTAAGTTTTTGCAACAATTGATTTGGAAGCATTATCCATTAGGATCCTCTGATCTCAAATGGAACAAAAATGCACAATATTAAAGGATATAAGGCAATACATGCTATTTACTATGCATCTGAAATAATAACTCAGTAAAGTTTTCTATCAGGCTTAAATTTGAAAAGGCTACTAATAGTATCCAATTACCCTCTTAGTCCTAATGTCCAACCTTACAAGTTAATATTTCATGCATAGTAAATCTGAATTATTGGATTATCAAGTTCTCAAACCTAAGAGGGGAATATTATTGGTTTAAATTTATTAAGCCTTTACTTAATAAACATGCAATTATTTTACTCATAAAATAATGCAAGGCAATTAACAGTTAAATAAACATATTTATTATAAAGTTAAATGCTATCATAATAAATAAACTCATTCATTCAACCAATATAAAAAAAACAATAATCCAAAATATGACACTCATGTCAAAATAACCATAGGAAACATAAATCCCATTTAATAAAATTAAACGCTAACCAAGATTGACACTCATATCAACTAATCTAGAAGTCTAGATTTTCATAAAATCTTTCTTGACACTGGGACTGATTCTTTGACCATCTTCATCAATTCATCAGGTAACTCATAAGTTCGTTGATGAAGCCATAGACGATGCACATTACGTCCACTTCTCAATTTCATCACAGATGTAGTGTTGCTCCTCAACACTCCTCTTTTGGCAACTCTAGCCAAAAAGTGGATGATAGATTTTCTATAAATTCTATCTCCAATGTACCAGGTAGTTTCCAATAACTCCCTGAGTTCTGGATGATATTCAAATGAGTCAGCCAACGCTTTGATCAGGACTCTATCATCTTTTCCCATACTTAAACCACCTAACCAAATGCACTCCTGCATTTCTTCATGCATAAATATTATGTGATGCACTATTGCATCAATGTCATCAGCTCGGATCTTCCTTCGCATTCTTAAGTTGCTTACTAAATGCACTTTTGCATTTCTTAAAGCAATCTCAAACGGAGTGCGAGGAACAATCGGAGTCCTTATCATCACCATTTCTGTAACACATCACAGAAATTAAAAAAGATAGTTAATATACTCATGTATAAACATATATGATTGAAACTCATTTCAACCAACAATAAGGACAGATCCACAAAAAATTTTCAAAAATATTTTTCAAAATAATTTAAAAACAGAAAACACATTTTCCATAATTTTTATAATATTTTTAATAATTTAAAAATAAGAATTTATTTTCTGGTCATCAAAAAATTTTGGAAAAATAACCAAAAAATAAGAAAAATTTTGAAAAATGGTTTCGCAAAAAACCGGAGCTGATTTGGTGGTCGTAGGACGCCGCACGCGCTCACACGCGCCACCAGGGGGGAGGAGTGACGCGCTCACGCGCACCACGCGCGCCTTCCATCTGCCTTGCCACGTGGTACAAGCCTACGGTGCCACATGTCAGAAATCCATTGGTCCACCTGTCTGCCACGTGGCAGAAGGTGGACATGTCATTGCCCACGTGGCACGACACCTGTCCGCCACGTGGCAATTACCCATTGGTCCACGTGGCGGCAGTGACATGTCACTGTGCTGACATGGCACGACACGTGGCACGATCCCATTCGTCCACATGTCACCCCCGGAGTGGTCCAAGTGTCGCATACGTGTCACCTGGTGGACCCTGTCTGCCACGTGGCGTGACCTGGGTCAGCCACGTGGCCGAATCCCATTGGGCCACGTGTCCACAGCTGTGGACCCGTGTTGCGCGCGTGTGAGCCACCGCCTACGCGCACGCGCCCTTCGTCTGGTGGCGCGTGCAAGCCACGCGCCGCCTTCCCGACGGATTCAGGTCTCCGAATTTTTTCCGGTGGGGGGTTTTCTGGGTCTGTGATTTTAATGGTATGGTCAAAAATTACAAATCTCAATTTTAAGTCTAGCGTTTTGAATACCCATATTCATCCCCTCAATTTACGGTACACGTACACGTATTTTTAGACCCGAAAAATATATACAAATATATATTTTAACACGAAATAAATATATATCGGGTTCATGCATCCTAGATCTACTAATTTTACACATAAAATTTTAGATCCAATTTTAGCCACATGCCAGGACGCCAAAAATATTGGCTCTGATACCAATGAAGGATTTATATACCAACATGCCATATGCATATATGGAGGTAACATAAACGGGTTATATGCTACCTACCTCTTGTAGCGCAGATACTTTGGCGGAAGCGATTACAAGGATCCCTTCTAGCGTCACTGGTCTGGCTGATATCCACGAGCGGGATAACGGCAACTCTTTCACAGTCTAAAAACCACTTGGAGTGTAAAAACCGGCGAGGGGTGAAACCGACAGAGTTTCGGTATCTACAAGTTTCTCTCTTCCTCTCTTCAAAGAAATAGCCTCCTATTTATAGGCATACATCTCCCAAAGGAGATTAATGCCCCATAAATAGGAGCACTAACTCCCATTAGGGGAGTTACCCCTTTTAATTACATAATTAAAAGGGGAAGATGTAGGGTTATGGAATATCAAGGGGCATAATCCCTTTATATTCCCCTAATATGGAATTCTTCCATATTAGTAGGATTCCCGGTCCGATACATATACATTCCGGGTCAACCCGAGAAGTCATGGGCGTATCCCGACTCCAACAGAATCAAAATGAGAAAAGTTATATACTGCTCATAAGAACCAATAAGAATAAGTTACTAAAAATTTTTAGTTACATTAATTGAAATTAACTAATTTTAGTGTTATAAATTTAAATTTAGTGATTTTAATATTATAATCTATAAAGTTGAAAGGCTTAAGTTAAAAGTTTTATCCCAATAACACTCAAATAAAAAATAATCAGCTTTTCCTTAATTTGAAACACACTTACATCCTATTCTTATAATTACTACCGTTCTCTTCCTTGCTAAAGAAATACTTTTATTTTTAAATAGTTTAAAATAAGTTTGTTTTTATTGTTTTAAGACATAATTTTACGAAGAATTTACTAATTATACTCTTCATTTATATCAACTATATTATTTTAAAAATCAAAACAATTATAGTATTATTTTATAATGTTGGGAGCATGAAGTTACCCCTAGGTTTCATTGGTTCTCCACTGGAGATGGTAACTTCTTGTGCTTTTTTCCTATATATTGGCTTGCACTGGGTTGTCCCAGCCACAGTTCACTGGGCAAATAATGAAGAAAATCAATGTGATTCATGTAATTCATTTGAGTGGCAGGTTTTGGCTGGTCAGGGCCATATCTAATTCGATTGCTCACATTTATCAATTTTAATTCTGAGCAGTTACTATATTTAGTTGTCAATCCATTAACAGAATAGCTATCTGAGTGTAGTCTAGTACAAGACTAGGTCATAATTCAAAAGTGCCCCTGAAATGGATCATTGTAGCACCAACAGATCATCTTATAAAATATTTGAAATCTTATTTCGGTGCTTTGTTTGCCAAGTTGATGTTCTCAGTCTAGTCCACTGGAAGTCTAGGTAACAATTCAATAGTCATTAAAATGGGTGATTGTATGATTTGTAGATCTTTTTATGATCTATTTGAAATCTTATTTGCATGCTCTATTTGCCCAGGTTTAACACATGATTTATCTGAGTCTAGTCCAGTGGGAGACTAGCAGACAATTCATTAGTGTCATTAAAATGGTAGTCATAACATCATTAGATCATTTTATTTTCTATTTGAAATCTTATTTCTATGCTCTGTATGTGCAGTCGCTCCTGTATGTTATGCTCACCTGGCTACCACACAAATGGGTCAGTTTATGAAATTTGAGGACACATCAGAAACTTCATCCAGCCATGGCAATGTAACTCATCTAGGGGCTATTCTTGTGCCACGGTTGCCAAAATTGGTAGATAGTGTATCAAGTTCAATGTTCTTTTATTAAGGATATATATTGCTACAAGGAAAGATGCAAATTGTGAAATATTTCATGCAAAATACTTAAGGAAATTAAAATCTCATATTGTTGCAGTGATTATAGGATGGACAACGAGCTTCTAAATAAGCTGTTAAGGTTGCCGAGGGGCTCATATACTTGACCAATTACTTTTTTTTGAACATATTTAAGTTTTGTGTATATATTTTCCTGTACAATATTTATTGGGGAGATCAAGTTGCAATATGCACAGTTGTTTCTTTATTTAATTTTCTAGCATAGTGAATAGATTATGAAGTTTTTTGGCTTAGTTTTTTCATAATTTATATTCACATTAGGCCCTGTTAATGGATTTGATCAAAATAAATGGAATTGGATTATAAATAGTTCAATTTATATATGAGTAATAAATGGATTAGACTAGCAAATAGTTCAGATAGATCATGGATTGAACAAATGATAATAATAATAATAATAATAATAATAATAATAATAATAATAATAATAATAAAATAAAATTTAATATTTTTAGCGACGGATTATCTGTCGCTAATAAATTTTTAATTTTTACCGTGCCTAATTTCAGAGATTAATTAGCGACGGAATTTTTGTAAATAGCGACGGTTTTTTCCGTCGCTATTTTTAGCGACTAAAAACTATTTTAGTTGCAAATATGCTTGCGACGGTCGAAATAGCGAAGGTTAGTCGTTTCGTCGCTAAAATTAATTAGCGACGAAATTTAAGGGATTAGCGACGGAAATTTCCGTCGCTAATTCTCTATTTTTTTTGTAGTAGTACCATCAGATTGAATGAGAGTATTTGATCTGACTGTGCATGCATGAATGCAGTATTACACTCCTATTAAAAAGCTGTAAGAAAAAATTAAATAAATAAAAGATTATTATTTATTTAAGTACTCGCCCACTTGATATCATTAATCATGTTACGTGAGAAATTACATAGATTTTTGTGATTATAATTTTGGGGCTTTTTAATTATGTGGTGGCTAAAGTGGAAGAGCAGAATCAAATTTCTTATCATTTTGTGCACAATTGGGGTTTCCTTAAGCAAGAAATACTTGGATTTGTGTTTGAATACATATATAATGGACAATTAATATTAATTTAGGTTATTTTCTAACTATTGGGTACTTCCGTCCAAAAATGTATGATTATTCCTTTGCTTCAAGGAAAGAACTCCTTGACAAAAAATTTAGGGTACACCCATATACAGCCCCTAAACTTGTCAACAAAAATCATTTGAATATCTAAACTCTAAAAATGATCATACAAGCACCTGAACTTATTTTTTTATACAACAAATAATCATAAATTTCTAGCAGATTGAAATAAAAAAATGTACGTAAATTACAGACGTGCTCACATGGCAAATGAACCTATTACATTATAACATGTGTCTAATTATTGAAAAAAAAAGAAAAAGGTAAGATAGACTCATGATGTTTCACATTTTCGGATAAATGAAAAAAACACAGGAAAATCGTGACTAACCAAGGCTGGAGCTGTGAGCGGGGGGCAATCGGCGGGGTGGGGGGGCGACAGCGAGAAGGGTGGCGCGCGCGCGAGAGAGAGAGAGAGAAAGCAAGTAACTTGAAGAAGAGCCATTCGAAGAGAGCGTAATGCTCCATGCCTGCAAAAAAGAGAGACTGAGCAGGGGGCGATCGATAGGGGGGATGACGGAGAAGGGTAGCGTGAAAGAGAGAGAGAGATAGAGAGAAAGCAACTGACTTGAAGAAGAGCCACTTGAGGAGAGTGTAATGCTCCATGCCGGCAAAGAAGAAAGACTGAGCTAGGGGGCGATCGGTGGGGAAGGAGGGAGACGACGGAGAAGGGCCAAGATTTTCCTAAAGAAATTGTAAGAGATACTCTCCATGGTATCAATCATCGATTGGAAGATGGATGTTCTCCGGTGATGGCTTTAAAGGAGAAACACTCTACTAAAAGAAGAAATTCTAAAATTAATGGAAAATAGATAATTAATTGTGAAGACAATAATGTGTTTGTATTCCAGGATTTAGGTTCTGAGTATTTGGAAGAGCTTCTAAGTTCTTCAGGCCACTATTGAAATTTTATTAGTTCTTGGTGATTTTATGTTTGTTTTTCATTAGATCTTAATTCTTGATTTTCCTTCATCTTTCTCGATTTGATATTGCTTTTGGTTCTCTGTAATATGAAAAAAAAAAAAAAGCTATAGATATATGCACCAATTGCTAATATTAGCCTTGCTACCATAGGAAGGTAGTTTTTGTGTGGGTTTGTAAGATCAAACCCTATTTTTCATATTTTCGCAATTATAAATGCATTTTAATCTTCAAAATTGGTACTTTAGATAAGCATACATTTGATACTTAATGATTTCATTGAAGGTAGGGCAACGACGACGGGGTGAGGACCGACGATGGCAGGGTAGGGGGCGGCATTACAATAGAGAGAAGAAATTTTTACTTCTGAGGAAAAAGAAGGGAGGTGAAGAAGTTAATGTGTTCACGCTCCCGTAATTAAGTGTATTTCATGCGGTTGACCAAGTCAATTTTTGTATTTATTTGTTGCATAAAAAATAACTTTAGGTGCTTGTGTGGTCATTTTAAGAGTTTAAGTACTTAAATGATTTTTATTAATAAGTTCAGGGGGCTGTATATGAGTTCACCCAAAAATTTAATATTTTTCGGGCACGTTTGATTCGTTGTATTGTATTAGACTCTATAATATTAGCATGTATAGTATTAGTCTGTATAGCATTATTCTATATAGTATTAGCCTGTATTATAGTATATAGTGTTTGGTATAATATTATGTTAGTCTATAATATTTTATACTATATTTGGTACACAATAGTGTATTGTATTATTTTTAAACAAAATTAAAAAGCATACAAAATTAAATTATTTTTAATATTACCGATTTAGACAAAAAAAATGATTGTAAAATACAATTTTTTTAAAGAAAGTGCACAAATTTCTTAAAACATGAATATATAATAGTAGATAAATTAACAATCAAACAAACAACTTAATTAATAACTTTCAATTACATAATTGAAATATATTAACAAATGTGCTACAATTAATAATTTTATACATGATCCAAATAACAAATCAAAATAAATAAACTTCATCATTATTATTTGCCATAACCCAATATGCAATAGTGGCCCAGAAGTAGAAAACCATAAAAAAAAAGGATTTAACAAATAATAATAATAATAATAATAATAATAATCAAGCTAAATAAATTTAACAAACTATTATGACATATAAAATATATATTCGCAAAATAAAAATGATAATAAAACAATAAAATAGAATTTGTATAAAATGAGAAAAAGCGAAGATTAAGATAAATACCGTATTAAATAAAACCATATGAGAGGCGTGTATTATTTTATCCTATGTATGTAGGATAAAAATTAAATACATGTATTATTTTTTAAAGGAATTAATTAAACACCCTCTAGGCCATATTTGCTTTCCTGTATAGTACATAAGATAGCATTAAATAATACGCTCTAATATATTAGAGAATGTTTGGTTAATTCTTTTAAAAAATAATACATGTATTATGTAATACAGAGTTTAATTTTTATCCTACATACACAAGATAAAATAATACACACCTCCCCCATGGGTTTATTTAATACAGTGTTTATCTTAATCTCAACTTTTTCTCATTTTATACAAATTCTATTTTATTGTTTTATTATAATTTTTATTTTGCGAATATATATTTTATGTGTCATAATAGTTTGTTAAATTTATTTAGTTTTATTATTATTATTATTATTATTATTTGTTAAATCCTTTTTTTCATGATTTTCTACTTCTGAGCTACTGTTGCATATTGGATTATCTCTAAACTAATAATGATAAAATTTATTTATTTTGATTTGTTATTGGATCATGTATAAAATTATTAATTGTACTACATTTGTTAATATATTTCAATTATGTAATTAAAAGTTATTAATTAAGTTGTTTGTTTGATTATTAATTTATCTACTATTATATATTCATGTTTTAAGAAATTTGTGCACTTTCTTTAAAAAAATTGTATTTTACAATCAGCTTTTTTTTTGTCTAAATTGGTAATATTAAAAATAATTTAAATTTGCATATTTTTTTATTTTGTTTAAAATAATACAATACACTATTGTGCACCAAACACAGTATAAAATATTACAGGCTAATATAATGTTATACCAAACGCTGTATACTATAATACAGGCTAATACTATACAGACTAATACTATACAGGCTAATACTAAAAATGCTAATACAATACAGCGAACCAAACGTGCCCTTAATGTATTAGAGGGTATTATTTTATACTATCCCATATACTATACGAGAAAGTAAACATGACCTTCAAGTATTAGTTAGTGTGTGGTTTGGAAATTACCCTGTGAAAACACTTGGCCCACTACAAAAAAAATCTAAATTAGCGACGGATAAATTTTAGTCGCTAATTAGCGACTAAATTTAGAATTAGTCGTGAAAAGTTATTTTTTTCAATTTTAGCGACGAAAATAAAAAAACAGTCTCTAATTTTTGGCGGCAATTGGTGGCACTCTTTTTTGCGACGAAATTTAGCAACTGATTATTCCGTCGCTAAAACAAATAAATAATAATAATAAATAAAAATGAGAAAAAAAAAAGAGACAAAAACGTAAGAAGGAAACAAAAACATAAGAATACAAAAACAAAGAAAAATGAAGAAGGAAAAATGCAGAGGGAGAGACCGAAGGAGGAGACCGGAGAGTGTGACCGGAGACCACAGAGAGAGGTCGTCCTCGTCGACTCCAGCGGCCAGCCACCAACCCCGGCGTTTTCACCATTTTTGCTCCGTTGCAGCTGTCTCTCTCACGATTTCTCTCTCATCTCCAACCAAACCCTTATGTCCATTTTTCGACCAGCTGCGGCATCGGAAGGCGACACGAACTACATCACCGGACTCCTGATGGCAAGGCGCTCATTTTTATACCCACCAATCGTCCTCACTCGCCAGCGACGAGGAGGTCGGAGCTGTGGAATCCGCAACTTTCCAGCGTAGATCCCGATCAAACGGCATAGCTTTTGGGTGCGTGACCACAGCGGGAGGTTCCTGACGACTCAAACTTCATCTATGTAGTAGCGGTGTCGTCACCGGCGATCTCCGGTGAGGCTTCAGCTAACGATTTCGACTCCAATAGGTATGTGACTGCCAAATTTGTTTTTCTAATATGATTTTAATGAATTAAACTGAATTGGAGGATGTTAGGTTCTGTGTCGTGTGTGTGTGTGTTTAAGATGATAATTCAGTTTCTTTGCAAAGAGAATGGCCAAGATCGTCTTGGACATCGGCGACAATAACTTTGGCTCCATTTTTAACGAATAATTTTGCTATACATGCTCCTAGGGGTGAGCAAAAAAACCGATAGACTCGGTTAACCGAAAAAAAATCGAAACCGAACCGATGGACCGGTTAACCGATTGTAATGGATTGGTTAATAGTTAGTGTTTTAAAAAAACCGATATTAATGGACTGGTTAATGGTTTTTGACTCATGTGACTGGTTAACCGAACCGAAACCGAATTTTTAGTTAATTTATTAATTTTTTAATAATTTATAACGATTTATATAACAATTTATCCTAATTAAAGGTGATCATGTACTTTTTTTTCATTATACTAATTATTTTAAAGTTTTTAAGTTTTTTTAATTGGCTATTAGTAAGTATAACAATTTATCTAATTAAAAATGATTATGGATCGGTTAATATATTTACTAATTAAATATTAATTTTTAAAAACAAATTTGCTTATATCCACCAAATAATTTTATTTTAACAACAATAATGTTATATTATAGTAAAAAAATTTTAATTTTTAAGTATCTTGAACATTTTAATTTTATTTATGAATATATTTATAATTATAGTGGTTAACCGAAAAATATTGGGTAACCGATCCGAAAATCCGAAACCGATGGACTGATTAACCGATCGTAATGGACTGATTAATGGACTGAAATTTCAAAAAACCGATATTAATGGACTGGTTAATGGATTGGGGCTCATGGACCGGTTAACCGACCATGCTCACCCCTACATGCTCCTATACCACTAGCTCCGTCAATTATCACTGGCACTTTTCCTTTTAGCCTGTTAGAAAATCAAAACATTATGGAATTAAATTTGTAGACTTTTGTTAATTGAATTTATCAGCTGCTGTTAATATTTATTATTTACTTCTTGCTTGTTGTATCTTCTGAAGAATTTCTACTCATCTTTGTTTTTTTCTGCTAAAATATGGACAGAATAATTTTTGAGAGAAGCCTACAGCTTAATGTATATTGCTTCAGATATGAATAATTTGAATAATTGATTTCAATAAATAAAGTTAAATTGTTTTTTGTCCCTGGCAGGAATAATTTGCGTTTGTTGTTATTTGTTCCACGTGATTAGATTGTGTTTAATTTTTTTAAATTAGTGCTAGAATTGGAATCATTCTTGAAAATGGCCCAACAAGTTCCATATGGGAATTGTATTGGTAGTACAGAGAATTTGAAGATGAATTAGTTTGGTGAAGAATGAGAGATCATATTAGTGCATTATATAGATGGAGTTTGCGTGGAGAATTGGAGGGAAATTAAAGTAGATTTATTGGTTTTGAAGCTCAACTACCTTAACTAACTTTGTGGATTAACTAAAAGACGATTGAGTTAACCAGGTGGCTTGTGATATTTTCAATTTGTATTTGACCTTTTTGCTACATTGAAGACAAAAAGATATTGAATTACAAGGTTTTAGAGAGCATACTTAAGAGGCTGGCCTTTCTTTTAATATTTATGAATGTTTAGCTAAGTGAAACTCCTCATATTTAATGGCCCCAAAGTACCTTTTGAAAGGTGACAAAAGTTTACCAACACCTTGCATGAGGTTGAAATTTGTCCCACAAAAAATATTTACTTAAAATGTCCATAAATTTAATTTATGAATAAAGTAAATGATAAATTGTCATGCTCTATTATTAATTTAATTAGTCCATGAATAAAACCATTATTTTGTCTTTAGATGTTCTTTGACTTTTGTTTATTGATCTAATATTTTATTGCTCCTGCGGTGCAATCAGGATTTATTTGTGCTTCTTTCAATTGGAGTGGGTCGTTAAAGGTAGAGGATATTTTTAGTGTTTAAAAATGTGGTGTTTGCTATACAGTTTGTCAATAGAATAGCATCTTATACTGAGATAGATCTAATGTTTTGAGCTTACCTTCTGATTGATCTAAAGACTTGTCTATTTAAAATTCTTGTTGCGGACAAAGGGCCAAGAGGTTCGCTCATGCTTAAACGAAAGCTGTATATTTCTGGTTGGTTTGTTCATTATTCGAATCTGTTGGAGGATAGATGTACTTATTTCTTCACTTCTTTTTTTCTTTAATTAGTGATTAATGTGTACAATTCAGGAATGATGGGCTCAATGAAAACAACAGTAGGAAAAATTTTGACAGACTTACTAAATTATGCTTTAGTTGATAGGTTAGTTCCATGACTGACTTTGTTTTGGTTACCTCTAATTTTTTCCCCAACTGTTATTAGACCAAGTATTCTTCTCCTTGAATGTTTTCTAGTGTGTGGGTATTCATATCTGATCCAATTCTAGATTTATAAAGAACTCAAAAGCTAGTTCTTTTTATGACCAAGTGTTCGTGAACTTTATTTGATTTTATTTCAATTTGCTTTCTATGAATTAGTTTCTTTAATTTTATTTTAGTTGCTTTAGTTTTATTTTATTTGCTATTTATTGTTAACTTTAATTTTATTTTTTCTCATGATTTACAAATTAGGTGATTCGTGAAGTAATTAAAGATCCAAAATGGTAGCGTTCCGTGGATGTTACAAGATTTTATAAAGTGTTTTATTGTTGTATTTTATAAATATTTTACGATGGTAGACATGAGTGTATATATTATTTAATATAGTTTTAATTATATGTAAATTAATTTTTAATTTTATTTTATTAAAGAAATTCGGGTATTTCGAGTATAATATTATAATTTTTTAAATTAATAGTATTGTTAATAATATTGCATAATTATTATTTACATAAATTAAATTTTGGATGTAATAATAATAATAAAAATTGAATTGAAAATTATAATAAAAAATTAAATTTAAAATTATAATAGAAAATGAAGAAATTTAATATTTTTAGCGACAGATTTTTCGTCGCTAATAATTATTTTAATATTTATGTCTACTAATTTTAAGGGTTATTTAGCGACGAAAATTTTATTTTTAGCGATAGAATTTGCCATCGCTATTTTTAGCGACTGTTTTAGGTTTTAGTCGCTAAATTTTTTGCGACGGAGCTAATAGCGACGAGTAGTCGTCGCGTAGCTAAAAGTTATTAGCGACAGAAATGTCCGTCGCTAATTCACTGTTCTTTTGTAGTGGCCGTTTCTACAAGCATGCATGGTTAATTAACTTGCGATTTTTTTATTAATTATTAAGAAGGATTGAAATTGAATATTCCTTCGAAAAATTCTTTCCGTTCCTCGACGAAATTCAACAAAGAAAATTAATAACAATGATAATATACAATTCTTACATAAGGGGATATGTAACCATTTAACGTTTTGACAACGCACAAGTCCCAAAAAGTTCTTGACTTGCCAAAATAAAATAAAATAAAATAATAACGATTTTATCTATCTATATATATATATATATAAAACTTAGCAATCGTGGTATGTATATAATATGATTTTTATATAAAATGATTTGCATGCATGTATGTAAAAAGTCCTAATATAAGAGATAAATAAAATAAAAGATATTTAGAAAAACACATATATCCATCTATTTTTTATGTTTTTTACATTAAATTCATACTTTTAAAGGTTAACATTTGATTTTTATATTTTTTGTATGTCCAATTTGGATAGAAGTACCGTAATTAAAATATACGCTTTATTAATTTTACGTGAAATTAATTTAAAGTAACTAGCTTTGATATTCATCAAGATATAAAAAATTTTAAAAAAATCTAACTGATTACAGTTGGCATATTTTAAATGATTGTATATTTCTTATTTTCTTTTTATATTTGAGTAAATTGGACATCCATTTTAAATTGACTTTATACTAAATTAACAGAGTTTATCTTTCAATTTTATTAATACTTTTTATATTAAATTTAATATGAATGATTTGAAAAATATATTAAAAAGACATTAAAGTTTAGGGATAGCATAATGCATTTTTTCCAAGATAATTTGGTGGTAAGAATTGAGATGTGAATTCACATAATTATATTGTACTTTTCTAGAATAATTAAGAAGGATTCACATTTTGTACCGAGAATGGCATCGCATCAAAACAAGGTGACCAATAATATGAAACCAATCATGGTTGACAAATATTGTCAAATGCCAAAATAACCAACGTTCCTAAAGAAAATAATTTGACTTTATACAAAAATACCCAATGGTTTTCTCAAATCTCATCCATGGACTTGTACTTTTCTCCAATTCATTCAAAGACCTCAAAATTGACACATTGGCATATAATAGGTTACTAAAGGATACTAAAATTCAACCCTTTTGGTGGTTCAACCCACTCCCAACCCTAACCACGAACCACCAAATTTAATTTCCAAAATCCACTTGCATACAAACTAAGGTATCCAAGTGGACATTTACATTATCCATCCAAATCTAACCCTTATCCAACTTCTCTTTCCCATTCCTTGTGCCACCAAACCAACCCAATTCACTAAAACAACTCATATTTCTTTGCACTATAAACTCGACCTTTACATTTTTTTTTTATTATACGTGTCTACTTTCCCACTTGCCACATCATTTCCTCATACAAAGCCAAAGCTGTCAACCCCCACCAGAAATTTAACACGTTGTGCACTTCCGTTAAAGGAATTGTCAAATGTGTTGATTGTTGAAAGACTTCAACTAAAAAAAAAAAAATTAAAAATCAATATTTAACAAATTCACCCCCTTATATATAAGGAAGCACCTAATTTAACAAACTCAACAATAATCCAATAAAACCCAAAAATTTCACTTCTCTTTTCTTTTAG
Source organism: Excoecaria cochinchinensis (assembly GCA_947683425.1). Taxonomy (NCBI): domain Eukaryota; kingdom Viridiplantae; phylum Streptophyta; class Magnoliopsida; order Malpighiales; family Euphorbiaceae; genus Excoecaria; species Excoecaria cochinchinensis. The sequence goes on from CANTUQ010000119.1 coordinate 12,732,954, forward strand.
CTTACAAAAGAAAAATGGACTACTGGACCAGAGGCCACACCTTAGGCCACGGCTCCACCGCAACCGTCTCTCTCGCCACCTCTCTAAGCTCCGGCGAAGTTTTCGCCGTCAAGTCGGCTGAACTCTCACAATCCGAATTTTTGCAAAGAGAGCAAACTATTCTTTCTTCTATAAACTCTCCTCATATAGTTAGCTACAAAGGGTGTGATATTACCGAAGAGAACAATAAGGTCATGTACAATCTTTTCTTGGAGTACATGCCCCGTGGCACACTTTCCGATTTGATTCAGGCTCATGGTGGCCGGCTTGAAGAATCTCTAATCGGAAGCTACACCTGTCAAATTGTTGAAGCGCTTGATTACTTGCATTCTAATGGATTAGTTCATTGTGACATCAAAGGTAGGAATGTTTTAATAGGACAAACTGCCGCCAAAATTGCGGACTTCGGGTGTGCTAAGATAATTGACGAGGCGGAACCGGCGGCCGACATTGGCGGAACTCCGATGTTTATGGCGCCGGAGGTGGCACGTGGGGAAGAACAGGGGTTTGCTAGTGATATATGGGCTTTAGGTTGCACAATTATTGAAATGGCTACCGGTGGTGCACCGTGGTCGAAATTTGACGACGCCGTTTCTGTCCTTTACCGGATTGGATTTTCCGATGAGCAGCCGGAATTTCCCTGTTTTCTAAGCGATGAAGCAAAGAATTTCTTAGACAAGTGTTTACGGAGGAACCCAAAGGAAAGATGGACATCTAATGAGCTTCTGAATCATCCATTTCTGGTGAAATTCAAATCTGAAAAACAAATTCAAGAATCTAATTCAAGTTCGTATTCTCCTACAAGCATTCTTGAACAAGGATATTGGAATTCAGTGGAGGATGAGTCAGAGAATCTGGACAATCTGATCCGTTCATCGTGTAGTGAGAGAATCGGACGTTTGTCATTAACTTCAGGTGCGCCCAGTTGGGATTGGGATGTGAATTGGATTAGTGTCAGGGGTAATTGGAATGAGATTATTCGGAATGGTTCAGTGTATGAAGAAAGTAACGGTTGTAGTGAACAATTGTCAAATGAGTTGGCTGACAGGATTAGTTGGGACTTTTTGGGTGCATGTAAGAAATACGGGAAAAATAGTTTTGTAGATAGTGTTAATCTTAGATTTGATAGGAACAAAGATGTGTTGTTAATTCCTTATACCTCAATATTAACTTTACAAGCATAAATTACGTCTCCCTCTTGGTATTTTTTATTATTTTTATTTTTTTATTGATTCCTGTTTCGTCTATAATTCAAATTTTCAATATTCGATTTATTTTTTCAAATTCTTAAAATTAATTAATTTAAAATCGAATATTGTCAAATTTATAATTGAATATGACACTTTCAATGGTATATGAATTCGACACTTCCAATGACATATGTTTTAATGGACGAGGCAATAATTGATCTTATAACAAAATAATGAACACCACAACCGAAACTTTAAAATTTGAATCATTTCTCTTGGTGTGTCGATAACTTATTCATTTCAAAATTCATCATGCTTTTTATTATGGATCATAATGTTGGAATAATTTTTTAACAAATAAAGACTCAGACTGTGGCAAACCGTACAACTCCAGATATTGATACGGTAGAAGAAGCGTTCAAGTTTAGTTTAATGGAGTATATTAATGTAATGAATGTGTATAGCTCATGGAAAGATGCCATTCAATTTGATAATTGATTGGGATTAAACTTCATTTATAAGCCGTAACTAGAGTGTGGCAAAGTTTGTGGATTGTAAGGAAAGGATATGTTTACAAGCATAGACATAGACAGAATTTTGAGTGAATATTTAAATTTTAAAAATAAGTTAAGAATTAAAAACTTACACATAAACTTCATATTTTTTTATATATATTTAAATGGGATCAATTAATTCTACGGGCTTCCACCTTGCTAGAAATTTATTTAGTATTTACAAGGGTGGTTTAAGGCCATTGTTAATTAGGCTTTTTTGGGGGGGAATTTGTTAATTAGGTTAGAGCAAAGCACAAAGAGTAGCAATGTGGCTAATACTCCACCAATAGGAGGAGGCAGGTTGTGTGTGGTGTAGTTGTTGGTTTGGTCTCGGTTGGTAAATGTAGGATCTATTCCCCAGACAGTAATGGGTGACAATCTGGCCACTTATCAATTCTCATACCAATTTCCTCTGTTTCTCTCTGCAGTAGGTAAGCTTCAACTCTTATCATGTAATACCAAATTAGTTTATTCAACTCTTTTCTTGCAAGAATTTTCAGCTTTGAATCACTAATTTTTTTTTTTTTTTTTTTAAAATAAGGACCTTTTATTAAAGCAACTGTTGGATACAAGAAGGAGAAGAAAAGTAGCTAACTCATGGGGATTCAACAGAGGTCCTAGCAAGCAGATGAGCAAGATCATTGCCTGATCTTCTAACAAAAGTGAAAACACAACTAGTAAAAAGAAGACTAATCTCTAAGCAATCCTTAACTAGCAAACCAAAAGGAGAAATAATAGAAGTGGCCTGCGAAAGAGCATTGTATAGGATTAAACAATCAGTCTCCATTTGAACACAGGAAAAGCCTTCATGCTTCATCCAAGTCAGGGCTTCCTTCATAGACATTGCCTCCGCGAGAAGAGGATCCAGAGGGCAAAGGAGAGACCCATGCCTTGCAACTACGAACTTCCTAGTAGTTTAATGTATCGAACTAATATTGTATCAATATCTATATGCAAAGTTGATTGAAAAAAAATGAAATAATGATTAACATATACAGATGATAATGTATTATTGGCTTATTTTATAAAATTTATTTAGATAAAATCTAATTACTATAAGTCAAATGGAAATATAAAATCTGCAGATTTTGTTAGTAATATTTTTTTTCAATTGCTTGCGCATTGGTTTTCATGTCGTGGACTCAAAATGAACCAATAAATTCTGATTTTAGTGGCACTGAAATTATTTTGTTGATTATGAAATTGCATTTTACGATTTAGTTATATTACTTGCTCTGTTCATTTTTTTCATAAAAAGTGGCACTTTCTTTTTCTTCATTCAACTCAATTATATTCTATCTTTTTTAATTTTATTTTTTTTAATTCCACAATATTATCTATTTCATGCAAATTAGGTTACTTTAGGGGTGTTCAAAAATGGTGTAACCCATCCAAACCGTTTAGCCCAATCCGTCTAACCAATTTTTTTTCATAATTTTAATGGATTATTATAACCCATATAACCCATTTTAAAATTTATAAAATATTTATATGGGTTATGGGTTATTATATAACCCAACCAACTAACCCATCTAAATGTTGACTCCAATTATTATTTATATCAAAATATAATACAAATTTATATCAAAATATTTTACATAGTTAAACTTGTATACTTATCATATAATGTTCTAAAATTTCAGTTTTCGTAAATAGTACTTTTCGGGTCGTGAATAGTGACACAACGGCGAACAATAAGCTCTATATATATTACATAATATATATAGATGACATGAAAATATACATACACGTTTATTTAACTTAGAAGCTATTTTACTTATTTTAGCTTTTCGAAAAAACACTTATAACCCCTTAAAATGTTCATCAAACATGCATTAGATATCTAAATGCTGACATGAAATTATATATATATTACATAATTTTCATCAATTATTTAGGCATAATACATACGCGCGCGTGTGTGTGTAAAGTGGTTCTAGCTAGGAGACTAGCATTTGAGAAAATTATTTATCTTTTTTCTTATTAATTTAAAAATTAAAACTTAAATAATTTGTTAAAATTTAATTACAATTCAATGAATGCATCCTGATGATTATCCATAATTCATAATCCAAAATAAAATAGATCGTTTTATTAGTAATGTATAAAAAAAAAATGAAAGATAAGCTCTACAAAATATATTGCATTAAAGATAGAATATAAAGTATAGAATTATTATTTAAGTAGGATTCTCTAAGTCATATTTTGCAATAGTTCATTTTTCTTTTACATGGCAAATTACTGTTTCAAGTAGGAAATTCGAAATTTTTCTCTTTATATTTTGCTCTATTTGTAGTTATTTGTGTTTTCTTAATTTAATATAATTCATGTGTGTTTTACTGTTTTATCTTTTTATTTTCTCAAGATATTATTATTATTATTATTATTAAGCCATTTCAATGATGGAGCACCGATATGGTAAGCCATTTTAATGAATTTTTGTTAAATTCTTGGTTGAAACTTTAGATGACATGAAATTTTTGTGCACCCTAGAAAATATTTTTCGATATTTATGGATATATTTTTATTAGAAATAAGAGAAAAATTATTTGGCCTAATAAATATTAAGTATAAAGCCTATTGATATAACTAAATAATATTGATATAATTTTTTGACAAACCTTTCACGAATAGTCTTTCGAATCCTAGCATGACCGTCTATTAGCAGTTTCCCTTCCAAATATACCACACTATTCTTTGGAATTAATTTTTTTCATTTTTTTACCACGTTATTTTTTGGAAATTTTTTTTTTAAAAAAAAAATGAAATATGCATGTGTTATTTAAAAAAATATTTACAAGAATAAAATTAACGTTTTATACTTAAAAAATATAAATATAGATAATATAAAATTTATATGTTAGAAAATTAACATAACTCATATAACCCAGTCATAAACCAACCAACCCAATATAAAAAGTTTAAATTATAACCCAGTTGGATTGAGTTGGGTTCAACCCATTTAAAATTTTAGATGGGTTGGATGAAAAACTGATCGTAACCCATCCAACCCATTTTTGAACACCCCTAGGTTACTTTATGTGAAAGGCTAATTCTTTTCTTGTGTCGGTGGCACACCAATAAAATGGGTATTTATAAGAGAATGGATTCTGAGCCTAATCCAATTAATTAGGTATACGAATCAGCCACATAATTTATTAATATCTCATATTAATAACATAAATTTCTCATGCTTATGCAATTAAGTCCCTACTTAATTTCCAATTTAATTTTTAACCCTTTGTCCACTTATTCTTTCATGATACATTAAGTATGGATATACGTTGGCAATAACTACGAATTACAGTTCTAATAAATTTAAATTTGATAAATTAAACTCTTTTAATTTATTATAAATTTAACAAATTAATTAATTCATATTTTTTTGATTAACATTGACAATCAGCAATATATCATGACCATCCAAATGATGAAAATAGTAAAAATGGTTTGATTTTGCCCTTATATGCATTGTTTTCATGTAATTAAATATTTTTACCATACTACATCCATAAGATTAATTGTGTTTGATTATTGATTCCAAAATAAATGGCTAATAAAATAAAATTTTTAAAATAACATTTTGAATTTCTTTTTCCTCGTGGCAAATATTTTTTGAGTTAATATTTCTTTTAAGAAGCGACACAGTATATTTACTATAATGAATTTTTTATTAACCACTTAACTATTTTATTTATTTTTTATTTATATAAATAAGAGAATATGGAGTTAAAGTTGTCTAGAAAACTCAGATGAAACCTTCAAAACCCAAAAAAGTTGTCTAGAAAGCTGGGGTAAGAAGAATATTCAATATAGTAAGAATAAATAATATTCTTACATGAATATTTAAAAGTTTATATGGTTGAGTTGTCTTCAAATGCAATTGGATGAAACTTCTGGGACTTGCCACTGCATTTAAGAATATGTTTAATATTTGATTAAGATCCTAAAGTCCATCTTTGATTTTGTACATTAATATAAAAACCGCATCTTTCTTTATTTCTAGAATTTTATACTTCCATAAGTTTCCATGAGATTCTTGTAAGTTAAGCCATCTATAATATACAATTAATATGTATAACGAATTAACGAAACAAAAGAAAGTGGAAAGTTATGAAGCGCAGTCAAATTAGATTGATGGGAAGTTTAGTGGATAAAATAGGCACTTGGGAATTGGTAACTTGCACAAGATACTCGTTGTATCATGGCCTAGCTAACAAAATAAAAGTCGTTTATCATTGACAAAAAAAAAAATTAAAAAACAAAAGTCGTTTACAGCACAAAATGGCCAATTGATTTTTTCTTTTATCTTTTTTTTTTTAAAAAAAAAACTGTAATTATTAACATATTTCAATCATAAAATAAATTTTTATTTCATAAAAATACATTAATATTTAAAATATTACCATTAAAATTATTTCAATCGAAAAATTATGAATTTGACACAGCAAATGACTCAAAATAAATCATCTATAATTTTGAGAATCGGATCAAATTCAACTTGAAAATTCCAAAGATTCACCAAAAAAATCTGGCAAATTACAAATTGAATCCTGGCTCGAAAATTTTTTAATTAAATTTTTATGGTAAAAAGATAAATTAATGTTAAGATTTGAGCCTATAGGGGGGTTAATTTCACTTATGGTCACTCAACTTATCACTTATCGCGCAAAAGTAACGACTTTTTTTTTCTTACTTAAATGTCACTGAACTTTTAACATTATTGCACAAAAGTCATGTTGACCGGAATCCGGCGACGACCCTTGCCGGATTGATGACTTTTTTGCAAAAATGTTAAAAGTTCAGTAACATTTAAGTTGAAAAAAAAAAGTTAATTATTTTTGCGAGATAAATGATAAGTCTAGTGACCGTGAGTGAAATTAATTTAAATGTAGCATTTGTTGAACTTATCAATACGGTAAGAGTCGTCGCCGAATTCCGGTCAACATGACTTTTGTGCAGTAATGTTAAAAGTTCAGTGACATTTAAGTAAGAAAAAAAAAGTCGGTTACTTTTGCGCGATAAGTGATAAGTTGAGTGACTATGGGTGAAATCAACCCGCCTATAGGGCACCAAATTCTCTACACGATTATCACTAAGACTCAAATATTTTAATATTGTAATAGTTTATATTAGTAAAATATTTTATTTGCCATATCAAAATTTAATAGCTATATTAACTATTAGGAATTGGCTTAATGACCAATATTCAATTAAAAATAAAAAAAATTTCGAGTTTAGTTCTTTTTAATGACATTTATTGTTGAAATTAGACATTATGTTTCTCTTATTAAAAAAAAAATTACTATTCTAAATTAAGAGAAAGTAAAATATTAAATATTAAGAAATCCATTCAACTTGCAAGCTTGGGATTTGACAGTGTGCGTGCACACACTACAAGAAATTAAGGATTTTCCGACGAAAAGTCAGGATTTTCCGTCGAAAAATTAAATTGCCGACGGAAGTCAATTCCGTTAGCGTTTGAGTATTCCGTCAGCGTTTGAGCCGTAGGCAAAATTGCCGACAGAAATATTGTTCCGTTGGCAAATTTTCCGATAGAATATGAATTTTTGTCGGCAATTTTTCGATGGAAAAGGAAATTTCGTCGGGAAAATTTCCGACGGAATTTACTATTCCATCGGGAATTTTCAAAATTTTTTATTTTTTTATTTTACCGACGAAATTTTCCGTCATATTCCCTCGGTAATTTAAAAAGGTTAATAAAAAATTAAATAAAACATCAAAATAGCTTAATTAAATAGAAAATATTAGGTACCAAAAACTACAATTTTCTAGATTATATTAGAGACAATTAAATGAAAAATATTATAGATAAATTATACCTCAGAATCATTAGATATTTAATATTATACATATATATACACAAACGAAATAGAATACAGAACAAATGAAATATAAGAATCACAGTAATTGCAAGAAAAACAACGAATGGCAATGAAAAATATGTGGAGGCATTTTATCGAACACTTGTGTACCAAATTTTTAAACAAAATTTAAGCACAATTCACATAATTAAACAGCCAAACATCAAGAAATCACACTTATAACAAGCAATTCAAGTAAACTCAATCAAATACAAATCAAATCATCCATATTTTCCAAGGAAAAGTAAGCATTGAATTGATACATCAAAATTAATTTTCTTGTAGTGACATTTTTCAGCTTTAAACTACAACAATCATAAAAAATCCCATCAATTAATTTATAATAATTAAAAAAATTTATAAATAGAAGCCAAAAACACCTCTATTATAAGCCACTGATCTTTAATTTCTAGCTTGAATAATATGAGCAACATTGCAGCAAATATTCACTGCCATTCTAGACAAGCAAAAAATTTTAAGATGCAAATATATACCTTTGATGCATGAGTCTGCCTCTCATTGCACATCGAATATTAAATTATCTATACAAATATTATACATATAAAAAAATATTCAAAAAAATAAACAAATATTATACAGCCAATAATAATAATAATAATAATAATAAATGAAAAAAAGAGATACGAAACTGACCGAGTAGCGTGGGGGAGCAGCGGCGGGGCAGGGGAGCAGCGGGGGAGGAGATTGGTGGCTGGGCAGAGCAGCGGCGGGTAGAGCGGCACCAGAGTGGAGAGATCCGAGGGGCAAGGAGCTAAACGCCGGTGACAGGTGGCGGAGCGGAGAGAAAGACCGGCGGTGGTGGGCGCTGACACAATTGGGCTAGATCTGATCGACGATAGGAGTTCGTGAGGGTGAGGAGGAGAGGATAGCCGACAGTGAGCAGGAGAGGGGGGAAAGAAGAGGGAGGAAGGAGAGAGAAGAAACAGGGTTTATATACCCTTCTATTTAGCGACGGAAGGCAACAGTAATTAAAAACCGTCGCTATTTAGCGATGGTAATTATAGACCATCACTAAATAGGGACGGTCAACCATTACCGTCGCTATTTAGCAATAGATGTTTGATTTCGTCGCTATTTAGCGACGATCTGGACTGCCTGTCACTAAATTTAGCAACGGCCTGTACATACTGTCGCTTTTTAGCAATGGTCTTAATTACCGTCGCTATTTAGCGACGATATTTCCACGTCCTTCGCTAAATTTTGTAGCAGATTTTCGCAGTTTGGTTTGGCTCCTATTTTAGCAACGGAATATTTTTTCCGTCGCTAAAAATGAGAGAAAATCACTCCTATCATTTTTAGCAACGGTATTGTCATTATGTTGCTAAAGTGGACTATTTGCTACCAAATTAGTGACAAAATTGAACTTTCGTTGCTGAACTCGTTTCGTCGTTAATTGTGTATTTTCTTATAGTGACATATAGTGCATGGCAGATTGTCTAAATACGTGCCCACCGAGTTACTACTTTACAAACTTAGATTGGATTCAACTCTCAAAATGTCAATACGAAATTCATCTAAGTTGGTAAAAAAAAACAATTAACATACCTTTGTCTAAGCTTGAGCTTACCGAGCCCAACCAAAAGAGGAAGAGAGAGAGAAAAAGGCAGGTAAAGTGTCGGCTTGGGGAGGGAGGAAAAGAAGAAATGACCAAAATACCTGCCTCTTTTAATGATGAAAAATTCTAAAGGGTATAACGGTAAAATGCAGTATCGTGGCAAATATATGAAATTAAGAAAATTCTGGGGTGAATCTACAAAAAACCAATTAATTAGATGGGATAAATTTGGATAAAATCCAAAGTTTAGGAGTGAAATCAATTTATTTGTAAATAAATGAAAAATCCCAAAAAAATCCTCAAATTTTGGTATTTTGATGCTTACAAGCATTCGCCAGCCGTTGGCTTTGGATCAATTGCTATTGGAAATTCAAGAGCAAAGTGCAATTTAAGTCCATAATGTGTCAATGGGAATTGATTTTATTCAACGTCATTGGATTATGAATAGCAAAGTTCAAATTTTGAGAAGCATTAGAAGCCAATCCATTGGGAATTCGAGACCAAAAATAAATTTAAGAAGTAGAACTGCCGTTGGGAGTTGCCAACCGGTGTTGGTGATCGTGACAACTATTTTTAAGAACAATACTTATCAGACTTGAATTTTGACGATGCTTCCTAATTCAATCAAAGTTCTCCGTTTTCGACCTAAGAAGCTTCATTTGGAATATTTTTAGCTTAGTTATAGTCCAATTAGGATTGATTAAGATCTTTAACCTCATTCTTCTCTTTAAATATTCAATTGTTTAATTCTTCTAGAAGACCTAATTTATTTATTCTAGGTTTTGTTAGCTTAGTTTAATGTTTTAGTTTAGTTTGAATTTTACCATATTGAGTGAGCAATCGTTTTTGTTAAGGGATTCTTGAATCCTAATAATATAATGTAAATGGATTTTTATCTATTGAAGTTTGATTTTAAGCAATTATTTCTTGTGTTCTTTACCATAAATATTTATTTGAATGCTTTATGTTGAATGAGAGTTGGAATGGCGTTTAACATAATTCATGAAGATAATTATATATGCATGTTTAAATATGATTTATTTATGTATGCTCTAGCCTTGATTGTTGGCCCGAATGGTGAATTGGGATTAGGATGACATAGATGAGTTTATGTTTAAATGTTCAAGAGATAGTATTTTCTAGGTTAAGTGTTGCCGAAATGGTGATTGAATGGGAAATAGGATTTATGATTCATAACTTGTTCATACTAATTTATGTGGTTTTGCCTAGAATAGGAATCACGTTCATTACAGTAACATGCCGATAGAAGCTGTTTGGCCTTTAAAACAAGTTACCTAGCTTAATTCAAATGTTTGATAAAATCCAAAGCATGATGATATTAGGAGAGGATAGAATACCTTAACAATTTTTGTTCTCGAGTGAAAGTTGTTTATTTTATATTGTTAAGTAGAATTTGATTGTTTAAGTTTAGTTCAATAATTTAGTTTGCTTAATTTGATTAGCTGTTGATAAATCACTTCAATACCAAGATTTTCTCAAATAACATAAGAATTTTAGGATATACGTCAGTTAATAGTAATCTCTGTAGGAAAATAACTTGGATACTCTGTGTCCACTTTATTACTTTATTGGTGTATTTACCAAATTTCATCAAATTTTTGGTGCCGTTGCTGGGGATCATTTATATTAACTATGATTTGTCTTATAATTGTGTTACCCGGCTTAATTCAAATGTTTGATAAAATCCAAAGCATAAGGATATTAGGAGAGGATAGAATACCTTAGCAATTTTTGTTCTGGAGTGAAAGTTGTTTATTTTATATTGTTAAGTAGAATTTGATTGTTTAAGTTTAGTTCATTAATTTAGTTTGCTTAATTTGTTTAGCTGTTAATTTAATTAGATAAATCACTTCAATTCCAAGATTTTCTCAAATAACATAGGAATTTTAGGATATATTAATCTCTGTGGGGTAATAACTTGGATACTCTGTGTCCACTTTATTACTTTATTGGTATATTTGCCAAAATTTCATCAAATTTTTGGCGCTATTGCCGATAATCATTTATATTAACTATGATTTGTCTTATAATTGTGTTACTTTGAGATTTATTTTTCTTTTGATTCTCTGTATGAGATTCGGAGGGAATCTACCCCAAGAAGATGTCACAACTTAACATATTATCAAGTGGCTACTTTTTAAGCTCAAATTGAAGCCATGAGAAGGGAGATACAAGAGATGCAAAACACAGCTCTTGCCTCTAATTATTATGACTTTTACGGAACATCTCAACCATTTGAAAATTGTTATATAGGTGAACCTTATGTTTATGATTCCTATTCTAACTATGTCAATGGTTTTTCTGAATATTGCAGATACAATTACTCTTATAATGATTACAACCCTAGTTGGTAAGATGCCTACAACTATGATTAGAGGGATGAGACTCAAACTTGGTCACCACCACAAGAGACTAAGCCTAGCTTACAGGAGTGGCTTTTTAGCTTCATAATAGTTTTAGAGGAAAGGATGGAGACCTAGGATGCTGAAATTATTACTCTGGAAGTGAGTATATGATGCGGAACCCAATAGCTAACAAGCTACAAACCCACACATACAAGATGGTTAGCAAAGAAATAAAGAGATAAAATCTCTCCCTATTGAACCCCCAATCAACCTGTGATTGAAAACGCAAATAATTGGGAAAAACGAAGAAGATGAAAACGCTACAATCAAGATAATTGATAAGTAATCAAATTCTTCATGCAATAGAAAAGATGAGCAAGCAAATTCTCACAAATCTCTCTATAGAATTTTGGCAAAGCCAAGAAAAAGAGGATAGCCTCCAATGTTTAATAATTCCAATCTCTCTGTACAAATTCGTTTTTGAGGAGTATTTATACTCCTTTAAGCTAATAAAAACCCTAATTAATCTAATAGGCCTTTAAACATGGGCCTTAAACCAAGATAACTAAAGCCCACACTAATTAATTTAAAATACAGCCCAAAAAACCTAAAAAGAACTAATTAAATGAGCCCAAGCTAATTAAAGCCCATCTCACTTAAATAAGCCCAAAAGAATAAGTTAAGGCCCAACATATTACAAATAATCAAATAAAAATAATAAATAAAAGCCTAATTAAAAGCCCAAACCAAAACAGCCCATTAAGTCCATTAATTGGCACATGCATTGCACATGTAATGTGTCACATGATGTGCACATGCATATGACACATGTATAGCACATGACATGGCACATGTCTAGCACATGTCAAAGCACATGGATTGCACAAGTCAAGGTCACATGACTTGCACATGCCTCTCTTCAAAGTCTTTTTTTTGATTCGGCTTCTTCATAGCTTCAGTAAACCGTCTTCAAGCCTTCTTGAACTTCCCCAAATTTGATCTCCATGAATCCGAACTTGCAATGTTGACCCCCCTGTGCACGCACCATTCCCTCCCTCTTTAGAAAAGATTCGTCCTCGAATCTTCGTCTTGTTCAAGTTGGGAATGGAAACTTGTAGAATGAATTCATCTTCATATACGATCTTTTGAACAGGTGGAAATAAAATGAATGCTTCTTCAGCTGAGGACTCATCATGTTCCTGCAATTTAATAAAAACACTAGGAAAAACATGATTATTCAATACAATCATTTCATTCTGATCACGGTCCTTTCCTTTCTCTATGTTCAACTTAGCCTGCTTAAGCACTACAAGATCAATCATAACATGCTGATCTTCCATCTCAACTAAACAAACATCTTCCTTCTCACTCAAAACAACAACTACTTCACTTTCACTGATTTCTTCTTCACTCACAACCTCATTGTCATACAAATCTATAGCATCTCTTTCAGCGTCACACATAATCTTTTCCATTGCAACTTCCTCTTTCTTTCTTTTCTCCTTTTTCAAACACTTATCTAGCTGTCTAAAGAGTTGTTTAAACCTCAATTCCATATCTTCAGAATCTTTATTTTTCCTATGACGGTCAATTGATTTACTTCGATTTTTGATTTTAGTAGATTCATTTATTCTCTCCTCCATCCTATCCATTCTAGCGTTTAACTTCTTGAACTCATTAATGAAGGCCTTGTACATCACTTTCATATCGGGCATGGCTTCCTCCTCCTCATACATTGTTTCCTTTTCTTCTCTTCTTGACATGATTTGAATTCTGCAAAATAGATGTTAAACAATAACCTCACACACTCCCTCACGTGTTTACACTCAAAGATGCCACTCCTCTCGTGTTTCACTCAATAAGGCTTTTACCCTCTTAATGTACTCACACACTTTGCCTTTTACCACTCTAATTGCAACTCTTAAATTGCACTTCAGAATTCAATTCACAAACCAAGAATTTGAGCACGTTTTAGAAAGCAAAGAATAAGTAAGCACTAACAATAAAAAGATAGCTCAAAACTAGAAAAGAAGACACTAGACACAATGAAGGTGGTACACGGACAAGACTGTTATACCACTTGATTATATCCAAATTAGAGTATTAGAACAAGCAAAGATACTCTAACAATGTAAATGGAACAAAAGCAAGCTTAAAACAAAGAAATAAGCAACAAGAATTAAGAAAAATGACAATTTGGACAAAATGTATGAATTTGATTCACTACAAAGTAAACCAAATGTAGAACCTAGTTATTCTACCCAACAAAGCAAGAAAAATAACAAAGAAACCTAATTATACTAAGTGAGACAGAATGCACTCAAGACAATTCAATTTAGAGCCAAAATGATGAATAGGCCGAATGGTGTAACAAGCTCTAATTAATGTGTCAAGTTGTGTGCAAAATAATGGCAAAATGATATGAAAATGATAGCAAAATGGTAGAAAAATGATGGCAAAATGATACCAAAATGGTGACACAAATGATAAAAAATGATTCAAAAAATAGTGAAATAAATGGATAAGATATGATAAAATGACAGCTCAAATGGATAAGAAATGAGACAAAAATGGCAGCTCAAATGGATAAAAAATGGATAACACAAATGGATAATAAATGGATAACACAAATGGTTAAGAAATGGATAAGAAATGGATAACACAAATGGATAAGAAATGGATAACACAAATGGTGGGTCAATGATTGCAAAGTAAATCCTTGGTTAAGTAGGATTAGGATTATAATTCCAATTCTGATATGGATTAGGATTTTTGAAAACCTAAACCCAAAGGGATAAGGATTAATTTTACTAGCTATTAAAGGATTCCTAATTCCCCAAGCAATATGAATTAATTTTCTCCCACCTATTATAGGATTTGGATTTGCCCTTTTTCTATATAAACCCTCCTTGACCGAATTGCTCCCTACCCTTTTCTCCTCCTATATTCCTTTCTTTCACTTTTTTTTTTCTTTTCTCTATTTCTTCTATTCTTTTCTTTTGTATGTTTTTCTTTCTTTTCTTCTTGCTATTTATTTTTTTAATAAATTTCAGCAATCAAATCAAAATAAACTCCTATAAGGTTCGGATTTCTAAATCCAAAGATGTTCTACTTCTTTTTTTTTCTCTTTTTTTTTTATAATTTCAGCAAACAAACTATAACTTCTACTCCCAAAATTCAGATTTGGAGCCAAAGATAATCAATGTTTCGGTTCAAGGTAAAAATCAGAATCTCAAGGCAAAAAAAAAAAAGTAAATAAAACAAAGGCTAAGAAAAGGCTAATTTAACACACAAAAAAAAAAAAACACAAAAATCAGAAACTTGATGAAACCAAATTCGGCACAAACATAAAAGAATCAAGAAAAAGAAAACACAACCCTAACACTAAGATAAATAGGAATTTACCTTACTTTGGCTCTGATACCAAATGATACGGAACCCAATAGCTATCGAGCTACAAACCCACACATACAATTCGAATAGCAAACCAAATCAGATAAACACCCTCCCTATTGAACCCCCAATCAACCTGTGACTGAAAACGCAAATAATCGGGAAACAAAGAACCTAAAAAATGCTACAATCAAACAATTGATAAGTTAATCAAATTCTTCATGCAATAGAAAAGAAAGCAATTCACTCTCAATCTAAGCAAAGAAAATTCGGCTATGCCAAGAAAATGTCATTCAAAATCTGAAATTCTTAACATAACATGTTCTATTTATAGGGTGGCCAACCCTAGCTAACAAATAACCTAAAACAAACCCTAATGAGGCCTTAAACATGGTGTGGTCGAATTGTCCATGGGCTTTACAAGATAAGTTAAGCCCAAACTAAAGAATTAAACACACTTAAAATAAGCCCAAAAGAAAGACTAATTAAAACCCAAAATAACTAAACTAAACCCAATCTAAGAAGCCCAAAACGTCTAGCCCATTAAGTCACTAATTAAATGAGTCATGTGACTTTTAAATGAAGTACATGACTTGTACAATTAAAGCCCAAAGTAGTATAAACCGAAAAATGACTTAAGTTGGCCCAATTTCACTAGAAGCTTCCAAAAGGCTAAGTACTTTGTGAAAGCCTCCTTCAAGCTCTTTATAACACTTCTTAAAGGCATCTTCATGTAGTTCTTGAGTAACAAAGCCTTGCACATAGGTTGTCATAGCCATCTTCAGCTTCTTAGCTCTCCCTCTTGTGACTGGACCACTAGGCATCTTCAAAGGGTCTTTAATGGTTGGATGATCCATATTAGTATAGGGAACCGAGATGCTACAATTAGGAATTTAGAGGTGCAACTAAGGAGTGTAATGAGAAGCAAGGAAGAAACACCTAAAAAGCACTTTGTGCAGTGATAATGAAGTGCAATACTTGATGAGTGAAGTAGAGCCAGTTAAGAAATCAAAATTTTCTTTAGAAGTACATAATTCTAGACTTGAATTCTCTATAATTCAAACAAAAGTATCTGAATTATTCAATTTGAAAGACTATTTAGGTATACATGAGGCCTTTGTGAAAACAAAAAAGGAAGCAAATGAGGAAGTACGAAACCCCTCTTGGCATTGAGATGACATGCAAATTATTATAGGATTTTGTATTTGAATTGCTAACTGGGAAAAATGCAAATCATGTAGCAAAGCTTCCCCCATTTGGATCACAACCTCGACCGCTAGAGCTTAAATGAGTAAAGGAGTCGAGCTGGAATTTAAAACCAGAACTACATTTTTCAAACTTTTCTTTTACTTTTGTTTTATTTTGCTATATTTTTTTAATGTTTACATGATTAGATGTATCTTTGTGTTTAAATTTTGCGTTTTGTGTGAGAATATTGTTTAACACCTCAATTTATGCTTAAAATCTAAGTTTGGGTGTATTTGAGAAAATTAATTAAAATCAAGATGTTTTGTATGAAGGTTCCTGTCAAAAGTGAAAATAAATAAATAATCAGTTTTTAAACTACAATGGGGGTTGATTTAATTCAACGCCCCTTTATAAAAAGAATCACTCAATAGTGGGTGAGTATAGGAAAATGGTGGTCAGGTTTATTTTGTTACACTTGAGTTAAAAGGCAAAATTAGTCAATGGTAGTGGACATTAGCCAATGCCTATTGATTGATTATTTATAATCTGCATATTTGTTTCCCAATGATACTTGAGTCATTTGAACTCCTATTGATTCCTACAACCCATTTTGTACTTTTCAAACTGATTCACTGAAGGGGTGTTTATGTATGCCAACAAGCATTCGTTTTTCCAAAGGAACTAATAAAACATGCCCCAACAGGCATTGACATTTAATTTAATAGCTGTTGGCCACTGAATTATAAAATTCACCATTTTCATGCTATATTTTTCGCACACCGTCTCATTTCACCTCTCAATGTAGGTTCATATATTGTGATTGCCTGTTCAAATTGATCTTGAATTTAGTTCTCATTTTCAAATTCGTGTGTCAACATCTCTCACCAAGTAAGTTTACACTTTTAATTCTTCCATTTCATGCTTTTTATATCCTCTCCCATGTCTCGATTAGGGTTCTTGTTAATATTTGATTTTCTTCACAGTATTTATAATCCTTATTATCATCTTTTCATTTTAATATTTTATGGTGATGATACGAAGACTAAATGATGAGTCTATTGTTTTATTTAACCTACTTTATAAGTATGCATGCAAGATGTTTGTCAAAATGCCTCAATGATTATTTCACTTATTTCTTTTAGAATTTCGTTATTAGTTTTCTTGCACTTAACATGAAGGATTCTAAATTGATTTAAGTTACCCTTTTTTAGTCTTACACTTAGCATTTTTGCTCATAAATTCTTACTTGGGAAGTTTGGGGATATTGTGATTTGCATTGCATTTATATGAGTTTATTTTGCTTATGTGTTTTTACTGCCATTACTTTTTCTCCTATTTGAATTAATTGACATTCGTATTGCCATTATATGATGCCCTTAAAATTCTTTTATGGTGCAACCTTCTCTTCCAAAACAAGAAGAAAGCTTCGGTAAAAAAAAAAAATACAGACCCATATGCTAATGTTGATGTTCCAAACTGGGTACCTCCTCAAAGACATGAGATGTACAAAGTGCTATCTAAGGCCATATTTGAGTCAGGTTAGCATTTAGACAAAAAAGTGGTCAAGGAAGTTGATTTGCAGCAGTAAGCAACTCAGCTTATCACCAATATTGGCTGGAAGAGTTATTTTGGGAAAAAGGGAGGGATCTACCCCCATTATTATCATCGATTTTCTATCTACACTACACGTGAGGGTGGATAAATCTAGTTTTGAAGATTCGAGGTGAATTACTTTTTGAATTAGAGGACACTAGTATGGCCTTACATTTAATGCACTCAGTGCTCTTTTAGGTTTCCCCACATATGGACTTAGATACTTGAATAGGGAGAATGATGGCATATTATGGAATATAATTCCATATTCAAATTATGTGTTTGAATATGAGTTGGGAAGATGAAAGCACAGCAACTCGATTCACCTAAGCATATTATTCTGCATTGCGTCTTCTCTTACTATATCTAGGCTAAGCTAGGTAACCCCAGAAATGTTAATGTAGTTGAGTTACATTTTCTAACTTCGATGGTGAGAGGCATGAGGTTGAATGGCATGTGTTATGTCTTAGATAAATTTGAGGATGTGCAACACAAGCCTTATAAGACACCAACCATCATGTTTGGTGGCATGATTGCCAATATTGTGAAAGGGGTCCGAAACCATAACTTGGGACATCAAATTATAGGGCCATGCTTACTAACAATCCAGATGTTGAAGAATATGCATGTTTAGGTTGTGGATGATATAAGATTTGGTACTTTTTGACTGGTAACACAGGTTGAGATGAGAGCTGCATGTGGGAGAGAGAGGTTGGAGAAGTGGCAGTTAGAACACTTAGGAAAGTGCATAAAATGACTTGGCTGAGCATTTAGAGAGTATTTCTACTCAATTGAGGCAATTAAAAGAAGGCCAAGAGCAATTGCATTTGTAGTGGGCCAACTGAGATGCAACTAAATAGAGATAAATACTCACCTTGAGGTTTTGTTTCAAGAGACTGGAGCTGTGAGCACTAGGATAGGATGCATCAAAGAGCATGTCCAGCAGTTGAGTTTGTCACCACTGCCGCTTCCACCTCAATGACTTTGATCACTATTTAGGGAGTTTTCTGCACTAGTTTTCGGTTTTGTTTTGGTTTATTTTCATTTTCTTATGTACAACTAATGCTAGGAAATCTCTTTCCCTATATTTTTTTTGCACTTAGGACAGCGCAATGTATAAGTTTGGGGTGGGATAGCCATGTATTTAATTTTTCATTTGTAAATTTGTTAGGTTATTTATAGTTTTTGTTTAGGTTGTTAGTTTTAATTTTATGTTTTAGTTTCATTTTTTTTCTTCAATTCTTGGTTTTGCTTGTTACTTTTTTCTTTAAATTGAAGAATCGAATTAAACTTAAGTTAGAAAACTTAGTTTAAGTTACTTTTAAGCTAATAAGTAGTCAAACTTTAATCTTTTTGTTTTTACCTTAAGTTTTAACAAAATTAGCTCATTACTTATAGTTTTCAAAAGCATTTGTATGATGTAGTCCAGTTTTTCGAAAATAAATAAGAAGCTAACTGCATGTGAGAATTTAAGAGAATTCTGATGAGATTACTTGAACCTTTTTGATTGCCCTTCGAAGCATTTTCGTAATTGAAACCAGAAATAGGAAGTGATCTAGGAAAATGTTCTTTGACTCAAATTTAAATGACTCGTTTTCCTACCTTGTGTTATTATTTTCCATTGCTAGCTAAGTTTGAGCTTATTTAGGATATGTTGAATGCATATCCAACTTTATTTTCTTTGTTACACATGTTTATTTACCATATAGCCTAAAAGCTTTTATCTCCCATTTGGAGAGTACCCACTCTAGAGTTGGGTTGTGTTGGATTAGAATTTATATGTTTAGCAAGGGGAATTTAGATAGTGTGTTAGGTTGGAAATGGGAAGGAACTAATTGTGATCACCTTATGATGATGTAAGTGAAATAATATGAGTTCTTGCTTTGTGTTGTAAGAGAAATTCCAATTTAAGAATTGAAATATGAAACTAGTAGCTTGGAAAGAATTTCAATTGAGAGAAAATAAGCTTCTTGAAAAAAAAAAGAGCAAAAGTTGTATGAATTGTGAAAAGCAAGTTGGATTAAATAAGAGAAAACAAGGTACTTAGAACTTGTTAAGTTTTTCTAAGGTGAATTTTCATCTAAGGTTATGGGAAAGGGTTATTTGCATGAATTTGATGTTCTTTTAGGTTGAGTGAGATAAATTCTTAGGAGCTTAGGTTGTGGCTATTTTTTATTTTAAAGCTTGATCTATTATTTGAAGCCAACTACCTTAGCCTTTCATTACTTTCAAATAAGACCTATGTGACCGTATGTTTTTGTTTTAATTATTAGCGGAGATAACTATGGTTCATATATAAATAGATAGGCCTGTGGCAATTCTTAAGCTTTAAGTGCAAAACCTTAATGCACTTGTGTATTTCTTTCTCCTTGTTCTTTGCTTATAATTAGTGTTTTTGGTTTTAAAAGATGGGATAAAATGATTTTGTGTAACACCCTATACCCATATTTTGATACGAGTATCAGACATAACATAGTAGCTTAACTCTGATTCTTATCTTATAGTTATATAGATACCCATGTTAAAAGTCATACGATGATTTAGTGGATAATTTTTTTTCCCCAAACCACAACACAATATCCATATACATATAACAATATTAATAACCCATACATACCTTTTCAAAATTCTTAACTATAAATATGTACTTGTTTGATCATATAGTTATAACTTATTACATTCAACATCGAACATATACATGCAATGACCATAAATACTCCTAAACTTGCCTCTTAACTTCTCTTTTCATACTATAGTCAAGTCCTGATCACCTCAAATCCTTGTAGCTTATCATAACTTGCACACACTACGCGCTAATTAAAATGTCTAGTGGTGGATACAATTCTAATATTTTTCATCAAACACATATACACATGCATGCACACTTATTTCACACATTTAATTCCTTAACCCTTATTACAACTACTTATCATATTTATATGCATAAATAATTCACATTTATTCTTTTATTTTTCTTACTATAAAATTTGGCATAAACTATACTATAAATAATTAAATATATTAATGCCTATGTAATGTTAATTTCTTTATGTTTTCTATATTTCTTCCTTAGTCTCTTTATTTGTTATTTTTGAATTCATTATTTTATTTCCTTACTTTTATTTATATTTAATAACATGATTATTACTATTAAATTCTATTATCATTGTGAAATTACCATCTTATTCTTTTTATTCCCATTTCTTGCCAAAGTTACCTTTACGTCCTCTATTTTTCCTTTTATTTCGAATTTATCCTTTTATTTATCTATATTTACTATTTTGCCATTAGACTTCATTTTTCATTCTTAAATTACCCCTTTTCACCCAAATTATTTATTTTGTCTCTATAAGTTCTATTTTAAGCATATTTCACCTTTATTATTAACTATACTTAAATATTTTCTTCTTTATATAATGATCTTTTAACCCTTATTTCCATTCTTATTTCATACTTATTGTTTATTACCTAATTTGTTAATCTACCACTAATCTTTATCTTTGTATCACCAATTAAATTTCCCTTTAATCCTTTAACTCTTATTACCCAATTTATTTCTTAAATTTATTAATTTACTTTTCTATTCTTATTTCTTTATCTGTACCATTTTATACATTTTAACCTTATTTTCTTATATAATTACTAAATAGTTCTTAACTTGTGCTTTTATTTCATATTCACCATTTTGACCTTAGTTTTCCTATTTTGCACATATATGCACACTTAATATTTATCGTATATACTTATCTTAAATTTGACCTTAATTTATAAAGAATTACTAACAATTATACCCCTTTGTATTTATTTGTCAATTTATCTTATTTTTACTATTTTATCATTGATCATTATTCTTTATTACTTGAATACTATTTTGCTCCTTTAATTCATTTTCTCTTACATAATTACCCATTTAATCCTTTAACTTATACATTTGTTTCATATTTACTAATTATCATTTAAATTTTCCCTACATATTTGCCAAATTGATTCTTAATTTATTCATTTATTTTATATTACTATTTTTGCTCCTAGTAATATTCGATAGAAATATTCAAACCGAATATACGGAACGTGAACTCCATTTGGCCCAAAATCATAAGAGGTAGTGACCCCTAAAGATCACTAACTCTGGGAGCCATAAGAGAAAGTGACCACTAAGGATCACTTACTTTGAGCCGTAAAAGAGCAATAAGTCTGTAAAGCCATAATGGCATAGAGTCATACATGGTAGACCGCCATTGGCCTACCGAATACGAGTCGTCATGACTCGCTATCGCGGTATATCGTATGTCCATATGACTAGCCAATCATATTCTGAATTAGATTTAACTACCAGAATGCTAAGGGTAATATTATTTAATTATATTAACTTTTATTCATGTACTTATTTATTGTGTTTATATTATTTCTTATGCCATAACAATTTTGGTTTTTGTCATTCATTTCACAACACAAGTGTTCATATACTTTTCATATCTCTTATCCATGCTTGTATCATAATATGCTTGTATCATAACCACACACACACACATATCGTATAAATATAAATTTCCATACACATATTCATTTGATTATAGCATAACAATATACCTTTTTATTTCCTTCCTTATTTTCTTATTTATTTCTCCTTACTTGCTATCAAATTATTTTCTTATACATTAAATTTCCTAACATAAGCTATAGTTATTTAATATTTATCTTTAATTATATTATGCTTATATATAATCCTTAATCTAATTATTTCATTTTTATTCATATTATTTACTCAATATAATTTCTTCAACATATTACATATGATTATCTTGTTCTTATTCCTATTATTCTTATTATTATCATATTTATATACTAATATTTTTTTATTATTATTTTTACTATTTAAATTCCTTAGTTTCATTACTAACCATAATCTTATCAAATTTACTCTTTAGTCCTTAAATTTTTCTCCAATTCCGATTTTGCCCTTTAATGTCTCATATTTACGACTTTGCCATTAATTTTTTTTCATCCATAAACTAATCTTTTTGCATCTAAATTTCCTTTTTGGTTCATGCATATTTCTTATTTAGTCTTTATTTTTAATACTTTTATTTATTAGTCTTAACCCTATCAAATTACCATTTAGTCTTCAACTTAGACTAATGTTGTTAAAATTATCATTTTAATTTTCTAATTTATTCATTTTTACTCTATTTCTTTCATAATTACAATTTATTCCATTTAACCCTTAATTCTTTATATGTTTACCATTTCAATTCATTTTCTCTACATTTGCTACAAATTTTCTCATTTAATATTATTTTCTTATTTTACTTCTCCAAATTATTTTTATTTCACATAATATGGTTTCGTGATTTTCTTTATTTCTCGCCTAATTATACCATTATCTCACTTAAAACGTATATACTTGACTGTTATCATTACATAAACTTTAATATATTCAATTTATTCTCAAAAATTTCCATTAAATTACTATAAGCCTATTTTTAATTCTATTTTCATTTTCTTGCTTAAAATCCATTAAAACATAAAAAATTCACATTATGTAACCTAGGGTTCCATTCGACCATACATGGATTAATTTTTCTAATTTAATTTTCTTCATATTTTCTATTTCATACATCATTTTCCTACCTCAATTTCATGTTTCCATGCTTAAATCATATTATTCATGCATATTCTTCACACACACATACATACATGCACACGAACATAATCAAAATAAATGAAAAACAAAAGAATTTATATCCACAAACCTTATTTTCCTCCTTTTCCTAGCTTATTCTTTCTCCTTCTTGCCTTTTCCCTTAGCTTTGCTTCCTTTCTCCTTGTCCCCTTCATTTGGCCGAATCTTCTACATAAGATTTCTCCAAATTATTCTCTTCCATAACTCAAAATATACATAAAACATAAATCTATACCTCAAAATCTACCTAAAAATCATTAAAACTCCATTAACTCACTTACTTGAATTCTTTCTCCACTAATTTTCCTTCACAATTCCATCCACCTCCTTCACTTAAAATAGGTTCTTGAGATTGCTAGAGATGAGTTTATGGCCTTAGAATTATTTAGGGTATGAAATTTGGTAGAATTTTGAGTGAAAAATTGAAGAAATTTAGAGAAGGAAATGGAGAGCACATGAACGTTTTGGAGGAGTGGGGAAAACGTGAGTCACCACAAGAATTTTCTGGTTTCCAGCCTGAGATACCCATCTTAATTGGGCCATATCAGGTCCGACAAATTTGGGCCTAATTTGTTTATTAATGAATATTTCGGCCCAATTATTTTTTTCTACCACTTCTCTTACACCATTTTTCATAAAAATATATTCATAATTATCAAAAAATATTTCTTAGGCTACACGAATATTTTCGAGTCAATCGGACATCATTTTTCGATCCGATAAAATTTTATCAGTTCGATAACTCATTCTTCTGTGTTATCGTAAATTAATTTTTCACTGCCAAATAATCCCTCATAATATTTAAAGTGAGTTCATGTGTTTGAATATTTTTTCGGGGGCCTCTTACATTATTTTTAAGCCTGATCAAAGTTATGTCGAACCGGGTTTACTATTTAAACTAAATCGTGGCTTATTTTTATTTTTGACTTTTAAGGGCCTATTTGAACTCAATCTCACTCAAAATTACAGCATTGGACTCTTTATAACTTGTACTTTTCAATAGTCAAATAAAATATTTTTCGATCCCGGACAGTACTATTCACCTCGGGTGTCACTATTCACTGCTCGAAAAATATTATTCACATAAGTTGAAATTTTGGGCCATTACATTTTGTCTTTGTACACACACATGGAAACTATGTTTTATGCCTTTTTTTTTCCAAAGGTATAAATAGTTTGATGCTAGTTTTCCTTCTTATTGGTTTTAATGTGCCTAAACTTAGTTTTCTCTAATTGAGCTTAGTTATTGTTTAGAGATGTGGATTGATTCTTTTTACTAGAGGGCGAGCAAAATCTAAGTTTAGGGTTATTGATAAATCTATATTTTATATATTTTATAGTAGATTTTAGTGTAAGTTTATGTGTTTTATTTAGTTTTATAGTCTAGTCAATTTAAGTGATTTTAGTTTAGTTCTTGTTAATTTGAGTGTTTATAGGTAATTTAGTTTTTTTTGTGTGATTTTATGAGTTTTTAGGTCAATTGTGTAATTTGGTTAAGTTGAAGGATTGATTAAGTTTGATTTTGTTGAATTGGGTTTTTCAATAGGTTTTGAGGTTTGATTTTTCACAAGTTCCAGAAGCATACACTAGCTATTAGATTTGGGTCAACTAACGTTGGAAATTTAAGAGCAAATAAGAGCAAAGTGCAATTTAAGTCCAGAATGTGTCAACAGGAGTTGATTTTATTCAACCATTGTTGGAATTTGAATAGCAAAGTTCAAGTTTAGAGAAGCATTAGAAGCCAACTAGAGTTGGCATTAGTGAACTCCCATTGGGAATGCAAGATCAAAAATAAATTTAAAAAGAAAAATGTGCCAACTCGCGTTGGTGATAGCGATAACTATTTTAAGAGCAATCCTTATCAGACTTGGACTTCAACGATCCTTCCTAATTCATTCAAGGTTATCATTTTTCAACCTAAGAAGATTCATTTGGAATATTTTTAGCTTAGTTATAGTCCAATTAGGATTGATTAAGGTCTTTGACCTAATTATTCTATTTAAATACTCAATTATTTAATTGTTTTAGGAGAGCTAATTTGTTTATTCTAGACTTTGTTTGCTTAGTCTATTGTTTTAATTTAATTGATTTTTACCATGTTGAGTGAGTATTCATTTTTGTTAAGGGATTCTTGAGTCCCTAATAAGCTCATGTAATTGGATTTTTATCTATTAAAGTTTGATTTTAAGCTATTATCTCTTGTTTTCTTTACCATGAATAATTATTTGAATGCTTTATGTTGAATAAGAGTTGGAATGATTAGTTTAACCTAATTTATGAGGATAATTGGTTATGCATGTTTAAATATGATTTATTTATGCATGTTCTTATCTTGATTGTTGGCAAGAATGGTGAATTGGGATTAGGATTGCATAGATGTGTTTATATTTAAATGCTCAAGAGATAGATTTTTCCAGGTAAAATGTTTGCCGAAATGGTGATTTAATGGGAAATTGGGGTTTATGATCTATAACTTGTTTATGCTAATCCATGTGGTTTTTCTTAGAATATGAACAATGTTTATTAGAATAACATGCCGATAGAGGGTGTTTGGCCTTTAAAACACGTTACCTAGCTTAATTCAAATATTTGATAAATTCCAAAGGATGAGGATATTAGGAGATGATAGAATATCTTAAAAATGTTTGTTCTTGAGTGAAAGTTATTTATTTTATATCGTTAAGTAGAGTTTGATTTTTTTTTTTTGTTTAAGTTTAGTTTATTAATTCAATTAGATTAATTAGTTTAGTAGTCAGTTTAATTGGATAAATCACTTCAATACCAATATTTTCTCAAATAACAAAGGCAATTTTAGAATATATCTCAGTTAATAGTGATTTCTGTGGAACGATATTTTGGATACTCTCTGTTCACTTTATTACTTGATTGGTACAGTACTTGCCAAAGTTTCATCAATTCAAATCCGATTCGATATGTCAATGACCATTTACGACCTAAGCCTTTTCAGCAGCAAAGTATGCCAATCCAATCTGATCTTTTTATAACCCACTTGTGATATGTTTTGATTACTTATGGTTTTACAACTTTTTATATATTTTGAATAAAAAAATATTTTTATTTAATGGAAATATTTTAAAAGTTAAAAAAAATGCCATAAGACTTAATCTATTTATAACACATTTAATCATGACCCATTTGAATTATGATCCAACGCGATATGATCAAATCCATTTATGACTTGCAAAATTTTGATCTGTTTATATTTTGACTCGATCATTTTACCACCTATAAACTTAAAAATTTTATTTTTTATTTTAAAAGTTTCTCATTTTGGAGCATAAATTTTATTTTCATAACTCAATGCTTATATTAATAAAGTGAATTATTTTTATAAATAGCGATGAGTATGGATGAATTCACAAGGATTAGTCGAACAATGGGTTCTTATTGTGCAAATAATAAATAACAATCGAGATGTAATTTCGCTAAATCACAGTAAATAACATGAACATCACATAAATTGAAGAGAAAAATAAGTAAGATCAATCTCACAATAATGAAGAATCCTGACTTTGAATTAAACCTTTAACTAAAATAAAAGTTTAGCCAATCATGGCTAAGAACAAAAACAAAATAAAACTAAACAAATTCTTAACACAGAGATGAAAGAATAGAGGCGACGGTGGCTGCCAAAGTTACTATTCACATTTTTCTCTTGTTCCTTTTAAAAGAAAATCTAGAAAATTTAGGTAATTCATTAATTCCTATCCAAACTTGAAAAATAAAATAAAAATAATAAATATAATTTAATCCTCCTAAAAATGCTACATTTTATCTCTTAAATTATGGCCTAATTATCCCTAAAAATCTGATGAACTACAGCTGGTGGCTAAGGCAATTTCAAATTAAAAATATTAAAGCTGATATTCTGCCGTCGCGACTCCCTTGGGCAAGGCAACTGCTTACCCTTGCCTCTTACCTTTGGGCAAGACAAACTTCAAATTTAGCTCTTTTACTTTCAAACTTCCTTGAATCTTCATGACTGCTC
This sequence comes from Excoecaria cochinchinensis, assembly GCA_947683425.1. NCBI lineage: Eukaryota > Viridiplantae > Streptophyta > Magnoliopsida > Malpighiales > Euphorbiaceae > Excoecaria > Excoecaria cochinchinensis. The sequence continues at coordinate 12,760,430 of CANTUQ010000119.1, forward strand.
CAAATCAGCTCCATTTAGCTCCAATTTGCTCCATTCTTACCACTTTGGTCCTATAATGATAAGAGTCACAAAACAAGTGAAAAGCACCAAAATAGGCTAAGAATGAGTGCATAAAAGTAGGAGAAAATCGAGTAAAAATATGCAAAATTAAGCACTTAACAAATTTTTTCACACTTATCCCATGCTTGTCCTCAAGCATAAATTAAATCATAAATATAATCCTTTCAAAAGTTCATTCACCCAAATCAAATTTTAATCCCATGAGTTTCAACTAAATTAAAATGCAAGGCAAAATAGAGATAGAAATCCAAAATAATTTTTCACAAATTCATATCAAAACATGGGTTTCTCAACTACTTTTTCAAACCAGAAACAGCAAGGTTCTAAACTTTAAGCATGCAAGAATTTTATGTCTTAATTCAATATTAAAATCAATCCATAAAAGAAAATTTATCAAACCAAATTAGATACTATAATTTCACATTTTTCAATAGATCAAGGAACAAGGAAACCCAGGAAAAATATTTTTCAGAATTTTTTCATGTTTTGAATTCACTTTCTTAGACTATAATGAATGTGAGGGCACCCGGTTCTGACCTGCATACACCTAGTTTTTCTAGTTCAAGAAAAAGTTAAAATGCTTATAAGAAACGTAGAGATCCTTTTTACGCGAGGGTGTCCGGTTTTAACCCGTATACACCCGATTACTCAGATCACACAATTCCAAGCGGGTACTAGCTCTACTCTTAACCACTTTTTGAGTGGACAGCGGAGTAAAATTTATTGCAATTTCATCTTTTTAAATTTTTTTTCTAGTAACCAAATTCCTCAATCTAATATCATACAATACTAAACAAGTGTCCAACTTGATTTTAACAAGCTTCTAAAATGCAAAAAATTAAATTTAAGTACATGCAAAAATTTATGTTTCACTTTAGAAATTAAACCTTGATATTTCTAATTCAAAAAGTAATCAAGACCACCATGAATTGTATGAAAAAGAACAAACAATTATGAAAATTACTCAATTATGCCTAAAATTTTAATCAATCAAACACTAATTAATTAATAAATTGTATTTAGATAAATGCTTCTCCTTAGGATTGTAAATGAAATTTAATAAATGTTAATGGACAAGAGAAATTTAGAAAGTATTTTCAAATAAGCAAACAATCATGGAATAAATGTCATACTGTTAGCATTTAAAACAATGCTTAAATGCAACAGAATAGGTGAATATCAAGCCACAAAAATTATTTTCATAAATTTTTATCTTAACTTTACAAAAATTATCCACAAAATGTGCCGATGCATAAAAAAAATCAAATTGTAGCAGCAAAAAAAAAATGGACCCTAAGATCAAAAATCATAATAACTCAACAATCTACCAAAATTAACAAAAATGCCAGTAGGAAATTTAGCAAAACCAACAACTTTTCACAAGAAAAATCATTTAAAACCAGCAATAAAACCAGCAACTCTCAGTAGAAAAATCATTAACAAATTCAGCACAAAATCAACAAAACAAATCAAAGAATGAGTACTTCTAACTCGAACCCCTCCCCCACACTTACTCCTCATATTGTTCTCAATGCGAAAAAAACACAATCATGGGGCGAAGGCAAAAAAAATAATAGAGGATAAAGGTAGAGAAAATTGACCTATTCTGCTGGAGTAGGCTCCATTCTGGCAGTTTGATTCGCCATTTTTTTTTGTCGGAGAGATGGTCTGCCTTAGGTGGTGGTATCTAGCTTGTCCATTATTCTTTCTAGCAATTTTTACTATAATTAGATGAACTTAATACTTAGCAAGCCAAAATATAATCCAAATCCAACAGTCGAAATTTAACTGTGTATGGAATTATTGAGCAGCGGCAGAATATAGAATGTTGAAATCAGGACATAAACATACCCAATGATAAACCACTAGGCTAAAACAAATGACAAAGTAACTAACTAATAATTTAAGTAAAATTTAAAACTAAAAGAAATAAAAAAAATGCAAATTAAAAAAAATTAAACAAATTAAACAAATAAAACTAATTAAAGAAAAATAACATAAGTGGCAGGTCAGGACAAAAAACTATTTTAGCCAAAATATGATGCTTTACAATTTGGAGAAAAAAAATGAGATAAAGTTTGAAAGCACCAATTTATTAAAAGTGGGTTTTGAAAGCACCATTTTACGAAAAGTCGCCCAACCATATTACTTTTTTTTAAAGATTTTTAAATTTTTTTTATTTGTTTTTATCAATCCCAAATTATCTAAGTTAAAAGCAAAATCTAAAATTAATAATACGAGAATAATGAAAAGAAAAAAAAAATCAAAGAAAAGAGAAAGATAAAGTGAGTTTAGAAAACTGCTCTAGTTGCGGAATCGAGGGTAATCACAGGTGGTGGGGGTGCTCGTTGGTAGTGAGGTTGCTTGCTAGTGGAGCTGCTACAGCGGTGTGGCTGGTAGAGGTGTTGTGCCGGCTGATGAGCAAAGAGAAGGCATGGGTGGGCAAAGTGTTTGGGAATTTTACTTTTCTCTTCTCTCTCTCTTTTTTTTTTTAAGCAATGTGTGGATGGTTAAAAATATTTGAAAAGGGTTTAGGTAAAACCCATTTAAAAATTCAGTAGGCTGCCATGGAAAAAAATATTTTAAAATTGGTCTAAGTAGAATAGTTTAAAAACTCAAAAATAAACCCAACAGCCATCTAATAAAAATTCATTATGCCCAATTAAAAACAAAACTCAGCCCAACACCATTAAAACTACCACATAAACTTTGCAAAATTAAAAGAAATTGAATTGGCCTAGGGTGGTTGAAGAAGGCAGTTTAAAAAGGAAAAAAAAAACTAGAATTTAAATCTAAATAGTATCAGCTCAGCCTTGGGTAAGGCTTAGCACTGGGTTGCCTCCCACAAGCACCTTATTTAATGTCTTTGGCTAGACGCTTTCAGATTTTAGGCCTCTCAATCTGGTTTCAAATCTCATTTTAATATCCTTCCATTCTTCACCTCCTGCAGATTGGTATCAATTACCAAACTCTTTTCAAATCTGTTAAAACTTTTGAACATGACGTCCATATAAAATGAAGAATTCAAATTGTTAAAATCACTATCCAATTCAAAATATTCATTAACTGCAGGTTCAACAGTATCCACTTTAAAAACACTAGACAAATCAGTAGAATTTTTCTTAGTTTTATAAACATAAAATTTAACAATTTCCCTATCAAAGTCCATACTGAATGTACCCTCATGCATATCGATTTTTGCTTTGGCTATACTAAGAAATGGCCTCCCTAATAAGATATCTGAAGAATTTGAGGATTTATCATCCTCCATATCAAGCACATAAAAATCAGCAGGAAAAACTAAACCATCAATGTTTACCAAAATATTCTCTAATACTCCTTTAGGGTAAACAAAAGATTTATTAGCAAGTTGAAGCACTACATTTGTCTCTTTTAATGGACCAACATGTAAAGAAGAACAAATAGACAATGGCATAACATTTATTGAAGCTTCTGAATCATAAATAGCTCTTTTTACCAAACATTGCCTATATTACAAGGGATGACAAACGTACCTTGGTTTTTACATTTTGGAGTCAGTTTTCTTTGAATCATCGCAGAGACATTTTCTCCCATACTCACCCTTTCATTACCAGCTTGCCTTTTCTTATTAACACACAAATTTTTAAGAAATTTAACATATTAAGGCATTCACTTTATTGTATCAAGTAAAGGAATATTTACCTCAATCTTGCAAAAAATCTCAAAAATATCATTCTTTTCCTTTTTCTTCTTGGATTTTACCAATCTTTCTGAAAAAGGGGGTTGAATGACAAAATTGGGGAGCTGTTTTGAAATTTCCCCTTTGGGTTGTTCATCTTTCACAAGTTCCACTCTTTTTTAGCTTCTTTCTCATTTTTCTGGCCACTTTCACTTGGCAGGGGCTGTTCTATCTCGTTTTCACTCCTCAAGGTGATTGTACTCACATTTTGTATTGGATTAATAATTGATTCTGTATGCAATCTCCTTTGAGCTTCTAATCTGCCTAATGAAATCACCATTTGACCCAACTGTTTCTCCAAATTTTCAATGTTGGCCTTTGTCTCCTGTTGAAATTGTAAAGTGTTAGTAGCAATTGAATTGACAATTTCTTCAAGGGACATACTTGAATTTGAAGAATTTTGTTGTGATAGAGTGGGCTGTATAGGCTGAAAATTCTAGTGAATTTGTGGCATTCCTCTATAACTGAAGTTTGATTGGCCCATCCACCATGGATTTTCAGTTTGCACATATTGATCATAACTCCATTATGGTGGACCTGAAAATCTTTCAGTTCGTAATAATTCTGATGGTAATAAGCTCCATCCTGTTGTTTGATTCTTGCAGCCAAAGTCTGAACAATAAAATCAAGAGAATACATTTATTTAGTCATTTAAAAAAGATTAAAACAAATAGACACCAATCCCTGGCAACGGCGCCAAAATTTGATGGTTGTCGAAACCAACAAAAATAAAATTCCTACTTTTAACTAAATTTTACTTTAAATAGCGATGAGCAGGGTTGAATCCATAGGGATTGGTCGAGTAAAAAATTCTTTAAATAACAAAAAATAAACAATAAAAATAAAATGGGGGATTTTGTAAATTAAGAATAAAAAAATACATAATTAAAATAATAACAAATAAAATAAAGAAAAATAAATAAAAATAAAATAAAAGATGAAAAACTCCAATTAAAGGTATTCGCAGCACATGATTCAATTTACTGATCATGGACGAAAAAATACTCTAAAATCATGCAATGGATTAGTTATAGTCATCAGCTTCGCGCTCCTGACCAATCTTTTTGTATTAATAGGCTAATCAAGTAAGACAGTAGTTAACCCCTAATCAATAAACAATCCTCTCTCATTGACATAATTTAATTTATTGACAGGTTTATGAATTAGAAAGACCTGACCTAATTTAACCAATTTCTCAGCGATATTGATTTAAACCAAATCATGCATTTGCTTAATACAACAACCCTTCTTAGTGTTGCTATACTAATTACCACTTGTTATTGATTTTATCAAACAATTACGGATTTGATAATCTCAATTAGTTGTATGCTATTTAATTAAATGAACAATGGGCTCTTATTGTGCAAATAATAAATAACAATCGAGATGTAGCGTCTCTAAATCACAGTAATTAAATCATGGCTAAGAACAAAAACAAAATAAAACTAAACAAATTCCTAACACAGACATGGAAGAACAGAGGCGGCGACGGCTACCAAAGTTACTGTTCACATTTTTCTTTTGTCCCTTTTACAAGAAAATCTAGAAAATTTAGGTAAGTCATTAATTCCTATCCAAACTTAAAAAATAAAATAAAAATAATAAATGTAATTTAATCCTCCTAAAAATATTGCCTTTTATCTCCTAAATCATGGCCTAATTATCCCTAAAAATTTGATGAAGTACAGTTGGTGGCTAGGGCTACTTCGAATTAAAAATATTAAAGCTGATATTCTACTATTGCGACCCCCTTGGGCAAGGCAACTGCTTACCCTTGCCTCTTACCCTTGGGAAAGGCAAACTCCAGATTCAGCTCTTTTGCTTTTAAACTTCCTTGAATCTTCATGATTGCTCCAAATCAGCTCCATTTAGCTTCAATTTGCTCCCTTCTTACCACTTATGATAAGAGTCACAAAACAAGTGAAAAGCACCAAAATAGGCTAAGAATGAGTGCATAAAAGTAGGAGAAATTCGAGTAAAAATATACAAAATTAGGCACTTAACAAAGTACCTTAAACCAATTCACTTTTCCTTCACAATAGAATTAAAATATTGAGAGTCAATATACGTTGTTTTAATATAACTATATCATCATGATCATATTTATTTGTGGTCACTAAAATAATAAATTTTTTTTGAAGTAATTATTGGTTTTGTGGCAAATGAGTTGAAATTGATGAATTTTTGTTGGGTTAAAAATTGATGGATCATCAATGGATTAAAGTTCAAATGGATTGGACATATTTAATTGGCCTATAGGTATTTTAAGCATACATAAGTACAAAATTAATTCACTTCATGTTAAGTTCTCTTTATCTAGTATCTAATCACCATTCTACATGTTGATCAAATTCAACCTAGGAGAATTCCAATTCATATCAAGTTTTCTTTATCTAACCTAATCACCATTCCACATGTTAATCAAATTCAACTAAGAAAAATTCTAGGAGATAACCTTATGGAGTTAAAGAAAGTTAATTAACATGTAAAATTAACAAAATATTTTAAGAAAAAAGCAAATACAAAATTCAAAATAAAGATGATACTAAATTTAACCAAAATAAATTCAACACTCCAAATAATACTATATGCCGAAGTGCCATAAATATATAGACATATACATATGAATCTAATGCTAGTAGAGGCAGATTCAGGATTTAACATTAAGAATACACACTTTGAATAGATCAATTTATTTTTTTCTAAAAAAATAAAATAATCTATAATTGACCTAAAAAAAAATAATTCAATAGAGTAACAACTTAATATTTATTATTTTTAATGTCTTTTATACAAATAAAAAGTAAGAAAAAAAATTACATTCTAAAAAAAATTAAAAATAAAAAGTTGTTGCCCTTTTGAAGTATTCATGCTCTGATAATGCTACATAATTGTTTCATTGTCAATCCTATAAAAAATATCCTTAATGTATGTGATCAAACAATCAATCATGCATTAATCATTAATTCTATTGTGGCAATCTATTTTTCACAACTTTCATAGTATACAAGCCAAAGTAATAAGCTTATACATTAATTGATGCACAACATGCTTCCTCGTTTTTACAATTTTTTTAGCAAACCACTAATTCCAACCAAATTCTCAAAATATAATTGAAACTCCCATCTATAGTGTATGTCTCTAATTGATTATCAAGAGCAATAAGTTGGATCGGTGAGAACTCAATAGGATAAAATTGAACAAGATGCATAAGTTTTTCTTATCATAAGCATAGAACAAATTAGTTGGTTTATGCACAAAACACAAACAAGCAACTCTATATTGATTTCATTAAAATCACTATTTAGCTCTTGGAGTTGTAAATCTATCACAACATAAAATAAATCCACCCTATAATGATGCATGTTTGTTATCCTTTCTATGTTGCATTGATAACAACCTTGACCAATATGAACATCATCCATATTAAGAACTTCTAAATAATGTTTATTACAAAAGTAAGAAACTCCATTCAAGAAATTATCCCATTCTTTATTTTGCAATTGTAATCATTGCTTAGCTATTTTAGCCAAATTCATTGCATTCACAATATCTTGATCCTTTCATTGTAGTGCTTGTGAAAAGTCATATGCAACTCGTAATATGTTTCTCATTAAATGAAGACAAAATGCAGTGTCAAAAAATTATAGTTCATTTAACAAAGCACAAACTTCACCTCTTTGATCTAACTTTCCATTTTCCATAATAAATTCAAGTACATCAATAACATAAGAAAATATGTGTATCAAACTAATTGAAATATGATAATGTGGATCCTAATCTTATGTCACCAACCTGTTTAAGATTATATTCCTTATTTTTTCCTTATCCACTTTTAAGCTCACCATTTTCAAGTTCTTTCAAACTTTTAATAGATTGAAACTTTATAAGCATATCATGTCAGTTATAAAAGCATCTAACAACATTTACAATATTTGCAACCAAAGTGAATAGCAATGCAATGGATACATGATTGTTTGCAACAACAATAATTGCTAATTAAAATTGGTTTGCAAAATAATGAACATAACAAACACTTCCATCTTCCTTTAGTATTAAAGTTTTAAGGCCATTGAACTCACTTTGCATGTTACTTGCTCCATCATAGCCTTGACCACGTAATCTTGAAATGCTTAGCTCATGTTTGATAAATAATGCATTCAATCGCTCCTTTTATTAATGATAGAATGCTTGTTACATGGACAATGTCTAGAAGGTGCTCAATTATTTACCTTTCCTTATTCACATAATATATAATAGTTTCCATTTTCTCTTTAGATGAAATATCTCAAGCTTCATCCACCAAGGTCTTGAAGGATGATACTAGCAGTTTCAAATGCATAAGCACTCACAATATCTATTTGAACTTTAAGACATGTTAATTTAAGATTTTTAGGACATTCATCAATAATGACTCATTGGTATCTTCATTATGATATCTAAGAAACATCAAAGACTAAAAAATTTTTTTGATTTAGAAAATCATGAGATTCACTTAGTCCTTGAAATGCCAAGCCTTGCCTTAAAAGAAATTGAACACAATCTGTAACACCGCTTATACCCCTTTCGGAGAATAAGAGAGTGTACAAAAAGAATACATAACTTATAGTCAAAAATATAAAATTTCATCATTTCAATAGACTATACAATAAATTGTAACAAAAATCCATATATCATTGCATTACTCACAGACGTTCCAATAATATACATATTTGATTACTGTGTTAAAATATATAATTACAAGCCAAAAAGACATAAGATACAAAACTTATATCAAAAATGAAAACCCTACATATGGGTTCTTCTATAGGTGTGTTGGCCTTGATTAACACGAGACATCCTTGGTGCTAACTTTATCTTCAGTACCTACACGGATAGAACACCCGTGCTAAGTGTAAAGCTTAGTAAGGAAATAATATGAAATGAACGACTACTCACAGCAGTCGACGAAACCAAAAACACATAATGTATGCACAACATAGATCATCACTAGGTACACAATATATAATCGTAACCTCAGTGTAAATAGAGTAGAGAGTAACCATATATCTATAGTAAGCATAATTCAGTTCACCGTAATAAGCATGCATCATTATCATACAATTGCTTGCATTAACCTAAGGGAGTGGATAACGGGAAGAGTAATAAATGGTGGTACCTGAAGGTACAAACAGTGGTACCCAAAGGTAAAATATACTTTAATCATACTATTCTTTTCTTTTTGTGGTAAAGATAAGCCAACGGGGTCCACATGATAGAACAGCAGCTGCAGCAATTAAAGTCCCCATAGGCATGCCTATCTATCCACCACTCGGTCTAAAGCAGACAGAAAAGCACATAATCGGGTTTTAGCCACTTTATAGGTTTATCATGTCATGGCGTCAAGTAAAGATTTACATGGTATATATATTCCTCATCTGAGTAGCTCATATAATAGAACGAAAAGACTGTGATTATCATTTATTAATGATAAATAATCATTACATAAAATTCAGTATCATTTAGAAGCCATTTGATAATAAAAATTCATAAATAATTTCTTGAAAAGCAGGGGTCACAGGGCGGTAAGGAAAACCTGTCCGCTATGTGAAGTTATGGCTTTTAGGCATTGTCAAAGCAAAATGCTTTTACACGGCGGTATGGACACTCCTGACCACCGTGTAAAGGACACCACACGGTGGCCAAAAAGTTTTGACCGTCATGTGGGATGTCCAAAATTACCAATTGTTGAACAGAATACAATTACACGGTGGTAAGGATATTCTTGACCGTTATGTAAATTACCCCATGTTCCAAAAAGTTGGACAGAATGTATAATGGCCCGAACTATACCCTAGTAGCAATTGGTCTAATTGGGGAATGTTTGAATTGAGTTTGTTAATATTGGACTTAAAAGAAATGAAGTATGGACTTAATTGCATTTTATGTGAAAGTGTAAGTGGCTAATTGGTATATATGCATGATTAGAATTAATCAAGGTTAAGTAGAGTTAATGGAAATCAGATTTTGATTAAGTAAGATGTAGAACTTAGTGGGATTCGGGTGGCAAGCTTAGGCTTTGCTAACTGACTAAATTCATACAATATATAGGAGCAAAAAGAGAGAAAGTTTCATTGTTTTGCATTTTGTCTTCTTCTTCGGCTAATCTTCTTCATTCTCTTCTTGCTTTTTTCTTTTCCATTAGTTAAGATATACAAAATTCTGCTAAGTGATCAAGTTATGCCGATATGCATGATAGTTGTTAGCATTCAAGGTAAAGGATTTAGTTATTGGTAATTCATTTCTTCTACCCCCTTTTCTTGTTATTGGTTTATGATGAATTGGTAATTGATCCTTGTTTCCAAATTTTGGATTTGGTGATAGCTGTGGTAGAAGGATCAAAGAAAGACAAGGGAAAGGCTAAGGTCGGAGAGCCTAGCACCAAGTGACAAAAAAGAGCTAAGGAGAAGAGGTTTGGGAACTAATTGTGTTGTGTGTGTAAATTGATTGACTATATGTTAAGAATGTATAAATTATGTTGTGAGATAATTGAATTGGAGAAATGAATGCATTGAGTTATGATGATTGCTATGAATCTATTGAACCTTAATTTCGGGTGAATTATGGATTTGCTGTGTTTTGTAAATTAATGAATTTGTTGGGAAATTGCTAGGGGCATAATATGCATAATTTAGTTGGGAATGTGTAGGTTGACTTGTAAAAAGAGAGTTGTGTTGAATGAGCTAGTGGGAAGTGTATAGTTAGTAAGTCCCATTTTGACTTATTGGTATTGTCATTGTTCTTATGTGAGTTCATGAAGTAGTGAGAAAGAGGTTAAGCAGGTTTGAAACTAGCATGTTCATGTCTTTGAGTGTGGATGAAGTAGCTTGAATGTTTGAGACCTTTTAGGTCATTAAAAGTGGCTTGTAGTGAAGTTGATTTCTGTAGGAGGGCTTTAGGAGCAAGTTATGTTCCTTTGGCCATAACTCCTTGAGATGTAATTCAATTGAGTTGAGATTTGTGTAGTTATGAAGTTAACATGTAGGTAGGCATATTGCTAAAAGGTTATGTTGGCCAAAAATAGTATAATGGTTAAGTTAGAAGTCATGGAAAATAAGTGTGAGGAAAAGAGGTTTTGAATTTGTTGGTTGAGTGCTTGAGTGTAGCATTCTGCCCAAAGTTTGGTATATGTCACAATGACAATGGATTGGTTGCCACCGTGAGGTATGCCCAAGTTGCATTTTGCTGGGTTGAAGTTGCATGTCACGGTCACAACCAAATTGGTTGCCACCGTGAGATGCATCTGTTTTGCATTCTATTTTGGGAGGTTGGCATGTCACGGTGACAACCAATTGATTGTCACCGTGAGGTGCTACAAATTTGTATTTTGGTTGGTAACTTTGGTATGTCACAGTCACAACCAAATGGTTGTCACCGTGAGGTACCCTAGTTTCCATTCTGTTTTATAACCATTCAGGTTACAAATAAAGGGTTATCATCGTAAGGCATATGAATGATGGGTAATTCTTTATGGATCATTGTATAATGTTATTTAATGATATGAAATGGAATTCATACTAGTATAATCACATTATTTAGACTTATAACATGAATGTGAGCTATGTAAATGTGTATAATTGGATGAGAATGCATATGAAGATATTGTGAATATGATTGTATACCTACAAGTGTATGCTAACTATTATATGTTGTGATCTATCTCATATGACTATTTGGATGATGAAAATGGAAAATGAATGACAAATAACTGGAAATAATAATTAGCCTGCGAGTCAAGTAGTGGATAGATAGACATGCCTATAGGGTCTAAGAATTGCAGCCGATAGCATCTGATTCCTTCAGGAATCTTTTATTTATTTGAATCCATATTGGGTTCACTTATATTATATAGGTTATACTAATTGTTCCTATACCTACGGGTACTGATTGTGAGTGTGTATCTTCGGATACGAAATGATTTTGGTACTTTCGAGTACTAATTGCGTTACACGTTATCCGCGTCATTGAGTTGCAGGCAAGGCTAACAATAATAATATTATGCGTGAAAGTGAATGTTATATTTATGTAAATATGAATGTGACATGCTATGGATTGACATGTGATACTACCATGTGAAACATGATTCATTTGTAAACTAGGTGTAAAGCAAGAGGTGTGTTATGCTATGTTTTTATTATGATAATTCCATGGTATGTTAATGAGGCATGCTTGTAGAAGCCTGACTATAAGTGTATCCCTGTTGTGAAGCAATGACTAATATGAATGCTTATACATTATAAGTATATGTACCTTGTATATTGTATGTTGTTCCCCACTAAGCGTTATCACTTAGAATGAGATTTCTATTCCGTGTAGGTTCCGAAGCGAGGTGATCTTGAAGGACGGACCCGCATTACAAACGGTCAACACACAAGGGCTTGTTAGTGTAGGTTTTTGGATATTTTGTATATTGGTGTATGTTTATGTATTTAGCCTTTTGGTTATGTAACCATATGTTATGTAATAATCAATCAGGCATGTAATCTAAGTAATGGTTTTTGTGTAAGTGCATGAGATTGAATGTATAATCTATTGCTAGGGTGATCAAAATTTATTGATTCAAGATTTGCATATATTTAGTTATGTGATGTGCATGTGTGAAGTGTTCGTAATGGTCGTTCTCAATTGCCACAGTTAAGCTGTGCGAGCAGACAGGAATGGGCATGACAAGTTATGGTATCAGAGCCAGGCTTAGTCTTTTCTGGTCAGAGTGTATAATAGAATGTGTATAGTTGTGTTGACCTAATGCGGACGTCCTTGTTTATATATCAGAAAGATGGACCCTTCTCAGGATACTAGAGAAGAAACTGTCGAAAGTTTGAATCCTCGAGATCTGAAAGTGTTTGAATCTGGTCAATCTATGCCAATGAGAGTAGGACAGGATGTTCCGATGGTTTCTATGGAAGCCTTGCTCAAGATGTCGCAAGACATAGTGAGGGTGCTTGATCGAATGACAACACTAAAGGCTCTGTTAGAATCATTAAGGAAGCATGGTGCGGAGGAATTTTATGGCACCAGTTTGGATGAGTCGATCAAGGCGGAGTATTGGATTGAAAAGGTTCAGAGGGTACTGGATGAGACAAGATGCCTTCTAGAATAGAAAGTGGAGTGTGTGGTCTCATTGCTTCAAGGATCGGCCTACGACTGGTGGAAATTAGTCTTAAGGCATCCGACGCTACCGAACCCGGTGACATGGAATTCTTTGTTCAGGAGTTCCGTAACAAGTATATTACTAAGGGAGTGTTGGAAGTTGATTGGGGCATATTTTAGATGTGGTAGCACAGAACACTTTCTGGCTAACTGTCCTAAGGCATATGAGGCGACGAGGAATCAGCAGGATATGAGTAAGGTGGATCTAATTTGCCTCCAGTTAACAAGGGAAGAGGTAGAAGACGTGGCAGGGGTAGTTAGTCCAGAGGTGGTGCAGTGTCAGAGTCTGTTGACCAACCGACTACAGCACTAACTTGGGCATATGCAATGAAGGCTCGTGAGGAGCAAGATGTGCTTGAGGTCATAGCTGGTACATTTCTACTCTTTAATACATAAATATTTGCATTAATTGACCCTGGGTCTATGCATTCTTACGTATGTTCTAAGAAATTGTGTGATAAGATGTCTGCTGCTAATTGTTTAAATTATGATATATGTATAACAAGTCCTTTGGGAAATAGGGTAAATGTGAACAAAGTGTATAGAAATTGCCCTTTAATGGTGCAAGATCAAGTGTTTCCTGTAGACTTATTAGAATTACCATTTGATAAATTTGATCTGATACTGGGTATGGATTGGCTAAGTAAGCATCGAGCTGTGGTCAACTGTTGGAAGAAAACAATTGTACTTAGTAGTTCTGGACAGTCTAAGGCAACTGTGAAAGGTGTATGTTCTAATCCCTTAGTTAATGTGGTGTCTACTATCCAAGCTTATCGTTGCCTGAGAAAAGGATGTGAGGCATTCCTAGCCCTTGTGTTGGATTCAAAAAGAGAACAAGTTAGAATTCAAGATATACCAGTAGTGAGGAAATTTCTTGATGTATTTTCAGAAGAATTGGCTGGAATACCACCTGTTAGAGAAGCGGAGTTGTCAATTGATATTGTGCTTGGTACAACACTCGTGTCTAAGGCACCCTATAGAATGGCTCATATTGAGTTGAAGGAATTGAAGACTCAATTACAGGAGTTATTAGATAGGGGTTTTATCCGACCAAGTGTGTCTCCATAGGGATCACTAGTGCTGTTTGTTAAAAAGAAGGATGGGAGTGTGAGAATGTGTATTGATTATAGGCAGCTTAACAAAGTGATGGTGAAGAATAGATATCCTTTGCCAAGGATAGAGGATCTGTTTGATCAGTTGAAGGGAGCTGGTGTGTTCTCTAAGATTGATTTAAGATTGAGGTATTATCAGTTGTAAGTGAAAAAGGAGGATATACCTAAGACTACATTTAGAACTTGATATGGACATTATGAATTCTTAGTAATGCCATTTGGGTTGAATAATGCGCCTGCTGCATTCATGGACTTGATGAATAGAGTGTTCAGGCTATATTTGGATCAATTTATGGTAGTGTTCATTGATGACATATTAGTGTGCTCCAAGAATGAGGAGGAGCATAAGCAGCATCTGAGAATTGTGCTTCAGACTTTGAGAGAGCATCATTTATTTGCTAAGCCCAGTAAGTGTGAATTCTGGCTCAAGGAAGTGTCTTTCTTAGGTCATGTTGTGTCTTGTAAAGGTATTAAGGTTGATCTAGCCAAAATCGAAGCTGTGGTGAATTGGAAACTGCCCAGGAATGTACCTAAAATTCGAAGTTTCTTAGGATTAGCTGGATACTATCGGTGATTTGTGAAAGGATTTTCAGTGATTACCTCTCCGATGACCAGACTGCTTCATAAGGGAGTTAAATTTAAATGGTCAGATAAGTGTCAGTCAAGTTTTGAGCAGTTAAAGAGAATGTTAGTTGAGGTACCAATCCTGACTCAACCTATTTCTGGTACAGAATATGCAATGTACAGTGATGCTTCTGGAGTTGGATTGGGATGTGTACTGATGCAAGATGGTAAAGTGATAGTGTATGCCTCGAGGCAACTGAAGCCACATGAGTAGAATTACCCAACTCATGATTTGAAATTGGCTGCAGTAGTGTTCGCCTTAAAAATTTAGTGTCACTATTTGTATGGTGAGAAGTGTAAGATCTTCATTGATCATAAAAGTCTCAAGTATCTGTTTATGCAGAAAGAATTGAACATGAGATAGAGAAGATGGCTTAAGTTGTTCAAGGATTATGACTGTATTGTGGATTGCCATTCGGGTAAAGCCAATGTAGTGGTTGATGCATTGAGTAGAAAATCAGTTTCAACTTTGTCCTTGAAGCGATCTAAGTGGAGGATTGCTCCTGATGGTGCTTTAGTGGCACAGTTGAAAGCAAGACCTGGGTTGAGAGATGAGTTAGTAAATGCGCAGAAATGTGATAGTAAACTGCAGTAGGTTCTACAGGCAATCAGAAAGGGAAACAATACTGACTACTCACTGAATGAATAGGGTGTGTTGTTCTACAGAGATAGGTTATGTGTTGCTAGTGATAAGAAGTTGAGAAAGAAACTTCTTCATAAAGCACATAATACAGTTTTTACTATGCATCCAGGTGGTAATAAGATGTATCAGGATCTGAAGCAGTTTTATTGGTGGCCTGGTAAGAAGAGAGATATGGTGGAATATGTTTCAAAGTGTTTGACCTATCAACAGGTGAAAGCGAAACATTAGGTTCCACAAGATTTGTTGAATCCTATTCCAATTCCACAATGGAAATGGGACAACATTACTATGGGTTTCGTCACTGGTTTGTCAATGATAGCAAAGTAGCATGATTCTATGTGGGTAATAGTTGATCGGTTTTCTAAGTCAGCTCACTTTATACAGATTCAACTTGATTACTCCATGGATCGGTTGGCTGAATTGTATGTGAATGAGATCGTCAGACTGCATGGTATCCCTTTATCTATAGTGTCAGATAGAGATCCGAGGTTCACTTCCAAGTTTTGGAAGGGCTTGCAATCTGCATTAGGCACAAGATTGAACTTCAGCACAACTTTTCACCCTGAGACTGATGGACAGTCAGAAAGGGTAATTCAGATGTTAGAGGATATCCCTGACCGTAACTTAACACGATCACACAGAGGTAAGGATATCCCTGACCATCGTGTAACCTAACACAACTATCTCATTTCCATTAAAACATAGCTGTGCTCATCTGGAAATTTCTGCATGCTCTGTTTTTCCACTCTAATCGCCCAAACAACACCAATGCATTTCTTCCATACAAATCACAGCCCAAAATCAATTCTCGTACACAAACAACATTAATAGACGTAGACAAATACTTCATCATCTTCAAATTTAGAATTAACCATAAATTCAATATAAAAGGTGAAGAATTCCCAAACCTCAAAATTCACTTTTCCTTCCATTCAATCCCCTGTTTTCTTCTTCTTTTTCCTTTTTCTTACCTTTAGCAACTACAATATCAAGTTCCAGTAGCAAAACTATATCAATTTCATAAATACCATAACTTGCACTTTAACCATTAAAAAGGAAAAAGATAATGAACAGGAACTTATTCTTACCTTAAAGTTTCAAAACAACTTTTAAACTAATCTACTACTTGGAATTTAGCTTGAGTAATCTCAAACAATGTTTTAGGTGCAAGAAGAAGAGAACGACAGTTTTAGGGGAAGGAGAAATCGGCTGGGTCTTTTCTTCCCAACCCAGCCGACATTCATGGCTTATAAAGCCATGAATTCTCTTCCACTTTCTAGAGTGAGCAGCTGCCAAAAAGTGATTGGTGCACACTTTCCATTTCCCCATTAATCTATCTTATTTTCTAAATTCTCACATTTACTCTAAATTAATAATAACTATCCCTAGGCCCAATTGACTTCCTAACTAATGCAATTAAATCCACCTATTTATGCAATTAGGTCCTTAGATGTAAATTACTACATTAATCTCTTATGTTAGCTTAATTCCAATTATGCATTAACCCATAATCACAATAATACTCATTTACCCCAAACATAAATACATACGAATCCTGTAAAAAATAGCTACGGTGCAAATCGGGGCAATACAATTCTCTCCTCCTTAAAAGAATTTCATCCTCGAAATTCATACCTGTATTGAATAACTAGGGGCACTGAGCTCTCATAACAGCTTTTGGTTCCCAAGTTGCTTATTCTATGCCGTGGTGCTGCCAAAGTACTTTTACTAAGGGAATTTGCTTGCTTCGTAGGTATCTTACTTCTTAAGCTAAAATAGCCTTAGGTTGTTCATAATATGAAAAGTCGGGTTGAACCCGTATATCTTGCACCAGAAGAACATTCGATTCATCTGAGCGGTATCTTCGGAGCATTGATACATAAAACAAATCATGAAGCTTTGCCAAACTCGGTGGAAGAGCCAATTGGCATGCCACTGGGCCGATTCTTTCCAGAACTTTATACGGACCAATGAATCATTGACTAAGTTTCCCTTTCTTTCCAAATCGAAGTACCTTACACCATGGAGATACTTTTAGGAACACCTTGTCCCCAATTTCATACTCTATATCTTTTCTCTTCAAGTCAACATATGATTTTTATCAGTCACTAGTAGCTTTTAACCATTGTTGGATGACCCTAATTTTCTCGTCCATATTGTAAACACCGGGTCCTGAGGCAGCCCTGACCGAAGTTACCCAATGATGAATATGATACCTGTTCGCAGGCAAAAGACAGATAGAAGTGATGGTTTCCTTGAAAAATATATTTTTCGTTTTTTAATTAAAAAAAAAGGTTTTGGTGGGCCGTTTCCTGGGGGCCTAGGTAGTGAGGCCCATCTCACTAAGTGAGATGGCAGCCTCACTAACGTGAAGCCCATCTCACTTACGTGAGATGAGGCCTCACGTTAGTGAGGCCCATCTCACAGGTGAGATGAAAGTCTCACCTGTCTCTTCCCCTTAACGTCCCTTCTCCCGTTTTTTGCGGTGAGTTGGTTTGAAGGCATGGGCTAATGGTGGATTGGGTGAGAAATCACCTAATATATGTCTGAGATATAAAAAGAAAAAGCTAAGAAATTAGGAGGGGGATTGGAAATTATTAGAGAGAGCATTGGAGAGTATTATTGGAACAGGGGAGGAGAACGAAAAACACAGAGAAAAGAGAGAGACAAAGAAGAATACAAAAAAAAAAGGTTTGAGAGCAAAAACAAGGATTTCGATTTTTTTCAAAGCATTCAAAGTTTGTTCTTGAATCCAAGAAGCCAGCACTTCTTCATTTTGCACATCGAACGTCAAAATCTGAGGGTAAATACTGGGATAATTTCTCTTTCCTTTTTCTTTTCTTTCTCTTTCCCATTTGGTTTTACCAGTTGAATCTGTTCCTTGTACATATTGTATATATTTGTTGTTTGATTTATTTAATCTTTTCATCTCATGTACATCGTTATTATGATTAAATAAGTGTGTATATTGCTTCGTTATGCATGTTGGATCACCTGATATCGTGTTTTTGGTCTGTCAGTTTAGTTCCTCTGTTCACCTCTGTTTTTTTCTGCGTGTTTGAGTCGTGATTTTCTTTTGATTGCCGATCGGATTTTGTCTTTGTTTTCTTGCTTGAATCGTGTTTCTCCGGTCGGATTTTGTGTTTCCCGATCGGATTTTGTGTTTCCCGATCGGATTGAGCTATTGAAACCTTTCTCCCGATTGAACGCGTCAAAAACCTCCTATTTCCCGATCGGATTGCACGAATCGTGCGTGCTTTTCACGAGTCGTGAATGCATTTCACGACTAGTGAAATGCATTCACTAGTCGTGAATGCAATTCATGACTAGTGAATTCATTTCACTAGTCGTGAATGCATTTCACGACTAGTGAAATGTATTCACTAGTTGTGAATGCATTCCACGACTCGTAAAATGCATTCACGAGTCGTGACTCCCTCTTCGGTTGTTATGCTCTTCCCCTTCGTTTCGCTGTTCTTTTGCACGTATTCTTGGTTCTGTTTGTTTTATATTTAATTTATTGTTTATATTTAATTAGTTTAATTAATTATTTATTGGATTGACCTATTAATTATTTTATTCAATTAATTTATTTGTTTATTAATTATTAAATTTACTTTATTAACATTTATTTATTTTTATTGTCTCAAAATTATTTTTTCCTTCGCAAATTTCTTTCCGGCTCGGGCCTTCACGACTCGTGCGTGAATGCACGAGTCGTGAAGGTGGTGCACGACTCGTGTACTTCATGCACGAGTCATGCACCTCTATTTCCCATTCCCTTTGCATTTTTTCTTTCTTTCCATTTGCATTTTCTCAAATTTGGGCCAATCTTTTGTCCTTTAGCCTTCCTTTCCACGTGATTCTTTTCTTTATTTACTTTAAGTTTTCATCTCTTATAGCTATTTTGTCCTCTTGATTTGTTATTTTATATTATTTCATTTTTTTATTATTGTTTATCTAGCCTAATTATTATTAATATTTCATATTAATATATTTTCAAAGGTTATTATTATTATTATTTTATTAATATATCTCTTAGTATTATTGTCATCTTTCTTATTATTATTATTATTATTATTATTATTATTATTATTATTATTATGCTAGCATGATTTATTTTTAATCTATCTTACACGTAAATTGTTTGCATATTAAATTGACATGTCTAATTTAACCTATTTTATCTCATACACATTTGTTAATTATTTTTGCATGTTCTCTAGCTTTATATTTATTTGATTAATTTTTCAAATTATTACTAATATTTTTAATGTCATTTTTTGTTGTTTTGTTGTCTTGAAAATTATTTATTTTTGCGAGTTACATTTGCACACGGGATGGAGGACCGGGTGATTGGATACCATCAAATTTAGGGTTTGCATTTTAAATTTTGTATTTTCTTTTATTATTATATTATTTTTATGTGTTGTGTAAAATGTATTCTTTTTATTATCCATATTATAGAAATTCAAATTTTTAATAACTAATAATTTGAGATTTTTATTAATAAATTGGACCAATGCCCTATTTTAGCTAATAAAATCTCACCCTCAAAATAGAGAACCAATTTTCATAAAATGGCTCATCCCGGTTTTTTCAATCAATATCCTAAAAATAGTTCTCCAATTTTTCTAATAAATAAAAAGGAACCAATGTTCCTAAAATTCATGACCCAATGTATGTATATTGCATTTTAATTTCTTTTATACGTTCATTTATTTATTTGTTTATATTTTTTTATTTTGGGGGGTTGTTCTGTCCCATCTTTTATTCATTTTTGGGGGATTGTTCTGTCCCAATTTTCTTTCATAATTTATTTACTTACTGCTTTATTTATCGCTTTCAATATGCTTGCAATGTGCTTTAAATTCAATGCACAATCGAGTGAGATAAGAAATGGAATTTTGATTTGTTAAAAGCTCATTTATAAACTTAAGTCATTAATAAGAGTGAAGTTCCGAAAACCATCTCTGGTTTAGACTAATAGAGGTTAGAGACCTTTCCCAATTTCTTGTAAATTGGGTGGCGACTCCAAAATACCTCAAAGGTGCCCAAAGGCGTTGTGAGTCTAGATGATCCTTTTCAATGTTCTATTGGAAAGGAGGCATCCAAGATGACTCATGATGCCTAAGATCAAAAGACGCGAACCAATCCCTTGAGCCCTAAAAGGCGGGCTCAATGAGGGCCTTGCTGGTCCGGCGCGCGTCATAGTGGCGACTCCGCTGGGGACAGTGATCGAAACTTCGCTTCGAAAGTGACTTAAGTAAAATTATAATTGAGTTATTAAGAATTAAAAATTCCATTTCTAATCGAAATTGTATCGCATTTATTAGAGCCTTAGAATTACGCTAGTTGGTCCTCCATCATACCCCGGTGCGTTCCCAAAACACGACCCTACTTTCACTCATTGTAGGGAAGTGCTCGGGATAATCACCAGCCCAAGCCTTGTACCATTTATGGTATATTAAATGGAGATCCGATCGGTCGCTATGCTCATGATGACTTAGACCCATTAGTAGGGACCATGCTTGGGTAGACTTAAAGTAACACCACCTTCGACCAAATCTCATGTAATGGTAATAAATACTTCCACAAGGTGAAATGTACCATAATACCGTGCTTGCTATTTGGGCCGGTATATATTGAACAAAATCAATCAAATTAAATGGTCTTTATTAAAGGCTTTCATGCCCCGGTGGGCCCATCTTAATTTAGTTGAATTGTTTAAATACATAATGGCCAAACACCCATGCATATGTACATTAGGCAAGAGTTGTTATACTGTCGGTTTTTCCCACCGTGCACTATGCGTGTCCAATGGGTTCCCTGTTAACCCTTCGATAAAACCCACCTAGGAAAGAGATCATACTACCCCGTGTGTGGGAGAAATAAGGTTGGAGGGATCTATCTGCTTGCATGTGGTTGTGGATGCTGCACAGCATGCTTGTGCATCACATGTCATTCATGCATGTTCGAAAAAATAAAAATAATAAAATAATAAAAAATAAAATAAACAAATATATATATATATATATATATATATATATATATATATATATATATATATATATGAATAATAATATATGTTGCATGTGTACATATCCTTTCGTCTGCATATTATTTTTCACATGTACATATCATCTTGCATATAATTTCTTCCATGTATCACATTGTAATCTTTCACTCATCGAGGACCATCTGCATAGCACAACCATGCATTGCATTTCAATCGTGCATCATTCTAACAATCTGAGCTTTTCAGCCATCATAGATTTATCCAAGTGGACTAGAGGTTCTGACGGTCGACCAGTGAGGACAGACTCGCCCTTTGGATTGCAACAATTAGTGCCTATTTGTGATTCTGAGTCACTCTCAACAACTACTGAATCATCTTCGATGGCAGAAGAGACCGAGGCTTTAACCACTCAATATCTTGCTAGGAGGCTAGAGGACTTTGAACGGAGAATGTTGGATATGATGGGCGCAATGGCCGAAAGGATTGCTCATCCCCCTGTTCCACAAGCACCTATTGCTCCATAACCACCTGTCACTCCACAAGTGCAGGTAGTCCCTCCTCGAGGGCAAGTCGAACCGCCTGCTGGTGGGGAGGCTCCCCTCGCTGGAGCTGCTGCCCGTCCACCCGTTAATGAAAATGAAGTTGTTATGCCTATTGAACCAAGAAGGGCAAGGGTCCCTAATCCCGATGAGGATTTTGTGGTGGAAGATGAGGCCGAGGAGTTAGTAGCCCACCAAGCTGTGAGAGGTAGGGTACCCAAAGTGGAGGATAAGGCCATAAGAGGAATGAGACAGCAGATTGAAGCTATCACCCGAATGTTATCAGCTGGAAAGGGTATCAACCTTGAGGACAGAGATTTAGGGGATGAAGAGCTGTTGCGCTAGAGATTTAAGATGCCTGAGCTACTGAAATTCAATGGTACTTCAGACTCGTCTGTGCGCATTAAGCAATACAACCTAGTGATGAAGGGCACAGGGCTGACTAAGAGACAAAAGGTGGAATATTTCTGCCTCAGTCTAGTGGGTCCGGTGGTAGATTGGTATCACGGGTTGGATAGGAGATCCAAAGAGGACTGGGACCTCTTAACTGATGAATTCATGAAGCAGTACGACTGCAGCACTAGAATGGAGGTCACCTTGAAGGACCTGGAGCTTTTACAGCAAAGAAGCAACGAGTCATTCCATGAATACCTCACCAGGCGGAGGAACAGGGTAATGGAGATGAAGCAAAAACCCGACACTGCTGATCAAATTAGGCTATTCATCAGAAACTCTTGCCCTTACCTGAGGGATTTGCTCAGTTTTAAGGGGCTCCGAGATTGGGAGTCACTTAAAGAAATTGCTGTCGAGGCCGAGGGGGCTTACCTGGTAAAGAAAGCGAGCCAGAATAACTTTTCTAGGAAGAACTTTAGGAACCAGTCAGGGCATAGATCAGGTGGTTCTGGAAGCAATAATAGAAATGGAAAGGCAGCCGAGGTAGCAGCTATAGAGGTTAGATAGGGTCAGAGGTACTACTCTAACTTGGGCCATTCTCTATCCTGGGTATTAGAGAGACTAATGAAGGAGGGCAAGCTACGACCCTTGACACCTAGGCCAGCCGTGAACTAAGGACAACCGGGACATAGAGATGATCAGTACTGTGCTTACCATCAGCACACTGGGCACCTGATAGATTATTGCTGAACTCTGATGAATAAGGTCCAGGATCTCATTGACATCAAACAGATCATTGATCCCGAAAAAAGAGAGAAGAAGAAGAAGACAAGTTATAATGCCATCCCTCCACCAAATATGTGATCGGGTCTGGTCCACCTGAGTGTCACATTTTGCAAGAGCAACTATATTTTTTATTTTAAGAACTCCTTGTAAAGGTTTAATATGATGAACAATTTTTTGCTTATTGTATGGTGTTTCTACTGATTTTATTTTTTATGATCACGATGCATTCATTCAATTAATACGACTTCATTTAATCTTGGAACTTTGGGAAATCCAAACAAAATTTTGATAGTATCTGATATAACTCCTGAAAAGAGGATAATTTTGAGAAAAAAATAAAAAATAAAAAAAGAGAAAAAGAGAGCCTTTGCCTGGACCAGATATGATATGCTGAAAATTGACAAGGACATTATTGAGACAACATTGCTTTTACATGGCGACAAATAGAATTTTGAAAGCCATTCCTGTGTATCCACAATATTTGGGTTGCATATGGTGTTGTCAAATAAGATCAAATTCCGAGAGCTACATCAGAAGTTGAATAAATAAAACTTAGGACCTTTGTGAGAAACATCTAACTCAATAGTATGACTCCTTTTCTCCCAACCATTCGACACGTGTACCCCAAAACCAATTAACCATCTGAGACCTTTGTGGCAAAAATAAGAAGGGTAGCTCATTACCTTAAAAAAAAAAAAGAAAAAAAGAAAAAGAGGAAAGAAAATTGCCCCAAATCATCCAAGCCCAACCTGTCGTCCAATCTCAACCATTAAAACTCACTTCAGAAAGTTGAACCACCGAGGCCAATAAAAGCAAAGTGTGAGATTTCACATTCAAGCCTTGGGGCTTTGAAAAAAATAAAAAGCACCATCAGAAGGAGCAACCTTCTCGGCTAACGAAGATGATTCAATCAGCGCCGACGAACAAAAGGAGGGTCCATGGCAAAGGCTAAAAAGAGAAGAAAAGAAAAAGAAAAAATAATAATAATGAAAGGAGAGAAAATATTCAATCATGAAAACCCAAGAGGGCTGATTGATAACAGGAGTTTGATACTTTCAGAATCTATTTCGAGATTAGATGAGGTCTCGTATTTTTTGAGTTAATGCCAAATAGTGATCATATGTTATGAAATCAAATTAGAATACATGCATTTATGCAATCATATTGATGTAACCAGGGCAGTTCATCTTGAACACATAAAGTTGTCTGGTTTCGGCATAGAATCAGCGCTTAGGTACTATCTATCCTTCGGTGCTCTATCCACTCGGGCACTCCAGTTGACTCATCTTGCTATGAAAAAAAAATGGCCGTTAGAGACGAAAACCGTGATTGGCGCTCTAAGCAAAACTTAGGCGAAAGGGCAAGGTGAAAACCTGGGAACAAGCAGTTTGTCCTATAAAAAAATAAAATGAATAAAAGCCACTGGATTGGGTTGGGTCCATTCCAGGCAAAAATAAGGTACAGGGTTATGTGAAAATCCGAAAGGACGCATTTCCCACTAAGAAAAGCTAGTGTGAAAATCCACAAGGGACGCACTACTTTAAAAGAATGACTACAGGTATTAGAGGAGAACCTCGTAATCCCCAAAGGCATGAAATTCAAAAGTAATTCCAGAGGACACCGATCCTACTGCAAATTATGACCTACCTTAAAAGAATGACTACAGGTATTAGAGGAGAACCTCGTAATCCCCAAAGGCATGAAATTCAAAAGCAATTCCAGAGGACACCGATCCTACTACAAATTACGACCGAACCAACCGTCACCTCTAAATCCACTTGGAGGAATTCTTATATTGCATTACTGGATGCACACGTATTCCATGTGCATGCTCACTATTTTTTCTGCATGTTTGGCTTTCTAAGTCTTGCAGAAAGAGCAAATCGGTGTGAATGCCGACAAAAGCTGAGTGATGACATTAGTCTATACATCAATCCAAGCAATCAAACCCAAGACCTCTCAGGGGGCAGTTTAACCCAAGACCTCTCAGGGGGCACATTCAACCCAAGACCTCTCAGGGGGCACATTCAACCAAAGACCTCTCAGGGGGCACCATCTAAGAAGGGTTAGCACGATGGCGGCACTACCGTTCTACGGAAGGTTAGCACGGCCACGACACTACCACTTCGAATCTAAGAAGGGTTAGCATGATGGTGGCACTACCATTCTACGGAAGGTTAGCACGACCACGGCACTACCACTTTGAATCTCAAAGACGGTTTGCACGATGACGGCACTACCACTCCACGGAGGGTTTGCACGATCACGGTACTACCGCATCAATAAAGAACAATACGCCGACAACATGGTGACAATCACCATAATAGCATCACCCAGTTCAAGAAGACAGCTGCCTCAGGTATGCATCTCTTCTATCTTTCTTTGAGTTTAGGCTCACTTAGGCACCTAGGCACTACGTTCCCCAAAATTGGGGGCAATTGTAGACATCGGGTCCTAAGGCAGCCCAGACCAAAGTTACCCAATGATGAAAATGATACCTATTCGCAGGCAAAAGACATATAGAAGTGATGCTTTCTTTGAAAAATATGTTTTCCGTTTTTTAATTAAAAAAAAAGGTTTTAGTGGGCCGTTTCCTGGGGGCCTGGGTAGTGACTCACTGAGTGAGATGGCAGCCTCACTAACGTGAAGCCTATCTCACTTACGTGAGATGAAAGTCTCACCTGTCTCTTCCCTTCAACGTCCCTTCTCCCATTTTTCGTGGGGAGTTAGTTTGAAGGCATGGGCTGATGTTGGATTGGGTGAGAAATCACTTAATACATGTCTGAGATATAAAAAGAAAAAGCTAAGAAATTAGGAGGGGGATTGGAAATTATTGGAGAGAGCATTGGAGAGAATTATTAGAACAGGGGAGGAGAACGAAAAACACAGAGAAAAGAGAGAGAAAAGGAAGAATACAAAAAAAAAAAAAGGTTTGAGAGCAAAAACAAGGATTTCAATTTTTTTCAAAGCATTCAGTTTGTTCTTGAATCCAAGAAGCCAGCACTTCTTCCTTTTGCACATAGAACGTCAAACTCTGAGGGTAAATACTGGGTTCATTTCTCTTTCCTTTTTCTTTTCTTTCTTTTCTCGTTTGGTTTTACCAGTTGAATCTGTGCCTTGTACATATTGTATATATTTGTTGTTTGATTTATTTAATCTGTTCATTGCATGTACATCATCATTATGATTAAATAAGTTTGTATATTGCTTCGTTATGCATGTTGGATCACCTGATATCGTGTTTTTGGTCTGTCAGTTTAGTTTCTCTGTTCACCTCTATTTTTTTCTGTGTGTTTGAGTCGTGATTTGCTTTTGATTGCTGATCGGATTTTGTCTTTGTTTTCTTGCTTGAATCGTGTTTCTCCGGTCGGATTTTGTGTTTTCCGATTGGATTGAGCCATTGAAACCTTTCTCCCGATCGAACGCGTCATAAACCTCCTGTTTCCCAATCGGATTACACAAATCGTGCGTGCTTTTCACGACTCGTGAAATGCATTCACAAGTCGTGAATGCATTTCACGACTAGTGAAATGCAATCATTAGTTGTGAATTGCATTCGCTAGTCGTGAAATGCATTCACGACTCGTGAATGCATTCACTAGTCGTGAATGCAATTCACAACTAGTTAATGCATTTCACGACTAGTGAAACGTATTCACTAGTTGTGAATGCATTTCACGACTCGTGAAATGCATTCAAGAGTCGTGACTCCCTCTTCGGCTGTTCTGCTCTTCCCCTTTGTTTCGCTGTTCTTTTGCACGCATTCTTGGTTTTGTTTATTTTATATTTAATTTATTGTTTACATTTAATTAGTTTAATTAATTATTTATTGGATTGACCTATTAATTATTTTAATTAATTATTTTATTCAATTAATTTATTTGTTAATTAATTATTAAATTTACTTTATTAACATTTATTTATTTTTATTGTCTCAAAATTATTTTTTCCTTCGCGAATTTCGTTCCCGCTCGGGCCTTCACGACTCGTGCATTTACGCACGAGTCGTGAAGGTGGTGCACGACTCGTGCACTTCATGCACGAGTCGTGCACCTCTATTTCCCATTCCCTTTGCATTTTTTCTTTCTTTCCATTTGCATTTTCTCAACTTTGGGCCAATCTTTTGTCCTTTAGCCTTCCTTTCCACGTGACTCTTTTCTTTATTTACTTTAAGTTTTCATCTCTTATAGCTATTTAATCCTCTTGATTTGTTATTTTATATTATTTCATTTTATTATTATTGTTTATCTAGCCTAATTATTATTAATATTTCATATTAATATATTTTCAAAGGTTATTATTATTATTATTTTATTAATATATCTCTTAGTATTTTTGTCATATTTCTTATTATTGTTATTATTATTATTATTATTATTATGCTAGCATGATTTATTTTTAATCTATCTTACATGTAAATTGTTTGCATATTAAATTGACATGTCTAATTTAACCTATTTTATCTCATACACATTTGTTAATTATTTTTGCATGTTTTCTAGCTTTATATTTATTTGATTAATTTTTTGAATTATTACTAATATTTTTAGTGTCATTTTTTGTTGTTTTGTTGTCTTGAAAATTATTTATTTTTGCGAGTTACATTTGCACACGGGATGGGGGACTGGGTGATTAGAGACCATCTAATTTAGGGTTTACATTTTAAATTTTGTATTTTCTTTTATTATTGTATTATTTTTATGTGTTGTGTAAAATGTATTCTTTTTATTATCCGTATTATAGAAATTCACATTTTTAATAACTAATAATTTGAGATTTTTATTAATAAATTGGACCAATGTCCTATTTAACCAATAAAATCTCACCCTCAAAATAGAGAACTAGTTTTCATAAAATGGGATCACTCATCCCGGTTTTTTCAATCAATATCCTAAAAATAGTTCTCTAATTTTTCTAATAAATAAAAAGGAACCAATGTTCATCAAAATCATTACCCGATTTATGTATGTTATATTTTAATTTCTTTTATACGTTCATTTATTTGTTTGTTTATATTTTTTTATTTTGGGGGATTGTTCTATTCCAATTTTCTTTCATAATTTATTTACTTACTGCTTTATTTATCGCTTTCAATATGCTTTAAATTTAATGCACAATCGAGTGAGATAAGAAATGGAATTTTGATTTCTTAAAAACTCATTTATAAACTTAAGTCATTAATAAGAGTGAAGTTCCGAACACCATCTCTGGTTTAGACCAATAGAGGTTAGAGACTTTTCCCAGTTTCTTGTAAATTGGGTGGTGACTGCAAAATACCTCAAAGGTGCCCAAAGGCATTGTGAGTCTAGATGATTCTTTCCAATGTTCTATTGGAAAGGAGGCATCCAAGATGACTCATGATGCCCAAGATTAAAAGACGCGAGCCAATCCCTCGAGCCCCAAAAGGCGGGCTCAATGAGGGCCCTGCTGGTCCGACGTGCGTCACACATATCTTTCACAATGTTTGGTCCAATCACTATATGTTCATCCAATTCAATCCAACACACTAGAGTTCTACACTTCCTGCCATATAGTGCTTCATATGGAGCCATACCAATACTTGATTGGAAACTATTGTTATAGGCAAATTCCATCAATATATTGTACCTATCCCAACTACCAGAAAAGTCTAATACGCATTCCCCTAGCATGTCTTCCAAAATCTGCATCATTCTTTCAGATTGACCATAAGTCCGTGGATAGAATGCTCTGCTGAAATGAAGTTGAGTGCCCAAAGCTGACTGGAATTCTTTCTAAAACCTGGATATGATCCGGGGATCTCAGTCGGATACAATGGATAATAGAATCCCATGTAATCGAACAATTTCATTCACATATAATTCCACTAACCGGTCCATAAGATAATCAACTCGCATCGGTAAGAAGTGAGTTGATTTAGTCAGTATGTCGACAATCACCCAAACCGAATCATATTTCTTCTGTGTAAGGGGAAGGCTAGTGTAGACACCAGGTCCCGAGGCGATCCAAAATCAGAAATACCCGATGATGAAAATGATACCGGCTTACAGATAGAGGTGTCAAAAATGATGTTTCCCTTGTCGAGACCCTCGTTATCTTTTTTTTTTAAATGAAAAATAAAAATATAAAATGTATATAAAAATATATTATCAAAAAAAAATTTAATTCTAAAAATAATATTATGGGAATGTGTTATCTTTGATATTTAAAAAATAATAATTAAATTAGTTATTTAATTTAATCGAATTAAATTAATTAATTGATTTAATTGAAAAAAGGGAATTAAATTAGTTATTTAATTTAATTGAATTAAATTAATTAATTGATTTAATTGAAAAAGAGGGGGAATTAAATTAGTTACTTAGTTTAATGGAAAATAAAAATATTGATGTACGTGTGGCCATGGATGGCCACTTTATAAGTGGCCATCCACGGCCACATTTTTCCAAAGTGGCCATCACACGTGCATTCCTTGCGCGCGCTCATGCGAGCACGCGTTCTCCCTCCTTTCACGCGACTTGTAAAATTAATTTTCACAATCAGACTGTTTTTTTCACGTTTTGGGTTATTTTGAAATAATAAAAATTAGAAAGTTAATTTTGTTTTTTTTCTTTTTCTGCGAGACACAGAAAATTAAAGGGTTGGACCCTTCATTTTCTAGGGGGCTGCATTTTTTCATTGGAAAAAAAGGGGTTTTCACTCAATCAAAAAGAACGGCAGCCAAGCAAAAAATCATCGAAAACTCACAACTTAAATTCTTCTTCTTTCCTTTTTATTTTCTTAAGAAAATTTAATTTTCGAATGATTTTGAGTTTGAAAAATTAATTTTCTTTGCTCAAAACTCCCATAAAAAATATTTCCTTAACTTTAATCTGCCCAAAAACATCAATTTTTACATTTTCTTCAAATATTCACCACCACGAATTCGACAAGGGAGACGGATCAAGACATCGCTTTCTTCAATCTATAAAATTTTTGAGGGTAAACACTTGGATTATTTTCATTTATTTATTTGTATATTATTTATGGTTGTGAATATTTTTCCCTTTTTGCTATTAATACCATGATTTTCGCCTAATATTTTCTTTGATCTAGTCACTGTTGGCATCTACCTGTGATTTTAATTTATTTTCTTGTGATTTCTGGTGCCATCCCATTATTCTTATTCTTATTCTTATTCTTATTCTTATTCTTATTATTATAATTATTATTATTATTATTATTATTATTATTATTATTATTATTATTATCATCATCATTATTATTATTATTATATTGGCTGCCATTAACATCCTGTTAACATTATTATTATTATTATTATTATTATTATTATTATTATTATTATTATTATTATTATTTCTATTATATTTGTGTTCACATGTACTGTTAATATTCTGCCACTATTATTGTCATCATCATTATATTTTGTATTCATTTCATTAATTTACCTAGAGTCATTACTAATATTTTTGATATTATTTTTGTATGAGTTTGAATCGGGTTATTTGGGCATCTCCGCGACTCCCCGTATGGGTCGCGACGCGTGGAGGGTCACATCGGTTTGGTGAGATCTCTCTAGTTCCCCATCTTTTTGTTGTATTTATTTGTAAATAATTATTTTATTTGTGCACGCGTGCGATAAAAAATCACAAAAATATTTTTATAATTAAATTGAAATTTTTACTAATAAAATTGGGACCAATGTCCCTTGTTTTAGCCAAACAATAAAAAATATAGCAATTAAAACGAAGAGTCGATTTTCTCCAAAAATGGGATCACTCATCCCGGTTTTCACTCAATAATCAAAATGACTTTTCGAACCCTCTTTAAATAAATGCAAAGGAACCAATGTTCCTAAGTTTCGACCAAGTGCGAAGGAACCAATATTCCCAAAATAATACCCCGATTTATGTATGCCTTTTCTTATTTTGTGTGAGTGTTTTAAATTTAAGCTCATTTCTTTTTGGGCCCTTGTAATTAATTTTGGGGCAACTTTATTTATTTTTGGGGATTGTATTCCGTCCAATTTACTTTTTTAATTTCCTTTTATTGGGGTTGTATTCCACGCCTATTTCTCTTGTAATTACGTGCTTGTGTGTTTATCGCTTTCATTTATCGCTTTCCTTTTATCGCTTTCGTATGCTTGGAATGTGCTATTTAATTTAAATGCATCAATCGCGTGAGAGGAGAGATATAATTTTAAGAGGTTAAAAACTCATTTATAATTAACCAAAGCATAAATAAGAGGGAAGTTCCGGACACCATATCTCTGGTTTAGATCGTTAGAGGTGAGAGACTTTTCCCAATTTCTTGCAAATTGGGTGGCGACTCCAAATGCCTCAAAGGTGCCTTTAGGTGTCATTAGACTAGGTTGTTCTTCCCAATGTTCTATTGGGAGGAATACACCGATGATGTCTCATGGCGCCCATGATCAAAAGACGCAAACAATTACCTCGAATCCCAAAGGCGGATTCACAAGCGAGGGCCCTTGCTGGGTTCGGCGCGCGTCACAGTGGCGACTCTGCTGGGGACTTTGTGTTTGAGACTTTACTCCGAAAGTAATTTGGTTAAAAATATAATTGGGTTTTTAAAACTTAAAATTCTATCTCTCATCGAAATTACTTTACATTCTAGAGCCTTAGAAATATGCTAGTTGGTCCCTTTTTACCTCGGTGCGTTCTCAAAGCACGACCCTACTTTCACTCATTGTAGGGAAGTGTTAGGGATAATCACCAGCCCAAGCCTAGTGTCCTTTGGCATATCAAATAGAGACCCAATCGGTCGTCATGCTCACGACGAGCTAGACCCGTTGGTAGGGACCATGCTTGGGTAGGCCGAAAAACCACCTTGGCCAAAGCCCATGTAATGGCAAGTAGAAACTTCCCCTAGGTAGCATGCTCCTTAATACAATGCTTGTGATATGGGCCATCACATATTAGACAAAATCAACCAATTTAAAATGGTCTTTTATCAAAGGCTTTCATGCCCCGGTAAGCCCATCTTAACTTGATTGAATTGCCAAAATACGTAGTGGCCAAAACATACGAGTGTGCATTAGATTAAGACTGTTATGCTGCCGGTTTTCCACCGTGAACCATACGTGTCTGATGGGTTCCCTGTTAACCCTTGGATGAAGCCCACCTAGGAAAGAGACCGCACGACCTCGTGTGTGGGAGTGATAAGGTTGGAAGGATCTACTTGCTTGCATGTGGTTGTTGATGCTGCACAGCATGCTCATGCATTGCGTGTCATTCCTGCGTGTTAAAAATAAAATAAAATGTATATATAAACACATATGCATTTAATTTTTTGCATGTGTATACCCTTTTGTCTGCATATCTTTTTCACGTATACATATCATCGTACGTATGGTTTTTTTTTTCATGCATTGCATCATATCACTGTGATCTATTAATCTTTCACTCATTGAGGACTATCTGCATAGCACGATCATGCATTACATCTCATCCACGCATCATTCTAACCCCTTGGATTTTTCAGCCACTATAGACCATTTACCTTGGAGGTTTTGGGGTCCCTGTAGTCGCTTAAGGAGCAAGCGGGGTTTGAATTAGTGGGCAGAGATTTTAAGTTTGGTTATGGCAAATCTACTGCAAGAAGTGGGTGCGTCAATAATGCAAGATTTGGATAAAAGATTTGAAGATTTTGAGAGGAAAATGTTAGCCATGATGGTGAGCATCATCACCCAGATGGCACCAAGTGCCGGACCACCATCTGTGGCTCCTGTCATGGAGCAAGGTGAATCACCTATTATGGAGGAGGCTCGTATAGCAGTCGCTACTATGCAACTACCAATTATTAAGCCTAGAGCAAAGGCACCTGCTGAGCAGAGAAAGGTGAACATTTCAGGCCTGATAGATGACTTCATAGAGGAGGAGGAGGGTGAGCCCGTAGTTCCTCAAGTTATAAGGGGAAGAGTCCCCAAGGTGGAGGATGACGTGGTAAAAAAGATGGAGGAAAAGATTGAGACCATCTCCCATCTACTATCAGCTGGAAGGGGGGTCATCTCTAAAGATATAGATCTGGAGGAGGAGGAGCTACTGCCCCAAAGGTTCAAGATGCCCGATTTGCCAAAGTTCGATGGTACTTCGGACCTTCTGCACACGTTAAGCAGTATGCCCTTATCATAAAAGGCACAGAGCTAACGAAAAGGCAGAAGGTGGAGTATTTCTGTCTCAGTCTAATGGGGCTGACGATCGATTGGTACCACGGGTTGGATAGAAGGTCTAGAGAAGATTGGGATTTGCTGATAGAAGAATTCCTTAAGCAATATGACTATAGTACCCGAATGGAGGTTACCTTGAAATACCTTGAGCTATTGTACCAGAAGCTTGGCGAGTCCTTCCATGACTATCTCACTCGGTGGAGGAATCGGGTGATGGAGATGAAGAGAAAGCCTGATACGGCAGATCAAATCAGGCTATTCATTAGAAATGCAAGCTCGTACTTAAGAGAAGGGCTTAAGATGAAAGGGTTAAAAGATTGGGAGTCTTTAAAAGACATCGCCATAGAGGCAGAGAGTGAACGCATGGCCCAGAAGGCGAGTGGTGAAGGGTTTGTTAAGAAGGGCTATAACAGTCAGGGGGCAAATAAGTAGGCAGGCTCCATCAGCGGCGATAGGACTGAGAAGGCAACTGAGGTATCAGCTGTAGGGGTGAACCAAAGGCGCTTCTTGAATTTAGGCCGACCGTTATCCTGGGTGTTAAAGAAACTAGAAAAGGAGGGAAAACTGCAGCCCCTGCCACCTAAGCCAGCCAAAACCCAAGGACAGCCGGGTCATAAAGATGATGAGTATTGTGATTTTCACCAACACACGGGACATATGATGGACCGATGCGCAAGATTAAGGCATGAAATTCAGGACTTGATCGACAGCAGGTAGATCACTGATCCTGAAAAGAGGGAAAGTAAGAAAAAGTCCGCCTATAATGCCATGATTGGTTCAAGCTTACCTGAATGGTATGTACTGCAAGACTTGTATGGGAATGGATATGCCACTGTTAGTCTCCCTGAGAAAGATGAAGGGGGGATTTCCATAAGGATGATAGGTTTTTGGTCCACCAGCGAAAGTGGGGAGGAAGAGGAAGAAGGAAACTAGGAGGGTTCTAACCAGGGATTGGGTATGGCTGGCCTTTCACGACAGATTAAGGAGACTCATGCATTATTGGCCAAGAGATTGATAGAAGGTTTGAAGAGCTCGAAAGAAGGTTATCAGCCATGATTAAGGAAAGAATAGATGCCATGGCACTAGTCCTGCAAGCCCGATTGATGGCGGCTACCTTTAACCGGGTTGAGCTAGCCATTATCGAGACGACCCATACAATGGCAACCACAGCGTCTCCTTGTACCTCTAAGCCTAGAGGTAAAGAACCGCTTGATTTACCAGTTGGATAAGGAAGTGGTAAAAGGCCTACTCTAAAAAGTGACATCATGCTTGAAGTGGATAGGGGTCCGGCGAGGATGCGCGCTCTGAAAAGTGCAAACTCGGATATCCGCAATGACAGTAAGGGTAACGCTAAGAGGATGGGAGAGTCATCCACGAAAAGGAATTAAAGACGTTACTCTAATTTTGGCAGATCCTTGTCGCGAGTTTTTGAAAAGCTAGTGAAGAGGGGGTTGTTGCAGCCATTACCCGCGAGGCCCGCCAGCAGTCAGGGGCAGCCCAATCACAGGGTAGATCAATATTGTGCATTCCACCAGCACACTGGACATTTGACGAACTATTGTCGGGCCTTAAGAGACCGGGTTCAAGACCTCATTGATAGCAAGCAGATCTCCGACCCAGAAGAGTGAAGGGGGAGGCAAATAGGTTGAGTACCTAATTGGAGAAAGAAGACAGTTCCCATGGACAGTGATTGGGCCATCGGCCAAGGCACTGGTGGAAGCAAGAAGGTGTTATCCATTTAGATGTTCTTTTTTATTTTCTGAACTATTTAATGATGACAGTTTTTAATTCTAGTTTTATTGAATGAAATGAATGATTTTCGTTTATCTGTGTGATGTTTCTTATGATTTTATTATGCACGATCATGACACATTCACATTTAATAATGATTCAAACGATGCCATTCCATTTAATCTCAGAACTTTGGAAATCCCAAAGAAAATCTTGATAGCATCTGTTGTGACTCTTGAGGAGAGAGTAAAAGAGAGAATGAAAAAAATAAAATAAAAGTCTTTGCCTGGACCTACGAGGGCATGTTAGAAGATAATTATGAAGCCGCCAAGCACGCTATGCCAACATATCTCAGAAAACTCAAGCCGAAGTAGATAGAAATGGTTGAAAGGGGAACCCGCAAGCAGAACCAGAGCCAAAGCCCTTACTGAAATACAACACCCAACTAGATTGAACAACAATGGTCCCAATGGTGCGCGTATGTGTAGACTTCGGCATTTGAACGAAGCTTATCAAAAGAAAGAAAATTGGGGATCCAAAAAAAAAAATAAACAAAAAAAATAAAAATAAATCTAAAAAAAAGAGAGAAGAAAAGAGAGAATTGATCAGGGGGCAAGGGAACATTACTTGGGGTCAAGCTTTGCTCAAGTCCCGTTAGTCTACGCGTATCTGCCTTTTGCCGTTCTTCTTAGCCACTGAAAAGGACCTAAAAACTGGACCACAAATATAGAGGATGCACGATGTGAGGGATATTCTTGTGTTGCTACTGCTCACGCCTGCCACTGAAAGGACCTGAAGAGTAATCCATAAGCCATCCGCCCAGTCCATAAGTATAGAGGATGTGCTGCACGAGAAATGAGCTGATGATATACAAACAAGAGGAAGACCAAAAAGGTCATGGAGTAGACCCATTCTGGGGTCTGCAATTAGAACCCTTACAAGAGTCACGCTTTATACCTCGAGGCGAGAGGCAAAAACATTACTGCCTGTTGAAGCACGTCAAATCCTTAAGGGGCAGTCATGGAAGCAATAGCTACAGTAACTAAGCATGTCAAATGGAAATGGGTTCCGAGATTGCTATAGCTATCAGGTCCATCAGAAAACACCTTATCCGATCATTTAGGAAGAAAGTCAGAAAGCACTTGCTGGAAGGATAAGATTGGGTCTTCGGGCAAACAGCTATGGGCATTCCAGTCGGAAGAGGTAAATCCAGATCAACATATGAAGACCCATTCGTTCTTGCAAAGTTATTATCCAAGGAAGCAGCATCCCCACAGATAGTGAGGGGAGCAAGTTAAAAGAGCTAGATCGACATCAACAGATCCAAGGAGGTCCATGGCTAAAGACTAAAAATCATAAATGCCCCACGGGTTGAAAATCGAAAAAAGGCGGCCTTGCTAAAATTGGGCGCCTCGTCAGGGTGAAAACCGAAAAAAGGCACTCTGGTAAAAAATTAGAGGCTCGAGAGAAAATATCCAATCAAGAAACCCGAGAGGGATGATTGGAAACATGAGTCTGATGCTTTTAAGATCCATTTTTTGATTAAATGTGATTTTGCATTCTGAATCTGTGTTAAATGGCGATTATGTATGGAGAAATCATATGGAAACATACACAGTCTTTGCAAATACATAAAATAAAAGCAGTTTAACTCATCATTTCCTAGTTCTTTTATAAAAATTAAAATCTAAATGGCTATACTTCACGTTGCTATTGCCGGCTAGATGCCTAAGCCGATGGGCCCTGTTATCAACTATTGAATTTAACGCTCACTGGTTATGCGTACTAGCGGAAACGAAGGCGTAATCTTTGACCTGCAATACAATGATCTGTATAAGCAGCCGTGCCTAAGGGCACCCATTCGAGCGCATCAATCGGCTTATCCCGCTATAAAATTCTAGGGCGCCTTCGTCATGGGAATCAGGCTCATGTAATCACAATCAGAGACGTAGGTGCGCCACAACTATATTCGAAAGATCTTCGGTAATGACTCCGGCACCCCCCCCCCCCAAAAAAAAAAAGAGGGCCGTTAGAGATAAAAACCATGATTGGCGCTCTACGCAAAAGTTAGGCCAAAGGACAGGGTGAAAACCTGGCGATAGGCAGTCTGCCCTATAAAAAATGAAATAAATAAAAGCCGCTGGATTGGGTTGGGTCCATTCCAGGCAAAAAATAAGGCACAGGGTTATGTAAAAATCCGACAAGGACGCATTTCCCGCTAAGAAAAGCTAGTGTGAAAATCCACAAGGGACGCACTACCTCTAATCAATGACTTCCAACGCCTGGAGCGATAAGGCCATGGTTTTTAGATGACATCCTCTCAAGCAGATGGTATAATGTAAGACATGAGTCAGAATCTTCGGGGGCAAAGATGCCCTCGTAATGGTTCCCCTTGAGGGGGGGTTATAGGTCAGAATTCCTGAGCCGCGAAGACTCTTTTCTAGATCCTTGGGGGCATTAAATAATGCCAAGCCGTACCCTAAACGGACCCTTCACCACTCAGGACGTGGTCTACCCATTTTGCATGCATCTTATATCTGCATACGGCACTTTATACATGCATACACAATCTCTTGTATACATTATTGTGCACACAGTTTTGCAGGAAAAGTCCAAATGAAGACAGCACGCATGAAAGCGGGGCCATAAAAATCTTAGCTCAACAGTAGCACTCACTCACGCCAGACAAACAGGCCGAGGTGACATTAACACAGATCAAAAAAAAAAAGATCTCCAAGTCCTCTAAGGAGGCAAAATCTCGAAGTCCTCTGAGTAGGCAAAATCTCGAAGTCCTCTGAGGAGGTAAAATCTTGAAGTCCTCTGAGGAGGCAAAATCTCGAAGTCCTCTGAGGAGGCAAAATCTCGAAGTCCTCTGAGGAGGCAAAATCTCGAAATCCTTTGAGGAGGCAAAATCTTCAAGTCCTCTAAGGAGGCAAAATCCTAAAGTCCTCTGAGGAGGCAAAATCTCAAAGTCCTCTGAGGAGGCAAAATCTCGAAGTCCTCTGAGGAGGTAAAATCCTAAAGTCTTCTGAGGAGGCAAATCTTCCAAGTCCTCTGAGGAGGCAAAATCTCAAAGTCTTCTGAGGAGGCAAATTCCCCTAGTTCTCTGAGGAGACAAATCTCACACAACTTCGCACTTTGTAAGTCTGGAGCAGACTCGGTGCAGCTCAGAAGAGCAACTCTCGGGTTTTGTCTGGAGTAGACTCGCTGCATCACCCAGAAGGATGAAAACCGTCCCTCAGTCTATACGGCGACCTAAGGAGACGACTTTATTAGCATGACCGGGAAGATAACCGCCTCAGGTACGCATTTTTTCCTTTGTTTTCTGAATTTTGGCTCACTTAAGCGCCTAGGTTCTAAGTTTCCCAAAATTGGGGGCAACTGTAGACACCAGGTCCCGAGGCGGTTAAAGATCAGAATTACCCGATGAAAAAAATAATACCGGCTTACAGACAGAGGTGTTAAAAATGATGTTTCCCTTGTCGAGACCCTCGTTATCTTTTTTTTAAATGAAAAATAAAAATATAAAATGTATATAAAAATATATTATCAAAAAAAAAATTTAATTCTAAAAATAATATTATGGGAATGTGTTATCTTTGATATTTAAAAAAATAATAATTAAATTAGTTATTTAATTTAATCGAATTAAATTAATTAATTGATTTAATTGAAAAAAGGGAATTAAATTAGTTATTTAATTAAATTAAATTAAATTAAATTAATTGATTTAATTGAAAAAAAGGGGGAATTAAATTAGTTACTTAGTTTAATGAAAAAAAAAATCTAAAAGTTAAAAAAAAAATATTGATATACGTGTGGCCATGGATGGCCACTATAAGTGGCCATCCACAGCCACATTTTTCCAAAGTCGCCATCACGCGTGATGGCCACTTAAATGGCCATCACGCGTGATGGTAGGTGGCCATCACGCGT
The DNA here is from genome assembly GCA_947683425.1 of Excoecaria cochinchinensis. Taxonomy (NCBI): domain Eukaryota; kingdom Viridiplantae; phylum Streptophyta; class Magnoliopsida; order Malpighiales; family Euphorbiaceae; genus Excoecaria; species Excoecaria cochinchinensis. The sequence goes on from CANTUQ010000119.1 coordinate 12,799,348, forward strand.
GATGGTGGCCACCACGCGTGCATTCCTTGCGCGCGCTCATCTGAGCACGAGTTCTCCCTCCTTTCACGCGACCTGTAAAATTAATTTTCACAATCAGATTGTTTTTTTCACGTTTTGGGTTATTTCGAAATAATAAAAATTAGAAAGTTAATTTTTTTTTTCTTTTTCTGCGAGACACAGAAAATTAAAGGGTTGGACCCTTCATTTTCTAGTGGGCTGCATTTTTTCATTGGAAAAAAAAGGTGGTTTTCTCTCAACCAAAAAGAACGGCAGCCAAGCAAAAAATCATCGAAAATTCACAACTTAAATTCTTCTTCTTTCCTTTTTATTTTCTTAAGAAAATTTAATTTTCGAATGATTTTGAGTTTGAAAAATTAATTTTCTTTGCTCAAAACTCCCATAAAAAATATTTCCTTAACTTTAATCTGCCCAAAAACATCAATTTTTACATTTTCTTCAAATATTCACCACCACGAATTCGACAAGGGAGACGGATCAAGACATCGCTTTCTTCAATCTATAAAATTTATGAGGGTAAACACTTGGATTATTTTCATTTATTTATTTGTATATTATTTATGGTTGTGAATATTTTTCCCTTTTTGCTATTAATACCATGATTTTCGCTTAATATTTTCTTTGATCTAGTCACTGTTGGCATCTACCTGTGATTTTAATTTATTTTCTTGTGATTTCTGGCGCCATCCCATTATTATTATTATTATTATTATTATTATTATTATTATTATTATGATCATCATCATCATCATCATCATCATCATCATCATTATTATTATTATATTGGCTGCCATTAACATCCTGTTAACATTATTATTATTATTATTATTATTATTATTATTATTTCTATTATATTTGTGTTCACATGTACTGTTAATATTCTGCCACTATTATTGTCATCATCATTATATTTTGCATTCATTTCATTAATTTACCTAGAGTCATTACTAATATTTTCGATATTATTTTTGTATGAGTTTGAATCGGGTTATTTGGGCATCTCCGCGACTCCCCCGATGGGTCGCGACGCGTGTAGGGTCACATCGGTTCGGTGAGATCTCTCTAGTTCGCCATCTTTTTGTTGTATTTATTTGTAAATAATTATTTTATTTGTGCACGCGTGCGATAAAAAATCACAAAAATATTTTTATAATTAAATTGGAATTTTTACTAATAAAATTAGGACCAATGTCCCTTGTTTTAGCCAAACAATAAAAAATATCGCAATTAAAACGAAGAGTCGATTTTCTCCAAAAATGGGATCACTCATCCCGGTTTTCACTCAACAATCAAAATGACTCTTTGAATCCTCTTTAAATAAATGCGAAGGAACTAATGTTCCTAAGTTTCGACCAAGTGCGAAGGAGCCAATATTCCCAAAATAATGCCCCGATTTATGTATGCCTTTTCTTATTTTGTGTGAGTGTTTTAAATTTAAGCTCATTTCTTTTTGGGCCCTTGTAATTAATTTTGAGGAAACTTTATTTATTTTTGGGGATTGTATTCCGTCCAATTTACTTTTTTAATTTCCTTTTATTGGGGTTGTATTCCGCCCCTATTTCTCTTGTAATTGCGTGCTTGTGTGTTTATCGCTTTCATTTATCGCTTTCTTTATCGCTTTCCTATGCTTGGAATGTGCTATTTAATTTAAATGCATCAATCGCGTGAGAGGAGAGATATAATTTTAAGAGGTTAAAAACTCATTTATAATTAACCAAAGCATAAATAAGAGGGAAGTTCCGGACACCATATCTCTGGTTTAGATCGTTAGAGGTGAGAGACTTTTCTCAATTTCTTGCAAATTGGGTGGCGACTCCAAATGCCTCAAAGGTGCCTTTAGGTGTCATTAGACTAGGTTGTCCTCCCCAATGTTCTATTGGGAGGAATACACCGATGATATCTCATGGCGCCCATGATCAAAAGACACAAACCAATACCTCGAATCCCAAATGTGGATTCACAAGCGAGGGCCCTTGCTGGGTACCTCCGGCGCGCGTCACAACCAGATACAAAGTCCATGGTAATATTATCCTATTTCCATTACGGAATTGGAATAGAATTCAATAGACCTGATGGCACTTGATGTTTCGTTTCACCTGCTGACAAGTTAGACATTTTGACACATATTCAGTTATGTCCTTTTTCATTCCTGGCCACCAGCAAAATTGTTTTAAATCCTGGCACATCTCGTTACCTCAAGGATGCACAGTGAATACAGTATTGTGAGCTTCATATAGCAATTTCTTCTTTAACTCATGATCGGCAGGTACACATAACCTGTTCTTATAATACAAGTTTCCATCATGCTTCACCGAATAGTCAGTCTTATCCCCATTCTTGACTTATTGCATGATCTACTGCAGCCTAGTATCATCTTTTTGAGCATCAACTATCAACTATCTCAGTCTTGGTTTAGCTTTTAATTGAGTGAACAAGGCTCCATCTGGTGCAAATCTCCAGCTAAAATGTTGCAAAGACAAAGCAAAAATTGTCTTCCTACTTAAGGCGTCCACCACAACATTTGCCTTTTCGAGATGGTAGTGAATGATACAATCATAGTTTTTGAACAACTCAAGCCATCGTCACTACCTCAAGTTAAGTTCTTTCTGTGTCAACAAGTACTTGAGGCTCTTATGATCCATGTAAACCCTGCACTTCTCACCATATAGGTAGTGTCGCCAAATCTTTAAAGAAAAATTACAGCAGCTAATTCCAGGTGATGAATAGGATAATTCTGCTCATGCAGTTTCAGCTGCCTCGATACATATGCCACTACCTTGCCATCTTGCATAAGTACAAATCCCAGACCATTCCTTGAAACATCACTGAACATAACATATTCCTTGCTCGAAGTAGGTTGTGTCAAAACTGGTGCTTCACTAAGCCTCGTTTTCAATTGCTCAAAGCTAACTTTTCATTTATCAGCCCATTCAAGCTTTACTCATTTTCGAAGCAAGCAACCTCATAAGGGGAGAAGCTATTACTAAAAATCCCTTTACAAATCATCGAAAGTAACTTGTTAGCCCTAGAAAACTTCTTACTTCTAGTACATTCTGAGGTGCTCTCCAGCTCAAAATAGGGGTTGATTTCACTAACGGTCACTCAACTTATCACTTATCGCGCAAAAGTAACCGACTTTTTTTTTTTACTTAAATGTCACTGTACTTTTAACATTTTTGCAAAAAAGTCATGTTGACCGGAATCCGGTGAGAACTATCGCCGGATTGATGACATGGCATGCCATGTCAGAAACTACATGTCGTTTAACAATATCTCCAACAAATGCTACATCTAAATTAATTTCACTCATGGTCACTAAACTTATCATTTATCGTGCAAAAGTAACCAATTTTCTTTTTTTCCAACTTCAATGTTACTGAACTTCTAACATTTTTCCAAAAAAGTCATATATTTACTATTCGTTGCCACATGTCATATGCCACGTCATCAATCCGACAAGGGTTCTCGCCATATTCCGGTCAACATGACTTTTTTGAAAAAATATTAGAAGTTCAGTGATATTTAAGATAGAAAAAAAAAAGTCGGTTACTTTTGCGCGATAAGTGATAAGTTGAGTGACCATGAGTGAAATTGACCCCTCAAAATAGCTTTAACCTTTACAGGATCGACTCTTATACCTTTAACAGATACAATATGACTAAGAAATACAACTTCCCTAAGCCAAAAATCACATTTACTTAATATGGCATAGAGTTGTTTTTCCCGTAAAATCTGTAACACAATCCGTAGATGTTGTTCATGCTCTTGCTCACTCTTAGAGTACACCAAGATATCATCAATGAACACAACTACGAACTGGTCCAAGTAAGGTCGGAATATTTGGTTCATCAAGTCCATAAATGCTGCGGGTGCATTAGTTAACCTAAATGGCATTACTAGAAACTCATAACAACCATATCGGGTTCTAAATGCAGTTTTCAGACCATCTTCACCTTTTACCCGCAGTTGATAATACCCCGATCTTAAGTCAATCTTAAAAAGACACTTGCTCCCTTTAACTGGTCAAAAAGGTCATCAATTCGGGGCAAAGGGTACTTGTTCTTTAAAGTTACCTTATTAATTTTGCCGGCAATTGATACACATCAAAGAGTACCATCTTTCTTTTTCATAAATAAGACCAGCGCACCCCAAGGAGAAACACTAGGAGTAATAAATCATTTCTCCAGGAGCTCCTGTAGTTGAACTTTTAATTCTTCTATTTCGATTGGAGCCATCCTCTAGGGTGCCCTAGAGATAGGAACTATCCGCGGATCTCAATCGACAAATCCACTTCTCTTTCTGGAGGAAGTCTAGGTAACTCTTTAGGAAATACATCCGAGAATTCTCTCATCGTTGGTATATCCTCCAGTGTAACTTTCTCCCGTTTAAAGTCGAGCACTAATGCAAAAAAAGCTTTACATCCTTTTTGAAGACATCGATGGGCTTGCATGGCTAAAATCACGCCAGACATTAGGTTGGATCGAAGGCCATGCACTACCACATTTGACTGGTTAGGATAGTGAAGTACCACTATTTTCTTACCACAATCAACAAGCCCTGTGCTTAGATAACTAGTCTAGGGTAGGGTAATTAGATTAGCAGAGAATTCTCTATCTTGGATTACTATAGGGCAATCTCTATACATTTGATTAACAGTAACACTATAGCCCAAAGGACTTGTCACAAATATATCATAGTCTAACTACTCGACTAGAGGCATTTTATTAAACATGTGCTTAGTGCATATGTATGAATGTGTAGAACCAGGATCTATTAAAGTATGCATCTCAGTATCATAGAGAAAGAGAATACCAGATATCACTTCAGGTGCATCCTGATCCTCTCGAGCCTTCATGGCATAAGCTTGTGCTAGAGCCGTAGTAGGAGGTCGATCCATCGATTTGTGCCTCCCCTATTCTAACCTGAACCACCTCGACCTCTACCTCTACCTCTACCATGAGCTACAAAATAGGTGTTTGATCCTTTTCTATCACTTCCTTATTGATCTCTAGTGGTTCCTGGATCCTTAAGGCAATTTGCCATGAAATGATCCGTGCTCCCACAACGAAAGCATCCTCCAGTTAATTTTCTACAAGTGCCAAAATGATGCCTATTGTAATGAGGACACTCTGGTGCGCTACCTTGTCCAGATAGAGAACCTCTACTAGTTCCCAATGCCACAGGAGTTCCTTGCCTCTTACCTCTGGTAGCAAAACTCTGTACTAATTCAGCTTGGGATTCTCTAGCTCTTTTACTTGAAGAGGAACCTGTAACGCCCCAATACCCTTTGGGAGGAAATCGGGTCGCCACACACGCATACACATACAAACACTCATGCGGAAGCCAAAATAGCAAACATACAAGATACATACGCAGCGGAATATCATTTAAACACAAGCTATAAAACATGTCTTAAACAAAATCTTATAGTCATTACATTGCATCATATAACTGTTCTTTATACATTACGAAATATTTTCTTTAATTAACCTTTACACAAATTTTACAAAAGCAACCTTCACTCTAACATCTACATACCATATACAAAATTGCTTTACATTTACAGAGGCTGAACATTTACAAGGCTATATAAAAGTTCTATATTATGTATATAAAAAGCTATGCCAAATACAAAAAGACTTCAACTTATACTCCTAGTGGCCACGGCCTGCAGATTTCCAACCCTCACTGAACCTGTAAACCTATATGGGAAAAACACCCGTGCTAAGCGATAACGCTTAGTGGGGATATCACATATAAAAGACTTCTAACGAAGTCACAAGCATAATCATCAAAGCGTATCAATAGTCGATATGCCAATCATCTGTGAGCATATAAAGGATATAAGCAGTTATCATACTTGTTAATGCTAAGCATACAATCAACATGCTTTGAAACATCTCTATCGTTCTCATGCAGCTTATATCATATTCATATTCTTCTAACTCTAGTTACCAGCATATATAACATGTATTCCATAATATAGCATCTCATAGACAATCATATACATATAAGCATAATAGCATACTTCTAGCGTACTCATGTACATTTATAACCTTTCATATGCACTTGTAAGCTCATATAAGCATCTCTGGTACAATGGTCATGTACTTTTTTTAGCATTTTCCATAGCTCTTTAACATGTATTAACATCTCATATACATTTAGCAAGTTCTCTATAGCCTGATTTCATACTATAAGTGGATACGGGTAAACATCTAGATACCGATGGACGGTACGAAACATCTAGAGATAGAAGTCTCAAATCATCTGGAGACCGAAGTCTCAATTCATCTAGATACCAATGGTATCAACATCTAGACACCCGTCGGTGCCAAACATCTAGCAGCTGCAATACATCTATCCCTTTATAGGCATGCCCATCTATCCACTTCTATGAATAACTCAGGCTTATAATAATCATTTCATGTCAAGACATAAGCATATTCTCATTTATATCCACTTCATGTACACTTATATCTTATAGTTCAATGTCAAGTAAGGTTCATGTATTCTATTCACTACTTACTACTAAAGCATACACATCACTCTACACACACTTACACATACCGCTTTGCACATGCTCATTCACGTCACGTTTCACATATTTATACGCTTTGGAAAACACATGATTATTCACATGGACATACATGATTCTTCATGCTTAAGATACTCAATTAGAAGTATTAAACTTGATATAAATCTCATTAACCTCATGATTAACATTTGGTAATGCTAAGTAAAGAAAATCACATGTTGGGGACACCTCACGGTGACAACTAATTCAGTTGTGACCGTGACATGCTCAAAATCTCTAAAACAGAATGCATTCGATGGTACCTCACGGTGACAACAACTTTCATTGTGACGTGACATACCTTCAAATTCTAGACAGAATGCAAATCAGGGCACCTCACTGTGATAACCAATTCTGTTGTGACCGTGGCATGCCAACTCCCATCTGGGCAGATTGCAATCTTGCATACCCCATGGTGGCAATCAAAATGCTTGTCACTGTGACCTATGCCAAATTGCCAATACACAGCTGTGTTTTGCCAAAATATAGCTGTGTTCAACAACACACTTACAATCCTTTTACACATATTATTCACATGCCTTCACATCTATCACCAATTCAATTACACTATCCTCATACACTTATAAGTATGCAATATGCACTTGGTTCATGTGTCAATATGCAATTAACATGCCAATAATCATAATTCTTCATCACACACATCACCTAAAATTAAGGTTCATGCTTGTTCACTTGTTATACTCATACTATTGTTCAATACTCATCACACATCAATTGCATACTTCAATTACACTTCTATCAAATAGCACATAATCATGCTCAATATCTCAAACTACCTACTCATACAGTAAAGTTAATACATAAACACATATATCTCAAACCTCAAAAAGCAGATTGCTGACTCTATCTCTATCTAGACCTTCTCCTTGCCTTTAGCCTTTCTTTGATCCAACAATTCTTGCACAATCATTCAAAACACCATTTTAGTCCATTACTGAAACCAATACAAAACCAAAATAAAAATGAAGAAGAAGGAGATATACACAACTCGCAACTCTAACTTACCTTCTTGGTTTACTGCCTCACACCAATCCAATTCAGGTTTTCGGATTTAATTGAAAGGAAAAGCTTAACTTAATGAAATGAAGAAGAAATACAGAAATAGGGAAAGTTGGAATGGCCGGATCAAATGAATCTCAATCCCCTTCTGCCTCTCAACTTTCACTATATATTGTATGAGGGGAGTTGGTTGGCAAGAGGTGCAGTCCACACGTGGAGTGCACTCACCTCTTCCACCAAACTTCCACCTCACTCCATGGCAAATAGCCAATCAGTCCCTCTTTAAATTCTGCCTTTTAAATGCCAACTCTTTCTCTTTCAATTACTCCCTTGCATACATTGATCTCATACTTACTCCAATCACATATGTACCCCATTATGTAATAGATGTCACACCCCAAATCAGGCCTAGTCGGAATTGGCAAGCTAAGTCGGATAAGTGATGGCTATTTCGGTAATTTGTGCATGTGGAATTGGAGTATTAATGACCTAATTGAAGAAGTAATTAAAGTTTGTAAAGAAAGAATTATGCTAGTGAGTAAAGTGCAAGCTTGTCAAAAGACTAAAGAATAATAAGACAAGATATTTTGGTTGGAGCCAATAGGAGGCTGCCATGTGGTTGGTGTGTGTGTGTGTGTGCAATTAGTGAGAAGAGAAGAAAAAGGAAAAAGAAAGAGAGAAGGAGGCAGATCACATTCTGCCCTCTCCTCCTCCCCTTCACGTTTTCTTTCTTCTCTCTTCTCCCTTCTTGCTCTTCATCCCCTGGTCTTGTGTGTGTACTGGAGTTCTTTGGGAAGTCTTAGAGGCAAGATTGAAGAGGTAAGTTGCGGTTTAGGGTTCCTGCGTTTTGGATTTGCTTCTTCTCCTTCTTTTTCTTCTGGTTTATTTGAGTTAGGGTTTGGATTAAGGATTTTGTGGGTTTTATTTGTGCAAGTAATTGGTGACAAGAAGAAAGATAAAGGAAAAGGGAAGGTTTAAGGTTGAAGAGAACAGCTGAGTTGTGCTTCAAAGAGGTTTGGGAGCTCTGTGTTATTCATTTTCATTTTTGGGTTTTGTCTCTGCCCTACCTTCTCCTTGGATTATGAATGGTTATTTGTGTTTGATTTCCAGAAATTGAGTGTTTGATATGAGTTTATGCAAGATTTGTTATGGGTATTGTGTTAGTAATGCATGATTTAGGTTTGAGCTATATGTATATTGATTTGGAATGGGAATTACGTGAATCTGATAGCCTCTATTCTTGACCTTCTGGGTTTTTCGTTACTGGATTATTTTGATGTTCATCGTGTTCCTAGGAGAGTATGGGTTTTGTGAGGAGATGAACACGTGACGTGCTCAAGAGCATGAGACGTGCTGATCTTCTTCCTTGTCCCTCTGTTTTCTTCCTTTCTTCTTTTCTGTGTTTTGCCTTTCTTCGCTTTGCTGTCTGTGTGTCGTGCATGTTCGTCCGAGTCGTGTCCTGGGTGAGTGTCTCTTCTTCTATTTTCTTTTTCTTTTCTTTTAAGCAGGAGCACAAGTCGTGCTCCTCAGCACAACTTGTGTACCTTTAAAATCCCAGGAGCACAAGTCGTGCTCCTCAGCACGACTCATGCCCCTCTCAGCACCTATCCCTCCTATTTTCAGCAAACGTTTTTGGGTCTTTTTCAATCCGGTTTCTTCTATTTTGAGTTCTTTAGTCCTCATTTATGTGTTCTTAATGTGCCAATGATATAAATGGTAATTTAGCTTGGCCAAATAATAAGTAATGTATGCCATATTGTATGTTATATGAACTTGCTTTTATGCCCATTATATTACGGATTATGCACGATAAATTATATGTTGTGATTTAAAACATGATTTGTATTATTTTTCTGAAGTAAGTGTTTATTGAAATAATAACATGTCAATATGTGATTATGATATGCTTAGTAAGGGTGATCCTTGTTAGACTATTATTTGATTTAAATTGTATAATTTGGTTTGTCAATGTTAAATATTACAAATTGTATCGCATATTGCTTTTTGAAATACAATTGATTTATGAATGTCTAATGTCATGGTTCTTCATTATGAACATATTCTAGTAAAATGTGAAAATGTGTTATGCATATCTCAATTCACGATTCTCCCCTAAGACTAATATGTTATAGTTAACATGAGTACCACTATTGTATGATTAGGGTTTTGTATTGATGATCTTTGGTGTAATGGTAATTATTCATATAGTGTGTTGACTGAATTGTATGGTGTGCTTATTTATTCTCATTTATGCATGAATGATATACGAACAATTTAATGATTATCATGGAATGAGTTTGATTTACTATGCAAGCTTAAGAATTGTGATCCTTGCTATTAATAATGTGCTATGCTTAAATGTGATTGGTGTTATGCATGACCTACGAGAGTCAGTCTAGTGGATAATTAGGCATGCCTAATAGAGTTTATTTAGCTGCAGCACCTTTGGACGTTTGGACCCTGATCAGGTCTCCATTTGGTTCCTCGCGAACCCTTTTTATGCATTCGGATCCTCGCGATCCTTTTCTTATGCATTTGGATCTTGTTTAAGGTCCCTACTGTAAAAATGTTTTAAAAGTGATAAAATAAAATGGTTTTCGACTCGTACCCGTAAGGTATGCTATGCGTTCAATTCGTACCCGTAAGGTACACTATGCGTTTACTCGTTATCCACTATTGGGAGTCAGCAGGTGTTCTGTTTGCTTTGATTCGTTTCGATATGATTATCAGAATGTGATATCCGAATGAGTATGATTTTGGACATGCGAATCAGATATTCATTCGAATGTGATTGTGAATCCCTGAATGGGGTGAATGTGACCCAAGCATGTGTATTGTGCATGATTATCCACATGTATCATTTAGTGAATGTGTTTGTACACAGTCAATTATGGATATAAGTATGTGAACTAAAATGTGTATGACTATGATCACGATCTCTCGAATGCCATGTATATAGTTTATTATGTTATGCTTATGAGAATGTGAATCCGATTAGTTATGTTTTTAAGCATCTGAATTAATATAGATATGAATGTGAGATTGAATTTCTGAATGCTATGGTTAAATTGTATAGTAATGTGATTTTGTGCTATTAACTGTTATGGTTAATACGTGAAATTAGTATGAATATGATCTTTAACTAGCAAATGCAACGAATTTAATATTATGCTATATGTTTCTTTGGTCTTAGCTACCGTAGTATCTTCGGCATGTTATCATGTGTTAATGTTTCATGGCATGATATTTTATGTATTAGAGTTGCGCAGCGGAGGTGCGGTGGTTTGGACGTCGTCCCTTGGGTTTCGGCTAGTGTATGTGTCTTATGGCATGACGATAGTATGTTTGGATATAGAGTGATTTTGCATGGTAGTTGGGTGCGTTATTACATGGTACTCTTATTGCATGTGTATGGGTTTTCAGTTAATGTTTGGGTTATTGGTATGAAGGCTACATGTGTAGTTGTTGAGTAGCTAAGCATGATGCGGTTTGATATCTGATACCTCGGTAAGTATATGCATATGAGATTGTATGTGTTTCTGCTTGATAATACCAAATGAACAATCAGGTAATGTGCATATGAATACAGATATGAATTATTATATGAATGCCTTACTTTTGCAAGCATACATAAATGTATGTGTTATGAATGTCCACATTTGCCATTGTGAATCTGTTATGCCTTGGCGACCATTGTGAATGGCCGTCCATATTCTTATGTATTCTCCCTACTAAGCGTTATCGCTTAGCACGGGCTCTTTCCCCGTGCAGATGGCAGGTTTAGTTTTGTTCGAGTCACACATCTGCAAGGTCGGCTGCGTAGAAGCTAGAAGTTTTGTATTTTGTCCAGCTTCTGTATTTTGGATTTTGTATTTCTGTAGTCTTATGTATATGTAAGGATTTGGATGTGATTTTGGGCTATGTAAATGTTATTATATTTTTGTATTAAGTTATCCCTTTATTTTATCATTCGCCTTATGCTTCCGCTAAATGATCACATGTATGCTTGTGTATATGCTTCCGCTCAGTGCCTGCGTGTGTGTGAGTTAATGCACAACCAGTTTTTGCCCGCAAGGTAAGTTTTTAATTATCCCGTATTTATACGTGTATGATTATGTATGAATGTATGCTTCTGCATAGTATATGTGTTCATGTATGTGAGTAAGCGTCGGTAGCGCACCCGCATCCTTCCAACGGGGACATAGGGGGTGTTACAATGGATACCACTAATCCTTTTAAGGTACATTTTGGGGTCCCCTGGAGTAACTGCTCCTTTGATTTCTCTTACGATTGATCATCTCCGATCTTTCAACTTTCATAGCCGCTTGCACTATCTAGTAGAAATTCACCGGTTATATGGAGGTAGTAACTTCCACATTTCTCTTGATGGAATCATTCAAACCGTCTTTGAATTGTGTACATTGGAATGATTTAGTGAGAACCAATTTCGAAGCATATTTACTAAGACTGCTGAATTCCTTCTCATATTTAGCTATAGACATATTCTATTACCTCAAATTTAGAAACTGCTTCCACTTTCTCTCCCTGTAAGCTTTAGCAATATACTTACTCTTGAATTTTTGCATAAAGAAATCCCAAGTAAGTGGATTCGAGTACTAGGGATGGCGTCAACCCAATTTCCACCAATCATAAGTGGTACCTTGCAAAAGGGAAGCCACATAAGTAGCCATCTGCTCTGGACGAAATCTCACTTTCTCAAACACTCTTTGCAACTTCTCAAGCCAATACTCAGCTTTATTAGACTCCTCCAAACTCGTACCATAAAATTCTTCAACCCCTTGCTTCCTAACTACATCAATTGGAGCTCTAGGGGCTGTCATCCTGTCTAAAACACGTGCCATATCTTGTGAAATTTTAAGCAAGGCTTCAATTGGCACGACGGGAACATCTCGGTCCCCTCTTGATGGTTCAGCAGGACCCGAGATCAATAGATCTCGATCCCTAGGATTCACACTTTCTGCTGACCCTTCACCAGTATCCCAGGATGAGTCCATTCAGAACATAATAAGAAGACAAGAACATCCGTATTAGGCCAACACAATCCTATGAATACACAATCGGGTTCAACTAGTTCTCTAGAGTCACCTGAACATATGCTCTGATACCAATAAATGTAACATCCCTTATACCCCTTCCAATGAATAAGATAGTGTATGAACATAATACATGTCTAATAATCAGAAATATAAAATTTCATCATTTCACTAGACTATATAAAAATTTGTAACAAGAATCCATAAATCATTGCGTTACTCATAGATGTTCTAATAATATACATATTTGATTACTGTGTTAAAATATATAATTACTAGCTAAAAAGACATAAGATACAAAAGTTATATGAAAAATGAAACATATTGGTTCTTCTATAGGTGTGTTGGCCTTGACTAACGCAAGACATCCTTAGCACTAACTTTATCTTCTGTACCTACACAGATAGAACACCTGTGCTAAGCGTAAAGCTTAGTGGGGAAATAACATGAAATGGACGACTACTCATAGAAGTTGACGAAACCAAAAACACATAATGTATGCACAACATAGATCATCACTAGGTATATAATACATAATCGTCACCTCAGTGTAAATAGAGTAGAGAGTAACCATATATCTATAGTGAGCATAATTCAGTTCATAGTAATAAGCATGTATCATTATCATACAATTGCTCGCATTAACCTAAGGGAGTGGATAAAGGGAAGAGTAATAAATGGTGGTACCGAAAGGTACAAATGGTGGTACCTAAAGGTACAATATACTTTAATCATGCTATTCTTTTCTTTTTACAATAAATATGACCTAACGGGGTCCACATGGTAGAACGGTAGCTGCAGCAATCGGAGTCCCTATAGGTATGCCTATCTACCCACCACTCTGTCTAAAGCAGGCAGAAAAGCATATAATCGGGTTTTAGCCACTGTATAGGTTTATCATGTCATGGTTTCAAGTAAAGATTTACATGGTACATATATTCCTCATTTGAGTAGTTCACAAAATAGAACAAAAATACCCTAATTATCATTTATTAATGATAAATAATCATTGCATAAAATTCGGTATCATTTAGAAGCCATTTGATAACAACAATTCATAAACAATTTTTGGAAAAACAATGGTCACACGGCGGTAAGAAAAACTTGCCTGCTTTGTGAAGTTCTGGCATTTAGGCATTTTCAAAACAGAATGCTTTTACATGGCGGTATGGACATTCCTGACTACCGTGTAAAGGACACCACATGGCGGGCAGAAAGTTTTGACCACCATGTGGGATATCCAAAATCACCAATTGCTAAACAGAATGTAGTTACACGGTGGTAAGGATATTCCTGACTGCCGTGTAAACTACCCCATGGTCTACAAAGTTGGACAGAATGCCTTTACATGGCAGTAAGGGTTGACCTGTCCGCTTTGTAAACCCAGGACGACCACATTTTCTTAACTTAACATGATCACACGGCGATAAGGATATCCCTAACCGCCGTGTAACCTAACACAACTATCCCATTTCCATTAAAATACAGCCGTGTTTTCAAAAGCATAGCTGTGCTCATCTGGAAATTCGACATGCTCTGTTTTTCCACTCTAATCTCCCAAACAATACTAATTCATTTCTTCCACACAAATCACACCACAAAAGCATTTCTCGTACACAAACAACTTCGTAAAGCTATTAATAACATTAATAGACGTAGACAAATACTTCATCACCTTCAAATTTATAATTAACCATAAATTAAATATAAAAGGTAAAGAATTCCCAAACCTCAAAATTCACTTTTCCTTCCATTCAATCCCCTGTTTTCTTCCTTTTTCTCCTTTTTCTTACCTTCATCAACTACAATATCAAGTTCTAGTAGCAAAACTATATCAGTTCCACAAATACCACAACTTGCACTTTAACCATTAAGAAGATAATGAACGTGAACTTATTCTTACCTTAAAGCTTCAAAACCACTTTTAAACTAATCTACTACTTGGAATTTAGCTTGCATAATCTTAAACAACTTTTCAAGTGCAAGAAGAAGAGAATGGTGGTTTTGGGGGAAGGAGAAACCGACTAGCTCTTTTTTATTGGGTTTTTCGAAATGATTCAACATTATTGCACAGCGAAAATAAACAAAATCCAAACAGGATCCATGTATTTCAATTGATTCAAAGAGGAATTAAACAATAACTAACATGTTGTAATGCAGAAAAATCAAAATTAACTCCTTAATTTGGACTGTAGGATCTGCTTCAATGAGCAAACACCCTTATGGTATCCACACGCATGAACCAATGAATAGATAATCGCAAGGATGCTAGCTCCATTTCATGCAACTGAATTTTAAATAGTTTTCTCTACGTTTTTCTTTCACAAAGAAAAAGTGGCAGCTAGGTTATTGTGCAGCCCCTCTTAAAAATAAAATTTTGGTTTATCTTAAACATATATCCATATATATATGTATCTACTTAAAACCTAGAGAGATAATTTAGGGATATTCTCGCTTATTCAAAATAAGATATATATATATATATATATATATATATTGTAACACCCCTTACCCATACATAGCACATCGTATGATAACATAGGCAGCGTGCGAAGACAAGTGAAGGATGCTACAGGCGAAAACACGCTGGAAATAATTACAGAAGCAAAACTATAAAATTTCTTCAATTCACAAACACTCACATAATACGAAAAACAATCATATATAATTTGTATCACACTTTTCATTAAAATCTTAGTACATGCCATTCACTTAATACAAAAAAATAATAAATTACATTACAATTATTAACCATAAACTCCAATCAACAAACTACTACAGAGTCGTTGGCCAAACTGCTGCGGATTGTCCTCAGCGACACGAATAACTCCAAACCTGCATAGATACACACCCATGCTAAGCACAAAGGCTTAGTAGGGAAAACACGTAATATGGATGACTATTTACAGTAGTCGTCAAACAATACACACATAAATAAATTATCTAATATAAAATCATGTATATATATAAATACCTATTCTAAGCACATTTAATGATTTTATTCAATTGTTGTATAAAATTAATCATAAACAAATCATATTTATTGAGTTCATCAACTTAGTGAAATAGAGTGACAATTTAATTAATACATACTTTTCGAGACTCACTACTCATATTTCTCATGTCATTCACTCATGCTGGTATTCCAAAGGGAAACAAAATTGAAACTCATAGGCACTCAATGGTGCTATCACATTTTCGCATAGGGATCTATACAGGATCTAAGAACAGGTGCATGAAGCACTAATTCGGACAACATATAAGTCACAATAGATAATATGTTCACATTCATATCAAAAGCTTAATCACATACTTTCTTGCAAGTCATCACATACACTTATCAGTTCATAACTTATTATTCCATTAACATTTTTTTGTTCATTTATTGCCCACTTGTCATGGGGGTGGATAACGAGTGAACACATTGGTACCCGTGGGTACGAGCAAAAGCAATTTCATCCATTTTTATTCAAAAATATTTTCACATGAGGGGATCTTAAACAAGATCCAACTTATAAGGATCGTGAGGACCCAAACGGTGACCTAATCAGGGTCCAGAACACATTAAGGCTGCAACTAATAGAACTCTATAGGCATGCCTATCTATCCATGGCTCAACTATTGCAGGCTAGATTACTTGTCTAATTATCCGCATAATATAGCATGGTAATTTCAATAAACAATATTATATTACTTAGTAGCTTACTCACCCATATGATATAACATATTATAGTTCACACATTGAATCGCATATAATCCATAAGTAAGAAACCATGCAAAGTATATTAAACAAATAACATTCATAGTACAAAGGAGGGTCATGCTCGCCACAGAGATGAATTACATCATATGTTGCGCCCGCAACAGAGGGCTGGACGGCCTCCGTCGCACTCGAGTACAAGGTCGCGCTCACGACAGAGAGTGTCCGATGGAAGATCGTATCACAAGTTTTCTGTCAGGCTCGCGACATAGGTGACACTCGTGATAGAGACGAGCATCACGTTTCGTCATAGTCCTACAAAGCTCTCTTCAAACACTATCTCCTTAAAACACCAAATGAACTCTTTGCCCATGACACATATCCAAACACCTCAGATTATTCAATTGCAAAGAATTATTAAATATTTATATAGCCATTTCAAAAATCATTTTACATATGAAAGATTTATTTTGTTCTCGGTTCACGTCATAATCATTTAATTCAATCTTAACATTGCATAATAGTTTTAAACCATAATTAAGCCTACTCGAGGCCCGAATTACTAATAGCCTAATAAACTTTCTATACCTCATCATATACATTCTACATTCCTTTAAACAAGTACCAAGGTATTCTTAGAGTTCCAGTCAAACGTCATCTCTTATACATGAATCAGTTTCTAAGATTTGGTTCAGACTTAGAACAGTATTCCTAGCTTCCTACATACCCTAAGAATTGGGAATCAGAATCCTGTAGTTCTACTAGTTCAATATACAAATTATAGTATTTCACTTCAAATCCCCTAACATAATATATATCATGTCAATATTGGACGTATTTGAAAGTGTTTAACTCATTAAAATTTTAAGTAAATTAGCCAATATTCTTATTTATAACCTTAGTCACTTATATTCCTAAGTGGTAGCCATTTATTTACTCTTTTACAAGCTCTAAACATGTAATGGATACGTCTTAAAAAGTTCTGGTGAAGTTCGGGTGTATTTCGAAAGGAAAAACATACCAAAATACACAAACTAGAGGAGGGTAAAGGTGGGCAATGATTCCTGCCAACCAAAAGGCTCAAAATAAGAAGAAAACCCTTATCAAGCAGGTTCTATCGTGCTCGCGACAGAAGCCTGCTTCAGGTTTCCCGTGAAAACAATATACACAACTACTTTTCACTTCATCCTTGAAACGCCTAAACCAACATCTAAACCTCATTTTTAAGCAAAACGTCCTTCTTAACAAATGATCCCTATGATGTTAGATTTCATATGGAAAAGACTTCAGATCTATTAAGCATCTAAAACTTAAGATATGATCTAAACAACCTACAATACTCTAGTGAACCCGTCTAAGTAAAGACACCTTGGCTTTTGCCATTTTTAAGAATCTTAGAGCCAGAATTTGCTTATGACTATTTCTGAGACATTTTTAGGTATGTATCTTAGATTTTCAATGGCACTAGATTCATACTATTTGAACATCTAAAACTCTACTTATACCTAAAACAATAACCAAAGGTCTAGTGAAATCTCGTCAGAGTTTCCCCAAGAAATTCAAACTCTCTAAATTCAAGCAAATCCACAACCAAATTAACACAAGCAATCCAATTTAACAAAATACATATCAAAAAAACAACTCATCTATACACATGTATATACATACATCAAAGCATATAAATTTTCCAAACTTGACTTCCTTGGCTCTTATAGGCTCAAATGATTACACCTCTTAGCTCACATACCCTTCTATAGGCACAATCCTCCAATTCCTCATCAAATACACGTATAACATTAATTTAGATTTCCAACTATACCATGAGAAATTGAAGAAACCAAAAGCTCATAACTTACCTTTCCAACTCAAACTCCTCACCAAGAGCACTTGAACTTGAAAATTCCATCATTCAAATCTTAGGGCTTGCAACAAGAATGAGGGGATGGCATGGGAAGAAGAGGAAGAGGAAGAGGAAGAAGAAGGAGAGGGAGATCGTGACATTCTCTCTCTCCTTAAATACCCCAACAAATTCAATCCTATCTCTAATACCACATGTCCCTTTTCTATTGGTCCTTATTAGATTTTTATGTCAAATTATCCATTTTAGTCCACATCTTCTCCTTTAATTATACAATAGCATAATACATAAATATAATTTTTACATTGGCCCACAAACAATCCTTACTCCTTCAATTAAGTCCTAAATTTATACCTTAAAAATTTACAATTGGCCGCACTTATCGAAACTTTTACATTAATACCGAATTCGTCCTTTCGGCACACTTGACACCATAACTTACATACATTAGGCATATTACTAATCCATTCTCATAAATTGGCCCTCATACTTACTTATTCGCTTCTATTAAATCCATATATGCAAAATGATAAAATTACCCTTGCCTCCCTTTTCTTAATCCTGATCAAATCTTTTTTCCTGCTTAATCACTCCGACCATCAAATCATGCAATTTTGATCACCAATATCCCTAGACATATACAAATCCTTCTAGGGTACATTTTGGGGTGTTATATATTTATTTCTTATTCAAAATAATAAGAAATATTATATGTATATATATTTATATAATTTCAAAATTAAATATAAATATCTATATTTATATAATTTTGAAATACCCTAATTAAAATCTTGTTTGTTTATTATGGTCTTGGTGTGTGACCCAATAGGTTTATATTAAGTTGGCAGTGGGCCCAATTCCATAATAGGCCCACAAGTCATAATTGGTCTCTAGCAAGACATTATGACTACCCAAATAATATAAATATCGTTAGTCCGATTTTAACTTAAAAACATAACATGTTATTATCCTTTTATCACATGATATCTTGTTTGAACATAAGTCATTGTCTATGTCAAACTTATATTGTTCAAACATGTAATTTTTTGATCACTAAGTAAACTGATAAATTCAAATGACATTGATCACACTATCAATTCATTTGAGCACGGCCATGCATTTACAGTCCTACTTATCGAGGGGCCTAATAGATATCTCTCTCATGAGAGAGGGATAAATTCCATCTTGATTATTCAATTTCCTCTGCATAATTCACATCATGCCCAATCGTTACCTTTGTGATTATCCAATTAAAGATAACATTTGATTATGCCAAAACACGGTGTTCTTCATGTAGGAATCTGTGATAATTTGAGGTCTAAGGATTTAATAACATAACAATAAGAGATCACTTATGACACTATCCCATGTAGTGATCTCATAGTGGGTCTATCCAGTACCTTGTTCTCTAACAAGTACCTACAGATTTGATTTATATCATCATATGTAACCATCTCATGATTATCGAACAAATCTATACTAGTCTTAATTTATCTTTATGCCCTTTAGTGAAAAATAAATTGGGATGACACGAATAACATGGTTATTCATAAACACTACAATAAAGTAACATACCAATAATATTAATGTGAAGAAAACCATTATATAAATGAAATTTATAATCATTATGTCTATAACAACCTGATTCGTACCCGAGAAGAATTTGTAGTGATAATTGTATGGTGAGGGTACAAGAGCAGTTGTGTCTGTATGGAATTGTGACTTGGTAAGGATATAATTGTAAGAGAAAATAAGTGTATGAAGGAAAGAATTTAATAGAGGGACTAAAGTGGAATTTGGCCTAAGAAATTAGTGAAAGTGAGCAAAATCCGAGTTTTATCGCGAGCGCGATAAAACACTGCTTGGGAAATTCAACAAAAGCTTGACATGTGGCAGTTTGGGGGAGTGACACCTAGACTTGGGTATACTTTAAATAGAGAGAGTAAATGAAATTTGGTGGCCTTAAATTGGTTATGTAACACCCCGCCATCCCCGTTGGAAGGATGCCGGAGTGCCACGCGGGCAAACACATATAACAAATCCATATACACATGTATAAATAAAAACCAAGTGAAATGTAAAGAAACTTTTAATCATTTATAGTAAAGCCTTTAACATATACATATATATATCACTGTTGATTTACAAAAAGGCCCGAAAGCAAATACATATACAAAAATATACTTGTTCCTTTACAAAAATTTACTTTGCTATACACAAGCCATATACAAAAAATACACAGCGGAAGACTTCAAAAATAACTTCATCAAAAGACTCCTAGTGGCCGACCTGCAGATATCTGACTCCAAGCTAAACTCGCCACCTGCACGGGAAAAGAGCCCGTGCTAAGCGATAACGCTTACTGGGGAGGAACAAAACAAAATAACAACATACATATAACATATGTGCAACAATACTATAATCAATATACAAGGTGCATATCATCAGGTTATACAAGAATTTATATGCATCATATCCATTTAATCTTGTTAATAAACATCTCAACATATACAATACATATACACATATAGCCTGATTAGTCGGAAAAAAACTCATTAGAAGTGGATACGGTCCAATGGATACTGATAGAACAAAGTATCCCAAGCATATAGAGACATAAGTCTCAAACATGTAATTTTCATATAAAGACCGAGGTCTCGCTTTATTTCCATATAGACCAAACATGGTCGAAACAAGGATCCAAACGGACCCGCATATATCATTTTATCATATAGCAGCTGCACACATACTCTGACCTAAGTAAGCGCTTACTTATCCACTACTATGACTATTCAGGCTCAAATGATACAACTCAACAATTCATATATCAAATCATGAGAATTTCATTAAATACTAGCTTATAAATCATGTATACTTGTATAATAATCAAATTCAGAAACATTTAAACATATAAATATTAACTACAGAAGGTAATAAGAACAAATAGCTCATATTGAAAAAGTCCCTGTTAAATAAACTATAAACATGTAAATCATGTATATTAATTATTAATCATGTATACAAAACCCAATATTAAGCAATTATTAAAACACAATACAGATTTTAAATCAAATATTTGTCATGTAGTGCAAAAATTCTTGAAATCAGAAGTTAAACTTCAGTTTTAATAAAATAGGGCAGCAGGGGAAGGCTGGTCACGCCGTGACCATTCATCACGTCGCGTGACGCAGGCTTCACGCGAGCGCCAGGCAGAGGAGCAAGGCAGTCACGGCGTGACCACCAGTCACGTCCCGTGACGCCTGTGAGAGGAGAGGGAGAAGAAGTCACGATCTCGTGACACACAGGGAGGCAGGCGAGGTCGCGAGGCGTGATGCTCCATCACGTCGCGACTTCGCCAAGAGAGGCAGGTCACGGCGTGATGCTTCATCACGCCACGTGACTTCCCAAAGAAGGGAGGTCACGGCGTGATGTCTCATCACGTCACGTGATCTTCCTCTCACAGCTTCTTCTCCTTCATCCAACTTCTCAGAATTTCCAGAAAAACACAGAAAACCAGAAAACGTGAAAAACAGAGTACAACCAAAACTCAACCCCCAGTTTGTCTAAATACATTTTTCATGCAATAATTATGCAAAATACGTACCTTTAAGTCTTCTGGGCACAATTACAGCAATTATAACACAAATAACACCTTTTTACTATTCAAACAGAGATGAAACCAGAATGTCAACATATCAGGATTTCTCATTCAAATTCATGTACATTCATCTCATTTACCAACTCACTTTATTCATTTCTACCTAAATCATGTAAACACAGTACACTTCTCATGCATCTTTATAAATGAACACATATAATCAATGTTAACACAAACAACAATTAGGATCCAAAATTGAGAAAAGCAGACACTCCCAAACCTGTACTGAAGCTCAAGATGAACGACCACTGCACTTCTCAATCCACAATCTTGCCCTTTCCTTTCTCCTTTCTTTTATCTTCAGAAGCTTGCAACAAATGAAACCACAGTTCATTAACCAAGAACAGAATCCCTATAATCCAACGAGGAATGAGACGGAAATTAACCAAAAACCAAGAAAACTTCTGCCACTTACCTTCTGAAGCTTCAAAACCTAAAACCCAAGCTCTCCAAATAGATGATCATACACATGCAATGGGGAAAAGAAAGAACAGAAGCACAAGAGAAGAGAAGTGATTTACGTGAGAGAGAGAGCAAGAAAGAGAAAAACCTCAAGTCTTTTGTTTCCAGCCAACTAGAATTTCCTCAGATCTTTCTTTCCCTCACCCACGTACACACCCACTCTCCACTTGGCACACATGCACAATTCCTCAAATCCACTTAATCCTCTTTTACCGTTTGATCCAAAATAATTACCAAACAGTCCTTGTCAAAATACTCTTTCCTCACTAAACTAGACATTTGCAATTAAACACTATTATTTCCTTGCAAACTAATCCTCTTTCACTAGTAAATTACCCAATTACCCTTAATTGTCCAATTAAAATTCTAATTTCCAAATAAGCCACTTGTGGGGTGTGACAGGTTAGTTGGCCGGCCATCATCTCTTCTTCTCCTTCTTCATTCCTTTGTTCCTCATTTTCTACATTTTTCCATCTTTTGTTCTTCATTCCTGCTTTCCTTCTCTTTCCTTCTTATTTCTTCTTCATTTGATTAACCTAAAGAGTTGACTTGGATTGGTTTAAAGAGAGTTGTTAGAGGCTAGTGAAGCTATTGACAAGAGGAAAGAGAAGGGCAAGGACAAGGTTTGAGCAAGAAGAGAGAAGTGATTCAAGCTGCGTTTTGAGGTTGGGATCGTTTGTGGTTTGTTGATGCATGCTATTGAGCTATTATTATACTTGATTGATTTCTAGATGCATGATAAATGATTAGGAATTTCAAAGCTTTGTATAGTTCAACAGCTCTCTTAGTTGTTAAATTGAATATGATTTATTATTGATGAGTAATTTGAAGTGATTATATGATTTGATGATTATGTACATGTTAGTATGCATGTGATTAAAGTATTAAATGTGAAAAGTTAGCTTCTGTAGAGTTGTGTTGTTCAGCTTGTGCTTGGGAAAATCATCGCGACAGAGCGCGGTCATCCAAGTTTTCACAAAGGAGTTCTTTGTTGCTAGCATGATAAGGAGTTCGGTAGTTGAGCTGCGGCCGGGCTGATTTCCTATCGCGGGCTCTTCTGCGTGCGCGAGCGCGATCGAAGCCTTTCTGGCTTCTGTCACGAGCACGGCCATGAGTGTGTGTGCGACAACAGCAATCTAGCTTTCTGTCGCGGGCGCGACGAGCTGTCACGAGCGCGACCCTTCCTGGCATTTTGAATAGTCTTTGTTTTGATATTGTGCATGAATTTTCATTTATGCTGTGCATGGTTTGCTTAGTTAATACTTGAGTTGATTTGATGTATAGTGATTTAATAGATATTTGAATATAGGTAGGGTATTTGATTTATTGTATAGAGTTTATATGTATAAGCCTGAATGGTCATAGTAGTGGATAGATAAGTATGCTTATAAAGAGTTAGAGTGCAACTGCCCGTGTCACACCCCAACCTATACCAAGGAGACTTCCATACAGATTGGGGGAGAGGCCTCCCTGGATAGATAGGAGTGTCACACCCCACTAGTACAAACATGCAACCATTACATATATAGAGCGACATATCGGAGATAATTAAAAACTTCAATACTGAGAAGAATGATTTTGAACAAAATGTATACTTTATTAATATACCAAAAGAAGGTCTTTACATATTACATCAGATTACAAAAAGGAAACAATTTACAAAAGCCCAATATACACTGTTCAAAAGGGCTAACAAAACATTACATCTATTACAAAAAAAAATAAAGGAAAGCCTATACTATAAAACTTCAGAACTCTAATTGCGTTGGCCTTCCCGATGCGACACTCCCAACCCGAGGCAATTGAAAACCTTCCACACCTGCACGGATAAACACCCGTGCTAAGCGAAATCGCTTAGTGGGGAAATACACAATGCATGACCGCCACTCACAGTGACGGTAACAGAAAACACATGAAAACAATACAATTATGATCATATAATCATACATAATTAATTCAGAAATTTGTATTCTCATCCAAAAATTCCAGTATAAAACATAATGACACCTGCTTAATCATAATGAGTGGATAACGAGTACATATAGATACTTGAGAGTATCGATATCGTCACATATACATATAGATACCTGAAGGTATCAAATCATTCTTTTTATTTTGTTTCCAAATTCTTATTACGTGGAATCTTAAGAAAGATTCAGACAGAGGGATCGCGAGGATCCAATCGTGGGACCTGATCAGGGTCCAAGTCGTACATATAGCTGCAGCGGCACATAACTCTATTAGGCATGCCTAACTATCCACTTATCCGACACTAGCAGGTTATGCAAAATCTTATCACCTTTACATATATATTATTCGTGCAAAAAGATAATCAAAGCTTAATGAAAACTGCATGCAAAAGAAATTAAGTCATTAAGCAAAAAGGAAAAGAAATCAAGTTTGGAAGTCGCGCCTGTCGCGCTCGTGACAACTGTCGCGCTCGCGACAGAGACCAAAACACAACTACCCGCTGAGTCTCGCGGTCGCGAGAGAATCTCGCGCTCGCGAGAGGGCGAAGGCGCCACTCTCTGTCGCGCTCGCTATAACCGTCGCGCTCGCGACAGAGGAGAGCCCAGCAAACGCTCGGAGGTTGAGCGCTCTGTCGCGCTCGCGACGTATGTCGCGCTCGCGACAGAGAGTTCCCTCGAGCTCTCGGCGCGACGTTTCTCGCGCCGGCGCGAGGGCCAAAACCTCCGCGCTCTGTCGCGCTCGCGACAGTGTCGCGGTCGCGACAGACACGGGTTTTTCAGCTCTTACGCCCAAATTCTGCAGAAAACCTATACAAATCACATCCAAACTTCCAAAATTGATTCCAAACCTCAAAATTAAGCAGCGCAAGCATTCACAACTCGTAACATAAATAAAAACCCAGCTTTAACACCATTTATCTCAATCAAATCAAGTCAATTACATATCTAATTCTAAGAATTTCCAAAATAGCAATTTTGACAACAATTATAACTATTCACATTATTTCCCATAAATCCTTCAACAATACTCATTCTTTCACATCACGTATCACACAAATTTCGATTCAAGTTATAACAGCACAACTCATAAACCCAATCAAAACAAAAACACATTTATCAAACTCAAATCACAAAAACACACAAAAAGATGAACAATCCCAAACCTTCTCTCCTTAGCTCCTAATCACGAGCTCCGCTTCCGCTAGCGATTCCTTTCCCTTTATCCGGTCTAGGAGCCTCCTCTGAACCACAAACCCATAACAATCAAGACCAAATTTTACAACTACCCAAACATACATATATAATTATAAAACCTAGAGAAGAGGAAGAAGAAGAATCTAAAACACCCATAACCCCAACTCACCTTTAAGCTTTCAAAAATCCACAAGCTAATCAACTCTAATTACTCAATTAAGGAAGTGGGAGCAAGATTATGTAAAGAAAAGGAAGAACAAAGGAAGAAGAAGAAGAAAAGAAGAGAGTGTGGCGTGAGGGAAAGAGAAGGAGAACGGGAAACCACAAGGAAAGGGCTGATCTCTCTCTCTCTCTCACTCACCAAACTCATAAATGCTAGCCTATCCACTTTGCCACTTGTCAAACTCTCCAAAAGACACATGTCCTAAATCATACCCTACTCCCATGCTTTACTTTACATACTAATTTATCTCTTATTCACACTTTATTTCTATACACCCACTTATACTATATCCTAACTCCTCTTCTCAAATTAATATACATAAATTAAATAAATAATCCAATTAAACACATACATGTAACACTTACAAATACACACATACAGACAAGGACAGGCTCAAACTACTGGGGTGGTTTTGGGGTGTTACAGCCCGTGTGGCACCTTTTGTGCCTAGATTTTGAATACCTCGTGTATTCAATTATTGAGTTAGGTCTCCATATATTTTGATACTATTAACTAGTATCCAGAGTACCCGTATCCACCAATGATGTGAATTCAGGCTATTTAAATGTTCTATATTGCATATGAGATGTAGTGGAAGCTTTTATACATTTATGCCTTTACATGAAATGTTAACATGTTAAATGTATTCGTATAAGATTATATGTGAGAGGTAATAAATTGTTACCACTTTGTGTATATGATATTTGCACATGAATGTTTATTGTTTTGCAATAAGTATGACTATTGATATGTAGTATGTGTTATTTTGTGACTTCGACAGAAGTCCTTTGTTCTGTATATCCCTACTAAGCGTTATCGCTTAGCATGGGTATTTTCCCGTGTAGGTTACAGGTTCGGTTCAAAGTTTTGTGCATCTGTAGGCCATTAGGAGATGGAGCTTGAGTAGGGTTTCTTTTGTAATAGTTAATATCTTGCTTTGTAAAGAAAATCAGTACATGTAATGTAAATGTTAACTGTAATTATATGAACATGTGATATAGATTACAATAATTTGTAATGGACAAACAGTGATATTTTATGATATGTATAGTTTTAAAAATTCTTTAATACAAATATGTTTTTGTTTAATTATTTTCTTTTCCGCAATAGCATATGTATGTATGTGTTTATACGTTTAAGTGTGGGTAGCGCCCCGGTATCCTCCTAAGGGGTATTGGGGTGTTACAATATCAAGGTCCAAATATTTAGCTTAGAGCATAATTGTAGACACTAGGTCCCAAGGCAGCCCAAATCAGGGTTACCCAATAACGAAATCAGATGCATGTTTATAGGCAAAAAGAAAGTTGGAAGTGATAGTTTCCTTGTCAAGTTTGCTTTTGAAAAAAAAATAATAAATAAAAATATTTTAAAAAGTATTTTAAATATTTTAAAATAAAAAGGGGTGTTTTGAAATGATAGTATTTTTGTCATAATTATTTAAAAAAAAAAAACAATCAGGTGTTGGTGTGCGTTGGCGCACCCGTAGCAGTGCCCAGCGTGCCTCGACAGCGCGCGCGGGCATCACTAGCCCACACGCGGGGCGTCTCGCGCACTGGGTATCACTGCGCGCACCCTAGGCATCGCTCGCCCTCTTCGCGTGCCTGGGCGCCCTTCCGCGCCCAGTGTGCCCCTAGCAGCCCTTTTGGTCGTTTTTTAGCCAAATTATGGCACTTTTTCTCATTTTTTTGTAGAATTTAATTTTAAAATTATTTTTTCTCTAAACCTTTGAAATTCTTCAGTTTTTTTGTGTTTAATGAGAATTAAATTAATTTAATTTTTTCATTAAATCTGATTTTTTTGGGGTATAAAATGGGTTTTTTGAGACGAAAAAATGGGAGATTTTCTTAAGAAAATTTTTCTTCTTCTTCTTCTTCAAGAACAAATTCTTCAAATATTCTAATTTTATTTTCTAGGTTAATTCTTGAGACAAAGAGAACAATTTTTTGTTCTTGGAAATTTTTTTCTTCTTTTTTTAATAATGTTTACTTGAGACAAAGAAATTAATTCTTTGTTCTTGAGATAAGAATTTTCTTCTATATTTTATTTTTCTAATCTTATTTTTTGCAAAATCAAGACAAAAAAATTGATCATCTACCTTCACTTATCAAATCAAAATCTGAGGGTAAACATTCTGAACTTGATTTCATTTTTTTATTATTATTTTATTTGTTTATGATTAATTAGCAACCATGTAGATTTTTAGATCTATTATTGTTTTTACTTTTGGTGTAATTTTGTTCATAAATTTAATATATTTTGATATGTTTTATTTATTTTATTTCTTTTTACTTACTTGATTGGTCATCATCTTCTTTATTATTATTATTATTATTATTATTATTATTATTATTATTATTATTATTATATGTATGTTAATAAGTTAAGTTACTTAGTTTATTATGTCATTTAATTATTTTGTCACTCATAATACATTTTATTTTATTTATTTTAATTCATTTTCATATGTTATATGTTTAAATTCATTTTTATTACTAACATCAATTTTATTTGTGTTTTTTTTTATTCAATACTTATTTTTTATGTGTGAGCTTTTCCAATGGCAAGTGGGAGCCCATGGAGATTTGAAGACACCATTTTGGTGGGATTTGTCATATTTTAGTATTTTTAGTATTTTTCATTATTTTTATTTTATTTGTTTTATTATGTAATTTGTAATAAATTTATTTATTTTTATGCACATTAATTAAAAGTCACAAAAAGTTTTATATTAATAAATTGGGATCTTTTTCTAATAAAATTGGACCAATGTCCTAATTTTAACCCATAAAAACTTACTTTTAAAAAAGAAGAGTTAATTTTCTGAAAATGGGATCACTCATCCCAATTTTATCGATAAATACTAAAAAAATTACTCTTTGACTTTCTAAGTGAAAATGAAGGAACCAATGTTCCTATCCTAAATAATGTCTCGATTTATGAATGTTTATTTATTCATTTGATTTATTTATTTATGTTTTGCTTGATTTTATTTGGGGGATTGCATTTTTGTCCCAAATTTTAATACCTTTTTTTTTATTTGGGGGTTTGTATTTTGTCACAATTTTATCTTTTTGTTATTTTTTGTGGCTTGCTTTATTTTACCGCTTTATTTACTGCTTTCTTTCGTGATTAATTTGCGCTTTATTTTTTTAATACATGACTGTGTAAGAAGAGAGATAGAAATTTAAAATTAAAAACCCAGTTATAATTAACCAAGGCATTAATAAGAGTAAAGTTCCGAATCTTTCTCTACTTTAGACCTCCGAGGTTAGACGAACTTTTCCAATATCTTGTAAATTGGGTGGCGACTCCAAAATACCTCAAAGGTGCCTAAAGGCTTCATGGGATTAGATGATCTTTCTAATGTTCTATTGGAAGGAGGTGTCCAAAATATCTCATGATTGTCCAAGATCAAAATATGCAAACCCTCTCGGGCCCTAAAGGCAGGTTCCCGAGAATGGGTCGGGTTCGGCGCGCGTCACTGGCATAACCACTAATAATCTCCCACTTGCACTAGGCTCAATTATACATATATCTAATACCCATTGACCTGGTATGTCCATCATATTTGGTTTGTGGGAGAACCTTGGTAAGTGGATCAGAAATGTTGTCATCAGTAGGTACTCTGCATATCTTGATGTCTCCCCTCTCAATAATTTCTCGAATAAGATAAAAACGCCAGAGTATATGTTTAGATCTCTGATGAGATCTGTGCTCTTTTGCCTATGCAATAGCACCATGTACACATCTTTAAGTAAATTTCCATTAAGAAATGCTATTTTGATATCCATTTGCCATATCTCGTAGTCATAATACACAGTAATGGCAATAAGAATCCTTATTGATTTAAGCATCGCAACTGGTGAAAAGGTTTTATTATAGTTAATACCATGAGTTTGCTTGAAACCTTTTGTAACGATTCTTGCTTTAAAGGTATTTACTTTGCCATCCATGTCAATTTTCTTTTTGAAAACCCATTTGCACCCAATGGTTTTAATTCCTTCGGGTGGATCAATCAAGTTCCAAACTTGATTGTTAGACATGGATTGCATCTCAGATTTCATGGCTTTTAGCCATTTCTCAAATTCTAGACCAGACAAAGCATGTTGATAGGTAGTAAGCTCATATTGATCCATCAGCATTACTTCATAACTATCCGTCATAAGAAATCCGTATCTCTCAGGCACATGTCGTATCCTATCAGATCTACGTGGTACTTGTGTAACAGGTACAGGTTCCACAACTATTTGTGAAACTTGCTGAGTTTCCATCGTTGGTTCTATGTTATCTTGTGGTTCTCAAATTTCTTCAAGTTGTACTTTAGTCCCACTAGTTCTTTTAGAAATAAATTCCTTTTCTAGAAAGACACCATTTCGGGCAACAAACACTTTGTTCCCAGAAGGGTTATAAAAGTAATATCCTTTAGTTTCCTTAGGATATCCCCAAAAAAGATATTTATCAGATTTTAGTGCTAATTTATCCGAGACCTGTCATTTGACATCAGCCTCATAGCCCCAAATCTTTAGAGAAAATAAACTAGGAGTTCTCGCAGTCCATATCTCATATGGTGTCTTTTCAACCGCTTTAGATGGAACTCGGTTCAAAGTGAATGCAGCTGTTTCTAATGCATAACCCCAAAAGGATAAAGGAAGATCTGTTTGACTCATCATAGATTGAACCATATCTAATAAAGTTCAATTCCTCCTTTCAGATACACCATTCTATTGTGGTGTTCCTGGTGGAGTTAATTGTGAAATAATTCCACAATCTCTTAGATAATCATCAAACTCTTGGCTCAAATATCCACCACCTCGATCAGATCGAAGTGCCTTAATAGTTTTACCAAGTTGATTTCATACTTCAATTTGAAAGGTTCTAAACATTTCAAATGATTCATGTTTATGTTTCATCAAATAGACATAGCCATATCTACTGAAATCATCAGTGAATGTAATGAAGTACTGAAATCCTCCCCTGGCATTTATGCTTAATGGGCCACATACATTAGTATGTATTAGGCCTAATAAGTCAGTGGCCCTTTCACTATGTCCAGTGAAATGATCCTTTGTCATCTTGCCTAATAAACAAGATTCTCAATTTTCAAATGATTCAAAATCAAATGATTGCAAAAGTCCATCTTAATGGAGTTTAGATATGCGCTTATCATTTATATGACCAAGGTAACAATACCATAAATACGTTGTATTTAAATCATTTGGCTTGGATTTCTTTGTAGTTATGTTATAGATATCCTGATTATTGGATCTTTCAAAATTTAGGACAAAAAGGCCATTATATGATTCAGTAATACCATAAAGCATATCATCATAATAAATGGAGCACCTTTTATTCTTGATAAGAAAAGAAAAACCTTCATCATCCAAACTAGAAATTGAAATGATATTCCTACTCAAACTAGGAACATAATAGCAATTGTTCAAAACTAACAAAAGCCCATTAGGCAAAGTCAATTCACAAGTGCCTACAGCTAAAGCAGCAACTTTTGCTCCATTTCCTGCTCGTAGGTCCACTTCACCCTTTTTCAGTTGCCGTACGAATGTGAGATCCACATCTAGTATCTAAAACCCAGGAGGTAGAAGTAGATAAATTAATTTCTATAAGATAAATACCTGAAGATGTAGTCTCATCCCTCTTCTTCTTCTTCTTCTTCTTCTTCTTCAATTCTTCCAAGTAGAGCTTGCAGTTCCTCTTCCAATGACCAGGTTCATTTCAAGGGAAGCAAACTACTTCCTTTGGATCTTTAGCCTTGGGCTTGGGCTTGGGCTTAAGCTTACTAGCAACTCTTGTTGTAGCCTTACCCTTATCCTTACCCTTATTTTTCATCCCTTTCCCTTTGTTAACCATTAGTACATGGCCCAGCTGTAGACACCGGGTCCCGAGGCGGTCCAAGATCAGGATTACCCGATGATGAAATAGAAGACCGATTTTCGGCAAGAAATGTGAGAATCGATCGTTCCCTTGTCAAAGATGTGTTTTTTCGGAAAATAATTAAAAATATATTTTTAATTGGGAAATTAAAATTAAAATGGAGTAAAAAATATATTAATTTTGTGTCAAAATTTAAAATAATAATAAAAAAAAGAGTCGCGAAGGCCGCCTGCGGCAGCGCGGGGCTGCCCCAGCGCGCAGGGACGCCTGTGCAGCAGGCCGCCCAGCGCGCAGGGGCGCCTCGCGCGCGAGGCGGGGGGCGCCGCGCGCCCCCCTGCGCGCGAGGCAGGGACCTCGCGTGCCCCCCCCTGCGCGCGAGGCAGCTGCCTGCCGCGCGCGGTGCGGGGGCACCACGCGCGCAGCAGGCTGCTGCCGCGCGCGCCCTTGCCCTCTCCGCGCGACCTGGTCTTCGCCTGTCCGTTTTTTTCGCTGTTTTCAATCAGATTTTCTTTAGTCTGACTTTTTTTCTTGTTTCACCATTTTATGACATTTTTGATTAACTAAAAATGAAAGGTTTTTTGTCCCTTACCATTTTTAGCCAAGGCAAGATTAAATGGGATTTTGGCCTTCATTTTTTGGGGGAGGACGGGAATTATTTTGAAAGGTTTTGGGCTTTCAACTTTTTTCTCTCCAGCAAATTTCTTTTGGCTTCTCCTTTTCTTCTTTTTTCTCAAGTTTTAACATTGAATTGCTCTTCAAAAATACATAATCTATTTCTTGAGTGGTTTGGGCTTGGAAAATTAATTTCCTTTTGCTCAAATCATCCACCAAAATATTTTCATCAAAATATTTTCTTGATTTTATTTCAAAATATTAATTTCTACATTTTCTTCAAGTATTTATCACCACAAATCCGACAAGGAAAATCGATCGGGACACCGTTTCCCCAATCTAAAAATTCTGAGGGTAAACATTCTTGGACTTGTTCTCTTTTATTTTTCTTGTACATTATTTATTGTTGTTAATATTATTTTTTGCTATTAATATCTTGTCTATTATTTATTTTTAGCATTTCACTGTGTCAATACCACCATTAATATGTTATTTGTTGGCTTTAAATGGGTTTTCATGTTCATGTGCTAATATTATTATTATTATTTATCGTTATCACTATTTATGCTTGTGTTCATGTTTAGGCTCATGTTATTGTTTATTGTCATTTTTTTATTATTATTCATTGTCATCTCACGTAGTTATTATTATGGTTATTCTATTGGTCATCCATGCCATTATTTTGGCATTATTATTATTATTATTATTATTGATATTACCTATTATTATCATTATCACTACTTTATATTCATTTTGTGTTTATGGATGTCATATTATTATTATTATTATTATTATTATTATTATTATTATTATTATTATTATTATTATTACTATTACTCGTGATTATTCAATATCCTGTTATCTTTACTCTTATTATTATTATGTTTATTATTATATTGGTTGCTATTAATATTCTGTTAACATTATTATTATCATTTATTATTATTGCCATGGTTATTTGTTATTTACTGTTGATAATTTAATTCATTTTGTTGTATTACTATCATTGTTATTATTATTATATTTCGCATTTGCTTGGTTCATTTACTTTGAATATTTACTGATATTTTTGATGTTAACCTTTGTATGAGTTTAATTTGAATCGAGTTGTTCGGGTGTCACCGCGACTCCCCGGATGGGTCGCGACGCGTAGGCGGGTACTCCGGTTCGGTGAGACATTTCTTAACCCTTTCTTTATGTCGTGTTATTTGTAAATATATATTTTTATTCGTGCACGCGTGCGATAAAAAATCACAAAAATATTTCTATAATTAAATTGGAATTTTCACTAATAAAATCGGGACCAATGTCCCTCATTTTAGCTCGACAATAAAAATGTCACAATTAAAACGAAGAGTCAACTTTTCTACAAAAATGAGATCACTCATCCCCGTTTTTCAATTCAAGCAATCAAAAATGACTCTTCAAGCCCTCTTCAAATTAATACGAAGGAACCAATGTTCCTAAATTTCGAACAAGCGCGAAGGAACCAATGTTCCTTAAATAATGTCCCGATTTATATATGTTCTTTTATTTTAATCTTGGGTGAGTGTTTTAAATTCAAGTTCATTTCTTTTTTGGGCCCTTGTAATAACTTTGGGGCAAATTTATTTATTTTTGGGATTGTATTCTGTCCCATTTATAGCTTCATTTTCTTCCAACGGGGGTTGTATTCCGCCCCTATTTCTCTTGTAATTGCGTGCTTGCGTGTTTACCGCTTTCTCTATCTATTGCTTTATCGCTTTTATTTACTTCCTTTACGTGCTTGAAATGCGCTTTTACTTTTAATGCATCGCTCGTGTGAGATGAGAGATATAATTTTAAGAATTTAAAAACCCATTTATAATTAACCAAAGCATAAATAAGAGGGAAGTTCCGGACACGAAATCTCTGGTTTAGACCAATAGAGGTGAGAAACCTTTTCCCAATTTCTTGCAAATTGGGTGGCGACTCCAAATACCTCAAAGGTGCCTTTAGGCGTCAATAGGCTAGGTTATTCTCCCAATGTTCTATTGGGAGGGATACACCGATGATGTCTCATGGCGCCCATAATCAAAAGACGCGAACCTTCATACCTCGAATCCAAAGGCGGATTCACCTCGAGGGCCCTTGCTGGGTTTCCGGGTTTGGCGCGCGTCACACCAGCTTCTTATTGATGCTTTGCTCAACTGTTTTGAGCATCGCATGCAACTCAGCTATATATTTCTCTATATTATTCATATTGTAGTTCATGACAAACTGGTCATAACTATCAGGCAATGAATTAAGGATCAAATCCGTTGCCAGTTCTAAACTGAGGAGAAATGCAAGCCTCAAGGTGATCAATATAGCCCTTCATTTTCAGAACATGAGAGCTAACTGAAGCACCTTCAACCATTTTGCAAGAATGTAATGCTTTGGTAGTCTCATAACTAGTCTCATACCTTTCTTGCCTTGCCTGCTGTTGGAAGGTCGGCTTGAGATGAGTACTCAACTCATAAGCCTCCATATTCTCCAAATGCTTCTGATGTTTTGGAGCCATGGTAGCTAACATGAGACAACGAACATCCACAGAATCATCAATATGTTTCTTGTGTTTCTCTTTGACCACCATTATGGCATCAGCAGGTGGGTCATCAGGAATAGGCTCATCCAGCACATATAGCTTCCTTTCTTGCTTGAGAATAATTCTCAAGTTTCTAAACTAGTCAAGGAAGTTTGTGACAGTTTCCTTATGTTTGTCCTTCTCAAGAACAGTGACAATGTGAAAGTATTATTTGATGCCATTAATCTACAAACATGCAAGATAAATATTATTAGTACTAATTTCATTTTAGGTTTTCTCATAAAACTTCCACTAAAATAACCCTCAATTATTAATCACAAAAATTGTAATAATTTAGTGGGCTAAGATCCATATTTCACTTAACTCTAAGTCAGATTTGGCGTGACGCTTATAGTTAAGTTATTTAGGTCGGTAACTCCTTTACCAATTACATCTCATCTAACTCTTCGATCATGTATGGGATTTTGACATCATATGTCCTGGCATGTTATAATTGTGACACCCCAATACCCCCAGGGAGGATATCGGAGTGCCACAACCACAACACAATCATAAATGCATATACACAAACGTATCAATACATGTTACAGCGAAAAAGAAATAACAATAAACCAAATATACTTGCATATATATATATATATATATAAAGAAACTGTGCATATTACAAAACATCTTGTTCAATATACTTGATCATTCTACTATACATGTACATTACACTTTAAATACAAAATCTATATACTGATTGCTACAAAAAGATCCCACTAAATAAATAAACACAAAGACTTCACTAAGCTTCTAGTGGCCGGCAGATGAGCACTCTCTAACCCAATCCTGCAAACCTACACAGGTAAACACCCGTGCTAAGCAACAATGCTTAGTGGGGATAAACAAAGCCATAGACTTCTTTCGAAGTCATAAGAAAAATAGCACACTCTACATATTAAAAGTCATGCTCATAACATAACATCATATATTCTCTTCCATGCATAGATTTCTTACTCGATCAATGTTCATACTCATACAAACATCATGCACCATAAGTGACAGCCATATACTATCACTTGCGTGAAATCCTATGCAGGTACATTTAACTTCATAATTCCATTTCATGTAAAAGCATAGACATATAAAAGCCTTCACTATGTCTCATATACAATACAGAACATTCTATAGCCTAAAATCCATTAATGGTGGATATGGGGTACTCTAAATACTGAATTTCAGTATTAGCAAGTAGAGACCTAACTCAAATATTAATATACAGGGTATTCAACAAATAAGCACAACAGTGCCCTGCTAGCAGCTGCACTCTAACCCTTTATAAGCATGCTTATCTATCCACTACTATGTCTCTTCAGGCTGGAACAAATAACTTTATACACTGAACTATATACTCAAGTATCACTATAAACCACGATTCATTACCTTAAACCACGTATTAACTAAATAAAGCATAATTACACTCATACATATTAATCATGTGGCCATATTCATCAACTTTACATGCTCATACAACATACAATGCAATACTATACATATAGATAGGGGAAAAACTTTACATATAAAATCTAGAGCAGTGTCGCGCTCGCAACCTTCGTCGCTCCCACGACAGAGCCAAAGATCTCAAACTGTCGCGCTCGCAGGAGTGTCGCACTCACTACAGAATGCCCATTTGGCTTTTATCACGACCACGACGAGGTTCGTGCTCACGAACCGACACGAAAAGGTGAACTCTTGCCCTCGGAGTGTTCTATCGCACTCGCGACAGAACCATGCTTCTTTGCCAGAATCACACACACACTTACATGCACAACTACTCACACACCATCTTGCAATCAAAAGACATGCAAGTAATCAAAATGAAAACACACTCATATTACAAATTCGAACTGGATCAACACTATCAAGTTCTTAATCATTATAATTGTAATACCCTATACCCGCAAATGGTACGGATATCGGATGTCACCACACTATACTGTAATGCACTTATCAGATTCAAAATAATATTTTTTCGACAATAAACAATCATACATAAACAATAACAACCGATTACACTAACACACCATTATTATACTTAACCCGTATAATCTCGAATTCATCCATTACAGTCGTATACATGCCATGCCTACCACAATATCCTTGTTGTCCCAAAAATTTCTTTCGTTTATCAACAACATCGGCCACTACGATTTCTTTTCTTTTATAACCTGCATGCAATAACAACGCTACGCGCTGAGCATTGAAATACCCAGTGGTGGATACATATCCTAAATTTTCCATACTATTACTACATGCATGCACATAAAAGCATATATCTTTATATCTATCATATGAACATTAAAATTTTTAAAGACTTTAGATAACTTATGCCTTACTTTTAATGTCCTAATCGATCTCTTGCTTCAGTCATTATCTTATTCCTTTTTCATTAATTCAGTAACCATACTTTAACATTACTATTACTGTTATCAGAATCATCATTATTTGTACTGTCAACTTTAACATTAATACTATTTTATTTAGTCAGTTATTTCTATGACCAGTTATATTAACAACATTTGTAAATATCTTATTAACTTATTCATTTGTTTTCATTATTTATTTTAAACTTGTACATCAGTTACAGTCTACACTTATGCACAGTAACGGTTACTGACATATCTATTGAACAGTCATCATTACTGTTATCAACAGTACTGACTATCCGATATCGTTTCCTTTATAGCCTTGATATATCATTACAGTACCATTTTTAAATCTATAAACATAATACATTTACTTCCTACTTAATTTAACTGAGTTATATTTCATATTATATACTTGAATTACTCATATTGCTTATTTATCATCAGCTCAGTAATTATCATTTCACTATTAACTTTCAACATTAATGACAGTTCTATTTTCTTTCATGTCTTTAGTTTCATTACTAACATTATTAGGCGACCCCATTACTAAAATTTCCCACATACAATATTATAAGAATATTAATTATCATATTTTATACTTTAGATAATTAACCCCAAACTATGATACTTGTATCAGTTCTATAACAATGTCTTTTACATGTTTCTATTACACACTCTTAATTCATTGTGAGTCGATTATGAGATTCACAATATTCAGTTAAATTTACCTGACATATTATTATTTATCTTCATTACATTATCTTATCTTCAATTTAATATTACAGATTTAAATTTACATCTCAGTTATTTCTGATCATTAATAATAATCTTTTACTAGTCTAAAGATATTTCTATTCTTTTATTAATGTTAATATTACTCATATATTTTTCTTACATTTAATCCTATTGCCATTTCATGATATTAGCATTAACAATAAAATTTCTATTAATATTAACATAAATATCATTATTTTCTCTATTATCAATTACTCATACAATTAACATTCAAATTTACCTATCAATGATCAGTAAAATCCCCCAATTTCCTCGTTATTGACAAATTTACATTTAAGTTCCTAGACTTTCATCAATTTACAGTTTTACCCTTTAATTTTCATTTAATTTCAATAATGCCATTAGTTATCTTATTTTCATATTTGTTTTATTATCTAACATGGAAGAATATTTTTAATGTCAATTAATTCACTCATTTAAAGATATATGCATTTATAGCACACATAAAATTACATATTTGCATTTGGGTCCCTTAACTATGGTATTATTGCAATTAGGTCCTCATATTATATTATATTTACAACTAGATCCTTCAACTATGCCATATTTACACTTAGGTCCTTTAACTATTATTAAATTATGATTTTACCCCTAACTTTTTCATATTTACAATTATGCCACCAACTTAATTTATCAATTATTTAATTCATTATATAACAAGCAATTTACCATTAAATCACATTATTAAGGTCATTTACACATTTAGTACACATAAAAGACCATAATTAGCATTTTATCCCTAAACATGGCAAAATTACAACTTAATCCTTAAACTTGACCAAAATTACAAAAATGCCATTAATTCAATCTTTTTACCTTTTTAATTATTATTTAACATGCAAATTACATTTTGGTCCTTAGACTGCAATTTTTATGCCAAATTACATTTTAGTCCCTAAAAAGTGACCAATTTCATATTTAGCCATTTAATTATATTTTTACCCTTATTAACAATTATTTACATAAATATAGATAAAATTACCATTTTGGCCTCAAAACTTTTGATTAATTACGATTATACCCTTTTTTACACAAACATCATTTTCATCACATATTAACCATTTAAAAGCTCATATTTACCATTTTACCCTTAACCTTATCTTTATTCTTTATCCTTAGCTTTTCTTTATCCTTATCTTTTCTTTATATGGTCAATATTACCATTATGTCCTCAAACTTTTTCAAAAATTCCATTATGTCCCTTTTTCACACAAATATTGTTTTAATCACACTTTAGCCATTTTAAACTCGTTTTTACCATTTTGCCCCTGTAAAATATTGGTAGACTCTATGGACAGGATAAACAAGATGTGAACCCCAATAGCTTCAATACAGAATAGAGGGACCCCGTAGGACCATCCCTATAGGTTTAATACAGAATAGAGGGACCCCGTGGGACCAACTATATGATACAGACAATGGAAATACAGATTAATACTATATTAAGACAAAACAGCAATACAGATCAATACTGTATTAAGACAAAATAATATATAGAATAGGACCATCATTAGCCTATAAAATAGTGAGACGTCGTGCTTACTCCCGCGGTCATATGTCCCTATGGCTAGCCAATATATCCTAGACTAGACTTGACTACCATATCATCACATAGGGCATCGATATTTCCATTTTTCACATATTTAAGTTATCATACATACTTTTTATGGAATATCATCATGATATCACATCATTACACATGTAATTCACATCCATTTACCATCACATGTTATAATTCTCATGTTATCATCATGGTACACAAGTAAACACACATGTACATCATTCGACCAACATGTAAACTTCTCACCATTAATTCTTTTTATCAACTTTAACATTCTTTTATGTCATTTACATGTTGAATAACATAGCCATGCAATTATTTTTCATTAACACTCATCAAAATCATACCTTTACACATGATACCCATTCGGCAACATACATACATCATACATCATGACATTTTCACATGCTCAAACACATACCATTAGATAGATCACATTCCAAATACCATGAATACATTATAAAAAAGCCATAAACACTATCAAAACACATCAAAATCATGTGATATACCATTCGGCCTAAGTAGGGATTCATCATGCCAACTTTGTTTTCTCATTTTAATCATTCATACCATCATTTTTAACCTTCCTAAACATGTCTATATGGTTTGATTCAATTAAACATGAATATTTCACATACTTTATGTTTAAATATAACTAAAAATCATACTTTTAACATGGAAAAAGGAGGATATTGTATCCACTAACCTTATTTTCTTATTCTCAATATCTTTAACATCCTTCCATAGCCATGAATCCTTAAAACACCATCACTTTCCTTATGTTTCAATAGTGGCCAAACATAAACATCAAAGAAATCACCATAAATTTGTTTCCTTTATAACACCCCCAACTTCCACACATAGCATACAGAGGAAAACGAAGGCAGAGAGCTACGGTGAGTGGAGGGTGCTACTAAACGAACACACTCTTAGCCAAAATAGAAAATAGAACAATAAAATTTTCTAACATTAAGACCTCAAAGGCACACATATCCTAAACTTATATCACACACACACCACTATTCACACTAAAGAATATTACAACTCATAACAAATGCTAATATATAAGACTTAATTATAATCCAAAAATCTATAACACTTCCTATAAACTTCTACCGACTTGTTGGCCAAAGTCACAATGGACCGCACGAACTAAACTTTAATCTTCTAACCTGCACGGAGAAACACTCGTACTAAGCGATAATGCTTAGCGGGGAACAATAAAACACTAACCAACCACTCACGGTGATTGGCAATACTAACACATGCATAAACACCTATAATTCGTACATCATAGGCAGAAAATGCTTCATTACTTTTAGCAGCAAAACATTACACGTATTCATAATTTGCTTAAATTAATCAATTAACCACATTAATAGCTATACCTCTTAACTACCAGAATACATTTTCTTAGTAAAAAATATAAAGTCTTAGAAATTCTCTTTATTACGAACATTTTCAAAATCATGCAGATTACATTCTCAATACTTAAGTCAAAACCATTCATTTAATCAAACCGTTACTCGTTCAAAATTAAACAAAACATTTCCATTCTCAGATTTGGTTCGGGCTCAAAATAATTATTCCAAGCTTCCTACGTATCCCTATTATTAGGAATCAGAACCACGTAGTTCTACAGAAACTTTAAACCCGTATGTTACAGAATTAATCCTAATTTATTTCCTAAATCCAGTTATCTATCATGTTTACTACTTTATTTCCCTTTAACTAATATATGCATATCATTACCGTGCTCATACAGAACAACAATAATGCACATAAATTTCTTACCAATATACTTACAGTAGTTATCCAGGCTACGGTCCAGTAGGCAAAATATTATAACATATCTGTATTCTCGTTTTAAACACATAAAAAAATGTACATACATATATATACGTAAAAATTTATTTACTGAATAGTCAACCATAGCAAAATACGCACATCAGATACTTCACAAATTTTCCACAAAGACTTCATATAATCATACTCATAACTTTTAAACATATTCATAACATGCATTTTTCACATACAAATTCTCATGCAGTCAGTATTCATTCATACACACTTATCAGAACAAACATTATCTGTTATATCTCTTTTCATTTAACTGACATTAGAGTCATGTACAAAAGCATTTAGGTACCCGAAAATACCACACATTTCCACATACGAGTCTATAAAGGATCCAGAATATCTAAGTGCATAAAGCACAAGCTCAAAACATCAATGAATACTTACAAAATGCTTATCACATAACGTTTTACACATCGACACAGAACTTATCAACTTATTCACATTCTTTTATTCATTTAATTGCCTGCTAAGTCAAAAGGGTGGATAAGCGAGTGAACAGAACACATTGGGGTACCCGAAGGTGCAATCGAAAAGCAACTTCTTTATTTTCTCATAAAAATGTTTTCACATTGGGGATTTTAAATAAGATCCGAACACATTGAGGATCGCGAGGACCCAAACGGGGACCTGATCAGGGTGCAGAGCAAAACAAAGGGGCTACAACTATCAGAACTCTATAGGCATGCCTATCTATCCACGACTTGACTGACGCAGGCTATCCACATATGTTTTATTTACATACTTGTAACGTTCCTTATGTTCACATCGTGTCATGCATTTATAAACTTGCATATCATTTGTACTAATTATGCTTACCATATTCAAAGCTAATTATGTATTATTTCGTGAATCAAAATATTCATATAAACACATTAAAATATATTCAGATTAATAGGTGTCATGCACCTATTTAACTTTAGCAAATAGATTCACCTGTCATTACACATATGCATTTATAACATAATAAGGGTAGATCAAATTCTCATATTTCAACAATTACCAT
This sequence comes from Excoecaria cochinchinensis, assembly GCA_947683425.1. NCBI lineage: Eukaryota > Viridiplantae > Streptophyta > Magnoliopsida > Malpighiales > Euphorbiaceae > Excoecaria > Excoecaria cochinchinensis. The sequence continues at coordinate 12,841,758 of CANTUQ010000119.1, forward strand.
GCATAAGAACATTTGAATAATTCATATTTTAAATCATAGAGGCATAACACAAGTGAGAAACCATGCAAAGAAGAAGATTTTCAAAAACATTTTAAGGTAGAGAGGGGACTGTTGCGATCGCGACAAGAGGTCGCGCTCGCGACAGTGGCCAGACTTGCCTCACGGGAAGGGAGGCTGTCACAGGTCGTGCTCAAGTCATGACTCATGATAGAAGCATCTTGTCGAGTCGTGAAGGATGACACGACTCGGAGCAGGGCATAACACATCAAGATAAAAACACAGGGAAGGAAAAATAAGGAGCGAAGGCCGGTCATCACGACTCATGACAGGAGCTTCACGAGTCGCGAAAAGCTTCACGAGTTGCGAAGAGCTTCACGAGTCGCGAAGAGCTTCACGACTCGTGAGGGAGCATGCTGAGTCGTGAAGGATGACATGACTCGGACAGTCCCCTCACAGATCCTTCATCGCGAGATGTTGAATTCCCCAGCTCTATCGCGATCGCGGTAAGCATCGCGCTCGCAACAGAGTCGCGTTTTCCAGCTCTCCAGCAAAAATTGCGGAACTCAGTTTTCCAAAAGTTTACTCCAAACCTCCAACACAAACCAAACTTCACCATAACTCCAATTGCACATTCAAATCATTGTAATCAACACAAAACCCAACTTTTATACCAATTATTTCAATTAAATCATGAAATTAACACTATCAAAATCTCTAATTTATCAAACTAAAATTTTGCAGCAAAAACTCATTCAATTTCTTACTTGGCTTAAAAACTCACATTCAAGACATCTAAACACAATTTATCCAAAACCCATAACATTCAAACATACTTAAACAACTTTGACCTCATAATTACCCAGAAAAATCAACTAAAATCAACACGATCAAAGAATACACCAAAAACCTAAATTCCCATACCTCAACTCTTTTGCTCCTATTAGCTTCTTAGATGATCTTTCTTGCTTCCAAACTCATCCAAGATCTTTCTCATCCAAAAACATATACATATACAAAACATAAATCTAGGGTTTAAAAACTTAATCAAAAGAGATAGGAGAAATCAAAGCTTAACTTACTTTTCTAACAAAATCTTCACTTAAATCTCTTTGACTAGCAACTTCATCAACTAAATCTTTGGCTTAGATCTTAAGAGAGAGCAATTAGCATTGAAGAAGAAGAAGAAGAAGAAGAAGAGGGAAACGGGAACAAGAGAGGGGAGAGCAGATTTTTTGCCCTCTCTCTCTCCTCCTCTCGCTACTTTTATACTCCCTCAAGTTCTTTGCCACATGTCACCTTCTTATTGGTCCAACTTAGATATTTTGTCAAATTCTCTATTCAATCCTTCAACTTTCATAACCTCAAGCATTGACACTTATAACTTACTAATCCTTAATGTGCACAAATCCTTCTAGGGTACTTTTTGGGTTGTTACATCCTTTATGCAATATAATTACATAAACATACACTAGACACCCTAAAATACATATTTGAACCTTTAAACCAATTTAAAAATATCAACTTTACATACCTCAATTTGACACATAAACTTTTTCACTTATTTTCTCCCTCTTCTTCCACTTCAAATGAACTCTAATCACCACCACTAGATTGTAGAGAGGTTAAGCTTTTCTTAGGAGGCTTGGATTAAGGGAGAAACATGAGAAGAGTTGAAGAGATCTTGGTGGAAAACATGAAAGACAATTAGGCCTAAGGGAGAGAGGGAGCAGGCTGCTAGATTTTTAGGGTTTTCTCTAGAGAAATCTGGTGTTTCAGCCTTCATATAGCCTCATCTAATGGGCCAAGCTGGCCCAACCAAATTGGGCCAACCCAAAAGCCCATTTAGGTTAATAAGCCCATTTTCTAATCCAAAAATTATTTATATCACTTCCCAAGTTCAATTCCTCCCAAAATCAGTTTCATAATTCTTAAAATATATAATTTATCCTCTACATAAAATTTGAGTCCAAACGGAGACCATTTTTCGGTCCGCTAATTTCTTACCAATTCGATAACTCAATTTTCTGTCTCACCGTAAAATTTATTTTTTTATTACCATTTAATTCTCCATAATATTTTCAAGAAAATCAATGCTTTTAGATAATTTTTCTGAGGTCCATAACTCCATTTACAGTCCGGTCAAACTAGCCAAGCCAAAGTTAACTGGTCTGATCGGTCCGGTTCACTTTTCATCCTTAACTTCTATTTTACTAATAGCTCATTTGACATTTGTTTCACCTTAATTAGGGTCCATCTTCGGTCCAGTTCAATTAAACCAATCCAATTCACTCATTTTTTAGTATCATCGAAAACTTTATTTTTCATGACAAAAAATTCATAAATATTATTTAGGACAAATCTGAAAATTCCTACAATTTTTGGTGGTCATTTACTATTTTTAAAAATTTGGTCAAAGTTCGGTGAAACCCTTGGTTACTATTGAACCGAGCCAGAGGCTTTTCTTCAATTTGACTTTCAAAAACCTATTTGACCTCATTTTCACTCCAAATTATGTTACCAGACTCCTTATAACTTGTACTTTCCAATGGTCCAATAAAATAGTTTTCACTACTGGCTTCCCGGGAGGTCACCCATCAGGGCTTCCCTGGCCTAAGCACTTTTAACGTTTCTCCTCTACTGTGTTTTAAGGCACAATCACTGATATTTTCATATGAAATTCACACTATAAACTCTACAGATTTCACTGATCACTACTAACCCGGTATTCGGGCCATTACAATCATGCCACCAAGAACAAATCAAGTATAATAATAGCTCAAAACATGCATCAATCACAATACACACGATCCGAACCTTTCGAAATGCTCGGTCAAATCCCTACTTCGGATCAAATTTTCTCCTTTCCCTTGTCTTGCCTCAAGTCCACAACTCTTCAAATCTTTCCCTTAAGTCTCAAAATACTCTTCAAACCAATCTAAAAATATCACTCAAAGCAAGTCAACGGAGAGGAACACAAGCAGAAGAAGAAGGCCAAAGAGAGAAAGGAACAAGGAAAAAAGAGCAGAAAATGAAAAACGAGAAAGAAGAAAAAAAAGAAGAAGAAAACGGGACCAACTAACATTAATGCCACTAACTCTCATTAAGGCTAACCAACCACAATAACTCATTCCACCAAATCTGACTTAAGTCACGTGCTAAGCCCCCAAACCACCACTTGTTAATTCCTATATACATACCAATTCGTGTTCGATCGCGCCCGCGATAATTGTTGCTCTCATGACAGAACACGATTCTAGCACAACCCATAATCTCTTAAGCCAAAATGCACTATAGTCCCTCAAATCCATTTCTTTCCCTTTAAGACTTATTTTCTCTTGCAATTACATCCTCTAAATCAAAAATTTCATGAAAAAACTAATATCTACTACTCGTGCTATACACATAACACTGCAATCCTACCAGGGCCCAAATCAGGGTGTTACAATAATCCCATCTTATGCCCTTAAGCCCAAAACTATTTTGATAGCCTAATTAAGTCTAAACATTTTAAACATATGGGTATCACCTTTACCCATCCTGCCTTACTAGGATAACCTAATGTACTTCTCTTTAGCAGAACCCACATTTTGGTGATCTTAATCTTGACAGGTGTTTTAATAATGGGTGGCATATGACTTAAAATTATCGTGAGGGATTTTAATTTTAACTTATGATGTCTATTTATATATATCATGCATCCTTCCATACATGGCATCTCATACACACATATAACCATTCATTGCATCACATACTGATAAAATATGTAAAAAATATATATAAAACCATATCATAATATGGCCAAAATCCATATGATCTTCATATGCCAATATGAAGATCAAAGGTCAATCCTAGGTGTAAAATTATGGACTTGATCAACATCTTCCAGTTTGCATCTCCATCACCATGGACTCAGATTGATCTCCATTGTTGTCTCCATAAAAGCTCTTCGTCTTCATTACAATAATGATACAAAGATATTCTACTACAACTATTGAATAAAATAAAATTACAACAAAATTAATGACCCGCAGGTCGTATTTAAAATTACAAACCCTTAAAATAGATAACATAAATCTCATCCACACGAGATTCAATTGGCCACGCTATGCACCATGCAAAGACATCATACATACATAAAATAAATCATGTTATCTCATATCATGCATAATATACCCTTTTCATAAAAAGATATATTAAAATTACAGAATAATAATTTTAAACGATATATAAGGCGTTACGATTAGATAGCACGGCGGTCCTGCTAGCCATTTATGTTTAAAAAAAATAATCACATTAACAATTTTCTGCCCTAACGCACATTCTGTATCCTTAAAAAAAATGGTTACGCTGATCATATCAACATTCATTTAATCATATTAAACCGTTTAATATTTACAGAATACCACCAATATTAATTTCATATTAATTGAATCACGTCAATCATATTAACAGAATCATATTAATCACATTAATCATATTAACATAATTAATTTCGTTAGCCTTTATTTATGACATTAAAATTATCATTCATTTGATTTTGTTCATATCACATATAATCAAATCGTTGTTAACAATTAAAATCAAAATCATTTTCATGTTCCAACATGAAATCCGATCATCATTAATCATGCCATCAAAATATATAAATCACATATATATAGAACATGATATTTTTGAATCAATTGAATCTACAACCACTGTTGGGTTTTTCAAAACAATTCAACATTATCGCGCAGTGGAAATAAATAAAACCCAAATAGGATCCATGTATTTCAATTGATTCAAAGAGGAATTAAACAATAACCAACTTGTTGTAACGCAGAAAAATCGAAATTAACTCCTTAATTCGGACTGTAGGCGGTGCTCCAACGAATGAACACCCATTATGGTATCCACACGCATGAACCAATGAACAAATAATCACAGGGGTGCTAGCTCCCTTTCGTGGAACTGAATTTTAAATAGTTTTCTCTACATTTTTTTCACAAAGAAAAAGTGGCAGCTAGGTTATTGTGCAGCCCCTCTTAAAAACAAAATTTTGGTTTATCTTAAACATAGATCTATATATATATGTGTATCTACTTAAACCCTAGAAAGATAAATTAGGGATATTATCTCTTATTCAAAATAAGAGATATATATTTATTTATTTCTTTCTTATTCAAAATAATAAGAAATATTATATGTATATATATTTATATAATTTCGAAATTAAATTTAAATATCTATATTTATATAATTTCGAAATACCCTAATTAAAATCCAGTCTATTAATTATGATCTTGGTGTGTGATCCAATAGGTTTACATTAAGTTGACAGTGGGCCCAATGCCATAATAGGCCCACAAGTCATAATTGGTCTCTAGCAAGAAATTATGACTACCAAAATAATATAAATATCATTAGTTCGATTTTAACATAACAACAGAACATGTTATTATCCTTTTGTCACACGATATCTTGTTTGAGTCCATGTCAAACTTATATTGTTCAAACATATAATTTTCTGATCACTAAGTAGACTGATAAATTCAAATGACATTGATCACACTATCAATTTATTTGAGCTCGGCCATGCATTTTACAGTCTGACTTATCGAGGGGCCTAATAGATATATCTCTCATAAGAGAGGGGCAAATTCCATCTTAATTATTCACTTTCCTCTTCATAATTCACATCATGCCCAATCTTAACCTTTGTGATTATTCGATTAAAGATAACGTTTGATTATGTCAAAACACGATGTTCCTCATGTAGGAATTTGTGATAATCTCAGGTCTAAGGATTCAATAACATAACTATTATGAGATCACTTATGACACTATCCCATGTAGTGATTTCATAGTGGGTCTATCTAGTTCTTTGTTCTCTAACAAGTACCTATAGATTTGATTTATATCATCATATATAATCATCTCATGATTATCGATCAAATCTATACTGGTCTTAATTTATCTTTATGCTCTTTAATGATAAACGAATAGGGATGACACGAATAACATGGCTATTCATAAACACTACAATAATGTAACATGCCAATAATATTAATGTGAAGAAAACCATTATATAAATGAAATTTATAATCATTACATCAAGGTCCAAATATTTGGCCTAAGGCATAACCACTAACAATTTCTTCCCAACCTAGCCGACATTCATGGCTTATTGTAGACACTGGGTCCCGAGGCAGCCCAGACCAAGGTTACCCAGTGATAAAATTAATTGCCTAGTTACAGGCAAGAAGTTTGGAAGTGATGTTTTTCTTGTTAAGTTCCTTAAAAAAAAATTGAGGGGCGGCCCTCAAGGGGTGGCCTGTGAAGGGCACCCTGCCCATCCCTCGTCGTCTTCTTTCTCTTTTGGCATTTTTACTCCTTGAAAATCATGGAATTTGATTCCAATGCTGATTTTTGGGAATTTTAAGAGTTAAATCTTTTTTTTTTCCGTTTCAAAATTGAAAATTGGAATTAATTGAATTTATTATCTTGAAAAATTCGCTTTTAGGGGAGAAATATATATAGAGGGTTTTGAGAGAGAGAGAAAAATGGATAGGAAAAAATTAAAAACTTTTCTTCTTTTTTCTGTTTGATTTTTGTGAATCTTGACGAGGAAACAATTCACGATCTTAGCTTTTCAGATTGATAATTCTGAGGGTAAATTTCTGGGCTCAATTGCCATTTTTTATTATTTTTTTTTTATTTTTCCACCATTATTGTGTGTTCTTAAAGCTTGATATTTATGTGATTAATCTATTGATTTGTTGTTTCTTGCTTCTGATTTAAGTTAATTTAGTCATTTTTTATATCAATATGACATAAAATCACATAAAACTATAAGTTTTACTTTGAATTTGCAAGAAAATCTGAAGAAAACGTTCCTGCTTTGTTCCCACCCGCGAGGAGTGGGAAGAAGGTGAGGGGCGGCCTGCCTGCCCCTCATGGCCTACCCGCCTCTCACCATTGTTTTTGTCTTTTATGCCCTTTTTAACTTCTTTTCATCATTTTTTGGTATTTTCAACCCATAATTTGTATGGTATGTATTTTTTTGTGTGATTTTAATTTTATTTTATCATGCAATATTTATTTTTATTATTTTAAGTGATAATGTTTATTTTTAATTATTATTTTGTTAATTAATTGTTTTCTTTAAATTTATTTGCTAACATTGTTTTTTCATTATGTTTTTATTGTCTACAATTCTTATGTTTTCTTGTGTGAGCATTTTCAAAGACAAATGGGAGTCCATGGAGATTCGGAGGCATTTTTTGGTTGGATTTGTTATTTTATATATTTTTTTATTATTTTTCATTATTTTACTTTTATTTATTTTATTATGTAATTCATAATAAATTTAGTTTATTTTATGCACATTAAAAAGAAAAATCACAAAAAAGTATTTTATTAATAAATTGGGTTTTTTCCAATAAAATAGGACGAATGTCCTAATTTTAGTTAAAAAAATATTTAAAAAAACAGTTAATTTTCATCAAAATGTGATCACTCATCCCGATTTTCTTAATAATACCTAAAAATAACTTTTCAATTTTTTAAGTGTGCATGAAGGAACCAATATTCCTATTTCAAATAATGCCCCTCTTTATGTATGCACTTTATTCATTTCATTTTAGTTTTATTTTGAGGGATTGTATTTTTGTTCCAGATTTTAATTATTTTTTATTTTGGAGGATTGTATTTTTGTCCCAATTTTATCTTTTATTTTATTTTGTAATTTACTTTATTACTTTATCACTTTTTTCGATACTTGATATGCGCGTAAATTTTAATGCATGACGTGTGAGAAAGAGATTTAAAATTTAATATCAAAATCTCATTTATAATTAACCAAGTCATTAATAAGAGTAAAGTTCCAAATCTTTCTTTAGTTTAGACCCCAAAGGTTAGATGAATTTTCTCAATTTTAAATTGGGTGGCGACTCCAAAATAGCTCAAAAGTGCCTAAAAGTTTCATGGGATTAGATGAACTTTCCCAATGTTCTATTGGGTATGGATTCCAAAATATCTCATGTTACCCTCTGATCTAGACGCGAACCCTCTCGGGTCCTAAAAGCGAGCCTACGGGAAACGATAAGGTTCGACGTGCGTCACAATGGCGACTCCACTAGAGACTTTGAATATTTGCTCCGAAATTTTCTTGGTTAATAAATATAATTGAGTTTTTAAAATTAAAATTCTATCTCTTTTCAAAAAATTGCATTGCATCCATACTAGAGCCTTAGAATTATGCTAGATGGTCCCTATTCTCACCTCGGTGCATTCGCGAAGCATAACTCTACGTTCACTCAATGTATGGAAGTGTTAAAGATAATAACCAGCCCAAGCCTAGTACCTTTTGGTATATCAAATAGAGACCCGATTGGTCATTATGCTCATGATAAGTTAGACCCGTTGGCAGGGACCATGCTTGGGTAGCCCTAAAGTATCATTACCTTTGACCAAAGCTCATATAATGGCAATAGATACTTCCCCTAGGTGAAATGTACCGTAATATCATGCTTGCTATGTGGGCCATTATATATTGAACAAAATCAACTAAATTGAATGGACATTCATCAAAGGCTTTCATGCCCCTATGGGCCCATCTTAATTTAATTGAAGTGTTCAAATATATAAGGGCCAAAACCCATACATATGTACGTTAGATAAGAGGTGTTATGCTGCCAAATTTTCATCAAGCACCATACGCATCCATTGGGTTCCCCATTAGCCCATGGATTAAGCCCACCTAGGAAAGAGACCGCACAACCTCGGGTGTAGGAGTAATAAGGTTGAAAGTATCTATTTGCTTGTATGTAGTTGTGGATGTTGCATTGCATATTCATGCGTTAAGTGTCATTCCTACACATAAAAAATAAAAAAATTAATTTCCTTTGTGTGTGTGTGTACATCCTATTCTGTGCATATAATTTTCACATGTACATATCATCTTGTGCATGAATTTTTCCCATGCGTTGCATATATCATCCTAACCTCTTTGATTTTTTAGCCATTGTAGACCATTTGTTGCATAGCAAGATCATACATAGCATTTCATTCATACATCGTTCTAACTTATTAATTTTTCGGCAATCGTAGACCATTTACCAACTCAGTTTAGGGGTTCCGACAGTTGCCTTCTCAGAGGGTTTTTTGACTCAAAAATCAAGTGCATTCAGAACAATTTTCAGAAATTGCCAATTTACCAAGAGAATCTGATGCAACCCGTGCACTAATTACTGAAGAAGTGGGTAAAAGGATGAAAGAGTTTGAGGCTCGAATTATGGAAATGATGGCGAACCTTACTGCTACTCTAGCACCACTAGCTGGATAGCCACTTGCTGCTTTTATTGGGGAGCAAGAAGAATAAGAACCAATTAAAGAGGGTCCTCCAATAGTAGACCCACCAGTAATTGAGCCTATAGTGATAGCATCAGTAGAGCGAAGAGGAGCTCATAGACCCGAAGATGACTTACGGGAGGAAGAGCAAGAGGAGCTAGTCATCTCGAGGTAAGGCCCCCAAGATAAAGGAGATCATCTCGAGAAAAATGGAGGAGAGGTTTGAAGCTATGAGCCACTTGCTAGCAGTGGAAAGAGGCATGAGTCCTGAGCACAAAGATCTAGATGGTGAAGATCTAATACCCTAGAACTTCAAGATGACTAACATTCCTAAGCTTGATGGTACCTCAGACCTGACAGCACATGTAAAACAGTACTCGTTAGTGATGAAGGGTACGACTCTGACCAGAAAGTAGAAGATAGAATATTTCTGCCTGAGCTTAACAAGGTTTGCAGTCAATTGGTACCATGGACTAGATAGGAGGTCTAAAGAGGATTAGGAACTGCTGATGGAAGAATTCCTTAAGTAATATGATTGTAGTATAAGGATGGAGGTCACCCTGAAAGACCTAGAGCTGCCTCCATAGAAGTTAGGAGAATCTTTCTATGAGTACCTTACTAGGTGGAGGAATCGGGTCATGGAAATTAAGAGAAAACCTTATACCCCATATCAGATCAGGTTGTTTATCATGAATTCTAGCTCGTATTTGAGACAATAGCTAAAGATGAAGGGACTCAAAGATTGGGAGTCGCTTAAAGATATAGCCATCGAAGCTGAGGCCGAGCATCTGGAGAAAATGGCTAAATTTGCGAACCTGACCTTTGGCAGAAATAAAGGAAGCAGCAGTGGTAATGGGGGCAATGCTGGGACAATAGAAGTCTCAGCCACATGGTCCACTCGGCACCATTTCACCATCTCAGGAAAGCCATTGTCTTGGCCCTTCACCCGTCTCATCAAAGAAGGGAAGTTACAACCATTGCTAGCAGGACCTGCCCCAAGTCAAGGGCAGCCTAGGCACAGAACAGATTGGTATTGTACATATCACCAATACACGGGGCATAGAACAGACTACTGTCCTCCTCTAAGAGACCACATTCAAGAATTGATGTCGAGCCCAAAGGAAGAAAGGAAGAATTAGAGTTGCTACAATGCCATTCTTTTTATGATATGAAGTGTGTTTTTGAGCTATGTCATGCACTTGTATCTCTAACTATATTAATAGTATGGGCTTTTCTTATGTATGCATTATCATATCTTATCATATCATGCATGGTAATACTTATGATCAAGCCATTGATTCAATAAACATATTTTAATTCAATCTCAAGGAAAAAATATCTTGCCTGCATCCAACCTAACTTTTGAAGAGAGAAAAATTCTGAGAGATAATAAAAAAGGAAAAAAAGAAAAAAAAAAAGGGTCTTTGCCTGGACTTGAAATGACATGCTGAAAATCGACAATGGCATTGCTAGGACAGCGCTTCTTTATTGCCAACATAACGATGAACAAAATTTTGAAAGCCATTCCTTGCCTCTTCAATCTCTAGGGCGTGTACAATGCAGCCAAATGAAGCCAAGCTCCAATCAGTAAGGGATTGCCTTAGAGGCTAGACTATCAAATTGAAAAAGAATGAAGCTTTAGGCCTACATAAAAAAAAAAAGCAAAAAAAAAAAGGAAAAGAAAACTCACAGTTTTAGCCTAAACCATCTGAAGCCAACCTGCAACCCAATCTCAACCATTAAAAGCTACCTTAGAAATTGAGTGGCCAGGATAAATAAAAAAAAAAAGTAAAATTTGACCTTACACAATCAAGTTCCAAAATGAGAGCTCATTGACTCTGCTGGTTTGCACAAAGGTCAAGATTAAACCTTTTGTGCTGAAAAGCCATTATTAGAGGAGGCAACCGTCCTGGCTAAAACAATGATGAAGGATTCAAGAAATCAAGCAATGCCGACAGACTAAAAACGATTTCATGGTAAAGGCAAAAAAAAGAAAGAAAAAAAAGAGCCCCGTGGGTCGAAAACCAAAAATAGGCGACCTTGCTAAAATTGGGCATCCTGCTAGGGCAAAAACCTGAAAAAGGCGCCCTACGCAAAAATTAGGTACTGAGCGAAAATATTTAATCAAGAAAACCCGAGAAGACTGATTAATAACAGGAGTCAAATGCGCCCAAGGTGTTAATCCTTGAGATTGAATAAAACATATGTTTTCGCATTATATATCTGGTCATGGTTATTGTTGTTGCTCTATGGTACATATAAAAAGGGACGCATGCATAAGCTAGGCAAAAACATGCAATTGAATTGTCAAGAGAAACCTGTGGCATGTATAGGGACATGTGCTTGAGCAAGTCTCAAGGCAGTGATAACGACACTTTATGTGACAAATCCTACTCTTCTAAAAAAAAGGAAAGAAAAAAAAGGGCTGTTAGAGATGAAAACCGTAACTGGCTCTCTAAGCAAAAGTTAGGCCAAAGGACAGGATAAAAACCTGAAAACAGGCAATCTATCCTGCAAGAACAAATGAGATGAATAAAAGCCGCTGGAGTGGGTTGGGTCCATTCCATGCAAAAATTAGGCATAGGGTTATGTGAAAATCCCCAAACGGACGCATTTTTCGCAAAGAAAAGCTAGTGTGAAAATCCACAAGGGACGCACTACCTTCATTAAATGACTTTCAATACCCAAAGCGATAAGGTGGTCTTAATAACCTCTCTTCATACAAATAGTGCATAATGCGGGACACAAGTCAGAATCCTGGGGGCAAAATGCTGTACAGCTCATAGCACAAGACCCATGCTCGTTGACCAGTGGGCAAAGATGCACACCTGATGGTTCTCTCTTGAAAGATTATGGGTTAGAATTCTTAAGCCAAGATGACACTTCTAGATCCTTGGGGGTGTCTGAAAGTATGGGCAGTCGAATCATACCCTCAGTGAATTCCTTAACCACCTAGGATATGGCCTATCCATATTTGCATGCATATGTCCTTTGCAAACATTTGCAAGCAATATCTCACGTGCATCACGCATGCACGATCTTTTGCACAATTGCATACAACATCTTACGTGCATCACGCATGTACGATCTTTTGCATATTTGCATAACTCTTTGCATCTCACGTGCATCGCACAAGTACAATCTTTTGCATATTTCTTTGCATACATCGTTTCATGCATACATAGTGCCCCACATGCATTCACATGCATGATCCCTTGCACATATATCGCATATGCAATTTTTGCACTCATCCAGTGTTCATATTCCATGCATATATGTCATGCAGATAAGGCACGCTTTCCGTGTACATAGTTTCTGCATACATAAGACGCATATAGGTCTTTGTACATATTTCACACGCAACGCATACATCACATGCGTATAGTTTGCACAAAGAGCTATTAACACATAGTCCTTTGCGCATGCTTCTTATATATAGCCTTGCGTATATATTTCACACATGCACACACAATCACTTGTATATGTTCTTGTGCACATAACTTTGCAAGAAATGTCTAAATAAACCTCACATGTAAAAGTGGGCCAAAGTACAACTTCATCTCAACATCAGCACTCGTCACGCTGAACAATCAGAAGTCCCCACAGAAAGGGAATCCCACGGATCCACGCCAAAGAGAATATCTAAAAGAGCAAGCCTATTTATACACACCATGCCGGGGGCAATCAGGAGGCTCAAAGTCTAAGTCTCTTAGTGAGCATCTAAATCTCTCAGTGAGCATCTAAGCCTCTCAGTGAGCATAAATTTTCAAAGTCTCCCTGCGAGCACAAAGCCCTCTTAAGAGGCATACAGGTCTTTTCAACAAGAAGACGGCACCGAATGGCTCTTTATCAACTCAATTAATGTAAGTTCGTAGAACAACTCAGCGGCATTAATGATAAGCCACGTTGACGGCAGTGTTTAGGAATGACTCGATGCAATCCAAGAGAATGATATCCGCAGTTTGTATGTCCAGAGAGTGATTCGATGCATTCCAAAAGGATGATATCTGCATTTTGTAAGTCCAGAGAGTGACTCGGTGCAATCCAAGAGGATGATATCCACATTTTGTAAGTCCATATAGTGACTCGGTGCAATCAAAGAGGATGATATTTGCATTTTCTAAGTCCAGAGAGTGACTTGGTGCAATCCAAGAGGGTGACATTTGCATTTCATAAGTCCAGAAATTGACTCTGTGCAATCCAAGAGGATGATATATGCACTTTGTAAGTCCAGAGATTCACTCGATGCAATCCAAAAGGGTGACATTTTCACTTCGTAAGTCTAGAGAATGACTCGGTGCAATCCAAGGTGGTGATATCTGCACTTCGTAAGTCTAGAGAATGACTCAGTGTAATCCAAGAGGATAACAATCACTATATGGTTGGGATAATAGCTCAGTGAGACTCAAGAATTTCTGCACTTCATAAGTCTATAAATGACTTGGTGCAATCCGAAAGGATAATATTCACCATACATATCACAATATTGTTCCCTATGGAGCGACCGGCTCATCAGGGGGCATTTGTCTGACATCAGCCCAACGGGAATGTGACACTCCAACAAGGCGATTTCAATTAGCCACCAAGAGCGTAGCTTAACACGTCAACAAACTAGCATTAGTCAAACCCGCAACGGCTGGCACAAATACCTACTTGCCACGACCCATGCCAAATATGTACATTATACATACAGAATGCACCCTCATGGTTGGCAGCAATTCCTGCCAGCCGTGAGGTGCGACAAAAAAAAAACTGCGACACAGAACATGGGGTCAAGGCTAGCAGGAAAACATGCCAGCCATGAGGCATGCTGCAGTTGCAAAAATACGCTAGAACACAGCTGTGTTTCTAGGAGCACAACTGTGTTTTCTAAAATACAGTTGTGTCATTCTAGAAACATAATGATGCTCTACTTTAGTTTTTTGCAATTCCATATCTAAACTTTTCCCACCAATTAACCTCCAAAATCATTAATTCTCATTTACCAAACTCAGTAATAACTTCAATTAAACTAAATTAACCAATTATACAATCAAGATCATCCTTAATAAAAAAAACCAAACCAAATAAATCATCTATTATTTCCACTTTCAAAATCATTCACAACAATTCTCATACATGCTTATTTTTAACAAATCCACTTCTAATCAAAGCTATTCATAACTTAACATAAAATTTCCATCAATTAATTCATAAATTACTTAAATCAAATACAAATACACATAATTTCCAAATCACAAAAAAAAGGATGAAAAAGAGGAGAGTAGATTCTTACCAATTTCAAGCAAATCTCATACACAAACCCAATTTCCCTTCAAATTACAATCATAATTTCATAGCCAAAGAAATCAAGAGCAAAGAACAGGAAGGGGAAGAAGAGAGGCTAGAAATTTTGGGAATGTCCCCCTCCCTCAGCCGACCTCCCTTCTTTTATACTGCCCCAAATTCCACTTTTTAGTGTTAACTTTTAATTAGTACTTACTAAAGAAAATTACCAAATGGTCCCTCCTTCTTTCTTCTTTTATACATTAATCTTTTAACTAACTTACACTTAAACATTGGCCCACCAAAATAACTCTTTAATGCAATTTAAGCTTTAAATAACAAATTATTAATTCGCCACACTTACCAAAGCTTTTGCAATAATACCAACTACGTCCTTTTTTGACAAAAAACGGTAACCAAAATAAGCATATTCGATTGGAGATAACCCCAATCCTGTAACACCCCTTACCCGTACGTAGTAAACCATACCGTGAACCCAGTGGTTCACGACGACGGTCAAGGGCATTACTGAAACAAACATGTAAAACTTATAAAACCTTTAAGCTGAAATATGAGTTATAAAATTTCTTTCATTTTCAAAAACACATTATAGTTAACTATAAATTCATTACCCAATCACATTATAAAGTATACTTCTTCATAATTCACTATAGATAGATCATTTACATAACCAATATCACTTTTACAAACTTATAATTCATTTATAAGTTACAAATCTACCATACATTACGAAGATTATACAAATCCTACCCTAAAATCTCCTCATAAGCTTGCATTGGCCTGGACTGCTGCGAAAAGACTCTCAAATGATCCAATTAATAGTACCTACACGGATTAAAAGAAAATCCGTGCTAAGCATAAAGCTTAGTGGGAAACACAAAAATATAGACGGCCACTGGGAAGGCCCGTCACAACAGCCTCAAAGAAAAGCATAATATCAAGAATATAATCATATCAATTATAAAAAAAAAACCAGATGCTTTCAAAGAGATCATCAAACGTATTTACTTACCTCAAAGAAAAAGACATCGCCATTACCAAGTCACTTATGTATTATTACACTTTTCCACATCTTACACATATTACTTTGTTCACTTGTTTACAATTATTCAGGTTACCATGTTTCATTTTACCTATCTTGCTTGTGACACAATCAAATGTAGAAATTTCATAAAATAAATCAATACTTGGAAGCACAATAGTCACATTATTTCATATGCTCACATACTGTATATAAGACATCACAATACATATTATTTCAAAATCGTGACATTAACTCATGTTAACGTTTAAGGTGTTATCACAGTTTCGCATAAGAATCCTTACCGGATCCAAAACACATAGATGCCCGAAGTGCAAATTCATGTCACATATAAGTTATAGCGTACTATGTGATCACATTCTTATTGAGTGCATATAATTACACAAATTTTCACATCTTTATCAATTCACACTTATTGTTCAATTCACATACTCTCATTCATTTAATGCCTGCCAAGTCAAAGGGGTGGATAACGAGTAACACAAAGATACAAGACAGAAGGATCATGAGGATCCGATACAGAAGGATCACGAAGATCCAGTATAGAAGGATCACGAGGATCTGATGCAAAAGGATCACGAAGATCCAGTCGGGGGACCTGATCAGGGTCCAAATCACAGAAGCTGCAGCAAATAGAAACTCTATAGGCATGCCTATCTATCCACGACTCGACTAACGTAGGCTAAACGCATACTTTTATTGCAGTCAAATAATAATCGCATGCGTGATTCATTTATAAACTAATGGCTCCTATAAAATATAACAAACCATAATCTTTAATTATAATCATGTCTTAGTTTTAAACATGTTTAAAAGTTCATTTTAACTATAGCTTACATGGTATAGCATATCCTGATTTACATAATATGTCATATGTAAATTGCAAGTCAAAACCCATGTCCAATAGCTCAAACAACATACATTTATAGCATAGGAAAGAGTCGCGCTCACGACCTTAATCGCGACCACGACAGAAAACTAGATGGCCTCTGTCGCGCTCGCGACAGAGCCATGCATCACACTCCGACAACACCATTCAAGTTTCAATGGTAGCTATACTTGATCACACTCATGTCCATTCTCAATTAAATACGACTTCACATGAAAAAATGTATTTATTCTTATAATGCCCATGAATAATTTCATAAACATTACTTCCCCAAATTCATACCTTAAATTCAAGAAGTCCAACACACACATCTCAGACTATTCAATCTATTGGCAAATATTCATTATCTAGACAATCATTTAAAACCACTCGAGACATGAAAGATTTATTTCATTTTCAGTTTATGATACACCTAAAACAATCATTTACTTCAAACTTGACATCATATACAAATTATAGAATTTCACTTCAAATCTCCTAACAGAATTGGCATCAGGTCAATATTGAACGAATTCGAAAGTGTTGGAATCATTAAACTCTGAAATACCCTAAGTGATATCTATTTATTTATTCTTTTACAAACTCCAAACATGTGATGAATATGTCTCGTAAAGTTCCGATGAAGTTCGGGTAAATTTCGGAAGGGAAAACATCACAAAATATACAAACTAGAAGAGGGTAAAGGTAGACCAACCAAAAGGTTCAAAAGAAGAATAAAAACACTTGTCAAGCACGTTCTATCGTGCTCACAACCATGGTCATGCTTGCGACAGAAGCCCCCTTCAGGTTTCTCATGAAGACAGGTCACAAGACTGCTTTTCGCTTCAAATTTCAACCGCCTAAAACAACCTCTAAACCTCATTTTAGGCCAAATTTCCTTCTTAATAAATGATCCTTAGGATGATAGATTTCATATAGAACAAGTTTCAGGTCATTTAGACACCTAAATAATCAGATATGATCAAAACAACCTATACTGCTCCTCGGAACCCGGCTAGAGAAGATACCTCCTCTTCATGACCACTTTTGGGACACTTAGAGCTAAAATTAGCTCAAGTCTATTTCGAAGACATTTGTAGGAATATGTCTTAGCTTTCAAATGGAACTGGTTCATACCATTTGGAGTTCTAAAACTACAGATACATCCTAATAACCGAAAAGTGGTCAGGTGTGTTTTAACACAATTTTATCACCCAAAATCCTATTCACATGCACAATTTAACAATTTAAACCAACACTCACAACCATCATCATATATCATTATAAAAACATTCAAGTAACTTATATAACACATGAATATATTCAAACTCATATATAAATAAAGAGTTTCCAAAACTCTTTTCCTTTGCTCCCTAATTGCTCCAATAGCTACACAACCTCTACTTCTTCATACTCCTTCTTTAACTCTCTTGTTTTCTCCAACAAAATCAACCCAAAATTCAGAATTCCTCTTAAGGTTATACATAACTCTACTCATATTTAAAAGGAAGAGGAGAGGAAGAGGAAAAAACCAAGCACTTACCTTTCCCAATCAAATCTTGCATCCAATTTCATAAAACTTGGAAAGTCCATCTTGGACTCAAATTAAGGGAAATGGGCGTGGAGAAGGAGGAGAAGAGGAGTCCTCTTTTTTTCTTTTTCCTTTCATTTCCCATCCAGCCATGTCCCTCAAATAGTCAAAGGTTGAATTAAAGCCATTAATCCATCCTTATCCTCCAAATGCCACATGTCACCCTTTTATTGGTCCTATGAAGATTTTTATGCCAAGCTTTATATTTTAACCCCTTAACTTACCTCCTTTTCTTCAATTGGCATAGCACTTTTCTATTTTATACATTAACCCACATAATTAACTAATTCAATTAATTTAATCCATAATTACAAAATGACCAAAATACCCTTACCCTATACAAATAAAACCAGTCATGTTCTTTACTACAATTAATCACTTTAATCATCCAATTACACATTTTTAAACACCAAATTAATTCTTTTTGCGTCCTTTAAGGCACGACGATATAGCTGTCCAATTTATTGAAACTTGCCGAAACTTTTGAATTAATGACGGTTGTGTCCTTTTTGGACACTTCCTTCCCTATCTCTAATATATTCGGTTTTCGTTACACGCTAAACTTACCCTAATCCGACTAGGGCATATTCGGGGTGTTACAAATCCCATCTCAATCCAACTAGGGTGGACTTTGGGTCATTACAACTCTCTCCCCTTTAAAAGAATTTCATCCTCAAAATTCATTAATGTTATAGATTCGAAACCGCACATTTCTTTAACTGTCATTTTCATGCCTCGATTCTAAACAATCATATAACATATACTTTATTTTCCTCAATGTTAAATTGTACATTATTCATGCAGTAATCTAAATTCCAATTAAGATTTCTATATATACTACCTCTTTAGAACAATCCCAAATTTGAACTTATATAGATTAAGAATCCATGCTAAACATCAAGCTTAAAGGGAAACATGTAAGGTTTAGACAACTACCCAGGATAGTCATTAAAGCACACATAACAATTGACATACGTATGCAATTATCATGTGTCTGAACATCCTAAGTCATAAAGCAAATTAAAGGCATTAACCTTTCTTTTAAAAGTACAATATATTTCTAGTCCTCAGATAACAGTAAATAAATATCTCTAAACTTAACATTAATATACTTCTTTCCAATACAGTTACAACACAAACGGGCAACTTAACTTATTTTTCTTGTACACATTTAACTTGCATGTACTAGTCATTAAATAGGTTGCTTTTCCCTTTGGTGAAAGGATAACCAAAGTATAGAATAGCAAGTACCCGAAGGTACAATTACATATAGAGGTACTTGAAGGTATAATTACAGATAGAGGTACCCAAAGGTATAATTACAAATAGAGGTACCCTCAGGTACAATTACAGAGGTACCCAAAGGTACAATACAAAGGTACTCGGAGGTATAATACAGAGGTACCCAAAGGTATAATACAGAGGTACCCGAAGGTATAATTCATTTTAATTAATTATATTATATTTGAATGGCATCCATCATCCGGTCAAAGCAGACTACTAGTTGTTTCATATCAGAAATAATGTTCAGATTCAACAGATTACATTGCAAGTGTACCCGTGTAGTTGTTATAGCTTTCATATCATATCAATACAAATTCTATATCACTTTTCAAACTATGTCAAATTCATATCGCATTCCTACTTGCAGACCAATCACTAGTATTTCATAATATATTCAGGGTACTAATACCCATTTTATCAAACAAATCTTTATTGTCACTAATCAATTAGTATTAACACATCTATATTTAAAGCATAGTATAGGGATACCCCGTTCCCTGTCCCCACCTTGAATTCAAAAATGAAGAATTTTTTTCCCCACCCCCATCCATGCGGGGGAAAAATTCGGGGATTCCTCACCCCGTGATTATCCTTAGGCATGATACGTCAAGAAAATATACTACCAAATTATACCACCAAACCAAACTCAAAAAAAAAACTTATTCATGGCGCATAATGGACACATAATGTCAATGTGTCTTAAATATAAGGTCACTTGCTTTTATTTTGTTTTATTTCATTCTAAACACTAATTCAATTCATTGAATCCCATATAGGTTTACATAATTATATATGTTAGTTTGATGTTGCTTCTTAACATTAATTCAATTCTTAGGTTCAATTATGGTTCGCGGAAGTCTAGAGAAGCCAATAAGATTTATACTGGGAACATTGTGTCCTTATGGATACAATAAGACATAATGTTATATGCATTTATATGATGAAATTCACATGTTATTTATGCAAAATTTTGTTTAAACTTATCATTTTCCAATTCAATTCACTCCCTAATTATGCATAATGAGATCGCCATGGTTGAAAATTATGCTTAAATTCTCTAATTTAGGCATAAAAATTCACAAATATGTTCTAAAATTAGTTGTTACCTTATTACATAATATGTGATTATGATTATAGAGACAGACTCGACATCAAGAAGGGAATAAAGAAATTATAAAGCATAAAGCATGGGGAAGAAAGGAAATGATAGAGCATGAGAAATTAGAAAGATAATGTAGTTTAGAATTAGGAAAATAGATTTTTTACCTAAAATAATTTTTTAAAGTATCATAAAACAAAGGGCATATTAGTATTTTCATTTTGCTCCAAAACCATAGATGCTAGAGTTCTTTCCCATATATATTTTGACTTTAACTGATGATGAATTCATGTTGTGATCTGGCTTTAAAATTTTAATACCTAATCTAAAGCTATATAGAGATTTACCTCAATCGTAATATAAGAATACTACAAGAATGTTAAAAACAACATACATACACATGTTCAAATAAGAAATTACATTTCTTTTACCTTCAAATTCAAATAAATAATTATGAGTGATAATTAATGCCTCCTCATTTTCAGATAATATATATGCCCTCGAGTTGAGAATTCTATCTTTCATGCTAAATGCTAACTCTGAAGCAATTATTGTGATGAGAATGGTCAAAATATCCTTAGCCATCATTGAAAGCATGGAAAATTTTCCCTATTGTCTTTCCACCAATATGGCACATCAAATTGTGGAGTTCTACCTATTCTTAGATCATTTAATATATACCTAACTAAATTTATCTTTAAAGGAATTGCAAAAACTATCAAATTTGTACATGAAAATTAGTATGTTATAAAGTGTATTAATGCAATGATGTAAATTTTCTACTCTAGAAATAAAACTTAAGGATAAGAGATGCACTTTTATGGAATCATCATTCAAGCTTGGTCTTTTTTCTATTGATGCTTTTAAAGTAGGTTTCTTACTTACACATACTTCAAAAAGAGTACACAACTTATCCCAAGTTTCTTTGCATTCATATTCAACCACATTCTCATTCTCAAAATAAGCTTCTATACACAAATGTGATGAATTCTAACTTATAGAGAAGATCTACAATAATAGTAAGTGGAAGAATAATATTATAGCATTTCCAATACTGCTCAAACTTTTGAAGCATCAAAGTAGTCATATCTTTTACACACCAATCTTCACTCCTTTCCCCCTCTAACAACAAAAGATGAATTGTCAATACGCTATAGAAATACATATTTGAAGTAGGATAATGAGTTCCTAAAAAAAGGTTTGCAGTATCTTGAAAATGTTTCTATATATTACATATTTTCTCAACTGAACTCTATTAAAGGACATGTAAATTTTAAATATATGCTGGTCAACAATGCATAAATATGAAAAAGCCTTACGATAAAAGAGAGCTTTATCAAGCATAATATAGGTAGAATTCCACCTAATGGGATAATCTAACCACAAACCTTTAGAAAATCAAGACCTACTAGGCCAACATATTTGCCTAACTTAATTCTCCAAACTTTTGATCTAGTCATTTATTTAACCCCTCCCTAATATATATAATAGATTTGTCAATAAATTCAAACTCTTTTAAAAATTAAGTTTAGAATATGAGCTTCAAACAATGCATATGAAAAAATTCACCATTACAAAGCAAAGAACCATGCCAACTAAGTCAATCTCTTAATAACTCTTGCATGTTATCATTGTTCCTTACATTATCTAAAGTAATGGTAAAAATTTTCTTTTTTATTCCCTAAAATTTTAGCTTTTCTTATACTTTTGCTCACAACAAAAAAAAAATGAGTGGAGGATGAAAATGGCAAAGGTTAAGTATTTTGTAACGTAACTTCCAATTTTTGTCCACATAATGACCATAAGGTCCATATATCATAGGTCAAACATATCCTACCTAGTACTTGACCTAAAATATTCTTAAGTACATCTGATTCCCTCTCATGTATCTTTAAATAATATGATTTTTTTGTATTCCTACATATCGGGTTCACGTCTCAATTCATGTGTAAATAAAACTTTCTATTTGCTTAATGTTCAGCAAATGTGATGGAGTTTGGATATACCCATGACTCTGGATATGGATAGAGTTCCATATCAAATAAGAATAAGTATCTTTATCTGATAAGAATTATCTAATCCTATCTCAAAAATAGTTTCAGTTATACTAGAGATTGGTATCTAATTTTAAGATACTATATATAGATAATGAGAAGTCAGATTAGACACATAAGTAAAAGCAAAACACTCTAAACAAAAAATCTTCAATGGGCTTTTAGACCGTGGAAAGTTGGTGTTATCTCGCATGTGGATAAAAGCTTGGCTAGTGACTCAAAAGAGATCCTTGTAATCGCTTCCGCAATAGTTCTGCACTATAAGACGTAAATACCATATTGTGTATTTTTACCATTATTTTTCCCTTCTTTAGTATAGGAGCCTTTATTTTTGCACCCTGGCATATAGCTATAGAAGATCTAAAATTTTGTATGTAAAATTAGTAGATCTATAAAATAGGTTACATGAAACACTATAAAAAAATTAAGTGTTTATAAAATGTATGTGTATATATTTTCATTTCAAAATTGTGTATATGTACACTGCGTTTTGAGGGAAAGAACATAAGTGTTCATAAACGATTAACTAGAAGTTAGGTTTTGTTATTTTTGACCTCACCATTAGAATCACAACCTTGAAAACCCCTTGCCGGTCGAAATCAAAACACCAAAATCCACCAAAAAGGTGGCTTATGGCATGCACGTGCCACCATATGTAGGGCACGTGTGCTTGGGTAGTGGTCCACACACACAAGGACACGTGTTAATAATGACATGTCATTATTGACATGTGGCTAAATAGGATAGTGCGACGTGGCAATGAATGCCACCTGGATGCCATGTGGGCACCAAATGGACCAACTAGCACTTGACATGTGTCATAATGAGGTATGTTGTTGTACCACATGGCCAAATGGTATTGTGATAATTGACAGACAACTAAATAAAAAAAAGAAGGCTTGCCGACACGTGAGGGCATATGAGGCTGCCTCTGACCACTAATTCAGCTCTGATTTTTTACGGATCAAATTTTTATATTTTTTAGTTATTTTTATATTTTTTAAAATGACCAAAAATTAAATTTGTATTTTTTTATCAAAATAAAATATTAAAAAATTATAAAAAATTTGCTTTCTGTCTTTGGATAGTTTTAAAAATATTTTGAAAATATTTTTGAGGTTTTCTCCTTATTTATTAAAATGTGTTTATAAATGAGTGTATTAACCACTTAAATTTTTTATAGCCAAAGGTGCATTTTCGCCCCTAACCTTTTTTCCAAATGTGAAAATTTTCCCCTAATATTTATTTTGGCACAAATTTGCCCCTAACATTAGCAAAATGAGAGATTTTTGCCCCTGCCATTAATTGGCGCTAACTTTGACCTTTAATTCATTAGTTTACCACTGACGTTGATTGAGTCGGACACAAATCATGCATCCATTGGACACATCAGCAACACGTGTCCAGTGTGTGAATAAAATATTTGGTGTATTTTTGCCCCTAATATTTCCCCAAACGTGCAAATTTGCCCCTAAATTTTTTAAAATGGGAGATTTTGCCCCCGTTGTCAATTGCCGCTAACTTTGACCACTGACATGGATCAAGTGGGACATGTGTCATACATCCATTGGATAGGTCAGTGACACATTTCCAGGACATGAATCACATGTTCCTGCCCTTTCTATCGACCATCGATTTGTTCTCTATTCAAAGATTCAATCAAAGAAATCAATAGCCGACAGATAAGTAGATTAAAAAAATGCCAGTGAATTCACTAATGGCAAGAGATCCAATAAAACCAAATTTATTCAATTCGATAATGTTTTTAGGTGAAGCCAGAGCATCAGATGGAAAGTTAGATTTAATAAAAGGCAGGAAAGAAGAAGGAAAAGGAGAAGGAGAAAAAGCCAGATGTTTGAATCTCGAATGCCAGAGCAAAGGCAGACGATCTGACTCTCAAAGCAGGAGCAGGCATCAGCGTCCTCATAAGTAGGGGAGTCCTCAAAGGCTTGGGAGAAGACATTGGTGTGGTGTAGGAACCGGTGATTTCCCTGAAGAAGGAGAGAGAGGGGAAGTGGGAGTATAGGCAGGAATGTGTGATTCATGCCCTAGACATATGTCGTTGACGTGTCCAATGGATGCATGACATGTGTCCTACTCGATTCACGTTAGTGATCAACTAACATATTGACGGTCAAAGTTATTGACAATTGAGGGCGGGAGCAAAAATCTCTTATTTTACAAATATTATGGGCAAATTTTCCCTAAAATAAATGTTAGGGGAAAATTTGCACATTTAGGGGAAATGTTAGGGGCAAAAATGCACAAAATATTTTATTCACGCACTGGACACATATTGCTAACGTGTCCAATAAATGCATGACACATATCTCACTCGATCCACGTCAGCTGTCAACTAACTGATTAACGGTCAAAGTTAGCAGCAATTGACAGCGGGTGCAAAAATCTCCTATTTTACAAACGTAAGGGGCAAATTTGCCCTAAAATAAATATTAGGGACAAATTTGCACATTTGGAGAAATGTTAGGGAAAAAAATGCACCTTTGGCCTTTTCTGTAATATGTTGCAGAAATGATGATAAGGACACACATTCTTCCTAAAACTCTGCATGGAGTTGCTTTGAGAAATACAAAAGTACAATTAGTAAGCAACATAAGAGTACAAAATAAGATTCAAGCTAATGATATTGATACAATAGTGCATCATATAGTGCATATGCAAGAACAAATGCAAGAATGCATTTGGATTGGTGGTCTAAGTATGGGAAGGGATGATAAAGTCTTACTGAATGTAATTACTGATTCCTTCGAAAACCATCAAGAGCTAATGGATTTAATAAAAAGTAGCTTGTTCATAGGAGATAGATTTTATAGAAAATCTATTTTTTATTTTTTGTTCAAGGTTACCAAGAAGGGAGTGTTGAGAAGCAACACTAAATCTGTGATGGTATTAAGGAGTGGACGTAGAGTACATTGTCCATGGCTTAATAAATGAACTTATGAGTTGCCTAATGAGTTGGTTAACATGATCAAAGAAATAATCCTTGTAATAAGAAAGATTTTATGAAATATCTAGACTTCTAGCATAGTTGACATAAGTGTCAATTTTAGTTAGCATTTTTTTTAGATGTTTTCTATTTTAGACATTAGTGTCTAAACATTGAATTATTAGGTTCATTTTGAATAAATGTATGTGACATTTATTATATATGCTTGTGATGGTTTATTTAAATGTTTATTGTGTAACACCCCCCAACTCCCACACGTAGCATATCGAAGGATGAAGAGCTACGATGAGCAGAGGGTGCCACCAGACAAGGGCACATATGGCAATGCAGAAATCAGAACAATAAAATTTTTTGAAAACGGAACCTCAAGACATGCACGTCCTAAACCTATGTCATCCACACACCATTATTCGCACTATAAGATATTACAACTTATTACAAAGGCTAATAAATAAAAATTAATTACATCCTAATCAATAACACTTCCTATAACCTCTACAGACTCGTTGGCCAAAGACTCGGCGGACCGCTGCGCTACTCTGATCTCCTAACCTGCACGAAAAAACAATCGTGTTAAGCGATAACGCTTAGTCGGGAAAAATAAATAATGGGCAGCCACTCGCAGTGGTTGCCAAGGCAAACACATGCAAACCAATATATATATGTACATAAACGAAAAGGAAAAGTTGGCTAAGTTATTACAACGAATATCATTATTTTGCTACTGAAACTTAAGTTATTTCACACCTTTTAGCGCATTATAATCCATAACCAGAAATACTTATTTACTTTTTAGTCAAAACACATTATACATAAATTATCATATACTTTAAATCACTTAATGTCCCTATAGATAGTTACACTTTATAAATTCCCAAAATACGTTTTAAGGATTGAAATATAAAGTTTAGGAAATCCCGTTATTACTAATATTTCAAAATCATACAAATTACACTATTAATACTTAAATCAAAACCTTTTATTTAATCAAAACGGTACTTGTTCAAAACTAAGCAAAACATTTCAATACTCATATTTGGTTCAGGCTTGAAACTATTATTCCAAACTTCTTACGTATCCCTATAGTTGGGAATCAGAACCACATAGTTCCACAGGAAACCTTTATACATAGATATTCCAAATTACTCTTAACTCATTTACTAAATTCAATTTCTACATCATGCTTATCATTTCATTTTCCCTACTTACTAATCGCTATGCATATAATTACCATATTCACTAAAACCATAACAATGCACATAGATTCCTTATCGGTATACTCACCCAGGCGAAAGTCCAAAAAGGCAGATAACATATAACATACATGTATTCTCATTTAAACAAATAAATGAATATATATATGTAGAATTCATTTATTGATTATTCAACTATAGAAAACATGCATATCAATTATTTTACTTATTCTTTACAAAGACTTCATACAGAAAATCATACTCTTAACTTTTAAACAGACTTATAACATGCATCATATAACACCACGACCGGAATGCCATGACCAAGCAACAGTCGACAGCACCTCGACCGGACATACACACGCTCGACACATTACATATATACGCAATAAATGGGAGCATTCATAGACAAAAGCACATAACTTAATATTAACATCCAAAATTCTTAGACAGTTAATATTCACTTATACACATTCGTTAGAGCAAATGTTGATTTCTTTATCATTTTCCATTTCACAAATATTGGTTAATTATATAAAACACATAGGTATTCGGAGATACCACACATTTCCACATAGGTGTCCATAAGGATCCAGAACAGAGGGGTGCATAAAGCACCAGCCAAATGGCATTAATCACAAATGCACCAAATGTTTATTCACATAATCATTTTGCAAATCATCACAAACTTATCAATTAAATCACATTAATTTTACTCTTTTATTTGCCTCCTAAGTCAAAGGGGTGGATAAGCGAGTGAACACATGGCGGTACCTTACGGGTACGAATTGAAAAGCAATATCACATTTTCTCATTCAAAAATATTTTCACATTGGGGATCTTAAACAAGATCCATACACATTGAGGTTCGCGAGGAACCAAACGGGGACCTGATCAGGGTCCAAACAGAACAGAGGGCTGTAGCTAACAGAACTCTATTGACATACTTATCTATCCACGACTCGACTAACGCATGCTAAATTTAACTCCGTCATACAATATTTATAACATTTCTTTATTTCCACATAGATTCGTATATCCATAAACATGCATATCATTAACACAAATCACACTTATAATATTATAATTAACATGTATTCTTTCATAGGTTAAACAATTCTTATGAATATGTTTAATAAATTCATGTTATTGGGTATTGTACTTATTTATACTCATCAAATACATTTACATTTCTCTTGTAACATTCATTTATAATTTCATAGTCATGAGCATTCATATTTTTGCACATCACATGTACCAATTACATTGATCATGCTCAAAAACTAATCATATATTATTTCGTGGATAAAAATATTCATACAAACATACCGAACATAACTATATTAATGGCATCGTGCACTCATTTAAACTTAACAAATAAATTGCATTACTTTACCCACATATAATCATTAAATAATAATAGTAGGCAAAATTTTGAAGGACTCACTTTAATTTATAAAGGGATAACACAAGTGAGAAACCATGCAAAGAAGAAGATTTTTCCAAAAACCCTTTTGAAACAGAGAGGGGACTATCGCGATAAGATATTGCGCTCGTGACAGTGGCCAGACTCGCCTGTGGGAAAAAGGGGACCCATCACGAGTCGTGCTCAGAGACACGACCCGTGAAGGCGACCCACAGAGGAAAACAAGCGAATGCAGGAGGGAGCACGACTTGTGCATAAGGTGCATGACTCGTACTCTTCCTCTACGATATCTGTCGTGATCGTGACAGAGTCGTGATTTCCAGTCCCTCATCAAAAACCTGCAGAATTTCTCTTCAAAATCATACCCAAAATTTTCCCATTCAAATCAAACTTCAACATAATACAAATTGCTCATTCTAAACCTCATAATTAACACAAAACCCAATTTTTATACACATAAATACAATTAAATCATGCTATTAACATCATCAAAATCCCCAATTAATAAAACCAGAAATTTTGCTACAAAAACTCATTAAATCCCTCGTTTGAGTTCAAAACTCACAATCAAAACATTTAAACTCAATTTATCCAAAACACACAACATTCAAACATACTTAAACAACTTCAAGTTCATAAATACCCAGAAACCCAACCAAAAATCACAACTTCAAAAATATACACAAAAACCTGAATTTCTCATACCTTATCTCCTTAGCTCCTAATAGCTTTCTTGATTGATCATTCTTATTCCCAAACTCCTCCAAGATCTTTCTCATCCAAAATCCTCACCAATCACAGAAATGCAAAACCCTAGATTAAGAACACATCTAACAAAGATCAAGAGAAAAGATGAAGAAGAAGAGAAAACCCACTAAAACTTACCAATAAGGCTTAAGAGATGATCAATTTCCACAAAAAACCACTTGGATCAAAGCTAGGGTACACCTGAAGAGAAAAGAGGAAGAGGAGATAAAGAGAGGAGGAAAATAATGGGAAAGAGGTAGCAAAAATGGCTGCTCCCTCTTCTCTCTCCTTCTATTTATACCTACTTCTTAAAACCCTAGCCACATATCACCCTATCTTTGGTGGATCTTGATCACTCACACCCTACACCCGTGCAAGACACTATACACAAGACTAACCCTCACTAATTCACACACTACTCCCCTGTGAGCATGCACACACTAACAAGACCCATACACACACACCCTAATATCATACATGCACCCACACTCTAATAAAGCCCACAAAACATGCATATAACCCAAAATACCATTAACACATGCCAAAACACTCACAGATACACATGCAATCATGGCTCAAACTACTAGGGGGGAAACGGGGGTGTGATATATTGCCTCACAATATTTTATGATTTCATGACTATTAAGTTGAGACTTCAATAATCATACCAATTTAATTCCCCTTATAAGTTTGAGAACTTAATTTCTAATAATTCAGATTTACTATGCATGAAATTTTAACCTATAAAGTTAGACAATAGAGCTCAAAGGAGTAATTGGATACTATAGGTATCATTTTTGAATTTGAGCCTGATAGAAAGTTTTCTTAGATTATTATTATAGATGCATAGTAAATAACATGTATTGCCAAATCTTAATGTGCAACTTTGTTCCATTAGAGTTCAAAAGAACTAAATGGCTACTGCTTCTAAATCAATTATTGCCAAGCTAAATAAAGAATTGAAATTGAACTGTGAAAATTACGAAATTTAGAGTATGAAGATTTAGTATGTGCTTAAAAAGTAAGAGGCTCTTGAACTCTTAATTTCGATTATGGGAGAACTCGAGGATAGCACAATAGCCCAGTATAGGTGAGACTAAGAGGCCTATATGGCATGGAAAAAGAAAAATTTCACTACTTGAATAATCTTGCTAAGTACAATGGATGATGATATCGCCAAGCAGTTCCGCAAGTATCAAAATGCAATGGATTTATGGATTGCTTTGCAGGAGAAGTTTCGAGGTGTGACTCTAGCTAAGCTCCAATGATTAACAATCAAATTTGATACTTATCAGAAGAAGTTTGATCATTCGATATGAAAATATCTAAGAGACATGAAAAATATGATAAGTGAACTTAGTGAGTATGGCATAAGTTAACTGACGAGCAGTAAGTCCAAGTTGTTATCCATTTCTGACCCAAGAGTTTGGAGTATGTGAAGATACAACTAACTCATATGGACAGTATAAAGACATTTGAGGATGTCACTGGTCATTTGGAGCTTGAAGAGGACCATCTAGCAGTGATTAAGGTCAATATCAAAGTACATATGGCACAGTTCCGTTCTGGTGGAATGAGTTCTAACCAAAATAAGAGAAGAAACTTCAAAAGTCGAGACAAGGAACAAGCTAAAAAAAATAAAAAGCAAAAAGAGGAAAAATTATATAAGGTCCAAAGGCAAGAAGCAGGTAAATATTTCAAGAGTGAAATGTTTCGATTGCCAACAGAAAGGACATTATGCAACAGAATGCATTATGCCTAAAAAGGTAA
The DNA here is from genome assembly GCA_947683425.1 of Excoecaria cochinchinensis. Lineage (NCBI taxonomy): Eukaryota > Viridiplantae > Streptophyta > Magnoliopsida > Malpighiales > Euphorbiaceae > Excoecaria > Excoecaria cochinchinensis. Next base: position 12,872,416 of record CANTUQ010000119.1, read on the forward strand.
CTATACTGACCCAAGAGTGAGTGAAATTAGTGTATCTAGTTTTATATTCTTATCTGAATTTCATCCTTTGTGGATAATAGATTTAAGAGCAATGGACCATATAACAAAGGGCCGAGATGCCTTTATTAAATTTCAGTGAATTCCGAATTGAGATAAATAGATTTATGTAGAAAATAACACCAAAGTGGTAGTTCAAGGAATTGGCACATGTAGATTAGTCTTGCGTGAAGGCCGAACCCTAATCCTACATGATGTCTCTTATGCCCTAGATATTCATAGGAAATTAATTTATGTTCTTTCTTTAACGAAACTTGGTTTTGATTTATTATTTAAGAATACCAGTATGCACTTGTGCTTAGATGATGTTTATTGTGGTTCTGGTTTTATGCTGAATGATTTTATTATTATGGATATTGACCATGACTATTTGAATAAAATTATTTTTTTTAATTTCTTTTTCTTTTTAATTTCTTCTTCTTCACACGATTATGAGAATAATGTAAAATTATGGCATGCTAGATTAAACCATATCGGGTAAGACCGGATGAGTTAGTAGCCAACACGGGTTTGTTAGGTGACTTAAATAAGGTTGAATTGCCTATTTACGAGCACTGCCTAAAAGGAAAACTAGTTAGAAAATCTTTCAAAAAGGGAACTAGAGCTAAATTTTCATTGCAATTAATTCATTTTGGCATATGTTATCCAATAAATATGAGGACAAGGCATGAGGCCTACTACTTGATCACATTTATAGATTATCATACTAAGTATGGTCATGTCTATTTGATTTCTTACAAGTCAGAATCATTAAGTTGCTTCAAGACTTATATGAACTTAGTTGAGAATCAATTAGACAGTAAGATTAAAGCTTTAAGAACTGACAAAGGTCAGCAATATATTTCAGTTGAATTTAAAGCTTTATGTGATGAGAAGGGGATTGAGTATCAGTTGTCCATTCATAAAACGCCACAACAAAATGGTGTTGCAGAAAAGAGAAATAGGATTCTACTAGATATGGCTAGATCTCTGATGGCGGAGGCAAGTTTGCCAATCTCCTATTGCGGAGATGTTTTATTAACTGCCATATATATTCCAAACTGGGTGCCCTCCAAGTCTGTTACTTCTACACCATATACATCATGGATTGGTTGACAATCTGTCCTAAGTCATTTATAACCTTGGGGTTATTCTACTTACATCCATAACACCTCTAGTAAATATGGTAAATTAGGACCTAGAAGTAAAAAGAGTATCTTTGTGAGATATTCTGAAGTATCAAAAGGATATATTTTCATGGGTGAGCAAGAGAATGGCAATGTGATAGAATTTGAATCACAAGATATCATATTCTTAGAGAATGAATTTTCAAATTTAGGCAAAGCGAATCAAGATTTCAATATCTATGAAACTCAAGAAGAGGAATTATAAGGATCACTCCATCCAAGTGTGAGGGAGTTAGAGGAAGAAGGTCAAGACCTTCCTCCTCCAAATGATTCAGATGTTCGAGACCCTATTTTTAATGGGATTATTCCTGACTCTAGTGGGAGTATGGAAATTGATCCCAGTGGAGCATTTTGAATTATGATGAATATATGAGATATGTTTATCAAGATTTGAAACTACAGAAATCTAAAAGGATAAGCATTCCATGCTGACAATTTGAAATTGAAGGCTCAAATGAAACCCTTTTGGTTACCCCACAAGATGCAAAAGAACCCAAAAATATTCAAGAGGCTCTCTCATGCCCTCTAAGGAAAAAAAAAGATTAAAGCAATGGAAGAAAAAATGGCATCCACAAGATCAAACCATGTTTGGGAATTGGTTGATCCATTAGAAGGACACGAACTAATTAGGAATAAATGGATTCTCAAAGTGAAGCGAAAGGCCAATGGAAGTATCGAAAGATATAAGACTCAAATAGTTACTAAGGGTTCAGACAATATGAAGGGATTGACTATGAGGAGACTTTTTGGCCTGTTGTAAGATTTACGTCCATAAAATTGATTCTAGCCATAGAGGTGAGTTTGGACCTAAAGCTACATCAAATGGATATGAAGATTGCTTTTCTCAATAAAGAATTGGATAAAGAAATCTATATGGACAGCCTATAGGTTTCATCGAAAATGGCAACAAACATAAGGTTTATCTATTAATGAGATCAATCTATGGCCTTAAATAATCTTCAAGACATTGGTATTTAAGATTTATGATGCAATCATGTCAAATGGGTTCAACATGATTAATGAAAACCATTATGTTTGTAGTAAAAGTTCTGAAAGAAAATTTGTCATTTGACATTGCATGTAGACGACATACTCATAGCTGAAAATGACTAAGGATACGTAAATGAAATCAAAGATTGATTATCGTCCAACTTTGAAATGAAAGATATGGGTCAAGCAGTTTATATCCTTGGAGTTAAGATTTCAAGAGATTGTTCGAGAAGGTTATTATCTTTTTAGCAAGAGACATATATCAACAAAGTCCTTAAACGATTTAATATGCAAAACTGCAAACCTATAGATAACCCTATTGCCAAGAATTAGTTTTTTAGCAAAAAATATGTGTCCTAAAATGCCAGAAAAAATGGAACGCATGAGGAACATTCCATATGCCAGTGCCATGGATAGTCTTATGTATGCACTGTTGTGAACAAGACCTGATATATGCTATACAGTGGGCATGGTAAGTAGATATCAATCTAACCCAGGTGAAACATATTGGAAAGCAATCAAAAGGATACTTAGATAACTCAAATGTACCGTAGACTATTATTTCTGTTATTAAGGTAAGAATTTGTAATTGAGAGGATATGCAGAAGCTGATTGGGCAAGAGATGTGAATGAGAGAAAATCCACTTCAAGTTTCATGTTCTTGCTTGGCAAGGGTGCCATCTCATGGAGTAGCAAAAAATAAACCTGTGTAACCCTATCAATAATAAAAGCTGAATTTGTTGATTCCTCAGCTGTAGTATAAGAGGCAGTTTGGTTAAAACGGTTTATGGGCCATTTAAGAGTAACTGCTTTAAAGAAACCAGTGATAGTCTATAGTGGCAGCCAGTCATCGATAACTTATATTAAAATCCAAAATTTCATAGTAAGACTAAGAATATCGACATTAAGTATCAATACACCAAAGATATTATTCAACGAGGAGAGGCAAACTTGTAGTACATTTCCATGCATGATATGACTACCGATCCATTGACTAAACTTGTAATTAGAGATGTATTTGAGAGACACATTAGATCTTAGGGCTTGCGCATTAGTACTATTTTATTTTATGTAATTCCTTAGCATTATTATTTATGAATAATAATCAAGTTCATTGTTGGCAATACATGAGTGCGAATGTTTAATGGGTGAACATTTACTATTATTTATTATAAAATTGAAAATGTCAGAAAAAGAAGTAACCCACACACAAGAGTGTTTACCTTAGTTTTGTCAATGAGTTGACAAAGAGTTAGATGAGGCGAATTTGAACATATGATAATGCTTGAAAGCCCGTTTAAAATAAAAGTGTCATCTTCTAGAAATTACAAGATTAGTTTTGTTAAAGTATGAGATAAAGACACATCTATGAGTAAAGACATAATAGTGAACATGAAAGTTGTTTTATGAGATTATGAGTTAAGACAGTGAATGTGAGAAGGCTATTTACTCACATGTTATAAAAATTATATATGTATTAATCTACTCATATTACTCAAAATAAAATAGATTTTTATATTTCAATTCAATTCAGTCTTCGGTCTGGTTGTAACTAAAGATCTGAAACCGTACAAAACAATATAAGAATATAAGCGATTCTCAACGAAATTTGACGATGAAAAACCCAAAATTTTCATCGGTAAATGCTTTTCCCAATGAAATTTGTCCACGAGCAGTTTCGTCGTCAAAATGGTTGTTGGCAATTTTTGACAACGGAAATCCAATTTTCATTGGCAAAGATACCGATGGAATATATTTTCAATCTGCAAAGATACCGACGAAATATATTTTCCATCGACAAATTGATTTTTCATCGTTAAAAATACCAACATAAGTTATTTTTCGTTGGTAACATTATCGATGAAATTATATATTCCATTGCTAATTTTTTCAACGGAAATTCTTTTACCGTCGGTAATATTACCAATAGAAATTTATTTTCCGTCGATAACTTTCCTAACTGAATACAAAATTTCGTCAAAAAATTTAGTATAATTTTTTTTGAATATTTGAATAATAATTTTTTAAAATATAATATTTTAATGATAAAATCATCAATGTTAAAAAAATTATAAAAAATTATAATTGCCAAATAAATTATATAACTGAAAATATATTAATTATAACAAATTTTTCTAGTTAAAATGTATTAATGTATAATAAAGTTAAATAATTATACATGCTACATAAATATAAAATCTCTAACTAAGCTAGTGGAGAAGGTGGACAATCATTCTACTGGGATGAACTGTTGTCTCTTGCTTGCATCTGATTCACCTGGTGTTGCAGACGAGTTATCTAATCCATCAACACTTACACTGTATGTTCAAGGTGAAGTGCTCTCTCATTCGATGTGGGTGCCCTACTTGAGGCAACTGTACTAGATGTCGATGATTGGGAGTAGAAGGTGCTAGCGAAACTACCTACGCAAAAAATCCTACCTTAATGGTCCCTACCAGCAACTATCTTGTAGAAGGCCTGACTCTCATCAACATTTTCAGAATTGTGTGTTTGCTGTTGAAGAGTCTCTTGTATTTGCTCCTGTCGTAAACCAAATTATATACATTAATGACTGGTAAATTTTAACTAACATCATAAATAAAAATATTATTGAAATATAATTTAAATGTACATGGATTTGTTGAGATTGACTGTTGACGAATGTCACACTATCATGCTTACGTGTGTGGGTGTGCATGAACACCTCTATGGAGTAGGATTCCTGCCCAATGATGTTTCCTGCAAACAAATAAAATGCTATAATTGAACTATTCCCCTATTTTTTTTATATTTACCCCTTGTTAAACAAAATATTATCTCAACAATCCAGCAACCAAGGCAACAAAATTTTATCGATATATTATGTTTAATGTAAAGTACATATCTTTTCATCCTAAAGTTTGTACATTAAATAACTTTCAAATATAATTAAAGCAAAATGATTATGTAAGGTTTAAATACTTACAAGCCACTCTGCATGCTCACGGTGGGTCATCGATTCTCCAATGTGTAAGGATGCACTGATGCCATCCGATCCTGAACGTTTAGTATTTTCATTCCACTCACAAATGGTGACTGGCTCAACTATTGATTGGTATTGCTGCCAGTTTGCCCATATCTCTTCGGAGATGTAACAGGGCCATACACCCTTGTTGTGGTGCATACTCACGAAATCTCTGTAATGTGCACGGGCTCGACTCTCCCATGCACAATAAATAATGTGATCATATTGTGAATCCCAAAAAGAAGTGTTTCTAAAAAAAAGAATAACAATCACACTACAAGAAAATTGACTTTTAAAGACCAAAATTTAACGAAGGGATAAAAATCCGGTCGTTAAAATATACAAATAACGAAGGGAAATTAATCTGATCGTTAAAACTCAAATTTTACTATTATTTAACGATGGGATTATTTTCGGTCGTCAAAAGGCATAAAATCCGGTCGTAAAAATATATCAGTAGCGAAAGGAAATAAATTTGGTCGTTAATTCATAAATTTTATTATCATTTAACGAAGGGCTTAAAATCCGGTCATTGAAACATTGCAATTCCGGTCGTTACTAGCCTAGGAAAATTAGCGGGACTTCTATAAAGCTTACCTCCAAAATCATTGTTCATTATTTCATAAAAATATAACACAAAACTTCCTATCCCACGCAAACCCAGAAGATGAAAAAATAGCCAAAAAACGCAAAACCCTTTTCTTATCTTCCAAACCTAAACTAATCCTAATAGAAATGGCAGTCTGGTAGAAGCAATAGGTTCATTTATATTTTGCAAGATCCATATTTCATCGGTCTAAGGTTTAATTTCATCTATGATTACAGGTGAGAAACTGAAGAAACTTTTCTCTTCTCCCTTGATACCATTTGAATATCTATTTATTTCTAATTTTCTCTTCTTCTTGTCGAATAGGAAAATAGGGCATACCAACTTTGAGATGTTTTGAGGAATTGCATTTCTGCTAAGCTAATCGATCTGTTATAATAGGTGAGTTCAATGAATTGGGTATTTTTTATATTTTTATTTTTTGATTTCAAAACCGTATCTGCTACTTTTCTGGGTTTGCATAAATGTCTTCCTTTTTCTTGTTTATGTTTTTGTTGGAAAAAGATTGATTTTATTTGGTGATATGTGATTCTCATTTAGCTTTTGATTCTTGTTCTAATTTTGATTCTCGTTCTATTTTTTATTCACGTTCTGCTTTTAATTCTCGTTCTTCTTTTGATTCTTGTTCTGTTTTTGATTCCCGTTCTTCTTTTGATTATCATTCTTATTTTGATTCTCATTCTTCTTTTGATTCCAGTTCTACCTACTTTTGATTGATTCTCGTTCTGCTATTGACTGATTCTCGTTCGGCTGTTGAATGATTCTCAAATTTATGTATTTCTGATTGTTTTCAGGTTTTTAGTCTTCAAATTTGAAAGGTAAAATTGGGATTTCTTCTTAAATTTTATTCTTTGACTCAATGTAATTGTTAATTTCCTTCTTTCTGCTCAATTGTCATATTCTGAAAGCATTAATTTTCATAATGTTCATAAATTAGAGTTGATGATTTAGGATGTTTAGCTTTTTGTTGATAATAGTTGTAAAGTATAGAAAGATTACAAGGTAGCTATACAATTAAATTTATAGTTTATGCTCGTGACATAGGTATTTAATGCACCGTATTATGACTGCTAATTGTAGTTCTTTGATAGGATATCAAGGTTGTGGCAAAAATTTTAATTATGTAGATAATTGCAAGAATGGAAATGAAGACCATGGATTTTAATTATGTTTTAATCTGAAATGTTTAGTAACCAGTTTCTTCTCTTTTGCACTTTAACTTGAGAACTTATATTTGATCAGATTAATCCTTTTTGTCAAAGAGTGTTTATATGAAATAGAAAGGATTGGAGGAACCATAATTTTTTACAGATTGATCTTGCATAAAACATTATTTTATGAAAAAAAATTTTAATTCTAATATTAGGCTAACTGATGATGAGATCAGTTTAGTTGCTCTGTTTGAGCTATAAAACTAATGAACTAAAGAAAATTACGAGATGATATCCACTGATATGGATTACATAGTTTGTAATCTGGTTAGAATTTGGGTTCTTGTACCTCCTGAACTCAACTGTCCTAACCATCCGTTGCGCCCATCACATAATGAATCGGCTATATCTTTATGCATTATCATGAGGTTATGTGTTAGCATCTCTTTTCCCTCAGGTTCTTGGGGTTAAGCTATTGCCATTTTTATTTTTGGATGTTCATGCTTTCTTTCTGTGGTTTATATGCTCAAACATTCACTTTGGTTTAAGTTTAAGCTGTTGCCATTTTTTTCTGGATGTTCATGCTCTCTGTGATTGTTTAAGCCATTGCCATATTTGACTGGATGCCCAAACATTCTCACTATGTTCATGCTTTATATATGTCTGCATATTTTTCATTTGATATCTATTAAAGTCTTTAAATTTTAACTTGAAATCCTTTTCACTTTTGCCCTTTCGGTGATGGTATTGTTAAATTTTAGCTTTTTGAATGTTTGATTCTTATTTTCTAGAATTTCTATTATAATTTTGAATGTGCATAAATAATAACTCTGTACTTACTATAACTTAAGCATCTAATTTTAGCACAGTGAAAGTTTATTAGAATTGACGGCTTTGAAAGTTTAAATTGTTAGAAAGGAGAGGATGGTGGATGGTTAACTGATTCAGTGGCTTATATCTTTGTCATTTTATTGATCAATGTGGTCCAATTAATGGTATAATTTAGTATACAAATTTATTTATTATCAATAACAATTTTGAAATATGATAAACACTCTAAGAATGTTATCTATATTAATTTTATTTTTAGCATGCATGCATTTTATTGATTTTATATAAACATCTTTATATGTTAATATATGTACCTATAATAATTACAGTAGTGCTAGACTCTAATAGGCTTATATATGAGATAAAGTCAAAAGTCCCCTCCAAAACTAGGGAAAAATAATTTATATGAAAAAATAATAAAATTATAATAATGCCACTAAACTTCAAACTTAAAAAAAAGAAGTCTAAACGTTATTTTTAAGGCCCGACTGTTACGGAGAGCAAAGCCCTAGTAAAAGTGAATCAGCTCGAAATGAGCTTTCCGAAAACATATTATAATAAGCAATCGGACACTTGTAGCAAAAGTTATAGCAAAAACAATCTGTACCGTAAAAACAAAAGATATTAATGATGATTGACCCATTTACCTCGCTCTAAATATTGAAAACCCAACTGGTCTGCACCATAATTTTTATACTAAACACTTTATAAGCAGGGGCAGACTTGGGATTTTAAATTAAGGGGCAACTTAAGTTAAAATTAATTAATGCCAAGGATATAAATTTAGATGAAATTAAAAAAAAAAAAGAATAAATTTGAAACTTTTATGAAAAAATTTAGGAGTAAGAAGTTAATTTAATAAAAATACGCAAGTGAAATGAAAATCCAAATTCATGCCCACACTTCCTAAACTAAAATCCAAATTCACATAAAGAATGATCAACGAACTATTAAGTCTCTACCCGATTATGTCTCTAAGTTTGGTTAGAATTATTATAGTAGTCTAATATAAGTGTTCTTCAGTATAACTTTGAGTTGTTCCTACCTGTTCTACCTAACTCATTGGCATGGTTATGCGCATTATATTTATTTTAGTTCACTGAGTTCCCATGTTTGTTGGTCTAGTTGATTTTACTAAATAAAGCAGCCTACTATGCCCTAATAAACCTCAATTATGTTTCATCATCTTACAGTTTTATCATTTAGCTTACTACTTGGTGTATTCTTGCAGGGTATCTGGTTCTATTATTGAATATAAATTAATCATACCCTTGCATTATGACTTTGGAAGCTATTTTGGGTTTAAGGCATGTAGGCTTCACTATGAATATTTACCCTTGAAACATTTACTTGAAATATAATTGATTATTGACCTCTAGGTGTCTCTGATGTGCTATTGGGACTGTGCTCTTGAAGGATGCCTAGGATTAGGAAAGAGAGTGATCGATGTTGAATAGAGAGATATATGTATAGAGAATGCATGTCATTTCAATGAATTAGAGTTCAACTTTCTTATTTGTTTGGCAGCTGTTAATGGACTGATTCTTAGCCAAGGGCTAACGATATTCCGATTTTGAATTTGTTGATATTCAAGGATAATGATGATTGATGTTTACTTTAGAGTATAATAGTATTAGGTGTATGTGTTTCATTAAAGAAACATTAATTGCAAATTTTTTTAACTATTAGCCACCAATAGTCATTTGATGATGGTTTTGTGATAATTTTATTGTTCACCCTTGCAGTGCAAGTACTGAATTCCAGAAGTGATGCAAACAGAATAGCTTGAAGTAATTACCATAATCAAGGTTTTAATCTTTCCTCCATTTTTTTATTCTTTTTCCATGTCTCTGAATGAACTCCTCTTGCAATACTTACCATGACTGCTTTATGTTTCTTGAGGTAATTAATTAAAGTATCTTTACAACACATAATATATATGTTAAATTATATCAAGAAAAGCATAACACTGCATTGCTATTTTCCATTAATTTGGACTGCTGCTTTTCAAGTTTTTTTTCATTGATAGAATATTAGGGGAGAAGAGCAATCAAGCTAGAAATTTTGCAATTTCTTGATGGATTCTATCATTAAGGCCTATATTTTTTACTACAGGTTGATGGGATTCTATCATTATAATTCAATTTACTGCCATATTTTCAAAATTCAACTTTATTCAACTTTATTCAACTTTTAATGGTTAGTTGAGTTAGGAGTTGCTCTTAGCATAAGCTTAAGCTGATTTACAATTTCTTGATGGAAATTAATTAATACTTTTTTGGTCCTTTTGTTTTTATCCTAACATATTGACATTAGGAAGGTTATGGCACCTAATAAGCAATGGATGCAACTTGTTCATAATCGACTTGATGATGCTTATATATCTGGGGTGCAAAATGTTTTGGATTATGCTTTCACAAGAATAGGAGAAATGAATGAAATACCATGTCCGTGTGTCAAATGTTGCAACACATCTTTAGGGACACGTGATATGGTCAATTCACATTTGATAGCATATGGAATAATTCAAAATTACACCTTTTGGTATTACCATGAGGAGCAGTTAGGTAAGCCACAGTTAGACTGCTTTGATGATATAGAAGAGGTTGAAGATGAGGATGAAATACAAGGGATTTTAAGAGATTTATATCCCAGTTTCAATGGAGATACTATGAACACACGTGATATGGCCAACTAATCCTGTTTTCACGAGTGGATTTGTTTGATTGTTTATTCTTATGAAATGGTATACTTAATTTTTGGTTTGTTGCAAGAAATTGTTTGGCCGGCATAAACCTAGGAACCCTAGAAATTTTTTCAATCTTTTTTCCCGTTTGCTATCCTCATTCTCTCTTATATGACTAAATTAATGAATCTGGTCCCTAGTTAAGACAAATAATCATGGATTTAATTTCTAATAAAGTGTGGCTTCAATATAGTATCTGTAATTTGGTTCAAAGTCAAATTCTTTGCTCATACGGTTGTCTCCCCATTTTAATGTAAGTTGTATTTTATTTTTTTTATTGTTATAATGACATTATAATACCATTAAACTTATGATTATTTTTTACTTTTTCTTTGCAGCCCTTTTCATTTTTTGGATATTTTGAAGTGTATATACAATTACATTTGTTGGATTTTGGATATTTTGAAGTGTATATATAATTACACTTGTTGGGAGATTTTGAATATTTAAAGTAAATTATATTAAATTATTTGGCCTTTTGATTTATTGCTTTTATACATGAATTTTAATTACAAATTTATGTTTTAAATTCTACAGGTCTTCAAAACAATGGACAATGAAGATATAAGGTTCATTATGCATTCTTCTAGAATTTTTATATTTTAAGGTGAATAGAAAATGATATAGATAAGGGCTGTTTTTATATTTTATACTTGTATATGATACAATGTCAAACAATTTCGAAATATCGACATATTTTGTATCTGATATTTTCCAATCTATAAAAAAACTATTTATTATAATTTTGGATATATATATGTGTGTGAATGATGTGTACAGGTAATAGTCAAATAAAATATTTTATTTATTATGAAAATTTAATATTAATTTATGAATTTTCTTTCAACGATGAAAAATCCGTGACTATCTTTAACTACCGAATATTTTTTCATTGATAGTGAATACAACGAAAGAAAAAACTTGTCGGTAAAAAGTATCCTCAACGACCAAAAATTCCTTCATTGAAAGCCAATAAAATTAGCAAATGGAAAATTCGATCAGTAAAACAGTATTTTTAATGACATGAAAGGTTGAAAAGTGAATATAATTAATGAAAGAAAAATCCGATCGCTAAAAAGTATCTTTAACGACCGGAAATCCTTTCGTTGAAAGTGAATATAATTAACGAAGGAAAAATTCGGTCGCTAAAAGGTATCTTTCACGACCGAAAATCCCTTCATTGAAAGCGAATATAATTAGCGAAATTCGGTCGCTAAAAGATATCTTTAATGACCGAAAATCCCTTCGTTGAAAGATAATATAATTAGCGAAGGGAAAATCCGGTCGTTAAAAGGTATCTTTAATGACCGAAAATCCCTTTGTTGAAATTGAATACAATTAGCGAAAGAAAAATTTGCTGCTAAAATATATTTTTAATGACCGAAAATCCCTTCGTTAAAAGTGAATATAATTAGCAAAGGAAAAATTCGGTCGCTAAAAATCACTTTTCAACGACCGGAAACATTCTGGTCGTTAAAGACATTAACGACCGGATGCAATATCCGGTCGTCTATACCTTGAATGAAGGGGCTTTTATCGATCGGATTTTGACTTTTAACGACCGGATTTTCTATCGTTAAAGAGCATTTTTCTTGTAGTGTCAGTAAATATTAATAACCTAAAAAAACTAAGATTTAAGTATTCATTTTATTTACCTTGAATTCTTAAAAATAAAAATTTTTTGTCTCTTGTGTTACTTTTTTCCACGTGTAACCATTAAAATCAAGCTTCAAGTGGAAATTTACCGCGATCATGTGGGAGCACTTTGTCGAAGGAACCAACTTGCATCACAAACAATTTCAGAAGATTAATGAAATCAATAGGATTAGAAAATACAAACTTAAACATATATCACTCATTGATTATTAACAATGGATATGTAGCTCCTTCCATATGCTCCAACTGCACCAGGCAAGAGAGGTTGAGCTGCCTCTGTTCCTGATATATGTGATGGTGCTGATGTATCCCCTGCGATTCCTCCTCTAAGTGATGATGTATTAGCGGGGGTAGTAGGTGATGTAGTAGCTGGGGTAGTAGCAGGCAATGGAGAACTGTGTGGTAATGAAGATAGAGGAACTGGGAGCTTGTAATGCCTTAGGTGGAGGATCATTGGCTACTTCTGGTGGTGGTATCCTCATCCTTAAGGGCAGCATATTATGACCCTTTCTCTTCATTGGTTTATTTTGAACCTGAAATATATGAAAACAATTAGTGCATTAATATAAAATTATAAATGTTAAGAATGAAATAATAAGAATTACATGGAGTAAATATATAACAATAATTATATATTGTAAATATATTGTTAAGAATGAAATATATAACAATAATTTTTCTATTCTCACTTGATATGCAATTAATTAGAAAAATCAGTCGCAATCATCCGTTAATTGTAAGTCATAATCTTTGTCTTCTTTTTTCAAAGAGTTAGAATCGAAATCAGGTACCTCTTCAGATCTGTTTCCTTCTATTGAATCCTTATCCTCTTTAGATAAAATGTCTACATATTCATTATTTGGGTTATTCAGAGGTTCATCGTCATCATATGTGACATTTCCATTTATTTCATGATACCCAATTTCAGCTGGCAAACCCAAGCCTCGAATAAGCTTCTTCATATTGTAAAAATTTTTGACCATTTTATGATCAGGCGGCAATGATTCATTATACCAAGCCAAAATTTTACCCAGACTTCGATCAGAAATATGACCTTCAGATTTAATGTTCAATATTCTAGCAATTGAAGATAATTACGTCATGTTCTCACAACCTGACCATAATTTATGATCAGCTGAATTTAATAAGTCAAAGAATTTTTGTGCATCTGAGTTTGGATCTTACTCGACGTTGTGATTATTAATATCAAAGCATGACCGACAGCATCATAAACCATTTAGGTGTAAGGATTCACAATTCCACAATATTCAATTGTGTAAGGACCTAAATTATACCTTAGTAGTAATAAGGCATGTTTATGGTATAATGGAAATCGGATATGAGTGAATAAGTGGCTAAAATGCCGAAAGGGACGTATTCGATATTAGTTGAAAAGTTAAGGGTATATTGGTAATTTGCTAATTTGTGACCTAAATGGAGGGATTAACAAATATTGTATGCTAATGTTTAAATTGGAAATGATTATATGTCAAATTTATAAAGAGATAATAGATGAGGAATTAAATTGAATTATGGCATAAAAATCTAAAAGTGTCTAATGGCAAGTTAACACCTAAAAGCCAAAGGAAATTGGCCATATTTAAGCCATGAGGAGCTGGCTGTATTGGGGATAATAACAACCATCTCATCTTCCTATTTACACTCCCAAAAATTCATCTAAGCTTTGTTAATGGATTCTCTAAGGAAGAGCTTATGTTTTAGTGTACGTTAAGCTAGAAAAGGTGAGAAATAGCTTGAATTCTTCTTCTTCCTCTTCTATATTTTAGTAAAGTTAGAAATTATGGGTTAGTAAGGATGCTAATGTGAAAATCCTGGTATTTTGGATGAAAGGAGAGGAGAGAGAGGAAGTGGAAAGCACAGTGAGAGTAGTTGCATCAACAAAAAGGTTTGGGAATTTCTTATCTTTTGTGTGTATAATTTTAATGTTAAGAGATGATATTTGATGTTATTTTGATCTTATAAGATGATATGAGTTGTTTTTTAGTTATTGAATTTATCAGAATGATGATTAGTGGCATGTAGTGTATGTAGGGGAAATTCTATCCAAAGTTTCACTTGACCCCGAGTTAGTGTTCTACTTATAATTTAGTGTAGAGATCTCTAAATGATATGATTCTAGTGGAATTTGAACCTTGACTTCCATACCTATAAATGTCATAGAAATAGCCATGATCTAATTTTGGCTCTAAGTGCCTCAAAATTGGTTAAAATAGAAGTGTTTCTACTCTAGCTGGGTCAATGGAGCAGTGTGTGCTTCTAAAGCCATAACTCCCAGGATATAGCTCCAAATAATCTAAACTTTTACTAGTTGAAATCTAAGACATAGGGGAAAAAAAGTCTAGAGACCATTTTTGCTAAAAATTCCATTTTTAAGGTCAAATTTTGCAGCAAAAGTTGGATGTGGTTTCTGACTCGTGACAGAGAGCTTCTATCACAACTCGTGACAATCGTCACGACTCGTGACAGTCCCAATTCTATCCCCCTTTGTTCTTTATGGCTCATTCTTCATTTTAGATCACCCAAATGCATTTATAAAGCATGAATGAGGCTAGAGAGAACCTGTAAAGCACCAAAAGCAAGACAAAAACAATTAAGAATGAGATGAAACAATTAAGAGTGATTACAATATAGTTATATTAGGATTTTAAATGTAGTAATTGTAGGAAATTAAATATTAAGTGTATGTTATGCATAGTGAACTAATGAATGAAGTGTATAGTGTATAGTGTATACATATATGATTAGCATAATGTAGTGATGCAATGAGTGAAATCTTTTATTTGAATCTGAATTTGATATAGAAGTGGACATATATGGGATAGTGATTTGATATCTTCTGGTATCTAGTGTTGACACCTTCATGGTGTCGAGTGATATGATACCTTCGGCTATCCAGTGTTGACACCTTCACGGTGTCGAGTGATCTGATACCTTCGGGTATCTAGTGTTGACACCTCCATGGTGTTGAGTGATTTAATACCTTCAGGTATCTAGTGTTGACACCTCCACGGTCACCGTGTTGAGTGATTTGATACCTTCGGGTATTTAGTGCTCCCGATTGTCCACACCTATATTGAGTTCAAGCTACAAGTGATTGTAATGTAATTAAGTGTTAGAGATGAGTATGATTTAAGGGATTATTAATGAATATTTTCATAACGTGTTAATTATTTATAACTAAAGTATATGTATTATTATTAATGTATATGTATTGATGATATTACAAGATATATGTGCTATAAAGAAGAGGATGGGTGTGGTTGATATGTTATATGTTTATTAAAGTGTTAGTTATAGTTAGAACTATGTGGTTCTGATTCCCACCTTCGGGATACGTAGGAAGCTTAGAATACCAATTCCATGTTCGAACCAAATGCTAGATGTCTTGTTAAATATTCTAGTGTCTATTGAGAAATATGAACACGAGCGAATAGTTGATATGTTAATACACAAAAGGTAATTAGTGAAGGATAATGCCCCAATAAGTCTTTTGAAAAATAATGATAATGTTAGTGGTCGGGTAATATACTTAAAGTTTTAAAATTACCGAGTTAATTAAGTGAATTCTTAGCTATACTTAATAGTTTCATTATTAGGTACAACTGAGTCTAAATTGTTATTTGGGTTAGGTTCCAAATTGAAGTCGTGAAGAGCGGGAAGTGTCAAGCAGAGTTCTCAGAAGATATAGATCTTCGTGAATGTTTGATGTATTTTAGATTATATTGTAAAGTTTTATTGTATAATTATGTATCAAAAGATGTATTTATTATACAAACTTATTAATAATATAATGTAATTGAAAGTTATTGAAATTTTAAGAATTGCATTGTTATTAGTGATATTTGATTTGATATTGTTGTGCTAGTTTGGCACCCATAAATACTCCCAAGGGGTATTGGAGTGTTACAAATTGTGTTAAGATCAGGCCCCTAGTTTCAAATTCACCAGAATTCATATCCCCTAGAAGTGCTACATATTCATGGCTCCACATGTATTGTCCATTCAAAATAATTTGGTACAAAGTCCTTTCTCAACAAATGGAACTGTACTTCGTCAGTAGGAAGAATTAAGTATTTTTGCACTTTTTATATGGAGATCTGATTTTAGGACCATCCATGAATACAGAATGAGAACGTGCAAATTCAATAAAACTTTTTTCTCCTTCGGCAAACTCAACATTAATGAAACTATCTTGTGTTAATCTTCTATATATCCAAGATCTATCATTGTTACTAATTATTGCAAAATTGTTAATTATAAAAAGAGGATTCATGGTTAGCTTTTACTAGAACTATATTGCTCAACTAATACAGTGAATATAATATCAACTTAAAATGTTAATCAAACCGAGAAGCAAGCTGAATTTATGATTAGCAAACAAACACATTTAACAAATTACGTATATATAACAGAATAATTAACTATTCTTTATGCATATTTCTTTAGGTTAGGATCAATTACGTGGTTTTAAACCGAGTTGCAAGAGAATACTAGTCCAAATCCTTAAGAAGATAGACACTTTGGAACCATTAAAAAGCACATTGTGAGAATTAGATATAATATCTAAATAAATCCTAAACACCAAGTGATTGTGTAGAAATAGATAATTGATACTTTTTGTACATATGAGTGCAATTTAAAAAATATATATATATATATATGATAGTATATAAGTAAATAATTAAGTTTTATTCATTTAAAAGTTAAAATCTTACCGTTTTGACACAAAATTAGTAATTAAGTTATAGCTTAGTAGTGACTGTTTTTATTATTAATTTCTCAATTTATAAAAAAAATAATTTGTACAGTAAAAAAATAATTTCAATTTATAAAAAAAATTAAATAAAAATAATAACATTATTATATAATTATGGAAATTCATACGTAGTTTTCCACGATTCTAATACCTAAAATCAAAGCTAATTAATAATCATTTTACTTATTTGACACTCTATTGAAAAACATATGATCTACTAATTTTGTATACCCCAATCATCTTACTAACTACGAATCATTCTTATTATGGAAATTCAAGGTCCATGCTACAAATGATAATATATATATATATATATATATATATATATATATATATATATATATATATTTATATATATATATATATATATATATATATATATTTGATAGAATATACTTCACTTCATGTCAGAATTCAATTTTTTTTTTTTATTCTTATTCAGGATCAAAATAACAAAAATATTGGTATAGTGCAAATTTTGGGACAATTTTTAGTAATAATGCATTTTTCAAAAATAATTTTAAAAATAGAGTGTTTTGAAAAGTATTTGAAAATTTTGGGTCTTTCATGAAATCACAACAGGATATTCAAAATAGGTAAAATTTTATGTTTGAATGTTTATAATTTAATGTGTTTTAATTTTAATTTACGTTATACTGGCATCCATTTATTTTTTGTTTAATTTGTTAAATTATGGAAGTTAATTGAAATATAAAATCAGAAAGTGAAGAAGACTGCAAAAATATTAGCTATAGAAGTAAGGTATTTCATCAATTTTGGTATATTTTTTTATTCGTTATATGGTTTTAGATAATCATTGAAAAATATAATTAGATACGTTTTATTATTATAATGCTTGAATATTGTATTAAAAATATAACAGTCTTTATTTTAGAGTAATTGTTAAACGTTCATATTTTTTTTATTACTTGCTTTTTTAATATAATATTGAAAATTTAATTATTAATATTATTATTATTAAAGTAAATTTTTGTATAATTCTTAAGATAATTAAAAAAATTATATATAATCATTATTAACATAATTTTAGAAATAGTCTAAACATAATTTAGAAATAATTAATAGATTCAAATAGAGCGAATTAATTATTACTATTTAGTATATACTATTTTATAATTTGTAAAAAAATAAATTATTGTTTACATATTAGTTTTTGTTCCTTTATTCATGGATGTATCATATGATTATGTGAAAATAATAGTAACTAAATATTATTTTTATATATTGACTTATAGGTAATTGTACGATGTTAGCATATATCGACCTTTTTTTTGTGCATACGATGCCAAATAAGTTATAGAGTGGTAGGTTATCAAAATGACATTTTTGGTCCAAATGTCACTATAAGGAGCTTGAAAATTAAAAATAAGCCAACTTTTCCTAAACTAGTCCATAAGATCCATATTAAGCTGGGTTTAAGTATCAACGACATGGTTTCCAAAATTATATATAATAGTCTAATGTATAACCGAGGGTTATTATGTTCGACGTCAACAAACTTGAAAGATGATGACAACATTGAGATGATATATGATAATTTAAGAAGTTATAATGATTACACATCGATGACACTAATTATTATGGTGGTTGAGGGTGTTTCGGGGATATAATTTACCTATGTATGCACCTAGCAATTAGTAGACAAATGAGACAACACACATGGAAAATATCGACGCTCTATATACATGACATCGGTCTTAGTTATCTCATACAGTTCGTCGATCAACATGATGCTGAAATGCTTTCTCAATCAATTTTTGGTAGAGAACCAAATATATATGCTGGGCAGGGGAATATAATTAATTAGTTTGGTAGAGATGCATAACAAAATATGGATCAAAGCCGTACATAATTATCAGTTAGCCATTGGCTAGATTCAGGTCCGAGTAAGCTTAGGCGATACATTAGTAGATAGGATGGTGATTTACTCAGTCAATGTGAAATAGAGGCAAGTCAAAGTTTTAGACACAGTCATCCACGATGGTCGATTAGCCATTGACCATCTTTTGGTCCTAGTCAGCTTAGGCGATATGTAAGTAGATGGGATAGTGATTTACTTGGTCAACGTGAAATAGAGGCAAGTCACAGTTCAAGACATAGTAATCCACAACAATCAATTAGCCAACTGCTAGATGCATGTCCCAGTTAACCGATGTGATCTTTCAGTCGAAGGGTTGGTGATTTTTTTTGCAAATCCATGTTTGGCATGTCAACAGGTAGTGTAGACACCGGGTCCTGAGTCGGTCCAAAATCAGGATTACCCGATGATGAAAATAAAGACTAATTCACGAGCAAGAAAATAGGAATCGATCATCTCTTTGTCAAATTCTCTTATTTTCCTCAAAATTCTTTTAAAGTGTTTATTCTTATTCTTATTTTTATTTTTATTTTATTTTCATTTGTATTTTTATTTTTATCCATATTTTTGTATTTCATTTTATTATATTTTCTAAAATAAAAAATTGAAAAAAAAATTGAGAGCGTCTGGCGCTGCGCCCTGCGCGCCGCGGGCTGCGCAGCATGTGCTGCGCGTGTAAGGGCGACGCGCAGCTAACGTCGCTAAAGCGCGCGCCAATCTCGCCCCTGTCGGCGAAATTTCTCATCGATGGATTTCTCGCCCCATCGACGAGAAATCTCGCCGACAGCTCCCCTAACCCCCCAAAAATCATTTTTTTAATTTTTTAGGTCTAAACATATTTTTTTTTCTGTGATTTTTTCAGATTTTACTCAAATTTGACAAATATTAGTCAAATTGGGTGGGAATTAAAAGTCAAAAAATAATTAAAAATAAATAAAAATGTTAATTGTAAATTATTGACTTTAGGGCTTTTATTTTGAATTTTGGAGTGTTTTTTGTTGAAATTAGGGAGATGGGATTTTGGAAAAATCTGTAGAGGAGCTGGAAGTGGGAGAGATTGGAATTTTTACGGGAGTTAGATTTCATTTTTAGAGGAGGAGGAAAAAATTGGGATTTGGAGAGTAAGAAAATTTTCTTTAAAAAAGAGACTTTTCTAAGTCATTTGGAGGGAGATATTCTTGAGGTGAGTTAGTGAATTTTGCTGGAAAAACAAAGAGTTCAATGTTCTTGGAGTTCATCTTTTATTATTCTCAAAAATAAAAATCAATTATCTCAATCTTCTTAATTCCCTCTTTTAAATCTACAAATTTTCTTCTTAAAATTCGATTCTAGTTTTTTCTTATCTCTAAAAATTTTTCATTGATCTTGAAAACATTTGAATAAGGAAAATCAATTCCTTAATTTGAGTTTTCTGATCGTATATCAAACACAAAAAAAAAAATCAAATCATTTTAAAGTATTAATGTTCTTGAGTTTTTTAGACATAAACTCAAGATTTACTTGAACATTTCTTTTGAGTTTATTTTTGGATCTTGACAAGAGATTAGATCGGGACATATTGCTTCCATATCATTTAATTCTGAGGGTAAAGATTCTTGGATCCAATTCTTTAATTTATTTTTGCTTCATTTTATTCATGTTAATTTATTTTATATTATGTTATTTTGCTATTTTTTGAA
The DNA here is from genome assembly GCA_947683425.1 of Excoecaria cochinchinensis. Lineage (NCBI taxonomy): Eukaryota > Viridiplantae > Streptophyta > Magnoliopsida > Malpighiales > Euphorbiaceae > Excoecaria > Excoecaria cochinchinensis. The sequence continues at coordinate 12,892,959 of CANTUQ010000119.1, forward strand.
CTAATGCATGTATGTATTTTTTTGGTTTGAGATCTATTTTTAGCATGAGTACTCACTCTTTATTTTGTCATTGGCATAAAAATGGATAGATCTACATAATGTTAAGAGAGGAAAAATAAGATTTGCATGATTTACTCTTTATTATCACCCTTTACAATTTTTTTATGCTTAAAGTGTTACCATAGTATACTACATGTTTAATTACCTTCCCTTTCAGTTACTCATTTAATTTCATTGGTTTGATTATTGTTGTTGCTATTATTATTATTATTATTATTATTATTATTATTATTATTATTATTATTATTATTATTATTATTATATATGTTATTAATATGCTGTTATAGTTATTATTATTATTTGTTGTTATTATCATTATCTATTATCTTTATTATTACCATTATCATTATTATTGTTATTATTATTTTTATTCTTGTTGTTATTGGTATTATGATTATTATTTTTTATCATCGTCTTTATATTTTGCATGTGTTATCTCATGATTTAACTATGGCTATTATTAACGTACCTTACATGATTTTTTTATTTGATGTGTGATAGAGTTGAGATACGCCCATGACTCTATAAAGAATTGAGTTCCTATCCAGATTAAATTAAGTTATTTAATCTAAATTAAATTACCAAATCCTAACTCAGAAAGAATTCTGAGTTAGACTAGGGTTAAGACTCTAGCCTTTAGGGCCTCTATAAATAGAGGTGAGGTCCTCATAATTTGGTAACGAGAAAACGTATACGCCGCAAGGCTGCTCGTTCCCACTCACATTATTTTGTGTTAATCTTTCAGGGACTTCTAGATTGTGATCTAGCTGTTATTATTCTGAGTGGGTAAAAGCCTGATCGGTGACCAATAAAAGAAGATCCTTGTACCGCTTCCGCAACGTGATATCTGCTCTACAATAAGTATGTATCTATACTTTACTTCTTTTATTATATTCCCTTTATTGGTATCAGAGCCCACGTTTTATTGCGTCCTGGCATGCGGCTTAAAAAAAATTGATCTAAAATTTTATGAGTAAAATTTGTAGATCTAGGAAGCATGAAACGCAACAAAAATTTATTTTTTGTGTAAAAAATATATATGTGTGTATATTTTGGCTCAATTTAGTGTATGTGTACACCAAAACCCAAGGGATAAAATTGAATATTCGAAACGCTAGTCTAGAAATTGAGATTTTTTATTTTGACCATTCCACTGTGTTCACAGACCCCGAAAACCCCCGGCCGGCCGAAATCCAGAGAGCTGAATTAGCCGGGAAGGTGGCGCGTGGCTTGCACGCGCCACCACACATTGGGCGAGTGCGCGTTGGCGGTGGCCCACACACCCACAAACACGTGTCAAGGAATGACGCATCCTTGATACGTGGCCCAATCACCGTGAGCCACATGGTAGACTGAGGTCATGCCACGTGGATCCGACGTGTCCCATGGTGCCACGTGGGCGCCAGGTGGACCAATAGGGGGTCGACACGTGGCAAGGTTGGGACCTACCACGTGTCATGATGACGTGTCATCACCGTCCATGTGTACCAATCAGAGTCTGCCACGTGTCAAGCCATGTCACTGCCACGTGTCCACATGGTGCCACGTGGGCACCACGTGGACCAATAATAGTCGGACACGTGTCACACTGTGGTGTTGACACGTGTTCGGCCAGGGGAAGTCGCGCGTGTGGCGCGTGAGCGCATCCCCCTCCCTCTCGTCGGCACGTGTCGTCGCGTGGGAGCTTCTCCGGCCTCCAAATCAGCTCCAATTTTTTGCGAAAATATTTTTCATAATATTTTTGATTTTTTGGTCTATTTTTCAAAATTTTTTGATGACTATAAAATACTTTTGTTTATTTTTGAAATAAATATTATAAAATAATTATGGAAAATGAGTTTTCTATTTTTAAAATATTTTGAAAAATTTTTTATATGGTTTTTTGTCCTTATTTGTTGATTGAAATGTGTTTCAATCATATGTGTTTATACATGAGTGTATTAACCATTTGAATTTCTATAATGTGTTTCAGAAATGATGATAAGGACACCTATGGTTCCTAAAACCCCGCATGGGATTGCTTTAAGAAATGCAAGAGTGCATTCACTAAGCAAAATGAGAATGCGGAGGAATATTCGAGCTGATGATATTAATGCTATAGTGCGTTATATATTGACTATGCATGAACAAATGCAGGAGTGCATTTGGATTGGAGGTTTAAGCTTAGGAAGGGATGACAGAGATAAAATCAAAGCGTTGGTTAACTCTTTTGAATATCATCCAGTCCTGAGAGAGCTTTTGGAAACAACTTGGTACATAGGAGATAGAGTTTATAAGAAATCTATCATCTATTTTTTGGCTAGAGTTGCCAAAAGAGGAGTATTGAGGAGCAACATTTCATCAGTGATGAAATTAAGAAGTGGACGTAAAGTGCATCGTCCATGGCTTCATCAATGAACTTATGAGTTCCCTTATGAATTGATGAAGTTGGTCAAAGAATCTGTCCCTGTGTTAGTAAAGGTCTTGAGGAGATCTAGTTTTCTAGATTAGTTGACATGAGTGTCAATTATAGTTAGCGTTTGATTTTATAGGATTTATGTTTCCTATTATTATTATTTGACATGTGTGTCTTATTTGAGAATTATTGGATTTATTTATTGGTTGAATGAATGAGTTTATTCTTTATGGCTTTTAATTATTTTTTAATAAATGTGTTTATTTTAAAATGTTAATTGCCCTTGCAATATTTTATGAGTAAAATATTTGCATGTTTATTAAGTAGAGGCTTAATAAAATAAAAACCAATAAAATATCCCTCAAAAGTTTAAGAACTTAAATAATTCAATAATTCTGATTTACTATACATGAAATCTTAACCTATAAAGTTGGACATTAGAACTTAGAAGGTAATTGGTACTCTAAGTATACTTTTCGAGTTTGAGTCTAATCGAAAACTTTATTAGGTTATTATTTCAGGTGTATAGTAAATTGCATGTATTGCCTTATCTCCCACTAATAACGTGCAACTTTGTTCCATTTGAATCAGAGGATACAAATGGCATCTGCTTCCAAATCAATTATCGCTGAATTAAATAAAGACTTGAAATTAAATGGTGACAATTATGAAATCTGGAGTATGAAGATCCAGTATGTGCTAGAGGAGCAAGAGGCTCTCGAAACCTTGAGTTCGGTTATGGCTGAACCCGAGGATGGCAACACAGCCCAGCATAGGCGGGACCGAGATGTATACCTGGCATGGAAGAAAAAGAATTCCACTGCTCGTATCATTCTCCTGAGTGCTATGGAGGATGATATAACTAAGCAATTTCGCAAGTATCAGAATGCAATGGATCTATGGATCGCTTTGCGGAACAAGTTTGGAGGAGTGACTCTAACTAAGCTCCGATCTTTGACGATCAAGTTTGATACTTATTAGAAGAAGGCTGATCATTCGATGCGAAAACATCTCAGGGAGATGGAAAATATGATGAGCGAGCTTAGTGAATATGGTCATAAGTTGACCGACGAGCAGCAGGTGCAAGCTGTCATCCATTCCTTACCCAAGAGTTAGGAGCATATGAAAATGCAACTAACTCATATGGACAGTGTGAAGACATTTGAGGATGTCGCAAGACATTTGGAGCTTGAAGAGGACAGACTGGCATCGATTAAGGTCAATGCTGAAGTGCATGTGGCACAGTCCCGTTCTGGTGGAATGAGTTCCAACCAGAACAAAAGGAAGGGCTTCAAAGGTCAGGATAAGGAACCTACCAAAAAGAACAAAAGGCAGAAAAAGGAGCAGAATTCTAAAAGGTCCAAAGGCAAGAAAAAGATAAATATTTTAAAAGTGAAATGTTTTAACTGCCAACAGAAAGGACACTATGCAAGAGACTGCACTGTGGCCAATCAGGTATACTATTCTAACTCAAGAGTGAGTGAAATTTGTGTATCTAGTTCTATATTACTAACTGAATTTCATCCTTTGTGGGTGGTTGATTCAGGAGCAACGGACCATGTAGCAAAGGATCAAGATGCCTTTGTAGAATTCCGACGAATACCATATGGAGCAAAATATGTATATGTGGAAAACGACGCAAGAGTGCCGGTTCGAGGGATTGGCGCGTGTAGATTATTCTTACGCAAAGGCCGAACCTTACTCCTACATGATGTGCTTTTTGCTCCAGATATTCGTAGGAATTTAGTTTCTGTTCTTGTGTTATTAAAACTTGGTTTTGATTTACACTTTAAAGATGACAGTGTGCGCTTATGTTTGGAGGATGTCTATTATGGTTCTGGTTTTATTTCGAACAATTTCATTGTTTTGGATATCGATCCTAACTTTATGAATAATAATAGTTTTTCTTTAATCTCTTCTACTTCACATAATAATGAGAATCATATGAAATTGTGGCATGCTAGATTAAACCATATTGGACAAAATCGAATGAGTTGGTTAGCCAAAGCTGGTTTACTAGGTGATTTGAATGAGGTCAAATTACCTACCTGCGAGCATTGTCTAAAAGGAAAACTAGTAAGAAAACCGTTCAGAATAGGAACTAGAGCTGAATTTCCATTGCAATTAATTCATTCTGACATTTGTGGTCCAATGAATGTGAGGGCAAGGCATGGGGCCTACTACTTCATCATATTTATAGATGACTATACAAGGTATGGTCATGTCTACTTGATTTCTCACAAGTCAGAAGCATTGAGTTGCTTCAAAACTTTTATGAACTTAGTTGAGAATCAATTAGATAAAAAGATTAAAGCTTCAAGAACTGACCGAGGTCGGGAATATCTTTCAGATGAATTTAAAGGTTTGTGTGATGAAAAAGGGATTGAACATCAGTTGTCCATTCCCAGAACTCCACAACAAAATGGTGTTGCGGAAAGGAGAAATAGGACTCTCCTTGATATGGTTAGATCTATGATGGCAGAAGCAAATTTGCCCATCTCCTATTGGGGAGATGCTTTACTTACTGCCACATATGTTCTAAACTGAGTGCCCTCAAAATCAGTCGCATCCACACCTTACGAGTTGTGGACTGGTCGACAGCCTGACCTAAGCCATCTACGACCTTGGGGTTGTGCTACTTACGTCCATGATACCTCAAGTAAATTTGGTAAATTGGGACCAAGAGGTAAAAAGAGTATCTTTATGAGATATTCTGAAGTATCAAAAGGATACGTATTCATGGGTGAGCAAGAGAATGGTTCTGTGACTGAATTTGAATCACGAGATGTCATATTCTTGAAAAATGAGTTTCCAAAGTTGGGCGAAGTGAATCAAGATTTCACTTTCTATGAAACTCAGGAAGATGACCATCAGGATCACTCCATCCGAGTGGGAGGGAATTAGAGGAAGAAGGTCAAGATCTTTCTCCTCTACATGATCCGGATGTTCGAGACCCTGATTTGAGTGGGAGTATTCCTGACTCCAGTGGGAGTATGGAGCATGGCCCCAGTGGGAGTATTCCGAATTATGAAGAATATATGAGACATGTTTATCAAGATTCGGAACTGCATAAATCTAAACGGATAAGTGTTCCTTGCCGACGATTTGAGATCGAAGGCTTGAAAGAAGCCCTTTTAGTCACCCCACAAGACGAGGAAGAGCCTAAAAATATAAAAGAGGCCTTCTCAAGCCCAGCTAAAGAAAAATGGATTAATGCGATGGAAAAAGAAATGGCATCTATGAGATCAAACCGTGTTTGGGAACTGGTTGATCTACCCAAAGGACACAAACCAATTGGGAATAAATGGATTCTCAAGGTGAAGCGAAAAGCTGATGGAAATATTGAAAGATATAAAGCTCGGCTAGCCGCTAAGGGGTTTACACAGTAGGAAGGGATTGACTATGAGGAGACTTTCTCCCCTATTGTGAGATTTACGTCTATAAGGTTAATTCTTGCCTTAGTGGCAAGTTTAGACCTAGAGCTACATCAAATGGATGTAAAGACTGCTTTTCTCAATGGAGAATTGAATGAAGAGATCTACATGGAACAACCTATAGGTTTCGTCGAAAAAGGCAGCGAACATAAGGTTTGCCAATTGAAAATATCAATCTATGGCCTTAAACAGTCTTCACGACAATGGTACTTGAGATTTCATGATACAATCATGTCGAATGGGTTCAACATGATTGATGAAGACCATTGCGTGTATAATAAAAGCTCTAAAAATAACTTTGTCATTTTAACATTGTTTGTAGACGACATACTAATAGCTGGAAATGACAAAGCGTACGTAAATCAAATCAAAGATTGGTTATCGTCCAACTTTGAAATGAAAGATATGGGTAATGCAGACTACATTCTTGGAGTTAAGATTTCAAGAGATCGTTCGAGAAGGTTGTTGTCCCTTTCTCAAAAGACATATATCAACAAAGTCCTTGAACGATTCAATATGCAGAACTGCAAACCCATAAACTGCCCCATTGCCAAGAATCAATTTCTTAGCAAAGAGATGTGTCCTAAGACGCCAGATGAAGTGGAGCGTATGAGAAACGTTCCTTATGCCAGTGCCGTGGGTAGTCTTATGTATGCTATATTGTGTATGAGACCTGATATATGCTATGCAGTGGGCATGGCAAGTAGATATCAATCTAACCCGGGCAAAGCACATTGGAATGCAGTAAAGAGGATACTTAGATACCTCAAAGGTACAGCAGATTATTCTCTCTGTTATGAAGGCAAGGATCTGCAATTGAGAGGATACACTGATGCTGATTGGGCTGGAGATGTGGACGAGAGGAAATCCACTTCAGGTTTCATATTCTTGCTTGGCAAGGGTGCTATCTCATGGAGTAGCAAGAAACAAACCTGTGTAGCCTTATCAACGATGGAAGCTGAATTCGTAGCTTCCGCGGCTGTAGTACAAGAGGCAGTTTGGCTAAAACGGTTGATGGACCATTTAAGAGTAACTACCTCGGAGGGACAAGTGACAATCTATAGTGACAGTCAATCATCGATAGCTTACACAAAAGATCTAAAATTTCATAGTAGGACTAAGCATATCGACATTAAGTATCATTATATAAGAGATGTAGTTGCACGGGGAGATGTGAACTTATAGTACATATCTACGCATGATATGATTGCAGATCCGTTAACTAAACCTGTAACGAAAGATGTGTTTGAGAGACACATTAGAATTCAGGGCTTGCTTAGAATTTGATGTGTACTGACTTTATTTTTGTAATCCCTTAACATTATTATTTGTGAATAATAATAAAGTACATTATTGGCAATACATGAGTGTGAATGTTTAATATATGAACATTTACTGTTAATTATTTGAGTTTGAGCATGTCAGACAGAGAAGTAGCCCACTCACAAGGGTGTTTACCTTAGTTTTGTCGATGAGTTGGCAAAGACTAAGATGAGGCGATTTTTGAACAAATGAGTATGCTCGAGAGCCTGTTCAAAATGAAAGTGCCGTTTTGCAGAAATTATAAGATATGTCTTGTTAAGGCGCAAAATAAAGTCATACATGAGGTTGTATGCTTTGGATTGAGATCCAAAATAAGGATCGTATGGAATCCGATGGTTAGTTATGTGTAACTACCGTGTTCTGTCTTAAAAGCCAGAAGTAGTTCTTAAGTAATCGAACTAAAGTTGGGTGCTTCGGTGCATCGCAGCCTTACGCTTCTGTATGGTATTTATTATATACACATTATTTAAATGTGTGACATGCGCTCCTTTAAGGGAAGGAGAGAACACCATAACACATGTTTTATACTGTGTGTGCTTTAGTGACCAAAGGGATGGGAATTTAATACAATTGATCTCAACTTTCCCTATTGTGAGACCCTGTTAATATATCGACCCTTAGAACCCTTAACTTATCCCTGAAGTATGGTTCAATGTGGCTAGCTTGGTTAGTCTCCAAGAGGTCTGGGAAAAATTTAGGCCTGGCGGATCTAACTAGAAAAGCGAGTTGAATCATGATGGATGGCATATAGTAAGAGGGGAAGATAACCTTTTGATCACATTCATAAGAATTCGTGGTTCACCAACATGTCTATTATTGTTTCTATGAGTTGAAACATAATAGTGAACACGAATGGCGTTTTATGAGATCATGAGTCAAAACGGTGATTGTGAGAAGGTGGTCTAGGGTTAGGCATACGTGGAATAAAAGGATCGTCTTTTTCGAGAAGCTATATATCCCTAACAGGTGTATAGCAATAGTGCTCTCGAGGTATGCTGGTCACACAATCTATTAGTCTGTATAACTGAAGATTATATGTATGGAATGTGTTCCGTCATGTGCGAGTGGGAGATGATAGAGTTGGGATACGCCCATGACTCTATAAAGGATTGAGTTCCTATCCAGATTAAATTAAGTTATTTAATCTAAATTAAATTACCAAATCCTATCTCAGAAAGGATTCTGAGTTAGACTAGGGTTAAGACTCTAGCTTTTAGGGCCTCTATAAATAGAGGTGAGGTCCTCATAATTTGGTAACGAGAAAACGTATACGCCGCAAGGCTGCTTGTTCCCACTCACATTATTTTGTGTTAATCTTTCAGGGACTTCTAGATTGTGATCTAGCTGCTATTATCCCGAGTGGGTAAAAGCCTGACCGGTGACCAATAAAAGAAGATCCTTGTACCGCTTACGCAACGTGATATCTGCGCTACAACAAGTATGTATCTATACTTTAATTCTTTTATTATATTCCCTTCAATGTGTGATGATAATATATTAAAATAATGTGTTTAATGCATTCTATGTTTTATTGATGTATTAGTTTATACCAAATTTCCTTTGTTTATTTGATTTTGGAATTGTTACTAATTTTTATTATTGTTTTTTTTTACCGTGGCTAAAATGTCGTACTCCCTTGTTTGAGCATTCGTGCGAATGGAGGAGGAGATCCGAGGAGTTGTTATTTTTTAATTTGTTTGTTATTTTTCCTTTATTTGCTTCATTGAGTTATTTGGCATGTAATAATTAATAAACCATTTATTTTGTGCACGTTTAATCAAAAATCATACAAAAATATTTTTACAAATAAAATTGGGTTTTCTAATAAAATGGGACCAATGTCCTAGCTTTCCATCCAAAATAAATTGCCACTTCAAAAATGATTTTTTTTTCTTATATTATGCATGAAAGGACCAACGTCCTCAACATTAATTAATACCCCGTTTTATGTATGGTTTATGTTTTATTTACAATGGGGGTTGTATTCTGCCCCTAGTTTTATTGTAATTTATTTTTGTCTTTATTTTCATTTTTTATCGTTTTATATGTGAATGATGTGCGCTTTAAATTCAATGCATTAATCGCGTGAGATGAGGAATAAAATTTTATAATTCGAAAACCCATTTATAATTAACCAAGACACCAATAAGTGTGAAGTTCCGGACACCATCTCTGGTTTAGATCGATAAGAGGTTAAACTTTCCCAATTTCTTGTAAATTGGGTGGCAACTCCAAAATACCTCAAAAGTGCCTAAAGGTGTTATGGCGATGGATGGTCCTTTTCAATGTACTATTGTGAAAGGAGGTGCCGAAAATATCTCATAACACCTAAGATTGGAAAAGACGCGAACCTATCCCTCGAATCCTAAAAGCGGGTTCAACCAGGGCCTTGCTGGTTGCGGCGCGCGTCACAAGTAGTCATGCAAATTAGAAGAATTTTGATGATCCATGTGGAGTTTAGGCAATTCACAGTTCTGGACACAACCATCCACGACAATTAGTTAGCTAGAGGACAGATGCAGGTCCTAGTTAGCTTAGGTAGTCTATAAATTCCTAATATGGTTAAGATACTGGAAATTAACCGTCAATTAATTTGGGAGGTATAAATGATTCATAGATGAGGCATTGAATAATGATTATCTATCTCCTAATGATGATCTTGAGGTTAAGACTGGAGATATGGTGATGATAGTGATGACTCTAAATTTGCCGATAGTGATGAGTCTGAGGATACTTAATATATCAGTCCACTAACACTAGTGGATGTCGCACATGGAATGGGGAGGGTAAGTGTGAAGAACATAAATTTGTCCAACTTTAGCTTTATATCAGAACACTATATAGATATTGACTTCTATTGGGATTTAAAGTTAACATGCATCCTATAAGGCAAAATTTTAAAATTTTAAATCCATTAATATATGATTTTGCCACTAAAAAAAAATGCGAAATAGCGAGGACTCTAACTGATATTTTTTTGAAGCTAAATCGATTTAGTGAGAACTTAGTGAGGACAAAATTTTTGTAACAAAAGTCATTGTAATAGAATTTAGTGAGGACAAAATGTTATCGTTAAATTTTACTGAGGTTAAGTTCTTTGCTAAATTTTAGCATGAACTTTTGTGACAAATATTATTCTCGCTGAATTTAGCATGGGATTTGTCCTCACCAAATGTCGGCATGAGTGTTGCAACAACAATGTTCTCGCTAAATTTAGCAAGGACAATACTTTTGTTGCTATACTAATTTTCCCTATCCATTATGGTTATTTAGCAACAAAATATTTGTCGCTAATTACTTGCTAATGTGGTTTTGCAAAATTAGCTAAAGTTCTTTTATGTAAAGTTGTAGCTAAATAGATGTTGCTCGAACATGCTAATCTCTTGCTAAGTTAAAATTATTTTTTTATTTTTTAAATTAATATGGAGATTTCATCATTTAAATAATAAACCACAAACGATAAATTTATATTTATAGACTACTCAACATTTAATATAAATATATATATATATATATATATATATATATATATATATATATGAAAGATGGTTATTTACAAGTGAATATCATTGTTAATTGTATATCAAAAACAATACATGCATAAATAGTGGTAACAAATGATATGCAACATGTCCTAACATATACTTATAACTATAATGTGGGTAAAATAGGGTTAATTATATCTGTGGTCATTCAACTTTGGCAATTGTAATGTTGTGGTGACTATACTATCATTTGTAACGAAAAAATAACCAAACTATTATTTTGTAACAGAAAAGTTATAATGGCTAGAAATTGGGTATTTCAGCCACCGGCACGTGATGTTCATCGTGAAATACCTTGTCACGTCATCCATTTTGCCACATCGGCATCTGACTGGATCCGATGTGGCATGAAGGTAAAAAAATAATTGAAAATTAGATTTTTTTTACTGTCTCTCTTTCTCTCGCTCTCTCTCTCACTGGTTATCTATGGCTGCGTCTCTCACTCTCCAGATCTCAATCTCCCCGTCTCTTGCTCTCTCTCTCTCTTTCTCGCTTTTCTCTCTCCTTTTTTCTCTTATTGCGCTCCATCTCTCTTGATCTCATCTTCTCTTCCTTGTCTTGTCTTTGTCATCTTAATCTATGCTTCAATGGCTTTTCATTCTTCATCTTTGTAACACTCCTTACCCATACGTAGCAAACCACATTAGAACATGACCGGTTCACAATGCCAAGTGAAGGATGCTACCGAACTAAGTACGCTTGTCTTAAAAATAATTACCAAAATCAAAAATATAAAATTTCTTTCATTATAAAAACAACTTTCACATAACACATTTAACAAAGTTCACAATTTCACTTTACATATACATTACTCATGGTTTTGGGAAGCCAAATCTTCCTCCACTTAACTCTCCTTCTGATCTTTGCTCTTCTCCTTGCTCTTGTTATTTTCTCTCATGAAATCATATCATAAACTCACATTACCATCATCTCAATCTCAGAATTTCAATCTCAAAAATAATAAAGAAGAAAAGATATAAACTACATAAGAACTTACCTTGATGCTTTTAAAATTCACCGACATCCAATTAAGGCCTTAAGATGCTAATTAACATGAGGAAAATGAGAGAGATAAGGAGTGAAAACTCCTAAATTTCCAACCCCAGCAGTCGTCTCTCTCCCTTCCTCAATTTATATGCACTTTACAATTCTAGAAATCAAAGTGTTGAATCCTCATTGGTAGCATTTAGATTTTTATGCAAATCTCCAATTTGATCCTTCCTCTTTCACTTATTCCTACATTCACCTTTTAATTAACTTAAATTCATACATTTACCTCTAATTAAGCCTTAAACTTATAATTACATCCTATTAATTCATGTATTAACCTTCAAATTAAATCAAACTTATAATTAAATCCTCATAACATCTTCTTTAGTTCACTTATTCACTTTTTAAATAAATTATCGTTTGGCCGATACTTGCCGAATCTTTGCATAAATGACGGTTGTGTCCTTTTGACACTTCTGTCGCTTAATCATGTACATTCGATTTCCATGTCACCCTAAGTATGGCATAATGATGGTTGTGTCCTTTCTTCGCCACTGTTCTCTTATTCTCTCTTCTTCTTTTTCGCCACCGTTCTCTTGTTCTCTCATCTTCTTCTTCGCCACTGTTCTATCTTCTTCTTCTTTGCTACTATTCTATCTTATTTTTCTTAGAACCACTCAGCGGCGATTTTAAAAGAGAACGACGAGAGGCAGAGCAGCTAGCGAGAGGGAGAGAGGGAGAGGAGCCGAGAGAGAGGGAGAGGCAAAAGAGAATTATGTTAACTAGTTAGGGGTTTTTTTCATGGTTTCCAATATATATATATATATATATATATATATATATATATATATATATATATATATATATATATATATCTTAAAAACCGGTCGGTTTACTGAAATCGACGATTTTTTAAAATCGAAAACTAAAATTGAGATCGAAACAGAATTCCTCATAAAATACAAACCATAGACCATAAAAAATCGATTTGAAAAGTCGATTCGATTTCGGTTTGATTTTTCGGTTAACCGAAACCATCGATTTTTTTGCTCACCCTTAATTCAATTAGTTAAACTAATAGTGTTTGGTTATAATCTCCATCATTAATGTTCCATTCTACTATTTTATAAACACATTTAAATCAATTTTGCTCATATAAAAAAAATATACATTCGCAAATAAATTAATCTAGAACCATCATATTTTCTGAAAAGGAAAAAAGTTTTATTTATTTTAAATTGAGAAAAATTAATCAAGTAAGAAAGTGTCATATTTCGATCATAAAACCAAAAGTACATTAAAGATCAAAAAAACCATAGAAGCCAATCAATCCAACATTCAAAAAAAAAATCAAACAGTGAGAAACTAAAAATGGAGAAAAGAGTTATGACCTATAAATATACTTAGAACAGGGGATGCCACCACAAAAATGCGAAGGAAAGATCTACAAACACAAGTATGCAAATGAAAAACCCAAAATAGATACCACAGCATAATCTTGAAAATCAATGCTTAGAAAAGAAAAAAAGAAAGAAAGAACACCATAAGTAAAGAAAATCAAAGCTCAGAAAACAAAAACAACGATTTCGAGAGAGAGGGAGAGGAAGATTTACTTTTACTGTGACCCAAACCAGCGAAAGGCAAAAGAGAAATGGCTAGCGACAGGCGGCTAACGACTGGCGATATGATGGACAGCTGTCGATTTCGAGAGAGAGGGATATGCGATATCGAGATAGAGATGGAGAGGCAGAGGCGATTTAAGCAATTTAGGGTTTTTAAATTTGAGGTCTTGTACTGTAAGGCTTGGTATGCGAAGATGGGGGAAATAGAGGGTATTTATGGAAATAATAGAGGGTATCTATGGAAATTATATTGAGTCTTTTAAGAAGTTGCCAAGTTTTTTATATGCTTTTACAATGTTACAGTTTAGGGACTGTTTATGAGTATGTGCTGTAAAAAAACACTCATATTCCAACTCTAAAGCAATTTAAAAGGGTTTTTTAGACTTTCAAATCTGCTATTGATGGGTTGACTTATTGTAAATCGATTCTGCTGATCGATGGAACATGCTTGATAGAAAAGTTTTAATAGAAACCACTTATAGCAAGCTTTGTTGATGATAATAACATGTTATTTTCATTTGCTTTTGCTATTGGTGAGTCAGAGAATAAAGTAAGCTGAGCTTGGTTCATGACTTTAATAAAGAAACATGTGATACCCTCTGTGTCAGACTCTGAAACCGCAATAATCGGTTGCGGTTTTAAACATGGTAGACCGCCACTCTTTATGCACTATACACGTGGTGATTCCCCAATTTTGACTAACGGTTTTGACTAAATCACCGCTATTTTTCAAATATTTTTCCATTCACCAATTTTTAAAATAATTTTACAAAACAGATTATTTGTAAAATTTTCCCATTAAAAAATGATGCAAAGAATGAAAAAGAGGTTCTTTGAATGAATGGAGTGAGACGGTCCTAAATTGAAAGTTGTCTTAATTGGCTCAAAATTAAGTTTGAGGCGAATTATCCATTTACTTTTGCCTAACTTGGTAATTACATACAGAATGAGGCGCCAATGTCAAAGTACACGATTTAAAATTAAAAAGACAGACGTTATTTTTCTTATCCAACCATTTCCCTTTTTAAACAATTATTTCTGTTTTATACTGGAAATTTATACACCACCACAATTTATCTCATTCTCAAAACCTCTAAATCCAAATTCTTTCCTAATGCATAAGAATCAAATAATCAAGAAATAGAATCACAGCACAAAAAATGCTCTTTCTACCCATTTCCTTTAAGCCATCCCTCATTTCGTTTCCCAATTTTCACTCTAGTCAGCGCCGCCAAAGTACTGCACTCTTGCGCCCACTAGCTTTAACTGGTAAATTTCCTTTAAATTTAGAAAGTTTCCATTTTTACTGTTATAAGATAGTATTTAACGATTGAATTTCAACGCTACAAGTTTCGGGATTGAATGGAGCAATTGGCGTAAGGTTCTGGAGGGGAAGGAATCAGAAAATTGCGATTTCAGCTTCTAGTGACCCGACCTACAGTCTCAATGCGGAGAAAAAGAGGTCCTCACTAATTCTATTATCGAATTAGTAATCAGTTGGCCAAATCTAGTGTAAAAGTTTGTAATGGAGTCTATCGCTAGTCAATATCATAATCAATTTGAGTTGCTTCAAATGGGGAACTGCATACCTGTTGTCTATTATACGTTTAATTAGGTTATTTTACAAGATATAGAGTTAGATTATTTTAAGTTACTACTACTAGCAAGGTGCCCAATATTACAGTAACTCATTGCTAAGCAAAAATCGTAGTTTTAAAGTTTTACTCAAGATGTGCTTGGCCTGAATCTAACTTGTGCTAATGAATTTAGCAAAGAAGGTTTTTAACCTGAATAAGGAAAATGGTTATAATTTTGAATTTGCTTGCTTTTACTGAAAGGGTGATTTTAATTTTCCATGTTACTGGATATTAATTATTGACATCAAAAGATGAAAAGGGATCAGCATCTCTTCATCACGTTAAATTATTATTATTATTATTTTGGTCTGGTCATCACGTTAAATTATTTATGTGCCCTATTTGGCATAAGTCATTCATGGCATGATGACATTGGTTCTTTAAGTAAAAGGTATGTGAATGATCTTAGAAAGGACGGAGGAGGAAAAGGACAAATGCCGAATCTGAGTGGCTTATTTCACTTATTTGCAATTTGTCTTGTTCTTTTTCGAAACTGCTAACTATTTCTATCATACATAAATACAGCCGCCTCCGTATCCATTTTATGTCAATTCATTTTCCCTAGCTCCCCTATTTCACAGGACTTGTATTTCCTTAATATTCTAGTGCGATACAGCATATAAATTTTAGGAGCTATTGTGAGAAAAAGGTCAACCTATAGCACTTACACATCTTAGTGCCTTCAGATTTCTTGGCAGCATCCCCCTTTCCTTCTCCTCGTGAAGTTTTCTTTGTTTCATCGTAAACTTTCTATGAATGCTTGCTACTTGGCGGCAATTTTCTGTGCATTCAACGTATATATAGCTCTTATTTTTGTTTGTCTCAGCAATTAAATTCACATTCATCTAATTATTGTATGCAAACTTTGTTGTTCTATTCTCATGTAGAAAAGTTGTGGAACACATATGTCTGCTCAAAGCAAAGCAAGATTTGTCTGAAGAAAATGAGAATGACATGCTAGATTATTTGTACACTTCTCAATATCAAATGCGTGGAATAGTTGCAATATCTTTGGGTAAGTTTCACTGTGATTGTCCAATTCCTCTTTGTACTCAACTATGATTGTATCCTGTAATTTCAGAACCTTGTTAACTTTACTCAAACTTGCAGCCATTAGAAGAACAAAATCAATGTTCAAAACTGTGTGCTACACCATGTTTTTTAGGTAGCTGATTTAACAATCTATAGTTTTGCAAATTGCAGTTGAACGTGATTGTTTATTGACCTCTCTCTTCAGTAGTTGCAGATCCATATCAAGCTTATGGTTATGAATTTGAACTCCCTTTATCATTTGACTGAGAATTCAGGAGCAATTTTTGTGGCCTAGGAGTGCAATATAATTTTTTTCTCAAACTTGCAGCCATTAGACAAACAAAATCAATGTTCAAAACTGTTTGCTACACCATGTTTTTTAGGTAGCTGATTTATCAGTCTATAGTTTTGCAATTTGCAGTTGAACATGGTTGTTTATTGACCTCCTTCTTCATTAGTTGCAGATCCATTTCAAGCTTATGGTTATCAATTTGAAATCCCTTTATCATTTGAGCCAGAATTCAGGAACAATTTTTGTGGCCTAGGAATGCAATATTTTTTTTTTCAAACAATATTACATTTGAATAATCATTCAACGTCCTATTTTCTTCTGTAGGACGCATTTCCACTGTCAGCTTAGAAAATTATACGCATGCTATTTTTATGCGTTTCCAAAGAAAGGAAGATGTTTCAAGGTTTTATGAGAACCCTTTCTATTTGAAAGTTCTCAAGGAGCATGTAATGCCTTATTGTCATGTACGGCCTGGAATGTAAACATCAAACTAAGTTGCACTAACTCTTTTTTTTTTTTTTTTCAACCATGATATGACCTCTGATTTATATTTCAAAATTTAGATTGATGCTGGTTATTTGACTTTTCTGCATATTTTCAGGGATTAATGAATGTGGATTTTGAATCTGAAGTAGAAGATGATATTCTTCCTATATTTCGTAAAGGGGAGGTATGGAGTCTTGTAGTTGCAAATTTCTTTTGGTTTTAAGGATTGGTTCTTGGCCTTCAATATGAAATAAAAATCTTTTGGATCCTTCTCTCTTATCTTCGAGTTCATGCTTGTGATATTAATAAATAATTCTAACCATGTAAATGCTTGAAAAATAATGAGTCTGGAAAGGAAATCATAGATATTATGTTCACCTTTATGCAACTAAAGTTCTACTTTTTCCAAACAGAACTGGTAGTCTGATATTTAGGCCTTTTTCCTCTTTTGTTTACTTTTGATTTTATGATATTATTTGTCTGGTTAGAAAGTATCAGTTAGCTCAATAATATCTTGTCTGGTTACTGGGTTATTGCTGATAATTGCTGACATGGAGTTAAAATTATTTCTGGTGGCAGGAGTTCAACTACGGTCTGGAGTATGTGCTTCTTATAGCATTTGATGAGAGTACATCTGATGCACGTATACAAGATGCATTGGCATCTTTTAAAAACATGACAAAAGAATTCCCATCACTAATTGTCCAATCTACTCAAGGTGTGAATGAACTTCACTAGAAGATTTATGTAACATGATTTTCAAGAAAGAAAGCATATCTCATTGTCATGAGGATCAATAGGAGCATAAGTCTTCTGTCCATGTCATAATAGACAGGGGGAGGATGTTTGATAAGAGTATGGAATGATGGTAGTTGTTGCAAACAGAGATGTTAAAACTTTATGTGATGAGAATGATAATTTACTATCACAGGTAAAGCATATTGGTAGGAAACACTAATAAAAAAAATGTAGCTTCATGAGGGAGAGGAGTCTTGCAAAGATGGGCAACACTTCCATTCCAAAAGAAACTAGAGGTGTTTATTGTGAAGTAGAGATACATGGTTCGTTTGATGACTAATTTTTCCAATTTTGAAATATGCATTCAAAAACACATGGATTGCCTTTAAACTTACTAGGAAAGGAGACGAGATGATGATTCTCTGCTGATGGATCCTATTCTAAGTTCTGCGATCCAATTCTCTGTAATTGCCCCATAAAGCAATTTTAATTTGCAAAAACCTGCAAACAGTTCATAATAATCCTTGTTCCATGTATGTAAATGTGACTATTTAATTTATGAACGATGTTGTCTGAAGATCTTGAACATATCTAGAAACACCTTTTTGTTGAATTAGGAAATTTTTCTCATCATACCATTTAACTGAGACATCTTTTGTTCATATTTGGTGATCAGGTTCTAATTTTAATCTCAGTAGTCAGGAATATACACATGGAATAGTAACAAGATTTCGATCGTGTAGGTTTCTTGTTTATTTTGTAGATTTGTTTGATTGCTATTTCCTCTTTTTTACTACTATTTGTTGGCATATTTTGCAGTGGCAGCATTTGAGATGTTTGTAGGCAGCTCAGAGTACAAAGATGTAAGAAGTCCAATCAAATCAGTGGATGTGTGTGATAAATTGAACTCAATAATTTCTGTAGTTGAATTAAACTCAGAGATACACACACTAAAACGCACCATGACACATACAAAACTTCCTAAAAATACTGAATCACATGTCACATGACTGTGGTGAAGGATGTTGTCCCCACTGGTCTACAACAGAAGGAGAAGCTATTGTGGAAGACTGCGAGTCTTGACCATGGGAAGTTCCATGGGCAGTGCTGTGGAGCATACTGCTGAGAACTGAATTTTCCCACAATACGGCGTTTTAATAATGAAATTTTTTATTCTCGTTTTCATATATCAATAATCGTTTTATCTGGCTTGATTAAAACCTTATTTTTACCTTGTTTATACTCAAGTGATTTCTTAATCTCAGGTGTAGGGAAACATTCTTAATTATGTTTTCTCTGATTTCTGCCTGATTGAAATTGGCTATCAGGATGCTTCAATCTTTTGTTTGAAAAATGAATGTTATCTGTTTTTGCTTACCATCCCCTGCTATTTTGAGCTTCTACTTCAGGTTTTCTTAACTAGCTCTATTATTCATTTGTCCTGTTCAAATATGAGGAGAGTTAATATTTTTTTGATCGATATAGGAATTAGGATATATGTTTTGAACTTCAGATCTCAGAAAATGTCGACTTGATTTACTATGAATAGTATTTTCTTTTCTGTTCTTGATATAATACATGTTTCAATTTAAGAAAATAGACTGTAACATGTGTGAATTATTTGGAAAAGCAGATGTGGAATTCAAAATTTGAGAAGATCATAAAGAAATCACTTCCTATTCATTATTCTGTTGATCCAGTGGGCAAGGAGATCATGTAGTGATAATTGGTAGCTTTTATGGTTTGTATCCCTGCTTTTGGAAGCTATATTTGACAAGAAATTCTTGCAGCAGTGTAAAACTGCAATCCAGCTTGATGCTTTGATTTCCAGGACAAGCGCACAGGTTACATTTCATGCTTAACTTGCCCTGCCCCTTATTCTTTTAATCTTTTGAATTGTTATGTATTTACAACTATGTATAGGTTTTCCTTTTTCACGTTGTTATTGCATGTAACCTATGTATTCTCATTTTCTCTTTCATTTTTTTCAACCTAATGATGATTGGGAATGTACGACAGTATTTCATTTCTGCATATCTATTCTTAAGTTGAACAGTATTGTTTTCCTGGTCAGAAAAAAAAAAAAAATTGTTTAGCTGGATATGAAGTGGTCTGGATGAAACCTGTCTTCCTCATCTGAATGAAAACGTTGAACCGAATTAATGATCAGAAAATACTTGTTTAGGCTGGTCTATGAATTTTTTAATGGACCCAACCATAATTGAATCCGCTTGTGCGCCTATGAAAATTGTTTCTGGTATTCTATCATCGGTTTGACCAACGAAAGAGAAGAATTTTTTATATCTTTTTTTGTTATGAAATAGAATTTTTTATTTCTTATTTTATTTTCCTTTGTTAATAATTGTATATATTTGTAAACATGTAATATTTGTATGATATAAATGTGAATATGTCATTTAACTAGTCTGCATTGCATGATTGCATTAGTATTGCCGGGCATTAATGTATAACTAAAAACCACCCTTAGATTGCCAGGCATGTAGTAACTGCTGCCAATGAACCTAGTCACAGAAAATCAAGGGATCCAGTTTCTATCCAGGGTTAAAATATTTATACCAGGTTCACTTGATTTTTAGTTTTACAGAGCGACGACCCCTATTTGAATGCATCCTGCTCACTTTTGTGTTTGCTCTTGACAATGTCTGTGATATAAATAAGGATTCTAGTGATCATAATATGTGGCATAGAAGTTTAGGGCACCCTTCTTTTGATGTAATGACGTATGTTCATTGCTGTAAACAATTCAAAGATCATGTTAATGAGTGTGAGAATTGCCCTTTGTCTAAACAAACAAGATTGCTGTTTCCTGTTAGTAGTTCCAAATCTGAAATCTTCTTTGAAGTTTTACATGCTTTGTGTCCATGTAATCAGCAATCTGTGGATGGTGCCAACTGGTGGATGATTACAATAGATGTAAATGGACTTTCTTGATGACACACAGGTTTATGATGATATTATGTTTAAATTCATTCAGATGCTTAAGACTCAATTTGGTAGATCTGGTAAGGTCTTCGGAATTGATACTGGCTCTGAGTTCCTAAGCCATTCATGTGAAGATATTATGGTTCGGAATGGAATTATACACCATAAGACCTGTTCTTGCACTCCACAGCAAAATGGTATGGTGGAAAGTGTTGCTAGGGCTTAGCTCATTCAGTCTGGTTTATAAAAAAAAAAATTGTTTTAGGGACATTGTATTTTACATGCTACCTTCTTGATTGATAGAATAACTTCAGTTTTTTCTTGGACACCTTATGAGCGGCTGTTGCCTTTGTTTTGCTGCCAGTACAAATCCCCACAAAGTGAAATTTGATAATAGGGTTATTAAGTGAATTTATATTGGGCATGTACCTGGTCAAATTCTTACAAACTTTACAGCTTGGAAACTAAAGAGATTATAATTTCTAGATATATGGACTGATACACCTGTGTTGCCCTTTGTCCAGCCAGTACAAATGTTGAGTACAGTGATCATAATACCACTGCTAACCAATTTTCCACACCCAAATGCTCCCCTCATACACCAAATACTTTTCCATTTGTTGTGAATCCTAATCTCTCATATGCATATCTGTGTTACTTGGCTAATATATTTGTTGTCAATGAGCCTAATTCTTACAAAGAAGCCTTGGAATCAGAAGTACAGGCTTTTGAGAAGAACCAAACATTGGAAATGCCTCCACTTTCTAGAAGCCAAGAAAGCAGTTGGCAGCATATGGGTTTATAAAGCAAAACTCCAGTCTGATGGGGAGGTAGATCTACACCACGTTGAGGGTTTGGATTATCAACGTAGTTTCTCGAGAATATATATATATATTTTTTAAACTATTGAAAAGGGTGTGATTTTTTCCTTCAAGTGTTTTTAGCTGGTTTTTATCCGTGAATTACCATGCCCTTTATTGGGACAGAAAGTCCTGCTAGCTACGGCTAATTATAACTAACCTACTAAGTTGCTATATGTGTCCTACTCTCTTCGTCAGCATCATTTTTAAAATACAAAATGCTGACCTGGCTAATTATGCGACCAAAACAAAAAAAAATCACTATTTCTTCTTTGAGAGAGATCCAATTTTGTCCCTGCTTCCTATTTTTCAAGCGCACGTTTTAAGAGAGGAAAAACAAACTTGAAGCCTCTTTTTCTTCTTCTTCCTCTAGAGGAAACACCCATTTTCAGCATTGCTAATTCAAGTGGATATCATTCAGCCAAATGAAGGAAAACATTTATGAGCCTAATTTGCTAATATTGAAGTCAAACATACAGAAAATTCTATCTCTATATCTTCTGATGCAGGCTATACTTGCAAATACCAATAACTCGATGGCCTTTCTACAATTAAAATTACATCCAAATAACAATGACAATAATCATACTCTGTTGAAAAATGTGATTCTAAATTGACAGTAATTGTTTTTGCTATTTTTGACTTAGTTTAAGATGGTTAATACTTAAATTCCTAATGTCAATTAAAAGCACGTTTAAATCAGTGCCTATTTTTTCTTCAAAAAATTTTGAGTTCTTGTTGATACGGAAGGCATTTGTGGTCACGAATAAATTGCACTGAGCGGTAATAAGTTCTACAATTTTTCTGCCCACTAAGTGTTTGATAAATTTCCTCTTACAACTAGTTTGTTGTCTCTTTCTTTCTTTTGCAGTATTTGAGGGCTCCTGAGTGTATTAAGGTTCTTTCTCAAACATCCTCCATTAAACCCATTAACCATGGCTCCTATAAAAGTAAAGAAAATCAATAATTGAAAAGTCAATTAAAGTTGGATCAAAATAAATTAAACCAATTAACCGTGGTTCCTGTATTCCTCCATCGACGATCTGAGTTCCTCCATTATTTTTGTCTTTTCAAGGTAAATACTAGCTAATAGATTGATTTTCAGTCTTTGAAATTTAGGGTTTCTCGAATAAGAAGTGGAAGAAGAAGAAATAATGATTTTTTTTAAGAAAATTCTTTTATGCCACATCATTGGCCAGGTTTTTTTTTTTTTTTTTGAAACTAATCCTAACTTTAATTGTCAATTCTTAATTGGGAGCCGTAAGTCCTGTTAGTCATTGGAACTTTTATCCCAAAAAGGTTATAATTTGACACTTCCAATTAATTTAATGGCAAAAGACGGCCGAAAAATAGTTTGAGGGCAAAATTACTTCCTTTTCAATATTTGGGGAAAAAACTTCTTGCCAGTTGCTAAAATGGTGACAATTGGTGTTATTGCAGCACATAGATGGCTTTTACTTGACATAAAAAGTACATCCTTGCATTTTTTTTTTTTTTTTTCAGCGAAGCCAGGTTTTGCAATCAAATAGGATAAAAATATATGTCAGGCTTAAAAGAAAAAAAATATAACATACATATCATAAATAAATTATTAAATATAGAAAAATATTCATTAACATATTTAAAAAAAATTACAATTGTTGTTTTCGAGTTTTCATATCCTGATAGCGATAAATAATAACTTTATTATCAATAGCATTAAATACATGTTTTTCAATATAAGTGATCAAACAATCAGTCATCCATTGATCTCCCATCTTGTTACGTAATCGATTCTTCACAAATTTCATAGCAGAAAATGCTCTTTCAACTGTTGCAGTCGCAACGGGTAGAATAAATGATAAAATGATGAGTTTATAAACCAAAGGATATAAAATATCCGTTTTTGTTTGCACCATTTGTTCGGCAAGATCACCAATTCCTGTAATATTTGAAAACTCACTTCTAGACCTTATGTCAATGATATATGTTTCCAATTGATTTTCAAGAATCATGAGCTGGATAGTAGAAAAATCAATAGGATAAAATTGAGTAACACGAAGTAACTTGCATTTGTCATATGCAGAGAATGAATTTGCTGGACTTAAACATGCAAAACATAAAAGCAACTCCGTATTCACCTCATTAAACCTGTTACCAAGCTCTTGAAGTTGCATATCTACTGCAGCACAAAATAACTCGACCTTAAAATGATGGAAGTTTGTCACTTTATCAACATTACGTCGAGACCTCCCCCGAGCAACATGTATATCATCCATATTGAGGACTGGTATATTGTGGCTATTACAAAACAAAGTCACCTCATCTAACAAAGAGTCCCATCCATCATCTCTCATTAATTGCAGGCGTTGCTTAGCTATCTTAACCAATGCCACAGCATTTACAATATCTTGATCTTTTCTTTGCAATGCTTGTGATAATTCATTAGTAATTCCTAAGATATGTTTCATCAAATGAAGACAAAATGCGATGTCAAAAGATAGCAAAGAATCCAACAAAGTGCAAGCTTCAACTTTTTGCTCAGACTTTCCATTCTCCATTACAAATTCAAGGACATCAATTATAGAAAAAAACATCCTAATTATGCTTATCAAAGTGTTAAAATGTGAACCCCATCGTGTCTCTCCAGCTCATTTAAGAGTAGACTCTTGATTTTTTCCTTGACCACTTTCAATTGCCTTTAAAACTTTGATAGCTTGAGACTCTAAAAGCATATCATGACGCTTGCAAGAGCCCCCAACAACATTCACAACACTTGATATTAAATTGAAGAGTAATGCAATAGATAAGTGATTTTTTGCAACAGCTACAAGTGCTAACTGAAGTTGATGTGCAAAACAATGAACATAAAAAGCACTTTCATTCTCTTTCAAAATTAAAGCTTTGAGACCATTAAACTCACCTTGCATATTGCTTGCCCCATCGTAACCTTGACCACGTAATCTTGATATGCTTAGATTATGCTTGGCAAATATTGACTCAATTGCAGCCTTTAGTGATAAAGCACTAGTGTCTCAAACATGCACAATACTCAAAAGGCGTTCACATACTTTACCTTCCTTACTTACATAACGTACAACAATTACCATTTGTTCTTTATTCGATACGTCACGAGCTTCATCTACTAATATTGAGAATAAAGCAGTCCCCAAATGTCGTATGATGGAATTAGTGGTTTCAATTGCACAAGCACTCACAATATCCTTTTGAATATCTGGAGATATCAATTTTAGATTTATAGGACACTTGTCTATTACAACTCTTTTGACATCTTCATTATAATCACAAAGAAGTTTTCAAGTTGCCTTGAAATTTCCTGGATTAGTTAAATCTATTGATTCATCATGACCGCGAAAAGCTAAACCTTGTCTCAAAAGGAATCTTACACAATTAATTGAAGCAGTTAAACGAGTTCGGTAGTCACTTCGAGCTTGGCTTGATTGCTTATCAACAATTGTTTGAAGATGTTACTTTTGATTCATCAAAACTTGACAATTCTTTGAAGCTTGATTGTGTGCACTATTAGGACCTCCAATGTGTTCTTCTAGTTTTGATTTTTTCTTCCAGTTACTAAAACCTTCCAAGACAAATGCATCACAACTACCTCCATGCCCTTTACTATCTGATTTGAAAAGGTAGCAATTCAAGCAATATGCTGCTTCCTTTACCTTACTATACTCCAACCATGTACGGATCAAACCAAGATGGATTAAATCTCCTTAACACTTTACCTTGTAAAGTTTGTTTAAAATTATGATCACGAGGCTGACAAGGTCCCTTTTGAAGATATGCTCTTCGAACTTCATCTCTTATGTTTGGATAATAATCCATAATTGGCTTTCGTAATGCAGGATCGACTGGAAGATTTGCTAAATCAACTTCAAAAGTACTTGAATTTTGAGTCTCTTTAGCATGATATTCTTGATTTTGAATTGGTGGCAATGATTCATCCATATTTTTCCTCTTATAATACCTTTCCATGACTGAAAAAATAATAAAAAAGAATTAGTAACTATTGACAAATACAAATACAAATACAAATAATATCTTAACAACTGATGATATGAGAAAAGCCAAATACAATGACAAACATAACATAATATTTTAGTTTAATCAATAGATTTTGTTGGGTTGATTAAGGTATTGGACTATGCAAACTAGTAGATATGCAAGTTCAGATTTGACAGGTAATATATTCCATTCATTGTGAAATTGATGTTTATATGCAAGTTCATATTTGACTGGTATAACTATTCGCCACTGCCACTCTCTAAAAGAATTAAATGTGGCAAAATGTCCTAAACTGAAAATATTTGGATTAGAAAGAAGAGGAAGAGAGCAAGAAAGCATTGAAGCACAAAATAAACATATTTTTTTCCAGCAAAGAGGTATGTATTTGCTTTATATTGACATTGAATTTAATTCATTCTTAAAAATTGCAAATCATATTGCTTGTTATTATATTATTGCTTGGCATATAATTTAAATGGTTTCCGAGGCAACCAGTAGTGTTTTTTGTTCATATACAAGATATTTTAATCCACCCATAATCTCAACAAGTCTTCTATGGTGTGCTTTCAATCAAGAATAACAAATTTTAACAAAATAATAGATTTTAACAAAATAAGAGATTTCAATCAAGAATAACAGGTTTTAAGCAAAAACCTAAAATTGTAAAAACTAAATTACTAACTTTTAAGAGATATAAAATATATAAAAGCAAAAAAAAAATTATAAAATTAAATTACTAACCTTAAATTAAAGATAAGTCTTTGCAATAGTGCTTAGTTTCTTCTCAAATTCATCAGATTTTTCTTTAAAAATTTCAAGAGATAAAGAAGAGAATTTTGTATTTTTTTGTTTGAATAGAAGTGGGAATGCAGAAGGTTGTTTGATTGAAAACTTAAGAAATAAGTTAAGGAGAGATGAGTAAAAGTAAAATTTTAAGGGGGGCAAAATGGTGATTTTAATATATATGTATATAAATATATATACATAATTAATTTTTTCTCAAAAATTAATTGCCCCCTTCTCTTTCATGTGGCTACGCCACTGTTTTTTTGAATGAGGAGGTCTTCAAACTTCCACTCGAGATAGGGATAGAGTCAGAAATTTTTATTTGGAAAGCGAAATTTAATATCCATTACCAAATTGAAACTTATTTATTCGCATTATATATACAATTCAAGTATTAAAAAAAAATAATCACAACAGATATATATAAATATAAAAGATGCCTTAAAATTAAATACCATATATTCCTCATGTCTATATAAAAAATTATCCATCATCATCTGTACATCTACATAAGCAAAATTAATTTTAATAAGTGAAACCGAAAAGAACCTTCCACCAGACTTAACATCAACGTTTTTTTATTGAATAAAATTCATCCATGATAATTTTTACTGCAAAATTCTTCCCCATCTATTTCTCTATATAAACAACCAGATTGTCAGCAAGAAAATCATCTTCTATTCTATTGAGACGTCTAGCTTTCACAAGTTTGGTTGCTAAAAAAGCTCATTAATAGTTGTTGTAGAAACCGGAAGAGTTAACACAAGATGTAATCATCTATCAATTAAATGATAGGTTTTTTATTTTTCAAAGACAAAAAATGCTATGCATAACTCAAAAAGTGTTGACAGATTTTGAAAATCCGGATGTTTTGAAATATCAAACTCATATTGTTTCAGCTAAAATCTCAAATGCACCTTTTCATGCTCAGTGAAATCTTTAGGATAAAACTTATCAACTAAATTGCATATATCATCAATATTAAAAGAGATAACCATTGTCGAATAGCTCCAACTGCTCCTTCGGTTTCTCACTTGTTTTTCACAGATGATAGCTTTTGGTTCTTCAGAGCTAATCAAAGAGAAGCTAACTATATCCAGGATTGCTTAAAGTGCTAGGAATGTGTTTAAGGTCAATATGTTAACTTTCAGAAGTCCTTTGTATTTTTTAGTAGTACTACTAGAAATGTTGATAAAGAGGAGGTATGCAACCTATTGCAAGTCAGAATGACTAGTAAACTGGATTTTTACTTAGAAGCTCCGGTGTCTGTGGGTAGAGGGAAAAATCATGTTTTTGGTTTCCTGAAGGAACAGATTTGGAAACGAATTAATGATCGGAAGGAGAAATTTTTGTCCAGAGTAGGGAAGGAAATTCTTATAAAATTAGTTTTGCAATTGATTCCAACTTATCTACTGCATGTTTTCCAAATGCCGGCACAATTTTGTAATGAAGTGAATCGAATGCTAAAGAGATTTTGGTAAAAATATAATGATTCTAACCTAACCGGTATCTGCTGGCAGAGGTAGGAGAGGCTCTATATTCCAAAAGGTTGTGGTGGCATGGATTTTAGAAGCATTCATGAATTTAATCTTGCTCTTGTAGTAAAGCAAAGGTGGAGTATTTTATAGAATTCCAAGTCACTTGCTGTCTCAATGCTTAAAGCCATGTATTTTCGGTCCTCTCATTTTCTTGTAGCTAGTTTAGGACATAATCCGTCCTATCTGTGGAGAAGTTTGCTTGTAGGCGGTGAGGTTCTCCAATTGGGTTTATCTCAAAAAATTGGAGATGGGAGTACTACAAAAATTTGGGGTTGTCCTTGGCTTCCCGACCCAGCAAATTCCTTTATCACGAGTGATGAAACCAACATCTCTTCTCTATCTCACGTAAGTGATTTATTTGATTTTTCTAGTAACCGGAATGTGGCTTTGGTGGAGTAGTTTTTTAATGAACAAGATAAAATCTTAATTTTCTTTGTTCCTCCAGGAAAAAGAAATATTGGAGATAGTTGGATATGGTGTTTTGAACCTCATATAACAGAAGTTTTAGTGGTTAAAGAGGCATTGAGTTGGTTGAAGGAGAAGAGATTTACTAGAGTTTGTGTTCAGACTGATTGCATAATGGTGTCAAAGGCTTTGATCGAGGAATGCAATGTTTCCTCTTATTTTGCATATATAATTGATGATTGCAAAACTCTTTTAAAAGGTTTAGATGGTTGTTCTATAGATTTTGTGAAACGAACAACGAATATGGCTGTCTATTTACTGGCTAAAGCAATCAATTCGATGTTTTGCTCCGTGATTTGAATTCTTAATATAAAAGGTTTTTTTTTCAAAAAAAACAAAAAAACCATCATTTGGCTTAAAGATGAACTCAAAGTAAGTAGTTCCAAAGTTTAGTCACAAATTCAACTCTTATAATTGACAATCTATCGTTACATAAAATGAGAGAATTACATTGACAACGAAACTTACTTTGAGATCTCGTATACAAAGCATTCAAATCAGAAATATCAATATCATTTTTGGAATAAAATGTTTTGATTGTTTCAAGTAACAGTTGCCATCCACTCACGCAACTCTTGAATAAGAGTTTTTGTAGTTGAAACCAATTGAATAATATTTACAATATCCTAAGACTTTTGTCACAAAGCTCGACAAAGAACATTTTGTTGGGTTTTAAGCAGAATAATGCAAATTAAACGCAGCGGAAAAATAAAACCCGAAAAACAGGATCCATGTATTTCGATTGATTCAAATGGAAGTGATAAGATTTACTAACCTTTTCTGTGTGGGAAGCTGAATTAAACACCTTTAAATCGAACTGAAGACGTTGCCTTTAACACGAACGTCCTCTACTGGTATCCACACGCACGATCAAAATGAACCAAAGTTGCAGGAGTGCTAGCTCTCTTTAGATACGAATGGATTTTTATGATTTTCTTCTTTCTCAAAGAAGAACAATGGTAGCTGTATTTTCTCTCTTGAAAATTAGCTAGAGTAAATCTTTCTTATTCTCAATAATAAGTTATGCTAGCTAGGGTATCCAATGTTGGTATCCAATGTTGGTATCCAATGTTTTTAACCACCTTAAAACTCTCATTCCTTTTGAGAAACGGAAATTGAGTTTTGATAAGAGTTAATAACAAGAGATAATAGCCCAATAGCCCAATAAAATCCATATTGTTCATTTTGGTCTTAGTGTGTGACCCAATAGGTTTATATTATGTTGGCAGTGGGCCTTATCCCATAATAAGCCCACAAGTCATAATTGGTCTCTAGCAAGACATTATGACTACCCAAATAATATAAATATCGTTAGTCCGATTTTAACCTGTCAATAGAACATGTTATTATCCTTTTGTCACACGATATCTTGTTCGAACATAAGTCATGGTCCATGTCAAACTTAAATTGTTCAAACATATAATTTCTCGATCACTAAGTAGACTGATAAAATCAAATGACATTGATCACACTATCAATTCATTTGAGCACGGCCATGCATTTTATAGTCCTACTCATCGAGGGGCCCAATAGATATCTCTCTCATAAGAGGGACAAATTCCATCTTGATTATACATTTTCCTCTGCATAGTTCTCATTATGTCCAATCATATATTTTATAATTATCCGATTAAAGATAACGTTTGATTATGTCAAAACATAATGTTCCTTATGTAGGAAAACATGATAACCTCAGGTCAAAGGATTCAATAACATATCTATTATAAGAACACTTATGACATTATCCCATGAAGTGATCTTATAGTGGGTCTATCCAGTACTTTGTTCTCTAACAAGTACGTATAGATTTGATTCATATCATCATATATAATCATCCCATGATTATCAATGCAAATCTATACTAGTCTTAATTTATCTTTATGCCCTTTATTGATAAATGACTAGGGACAACATGAATAACATTGTTATTCATAAACATTACAATAATGTAACATGCCAATAATATCAATGTGAAGAAAACCATTATATAAATGAAAATGTAATGATTACATCAAGGTCCAAATGTTTGGCCTAGGGCATAACCACTAACACATTTGTGGTTCCCATAATTTGTTTCATCAAGTGCAATATAAAAACAAATTCAAATGAAGGTAATGCTAATTAAGCTGCTTCAGCATCACCATGTATAGAATAATTAGTTCATTCCGTATAAATGACACTAATAACTGAGTAAGTAGCATCAAACATTCTCAACAAATTACAAATGGACTAAAAATGAGAACCCCATTGAGTATCACCTACTCGTTGCAAAGTCGCTAATTGATTTAGTCCTTTTCTAGTCTCAATTTCATTTCTAGCATTCAAACTCTCAATGGAAATTGTTTAAGCTTTTTGTAGTTCATCATGTCTTTTAGAAGAACCAACAACAATATTAATAATGAAACACAAGTTGGATATTTAGAAAGTTTAGGTTGATATGGATTGACTTTATACGTCGAATTTCATCTTTATTATTAACTAAAAATTCCCACATTAATGGGCGTAAATTTGGATCGCATTCCAAAGTTGTAATATCATGTGATTAGGGTTGAATTTGCCTAAGCTTAGAAAGATGCTTATCAAAGTCATCAAAATTCGATGCTAATGTAGCACCGGTGGTTGGGGCATCATCATTTGATACCAAACACTACAAGAAAATCTCATTTTAGAGACAGAAAATAGAGACAGAATTCCGTCTCTAAACACAAATAGGGACGGAATTAGAGACGGAAAAATACCGTCTCTATTTGGTCGGTTGTTAATTTTAGAGATGGAATATTTCTGTTTCTAATTTTAGAGACGAAAATTTATATTCCGTCTCTAAAAATAGAGACCGATTCCGTCTCTATTTTTAGAGATGGAAAGAAAATTTCCGTCTCTATTTTTAAAAGGTTTTTTTTTTGAAATATATATAATAATAAATAACATTAAAATTTTAATTGCCAAACTTTCTATAATGAAACAAGTATTAAATAAAAAATAAATAGATTTTATAAAAATGTAATTAATAATGTATTAATATATATATATATATAATTTAGTAACACTATAAATAAACGTACATAAACAAACTAAAAACACTAACTAAGCTAGAGGTGAATGTGGACGATCAGCCGATGGTGCTTGCATATCATCAGGTAATTTTCGGCTAATGAAATCCTCTAACCTATTAATACGGTTCATTAATATGTCGACTGTGCTGTGAAACTCAATCGCGTCATTAGTAGTTGCCGCAAGCCTACTAGCCGTAGCCGTAGAGGATGAGGAGGCATGCAAATAACAAGTATTCGCATAAGAGCCCAAACCAAAGACCAGTCCATGGCAATCCCTACCGCCAGCTGCGTCATAAAATACCTGAGCATGGTCTACATTATCGCCATCTGCTTGCTGACTTTGAAGACTCTCTAGTACTCGCTCTTGTAATAAAAATTATTCGAATGTTATTTAGTACTAAAATAAAACTAAGAAGATATAACAAAATAATAATAAATTGTGAAATTAACATACATGAACTTGTCTACCTCAGTCGCTGACGAATGTCACACCGTCATGATTTCGTGTATGTGTATGCAAAAACAACTCACGACAATTAGGTCTTCTGCCCATACTAGATTCCTGTAAATAATTTATAGGTTAATAACATTTGGACAGAATTTTCCTTAAATTTGAAACAAACCTAATGTATAAAAACCACAAAAGTACTTATATGTATTACTATTTTAATACCAACCAAATACAATTTTAACTCTTGACACAATAACACTTGTCTATAGGTTAATTAAATTTGGCAGAATTTCTCCTAAATTTGTAGCAAACCTCCTGTGTAAAAACCACAAAAATACTTATATATTATTATGTTAATGCCAACCAAATACAATTCTAAGTCCTAACAGCAATAAAACTTGCATATAGGTTAATAAAATTTCGGCAGAATTTTCCTAAATTTATAGCAAAACTCCTATTTAAACATCAAGAAATTACATTTATATTTCTATTATCGACCATCAAAATTCATTTCAAACTCCTTACACAATATTTTACCCATCTTCCTTCATTCAATGAAACATTTGGCCTATTATGAGTTGCATTTATTGCAGTAAAAAAACTCTTAATGCACTAATTAGTTGATACAAATTGCAATAAAGAGTAACATTTATAAAGTCAGATATTTGAATACTTACAAATCCATCAACAAGCTCACGATGGGACAATGTTCATCTAGTGTGTAAGGAAAAGCTAACTGCCTCTGTTCCTCCCCTCCTATTAGTAGAATTCCGATCGGCAATAGAAAGGACCTTGGTTGATGACCAGTACTGCATCCAATTTGCCCAAATGTCTTCATTTATATACCTTGGCCGTTCACTTTTGGCATGCAGCTTATTAAGCATGTTTTTATAAAGTACACGAGCTCGTTTCTCCCATACGCCGTAGACAATGTAATAGATAGAAAAATTCCAATAAAAAGCTTTCAGATGGATTAAAAAGAAAAATAAAAAGGTTAAGCATAATGTATGTATTTGCAAAATACGTTTACAATTTAAATAATATATGAATTAAGGTACAATAATTAAAAATAAATTAAATAATTTATTTACCTGAAACTCCTGGAAATAAAACATTTTTGTCTCCTGAGAGATATTCTTCCTTAAAAAATTATTAAATTCAATTCTCTCGTTAAATATACCAGTCATCGAGCGGGAGCAAGGACTAGATGGGATAAATCTAATGGACAACAAAAATGTTATAATGTGTTCGAATTCAGCATTACATAGTAAATATAAAAACGAAAATTTGATAACTCACTGTTGTCCTTAAATGACAATAAACATCCGTCCATCCACACCAACCAAACCAAGCAAAGGACCTTCAACTGTTTCAGGCGAACTCTGAGATGGTTCAGATGGATTCTCTGTAGTAGGCGCTTCAGTCGATGAAGTACTAGCAGTGGATGCTGGGCATGGATACATTGGGGGTGAAGAATCCGTGCCCATACGGGGAGGTACAGACGCATGAGACGATGATCCCTCCCCTTGACTCACAACTCCGGATACTGATGAACGCACCCTCACCCTAGGAGGTTGCATAGTACCAGTCTTCCTCTTGTTATTAATTTTTTTTCCTGAAAATATTAACAAACATAATTAGACATCAGTTGATTATTACATATTCATGATTATCTGTGACAATAATACAAATTTTTGTTATTTGTGAATTAAATCAAACATAAAGTAATAAATGACATTTAGATTATGGATTTTACTCACGTGGGTAAAGAATTATTCGCTATCATCACTTAAATGTAATTCATTACCACAATCATCTTCATTTTCTGAATAATTAGAATCAAATTCGCTTTCCAATTCAGATGTAGACTTGGATTCCTCGTCGGATGCAATATCAACAAATTCATTGTCAACATTGATCAAAGGTTCATTATTTTCATATGGCAGGCTTTCATTTATTTCATGACCCTCCACTTCCTCTGAAGTCTTGGAGTAATAGGAAAATAATACATCCGCTTCCATGGTACTAATTTCTACCTTCTATTAGGATTAAGTGGCTTGAACCTTGGTTGATTACAAAATTTGCAATTCATTAATTCCACGTCATCTCCCCAAAAAATCATACATCCGAGCCGACAGTAATCAATTTTTTCTACTGGCAAACCAAGACCCCGAAGCAACTTCTTCATATCGTAAAAGCTGTCAACCATGTTATTATCCGAAGGCAATGATTCATTGTACCAAGCTAGGATTTCATTTAAACTACGATCAAAAATATGACCTTCAGATTTGATGCTCAATATTCAAGCAACAGAGCCTAACTGTGTTATATTATCACAGCCTGGCCATAATTCCTGACCAGCTGTATTAAGTAAGTTGAAAAAAATTTTGGCTACTGGGTTGGGTTCTTCCTGGACATTGCCTAAATTGGGCTGAAGTGAATTTTTCGCTGCTTCAAAAACTATTTGGACATAGGAATTTTCTGTAGCACAAACATTGCTTGTCATAAAATCTGCCCCTCCTTGAAATTCAGCTTCAACTACATCCGGTCCAAATTCTGAACTTCTAGACGTGCTACAAATTATTAGCTCTCCATGCCTTATCTAGGGGTGAGCAAAATTTGGTTAAAACCGAAAAACCGAACTAAACCGGCCGATTTTTTAAATTCGGTTCGGTTTCGATTTTAAATTTATAGGTACATCGGTTATTTCGGTTCGGTTTTGAAAGGCGAAAACCGAAGAAAAACCGAACCGACCGAACTTTTAAATTTATATATTATTTTATTTAATTTTTACATTAAAAATATTATTTTTTTATTTTTTTATCAATTTAAGGGGTTTGAAATTAAATTATATATGTACATTTTTTTAATTTGATTTTTTTTAATTTTAATTTTATGATTTATAATTTTGTATAATTTTTTAGATAATTTTTTTAATTATAATTTTGGATTTTCGGTTAACCGAACCAAACCGACCGATAAATTCGGTTCGGTTTGAATTCGGTTATTATACAAATTCGGTTCGGTTTCGTAAAATATTATAATTTCGATTTTCGGTTATTTCGGTTCGGTTCGGTTATTGAACCAAACCGACCGTTGCACACCCCTAGCCTTATCCATTCAAAATAATTGGGCACAAATTTCTTTTTCAGCAAATGGAGATAGACATCCTCTGTAGGAAGATAACATCTATGTTTGCACTTTTGCATGGACATCTAATTTTTGACTCGTCCATATATGCAGGTTGAGAGGTTGCATACTCAATAAAAGATTGAACTCCTTCAGCAAACTCTAACTTAATGTAACCATCAGGCATTATTCTTCTATACATCTTACTTCTGTCTAAATTACTCATATTGTTAAACTATTGCGCAAAAATCAAAAATACATAGTTAGTACCATCACGTGTCAATTTTCATATTTTATTTCAATTCAATTCTATATTCTATTTCTTCACATTAATTCATAATTAGTTTTACCAAATTATAAGTATAATAAAAAATATCGATGTAATAAAATTATAATAAAATATATATACACAACAATAAATATAAAGACAAATAAAATACCACAATAAAAAAATTAATACACATAAATACTTATTATTAACAAAATCAATTTAATAAAGGTTAAAAATTGACCTTTGGCGAAGCAACTAGTTGGAGAGCAAGGGTAGTCGGGGGCAGCGGCCGAAACGCAGTCCAAGCCTGACCGAATAGAGGACGCAGATGGATGGGAGCGGGAACAAGCGTGCAGGGGAGCTAAACGGCGGTGAAGAACGACGATGGCGGGTTACATGCATTAAGATATATAATATAATTTAAGAAAATTTAAAATTATACTAACATTCATAAATCATACACACACATCCCAGAAAATTAAAAATAATGCAAAATTAAAACAATACTACATATAATAACAAATATACATCAAATTTAGAAATATTTTAACTATAATAACAATATTTACAATACAAAATATGTGGACAATCTGTTACTATAAGACACATATATGGTCCAGTAAGGGCCATGTATCGAATGTAAACCAACTAGATTCTTTTTTGTATCTAAAATTGAATTAATACTTGACAACTTCCTTTACTTTTGTAAATTAAAATGCTCAAAATTCTGTGAAAAAATGGACATAGTTTCCCTTATACGGGTCCTTATCCCCTGTTAAACAATACCAAATTTTACACTTCTATAAAGTATCAACACATCTCAACTCCATAAAAAAACTAATGCAATATCAAAATTTTCCATGCACCTCAAATATGCAAATAAAAGGGCAAATTCACCAACAGTTGTGAATTTATCCTTTCAATTCATACATTGTCCAAATGAAAATACTAAGTCCAAGTATCTGTACAACTACTAAATTTGTAATTTAATTTATCCATTCACACTATGGCACCATATAGCCTTATTACAGTATCATTAATACACAGTCATTACTGTAACACCCTATACCCGCAAATGACACGGATATCGAATGTCACCACACTATACTGTGTTACACTCCTCAGATTCAGTGATTTTTTTTTTTATTTCAACAATAACAATCATACATAACAATAACAAACAATTACACTAACACACCACTATTATACTTAACCTGAATAACCTCGAGGTTATCCATTGCAGCCGTATACATGCCATGCCTATGTGAATATCCTTGCTGTCCTGTAAATTCTTTCATTTATCAATAACACCGGCCACTACGATTTCTTTTCTTTTATAACCTGCACGCAGTAACAATACTACTCGCTGAGCATTGAAATATCCAGTGGTGGATACATATCCTAATTTTTCCACACTAAACAACATGCATGCACACACAAGCATTTCTCTTTATTCCCATAATGTGAACATTAATTTCTGAGTCTTTAAACAAATTATAACATACTTTTACTGCAATCATTTATCTTTTACCTTTATTATTGTTACATCAATCACATGTATCATTATTATTGCTATTATCAGTATCACTAGTGTTATGCCATTGACTTTTTTTTCAATATTACTATTACATCCCATCTATAAATCAGAGAACCAGTTAAAATGATAGTTTCTGCAATTATCTAATAAATGTACCCATCTGTTATTCTCTTTGCTTGCCTAACTTATCAACATTTCTTATTGTACATTTGCTTTGTCAATACTATAATTAATACACTAACTTATTTGAACTTTTGATATTTCCATTAGCATTGTCTTAATCTTACACATGATTTCTTTAGACATTATCTGACTTATATCTATCATTCACTGTCTTGAATAACCTTTATCATTACCATGTCTAACAATGATATTATTATAACAGTACCTGAATTATTTATTCTATTTAATTTTATCTTTAGGTCAATCATCATTATTTTTCTTTTAGCCTGTAGAACTTTGTTATTAGACTTAAATCTCTTTATACCTATAACACTGACATTCTCACGTGGCTCTTATAATTAATTTACTATATTTCTAACATTATATAACCTGGTCCATTACTAAATTAACATTATTACCCTTTTCAGGAACATTATAGTAATACCCATCAAATCTATAGCATTTTCAGTTACCTATTTGCCCATATTATTAACTAGATTGTTTGATGAAATTTACACATACAATAGCCTAAGAGCATTAGATTTTTATGCATTACCTTAATTACATTTCAATTATCTTCCAAATTTTATTCTTTTATACACTACTAGATCTTTATATTAGTATTTTAATTATACAACCCTAAATTAGTGTCCTCAATAATTCTCATACCACACTGATATGCTCCATTAATTACTAACAATGACATTACTCATTTATTTACATTCAATACTACTATGTTAACCATATCTAAAATGAATACCTATTATTATTTCCATTGTTAACATTAATTTCTATTAACATTATTTACGTTAGCACAATATTAACACTACTATTCTTAATTTATTACCTAACATGCAATAATATTAATAATGTCAATTAAATCACTCATATAAAGACATATACATAAACATACATAAAATCTCATATTTACAATTAAGTCCCTTAACTATGATATAATTACAATTAAGTCCTTTAACTATTGCTAAATTACGATTTTCCCCTAACTTTCTCTTATTTACAATAATGCCACCAAATTAACTTATCAATTAATTAATTCACTATATAACAAGCAAATTACCATTAAATCACATAATTAAGGTCATTTACACATTTAGTACACATAACAGACCATAAATTCACAAAGAGTACACATGAAAATCATACTTACCATTTTTGTCCTTAACTTATGGCAAAATTACAATTATACCCTTGAACTTTTTCAAAATTACGAAAATACCCTTAGTTCATTTTATTTCACAAAAATTACCATTATGCCATCAGTTCATTTTTAACTTACCAAAATTTACGATAATGCCACCAGTTCATTTTAATTTGCCAATATTTACGAGAATGCCACCAGTTCATTTTAATTTGCCAATAATTACGAGAATGCCACCATTTTACATTACACCATTTTACATTATTCAACATGCAAATTACGATTTTACCCTCTAATTACCAATTTCATGCCAAATTATATTTTAGTCCCTAGAAAGTGACGAAATTTTCATATTTAACCATTAAATGATATTTTTACCCTTATTATCCATCATTAACACATATATGCACAAAATTATCATTTTACCCTCAAACTTTTCATTAATTGCGATTATACCCTTAACCCTATCTTTATTCTTTATCCTTATCCTTATCCTTATCCTTATCCTTATCACTTTAATCATTACCATATCTTGTCTTTATCACATAATCACATGCATATCTCATCTTTAACACATAATCACATGCAAATCTTATCTTTAACACATAATCATATGCAAATCTTATCTTTATCACATAATCTCATGCAAATCTTATCTTATCATTCATATTTCATATTCATATCATTTTAAACTTATTTTATTAATTTTCTTTGCCATTTTTTCCTGTATAAAACTGGCAGATATCTATGACCAGGATAAACGAGACGTGAACCCCTAAAGGCTCAAATAACCCTAAGGACCCTGAAAAATCACTTCAGTCTTTAATACATACCAGAGGAATCCCAAGGAACTACCACTGTCTTTAAATACTTTCCAAAATATTTTAACTTTTAAATACAATGAGGTAGGACCGTCATTGGTCTACCATAAGTGAGATGCCATGCTCACACCCGTGGTCTTATGTCCCTATAGCTAGCCATCATATACCGAGCTAGACTTGACTACCAGATTACTACATAGGGCATCAAAATTCCGCTTTTCACATCTTTCAGTTACCATTCATACATTTCATGGAATTTTACCACATTATTCCATTCTTTTCCATGCAATCCAATCATTATACATGTGATTATCATCATTATACCATCACATGCCATAAAATCTTATTAATTCATCATGATACACATGTATACATACATGTACACATTCGGCCATCAAACTAACTTTTCACCATTAATTCTTTTTATCAACTTTAACATTTATTTAGGCTATTTACATGCACATTAAAAGACATCAAAATCATATTTTTACATACATGATCAATTCGGCCAACATGTTCATCATTCATCATGAATTCTTTTAATCACCTTTGTCATTCATTTAGGTAATTTACATGTTAATTAACATGCTTATACCATTCATTCACATCAAAATCTCATTTTTATATGTATATTCAATTCGGCCAACATGTAAACTTTTCACCATTAATTATTTTTATCAACTTTAACATTCCTTTATGTCATTTACATATTGAATAACATAGCCATGCCATTATTTTTCATTAAAACTCATCAAAATTATGCCTTTACACATGGTAACCATTCGGCCATACATGCATCACATATATCACGGAATTTTCACATGCTCTAACACAAACCATTAGATCAACTACATGTCAAATAACATAGTCATGCCATGATATCACATCAATACACATAAAAATCATGTCTTTACATGTATATACCATTCGATCACATGTGAACAACATGTATCATGTAACTTTCACATGCTCAAACACATACCAACATCTAAATCACATGTCAAACATCATGTATACATCATAAACATGCCATAAACATCATTTAAACACATAGAAAACCCATCTATTACATAGTAACTTTTCATACAAATTTTATTTTCACACTTTAAGCATACATATCATCATTATTCACACTCCTAAACATGAATGTCAAGTTATTTTCAATTAAACATGCATATTTCTCATACTTTATTTTTAAACATAACCTAAAATCATACTTTTAACATGGAAAAAGAAGGATATTGTATCCACTAACCTTATTTTCTTGTTCTCCACACTTAGATCTTCCTTTCATAGCCATAGCTCCTTAAAACACCATCACTTTCCTTATGTTCCAATAGTGGCCGAATATAAACACCAAAGAAAACACCATAAATTTGCTTCCTTTGTACAATATAACTTCATAAATATAATCTACATATCCCAAAATAATTATAGGAACCTTTGAACCAAATTAAAAATACCTAAATCACTCAAATTCACACCTAAACTTTCAAGTCTAGGTTTTTCCCACTTTCCAACCTTCAAATGGACTTCTAAGGGCGCCAATGGAATCTAGAGGAGCTGAAATATGATGGGAAGGCTTGATTTTGGGGTGAGATGGAGAAAAGATGGAAGAAAAATGGAGGAGAAGTGAGGAGGAAGCATTCGGCCAAGAGGGAGGAGAAAGAGGGCGGTTTAAAATGGAGAAATATGGATTTGTCCAGAAAAATGAGGGTATTTATATGAGTGAGGTTGAATCGAACCAGGTCCAACTGAAGTGGTCAAACCGGTTTGGTCTGATTTTCGATTTTTCGGTCATTTTGCACTATTTTGGCTAAACTGAGTGTTCTTGATCTAATTTTCACTCCCAACTAATTCCATCATGTTTAAAATATCAAAAATATCCTCCACACAAAATTTCAGCTCAATCGGAGTTCATTTGGGACCCGATTCACCTAAATCGGTTCGGTTCGATTCAGTCGATTTCTACCGTAAAACTGAATTCTAAAGCTGTCAAAAAATTCTAAAAATTATTTTGAGCTTATATACTTCCCACACTGACACTTTTTATCCACTCTAACATTTTCTAAAAATTCGATCAAATCTCGGTCAAATTTCGGTTCAACCAAACCGAACTAGAGGCCAATTTCAGACGGACTTTCAGGAGCATATTTGACCGCAATTTTTTCACCAAATTATACCATCAGACGGCTTATAACCTGTACTTTCTAATGGTCAAATAAAATATATTTTTTTAATACTGGCTTGCCGGGAGGTCACCCATCCTAGAATTGCTATGCCTCAAGCATGTTTAACTGTTAAACTTTACTGAATATAAAACTCTAGAAACATAATCTCATGCTGCGAAACTAACAACAGACACTATAGAAAATACTGAATACTTTTAGGTTAACATGCAGGCCATTATAATTATAGTATCATTACTACATAGTCATGAAATATATATACCTAGAACAATAAATATTAACACAGATAAATTATCTAATTAAAACAACTTATTTATATACGTATTATTAACAAACTAATTTTAATAAAGAAAAACTTAACTCTAGTAAAGCAACCGATAAGAGAGGGAGATTCAATGCACATAGGAGCTAAATGCGGAACCAGTTGCAGCGGTGACAGGTACATACAATAAAAAATATAATATAATTTTAATATTGATTTTAAGTATAACAACATACATAATACACACTTACAAAAAAAATTAAACATAATACAAATTTAAACAACACTACATATAATAACAATTACACCACAAAGTTAATAATATTTTAACTATAATAACATTATACACAATACAAAAAATATACAAAAAAAAAAAAATTTATACATACACATATATAACACATAATTAAAACAATAGTACATATAATTTTAACAAACATGCCATAAAATAAAAATATATATATATATCAACATAATAACAATCATAATAGAAGATATATGCACAAAAATAATATATTTACACAAATTTAATACAAAATAAAACATTGACAATATGCCACAATTTCAAAAAAATATATAAATATAATAAACAATTTAATACAATATAATATATATACACAAAACATTATGTATATACACAAATATGCAACAAAATTATAAATAATATAAACATAATAACAATTACAATTTAATATACACACACAAAAAATAACTACATACACAAATAATATAACATATTCAAACAATATTACACACAATATTCCACAAATTTCATAATTTTATAAATAATATAATAATCATAATACAATATAAATAAAATAAAAATAAAAATAATATACACATAAATATAATACTGAATTAAAATAATACACAAAAAAAGAAAAATACAAAAATACAGAAAATAATAATAAAAAAATACATACCGTACATCGTTGAAGATCTCACCGGAAGAGGAGAGTAGCCGGCGGTAGGAGGCACCACAACGGCCGGAGGTGGAGGCAGAACCACTACCGCGCGCGTGGGAGGGAGGAAAACTCCCGATTCCTCGCGCAAGGGGGTGGAGGCACCGGAGAACGGAGGAACGCCGGCATTGATGTCACAGGGGCCCGGGCTCTGGACGGCGCCGGAGGACAGAGGAGGGGGGTGAAGGGGGCCGAGCAGATCGGGAAGAGGGGAGAGGGGAAAGAAGAGAGAGAGAGAAAGAGGAAAGGAAAGGGGTTTTTATACCCCGTGAATTAGAGACGGAATGCAGTTTTTGTCTCTAAGTAGAGACAAAAATGAATTTTTGTCTCTATTTAGAGATGAAATATCATTTTCGTCTCTATTTGTAGAGACAGAAATTTAATTCCGTCTCTATTTAGAGACAAAAACTCAACTCTGTCTCTAAATAGAGGCGGACTAAAATTTCTGTCTCTAAAAATAGAGATGGAATTTTATTTTCGTCTCTAAAAATAGAGACGCTACAAGTTACCGTCTCTATTTAGAGACGAAAATTAATTTTAGTCTTTAAATAGAGACGGAAATACTGTACCGTCTCTATTTAGAGACCGAAACTCCATTCCGTCTCTATTTTTAGACACTGTAACGTATTACCGTCTCTAAATATGGAGGAAAACCAATCTCGCCATTTTTAGCGATTGAATTCGTATTCTGTCGCTATAGGTAAATATTTGAGACCGAAGTTAGAGACGAAAACAGAGACGAAAACTATTTTTCGTCTCTATTTCAACTTATTCTTGTAGTGAAAGGTGTATTAACTTTTAATTCCATAATGCCTTTTTTTTTCTAAAAAATGCATCAATATTTTTTGGTTGCCCATGATTTATCCTTCAAATAAGAAGCACATATTTACCAGAAATGGATTTTGTGAAATTCAAAATTAATTTGGCATTTGAAGTATCCAATTTATGTGAAGTTAGAGTATTAATTATATGGATGGAGTCTAAAATCTAAAACTAGTATAAAAATTTTCATGAAAGAAATAATACAACAAAATGAACTCTTGAGCACAGGTGCATGGGATAATATCCAAAAAAAAACATAATAAGTTTATAACCAAAAATTATATAGTTAAAGCTTATTGCTGACATACAAACCACATAAAGTTAATGAAAGGTAAATTCTTTGTAATAAGAAGCAAAAGCAACAAAGATGCTATTTATTAGGAAAAACCCAACGCAACCCTTATATAGAGATTAGAATAACAAATGCAGTAAAAGAAGAAAATGAGACATGGAATCCAAAATAGCATAAAATATGCCCCACCATACTAAAAGCTAGAACCACCATAAAATAAGCTAACGAATTTGTGTCTCCCTTAAACTAAACCAATCTAATTTATTGTGCCAATTTCATGCTTTAACCTTCACAATCATCTATTCACCACCTATCAACAAAAATTCACAAATGATAAAAAGTTGATTGAGAAAAGAAAAATCACAAAACTAACATCAAAATTTGAAAGTTTCAATCTTTAACTTTTGTTATAATTTCTTTCTTTATAATGTAAAAAAAAACACAATCACAAAATTAAATAGTAAAACATAAATAATCATACTTTTAAAATATACTTACTTGAGATAAAAAAAAA
Organism: Excoecaria cochinchinensis; assembly: GCA_947683425.1. Classification (NCBI taxonomy): domain Eukaryota; kingdom Viridiplantae; phylum Streptophyta; class Magnoliopsida; order Malpighiales; family Euphorbiaceae; genus Excoecaria; species Excoecaria cochinchinensis. Next base: position 12,936,740 of record CANTUQ010000119.1, read on the forward strand.
TGAAGATGAAACTAAGAACAAATGAGTAACTTGAATTTTAAAAATAGCCATGAGAGGGAGAAAGAGACTGGGAGAGTTGAAAATAGCATAACAGAGGAGGAAGAGGGTTTTCATTTTTAGTGAGAAATTAAATAAAAAGAACTCAGTGGTTTTTTATTTGGATTTAATTTGCTACGCCATATGGGCTAAAAATTATTCTATTTGGGCCGATATTTTTCTATGAGGAAATTACCCCAATTGTCACTTTTTTACATTTTGTTTCAAAAATACAACTACTTAAGTTTTCCTTTCATAATTATACATATTGCTTAAATATATTTTATAAATGTCATTTTATTTTTCCACCAACTGTTTTCTGTTATCTCTCTTGTTGGTATCGTTTTTCTTCTTCTTTTTCATTTTTCTGTTTATTCATTTACTCCTGCTTTCTTTTCTCACAATCCCTCTTCGATCGATTCAGTGTTTTTACTCAGATTGTTTCTCTCTAGATCTCTGATTCTCAGTCTTTGATTTTCTTTTATCATACTCTATGTTCTATCGATTCATTCTATCGGTTCAGTATTTATTTTGTATTATGATTTTGTTCCTTCGATTGTGTCTATCATTGTTTCTTTGTATTTCTATTATATCGTTTATATTTGTAGTTTATATCCGTAATCTTACACTCACTGTTTTCTATTTCGATTCTCTTTCTTCTATTATTTTTTTCATTCTTTATGCCTATTTCAATTCTTTTGTTTTTCACTGTGTGACTCAACAGTAACTGTTTGGACATTGGTTGTCTATTGTATCTGGTAAGTTTTTTGTTAGTGTATTATTGATTTTGCGTTTCATACTCTGTGGGTTTAGTTGCTATTGTATTTTGAAATTGATAATTTTGGAAGATAAGTTAGTTTGATATTTTACAGATGCCTAGCACTTGCTCTTTTCATTAATGATTTTGTGATTGATACGTGCATTTTTATAGGATATTACAATGATGGGAGGAATTCCTGTTTTGATGCAATATGATGGGAATTGGAGTGAAGAGAATAAGTACAAGGATTTTCAAGTTGATGGAATACTAATTCCATCAGGTTGGAGCTATAATAATCTTTTAGATATAATAAGTAAACAGCTGATCAGTAGAACTGAAAATGGCGTGTTGGACATCAGATATGCTATTGGAGATGGATATCTATCACTTAGAATAAAGGATGATATGACCTTGCTTTTCTATTTGGAGTTGAAAATCAAAGATTTATGTTTCAAATCATATCCTCTCTGCATTTCGAAGATGGAGAAGTGTGAAACAGGTAATTTTCTGAAAATGCATTTTACTTTTAAATATTGTTTTGACTCTATTATTATTTGTATTTGAGTAACAAAAATTGTCAGTAAGTACATGATATGTGGATGGATGAATTTTAATAATCATAAGTAGATATGAATACATGTATTGATATATTTTTGTTTTGTTTATTTATGATTTTTGGGATTCGTCTTTAATATAATAAAATTATTAAAATGTTTTTATTATAGGGGAGAGCTCCAAAAGAAGCTCAAGTGATTTTAGAATAATAGAAGTTGAACCTGAAGTATGTAATTTAGTATTGAATGAAAATATATCGATTGTCAACCAAGATGAAATAATTGTAGATTTGATGAATTATGTGAGTCTGGTGAGCAAACAGACAGTTGGCAATTTGAATAACAAAGACACAGAAGTGGAAAGGGATGTAGAAGAAGTTATAACAAATGCAAGGTTTTCAAGAATTAAAGTTTGACAGATTTTTAAAGACAAGAATACACTTAAAAGAGTATTAAGTTTCTTTGCAATAAAGAATGATTTTCAATTTAAGGTGTGCAGATCAAGTGATATAAGATATGAGATCTGTTGCTTGGATGAGGCATGTCCATGGCAATTAAAAGCATCGAAAAAAGGAAATACTAGGATGTTCAAAATTAGGGAGTTCAAAGATACACATTCATGCGATTTGAAGGTAAGGTTAAGCAGTAAAAGACAAGTATCATCAACTATAATTGCTGATTTGATCAAATCTAAATATGTAGATGTGAAGACTGTGTACACTCCAGCTGACATTATAAGGGATATAAGAAATGAATATGGAGTGAATATCAATTATATGAAAGCTTGGAGGTCAATGGAGAGAGCTATGGATATCATTAGAGGTAAACCATCTGATTCATATTCATTATTGCCTAGGTATTTGTATATGCTGCAAAAGACAAATCCTGGTTCTGCAATACATCTAGAAACACGGGATAATATGTAATTTTTATACTTCTACATTGCTTTAGATGCATCAATTAGAGGTTGAAAATATTGCTTGCTTATAGTGGTTGTAGATGGTACATTTTTAAAGGCAGCATATGGAGGGACTTTAAGAACAGCATCAACACAAGATGCTGGTGGGAAAAAATTTCTTCTAGCTTTCTCTATTGTTGATTTAGAAAATGATGCTTCTTGGGAGTGGTTTTTTAATAAATTCAGACAAACTTATGGAACAATAAATAAAATGTGTATTATATCTGATAGGCATGAAAGTATACACACAGCATCTGCAAGAGTATATCCAGGTGTTCCTCATTGCATTTGTGTTTACCACTTGTTGAATAATGTTAAAATGAGGTTCAAGAAAAGCTCGAAAAAGATTAAGGATTTATTGTTTAAAGCAACTGAATCATATATGGTTGAGGAATTTGATTATTATATGGGTGAAATGCAGAAGGTTGATGGTAGAATATCGGAGTATTTACATATGGTTGGTTATGAGAAATGGTCGAGATTGCATTTTATGAATAACAGGTATTCAACAATGACTTCTAATATTACTGAGTCAATGAATTCTGCAATCAAAGCTGCTAGAAATCTGCCAGTAATAGGATTAGTTGAGTACATGCGCAATTTGACTCAAGAATGGACTTATGCAAATAGAAATATAGCCATGTTGACATTCACAAAGCTAACTAAGAAGTATGAAGACCAGTTGAAGAGAAGTTACATTTTATCTATGAGAATGAAGGTTAGATACTGGTTGTTTTCGTTTATTTATTTATTTATTTAGTGAAGAAGAGATTGGATGTCATATATTTATGTTTTTCTTATATGAGAAGCATGTCTATAGGTTATTGATAATATGTTAGGTTTTTATTTGCTATTGAATGATTATAATATTTCAGATAGTACACGCATAATATTATTTTCTTCTGAAAAAAATAATTATCCAATTATTTTTTCGAACATAATAAAATGAAATATAAATGAAATATGTTAAAAGTGGATTTATGCTTGATCTTATTGCTGGATATTTATGTTTTTGCTATTGCTTTGATATTTATTTTTGGTGTTTGCTATCGCTCTGATATTTATATTTGGGGTTTGCTGTTGCAGTTACTAGATAATTAAGCTTTGTTGTTGCTGTTGATGGATTTTTATGGTTATTGTTGCTGCTGATGTTGCTGGAAAGTTATGCTTATTGTGTGTTTGTTGATATTATTGGAAGTAATGTGTTTATGTTTGTTGTTGTTGCAGGTGATTCCATCTGATAGTGAAATTTTTAGCGTATTAGTACAAGAGAAGACATTCAATGTAGACTTTAAAGAAAGAACATGCACTTGTAACAAGTTTCAAATGGATGAATTACCATGCGTGCATGCTTTAGCAGTAATAAATGATAAGCATATGGACTGTTATGAGTACTGCTCAAGCTACTACACGAAAGAGACAATGTTAGCAGCATATGAAGGAATTGTGCATCCTATTGATAGTAAGATGTATTAGGACATACCAAGTACGGTTGGAGAGGATAATGTACTACCACCAATTGGAAAACTCAAATTAGGTAGACCTAAGAAGAGAAGAGTCAAAGCTAGATGGGAATCAAAGATCAAAATAAGGTGTAGCAAATGTCAGAAATATGGGCACAATTGAAAGACATGTAGAGATATTCCTAAATAGCGATGATACAATCATTTTTAAATTTTTGTTACTATTTCATACTTTATTGTAAAAAAAAAAATACAGCAAATGTGGAATATTCAAGCAAATTCAAAAGAGATTTATTTTTTAATTTTTGTTATTTTAACTTAGCATCTAATTGTTCTATAAGAAAATTCGACTTCAAAGTGAGTGTTATTACTAAGATGAATAGCTCAAAGAAACATAAATATTATGAACACGTGGAAGAGTTGATTAAATGGAAGATGAGAACTCCGTAGCTGCAATTTTTTATAGGATTTAAAAGCATTGAGTTTTTGAGTTTTGCAGAAAGAAGAACATAGGAATAACAACATGGCAAAGGCATTAAAAGAAAATTATGGTAGGTTGATTTTAAATTACAATTAATAAATATATCAGCGAGAAAATTGCTTCTAAATGTCAAATTGGAGTGGTGTGTAATAATTTTTGGCAACTGGAATGTATAATTGTGAAATATGCACTTGGCCAGTTGATTGATTTGTATTAGTTTGTGTCCTGTTCAGATTATAAATTATTGTGAATATCATAATAAGAAGAGGCACTACCATTCCATATGAGCACACACACTTGTGGTGGCGCATCAAAGTAATAACACATTCCAAACATAGACAATTTTATAATTTAGATTATTTATTATCTCATAGGCATGGAAAATATACTTAATGAGAAAATGCTGAAGTTAAATTGGACACAATGAAATCCAATCCTAGTAGTAGACATAATTTCAACTAGGAGAAAATCAAGTAAGTAAATCAACCGGAGCTGTACTCATTCATCATTCAAAATGCATGTAGGAAGATTGTTTAAAAATAAATGAAAGAATCTGTACAGACCTATACATCACTAATGCAGGTCTTGAAGTATTCATATACATAGCATGGACACGACAAAGGCCCGGCATATAAGAAACTGATAAACTAATATTCAATATATTACAAGAAAGAATACATTCAGTCTTCAATAAGCACAACTTTCCTTTTGCCAATAGATTTTTGGTATCTCCTTTTAGGTGGTGCTTCATCATCACTTACAATGTTTTCTCGCTGCTTTTTCAGTCCATGGTGATACAATAAAACTGAAAGCCTAAGTCGATGTAAATCCACATCAAAATTTTCATTTGGAATTTCTTTTCCCTTAATGAGATACTCAGCAAAGGATGCAATAAACAGGCCACAATCCCTACAAAATATAGAACAGAAGCACAATCAAGAATAAAAAATGGTGGCATCAAATATCAAGTGTAAAGTAAATTTTAGAACAGACATATGTAAAACTTACAGCTTGCTTTATCTTGGCAAATCTTCAATGTATTGAATCTTGAAAGGGTCAATTAATTTTAACCCTTTGTAGGGACCTTGGTCAAGATTGGTGTCCTTTCTTGATTGACAAAATCAAATTTTGTCCAAGAATAAAGGTAAGATGACACTATAAGCTCTTGTGGTCTCAAGTGTATATGCTTTACATGTAGTAGATCTCAATGAGTCATAAACATAAATTGTTGTTTCATTAATGGATACATGACCAAGTACCCAATGGTACTTTCCTGCAACATTTATTGGAAATAGGATATGTTCAACTTCTGCCCGTAGTCTACTACAGTACAAGCAATAACCTAAGATATATCTAACAATCGTGTTGTCATTCTCAATTAAGCTCATGTCATTTCTTTTTTTCAAGAAATTCTTGTACAATTTCTGAATATGTTGGTCAAATGAGTTGTCAATTATGGCATAGTTCAGAGAAATACCGTTTGAATATTTACTTTTCTTCCTCAAGTAATAAAAGATGACATTTATATGCTGTAGATAATAAATTTAGAAAATAACTAATTAGGTTAACATCAAAAAAAATGTTAAAAGTAAAATACAGTAAGTACACATAATATATGTTAAATATATGCACAATATACAACAAATATACACAATTTTTACAACAAGTATGTAACGCCTCGTAACCACCCTAGTAGTATGAGCCGTTTGTGTGTGTGTGATTTTGTGTATGTGTATGATTTAAATTGAAGTATTATGTGTTGTAGAGTTGTGTTTGGGTGTGAGTGAGTATATGGGAGTAGAGTATGTTTAGTGAGGTTAGTTTTATGTGTATGTGAGAGGATGGGCTTTGTGTATGTCTTAGGGTAGCTTTCCAATAGGGAGTTGCCATGTGGCATTAGAGTGGGTATGTGAGTGAGGAAAGAGGTGAGAAAAGTCAGATTTTCCCTTATCTCTTCTTTCCCGTTTCCTTTCTTCTTCCCACTCCTCTTCTTCCTCTTGCTTTCTTCTTCAATTTCTTGCAATCTTCCCTTTCCAGCTGCAATTTTGGTGAGGTTTGGGTTATCTTGAGTTGTTCTAGGTAAGTGTTATCTTATTGTTCTTCTTCTTTCTCTTATTCTTTCTAATTTGGGCATTTGGGTATTTGGGTATGGTTTGGGAGTTTGAGTTTTGAAGTTGCTTTGATGTTTTTTTGCTCAGAGATCCCTCCTAGAGAGCCCAAAGGCAAGGAAATTGCAAGTGGAAGCGGAGTCCGAGATTAGACTCGAAGGATTTGAGGTTTGGGAACATTCATGGTTTTGTGTGTGTTTGGGATTGTTTGTGATTTTGATATATTTTGTGTGATTCTTTGTGTTTTGTGGTTATGGTTGAGATTGATGGGGTGATTTATGGGTATTTGTGTGTAATTGCTATGGGTATTGATTATTTTGGATTGAGATGTGTAATTGGCGAAGAATTGGTTTATGGCATGAGTTTGTATGAAATTCTATGAGAAATTGCTAGTTTGATTAATTCTGGAATTTGATCTTGTAAATTGGATGATTTGATGATGATAATTAGTTTATAAGTTGAGTTTTAGGTGGTTTAAGGTGTTGTGAATGATCTATTTGTGTGGGGTTGTGTTTTGAAGCAAATTGAAGGTTTGGGTGAATTTTGAAAGTGAAATTCTACAGGTTTTCGCGTAAGGGCTGGGAATCCCAAACCTGCCGCGAGGTCGCGACAGAGCTCGGTGATTGCAGCCTCCGCGCGAGCTGTATGCGCGCTGCCGAGCGGCCTCGGCGAGAGCTCTCTATCGCGAGCGCGACAGAGCGCTCAGCCACCGCACGATCTTTGGACAGTTTCCTGTCGCGAGCGCGACAGAAGCTGCTGGCCGCTCACTGGCCCGAGCGCGACAGTGAGGTGTGTTTCTGTCCCCACGCAAGCACGAGGACTGTCACGATCGCGAATTGAGGCATATCTTCTCTTTTGTCACGAGCGCGACACCTCCTGGCTTCAAAAAGTAATTTTTCTTTTTATGCTTCTAATGTTTAACTTTTCCGTCTTGTTATACTTTCATAGTTATAAATAGACAATTTTAAGAATTATATGAATGCAAATTAGTTGAACTATGCTTAACCTGCGAAAGTCAATAAGTGGATAAATAGGTATGCCTATAGAGTTCAGTTTGCTGCAGCCATGCGCATACGTTTTGGACCCTGATCAGGTCCCTGAATTAGATCCATGCGATGTAATGGCCTCATTACCGGCTTAGCTGGGAATAATTTTTCCCGATAGTGAATAGTGACACCAGGGTAAATAGTACCTACCGGAGTCGAAAAATATTTTATTTGATTATTGGAAAGTATAAGTTACAGTGAGTTTGAGGTTAAAATTTGGAGTGAAATCGATGTCAAGTATGGTCTCAAAAGTCGAAAATAAGAAAAAGTCACGGATTCGATATGAATAGTAACTAGTTTGACCGAGTGTTTGACCGGACCGTAGAGGATGCTATGGATCTTAGAAAAATAATTTGAAAATATGGAAGCGCTCGTATGAATGAGTAGAATGATATGGCAATGAAAAATTAATTTTTGGTGACACTGAAAAATTGAGTTTTCGGACTGATAAATAATTATCGGACCATAAAATAATTTTCGATTGACCACCCCCAAAAATATTATTAGAGTCTAATTAATATGCGTTAAGAATCATTGAGTCATTTTTATGAGGAATTAAGCTTAGAAAGTAAGGAAAAATAAATGATTTCGGTTTAAATAGTATTCAATTGACCAAAAGTTTGACCGAGACTTTAAAAATAGCAAATGACATCCAAAATTGATGAAAATTTTCAGATTGACTGTAGATGATATGTAAGAATTTTTGATAGTAAAAAGAGATTTTTTCGAGGACATTGAAAATTTACTGATCGGACTGGTTTGAGTGAACTGGACCTAAAACGGACTCCGATTGAGGTGAAATTTGGTATAAACCTAATTTTTATAAGATATGAATTATGAAATTAATTTTAGGAGAATTTGAGCATGGTAAAAGAGAAAATTAAATTAAGAGTGCAAATTGAGCCATAAAAGTGGTTTGAATTTGGATTGGTTGGACCTTAAACTAACCCAAAAACCCACTATAAATCTGTATGTTTGCCAAGATTTTTCCAGCAGCCCGATCTCATTTCTTCTCTCCCTCACCCAAAGCCATTTCTTCTTCCTCTTCAATGTGATTTTGTTTCATTGTTCTTCCAATTCTTCTTCAATCCAAGCTTTTAACTTGATTAGCAGCCCCTAATGAAGGTTATAGCAGCCCTAATTTCTAAAATTGGTGAAGATTTAGAGAGAAATAAAAATTATATGTTTTGGGCAAAGATGAGGTAAGTTGTAATTAATGGATTTTAATTGATTTCTTTTGTTCTAATAACTCAATTAGGTTGTATATTATTAGTTTCTAAGGTTTAATTGAGTTATTAATGTATGATTTTATTCGTTGTTCGACATGGGGATTTTGGCCATGATGGCTTTAAGGTGAATAAGGTGATTCTTCTAAGTTAAAAGAGTGAGAAAGCAAGAAAAAAAGAGCTAATGAAGATGAAGGAGCCATCAAATGAGGTTTTGGAATTTTTGTGCTAATTCTTGTGTTAATGAAGAATTATTGATGGATTGAATGTTTTGAAGTGTTTGTATATTTGTTATGTTCATTTGGATTGAATTTGGTGAATTGATGGTGTCCAATTAATTGATTATGGGTTTATTGAATTACCCAGTGCAATTCTGTCCAAAGGGTGGATTGACATTTGGTGACTGTTTTGGATATAAGTAGAGTTGGAGAACTCCAAATTAAGTGATTCTAGTTCTATTAGAACCATGACATCCATACCTACAAACGTTCTACAAATGACTATGAACTTATTCTCGCTCTAAGACCCCTAAAAGTGGAAAAAACAAAACGCTTTTTATTTTGGTTGAGTGGCTGGAACCAGTTTTGTCATTGTTGTTGTCTGACCTCAGTCCGGTTTTTAGGCCATAAATCGAGTTAGGAATCTCCAAATTGGGTGATTCCAGATGAATCTGAACTTTGACTTCTGTACCTACAAATACCTTAGAAATAGCCATAATTTATTTCTGGCTCTAAGGTCTCCAAAACTGTCCAAAATAGTAGCCCTTTTTCCTAGAACAGGGCTTTGGAGCAGTCTCTGTTTATGATGTCATATCTCCTAGGTTACAGATCCAAATGACCTGAAATTTGTTCCATTAGACAATTAACATCTTGGGGATCATTTGTTAAGAGATAATGTTGGCTAAAAATGACGTTTACTTGTTGATTATGAGTAGATAATTAGGTTGAAAATACTATTTTTCCAGAAAAACACAGTTGTGCCCGATAAGCACAACTATGCCCTCTAAAACACAGCTGTGCTCTCAAAACACAGCTGTGCTTTCAGAAACATAGTTGTGCCTGAAAAGCATAGCTGTGTCCGCTGAAACACAGCCGTGTTTTAGCATGATTTCTTTTGTTTATGATCTAACATATGAATTTTGCTACCAAATGAACTCGGTTTTAAACCAAATTAAATATGATAATTATTTAGCAATAATAAATTATATTTGTCTAGTTTTTGTGTTATTTTATAAATTATTTGTATGATTTAGTTTTCGTTTTAAATATGCTTTTAACCTGAACTCCCTGAAACTTATTTGGTATATTCGAACGACTTGTGATTAAAGAATTGACAAGGAATATATTGGACTATAATATAAATAATATAATAGGTATTAAATTGATGATATGCAATTAACATTATGGAGGATATTATTTAATAAATATTTAGTAATATTAAATAATATTTATTCGGACCTTACACTGTTAAATAGGGAGTTTCAAGAATATGCATATTATTATTTTATGATGTATAATTTATTATCTTATCTATTTTCTGATCTGCTACTTGATTATATGTGTATTATGTTTTTACACAGCAGATTAGAGTATGTAGAACTACGTGGTTCTGATTCCTAATTCTTGAGATACATAGGAAATTAGCTGATGAATTTTTAACCAACTCCATGTTTCTTTCCATTCCTTGGAAGGATAAACCTAAACCTGCATTTCCCACTCCATAGAGTCCGATGTTTGTACTAACAACTTGATAAGTTTGTTTGGATGTTTAAACCAACATTTAGCACCTACAGTTTTGACCTTGCTGTATGCACTCACATGGTGTGCTGTATGCACTCACATGCTTTGCTTTGCTACATTAAGAAAATTAAACTCAAACTCAAAGTGCTGTATCACTTGCTAAGCTCTCATAGTAACTTGGTTAGCTCTATGTTAGGACTGATTTAGCTAACTGTCAATGAGAGGGGTTGCTGATTCATAAAACATGTCCTTAGAATGTATTCTGTAACAGTACATAAAACATCTTACTTTCACAATGGCATGGTTAGTGATATATTTCTTTTTCTTTTTCTTCCTTTTATTTTTATTTTTCATTTTGTTTTGTATTTGGATTCAATTGCTGATTTTGGTGGATGCTAGTATTGGACAATTCTTGAACTTCACATCATAAATTTATTTTAATTTTCTTAATGTAGCAAACTATTGAACTTTGTAAATCATTATTTGCTCATACTTTTTATTATTTATATTTTTATGTGATATTTTTTTTTTGCTTGTGAATATTAATTTTAGTTTTTATTATACATTTTATGGGTCTTCAAAATTTTGGACAGCAAAATTAGAATGTTTATTTTTCACATATTTTTCACATTTTTCTCAAAAATCTTTTGAATATAAATTAGTATAGAGAAGAGTTATTTTCTTGAACTTACATGTCATTGATAGTTTTTATTTTATTTGGAGTTATGACAAATAGAATGCTATTTAATTTGTAAATTTGGCTATACTTTTGTAATTTTTCTTTTTTAATATATGAAAAGAATTTATTATATTTTAGTATAAAATATATATAAATGATATGTACCTACATGTAATATTATAAAATAGTTTATATTTTAAAATATCTTTTGGTATTTATGTCTGGTGTACTATGATAAATCAGAGAGTATAGTACGTTGGTTATTGTTGTTTGTTAGCTTTGAATACAATTAGCGAAGGAAAAATTCGGTCACTAAAAGAAATTTTTAATGATCGGAATTTTTTTCGTTGAAAGTGCGCACAATCAATAGAAGAAAAATCTGGTCGCTAAAAGCAATTTTTAAAGACTGGAATTTCCTTCGTTGAAAGTGAGCACAATCAGCGAAGAGAAAATTCGCCTGTTAAAAGGTATCTTCAACGACCGGAATTTTCTTCGTTGAAAGTGAGCACAATTAGCGAAGGGAAAATTCGGTCGTTAAAAGGTATTTTCAACGACCGGAATTCCCTTTTAAAAGTGAACATAATCAGCAAACGGAAAATTCGATCGTTAAAAATCAGTATTTAACGACCGAAAACGTTCTGGTCGTTAAAGACATTAACAACCGGATTCAAAATCCGGTCGTCTATACCTTTAACGAAGGGGCTTTTACCGACCGAATTTTTCGGACGTTATTGGTTTTTAACGATCGGATTTCGACTTTTAACGACCGGATTTCCCTTCGTTAAAGGCTATTTTTCTTGTAGTGAAACTTGAAATATTTATTCCAAGTCCGAACAAAATTATGAAAAATGGATGTGTGCCTAGGAATGTACAAGTTCCTCAAAGTGTTAAAATGTGGAAGACCTGATTTTTGATGTGTTTTGATGATAATTAATGGTATGTCTATGTTAATCAACATGTAATTATGCTAAATGGATGATAAATGATATAAAAAGAATTTGTGGTAAATTATTGACATGTCGGCCGAATAGTATATATATGTGTATCCATGTATATCATAATGACATGATGAGTTAATAGCATGACATGGCATAAGAATGAAAAGTAAGGGAATAGTATGATAAAATTCCATGAAAGGTATGTATATCGCATTAATAATGTGAAAAATAAAATAATATTGCGCTATGTAGTGATCTAGTAGTCAAGCCTAGTTCAGGATATGTTGGCATACCATAAGGACTTAAGACCGTGGGTGTGAGCATGGCGTCTCACTTTTTAATAGGCCAATGATGGTCCTACCTCTCTGTATCTGAATATCTGAATTATATTGTACTATATTTAAAGACAGGGGTAGTCCCTCGGGTTTCCTCTGGTATATATTAAAGACTGAAGTGATCTTTCATAGTCCTTCAGGTTATTCGAGCCTTTAGGGGTTCGCGTCTCGTTTATCCCAATCATAGATGTCTTCTAGTTTTATACAGGGGCAAATGGCAAAGAAAAATAATAAAATAAGCTTAAAATGATTAAAGTGACAGAAATGTTTTAATTGGCATACGTGATTATAATGAATGATTATATAGTTAATCTTTGGATTATTTTATATTAATTGGATTTAAATGTATTTGTGTATTAAATATGCTTATCGGAAGTCTAATGTGTTTATTGCATATCATTTAATGAACTCAAGTGGTTATATTGTTAGTTAATGGTAAATTTGTAATTAAATAAAATTTTGGGATCTTTATGGTAATATATTTCTAGTATAATTAATTGATTGACTATATTGCAATTTGCCTCTAGAGAGATTTATTGATTGATTATGTTATAATTTGACTTATGATTTAGTTTATAAGTAATGTGAATTGATTGTTAATATTAGGTTTAATACGTTATTTGTAGTGATTTATGGATAAAGAAAAAGGAAGGGTAAAATCGTAATATGTAAAATATTTAGGGGCAATATGGTAAATATGTGCTTTAATTGGTTGAATTGTGATTTAAAAATGTTATTTGTGTGAAAAAGGACATAATTGTAATTAATAAAAAGTTTTCTAGGCATAATGGTAATTTTGCACCTAATGGATAAGTATGTAAATATGAAGTTAAGCTATCATATGTGTAAAATTAATGATAAATAATAAGTGCAGTGAAAAAAAAAAGAAGGTTATAGAATATGTTAAATGTTTTAAAAAGGTATGGCTAATAAAATGACTGGGTAAATGTATAATGAGTTAATGAGTAAATGATTGTATGTGCAAATATTCGTTAGATGTTATGAATGTGAAAATACATATCTTTTTGAATGAAGTAAGGTTATAGAACTGCTATAAGTGCGTATTAAATGAATGTTATGTTAATGACTACTGTGAGTGATCGTTTATATTATGTTTATGTATTCCCCACTAAGCTTTAAGCTTAGCACGGGTGTTTCATCCGTGTAGGTTTGAAGATAGAAGAGTCGCCAGGGACATTCCGCAGCAGTCAAGGCCAACGAGTCTGTAGTAGTATCTTAATAAAATTTTAATTGTTAATTGTAATGTTATGAACTATGGCTTCATTAGTAAAGGATCTGTATATAATATGTGTATAGTAAAAGTATTATACGAATTGGTATGTGAAAGTATTGTCTATAAAAAAAATAATTTATAACTCTGTTTTTGACATTATTTCTGTAGTATTTTTTTTCGGTAGCATCCTTTTCTTATCGTCGTGCTCCAACCATATTACTGTGTGGATGGCCATGTACGGGTAAGGGTATTACCCGCGATCCCCATTTAACTTGAATCTTGTTTAAGATTCCATGCGAAAACGTTTTGAAATAAAAAGAAAAGGATGATTTTGATACCCTCGGGTGTCCATGTGTTTCAAATGATTATGCGTTACTCGCTATCCACTACTTTGAATAAGTAGGTATTCTTATGTGATTATGAGTTTTGATTTGGCACTGTATGCTTGATTGATTGGTAATAGATATTATTATCTTCAGTATGATGAATTATTTAAGTATTGATTTAAGTATGTGCCATGTGTATGTGATTTGTAAAGATGTCCACTGTGAGTGGTCGTTTTCCATGGTGCTTTTCCCCACTAAGCGTATTCGCTTAGCACGGGCGTTTCATCCGTGCAGGTGTGGAAGATGTGGGAGTCCGCGAGGAGGGTGATCCATTTCAGAAGGGCCGACACAACTAGGAGAGAGATTTTGTAGTTCTGGATTGTACTCCTTTTTGCATATGTAATAGTTTAGTGATTTTGTAATGAACTTTTGATGTAAGTTCTTCTTTTGTAAGTTGGTTTAGTACCAATTTGTGAGCGATCTTTTGTGCTCTGGCACTTTTGTAATATGTTATGTAAAAACTATTATGTACATTAATAATATAATACCCTTTTGTTTTCAGCCTTGGTCTTTTGTTTGTGAAATTTTATTTTACTACTTTGAGTGTATGATTTATTATTGTATGTTTGTGCTAGAGGTTTTGCGTGACAACCCTCGTCTATCGGGACCCTTTATCCTCCTCTAAGGATAAAGCTTCCTACGTATAGGTAAAGGATGTTACATTTTGTGGTATCAGAGTAATAGGTTTAGGCGTTTCTGGGCAAGTGTTAGATAGAGCGTATGTCTAGTGTTGTGTTGGACTAATGCGGATCATTGTGCATATTTTATAGTTTGATGGAGTCTGCTCATGGATCACTTGAGGGGTCAGCCGAGAGTGCGAATCCCCGAGAGCAAGATCCATCTGTTTCGGGTCCAGCTCAGCCACCTAGGGTGCAACCTGAAGCCCCTGCGGTCCCTTTTGAGGCTATGCTCAAGATCTCTCAGGATATGGCCAGGGTTTTGGAAAGAGTTACTGCCCCTAGAGCTCCGATCGAGAATATGCGAAAGTTTGGGGTGGAGGATTTCTTTAGAACCGGTTTGGACGAATCAGATAAAGCTGAAATGTGGATTGAGAAAGTTAGACGGGTGTTAAGGGAAATTCGTTGTCCTCCGAAGAGTGAGGTGGAGTGTGTGATATCTTTGTTGCAGGGCTCAGCTTATGATTGATGGACATTAGTGCTTAGGCATCCGCAGCTTCCCAAGCCTGTGACGTGGGAGTTCTTTAAAAGGGAGTTTCAGAACAAGTATGTGACTAAGGCCTTTAAGGAGGCTAGATGGGCGCAGTTTTTGAGTCTCCGTCAAAGAGTGTTGTCTGTAGCGGATTATGCGAAGGAATTTAATCGACTCAGTAAGTATGCACCGCTAGGAGTTCTCACTGAGGAATTTAGATGTCAACGGTTTGAGGCAGGTTTGAATGAGTCTTTGAAGGTGATGTTGGTTTCGTTGATGTCGGCACCGGATGTCAGTTACTATCAAATTGTGCAGACAGCCTTGAGAGTGGAGCGATCTGAGAATGTGCTAAGAGAGAAGACTCAGAGGAAGAGGGCTTCTAGAGGAGGTTCTTCTTCAGGAAAGAGGTCACGTGAGTCTCAAGGGAATCCCTCTAGTGAGTCACATGCTAGTCCGGCTACTAGAGGGAGGAGGCAGGATTCTGTCAGAGGGTCTAGTGCGGGTAGAGGAGCTTCAAGTGGTCGAGGTGATGGAGTGCCTCAATGTTCTCATTATAATAAGCAACATTGGGGCAAGTGTCGGTGGTTGACTGGGGGATGTTTCAGATGTGGTAGTACCGACCATTTTATTGCCAATTGCCCGAATTTGTATGAGAATACTCAAGGTCAGCAAGAGGCAAGTCGAGTTGGGTCAAATGCTCCTCAAGGCAGTCGTCCTAGAGGTAGAGGACGGGGTCATGGTGGACGGCCTCGGGAAAGAGATTCTTCTGAGACAGTTGATCATCTCGTGCTTGCGACTGCAATAGCGTTTGCGATGAGAGCCCGTGACAACCACGATGCTTCTGAAGTAATAGCCGGTAAGTTCTTACTTTTCAGTACTAAAATGTATGCTTTGATAGATCCGGGTTCTACCCATTCGTATCTGTGTTCTGATAAGTTGTGTGATGAAATGTCTAATGAGGATAAATTGGATTATGAGATTTGTGTCACTAGTCCGTTAGGGCAGAGTGTAAAAGTGAATAGGGTATGTCAGAATTGTCCTTTGATGGTGCAAGGTAAGGAATTTCCAGTTGATCTGATTAGTCTACCATTTCATGAGTTTGACCTTATTTTGGGTATGGATTGGCTGTCCAAGCATTGAGCTATAGTGGATTGTCAGCGAAAAACAGTTGTGCTCAAGGATAAGGATCAGACGCCCGTGGTTGTAAGAGGTATAGGAAGTGACTCGCTTCATAATATAATTTCGGCTATGAAAGCCAAGCAGTTTATGAAGAAGGGATGTGAAAGTCATTGAAAGTTGTGACTTTCACTAAGGTTTTGCTGCAACTGATCTTTTCTTGCATTTCACTTGAACCAAATTTGTTAAGATACGGAGATTTCATCATAAATGACAGTTTAATATCCCTTTTCTCAACAGATGGTGTCATGTCATCACATGGTTCTTCATATAAAACAATCTCATCTGCAATTATAACAAACTTTTCACAATCCTATTTAAAAAATTAAACCAAAGAAAAAATTAAAAAAGAATTTAAAATATGAATGAAAATTAATCTTTTTACACTTAAAACATGCACATGTTTATTTTTTTGGTATTCATTATTGATAGCAGCTTTGTATAATTGGTCAAATAATGTGCTATCCATTTCCTCAGACTTTAGCAAAGTTGAACCAGTAATACCATATTCTGTTTTCATCTCCATATTGGTATTATATACAGCCTAAAAATATAGTATCATGCATTATTAAAACAAATCCCAAATCAGATTTGATAGACTTTAAAAAATATAATTGAAATATGTTAATAACATAATAAACATACCTCTTTATCACCAACATTTTCATTTTGTACAGTAGGTATATCTTCTAATGTATTATCGCTTTTTTTTGCATAATCATTGACATATTTTTCAGCATTTTCTTTCGCATTATCAGAAAACTGATCATAATAAAAGAAATGATAAAAGATTGATTTTTATTCATAGTAAATTTATTAGGAGCACAATTTTTATTAAAACTGACCAGATGTACGCACTGATATTCTCCTAGTCCTTCATCATCAGGTTGCTCTTCTTCAATATCATGGTTTTTTTTAACACATTATTGCGAGATTGCTGAATTATCAAAAATATTATGAAAATTATATAAAATAATAATACATTAAATATTATAATAAAGAAAATTATAAAAAGCATGTGAAGTTTACGTGAGAACTATTGACTGAATCTAGTTTATGTGAAAGTTCTGAAAGCATTTCAGTTACTTTTCAAAAATTCAATTTAATATAATCTTGCATATTTTCAATGCTAGACTCCACATAATTACGCAAGCTTCTGATTTCTTGTCTCATCATTTTTATCTCTCTGCCATAATTGTGTTCATAAAATTTTCCATGGTATTTTTTGCCTCCTTGTTCTTTTGAAGAAGCAGGTTCACATGGCGGTAGAGAAGGTGTATCATCATCAGGATGTAATTCTACATCAGCAATTTTTTTTCCTTCTCTTCTCTCAAACATTCCATCCAAGTTTAGATTCTGAATCTCAATTTCATCCGGCAATATGTTCTTCAATTTTAACTAAGGTAAAAAGGAAAAAAATAAAAATAAGATTTCAAATAAATCTCAATACCACAAATATAAATAAGTTAATAAATTTTGTTAACAACATTAAATTGAGTATATTAATTCTATTAATAAATTCTGTTATATGCAGCAAGTACAACTCTTTTATTATAGTTATGTTGCCACATTTTGTTTATTCAACATATACGTTAAAGACATATTCACAGTACTAAATAAAAAAAAAAAGAAGAAGAAACTAACAATTGTAAGAAATTATAGCAATAAGATAGAAAATCTGGAGAAAAGTTGGTGTCTCTATTTATATTGGAGATTGAGACAGAGAAGGAATGACAAAATAATTATTTTAATGACGTGATAAAAATAAATGAGTTTATCATATTGTAAAGAGACTAATTTGCAATAATAATAAAATATAATAAATGAAAATATATTAAGATAACTTACATTTTTTGCAGGAACACTAAACAGTATTCTTGAGATCTCTTTCTGACTGAAAATAACTTTCTTTTCTATCCATCTTAGGATTCTGGAAATTTTTGTAGTTGCCTCAACTTCTAAATATTCGGAGATATGTTGGCAACATTCGTAGAACCAAATTTGGAATGCATATGCAAATCCAAAAACCCTACACATGGACACTTTCTCTTCTTTCTTGTCAGGTCTGGCTCTTTTCCTAAGCAGCTTCCCTTTTAGGCTACTAATAGTCAAATTGAAGACATTTTTTCCCCAAGGTTAATCATCAAAACAATCAAAATCGATGAATCTAATTTCCTCCTCACTAACAATTTTATGGTTGTTATGTGCTAGAAGAAAGCAATGTATAAAAAACAGCATTACTAACTTTACAGCATCCTCATCATTTTCAAAACTTCCTTTTATAAAACAACTAAAAATAGAAAGCTTCGTTATCTTATTGCAATCACCAAAATACTTATCAACCAGTCTACTTTTTTCATTTGATGTGTTCATCCTCTTATTTTTTCCCTTGCACTTCAGACCAGTTACTAGTGCAAATTCTTCTAAACCAAAAGTTATATCAACACCATCATATCTTAATCTAAACTCCTTTTCATTTTATGGAAACTAATATGTTATCTACAAGCATTTTATATGAGTTTTATAACCAAAAACATAGTAAAATTATATAAATTTTCAATAAGATATGCATTTTGAGAAAGTGCAATGGCTTAACTTCTTCAATGAATATAATAATCAAATCAATGCTAGACATGAATTTGTAAGTTTTATAGTATAGGTACAGAAGAAAATCAAGAAGACATAATGTTTTTAAGAGTTAAAAACGCAATGAGCACTAAAGCAACCAAGTGTATGTCATAATATTTCTATTTGAATTATTCTCCGAATATTCTGATATCTAACATAATTAGTGGTCATGGCCATGGATTATGACTCATGCCCTTTACAACTTTTAGTTATCAATGAAGCAAAAAAATATGCAAAAAACAACTAACTCCATCTATAGTTTAATTGAAGAAGTTGCCCTAATTTGGAAATTATTCAAATAAAAATATAAATATTTTTTGAAGACAATTTTTGTTTAAGCAAATGCCGAATTTGAGTTTGAATTAACAGCAAGTATACACACAATATACAACAAGTACACATCAAGTATACGCACAGTATACAACTAATATACAAGAATATACAACAAGTATACATCTAGTATATGCACAATATACATCAAATATACACACAATATACAGTAATTTCACATCTAGCATACACACAGTATATAGCAAGTACACATCTAGTATACACACAATATACAACAAGTATACACACAATATACACACAGTATACAGCAAGTATACGCTCAATATACACACAGTATACAACAAGTATACGCTCAATATACAAACAATATACAGCAAGTATATGCTCAATATACACACAGTATACAACAAGTATACGCTCAATATACACACAATATATATCAAGTATACTCTCAATATACACACAGTATACAACAAGTATACGCTCAATATACACACAATATACATCAAGTATTAGTCAAGTATAAACACAATATACAACAAGTGTACATATAGTATTTACCAAGTACACATCAAGTATACACATATATATAGACAAATTGAAGCCTAGAAATATGCATTATTAGTCTATTGTTGTTTTCCCTTACAAACAATATACAACATGTTCACATACATAATAATACACACACAAAAATAAATTTCAATGGATTCTCAAATCATACCATTTGTTCATTTATATTTACTTTATATAAAATCATACCTTTGTTTTTTTTTTTGAACTTTGAGAATCATAATCTGGTGTTTGAATTGTAGACCGATTCCTCTTTGTCTCTTTTATGATCATTAAGTCTGTGTCAGCATCCATTTTCTTAATAACTTGTAATGAGCTCCTAGATACAGGAGAAGAGCTTGTTCGAGTATGAACCATTTTAGCTGAGATATGATCTGTAAATCAAGAACACTTCAAATTTAATGAAAACACATTTAAACATTCAACAACAACTAGCTTTGCTTGAGATTGTACCTTGAAATAGTGAGCTTGTACCTAGCTTTGCTTGAATGGAGTGATTTTGTGATGAAAAACAGAGCAGTGACCTTTAAGGAAGAATTTAGCAATTGAATAAAAATCTCCAAATCTGCTTGACTCTTCCCGTATATATTCAAAACAACAAATTTAAAATAAGAGGAGCGTAGGAAGAAAAAAAATAGAATAATTAGAGAAATAAGTTTGCACTTGTCGAGATCATTTACATCAACATAAACAAAAAATGCAAATTCTAAACTGTGTGGAAATAGAAGTAAATTAATAAACCTAAGGCCTAGAACATGAAAATTACATATGAGTAATACACAATGATGTCAGTAAAAATCCAAGCAAACGAAAACCAATCAAAATTATTTTTATCAACAATCAAATATATTATTTCAAATACTGATTCCTGCTTCAATATTAAGCGTTAAAGAGATAAGAAAAATGGAGAAAAACAACATGTGGATCATATATGGTCAGATGGAGAGTAGGCTGCTTCAAGAGGAAAAAAGAGAAAAAAAAAAGAGTGAAGAAAACAATCCGTTGCGCAGATATGGAAAAGATAGAGAGTATGCGCTGGTGGAGCAAGATAATGTCGTGGTAAGCAAATCTGTACTGAGGGAGAGTGCCGCTGAAAGAGAAAGAGATTGCCAATAGTCGAGAAAGAAAATGGGGGCAAGATAACGAAATAGGAAATTTGGGAGAGCGATATGAATTTGAAAAGTGCTGCTGCAAATAGGGAAATAGGGAAATTGATATTTTTGTAAAAAAAATTTATATTAATGAAATAAAAAGTTTAAAATGTTATATTTCTGAAATATTTGTGTTATGTATTATTTTTTTTGTTATTTTTTTTTTTTGTGTATATTTGTGTAAAAACCCCTTTTTCTATTGTAATGTTGGGCAAAATATAAAATTGGACCAAGTGTTTTAAAAAAATTCAGAGGGTTAAGGGTTATCAAAAGGCTTTGCTAGGTGAATCATGCAAGCTTCAAAGGTCATTGTATGGCCTGAAGCAAAAGCATCTAGATAATGGAATGTAGAACTTACAACTCAACTTCACCAATGTGGTTTTAAAAAAACCAAGATTGATCATTGTTTGTTTACATCGTCAAGCGGATAAGTTTTTATTGCAATTCTAGTCTATGAGGATGACATGTTGCTCAATGGTAATTCAGATGGGGAACTCGATAAAATTAAGTTTTTCCTAGAACAAAAGTTTACAATAAAAGATTTAGGAAATGCCAAGTATTTCTTGGGATTGGTGGCTAGATCAAATGAAGGGACTTGTGTAAATTAAAGGAGTTATATTCTGGATTTGGTGACTTCAATTCGTCTTAGATGCTAAACCTGCAAATATACCAATGCAGAAAGGTCTTGACTTGTATAGTAACTCTGACGAACTATTGGAAGATGCACAACAGTATAGAATGCTCACTGGTCAGCTCTTGTATTTGAATTATACAAGACGCGATGATGCTGCCTTGGAAATTTTGAGATACTTAAAGGGCTGCCCTTCTCTTAGATTATTTTTACCATCTATAAATTCCTTTTAGCTGCAAGCCTTTTGTGATGTGGATTGGAGTTCATATACTCATCCCAGAGAGTTAGTAACCGGGTATTGCTTTTACTTTTTATCACAGGATTTCTTTCACACAAACTCACTTGGTTAGGGAAGAGGAAAATTCCGTGACACTTGCCAGCTCTCTCATATCTTGGAGGTCAATAAAACAAGCAACTGTTTCAAAATCCTCTGCAAAAGCATAGTATCGAAGTATGGCATCAACAGTCAATGAAGTGCAATGGATTAACTTTGTACTTCAAGATTTTCAACTTCCCATTAATCTTCCAATCAAGCTATGTTGTAACAATAGAGTTGCTCTTCTCATTGCAGCCATTCCTATTTTTCACGAAAGAACAAAACACGGGAAAGAATGAAGAATTGTTTTATCTGACACAACACATTTCTTGATCATTTCAACTAGCAACCCACATTCATCAAACCATTAGCTACTCCCCTGTTTCACAAGTTATCATCCAGGTTGGGCCTTCTTGATCTTCACTAGCTTCTAACTTGAAGGGGATGAAGAAATGTTATCAATAATTTAATTATTTTCTTGACGAGCTCGATTAGTAAGGTAGTTAGTAGCAGTTAGCAGTAGTCAGATTTTGAAGGAAAATTAATGACATATTGGCTGCGAAAATGAAGGAAAACTTTACATTTGATCTTTGAACTTTTAATTTAATTAATTTAATTGGTTGAGTCTTTTAACTTAATCATTTTCTAGTTAACACTCAATTCAGCTATCATTGCAAATACCTAATTGGACAAAATCACATGTAATATAAGTTCTCAAATTGTTATATCATAGTCTTCAATACCTTTTTAAAAGCCTAATAAAATAAAAACTCAATTGATATACTAAATATAATAAAGTAAAAATAATTGTCTTAAAAAATTATTAGTAAATATATATAAATTGATTCTGCATATATAATAAAGAAAGTAAACAACATATTTTGGTGTACGAAGTAAACCAAATTTGTTAATGGAAGCCAACTACAACATATATAAAGTTGAGTTATATTTACAAAGTGAAAAGTAAGAATAATAAAAATATTTTTTTATCACTATTATCATCTCTAATTAAATAAAAATTTGGTACATATATATATATATATATATATATATATATATATATATATATACTCTATCCGTCTCATAATAACAAAACACTACTATTTTTACATAGTTTGAGAAAAGCTAATTTTTTATGATTATATGACATAATATTACATATGGTTTACCAATTATGCCCTTCATTTATTTTATATCATGCATAATTATTAGTGTAACAATAAAAATAATGACTACTGTATATTGATGTATTTGAGTGTAAATATAAATTGTCATAAATTAATTGATAATTGAAACAAAAAACAAAAATTTAAATTTAAGTAAAGTATATGTATAATAGAGAGATAAAATTAGATGCATTGAAGGTTACATTATTTTAAATTTTACTTGGAAATGGTATAAAAATTAAATGAAAATTTATTGATTATTAGAAATTATAAATAAAGATATTATAGATAATTTATAGATTATAATAGGTTAAATGTAACGGTGTCTTTTATTTTGGAATGAACTAAAAGAGAAAGTGTTATTATTATTATGGATGTAGAGAGTACCACATAACTGCAATAATTATTCTATTATGAAATTGATTGTAAAGATTATTATTTGGACATGATAATAAATTATTGCTCTGTTCATGAATGAGGAAATAGATGATAATGAGGTAAGAATTATTGATCAAAAAAAGAGGAGTATCTAGTGTACAAAATTAGATCCCCTTTGAAAATTTGAATATGTGGGATTAGACCATCTGCAACGGCAAAAAAAATGGCGTCTCTTCCTGATGAAATGGTGTCTTTGGCCGATCTCTCCTTGGTGGAGAGACTGGTCTCTCTCCTCGTCTCTCATTTGAGAGACCCACTAAATTTTTGACATGTGACATTAAAAAAAAAAAAAAAAAAATTAGCCTGCAGAATTAATGGGATATTATTCATTTGGTCTTTAATTTTTAACGGACAAAAAAATGCCATTTGGCTTTTTTTTTTCAAGAAAAAAAATCTATATAATTAACATCAATTCACTTTCAATAATTTTTCACACGGTTCTACAAATTTTGCAAATTAATCTCTATCTTTTTCTTATTCAATTAAAAAAATAGATTCAAATCGATTTAACTCCAATACTTTCAGATTTTATATACAAAATCCGAACTTCATCCAACATCCAAATTTTCAATCATCGAATTTTCAAACACCAACTCTTATGATAATTTGTGAAATGTTTTGGTGGAATATATAAGACAATTTCACCATATTTGCTAAATTATCATTAGTTATATAATTTTTTTTTTCTTTCAGCGTCATGTAATTTTTATTATTGTCTATTAATTTAATAATTATTTTATAATTATATTTTATTTAATTAATGTTAACTTTTAATATATATATATATATATATATATATATATATATTATTGCTACTACTCTAACATTTTCTTTAAAATTTAAATTTTTCATTTTAACTATTAAAGTTAATGTACTTAAAATATTAGGTTCATATAAACTGATAGAATAATCAGGATAATAATTAAAATATACAGGGTCATTTGCCAAATTTATTTATGTTATAGCTAATAAAGAATTAGAAAAATTTATATGCCTAGTCGTAACTTAGGGAATATCTGAAATCTATGGGAGTCAAGTGGCAGGTGTAACCAAATAGGAAAGAAACGATTGGTTATTCGATACTCTGTGTCCTGCAAGAAAGTATGCGCAGTCAGAGCAGTCATTAATACGCTGAAGGTTAAGTCAGTAGTGTTTTAGAGAGAGAAAGTAGTGAGAGAATGTCTCAAAAACTTGTGTTACCGAAACACGGAATGACCTGATATTTATATGGGCGAGATAATCCTCTTCAGTGGTCTACCCTATTGTCATCGTAGGTTTGCGACAATGTGATGCGAAGCATGTAATGGATAGGTTGGAGGCATGTGTCAGTGGACTTTCGAAGGGCATGCCTTGTCAGTCCGATCAGACAGTTTGAGACCCTTGTTCCTTTGGTTCCTGCGTGCGTCCATTCAATCACGCACCAAGCCTCAGAGGCACTGGGCTCAGGTGCCATGGAGCCTTGCTATTTAGTGATCTTTTGGGGCTTGGGCAGAACTTTGGCTCAGGCCCAACAAAAGATAATATTGAGTATTATCATTTGTCCCCCTTCAAATGGACCCTATCAGATTAAGGTAGGGGATACGATCGAGAGCCTCTAGCTACTTGTTGTTTCAAATTTCCAACTAAAGTGACTAAAATTGTCAGCACATTAACGAGGTGACGTTTCGTCATCCGTGCCCATTAATGGTGGCACCTCTTTTTCAGAACGTTCTTAAGTTGACGCATTAATAGCGGATGCTTCGTTGGACATGCTCATTATAGCGATTGTTTGTTAATCGCATTCCGTCCTCTCTGCTTCTCCCGTTGTAGACTACCACGTGGCTTAATCCGTTTTAGCTTCGTGGCTTGCAAAGGAAGTTTTCACCCTATAAAAAGGTGATTTTGCCTGCCGTTTCACTTCTCAAGTATTTTCAGAGTTTCCTTTTCTTGTTTTCGTAATGCTTTCTCGTGGAGTTGTTTAAACATCTGAAAATTTTCCCTCTTTTATTCTTCCCAACTTTTCGCCATTTTAGGAAGATGAATGAATTTTTCTCCCTCGATGAAGGGGGTATGAGCCCTTGATCACAGTGCTTATTTGTGTCAGATGAAAAGAAAACTGAAATAGTGTGCTCTTTTGTCCCAAGTTAGGGTGCTCTTTGCTCCCCACTATGTACTTTCTTCTCCATTTTCTTGATTTCCCTCTTTATTTTTCCTTTTTTCCTCTCTACTTTCCATTTTTCACCACTAGGGAAATTAAAAAAGATGGTTATTTAGAGCTGAGGAGGAAAAGGATTGCAGGTTCCAGGGTCTTGCGAGTGGAGAGTTGCATTCTGTGAAGAAATGCAAAAGCGAGCAGACTGGATATTTCTAGAACATCTTGGTGAGCATAGTGCCCTACTTCAAAAGCATTGTATCCAATTGGAGTTGACCTGTTAGATAGGATATTTTCCCTTGTATTTCTCTTGTACTTGGAGATTTTAATAGAATTTCCAATTTCTAATTCATTGTTATTGTTTCTCTACTTCTTTATCGCTTTGCGATAGTAAGCAGATCGAAATGTGTGTGTGTGTATATATGTATATATATATATATTTTTTAAGAAAATAACCCAATCGAAAAATATGATCAGTTTTGCTAATTAACTTAAGAATTGAGACAGATAATTGTAATAGTAAGTTTTGAAGTGAACCGATCAGATAACAATGATCGATGCAAACAGATTATCATTCATAGATTTATGAAATTAAAGTGAACTGATTGGATAATCATGATCAATGCACAAATCAACTAAAATAAATAATCCTTTATAGATTTTTGAAATTAAATTGGGAATAATTAGATCTTTAGACCCTTTAGGCAGATATCTAAATCAGATATAGTTTTCACTATCTTACTTTAAAATACATCCTTAGAAATGGGTATTTTCCTTTTGGGAAGATTCTGATTGGTTCGATTATTCAGGAATCTTCTTGACTTTCTAAAGTGAACCTTTTCGGTCGAGTTCATTATTCTTTGGCAATTTTCTTCTACTCGTTCGTGTAATCCGAACGGTGTTTTTGGTTAGGTTTGTTTTGTCGAACGTTTTTGCCTTTCAGGAGCCTGTTGACTTATCTAAAGCGTATTTTAAGTTGTGAATTGTTTTCTTTGTCTTGAAAATATCACAATCTCTCAAGGGTTCAAGAACCGCTTATGGAGCAAGTTTTTCAGGGCCATTCAGGGGTCTGTGGACCACTCTGGAGTGACCATGTATTTTTTTTTTTTCGACTTTCAGGATTCCGTGACTTCTATGAAGTAGATAGAGGAAATTTTATTCCTTTTAGAATGAGTCCATCAAAAGTCTGTTTGACTTCTCTAAAATGGATAGATTTGCCAATTGAGCGTGACTTGCAGCTTATATATGCATGATCATTTCGATTGGAATACAATGCTTTGTAGGAAATTTTGTATAAGTCCTTGGGAATTCTTTAAATTTCTTGTAATATTTCCATCTTTCAGGAGCCTAAGACTTCTCTGAAGTGGATTATTAATGTTTACGAATGTAAAAGAAAGGCCTGATCTCTTTGGGATCTGTTAACCTCTCTCGAGTTTTTTTCAGGTGAGGAAGTGCTTATCAAGTAAAGAAAGCAAATAATGCAAGTTCTTCATTTAACTTAGAGGTGTTATTAAGATGTACCAACAAATTGAAAATTCATTATGTTACATAGTCAATTGAAATGTAACAAAGAAACAAGTACCTTTTTAGGCCTGTTGACGATCTACCGCAATCTTTTATGCGAGAAGGTCGTATGCGGCATGCTCTTGTAACACCCCTTATACCCTCTACGGGGATAGGAGCACTACAAGAAAATTAGGAAATAGCAACGGAAAATAGCAACCGAATTTGTCATTTTTCCGTTGCTAATCAAAATTAGCAACAGAAAAATCGGTTGTAATTTTGACCGTTGCTAAAAATAGCAACGGAATCATGCTAAAAATAGCAACGGAATCTGTATTCCGTTGCTATATTTAGCAACGGAATTAGTATTCTGTTGCTATTTTCCGTTGTAGAATAAGTATTTTATTTAAATAAATATAATTCAACTAGCAATGAAAATGCCATTTCGTTGCTATTTTTAGCAACGGAACAGTATTTTAGTTGCTATTTTCCACAGTAGAAGAAATATTTTCTTTAAATAAATATAATTCATCTAGCAACGAAATTTGTTTTCCGTTGCTAAAATAGCAACGGAATTTTGCTAAAAATAGCAACGGAAAAACAATTCCGTTGCTATTTGCAACGGTGAAAAATTATTTTTTTAAATTAATATAATTCAAATCCTGTATATACTGATAATATATGCTTATCGATAATATAATCTCATATAAAAATTGTAATACACAATAATTAAAATCCTGAAAATATATTATAATATTATAAAATAAAAATCCGGAAAAACCATCACAAAAGTAAATTCAGTATAAATATCACTGTAAAGTAGAAACTGGTGAAACTGTCACAAACACAATATAAATTCAGTACAAATAATGACATATTACAAATGTTACATAGGTAGAGGTGAAGAAGGCCGTTCTGGCTGCTGAGCACGATGTATGCATAAGGCTGATGAAGAGGAATCTGGATATGTTCGCCATCATCTTCGAGGCTTTAAACTCGGGGAGAGAAACCAAGGCTGTAATTTTGAATTGAAAGCAACAATTCAAGGAGATGAAGAAAGGTTACTTGTTAAAGAAATTACTGTTCAAAGGATTGCTGAGATTCAATGAGGTCAAACAGAGTTCTGTGCCAACTTTAAACTTCTTGAATATTCCAAGATCACCAATCAAGACCAAGGCTCTATGATTTCTATTGGATCCACAATTGGCTGCAACTTTCTGCCCCTAAATTTGTTTGGACTATTAAGAGCAGTAATGTTGGAAGCCGTGGCCATTTTGCTGCAATGCACCAACATGTATTTAACATTGCAAAAAGTTGTTAGTGATTAGTAAAGTTGGTTAGTGAAAGTTTTACGATTGGCATTATAAAACTGGAAAGGGCAGCATATGACACAATTCAATCATTCAACAAATCACTAATGAAAGAATTCCAATCTTTCATTATCTGTCTTCTTCCTCTCTTCTCTCTCTCTATTTCTCTCTAGTAAAAGTTTTTGTTCCTAAAATATTTGTCAAAATCACATCTTCCACTAATTGATCCTTTAACAAGAACCAAAATTAATTAAATAAATAGCATATCATGCTCTAATGTTTGAGTATAACAGCTAATATTTTCAAATATTACTAACACAACATAAATAATTAGAACCACCTAACATTTTTTACAAGCTCTGTTTTCAGCCCAACAAACTAAAATAGATAGGGGCAACTTGCTATAGGCAATTTAACAAATCACAAGCAGTTTTCTATTAATCAACTTCTGCAAACTAACAATACAGTCCTCAATGATAATCGTTCCTCATATTTTATGTCATTGGCTGTTAAACCATTTGTTACCTATCTTAGTCGAGTTAGATTGCTGCCATCTTTACCATAAACAGAGCCAAGTATATCTTCAGGAATTATAAGCTCAAAGATGGTATTCGCCACAATAGGAGATTTCTTTCTGGTGAGCAAACAATTAAAAGGTAATAGAAGTTAAATTACATACGGAATTCATTCACAGGAAATTTTACATTTGATTTCACATGAAAAATATCTATAGATATTTGATGATGATAATCATAGATTTTATAAGTTTAAGGTGAAGTTGGCAATGCTTTATCCTTTTTCTTGTCACGTACCAAGTCACAGCATGCTTTTGATTAAAATGCTCAACATTATGATGTCTTATATATATATATATATATATATATATATATATATATATATATATATATATATAAGAGTTAAAATTATGAATAAAAGCTAAATTGACAATAATGTGCCACACCCAGCTAACTTATAACTAAAAGCTACCCTAAGACTATACTTGAGACTCATACCCACCCTAGTCATATCAATAACCATATAGGCAAACAAAAAGTGTTTGCTTCTAAATTCTGCCATCTCTACACTTGAATCCTTTTTAATTGCAGAATTTTCCTGATAAAGCGTTCCTCTCTTAAAACAGAACATTCTTGCGCAGAAAAGAAATATATTTGTGAACTTCAACCAGTTCTCAATGACCTTTTATTTCATTTTGCTTTCTTGATTTTTAACTTCGCAGCCTTTAATTTCATAAATTTTCCATCAACCACTTTTTATCTCATCTCTAAGTGCATATAATAAGAAGAGTAATAAAGGCAACATGAGAATTTTGATTATTTAGAATGAATGCTGTAGAATTTAAAATTATTTTAACACAAACAAAAATTGATAAATTAAATTACAACAACTAAGCCTAAATACTACATAAAAGGAAAGTTAATAAATTCAATTAAAAGAACTAATGATCTTCCACTAACATAACCAAACGATTAATAAATAGATATATAATACTCAAAAGCATAAAGTAATAAAATATTATAAAACCAACAACCTTTGAGACCTAATTTTCAACTTCCACAAAGAATCCATAAAATTATTCTGCAAATTAGCCATCACATTGTGTAGAGGATACTAATAAGTTTGCCTAATGACACAAACACTAAATAAAGAATGTATGCACATACTTGCACATTCCCATATTTAAGATTTGGCCTACAGCCAGTCTTGTTAAAATAACAATAACGCCAACCTATCATAATAGCCTTCCAGACAAAGTAGTACAATGGAAAGTTTAAACAAACAAGCCACTATACGAAACCCTTCCTAATCATATCCCATATTGGCTGAAATAATTATCCCACTACAAACATGAACTGATGCAAACATCTCATGTACATGCATTTTCGTTCAATGCCTATCCCACTTATTCTGCAAATTAGCCAAAGTGGAATCTTTTATCATGAATTTGCTTTCATTAATCGTAAAACTGCAATAATATTTCAAACTCAAACAGAAAAGCATGAACTGGTTATGTTTAAGTCTTCCGACTAAATAAGCAACAAAGAGGCCTCTGAAGGTAAATTGTAATTACTGGCATGTAATTCTCTCTGACTAATTGTAATTTTAAAATGGAGACCCACATTGTAATTCTCGTCACAATGGCATGGAAGTGAATTGCATTTAGTTTAATCTGACTAACTGCTATAGTGATTCAATCTTCATTATCTTCAACTAAAACATAAACACATATAGATAGATGGAACAATAAATGGAACAGAACCGCTGCCTAAACAAAATCTAATATACAAGCACGGCATTTCAGAATTAAGAAAGCAACACTCCAAAACTTATAAAAATATATAATCAACTGTATGTAATTATATAAACAGAGAGAAAATAAAGAAGGTAAAGCCCTCAAACTAATCAGCTGGATGTAATTAAAACATAGAGAAAAACGGGTTGAAAAAACCCATTCCGATCGGCCAAAGCAAGTATTTGATCAAATTACTTTCTGAAACCTCTTTTGGTTAACAGTATCCATATCCTGTTTCAAGAATTCGAAATTTAACCCAAATGAGTCTTCGAATATTCAGACAAAACGCCATAAACCGCAATAAAACATAAATCTTTCTCTCCTACCATGTTTCCTTCGCTTTCTCAGCAACCAAACGCTAGTAGAGGGAAAAAAAACAATATTTACCAGCAGTAACCGATCCTCCTGGAGAATTTATATACATCACAATATCCTGTTTCAAAGAAAAACAATAAACCAACAGGATTATCTCAAAAATTGTGACCTCTATTCATTGCATATGAACTCCTCAACAAATATAATACTAATAAAATGAAAAAATAAACAAATAAATAATACATCAATTTGTTACCCGTAATCAGCGAGAAAAGGAGAGGCAAGCTGTAAAAATGACTTACCCGATTTTCCTCAAGCTAATCGAGTGGGGGAGCAAGGCGGTGGGGGAGCAGCGGCGCCGTGGGTAGCGGGCACGACGGAGCGGCGGCGTCGGAGATCGGTGGCCGTCGTTCGTCTGCTCTGAGGTAGTGGGCACGCCGGAATTTCAAGAAGCAGAGGACGCAAAAAGTGGGTTAGGAAGAGGAGTCGGCGCAAGGGTATCGGGTGAGGAAGAAATGGAGAAAAACAGGCGGCGTTCGATATCGGTGGCCGTCGGTAGTGGGCACGCCGGAAAATCGAGAAGCAGAGAAAGCAAAGAGTTGGGAGAGGAGTCGGCGCAAGGTGAAGAAGAAACGAAGGAAAAAAGAAGATTAAAATGGGAATTAACCCTAACATTTAGCAACTGAAACTAATTCGGTTGCTATTGTTACCATATTACCAACCGATTGTAATTAGGTTGGTATTTTTAACGTAAATATTTAACATTTAGCAACGGATATCAATTCCGTTGCTATATTTGCAACTGATAAAACTTTGGTTGCTATCTTTAAGACATTTAGCAACGGTGTATTTAATCCGTTGCAAAAAAAGTTAGCTATAAAAAAAATAGCAACCGAGTGCTATTTTCAAAACATTTAGCAACGGTTTATTAATTCCGTTGCAAAATAGTGTTAACGATAAAAAAAATAACAATCAATTAATTTTCCGTTGCTAAATGTTTTAATATTAGCAACCGAATTGACTTTCGGTTGCTATATTAGTCATTTAGCAACGGTTTATGAATCCATTGCAAATTATTGTTAACTAAAAATATAGCAACCGAATTGAAATTCGGTTGCTATTTCTTTCAAGATTAGCAACTGAATAACCATTCAGTTGCTATTACGAAAGATTTAGCAACGGTTTATAGTTCCGTTGCTAAATGTTTCAATATTAGCAACCGAATTAATATTCGGTTGCTATTTCAGCATCATTTAGCAACGGTTTATTAAATCCGTTGCAAATTATTGTTACCTATACAAAATAGCAACCGAATTTCTATTCTGTTGCTATTTCTTTCAATATTAGCAACCGAATATTTAATCGGTTGCTATTTTTGGAACATATAGCAACGGTTTCTAAAATCCGTTGCAAATTATTCATAACAAAAACAATAGCAACCGAAATCAATTTCCGTTGCTAATTGTTTTAACAGTGTAAAAATTTATTTCTTCCCTTTTAGCAACGGAATCAATATTCTATTGCTATATTTGCAACTGAAAAAAATTCGGTTGCTATTATTGAAAAGTTTAGCAACGGAAATGATGTCCATTGCTATATTAGCAACCGATATTTTTTCGGTTGCTATTCTTCTCCATTTAGCAACGGAAATATGTAACCGTTGCTAAATTAGCAACCGAAATTTGATTTCGTTGCTATTTTTCGCTCCAAATATTTCCCGGTCATCTTTCGCGGGATATTTAGCAACGGTATTGTTATTCCGTTGCTAATAATCGTTGCTAATTTTACGCGCCAAACCTTCCTCCCTCTTTTAGCGACCGAAAGTAACAAAAAAAATTTCCGTTGTTATATGTAAAAAATTTGACCGAAATTAGTAACGGAATAATTTTTCCGTTGCTAAATAGCAATTGAATTTAAATTCTGTTGCTATTTAGCAACGAAAATTTTTCCGTTGCTATTTTTCCGTTGCTATTTTTCCGTTACTATTTCTTAATTTTCTTGTAGTGGAGAGTATACAGGAACGAGACATAAATAATGCGAAATAGAAGTATTAAGTTGTATTGCTTTAACAAACTCTTTTTTACAATCAAGCAATGTTAATACAAAAGTTGCTCAGTAATTATACATGCTGTAATATTATGTTTATATAAAGTTTAAACAAAAGAACATCATATATACATAGTTTGTAACAAAAATTCAAACCCTACAAGTATGTCTTCTATGGATGTGTTGGCCTTGATGCTTGTGGGTCGTCCTTGGTCTTTTGCTCACCTTCAGTACCTACATGGATGAAACACCCGTGCTAAGCATATAGCTTAGTGGGGAATTAATATGAAAAAGACGACTACTAACAATAGTCATCAAGCCATGCATACACATGAATGCACATAATAACAATCAAGAGAAAACTATATATGAAATACAAGTATTTAATTTTAATTAAGCCTGCAATACCCTAAGGAAGCAGATAACGGGAAAATACTGAACAGAGGTACCCAAGCGTACAGTAATAGGGGTACCCGAAAGTACAATTCATTTTAATTATCTTATTATTTTATGAGCCAAAAAGGACCCAAACAGGTCCACAGAACTGAACAGAGGCTGCAGCAAATGGAGTCCCTATAGGCATGCCTATCTATCCACTACCCAGTCCAGAGCAGGTATTAAAATATTTTATTCGTTTACTTTTAACATATCATTTGATATTGTTTTAGGAATACCTATCTCAGAGTGACAGAGATATTTTATGAGCCATTCACAAAATATCACAGAACTTGATTAAATGTCATTTATTATTGCTAATTAATCATCATATGAAATTTCATTTAAATCAGAGTTCATTTTAATGCACAAATACTTAAATAGTTTACAAAAAATAGGGGTCACACGGCGGTAAGGAACTCCTGCCCGCTGTGTAAAATATTGAGATTTGAAAATTGCCAGACAAAATGATTTTACATAGCTGTAAGGGTATTCTTGACTGCCGTGTGAATTACCTCACATTCCAAAAAGTTGGACAGAATGCAATTACACGGCGGTAAGGGCTAGCCTGCTCGCAATGTAGGTCTACAAATCGCCATACTTTCGTACCTCAACGGGATCACATGGCAGTAAGGATATTCCTGACTGCCATGTAACTTAACACAGCTTTCTAATTTGACACTGAAGCACAGCTATGTTTCAGAAAGAACGGCTATGTTTCGAAAGCACGAATGTGTTTCGAAAGCACGACTATGCAAATCTGGAAATTCACATGCTCTGTTTTTCCGCTTCTTTATTCTCCAAACAACATCAACACAATTCTTTCACACAAATCATACATCAAACATCATTTCTCATACACAACTAACTCCTCAAAACTTCCAATAACATTTATAAATATGAATAAACACTTCATCATCACAAAATTAGATTTAACCATAACTATAGGATAAAAGATGAAGAATTCCCAAACCTTAATAGTTAATCCTTCTTTCCACTCTTTCACTTTCTTCCTTCTTCCTTCCCTTTTCTTTCACTTTCAGTTGCTTCTTCTTCAAGTTCAACTACCAAAAATATGTTAACTTCATCAATGCACTTATACACATATATATGTCATTACTTGCACCCTAATAAGCAAGAAGAAGATGAATAGAGAGTAACTTTTACCTTTATATCTTCAAAACTACTTTAGAATTAATCTCCTACTTGTACTTAACCTTAGGAATACTTTGATTTGATTTTAGGTGCAAGCATGGATGAAGAGGATAGAAGGAGGAGTGGCTCTCGGCTGGGTTTTCCAAACCTAAAATCAGCTGACCTTTATGGCATATAAAGCTATGAAGATATCTCCTCTTCCTTCTGGATACAACACTTGGATCTTTCCTATTGGTGCATGTGTCCCTTCTTTTCTAATTGGTCCTTCTCTTTTCTAATCTCATGCATTTATCTTTTGATTTAGGTTATTCATACATTGGCATACTAAATTAAATAACTTAATGCAATTAAATCCTCATTTCTATTCAATTAAGTCCTTCATGCATGTATTATCAAATTATACTTAAAACCACTAAGGCATAGATTGGGGTGTTATAAATCTCCCCCCTAAAAAAAATTTTGTCCTCGAAATTCATACCTGTACTGAACAGTTGAGGATACTGAGCTTTCATTGTTGCTTTGGGTTCCCAAGTTGCTTCTTCAATCTCATGGTGCTGCCAAAGTACTTTCACCAAGAGAATTTGTTTATTCCGAAACTGTCTCATTTCTTTGGCCAAAATAGTTTTGGGCTTTTCATCATACAAGAAATCTGGTTGTATTTGTATTTCTTGAATGGGCAGAATGTGCGACTCATTAGACTGGTATCTCCGAAGCATTGATACATGAAATACATCATGGAGTTTAGATAACTCAGGTGGAAGAGCCAATTGGTAAGCTACTGGACTGATTCTCTCCATAATTTCATACGGGCTAATAAATCATGGACTAAGCTTGCCCTTTTTCCCAAACCGGAGCACTCATCGCTAAGGAGATACTTTGAGGAAGGCTTTATCTCCTACCTCATACTCAATATCTTTTCCTTTCAAGTCGTCACTGGCTATTTTTAACCGTTGTTGAATGATCCAAACTTTCTCTTTTATATCTTTTATGATATTCGGTCCTATTATCTTACACTCCTCCAAATCAGTCCAACAAACAGGAGTTCTAGATTGTCTACCATACAACGCTTCATAAGGTGCCATGCTGCAGATATCGGATCCTAAAACAGTCAAGATTAGAGTTACCCGATGAAAATATCGATACATGTCCCGTGGGTAAGGGAGCAAGGTTATAGATTTTTGCCCTTAGAACTCACAATTTAAAGGATCTTGGTGGCTGGAAGTTTGTGCACGTTGAAAGGAGCTTTTTATTTAAGAAAATTGTTTTTGGGGGTTGACCGACGGCCGTTGGTCAATGGGTGGCCCGTCGCTCACCCTCGAACGATGGCTGGTCCTCGCGCGAGTGACTCTTATTGTTCGCGCTTGAGGGATGCTTATCCCTCATACGAGCGACGTTTGTCGCTCGCGCTTGTGGAACCCATCTCCAACGTGAGCGATGCCCGTCGTTCATGCATGATGGACCCGCCCCGCGGGGGAGCGGCACCCGTCGCTTACGCCTATCCCTCGCATGGTTGCCCGCTGCTCAAAAGATCGGGGCTGTCCCCATGATCGACGCCCGTCGATCGGTGATCTTGCGGCGGTTTTCAATGATTTTTAAAGTGATTTTATTTGATTTTCCAAATTCTCTTCCAAAATCAAAAGATTTTTTGATTTGATTTTCCGAAATCAAATGATTTTGATTTGATTTTTTAAATCTTTTTCAAATTCAAATGATTTTGATTCAATTTTATAAATCTTTTTCAAAATTCAAAAGATTTTGATTTGATTTCCTAAATCAAATTCGAAATTTAAAAAGATTTGAATTCCTGGAGGCTGAGGTTCTAAGATAAAGGTTGGAAAAATTCCCAAAAGAATTTCTAAAAGCTTTTCTTCTTTGCTTCATCAAAATTTTATTAAAACTTTTTTGAAAATTAAGGAAAAACTCGAGAAATCAAAATCAATTCGTTTCACTCGGTTTGTCCTTTTGACATTCGTTTTTGTTATGGAAGATCAAGCAAAATCAAGCAAGAAAAATTAATTTTCTTCTCTTGATTTGTGCTTTTGGAAAACTCTCGAATTATTTTGAAAAGAACAATTTTACAGTAGAAAATTTTCTCAAAATTGTACGTCATCAATTGATCCTTGTATTGCCTTCAGAAGATAATATTCCCAGGATAAATATTCCGGATTGACCTTTAATTTATTTTATTATTTTATATTGATTTATTGGTGATTAATTGCATAGAAAAGGTTTAAATGTGAAATTTCGAGGTGTTTGATTGATTTTTTCCATTTTTTGGTACGGACTGAAGGTCCACCGACGGCTGTAGCTCAAGCGAGTGATGGGCCGTCGCAAAAAGTTCCTTCTGTTTGTCGGTCGGCCTAGAGATTGTAATACCCCCAACTCCCACACATAGCATACAGAAGAAAACGTAGGTAGGGAGCTACGGTTAGTGGAGGGTGCTACAAGACAAACACACTCTTAGCCATAATAGAAAACAGAACAATAAAATTTCTAACATCGGAACCTCAAAGACATACACAACCTAAACTTATATCACCAACACATTATTATTCGCACTAGAGAAAAATTACAATCCAACATAAACGCCACATAAATGAAAGTTAATTACATCCCAAAAATCAGAACAACTTCCTATGAAACTTCTACCGACTCATTGGCCAAAGTCACAGCGGACCGCTCGAACCAAACTCCCATCTCCTAACCTGCACGGAAAAATACCCGTGCTAAGTGATAACGCTTAATGGGGCTAAATGAATAATAACCATCCACTCACAGTGGTGGATAATACAAACACAGTTGATATACAAAAACATAAAGCAATGCCGACTAACGTTATCATAAATTCATATCATTATTTTCATCCAAAAACTTAAGCAAATCCATACACGTATACATCTTGTTCACCACAGATAGAAATTACTTTATTACTTTTTAATCACAAATACATTATACAACTTATTGTTTGCTAAAATGCTTTAATAACCTTATAGGCCACTAATGCACATTTTACTTATCAAGCCTAAAGACTTGGAAATTCCTGTTATTACAAACATGCAGATTACAGCATCGGTACTTAATTCAAAACATTTCATTAATTCAAAACTAAACAAAAACACCTTAATCTTCAGATTTGGTTCGGGCTTGAAATAAATATTCCAAACTTCCTACATATCCCTATTGTTGGGAATCAGAACCACGTAGTTCTACAGAAAACCTTTATACACACATGTTCCAGAATTAATCCTAACACATTCTCTAAACCCAGTTATTTATATCATGCATACTACTTTGTTATTCCATACTTACGAAGCATTACTTAGTTACTGTATTCAGTAAAACTAACAAACAATGCACATAAATTTCTTACCAATATACTTACAATAGTTATCTCGGCAATGGTCTAGAAGGCAGATAACGTATAACATACCTGTATTCTCATTTCAAACATATAAATGAATACATTAATAGAATTCATTTACTGAAAAAATGACTACAACAATTATGCATATCGATTACTTCAATCATGCTTTGCAAACTTAATAAAGGCAATCGTACTCCTAACTTTTAAATAGATTAATGACATGCATTTATCACATACAAATTCTTATGAAGTCAATAATCATTCACACACATACATTAAATTAAACATTATTTACTATACCTCTTTTCATTTAACTGACATCAGGTTCAGAGGCAAAGCATTTAGGTATTTGAAGATACCACACAATTCCACATAGGTGTCCATAAAGGATCCAGAACGTTTAAGTGCGTAAAGCACAAGCTCAATATATCAACAAACACTTTCGAAGGCTTATTCACATAATTTTATGCACATCATCACATAATTTGTCACTTTATTCACATTCTTTTATTCTTTTAATTGCCTGCTAAGTTAAAGGGGGTGGATAAGTGAGTGAACAGAACACATTGGTGGTACCCGAGGGTACAATCGAAAAGCAACATCTTTCATTTTCTCATTCGGAAACATTTTCACATTGGGGGATCTTAAACAAGATCCGTACACATTGAGGATCGCGAGGATCCAAACGGGGACCTGATCAGGGTCCAGAACCAAAGGGGCTGCCGCAACAAAACTTTATAGGAATGCCTATCTATCCACAACCGTCTACGCAGGCTAAATTCACATGTTTTTCCATTACATACTTGCAACATTCTTTTATTTCATAAAGGCACATGCATCCATATTCTTGCCTAACATTTGCACTAATTACATACTTATCATACTCAAAACTAATAATGCATTTTCCAGGGTTAAACACTTCATATAAACATATCAAACACATTCATATTATTAGGTATCATGTTCTCATTTAAACTTAACGAGTACGTTTACATTTCTATACACATATACATTCATAAATAAAGGATGGATCAAGTACTAACCTTTTTAATTATTACCTTGAAGGAACATTTGACTAACTTATACTTTAAGTCATGCTTCTATAACACAAGTGAGAAACCATGCAAAGAAGAGTTTAACAAAACATTTTAAGGCAAAGAGGGGTGTCGCGCTCATGACAGAGGAGTCCCATGAGGGTGATCACGAGTCGTGCTCAATGTCACAACTCGTGAGGGCAAAACACATCAAACGTATATCAAAAGAACAAAGGCAGGCGAATGAAGGAGAGGAGGGCTGTCACAACTCGTGCTCATGTGCACGACTCGTGCCATGACTTGTGCTCAACCTGACAGCAAAAATCATGCCGAGTCGTGCACATCCCGCCGAGTCGTGCTCAATGTCACGACTCATACATTCCTTCATTAAATGCTCAGCCGAGATTGGGATACTGGAATCACCCAGCTTTATCGCGCTCGCGATGGGCTTCGCGCTGGCGACAGAGTCGCTTTTTCCAGATCTCCAGCAAAAATTGCAGAAACCCTTTTCTTCCAAACAATAATACCCAAAACTCCCATTCAATTCAAATTTCAACACAACATAAATCATTCACTCCCAACCTCATAATTAACACAAAACCCAAGTTTTATACCATTAAACACAATTAAATCATACTATTAACATCATCAAAATTCCTAACTTATCAAACTAGGATTTTGCGGTAAAACTCATTCAATTCCCTACCTTGCTTTAAAGACTTACAATCAAGACATCTAAACACAATTTATCCAAAACCCATAACATTCAAACATACTTAAACAAC
Source organism: Excoecaria cochinchinensis (assembly GCA_947683425.1). Taxonomy (NCBI): domain Eukaryota; kingdom Viridiplantae; phylum Streptophyta; class Magnoliopsida; order Malpighiales; family Euphorbiaceae; genus Excoecaria; species Excoecaria cochinchinensis. The sequence continues at coordinate 12,976,588 of CANTUQ010000119.1, forward strand.
TTTAACCTCATAATTACTCAGAACTCAACTAAAATCAACACAATCAAAGAATACACCAAAAACCTAAATTCCCATACCTCAACTCTTTTGCTCCTAATATGATCTTTCTTGCTCCCAAACTCATCCAGGGTTTTTCTCATCCAAAAACCTCATCAATCACACAAACACATACACAAAATATAAATCTAGGGTTTAAGCTAATCAAAGAAACAAGAGAAATCAAAACTTAAACTTACCTTTCCTTAACAAATTCTTCACTTAAATCACTTGAACTAACAAACTTCATCATCTAAATCTTGGGCTTTAATCTTAGAGAGAGCAAAATGGCATTGAAACAAGAAAGAAAAGAAGAAGAAGAGGAAGAGGGTAAGAACGGGAAGAACGAGATAGGCGAGAGCAGATTTTCTGCCCTCTTTCTCCTTCTCTCTCTTCTTTTATACCTCCTCCAATCTCCTTACCACCTGTCACCTTGCCATTGGTCCAACTTAGATATTTATGTCAAATTTCTCTTTTCAATCCCTCAACTCTTATATCCTCATGCATTGACATTTATGACTTACTAATCCTTCACATTGGTCCACTTAAATAATTATATTATTTCAATCAAGTCCTAATTCCATACTTCACAATTTTACCATTTGCCACTCTTGCCGAAACTTTTACATTAATTCTTAAATTGATCATTCGATACACCCAACACTACAACTTTTATAACTTTGGTCACCACTTATCCTCAATATGCACAAATCCTTCTAGGGTACATTTCGAGTTGTTACAATTTTTCCCTCCTAAAAGAATTTTGTCCTCGAAATTCACTCACATCGGAAAAGTCCGAAGGCTAAACTTCAATTCACTATCATTCTTACTGATCACTTATGTATCATCATATAACATATACGTTCTACACTTATAACACATACATTTCACTCATTCCCATACACTTCACTTTTAACATACTCACTTGCTATAACTTATTCTCATCACTATACTCTCAAACCACTTCTTTTTAATTGGGATGACTATACAAATCTTAACTTTTCTTTGTCCATAACTAAACCGTAAAATTGACTTAAATAAACCTCATACTTATCTTCTCATCATCTTACATCCAATTAAATCATATTCATCAGAACAATCATTACTTTCACCACCAATCAGAAACCAAAGCACATACACTTCATATACAAACCATTTACTTACAATATTTTGCTACACGATTCCTTAATACTCAAAAACATCCAACACAAATACTACTTCCTTTACTAATAATACTTATATCTTACTCCAAAAAAAAATCTTTTCACATTCATTTATGCAAGGTTCCAAAATACTCTTTCTACTCAACTCAGACTATATACACAATACATTCTCCTTGACAATTACTATGCTCTTAATTCACACCTAGTCTTAACATCAAATACTCAATGTACACCCTGTCAGCTTTCTCTCCATCGAAAATGCATAAGAAAATGCTTCTCATGTGTGATTAACAGATGATGATGCAATGAGGATGTGATGGTTCGTGTATGCAAGATGATGCGGAAATGCAATTGATGCTATAATAATGCACTTTTCCCATCCCAATGGTTCAATATGCTTATATTCAAACAATTTCCTGGAGATAGCTGATAGGCATATAGAGCATTACCATATTCTTATAAAATCCAAATACTCTTCATTTCAAAATACTAAAGTATCTATTCCCATAAGGTAACCATATATCAATACACTTCAAGAACTTCTACAAAACCTTCTCCTTAACCACATAGTATCAAAATAAAATCCTAATAGAACCTTAATAACTCATCTAACAAACACATTCCAAATCATACACACACATAACAATTCAAGGCAGGTAGATCGTGACCTACCGAGCCAACACTTAGCTAAACACTTTACCTAATCGAGAAGTTCTCATTCCGAACTCAAACCTGAAAAATGAGATAATTCGCTTTGGCCAATACTAAACTATACAGACACACTTCAAAACTTCTAATCACCCAGAACCGACTAAACTGGAGCTCTGATACCAAATTGTAAAAACCCCCAACTCCCACACATAGCATACAGAAGAAAACATAGGTAGAGAGCTACGGTGAGTGGAGGGTGCTACAAGACAAACACACTCATAGCCATAACAGAAAATAGAACAATAAAATTTCTAACGTCAGAACCTCAAAGACATACACAACCTAAACTTATATCACCAACACATTATTATTCGCACTAGAGAGAAATTACAATCCAACATAAACGCCACATAAATGAAACTTAATTACATCCCGAAAATTAGAACAACTTCCTATGAAACTTCTACCGACTCGTTGGCAAAAGTCACAGCGGACTGCTCGAACCAAACTCCCATCTCCTAACCTACATGGAAAAACACCCGTGCTAAGCTAATACGCTTAGTGGGGCTAAACAAATAATAACCAGCCACTCACAGTGGTGCATAATACAAATACATGCATAAACAATAGATATACAAAAACATAAAGGAATACCGGCTAACGTTATCACAAATTCATATTATTATTTTCATCCGAAAACTTAAGCAAATCCATAAATGTATACATCTCGTTCACCACAGACAGAAATTACTTTATTACTTTTTAATCAAAAATACATTATACATACTTATCGTTTGCTAAAACTCTTTAATAACTTTATAGGCCACCAATGCACATTTTACTCATAAAGCCTAAAGACTTGGAAATTCCCATTATTACAATATTTCCAAAAACATGCAGATTACAACATCAGTACTTAATTCAAAACATTTCATTAATTCGAAACTAAATAAAAATATCTTAATCTTCAGATTTGGTTCGGGCTTGAAATAAATATTCCAAGCTTCCTATGTATCCCTATTACTGGGAATCGAAACCACGTAGTTCTACAGAAAACGTTTATACACACATGTTCTAGAATTAATCCTGACTCATTCTCTAAACCCAGTTATTTATATCACGCATACTACTTTGTTCTTCCATACATACGAAGCGTTACTTAGTTACTGTATTCAATAAAACTAATAAACAATGCACATAAATTGCTTACCGATATACTTATAATAGTTATCCCGGTAATGGTCTAGAAGGCAGATAACGTATAACTTACCTGTATTCTGATTTCAAACATATAAATGAATACATTCATAGAATTCATTTACTGAATAATTGACTATAGCAATTACACATATCAATTACTTCAATCATGCTTTACAAACAACTTAATAAAGGCAATCATACTCCTAACTTTTAAGCAGATTAATGACATGCATTTATCACATACAAATTCTTATGAAGTCAATAATCATTCACACACCTACATTAGATTAAACATTATTTACTATACCTCTTTTCATTTAACTGACATCAGGTTCAAAGGCAAAGCATTTAGGTATTCGAAGATACCACACAAATCCACATAGGTGTCCATAAATGATCCAAAACATTTAAGTGCGTAAAGCACAAGCTCAATACATCAACAAACACTTTTGAATGCTTATTTACATAATTTTATGCACATCATCACAGAACTTGTCACTTTATTCACATTCTTTTATTCTTTTAATTGCCTGCTAAGTCAAAGGGGGTGGATAAGCGAGTGAACAGAACACATTGGGGGTACCCGAGGGTACAATCGAAAAGCAACATCTTTCATTTTCTCATTCGAAAACATTTTCACATTGGGGGATCTTAAACAAGATCCGTACACATTGAGGATTGTAAGGATCTAAACGGGGACCTGATCAGGGTCCAGAACCAAAGGGGCTGCCGCAACAAAACTTTATAAGAATGCCTATCTATCCACAACCGACTACGCAGGCTAAATTCACATGTTTTTCCATTACATACTTGCAACATTCTTTTATTTCATGAAGGCACATGCATCCATATTCTTGCCTAACATTTGTACTAATTACATACTTATCATACTCAAAACTAATAATGCATTTTTCATGGTTAAACACTTCATATAAGCATATCAAACACATTCATATTATTAGGTATCATGTTCTCATTTAAACTTAACGAATACGTTTACATTTCTATACACATATACATTCATAAATAAAGGATGGATCAAGTACTCACCTTTTTAATTATTACCTTGAAGGAACATTTGACTAACTCATACTTTAAGTCATGCTTATATAAGACAAGTGAGAAACCATGCAAAGAAGAGTTTAACAAAACATTTTAAGGCAAAGAGGTCTATCGCGCTTGCGACAAAGGAGTCCCATGAGGGTGATCACGAGTCGTGCTCAATGTCACGACTCGTGAGGGTAAAATACATCAAACGTATATCTAAAGAACAAAGGCAGGTGAATGAAGGAGAGGAGGGTTATCACGACTCGTGCTCATGTGCACGACTCGTGCTTATGTGCATGACTCGTGCTCAACCTGACAGCCAAAATCATGCCGAGTCGTGACATAAAATCATGCCGAGTCGTGACATCTCGCCGAGTCATGCATTCCTTCACTAAAAGCTCAGCCGACAGCGGGATGCTGGAATCACCCGGCTCTGTCGCGCTCAAGACAGAGTCGCATTTTCCAGATCTCCAGCAAAAATTACAGAAACCCTTTTCTTTCAAATAATAATACCCAAAACTCCCATTCAATTCAAAATTCAACACAACACGAATCATTCATTCCCAACCTCATAATTAACACAAAACCCAAGTTTTATACCATTAAACACAATTAAATCATACTATTAACATCATCAAAATTCCTAACTTATCAAACTAGGATTTTGCGGTAAAACTCATTCAATTCCCTACCTTGCCTTAAAGACTTACAATCAAGACATCTAAACACAATTTATCCAAAACCCATAACATTCAAACATACTTAAACAACTTTAACCTCATAATTACTCAGAACTCAACTAAAATCAACACAATCAAAGAATACACCAAAAACCTAAATTCCCATACCTCAACTCTTTTGCTCCTAATATGATCTTTCTTGCTCCCAAACTCATCCAGGGTTTTTCTCATCCAAAAACCTCATCAATCACACAAACACATACACAAAATATAAATCTAGGGTTTAAGCTAATCAAAGAAACAAGAGAAATCAAAACTTAAACTTACCTTTCCTTAACAAATTCTTCACTTAAATCACTTGAACTAACAAACTTCATTATCTAAATCTTGGGCTTTAGTCTTAGAGAGAGCAAAATGGCATTGAAACAAGAAAGAAAAGAAGAAGAAGAGGAAGAGGGTAAGAACGGGAAGAACGAGATAGGGGAGAGCAGATTTTCTGCCCTCTCTCTCCTTCTCTCTCTTCTTTTATACCTCCTCCAATCTCCTTACCACCTGTTACCTTGCCATTGGTCCAACTTAGATATTTATGTCAAATTTCTCTTTTCAATCCCTCAACTCTTATATCCTCATGCATTGACATTTATAACTTACTAATCCTTCACATTGGTCCACTTAAATAATTCTATTCTTTTAATCAAGTCCTAATTTCATACTTCACAATTTTAACATTTGCCACTCTTGCCGAAACTTTTATGTTAATTCTTAAATTGTCCATTCGATACACCCAACACTACAACTTACATAAATTTAGTCATCACTTATCCTCAATATGCATAAATCCTTCTAGGATACATTTCGGGTTGTTACAGAGATGGCCGTCGCTTGCACGGTTTGGGCCGTCCCTGGGCCTACTTTCCTCATCTCTTTGTTATTTCTTTTCTTTTTTTCTTTTAAATCTTATTTTTTACTCATTTCAAGGTAATTTATTTCCATTTTCTTTACTATTCAGATTACTTGTTATTTCCATTAATTCTTTTCATCGTCATTTCATTTTGTTACTTAACTAACATGTTATTCATTTTTGTGAGTTATTTTATTGAACATCGAGTGTTGAAAGAGGAGAACTAGTTAAAGACCGATACGAAAACATCGATACGGTTCACTTCTCATATCCCTTTCTCTCTTATTTATTATCCTTAATATTTATTTGTTGTAAATTTTATTTCTGAGATCGCCAATGCAAAAATGTCAAAATATTTCTACAAATGAATTGGATTTTCTTTAAACAAAATGGGACCAATGTTCTAGTTATTTCCTCCAAATAAAATTATCACCCTCAAGATTGATCTTTTAAGCATGCATGTGAGGACCAACGTCCTCACCTCAAATCGAATACCCCATTTTATGTATGTTTCCTTTTCCTTCTGTTCATTTACAATGGGAGTTGTATTCTGCCCCTAGTTTTATTGTAAATTATTGTATTTTAATTTACTTTATTTTGAGCTTGCTTTATTTAATGCTTTTATTATGTGATTGATCTGAGCTTTAATTCTTGAATTGAATTGAATGAGAAAGGGGATGAAAATTTAAGTGTAAAACTCAATTATAAATTTAACTAAGGTATGATTAAGAGTTGTGTCCCAAACTCTCTCTGGTCTTAGGCTTCGCGAGGTTAGATGAACCTTTTCAATATTCTATTGGGAAGGGAATTCCAAAATATCTGCTGTTGCCCAAAATAGACATATATGTGCTATCTTAGGCTCAGTGAGGCTAGATGAACCTTCTCAATATTTTATTGGGTGGCGACTTCAAAACATCTCTTGTTGCCCAAAATAAATGTCCCCGTAATCTTTACGGGTCTTATGAACCTCTCTTGAATACCCCAAAAGCGGAACATTTGGGGTCTTAGGGGTTTGACACGCATCACAATGGCGACTACTGGGGACACTAGTGACTTTGCCTTGAAAGTATCTTGATTAAAATCTATAATTGAGTTTCAATTTAAAATTTTGTCCCTTTGTGAAAATTGCATAGCATATCATTAAAGCCTTAGATCTATACTAGTTTGGTCCCTTTATTAACCCAGGTGCATTCTTGAAGCACGACCCTACGTTCACTCAATGTAGGTAAGTGTTAAGGATAATCACCAGCCCAAGTCTAGTACCATTTAGTATATTAAATGATGACCCAACCGATCGCTACACTCATGACGAGCTAGACCCATTAGCAGGGATCATACTTGGGTAGCCTGAAAGTATCATCACCCTGGCCAAAGCTCATGTAATGAAAGTAGATACTTTCCCTAGGTGGTATGAACCATAATACTATGCTTGCTGTATGGATCATTTTGTATTGGTCAAACCTATATAATTTGGTTGGTCACCTAATCAAAGGCTTTTATGCCCCGATAGGCCCATGCCAGTTTGTTCTGGTTGCCTGAATACTCAATGATCAAAACCCATATGTATGCACATTAGTTAATAGATGTTATGCTGCCGATTTGCCACCGTGTATCATACGCTTTCATCGGGTTCCCTGTTAACCCATGAATCAAGCCCACCTAGGAAAGAGATGACATGACCTCGTGTGTGGGAGCAACAAGGTTGGAATGATCTATTTGCTTCCATGTGATTGTGGATGCTGCATAGCACTACCATGCATCATATGTTATTCATGAATCATCCTGGCTAGGCATGTTTTGCAGCTATCATAGATCCACCTAGGTGGTTTAGAGGTCCCCGTGGGTGACTAGCAAGAAATTCAATCTTTGAACTGCCAGAAAGGATGGAATACTCAGAGTCACTCTCTGAGAGTAGTAAAGCTACCTCCTCTTAGTTCTCTATAGACAGTGAAATGGCCAACCCATAAAGAGAAGCATATGCCACCCGGGCCATGATAGCCGAGCAAGTTAGCAGGAGGTTTGAGGAGTTTGAGAACAAGATGATGGCCATGATGGGCAATTTGATGGCGGCCATGGTACCCCCTACTGGACCAAACCCAGTCGCTCCCCCTGTAGATTAAAATGAACGAGAAGCGGCTAGAGAAGACCCACCTGAGGAAGTACGTCCACCATAAATGGATCTGAGAGCTACTACATCTGCAGGCCAGAGAAGGGGGGTAGTAGCCCACAGAATAGAGGATTATTTTGAAGAGGATGAGTATGAGGAGCCTGTGTTGGTAAGAGGAAAGGCACCTCAAACAGAGGAGGCGATCTAGAAGAAATAAAAGAAAAGTTTGAGGCAATGTCTCGAATGCTGACGAGGGGGAGAGGGATGAACCCCAAAGATAAAGAGTTGGAGGGAGAGGATATGATCCCTCAAAATTTCAAGATGCCGAATGTCCCAAAATTTGATGGCACTTCAGACCCTACGGCACACGTGAAGCAATACTCCCTAATAATGAAGGGAATAACCCTGACCAAAAGATAGAAGGTGGGGTATTTCTGCCTAAGTCTGATGGGACCCATAGTAGATTGGTACCATGGGCTTGACAGGAGAACCAAGAAAGAGTGGGACCTGCTAATAGAAGAGTTCCTTAAGCAGAATGACTGCAGTATAAGGATGGAGGTGACATTGAAAGATTTGGAACTCTTATAACAGAAGTCTGAGGAGTTTTTTCATGAGTATCTGACCCAATGGAGGAACCAGGTAATGGAGATGAACAGAAAGCCAAACACTCCGGATCAGATCAGGCTCTTTATTAAGAACTCTAGCCCGTATCTAAAAGATGGGTTGAAGATGAAGGGTTTGAAGGTTTGGGAGTCGCTAAAGGATATAGCTATTGAGGCTGAAGGTGCATACCTAGCAAGGAGAGTAAACAGTGAGGCCTATGCCAAGAAGAGCAGTGGTAATTTGGGGGCGAACAGACCAGCGAGCTCTAGAATTAGCAATAGAATGGGCAAGACGACAGAGGTCTTGACTACAGGTGTGGGGCCAAGGCATTTTTCCAACCTAGGGAGGTCTCTATCCTAGGTGCTAAGGAGGCTAATGAATGAGGGGAAGTTACAACCTCTAGCACCTCGGCCTGCCCAAACCCAAGGACAACTGGGACACAAGGACGATGAGTATTGTGCTTACCATCAGCACACCAGGCATACAACTGACAACTGTAAGGCATTGAGGGATACTGTAGACACCGGTTCCTGAGGCAGCCTAGACTAAGGTTACCCAATAATGAAAATAATACTTGGTCACTGGCAAAAAGTTTAGAAGTGATGATTTCTTTGTCGAAATCCTTCTTTTAAAATAAAAAATTTATAAATATTTTGCTTTTTAGGGTTTCCGGTGGCCTGCTACCACGCGCGAGGCCTTACCTCGCGCAGCACGCAGCCTAAGGAGCCGTACCTCATGCCTACGAAGCATGGCCTCAAGCAAGCAAGGCACGGCCTCCTGCATGAGACCGCACCTCGCGTTGTGCAAGGGCCACACCTCGTGCGTCTCCTACCTCGCTGAGACTTCGTTGTGGTTGGAGTTAACGTTTGAATTAAACTCAAATTCTTTTTTTTTTGATTTTCAAAAGGATAAAACTTGATTTTTAAAGGATAATTAGAGAGTTTTGGTGGGATTAAAAAACTCCTAAAAAAATAAATTTTCGGGGAGATCATATAAAAAGAAAAAGTTAGAACACCAGCAGGGAGAGCATTAGAATGGCAAAAAAAATTCTGAAAAAGAAGGTTTTTGAGAGCTAAAAGTTTTTCAAAAATTGTAAAATTGTTCTTGAGCCAAATAAATTAATTATTTGCATTTAAGATTCAATCCTCTTCATCTGATTTCTTTAAAAATAAGAGTTTTGAAATTCAGTTTTTTAGTGAGAGAAATCTTTGACCCAAGTTTTCGTTATTCCTTTTTTTCAAGCAATCAACGAGGAAATTAATCCGTTCTTCTTTTGCAGCTAAAATCAAACCTCTGAGGGTAAATTTACATGTTAGAGCCAATCTTTTCTCTTTCCTTACATTGTGTCGTTCAACTGTTTTCTCCATTGTAATTACTGTAAACTACTATTAGTTTATTTGTTATTGTTTGTTATAATCAACATGAACTTAGATTAATTTAATTAATTTACTGATATGATGCATGAAATGTAAGTCGAATATGTAGAATATCTTGCATTAATTTTGTTTTTCATTTGATTCTACTTTTGGTCACTAATCCACTTTGTTAATCTACAGTTTTTTATCAAACATTATTTTTTCATAGCAATCATAAATATTTCTCTCAATTAGAATTATTTGTTGTATTTGCTTCATTTAATTTCTTATTTCTATTATATCATATTCTGTACATTCGATTTAATTTGCTAACATTATTTTTTTTTCTTGTTGTCTACCAAACTTATTTATTTCACTTTGAGTAACGTTCCTGTGCAAGCTAGAGAATCAAAAGCTTAGGAGCCTTCAAAGTTTGGTTTGCATTTTAATTCCTGTATTTCCCTTATTTTATTGTTTTGTATGTTTTATACAAAAATAGTATTTTGATGCGTTTATTTTAGAGAAACTCATGTTTTTTAACAATAATAAAAATTGAGATTTTTATTAATAAAATAGGACCTATGTCCTAATTTTAGCTAATAAACTTTTATTTTCATAAAATGGGATCCAATTATCCCTATTGTTTTCGCCCAAAATAACTCTCAGATTTTTTAAGTTAACACAAGGGAACCAATGTTCTTAAAATCTAGTAAATGCCTCGATTTGTGTATTATGTATCTTATTTTATTCTTTTTGTGTATTATTTATTTTGGGCCCTTGTAATTAATTTTGAGGCAATTTTATTCATTTATTTATTCATTTTTTTTTGGAGGATTGTTCTGTCCTATTTTTTACTTGTAATTTATTTATCGTTTTTTTATTGCTTTTATTTACTACTTTCCAAAAATGCTTGAAATGGCTTTAATTTTATTGTATGATCGTGTGAGATGAGAGATGGAATTTTAATTATTAAAAAATTCATTTATTACTTAACTTAAGGCATTAATAAGAATGAAGTTCCGAACACCTTCTCTGGTTTAAGACCCTCGAGGTTAGATGACCTTTCCCAATTTCTTGTAAATTGGGTTGCGACTCCAAAATACCTCAAAAGTGCCTAAAGGTATCATGGGATTAGATGAACTTACCAATGTTCTAATGGGTAAGGAATTCCAAAATATCTCGTGTTACCCAAGATCAAAAAGATGCCGACCATCTCGAGCCCTAAAAGCGGGCTTCTCGGGACCTCGGCTTCCGACCGGGTTTGGGCAGCATGCTTCATAGTGGCGAATCCATTGGGGGCGATCGAAACTTTAGTTCGGAAGTGACTTAAGTTAAAATTATAATTGAGTTTTTAAGAATCAAAAATTCCATTTCTATTCAAAAAATTGCATTGCATTCATTAGAGCCTTAGAACTATGCTAGTTGGTCCCTCATTTTACCCCGGTGCGTTCCTGAAACACAACCCTACTTTCATTCATTGTAGGGAAGTGCTCAGGATAATCACTAGCCCAAGCCTTGTACCATCAATGGTATATCAAATGGAGACCCAATCGGTCATTATGCTCACGATGATCTAGACCCTTTGGCAGGGACCATGCTTGGGTAGACCTAAAGTAATGGCAATAAAAACCTCCACTAGGTGACACGTACCCTAACAATGTGCTTCCTATATGGACCCTTATATATTGAACAAATTAAAACATATTAATTGGACACTCATCAAAGGTTCTCATGCCTAGGTGGGCCCATTTTTAGTTTGTTTGAAAGGTCCAAATACATAATGACCAAAACCCATACGTATGTACCTTAAATTAAGAGTGTTATGCTGTTAGTTTCTCACCATGCACCATACGCGCCCATTGGGTTCCTCGCTGACCCATGGGCCAAACCCACCTAGGAAAGAGACAACATGACCTCGTGTGTGGGAGCAACAAGGTTGGAAGGATCTACCTGCTTGTATGTGGTTGTTTATGCTGTATCAACACGACTATGCATCTTTAATGTCGCTCACGCATCATGCTAACAATTTGAATCTTACAGCCATCATAGGTACGAATAAGTGGTCTAGGGGTCCTGACAACCGATTGATAAGGAGAAACCCATTCTTCAAGTTACCAGAGTGAGTGTCGAATTGGGATTCAGAGTCACTTTCATATAGCATCGAAACCCTTTCTTTAGAATTATCACTGGACATGGCCAACCAAGACTCAAGTGCCACCTGAGCTAGTCACCGAAGAGATGGACCGAAGGGCCTAAGAAATGGAGCGCAGATTTGAGGAATTAACATAGAATGATGGCAATGATGGACAACTTAGCTGCCACTCTAGCACTGCTAGCTGGCTAATAACCTACCACTCTTGCCGTGGAAAAGGCCGAACAGATTTCGATCAGGGAGGCACCCCCGACAGCAGTTGTAGAACCACCCCCTATTACTGAGCCTAGAGCTCTTGCACATGTTGAGCTTAGAAAAGTTGCAGGACATAGACCTGAAGAGGATTTTATAGAAAATGAACAGGAGGAACTCAGGGTAGTGGGAGCTAGGTCTCCTAAAGAGGATGCCGCCTTGAAGAAGATAGAAGAGAGGGTTAAGGCGATGGCCAGCCTACTATCTGCCGGAAAGGGGATAAGCCCTGATGATAGGGATTTGGATAGCGAGGAGATGCTTCCTCAGAAGTTTAAAATGCCTGATCTACCCAAGTTTGATGGCACCTCAGATCTGTCTGCTCACATCAAGTAGTACACACTTGTGATGAAGGGGACTATGCTTACCAAGAGATAAAAGAAGAAATATTCCTTGCTCAGCTTGACTGGGCCTGCTGTAGACTGGTTCCACGATTGGGATAGGAATGCAAGAGAAGATTAGGACCTGCTGATTGAAGAGTTCCTCAAACAGTATAACTGTAGCACTCGAATGGAGATTACTTTAAAGGATTTGGAGCTACTTCAATAGAGATCTAATGAGTCATTCCACGTGTATCTTACTTGGTGGAAAAATCGAGTAATAGAGATGAAGAGGAAGTCAGATACTCTAGATCAGATTCGGTTATTCATCCGAAATGCGAGTCCATATCTTAAGGAGGGGCTAAAGATAAAGGGGCTCAAAGATTGAGAGTCTCTAAAAGATATAGCTATCGAAGCAGAAGGTGAGTACCTAGCGAAGAAAGCAAGCCAAAATAACTTTGCTGGGAAAGGTTATGGGAACCAATCGGGATATAAGTCGGGTGGTGCTGGAAGCAGTAATAACAGGGATGGAAAGATGGTCGAGGTTTTAGCTACCGAGGTTGGACAAGGTCAGAGGTACTATTCTAATTTAGGCTACTCTCTGTCCTGGGTATTAAAGAGATTGACAAAGGACGGTAAGCTGAGACCATTACCACCCAGGCTACCCATGAATCAGGGACAACCATGGCACAGAGATGATCAGTACTACACATACCATCAGCAACTGGGTACCTGACAGATTATTACCGAACTTTGAGGAACAAGATCCAAGATCTTATTGACTCTAAGGAGATCACTAACCCTGAGAAGAGAGAGAAGAAGAATAAGAAGAAGGTAGGCCATAATGCAGTCCCCCCACCATGTATATGATCGGGTCTGGTCTACTCGAGTGGCATGTGTTTCAAGAGCCATATGGAGATAAGTGTGTCACTATCACCCGTCAGGAGATGGTGAAGAAGGGATTCCCGTAGCGGCAGTAGATTATTGATCCACTAGTGAGAGTGGAGAAAAAGATAATATTTTTTAGATGCTTTGTTCTTTTTATTCCGAGAACTTTTTTATGAAAATATTTGCAATGCTGGTTATTTCAATAAAGTGTACATTCTTGCTTATTTGTATGGTGTTTCTAATGATTTCATTTCACATGATCATGATACATTCATTTTGACATTAATTTAACGAATACAACTGTATTTAATCTCGGGACTTTGGAAAATCGCAAGAAAATCTTCATAGCATCTGATATAACTCTTAAAGAGAGGAAGATTATGAGAGATTTGTAAAAAAAAATAAAAAAAAGCCTTTGCCTAGACTTGGAATGACATGCTAAAAATTGATAAGGGCATCGTTGGGACAGTACTGCTTCAATATGCTAACATAATGATGAGCAAAGTTTCAAAAGCTATTACTTTGCCTCTTCAATACCTAGGACGCATACAGGGTAGCCAAATAAAATCAAGCTCTAATCATTAATGGGTTGCATCAGAAGCTGGACTATCGAATTCAAGACAAACGGAGCTTTGGTCCTTAAAAAAAATCCCATAGTTTTGTTCGAAATCATCTGAGGTCAACGTACAACTCCATCTCAACCATTAAAAGTTACTTTAGAAATTGAGCTTCCAAAGCCGACAAAAGCAAGGTGTGGGATTTCACATTCAAGTTCCAAACAAAGAATTCATCGTCTCAGCCAGTTTAGATAAGGGTCAAGAAAAAGTCTTTGATGCTGAAAAAAAAAGAGAAGCACTGTGAGAAGAAGCAGCCTTTTCGGCTAACGAGGATGAAAGAGAATTTAAAGAAACCAATCGACGCCGACAGACTGAGTGAGTTTCCATGGCAAAGGCTGTAAAAAAAAGGAGAAATAAATAATAAATGCCCCGCGGGTTGAAAACTGAAAAAGGCGACCTTGCTAAAATTGGGTGCCTTGCCAGGGTAAAAAAAAGGGGGGCATCCTAGGCAAAAATTAAAGGCTAAGAGAAAATCTTCAATCATGAAAATCCGAGAGGGCTGATTGATAATAAGAGTTTGATGCTCATAGGATCTATTCTAAAATTAGATGAGGTCATGTATTTTTCAAGTTAATGCCAAATAATCAAATTGAGATATATGCATTCATGCAATGATATATGGATGTGACCAGAGCAGCTCATTTTGCATACTCAAAGTTGTCTAGTTCTGGTATAAAACTAGCACATTGTTACTATCTACCCTCTGTTATTCTTGCTACTTAAGTGCTTCAGCCGAGTCATTTTGCTATTAACTGTAAAGCCAATCCTACACCACCTTCATGAGGACAATCAAGCTCATACAACTATGGTCTAGGGCGTAAGTGCATACTGACTGCCCTTGAATAATCTCCAATAATAGCTTCAGCCTTTTATAATTTGTAATAAAAAAAATAAAAAATAAAATAAAAAAAAGAAAGAAAAATGAAAAAAGAAGAGAATTAAAGGCCGTTAGAGATGAAAACCGTGACTGGCTCTCTAAGCAAAAGTTAGGCAAAAGGATAGGGTGAAAACCTAAAAACAAGTGGTCTATCCTTAAAAAAGAAAAAAAAAGAAAAAAAAGCCGCTGGATTGGGTTGGGTCTATTCTAGGCAAAAATAAGGCACAAGGTTATGTGAAAATCCGAAAAGGACGCGCTTCCCGCTAAGAAAAGTTAGCGTGAAAATCCACAAGGGATGCACTATCTTAAAGAAAATGACTACAAGTATCAGATGAGAACCTCGCAACCCCAAAGGCACGAAATCCAAAAGCAAACTTCAAAGGGGATCGGTCCTACCGCAAATTGCGACCAAACCGGCTATCACCCCTAAACTCACTTAGATGAATTCTTGTCCAACATTTTTTTGCATGACCCATGCATTTCAGGTGCATGCTCACAATTTTCTTGCATATTTAGTTTTCTAGTTTTGCAGTAAAAAAGGATTCGATGCGGACACTGACAAAAGCAGAATGAAGACACCAATCCAAACAATCAACCAAAGACCTCTTAAGGGGGAATCAACCAAAGGGCTCTAAAAGGGCACCACATCAAATCTCAGAAGGGTTAGCACGATGGCTACACTACCATTCCATGGAAGGTTAGCACGACCACATCACTACCGTTTGACCAAGTATTTACATGCTGACGGTAAATACCGCTTCAACAAGGGTTTACACGATCACGGTAACTCGCTTTAATAAAGGTTAAACAACGCATAAATAGGTTAGATACCGACACGGCTGGGGCTATACACTGCACAAGTTAGATGTCGCAACGAAAGAGGTTAAATACCGCATAAATAGGTTAAATACTGACACGGCTGGGGCTATACACCGCATAGGTTAAATGCCACAACGAAGGAGGTTAGACACCGTATAAACAGGTTAGATACCGATATGGCTGGGGCTATACACTGCATAGGTTAGATGCCCAATGAAGGAGGTTAGACGCCAAAACAACAAGGGTTAACACGTCAACAAATTGATGATAACTACCCCCAACAACTTCATTCAGACCGGAAAGATAGCTGCCTCAGGTACGTGCCTGTTCCTTCCTTATTTGAGTTTTAGCTCACCTAGGTACCTATGCATTACGTTCCCCAAAATTGGGAGTAACTGTAGACACCAAGTCCTGAGACAGCCCAGACCAAGATTAGCCAGTGATGAAAATGATACTTGTTCACTAGCAAAAAGGTTAGAAGTGATAATTTGAATGTCGAAACCCTTCTTTTTAAACAAAAATTTATAATTATTTTACTTTTTTGGGGTTTTCGGTGGCCTGCAGCCGCGCAGCGCATGTGAGGCACAGCGCCTAGGTGCAGGCTCGCGAGGCACCGCATGCAAGGCCTCGCCTCACGTAGCCTACGATGCCCCACCTCATGCATGCGAGGTACGACCTTTTGTGTGAGGCCGCACCTCGCGTAGAGCGAGGCACGGCCTCCGGACCACACCTCGCGCCCACAAAGGCGCGTGAGGCCTGACCTCCTGCGTGAGGCCGTACCTCACGTAGCGCGAGGTACGGACTCCAATGAGAGGCCGCAGCTCGCGCCTGCGAGACACGGCCTCCAGCGCGAGGGCCGTACCTCATGCGTCTCCTACCTCGCCGGGACTTTGTTGTGGTTTTGAGTTAACGTTTGAATTAAACTCAAATTCTTTTTTCCGATTTTCAAAAAGATAAAACTTGATTTTTAAAAGATAATTAGAGAGTTTTAGTGGGATTAAAAAAGCTCCTAAAAAACCTAATTTTTGGGGAGATCATATAAAAAGAAAAAGTTAGAACACTAGGGGGGAAAGCATTAGAACGGCAAAAAAAATTCTGAAAAAGAAGGTTTTTGAGAGCTAAAAGTTTTTCAAAAATTCTAAATTTGTTCTTGAGCAAAAGAAATTAATTCTTTGTATTTAAGATTCAATCCTCTTCATTTGATTTCTTTAAAAATAAGAGTATTGAAATTCAGTTTTTTAGTGAGTTAAATCTTTGATCCAAGTTTTGTTTATTCCTTTTTTTCAAGCAATCGATAAGGAAATCAATCCGTTCTTCTTTTGCAAATAAAATCAAACCTCTGAGGGTAAATTTATGGGTTAGAGCCAATCATCTCTCTTTCCTTACTTTGTGTAATTCAACTGTTCCCTCCATTGTAATTACTGTAAACTACTATTAGTTTATTTGTTGTTGTTTGTTATAATCAACATGAACTTAGATTGATCTAATCAATTTACTGATATGATGCATGGATGTAAGTCGAATATGTAGAATATCTAGCATTAATTTTGTTTTTCAATTGATTCTACTTTTGGTCACTAATCCACTTTGTTAATCTTTAGTTTTTTATCAAACATTAATTTTCCGTAGCAATCATAAATATTTCTCTCAATTAGGATTATTTGTTGTATTTGCTTCATTTAATTGCTTATTTTTATTATACATATTCTGTACATTCGATTTAATTTGCTAACATTATTTTTTTTATTTTTGTTTTTGTTGTCTACCAAACTTATTTATTTCACTTTGAGTAACGTTCCTGTGCAAGCTGGAGAATTAAGAGATTAGGCGTCTTCAAAGTTTGGTTTGCATTTTAATTCCTGTATTTTCCTTATTTTATTGTTTTGTATGTTTTATACAAAAATAGTATTTAGATGCGTTTATTTTAGAAAAACTCATATTTTTTTACAATAATAAAAATTGAGATTTTTATTAATAAAATGGGATCAATGTCCTGATTTTAGCCAATAAACTTTCATTTTCAAAAGGGAGTTAATTTTCATAAAATGGGATCCAATTATCCCTATTTTTTTTATCGCCCAAAATAACTCTCAAATTTTTTAAGTTAACACAAGGGAACCAGCGTTCCTAAAATCTAATAAATGCCCTGATTTATGTATTGTGTATCTTATTTTATTCTTTTTGTGTATTATTTATTTTGGGCTCTTATAATTAATTTTGGGGCAATTTTATTCATTTATTTATTCATATTTTTTTTTGGGGATTGTTCTGTCCCATTTTTCACTTGTAATTTATTTATCGCTTTTTTATTGCTTTTCTTTACTGTTTTCTAAAAATGCTTGAAATACGCTTTAATTTTGTTGCATGATCGCGTGAGATGAGAGATGGAATTTTAATTGTTAAAAAATTCATTTATAACTTAACTTAAGGCATTAATAAGAGTGAAGTTCTGAACACCTTCTCTGGTTTAAGACTCCCGAGGTTAGATGACCTTTCCCATTTTCTTGTAAATTGGGTGGCGACTCCAAAATACCTCAAAGGTGCCTAAAGGTTTTATGGTATTAGATGAACTTCCCAATGTTTTATTGGGTAAGGAATTCCAAAATATCTCATGTTACCCAAGATCAAAAAAACGTTGACCATCCCAGGCCCTAAAAGCGGGCATTCGGGGACCCCGACTTTCGGCCTGGTTCGGGCAGCGCCCGTCATTAATGCCATATAGGATCTGATTAACTCCAAGCAGATCACAAATCCTGAGAAGAGTGGAAACCAGAAGAAGCTCGGGTACAACAATGTGCCCCCACCTGTGTTTATGATCGAGTCAGGGTTACCTGAATGGTATGTTTTGAGAGAGTTATGTGGTAAAGAGAACATTGCTATCACCTACCCTGAGGGGGCAAGTGAAGAAGGGATTCCTGTGGCAACGATAGACTGTTGGTCCACTGATGACAGTGGAAATGAAAATGATAATAATGATGACGAGGAAGGATTTGCTGACCCATGTGGTTTAGAATATGAGGAGAGAGAGATTGGAGCAGTGACCCAAAGCGAAAGGATAGTTCCAGAGGTAGAGAAGCCACAAGATCTTGTGGTGGTGTAGAAATAGAAGGAGCTAGAGGAAGACCAGATAATGAAGCAGCTGAAAAGGACGCTGGCTCAAATATCCAAATGGAATATGCTGAGATAATCTCTTTCGCATAGGCAGAAGTTGGTGGAGGCCTTATGCGAGTCTACGGTGGCAACGATCATCTGCATTACGGAGTTGTTGGACATAGTAAAGGAAAATGCTGGAGAGAACGTGGTGTTCTCAAGTGTTGATTTGCCGGCGAAGGGCCGCAACCATAACCACCCTTTGTACATGAAGGCCCAGATCAATGAGAAGCACACGGCCTGTGTTATAGTGGATGATGGTTCATCCATAAATGTCTGCCCTTTAGTGGCAATGGGGGCTTTTGGGGTATCAGAGGAAATGCTGAGCGTAGACATCGGGTTCTGAGTCAACCTAGATCGGAGTTACTCAATTATGATAAATTGCCTATTCACGGGCGAAAAGGTTGAAAGTGATGATTTTCTTATCAAATTTGCATTTTAGAATAAAAAATAAAAAAAATAATAAAAATATTTTAAAAATTAATTTTGAAAAATGGAATGTAAAAATTTTAGTGTTTTTTAGTTAGATTTAAAAATTAAAAAAAAAAATATATATTTTTCGGCCGCGCGCTGCGGTAGCCCGCAGAGCGCACGAGCCGATGCCCGTCGCGAGCACCAACGGGTGTCGGTCGCCCCTGATTCGCCGAAAACGCCATTTTTTTCCGTTTTTTCTTCATTTGTTTTGACTTTTTCACCTTTTTTTTGGATTTTTAATGGTAATTTCCTTTTCTGCACCCAAATTAAGGGAATTTCAATAAAAATCCTATTTTCTTCCTTAATTAATGATTTTTTTCCATTTTTATTCATTTAAATAGAAAATTTGGGAAAAAAAGAGGTGTAATTCATTTTTGCATCGAAAATCTTTATTTTTCTTCTTCTCTTCTTCTCTAAGAATTCTCTCTACACTTTTCTTAGTTTTTCTTCTCCAAATAAAATTCATAAGGTTAAAAGATTCAATTTTTAACCAAAAATTTTTCTTAAGACAAAGAAAAATCATTTTTTGTTCTTAAGATTTGGTTTTTTTTTATCATTTATAATTTTTTGAGACAAAAAAATCAATTTTTTGTTCTTGAAAATTAATTTATTTTCTTATATTATTTTTCTCAAGCAATTTTATTTTGAAATAAAATTCTAATTTTTATTATTTTTATTCCTATTTTGCGAATCAAATCAAGGAAATCAATCATATTTCTCATCAATTGAATCCGAAATCTGAGGGTAAACATTTTAGACCCGATCTCTTAATTTTATTTATTTTTGTTCATATTTAATTAGTAATAATGTAGATCTTTATATTTAATGTGTTTTTATTTATTTTATGTGATTTTATGTATAGATTTAACATCTCTAATATTCTTTTTGCTTAATTTTATTTAATTGTTTATTATTATTATTATTATTATTATTATTATTATTATTATTATTATTATTATTATTATTATTATTATTATTATCATCATCATCATTATTTGTGTTAATTTATTAATATGTTAATACTGTTTATTTTAATATGTCATTTAATTTATTTGTCATCCATAATGCATATTTTATTTATTCTAATCTATCATTTATTGTTTTATGTGTTTAATCAATTTTCTTGATTTGATACTAACATTAATTTATTTTTTGTTTTTTTGTTTTAATCTTTATTGTTCTTTATTTGAGCACATTTGCAAGCGAAAGAAGAGATCCGGAGAGTTATTATTTTTATTGTTTTTAGTATTTTTCCTTTATTTGTATTTTAATTTACTTGTCATGTAATTATTAATGAAATCATTTATTTTATGCACATTTAATTAAAAATCACACAAAAATATTTTGATAAATAAATTGGATTTTTCTATTAAAATTGGACTAATGTCCTAGTTTTCATCCAAATAAATTGCCACTAAAATCATTTTTTTTAACTATGCATGCGAGGACTAATGTCCTCACTCTTAATAAATACCCTATTTTATATATGATTTACATTTATTTTATATTGGGGGTTGTATTCCGCCCTTAGTTTTATTGTAATTTATTGCATTTTTTTTTACCTTATTTTAATCTTGCTTTTATTTACCATTTTATTATGTGATTGATATGCGCTCTAATTATTACATTTAAATGTATGAGAAAAGGGATGCAATCTTAAATTCAAAACTCAGTTGTAATTTAATCAAGGTATGAATAAATGAAAAGTCCCGAACCATCTCTGGTCTTTGGGCTCAACGAGGCGAGAGGGCCACCTCAATATTCTATTAGGGTGGGGCCTCCAAGATACCTCTTGTGTCTCAAAAAAGGCTCAACTTGCATAGTTCTAGGCTCCACGAGGCGAGAGGGCCATCCTAATGTTCTATTAGGGTGGGACCTCCAAGACATCTCTAGCTTGCCCAAGTGCGAGGCGATAGGGCCATCCTAATATTCCATTAGGGTGGGGCCTTCAAGACACCTTCGGCTTGCCTAAAATGGACATAGTAGCGCTGTTTTAGGCTCACTGAAGGTAGATGACATTTCCCAATGTTCTATTGGGTCGCGACTCCAGGAAATCTTCTTGTTGCCCAAAATGGACGCACTTGTATATAATTTCTTATAAGTTTTTATGAATGTCTCTCGAAAGCCCTAAAAGCGAGTTTTCGGGGACTCTCGAGGTTCTGCGCGCGTCACAATGGCGACTCCGCTGGGGACATAAGAGACTTCGCTTCGAAAGTACCTTGGTTAAAATGTATAATTGAGTTTTAATTTAAAAATTTTATCCCTTTTCAAAATTGCATTGCATTTTCATTAGAGCCTTAGAATTATGCTAGTTTGGTCCCTATTCTTGCTCCGGTGCGTTTCTAAAACATAACCCTACGTTCACTCAATATAGGAAAGTGTTAAAGATAATCACTAGTCCAAGTCTCGTACCATCATGGTATATTAAATGGAGACCCGATCGATCGTTATGCTCGTGATGAGTTAGACCCATTAGCAGGGACCATGCTTGGGTAGCCTTAAAGTATCATCACCTTTGACCAAAACTCATGTAAATGGCAATAGATACTTTCTCTAGGTGAAATGTACCTTGATACGGTACTTGCTATGTGGGCCATTATATATTGAACAAAATCAACCAAATTAAATGGTCTTTTATCAAATGCTTTCATGCCCCTGTGAGCCCATCTTAATTTAGTTGAAATGTTTAAATACATAAAGGCTAAAATTCATACGTATGCTCATTAATTAAGAGATTTTATGCTGTCGGTTTTTCGCCGAGCACCATACACGTCCATTGGGTTCCCCGTTAACCCATGGATCAAGCCCACCTAGAAAAGAGACTACATTACCTCGTGTGTGGGGGTAATAAGGTTGGAATGATCTACTTGCTTGTATGTGATTGTAAATGTTGCATAACACACGATCATGTATTGTATATGTCACTCATGCATCATTCTAACAATTTAAAATTTTCAGCCATCATTGATCCATCTAAGTGGACTAGAGGTTCCGACGGTCGGCTGGTGAGGACAAATCTGCTCTTTGAGTTGCCAGAATTAGTGTCTAATTGGGATTCTGAGTCACTCTCATCAATCAGTGAATCCTCTCTAAAATCATCAATGGCAGAAGAAACTGGAGTTTTGACCACTCAAGACTTTTGCTAGGAGACTAGAGGACTTTGAACGGAGGATGCTAGATATGATGGGAGCCATAGCTAAAAGGATTGCTCATCCTCCTGCTCCATAAGCACCTGTTGCTCCATAGCCACCTGTCGCTCCACAACCACCAATAGTCCATGCTGGGGGGCAAGCTAAACCACCTGCTGGCGGGGAAGCTCCCTTCGTTGGAGTTGCTGCCCGTCAACCTGTTAATGAGCATAGAGCTGCTATGCCTATTGAGCCATGAAGGGAAAGGATCCCCAATCCTAATGAGGATTTCATGATGGAGGAGGAAGACGAGAAGCCAATAGTCCATCAAGCTGTAAGGGGTAGAGCACCCAAGGTGGAGGATGAGGCTGTGAGAGGGATGAGATAGTAGATTGAGGCGATCACCCGTATGTTATTAGCTGGAAAGGGGATCAACCCGGAAGATAGAGATCTTGGGGATGAAGAGCTGCTGCCCCAAAGGTTCAAGATGCCTGAGCTGCCGAAATTCGATGGTACTTCGGAACCATCTGCACATATAAAGCAGTATACCCTGGTAATGAAAGGCACAGGGTTGAGTAAGAAATAGAAGGTAAAGTATTTTTGCCTTACTCTGGTGGGTCCGGCAGTAGACTGGTACCACGGGTTGGACAGGAGGTCCAAGGAGGACTGGGACCTTTTGATCGAATAGTTCATGAAGCAGTACGACTGCAGTACTAGAATGGAGGTCACCCTAAAGGACCTTGAACTTTTACAGCAAAGGAGTTACGAGTCATTCCATGAATAACTCACCAGGTGGAGGAATAGAGTCATGGAGATGAAGCGAAAGCCTGACACTGCTGACCAGATCAGGCTATTTATCAGGAACTCCTGCCCTTACCTAAGGGACTTACTCAGCTTTAAGGGGCTGAGAGATTGGGAGTCACTTAAAGACATTACTATAGAGGCTGAGGGGGCTTACCTATCAAAGAAAGCAAGCCAAAATAACTTTGCTAGGAAAGGTTATGGGAACTAATCAGGGTATAAATCAGGTGGTGCCGGGAGCAATAATAACAGAAATGGTAAGACGGCTGAGGTTTCAGCTACTGAGGTTAGACAAGGTCAGAGGTACTACTCTGACTTAGGCCGCTCTCTATCCTGGGTATTAGAGAGACTGATGAAGGAGGGCAAGCTACGACCTTTGACGCCTAGGTCAGCTATGAATCAGGGACAGCCAGCGCACAGAGATGACCAGTACTGCGCCTACCATTAGCACACTGGGCACCTGACGATTTACTGTCGGACTTTGAGGAACAAGATCCAAGATCTTATTAACACCAAACAGATCATGGATCCTGAGAAGAGAGAGAAGAAGAAAAAGGCAGGCTATAATGTCGTCCCTCCACCATAAATATGATCGGGTCTTCTTAATCCACTAGTGAGAGTGGTGAAAAAGATAATGTTTCTAGATGCTTGATTTTAAGAACTTTTTATGACACAGTTTGCAGTTTGCAATAAATTAACAATTTTTGCTTATTTGTATAGTGTTTTTAATGATTTCATTTCACATGATCATGATACATTCATTTTTGACATTAATTCAACTAATATAGCTGTATTTAATCTCGAAACTTTGGAACCAAGGAAAATCTTGATAGCATATGATGCAACTCCTGAAAAGAGGAAAATTCTGAGAGATAATGTCAAAAAAAAAAATGAAAAAGCCTTTGCCTGGACTTGTAATGACAAGGATATTGTTGGGATAACGCTGCTTCAACATGCCAACATGATGATGAGTAGAATTTAAAAAGTCATTCCTTTGCATTCTCAACATCTATGACGCATACAGTGCAGCCAAACAAAATCAAACTCCAAGTGGTACATTAGAAGTTAGACAAATAAAATCCTGAACCTTCACAAGAAATATATAACTCATTGAAACCAAGCCCTTAGGAGTCCTTTCCTCCCAACCATTTGAGATGTTTACCCCAAAGCCAATCAAGACTAACTTTTGATCATATGAGACCAATAGGGACCCTTATAACAAAACTTAGGAGGACGGCTCATTACCTCTCAAAAAATAAAAGAAGCAACAAAAAAAGGGCAAAAGAAAAAAAAAGAGAACCATAGTCCTGTCCTAAACCATAGTTTTGTCTTAAAGCATTTGAGACCAATGTAGAACCCCATCTCAACCATTAAAAGTTACTTCAGAAATTGAGCCACCCAAAGCCAACAAAAGGAAGATACAGATTTTCACGCCTAGGATTCAAGCAAAGAAACTCACTACTTTAGCCAGTTTGCACAAGAGGCAAGAACAAGACTTTGATGCTAAAAAGAACCATCGTCAGGAAGAGCAACCTCCCTAGCTAATGAAGATGAAAGCAAGTTCAATCAACATAGACGGACTAAAGAAGGGTTCATGGCAAAGGCTCAAAAAAATAAAATAAATAAATAAATAAAAAATAAAAAAAGGGTTGAGAGAAAATCTTCAATCATGAAAACTCGAGAGGCCTGATTGATAACAGGAGTTTGATGCTCACAGGATTTATCCCCAGATTAGATGAGGTCTAGTATTTTTTTGAGATTAATACCAAACAATGATCATGTTTAATGAAATCAAATTGAAACACATGCATTTATGCAATGGTATATTGATGTGATCAGAGCAGTTCACTTTGTGTGATCAAAGTCATCTACTGTCTATCCTCTGCTACTCTCACTACTCAAGCGCTTTAATCGATTCATCCAGCTATCAGCTGTGAAGTTAATTCTATGGCACCTTCATGATAAGAATCAGGCTCATACAACCATGATCTAAGATGTAAGATGTAAGTATATGCCGATCACGCCTGAAAGGTTTTCGCCAACAGCTCTAGCCTCCTTTACAAACTGAAAAAAAAGAAGAAAAAAATAGCCGTTAGAGATGAAAATCGTAATTGGCTCTCTAAGCAAAATTTAGGCAAAAGGATAGGGTGAAAACCTGGAAACAGGCAGTCTGTCCTGAAAAAAAAAGGCTGCTGGATTGGGTTGGGTCCATTCCAGGCAAAAATAAGGCACAGGGTTATGTAAAAATTCGCATAAGACGCATTTCCCGCTAAGAAAAGCTAGTGTGAAAATCCATAAGGGACGCACTACCTTCAAAAAAATGACTAAAGGTATCAGATGAGAACTTCTCAATCCCAAAGGCATGAAATTCAAAAGCAGCTTCAAAAGGCATCGATCCTATTGCAAATTGCAGCCAGTCTGGCTATCATCTATAAGTCCACTAAGATGAATTCTTATCCTGCATTTCTGCATGACTCATTCATTTCACGTGCATGCTCATTATTTTTCCTACATACTCGGTTTTCAAGTTTTGCAGTAAGAAAGATTCGATGCGGACACCGACAAAAGCCGAATGAAGACATCAGTCCAAATATCAATCCAAA
Organism: Excoecaria cochinchinensis; assembly: GCA_947683425.1. NCBI lineage: Eukaryota > Viridiplantae > Streptophyta > Magnoliopsida > Malpighiales > Euphorbiaceae > Excoecaria > Excoecaria cochinchinensis. Next base: position 13,002,409 of record CANTUQ010000119.1, read on the forward strand.
CAATTAGCCAAAGACCTCTCAGGGGGCAATCAACCAAAGGGCTCGTAGGGGGGCACCACTTCAAAAGGGTTTGCACGATGACGGCACTACCACTCCACGGAGTGTTTGCACGATCACGGCACTATCACTTCACAGCTCTAGAAGAGTTTGCACGATGGCGGCACTACAATTATACGAAAGGTTTGCACGACCAAGGCACTACCACTTCAGAAGGGTTTGCACGATGGCGGCACTACCACTCCACAGAGGGTTTGCACGATCACGGCACTACTGCTTCAAATTTCAGAAGGGTTTGCACGATGGCGGCACTACCATTCCACGAAAGGTTTGCACGACCACGACACTACCACTTCAGAAGGGTTTGCACGATGACGTCACTACCACTCCACAGAGGGTTTGCACGATCACGACACTACTGCTTCAAATCTCAAAAGGGTTTGCACGATAGCGGCACTACCATTTCACGGAAGGTTTGTACGGCCACAACACTACCATTTCAAATGGGTTAGCATTGATGACAGCACTACCACTCCACAGAGGGTTTGCACGATCACAACACTACTACTTCAAATCTCAGAAGGGTTTGCACGATGGCAGCACTACCATTCCACGGAAAGTTTGCACGACCACGGCACTACCACTTCAGAAGGGTTTGAACGATGACGACACTACCACTCCATAAAGGGTTTGCATGGTCACGACACTACGATTTAAAATTTCAGAAGGGTTTGCACGATGGCGGCACTACCATTCCACGGAAGGTTTGCACGACCACGGTACTACCACTTCAGAAGGGTTTGCACGATGATGGCACTACCACTCCATAAAGGGTTTGCACGATCACAGCACTACTGCTTCAAATCTCAGAAGGGTTTGCACGATGGCTGCACTACCATTCCATGGAAGGTTTGCACGACCACGACACTACCACTTCAGAAGGATTTTCACGATGACGGCACTACCACTCCACAGAGGGTTTGCACGATCACGACACTGCTGCTTCAAATTTGAGAAGGGTTTGCACGATGACGGCACTACCACTCCACAGAGGGTTTGCACGATCACGGCATTGCCGCTTCAAATCTCAGAAGGGTTAGCACGATGGCGGCACTACCATTTTACGAAAGGTTAGCACTGTAACACCCCCGCCGCCGCCCCCGTTGGAAGGGCGCCGGCGGGCGCGCTACAACGCGATGCTCACTCACGACGCGACAAAGCATACAGCGGAAGCATACATGCGCTTAGCGGAAGCATTCAAAAACTAATAATTATAAATCTTAGATAGTATAGTAGGAAACATACTTCAATACATAAATAATCCAAAATACGAGTTATTTACAATGGCCCAAAAAATTACATTTTAAAAAAAAAAACCTTTACTAAATAAAGAAATACATATACAAAAAGAATTACAGGAGGAGACAAAATAAATAACTCGACTCCTACGTGGCCAGCCTGCAGATGTGCGACACGAGCAACTCCCAAAAATCCTTCACGATACCTGCACGGGATAAAAGCCCGTGCTAAGCGATAACGCTTAGTGGGGAGAAACAAACACAACAAAGCACTATACACGAAAACATGCACTAATATTCATAAAACAATAAGAATCAGAGTACAGATATATAAATTTATTATCAGGATAAATAGTACATAACACTGAAACAATACACTACTCAGAGTTACACAAAAATCAGAACACTTCGCTAAGCCAATACCAAACAGTTCACACAATAGCCTGAAATCAATGGTGGAGGATACGGGAACACGGCACGGGAGACCGAAGCCTCAAAAACATTTTAATACCCGAAGGTAGCATGAGAGACCGGAGTCTCAAAACAAAACTTTTTATCACGACACGAAAATGACCATCTCGGAGGTCGACCGCTTCGCCCAAACGGGGCGGACAGAACAGCTGTAAACTAACCCTTCTTAAGCATGCTTAATTATCCTATACCTTGACACTTCAGGCTCGACAACACACTCTCACATGACATTAGACAAATAAGACAATGTTCAAATTGTAACAAAATTCATAAAAGCTACTCAACCGAAAGATGCAAAATGATGAACACAAAACCCAGAATACATGGTATTACGCGCTAAAAATCATAAACAAACATTCATAAAACACGCATAACAGAAAGGATTTTATAGCAAAACAGGGTAGGTCACGGTGGTAATCAGATTGGTTGCCACCGTGACATACCAGAGATCCTTGGCAGAAAGCAAGTCTGGGGTACCTCACGGTGGTAACCAAAATGGTTGTCACCGTGACATACCAAGCAGTCAGACAGAAACTAAAGTTTGGATACCTCACGGTGGTAACAAGATTGGTTGCCACCGTGACATACCAAAGCAGCCAGACAGAATCGAAAGTTTAGATACCTCACGGTGGTAACCAGATTGGTTGCCACCGTGACATACCAAACTTCACGGCAGAATGCATCTGGTTCGTGGCTCACGGTGGTAACAAGATTGGTTGCCACCGTGACCCATGCCCAGATGGGATTCCACAGGGCAAAATTTCCAGGTCTTTCAAGCCAAAATCTCACAACCCTCACTTCAATCAAGCAATTTCACACTCCAATAACACTAGGAACTCAATCCAAACATCAAAGAATTATATCATCAATAAATCTTACTCATGAATTTTTAGAGCAACATTACTATATACAAGCATAAAATGAGTTCTAAACATCACAAACTAAACTCAACCAATACCTACCCATGGCATATAAACCATATAAACATAATACAATCAACAACTTTCAGAATATCTCATAAACACATAATTTACACACATTCACAATTAGGCAAAAACCCAAACAAACACTCAAAAATACACTCCCAAACCTGGAAAACGGAGCTTCAACCGAACTCCTCACGAATCCACTATATCCTTGCCCTTGCTCTTCCTTCGCTCTTCCGATTCTTGCACAAAAACCCAGCCACAAACACTCAAATCAGACCCAAACACAATCAAAACCCGAAATCACAGAACAAGAAACAAATACGAGACCCCAATTCGAACTCAACCACTTACCTTCAACACTTCCTGCTCAAACCTTCAAAGATCCCTCTCAAAACTCCAAGAAAACTCAAGCAAAGAGAGATGAGAGAAGAAGAATGAAAGCCAGAGAGAGGGGAGGACGGGAAGATGAGAAACAAAAGGGGAAATTGAGATAGCTTCCAAGGGAAGCCTCACCCAAAATCTGCCCCTCACTTCCTCTCTCCTACTTTCATTAATTACTCACCAACCTCATGCCACATGTCACAATCCAAGGAAATCCATCAATCCATCTTATCTCCTCCACTTAAGGCACCATACACTAACCACACTCAAGCCTTATTCATACACAAATATCATCTATGCACCATGCACTAAAACCACACTATAAAAACCTTAAGTCCATTTACACCCTACTACTATACACTATAAACACACACTAATAAATTCCTTCTAATCAAAAACTCAATTACGCAAATACCCTCACTTATCCGACTTAAAGCACAGATTCCGACCAGGCCCTATTTGGGTTGTTACAAGCACGACCACGGCACTACCACTTCAACAAAGGATAATACGCCGACAACATGGCGACAAGCACCACTACAACAGCATCACCCAGTTAGGAAAGATAGCTACCTCAGGTACGTGTCTCTTTCCTTTTTTTTCTCTGAGTTTAGGCTCATCTAGACACTAGTGCACTAGATTCCCCAAAATTGGGGGCAACTGTAGACACCGGATCCTGAGTCAGTCTAGATCGGAGTTACCCAATGATGAAAAATTGCTTATTCACGGGCGAAAAGGTTGAAAGTGACAATTTTCTTGTCAAATTTGCATTTTAGAATAAAAAATAAAAAAATAATAAAAATATTTTAAAAATTAATTTTAAAAAATAGAGTGTAAAAATTTTAGTGTTTTTTAGTTAGAATTAAAAAATTTTAAAAATATATATATATATATATATTTTGGCCACGCGCTGCGGGGCGCCAGAGCGCTCGCGCTGACGCCCGTCGCGCGCACCGACTGGAGTCGATCGTCCCTGATCTACTGAAAACGACCTTTTTTTCGTTTTCTCCGATTTTTCTTCATTTTTTTGACTTTTTCACTTTTTTTTTCGGGATTTTTAATGGTAATTTCTTTTTTTGCACCCAAATTAAGGGAATTTCAATAAAAATTTTATTTTTTTCCTTAATTAATGGCTTTTTCCATTTTTATTCATTTAAATAGAAAATTTGGGAAAGAAAGAGGTGGAATTCATTTTTGCATCAAAAATCTTTATTTTTCTTCTTCTCTAAGAATTCTCTCTACACTTTTCTTAGTTTTTCTTCTCCAAATAAAATTATTAAGGTTAAAAAAGTCAATTTTTAACCAAAACTTTTTCTTAAGACTAAGAAAAATCATTTTTTGTTCTTAAGATTTGGTTTTTTTTTATCATTTATAATTTTTTGAGACAAAAAAAATCAATTCTTTGTTCTTGAGAATTAATTTATTTTCTTCTATTATTTTTATCAAGCAATTTTCTTTTGAAATAAAATTCCAATTTTTATTATTTTTATTCCTATTTTGCGAATCAAAATAAGGAAATCAATCATATTTCTCATCAATTGAATCCGAAATCTGAGGGTAAACATTTTATACCCGATCTCTTAATTTTATTTTTAATTTTATTTATTTTTATTCATATTTAATTAGTAATAATGTAGATCTTTATATTTATTGTGTTTTTATTTATTTTATGGGATTTTATATATAGATTTAACATCTCTAATATTCTTTTTGCTTTATCTTATTTAATTGTTCATTCTTCATTTTTATTATTATTATTATTATTATTATTATTATTATTATTATTATTATTATTATTATTATTATTATTATTATTATTATTATTATTATTATTATTATTATTATTATTATTATTATTATTATTATTATTATTATTATTATTTGTGTTAATTTATTAATATTTTTAATATGTCATTTAATTTATTTGTCATCCATAATGCATATTTTATTTATTCTAATCTATCATTTATTGTTTTATGTGTTTAATTAATTTTCTTGATTTGATACTAACATTAATTTATTTTGTATTTTTTTTTGTTTTAATCTTTATTCTTCCTTATTTGAGCACATTTGCAAGCGAAGGAGGAGATTCGAGAGTTATTATTTTTATTGTTTTTAGGATTTTTCCTTTATTTGTATTTTAATTTACTTGTCATGTAATTATTAATGAAATCATTTATTTTATGCACGTTTAATTAAAAATCACACAAAAATATTTTTATAAATAAATTGGATTTTTCTATTAAAATAGGACCAATGTCTTAGTTTTCATCCAAATAAATTGTCACTTTAAAATTATTTTCTTTAACTCTGCATGCGAGGACCAATGTCCTCACTCTTAATAAATACCCTATTTTATGTATGATTTACATTTATTTTATATTGCGGGTTGTATTCTGCCCTTAGTTTTGTTGTAATTTATTGTATTTCTTTTTACCTTATTTTAATCTTGCTTTTATTTACCATTTTATTACGTGATTGATATGCGCTCTAATTATTACATTTAAATGTATGAAAAAAGGGATGAAATCTTAAATTCAAAACTCAATTGTAATTTAATCAAGGCATGAATAAATGGAAAGTCCCGAAACATCTCTGGTCTTTGGGCTCAACGAGGCGAGAGGGCCACTTCAATGTTCTATTGGGGTGGGGCCTCCAAGATACCTCTTGTGTCCTGGAAAAGGCTCAACTTGCATAGTCCTAGGCTCCACGAGGTGAGAGGTCCATCCTAATATTCTATTAGGGTGGGGCCTCCAAGACACCTTTGGCTTGCCCACATGTGAGGCAAGAGGGCCATCCTAATGTTCCATTAGGGTGGGGCCTCCAAGACACCTCCAGCTTGCCCAAAATGGATATAGCAGTGCTGTCTTAGGCTCACTGAGGTTAGACGACCTTTCCCAATATTTTATTGGGTGGCGACTCCAAGAAATCTCCTTGTTGCCCAAAATGGATGCACCTGTAATTTCTTACAAGGTTTTAGGAACCTCTCTCAAAAGTCCTAAAAGCGGGTCTTTGGGGCCTCCCTAGGCTCTACGCGTGTCACACTGAGCAAGTCGAATCTTACTATCACCACCTTCGATAACTCCCGGAGACAAGCATCGAGGACATTCAAGGCGATGGTCAAGACTGGGCCAATAAAGACGGAGGTGGAGTTTGTAGTGCTTCCCATCCTGGTTAATTTTTTAGCATTATTGAGTAGGCCGTGTGTGACGCGCGCTGAACTCTGGGGCACCCCGAACCACCCGTTTTTAGCGGTTTTGGGATGAGGTTCATAAAAACTTGTAAGAAATTACAAGTGCATCCATTTTGGGTAACAAGGAGGTTTCTTGGAGTCGGCACCCAATAGAACATTGGGAAAAGTCGTCTAGCCTCAGTTAGCCTAAGACAGCGCTGCTATGTTTATTATAGGCAAGCCGGAAGTGTCTTGGAGGCTTCTACCCTAATGATAGGATGGTCCTCTAGCCTCACGCTTGGGCAAACTAGAGGTGTCTTGGAGGCATCCACCCTAATAGAACATTAGGATGGCCCTCTCGCCTCGTGGCGCCTAGGACTATGCAATTTTGAGCCTTTTATGGGACATAAGAGGTGTCTTGGAGGCCCCACCCCAATAGAATATTGAGATGGCCCTCTCGCCTTGTTGAGCCCAAAGACCAGAGAAGGTTCGGGACTTCCCATTTATTCATACCTTGGTTAGGTTTATAGTTGAGTTTTGAATTTATCGTTTCATCCCATTTCTCATTCAATTTAATGCAGTTAAATTAAAGCACAGATTGTCCATTTAGGGAAAGCGATAAATAAATAAGCATAATTAAAGTAAGGTGCATGAAAATAAATTACAATAAAACTAGGGGCGGAATACAACCCCCATTGTAAATAAAATACAAATCATACATAAAACGGGTTATTTGTTAAAAATTAGGATATTGGTTCTTGCATGCATATTTATTATCAAACAATTTTGATGTGACAATTTTATTTTGGATGGAAAAATTGGGACATTAGTCCCATTTTATCAGAAAAGGCTCAATTTATTAATAAAAATATTTTTAGTTATTTTCTTTTTAAACGTGCATAAAAATAAACAATTTTACATAAATACATACACAAATACGACAAATAAATCGAAATAAAGGAAAATGATGAATTTAAATGTGCAAACTAAAGTGAGATTTCTAATCCCTCGATCTCGCATAGTCGTCCATGGACAATACTCAAATAAAAAAAAAACAAGTGTTATAGCCAAAAAGAAAAAGACAGATTAAGGTTAGTAATTAAGTCAAATAGAATAAAATACAATAAAATAAAATTGATCAATGAAATTAAATTAAATAAATAAGACTAACAAATGTATTAATTAATCCAATCAAGAAAATAAATCAAGTAAATAAAAAGAATAAAAACATATGAGTGTGAGAATGAATGGAATAATGTGTGTGCGTGGACAAAATAAATTAATTAAATTAGCAACATAGCGTGATAGAACTAAAGATACAAAATTGATTTGATTAAATTAGCTATTCACATGTTATCATAATTAACATAAAATATTTACATGGCAAAAAGATCAGTCAAAATGAATTAATTAATTATATGTTAAAAATAATGAGAAATCAAAGCAAAATAAATTAATTACATGTTAAGAATAATGAGGAATCAAAGCAAAATAAATTAATTACATGTTAAAAATAATGAGAAATCAAAGTAAAATAAATTAATTTCATGTCAGAAATAATAAAAAATCAAAACAAAAATAAATTAATTATATGAACAAAAATAATATAAAAACATATTAAATATGAAAAATATACAAACAATAGAATAAATAAATAAAAACAATAAAAATATACATGTTAATCAATTAAATATGGACAAAATAAATAAAAGTGTCAAGCCCAGAATGTTTAATCTCAGAGTTTCGGATTTGATTAAGGTAAAAATGATGATTAATTTTCCTTGTTTGTGATGTGCAATATTAGATTGAAATATGATGCAAATGTTGAAATTTTATTCCAAGAAAAAAGATTAAAAAAAATGATCAAAAATTCTTTAAGAACAAAAAATTAATTTTTTTGCCCAAAAAATGATTTTTATTGATTAAAAAATAAAAATGATCCCAAGAACAAACAATTATTTTGTTTGTCTTAAGAAAAAAAATCTTATTTTTAGAAAATCAAATGAAAAAATTAGATTTTGATAACAAATAATTATTTTGTTTGTGTTAAAATTATTTTTTTCATCAAAAATAGATTCAAAAATCATTAAAAAAAGTTTGATTGAAAACAAATAACAAGCTAAAAAAATAAATTTTGAGAGCAAACGATTATTTTGTTTGTCTCAAAATTGAAATCAATCAATAAAACTACTAAAAAATGTTTAGAAGAAATTCTATTGGAAAAAGAACAAAAAAGATGAACTGAATTTTTTTCTTTTTGTTGGGGAAAATCAGGAAATTTTAGGGAATTTGAGAGGAAAAAGAAGAGAAAACCTCAAAAAAAACCCTAAGAAAATCCCCATTCTCTTTCCATCTTTTTCTTTTTATATTAAGAAAAAATGGAAAAATAAAATTAATTAAAGGAAAAACTAATTAATAATTAGTAATATAATTTATCTAAGTTTAAAAATGGAAAAGAACTTGAAAATCCCTTAAAAAAGGGATAAAATTCGAATTTTGTGAAAAAAAATCGGAAAAATCAGTTTTTAGGCGAAATTGGCCATTTGCGGCGGATCAGGGGCGACCGATGCCTGTCGGCACGCGCGGATGTGCGCGGAGCGGTGCCGCGTAGCGCTCTCCGCGCGCAGGCAGTGCGTGCGAGCGCAGCACCCGTGCGTCGACATTCGCGAATTTTTGTTTAAAATTTTAAATTTAACTAAAAAATATTATAATTTCTAAACCCTATTTTTCAAATCTAATTTTCAAAATATTTTTTATTATTTTTAGTTTTTCACTCTAAAATGCAAATTTGAATAGGAAATCATCACTTAAAACCTTTTTGCCTGTGAGTAGGCATCATATCATCATTGGGTAACTCTGATCTACGCTGCCTCAGGATCCAGTGTCTACAGTTGCCCCCAATTTTGGGAAAACTAGTGCACTAGTGCCTAGATGAGCCAAAATTCAGAGAAAAAGGAAAGAGATGCATAGCTAAGGCAGCCCTTACCTTTTTGCCGTGTGGAGTGTTGCGCCTTGTTGCCATTGAGCTGTAGTGCTATCCGACTGTGGCTCATCTGCAATTTTTTCTATCGCATTGTCCCGCTCGCCTCCGGTCCGCTTACACGGCGTCTGTGAGATGCGGTATTCTCTAACCACAGTCCCATTGCGATCTGTACTATTGCGTGTGCCCCGCTGTCCTCGTCTCGGCATGCACGGTGGCTGGTCTATCCCGCTGGCCTCATCTCGGCTTGTAAGGTGTCTGTGGGATGCGGTATTCTATAACCATAGTCCCGTTGCGATCTGTTCTATCGCGTGTGCCCTGCTGTCCTCATCTCGACATGCACGGTAGCTGGTCTGTCCCACTGGCCTCATCTCAGCTTGCACGATGTCTGTGGGATGCGGTATTCTCTAACCACAATCCCGTTGTGATTTGTTCTATCGGTGGTGTCCCGCTAGCCTTGTCCCAGCTTGCACGGAGTCTGTGGGATGCAATACTCTAACTATAACCTCTGTTTACAATCTGTTCTATCGCTGGTGTCCCGCTAGCCTCGTCTCAGCCTACACGGAGTTTGTGAGATGCAGTACTCTAACTACAATCTCTGTTTGTGATCTGTTCTATCGCTGGTATCCCGCTAGCCTCGTCCCGGCCTGCACGAAGTCTGTGAGATGCAGTACTCTAACTACAACCTCTGTTTGCGATCTGTTCTATCCCTGGTGTCCCGCTAGCCTCGTCCCGGCCTGCACGGAGTCTGTGAGATGCAGTACTCTAACTACAACCTCTGTTTGCAATCTGTTCTATCGCTGGTGTCCCGCTAGCCTCGTCCCAGCCTGCACGAAGTCTGTGAGATGAAGTACTCTAACTACAACCTCTGTTTGCGATCTATTCTATCGCTAGTGTCCCGCTAGCCTCGTCCCGACTTGCACGGAGTCTGTGAGATGCAGTACTCTAACTACAACCTCTATTTGCGATATGTTCCATCGCTGGTGTCCCTCTAGTCTCATCCCAGCCTGCACAGAGTCTATGAGATGCAGTGTTCTCTAACTGCAACCCGGTTGCGATCTGTTCTACCGCATGTGCTCTGCTGGCCTCGTCTCGGCTCGCGCAGTGTCTATGAGATGTAGTGTTCTCTAACTACAACCCGGTTGCGATCTATTCTACCGCATGTGCTCTGCTGGCCTCGTCTCGGCTCGCGCAGTGTCTGTGAGATGTAGTGTTCTCTAACTACAATCCCGTTGTGATCTATTTTATCACATATGATTGAACGTTTTGTCTTTCTAGCCGCTTCTGGGCTTACAGAGCATAACCTTGGTAGCCTCCAATCGATCCGTGTAACATCTTATCTGCTAACCATTATCCGATTAGTGTAATATCTGCTAACCACCATCCGGTCAGTACAATATCTGATCTGCTAACCCCCATCCGGTTAGTATAATATCTGATCTGCTAACCACCATCCGGCCAGTACAATCTCTGATCTGCTATCCCCATCCAGCCAGTATAATATTTGATCTGCTAACCACCATCCGGCTAGTACAGTGTCTGATCTAATAACCCCCATCCGGCTAATACAATATTCTGATCTGCTAACCCCCATCCAGTTAGTATAGTGTTCTGATCCGCTAACCTCCATCCGGCTAGTGCAGTGTGTGATCTCCTAACCTCCATCTGGCTAGTACAGTGTTTGATCTGCTAACCCCCATCCGGCTAGTGCAGTGTCTGACCTGCTAACCTCCATCCGGCTAGTATAGTGTCTGATCCACTAACCCCCATCCGGCTAGTGCAATATCCGACTATCGACCATCCTTAGGTCGGCATGGTGACTCACTCGTCATTGTCTTTACTAGCGCTTATCATGAACCTTTTTTCTACAATAAAGGATAAAGCAAATACACAGGGTATATAAAAGAGGTACTTACCTGTGGCAGTACATACCTGTTGGGGCTGATGTCAGACGAGTGCCCCCCTGAAGGACGGTTGGTTTTTCCCCAAATATCGATTCCTCTATCATCTCCAACGTAGCCTCCTTGTTGAAAAGACCTGCGTACTTCTCAAGAGGGTGAGAGAATTTGATGTTGAGCCTCTAGAGAGAAAAATAGATTTGAGCCTCCTTAGAGGAAAATTAGATTGGAGATTTTGTTGCTTGCCTGCAGGTGGATAGGTTTTAATGTCTTTGGCGACTCTTAAAATGATCTTTGTTTTTGCTTTTTTTTTTTGTTTTTGTTGTTCCTGTTGTTTTTGGGATTTTTACATTTTGGATGTATTTGAATTTTTACAGCATATTGGATTTTCAAGGCCTTGAAAATGTCTTCTTCTTTTTGTTTTGTGTTGTTTTGTTGTTGTTATTGTTGTTCATTTGTTTGAGATTTTGTACATTTGAATTTGGATTTTGTACATTTGTTGTGTGATGTGTGTGAGCGTGCCTCTTATAATAGAGAAACTTACCTGATTACCTCTGGCATGGTGTGCATGAATAGGCTTACTCTTTTAAATGTCCTCTGGGGAGCGGGTCTGCTAGATTCTATTTTCATGAGGACTTCATCTTGATCTGATTGTTCGACGTGGATGAGCGCCGATGTAGAGCTAAAACTGTACCTCGGTCCATTTTTGCGTTTGATTGCCTAAAGTATGTGTGGGTAGTCCGGCTTCTCAAGGGATCTTATTTTCTGTAGATTTGTGTGATTCCGGAGTGCCCTTAGCATGGTGTGCCCGGATAGGCTTATTCTTCTGGGAGTTCTACCTTTGTACATATTCACCTGATTTTATGCCGGATACAGTGGCCGATAATATTGTGCTGAACCCATCCTTTGGACCATCCTTGCTCATGAGGTCTATTCGGACCCTTCCCTCTAAGTCATGTACATATACAAAAGATTTTATATGCATATGGAATTATGTGTGTAAAATATATATACAAAACTATATACAGCAAACACATGCGAAGGATTAATGTATAAGAATTGTGTGTGCATATCCATACGTGTAAAAGACTGAATGCACGTGACATGCATGTGATATGCAAAAATGAATAGACCACATCCCAGGTGGTTAAGGGATTTATTGAGGGTACTGCTCGGCTGCTCACATTGTCTGATGCTCCCAAGGATGTAGAAAAGCATTGTCTTGGCTTTATGGATTCTGACCCATAATCCTTTTAAGGAGAACTGACTCGTGCGCATCTTTGCGCCCCGATCAATGAGCATTTTGCCCCCAGGACTCTGAATCAAATTCTGCATTATGCACCACCTGCTTAAAGGAAATTTATTTGGAGTAATGCTGCCTTATCGCTCTAGGCATCAAAGGTTATTGTTTTAAAGGTAGTGCATCCTTTGTGGATTTTCACACTAGCTTTTCTTAACGAGAAATACGTCCCTTTAGGGATTTTCACATAACCCTGTGCCTAATATTTGCCTAGAATGGACCCAACCCACTCCAGCGGCTTTTTTTTCATTCATTTTTTTTGAAGGACAAACTGCCTGTTCCCAGGTTTTCACCCTGCCCTTTGGCCTAATTTTTGCTTAGAGAACCAGTCACAGTTTTCATCTCTAATGGCCTTTCTTTTCTTTTTTTTTGAGACTCTCCTGCCTTTTCGATACGGCTGCAAGAAAAGTTGAAGCTGCTATCAAAGCCCCTTCCTAGAGTAATCCGCAATTATTCTCTGAGACATTTTCTCCTTAGGCATTGATTGCATTCCATGGCCCCCCTTGATGAATGTGTTGCTAGATTGGGTGAGGTAGCAGATGAGGATCGGGTTCTTTAGGGCTTCATGAGGCTGCCTTTTACATTACCGCCCATTGTGCTTGATAGGTCAAAGGGATTAATGATATAGCGAGGCATCCTTATCTTTTGAAGATGGACGTTTATCTTTGGTTTTGACCTCCATACATCATAGCCTTTAGGCAAGCTGCCGGTGAAGACTATTATACCATCTATCGGGGATTGTTCCTTTACTCCTACTAATGCATTCAAAAGGTAGGTGATTAGTCTTGCAGTTGATAATAGAACTAATTGACTTAGACATCTGGATGGTGAGAGCAGTAGCAGAGTGTAGTCATTTAGATTTCATGCATTCAGCAATGAACAACATTTCTCTTTTTATAAATGAACTAGAAAATAATGAACACGTGTGTTTGCAAAGATTATGTACATTTCGGTATGATTTCTCTATACATGATCATTATCTAACATCGATTCAAAATGCAAAACTATATCTAATCTCAGAGTAGATCTTATAAGCATCAAACTCCTGTCTCTAATCAGCCCTCTCGGGTTTTCTTGATTGGACATTTTCTCTCAAGCCTTTAATTTTTGCCCAGGGTGCCTTTTTTCGGTTTTCACCCTGACGAGGCGCCCATTTTTAGCAAGGCCGCCTTTTTTCAGTTTTCGACCAGCGAGACTTTTATTCTCTTCTTTTGATTTTAGTCTTTAGCCATGGACCCTCTTGAGTTCGTCGACGTTGATCGATTCTTGAAGCCATCTTCATTGCTGCCGGTTGCTGCTCCCTTGGATAACAATCTTTGAAGGACAAGGGGTCCTCTCACGTTAGCCTAAACATATCCCGTATGCTCGGAACACCTAGTCTCATTTGCTTGACAATTGAATCTCCCTCTTTTATTGGATGCTTTCTGGCCGTCTTTCCAAATGACCAAGCAAAATGTTTTCTAATGTATCTGACCATGGCGATAATCCCATGACCTGTCCTTATCTGACTTGTTCAATTGCTGCTACCATTGCTGTGCCCTGTCGGCTTCCAAAATTTGGGCTTTCAAGACTGTTCTTAAAGATTTGAGCTCTATTTTGATCGGCCATACTGTTTCTGCCCCATGTATTGAGAATTGGGAGGTGACTCTTGTAGAGGTTTCGATGGTGGTTCTTCAGCTTCAAAGTGAAAAAGAGCAACTTTTCCCAATCCTTGTGATTTTGAACCATCTTGACCAAGATCTTTTGTTAGCATCTTCTACTGCCCCATTGTTTGAGGGAAATACAGAGAGGACCGATGGTCTTTAATGCCATACTTTTGGAACAACTTAACCATAAACTGTCCTTCCGTCCTTGAACCCTACGTGGTGCGGGAGACCATCTTGACATGACCTTGTCCGTTGGGGCTATAGGGCGCACCTCTCCTATGATGTCTATTTCCAAGCTTGAGCAACCTATATCCATTGCAAGTCGATATAATTCTTGTTGTCCTTTTTGGAATTCAAGAAAAATGGTAAAGTACGGGCATGTATAGATCAACGGGATTTGAACAAAGCTTGCCCCCCATAATGATTTTCCGATCTACATATTGATTCTTTTCTTTCTCTCTTCTCTTTTTTTTGTATTTTATTTTTCTCTTTTATTTTTCTTTGTTCTTTTTTTTTTTGTTCTTTTTTTTCTTTTTGTTCTTTTGATGATAAGCTTTGTTCAAATCCTAATAGTTTACACATACATGCACTCCTCCTCTTCTCGATTTGGTACAACATTGACCAACCAAAACTTGCGTTGAACTTCGGCTAGAAATTTTGGCTTCATTTCTGCTTGTGGATTCCTCTTTTTGACCTTTTTTGCCCCTTCCAGCTTCAATCTTCTGAGCTTCTGCGTGGCCGGTTCATGATTGTGGTGTGTTTGAACGATGTGCCTAGTAATTCCGTGATCAGCTCTTAGCGTGTCCTCATATGTCTAGGCAAAGACCTTTTCATATTTTGTTTTAATTCTCTCAAATTTTGATCTCACTTCAGGAGTTGTATTAGATGCTATCAAGATTTTCTTTGGACTTTCCAAATTTTCTGAGATTAAATAGAGTAGCATTAATTAAATCAATGTCAAATATGAATGAGTTATGATCATGATTATGCATAGTAAAATCATAAGAGATATTACACAAGTAAGCAAAAACGTTCATCTTATTAATGAAGCTAAAATGTCATTATTAAATAGTTCAAAAATAAAAAGAACATTCTAAATAGCTAATCAACTTTCGTTCTTGCCAACACAGCTGTTGCAGTCGATGGTCTATTATCATCCCTCAGAATCGTCCTGCCTTTCCACTTAGGCACTTAGTCCATCTTATTCTTTCCCTCTCACTTTTTTAGGTCGGAGATCTGCTGGGAGTCAATCAGATCTTAAATAGCATATCTAAAGGCCTTACAATCATCTGTGGTATGCCAGGTGTGCTGGTGGAAGGCATAATACTGATCCCCTCTGTGATCGGGCTATCCCTGGCTTTTAGTAGGCCTAGCCGGCAATGGCTGTAATATCCCCTCCTTCATCAGCCTCTTGAGGACCCAGGATAAGGATCTGCTTAAATTAGAAAAATGCCTTCGATTCACTTCTGTGGTTGGCGCTTTTCCTGTCCTTTGGGCACTACTGCTATTATCATAACAGCCCACTCTTAGACTTGCAGGACCAATAACAGTTTTATTGAGAGGCACTCAGGTAGTTATAAGCTTGGACTTCATAATTTCTTTTTCAAGATCAGCTGTCTCTTTTTCGTGCCTGAGGACTTAGGGATGTCTATTGACTATGAAGGCTCTATTCCTTTTGCCCTT
This sequence comes from Excoecaria cochinchinensis, assembly GCA_947683425.1. Lineage (NCBI taxonomy): Eukaryota > Viridiplantae > Streptophyta > Magnoliopsida > Malpighiales > Euphorbiaceae > Excoecaria > Excoecaria cochinchinensis. The sequence goes on from CANTUQ010000119.1 coordinate 13,018,164, forward strand.
CTTACTTGTTCTTGTAACCGCATCAAAGACCTCTCCGATTTTCCACCTAAGTGCGGACCTGAGCCTGATCTTAAATCATATCCTGCCCTTGACGATTACTATTTAGAGCTTACATCACTGCTGAAATGTCTTCCTTTTCAGGAATACAGTCGTGCTCTAGAGCAAGCTTCTTGTCTCTTCTTTGCTCGACTGGAGAAATAAAGGGCACCTTGGCTCTGGGTTCGAAAGGAAAAGGAGGTACTCCAGCTGTCTCTATACGAGCCTTCTTGACCGTGGCTAGCTCTACTTGGTTAAGGGTAGTGGTCACCATAAGTTGAGCTTGGAGAACCAGCGCCATGGCATCCATTCTTTCTTTGATCACAGCCAATAGCCTTTTTTCAAGCTCTTCAAACCTTCTATCCATCTCCTGGGCAATTAAGGCACGAGTCTCTTCGGTCTGTTGCGAAGGGCCAGCCATTTTTACTACCTTTAGATGCTCTGACAAGGATGCTAAATCTTTGTCAGCCAACCCAAAATCTAATCACTCTTTAGATAACTATTAGGATTCCCTAACCATCTAAGCAAATGGTCTACAATGGCTGAAAAGAAAGGCTTAGAATGATGCATGAATAATATACAATGCATGGTCGTGCTGTGCAACAAATGGTATATAGTGACTAAAAGAGATTACAATGATATATGTGAAACATTTGAAAAACTACACATAGGATGATATGTACATGTAACAATTATATGCAAGGAATAGGATGTATACATAGGGAGGAAATAAAAAAAATTTATTTGTGCATGAATGACATGAATATGCAATGCACTATCCACAACCACATGCAAGCAGATAGATCCTTCTAACCTTATTGCGCCCACACACGAGGTCGTATAGTCTCTGTCCTAGGTGGGCTTGGCCAATGGGTTAGCAGGGAACCCGATGGACACGCATGGTGCATGGCGGAAAACCGGCAGCATAACCTCTCTTAACTAATGCACAGGCATATGAGTTATGATTATTGTGTATTTAGGCAGTCCGAATAAGTTAACATGGGCCTATCGGGGCATGAAAGCCTTTGATTAGGTGACTAATCAAATTATTTTGTTTTATCCAATACAAAATGATCCATATAGCAAGCAAGGTATTATGGTTCATACCACATAGGGGAAGTATCTATTGCCATTACATGAGCTTTGGTTAGGGTGATGATACTTTAGGTCTACCCAAGCATGCTCCCTATCAACGGGTCTAGCTCATCACGAGCATAACGACCGATCGGGTTTCCATTTAATATACCATGATGGTACAAGGCTTGGGGTGGTGATTATCCTTAACACTTCCCTACATTGAGTGAACGTAGGGTTGTGATTGGGGAATGCACCGGGGCTAAAAGAGGGACCGAGCTAGCATAGATCTAAGGCTCTAATGAGATGCAATGCAGTTTCAAAAAAGGATGAAATTTTTAAATTAAAACTCAATTGTAAGTTTTAACCAAGGTACTTTCGAAGCGAAGTCTCGAGTATTGTCCCAGTGGAGTCGCCACTGTGATGCGCGCCGAACCCTGGGGTGCCCCGAACCGCCTGCTTTTAGGGCTTTCGAGATGAGGTTCATAAGAACTTGTAAGAAATTACAAGTGCGTCCATTTTGGGCAACAAGGAGGTTTCTTGGAGTCGCCACCCAATAGAACATTGGGAAAGGTCGTCTAGCCTCAGTGAGTTTAAGAGAGCGCTGCTATGTCCATTATAGTCAAGTCGTAGGTGTCTTGGAGGCTTCCACCCTAATGATAGGATGGTCCTCTAGCCTCACGCTTGGGCAAATCAGAGGTGTTTTGGAGGCATCCACCCTAATAGAACATTAGGATGGCCCTTTTGCCTCGTGGCGCCTAGAACTATGCAATTTTGAGCCTTTTACGGGACGCAAGAGGTGTCTTGGAGGCCCCACCCCAATAGAATATTGAGATGGCCTTTCGCCTCGTTAAGCCTAAAGGCCAGAGAAGGTTCGGGACTTCCCATTTATTCATACATTGGTTAGGTTTATAGTTGAGTTTTGAATTTATCGTTTCATCCCATTTCTCATTCAATTTAATGCAGTTAAATTAAAGCGTAGATTGTCCATTCAGGGAAAGCGATAAATAAATAAAGCATAATTAAAGTAAAGTGCATGAAAATAAATTACAATAAAACTAGGGGCGGAATACAACCCCCATTGTAAATAAAATACAAATCATACATAAAACGGGTTATTTGTTAAAGATGAGGACATTGGTTCTCGCATGCATAATTATTATAAAACAATTTTGATGTGACAATTTTATTTTGGATGGAAAAATTGGGACATTGGTCCCATTTTATCAGAAAAGACTCAATTTATTAATAAAAATATTTTTAGTGATTTTGTTTTTAAACGTGCATAAAAATAAACAATTTTACATAAATACACAAATACGAAAAATAAATCGAAATAAAAGAAAATGATGAATTTAAATATGCAAACCAAAGTGAGATTCCTAATCTCTCGATCTCGCATTTTCATCCATGGACAATGCTCAAATAAAAAAAAAAAACAAGTGTTATAGCCAAAAAGAAAAAGAAAGATTAAGGTTAGTAATTAAGTCAAATCGAATAAAATACAATAAAATAAAATTGATCAATGAAATTAAATTAAATAAATAAAACTAACAAATATATTAATTAAACCAATCAAGAAAATAAATCAAGTAAATAAAAAGAATAAAAACATACGAGTGTGAGAATGAATGGAATAATGTGTGTGCGTGGACAAAATTAATTAATTAAATTAGCAACATAGCGTGATAGAACTAAAGATACAAAATTGATTTGATTAAATTAGCAATTCACATGTTATCATAATTAACATAAAATATTTACATGGCAAAAAGATCAGTCAAAATGAATTAATTAATTATATGTTAAAAATAATGAGAAATCAAAGAAAAATAAATTAATTACATGTTAAGAATAATGAGGAATCAAAGCAAAATAAATAAATTACATGTTAAAAATAATGAGAAATCAAAGTAAAATAAATTAATTACATGTTAGAAATAATAAGAAATAAAAAAATAAATTAATTACATGAAAAAAATAATATAAAAACATATTAAATATGACAAATATACAAACAATAAAATAAATAAATAAAAACAATAAAAATATACATGTTAATCAATTAAATATGGACAAAATAAATAAAATAAAATAAAAGTGTCAAGCCCAAAATGTTTACCCTCAGAGTTTCGGATTCGATGAAGGTAAAAATGATGATTGATTTTCCTTGTTTGTGATGTGCAAGATTAGAGTGAAATATGATGAAAATGTTGGAATTTTATTCCAAGAAAAAAGATTAAAAAAATGATAAAAAATTCTTTAAGAACAAATAATTAATTTCTTTGCCTAAAAAATGATTTTTATTAATTAAAAAATAAAAATGATCCCAACAACAAACAATTATTTTGTTTGTCTTAAGAAAAAAAATCTTATTTTTAGAAAATCAAATGAAAAAATTAGATTTTGATAACAAACAATTATTTTGTTTGTCTCAAAATTATTTATTTCATAAAAAATAGATTCAAAAATTATTGAAAAATTGAAATTAATCAATAAAACTACTTCTAAAAAATGTTTAGAAGAAATTCTATTGGAAAAAGAACCAAAAAGATGAACTGAATTTTTTTCTTTTTGTTGGGGAAAATCTGAAAATTTTAGAGAGAATTTGAGAGGAAAAAGAAGAGAAAACCTCAAAAAAAAACCTTAAGAAAATCCCTATTCTCTTTCCATCTTTTTCTTTTTATATTAAGAAAAAATGGAAAAATAAAATTAATTAAGGGAAAAACTAATTAATAATTAATAATATAATTTATCTAAGTTTAAAAATGGAAAAGAACTTGAAAATCCCTCAAAACAGGGATAAAAAATCGAATTTTGTGGAAAAAAAATCGGAAAAAAATCAGTTTTTGGGCGAAATTGGCCATTTGCAGCGGAACAGGGGCGACCGACGTCCGTCGGCACGCGCAACGGGTGTTGGTCGCGCGTCCAGCGCGCAGATGTGCGTTGCATGTCGGTTCGCGTGGGCGACGCCCTGCGTGTCGCCCGCGCGAGAGCGACGTGCACTGGCGTTCTGCGCGGGGCGCCACAGAGCGCTCTTCGCGCGCAGCGCCCGCACGCCTTCGCGCTGGCGGTGCCGCGCGTCGACATTCCCTGATTTTTTTTAATTTTAAATTTAACTAAAAAATACTATAATTTCTAAACCCCATTTTTCAATTCTAATTTTAAAAATATTTTTTATTATTTTTATTTTTTCACTCTAAAATGCAAATTTGAACAGGAAATCATCACTTTTAACCTTTTTGCCTATGGGTAGGCATCTTATCATCATTGGGTAACTCTGATCTGGACTGCCTCAGGACCCAGTGTCTACACCGTGGTTCCATAAATTAGGAGGTGTGCCATCCACTTTGCACCAAATGATAAAGATTCCTTATGAGGCGTAGGTGGTGACCATCAAAGTAGCCAGGGAGAATCAGGTGTTTGTGCTAGAGATTATAAAGCAACCCTTTAACGGGTTTCATGTGGCTGTGATTGGCGAGGAGGAAGATATCGCGGGAAGCCCTCAAGTGGTGAACATGATGAAGAGGATGTCTTTCCTTCCTAGAGCCAGTTTGGGATTCCAGGGGCTGCAAGCTGACATTGCTACGAAAGGTCAGAAGGATCGATTGGGCCTCAGATATAAGGGCACCACAATAATGAGCAAGAGGGCAGCAGGGGAGATCCCTCATATTAAGGAAAGCTTTGTGTAAGCCACTTCAATATGTGCCTATACGGGGAGAAGTCCAACCTCAATGGGTAGACGGGAGAGTCATGCCGGGTTTTGAGGTTTTCAATAACGTCTTCAATTGGGACATTAGAATGGTCAAACCAGTAGAGGGTTTTTGGGATGAAGAAATCATAACCAAGGGGACTATCTGGGACTGAGAGGCACCCGAAGAAATCATCACCGAGAGATTAATGGCCACCCGAGTGAAGGGGAAGGAGAAGATGGTGGATGAAGCTGCAGAGAAGCAAGAGAAAGTTTCACAGGGGGTTATTACAGAGCCTCCAAAATGCCAAGACAACACCCAACTATCGAAAGCAACATCGGCGTCGGCAGAACAAGAAGAGGATAATTTAAATTTTTTTTTTATGCCAGAACTCTTTAATAATGTCTGTGATTTTTCCAATTCAATCAATAATATGAACAATTTTGCTTGCTTGTGCGATGTGTTTGGTGATTTCACTATGCATAATCATAATCATGACTCATTTATATTTGATATTGATTCAACTGATGCCATTCCATGTAATCTCGAAACTTTCAAAAATCCAAAGAAAATCTTGATATCATCTAATATAACTCCTGAAGAGAGATTAAAATTTGAGAACATATTAAAGAAATATGAAAAATTCTTTGCCTAGACCTATGAAGACATGCCTGGAGTTGATCGTGAAATCGCCAAACATGCCATTCCATAGACTTATCAAACAGAAGCTCAGATGACTTAGGCTAAAATGGGTAGAGAAAGTGAAGGAAGAAATCCACAAGTAGATTGAGGCCAAGTTTCTGGTTGAAGTACAATACCCGACTTGGTTGGCCAACGTCGTTTCGGTAGCCAAGAAGAATGGCAAAGTGCGTGGATGCATGGACTATCGGGACTTGAACAAAGCTTATCCTAAGGATGATTTTCCTTTGCCCCATATCGATGTTTTGGTAGACAGCGCGGCCACTTGCATGATGTATAGCTTTGTAGAAGGGTACGCTGGGTAAAATCAGATCCTTAATAAGATATGGGGTACATTCGCCTATAGGGTAATGCCGTTTGGTTTAAAGAATGCATGTGCAACCTACCTAAGGATAGGTACTAGGATTCTTAATGCCTTGATCCATAAAGAGGTGGAGGTGTATGTCAATGATATGATGATTAAGTCAGCTACCAGAGAAGGTGACTTTGAGGCCCTAGAGAAATTCTTCAAGAGAATCGACAAGTACAATCTGTGATTAAACCCTAAGAAGTGCATATTTGAAGTTATTTCGAGAAAGCTGCTAGGACATGTAGTGAGCCAGAGAGGAATTGAGGTTGACCTGGACAAAGTCAAGGCCATCAGGGAAATGCCAGTACCTCAAAAAAAGGACGTTAGAAGCTTCTTGGGAAAACTGCAATACATCAGCAGGTTTATTGCCAAGCTCACTTCGATTTATGAGCCGATTTTCAAGCTGCTCAAGAAATACCAGCCTGTAATATGGAATGAAGACTGTTAGAAGGCTTTCGACACCATCAGGGAGTACTTGCTGAATCCCCCAGTTTTAAGACCACCTCAGCCAGTCAAGCCATTGATTCTATACCTAGCAATAGAATACAGCTCAGTAAGAGCCATGATGGCTCAAGAGGACGAATTTGGAGTAGAGTTCGCGATTTATTACCTTAGTAAGAAGTTCCCTTCTTACAAGATCAAGTATGCTGAAGTCAAAAAGATCTGCCTTGCAGTGATTTGGGCCTCTAAGAAGTTGAGGCATTACTTCTACTCTTACAAGGTACAAGCAGTCGCTAAGAAGAACCCTCTCCGATACATACAGGAAGCTCCTTCTTTATTAGGAAAAATGGGAAGATGGTTACTGCTCCTACAAGAATTTGATGTTGAGTATGTCACCCGAAAGACCATAAGGGGCGTGTAGTAGTAGAGTTCTTGGCATAGCACCCTATCGAGGGAGATTCATTTGAGTTTAACTTCCCAAATGAAGATGTCACAGCCATTGCAGTACAAGGCTGGCAGTTACACTTTGATGGAGTGGTTAACAGTAAGGGGATAGGGGTAGGAATCATTCTTACAATCCTAGACGGTGAAAAACTCCCGTTAGCCAAGAAATTAAGATACAAGGTTACTAATAATGAAGTCGAATATGAAGCTTGCACTTTCGGATTATAAGCTTTGTTAGCCTTGGGGAGAAAGAACGCAGAGGTTTTTGGGGATTCGTTACTAGTGATCAACCAGAATAGGGGTGAATAGGTTGTAAAAGAAGAGCGATTGATACCGTATGTGAAACACCTGAAGAGGTTGAGTAGTCAATTTGAGATGTGCACTTTTCATTTCATCCCAAGAGATGAGAATCGGTTGGCCAATGTGCTTGCAATTTTAGCGTCAATATGGGATAATCCGGAAGGAGTGGTTATGAAGCCCATCTTGGTCTCAAGCTCTGAGAAGCCCAATTTTGTGTCTGAACAAATAATAGAGATTAAAGTGGTTGATGAGAAGGCATGGTACAATGACATCAAGAATTATCTAGAAAAGACAGTATTCCCAAAAGAGGCTATTGAGAAGGATCAAAAATTGATTCACAAGTTGTTTACCCAGTTCATCTACATAGATGGTGTGTTGTACAAATGACAAGTCGACTTCATACAGCTAAGATATTTGGACGAGAAAGAAGCAGAGAAGGTTATGGAAGAAACTATCATGCCGAAATCTGTGGAGCCCATTTGAATGGTTTAACACTGGCAAAGAAGATCATGAGACAAGGGTTCTATTGGCTTACAATGGATACGGATTGCTCAAAGTACGTGAAGCAGTATCAATTGTGCCAACAGTACGCAGACTTGAGGCATTTAGCAGTTTTAGAATTGCATCGCTTAACGTTACCTTGGTTGTTTGCAGCTTGGGGAATAGAAATCATTGGAGAGATACATCCTACAACTTCCAATGGACATAGGTTCATAATAGTCGCCATAGACTACTTCACTAAGTGGGTCGAAGCTGAGTCTTTCAAGAAAGTCGATGCTCAGGATATGGCCATGTTCATTAAAAAGAATCTAATATGTCGATATGGTCTCCCACATCACGTTGTGTTTGATAACGGAATGCAGTTCATGGACAAAAATAACAAGGTACTCCAGAAAAATGGCATTGAGCATCACAAGTCTTCTCCATATCGCCCGCAACCTAATGAGGCAGTTGAGGCGGCCAACAAGAATGTTAAGAAGATCTTGGCTAAAATGGTTCAGAACTACAAAGATTGGACGAAGAAGTTGCCTTTTGCTCTCTGGGGCTATAGAACCACCATCAGAACCTCTATAGGAGCTATGCCTTATTCTTTGGTATATGGTACAAAAGTAGTCTTGCCAGTAGAAGTAGAGCTCAGGTCTTTAAGGGTAGTTATGGAAGCAGAGATTTTGGAAGCTGATTGGGCCCGTCAATGATTATTGCGGCTAAACATGCTAAACGAGAATAGATTACCAGCCTATTATCACAACCAGGTCTATCAGAAAAGGCTCGCTCGATCATTTGAAAAGAAAATCAGAAAGCACCCACTGAAAGAGGGAGATTTGGTCTTCAAGCAAATGAGACCAGGGGTTTCGGACATACGAGGTAAATTCAGACCGACATGGGAAGGTCCATTTGTTCTTAAGAAGTTGTTATCCAAGGAAGCAGTGATCCTGACGGACAGCGATGGTAACAAGTTCAAGGAACCGGTCAACATCGACAGACTCAAGAGGTTCCATGGCTAAAGACATAAAAATCAAAAGAAGAGAATAAAAGCCTCGCGGGACGAAAATCGAAAAAGGCGGCCTCCCTAAAAATGGGCGCCTCGTCAGGGTAAAAACAGAAAAAGGCACCCTGGACAAAAATTAGAGGCTCGAGAGAAAATGTCCAATCAGGAAAACCCGAGAGAGCTAATTAGAAACAGAAATTTTGATGCTTGCGAGATCTACTATGAGATTAAATGTAGTTTTGCATTTTAGGTCTATGTTAGATAGTGATCATGTATAGGAAAATCATACTGAAATGTACACAATCTTTGCAAATAAACAAAACAAAGGCAATTCAACTCATATGTTCATTATTTTCTAGTTCTTTTATAAAAAGAAAGACATTGTTCATTATTGGATGCATATAAATCTAAAAACTATGAAATACTACTGCTCTTGCCAGCCAGATGCCTAAGTCAATAGGTCCTATTGTCGACTTAGGGACTAAGCAACCACCTCTTGTACACGCTGATAGAGATAGAGGAACAATCCCCAATGGAGGGTATGACAGTCTTCACCGGCAGATGTGCCCAAAGACCATGATATCGGGAAGTGAAGGTTGAGGATAAGACGCCGCCCTAAAAGGATAAAGGATGCCTCATGATGTCTTGGGTCCCTCTGAACTGTCGGGTATAGTGGGCCATGATGTAAAAGGTAGCCTCATGAAACCCACATAAAGGAACGCACCCTGAAGGGCCATCCAGTGTCACAGCGGAAATAGGGAGCCAAGGACACATAAAACTAATATCCTCATCTGCCAACTCACCCAATCTGGCAGCACCTTCATCAGGATAGGTGAAGCAATATAGCCGCTATCTGGGAAGGAAGTGCCCCAGTGAATAGCTGGTAATCACCCTAGGAGGGGGCTCCGATAGTAGCTCCAGTTTCTCTTGCAGCCATACCAGAGAAAACACATAATAGTATAAATAAAATAAAATAAATAAAAAAGGAAAAAAAAAAAGAAAGCCGCCGGAATGGGTAGGGTCCACTTCGGGGAAAAAAAAGGCATAGGGTTATGTAAAAATCCAAAAGGATGCATTTCCTGATAAGAAAAACTAGTGTACAAATCTATAAGGGATACATTACCTTTTAAAATAATGACTTACCTGGAGTAATAAGGGGCTCCCAATAAAGGCTATAGAAGGATCAGGACAGAGTCTAAGCCCAAGACCTTCTCAGCAAGAATAAGTGGAAAGGAAGTCAGTCCGCGATGGAAGCCATCCATGGTCCTGAATAGTTAAAAATCGCCGATCAACTCCTTAGAAGTCATCGTCAAGTACCTCAAGAGGCAAAATAGAAGAATAACAGTGGCTTGGTATGAGGGTATATCAGAAAAGTCCTTTAGCACCTCGATCAACAGTCCTAAGGCAAAGATGGAGCCCTGAGGAACCAATCTAGCCAACACTGAAGGAGGCATACCTAAGACCAATGCGATGTCCCTCGCATGAATCAAACTATAGCTTAGGATGCAAGGAGGTGTGCTAGGGGGAAACCTCACTCCAATGATAGCAGCAAATTCTTCAGGCAGGGGTCATAACTCTTCAAAAGTAAATTAAAAGAAGTAGAAATGGGGGTCCCAAAAACGGACTGCAGCTAACAAAAGATGCTGATCCACTCTAACTCTCCTCAGGAATCTCAGGCCAGAATAAGGGGTCAGGGTGGTATTTTCCCAGGTTCCTAGTCATCTAGGAGTCGATGCATTTTAATAAGGATTGACGACAACATTTCTAGAGTCGCTGGTATTTTCCTTTCTTTTTGTTAGATCTACTGCTGTTTTGGGTTTTTGTTTCTTTTTGTTAGATCTGCTGTTGTGTTGGGTTTTGGTTTATAAAGCTGTATCTTTTGAAGGTAGAGCGAGAAGGAGATCGGTGAGCGGGGGTCATCGACGAGAGGGAGGTGAGAGGGAGATCGGTGAGCGGGAGTCACCCGAGTGAGGAAGATGGCGATTTCAGTGTTTTTAATTTTTTTATATTATGTGTGTGTGTGTGTGTGTATATATATATATATATAAATATATAAGTCGGTCGATTAACCGAAACTGATGGTTTTTTGAAACCGGAATACTTATAAAATACGAACCATGAACCGCAAAAATCAGTTCGATTTTGGTTTTCTAATTAACCAAAACCACCAGTTTTTTTTTAACACCCCTATAGACAATACGTGAAGTGAAATTTTTTTCTCGTTCTTTTTTTTTTTTTACTCAAATCAGATTGTTACTTAAGGTAAATTTCTCCAATGGAAAATGGTATTAGATACGCAATTAACATGTTTGGATGAAAATATTTTCAACTGGCTAATGATTCAATTGTTTTTCTTTTAGGTTTATATGTGCCAAATAAAAATCTCTTCCATTTTCCAACAATATTCACTCCTCAACCATTCACTTCTCCATTCGCCATAATAAATCTAAACCACTCACTTTTTGATGTTGCCCATGTTTATTCTCCCATATGCTATTAGTAATTTAGTTTGCTTAGCATAGTTCTCCATATATTATATTTTTTATTTTTTTTATTGTCAAATTATATTTTAACTGATCACTTAATCAAAAAATAGAAAAATACCATATATAATAAAGGATTATAGGCTCTCTATTATTAGTGTTGGAATTTAGTTGGTTACATGCATAATATACACAAGTAAAATTTTAAATTTTTAACCAAATTAACAAAGATCTAGCCATGATATTATAGCTAACTAAATGCTAGGAAAATCACCTGTAAAATTTTGTTGATCAGTTGATTTTCTTTCACACCGAATTATAGCAAATCACAGTATCCAACTTTTGAACACCTCCAATAATTGTCCACACCAAAGAAGAGAAAAATGAAACAAGGAGGAAGAATAGAGAAAGATGAAAATTCGCTAGAACTAGAGGTGAATTTCAGCCAAGGATAGGGAGAGGGAAGAATTCTGATTCTTCTGTAGTTTTGTAATTTTATCCTTATCCTACTACTACTTTTATACTGCAAGTTAAAAGTAGAACTCTAGTAGAATTAGAACTTTAAAAGAGCTAGAGTATTAATTCATAATTAACTCTTAATTAATTAATTAAATTTATTTAATTAAATTTAGTATTGGCCTCCACCATAAGGCTCTGTGCAGAATCCCGCAGACTATGTGCATACTTAGATTTAATGACCCAAATGGATTGCAAATCTAACAAAATTAAATATGTACAGTCCATAACACTTATAGATCATATTTAATATAACTTGGCCCAAGAAATAAGCGATTAAGTTTTTTAATTCTCCTTTTGGTGCAGAATGAACTCGCAGAGTGCTTTTTGCGCAGAGCAATTTTCATCTGGGCCTATAATTAATTCTCCAATTGATCCAATATTATTATTTCAGTCTTATAATATTTATATGCCAATAATATTTTATTCTAGATCAAATGTCTATTATTTCAAACCATGGGTAAAAAGTCTCGCAAACTTTTCTGCAAGCTTTTTCTGTGGATACATAATTAATTAAACTCTTTTAATTAATTATCCCCATCATTATTTCCTCTATCCATAATAATGTCAGAAATTATTACATTTATATTTGTACCATTTTACCATTTTCATATAGGTGTGTGATCCATTGAGTTTTTTGATCCTCTTCATATAAGCAAGACAAGCTTATACCTATATATAAGAAAGTGTGGGTTTCTTATTATTCCACATCACATATGGAGTAATAGTAACCAACTTACTAGGAACTCTATTTAATGCATAAACAACAGTTTCCAGTGCATAACCTCAAAAAGACTTAGGCAAGTCTGCTAGGCTCATCATGGATCAAACCATATCCAATAATGTTCGATTCATTCTCTCAAATACACCATTATGTTGTGGTGTATAAGGTGGAGTCCATTGAGATGATATCATATTATCTCTAAGATAATCATGAAACTCTTAGCTTAAGTATTCTCCTCCTCGATCTAATCTAAAACTCTTACCAAATTTTTTCTCTACTTCATTTTTGAATTCCTTGAACTTTTCAAAAGCTTCATATTTATATTTCATAAGATAGATATATCCATATCTATAATAATAATCTACGAATCTAATGAAGGAGGAACAACCTCCTCTAACAAGTGAAGTCATTGGACCACGTACATCTGAATGTACTAGTTCTAATGTCTCACTTGATCGTACTCCTTTACTAGTAAAAGGTACTTTTGTCATTTTGCCTAATAAGTAAGATTCACATGTATCAAATGATTCATAATTAAATGATCCCAAATCAATAGACTTGTGTAACTTGGTCATGCGTTTCTCATTTATATGGCCTAAACGACAATGCCATAAACATGAGGTATTAAGATTATTTTATTTTATTCTCTTGGTATTCATATTATGAACTTCTTTATTTAAATCAAGAACAAAAATACCATTCTCAATAATTGCATTAACATAAAATATATTGTTCTTAAAAATGGAACAACACTTGTCCTTATTCAAAAAAATGTTATAATCATTCATAAAACAACTCAAAGAAGTAATATTCTTAGATAAAGTTGGAACATAATAACAGTTATTCAGTTCCAATGTCAGTCCACTCGAAAGAGACAAGTGATAAGTCCCTACAACTTGTGTAGAGATGTTCTGCCCAGTAGCTGACTGCAGACATATCTCCGCCTTCTCGACTCTTCTACTGATTTTAAGACCCCTGCAGATTATTACATACGTGAGATCCACATCTGATATCTAATACCTAAGATTTCTTAGAAGTAATAGAATAAGTATTTATTTCAATCATATGAATACCTGGAGTTGAAGCCTGTGCCTGCTTCTTTTCCTTAAGAGAATCTAAGTAGACCTTGCAGTTTCTCTTCCAATGGCCATCCTTTCCACAATGTAAGCAAGTCCCTTTAGGATTCTTCTCCTTCTTGATAGCCTTTTTCTTGGATATACCACCAAGCTTGGGATGTGCCTTAGTTGCCTTTTTCTTATGCCTTTTGCCTTTATGAGCAGAAGAGACAACCATGACAAACTTTAGATCCTTCTTAAGTGATCCATCAGCTGCCTTGAGCATATTAATAAGCTCGAGTACAGAAACTTGAATCTTATTCATGTTAAAGTTAAACACAAAAGGTGCAAAACTTAGAGTCAACGAGTATAAGATTAAGTCTATGTATAAATCATTATCCATAAAATAGCCGAGCCTACCCAAATGCTTTACGTACTCATACATCTCTAATGCATGAGCAGCAGCTGAAGTGCCCTCCACCATTTTATAGTTGAAAAGGCTCTAGCAATCTCATATTGCTCTCTTCTAGCTTGAGAAGCATAAAGCTCCTCTAAGTATAAAATGATGGTTCTAACATCCATCTTTTCATGTTGCTCCTGAAGCTCTGAGGACATAGCATCAAGCATCACACATATTGCTGCTTCACTATCCTCCATTTATTTATGATAAATGCCTTGATCTCATCAATGGAATCATCAAATGGAAGTGATGGTGGATCTTGATCCAAGACATAATGGATTTTTATGGCCCAGAGAATAATTCTCATTTGCGTAATCCAATATGAACAATTACTGCCAACCAGCTTGTTGTCCAAAATAGCATGCAGATTTATGTGAGAAGTGCTAATGATGAAGTCCTAAATGTGAAGAAAGAAACTATATTAAAGTATGATATGCATATGCATGCATTAATTAGGTCTTTAATTAATGCATTTGACTCTTACTATTTTATTGTGAATCAATTGCCCTCACTATATGAACTGAGAAAACCCGATGGTTTTTCTAGTGGGCCAATATCCAATCCTTAATATGAAATTTGACCTTGACTTTGGAAAACAAATCAAATTTTATACCTTTGAAAGGTAAGTATATTTATACCAATTGTGTCTCTATACAACTACTGGATCATTAGGTTATCAACTCTTGATGCATACAAATCATATATGTACTCTCCAATCTTGCCTCTAGATCTATTAACCTTAACTTTGGTCAACAAGCTAATGGGCTAGCTATGATGGTCTATTAATTGGATTTGAACATATTCAATATAATGTGGGCTTAATTTTGGTCAATAACCCACACTATAAAGAATTCTAGTTCTCTTTCAATTAATGGAAGGCTATTATATCTTAGTATTATTTTAATTGATTTTATTAATTGGTCTCATCATACATGGCTGGCATACATTGGTATGCTCCTTATATCAATCGGATAAATATATAGCATACAAATATGGTTCAGTTATGAAATTTACTACATTGACCTCCCCGAGCCAAAAGGGGGATGAAAACCTAGGTAGTATGCATGATCAAACAAAGAAGAAATATTACAAAGTCTTCAATCTTCATTTGGCCTCTTTCTTGCTCCATTTCTTGTGATCTTCTTTTATTATTCTAATTCTATTTTATGTAATCTAATTACATATTACAATTATAAAAATAAAAAAAAATTGGCTAAGACACGAATGTCCTCATGGGTCGAAACATGCAATATGCTTAATCACATTGGGCTTTAGTCCATAGCTAACTATCATGTCAAACATACACTTTTATATGCAATTCTAATGCATAAATTAGAGTCATACATAGAATACTTAACTTGTTTCAACTCTTGAAATAATTTATGAGATATTATCTTAGTGTGACCAAGTTTGAGAAACTATCCAAATTAGGAAACTGTTTCCATTTTTGGAAACTATCCATTTTAGAAAACTTTTTGCATGCATGTGTTCTTGTTATAATTATCAATCCAATTGATTATTAAATAATTGATTATTTAATTAATTAATCATATTAAAATAATTAAAAATGAATTTGGGTCAAAATTTGTGGGTGGGCCGAAACCCACACCACATACCATAATCTCGTGTTCGTATACAAACTAGTTTTTGCATTTGAGCCATTTGGGCTTTGGGAATGGCCCATGCGTGTACCAAGCTTACTCCAGCCCCTAAAACCCATTAATAATTTAATTAAGGTCTATTACTTTAATTTAAATTAACTCCTTGAGCCCACCAAGTGATTTGTTAATTTAAATCAAGCCCGTAGACTCAATTAAGCCCCTTAATCAGTTTTTGTTTACTAATTTCAATCCAATTAATTTAGAGCCTAAATTAACTAATAAAATTAATTAAAAACACATTAATACATCTTATGTACCTTAAAACTGAGATCAAAATCCGTTCTAGCTAAGAACTAATCAAGAACACACGAAGAACACAATTTATTGAACCTTTAGGTAAAACTAATTTTCATGTAAAACTTAACCGATTTCAATTCTGTTTGATCCTATGGTTTAATATCACATATTAAAAAAAAAAAATTTATCATCATAATAATTTTTACATGGATCAAAAATATAATTAATGTATAACAGCCCCAGTTAGTCTTCTACGCAAAGAGATTTTCTTTGGTGTAACAAATCGATTTTTTCCATTTTTTTTATTTTAATCACAGAATTACAGAAATCAGTATTTCTTAATCTAAAATTCATTAACATCAAAATCAAAATTTTAAAAAGTTCATGAAATAAATAACTCTTAAATAGAAAGTTATTCTGCAAAATTAACAAAATATGATTCCATGGCTAAAATCAAGCTCTGATACCATGTTGGAATTTAGTTAGTTACATGCATCACATACATAAGCAGAATTTTTTAACCAAACAAAGATCTAGCCATGAATTTATATTAGCTAACTAAATGTTACGAAAATCACCTGTGGAGTTTTGCTGATCAGTTGATTTTTATTTGCAACTGGTTGTCGCAAACCACAGTATCCAACTTTTGAACAATTCCAATAATTGTCCACAACAGAGAAGAGAAAAATGAACTAAATAGGAAGAACAAAGAAAGCCAAAAATTCATTGGGACTAGTGGTGAATTTCGGCGAGGGAGAGGGAAGAATTCTGATTCTTCTATAGTTCTATAATTTTATCCTTATTCTACTACTATTTTTATACTTTAAGTTAAAAGGATAATTCTATTAGAATTGTAACTTTAAAAGAGCTAGAGTATTAATTCTTACTTAACTCTTAATTAATTAATTAAATTTATTTAATTAAATTCAGTATGGGCCTCCACCATAGGGCTCTGCGTAGAAGTCCACAAACTAGACTTTCCTGCGTGGACTTAGATTTAATTATGCAAATGGATTACAAATTAACCAAATTAAATATATAGGCTATATAACACTTATGGATCATATTTAATTTAACTTGGCCCAAGAAATAAACCATTAAGGCTTTTAATTCTCATTTCTACCCATAAGGCACTCGCAGAATGCTTCTGCGCAGAGCGATTTTCTTTAGAGACTATAATTAATTCTCCAGTTCATCCAATATTATTATTTAAGTCCTATAATATTTATAGTCCAATAATATTTATTCTGGATCAAACGTTCATTATTTCAAACCATACGCAAAAATTTCTGCAGGCTTTTCAGTAGACTTTTTTTGTGCATGCATAATTAATTAAATTCTTTTAATTAATTATTCCCATCATTGTTTCCTCTATTCATAATAATGTCAAACATTATTAAATTTAAATTTTTACCATTTTATCCTTTTCCTATAGGTGTGTGACACATTGGGTTTTCTAATCCACTTGGCAGTATAAATATAATTGTAATTAATAAATTGCATGATTTAAATTCTTTAAATCATTATATTAATTATCTAATTAATATTTATATTTATGTGCATGTACAAATCATGAGAAACTTCTAATCAAGTATCACGATTACCCATGTGACAGAAAAGTCAAGCAGTTTTGACTGAACCCTTCCATCAATTGCTCATTTCACTATACTTTATCTCATTTAGGTTTTGAGTATGTATTTTGTCAACTCATATAAACCTAAATAAATTTGTTCTAATAATTTAACCATTGTTTCCAAAATGCCCCTTGTGGATCTCATCCATCTTGGCATTCTACTCTGGGCAGAGATTCTTTAAACAAGGGTATTATTAAACTTCTGAGATAACTCCCATGATTTACCCAAGCTCCTAACTATGTTCACGCCCAATGAAAGTAAGTAGTTTTGGACTCAAAATATATCACTCACTATTAAGATAACTTTAGTGATCTCAAGTTTGAGGATACTTGCACCACTTCTATGCAGATATTCCTCGCTAACATAGATTTAATATCTATGTGAGGATTCTCATGGCAAGTCTTCAATGTACTTGTTCTTCTAACAAGCATCCATATGTTAGCTTTGATCATCTCTATGATCATAGTTATGAGAACAGCTATTTGAACATTGCAAGGAGCATAACATGTATTAGTCCATTTGTATTAACAATATCCTATCTTATTAATACTATGATTAGGGATATTTAGGTATTAACATATTTACATACAATACGCATCTTACATCATGAACTTTTTCATGATTGCCTATGCACTGTGTTTATAACACCAAGAACCACATTTATGAATTTAGGATATAATATCAAGCTAGAGGTATTCATAACATAGGATTAATAAATGAATATTGCCTTCTCATAAATTTAAATTGAGTTCATAGCTCTAGAGCATACTCCTAACAATTGAAAGTGTCAATCTATCTTTCCTGCTATATGTGTCCTATCCTCTAGCAAAATTAACAATCAATTCCATTCCTTGTTCCACATTTTTTTTAATATGCTTTATTTTATGATTATAAATCTTTTTCTAAATATGTAAGAACTTCAATTTGATTTTCACTATTATATTATTTTTTATATTTATTATTTTATATAGTAAACAACATATTATTTTTCAAACTACAGTGTTGAATATCGATTATTAATTTAAGGAGATATTAGTATTTTGATAAAAAATGCAAGTAATAAATCAATTAAACTTTGTTTAATATAAAAATCTTAACAATCTCAAAATCGTCTAAATGTAATTTTGTATTTTCTTGTAATAAAAATCTTTGTAAACTTAATAATTTCTCTCTTAAATATAATATTTCTTAATTATTAGAAAAAACTATAGCTAATAAAAAAATCAATAAATTTTTCCACAAAAAGACTCATGATTAGAATAAAATATCTTATTTCTTATTATCTTATCTTGAAGAATTACAAGAAGAGGTTAAAAGGGTACATGAACAAATTTCTAAAAATATAAGTTGTAAATCTAAATACTTATTACACAATGAAGTGGAGATTTCTCTCTAATCTTAGAGGAGTCTATCAAGAAAGTTCTACCTTCTTTCGTAACCTTTGTCTACTTATATAGATGAAAAAAGTGAACTTGAATTATTGCTATTGAGAATCTTTTTTGCAAATGAATAGCTCTGGACATGATGGAGAACCTTACTGTTGATGAATAGTGATGGGCATTATTGAGAATCTTACTGTTGGTGAATAGTTATGGACATTATTGAGAATCTTGCTGTTGGTGAATAGTAAAGTCCATAATTGAGATTTTTTCTGATAACTTTCTTCTGAACTGTTCGTCTGCTTATGTCGACAGTAATTTGGGTAAGTACTTGCAAAAAAAATTGTTATAAAAACACATTTTCTTTTTTTTTAGATTAAAATATCAGCAAATGGATCTTGAGAATCATAAAAATGATAAGGAGAAGGTGACACCTAATCATCTGTAGAATTACTTTTTTCGAAGAGATTTTATTGAGAATGGTTATTAGTTCGGCTTCTGAGGAGGCTGAAGATAATAGATTTATAATTTGAATTTTATTGAACAGAAAATCGTGCTACTCAATAGAGAGCTGAGAAGAAGTTGCCCTATTAGAGTAATGAGCTATAACCACTTAAGAATTAGCCTTTTCAATACAAAATGAATCCCACCATTTGATGCGATATTCTCTATAAAGAATGGGCAAAGAATCATTTTTCGATATGTGATAGGTCTAGGCTATATTCTAGGGAATATTAAAAGTGGCTAAGAATTGTAGAAGCTTATTTTGCAAAATGGAAGGATGATACTTAAAAATTTCATATATCTTTGATGAATTGGTAGAGGAAGGGCATCTTCAATAATCCCAAAATATCTAAACCATCTTATAAACTATTTGGGAAAGTTTCTTGAGAATTTATTAAAGAAATAAAAAAAATAAACAATGATTAAAATTTCTTAAATAAAATGCTTTGTACAAAGCTTTTTCATAATCATAATAACTATAGACTATTCGAGCAGAATATCCTGATAGAGTCTTTAAAGAATGTAACGCCTATCCCCAATCAGACAGGATCAAAACTTGAATCATTTTTACTTTGCTATAGCTTATCTTCTTTGGAACCTAACGGTTATAGTAATGCTCTATTTCTGCTGATCTAGAATCGACCAAAACTGCTTCATAAAACTCTCTAGCTCAAGAATGACTATCTTCATGAAAATGATATCTACTGGGGAAAATATAATTAATCAACTTATAATAACTCTATTTTTTTACTAGACTAACTTTTTTGGGTTCAAGAACTTTAACAAATTGTCTATAGGGATTTAGAATATATTGAGAAGGAGGTTTCTTAGAAAATGAACTAGGAGAATTTGAAAAAGATGATGCTACTGTTGTTAAATAATTTAGAGGTTTGGAAGGAGTTGATGGAGAGGGAATTTTTGGCCTTAGAATTAGAGAAGAAGGAGACAAAGGGCAAGGTCTTGGTCCTAAAATAGCAAATTTGTTTAGAGATATGAGAATTGTTTGATTAGAATTTGCGCCTGACTAGAATTTTGGTTTCCGAATGATAATGATTCTTTCGTTAAAACCTTTTTTTTTTATTAGAATTCATTTTCCCTGTAAAAATTCACAGAAAATAAAATCAAGTAAGCTGTTATTTTTCCCTTTAATAAATTCAATATTGAAATCAAAATTACTTAATAAAATCCGCCATCTTGCAAAAACTTGTTTACAAATTAAATTTTTAACATCTTTTTCCAAAATATGTTTTGCTAATAAACAATCAATTCTTAACAAAAACTTTTTCATATGTAAATCATCTTCAAATTTTGTTATGTGTAAAACAACACTTAATATCTCATTTTTAATAGTAGAATAATTTTTCTGAGTAGGATTCTAATTCCAGAATAAAATCGTACTAACTTTTCCTTACTTTCTTCTTTCCTTTTTTGCTTGAAAATACCCCTGTAACCTATATCACTTGCTTTTGTTTCAACTATCAAATATTCTTTTAAATGAGGAATACTAAGACAAGGAAGATTTTTTATCTTTTCTTTAATCTATATAACTATCTTAGTATGCCCTTCTATCTATGGTTCAAGATGCTTTTTTAGCATATTATGTAATTGTTTGCATAATTTTTCCTAAATCTTGAAAAAATTTGTGAACATAATTTAAACATCCTAAAAATCTTTGCAATTGTTTATTTTCTTTAATCTAATCAAGAAACTTAGTAGTAAATTCTAAACTTCTATTAATTTGCCTAATTGTTCTTTGGTCTATATCATGACCTAAAAATCTGATTTTTATTTGAACAAATTCCATTTTAGTAGGAGAAACTACTAATCCACTATTATGAATAACATTAAGGAATTTTCTTAGATGACTAATATGTTGATTAATAGAGTTTGAAAACATTAATATACCATCGATATATAATATTGAGAATTTATTTATAGGTTTTAATATAACATTCATAATATTTTGAAATTTTGAATGAGCATTTTTTAAACCAAAAGGGATAATATTCCATTCAAAATGCCCAATGGGTATGTTAAATCATGTTTTATATCTGTCATCTTCACTAATTCAAATTTGCCAAAATCTATCAAACTTAAAAAATATTTTTGTATTATAAAGTTTCTTTAATAAATCTATTTTTTAGGAATAGGATACATAATCCATTGTAAAACTTTATTCAAACGTTTATAATTAATGACTAAATGAGGGCTCCTTTTTAAATTTATGTTGTATTCATAACATAAAAAGTAGAGTAAGAGCATGGTGACTTAGAATCACAAATTAATCTTTTGTCTTTTAAATCTTGATTTTTTTTTTCTACATATCTTTTCTAATTCTTCTAACATATGAATTGCTTTACACTTGGTAGGGATTTTCTTTTCATCAAAATCTTTAATATAAGGAAGTTTTACTATATGTTGTTTTGTATTCCAAAATGCATTGGCACAAACCTCTTTAGAAAAAGTGTCTTCAATTTCTTTTATTTTTTGTTTAATATTTGGGTCTTTTAATTGAATTTCCATTCTTTTTTCCTTCAATTTCATTAACTATGAATTTAATTTGATTTTATTTATTTTTTATTAAATTAATTTCCTGAATATTATTTCCTCTTTGTTGACTAATATCTCTTAAAATCATGGAAAAAACAAACTCATAAAAAATATCTTTATTAAGGATTTTTGTTAATATTCCATCATTATGTACTTGAAAAGGGTAAAGCATGGTTATAAAAGGCGTTTTAAGAATTACTGCTGATTTTAAATTTTTTACTAAAATTAGATAAGTTTTAAAACAGTATCCTTATTACAAATTTTTACTTTTTGCAACTTATAATTGATTATTAATTTAGAACCACTGACTCTGCTTAATCTTTCTTTTGACTCCTTAATGATTAGAGAAGAAGAAAAAGCCTGTTCTTTATTTTTTTTCCATTATTTCTAATAAAATTACTCAAGCTAGTCTTAAAATTTTCTTCTTCTAAAGTGTGAACTTTTCCTTTTAAAATATTTATTTCTTGTTTTAAAATTCTAATTTCTTCATAGAGATCTTAAATAGATGACTCTTTTTTAATATTGAATCTATCACATATTTCTTTAAAATTATAAGGTTTAAAATCTCTATTTTCTTTTATTCCTATTAAATCTTTTAACCTTAGTAAATAATTTTTCTTTATTTTTGGATCATCTATTTTTTCTATAATGTCTAATAAAAATTGTTGTTCATTACTTAACATATTTATGCTATTATATTGACAAGGATCAATACATTCACAAGATTTAGACTCATTTTCAGTACTAGAATTTTCACTTATAATGTTTAAATTATTTTCAAAATAATCAGAAACTTCACTATTATTACTTGAAGAATCATTAATTATAATTTTTATTATTTCATTTTTTAATTCTTTTGATATGTCTAAATTATTTATTTGTTATGTCTAAATTATTTATTTGTTTCTTTACTCTACAATTTCTTGAATAATTTCCTTGCTTTCCACATTTATAATAAATTACTAAATCCTTTTGCTGTTTAGATTTTTTAGGTCTATATGATTTTTTATGATTTACGTTTTTTAGGTCTATACTACCAAAAACTTTATAATTTTGGACAAATGAAATTTTGTAAAATTTATGAATTTCTTTCCTGATATTGACGTGGATATTAATTTAAATAAATTTTTTCATATTTTATAATTTATTTTCTTAATTATGTTTTATTTAATTAATGTTAACTATATATATATATATATATATATATATATATATATATATGATATTAGTTAATATTTATTTAACTCTTTTTAATAGCATGTGGGCATTTATGAAAAATTTAAAAGAGACCATAATTGTAGTGATTGTTTTTGAGATATGGACTCAATCATATTGAGACTTAAGGCAAATTTCTCCCAGGGCAAATGGTATTAGACACGCAAAAAATATTTTCAACTGTCTAATGATTCGATTTGTCTTTCTTTTAGTTTTATGTGTCAAATCAAAATCTCTTCCATTTTCCAACAACATTCACTCCTCAAGCACTCACTTCTCCATTTGCCATAATAAATCTAAACTAGGGGTGAGCATGGTCGGTTAACCGGTCCATTAGCCTCAGTTCATTAACCAGTCCATTAATATCGGTTTTTTGAAATTACAGTCCATTAACCAGTCCATTACCATCGGTTAACTAGTCCATCGGTTTCGAATTTTCGAATCGGTTACCCAATATTTTTCGATTAACCACTATAATTATAAATATATTCATAAATAAAATTAAAATATTCAAAATACTTAAAAATTAAAATTATTTTACTATAATATAACATTATTGTTGTTAAAATAAAAATATTTGGTGGATATAAGCAAATTTGTTTTTAAAAATTAATATTTAATAAGTAAATATATTAATCGGTTCATAATCAATTTTAATTAGATAAATTATTATACTTAGTAATAACCAATTAAAAAAACTTAAAAACTTTAAAATAATTAGTATAATAAAAAAAAAGTACATGATCACTTTTAATTAGGATAAATTGTTATAAATTATTAATAAATTAACTAAAAATTCGGTTTCCGTTCGGTTAACCAATCACATGAGTCAAAAACCATTAACCAGTCCATTAATATCGGTTTTTTCAAAACACTAACCAGTAACCAGTCCATTACAATCGGTTAACCAGTCTATCGGTTCGGTTTCGGATTTTTTTTTCGGTTAACCGAGTCCATCGGTTTTTTTTGCTCACCCCTAATCTAAACCACTCACTTCTCGATTTTGCCCATGTTTATTCTCCAATATGCTATCAGTAATTTAGTTTGCGTAGCATAGTTCTCCAATCTCCATATATTAATATTTTTTTTATTTTACTATCAAATTATATTTTAACTGATCACTTAATCAAAAAATAGAAAATACCATATATAATAAAGGACTATAGGCTCTCTATAATTGGAAGTGTCAATCTATCGTTCTTGCTATATGTGCCCTGTACTTTGGCAAAATTAGAAGACAATTGAATCCATTTCAATCCAGTTCTCAAATCAAATCAATTTTAATATAATTGCAATTTCAATTCAAAGACTAAAATAGCCTATCTCAATTTTTAGGGTTGATTTCACTCACGGTCACTCAACTTATCACTTATCGCGCAAAAGTAACCGACTTTTTTTTTCTAACTTAAATGTCATTGAACTTTTAACATTTTTGCAAAAAAGTCATGTTGACCGGGGATTGATGACATGGCATGCCATGTCAGAAATTACATGTCGTTTAACAATATCTCCAACAAATGCTACATCTAAATCAATTTCACTTACGGTCACTAAAATTATCATTTATCACGCAAAAGTAACTAATTTTCTTTTTTTTCTAACTTAAATGTTACTGAAATTCTAACATTTTTGCAAAAAAGGCATATATTTATTATTCGTTGTCACGTGTCATATGCCATGTCATCAATCCGGCAAGGGTTTTCGCCGGATTCCGGTCAACATGACTTTTTTGCAAAAATATTAGAAGTTCAGTGACATTTAAGTCAAAAAAAAAAAGTCGGTTACTTTTGTGCGATAAGTGATAAGTTGAGTGACCATGAGTAAAATTGACCCCAATTTTTAATTTCAATTAAATAAATTTTAATTTAATTTTTAAATAAAATTAATTCTCAAATCTCGATTAAAATTCATTTAAATAGTCAAATTAATTTTAATTCTCAATATATATATATATATATATGTGTGTGTGTCAAATTATTTGATGCAAATCAATTCTCAAATAAAAATTTATTTCAATTTTTCAATTTGATTTCAAATATGAAATGAAATTCTCAATTTATTAAATTTCAGTTAAAATTACACCCAATTTTCAAATAAAATCAAATTAATATCAATTCTCAATTTTTTTTTTAATTTTACAATTTAATTTCATTTGTCAATTGAAATTCTCAAATTAAATTCTTTTGTTTTTAAAGTTTGATAAGGACTTATTTAATTGAATTAAGAATTGAATTAATATTTTATTACTAATAATTAATAATAAGTCTTTTTGAATTTCAAATGGAATTCGAATTGTTATCTACAATAAATGGTATTTTTTTTTCATTTCCATAACAATATAGAAAGATTGAAATTGTCATATTGGCGGGAACATTGGAATAGCCTCTCATCATATTGCAACAGGAACATTAGGCATATTGGCGGGCCTATTTTATCTTATTGTCCATCCGCCCCAACGTTTATACAAACGATTATGTATGAAAAATATTGAAACTGTCATTTCTATTTGTAGACACCGGGTTCCGAGGTAGCCCAGATCAGAGTTACCTAATGAAGATACTGATGTCTATTTTCACAGGTGGAGAATTGAAAATACCCATATTCTTCCTTGGATTTCATACATTTTAGAAGTGTCTCTTTGATTTTATCCATTTGCGTCTTTCGGGAGGGAGGGGTGGTTAGAAGACGTTTTAAAAGCAAAATTTTGAGTTTTTAGCCCATAGACGGTCGTCAATTATCGAGTGACGCCTGTCTATCACTTTTCTCCTTGCCTGCCTCTCGCGGGGACGGTCCTTGCACCTGTCCCTAGATGTTGAGTGGCATGCTCATTATTTTTCAGCTCATTTGAGAGACGCCTGTCTTTCGCAATTCTGCAAAACAGAGTCAGTTTTTGTGGTGGTTAATTAATGAAGGATATTTGATTCTCTGATCAAATCTAGAAGATAAGGTAAGGGTGACCCTCCCCCTTAAAAGGGTAGAACATTTGGGTTTTAGGAGGGATTGGCTTTTTTGGAAAACTGAAGAAAAAAAAAAAGAAAGAGAGAGAATTGGAAAGCCAAGAAAACAGAGAAATGAGAGAAGGAGAGAAAAAGAAGGAAGAAAACATGACTCCTTTTTCATAGGATTTTTTGGGTTCTTTCATTGGTTTCCCAAGCAAATACTCTAAAGGAAGGAGTTTTTGAGATAGAAAGTCAATTTCTTGACTCGAATCCTCAATTTTCACTAAAACACAGTAAAAGGTTTATAGAGAGAGAAAATAGAGCGTCTTAATTTTGATTCCAAAAGTGAAATCCAAAGGAGATTGCAAGCATACTTTCAATCTTCAAATATCAAAACAACACGAGGGTAATATTCTGGGCTCCATCTCTTATTTCATCACCATTTGAACATTATGTAGTCTTTTTGGTTTATTTGCTCCAAAAAAGTGATTTTTGTGATTTCCTGTTTTTGTCATCTTAAATATGTTTCTAGAGTCTTAGAAATTATTCAGATGTGGTTATTAGTCATTTATATGCATGATGTGACTTGTTTACATGAAAGTGACTTAATAGATGTGTTTTAATAGAGTTTTCCTGCTCGTTTTTGTGCTTTGCGCGTGACAAACAAAAAGAAAGCACTACAAGAAAATTGGCATTTAGCGACGAAAATAATTTCATCGGCAAATAGCGATGAAAATGCAATACCATTGCTATATTTGTAGCAAATATTTCACTTTAGCGACGAGATAAAAATTTCGACGCTAAAAGTGGTGGGACAAATTTTCCCCCATTTTTAGCGATGAAATTTAGCAACAGATAATATATACCGTCGCTAAATTGGGTGCCAAAAAATTCATCAATGTTTGCTACAAAATTTAGCGACGAAATTCGTGTGTTAGCGATGGAAATTAATATCCGTTGCTAAAAGTAGCAACGGAATGACATGGCCATCGCTAAATATTATTTTGTGACAAAAAGTAATTAGACGTCGCTAATTTTAGTGACAGATTTATGTATGTCATTATAAAATAGCGACGGTATAAATATCCTATCCTAAATAGCGACTGTTAATAAAAATTGTCGCTATATAGCGACGGGAATGAATTTTTCGTTGCTATTTCAAAGGGTATAAAAACCCATTTTTTCCCTCTCTCTTCCCTTTTCTCTCTCTTGTTGTCGGCTTCCCCCCCCCCCCCCCCCCCACCCCTCCCTCTCCCCACTTGCCCACCGGCCAGATCTGGGCCAGTACCATCGCCCACCGACCTTAAGGCCCCCCTGCTCTACCGCCTTGCTCCATCCTTTGGTCGTTCATCTCTTGTTTTCCCCACTAAACCATTGGGCTTAGCACGGGTGTTTTATCCATGTAGGTGTGGAAGCGGTTGGAGATTTTAGGAGGACAAATTCGTAGTAGTCAAGGCCAACACATTAGGACGGGATTTTGCTTAGTGTTAGGTTTTGTAATTGTCCTAATATAAAGTTTAGCATTGTAATTATATAACTTTTATAATATGTTCAGGTATGAATTTTGTAAAACTTGAAGTTGCATATAAGTAAAGATGATTGTAATGCAACTCAGTAATGTAAATATTATGTTTATAAATGAATTAGATATTTGGAAGAGAAAGTTTTTGTTGGCCTCACTTCTGTTATGTGAATAATAGTATGTATGTTTACGCATGTGTTTTATTAAATGTTCCCTGTATGATTTGTTTTCGTGTGGTAACAACCCTTGCCTAGCGGGACACTCACTTTTCTAAGGGAGGTGAGCTTTCATACGTATAGGTAAGGGATGTTACAATTTTATTGGTATCAGAGCATAAGTTTATTCATTTTTGGGTGACCATAGAATAGAGATGCATTTAAAATTATTTTGGCCTGATGCAGATGTCCTTGTGTTTTGTAGTTAGGATGGCTTTTGAGAGAGGATCTCTTGAGGGTTCAACTGAGAGTGCTAATCCTCGAGAGCAAGACCCATCAGTTTTTGGTCCAGTTTAGCCAGCGAGAGTGCAAGCTGAGGCTCCAGCCATGCCTTTTGAGGCTATGCTTAAGATATTGCAAGACATGGCTAGGGTTTTGAAAAGGGTAACTGCACCGAGGGCTCCTATTGAGATGATAAGGAAGTTTGAAGCCGAAGATTTTTATGGGACTAGTTTGGATGAGTCGGATAAACCAGAGATATGGATTGAGAAAGTGAGAAGTATTTTGAAGGAGATTCATTGTCCCCTTGATAAGAAAGTTGAGTGTGTGGTATCGCTCTTGCAAGGTTCCACCTATGATTGGTGGAAATTGGTTTTGAGGCACCCACATATAGCCGATCCGGTTACATGGGAGTTCTTTATGCGAGAATTTCACAATAAGTATGTGATGAAGGCGTATAAGGAGGCTAAATGGACACAGTTCTTGAATCTTAAGCAGAGAGCTATGTCGGTGGCAGACTATAAGAAGGAATTTAGCTAGCTTAGCAAGTATACACTGCCAGGTATCCTTACTGAGGAGTTCTATTGTCAACATTTTGAGGCGGGCTTGAATAAGTCCCTCAAGGCTCTATTGATTTCTTTGATGTCTTCTCCAACTGTTAGCTATTATCAGATTGTGCAAACAGCAAAAACTGCGGAGCATTCCGAGACCATTTTGAGGGAAAGAGCTTAAAAGAGGAATCCCTCTCATGAAGGCTCATCTTCAGGAAAGAGGTCCAGAAATCCTCAAGTGAATTCTCTGGATGAGTCTACCAATTGCCCGGCTACAAGAGGTAGGAGATAGGGATCATCTCAAGTGTCTAGTGTTGGCATAGGTGCTTCTGGTAGTAGAGGCAATATTGTACTAGAGTGTGCACATTATAATAAGTAGGCGAGTGCTATTGGTTGACAGGAGGTTGCTTTCGATGTGGTAGCACATAGCATTTTTTGGCCCATTGCCCTAAGTTAATTGAGAATACCCATGAGCAACAAGAAGTCAGTTGAATAGGATCTAATGCCCCCCAAGCTAGTCGTGGTAGAGGAAGAGGACGAGGTCATGGTGGATGGCCTATAGATGGAGCATCCTCTGAGATTGTGGATCATCTCGTAGTGGTGCCAGCAGAGCATATGTGATGAAGGCTTGGGATAAGCAGGACTCTCCTAAAGTGATTGCTGGTATGTTTATACTCTTTGACATAGAGTTGCATGCTCTAATAGACCCTAGTTCCACACTCATATTTATGTTATGAAAAGATATGTGCTAATTTGCCTAATGCTGATCAGTTAGATTATGAGATATGTGTAACCAGTCCTTTAGGGCATAGTGTCAATGTAAGTAGAGTGTATAAGGATTGTCCTTTAATGGTACAAGGTAAAGAGTTCCCAGTTGATTTGATTGGTCTACCTTTCCACGAATTTCATCTGATTTTGGGTATGGACTGGTTGTGTAAGCATCGGGCTGTGGTTGATTATCATAAGAAGACAGTTGTGCTTAAAGGTTGTGATCAATCTTCTATAGTTGTGCAAGCGTTGGGTTCTGGTCCTTTGAATAATGTGATCTCGGCTATGCAAGCTAGGCGGTTTATGAGGAAAGGATGTGAGGCTTATTGGGCTTTGGTTTTGGATTCTAGACGTGATCAAGTAAAGATTCAGGAATTACCTATGGTAAATGAGTTTATGGATGTGAATTTAAAGAGTTGCCTGGATTGCCACTAGAGAGAGAAGTAGAGCTATCTATAGACATTCTGTCGGGTACTGTTCCAATTTCTAAATCTCCTTATCAAATGGCTCATGTAGAATTGAAAGAGTTAAAGACTCAATTGCAGGAGCTATTGGATAAAGGCTTTATCAGGCCTAGCATTTCTCTATGGGGTGCTCTGGTGTTGTTTGTTAAGAAGAAGGATGGTACTTTAAGGATGTGTATTGATTATCGACAAATCAATAAGATTACAGTGAACAATAAGTATCCGTTGCCAAGGATAAAAGATTTGTTTGACCAGTTGAGAGGAACTGGAGTCTTTTCTAAGATTGATTTGCGGTCGGGTTACTATCAGCTTCGAGTGAAGGATGTGGATGTGGCTAAGACTGCTTTTAGGAAGAGGTATAGCCATTATGAGTTTTTAGTGATGCCGTTTGGGTTGACGAATGCGCCAGTGGCTTTTATGGATCTGATGAATAGGGTGTTTTGGCTATATCTCGACCGATTTGTTGTGGTGTTTATCGATGACATTTTGGCATATTTGAAGGATCAACGTGAGCATAAAGAGCACTTGCGTAATGTGCTTTAGGTTTTGAGAGACCACTAGTTATTTGCAAAGCTTAGCAAGTGTAATTTTTGGTTAAAAGAGGTGTCTTTCTTAGGTCACATTATTTCCTCGAAAGGTATCCGAGTGGACCCATCTAAGATTGAGGTGATAGTGAATTGGAAGCCTCTTCGGAATGTGCCGAAAGTAAGAATTTTTTTGGGTTAGCAGGTTATTATAGGCGGTTTGTTAAGGGATTTTCGGTTATTGCTTCGCCTTTGACCAGATTGCTTCGGAAATAAATTAAGTTTAAATGGACTATTAAGTGTCAAGCCAGTTTTAACCAGCTGAAGAGAATGTTAGTTGAGGCTCCTGAACTTACTCAACCCATTACGGCTAAGGAGTAAACTATGTACAGTGATGCCTCAGGTATTGGTCTTGAAAGTGTTTTGATGCAGGATGGGAAGGTAATAGCATATGCGTCTAAGCAATTAAAGCCACATGAACAGAACTATCCTACGCATGATTCGGAATTGGTTGTGGTTGTGTTTGCACTTAAAATATGGCGTCATTACCTGTATGGTGAGACGTGCAGAATTTTTACGGATTATAAGAGTTTGAAGTATTTGCTTACCTAAAAGGAGCTTAATCTTAGACAGCGGAGATGGTTGGAGTTGTTTAAGGATTATGATTGTATAATAGATTACCATCCGGGTAAGGCAAATGTGGTTGCACACTACAAAAAAAATACATTTTACTGATGGATTTTATCGACGGAATTTAGCATTTTACCGATGAAATAAATCCGTCCCTAAAACGTGCGTAGGTACCAATTTATCGGCAAAAAATTCGGTCAGTAATGTTACCGACGGCTTTTTTTACTTTACCGACAGAATAAATCGTCCCTAAAACGTCCGTAGGTACCAATTTACCGGCGAAAAATTCGGTCAGTAATGTTACCGACGGATATTACTGACGGAATTGTTAAAAATATTCCGTCGGTAATTTTATAAAAAAATCGTCGCCTGTTTTGTGACGTTGACTGTTTACTGACGGATTAGTCTATCGGTAAACCATTGGTAAATTTAATTAATAAATTATTAATTAATTTGAATATAAACAGCGACGGGTTTTTTTCGTCGGTAAAGTTGTAGGCAAATAATATTTAGTAAAAATATTAATACAATTAAAATGAGAGTGATGAATTTTTCCGTCGGTAAGTTGTCGGTAATATTAATTTTTTTGTATAATTTTTTGCAAAAATATATTAACAATTCAACATAAATTAATTGAGCGATCTTCAAAAATTAAATGATGAACACTACTTGTCAAAGTAGAAAATGCTTTGTATGTTTGACATAATTAAAAGTGTAAAAATGACATCAATTTTATAAGTTGTAGCACAAAGCATTTTGAGGAAGAAATATAAAATAACATTTGGTAAAAATATGGACAGAATTTATCTAAGAGTTACAACAATCTTAATTAAAAAAAAAATAGACTTATAATTTCACACTATTAACATTACTACTTGTTGTGTGTACATATCATAAAGAGAGCTATAGAAAATATTAAAATACTATATAAATGTCTATAGTTACAGTTCTCTAATAAGTGGTAGTTAACTTTAAGTAAAAATTTATACATGTTTTTTTTGTTATTAGAATAGTATGATTATGGTGTATTATGCTTTGAATTTGATCCAAAATAACAACAGAAGTGGATGAGTTTTTTTTTTGGGTTAGTTTTTCATTTTAGTGTGAGGTTGTGTTGCTGTTGTTTTGCTTCAGTAGGCCTGTGTTTTCCTGCTTCTCGAGCTATTTTGGTTTGCTGGATATCTGTCCAGTTTTCTTGATTAATAAATGTTCAGCTCATAAAAAAAATAAATAGAAAGGACTACAGCAGCATACAATCCACGAAAAGGACTAAAAAAGAACCTAGCAAAATAAATGACTCCATTTAATTGCTTGAAATTATTTTGGTATAAGAATATTCAATGGTGTAATTAAAGCATGAAATATTAATTGAGGGGTTAATTGGTTAATATATAAATTAAATGGTTAATTATGAAATAAAGTAAGGAAAGGAGGGGTTGATTTAAGAGAATTAAAAAAAAAATGGGAGAGGTCAATGTGCAACGTGCAAAACTAGGAGAGAATTTTATGTAACATGCAATAATTTGAAAGGACCGACAAGGGAATTGAGAAAGAATTAAGAGTGGATAGAGTAAGAGAGGGACGACATTGCTTATGGGAGTAGTGAGAAATTTTTTTTCATTCTTTACTTGATTTTTCAATCTCTCTAATAATTATTGAAGAAAATCTCTTGCATGTTGGTTAATTAAGGGCAAAGTAGTGTTGATTATCAAAGTAATGTTAATTATCAAAGTAATGGCTTTAAAACTTAATTCTCATCATCATCTTCTTCTTCTTATTTTGTTAAGGCCATTCCAATTTCTGAAATTACATAAGATATAAGTCTGAAAAATTGTAGAAGGGACATGGAGCTAATTAAGCCTATAAGTTATCCTAATATTTTTTTTTAGGAATTTAATAGAGCTGTTGAATTTAGTTCTGGAATAGATTGTAGAAACTATTACATATCTCCTTGTATAGTGAATGAAATTCTATGAGGTTAATTTTTATGAAAAATAGACTTCTAAACCTATAAGTTTCATAAAGAAAGTAAAGCCTAATTTTGTTCTTAAGTTTGGCAAATTTTAGCTTAATTTCGGACCTGTTGACAACACTATCAATAGGAACAGTATTTAGTAAAATGTAAATATCTTGAGTTTTGGTGGTGATGTTGAAATGATTTTTGATGTTCCAGAAACTGAAAACATAGGGGAACATGTTTGTAGAAGGACATTTTTCTAAAAATGACATTTTCTAGATCAAAAATGGCATACAAGTGGGATTTGGAATTCTGCCTCTGTGCAGAATTCTAAAGGCAGGATTTTAATATTTAATGTTAAATGTTGTTATGTTCTCTAGGAATATAAGGAATATATATATTGAGCTTATGGACATGAATTGAATATATATATATTGAGCTTATGAATATGAATTGAATATATATATTCAGCTTATGAATATGAACATTTAATGTTTAAATGCTGGTATGTTTACAATGAATATACATTGAGATTATGATTATGAATTTTAATGTTTAAATGTTGTTATATTTAAATGAATAATTACATGGGAATACATTGGTTTACATATAGCATGTAAAATGATTGATTGAAAAGTCATGTATATACATGTATGTTCAAACATATGTACATGGCTTGTTGAAGAGGGCTAAAGGTTATGCTAAAGTATGCATTAATAACAAAAATAAATACAGAAAATAGAAACACTACAGCCACACCACAAAAGCAAAGTTTAAGCAGAATAAAATCACGGAAAAGCTACTAATAGAAAAAAAAAAGACCCTTTGTTACCTTTATAAGTATATAAATGTTGCTGTCAGCTACTGTTATGCATCTTCTGCAGGTAATTTACAAAATGATTCAGCTTTGCTTCACTTGTGCATAATAATAAAAGCATTCCATTAGCAATTCAAAGATTACTCAAATCCAAGTCATTTATTTTTACTTAATAGCACTCTCAAATGCAGAGTGCCATTTAGCAGATACACTTACAAATATTTAAGCTCTGGAAGTAGTTATTTAAGCTTTGGTAAAGGGCATTAGAGCATGAATTAGTTTTTGCTCATTTGTTTATTTCAGTATGCTCAAAATTGACAATCCAAATAGACAATCGATGGAGTCTAATCATGAAATAAATAAAGCTAAACTTTATAATTCCAATCACAACTCAAAGCAGGAAAAACAGAGCCACTCAGAAGGTCCTCAAACATTTCTACCCAGCCTAGGTAAAGGAAACAAGCATCATAAAGGGCTATGATGG
The DNA here is from genome assembly GCA_947683425.1 of Excoecaria cochinchinensis. NCBI lineage: Eukaryota > Viridiplantae > Streptophyta > Magnoliopsida > Malpighiales > Euphorbiaceae > Excoecaria > Excoecaria cochinchinensis. Next base: position 13,052,196 of record CANTUQ010000119.1, read on the forward strand.
CAACCAGAGGCAAGTTTAGTTAAAGACTTTTCAGTATTGAACCTACTTAAATTTCTAACTTCTTCTTGCATGTGAATACACTTACCCTAATTCTACTAAATCAACTCAATGAACAAATAAACATAACAAGTTTATTCGAAAGGAAAAAAAACACAGAGAGATAATCGATACAATATCCCTAGATATAAGAAAATTCCTATATCAATTGTAATCCTAAATTTCCATATAAATAGAATAGGAACACAGAGAGAGAATCGATACAATATCCCTAGATATAAGAAAAATCCTATATCAATTGTAATCCTAAATTTCCATATAAATAGAATAGGAACGCCTGAATAAAAAATATTAATATCTTAGTTTTCTTTACTGAATCACAATAAATTTAAAGAGCCAGAAAGGTAGACTACATACCGCACTTCTCACAGTGGAAAAACTTATCTTCACCCCCAACTCTGTGGATCACAGGTCACAATCAAACTTCAGGAATACAAGAGCTTTGAAAAGCACTATTAAAGAGTGATGAAGGGAGATTGCGAGGATGGGTGTTAGAGCAGCGGTGGTGAATGGCCGGTGGGTGTAACCTCGCTGTCGAGATGGCGAGGATGGGTGTTGGAGCGGCTCTAGAGAAAATTTGAAGACAAGGACAGTTAACAAATAAGGGAACTCAGACAAATGGGGATTTTTTTGCCCTAAATTTTTTTATTATATATTTTATTAATAATTACCGACAGCTTATCGACGAAAATAAACCGTAGCTAAAACTAAACCCCTTAGCCCTCAAAATTTTTCGCACTTAATTACCGATGGACAATAAATCCGTCGCAACTTCTGTCGGTAAATAAAAAATGCTTGTATTACTGACGAAAATTTTGTCACTACATGAATTAATTGAAAAAAATATTTACCGACCGCAATAACCGTCGGCAAATCGGTCGCTATCAATTGGCGCCAACATTTCCCGCTAATAATATCGACGAATTATTATTTCCTTCGGTAAAAATTTCATCATTTATCAAATTGATTTTTTTACCTACGCATTATATGTTTGGTAGGTAATCCGTCGGTAATATATTACTTTTACCGATAGAATATATGTCCGTCGGTAAAATCCATTATTTTTTTGTAGTGGCAGATGCATTAAGTAGAAAGTCGGTTTCAGCTCTAGCATTACAACGGGGTAGTTGGAGAATTAATTCGGATGGAGCTCTGATCGCCCAGCTGAAAGCTAGGCCAAGTTTGAGGTAGTTGATTATTGATGCTCAGATGAATGACCCTAATTCACTACAAGAAATTTGTGAAATAGCAACGGAAAAAAATTTCCGTTGCTATTTTCGATCATGTTTTTCTTATATAGCAACGGAAATTTTTTGACATATTTTCGGTCGCTAAAAGTGGAGGGAAAGTTTGGCGCGGAAATTTAGCAACGGTTATTAGCAACGGAAGGTCTTTACCGTTGCTAAATATGGCGCGAAGAAGGCGCGGGGAAACTTGGAGCGAAAAATAGCAACGGAAAATATTTTCCGTTGCTATTTTAGCAACGGAAAATTAGTTTCGTTGCTATTTTAGCAATGAAAAAAACTTTCCGTTGCTAAGCGAAAAAGAGCAACGGAAATTGTTTTCCGTTGCTATTTTAGCAACGGAAAGTTGTTTCCGTTGCTATTTTAGCAACGGAAAATTCTTTCCGTTGCTAAATGCAGAAAATTAGCCATAGCAAATATGGACAAATTGAAACAATTAGCAACCGAAAATTATTTCGGTTGCTATAATTTTATAATTAACAATAATTTGCAACGGATATTAAAACCGTTGCTAAATGGGCATAAAATAGCAACCGAAATTAAATTCGGTTGCTAATATTGATACCTTTAGCAATGGATCACTTAGCCGTTGCTAAAGGTTCCAAAAATAGCAACCGAAAAATTTTCGGTTGCTAATTTGTGAGAAATAGCAACCGAATAATATTCGGTTGCTAATTTTGGCTGAAGTTCCAAAAATAGCAACCGAAATATTTCGGTTGCTAATTTGTGAGGAAATAGCAACGGAAAATAACTCGGTTGCTATTTATTTTTTAGTAACTTTGCAACGGAATTAAAAACGGTTGCTAAATCATGCGAAAATAGCAACCGAACTAATACTCGGTTGCTAATAAGTCAACGATAGCAACCGAATTCATTTCGGTTGCTAAATCTTAGGGTTAATTCAGATTTTAGTATCCTATTTTGATTCATTTCTTTTTCATCCTATCCCTTGCGCCGACCCCTCTCCTTCATATCTCCATCGCCGCCTCTGCTTCCCCTATCTCAGATGCCGCCCACCGCTGCTCCCCCACTGCCTCCCCCGATCTCCGACCGCTCCCCCGATCCCTTGAGCCGACTCCTCTCCCCCACCGCCTTGCCCTCTGCTCCCCCGATCTCCCCCTCCCCCACCGCCTTGCCCTCTGCTCCCCCAATCTCGGACGACGCCGTTGCTCCACCGATCTCCGACACCGCTGTTACCCCACAGTAATTATCTCCAGTGATTATCTCCAGTTCCGAAGAGGAATAAAGAAGAGCAAAGAGAATGGCTCTTCTCTTTTCTTTCTGCGATCAGATCTTAATATAGCAAATCTTTAGCAAAAAAGGGTATGTTCCACTTCCACTTCCAGTTCCCATTTTCAGTTTAACGAAATGAAAGCTATCTTCGGTTTAGTAATCTTTATTTTTTCTTTGCGAAGCACGACTACACTCTGGATTTTCTTGTGTACGTGTTAAAAAATTCCAATAGTAAATGCTATGTGTACTATTAATTTACTGAAGTCACATCCTTTACTGCAATGAAATCGTAAATGGATATCTATGTTGTGGGACTCTTGATCCATGAGATATTTGGTATTAATGTTCCTTGTTGTAAGCCCAGTGCAATAAACTAGTAAATTTCACATTAGAAGAGATTTTAAGCATCTATTGTTTAAGACTGACTGCATGTTTAATATGTTTTGGCATTTACAGTGACCACCAACTTTAAATATCATTGTAAAAAAAATAATAAAAAATAAAAGGTGAGCATGAGAAATCTGAAATAAAACTGTCAGTTTTACATTTTCTTTGAAAGTGTTTTTAGACTGTAGCTATTGCTGATTACGCATTCAAACTTTTTGGTTTGTTAATCAAAGTGTTTCAATCTCCTTGCCTTTCCATTCACGCCTTGTCCATTAGTTAGTGTAATTTAATTTATTCTTTGAACTGGTTGATTAGGAGATATATATTTGGATTTAGGTAAAAATGTAAAAATTTAACAAGATTTTGTTGGCAGTGAGATAAGTGTGCAAAAGGCAACCTTGGAATTTTAAGGTCCATGTGATCTATACTTAAGAGATTAAATCATGGCTAACTACTGATGTCTGAAATATTGTTGCAATCACCAAACATGCTGCTAGAGGATGGCTTTTCTTTATGTCTCTAATTTCATTATATGCACTAATAGAAGAGTTTGACAGTATATTGTTTCATAATTGTAGGTTATCTTTCTAGCTATCGTATAGAGTTAGCTTCTTGTACTGGAGCTCTTCAAACATCAATTAGCCAGCATCTGTCCAAGGAAGAGGAGCAGGTACTTGTCCATGTTCTTAATTCTATGACAATTTCACATATTTCTTATCATAATTTGAGCTTGTTTATTTGGATGAGCTGAATATTTAATTCAGTATCTAGGAAGAGGTAATGTATTCTACATTATGTGTATTGCTATTTCAATTGTTCAGTTCAATGACATTAATTTTCTTTGGCAGCATATGAGTTCTGAGGTTTGTGAGTCCTAAGATCTTCAGTTGGCATGTTTGGAATTTATTGTTAGGACTGTGAGCTATTAACTCTACCTCAACAAATGGCTAGCATTATTTTTTTTTTGTTAAAAAAGAAGAAATAGCAAGGTGAAATCTTATTTGGAGATAGTTTTTTGGATCTTTATGTGTCCATGAGAGAGTCCCTACACCCTTTCCCTGCTGCAGGTTATAGTAGATGCAGGCCAGTACTTGATTTTTTTTTTCTTTTGTGTTCAAAAGTCAGAATAGAATTGTGTAGGCTGCCATGATATGATATTATTATTTTTCACATGAAAATTCTGAGTGTAAAACACAATGGTTATTCTAAATGATCCAGACAATTCGATGTTTTAACCTGTTTAACAAAATTATCCTTATTAATACTGCTAGATTTAATTTCTTGTCTATTTATCAAATGGTGAAATGAACGTGGGTGTCCTTTAAAAGTTACATTAAGTAACACAATTAATGTTCCATATGCCTCTTCTTGCTGTCAGGGGGAGATTGTTGTGCGAATAATAGCGTTGACTATGTTGTGCATAGGTTATTCATATTTTTTCCTATTGAAAAATTCTATTGTCTTACAAACAGAGGATGATTTCTTTGATTTTCAGGTTGAGAAAAATGCCACCCAAAAGGAAAAGGCCATTGCTGCCTCCTAGGCTCAGATTATCATTGACTGATAATGAAAATGTACAAGTGCACCCATCTCATGTTGTAGGGTCACATTCAGATCCTCACCAGCAGTGTTCAGAAGCATCACCTTCACCAACAACCATTCCCGATACCACTCCTAATCTAGCTAGCGGTTCAGCATCCAACAACCCAAATGTTTCTTCACAAGAAAATGTATCTACTCCAGCATCACATCATGACTCTATGCCCACACATGTACCCGATTCCGATGTCGAAGATGAAGAAGGAGGTCTTCAGCCTGGGGCGAAGGGAGTTGATGGAAGAATTTACATTAAGATCATCAATGACATGTAAGTTAAATTATTAAAATTTTTGTATTACAAGATAATAACACGAGTACATATTGATCGTATGGTAATGTAATATCAAAATTGATTTTAAATTGTTCATGTTAATAGGTTGATTCCATCAGGTGTTTGTTCAAGAAAGATTAGATCCAAGTTCAAAGAGAAGATCGAATTTGAGGGTTATGTATGGAAGAATCTCTCTCTGCAGACCAGAGATTTTTATTATCAGGAGTTTGAGGTATTCAAAATAAATTGCATTATTTCTTTCAAAATAACTGACTTCATACATTAAAGAAAATATTTATTGTACTCCACAACAATAATACTATGTTTTTTTTTTCAGAAAGAATTTTTCTGGGATTCAAAATTTGATGCTATTGTCTACGGAGTTTGGGAAAAGCGGGCCGGCCAATGATATAAACAATTTTTGTGTAATTTACGCACTCGGGGTCTACGACCTACTTATATTTCTGAAGAAATTTGGAATCGTTGGCAGCAGTATTGGACAACTCCCGAGGCAATTGCAGTTTCAGAGAGAAATTCTGCAAACAGGCGGGGAGGCTCAGATGGTGAGAGTTTAGCTGTGCACACTGGAGGAACTTTGAGCCATCACGAGCATGCAGAAAATTTGGTAAGTATCTCAATTTTATTCATCAAATATATAATTTTTATGAATAATGATAGCTTTAATACACAGGTCAGTTGATGTCATGCATTTTGTCTCAAGATTTTAATCACAATTTACAAGTAAAATAAGTATTGTATATTTTGTGGCTGTATGATGATCGGCGTTTTGGAAATATATGAATATAAGATGAATATATTGTTGTGCCTTTGCCGGGGCTGTGGAAATTTCTATTTGCAGGTTTGGATAGTACAATTTACAAGCCGTTGTAATGTCGAAATTTATACCAAATGAATAGTAATCACGACAGTTATAGATCATTAATGTAAATGTTAAGAATGTGTAAAATGTGTAAAATGAATAAGTGCATAAAATGTTAAAGAGTTTTTGAAATAGTATATCCATATCCAACTTTTCATGTTAGTTGCCTGTTTAATGTCTTCGCCTTATATACTTAATCTTTCAATACTCAAATTTTATCTTCTTAAAGTTCTACTTTGGTTGATTGCATGATTTTGCTTATTAAATTTTGCATAGAAAACATATTGTTGTCTGCATTGAATTTGGAACACTTTCATTTGTATAAGTATGCTTATTTTATACACGGATTAGATTTTTCATTTGAACTAGTTTGATCTATTTGTTCAAATACTGATTAATAAGTAGTTTAGTTTCAGCCATATGCTTACTTGGAATATTATGTCAACTCAGTTAAGTAATGTTGTGGTTGTTAACAATAGGGATTAGATTTCAATAATTGTTTTTAACATGCTTAACCAACATGTTCCTTATATTGCTTCTTATGCAGGCAAAGTCTTTGGGTAGGAAGCCTACATATCCTGAATTATTTATGCATACTCATACAAAGAAGCATGATGGGCAGACATTCGTCAATACCCGCTGCAGACAACTCAATGTATGTAAATTTTATACATCATTATTAATTATTTTAAAAAATTATAGCTAATTAATTGTAATTATTGTAATGGCAGGAGCAAATACAAGATACTCTCACTCAACAGCGACAGAACTCTGAAAATGTTGATGAGAGTCGTGTATTTCTCGAAGCAGTTGGTGGTAAGAATTCTCGTGGAAGGATTTTTGGTTTAGGGTCAATTGCAAATACTTGCCATTCAAAGTTATCTGCATCATCCATTCCTGCATGTAGTACGCGGTGTGAGTCTTCTCAGAGAGTTGTAGTGTTAGAGACCACAGTCGCTATGTTGATGGATTCTTTAACTCAGTTAAAGAATCGGGTTGAAGATTTGGAAACACATCGTGATCCGCAGTCAGATCGGCCTCCTTCACCTCCATCTACGTAGCTTTTGTAATATATCGTTATTTGTATAGAAATTATGTGACAGTTTTATCAGTTTTTACTTTACAGTGATGTTATACTGAATTTACTTTTGTGATGTTTTTCCGGATTTTTATTTTATAATATTATAATATATTTTCGGAATTTTAATTATTGTGTATTACAATTTGTATATGAGATTATATTATCTATAAGCATACATTTTTAATATATATAGGATTTGAAATATATATTAATTTAAAAAATATTTTTTTTCATTGTAAATAGCAACGGAATTAAACTTTTCGTTGCTAAAATTAGCAACGGAATTGTTTTTCCGTTGCTAACGTATTATATTTATCTAATAATATAAATCTTGTACTATTGAAAATAGCAACGGAAAATAAGTTCCGTTGCTAAAAATAGCAAGGGAAATCCATTTCCGTTGCTAATAATAGCAACGGAAAGAGTTTTCCGTTGCTAAAATAGCAACGGAAAGAGTTTTCCGTTGCTACGTGAATTACAATTATTTTAATAAAATTCAAAAAATAGCAACGGAAATTAATTTCCGTTGCTAAAATAGCAACGGAAACTTTATCCGTTGCTAATTTTAGCAACGGAAATAAATTTCCGTTGCTATTTTTAGCAACGGAAAAATATTTCCGTTGCTATTTTTAGCAACGGATATATTTCTGTTGCTATTTCGGTTGCTAAATTAGCAACGGAATTAAATTCCGTTGCTAAATTTAGCGTCGGCCGAAATAGCAACGGATTTTTCCGTTGCTATTTTCCTTTGCTAATTTTTAATAGCAACGGAAAATCAGCAAATTCCGTTGCTATTTTCCGTTGCTATTTCGCAAATTTCTTGTAGTGAGTTATAGTGAGCTTTGGAAGTAGTCAAGAGTGGGGTTCAAACTGATTATTCTGTGAGTGATGGGATGCTTTATTATAAAAATCATTTGTGTATGCCTAATGTTAGTGAGGTGAAGAGAAAGCTTTTGCGAAAGGCACACACTATAGTTTTTACCATGCATCCGGGAAGCAATAAGATGTACTAAGATCTAAAGCAGTTTTATTGGTGGCCAGGGATGAAAAGAGATGTTGTGGATTTTTTTTTCTAGGTGCTTAACTTGTCAGCAGGTGAAGACCGAGCATCAAGTTCCGTCATGGTTGCTCAATCCTTTGCCTATTCCTTAGTGGAAGTGGGATAATGTTACAATGGACTTTATATCTGGTCTGCCTTTGACTCATAGAAAGCATGATTCCGTATGGGTGATAGTCGATTGGCTTACCAAGTTGGCTCATTTCTTACTAGTCTGACTCGGTTACCCTATGGATCGGTTAGAGGAGTTGTATGTAAATAAAGTGGTTTGGCTTCATAGAATTAATTTGTCAATTGTGTCTGATCAGGATCCTAGGTTTACATCAAAATTTTGAAAGGAATTGCAATCTACTCTGGATACTCATTGAACTTCAGCATAGCTTTTCATCCTTAGACTGATGGTTTATCAGAAAGAGTTATTTAGATTTTGGAGGAAATGCTTCAATGTTGTGTACTGGACGTTTTGGAAAGTAGGGACAAATATGTAGCTTTGATGGAATTCGCGTATAATAATAGTCATCAGAGAAGTATTGGTATGGCACCGTATGAGGTTCTCTATAGCAGGAAGTGTTGGACCCCAGTGTGTTGGATGAAATTGGGTGAATGCTCTATGGTAGGTCCAAAGTTGGTTAGAGATACGGAAGAGAAGGTCAGGTTGATTCAACAAAATTTGAAGGCATCGAAAGACCGACAGAGATCTTATGCGAATTTGAAGCGGAAAGATATCGTGTATGAGGTTGGAGTTAAGGTTTTCCTGAAAGTGTTGCCTTGGAGAAAGATTCTTCATTTTGGTAAAAAGGGAAAACTGAATCCAAGGTTTATTGGGCCATGTGAGATTTTGCAACGGATTGGACCAGCTGCTTATCGATTGGCTTTGTCATCAGAGTTGGCCAAGCTGCATGATGTGTTTCATATATCAATGCTTCGTAGATATCGGTCAGATTAATCTCATGTGTTATCTGTTCAAGAAGTGCAAGTTCAGCCAGATTTTTCATATGATGAGGAACCTAAGGCTATTGTAGCTCGGGAAGTAAGACAGCTTCAGAACAAGCAGATTCCCTTAGTGTTATAGCAATATCATGGGATTAAAGAAGGAAATTGGGAACCTGAATCAGTTATGAAAGCTCAGTATCCTCAAATGTTTAGTTCAGGTGAGAATTTTGAGGATGAAATTCTTTTAAGGAGGGGAGAGTTGTAAGGCCCCAACTCGTACCCTAGTAGTTTTGGGCATTTGTGTGGTATGTGTTTGGTATTTTTTTTTTATAGAAGTATTGATTTATGTTGTTATTTAATTTAGGGATGTAATTGCATATTTAGGAAGTTTAAAAGGATTTAGTTGCATGATAGTTTTTAAACATGTGGTTTAAGTGAGTGTAGACACCGGGTCCTGAGGCAGCCCAGATCAGAGTTATCCAATGATGATAAGATGCCTTGTCATAGGCAAAAAGGTTGAAAGTGGTGATTTCCTGTTTAAATTTGCATTTTAGAGTGAAAAAGTAAAAAATAATAAAAAATGTTTTGAAAATTAGATTTGAAAAATGGGGTTTAGAAATTGTAGTATTTTTAGTTAATCTTTAATAAAAAAAAATATTTCCAAGCGTCGGCGCCTTGCGGCAGCGCGTAACGCCTGTGCGCGCTGCGGCGCGCAGAGCGCCATCGCACGGCGCTCCGTGAGATTGTCCGCGTGACGCCGCATGCATTCGCGCGCAGCGTCGCACGCACGTTGGGCGAGCGCTACGTACGCCCGTCGGTCCGTAGCCCCTGTCCGCCGCAAAATGGCCATTTTCGCCACAAAACTGATTTTTTTCGATTTTTTTCCACAAAATTTGATTTTTCATCACTTTTTTAAGAGATTTTCAGGTTTTTTTCAATTTTTAAAATTTAAAATAGTTAATATCTGATTTAATTAAGTCTGATCCCTTTAATTATTTTTTTTCCTATTTTCTTCATATAAGAAGAAAAAGATGGAAAGAGAAAATGGGGGATTTTCTTAGGGTTTTTTTTATGTTTTCTCTTCTTCTTCCTCTCTAAAAAATTCCAGATTTTCCCCACCAAAAAGAAAAAAAAATTCAGTTCATCTTTTTCATTTTTTTCCAATAGAATATATTTAGAAGTAATTTTATTGATTGATTTCAATTTTGAGACAAATACAACATTTATTTGCTCTCAAAAATCTTTTTTTTTAACTTTTTATTTTTGTTCAATTAAATTTTTTTCCATTGATTTTTCTTTTGAATCTCTTTTTAATGAAAAGTTAATTTTGAGACAAACAAAATAATTGTTTGTTATCAAAATCTAATTTTTTTCATTTAATTTGCTAAAAATAAGATTTTTTTTCATATGTTTTGTTTCTTGAGACAAACAAAAGGATTGTTTGTTCTTGAGATTATTTTTATTTTTATCAATAAAAATCATTCTTTAGACGAGGAAATTAATTCTTTGTTCTTAAAGAATTTTTGATAATTTTTTCCATTTTTTCTTGGAATAAAATTCCAACATTTTATCATTCAATTCTAATCTTGCAAACCACAAACAAGGAAATCAATATCATTTTCACCTTCATCGAATCCGAAACTCTGAGAGTAAATATTTTGGGTGTGACGCTTTTATTTTATTTTATTTCTGTTCATATTTAATTTATTCATGTATATTTTTATTACTTTCATTCATTTATTTATTTTATTTGTTTTATTCAATATGTTCATATAATATTTTATTATTATTCATGTAAATATTGATTTTCTTATCATTTCTAACATGTAAATATTGGTTTCTTTTGATTCCTGACATGTAATTGATTTATTTTTTCCTTTGATTTCTCATTATTTTCAACATAAAATTAATAAATTCATTTTAATCGATATTTTTACCATGTAAATGTTTTATATTAATTGTAATTATATTAATTAACCATGTTATTCATTTAATTGCTATCATTATTTTGTTATTCATTTTTTATCATTCTTTTATCATTGTCATTGTTATTTATTCATTCATTTATTTATTTTCATTATTAATCATTATTATTATTATCATGTTCATATTTTTACATAATAATTCATTAACATGTTATATTTTATTCCAATCACTTCATTTAATCCATTTGTCATTCATAACACATTTTTCTAATTTACTTTAAATTGTTAACATTTTAATTCATTTGTTATTTTGATATCATTTCATTTTATCTCATTTTATTTTAACTTATCATTTATTTTATATTTAATTGATTTTGATTGATTCAATTACTAATATTATTTTATTTGTGTTTTATTTTTATTTCACATCTCATTTTTCCTCTTGGGCAATTTTTGCGAGCACACGGGGAGATCCAGAAGGCTCGTTTGGGATTAAGTATTTATTTGTTTCATTTGTAATATTACATTTATTTGGCTTTTTCATTTATTTTTCATCTAATCTTTAATAAAGTTGTTTATTTTAGGCATGCTAAAAAGAAAATCACAAAAACATTTCTATTAATTAATTTGGCACTTTTTCTAAATAAAAATGGGACCAATGTCCTAGTTTTTTATACCCAAATAAACCATCACCTTTAACACTTTTTTTAAAGTATGTATACGAGGATCAATATCCTCATTCTTAATCAATATCCCGATTTATGTATGATTTGCATTTTATTTACAATAGGGGTTGTATTCCGCCCCTAGTTTTGTTGCACTTATTTTTGTGCACTTTACTTTAATTATTCTTTATTTACTGCTTTCCTTGAGTAGACAACTTGCGCTTTAATTAACTGCATTAAAATGAATGAGAAATGGGATAAAACTCTAAATTCAAAGCTTAATTATAAACTTAACCAAGGTATGAATAAATGGGAAGTCCCGAACCCACTCTGGTCTTAGGCTCAACGAGGTTAGAGGACCATCTAAATGTTTCATTAGGATGAGGCCTCCAAAATATCTCTTGTGGCCTACCAAAAGGTCCAACTCGAATAATCCTAGGCCCCACGGGGTTAGAGGATCATTTCAATGTTCTATTGGGATGAGGTCTCCAAGATCCCTTTGACTTGCCCAAAATGGATATATATGTGCCGTCTTAGGCTCACTGAGGCTAGACGACCTGTCCCAATGTTCTATTGGGTGGCGACTCCAAGAAACCTCCTTGTTGCTCAATATAAATGCACTTGTAATTCGTTACAAGTTTTAATGAACCTCTCTCGAAAGCCCTAAAAGCGGGTCTTCGGGGCACCCCGGGTTCGGCGCGCGTCACAGTGAGGTTGAGAAGAAAAGAAGGATTAGAAGAAGATTTTTTCCAAATCCACCTTTGATGGGTGACAAGTGGAAGGTGGAGATGAGGAAATAAAATAGAGGATTAGGATGACTTTTTAGTCATGAGAGAGAGAAGTGAGAGAGAGCGAAATTTTGCCCTCTTCTCTCCTACGTTCTTCCTCACGTTCCTCTCTTTCTTCTTCCTCCTTGCCCTAAATCATCAATCAAGCTGTTGAATTTGGATTGGGTTTTGGTAATTCAAGAATTATTGAGGTTAGTGAATAGTTCTTTCTTTCTCTTCTTCTTTTTCTTCTCTTTTTCTTCTTAATTTGGTTGATGTCTGTGTGTTTGGGTTTTGAACTATGGGTGTAATTTGGTGTATTGTTCAGAAATTCCTACTAGAGAAGCTAAAGGGAAGGAAAAAGTAGGTGGGAGTGCTGCCAATTGATCATTGAGGAGCTTAGGAGCAAAGGTTTGGGATTTATGTGATTTTGTGTATTTTTGCTTTTAGAATTGTTGTTATGATTTTGGAGAAATTGAGTTTGGAAGTGTGTTTATATGTATCTGTGGATATTGTTTTGGTGATTTGAAGTTGAAATTGGAATTTGAGGTAGAGTATTGAATTTAGATGTGATAATATGTGGTAATTGGGGAATTTTTTGGGTTTTTAAGCCTTGTTGTTCAAATTGTTCCTCTTGTCTTTCTAATCACTTCTTTAAAGGTAAAACCTGGGTAAAATCATGGGTAATATGTTTTGAATACTTTGTAATGATTTCATGGAAGTTTTATGGGTTAATTGCATATTTTGGAGTAAGTTTGTGTGAGAGAATGTTATGCAGATCGGCATTAAGGGCAAGAAGCTCAACTTTATCGCGGTTGCAACTTCCATCACGAGCGCAACAGAGCTTGGTCAGCCGAGCTTTCCCCGAGGTGTCCTCTGTCGTGAGCGCAACCTCAGTCGCGGGCGCGATATAAAGTTCGGTAGCTGAACTTCTGTCGAGCTGTTCTGTAACAACCCAAAAGGACCCTAGAAGGATTTTCCATTGTTAATTGTGTAATTAAGAGAGTAAGTGTATTGGCAAGTATGAAATTGGGTTAAGTAAGGACTTAATTAAAAGGAAATAAAATTATTAAAGAAAGAATTAAATTAAGTAAAAGGATATTTGGCCAAGGACTAAAGAGGCAAAAGCCAAAGATTTAATTAGTTTGACCTATTAGAGAGTGACGCTTAAGTAAGAGTAGTTCGGACAATTAAATGAGGAAAAGAAAGAAAGGAAGAGAGACGAAAGCAAAAATTAGATTTTTTTTGCACTTGGTTTCCCCCGTTTTCCTCTCTTCCTTCGTAAGTTTCTTCTTCTTTCTCTTCCTCATTTCGTTTCTTCTTCTTCTTCTTCTTCTTCTCTTGTTTGGTTGATCTCTTGGAGTTTTGAGTTGGATTTGAAGTGATTAGTGCACTAAAGAGGTAAGTTTAGTTAGAATGATTTCTTCTACCTCGTTTTGCTTTGTTTCAAGTTTTTGGATTTGGGTTAAGTGAGTTTGTTTGGTTTGATTGTGCAAGAATCCGATGGCAAGAGGAAGGACAAGGGTAAAGAGAAGATTGGAACTTGAAGAAGAGTGGTTTTGTGTTGTGTTTTGAGGTTTGGGAGTTTATGTCTTATTGTTGTGTTTGGTCTTTGAATTTGAGTTTCTAGATATTTGAGTTATGAAGCATAGTTATGTGTATGTTTGAGCGGGTTTTTGGATAAATTATGAGTATTGAAGGAAGTGGTATTAGTGTTTGCATGTGGGTTTGGTTTTAGGTGTTTATAGCTACATTGGGTGTGATTGATGTTCAATTGTTGATAAATTGCATATAATGAGTGTATAATGTTATTGGCATGAGTATTAGAATGATTTGAATGCAATGGTTGAGTGGATTGAATTGTATGCATGTTTGTATGACTTTTTGGAGAAGTAGTGTGAGAGAGAGGAGCTGTATAGTTCAGATTAGAGTGTGAATCATGATTCTGTAGCGAGCGCGACAGAGTGGATGATAGCCAAGCTTCCGCTGAGGTGCTTGCGATAGAGAGCCCGAAAAGCCAAACATTCATCGGGTTATTCTTCATCGCGAGAACGCATTAGTGTGCGAGTGCAACGAGGAACTACCCGCCCTCTGTCTTGAGCACGACAGAGGCTTGCCTGCTCCATTTCGCGAGCGCGACTTTAGGCGTGATACACCTTTGTCGTAAGCGCGACCCTCCCCTGTTCTTCAATTGTGTTTTATTTATTGCTCTTTGCATGGTTTCTCACTCTTATTTAGTATATGATTTTTAGTATGTAAGTTAATGTATTGTACTTTAAATAGGCTTTAATTGTTATATAAATGTATTAATTGGTGTGTATATTCGATTATGTAAAGTTTCAGTGATATGGATAGTTGATAGAGTGTATAAGTATAAGCTTAAATGGTTAAGGTAGTGGATAGATAAGCATGCTTATAAAGGGTTAGTGATTGCAGCTGCTAGTGTTGACCCCATTTAGGTCTAGTGTTTGATACATTTGGGTATCTATGAGCTTTCAAAATGATTCGAAACTTCGGTCTCCAGTGTTTGATACTGTCTGCAGTATCTAGTGTACCCATATCCACCATCGATGAAGTTTAAGCTAGTGTTATATTATATAGTGATATGATATGATAATTGCTTTAGTTCTGAGGCAAGCATGAAACATTTGCACAGGTATTGATTTATGCATGTGATGTCAACGTGGTACTCTTTTCTCACATTAATGATTACGATCTTGAATGCTATTAATTTGTATATTGTACTGCTATGTTTTGTGACTTTGTTAAAAGTCTTTTGCTTACGTTTCTCCCCACCGAGCCTTCGCTCAGCACGGGTGTTTTCCCCGTGTTGGTTGTAGTTCGGTTATGGTTTGGTGCATCTGCAGGTCTTGGCCACTAGGAGTCTGGTACTAGTTGAGAATCCTTTTTGTTTTTGATATGTATAGCTTTGTATAGGCAAATAATTGTATATTTATTAGATATTTTGTTATGTATATGTATTGGAAATTGTATAAAGGATGCTTTTGTAAATTTGGTGAATATTAATATATGTATTTAAGTTTGTACGCATATGTCTCCTTTTTAATTCTTCTACTTTTGTATGTGTATGTTTGTGTTCTAGTGTGTGTGGCGCTCCGATATCCTCCCAAGGGGTATTGGAGTGTTACATGTTCTCTGTCGCGAGCACATCTGTGTGCGCGACCGAGGCCCTTTTGCCCTCTGTCACAAGCGCGACATATGCATTCCAGCCCTATGCCGTGTACATGATGGATGTCGCGAGTGCGACCTTTGATGAAGTCCGTCTTTGTCGCGGGTGTGACTACGGTCGCGGGCGTGACCCTTCTTTGTGCCTTGAATAGTTAATGTGTATCACACTTTGCATGATTTCTCACTTATGTCTTACATATGTTTTTATGTATGGACTATAATATGCCTTATTATGTGAATATTAATCGAATTAATATTTTAGCCTGCAATAGTCACGTAGTGGATAGACAGCCATACCTATAAGATTCTGTTTGCTGGAGCCTATACGTTTCTTGGACCCTGATCAGGTCCCTATGCATTTGGGTCCTCGCAATCCCTATGTGTTTGGATCTTGTTTAAGATCCCTATGTATTTTAAAAGAAAAGAAAAGAAAAGAAAAGAAAATATTTGTTTGTACCTTCGGGTACCTATGTGTTCACCCGTTATCCACTTCATTGAGTTTGCAGGCGTAATTATGTGCATGTTCTGTTATGGAAATTTTGAGAAATGGTTTTATTGTAATGAATGCGTGATACTATTACTGATGATCAAAATTTGTGGTTAAGCTTTTGATGCTTAAATTATATATATATGCCATACGTATGTGAATTGCATTGACATCCACTATGAGTGGTCGTTCATCTCTTGTTTTCCCCACTAAACCATTGGGCTTAGCACGAGTGTTTTATCTGTGTAAGTGTAGAAGCGGTAGGAGATTTTGGGAGGACAAATTCTTAGCAGCTAAGTCAACACATTAGGACGGGATTTTACTTAGTGTTAGGTTTTGTAATTGTCCTGATGTAAAGTTTGGTATTGTAATTATATAACTTTTGTAATATGTTCAGGTATGAATTTTGTAAGACTTGAAGTTGCATATAAGTAAAGATGATTGTAGTGCAACTCAGCAATGTAAATATTTTGTTTATGAATGAATGAGATATTTGGAAGAGAGTTTTTGTTAGCCCCACTTCTGTTATGTGAATAATAGTATGTTTGTTTACGCATGTGTTTTATTAAATGTTCCCTGTATGATTTGTTTCCGTATGGTAACAACCCTTGCCTAGTGAGACACTTACTTTTCCAAGAGAGGTGAGCTTCCATACGTATAGGTAAGGGATGTTATAATATTTGTGTATATATTTATTTTTTTGTATATATATTTTGGTACTATATTTGTGTATATGTTTATTTTTTTATTTATATATTTTGGTATTGTAATTGTTATTATATTTATAATTTTTTTAAATTTGTGGCATATTTGTATTATAATTTGTCTATATATGTATTTTTTTTGTAAGTGTGAATTATAATTGTTATTATATTTATATTTTTTTTTAAAATGTGTGGCATATATGTTATTATATGTATTATTGTTTTAATTTTGTAGTATAATTTGTCTATATATGTATTTTTTTAAGTGTGTATTATAATTGTTATTATATTTATATTTTTTTAGAAATTTGTGGCATATTTGTTATTATATGTATTATTGTTTTAATTATGTATAGTAATTTGTCTATATATTCATTTTTTAAGTGTGTATTATATTTGTTATTATATTTATTAATTTTTTTAAAATTTGTATTATATTTGTTATTATAGGTATTATATTTGTTATTATATTTGTTATTATATGTATTATAATTGTGTATATATTTATAATTTTTGTAATTTTGTATTATATTTGTGTATTTATTTTGAAACAAGAACAAATTAGAAATTTGAAGAAATGTGACATAAAATTGACTTTAAATTAAATATAAAATTTCAATTACAATGAAAAATTAGTGCCTTAGAAAACAGTAGTGCATTACAAAATGTAGACATGTGATGGTCCTCATAAGAATTCCGTAGTGATAAATCAATTTTTGTGAGGATGTTTTTAACCGTCAATTATCGCTTTAATTGGTATGTTATAATGATTTTCATGTTACAGTTCATCAATTATTATCTAGTTGTGTCTAATTATGCTATAATGATTTTGGCATTACAGTATAGCAATAATGAGTAACTTAGACAGAACATGGATGTATAGAACAATAACACATGATGGTTGCCTGAACCTTAAGTTTGTTGAAAGAGTTCAAGGTTTTATTAAATATACAAGCTCTCAACTTGCATACATGGACGGTCCAAAAATCAGATGTCTATAAAAGTGTAAACACAGGTGTTATCTTCCTACTGATGAAGTGCATCTCCATTTGATAAAAAAGGGAGTTGTAACCAATTATTTTGAGTGGACATGACACAGAGAGCCAATAATTTGTAGCACGTCCAGAAGTAATGAAGTTAGATCGCCAGTAAATGTATCTGAATTTTAAAGGTGGATGAATTTCTGACAAGCAATGTTTGTCCAACTGAAAATCCATATTTTTTCAAATGGTTTTTGATGCAGTGGGATATTCATTTCAGCTAAATTTACACAATGTCGAAGAAGAACCCAACCCAACTTCAAAAAAAGTTCATCGACTTACTTAATGCAACTGACTAAAAATTATGGCCAGGCTGTGATAACATGACTCAGTTAGGTTCTGTTGCTCATATTTTGAACATAAAATCTGAAGGTCATATTTCTGATCGTAGTTTAGATAAAATCCTGACTTGGTACAATGAATCATTGCCTTCGGATCATAAAATGGTTGACAATTTTTACAATATGAAAAAGCTTATTCTGGGCCTTGGTTTGCTAGTAGAAAAAATTGATTGCTGCAAGCTGGGATGTATGTTGTTCTCGGGACTTGATGTTAAATTACAAGAATGCAAATTTTGTAGTTAACTAAGGTTTGAACTAATAAATGCTAATAGAAAGCAGAAATTAGTACCATGGAAGTGGATGTATTATTTCCCGCTAACCCCGAGACTTCAGAGATTATATATGCCTCCGATGTTATTGTAGCTCACATGAGATGGCATAATGAACATGAACAGACGGATAGAATAATGAGATATCCATCGGATACAGTCGCATGGAAACATTTCAATAACATCCATGCCAACTTTGCTGCTAATAGTCGAAATGTGAGATTAGGTTTAAGCACTGATGGTTTTCAGCCTTTTAGGCAATAAGGCTAGCAATATTCATCATGGCCGATCATAATAATTCCTTATAATTTGCCTTCATGAATGTGTATGAATGAGGCTTACATGTTATTGACAACGATTGTGCCATGGTCGAAAAATCCAAAGTATAAAATTGATGTATTCCTACAACAATTGATATCTAAATTACAATAACGATCGAAATTCGGTGTGCTAACATATGATGTGTCCCTTCAATAGAATTTTATGAAGAGAGCAGATTTGATGTTGATGGTTAGTGATTTCCTTGCCTATGCTATATTGTCTGGATAAAGCATGGCTAGGAAATTAGCTTGCCCTTATTGCGGCAATGATTTGGATGCTTTTTATCTTCCTAATGGGTGTAAAACATTTTGGTTTCACAATCACAAGAAATTTCTTCCTCCAAATCACCCATTTAGACGTAATAAAGAAAGGTTCATTAAGAATAAAGTCGTCTAAGCACCTCTAACACCTAATAGATTTGGTGAACAAATATTGCAAGAGATTGATGAATTAGGGTTGTTGAAAGTGATAGAAGTTGAAGTTGAAGAAGTAAATGTCAAAATTGCCATATTGGAACTCGAATTTGATATGGCATAATTTAGACGTGATGCGTATTGAAAAAATATTTTTTGATAATATCTTCAACACCATAATAAACATTGAAGGGAGGACAGAAGATAATGCAAAATCACATGCTAATTTAAAATTGTTCTGCAAAAGAAATGAGTTAAATAGAGATCCTTGAATAGAAAAATATCCAAAAGCATGTTGTAATTTGGACAAGGGACAGAAGAAAGTTTTGTAAAATTCCAAAAGTTTCCGGATGGTTATGTATTGAATTTAGCAAGGTGCATGGACATGAGAAAGTATAAATTATTCGGAATGAAAAATCATGGTTACCACGTATTCATGCAAAGGCTAATGGCAGTTGCTTTTCTAGAATTATTGCCTCCAAATGTAACACCCCCGTTGGAAGGATGCCTATTGCCACGCGCACAAACTCATATACAAAACTCAAATACATATACATATACTCTGATCGGCATTCAGCAAGTGTACTGAATCGACATACCCAAGGGATTGTGTGTGTAAGTGAAGAAAATTAAATGTATGCTAAAGAATTCCCAAAAGTTTGAATTAATTTAGTAATCTATTGATTAAAATAAAAGAATTAAACAGCTAAAAAAAACAAGTGACAAGTAAACAAATAAAGCCAACAGTAAAAACTAATAACAAAAACTGATAACAGAATAAAACAAGCGAAAAATTCAAGAATGAAAAGAACGTTGCTCAGGTTCACTCACCCACCCCATACCCAAATGTGAATAAAATTAATCTAAGAATCCTATACGAAAGAAATTGGAATAACCCTCTTAACCCAAGCGTCCCATTCCGGAGTAAGCTATTCTATTTGCATGACGTCCCATTCCGGAGCAAGCCATACAACTAGCCTAAGCACGGGTCTAAAATCCTAAGTTTGGTTTGCTTTCCCATTCCGGAGCCAAACAACCCAAAACCTAATTATTTCACTCCTCACTCCAATCTTATACCATGAAAACCTGCACATCTAGATTTCCATTCCGGAGCAGTCCAAATGATACAGCAAACATGACAAAAAATCTGAAGATAATTGATCATGACATTCAATCCATACAACTCAATAACCAATAAAGATACATGAATTAAGTCATTCATCAAAACTAGAAATTAACTTGAAAATATACATCTCATAATTTGACAATAAGAACCAGTGAAATAAACCTTTCTTTCATATATTGAATATCAAAGCATGTTCAGAATTCACATCAAGGGTAGGGGATTCAGAGATCCCCTAAACAACTAAAAGACTACTCACGATCCATTACAAAATCAAAAGAATAAAGGAAAGAATAAACCCAGAAATTCATTGAGGCGGAAATCCCAGTTGAATCCCACGTTCTTCAATCTTCTTCTTTGGATCTTCAATGGAGAATTAAATTCAAAATTCTAGAAACCCGAAAATAAAACTCTCTTGAAAATAAATTATGTGAATCTGATGAAATATTCTTGATTTCTAATTCAAAACTAAAGACAAAAATTGGAAACCTAAAATTCAGAATAGAAGAACAACTCAGAAAATTCTCAATCTCCAAACTAATATGAAAAATAAAAAAAATTCGGAACCCTAGCCAAACAGAAAAATACGTTTATATAGTGTCAGAGTGGTCACGGTGGCAATGAAATCTATTGCCACCATGAGGTGTCGAGAACATTAATCTGCCTTTGCGCACAGGAGAGGGGTCACGGTGGCAATGAAATCTGTTGCCACCGTGAGGTCTTCAATTTTAGCTTCTGTCCAGGAAAAATTTATGTCACGGTGGCAATGAAATTTGTTGCCACCGTGAGGTACGTACTCAACTGATTCTGCCTTGGTGATTTTCATGTCACGGTGACAACCAAATAGGTTGCCACCGTGAGGTGTTTCATACTTGCATTCTGTCCAATGGGTCTCTATGTCACGGTCACAATGAGTTTTGTTGTGACCGTGACCCATGTAAGTCAGCTCCTGTTTTCAATTCCTTTTTATGTCACGGTCACAACCAATTTGGTTGTGAGCGTGAGGTATCTAGAACCACACCTGCAAAGACAAATCAAACTCCATCAAAAAGCTATCAATAATGCATCAAAATTCTAATTTGACTAAGATTAGCAAAATTAATCTAAAGGAAACATAACATGACAAAAAACACAACTAAACACCCAAAAATCATACGAAAACACTATCAAAACTAAGTACTATATTGAAGTTATCATACTCAAATAAGTTAAGGAAACAAATACTTTTAATTAAAGGATAACAAATCCATATATATAACCATATATTTTTTACAAAGGGATTTGTAGAAGATAAACATATACATATGCAAAATAATTCTTTACAAAATCTACATTTCCAGAATCATACTCCATATACAAAAATACAACGAAAGGCAAAATAACTCCAACTATAGACTTCTAGTGGCCGACCTGTAGATGTCCGACTCCAAAATGAACCTGCCACCAACACGGGAAAAGAGCTCGTGCTAAGCGATAACGCTTAGTGGGGAGGAACAACACATGCATGCACATATAATTGCAATATACACATAGATAAGCTTAAAAAAAATAACAAAAGCATATAAACATATACTACTCATGCTTATAACAATTATTCATCATACACCTATATCGGAAAGTAACCATTCATATCCAAGTAGTCAATATTTATGTAACAACAGGAATATAATCATATAACCATTCATATCCGAATACAAGTATTCCATTTCATCATGTCATAATGCATGTACTTATACATGTAACATATATTCATTTCATATAACTTATAGCTTCATATATCCATCTGGGAGCCCCTTATTACTCCAGGTAAGTCATTATTTTCAAAGGTAGTGCATTCCTTGTGAATTTTCACACTAGCTTTTCTTAGCGGGAAGTGCGTCCTTTTCGGATTTTCACACAGCCTTATGCCTTACTTTTGCCCGAAGTGAACCCAATTCAGTCCAGCGGCTTTTATTTTTATTTGCTTTTTTACTTTATTTTCTTTCGCTCTTATTTTCCTCTTGTTTCCTTTTTTAGATATGGCTACAAGAGAAGTTGAAGCTGCTGTCAAAACCACCTCCTAGGGTCATTAGTCAATATTCTCCGAGGCATTTTCTTCCTCGCCAGCGACTGTACTCATTTGCGACCCCCGACGAGGGCATTACCAAATTTAGCGAGGTAACCGATGAGGACATTAGCTTCATGAGCTCTTGGCTCCCCCTATCTGCTGCGATAGTTGATGGTTCTTCAGGATGTGTTCCCTTATGTGGGCTACGTGAGGCTACCTTTTACATCACGGCCCGACGCGCTCGATAGCTTGGGATGACTCAAGATGTGGTGAGAGTCCCTCTACCTTTCCGAGGCGGAATCTTATCTGCAGCTTTTGCCTCTCTGTACCATGATCTTTGGGATGAACTACCAGTGAAGACTGTCACTCCCTCTTTTGGTCATTAATCTATTGTTTTCACTAGCGCATACAAGAGATGGGTGCTCAGCCCTGCCATTGACAATAGGACTCAACGACTTAGACATTTGGCCGGCGAGAGTAGTAGTAGGGTTTAGTTCAGATTTGTATGCATTTTGAGCAATAATTTTCCTTTTAGAACAGAACTTAGAAAATAATATGAATGAATGAATTCAATTTTATTTCAGTTCACAAAATTGTGTACATCTCAGTATGATTTCAATATACATGATCGTCATTTAACATTGATTCAAATATGCAAAACTACATTTATTCAAGGAGCCAAATCTTGATAGCATCAACTCCTGTTACCAATCAGCCCACTCTGGTTTTCTTGATTGGACATTTTCGTTCGAGCCTCTAATTTTTTTCCCAGGATGCCTTTTTTCAGTTTTCACCCTGACGAGGCCACAAATTTTAGCACGGCCGCCTTTTTTCGAATTTCCACCTGTGGAGCTTTTATTCTCTTCTTTTGATTTTACTATCTTTAGCCATGGAACCTCTTGAGTCTATCGACGTTGATCGGTTCCTTAAACTCATTTCCATCGGTATCTGACAAAATTGCTGCTCCCTTTGATAACAGCTTCTTGAGGATGAATGGACCTTCCCATGTGGGCCTGAACTTCCCCCTTGTGTCTGGCGCGCCTGGTCTCATCTGCTTGAATACCAAGTCTCCCTCTTTCAATGGGTGCCTCTTGACTTTCTTTTCGAATGATCTGGCAAGTTTGTTCTGATAGATCTAATTATGGTAGTAGGCTCTCAACCTGCTCTCATCCAACATGTTCAAGTGTTGCAGCCACTGTTGTGCCCATTCAGGTTTCAAAGTTTGAGCTTCCATAACCACCCTCAGTGACTTGAGTTCGACCTCGACTGGCAATACTGCTTCCGTCCCATAGACCAAGGAATACGGTGTGGCTCCTGTTGAAGTTCTGATAGCCGTTCTGTAACCCTAGAGCGGAAAAGGTAACTTATCTGCCCAATCTTTATAATTCTGAACCATCTTGGCCAGGATTCTCTTGACATTCTTATTAGTGACTTTTACTGCTCCATTAGCTTGCAGACGATAAGGAGAGGACTTGTGATGCTCAATGCCATACTTCTGAAGTAACATCTTCATTTTGGCCATGAACTGGACCCCATTGTCAGATACCCCGTGGTGTGGGAGGCCATATCTACATATCAAATTCTTCTCGATGAATTTTGCCATATCCCGAGCATCAACCTTCTTGAAGGACTCGGCCTCTACCCACTTGGTAAAGTAGTTGACGGGGATTATGATATATCTATGTCAATTAGAGGCGGTGGGGCGCATCTCTCCAATGATGTCTATACCCCAAGCTGCGAACAGCCAAGGCGATGTCAAGCTATGCAATTCTAAAACGGGCACGTGCCTTAAGTCCGCATACTGTTGGCATAACTGACACTGTTTTACATACTTTGAGCAGTCTGCATCCATAGTGAGCCAGTAGAATCCTTGTGTGATGCACGCCGAACCCCGGTGAGCCCCGAACCACCCGCTTCTAGGGCTTTCGGGATGAGGTTCATGGAAACTTGCAAGTGAAATTGCAAGGGCATCTATTTTTTGCTACAAGGAGGTTTCATGGAGTAGTCACCCAATAGAACATTAGGAAAATTCATCTAGCCTCAGTGAGCCTAAGACAGCGCAGTTATGTCCATCAGAGGCAAGCCAGAGGTGTCTTGGAGGCCCCACCCTAACATTAGGGTGGCCCTCTTGGCCTCGTGCTTGGGCAAACCAGAGGTGTCTTGGAGATCCCACCCTAATAGAACATTAGGATGGCCCTCTCGCCTCGTAGCGCCTAGGACTGTGCAATTTTGAGTCTTTTTACGGGACACAAGAGGTGTCTTGGAGGCCCCATCCCAATAGAACATTGAGATGGCCCTCTTGCCTCGTTGAGCCCAAAGACCAGAGATGGTTCGGGACTTCCCATTTATTCATACCTTGGTTAAGTTTATAATTGAGTTTTATATTTAGCGTTTCATCTCATTTCTCATTCAATTTAATGCAATTAATTAAAGTGCATGTCAATCACATAATGGAAGCGATGAATAAAATAAGATTAAAATAAAGTACATGAAAATAAATACAACAAAACTAGGGGCGGAATACGACCCCCATTGTAAATAAAATACAAATCATACATAAATCGAGATATTGATTAAGAATGAGGACATTGGTCCTCGCATGTATACTTTTAAAAAAGTGTTAAACGTGATGGTTTATTTGGGTATGAAAAACTAGGACATTGGTCCCATTTTTATTAGGAAAAATGCCAAATTAATTAATAAAAACGTTTTTGTGATTTTCTTTTTATCGTGCCTAAATTAAACAATTTATTAAAGATTACATGGCCATCCATACTACTTGTGTGTTTCCCCACTAAGCGTTTATCGCTTAGCATGGTGGTTTATCCGTGCAGGTGCGGAGGATGGTGTTCTTTTGGGAGAGTCGTCGCTAGTCAAGCCAACATAAAGGGATTAGTGTTAGGGCTTTATTTTTGATAGCATGTTTATTCTTTTGTATCGGAACTCTCTTTATACCATTATTTTGTAAAGCTTCCGTAATTATATACTTTTGGGTTATGTAATTATTTTATTCGGGCTTTCGATCGGAACATTATTGTAACAAATTTTGCTATTGTAATGATTGATCATTCTGATGCTTTTGAAGGTTCTAATTTCTCCATAATGATGTATGGTTATTATGTACGAATGTATGCTTTGTATCTTTATCTGCTTGGTGACACACCCGGCTCATACAGCTTCTCACTCCTTAA
This sequence comes from Excoecaria cochinchinensis, assembly GCA_947683425.1. NCBI lineage: Eukaryota > Viridiplantae > Streptophyta > Magnoliopsida > Malpighiales > Euphorbiaceae > Excoecaria > Excoecaria cochinchinensis. The sequence continues at coordinate 13,077,420 of CANTUQ010000119.1, forward strand.
GGATGGTACGCCTACGTATGGGTAGGGGGTGTTATAGTTTTTGGTATCAGAGACAGGTTTAGGCGTTTCTGAGTGTTGTTGATGTGTTGAGGTGCATAGATGTGTATATGTCTAGATCTGTGTTGGCTGACGCGGTTGTCTTCTTGTTGTTTTAGATGGCTTCTAACTCTGCTCGTGGATCACTTGAGGAGTCCGCCGAGAGTGTGAACCCTCAAGCCGTGGATCCTTCAGTTTCTGTGTCGGCTCATCATGCTAGGGTCCAGCCCGAGGCTGCAGCCATGACTTTTGAGGCTATGTTCAAGCTATCACAGGACATGGCTAGGGTCTTGGAGAGAGTGACTGCTCCTAGAGCCCCTATAGAGAGTTTGAGAAGGGCTGGTGCTGAAGATTTCTATGGCACGGGTTTGGATGAATCTAAGTTAGCTGAGAAATGGTTAGACAAGGTGAAGCGTACCTTGAGAGAGATTCGGTGTCCTCCTGATTAGCAGGCAGAGTGTGCAGTGGCTTTGCTACAAGGGTCAGCTTTTGAATGGTGGGAGTTAGTTTGCAGGCATGCTCAGTTGCCCGATCCAGTTACATGGGATTTCTTTGCAAGGGAGTTCACGAACAAGTATGTGACTCAGACATATAAGGATGCTAGGTGGGAACAGTTTCTGAGTTTGAAGCAGAGGGCTATGTCGGTCTCAGAGTTTGAGAAGGAGTTTAACCGGTTGGCTAGGTATGATCCTGAAGGTATTATGACGGATGAGTTCCGGATTAGGCATTTTGAGGCAGGATTGAATAAGTCCTTGAGAGCTATGTTGATTTCCTTGATGAGCACTCCAAGGGTGAATTATTATCAGATTGTGGAAGCTGCTGTTAGAGCCGAGAGATCAGAGTCTATGTTGAGAGAGAGGGCTCAGAGGAGAAATCCTTCTCGTGGTGGTTCATCTTCATCATCCTCGGGTAAGAGATCTAGGAACCCGCAGGATGAGTCATCATCTGGTCTGGCCACTAGAGGTAGAAGACAGGGTTCTGCAGCGGTATCTGGTTCTAGTGGAGGTGGTAGATCTGAGCCTATTCCCATATATTTGCATTACAGTAAGGCTCATCGGGGTGAGTATAAGTGGCTCACTGGTGGGTACTTCAAGTGTGGGAGCACTGAGCATCTTCTGGCTAGTTGTCCGAGATTGAATGAGGAATTGGGTTCCCAGAGAGAGGCCAGCAGGTTTGGTTTTAATGCCACACATGCTACTCGCGGTAGAGGCTGAGGTAGAGGTTGAGGCGGTCGACCTAGAGAGGCAGCTACATCAGAGTCTGTTGAGCGTTAGTTGCCAGTCGCAGCTAAAGCCTATGCTGTGAGAGCCAGAGAGGAGCAGGATGTGCCCGATGTTATTGCTGGTAAGTTCTTACTCCATGACACTGAATTGTATGCTCAAATTGTGGTTCCACACACTCATACTTGTGCACGGATAAGATTGTTGATAAGTTGCATGTGGTAGATCAGCTAGATTATGAGATATGTGTGACCAGTCCATTAGGGCATAGTGTCAATGTGAGTAGAGTCTATAAGAATTATCCTTTGTTGGTTGAGGGAGTTGTGTTTCCAGCGGATTTGATTGAGTTGCCTTTCAGTGAGTTTGATCTGATTCTGGGTATGGACTGGTTGGGTAAGCACCGGGCTGTAGTTGATTGCCATAGGAAGATGGTGGTGCTTCGGGACAAGGATCGGTCTTCTGTATTTGTTAAAGTTTTGGGTGCTAGTTTTTTGAACAATGTAATTTCTGCGATGCAAGCTAAGAGGTTTATTAGGAAGGGTTATGAGGCTTTCCTAGCGGTTGTATTGGATTCCAAGAGGGATCAAGTTCGGATTGAGGACATCCCGGTTGTGCGGGAGTTTAGTGATATGTTTCTGAGTGAATTACCGGGTTCACCTCCTGAGAGAGAAGTTGAGTTGTCCATAGAGATTATGCTGGGTACCGCTCCCTTATCAAAAGCACCTTATCGGATGGCTCCTATAGAGTTGAGAGAACTCAAAACTCAACTATAAGAGCTATTAGATAAGGGGTTCATTCAACCCAGCATATCTCCATGGGGAGCTCCTGTTTTGTTTGTTAAGAAGAAGGATGGGTCCTTGCGGATGTGTTTCGACTATAGGCAGATCAATAAGGTCACAGTGAAAAACAAGCATCCTTTGCCTAGAGTTGAAGATTTGTTTGATCAGCTTCGAGGTGCGGGTGTCTTTTCGAAGATTGATCTTTTGTCGGGTTACTATTAGTTGCGAGTTAAGGATGAGGATGTGGTTTAAACTGCATTCCGGACTCGATATGGCCACTATGAATTCCTTGTGATGCCGTTTGGTTTGACCAATTCTCCAGCGGCATTCATGGATTTGATGAACAGAGTGTTTAGGCCATACTTAGATCAGTTTGTAGTGGTGTTTATAGATGACATCTTGGTGTATTCTAAGAATGAGAGTGAGCATGAGGAACATCTTCGGTTGGTTTTGCAAGTTTTGAGGGAGCATCGGTTGTTTGCCAAGCTTAGTAAGTGCGATTTTTGGATTCGGGAAGTGTCATTTTTGGGTCATGTTGTTTCGGCTAGGGGTATTCAAGTTGATCCGGCTAAGATTGAGGCGATAGTTGATTGGAAAGCGCCTAGAATGTTCAGGAAGTGAGGAGTTTCCTTGGTTTGGCTAGATACTACCGTTGGTTTATTAAGGGTTTTTCAGTGATTGCTGCTTCGATGACGAGGTTGTTAAGAAAAGGCGTCAGGTTTGAGTGGTCGGATAAGTGTCAGGCTTATTTTGAGCGGCTGAAGAAGTTGCTAGTCGAGGCTCCTATGCTTACTCAACCCATCTTGGGTAAGGAGTTTGTAATGTATAGTGATGCTTCAGGTGTCGATCTTGGCTGTGTTTTGATGCAAGAAGGTAAGGTTGTGGCTTATGCTTCTCGTCAGTCAAAGCCACATGAGAGGAATTATCCGACACACGATTTGGAGTTAGTAGCTGTTATCTTTGCTCTGAAGATTTGGCGCCATTATCTGTATGGGGAAAAGTGTAGGATCTTTATAGACCATAAGAGTTTGAAGTATTTCCTCATGCAGAAGGAGTTGAACATGAGACAGCGCCGTTGGATTGAGTTGTTTAAGGACTACGACTGCATAGTTGATTACCATCCGGGTAAGGCTAATGTAGTTGCTGATGCTTTGAGTGGGAAGTCGATTTCATCTTTGTTCCTGAGATAGTTTAGATGGAGGTTTGATTCAGATGGAGCTTTGATTGCTCAGTTGAGAGTGAAGCCTACCTTGAGACAAAGGATTATGGATGCTCAGAGGGATGATGAGAGGCTACAGCAAATTGTGCAAGAGGTCAGATCGGACAAGCAGTCAGATTTCTCAGTTCTGGATGGAGTGTTGATGTATAGAAACCGCTTGTGTGTGCCTGAGGATGAGGAGTTGAGGAAACAGCTATTGAGTGAGGCATATAGTACGGTTTTTACTATGCATCCTGGCAGTGAGAAGATGTACCGGGACATGAAGCAGTTTTATTGGTGGTCCGGCATGAAGAGGGATATTGTGGATTTTGTGTCTAAGTGTTTGACATGTCAGCAGGTAAAGGCTGAGCATCAAGTTCCTTCGGGATTGCTTACGCCTTTATCCATTCCCAAGTGGAAGTGGGATAATATAGCCATGGACTTTGTATCTGGTTTGCCTTTGACTCAGAGGAAGCATGATTAAGTTTGGGTGATAGTGGATCGGCTTACGAAGTCAGCTCATTTCTTGCTAGTGAGAGTGGACTATCCAATGGATAGGTTGGCCAGTATCTATGTGGATGAGATAGTTTGGTTACATGGAGTGCCATTGTCCATAGTTTCAGATCGGGATCCGAGGTTTACTTCAAAGTTTTGGAAGGAATTGCAAAGGGCTTTGGGTACCAAGTTGAATTTTAGTACAGCATTTCATCCTCAGACAGAAGGGCAGTCCGAGCGGGTCATTTAGATTCTAGAGGATATGTTGAGAGCTTGTGCTTTGGATTTTCCAAGTAGTTGGGACAGATATATGTCACTTATGGAGTTTATCTACAACAATAGTTATCAGTCGAGCATCGATATGTCACCGTATGAGGCTTTGTACGGTCGGCAGTGTAGGACTCCGGTTTGTTGGACCGAGTTATCCGAGTGTTCAGTGATTGGACCAGGGTTGGTCAAGGATACTGAGGAGAAGATCCGAGTTGTGCAGCGAAATTTGGAAATGGCTAAGGATCGACAAAAGTCTTATGCCAACTTGAAGAAGAAAGATGTGCAGTTTGAGGTCGGGCATAAGGTTTTCCTTAAAGTTTCGCCTTGGAGGAAAGTGCTTTGGTTTGGAAAGAAAGGTAAGCTTAGTCCTCGCTTCATTGGTCCTTATGAGATTTTGGCTAAGGTTGGCCCGGTAACCTATAGATTGGCTTTACCGATGGAGTTGGCGAAGTTGCATGATGTGTTCCATATTTCGATGCTACGTCGGTACAGATCAGATCCTTCACATGTTCTTTCGGTTCAGGATGTACAAGTGCAGCCATATTTTTCTTATGATGAGGAACCGAGAGCCATCCTAGCTCGAGAAATGAGACAATTGAGGAGTAATAAAATCCCATTGGTAAAAGTGTTATGGAACCATCATGGATTCGAGAAAGCGACTTGGGAACCAGAAGAGTCGATGAGAGCTCAGTATCTGCATTTGTTCAGTTTAGGTGAGAATTTCGAGGACGAAATTCTTGTTAGTAGGGGAGAGTTGTCACACCCCATTTGCCCCTTAGTAGTATGAGCCTATTTGTGTGTGCATGCATTATGTGTTTTGGGCATGTCATAAGGGTATTTTGGGTAAAATGTATGTTTTAAGGGTTTTGTTAGCATGTGGATGCATGTATGTTATTAGGGTGTGAATTACATGGGATATGTTTGTGTGTGCATGAGCATACCATTGTAGGGTGTGAGTAGTGGTGTGGTGGTTGTGTGCTTTACTCACACACTATTAGGGTGTTTTAAGTTGGGATTGTATTGTGTGTAATGTATGCATGTCTTTTGGGTGTGAGTGATTAATATCCACCACTAGAGAGATGCCAAGTGTCTAGGGTTAAGAAGAAGGATAAGTAAAAGAAGAAAGAGGAAGGGAAAGGCAGTAACTTCATCTTTCCCGTTCTCTTCTTCTCCATTTCTTCTTTTTCCTCTTTGCACTTCTTTTGTTTGCCCTAAAATGGATTCAAAACTTTGGTGGTGGAAATTGATCACTTCTTGCATAATTGGTAAGTTTAGTACATATTTTCATCTTTTTCTTCATCTTCTTCTACATTATAGTTTGGATTTTAATCTAGGGTTTGTTCTTTGTTTGTATTTTGGGTGTTCTTCAGTGTATTGTATTTAGCTGAGCCTCCTAGCGATCCCAAGGGGAAAGAGAAGGCTGGGAGTAGTGGAACCAAGTGATTGAAGCTAGGATTACAGGTTTGGGAAAATTGCATTTACTGGGTTTTTGCTGTGTTTGATTATCTACTGTGTATTTGCTTTGTTTGATTCTTTTGATGATGATTTGATGTATTGATATTGCATGTTGGGATTTGAATGAATGGGTTTTGATTGTGGTTAATGCATGAGGATTGGAACCTTGAGGATGAGCTTACTGTTAATTTTTTGGGTTTTAATATTTCAAAGTTTTGATTTAGTTAATATCTATTTTGGATGGGTAATTGTTAAGGAAGTGATTTTGGATTATTTATGTTGGTTTTTGCATGCTTGAGATGCTAATTCCAGGTAAGAATGATTTGGATTTGAGTTGGGATGATTTCTGGGAATTCTGGGTGAATTGCACGACGTTAGGGTTTTGAAAATTGGAAAATTGCATTAGCTGTCTCTTCCGTGATTTCGTTTCCTTTGTTTGCTGTCTTGTCCGAGTCATGCTTGGGCGTGTGAGTCGTGTCCATCTTCCTCTTTTTCTTCTCTTTTACGCCATCTGAGGGAGCAGTGAGAGAGCTTGAGCACGAGTCGTGCTCTAGAACACAAGACGTGCTCCAGCAGAGAGCATGAGCATGAATAGTGCTCGAAGAGCACGATCCGTGATCATGCCTGAGGGACTCAGCACGAGTCGTGCTCCTCAAGCACGACTTGTGTCCCTCAAGGCTTCTGTCCCTCCTATTTTTCATCAAACTTAAATGTGTGCTTTCAATTCTTTTTCCCTTGTTTCTGTAGTGTACTTTTATGTGTTATTAATTTGTAAATGATATAAATGGTATTTTAACTTAGCCAAATAATAAGTAATGTATACGATATTGCATGTTATAAGTTGTTGAATGATATTGGGTTATGCATGTCTTATTTATGATTTATTGATATGAATGTGAGTATAATTATGTATTACTCTTGCAAACATGATTTGAATGATGCATAACCTGCTAGAGTCAAGTAAGTGGATAGTTAGGCATGCCTAATAGAGTCTTAAGCTGCAGCCTCAGTTCCGTTTGGACCCCGATCAGGTCCCCGTTTGGTTCCTCGCGAACCCCTCAGTATTTGGATCTTGTTAAAGGTCCCCTCAGTAAAATGTTTTGTAATTGATAAAGTGAAATGGTTTTTGATTCGTACCTGTAAGGTACTGTCAGTATTCGATTCGTACCCGTAAGGTACTGTCCGTATACTCATTAACCACTATTGTGAGTCAGCAGGTGTTCTGTTCACTTTAGTTTGCTCCAATGTGGTTATACGAATGTGATATCCGAATGAGTATGATAATGAGATGAATGATCAGTTAATGTAATGATGAATGTGAGTATGGATGTGAGCTTATGTTATTGAAAGTATGGCTTTTATATGCAAGAATGTATAATTACTTGCTATGATTATCTGCATTTACTTTTGTGAATGTGTTATGCCTCGACGACCATTGTGAATGGCCGTCCATACTACTTGTGTGTTTCCCCACTAAGCGTTTATCGCTTAGCATGGTGTTTTATCCGTGCAGGTGCGGAGGATGGTGTTCTTTTGAGAGAGTCGTCGCCAGTCAAGCCAACACAGAGGGATTAGTGTTAGGGCTTTATTTTTGATAGAATGTTGATTCTTTTATATCGGAACTCTCTTTATACCATTATTTTGTAAAGCTTCCGCAATTATATACTTTTGGGTTATGTAATTATTTTATTCGGGCTTTCAATCAGAACATTATTTTAACGAATTTTGCTATTGTAATGATTGATCATTCTAATGCTTTTGAAGGTTCTAATTTCCCCGTAATGATGTATGGTTATTATGTACGAATGTATGATTTGTATCTTTATCTGCTTGGTGACACACCCGAATCATACAACTTCTCACTCCTTAAGGATGGTATGCCTACGTATGGGTAGGGGGTGTTACACTAACCCTCCGTGGAGTGGTAGTGCCGTCATCATGCTAACCCTTCTGAAGTGGTAGTACCGTGGTCGTGCTAACCTTCCATAGAATGGTAATGCCGCCATTGTGCTAACCCTTCTGAGATTTAAAGTGGTAGTGTCGTGATCGTGCTAACCCTCTATAGAGTGGTAGTGCCGTCATCGTGCTAACCCTTCTGAAATGCTAGTGTCGTGGTCGTGCTAACCTTCCATAGAATGGTAGTGCCACCATCGTGCTAACCCTTCTGAGATTTGAAGTGGTAGTGCCGTCATCGTGCTAACCCTCCAAGGAGTGATAGTGTCGTTATTATGCTAACCCTTCTATGATTTGAAGTGGTAGTGCCGCCTGAGAGGTCTTTGGATTTGATGCTTGGATTGATATTAGGATTGATGTAGCCACTCGCGTTTTGCCGGTGTCCGCATCGAATCTCTCTTACTACAAAATTGGAAAGCCAAATATGCAGGAGAAATAGTGAGCATGCACGTGAAATGTATGTGTTATGTAGAAATGTAGGATAAGAATTCATCTAAGTGGATGTGATGCGCGCCGAACCCCGTGGCGCCCCGAACTGCCTGCCTTCAAAGCGATCGGGAGGAGGTTCATGAAAACTTGTAAGAAATTACAAGTGCATCCATTTTGGGCAACAAGGAGGTTTCTTGGAGTCGCCACCCAATAGAACATTGGGAAAGGTCGTCTAGTCAGTGAGCCTAAGACAGCGCTGCTATATCCATTATAGGCAAGCCGGAGGTGTCTTGGAGGTATCCACCCTAATGATAGGATGGTCCTCTAGCCTGACGCTTGGGCAAACCAGAGGTGTCTTAGAGGTATCCACCTTAATAGAACATTAAGATGGCCCTCTCACCTCATGGCGCCTTGGATTGTGCAAGTTTGATCATTTTACGAGACACAAGATGTGTCTTGGAGGTTTCCACCCCAACAAAATGCTGAGGTGGCCCTCCGCCTCATTGAGCCCAAAGACCAGAGTAGGTTCGGGACTTTCCATTTATTCATACCTTGGTTAATTTTATAATTGAGCTTTGAATTTAGCATTTCATCTAATTTCTCATTCAATTCGGTGTAATTAAATTAAAGTGCAAATTATCCATTCAAGGGAAAGCAGTAAATAAATAAAGCATAATTAAAGTAAAGTGCATGAAAATAAATTACAATAGAACTAGGGGCAGAATACAACCCCCATTGTAAATAAAATACAAATCATACATAAATCAGGATATTGATTAAGAATGAGGACATTGATCCTCGCATGCATACTTTAAAAAAGTGTTAAAAGTAACGATTTATTTGGGTATGAATTATTTAGAAAAAAATGCCAAATTAATTAATAGAAATGTTTTTGTGATTTTCTTTTTAGCGTGCCTAAAATAAATAATTTTATTAAAGATTACATGGAAAAATAAATGAAAAAGCCAAATAAACGAAATATTACAAATAAAGCAATTAAATATCTAACCCAAACGAGCCTTCCGGATAGTTAATACACTCATGTCTTAAAGCAATCTCTAACGGAGTGCGAGGAACAATCGGAGTCCTTATCATCACCATTTCTGTAACACATCACAGAAATAAATAGATAGTTAATACACTCATGTATAAACATATATGATTGAAACTCATTTCAACCAACAATAAGGACAGATCCACAAAAATTTTCAAAAATATTTTTCAAAGTAATTTAAAGGCAGAAAACACATTTTCCATAATTTTTATAATATTTTTAATAATTTAAAAATAAGAATTTATTTTCTGGTCATCAAAAAATTCTGGAAAAATAACCAAAAAATAAGAAAAATTTTGAAAAATGGTTTCGTAAAAAACCGGAGCTGATTTGGTGGTCGGAGGAGGCCGCACGCGCTCACACGCACCGCCAGGGGGAGGAGTGACGCGCTCACGTGCCTCACGCGCGCCTCCCATCTGCCCTGCCACGTGGCACAACCCTACGGTGCCACGTGTCAGAACGCCATTGGTCCACCTGATTGCCACATGGCAAAAGGTGGACATATCATTGCCCATGTGGCACGACACCTGTCCGCCACGTGGCAATCACCCATTGGTCCACGTGGCGGCAGTGACATGTCACCATGCTGACATGGCACGACACGTGGCATGATCCCATTCGTCCACGTGTCACCCCCGGAGTGATCCACGTGGCAGCTGGTGGACCCTGTCTGTCACGTGGCATGACCTGGGTCAGCCACATGGCCGAATCCCATTGGGCCACGTGTCCACAGCTGTGGACCCGTATTGCGCGCGTGTGGGCCACCGCCCACGCGCACGCGCCCTACGAGTAATGGCGCGTGCAAGCCACGCGCCGCCTTCCCGCCGGATTCTGGACTCCGGATTTTTTTCGATGGGCGGTTTTTGGGGTCTGTGATCGCAATGGTATGGTCAAAAATTACAAATCTCAATTTTAAGTCTAGCGTTTTGAATACCCATATTCATCCCCTCAATTTACGGTACACATACACGAATTTTTAGACCCGAAGAATATATACAAATATATATTTTAACACGAAATAAATATATATCGGGTTCAAGCATCCTAGATCTACCAATTTTACACAAAATTTTAGATCCAGTTTTAGCCACATGCCAGGAGCCAAAAAATTGGCTCTGATACCAATGAAGGATTTATATACCAACATGCCACATGCATATATGGAGGTAACATAAACAGGTTATATGCTACCTACCTCTTGTAGCGCAGATACTTTGGCGGAAGCGATTACAAGGATCCCTTTTGGCGTCACTAGTCTGGCTGATATCCACAAGCGGGATTACGGCAACTAGATCACAGTCTAAAAGCCACTTGGAGTACAAAACCGGCGAGGGGTGAAACCGACAGAGTTTCGGTATATGGAAGATATCTCTCTTACTTCCTCAAAGGAAGAGCCTCCTATTTATAGGCATACCTCTCCCAAAAGAGATGAATGCCCCATAAATAGGAGCACTAACTCCCATTAGGGGAGTTACTCCCTTTAATTATAATTAAAGGGGAGGTTATGAGGAAGAGGAAAATCAAGGGACATAAACCTTTGATTTTCTCTAATTATGGAACTCTTTCCACTTTAGTAGGATTTCCGGACTGGTAAATATATTCCGGATCAACCCGAGAAGTCATGGGCGCATCCCGACTCCAACATCTCCCACTCGCACATGACTGAACGATTTTCAGTCGGGTTCTCCAGTTATACCGGCAGATAGACCGTGTGACCAGCATACATCGAGAGCACTAGTGCTATACACCTGTTAGGGATATATAGCGTCTCGAAAAGACGAGATCCTCTTGTACACGTATGCCAAAACTCTAGACCGCCTTCTCACATTCATTGTTTTAACTCATGATCTCATAAAACAATTTTCGTGGTCACTATTATGTCTCTACTCATAGAAACCACAATAGGCATGCCGGTGAACCACGAAATAATTGAATGTGATCAAAAGGCTATCTTCCCCTCTTACTATATGCCATCCATCAAGATTCAGCTCGCTTTTCTAGTCAGGTCCACCAGACCGAAATTATTCCATGGCCTTTTGGAAACTAACTAAGTTAGCCACACTAAATCATACTTCAGGGATAAGTTAAGGGTTCTAAGGGTCGAAAAAATAGTAGGGTCTCACAAAAGGAAAAGTTGAGATCAATAATATTGACTTTCCATCCCTTGGTCACATAAGCACACATGGTATAAAACATGTGTTATGGTGTTCATTCCTTCCCTTAAAGGAGCGCATGTCTTACATTTAAAATGTATATATAACACCATACAGAAGCGTAAGGTTGCGATGCACCGAATCATCCAACTTTAGTCTGCTTACTTAAGGACTACTTCTGGTTTTTAAGACAGAGCATGGTAGTTGCATATAATTTACCATCGGATTCCATACAATCCTTATTTGGATCTCAATCCAAAGCATACAACTTTATGTATGTCTTTATCTCACACCTTAATAAGACTCATCTTATAATTTTTGAAAGACGGCACTTTTATTTTGAACAGGCTCTCGAGCAATTTCATATGTTCAAAATTTACCTCATCTTAGTCTTTGCCAACTTATTGACAAAACTAAGGTAAACACCCTTATGAGTGGGCTACTTTTCTGTCTGACATGCTCAATCACAATAAATAACAGTAAATGTTTACACATAAACATTCACATTCATGTATCGCCAACAATGAACTTTCGTTATTATTCGCAAATAATAATGTTAAGGGATTATATTAAAGTATAACAGTACCAACTAAATTCTACGCAAACCTCGAGATCTAATGTGTCTCTCAAAACACATCTCTCATTATAGGTTTACTCAATGGATCTGTATGCATAGAAACATACTGTAAGTTCACTTCTCCTCGTGTAACAATATTTCTCGTATATTGATACTTAAATGTCGATATACTTAGCTTTACTATAAGCTATCAACGACTGACTGTCACTGTAGACTGCTATCGGTACCTCTGAGGCAGTTACTCTTAAATGGCTCACAAAATATTTTTGCCAAACTGTCTCTTATACTACAGCTGAGGAAGCGACAAATTCAGCTTCTATTATTGATAGAGCTACACAGGTTTGTTTCTTGCTACTCTATGAGATGGCACCCTTACCAAGCAAGAATAAAAAACCTAAAATGGATTTGCTCTAATCCACATCTCCTACCCAAACAATATCTCTGCATTCTCTTAATCGCAGACCCATGCCTCAAAAATAGAGAAAATAATCAGCTGTACTTTTGAGGTAGTTAAGTATCCTTTCCACTGCTTTCCAATGTGCTTCGCCTAGGTTAAATTGATATCTGCTTACTATACTCACTGCATAGCATATATCATATCTTGTATGCAATATTGCATACATAAGATTACCCACAGCACTGGCATATGGAATATTCCTCATACGTTCCATCTCTTTCGGCATCTTAGGACATATCTCTTTCCTGAGAAACTGATTCTTAGCAACAGGGGTATCAATGGGCTTGCAATTTCGCACATTAAATCATTCAATGACTTTGTTGATATATTTCTCTTAAGAAAAGAACAACAACCTTATCAAATGATCTTTTGAAATTTTAACTTCAAGAATGTAATATGCTAGACCCATATCAAAGTTGGACAATAACCATTCTTTGATTTCATTTACGTACCTTTTGTTATTTCCAGCTATTAGTATGTCGTCTACGTACAATGTTAAAATGACAAAATTACTTTTAGAGCTTTTATTATAAACACAATGGTCATGATCAATCATGTTGAACCCATTCGACATGATTGTCTCATAAAATCTTAAATACCATTGTCTTAAAGACTGCTTGAGGCCATAGATTGAACTCATCAATCAGCAAACCTTATGTTCGCTGCCTTTTTCTACGAAACCTACAGGTTGATCCATGTAAATTTCTTCATACAGTTCTCGATTGAGAAAATCAGTCTTTATATCCATCTGATGTAGCTCTAGGTTCAAACTCGCCACTATGGCTAGAATTAACCGTATGTACATAAATCTTACAACATATGAGAATGTCTACTCATAGTCAATCTCTTCCTGTCGTATGAACCCCTTAGCGACTAGCCGAGTCTTATATCTTTTGATACTACTTTTCAGCTTATCACTTTACTTTGAGAATACATTTATTCCCAATTTGTATCCTTCCACTATATCAACTAGTTCTCAAACTTGGTTTGATCTCATTGATGCTTTTTTTTATTGCTTTAATTCACTTTCCTTAAATGGGCATGAAAAAGCCTTTTGAATATTTTTATGCTCTTTCTTTGTCTTGTGGGATAACTAAAAGGACTCTATTCGAGCCTTAGATCTCAAATCGTCGGCGCATAACTTTTTTTTCCTTTTAGATTTTCGCAATTCTGAATCTTGATAAACATGTCTCATATATTCATCTTAATTCAAAATGCTCCCACTGGGACCATGTTCCCTTACTCCCACTGGAGTTAGGAATACCATATTCTTTCCTCCCACTGGAGTGAAAAATACTCCCACTTGAATCAGGATCTCGAACATCCGGATCATTTGGAGGATGAAGGCCTTGACCTTTTCCTCTAATTTCCTCCCACTCGGATGGAGTGATCCTGATATTCTTTTCCTGAGATTAATATAAAGTGAAATCCTAATTCACTTTGCCCAACTTTGGAAATTTATTCTCTAAGAATATAATGACTTGTGATCTGAATTCTGTCACAATGCCATTTTCTTGCTCACCCATGAAAATGTATCCTTTTGATACTTTAGAATATCTCACATAGATACTATTTCTATCTCTTGGTCCCAATTAACCAATTTTACATGAGGTATCATGGATGTAAACAGAACAACGCTAAGGTCGTAAATGGCTTAGGTCAGCTTGTCGACCAGTTCACAACTCATAAGTTATAGATGTGATAGAGATAGAAGGCACTTGGTATAAAAACATATGTGGTAGTCAATAAATTATCTCCCCGATAGGAGATTGGCAAATCTGCCTCTGCCATCATAGATCTAACCATATCTAGGAGAGTCCTATTTCTCCTTTTCGCAACACCGTTTTGTTGTGAATTTCTAGAATGAACAACTGATGTTCAATCACTTTTCATCACATGAAGCTTTAAATTTATCTGTAGGATATCACCGACCTCTATCAGTTGTTAAAGCTTTGATCCTTTTATCTAATTGATTCTCAACTAACTTCATAAAAGTCTTGAAGCAACACAATACTTTTGGCTAGTGAGCAATCAAATTGAAATGACCATACCTAGTATAGTCATCTATAAAAAGTGATGAAATAGTAGGCCCCATGCCTTGCCCTCACATTCATTTGACCACATTCATCAGAATGAACTAACTGCAATAGAAATTTAGCTCTAGTTCCTTTATCGAATGATTTTCTTATTATTTTCCTCAAATAGTCATGGTACACATCCATAACAATGAAATCATTCAGCATTTAACCAGAACCATCATAATCATCATTTAAGTATAAGCATATACCGTTATCCTCAAAACATAAATTGAAAACAAATTTCAATAAAGTAAGAATAGAAATAGAACTCTTAACAAAGGTATCTTGATCCTTTTCTCTTGAATCTATCACTCACAAAGAATGAAATTCTGAGTTGGATACATAAATTTCACTCACTCTTGAGTCAAAATATTGTATCTGTTTGGGCACAGTGCAATCTCTTGCATAATGACCTTTCCGTTTGGCAATTAAAATATTTCACTCTTGAAACATTTACCGTGTTTTTGCCTTAGGACCTTTCGTGATTCTATTCCTTTTACTTTTCAGGGTCTCAAGCCTTTTCCTTATCCTTATTGTTGAAGCTTATTATCTTGTTCTAGTTAGAACTCATTTCACCAGAATAATACTATGCCATATGCACAATGACATTGACCTTAATCAGTGCCAAATAATCCTATCCAACCTTCAAATGACAAGCGACATCCTCAAATGTCTCAATGCTTGTCCGTTTGAGTTAGTTGCATCTTTATATGCTCCTAACTTTTGGGTAAGGAATAGATAACAATTAGTACCTATTGCTCATCAGTCAACTTATGACCAATCTCACTAAGCTTACTAATCATTTTTTATCTCTCATAGATGTTTTCGCATCGAACAATCAGACTTCTTCTGATAAGTATCAAATTTGATCATCAATGATCAAAAATATTTAGTTAGAGACACACCTTTAAACTTTTCTCGCAAAGCTATTCACGGACCCATTGCATGTTGATACTTGTTGAACTACTTAGTGATATCATCTATTGCACTTAGCAAGATGACACGAGCAGTGAAATTCTTCTTTTTCTATGCCACATAGGCATTATGGTCTCGCCTATACTGTGATGTAGTGCCATTTTTAGGTTCAGCCATAACCGAACTTAAGGGTCCAAGAGCCTATTGCTCTTCAAGCACACACTGGATTCTCATACTCCAGAATTCACAATTATCACCATTCATCTTTATACTTGTATGAAGTTCTATGATAATTGATTTGGAAGCAGTATCCATTAGGATCCTCTGATCTCAATACATGCTATTTACTATGCATCTGAAATAATAACATAGTAAAGTTTTCTATCAGGCTTCAATTCGAAAAAGCTACTAATAGTATCCAATTACCCTCTAAGTCCTAATGTCCAACCTTACAAGTTAAAATTTCATGCATAGTAAATCTGAATTATTAGATTATTAAGTTCTCAAACTTAAGAGGGGAATCCTATTGGTTTAAATTTATTAAGCCTCCACTTAATAAACATGCAATCATTTTACTCATAAAATAATGCAAGGCAATTAACAGTTAAATAAACACATTTATTATAAAGTTAAATGCTATCATAATAAATAAACTCATTCATTCAACCAATATATATAAAAAAAATCCAATAATCCAAAATATGACACTCATGTCAAAATAACAATAGGAAACATAAATCCTCTTTTAATAAAATCAAACGCTAACCAAGATTGACACTCATGTCAACTAATCTAAAAGTCTAGATTTTCACAAAATCTTTCTTGACACTGGGACTGATTCTTTGACCATCTTCATTAATTCATCAGGTAACTCATAAGTTCGTTGATGAAACCATAGACGATGCACATTACGTCCACTTCTCAATTTCATCACAGATGTGGTGTTGCTCCTCAACACTCCTCTTTTGGCAACTCTAGCCAAAAAGTGGATGATAGATTTTCTATAAATTCTATCTCCAATATACCAGGTAGTTTCCAATAACTCCCTGAGTTCTGGATGATATTCAAATGAGTCAGCCAATGCTTTTATCAGGACTCTATCATTCTTTCCCATACATAAACCACCTAACCAAATGCACTCCTGCATTTCTTCATGCGTAAACATTATGTGATGCACAATTGCATCAATGTCATCAGCTCGGATCTTCCTTCGCATTCTTGTGTTGCTTACTAAACGCACTTTTCTTAAAGCAATCTCTAACGGAGTGCGAGGAACAATCGGAGTCCTTATCATCACCATTTCTGTAACACATCACAGAAATAAATAGATAGTTAATACACTCATGTATAAACATATATGATTGAAACTCATTTCAACCAACAATAAGGACAGATCCACAAAAATTTTCAAAAATATTTTTCAAAGTAATTTAAAGGCAGAAAACACATTTTCCATAATTTTTATAATATTTTTAATAATTTAAAAATAAGAATTTATTTTCTGGTCATCAAAAAATTCTGGAAAAATAACCAAAAAATAAGAAAAATTTTGAAAAATGGTTTCGTAAAAAACCGGAGCTGATTTGGTGGTCGGAGGAGGCCGCACGCGCTCACACGCACCGCCAGGGGGAGGAGTGACGCGCTCACATGCCTCACGCGCGCCTCCCATCTGCCCTGCCACGTGGCACAACCCTACGGTGCCACGTGTCAGAATGCCATTGGTCCACCTGTTTGCCACATGGCAAAAGGTGGACATATCATTGCCCATGTGGCACGACACCTGTCCGCCACGTGGCAATCACCCATTGGTCCACGTGGCGGCAGTGACATGTCACCATGCTGACATGGCACGACACGTGGCATGATCCCATTCGTCCACGTGTCACCCCCGGAGTGGTCCATGTGGCAGCTGGTGGACCCTGTCTGTCACGTGGCGTGACCTGGGTCAGCCACGTGGCCGAATCCCATTGGGCCACGTGTCCACAGCTGTGGACCCATATTGCGCGCGTGTGGGCCACCGCCCACGCGCACGCGCCCTACGAGTAATGGCGCGTGCAAGCCACGCGCCGCCTTCCCGCCGAATTCTGGACTCCGGATTTTTTTCGATGGGAGGTTTTTGGGGTCTGTGATCACAATGGTATGGTCAAAAATTACAAATCTCAATTTTAAGTCTAGCGTTTTGAATACCCATATTCATCCCCTCAATTTACGGTACACATACACGAATTTTTAGACCCAAAGAATATATACAAATATATATTTTAACTCGAAATAAATATATATCGGGTTCAAGCATCCTAGATCTACCAATTTTACACAAAATTTTAGATCCAGTTTTAGCCACATGCTAGGATGCCAAAAAATTGGCTCTGATACCAATGAAGGATTTATATACCAACATGCCACATGTATATATGGAGGTAACATAAACGGGTTATATGCTACCTACCTCTTGTAGCGCAGATACTTTGGCGGAAGCGATTACAAGGATCCCTTTTGGCGTCACTAGTCTGGCTGATATCCACAAGCGGGATTACGGCAACTAGATCACAGTCTAAAAGCCACTTGGAGTACAAAACCGGCGAGGGGTGAAACCGACAGAGTTTCGGTATATGGAAGATATCTCTCTTACTTCCTCAAAGGAAGAGCCTCCTATTTATAGGCATACCTCTCCCAAAAGAGATGAATGCCCCATAAATAGGAGCACTAACTCCCATTAGGGGAGTTACTCCCTTTAATTATAATTAAAGGGGAGGTTATGAGGAAGAGGAAAATCAAGGGACATAAACCTTTGATTTTCTCTAATTATGGAACTCTTTCCACTTTAGTAGGATTTCCGGACTGGTAAATATATTCCGGATCAACCCGAGAAGTCATGGGCACATCCCGACTCCAACAAGAACAAATAAATAAATAAATGAAAATAATAAAAATAATACATGTTAATCAATTAAATATGAATAAAATAATAAAAATAGGAATAAAAAGATTAGGTCCAGAATGTTTACTCTCAGAGTTTCGGATTCGATGAAGGTAAAAATTATGATTGATTTCCTTGTTTTTGATTTACGAGATTAGAATTAAAGATAATAAAAATGTTGGAATTTTATTCCAAGAAAAAAGATTAAAAAAATGATCAAAATGTTCTCATGAACAACCAATTATTTTGTTTATCTCAAAAAAAAAATCATTTGTGGAAAAAACTTCTTTTTTAGAAAATCAAATGAAAATTAGATTTTAAGAACAAAACAATTATTTTGTTTGCTCCAAAATCCATTGTTCATCAAAAAGTGATTCAAAATAATAAAAAAAAAACCTTGAAAAAATTTAATTGAAAACAAATAAAAGGTTAAAAAATGAATTTTGAAAGCAAATAATTATTTGATTTGTTTCAAAATCAAGTTCATCAACAAAACTTCTTCTAAAAATATGTTTAGAAGAAATTCTATTGGAAAAATGAAGAAGAATTGAACTATTTTTATTTTTTATTGGGGAAAAAATTTAATCAAAGTTAGAGAGAATTTTTGAGAGGAAGAAGAAGAGAAAAGATGAATAAAAAACCCTAAAAAAATTCCCCCCTCATTAGCTTTCATCCTTTTCTTTTTATGTAAAGAAAATATTAAAACCCCCCTAATTAATGAAAAAATCCTAATTAAATTAGATATGAATTATTTTAAATTTTAGAAATTGAAAAAAGCCTTTAAAACCCCTAAAAAATGGGATAAAAAACGGAATTTTGGGTGAAAAATCGGAAAAAACTGAATTTCGGGCGATTTCGGCGGATTTGCGGCGGACAGGGTTGATGGACGCCCGTCACTGGCGAGCGACGGGCTGCCAGAGCGCGCGCCGCACACTGGCAGGCGAGAGTTGCTCACCCGCCGCGCGCGCGCGAGCGACGTAACACATGCTACGCGCGGAGGTGCTGCCGCGGCCATGACTGACGCTCGACCCCTTTTTTTTAAATCTTTAAAATTAACTAAAAATACTATAATTTCTAAGCCCCATTTTTCAAATCTAATTTTTAAAATATTTTTTTTTATTTTTTAATTTTTCACACTAAAATGCAAATTTTAACAGGAAATCATCATTTTTAACATTTTTTTGCCTGTGATAAGGCATCTTATCATCATTGGGTAACTCTGATCTGGGCTATCTCAGGACCTGGTGTCTACAGTTGCCCCCAATTTTGGGGAAACTAGTGCACTAGTGCCTAGATGAGCCAAAATTCAGAGGAGAAAGGAAAGGGATGCGTACCTGAGGCAGCCCTTACCTTTTTGCCATGTGGAATGTCGCGACTTGTTGCCGTTGAGCTGTAGTGCTATCCGACTGTGGCTCGTTTGTAATCTTTTCTATCGCATTGTCCCGCTCGCCTCCTGTCGGCTTGCATGGCGTCTGTGAGATGCGGTGTCCTCTAACACCAATCCCGTTGCGATCTGTTCTATCGCGTGTCCCCCCTGTCCTCGTCTCGGTATGCACGGTGGCTGATCTGTCTCGCTAGCCTCATCTCGGCTTGCATGGTGTCTGTGAGATGCAGTATTCTCTAACCACAGTCCCGTTGCGATCTGTTCTATCGCGTGTGCCCCGCTGTCCTCATCTCGGCATGCACGGTGGCTGATCTATCCTGCTGGCCTCATCTCGGCTTGCACGGTGTCTGTGAGATGCGGTATTCTCTAACCACAGTCCCATTGCGATCTGTTCTATTGCATGTGCCCTGCTGTCCTCGTCTCGGCATGCACGGTGGCTGGTCTGTCCCGCTTGCCTCATCTCGGCTTGCACGGTGTCTGTGGGATGTAGTATTCTCTAACCACAGTCCCGTTGCAATCTGTTCTATCGCGTGTGCCCCGCTGTCCTCGTCTCGGTATGCACGATGGTTGGTCTGTCCCGCTGGCCTCATCTCGGCTTACACAGTGTCTGTGGGATGCGGTATTCTCTAACCACAGTCCCGTTGTGATCTATTTTATCGCGTGTGCCCCGCTGCCCTCATCTCGGCATGCACGGTGGCTAGTCTGTCTCGCTGGTCTCATCTCAGCTTGCACGGTGTCTGTGGGGTGCGGTATTCTCTAACCACAGTCCCGTTGCGATTTGTTCTATCTCGTGTGCCCCGCTGTACTCGTCTCGGTATGCATGGTGGCTGATCTGTCCCGCTGTCCTCATCTCGGCTTACACGGTGTCTGTGGGATGCGGTATTCTCTAACCACAGTCCCGTTGCGATTTGTTCTATTGCGTGTGCCCCGCTTTCCTCATCTCAGCATGCACGGTGGCTGGTTTGTCCCACTGGCCTCATCTCGGCTTACACAGTGTCTGTTAGATGTAGTGTTCTCTAACTACAATCCCGTTGCGATCTGTTCTACCACATGTGCTCTGCTGGCCTCATCTCGGTTCGCGCAGTATCTGTGAGATGTAGTGTTCTCTAACTACAATCCCGGTTGCAATATGTTCTACCGCAAGTGATCTACTGGCCTCATCTTGGCTCATGCAGTATCTGTGAGATATAGTATTCTTTAACTACAATCCCGTTGCGACTTGTTCTACCGCATGTGGTTGAACATTCTGTCTTGCTAGTCGCTTCTGGGCTTGCACATCATAACCTTGGTAGCTTTCAACCAATCCGTGTAACATCTTATTTGCTAACCATTATCCGGTCAGTGAAACATCTGCTAACCACCATTCGGTCAATACAATATCTTATCTGCTAACCACCATCCGGCTAGTACAATGTCTGATTTACTAACCACTATCCGGTCAGTACAATATCTAATCTGCTAACCCCCATCCGGCTAGTATAGTGTCTGATCTGCTAACCCCTATCCGGCTAGTACAATATCCTGATCTGCTAACCCCCATTCGGCTAGTACAATATCTGATCTGCTAACCCCATCCGGCTAGTACAATATTTTGATCTGCTAACCACCATCCAGCTAGTACAATATTCTGATCTGCTAACCCCCATCCGGCTAGTACAATGTCTAATCTGCTAACCCCCATCCGGCTAGTACAATATTTGTCTGCCGACCATCCTTAGGTCAGCATGGTGACTCACTCGTCATTGTCTTTACTAGCGCTTATCATGAACCCTTTCTCCTATAACAAGGAAAAAAATAAATACGCAGGGTATATAAAAGAGGTACTTACCTGTGGCAGTGCATACCTGTTGGGGCCTATGTCAGATGGGTGCCCCCCTGAAGGATGGTTGGTTTTTTCCCAAATATCGATTTCTCTATCATCTCCAACGTCCTTGTTGAAAAGGCCTACATACCTCTCGAGAGGGCTCTGTGCTCGCAGGGAGACTTTAAAAATATGTGCTCATTGAGAGGCTTAAATGCTCGCTGAGAGTCTTTGATGCTCACGAGAGTCTTTGATTTCGAGCCTCCAGAGAGGAAAATAGATTTGAGCCTCCTCAGAGGAAAATTAGATTGGAGGTTTTGTTTCTTACCTGCAGGCAGATAGGTTTCAATGTCTTTGGCGTCTCTTAAAATGATCATTGTTTTTTTTTTTTTTTTTTTTTTTTGTAAGTTTTTGGGATTCTTACATTTTGGATGCATTTGAATTTTTACAGGGTATTGGATTTTCAACGCCTTGAAAATATCTTCTTATTTTTGTTTTTCATTTTGCTTTGTTTGATTTTGTTGTTTGTGTTTGAGGATTTGTATTCTTTGTATATTTTGAAGTTGGATTTTGTACACTTATTGTGTGATGTGTGTGAGCGTGCCTCTTATGATAGAGAAGCTTACCTGATTGCCCCCGGTATGGCGTGCATGAACAAGCTTGCTCTTTTAAATGTCTTATTGGGAGCGGGTCCGCGAGATTCTACTCTCGTGAGGATTTCATCTTGATCTAATTGTTCAGCGTGGATGAACACCGATGTAGAGCTGAAGCTGTACCTCGGCCCACTCTTGCGTCTGATTGCCTCTAACTAAAGTATGTGTGGGTAGTCCGGCTTCTCAACGAATCTTCTTTTCCATAGATTTGTGTGATTTCAGATTGCCCTGAGCATGATGTGTCCGGATAGGCTTGCTCTTCTGGGTGTTCCACCTCTGTATGTATTCACCTGATTTTATGCTAGATACAGTGGCAGATAATGTTAAGCTGAATCCGTCCTTTGGACCATCCTTGCTCATGAGGTCTATTTGGACCCTTCCCTCTAAGTCATGTACACAACAACATATATAAAAGATTGTGTGTGCGTATGGAATCATGTGTATGAAATATACGTACAAAACTATATATAAGAAACACATGCAAAGGATTAATGTACAAAGATTATGTGTACAACCATAAGTGTAAAGGACTGAATGCACGTGATATGCAGGGGGATGTGCAAAAGATCTATACATGTGGGATGCATGTGATATGCAAAAATGGATAGACCACATCCTAGGTGGTTAAGGGATTCATCGAGGGTACTGCTAGGCTGCTCACATTGTCTAATGCCCCCAGGGATCTAGAAAGTGTTGTCTTGGCTTTACGGACTCTAACCTATAATCTTTTCAAGGAGAACTGACCCGTACATATCTTTGCCCCCCGGTCAATGAGCATTTTGCCCCCAGGACTCTGAATCAAGTTATGCCTAAAGGAAAGTCATTCGAAGTAATGCCGCCTTATCGCTTGTTTTAAAGGTAGTGCATCCCTTGTGGATTTTCACACTAGCTTTTCTTAGCAGGAAATGCATCCCTTTGGGGATTTTCACAAGACCTTGTGCCTAATTTTTGCCTAGAATGGACCCAACCCACTCCAGCGGCTTTTATCCATTTTTATTTTTTAAAGGACAGACTGCCTGTTCCCAGGTTTTCACCCTGCCCTTTGGTCTAACTTTTGCTTAGAGAGCCAGTCACAGTTTTTATCTCTAACGGCCTCTCTTTTTTTTTTTTTTGAGACTCTTCTGCCTTTCAGGTATAGCTGTAAGAAAAGTTGAAGCTACTATCAAAGCCCCTTCCTAGGGTAATCAGCAGTTGTTCTCTGAGGCATTTTCTCCTTAGGCATCGGTTGCATTCCATGGCCTCCCTTTATGAATGTGTTGCTAGATTGGGTGAGGTAGCAAATGAGGATCGGGTTCTTTAGGGCTTCATGAGGCTGCCTTTTATATTACCGCCCATTGTGCTCGATAGTTCAAAGGGATTAACGATATAGCGAGGCATCCCTATCTTTCCAAGATGGACCTTTATCTTCGGTTTTGACCTCCAAACATCATGGCCTCTAGGCAAGCTACCGGTGAAGATTATTATACCATCCATTTAGGATTATTCTTTTACTCCCACTAATGCATTCAAGAGGTAGGTGATTAGTCCCGCAGTTGATAATAGAACTCATTGACTTAAATATCCGGACGGTGAGAGCAGTAGTAGAGCGTAGTCATTTAGATTTCATGCATTCAGCAATGAACAACATTTCCCTTTTTATAAATGAACTAGAAAATAATGAACACATGTATTTGCAAAGATTGTGTACATTTCGCTATGATTTCTCTATACATGATCATTATCTAACATCGATTCAAAATGCATAACTACATCTAATCTCAGAGTATATCTTGTAAGCATCAAACTCCTATCTCCAATTAGCCCTCTCGGGTTTTCTTAATTGGACATTTTCTCTCAAGCCTCTAATTTTTGCCCAAGGTGCCTTTTTTCGGTTTTCACCCTGACGAGGTGCCCATTTTTAGCAAGGCCGCCTTTTTTCGGTTTTTGAGCCGCGGGGCTTTTATTCTCTTCTTTTGATTTTTAGTCTTTAGCCATGGACCTCCTTGAGTCAATTGATGTTGACTGGTTCTTTGAAGTTATCTTCATCGCTGTCTATTGGAAACTCTGCTCCCTTGGACAATAACCTCTCAAGAACAAGTAGGCCTTCCTGCACTGGTTTGAACTTGCCTCATTTGTCTAGAACATTTGGACTCACTTGCTTAAAGATTAAATCTCCCTCCTTCAGTGGTGCTTTCTGTCTTTCTTCCAGGATGATCGAGCAAAGTGTCTTCTGATAGACCTGACTGTGGTAATAATCCTATGATCAGTCCTTGTCTGACGTGTTTGATTCCTGCTGCCATTACGGCTCCCTGTCGGCTTTCGAAGTCTAGGCTTCCATGACTGTCCTTAAAGTTTTGCGCTCCACTTTGATTAGCCATATCGCTTTTGCCCCCTGTATTGAGGAATAAAAAGTGACTTTTGTAGAGGTTCCGATGGCGGTTCTCTAGCTTCAAAGTGCAAAAGACCATTTCTCTGCCCAGTCCTTGTAGTTTTGAACCATCTTGATCAAGATCTTCTTGTTAGCAATCTCTGCTGCCCTCATTGCTTTGAGGGCAATACAGAGAGGACTCGTGGTCTTTAATGCCATACGTCTGGAGTAACTCCCTAGCCTTAACCATAAGGTGTCCTTCTGTCCTTGAATCCTGCATGGTGCGGGAGACCATCTTGACATGACCCTGTCCACTGGGGCCGTAGGGCGCACCTCCCCTATGATGTCTATTTCCAAGCTTGAGCAACCTATATCCATTACAAGTCGATATAATTCTTGTGGTCCTTTTCAGAAGTCAAGAAAAATGGCAAAGTACGGGCACGTGTAGATTAGCGGGATTTGAACAAAGCTTGCCCCCCATGATGGTTTTCCAATCTACATATTGATTCTTTTCCTTCTCTCTTTTTTGTATTTTATTTTTCTCTTTTTTCCCTTGTTCTTTTTTTCTGTTCTTTTTTTCTTTTTTTTTTTCTTTTGAGGATAAGCTTTGTTCAAATCCTAATATTTTACACATACACGCACTCCTCCTCTTCTCGATTTGGTACAACATTGACCAACCAAGACTGGCATTGAACTTCGACTAGAAATTTTGGCTTTATTTCTGCTTGTGGATTCCTCTTTTTGATCTTTTTTGCCCCTTCCGGCTTCAATCTTCTGAGCTTCTGCATGGCTGGTTCATGATTGTGGTGTGTTTGAATGATGTGCTGAGTGATTCCATGATCAACTCTTAGCACGTCTTCATATGTCCAGGCAAAGACCTTTTTATATTTTGTTGAATTTTTCTCAAGTTTTGATCTCTCTTCAGGAGTTACATTAGATGCTATCAAGATTTTCTTTGGACTTTCCAAAGTTTCTGAAATTGAATAGAGTGGCATCAATTGAATCAATGTCAAATATGAATGAGTCATGCTCATGATTATGCATAGTGAAATCATTAGAGATATAACACAAGTAAGCAAAGATGTTCATCTTATTAATGAAACTAAAATGTCATTATTAAATAGTTCAAAAATAAAAAGAACATTCTAGACAGTTAATCAACTTCCGTTCTTGCCAGCACAGCTGTTGTAGTCGATGGTCCATTATCATCCCTAAGAACCGTCCTGTCTTTCCACTTAGGCACTTAGTCCATCTTATTCTTTCCCTCTAGCTTTTCTGGGTCAGAGATCTTCTTGGAATCAATCAGATCTTGAGTGGCATGTCTCAAGGCCTTACAATCATCTGTGGTATGCCCGGTGTGCTGGTGGAAGGCGCAATCTGATCCCCTCTGTGATCAAGCTGTCCCTGGTTTCTAGCAGGCCTAGCCGGCAATGGCTGTAATATCCCCTCCTTTATCAGCCTCTTAAGGACCCATGACAAAGATCTACCCAAATTAGAAAAATGCCTTCAATTCACTTTTGTGTTTGGAGCTTCTATTATCTTTTCTTTTTCTGGGTCCGGTACCAATTCTTGAAGACGGTCTTTCAGAGGATGACATTAGTCTATTCTATGCCCCGAACACTAGTGATACGCGCAGTACCAATCTGCTCTATGTCTAGGGTGTCCTTGACTTGGGGCAGGACGGCCGGCAAGGGTTATAACTTCCCTTTCTTGATGAGACGGGTGAAGTGCCAAGATAATGGCCTACCCGAAACAGTGAGGTGGGACTGAACTGCTCTAGTGGCTGAGACTTCTGTAACCTTAACATTGGCATTACTGTTGTTATGGCTTCCTGAGCTTTCATCTTTATGCGTGATTGCAAGGGCCCCATCCTCTTCAGGCACGGTGTTACATTCTAAAGTGGGCCTCCTATTTCCTCACTGTTCAACTAGTGAATTAAGTGGCCCACTTCCTTCAGATCCTATGCCTATAATGCCTTATGACCTTGCGGGATATTCTTACAAGTGGAGCTAACGTCAAAACCTACACAAATTAAAAGAAAATTCATGCTAAGCATAAAGCTTAATGGGGATTCAAAGATGATAATGGATGTCCCCTCACAGGAGTCATCGATGCAAATATACGTATGTCATAAGCAAATCAAGAGTTAAACATATAGCTTGATAATAAATGATAACTCATACAAAAGGATAATTAAGAAATCAAATAAAATAGATCATTTATTCAAATTTAATTTCATAATACCAAAGTTTATGTATCAGCATAATCAAAATACATACTAGTAACATAGCTGGTTTAAAATAAAACAATATCAGGAAACCTCACTACCTGCTTTTCTATGGGTGTGGACGAAGGAATGAAAACAAGCATCCCCGATGGGAAGATTCAAGCATCTTCGAAAGGAAGATTTCAAACAAGTTGTTTCTAAAGGAATGATTTGTATTCAAATATTCTAGCATCCCCGCAGGGAAAATAATCAATTAGCAGCTGCTCAAGCCCCTTTATAGGCATGCCTATCTATCCACAACCTAGACTGACTAGCAGGCTTCTAACATATCAGATTTCATCATAATCCCACAATAAAAAATAACATTTTCACAATGTAAACACATTCTTGATTCTAGATCACTATCCATATAACAATTATGATTCAAAATCTTGGAATATAATTTATTAGTATAATAATTAAGGTCTCACTTGGAATTTGTTCCATTTCATAAACAATTCAATCATGTATCATCATGGTATAATTATTAAATAGGTAATAAAGGATTTCAAGTAAAACAGAGTGTGCAAAACTGAGTAAAATTCAAGTTTATAACATGCTGAAAACAAGAGTCACACGGTGGGCAAGAATTCTTGCCCATCGTGTAAATAGCTTAATAATCGAATTTTCAAAACAAAAGCTATTTACACGGCGGTAAGAAATTCTTACACGGCGATTAGACTAGTTACACGGCCATCAGAAATTTTTGACACCCGTGTAAAGTAGCAATTTCAAAAGATACTAAATAGAATGCAATTACACGGCGGTAAGGTTGTTTTACACGGCGGTCTGAATACCATGACCACCATGTAAAATAACTTTTAAGCCAAATAACTAGTCCAGAATGCTTTTACATGGAGGTAAGAAAATCCTGACCGCCATGTAAAACCAAAAACTTACAAAATTAAACTTACATAATACAATTACACAGCAGTAAGAGAAACCTGACAACCGTGTAACTGGAAAATTGCTGAAGTTTAAATCTGCAGAGACTCAAATTCTTTTTCAAATCAAATTGTACTCATAAATCAACATTCACAACCTTAATTTTCTGCATAGCCAACACACATAAATGCTCTAAATTTACCAAGATACAATATTCACATACTTAATATTCTCAATTTAAAGATCATACAATATGTATCATAATCCACCCTAGTGCAAGATTAAAGTGCATCAGACAATTGATCTATCTTTCCCTGAAAAGATACACTTATTAAACAACTTAATACAATTAATCATTCAAGACCAACAATGATAGATATTTATTAACAAAACCAACTCATTAAGCTTCAATAACCCAAAGTTTGACTAGGATTACAGAAATTGCTCCAATGTAAAATAAACGAAAATTTAAACTATCAATTCTCATACCTTGACATTCCAAGAACGTCTTTCAGATTTCATAACTACTTACTCTAAAACTAAGTGACTCAATTTTAACAGAATTATACATTGAATCCCAAACCTTCTTAAAGCTAATTTCCTCAAATCTGAAACTTGACTTCAATCAACTGCTTTCTCCTTTCATTTCTTCTTCTTATTTGCTTCTTCTTCTCCAACTAATATACACATTTAGGATTTTCCATTATCTTCAACAACTTCCTCAATCTAGAATTTAATTGCAAAACCAAAGAGTAAAGAAATGGCAGAAAAAAAAAATCAAACTTACTAAATTAACTTGAATCCAGTTTCAAACTAAACATGCATATTCCCCTAAGTAGATTTCATATAAGGAATTTGACAAAGACGATAAGAAGATTTCCAGCAAATTGTTGAACAAAGCCATCAAAAATGGCTCAAAATGCACGCACGCATGGATATACATTTGTATATATATATACACGTATATATATATATACACGTATATATATATGTGTGTATATATATACATGTATATGTGTGTGTGTGTGCGTGTGTGTACACACACACACATATATATGTGTGTATATATATATATACATATGTATATATGTGTGTGTGTGCGTGTGTGTGTATATATATATCTGTGTGTACACACACACACACACACATATATATATATATATATATATATATATTTGTGTGTGTGTGTGTGTGTGTGTATACATACACACACACACACACACATATATATATATTGGTTGGATAATCTTATTTAAATCCCTTAACTTCTTACCATTATCTAATTGCATACAAAGTATTTTCTTTTCTTTCAATCAAATCCTTAATTCAAATTACTCTTATAAAACATAATATGGCACTTTACTAATTTACCACATTAATCAATTTATCTTTCAATTATGCCCTTATATCATATAATAATGCCTTGATCATACTCACTTAGTTACCCTAATCATGCAAGATGGTACTAGGGTGGATTTTGGGGCATTACAATTTTCTTGTTTTCCTTTAACATATATGTATTTTCTATTATTCACATGTCATTATCGTATCTTTTATCTTTCCAAAATGTCATTTTACTTGTTTAAGTGTATTATTTTTGTTTTAATGTTTGTCCTTTATTAATAATGTTCAATACTAATTTATCTATTTCTTTTTGTCTTCATGGGCTAAAATACCCCCGTACATGTGTAAGCTTATTCACGAGCCAAGATCTGGCGACTAGGAATGCATAAGTAACTAAGGCAAATTAGTAATTTCTATTGTACTTTACTTTTATTTTGCTTTTATTTTTACTTTGTGCTTTAATAATAAATAATTGGCATGTTAAGAAGAAACACCACACAAAATATTTCGACTAAAATTGGATATTTGTGAATAAAACTGAACCAATGTCTTAGTTTTTGTCCAATCTTTTATCCATAAAAATGACATTCAAAAGAAGAGTTCTTATTTTCTCAAAATGGGATCACTCATCCCAGTTTTCTTAGAGTTCATTCAAGAACTCTTCGCTTTTTGGTAAAGATGCATGCGGGGACCAATTTTCCCACTCAAATGAATTTCCCATTTTATGTATGTCTATCTTTCCTTCTTGTAAGATAATTTTACTTTATTTCAAGATTTTTGTAATTAATTATATTTACTAGCTTTCTTCATATGCTTGGGTGTACCTCTAATTTATTTGCATGGATTGTGTGAGAAAAAAGATAAAAAGTTAATTCTAAAAACTCATTTATATAAACACTTAACCAAGGTATCAGTAAGAGTAATGTCCCGAACCTCTGGTTTAGGCTTCACGAGGTTAGATTTTCTTTCCCAATATTCTATTGGGTGGTGACTCCACAAATACCTACCTTTTGGTGCTTACATAGACACTCTCGTAGGTTGATCGTCAACAATGGATTTGGGACACCCCTCTCTTTTGTGAAGCAACTAATTTTTATAAGTTTAAAATGAACCTCCATCTAGTCTCGGGTCCTAAAAGCGGAACTTCGAGGGCAACCCGGATGTATGCGGGGTTCATACGCATCACACTAGTAGTTTCGTTGTTGTCTTTTTTGCAGCCTTTGTTGTTATTGGAACTATGTGGTATGGTTCAACAATTACCCCGATTAAATTATTTGGTCCCACTTGTTAAAATTAATTTCACTTTTCAAATGAAACTGAATTTAAATTAAAGTACAAAATTATATTATTATTTAAATTTAATCAAATCTAAAAGAGAATTGTAAAATTAAATTTGAAAATTTTAAATTAAAATTTTTAACACTAAGTTAAATTTTTAATCTCGATATTTTCAATAAAATTAGAAAATTTAAGTTTAGTATATACAAATATCATTTCAATTATAATTATACATTCATATCATCGATTTATAATTGTGATATATATTACTTAATATTTATCATTAGAATTATATATTCATAATATAATATTGTGAATTAGTTAACAGTAATAGTTTAAATAAATAATATTCATAAATGTTTAGACAAAATTTCAGTATTCATAACTAAACCGGACAACTGAATCGGGATGGACGACTTCGAGTCACTACAAGAAAATCATCAATTAGTGACGGAATTTCGTCGCTAATCAGAATTAGTGATGGAATTTTGCGACAGACAAATATAGTCACTATTTCGGCTATTGCTAAATTTAGCGACGAAAATTCCATCCGTCACTAAATTTAGCGATGGAAAGTGGGCTTCCGTCGTTAAAAATAGCGATGGAATTTAAGTTTTCGTAGCTAAAATTGGCAACAGAAGTATCTATTCCATCGCTAAATTTACACTATAGGGAATTAAATTGTTCCCACGGAATTTATTTTTTAATTTTACCGATAGAATTTTCCGTTGGTATAATATAAAGCTAATAAAAAAATTAAATAAACAATTCCAGTGCAGCTGAAAAAAGCATAATTTCAATGGACAAATCCCAGCAACAATCAAACAAATGCAATATTTTGTATCTAAAAGGAAAGCATAATGAAAATGACAACTAAAATGGAAACTAAATAAAATAAAACAAAATCTTAATTTAAAGAAGATAAAAAAGAAGTTACCTTTATAAGGTGAATACATGAAAATATATAAATTAACAACGCTAAGTAATAATTCCTTAGCACCCTACCTTTTTTAAAATGGACATTTCCCTTCCAAACTTAACATACCGGCAAAGATCACGGTGCCATGTAGGAACATACTTGTAAGTCAAGCGAGCTGTAATATCAAACATAATGATGGCACATTGTCCGTGGATGCTGCATATTGAAATGGAAACAAATTATAAAACCACTGAAACTAATTCGACCAAACAATAGACAATACATTGAAATGGAAACATGCATGTAAATGAGAAGGGATTATGACAGAGGAGAGTGAGATAGGAACTAAGCGATATTAGGGAATCTATCGCAAGATTGTTTCTGTAGTATGTTATACTACCAAATTTTCATTTGAAATACAACAAATTAAATGGTGACATAAACATACATTTCCACATTGAGAAGGCCAAAAGCAGATCGCAATGTCAAATTTATTCCTCTCTCAAAATCATTTATTGTAGGATTATGTAACAGATAAAGACAAACAACCACAATAAATGGAACTCCCATTATTTGCTAACATTACAGAATAAAATTAAATATGCATGCATGAATATCTAAGTAATTTGATTTTCATCCTTCTTTCTCTTCACTACTCCATCATGCTCCTCAAAGGTGACTGATTTAAACACTATATTAATAGCTTGAAAATCCCAAATTGATAAGCTATACAAAAATAGAATTTGTATTCACAAACCATACCAATTAGAAAACAAATACTAGATGCCTAGTAAAAATGGCAATAGTTACAAAGAAATTAGTTATGCAGTAGAACACAATTCAAGGCTATTATCAACTTTTGCCTATAGTTACTCCTACTATGATCCCACCAAATCTTTTCAAACCAAGCCAATTCGATTTGAAACCCCATCAGCAAGAAACAAAATTAATCGAATCAAAAAGAAAGTGAAAAGGAAATTTACCAGTGCCTCTATCGCCAATAATCACAAGCTTGAAGCTAGGATAATCCACAGTTTGTTGATTTGGTAATGCCTAAAACCACAACATGCAAAGAAAAACAATAGGTCTCAACTTCGATACCTTGAAAAAAAAACTGAGAAGAAGATAGACATAACAGGTCTCAACTTCGATACCTTGAGGTTGCAGCGTGGCTTTGAGTTGATGCAATTCTCTTCTGCCATTAGATTTTGGTACTAATTATTGTTTGGGATATGTAGATTTGGTGCGAGGGCAGATTTGGTGAGCGGCTAGGGTGAGGGCAGATTTGGTGCGTGGCTGGGGCGAGGGCAGATCTAGTGCGCGATTGGGGTGAGGGTGAGGGCGAGGGCGGCGGCTGGGGGGAGGGCGACGGTGAGGGCAGCTTGGGCTCACGGGCGAGAGAGAGAAAGAAAGAAAGAGGGAGGAAGGGAAGAAAGAAAGTTAGATCTTTTTTTTTATATATAAATTTTTTTATAAAATAAAAAATATTAATTATCTATTTAGCAACGGAAGTTAATTTTCATCGCTATTTAGCTACGAAAATAGAATTCCGTCACTATTTTTAGCTAAAACTTTTAAAATATTTTAATTAATATTTTTAGCAACTGAAGTTTATTTTCGTCGCTATTTAGCTACAAAAATAAAATTGCGTCACTAATTTTTAGCGATGGAATTGAATTCAGTAGCTAAACATTATTAAAAATTTTAATGAATATTTTTTAGCGACGAAAGTTTATTTCCATCGCTATTTTGCTACGGAAATTATTTTCCGTCGCTAATTTTCGTAGCAAATAATGCCACATTTTTTTGTGCCATATTTAGCAACAGTTTAACTTTCCATCGCTAAAAAATGGAGGAAATATTTGCCTCCTTTTTTAGCGACGAAATATTTTTCGTCGCTATAATTCCGTCACAAAACTCACATTTTCTTGTAGTGAGTCACTTCATTTTGATTTTGGGTTTTCAATTCGTCATTTTTTGGATCATTATTGGATAGGTCATTTCTTTTTCAAGTAGATTCGGATTGGATCTAGGGTCATAAATTAGGACTAAAAATCAGACTAAAAACCAAATCAAGCCATATCAAACTGAATTGAAAGCAAATTCGATATATTTGGTTCGGTTTAATTAATTTAGTTTTGAAATAGAAATTCGATTATAACGATTCAGTTTTTAATATCTAAAAATCACTAAAATTGAACCAGTCGAACTATTAGTAAAATTACATCATTTTGTTGCCTTTTATATATTTATTTATATAAAAATCCTTTACCATATTGTTTTCTTTCTTTTTTGTTTTTGCTTGTATATCGGATCGAGTTTTGAATTAGTCTTATATAGACCTAAACAAGTTTGAACATATCAAAAAATTCACTTAACAGTAAGAGCTATTTCTCTCAAGACATATCTTGAACCGGAGCTAGAAGATAACTTTTGGGTGGAAGAAAAACCGACGAGAATGATGCAGAGTTAGGAGGCCGATGATGACATAGATAACATGAGACAGAGAATTCAACAAATGAGGATGAGCAATCAAAGGCAATATGTATTATATATATATATATATATATATATATATATAACCAAAACAAAGTTGTATTGAACTTCAGTCGGTTCCCCATTTCACTTTTTGCTTCTTTTCCATCCATACATATAAATATATATATTATGTTGTATTATATTAAATTTTAATTTATAAATAATATGGCGTAAAATACAATTTAATTGAAAAAATTTGGTCACAGATATGATTGGATCGGATCAGATTTTAGATATTTTTAGGTGGATTTTTCGGATATTGAATTTGGATCGGATTTAGCCCTTAATTTTTTAGATCAGTCTATCCATAACAAATGAAAATGTAAATCAAATTAAATTATTAAATAAACATAAAAAATTTCCCATACCATATTATTTCATAATAAAGCCATCCGCACATAGCGCGGGTGACAGACTAATTTTAACATATGAGTTAAAATGTGTTCTAATTAAGTTCTATAGTCTAATATCAGAATCTCTTTGTCAAACAAATTAAATCATCAAGCAAAATTAGCCTCAAATGGGCAATAAAATGGATTAATAAACACAAGAGTGTAAAATCAGCAATGGCTTTAGAGAGCGTGAAGCATATGGATTGTACCAGCATTCAAAATTCCT
Organism: Excoecaria cochinchinensis; assembly: GCA_947683425.1. Taxonomy (NCBI): domain Eukaryota; kingdom Viridiplantae; phylum Streptophyta; class Magnoliopsida; order Malpighiales; family Euphorbiaceae; genus Excoecaria; species Excoecaria cochinchinensis. Next base: position 13,111,442 of record CANTUQ010000119.1, read on the forward strand.
CATCAATTCATTATTTGTAAAATTAGTTGGCATGTGTTTTTAAAACTATATTTCTGGATAATTATGAGTTGTTGGTAAAGTGACTATCACTCCATAAAAAATGCTAAAATCTTGAATCAAATTTCTTCTAATAACATTTTTATTTTTAGACGTTATATATATATATATATATATATATATATATATATATATATATATATATATATATATATATATATATATATATTTGAGGATCATGTTATCTTTTGAAGATTCCAAAGCAGGCAAAAATAATAATTTGCCCTTGAATCGGGAGTCAATTTCTTGCTCGAGAACATCATGATATTATATCTTCCAAATGGTAAATCATTTATACAGCTAGTGTATGAGGGGTTTTTTCTAATTTGGTGTTAAATTTTAAAAAATTTCAGAAAATGGTGCTACAGTAAACAATATTGGGGAAATGGGTATTGAAAACCGGCACACTGTTATGCCGGTTTTCGTCAGGCGTGGGCCAACCAGCTGTACTGGCTGGGGTGCCAGAAACCGGCACAGTGCAGTGCCGATTTCTGGCACTAATATGACCCAATTGCAGCTTCACGTGAAGCTGCAGTGGCCATGCTAAAAATCATTAAAATAATTTTTTTTCCTTTTTCCGTGCATAGTTGTATTACCCGTCCCCCACATTCATTCACTTTCATTTTCCCACCTTCACTTTCATTCCTTCTTTCTTTTCTTTTCTTTCTTTCTTTTTCCTTCTCTTTCTTTCTCTCTTTCAATTCATTTAGTTTGTTAACAAAATTTGCATTTAATTTAATTTTTATGCAATACGCATGTCATTAAAGGTAATGTTTTTAATATTTAATATTTATTTTTGTTAAACATAATTTATAATTTTATTAATTTTAAATTAATATTTAATCTGCAGGTGTTGATAATTTTGAAGGTTATCTAATAATTTCAACATTAAAGATATGCAGTTATTAATATTTATTTTAAAGAAAATAGTTTGAGTTGAAGTATGAAAAATAAATACTAAAATAGTTAATTACAAGAACATAATTTTATGTTGTAAATAATTGTTAATGTAAAGAAAGAATCTCTTACAGATAAATTAATAGAGTGTAAATTAAAAATTTTGTTTATATCATAAGTATGTCAATATTATTTTATGATATGTGTGCATATAATGTCGGAAAAAATGTCAATTCCAGTAACTTTTATAATTCACACCGGAGGACAATCGACGTCAGTGTATCTGATTTTAATTATGACGCTTCAAGCCCTTCAGCTAGATCAAGGAGATTGAAGATTAGGAATAAACTGACATTTGCCGAACTTATTCATAAAATATCAGTTAAATTGGATTTAGCTGCAACAATGAGAATTTGTTGGGTGATATATAAGTGTCCAGTTTACAATCAATGGTCAATTTGCTGGGCGACAATAAATATAGTTGATGATGATGATGTTGATCAAATTTATGAGAATTTAAATATATTTCCTAGATACACGATTATGGAGTTAATCGTTGTAACAGAAGAAATTGTGATTGGAGATTGAGAAATTATCTTGAATACTATCAATTAGACGGCTAATGCTGGAGAAATGGGGTCTATACCAACTGTAGAGAAGGAAACGAATTTGGTAGTAATCTACATTATCCAAGAGTTACTCAGTCCGAGTTTTGTACACAGTATGAGGCTCCAACCGAATGTAAAAATATTGATGAAACAGAAACAGTAGATGCAAGTCCGCTAAGAGAGTTTAGAGTTCCTAATGAAATGAATTTTGGGTCATGTGGTTCTATTGAATGTTCAGATATTGTAGGTGATGATACATATAGACATGGAGTTAATGCTACGAATAATGGGTATATTTCACCAAGTTGTGACCCAGAAGATGATGATGAAGAAATAGACTTGATTGATGGTGAGCTAGAAAATTTGGGAGGAAGAGATGATCACTTTATTTCGTGTAGTTCAATTCAAGTGATAGAGGGCATTCAAATTATTCACATGAATGAGGAAATAGATCGACCCAGTGGACAGTCTAATATGTCGCAGTTTCAGTTTTCATCTGTGCACCACACGGATTTTGCTGAAGTAGAGTTGAAACAATCGTACTCGTCGGTATGCAGCACACGTGCAGATATAGGTTGTCCATGGAGATTATGAGCAATGAAGAAAAGGACAAATCCTTATTGGATCATTAGTGTTTATAAGGGACCTCAAAATTGTAATGCTTCGCTGGTATCACAACATCATAGACAGTTAAATTCGCAAATTATTTATGATTGCATATTGGAAATGGTTAGTGCTACCCCCGATCTTAGAGTTAGTGTAATAATTGTCGATATTAGGAATCATTTCAATTATGATATATTCTATAGTAAAGCCTAGTATGCGAAGACTAAGGCTTTAGAGGAGATATTTGGTAATTATGAGGGTTCTTATGGAAGGTTGCCTGGATACCTAAAAGCCATGGAGACATACAATCCTAGAACTGTTTATGACTTTATTGTTGAAGATAGTATGAAGCCACATTGCAAACAATTCAAAAGGCTCTTCTGGGTATTCAAGCCATGCATAGATGGACTACCTCACTGTAAGCTAGTTTTGGTTATTCTTGGAACATTTATGACAGGAAAATATCATCAAACTTTGTTGATTGCAAGTGCTGTAGATGGCAATAATTTCTTGTATCAAGTAGCATTTGCTATTGTTGAAAATGAGAATAAGTCTAGTTGGGGTTGGTTTATAACATGCATTAGGCATTATGTCACTAAGCAATCGGGCATAACTGTTATTTCTGACCGGCATGCCGGTATAATGGCCCTATTTGGTGATGACAGTAGTGGTTGGAAAGAGCCATTAGCTTTCCATAGATTTTATCTCCGTCATTTCGTAAGCAACTACAACACTGCTCACAGAAATTCAACAATTAAAGACATGTTATATAAGGCGGGTATGTTTACTACTCTCATTATTATTTATTTATATTATTATGAACAAGTCGAATATTTTAAAAATTATTGAAATTTAGTAGGTAATAATTTTCAACCTCAAAAATTTACAAAAAGAATGGATGAGATAAAGAAGCTTGACATCGACTCTTACAATTGGGCAATGCAGAACTCGTTGGACAAGTGGACTTTATCTCATGATAATGGGCACAGGTATGGACACGCTACAACCAACATTGCTGAGAGCATAAATAGTGCTTTGAAGGGTGTAAGGATGATGCCAGCTTGTTGTATTGTTGAGCATGTATTTGCCAGGCTTGTTAAATTTTTCGATGATTGAAGGTGCATGTATCGAGCTCAAATTGCAACGGGTAATACGTACACCCAAAATTGTTTGGATGAGATGGCAAAGCGCGCTCAAAAAACTTATGGCCATAGGGTTGAGAGCTTTGATCGACGTATAGGAATTTTCACAATTAGGACTAAAAATCAAAAAAGCAAAAGAAAAGGTAATAACACGCAATCTGTTTACTACAAGAAAATTAGCAAATACCAACGGAAATTAGCAACCGAATCTATCGATTTTCTGTTGCTAATCAAAATTAGCAACCGAAAATAGCAACGGAATATTCGGTTGACAATTTGACGGTTGCTAAATTTAGCAATGGAATATGCAGTCCATTGCTAAATTTAGCAACTGAATATTTTTCCGTTGCTAAATTTAGCAACAAATTTCTTATTCCATTGCTAAATCTGACCGTTGTATATTTTGGTGAATTGGTTAACTTTAACAACGGGGTTGATTTTTCGTTGCTATATTTACCAACAGTATAATTTTTGTTGCTGTATTTAGCAACCGAATATTATTCCGTTGCTATGTATAGCAATCGAAACAAAATTCGTTGCTATATATAGCAACCGAAATTGAATTCTGTTGCTATATTTAGCAACAGAATTAGCAACGAAAAATGTTTCCGTTGCTAAATATAGCAACCGAATTATATTTTCGTTGCTATTTATAACAACTGCCCTGGAAAAGTTTAGCAACCAAAGAAGGATTTCGTTGCTAAAAATAGCAAAGGAATTGGTTTCCGTTGCTAAAAATAACAACGAAATTTGGGTTCCGTTGCTAAATATAGCAACGGAATTTGGGTTCCGTTGCTATTTTTAGCATCAACAGTGTTTTAATTTCAATAAAATTTTTTATTTATAAATAAATATAATTCAAATCCTGAAAATATATGGTTATTGATAATATAATATAAAAATTATAATGCTCAATAATTAAAATCCTGAAAATATATTATATTATAGTAAAGTAAAAATCCATGAAAACCAAAACAAAAACAACATAAATTCAGTATAAATAACATTGTAAAGTAAAAATCCATGAAAACCATCACAAAAACAACATAAATTCAGTATAAATAACGAAAAATTACAAATTTATGCTATATAGGTGGAGGTGAAGGAGGACGATCTGGCTACTGAGCACCCTTGGTTTCCAAATCTTCTACCCGATTCTTTAGCTGAGTTACAGTATCCATCAACAAGGTGAGTGTGGTCTCTAACTGAACGACTTTCTGAGAAGATTCACACCGCATACTACAAGCAGCTATAGATGATGCAGAGAAATTCGAATGGGAAGTGTTTCCAATTGAACCTAAACCAAACTGCTTCAAGAAATATACGACTCTCATCAACACTTTCAGAGCTCTGCCGCTGTTGAGTGAGAGTCTCTTGCATTTGCTCCTATCATTACAATAGTTATAATTAATTAGCTATATTTTCTTAAAATAATTAATATTGATGTATAAATTTTACATACATTGAGTTGTCTGCAATGAGTATTGACGAATGTCTACCCCTCATGCTTTTTTGTGTGAGTGTGCATAAATACTTCAGGATATGTAAGCTTTCTACCCATAGACTTTGCTTGCATAAGAAGCAATATAAGGAAGCATGTTTACTGAGCATGCCCAAAACAATTATTAGAATCTAACCCCAATTAACAATACTGCCACAAAATTACAAAACTAAGTTCACATGATATTCCAAGTAAGCATATGGCTGCAACCCAACTACTTGTTAATCAGTCAGGTATTTGAACAAAAAGACCAAACTAGTACAAATGAAATATCTAATCCATGTATAAAATAAGCACACTAGTACAAATGAAAGTGTTTCAAATTCAATCCGGACAACAATATGTTTCCTTGCAAAATTTTATAAGCAAAATTATGCAATCAACCAAACAAGATCTGTAATAGGTTGAAATTTGAGTTTTGATGGATATAGTAGGTAAGAGCAAAGCATTAAACTGGCAACTAACATCAAAAGATTGATATATTATTACAAATATAATATTGTTCGCAATACTTTCAATACAATTTTAGCGCATATTTTCTTATCAGTTTAAATGGCAACTGAAATACTCTTAAACATGTTTAAAAAGACTATTCCAGCAGAGACAATGTTCTTATAACAACAACATGTACAATGAACCTGAGAAATGTAAATTGATCACTCGAGAAAATTCCATCACAAAACAATTATTGGTGGCACAATGACAACCAGGCTTGTTACACAAACAAGTGCATGACCCAAGACAATGCAAATATATACCTAGCATAAACCATCAAGCAGAACAAATCTCAGTTTCTTAAATATTTGAACTACATGTCTTGTTTACTTAGTTTACTTGTGAATTGTGATTAAGATGTGAAGACAAATGCCTGACATCGAATGACATGTGTACTTTTTTGAGAATAAATTAATGCCTTTATATAAAGAAGCCTCCAATTTCAATAGGAAAAACCAAGTGGATTTGAAAAATAACGCAACTAATTAGAGCTAAACTTATCCCCTAGTCGTAGAAAATCGAAAAAAAAAAAAAAGAAATCGTAAATCTTGATGCCTTCATATATTAAACCTTCATTATTAATAAGAATCACATTTTTTTGTAAATTTAGCAGCATTTCCCCTATTTTTAGGATATTTACCTCCTGTGAAACAAAAAATTTATCTCAACAATAAAACCATCCATACAACAGACATATATTAAACCATCATTATCCACAAGAATCACATTGTTTTGTAAATTTAGCAGCATTTTCCCTATTTTTGGGATATTTACCTCATGTGAAACAAAAAATTTATCTCAACAACAAAGCCATCTATATAACAGACATATATTAAACCATTATTATCCATAAGAATCACATTTTTTGCTAAATTTAGCAGCATTTCCCCTATTTTTAGGATATTTACCTCCTGTGAAACAAAAAATTTATCTCAGCAACAAAGTCATCCATATAACAAACATATATTAAACACATCATTATCCATAATAATTATACATTTGATGAATAAAATTCAGATACTTACCAATTTTTCTGCATGCTCGTGAAGGCTCAAAGTGTAACACCCCTTACCCTTACTTAGGCGATCCCATCCAATAAGGAGTAAGATGCCGTAAGAGTAAAGGTGCCACCCCACAGATACAGAATAAGCATACACTCATACCTAAACATGCATACCGAAATACAGGTTAATTTAAAACTTTAAAACACCATTCATAAAAGTAAGCTGATCATGCACTAATATAACGAAAGCATTACATTACTGTTCTGATCAACTGAGAGATACAAAAGATAATTACAAAACCCAAGATACATGTACATAAGCGGAAGCTATTACAAAACCAAAATAAGAGAGTTCTATACAAAAGAATCCTCAAAATACAAAAATGAAGCCCTACACTAAGACCCTGCTGTGTTGGCTTCGATGGCGGCGACACTCCCAAGACAAACTCCTTCCGCACCTGCACGGGTAAACACACCGTGCTAAGCGATAAACGCTTAGTGGGGAAAACATACATTTAGCATAAAGACAACCATTCACAATGGTCGTCAAGGCGAATCACATGCGTACCTCGTGTACATACGTTAATCATGGCATAACGATAGCATAAACTCGTGCTCACATACATAAAGCCATTCATCAGAAAGTTCATAATAATAATCATATCCTCATAACAGATTATACTTTTCACTATTGAATCCATAAAGATATAACATATGTTTTCCCACATAACAATTCATACAAAGCACCTGCTGACCCGAGAGAGTGGATAACGAGTATACGGACGGTACTTTACGGGTACGAGCCGAGAAAACTAATTTTGCATTTTAACTTTCACAAAACATTTCAAAGGGGATCTTAAACAAGATCCTTTCACATAAGGGTTCGCGAGGAACCAATCGGGGACCTGATCGGGGTCCAAACAGAACTGAGTGCTGCAGCTAAAGACTCTATTAGGCATGCCTAACTATCCACTTACTAGACTCTAGCAGGTCATGCATAAGCCATTCAATCCATTTCCTAACTTCCAAAATCATTATCATATGTGCACATAATCATCTCATGGTTACGCTTGCATATTATTCATAGAACACTCAGCATAAATCTCATAATTGCTAAAGAAAACTGAAGTTCAAGTCACATGCAATGAAAGAAAACTCATTCAGCATACAAGGGACTGTCGCGCTCGCGACAGAGACCCAAGTCTCTTCGCTGCGCGCGCGTGACGGATTTTGCGACCGCGAGGAGGACAGAAGGACCAGGCTCTGTCGCGCTCGCAACTTATATCGCGATCGCGACAGAGAACCATTGGAGCTGTCGCGGGCTCGCGACAAATCGCGTGCTCGCGATAGCACTTAGCTAGCATCGCGCTCTGTCGCGATCGCGACAGTTGTCGCGCTCGTGACAGAGGGTATACAACACTTCGGCTGTCGCGGGCTTGCGACGGCGTCGCGTGCTCGCGATAGCGAAGCTCCCAACACCGCTCTCTGTCGCGATCGCGACAGTGTCGGGATTTCAAAAATCTGCAGAAATTCTGCAGATTTTCCTCTTCCAATTCCTCCTCCCATCACACAAATCTCAATCAAAGGTCACTTACCTCCAATCCAGCCATCCATTGACATCAACAACCATAATACAACATTTATTAACAACTTCATACAATCCAATGATTTAAACATTCAATTTCAAGAATCAATCAAAAACCCAATTTATGCATCAAACCACATCAATTCCAAAATTATCATAATTAACTCATAATCTTGTAAATTCCATATTCCAAAACAAAGGCCCATAGCATATACATCAAAATAAAGGACATCTAATAACCTAATTCCAAGAAACCATCAAAACACATGCATGAACATATTCACATGCAAAAGCAAGAAATTCCCAAACCTTCAAAAATCTTTTGCTCCTATTGCTTAGTTCCACTTGGCCCAACCTTCTCCTTACCCTTCGGTTCACGAGGAGGCTCAACTAAGCAACAAAACAACACAACACACAAACACAAAATCCAACTTCAAACCCAAACCCGAAAATAAGAAAAAGAGAAGAAGGTGAAGAATCAAATGAAGAAAATGAGAATAAATGCAGTAGATTTACCTTTAAAATGCTATGAAATGATCAATTTCCACCACTAGAGGCTTGAATCTAAGCTAGGGCACTTAAGAGAGTGCAAAGGAGGAAGAAGAAGAAGGAGAAAAAGGGAAAATGGGAATGGGTTTTCAAAAATCTGATTTTTCCCTTTCCATCTTTTTCTCTTTCCCACTTTACACATGTCAATCATCTAGTGGAGGAGATTACTCACTCACACCCTTACCTAGTGCATCACATGCACACAATGAGACACCCTAATAATGCATCATACTCATGTGTGAGCAACACACACAAGATTCTCCCAAATGCATACCCTACAAAAGTGCAAATGCTCACACACAATATTGATCCATTAGTGCACATCCTACTATGGTATGCTCAACCACACATGATACAACTCTCATGAACACACACTACAACGGTGCATTCATGCACACACAATTCTGTCCCAATTAATCCACACCATAACACCATGCATTCACCCACATGCTAGCAAAACTCTTAAAACATGCAAAATTACCAAAATGCCCTTATTATACAAAACTTATGCAGATGCACACATATACATATATGGCTCATTCAACTAGGGGGCAAACGGGGTGTGACACAAAGTTCCTCCAGTGTGCACAGCTAAACTCTCACCATCTGAACCTCCCCGTCTGTTTGAAGAATTCCTCTCTGAAGTGGCAATTGCTTCGGGTGTTGCCCAATATTGCTGCCAATGATTCCATATTTCTTCAGAAATAAAAGTAGGTCATTGACCACCCTTGCGTAAATTAGATAGAAATTCTTTATATCGTTAGCGGGCCTGCTTTTCCTAAACTTCATAAATGACAGTATTAAATTTTGAATCCCAAAAAAATTCTTTTAAAAAAAATATATATATTATTATTGTCAAGTACAATAGATATTTTCTTAAATGTATGAAGTCAGTATTTTGAAACAAATAATGTAATTTATTTTTTGTACCTCAAACTCCTAATAATAAAAATCCTTTGTCTGCAGAGAGAGATTCTTCCAAACATAACCCTCAATTTCTATCTTCTCTTTGAATTTGGATCTGATCTTTCTTGAGCAAATACCTGATGGAATAAACCTATTAATATGAACAAATTTAAATCAATTTGAAATTAGATATCCATACCATCAGTATATACTTATGTTTTTAACTTGTAATACAAAAATTTTTATAATATAACTTACATATCATTGATAATCTTAATGTAAATTCTTCCATCAACTCCCTTCGCACCAGGCTGGAGACCTCCTTCTTCATCCTCAATATCGGAACCGGGTACATGTGTGCGCATAGATTCAGGGTCTGATGTTGGAGTAGATGCATTTTCATGTTGTGCGGATACATTTGGGTTGTTGGATGCTGAACCGCTAGGTAGATTATAAGAGTCATCGGGGTTGGTTATTGGTGAAGGTGATGCTTCACATCGCTAGTAAGATCTGAACATGTCCCTGCAACTTGAGAGGAGTGCACTTGTGCATTGTCATCTCCACTCAATGTTCGTCTGAACCTGGGCGGCAGCAATGACTTCTTTCTTTTGGGTGGCATATTTTCAACCTAAAAATCAAAGAATTGGATTTATACTTGTTCAAATGGAACAATATAATTAAAGCATATATAACAATACTACATAAATGCAATAATAACACATTTTGGGTATGAGATAATAACACGTACATAAATTAATCGCTGTCATCACTTAATTGCACATCAAAATCATCCTCTATTTTTTATTATTCAGAATTAAAGTCAGGCTCATCTTTAGAATTCTGCCCATCTATGGATTCTTCATCCTCTCCAGATAAAATTTCCACAAATTCATTATTTGGATAATTTAAAAGTTCATTCTCGAAACATGCATTTATTTCATGTACATCCGGTTCTTCTTCTTGAAATGCTTCACTTTCATTTGTCTTGCTTTCTCCCTTTGCCTGTCCATGAAAAATACCTCTTTATTTTACTTTGATGACTGCCAACCAATCTGACTTATCTCTTCTTAAGCTGGGATAAGGGACATAATACACCTGGGTCGCTTGCATTGCCAACACAAATGGTTCAAATTGTTTAAATCTTCTCCGTTGGTTGATTTCTGTGAGATTATATCGGTTATGTACTTTTGTTCCGACGTTAGGAGTAGGATCAAACCACTCATACTTAAAAAGTACACACCGTTTTATCGGCAATGTAGGATATTCAATTTCAAGTATCTCAATAATTTTGCCAAAATAATTCATCAATTCCCCTTGTATACAAACCCCACTATTTACTGTTGCCATGCTATGCCTATGATTTTCTATATGAAATTTGTATCCATTTATGAAATAGACATGATATGATTTAACAGTTCGCAAAGGACCTTTTGCAAGATCACATATGAGCTGGTTTTCTATTCTATTTTCAGAAGCTTATATAATAAAACAAAAAATTGTTGTCAACAAATATAATATTTTGTAAGTTTAATAGTAATTTATTAAAGCATTCAATTTGTTGCACTCTACTAACTTACATAGTTCGCAAACCAACGTGGAAAGTTTTTATCCACTTCTTTATTGATGTCATCCTATGACTTTCCTGGCATTAGCTTGCTTAACAAATCCTCATATTCACTAAAAACATTATAAAGTATCTTAGCAAAACATTCTAATCCTTGAGAAAAAGAACTTCGGCAATTTCAAATTTAACTTAAACTTACTGTAAAAAAGGTTAAATTTCTTGGCAAATCAATAAAATGTAACCATGGGCAGCCTCCATTTCTTTCTCTGTTAACATTCTTCTTGTTGAGTGTCCATGTGGTCGGCTGGGATATGTGAAAATAGATAAGTTATCATCACCAATCCGTGCACCCCCATCATCATTACGAGGAACTTTTCTTTCTCGATTGATCACATGCGACTCAAAATAATGAGAACAAAATGTACTTGCTTCCTCTACTAAATACGCATTACATATGGAGCCTTCAACCCTGGCCTTATTTTTGACATTTTGCTTCAAGTGATGCAAATTCCTACATTATAATTAGGGTAATTATATTTAAATATTTGGTATAAATCTATAAAAGTTCTAGTTAAATTTGAACTAAAATTACCTCTCAAATGGATACATCTATCGATATTGAACTGGACCAGCAAGTTTAGCCTCGTGTACTAAATGTACGGGTAGATGTTCCATGCAATCAAAGAAGCTTGGTGGAAAAATAGCCTCTAATTTGCACAAGATAACTGGAATGTCCCTTTCTAGCCTTTCCATATCAGACAACTGTATTTCAGATGCTGTTAAGCTTTTGAAAAGTAAACTTAATTTTGTTATATCTTCCCAAACATTATTCGGTAAGAGCTCTCGAAATGTAATTGGAATTAGCCTCTGCATAAACACATGACAATCATGAATTTTCATTCCAAATAATTTGTACTTCCTCATATCAACACACCTTGCCAAGTTTGAAACATATCCATCTGGAAACTTTAGACTTTTCAACCATTCACACAAAGTTTGCTTCTGCTTTTTGTCCAAAGTGTAACATGCTTTTGGATATTTCCCTATATTTGGATCTTTATCTAACTCACTTCTTCTACAAAAACTTTTCAAATCAGCTCTCGATTTTTCATTGTCCTTTGTCCTCCCTTCAATGTTCATGATTGTGTTGAAAAGATTGTCAAAAATATTTTTCTCAATATGCATCACATCTAGATTGTGACGTATCAACAGTGTTTTCCAATATGGCAAATCCCAAAATATACTCCGTTTTCTCCAACTGAAATTTTGACTTATGCTCCTATTAACCTCTTCACTTTCAAGTTCTGTAACTTTTAGAAGCCCTAACTGATCAATCTCCCGTAATATATCTTCACCAGATTTATTAGGAGGAGGAGGTGTGTGTACCATCTTGTTCTTAATGAATTTTTATTTATTGCGCCTAAATGGGTGATCTAGAGGAAGAAATTTTCTATGATTGTCGAACCAAGATGTTTTGCCCTCGTTGGGAAGATAAAATGCATGAGAATCATTACCACAATAAGGACAATTCAATTTTCCTACTATGCTCGATCTAGACAACATAGCATATGCAGAAAAATCACTCACATTCCACATCAAAGCTGCTTTCATCTGAAAATTTTGTTTAAGGGACACATCATATGTTTCAACACCAAATTCCCAAAGATGATTCAATTCAGATATTAATGGTTGCAAGAATACATCAATTTTATGCTTTGGATTTGTAGGCCCTGGCACAATCACTGTCAAGAACATGTATGCCTCATCCATACACATCAACGGAGGTAAATTATATGGAGTAATTATGATTGGCCATGATGAATATTGTTGGCCGAATTGACCAAAAGGTTGGAACCCATCTGTGGATAATCCCAACCTGACATTTCGACTTTCTGTTGCAAACTCATTATGGGTGTCATTAAAATGTTTCCATGCGAGTGCATCCGTTGGATGGCTCATGCTTTCATCATATTATTCATGTTCATTATGCCATCTCATGTGAGATGTAGTAACATCAGAGGCATACAGTCTTTGAAGTCTCGGAGTTAGTGGAAAATAGTACATTCGCTTCCAAGGAACTAATTTTTGCTTCCTAGTACGCTTTCTTGGTTTGAACCTAGGTTGACTACAATATTTACACTCTTGTAATTCCACATCTTCTCCCAAAAATAACATACATCCCAACCTATAACAATCTATTCGTTCAGCGGGCAAACCAAGACCCTGAATAAGCTTCCTCATTTCATAAAAATTCTCAACCATTTTATGATCAGGAGGCAATGAATCATTGTACCATGTAAGAATTTTATCCAAACTTCGTTCGAAAATATGACCTTCAAACTTTATGTTCAATATTCGGACAATGGCTGTCACACCCCATAAGTGGCCTAATCAGAAATTAGCAATTTTAAATGGATATTTAAGGACAATTGAGTAATTTATAAGTGAAAGAGGATTATATTGCAAGGAAATAAAAGATTTAAATGGCAGAATTTTAGTTTAGTGAGGAGAAAGTAATTTGACAAGGACTATTTGGTAAAAGAGGAATAAGTGGATTTGTGAAGCTGTGCATGTGTGCCAAGTGGAAGGAGAGTGTGTGCACGTGGTGAGGGAAAGGAGAAGACTGAGAAAATTTAGTTAGTTGGAAACAAAAGACTGAAAGTTCTCTCTTTTCTGGTTTTCTCTCTTTTCTGGTTTTCTCTCTCACGTAAACCACTCCTCTTCCCTTGTGTTTCTGTTCTTTTTCCCATTTGCATGTGTGTTCATCCATTGTGAAGCTAGGGTTTTGGATGTTTAGAAGATTCAGAAGGTGAGTGTGGTTCTCCATCTTCTCTGTTTAAGGATTGTTCATTGCTGTTTTTCTTGGATTGATATTGGGTTTATTTGTTGGATCATGTAATCTGTTGAAGAGAGGAAGAAGGATAAAGGGAAAGAGAAGGTTGTGGATTGAAGAGTGCAGAGGACGTTTTTGAACTTCATTTCAGGTTTGGGAGTGTTTCCATTTTCTCATGTTTGGATCCTGTTTGCAGTGATATGAATGTAATTATGTGTGTATATGAAATGTTAAAGTTACGTGTTGCAGTAGACCTTATTACAGTAGAAAAAGAATGATTATGAGTGTGCAAATGAGATGTTTATACATGTATATGAATGTGAAACTCTGGTTTGTGACTCTCTCTCTGTTTATTTACTGTGATTATATGATAATGTGAATACTGTGAGTGAAATTACTGTAATTGTGCCCAGAAGACTTAAAGGTACGTGTTAGCATGATTTTTGCATGAAAAATGGATTTAGACAAATTGGGATGTGAGTTTTGAGTTACACTCTGTTTTACGATTTCTTTCTTGGTTTTTAAGTTTTCTGGAAATTCTGAAGTGTGGAGAAGGAGGAGCAGAAGTGAGGGAAGGGATCACGTGACGTGAGGGAGCATCACGCCGTGACCTCTTCTCCGAAGAAGGTCACGAGACGTGATGCTGCATCACGCCGTGACCTCCTTCCCTGGGAAGTCACGAGACGTGACGGGGAGTCACGCCACGTGACCTTCCTCTTCCCTGCGTGTCGCGAGACAAGATCTCGTGACCTTCCCCTCTCCTCTCAGGCGTCACGGGACGTGACTGATGGTCACGGCGTGACTGCCTTGCTCTTTTGCTTGGCGCTCGCGTGAAGCCTGCGTCACGAGACACCACTGCTTGGGTGTCTCGTGACCAGCCTTCCCTGCTGTCCTGTTTTATAAAAAAACAAAGTTTTAACTTCTGTTTTAAGAAGTTTTTGCACTACATGATAAATGTTTGGGTTTAAAATCTGAATTGTAATTAATAATTGCTTAATATTGAGTTGTATACTTGATTAAATAATTAATGTACATAATTTACTAGTTTAAATTTTACATGAACATAAATTGTCTTGAATGTAAATTATTTGTACTTCTGCCTCCAATAATTGATACTGGATATATATTTAAATGTTTCTGAATTTGATCTAGACACATGTACACGTGAAATATGTATTTGCATTTAGTTGTATTTAATATTTATAGTTACTTGTTTTAAATGTGATCAGTATACCTGTATACATGGACTATAAATCAGTATTATTTTCAATACTCATATTGATATTGGTGCTTGAATTGTTGAGTTGAGTTTTAAGCCTAAATAGTCATAGTAGTGGATAAGTAAGCGCTTATTTAGGTCAGTGTGTGTGTGCAGCTGCTATATGATAAACCGCTATACGTGGGTCCGTTTGGATCTTTGTTTCGATCCTGTATGGGTCTATATGGATTTAATGCGAGACTTCGGTCTCTATATGAAAAATACATGTTTGAGACTCATGTCTCTATATGCTTGGGATACTGTGTTCTATCAGTATCCATTTGACCGTATCCACTTCTAGAGAGTATTTTAGACTAATCAGGCTATATATTTAAATGTGTTGCATATGTTGAGATGCATTGTTGACATGATTACAAGTATATGATGCACATGAATTCTTGTATAGCTTTATATTGCACCTTGAATCTGTATACTTAGAATGATGAGATTTATGACTTGAATACTTAATTGCTTGTATTGTTTATATATTTATGCATGTCAAGTAATGAATTTGGAGATATGTTTACATGTAATTTTGATGCCCTTGATTTTGAATCATTAGATTATTATTGTATAAATATTGTATATGCATATTGTTCGTTTGTTTTGTTCCTTCCCACTAAGCGTTATCGCTTAGCACGGGCTCTTTTCCCGTGCAGGTGGCGAGTTTGGATAGGAGTCAGATATCTGCAGGTCGGCCACTAGAAGTCTTGTTGAATGAAGTTATTTGGAGTCTTCCGCTGTAATTTTTGTATATGGCTTGTGTATAGCAAAGTAAATCTTTTGTAAAGGAACAAATATTATTTTTTTGTATATGTATTTGCTTACGAGTCTCTTTTTGTAAAACGATATTGATATATGATATATGTAAAAAGGATTTACTGTTTTATATGATTAAAAGTTTCTTTACATTTCATTTGGTTTTTGTTTATACATGTGTATATGGATTCGATTATATGTGTTTGCTCGCGTGGCACTCCGGTATCCTTCCAACGGGGATGGCGGGGTGTTACAATGGCAGAAAGTTGAGTCATTTTCTCACAATTTGACCATAATTCTTGGTCGGTTGACTCTAGTAGGTCAAAAAATCTTTTTGCATTTGGGTTTGGTTCCTCTTCAAGATTCTGCATATTTTCTTAAAAAGAATTACCAGCTGCATCATAAACCATTTATGCATAATGATTTTCGTTCACATCCACATTATTTGGTCTAATTCCAGCTCCCCCTTCAAACCCATCCATATTTACTGATGAATATACTTGATTACCCCTTGACGTGCTACAAATTATTGGCTTCCCGTGTCGTGTCCATTCAAAATAATTTGGAACAAACCCTTTTTTTAACAAATGTAGATGCATTTCATCAGTAGGGAGAAAACGGATATGTTTGCACTTTTTACATGGACATCTAATTTTTGGACCATGCATATATGCAGGCTGCAAACTTGCATATTCAATGAATGATTGAACTCCCTCAGCAAACTCAAGATTAATGAAACCATCTGGCATTAATCGCCTAAACATCCAAGATCTATCAACATTAGTCATGCTTGCGTAACTGTTATTTAAATAAGATAATTTCATTATGAGATTTATGGATTAAATAAATTGGAAAGGTTTATCAATGCATACAAGTATGCGAATACATGTATATTATAGATGAAATATTTGGCTATTTTAATCATGTAACAGTCACTGCCAACTAATTATCAACCAATTAATATAAATGCAACAATTATCAACCAATTAATATAAATGCAATCAGCCATGTTGTATTGATTTTAAAATAGTAGCATTGAAAGAATATTAAATATAAATATAGTGTACTTGCCATGAACGCAAATAATATTAAATTAAAAAAAGATCTCAAACTTAGAACCTTTAGAATGCAAAAAAGGGATTGGTCCAAGCCAAAGAGAAATATAACTCCAAATTGCTAAACCCAAAATAGCAGCCTCCTTTTCTTTGTTGCTACTACTGTAAACAGAAATTAACAAAAGAAGTCAGAATTTTCAGCAAACAATAACATGCAATGTACTGATCTATAATGGCACAAACAAAATGCAAGCTAGAGTGATTGATGCAATACAAATAGATATGCATCTTGGCATAATATGAAATGAGGTTTGGTTAAACATTGCAAATTCCTCACACGAAAGTCCTACTTGCAATATTTCCCAAAGCAAGATCAAGAATGCAATATTATGCGAGAATCGTGCAATGAATCTTGAAATCTCACATAGCAACTGAATTCAAATCATGCTTAATAATCATATTTAACAACCAAATGGATACACCGATAATCAATAGGTTCAAGACTATCTAATTCTATTTTCAACCAGTTCAAGATAAAGAAAGTATTGCTCTGTGAAGTCTGTCAACAATATAAAAATAATAAAAAAAAACTTATACAATTAAAATTCATACTCCCCCAAGATTCCATCAGCAAACCACATAACTAAAACAATAGTAGGTTATTAAAATAAAAAGGTTGTTTTGAAGCCATACCTGTGAGATTCCTCTACTTTGTTGCAACTGTTGTAATTTGTAATGTTTCATTCATTTTGTAATAAATTTCAAAACTTAACAAAACAAGTCAAACCTTCAAGCAAACAACCCAAATATGCAATAATATAGACTGAAATTTTATTACAAAGAAAGCTCTTTAGATAAAGCTAGTAAGCTCAGTAAGTCAAGAAGCAACACATTAAGGCAGAAAAAAATAAGATGCATTACTCTTCATCAATGCATGAATGAGGAAAATAAGATGCATTCAAATGGTTATGTCAAGGTAATAAAGCAGAAAATAAGATGCATTCCAAGCAAACACAATTTGAACTTCAAAATCTAATTAACTCGAATGTATGGAGCACATAAATTTAATTGGGCAAAATGAGAAAATATTTATCTGAAGTAAAAGTAGGGTGCATGTGGTGAGATATTTGGGAAATTCTCCTTTTAGATGATTAAACGTAAATGTGGTTTGACAAAATGGTGGAAAAATTAATATTAAATAGTCAAAGGTTTGATGAAAATTAAAACATAAAAAGGCAAGAACAATATTTAGAAGTTAAGACATCATTGATGTCACGGTCAATAAGCATTTCATCCATCCGACATTCAAAAATGTATCAAACTCACGATTAAGTGAAACTGAATCTCTTATTATTAGGTTAATAATCATATAAAGAGACAGTCTTAGTGATATGGAAATCCACCAAATTATGGATGAAGAATATGTACCAATTCACAAAAGCTAAATAAAGTTTTTATCACCATAATTCTATTTACAAACTATTTTAAATAATTTCCTGCAAAACTGGTTGGGACACCAAAGTAGCACATTATCTTGCAAGACTTCAGGCAACATTAAACTATTGACTATTGCCCTAGAACAAGTATCTTTTGATGCAAATAACTAATCAAACGTCCAGACCAGCTACTGAAAGTATTATTCAAAGAATTTTCAGAAGGAAAATCAAATAAGAATAGGAGCAAATTGCAAAGAAAGATAGGATTAGTGACTGGCGAGTATGAATCAACAAGAGGAGATATGCATAAGTGATTAATTATCACAATCAATTAACCACTAACAATTAGTAGCTCATAAATAATAATAACCTTATGAATAACTATTTAGAGCCTTCAAGCCTTCACAAGTAAATACTGCAACCAATTAAAGAGATCCAAGTTTATAACCAATTTTGCAGAAATCCAGTGTAATTACATAACTTTATTATGTATAACTGTTAATTCTATAAATTCACATTGAAAGTAATGTCTATTCTTTCATCATCACATTAGTTTGCCCCAGAATCTCAAAAATTTACAAATATGACCCACCTTTTGTTTTATCTGTTGGACATATGCTTTTTTCTGATTTATTTATGCATGTGTATTTTACCAAGTCAAAGTTTGTTGGTTGTTTTTATTTGATCTAATATTGTTTCCAGTAGTTTAGGAAGTTTGTTATTATATATGGTTGATTCTCATTTGAATAAAATAAGCAATTATTAGAATCCTTTTATCTCTTTTTTTACTTTAACTTTCTTTATGGTTAACAAATTGTACATACAGAAAAAACTACAGATCAAAAATAAACAAACAACCATCATATTCCAAGCTATATATTAATTATAATAACAAAAATTCATCTGAAATTATCAATGACAACATAATTGAAAATGGGAAGCACTTCATTAATGAATTCCAGCATAGGTTTCAAAAAACCAAACATAAACTCACTTACCAAAAGTCAAGGTAGAGACTTCACAGTTTCCAGACGTGAAGAAACTAAAAATTGAGAACAAAAATAATCAAATTTATATCATTAAAATCAACATCTAAGCTACCAAAATATTAAATAACAATGTGAATTTCAATTAAAATGTTAGAAGATCTGAAAGAAAGGATACACAAGAGAAGAGAAGCATACCAGAATTATCCGGAAAATACATAATCTATTATTATGTATCAAATCACTGATAAATTGTTATTAAATATAATGTAACTATTGGTTTTATCTATAACTAAATTCATAGACCTGATCAACACAACTCATGATATTTCTCAGCAAGCAACTTAATAATCAATTATACCTTAGCTAGATGAACCATTAACTATTTTTCTGGCAACTGGCAAATTAACATTGAGCTTGAGTTAAAATTGCCTAAACTTTGAAGTGAAAAATAAAAATAAGGTGGTTTGTGTAAAGCATTATTTTTTTGAGCTATGACTGTAGACCTATAAAATATACAAAAGAAGGGTTTCCTGCTACTGGGGAACTTCTATTGTAAGTAGAAAGAAACAGTTCCATATTTATAAAGAAAAAGGTTAAAAAGGGAAAGGAAGAAGAAAACAAGAATGAGAGCCAACATATAATATTAATTAATACCTATCATGAATGGATAATTCTACTTGCATGTGATCCCAGGAATTGAAACGTCGCACTGAACAAAACTCTCGCACTTGTTATATTGATAAATAACCACAAAGGAAATATATTGAAAGAGCATGAACATACAAGTTGTGAGTGAAATAATGAGTAATTAGGTAATAGCAAAGCAGAATAAGTAATTCTGAAAATAAAATTAATACAAAGAGACATAATTACATGAGTATATGTATAAAAAAAAGAAAGAAAGAGATACGAGCATTGTTGGATTAAGGCATTGAACTTTTGTTGGATTAAGGCATAGATTTGAATGTTAAATAAAACAGGGACTTTTGTAATTATATAAGTCTAAATTCTATTCACTTTTAACAAACAGCTTGTGGGCAAAAGAAATTGGACTGAAAAGGCATACTTTATTCATTCAAATCCTACCTAACTCCATGCTTCAACTAAAAAATCTACACAATCAACTAAGCCAAGCCAAGAAACACAACATGCGGGGAAAGTCTAAGAACAGAGAAATAGCCGGATTAAAAACTAAGTTTCTTTTAATTCGCAAAATAAACAGACTGGAAATATAAAAATGAGAGAGAAAGTGAACTAGAAGAAAGCAGAACATCAGAAACAAATTCAACGACCCAAAGACACAGATTAAATAGATAGAACATTGATGTTTGAAAACCATCTGAAGACTAGAAGAACCCTAATATTTAGTCAGCATACTTAAGTATTCAGAAGAAGAGTACTAAAATAAACAAGTAAACAAACACTTGATAAGAGGGGAAGAAAGAAAGTAAAATCACTACAAGCATTTCAATCAAATGACATTTTAAATGATTAGCTTGCACGGGCATATTTCAAGAACAGGAAAAAAGAATTGCACCTTCTAAACCTTTAATCTATGAATTTCATCTTGAGGGGATACCCCTGCCAGATGCCAGACTACTCTTCTGTTTTTGTGATGAGTTCTACTTTCGTGATGAAAGCTGAGATAAGCAATCTAATTTCTTCTTCAACTCCGTAACCTACATAGGAAAATTAATTATACAATTTCCCATGTTATCAGAGACATATATTTGAAATGTGAATTAAATTCCACCTGATCGTCAAGGAAACGTAGCTTTTGAGTCGCCTTCTTTCAACTTTCGAGGGCCATCAAGGGAATCGGGTGAAACGTTAGCCAACTGCTTCAATTCCTCAATTTCCCTTTGCCAATTCACTTAAACATTAGGTTAATGATATCTTACGAAGTAGCTTCAGATCTTTTTAATTAAAAAAGAAATTTGTATGAAGAATTATGTGAACTACCAGTGGGGAGAGCAGCGGCGATGGGGCAGACCGAGTGGGGGGAGCAGCGGCGGGGTGGGAGATCAGTGGCTTAAGGCATCTGATCTATGGGGTAGGGGGCACACAGGATAATAGGAGAAGAGGAAGAAGCGATGAATTAGGAAGAAGCGGCGCCAGCGTTCAAGTAAAGAAAGGAAGAAAAAGAAATGAACTAAAACACTTGCTTTTTAGCAACGGAACACATATTCCGTTGCTCCATTTGCAACCAAAACCCTAATCGATTGCTATTCTTGAACCCACTTGATATTTAGCAACGGAACCTATATTTCGTTGCCACACTTGCAACCTAATTCATTGGGTTGTTATTATTGAACCCATTTAGCAACGAATATAATATTTCGTTGCTAAATTAGCAACCGAAATAAATACAGTGGCTAATATTGAAACCATTTAGCAACGAAATAATATTTCGTTGCTATATTTGCAACCAAAATTCTATTTGGTTGCTATTATTGAACCAAACACTTGCTATTTAGCAACCGAATTAGATTCAGTTGCTATTAATAATCCCATTTAGCAACAGCATATAGATTCCGTTGCTAAATTAGCAACCGAAATATATTCGGTTGCTACTGTTGAATGCAAATATTTAAGACTTGCTATATATCAATGGCACAAATATTTCGTTGCTATATTTGCAACCAAAATCCATTCGGTTGCTATTCTTTAACAATTTAGCAACGGATAAATTTTTCGTTGCTAAATTAGCAACTGAATATATATTCGGTTGCTATTCCAGAAAGCAAATAATTAACATTTTCTCTTTAGCAACAGAAAAATTTTTTCGTTGCCACATTTGCAACCAAATTTAATTTGTTTGCTATTCTTGAACATTTTAGCAACGGAAATATTATTTCGTTGCTAAATTAGCAACCGCATATATATTTGGTTGCTATTCTTGAATGCAATTAGTTTACAATTTTTCTTTAGCAATGAAAAAAATATTTTGTTGCTATATTTGCAACCGAATTTAATTCGGTTGCTATTCTTGAACACTTTAGCAACGGAAAAAAAATTCCGTTGCTATAGTAGCAACCGAATAAATATTCGGTTGCTATTCGTGAACCAAAATAGTAAACACTTTCTTTTTAGCAACGGAACAAATATTCCGTTGCTATATTTGCAACCGAATTAAATTCGGTTGCTATTATTGAAGCTTTTAGCAATGGAAATAATGTTCCGTTGCTAATTTAGCAACCAAAATAGCATTCCGTTGCAATTTTTCATTCCAGATTAATCCCGCTTTATATTGGCGCCATATTTAGCAACGGAAAAAATGTTTCGTTGCTAATGTCCGTTGCTAACTTTTGGCGCTAAAAGTTCCCTCCACTTTTAGCGACCGAAATAACCAAATCTTTTTCCGTTATTAAATATACAAAAATTAACTAATTTTAGCAACGGAAAAATAAATAGCAACAGAAATTACATTCCGTTGCTAAATATTTTTTCCGTTGCTATTTTTCGTTGCTATTTTCAAATTTTCTTGTAGTGGTTAATTTGGATTGCCGTCAATGTGAATGTGAAAAATTTCAAGGTACGAAAATGCCTTGTTCACATGCCATAGCAACTTGTATGCATGTTCGTGTGGACATATGGACATACGTTGACAAGTGTTATAAACTTTCAGAAGGATTGAGTTGTTACAGTTCATATTTCCAACCACTTGCACACCGTGATTACTGGCCTGACTATATTGGTGCAACTCTTGTGCCTAATCCGGAGTTGATAAGAAAGAAAGGTAGACCAAGGACTTCTTGGTATCAAAATGAAATGGACAATAGAGAACGCTCCAGGCCTAACCGATGTACATTGTGTAGAAATGAGGGACATAATAGGAAGACTTGCCCGAACGCAGCTGGACTATCTAATTACCGAGAATGACATGAAACTAATGTATTCTGACATTCTTGTAATCATGTGAAATTTGTTTCAATTTAATATATATATGTATTCACGGTTGATTGCAACACAGTAGAAATAAAAATATTAAATTTGCTAATATATATATATATATATATATATATATATATATATATATATATATATATATATATATATATATATCTATATCTATGGGAACACCAATTGTTCACTATGGTGTTCCTATATATATATACATATGTATATATGTAGGAACACCTGACATTTGACGTTTGGTGTTCCTACATACATACATATATACATACATACATACATACATACATACATACATACATATATATATATATATCATGCATGCATCTAAAATTGAACCGTTTTATTAAATTTCAATTTATTTACTCCATTTACTAATTCAATAATTGTTCACTTATTTTTTTTAAACAATATTTTAAGTTGGAATTTTGCAAAATAAAAAAAATTAAATGCTGAAAAAACATATACATATTTCATAATTAAATATATTTATACTGTTGATGATAACAGATCACAATTTAATTCTGACCTTCGCAAATTTAATTCATTTGAAGTTCTATCCTCATAACCAACTACACCGAGAATGCTTTCCAATATCCTGTTATTATCTACATATTCGGGTTGTTCGTGGTACACTCTTTCAAGACCATCAGCCTATATAATTAAATTTTGTGTCAATATATTTCTAAAACATTATATACAAATTTGAAGCATTAATATTTAATAATTGTGTACTATAAAGTAAAGAAAAAAACTTACAGTTGCTCCACGTCTCGCACTAACTGGGGTTATCCACCGTCTAGTTCATTGCATGTACCATTGCATGTATTCAGATCGATTATGCAATGGCCACCTTGAAAGTTGGCCTACAACAACACGAGCATGACGGTTATTCCATTCATTTATGAACGCAGCAAACTCTATCGCCCAATTCAAGTGATTTTGTCCATGCATTTTTATTGTATGCAGATTATCCCGTATAAGTGGTTGCGATGGAATTTGCTGATCAAAACCGAATTACCGCATGACCCTATCAGGATGGTGCCACTCAATGATATAGAAACATATCAATGGAACAACAGCCATCCAACTTTGTTGCCCACTTCTACACAAATCGTGAAGCAGTTGAATTATATTGTTGTACGGCTCCCATTCAAACTATATAGCAAAATATAAGATTATCTTAATTATTCATTAAAAATAATTAATAACAATAATATCATCTAATTATATATGTATATAAATTAATTTAACTTCACTAAGTACCTCTTCAACTCCCTGCGTATCTAATATTTTTTGATATGTCCATATGTCCCTTCTAGACATGATATTCCGATCCAATGCTTCACTCCACCTACGCAGATAAAATGCTCAAATATCAACTCGCATTATTCAAAATAATATGACATAAAAATTTAATTAAATTAGATACTCATAAATTATATTTTACCTAATTCTGTATGGCAAGTCTCTATTTAAAGTTTGTGCCTCTACATGTTCTGGCCTAAACTGTGTAACTCTGTTCCACGCCCACATTTGTAAGAGTTGTAGATATCCAGCAACTCTCTTAGCATTTGGACGCGTTGCCCTACATAATTCTCTATACAGCCAGGCTAAACATGCTGATCCCCAACTATATTGCCCAACGGATTCCAAATCCTCTAACATAGGTAGAAACATTAGGTGCACCGTGCTAGATGATTGTGATGAAAATAACATTCCACCAAAATATCTTAATATCCATGCACGAGCATGTTGTTGCAATATCACAGGTGTCGCATCATCAGGAATATCACCAAACACATTATCTAACCAAGTCATCTTAATTTGTCCACCACACATATCCGCGACGGAAGGAACTACTCCAAGTAAATTGTAACAAATATTCTCCCAATCAAGATTTGTTCTTCCAGTTACCGGCCTACCCTCAATCAGTAACCCATTTATAATCCCCACGTCCTGAAGTGTTACTGTTGCTTTACCACATGTGAGGTGAAATGTGTGTGTTTCTGGTCTCCACCTTTCAATAAGTGATGTCATTAAATTTTGGTCAACATTTATCATCACAATTCGGGCAATTTGTAACACCCCCTATCCATACGCAGGTGAATCCATCTGGATTGGAGCGAGAAGCCGCATGGGCAGGGCATGTTACCAGACAGGAGCGATACAAAGCATACATTCACGCATCATAAGCACACATAAACGCGTGTAAATTAAAAACTTACCTTGAGGGCACAAGCTGGTCATGCATTAGCTTACACACACCCAAGCACTAAGAGGAAACATATAACATGCACACATATAATCATTCAGTGGAAGCATAAGACGGATGATACAATAAACGGATAACTTAATACAATAATATCATACCATATACATAGCCCAACATATTACATCCAGATCCTTACATATATAATTACATATACAAAAGGCTACAGAAATACATAATCTGAAATACAGGAACTAATAACAAAATAATAAAACTTCTAACTCCTATGCGGCCGACCTTGCAGATGCGTGACTCGAACCGAACCAAACCTGCCACCTGCACGGGAAAAGAACCTGTGCTAAGCGATAACGCTTAGTGGGGAAGCACACAAGAAATATGGGCGGCCATTCACAATGGTCGCCAAGGCATAACACATGCAAATGGCATATGCGGACATTCATAACACATATAATATTATACTTGCATATAAAAGCCGTGCATTTGGAGGATCATATCCATATTCATATATAATCATTAAATAGTCAATGTCGCATTTTCACGCAAACTGGTTCACATGCTAATCCATAATAGTTAAACAATATAAAATCACATTCGTATACATACTAATTCACATGCTTATAACCACAATTGATTATATTCAAACGCAGTCACAATATGATATATATGAATAATCGCACACAATAGGCATGTTTGAGTCACATTTAACCCATTCAGAGATTCATAATCACATTCGAATTCATAACTGATTCACATGACTGAAATCTTACACATTCGGATAGCATATTCTCATATTCATATCAGAAAAAAATACCTGCTGACTCACTTTAGTGGATAACGAGTAAACGCATAGCGTACCTTACGGGTACGAATCGAACGCATAGCGTACCTTACGGGTACGAATCAAAAACCATTTACTTTATCACATTTAAAATATTTTTCTGAGGGGGATCTTAAATAAGATCAAAACACATTGAAAAGGATCGCGAGGATCCGAACGCATAGAAAGGGTTCGCGAGGAACCAAACGGGGACCTGATCAGGGTCCAAACTTCCAAAGGTGCTGCAGCTAAAGAGACTCTATTAGGCATGCCTAACTATCCACTTACTTGACTCTAGCAGGTCATGCATCATTCAAATCATATGTCGAATCACATAATATATTTATCATCATGCATAATCCAGAGTATAGCAGACATATACATATGTTCATAAAATCAGTCATACCTCGTACAATACATATTATGAAGCATACAATATAGCTCATGCCAACATACTATAGCACCATTCAGGCTTAAGGACACAACTTATTAATACAATAATATGCATACAACTCTGTAGACACCGGGTCCTGAGTAAGCCTAGATCGAAGTTACCCAATGATGATAATTGCCTTCACAGGCTTAAAAGGTTAAAAGTTATGGTTTTCTCGTCAAATTTGCATTTTAGAGTGAAAAATTAAAAAATAATAAAAAAGATTTAAAAAAATTAATTTTGAAAAATGGGGGCTTAAAATTATGATGTTTTTAGTCTATTTAAAATTTAAAAAAAAAATAGAAAAAAAAATAATAAAATTTTTTCGGACCGCGAGTGTCGGGCGCGGCAGCGCGCAGGCGCGCTGGCGCCCAGCACGCCGACGCCCAGGCGCCCAGCGCGCTGGGCGCGATTTGGCGACGCGCTGCGCGCCGCACCGCGCGCCTCTGCGCGCGATTCTCGCCTGAGCTCCGTGCGGATTTCGCGCCTCGCCGTGAGCGACGGGCGGCGTCCCTCTGTGGCGACGGGCTTCTGGCCGTCGGTACAGGGTCTGATACCCTTTTCCTCTTTTTCAGCCTTTTTTTCGATTTTTTCACCCAAAAATCCGTTTTTTATCCCATTTTTTTGGGATTTTTGACTTCAAATTAAATTCTAAAATATTTTTTTTTAGGTAATTAAATAATAAAACTTGATTTTATCATTAAAAATAAAATAATTTTGGGTTAAAATAGGTTTTTTCCTTAATTAAATTAGGGCAACCTATTTTATCCTATAAATAGTTTATGATGAAATCAAAAGAGCCTCCTCCCTCTCCTCTCCACACATTTTTTAGACCTAAAATTTCTCTTCATCTTCTTCTCCTTCCACTAAAATTACAGATTTTTTCCCCAAAAAGAAAAATCAAGTGTTTCATTCTTTTTCCAACATAATTTCTTCTAAACATATTTTTTAGAGGAAGTTTTGTTGTTGGATTCAATTTTGAGACAAATAGAATAATTATTTGTTCTCAAAATTGTTTTTCTTCTTTTATTTTGGGTTCAATCAAACTTTTTTCATTGATTTTGTTTTGAATCTCTTTTTGATAAAAACTTGATTTTGAGACAAATAAAATAATTGTTTGTCATCAAAATCTAATTTTTATTTGATTTTCTAAAATAAAACTTCAATCAATTTTTCTTTATTTCAATCAATAAAACTTTTTTTGATCAAAATCATTTCTTTAGGCAAAGGTATCAATTCTTTGTTCTTAAAGAATTTTTGATCATTTTTATTTTCATGTTCCTTGGAATAAAATTCCAACATTTTCATAATATTTCACTCTAATATTGTGAATCATCAAACAAAGAAATCAATCATCACTTTTCCTTCATCAAATCCAATATTCTAAGGGTAAATATTCTAGGCTCAATTTCAATTTCAATTTCTATTTTATTTAATTTTGCCATATAATTTTCTTGTAAAATTATTTATTTAGGCTCGCTAGAAAGAAAATCACAAAAACATTTCTATTAATTAACTTGACATTTTTTCTAAATAAAAGGGGACCAATGTCCTAGTTTTTCATACCCAAATAAATCATCACATCAAAACTTTTTCATAATAAATATGCATGCGAGGACCAATGTTCTCACTATTAATGAATAACCCGTTTTATGCATGTATTTCACTTTTATAAATGGGAGTTGTATTCCGCTCCTAGTGTTATTGTAATTTATTTTTAAATGCTTTATTTTGGATTTTGCTTACATTTACCGCTTTCGATATGAATGATTGCGCCTTTAATTTAAATTGCATTTTGTGGAAAGTTGATGAAACAATGAATTCAAAACTTAATTATGATATTAATCAAGGTACGAATAAATGAGAAGTCCCGAACCCTGCTCTGGTCTTTGGGCTCAAGAGGCTAGAGGTTATCCTCCAAGACACCTCTTGTGTCACGAGAATTAGACGTTAATCCTAGGCCTCATGGCCCCATATGGATAAAATGCGCAAGTCTTAGGCTCTCCGAGGCGAGAGAAACTTTCCCAATGTTCTATTGGGTGGCGACTCCATGAAACCTCCTTGTTGCCCAACATAGACGCACTTGCGATTTATCGCAAGCTGTTGACGGACCCACAAATGCCCCGATCGCCCACGTGCGGGCGGTCGAGCGGGCGGCCGCGGGGATCCGGCGCGCGTCACAATGGCGACTCCACTGGGGACATACTCGAGACTTCGATTCGAAAGTACCTTGATTAAAAATCATAATTGAGTTTTAATTTAAAAATTTCATCTTCTTTCAAAACTGCATTGCATCTCATTAGAGCCTTAGATCTATGCTAGTTTGGTCCCTCTTTTAGCCCGGTGCGTTCCCGAAGCACGACCTCATTTTCACTCAATTTGGGGAAGTGTTAAGGATAATCACCTGCCCAAGCCTCGTACCATCATGGTATATCAAATGGTGACCCGATCGGTCGTTACGCTCGTGATGAGCTAGACCCGTCGGCAGGGATCATGCTTGGGTAGCCCTAAAGTAACACCACCCTTTGACCAAAGCTCATATAATGGCAATAGATACTTCCCTTAGGTGGTATGAACCTTAATACCTTGCTTGCTATATGGATCATTTTGTATTGGACAAACCCAAATAATTTGATTGGTCACCTAATCAAAGGCTTTTATGCCCCGATAGGCCCATGTCAACTTGTTCGGGTTGCCTAAATACATAACGATCATAACCCATCCGCTTGCACATTAGATAAGAGATGTTATGATGCCGGTTTTCCGTCGAGCACCATACGCTTCCATTGGGTTCCCCGCTAACCCATGGATTAAGCCCACCTAGGAAAGAGACCGCATTACCTCGTGTGTGGGAGTAATAAGGTTGGAAAGATTTACTTGCTTGCATGTGATTGTAAATGTTGCATAGCTCACTATCATGCATTGTATATGTCATTCATGTATCATCCTAACAATCTAATTTTTTCAGCCATCATAGATTCATCTAAGTGGACTAGAGGTTCTGACGGTCGGTTAATAAGGACAAATCTGCTCTTTGAGTTGCCGGAACAAGTGTCTGACTGGGATTCTGAGTCATTCTCGTCAATCAGTGAATCCTCTCTTGAATCATCAATGGCAGAAGAACCTGGAGTTTTGACCACTCAAGACCTAGCTAGGAGGCTAGAGGATTTTGAACGAAGAATGATGGATATGATGGGTGCCATGGCTGAAAGGATTGCCCATCCACCTGCTGCCCCACAGTCGCCTGCTGCTCTACAACCACAGGCAACCCCTCCTCGGGGGCAAGCCGAACCACCTGCTGGTGGGGAGGCTCCCTTCGTTGGAGCTGCTGCTCGCCAACCCAACAATGAGCACAGAGCTGCCGCACCCATCGAGCCAAGAGGGGAAAGGATTCACAATCCCAATGATGATTTCCTAATGGAGGAGGAAGAAGAAGTGGTGCCGATAGTCCACCAAGCTGCAAGGCCCAGAGCACCCAGAGTAGAGGATGAAGCTCTAAGAGGTATGAGACAACAGATCGAAGCTATCACCCGCATGCTGTCAGCAGGCAAGGGGATCAACCCAGAAGACAGAGATCCGGGGGATGAAGAGCTGCTGCCCCAAAGATTCAAAATGCCCGAGCTTTCGAAGTTTGATGGCACCTCTGACCCATCCGCCCACATCAAGCAGTACACCCTGGTCATGAAAGGCACAGGGCTGAGCAAGAAGCAGAAGGTGGAATATTTCTGCCTTAGTCTGGTGGGCCCGGCAGTTGACTGGTACCACGGGTTGGATAGGAGGTCCAAGGAGGATTGGGACCTTTTGACCGAAGAATTCATGAAGCAGTACGACTGCAGTACTAGGATGGAGGTCACCCTAAAAGACCTCGAGCTTCTACAGCAGAAGAATGATGAGTCATTCCATGAGTACTTCACCAGATGGAGAAACAGGGTCATGGAGATGAAGAGGAAGCCTGACACTGCAGACCAGATCAGGCTATTTATCAGAAACTCATGCCCTTACTTAAGGGACTTGCTCAGTTTTAAGGGGCTCAAGGACTGGGAGTCGCTTAAGGATATCGCTATAGAAGCTGAGGCGGCTTACCTGGCAAAGAAAGCAAGCCAAAATAACTTTGCTGGGAAAGGCTATGGGAACCAGTCGGGATTCAAATCAGGCGGAGCTGGAGGCAGCAACAACAGAAACGGTAGGACGACAGAGGTCTCAGCTACTGGAGTTGGGCAGGGTCAGAGATACTACTCCAACTTAGGCCGCTCTCTATCATGGGTACTGGAAAGACTAATGAAAGAAGGCAAGTTACAGCCATTGCCATCTAGGCCAGCCTTGAGTCAGGGACAGCCGGGACATAGAGTTGATCAGTACTGCGCTTACCACCAGCACACCGGCCATTTGACTGACCATTGCCGTATTCTGAGAAACAAGATCCAGGATCTCATTGACACCAATCAGATCACAGATCCTGAGAAGAGAGAAAAGAAGAAAAAGGCAAGCTACAACGCAGTCCCTCCACCGCAAACATGATCGTGTCTTGCAGTCCACTAGTGATATTGCTTTTAGATGCTGGAACCTATTTATTTCTGGAACCTTTTCATGTTACAATTTTCGGTTTGTAATAAAGAGAACAATTTTGCTTATTTGTATGACATTTCTATTGATTTCATTTCGCATGATCATAACACATTTACTTTGGCATTAATTCAAATAATATGGCTGCATTTAATCTCGAAACTTTGGGAAATCCCAAAGAAAATCTTGATAGCATCTGATATAATTCCTGAAGAGAGAGAGAGTCAGAGAAAAAATAATAAAAAAAAGAAACTAGTTGCAATTAGGAGACTGGATGGAAACTCACTAAGAGCACTAGAACCTTTCTGATTACCCGTCAAAGCGATCCCTGGATAAGACGGAACCTAGAAAATGATTTAGGCAACATTTTCTTTGTATAGCTCTCTAAATGACCATTTCCTACCCTTACTTCACAATCGCTTGCTAGCCCATTGAGCCTTTATGAAGGTATGCTGAATGCGTACCAATTTTGTTGTTACACACATTAAAACTATCCCCTCGCCTAAAATGATTTTGGCTTCCCCTTAGAAGAGTGGCCGCTCTAAAAAGGATGGATGAACGTTTTGACAATTAACAATTTCTTCGTGGGTTATCGAAATTGCCTTGGTAAGGGCGAGTTTACACTTTGAAAAAAAAAAAACAAAAGACCTCAAAACAGTAACCAATTGACTAGTTTCAATAATTACCCTTTTATTGTTATTCTGATCTCAAGGAGCTGAAATGTTACCGAGCCCAAATTCAAGAATACCTTTGTATATACAACTGAGCTGAGAATGGTTCATCCACCAGTCGAGAAAATATTGCGGCCATTTTTCTCTAGCGACCTGATCCTCCTTTGACAGCCATCTACCTAAGCCTGACATTACAACCCAAGTAAGACCTCTTGATTCTTGGTTCAGTCTTATCCAATTAGCGGAGATGACCTTCTAAAGAGGTTTGGTATGTAAGAAGAGGCTTATGGTGTTTCTTGAGCTTCAAGTGAGAAGCCACGAGTGCGTTCATGCATTCGAGTTAAGTCTCGTCTCCAATATTGCTTCTAGAATTCGCATTCAAGAAAAAATTGAGAGAAAATCGTCAATCATAAAACCCGAGAGGGCTGATTGATAACAGGAGTTTGATGCTTTCAAGATCTATCTCGAGATTAGCTAAAGTCTTGTATTTTTTAAAATCAATGCCAAAATAATGATCATGTTTAATGAAATCAAATTGAAACACATGCATTTATGCAATGATGTGATCAGAGTATTGTACCCTGTGTGATCAAACTCATGTATCTGCCTACCCTCTGCTACTCTCAGCACGCAAGCGCTTCAGCCGATTCATCCTGCCGTCAAATGTGAAGAATCAAGCTCATGCAACCATGTCCTAAGACTCCCTAAAGATTCTTGCCAACAACTTCAGCAACCTCAAAAAAAAAAAAAAAAAAAAAAAAGCCGTTAGAGTGAAAACCGTAACTGGCGCTCTAAGCAAAACTAGGCAAAAGGATAGGGTGAAAACCTGAAAACAGGCAGTCTGTCCTTCAAAAAAAAGAAGAAAGAGAAAAGCCGCTGGATTGGGTTGGGTCCATTCCAGGCAAAAAATAAGGCACAGGGTTATGTGAAAATCCACAAAGGACGCATCTCCCACTAAGAAAAGCTAGTGTGAAAATCCACAAGGGACACACTACCTTCAAATAATGACTACAGGCACCAGGTGAGAATCTCACAATCCCAAAAGGGCATGAAATTCAAAAGCAGCTTAAAAGGCATCAATTATATCGCAAATTGCAGCTAGCCTGGCTATCGTCTTCAAGTTCACATAGATAAATTTTTATCCTGCATTCCTGCATTACTCATGCATTTCACTTGCATGCTCACCATTTTTGCATAGTTTAGTTTCCTTATTTTGCAGAAAGAGAGACTTGAGGCGGATACCGACAAAAGCCGAGTAATGACATCGGTCAAATCATCAATCAAAACCTCAACTCATTCATCAATCAAGACATTGATCAAAACATATATCCAAGCCTCAACTCAATCATCAATCCACATACCAGCTTAATCATCAAATCCAAGCACCATCCAAAGACTTCTCAGGGAGCAGCAAGTCAAAGACTTCTCAGGGAGCAGCAAACCGAAGACTTCTCAGGGAGCAGAAAATCGAAGACTTCTCAGGGAGCAGCAAACTGAAGACTTCTCAGGGAGCAGAAAATCGAAGACTTCTCAGGGAGCAGAAAATCGAAGACTTCTCAGGGAGCAGAAAATCGAAGACTTCTCAGGGAGCAGCAAATCGAAGACTTCTCAGGGAGCATAAAATCGAAGACTTCTCAGGGAGCAGCAAATCGAAGACTTCTCAGGGAGCAGAAAATCGAAGACTTCTCAGGGAGCAGAAAACCGAAGACTTCTCAGGGAGCAGCAAACCGAAGACTTCTCAGGGAGCAGAAAATCGAAGACTTCTCAGGGAGCAGCAAACCGAAGACTTCTCAGGGAGCAGAAAATCGAAGACTTCTCAGGGAGCAGAAAATCGAAGACTTCTCAGGGAGCAGCAAACCGAAGACTTCT
Organism: Excoecaria cochinchinensis; assembly: GCA_947683425.1. NCBI lineage: Eukaryota > Viridiplantae > Streptophyta > Magnoliopsida > Malpighiales > Euphorbiaceae > Excoecaria > Excoecaria cochinchinensis. Next base: position 13,145,186 of record CANTUQ010000119.1, read on the forward strand.
CAGGGAGCAGAAAATCGAAGACTTCTCAGGGAGCAGAAAATCGAAGACTTCTCAGGGAGCAGCTAACTGAAGACCTCTCAGGGGGCAAACGATCGATGAAACGAAGACCTCTCAGGGGGCAATCAACCGAAGGGCTCACAGATAGCACCACTTCAACCCACAAGAGGTTGGCACGACCACGGCACTACCAATTCACAGCGGTTAGCACGATGGCGGCACAACCCACAAGAGGTTGGCACGACCACGACACTACCAATTCACATAGGTTAGCACGATGGCGGCACTACCCACAAGAGGTTAGCACGACCACGGCATTACCTGCTACAACTAAAAGACAACAACATCTATCATTACAATTCCATCAAGCAGGAAAGACGGCCGACTCAGGTACGCGTCTCTTTCCTTTTCTTCTTTGAGTTTAGGCTCACCTAGACACTAGTGTACTAGATTCCCCTAAACTGGGGCCAACTGTAGACACCGGGTCCTGAGTAAGCCTAGATCGAAGTTACCCAATGATGATAATTGCCTTCACAGGCTTAAAAGGTTAAAAGTTATGGTTTTCTCGTCAAATTTGCATTTTAGAGTGAAAAATTAAAAAATAATAAAAAAGATTTAAAAAAATTAATTTTGAAAAATGGGGGCTTAAAATTATGATGTTTTTAGTCTATTTAAAATTTAAAAAAAATAGAAAAAAAAAATAATAAAATTTTTTCGGACCGCGAGTGTCGGGCGCGGCAACGCGCAGGCGCCAGGCGCCCAGCACGCCGACGCCCAGGCGCCCAGCGCGCTGGGCGCGATTTGGCGACGCGCAGCGTCGCCAATGCTGCGCATCGCTAAAGAGCGACGCGCAGCGTTGCGCGCTGCGCGCCGCACCGCGCGCCTCTGCGCGCGATTCTCGCCCGAGCTCCGCGCGGATTTCGCGCCTCGCCGCGTGAGTGCCCGTCGCTCTATAGCGACGGGCGGCGTCCCTCTGTGGCGACGGGCTTCTGGCCGTCGGTACAGGGTCTGATACCCTTTTCCTCTTTTTCAGCCTTTTTTTCGATTTTTTCACCCAAAAATCCGTTTTTTATCCCATTTTTTTGGGATTTTTGACTTCAAATTAAATTCTAAAATATTTTTTTTTAGGTAATTAAATAATAAAACTTGATTTTATCATTAAAAATAAAATAATTTTGGGTTAAAATAGGTTTTTTCCTTAATTAAATTAGGGCAACCTATTTTATCCTATAAATAGTTTATGATGAAATCAAAAGAGCCTCCTCCCTCTCCTCTCCACACATTTTTTAGACCTAAAATTTCTCTTCATCTTCTTCTCCTTCCACTAAAATTACAGATTTTTTCCCCAAAAAGAAAAATCAAGTGTTTCATTCTTTTTCCAACATAATTTCTTCTAAACATATTTTTTAGAGGAAGTTTTGTTGTTGGATTCAATTTTGAGACAAATAGAATAATTATTTGTTCTCAAAATTGTTTTTCTTCTTTTATTTTGGGTTCAATCAAACTTTTTTCATTGATTTTGTTTTGAATCTCTTTTTGATAAAAACTTGATTTTGAGACAAATAAAATAATTGTTTGTCATCAAAATCTAATTTTTATTTGATTTTCTAAAATAAAACTTCAATCAATTTTTCTTTATTTCAATCAATAAAACTTTTTTTAATCAAAATCATTTCTTTAGGCAAAGGTATCAAGTCTTTGTTCTTAAAGAATTTTTGATCATTTTTATTTTCATGTTCCTTGGAATAAAATTCCAACATTTTCATAATATTTCACTCTAATATTGTGAATCATCAAACAAAGAAATCAATCATCACTTTTCCTTCATCAAATCCAATATTCTGAGGGTAAATATTCTAGGCTCAATTTCAATTTCAATTTCTATTTTATTTAATTTATTCATGTATATTGTATTGTTTTTATTGATCTATTTATTGTTTTAATCTATTCAATTTGTTGTATTGATTTTATATTTGTTCCATTTAATTGTTTATACATGATATGATTTTTATTCACATAAATATTGATTGTTTATTAATTTTTAATATGTAATTAATTTATTTCACTTTGATTCCTCATTATTTTTAACATGCAAATAATAATTTAATTTAAATTAATCTTTTTGCCATGTAAATGGTTTATATCATTTGTGAACATATTTAATTAATCGTATTGTTCATTTAATTGTTTTCATCATTCTTTAATCGTTTTCATTTATCATTCTTTTCTTTATCATTTTATATATTCTTTGATTCGTTTATCTTCATCATCATTGTTATCATGTTCATATTTTCATGTACTAATTAATTAACATGTTTTATTTTATTTTATTCACATCATTTAATCATTTGTCATACATAATGCATGTTTTTCATTTATTTTAGTTTATTAACATTTTGATTCCATTATCATTCTTATCTTATTTTAATTTGTTATTCATTATTTTGTATGTTTAATTGATTTAATTACTAACATTATTTTATTTGTATTTGTTTTTATGTCTAAACTCATTTTTTTCGCTTGGGCGTTTTTGCGAGCACATCGGGAGGTCCAAAAAGGCTCGTTTGGTTTATTTATTTTCTTTATTTGTAATATTTTATTTAATTTTGCCATATAATTTTCTTGTAAAATTATTTATTTAGGCTCGCTAGAAAGAAAATCACAAAAATATTTCTATTAATTAACTTGACATTTTTTCTAAATAAAAGGGGACTAATGTCCTAGTTTTTCATACCCAAATAAATCATCACATCAAAACTTTTTCATAATAAATATGCATGCGAGGACCAATGTTCTCACTATTAATGAATAACCCGTTTTATGCATGTATTTCACTTTTATAAATGGGAGTTGTATTCCGCTCCTAGTGTTATTGTAATTTATTTTTAAATGCTTTATTTTGGATTTTGCTTACATTTACCGCTTTCGATATGAATGATTGCGCCTTTAATTTAAATTGCATTGTGTGGAAAGTTGATGAAACAATGAATTCAAAACTTAATTATGATATTAATCAAGGTACGAATAAATGAGAAGTTCCGAACCCTGCTCTGGTCTTTGGGCTCAAGAGGCTAGAGGTTATCCTCCAAGACACCTCTTGTGTCACGAGAATTAGACGTCAATCCTAGGCCTCATGGCCCCATATGGATAAAATGCACAAGTCTTAGGCTCTCCGAGGCGAGAGAAACTTTCCCAATGTTCTATTGGGTGGCGACTCCATGAAACCTCCTTGTTGCCCAACATAGACGCACTTGCGATTTATCGCAAGCTGTTGACGGACCCACAAATGCCCCGATCGCCCACGTGCGGGCGGTCGAGCGGGCGGCCGCGGGGATCCGGCGCGCGTCACAAACTCATTGTCATATAGTAGTGTATACTACCAATGAAATCATACAACTTATGCATACATATATAAGGATCATATGCAAAGACATGTAAATCATTTACATTTTATCAAGGACCTAAAACACATAATTAAATAACTCAGGTACATGTATTAAACTTTATATGCATTTCTATATACCATACTCTTATTGTCATTTAATAGTCCTAAACATGCATTAGATAGTTCACAAAAAGTTTCGGTGTAATACGGGTTCAATTCGGGTAGAAAAACGCGTAAACTAGTCAAGGCCGAAGGGGTCACGGTGGTAATGAATTGGTTATGACCATGAGGTCCAAGAATGAGTATTCTGCCCAGCATTTTCATATGTCACGGTGGTAATGAAATGGGTTGCAACCGTGACCTACCAAAAGTTTGCAAAACAGAAGCTAGAATCCAGAACTGCTTCACTACTCCTTTTTGTTCAGCCTAAAAAGACATCTAAAAGACATTTTTAGGAAAAACTTCCTTCTTAACATTTGTTCCGTAGGACGTTAAGTTTACAATGGAAAAAATTTCAGGTCATTTGGACATTTATAACTCCAGATATAAACTAAAAACCACACACTATTCCGGTGAACTTGCCAGAACAGGTTCACCTAAGTTTTGACAACTTTTGGGTTACCTATAACCAGAATTACCTCAAGTATCCTCCTAGAAATTTTTAGCTATGGAGTTTTGGTTTCAGATGCAATTTGAATCAACCAAATTAAAGTCTTATAACTCCACTTATGACCAAAACATCACACTGAGGTCAGGTGAAAAATAAGCAGAACTTGTCAAAATCACCACAATTACTTGGTAACTCATCTAACATCATCAACATGTAAGAGATAATATTGTTATTTAGGAAGTTTGTATTTTTCCTATTATAATTTCCTTGTTAATAGTTTTCCTATTTTGTATAGGTTCCTATTTTGTATAGGTCACAGTGCTTTCCTATTTTGTATAACTGTATCTCTTGCTATATGTTTATATATAACACGATTCATATTAATAATATATAAGGAAAGATTAATCCTTTCATGGTATCAGAGCCTAAACCTAGGGCATAAACCACAGAAAATTTAAATTGTCTCTTCCTTCATCACTATGTCTACTGAAAGCAGTATTGTTTCTTCCTCAGATGCTTCTGTCGTTACTTCTGTTTTAGCAACTGACAGCAGAGCAGAAGCCCCTCTTCATGGAATCAATGTTTCAGCAGTACCGATTTCTGCTTTTTCTTCCCCAAATCCACTTATGTCAACAGTGGTGTCTACTATGGCTCTATCAACCATGTCACAGCCTTTCTACAACCCGCTACCTGCTCCTTCCTTGAATTCTTTCACTCCAAATCTCTCCCATCCGATTTCTATCAAACTTAATTCATCTAATTTTCTCCTCTGGCGTACACAGTTGATCCCATTGCTTAAGGGGTGTGAGTTAGATCATCATATTGATGGTTCAATTTCACCTCCACCAAAATTTCTGGATGATGGGACACTCAATCCATCTTTTAAACTTTGGGAACGTCAAGACCAGCAAGTGCTTAGCTGGATAATTGCGTCAATTTCGGAGAATATTCTGCCGCAGATTGTGGGTGTTCAAACAGCAAAGAAGGCTTGGGATAAGCTAGTTGCTGCATATGCTTCTGGATCTCGATCACAGATCCGCAACCTCCGCACTGAGTTACAAGGTTTGCGTCGAGGTAATGATACTATCCCTGTTTTTATTCAAAAAGCAAAGAGTATAGCTGATCAATTAGCTGCTTTAGATCATCATGTGCCTGAAGATGATCTTGTTGATGTAATTTTGTTGGGATTAGGGTCTAGTTATCGACCCTTTGTAAGAGCTATTCAAGCTCGTTTGGAATCTGTTCGTTTTGATCAGTTATATGGTTTACTTCTTAGTGAAGAACGACAGTTAGAGAGAGATTTGTTGAGTAACAATATAGTTCCTCCTACTGCTCATTTTGTGGCTCGCAATAATGGAGCACACCGTGGACGAGGACGTGGTTCTCGAGGTCGTGGTGGTCGGCCTCATGGTCACAATAACACTAATCCGAATCATTTTTCTGTTTTGAATCAATCTCAGACTGTTTCTGTTGATACATCACACTATATTTGTTATAACTGCAAAGGCACTGGACATATAGCCAAAGTTTGTCCATCTCCTAAAGCTGGCCGAGATATTAATTCCTCTCCAAAACCATCTACCTACATGGCTACTGCTTCAAATAATTCTCAGTCTTGGGTTGTTGATACTGGAGCATCTCATCATCTTACTGCAGATTTGGGAAACCTTAATCTTCATTCTGAGTATCAGGGTCCTGAAGAAGTTCAAATTGGTAATGGTTCTTATCTTCCTATTTCTAATATTGGGTCTTCTTCTTTTCGTCTTGGTAATTCTGTGTTTTCCTTTCGTGATATTCTTCATGTCCCCTCCTCTAATCGAAACTTGCTTTCTGTTTATGCTTTAACTACTTCTAACCCTGTTTCTGTTGAATTTTTTGCTAATTCTTTTGTTATTAAGGATTTGGCCACGAGACGGATCCTTTACCAAGGCCAGAGTGACAATGGTTTATATTCTCTTTGTCTCCATCCGAACAAGTCAGCTCTAACTGTTTCTTTAGCTAGTTTTGATTTATGGCATGCTTGTTGTGGTCATGCTGCTTCTTCTATCATTAAAAAAATTTTGTCTGATTCACATTTGTCTTTTTCAAATCATTCCAACAATAAATTGTGTACTGCTTGTGCTACCAGCAAAATTCATAAGTTACCTTTTCCTTTGGCTACTACAGTTACTCAGTATCCTCTTGATCTTATTTGTTCTGATGTTTGGGGTCCTTCTCCAATTAAATCTGTTGATGGTTTTTCTTATTATGTCATCTTTTTTGATCATCATACTAAGTACACGTGGATTTATTTCTTGCAACATAAATCTGATGTCTTGGATACCTTTATGCAATTTAAGACACTTGTTGAGAATTATTTTGGTCGAAAAATTAAACAATTTCAATCCGATTGGGGGGGTGAATTTCAGGCCTTAACACCTTTTCTCAAAACACATGGTATTACTCAACGACTTTCCTGTCCATATACTCCTGAACAAAATGGTTGTGCTGAACGAAAGCACCGCCATATTGTTGAAACAGGTTTGACACTTTTGCATCATGCACATGTTCCCTCTAAGTATTGGACCTTTGCTTTTGAATGTGGTGTTTACCTTATTAATCGCCTTCCTACACGTACCTTAAATTATGATAATCCATATCATAAATTATTTCTTCAATCTCCCACCTATGATTCCCTAAAGGTTTTTGGCTGTTTGTGTTATCGTTGGCTTCGACCCTATGCTCAAAATAAATTAGATTCACGTTCTACTGCTTGTGTCTTTTTGGGATATAGTAAATTGCATAAAGGTTATAAATGTCTTGACATCAATTCTAGTCGTATTTACATCTCACGTCATGTCTTATTTGATGAACAGGTATTCCCATTTGCAAAGAATGATTCTTCTGCTGCTCCGGTATCAACAGCTTGGTCTCCCAACTTTCCTTCCTATGTCACCTTTCCATTTACTCACACTGCACCAAAGTCCCAAAATTTAAATTCACCTCGGGAAACACAGCCTACCCAGTACATTCCTTCGCCATCTATTCAGCCCACTCCTTCATTGTCTGTCCCCTTCACTGCTCCATCCTCTGCCCAGTCGTCCATGCCCATGCGATCTATTCCTTTGGAGGTTGATGGTTCTAATATTTCGGATTGTACCATAAATCCAGAAGAATTTGTAAAGGCTGCAGCTCCCTCAACAAAAGTTCATTCCATGATTACCCGCCAACAAACTGGTCATTTAAAGCCAAAAACAATTCATTCATTGGTGGCTGACGTTTTGTTAGATGAAGAACCCACATGTTTTACAAAGGCAATTAAGTCTCCAGTTTGGCGTGACGCCTTGGCAGCTGAGTATGCGGCATTGTTAGCTAATGATACATGGGAGCTTATTCCGCCTTCTTCTTCTCATAATGTTATTGGGTGTCGTTGGGTGTTTCGTATCAAAAGAAAATCCGACGGTTCTGTTGAGCGTTATAAGGCTCGTTTGGTAGCCAAAGGATTTCATCAACGTCCGGGGATTGATTTTCATGATACTTTTAGTCCTGTTGTGAAGCCTGCTACGGTTCGTACTCTCTTATCTTTAGCTATCAGTTTTGGTTGGTCAGTTCAACAACTTGATGTTTCTAATGCTTTTCTTCATGGTAAGCTTGAAGAAACTGTTTACATGCAACAACCTCCTGGTTTTGTTGATCCCACCAAACCTGATTTTGTATGTCGGCTTCGTAAGTCCATTTATGGTTTAAAGCAGGCTCCTCGTACATGGAATAAATGTTTGACTAATGCTTTGTTACAGTGTGGTTTTCAAGGTAGTAAATCGGATACTTCCTTGTTTTATATCAATACTGCATCCACTAAAGTTTTCTGTCTTGTTTATGTTGATGATCTTTTGCTTATGGGCAATGATTCTTCTGTTTTGAGCCATGTTGTACATGCCTTACAACGTCAGTTTGCTGTTAAAGATTTGGGCAAATTACACTATTTTCTTGGTATAGAGGCCGATTGGGTTGATACTGGCTTATTTCTTCATCAACGTAAATATATTGGTGATTTGCTTCGTCGGGCTAATATGCATGAAAGTAGTTCTATTTCTACTCCTTTAAGCATTTCTGATAAATTATCTCAAGATGGTAGTGAACCTTTCAAAGATCCCACATTATATCGCTCTATTGTTGGTGGATTACAATATCTTACATTTACTAGACCGGATATTTCTTATTCAGTTAATAAAGTTTCTCAATTCATGCATTCTCCTTCTTTGGCACATTGGGGGGCAGTCAAACGAATACTACGGTATCTTCGTGGCACTTCATCTCATGGTATTTTCTTTCGGTCTAGTACTCCTTTTCTATGTGGCTATGCTGATTCTGATTGGGCAAGTGATATTGATGACAGAAAGTCCACCACTGGTTTTGCTATTTATTTGGGATCTAATATTGTTTCCTGGTCTTCAAGAAAACAACGTGCTGTTTCTCGTTCCTCTACTGAAGCAGAATATAGGGCTTTAGCTGCTGCAACTTCTGAGCTCCAATGGCTTCAAATCTTATTGCATGAAATTGGCTTTCGGTTGCCTCCTCCTGAGTTGTACTGTGACAATTTAGGAGCTACTTATTTAACTCTCAATCCTATCTTTCATAGTCGCAGCAAACATTTGGAAGTTGATTTTCATTTTGTTCGTGATCGTGTTTCTAAAGGAATTCTTAAGGTTCTTTATCTTTGTACAACTGATCAAATTGCAGATATGCTTACTAAAGGACTTTCGAAGCAACGCTTTGTATGGTTACGTGACAAGTTGACAGTTATTTCTAACCCTGCTCAACTTGAGGGAGGGTGTAAGAGATAATATTGTTATTTAGGAAGTTTGTATTTTTCCTATTATAATTTCCTTGTTAATAGTTTTCCTATTTTGTATAGGTTCCTATTTTGTATAGGTCACAGTGCTTTCCTATTTTGTATAACTGTATCTCTTGCTATATGTTTATATATAGCACGATTCATATTAATAATATATAAGGAAAGATTAATCCTTTCACAACACACATTCAAATGATCAAATTATATACTCATAAACATTTAGATACATATATTATAAGAGCACAGCAAGCAATCAAACTAAACACAATTAAAATCGCACACAATCCCAAACAATTACATGCATAAACTCATATCAAAACACTCAAATTTATGGAAAATTAAACACCAATACACATACATGGTCCAAGGGAAATTAGGTTTATTCAAATAGTATATTAGGTTTAATGCCTTAATCATAAATTATAAACATGTTATATAATTCTCGTCATGAATATTTATTCATCTAGCAAATTATGCTTATAGTTTAATTCATGGTTAATCATCATATTAATTAATTATTCGTTATAAGAATTTATTCAATTCACAGGAAATTTAATTTTTTATCATCATTACCTAACTATAAAATAAGTAACATTAAATTTTTCAGGCGTTTCTAGACACTTTGGGGCTAATTCGGAGGTGTAGAACCGATTCTAGGATGAATTGGTGAAGAGGGAAAAATTTTACTAAAACACAGCTGTGCTTTATAAAAAGCACAGCTGTGCTCTGCTGCTAATCGTCGATCTAATTGCCAAAAACACAGTTGTGTCCTACTAAAAGCACAGCTATGCTTTCCAACCAGTCCCCAAACGTTATCAAAATTAAGAGCACAGCACAGGGCGGAATTCAGTTCCTTAGACTACTTGCATTTTTTTGAACTAGTAAACAACATTTTCAGACCAAATAGTCTTCATAACAATTAATCCTCAAGATGTTATCTTTCTAGTGACAAAATTTCAGATCAATAGGAGCTGCAATCGGGGAGATATACTAAAATTGCTCTAACCTGCTCCACAGACACACCTGACAAATTTCGCTACTGTAATGGGCGATTTTAAAATAGTTTGAGTCCAAATTTAATTATAGTTATTTCTACAAAGTTTTATACACAGATGTTGTGGTTCTAACCCAACTGGAATTACGCATTTTGGAGTCGTAAAACTCAACTTATGCTAAAAAGAGTGACCAAAGGTCAATCAGATCCACAAAGACAGATTTACAGTTTGGAATTCAACAAGCTTCAAACCAACTCATTTGACACCATCAATTCACCAATTTTAATCCAAACCAACACAACACATAATTTAACATCTCGAAATATTCAATTCAGCAATTAAGAATCACTAACACATAAATTAACAAACCCATTCCCAAACCTGAAAATAGGGATCCAAAAATCACTCTTTAACCTTCAATCTTCAATCCTTTCCTTGCCCTTAAGCTTGCTCTTAACACCCAAAGCTTTGCGCAAACAAAACCCACCAAGAACACACAAACAACAAACCCTAGATTAAATCTAAACCCAGAAAAATACAAATAAGAAAATGAATAAATGGAAGAACAAGCTGAATAATGCAACAACTTACCAAAATAATGTAAGGAGATGATTAATTTTCACTAATAAAGACTTGGATCTACACTAGGATTCTTAGGACAAGGGAAAGGAAGAAGAAGGAGATGAGGAAGAGGAGGACTACAGGAAAATGAAGAGCAAAAATTCTGCTCTTTCCCTTCTTTTCTTTATTTTCTTTTTTCTTTTCCTAACTCTAACACTTGTCATTTTCTTATTGGTGGAAACCAATTACTCACACCTAACAACAATGCAATACACACACACAATGCACTCCCAATCTAAAACACCCTACTATGGTATGCTCATGTACACACAATGCTAACTCACTCACTTATATCCTACTATCATGTGAGCACCACACCCAAATGCAACCCAACTAATTCACACCCTAATAGCATACATGCATCCACATGCTAATAAAACCCACTTAAATCCTTGCAACTTCCATTATACTCCCTAAGACAATTATTTTCTCACTTGAACTTTATTTATCTTTTCAATTAGGTCCTTAATACTCCAATTCTACATGCACCGATTACCAATTACTTCCAATCCACTAACCAAAATTACCGAAATACCCATCACTTATCCGACATGGCATACACATTCCTACTAGGGCCAATTTGGGGTGTGACACAATTCCTATCAACCCTGCTGATCTTATATATGGAATAATTTTATGATCAATTTGTCGGTAGTGCTCGTCTAAGCTGCCTCTCTTTGTTCTCAATACATCTCTTTGAACCTTTGCATAATTTTAAAACATATACAATTGAATAAATACAAAATTTCATCATTAATCTACAATATATATATATATATATATATAATAAAAAATTTACCGAATTATTTCATATCGCATCAGATCGATATTTTCCTTGCATTGTTAGTAACTCTCCATTAATAGGACCCGGATTTATTCGTTCAGCTCTTAAATGATATGAATCCATGTCCAAACTTGCAATTCAAAATAAAAAAAAAATTAAACTTTAACAACTATTCATGCCAATTAAATTTATTTAAATAATTTAAATATCCGTAACTTACAGATATAATTTAATCTTACAAAAATTATCAATTTGGACTTGACCAAATTATCTGCTACAAATTACATTTACAAATTCATCATTTTTTACAACGTGAAGATGTTTCCCTGCAAATAATACTTTTTTTTTTTAATTTTCATATTCGAATATTTATACATATATATGCTATAACTAATCAAATTAAATTCAAATTATTCGATAATAGAAAAAAATCATATAGTCTTACCTTTAATGTTGAAAATAAATAATTTTCAAAAATTTAACCACCTACAAATTAAACATGAACATAAGATTAATATCAAAATAAACTTCATATAACAAAAAAAATAATAAACTATCAAAATTTTACCTTTACTTATATTTAATTTACATATAAATTAAAATGGATCAAAAATTTGCAAACAAATTAAATAAAGAAAAGAAGGTAGAAAAAAAAAACAAAGAAAGGAAGGTAGAATGAAAGAAATAAACGAAAGCAAAGATAGAAAGAAAGAAAAAAAAGCAAGGTTGAGGTGAAACTGAAAATGAATAAGAGAGGGAGGATGAAAGAATGAGTAAGAGGGGGAAAGGAAATTTAAAAAAAAAAAATTCAATTTTCGAGGAGCAGCTTCACGTGAAGCTGCAGCGGGATGCAGCTTCACTGAATCAAAGCTGCAGCACTGCAGCTTCACGTGAAGCTGCAGTGTTGCAGCTAAAATGCGAGAAACCGGCAGATGTTGTTGCCGGTTTCTGGCAAGCCCCAGCCGGTCAAACCGGCTGGGCCCACAAGATGAAAACCGGCACACTGATGTGCCAGTTTTCAACACCTCACTTTCCCAATTTTTTTTCTTGTAGCACCATTCCCCTAAATATTTTTAAATTTAACCCCAAATTAAAAAAAAAAAAAAAAACCCAGTGTATGAGGAGACTTATATACCATACTAATGATGGATTGCTACTTAAGAAAAGCAGTTAAAAATGTGGTCATCAAGCAAATATTACATTTTTCTTCAAAAAAAAAAAACAAATATTACATTTTATAATCATAATCATTTTTGTTTATGTAGGAATTTACCATTAAATTGGTATATAAACCTTCTCATATATATTGGATGCAGGCAAGAAATTTTCCTTGAAAATACTTTACATTTTTCATTAAAAAAATTTGATTTCTAACAACCAATTATTATTATTCCAAGGAGATCAGCCATGGCTAAATTAGTCGTAGCTCTTAATTATTTTCAGATCATTAGGGTTTAAATCCTCATTTACCTTCTTCTCCAAATATGTAATTGAAAAAAAAGAACTATTATATATTTCTAGGTCATTTGAACACGCCATCATTGAATTTTACCACTAATAATTAATAAGTCGGTCACGGATTTTTTTTTTTTAATCACAAAATATAACTTAATTTTTTTTTAAAAACATTTTTCACCTAATAATAGAATGACTGGGAAAACAGAATTCTAGTGTTGGATTGTTGAAGTGGCACTCTGCGTAAACATGGAACATTCACCAAGCATATCTATTTGCTCTAAAATATCATGTTTTCTAATGACGTAAAGTGTGAGGTCAGCAATCCGACAATTAATTTTAGTTTTCAAGCTATTTTGATTTTAGATGAATAAAGTTTTAAGTTGAGTTATTAATTTTATATGATACAAAATATTCATTTGTAATCAACTCATTATATGATTGCATATAAAGTTCAAGTCACTACAGGAGAAATTAAAGTATTTTTCTTCTTACAAACAAAACAGGGTGAAAACTCAAGAAAATTTTCTTATAATTGAAGAAAATAACAACGGCACATGTGAAGGAAAAATTAGCTAAAAACATATACAATTAACTTAACTCCAGATAATTTTTATATATGCAAAATTATGGTTAAATTTATGGGTTAGGCAGTGATTAAATTACAATTTTTTAATGCTTAATTGGTGTTCAATTAATCATCATGTGTGAGGAGGATCATAATTGATTTCACAAACGGTCATTTGATTTGTGACAAATTAATACTAGATTCACAAAAAAAAAAAAAAAATCAAATCATAATGATAAAATATTTGAATTGAAATTATTTTAAATGATAACGATTGGTTGGTTTGTATCATAATAGCAGAATTTCAGCGTTTACTTTTTATTTTCCTAAAAAAACTTATTTTAATTGAAAAAAATTTAATTCAAATATTTTACGATTACAAATGAATATTTTTTTTTTTTTTTATGACTAGCCTTAATTGATAGCAAATTCAGATCGTTTGTGAAATCAAGTTAGGAGTTAATGCCGGATCGGATGGTGGGAAGAGTCTGTTAGTATTGAAGGCAGTGAAGAGAATCAAAAAGAGAGAAACCAAAACTGAAATGGAAGATAAAAGAAGCATTATTCCATGGGCAACACCACCCTTCACTTCTTCTGCATATTCTGCTGAAGCCAAAGCCATTATTGTCAACGGAAAAGAATATGCCCACCATGCTACGTTGAATTCTCTTGTTGATTTCTTGAATAGCATTGGCCGAGATACCTGTATTCACATTAACAACATCTTAATTAATGTGTCTAATATATACTATTATTTAATTTAATATTTGTCATAATACATAAGCAATAATCTGAAAACGACATGTTCACTTTGACACTTTAATTTTTTTGAAAAATCGTGAAAGCACTTAACCTTGCCGAATTGTTTTCTTTACATTTAATCATCAAGGGTGGGTTGATTTAGCACCTAAACTCAAGGGTGTACAAAATCTTTGTGGTCCCTTTCTTGGATGCTTAAATTCAAGACCAAATGAATATATTAGCACTTACAATTCAAATTTATTTTTACTTCTTCAACAGACTTAATTAATTGGAGATAAGCTTAAAATAGGCCTAATAAATCAGCAGTCAATTTGTAAATATAATTCATTTTACTCTCTGAAAATTTAAAAACCAGGCTGAACTTTTAATTTTCATATACAATATGTCATTAAATATTGATGTGGAATTTTTATCCTGGTGAAAAAGAGATACTTGTAAAGTTCTATATCAGCATTTAGGTATATATTATGTAATAAAAATTAATAGTTTAGGTAAATAAAAATTAATAGTTTAGGTGGTAGTTAAGTGATTTTTCAAAATTGAGACAATGCCAAAATTTTCATATGTATTAATAGGTTAACTCACCAGGGACAAGAAAAAGAAAAGGGAGAGAAAGAAGAGCATCTTAGCCAAGTGATCGAAGCTTCCAGAAATAGAGCTCCAAGCCAAACTTGCCACACTTGGAGCAGCAATGAACAAGAAGAAAACTGGCCTTAACATTGTTGGGAATCGATTCTCATCACTACCTAACCTTTGATACAAAGTCACAAACAGCACTAGATAATGTGCCATTCCCAATGAGAACATCCAAATTGAAGTCTCCTTCCACCCCATTTCAGCTGCTGCTTCTGCTCCCACCAAGTTCCCGATCACCGATAACTGACTCGCCGGATTTGCAGCCACTGATAAAGATCTCTTCCCTTTAGTAAACCATTGTCCGTAGATTTTAACATCAAGAACTAACATTGGAACAACAAATACCCAACAAAGAACAATATAGTACAAGCTATTCGGACCGAAAAATGGGGATGATCGAAGCAAAAGAAGCCAAGAAATCCAAGGAGCAAACAGATAGTTGACTCCTACATGATGCAAGAACTCACTCTTCACCAATTCAAACTGGGAAAAACATCTAAGTACATAAAGAAAAGAGAGTGAAGAAACTGTGAATAAAGCTATGGACCAAAGAGGAAGAAAAGCCGTTGAAAGTAGCATTTGAAACACTCGGCGAAATTGGTGTGCAGTTACTGATTCATCTCCGAGAATTTTCCAAAGCAAAGCTTGGCTACATAGAGAAAGACTAATCCTAAAATATCCAGCATGAAACCTACTCAAGATTGAAAGAAAAGACTCTATGACGATCTTTAGAAGTG
Source organism: Excoecaria cochinchinensis (assembly GCA_947683425.1). Lineage (NCBI taxonomy): Eukaryota > Viridiplantae > Streptophyta > Magnoliopsida > Malpighiales > Euphorbiaceae > Excoecaria > Excoecaria cochinchinensis. Next base: position 13,160,570 of record CANTUQ010000119.1, read on the forward strand.
GTTTTTGTTGTGGATTTTCAATGGCTTCCTCAACTAAAATCTCTATATGGGGTTTGGGTTTTTTCTGATCATCAACATTCATCTCCATTTTTGTTTAAATGGTTTGTTCTTGAGAAATGTTGATGGTGGCGTTTTTATAGAAGAAACGTTTGGAAGCTCATGACAAGATTTGGGATGCCCAAGTGAGAATGACTAAGTGGGGCCTCCTGTATTAGGGGCGGCTGAATTTGAGTTATTTCGAAGTCTTTACAGCTAGACCCCATGCTTCTTGGGAACCATTCTCATCTTTCTATCGCATTTCATGCAATAATAATAATAATAATATCACATGTAAGACTAATTGACTATAATGCGTTAACTTTGCTTAGTTCATAAATATCACCTGAGATGTTTGATTTTATTAAAGCTTAACAAGTGATCAAGTGTGTACCATAATTTTTAATTTTATGCAAATTCATTCATTTTGGGTTGAAAATTAATTTTTCGGCACTAAACTGTACACGTGTGCATATGTTGGAATATCATGTATCCATTTTGATCATAAAAATTTTAATTTTTAGATGAAAATGACAAGTCTTGAAATGAAATAAATTTTATTGGAAAAAATAGATATATATATTTTTTTATATCAGCTCATTATAAATGATAAATTTAAATGGTGATGGGTGAAATTACTCCCTCAAATTATTGATGGCAATGTTATAGTGGGAGAAGAAGTGTTTAAAGTTACTTACTTTGGGGTCCTTTAAATTATTGGCCAAGGAAATAATAGTGAGTCACATCTGAATGTATATTGCATTATGTTTAATAATTGATATAAATGAATATATAGAGCTGTCTTAATGAACATGCATTAACATGGAACTTCTTAGTTGCTTCTTCCTCAGCGCCGCCAATTGCAAGCTACGGCTGTGAATGTTGGTTGTTGTATACTCGGAATAGAACCACCACTTTTGACTCTTTATTACTTGTTTTTGGTATGGAAGGGACCATTTGCTTTGCGAGATCTTTGATCTTTGGTACATTTTGGACCAAAATGCAAAAAGAAAGAAAAAGACACACGTGAATAGAAATGGAGACAAGTGACCATCCAATTAACATACTCTTCTTTTCTTTTGTTGGGCCAAAAGCCTCTCTTTAAATTATCTACTAATCATCAATTTACTAACCGTGCTTTTCTATTCACGGTGTCATAATTCTCTCGTGTTCAAAATGGATTGAATGGATTATAATTGGTTTTTCATCCAGCCCATCTAAAATTTTAAATGAATTGAACCCAATTCAACCCAGTTGGATTATAACTTAAACTTTTTGTGGTGGGTTGGTTGGATTATAATTGAGTTACATGGATTATACTAATTTTTTATGATTTATTATAAACATATAAATTTTATATTATCTATATTTATATTTTTTAAATATAAAACATTAATTTTATTTTTATAAATAATTTTTTAGATAAGCATGCATATTTCATTTTTTAAAAAAAATAAAAAAATTGTGTTCTAAAAATTAATTCCATTACACCAAAATTTAATTTAATCATTTTTTTAATATTAAAATTATCTAAGTTTTAACATCCAATTATATACTTTATGAATATTTTATTTTTATTATTACCTAAAGTTAAGATATCAATAGCTATTTATATTTTTTGAGTGTAAAACATTAATTTCATTTTTCAAAATATTTTTTAGATAATATTACTCTACTTTTCAACTTATTCTACTAAATACCATCCCTATGGTAAAATATCATTTTAGTTCCTATTTTTTCAATTAATTACAAAATTGCCATTTTTACACCATAGTTACAATTTTGCCACTAGTTTACTTTTTTCCACTCTAAACCCATTATTTGACATGCAAATTATTGATTAGTCCCTATCTTTTCATTTTCATATCAAATTACATTTTAGTCCTCCGAAATTATAAAATTTCATGTTTAACCCGATTATTCACTATTTTATCACTTTTATCCATTTAACTCATTATTTAGTTAAATTACCATTTTGACCCCAAACTTTCATTTAAATATTTTTTTTCACTCTAATTCACATTTTCACTTTACTCTTTGCATTTCAAGTCATTTTACATTATATCATTTTACATTATATCGTTTTACATTATGTGGTTTTCTTACTTCCCAACTCCAATTCATCCCAAATTTGATTTCGTAATTCATAACATGTAAAAATTAGACTGTACACAAAATTTCAACTCAATCAGAATCAGTTTTCGATCGGATTCACTCAAATCGGTCCGATTTAATAATTTTTGTTGTTACCAAAATATTGCCTTTTTACTGTCAATAAATTCTAAATATTATTTAGTGTCCATCTAAAATTTTTGAAAAATTTTGGAAACCATTTACTATTTTTAAAGTTTCGGTTAAATTTTCAGTTAACTAGAGTACTAATTAAACCGAAATCGCAACTTTTTCTTACTTTTTAAGTTTAATTTCTCATAAAAATGATTCCATAATTCTTAACATATGTTCATTAGACTCCAAAAATATTTTTGGGTCATTCGAAAACTATTTATCGGTCCGATAACCCAATTTTTCAATCTCACCAAAAATTAATTTTTCATTACCATCTGATTGTACTCATTAATACGAATACGTCCATATTTTCAAATTATTTTTCTAAGGTCCGTAACATTTTCTACGATCCAATCAAACTCTCAGTCAACTTAGTCACTATATGAAATGAAGTCTTGATTTTTTCGTATTTTCGATTTTTGAAAGTTTATTTGACCTCATTTTCAATTCAAATTTTAACTCTGGACTTATCGTGACTTATATTTTTCAATAGTCAAATAAAATACTTTTCACTTTCGGATGCCCCGGAAGCACTATTCACTGTTGAAAAATACTATTTATGACTAACTCGGTATTGAATCCATTACACTCCATTTGTATTGGGTTCTGATTTATAATATACATAGAAGATAGAAGAGAAAAAATAGCTTGGCCCATGAATGAATTGTATGGGTTATATAATAACGCATAACTCATATAAATATTTTGTAAATTTTAAAATGGGTTGTTTGGGTTATTACAATCCATTAAAATTATGAAAAAAAAATGAGTTAGACGGATTGGATTAAACGAGTTGGATGGATTATACCAGTTTTAAACACCCCTAATTCTCTCTGTTTATTTTATATTTTTTGGCCAAAGTGATCGATTTTACTTAAGGCTTTGTTTGGATGGGGGGTAGGGAGGGGTAAGTAATGGAAGGGTAAGGGAAGGTAGACATTTACCCTTATTTGGGAAGAAGTGACCTAAAAAATAGAAGGGATTGGAAGGGTAGCCCTTACCCCTCTCTTCCCTTGGTTTTTCTTATTTTAGCTACACCCTGATTTGGGGTGTAGGGAGGGGTAACTAATGAAAAAAAAATCATCTTCCAATTTTATCTTCTTCTATTTTATTTCATTTATTTATCGTACAATAGCATACCCAAACTGTTCTTTCACTCGACTTTGTCAAATTTGAGCTCGCAACCGCGCTCCGCCTCTCATCACTGGCATCCGCCTGTTTGCCATCGCTCTCTTCCGTTCTCCTTGGTGACGTGCGTCACTGGTCATTTGTTCTTCTATTCATTTCTTTTTTTCATGGTTTGATTATATAATTTGGACTTTTGATTTTGATATTTCTTTTATATTATGTTACCCCTGATTCTTCAATGAAAGCCTTGAGTTAGAAATTCAAGTTTATTTTGTTGTTCTTTTATCAGTTGTTCTCTTTCCATTTCTAAATTTATCTTCAATTCAAGAATTGTAGGATAGGTATGCTACTGGTGGATTTTTTCCACTTCAATTTGCAGTGATTTTTCTTCACAAGTCACATTGTGATTGATGTTTGTATATTTGCAGAATCTTCACTTGACTTCTACCCAAAACTGCTCTTTCATCAGAACAACTGGAATTTGCATTTCTATTTCTCAAGTGATTTTTTTGGGTGTATTTATGCAAAAATTTAAGCTTCTAAATAAATCATCTTTTTATTCCTGAAATATTAATATTGGCTTTGATTATATATGCATTTAGTTGTTTTTACTTGATTTTGTATGTATTTATTGTTGTGTACTCATTGCCAATTTTTTAAATCTTAATTTAATTATAGATGGATCGAGAAAAAATTAAAGAAAATGCTTTTCGCAAGTTGCAACGCATTCAACATTTATCAGTAGTAAAAATTGTTTGCATCATTGTGTATTGGCTTGGATTGCGAAGACATGAACTTAGAAACAAAGTTGATCGCATTTTGAGCTTAGAGGGAGAAATTGTGAGGTCAGAATTAATGAATAAGATTGTCAGTCATGATTTAGGCCGTAAAATGATAAGAATGGGTCCTGCAGCATTTACAAGACTATGTAATCTTCTAATTAGAGAAGGTGGTCTTCGACCTACAATACGTGTAAGTGTAGAAGAACAAGTGGCAAAAACGATTTATTTGTTAGGACATAATGTTAGTAACAGTGAAATTGCTTTTTTCTTTTATCGTTCTGGGGAGACAATTAGTCGTCATTTACATAATGTATTAAGAGCTATATTGGAGTTGGAAGATAAATTTCTCATACAACCTGATGGGTCTCAAGTTCCTCCAGAAATATACAACAGCAATCGTTTCTATCCATTTTTTAAGGTGAAAAATTCATCTTCTTTTAATTTTGAGATCTTATACACATATATAATTCAGCATAATTAATAATAAATTTAATGTCATGATTGTATTGGAGCAATTGATGGAACACATATTCGTGTGAAAGTTCGTTCACACGAAGCTCCTAGATATCGTGGTAGAAAAGATTACCCAACCCAAAATGTTTTGGCTGCATGTACATTTGATTTGAAATTCACCTATGTCTTACCTGGATGGGAAGGGACAGCATCTGACTCTAGAATATTGAAAAATGCATGAACTATAGAATATCCTCTTAAAATTCCAGAAGATACATATGTCACTTTAATTTATAAAAATAATTACTATACATATATACACACACACACACACACATACATATAAAGTTAATAACTAATATACTTGTTTATAGGAAAATATGACCTTGTTGATGCTGGATTCATGTTGAAAAGTGGTCTTATTACACCGTATAGAGGAGAACGTTATCACTTGAAAGAGTATTCCCAAAATCCACCACGAAATGCTCGAGAGTTATTTAATCATCGACATTCTTCTTTACGGAATGCAATTGAACGTGCTTTTGGTGTACTTAAAAAGGTTTTTCCCATTTTAAGTTCAGCAGAACCTAATTATTGTATTGAAACTCAAAAAAAAATTATTTTGGCTTGTTGTATTTTGCATAACTACTTGAGGGATGTAGATCCAGATGAGGAAATACTTGCTGAGGTTGATGATGAACTTGCAAATAATAGCACTTCACAAGAAAGGCATAATAATGCAAATGAGGATACAATTGCTGGAGAATTGATTAGGAATTCTATAGCCGAATCAATGTGGGTTGATTACAATGTGTGATGTTTCGATTTTTTTTGAACCTTGTGTATTTTCATGTTTGTAACCTTTAATTTCAAATATATGTCAATGTAATGTTTCATGGTATTACATTTTAATTACTATGGTGGCAATACTTTTTTTTTTAATATATGAATTTTAATATGTTGTTTTCTTCTTTTTCTCCAAAAGGATGGCTCTAAAAAGAAAGAATATGGACCATGGAAATGTAAAAGAAAGTAAGGGCAGTAATGTATTGATTTGGACGAAAGTTATGGATGATGCTCTTGTAGATGCATACTTGCATCAACATAATTTAGGTAATAGAGTTAGTGGAACCTTTACCTCATATGCATATGAAAACATGCTAAAGGAATTAAAGGAAAAATTTCCTGACAAGCCAATTGATAAGGACAAAATTCAAAATCGCATGAAACACATTAAAAAGAGTTGGACTTCGTGTTATGACTTATTCAAAAATGGATTGAGTGGTTTTGGTTGGGATCCTATTAGTGAAATGTTCAAGGCTGAACCTGAGGTTTAGCAGCAATTAATTGAGGTACATTTTTAGTATAAATTTTTTTATCCTTATTTTTGTTAAAGAATATGCTTCCTTATATATTTAACTATTTTATGTCCCTTAATAATTCACAGAATAAGCCTGGAGTTGCTGAATGGCAGAATAAACAAATATGAAACTTTAACAAGTTAAGTCAGCTTTATGCAAAAGACAGAGCTACTGGGCAACATGCTGAAACTGCGGCATAAATGAGGAGGCGAATGGCTACTGTTGGTGAAGAGAACCATGTTCATGATGTAACTGATAGCATTGAAGGTATTGATTTTATTGTATCTCAGCATAATATCAATTTGAAAAGTTTTGTTGCAGTTGATGATAATACTCAAGACTTTTCAAATATTGATCATGAACAAAGTGTAAGATCTCAAGCTAACTCTCGTGCTGAAGCTTCTTCAAAATCCAAGAATACAAAGAAAGCTAAAATTGATGATGAAATTGCACTTTTGAAAGAGGGACTTGATAATGTTGCCCAAGCTATTGCAAGTTCAACAATTGAATTAGTCAAAGCTACAACACTTCCAATTCCAGAGAATCAAGTGTGCAATTTACTGGTTGAGTTAAATATTGATGAGCAAAATCGATATGCATGTTATCCGTATCTTGTTCAGAAGCCTGATATGTTGAGGGCTCTTTTTGGATGTCTAATGGCACACCGCAAGGACTTGTTATTTCAAATGATGGGAGGAACTAATGCACCAAGTATCTAATTTAGTATAATGTATTAGAACCTAAATTATGTAGTTATTTATTAACATCTGATGAAGTTTGAACTAACATATTTATTTTGTATAGCAGTGTATGCCTATTTATTTTGTATGGAAGTGTCTACCTATTTATTTTGCATGACAGTGTCTGACTATTTATTAAATAGCTTATAGCCAGTAAATGTGAGCCTTTTGCTTCATTATATTTCCACGACTTTTCAGCTAGGCCTATCACGAGTCATGCTTAATGTCACGACTCGTGATAGTGACTTATACTAAAAATTCGTGAAAACATACTATAACCCGGTAGCGGGTTATAGTATATTTTCACGACTTTTCAGCATAGGCCACTATCACGAGTCGTAACATTAAGCATGACTCGCACAACTCGTGATAGTGGCTTATGCTGAAAAGTTATGAAAACATACTATAACCCGGTAGCGGGTTATAGTATATTTTCACGATTTTTCAGCATAGGCCAGTATCACGAGTCATGCTCAATGCCACGACTCGTGATAGTGGCCTATGCTGAAAAGTCGTGAAAATATATTATAACCCGCTACCGAGTTATAGTATATTTCCACGACTTTTCAGCATAGGCCACTATCACGAGTCTTGACATTAATGAGCAAGACTCGTGATAGCTTTCTTCTCCTCCCTTTGTTTTCTTTTCATTTATTTGTCCCAATTACACAATTTTTTATGCTAATAATTCCAATTGTGCTTTATATATATATTATAATGATGAGTGAAATTCTTGAAATGAGATAATGAAATGAAAATCACGTTCCATTATGTCATTTTATAGTATAGTATTGATTATAGTATATATATATATATATATATATATATATATATATATATATATATATATATATATATATATATATATATATATATATATATATATATATATATCAATTACACAATTTTTTATGCTAATAATTCCAATTGTGCTTTATATATATATTATAATGATGAGTGAAATTCTTGAAATGAGATAATGAAATGGAAATCACGTTCTATTATGTCATTTTATAGTATAGTATTGATTATAGTATATATATATATATATATATATATATATATATGTATATATATATATATGTATGTATATATATGTATATATATATATATATATGTATGTATGTATTTGGATCGAATATATGGCACCAATAAAATAATTTAATCTATAGGGTTAACTATATTAAGACATTTATTGAATATTTATAAAAAAAATATAATATTATTTATATAAATAATTAAATTATGATAACCACAATAAATAAATAAATAATTTAAAATATATAATTGTAAATTTGTATATAATTTTTTAACATATTATAAATTTTTTTAAAAACTAATTAGTTTATGTTTAATTTTATTTACCAAGTTTTTTATTATTTTATTTTCTTAAAAGAAAAAAAAAACAAAGTTCCAGTGGATTTCATGAGATTACCCTGTGAAATTGAATTATTTGTTTTAACTTTATTAAAAGGTGACATAGTGGACAGTGTATTTCACTATATCACCCCGTGAAATGGAACAACAAAAAAGACCACTTCGAGTTTCACGGTAAGTATAAAAATAATATTACTATAATGGCAATTTGGTTATTTTATATACTTACCTTTCCTTAATTACTCCTCTATTTTTATTTTTTTCCAAACAATGGAAATGTTGTCACGTACCATTCCCTTTCTTTCCCCTTCCTTTCCTGTCTCTACCCTTCCCTACCCTTTCATTAATTATCCCTCTCTACCCCCATCCAAACAAAGCCTAAAAAAAATAATATATATATAGTTTGCTTACTTTTGTGTTACGAATAAATTTAATATGAGTAGCAAGTTATTAGTGGCAAAGTTTAATAATCATAAATGTAATAATCCGATGATAGTTATTATTTTAGCATGTTTATGCTCGTTTTTGGTATATATTTTTGATGATTTTGCTTGAGAAATGGAGCTTTTACCTGTTTTTGTGATTTTGTTTCTTTCAAGATGAACTGGATGGATGGGAAGCTTCTGGAACTGTTTTGGTACTGTTTTGAAGTGCTGCTGGAAACTGGATCTGATTGTAGAGGGCTGTAGAGGGCAACTGGAAACTGGAACTTAGCCTTGGACAAGGCTAACTACAGTTCCACAGTACAGTTTACATAATTAAACTGCCAGCTATTAATCCATTTCTGTCTTGATAACAACTGTATTCTTTCGGATGACCACAATGCAAGAGACTTGAAGATTTTAAACTTCCTATTTTGAATTGCAATTAAATATTTTATTTAATTTTGTTGTTTATCAAAATTTCTTTCTCTTGATATAGGAATCATCTATGAGGTTAATAGGTTGTCTTTTACGTATGTTCAGAATATTTGTTATTTCTTTGCATTTTGGCTGTGTGTTCAAAGGTTAATTTGAGTCAAAGTGATATCTAATTGTTGGGTTAATTACGTCTGTGGTCATTGAATTTTGGTACTTATAACCAAATGGTCATAATAAAATAATTTGTAATATAAAAGCCATCAAACTTTTATTTTTTTCAATTAAGGTAAAAATGACGGAAAAAATAATTTTTCGTCACCGGAGAGCCACGCAAAAATGCTACTTCATCAGTAATTTTCTAAAACGTGTTTAGTCAGCATGCGATATACTCCATTTACATGAAAGAATTGACACGTCAGCAAGTACACGTATTATGTCAACCTGTACAAAAAGACAAAAAAAAAGTTTTATTGACGTGTACTTACTAACGTGTCAATTTCTCCATGTAAACGGGTCATATTGGCATATTTGTGTAACCTTTCGTTAACAAAAAATTAATCTATCGGTCATTTTTACCTTAATTGAAAAAAAATAAAAGTTTGATGACTTTTATGTTACTAATTATTTTATTATGACCATTTGGTTATAAACACCAAAATTCGATGACCACAGGCGTAATTAACTCCTAATTGTTTTATCTCTTCTAGTTAGTTTTTACATCATTTATAGTATTTTATGGGATTATTGATAAATTCTATCTCAATTGATATTTTAATTATTTGTGCAATAAAAGCCTTTTATTCATTTAATTAGCTAAAATCGGTCTTTCTAACTATCAATACTTTTAATAAATTAAATTATTTCATTTGTTTAGCATTATTTATTAATTACGGGTTGTTCATAGCGCTTGTCTTGACCTAAAATTAAAGAAAAATTGGTGGAAAGTGTTTTTCTTATGACTATAACCGGTATGTTGTATGAAATTACTGAATTATCTTTGAATTGTAGTCCATCTAAATAATCTTGTACGGATAGTTTTCTCTTATTATATTTTCCTGTTTAATTTTCTGCATTGAACCTTTATTTATTCTCTTTTCTTTAATTTTTAATTTTGCTATTATACAGAGAGTTTTCTTTTATCAATTTTTTCCTATTTAGTTTTCTTCATATACCCTTTCTTTATTCTTTTTTCTTTAATTTTCAATTTTCCTATAAAACCTCAATTATTTTATTTTAATTTCTTAAATCTTGTTTTAAAAAAATTAATCTAACTAATTTATGTGTATTGGAACCTCCTCACTATTATTATAATTTATTTTATTTTAAAAAGTAGAAATTTGAAATAACTCCGATTCAAATAAATAAGGCTGGTTAATGCATATTATGCTGTCAGAATTAATATCACTGTCCATCCTCTTAGTCCAAAGAATATGTAATTGATTAAAAAAGACAAAAATGTAAAATCATCATCTTCTTTTTACCAAAGGTATAGTAATCAGAAATGCTAGTCATAATAGATCAAACATGCCGTGGAGTCTAATCAATTTTCTTATAATTTTTTAAAAAAATGAAAATTGAATTTATGTTTCCACATTTTATCCATGTCATGATATCGCTTTACAAGCATTATATATATATATATATATATATATATATATATATATATATATATTTTTATTTATATATATATATATAGTTTGGATACGCCCATTACTTTAATTTTGATAAAATTTCAATCCAGATATAATTAAATAATTTAATCTGATTAAAATTACCAATTTTTATCTCATAAACAGTCTGAGTTAAATTAGAGTTAGTTCTCTAGTTTTTAGAATTTGTATGAATAGATGGGAGATCTCAGTATTTGGTAACGAGAAAACGTATACGCCGCAAGGCTGCTGGTTCCCACTCACGCTTGTTTTTATCTTTCAGGAGTTTTTAGATTGTAGAATAGTTATTGTTATTCCGCATGTGGATAAAAGTCTGGCCAGTGACAAAAAACAAACAGGATCCTTGTAAACGTTTCAACATGTTTCTGCGCTACAACAGGTAGGTACCATTTATTAATGTTACCTCCATATTAAATTATAACTGTCATAATTTTCACATTCATTGGTATTAGAGCCAGGTTTCGATCCTGGTGGGATGTGGCTAAATAAATCTAAAATTTTATGTGTAAAATTATTAGATCTAACATGCATGAAACACAACAAAAAATTTAATTTTTATGTGAATAATATATACGTGTATATATTGAAGCTCGAAAATTGTGTATGTGTACACTGCAATTCGAGGGGACAAACATGAGTGTTTAAAACGCATGACTAGAAGTCAAAATTTTTAATTTTTGACCTAACCATTGAATTCAGAGACCCCCGAAAACCTCTCACCGACCGAAATTGGAGCGCTAGAATCCGCTGGGAAGATACACGCACCACCATACGCTTGGCGCGTGCGCGTGGGCAGTGGCTCACACGCGCGATGCCACGTGTCAGTAGTAATGCGTCACTGCAGACACGTGGCCCAATGGCTAAGCGCCACGTGGATGGCAGAGGGGGTGACACTTGGACAACTGTGGTGGTGCCACGTGTCAAGCCAGATGTCAGTGATGACGTGGCATCACTAACACGTGGCCCAATGGTACCATGCCACGTGTCCGCCATGTGTCATGGGTGACGTGCCACGTGTTTACCACAGGTGGCAGACGTAGATGAGGTGGCGACACGTGGCGCTATGTGGTGTTGTCACGTGGCAAAACAGAAGGCTTTGCGCGTGATGCGCGTATTGCGCGTCTCCCTCCCTCCGTCGACGCGTGATGGCGCGTGCTGCAGTTTTCGACCACCGTTTCAGCTCCATTTTTTATCAAATATTTTTTTTCAAATTATTTCTAATTTTTTGGTCATTTTTTCAAAATTTTTTGATGACCATAAAATTAAATTTTATTTTTAAAATTTTAAAAATATTATAAAAATGTGTAAAAAATGTGTTTTCTAGTTTCGAAAATTTTTAAAAATATTTTAAAATTTTTTTGAAGTTCAGTCCCTACTTATTGATTGAAATGTGTTTCAATTATGTGTATTTATACATGAGTGTATAAATTTTTCCTGTAATATATTACAGAAATGTTAAATAAGGACACTAGATCTTCCTTAAATTATGCATAGGTTGTTTTGAGAAATACAAGAGTGCAATCTATAAGTAACATGAGAATGCGAAGGAAGATTTGAGCTGATGATATTAATGCAATAGTGTATTATAACGTACATGTGTGAGAACAAATGCAAAAGTGCATTTGGCTTGGTGGTTTGAGTATGGAAATGGATGATAGAGTCTTGGTTAAAGTGTTGACTGATTCATTTGAATATCATTCGGAACTAAGTAAGTTATTGTAAACTACCTAGTTCATAGAGAATAGATTTTATTGAAAATCTATTATTCATTTTTTGGTTAGAGTTGCCAAAACGAAAGTCTAATGACACTAAGGAATGGACGTAGTATGCATCGTCTATAGTTTCATCAATGAACTTATGAGTTGCCTGATGAATTTATGAAGTTGGTCAAAGAAATAATTCCAATATCAAGAAAAATTTTATGAAATCTAGACTTCTACAATAGTTGACAAAAGTGTCAATTTTGAGTTGGTGTTTATTTTTGTTAAATAGGATTTATGTATCCTATTAATATGAGTGTCTTATTTTTTGGATTATTGGATTTTATTTATTGGTTAAATAAATGTGTTTATTTATTATGATGGCATTTAACTTTATAATAAATTTGATTATTTTAATTGTTAATTGCCTTGCAATATTTTTTGAGTAAAATAATTGCATGTTTATTAAGCAGAGGCTTAATAAAATCCCCTCATAAGTTTGAGAACTTAATAATCCAGTAATTCAGATTTATTGTGCATGAAATTTTAACCTGTAAGGTTGGACATTAAGTCTTAGAGGGTAATTGGATACTATAAGTAATCTTTTCGAATTTGAACCTAATAGAAAATTTTACTAGGTTATTATTTCAGATGCATAATAAATTGCATATGTTATTTTATCTCCCTTAAATATATGCAATATTGTTCCATTTGAGATCAGAGGATCCTAATGGATGCTGCTTCTAAGTCAATTGTCGCCAAACTTAATAAATATATGAAGCTAAATGATGACAATTATGAAATCTGAAATACGAAGATCCAGTGTGTGCTTGAAGAGCAAGAGTCTCTTGAACCTTTAAGTTCGGTTATGGCTGAACCTGAGGATGGCACTATAGCCTAGTGTAAACACCGGGTCCCGGAACAGCCTAGATCAGGATTACCCAATAATGAAATTAAGTGTGCCTTTTTATAGGCAAAAATGAAAATTGGAATAGACAATTTCCTTGTCGGTTTGATTTACTAGAAATAAATAAAAATGTATTTTAAAAAATATTTTAAAAATGTTTTAAAAAATTATTTTGAGACAAAAAGGGTATGTTTTGAAGTTATAGTAGTTTAGCAAAAATATTTTTAAAAAAAAAATTGCGAGTGTTGGTGTGCGGCAGCGCCAAGCGCGCTTGCCCGCATGCGAGCAACACCCTGGGCGTCAAGCGTGCAGCTGGGCGCGCGCGCTGACAGGCGTCGCTCGCCCCTATGCGCGCCCGCAAGGCCCCTGACAGCCCTTTTGGGCATTTTTCTTCATTTTTAATTTTTTTTCTTCTTTTTTTTTTTAGAATTTAATTCTAAAACTTTTTGAATTCCAAACTCTTCAAATTCATCAGTTTTTTGTGGTTATTAAAATTAAATCATTTTAATTTAATTTAATTTAATAAAAATCTGATTTTTTGGGAAGGTATAAAATCATTTTTGGAGAGAGAATTATGAGAGGATTTTCTTCAGAGAAAAATTATTTTCTTCTTCTTTCTTCTCAAGAACAAATTCTCTCAACTTTCTAAAAGATTTTCCTAGGATAATTCTCAAAGCAAAAAGACCAATTTTTGTTCTTGGAAATTTTATTCCTTTTTATTTAATAATTTTTACCTTGAGACAAATAAACTAATTATTTGTTTTTAAGTTAAAATTTCTTTTCAATATTTTATTTTTCTAATATTATTCCTACAAATCAAGATAAGGAGTTGGATCATTTACCTTCATTTCATCAAGCTAAATTTTGAGGGTAAGCATTCTTGGCTTAATTTTTAATTCAATTTTTATTTACAATTAAATAGTTATCATGTAAATTCTTTTATATCTATTATTTTTTGCTTCTTATTTCTTGGGTTCTTATTTAATTGTTCATATTATTATTATTATTATTATTATTATTATTATTATTATTATTATTATTATTATTATCCTTGTTTGTTGTTATAACTTGTTACTAGTATTATTGTTATTATTATTTTATACTTTTTCATGCATGTTGAATTGTGGAATTGTTAATTTGTTAAGTTGCATATTTTTATTATGTCATTTAATTAACTTGTCACACATGATGCATTTTTTTATTTGCTTTATTTAATTTTTTTTATGTTGTATGTTTAAATTCATTTTTTTTATTACTAATGTCACTTTTATTTGTCTTTTTTTTTATTTCAATACTTATTTTTTCATGTGTGAGTTTTTTCCAATGGCAAGTGCGAGCCCATGGAGATTTGAAGATACCATTTGGCAGTTAATTTGTTATTTTTATTATTTTTAATTATTTTGGGTTTATTTATTTTATCTTGTAATTTGTAATAAGTTTATTTTTAGGTACGCTAAAAAGAAAATCACAAAAATATTTCTATTAAATTAACTTAGAACTTTTTCTAATAAAATGGGACCAATATCCTAGTTTTTTTACACCTAAATAACACCATCACCTTTAACACATTTTTTTAGGTGCATGCGAGGACTAATGTCCTCATCTTTACCAAATAGCCCGTTTTATGTATGATTTGTTTTTTCATTTACAATGGGGGTTGTATTCTGCCCCTAGTTTTGTTGTAATTTATTGTACTTTTATTTACTTTATTTACCGCTTTCATTATGTGATTGACATGTGCGTTAAATTACTGCATTTGAATTGAATGAGAAATGAGATAAAACGCTAAATTAAAAACTCAATTATAACTTTAATCAAGGTATGAATAAATGGAAAGTCCGGAGCCTTCTCTGGTCTTGGGCTCAACGAGGCTAGAGGGCCATCTCAATGTTCTATTGGGGTGGGGCCTCCAAGACACCTCTTGTGTCTCGAAAAAGGCCGAACTTGCATAGTCCTAGGCTCCACGAGGCAAGAGGGACATCCTAATGTTCTATTAGGATGGGGCCTCTAAGACCCCTCTGGCTTGCCCAAAATGGACATAGCAGCGCTGTTTTAGGCTCACTGAGACTAGACGACCTTTTCCAATGTTCTATTGGGTGGCGACTCTAAGAAATCTCCTTGTTGCCCAAAATAGACGCACTTGTAATTTCTTACAAGTTTTATTAACCTCATCCCGAAAGCCCTAAAAGCGAGCGTTCGGGGTGACCCGGGGTTCGACGCGCATCATAGTGGCGACTCCACTGGGGATCATACTCGAGACTTTGCTTCGAAAGTACATTGGTTAAAATTTACGATTGAGTTTTAATTTAATATTTTTCATCCTTTTTTGAAACTTGCATTGTATCCATACTAGAGCCTTAGATTATGCTAGTTTGGTCCCTTTTCTATCCCCGGTGCATTCCCAAAGCATGACCCTACGTTCACTCAATATGGGGAAGTGTTAAGGATAATCACCGGCCCAAGCCTCGTACCTTATGGTATATCAAATGGAGATCCAATCGGTCATTATGCTCACGATGAGCTAGACCCATTGGCAGGGACCATGTTTGGGTAGCCCTAAAGTATCATCACCTTTGACCAAAACTCATGTAATGGCAATAGATACTTCCACTAGGTGAAATGTACCATAATACCATGCTTGCTATTTAGGCCATCATATATTGAATAAAATCAATCAAATTAAATGGTCTTTCATCAAAGGCTTTCATGCCCCGGTGGGCCCATCTTGATTTAATTGAGGTGTTTAAATACATAATGGCCAAAAACTCATATGTATGTACATTAGGGAAGAGATGTTATGCTGTCAGCTTTTCAGCGTGTACCATACGCGTCCAATGGGTTCCCTGGTAACCCTTGGATAAAGCCCACCTAGGAAAGAGACTACACTACCTCGTGTATGGGAGAGATAAGATTGGAAGGATCTATATGCTTGTATGTGTTTGTCTATGCTGCATCAGCACGACCATGCATCATCCTAATGAGGTGTATTCTGCAGCCATCATAGATTCATCCAGGTGGTTTGGAGGTCCTAATGATCGGTTAAGGAGGATTCCGCTCTTTGGATTACCAGAGCTAGTGTCAGATCAGAGTTCAGATTCTCCTTCAGAGGGTAGTGAAATATTGTCTTTCGAGTCATCAGCTGAGACAAGTATGACTAACCAATCAAGTGGGTCTGATGCAACCCGGGCAATGATTGCTGAAGAGGTAGGGAGAAGAATGGAAGAATTTGAGGCCAAAATGATGGCGATGATGGGCAACCTGGCTACTACCCTCGCCCCACTTGCCGGACCATAAGCTGCTGCTCCAATTAGGGGGCAAGATGAACAAGGGGCTGTAAGAGAGGATCCCCCAGCAGTAGTTGACCCACCTGCTATTGAGCCAAGAGCGCCAGCGCTTGTTGAGCGCAGAGAAGACCCTAAATCTGAGGTTGAATTGTGGGAAGATGAGCAAGAGGAACAGATGGTAGCAAAGGAAAAGTCACCCAAGTTAGAGGAAGCGATGTGAAAAAAGATGGAGGAGAAATTTGAAGCTATGACAAGGATGATGACGATAGGAAGGGGAATGAAGCCCAAGGATCGAGAGCTGGATGGGGATGATCTGATCCCCCAGAACATCAAAATGCCTGATATTTCCAAGTTTGACGGCACTTCTGACCCTGCTGCACACATCAAGCAGTATTCACTGGTCATGAAGGGGACAACTTTGACAAAGAAGCAAAAGATAGAATCCTTTTGCCTGAGCTCACTAGGGCGGCCATTGACTGGTATCACGGGTTAGAAAGGAGGTCCAAAGAAGATTGGGACTTATTGACTGAAGAGTTGCTAAAGCAATATAATTGCAGTACCCGGATGGAGGCCATGTTAAAGGATTTGGAGCTGCTACAGCAGAAGGCTGGGGAGTCTTTTCATGAGTACCTCACTAGGTGGAGGAACCGAGTCATGGAGATAAAGCGCAAGCCTGACACTCCTGATCAGATCGGATTATTCATTCGGAATGCCAGCCCATACTTGAGAGATGGACTGAAAATGAAGGGGTTAAAAGATTGGGAGTCCTTGAAGGACATTGCTATAGAGGCAGAGGGAGAATATGTGGCCAGGAGGGCAAGCAGTGAGGTTTATGCCAAAAAGAGCTACAATAATCAAGGTGCAACCAAGTCAGCTAGTTCCAGCAGTGGTAACAGAAGTGGAAGACAGCCGAGTGTTGGCAACAGGTGTGAATCCAAGGTACTTCTCGAATTTAGGTAGGCCTTTGTCCTGGGTATTAAAAAGACTGGTGAAGGAGGGGAAGCTACAACCCCTACCACCTAGGCCAGCCAGGACCTAAGGGTAGCCGGGGCATAAAGAGAATGAATACCGTGCCTTTCACCAACATACTGGGCATCTGACAGATAATTGCCTAAGGCTGAGGCACCAAATTCAGGATCTGATCAATAGTAAGCAGATCACTGATCCTGAATGGAGAGAGAGCTAGAAGAAGTCTAACTATAATGCTGTGCCACCTCCTGTCTTTATGATTAGGTCGAGTGTAATACCCCGCAATGTACCCTAGAAGGATTTGTACATTTTTGGGGATTTTGATGTTCAAAATTGTGTGATTTGATGGTCGGAGTGATTAAGTAATAGGAAAAGATATGATCAGAATTAAGAAAAAGAGAGCCAAAGGTATTTCGGTAATTTCACATATAGGGATTTAACTGAGTGGAATAGATAAATAAGAGGGATGAATTTTGAGAATGGATCATTTATATGCCGAATGTATGTGAGTTGTGGCATTAGGTGTGTCAAAAGGACGAATTCAGTATTAACGTAAAAGTTTCGGCAACTGCGGCCAACTCCGGAAATTTAAAAGGTATTAATTTAGGACTTAATTGAAGGGAGTAAGATTTAATTGTGGGTCAATGTAAAGCTATATTTATGTATTATATGAAGGAAGGATTACAAAGGAGTTAAGGGACCAAAAGGGAGAATTGTCATAAAAATCTTTGGAGGGCCAATAGGAAGTAGACATGTGGCATATGGGATAAGTTTGAGTTATTTTAGGAGAGGGATATCAAATTTCTGCACTTCCTCTCTCCTCCCTCACGTGAATTTCCATTGGTCTTCTTCTCTCCCTCTTCTTCTTCATCTCACGCCAGCCCTCCCTCTCTTCCCTTGCAAGCTCAAGCTATGAGTATTAGAAAGTGCAGCTCAAGTGTTTGAAGGAGAGATTTGAGTTAGAAGGGTAAGTAGGAATCCTCATCTCTACAATTTCATCTTTGTTTCATTAAAAATATGGAGTGACATTCTATGTTTTGATGAGGAAATTGGAGTGACTAAACTGAAGAGGGAGTATGGAAGCAAGAAGTGCCACCATTGAAGCTATTGAAGCAAAGGAGTTAAGGTTTGGGAAAATTTATATGCTTTGAAGTGATTCTTAATTATTGATTTGTGTATAAATGAGTTTCTATTTTTTAAGTGCATTTTTTTTTATAATTTGATTGGTTGTGATGCTGTGGTTGTGTGGATTGGCTTGTGTTTAGAGAATCTGAATTTTTGGGGGATACTCTGTCCAGATTTCACTGGACCTTTAGTGTTTGTTTTGACTATAAGTCAAGATATAGATGTCCAAATGATATGAAACTAGTGCCATTTGAAAGCTAATTCATTCATCTAAAATTGTCTCTGAAGGACCGGACCCTAATTCTGGACCTAAGGTCCTCGAAAATGGTAAAAACCGGGGTGTCTTTGCTTAGACGGGTTTACTGGAGCAGTGTAGGTTGTGTAGGCCATATCTGGTGTTATAGATGTCCAATTAATTTTAAATTGGTGGCGTTTGAAAGATAACATCCTAATAAACATTTGTTAAGAGAATATTTTGGCTAAAAATGAGTTTTAGTTGGTCGTTGAGGCGATACAAGTTAGAGATGTAAAACTGTCTCGTATGTCTGATTCTGTAGAGCAAGTGGGGAGAGTCTCTGTCGCGAGCGTGACAGAGACTAATTCTGGAGGAATTTCCTCTCATTTTGAGCTCCATAGTTGGTGGGAACCCTTGGCCCTCTTCCCCCTTCTTTAGGATGTGTATTTTGTAATGTTTTCCCTCCCGAAATACGCACAAACTTCCTTGGGACCTCTTGATACATATTCATCATATGTCTAAGGTTTGGGAATGAGAAGATAAATGGTTATCACTTAGGAACACAATTACTTAAGGTTATAGATATGAATATTGACTGTATTACTAAGAGGTTTAATGAATCGAACACCTTCGAGTGTGCTCTTTATAAATCTAATTCATATTACATTAGGCAAATTGAAGTGGAATTCCATATCTTACAGTTTGAACTAATAGGGTTACCAGGTTTGGATTCCCAATTCTTCGGGATATATATGAATTTCAGAACCTCCTTTCAAGTCCAAACCAAAGCATAGAAATTTAATCGAACATGGAGGGTAATGAATCAACTGAACTCTATCGGTGCTTTGGTGGTTGTTAAGAATAAATATGGCATATAGGTGTAAGATTTTGTAGAAGTCGGTTGAGCCATTAACGATTTAAGGTCCGAGTAGATTTAGTGATTATCTAGAATTTGTATGGGGGTTTTGGAATAAATTAAATGATTGGGGTAAATGTATCATAAACTGAATTTGAAATGAGTTTTTCGTATAACGAACGGTTTTTATGTGACCGTATAATTACGGGATGATTCTTAATTAATTGAATGGTTAAGATATTGTGTCAACATTCTTGAGTTTTATACATGAATTTAAGGGAAGATAATGTTCATGAAAATTAGTTACGGACATGACAAAAGTAAGTATGCTCCTATGTGAAGGGTATACAAGTGTGAGATGAAAGAAGGGTGATGCTTGGCTCTGTCGCGAGCACGACAGAGGTCATCTAATTCTTATTGCGGTCGCGAATGTGATTCCTGGTACATGGTTGGCTCTGTCGCGAGCGCGACGGGTGTCACGAGCACGAACGGGATCATTTAGCTGTCTGTCGCGATCGCGACAAGGGTCGCGAGCGCGACCCTTTTCTGCGCCATATATATATATATATGTATATACAATTGATTGAACTATTTGACATGAGTTTTGGCTTGTGGTTTACATATGACATAGTGTATAATTTAAGACATGTTATACCATGCAAGTTAGTGGTAATAATTTGTGGAGCATGAATTAAAACTAAATGTGATTGAAATTAAAGGTTATGAACTGTTATATTTTATATGATCCATTGTTTTCAACTGTGAATAATTTATGTATCGGATTGTTATGCGACTTTAATTAAAGTATGCACTTTGGAAATAGTATTAGAAATATCATGTATATCAATAAAAGTATGTGTTTTTGGAAAAGGTATAAAAATTATAGCATGAACATTATTAAAGGAAACAAGTATATTTTAGCCTGCAGTAGTCGAGTCATGGATAGTTAGGCATGCCTAATAGAGTTAGTGTTGCTGCAGCTAGTGTATGATTTGGACCTTGATCAGGTCCCCCGACTGGATCTTCGTGATCCCTATGTACTGAAAAGATAGTATTGATACCTTCGAGTATCTATGAGTTATGAGAATAATGTTGATATCTTCGGGTATCTATGTGTTACTCATTATCCACCCCTTTGGCTTAGCAGGCATTAAACGAACATAATTATGTGAATTGAACAATAAGTGCGAATTGATAAAGATATGTGAAGATTTGTGTGAGATTATGCACTTAATGAGAATGTGATCACATTGTACGCTGTGACTTATATATATATGTGGCATGAGTTTGCGCTTCGCGCACCTATGTGTTTTGGATCCTGTAGGATCCTTATGCGAAAATATGGTAACTTCTTTGAAAGCTTATATGGTCTAGCTTTGGTTATTTCCTTCTGAAATATTAACATGAATTAATGTCACGAAGGTAATACAACAATTTGAAGTAACTGATTAAATGAAAGTAACTATATGTATAGTATACATCTATATACTGGAGTATTAAGTTAGATTATTAGCAACTATTCATGACTCTTTGAGATGTGAGAATTATTGTAGGTTGAGAACTGTTTATAGGCTGAATACAATGATATGTGAGACTTAAGACATATGAATAATAAAAAAACATAAAAAGCATGTATTGATTAAGATTGCTACCCTGTTTAACCCTATGATTGCT
Source organism: Excoecaria cochinchinensis (assembly GCA_947683425.1). Classification (NCBI taxonomy): domain Eukaryota; kingdom Viridiplantae; phylum Streptophyta; class Magnoliopsida; order Malpighiales; family Euphorbiaceae; genus Excoecaria; species Excoecaria cochinchinensis. The sequence continues at coordinate 13,182,013 of CANTUQ010000119.1, forward strand.
TATGATTAAAATATTTTGTTTATGGCCAATTATGTGTGTTTATTAAATAAAATGTTAAATTGGTGAAAACCTATAGTTATATTTAAATGATTTGATTGCAAATATTTATTATGTGTGGGGACTAGCGGCCATTATGAATGGTCGTCCATACTATGTTTTTTTCCCCACTAAGCCTTGTGCTTAGCATGGGTGTTTATCCATGCAGGTTTGGAATTAGTCATGTCGTCAAGGACAATCCGCAACAGTCTGGCCACCAAGTATGTAACAGTAGTTAGTATTAAAAAAAGAATAGTCTATTTTTGGTAATGTAATTCCTTATTTGTATTGTATTAAGCGATTGAGATGTAATAAAATGTTAATGAGTAAAGTAATGCTAAGTATATGTGTACGTATTTTGTATTATGTGGATGTTTATATGCTTTAAAAAAAATTTGTAACTCTGCTTATCTTAGTGTTCCCTGCGTGCTTTGCTCGTGGCATTCCTCACTCATTGTTGCATACTGCCTATATTAACCATACAGTATGCTACACCTGGGTAAGGGGTGTTACATCGAGCCTACCTGAATGGTACGTATTACAGGATTTATATGAAAATGATTACATCGCTATCACTCCCCTGAGGCAAGTGAAGAAGGGATGCCCTTGGCGGCGATAGACTGTTGGTCCACTAGTGAGAGTGGAGAAGAGGAGAAAGATGGAAAGTTCATGGATCCGTGGGATTCAGATGAAGAGGAGAGGGTTGGGGCTGTAACAAGAAGTGGGAGAGTGGTCCAAGAAGTTGAGAAGTTACAAGACTCAGTGCAAGCACCTGCAGAGAAGGAGCAGGAGGAAAATCCCGTAGTAAAGCAGTTGAAAAAAACCACGGCTCAAATATCTATCTAGGACCTTTTAAGATAGTCCTCTTCTCACAGACAAAAGTTGGTTGAAGCTTTAAGTGAGTCCACCGTAGCCACCATAATTTCTCCATCCGAGCTGTTAGATCTTGTTAAAGGGGGATCAGGGGAGAGATTGGAATTTTCTGATGCGGATTTACCAGTTGAGGGCTGTAATCACAATCGGCCACTTTACATCAAGGCTCAAATTAATGACAAGCACACCACTTGTGTTATGGTTGATGATGGTTCATCCATAAATGTCTGCCCTTTGGTGGCACTCTAGGCTTTTGGGCTAAATGAAAACATGCTGAGCAAGTCTGATTTAACCATCACAGCTTACGACAATTCTCGGAGACAAGCGTTGAAAACATTTAGAGCTCTGGTCAGGACTGGACCTATTGAGACAGAGACAGAATTTGTGGTCTTGCTTATCCCAGCGAATTTCTTAGCCCTACTTAGAAGGCCATGTTTTCATAAATTGGGAGGAGTACCGTCTACCCTACATCAGATGATCAAGATACCACATGAAGGGGAAGTGGTAACCATTAAAGCGGCAAGAGAAAACCAGGTGTCTGCCTTGGTGATCTCTAACCAGCCATTCAGTGGTTTTTATATATCGGTGATAGGAGAAGAGCAGGGTTTAACAGATAGCCCTCAAGTGGTGAATATGATGAAGAAAATGCACTTCCTCCCAGGGGCTGGTCTGGGTAAAAATTCGCAAGGGCTGCAGTCTGCTATCTCTACACAAGGCCAGAAAGATCGGAAGGGTCTGGGCTACAAAGAAGAGCATGGCAAGAGGAAAATGTTAGAGAAGATTCCCCACATCTTAGAGAGTTTTGTGCCAGCATCCTCGGTCTATGCTTATACTGGAGAAGAGGAGCCTCAGTGGGTAGATGGGAAGATCATTCCAGGCTTTGAAATCTTTAATGATGTCTTCGACTGGGATGTTGGAGTTATCAAGTCTGCAGAGAACTTCTGGGATGAAGAAATTATGGCTCAGTGTAGCGTTTGGGACAGGGATAGGCCTGAGGACATTATCACCGATAAGCTGTTAGCCACCAGGCTAAAGGGGAAAGAGAAGATGGTAGAAAGCTAAAGATTGAAGATTTGAAGATTTCACCGGAGGTAGTTGAAAAGCCTCCACTAACCCAAGAGGCCAAGGAACAGTCGGCAGCAACATCGGCATCGACAGAGAATGAAGATAATAGTTACTTAGATACTCTTTTTATGCTAGAACTTTTTAATGACAATGCTAATGTTGTTGATTATATTAATGAGAGGAATAACTTTGCTTACTTGTGTGATGTTTCTGATGATTTCATTTCGCATGATCATAAACATGATGCATTCATTTTTGACATTAGCTCAACTAGCACAACTGCATTTAATCTCAGAACTTTGGAGAACCCAAAGGAAATTTTGATAGCATCAGACATAACTCCTGAAGAGAGGTTAAAATTTGAGAGAATTTTAAAAAAATATGAAAAAGTCTTTGCTTGGACCTACGAGGACATGCCGGGAATTGATCGAGATGTTGCTAAACATACCATCCTAGCCTACCCAGGGAGTAAACCAGTAAAGCAAAAGCTCAGAAGACTTAGACCAGAATGGGCACAAAAGGTGAAAGAAGAGATCTATAAGCACATTGAGGCTAAGTTTCTAATAGAGGTTCAATACCCGACCTGGTTAGCTAATGTAGTTCCTGTGGCTAAAAATGATGGAAAGGTTCGAGTATGTGTGGACTATCAGGACCTGAACAAAGCCTGTTCGAAGGATGATTTCCCTCTGCCTCATATTGATGTACTGGTTGATAGTAGGGGTGTACACAGTTCGGTCCAGTTCGGTTCTTTACAAATCTCCGTATTGTATTGAAATTTCGGTTCTTATAAATTTCGGTACAGTTCGGTTCTTATTAGTTTTGGTACAGTTCAATACGGTTCTTATAATTTTCAGTACAGTTCAGTTCGGTTATTCGGTTATTTCGGTACAAAACAAAACAAAACAATACAATACGGTATTTCGGATAATTCAATATTTTTAAAAATTTATAATATAAATATACACAATAATAAATACAAATATAATTAAAATATCTCAATAAGTACAAGTACATACAATTTTTCATTCAATTTTAAAAAAATATTTCAATTTATCTCTCTCCTTTATGAAAAAAGAAAAACATATTTTAACAATAGTCACTCTAAATGAAATTTTAAATTCGAGATAAATTATTTCAATAAATTTCCTAAAATTCTAATATTTAATAAAATTAATTGGTAATTCATCCCTAATGATCATCCTAATTAAAGTTTATGTACAAGCCTATTGATCAAATTTTTAACTAACTAATGACATACTATTAACGAATACCACAAAACCAAAAGTTGTGTGTGACTTATCTTTATTTTTAGATGTAGCCATTAAAATGACAGTGGCAGCGACGAGAAGAAGGAAATGCAAGTATAAGCTAAAACCAAATGAAAAGATAGAAAAAATTGTGGGGCTTGACACGATTTCGAGAAAGAAAAAAAAGAGGCATAAATGATTTAGTTTTTTTTAATTTATTTTCTTATATATATATATATATATAATAATAATAAAATATAAAACCGGTCGGATTCTGATGCAACAAAAATGCCTCAAAACGAAAGAATTTTATTCCAAGTTGAAAAGTCCCCTCCAAACTAAGGTAACAAACAATTTATATGAAAAAAATAAAAAAAAATTACAATAATACCCCTAAAACTTCAAATTGAAAAACGAAAACTCAAATGTTATTTTTGAGGCACGAAATGGGCTGTTACGGGAGACTAAATTTTGTAAAAGTCGACCGACTTGAAATGAGCTTTCTGAAAATATATAATAATAAGCAAACGGACACCTATAGCAAAAGTTATAAAAAAAACAATAATTAATGACGATTGGCCCGTTCAATTCGCTCCAAATACTGAAAATCCAACTCGTCCGCATTAGATTTTCTCCAAATATTTTAATTCCCTCCAAATATTTCTACTAAAATTTTTCAAATTTTATTCTTAATTTGCTCTAAAAAAATTTAATTAATAAGATAATTATATACTTATATAATTATATTATATATTAATTAATAAAATTTTATTAATATAATAATTGTATATAATTATATTATTAAAATATATTTTCAACTACTCACATAAATATTGTGCTAAATACAGATGAGTATTAGTTGAGTAACGCTAAAAATAAAAGAAATTAAAATTTTATTATAAATAATTATATATAATTTTATTTTTAATTTATATATTCATATAAGTATTGTGATAAAAATAGATGAGTATTAGTCGAGTGACACTAGAAGCAAATGAAATTAATTGATAAAATTATTATATAATAAATTATTCAATTATATATAATTACATTATTAAAATAAATCAATTATTCAAATATATATTGTGTCAAAATAGATAATCACTAATTGAGTGATACTAAATATAAATAAAATTAATTGATAAGATAATTATATATACAATATCGGCTGATTATATGGTTAGAATCTATCCATATATATTATCTTGGCTCAGTTATTATACTCAATTTCACTAAATTTGGCTTAATAGTCGAAAGATTATTAATTAATATTATAGTTAATAACTATAAGAGTGAATGTAAAAGTAGTATTAAAAGTAAATAAAATTAATTGATAAAGTGATTGTGTATATAAATATTTGTACAAAAAAAATTAAGTAGTGGTTGAGTGAAATTAAAGTTAAATTAAATTAGATACGAATTAGTAAAATTTAATTATATATAATTAAATTATTAAGTTACAACTCAATTACTCATATATGTATTGTGCCAAAATAGATAAGTAATAGTTGAGTGATACTAAAAACAAATAAAATTAATTGGTAAGGTGATTATATATTTATATAATTACATGAATTGAATTAGTAAATTTCATTATATATAATAATTATTATATATAATTATATTATTAATTTATATACTCAATTATTCATATAGGTATTGTACAAAAAATATATATGAGTACTAGTTGAGTGATACTACGAATAAATGAAATTAATTAGTAAGGTAATTATATACTTATATAGTTATATTAATTAGTAAAATTTAATTTTATATAATTAAATTATTAACTTACAATAGATAAATACTAGTTGAGTGATATTAAAAGTAAATGAAATTAATTGGTAGAATGATTATATACTCATATAATTATATTAATTAGTAAAATTTCATTGATATAATAATTATATTTGTGTGTGTAAATAAATATTTGTACAAAATGAAAAATTATTTAGTAGTTGAGTAACACTAAACGTAAATTAAATTAAACACAAGTTATTTTAATTGTATATTCATATAGATATGATAATTAAATTTATCTTATTAATAATCAAAATATTATTTTAATTTATTAACTATTTATTATATTAATTTCATACATTAAAATATTTAATACAAATAATTATAAAAGTTTCAAAAAAATACAAATAATTATGAAGTTAAATTTATATAATAACGATATAATAGAAATTATAAATAATATTTATATATAAATTACTAATATTATATATAATAATTAATAAATATCGGTTATTTCGGTCCAATTCAGTACAGAACAGTTCGGTACGGTTCAATACGGTTCTTGATTCGGTTCCAGTACAATTCGGTTCAGTTCTAATAAAAAAGTCAACAGTACAATTCGGTTCAATTCTAGTAAAAAAAGTCAACGGTACAATTCGGTTCTGGATCTTTTTTTTCGGTATTTCGGTTCGGTACAGGAAGATCCAGAATCGTGTACACCCCTAGTTGATAGTGCAGCTGCTTGTATGATGTACAGCTTTGTAAATGGGTACGTAGGGTACAATCAAATTCTTAACAAGATAGTGGATCGAATTAAGACAACTTTCATCACTGAATGGGGTACATTTGCTTACCGGGTTATGCCTTTCGGATTAAAGAATACAGGAGCAACCTATCAGAGAATGGCAACCAGAGTTCTCAATGATTTGATCCATAAGGAAGTGGAGGTGTATGTTGACAACATGATGATCAAGTCAGTTACCCAGGAAGGTCACTTCGAGGCTTTGGAAAAGTTCTTTCAAAGGATCAATAAGTATAATCTGCACCTCAATCCTAAGAAGTGCATCTTTGGAGTTACCTCGGGCAAACTATTGGGCCATGTGGTAAGCTACAGAGGAATTGAAGTAGATCCTGATAAGGTCAGAGCCATTAGAGAGATGCTAGTGCCTCAGAAGGAAAAGGAAGTTAGAAGTTTCCTGGGAAAACTTCAGTACATCAGCCAGTTTATCACCAAGCTAGCTTCAGTATGTGAGCCCATCTTCAAGCTTCTCAGGAAAAATCAGCTGGTGGTGTGGAATAATGATTGTCAATTGGCTTTTGATACTATTAAGGATTATCTCCTAAATTCGCCAGTCTTAAGACCTCCACGACGTGCCAAGCCACTAATCCTGTATTTGGTGATAAAAGATAGTTCAGTGGGTGCCATGATCGCTCAGGAGGATGAATTTGGAGTGGAGTTTGCTGTTTACTACCTTAGCAAGAAATTCCTATCATACGAAGTTAAATATGTGGAAGTGGAGAAGATTTGCTTAGCAGTAATTTAGGCCTCTAAAATGTTGTGACACTACTTTCACTCCTTCAGTGTACAAGCGGTGGCCAAACATTACCTGCTCAGGTACCTTCAAGAAGCACCCTCTCTACTAGAAAAAATGGGAAGATGGTTATTACTGTTGCACGAGTTCGATATCGAATACATCACCAGGAAAACCATTAAGGGAAGAGCTATAGCTGAGTTCTTGGTTGAACATCCTATTGAGGGAGACCAGTTCGAATACAATTTCCCAGATGAAGATGTCACGGCCATAGCAGTACAAGGGTGGTAGTTGTTCTTTGATGGGGCAGTTAACAGTAAAGGGGCAGGAGCAGGGATTATTCTTACGACCCCGGATGGTGAGAAGTTGCCATTAGCCAAAAAGTTGAGGTATAAGGCAACAAATAATGAAGCGAAATATGAAGCTTGCATCTTCTGGTTAGAAGCACTTCTTTCTCTGGCAGCAAAGACTGCAGAAGTCTTCGGAGATTCTTCCTTAGTAATTCATCAGATCAGAGGGGAGTGGTTAGTGGCTGTTGCCTTGCGTGAAGTACTTGAGAACGTTGAGTAGCAAGTTTGAGACTTGCACTTTTCACTTCGTCCCCAGGGATGAAAATCAATTGGCTAATGCTCTCGCGACTTTAGTGTCCATATGGGATAATCGAACAGGGGTTGCTATGAGACTCGTGCTGATCTCTAGTGCGAAAAAGCCTTGTTTTGAAGCTGAGCAAGTGATGGAGGTAGAGGTTGCCGATGGAAACCCTTGGTACTATGATATTCAGAATTACTTGGAAAGGTCAATTTTTCCAGAAGAAGCCACCGAGAAAGACCAAAGGATGATTAGGAAGTTATCCACTCAATTCATCAGTGTAAATGACACTTTGTATAAGAGGCAAGCTGATGGTATCCAATTGAGATGTTTGGCGGAGAAAGAAGCTAAAAGAGTTATGGAAGAGGTTCACGCTGGAGTTTGCGGAGCTCACATGAATGGCTTAGTCTTAGCAAAGAAGATCATGCGCCAAGGATTTTATTGGCTCACAATGGATATAGATTGTTTAAAGTATGTGAAGCAATGCCAGTTATGCCAGCAATACGTGAATTTGAGGCATGTGCCAGTTTCAGAACTTTATAATTTGACATCTGCATGGCCATTTGCAGCTTGGGGAATAGATATCATAGGCGAGATACGTCCTACAGCTTCTAATGGACACATGTTTATCATAGCCGCCATTGGTTACTTCACTAAATGGGTCGAAGCTGAATCTTTTAAGAAAGTCGATGCCCGAGACATGGCTAAGTTCATCGAGCGGAATTTGATATGCAGATATGGCCTCCCACACCACATTGTGTCTAATAATGGGGTACAATTCTTGGTAGAAACTAAACAAATCCTTTAGAAATATGGAATCCAGCATCATAAGTCTTCTCCTTACCGACCTCAGGCTAATGGCGCAGTTGAAGCAGCGAACAAGAATGTTAAAAGAATATTGGCCAAAATGGTTCAGAGTTATAAAGACTGGGCAGAAAAGCTACCTTTTGCACTATGGGGTTATAAAACCACAGTTAGAACTTTTACGGGAGTGACGCCATTCTCTCTGGTATATGGAGCTGAAGCAGTTCTGCCAGTTGAAATTGAGCTAAAATCCTTAAGGGTGGTTATGGAAGCTGAGATTCCAGAGACAGAATGGGCACAACAGCGATTGTTGCAATTGAATCTGTTGGATGAAGATAGGTTGCGAGCTTATTATCACAATCAAGTTTATCAAAAGAGGCTAGCTCGGTTCTTTGGCAAAAAGGTACGAAAGCACCCGTTAAAGGAAGGGGATCTGATCTTTAAAATGATGAGGCCGGGAGTGCCAAACATACGGGGAAAATTCAGGCCAACCTGGGAAGGTTCGTTCGTCTTGAAAAAGTTACTAATGAAAGGGGCAGCAATGGGAATGAGTTTAAAGACCCGGTCAATGTCGACAGACTAAAAAGGTTCCATGGCTAAAGACCAAAAAAATCAAAAGAAGAGAATGAATTCCCTGCGGGTCAAAAATCGAAAAAAGGCGGCCTTGCTAAAATTGGGCGCCCTGTCAGGGTGAAAACCGAAAAAAGGCATCCTGGGCAAAAATTAAGGGCCAAGAGAAAATGTTCAATCGAGAAAACCCGAGAGGGCCGATTGATAACAGGAGTTTGTTGCTTACAATATCTATTCCGAGATTAGGTGTAGTCTTGTGCTTTTGAATTCTTGTCAAGAGAGGATCATGTATAATGAAATTATATAGAAATGTACATAATTTTGCAATGAATAAAAAATATAGTTTTCATTTTCATCGTTCTTTTAGTTCTATCTTAAAAAGAAATGTATCATTTATTTATCTAATGACTATTGTCTAATCATTTTATCAAAATTTGTCTAAGCAAATGTGTGCTGATCACCCTTAAGGGAGGATTTGATAATAGCCTTCTCTTGTAGTCCCCTAAAAAAAAAAAAAAGGCCGTTAGAGATGAAAACCATAATTGGCTCTCTAAGCAAAAGTTAGGCCAAAGGGCAGGGTGAAAACCTGGAAATAGGTAGTCTGCCCTACAAAAAAATAAAATAAATAAAAGCCGCTGGATTGGGTTGGGTCCATTTCAGGCAAAAATTAGGCAAAGGGTTATGTGAAAATCTCCAAAGGGATGCATTTTCCACAAAGGAAAGCTAGTGTGAAAATCCATAAGGGACACACTACCTTTAAAGCAATGACGTTCGATGCCTGGAGAGATAAGGCGGCGTTACTTCAGATGATCTACCTTCAGTCAGATGATGCATAATTCGGGACATGATTCAAAATCCTGGGCATATGATCGTTGACCCGGGGGGGGCAAAGATGCACACTTGATGTCTCTCTCTGAAGATGTTTTGGGTAAGAGTCCCTAAAGTTAGGGGTGTTAAAAAATGGTGTAACCCATCCAAACCGTTTAACCCAATCCGTCTAACCCATTTTTTTCATGATTTTAATGGATTATTATAACCCATATAACCCATTTTAAAATTTAAAAAATATTTATATGGGTTATGGGTTATTATATAACCCATCTAAATGTTGACTCCAATTATTATTTATATCAAAATATAATACAAATTTATATCAAAATATTTAACATATTTAAACTTGTATACTTATCATATAATGTTCCAAAATTTCTGTTTTCATAAATAGTACTTTTCGAGTCGTGAATAATGACACCACAGCGAACGATACCACCTAGTATCGAAAAATATTTTATTTGACCATTAAAAAATAAAATTCATGAAAAATCAGAGATAATTTGAGATGAATTTGAGTTTAAATAGACTTTCAAAAGTCAAAAATAAAAATAAGACGCGGTTTGATTTAAATAGACATGATATTTAGATAATGCTAGCATATGGCAAAATATATTATATCTAATTCTCCATTCGATGAACAGTAAACTCTGAGAGTTTTAATTTATTGGCATTATATGACGTAATAGAATCCCACAAACTAAAATTATTTTAATTATTATGTCGTAACTAACATGTAATCCCTGTAAGTATGTTCTGTCAGGTGCTACTACCTACTAGTATGTATCATATATACATTAATTTCTAATCACATATGTACATTATTATTATTAACAATAAGTAAAAAAATGTCATTATTATTTATGCACAAAAAATTAATTACCTAATCTATTTCGTTTTTTTACCGTTAATTCAGTTAATAATATCATTTAAAATACTATTTAACAATTTAACGGAAAAAAAATAAAAAAAAATACATATACAAGAAAGACCGTAGATTTTATTAAAATAAAGGTAAATTAGATTTTTGTTTTCCCTTACTAACAATAAAGTCTATTGTTCTAAAAAAAGTCTCTAAATTTTAATTTTGAAAATAAAAAATATTTAGGGAATTTACCTTCAAAATTGTATCCAGCAACGCAGACAGTAAGGAGGAACGTCAAAGCAACATCACATCCACAGCTTCCTTTACTCCTAATCAGCTTATTCTCAGATTTTAGACTTATGAACAATCAAATTAATTCGAATTTTGATTAACAAAGATATTTGATTTGGGGATTTTTAGTAGAAATTGGGATGGAAGTGTTGGTAGATGAAAATTTTTGTGCACCCTAGAAAATATTTTGCGACATTTATGGATATATTTTTATTAGAAATAAGAGAAAAATTATTGGGCCTAAAAAATAGTAAGTATAAAGCATATTAATATAACTAACTAATATTATATAACTCTTTGACAAAGCTTTCATCGATAGTCTTTCGAATTCTGGCATGGCAGTCCAGTAGCAGTTCTCCTTCCAAATATACCACAATGTTCTTTGAAATTAATTTTTTTCATTTTTTTACCACGCTATTCTTCGGAATTATTTTTTTTTTAAAAAATGAAATATGCATGTGTTATTTAAAAAAATATTTACAATAATGAAATTAATGTTTTATACTTAAAAAATATAAATATAGATAATATAAAATTTATATGTTAGAAAATTAACATAACCCATGTAACCCAATCATAAACCAACCAACCCAATATAAAGAGTTTAAATTATAAACCAGCTGGATTGGGTTGGGTTCAATCCATTTAAAATTTTAGATGGGTTGGATGGAAAACCGATCGTAAAATTTTAGATTTCCAAGATGACAATCTTCTGGATCCTGTGGGTATGTTGGAGCAGCTAAGCTATATCCTTAATAGACCCTTGACCACCTAGGATATGGTCTATCCATTTTTGCAAGCATCTGTATCTCATACACACACAATTTCTTGTATATATTTCTATGCACATAATTTTGCAGGAAATATCTAAGCGAAAAAACCATCACCATTGGAGGAAGGCACCCGCACTTTGTAAGTCTGGAGCAGACTCGGTGTAGCTCAGTAGAGCACTCCCCGTGTTTTGTAAGTCTAGAGCAGACTCGGCGCATCACCATCTGAGGATGGACCCGCACTTTTTGTAGTCTGGAGCAGACTCGGTGCAGCTCAAGGGAGCACTTCCCGCGTTTTGTAAGTCTGGAGCAGACTCAGCGTATCACCATCTGAGGATGGCACCTGTATTTTTTGTAGTCTGGAGCAGACTCGGTGCAGTTCAAGAGAGCACTTCTCTCGTTTTGTAAGTCTGGAGCAGACTCGATGCATTGCCATTGGAGGATGGCATCCAGGAACTTTGTAAGTTTGAAGCAAACTCGGTGCAGCTCAGGAGAGCAAATCCTTGCACTTTGTAAGTCTGGAGCAGACTCAGTGCAGTTCAAGAGAGCAATTCTCGCGTCTTATAAGTCTGGAGTAGACTCGATGCATCACCCAAAAGGATGAAATCGCTCTGCAGTCTATATAGTGACTTAAAGAGATGATTTTATTCTCGTGGCAGCAGGAAGGAGGCAGCATCAGGTATGCGCTTCTTTCCCTTTCCTAAATTTTGGTTCACCTAGGCACCCATGCACTAGCCTCCCCAAAATTGGGGGCAACTGTAAACACCGGGTCCTGGAACAACTTAGATCAGGATTACCCAATGATAAAATTAAGTGTGCCTTTTTATAGGTAAAAATGAAAGTTGAAAGTGACGATTTCCTTGTCGGTTTGATTTACTAGAAATAAATAAAAATTTATTTTAAAAAATATTTTAAAAATATTTTAAAAAATTATTTTGAGACAAAAAGGGTATGTTTTGAAGTTATAGCATTTTAGCAAAAATTTAAAAAAAAAATTTGAGAGTGTCGGGGTACGGCAGCGCCCAACGCGTAGGTGGAGCGTGCTGCGCTGGGCATGCTTGCCCGCGCACGAGCGACACCCTGGGCGCACCGACGGGCGTCGCTCACCCCTGTGCACGCCCGCAAGGCCCCCGACAGCCCTTTTGGGCATTTTTCTTCATTTTTAATGTTTTTTTATTTTTTTTTGTAGAATTTAATTCTAAAACTTTTTGAATTCCAAACTCTTGAAATTCATCAGTTTTTTGTGGTTATTGAAATTAAATCATTTTAATTTAATTTAATTTAATAAAAATCTGATTTTTATGGGAGGTATAAAATCATTTTTGGAGAGAGAATTATGAGAGGATTTTCTTTAGAGAAAAATTATTTTCTTCTTCTTTCTTTTCAAGAACAAATTCTCTCAACTTTCAAAAAGATTTTCCTAGGATAATTCTCAAAGTAAAAAGAGCAATTTTTGTTATTGGAAATTTTCTTCCTTTTTATTTAATAATTTTTACCTTGAGACAAATAAACTAATTATTTGTTTTTAAGTTAAAATTTCTTTTCAATATTTTATTTTTCTAATATTATTCCTACAAATCAAGATAAGGAGTTGGATCATTTACCTTTATTTCATCAAGCTAAATTTTGAGGGTAAGCATTCTTGGCTTAATTTTTAATTCAATTTTTATTTACAATTAAATAGTTATCATGTAAATTATTTTAGATCTATTATTTTTTGCTTCTTATTTCTTGGGTTCTTATTTAATTGTTCATATTATTATTTATAGGTGGCAAATGGGTGGGTTGGGCGGGTTTGGGTTGGGTCATAAATGGGTTGGGTCGTAAATGGGTGGGTCATAAACGGGTCAAAAATATATGGGTCATAAATGGGTCAATACCCAAATGGGTTGGGTGGGTTTGGGTCGACCCATTTGATATTTTTTTAATGAAAAATAATTATCGATATAATAACGGAATACTAAAAAAATTATTATAAAAATGTTGGCTCAAATGGGTCGGTTGAGATTCAAACGGATCGGGATATCGGTTAACTTATAACTGTCCAATTTACTATTCATTTGGTAAAAATTTTGGTAGTATAACGACTATATATATAACATATCCTTCCTGCAATTCAAACAATCCATAGTCACACACAGGGGTACAACAACACAATAATTCATAAACCAAGTGGCCATTTTTCCATTTTTAAGCCAATTATGTAATCCTAAATTATTTCACTCACTTTCTAAACTTAATTTCTCCAAAAATTTATTTTATAATTGTTAAAATATATAAATTAGTCTCCCTGCAAAATTTCAGCTCAAACAGAGTCCGTTTCTCGATCTGCTACATTTAAATCAGTCAGTTTTGATAATTTTCAGTGTCACAAAAAAATTAATTTTTCACTATAAAAAATTTCTAAATATTAATCTAAGTCTATATATATAATTAAAATAATTTTTAGAGGTCATTTGCTATTTTTAGAGGTCTAGTCAAATTTTAGTCAAACCGGGTAACCTTTAAAATGAGCCGGGCTTTTTTTTTATTTTTGACTTTTAGAGATCTATTTGAATTCATTTTTTTTTTCCACATTCTACCCTCGGACTCCTTGTGACTAGTATTTTCCGATGGTCAAATAAAATATTTTTTACTTCCGGGTGTAATTTTTGTCTCCAGTGCACTATTTTCCATCGAAAAATACTATTCACGACTAACCCGATAACTCGGCCATTACAAATCTAACCAAAAAAATACGCATACACATTACACAATAATAATACAGCGGGACAGTTTAAGCAAAAGATTTTGTTCATTAAAGTAAAAGTTTTTAATATTAAAGAAATAATGAAAAAAAAAACACCCATTGGGTCAAGGAAGAATGACCCAAATGGGTTGTATTTTATGTGGGTAGATTTTGGGTGGGTTTAAATGGGTCAATTTTTTAGTTGGGTTGGGTTTGGGTCAATTTTTTTTGGGTGGATTTGGGTGAGTTGTTGGGTTTGGGTTAATTTTGACACTTCTATTATTATTATTATTATTATTATTATTATTATTATTATTATTATTATTATTATCCTTTTGTTCTTTATTTTATTATTCATCTTTTGTTTCTATTTTTATGATTATGATTATCATCATTGTTGTTCATATATTATTATTGTTATTTTTATTGATATTATTATTTGCCATATTTTAATATGTTATATTTATTTTATTTCTTGTTACTCTTGCATTTTTATTTGAATGTTCATATTCCTTGGTTGTTATTGTGTTTTATTATTATTATTATTATTATTATTATTATTATTATTATTATTATTATTATTATTGTGATTTATCATCCTAAGTATTATTATTATTATTATTATTATTATTATTATTATTATTATTATTATTATTATCCTTGTTTGTTGTTATAACTTGTTACTAGTATTATTGTTATTATTATTTTATACTTTTTCATGCATGTTGAATTGTTGAATTATTAATTTGTTAAGTTGCATATTTTTATTATGTCATTTAATTAACTTGTCACACATGATGCATTTTTTATTTGCTTTATTTAATTTTTTTATGTTGTATGTTTAAATTCATTTTTTATTACTAACGTCACTTTTATTTGTCTTTTTTTTTTTATTTCAATACTTATTTTTTCATGTGTGAGTTTTTTCCAATGGCAAGTGGGAGCCCATGGAGATTTGAAGATACCATTTAGCAGTTAATTTGTCATTTTTATTGTTTTTTATTATTTTGGGTTTATTTATTTTATCCTGTAATTTGTAATAAGTTTATTTTTAGGCACACTAAAAAGAAAATCACAAAAATATTTCTATTAAATTAACTTAGAACTTTTTCTAATAAAATGGGACCAATGTCCTAGTTTTTTTACACCTAAATAACATCATCACTTTTAACACATTTTTTTAGGTGCTTGCGAGGACCAATGTCCTCATCTTTAATAAATAGCCCGTTTTATGTATGATTTATTTTTTCATTTACAATGGGGGTTATATTCCGCCCCTAGTTTTGTTGTAATTTATTGTACTTTTATTTACTTTATTTACCACTTTCATTATGTGATTGACATGCGCGTTAAATTACTGCATTTGAATTGAATGAGAAATGGGATAAAACGCTAAATTAAAAACTCAATTATAACTTTAATCAAGGTATGAATAAATGAAAAGTCCCGAGCCTTCTCTGGTCTTGGGCTCAACGAGGCTAGAGGGGCATCTCAATGTTCTATTGGGGTGGGGCCTCTAAGACACCTCTTGTGTCCCGAAAAAGGCCGAACTTGCATAGTCCTAGGCTCCACGAGGCGAGAGGGCCATCCTAATGTTCTATTAGGACGGGGCCTCCAGGACCCCTCTGCCTTGCCCAAAATGGACATAGCAGCACTGTCTTAGGCTCATTGAGGCTAGACGACCTTTCCCAATGTTCTATTGGGTGGCAACTCCAAAAAACCTCCTTGTTGCTCAAAATAGACGCACTTGTAATTTCTTACAAGTTTTATGAACCTCATCTCGAAAGCCCTAAAAACGGGCGTTCGGGGCGACCCGGGGTTCGGCGCGCATCACACCTAGCATAAGCAGGACCGAGATGCCTATATGGCATGGAAAAGAAAATTTCACTGCTCACATCATCTTGCAAAGTTCAATGGATGTTGACATCACTAAGTAGTCCGCAAGTATCAAAATGCAATAGATCTATGGATCACTTTGCGGGAAAGTTCAGAGGTGTATCTCTGACTAAGTTTCGATTATCAATGATCAAATTTGATACATTTCTGAAGAAGTCTGATTATTGAAGGCGAAAACATCTAAGAGAGATAGAAAAGAATAAGTGAGCTTAGTGAACTTAGTCGTAAGTTGACTGACGAGCAGTAGGTCCAAACTGTTATCTATTCTTTACCCAAGAGTTGGTAACATGTGAAGATGCAACTAACTCATATAGACAACATAAAGACATTTGAGGATGTCGTTCGTCATTTGGAGCTTAAAAGGGGACCGTATGGTAGCGATTAAGGTCAATACCATAGTGTATATGGCACAGTCCCGTTCTAATAGAATGAGTTCTCATTAGAACAATAAAATAAGCTTCAACAATAGAATCACGAAAGGTCCAAAGGCAAAAAGGAGGTAAATTTTTCAAGAGTGAAATATTTTAATTGCCAACAGAAAGGACACTATGCAAGAGACTGCATTGTGCCTAAACCGATATACTATTCTGACTCAAGAGTGAGTGGAATTTATGCATCCAGTTCTAAATTTCATCCTTTGTGGATGATAAATTCAGGACCAATGGATCATGCAACAATGGATAGAGATGTCTTTATTATGAAATTTAGGTTCTATTCTCGCCTTATTGAAATTTGCTTTCAATTTACATTTTGAGGATGACAGTGTACGCTTATGCTTGAATGATATATATTATGGTTCTAGTTATATTCTGAATGACTTTATTGTTATGGATGTGGACCATAACTATTTAAGTAAAACTAATTTTTCTTTTAATTTCTTATTTTTTCACATAATTATGAGAATTATGTGAAATTATGACATGCTAAATTAAACCATATTGGACAAGACCGAATGAGTCGGTTAGTCAAAAAAGGTTTAGTAGGCGATTTAAATAAGGTTGAATTGCCCACATGTGAGCATTGCCTAAAAGGAAAAATTAGATAGAAAATCATTCGAAAAAGGTACTAGAGCCAAATTTCCATTGCAATTGGTTCATTCTGAAGTATGTGGTCAAATAAATATGAGGGCAAGGCATGTGACCTACTATTTCATCACATTTATATATGACTGTACTAGGTATGGTTATGTCTATTTGATTTCTCATAAGTCAAAAGCATTGAGTTGCTTCAAGTCTTATATGAACTTAGATGATAATCAATTAGATAAAATGATCAAAGCTTTAAGAACCGACAGGGGTCGGTTATATCTTACAGATAAATTTAAAGCTTCATGTGATGAAAAGGGATTGAACATCAGTTGTTCATTCCTATAAATCCACAACAAAATGGTGTTGAGAAAAGGAGAAATAAGACTACCTATATATGGTTAGATCTATGAAGGCAGAGGCAAATTTGCCTATCTTCTATTGGGGAGATGCTTTATTAACTGCCACATATATTCTGAACTGTATGCCCTCTAAATCTATCACGTCCACAACCTATGAGTTGCTGACTGGTCGACAAGCTGACCTAAGCCATTTACAACCTTTGGGTTATAATGCTTACGTCCATGATACCTCAATTTGGTAAATTTGAGACCAAGAGGTAAAAAGAGTATCTATGTGAGATATTCTAAAGTATAAAAAGGATACATTTTCGTGGGTGAGTAAGAAAATGGCACTGTAATAGAATTCAGATCACGAGTCATCATATTTTTAAAGAATGAATTTTCAAAGTTGGGCGAAATGAATCAAGATTTCACTTTCTATTAATTTCAAGAAGAGGAACCATCAGGATCACTCAATCTGAGTGGGAGGGATTTAGAGGAAGAAGGTTAAGACCCTCATCCTCCAAATGATCCGGATGTTCGAGACCTGATTTTAATGGGAGTATTCTTCACTCCAGTGGGAGTAAAGAATATGGTATTCTTGACTCCAGTGGGAGTATGGAATATGGTCCCAGTGGGAGTATTGTGAATCACGATGAATATATGAGACATGTTTATTAAGATTTAGAACTGCAAAAATCTAAAAGGATAAGTTTTCCATGCCGACGATTTAAAATCGAAGGCTTGAACGAATCCTTTTTGGTTACCCCACAATTAAAAGGCTTTTTCATGCCCATTTAAGAAAAAATGGATTAAAGCAATGGAAGAAGAAATGGCATCCATAAGATCAAACCATGTTTGAGAACTAGTTGATCTACTTGAAGGACACAAATTGAGAATAAATGTATCCTCAAAGTAAAGCGAAAGGCTAATAGAGGTATCGAAAGATATAAGACTCGGCTAGTCGCTGAGGGGTTCACACAACAGGAAGAGATTGACTATGAGTAGACTTTCTCATCTGTTGTAAGATTTACATCCATAAGGTTGATTCTGGCCATAGTGGTGAGTTTGAACCTAGAGCTTCATTAAATGGATGGAAAGACTGCTTTTCTCAATAGAGAATTGGATGGAACAACCTATATGTTTCATCGAAAAAGTCAGCAAACATAAGGTTTGTTGATTGATGAGTTCAATTTATGGCCTTAAACAATTTTCAACACAATGGTACTTGAGACTTCATCATACAATCATGTCAAATGTGTTCAATATGATTAATGAAGATCATTGTGTTTATTGTAAAAGCTCTGAAAATGAATTTATCATTTTGGCATTGTATGTAGATGACATACTTAAAGCTGAAAATGATAAATGGTACGTAAATGAAATCAAAGATTGGTTATCATCCAACTTTGAGATAAAGGATATGGGTCATGTATATTACATTCTTGAAGGTAAAGATTTTAAGAGATCATTTGAGAAGATTGTTGTCTGTTTCTCGAAGAGAAATATATCAACAAAGACCTTGAACGATTTAATATGCAAAACTGCAAACTAATATATTACCCCATTGCCAAGAATCAGTTTCTTAGCAAAGATGTGTGTCATAAGAAGCCAGAAGAAATGAACGTATTATGCCAGTGTCATTGGTAGTCTTATGTACATGATATTGTATACAAGATATGATATATGCTATGTAGTGGGCATGGTAAATAAATATCAATCTACCCCAGGCAAAGCACATTGGAAGCAATTGAAAGGATACTTATATACCTTAAAGGTACTGTAGACTATTCTCTCTATTATTAAGAAAATGATCTGCATTGAGAGAATACATAAACATTGATTGGGTAGGAGATGCAGATGAGAGGAAATCCACTTCAGGTTTTATATTCTTGTTTAGCAAGAGTGCCATCTCTTAGGATAATAAGAAATAAACCTATTGTAAGCACCGTGTCCCGGAGCGGTCCGGATCAGAGGTTACCCTATGATGAAATCAGTGTCCAAGCCTGAATGGTAGGTTGGATTTAGAGGTTTTAGCCCCGCGTTCCATGAGAAGTGAGGTTTTTATCATTCCTGGGCCGAAGGAGAGAAAAAAAGAGGTTTTTTTCGAGTCAAAGGGCTTTTTGTCCTCCACAGACGGCCCGCCCGTCTGTCGAGCCAGCCCGTCGCTCCGAGTCACCGACGGCTATGGGTATTTTCCGACGCCCGTCGGAAAATCACCGCCCCTGTCAGATTGCCGCCTGGTTTCCCGGAGCACGCAAACCTTCCGACGCCCGTCGGTGGATGTGGCAGGGCCGTCGGACTAATCCTTGTGTCAGAAGGATTCTTCCGACGCCCGCCTCTATACACCGACGCCCGTCGGTCGTGTCTGGCTATAAAAGCTCCGGATTTTCATTTGTAAAGGGTTGGAAAAAATTTTCAGAAGAGGAAACTCTGCCCAATTTCAAGCACATTTTCCCTCTCTTCCAAAAACATTTTTTCTAAAAGAACTCTATTGGATCAAGGATCAAATCAATAAAAGGTAACTAAAAGCTAATTAGTTTTCTTTAGATTTTGACTCCAAAATCGATTTTCTGAAGGATTGAAGGTGAAATATCTCATTTTCTCTCTTTAACCCTTCATCTTTTGCTTCTCGTGGAACGCGCGGGGCTCCAACCAATATAAGAATCTTACCTAAAGCAATTATCTGAGGGTAAATATTCCGGATTCCCTCTTCATATTATCTCATATTTATTCCCTATTTTGTGAAACTTGTGAATATTTGTCATTATTTCTTTTACTTTGACTCTCTTTTCTCCTTTTTGAGATGAAACACATTTTGACCTTGAAAAGTTATTTATTTCTCTCTCTATCTTTTCTGTTTTTCTCGAGAACAGTGGTGACCGACGGGTCATCTTTATCACCGACGCCCGTCGGTCACCCACCTACAGACGCCCTTCCTTGAGTGACAAACGGACATCTCGGTTATCTTAACCGACGCCCGTCGGTCAGCTAAGGAAGGCCGTCGGTGGGTTCTGTCTCCACCTTTTAATTTACCTTTTTATCCATTTCAAATCTTTTTGACTTCGTGTATGTTAATTTTATGTATATTAACATCTTTTAACTTTCTATGAGTGTATATTGAATCTCTTGGATAATCCCGAGCTTGAGCGGCTGTCTACCATGTGTGGAGGATTTCGTCTGGTTTAGTTTTTCTTAACCCTTTTGATTTATTTCTCTCGCCTATTTATTCATTAATTATTTTATGCATATGAATAAGCTCTTTTTATCTCATTGAATGTAAAAATAGATCAACGATTTGTACTCAAATACAAATGAGTTTCGTAAAATGCAAAAGGGTCCAATGCCCTATTTTTATCCAATAAAGATCATCACAAATAAAATATCCCATTTTTGATAATGACGCATGCGAGGACCAAAGTCCTCAAAAATAAGCAATGCCCCGATTTATGTATGCCTCGCACATTTACAAAAGGGAGTTGTATTCTGCTCCTTGTATTATTGTAATTTATCGCTTTTGATATTTATGTTGCTCATTTACTGCTTTCAAAATGTGAATAAATGTGCCTTTTAATTAACCGCATAGTGTGGAGAGAGAGCGAACAAATGATATTAAAATTTGATCATAGCTTAATTGAGGTAGAAATAGATGAGAAATTCCGGACCCAGCTCTGGTCTTTGGGCTCAAGAGGTTAGAGGTTATCCTCCAATATACTTCTTGGGTCACGAGGCTTTAGCGCTAACCCTAGGCTCCTTGGGGTGAGAGGTTTACCTTCTATGATCCCTCTGGTTGGCCCAAAATGGGTACCAAGCGCAGTCTTAGGCTCTCCGAGGCGAGAGTAACTTTCCCAATGTTCTATTGGGTGGCGACTCCATGATACCTCCTTGTTGCCCAACATAGACGCACTTGCGATTCATCGCGAGATGTCAACGGACCCGCAAATGCCCCGATCGCCCACGTGCAGGCGATCCGAAAGGGCGGCGCTCGGGATCCGGAGCGCGTCACAGTGGCGACTCCACTGGGGACGTTTATGGTTTGAAATTTCAATTCGAAAATACCTCGCTTAATATTTATGATTAAAATTTAATTCATAAATTCGCTTTCCCTCAAATTTGCATTTGCATATCATTAGAGCCTTAGAATACGCTAGTTTGGTCCCTCTTTTAGCCCCGGTGCGTTCCTGAAGCACCTCCTCATTTTCACTCAATTTGGGGAAGTGTTAAGGATAATCACCAGCCCAAGCCACGTACCTCAATGGTATATCAAAATGGTGACCCGATCGGTCGCTACGCTCATGATGAGCTAGACCCGTCGGCAGGGATCATGCTTGGGTAGCCTCAAAGAAACATCTCCCTTGTCCAAAGCTCATGTAATGGATGTAGTCACTTTCCATAGGTGAAATGAACCGTAATCTCATGCTTGCTGTATGGATCCTCATGTATTGGATGAGTCCAAATGTCTCGCTTGGTAACCTAGCCAAAGGCTATCATGCCCCGGTAGGGCCATGTCGAAATTTATGGAGCGTCCGAATACGTGGCGATCATTATCCATCCGCTTGTACATTAGCATAGGAGTGTTATGCTGCTGGTTTTTCGCCGCGCACCATGCGCGTCCATCGGGTCCCTCGTTGACCCTTGGGCTAATCCCACCTAGGAAAGAGACTGCACGACCACGTGTGTGGGAGAAATAAGGGTGGAAGGACCTACTTGCTTGCTTGTGCTCTGTAAGTGTTGCATATCACGATCATCCATTATACCTACATTTCATGCATCATTCTAACTTTTGTCCCTGCAGCCATCATAGATCTACCCAGGTGGACTAGATCACCAACCGGGTGACTGATCCGAGTTCTTACTCCTGAGCTGTCAGATAGAGAGGGTCTACCGGAGATCTTATCAGAAATCAGTGGTACAGTATCTCAGATGGCAAACTCGCCTAGGGGGGAAGATGCCACCAGGGCCTTGATCGCTGAAGAAGTGGGCCGTCGATTTGAAGAATTCGAGGGTAGGATGATGAATATGTTGACCGCCTTGGCACAGCAGAACGCTCAGCCGAATGCTCCACAGAATCCTCCTCCTCCTCCTCCAGTGAGGCAGAATGAGCCTGAAGAAGAAAGGGTTGAAAGGCGAGAAGAGCCCGTTAGGCCGCCGCCAGTAGAGTTAAGACCAGTGGCTTCGGGAGAGTTGAGAAGAAGGCCAGTGTTAAGAATTGATGACGATAGAGATATCGAGGATGATAGGTTGAGCATGACATCTGAGAAGGGGAAGGCGCCTCAAGCGGATGATTTTATTTTAAAGAAGATGGAAGAGAGGTTCGAGGCTATGGCTCGTATGATAGGCAGAGCTCATGGGATGAATCCGGAGGATAGGGAGTTGGATGGAGAGGACCCGATCCCTTATAACTTCAAAATGCCGGATGTGCCGAAGTTTGATGCTACTTCTGACCCCACCGCACATGTGAAGCAATATTCTCTGGTCATGAAGGGGACCGCATTGTCCAAGAAGCAGAAAGTGGAATACTTTTGTCTGAGTCTGACCTCTCATGCCATAGACTGGTATCACGGCCTTGACCGCCGCACTAAAGAAGATTGGGATCTTCTCACTGAGGAGTTTCTGAAGCAGTATGACTGTAATACCAGAATGGAGGTGACTCTGAAAGACCTTGAGCTACTTCAGCAGAAAATCGGGGAATCCTTCCATGAGTATCTTACCCGATGGCGGAACCGAGTAATGGAGATGCGCCGAAAGCCTGACACCCAGGATCAAATTCGTCTATTCATTAAGAACGCAAGCCCGTACTTGAAGGAGGGATTGAGAATGAAGGGGTTAAAGGACTGGGAGTCTCTCAAAGATATAGCCATCGAAGCGGAGGGAGAGTTTTTAACTCGGAAAGCTAACAATGACAATTTCGCCAAAAGGGCTAACCCCGGTCAAGGAACCAGCAGGCCGGCGGGTCCCAGTAATAGCACTAGAAGAATTGGTGAAGTGTCTGCTACTGAGGTAACCACCCAGAGGAAGTTTTCGAACTTGGGGAGACCATTATCCTTGGTCCTGAGGAGGTTGATGAAGGAGGGAAAATTGCACCCTCTGGCTCCTAGGCCAGCTGCGACACAAGGGAGACCAGGACATAAGGATAACGAATTTTGTGCATTCCACCAGCACTCAGGCCATATCACTGATAAATGCAAGGCGCTCCGGCACTCTATCCAAGACTTGATTGATAGCAAGCAAATCTCGAACCCTGAGAAGAGAGAAACTGAGAAGAAGCCCGGTTACAATGCCGTACCGCCACCCGTGTTTATGATCCAATCTAGCCTGCCGGAGTGGTACGTGCTACAAGATCTGTATGGGAGTGAGAAGTTCGCTGCTGGTGATTCCAAGGATAGAAAGGAGAAAGCAGTTGTGGCAACCCTTGATTGCTGGTCTAGCAGTGAAAGCGGTGGAGAAGCCGAGGATGAAGAAGGGTTAAACCTTGATTTGTGGGGCTCTGATGGAGACGAGGGAGAGATAAGCGCTGTCACGAGAAGTGGAAGGGTGATCCCCGAGATTACGAAGCTACTTGAGCCGGTACAGCCATCAGAAGAGAAAGAGCCAGAGGAGGGGCAGATTGTTAGGCAACTGAAGAAGACCGCGGCTCAGATATCCATTTGGGATCTGTTGAGGCAATCCCCCTCTCATAGGCAGAAGGTAGTAGAAGCTTTGGTTGAGGCCACAGTCGCCACCACTATTTCCCCGTCAGAGCTTTTGGGTTTAATTAAGGGAGGATCCGAGGAGAGATTGGTCTTTTCCGACGCCGACCTACCTGTTGAAGGACGCAACCACAACCGACCCTTGTACATTAAAGCACAGATTAGCGGTAAGCACACTGCTTGCGTTATGGTGGACGACGGGTCTTCTATCAACGTGTGCCCTTTGATAGCTTTGCAAGCTTTTGGTTTAAGCGAGGATATGCTCAGCGGATCAGATCTGACTCTCACAGCCTACGATAACTCAAGGAGGCAAGCCTCGGGAACCTTCAAGACTTTGGTCAAGACAGGACCTATCGAAGTGGAGGTTGAATTTGTAGTTCTGCCCATCCCTGCTAACTTTTTAGCTTTGCTTGGGAGACCCTGGTTTCATAAATTAGGAGGAGTGCCATCCACACTGCATCAGATGATAAAGTTCCCACACGAAGGGGAGGTGGTGGCTATCAAAGCGGCCAGGGAAAACCAGGTCTCAGCACTGGAAATTGCCAATCAGCCATTCAGCGGCTTCCACGTGTCTATGATAAGGGAAGAGCGCGGGTCAGTGGATAGCCCAACTGTGGTTAATATGATGAAGAAGATGCATTATCTCCCCGGGGCTGGTTTGGGTAGAAACTCCCAAGGGTTGCAGACCGCGATCACCACTCGAGGGCAGAAGAACCGAAAAGGCCTGGGGTATAGAGGTGGCTTCGGCAAGAAGAGGGTGACAGACAAGATCCCCCACATTTCAGAGGGCTTTGTGCCAGCATCCTCAGTTTGTGCGTATACTGGTGAAGATGAGCCACAATGGGTAGATGGGAGGATTGTCCCTGGCTTTGAGATCTTTAATGATGTGTATGACTGGCATGTCGGGTTCGTCAAGACTGCTGAAGACTTTTGGGATGAGGAAGTCATGACTCAGGGTATCACTTGGGACAAGTGCGAGCTTAAGGAGGTCGTTACTGAAAAAATGGTAGCTGCCAGGCTGAAAGGGAAGGAGAAGATAGCAGAGTTGGGGCTGAAAGTTGAAGACTTGATGATTTCCCCCGACGCGCCTGAGGGGCCTCTGCTAAATCAGAAAGTTAATGAGCAAGCTACAACGGCATCAACTTCGGGAGCGGCGGAAGAAGACTCTAGCCTAGATTGTCTTTTTATTCCGGAACTCTTTTATGATGTAAATGATAACTATAATATTATTAATAAGATAAACAATTTCACTTATTTGTGCGATGTTTCTAATGATTTCAACATGCATGAACATGATCATATTCCATCAATTTTTGACATTGACTCCGCTGGCACAACGCCTTTTAATCTTGGAACCTCGGAAAATCCGAGAGAAATTCTAATAGCATCAAACATAACTCCCGAGGAGAGAAAAAATTTCGAGAGAATAATAAGAAAACATGAAAAAGTCTTTGCCTGGACCTACGAGGACATGCCGGGGATTGACCGGGACGTGGCGGAGCATGCCATCCCAACTTACCCAGATTGCAAGCCTGTGAAGCAGAAGTTAAGAAGGCTAAGACCAGAATGGGCTGACAAGGTTAAGGACGAAATTCGACAGCAGATTGAAGCCAAGTTCCTCGTGGAAGTCCAGTATCCTACATGGCTGGCAAATGTGGTTCCTGTGGCAAAGAAGAACGGAAGGGTCAGGGTGTGTGTGGATTATCGAGATCTTAACAAAGCCTGCCCTAAAGATGATTTTCCACTGCCCCATATTGATGTATTGATAGACAGTGCCGCCAACTGCGCGATGTACAGTTTTGGGGATGGTTATGTGGGCTACAACCAGATCCTGAACAAGATAGCTGACCGGGTTAAAACTGCTTTTATCACAGAGTGGGGCACCTATGCCTATCGGGTCATGCCTTTCGGCCTGAAGAATGCAGGGGCCACGTACCAGAGGATGGCGACTAAGATCTTAAGTGACCTGATTCATAAAGAAGTGGAGGTGTATGTCGATGACATGATGGTCAAGTCAGCCACCCGAGAGGGACACTTTGAAGCTCTAGAGAAGTTCTTCACCAGGATCGATAAGTATAATCTGCGACTTAACCCCAAGAAGTGCATTTTCGGAGTGACTTCAGGAAAGCTGTTGGGACATGTCGTCAGCCAGAGGGGGATAGAAATCGACCCAGACAAGGTGAAAGCTATCAGAGAGATGCCTGTGCCACAAAAAGAGAAGGATGTAAGGAGTTTCCTGGGCAAGCTGCAATATGTTAGCCGGTTCATTGCCAAGGTCACTTCGATATGCGAACCTATTTTCAAGCTGCTTAGAAAGAATCAGCCCGTAGTCTGGAACGAAGACTGCTAGAGAGCCTTTGATAATATTAGGGAATATCTGTTAAATCCGCCAGTGCTAAGGCCTCCGCAACCTGTCAAACCGCTTATTCTGTACCTGGCAGTAGAAGACGGTTCCGTGGGCGCCATGATGGCTCAAGAGGATGAATTTGGGGTGGAGTTTGCAATTTACTACCTCAGTAAGAAGTTCTTGCCTTATGAAATAAAATATGCTGAAGTGGAGAAGATCTGCCTCGCAGTGATTTGGGCATCAAAGAAGCTGAGACATTACTTCCACTCATACAAAGTTCAGGCAGTAGCCAAGCAAAATCCATTAAGATATTTGCAGGAGGCGCCGTCTTTGCTTGGAAAGATGGGGAGGTGGCTGCTCTTGCTACAAGAGTTCGATGTGCAATACATCACCTGCAAGACTATTAAGGGGCGAGCTGTAGCCGAATTTCTTGCTGAACATCCTATCCAAGGGGACACCCCCGAGTTTACCTTCCCTGACGAGAGCATAGGCACGATTTCTGTTCAAGGATGGCAGTTGCACTTTGATGGAGCAGTGAATAACAGAGGAGCCGGAGTCGGAATTATCTTGACTACCCCAGATAATGAAAAACTTCCTCTTGCTAAGAAGCTGAGATATAGAGCAACCAACAATGAAGCTGAATACGAAGCATGCACCTTCGGGTTAGAAGCTCTAGCTGTGTTGGGGGCAAGGAACGTAGAGGTATTTGGTGACTCGTCCTTGGTAATAAACCAGATCTGAGGTGAGTGGGCTGTTAAAGAGGAATGACTGGTCCCCTATGTTCAATATCTGAAAGGGATGTGTGGGCAGTTTGAGACTTGCACTTTCCACTTTGTGCCCAGAGATGAGAACCGTCTGGCTGATGCGTTGGCAACCTTAGTATCAATGTGGGATAACCCTGAAGGAGTGGCCATGAAACCGGTGCTAATTTCGAGCTCTGATAAGCCTAGTTTTGAAACCGAGCCAGTAATGGAGGTAGAGGCATCAGATGGGAGGCCATGGTACTTTGATATCATGAATTACTTGGAAAACGATAAATTTCCAGAAGAAGCCACTGAAAAAGATCAGAGGATGATACGTAAGTTATCTACTCAGTTCATATCCTTAGAAGGGGTGTTGTACAAAAGACGGTCAGATGGGATCCAGCTCAGGTGCTTGAATGAAAGAGAAGCGCGCAAGATAATGGAAGGAACCCATGCAGGCGTCTGTGGGGCCCACATGAACGGTTTAACCTTGGCTAAGAAGATTATGAGGCAAGGCTTTTATTGGCTTACGATAGACACTGATTGCTCGAAGTATGTCAAACAATGCCAGCTGTGCCAACAATACGCAGACCTGAGACACCTGCCGGTATCAGAACTACATAACCTGACATCACCTTGGCCGTTTGCTGCTTGGGGGATAGATATCATTGGAGAGATTCACCCTACGACGTCCAATGGGCACAGATACATCATAGTCGCAATCGACTATTTCACCAAATGGGTCGAGGCAGAATCTTTCAAGAAAATTGACGCAAGGGACATGGCCAAATTCATAGAGAGGAATTTGATCTGCAGATATGGCCTCCCTTATCACATAGTGTCTGATAATGGGGTGCAATTCATGGGAGAAACCAGAAAACTTCTCGAGAAATATGGTGTTGAGCATCATAAATCCTCTCCCTACCGACCACAAGCGAATGGAGCAGTAGAAGCCGCCAATAAGAATGTGAAGAAGATCCTGTCCAAGATGGTCCAAACCTACAAGGACTGGGCTGAAAAGTTACCCTTTGCCCTGTGGGGATACAGAACGACGGTAAGATCATCTACAGGCGCTACACCATTTTCCCTGGTATACGGAACAGAAGTAGTATTGCCAGTAGAAATTGAACTTAAGTCACTAAGGGTGGTCATGGAGGCCCAAATCCCGGAAGCCGAATGGGCGCAGCAGAGGTTGCAGCACTTGAACTTACTGGATGAGAGTAGGCTGAAAGCTTATTATCATAATCAAATATACCAGAAGAGATTAGCGAGAACTTTCGAAAAGAAAGTAAGGAAGCATCCGCTGAAAGAAGGGGACTTGGTGTTCAAGCAGATGAGGCCAGGGATACCAAACATCAGGGGGAAATTCAGACCTACCTGGGAAGGGCCGTATATCCTTAAGAAGCTGCTGTCCAAAGGGGCTGTAATCTTGTCAGATAGCGACGGGAACGAATTCAAAGAACCGATCAATGTCGACAGACTCAAAAGGTTCCATGGCTAAAGACCAAAATAAAAAGAAGAGAATAAAATGCCCCGCAAGTCGAAAATCGAAAAAAGGCGGCTATGCTAAAATTGGGTGCCTCGACAGGGTGAAAACCGAAAAAAGGCATCCTGTGCAAAAATTAGAGGCATGAGAGAAATTGTCCAATCGTGAAAACCCGAGAGGGCCGATTGGTAACAGGAGTTGATGCTGTTAAAATTTGGTTTCATGTATTGATGGCGCGTAAGCAGCTGAGTAAATGCCAAAACTGATCATGTATGCTGAAATTATATGGAAATGTACACAAAACTCGTGAAAAAGGATGAATATTATTCTTTTCACTTTCGTCATTTTCTAGTTCTGCATTAAAAAGAAATGTAGCACCAAAAGAAATACACATAAAGGCTAAGCTAAGTCCTGCTGCTGCTCTCGCCGATCAGATGCTTGAGCCCTCGGGTCCTGTTATCAGAGGCTGGGCTAAGGATCCACTTCTTGTACCCGCTAGTCGAAGATGCAGAATGGTTGCCAAACCTCGGGATGACGGTCTTCACGGGTAATCTACCCCACAACTCATGATACCGGGAGGCAAATGCGGCCGAGAGATCTCCTCCTCGGAAGGACAGGGGAACCCTCACTATATCCTGGGTCATCCCGAGCTGTCGTTTACATCGAGAGGTGATGCAGAAGGTGGCCTGACGGAGGCCGCAGAGGGGAACATAACCCGATGGTCCATCGGTGACCGCATGAGACAGCGGGAGCCAGGCGGATGTAAAACTGATATCGTCATCTGACAGCTCGCCAAATCTGGTAATGCCTTCATCAGTGGTGACACACCCATGCAGTCGTCGACGAGGCAAGAAGTGGCTCGGCGAATACTGGTGAGTAACGCGAGGGGGTGGTTCAGACAGCATTTTCAGTTTTTCTTGTAGCCAGATCTGAAAAAAAAAAAAAAACCGCTGGGGTAAGTAGGGTTTACTTCAGGCAAAAATAAGGCACGGGGTTGTGTGAAAATCCGAAAGGACGCACCTCCCGCTAAGAAAAGCTAGTGTGAAAATCCATAAGGGATGCACTACCTTTAAAATAATGACGTACCTGGAGTAATAAGGGGCTGCCGGCAAAGGTTGTAGTGGACCCAGAGCTCACAGCGTCCAGACCCAGGATAGTTTCAGCCAGGACAAGTGGTAGGGGTGACAGACCCAGATGAAAGTCGCTCAGGACTCCGAACAAACGAGAGTCACCGGTCAAACCCCCCGGAGCAACAGTAAGGAAGTTCACCATGCAGAATAGGAATGTGATGCTTACCCGATATGTGGGGATGTCAGTGAACCGATCCAGAGCCTCGATCAGTGGCTCCAAAGCAAAGGAAGAGCTCAGAGGAATCAGCTGGTTGGCCTCCGAGGAGGGTATGCCCAGAGCCAGGGCTACGTCCCGGGTCTGGAGTAGGCCGCAGCGGGGGACGCAAGGCAGAGCGCCAGGAGGGAACCGAGCTCCCAGGATGGGAGCCAATTCTTCAGGCAAGGGGCACAGTTCCTGATAGGTGAATTGGAAAACGTGGAACCGGGGGTTCCAGAAATGAGTCGCTGCCAGAAGGAGGTTCTGGTCAATTTTCACCCGGCACAGATATTTCAGCCCAGACAAAGAGGAAATGGCGCCTTCTCCCCAAGTGTGTTTGTCATCTAAAATACGGTGCATCCTTTGGGCAAGAGGAGGGGACATTTTGAGAAAAATGAAGGACTCAAGATGTGGGAAAATGAAGAGACAAAAATTTCGCAAGATTTTATAGGCAAACGTCACCGACGGCTTGCCCGTCTCTCCACAGGGACGGCCTACCCGCCTTTACACAGGGATGGCCTGCCCGCCTCCCCACAGAGACGGCCTGACCGTCGGTATAGGTCCACCTGGCAGATGCATGCGTCAGCATTGCATTCATCACACGCATTAACTCGCATTTATTGCATGACAGACGGCCAGCCCGTCGGTCGCTTGTACAGACGCCCTGCCCATCGGTTAGAAATTTCTATATAAGGGCAAGTGACAGACGGTTTAACGTTGCTGTCCCTTTCTTCTTCCTCTCTCAAACCGTTCTCTTAACGTTTTTTAGCGTTTTTTTCAAGCTTTTCTCCATATTTTTTCGCGATTTCTTCATTTTTTCGCATTTTATACTCACTGGGTGCTTGGATATTCGCATTTTCTCCAGTTTCTACACTTCTAGCGATTTCAAGTAAGTAAATAATTACTTTCTTTTGAATTTTATCTAATTAATTTTTTCATCTCTTCTCCTTTTAACTCTAGGGGTGATTAGAATGCCTCAGATAACTAAGGAATTAGGGAAAATGCTGCCCATTTTTTGTATTAAATCTGAACTTTTACATGATCACATAGAAGTAGAATTTTTCTATAATCTTGGTGCTTTAAAATTACACTCTTTTTAGCGCACCATTTTGTGCATATATTGCTTTTGTGGCCTGAGGCCATTATTTTGAGTTGTTGGGGGCACACTTTTGCCGGGGTGCGTCCCATTTACATGCATTTAATATTGTTGGGGCCTGAGGCCTATTATCTTGCCTTTTCATGCAGGAAGTTGGGCATACCCCTGCCGGGATGCTGCCCAAAATTTTATTATTTATTCTAGAATTGAATATTTTTCATGTATAATGCATGCCTTGGGACCTGGAAGGCCCATCCTTATTCACTTTAATTATTTCCATGAGGATTGCATGTTGCTTTTGCCATGATGCGTGCAAGGCATATTAGGCTACTTCCTTAGACAGGATGTTTGCTATTTTCATTTGTTATTATCTTTCTCTTTTTTATCTCACGTTGGGCCACCATTGCCCTGTTAAGGCCTAGATGGACCTTAGATTTTGGGAAATAAACCTGATAAAGCTTGTTTTGTCAAATTTTTGCTATCTGATTCCTTCCCTTTTGCAGGATGCCTCCCAGACGTAGAGCACCACAGGCCCAGCCCGAGCTTGTAGCTCCGGCTTGGATGGATGATGAGTCCGCTCAGAGGTACAGAGCGTTGGCTCAGGTAGAGTTTCGGGCCAGCCGTTTTGTATCTCGCCCATTTCTAGAGGCCCTTGGGTTGGCCCCAGAGTTTGATCTACTTGCCGAGGGTGCTGGTTGGACAGAGTTCCTTGAGCCCGCCTTCCAGACATTTCCAGAGGCTACCCGCCAGGTCTTGGCCACTCTCCGCTACACTGGCTTTCAGAGTGCAGATACCGACCCGGGGGTGATTCAGTTTTGGTTCGATGGCGACCATGTCAGCATCACTAGGCAGAGGTTTGCTCAGGCCATGGGGCTCCCTACGGAGGAGGGGGTCGAGATCCCACGGCGAGCGGTGAGACGCGCCCATTGGGCGGCCATTGCCATACCAGGAGTGCTGTACGATCATGATACAGCGAAGAGCACCGTACTGCTGTCTCAGGCACTCCGGTATTTGCACAGAGTGCTTTCCAGCTCGTACCTCGGTCGAGCTGGTAATCCAGGGTCGCTTAACTCGGCCGAGATCTGGAGCCTCTGGGCTATGGTGGCAGGCCAGCGTCTCAACATTAGCCACGAGATCTTGGCCAACCTGACCAGAGTCGGCAGAGAGTTGACACCGGTGGTGATGGTAGGAGGAGTCATCACCCGTTTACTGTTGAGATTGGGGTTTAACCCTGAGAGGTTGAGAGGACCCTTGCCTGAGGGGATCCATGTAGACGCCGCAGCGGCAGTTCAGATGGGGATGATCTCCCCGATTTCTGGCCAGGCAGAGGCCTACAGGGTGTTGACTATCCATGAGACCCGACAGATGTTCAACCTTCCACCCTTGGGGGCAGACCCTCATCACCCAGAGCACCAGGAGGAGCAGCCCCCACAGCCAGAGCCCGAGCCACAGCCCCAGCCTCAGCCTCCACAGCCAGAGACTCAGCCGGAGCACCAGCCTCCTCAGCCTCCTCAGCCGCGGACGGTGCCTCCACCACAGCAGCAGGAGCCACCTAGGACCCCCTCAGATTTTGACTTTGAGATCACGATGGACGACCTCTTTGCTGCTTCACCGGCATCCAGAGCGCCGACTCCAGTCCCATCACCGAGCGCCAAGGTACAGAGGTCTATCCATGGGCCCTCCGAGAGATACCATCCGCTCCTCGGCACCGCCACCAGAGCCAGCACCGCAGCAGCCTGTGCAGCCTGACTTTTCTCAGCTCCTCACCTCCATGTTCACAGCCTTGGAGCGGCGACAGGATGAGCGAGACAGGTCTATCCACGAGA
The DNA here is from genome assembly GCA_947683425.1 of Excoecaria cochinchinensis. Taxonomy (NCBI): domain Eukaryota; kingdom Viridiplantae; phylum Streptophyta; class Magnoliopsida; order Malpighiales; family Euphorbiaceae; genus Excoecaria; species Excoecaria cochinchinensis. The sequence goes on from CANTUQ010000119.1 coordinate 13,214,728, forward strand.
GGTTAGATCGCCAGCAGGCTGCCATTTTGGAGCAGTCCCAGTCGGTGGAGCGCTTGGCTCGGGAGCAGGCCGGCTACATCGAGCACACGACTCGGGAGCAGACTCGGGCCATGGATGCCTTTAGGGATGAGCAGACTCAAGTCCTGGAGGCTTTCAGAGGAGAGCAGATGAGGCTGATTGAGCAGATTGCTCAGGGGCAGAGGGAGCTCAGGCAGCAGCTCGCTCATAATGTGAGATCGTCACAGGACCAGGCGTCTCAGAGGGTCGATATGACCCTACAGATGATTGATAAGTCACTTGACTCTCTGAGATCCCGCGTCCAGGCGATGGAGGGGATTCTCCCCCCTCTTTCTCAGACCATGAGGGAGTTTAGGGAGCAGACGGAGCAGAGCCTGGAGTAGAGGAGAAAGGCCGCCAGCGAGCAGACCATTCAGTTGAGCCAAGCCGTCAAGAAGTTGGGAGAGAAGGTTTCTGAGACCTTAGGGTTTATGAGCACCTGCACCCAGCCCTTCTTGGACGGTTACGCTCAGATCCGGTTGAGGCAGGCCCATGATCATGAGGCAGGGCCCTCCACAGCTCCGCCACCGCCTCCGGCCCGTCCACCTCCGCCAGGGACCGTGCATATATCGGATGATGAGGATCCCGATGAGCCCTCAGACTACACACCTCTCTGATCTTCAGGGAGTTATTTTTGTATCTTTTGTATATTTTATATATTTTGTATATGCACTGTACAAAAATGATATTTCTAGTGGAAAACTTTTCCTTCCTTATTGCATGATCATTCGATTGTTAATTGCTTAATCACATAACAGAAAGTGTATGTTCTCATATCTACTTACATGTCGGTAAAAATGACAATATAAAAAATATAATGATAATTGATAACATCTCAATAAGAAAAAATGAATAAAAGATGAAACATGGCATAGCCAATAAGGCAAAGGTCATGCCATCAATAGACAGGTCAAAAGATGACCACTCAAACGTGAACTAACAAAATCTTTTATCTCACAGGTACGGGGAAATACCGATCTGAGCACAGACATCGATTAAAAAGATCTCCTTTGAAACAAGGAAACCAACGGAGTTTCCACACTCCAAATCGAAGCTGTGGTTAGAAAAACACCGCTCTTCACGTCGAGATTGTAGCCAGAGAGTGCTGCATCTCACCAATCAAAGCTGTGGTTAGAAAAACACCGCTCTTCACATCGAGATTGTAGCCAGAGAGTGCTGCATCTCACCAATCGAAGCTGTGGTTAGAAAAACACCGCTCTTCACATCGAGATTGTAGCCAGAGAGTGCTGCATCTCACCAATCGAAGCTGTGGTTAGAAAAACACCGCTTTTCACATCGAGATTGTAGCCAGAGAGTGCTGCATCTCACCAATCGAAGCTACAGTTGAAGAAACACTGCCCTTCACCAGATCGAGATTGTAGCCAGAGAGTGCTGCATCTCACCAATCGAAGCTGCAGTTGAAGAAACACTGCCCTTCACCAGATCGAGATTGTAGCCAGAGCGTGCTGCATCTCCATGAGTACCTACCGGTCGAGAAAAGGCCGATGGAAACATCTTTTGCATCGCCGAGCGGATCGAGACAAGGTCCACCCGGCAGAAGGCACGGAGGGTGAAAAGCCGTCGCAGGTACGCTTCCTTTCTGACCTTTCTCTGAGTTTTGGCTTATCTAGGCGCTTGTGCACTAGTTTCCCTAAAACTGGGGGCAACTGTAAGCACCGTGTCCCGGAGCGGTCCGGATCAGAGGTTACCCTATGATTAAATCAGTGTCCAAGCCTGAATGGTAGGTTGGATTTAGAGGTTTTAGCCCCGCGTTCCATGAGAAGTGAGGTTTTTATCATTCCTGGGCCGAAGGAGAGAAAAACAGAGGTTTTTTTCGAGTCAAAGGGCTTTTTGTCCTCCACAGACGGCCCGCCCGTCTGTCGAGCCAGCCCGTCGCTCCGAGTCAATGACGACAATTGGTATTTTCCGACGCCCGTTGGAAAATCACCGCCCCTGTCAGATTGCCGCCTGGTTTCCCGGAGCACGCAACCCTTCTGACGCCCGTCGGTGGATGTGGCAGGGCCGTCGGACTAATCCTTGTGTCAGAAGGATTCTTCCGACGCCCGCCTCTATACACCGACGCCCGTCGGTCGTGTCTGGCTATAAAAGCTCCGGATTTTCATTTGGAAAGGGTTGGAAAAAATTTTCAGAAGAGGAAACTCTGCCCAATTTCAAGCACATTTTTCCTCTCTTCCAAAAACATTTTTTCTAAAAGACCTCTATTGGATCAAGGATCAAATCAATAAAAGGTAACTAAAAGCTAATTAGTTTTCTTTAGATTTTGACTCCAAAATCGATTTTCTGAAGGATTGAAGGTGAAATATCTCATTTTCTCTCTTTAACCCTTCATCTTTTGCTTCTCGTGGAACGCGCGGGGCTCTAACCAATACAAGAATCTTACCTAAAGCAATTATCTGAGGGTAAATATTCCGAATTCCCTCTTCATATTATCTCATATTTATTCCCTATTTTGTGAAACTTGTGAATATTTGTCATTATTTCTTTTACTTTGACTCTCTTTTCTCCTTTTTGAGATAAAACACATTTTGACCTTGAAAAGTTATTTATTTCTCTCTCTATCTTTTCTGTTTTTCTCGAGAACAGTGGTGACCGACGGGTCATCTTTATCACCGACGCCCGTCGGTCACCCACCTACAGACGCCCTTCCTTGAGTGACAAACGGACACCTCGGTTATCTTAACCGACGCCCGTCGGTCAGCTAAGGAAGGCCGTCGGTGGGTTCTGTCTCCACCTTTTAATTTACCTTTTTATCCATTTCAAATCTTTTTGACTTCGTGTATGTTAATTTTATGTATATTAACATCTTTTAACTTTCTACGAGTGTATATTGAATCTCTTGGATAATCCCGAGCTTGAGCGGCTGTCTACCATGTGTGGAGGATTTCGTCCGGTTTAGTTTTTCTTAACCCTTTTGATTTATTTCTCTTGCCTATTTATTCATTAATTATTTTATGCATATGAATAAGCTCTTTTTATCTCGTTGAATGTAAAAATAGATCAACGATTTGTACTCAAATACAAATGAGTTTCGTAAAATGCAAAAGGGTCCAATGCCCTATTTTTATCCAATAAAGATCATCACAAATAAAATATCCCATTTTTGATAATGACGCATGCGAGGACCAAAGTCCTCAAAAATAAGCAATGCCCCGATTTATGTATGCCTCGCACATTTACAAAAGGGAGTTGTATTCTGCTCCTTGTATTATTGTAATTTATCGCTTTTGATATTTATGTTGCTCATTTACCGCTTTCAAAATGTGAATAAATGTGCCTTTTAATTAACCGCATAGTGTGGAGAGAGAGCGAACAAATGATATTAAAATTTGATCATAGCTTAATTGAGGTAGAAATAGATGAGAAATTCCGGACCCAGCTCTGGTCTTTGGGCTCAAGAGGTTAGAGGTTATCCTCCAATATACTTCTTGGGTCACGAGGCTTTAGCGCTAACCCTAGGCTCCTTGGGGTGAGAGGTTTACCTTCTATGATCCCTCTGGTTGGCCCAAAATGGGTACCAAGCGCAGTCTTAGGCTCTCCGAGGCGAGAGTAACTTTCCCAATGTTCTATTGGGTGGCGACTCCATGATACCTCCTTGTTGCCCAACATAGACGCACTTGCGATTCATCGCGAGATGTCAACGGACCCGCAAATGCCCCGATCGCCCACGTGCGGGCGGTCCGAAAGGGCGGCGCTCGGGATCCGGTGCGCGTCACACCTATGTAGCACTATCAATAGTGGAAGTTGAATTTATCACTTCCTCAATTGCAGTACATGAGACACTTTGGCTGAAATAGTTTATGAGCCATTTAAGAGTAGCTGTCTCAGAGGTATTAGTGACAGTCTTTAATGACAGTCAGTCGTTGATAGCTTATAGTAGAGCTAAGCATATCGACATTAAGTATTAATATATGAGAAATATTGTTACACGAGGAGAAGTGAACTTACAGTACGTTTCTACGCATGCAGATTCGTTGAGTAAACCTATAACGAGAGGTGTGTTTTAAGAAATACATCAGATCTCGAGGTTTGCATAGAATTTTATTGGTACATTTATATTTTAATTAATCCCTTAACGTTTTTATTTGTGAATAACAACTAAAGTTCATTATTGGCAATATATGAGTGTGAATGTTTATGTGTAAATATTTACTGTTATTGATATGAGATTGAGCATGTCGGACAGAGAAATAGCCCACTCATAAGGGTGTTTACCTTGGTTTTGTCAATAAGTTAGCAAAGACTAAGATGAGGCAATTTTTGAATATATGAGAATGCTCGAGAGCCTGTTCAAAATAAAAGTATCGTCTTGCAGAAATTATAAGATGAGTCTTATTAAGGTGTGAGATAAAGACATACATAAAGTTGTATGCTTTGGATTGAGATCCACATAAGGATTGTATGGAATCCAATAGTAAGTTATATGTAACTACCATGTTCTGTTTAAAAAGCCAGAAGTAGTCCTTAAGTAAGCGGACTAAAGTTGGGTATTTCGGTGCATCGCAACCTTAAGCTTCTGTATGGTGTTTGATATACACATTATCGAAATGTGAGACATGCGCTCCTTTAAGGGAAGGAAAGAATACCATAACACATGTTTTATACCGTGTGTGCTTATGTGACCAAAGGGATGGGAATTTAATAATATTAATAATCTCAACTTTCCCTATTGTGCGACCCTATTTATATTTCGACCCTTAGAATCCTTAACTTATCCCTGAAGTATGTTCAATATGGCTACCTTAGTTAGTCTCCAAGAGGTCCGAGAAAAATTTAGGCCTGGAGGATCTAACTAGAAAAGCGAGTTGAATCATGATGGATGGCATACAGGAAGAGGGGAAGATACCTTTTGATCACTTTTATAAAGTTTCGTGGTTCACTGGCTAGCCTATTATAGTTTCTATGAGAAATATAATAGTGAACACGAAAATTATTTTATGAGATCATGAGTTAAAACAGTGAATGTGAGAAGGCAATCTAGGGTTAGGCATACGTGAAAAGGAGGATCTTGTTTTTTCGAGATGCTATATATCCCTAACAGGTGTATAGCACTAGTGCACTCGAGGTATGCTGGTCACACAATCTATCTGCCAGTATAACTGAAGATTAAGACTGGAATTTGTTTTGTCATATGCGAGTGGGAGATGATAGCCACGGATAGCATAAACAACCAAAGGTACGTAAAGCTCGATAATCAGGAGGAGAACCAAGTAAACATGTGTAAGGAGAAATATTTTGTAGTAATGGAGTGGGCATGCGATTAATAAGGTAAACAGCAGTATCAAAGGCATGAGTCCAAAAAGATTTAACTAAATTTACATGAGATAATAATGCAAGACCTGTTTCAACAATATGTTGATGTTTACGTTCCGCACACCCATTTTGTTCAGGTGTGTAGGGACATGACACACGGTGCCGGATACCATTTTTAGACAAATAATGCGACATAGCTTGAAATTCTCCACCCCAATCAGATTGAAAAGATTTAATAGACCTCCCAAATTGTTTTTCAACAAGAGTGCAAAATTTGACAAAGGCAGAAAAAGCATCAGACTTATATTGTAGAAAATAAATCCAACAAAATTTACTATAATGGTCATAAAACAAAATATAATAGGAAAAATTATCATATGATTTAACAGGAGAAGGTCCCCACAAGTCGGAACAAACAAGATCCAAAGGTCCAGTAGCCTGAAAACTAGAATAAAAAAATAGAAGCTTATGACTTTTACTGACTGCACAACTAACACAACGAGACAAGCTCGATTTATTGGAGCAAGAAAGATTATGTTGACAAAGAATTCTCCGGACAACTGGAAGTGCTGCATGACCAAAACGTTCATGCCAGGTAGATAAAGTAGTGATATGAAGTCGAAATGAAGGAGAAACATTTTGTGGCACAATATAGAGCCCCCCTCTATTTGGCCCTTGGAAGATTATTTTCCTCGATTTCAGGTCCTTCACAACAAAACAGTCATTAAAAAATTCCACATAAACATCGTTATGATTAGTAAGTGCACTAATGGAAATAAGATTGGAATTAGAACTTGGAACATGCAAAACATTGGATAATTTCAAAGACTGATTTTTTAATTGAAGAGAAGATTTACTAGTGTGAGTAATGGGGAGTTTAGAACCATTACCTAAAACCACTTCTTCTGGACCAGTGTAATCTGAATGCAGTGTCAAGTTCCCCATATCAGAAGTAAGATGGTGAGTAGCTCTGGAGTCCATGATCCAAGGCTGATTTGCTGAAGCTATGGCAGTATGATTGGATGTAGGAGTTGGTAAAAATCGAGTTTGTTATTTTGGAGATGGGCACTATCGGGCTACATGTCCAGTACCCTTGCAATTATAACACACCACAGTGTTTAAATCATAAGAGGCAAAAACTGATTGATTTTGAGAATTAGGAATCCGATTTTGATATTGCTGCTGATTTGAGTAGGAGGATATGAACTGCTTACCACGGCCTTGACCCCTTGCACCTCCTCTACCACGGTGAGCACCACCAGTATTTTGTTTCTGTGTCAAATTTATTGACGGTACAACAACTTCACGACTGAGTTCAAGGGCTAATTGCCTCTCCTCACTCAATAATAAACCATACAAATCATCATAAAAAATAGTTTCAAGCCGTGCTTCAAGAGTCCTAACAAAAGGACGATATGCACTACCCAAGCCATCTAAAATGGACTCAACCAAACCATCTTCTCTAATCAGATATCCCAAAGCCAATAACTGATCATATATAGACTTAGCATGTTGCAAAAACACAGGTATAGTGTCACCATTACCTTTTTGGAGGCCATGCAATTGATGGCGCAATTCTCGAATCTGTATTTGCGATCTTGAAGCATATGAGGAGTTCAATTTGATCCAGGCATCTTGTGTCGTTTTCACACCAACAAGCTGAGGTAACAAGCTCTCTGAAAGTGAAGAAATCAACCAACTAATGACTTGTTGATCCTGGCGATCCCATAATTGGAAATCTGAATTCTAGGTTCCATCAGCAAGAATTTCAGATGGAGCGGGGTCACTGCCATCTAGGTGACCCGCAGGCCACATCCACGAAGCATGGGCATCAATTGTGTCTTCCACAAAAGAAAATTGGAGGAAGACAATCTCGTTGATGAGCCAAGTTAGGAGTGAGAGAAACCATTGGAACATTAATGGCCACTGCATTGGAGGTGAAAAATCCACTGGAACTTGAAGATGCAGTTGCAGCAGTGGAAGAGGAATCAGTGACGGCCATATTAATTTAGTAGTGCAAAAGAATGAACTAGGTTTTGTTTTTATTTGGGGATTGCGGCTGTTTTGGCCCTATTTGCTCTGATACCATATGATAAATGGTTTTCCCAATAGTATTATTGATGTATAAAGAGACAATTTATAGTCATGTACAGTAAAGAGGAAAGTACAAATATACCCATATACAAGTACATATTTACAAAGATATACTGCATACATATATGCTATTACTTTGAAGTGGGACATGGATAATCATGTTTCAAGTGCCACTTTGGAATTTGTTAGTACATTATTCCTTGTACATTGTTCATTTTCTTTTATTTTTGCACTTGATCTTGGTGATTTTGAGCTCATAACAAGTTAAAAAACTTGAAAATTGAATTCTTGGTGAAAAATGGCTTCGGGAACCATTTTCTGGCAACATTGTAGTGGCTGCTTATTGCTGGCATTGTGGCTGTGTGCCGTGCTGCACGATACTAGCGGGCAGTCGCACAACACATGAATTGGGGATTTCTTTAGGGTCAATCTTGAACTTTTAGGGGACAATATTAATAAAGATTTGAATTTTACACCCCAGACAAAATGTGTATCTACAACAACAACAACAAATTGTATGTGTGTGTATCACACACTCATGCATACATTAGTACATATGTGTATGTATGAATATGTTTGAGATAATACATAATTATTCCCCTAAACTAGCAGTCATTAACAACTTACCCTCCTGAACTATTTGGGGTATTTTCTCGTCTCTAAATTTATTAAAACTATAATAAAGACTCCATTTGAATGCATACATGGCAAAACGTTTGCGTTTCACACACTAAAAGAGCATGAGTCTCATAAAAAAGATGACAAATGTCTTTTTTTTTTTAACTTAACATTTGACTGAAAAAAAAGAAAAATTGGAAGAAATTAGTGACCATAACAGTCAAAAAGACTGCATCTATCTCCATCTTTCCCAGTGAAAATATCCCTTGGTAATTAGCATTATAGATATCCACAAACTTGACAAGTTCATAAGGATTGCAAACAACACTGCATTCAAACACTATAAGTTCAAAATGATTGCCAAAATCCATGTACTAATTGTTTATAAGTAACAACCAGCACAACAAAAATTTTGCCAATTAACACATGATGAGTCTTAAATTCTCTATGGCTTTTATTGCTTGGCATTGCAGCTGCTCTGACTACGGTTTTGGCTTTGTCCAACATTTTGACAGCTGATCTTGCTTTATTCTTAGTCATGATTTCATACCTTCCCCTATTATGCTGGAGCTGCTTTGAGGTGATAGCTTTTCTGCCTTTAGACTTGAGATTTTTGTTAGGCTTGTATTCAATATTCCCTGTTACATAATCAGAACTATTTGTTACCTTCGCTCCAGTGTCAATAACTCTCTAACTAGGTAAACCATATTGCAAACAAATTGTGTCACCCACGTTGCAATCAAGAAAACTCAACTAACATAAGATTGAGCGCAACCTCAAAATTAATCTAAATCAAAATATGATTTACATTATGACTCATAACTCACTTTTAAATATGAAAAAACCATGGCCAACCACCTTTTGCCTTTTTTGTGCAGTGTGATCTCGGCTAGCAATGTGCCCCTTCCTCTGCCTCTAGACTTCATTAGGATTGAATCCTTACTTTTGTCAATATTTTTTGTAGCCAATCCTTGCCCTTTGTCAATACCAACGACACTATTAGTTGCCACAAATGCAGAACACCCCTAAGTTATAGCATTATCCTCAGGCAAATTTTAATAAATCAACCAAAACATTATAGAGAATCATTTGCCATTCACATTAGCAATCAACAAAAGAAAAGGAAATAAATATAAGTAAATACCTTTTGTGGACAACATCTGCCATTATGATTTATTGATTTGCATCTTGAACACCTCATTGATATGCCTCTCTTGGATATCTTGCTAGTTTTGTTCTTCTCACTTGTTTCTTTTTTCCTATTTTTTTTTATCTTTTTTTTTTTATTTAACTTTTGAAGGTTATGAATTTGGATTATGACGGGGTGGCCAATGTTTGACACAACTTGGATGAAATTGGAGTAAGCTTTAAGGTAGGTTTATTTGAAATACCACTTGGAAATGTGATTTATTGGGTCAATATTCATGTGATGCATTGCTTCAATAGCATGGGCACATGAAATACCCTTTAGTGACAAACTTCTAGAACTACAATAAGAATTGTTTACTTCAAGTAATTAGATTTAAGTTTTAACATGTTTCTAATCATTTGGACATAAATTTAATCCTATAGCCCCAAAATTATCACTTATTGAATTATGAACTTTGGTCAGCAACTTGGTTCCTTATTATTGGATATAGGTTTGACCCATTATCCCATTTTTTTACATTCAATCAAATGTGATCTTTATCACATTCGATTAGTTTTTCTACACTTAATTAGATGTGGGCTTTGGCTTATTGTCTAATTTTTTGCACATTTAATCGGACATAGTCCCTGGCACATGATCTAATTCCTTTTATTGGATATTTGGCCCATTATCTGATTGCTTAAGATTGGACTTCTGCCAATTTTAGCATAACAAAATAAAAGAAGGCATATCATATGGGCCATTTTTTAAACTAAAATACACATCTATATACAGAAACATACAAAATACACAAAAACTAACAATGAAAAAATAAAAAAGATGAAAGGGAATGAAGGAGGCCTATGGCCTATAAATGGACCTAGGCTCGCTTGATAGGCCTGATTTACTGGGAGTGAGACTAATTGTTTGTTTGAAGCCTTTTAGATCTATTAGCATCAATAATGAAGTCTTGGAATTTAGATAATTTTGGAGCTCAAGGTAGGATTCTTATAGTAAAATTTTTAGTTTGGGCTCTAAAGTCTCAAGGTACAAATTTCCATTTCATGGGTTTTGATGGGTGACCACCTTTCTATATGCGTGCAAAGAATAAGCAATGCTATTAGGCAAGTGCACTTAATCAAGTAATAAGTGTAACACCCCTACACCCCCTGGAAGGATATAGGGGCGCTATGCGGACACTTACGCATACATATATGTATACTAGCGGAAGCGATAACAAAATGCACTTCAATACCAAATAATAAAATCAAATAACACTTGGGCCCAACATGCATTTCATAAATAATATACATATTACATAAAAGATATTGTCTTTACATTACAATAAACATTTACATGTACCGACTATACTTTTCTATTAGATAATGATGTTACTTAAAACATCATTCAACTCTATCTCTAGCTTATACAAAAAGATCCAAAACAAAAGCTCCTAGTTGTCATGACCTGCCGATGCCCTCTCACTGATCAAACTTGTAAACCTACATGGAAACAAACATCCGTGCTAAGCGATAATGCTTAGTGGGGATGAAAATAATGCAAAGGACTTCTTTCGAAGTCACACACACATATTACATGCATTACTTATACAAACATGTTCAATACAAAACAATAATCATCTAATCTATATGATCTCATGTTCATATGCATATAAACTTTTATTCATTAACAGGTAATGTATATATATTCTCATTCTCAAGCAAAGGCATATATACAAAACAAGACTTATACATCAACTCTTGTACAATTCAAAACATATAATAGGAATAGCCTGAAATCCATTAGTTGTGGATACGGGCGCTATATAATCAGAAGACCGAAGTCTCAAAACATGTACTATATCTATATCTGTATCTACATGACCATCTCGGAGGTCGGCCGCTTCGGCCAAACGGGGCGGTCGGTAGCAGCTGTGCGGTAACCCTTTATAAGCATGCTTATCTATCCACTACTCTGACCATTCAGGCTTAACTCACACATTCAGAACATTTTATTATCCATAATCACTTATTCAAGTATACATGTTATCAATTCATTACACAAAAATATAAATCATGCAAAGTAAGACAGAAGAAAATGTTTTTCAAAAATAGAATAGGGCGAGAAGGAGTTCATTGTCGCACTCGCGACAGAAGCCAGATTGCAAAAAGATTTTGTATACTATACCAAATGCATTACCCTAACTCAAGCATTATAACACAATTAAGATCACATAGCATGTCGTGTTCAACACTAACACTTATGCCGTAGCATTATTTACTCAGATAACTAATCTTATAATCATTTGATAAACCTAAACATGCATGGTATAGACCATGGAAACATTCCGGGGTAATACGGGTTCAATTCGGGAGGAAAAACATATAAAAATATACAAATTAGTTGAGGGTAAAGGTGGGGAATTGATTCATGCCAACCATGGACTCTAAATCAAGAGGAAAATCACTCTTATGGCATGTCCTATTGCGCTCGCGACCCCTATTGCGCTCGCGACAGTAGCTACCCTCTACAATACTGCTTTTGACAATAAACTTGTATTGTCTAAACTGACCTCTAGGCGTAGTTTTTATGCAAAATACTCTTATTAACAATTGTTTCTTAGGATGTTATCTTTCAAATGGGGCAAGTTTCAGGTCATTTGGACATGTACAACAAAAGATATGAGCTAAATAACTTATACTGCTCCAGTAACCGACTCAAACAGGGATGCTATGGTTTTGGCCAATTTTCAGGGTCGTAGAACAAGAATTTGCTCAAGGTCATTTCTGGGACTTTTGTAGGCATAGAAGTCGTGGTTCTAATGGAGTAATAGTAACTCCATTTAGACATCTAAAACTCTACTTATGGCAAAAATATTACACAGAGGTCAGATGACAAATAAGCAGAATTAGCCAAACCAAACTTTATCATCACAACTATATGGTGACCCGTCTAACAACATCAACACACATTCAAATGATCAAGTTACATACTTATAAACATATATACACATATCATAAGCACCGCAAGCAATCAAAATAAACGTCTAACAAATATACTCTAAAAGAGCAGTTGAGCTAATTAAAGCTCATCAAGCATCTCTCTATTCAAACATGTCTCTATTCAAACATATTTCATGTAAACACATGCAAGAATAATATAACCACACTCGATCCCAACCTCTAGGAAGTTTGATCTCAGCTCTCTATTCAGTTCCAATCCTCTCTTTGCCTTTATCTACTCTCTTGTCCACAGCTTTGAACAAACCATACCAAAACACTTGAGTTAATCCTTATTTCTACTTTAAATCAAAAACAGAAATTAAATAGAAGAAGAAGACCAATGGTATCATAATAGTACTACTTACCTCTTCTCAAAAACCCACTCTCTTCATCCCAAACCAAGTGATTCTCTTAAGAACAGCTCAAATGAAGAAGAAAGGAACAAGAGAGAGGGCAAAGCAAGGTAAAATGGCTGACAAAAGAAAAATAAAAAAAGAAAAACAAAAGGGCCAAAAATAACGTGAAAGAAGAATGGGAAGTTGGTCAATGTTAATCCAATATTTACTATTCACATTAATGCCCACTAACCTCATTAATTCATAATTATCCTTGACTAAGCTAAGTGTCCCCCTTTCCTTGGTCACTTATTCCTCTTTAATTCAAGTAAAGCAACTTAGTCTCTTGCCACTTGTCACTCTCCTACAATGCCATGTGTCAAAAATCCAAACTCCAAGTCTCTTAAAATCCACTTATGCATGCATTCCGTTGGAGGGTTCTATCGCGCTCGCGACAAAATGCTCACACACAACCCCTACTCTTCTTTTCAAGCCACACTTACACCATCAAAACCTTACACCCCCAAACACTTACAAATCCAAATAATCACAGCTCAATACACTTCTAAACTCATCGTAACCCGACAAAATATCGTCAGATCTTCTAGGGCCAAATCGGGGTGTTATAATAAGTGTGAGTCAAAATTACGACCTACAAATATCGTGTCCACAGGAATCGATTAAGTTAGATTATCTTAAAATTGTAGAATGTTATCTAAGTAGTCGTGCATGTATGGTGATTGTGATTAGCTATCAAACAAAGACTAACTAAGCTAATTTAAACACTAAATAAGGAATAATTAAATAAGCAAGAACAAGCCAAGAAGATATCTAAGATAAAGACCTTGCAGAGGGAAACCCTCCTCTATTGGTTATGTATAGATGTAACACTTCTCAATAAAACCCAAAATCTAGACAACTTATTTCTAAACCCAAGCACTTCATTTTGAAAACAAACTATTCTATCCTACCTTATATCCATTTTGGAATCTTTAAAGTAGCAAGCATGAGAACAAGATTATTGATATATTTATGAAGACTATCCTAATATCCTAAAACACCATGAATCATGTTACCATGTAGAATGGTCTAGTATTTGATACATATTTTCTTTAATTCTGGTAGCTAAAAGTGTCTAAATATGTTAATTTTTGGTGTTATGTTTAGTTTATGCGTTTGAATTTGTTGCAGTTAAATAAAGTGAGCAAGTGAAATAAAGAGAAGCACGACTCGTGATGATCTTCACAAGTCATTACAGAGAGGAATAGGGACGAGCCGTGAAGAGAAGGAACGAGTCGTGATGAAGCAAAGAAAGAAGGAGATTGTCCGACTTGTGAAAAAGTGTCCGACTCGTGACCATGAAAGCAAAGAAGGATCAACTCGTGATGTGCATCACGTGTCATTATAGAGAGCAACAAGGTAGAGGAAGAAGAGAAGTGTTCGACTCGTGACAGCCTGCACGAGTCGTTACAGAGACCAAAGAGCACAACTCGTGATGAATAACACGAGTTGGCCCAGACACCAGTTCCCAACCAACGTGATTTTCTGTCTGATCTTTCCACAACCATCAAGCCTTTTCATCAAAGTCTTTTCACAACAACTTTTCATCCTTACACCTATTACTAAGAGGCATGATTGGAGGTGCCATTTTTTCTATAAATCGAGAGGATAAAGATAGGAGAAAAGGGATGATCGAAAAATTTTACTAGATGACTAAGAGACAACGTCAAAAGAAAAAAAGAACAGTCAAGAGCTGCAGTCACAAATCGAAGTTCATTTTTGAAGAGGGGTTGAAGGGTTCATCTACATCTTTTCTTCTTCTCTTTTGTTGTTTAATTTCTTGATGTTCTTTAGTATAGTATTGTTAATGTTTAATATGTATTTTGGCTAAGTCTCTATGTATTAGGATTGCAACATGAAATTAATTTAAGAACTACTTTTATTTGTTAATACATGATTGATTTAGACTCAATTGAGTGCTTGATTGTGTTATATATACTTGATCACTATATGTAACTTATTAATCAAACTGTTCACAATGAGAATTGGGGCAATTTGGTGGAAAAACAATTGATTCTACTTAAAGTTCTGAAAATCACTTAGAGATAAGGATTTCACTTTAAGGGGCTAAAGAATTGGCGCTAAAGAATTGACACGGAACTTAATGGTTTTTGTTTATCTCCATATTGACATGAGAATGCTTATGAACTCTAAATAAAATTACCTTTAATTGACAATGAGAATTACTTTTAAAGATGTTTAGTCAAATTCTCCAATCAAATTATGTATGAATGTATTTTAGTTCTTAAATGATTCCTGCTTGTAATTCTAATACATGTAATTAGCATTTGATCTTTTTAACAATTTAATTTGAATGCAATTTTATATACTTTAAGATAATTAGAATAATTCAATTTCATTTAATTTTGCCTATCCATCTAAGTTGCTATTAAATTAATACAAAAATTACCCCAAGATTCCCTGTGTTCGACACCTTTCTCACTCTATACTAGGTCTTAGAGACTAGGGCATACAATTTTGGCATCACCACACAATAACACCGGGATCCCACTCACTTTTCCACTAATCACCAATAGCAAAACCTGACTCCATTAACACTAATTAACCTCAGTTAACTCTAATCATGCACATTTACAGCTTGGCCACTTAAGTTATTTTGTTTATGCAATCAAGTCCTTAATTCAATTACACTTAAGTCCTTAATTAAGCAAACTTCAAATTAACTTTACCCATTTAACACAATTAGACCAATTTTACTACTAGGGTATAAATCGGGCCATTATAACTCTCCCCTCCTAATAAGAATTTCGTCCTCGAAATTCATACCTAAATCAAATTGCTGAGGATACTGCTCTCGCATAGCTGCTTCTGATTCTCATGTCGCCCCTTCGATCCCATGATGCTACCAAAGCACTTTCACCAATAGAACCTGCTTGTTTCGAAGCTGCTCTACTTCCCTTTCCAAAATTCTTTTGAGCTTTTCGTTATAGGAAAAGTCCGATTGCACTTGCACATCTTGCATTAGAATAATATGGGATTCATCCGAACGATATCTCTGATGCATTGATACATGGAAGACATCGTGGAGCTTAGCCAAGGCTGGAGGTAAAGCCAACCGATAAGCCACAGATCCCACTCTTTCCAACACTTTATATGGCCCAATGAACCTTGGAATTAACTTTCCTTTCTTACTAAATCGTAACACCTTCCTCTAGGGAGGCACTTTCAGAAATACTTTATCACACACTTCAAATTTAATGTCTTTTCTCTTCAAATCCGCATACGATTTCCGTTTATCACTCGCAGCCTTCAATCGCTGCTGAATTATCTTCGTTTTCCCCTCAGTGTCCTTCACCAAATCAGGACCAATGGTCTTATGCTCAATCAATTCTGTGCAACATACCGGAGTTCGACACTTTCTACCATACAAGACTTCAAATGGTGCCGTACCAATACTCGCCTGATAACCATTATTGTAAGCAAACTCCATCAATGGAATATACTGATCCCAACTTTTAGAGAAGTCTAACACACATGCACGAAGCAAATCTTCTAACACTTGAATCACTCTTTCAGACTGTCCATCAGTCTGAGGATGAAAAGTTGTACTGAAGTTCAATCTTGTACCCAAAGCAGCTTGCAAACCCTACCAGAACTTAGAAGTGAATCTCGGATCTCTATCTGAAACAATAGACAAAGGAATACTATGCAATCTAATAATCTCCTTTACATACAATTCAGCCAACCGATCCATGGAGTAATCGAGTCGAATCGGTATTAAATGAGCTAACTTAGAAAATCGATCAACTATTACCTACACAGAGTTGTGTTGCCTCGATGTCATTGGCAATCCCGAGACAAAGTCCATAATAAGGTTGTCCCATTTCCATTGTGGAATTAGAATGGGATTCAACAAACCATGTGGAACCTGATGTTCCGCTTTCACTTGTTGGCAGGTCAAACACTTAGAAACATATTCCACAACATCCCTTTTCATACTAGGCCACCAATAGATCTGCTTTAAGTCCTGATACATCTTATTACCACATGGGTGCATAGTGAAAACTGTATTATGCGCTTTATGTAAAAGCCTCTTCCTCAACTCTTTATCACTTACAATGCATAACCGATCTCTGTAGCACAACACACCTTCTTCATTCACTGAATAGTCAGTCTTAACTCCATTTTTGACTGACTGCAGAATCTGTTGTAACTTGGAATCACTTTTCTGCGCATTCACTAACTCATCTCTCAAAATCGGCTTTAATTTCAACTGTGCCACTAAGGCACCATCAGAAGCAAATCTCCACTTAACTTGTTGTAATAACAAAGCTGAAACTGACTTTCTATTCAATGCATCTGCCACCACATTGGCCTTACCCGGATGGTAATCCATAATATAGTCATAGTCTTTGAACAATTCCAGCCATCTTCTTTGTCTTAAGTTCAACTCTTTCTGAATGAGCAGATACTTGAAACTCTTATGATCAGTAAAGATCTTACACTTTTCACCATACAAGTAATGTCACCAAATCTTTAAGGTAAATACTACTATAGTCAATTCCAAATCGCGAGTGGGATAATTCTGCTCATGTGGCTTCAGTTGCCTTGAAGCATAAGCTACCACTTTCCCATCTTGCATCAACACACATCCCAATCTAACTTTGGAGGCATCACTATACATAGCGTACTCCTTACTCGAAGTAGGTTGAGTTAGGATTGGTGCTTCAACTAACATTCTCTTCAACTGCTCAAAATAGGCTTGGCACTTATATGACCACTCAAACTTAACCCCCTTGCGAAGTAACTTAGTGAGTGAAGAAGCAATTACTGAAAGCCCTTTCACAAAGCGACGGTAATACCCCACTAATCCTAAGAAACTTCGCACTTCTGGCACATTTTTGGGTGGTTTCCAATTCACCACTGCTTCTATCTTATCTGGATCAAACCTTAATTCCCTTATAAGAGACAACGTGACCCAGAAAAGACACTTCTTTTAGCTAGAATTCACACTTGCTGAGTTTAGCATACAGCTGATGCTCTCTCAAAGTTAGAAGCACAGTTCTCAAATGCTGCTTATACTCCTTCTCATTCTTCGAATATACCAATATATCATCAATGAACACCACTACAAATTGATCCGAATATGGCCTGAACACTCTATTCATCAAATCCATGAATGCAGCAAGCACGTTAGTCAACCCAAATGGCATCACTAGGAATTCGTAATGGCCATAACGAGTCCTAAATGCAGTCTTAGGTATATCCTCCTTTTTTACTTGCAACTGATAATACCCAGACCTCAAATCAATCTTAGAAAATACACCTCCCTTCAACTAATCAAATAAATCCTCAATCCTTGGCAGAGGATATCTATTCTTCACTATAACCTTATTCAGCTGTCTAAAGTCAATACACATCCTCATGGTCCCATCTTTCTTCTTTACGAACAGTATTGGTGCTCCCCATGGCGACACACTTGGTCTTATAAAACCCCTATCCAACAACTCTTGTAACTGAGTCTTCAATTCTTTCAACTCAGTAGGAGCCATTCGATAGGGTGCTTTAGACACAGGTGCTGCACAAGGCACAAGGTCAATCGATAGCTCCACTTCTCTAACAGGTGGTGCACCAGCCAACTCTTCTGAAAACACATCAGGAAATTCCCTTACTACTGGAATATCCTGAATTCTCACTTGTTCTCTCTTCAAATCCAACACAAGGGTTAAGAAAGCTTCACATCCTTTCCTCAAACACCGATAAGCTTGCATAGTAGAAATCACATCTACTAGCGGATTAGAGCATACACCCCTCATAGTCACTTTAGACTTTTTTGCACTACTAAGCACAACGATTTTCTTCCTATAGTTAACTATAGCTCGGTGCTTGCTCAACCAATCAATACCCAAAATTAAGTCAAACTCATCAAAAGGCAACTCAATCAGATCTACAGGAAATACATGACTTTGAACCATCAAAGGGCAATCTCTAAATACTTTGTTCACATTCACACTATTCCCCAATGGGCTAGTTACACATGTATCATAATCCAAACAATCAGTAGCAAATATCTTATCACATAATTTCTTAGAACATACATAAGAATGCGTAGACCCAGGGTCAATCAATGCAAACATTTCTAGATTAAAGAGTAGAAATGTACCTACAATGACCTTTGGGGCATCTTGCTCCTCTCGAGCCTTCAGCGCATAAGCCCTTGTTGGTGCTGTTGGAGGTCTATCTACTAATTCTGATGCTATTCCATCTCTGGACTGGCCACCTCTTCCTCTATTAACTGGAGGCAAATTTAATGCACCCCTACTAACTTCTTGCTGAATTCGAGTTGCCTCAAACGCCTTAGGATAGTTGGCCAAATAGTATTCTGTACTAGCACATCTGAAGCAAGCCCCAATCAACTTCCAACAATCTCTTATATGCCTCTTACAACAATAAGGACATTCGGGCACTTCACTTCTATTACCCGATGCACCCCTACCAGTACCAGATGCATAAGAAGATCCTTACCTTCTGCCTCTAGCAGCTGGACTACTAGCTGACTCAGCTGGAGGTACTATAGAAGGACCTCTTGGTCTCTGACTCGAATGCGCCCCACCTCTGTCAGGATTCCTCCTCTGCATCCTTTCTCTCTAAATCTCCAGTGATCTCTCAGCTCTCATGGCTACTTGTACTATCTGGTAATAGCTTAAAGTTTGAGATGTTGTCATAGAAATTAGCAATGCCTTGATTGGCTTATTCAATCCTTCCTTAAATTGCTGACATCTAAACTCCTCTGTTAACACTCCCACAGGTACATACTTACTCAACCTATAGAATTCTTTCTCATATTCTGCTACAGACATGGCCTTTTGCCTTAAATTCAAAAACTTCTTCTAGTTAGCTTCCCGATACGCCTTAGTAATATACTTGTTCCAAAATTCTTGTACAAAAAATTTCCAAACAATAGGGTTCGGGAGCGTCGGATGCCTTAAAACTAGCTTCCACCAGTCGTAGGCAGATCCATGAAGCAGTGATACCACACATTCAACCTTCTATTTAAGAGGGCATCTTATCTCTTCCAGTACCCTCTGAACCTTCTCAATCTAGAATTCAGCCTTAAAAGATTCATCTAAATCTGTTCCACAGAGCTCCTCTACTCCATGCTTCCTCAAAGATTCCAATGGAGCCTTCGGTGCTGTCATATAATCAAGCACCCTTGCCATGTCTTGTGACATTTTGAGTAAAGCTTCTAGAGGAACCATTACAACCTCATGTCCCACACTAACTGGTGCTGACTGACTAAACTCAGGCACTTCAACTTCTCAGGGATTCACGCTTTTAGCGGTGTCTTCTCTAGCTTCTTGAGAAGGATCCATCGATCAGATACATAAACAAGGATGTCCGCATTAGGTCAACACATCTATACGCATCCTAATCTACATTATGCCCATAAATGACTAAACCTAGACTCTGATACTACAACTTGTAACACCCCATTCCCATCCACTCGCACAGCTTCGCTGTGGCAGATGAGAATGGTTGTCATGACACACATCACATGCACATCTCATACCATTCCCTCAACATACAGATTCCTAAACCAATAAATTTCATTCTCATGCAGCAGAAGATTAACAATATGCATACTCATTCACATACTTCATCTCAGTCTACAAATACTTTCATATATATATATATATATCATGATCCTAAGTTACATCACTAAGTCAGTTATTACATAATATGTATACATAATACATACCCAAAATGATTAAGCAAGATTACATAGTACAAAATCACAAAACCTACACTAAACGAAGAGTCAAAGTGTTGACTGTGGGTATACAGAGCCATCCTTCAAATCACTTCACTTCTGAACCTACACGGATTGAAAACCCATGCTAAGCGATAACGCTTAGTGGGGAAACAACATACAAAATAGGCACACACACACGCACTCACATATATATATATATATATATATATATATATATATATATATATATATATATATATATATATATATATATAATCATACCTTTTTTAAATAACAATAATACAAGCTCACAAAACAACCTTCACCTTAATATATGCCTCGTAGTCATACCTTTAAGCACACTTTCAATATTCATAAATCATGCTATTTACCACCTTCCAAACCACATTATCACATGCCAATCTATAATATAATACATTCATGTTCTCATATTATATCAAATTCACTTACACCTTATAGCTTATTTAATTATTAAGCCTTACCTGCAATTTAAAGGCGCGGATAATGGGTATCGCATCAGTACTCGAAAGTACAGTAATCGCATTTGTATTCGAAGATACACACTATCGCATCAGTACTCATAGGTACTGTAACACCCCTTACCTATACATAGGGAAGCTCACCCGCAAGGAGGAGTGAGTACCCACATAAATAAGGGTTGTCACCAAACAAAATGATGCCTACAAACATAATTCGATACATACATACACGATAACAGAATCGAGAACTATAAAATTCAACAAATATAAATAATCGTACATTCAAAGAGAAACACAATTGGTCCCAAACTGAATTAATCAAAACTCATTCATTAATGTACCAAAATAATTACATTACAACATTATTTACAATATCACCTTACATAAATACAAAACTGAGAACTTACATAATTCAAAATTGGTTATAAACCAAAACTATACATCAGGATTATCTAAATGCAAAAGAAACTGAGCCACTAACAAAAACCCTCCTATTGTGTTGGCCTAGGCTGCTGCGAATCGAACATCCCAAAAACCTCCACTGCTTCTGCACCTGCACGGATAAAAACCCGTGTTAAGCGATAACGTTTAGTGGGAAAAACAAAAGATGAACAACCACTCACAGTGGACGTTAAGGCAATTCACATACATATGGCACATACACATATATGTAAGTATAATAGGCCTACATCATAACTTACATTCATAAGATATTTCATAAAATATATAAAAATTCATAAAGCATTATTATATCATATCAATATCAAATTCATAGATTTACCTGCAACTCAGAGTAGCGGATAATGAGTGAACACATTAGTACCCGTGGGTACAAACAAAAGCAACTTCTTTTATTTTAATCAAAAAACATTTTCACATAGGGGGATCTTAAACAAGATCCAACTTATAAGGATTGCGAAGACCCAAACGGTGACCTGAACAGGGTCTAAAATACATTGGTGTTGCAACTAGCAGAACTCTGTAGACGTGCCTATCTGTCCATTTACTTGACTATTGCAGGCTAGGCATTAACTCAAAAAGGATCACATAATCAAGCATAAAATAATTCATACATTGATACATTAATAAATCACAAGTGGGAAACTATGTAAAGAAATTAAATAATAAACATTTAAAAATAGGGAAGCGTCACGCTCGTGACGCACAGTCGCCCTCGCAACAGAGGCGGATCACACGTAAGAATGCGCTCATGATAGCCAATTGTGCTCTCCAGAAAAGGGCAAAATGGCCTTTGTCGCGCTCGCGATAGAGGGCAAAGAGGTCAACTTCACGCTCGTGTGCGTAGGTGCACTCGCAACAGCAATCAGCGCAGCAGATGCTCAGCTAACCGACCTCTCTGTCGTGCTCGCGACAGAGACACTCCTTAGTAGAATCTAGGATGGCCAAACTCTGTCATGCTTACGATAGAGTCGTGCTTCATGCTCATGATGCAGACCTGCATAATGACTTTCACACCAAAATCAATCCAAATCATGCAATTGACCCACCAAACTTGCATACAATCCAAAACAAGCATCTAAAACATATTACCCATAGAATTATCTTAATTATACACTTAAAGAAAGAATCAAAAGACCAAGCTAACCATTTGGACATTAAAAATTCAAAACCCAGAATTTTTTTCCAAAAACCAGATAAATCCAATCTTTACCTCAATACACAACTTCAATCCCAAATTCTATTCAAAATTGACAAAACCCATATCAATCACACATATAAACATGCTTAATTCCACAATTTTCTAGAAATTATAACATAACTCAAAAAGATAACATTAAAATTCACACAGACAATTCCCAAACCTTAGGCTCCTTAGCTCCTAAAACTTCAATCCACAGCACTACCACCCACTTTCTCATTTCCTTTGGCCTCCTTAGATAAAATCTTTGAACAAAAAAACCCAAACACACCAAAACTCAAAACTCCAAACACAACCACAAAAGGGAAAACGGTGAGAAGAAAAGAAGAAGAAGAAGAAGAAGAAGAAGAGAGTAAAACACTTACTTGAGCAGCTCTAGAATTGCCAAAACCAACTAAAGAACAATTTGAGGGAATGATCCAGGGCATAGAAGAAGAAGAAGAAGAAGAAGAAGAAGAAGAAGAAGAAGAAGAAGAAGCAAAGAAAAGAGCTAAAACGTGATAGGAGGGCAAAAATCAGCTCCCTCACATTTCTCTCTCTTGGCTTTTAAAGCCAATACTATCCTTTCTTTCTCTCTCCTCCACTTGTCACTAAATCAATGGTGGATTTTGGTAATTACTCTTCTAGTCCTTCTATTCTTCTCAACAACTTAAATAAGCCACGCAATTAAAAACTATCATGCAGCAATACCCTCTAAACTTCACAACACACACACACAAGCTCAAAACTATTAGGGTGAAATTCGGGGTGTCACAACTCTCCCTTTCTTAAAAGAATTTCATCCTCAAAATTCTTACCTGAGCTGAACAAATGTGGATACTGGGATCTCATGGCTGATTCTGGTTCCCAAGTAGCTTATTCAATCCCGTGATGACACCACAACACTTTAACTAAAGTAATCTGTTTGTTCCTGAGCTACCTCACTTTCTAAGCCAAAATAGCCTTGGGTTCCTCATCATAAGAATAATCTAACTGAATTTGCACATCCTGAACAGATAACACATGAGATGTATCCGATCTATACAGGCGAAGCATTGATACATGGAATACATTATGTAGCTTTGATAATTCCCATGGCAATGCTAACCGGTAAGCAACAGGTCTAATTCGTTCCAAAATTTCATACGGTCCTATAAACCTCGGACTTAACTTTCCCTTTTTGCCAAAACGGAGAACCTTACGCCAAGGCGACACTTTTAGGAAAACTTTATCACTAACCTCAAACTGAATGTCTTTCCATTTCAAATTAGCATAGGATCTTTGTCGGTCCCTTGCTGCTTTCAGATTCTGCTGCACCACTCTAATCTTTTCTTCAGTGTCCCTAACCAAATTCGGACCAACAATGGAACGTTCAGTCAATTCAGCCCAACAAACTGGAGTACTACATTTTTGTCCATCATATGGGGCCATTCCAATGCTCACTTGATGACTATTGTTATATACAAACTCCATCAAATATACATATCTATCCCAACTGCCTAAGAAATCCAAAACACAACCCGAAACATATCCTCTAGAATCTTAATAACCCTCTCGGACTGACCGTCGATCTGAGGATAGAAAGCAGTGCTGAAATTCAATTGGGTACCCAAAGCTGACTGCAACTCTTTCCAAAACTTCGATGTAAATCTTGGATCCCGATCTGATATAATTAATAGAGGAACTCCATGCAACCGAACTATATCATTCATATAAATCTCTGCCAACCGATCCATAGGGTAATCAAGTCGAACCGATAAGAAATGGGCTAACTTGGTAAGCCGATCAACTATTACTCATACGAAGTCATGCTATCTCTGAGTCAAAGGCAGTCCAGATACAAAATTCATAGTGACATTGTCCCACTTCCACTGAGGAATAGGTAAACGAGTGAGCAATCCTGAGGAAACTTGATGCTCAGCCTTTACCTGCTGACAAGTTAGGCACTTGGATACAAAGTCCACAGTATCCTTTTTTATACCTGGACACCAATAGAATTGATTGAGATCTTTATACATCTTGTCACCTCTCGGATGGATCTTAAAAACCATAGTGTGTGCCTCTTGCAAAAGCTTTCTCTTCAATTCATTATCATTAGGCACACATAAATGATTTCTATAGCTTAACACCCCTTCACTACTCACAGAATATTCAGTTCGACCTCCACTCTTAATCACTGACAAAGCACGCTGCAACTTAGGATCACTCAACTGAGCATCAACAATCAACTGCTTCAGACTACGCCTAGCTCTTAGCTGGGCAATTAGAGCTCCATCAGAATCAAATCTCCAAAAGCCACGCTGCAATGCTAGAGCTAAAACTGACTTTCGACTCAAAGCATCAGCGACCACATTCGCTTTTCCCGGATGGTAGTCCACAATACAATCATAATCCTTAAATAGCTCTAACCATCGACGCTGCCTAAAATTTAGTTCTTTCTGCGTAGAGAGATACTTCAAACTCTTATGATCGGTGAAAATCCTACACATCTCCCCATACAGATAATGATACCATATCTTAAGAGGAAAAACTACTGCAGCTAATTCCAAGTCAGGAGTTGGATAGTTCCGCTCATGGGGCTTCAATTGCCTTGACACATAAGCTATCACCTTGTCGTTTTGCATCAAAACTCAACCAAGTCCAATACCCGAAGCGTCACTATACATAGTGTACTCTTTACCCGAGATGGTACAGGAGACTCCACTAACATACTTTTCAACTGATCAAAACTCGCCTGACACCTATCGGACCACTCGAGCTTAACTCCTTTTTGAAGAAGCCTGGTCAAAGGCGAAGCAATAACCGTAAACCCCTTCACAAACCGCCTGTAATAACCAGCTAATCCGAGAAAACTCCTCACTTCCGACACATTCCTAGGTGTATCCAATTCACAACTGCCTCAACTTTAGATGGATCAACCCGAATACCTTCAGACGAAATAATATGTCCTAAGAAAGACACCTCTTTTAACCAAAATTCACACTTACTGAGCTTCACAAACAACTGATGATTTCTCAAAAATTGAAGCACAACCCGTAAATGCTCCTCATGCTCACGATCATCCTTAGATTACACTAAAATATCGTCGATGAACACAATAAAAAATTGGTCGAGATATGGCCTCAACGCCTTGTTTATTAGATCCATAAAAGCTGCTGGCGCATTCATCAACCCAAACGGCAACACTAAGAACTCATAGTGGCCATATTGCTTTCGAAAAGCAGTCTTAGCAACATCCATACCCTTAACCCAAAGATGATAATAACCGGATCACAAGTCAATCTTAGAAAAGACTCTGGCTCCCCTCAACTGATCAAATAGGTCCTCAATCCTAGGTAATGAATACTTGTTCTTCATAGTGACTTTATTAATCTGCCGATAATCAATACACATTCTTAGAGTACCATCCTACTTCTTAACAAACAAAATCGGAGCACGCTATGGAGAAATGCTAGTTCTAATAAAGCCTTTATCCAATAGCTCCTATAATGGACTTTTTAACTCTTTTAATTCTACAGGAGCCATTCGATAAGAAGCTTTAGAAATCAGTGTAGTACCTAGCAAAATCTCTATGGATAGCTCCACTTCCCTTTCTGGAGGTAACCCAGGAACTCTTCGGGGAACACATCCACAAACTCTTTCACTATCGAAATATCCTGAATTTCCACTTGATCATGCCTAGAATCCAAAACCAAGGCCAAGTATGCCCACATCCTTTTCTCATAAACCACCTCGCTTTCATAGCAAAAATCACATTATGCGAGGAATCAGAATCCAAACCTCTCACAACTAAACTGATTACTATCTTTAAGCACTACCATCTTTCTATGACAATCTACCACAGCCTGGTGTTTGCACAACCAATCCATACCCAGAATTAGATCAAACTCACGGAATGGCAAACTAATAAGATCCATAAGAAACTCCACACCTTGCACCAATAGGGGATAATTCCTAAACACTCTACTCACATTAACACTATGCCCTAAGGGACTGGTCACACAAATCTCATAATCTAATTGATCCACAATAGGCAAATTAGCACATAACCTATTAGAACATTAATATGAGTGTGTGGACTCAGGGTCTATTAGAGCATTCAATTCAGTGTCAAAAAGTAGGAACTTATCGGCAATCACTTCAGGTGCATCTTGCTCCTCCCGAGCTCTCATAGCATAAGCTCTTGCTGGTGCTACTTGAGGACGATCCACTGACTCAGAGAAAGCTCCGTCTTTAGGGTTTCCACCACGACCTCATCCTCTACCTCTACCCTGACTGGCCTGAGGGGCATTAGATCCCGCTCGACTGGCCTCCTACTGATCCTGAGTGTTCTCACTCAACCTTGGGCAATTGGCTAGAAAATGGTCCGTGCTACTACATTGAAGGCAACCTCAAGTCAACAAACGGCACTCGCCCTTATGACACTTATGGCAGTGCGAACATTCCGGTATTACCTCATCTCGACCACCCGAACCACCTTTACCAGCACCCGACATATAAGAAGATCCCTGTCTCCCACCCCTCTTAGTTGGACTATGGAAAGACTTATCCGGAGGATTCCCTTGGGTATTCCTTGACCTCTTTCCTGAAGATGAGCCTCCACGAGGGGGATTCCTCCTCTGGGCTTTTTCCCTTAAAATAGTCTTTGAGCATTCCACTCGCAATGCTGCTTGCACAATCTGATAATAGCTAACCATCAGAGAACTCATCAAAGAAATTAACATCGCTTTAAGGGTCTCATTCAGGCCCGCCTCAAAATGCTGGTAACAAAAATCTTCAATGAGGATACCCGGTGGAGCATACTTGCTAAGCCGATTGAACTCTTTCTCAAAGTTTGCTACGGACAAAGCTCTTTGCTTGAAACTCAAAGACTGAGCCCATCTAGCCTCCTTGTACTCCTTAGTCACATACTTATTATGAAACTCCCACTCAAAGAACTCCCATGTGACTAGGTCGGGCAATTGAGGTTATCTCAGAACCAATTTCCACCAATCCTAGGCAAAACCTTGCAAGAGTGAAACCACACACTCAACCTCTCTATCCGGCGGACAACGGATCTCTTCGAAAACCCTTTTTACTCTCTCAATCCATATTTCTACCTTATTGGACTCGTTCAAACTTGTCCCATAAAAATCTTCAGCTCCTGACTTCCTCATACTTTCAATTGGAGCTCTCGGTGTCGTCACCCTCTCTAAGACTCTAGCCATGTCTTGAGATATCTTAAGCATAGCCTCAAAAGGGATGACTGGAGCCTCAGGTGCACCCTAACTGGCTGAGCAGGACCAGAAATTGACAAATCTTATTCTTGGGGATTCGCACTCTTAGTTGACCCTTCGAGAGATCCACGAGCAGACTCTATCTAACTACAAAATATAAGGATATCCGCATTAGGCCAACACAATCCTAAATAAGATTATATTCTATGGTCGCCGAGAAAAGTCTAAACCTATGCTCTGATGCCAATAAAATTGTAACACCCCTTACCTATATGTAAGGGAGCTCACCCGCAAGGAGGAGTGAGTACCTGCATAGATAAGGGTTGTCACTAAACAGAATGATGCATACAAAAATAATGCAATACATACATACATACACGATAACATAATCGAGAACAATAAAATTCAACAAATATATATAATCAAACATTCAAAGAGAAACACAATTGGGCCCAATCTGAATTAATCAAAACTTATTTATTAATATACCAAAATAATTACATTACAACATTGTTTACAATATCACCTTACATAAATACAAAACTGAGAACTTACGTAATATAAAATTGGTTATAAACCAAAATTATACATCAGGAGTATCTAAATATAAAAGAAACTGAGCCACTAACAAAAACCCCCTATTGTGTTCGCCTAGGTTGCTGTGGATCGAGCCTCCCAAAAACCTCCACTGCTTTCGCACCAACATGGATAAAAACCCGTGCTAAGCAATAACGCTTAGTGGGTAAAATAAAAGATGAATGACCACTCACAGTGGACGTTAAGGCAATTCACATACATTTAGCACATACACACATATATATAAGTATAATAGGCTTACATCATAACTTGCATTCATTAGATATTTCATAAAATATATAAACATTCATAAAGCATCATTATATTATATCAATATAAAATTCATAGATTTGCCTGCAACTCAGAGTAGCGGATAACGAGTGAACACATTGGTACCCGTGGGTACAAATAAAACCAACTTCTTTCATTCTAGTCAAAAACATTTTCACATTGGGGGATCCTAAATAAGATCCAACTTATAAGGATCACGAGGACCCAAACGGTGACCTGATCAGGCTCTAGAACACATTAGTGCTGCAGCTAATAGAACTCTATAGGCATGCCTATTTATCCACTTATTTGATTATTGTAGGCTAGGCATTAACTCAAAAAGGATCACATAATCAAGCATAAAATAATTCAGACATTGATGCATTAATGAATCACATGTGAAAAACAATGCAAAGAAATTAAAATAATAAACATTTGAAAATAGGGAATGTCGTACTTGTGACAGAGGCTGATCACATGCAGGAACACGCTCGCGATAGCCAACTATGCTCGTAAGGAAAGGGCAAAATTGCCTCTGTTGTGCTCGCAAAAGAGGGTAGGGAGGCCATTGTCGCGCTCACGCACGCAGGCACGCTCGTGACAGCAATCAACTAGCAGATGCTCTGCTAACCGAGCTCTCTATCGTGCTCACCATAGAGACACTCCTCAGCAGAAGCTAGGATGGCTAAGCTCTATCGTGCTCGTGATGATGGTTGCCCTCACGATAGAGTCGGGCTTCCTGCTTCTACTGTCGACCTGCACAATGCCTTCCACACCAAAAAATAATCCAATTCTTGCAATTGACCCACCAAACTTGCATACAATCCAAAATAAGCATCTAAAACATATTACCCATAGAATTATCTTAATTAAACACTTAAAGAAAGAATCAAAAGACCAAGGCAACCATTTGGACATTAAAAATTGAAAACTTAGAATTTTCCTCCAAAAACCACATAAATCCAATCTTTACCTCAAGACACAACTTCAATCCCAAATTCTATTCAAAATTGATAAAACCCATATCAATCGCACATATAAATATGCTTAATTCCATAATTTTCCAGAAATTATAACATAACTCAAAAGATAACATTCAAATTCACACACAATTCCCAAACCTTAGACTCCTTAGCTCCTAGAACTTCAATTCACAGCACTACCACCCACTTTCTCTTTTCCTTTGGCCTCTTTAGTTGAAATGTTTGAATAAACAAACCCAAACAAACCGAAACTCAAAACCCCAAGCACAGTCACAAAAGGGAAAACGGGGAAAAGAAAATAAAAAGAAGAAGAAGAGAGCAAAACATTTACTTGAGTAGCTCTAGAATTGCCAAAACCAACTAAAGAACAATTTGAGGGAATGATCTAGGGCAAACAAGAAGAAGAAGAAGAAAAAGAGAGCTAAAACGTGAGAGGAGGGAATAAATCTTCTCCCTCATATTTCTCTCTCTTGGCTTTTAAAGCCAAGACTATCCTCTCTTTCTCTCTCCTCCACTTGTCACTAAATCAATGGTGGATTTTGGCAATTACCCTTCTAGTCCTTCTATTCTTCTCAACAACTTGAATAAGCCACAGAATTAAAAACTATCATGTAATAATACTTTCTAAACTTCACAACACACACACACACACACAAGCTCAAAACTACTAAGGTGAAAATCAGGGTATCACAGGTACAGAAATAATCAATAGGAGATATAATATACACTTCAAGAATCCAAGAAGGATTCAATATGCATTGGGATTCTAGAGGAATCGAACAATTTTAGACCCTATAGGAATGCCTATT